>CM028131.1:1112795000-1117795000 GCA_016271365.2 Neoceratodus forsteri
ACAGCATTCTGAAACCTTCTACAGACTGCACTAGTTGGCGTTTTTTTTTTTTTTTTTTTTAAATAGAAAGAACCACTGTATGCACATCAAGCAGCAGAAAATGAATTGTCATGATCGTAGCTTTTTTTCCCTCCCACATTCCAGACGACCATCCAGAGTTTATTAAGCTCCAGGAACAACTCAATTATACACTATAAAATAAAATGCTGGCTGAGCAACTAGTGACTTTTGAAATTGCTGGAAAGAAGCCTCTAACCCAGCCCTAACCACCTCGTTCATTATATAAGCTCTCTTCTTGGGGAATACTTTTACTCAAAGGCAAAATGGTGGACCATAGAGAACCATGATAGATCGCGTAAGTGCAAAGGTCACTACAGAATAATCATTTTTCCCCCCAAAAGAAGCTGAAGACAATGTTGTTATGCCCCCCCAGTACAATGTAAATTGCTTAAATACTGAAACTAACATCTGCTCTTCCAGAAGGCATCAATCCTAATTTTTTTCAAAAATTCTGCCTATGTAGTAAGATTTTAACATTTTCTCTAACACAAAAATCACACATCTTGTTCAAAAAATGTACTGTAGGAAGAAAAGTCTTCTGAGGCACGAGGTGGAGAACTGAATTCCTCTTTGCCTGTGTTATCGTGGGTAACACCTTCAAATTCTGTTGGGGCAAAATTCACCATCCACATCCCCTTTTTTGGGTAAGGGGGAGGCCAGCCTGTGATTTATTTGACTTGAAACATTCAACACATTTTAGCAAATTCTACCAGGGACAGCATCTGTCCAGCTGGGAGACAAGACAGTCCAACTGGAGAAAGCCAAGTCTATGGAACCCTCACCAGTTGCTCTCACTACATGCCTGACTATCACTTTTGCTACTTGTAGGTTTAGTTCCTGGATCCTTCAAGATTCCTCTCCAGGGACTCCCCCATCATCCTCCTCCTCCTCCTCATCAGTAGTCTTGCATTTTTCTTTTTTACTAATGTCGCACGTAAAAGGTTTAGCCAAATCCTGTGGATAATTTGTCACATTTGTTTTCCATCTTACTGAAATTTTGTGCATCAGGTCTCTCTCTTGTAACTGGTGTTGAAAGAGATGCCCTTTGTCTTTTCCTTTCATCTTTTGCATTCTTAGAAAATTAAGCACATGAATAAATATGTAGGACATGTTCTGGGCCTAAGCACTTAATACAAGCTATGGTCATCTGTCGCTGTACTTTTGTTCGTTTTCTGTAACATTAGGCAATATTCACAACAAAACCTACGGAGAATATAACGTGGTTGGAAACTGAGGAAAAACGAAACTGAGGAAAAACAAAACTGCAACACAAACCCTCTTGGTTCCCTTTTAAAAGTGGAATCAATAAATGAAAGTAAATTGTAATCGCAATTGGTTCCTGGATTTCTGGAACCAAGAAATACCTACAAAACCTACAATTAATCAGCTGTATAACTGAAACAAAGGCTGTCCACAAACGGACATTTTTTAGAATTGTTTTTTGTTTGTCACAACCCAAAAGGATAAGAAGAGTGCGCCCCAGGGTGTCAAATCTTTACTATGGCTGAAAATGATCTAACAGTTGAGTCACAGGAGCTGCATGATCAGTACTAGCATTAAGCCCATACTGATCTGGACATTCTAGGGCAGAGAGCTTGTGCAGACTCTGCTTAAAGCAGTATGCAGATGAATAGTAATGTTGATAGAACCCCTCCATATCTATCCTGTTAACAGTTATGTTTCAACTAGGAGCTGCTGACCAGGCCCAGACTTTACTCACAGGCAGCAGTTGCTATAATTTACAAAGATATGTGCATAACCGTCACTATAGAAATGGTCTTGCACACATCCTTCTCTGTTGGAGGATCCAAATTATAACTTAGCTAGTTACAGGAGGGATATAGAGTTTTGGCTTGGGTACTGCTAAAAATTGCTACTGGACTCGATTACAAATGAACAAGAAACAGTGAAGGGGTTCAAGAGGGGGTGGGACAGGTACGGGGAAGGGTTCTGGAAGCAAAAACCAGTGCAGCGACAATATCCAGGACTGGGAAGGGAGAAGCCGGGGGGAAGAGGGGCAGCAAAGTCAGCTCCCAGGGTGGGGGCTGACCAAACGAGCAGACACGAAAGACCATTAGGCCTATTCTGCTGGCATTTTAGTATGTTAGTATAAGGAGACAGGGGTGTGGCCTGGTACAGCGCAATGGATTTCTGATAAAGTTCCCCCACCGCACAGCTTTTAGTATTTCCAGTGGAACTTTCTTGGGGAAGGGAGCATAACCTGATTGAGTATTTTTTTGGGACAGGAAAGCATAAAATCTATAGTAACACCTTCCTCCTAAAGAAGCCACGGACCATATTCTGAGGATGTATTTTCATTCAAAAGCCAATTATTGCTCGTAAAAAGAAAATGACTGTAAATGATATGGTAATACACATTTTATAAGCACAATAACACTCCAGAGTGTGTGGTTATGCTGTTATGACCACACTTAAGTGGTTGTTGAACTGGAACTGAAGTTGTATGAATAACAGCAGTGGTAGACTTATATTTCACTGCCCTACTACGTGTTACTAATGCATCCAGCTTCCCTGATTGAAAGCCTAATAAACTTCCTTTTTCAGAAGATGCATTTTCAAAAGCAAAAAGGCTTGTAAATAAAACTTCTGAAATAAAAATTAGAGCAGCCAACGAGGTACTGTAGCTACTAAACATAAGGTTACGTACCAAAATCTAAACCTAGCAATTCAAAGTTCCATTATCACCATCATAGATTACCGGCTTATCTATGGAGCGGCCACGGCTACAGCACTAAGACAGATTTCATTAGCAATGAGTAAGATCTGCAGATTGCCAACTGGAATGGCCCACCGCACACACACGTGACCTTTAACAGGCAAATCGGTTACAACTACAGGGAAGAATCGCATACTAAACCTGCCTCATAGTAAATAAAAAAGGCATCCACTGGTCTCATGCCCCCTGGGGTCCACAGTCTCTTTGCCGGAAGAGTCCCTAAAATGAACTCCCTGAGCAGTGATACCACCAATTCATGTACCCTTGGCCTCTTTAAACAAACTACGGCAGACATGAACAGCCAGAACCGAGTGTGACTGTTTCACTTAGTCTACATCCCACTCCATTTCTCTCCCCTCCCCACCCTGCCCTCCTACACCCCTTTTCCTCACACACATCCTGTTCTCCATCTCTCCCCCGACACAGGCTACCTCCCTCCCCACCACCTTTGTTCTTCCTGACGTTTTCCACATACTCCTCTTGACAGTTCCCCCTTCCTCACTCCCTCCTCTACAGACCCCCCCCATCCTCTCCAATAAGCTCTGCCTGTCCTGTTCTACTTAATGTTATTTTCTAGGTTATGCTGTATTAGTTTCTACCTGACAATGCATTAATGCCCATTTCACACTTTTTTTTTTTACTCACTTTCATTGGGTCCTAACCCTGAATATGTATCGGTGTCACTGATCTTTGCTATCGCCTCATTGTACTGTTACCTGTTCATACCTATTTTCTACACTATTTAATGCTTTCAATACTATTTATGTATCCTGACGTGGAACCTTTGTAAAGAGCCCCTCGCTCAAAGGTGTCGAACCCAAAATTTAAATAAAAAAAATTTTAAAAAAGTACCATTTTATCAAGAGTTTGGCTGGTTGATTTTCAAAATTCAATTTAGGGAAAGATTTAAATTGTAAAACTGATCTTATCTGTGACATATACATAACCCCCAACCCAAAAAACCCTCAGGAACCAAGACATGGATAATTAGATATTGGGCTCGATTTTCAAAGGAATCAGGACTGGCACAAGGGGCTTGCGTCATGGAAAAATGGTCCAAGGGGCTTTTTGCGCCACACCTTGTGCCGGTCCAGATTTCAGATGCTCCCTGTGGCAACTGGGGGACGGCTTGAGCTGACCGGACTTGCTCAGTCTATGCGACAGGTGCACCGGTGCTGCAAGGTGGAGGGGGCTTGCGGCAGGGCAGTGCTGAAGTACCCCTTTAATTTGGGATTCTGCAAACCCCGGCAACAGGCACACAAGTCGCCAGAGTTAGACCAGCCAGGAGCTCGTGTAATGGCTCATGCACCACTCCAAGTGCTCTGCCGTCGTGGGAGTCTGAACTTCCAAACTTGACTTCAGTAGATAAGGGGTTAGAGAGTCTGCACTTGAAGTCAGATTTAAGCAGCCTTGACTACTGCAGGGTTCTGAAACCATGAAGGATTCCAATCAGTAGCATATAAGAGAAGTTGACAAACTGTGCTGTAGCTATACAACTAAATTGGTCCATACTGTAAATGTTGCAGAGTTCCCGAGTTCACATCCAGCTCAATGACCATGATAAACTTTTTTGGTCATTAACTAAATATTTTGCTTTATCAACAAGAAAGATAAGACTGAGAACAATATTTTTTCCACTCTTTGGCTGCAACTTTCTCAGATAGTAAAACACACATATAATTGAGTATTTTATTGTATGTCAGAACAATCAGACCTGCACAAAAAGTAACAGAATAAAGTCCGAAAACCTAGAATTGCCTTGGTAGTACCACAGATTTCTT
Source organism: Neoceratodus forsteri (assembly GCA_016271365.2). Taxonomy (NCBI): domain Eukaryota; kingdom Metazoa; phylum Chordata; order Ceratodontiformes; family Ceratodontidae; genus Neoceratodus; species Neoceratodus forsteri. The sequence continues at coordinate 1,112,799,579 of CM028131.1, forward strand.
TACAAGTTTGGTCCCATAAAGTCAAGTCACAGCAATAGCTGTGTGTACCAAATGGCAGCTGCCAGGGGACATCTGATGCCTTCCCGCACCCATCCCAGTGTCACTGCAGTGGTGGGGCCGCAGCTGGTTAATTCCAGGGTCACCCCCCACACACACACACACACACACACACGCACAGTACCCTCCCACCCAACTGCCTGTCACGGATGGAGCACTGCTCGTGCCATGCTGGGGTCTGTTGCCACCCTCTACTCTGCCCCAGCCTGCCCTCAATGGACACTGCCTGCAGCCAGCAGGTACCCAACACAGCTGCTAATGCTGCTGGAAATACCTGCAGTCTGCAGCATTCCACGGCTGTGTGCCAGTTCAGCGCACAGGACTACCTGCAGCAAACTCAGGCAGTTTGGTGAAGGGACCCTGATTTTTTACAATATCAGGTGCAGCATCCCTGGCACACCCGAGTTTTCACACTCAAGGTATCGATCCAACGGGGCTCTGGGGAAAAAAAAAAATCCAAGCCCATTATAGCTAACCAATCATGAAGTGAAAAGTGACAAAAGCATTTATATCCTATATCCTACATGGACATAGTCCCAAAGTAAACCTCAGAACAGTCTACAATCAATCAGAATGCTGTATCTACAGGCTGAGTAGGACAACACAGCCCATGGAAGTTGGTACTTTACATGAAAAGGGTAGGACACTTTTGTCCACATGGTTCGCTTTCTTTTTTAAAATCTAGTTTTGCTAAATCACCTGTAATTTATCAAGGGGGTCTCAGAGTCTTACTTCTGCCTCCAGGCATTATTCAACTAGAAGTGGAAGAGGTATTACTCCTAGAAGCAGCAGTACCCACTGGAACTTGTTTCTGTAAACATACCAGATTTAAAAGTGGTCTATCAGAGATTTCAAAGCTCTACCTGTAGTAAGTGAAAGCCGCATTGTTTTTAATGTAATGGAAAGTTATTTACTTGTCAGCTCACTGGCACAGCAACGCTGCTGTTGGCAATACTGATGGCCCGGCTTCAGGAAAAAAAACTTGGGGGTATTTAAAGGTCTATCACAGCCCCCCCCCCCCAGGGTGTACATATTTAGGTACTTAAGTCTTTCCACGTAGGTGTTGGAGAGGATTGGGGTGGGGGGAGGGGGCAATTTCATGCATTTTGGGACTGCCCAGAGAGAAAACCACTTGGGCAGAAGTGGCAGAGGCAATAAATAAGGGATATGTTTAACCTTCTCACTCTTCTGACTTTTTAATATCTGGTGTTGGGGTTCCCCCCAGTGGGGTTAGAATGTCTCACAAGAGGTGACTTTTCTTTATTTTAATAGCAGCAGCAAGTAAAGCCATTACGCAATGTTGGCTTACAGCAAACTGCTACAACTGGGTAAGTGGCTGCACAATATTCTTAAGATTTAAAGTATGGAAGCTATTACAGCCCTTTTACATCTGCACCAAGCGAAGTTTAATGTCCACTGGTAACCAACCCTTTTTTCACTACCGTGAGGAAACTTGAGACTCAGTCCTAGAACTGTTGGGTTAAAGTAGGCTCAGACATGAGTAAGAACGTGGGAGCAGACTCGTATGAATTGTTTTTTTTCATTTGTTTATTAATGACCTTTTCCATGTTGTTGCATTTTCTTGTGTAAATTTAAGTTTAGTACACAGGTGAGTTGGTCACAATGGATTATAGATAGCACAGGACTTCAATCTTTGAGAAAGCTAGAAAAGATCCAGGGGACAATATGGTGTTACCTAAGAACACAAAATGACACCTTGTTATTAACTGCACCAATCAGGTTTCAAGGACTTCTCTTGTACAAATAATACAGAATTGATTTAGCTAAGAGATTTACATCTTTAGGCCTGTCAATAGGAGTGGTTGTACTGTACTATCTGTAAATAACATGAAAGTTTAAATAAAACAGACAAGTTTAAAAAAAAGTCTCTCCACATAGGGCTTCTGATGCAGACACTGCGCCATTTTAGCTGTCCTCCTCTGGACTGCCTCGACTATCTCCTTCTAGAAATGTGGTCTTCAGAACTGAACACAGTCCTCTAGGTGGGGTCTTACTGGTGATCTATACAGAGGCAACACCACCTCCCTCTCTGCTGGCTATTCCACTCCTTATGCACCCCCAGTATCCCACTAGCCCTCCCAACTGCCTTGACACTGCCTGATCACCTTCTAGTCATCCAATGTGATTTACCCCCACCCAGTCTCTTTCCTGCTTTGTGGTAGTCAGTACCACTCCTCTCATTTTGAACTCTGCCCTGAGTTTCTGTGCCCCAAATGCATTACTCTGCACATTTTCACGTTGAAACTCAGCTTCCATGCCCTTGACCACTCAAGAGTTCTCAGGTCTCTGTTCATCCTTTCCACCATCCACAGAATATCCACCCTATTGCAGATTTTGGTGTAGTCTGCAAAGAGGCAGCCCTACCCTTCCAGTTCCTATGCAATGTCATTCACAAAGACATTAAAAAGGACTGGTCCCAGCACCAATCACTGAGGCACCTTGATGGTCATCCTCCCTTCCTCAATATGAACTCCGTTTACCACCACCCTCTTGCCACATAATTCCTTACTCAGTTTAACACCTGTGGACCCACTCCTAAGTTACTCAACTTGCTTACTAGTCTCCTAAGTAGAAAGATGTCAAAAGCCTAGGTAAACCACATCCACTGTTCCACCCTGATCTACGCAAGTCCTTGGTCACCCAGTCAAAGAAATCTATCAGATTCGTTTGACATGACCACCCCCTCCCCCACCCACATGAATCCATGCTGCCTTCAGGTCTTGTAACCCATTGGACTCAAGATATTCCACAATCTTTTCCTTCAGTAGTGACTCCATTAACTTTCCCACCACTTATGTCAGGCTGACTGGCCTTTAACTGTCAGCCTCTTCCCTGCTGTCACTTTTGTTAAGTGGGACTACATCTGACCTCCTCCAGTACTCTGGAACCACTCCCATTTCCAATGAACTGTTAAAAAGGACCAGAGGTGCAGCCAGTACCTCCCTGAGCTTCAATACCCTGGTTGCACCCCATCAGGCCCCAATGCTTCACCCACTTTCAAATTAGTGAGTCCCTTCAGCACACTCTCCTCTGAAAACTAACTAGTGTCTACCTCCCTCCCTCCCTTCAATGCTTCCAATACTTTTTTGTGGCTTTTCCCCTTGTCCCTCCTCTGTGAACACTGAACAAAAGTATGTGTTCAGGATGCCTGCCTTCTCCTGGTCACCCTCTGCATAGTCTCCCCCTTTAACCTTACAATCCCACCCCTGTTGTTCCTCCTTCCATTTGCATACCTAAAAGTATCTTGTACCCCTTTGTCACCAGCTAGGCGATTCTCTCTTCAGTTTGTGCCTTTGCACTCCTTAATGCTTGCTTTCCCCTGCTTCCCTCTGTTTCCCCGACACACCTCCCTATCCCCCTATCTCTGCATTTCTTTATACCTTCTGAATGCTACCCTTTCAGCGTTAACCTTTTCCACCCCCTACTTAGAAAACTATAGTGGTCTTTTTTTCTCGCTTTTGCTTACTTGTCTGACAGAGGTTTGTCCTCCTATGGCCCATTTTGCTACACCCTGTTCCTCCACTCCACCCAGGTACTTCCGAGGCATTCGCTTATCTTTTTAAAGTCTGCCCTACTGAAGCCCAGGACCCTCGCCATTGTGTGGTTCCACAGATGTCCATATATTGAAGCACACTGTACTGTGATCACTGTTCCCCAGATGGCCTCCTAACTTGACATTCGCAACACCGTTCCTGTTACAGAGTACCAGGTCCAGTACTGTCCCATCACAAGTGGATTCAATGACTAGTTGCCTGGGGAACACCCCCTGCAGCGAGTCCAAGATGTCCCTGCATTAAGAGAAGCCCCAGCTGGGAGGTTTCAATCTACATCCAGCAGACTGAAGTCCCCCACCAGCAGCACCTCCCATTTTTCTGCCAACGGCTTCCACCAGTACCTTATCTAACTCTTCCCCTGTGCTAGACGTCTATAGATTATGCTAGTATGAACAGAGGCTCTATTCCCCATCTCTAGGATGACACACAGTACCTCTGCTTCCCCCTGTATTCCCTGCATCTCTATTGCTTTTCTGCCTTCCCTCACATAAAGCATCACAACCCCTCCTATACTTCCCACCCTGTCCCTTCTGAACAGAGTATAGCACGGTATGGACATGTCCCAGTCATGGTTTTCAGTGAATCATGACTCTGTAATGGTCACAATATCCAGGACGGCATCTGCCATTATGGCCTCTAGGTCCAGAATCTTATTTTCTAGACTTCTAGCATTCGCACACATGGCCTTCCAGATTCTGTTACCACTATGGTTGGTAACCCCTTTACTTTCTGCCTGCTCTCCATCCCCCTCTCTTTAATGCTTCCATTCCCACCCACCCCTTCATTGCTACTGCCCTGCTTCCTTTATGAATTTCTATCCTGAGGGGATTCCATTCCCCTTAGGTTCTCCCTACGTTCTACTTCAGCCTGTTGAGGGGGCAGTTACTGTCTCCCCGACTTCTTCCGCCACAACCCCCTGAGCTAGTTTAAATGTTCAAAGTAACATTTAAACTGTGCACTGAGAACTGCAGTTCCCCTCCAGGATGGATGCAAGCCATCACCCCTGTAAAGGTCCTTATATCTCTAGATAGATCCTCAGTCCAAACCCCTCCCCAAGCTCCTTAAACTCCCCCATACCATCTTCAGCTTCATGCCTCTACGGAAGCCAAAGAGGTAAGATCCCAGTGGTAATGAAGCCCTGTGACCAGCATAAAGCCAGAACGGTTAGTTACTTACCAATAATATTATTTATTTTATTTATTTATTTTTATTAACCAGGTAAGCAAACTAGACAACAAGTGCCTATTTTCAGGTGCGACCCAGGAAGTTACAATACAGAAAGACATGGTACATAGTCAAGGTAGCATACAAGCCCGCAATACAGGTGGGCCAGAGAGAATTCAGTACAAGGAACATGGTGCAAAGACAGAGTGACATACTCACCCACACACAGGTGGGGCCAGAAGCACAATATATAGACATGGTACAGAGACAGAGCTAGCAAACATGAGTACAACTACAACTCAAATACATTAAACCCATAAGGTAACACGGAGGTAGGAGACTACAGGTACAGGTAACCTAAGGGGGCATGATCAGTGAACAGTCCAGGTGTGTGTCAGGAAACAGGCAGGGAAGGGAGTAAACAGTGCAGTAGGACAGCATGGAACTAGTGGGTGAGGAGAGGGGGAGGAACACAACCTGGGGGACAACCCCGGCAGAGTATGGCTCGAAGTGCAGGGAGAGAACTGCCCAATCCAGTTGCATGCCCAGTGGGCAGGTCAAAAGATAGCGTGGGGACTTCAAGGTGCCACAAGGGAGGGAGCTACTGGGTAGGGGACGCCTGTCAGAGGACAGTGGGAAGTGCTATAGTGGGGAGAGGCAGAGGCTGAATTCAGCTTGTGGGAGAGGTGTCGGGCAGCCGCGAGCATGAGAAGTGCTATAGTGGAGAGTGGCAGAGGCCGAATCATGCTTGTGGGAGAGGTGTATTAGATCTTTGAGTGGCTCTAGGTAGAGCCATAATATACTGGACTGTAAGAAAAATTACTCACCACAGTACTCTTTCTTCCAAGAGGTCCTTTAGCATCAGTAACTTTCTTGCACTTAGCTGGCTAGGTGCAACTGCCCCTGAGGTGTGCCTTTAAGAGATATTTAAATGAGCATAGGGTCAAGCCAATCAAGACAGGAGGGGGGTATGAGCTAAGTGAGAGCTGTTGAAGGCTTCAGAATTTTTTCAATGAAAAACGAGGGCAAATGCCCCGAAAAAGAATCAACAGGATCAAAAAACATGCTAATGTCCACAAAAGTGGAACTAGAAACAGCAACACAAGCTAAAAAAAAATCAACAAGAAACTCCAAATTTGGTAATGGGTGACAAAGAGCACCTCTCCAACTGGTGAACCGGGGAGGAAGGGTGGGAGCTTACTGAAGCTAAAGGACCCCTTGGAAGAAAGAAGATTAATGCGGTGAGTAATTTTTTCTTCTTACCCCAGGAGTCCTTTAGCATCAGTAACTTTTGTAGACTACCGAGCAATACCAAGAGGGAGGTGGGCAGAGAACCTACTTAGGAAAGAGGCTCTACAGAACCACCCTTCCAAATTTGGCATCAGATCTGGTCTGCACATCCAAACTGTAGGGTTTCACAAAGGTGTGCACAGATTTCCAGGTACTGTAGCTGCTTTTCAGACATCCAGTAGCGGAAAGTCCCTTGCTGCTGCAAGCGAGGCTGCAGTGCCCCTGGTGGAGTGGACCCTGAGGCCCACTGGAGGTTCTTGAGCAGCTTTCTCATAGCAGACTAATAGAGGAGACCAACCAATGAGAAATAGTCCTCTAGTCAGTTGGTCTTGCTCTGCCTACATCCCCATGTGAGGAACAACTGAGTGGAAGAGCCTCTGGACTGTCAAGTATGCTGTAGGTAGTGAAAGATGGCTCTTTTGACATCCAAGCTGTGAAGCTTTTGCTCGGCAGGAGTGGATGGCTCAGTAAAGAAGACAACCAAAAAGAGAAGCTTCCAAGAGAAATCTGCTTGAATTTGTTCCATTTCTTATAGTGTAGAGACAGTGAATGTTGTGTGGTGCTCCTTAATTGCTTGTAGATGCACCCTCTCTGGTAAAAAACCGTACACTGAAACCAGTCTCAATTTTTCCTTTTTTTTTTATTATAAATGTTTTCATCTGTGCCCCATTTCTCCAACCACTGGCTTCTTCTGGGGAACTGTTAAATAAGCGTAAAATGTCTTTACTAAATACACTCAACACAATAATCATCCTTATATTACAATCAGTTATCTTTAACAGTACCACCACCGAGGTGAAATAATAAACTTACATCAAAAGTGCTACCACCACCAAAATTACTATTTTACAGTGCTTTTGGGTCTCATTACAATGTAACACTATCTGTGCCATACTAGTATAAATATTAGCCAAACTGGCTACCAACTTATTAACTGGCCTTTTTCCTGCCTTTAATGGCTAATCGCCACACAATTATATTTAAATCTTATAATGATCATACATTTTTTTAAAAACAACATTTCAGACATCTGTCCCTTTAAATAAACCTCTACAGTAAATTCCCAGTATCTGCATTCAGAACTTAATTTCATCTCTTTCCATAAAATACATTTGCTGAGAAATCACAGCTTCTTAGACGTCATACAGTCTCACTACAGATACAAATGTTTCCAGTGTGCAAACTGGTTCATATTCACCTGTTATGTCAATTCGGCTCTCCAAAGACACACTTTGGTCTTTGCAGCTCACTTATTTCTATCTAGGAAATGCACATTACCTCACATTTAGTTTCAGCATTTTATATGTTTAATAGCTTTCCCCAGTGAACTAATTACTGCACATTTGCCTAGATAGCACGGTTCTATTTGCTAAACGTTTATCTTGTATTAAGAACCTTCTTCAGTTTTGCTGAACCTCTCCTGTTTTCCAACGAAAAAATAATGAACAAGCACAGTTATTTGAAAAAAAGATGTTTAGTTAAAACTCTTATTTTGCAGCAGAAATACTACTGAGAGCTGGTGTGCGTCTGTTCTAGAACGTTTGTGTGGCAGCAAGAGGCTGGCGTTGGCCTACTTCCTCACACCCATGTGGAAAGTGCTATGATGTCACTGACCAACGCTAGAAACATAGTTACCTAGCAGCAGTCCCACTAGATAGTGCTCTTCCCACGCGGATATTTTAAGGGCACAAGTGCTGTATTTTTAAGTCTCATTATTTTCTATGTGATACTAAGTATCAATTGTAACCACTTAATTTCACCATTAGTGTTAACCGATGAGTTCGAGCTCCTTGCTTTCACTGTCACGTGTGTGTATATACACTGGATAAGAGTTAGGGAGGGGGGTGAGATTAAACTCAAAAGACCGCTGCTTTAATATTTTTCTAATGTGACACTAACAGATCAAGCTGGTGAGATGAATAATCCAATAACAACTTCTTGATACATTTACTACCATATGTTTGAATAAATCTTACCATTTCCATATCTGGGAAGCAAAGACTAACAATTTTATCCAACTCGTCTACAGTAACGTCCATAAAAAGGTCTCACTAGCACGCCTGTTATTTAATTTCCCATTCAGGCCCCATTCTTTATAGCAAGCACCCAATCCATAAATCCATCTCGTCTCCCTTCTTTCAAGTGCTCTCTGATAATCACCTCCCCTTTCTGGTTTCTGCACCTTCGACTCCCAAAACCTCAGCTGCACAACCACGTGACCCCTCTCATTGAAGTGCCGAGCTACTGAGGAATTTTCATCTTTGGACCTAATCCTATTTTTTGGTTTTGTATTACTTTTTCTCCCTTCGGGGGTTCTAGCTGGCCTCAGTGTCCTCGCAATCCTTCACTCCGGCCGACCTGCACCGTTCTATTGAGGGCAACCACTCGATTACCCCATGGCTTGCCCCCCGTGGCGGGACGGCGGGGGTCAACTAACTCCCCCACTGAAATGGATTCACTCTCTGTGGTCCCCTCGGAGCCGGTGCAGCACAGCACGGACAGCCATCAAGCCGCAATGACTAGATACTCCCCCTTTTCCGTGTTCTGCTTGGAGGCATGGCATGCAATGCCGACAAGGGGCGTACTGCACAGGTGTCCGCATGCAGTGTGCCCACCGGCTGCCACCGCCTACCACCCCGTTCTACCAGGCTGGACGTGCCAACACCCAGCCTCAGCTAGGTGTCAGGCTATGCCAGTCACTGTATCCTGACCCACCCCAGGAGAGGAGAGCAGTCCATCGGACGCTCGATCAACTAACTCCCGTGCTGACCCACTGCAACCCGAGCTCGCTCCTGAACCCTGGCGTGGCATGAGGTGTGGTGTCCAGCTCCTCACTCAGCGCCACCGGGCCGGCCTAATCCTACTTTTATGTTCCGATATATGCTTTTTCAGTTCTCTGGACCTTTGACCTACATACAACTTGTCACACGGGCATTGCAGCAAGTAGCTTACCCCCACTGTATTGCAGGCTATGTGCTGCTTTATGTTATATCTCCCCTGTGTATGGATGCCTAAACTGCTCTTTTTTCGCTGTCTTACCACATGCAATACATTTATTGCATGGGAACATGCCTTTCTTCAGTGGGCCGAGCAGAAGCTATCCACATTCTAGATCCTAGTATACATGTACAGTCTTAACCTCAGTAAAAGAGCTTTATCAGAGGAAGAGATTAAAACATTAAACTTGGGTCTTTCGTTTTCAATAACTAAAAAGCTGAATAATTTTCAATTTATAGACCTACATAGATTTTTTAGGAATATCCACCTTCAAATGCAATTTATGAATCAGGAGACCAGTAACCCTGAGAAGGTTAATCTGAAGTTAGCTATAGGTACACGCTCTTCTTACATGTCCCAGGTAGGTATTAATAATGCTGTAGAAACATACATCAATACAGTTTTAAAAGCAATGGAGATGTGTGAAAACAATAAAAACAAAGTGTAAAAGAAAACTCACGAAAAAAACATTTTGGAAGGGCTTGAAAATTATCCCAAATTAGTTAAAAAACCAGCTGATAAGGGAAGAGATATAGTCCTCATGGATTTAGAAAAATATATAAACATGTGTAAACAGCTCTTGGACATTGAGTATAATCAGACACTACCTGAACATCCAACTAACAAGACAGGTCAACAGATCATTGAGTTATTGGAAGAATTCCAAGCTTTAGGGTGGTTACACCCATGGGAAGCGGGATTGTTAAGAGTGTGAAAGCCCAAGAATTCCAGTGTTTTACGCTCTGCCCAAAATCCATAAGGATTCAGTTAATCCACCTGGAAGACCAATCATTTCAAGTATAGGATACATTTTAGAACCAAATTCTAAATATGTGGATTTCCACATTCAGAGTCTTGTTCAAAACACAAACATACATTATTTATTTGCTTTTGTTTACCAGGTAAGCACACTAGACAACCAAGTGCCTATTTTAAGGTGCGACCCGGGAGATTACAAAGATACTTTCAGGTACAACAGGCAAACAATAAGAGCAGGCATAAGTAAGGGCAACAGTCAGAACATGGTCAATGCAGCAACATCAGGGGACATTTACATAGCCAGTGGGAAGATGATGATAACACAGTACAAAGGAAGCAGGCAATAAGCAGAGTTTACAGGCAACAAGGCCTTGCACGATAGGGGTTGTAGAATATGTCAAGCAGTTACAAGGTGGGGATAGGAGAGGCCAATGATAACCTAGAGGAATAGAACAATAGCATATGTGCGACTGAAGAACAGTAGAGCCAGGAAGGACCCATCACAATCTGATCTTTAGATCACAGTATGTTTCACTGGTAGGGAAGGTGAGGAGACCCAACACCTTGAGCAGTCAGAAAATAGAGTGACATGTGGCAGGGGTACATTAAGTGCAGAGGCAGGTAGAGGCAGATTTGAGGAAGCCCCAGAGGGAAGCTTTAAAGCAGGAATGGGAGGTGGAGGAGCGAGTGCTCGCTGGAAGGGAGGTCCATAATCTAGGGGCACTAGTAGTGAAGGCCCGGTCACCCATTTGGGTGTGTGTTCTAGGAACCAGGAGGACATGGAAGTCACTGGACCTTAGATGGTAGGAGGAGGTAGCGGGTATGAGGGTTGCGGCAAGGGCAGATTAACATTCTGCAATTGTTGCAACAAATTAATTTACAAAACAAGATAAATAAGCAAACAATTTTGGTGACTATAGATGTTAAAGATCTGTACACCTCAATTCCACATATTGAGGGAGTACAAGCTCTGCATTAACTTCTAGACCTAGTGAACAGAGACTCAAATCAGGACTACTAATGGAGTTAGCGTTATTTGTCTTAAATAACAATTACTTTAAATTTGAAAATTATTTTTATGGTCAAAAGAAAGGCACAGCAATGGGGAGCAGTATGGCTCCTGTTTATGCTAATGCATACATGCACAGCTTTGAACGCAAGTTTGTCTTAAACACTGAATTGCAAGAGAAGCCATTTAGTCAGTACATTCTCTTTTGGAGATTTACTGACGATGTGCTGTTATTGTGGCAGGGTGGCGAAGACTTACTAAAAGTTTTTAAACTATTTAAATAGCGGTGACCTTAACTTGACATTCACAGTGGATTACGATGTGGAGAGCGTTAATTTTCTAGACATTACTATCTTTAAAGTCGACAATCAATTAGAGACTGTTAGAGTGTCACATTAGAAAAATATTAAAGCAGCAGTCTTTAATATCATCTCCCCCCCAACCCCAAACCTACCCAATGTATACACACAAAAATGTGACAGTAAAAGCAAGCAGCTCAAACTCATTGGTTAACACTAATGGAGAAAGTAAGTGGTTACAATCGATACTTGTGTAGAAAATAATGTGAGACTTAAAAATACAGCACTTGTGCCCTTAAAATACCCATGTGGGAAGAGCACTACCTAGCGGGGCTGCTGCTAGGTAACAACGCTTCTAGCGTCGGTCAGTGACATAGCACTCTCCACGCGGGTATAACAGGAAGTAGGCCAACACCAGCCTCTTGCTGCCACACAAACATTCTAGGAACAGAGACAGACGCCAGCTCTGAGTAAGTAGTATTTCTGATACAAAATAAAAGTTTTAACTTAACATCTTTTTTAAAATAACGGTGCTTGTTCATTATTTTTCCACTGGAAAACAGGAGAGGTTCAGCAAAACAGAAGGTGGTTCTTAATACAGGATAAAAGTTTAGCTGATAGAACCACACCATCTAGGTAAATGTGCAGCAATTAGTTCATTGGGGAAAGCTATTAAACCTATAAAATGCTGAAACTAAAAATGTGAGGTAATGTGTATTTCCTAGGTAGAAATAAGTGAGCAGCAAAAATCAAAGTGTGCCTTTGGAGAGCCGAAATGAAATAACATAACAGGTGAATATGAACCAGTTTGCACACTGGAAACATTTTTATCTGTAGTAAGACTGTATGATGTCTAAGAAGCTGCGATTTCTCAGCAAATGTATGTTATGCAAAGACATGAAATTAAGGTCTGAATGCAGATATCGGGAATTGTTAACTGTAGAGATTTATTTAAAGGGACACATGCGTGAAACGTTGAATTAAGTTATTTTGGAAAAAATGTATGCTCATAAGATTTAAATATAATTGTGTGGTGATTAGCAATTGAAGGCAGGCAAAGGCCAGTTAAGTCGGCAGCCGGTTTGGCAAATATTAAGACAAGTATGGCACAGATAGTGTTCCACTGTAATGAGACCCAAAAGCACTGTAAAATAGTAATTTGGTGGTGGTAGCACTTTTGATGTAAGTTTATTATATTCACCTTGGTGGTGGTACTCTTAAAAGATATTGTAATAAAAGGATTAGTATTGTGTTGAATGTATTTAGTAAAGAAATTTTATGCTTATTTAACAGTTCCCCAGAAGAAGCCAGTGGTTGGCGAAACGTTGGGGCACAGATGAAAGCAAGATTTATAACAAAAAAGAAAAAATTATTGAGACTGGTTTCAGCGTATTTTTTTTTTTTTTTTAACCAGAGAGGGTGTACCTACAAGCAATTCAGTAAAGACTGGCAACAGGCAGAGTAATGGACTGGTTCAAGTGAGACTCTGAAACCACCTTTTGCAAAAATTTCCTATTTGTCCTGAGCTCAAGTTTACTGTTGTGAGGGATGACGTAATTCGGCTCAGTGCACAGGGCCTGCAGCTCTGAAATCCCCCTGGCAGATATAATGGCTACCAGGAAGACTGTTATCTAAGTTACAAACTTGATGTGGACTGTGGACATAGGCTTGAAGGGTGGATTCATGAGCCCATCTATGCAAAAGTTCAGGCTGCAAGGAGGAACGGGCACCCTGGTTAGAGGCTGGAGGTGAAAGAGGCCTTTGAAAAACTGTTTAAAAATGTTGTGGGGGGTATAAAAACTGATTTCTTCCTTCCCACCGAAAGGTAGGCCAAAACTGCCGCTGACTGTCTTACTGAAGTTTTTAGACGTGTATGCTACTCCCATATATGAAACTTATTATTTTGAGTGTAACTTTGTATGCATTGTTAAAATACCACTTGATAAAACTTGATCCATTGTGTACCTCAATCTCGCGAGGTTTGGAGCCCTAGACGTCCTAGGCAGAGGAGAATAGTCTGGAGAGGACAATTCCCAAACTACTTCTCGCTTTTATTATTTTATTCTTGACTAAAGCACTGTAAAAGGGGTAATCCTCCATTATATGTCCCTCCCAAGGGTTTTTCTGATAAAAAAAAAAAATCAAACTCTGGAGTAGAGAGGAACCCAGGAAGCACGAAGTTACATTCGGTGTCATCAAGATTTAGATAGCCCTGCAGCTTAGCAGGGCAAGCACGGGCAGGGCACGCTCAAAGACACACGTGTCACACGTGTCAAGTGTGGCAGTGTGAATGAGGTGACATACGTTCTCCTGTCTGTTAGTAAAGCAACCTCTTCAGAATATCTAAGTTAAGTGCTTGTTTATAGATTATGGCTGATCTAATAACCTTGGAGCCCACCCCTGATCTGTGTGTAGATCAAATAATAGACAAAACCAATATGAGTGAAGTAATATTTACTTTGGATGGTGAAACAAGTATAAAATGTAATGCCTGTTCGATGTACGCACTATTTACCTCCCTTCCCCAGACTACCCTCTTTATATGTGATAAATGTACTAGTAATAGTGTATTAAGGGAAGATACAGAAAATTTTCATAAGAGACTGGCAGTGATTGAAAAAGGTCAGGAAAACCAAACTATCTCACTAGGGAATTTCCCTCATAACAGTACTAGAAACAATGAGGAAACACAATGGTGAACATGTTACTCCTTCTAGAAATCATATAGGGATTTATGAGAAAAGAAAGAGATGTGAATCAAATGGAACTAGCTCAAACAGTGAAGCTGATGCTGCGGAGTGGACTACTGTGATTCTTGGTCATAAATCTAAGTCCAGAAGAAGGGCTATTGGAAAGAATATTAAACTGTCAAATAGATATGACCCTTTAATTAGCCTGGACAACACAGATACCTTAGTCGAGCTGACACAAGATGCTATTTCCCAAAAGCAAACCCCTAGGCTGACTGGACATAATTCTAAACCTGATATATTAACAAAAGAGACAAGTTCAAATTTCCAGGCACTGCTATCTAACCCAATGCTTGAAACAGTACCTAATGACAGTAATGGACGTGATGAAGAGTCTACATCTACCTCTGGCCATATTCAAAATCAAGACAATACAAGAGATGGTGTCTTACTAAATCCTGAAAAAAATCTATACTTTAAATGAAGGAAATACCTTGAGTAGACAAGTTTATGTCTTGGGGATTCTATAGTTAAATATACAGACAAAATAGTGTGTAGAACTGACAAGCATAACATAACTTGCTCTACCTTCCGAGGAGCTGGTATTAAAGATATAAATAAAATGTGCCCGGTTATTTTGCAAAATTCTGGTCAAAATCCATTGGTTATCTTACACGTAGGGACAAATGATATAAAAGAAAACTATTGATGAGATTAAGCATGAATTTATTAATATTGGAGAAACCCTGGATAAACTTCATTGCGAAATACGGTTCTCTGAAATCCTCCCTGTTCCTACAGCAAATTTTCACACAACACGTAAAATTAAAGTCATTAATGAATGGATAAGGAAATGGACACTCAAGTCAGGCTATAAATCTATACCCCACTGGGAAAATTTTTATGATAATCCTTTATTTAGTTGGGATGGGCTGTACTTGAGTAGACAAGGAGCTTACAAATTAGGTAGGACTTTTGAAAACATCAAGTCGAATTTAAACTTCTCAACAGGGGGGATGAGGGTATAAAGGTAAAACCCAATTTAAAGCTTGCCTCTAATTTCTTGCAATCGACGAGTTTAAAAAATAAAAGCATATGTAGACTGAAAATGTGGAATGTAAATGCACGAAGCCTAGGTAATAATAAATTAAGTGAACTGAAATTAAGAATACAGCAGGAAAATAATATCTGTGTGACAGAAACCTGGTGGGATGAATCAAACAACTGGTCTAATAATATTGATGGATTCCATTTATTCAACAAAAATCGCATTGGGAGAAAGGGAGGTGGAGTATGTTATATTTCCGACTTCCTACAATGTCAAGAAATTAAAATAAGTGACTTTACAGACAATACTCCTGAAACCTTATGGATAAGCGCATTTTCCCACACTTACCTAAGGTGAACCTAGGGATCTGTTATAGACCCCTTCAACAGTAACAATGTTTACAATAATAACTTATTAGAAGAACTGCTTCAAATTTCAAGTTTCGGAGATTTTCTGATAATGGGCGACTTTAATGCCCCTGGAATTAACTGGTTGGAGCATACTGCAACAACTGCCTTTGAGAAAACATTCCTTGACATTTTGACATCCCAAGGTTACCAACAAATGGTTGATGCTCCTACCAGAGGAAAGAGTACCTTGGATTTGATTATCACAAATTGCATTGACAAGATCACTAAGATAGATATACTGCCACATCTATGTAATAGCAACCATAATATTGTCGAATGTTCACTTAATATTAGAAATATCAAAATTAAAAATGATATACAACCTTTTAACTATAAAAAAGCAGATTGGAACAAAATTATTGATGTTTTCAAAAAACTGGAGTGGAGGCAAACGTTCCATAGTTTAGGGGTTAATCTTATGTGGGACATGTTGAAAAATACAATACTAGAAACAATTGTTGATTACATTCCTATGCGCAAAACTGTTAATAGTAAAGGCTATATCCCCCACTGGTTTAACGTCGATATAAAGAGACAGATCAGAAGGAAGAATAAAGCTTTTAAGAAGTATAAAAAGAACCCCATGGAAATAAATCATGTAAACTACAAGAAACAGCAAAAATTGCTCAAGACTATCATAAAAAAAGGCAAAATTAAATTTGAAAATCTCGCTACAAACAAAAACCAAAAAGCTTTTTTGCCTATATAAATGGTAATAAACTAGTTTAAAAAAAATTACCTCAGTAATGGTTAATGGGGAAACTATTACCAACAACAAAGATATAGCCGATAATTTCAATAAACATTTTATATCAATATATCAGGCACAAAATACCAACTTTGGTATTATTGAGGGAAAAAACAAATCTCCTAGTAATATTAGTCAAGAAGCTGTTAAACAAGAAATGAAAATTACGTACCTACCGTAATTCTTGATCTTCTTGGACGAGTCTCCACCACTCATTCACACTAGTGGGATTAGCGCTGGAGGCACTAGGACCCATCGGGAGCAAACTTTTTGCTGGAGGGTCGGCGCGAGAGATGGCGCCGCGAGGAACGGCGCCGCGAGCAGCGGCTAGAGCGGCAATCACTGTCTCGGCGACGACCCTCCAACCGCCTCAGTACCTTTTTTACCAAGGAGGTGCAGCAACTAACGAAAGAGTAAATTAACTCTTAAAACGGACATAAGATCAGTCCGTACGACCCGTGTAAGAAGGGTCAGCAAAGAAGTCTTCACGGCCTAAAGATTTGAGGGAGTGAAGACCAACACAGCGGTGAGCTTGGGGGATGGAGGGAGGAGTGAGATGGTGGAGACTCGTCCAAGAAGATCAAGAATTACGGTAGGTACCTAATTTTCATATCTTCCTGGACATAAGTCTCCACCACACTATTCACACTAGTGGAGAGTACCAAGCTGATAATCCCCAAAAGGGCTGGCAGGAGAGCCAGAGCTCATGCGCGACTAAGATAGAAGTCCATTAAGGATAGTTCTTGCCGACGCGGAATGCCGCCTGGCACTGAACATCCAGTGCATAATGCTTAACGAAGGTATGCATCTGAGCTCCAGGTGGCGGCGCAGATATCTGCAATTGGAACATTGGCGACTTCCGCTAGGGATGCCGATCGCCTCTAGTAGAGTGGAGCGCACTCTACCTTCTAATTTAACTTGAGCCATGGAAGAGCAATGTCAAGGCATGCCACTAACCATGATGAGATGCATCTGATAGCGACGGGTTGACCTAGCCGGGTGTCGCTAAAAGAAACAAACAGTTGCTGAGTCTTTGAAATTCTTGGTTCTATCTAAATAGAACCGCAAGGCTCTCTTAACATCCAAGGAATGAAGAGATCGTCTCTTCATTTTGGAAATCAGCTGCAGTAAGAGGGAAGTACCAGAGGTTGGTTTAGATGGAATTTGACACAACCTTGGGAAGAAATTTAGGATGAGTAATGGAGAACTACCTTGTCTTTATGGAATACAGTATATGGAGGGTCCGTAATCAGGGCATGTATCTCAGAGAGACCTCGGGCTGAGGTAATGGCCACCAGGAAGGCAGTCTTCCAGGTAAGAAATTTTAGCTCAGGTAGCTAGGGGTTCGAACGGCTTCCGAGTGAGCATGTCCAGCACCAGGTTAATGTCCCAGGCTGCAACTGGACGCTTAACAGGGGTCTGGTATGAAGAATCCCTTAAGAAATCTTCACTATAGGTAACTGAGCCAGAGTCAAGGAAGAAACCGCTCATGGAATGCTGAGATGGCACTAAGGTGAACTTTAACTGTGGAGTACTGGAGACCCGAGTTTGATAGGTCCAAAAGATACTCCAGAACCTTGTCAGGAGGACAGGAAAAGGGATTCCAAGAGGACTTTACTGACTCAGAGAGAAAAACGCTTCCATTTGGAAGCTGCACGTCGCCGGGTGGCTGGCTTCCGAGCAGCCAGAAGGATGTCTGAGACTCTCCAGAGACGTTGAACAGATTCACTTCTACCTCTTCAGGAGCCAAGCATGAAGGTGAAGTGATTTCAGGTTGGGATGGACCAACGAACCCTGAGTCAAAAGATTGATTTGCAAGGGAAGTGGTCTCGAGAGGCTGCCAACATACTGTTGAGTAGAGGAAACTATAGTTGCGAGGCCAGGAGGGAGCAATGAGAATCATTTTGGTCCCCTGAGACTCGAACTTGAGGAGTATTCTGGATTAGAGGAAGCGGTGGAAAGGAAAGAAAGCGCTTTGTCCACCGCAGCCTGAACGCATCCTGACAGAAAATGCCAGGCCCTGGATTTCTGGAGCAGAAGAGAGGCAGTTTTGCGCTGTGGGGATGCAAAAGGTCCAGGTCTGAGTCCCCCACTCTTCTAATAGTGACCGAGCTACGGCTGGATCGAGAGACCACCGTGAGGGTCTGCCTCCGCTTTGCTGAGGTGGTCTGCTAGATTGTTTTGTATACCTGGCAGATAAACCGCCTGAATCAGAGACTTGTGCTCCAAGCACCACTCCCACACCTCATTGCGCTTCCTGCAAAGGGGGTAAGAATGAGCACCGCTTGCTTGTTGATGTAATACATCACCGCTTTGTTGTCCGTTTGAAGGAGAATGTTCTTGTGACAAAGGATATCCTTCAGAGCTCGGATCGCATAGAGGACCGCTCTCATCTCCAGGACATTTATGTGGAGATGAGTTTCGAACTGAGTCCATACACCTTGGGTGTGAAGGGAGCGACAGTGAGCTCCCCATCCCATTAGCGATGCGTCTGTGGTGATGGAGATCTGATGATCCGGGGGAGCAACGGGGAAACCTTCCAGGAGATTGTTCTTGAGTCCACCAGGTGAGAGACCTTCGAAGGGGCTCCGTCACCTTGATGGGATAAGACTGGGGTGAGAGGTCGGAGACCACCGAGTGGAGAGCATCCATTGGGTGGTTCCCATGTGCAACCGGGCCAGGGGTACAGTGAACACCGAGGACGCCATGAGACCCAACATGCGTTGCATCGAGAGAGCTGTAACCGATTGGTTCTCCCCGATGTAACGGGCCATCCGAAGGATGTCGAGTCTTCTGTCCTCTGGAAGGAAAGCCTTCGAGGAAGAGGTGTCTAGAAGCGTCCCTATGAAAAGGAGCCTCTGGGAGGGCTGCAGTTGTGATTTTTCAAATCAGCAGAATTCCCATGGACGTAAGAAGATCTGATGGTCGCTTTACGAGCCCAAAGTCCCTTGGCTGGAAGGGCTTGCTAGAAGCCAATCGTCCAGGTAGGGAAACACCGGAGTCCTATCTTCCTGAGATGCACTACAGAACTGCACAACACTTTGTAAAACTCGCGGGCCGAGGATAGCCCAAAAGGCAGGACTCTGAACTGATAATGCTGACCCAGAGCTACAAACCTGAGGAACTTAGTGTGGGTCGTGGATGGGGATATGCTGGTAAGCTGCCCTGCATATCCAGGAGGCCAGCCAGTCGTTGATGCAGCAGGGGTAACAGGGTACTTAGGAATTATTTTGAATTTCTCCCTGGGGAGAAATTTGTTTAACTTTCTGAG
The DNA here is from genome assembly GCA_016271365.2 of Neoceratodus forsteri. NCBI lineage: Eukaryota > Metazoa > Chordata > Ceratodontiformes > Ceratodontidae > Neoceratodus > Neoceratodus forsteri. The sequence goes on from CM028131.1 coordinate 1,112,818,896, forward strand.
GTCTAGAATGGGGTGATTCCCCAGATTTCTTTGGAACCAGGAAGTAATGGGAGTAGAACCTGTGTTTCAGAGATGCGGGGCACTAGTTCTATTGCTCTGTTGCTTAGGAAGGCCTTGATCTCGAGTGTGAGGAGGTCTGACTGAGAGGCTGACAACCTGGGTTGTCGCCTGGGAGGACACTCTGGGGTTCAAAACATTGAGAGAATAACCTCGCACTATCCGGGGACCCATTTGTCCGGGTTATGGACTTCACTGGTTGTAGAAGGACATCAGACTACCTCCCACCAGAGGAGAAAGTTCCACCTCAGGCAATGTGGATGGAACTTGGGCCAGCACTATAGGTGGCGCTGGGGCTTAGGCCCCGCGCCTTTCTGCTGTGCTTTTTGAGGTTGGGCAGGTTGGCTTTATGGAAGCTTCCCTGCCTCTGCCTCGAAAGGACTGACGACTATGAAACTGACATCTGTTCACATGCCCCCGAGAGGGAGCAGGCGGAGGTCTGGACAACTTAAAGGCCGACCTAGTCTTCTGAGTGGCCTCTAAGACTTGTTCCACCTGAGGGCCGAAAAGAAAGGAGCCGTCAAAGGGCAGGGCCATTACCTGCTGCTGAGCATCATTCGTGAAGCCAGAAGTATGCAGCCAGGAATGGCACCAGTACAAAACACCCTGGGCTGCTGAGCGAGAAGCAGTGTCGAAGCCGCCCACAGCGGCTTTGACCTGGTGGTTATTGGACTCAATTTAGTAACAGTGAGAAGAAGCTCTGACTTGAGTCCTGATCCGAAGAGCTTCAACCATTCTTTCAAAGAGTGCCACAGGATATACTCATACTGGAGAAAAATAGCCTTGATAACTGGCACACGCATACTTAGAGGAGGCAGCAAAGACTCTTACCTAATGTATCAATCTTACGAGACTCTTGTGTTAATAGGTCGAAGCTGTAGTAGTTTGAGGAAGAACGACCTGATCATTCTCTGCCAGGACTACAATAGGATCTCGCAAAGGCTTGGGATGCCAAATGGGACGATCCTTGGGAGCTGAATACTTCTATCAATGGATTTAGCCACTGAGGGAATAAGAGCAGGATTATTCCATACCATTTGAGACAGCGGCTCAAGGAAGGCTGGATCGGAGGAGTCAAATCAGAGGGATCTCGAGGCATGAAGGTATTGGAGTCTTAATATCTTCCCAGGATCGATGTCTGTAGTCTGGAGAGAAGAGTGATCTCAGGTTCTTCAACAGAGACTTAAAGGACAGGTCCTCGACCACAGGCTCTGTAGAAGAAAGATGCTGTTTCCTCCACTTCATCACCCAACCGAGGTCTGGGTCAGGCTCAACATCATCTCCTGATGGTCCAGGAAGGACTGTTTGGACAGGAAAGGAGGAAAATTAGGAGAGGAGGAAACAGCAGAGAAACAAGGAGAGTCCCCGAGGGCCCCCAGCACCGAGAAGGCAAAACGGGTTGAAAACGGCACCGCGGAGGGGCACGGCGCCGAAGAGGCACGCGGCACCGCGAGAGCACACTGCACCGATGGCACCGCCCGACCAAACGGCGCCGCCAGACCCAAAGGCGCCGCGAGACCACCCGGCGCCGCAGACGGCACCGCAACCGAAAACGGCACCGACAAGCCAACAGACCCTGCCGAAGGCGCCGGGAACGCCCCAGGAACCTGAAAAGCTAGAGAAGGAAAAAAAACAGGAGATAAGGGCATCGGTGTGGCCCCCTGCGCCGCAGCCATGTGGGGGGGGACACCTAAGCGCGGAGTCGTTGGCACCGAAGAAGGTGCCATGCGACTAGGAAGGTCCAACCGCCCTACCTGATCGCCGGAGGAGCCCGAGGGCTCCGTGGCAACCGAGCCAGGCAGAAGAACCAACCTCCGAGCCCATCGCTCCATAAGAGCGCCCACTGATGAAACTGCTCATCTGGAGCCCTACCTATAGGCGGAGGGCCTCGATGTCGAGGACGACGGTCATCGAAGTTGGCGACCAAGGAGGGTACCAGCAACCAGCTACGACAACCCATCGCCGACGCTAGACATACCAGAGGGCGACCTCGAAAGATGCCTTCTTTTGACCTGTGGGTCAAGAAGAGTCGAGGCCGAACGGTGCCGAGAATGCGACCGTTTATTTTTATGCCGACGGGGGGACCACCCATCCCCCCGGGCATCGGACTGACCGTTGTCGGAACCCCGCTGAGGAGAAGGAGGCTGACTGAACAGCTTTCATACAAAGTCTCCCTACCGTCACCTGACCTGCTCATGGTCGACTCAGTCCAGTAGGCAGAGACTTCTTCAAGTAAGTTAAATTTAAAATATTAGAAAAATTTAACGAATAGAATAAAATTAAGCGATACTACTATCGTGATAATGTTACAAAACAATAAACTGAAAACTATGCGCTAGTTTGAAGTTTGACTCCCGACAGGCGAGTGACGTTGTCACTGAAGCGCACTCGATGGCAGGAAAAAGGAACTGGAGGGTTGGAGTGGTCGTCACGAGATAGTGATTATGCCGCCGAACGCTGCTCAAGGGCGCCATTCCTCATGTGGTGCCATCTCTCATACCGACCTCCAGCAAAAGTTTGCTCCCGATGGGTCCTAGTGCCTCCGGCGCTAATCCCACTAGTGTGAATGAGTGGTGGAGACTTATGTCCAGGAAGATCTACTAAAATTAAAAATATCCTCCTCTTTAGGACCTGAAAATATTGACAATTGTATGGAAAGAACTTGCAGATGTACTAATCGATCCTCTTACAAAGTTATTTAATAAATCTTTGGAAACTGGTGAGGTCCCATTGGATTGAAAGGGCTATAGTCGTGCCTATTCAAAAAAAGGGCAATAAATCCTGTGTAAAAAAACTATAGACCAATCAGTTTGACGTCAGTTTGCTGTAAATTGTTAGAAAGGCTAATTAAAAATAGTATTGACAATGATATCTTAAGATTGGGATTGCAGGATACTGCTCAGCATGGACTTAGATGTGGCCTCTCTTGTAACACTAATTTATTAGCCTTTTACATCCACATCAGCCGTGAATTAGATAGCGGTAGACCGATGGATGTGATCCTTCTGGACCTGGGGAAGGCGCTTGATACAGTTCCTCATGATCAGTTGATAGACAAATTATTTAAACTTGGATTAAACACAAATACTGTTAGATGGATTGGCAATTGGCTGGCCAATCGTACCCAGAGGGTTCGCATCAACACTATTTTATCGGATGAGGGGTGTGTTACTAGTGGAGTCCCCCAGGGTTCTGTATTGGGCCCCCTGTTGTTCAGCCTTTATATTAGTGACATGAGTGTGGGTGCTAAATTCCTTATAACCAAATTTGCTGACGACACTAAATTAGGGGGTGAGGTCACAACTCTTGGTGATCATATGGAACTAACAAGTAGTTTAAATCTAATAGAAGAATGGGAAAAACGTAATGGTATGAAATTTAATGAAGACAAATGTGCTGCAATTCATCTTGGAAAAAACAACCCAATACACTCATATTACCTAAATTCTAAAAAAATAAAACATAGTAATAGTGAAAAAGATTTGGGTGTTTGGATAAACTCCAGACTATCATCTAATACGCACATCTCCAAATTAATAGGTAAATGTGATAGCATAATGTATGCTATTAATAAAGCTTACATATCAAGGAATAGTGAGTGTATACTCAAATTATATAAGACCTATGTACTCCCTAATCTTGACTATGGTTCCCCTTTATGGAGTCCTTACCTAAAGAAAGACATACTTAAGAGTGGAAAAGATTCAAAAACGTTTAACAAAGTCAATAAAAGGTTTGCAGAATGTGGAATATGCGGATAGACTTTCTAAACTCAATCCGTACCCCTTGGAATTAAGATGTATAAGGGGGATCTGTTATTTTTATATCGTATCCTGGAGAATACCGCCTTGATTTCCCAATGTAGCATAATTTGGAATCCTAAAAACCCAAATTCAAGATCTCATGACAAACAAATTTTTATAAATAGAGCAAGATCGAACAGGCATTTGAATTTTTATAACATACGAGCTCCTTTAATTTGGAATAGTTTACCAAGGATTGTAGTAGAAAAAACTACTTTTAGTACATTTAAAATGGAATTAGATAAATTTTTGCTTACTAATATTAAGAAATATATTCATATATAAGCCCACTATGAGGGGGAGACAATTAAATAGGCCTCGGCCTACTTTGTCTAAAATTACCAAGTTACCAAGGTGCAGCTTGAGTGAAGATGGTTTCAAGCAGGACACCTGTATGTGTACCAGGTAGTCTAGCAGCTGAGGGTCTGAAGCTGATAGGGGTTTAACCTTTTTGCTCTTGTACCAGAGGAGAAAACCTTTTCCATTTGGCTGCATAAGTCTCGTTAGTGTTCAGTTTTTTAGCCATCCTCAGTATCTTAAGGAACTGTTCAGAGTACTGTGAGGATGGAAACCAACTCCTCAAGAACCAGACCTTGAGGTGAAGAGTGTATGTTTGGGTACTGCACTCCCATCTGAGGAAGGGTCAGCAGGGAGTGAGTTGGAGGCAGATGAATGGGCTTTTTGCAGGACACAGAGAAGGAGAGGGTAGCAGGCTTGCCTGGGCCAGTCCGGAGCCACTAGGATCATCGATGCAGGCTGCTGTCTTGAGTTTCAGCAAAACCCTGAATATCAGGGAAAGGGAAGAAATGCGTATAAGAACCTCACTGACCAGACCAGGATCAGGGCATCCAAAGGAAGTGTTCCCAGAACTGAGGACCTGCAATAGTACTGAGGAAGCTGAAAATTGAGAGGAGAGGCAAACAGATCCACGTCTGGTGTGCCCCACAACCTGAACAATGTGGCTAGTACTTGATGTTCAGTGTCCATTCGCTCTGGCCTTGACTGATGCAGCTTAGAACATCCGCCAGAGTATTGAGTTTGCCTGGGAGGTGAATAGCCGAGAGGCTGACTCCAAGGGAGAATGCTAGAGACCAGAGCTTCCAAAGAGTATTCCTGATCTGGTACCACCCTGCTTGTTTATGTAGAACATTGCAGTGGTGGTGTCCGTTCGAACTTGTACCGCCTGCCCTTCTGTGCTGGGAGCGAAAGCTTTGAGAGCTAATAAGACTGCTCTGAGTTCCTAAAGATTTATGTGCGACTGTGACTCTTCGGGGGTCCAGTTGTCGCTCACTGAGGCACTGTCCAAATGAGCTCCCCAGCCCAAAAGGGAGACATCTGTGGTGATCACCTTTGTGGGAAGAGGAGCTTGAAAGGGAACCCCTGCCTGCAAATTTGCAGGGTTTTTCCACCACAGCAAGTTTTGGAGGAACTGCTCAGACACAGGTATCAACTTTGAAAAATTTGTTGCTTCTCTGAGACCAGCGAGCTCTGAGGTAGGCTTGCAGGAGTCACATCTTGTACCTGACCCCTGGGACTACTGCAGTCAGAGGCCATATGTCCCAGAAGTTTGAGGAAATGTCTGGCTGGTCTTGGCTGTCCCCGGGCATAAGAATCTGCCACTGAAAGGAAACTCTGAATTCTTTCCTGCGGGACGAAAGCATTTCCCTTCTGAGTGTCCAGCTGGGTGGGTTCCAGGTGAGGTGTCTTTAGATTTACCAGGAAACCCAGAGACTCCAGAGTGCGTTATGTCAGGTAAAGATTCCTTGACCTGGCTAGGAGACTGCTACCACTGCGAGACACTTGGTAAAGACTCTTGAGGCAGAGGACAGATCGAAGGGCACTGCGGTGAACTGATAGTGACCCGAAGGAATTTTCTCAGGTTCAAACTTCCTGTGAGAGCTCCTTATGGGTATGTGGAAGTATGCATCCTTCAAGTCTAGGGAGGCTAGCCAGTCTCCCTGCTGTAAGGACTGTATGACCTTTTTGAATTTAATTTAATTTATTTTTTCAGATTTGTTTAAATATCTGAGCTCTGAGCTAGGTTGCCACTCCCCAGTTTTCTTTTATGTCAGAAAATACCTGGAGTAGAGGCCCTTGCCTTTCCTGTGGGTGGGTACCATCTCTACTGCTCAGTAAAGCCAGAAGGTTTTGTACCTCCATTTCCAACAGTGGTATCTGTGTTGGGGACAGAGGTCTTAAGGCCTGGCAGCTGCTTGAACTGTAATGACAGACCCTTCTCCACTATCTCCAGCACCCACCTGTTAGATGTGCTGACAGACCAGTGCTGAAGATGGAGGGAGAGTCTGCCTCCAACCAGAAGCGGGTAGGTGACCTAGACACTCACATCAGAACTTACACTGAGAGGCAGATGGCCGGGTAGAGGAGGCTCTACTTTGGCCCCTTCTGCTCCTGCCTCTGAAAGATCCCCTGTACTGGCCGAAGTCAGATTGGGGACAGGGATTGTAAGGCCTGGAAACAAAACTTCTGCTCCTACTGCCCCTGGGACGGGATCTCTGAGGGCAGGTGGGCTTAGACTTGAATGAGTGGCTCTGTCAGGAGGCCTTGTACTCATTGACTTTTTTCATGTAGTCAGTGGTTATGTAATCAAACATTTTGATCACAGAGAAAATCCATGGCTTTGTTCAGAGTGCCTGTGGTCAGACTGGTTGTTCTAAGCCAGGCAAAGCATCTCAGAGAGATGGTGTGGGCCACCGCCCTAGAAGCTGTATCATTTGTTGTTGTGGAACTGGTACATAGTAGCTTCCAGGGCAGTTTTTGATGTATCCAGCAGCTCCTGTACGATAGAATGTGATCCGTTGCGGGCGATAGCCTGGACAGATTTCCAAAGGGCTGATATTTGGCTGTGAAAACCATGTAAGAAGAAAATCTGAAAAGCAGGGAAGCTGTGGCATACATTTTCTTTGCTAGAAAGTAAATTTTCTTGGAATCCTTATCAGGGGGAAGAGGAGGAAAAAAAGGAGAGACTAGCTTTCTCACAAGCTGCCTGCTGCACTATACTCTCATGGCTAGGGTGTGCAGACAGGAACTCTGTGCCATTCTTAAACAATTTATATTTTCTCTCAAGCCTCTTAACCCCAGATACTGAAGTGGGGTGTTGAAGCACCTTCATGGTATTTTTTCTAAATGCATTGTATAGGGACGAGCAGGGTTATTGAGGATGAAAGAGCCTTCATCTCTAATCTGCGTCTTCATCAACATCCTGATTGGGCTCCTGCGTAAGGAGGTCCACGGTGTCCAGCATATTTTGTATAAATGTAAACAGAGAAGGGATCCTCGTGATCACCCGGGGGATCCCCAAGATGAGCATCCAGGGACTTCTGGGGCTTAAGGCCCTCAAAATCCATGTCTGGGATATCATAAAATTGATCTGCGTCACTCTCAGTCTACAGAAGAGAGAACTGTGGAACAGTGCTTGCCAGCTCCAGTAAATAGAGGACCCATCTTTTTAAGTGTCTGAAACAGCTGCCATGCTTTTTCCATATCCTGCACCGACGGAAGAACCTGTGCAGTTTGTGTTTTGTTTTTTTCTTTATGCTTTAAGCCTGCCTGCTGTCTCGCTATTAGCTTTCCCAGGAGCAACGGGAGTATATCTGTCTTGACAGTGTTTCTTCTTAGCCACTTCAGAGGCTTGATCCAGCTTCTTTTTTTCATCACTCTTATTTTTCAATTTGTGAGGAACTTGATTTTTGGAAGCTTTATTTTTTGGCTGGGATCTGGAGGGTTTCTCAGCACCTCTGCTTTTGGTATTAGTACTTTTGAATGGCCCCTCGTCAGAAGCCTTTGATTTATCCTCAGCCATAATAATCAAAGGTTTGTCTGCGATGTTTGCCAATTTAAGCAAAGCAAACCAGTCCTGGACCTATGAACTAAATGCAGATTTCTGTGAATATGCCACCGGCAAGTCCTGCCCCAGTTGTTAAACTGTATTACTAGTGCCTTTTTTTTTGGTTGTAGAACTGGGATCTGTATCAGTGCCAATCTTAATAGAAACCCAGTAATATTCAACTGCGCACAGTGGGCTGCTGGACCCTTATGAACAGTCCTGACACAGATGATACCAAGGTCTAGTAATATAACAAAAAAGGTTTTCTTGTAATTGCCAATCTAGAGGACCCCCGGCACTGTTTAAATTTGAAATCCACTGCAGGTGCCTCTTAGTAAAACCTGTGAGGTTGGAGGTAAAAACAAGGCAACTGTCCTAGACAGTTCCACAAGAATTTGCCCAAAAATTAAGGAAACCATGGAAAATGAGCACTCACAATAAAATTAGGCTTTAAACTAAATAGTAGCGGTAAAAAAGTCAAAATGGCACAGTCGTGCTAAAAATAAAACATTTGCGTGGCACTAGTGAAAAAGTAAAACGTTTACTCAGCACACTAAAGGAAATAATTTATGGGGAAAACTTTACCCAGATAAGCACTAGGAGGCTGTCAACAAGGAAAGTTGGGAGACACCTCAGAGGCAATATTGCTCAGTCCAGCAGAAAAAAAATTCTGAAGCCTTCAACAGCTCTCACCCCCTCCTGTCTTTTGATTGGCATGGTCCTGAGCTCATTTAAATATCTCTTAAAGGCACACCTCCTGGGCTGTTGCACCTACCCAGCCAAGTGCAGAAGAGTTACTAATGCTAAAGGACTCCTGAGGTAAGAAGCTGTCAGCATCAGGACCTCACAGGAAGCATTTGCAAGACAGGTCTGTGTATGCTGTCCACTCATGGCAATGCCTATATAATGTGGGTGCCCCCCCAAACTACTTTAATCCTCACTCTAAACATCCACGGACAGCAGGACCGGGGACACCCCCCACCAATCATGCAAAAAGGCAAGGAGAGCCAAACAGTGTCCAGCACACAGCAGTGGTAGCGAGCATGCAAAAAGGTAAATTCACTACATGGTGTTGTTCCAAGAAGCTAAAAGGCAAGTTCCATCATACCAGGGGGATAGTAGGTGGGAAGGTTATGACTATGGAAACCCTCCCAAAATCCGTTTCTGACAGTGCTGACTACCTGAAAGTATCCTTCCTGGGTGTGAGGAAGAAGCCGGCTTGGATCCCGTGGTCTTGGTCTGAGCTTTCATGGCCTTGAGAGTGATGAAGATTTTCACAGCCTTCTCACATGGTCTCCCTGTGGCCTGGTTAAATCCCTGGCAGATTTTGCAGGCCATTACATTGTGGACCAGACCCAAACAGCAAACATACAGTGTGAGTGCTTTCCTTGCAGATCTTGTAACCGCAGGTAGAAAACCTAAATAAAGGTTTAGTCCACAGCGTGATACAGGGACAAACATTGACAATGTAAGTTAACGTGAAAAACAAGATACATTGTATAAATGGAAGCATTGTCTCTCTGCAGGTCTGACGAGCGGTAGATGGGTAAAGAAATAACAGGCACAATGGAGCTGCCCATATTTTATAAGCTCCAATGTTGCAGTCAGAGGCCACTGCCCCCAAAAAAGTTTCTTAATGGTCCTGGCACCAAGGGCTTACAGTTCTGAAGGTATGGCCCATTGGAGATGTCCTTAATAAAGATCAACTTATCCTTATTACTAAACACTGCTTTTTCTAAAGAAAGTTATCACATTAGAAACAGACTGCAGCAACCACCAATATATTATACAAAATGCATGTCTGAGTTGTTTTTTTTCTTTTTTTTTTACCATTTTGTTACATTAACAGAGTTATAATATTCAACAGTACAGAATTACAAAAACGTTGAGCCATAACTGCAAATGAATGGTCACATGCAGATATTAATCTGGACCACGAGATTGAGAACACCCTACATTTTCTGAAAATATTGAACAAGTTGCACAGGGGGTTAAAGGTCTCGAGTAAATGTGACCCAATCCATTAAGAACTTTGCAGGTGAATATCAATCTTAAAAGGGATCCTACATCTAATCATCCACCACTGCAATTCATGCAACACAGGCACAACATGTTAAGTAAACAACCCCTCCCCCCAAAAAAATTGCTGTATTTTGCACTAGCTTTAGGTGCTGAAAAACTCAGTTAAAGGCAATCCCTTATAAAGTCCATTATAACAATCTGCGCGAGATGTGATAAAAGCCTGAGTGATGTCCCCAAAATTCTCAGGTCTCAGAAAGGAAAGTAATTTTGAAAGGTTTTTTGATGATAGAATCTGCTTTCGACAGAGGCTGAAGAGGATAAAAATTAACAGCTGCATTTTATCTCTTACAAGAACCAAGACCCTAACAAGTGGTGTATCTATGCTACGGCAGGGCCTGGAACTACACTGGAAGGCCACATATCCTTTACCTCCAATTGCTTTTTTAGTTATTTAAAGTGACCTTCAACTTTCACTTTCTATTGCTGGCAGCCACCATTTCATGAGTAGCAGTGAGCTTCCTGAGCTCACTTTATGCTAATATGTCCTGCCAACCAATAGCAGAGGTCAGACAGACATATTAGCATAAGGTGAGCTCAGAAAGCTCACTGCTGCTCATGAGATGGTGGCTGCCAGCAACAGAAAGCAGAAGTTGTGGGTAGCAGTTTTAAATCATTAAACAAAGTTGTTACTGTCTGAAAGCACTAATTGAGAGTTTATATAGTGTCTGAGGAAAAATGTCTCTTTTACAGTGTTTTTCTTTAAGCAGGACACCAGAAGGGTGGAATCGAGGAAGACTCAGAGGTAACCCTGGCTAAGGAAAATAAAAGTAGAAGGCTCGCCCCATGGAAGGGAGAGAGAGACAGGAAAAAATGGGAGGAGGGAGAAAGTGGGGTGCTGCAAGAGATCCTCTTGAAGATCTACTGTTACACTAAGTTCTTACATAACTGTAGTATCTTACTTCAAGGGTATGTCTTGCAGCAGGCCATCATCAGTAGGACAGAGTCCCAAGCAGTTCTGGTACTACAGTTAGGCAGTCCGGGTGGTAGGCAAAAATATAGCTTAAGAAAGAAGGCCTTGGAGGCCAGCTAGGCCAAAACTGACAACGCCTAGAGGCAATGTCCAGTCTGTAATGCTTGGTAAAGGTGTTGACAGTACTCCAGGTAGCAGCAGCACAAATGTCAGCAGCTGACGGTATGGAAGCAAGCCACTTGATATGGTCATGCCTCTTGCAGAATAGCCCTTAACCCTATCAGGAAGTTCCCTGCTGTACTTCTGGTAACAATGCAATTTGCTAACCACTTAGACAAACACTGTTTGGACACTGGGGTGCCTCTTTCCCAGGGGCAAATGAAACAACTGACTGGACTTCAGAGAGAGTCTTTGGTCCGTGTGGAGAGTAATTGGATTCTATGCACATCCAACATATGGAGCAATGTCTCCCCTTAATTGGAATGCTCCGAAAAATAAACATGCAGATGAATGAATTGGTTCTAAATAAACTAACACCACCTGAGGAAGGAACTTCGGATTTGAGCAGACACACCCTGCTGTCTCAGTGAAAAACTAAGCTCCTTACACATGAGGGCCTGAAGTTCTGAAATCCTTTGAGCAGAGGTAATGGCAATTAAAAATAACACTTTCCATGACAGAAAGCGTAGCTCGCTAGACACGGCCGGTTCAAAGGGAGGCAGCATAATTGGTGCTTCAATTGCAAAATGCCCCATAAGAATGTATGGGACACATGAGTTAGGCACTGAGCCCATCCACAGGAACATGATGCTGAGATATGTACCTTAACAGAAGAGTACCGTAAACCCAACTGAGGGGGACAAAAGGTACTCCAACAAGTATGATTTGCCAGCTGGAGCATGGTAAAGCTGGTGAGCCTTTTTAGAGACTGCTGGAACCATATGAGGGTGGTGCTATACAGCCTTGGTAATGTCTTTATAAGACTCTATGAATTTTGGGGGGGGGGGCGCGCTACCAAGAGGGGAGCTTCATGCTGGCGAAAGAGGACTGCCAGATAGCAACGCTCTGGGTCTTGTTCCTCAGTCTCCCACCCCATATTGGCTTGGATATGCCTCATGATGTCCATTAATGTGGGGTCCTCAGGAGGCGATTTGGAGACCTTATTGGGCTCTCCATTTCTCCCTCCCCATGAGGCTACCAAAATGGAGGAAGACTCGGAACTGTCACCATCATCAGTGGCAGAGTCGCATTCCCCACTGACATCAGGCTGACCGACTGGGCAGGTGGGATGCCTGCGATGAGTACTGGGGCTCCTGGGAGTACAAGGAGTACTTAGGCTTTAGCAGGTCGGGGCCGGAGGGTCAAGAGGAGCACCTTGGGGGTGCGTCTAGAGCGACCTGCTGGGAGAAGGGACTTCTCACTGCATGAAGGCCCATAGTGCAGAGATTAAGCCATGGTAGTCCATCGACACCAGCCCCCCCAAGTGTGAGATAGTTATAGACCGGCTGGGGTCATGCAGGCACCGGATATGGTTAAGCTGGCGCATGTCCCGGGTAGGCTGGTGTTGAACCCCCAGGTGTCTGAGTCGGATAACCCGGGTTTGTGGCTCCATAAGGGCAGGAGGCGGTAGAGGCACCAGTCCTCCTGGAAACTGTAGTGGGAGGACTGGTGCAGGTCCCCCGAGCAATGGCAGTAGGAGGACTAGCGAAGGCCCTGCTGGCGCCAGAGGTGGCAGGGCTGGCAAAGCGCTCACGGGCTGTGGGAGAACAAATGCAGGCCCAGCGGGCGTCGGCCTGGGAAATGCTGGAGGGAAGGTCCACAGGTGTCTGAGTAGGAAGCGCTGGAGAGGAAGGCCCCACTGCCGAAGGCTGCGGGGAGACCAGGCTCTGGGAAGCGCTGGTGCCCAGCACAGCCTGCCCCTGCGAAAGAGGCAGGACTGGAGGTTCCAAGGGTTGAGACTGGCATTGGGGCGCAGGTGACAGAGCAGGCAGATACGGAACGGTCACCTGTAGCACTCACACTGGCTGGAGAAGCTCCACCCGAGCCACCTGCTGAGGAGCTCGCAGAAAACATGGGCCTGGAAAAGCAGGGTCTGGGAGGCAGGATATGGGAGACCCTGCCCCAAGGAGCTGCCACCAGTAACAAAGATCTAGGTGGGCAATGAGGCTACCGGCAACCCTGATGAGGCAAGGGTGTGTGGGGAAGAGGAGGTTGACCCCCCCCCCCCCCGGGAGGAAGACCCCGACATGGTCAGTTTAGGAGCCTTATGCGGAGACCGCAAACAAGAAGCAGATCGAGGTCAGTCCCAGTCCTTGTCCTGATGCTTGTGCTTCCCTAAAGATTTGTCCTTGGATTTGGATGAAGAAGAACCTGATGACTGGGCTGGGGAGGCAGAGGAGCTCCAGGCCAGCAGCAACTCCTGTTCCATCAGGGTGACTTTCTGCTGGAGATGACTTTCCAGGGTCTTCTGACGGCATCTCCTGGTGGCCAGGTTTAACTTCTGGCAGACCTCGCAGGCTTGTACATCATGGTCTGAGCCTAGGCAGAAGAGGCAGGCAGACTGCAGGGTTTTAAATAGCCGGTATCATCGCATTTTGCGATGCTTCACATGTGACCCATTTTTTGGGGGATCACAAAAAAGTGCGAGCCACTGACTGAACCTCCTTAGCCACCCATAATATAGTAACAGTCTCACCGTCACAGCCCCAGGTGCCGGCAATCGCTCCCAGTAGTGCTTTGCAGTTTTGCTCAAGCACTACAGGAGAGACTACTGCACCTGGGGCCACAGTGAGACTTAATATAATATGGGCAGCACTGCACTACGGGGGAGTTTAACACCAGTCCCCTGGCTCTCCAGTGGTTCCTCTGCACTGACTGGCTGACTGCACCACACTCACACTCTTTCCCAATGGTACACTTCCTCTGCCCTCGGCACCTGTCGGTTCTGCGTTTTGGCGCCAAGCTGCTTAGAGTTGCACAGTATGCAGTGAAGGTTGAGGAAATCAAACCCGTGTCTGCTGGAGTGGGGACAATTATTTGGTAACCGGGTATGGCAAGTGCCTATTTTCAGGGGAGGTTAAGTGTGCTTGCTCAGAGTCAAAAAGTATGCACTGAAAGTTGTGGGAATCAAACCCTTGTCCGCTGGAGTGGGGAATTTCTTTGGTAACCAGGTATGGTAAGTGCCTGTTTTCAGGTGAGGTAATTAAATTGCCTGCTCAGAGTCACACTATGCAGTGGAGGATGTGGGACTCAAACCCAGGTCTGCTGGAGTGGGGAGATTCTTTAGTAACCAGGTATGGCCCACTAGATACAAGTGCCTATTTTCAGGGGAGGTTAAGTGATTTGTTCAGAGTCCCAAAGTAGGCAAGTGGAGGTTGTGGGAATCAAACCCAGGTCTACTGGATGTACCAAGCTCATTCACAGCTCATTACATTACCCTAACCCTAGGCTTGCCAGTTAGGCTTGTGTCTGTAGTATGTATTGAAATAGTTCACGTAAAGACAGATAATTTTAATGAGAATTTTCATTCAGGACCTTTTTTTTTTTTTTCCTTTAACTGCATGTACTGTATATGCACTTTTTTTTTGCTAACCAAACTGAGGCAAGTGCTATGCATCTTCAAAGCTGATTAGCACAAAGTGCTAATCAATTTTCGCAGCTCATTTAAAACTTTGTAATGGCCGTCCTTGTCAGAGATCTATTTACCAAGGCACACTTTGTGCATCGGTCAGAAGAAGCTTAAAAAGCCAAAAGTGAGAAAGGAACACCGAAAAAAAAATCAATGTTTAACTATTTAAACGAGAAAATAATGGCGGTCAACTGTAGCTGTGGCAGTGTCAGTGGTCCGACGTGTGTTGGTGAATGACAGGAATGAACTGAGGAGGGAGTGGGGGCCACCCACCTTATGTAAGACAAGCGGACATCTGTCACTGATGGAGGTGGGTGGCCCCCGTCTGGTAGACTGCTAGCTAGAAAGATTTCCATGTGCTCCTGGGTCCTCACAGCTTAGTCCTACTGGTGATGGCCTACTGCAAGAGATACCCTTGAATTTGTTCCTAGCATTAGTATTCAGTGCAGGTGTTGACAAAGACCATGGTGTCAACTATTAACGCTTGCTCAAAGTGAATTCTACAATGACGGCAAATTACACAGATCAAGACTTGCAAGGCAAACACCATTCGTATCACAACCCGTGTGACAATACAATTGAGGCAAGTCCTTGTCCTGGGATTTTTAGGGTCTCCAAATGAATGTTTGAAAAACTGGTCATGCGTGAAGTCTCGCATTTCTTCCTGAACTGCTTTTGCGTTCTTAATGAACTCATCTGTTTGGGTCCCTCCCTGTTGATGCATTCTGCTTTGTCTGACATTTCCCTGTAGATTTAAGTTAGTGCTGTGGTGTTGAATCCAAAGCCCGCAAGTAGAGAGAGTAAACAGAATCTTTGAATTAGATCCTTAGCTCACTCATGCTGTACTATTCTCAGATCATTTTTTATCTCGAGAAACCTCTCTATCGGGCTTCAAGTAAGCAAGCTTTTAGAGGAATTTTAGTTCAAATATTCTGCAGCGGGGTTCAGGTGTTAGTAATCACCTATCAACATGTTATCAATTTTATTAAGTGCATCTTTTTAAAAAATAAAAAATCTCAAATGTTTCAATCTAACAGGTAGCCAGCATGCAGAGACCTTGTGGGTACTCCCTTCTCACCAGATCACACAATTTCTGAAAAAGATGTCTCACTTGTCAATTTTGTTTTGAATTAACTACCACAGTTGTTCAAAACAAACTGCTAAAATCCACAGCCATTTGAAAAGGAGGTTGAACAGTATTAGACATGCCTGAGTGTTTTAATGCATGACTGGTCGAAATGGGTCCCTTGACCTTGCACAGATTCCTCCCTCCCGACCCTCCCGACTAGCTGTGTAAACAAAATTCATCTTAGCAATGCAAATAATAAAGAGTTCTGTTTACAGTGCTCCCTCACTATAGTGCACATCTCTGGAGCAAGCTGAGGTGTTCACTATAGTGAGGTGTTAATATGCCTACTTAGTGAACAATGGGAGCCATCAAAGGTGTTCACTATAAGAGGAAGTTTGTTGAAGAGGAATTCTTTAGAGAGAGCGGGAGAACTGTAACTAACGGCAAGTCCAGTCGGATACTTACAGATACCCCTGCTTACAGAACTATTACAAACGTTTGCAAGGGTGTTGGTAAAAAGTGACATGAAATTAAAGAGCTGAGAGACTGATCAGTAAGGAAGTAAACTGGGAGGAGCCCACATGGGGAAACAGCTTGGGAGGGATCCACTGGACACCAATGACTGAACAAAGGGCTCATATTGGGGATGGGCTTACTGGTCCACCAGGACAGACTGATGAAGGACCAAGACAGACAAGTCATCATGGCCTATAAGCAGAAGGTACAGGTTGGGTCTTTTGTGGGTGGTTTAGGCATTTTGCGCCAATGGCAAAGTAACCACCCACATAAGCAGTGGGTATTCTTAATCGGGTACTAGAACTCACAAACCATCTCTCCACGTAGCAACATCTGGAAAGACTCATCTGCATTCTGATTTAGTTGCTGAGAAAATACCTCCGCAACACACACAGACACGCACCGCAACAAAGTCATCCTTTTGTGGAAAGCTGCTAGATGTCATGTCTTGTCATAATGGGGTACTTGTCTACACAAACCTTTTGTGACTCCACACATAGCAAATGAACATCAGGCTCTACTACTGTTAGGAGTTTTCTACAAAGCGTAAGTAAAAGTTTAATGTTCTTTACAGCTATAAAATGTTGCAACTCTTGCCTTCACTTTCTCCATTTTTTTAAGTTCCTCGGGCTACTACAGAACTTACTAACCTACTGCCCTAAATATAGACCATACACACAGAGCTTATACCATGCATCAACCTACAAGCCATGAAACATTCCAGGACAGTGAAGTATGTGGCTGGAGCATGTCAGATTCAATGAATGTAAGAAAACCTTCCAGCCTGTGTCACTGCTTCCAACGTTCCTGTCAGTGGAATAAAATGCCTTTGTAAATACCATCACACTGTGCAGGGAACCCATGATTTCAAAGTTATTTATAAAGTCTGATAATCTTTGTAAGAACTATAGTCTTTAAACTTCATTGGGTGTCTGTTATGGAGTTATTTAAAAAGGTAAGGGAAATTAACCAACTAGTTTTGTATACAAGTACTTCACGCTAGCTAGGTATGGGACTTTGTCTAACCGCAGCTGGAAGAATCCACGATTTGGAGCCAAAGGGTTGCAAGCTCAAATACAGAGTTTCCCCAGACAGAATAAAGGACTCTGCAGTGCCACGGAATGTTAAAGATATCAACCATACTTTTTAGGTTTAATTAAAGCATAATTAAAGAGCAAACATACTGCCTAAAACAGTTTTTAACAGCAATCAACTGTTACCTTTAATATCAGAGATACTTTTTCTTTTCCCTTTGGTTAATTACATGTTTTACCTGCTGTCAGTAGATACGATGTATGGAACAGCACTCTGCCTGGCAGCCAAAATATTTACCACTGTTCCTCCCATTACATTATCAGCATTGTGGCCTCACTGACTGACATCACAGCTGCTCTAGTGCTATTACATAGCTGCCAGGTCAGTCGCCTGTGATGTCACAGTCAATGAGGTTACAGTGCTGATGATGTACTAGGATGAACAGAACTGCATCTGTCAGCTGCCAGGCAGACTGCTATCCCACACACCCAGCATAATACTGTCACACAGAAGACTTTCTAATAGGCAAACAAAGATACATCAGAAATAAAAAGCTATATCAGAATAATTCTTACAATTTGTAACCTTGCCTGTCTGCTATTTTTGGCTAAAGAATAATTACTGCTTAAGGTAGATTACAACCTTAAATCCAATGATCGCACTTGGCCCGGTGGGCTCTGAGGGTTGAGGTGCTGGATGCCATACCTCGCGCCATGCTGGTGACCTGGGTTCGGGAACGAGCCCGGGTTGTTGAGGGGTCGGCAGGGAGGGGAAAGGATTGAGCATCCCCAGGACTGCTCTCCTTCCCTGTGGGATGGATCCACCTGCCGATGCACTGGTGACCTCTAGCGGAGGCTGGAGGCATTACAGTGCATGGCTGCAAGATGCTGGGGATTGGAGCTGCGGCGGAAGTCAATCGGGGGTGTGCGGGAGCATGCACCAGCCGGGCTGGATGTCACTGAACGTCCGAGCTCCAGGGATGCACAAGAACAGGGAAACGGCACCATGGATCGGCGATAGCACCAGTCCCCCATGCCCATCACTGGGCCAACCCTGACTGACCTTCCAGGTCCTCCACAGCCGGTCCTACCCTGCAACCAGAGTCTGTCTGTAAGAGTGCCCAAGAGGAGCAGGGCAACCCATCCTGGGAGGGTTAGACCAGGGCTACTAGCTGCAGGGAAGAGAGGAGGTACAGCTCGGGGGGGGGTCCTCTGGCAGGCAGGACAAGGACTCGGATGCCTAAGAGAGGTTCACGAAGCTGCGAACGGATGGAAATAAAGTAAAAAAAAAAAAAAACAATGATCGAATTTTCCATTATGCACACCCATGTATGACAAGGTGTGCATAATAAAGTGCATGCACTGTCAAACAGAAAATGTCTCCTCACAGCAGGACACGTGGCTTCCAACTCACGTCCTTTACAAAGCAGTCATTTATAAAATAAAACATGGGGAGTCTACTTCCCCTCCACACAGTCAGTGTGTGATGCCAATATAAACGAGTGAAGCTTCGCTGTCATGGTTTATCAGGCATTACACAAGGGTGTATGTGAGTGTTTTTCTGTTTTATTTACTGTACTTTTCTGCCCCTGACACTAACTGGTCCCCTTCAGCCCCTACACCCTGCCCATTCCCTGTCATCCACTTTTTCTGGTACTTACCTCTTTTGTGGTCCCCCACAGACAATCCACCACGAAAAGGGCTACACAGAGCTATCCCTTACCCCAGAGCAGAGATGACTTGTCGGAGAAGAGAGCACACACATTAGTCAGTGGTGCAGGACCTGTGGCAGAGCAGCGAGAAGCATCCTGCTTTGTCGGAGATCTTACAATTTCTTCCCCTTAGCATCGCGTGACTGCTGCGTCTGGTGCGAAACAGCACAATGCCAGTGCTCCCCTCGTTGCACACTGGCTCCATGGCACTACGACCTGTGGTCATCCTGGTGCAGTGCTATGGCAGAGACAAGAATCCCACCCACCCGCATAGAGGCGCGTGTCCATGGGACACTCAGCCATCCTTTCCTCAGCCAGTCCCTCCAGCAGCCCAAACTTGTTCCTGAACCCAGGCCACTGGTGTCACAGATGGTAGCACTACCACTGTGCCAATGAGCCAGTCCGCACCAAGGGGGTGTCATTAACAAAAAAATAAATATTGTACACCACACCCCATGCACTGTTCTGTATGTTCATAGGTAACGTGGCTACATATGGAAAACTGAACGCACTTCACAAACAAAAGCATTAATTCTTATTAAAAAAAAAAAAAAAAGAGGTATTCGTCCAGTCTTAGACATATCTGGAATAATGCATGGGAAACCATACAAAAGGTTGTGTTTCTATCAAAGTGTGAGATTACATCCCAGACCTCGGGAGTGAAACTCGAGAGGCCTCCAAGATGTCACCTCACCCAGAGACAAACATCCTTCTTGTGTAGGATTACCCATATATTTTGTACAGTACGCATTTCTTTTTATTAATTTACCTTCTTTCTATAGATCTTGAATAGTTGTCAAATACAGAAAAATAAAACAGCAGAAAATTAGAACAACAAAACAGTAACAGCCATTACTGTTCAATATATTTATTAGTGACATAGCAGAGGGGTCTGGAAGGAAAGGTATGCCTGTTCGCAGATGACACAAAGATCTGCAACAGGGCAGACACACCAGGAAGGGTACATAAAATGACAAGGGACTTAGAAAGACTAGGAGTGGTCAAGTGTATGGCAGCTCGGATTTAATGCTAAAAAGTGTAAAATTCAGCACACGGGAAACAAGAACCCTAGGGTAACGTACCAACTTGGAGGGGTGACAACTAATCAGGAAAGGGATCTGGGGTCATCATCACGGATAGAAACACAGAAATTGACAGCAGATAAGGACTGCAAGGCCCATCCAATCTGCCCATTTCTTTTTCTATCTTATGAATGTCCCATTAGCTTTTGCACTGTCAATGGCCTATCTATTCATATTCATCTTCATCTGTATTCTTCCCCTTATGCCTATCCCATGCCTGTTTGAAGCCCTGCACTGTATTCCTATCCACCACTTCCTAAGGTAGGCCGTTCCATGCATCCACCACCCTCTCTAAAAAAGTAACTTCCTCACATTACCCCATAATCAGCCTCCCTCTAATCTCACGCTGTGTCCTCTTGTCCTGCTATTTTTCTTATATTAAAACATGTTGGACTCTTTCACATTGTTGATGCCCTTAAGGTGTTTGAATGTTTCGATCATATTACCTCTCTCCCTCCTTTGCTCTAGGGTATACATATTGAGCTCCGTTAATCTGCCCTCATTTGTTTTCTGATGCAGTCCCTGCACCATTTTGGTTGCCCTTCTCCGGACTGCCTCAATTTGGTTGATGTTCTTGTGAAGGTGTGGCCTCCAGTACTGCACGCAGTACTCCAGATGGGGCCTAACCAGTGTCTTGTAAAGAGGGATTATTACCTCCTTCTTACAACTTGTGATACCCCTACTATTACACCCCAACATCCCCCCTAGCACCTTACCTACTGTTTTTGTGGTCTGCTTGGATGATTTCAGGTAATCTGGGATGAGGATGCCGAAGTCTCTTCCCTTGTGACTGCCAGCAACTCCCCTCCCAGCCTACAGATGGCGTCGGGGTTTCTCTTCCCTATGTGCATGATCTTGCACTTCTTTGCATTAAATCCCAGTTGCCACTCTTCCAACCATTTTGCCAGTTTATCCAGATCTCTTCTCATTCTGTCCACCCCATCTGGATTATCTACTCTGTTGCAGATCTTGGCGTCATCTGCAAACTGACACCTTAACCTCCAGTCCATCTGCAATGTCACTGATGAAGATACTGAAGAGGACTGGCACCAGGACCGATCCCCGAGGTACCCCACTTGTGACTTGCATCTCTGACGGTATACCGTTTACCACTCTGTTTTCTGCCCGTCAACCAGCTTGCCATACAGAAAACATAACCATACAATTCTGTTACAGTAGTTTCACTCAGAATATACTTCCACAGATTCAATGTCCGGATAAAATGAAAAAATTACTCACCTTAGTAATGTTGTTTCTTTTAATGGAGTCTTACTGTCGTCTGACTATTGCAGTTAGGTCCTGCCTTTCAATTGCCCCGGAGAACAAAGAGTTAACTTTCCATGGCCAGCATGGAATGTTCAGCGTGAGCTCAGTTGAAGCCCCTGTCTGCTGCTGTTTAAACTCCAACCGTCAGATCTTTACGAGCAATACTCACTAGAAGTTCTGTATGGAAACAAACTCACACTAGCCAACTGGCAACTACATTTATTAAAAAGGGTTTTTTGGTTTCAAGTCAGGAAACCCAAAACACAAAACAACACATACCCAAAGTAAAGGAGGGTGAAAAAGGGGCACCCCTAGGGTGCCAACATCTGTTCCTGCCCACCCACATCCCAAAAACCAGGTTCTGAGAGGGAGGCGGGGGAGAATACAGCAAGACTCCATTAGAAGAAACAACATTACTAAGGTGAGTAAGTTTTTCTTCAAACATGAAGTCTTGCTGTATTCTGACTATTGCAGACTACCAAGCAGTACCTCCATGGAGGAGTGACAGAACCTACTTTGGGAATAGGCTGTGAAGTACTGCTGTGCCAAACCGAGCATCAGTCCTAGCCTGGATATCCAGAGAGTAATGCTTGGTGAATGTATGGACTGTTTTCCAGGTAGCTGCTTGACAAATTTCTAAGATAGGAATATCCCTGGCAGCAGCCAGGGAAGCAGCTGTACCTCTAGTACAGTGAGCCCTCAGGCCTGAGGGTGGAGTTCTACCCAGTTTTTCATAGCAGAATTGTATACAAGAGACAATCCACCTGGCAAATAGATCTCTTAGTGGCAGGTTTGCCCTTACCGACCTCTTCATATGTGAGGAACAACTGGAGGGACTCAAACCTGTGACCCTTGGTGAGCTCTATGTAGTAGCTGAGGGCCCTTTTAACATCCAAGCTGTGCAGCCTCCTCTCTCCAGAGGAGGAATGGTCAGTGAAGAAAACAGGGAGAGACAGACTGGTTAAGGTGGAGATCTGAAATCACCTTAGGCAAAAACTTCCTATTAGTTCTTAGGACCACTTTATCTCTATGGAAAGATGAAATCAGGCTCCAGTGACAGGGCTTGCAATACACTGATACATCTGGCAGAGGTAATGGCTACCAAAAACACAGATTTCCAAGTCAAGTACTTAAGCTCTGCAGAGGACAAAGGCTCAAAGGGTGGTTGCATAAGCTGAGCAATGCAAACATTAAGGCCCCAAGCAGGAGCAGGGTCCCTAATGGGATTGGTGTGCAGCAATCCCTTGAAGAACTTACGAAACACAGGATGGGCTGACAGAGGAGAGGGCTTGCCTACTGACAAAAAGGCAGAAACAGCTGCCAAATGCACTTTAAGTGTAGCAGGCCTAAGTCCTAAGCCATTAAGATGGACCATATAGTCCAGAACTGTAGGCAACCCAGCAGATTCTGGAGAAATATACTTATTAGAGCACCAAATAGTGAACCTTTTCCATTTGGAGTTGTCTTTCTGGTGGAAGGCTTTCGAGAAGTCTTAAGGATATCCAGAACCCCTCGAGAAAGGTGCAGATCAGCAAAATAACTCTTCAATAGCCATGCCTTGAGATTGAGAGACTTGAGGTCCAGACACCAAATTGTCCCCTGAGAGGATGTCAACAGGTTGTAATTTCTGGGAAAAGACAGGGGAAGCTGGACTGCTAAGGACAGCAACAGGGGGTACCAGGGCTGTCTGGCCCAGTCTGGAGCAATAAGAATCACTCTGCATGGTTGTGACCTTATCTTGTCTAACATCTTGAACAGGAGAGGGAAGGGAGGAAAAACATACAGAAATTTCCCTTCCCAATTCAGGATCAGAGCATCCATGAGGACTGAGCCCAAGACTGGGGGTCTGCAACAAAAGAGAGGAAGTTGGTGACTGTCTGGGGCTGCAAAAAGATCTGTGGAGTGCCCCATCTTGAGAAAATCACTTTCAAAGCTAGGGGATCTAGGGTCCATTTGAGGTGGCCCTGGGATATCCTGCTGAGAGCATCTGCCAGGACATTGTCTTTCTCTGGGAGCTGAACTGCTATCAGAGAGTTTGCAGAGAATAGGCCAGGGACCACAACTTCATTGCTTTTGTGCACAAGGTTGAAGACCGAGTGCCTCCTTGCTTGTTGATGTACCACATTGTGGTGGTACAGTCTGTTCTGATCTGGATCACCTTGTTCTGTACAGATTTGGAAAATACTTGCAGTGCCAGAAACACCGCTCTGAGTTCTGAGAGATTGATGTGAAGCAGAGATTCTTGAGGTGACCACAGCCCTTGGGTGGTAAGATCCCCCAGGTGGGCACCCCAGCCCAGCAGGGAGGCATCTGTGGTGAGTATCGCTGAAGGAGACTGAGTGAAAAAAGGAACTCCTTGTCTCAAATTGTCCTGATCCTGCCACCATTGCAAAGCCTGGATCAGGGTTCGAGTCACTGGGACTAGTTTGGTAAGGGAATCCTCTCTTTGGGACCAGAAGGCTCTTAAGTGGAAATGAATGTCCCTCATCTGAAATCTTGCTCCCAGTACGACTGCTGTAGAGGCTGCCATGTGGCCCAGAAGCTGCAGGAAATGCCTGGCTGGTCGAGTCACCTGGAGGGTGAATGAAGAGGCCAGTTCCATAAGGGTCCTTACCCTGTCCAGGGGAAGGAAGGCTCTTGCTCTTACTCTTATTGTATCCAGCTCCATCCCTATGAAGGTGAGGAAGCTGTACTGGCTCGAGAACTGACTTTGGAAGGTTGAGGAGGAATCCTAAGGAAGTGAGCACTTGCCGAGTTATTTGCAGATGTGACTTGGTCTGGAAACTGACCCACTATGAGCCAGTCGTCCAAGTATGGAAAGATGGAGATCTTTTTTCTCCTTAGTAAAGCAACCACTACTGCCAGGCACTCTGTGAACACCCTTGGGGCTGATGTTAGGCCAAAGGGCATTGCTCTGAACTGATAGTGGCCTGAGGCAACTCGAACCTGAGGTACTTTCTGTGGGAGCACCTGATGGAATGTGAAAATAGACATCTTTGAGGTCCAGGGAGGCTAGCCAGTCCCTGGCCTTAAAGAGGGCAGAATTATTCCCAGGGTCACCATTTTGAACTTTGGTTTTAAAAGGTGCTTGTTCAGATATCTTAGATCCAGGATGGGCTGCCATTCTCCCGTCTTTTTGGGGGTTAGGAAGTACCTGGAGTACAATCCTTTGCCCTTGTGTGGGGTAGGAACCCTCTCTATGGCTCAGAGCCAGGAGGGAAGAAATCTCTGCCTCTAGGGCAAGGGTCTCTGATGGATTTGCAGGTGGAAAGGATCTGGTTCTCATCTTGGGAAATTTTTTGAAGCTGAGAACCAGTCCCTGGCTTACTACTTCCAGGACCCACTTGTCTGATGTCAGAGACTTCCAATCCTAGACAAAGTAAGCCAGCCTGCCCCCTACAGGTATTGGAGAATCGGCCCGGGCAGACCCATCAGGGTGTCTGCTTGGCAGGGGCTTTAGGCTGAGGGGTGGAAGCAGGCCTGCTCATTCCCCATCTGCTTCTCCCTCTGAAGAACCCCCTCTGAGCATAAGAAGAAAAGGAGGCCTGAGCTTGGTAAAAAGGCCTTTGAAAAGGCCTGCCCCTACCCCTGGACTGCTGCCTTTGAGGAGTGGCTTGCCTTTCTTTGGCCTGAGCACTCCTGCAGGTGGTCCTGTATTCGTCCATCTTTTTCATGTAGTTCTCTGTCTGCTCCCCAAACAGAGAATTACCAATGACAGGGAAATCCATGGCCTTAGCCTGGGTATCCTGTGATAGGCTAGTACATCTGAGCCAAGCCATCCCCCAAAGGGCCACAGATGTAGCCATGACTCTTGAAACATTATTGGAGTCCACAGCAGCATGAAATTGCACCTTGGATGCCTCAATCTCACCTGCAGCCACTTGCTCCAGCTCCCTGGTAAGCTGGTCAGGGGCCTGTTTAGCCAGAGCCAGCACAATGTCCAATCTGGACTTCTGGTATCTAGCTGTGTAGGCCATATAGTTAGCCTGCCTGAGTCCCAAATATGCTGCCATGTACTGCTTCTTTGCCATGGCATCAATCCTCCTGGAGTCTATCTGGGGGGTGTGATGCCAAGGGAATATTTGCCTCATCACAGGCAGCAGCCTGCACTACCCCAACATGGCTGCATTGCTGAGAAAGGAACTCCGTGTCACAGCCTGAAAGGGTGTGCCTCTTGTCCATTTGTCTGTCCACAGAAAGTATGGAGTTAGGAGTCTTAAGAATTTTATTTGCCTGTTTCCCAAAAGATTTATGGAGGGGAATAGACAGTCTCCTGGGCTCGGGGATGTCCATCATTTCAACAAAATCAGGCTCCTCCTGATCCTCTACTGCTTCTTCCATTGGAAGCTGGAGGGTTTCAGCCACTTTTTTGTATAACAAAGTGGGAAGGGGACTCAGAAAGCCTAGGAAGAGAAACACCTGAAGGTCTGTCTGGGGAGATGTCCGGGTCAATAGGCACATCCAGACTATCCTCCTCCTCCTGTTCATAAAATTCTTCTGAAGTGTAATCCGGAACCGGGGGAACCGACCCTCTGCCAGATGGTGCCGGTTCAGCCGGAACCGAAGTTAGCGACTGCACTATTCTTATCGCTTTGGCCATCTCATCAGCGGTCGGAGTTATGAATTTCTGGATCCGAACTGGACGATTTATCTTTTCTCTTCCTTTTAACCGGAACCGACTCCTCAGAATCGGCTCTTCTTTTGCCCGAAGAAGTTACATAGATACATAGACAGAGTCAGCAGATAAGGGCCTATGGCCCACCCAGTCTGTCCATTTGAGCTTGTAATTTCCGTTTGTTTTCCTAGAAGTCTGTTGCCCCTTACCCCTGACCTCCAGAATTCCTTTACGTCTATCCCATGCATTCTTAAATCCCGTGATTGTTTCAGCCCCCACCACTTCCTCTGGCAGGGTGTTCCACTTGTCCACCACCTGTTCTGTGAAGAAATTCTTCCTCACGCTTCCTCTGAATCGCTCTCCTCCAACTCCATCCCATGCCCTCTAGTCCTGGAACATCTTTTCACTTAAAAATAGTGTATTCCTGCACCCTGTTCCTCCCTGTAAGATACTTGTATATCTCTATCATATCCCCTCTCTCCCTCCTCTCCTCCAGGGAGTACATGTTCAGTTCCTTCAACCTGTCTTCATAGGACTTGTGATGCAATCCATGCACCATCTTTGTTGCCCTCCTCTGAACCTTCTCTACCCTGTCTATGTCCTTACATAGGTATGGTCTACTGAACTGTACACTGTACTCCAGGTGGGGCCTCACTAGTGTCTTGTATAGTGGAATTATGACCTCCCTTTTCCTGCTGGTGATGCCTCTGCCTATACATCCCAGCATCCTATTTGCTTTACCTGCTGCCTTGTCACACTGTTTCCCTACCTTGAGGTCATCAGAGATAACCTCAAGATCCCTTTCTTGCTTGGCGCATGCTATATTCTCACCCCCCAACTGATATATTGTGCCAGGGTTTTTGTGCCCCATATGCATTATCTTGCACTTCTTTGCATTGAATTTCAACTGCCAAACCCCTGACCATTCTTCAAGTTTCTGCAGGTCCGTTCTCATTCTGAGTTTCGCCCTGGTCAGAGGGCACTCCTTCTGGTTCGGTCGGAACCGAACCGGGCTGGCCATCCGGGTCAGCGGACTTCTCGGCCTCCTTTTCCCTCAGTCTACCTACTCTCTTATCCAGGGTAGCTTTGGGAAATTTCTTACAAATTTGGCAGTCTGAATCAAGGTGGTCAAACCTCAAACAATAAACACAGGTGGTGTGGGGATTAGCCTTAGCAAAGGCTTCCCCACACACCCAGCAGTGCTGAAATCCAGTGGGCCCGGTTTTTTCCTTTGGTTTCTCAGACATGGCCAATCCTACCCAAAATGTACCCTTTTTTCGGCAATCCACCAGGCAAGACTCCCCTATCGGTTCCTGACCGTGTTAAGGGGCTTGGAGAAAACCGTAATAAAATCTGCCCTTTTTTTTTTTTTTTATAACCAATACGGACCAGTTACCACACTAAGTAAATTCACAAACTTTTTTAAACTAAACTGATCAGTTCAGCCAAACCGATCCGAAATTTACAAGTTCCACACAGAAACTAAATGTAAAACCTATCTAGTATTCACGGTACCACAGACAGAGACTTAAACCAACAGATTCGGTAGCAGAAATTCAGTAGAAACAGAGAGAAAAATGACACTTTAACCGACTTTTTTTGAACCAAGCAAAGGAGAAATCTCCAGAGCAACTGTTCAGTGAGGCAGAGTAAAGAATCTGACGGTTGGAGTTTAAACAACAGCAGACAGGGGCTTCAACCAAGCTCTCGCTGAACATTCCATGCTGGCCATGGAAAGTTAACTCTTTGTTCTCCGGGGTAGTTGAAAGGCAGGACCTAACTGCAATAGTCAGAATACAGCAGGACTTCATGTTGTTTGAATATATCATTCTCATGTATAAGTATACAGAACAAACAACTTCCTTGGGTTACAGAGTCCAGATATCCAAACAGAGGTATGGAGAATAATAATACACTGCTTTAAGCCTGAGGCTTTAGATGTAAGGGCACAGTTCAATGCAGTCTCTCTCTTGTCTCTGACCCAAAGTCTGATGGAGTAAATTTTTATACGTAGATCCCTATGTTCAAATAAACTTTATCTAAAACACACTCTAACTATAGTGCTTAAATAACACCTTTAAAACAAAGAAAGAACAAAAAAAAGAAACCATTGCACAGCTACTCAGTCTATATACAGAGATGTGAATACATATCTATTGAATAACATCCTTCTCAGTCTTTTCCCTTCTATTAAATCCCATAAACCTTAGGGGGGCTATATGTCTGCTTTACTTCATTATTTAACCTTATGTCACCGCAGATGTATTATCCTCCTCCTCCTCCCCCCCCTTCCGTCTCTCTCTCCAAATCCGCCAAGGTTGTCACAGATCTTGGAATCTCTTTTCTAAGGTGTAGTGTGTATGTAATATCCTCCATTCGTTCCATTTCCTCTATCCTCAGTACCCACTGTGTTAGGGAGGGGTATTCTGGTGATAGTCACTTACTAGTAATACATTTCAAAGCGGCCACTCTTAATATTTGGCAAAAGCTCCACTATTTGATGCTTTTTGGCCGATGTAGTAGGAAGACCTAACACTAGGTCCTGAAATGTGAAGGGGATAAGGAACCCACCTACTTGCTCCATCACTGTATGTACCTGTTGCCAAAACGCCGTCAGTTTATTACATCCCCAAAATATGTGATAATGTGTCCCTACTGGTGTTCCACATAGGCACCAGCATGCTGAAGAGGCCTGCAGATTGAAGTGGGCCATAATCTCTGGGGTTCTAAAAAAAACCAAACAAGTATTTTCCAGTTAAATTCTCGCCACATCGTGGCTGAGGAGACTTGCCAACCCCTTTGAAGTCTGCAATTACAATCTTTTCTTCTAATAGCTACGCTGGAATCCCTCTCCCACCTCACCCAAATCTCTTCTAATCTTGGAATCTCACCTAGGTTCATTAAAATTGCATACAAGATAGAGAGATAATTTATCCCTAATTTTAAAGGAATCTCACCAGTACGATTCCAGTGAAGTAAGTTCTCTACGCAGCTTTAGTAAGTTCTCTTTGGTAAGGAAATGTCGTGCTTGGAGAAATCTGTAAAAAGTCTTCTTTACGGAGGGAGAACCATTCCTGCAGGACATTGAAAGGAAGGCATCCAGTCTGGTCTATGAGCTGTCTAAATGTAGTGGGGCCCTTATGTTCCCAATATGCAAACCCATTGTCTGCTTTAGGAGGGAGAAAGGTGGATGTGTATCCGATCAAGGAAAGGGGTCCCAATGTGTTCGGGGTATGCGTCATCTTTTTTAGTTTTACTAGAATGCACAATGAATGTTTAACCCATGGGTTATCTGTTGATGTCCAAACTTGGGGAGCTACTTTGGATGTGGGCACAGTCCATAATTTATAATTATGTACTGAATTCGCTTCTATTAAATATCAGCCCAAATCTGTTCTCTGTTTAGCCCAAATGAGCAATTGGGACCCTTGAGCTGCTAAATAATAAAAGTACATGTGTGGTAAACCAAGGCCTCCCTCTTCTTTAGATCATACTAAGGTATTAAAGGGGATTTGTGGATGTTTTCCTGACCAAATAAAGGTGGAGATTTCTTTGTTCAGTTGTTTCCAAAAGCTAGGCGGTATAGGAATCGGGAGTGTTTGGAAGAGAAACCACCACCTAGGAAGTATATTCATCTTAATTACCTGAATCTTACCATACAAAGTCAGGGGTAGTAGTTTCCAACGAGTAAAATCTGCCTGCATATTTCTGTATAGTTTAGAGAAGTTGTCCTGAAATAATCTAGACGTATTTACTGAGATTTGAATTCCTAGGTATCTAAAGGAGTTATTTCGAGCACACCTAAATGGGAAATTTTCCTTAAATTGTCTCGAGGGAAACCCACTTCGTACCACCGCTTCTGATTTGGTAAAATTTATTTTGTACCCAGTCAAGGAGCCAAACCTGTCCAATGCGTCTAGCAGGTGAGGTAGGGAAGTCTGAGGTTCTCTCAAAAACAAAAGAGTCGTCAGCGTAAAGTGCCACATTTTGTTCTACTCCATCTCTTTGTACCCCTTTAATTTCTGGGTTGTTCCTTATCCATATAGCTAAGGGTTCTAAAGTTAGGGCGAAGATCGTGGGGAGAGGGGTAGGAGGAAGTAAGCTATTGGTTAACTAGGATCTGCAGCTCATCTGTTGGGTAGGAAAATGGGCAGACTGGGTAGGCCAAGCAGTCCTTATCTGCCGTCACATTCTATGTTCCTCTAGTTAAAGGTATCCGATTGGATAAGAGTCCATTAAGTCTGACCGTGACCTCTAGTTTATGATAACGTGCTCCTATGGCTGAAACAAAGTGTTCCCCCAACCCAAACATTGACAGAGTGGATGACAAAGTGCCAATCCACCCTATCAAAGGTTTTCTCAACATCCATGCTAATGGCCAGTTGAAGAGGCATACTATTTTTCCGGGCAGTAATATTTAGCAGCAGACGTATACTGTCTTGGAGAAATCTCCCTCCAATAAAACATGTTTGATTATGGTGAACAAGGGATGAGATACATGCCTGAAGCCTCTCTGCCAGAATTCCTGTAAATATTTTTACATCTACTGATAAAGAAATTGAGCGATATGAGCCACAATGTTCAGGGTCTTTGCCGGGCTTCAGGATGACCAAAATTTGGGCCAAATTCCAGGAGGGTGGTACAGATTTATGTTGTACCATAATCTCATTACATGTAGCTACCAAGTACTCAGTTAAGCTGGGTGTAAACTTTTTGAAAAATTCAGCTGAAAAGCCTTCTAGACCTGGGACTTTGCCATCTTTGAGACGTTTAATTTGTGACTGTATTTCTTTCGCCTGCCGAGATTGGAGAGTTGAGGATCACCCTGGCAGGGTCTTTTAGGGTAGAGATGGGTAGGGCCTCCAAAAAAGACTGAACCGCTTCTTGATGCCCAGGTGGGGTGTTTGCTGTATAGAGGTCCGCATAAAACTCCTTCAATCTGTTTAATATGTCTGTCGGGGATGTAGCTGGTGGCTCCCTCTCATCATCTCGCAATCGAACAATTGATCTATTTGCAGCTTCTTGTCTAAGCTGCCATGCCAACAACTTCCCAGCTCGGTTGCCATGTTCGAAATATTTTTGCCTGGCATATCTTAGTTGCCCCTCAATCTGCCTGTCAAGCAACTGGTTAAGTTCCCGTCTTGCTTGTCTAGCCCTTGCTTTAACCGAGTGTCCTGTGTTACCTGATGTGAGGCCTCTAACTGAGTGACTTTCTGCTCTAGCTGTAATCTGGCTTGCATCTTCTCCCTCTTGATTCTGACTGAATATTGGATTATTTCTCCTCCAAGGCAACATTTGAGTGTATCCCATCATATCCCTTCACTTGTTTCCCCTTTGGGGTTATTTTGGTAAAATTTTTTGATGGCGTCCTCCACCAGTTCTTTAAAGTTCTCTCTTAAGAGATGACTTATATTTAACCTCCAACATGATTGTGAGGGGATTGGTGTGGACGTTATTGCCAGGGTAACTGGGGCATGGTCCGAGATAGCAATCATTCCTATGTCACATTTTTTTTCCCACCCTTTGTAACCAATTAGAAGCCAAGAGAAAATCTATCCTAGAATAACCTCCATGTCGTGGGGAATAATGTGTGTACTCTCTCTTTTGGGTGCATAAAACGCCAAATATCTGACAGATCTAGTTCTTGATTTAATCTCAAAATAAGTTTCCCTGTGCATGAGGCCCCTCCGGACCCATCTACCCCTGGGTATATCACTTCGTTGAAATCTCCTCCTACAACCACTAGGCTTCGAGCATCGGTAACTGCCTCTTTAATGGTTTTCTCCAAGAAAGCCATTCTAGGGGTTTCTTCATTTGGGGTATAAATATTCAATAATGTACAATTCTGACCTCTATATGAGCCCTGTATCTGAACAAATCTACCTTCCGGATCAGTGGACACTACCACCAAAGGGGAGTCTCTTTTTATCAGAACTGCCACACCTCTATGGTGCAGACAATTTTCACAATGTGAGGTGTACACTTCCCCCACCCAGGATCTTTTCAACTTGAGGTGCCCTGCCACAGTTAAATGAGTTTCCTGTAGGAATTCGATAGTGGCTCTCTTTCTCCTGAGGTCTTGTAAGATCTTTGCCAGTTTTACTAGGCTATTTATCCCATGTACATTAAGTGTAATTATATTTAGATCAGCCATCATCTTTTCGTTGGGGACCATTATCTCTTTACCAAGGATATTGCCAACCTATCTAATAACCGTGAGCATCTGTGCATTACCAACAAAACAAACAAGAACATTATTAAAAGTATTGTATGACAGTTGAGAAAATATATATATATATATATATATAGAACCATGTTAGACTGTTACTTTCAAGGTGTTTTCGCCCTATGTCTGCCCTCGCAAGTCTATTACTTTATGAGGTGTGGATGGATGGCCTCTTAAATGTAGACCCTCCGCCTGGCTCAATCCGATAACCTAGGTGCCAGAAGGGTTAGATATTTAATTTGCACCACAGAATTCAAAGTAGAGCATATAAGCTCTTAATTAGCCTAAGCATTTTTGACCAGCCTAAAAAAAGGGGAAGTCCCCGCCCATCCTTTATTTAATGTAAGTCACTAAGTTGATTTTGGGTCCCTTATTAAGATCATAAACCCAAAAAAAGAGTTTAAAATAAAGGTGCTGGGCTTCTACTGGCTTGTGCAGGGCTTACTAGCTGTCTGCCCCCGATATCCCCCTGTGGTATTTGGGGGACCTGAAGATCAAAGGCTGCACTCCTCACCTCAGATCTTAACACTATCTGTTTGGTATCCGCCATTGTTTACCAGGATACCTGGGATAAGGTAGATGGCTGTTACGAGAGCAAATAAAGGGGCTCATACCAGGCAGTCAAACAACCATATTTTCAAACTCACTTTTCAATATGGATTGGCTTCCCGCTTCCTTACATCTGCCTAGTTTTACTCACCAATGGCCCATCCTTAAAGAAGGACCAACCTAGTCTTTGGGACTTAACTTATTATAAAGCATATTCATTGAGGTGTAGCTCTTCACCAGTGCTAACCCAGCCAGGGCCTCAATCTGACCTCTGGGGCTACGTCTTGTATGTGAGTTTCGAGATTCGGCTGATTGAATCGAAAGGATTGCCCCCTCCCCATGCTCACTGACCACTTCATCATCCCAAATCTACATCAGTGAGAACACTAAGTGAGTGCAGCAGTCAAGTCTCTCGGAGCTCCACCCCCCCAGGGACCTGCGAGCAGTACGTTTCCCCAGAGTACTCTGTGTAAATAATCCAAAAACGATATATCACATAAACGGACTATCACTTCACTCATCAAATTGTGAAAAAGATTTAGGGATATATGTTAATAATAAACTTACATCAAATGATCTGTGTTGGATCTGCTTGCATGACCAACAGACTTGAGGCAAATAAAACACACTTTTGTTAATTGCACTGAACAATGCCTTATTCCATTGTATAGGGCATACATTAGACCATATCTAGACTATGGCTCCCCTTTCTGGAATCCAAACCAGAAAAAAGACATAGCAATTCTTGAACAGGTTCAAAGGAGAGTAACTAGAATGATTCCAAGATTAACAACCTTGGATTAATCAGAACAGATTAAAATCTACTGGTCTCTTCTCTCTTCAAACTAGAAGATTTAAAAGGTGATATGCTTATGGTTTTTAATTTAATAAATTCACCAGATCTAATGGAAAAATGTGGTCCAACACTCTCCAAAAGGAGACATGCTCCGAGACTGCATAATAAACAGCTTGAAGTAAAAACTTATAAATCCAGCAAAAGGGGAAACGTTTTTCCAATAAGAGCATCCACTGTATGGAACACCCTGCCACAAAAATTGGTAGAGGCAACTAGTGCCACTGTCTTTAAAATCAAATTAGATATTTGGTTGAGGGATGATAGATAAATAATGTCCTACATAGTGTGGGGAACAGTCTCGATAGGCTCTGGCCTTCTTCTGTTCTTTCATACCAAGTCATACCCCCCAGTAAAGCCCAGGTATTTCTTAAATGGGAGTTTTTATATCCATCAAAAGTAAGTTCCCTGTGTTAGCCTTGTTGCATCCTTCCCCTTAAAGATGTGTCAAAAGTGCAGTTCGCCTATGTGAACCAAGTGAGGAATTAGTATCAGGAAGACTCACTGGTTCACGTTGCGAAATCCAGAGAATTCAGAACAGCAACCCTTTTTTTTTTTTTTTCTTCCAGGTCTGTGAATCGTCCTCACTGATTCTCCGCTCCGGTAAAGGGGTAATTTCTTCACTTCCTATGGTGATTTTAGCCGTTAAGTTCACGGTGGAGTCTCCTCACACATGGACTGTGTGCCACAGACCGGAAACATCCGGACGATCGTGCATCTCTCCTTTTAGTCCCCACTCTTTGCCATCCCTTACGTTGCAGGCGATCTCTCTGCATTTGGGCCATATCCTGGGGAATCTCCACCTCCATCGAGGATAGGAACTTCTTTGCTTCTAGCAGGTCACAGAATCTTTGAGGACCATTTTCCGTGATAACTTTTAATTTTGCTGGGTATTCCACATAAGCTTTGGTACCTTTTTGTTGAAGAGCCCGAACTACCACTAAAAATTTTCTACGCTGAGCCAACAGTTGCGGTGTGTAGTCTTGTTCAAAGTACAGTCTGGTGTCGCCAAATGTAACTTTTTTTGACCAGGCAAGTTTCGATATTTCTTCTTTGGTGCGGAAGTCTAAAAACGCTAGTACAACTGACCAAGGACGGACTTTGGGGTATTTTGGTCTGGAATTAGGGATCGATGGTCTCCGATTATATTTAAAGGCTTTTCTGCCAGCCAGCCGAGTATCTCCAATAAGAAGGATTCTAGGAACGTTGCTATGGGGCCAGATTCCGTACCTTCTGGTAAACCGTGTATACGTATATTATTCTGCCTATTGCGGTTTTTTAGTTCCTCTAATCTGGTCTCCAGCAATTGCTCCCTCCTGTGTAAATCCATTACATAGAAACATAGAAGTTGACGGCAGATAAGGACCACAAGGAAAATCCAGTTTGCCCATTTCTTTTTCTACCTTATAAATGTGCCATCAGCCTTTGCTCTGTCAGTGGCCTATCTATTCATAGTCATTTGTATTGCTCCCTTATGCCTATCCCATGCCTGTTTGAAGCCCTGCACTGTATTCATGGCCACTTCTTGTGGTAAGCCATTCCATGCATCCACCACCCTTTCTGTGAAAAGAATTTCCTCATTCCCCTTAATCGGCCTCCCTCTAATCACATGCTGTGCTCTTGTCCTGCTATTTTTCTTATATTTAAACATGTTAGACTCTTTCACCTTGTTTATGCCCTTAACGTGTTTGAATGCCTCGATCATATCACCTCTCCTCCTTTGCTCAAGGGTATACATATTGAGCTCCGTTAATCTGTCCTCATATGTCTGATGCAGTCCCTGCCATTTTGGTTGCTCTTCTCTGGACTGCCTCAATTTGGTTAATGTCCTTGTGAGTGTGGCTCTCAGCCTGCACGCAGTACTCCAGATGGGGCCTAACCAGTGTCTTGTACAGAGGGATTATTACCTCCCTCTTACGACTTGTGATACCCCTACTAATACACCCTAACACCCCCTAGCCTTACCTACTGCTTTAGAGGTCTGCTTGGATGATTTTAGGTAATCAGTGGTGATGCCCAAGTCTCTTTCTTCCTTTGTGACTACTAGCAACTCCCCTCCCAGCCTATAGGTGGCTTCACGGTTTCTCTTCCCTATGTGCATGATTTTGCACTTCTTTGCATTAAATCCCAGTTGCTACTCTTCTGACCATTCTGCTAGTTTATCCAGATCGCTTCTCATTCTGCCCACCCCATCTGGATCATCTACTCTGTTGCAGATCTTGGTGTCATCTGCAAACAGACAAACCTTACCCTCTAGTCCATCTGCTAAGGTCACTAATGAAGATGTTGAAGAGGACTGGCCCCAGGACTGATCCTGAGGTACCCACTTGTGACTTGCATCTCTTCGGACTGTATACCATTTACCACCACTCTCTTCTGTCCGTCCAACCAGTTTGCCACCCAGTTGACCAACTTGACCCACATAGCAGCCTACCCAGCTTATTTATCAATCTCTATGTGGAACAGTGTCAAAGCTTTGCTGAAGTCAAGGTAGGCGACATCAACTCGCCTCCTTGGTCCACCACTCTGGTTACCCAGTCAAAGAAATCTATGAGATAAGTTTGACAGGACCTTCCTTCTGTAAACCCATGCTGTTTTGGATCCTGTGCCCCTATGGATTCCAGGTGTTGCACTATCCTTTCCTTAAGGAGTGCCTCCATAATCTTGCCCACTACTGAGGTAAGACTGACCAGTCTGTAGTTCCCCGCCTCCCCTGCTACCACTTGTGGAGCGGGATCACATGAGCCCTTCTCCAGTCTTCTGGGACCTCTCCTGTAGTCAGATACTCACTAAACAATTCTGCTAATGGCTCTGCTAGTTCCTCCTTTAGCTCCTTGAGTACCCTGGGATGTATGCCATCGGGTCCCATTGCCTTATCCACCCTGAGCTTGCAGTCTTGTAGGACCCTTTCTTTTATGAAGGAGTAGTGCTCACCTCCCTCCCCTGTGTCCATGATGCTGAGCTGTGGCCCTGCCCTACCTTCTCTTCAGTAAATACTGAGCAAAGTATCTATTTGGGTAGATGCCTTTACAGGGTCCTCCTCCTCACATGCTCCCTTTCTCCATTAAGCTTAGCAATACCCTCTGGACTTTCTCCTTTCACTAATGTATCTATAGAAAGTCTTGTCACCTTCTTTACTGTTCGTGCTAGTGTTTCCTCAGTTTGGGACTTTGCCTGCCTTACTGTCTAACCTGCTTCCCTTAGGGCAGTTTGATATGCCTCCCTATCTTCATCTCGCTGTGTTCCCTCTATATTTCCTGAAAGGCCAGCCTTTTGGCTCTGACCTTTTCTGCACTGTATTTGAGAACCAAAGTGGTTTCCTTCTTCTTTGCACTTCCTTTTCTGTCTAACACAATGGGATGTTGCTTCAAGTATTGCATCCTTAATGCTTGCCCACTTTGCCTGTACCCCTCACCTGTGTTTCTTTTGCCAGGGCTAGCTTAACTCTGTTGGCCATCTTATCAAAGTCAGCTCCTCTGAAGTCCCATATTTTGCCTTGGAATGGGATGATTTAAATGTAGTGCCAAACTGAACCATACCATGTGATGGTCACTGGCTCCCAGGTGACCTTCTACCTGGAGATCTGTGATCCTTCTTTGTTAGTCAGTACTAGATCTAGGATAGCCTTGTCTCTTGTGGGTGCTGTACCAGTTGTTTGAGGCCCTCCCCTGCAGGAATCCACTATGAGTCTAGTTCTGGCAGATGTTCCTGCTGGTATTGACCAATCTGTATCCGGCATGTTGAAGTCTCCATTATCGGAACCTCCCTTTAGCTGTCATGTTTTGTATACCTTCTAACAGTAATGTGTCTATGTCCTCCTCTGGTCTGGGGGCCTGTAGACAACCCCAGTTCTTATGGCTGTCCCATTTCCTGTTTCCAGGGTGACCCACAGTTCTTCTGGCTCCTTATGTGTATTCTGAATTTCTGTAGCTTTGATATTTTCATTAACATACAGAGCCACTCCTCCCACCCTTTTGCACCTCGGTCTCTTCTGAACAATACATAGCCAGGTACTGAAGTCTCCTGCGTGGTTACTGGTAAACCACGCCCCACAATTGGCTACTATGTCCAGTTTAGCCTCTGACATTATTGCCTGCAGGTCTGGGATCTTATTTCCAGGCTGTGAGCATTTGTGTACATGATTTTCCATTGGCCATATTTTGGTGCGTTAGTTGTTGGGTGAAGTTTGGCATTACCCCAAAGGCCTTATGGGAGACAAACCTTTTTCTTACCTGGTGATGCAAATGAAGCAAACATACTGAATTCCTGTTTGACCACTTAGCTGAGGGGAGGGTGTTCTTCCCATTCGCATATGGGGTGCTGCACCTCTCCCATTTGCTAGTTTAAATATTCTGCAAAGACGCCAAACTTCTGCCCCAATGCACTGACTCTCTTTAGTCAGATGCAGTCCATCAAATTTAAAGAACTTTCGCTCCCAGAACTGTTGCTAGTTCCTACAAATCTGTGTCCTTTTCCTGGCACCAGCCCTAAGCCACGTGTTTAGCTCCCCTATCTCCCTTCTCTGACCTTTCTGTCCATCTGCTCCCTCCCAGACTGGCAGAATCTCAGAGAAGGAGATGAAGGAAATAGATGATAGTTTGTCACCCAGCCTAGTCAGGTGTTCCTTGGTCTCCACAACTGACCGGTTGGCGAGATCATTAGTCCCTATGTGTACTAGGACATCAATGTTTCTCCTGCTTTGTACAATTTAGCAATGCGGTCAGTGTCTCTCCATGCTGATGTACCTGAAGACATCTGACCATCACCCTGGCTGGAGATGGGTATCAACTCCCGAATCATGGAGTCTCCTATGATCAGAAGTTTTTTGATTTCTTTTGTGCTTGTTTTGTTTTGGTTCCTGATTTGGGTGAGTTTTGTTGTGTTAGCTCCTGTGCGAGTGTCCTGCTCTGCAGTGTCTTCTGCCTCTTTATTTGATTTCAGAGATAGAGGCAGACACCTGTTTGTAGTGTTTATATGGTTTTTGGAGGTAATGTGTTGGAGAGCAGATGATGGGGCACCTGATTTGTTCCTCCTAACCACCTGCCAACCTCCTGGACCAACTACCTCTGCGCGCAAGGTTTTTCTGTTGGATGCTGGGAAATGGCGGTGGTTCTTATAATGTATTTCTCTTCAATATGAAATTTGAGGCGTGCAATCTCTGCCTATGCTGCCCGGAGCTGAGCCCTAAGATCTCCAAAGGCCCAGCATGTAGGACAGTGTCCTAAATCCTGTAAGACTGTCCTTCTGAAAATTGTTCCACAGTACCTGCAGTTAATGAAATCCATTCCAAATAAGTTGCTGGGTTTGTAACCTAGTCAGAGTAATTAGAAGGAAAAAAAAAAAGGAAAAAAATGCAAGTAATGGTTTAATTGTGCTTTGTTTAACTTGTTATAACAAGTTAAATTACTAGTGCCCCTGTAAATGAGATCACCTTGTGAAGGCCCCACTGATCCGCCCCTTCCTGCTCTGCCACAGGAAATGTCACAACTGTGGTACCCTATAAAAGGAGTGTAGCGTGGGGTGGTTGGGATGGGGTGGGTGGCTGGGCCCTTCCCTGCCTAAAAAGAAGAGCCACGGACGTAAAAGAACAAGGAGGTAAGAGCAGAAACAATCAGTCAACAACAAATGCAGTAACCCTGAAAGCTTATCCTAATGTTAGATAAAACTGTAAAACCTGTAAAGCACCACCTGTAATAATTTCAGAGAAGATATACGCTGTAAGAAACACTTTACTCCAGAGAAAAATAAAGCAGTAACAGAAGATATACCTTGCAAAAGACAATTTGAATCAGAAGATTACAGGAGTAATCTGTTAGCACACACCTGTAGGCACACCTTGTAATAATGCAGAAGAAGGTATACCAGCAACAATTTGAATCAGAGAAAAAATAAAGCAATGAAATGTTAGCAACAAACAGTAGCAATCCCTGTGAGTAAAAAATAAAAAACACCACCACACAGTAAATCTGCTTAGCAAAACTAAGTCTTAATCCTTTTCCCTTGCTCTGGTAAGTTTCTCTACTCTGCCTTTCAAGCAGTCTTAGAAGGAAAGAGCTCAGGTGAAGCTAGGTGCCTTGGCCAGCAAACCAAGTCTTCTACTAGAGCTGCATTATGAACATCTACTGTGTCTGAGTATTCCTTTAATCCCCTTTCCAAATGCTCTGTTTTTTTCCTCTAAGTTCTCTAGCTTCTTCCTGTTTTCTGCCGTCCCAGTTTCTAATCTCTCTAGAGTTGTGCATAATTGCTTAGATGTTATTATGCATTCTGGTTCTTCTAACTCCTCTGGAAATGTCGCAGATTGCTGCAAGGCGTCTGATGAACTGGCCGAAGAAGACTGAGCATAATCAAACAGAGTTTTCAGCTGTTTGTTCGACTGAATGTTGTTTTTCTCTCTCTGTGTCTGGAGGTCATTTTACTGTAGTCTTTGAATTTTGCCGTTGGATGGATCGGATTGGTACTGGGTTTTGATGGATTTAAAATAGACTAGATAGATCTACCAATAGAGGCTGCCATTAGGGTGGTGCGCTCACTGAAAGTCCATCAGTTGATCAACTTCTGACCCACCACGAGCCTACCCAGCTTATTAATCAATCTTCTATGTGGAACAGTATCGAAAACTTTGCTGAGGTCAAGGAAGGCGACATCAACTGCTCTCCCTTGGTCCACCACTCTGGTTATCCAGTCACTGAAATCTATGAGATTAGTTTGACAGGACCTTCCTGTGTAAACCCACGCTGTCTTGGATCCTGTGCTCCTTTGGATTCCACGTGTTGCACTATCCTTTCCTTAAGGAGTACCTCCATAATCTTGTCCACTACTGAGGTAAGACTGACTGATCTGTAGTTCCCTGCCTCCTCCCTGCTACCACTCTTGTGGAGTGGGATCACATGAGCCCTTTTCCAGTCTTCTGAGACCTCTCCTGTGCTCAGAGACTCACTGAACAGTTCTGATAATGGCTCTGCAAATTCCACCCTTAGCTCCTTTAGTACCCTGGGATGTATGCCATCTGGTTCCATTGCCTTGTCCACCCTGGAGCTTATCGAGCTCTTGTAGGACCCTTTCTTGGAAGGACTAGTGCACACTTCCTCCCCGTGTCCATGAAAGCTTGAGCTGTGGGCCCTGCCCTACCTTATCTTTAGTAAATACTGAGCAGAAGTATCTATTTAGGATAGATGCTTTTACATGGTCCTCCTCACATGCCCCCTTATCCCCTCTGACCTCAGCAAATCCCCCTCTGGACTTTCTCCTTTCACTAATGTATCTATAGAAAGTCTTGTCACCTTCTTTTACTGTCCATGCAAGTGTTTCCTCAGTTTGGGCCTTTGCTTGCCTTACTGCCTTCCCTGCTTCCCTTAGGGAAGTTTGGTATGCCTCCTTATCTATCACACTGTGTTCCCTTACATTTTCTGAAGGCCAGTCTTTTAGCGCTGACCTTTTCTGCTACTGTTTGAGAACCAAAGTTGTTTCCTTCTTCTGCACTTCCTTTTCTCGCTAACACAATGGGATGTTGCTTCAAGTATTGCATCCTTAATGGTTGCCCACTTTGCCTGTACCCAGTCACCTGTATTTCTTTTTGCCAGGGCTAGCTGAACCCTGCTGGCCATCTTATCAAAGTCCGCTCCTCTGAAGTCCCATATTTCTGCCTTGGAATGGGATGATTTAGTTCTAGTGGCCAAATTGAACCATACCATGTGATGGTCACTGGCCCCTATGTGACCTTCTACCTGGATATCTGTGATCCTTTCCCTGTTAGTCAGTACTAGATCTAGGATAGCCACGTCTCTTGTAGCTTGTTGTACCAGTTGTTTGAGGCCCTCCCCCTGCAGAGAATCCACCATGTGTCTAGTTCTGGCAGGTGTTCCTACTGGTATTGACCTGTCTGTATCTGGCATGTTAAAGTCTCCCATTATCAGAACCTCCCCTTTAGCTGTCATGTTTTGTATATCTTCTAATAGTAATGTGTCTATGTCCTCTCTCTGGTCTGGAGGCCTGTAGACAACCCCAGTTCGTATGGCTGTCCCATTTCCTGTTTCCAGGATGACCCACAGTTCTTCTGGCTCCTCATGTGTGATGACCTCAAAGTGGCAAGTCGGTGTGGAAGGGCAGTAGGGAGGACAAACAGGATGCTGGGTTGCATAAAGAGGGGTATAACAAGCAGAAAGAGGCGATACAGCCCCTGTACAGTTAACTGGTGAGGTCTCACCTAGAGTACTGTGTCTAATTCTGGAGGCCTCATCTCAGTAAGGACATTGAGAAGGTGGAGGCAGTGCAGAGGGCGGCTACCAAAATGGTCCGGGGCATGCAACAGAAAAGCTACGAGGAGAGTCTCAGAGAACTTGATATGTACTCACTGAAGGGAAGAAGGGAGAGAGGGGACATTACAGAGGCCTTCAAATTTTATTTTATTTATTTATTTATTTAGCTTTTGTTGACCAGGTAAGTGCACTAGACAAATCCTGCCTATTTTCAGGCACGACCCGTGGGAGGGGAATACAGATGAATGCCAACTGACCTTGAACCAGATTAAGCTGTTGGTGGTATTTTTAGTGAATCAGGGAAATTTGGCCAGGACACCGGGGAAATTCCCCTACTCTTTTCGACAAGTGCCATGGGATCGCTAACATCCACCTGAACTACCACCAATCCAGGCAGATGGGACCTCGGTTTAACGTCTCATCCGAAAGACGGCACCTCAGAAATGCAGCACCCCTCTCATGCTGCATTACAGTGTCAGTACTGGATATTAACCCAAGTGCCAGATGTGGGAACTGAACCCACAGCCCTCTGATCTCCCGGCCTCAGAGGCGAGTGTGCTACCTACTGAGCCACTGACACTGCAAATACATCAAGTGGATAAACAAAAAGTATAGGATGGCAGCCTGCTACAGAGAAGGAGATGCACAAGGACATGGGGACAGGATACGAGGCGGGGGGGGGGAGAGAGAGAAGGACTCAAGAGGTAATCTGAGGAAGTTCTTCACAGAATGGGTGGCGGAACCCTGGAACAAGCTGGCAGAGGAAGTGGTGGGAATAACCAGAGTGCTCTGAGGAGGACTCTTGCAGTCAATATGTAGGCGCGTACCGTGCTCACTCAGCTATGTGTCGGTCAGGGTGGTTGGAGGTGGTCTGTTTGTAGCTTGCCAGCTCACAACGAACTGCAACACTGCATTTTACTGCCATCAGAACTACGTTCTATGTGGATGTCACACACTATCCCTCTATTAAGTGAATAGCCTTTTCAGTGTTTACAAGTGTTCAGTTTGTGCAATACTAAAGCCATTTTGGAAATAACTGACTGCGTAGGTCTTATTTGTCCTTGCTGCTGACCCATCTATCCACCTCTGCTGTGGGACACTGGGGTAGAAATTAACTTTTTTTATGTGCACTGTGGTGCATGTGGAGAAAAAGTTACATGCACCAGAGTCAGGTGGCCTGCACTGGTCAAAAATTATATAAAAAATGAAAACAGTATTGATTCTGGAAAAAAAAGAGTGCTTAATTTTTTTTCTGCCCAAATCTATCACTGGGGCTCAGAAGGGCTTTGAACTTCTCCTCAGGTTCTGAAACAAGCTTTTGTGTTTGTTTTTTTGTATGTGTGCGTTTACTCTTAAGACAGCTCAACTTTTTCTGCCTGCATTTATCACTGGCACCCAAAAGGACTTTAAACTTCTCCCCAAGCCCCAAAAAGGGTTCTGATATATATTTTCTTTGTTATGTACATCCCTTATGTAGCCTTAATTTTCCCTTCCCAGCCTGAATTAAATCACTGGGACCCATGAGTTACAGGAGGACTTTTAAACTTCTCCCTGAGCACTGAAAAGGGTTTTTCTCTCTCCACACACACACACACACACACACACGAAGCCATCTTAAGGGATGTTATTTTTTTCTCCTCATGCCCATAAAAGGTCTTTGTGCTAATGTTAAAGATGTTTATGTGCTGTTACGCTTGCATCGCGCTGCTCTCCTTCACACTCTCCCGAACACAAAAAGGGACACAGCAGTGGAGGCGACCATGAACTGTCAACTGCGCCTGCACACTCAAGTTTTGACAGCTGACACTTACATCTATCAGATTCTTTCTGATTGTCAGTGGGCATGGAACGTGCAGGACCACCTTTGGAGACTTGGTGGAGCACTTGACATCGGGTTGGGATGTCAGAACATGGGTGTTCATCACTTCCCCCAGCCCGACTACAAGGATATGCTGAAGCGTTCAGGGTCTAGAGCCCTACCGAATACATGCACCACAGTTTAAGTAAAAGGGGGGGAGATAAGGCACTGACCTGTTCCACTTCCACAGGGAACAGGCTGTGTATGTTAATTTCGATCCCCGGTTACATAC
This sequence comes from Neoceratodus forsteri, assembly GCA_016271365.2. NCBI lineage: Eukaryota > Metazoa > Chordata > Ceratodontiformes > Ceratodontidae > Neoceratodus > Neoceratodus forsteri. The sequence goes on from CM028131.1 coordinate 1,112,862,487, forward strand.
AGCTGGGCTCTACAATTCTGAAGAGTATGAATTTCCTTCCAAAGCACCAAACCATATACTGTAACATTTTTTAAATATTTTATTATATCAGCATAAACTATATACAGAGCAAGTCTAAATCACTTTCTACTTCTCAGCCACTTTGTGACAGACCCACTATAAAATGTAGCTATTGTAACCCTGGCACTGTTATACCAAGGGCTACTACCCCTCAGGGTTCGACAAATCCAATAGCCCGACATCCCAGGCTATCACTGTAGAGCTACAGACAAGCAGTTTCTAAACTGCCAGTAGTCCGCAGACAAGTACTGCATTTAAAAAAAATATATAATTTGTCCTATTCCAGGTTTGTCCACCAAGGTGCTGCCGTGCCAAGTCTGAGCTTCCCCGTGGTCACATGGCAAACCAGAGCATTGGGAAACAGTGTTATGTGAGGAGCCCAAGTCTGCAGCATGTGCGCCACTGAGATGTGAGGGAGAGAAAGAGCTGCTGCCAGCCAAGTCAGGAGCCAGTCAGAACGCCGCGAGAGGGAAGAGCAGAACAGCAGCAGCGTGACAGGCAGGCGATGCTACCAATGGCATGATTAGCCACTATGCAGGTGAGAAAGCCTGTTGGCTGTGGGGGTGACTTGGGCTGTGAGAGATCGGAGGCACAGTTTCACTCTGATCACAGAGGGGAAAGGATGTGTGGCTGAACAGTGGAGCAGGAACGGGGAAACAGCGTAACTGCTGTTGGGGTTGTAGGCGGGTATAGCGATTTGTGGGGGAGTCAGGGAGATTAATATCAGTCTGCTTTCAAGTGGGCAGCATCCTGCCAGGGCACCAGAACACTTTCAATTGAAAAAAGAAAATGTGAAAGCCAGGCCCAACAAGAACTGTACAACAATAATAAAAAAAAAATTAAATACAAGAAGTGTATGATTGGGCAGGGTCCAGGTGGGTATTGGTGAATCAGGGAAAAAGAAGCTATGTGTGTTTAGTGTGTTCTGGGGGCCACGTGTGCTACCTGTGTATACGGCAGTCCAGGCATGCAGTGGCAATTAAGCTAAATACAAAGGGAAAAGCTGCATAAGGAATAAGTAGACAAAATAATAAAAGAAAGTAAAGTGGTGGATCGGGGACCACCAGACTAACCAGTTGAGGAGGAGAAGGGTTGGGCTTTGTGTTGCCCTCACTCTGGGAAAGGCAAGAATTAGGTGTAAAAGAACGAGAAGTGACCAAAAATAAGGCAAAAGCTGCCTAAGGAAGTTAAAAAAAAAAAAAGTGTGGTGTGGTAGGAAAGGAGCTGTCTGTTGGGTGTGTCGGGTGGTGGTGGGGCAGTTGAAGCCTGGCACAGGGATGAACTGCAGTGTGAAAAAAATAAGCATCAAAGCAGCAACACTGTCCTGTAAATGTTTCTAGACTTTTTATCCATCCCAATCCCATTCTACTGGGTTTCGCCGTGACTGCCTGCCTTGTTTTATTTACGTGGCATTACGTGCATCTGTCCCCTCCCATTCTAGTCTACCACCAGTGAAAAAACACACACTACACAGTGACTATATAATGAAACAAATTTTATTAGCATATTAGCTGGCTAATGACACATAGTCTCTCCTGCAAACAGCAGTAGAGGATCTCGACAGAGTTATACGACTTTGATCCTGATTCAGCAATCAATCACTGGCTGCTGTCTGGTCCAGGCACTTGACACATTTATGGGCAATATATGCTGCTGCTACAACTGCTGCTCCTGCCTCTCCCACTTGTACTCCTGCTCCATCATCTTCCTATTCTAGTCCTACCAGTGCTCTCGATGACAGTTCTTCAGAGTTGTCACTGTCATGTACTTTGTTGCTACATAATTTATTTAAACATTTTCCTTAAAATATAGCCTTTCGACCATGGACTACCACTTGCAACACTGGGACTACTATTTCTGCCTATGCCACTTGTCCTGGACTAGCATGCAAATCTGAAATTTGTCGATACCTTCTACCCCTGCCTGTATCCCTAATAACGGGTTGAGGGGCCGGGTTCATGACTACCTAGTATTGGGGGGGTCCCTACCACTAGTAACGCTATACTTATGGTGCCTCCACCCAGAGTAATTACATGGGTAACTATCACAGTAGGTACAGCCCTCTGGGAAGCTAATACCACCCACAATCCCGCCTAGTGACCTTTTACGAAACCTTGAATAGCTGCAGTGTTCAACAACTGAAATACCAAACAGTTTGATCATTAATGATATGCTCATAGTCAGCCCACTTACCAAAAGGGTCTGGATCTCTGGCTCGTGCCCTGTAACCCCCTGTAAAAGACAGTTTCAACAATACCATCATGCACTTTCAATATGCTTTGCAGTACTTCAATTACCTTAGACCACATAATAATATGCTCACAAGCCAGGTTAACACCAAAACAGTAAGTCAGATTTATTAAGGGGGATGTGAACAAGGGAGGGGCAGAAAGTTAGGTAAACAATGACTATATTTAAAATAGGCTAGATTACTTTTCTTTACTTTATCAGTCTAGCAACTACTGGGTACCCAGAGTGGAATGTCTGGCTAGCCAAAGGCGTGCCTGGGTTTGGCTGGCACTGCAGCTGATTTTGGGGCCCTTGATGGAAGAAAAGTTAGTTAACATACAAAGCAACCAAATGATTATTTGTAATCCGAGCCGTTTGGCTCAGTCTCTTGCAAACCCAGAAAACAGAAGCAATTAGATGGTACCACAGATGATTTAAACATTTGTTGCAGGGAACTACCCTGACTGTACCCACACCACCAGGTTTCTTCTGGAATGCATGCGATACGGAGACCTCGTGATGCTCACCAATGAGCATGGAGAAGCAGGGCCGACACAACGTACCTCCTTTTCACAGCCTTTCCTCCAGGTGGTGTGCAGGGGCTGGGTCCCCGAAGCAGGTCTCTCGTAAAACAGTCTAGTGCAGGAGTTGTGGTCTGGGCAGACTTGGCAAGGCCCGGGCAGGATGAACAGTCTGGCAAAGTTCGTAATCTTCTGCTGGTGAAGCTTCCAGCTGGTATAACAGGTTTGGCTGTGGGCAAGCAGGTCTCGACCCATGTAACACATTCAGCACATTTAAAATAAACAGCTATTTTTCTGAATAGTTCGGATGCAGTCCAGTTGTAATTCAGCAGCTTTACTTAGCAAACCTTTCAATCAGAGGACATGGTCGATCGCTTCACTGGAGCAAAATCTTCTGTCCAAATCACAAGTAGCTCTGGTAACGCTTCCTTCTGAGTCTGCTGGCAGGCAGTTCCAAGCTCCAATCCTCCCTTAGACTGAACGATTACTCACAGGGCCTTCCCTGTGAAAAGGCAGCACAGAGCCACACGGGCTCCCTTCTCCTCAATATCTCAAGCTGAATTGACTGATTTTAAACAGTCCCTCTTAAAAGGGCAGAATTCCGGTTGGCTCAATTACAGTCTAAGCCTTGTAACTGGCTGGATCTTTGCGCCAGGAATAACCCCTCGCTTTCTCCCACAAGTGTCACTGGTCTTGTTCCATGAGCCTTTGGCTGACATCCTGTTCATGATTGGTTGTTACACTCACAAAATGGTGGCTGCTGTAAAATGCACTGTCCCAATAATGCAGTCCCACATGCCGTTTAGTCTGGTGCAGCCAGGATATAAAGTATAGGTTTATATTTTCTCCTCACACTTGTAGCCCTGTTTGTGCCCTTTCAAATAACCCCACGCTCATACAATCATTCCCTGTAGATTGAGTCGCTGCCACCATAATACTGACCCCCCTAAGACGGCAGCAACAACTTCACTGAATAGTTATGAGGGCTCACCTTTATTCATTAGCCCTCGCTAGTGCCCTGGTTTTAAACTTTTTACTTTCCCCCAGGTGGCTACTCCGCCATAGTTTTCTGGTCACCGGCCCTCATTTAGCTAATAAGAGGTGCCGGGACCACAAGATTACTTTTCTGCTGAGGGCAAAATTGCCAGTTGGAAGATCAAAGCCTATTGACGATGCATGATCCCCGTCACAGATCGAGGTGTGCTTTCAGCAGCGGAGATCACGGTTACATATTTAAGCCCAAACTGGCTCAAAATAAATTAAATGGCTGCACTGGGGAGACTAAGGGGCACCAGGAGAGCAATTTGGCCACTTGGGCTGGTGGGGATACAGCAAGACACCAGCAGCAGCGGCGGGAGAAAACGGGAGAGCCAAGAACCTGCAGGCAATTAAAGTAAGCCTCCGGAGTGGGGGGGGGGAGGTTTACACTATGGACTCACAAAGCACTGGCTAGGACCCAGAATGCCTCCTGTCCCCAATTGACTTATAAGGTCACGGCGTACATTACGTGAATTCTTATATTAACCTTGGGCTCCTGCCTCCTAAACTTGTGTTCTAGCCACTACTTCACATCCCTTGTCCCCCTCTTTAGAAACAAATAGGCAAGGAAACACTGCACAAATGACAAATGTAAAAAAAAAAAAAAAATCAAGACACAATTAAAATAGACCAGAGGAGAGAATAAGAGACCCAAGAGAAGGACAAGAAATACAGAAAAAAAGCACCAGAGTTTAAGACCAAATGCACAGATCAGACAAACTAATGAAGAGGCCAGAGAAAAGTCATACAACAGTGAAAAGAGCACAGCAACAATAAGATAAAAAGTCAACTGAGGAAATAAATAGTTACACAGGGACATGAGGTCTGGATATGGAACCAAGAAATCATTTAATACGAAAAGTAAAAATGTAAGGGTAGTGGCAGGTGGAAGACAATTCTGTCTGGGGCAAGAAGCAACTGACTACCAATTTCTCTCTAAAATATGATCCAATCATGTACACCACTTTCTGCCCTTCATCTGCAGGACATCTGATCGGCAAAATGTGGCATGTTTTTAAACGGACTTCGACAACTCCATCAAGACTGCAGGCATGTGGGGTTAAAATACCTGCAACTATTTCTACACTAGCTAGAACTAGTAGGACATTAGCCCTTTGACAACTGAGCACCAGGTATGTTATTTTCCAGGAAACAGAAAAAAAGGAAACCTGACTTTTTGATTTTTTAACTACCACTGATATGTTGCGTCTTCAACTGTTGCGACAACAGACTTCGCACTTCTACCCATTCTAGATTATGATGCATCCAGAAATCTGATTTGTCCAAGAACACAAGTACTTTTTTGGGTCCCCCCACAGTATTCTGTTTATAACAGGGGTTGAAATTAACATATGAAACCTGCTCCCAGTGCAAGCAGCAACAGACTGGTGCATGTAGGTTTGTTCTTTGTATGCACCACAGTGCACGAAACACCAAGCCTGGTGACCAAGGCTTGTGGGGCACCACTGGTGATCACTGCATTGCCTGGGAAAATGCGGGACTGAACGGGGTAAAGCACTTTTTTGGTTTAAAAAAAAAAAAACAGACTTGCAGAATGCTGCCATACTGAAAGTTGCAGTTAGTGCCTGGTGAGGTGGTGGTGTGGCCAAGCTAGAAAAGACCATGAGCTGCAATTTTTTTTTTTTTTTTAAAGACTGGTTATGCTACTTGAACGAGTCACTCAGTGTTGCTAGCAGGGGAGAGCAGAGAGAGAGAGAGAGAGAGGAGGAATCGCAGCGTGCCAGGTCCAACTACGGCAATGGGGTGGGGGCAGAGGATTCAGACTAGGAGTGCCTGCTATCAATCACTCACTCACACTGACAGACAGTCAACATCTCTGGGTTATCTGTGACTGGCACTGCTGGGCAATGTGTGTGAGGAGAGAGGCGCTCTCTTGCAAGCAATCGTGACAGTACTGTCACTGAAAATAGGTAGTGCGTGGCTTGCAGAAGGAGATCATGTGATTGCTCAGAAGTCTACACTGGGTGGCTAATCAAGAGAGCAGATTTTTTGTTTGTTTGCTGTGAAAAACATCTATCAATGGGATATTACTATGCGACGAATGTTGTTCATCAGCAATCAGAGACCAGAACTTAGAATGGGGGAACAGTCTTGATAAGAGCTGTGAGAGAGCACACATCACTCATGCTGTTCGTATACAACTGTCATGGAGAAGAAAAATGTGTAAAGAAGGATGGGTAATGTCTGGCGCAGGTGATCAATTTTCTTAGTGGTAATTAGGCAGGGAAAAGCAAGTGTATAAAGCAGAGTACTACAAATCTGTTATTTTTCGGTCTCAGTTTAAATTATATTTTATGTATTTATTTTTTTACCAGCGTATGCAACCTTTCGCTGGTGCATGTAACTTTTTGACTACATGTACTGCGGTGCAAGTGCTAAAAAAAGTTCCTTTTTACAGCTGGTTTATAACTGCAGTAACAACCTCAGGGTGTCCAGGCATGCAGAGATACATGAATAACCCAGGTGTCTGAAGGCAGTTGACTGTACTTCGTGCATCACAACACACTTGGTATCCGTTTCTTAGCATGCTCACTGCTTACACATGCATCCTTGTTCTCCACCGGTAAGCAGTAGATGGAAGATGTTCTGTAAGTTGCGATTATGAAATTTCAGATACTATTTCATGGACAGAACACACCTGTGACAGACTTTCTAGGGAAAGGTGTAAAACGTTACAACTGACTTTCAGCAGACATAACTTGTACACTCACCCCTAAAGTCTGCCACAGTAGTTTTTTGTGTAAACATGTCTAACATCTAAACAGTTAGGAATGTTTAAACGGTCATCTAGGTATCAGTCAACATTTGTAATGTAAAGGCTTACTCTGCCACTCATCACTGGTGCCAAAAAAGATTTTTAAATGCTAATTTTTTGAAATGATCTGGCACTATTAGGGTGACTGACAGCCCTGCTCAACAACACACTGGAAATGGAGTGGTGTTCCTGAGGACTGCAGGAGAGCTTATATAGTCCAGCTTCGAAAAAGTGGCAGCAGGGAGGAGGCAGGCAACCAAAGGACAATCAGTCAGTGGTGGGGAGGTTAATGGAAACACTTTTAAAAGAAAGGCTAGTGGAGTATCATACTTTAGTAAGTTATAAGACCGGGGGGGGTCTGGATGTGACCTATTCAGACTTGAGAGGTCTTTCACACCATTCGACATACGGAAGCTTACAAGGAAAGTGAGCAGTATGGGGCTGGGACCCAAGGTGGTAAGCTAGGTACGGAACTGGTTGATGGATAGGTGACAGAGGGTTCTAGGACATGGTAATCTAATGAGGGAATAGTGACCAGCGGAGTACCTCAGGGCTCAGTACTGGGGCCAGCCCTCTTCAATGTCACAAGTGACATTGTGGAAGAGCTGGAAGGGACAGTATATCACTTTGCAGAGGACACCAAAATCTGCAATAGAGTAGAGGGTCAGGAGGCAGTGGAGAGAATGAGACCAGAGAAAACGTGGGAATGGTCAAGGGCATGGTAGCTGGGTTTCAATGCAAAAAAGTGCAAAATTATGCACCTGGGGCACAGATCCCCAGAGGCAGAGTATAAAATGTGGGGAGAGATATTTATGGTCACTAAACAGGAAAGGGAACCTGGGTAATCACATCTGATGACCTTAAGGTGGAGAGCCCACGAGACAAAGTAACAGGCAGGGCCAACAGGATGCTGGGTGCATAGGGAGGGGTATCACTAGTAGACAGAGAGGCGGTGTTACCTCTGTATCAGTCATTGGTGAAACACCATCTAGAGTACCGTGTCTTGTTCTGGAGACCAAATTTCAGGAAGTGACCAGGCAGGGTAGAGGCTGTCCAGAGGAGAGCAAATATGGTACAGGGGCTACATTCTTAATCCTTGTGAGGAGAGACTGAAGGATCTCAATATGTACACCCTGGGGAAGGGGAAGGGGCGCATGGCAGAAGCCTAGGAATAACTCACAGTGGTGATTCCGGTGAACATGGTACAGGAAAGGAGCATTTTTCAGGACAGAAGCCAGAAGAGAAGGTGCACATGCGTTAGGAGGTATGTGAAGCTGGAAGGGAGAATTTAGGAAGAATGTGAGGAAGTACTTCACTAAAGAGTGGTGGACGCCTGGAAATATCTGCCAGCAGAGGCAGTGGGGGCGAAAACAGTGGCGGCCTCCAAGCATGCATGGGATAATCACAAAAGACTCTTGGCAGGAAAACGGGGGAGAGGGGGCCAGATCAGGTCACGTCTACAGTGACAGTACAGGGGGGGGGGGGGACAGTCTGGGTCAGCCCAGAGTTAAACACAGGTCCTGCATACCATATGGTGCAAAGAAGTATAGTTTGGCAAAGAAATTGATGCAAAAAAATTATGTATAGGGAACTTTTTCCCCAAAGAACAGGCAAACATTTCCCTTATACCTGTGACAAATCAATTAAAAGTATATATCTGCATTAATCAAACAATTAAAGCTATAATACATTAAACCCCATGGGGCAATAATAACACCACAATTAACACATTAGGAAGCTAGCGAAACCAATTAAGCTACAAAAGAACACAGAAAAGACAAAACCCTCCCAAACCTAGAACCCCCGCCACCCCGCCACCCCCCCCCAAAACTGCACTCACTCTACACACCAATCCCTCCTTTCTGCAAGAGGCCTTCAGGAGCCATAATGGGAGCACAAATATGATGTCCATAGCAATAACCATCCTAAAGTAGTATATTCAATAAACAATGGGTAAGGGTGAAACACTGAAGTATATCCATCTCTGGACTAATTATGGCTAAGGTCTTATAGCCCTAATCCCCTTCCCCCCAATTGTTTAATCAGGTGAGACACCAAGCTGAAAGCTTATTTACAGGTGCAACCTGGGAGCACAGGGAAGTTAAGTGACTTGCTCATGGTCACACAGTATACGCAATGGGGGCTGTGGGATTCAAACCCAGGTCTCCATATTTGCAGCTCAGAGCCTTAAACCACCCAGCTATACTGCCCCCTGAGTATCATATGTGTGTGTGTATATATATATATATATATATATATACACACACACACACACACACACACACACACACACACACACACACAACATATATATACACACACACACACATATATATATATATAACATACACATACATATATATATATATATATATATATATATATATATATATATATATATATATATATATATATATATATATATATATATATATATATATATATATATATATACATACACACATACATATATATACATATATTTTTTTTTAATTTACTATTTCTCCCTCGCCCTTGTCAGGCCCTCCTTCTCGATTCTCCCAATCCCATCCCTCGACCTTTTCTAGGACTTACCTTTCTTCACCAAGTCCCCCCATGGCTTCTGTCTGTGGTGGGGAGGAGCCTAGGTCACCGGGAGCTGGGCCTGCAGAGGTCAGCGATCATCCTGCCAGCCAGGATGGTTTCTGCTCTTCATCTCCACCCCCCCCCGTCTTGCTATCACTCTACCCCTCCCCATAGGGACGCCTGCATGTGGTACAACATTCATAGGTTGTGTCCTCAGCATACAGTGCATGCTCACGAGATGCACAGCGCAGCACGTCCCTCCCTCTTCCATGTCTTGCTCGTCCTACCATCCACACATCTGCAGGAGGCAGTGCTGCAGCGGGATATGGCACCCTTCCTCACTGGGAGAGGAGACCGTCCTGTGGGATGCTCAATCCTCTCCCTCCCCAGCCGACCCCCTAAGACCGGAGTTCAATCCCGAACATGGGTCACCAGCATAGTAGGAGGTAAGGCGCCCAGCACCTCAGTTCTCCACACCACTGGGATGGCTGGGTATACATCCTTTTGTAACATGGCATATCTTGCCTAGGTCTGAGGGAGGAACTGGATAGGCTGGCGGCTGTCACAGGACGGCATCCTAAGCGGGTATTAACCCAGCATACGTGCCGTGCCCGCCTCGGCAGTACCGTTGGTAGCCAGACCCCCTGCCTAGCAGCACTGGTGCGATCTCGCACTGAGACGAAGCGCTGCAGGAGCGGCTCCTGCGAGGTGCAGTATCTGAGGACAGCTCGCCGGCATCCGGGGGGGGGGGGTGGTGTGGTGTGGGCAGACAGCTCAGGTCCGGGCGCTGATCCGAGTATTGTACTGTGCGCAGCGAATGGCGATGTACCGCGGCGCACCGTGCTTTGAGCTGTACGGGTGTGTAGGAATGGACGAGTGGGTGAGCGAGAGACAGCAGTGGCGACAGGAGCGACCCGGGCAGGAATGGTTGTGGGACCCGGAAATAGCGACGACCGACATGCCCGGCGCGACCAGACTCCGGGAGCTGAGCGTTGGAGACCTCCGAGCATGGATACCGGCTCACCAGCCGCATAGAAGAGTGGAGCATATGACTGGACTGTTGTGTGCGTGTTTTAGCTGCAGTACAGGATGAGGCGTACTGCAGCACACCAGTATGTATCTAAGCTGTTTTAGACCGCGTTGTGTTGTACAAATAAAGTGGTTCAAACATTGCTCCAGTCTCCTTCTCTTGCTGTAACAGTATATGGGTTCCAAGTTGTGGCGCGCTGTTTTGCCCTGTTACAAGCGCATTAAGCCACTCCGTCGGTGTGCTCTACTGCTGGATTGATGCATTGGGGGGGGGGCGCGGTGGTAGCCCTGGGCCTCGGCACGCACCACGGCCCCCCCCATGCATCAATCCAGCATTAGAGCACACCGCCGTGGCTTAATGCTTACATATCCCACCCTTACTCATCATTTATTCTATATAAACAGCCAGAGCCAGCCTTCACTACAAGCAACATTTGCACTAGAGAAACTTACCTGTAAACTATTTAGCATCTCCAAACACCCCCCTTTTAAAAGTAAAGGCACACTGGCTAGAAAACATATTATAATAATGTTTTTTTAAAAGGATTATAATCACCCAAGGCATGTGATGCCAAAAACAAGAGCAATGCAAGACTGGTTTATACAGGCATCACACACCAAGGATCAATATATATTAAAAGTAAAAAAATGAGTAGGGAAAATCCTACATTCAGACTGGTTGTTGCCTGTACATTAGATCTGTCTAATGCATAGATAAAAACTAGTATTCAAAAGCTGGACACAGTAAACGAGATATCAATGTGCAACATAGAATGCTCAAGGTTTTAAAAGGCTCCATTTCTGTTCTCCTTAGCAAGGAAAACTACATTCTCCACAACTCAAACAGACCAGAACATCATAAAATAATCTGGTCAATGCCCACAACAGTTCAGAAAATTACCAAGAGTACATGCAAGGCCCTATGATATGTTGAAAAATAATTTAAGCTAAACAGCATCGGTTCTTATCGCCATCACTCTAAATCTCTCCTGGATGCACTGGCTTACACTGCCGTCACAATAAATCCCTCCAGCCACTCTTACCATCAGCTGAACTGTCTGCTCTCACAAATTTAAAACTAAAGAATAAAGAGTGTGTGTGTGTGTCTGTCGGGGGCTTGCACAGTTGCCCTTTTTTGCTATGCTCAACGTTCTCCGTTTACAGCACTCTGTTCCCACCCGCATGAACTTCTCCATAGTTGTCAAACTAAAGCTGCTGTTTAAAAAAAAAAAATTTTACAGAAATAATAGTGTAATGTCTATGTACATTTTAACAATACCCTCATGCTTGCACTCAACCTCCCTCCTCATCACGTAGACCAGTAATCCTAACAGTCAATGTGTGTGTGTGTGTAGGGGGGTGCTACTTGTCCTCACAGTGAGCCAATCTGCATTTCTAGCTTGGAGGGGGATGTTCTGCCTGAGCTCATGCGCCTTTTTTTATATTTAAAAACAAAAACAAAACAAAAACACTTGCCAGCTCCCACTTCAATCGCCAGTCAGACTGCACTAGCGCTCCCTGTTCACACTGCTGCCTCCAAAAAATACAGTCACAGTCCGGGGGGGGGGATAGCAACTCATGTAACCTTGTCAAGGGGGTTGGGGGACCACAGTCGCCCCTTCAATACCTTATATTTACTTTTGACAATAAATACTTCCCAGCCGCACTCTTTTCATGCCTCAAACAGTGTGAGACTGGGCTTCTGATCAAGCTAATTCTCCTGGTTGTGTCAGACATCCTTTATTGTCTGACTAAAAAAAATTCTGGCTTATTCTTACTGGCTGCACACATGCAGTCCCATCTTTCTCTTAGTCTCTTTTCCCTTCCCCAACCAGTACTCGTACTACAAAAATACAACTGCAGAAGCCTACTCGGGACTAAAGTTTTACAGTAACAAAACACACAAAAAAATATCAACCTCAAGCTGAGGGATTATTTTAAGTAAAATTTAATTAAAGATGTAACTAACTTTAATCTCTTAATTTCATTTGTAACATTAATGTAAAATACAGTGCCCCATTTTAAAAGTGCAGTAACACACCCCAAGAATGTGCATTAGAAGCTTCTAACACGTGACGAGGGGATGAAGGCACTCGGACACTTACTACACTCCTGGCCATGCGTTAGAAGTGTCTAATGCATACCCAGTCATGTCTTACTGCTTACTTATATACAGTTATTTATTGAATTTTGATGACCGGGTAGGCCCACTGGGCCCCGGAGGTCCCTTTTTCAGGGGCGACCTGGGAGTTACAGGACAAGTAGGATATACAAGTAGTGCAGAAGTAGGTTATAGCATGTGCAGGTTTCTTATAGCAATCACATATTACATAACAAGTTACAGTGATTAGCAAAAATAAATGGAGGAAAGCCAGAGCAACACCTGGGTTGGAATTACCCGAACAGAGTACATGTTAAGAGGAGAGCCAGTCAGAAGAGGATTAGGGCTCCCAGCTTTAGGTAGGACGAGGCAAGTGCTCAGTGCTCTTACAACATTTTAAATTATTACTGGCTTTAGTTTCACCCATGTGGCAGCTCACAAGCTGCACCTCCTCCAGCCTCAAGCAAGAGGGAGCACAGTGCAAGAGATCTCCCATTATACAGGAGTGTAACCTCACACTTGTGTAGAACTGAGAAAAAGGCACACTGGTTTCAGTGTGCAATGAAGGGTAATCGGTAATAAATACATGGCTAAAGCATAAAACATAGCAGATAGAGGGTGCTCACTTGTAACCATAGCTTGTACTGTTCACATCCACACTTAATTCTTCGACTGAGCATACTCAGTCAGGAACAGTCTTCAAGACTGACACCTCCAAGCACACAACCATGTCCCTCTGTCTCCACCCCCACTACACTCAGACGCACATGCAGGAACAGGAAGCAAGCCTTGCTGACAGATGTTGGGTGCGTCATATAAATATGACCTGAGTACTAGCACTAGAACTACAGTTACATGTATGTAATCACCATTTCTAACTATACAGATTCAGTTCACAATCCACTGAGGCAGACTTCTAGTAGTCATCCTAACACAGTTGACAGCAGATAAGGACTGCTAGGCCCATCTAGTCTGCCTGTATTCCCTGCCTGCATCAGCGGTTGCTAAGCCTATTTGGTCATTGGCTTTTGCCCCTCTTCCCCACATCTAGGGTTCCCTTAGGTCTATCCCATGCATGTTTGATTCCCCCATTGTGTTAGCACCCACTTCCTGGGGTAGGCTATTCCAAGCATCAACCACCCTCTGTCAAGAAAAACTTCCTCACATTTCCCCTTATCCTGGCCCCCCATATCGTGCCCTCTGTCCCTGTACAACTCTTGTACTGAAAGACATCACCCCCTTCCCCGCACTTTGTTCAAGCCTTCCAAGATACTTGAAGGTCTCCATCATATCCCCCTCTTCCCTCCTCTCTTCAAGTGTATATTGAGGTCTTTTAATCTGTCATGTTTTCTGATGCAAGCTCTGCACCATCTTTGTCACTCTTCTCTGGATCGCCTCCACCCAGTCTATGTCTTTGCGAAGACGCAGCCTCCAGAACTGAACAGTGTTCTAGATGAGGCCTCACCTGCATTTTGTACAAATGGCATCACCACCTCCCTTGTTCTACTAGTGATACCCCTTCCTATGCACCCCAGCATCCCACTGGCCCTCCTCACAGCCTTGGTAACCTTCACTGTAAGATGGAGAAGGGAGGCTTCCCCAATGGTTCAAATGGGGTCTTCTATTAAGAGCCCTAAGGGCCAGACTAAGGCGCCATGGAGGAACAGGCTTTACTGGGGAACGTTTAACTCATTATACCCTGTTTGGCCATTTTGTATCAGGAGAAGCAATGGATAGTCCAGACTTCATATGGATCTATTGGGTACGAGTTAGTCACAGTTCATGAAAATCATCTGACACGAGGGTGGGATCCCAGCAAATGTCCTGATTCCACCAGCCCACCAATAGGGCGTCTAAAGTGGAGACTTGCACCTGTAGTGTTACCATTTGTAGCCCTTTACAGAAACCCTCCTTCAGAGACTGAAGGAGAATTGATAAATATAGACTGCTTGTCTGTACCACTGGATCGGAGCCAGAAAAAAAAAAAGTCTGCCGAATTTTGTAGTACACATCACTGGTCACTGGTGTCTGGAGTGCTTCATCATCTGTATCACCTCCAGGGAATAGCACAAGTGTTCCAATGTTTGCCGCTCAACCTCCAGACTGAGAAGGACAGAGATTCAGATGCATTATGGGCCCTTGAAGAAAGTGGTTAAGGTTTGCCTTGGTGGTGATTCTCACCTGCTGTAGGTGGCCCACGGCGTGGCACTTCAATTATGTTCAATTGTACAGTCCACCAACTGAGACTGACCTTCCATGTGTTGCAAGATCCTCACATCCTTAGAAGGAGGCCGCAAATAAGGCAACTAGAACCTGGAAGATTGAAAACCCAAAAGCAGCATTAATGTCTGAGCAAGTCGATGCTGTAATGGAATATGAATAAGCAGCCCTACATATTTCAGAAATGGGAATGCACCTGACAGCAGCAATGGAGGCCGCAGTATGTCTAGTGAAGGGAACTTTTAATCCCATGAGTGGCTCATTCCCAGCCGACTGATACAGGAACTGATCAATCACCCAATCATCTGTTTCGCTGCCAATCAGCCTACGGCTGCTTCACTGTAGGTTAGCAACAGCTGTCAGGCATCACCACGAAATTCTGCTGTACACTCTGGGCAGAAGACCAGTGCCCTACAAACATCTAGCACGTGGAGTGCTCGCCTGTGTCCAAAGCATCAGGCTTCAGGAAAAAAGGTAGGTAGGATAAGTGCCTGATTCTGGTTAAACCCAGAGACTACCCTGGGCAGCAATTTTGCACAGGGCACAGAACAAGCCTGTACTTGTGGAAAAACCACTCCACAGAAAGCAGCTGGAGTTCATTCACCAGTGTCGCTATGCTGACTGCAACCAAAAACACAGTTTACTATGACATAAGAGGACACTTGTCCACAGGCTTGAATCGTTTACCCACAAGTCATGACAGCCCCAGCAGCAAGTCCCACGGTGGAGATGGGTCAAGAACCAGAGGGGACAGGCAGTCCAGCCCTTTAAAGAAACTGCTAACCACCTTATTCTATGCCATCGCCATACCTGCCTCAGCACAGTACTCCAAAATGGCAGCCAGGTTCACTATGAGGAACGTGGCTCATAGCCCTGCCTGAGAGTGCTCAGTGGTAGTCGAGGATGTGCATCATGGAAGACAATGGCAACAATCCATGCCAACTGCATAATCACAAGAACCTCCAAAATAGCTAAGCAAGAGTATGTCTGGGGTCTTCAGTGTAACAACCTATCTGACCCTAGGCATTTCTAGGTCCAGATAAATGACCTGCTCAAGAGTGGAACCACCACCTTACATGGTTCAACAGTGGCAAATGGTAAGACTATAAGTTACCCTCTATCTGTGGCTAATGCCTTCAATTTTCACTTTACTGACCTGGACAAATATAAGAATGCAACCTCTTCCCCACACCCCCCTTCCCAATCTGCTCTCCCTCATCCTGAATTTCACCTCAAATTGGTATCGCGAAAAGAGGTGTGTGCCCTCCTTAAAGGATTAGTACACCCAGAATTTGCAAAAACATATGTTGTGCCGAGTGTTTTCATTTGTGTGAAGTCCTAGTGTGTCCTTCCCTCTGTCTGCTACTAGGAGTTTTTCCTAAATTTGATTGCTAGCTTTATGGCACTTTTACGACCCCTGGAGATCTCCATCTCAGCTAAGTTTATTGCTTTCCTTGTTCCTACAATGCATCCTGTCTCATGTGACAGTGATGTAGCCGGGACCACAGATTCAGCAGCAAGCACTGCTTTTCAATTAGTGCACAACAGTAGAGATAGCTATATTTTAAAAAACTATACAGAGTTCAGCTTAGTGACTACCCTCATTGTAAAGGTCTTTCTTGTGAACAATTGTGACACTAGTTGTATATGTGTAACTTGAATTGTTTTCAAGATATTTACATTTGTTTGGCATGTCTCCTAGAGTGTTCAGTCAGAGAAAAAAGTACATCTGTACATATGCCAAACAAATCTAAATATCTTGAAAATTGTACTAGCTACACAAAAACAAGCAGCAAAGTTGTTCAGGACAAAAATAATTTTACAATGAAGGTAGTCACTAAGCTGAACTCCTTACCGTTTTTAAAATATTTGCCATTCCAAGTGAGAAATTTGGGTAATCGGTGGCTATATTTTAAAAACTATACAGAGTTCAGCTTAGTGACTACCCTCATTGTAAAGGTATTTTTGTCCTGAACAACTTTGCTGCTGATCATTTTTGTGTAGCTTGTAAAGTTTTCAAGATATTTAGGTTTGTTTGGCTTGTATACAGATGTACTTGGAAACAGCAGACACTTTTTCTCTGAGTGAACATTCTAGTAGACATGCCAAACAAATGTAAATATCTTGAAAACCATACAAGTTATACATACACAACCAGTGTCACAATTGTTCACAACAAAAAGACCTTACAATGAGGGCTGTCACCAAGCTGAACTCTGTGTAGTTTTTAAAATATAGCCATCTCTACTGTTGTGAACTAACTGTAAAGCAGTGCTTGATGCAGAGTCTATGGTACCGGCTACATCACGGTCACATGAGAAAATACGTACTGTAGGAACAAGGAAAGCAATAAAGTTAAGAGATGGAGATCCCTATGGGGTTGCAAAACTACCATAAACCTAGTAGGCTAATTTAGGAAAAACACCTAGTAGCAGACAGAGTAAGGACACACTAGAACTTCACACACAGATGAAAACACTCTGCAAAACATATGTTTTTGCAAATTCTGGGTGTACTACTCCTTTAAGAAAACAATCAGGTGGCTCTGTGGGTCTGGATAGACTTGATCCCAGGGTACCTGGCAGCTGCCCCAGTCACAGTGACCTCAGTAACCGTGCTGACCAATAGCTTCTTCCATGAAGGAGTGATCCCAGTTAAATAGAACAAAGCAATCGTCGTCCCAGTCTACAAGGATGGTCTCAGGGACGATCCAGGCAACTACAGACCAATCTCCCTGCTCTGTATCCTGGCCAAAATCCAAGAGAGGCTAGTATACAACCAGCAGCGGCAGTATCTAAAGCTGCACCACCCTCTTGTCCCCTCAGCAACATGGATTCAGGTGCAATCACGGCACAGACACTGCCCTGATTAAAATCACCGATGTTCTGCAGGCTCTGGACAGTGGGATCCCTACAGGTGCCATCTTCACAGACCTCATGAAGGCCTTTGATTTGGTCAACCACAACCTACTTCCTTGCTAAACAAACAGATCGGCCTAGATTCTCATGTGCTCGCCCGATTCTCCCATTATCCAACATGCCGTACCCAGATGGTCAGATGGCATGGAGCCTTGT
This sequence comes from Neoceratodus forsteri, assembly GCA_016271365.2. Lineage (NCBI taxonomy): Eukaryota > Metazoa > Chordata > Ceratodontiformes > Ceratodontidae > Neoceratodus > Neoceratodus forsteri. The sequence continues at coordinate 1,112,880,100 of CM028131.1, forward strand.
CTAGGTAGCTACCAATCACAGATGGAGTACCAAAGGGCTCAATATTAGGTACACTGCTATTCTCCTTGCTCATCAATGATTTGAGTAAAAATTGAGGTGATAGTCATCCCATATTATATGTGGATAATGCCATGGCTCTCTGTTCTCAGCTTCAGACAGACTTCTCTACCCTCAAGAAATGGATCCTGTTGAACCAGCTGATGTTAAATGCCGAAAAAACAAAGGCGGTTCTATTTGGCCCAAGAAATTTAGGCCCAGTTAGATCTGCTCTACTTCCCCTTGCAACCTCCTCCGGCTCTCATATGGAGGTTGTAGACACAATTAAGCTCCTAACTGAAACTGTACTACATGGTTTGTAACATCGTTTGTAGCTCTGTAACCTCCCAGGCCATGTCTGAAAATAGTCACTACATGCATCTAGTACACCCACCCGGTTATCAAAAACAAACTTAATAAATACCTTGGACTGACATTTGACCAATCCCTTACCTTCAAGCCATGTGTGGATCAGGTCACCCGCTCTACCAAAAACTAAGGCTACTATATAGATTGAATATACACCTCCTCCAGCAGTCTAGAATCGCCATAGCAAACAGTGTGCTAATACCTACGCTCACATATGCTGCCCCTGTCCTGCAGTCCCTTGGCAAATCTAGGAGTAATAGATTGCAACTGCTCAATCACAAACAGATAGATTCACCATGATGTCATCTTAGGAAGCACCACTGTGAGGTACTGCCCTCACTAAATCGACTGATTTTAGCACATCTGCTGCAGTACTCCATACTACGTACAGCATACAAACTCACTTCCACTCGCCAGCCTCCTGGACCAAGAGGTCTACTTGTTCCAAAGCATTCTAAAGAACGCTATGAACCTCCAGCAAAAAACTGCTTGAGGTGCCTAGGATCAGGACCTCAATAGGGAGCAATTCATTTGCCTACTTGGCTCCCAATCTATGGAATGTCCTCCCGGAACCCCTACAAATGTCAAATTCCCTAGACAGCTTTAAAAGTGGTTAAAAGTGTACTACCTAGTAAAGTGTCTGTACATGTTATCATTGATTGCCCTCCACCACTTAATATGATGCCTCTACCATGCTTGCTTGATGTAATGTGTGACTTCTGGAACATGGCGTGCTATTGCATACATGTCAGCTGTTATTAATTCATGTCGATTCATTCTTCCTATGTAAAAGCACTTAATGTAACCAACTGTATAATTGCCTGAAATGTACTGTTACCCAAATTGTATAATTAATCAGTAAGGCATGACAGGGTGTGGTATATCATGGGATATCGTCACACCTCGGGTAGTTGGGCACGAGGCCGCAGGCAGAGTGCGTCCAACCGTCCGAGAAGTGACGATATCCCATGATATACCACACCCTGGAGTGCCTTATTGCTATTATGAACTGGAATACAAGTTTTAGCAGGAAAAAATAAAATGTTTAAATCCTTCTGAAAATGTATTTTCTGAGGTGTTGGAGGAGTACTGTTTAATAAAATAGTCCTTGGAGAGCTCTGGACTGCAGGTGGCACTGTTGTAAGTCGAGTTTATGGAGGAGGGGTGTACCATGTGTCTCTCTCAGCACCAGGAAGTGAACTCTGTTGTTCTTGCCTTTGACGTGGTGCTGCTGGGTCAGTGAAGATGTGCGTTTTTTTTTTTTAAACATTATGTGTGGCAAGCAAGAAGCAGTGTTGTAAATGGGAAGAACATCTCCTATTAAGTCACCCGGAAATCTGAAACTACTGTTTGGCTGGACGTTAGTAGTGTTTAGAAAAGAAGCTGGGAGCCAGTTTGGGATCCTTTACCTTTTTTTTTTTTTTTTAAAATACTCGTTGAAGGCGTGTCTTGTGCCATTCTGTCTTGTAGTTAGGACGAGTGGTCTGCAAGTGCTGGCTGTTGGCTAACATCTGTGTGGGGAATGCGAGGGATGGATGTGGAGGATGTTGTGGGCAGCTCGACCGCTCTTCCTAGCAGCCTGTGTGACGCTGCATTCCGTTATGGGCACAGTTGAGTTTTTTTTTTTTTTTTTTTAAAATAGCGGCGAACTGGAGGTCTGACTCTGACTGTGCAAGATGTGGCACACTGCCTGGTAAGTGAGGAGGCTGGTGACCAGAGGTTCTCTGAAGCCGTGATGATGTAGCCCAATATCATCACGGCTTCAACGACCTATCGGCCAATCAGCTTCTTTGATTCTCGGCACCCAGTTCATAATTAAACAATAAGGCAACACTGGGTGTGGGTTACTGGGGATTTACCCACGCCTTGTGTGGTATGTCATGAGGCCTTATTGAGATTATACAATGGACCCACGTGCAAAATAAATTTAAAATGTGTTTATATATTTTATATATATATATATATATATATATATATATATATATATATATATATATATATATATATATATATATATATATATAAATGCCATTCCTCAGCCGTGGGTTATGCAGGATTTACCCACAGTCATGTGACATGTTTTGACCAATGAGGTTACAGGATTTTCACACATCATTGCATAATTGTTAATTCCGGATTGCCCCTGAAGAAGGGACCTTGGTCCCAGTGGGTTCACCAGGTTACCAAAATTAAATAAAAGAACCTCACCCCTTGCAAGTGTTAGTTTTTAGAGTTCAGTCCTTCCGTATGAGAACATCCTTGGAAAGCCCTGGAAATCTAATCCCTTAAGAACCAGGAGGTCAGAAGCAGAGACTGCAGGTCCAGATGCTTGCACCTCTCCTAGGACCATATTAACAAGTCCAGAAGAAATGCAATGGGCTCAACATCAACAGCGGGAGCCGAGCGACAAAAAAAAGCTAAATGTCAGGAGCGGGATCAGGCATGACCATGATCTTGAGTGTCAACTGGAAGGTCAAAATGGCATGGGAGCCCCCATTTCCACATTTAATTTTGATCCCAAACCATCTGGCTAATACACTTGACATCAAGATCAACTGCTGTGGAGAGGATTATGATATCACAGCACAGAGGATTATGTTTGGTGTAGACAAGCAGCCAGATCAGTTTAAATCTAGAAAGCAGTGATCCCATTTTCATGTTACTTTCCATACTTGAAAAGAAAAAGGAAAGAAAGCAGCTACATCCACAAAAAATCTAATCTAAACAAAAGTGTGCCCCAAAAATATGCATTTTGTTCTGTCTTCTGATTCATCAGGGGCTTATTATTATAAGGTACTACATCAGTTATTATAAGGTACTACATTAGGGTATAAAAATCAAACATTAGGAGCACGAAATTAACCAACAAATCCGCACTGGTGGTGACCGTTTATTTTTGACATCTTGCATATAGTCTGTAGCTTTTCATAACCAGAAAAAATATTAAGACTGGTCATGTACTGAAAGAATTCATTTGTTATGGAAAATTACACTTACTGGCTTCTGCAGCTTAAAGTTTGTTTAAAATACCAACAGGAATAATCAATTTATACTATGCACTGCTGAAGGCATACAGACCTGTAATGCAACAAAGATCTAAATTCATTCTCTAAAGGTTTTTATGTCACCAAAATGGTCATAGATACTTTATCCTGACAGCACTACATGAAAACTATTAAAGTCACTACCACAAAAGGAATTCCTTCCACATCTATATAGACCCTAGTTACAGACAAGCAATTGAGCTACTGTGCTACTGTGTGAGGCAGAAAGAAGGGTATCACAAATTATGCTTAAGCCAGCTGGATTTCTTTATATGGGTGACTTCATTTCACTGAAACATCACGAAGCTAGCTCTACTGACCATATATGGATCTGGGATTCCCATGGAAAAGATCAGGAGGATCAGAACCATACGTTAACTATTGTCTGCATAAAGAGATGGAAAAATACCTACGATACAAAAAGTCATTAGTTCCCACAAGAACAACGCTGGATCAGAAGCAAAGATTCACAACCCTGCACTACTATTTCCCAGGTCTGCTTTAAAACCACAAGTCAGGAGACAAGTATCTCTACATAAAATCCATGTGCAGAACTTTATTATAGCTCATGGGAAAACAAAGTTCTAGTGAACTGGAACAGCAATGGAACTGTATAAAGCTCTCTGACTGCATCCAAATGTTCAGTCAGTCATATCTGAAGTTCCAGTTTGTGGAGTACAATTATGCTGATGATACAGACATCTATTCCCAAAAACCCTGACCATGACAACCTTACTGCTGCTCTTCAAAGTAACTTTAGGTCACTTGAAAGCTGGTTCTCCAACACCACACTGGTCCTTAATTACAAGAAAAACACCATGCCGTTCCCTAGCCTTCCACAGAAAAGAAAGTTCTACCCTTCGTCATCAGAAATGGTCAAGGACATGACTTTAAACAGGTGGAGACCTTCAACTACCTTGGAGTAACTTTGGATAACATCTTATCTTTTGCACCCCATGTTGACAATCTGGTGGCCATAGTTAACAGAAGACTGGGTGCCCTGTACCAGAACAGAATAATTTCACTGGGGATGCTAGATGCCTTATTGTAGTCAGCTCCATTTGGTCACTTACAGATTACGGGCTCCCCGTCTACATAGCTGCCTGTGACATGGTGCTAAACAAAGTAAAGCCGATCTGTAATAAGGTGTGCCGCTTTTGTACTCGGTACAGATAACCGTACTCACAATTGTACCCTTTATGCACTCACTCACTAACTAGGGTAGCTACCTTTGCCATGCAGAATAAAACTCCAAACTCATCTGCAAGCTACAAAGGCACTCTTGGGTTTAACACTGCCTGTTTTAAACTGCTTCCGCACTGTCTCCAACCAATACAACACCAGGAACATGACCAGGAATGCCCTTAAGCCTCCTTTTAGGAGTACTCAGCTGGGCAAGCAATCTTTTGCTATCAGGGCTGCTAACTGGTTAAAGGGACTGCCTGATACACTTTTGAATTTCCAAGTTTAAAGAGAGTCTAAGATGTATGGCGAGATTGAGAATCTTTTTTTTTTTATATAAATACCGCAGCCCATTACTTTATGGTGCCCAAAGTCTTTTGAGCTATTAATCTAAATTTTAAGAATGTTCATGTTCATAAGGGAAGGGATCGTAAATTAAACTGAACAAACAGCTGATCCCTTCTACTTCCCAATCTGCTGGCCCCAACACTGGACATTTCGTGACATCTAACCAGGGAGAGCACAGGGGCGTGCCCCACTGAAGTCTATGGGGCCAATTTTTACAAGAACTTTGTTAAAGCAGTCTGATATAAATGAAAGCCAGCGCTTAGTAGGAACCCTATTAGTTAAGCGCTGGCTTTCACTTATATCAAAGACTGTTTAAACAAAGTTCTGCAAAAAATCAGCCCCCCAAAACGTCAATGGGGTGCATCCCCACACTCTCCTTGGCAAGACGTGACAAAACGTTTAAGCGCGGGTCAGTCATCTGTTCAATTTAGTTTACGATCCCTTCCCAACATGAAAACTTTCTATTAATAGCACAAAAGCCTTTTGACATCATTTAGTAATGGGCTACATTATTAAAAAGCCTGATTCTGTATCCAAGACCATTCCTTTAATCAGTTTGAGATATCTTTGCAGTCCAATGCAACTGTAAACAGTTTTTTGGTTTTCCTCTGTATATTATCCATGACTTGTCATACATACAATGATCTGTGTGGATTTTTTTGTACAAAACTGTAATTGTTCTGCCGAAAGTGCTTTAAACCTCACTTGACTACATTTACTCTGGAAATGCTTCCTGTACTTGCAACTTTTTTTGTGACTATGTATTTGACGAGGAACCTTTGTAAATGGGTACCTGTGCTCGAAGGTAATTCTCTGGGTCCGGTGGCGCTAAGGGCTGAGGCACTGGCCATGCTACGCCGGAGACCCGTGTATGGGAACAAGCACAAGTCGCCAGGGATTGTCAGGGTTGGAGAAGAAAGACTGAGCATCCGGAGGACTGCTCTCCTTCTTAGAGGAGGGGGACAGCAGTAGGTGGCACGTGGCTGTCTCCTAGTGGAGACTGAGGGTCAGTGCACAGTCACTGCAGGAAGCGGGACGGGAGAGAGTAGACGCCAGGAGGCGCGCGTGAGGATGTGTGTGCGGTCCTCCCACTGGTGTCATTGGACGCCTCTCCCCGCAATGGAGAACCAACACAGGAAAAATTCTTGGCAGCATGAAGGCTGCCCGCCGGCGCCACCATGGTCGCATGCTAGCTCCTCCTGGATCTACTCCTGCTGGTCTCGCAGTGTGTGGGGCACCCGCTGCAATGCGTACTCAGAGGGGGTAGTGACGGGAGGTTAGAGCTCTGTCCGCGACCGGGGCAGCAGCCGGGAGGAGGAACCAAAGGCACAACCTCCCCCAGTTGAGAAATATAAATAAATGATTAAAAAAAAAAAAGGTAAGCCTCTGAAGTTTCTGATAAACAAAAACATAGGAACATAGGTAATAGACAGGAGGAAGCTTTATGCCCATCTGGCCTGTCCAGCAATTATTAATCTATAAATTTGTCTATAAAGTCCTCCAAAGCTGTACAGTCTGTATGTGCACTGTTCTGTAATATCAGAGGTTAAAATGGAGATAAGGAATAAATAGGCAAGCATACACAACCAACGTATGGACCTCAAGAATGAAGCTCCAGAGTTCCATGCTGGTATCTCAACCCTGAGATGGAAACACAAGGCAAGTTGTGTATGCTTGCCCAAGTTTTATGTGTTATAGTTTATGGTTTTAAAAATAGAGAAACCATACAGTGCGAGTTCAGTTTCCCTGTTATATGGGACTTGAGGGTCCCTCTTATATTGTAGCTGTGGGCATGGCTTCAGATACGATATTTTGGGATGAGTACCTGTACTCATTTTGAAGGTGAGGCAAGTAAAACTGGATTCAGATGCATACAAAATGCCTGGACAGAGTGGAGTGAGGAGCACATTTTTAAAAACGATGTAGTTCTAGATAAGAACTGATCAAGTGCCAACAATGCTCCAGATAGTGTTGGCAGGTAGGAGTAATTTACTCATCAGTTTTAACATACAGCGAGTAAAACAAACTTGGGATGCATAGGACTGCTGTAAATCTGGAAAAAAACTGCTCCTTTTGAAATCACCAGTTATGTTATGAAGCACTGTTCTTTGGAGTGCGGAGTATTTACAAATGTTGGGTGAGTACTGGTATTCGTTAAAAACTTTTCTGGAGAGTATTTCCTAAAATGAGGCGAGTAAAACAGGTCGTTACTCCCCTTATCTGGAGCCCTGACTGTGGGGTTTACTTTTCTGTATTGTAATCTGTACTTACGTGTGTGAAGAACTGCAGTCTTTCTGAAATGTTTTATTTTTAACTGTTTTGTCTAAAGATGCATCTGTTGCAACAGTGATTGAAACTGTCATGAAGTGCTGCTACCACACCTCTACAGTGAAATGTGGTCAAAAGGCAAGCTGAACACTCAAATGAAGGAGTCCTAAAAAAAAAAAAAAGCTATTTAGTAAAACAGAGCTTGTATTTCTAAAACAGAAAACTGAACTACAGAAAGGTATTCTAATTTGAAAGTTGTTGTAATTTTCTGTTTGAAACAGAAGGAAGAGAGTCTGGGTATGCGCAGCAATGCTCACGCTACTGCCAGAGTCTTCACCGTTTCAAATGAAAATCACTTTGCAAACTAAAGGAGTCTGTTTACAAGCTGGCTGTTTTTTTTTTTTGTTTTTTTTTATAAACACTAAGCCCCCCACCCCCACCCAGAGTCCTTCATGTCCAAGTGTAGCAGTTGGTTTTACTCACTGTTCATGACTCCCTTGCTAAGCGGCGGTGCCATCTTTGTGTTTTTCTTTCAACACGTGAATTGGGAACAATCAGGTGGTACATAGCATGGGGTTTGTGAATATTAATTAGGGACTTTTCAATACTAAACTTATCAATGCCACTTAACAAAACAGAGCCGTTATGGTAGCCTCTGCAGACCTGGCTTGCATTACCAAGGCCTGGCTGGATGAAAATGCAGAACCCATTTTGGCATTCGCTATTCCAGTTGGGTGCTCTGTTCTGCACCGCCCGAGAGTAGACTGACTGGGCGGGGGAGTCGCAATCTGCTTTAGATCAGAACTGGATTTCAGGGAGGTCTCAGTGGGATCTACCAGCTCCTTTGAGTGTATTGTGGGGGTGGGTGCAGGCTGCAGGATCCTTCTCATTTACCATCCACCAGGTGATGGGAGGGCTTTCCTGCAGAAGGCAGCAGAGTTTGCCGACGAGCTAATGTTAATTCCCCCAAATGGATAATTCTGGGGGACTTCAATGCCTGGGTCAATGATGAGCTCATTATTTGGTTAAGACCTCCTCCAGTTGATGGGATCACTGGGCCCAACATGGGTAGCTACCGCCAACACCCATGGGGGGGGAGCATACCTCTCAACCTCTTGCCTCATGAATCAGGGACAAGGCTTAAAAAAATCAGGGACAAAGACCCCAAATCAGGGACACATCTTAAGAATTGGTACTATTCACTCAGAAAGCTGATATAATAAAGGGATATGTATTAAGATGCATTTTCTGAAGAAGAACAAGTCTATAACTTTAATGTTTGACATTATTTTGTGATTTTAGTCCCACGGTTCTGTCACAAAAATGCAAATTTTATGAGGGACAGAGGAAAATTTTGAGGAAAAATCAGGGACAGTTGAGAGGTATGGGGGGGAAGGGGAGGAAGACACACTCAGACCTGGTGTTTCTCCTGGGAATGGAGATCGCCAACATGGTGGTGGATCCTGTCGGATTTTCTGACCCGCATGCCCCAAGATTCAGTTTTACAACTCCCCTTAGTAGGCCTGCCCCTAAGGAAATGGTGCAGTGCCGTCCTTTAAGAAGAGTTACCTCAGAGGACCTAATGGCGGTACTGGACCTTTTGGGAATTCCGACTGATAGTGACTCAGGCTCCCTTGTTCGCCTATAACAGGGCAGTAGAAGGGGCCCTGGATATCATTGCTCCGGTTCGTGTCTGTCCCCTGACCTTCGCCCTGGGGCTCCACGGTATGATGGGTCAATGAGGGAGATGAAAAGACGGGAACGAAGGTTGGAGAGACACTGGCAGGAAACTCACCTGAAGGAGGACAGGCTTAAGATTGCTAGATCATTACAAAATCTACCAATCAGCAATTTCCAATAAGAAGGCAGAGTTCCTGTCCAAGGAGATTGCTGCAGCCAAATACAGGCCAGCTCAGCTCTTCTGCACTATGGACAGACTGTGCAACTCAGTCCTTCTGCAATCTGGTCAAGCATTGTCACAAGTAAAGTGTGATGAGTTTGTGCAGCTTTTTGCTAATAAGGTTGCCTCAATCAAGAGAGAGAGATCATCCAGTACCTCCCCATTGGTGGTCCTTGCTTTAATCAACCGAGTGGTACAGTTAACCAGATGACCTGGTCTATCTTCAGCCAGCTGGCAGTCACTGGTATTGTGAGGATCATCCAGACTCTGCAACCAACCTGCTGTAGTTTGGACCCGGGCCCAACTCACCTTCTTGTAGGGTGTGTCGAGGTCCTGGCTAGTGAGGAGTTCTTTCTAGAGAGGGAGGGATCTTTCCAGACCCCTTAACAGAGGCGGTTGTTCAGCCCCCTCCTGAAAAAACCCTCCTTAGACTTTGACTACAGACCAGTCTCTAACTTACCTTTTATGGGCAAAGTTATCAAGAAGGTGGTCGCTCTGCAGCTGGAGGGTCAGTTGACCAGCCATAATATCTATGATCCTTTCCAGCCAGGTTTCAGGAAAAGACGTAGCACTGAGATAGCCCTGGTTAGCATACTACATAATCTGATGGCCAGAGATCGGAGATCCCATACCATCTTTGTTCTCCTTGATCTCTTGGCAGCTTTTAATACTGTGGACCATGGGGTGTTGCTCAAGCTCCTGCGGCCATTCTGTGGACGGGAGGGGGGTAGTCCTCAGCTGGTTTCGATTGAGATCTGCCCTCGAGGAACAAAGAGTGGTGTCAGGGATTTATTTCTTGGCCCCTCATGAGCTGCCCTGCGGGGTGCTGCAGGGCTCTATGCTGTCACCCATGTTCGCAGTATGTCTGCTACCATTGGGAGACTTAAGACAGTATGGTCTGAGTTTTCACTGCTATGAAGAGGATTCTCAGCTGTACCATCTTTAGTGTGCGGCCAGGAGAAAGATACTGTCTCAGTGTTTAACAGCTGTCTGACCGAGATTCAGGACTGGATGAGTACCAGCTGGCTGGGGCTAAACCCAGGAAAAACAGAGGTATTGGTGATGGATCCAGACAGTATGTCAGCCGGGACATTGGTGGGACAGCCCTCTGGATTAGTGCTGGAAGGAATACCACTAACCGTCTCAGACCAGGTGCGTAACCCTGGTGTGATTTTTGACAAGGGCCTGACCTTGAAGGCTCATGTGTTGGCTGTAGTCAAATCTTCCCTTTTATCATCTTAGGAACATAGCTAGGGTGAAACACCTGGCTTCAACTGAAAAATCTTCTCACTCTGGTCCACACCTTTGTCACCACCCATCTAGATTACTGTAACGCCCTCTACCTAGGGCTACCGGGAGCCGATATCCGCCGCTTTGCAGCTGGTGCAGAATGAGACAGCCAGGTTGTTGACTGGAGCCCCTAGATCCAGGCACATAACCCCTGTGCTGTGTCAACTACACTGGCTGCCAGTACAGAGGCGGTTAACCTTCAAGGTCACATTGCTGACCTATAAAGTCAGATATGACCAGGGACCGCAGTATATGTAAGAACTTGTCCCCTTACTGCCCCACCCCCCACTCAGATCCTCCAACAAGGGATTGCTGGAGATTGACAGAGTCCATCTGAAAACATCTGGAGGAAGAGCATTTGCCATTATGGCTCAGACACTGGAATTCTCTACCTCATCGGATACGAGATAGCCCAACAATCGGGAGTTTTAAAACAACCCTTAAAACCCATTTATTTAACCAGGCCTTTTTTGGTTCCTGAGGGGCCTATACTAGTCAGCTGTTGACAAGGAAGAAATTAATGTATTTGAATTTTATGTATATTTTAAATTTGTATGAGGATATGGATTTTATGTACATGTTGATTTTATGTCTTTGGTGATTGTAAGAGCGTCCTGAGCTCTGGAAGGGCGCTTTTTAAAAATAAAACATGATTATGAATACTGATGAAATGTGTACAATTACATTTTAGAATGCGCACAACTTTTATAATGTGCACAACTTTTAGAACGTGCACAAGATTTTAGCAGCCAATGAATTTATACACAGTAAGCCCTAACCATACACTATAAGTCTATACACCACCTATCAGCTACTCTGTAATGAATTACAATAGTTAACAGTTAGGAGCCTGTGAACCTGTGCTAAAAGTCTACTTCCGGCCTCTACAGAAGACCAGGAGTGAATATCGTAGTGGTACCACACACAGCCTGGAGGACCAGCACTAAGAGAAGACAATAACAGTTGCCACTCTTAGAATCCCAGAACTATATATAAAGGTTCCTATAACTTGCTTTCTTTCTGAGTTTTTTCAGTGCCTCTTCTGCAAAGTCAAACACTATATCATAGTATTATAGCAAAAGCCAACAGAATAGGCCCCATATTTGATGATACAAATTCCCCTAAAAGGAAACTGCAGTGAGTCTAAGTTATTTCATGTGGAAGCTGATTTTTAAATACTGGCTCCAATTCTGCTACTGTTCCTTCTTGGACAGCCTTTTAGTAAATGCAATGGGAGTTAATGAATTATAGTGCTAGCAAGTACCATTAGTCCCCCTCAACCACAGAATTCTACAGTGGAACACTAATGCTTTGTGCCAACTGTTACGAGCCCCAGGCCCCCAAACAACTGGCAGACCAATAGGACCTCCTGTTTACAGAGAGGATCCCCCATTCAGGAACTCGTGAGCAGGAATAAGGGTTTCAGAAAGACTTAGCAGCCTTCCTTTTCCCAGTGGGAGGGTGAATTCTGTAGTTTCGAGTTCCTTTTTTTCCCTTATTTTTGGGGCTGTGTCCCCTGTTCATGCTCCATCTGCCCGCTGCCCCCATGCCCAGGCTTAGCAAAGGTTGTGGCGACTTGTATACGGACATGAACTTTGTTGCCCATGCCCACCCCCTGGGCAGGGCCACTGAGGGACTTTCCACTCCCGACTGGACATCGTGGGCAAGCCCCAGTTTATCCCCAGGGTCGGGACCATGACAGCAGGTGTCAGAGGCAGTGGGTGGTGGGATGGAATGGGCCTTCATGCTGGGGAATCAGCATTTTCTTTTTACTTGCTGCCCTGGGGACGTGGTCATGCAATAACAACCAGCATCCAACCCGCCCCCAACATACTGGCTGGAGTGCTGTGGTGCCCCAGCCTCGCCCGGGGGTCATCAGCGCCAGACACTCAGCCCCCACGGAGAAGGACAGCAGTCCCAGGGACGCTCAATCCTTCTCCCCCGGCTGGCCCTCCAACACCTGGGGTCCATTCCAGAACCAGTGTCGCCGGCATCGTAGGCGAAAATCTAACCACTGCGCTGGTGGGCCAGCTAATTTAGAGTTCCCCTGACTCTGCACTACTTTCAGTATTTGAATCCCACCAAGGCCACTAGCTACGTCTTGCCTAAGTAGTTTGGGTACAATAGCCGAGCAGTACTATCTGTCAAGGCACAGAGTCTTTCTAAAACCCTTCTTTTAAAATGTTAAATCACACAATCAGACCCCCAGGCGAAGTTGATAAGAAAATCATAGAAGTTTACTTAAAATAAAAGCAATACAGAAAAATCTAACAGTTTGGAAGAACTTTGAAATGCAGACAACAACAAAAGTAAAACTGGATGGCTTACAGAAAACACTAGATAGTTTTAATGTTAGAGTCCAAACAATATGTTAAATGTCCTTGTAGAGATGAGTCCTTAAAAGCAACAGTTCTGTAGCAAGTGTTTATTTCAAGTCAGTTCTTCTGAGGCCCTGTCCACACTCAGCCCTGTAAACCGATACCAGTCTGGTAAACCATTACCGCTACCTCCACAAACTGTTCGTGTCCGCACTGGTAACTGTTTAACAGGCGTTTTCAAAACCAATCTCAAGACCTGTAAGGATATGGTCTTTAGATCGGAATGGGTAACGTTCTGGAGCCTGTAACATTATAGTTACATGTGTGGACGTGTGACCATTTGGACCCTCCATTCGCAGGGTCTTCCAAACTGATTAAAACTGGGAGAAATGAGTAATGTGGATGCCACACTAATGTCAAACGTTTTTAAAAACGTTACTACCAGAATGCTGACGCTCCAAAACCATAAGGGCGGTAACGTTTTTGACAACTTTGTAGTGTGGACAGGGCCTGAATGTCGTCCTTAAAAATAAAAAAAAGTCTTCTGGTGCCCTCCTTGGTGGAAAGTCTTGGTTTCCAAAAGTGTGACTTAAAAATCAGAATTTTCTGTTTAGTATGTGACAAGTCAAACTTTCCACACACTCCAGTCTGGTTTTACAGTTTTTTTCCAGGCCTACACATATACTTCTGGTCTTCAAGTATAGGCCAGCTGATCCAGGCTATCTGACCCCAAGCTAAACTGTTTATCAACTACTCAGTTCAAAATGTGTGATTATATGCATGATGGTCATTTTTTTGGACACATCCACTTTTTTCCTCTGGGGTGGTGTTAAATGGTTCCAAGACAATACAGATATCGGGGCGTAACAGTTTGCCTTTTCCTACAGGTGTCACTGTCTGTAAGTGTTATATTTTCCTGGCTCAATAAAACTGTCTCCTTTATCTGTATATGTACCAGATTCAAAAACAGCCATTAGAACAATTAAGGCTATTTTTGTAGGTGCATTCCTAAAAGCCTTTTAAAGAGACAGTGTCTTAATTCTAAAGTACATTACAGCTTATGCAATATGAACCCACATAAATGGATCTAGGCCTATCATGCAATACAAACCATCTACAACAATGATAAACTGCTTCATACAGTTAGAAAATGGTCTTTAGCATCAGTGTAATTCAGCAAACCCACTGAATTTAGTAAAAGGAAAGTAAAAACAGAATATGAACCAGAAACTAGGCAAAAACATATACCCTTTTTCACCACTACAAAAGATTCCAGGCATCATCTTGTCTTATTTGGTGGTAACATTTTCTAGTTGCTCCAGAATTTGAATATATTCTAAATTTTTCCATTTACGTTTTTCTCCAAAACAAAAAATGACCACCACATATGGTTAAGAAATAGCATTGCCTAGCAAGCGTAAGGCTCGAGAAAATACTTAAAGAAATCTCATGGTGCCCAGCATACAGTACCTAGAGAAACAGATTTCACATGGTATGCTTTTTACTTTTTATTTATTAATTATAGCTGAAAGCAGCATTACCACATACATAATCAGAAAGTGTTGCTCAAAATTCTGCTCTTTAGCTGGAAGCATGCAGCCACAGTTCGTTTCCACACCTGTAAATATTTTTTTTGTCTAGCAATCTTTAGTTTGAAATTTAAAATGGGCGATTTTAACATAAACTGGCTTGGATCAGATACAAGTGGCTACAAGGATGTCACCTCAGCTGCCAACCTCGCCCAGCTGGCAGTCTCCCTCACTAGAGTCAACTATAAGGCTGGGGACAAGCACCCTCCTAGACTGGATACTGACCAGCCACCCATCCTGCATCTCAAGTCTCCGTTCTCCCAGATACACTAAGTGACCACTCCCCAGTCGCATGTGAATGGTCTAACAAATTCAGCCCGCCACCACCCAAACTAATAAACAGTAGAATCCTTCCATGTGGTCAACTTGAAGCACCTCAAATTACTCTTAGACAAGAAAACTGGTCACCTATCTTCTATGCATCGGATGCCAACTCTGCGCTTGAATTCATCAGCTCTTTCAATGCTGCCTGTGATGTTTACGCCCCGTTCAGAAAGAGGAAAGTAAAAAGCCTTAATCCATGGCTCACAGCTGACCTCCTTACATTGCTGAAAGCTAGGGACCACCTCTGGTCTCACCCTCGGGCCACTGGTAGGCAAGCAGATATACAAAACTACAAACGTGCCCAAAATGACTGCACCAAATACGCCTGAAGAAAAGTAACTATTACAAAGATGCCCTCACAAACACCTGGGGAAAGGTGAAGTCCTTCTGGAATAATCTCAAGGAAGTTACAGGGATACTGCCCAAAACATCACCTTCAATGTTGGACGTGGATGGGACTATAACTCTTGACCCTTCCACTATAGCGTCCAATAATGAGTTCACTGACCTCAGTAGTGTTCTTCCTCCAGACGACTTTGATGAAGACCTCCCTCCTGCACCCTCCTCCACCCCCTTTTTCAAATCGCCCCACCTTTTTACTTTAGAGCAGTCAGGACACATGAAGTCCATAGATGCATCTGTAAAGCAACTGCTTGATCTAGAATAAGTGGCGACTCACTCTACCTCAAACTGCTGTCCCTTACTCTTGATGAAGTGTTATCTCCTCTAATCTGGATTTTCAACCTCTCCCTCACCCTTGGCCAGTTCCCCGACAGATGGAAATCCGGCACCGTGACACCAGTCCACAAGAGTGGGAACAAGGCCCTTCATGGAAATTATAAGCCTATATCCATACTACCCCCCCCCCCAGGCCACGGACGTCTGGTATCTGACCAGCTAACGGAATATCTGGACAAGTACGACATCCTTTGTAAACAACAGCACAGCTTCAGAAAAGGCCACAGCACCACATCTGCCCTCCTTCAATTCACAGGAGCAATTCACAACTCCCTGGACCATAATTACCTCACTGGTTCGGTCTTCATAGACCTGACCAAGGCTTTTGACACCATCCATCATCAAATACTCCTCACAGAATTGCTAAAAGCTGGGCTCTCCCCTTAGTCTACAACATGGTTTAAGAGCTACCTGGAAAACCATTCCCAAAGAGTGAAAATTGCGATGTCCTCTCAGATGCTAGACCCATATGCTCAGGAGTCCCCCAGGGATCCATTCTTGGGCCACTCCACTTCAGCCTGTTTTTGAACAATCTTCCACAATCCTGTCCGGAACAAATCCTACTCTATGCTAACGATGCTGTCATTCACACCACCCAACTGGAGCCACACCTACTCCAAAACAAGCTTCAGAAGGGTTTCACCTCCACTGAAACATAGTTTAGTAGTCAAAAGCTGGTTCCCAACTATAAGAAAACCAACTCAATGCTTTTCTGTGGCTACCACAACAAACATAGGCTTCACCCACTTAATATTACAAACTGCCTTGGTGCTGTCCTCGAACAGGTCCACTCCTTTAAATATCTGGGAATCACCACAGACAGCAACCTATCCTATAGTATCCACATAGATATCGTCGCCAAAGCTGCAAACACGCATTGATCTCCTCTACAGGCACAGGCAATGCCTTACCTCGGATGCCTTAAGGATAGCAGCAGAGAGCTCGGTGGTCTCTCTAATAGACTATGGTCTGATTATTTATAGCTCTGCAACTGACACAGCCCTCTGGTGCTTATCCTTGGCCTTAAAAGCCTGCCGACTCACAGGATCCCACAGTCTCACCCATACGTGTGACCTCTATGCCCAAACAGGGTGGCTCCAGTTATCAAACCATATGAAGTACCAAACTTGTCTAATGGCTAAGAAAATTATGCTACATCTTGCTACCACCAGAGTCCAAACTCTTCTCCATATAGCACGCAACCCTCGCCTCACCATGGCTTCAGAAAATCAAATGCTGCACATTCTTTGGTGCCGCACCACACAGGGCCAAAGATCCTTTGCATACCGAGCTCCTAGCTGGATTAATGGACTCTAAGACATCTCTCTGCAAAAGCTAGGCCCGTTCAAAGCCAACCTTCACCTCCACCTAGCTGCCTCTAGCTCCTGCGACTGTCCCCCATAATCTGATCTCCCTAGCACCTCTACTCCTACCCCCTCTCCCTCATCCTACAGCCTCCCCATCCCCTCCTGTTTTTTGGCCCCTACCCCCCCTTGAAGCCTGACAAATGCCTACAGCTGCACTGCTCTTTGTGTCCATTCCAAGCCTCAGCTACCTCTGGCTACCCTACCCCCTGGTACCCACTTTCCCTAAATGTAATGAATTTCAGCTGCTTAAAAATGTATGTACACCATTTCTGCAATGTTACTCAACTCTATGTAATGTTTGTATTGTACCCCAATTGACGTGGAACCTTTGTAAAAGAGCCTTGGCTCAAAGGTACTTGTAATCTTAGACTCTAAATAAAATTTCCATTGTTGTAGATCCACAGTAAATATGGCTGGTGCCTAATTTGCAGCTGAGCTCCCCCCACATCGCATCATGTCTTTTGTTTACTTCCATGGGAACCTGTGCTGCGCATTCTCACTGTCGTCGTGTAGTACTGACAGTCGTGCGTGGCTGGCAGCAGAGAGTTCCAGTTCAACATGGTGGGTGAGAAATGTAAACAAAAACAAAGAAAGAGCAAATTACGAGATAACAGTACAGCAAAAACAGGATTATCAGGTAAGTGCTCAATAGAGCACGGAGAACAAACTCTTGCAAAAGATCCATTTTTTTTTTTTGATCTAGTACTGCTGCTTGAAACCAAGTTTTGGAAACCTTTTTTCATTTCACTGCTGCTTTAAAACCGATCTTCAGAAATCACAGCCTTGCAGGTTAAATTCAGTTCTCATTAATGTTCATGTGCAGAGCTTCTACACATATATAGATGTGCTACATTCTACAATTCCCTTACATGGTACTGATAAGTTGTGTGTGTTTTCTGGTCTTTGTTGCTCCCAAAATTAGAAAAGTCAGATTTTTTTTTTCCTAACACCTACTACAGTTACATTCTGGCATAGTTTTGTATTTCCCGCTGTAATGTGTATGGGACGTCTAATGTGTTGATATCTGGTATGCTCTTGGGACTGTGGCAGCGTATTGACTAATGCTCAATGTGTGCCATTCGGTTTTCTTTCCTTAGGAAGTGAACCTACTGAAAAATTATCCCTGTAGTCCCGTGTCAGCCCCATCCCTCACTTCATCCCACTTCAGCACTACAAACTGTAAGAGAACTTTGTAGGTGGCGCAGTGGCACTGGGCGTCCTACCTCACTTCGCTGGGAACCCAGGTTGGAGCGACCTCTGGTGCGTCTGGGTGCCTGGCAGGGGTGAGGTGGCTCTCCTCTCCCAGGAGGTCACCCATTCCTAGTCCCGCCACCACCAGATGGAGGTGTCGTGGTGGCGAGGCAGTAACGGAGCCACTGGTAAGATGGGAGTCCCAGAGGTAGGATGTTCGCTGCCTCCAACACGCCATGCAGGAATGCAGGGGAATCGGTAGAAAATGGAAAAAAGCTTACAAACTATGTATAGACAAAAAAAAAAAAGAACTCTGTGGCCTGTGTTTTCCTGGCTGAATGTCTCGGAGCACTCCCACTGCACACACAACGCGCCACTACACAACACATCCAGTAATCTGCTGAAAACGGACACTTGCTCGGAACTGACATTTTTGGACCACTATTAGGTATCTGGTCATACAACAGTTATCCTTAATCTCATAAAGGGACTCTTCGAAAACAAGCAGTAGAAACCTCCAAAGCAGCTCTTCAGGTTTACAATGATGTCATGGCAACCTCTCGAAGTGTTTACAGCATGGTTATGAACCAAAGAACATACATTATCCTCTATGTAACATCAAGTCTGTGCTATATAATGTTGGGAAGGGCAGAGTCTGCTTTAAGGAGCATTACCTAAACTACAAGCATGTAAACACGTACAGACAACATCCACAGCTGCACAGGCACTGTCAAACTGTTTTAAATATGCCAACGTTAGAACCAGAGGGCAGTGATACAGCTGGGGGGGGTTAGGGTCAGCAGAGAGACTAGGTAGGGACCATCTGGGAAGACTAAGTGGGCCAAGTGGTCCTTTTCTGATGACAAATCCTGTATTTCTACAATTACCCCCATCCTCCATCACGACTCCCAGCCACAGCCTGCCATGGCTGGGAGTGAGTCTCAGCACTAGCAACGCTTGAAGGAGAACTACGGGATGACTGGAAGCCCCGACCGATGCACAGATCAGGGCTTCAGTACCCCATTTCTCCCTGCTGTCACAAGACAAGTTTACTAGCTTACTCCATCCCTCGTAAAATTTTAAGTTCCCCTGGCTGCAAACGGCATATTGTAAGTGCCATGGTGCCAGCTGGGTTCTCGAGATCTCGCATGAATCCATGAGATGGCGCAGTGCCGCCGCAGTTTACACGTTTTATATGGAGTTTTAATAAACCCATTTCAGCAAAGCTCGGCATTATTTTTTTACATAATGATTATATTCCAAAGTATACATTTGGCATATAATCATATTACGTAAAAATAATGCCAAGCAAAACTGAAACAGAGTTTATTAAAACTCCGTACATAGGGGCATATTATAGGCTGCGGCAACACTGTGTCATCATCTTGCGATTCAATTAGCAAGATCTCGAGGGCAGGCACCCAGCCGGCACTGCAGCACTTACAATATGCCGGTTGCAGCCCAGGGAACTTCAGATTTTACAAGGGATGGGGTAAGCTAATAAACTTGTCTGGTGACACCAGGGAGAAATGGGGTACTGCAGCCCTGATCTGTGCATTGGTCGGGGCTTCCAGTTACCCCGTAGTTCTCCTTTAAAGTCAATTTCCAACGTACTTTATTTCAGTTTTGGGCTTTATAGCCATTACCTTACATCAGCGATAGTTCATCCAAGTGTATTTTAGGATTTTTCCTAGCACCCCCGTTTGAGGGGGACGGGATTGTAATTTAGGCCCAACCAATGGACAAGCAATCCCTTTCACTTCCCAGTTCTCCAGTCCCACCCCCCACCCCAACATTTTTTGATGTCTAAACAGGAAGATCACAACGGTATGCCCCACTGTAGTCTCAATGTGGGTAATTTTTAAAGCAATTTTAAAGGAAAACAAAGGATACTACTGAAATGGGAGCAGCTGCTGCACAAACACCAGACTAGGGCATTTGGCTTTAAAGTAAATTTTTTCCTTTCTTCCATAACAGGTTACTTAATCATGAAAGTCTAGCGCCAACTGTCATGTTAGCAGTGCTGCCTGTGTATTTTGTAATATTACCAGGCGGTTCCACCGCGCGGTGTATGTTAGACGAGGGCCACCAACCAATGTGAGAGAGTTGTAGCTTCATTGGCATACCCACGCGGGTAGAAGATGCCTGGTGTGCGCCGGTAGATGGCTGCGGGTGGCTCAGCCGACATGGTCAGTGCTGGACTTTCATGATTAAATAACGTTTACAGAGGTAAAGAACATTTTCCTTCATGCTAAAAGCCCTAATCTGGCATTTCTGCTGCAACCACTGCCATTCCACTGCCATTTCCGAAGTATCCTTTGTTTTCTTTTAAAACTGTTACAGCATTCTTTGACTTCAATGGAAGCCACTGCTCAACTAATAGGGCCCTATTAAATGGAAGTCACTGCTCAACTAAATCAAAGGATGCTGTAACAGTTTAAAAATAGTTTTGAAAATTACCCCCGCAGACTACAATGGGGTGCGCCCCCACGATCTCCCTGGTTAGAGGTCATAAAACGTCTAATCGCGCGGGGAATGGAAGAACCAGGAAATGGAAGGGATTGCCAGGCCATTGGTTCTGCCCAAATTGTGATCCCTTCCAACCTGGGGTGCTGGAAAAATTCTAAAATACACTTTAACTACCACTGATGTAAGGTAATGGGCTATAAAGCCACTAATTTCAAAGCTGTAAAGTTCCTTTAAGAGGAACACCTATAGCCGTTTGATGTATTTCAAACAATGCTCTCAGACTGTTCCAAACAAGTAAACCACACCTATGCAACTTCCTGTTCAAACAGTATACAGCACAATCATCAACAAGCAGGGACTCATCAACAACAAGAAGTTGCAGATACATTGTTTTCTGAAGCTGTATAGGCAAAGTATTTTAAATTGGTGGTTGTTTCAAACAGTAATGGCAGCAGCAACTTATTTAAAAAATGTCCACGTTTTTCAAACACTTCAGCCTACTGAACACTAATAAAACTGTACAGGATATCATCTCTGGAACTATAAATGTTAGAAATGTGTTCAGAAAAAAGGTTGCATGGTTCTTCATTCTGAAAAGGCACCAACATCTTCCAGTTTCTAATAAATGAAGGCTTTTATTTATTGAAAATAGTTTCACTAGGAAAGGCACACTGAGCAACAAGATGTTAGTCTCCCAGTGCGACCTGGGGGGAGGTGGTACAAGGGGGTTGGGATAACATGCAGGTATCAACTGAGCAAATAGCAGCAACTTTTAAATCACTGAAATACACCAAATGCACTGTACAACACAAAATGTCTTCTACCGGAAATGAAAGCCTTCAGGTTCCTTGGGAAATGAAGGGCACTAAAGGCTTACCCTTAGAGTTGCAACTTCGGTTTCTAGTCCTGCCTCCTGATGCTGCTACAGTCCCACTCTGCTTGTAACATGTTTAGTGGTTTTGGGTGATGTCTCTATTAACAATAAAGGGTATTTTGTCCCTTTCTGCATGCCAGATTTCAAGACGGAGTGTATTTTGCTGCACTGAGGCACTTAAATCTACCTGAATGTGATGCTACTTTGCAGATTTTACTGCTGCTTCACAACAGTTAGAGACCTTATTATTGCATTCAGGCAAAATATCAAATGTTATTCTTTTCTCATGCCACATTATATTGGAGGGGGTGAAATTTGTGCTTCTTTTATCACTTATTTACTCACTATTTAAGCAGATTATTCTGTTGAAATGAAATCTTTTTGCAGCAGATACCCATCCAAGAGCTGATAAATTATACAATAAAATACCGTTAGTTTCAGATGCTAATATTCCACAATAAAAATACATTATTTTGCTACCGCACTTATTTAAAACAAAGTACCTTACTGGTAACATAGAAACACAGAAGATGGCAGATAAGGGCCGCAAGGCCCATCCAGTCTGCCAATTTCTCTACCGTATGAATGTGCCATCGGACTTTGCTCTTTCAATGGCCTATCTATTCATACTCATCTGTATTGCTCCCTTATGCCTATCCCATCACTGTTTGAAGCCCTGCACTGTATTCATATCAACCACTTCCTGAGGTAGGCTGTTCCATGCATCCACCACTCTTTCTGTGAAAAAACTTCCTCACATTACCCCTTAATCATCCTCCCTCAAATCTCATGTTGTGTCCTCTTGTTCTATTTTTCTTATACTGAAACATGTTAGATTCTTTCACCTTGTTAATGCCCTTAAGGTGTTTGAATGTTTCGATCATATCACCTCTCTCCCTCCTTTGCTCTAGGGTATACATATGGTGCTCAGTTAATCTGTCCTCAGGTGTTTTCTGATGCAGTCCCTGCACCATTCTGGTT
The DNA here is from genome assembly GCA_016271365.2 of Neoceratodus forsteri. Taxonomy (NCBI): domain Eukaryota; kingdom Metazoa; phylum Chordata; order Ceratodontiformes; family Ceratodontidae; genus Neoceratodus; species Neoceratodus forsteri. Next base: position 1,112,902,388 of record CM028131.1, read on the forward strand.
GCCCTTCTCTGGATAGCCTCCATTTGTTTAATGTCCTTGTGAAGGTGTGGCCTCCAGTACTGCACGCAGTACTCCAGATGGTGCCTAACCAGTGCCTTGTAAAGAGGGATTATTACCTCCCTCTTCCGACTTGTGATACCCCTACTAATACACCCCAACATCCCCCTAGCCTTACCTACTGCTTTAATGATCTGCTTGGATGATTTCAGGTCATCTGTGATGATGATGCCCAAGTCTCTTTCTTCCACTGACTACCAGCAACTCCCCAATAGGTGGCTTCAGGGTTTCTCTTCCCTATGTGCATGATCTTGCACTTTGTGTTAAACCCCAACTGTCAACTCTTCCGACCATTTTGCTAGTTTATCCAGATCTCTTCTCATTCTGCCCACCCCATCTGAATCATCTACTCTGTTGCAGATCTTGGGGTCATCTGCAAACAGACAAACCTTACCCTCCAGTCCGTCTGCAATGTCACTGATAAAGATATTGAAGAGGACTGGCCCCAGGACTGATCCCTGAGGTACCCCCACCTGTGACTTGCATCTCTTCTGGCTATATACCATTGACCACCACTCAGTTTTCTGCCCCAAGACCAGTTTGCCACCCAGTTGACCAATGTCTGACCCACCCCGAGCCTACCCAGCTTATCAATCTTCTATGTAGAACAGTATTGAAAGCTTTGCTTAAGTCAAGGTAGGAGACATCAACTGCTCCCCCTTGGTCCACCACTCTGGTTACCCAGTCAAAGAAATTTAGGAGATTAGTTTGACAGGACCTTCCTTCTGTAAACCCATGCTGTCTTGGATCCTGTGCTCCTATGAATTCCAGGTGTTGCACTATCCTTTCCTTAAAGAGTACCTCCATAATCTTGCCCACTACTGAGGTAAGACAGACTGGTCTGTAGTTCCCTGCCTCCTCCCTGCTACCACTCTCGTGGAGTGGGATCACATGAGCCCTTCTCCAGTCTTTTGGGACCTTTCCTGTGCTCAGAGACTCACTAAACAGTTTTGCTAATGGCTCTGCTAGTTCCACCCTTAGCTCCTTTAGTACCCTGGGATGTATGCCATCAGGTCCCATTGCCTTGTCCACCCAGAGCTTATCGAGCTCTTGTAGGACCCTTTCTTTTGTGAAGGGAATAGTGCACACCTTCCTCTCCCAGTGTCCATGGTGCTGAGCTGTGGGCCCTGCCCTACCTTCTCTTCAGTAAATACTGAACAGAAGTATCTATTTAGGATAGATGCTATTACATGGTGCTCCTTATCACATGCCCCCTTATCTCCTTTGATCTTAGCAATACCCCCTCTGGACTTTCTCTTTTCACTAATGTATCTATTGTGGAACTCGCTCCCAGCAAGCATACTAGACAAGCCCTCACTCTCCAGGTTCAAATCAGGACTCAAAGTGTACCTTCATGAGCCGAGCCTCTGTGGCTGTAACCGCTAGATCATGTCCTAAACCTAACCCCTCTCTATGACAACTGACTAATACTCTTCTCACCTTGGACTGCCTATAGTTAATGCCAATAGCACTGTTGACCTGTTGTAATTGTACCCCACTGACTATGTATGCACTCTGAAACTGTGTTACTGTATTCCACCAGAATCCTCACCCAAAGTAAAGTGGTTGGTGTACTCAACACCGGGTCGCCCCTGAAAAAGGGATCTTTGGTCTCAGAGGGCTTACCTGGTCACCAAAATCTAAATAAATAAAATAAATAAATAGAAAGTTTTGTCACCTTCTTTTACCGTTTGAGCTAGTGTTTCCCCGGTTTGGGCCTTTGCCTGCCTTACTGCCTTCCCTGCTTCCCTTAGGGAAGTTTGGTATGCCTCCCTATCTTCATCCTGCTGTGTTCCCTTATACTTCCTGAAGGCCAGCCTTTTGGCTCTGTGCTTTTCTGCTACTGTTTTTGAGAACCAAAGTGGTTTCCTTCTTCTTTTGCACTTCCTTTTCTCTCTAACACAACGGGATGTTGCTTCAAGTATTGCATCCTTAATGCTTGCCCACTTTGCCTGTACCCCCTCAACTGTATTTTTTTCCCCAGGGCTAGCTAAACTCTGTTGGCCATCTTAAAGTCAGCTCCTCTGATGTCCCATATTTCTGCACTGGAATGGGATGATTTAGTTCTAGTGGCCAAATTGAACCATACCATGTCATGGTCACTGGCCCCCAGGTGAGCTACCTGGAGATATGTGATCTTTTCCCTGTTAGTACTAGATCTAGGATATCCATGTCTCTTGTGGGTTGTTGTACCAGTTGTTTGAGGCCCTCCCCCTGCAGGGAATTCACCACGTGTCTAGTTCTGGCAGGTATTCCTGCTGGTATTTGACCAATCTGTATCTGGCATGTTGAAGTCTCCCATTATCAGAACCTCCCCTTTAGCGGTCATGTTTTATATATCTTCTCACAGTAATGTGTCTACGTCCTCTGCCTGGCCTGGAGGCCTGTAGACAACTCCAGTTTGTATGGCTGTCCCATTTCCTGTTTCCAGGGTGACCCACAGTTCTTCTGGCTCCTTATGTGTATTCTGAATTTCTGTAGCTTTGATATTTTCATTGACATAAAGGGCCACTCCACCCCCCCGTTTTGCACCTTGGTCTCTTCTGAACAGTACATAGCCAGGTACTGAAGTCTCCCAAGGTGGTTACTGGCAAACCATGTCTCACTAATGGCTACTTTGTCCAGTTTAGCCTCTGTCATGGCAGGGTTTGTGTATTCTGGGGGCTCAGAGCCCGAGCACATAAGACGACACTGAACATTAGCTCAGTATCGCATAAACTTTTATGGCAAGTAAAACTAAATATTTGGAAGTGGTACTTAAATTTTTCTATCCAGAAATGCTGTTTATACAACAGAGAATATTATGGGAAATCCACATAGAGATTGGGGCACAACTGACCATGGAAAAGGAAATCAAACAGCGTCTGGTCCGCCAGCAACTTTAGGGATGGCAGCTGCAGCTGAACAGAGTTCAAGGTCTGAAACCCTGCCATCGCTGGGCCTAAAAATGCAGAGGCTGATCTCATTAGTTACCGATTTAAGCCATAAGATGGACTCTTAACAGAGTTACAGTGGTGGAGACTACCGTAGACTGAAAGCAGAAATGACTGATGTTAATAAGCAAGCAGCTGCATCTACGGTTGCAATGGCAGTGAAAGAATCACAGCACTTCAGAGAACGTTTAGAAACTATCAGGTATGTGCGGTGAACCTCAGAGTGCTTGGTCTTCCAGAAAACATCTACGGGGATCACCCTGTTATGTTTGTTAAAGAATGGCTTGCAGGAAAACTTTTGTTGGAGGGTGACCCCGAACGGTTCCAGATCCAAAAAGAAGTGTACCACATCACACCTCGTGGGTGGGGAGAGGTCTCCAACATTCCACATACTTTGCTGGTGGTTACAGCCGGTATTGGGGAGCGAGATAGTTTTGTCCCTGATCTGGTACCATGGCCCACTCTCGCAAGATGGACAGCCTGTACATGTCTTTCCAGACAGCTATGCCACATGGCAGCGGCGCAAAAAATTTGACGGAGTCCACCTAGTGCTGCAGGAGCTTAACATACCTCACTCCACTGTGTTCCCAGCTCACCTACGAATAGCACACAACAGCAAAGTTTGGGCCTTTTCAGATCCAGTGGAAGCAGACAAGTGGGCTGACGAGGTGAGGGCAGAGAACTGGCAACAAGGTGAGGAGGCCGAGGAGACCATGGATGCTGCCGGGGAGTAAAGCTTTTCTTTTGACTTTCATTCCTACGAACATATGACAACTGCCAGCAGAAAAAGGCCTTTTGGTCCATCGAGTCTACTCTATTTTGCAGCTAACAGCCCTATTCTGCAGCTGCTCCTCCCTCCTTACCTCTCTCCCTTTGACCCTCCCTTTTACCCTGTCCCAGCCCCTCTTGAAGCAGCCCACTGTTCTATATACTACCCCCTCTGCCAACAGTGCGTTCAACTCTGCCACCACCCTCTCCATAAAAAAAAAAAAAAAAAAGTCTTATTTCCCTCCTGAACCTTCTACCCTCCAATCTCATATCATGGCCTCGAGTGTCCCACCCTGCCATTACTTTGAATAGTCCTTCCATACCAGTCTTTATTCCTCTCATGTACTTAAAGGTCTCGATCATATCCCCCCTGTCCCTCCTCTCTTCCAGCCAGCCTTACCTTTTCAACAATTGAGACTGGATTTGAGTGAAGTTAATGACCGAGTTCCGATGTTTTGACTTACATCATTGGGATGTTGTCTCCTGTTAGAGACTATACCTTATTGGGTTTTATCTTGTTTTCCCGTTCTTAGATAATCTGGGGTACTCCATATTTCCAGTGTTACTGATTGCTTTTTTATTGTACGGGGGCTATGTTTAATTACTTATCCAGTTGCATTTATTATGTCGTTTTAAATCAGTGTGCCATTTATATTACTCTAAGTTTTACTTAAGGGGACTAGCATGGCAATATGATCCCCAACTAGGGGTAGTTCATTGGTGGACTGAATCTTGGACTCAAGACTTACAGGGCACAGCCATGCTGCTCATCTACTTAGAACCTTGTGGTAATTTTCTTCCTGTTGTGGTATCAGTAATATGGCAGATGCATATAAGATTTCCTATGATTAAGGGGCCCTTCACTCCACTGTCTTAAGTTTTGTGGACTGTACCATATGGTAAGTTCTGATTGACAGCGATTGCAAAACTTAATAAAAATACAATTACAAAAAAAAGATGTGTATTCACCCAAAATGTATTTCAACTCCCTCAGAGAAACAAGTATATATAGTTTTATGTCCTTTTTAAGACTGCTGCAAGACCAAGCTGCAGAGTGAAGATTAATTCATCACAGTGCTGTGGATGGGTGAGATATTGTGATGGCTAGTATGGGGGCAGTGATGTAAAACAAAACAGAAAGTGGAATTCAGGTAAACAAATGCAAAGCTAGAGCATTTTACTAATTGGAATCTTCTCTGTGCAGTGTGCACATCCCGCCAGCCTAATGGTATTAGCAACTGATGTAACCATGTCCTTCCCGTAAATCCCATTAACATGGATATAGGGCAATCACGACCATCTCAATAAGTATCCCACTAGTTTGTGGGTTATTCCTTCATTAAAAAGTGTATGGCAAAACGCTGTTCCGCATGGAAATCCATGCCTGGAACAGCACTGTTCTGCTGCACTGGGTTCGTCACAATCTTGTTGTGCTGTACCCAGTACGACAGTAGTAGTGCAGAACACTGAACGGATCACGCATGCGAATGAAGCAGGCCACAGCGCTGAGTAAATGAGTGGGCGCCGAACAAACTTTCAATTGCCTTATCGCCTCTGCAACCTCAGCTGTCTACAAAAGACCAATTCTGTAAAAATATTTGCTGTGTTTGTGTTTGATTTTCAAAAATGTTTTAAAAGTTTGTGCATTCTGATGGACATAATGTGTTGTATCCGATCATTCTTTACTTGTGTTTGAGTAAAAGCTTTTTGAAAATGTTAAAATTTCTATTCTCCATTGTCTTCACTAGCTGGTTTTGTTCGATTTTCTATGCTGTGACTGCCCATACACTATAAAATACTGCGTATGAGCAGTTATACACAAACAAGGATATTCTTGTATCTCGAGGTTTCCTTGTAACAGAGCACCTCTCGAGCTGCGCTCTCAAGCTCATCTGATATCAAGGAAACCTCTCAATATAAGAATATTGTTGTGTAGGACTGCTCATACACAATCCTCTATACTCGTTGATACTTGGGTCTGAACATTAATAGTTGTAACTCCCAGAGCACCTCTCCAAAACACAAGCTGTTCACTATTTCAGGGAAATTTAGTGGATGGAATTCTTGTAGTCAACAGTGATGCCATCATTGTAGTCTAAAATGGATAGTTACCTTTTGTTAATTCATTTTTGTCTGTAGAAGCATTAAGTTCAAATGAAGGTGAAAAGTTTAGAATTTCCATAAAAAGTTTTTGCTGCTGTGTATCCTAACATTGTCAAGGTAAATATTATATCTTCATATCTTAGGATGATCTTAAGAGGTGTTATGTGAGCAATTTTTCACTTAATAATGGGAACAATTCACAGACTTATTTTCCTTGCAAACTTTCTGCTCTTGTCAGAACTTCAGTATGATGCTGCAATAAAAGTCTAGGATGCTCTGCAAAAAATGGAGTAAGTAATACACAATAAGCAATTCTTTTAATGTAGGTTTATAAAAAAAAGTTGCGTTACAAGCTGGCCCAGTGGTGTGGGGGGACTCTGATGGTGGTGCCTTACCTCCTGCCACATTGGCGACCAGAATTTGGGAACGGAGTCAGGTCATTCGGGGGATGGTCGGAGGAAGAGAGATTGGGCGTCCCATCTGACTGCTCTCCTTCCTCGGGGAGAGGGGAGGTGACCCACTGCTTCCCTGCAACCTGGAGGTGTCCAGGTGGCAGTGCAGCTTCAAGCACATGCATAGCCAACTAACAAAGGTGTTTGAGGACGTCTCCGGAGGCAAAGCTCACCCTTTATGCCACTGCACGTGGACGGCTGCGGGGCAGCGGGGGGGGGGGAATGGAGGAAAACCCCTCTGGCCACAGGACAACCAAACTACTGGCCCCGCACAGACAACCGAGAACACCCTGCCATGAAGATGAAAGGTAAGTCCTAGAACAGACCATCGTGGCGGTTGGAGGTCCAGTCGGAAGGGGGCTGGCAAGGGGCGTACTGATGAGAAGACAAAAAAAAAAAAAAAGATACTGCCAGTCTTTTTGGGCATGGATATATTAAAGACTACACTGAAATGTACAGTTTGTTCAGTTTTTAATATAATTTCTTAAGAGATTCCAATACGTAACTGATCCATCTGGTCTTCTAAAGTTAATTTCATCAGAGAACTGCATGGTATTGTCTTCTGCTGATCAAATTTACAGTGTAGTACACAACCTGAGATGATCATGGAATAAGACTCCTGTTATTCAATATTTTATATTGCTAATGGTTTCTCAAAACAAACCTGACATGTTGTAAAACTACAACTAGAGTTGAACAATTTTATTTTTTAAACTTATTTACCAAGACAGAAGCAGCTAAGATACTTCCAGTTTCCTATGCGGGCCTTGTAAAAGCATGTAAAACATTCAGGCTATTAAATGGTGAAATGAGAACTATACAAAATTAAAAATTAAATACTAAGAATGAAAAATATCAAGTTTATTTTATCATATTTACATATACATGCATAAAATAAACCCAGGTCTCCTACATGTCAATGTGATGCACTGCAACAGCACCACTGAGTGGTCTAATGCCACTTTGCAGACTTTAGCTTTTTTGAACAACTTAGCATTACAAATTTGGAAATGAAATCACCACCAGTTCAAGGCTGGAATGAAGGACTACAGCATCTGATCACCACCACTATTGCTTCAATTAACTTATAATCCGATTCTACAGGCCATGTTATATGATTTCTATTCATCATAGATATTAGTTTCTGCAGTCTCCTTGAATTACTGTGAACTGCGCTTTGTCCATAATTTAATGGGTTTCCCCAGGTCAGATATGAAATGGGGCAGTCATCTCGGTACCTTCCTATCCAGTTAAATACAGTGACAACCTCAACATTATACACTGCAGTCATTAAAACAAAAAAACTATATTTAGCTAGTGGATAAGACTCTGATCTGCAAGCTAAATATAAATCTTTATGATTACAATACCAGAACAGGCAATGGGCTATAAATATCAGCACTGTACCATCAGGGAGACAGTAATGCAGTGCAAGCCATCTCGCTCTGTCAACGTCATTGTGCTAGCATATCAGCGGCCATGTTAGCACACTATGGACAGGGAGTTTTTACGAGAGCAGTGCTTTGTTTACATTACTCAAAGTTGATAAAAAAACATAATATAAAATGGGAAAAAATCCTATAATCCGATCGGTCATCTGGGACAGTCACTCATGATGTTATGCTAATATGAGATCACAGGATCATATACCAGCACACACATGATCGCATAAGCTCCCCAAAATAAATGTGCCTCTCCCAACTGGATCTAGTCATCACTTACCACGGCTTCCTTAAACACATGCCACAATAAGACTTTGAATTTAAAACATTAATACCTCTCCTTCTATGGTGGAACAAATCTCAAAAGTAATAAAGCTGTCATTTTCCCCTAAACAAATCTACACACCCAATCTGCTCTGTGTTTTCCTAAGTCAGTATTGAAATCAGCACTCCAAGCTTTCCAGGCATCCAGTTCTACAGTAAACCAAGCATGTATGTGGCTTCCAACAAGCATGCACAACTTTAAATCCTGCCCGCAGCACTCCCAACAGTTACTCCAATTCTGTCCCCAGCTGCTTTTTTTTTTTTTTTTTTTTTTTAATTATTTAACATGTTCTTTCTTTCTACAAGGTTTTTCTGTGAAAAAAACCTTTTCTAATCCCAGTTTTCTTTAATGTGTGGGGAAGGGGAGGCAAGCCGCAGTTCTCAGTGCCACCTACTGGGGAGAAACAACAGGTTACTCCCCTGTAACAGTAGTTCTAGGAGTGGTATATGATGTACATTCACACTTCTGGCAGTGTCTTTCCTTTCAAGGCTGCCGGAACATTTTCAAGCTGCCTCCTCCCACCCACCTGGGTGGTAATTCTCGGCACAGCCCCGTGATGCCAGATCTTATCCACTTGCCAGAGGAGGTTGGGTGGGTCAGTATGGATGTACATCATATATCATTCCTAGAAAGTACAATTGCATACTTGCCGTAATGGTAGACCTTCGAGGGGTATCTCTTGCAGCAGGTAACACACTTGGGTCATCGCCAGAGGGCACTGTAGTGCGCAGCAGCTCTTCTAGCAGTCTTTTGCCAGAGGCAGCCCACACATGACATCATTCTGCTCCTATATAAAAGAGTGGGCAGTCCCCAGTATCCTCAGTTCCCCGCTGGATTCAGCTCGCTAAGCAAGGACCAAGGGAGATCCGAGGTACCATAGGTATCCCTTTCCATATACATTTGGATCAAAAATTATTCTCAGAGAAGGAGGGGGATGGAGGGAGGGATCGTATGCTGCAAGAGATATCCTTGAAAGATCTACCGTTACGGTAAGTATGCAGCTGTACTACCTTCCATGGGGATAATCTCTTGCAGCAGGCAATAAACTTGGGAGGACTCTCAAGCAGCAGCAAACCCAGGAAGGGCGGAAGTTATGACAAAAGGCCTTGCAGGACAGCTCGGCCAAAGGCCGTCCTACGGCGTGAAGCAATATCCAAATTGTAATGCTTCGTGAAAGTATGTATTGTGGACCATGTGACTGCATTGCAGATATCTATGACAGAAGCCCCCTTGAAGCAGGGTGCCATGGCGGTCATAGCTCTGGTAGAATGGGCTTGGACAGGTCCTGGTAATAGCTTGTTATATTTTTTTTTTATAACAAAAAGTTATACAATGTGCCAGCCAATTGGAAATGGTCAGTTTAGCGACCGGGAGACCTTCTCTAGTTGAGGCGAAGGTGACAAAAATGCTGAGAAGTTTTTCTAACTCATTTGGTACAACTGGCATAGTTGTCTTAATATACGATGTACATCTAAGGTGTTTAGGAGGTATTCTTCCAGATTAGAATGCTCAGGATAGTAAACCGGCAGTTCAACGGTCTGATTTAAGGTGTGTTCTGAGACCACTTTAGGTTAAAAAAACAAACAAAAAAAAAAAACTGTTTCAGAGAATCACTCCATCTTTGTGAAAGATTAGGCAAGGCTCTTTGCGCATCAGGGCATGAAGCTCGGACATGCATCCAGCAGGGGTGACAGCCACTAAAAATACTGTCTTCCAAGAAAGGAAGTGTAGGTCACAGGTGGCCGCCGGTTCAAGAGTGAATTTTTCCAGAAGGAAATTCAGATCCCACAGAGGGGTTGGGCTTTCTAATGAGAGGCTTGATGTGTAACATACCTCTTATGAACATTTTGGCAAGATGATGCTGATATAGTAGTCTCCCTTCCAAGGGCTCATGGAAGGCCGAGATGGAGGCCAAATGAACTTTAATAGGGGAACAGCTCAAACCAGTCTCGGCAAGTCCAACACTTTGGTCAGAGGACAAGAATAAGGGTACAATGATCTGGAAGCGGCCCAAACGGAGAAGTATTTCCACTTAGCATTCTATACGAACATAAGAAAAATGCCAGCAGAAACAGGCCTCATGTTCTATCAAGTCTGCTCGAGTGCGCAGCTAGCACATTATAATGCTGCTGCCCCTCCCTCCCCCCATCCTATTACCCTTTACCCTATTCCCAAACCCTCTTGAAGCTGTCTACCGTTTTGCACGCCACTACCTCACCCGGCAAGGAGTTCCACTTGTTCACCACTTTTTCTGTGAAAAAAAAGAATCTCCTCCTCTCTCTCTCTCCTGAATCTACCATCCTCCAATCCCAGCTGATGTCCTCTTGTGTCCCTCCCCTATCTCCTCCAGAAAATCCTCTCTGTATTAGTCTTGTTTATTTCCTTCAGGCACATAAAGGTCTCAGTCATATTCCCCCCTGTCTCTCCTCTCTTCCAGCGAGTATATATTCAACTCCCCCAGCCTTTCCTCGTATGGCTTGCCTCCAATCTCTGGATCATCTTTGTAGCTCTACACTGTACCCCCTCCAACAATCTGATGTCCTTCTTCAGGAACGGGTGCCAGGATTGCATGCAGTACTCCAGGTGGGGCCTGATCAGCGACCTATACAGAGAATGGGGTCTGCTACTGAGAACAGCTGAAGCAGGGGAACCACACCTGCCGAGGCCACAGAGGGGCTATGAGGATCATGGTGGTAGGTTTGAGTTGTAGTTTCAGTACAGTCCATGGTTGGGACAGGGCATCTGTATAATGACCCTTTCTGTTCGGGATAATAGAATAGAATCTGGGGAAGGCAAAAATGTCGAGGTGCGGGGTCCCCCACAATCGAAAGATCATCCAAAGAACTTTGTGATGAAGTGTCCACTTGTGAATGGAGGACTGGCGACTGAAAATGTCGGCCAGGGTATTGTGGTGTCCCGGTAGATAGACAGCTATAAAAGACAAGTGCTGAAGTATGGCCTCCTGCCAAACCGCCATAGTCTCTGTAGGGAGTGCGAGACTTGGTACCTCCTTGTTTGTTCAGGTAGTACATCACTGAGGTGTTGTTGGATTGGATCAGTAGAGGCCCCCAGGAAAGGGGAGGGTGAAAGGCCCGACGGGTGAGGCGGACTGCCCTCATTTCCAGTAGATTTATATATGGGGGAAAAATGGAGAACTGAGGCTACCTGTTCCAAGTTTTGTAGGGACCCAGGTGTGCTCCCCAGCCTTCCAGGGAAGCATCCATGGTCAACATCTGCTAGGGAGGAGGGGAGTGGAAGGGCATGCCTTGAGATAGGTTGATATGCTGGGTCCACCAATGCAGGGCCAAGCGGAGAGTAGGAGAGACTGATTTGGTCTTTGAAATTCCTCTTCTTTTGCCACCATTAATTCTGAAGAGTCCATTGGACTGATCTCATATGTAAACAGGCAAAGCCACTGTGGGAATGGCCGCAGCCATGTGCCCCAAAAGTATAAGAGATGGCTGTCTGTGATAAATTGTTGAGTTTGTATCTGGGAAGCCAGACACAGAAGTCTGTCTGGTCTGTCGGCAGGGAGGTAAGCCCTAGTGGAGGCGGCATCCAGAACAGCTCCTATATATTGCAGCGACTGGGTATGGGGTTGGGATTGGACTTGGGCCAACTGACCGTAATTCCTAGGGACTGGAACAGTGCGAGGGATGTGAAGGAAAGCCAAGCAATTTTGGAGTCTGCTTTACAACACGATTATACGGTTAAGCAACACGGTTTCCGGCCTGGGCACAGCACCACCACAGCCCTCAACCCACTTGCACGCTGCCCTTGATCGAGGACACATTGCTGCAGCTGTGTTCATTGACCTGGCCAAGGCCTTTAACACAGTAAACCAACCCCTCCTGCTCAACACCCTCAAGCATATAGGTCTCTCTCTCTCAAGGACCGCTTTATTGGTTTACTAGCTACCTGTCGTCCAGATCCCAATGTGTCAGGATCAATCCCACTATCTCCAGCTCTTGCCCAATCCACTCTGGAGTGCCACAAGGCTCCATCCTGGGGCCCTTACTGTTTAGCATGTTCTTAAACACTCTCCCCACCTCATGTACAGAAAAGATCTTACTGTCGCAGATGACACAGTCATCTGTGCCTCCCATCCAAACCCACTTGACCTGCAAAACTCCCTTCAGTCGGCATTCAGTTGAACTGAACAATGGTTCACTGAACACAGACTGGTTCTGAACCAAACACACAAAAACCTTCCTGTTTGCCCACCACCAAAATAGGCTAAGGAATGCCCAACTGTCCATCCAATCCAGCTCGCACTACATACTCTAACAGGTCACATCCTACAAGTACCTGGGTGTCATCTTTGACACGGCCCTCATGTTCCACATGCACATCAGCACCCTCACAGCAGCTGCAAATGTGCGAGTTGGGCTTCTCTATCATCATAAAGCCTGTCTCCCTCCAGAAGCCCTAAGGTTAGCTATCACATAGTCAGTCCTCTCACTGGTCATTTATGGCCTTCTAGTATAATCCACAGCCGATGCCACCACCACTGGGGAAACTAAAGGTAGTAATCAATAATGCATGCAGGCTCCTAACTGGCGCCGATCGAATGACCCATACCTGCATCCTGTACTCACCTGCCCAGGTTCTGAACTTTGAAGAAAAGAGTACAATACCAGGCCTGTCTCATGGCTTAAAAAACAAACAATAAAAAAAACAAAAAAAAAAGACACTACTCTATCTAACCCCCTCTCTCGCCTCTCAGCCACCCTAAAAACCATCACCCTTGCCATGAACACATGAAGCGTAGCCAAAACCACCATAACCATCCCAAGGGTCAAAACAACCATGGCACAGAGATCATTCCTGGTTAGAGCCCCTACCAGTTTTAACACCCTGCCCGCTCTGATCACCACCCATCCTAGGCTTGGCCCTTTTAAGGTTTTACTAAAACACCACCTACTGGCATCCCGCACGTGCACCTGTCTGCACTTGCCCCCCCCGTACTGAATCATCAACAAGGTGTCTTCGTCCTAGGGCCAATCCAACCGCAGGGCTCACTATGTGGCCCTGGTACTGACAAGGCCATGCCTCAGGCTGCAAGTTAGAAACAGCAAGCTACGCCTAGAACATTGTGCCTTGCTAAGTCCCCATCCCAGCACTGCTTGCCTTCTGGCAAAAACAAATGGTTCTGTAACTCTGCCTTATTGTACCCGTGCATGTGTTTTTTTTTTTTTCTCTCTGTTAAACTGTATGTCAGATGTTTACATAATATATTCAAGTTATCATCACCTGTACGTACCTCGTATGTACTATGACGTGGAGCCTTTGGAAATTAGTCGCTGACTCAAAGGTTGTAATTCCAATATTCCTCAAATAAAATAAGCCAAGTGTCCAGGTATGGGAAGACGAAATGTCCGTCCAGCTTCAGGGCCGCCCCCACAACCACTAGGCACTTGATAAAGACTCTTGGGGCGGATGAGAGACCGAACGGGAGTGCCCGAAATTGGTAATGTTGTCCTAGCAGGTAAAAAGCAAAGGAACCGGTGGTGGGCGGGGTGGATGGGGATATGCAGATAGGCATCTTTCATATCTAATGCGCATAGCCAATCCCCTTGTTTTAAGCAGCAGCATTATAGACATTAAGGTGACCATCCAGAACCTTTTGTACTGAATGTGAAGATTCAGTTGTCTGAGGTCTAGTATAGGTCTGAGATTTCCAGTGCGATTGGGTACCAGAAAAAAAAAATGGGAGTAGAATCCCTGATGGTACTCCAACTGAGGGACCAGACAGACTGCATTCTTGTGAAGAAGTGCCTGAAGTTCCTCCTGGAGAATAGGAATATGGTCGGGTGGGTAACTGACAGAGTGGGGGGGATGAGGGGGAGGCGCTGAGGTGAGTTTGAGCATGTGCCCAGTCCTTATGATCTAAAGTACCCACTCGTCCAATGTAATAGTCTGCCAAGCCTCTACGTGGAGGGCAAAGTGACCGCCTACAGCTTCAGAGGCCTGGTGGAGGAAGCCTGGGCAATGCCCCAGTTGGTCACCGGGAAGAAAAAATTACTCACCTTAGTAATGTTGTTTCTTCTAATGGAGTCTTGCTATATTATGACAATTGCAGTGAGTCCCCATCTTCGAACTGCCACGGAGGTGAAATAGTTAACTTTCCATGCAAGCATGGAACTCTGAGCGCAAGCTCGGTTAGAAGGCTCTGTCGCTGATCTTCAAACAAACATAAACTGTCAGATCTTTACGAGCAAAAACTCACTAAGGCTCTGTGTGGAAGCTGTAAACCTACACTAGCCGACTGGCTACTAGCAAACACACACTTCTTGGTCTCCATCAAAGACTCAAGTCATGAGACCCAAAAGAAATGAAAAAGATAACACCAATTCATCCCAAAAGAAGGGGAAAACAACAAGGTGGCATAAATAAAGTGCCAACACTGTAATGCCCACCCACATCCCAAAAACAGAGGTTCTGAGAGGGGCAGGGAGGGAGGTCATAATATAGCAAGACTCCATTAGAAGAAACAACATTACTAAGGTGAGTAATTTTTTTCTTCAAACAACATGAAGTCTTGCTATATTATGACAATTGCAGACTACACAGCAGTACCGCCATGGAGGAGGGACAGAACCTATTTAGGGAATAGGCTCTGAAGGACAGCTGTGCCAACCCGAGCATCACTCTGAGCCTGGATGTCCAGGGAGTAATGCTTGGTAAAAGTGTGAACTGTTTTCCAAGTAGCTGCTTGATATCTCTAGAATAGGGATGTCTCTGGCAGCAGCCAGAGAAGCAGCTGTACCTCTGGTAGAGCGAGCCCTCAGACCTGAGGGAGGAACCTTACCCAGTTTTTCGTAACAGAATTGGATACAAGAGACAATCCACCTGGCAATGGATCTTTTAGTGGCAGGCTTCCCTTTACCAACCTCTCCATAAGTGAGGAACAGTTGGAGGGAGTCAAACCTGTGACCCTTGGTACGCTCTATGTAGTAACTAAGGGCTCTCTTCACATCTAGACTGTGCAACGTCCTCTCACCAGAGGAAGAATGGTCAGTGAAGTACACTGGAAGAGAAATAGATTGGTTAAGGTGGAAATCTGAAACCACCTTAGGCAGAAACTTTCTATTAGTCCGGAGGACTACCTTATCTCTGTGAAAGGAGATAAAATCCGGCTCCACTGATAACGCTTGTAATTCACTTATGCGTCTGGCAGAAGTGACGGCTACCAGAAACACAGTTTTCCAAGTCAAGTACTTAAGCTCAGCTAAAGACAAAGGCTCAAAGGGGGGTTGCATAAGCTGAGCAATGCAAACATTAAGATCCCAGGCCGGGGCAGGATCCCTGAATGGAGGGTTGGTGTGAAGCAATCCCTTAAAAAACTTGGAAAATACAGGGTGAGTTGAAAGAGGATTTACCTGCTGAAATAAAAGCAGACACAGCTACCAAATGCACCTTTAGGGTAGCTGGTCTCAGCCCCAAAGTGTTCAGATGGACCAAATAATCCAGGACTGTGGGTAAATCAGCAGAGTCTGGGGAAATATGCTTTTCTGAGCACCATATGGAAAACCTTTTCCATTTGGAGTTGTAAGTAGCCCTGGTGGAAGGCTTCCTAGAAGCCTTCAATATATCCATTACGCCTTGTGAGAGGTGGAGGTCAGCAAACTCTAACTCTTCAAGAACCAGGCCTTGAGATTGAGATATTTGAGATTCGGGTACCAAACCCTTCTCTGGGCACAGGTTAACAGATTGTGATTCCTGGGAAGGCACAGGGGAGGATGGACTGGTAAGGACAGTAGGAGTGGATACCAGGGTTGTCTGGCCCAATCCGGGGCAATCAGAATGACCGTGCAGGATTGGGATCTGATTCTGACTAGCACTTTGAACAGGAGAGGAAAGGGAGGGAAGGCATAGAGAAACATCCCTTCCCAACTGAGGACTAAGGCATCCAGAGGGACTGAGCCCAAGACTGGGGGCCTGCAGCAAAAGAGAGGAAGTTGGTGATTGTCTGGGGCTGCAAACAGATCTATCTGCGGGGTGCCCCATCTGGCAAATACCACTCCCAGAACCAGGGGATCCAGGGACCACTCGTGATGGCCCTGAGAAATTCTGCTGAGAGCATCTGCCAGGACATTGTCCTTGCCTGGGAGGTGAACTGCCGTAAGGGAGGTGTTCAGGGAATAAGCCAGAGACCACAACTTCATGGCTTCGGTGCACAAAGCCGTAGACCGAGCGCCCCCTTGCTTGTTGATGTACCACACTGTAGTGGGTGTTGTCTGTTCTGACCTGTACAATTTTGTTCTGAACAGATTTGGAGAAAGCTTGAAGTGCTAGAAAGACTGCTCTGAGCTCCAACAGGTTGATGTGGAGCAGAGATTCCTGGGGGGACCACAGTCCCTGGGCAGTGAGGTCGCCCATGTGAGCCCCCCACCCCAAGAGGGATGCATCCGTAGTAAGGATTAAGGAGTGAGACTGAGTGACAAAAGGAACTCCTTGTCTCAGGTTGCTCTGATCCTGCCACCACTGTAGGGCTTGGATTAGGGTTCAAGTTACTGGGATCAACTTGGTAAGAGGATCCTTTCTTTGAGACCAAAAAGCTCTCAAATGGAACTGGATGTCCCTCATCTGAAATCTTGCTCCTTGCACTACTGCTGTGGAAGCAGCCATGTGTCCTAGGAGCTGCAGGAAATGCCTTGCTGGTCGAGAGACCTGCAGAGTGAATGAGGAGGCCAGGGAGATTAGGGTCTTTGCCCTGTCCCGAGGAAGGAAGGCCCTGGCTTCCTGTGTGTTCAGTTCTGCGCCTATGAAGGTTAGGAGCTGGACAGGCTCTAGAACTGACTTTGAGAGATTCAGAAGGAAACCTAGAGAGGTAAGCAGTTGCTGAGTTACCTGAAGGTGTAAGCTGACCTGGTCTGGGGACTGGCCTACTGTGAGCCAATCGTCCAGGTAAGGAAAGATGGCAATTTTTTGCCTTCTTAGGCAAGCAACTGCTACTGCCAGGCATTTGGTGAATACCCTTGGAGCAGAGGAGAGGCCAAAGGGCATTGCTCTGAACTGGTAATGGCCCGAGGGTAGCTCGAACCTGAGGTACTTTCGATGGGAGCTTCTGATGAGAATATGGAAGTAGGCATCCTTGAGGTCCAGGGACGCTAGCCAGTCCCCTGGACTTAGAGAGGGTAAAATAATTCCCAGAGTCACCATTTTGAACTTTGGTTTTAAAAGGTGCTTGTTTAAGTATCTGAGATCCAGGATGGGCTGCCATTCTCCTGTCTTTTTTGGGGTAAGGAAGTACCTGGAGTACAAACCTTTGCCCTGGTGTAGGGGTGGAACCCTTTCCACGGCTCTGAGAGCAAGGAGGGTAGAGACCTCTGCCTCTAGGGCAAGTGCCTCTGATGGAGATGCAGGTGGAAAAGATCTGGCTCCCATCTTTGGAAATTTTTTGAAGCTGAGAACCAGTCCCTGGCTTACTACTTCCAGGACCCACTTGTCTGACGTTAGAGACTTCCAGTCCTGGACAAAGTAAGCCAGCCTGCCCCCTACAGATAGAGGAGAATCGGCCCTAGCTACCCCATCAGGGTGCCTGCTTGGCAGGGGCTTTAGGTTGAGGGGTGGAAGCAGGCCTGCTTGAACCCCCATCTGCCTCTCCCTCTAAAGAACCCCCTCTGGGAATAAGTGGAAGAGGAGGCTTGGGCTTGGTAAAAAGGCCTGCCCCTGCCCTTGGGAAGCTGCTTCTGAGGAGTGGCCTGCCTTTCCTTGGCCTGCGCACTCCTATAGGTGGTCCTGTATTCATCCATTTTCTTCATGTAATTCTCTGTTTGCTCCCCAAACAGAGAGTTGCCCACAACAGGAAAATCCATAGCCTTAGACTGGGTATCCTGTGACAGGGTAGTACATCTGAGCCAAGCCATCCTGCAGAGTGCCACAGATGTAGCCATGACTCTTGATGACACATCATTAGAGTGTACCGCAGCATGAAATTGCATCTTAGATGCCTCAATACCATCTCTAGCCACCTGTTCCAGCTCCCTGGCCAGCTGGTCAGGGACTTGTTTTGCTAGAGCCAGCACAGTATCCCATCTGGATTTCTGGTATCTAGCAGCATAAGCCATATAATTTGCCTGTCTGAGTCCCAAGGATGCTGCCATGTACTGTTTCTTTGCCATAGCATCAATCTTCCTGGAGTCCTTCTCAGGACGGTGTGAAGCTAGGGGAATATTTGCCTTGTCACAGGCTGCAACCTGCACTACTCCCACATGGCTACATTGCTGTGTGAGGAACTCCGTATCACAGCCTGATAAAGTATACCTCTTGTCCATCCTTATCTCTACAGGAGGTATAGTGTGAGGAGTTTTTAAAACTTTTACTGTCTGCTTCCGAAAAGATTTATGCAGAGGAATAGACAGTCTTTTTTTTTTGAAATTGTATTTTATTGATTTTTCATTTTTTCCACATTATTCATAACAGTCTCTTAGACTCTGGAATATCCATCATTTCAACATAATCAGGCTCCTCTTGGTCATCAACAGCTTCCTCAACAGGAAGCTGGAGAGTTTCAGCAACCTTTTTATAAACATAAAATGAGAAGGGGACTCAGAGAGCCTTGGAGGAGAAACCCCTAAAGGTCTGTCTGGAGAGGTGTCCGGTTCAATGGGCACATCCAGGTCTTCAAAACCATATTCACTCTCCTCATACTCCTCTTCCCCCTCCTCCGGTTCATAAAATTCCTCAAAATCAATCTTGAACCGGTGGAACCGGCCAAACCGAGCACCTCCCTGATGATGCCGGTTCAGTCGGAACCGGGGAAAGAGACTGGACAATTTGGATTCCTTTAAGCTATTTCTTCAGCGGTTGGAGAGAGAACTTTGGCTCCACACCAGCTGACTTTCTAGTCCTTTTGCAGGAACTGCCCTCAGAGCCAGTTTCTTCGCTTGCCCGAGGAAGTATCGCCTGGTCAGAGGGCACTCCCTCTGGTTCGGTTGGAACCGAACCGGCCGCCATCCGGGTCAGCGGACTTTTTGGCCTCCCTTTCCCTGAGCCTACCAACTCTCTTTTCTATGGTGGCAGCAGGGAAATTCTTACAAATCTGGCAGTCTGCATTGAGGTGGTCAAACCCCAGACAATAGACACAGGTGGTGTGAGGGTCAGCCTTAGCAAAGGCTTCCCCACAGACACTACAGTGTTGAAACCCAGTGGGCCCGGTTTTTCTTTTGGGTTTCTCAGACATAATGCCAGCCTAACCAAACTTGCCCGTTTATGGCAATCCGCCAAGCAAGACTATCGGTTCCCAACCGTGTCACGGGTCGTGGAAAAAAACGTAATGATATCCGGTTTTTTTTATAACATAAGAACCGGGAACCGCACTCCAAAAAAGGACTAGCAATGTTAAAACACAATCTGATTGGTTCAACCGAACCGATAAATGTTTACAAGTTCCACACAGAGAAAACGAATGTAAAACCTATCTATTACTTACATTACCACAGACAGAGCTTGAACCGACCGGTTGCGGTATAATTTCGGTTGAAAACCGATAAAATAATACTTTTAAACAGACAAAATGAACCGAGCAGCAGCAGAAATCTCCAGAGCGACTGTTCAGTGAGGCGGAGTAAAGAATCTGACAGTTTATGTTTGAAGATCAGCAGACAGAACCTTCTAACTGAGCTCGTGCTCAGAGTTCCATGCTCGCATGGAAAGTTAACTATTTCACCTCCGGGGCAGTTCGAAGATGGGGACTCACTGCAATTGTCATAATATAGCAAGACTTCACGTTGTTTGAAGGGGTCTGACTGGCTCACCCGAGGGGTGGGAGCAGCAGAGGTAGTGGAGGAAGGCTGGGAGGGACCACTGAATCCCCCTCTGTAGGTACCTCTGTGCTTACCACCCCTTTTCAATTGAAAAGAGGGCTGAGAGCGGTATTGGTGAGATGGCTTGGAGGTACACTACCGGTCAAAAGTTTTAGAACACCCCCATTTTTCCAGTTTTTATTGAAATTTACGCAGGTTAATGTCTCAATGTACTCTGAAATTAAAGCATAGAACAAATAAACAATTGGAGATAAAGAAATCATAGAATCATTTTGTTTAACAAAATTTAATCTAAATTTTTGACTCAAAGTAGCCACCTTTTGCAGATATACTGTAACCGCCGAACACACTCGTGGCATTCTTCCTACAATGGACATCAAATATTGTTCGGGAAGTTCTTCCCAACACTGTTGCAGAAGTTCCCACAAATGTGTTGCACTTGTAGGTTGCTTTGCTTTCACCCTTCTGTCCAGTTGATCCCAAACCAGCTCAATGGGGTTTAAGTCTGGAGACTGTGCTGGCCATTCCATGCTTTGAAGCCTACCATCTTGTTCTTTTCCTCGAAGGTAGTTCTGACATAGCCTGGAGGTGTGTTTTGGGTCATTATCTTGCTGTAGGATGAACCCCAGACCAACTAGGCGTAGACCAGAGGGTATTGCATGGCGCTGCAAAATGTTGTGGTAGCCCTTTTGGTTCAGGGTGCCAGTCACTCTGTGCTGTTGTCCTGTGAGCCGCCTATCACGCAAGCTATTGACTCTCAGAAACTTGTCTTCTGATTCTGTTGTGGCTTTGGGTCTGCTAGACCTCTTCCTGTCAGAGTTTCCTCCAGTTTCCAAGTGCCTTTTGATGGTGTAGGAAACTGTACTCACTGACACCTTGGCTTTCTTTGCAATTTCTCACAGCAGTTTTGTTAACCTAAACTTTTTTTACCTCTAGCAGTTTACGCTTACCTTTGTACCATTTCAGGTTATTCACTGGACTTGAATTGCTTAAATTTCAATAAAAACTGGAAAAATTGGGGTGTTCTAAAACTTTTGACCGGTAGTGTATGGTACGTCATGTACCGTACGCAAGGTCTGTTCCGAAGCCTAGAGATCATCCAGAAATGTTTGGGTAACTGGACCAAATGGTTTAGAACCATTAAAGGGAGCATTTACCACTTTATGCTATATCTTAGGTGTGAATCCTGATGCATGTAGTCCAGCGTGGCGTCTGAAGGTGACCCCCGTGGCTGTTGTACGAGCCAAAGTATCCACTGCATCATAACCTGATCGGAGCAGGTGCAGAGATACAGAACTGCCAGTGGAAACTGTAGCCAATTGGTCCTTCTCATGAAACAGAGGGAGTTTATTGACTAGTTCTATAGCAGAGGTTCATAGGGTACATTGATATTTAACCATGTGTCCCATATAATTTAAAATTCTAAGATTCATACTACCCGCCTGGAACACCTTCTTCCTGAAGTAGTCAAGGCGGCGGGACTCCTTATCAGGGGGTAATGAGCTCATATGTTTTAGTCCTTTGGTATGATCATGAGCAATGGTAATCACTACTGAGTCAGCCTCTGGGCTACTGGAAAGAAAAGGATGGTCAAGAGGAGTCGGGTAAAGGTGGTTTGCCTTCCTAGAAATGGCTGGGACCACTGAGTGGCAGTTCCAAGCCGCCAGTACAGCATTTTGGTAGGTTTGTATGAGTGGGGGTACCACTACTACAGGCTCTTCAGGCAGTTCGAGATAGTCTGCCATATCCTCTCTTTGTTCATCATACTCAGTGACTGAAACGCCCATGATTTTCTGAATTTGAATCATCACCTCTTGAAAAGATGGGTCATCAGGAGGAGAGGCAGCTGCCTGGGGGGAGGCCTCCTCATGGGAAGAGAGAGAAGAAAGAGAGGATGGGGAATGGGGGCCCAAGTCCTGTAGTTCAGTCTCTTTCAGATCTCCAGGTAAGTCATCTGGAGATTCAGCCTCATCTGTAAAGTACTCTTCCTCGTAGGTGAGAGGGGACCAGGTTGGTGAATGGTCCCTGACCCCTTGGAAGCGTTTTGGCAAAGGGGTAGGAGAACGGGAAGGGCAACTCACCTCCCAGGGAATGGGAGATTGAGTGCCTCATTACTTGTAGAACCTGTTGTACCACTGAGGCTACGTCCAAGGAAGTAGGAGTTAGGGGAAGGAGTAGGAGGTTTCTGAGAAACCAGGGGAATTGCTGAGGAAATAGGACGTGAGGTATGAACAGGCCTAGCCCCTGGGTGGTAAAGCCCAGGGTCCCGATCTCTGTCCACCTGGCCCCTATGGGAGAAAGGTTGTGGAGGAGCAGTGCAGACTGCAAACCTAGTAGTCTGGCCCATAGGAGGAATGGCCCACCATCGACGGGGCAGCAAGAGGCACTGGAATGCTTAAAAGGAGAAGTCTACAAGAAATGAGGAATTAATCGACAGAACGTCACGGGAATCACCATAGGGTTCCATAGAGACTACTGAAAGGGCACTGGAAAGAGTCATCGAAGAGAGGGTGTAAATCCCGTCGACGAGGAAGCAGTCCTGGAGGGCATCGTCTACAGTGGAGCACCGGTAATGGCAGCCATCGACTAGCATTTGCCCAATGAATACAAGGATAATTTAGCCTCGTCATGTTGATGCTTATGTGAAGCAGTAGTAGGGGGCTCCTTGGAATGGGCCCCCTTCTCTAAGAGACACTTTCTGCTCCATAAGGTGTGCTTCGATCTCCTGTAGCAGTCATCGATGGGTTGCCTGGTTGAATTACTGGCAATGAATGCAGGAGATAGTGTCATATGTGGGACCTAGACAACTAAAAAACTGTATGGTAGTCGTAATGGTAGATCTTTCTACTGCAACGACATGAATGAAAAGGCACCGTCTTGCTTGTAGATTCTTTGGACATTCATCAATGAAGGAAAGGAAACTGAGAAATTCTATTCCCAGCTCAAGATCTCGTTGATGACTGCTGCTCTCTGCACTAGCTTCTGTGTGTGAGCTGAAGATGGTGGAAAAATGAACCAAGGATACCAGGGACCGCCCACTCATACAGGAGCAGAATGATGATGTCATGTGTGGGCGGCCCTTGGCAAACTACTGCTAGAAGAGAGCTGCCGTGCACCACAGCGCCCATTGGCGATGACCCAAGTGTATTACCTGCTGTAAAAGTATCCCCGTGAAGATCTACTGTTACAGGAGAGTATCCTGTTTTTCTACGGACGTGGATTTGATGTACTATCCACACTTCTAGCAGACTCCTAGCAGTTCTCCAGGAGGAGAGGGCAAGGCGCACACCCCCTAGTTAGGGAACAGAGATTGGAGAACTGAGGCCCTAAAACCAGCATCCCCGCGTGACTCAAGGTCAACGTGGTAGTGGGAAATGAAGGTGTGTGCTGACTTCCAGACAACAACCCTGCAGATTTTCCTGGAAAGGGACATCCTTTAAGCAGCCAGCAAGGCAGCGGTATGACGGGTGAAATGAGTCCTTAGCCCAACGGGAGGCTCCCTACTTGCCAATCTATAGCAGAGGTTGATGCAGGATACAATCCACCTTCCCAGAAGATTGAACTGTCTGGGAAGACACAGAGGCATTGTCACGGACAGTGACAGAAGCAGAAGATACCAAGGCTGTCTGGCCCAGTCTGGTGCCACCAGAATCACCCTGCAAGGCTGAGATCCGATTTTGATCAGGACCCTAAATATCAATGGGAAAGGAGGAAATGCATACAGAAACCTGCTTGTCCAATCCAATAGTACAGCATCCTGATGAACAGAGCCTAGGACAGGAGGTCTGCAACAAGAGGGAAGGAGATGATTGTCATGGAGCTGCAAAGAGATCTATCTCTGGAGTGCCCCACCTCTTCAAAATGACCTGAAGGATCAGGGGATTCAGAGTCCATTCGTGATGAGCCTGAGAAATTCTGCTGACAGCATCTGCTAAAATGTTGTCCTTCCCTGGGAGGTGTACAGCCACCAGGGAAGCCTGAAGGGAATAAGCCAGAGACCACATCTTCATGGCCTCTGCGCACAAGGCCGAGGACTAAGTGCCTCCCTGCTTGTTGATGTACCACATGGTTGTGATACTGTCTGTTCTGATTTGCATTACTTTCCCCTGAACTACAGTTGAGAATGTCTGCAGTGTTAGAAAGACAGCTCTCAATTCTAGAAGATTTAAGTGAAGGAGAGACTCCTGGTGAGACCAGGTTCCCTGAGCCGTAAGCTGATCCAGGTGAGCCCCCAAGCCTAGGAGAGAGGTGTCTGTGGTGAGAATCACTTAAGGAGCCTGACTGATGAATGGAATACCTTGCCGAAGATTGTCCTCCTCCAGCCACCACTGGAGTGCCTGAACTAGAGTTTGAGACACTGGAACCAATTCGGAGAGAGGGTCCTTTTTCTGAGACCAGTAAGATCTGAGATGAAATTGATTATCTCATCTGAAACCTTGCTCCCTGGACCACAGCTGTGGAGGCTGCCATGTGGCCCAGTAACTGCAGAAAATGTCCGGCTGGATGAGAAACTAGAGGATGAAAAAAGGAAGCCAGAGTGACTAGAGACTGGACTCTTGAAAGAGGAAGGAATGCTCTTGCCTGGGTAGTGTCCATGTCCACCTTTATGAAAGTGAGCAGCTGAGTTGGTTCCAGAATGAAACCCAAGGACTCCAGGAGCCTTTGGGTGACCTCTGAGGCTGACTTGACTTGGTCTGAGGACTGGCATACTAGGAGCCAGTCATCCAGATATGGGAACAGAAGGATACCTCTCGTCTCATGAGGAATGCCACCACTACTGCCAGGCACTTGGTGAACACTCTTGGAGCAGATGTTAGGCCGAAAGGCATGGCACTGAACTGGTAACGGCCTAAGGGCAACTCGAACCTGAGGTACTTTCTGTGGGAATGTCTGATGGGTATGTGGAAGTCTGCATCCTTGAGATCCAGGGAGGCTAGCCAGTTTCCTGGTCTCAATGAGGGAAGAATTACTCAGAGTCACCATTTTGAACTTTGGTTTTGTTAAGTGTTTGCTGAGGTACCTAAAATCTAGGATGGGTCGCAACTCCCCTGTCTTTTTTGGAGTAAGGAAGTATCTGGAATAAAGCCCTTTTCTCCTGTGACAAAGAGGTTACCTTCTCTACTGTTCGCAGAAGAGAAGAGACTTCTGCCTCTAAGGCCTTTGTTTCCAAGGGGAGAGGGGGCTGAAAGATCTTGCTCTAATTTTTGGGAACCTTTTGAAACCGAGAACAAGTCCCTGGCTCACTACTTCCAGGACCCATTTGTCCAAAGTAATGGACTCCCTGGCCTGGGAGTAGTAAGCCCACCTTCCCCCTACAGGAATTGGGGCAGCGACCCTAACCGACACCTTGACACCTCAGGGTGTCCGTTTGGCAGGGGGCTTGGACTGAGGATGCTGGGATCCTGGTCATCCCTCATCTGCCTCTTCCCCTAAAGAACCCCCCCCCTGCTGGAATGAAGAGGAAGCCTGGGCTTGGTACAAAGGCCTGTGAAAAGGCCAGCCCTAAACTGCTGTTTCTGAGGAGTGGCCTGCTTCTCTTTTACTGCAGCACTCCTGTAGGTGGTCCTGTACTTGTCCATCTTCTTCATGTAAGCCTCTGTCTGTTCACCAAAGAGAGTTACCAGCAACAGGAAAATCCATAGCCTTAGACTGGGTATCCTGTGACAAATTGGTACATCTGAGCCAAGCTAATCTCCTCATGGAGACAGATGTAGCCATGATCCTGCAATGTACATCATTTGAGTCAACAGCAGCGTGAAATTGGACCTTGGATGCCTCAATACCATCTGCAGCCACCTTCTCCAGCTCCTTGGCTGGCTGGGGAGGGGCACTCAGCCAGTTCCAGAACCGCATCCCACCTCAATTTCTAGTAACTGGCTCTATATGCCATATAATTAGCTTGTCTGATTCCCAAAGAGAATGCAAAGTACTGCTTCTTGGCCATGGATTCCACTTTCCTAGAATCCTTATCTGGGGGGATGGGATGCCAGGGGAATATTAGCCTTGTCACAGGCTGCAGCCTGCACTACCCCAATATGGCTGCAATAAATAGTAAGGAATTCTGTCCCAGGACCTGACAACGTACATCTCCTGCCCATCTTTTTATCCAAAGGAGGTATAGAAGTTGGAAACTGCAAGATTTTGTGTGTGCGTTTCCCCATGAATTTATGCAGAAGGACAGACACTGACTCTGGGACACCCATCATTTCCATGAAGTCAGGTTCCTCCTGATCCTATTCAGCTTCCTCAACAGGGAGTTGAAGAGTATCAGCCACTTTCTTGTAAAACAAGAAATGGGACGGGGGTCTCAGTCTGGGAGGAGACACACTGGAAGGCCTGTCTGGGGAGATGTCAGGCTCTACTGACACATCTAGGCCTTCATCTTCCTCTTCATCATACTCCTCTTCTCCATCCCAATCGCCCTCATAGAAAGCTTCTGGATCAATGTCAGAAGCGACTATGCCCGATCGAATCTCTCTGAACTGTTGCCGGCTCAGTTGGAACCAGGCAAAGCTACTGTACAATAGTGATCGCTTTTGCAATCTCCTCAGCGGTTAGACCATGGGAAGTCTGATCCAAATCGGCTGATTTACGTTTTCTTTTACTAGGAACCAATTCTGCAGAATCGGCTCTCCTTTTGCCCGAGGAGGTATCACCCAGGTCAGTGGCACCTCCTCAGGTTCGGTCGCAACCAAACCAGGCTGGCCATCTGGGTCAGTGGACTTCTTGCCCCCCCAGCCTACTCAAGCGTTTTTCCAGAGTGGCTTTCGGAAAGTTTACAAATCTGGCAGTCTTCTTTGAGGTGGTCAAATCCTAGACAATAACAGACAAGGTGAGGGTCAGCCTTAGCAAAGGCCTCCTTACACTCGGTACAGTGTTGGACCGGTTTTCTTTTTGGATTTGTCAGACATGCCGAAAAACTAAAACAGTTACCTTTACCAGCTTTTACGCCAGGTAACTAAAAACTGATTGGTTCCAACCGTGTCACGGGTCAGTTAAAATCCAGAAATTTTTTTTTTTTCCAAGAACCGATGATTACCGGAAACCACAGCAAATTTTTGAACAGAACTCAAATATAATGGGTTTCGTTTCTAAACCGGGCCAACCGGAGAAGAACCTAAGGCAAAACAATTTCTACAAGAAACACCAGAATTACAAACAACTACCTACTACTACCACTTACTGTTACCAAGACAGAGAGAGGTAAGAAGAACGAAAATAAAGAAGCGGTTTAGACAAAACCGACCGATTTAAACAATACCGAACCGAAGTGCAGGAGGGATCTCCGGAGCGACTTCAGCTAGGTGGAATAAAAAAATCTGAGTGTTATACTTCAGAGTGCTAGAGACAGAGGTTTGAAAACAGCTCAAGCTCGACATTCTATGCTTCTGCATAGAGTTAACTCTGTACTCTCCAGGGCAGTTCAAGTGCTGGGGCTAACTGCATATAGTCAAAATACAGCAAGACTTCATGTTTGAAACTGGAGTTAGCAGTTCTCAACGTCATGAAAAAAATCCCTTTGTTCAAAAAGTAGAAAACACCTTGAAAGTAATTTTTATATTTTACCACTACAGCCCCAAGAAACTTACGGAACTGCAGGAAATAGATGTCATACACAGAGTTGGCTCATTTCAGCGCAATAAAGCAAGTTCGTTGGCTTGCAAGTAAGACGCGTTCAATTCATGCTGTTCAAGTGAACCTGCCCACAGTACTTCAACATCTTGAACATGTGTTAAACTCCGCTGGTGGTGATGGGGTCAAAACAAAACCACTTCTAAGAGATGCGCACTTAGTACAGTTTGTAAAATCACTGTTTATTCAAGATTTTTCGGCCAATATTGAAAAATCTATCACTTGAATTTCAAAAGGATGACCTACTAATATTAGAAGTCCCTCAACTCGACGAGACATGCTTACTCCAGTTGACTGAGCTAAAAGCAAGACCAGGAAAGTTTATGACATTTTTAAACCAATATAATCCTGCAGAGAAATGCATGAACTATCTCATTTCAAAATGTGGCAGTGAGGAAGAAATTGTTCCTTTTACTTTCAAAGGGAACTGTCCAGAAGTAAATTTTACAACTGATACACAGCTGCACAGTTTAATAGATGCAGCAGTATCTTACACTGATCAGCAGGGCTCGAAATAACAGACTGTCCACCCGTCCCAGACAGCCATTTTTTTTCTTTCGGACAGCCATTCTGAGCTGTCCCTGGGACAGACATTTGCCTGTGACCTGTAAATCGGCACTAGGACCCAGTGGAAGATTGCTTCAGTCAACCGCCACCCGTAATATACTGCAATGAACACGCTGACGTTCCGACGTCACTAGGTGTGCAACGTGTATCCGTTTAACTCAATGCAGGTGGGCGGCCAACAAGCAAGAGAACCATGTTGCTGACTGTGTTCATAATGTTGCTGGCTGGGTTCATAACTTCAAATGCGCAGTTCTCGACTGACTCCATGATCAAGTGGCAGCATCGAGAAAGGAGACAATGCGAGTAGGGCTCAAAATGAGTAATTTTTTTTACCTAAAAAAAGCTCTTCCCAGCATGATATAAATGTAGAAAAATGGGTAACAGTAAAAGCCCTACTTTACAGGAAAGAAAAAGCCCTGCTGCAAGATAAGGAAGGAGGAGAGGGAGACCACAGACTTGAAAGAGGGGGACATAAAAAAGATTATCAAAATAGAAGGCAGTGGCCAAGCAGCGTAAGTGATTAAAACCAATTGTGAGGGCTATTCTTTGAAAGAAAAGAAGATGGGGAGGAAAAACAGGCAAGCAATAAGCCCCTTTCAGAGTTCTGCAGACAAATGGGGTGTGTACTAAAAAAAAAAAAAAGACTTAATATTCTCCTTCAGCCCAGCCAGAAACAAGACAAATGTACTTAATATACAAACCTAAGCTGTGTTATCCTAAGGGGAAGCAATGAAAGATCCAGTCCCAGGTGTGTGTGTGTGTGTGTGTTTGTGGGGGGGGGGCACCAGCTCGGATTCTAACATCGACATTTTTACACTACTTACCCCAAACCTAAATGGACAGCTATAAATTCTGTGGGACAGGCAAACTTTATATTCCACCTGTCCCTCGGACAGCCATTCCCCAAAAATTGTTTCTAGCCCTGCTGATCAGTGTTTTCGGAATTTCTCTGAGGAATCTCTAAAATGGTTCAGTTGCTTAGATTTCAAAAATTTCAATCTATCATGAGAAGAACTTGCACAATTTGGCACAACTGATTTAAGTAATTTATTAGACTACTTTCACAACTTTTTTTCTACAGATCACGTAACCAGTATAAAAAGGGAGTATTTTGCATTAAAAGCAATGCTTAAGTCTGCAGTTGATAAGCCATATCTACAAGTGTATTCACTACTACGAGAGAAACCAGCCCAGCTTGCTCACATCCTTGACCTAATAGAAATGTTACTGGCTAGGAGTGTTCTCCATTCAGAATCTTGTAAGAACAAGTTTGACTGATGACACACTCCAGTCACTTCTGCATATAGCAGTTGAAGGCCCTGCATTAGACATTGATCCGGATCAAGCTATCAACTACTGGCTACTACTGTACCTGGTCCTGGCACACGCCACATTCATGGTCATGCTAGTTCAACTACTAGTTCTGCTGATTCACATGAAAATGTCCCCGAGGCTGTCACTAGTCTTGATGACACTGAATATGATGGCCCAGCTGGAGCAAGATCAGGCTTCCTGTGGCTTTTCTCGATGCTGATGCTGTACTGATAGCACTGTCTGCTACTCTGCTGTAATGATGTTCTCACTGTGCTGCTGGTGCTCAGCGCTGCTGCAACTACAATTTGTCAGTTTCTCGCTGCTGATGCCAGTTCTGTCACAATCCTTATGCTCACCATGCTACTGACAAAAATAAAATCATATTCTCCTTATTGTTCATTTCAACACTAAATGACTAATACTACAATAAGTCCATTGAGTTTTCTGTCGTTTGATATTTTCGATTAAAAATATGCTATTTTATACCGGGACCACCAACTCAAGCACTGGGACAACTACTTTTGGACAAGCCACTTGTCCGTGGACAAGTACCCAATTTTAAAATTTGTCAAGCCCTGGTATATTGCTGCTGTACTGACCTGCCTGCCCTATTTGCAGTGTAAAACTTAAGTTCATAACAGTAGTGCTGTTGATTTGCCTGCCCCGTGTGTACATAAACAAAGAGACATTTGTTATGTGCTCGTTATTGTGCTGTGCTATAATTAACACACACAAAAAAAAAAAAAAAAAATCGCTGGGTCTAAAGTGTGGGTGCATTACTGTACTTTTCTATAGCACTTAAAATGTGTTGTGCTGTTATGGAAACTGTTCAGTACAAGCTGAAGTGTGATATTTCTCAGTATTTAATGAGTAAAAATAATGGTATACTAAAATAGGGTTGGATATCAGTTTTCAAGACAGAAAAAACATTTTGGGAAATGGTATTCCGTGTGGAACACCACTTTTACAATGAAGTTCTAGCCCAGGTGTGTGCGTGTGTGTCATACACACCCACACCAAAATGTATACGTTAGGGCTAAAGCAACAAAAGGAGGAAAATGTGGTGGTGGGGTTCCCTAGCTCATCCTCTACCCTTGTCAGCCTAGACCAAGCTACAGGTCAGGGGCTATGCTGCTTACAGCTATAAGGCTTCAGGGAATTCCAGATATCTGCTGCTTCACATAGGGGCCTATAGTACCAGTCATAAGTGTATTCATTCCAGTTCCTACACGAAGCTGATCAGTCATAGCTGTCTTTCCACAGGGCCGCAGACTTTTTTCCCCTCAAACTGTTTAACCAGGTGAGACACACTAAGCTGAAAGCTTGTTTACAGGACATGTAGTCTGAAGCAGCAAATCCTTGAGGCATGGCACAAGACCAGTAGCTTGGCACTGAATCACGAAGGTTGGGGACGGTGGATTAGGGTTGAAAACCCCAACACCATATTTCCCACATCTTGTGGCTTTGTAACCCTGACTTGCAACATGGCAATACTTTACAAAATACTGGGCAACTAATGGACATCTGACAACAAACTAGCAGGGATTAATTCCCCAGTAATGCCTGCTAGTGCAGTACTGAGGGAAACCAGGTAGAAATCAGTATCAGACGATGGCTAAAGACATTAATGCCCGCAACTGTAATACCTGTAAAAGCCACATTCAAATCGCCATCCCCAGTAATGCTTGCTTGCTATCGGGACCGCGCCTAAGAAGTGAAGCCCATCAGCCGTTGTCATTAAGAGTGAGGTGCGTCCACTGAGCACGATTTACCGACGTTAGTAACACTGAGTGCAACTAGAAATGGTGATATTTTTCCGGGAGAGTCCCTACACTACACTACCTTTCTATGCACCTTGTATCCTTTGCTTCAGCGCTCGCTCACACATTTCTATCAGTTTGCTGTCACCCTGCTGTCTTTTTCGCTCAGCGTACTTCACGACCAGTGTCCCTGCAGCCAATCAATTTCTCTTATGTTTGTTTACCCAAAATACAGCAGTCCTGACCTATGAATTTGATGAACAAACGAAAGCAACTGTGGTGGAAAGATCCAGTTTTATCACGACAGGT
Organism: Neoceratodus forsteri; assembly: GCA_016271365.2. Classification (NCBI taxonomy): domain Eukaryota; kingdom Metazoa; phylum Chordata; order Ceratodontiformes; family Ceratodontidae; genus Neoceratodus; species Neoceratodus forsteri. The sequence continues at coordinate 1,112,933,821 of CM028131.1, forward strand.
ACAAATGCTATTCCTTAAAATGCTGAAATCTGCATAATGCAAACTGAAAAGCTGTTTAATTTGTGGAGTCATGATATTAATGAATGTACAGTCTGAAGCATGCAGGTGCACACGTACCACTGTATGACTTATGAAACATCCTTTTCAAAACTGGAAACGCGGAAAAGCTCAACAACTGTTCTGGTTTTCTTACTATATCTAACATCAAACTTTCTAAACAACGTTTGTCATGTGACAAGCGCACTGAGCCGCTCGAAAGGAGGCCTCTACTAGGGACTTAATGCAACTATGTATTAATTCCCTACTAGAAGCCTCCTTTCTCATGGCTTAATGCTTACATATACTTCAATGTCTTTTTGTTACACAGAATTTTGTTACTCTGGAAAACTACAGTGCAAACCTCAGTCCTGCAGACCCTGAGCAAAGGAGGCAGTCCCTGCACAAAGCAGGAGATGGAAGTAGTACAAAATGCATGGGTTTTTCCCCTCCCCATTCACGTTCTATTTTTTTTTTTTTCCATTATTTACAACTTGAAACATTTGGGTCATGTAGGAAACGGAAGTTACATACTTACCTTAATGGTTGATCTTCTTGGGCACAGTCCCATCACTCATTCACATAGTGTGATAGCACTAGGCCCAAACGGGAGCCAAAAATTTTCTGAAGGGTCGGTGCAGAGACAGGACCACGCATGCGCGGCACCACAAGATCAGCTCGCGCCTGTGTAGGCCATCTCCGCGTCAACCCTCCAACTGCCTCAGCACCTTTTCAACTGAGGAGGTGCAGCATAACTCATGAAAGTAACATCCTGACGTTCTGGGTCTGAGGGGACCTGGATGGCCCTTGCAAGAAGGGTCAAAGTACAATATCTTCACAGCCTGAACCATAGGACCGTGAAGATCAGGAAAGAAAACTAGTGAGCCCAGGGGATGGAGGGAGGGCGTGTGAATGAGTGATGAAGACTGTGTCCAAGAAGATCAACAATTACAGTAAGTACATAATTTCCATATCTTCCTGGACCAAAGTCCCTACCACTCATTCACACTAGTGGGAGAGTACCGAGCTAAAACCAACAACCCTGAGTAGGGTGGTAGGAGATGGGGCTCACTCAGAAAGGATGACCAAGGACTGTCCTGCTAATAAATGAAAAAAAAAAATAAATAAATAAAAGCCATCTTGGAAAGATCATCTAGAACATAGTGCTTACAACATAAGCACTTGAGTTCTAACTCACCACTGTGCAGAAAACTGCAATGGACACAAAATGAAACTCGGACAGGAGGCCACAACCACTACAGGAGAGTGGCGAGAACATGGCCCCACAATCTGGTCTAGGACAAAAATTAATGGCTGCAAAGACATGTACTAATCTAACGTAAAGGGACCTCAGGAACTGAAAGAGTTGGAGGTAAAGTCAACTGGTTCAGGGCAGACGGGAAAGCGCAAATGGAACCCCCCACTACCAAGTATCGCTGACCTGAGAACAACAGGTCCAGAAGCACTTGAACCCCTTATTTGGTGAGCAAAGGGGGTCCAGGTGGGGTTAGAACATCAAGGAGAACGGTCTCCACTTAAGTCACTGAAACCTGCATGATGGAAGGCAAAGCACGACTTACAAGCCTCTTGTGTTGGTCTAGTAGACCCAGATCCTACCCACTACATATTCCAAAAGGAATCATTCTGCCCGTGTGCCTACAACTGTAGTAGAAGTCTCTGAACTAAGGGAAGGGAGGGAAAGTGTACAGGAGGACGTGTCCACTGGGGAAAAACATTACAACAGAAAAAAACAGGGTCTGGATTTCCAAGGCAAACAGAGGCAGACCTGCATTGAGGGGGGACGCAGCAGGACCAAGTTCGGGCTAGCCCATTTGTTGAAAGTGAATAACGGCAGAAGCGATTCAATGTGGTGAGGCACCACTCACTCCAGCCTTCCTGAAAGGGAGTAGGGAAGTACTAATTTGCTTGCTATTAAAAAAAAAAAAAAAAAAAAATATCACAGTTTCGTCACCCACTCAAAGTGGGTAACTGCAAGAGCGACTGGCATAAAACCAGTGCGCAGGAACTGAAGGTGTGAATATTGAGAAGCCATCTCTGGGAAAAAAAAAAAAAAAGACCTACTTGACCTACAATCAAGGAAGGAGCATGCCGTCTGTTAACTTGAAGCAAGCAAGGAATTACGAGCCCAAGTTCCAATTCACTGAGGAGTTACTTCTGCTCTGATCAAGAGAAGAAAGCCTGATAAAAAAGGGAAACTAAGACTGGGCTGCCGCCTAGGCCTAGGGAATATCACTGAATAAGAGAAATCTCTCTTGGAGAAAAGAGATGACCCATACCTCCACTGGATCGGACTCCCCCCTAGGGGCAGAGGTCAGGTACTCTTCACCGTAGTTTCGAGACAACCGCCTCAGGTGCTGAGGCAGAACCTGGCCAGATCCAAGAGGATGGTATCTGGTCATTTCAGGCTAGGCCCTGTGCTGTGATTCCTCTCTCCCCCCACACACACACACACACACACCACTGGACCGAGCCTGAAAAGGCTTTCAGGCTGCTGTCTCGCAAGGATTGCCTGATACAAAAATGACGAAGATATCATCCATCTGAAGGGCAGGAGGAGCCTGAGCGTCCATAGCCGAAATAGTGACTAGACCAATAATCACAGCTTAAGAGATGTTAACCACCTGTTGCCAATGAAGCCATCTAAGGGGCAGTATCACAAGGGGGCTATATATCCCTATCAAGGGAGCGGAAGAGCCTGTATGGCTCCCGACCATTGAATTAGAATGTTCCACAGAGTGTAACTGTCCTGTCGACTGAAGAGAGTCTAAACACAGAAGTGTTTGGTCCACGGATGCAGTCTGAAATACTATAGTGGACCCCTTCACTGAGGAACAACTGAAAAGATCTTCCATCACGGACTCTGCTGATAGAGAAGGCTTGCCCCCACAGTCTGTAAAATGAATCATCTGCTATATCACCTACCAGCAGGACAGGGAGAGACACATCCAGATGCACTTCTACCCCAGAAGGACCCCTAAAGGGAGGTCTAGGTCAGAGCCACTAGAGACTCCGCCACCAGGAAGGGTGTCAAGGAGCTCAGCACCACGTAAGGAGTTGAGAAAGTGCTGAGCGGAATGAGGGATTCCGCTGGCAGAACAGCACCGAAGAGTTCAATCAGCGGAAAACCACTGGATATCACAAGATCCCACGCAGACCGCCACTCACTAAAATCTGTGGAAAAATAATCTGCAGAACAGGACTTCATTCTGTGGAAAACATCTCGCCACAAGCTACGCGGAAGAAAAGGTCTGCAGAAGGAAAAATCTGGCACTAGTTCTGCCGGACAGCACCAACTGGCATCCCCTGTGGCACCAGCATCACTCATGGCACAGGATGGCATCAAGCAGAGCCTATGCCACCCTGGGCGACACCCGCTGTGGCACCCGCAGGCACCCATCGGTGTGCAGCACCGCCAGAGGCGCCAATAACCAACAGCACCAACAGCAGCACCCACGGCACCGCACAGCAGCAATGGCACCACCCACAGTGCTGACACCAACACCAGTGGTGCTGCCATGGCACAGACGCCAATTCCAGCGCGCCACCATGGCGTCGCTCCATGGCACCGGACCTGCAGCACCACCCATGTCGTCGGCTGCAGCGCCAGGACCAACAGCACCATGGAGAATGTCAACGGAGAAAATCCTGAGGAGAAAGGAAAAAGTGGTGCCCGTGCTAGCCCCCGCATGGCAAGAGGAAGGGGGTAGGCACGAGGGGTTGACGCAATGGCGAAGGCACCAAGAGGGCACCACGCACATCCTGACCCAATCGACCCGGACCAGCAGCTCCGAGTCCCTGAAATCAGGAACACTGGCCAGGAAAACTGGACAAAAGTCGAACCCCCTGCTCCCACAGGAGCAGCCCAGAAGTGAAATTGCTCACCGGAACTCCATAGAGGACAGAGATTTACTCCAGAGTCGAAGAACATGGCTGTTAAAAGCGGGACCAAGGGGAACCGTCCAAAGTTGGTTCAGGCCCATCGCCCCTCCTGACCAACAATCCCCATACAGACATACCAGCGGGCAACCTCGAGCAGCACCGATTCTTCTTCCCTCACTGAGAAAGAGCTCGAGGTTAAGCAGAGCTGGATCCCCAAGAACACATCAGATTCGTGCTTCGGTGAACTGTCCTCCCGAGCATAGGACTGCCCGTAGTCAGACCCCGACCTTTAGCAAAGGGCGGTGGACTGGACACAGCCCCTCTGCCATAACAACTTTCAAACTATGGTCAAATTTGCCGATGATATTAAACTTGGCTCAATTGTGACTAACAGACTGGAAGCTCTGAAGTTTCAGAAAAATATTGATTTAATTTATAAGACGGCAGTGGGGAAGAAATTGAAATTTAAATGTATCCAAGTGTAAAGTCATGCACTTGGGAAGAAACAATCCCAAATTTGAATATTTTATAAATGGAACCCAGCTGATGGAAACTGTAGTAAAAAAGGACTTTGGAGCATAGATAAATAAAAATCTCGAGTTTGATTATCAGGTTAATGAAATAACCAAAAAGTCATATAGAATTTTAGCTTTAATAATGAAAAATAGAGAGAGTAGAGAGAGAGGTTATTGTGCCACTTTATAGGGCTCTTGTGAGACCTCATTTGGAGTATGCTGGCAGTGTATGGTCCCTCAGATTAGTGAAGGAAGTGCAAAGGTTGGAGGTGGTGCAGCATCGGATGACGAGGAATGTGTCCGGTTTGGAGAGGTTGCCTTATGGGGACGGACTGAGGGAGCTGGGCTTGTATTCTTTACAATACAGGAGATATCGTGGAGATATGTATTTAATCCATAAGGCAACCAGGTCACCTGACTTGTGGGAATGTTTGGGCTTGATAGAAAGATCTAGTCTAACCCCCAAATCGGGGGCACCAGTACCAACTAAAGAGAGAGTTTTATAATGGGAAATAGGTGGGGACGGACTGAGGGATCATGGCTTTCACAACGAACTGTGGATCAATGGAATAATTTGCCCAGTCAGGTGGTGTCTAGTGTAACTACAAACTAATTTAAAATTGCTCTAGACAATCCAAAAAACGTTATCTATACGATTTGAGGTTATGAATAGTGCAGAACGATAATGGCCTTTGGCTAAGTTCTTGAATCTTTCCTCTGTTCCTATGTCTTCCTACCGTCACCGCTACCATCCAAGGACGACTCAGTTGATGGCAGGTGAGAATTTATTATTCTTCTTCATAATCTTTTTTCTTCGTAGAATAGGAAAATACTCCTAAAAATGTTAAATCAAACGAATACTAAATGGCTAGAAGTTGCTGTCGTATAGACGAAAACTTTGACTCCGGCAGATAAGCGATGTCGACATCCAAGCGTACTCGACAGCGGGAGAAAAGGAACCAAAGCGGTTGGAGGGCAGACGCCGAGATAGCCTACACAGGTGCAAGCTGATCTCGCGGTGCCACGCATGCATGGTCCTGTCTCAGCACCAACCCCTCAGAAAATTGTTGGCTCCCGTTTGGTCCTAGCACCTCCGGAGCTATCCCACTAGCGTGAATACGAGGTGGAGACTTAGGTCCAGGACGATTTGGATTTTTCGCAACAGTTTTGTAATTAAAGAACTGAAGAAAACCCAATGTGTGTCTGTATTTCGATAATGTTAGACTATTTTTCACCCTTCCTTTCTTTATTTTGGGGGCATGCGTTACCAAGCCTCAAGTGTACGGGCACCCTTATCCATGTGCTGAGTTCATTAAAGTCTGTTAATGATTTGAGACACATTTTTTGCTAATTAAATACTAAAACGTAATTACTTTAAGTCCACACAAATGTCTCATTTAAAGTCTTTTTTTTTTTTTTTAGCTTTTAAAGTTTTTGTTCCTGTTCAACTTTAACTCAGAAAAAAGTTGTTCTTTTCAGCTTTGTTTTTTTCAAGTTAACTGTGCATGGTTAAGATTTTAAAACTTTAAACAATTAAAACAAAATAAAACAATGCTGAACTCCGATAGACACGTTCCTGCAACAAACCTGTAAGTTTCATAATTTAACCAAAAAAAGGCCACAAATAGTAATTTTATATTTTTTTTTTAAATTCCCCACTTAAGCTGTAAAAGAGTTTTTTTCTCAAAAACGGCCAAACAACTAGCCCCTCAGGACTTACACTATGCATATGAAATTCCAAAGTCCAAGATAACCAAGTGATAAGCTGTCAAAAAAATAAAAAAAATACTGGTTTGACAAACACTACCACGACAATATAATAAAATTGTGGCAACAGCTAGCACTCCTAGCTAGATCAAAGCTTGTATAATATCACTTGTATTCAATTAACAATTCCCTCTTCCTTCCCCCAGTATTTGTTTATTAAAATGTATGGTCGTAGTTTTTGCATTGTGAGCCTGCTACAAATGTGCGACTGCTTCCTCAAAACAACTGTATTGTACGCCACTGTTTTACTGTCCCTGTATGTATCCATATTGTACATCAATCCTATCTATTATATGTCAACATTGTGTATTATACACCGCTTTATAACACTGTCCTAACAGGACCTCTTTGTAAATGAGTGCTTAACGGAATTTTCCTGCCAATAAATTTGAACTTGAAATGTTAAGTATCAAGGCATAAACAAACACGTTGGTTAGCAACCGGCCACATCCGAGGCGCAATTTCACTAAATGGTTATTTTATCTCTAGGACAAGGTCCAAAAAAGTGCAACTGCAGAGAAAAGCATTATACTGTGAGAAAAATGAACACTATTCTGTACTTTGTTTTACAACAATAGTGAGGGAAAACCTACCACAATTACAAAACTTCATTGCTATGTGGCAAATCAGTAGATCAGCAAACAGGTGCTTAAGAACTTACCGTAACAGTACAGCTTCAAGAGAATCTCCTGAAGGCCCACCACCTTTGAAACTATAAGCTGTCAGCATCAGGATCACTCAAACTTTTTGCTAGCCTGGGGCCACCCATAATGACATACAGCATCGAAGCATATATAATGTGGGCAGCCCCATCACTCCTCAGTTCCCCACCGGAGATTAGCCTCAGAAGGCCTCCAACTGTAAGGAACCAGGAGATTAGACCAGCACCAGGCACACAAGGAGAGGCATGGAGCTGGAGATCGGATGCCTGAAGTCATGGCTCCAGATAAGGGGCGTACCAACCTATTTTACTCCCCTCATTTGAGGAAATCCTCTAAATAATTTTTTTTTTTTTTTTTTTCTTTTTTTTTTTTTAAATGAGTACCACTAATAACCCAACATATGTAAATGCTTCATGCTCCAAAGAACAGTGCTTCATAACCTAACTGGTGAAATCAAAAGAAGCAGGTTTTTTTTCCAGATTTATAGCTCTCATACACAGCCCAATTTTGTTTTGCTCACTGTATTTTAAAAAATAACTGGTGAGTAAATTACTAATTCCTGCCAACATTATCTTGAATATTACTGGCACTCTATCAGTTCTTATCCCAAAAAAAAAAAAAAAAGACAAACACGATACTGTTCTTAAAAATGCACTCCTAACTCCACTCCATCCAGGCATTTGTACGTATCTGAATCTGGTTTTAATCTCCTCACTTGCAAAATGATGAGTACAGTACTCATCCTAAAAATTATCTGGAGCCCAGCGTGAAGTAAGGTTTTAGGTACAGCATGCGATAACCCTCACTGAAATCGAAAGGGGGAAGGAGGGAGGTTACAGCATGGCCTAATGAAGGAGATTCTCACAAAGATCTACTGCTGCTGCAAGTTCTTACACAACAGTTTTATCTTCATCGATATTTCCTCCATTACACCACACCTTTGGAACAACTTCCAAGTAGTACAAAACAGCAGGGAGAATGGTCCAGTCTGATATGTAATCAGGGCAGAAGGCCTTGCAGTACAGCAAGCCCAAAACCAGCACGTCTATGAGACACAATGTCCAGACTATAATATTTAATGAAAAGTGTGAACAGTGCTCCATGTGGCTGCAGCACATATATCAGCCGCAGGGACACAGAGGTAGTTGTATCCCTTGTGGAGTGACCACAAACACCAGACGTTCCTTACTGTACTTCCTATGACAGAACTGAATAGGATGTGCCAGCCATTTGGATAGGCATTTATTTATTTATTTGAGATCTTGGAATGAAAATGCCTTTGAGCTAAAGCTCATTTACAAAGGTTCCACGTCAGAAATAAATCAAGACATACACTGTATAACACTGTGAGCATAACTAGTGGAACAAATAGCAACATTACATGAAGTACAAAAAAAAACAGTAGGTAAGAGGGAGTACTTAGTCATTGGGTAACAGGCAAATGCTAACAGAATATAATAGTTCAAGGCTCTGTACTACCAACAGGCAAGAGAAGTAGCTGTGAACAGAGGTAGGGGAGAAAATTTAGCATAAAATTAAGGTAGGGAAACAGAATTAGGGATCATATGAAGCAGGGCAGAAAAGCAGCAGATACAAGGGGAGGCAGAAGGGGGGCTGAGGAGCAACTTAACAAGCCTTGTCGATGTACAGGTTATGATGGGGGCATGAGGCAGGGGGTAGTTACGCAGTGGGGGGTAGACATTGAGTTTGGGGGGGGGGGTGGACTAGGGGCAGGGAGTAGCTCCACAGAGAATAAGAGGGGACAAGTGCTTGGAGTCTTTTGTAAGTGCTGGGAGTGTGCCAGGGTCAGACGAAGTGGCGGAGGAGAGAATTAGGGACCACAATTGCTAGGTCATCAGGATGAACCCTCAGGTTAGTTTTAAATTGGCCAAGCTTAGTACAGGTCAGAGCTTAGAGAGTTCAGCCATTTGGGGGCTCTATATCCAAAGGATCGCTGTTCTTGTGAGGTCCAACGGAAGGGCACTTTTAGAGACAGATTACTAGCTATTCTGATGTTGTCATTCAAGTGGAGGAGGTAGAGTGGTGTGGTAGTGAGGCCAAAAGTGGTCTTCTTGGCAAGCAGGCAGACTTGGTACACATTTAGACAAAGGATCACTCTCTTCTACAGGGGTGAATGAAACATCACTATTCTATGTACATCCAAAATATGGAGCAGTGCCTCAAAAGAAGTCTATCTCCGTTTCTCAAGCCCACCGATTGCTCTATTCTAGGTGCTCCAACTGGTGTAGTGTTCATTTCAGATCACAGGATTGGACATGTCACACAGTTCTCCATTCCAACCCATCTGTTTGCCACTGGAGTACAATCTGGCTCACTGTTGCAATTCCCCCCCCCCCCAACATTGTTGCTCTAAGGATTCGGGCCCAGTTAATTAAAAATGACTTAGTTTGGCCCCTAGTTTTTATAACCAGTGGGTCAATGTGCCACACAGGTAAATATCCAAAATGAACCCCACTAGCCAACACTTTATTCGTTTATTGAAGAGTTTCACCAGAAAAGCACACTGAACAAGTTGCCAGTCTCACAGTGCGTCCTGGGGGATAGGGTATTGAATTACATAGGCAGTACAATACAGAAGTACATTTAAGCACAAGGATAAGCTTCACATAAGTAGTGCAAATACAGTAATCACGCATTTAAATAGGAGGGTGGGGTTGCACAGACAAAAATATTGATATGCATTTAATTACAGGGAGGTAGTCAACATGGGTGGCCCTTAGGCAGCCATAAACAACAAGGTATACATATATGAAGTAGAAACATAGCATAGGCATACATCAAGGCCAATGAAAAGTGCATAAAAAGTTCGTATCAAGATAAGTGCAGACTAGGTTAATGACAAGTGCAGTCAGTGGAATAAAAGTTCTGTAGGGACTTGGAAACAGATAAGGAGTGCCTTACAGGAGGGGGGTAGAGAATTCCAAAGTCTAGGGAAGCAGTGGCCTATAGTGGTGGAGCGACGTGGAATAGCCAGAGTCTGAGAATCAGTAGAACTGAGAGAGTGGGAAGAAGGTGGTGGTATGTTAAGAGAAAGGGAGAGGGTAAGAGGGGAGAGTCCCAAGCCAGAATTTAAACTAAATTTAGGCCAGTGAGAAAATCTCCTGTGCTCCAGGGTGGGTAAAGCTAGAAAGTGATAAAGGTGCAGTGGTGAGTATTGGGGGAGTCAAGGGCAAAGCGACAGAAAGCACTTAAGAGGGAATCCAACCTGGAAAGGGAATATTTGGGAGCAGCACTTGACTGTCACAATAGTCAAAAATAGGGAGCATCATTTTCTGATTCAGGTCACACTAGCCGACAGAGGCAAACAACTGCAGTTCCTGTAACGGGCGTCAAGCATGCATGCCTGGAGTCACGGCTTTGCTTTTCAGAGTTCAAATTTCATATCTTCAAGTCCTCATTTTTACTGACAACTAACTTTGCCCACTTCAACTAAAAACCTACTTTCAGAATCTGTATGTCTCCACTTGCTCCAAAAATGTCAGATTCCTGCATGCATGAGTTTATCGGAAGGTAAGCGCAATTCTGTGCTTGTGAACCATGCCACAGCATTGAGTTGGGGACATGCTCTGTAAATAAAGTCAGGTCGCCCTTAATTAATACTGTATAAAAAAACAAAACGGTAAAGATGCAAGTTTTGGGAAGATCGGGACCCCTAGATGCCTTCAGTAGGGAAAGAGAAGGCAACAGGCACTGTGATTCCAAAAGTAAAACAAATTAAATCACAGAAAGCTGACAGTGTCCCTTTAAGAAAAACAGAATGTCACAAGGCAGGCTGTCAAGGGCTAAAAACCGTGGAGGTCTGAAAGTGCCAGACTTGCTTTTATTATTCTGAATGCAGAGCACTGCAGTTCACCAAGTAGTCATTTTGCGCCTCAACTGAGCAGCATATTCCAGAATAGCTACACATGGAAGCTGAGCTTTTAGCCAGTCAAGGTATCAACATCAGAGCTCTACTGTTTAGGTAAGTGCCCAAACCAAACAAGGTAATAACAGACACTATGAGACAGATTAGTCAATGCGCTGTCCTACTCGAATGAAATCTAAATAAATCCAGGTCGCAACCTCTATGGGGTAAAAACAATTTCTCTATTAAAGGGACACAACCTCTTTGCATCATATTATTTCTAATTATACAATGGCAAAAAATTTCCTGAACTCTAATTGGTCAGACTGGGACTGGACCCGTGATGTTATCCCAGTACAACATCACGGGTCTAGTCCCATCACCTAGATGACCGCATTAAAAAGAAAACAATCCATGGACCTCCTCAGCAGCGGAACCTGCCAGTTTGTAATTCGAGCTCTCAACCGCGTTTAACCCCACTGTCAGTGCTCCGATCACGCCTGAAGCCGCCCCTGCACGTGATCACCTCAAAAGTTCAAAACCGCCTACCAAAAATGACCTTTAGTCCCCAACACAGAACTCGCAGAAAAATTGTACTTCTGCACCATTTCTTCCCCAAGCAGTCGATTTCAGTGCTCATGAGGACCGTAACTGTTGGTCACGCGATTCACTGACACCTCTCACTTCCCTCACAGTACAGCAGTTGTCCCCAAGGGCTAAAATAACTTTTTATCTCAAAAACAGCAAGGTAAACCTCTCCTTTCCTTCAAGAGACACGCATCTTAAAACCGGAAGTGACATCACGTCCTTCTCCCGAGCCCTATCACGCACATGCAGCGATATATTTATATATAAAAAATCCTCAGCCGGTACACGCAAGACTGCAGAACCGCCTAGTTAAACCGGATGGCAAAAAAAAAAAGAAAAGAAACGAGTCTGTGTGTGTTGTGGGGGAGGTTACAGGGAACAGCAAATGCAGCACCACCTACTGAGCAAACAATAGAACTGCACTATTTTTTTAATTATGTATTCCTACTCAACGAAAAATCAGGAATAAAACACATTTAAACTCATTTCCAATCTATTTTTATTTAATTTTACAAAGGCCATTGTATAATAGCAATAATGCACTCCAGGGTGTGTGTTGTGCTGGGATAACGTCACTTCTGGGGTTGATCAGTCACACTCAGCCTCCGGCCCCGTGCCTAATCACCCCAGGCGTGACGTTATCCCAGCACAACACACCCTGTCATGCATTATTGCTTAATTAAAACCCCACATTTTATGATTATTTGCCTGCTCTAAAAATTCATTAATGCTCGTTTTGTCCGTCTCCTTGTTTAGTAGGACTGAAATGCATGGAAATGAGTATTTATAAACAGCTTTATTTTGTTTCAAATCCTGAATCTATTCTTCTTGATTACTTCCTAAACATTAGAAGCGACCCCAAACAGTGCAGTCACTGATGGGGCAGTAGCCACCTAAACTGTGCTGCATCATGAAGTGGCTAGACTGTGTTGAAGGTGTTCCCAAGTCCAGGAAAGATGCAGTAGGAGTTGATCAAGGAATGTAAACAAACCTGTTTGTGTGGTTAACACCAGTATGATGGGCAGTTAATTTTTCACTTTTTAAAAGAAAAAAAGAATTAGAATGAAACTTCTAGCTACATCAGCAATCTTTACAATAATAAAATGTGTTTTTTAAACAAGGGACACTGAAGCTTAAAGGGGTTGACAGTGTCCCTTTAACACTAAAACATTACATTGGCCAGAATGGGAAATGAATGGAATAAAATGCCTAAAGGATGTATTAAAACAATGTTGTAAACCTTTTAATGTCTTAGTACAACATACCAGGTACAAATCTTTATTTGATTAAAGGGGACAAGAAACCTGTGCCAACTGGCAGCTGTTTATAAAGTTCTTATTCTCAGAAACAATATGCATTACCCTAAATTATCCAGATTTAACTGTACCCAAATAACAAGTGATATGAAAAACTATTTTGCATTTTTGGTTTTATGGGCAGCATTCTGTTACAGTTCTCTTCATGGAACCAATAACGGAGTTTTTACTACGTCACAGTTTGTGCACAGAATGCTAATTACGAACTGCTGACCTATCAGAACTATGTTTAGAGTTCTATACACAAACTATGACAGTTAAAAATCCAAATTATTGGTTCCATGAAGAGAACTGTCAGAATGCTACCCGTGAAAAACAAAACAATGCAAACTACAGTTTTTCATATCACTTTTTATTTAGGTACATTTAAATGTGGATAATTTAGACGAATGCATATCATTTCTGAGAATAAAAACTTTAAAAACAGCTGCAATTCATAAATGATTTCCTGTCCTCTTTAATAACCTCGTAAAAAAGTATCAAAACTGTTTCTCCTACAGATTTAAACAGCACCACTAGCGACTTTCTGGGATGTATTCTCACTTAGTCCAAGATCTCCAACTTTTATAAATTGCTATTAGAAAATGTTACGGGGAGTGCAACTGAATGCTCTGGCTAGTGGTCCAAGGTTTTAAACACTCCCACTCAGGGCTGGAATTGGAGCAAAATATGGAACTTTGTATGAAGGCCTTTAGCACAATCAATCTGAAGTTGATACAATTCAACATTTTACACAGTTTATACTACACTCCTTATTTTAATTTGTAACACGGCTCACTGTCGCCCACTGTAATGGAGCGCCAGGATTCGCCGAACGGCCACAGCTGACTGAAACGGCGGGTATTAAGCCTGAGTACGCCTGCTTGGTCAGTACCAGCTGTGGCCATGGAAAACTCGGTGGCAACCGCTCCGTCCTCTGCGAGCCCCTGCTGCCTGTGTAGTGAGTGCAGTATTGTGGGAAAGGCAGGGAAAAGTTTATACGTTTATAGAACACAGTGTCATACGCCTATTCTGTTGACTGATGAACTGAGCTGCAATTAATCAGAAGACCTGCTCCGTAATGTAAAGTAAAACTTCAACGTTTGCCTGCCTCCACGTCAGTATATGGGGAGATGTTTTATTTTTGCACAGCAGAAAAGTGACGGCCCTTTTGAACCATACGGTGGCAGAAGACATTGTGTTCAAGATGGGCAGTTGTCAACTGTTCCCTGCCTTTCCTACAATAATGCACTCCCTACACAGACGGAGCGGGCTGCTACCCTCGGGTGCCTCCATGGCCATAGCTGGTACTGACCGGGCGGACGTTACCTGTGGCTTAATACCCGCTCGGTTTCAGGCAGCTGTGGCCATTCGGCGAATCCTGGTGCTCCAGTACAGCGGGCGACAGTGCAGTTGTACAGCACTCAGGGAATCATTGAAACAGCGCCCGATGCTGCCGCCCGGTGATGCCGGTAACATAGGCTCGTCATCGCGGCGAGCCTATGTTACAAGCGCGTAATCACCTTCAGCATCCGGGCTCTGCCGAGATTAATGCCCGCTGGGCAGCTGGACCACTCCGGCACCAACCCCCACCTCCAGCGGGCATTAATCCACCGCAAAGCTCTCTCTGGCGGTGATTAATGCTTACGTATAAAATGGGTCTACGCACATCCCCAATTTGCTGAATGTGTAAACTGACCAACGGATCATTAATTCATATGTTCTGGGATTGCCTCTGTACAGGGCTTATGGGATAAAATCAAAACATATCTCATGGGAGTTCCGGCTTTGGCAAGTCTCATAAATAGAGTCCTGCATAATACGGCATTTCAGTGAACTTCAGGCATGGACCCTACAACAGAAATACTCTGATACTAACTGGAGTTATCAGTTAGGAATGTCATCATATGTGCCTGGTTGTCTGATACTGCCCCATCCCTTGATCCCTATTAGAATGGAAACCTTGCCTTTTGAAAATCCTGTGCACAGAAAGACTGTCCCTTTGCGTGCTTGATCAAAGTAACCAGTTTCACAATAGATGGGGTGCATTATACAGATTTGTTTGCAGTAGTGAAGATACAACTCTAAACAAATGTAATTGGTCCCCTCCATATGAACGCTTGTGTCATTAAGGTGATCTCTCTATGAGAAAGCCTTCTCCATTTTGCCAGTCATATTTTTATCATTCTTTTAACAATGCTGCATTTTCTCATCTCCTTTTTATACAAACATATGAACATACAAAAATTTGCCAGCATATAAAGGCCTAATGGTCTATCAAGCCTGCTAGATTGTGCAGCTAGCTGCCCCTCCCTCCTACCCTCCCCTGCCCCATCCCCTTTTGAAGCAGCCCCCTGTTCTACTGGATACCACTTCCACCAGTAACTCATTTCACCCAGCTACCACCCTCTGTAAAAAAAAAAAAAAAAAAGTGTCTCAACTCCCTCCTGAACCTTTCTCCCTCCAGTCTCATATCATGGCCCCAGGTGTCCCTCCCCTACTTTGAACAGCCCCTCCATACCAGTCTTGTTTATTCATGTGCTTGAAGGTTTCAATCATATCCCCCCTGTCCCTCCTCTCCTCCAGCGAGTAAATGTTCAACTCCCTCTGCCTACTCTCGTATGGTAAGTCCCCATTGTCACCCTGCGCAGCACCCCCTCCAGCAATTTAATGTCCCTCTTCAGATACAGGCACCAGTACTGTATGCAGTACTCTACGTGTGGTCTAACCAGTGATCTATACAACGGCAGAATCATCTCCCCCCTCCTTGACGATATACCCTTGCAATGTAACCCAGCATTTTGTTGGCCTTTGCAGCTGTCTTCCTACACAGTGCCAAGCTGTTCATTGATCCCGTAATGAGTAGCCCCAGATCCTTTTCCTCTGTCACGGTTAACTGCACTCTCCCCGCTGATAACTCCTCATTGAACATTTCGCCCCAAAATGCAGCACCTTGCACTTTTTGGCACTGAACCCCAGTTGCCAGGTTTCCAGCTGGGCCAGATCATCCAGCAACCCCTGCCATCCCCCCAGGTCATCCACCACCACCCCTATTTTTTTATTTATTTATTTTTTCTTTTCTTTTTTTTTATTTTCTATTTTAGCACCTGAGCTTCCAGGGCATCTCTCAGGCGTACCCACTTGACTTACAGCACCTAACTCCCCACCTAAAACTTCCCGGCCAAGTTCACCACCCAACTCACTGACCAGTCGGCCCCCTGGATCTAGCTCCCCAGCGTGGGGCCACCCATCCACTTACCGGGTGTCCTCATCTGGAATCTAGACAGCCGGGTCAGGAGCCGGGCAAGCTGGAGGGAACCAGCCAGGAAAGTCTGGTGTTGGGGATGTGGGCTGAGTCACTTGGGCCACTGCTGCCTCCTCCGAGAGCCAGGTGATTTTTCAGCTTTTCTTCCCTTCACCCCCAGGCACAGATGTATGTGTCCAGTGCAGGCCGCGCCTTGCCTTCGTCTTGGCGCCTACAGATGCCGCCGGCCAATCCCTTGGTTTGCTGGATTGCGAGCTACTGTGCCCCCCAGCCTCCGCTAGGAGCCACTAGAGCACGGGATCAGATCCCCTCTTCCTCCTAGGACAGGAGAGCAGTCCTCCTGATGCTTAATCCTGTCCTCCCCTGCCCACCTCCAGCAACCACAGCTCGCTCCCGAACCCGGGTCACTGGTGTAGCGCGAGGTGTGGCGTCCAGCAACCCAACCCTCAGTGCCAATGGGCCAACCACCACTCCCATCTTGGTGTCGTCTGCAAAACAGACTGATCTTGCTCTTGATGGCCAATATCCCCAAACACTGGTCCCATTAGAGCCCTGTGAACATCGCTCGTCACTGCCCTTAGGAATGAGAGCTCCCCACACACCACCACCCTCTGTTGCCTTCCTTGAAGCCAGTTCACTACCCATCTCACCAGCTTTGCACCCGCCCCTGTGCCTTCTAACTTACTTCCCAACCTCCCACGCGGCAGATTCAAATGTCTTACTGAAGACCAGGTACAAGACATCAACTGCATGGCCCCCGTCCAATTGCCTAATTACCCAGTTATAATAATCTTTCTTTCGTTTCTTCATTTTCTCATACTGATCGAATGGTTATGCTTTTTTGTATTCTATGCTTTAGGGGAAAAAGGCATCCATTTTACCCTTGAGCATCTCATTTTCGTGTTAATATGTCTCCATAATTTACAATTTCATTTTTTTTGAAGTATAGCGTAGTGGTTTAAGGCTCTGAGCTGCAAATCTGGCAACATCCATCAAACCACACCTGGGTTTGAATCCCACAGCTTCCACCTGCATACTGTGTGACCCTGAGCAAGTCACTTAACCTCCCTGTGCTCCCAGGTCACTCCTGTAGAAAAGCTTTCAGCTTAGTGTGCTACTCCTGGTTGAACAACTAAAATAAAAAAAGGTACCTCTTTTAAATGCATTATATTACTTATGTTGCACGTATCAGCATTTAACAGTTGATAACTATTTATACCGTTTTATTTTTAGAAGTTATTTGTTTAACATTAACTGATGTTTTTTCTCGTCTCCAAAAATATGTATTTAACTGATGTTTCTTACTGTTATAACGTTATTTCAATAAAAATTTAATTGACCAAAAAACATCTGCACTAGCGATAGGGCTTGCATTAGCACAAGTGAAGTGGGAGTCAGTTTGACCATTTGCTTCAAATGCTGGGAGTCAAAACAGAAAATCTGATCAGCAGAAATTTTCTGGATTAGCTGTACCACATTATCCGACACTTTCTGCCAATTGTTTCAAATGTAACTCCTAGGTGGCGATATCCCAAGTGCTACTACCCTTGCCTGCTTGGCTAGTAGCAGGTTAAGGGGCATAGGTTCTGTAACGGTTTCCTCCATCCGGAAGTCAGGGTTGGTAGTGGTCAAGCTAACCTGGGCACAGCCCTCCAGAACACTGTAACCCCCCCTTCCCTTCCTTACTAGTGGCTGGAACAATACACAATAATCATTTTCACAATACCCCTGATACACCACACAAGTACCCACACTGTTTTCCTTTACCACCAGGGCTTTCTTCTGGCTCGGCCCTGGGGACCCCCTGTAAAACAAGGTTATACACAACAGCAGTACAGTACTCTTGCACAAACTGTAACCACAGTCAGGGTAAATGCAAAAAAGAGTTAGATCTGATTTATTTAAGGGACTTGAACAAAGGAAGGACGTAATCAGGTTAATTTGCTTAAAGGCCATATCAAACAGTTATGCATGCACTTCAGGGTCCATAAACAGTCACACACCCTGGGTACCCAGAACAACGGTGGGCTAGCCAGGAACGTTGCAGCTGGTTGGGGCCCTGTGATGGAAGAAAACAACATGCACCACACACACTAATTGTAATCCGGAGCCAGAGGGCTCAGTTCGTGAAAAGAAAACCAGACAATCAGATGACACACTTTTAGATTAGGCTGCTGTTGCAGGGAGATACCCTGATGATTACTCACGATACCCAAGACTGGACACAGGCTGGGCGAAAATTAAGACTGCAGGTAGTTGATCTGGAGTGCCAGGAGAAGCAGGGCCCACACGATTCGCAGAGGCGTCATTCCTGTTCAAGTGGGGAGCAGGGGGCTGATCCCCAGGCAGGTCTCCCGTCGATAGCTTTCTCTGTGCAGCAGGTAGTCTGGCTGTGCCAGTGTGGCAATGCCCAGG
This sequence comes from Neoceratodus forsteri, assembly GCA_016271365.2. NCBI lineage: Eukaryota > Metazoa > Chordata > Ceratodontiformes > Ceratodontidae > Neoceratodus > Neoceratodus forsteri. The sequence goes on from CM028131.1 coordinate 1,112,952,129, forward strand.
CCAAATGGAGACAAATTCAGATATAGTCCGTTTTTGGGTTGGATATAGCTTCCAGCAAGCAGAACACAGTTCACACAGTGGGGAACCAAATCACGACCCACTAACAACTCACAGCACATTTACATGTAAGGAAATTCTACTGTACCAGGCAAACCGCTCTCCAGTCACGATCGCAAAGTCTCTGCACAAACCGGCGATTCAAAAGCAGCTAGAAATCCTGACAGACCGATCGCATTCAGCAAAATCTTCAGTCTTCTTTAGGTATAAGCCTGAAAAAAAAAAAAACAGTGGCTTACTTCGTTCTCACAAACTCAGATTTAGTCCAAAATGATTCTCTTTTCTAACTCTCAGAGGCACCAGGCAGACATGCAGGCCACAACTCGGGCATTTCCACAGTTCTGCGCGAAACTGCTCAGATGGCTGCTTTTTTTTCCTCCTAATTATTTTATTCAAAAACACAAGGTGCATATGGTAACATACGTGTGTACACCTATACAAATATTCCATACAGTATAACAATATCCAATACAAAATTGTGCATAATCATAAGTACGGTAGGGAGATTAGCTGTAAGTTAATTACAATAATGTAGTGCCATGTATGCACAGAGTTGACTTTTCTTTGTTAACCTATTACAAGAGTGGTATCACCAAGCCCTAGAATCCCAAGATGCTCATGTTACTTGCTACTTGTACGCCAATAGCTATACAGGTACAGACCTATTGTGGTACTTTAAGAGCTCACTTCTGCAATAAGACCAGTGATACAGATCCCAACGTAGCTTAAAAGACTGACCATACACTGAACCGTGTCCAGTATCATATTGGGAAAACCCCAGCCTCTATCACCTCCATTAGTGGTTTCCAAATTTGTTGAAACTTAATAGTCTGCCCCAAAGCATTATACTGTGTTCTCTCAAGGGCCATAAAGTCCCTGAGATTTTTAGCCCATCTTGCCACGGTTGGGGGAAGATGGAGATAACCATAACTGAGCTATAGTCCCCCCTTGCATTTATAAGGGTTAGTAACCACAAGGGTGTTTGAGATGCATTTATTGGTGATAAGAGGATCTGCACCCAATAACAGCTCCAACGGGGATCTGGGAGGCACATACCCTAAAATATCACTCATGATCCCGTGAACTGCATACCTAAAAAGAGCAACTTTTGGACACACTAATGCTAGGTGAATAAAATCAGCCTTTGCAGTCAGACATTTAGGGCATAACTCAGATATAGACGCATCCAGATCATGCATTTTTGCTGGGGTCATATATGCTCTGCGTAAAAAATTAAACTGTATTTGACGTAGTTTATTGCTCTTGGAACAGTTCACATAGTGATCACAAGCACGCTTCCAGGTAAGTCTATCTATGGACATCATTAGGTCCTCACTCCATTTATGCTTACACTGGTACATTAACTGCCTTTGAGAGTGCCCCTGAATTATATGGTAGTATATTGATAGGGGACCTTGCCCTGGCTATGGCCTAAATAACTCTTCCTCCAGAGTCAACATTTCTGACCATCCATATGATGGCATTAACGATTCTCTACGGTTATGTCGCACCCTTAAGTACAAGAAAAAGTCTCCATTAGGTATTCTCCATTCTTCACCTAAGGCCTTAAAAACTTTTCAAGATACCTCCCTCATAAAACTGGTCAACTGCAAATCAGGCCCAGCTTTCTCCAGGCCCACAATCTTAGTATAACTATCGGTGCAAGGCGGGCTTTTCTCTCGCATTACAAGCAATAGGCTCACATTGGGAGATTTTGTTCCAGTATAGCCAATACTTTGATGTGCCCTTGTCCATACTTGCAATGTAGTTTTGGTGAAAGGATTATGGTGAAAGGATTAAGCACCAAACACTCAGTCAAACCTGTCAATCCCCTTGCCAATATATCATTTTTTAAATTCCCTTCTAACATATCTTCCTCTATCCCCAACCATATACAGTTAGAGTCTGTTCCCGTAGGTACATATGCAAGCTGCGCCACCCAATAGTATGTTCTGAAATTTGGTAATCCCACCCCCCCCCAGCACGGAAAGGGAGTTGGAGAGTGGTGTATTTAACTTTAACTCTTCCTCCTTTCCAAATAAACCTAGTTATAAGCGCATCCAGCTGCTTAAAATGTTTTAAGGGGAGCTTAATTGGAAGTGTCCGATATAGATAGAGTATTCTTGGCATAATGGTCATCTTGACTACGCTCGCTCTACCCAATATAGATAAAGGGAGGGTTGCCCAGCGTTCACAATCATCCATCAACTTCTCAAATAGGGGAATGAAATTTAATGCATATCATTGGGATAAGGACGTCGAGATCTGTATGCACAAGTATTTAATAGTGGAAACCATTTGTAACCCCCAAAGTTAGAAATTAATTGGGCCCCATTTTGTAAGCCCACTAGCATCAGCTCGCTCTTTGTCCAGTTTACATGATGGCCAGAAAGATAACCAAAAGACCTCATGAGTTTGTGGACTGCTAGTAGGTCCTGCGCAGGATTTTGCAGATATAAAAGCTGGTCATCAGTGTACAGTGCTATTTTATGTTGCCTGCCACCCACATCAAATCTCCCAATACCCGTGTCTGATCTCAAAGCCATTGCTAAGGGTTTCAAAGACATAACATATAAGGGTGACAAGGGACAGCCCTGCCGGGTGCCTCTACCTAGGCTAAATGGGGCCGTTAATGCAGCATTAACCAAAACTTGAGCCTCTGGTCTTAATCCAGACACCAAAATTCGTGCCAATCCCAGTTCTTTTCAGCACTTCAAATGGGTACTCCCATTCCACACTGTCAAATGTCTTCTCTGCATCCAATGCCACCACAGCCGCCCCATCCGCCCTTTTGTTTTTTCCCCACCTATATATAATATTTAAAGTGCATCTAATATGTTTTCCTAGTCTGCCTTTGACAAAGCCATATTGATCCAAGTGCATCACTTGTGATAGACAGGTTCTAACCTAGTAGCCAACACTTTGGCTATTATCTTGTAGTCAGCCGCAAGTAGCGAGATTGGCCTATATGATGCACATTTGGTGGTATTTTCACCTGGCTTTGGTAGAATCGTGATCATGGCAGACCGCGTGGATGGGGGTGGCTCACCTTTACTCAATCCTTCCACAATCATATCAAAAAAGGGTTCTATAAGTTGGTTCTGAAACATTTAAAAAAAAAAAAAAAATCAATTGGCAGGCCATCTGAACCCACAGCTTTGCCACTTTTTAAGGTTCTTAGGGAAGTTAATATTTCCTGTTTGGTCAAAGGACATTCTAACTCATTACTCACATTCCATGGAAATTTTACCAGTGGGATTCCTTAAAAAAAAAAAAAAAAAAAAAAATCATATTCATCTCGGCTAGTGTTTTGCTCAGAAGCATACAGGTGCCCGTAAAACTCAAAGGCTTTCCCAATCTCTTCTGATCCCTGAACAAAAGTTCCCTGATCTGTACTTATCTGCCCTATAGTACGCTCGGCTTCTTTATGCTTTAGTTGCCAGGTCAATAGCTTCCCTGCTCAATCCCTGTCAAAATAAGCCCCAGCGTTCACCAGTAAGATAGCTCACTCCAGTTGAGCACTTGACTGACTATTAAACTGCCACTTCAGCTTCTGAAGATTACTGTAGAGAGTGGCTGATGGATTTTGTTTATGAGCTGCTTCATTCACTTCTATCTTGGGCCTCAGATCATTCAGATCCTGTAGCTCTACCTTTCGCTTATGGGAGGCGAAGGCTATGGTCTGGCCTCCAATACAGGCCTTAAGCACTTCCCATCTAATCCCATGGGAGGTGTCTAACATTTGTCTGGAGGTATTCCTGTATACTACAATTCATGTATGGAATGTATTCCTGATCTTTTAAAAGAAGAGGGTCCAATTTCCAGTTCCTAGATGTTTTTGAGACGCCCATGCCCTAAGAGATGCCCAGTGAATCGCATGGTCCGATATAATAATCGGATCATAGTAGCCTCTACCCCCGCCAGTAGGGAACCTGAAACCAGGATCCTATCAAGTCGAGCGTATGTATGGTGTGCATGGAGAAAAAACATTTTTTTTATATACTTTTATTAGTTTCATTTCCATCTTTCATTCAGTACAACTGATATGTATTCATATGACATTATACTGTTATTCACCACTTAAAATATGTCTATAAGTTCTATCTAACCAGAACATTTCAATTACATCCATAGAGTGTTTTCAGTGAATATATAAACCTAGATGTAAAAAAAAAAAAAAAACTCTAAGAGTGAACACAAACTAGAAATAAAGTCAGAGTCTCACATTCCTGTTACATTTCCCATTCAATTGTATCAAATTATTCTTAACTTCTTACTTTATTTTAGGAATAGGATACGAGATCTAAGCACCGGCTGCTGTTATTACATTCTCCGTTACATTATGGGCGCGTTACCAGGTACCCCTGGGTCCGCACCAGCTTTACAAACCTGGGGCACCCCAACCCTCGTAGTTAGGGGACCAGGAGAGTCCATTAGCCAAGGAGTGCCAGGTTAATCTAAAGGACCACTAATGGCTATCTTGCACCAACCAAATCGTCCATAGAGTCCAACAACTCAAGTGGGCCATGGTTCTCTGTTGTAACCTAAATGTCAGTTCCTCCAACTGCTGGATTTGCACCATTCTTCCATCCAATCCTCCTTTTTTGGAGGAAGCTATTGTAGCCAGCACCTAGTTATTGTTTTTAAGGCTGCCACAAGCAGAATCTGCCACAGATATGTAGCTTCCCTTCCACGAATCTCCCCAGGCAGGACCCCCAAAAGGGAGACAAAACTATAATCGCGCCCTGCCGGGCTGGCATGCCGCCAAATGTCAATTAGCCCCAGTTCCCTCTGTAATGCCTCAAGGGCCTTAGCATTTTGAGATTTTAGGTATTGGAAGTCTACTTGATCTATCCATCACACTATCCAAAAACACAATTATAGTCTCCGCCCAGAATCCAGTGACCATCCCATCCAGCCATATCTAACGAGAGTTTGTGGAAAAAGCTTGGGCACGCAACACTGGGGCACACACTGAGCCTACCAAGAATATCTCTTTCCCAATTATATTGATTTTCACCAACACATATCTGCCAGTCTAATCCACCATCTGCTCAATAATCTGAACAGAGTGGAATCCATATCAAAGCCCCAGAGACCTGGAAGAAAAGGTGGCAGAAATCCAGGTGCCGCCCATAAATCTAGCAGTTTTCTTTTCCTCCCTGGGAGAGAAATGGGTCTCTTGGAGCAGGACGATGTGTGCCTTCACTCTTCGCATCTCCCCCATGACCTTTCACTGTTTCAAGATTAACTTAAACCCATTCACATTCCATGACACACAATTAACACTTTTAGCCATATTTACCTAAAAGGTAAACCTCAACCATGTTCCCTACCAATAGTATTAGCAACCTTATGTTCATTTTATTCCAGTTAAACCTGTCCTCCCCAACAGTAATCCCAACCACACCAGTATCTCACCTTATTTCCAGTATGGATCTCTAGCCAGGATTTGCACTTCGGAAGATGCCAGTTTACAGCTGTAATCAGCACCCTGTCTCCACGTAGCCTCGTGGGTTCCCTCAGTTTGCCTCCACATTTACAACCGGAACTCCTCTTTGACCCAATCGATCCCTTCCCCCCTCCTTCAAAAACACAGGCCCCCGGCAGAAAATTAATGCCAGCATTCCCACTGCTAGTATTAGGCAGTGATGTTGTAACTTCCCAACCATATTAAGTAGCAATGGGACACCACATAGTGTGAATACTCGATTTAAAAAAGTTATATAACAGTGAATTAAACTCGGAATATCATGTAGAATTTAAAAGCAACATCCAGGAAGTACATTTGCTTCAGTGATAGTTGCCGATGCACACTTTGGCTCTCCATCTGCTCAACCTGATACAAGGAGCCAGGCCCATATATGAAATAAACATTATGGAAGCTAGACTTCATGGCCCTCTACAATAATAAAATTCCCCAGTACTTGTCTCAGAGTAAAAGTACATACAGGTTGGCAGCAGGAGCTACAATCTTACGAGAGTCCATGAATGGATGCAGTAATTCAGTTGCTCTACTGTAGTGGCCTCGCTGAAACCTGTACCCCCTGGTACGGTCGAGGCGCACAAAGTGCAACTACTTGTAAACCAGCAAGACCTTGATTACCAGGTTTTAAAGAAAATCAACGGCGCTGACCAAACAACTCGACCAAAAAGTGGCCCCACAAACACACCAGCACACTTTTCTCCCACTGAAACCCAAGTCCTCAGACACGGGAGTCCAATGTTAGTTCAGGGATCCATCTCACACATATTCTATGTTCCATCCGAGCTGCGAGCCACCAGAACTTCCGTTCCCTGACTCTTATTCCATGCCTCCAGCAGTCACACCTAAGCCAACAGATAAACAGAGGACATAAAAGACCCAGGGTAACAGCTTAACAACAAAGTGTATATCCCTTTGCACTTACTTTTAACCAAATTTCAGTTTAAGCATTTAGGCATCTGGCACTCCTCCCCTGGCCTCTTCCTCTGCAAGCCACCTCTCCGCCGCTTTGTAGCATTCAAAAAAACGGACGCTTTGATCTGACCTGTGCACTCGTAATTTAGCCGGGTACAGGAAAGCAGAAGACCACCAAAGTTGGTGCAAATTACTTAACTGCATTGAAACGTTGCCATCGATTCTGAAGTTCTCTGCTATAGTCCTGATATACATATACTTCAGTATTTTCAAGCTGGATGGAGACTGATTGTTTCACCTTTTGTAAGACCTTTTCCTTCTCGGAATAACGCAGATATTTAATAAGGCAGTGGCGCGGCCTATCTCTTTGCTTCGGCGATGAGCCAACTCTATGTGCCCATTCAACTTCAAAAGTGGAGTACTCTTCAGGTAGGCCTAACTGTGTCACTAGCCACTGATGTAGGCCCCCCCAATTAGGGTTGCGGCCTTCAGTCCCCTCTGGAAGCCCTATAATGCGCAAATTTGACCTTCTTGAACGATCTTCCTGATCATCAATGCATTCTTTTAATTCGGTAAGCGTAGCTAATAATTTCTTTCCGCTGATACTCCATTGTACGAGTCTTCTAATTTGCCCACACGTCGCTCCAATTCTGATATCTGGCCCGCTTGGGTAGCTGATGACTCAGAGAGGGTAGTTACAACCGCTTGCAAGTGGGTGAGCTGTGAGGCTATGTTTCCCAAACCCAGCTTTCATCTCCTGTTGCATCTAAAGGAGTGTAGCTGGGACTCGAGCCAGAGATTTGGTGAGTAAATCCATATCTGTAGTTTGTTGGGCCTCTGCGTTCTTCAGCACGTTGTCCCACTGTTTAGACGATGAGCCGGCCATACTCAAACTCGCAGAGTTGCGTGCATTAAACAGGAGTTTTGCTTGCTTGGTTTTTTGTCCCCCCGGACACCATGAGGATAAGGCAGCGTAAATCCTTCGTTCCGAGGTTGTAACAAATCGTAGATTAGCCATTTAGACCATTTTATCACTGGTGTCCCGAGGAGCTATTCTAGCAAGCGTCTGCAATTGGTGCTCGCTAGCCACGACCCCCTAAGATGGTTGCTTGACTATCTCAAGCTGTTGCTTCTTCAGCTCCCCACTTAGATCTGACTCAACTGCCAGCAAGCCTGGGACTTTCCCCAGAATCCAAAAGGTTTGTTTGGCTGATCTGCCTGTCAGTCACAACAAACGCTCCCCCTTCAAATGCAAAAAGGCGCCAAAAGCCCAAAACTAATTCCTACAGATTTTGACTCCAGACAGCTCCTGTAGTCAGACTCCATTTTAGGTCCCACCAGTACTGATTGGTCCAATTCGGCAGTCCAGGACTAAGATAGTGGAGATAAACAAGACAGTCCTTGCTGCAAAGAAGGCATGTTAGACAAACTACATTATCACTCTAAATGACTTTCAGCAAATAGTTACATCTTTCAACAGGGCTCCCTCTCAGATTACTTATGACTGCAATCCAGGCAGCTCTTAAAGAGAGTGCACAGAGGCTATACTAGCACTCTGGCAATCGCATTTAAACTGCTAAAAACACAGGACACCAGCCTGGCAGTGAGCATTTAGGCAAGCTCAAGGAAGACTTTCGAGAACCCCCATTTGTGGGGTACACAAATATAAAGGGTTAGTGATTCGGCACACTATTTCTGTAGCTTTAGAACTTCTGAAATCCCATTCAGTGATTTCAGTAGGAGGTTAACGCAAGCCCCAAGTTATAAAAGCGACTGATTTAGTATTCATATGCAACTTTCTATGCATAGGCTGTGTGTTTAAGTTATGCATTAGTCTGTACAGCACCTTGAGCTCAAGAAAAGCGCACAAATGTAAAATCTATCTATAAAACAAAGACTGAGCAGCCCAGTGGCATGGAGGGCCGAGACGCTGTTGCCTTACCTCCTACCACACTGGTGCACCATGTTCGATGAACATAGGTTGGTGTAGTTTGGCGGGGAGAGACGAGGACAGAGCAGCAGTCTGGAAGCTCTCTTCTCCCAGACTGAGGTGGTAAGCCCTCCTGGCCTTCGATTACCACCATGTAGAGTGGTGGTAATGCAGGCAACAGAGCGGCAAGGCACTAGGCCGGGTAGTGGGACCAGGGCCATTCAGGCCAAGGCAACGTGCACACTTCCATATGAATGTACGTCCTTGCACCGGGGACGTTAAGGTGAGAAAAGAGGGAAAATCTCCCTCAGCGATGAATGAAGACCGCCTCTCACAGGCACCGCACTGGTGGCTGGACACCTGCTCCAAGTCATGTGGCAGAGGACATCTGTGGTAAAGTATGCCCCAGAGGAACCAGATAACAGGGCTTGGGGAGAGGGGTCTGACAGGGTCAGGCGGAGAAACACAGGCTAGTAAACACTGTGGCATTTTTTTTTTTTTTTTTAAAGCACAGGCACATTACACACAGTCCAACTCTCACGGTTTGGTTTCTTTCACCATTTCTTATTCAGAATCCTTACAATTTTAGCTGCCCAAATTTAATGCAACTTACCTTACTGGTTTCAGTTCTGCATCAAATATTAGCAATCAAACTTTCCGTAACTAAGGCGGGCAGTGAACTGTAGAACAAAAAACATAAGTGCATCACAGGCCTGTGTAGGTAGCACACATGAAGTGCAGCCAGAGGTGGTTTAAAAAAAAAAAAAAAAAAAAGGGCTACAATTGGTTAGTAATTTGGTGTGAAAGCTACTGTTCTGGACACTGTCCTAGACTTTTTTCCTCAGAGTGTACCAACTTCCCTGTGTTAAACTGGTTAACATGGACTTGCATTTTTGTACACTGTACTGCACTTGTAACATATTTTTCGTTTTAATCCTCCCCTAGGTCGCATCTGGAAACTAGCCCTGGCTCTGTGTGCCTTTCCCGGTTACCAACTTTAAATAAATAAATCAGACTTCTGGTTCCGCTACGGCCCTGATCAGCAGCTAAAAGAACCGCTCCGCCTGAACTGCTAACTAATCCTCCTAATCTGAAAGATTAAGCTAACTGAAACCAAATGCAATGGCAACCGGAGGACTGCAGAAGGGCAGAGGGACAAGAATCCGCACTCCGTAACTGCGGGGTGAAAAAGAAACCCAAGGATCACAATCGAACTCTCCCACATGAGGCCTAGCTACGTCTACATGCCATAACAACTCGGCCCCAAGCTATGATACCGACGAGGAAACTGAACAGCTTTCCAGAACAAGATTCGAGACTTTGAATTCATTTTTGTTTTCTTCCCTCATTTCTTTCAGTTCCCTCAAACAAATAAATCAAAAGCTATCTATGGTGGAGAATCGAATACAGGAGGCAGAAGAACGAATTAGTACAACTGAAGATGGCCTGCAGCATACTGGGCGAACAGTCACAACCCTCTGCTTACGTGCAATTTCTACAGAGCAGAAATACTTAGACCTTGAGAGTAGGTCCAGGAGGGACAATCTGCGTTTCTATGGTCTAGTGGAGGGGGCCAAGGAGGGTGATATGTCTGAGTTTTTGGTGGATATGCTCCAGGACGTAACGAATCTTCCTCCTGACTATAAAATTAAAACTGACAGAGCGCATCACGACCAGATTCCGAAAATACAGGTTACTCACCTGTAACAGGAGTTCTAGGAATGGTATATGTTGTTCATCCACACTTATTGGCAGGTTCCTTGCCGCTTTAAATCTTGCCGGAAGGTCAAGCTGGCTCCTCCCACCCACCCGGGTGGTAAAACTCTCGGCTCCACCCCATGACGCCAGATCTGGCCCGCTGGAAGCTCAGGTTGTGCGTCAAGCCGGGAGGTCAGAAATGTAGGATGAACAACATATACCATTCCTAGAACTCCTGTTACAGGTGAGTAACCTGTATTTCTAGGACATGGATATGTTGTTCATCCACACTTATTGGCAGACTCCTAGCAGTTCTCCGGGAGGAGGGAGGCAAGGGGCACACCCCCTACTTAGGGAATAAAGACTGGAGAACCGAGGCCCCAAAACCAGCATCCCGGTGTGACTCAAGGTCGATGTGGTAATGGGTAATAAAGGTGTGTGCTGACTTCCAGGTAGCAGCCCTGCAGATTTCCTGGATAGGGACGTCCCGGGAAGCAGCCACCGATGCAGCAGTACGACGGGTAGAATGAGCTCTTATCCCTCTGGGAGGCTCCATGCCCGCCAACTTATAGCAGCGATCTATGCAGGAGGTGACCCCCCTGCCTATCGTCCAATTGGCTGCAGGTCTGCCAGGTGCGGCTTCAGCGTAGGTGACAAACAGCTGGCGAACCTCTCCCCGGATTTCAGCCATGCGCTCCTTATAATAAGCGAGCGCCCTTCTGGGATCCAGAGTATGGAGCTGTATTCGGCCTCCGAGGTGTGATTAGGGTAGAACACCGGCAGAGTCAGCACCTGGTTAAGGTGAAACTCCGACACCACCTTCAGAAGGAATTTCGGGTGGGGGCGCAGGACAACTTTGTCCCTGTGGAAGACCAGGTAAGGAGACTCTATGCAAAGCGACTGGAGCTCTCCCATCCTTCTGGTTGACGTGATAGCCACCAAGAAGGCGGTCTTCCACGACAGGTGAGAGAGATCACACCTGTGCATTGGTTCGAATGGCTTGCCCATGAGCTTTGCCAGTACCAGCAGTAAATCCCACGGAGGTGGAGGTTCTCGCACCGGAGGGGAAATGTGATCAAGGCCTTTGAAAAAGTACCCGACCACCTTATCCTGCGCCACCGACTGCTCCCCGGCCCGCGCCCAGTAAGCAGAGATGGCTGCCAGATGCACCTTTAGGGTCGACAACCTAAGCCCTTAACTAGAAAGGGACTATAGCCCAAAATGCTTGCCACAGAACAGGAGGAAGGGTCCAAGCCCTTGCCCTGACACCAAATGGAGAATCTTCCATTTGAAGGCGTAGCATTTTCTGGTCGACTCCTTACGGGACGCCTCAACAACATTGAGGACCTCGTCGGAAAGACCCAAGGCCTGGAACTCTAGCCGCTCAGGAATCAGGCCGTCAGGTGCAGGGATTGAAGGTCCGGATGGAACACCTTCCCCTGACTGACTGAGAGCAGGTCAGGCGGAGCTGGAAGCTGCCTCGGGAGCCTGGAGCTGAGGCTGAGGAGATCTGGGTACCAGAACTGGCGGGGCCAGTCTGGGGCTATCAGAATCACTTGCGCCTTGTCCCTCCTTGCCTTGAGAAGCACCTTGTGAATCAAGGGAAATGGGGGAAAGGCGTAAAAGAAGCCCAGGGTCCACAGCCTCGAGAAGGCATCCCCCTGCAGCAAGCCCTGCTGAGGGGGGCCGGCATAAAACAGCCTCAGCTTCGCGTTCTCCCTGGAGGCAAACAGGTCCACCTGAGGTGTGCCCCAGTGGGAGAACAGATCTTGTACTACCTCCGGCAGGAGAGACCACTCGTGAGATGCAGCCCCTATCCGGCTCAGGGCATCGGCCAGGGTACTGGAGGCTCCTGCCACATGAATGGCTAGGAGATCCGCCTCCAGGCTGCGCACGAGTGACCAAATGCGGAGAGCTTCCTTGCATAGAAGCATGGAGCGCGGTCCCGCCCTGGCGGTTCAGGTAGTACATGGTCATGATATTGTCCGCCTGACTCGGACCACTTGACCCCGGAGAAACGAGCAAAGGCGGTGAGAGCTAGCGGACCGCCGGAGCTCCAGCAGGTTGATGTGGCATCGACCTCATGGGACCAGAGGCCTGCACTGAGCAGTCTCCCCAGATGGGCACCCCAACCCATCAGAGAGGCATCGGTCGATAGAGAGACCGCCGGCTCAGGGCGGACAAACGGGATGCCCTCCTGCAGATGGAATGGAACGGTCCACCACTGGAGAGCGTTCCACATCTCCTGGGTCACTATCACTAGCTGGTCCAAAGGATCGCAGCGTTGTGACCACTGGCTGGCCAGTCCCCACTGAAGGGGTGCATGTGCCAGCCGCCCAACGGACCACGCCTGGTACAGGCCGCCATGAGACCCAGGGAGGCCAGGAAGTCCGGGCAGAGTGCGATTGCCCAACCAGAAATGATTGGGCAAAGGAGGTAAGAACCTTGGCCCTGTCCGCGGAGCCGTGCTCTGGCTCAAGAGAGTCGAGCCTGCCCGATGAACAGGATCACCTGCTTCGGCTCGAGTTCCGACTTGGCCTCGTTGATGAGAAGGCCAACTTGAGAGCAAACCTGGAGGGCCAGATCTCTGGACCGCTCCACCTTCCATCTGGAGGAGGCTGCTATCAGCCAATCGTCCAGGTAAGGGTACACCCGGAACCCTCGGCACCGCAGGAATGCTGTCACCACTGCCATGCATTTGGTGAAGACCCTGGGAGCTGGAGATAGTCAAGGGCATGGCTCGAATCAAGAGGATCCCTCCGCCTAAAGTGGAGGAATCTCCATGTGACGGACAGATAGGGATGTGAAAGAACGCGGCCTGTAGGTCCAGAGAGCAGAACCACACACTGTGTTCCAGAGATGGTATTATCTGCGCCTAGAGTGATCATCCTGAAGGTTCGAGACCTTAGGAACTTGTTCAGTCGTGGTAGGTCGAGAATGGGCACCAGCCCCGGTCTGCTTCGGAACCAGGAAATACCTGGACACGAACCCCGGGTCTGAAGGGGGGTCCTCCACCTCCGTGATCACCTCCTTTTGGAGGAGGAGAGCGATGTCGGCTCGGCGAGCCGCCAGTGAGGCTGCGGACCCCGAGGCCCCCCGAGGTGCGACGGCTCTGAAGGGCGGGGCCTGCTCCAATTCCAGAGGTAGGCCTTTTCCCACCACCTCCAGTACCCACTTGTCCGTGGTAACAGCAGACCAGGCGGAAAGGAAGTGTCTGAGCCGTCCCCCCATGGGGGGAACCAGGGGTGAGGTGACAGGGCTGGGGGCGACACCCCTCAGCCCGTCACTGGGCAGGCTTGGAAGAGGGACCGGCCGAGGGACCTCCCCGGCCTTTACCTCCCTGCTTCCTGTTGGAAGAAGCCGACGGCTTGGGTTTGGGATAACAAGGTCGAGCCTGCTGGCCCTGACGTTGCTGGGCCGGGCGCACCGCAGGCGCAGAAGGACGAAAGGGCTTAGGCTGTGGCTTGCGGCCTTTGTCCTTCTGAGCGGAAGAGAGAGTCCAAGGTAGCACTGGATTTCTCGATCCTCTGCAGGTGACCTTCCACCCCAGGGCCGAAGAGGTCAGTCCCCAAAAAGGGAACATCCGCCAACTTGTGCTGGGTATCCGAGGTAAAGGTGGATATCCTCAGCCAAGCCAGACGATGCATGGCCACTGCGGCCGCCACAGACCTGGCACATGAGTCCCCGATGTCTAACGCAGTCTGGAGCTGCTGTTTGGCCACCGCCCTGCCCTGGTCCCGCAGATCTGCGGGAAGATGAGGGACAACCTCATCCAGGGAGCCCAACAGGGCGTGAGAAAAATGTGACATGAGGACGGCCGAACTGGCCTGACGAAGGCCGAGAGAGGACGCAGCATAGACTTTCCATGCAGCGTAATCCAATTCCTGGATTCCTTGTCGGAGTTTGTCCACATCCTGGCGCCTCGGCATGCCGGAAACGCTGTCAGTAACCAACCCCTCGGCTGAGGGGTGTTCCGAAAAAACGGACAGGGAACCGGTAGGGACCGCATACTTCCTGGCCAACCTGGCCGAAGGCGCAGGGCAGGAAGCAGGACGCTGCCAAAGTGCCAAGGCCGGACCCACTATGGCTTCGGCCACTGGAAAGGCCTCCGTAGGAGAATCCCCTCGGTCCAGAATCCGTGAGGGGATACCTGGCCCGTTTAGAAACGGGTTCGAGGCTCATCCCAGTGGACTCCGAGATGAGTCGAAGCAACCCTAAGAAGGACGAAGGGCTATCGTCCATTGACTGCCCTCCTGAGGACTCCAAGTCCATGCGCTTGGAGAAGAGGGAGGAACCATCATCAGACTCAGAAGAGTCCTCAAAGACTGCCTCGGCCGAGCCACCCTCCACCTGCCGAGGTATATCGAGTGGGGTGACAGACAACCTATGGGGCAAACCCAAGGCCGACCGAGAATTTTGGTCGAGCCCAACTAATGGCTGTGGAGGCGGAGGTTCCACCAGAATCGGTGGGCAGCTGGAATTGGCCAAACAACGGCCTGAGAACAGGCTCTCGACTACAACAAGGGGTTGTTTCGCTGCTCGGTGACAGCCACTTAATGGCGGGGAAGCGACTGGGTCGGCTTATTCCGCGTCAAAAGGAGCTGTTGCTACATGAGTTCTTGTACCTCCGACGTCAACTTGCGCGAAGCCTCCTCCGTCCGAGGAAGGCGGCAGTGACGCTTGCCCGCGGTGCCAGAGGAGACCGCCTTGGCGGCGGATCGGTTGAACCGGAGAGATGTCCGAGACCGAGAGTCTCGACTTAGCCGAGGAAGTAGGAGAAGTGTCGAAATCGCACTCCCCTCGGCTCGGACGATCTCACCGAAGGCTCCGGAACCGGAGGCACAGACGAGCCGACGGGATCCTCAACTCCCACCGGGGGAACCGGGGAGAGGGGATTCTCAGCTTCTCCAGCAGACAACCCGTCTAACAGGTCGAGAAAAATCTCGACCGCGTCGACGGGAGTCTCGGTCAACTGGCCTGACGGGGACACCGTGAAGCCAGTGGCCGAAGCTGAGGGGTCGACCGAAGTCGACTGTCGACAAGGGAAGGGGATCTTTCCCGCTCCCAAGAGCATCGACGGAGAGACTTACTTTTGCTCTTTTTGAACCTGGAAAAAGGTCCCGAAGAAGTTGGACCCTCACCTTTGGTCGAGAGGGTCAGACAAAGCTCCTTAAAAGAAGCCGAGTACGAGGCACCGAGAGAGAGCGGGACAAATGCCGCAGCCGAGGTAGAAGCGCCTGCCGCCTCCTCTTCGAGGGCGATCATCTGCTCGAGCTGTTCTGCCGAGCCCGCCGCCGACACCGCCAATCGGGCCTCTTTAGATTTCACCGGTGGAATTCTTTTCTCGGGGCGCCCCAGTTGTAATAGGGCAGCACGGTCTTCAAGGACGTAGGCAGAAAAGGAAGAGCACAAGTCGCAGGCCTGCGGGTCATGCCCAAGGCCCAGGCAGTAGACGCACGTGGAGTGCGGATCCGTCCTAGACATCTTCTGCCCGCAAGGGCACCTCCGCAAACCGGAAGTCGATTTGTCCATCGCAGCCGTGAGGAGAAGACGACCGAAGTCTTTTTAGCAAAAAACCTTTTGATTTCGAACTTTCCAAGAATTAGGAACCAGTCTTAAACGCAGCGCGTTAAGGAGGGAACCTGAGCTTCCAAGCGGTAAGGAAGATCTGGCGTCATGGGGCGGAGCCGAGAGTTTTACCACCCGGGTGGGTGGGAGGAGCCAGCTTGAAGACCTTCCGGCAAGATTTAAAGCGGCAAGGAACCTGCCAATAAGTGTGGATGAACAACATATCTATGTCCCTAGAACCTAAAGACCCAACTGCTAGGCCGCGCTCAGTGATTATCAAATTTCACAACTATAAAACCAAAGAGAATATCCTAAAAAGGACTTGGCAACAACGAGAGGTCAGATATCTTGAATCTCGCCTTTTTGATCGGGACTATCCACCCACTATCCAAAAACAGCGGCAGGAATATGCTCCCCTTATAAAGATACTCCGAAGGGAAAATCTACGCATTCAAACACCATACCCCTCCAGACTAAGGGTATTTTGCAAAGAAGGGACTGAGATATAATACTTTCCAAGAAGCGAGGCAAGCTATGATTAAAAAGGGAATTGAACTACTGGAACAACCAATGAAGATGGGCCAGAAATGACGAGATCAAGATGAAACGTGGCAGACTATTCCACCTAAAAGAAACCATCTTCCCTCTTCAGAGACTTACTTAAAAAGCTCCCCGGTATCACGGAGCAAGACCTACCCCAAATTGAAGGCTGAGCTAAACACCTTGAATAGGTCTTCACACCAACAGATGCTATGCAGTGAGTAGCAACGGCTGTGCTGTGAGATAGCCTTTTTTCCTTGACTAGACTCGATAGTAAGATCCATGGGGGAAGCGTCAACTAGGCTCCTGAATAAATTCTAAAGTATTCGGATGAATCAAAAAGGCTTTTGGACTTAGAGACTTACATACAGGGCTGGCTATTGCAAAGAGATATACTATACAATGCTAGTCTATACATGTTTGACAAGTAATTGAAATAACATTTATGTTATTGTAAGAAAAGTCACTTAATATAAGGGCCTGGAGAAGGAAAATGAATAGGGTGGGATAAGGAGAGATAGGGAATAAGCTAGTTATAGTACTGAACCCTTGATGTCAATTTTCAGCACTCCCAGCTCTCAGATATCACGCGCAAGACCTACTGCAAACTGAAGGCAGAGCTAAACACATTGAATAGGTCTTTACAGCGTCAGATGCTAAGCAGTGAGTAGCAATGGATGTGCTATGGGATAGCCCCTTTTTTCCTTGACTAGATACATTAGAATAAGTCATGGGGAAGCCCCGACTAAGACCCTGAAAAAATTTTAAAATACTCGGAGGTGTTCAAAGGGCTATTGGACTTAGAGAGACTTAAATGCAGGGCTGGCTATTACGAAGAGACACATCGCACAAAGCTGGCCTGTAACTCTTCAATAATTAATCAAAATAAGATTTGTGTTATTGTAAGAGAAGTCATTTATTACAGGGCCCTGGGGAAACAAAATGAATAGGGTGGGATAAAGAGCGATGGGGAATACGATCGTTAAAGTACTGAGCCCTTTAAGCCAATCTTTAGCTCAACCCCCCCCCCCCCACGGACACTGTCTAATTGTAATATAAACCATTTCCCTCTTTTTATTTTTGAACAAGTTATTTTAAGCAGTCGGGGCTTGAAGCTATACTATACAACACAGTAGCATGTCCGAAGGATCTAGTCTGGTACAGACCCTTGAAGAGGTCCTTCCACCCAGAAGGAGTAATTTCCTCTTCAGACTACCACGTATAACGTCAAGATGGGTACAGAGGTCACTTAAGATAGTGGACCTCCTACCTTGGAAGTTCAAGCAAGGTATTCAGTTAGGTGCCCAGTTGGCGCCACCAAGTTTTTTATTGTTAAAGTCAGCGTGTCTTCATACATTTTGTTTTAGTGCAATCCTGGTATTCCAATTAAGGGAGTATAACTACTTTGTCTGGGAAAATTTCCTGAAGCATTAGTTTTTCTTGAGAAATGGGATCAGCTTAATGGTAAATATTTTAAGGCAACACGATGAGTTACACCTTTTGCACATATAATGTACATGGACTGACTAGTCCCATAAAACGTACGAAAATCTTAGCTTCACTTAAGCAAGCTGGTGCGGATATTCTGATGCTTCAGGAAACTCACGTATCAAAAGCTGAGCATCAAAAGTTCGAACGATTGGGGTTTGCACAGGTTTACGCTTCTTTTAAGGGAGGACGAAGCAGGGGAACCGTTATACTAAAACCACAAAGGGTCCCATTTCAAGCAACAGACCAAATAATTGACAAAGAAGGAAGGTATGTCCTATTAAAGGGGAAATTAAATGGGAACATCATCACGAGGGCATCACTGTATTTTCCACCTAACTCTGACTTTACAACCTATAGGTAGATTCTGTTGAAATTAATACAATGAGCACAAGGCCCAATTGTCTGGTGGTGGGAGTTTTAATTTGAACCCATCTCAACTATATGACCCAGTTACACAAAATCAAAAAGTCTCTAGACAGGCAAGGAACGTAGTAAAGCTGATCCAAGGAACTGGGATTGACAAATGCCTGGCGATATCACAATGGCACTGGTACCCACACACTTTTCACAAGCCCATCAAAGTTATTCATCAATTGATTATTTTCTAGTCTCGCAGGAACATGCCAAAATGTCACTTAAAGCCTGGCAAGGTGACTTTGTCCTCTCCAACCATGCCCCACAGTATCTGTTTCAGAAATGATCTATTTCGAAAATCTACAATATGGAGACTAAATATATATCTTTTAAGAGCTAAGGAAATTATACAGAAGACTAAACACACAATTAAACAAACTTTATTAGATAACGACATGCCAGAAATAGATATATCTATACTGTGGGACACGGTCAAGGCCATTTGCAGAGGTCAATTTATTGCAGTGGCAGCACATAAAAAAAAAAATAAAAAAATAAGAAAGCAGAAAAGAAATACTTTACTTGCCCAGATAAAAACTCTGGAAGAGCAACAAAATATAAAAACAACAAAGGCCACTAAGCAATTAAAGATACTGAAACAAAAGCTTAACTCTGTTGGATTATGTTGAACAATACCTGTTAATCCTCAGACAGAGGTATTACGAAGGTGGTCCCCGCTCGTTGAAACTCCTGGCGGGACGGCTAAGAAGGCAACAGGCTAGAGCCATGATCACCACGTTGAGACCTTCGCCTAAGGACCCACTCCAACACACTATAGCTAATATATCAAATATATTTGTTAAATATTATACGGAACTCTATGCAACACCCCAACCACAACCTACAGCAACAAAAATCAGAGCCTTTCTTCAAACCCTAAACCTCCCAACCCTTCCTAAAACCCTAGCGGAAACATTACTGGCCCCAATTTCAGTCAAAGAGCTGGAAGGAGAAGTGGGAAATCTAAAAACTAATAAGTGTCCGGGGACCGACGGTCTGCCTGGAGAATTCTATAAAGTTTTTAAACAAGACATAACCACTATATTACACCATTTGTTTAGAAATATAACCCTCCCTGAAACTCCTATCCCTCCATCCTGGCAATATGCAATTATCTCAGTAATCCCAAAACCTGGGAAGGTCCCATCCCAGCCTGGTTCCTATCACCCTATTTCCATTCTGAATACTGGCTACAAAATGTTGGCATCTATACTAGCATGCAGACTAGCTAACTTAGTCCCCCATTTTAATTCAGCAAGATCAGTCAGAGTTTATTCAAGGTCATCGAGCCCAAGACAATATTAGGAGAACTGTATACCTAATTGAACATATCCAAAAAGTACAAACCTCGACCCTTCTACTTAGTCTAGATGCTGAAAAAGCATTTGATAAGGTCGCATGGTCCTTTTTAAGGGAAGTATTGAATACTTTTAAAATCCCACAGCAATTTATAACCACCATATTTAAATTTTTATCAGACCCCTCAAGCTTATATTAGATCTAATGGCCATTTGTCTCAAATTTCACTTGCATAGGTGAACCAGGCAGGGATGCCCTATTTCCCCCCTTCTGTTCGCTCTTTACATCGAACCTCTGGCCCAAATGATTTGACAAGATCAAAATCTTCCTGGAATTAACTTGGCCAGAATGGAACACAAAATAGCACTATTTGTTGATGATGTTTTGATATATTTAGCAAGCCCGACTAACTCTATTCCACATTTATTTCAAAAACGTACTTTATTTTCATCCTTGGCTGGATATTCCTTATACTAACAAAACTGATTTACTGGCCTTTAATTATAAACCCCTCTAGACAAATTAAAGAAAAATTCCAATTTAAATGGAATTCCCAAACAATACGGTACTTAGGAGTTAATATTCCAGCTGACCTTGGATTATTATATAACCAAAACTACGATTCCCTAATACAGACCCTGAAAGACAGACTAACCATTGGACAGTGATACCTCTATCCTTTTATGCGAGAAATCAAGCACTTAAAATGAACGCTCTGCCAAGATTATTATATTTGTTTCAATCTGTACCTAGTATAGTGCCCTTACAATCCCTGAACAATTGGCAACGAATATTTTTGAAGTTCCTTTGGCAAGGCAAAAAAAACAAATTCCAAATATTGATGCTTTCCAAAAACCTAGGAGGAATAGCACTTCCTAATTTACACTATTATTAGAATGTCTCCGAAATGCGACTGGCGTTGTTATGGGGAAACACCACTATGGTGGCACATTGAAGCAAACTGATCTTTGTAGAGTTCTGCCTCACCCTTTAACCTCCACCCTTTTGCCCCTACTGATGAGACAACTCCAAGGACTATTACCAAATAGTACAGGAACAATCCTGGAGGGTTGAAGAAGGGGCTATCCTCAAAAGCGGTTCTCTAACCACACCAGGAAATACTGTTGGTTCTCTGTGAACCCTGCTTTTCCACCAGCACAAGAATATAAATGGTATGCTCACCAGGCCACTAAAGGTTTTGTGGCACCTTGACAAATACTTCAAAATTCTTCCACGATATCTTTCACAGAAGCAGAAACAAGGTATGGCTGGGTTTCCAGTGATTACATATACTATTACAGATGAGAGATTGGATTAATATGCAAATAAAAACTCAAAACTCTAGATCAATACAAGAAGAGGACTGTAGTCCCTTTGTTCGTATATGGACAATCTCTGGAAAAGACCATGCCATATCACTTATACCAATTCCTTAACACTTAACAGAATCATCTAACGGATTTAATAAAAAAGAGATGGGAGAAGGACTTGGATATCCCCCTACTAGAACAATGTATTGGCCGAAGGTGTGGCAATCAACAGGGTCCACAACTTTGTCCCCTAGCTGGAGGGAGTACATTTGGAAGGTCCGCACTAGGTACTTTTTAGCACCCCTATTCCAAGCAAAGCGTATCCCTGAAGCATCTTCATCCTGCTGGAGACAATGTGGGACACTAGAGGCTTCCCCATGCTCATATATTTTTAAATTGTCCAGTGATTAAGCCACTCTGGCAAGCAATCACCCACCAAATAACTAAAATAATGACCACACAGGAAACCTTGACCCCCTCAAAATCTTCTATTGGGCATACCTCTTAACACCCTGAAAGACAGAGATACCATACATCTCTGGGCTATATGTATAGTCGCAGCTTATAAAGCTATTACCAAAAAGTGGCTGCTCCCTAAACCCCCAACCTTACTAAAATGGCAAGAAATGGTAACCTATACAACACATGGAACAGCTAACGCATAACTTACAAGACAAGGCTGCATCATACCAGAACCACTGGACCACATGGGACCTCAACAAGTGACCTAAGTTGGGAGATAGGGGGAAATGAGCAAACCCTGAGGATATTATGAGGTAGGGTACAGGATCACAGGGTATAGGATCCAGCGAGGGTCCTTCCACGGAGGTCATGAGGGCTGCCTGAACCTGCCCTTCCCCACCCCCACCCCCCGAAGGTCGAACAAGGAGACAGGTAAAATCCTGAAAGGAGCCAGCGTCAGCCTGAGGTGCTCGATGCTAGCATCTCCTTAATTTCAGAACAGAAACTAATTCAGCATTTTCGGACTAAAAAGTAATTGTGCTTTAAAAGCTGTTACCCTACCAGCAACGCCAGGCCCAGTTAATCTGCCTTGCTGCTCGCTCTGCTCATCTTGTGCTGCGTGCAGTGTGAAAAGTTTGAACTTGGCACCTTTCTGTCGGCGCAGGAGTGAAGACAGTTTTTTTTTTTTTTCCCACCTTTGCAACATCACTCTGCCTGCCATTTTGCTGTACTGTTTAGGTTACTTTAAGTGTTTGTTTATATGCATTTCTGCCTTAAAAGGATTGTTATTTAACTGGAGGGGGGTAAATACTTGACTCAGAGACCTTCAAGCACTGCAGTTTGCCTGTGTTATGCATCTCTGCTCTCTCCACGGACTTAGAGCCACTCTTACAGTGTTGACATTTTATAGCTTGCGCCTGCATTAAGCTGTTTCTCCCTTTACCCTTCCCACGTCTCTACTCTGGCCCCCTCTTCCCCTCGTGCCCCCTCTCTGCTATCTCCTCCCTCTCTGCTCGAAAATAAGAAATTCACCTCACCTTCTATTTTTTCCACAGGGTATGGGATCCAGCGAGGGTCCTTCCACGGAGGTCGTGAGGGCTGCCTGAACCTGCCCTCCCACAACCCCACCCCCGAAGCTCAAACAAGGAGACAGGTAAAAATCCCTGAACGAAGCCAGCGTCAGCCTGAGGTGCTCAATGTTAGCGTCTCCTTAATTTCAGAAAAGAAACTGATTCAGCATTTTCGGACTAAAAGTAATTGTGCTTTAAAAGCCGTTATCCTACCAGCAACACCAAGCCCAGTTAAACTGCCTCGCTGCTCGCTCTGCTCATCTGGTGTTGCGTGCAGTGTTGACCCCACCGGCCGCCCCACCGCCCCCACCACCACCACCCTTGGTCGTCACCACGATATATACCTGAGATCACGTGATGCACAAAAACCCACTTTGCCATTTCCAGGCTATACTAACTCTCCACTAGGGGCATTCCTTCATCTTTAACTGCCTTTATAGCCAAATTCCTGTTAGCCTATCTCATTAGAATCTGAGCTACCTTTGGGTACCCACACAAGCCCTCCCCTCTGTCACTGCTGCTTCCACCCCCTATCCCCTTCTCTCCCAGCCCTACCTGCTTCTCCTGTCTACCAACCTCTAGTACATGCCTCAGCATCCCTCCAGCTGGGAGGTCCAATTTACTGCTGCTCCCACCCCCTATCCCCTTGTCTCCCAGCCCTACCTGCTTCTCCTGTCTACCAACCTCTAGTACATGCCTCAGCATCCCTCCAGCTGGGAGGTCCAATTTACTCCCACCTCCCCCGGTTGCCCAGGGCATGACCCCAAAACCACACACTAAAGTAAGTTCCCCGGGTACTTCCTGCTAGCCAGCAGCCAAAAGCGCCCTCGCTTTGCCATCAACTGCTGACCCTGCCCGTTTTACCCTTCTGTTAGGATCCTTCCTCCGCTGGGTACCTCACGCTCACTGGCCGGTTCAAAAGCTTGGGCCATGGCTCCACATGTACAGGCTGGTAACTCAGCCAGCTGTCAAGGTCTCCCAACCAACCTGGCCTCTTTCAAGACCCCCAGAGCCTGGCAAATGGCCAAAGGCCTAAAAAATAGCACACCTCAACATCCGCAGCATACTCCTAAACCTTGCAGAACTAACAGTCTGGGTGGCCCATTACAAGCCTGACATTATGGGCATCACAGAAACTTGGCTTAAGCCTCGTACTCCAGACAGCGCTTGTGCACTCCCGGGCTACAGCCTTGTTCAGCACGATAGGGCTGGTAGTAAGCGCGGGGGGGGGGTGCTCCTATATATAAGGTGCACCTAAATGTGACACCAGTTGCTCATTTACCCCCTGCACCCCCAGCCTGCGAGCTTCTTCACACCCTCCTCCTACTTGGGAACACAAAAAAGGTGCATCTTGTCTACGCCTACAACCCTCCGAAAGGGGGGTACACAAAGGCTCTCCTCTCTACTTGACCTACTTAGGGATAAGGTTGGCTCTAATGAGCTGCTTATCCTGGGGGACCTAAATCTCAATTGGCTGGGGCCCAATACCAAGCAGTTTGAGCCTCTTCTCTCTGGCCTAGCTCTCAGTCAGATCATCTCGGAACCCACAAGGCTCTCCTCCCGGGGTGACAAAGGGACGCTCATCGACTGGGTAATGAGCAACAGACTAGATAAAATTGTCCACTCAGGGATACTCCCTGATGCCATATCTGATAACTCCCCAACCTACTACATACGGGGCTCTATCTCACCCAAAGTCCCCAGCAGAGTGATCCAGATGAGGGACTATTCTAAACTCATACTAAAAACCACTACTTTGAGGATCTATGGGGTGTTGACTGGTCCAGGGTTACTGCCACAAATGACCCTGTTGCATCCCTAAAGCATTTCCTTGCCGTATTTGTCCCCTTGCAAGATAGGCACACACCCCTCTCAAAAAGGAGGGTAAGAGGCACAGTCACGAAGTGGCTCCATGGAGGCCTTTTCTCCCTCATGAAGCAGAGAGACAAATGCTGGGTAAAACACAAGATCTCTTGCAATGACAACGACCTCCTTGAATATCGTCAACTCAGAAGCTCCTGTAAGAGAGCCATACGCTGCGCCAAATGTGAGTACTGCAAATCCGCCCTGCTTGCCTCGGCAAACAACCCCCGGCGCTTTTGGAAAAATGTCAAAAACCTCGTCGGAGGGTCGGCTAAGGAACAATTCACCAACATGCACATCAGGGGAATCAACTGTAATAACCCCCTAACCATCGCCACTGCTTTTAACCGCATGTTCTCAGGCCTGCCTGCTCCCTCTTCCTCCCTACTCCCTGCCCCAAAAACCGCTGAGTGGGCTCCTCCCCCCCTACCGCCTTTCTACCTCAAATGGATCTCCGTTGGTGAGACCCAGGAACTCCTTGCTGGTCTCTCACACCACACAGGAGTTGGCCACGACAGCCTCGAACCAAAGTTACTTAGCTTGGGGGCTCCCCTCCTCGGCCGGCTGGTCACTCACATCTTCAACGCTTCCCTTATCTCAGGGATCATCCCTGATGTATGGAAGGGTTGCCAAGGTTGTCCCCGTCTACAAACACGGTGACCCCAAAGACATCAATAACTATCGCCCCATCGCTATACTGTCGGCCACCTGCAAGCTCCTTGAAAAGGCAGTTGCCTCACAACTCACGAGGGCCTGCAGGATAAGCTGGGAGAAATGGGGGTGGGGAACCAGATGATCAGATGGATAGACAATTGGCTCCAGGACCAGACCTAGAGGGTCGCAGTTGACGGGATAGTCTCATCCCCAAGGAGGGTCATTAGTGGGGTCCCACAGGGATCAGTCCATGGGCCCCTCCTGTTCAATGCCTACGTCTCTGACATAAGGACAGGTATCAGGAGTGAGAGGAGTCTCTTTGTGGATGACTCAAAACTGGGGGCGGTGGTGGATGGGGAGGAGGGGGGTGGCCCTAGAGGGGGACCTGGAGGCTCTGGAAAGATGGTCTAGAAAGTGGAAGCTGAGGTTCAATGCAGGGAAATACAAGGTACTGCACCTGGGGGCCAGAAACCGGGCTAAGTGTACACCCTGGGCGGGGGGATGCTACAAGACTCAATGGCTGAGAGGAACCTAGGGGTGGTGGTGGATGTCAAGATGAACAACCTCGGAGACTTGTAGGAGGGCAGCAGCCAAGGCCAACAGGATGCTGGGATGCATCATGCAGGGGGAGGAATACCTCAGAAGGAGGAAGTGATATTCCCCTGTATAACTGCTTGGTGAGGCCACACCTCGGTACTGCGTGCAGTTTTGGAGGCCACACTTAAAGAGGGACTTTAAACTCCTGGAGAGGATCCAGAGGAGAGCAATCAAAATGATTTGGGGCTTGAGTGGACAGGACCTATGGGGAGAGGCTCGAGGAGCTCATTATGTACACATTGGAAGAAAGAAGGGACTGGGGGGACATGATAGAGGTCTTCAGATATATGAAGGGGGTAAATAAGGGAGGAGCAGTCAGGGTGCTTCAAAGGAAAGAGGAGGGGGCAACTAGACGGCATGGGTGGAAGCTGGAGGGGGGAAGATTCAGGTGAGAAAGGAGGAGGTGCTACTTCACTGAGAGGGTGGTGGAGCCATGGAATGCTCTGCCCAGGGGGCTGGTGGAGGGGTTCAAGAGGGGGTGGGACAGGTACAGGGGAAGGGTTTTGGAAGCAAAATCCAGTGCAGCGAGAATATCCAGAACTGGGAAGGGAGAAGCCGAGGGGGGCAGCAAGGTCAGCTCCCAGGGTGGGGGGCTGACCAAACGAGCAGATACGAAAGACCGTTAGGCCTATTCTGGTGGCATTTTAGTATGTTAGCAACTCTCCCACTACTTCCAGGGTTATGATGGTCTATCCCCTGCCCAGCACGGTTTCAGAAAATGGCACAGTACAATGACTGCGCTTGCCGTGGTTACTTCCGAGATCAGGTCCACGACTGACCAAGGCAAAAATGACTGGGGCCATATTTGATCTTTCTAAGGCCTTCAATCAGGTTGACCATTCCCTCCTCCACTCCGCTCTGCAGTCTCTTGGACTCTCCCACCGAGCCCTTGACTGGTTCTCCAACTACCTTGGGGGCAGGCAGCAATACACCTGCTTTAAATCAAACCCTCTCAGCCCTCTCCCCAGTTAGCTGCGTGGTCCCCCAGGGATCTGTCCTTGGACCCATTCTGTTTTCCCTGTTCATTAATGAATTGCCCTCTGCTACTACTCATGGGCACCCAACTCTATACGCTGATGACCTCGTCATCCTGGCCAGTTCACATGATATTACTAGCATCAACTCCCAGCTTAACTTCGATTTCTCTCTTATCCAGAAATGGCTTGAGGGCCACAAGCTTACCGTCAAACTGAAGAAAACCCAGGCCATGCTCTTTGGCTCTGTGGCCAAAACATCTTCCTGCCCAATGCCTCTAAAAATCTATGGAGCTAATGGCTCCCTCCTGCCGGTCATTGACTCTGTCAGGTATCTAGGAGTTACCCTTGATTCACAATGATCTCTCCACACATATTCGGAATGCATGTAAAGCCTCAAATGGCAAGCTTGGCCTTGCCTACAGAGCTAAGGACTGCCTCACCCCGGCCACTCGGCTCGCCATAGCCAGGGGGATTCTCCTTCCCACTCTTTGTTATGGGCTTGTTGCCTTTGCCCCGGTCCCAAACTCTAGCCTTGCGAAATGGGACACCGCTTACAACAATATATGCTGCTTTGCACTCTCTGCCCCCCGCCTTACACATCACTGTGATCTCTACTCACGGCTGGAGTGCCTACCCCCAGAAAAGCACCGTGCCTTCGTCCTTGGCAACTTCGTTGATAACATAGTTAGAACGGCTACTCTAGCCCTTCCCTTTAAGCATGCAACCCCTGTCTACCACTTAAGATCGAGTGCTGCACAGGCCTGCATGTTTCCCAAGACCCGCACCCTCACAGGTGACCGGGCCTTCACCGTCCACGCGCCAAGAATGTGGAACTCCCTTTCCACCCAAGTTTGTGCCTTTCCCTCCTATCCCTGCTTCAAATCATCCCTATGGAACTTCCTCAAAACTGCTTCGGCCTGTCTGTGTTCCACACAGACCCAGCGTCTTCTCTCCCCCCCACCCCCTGTGGGAGCTGTCCTGTGAGCAGTTTCTCCGGCCACTGTTAATCTCTGCCGATAACCCTCATAAGGCACTTACTGCCCCCCTGGTGGAGTGGTGATCTTGTTCTTATCAGTACCCGCCTCCTTTCCCGCTCTGAGTCTTTCACTTCTCTCATTGTACGCGACCAGGTCAGGCAAGCACACACATGTACGTTCCAACAATTCTGATGTTATTTCGGAGTTGTTATTTGAAGTTATTCTACCTCCCAATGCTGTCATGTTAATTTGTTACTTGATTGCTCTCTGACCAGTTTTGAGCCTGTTTGTACCGTAAGCTGTACCACCCACTTGTCTGAGCATGTGGCTCCTGTATGTTACCTTGACTCTGTATTATGTTTTACATTTACTTTGTAACTCTCCCGGGTCACACCTGAAAATAGGCACTTGGATGTCTAGAGTGCTTACCTGGTTAACAAAAGCAAATAATTTCTCAGCCTCCCCAGAAGGGGAATTATTTATCTCCTGTTAAATATACCTCGTGGTCCGCTTAAGAAAGGAATAAAAAGTGAGAGAGAAATAAAATGCTCTAGAAGTTTTACTAAATAAGACAAACAGTAATGGAAAACTTATGCTCAATGAACAGGATTTTAATTTACTTTTGAGATAAAAAAAAAAAATAAAAAAGACAATTGCTGACATGTTTGATTTTGTATGTATTTTAGTTATGTATGTATAATTTTTGTATTTTATTTATTCTATACATGTACTTGGAAAACTGCACTTTCTAAATGCTGTACAAATATCAAATGCTACCTGACGCACTGGAATTAAGGAGCAAAGGCATCTGTATAATGAAGTGATGTTTTAAACATGTATTAAGAAAAAAGAAAAATGCAATAAATATAAAAAATAAATAAATCCATAAATAAAATCAATAAAAGTCCACATTTGCTCATGTGTTCTTATTTGGTATATTATATGTAAGCATTAATCACCCGACAGAGGAGGGGCTCTACGTGGATTAATACCTGCTTGAGGAATTGGTGCACGAGATGAAGCCGAGGGTTCAACCTCCAGCGGCATTAATCCACCGGTAGATCCCGACGCTGGAGGTGATTATCGCGCTGTAACATAGGCTCGCAGGCGCACGAGCCTATGTTACCGGTGTGTGTCCCTCGGTGCCAGAGACCCTACAGGGAGGGAGACAGTTTGGAGAGCGGCAAGGGTTTTGCTGCATGAAGAGGGCCTGGCTGTGACCGCCCCTATTAGAAACAGCAGCCCCATTGTCCTCCACCTGTACACTGCCTGCGGCCCATTTTTCTTCAGGTATGCTGCAGCTTTAATAATTAACATGGAACACTTTCAGTAATGAGTCAGGGGGGCTGCGGCTCTCGGCGCCAAGGCGGCCTTATGGGTGTGGTAGCACGGAGGAGACTCGGTCTACTGCCTCTGAGGGCAACAGGTGGTACTAACCGAGTGGGCGTTAACTGTGGGTTAATACCCACTCGGTTTGTGCCACTTCGGCCAATGCGGCTGCTCCATTTCACTGCTCTCTGGTATGCCGTGTTACAAATAGAGAGATTCAGACAAACTGATTAGATTGGTTTCTAACCAATTTTCACCAGCTGTATTAGTTATTATATAATGAAATATGGAGGGGGCAATGCAACTCTTCCCTTCCCCTTGTTGTAAACACCCGCCATCTGTGATGACTGCAAACCACTGAGTTCTGCTTGTGTGGTGCACAATTAAAACTTTGCTGCGTGAAAGTACCTTGTTGGACCACACACACACACACACACACACACACACACACACACACACACACACACACACTTCTGTAACTAAGTAGCCAACAACTTTGAAAAACTTGGTTACTATAACGCAGACTGTATACAAAAAAAAAATATATGTTTTGTTACATGGTAGCACTGGAGTATGCACCCAGCACATCTACCATGCTGTTGTGCAAGGTCCACTTTAATCAGTGTTTTTCCTAAAGCATATACATGAGGTGTTTCCATGATTCTGCATCACCTCTGTTCTTGAAACAAAGCCCAGATTGTCAACGTAATTAACACTCCAGTATTTGTGGGGCCACAGAGAGGAAAAACAAAACAAGAAAAAGAGATGGAGAAAATGAAGTGCCAAAAGAAAACAAATGTTGTACCCTACAACAAAAGGGATGCAGTCCTCAACCTATAGCTATGAGAAAATGAGCAGATCCTGGCTTGCCCAATGCCAGACCCTGGGTCCTGGGCAGAGCTCTGAGCAGATGACAAGGAAGTTGAGAAGGGCTGTACTGCTGTTACACTGTTGAGCACCACTAGCTGGTCCAGGTAAAGTGCTACTTTATTACCAGCACAATCAGCAAGTGGAAAGCTGAGAAATAAGAAGGAAAAATATACTGTCATTAAGAAGCAGGTGAAAGTTAGCCCTTCCCCAACATAGCTTTAAAGAGCACCAGTTTCGGGGCATTCTGAAGGCTCCCCACCTGTAGCCTACCTGCACCAGAGATAATCCAGTTTTAAAAGTTTTTCTTCAAATTAAGTGAAGGAGAAGGAATCTTAAGCAAGAGCTGGCCACCCAATCCCTTCCCTGGTCCCGATGTAGCCCAGCTCTGCCCCCATGCTGCCGCCATGCTCCGTTTTCTGACATTGGAAGTTGTAGAGGGCGAGGGCGTACTCCATTGATAGTAATAGGAGCGTCATTTAGAGCATGGCTTTTTATATTTTAGAGGTTCACTGAGGGCAAATCAAAGGCATGGCTTTGTTAGTTGAGCTGTGCCTTTGATTCTCCCCTCAGTGGACCTCTAAACTATAAAAAGCAATGTTCTGAATGATGCTCCCATTGCTATCAATGAAGCATGCCCTCATCCTTTACAAACTCCGTCACAAAACGGATTGCAGGGGCAGTACAGGGGTGGAGCTGCACTACATCGGAGACCAGAAAGAGAAGATGGAGCCACCAGCTCATTTATGATCAGTTCCCCTTCATCGAATATTAAGACGGGGGGGGGTAAAATTTAATTAATTAGTTAGACTCCAGTACTGGTAAGCTACCGGGGGTTGGGGTGGGTGTGTGTGTGTGTGTGTTCTTAAAGAAGTATATTCAAATAAGCATGATTGGCACTCCAACTCCCAAGCCAGTCAAGGATAAAAGCAAGGGATAAAAGGCATAAAGACTTGGTTCTGGCTGTGGAGCAGTGAATAAGAACCATGGGTGTGGGGGCACAATTAAGGTGTTTTTTTTTTTTTTGGTGAACAGAGATGGACATAGGTCAAGGACATTATATTAAAAATAAACACATCTCCCAGCAAAAAAGGAAAAGTCAAGGAAGCTACAGTAGTTGAGGTATAATTTACCCTCACTCCCAAAACTCCTCTCTCCTTGCACTACCCCTAGCACAGTTTGTACAGATGCAAACACCTGCTGGCAAAGGCAGTGTGGCACCACTACAGTGACCCTCCTCATATTCAGGGGTTGAAACTGGCACCGGCCCGCTAGCCAAATGCTGGTAGATGTGTCGCGCTAGTAAGATTTTCCTTTAACTAGCCCTGTGGGCTTGTACTGGAGAAGGTAACATTTCAGTAAGTACATCAGCTAGGCTGGTGGAGTTCCAGTCACTAGCCCTGCTGGCTAGTGGCTGCAAAAACTTAATTTCAACCCCTATCATAGCTGTGTATACGGTCAAAGAGAGCTACATGGACTGGCTCAACAGTACTCATATGCTTCTCTTCCTTCAGTGTGCTTCACAGGTGGGACATGCAGCTCTCAACTTCGAATGGGGCAAGACACTGAGATGTAAAGTCCTTCTAATCCTTATGGAGCTGCACGCTTAATGGAAATAACACCTTTACAGAGCTAGAAGTCAGAGCTGAACACGCGCAGCTTGGCCCAAAGGAAACTGCGGGCTCTAAATTACTGAGTCACCCCTTTTTTTTTGCCCCAGCTAACATTCGGGTACCTGGAAAAGTGACAGAAGTATGTACAGTATCAGAAGAAAGAGAATCACTCCATGCAATCCACCCTGTTTTACCCTGCAACTTTAAAAGCATGTATGTTTTTACATACTATTAGTTATAGGTAGAAAGAAAGACTGTTTGTGCAACAAATGCCACAAAAAGGAGGAACTACGTTACAGAGCTACCCCCCTCAAAAAAGAAAGAAAAAAAAAAAAAGATGTTTCGGCAACTTCAGTGCTGAAAATGACAACATTCTGAAAACCACATTACAAGTTCTCATTCTAAAGAAAGGGAACTTAAATTATAGTCATTGCTAGTATCACTCGTTAAATGTGACGAGATACTGGCCGTTTTATTTCCATCCCTGAAATACAGCAGTTCAAGTCACGCCCACTGACAAGATTCAGATAGTGGTTTCTTTCAGTGGCAGTAATGGAGTCCCACAACACAGCCTTGCAGCAGGCTCCTGAATCTTCCAGTCTTAAATCTGACAAATTCCCGTCATATTTGTCTTAAATTCTGAGCCTACGACTGCTTTTGGTGGCATCAGTTCAATTCAGTGGAAAAGCATTTACATTATAATACCAACTCTCACAATTCTGCACAATTTGCATTTGTTGGTAAGAATATACACTTCTGCTGCTCTTGACAAGTTGGCAGTTTGGCAGTGCAAATAGAGGATGCCGCAAAGCTGTTGCATCCCTGTACATCATCATAAAAAGTACA
The DNA here is from genome assembly GCA_016271365.2 of Neoceratodus forsteri. Classification (NCBI taxonomy): domain Eukaryota; kingdom Metazoa; phylum Chordata; order Ceratodontiformes; family Ceratodontidae; genus Neoceratodus; species Neoceratodus forsteri. The sequence continues at coordinate 1,112,984,091 of CM028131.1, forward strand.
AAAACATTTTAACAAAAATGCTCTATATCGATACCAAATGCCAGAGTATAGATTTTTTTCCCCAATCTACAAGAAAAGAACTGGCGAAAGAGAACCCAAAACTACAATAAGTGGGACTGGGAGCATGCATTTTGAACACCACAGGGGGCTCAATCCTGTCTGCAGCAGTGAACCTCATCTCTTGGTTCCAAAATCAGAATAGTGCTTTACTTGTACCCTACTTAGGGACACCCTTGATGGAGGTCCCTGGGGGAATCTAATAGGTCACACATAAAGAATAATACGAGATAATCTGGGGGACTCATCCTATTCGATATTACGTCTGGAATAAGTACTTAGAACTAGAAATCCCTTTCACACTTTGGAGACAGACAATGTTGAAAGCAACCAAAATTATTTCCTCAGGAATGTGAAGGGAATTTGCATGGAAAGTCCGTTCTAGACATTTTCGCTCTCCAGCAGTTCTAGCAAAATATATGCTAGCCTCATACTGCAACTGTTGAAGAAACCAATTGCACACTTGCAGACCTGAGACATATATTCTAGCACTGCCCAAGCCCGGTGCACTTTACAGATGGAACTGGAGAAATGTCTAGGAGACAGACTATTGAACTGACGGCAGAGATGGTATTGTTATCCATCTTTCCTCCCCACAGACCAAGGTAGACCAACACCTTGCTCTCTGCGCCCCCCTTTTCCTACTACCAGCAAAAAAAAAAAAGACATCGCACGTAGGTGGATGTCTCCTGCGAACCCGATAGTCTCAGACTGGCACAAAATAGTGCATGAAATTTATAGATCAACACCTGAAGAGCTAAATTTCATAATAAACAGGATGCCATCATGAGGTAATGGCAGCAATGGATTCCCTTTCTCCCAGACTGACCCAGAATTTGTCCCCTAGAGGGAGAGGGCGAGCGGTTACATAATCCTCTACTCGTGTCCCCCCGCCTCAACTTCCTCCATCCCTCAAGCTGTCATCGGGGGTTGGTGGGGGGGGCGCCTCTCAAACCTTTTCCTCTTAAAATAAAATTTGAAGATGGTATAAGTTCCTGCCGCCTGCTTAGGGATACCCAGGGTCATTTTTTTGTGACCCTTTGGGGTAACGGCACAAGAAATGGTGCGAGAGTACTTTAACATTTTTCTACACTGTGTATTATAAACCTGACATTATGCATTATTCTTACTGAACTGTTTATGTAAAAGCCTTCTAAGGTTGGTTATGATTTACTGTACACCTGATGTCTGTCAATAAAAATTAAATTAAAAGAACAGTGCTTTACATACCATTAGATGAGATACTGGAAGTGCAGAAATATGTAAGCAGTGGCCTCAGGCCCCCCACCAAGGATGGATTAATTCTCCAGCAGAACCATGCTGCGGAGTGGCTTCATGCGCTTGCAACATGGCAAGTGCATCAAAACGTTTTACATTCTACCAACACACAGACACAGTGACTTTATTTTAAACGCCTGTACTGCAAAGGGAAAAACTGGTTTGAACATGGTGACTGAAAATCATTCTGTTTCTACTCACGATGTTACCGTTAGCAACATTTTCTACCAGTAATTTTATACTTTTTAGTTTCACATTTACTAATAGGGTACTTTTTTCTCCCAACTTACTGTCAGGATCCATGCAAGCTACTTCAATTTTCATCTGTGTATATTACAGGATATGGGTTGCATTGCATGATGGGACACGTGCTAGGGTAGAGCTTCATGTTTTGTTACTGCACTGTCCAAGCAGGCAACCAAGATCCTAAGTGACAGGTTTAAATGCTTCCTTGGCAAGCTTTTAAACTAGCCAAAAGGGGGGAGGTGCTAATAAGATGCAGGAAATGTCAAGCCTCCCCCCACAAAACATGACAGGTAGTAAGGTAAATGCTGAGGTACAGTGCTCAACAGACGGCAGGACAGGGGTAAATGGAAAAATAGACAAGGGCAAAAAGAGCAGGCATGGGGGGAAAAAACAAAAAAAGGATAAAGCCAACATTAAATGGAGGGCAATGAGTACCAATGCCCGTAGTCTGGGAAACAAGCTTCCTGAGCTAGTAGCCTTGATGGAAGATGAACAATTGGATATTGTGGCAGTCACAGAAACATGGTACACAGAGAACCATGACTGGGATGTCAACATACCGGGGTACACAGTCTACAGAAGGGACAGGGAGGGGAAAAGAGGAGGTGGAGTAGCTCTATACATAAAGGAAGGAATCAAAGCTACAGAACTAAAAAGTAAAGGGGGAGGACAAGAGGCACTCTGGGTCACCTTGGAGACAGGGAATGGCATCACAATCTGCACAGGGGTTGTATACAGACCCCCATCTCAAGGAGGAGGAAATGGACAAGAAAATGATAGAGAACATTCTCAAAATGGCTGAAAAAGGGGAGATACTGTTGATGGGGGACCTGAATATGTCAGATGTTAACTGGATGACATGTACTGCAGCCACATCCAAGAGCAGGGTCATTCTCGATGCCCTGCAGGGGGCAGGCCTCAGACAGCCAGTGTTGAAACCCACTCAGGAGGGAGCAATACTAGACCTGGTACTCTCAAATGGAGAGAGGATCACAAATTTAGAAGTCAGTAGACATCAGGGAACAAGCGACCACTGCACAGTGTGCTTCACAATAAGCACAACCATGGAGACAAGCCATACAAAAACAAACATAATGGACTTTAGAAGGCTGACTTTGGCAAAACGGGTGAATACCTGAGGAATACACTAGCAAATGGCCAAAAAGGAGAGGTGGAAGAACAATGGAGAAAAATCGAAACTGCCATAATAGAGGCAACAAGCCTTCGTGTGAAACAGATAAAGAAAAAGCGGAGTAAAAAAACCACTATGGTTCTCAAAAGAGGTGGCAGGGAAGGTTAAGGAGAAAAAGGCTGCATTCAAAAAGTATAAAGCATCACAGAAGAAGCATGACAGGGAACTGTATCAATTAAAGCAGAAAGTGGGGAAGGCAGTCAGAATAGCAAAAGCCCAAACCGAGTTAAAAATAGCCAATTCAGTTAAGAAGGGGGATAAAATCTTTTATAGGTACATTAGGGAGCACAGAAAGGTTAAGGGAGGAATAGTGAAGATTAATAAGGGAGAGGGGAGGTGGGCAGAGGGAGACAGTGAAAAGGCAGAGATACTGAATGAATACTTTTGCTCAGTATTCACAAAAGATGAGGAGGAGTTACCTAGACCAGACAATAGAAGCACTCTGGGTAGGGGGGTTGACACCAGTCCATTTACAGAAGAAAGAGTCCTGAAAGTACTCCTAAAACTCAAGGTGGACAAAGCAATGGGGCCTGATGGGATTCACCCCAGAATCCTAAAATAACTAAGGAAGGACCTAGTGACACCACTGACCACACTTTTTAACAAATCATGGGAGGATGGGGTGGTACCCGAGGACTGGAGGAGGGCAGAGGCAGTATAGCGCAGTGGTCTAAGGCTCTGAGCTGCAAATTTGGTGACATCCAGCAGACCAGACCTGGGGTTTGAATCCCACAGCTTCCACTTGCATACAAGTGACCCTGAGCAAGTTACTTTAACCTCCTTGTGCTCCCAGGTCGCTCCTGTAAAAAGCTTAGCTAGTGTGCTATACCTGGTTAAACAACTAAATAAAAATTTAAAAGATGCGATTCCCCTTCACAAAAGTGGGAGCAAGGCAGAAGCAGGAAACTACAGACCTGCAAGTTTGACCTCAGTGGTAGGGAAAATGATGGAATCACTTCTGAAAGAAAGAACTGTTGAGTACCTAGAGGCCAGCGGGGCAAAGGACCCAAAGCAACATGGATTTGCAGCAGGAAGGTCATGTCAGACGAATCTAATAGATTTCTTTGACTGGGTCACCAAAGTAATAGACTAGGGAGGGGCTGTGGATATGGCCTACCTAGACTTTAGCAAGGCATCTGACATAGTCCTGCACAAAAGATTAATAATCAAGTTAGCCAGCCTGGGAGTGGGTCCCAGGGTGGTAGCCTGGGTAGCAAACTGGCTGCACAACAGGACACAGAAGGTAATAGTGAGTGGAACACATTTCGATGAAAAGGGGGTCACTAGTGAGTACTCAGGGCTCAGTACTGGGTCCAGTCCTCTAACATCTTTATAGGTGACATTGCAGAGGGTCTGAGGAAAGGTATGCCTCTTTGCAGATGACACAAAGATCTGTAACAGAGTTAATACACAAGGGGGTAAAGCATGAGAAGGGACTTGGCAAGGTTGGAGGAATGTTCAGACATATGGCAACTTAGATTCAATGCAAAGAAGTGCAAGTAATGCACCTGGGAAACAAAACCCAGGAGAAGAGTACACAATAGCAGGGGAGGTAACAATAAAAATGGAACGGGACTTGGGGTAGTCATATCAGATGATCTAAAGGTTGGTAAACAATGCGAAGTCAGTAAGGAGAGCCAGGGATACTGGGATGCATAGGAAGGGGCATCACAAGTAAAAAAGGAAGTGGTTATCCTCTGTACAGACAGTTGGTGAGACCCCATCTGGAGTACTGTGTGCAGTTTTGGAGACCTCATCTACGCAAGGACATAGACAGGATGGAAGCAGTCCAGAGGAGGGCAACTAAAATGGTGCAGGGTCTGCTTCAGAAATCATATGAAGAGAGACAGAGAGCTTAATATGTATACCCTTGATGAAAGGAGGGACGGGGGGACATGATAGAAACGTTCAAGTACCTCAAGGGAATGAACAAAGTCCAGGAGGGTAGCATCTTTCAAAAAAAGATGTGTGTAAGAACAAGGAGGCACAATTTAAAGATAGAGGGGGACGGCTCAGGGTAATGTGAGAACATGTTTTTCATGGAGAGAGTGGTGGATGCATGGAACCGCCTTCCTGGGGAGGTTGTTGGGTCTAAAACAGTGGGAGAATTCAAACATGCATGGGACAGACATAAGGCAATTGTAGTGGGGGTGGCAGGAAGTAGGCTGTTTGTTAACTAGAATCTGCAGCTTATCCAGTAGCTAGGGAAATGGGCAGACTGGGTGGGCCAAGTGGTCTTTATCTGCCGTCAAAGTCTATGTTTCTGTGTTCCCTTGGTAGGCCAACAAATGGCTGTGAAACAATGCTAGCTAGCAGTACAGCACTGTTTTATAGCCATTTGTAACACGGCACTATTCAGAGCCCCAGGAGCGGAGACGGTGATACGCGTGACGGCATCACGTGGTGCAGGAGCAGCACAGCATTATGAGACAATAATGTCGTGTTGCTCTTGCAGTGCCGAAACTAGCCAGCAGAAGTTAAATAGTGGTGTGTGAGCCCGACACCGGTGACACAAAGAGCCACACACTCTGCTACGAGTGAGACAGTAGCAGAGGCAGGAAGGGGGGGACAGGGACCGTCAATTTTAATTATGGAGTGACCAGGAGCCACGGACACTGCACCGGAGATCAGCAGTAACCGGGGAGAGGTAGGAGAGGGCGCTGCTGCCGGGGGGGGGCAGGGCAAGTAGAGGAAACACACACCCTTGGTGTCGACACACTTATGCAAATGAGAGACCTGCCAGTTGCGCGCAGGAAACCACCGAACTGCAGTCCTCAGAGGCACTCTCGCAGGGAAACGGCCGCTCCAAAGCACGGGGCATGTGTTGCGATCGTTAAGCTAGCAACTGTATGTCTGTGCACCCAAGACAGTTTTGAATGACATCTGTACGTAAGAGAGCACTGTCACGAACTCTGAAAGTAAGATTAAAGATGACAGGAATTTCTGCAACTGCCGTTGTCTTTATTGTGAATGAACTAGCACACTGTGTAGCCTGCACCACCACCGAGTATGTCCATGTTACAAGCACATTAATCCCCGCTGAAGGTGGCATCTAGTGGGGTCTTAATGGATGGTGGGGCCGTTGTCTGCCCTCGGCCTCGTGCCACAATGGCCCCAACCATGCATTAACTCCCCATAAATGCCACCTTCAGCGGGGATTAATGCTTACCTGTTGGGCTACCATGGGAACTGCACAAAAACATGAAGTGCCTGGTTTCAGTTTTGGTGGTGAATGAGGGAATTACTACAGAAAGCATGGTTTATTAGGAAATTAAACCATGGTCATGTGGTAGATTTTAACCAATGTGTCTTTTGCTTAGCACACCTACAGAGCAAGCCATGTTACAAGTAATGATTAGTTAATAAAGGATGGTTCACTGTGGAATTAATCCATGGTTGGGGTGTTCCTCCAACAACCCAACCATGGATTAATTCCCCTGCAGACCCATCCTTTCGAGTGACTTAATCCACTTGGTACATGGCATTATATGTAGGAATAATGCCATGTTACAATTGCTCTAGAAAGTAACAGAGACACTGAATTGTACTTAAAAATTATCTTTCTGGAACCAAAATAGGCTGCTCATTTAGTGAGAAAAAATTAGAACACCTCGATCAGATGTATCGAGGGTAACCAACATCTCCTGCTAAAACGTTCCTGTATTTCTCAGCACTCATTCCTGTAACGCCACTATATGATTTGAAACACAAACTTAGAGTGCTGCTGAAATACTCTTCGCTATTGCCCAATTCTGATTACTGTGATGGTGCATTGTGGGCTTCATGCCAGGACCGACACCTGGCATAACATCTACCACTGCAGTATGGGTAGAATTGGTTGACAGCCATTGTAACATGGCATCAAACAGAAACGGCAAATAAAGTCATTTCATTGGACCAAATACAACACATGACCACAGTTGAAGCGGTGATTAATTCCCCAGTAAGGCACGCTCCAACTATTAATCACCAGGTCAAGCTCTAGCACCACTAGCTGTCACAGTAGCAACCAGAACACACGTCGCAGCAATCACGGAACATCTCAATGCGCCAACAGAAAGCCGAACAGAACTGTAACTACAGAAACAACAACGACGCAAGTATTGTCATAGTTACAGCGATTAATGCTCCTCCGATGCCATTGGGGAATTAATGTATGGTTGCGGTTGCAGGTACTCTGCCAAGGCCTCGCGCCACAACCCCCAACCATGCATTAATTCCCAATAGAAGACTCCGGGCATTAATGCTTACATATTCGCAGCTTAAACAACTTTATTTCACTATTAAACTTTTTAAAACTATCTTAACTGTTTACAACTTTTTACCTCAGACTCCACTCTTGCAGGTAACTTTTACACAGTGCAGACATTTAACTTACGATCACTCAGTGTTTTGTGGGGTACTGACCGGCCCAATTTGCACTCATTTGCATATGCTTACATTATTCTGCTACTTTTCATTTCTGTGGTTTCCTTTGGTGCTACATCAGCAACCATGGTCTACTATGGTATTAGACCATGGTTGCTGATGTACCACATTTCATTTCAATGAATGGAAATGCTTGATTTTGCTTCTCTGTTTTATGCCATGTTACAAATCTATACAAACAGCAGTAGTGATCAAGTGAGCACAAAATTCCTGCACATAGTACATTCCATTACAGACTTTCATATACCACTTGTTCACTCTCCCAGGGGTCTAGCATGTTGATTCCCCCAATGTTTCAGCTCAGGGTCAGCACTAGATAGGGCAAAAGGGGGAAAAGTTGCAGCCTGCTCAGAAATCACCCACTTTCCACTTGACAGTGGGTCCATAGTGGTGCACCTAGTTTTCTAACAGTAGCTGAAAGATGGAAAACTGAACAGTAGGAAAATATAATTACGTGATAAGTTTCAGCTTCTGTGCTAATTAAATCTGTACTTCCAATTAGGTTTTGACTCAGTTATTTCTCATTCTGACCCACATTTTTACACCAATGGGTGTAATTTAACCCAGGTTTTGAAATCCCTAGCGCTGTCACTGTTTCGGCTACCAATTTAGATCCTGCTCCAAAACTGTGCAGCAGGCCACAGAATACTCCACAGCTTTTACATGCCACAATATACTTCTTCAAACTCCCCATCCTTGCAGAAAGAATGCTTCCGCCAATTCTCCTACATGGAAGAGTCGCAGGATCCCAGGCAGTTCATAGGGCTTGGTCATCATGTGCCAAATGATACTGGACCAGCCAGGGGAGGATTTTCTTTAGTCTTAAAGCTGTTACCTGGTGTTTTGAATTCCCATTCTTCTAATGCACCTGAAAAAGTTTAAGGCTATTTACTGGCATAAGTACATTCCTAAATATATGGAAACATTATTACAGTAGCGACCAATCATGTCATGTCCACCTAAGAATACACAGGATGGCAGCGAGACAATTAGTTCCCACAATTGTAGCCGCTGGCATCATTCAAGGCACTTTACGTACATGCCTGTCTGTCTTTGGTATGCTGTTCTTTTAAAGTGAAGTCCTTGTCATGCTGCATGTACATTTAACTGTTTAGCTTTCTGGCAATTTTTTATTTGGATTTTTCAATTCTTTTTGTCCTGAGCTGACCGCCTCTAAAACTGCAACTCTGGAGCAGATATAACCAGAAGCAGCACTGCAACCCCTACTGTTTCTTTTGCTATATTCACAGCCATATTCTACATCTAACAAAATTTTTTTTACAAAAATGACATGGGACTGAAATGGTTTTATACATAAAAACATACAAATATATAGGGGATGTTCTTCAAGAGGATGTCACAGTATTGGTAATTTACTCTTTTTGTGCATTTGTGGAAAACATGAAGCAAACATCATGACTCATGATGTGTCCTTGTTTTACCTTTTCCTTTCACACTCATGTTGACACCCAAAACACTGATGTTATAACTACATAAAATAATCTGACCCTTTAAGGATTTTTCCCATATAGAGGGATTACGTCTCACCACTTAACTTAAAAACAAGCATGACAACCCATGTTTTTGTAGATTTTAAAATGTTCAGATGACCAGTATGTACTAGGCAAAAAATTATGAATGTGACATGGGGCTGTTCAAACATCAGGGAATGTCCTTAACCCCACCCACCTCACTCAGCAGATCCCTTCTCAATCATGACTGACCTGCAGTGGGTAGAGAGTGAGTGAGTGTGTGTGTGTGAGTATATGAGAAATACCGTGTCATGTGGTCACCGTGAGATGCTAACAGTATCAAAAAGAAAGGGAATCCACTGAAGTCCAGTATACTGTATTAAAATTTAGTGTGTAAATACAAAGTTGCCACCTTAGTGAAGAAAGAGGTCACGTGTCGTGATCTGTGCCATTTCTTCAAAGCTTAGGGTGGTCCTATACAAATAAAACTAATATTAATGCTGTTCAATTTCCTCTTCACAACAATAAGTATTCTATACACAAACTGGCAATGAACTATACTGACAAGAAATATATCAATAAAAACAGTGCCACTGATTCAATCTACTTTCAAAAAGTATAGAGTGTGTGAGTCTGTGTGTGTAACTTTACATTTCACTATATTGCTATGTGAACACTGGTATGTAGATCTCCAATTACAATTTATTTACAAATAATTGTCATGGGAACTTGCACATATATCCCATGATGCTTTTCATTATGGGGTATGTGTGATTTTGTATTTATATAAATACAGTGTGTATACAGATATACAGTACCCAAATATACAGACTTTAAAAACCATGGTCTATAAACTGCCTACTAAATAAACTGTATACATCTCAGTGCCTAATACTGCTTATGGCTTTTACAAGTGCTATTGAATATCATGCATCAAATCCATTATGCTCTTATTTCCCCACGTAAAAAGGTGTCTATTCTCAGGTTGTGATCCCCCCTCCAAACTATTTTTTACATTTGAATTCTCCCTAATTACCTCAAAATCTTATATGGTAGACTTAAGGTACTCATATTTATTCCTTCTTGTATGCAGTATTTACCAATAGAATCCAAAGTAGCTACTTGTGCTGCAATAAAAACAGCAATATCAGATTAAAGAAATATAATAACTGGTGACCCTATTTATCAACCGGATTACCGGTCTGATAAAACGTTGTAATAACCGGATTTTGGGTTATTACGCGCCCAAAAACCGTAATAACCCAAAACCTGGTTATTATGGCATTTCAAAGAACTTTCAGTATGAACTTACAATTTCACTGCTCTCTGTAGTGTGACCGAGCGGTGTTCCTATTGTATCCCAAACTGTACAACTTTAAAACAGCACTGTTTACTATCAAATAGAATGGCGATAGTGGAGAACACTGGACCTATAATGTAATTGTGGTTCAAGAATAAGAGATTGCAACAAAAAATTCGTAACTAGACGTTCTTACGTCACATAAAATGTCACACCACTGTGTGTGCATCGGTCCAACAGGAATAAATCTGATCAGCGTCTGAAGTTTGTAACAGGAATAAATACAGCGTGGGCTTGTGCTCGTAAAATGCTGTATTCGTTTATTTGAGTTGGGTGGTTTTACCCCCACTTTCTTTTCTTTTCATTCAATTTTGTTAACGGGGTAAGCCTGTTGAGCCCCGAAGGTCCTTTATTCAGGGGTGACTCAGAGTTACACAGTACAGCATTTCATATACAGAGAAAGTACATAGTAAGTAGGTGCATTTGACCATTACAGGTTACAATCTGATCATCAATGGTTCGGAGTGGTCTGTCTGTTCTATTGGGGACCAGCAGCCCAGTCAGACTGTCTGGGAGTCTGCTAAGTAACTTAAATGCATTACATAACAATGGGTACTGCAGTCGATTTGTAAGAGACGGATACTTAAGGGAGGTCAGTGCCTCACAGTGGTGTCTCCTTTTGTGAGATGATGTGGCGAAGCAGGCCACACTGTTGTTTAGTACCTGCATTCTAATGAGCTCCTGCTTTCCCAGGCCCTGCATGACAGAGGCGGCATAGGTCAAGGTTGGTAGCAGGATGTTGTTGCCCATTTTCATTTTTAAAAAGGGGGCTTCACCTCCCAAATTAAAATAAAGCAATACAAAAAAATAACCTAAATGTAGTTCTGAGAGAGTAGCGCAATGTGAACTCTACGCTAATAATGTAGGTCCAGGGTAGGTCCGGTATTCTCTACTATTGCCAATAGAATTAAATATGCTCTAAACTGTACCTTTACTTATTTATTTTAGAAAGAAGCCACCGAGAGGAAAGTGAGCAGAGCGAGTCAGTGGGCAGCTTCACACAAGCGTAACATTAACGCTTTGCGTTGAGACTTCTGAACCCGCTGACTGACTCGCTCTCCTCTTGGCAACTTTTTTCTAAAAGAAATAAAAGTAAAGGTACAGTTTAGAGCATACTTAATTCTATATTACAGTAAACAGTGGTTTCTTCTAAATGTACACAGTTTGAAGTACAACAGGAACACCGCTCAGTCATACTACAGTGAGCGGACAGTGCAGGCAAGGAGAGGGTAAAAAAAAAAAAAAAAAAAAACACTAATCTGTACCAGCAATTATAAAAAAAAAAAAGGATAGGCAAATGTGAAATTATGATTTTTTTTTTTTTGCACACCCTTCTGGTGTGTGACGACCACATAAACCTCTCAAGCTTCACTCTCAAGGTTTATGGGTCATCACACACATCGAGTGTGCAAAAAAATTCCATAATACTCACTTGCCTATCCATCATTCTCTATTTAGCATATGTACACCTTACATGCCACATCTGACACAGTAAATTTTGTATAAGTATATCTTAGCCTAAGAGATAACTATACAAAATAGTTTTTAAGTTTTACATCATGACCAGGGTATGAAATTCGTGAAAAAAAGTACATGCCCACTTGGGAATGTAAGAAGAAAATGTACATGCCCAAACTATTTACATGCCGCCCCTTAGTTTACATAATTTTAGATGTCATCTTCACTGGACCAAGCACTTTCGTCTTTATCACCACCACTAGGGCTGGCAGAAGCAGCATGCAGTGACAGTGTTCTGGAGCCGTAAGCTTTGGTAGTGGGCCTTCTTTTGCCATTTTTCCACCACAGTGATATAGCACCTTCAGGGTTATAGTCACTAAGCTGGTGTCCATTCAGAGATATAGACATTAGGTTGTGTAGGGTGTCTGGGCGTAATCCAACCCTCCAGTCATTTTTTATTCTTCCCATCAGAGAGAAGCCTCATTCTGCAGCAGCAGTGTGCACAGGAATCAGGAGAATGATTCTGACAATGGCCAGCACATTTCTAAATTGTTGATCCTGCACATCCGCAAGAATCACTTTCTGCCACAATTTCAGAGACTTACAACTTTCAACAGACAGCAAGTGGAGTACATGCTTTTAAGTCTAGCCACTCCAGCAGTACCAGTAACATCAACTCCACGAGACTCTAGGACCACTTTATAGTGATCAACAATTGTTTGAATTGCTTGATCTCCATATATTTCAAGTGCCTCTGTGGATGTTGGCCAGGACTGAAAATGTAAAGCTCTTGCAGCTAGCAGCACTTTATTGGTCGTGAAGGACTGAAAGACAGATTCAATGTGCTGTGACGTTTTCTGAAGAATTTTTTTGATCTCTGAAATTGTGGCTTATACAATGTCTGAAGGATAACCTGATCTGTGCCTGCTAGTTTCATTAGTTAAGTCAACACTGTTGTACTGAGTTAGGTTCTCATTTACAGATGTAAGTGTTGTGCGGTGAAGAGTTTCTTGATTCGAGAGACCATTTAGTTTTTGAATTGTGCTTTCTACTCTGCTGTGAACTTTTTCAACAGTGGCATCCTCTTGCTGAAAGCACAGACTAAGAGCAGATAAGTAACCAAAAACACTTTCAGAAAGTTCATGTATATAACACATTTTAAAGTCTTAAGCACTTTAAGTATTCCTAGTGCTTTTGGCCATGATCCTGCTTGTTTGTCAGTGACATATGTTCGGTGAGACACTAATGCCAGCCCAGTTCCTTCAAGGGCAGAAATGGTCTGCTTCTCTGTGTGCAAGCCACCTAGTGCTACCAGTGTTAACTGGTTTGACCACATTAATATTTAAAAGGGATCCAGTTTCCTGTAGGCCTTCCAACTTTTTGGTGACCTGTGGTAAAACGAGTAAATGTTCAGCAGAAGTTGTTCTAATGACTTGTAAAAGGGTCAGTCTCTGAACAATCCTTTACAGCAAGCTCTAACCGATGTGCACAGCAGTGTATGTCAATGAGGTGTGGCACTGAAATCTTGTTTTATTCGACTAAGGGCACCTGAAGTGCTCCCAACATTACAGCAGCACCATCAGATGTCGACTTATCAGCTTATGTTTCCAACCACCATCCCTTAAACCACCTTCACCCTCTAAAGCATTAATCACAGTATTTAAAATGCTTTCTGAATTAGGGACACCGACTGGTTTCAGTGCAAGAAATCTTGTCACAGGTAGGCCATTTTCAAAAACACGTACATAAATGCCCTCCTCCTCAGTCACACTTTTATCTGTGCAGGAATCAACAAGAAAAGAAGTCACTGTCTTGTAATAGACTAGCAGTAGTGCTTTGAATATCTTGGGCAATATAGTGAATGAAAACATGGCATTGCTTGTCACTACTGTAACTGTGACTCACAGCATCATCCCCATGATTTCTTCTTTGTAAATCTATCAACCCAGGAAAATCCCTGCAAGGCCTTTCGGTCCTAGCAACGTAATATGCAGTACAGCACAATTTACAAATTTGATCCATTTCTTTTTGTTCCATAAATTGTATAGATTTCTCTATTGGTCTTTCTCCAACTTTTGTTTTATTTGCAATGTATGCCATCTCAGCATTTTTGTGTGCTATGGACACTTCATGTGCTGAGATAATGTGTACTCAAAGTACTGCATCCAGTTCTGAAATTATTTTTGCTTTGGCTTTTATCATAACTCTGACACCATGTACAGAACATGGCACATTTATCTGTGTCATATGTAAGCCACTTCCTACGCTTTTTCCAGGATTCCTGAAATTTTCTAACTTTCAGGGCCTTAACTTGGCTTTCAGTACAAGCAGTAGCACTTGAGGAAACTTCAGTGGTCACAACAGTTTCACTGTCTGGGCAAGGAGATGGTGGGGTTATAACTGTGCCTGTAGTAGTAGTACTAGTACTTGGTGTTAGGGAATCCGAGTCAGCTCCCGCAGTCTCTTCAAAACGCTTTCTCTTAAATCCAGATTTAAAAAGACTCATGGTGTCTGCCTGGCTGTTCGGAACTGAGCTTATGAATACTGATTTTAAGAATCTTTTTTATTTGTGTTACTCAGCATTAATAAATACAACAAGAAAAAAAGTGTTGTTTTTTTTAATTTTATAATAAACTTAACAAGAAAACCTGACTGTGTGTTGTCTGATTTATTTGTTATAACAGGTATTCAGATTTTAGATAGTCCACAGTGTAGCCTGTAAAAAGCTAGAGATTTTTTATAACAGTATTCAGATTTTAAATAGTCCAAAAACCACAGTGTAGAGCCTGTGAAAGTGATGCTCATGCAACGTCACAGTAACTAGCTTAGAACAACGCTTTTAACTTAAATAGGATTAGTCTCCAGTTCCACTGTATTTTTAACAAATAACTCAGATCAGATCTTTGTGTTGAACCCACTCTGTAATTAGTTAGGTAAAGTAAACTACTAGACAGTACAGTTAGAGAAGTCCGACCACAGAGTAGCTCATAGACCGTTTCTGTAAAATACTTAATCTTTAACAGCTGCAGATTCCTGCCTGCTGTCTGTATATTTTTTAGTTAGAAGTCAGGGAGTCCACTCCTAGTTGCTTAGCTTGTAAAACAAAAAATTAAAAACAAAACAAAAAAGCTTTAATATATTTTATTTCTTTACCAGCTGATCCCTGTTGTATTTCGATTTTAGTTGTAGTCTCTACACAGTAGCTTAAAAAGCTTTAGATTTTTTATAACTGATCCTTCCTGGATTTACATTTAGCTAGTCCAGGCTCCCATCCAGAGTCACTCAGAGTAGCTAGTAAAAATCTTTACTTGCTTTTATGTTTAATAACCTAAACCAACTCAACTGATCAGATGCCTATTTAGTAAACAGAGTAGCTTGTAAAAATATCTTTAATATATTTTATTTTTTATAACAATACTGATCTGTTTCTGTATTCAGTCTAGATTTTAGTTAGTCCCCTTCACACACAAACAGTAGATACTAGCTAGTAAAAAAAGTTGTCAACAATAGATTTATTAACTTAGAACTGATCCGTCATCCATGGATCCTGAATTTACATTGCAGAGCTTTATTTATAGACTGGGGGAGCACTTGGCTCCCTTATTTCAGAGAGACCGCAGGCAGCCTGTAATCTGTGTGAGAATGGGCCCCTGACTGAGACAGAGTCCCCTTTCTGTCTATTTAGTATACTCTCGTACTGTTTGGGACAGTGGGACTGTCTATTACAAATCCAAAGGCCAGTACAGATTACAGATTGAATGATTACCTTTTAATTTAATTGCTTTGCAGGTTTTAGTGTATTTTTTTTTTTTGACTAGTCTGAGCTTAGTCTCTTCATCTGCAGTGCTTCACCATGACGAGTCTGCATTCAGTGTCCCCTCCCCCCTCATATTAGAGACTTCTGCCACTGGTTTTATATCAGCTAGCCTACAAAACTAACAGAAGTAGCAGAGCAGTGGAGCAGACTAGTGATTAATCTGAGTAGATATGCCTGCTTTGCTAACTTAATATTGCATCCCCTTCTGTTTAATCCCCCCCCCCAAAAAAAAAACAGATCTTTCTGTTCTGCCGTTTCCTTCCCTTTGTGTTCAGTCCTGACTGTAGAGAGACCTACGCGGTCTCGCACACACTCTCCTCTCCTCCCTGTCTGCCTATATTTACTTCAATCCCCCTCCTTTCCAGTCCCGGGTTTTTTTTGGGTGGTTAAAGGGAAATGTAGATCTTAAAAGAGCTTTTGGTTATTTTATTTGCTGATCGCGATTGATGTTCAGGCTGGCAGGCAACCGCTCAGCACAATCGATCTCCACGAATCCAAGTTAAGAAATGGTGCGCTATTCTGGGTCTGCCTCATGTCTGGCTGTCGGGGGGGGCGCGAATGCTTAACATAAGGGCACCTACTGGTGCATGCGCCTGCTTTAGCCCACCTCCAACAGTGACAGAGGGACTTGACTGGTTGATCTGTGTAGACTGTGCGCCAGTCAACTGTAACGGGCACATCAGCCTGCCCTGAGCCTACTCCTCCAACCTTCTTTTCTCCGTGGTGTGTGTGTGTGTGTGTGTGTGTGTGTGTGTGTTGCAGACAAGCAGTCAGCTGACATCCAGAAGAGCAGACTCGTGATCAGCTCTACAGATGTCAGCTCTGCGTCTGCGCTACTCCGGCAGCTCACCCGCCCCCAAGGAAAGTGAAAGAACTAGGGAGAAAAAAAAAAATGGAACTCTGTCTGGGGAGAGGGAGAAAAAAATACAGAAACTCTGCCAAAATACCTTAGGTGCCCAAAGGGGCAAGCACTTATTAGCTGTAGGTGTCCTGAAGCAAAAGTGCCTGCCCTGGGGCACCTAAAGTATAGGAATTTCGCACCCTGATCATGACAGACTAATATATATACTGATAACAGTGGAACACATACTTACAAAGGGAATTTGGGGGGTGCCAGTGGATAATGGAGATCGCTTGAAAAGCTACATGGAGAGGTAAGGGAGCAGCGCCCGACACAAGGGAATGCTCAGAAAGGAAAGTAGTGGTAAGGGAGTGATACTGGACATTAGGTAGTGCTAGAAAAGGGCCGGAGAGAGATGGATACAGTGACCAAGGACACAAAGGAGTGCTAAAGAGAGACAGGGAGAGGGATGGGGCAATGCTGGGCAACAGAGAGCGCCTGGAAAGAGACAAGCTGGCACTGTATATGAGAGTGCGCAGGCTAAGAAACAAACTGGGGGTAACAAATGTCATTAGTTGCGCCATGATTTTAGCTGAACAAATCAAAGATTTTTTTTTTTTTTGTGGGGGGTAGCCTTGGGTAAAGAAGGGTAAATCAACTTTACAGCGTTATTAAATGTAACTGAGGACTATCGAGCCCTGTCCACACTACATCTTTTACATAGATACATACATACATAGACAGTGTCGGCAGATAAGGGCCTATGGCCCACCTAGTCTGCCCATTTGAGCTTGTAAGTTCAGTTTGTTTTCCTAGAAGTCTATTTCCCCTTACCCCTGACCTCTAGAATTCCTTTATGTCTATCCCATGCATTCTTAAATCCCGTGATTGTTTCAGCCCCCACCACTTCCTCTGGCAGGGTGTTCCACTTGTCCACCACCTGCTCTGTGAAGAAATTCTTTCTCATGTTTCCTCTGAATCGCCCTCCCTCCAACTTCATCCCATGCCTCTAGTCCTGAAACATCTTTTTCGCTTAAAAATAGTGTTTTCCTGCACCCTGTTCCTCCCTGTAAGATACTTGTATGTCTCTATCATATCCCTCTCTCCCTCCTCTCCTCCAGGGAGTACATGTTCAGTTCCTTCAACCTGTCTTCATAGGATTTGTGATGCAACCCATGCACCATCTTTGTTGCCCTCCTCTGAACCTTTTCTACCCTGTCTATGTCCTTATGTAGGTATGGTCTCCAGAACTGTACACTGTACTCCAGGTGGGGCCTCACTAGTGTCTTGTATAGCGGAATTATGACCTCCCTTTTCCTGCTGGTGATGCCCCTGCCTACCACATCCCAGCATCCTATTTGCTTTACCTGATGCCTTGTCACACTGTTTCCCACCTTGAGGTCATCAGAGATGACAACCCCAAGATCCCTTTCCTGCTTGGTACATGCTATATCCTCACCCCCAACTGATATATTGTGCCAGGGTTTTGTGCCCCATATGCATTATCTTGCACTTTTGCATTGAATTTCAACTGCCAAACCCTTGACCATTCTTCAAGTTTCTGTAGGTCCCTCTCATTCTGTCTACACCCTCTGGTGTGTCTACTCTGTTACAGAGCTTTGTGTCATCAGCGTAACAGTGAAATTCTGCCTTCTATATCCCTGCTAATGTCACTGATGAAGATGTTGAATAGGACCGGTCCCAGCACTGATCCTGTGGTACCCCACTGGTCACTCTTCCCTCTGTGGAGTGACAGCCATTTACCACCACCCTCTGTGTCCTGCCACCCAGCCAGTTACCTACCCACCACACTACTGTCCTGCCACACCCATATTCCCCAGTTTGTGTAATAGTCTTCTATGTGGCACAGTGTCAAAGGCCTTGCTGAAGTCCAGATAGGCCATGTCCACTGCCCTCCTCTGATCCACCTCCCTAGTCACCCAGTCAAAAAATTCAATGAGGTTGGTCTGACATGACCTCCCCTGGTGAAACCATGCTGCCTTGGGTCCTGTAGTCCATTGACAACCAGATGTTCCACCAATCTCTCCTTCAGTAGTGCTTCCATGATCTTTCCCACTACCGGTGGGCTGACTGGTCTGTAGTTCCCTGCTTCCTCTTTGTTCCCACTCTTGTATAAGGGACTACATCTGCTGTCCTCCAGTCTTTGGGTACCTCCCTGTTTCCAGTGATTGGCTGAACAGGATAGCCAGAGGTTCAGCCACCACCTCTCTTAGTTCTTTAGACCCTGGGGTGCACCCCATCTGGCCCCATTGCTTTGTCAACTCTTATTACTTCCAGTTCCTTCAGGACCCTTTCTCGTTAAAGGGACTTGTGTCCATTTCTGCACCATTCTCACCCCTTGTACTCCCTTCAGACCCGTACCCCTCTTCCTTAGTAAAGACTGAGCAGAAATACCTGTTCAATATGTCAAGCTTTTACTGTTATCCTCCACGCTGCTCCCATCCTCCCCTTCAGTCTAACTACCTCCCTTTGTCTCTTTTTCACTTATGTACCTGTAAAAGGTTTTGTCCCCTTTAACCACTTGATTTTGCAATGTGTTCTGTCTGGAGCTTTGACTTCCTTACTGACTTCCTGCCTCCCTTTGTTTCTCCTGGTACTTCTCCCTATCCCCTTCTGCCTGTGTCTTTTTGTATTGCCTGAATGCAGTCTTTTTGGCTTTCACTTTCTTTGCTACCTCTTTGGAAAACCATAATGGTCTCCTCTTTCTTTTCTCTTCTAACCTGTTAATGCATAATTCTGTTCTTATAATCCCCATTTTAAATACTGCCCACTGTTCCTCAATCCCTGATTCCTGTCCCATTCCCTTAATGCTTCTTTCAAGCATCTCCCCATTTTCCCAAAGTCTGCCCCCAAAATCCAGGATACGTGTTTTGTGTGGTTTGGTTCTGCTCTTTCTGTGATTTCAAACCACAATGACTGGTGGTCACTGTTACCCAGGTGCTCCCCACTGTTACTCCCATCACACTGTCCCTGTTTGTGAGCACAAGGTCCAGTATTGCCTTCTGCCGAGTTGGTTCCATGACCAGTTGCTTGAGGAAGGCACCTGAAGGGAGTCCAGGATAAATCTGCTCCTAGTTGATGCTGCTGCTGGGATGCTCCAGTCCACATCTGGTATATTGAAGTCTCCAACCAGTACTACCTCACCCTTGTCAGCCATCCTTTGGATGGCTAGCATCAACTCTATCTGTTTCTTCCTCCTGGGCTGGTGGTCTACAGACCACACCTGTCTGGATGGCTGGCCCCATTTTCCTTTCCAGCTTAACCCACAGTATCTCTCCCCATTTTGTTCCTCCTGGATCTGTGTGGCCCTTATGTCATTTTTCACATACAGTGCCACTCCCTCCCTTCCTGCCTGCTCTGTCTCTTCTGAATATGTTGTAGCCAGGTATGGCCATCTCCCAGTCATGGTTATCATTACACCAGGTTTCAGTGATGGCCACAATGTCCAGGTCTGACTGTACCATGACAGCCTCCAGATCTTCCATCTTGTTGCTAAGGCTCCTGGCATTTGCACATGGCTTTCCATGATTTGACCTCCTAGACTGCTTCACTGTTCTACTCCAGCCCCTTCCTTGGTTGTCATTTATCCCTGGTTCTCCTTGTTGTCTGCCCTTCTGCTGAATTTTTCCCCTTTTCTGCTTATCCACCTTTTGGACACTAATCTCCAACTTTTGCACACTGCTTTGCAGAGATAGCCACTCCCTCTGGTTCACTGGTTCCATTACTAGCTGTGGGGGTGAGCAAGTAGGTACCATCCTTGCTGGCTCAAGCACCTTTCCTAGTTTAAATGTTTGTCAATGTAGCATTTAAACTTATCATTGAGTGCTTGATTCTCTCCAGGATGGATGCAGGCCGCCAGGCTTGAACAAACCTCCATCCCTCCAGATGGGTCCCCAGTCACCAATGAATCCAAACCCTTCCTCACAGCACCAGTTCTTCAACCATGAGTTAAAGTTCCTGTGCATGCACTCCTATGCTCTCCTTGCCTCTCACAGGTAGTACTTCTGAGAAAGTGACAGAAGTAGCTACTTGCTTGAGACCCCTCCCCAGTTTCCTAAACTCTTCCTGAACTTCCTTTGGCTCCCCATTTGCCAAGTCATTAGTACCTAGGTGGATAATGACATCCAGCTCACCCTCCTGTCTTGCCTTCCCAGTGATCCCCAGTATCTTCCTTCCATCCCTCCATGCCGTGGCACCTGGTAGGCACCTCACCTCCCTGTCCTCCCCCTCCTGTGTTGTGTTTTAAACCATTTTACCTCCGCTGAAACAAACTGCCACTGATGTGCATGCTCCAAGTCACAACTTCAGTTTTCCAATGGAAAATAAACCGGGTCAGAAAAGAAACCAGGTTAGAGTGCTGCTGTTATAAAGTTAAAGGCGCTGGCAAACTCAGAGAGCAAGAAAGGCAGCAATTTTTTTAATGAAATTTAAAAAAAAAAAAAAAACCTCGCTCATGCACGAGTTTATCTGGGGCATAGCACCACTGAACAGTGTGGACGTACCAGAGTATTGGCCTCTGGAGTTTCTGGTCAGAGCAAATACAATTCATTTTTTCATTAAATTACATAAACAATGACCTTATTATGTGAATCCACTGCCATTTATGTAGTGTATGTCCCTAGAAGTGGCTAATGGACAAGTAATATTGTAGGCTTTATTGCACTGCAAAATGGCAGACAGTGTCGCTTTAATTTTTTTATATATTTAACCCCAATCTAGCAGGCAAAAGTAGAAAAGTAACAGTGATCTAGGTACTTACGGATACACCTTCTTTGGAATGGTGCTCAGAAGAGAAATTTTCTACTTCTGCATACATACAAAGGTCCTCTTCTGAACACCATTCTAAAGAAGGTGTATGCATAAGTAGCTAGATTACTCAGTTACTAAAGCCCTCAAGTTTTATAAGGTAATGCACCCAAAAATACGCCTTGCTAGGCTGGATGCAGTATATTGCAGACTGAGTATTTCGTCACATCTGGCCTCATGATACCACTGTTCCTTGTATAAAAAAAAAAAACAGTTGAGCTAGACCACCATCACCATTCACACCCCAAAGTACATGCAAGCACCTATCTAAGTGTATGCATAGGTGGATCACCCAGAGGGTTCCCGTAGATCTTGGACCTGCTACAGGTCAAGAGCAGCAGGCAGGATCTGCACTCTTCAGCTGGCCACAAATTTGAAAAAAAAAAAAAAAACTCTTAATATAGGGAGATTGAGCTTTATGTTCACAGGTGCAAAGTGTTAAATGTTATTATACAATGGGCTAAAAAATACTGGTTTGTGGTTGGTTGGCTGGCATGATTTACGTGTAAATCCTGCCATCACCCCAAGAGAAGACGTGCCAGCCGGCCAAACCCTCCTCCCATTTTCACTCCGGTACCAAACTTCAAAGCCACCTGCCGCCATATTATTTTCTTTTGGTAACCGGAACGCACAAAACTCCAAATAAATGAAATGAAAACTTCTCTCCATTACTTCCCTACATTGTATAATCGCAATATACCACGAGAGGGGTGTGGGTGATGACAGGATTCACCCACACCTGGTGTGGTTTTCTCACTTGGCCAGTGGCCTCGTGAGCAAGCCACCACACCAGGCATGGGTAAATCCTACCGTCACCCACACCCTCTTGTGGTATATTGCTTAATTTACCCATTTATCTTAGGCCTAGGTCAAACCCTTGTTACATGGGCAATCCAGTCTCAGATTCTTCGAGAACTTGACATCTGTGTTGGTACAATATTACATAAGCGTATTTAGCACTGATGCAATGTATTTCAACCTTTAAAATTAACCTATATGTACCATTCAATTCAGACGCTTGTATACTTCAATATACTATACTGCAATTTGTGTTTACCATGTACTTATTCTGAACAGGACACACCACTTTGGTCTATCCTTCTCAGTATATTGAATATATTTCTTTAAAACCTAATACTCTAAACAAGCTAATACTAATTTGCAGTCTAACTTTTGTTCCTGCACAACCCCAAATGAGAATCCACCCTCAAAACAATAAGATACAGTCCTTCTCAACCACCTATTGTACCATATGCATTAAGCAGACTCATCAGTGAGATTGGGCTGCATGGAGCTTCCACGCTGTCACAGTATTCTATCCTGGTTTGTTTTATTTTTGTACTGGGGAGAGGCTGTAGCATCTGCTTGCTCTTGACAAACTTACACACCTCTGAATCATACAATGCAAGGAGTTAAATGTCAGGGAAGGAGGTTTAAGGTTCTGTAGTTATTACTGTAGCTTTAGAGCAGTATAAATGAAGTAGCAGAATTTATGGCATGCAGTGGACTGTACATCAGGTGATGCATCATCAAAGGGATGGTTTCCCATATTTTACTGAGTGCACTTGGGGCCAAATGTTTTACCCATTTGTTTTTGAATGACTGGGCAGTATATAGTGATTTTTCATACTCAATGCATCTAGAATAGGATTTTTTTAACATGCATTTCTGACATCAGTGCAGCAACTGGGGAGGAGGGGGTGTAAGGAGGAGGAGGGAGACCACTGGACACCACAGAATGACTACCTGACACACAAACTGTTGCTTTGGAGATTTTTGGGGGAGAGCCACTAAAGCCAGGGACAGCTGGAACACAATCAGTCTGAGGCATCTGTATAGCGACGGAGGCCTCAAAGTTCCACACAATACTTCCACATAGTTATGCGCAGCACAATGCTAGTGAGTCCATACTGGCATGCAAATAGCCTCTTAGCACCTCACATACCTTATGCAGTTAGCATTCCATGGCAGAATATGGCACACAGGAGCAATGACAATATTCCGTTTGGGCCGAGCCATCTCCAGTCCCTCCTGTGGCCCACATTCCAGTAGGAGGCTTGGCCTTGTTAAGCACCGTGCATAATCACTGAACTGCACCAACAAAGACCCACATTCAGACAGTGTGCTCCAACTAGAGCATGCTGTCTGAATATTGCCCTCAGGTCAGCCATGCACTGACACGCACTACTAATGGGTGCAAGGAGCAAATGGCTAGCACTGAAAATAGGGCCTCCAGGGTGAAAGCATTAGACATAAGGGCATGAGGGAGAAATGAATTGAAATGAGGGGACAAATGTTTATTATTCTGTTAAGAACTCACCTGTGACTTTACCACTCATGTCAACTGGTGTACCCTCACTTTAGGATGAACTGTACTGCTCAGTAAGTAATCCGAATGGTGGTGGGGGTAGGGCGCGCATGTGACAGGGTTGAATAAGGCCCTGCGCCATGTGTTATGCAGAAAGAGTTTAAATGCAAGGGTCTGTTCTATCCTCTCCTTTTCTGTCTCTTCTCTGTCTGGCTGCGTAACCAAATTTTCTTGCGAAACCTAGGAACTGATGACAGATGGTTTCGCAATTCTCCGCCTCTCGCCATCTCTCAGCCTTTCCTTGCTATTTCTGTCCTTTCTTCCCCCTTGCATATCTGCTGGTATGAAAATATATGTGAATCTTTATGTGGAAATGTCACAAATATTGGGATCCCTTCAAAACGGTATATTATTTGCTGTTAAAATGACTGCAAAGCTATTTCAAGGTGTTAACCAGAGATGCATTGTTAAGCCCTTTGCAGAGCTGTGAACAAGAGGTCAGTTCTGGGACACCATGTATTTTGCTGCATCTGCAAGGAACAAAACTGACAAGAACATTCTGTAAACTTACAAGAACAGTCTGTGAGAAGCAGACTCTCAACGAGTTCCCAAAGACTTATAAAAAGCACTGCAATGCTTTTGCTAGGGAAACAAGGAGAGCGAGAGACGGAGACAAAGACAAACTTGGAATTAAGAGATACCCGCAAAAAGACTTGGTTCTCTGTTTGTACTGCCTTTGTAAAAATAATTATACTGAATAATTTTTTTTTTTTTTATTTTGCTGTCATTGAGAAAAATAAAACTATCTGCGAGTTTTTAAACTGTTCTGGTTTTCCTATGCTTTGACATGTGCCTCAACAACAGGGCACTATCACCAAACAGTTCAGAAATTTAATCTATTCACTTTAATCTGAAACCACTGCAGCCTTGCTTGAAAAACTGTACAAACTGAACATGTGTAGATATCAAATACATAGCTCGCATTGTGGCAAACATTAATCCTACAGACATACAAGACAAATTATTAAAATAAAAGTAAATCTAATATACACTCTTACATGGAATGCAATAACTTTACTCATGCGATACCGCATGACATACTACCAAAGCTATATATAAAAAAAAAAAAAAAAAAGTCTGATTAACATGCAAAATAAATGAAGTACAAACCAAGGGCTAAAAACTCAACTACACCCAACAGTTTTAATGGGCACTAAAGACGATACAAAAGTTTCTCTGCATCATGTTATCACCTTAAAGAATGCAAGAAAATGTGCCGAGAGTGGTGGGCATTGTAGAGATCCTCTCAATCACCCTGTATCACAATCTCCAGAACTAATACTTCTACTTATCTATACAAGATGTTAGTTTCTCCATGTTCCTTGTATTAAGTACTTACCCTTGAAGGAGATGATTGTATGTGATGTTACCGATGTAAATGGTATTTGACCAAATCGGTAAACAAATCCAACACAAAACAAAGCTGTATGATCAGGATAAACATTTTTCGATGCATAAAATATTTAACTGAATTAACTCAAGTTACTAAATTATGCAAAAGTAGCCTACTGAAAATGATGTTACTGTGTACAAGAACCTTAGCATTGCCATGAAACTCGTGGAGAGCACCTAAAATACTGCATTTCTAAACAGTCATTACAGTAGTCCATTTCCCAGATGTCTCAATTTGTACATTATATTATTAAATAGCAAGCCACAAGAAAGGTGACAGCTGAGGAATGCCTCCACTCCTATGCCATGGTTTCCATTGACTGTCATTTCAGGAATGCACAGAGCAATGCAGTACAGCCTGGAATGTATCCACCCATTTGATAGCATCCGAACACATGCACCCTGCAACACTTAAAAGACCTGCACCTTCAAACTGAGGAAAAAGGGGTCTTAATGAAGGCTGGTCAGAGCAGTGTTGGAAATGACTAAGTAATGAACAGCTAGGAGTTGTAAACATCCTCAGTTCTGCAGTAACAGGCAGCAGTAATGTGAAGTGAACCTCTGTACAGTAAAGTCTCATCACAAAACTAATCTTACTGTTCATGGAGATAAACACTTCTGCAAATAGAACTGCAATAGAAGAGAACTAGCACAGATACAGCTTCAAAAGCTTTCATCGGTTAAACCCAGACAGCACTTGAAATTCCTGTACTGTAGGTGTCCAAGGGCAGGTACATTTTGCTGTGGACAGATTACTGTGTCCATTTACTTGCAGTGGCAGAGTTAGGGTCTGGCACAGGGTCTAGGCCCTGTAGTGCAGTGCTATGTATTGAAAAACAATGGCCATCTATCTATACAGTATCAGGCTATGAACAAGACAAAACCAGCCAAGGAGAGAGAATTTGTGTTTTCTGCAGCACCAAAAGAGAGGGGCGATATGCTAGACACCTTCAAGTTACTAAAAGGAATGAACAAGGTAAACCTTGTGAACATGAGTAGAAGCTGGTGGGAGGGAAATTTAAGGAGAATGCGAGGATGGCCGAGCCATGGAACAGCCTACCAGCCGAGGTGGTGGCCACCAAGACAATTAAATGGTTCCAAACATAGGAGACAGTATAGCGCACAGTGGTTAGGAGCACTGAGCTGCAAACCTGGAGAACTGGGTTTGAATGCCACAGCCACTTAATTTCCTCATGTTCCCAGGATGCATCTGGAAACAAGTCTTGGCTTAATGCATCTTTCCTGACCAGACACAAACATGGTTGGGAGACATTTCCTGGCTTAGTCTCCGGGGGGGGGGTGCACATAGCAGGAAGGGAAGAGACCAGGGAGGCCAGGTCAGTGAGAAATAAGGGCTGGAGTGGAAGGGACAGGTCAGAATTTGGCATGAGGGAGAAGGGATGTACATGGTAAAACGGGGGCAACTGGGATAGCGAGCAGGCCTTGGGAAAAGGAGGCGGTAAGAGTGCTTCTCCTGGGGGAACTCCATGATTAGGGAGATCAGGTGGGGGGGAAGGGGCGACTTCCTGTGGCGTTAAGACCAGGAGTATATCTGACTTGACGGTGCATCGGGCCAAACATCTGGTCTATACTCTAGCAAAGGAGTGCGGTGGGACCCCTGACATATTAGTACAGCTGGGTATTAACACTACAGAGGAGAAGGAACTATGCCCAACAGCGGTCTCCGAGCAGTCTGACAGACAAGACAGGCTTCTACTGTACCTGCTGGCCCGGGACCGTGAACTAACGCATAAGCTGTACGACTTGGAGGGCAGAAGCCGCAGACAGAATATTAGGATACACGGAGTACCTGAGAATTTAGAGGGAGATGCCCTGAATACCACTGAATTCACCCAGAGGCTCCTTAGAAAGGCGATAGACCTACCGGAGGATCTGGATCTGAGCCTCGATCATGCACACCGTTCCTTGGCCCCCAAGCCAAACAACTCGGATGCCAGACCCAGATCGCTGATCATTCGATTCACAAAATACAGTAGCAAGGAAGAGGTCTTGCGAAAAGCTTGGCAGCAGAGCCCTCTGGAATTTGAAGGTCATAAAATTTCTATTGATAACGACTACACAGCTGAAGTTCAGGAAGCTCAGAAGGTGCTCTGGCAGACTGTAAAATCCTTGAGATCCAAGAACATTAAAGCCCAAATTCTGCATCCCGCAAGGCTAAAAATCACAACAGAACAAGGTACTAAAATATTTAAAGACCTCCTAGCTGCCTCCCCTTACCTCGAAGAATTGGGAATCGTCACCCCTGCATTAACGAAGGAGAGGCTTGAGAAAGCTCTTCTGGCTTCGGCCTGGTCTGTGGCCCAGAAAGGATCAACCAAGCCAGGCTCCACTGAGCGGCATCAACAAACCTCACTTCGTGCAGATATCGGCGCGGTGCTGCGACGATTGGGTGACCCTGCCTTGATGAATAAAAATGCTCCCTATCTGCAACAAGCCTCACCGGCGAATGCATCAGAAGATCCGGGTCCATCACACCGATCGACTACATGAAGGAGCCCTGAGGTGATGTTTTCATTATGACTATTTTCTCCTACAGCGAACTGTTCCCTGGAAGTCTGTCCCACGGGCCCGCTGCCCTGATTTATCGTCGAGCCGCCCTCCTGGTGTGGACACTCGCAGACTGTCCTCCCGCACTACTCCCCCGTTTCCTTGGTCTGGAGGACTATAATGAATGGTCACCTGAACCTGGAGCGGACGGACCTTCCGACCACCTGTTGTCTCCTGAATACCTCCGGTCTCGTCGTTACTGCACATTACCCCCCCCCCCTTTTGGGAATTATGTTTCATGATTTTGGGAATGTTCGAAAGGGTGGGTATCAAACACCTGTCGGGACCATATGCAACTTCTCCCTGACACAAAGGGGTGGGGCCTTTTTCCTGGACTTTCCAGGGCCTCCCAGGGACCATTCACTGCACTCCTGAGTGCCCTGATTTGGTCTGTTTTATCAGACACCCTCTTGCTACCAAATATTGGTTTGCACTCCCTTGGAAGTTACATTTCTGCTTTTGGGGAAATCTGGCTGAGAGAAGTCTCAGTCGTGGTTTCCCATCACTCAAGTCAGCTCACGGCTCTAAACAGAATGAGGCCGGAGCAAAGGTTCTTTAGTAGAATAGTGTTTAAAGGTTTTCAATTGAGTTTCAAGGTTCATGGAGTTATTTGTTTAGCTCTGCAGGTCTGTTATATATTCAAACAAATAATGCTAAGAGAATCTACAGTCCAGAAAAGGAATGTTTACTTTATGTGGAAGGAATATGGTTAGCTATAATACCAAGTTCATGTCGCTGAATGTGAACGGTTCGACCAGCCCAATAAAGAGAAAGAGGATCCAGCAATTTGTTATGTCCCATGGTTGTGGAGGTGTGTTCCTTCAAGAAACCCACCTCTCTCCCCAGGAAGCCCAAAAGCTTAAATTTAAGGCCTTCCCAGTAATATTTCATTCTTCGCTCCCAGTGGGTAGAAAGAGAGGGGTAGCCATATTACTTTCCTCAAAGCTACAGTTTCAGCAGCAGGAGGTGATAGAGGATCCCGAGGCTAGATTTATCATTTTAATTGGGACTATTCAAGACAGTAGTAACTTTGGCAAACATCTATATCCCCCCTGGATCTCCTGCCAAGGTGTTTTCAAGTATTTTGCAATTAGTGGCAGAAAAGGCCAAGGGCATGCTAATAATGGGAGGAGACTGGAACATAGTTTTAAATAGGGCCCTTGACTCTACCTCCCAGATCCCAAAGGTAGATGCAACCAAAGCCCGTTCGATTAAAATTCAACTCTAACAACTAGGCCTGTGTGATATTTGGAGAGAGAAATACTCGACAGCACGGGAGTTTACCTGCTTCTCGCCTAGGTTCAGAGTATTTTCCCCGTTTAGATATGTTTTTCACATTCAAGGGGGACCTAAGCAGATTCCCCTCCATGTATGTGGGGACAACCATCCTCTCAGATCATAGTCCTATCTTTTTGGAGGTGGAGCTGGGACTACCAAAAGGACCACACACTGGAGACTGAACACATCACTCCTACAGGACAATGATGTCCTGAGGGAACTCAGGGACCACCTAAAAGTTACCCTCGAGGAAAATTCCAAGCAAGAGACCTCACCCCAGATGTTGCTGGATACTCTTAAAGCCGTCCTTAGAGGGAAGCTCATATCAATAGCTTCACGTAGAAAGCAAGAACAAATGCAACGCCAACAGGAACTAATGTCTCAGATCAAGAGTCTGGAAGATGCCCAAAAAATTAGGTGGGAGGAGTCCAGGGGCAGGGATCTCTTAAAGTGCAGGGAACGCTTACATAACATTCAAAAACTAGAGATAGAAAAAGCTTTATCCTATTTAAAACAAAGATACTACGAGGGTGGGCCCAGAGGTACTAAACTCCTGGCCTCAGTCTACGTCACCATGCAGCCAAAGCCACGATAACAAAAATACTCTCGCCTCGAACAGGCCAAATGGCTAGACAGGTGACCCAGATAGACTCGTTCATGGAGTATTACTCCAAGCTATAAGAGTCTGTAGAAAATACATCCATATCAGACAAAAGAAACTATCTTGGCTCGATACCGCACCCTCCTCTCTCCCCAGAGGCAGCCCAAACACTGATCAGGCCTATCACCCAGGAAGAAATTACTTCCACAATTAAGTTTTTTTTTTTTTAAGCCGGCCAAATGTCCTGGCCCCGATGGGTTTGGGGCTGAATTTTATAAAACTCTAGCCCCAGATGTGGTTCCCCTTCTCCAAAGTTTTTTTAAACATTTGGTCTGGGGGCGGCCCGCCCCCTCCCTCATGGCAATATGCCATAATTACAGTCCTACATAAAGAGGGAAAAGATCCATCGAAATGTGAATCTTACCGCCCTATATCCTTATTAAATCAGGACTATAAGATTTTTACCTCCATAATAGCATCCAGACTCAACCCGATACTCCTAGAGTTAATTCATTCAGACCAATCGGGCTTTGTGCTGGGCTGGCAGGCTCCTGACGGGAGTTCGCTCTGCCTTAGATATGTTAGACAAGATCCAATGAACTCGTTCCCCAGCCTGCTTACTAAGCCTAGATGCCGAAAAGGCCTTTGATAAGGTCTCATGGGAGTTCCTGTTTTCGGTACTCAAACACAGGGGGTTCCCCCGAGTCTTTCAAAGATATCATAAGATCCCTGTACGGGGGCTCTCAGGCGTATGTCAGGGTAAATGGGGGCTTATCCAGAAGATTTCACCTTGGTAGGGGCACCCAGCAGGGGTGTCCTCTCTACCCTCTGCTGTTTGCACTTTATATCGAACCTCTGGCAGAGGCCGTGCGAAGGGTGTTGTTGGGGATCATGGTGGGGGAATACAGAGGAAGATCCTGCTGTACGCAAACAATGTTCTTTTGTCCCTATCCCGCCCTCATGAATCAATAGAACAAGCCTGGCCCATTCTCGAAACATTTGGGAGGCATTCGGGTTACTCCTTAAATAAGACCGAAACAGAGGTCTTAAGCTTTTTTTTTTTTTTTTTAATCCATCTGCGGACATCCGCCAACTCCTCCCATTAAAATGGACAGCCGAGGGTATGAGGTATCTGGGGATCCACATCACTAAACATTCATCAAAACTATTCGGGGCAAACTATACACCCCTGACAACCTCCATCAAGAAAGACATGGAAAGGTGGTCTCTAATTAATATCCCCATGTATGCCAGAATTCAAGCCATAACCATGAATATACTGCCAAAATTCCTGTAGCTGTTTCAGTGTATTCCCCTTCATGTACATAAATCCAACTTCCAGACATGGCACAAAATGTTTTCAAAATTTATTTGGGCTAATAAAAGACCAAGAATAAGGCTTCAAACACTACAGGCCCACTATGGGGTGGGGGGGTAGGTCACTCCCAGATTTGGAAGAGTACTTCCTTGGGGTACAACTGAAACAGTCTCTACAGTGGTCAGGTCCCAACTCCGCCTCCGACTGGAGGGAAATGGAGAGGAAAGAAGAGGAGGTGGGGGCTAGGCTGCCCCTTGAGGACCGTATACTGACTCCCTTTTCAACCCGATTCCAACCAACATCCAAGCTCAGTTTGGTTGGAGACCCTACGCTCAGTCCACAGATTGTGGCAAAAACATAAATTATTACCTTCCCTATGGTCTCTAAGGAGACTAGCCTGGATTGAGGACTTCCCTCCGAACAGACTGGACCCGACATATTAGCGATGGAATAAAATGGGTCTGACATTTCTTGGGCAGTTTCTTCAGGGGGAGTTAATCCTGGATTTTAATTCACTCAAATCTAAATTTGGGCTCACGAATGCAAACCATTTCAGGTTCCTCCAGGTTAGAACATACATATCCTCGCTTCAAAGGAAAGTAGTAGGAATGGACGGGGTGATCCCCCTAATAGCAGCCACCCAACAGATAAAATCATCTTCAACCCAAAAGGGTCAAATCGAGCCTTTACAAGGTTCTAAGGTTGATAAGACCAGACCCCTTAGTTAAAGTTAAAAACAAATGGCAGGAAGAAGCTTGCTGTGGCCCTGCCCCCATTAACTGGATCTCTGTCTTCCACACTGCTAAACTAGCGACTAAATCACCCCTTTGGCAAGAATTTGCCTGGAAGGTCAGGGTCCGTTTCTTCCTTACACCTGATGCACTCAATAAAAGGTACCCAAATCTTTCGGCTGGCTGCTGGCGGGATTGTGGGGAAGATAAGGCAGACTACCTGCACATCTTTTGGGCCTGCCCTAAACTAAATAAATTTTGGGCTGACATCACAGTTGCCTTAAAAAGCATTCTGGGCATTACTCAACCGTTGAAATGGGAAGAACTGGTTTTGGGAATCCTCCCCCCCCCCCCGAGGTTAGGGGACCCGACTCGCTGTACCTTTGGGCAATTTTAACATCGACCCATAAGGCAATAACCAGGAGCTGGCTCAGCCCTAAGGTACCCCAGAAACAGGACTGGATCCTAATTACTAAAGGTCTGGCTGACCTGGAGGAGCTCACCTTTAAATTAAATCATAAGACCACTCTCTATATTCAGAGATGGTCCAGATGGGCTATATGGCTCCAATTAAATGAGGTTCCCTCGACAGGAAATTAAGATATATCATACCTTCTCCTCTTGGGGCCTGGACGACCCGTAATAATAAACTTTTTTTTTTTTTTTTTTTATTATTAGCAACTTGCTGGTTCCTTGTCCTCCTTGGTATAGTAATGAAATGGATTGTATCATCATACAAACTTTTAATGTCTTCTTTTATATTTATTTCTTTGATTCTTAAATCTGTAAATATGTATTCTGCAGAGCTTGTATAAAGAAAGTTCTAAAAATAAAGTTTAAAAAAAAAAACACTACAGAGGAGAACAGTGAGCTGGAGATTCAAGCTAGGTTTAGGGAGCTGGACAGGGTCAGTCAGGGACATAAGGTGCTCGGTCTCCTCGGAGATACTACCGGTGCCTAGGGACAGTGTGGAAAATAAGTAAAAAAAGTAAGGGATGTAAATGTATGGCTCGGTGAATGGTGTGAGGCCAGGAGTATGGGTGGGTGGGGGACTGGAGTGCAACCTGAGAGGACAAGGAACTGTACGCAAGAGACAGACTCCACCTTAGTTCAGAGGGGAAAGAGGTCCTACAGCTTAGACTGGCAAAATTTATACACTCCAGGTGGGGTTTAAACTTGTGAGGTGTGGGAGGGCCCTGGCCTTCACCACACAAGCGGGGGGCGCTCGCAACAGGTCAGGGGCCCACAATAGTGCACAAGGGAGCCCTTGTAGGCAGGGAACAGGGAGAATTCAGGGGAGGGTGGTCCCGATTAACGCCAGGAGCATGGAAAACAAGATGCCAGAGCTTCAGACACTTACTGGGGGAGGGGGGTGGCGGCTGTCAGAGACTTGGGTCACTTCCAGACATGACTGGAACCTAAACCTACTAGGATACACCACATGCAGAAAGGATAGGATGGAGGGGAGTAGCTTTTATCATTAAGGACAGCATAAGGATAAGTAAGGTTGAGGAAGTGGGGGACCAGGTGGAGGCTTTATAGGTCACCCTGCAGGCTCCAAGGGGTAAGCAGGTGAAGATGGGGGTTGTATACAGACCACCAGGGCAGGGGGAAGAACAGGAGGAAAGCCTGGTGGCCAACCTTAGGGACCACTGTTGTAGGAGAGAGGGCAAAACTGTAGTGCTGGAAGACCCAAATATTCCAGGAGCAGACTGGGGAACTATGGCGTCCGCATCGGGCAAGGAGCAGCGCCTGCCAGACATTTTCCAGGATGCATTTCATGCCCAGCTGGTGACTGATCCAACGAGGGAGGGTCATGTCCTGGATGTGGTCCTGTCAGACGGTGAACTCATCAGGGACCTAGTTGTTGGGGATCCACTGGCGGGAAGTGATCATGCCAAAGTTCGATTCTCCCTTGACCTAGGGGACAGGGTAGAACACAAAAATGTCAGTGGTTGATTTTAGAGGTACAGACTTCGAAAGATGGAGCGGATCCTTAGGGGCTACCTAGATTAGTTCAAGCCAAACACGGACACTAAGGCCCTGTGGGAAATTATAAAAAAGGGCTCCTGGAGGCTACCAAGGCCTGTATGAGGGAGAGACAAGTGGTGCAAAGCTAAGAGGCCAAGCTGGTGGACAAGGGAAATCCAGGATACGGTGAGGGAGAAAAGGTTGCTTACAGCCGATACAAAACGTCTCTGGGGGGGGTTATATCCAAGGGGAGTATGATGAGGTAGCAGGAGGGTCACCAGGGTGGTGAGGTCGGCCAAGGTGGGGGCGGAGCAGAGACTGGCACAGGGAATTAGAAGGGGGGGAGGGTTCTTCAGGTATATCAGGAAAAGAAGAAAAGGGAAGGGGCAAATTAGTAGGCTGAGGATGGAGAATGGGTAGGTGGAGGAGGCAGGGGAGAAAGTGGAGGTACTAAATTACTTTTTTGCCTCAGTCTTTACCAAGGAGGATGGGGAGGGACAGGCGCGGCACTGCGAGGGAAGAAAGAAGGGGGACTGGCAGATGAAGTGGGGGAAATGGATCCTGAAATCCCCAGTGGGAGGGTGCGGGATGCCGTCAAGGCCCCAAGAGTAGATAAAGCACTGGGCCCAAACAGGATCCATCCCAGGGTGCTTAAGAAACTGGCCGATACCCTGGCCGCACCACTGGCAGACCTTTTTAACTCTTCCTTTCAGGTGGAGTGGGTGCCTCACGACTGGAGGATGGCCCAGATTGTGCCTATGAAAAAATTACTCACCTTAGTAATTATGTTTCTTCTAATGGAGTCTTGCTGTATTGTGACATATTGCAGTGATTCCCAACCTTTGAACTGCCCCGGAGAACAAAGAGTTAACTTTCTATGCAGGGCATAGAATGCTGAGCTCGAGCTCGGTTGAAGTCTCTGTCTCGAGTGTTTCAAACTCAAACCGTCAGATTCTTTACTCCACCTCACTGACCGGTTGCTCCGGAGATTTCTCCTTCAACTCGGTTCGAAAGTCAGTTAAAGTTTCAGTTTTTTTTTTTTTTTAAAACAAAAAAGTTATCTGCATAGTCTGTCTGTGGTGCCGTGAGTACTAAATAGGAATTGTTCTGTTTTTCTGTGTGAAACTTGTAAAAGTGCATCTCGGTTCAGCTGAACTCGAGACAGAGACTTCAACCGAGCTCGAGCTCAGCATTCTATGCCCTGCATAGAAAGTTAACTCTTTGTTCTCCGGGGCAGTTCAAAGGTTGGGAATCACTGCAATAGGTCAGAATACAGCAAGACTTCATGTTTGAAACACAAGGGCGGCTCGCAAGAGGAGCCAGGAAACTACAGGCCAGTTAGCCTAACGTCAGTGGTGGGCACAGTGATGGAGGTCATCTTGAAGGAGAGGCTGGAGGGGGTTCTGAAGTCACAGGGACACCTAGATGATCGCCAGCATGGCTTTGTTAAGGGCAGATCATGTCAGACCAACCTGGTGGAGTTCTATGAAGGGGTGACTAGTGCGCTGGATCAGGGCAGGCCAGTGAATGTCCTCTTTCTAGACTTGAGCAGGGTGTTTGACTGAACCACATCCCGGGCTGCTGGGGAAGCTGTAAGATATGGGTGTATGGGGGCAGATGGTCAGGAGGATAGGAAACTGGCTAGCGGGGCGTGTACAGAAGGTAAGAGTTTGGGGGGGGTTCTCATCCTCCAGGAAAGTCATTAATAGGATCCCACCGGATCGGTACTGGGACCACTCCTGTTTAAACACCTATATCTCAGACATCAGAAGCGGTATCAGGAGCGGGATGCCTCTCTTTGCTGATGACTCGAAGCTGTGGGCAGTGGTGGAAGGGAAGGAGGAGAAGCTGGTTCTCCAAGAGGACCTGGAGACTCTGGGGAGGTGGTCACGCACCTGGAAACTAAAGTTTAGTGCTGGAAAATGCAGGGTTCTTCACATGGGGGCACAAAAACCTGACTCATGTATATACCTTGGGGGGGGGAAGGGGAGACACTGCAGGTTTCTAGGGGGGGAGAAGGACCTCAGGGTGGTGGTGGATGCCAAAATGAATAACTCAGCAGTGTAGAAGGGCTGCGGCCCAAGCAAATAAAATGCTGGGGTGAACAGCCAGGGGGGATAACCTCAAGGAGTAGAGAGGAGCTCCTTCCGCTGTATAATTGCCTGGTTAGACCACACCTTGAATACTGCGTGCAGTTTTGGCTTCCTTACTTAAAGAGGGACATTGCTCTTCTGTGGAGGGTGAGCAGGATGATACTAGGACTAGGGGAAAGGCCCAATGGAGACAGACTGGAGGAGCTCAACCTGTACTCGCTGGAGGAGAAAAGGAACAGAGGGGATATGATAGAGATCTTCAAATATCTCAAGGGAATGAATAGGGTAAGCCTTGAGGGGGTGCTTCAGCTGAAGGAAGTAGGGGACACTCTGAGGCTGGACAAGTGGACGGGGGGGGAGAGAGAGGGAAAACAAGGAGACGCTACTTCACTGAGAGGATGGTGGAGATCTGGAATGCACTGCCCAGGGAGTTTGTGGCTGTTACAACTATGGAGGGGTTCAAGTATGGCTGGGATAGGTATAGGGGGAGGTTGCATCCCAGAGCCCCGCTCGGAGGTGGGTGACTTTGTAGGGAGAGGGCGCTATAATGGTGCCCTGGAAGGCACTGATCCTCGAGCAGACTTAATAGACCATAGGGCATAATGTGCTGGCTTGATAGTATAAACCTCATATAGACACTAGGTCCAGGGTTTTAAATAGCTGGTATAGCATACTAAAGACACTATGCAAAACAGTGGGTAATGCTAACCATTTCCGAAATTGCAAAGCAGTAGACTGCTAACCTTTTTTTTTTTTCCCTTTCCCCCCCAATGAGTCTATGGTACAGTAGACAAAAATAAATACAATTATATTTTTAAAGTTTGCTAACCATTCTGTGTCAAGCGTTATGCATTTTTACAGCCGATTAGCACGTTCACGTGTAAAACTGCTTATCAATTTTTTTCGGCTTATTTAATACCCTGAGGTCACAGACAGTGGCAGGATAGGATATTACAGGCAGCGTACACTATCCAATGGTCTTTTTCTGTCATCAGCTTTTATGTTTCCGTTTTAAGGTGTGAGGTCACATGCTAATGAGATATGGGTGGGGGAAGAGAGAGAACTAGATAGGTCTCCTTCCAGTTAACTGCTCTTCACATCACACCCAATACCATTAGGTAGAAAAAACCCTAATGAGCACATATTAAAAACAAAAACACTTCAGAAATCAAAAGTAGTAAGGGACTACTATTAAAAATTACTAAAAGTTTCAGCCTTTTTTGGGGGGTGGGTGCTGCTAGCTCTTTAAATATACAGGAAATACTGAAGGCGATAAAGTCTATAAAAGGAAATTTCATGTGCATCAGAGAAGCCCAACATGAACTAAAGCATCCCACATGTAAAAAAGGGAAAATACTTTATCCTCACATCAACAATGGTCGCACTAAAAGATATAAATACACTGATACTGTCATTTGGAGGTTTTCAAGCAGAATGTCACACAAATGACCCATCATTTCATTAACAGCAGAAAGCTTGAAAATGGGGAGAGTTACTTTGGAAATGGTAGATACACAGACCGTTCTGTTATTTGAAAATAAATTGTCATCTGTTCATACATTTTTTCCTTTTGTAATGTTGGCTGTGGTGTGAATGGGAACTGCCAGAGGAACATCTTCAGTGCATAAATGGTATGTGCTTCTGGTTTCGGGCGAGGACTTTTGCTGCATATTTACACTAGTGCAGAGTTATGCATTTTGGGCCCATGTTTTAGTTTTTTGACAGAACTCTGTCAGAGTCAGCTCACCATTGGGCTGCTGATGGCAATCAGTGTGGCACAGGGTCTGTAGCTCTCAACTGCCCCAAATTACAAGGGATGACCAATTCATAATTCTTGCATTCTCTCTAATACAGTAAACTTAAATTCTACATCAACAATTCCATACTCTATCATGCTAATCCAGGTTTAATCAAGATTAAAACACTGTATAAATAAAAGCACTAGTTTCCAATGTTCTGAGCCTGTGCCTCCATGTGTCCAGCCAGATCAACTCATTTTTACCCATTCCCTCTCCATCTCAGCTCACCATTGCAGGCCAATACCGGGGGGGGGGTCGTCCCTCTTGATATGACATCCATAGGACCACAGCTGCCCTTAATGGCAGTTGTGGGATCCCAACTCTCTCAATGAACTACAGGGTATTGAATAAGCTGAAAAACTGATCAGCAGTATTATGTGTGAAAGTTCTAATCAACTGTGAAAATGCATAGCACTTGGCACAGACGGATTAGCAAAATTAAATTTATTTTTATTTGTGTAGTTTCCTAGTCCATGGGGTCGCTCGCTCGAAAAATTGATTAGCAGTCTACTGCTACGCATTTCTGGAAATGGACAGCATTACCTTTTTTTTTAATATCAAATCATTTTATCCACCACCACCTCCCCAAGCTCCGCTTCTTCTGGAGCACCAATGGAGCCAGCACACACTTCTGCCACCTACCTGGACCTTCCTGTTCACCCCATGGAGCCGCGGTTCTTCCCCTCGGGTGGGGACAAGGTGGGGTTGCTTCACTCTGAACACTTCAAGTTTTGTCAGGAACTGAACAGGCAGGCAAGTGCGAGCAATGAGGGGGTCTGCTCCGGTGCCTGGAGAGCATTGTTTCCCTTGTTCTGGGGGAGTGGCATGCACCCAGACGTCATGGCATCACTACTCCCCATCCCCTACTGTATGCTCTGCGCTTGCCGTGCCTCCAACTTCCGCAAGAGGCCAGTCAAATGCTGAGCGTGAACCTCCCTCCCGGGAGAAGACAGCTGTCCTCCGGACGCTCAATCCTTCCCTTCCCGCCGGCCTGGGCTTGTTCTCAAAACCAGGGTGGCGCAAGGTGTGGCGTCCAGCACCTCAACCCTCAGCGCCATCGGGCCAGCTATTACCCACTGTTTTGAGTAGCATTTTGCCATGCTATACCATTTAATACCCTAAACTACATCAAGTAATGCCATCCATGCAGCCCCCACACTGTTTCTACCAGGCATATCCACTCATCCCAACAGCAATGCTTTAATGCATGGATGGTATAAAACTGAACCATGATAAAATACATTTTCTGAAAAGCTATTTAAAAAAAAAAAAAAAAAAAAAGGCCTTCCTGAGGCAAACAGATCCTCCTAAAATTGAAACTGAGTCAGAGCTTCATGCCTTGGAACTGGTTCCTCTGTGCTTATGAACGGGGCTGGATAGAGATTCAGCTAGAACGAGTTGTGATCGCACCTTATTCGGTGCCAGAGGAAATGTACCTTTACTGTATGCAGATTGCCACAGTAAGGCTCTAAAGCTGTTGGGAGAATGCAATTATATACAAAGTCTAAGACAGCGATTTTCTTTAGTGTGTGTAAAGGATGGTCATTTCAAACTTACTGAACCTCTACCGGGACTATGTCATTCCGTTATTAAAAGATGTAAAATAAGTGAATGAGGTTTAGGGCCAGATAAAGCAACCCAATACATCCCACTCTAGCCCCATCTGTTTGTTTTACAGGTTTCCCATCTTGGGCTGATCTAGTCATTTTTTTTTGGGGTAATTATTTCAGACAATGTTAGCAGGCCTTGGGACATAGAAAAAGTCACTTTTTTTTTTTTTTTTTAATCCTCCTCTACTGCCCTCATCACTCCACTCAATCAGCTCTCTCAGGCCCCCTACCACTGCCTTGGCGTCAGCCCCTAGAGTGTTAGGATAGCTCTGGAATTCCTAGCAACCCCAGATAACCAGGGAAGGATCCCCCTTACCTCCCCTTGGCATCAGGGAGTGCCAACACAATGGAGTCTTGTGCCTTGTACTTGTGGCGAGGATTGGGGAGAAGTGTCACCAAGGCACGGCGAGAGTTTTTCCCCTTTCTGTCCGCGACGTCGGCGTGCAAGTCACCTGCCAACGTCAACCCCGAAGCTACTGCTTTCCCCTGCTGCACCTAGCACCAACCAGGCTCCCCCGGGTGATGGCGGTATAGCAGCAGGGTCAGCATCCCACCCCTCCCTGGAGAAGGAGAGCAAGCCATCAGGCACTCAATCCATCGCCCCCCAGCAGCCAGTGTTAGTTCCCAAAATTTCACGGTTTTATTCATCTAAACCAGGCTTAATATTGATTTGTTAAAGGCTCTGCCCTACCAGTATTTTTTGGGTTAAACACTTTCTGAGCTGGGTTTTTTAAAACTACCAGTGGACAGATATACATGCTACCTCATCCAGCTGCTGTAATGCTACAAACAGCAATTCCCTCTACGTCCTCAATAGTGGCATAGCTGAGAAGTACCAGGGACGCCGGTCACCAGGGCAGGTAGGGGTACTGGAGATCAGGGCCTGGCACTCCATCTACCTGGGAGTGCCATGGGTGTTTTTCAGATGTTCTGGGGGAGTGGCTACGCCCCAACGTCAAAGCATCTCCGTCGACGTCCACCACTTCCCAACCCCTCTGTGCGCTCATGTTTCTGCTATGCCTCCGGCTTCTGCCAGAGGCCAGTCAGGCACTAAGCGTGCGTCTCCCCTCCCTCCCAGGAAAGCTGTCCTCGGACACTCAATCCTCTCCCTCTGCTGCTGACCCCAGATGTCCCGGGCTCCTTCCAAAACCTGGGTCGCCAGCATGGTGCAAGGTGTGGCGTCCAGCACCTCAACCCTTAGCACCACCGGGCCGGCCCGAGCCTGCTAAACCTTTAACACTG
This sequence comes from Neoceratodus forsteri, assembly GCA_016271365.2. NCBI lineage: Eukaryota > Metazoa > Chordata > Ceratodontiformes > Ceratodontidae > Neoceratodus > Neoceratodus forsteri. Next base: position 1,113,024,038 of record CM028131.1, read on the forward strand.
AATCACCAAAAAAAAAAAAAAAAATACAACCCACACTCCCCACTGACCAACACTTTATATTTCACACAAATTATGCCCAATAATTTAGCAATCTTCATAATCTGCAAATACCTCCCTCAATCCTAATCACAGTCCTCTTCCCCATCCTAGTACTTTGCATTCACTACATTTATTAGAACAAGCTGTGCCATCAGTAAAAGTAAAATCTGACACAAATCTAGCAGCAAACGGATTAACCCGCCCCATGAATTCATAACACATTATCCATCCATGCAACACCACAACTAAAGTGCCAATAAACCCACAATGAAATTGCCATGACTAATCAAGTAAATCCAAGGAACAGCCCGTCTCTTCTGGATGTTTCTTTCCATCAGTCACTGCTTGGCACGCCCCAATTGCTCGGCAGGCCCCATCACTTGCACTGCAAAACATGTCCCCAATGAAAGGCTACAACAAACAGCTACTGCCAAACACAATCTTGGCCTGTACCATTGGCCTCATCAAAACACAGAAGTAACCCTCTCCTACCACCCAAGATCCTGCGACTCCCAGGTCCTCCAGGTCCCCAAAACACACACCCAAATGGGCAAATCGGGCCTCTGCTGTTTATGCGCCCAGACTGTGGAATTCCTTACCAGAAAATTCTCGTTCCTCCCACTCCTGCCTCAAATCCTCCCTATGGGGCTTTCTCAAATCGGCCTCCACCCATCTCTGCGCTAATGAATCCCCCCTGATCTACCTGACTGGCCGAGGTATGCAAAGCCTGGCCGTGACGGGTGAGGAGAAAAAGCTCCTGACACTGAATGTGTTACACCCATGGCTAGCTCCTTGCTGTACCTTGCTGAGGAAAGGATAACCAATTCTGTTAAGAAGGGGGATAAGACCTTTTATAGGTATATTAGGGAGCGAAAAAGACCAAAGGAGGGATACTGAGACTTAATAAAGGGGAGGGAATGTGGGCAGAGGGTGACAGTGAAAAAGCAGGGATATTGAACGAATATTGCTGCTCAGTATTCACAAAGGAAGAGGAGGGGGAGGTACCTAAACCAAACAAGAGAAACACTCCGAAAACGGGGGTTGATACCAGTCCATTTACAGAAGAAAGGGTTCTGAAAGAACTAATAAAATTGAAGGTGGACAAAGCAATGGGGCCTGATGTGATTCACGCAAGAGTTCTAAAAGAACTAAAGGGTAGAACTAGTTACACCACTGACTACTCTCTTTAACAAATCATGGGAGGATGGGGTGGTACCCGAGGACTGGAAGAGGTGGATGTGATTCCTCTTCACAAAAGTGGGAGCAGGACAGAGGCAGGAAACTACAGACCAGTTAGTCTGACCTCAGTGGTCGGGAAAATGATGGATGTGGATGCATGGAACAGCAGCCCTGAGGAGGTCATAGAGTCAAGAACAGTGGGGGAAATTCAAGAATGCATGGGACAGACATAAGGCAGTCCTAGTGGGGGGTAGGAGAAAGTAAGCTGTTGATCAACTAGGATCTGCAACTAATCTGTTAGCTAGGAAAATGGGCAGACTAGGTGGGCCAAGCGGTCCTTATCTGCTGTCAAATTCTATGTTTCTATTAACTGTCATGGTTCCATCCATGCCTCAACTGTTCATGTCAAGCAAAAATCTATTTTGTTCTATGTTCTCATTGGGCTCTCGCCCATGTAATGTGCTATTTGTGATACCCAATTAAGCTCAGTGTACGGCAGATCCTATCTGCATATCTTGCATATGTAAGCTGTTCTATTCTCATGCTGAAAACTTATCGACCGTTGTCCAAGCCTGTACCTTTCTGTTTATGACTCCTGTTGCAATGTCTATCGACTGATGTTCTTGTATGTACCTGTAATCTCCTGGGTCGTACCTAAAAATAGGCACTTGGCTGTCTAGAGCGCTTCCCTGGTAAACAAAAGCAAATAAATAAATGTCTGTAAATGCTTGGAACATTGCTAATTTTCTGGTTGCTCAAAATTGGCGAGAGAACCAAATGGGGCAACAGGGGCTTCCGAGCTGAATTTGATTGTGTATCCGTTAAGCAGTATGTCCAGAATCCATTTGACTATGGACCCATTCCAAGGAAATTTTTAAAGTCTGCCCCCCCCCCCCAACTCAGGGATGGGACCCGAGGGATTCATGAGACTTTCTGTTGCCAGCCCCTGTGTCTCAGGTGCCACCTCGTCCTCCCCTGAAGTTACACTGGTTACGGGAGGAAAGCCATGGGCATTTTCCTGTAAAAATTCTTATTCTGCCCTTTCATGTAGTTTTGGGCACAGAAATTCTGTCAGGAGCCTGATGGCCAAGATTTGTGGCTCTGCCCCTTGATGCAGCATGTGTGCCTTCGCTGCTTCCCCAGATTCTATTACCACCTCTGAGGGTTGATACGGACAGCAGGTTTTTCATATGGAGCATTTACCTGGTGAATTTCTGAAACTGCATCCGCTTGACAAGCCCAAAGCCTGTGGCTGTGCCAGGCTGAGAATTGGTAAAACACTGTTTTAGCCACACAGCTGACCACTTCCTCTTGACACAGATATGAGTAAGCAGCAGCTAGATGCACGAGCTGGAGTTGTTGCCAGGCAAACTTATTTTTCATTGGGACTTACTCCAGTTGGGAGGCTAGGTCTGTGGTCATAGCTGCATAGAGCTGTTCTATGCAAGAAAAGGATTGGTCATAGCTGTCGAGTGAGGTTGTGGATGCCTGGAAGGCCTTTAAGAAACACCTCCACCTTCCTGTCCACTGTATCCCATAGAAAGGCTCCTCTCTCTACTAGAATAAGAGTCTCCCTGGTGAGGTTCAAAACCGGGGGGGGGGGCAATCCAGCCATGATTCTGAATGTTTCCTGACTAACTTGATGAATATCGCTCTTTCATGTCGTGCTGCTGAGTGGCCTTCTTGCGGGCCCTCTGCTCTGGGGACTGTGGAGGAATGAAGGGTTTAGCGTGAAGTGCCATGTTCAATTTTTCTACGATATCTGTTCAGATGTTGGCCCCCCATGGAGGCTGTGATCTCAGACTCTGCAGTCGGAAGCTGCTCCGCTGATATGGTGGCCTCCGCTAGATCCTCCAACCTTGTGGTTGCTGCTTTCTCACATTGTAAGGTTAGTAAGCAGCAAAGGTGGCCAACTGGGGAGGAGGGGGTTGACCTTGTGACATGGTCTGCCCCTGGACGATTTGTCAGGCTTATCTGATGAGAATTTGTCCCTTGCTGCTGGCAGCTACAGCTGCCCCCCCCCAATCCCAGTCCGATAATCCACCTGCTGGGGGATAAGAAAAAATTAATCACCTTAGTAATTATGTTTCTTCTAATGGAGTCTTGCTGTATTCTGACTATTGCAGTTAGCCCCAGAACTCAAACTGCCCTGGAGAGAAGAGGGTTAATTTTCTATGCAGAGCATACAACGTTGAGCACGAGCTCGGTTCAAACCTCTGTCTGCTGCACTTAAAAGCACAACCGTCAGATTCTTATGAGCGAATACTAACTACTATGTGGAAATTGTACAATTTTTACTAGCCAAATGGCAACCAAATATTTTGGATCCCCAAAAGACAAAGTCAAGAAATCAAAAATCAAAAACCAGGTAGTGAACAACTTAAGACTGCTAAATTAATATAACCCACTCCCCCTCTCTAAAAGGAGGGAGTGCCCAAATGCACACCTGGGGTGCAACACTGCACCTGCCAGCCCACTTCCCAAATACAAGTTCTGAGAGGGGAGGCAGGGAGGGAGGTCAGAACACAGCAAGACTCCATTAGAACAAACATAATTACTAAGGGGAGTAATTTTTTCTTCAAACCACATGAAGTCTTGCTGTATTTTGACTATTGCAGACTACCAAGCAGTACCTCCATGGAGGAGGGAATCAAACCTATCTTGGGAATAGGCTCTGCAGTACTGCTGTACCAAACAGAGCATCACTCCTAGCCTGGATGTCCAGGGACTGTTTGGTAAATGTATGAACCGTTTTCCAGGTGGCTGCTTTACATATCTCTAGCAAAGGAATATCCCTGGCCGCAGTCAGGGAAGCAGCTGTACCTCTAGTCGAATGAGCCCGCAGACCTGAGGGAGGTATTTTTCCTAGCTTCTCATAGCAGAATTGAATACAAGAGACAATCCACCTGGCAATAGTTCTTAGTGGCAGGTTTGCCCTTCCACACTTCCCTATAAGTGAGAAACAACCGGAAGGAGTCAAACCTGCGAGCCTTAGTACGCTCAACATAGTAACTAAGGGCTCTTTTAAACATTCAAACTGTGTAAACTTATTTCTCCTGAAGAAGAATGATCAGTGAAGAACACAGGGAGAGAGATTGTTTCAGATGAAAATGTGAAACCACTTTAGGTAAAAACCTGTTAGTTCTAAGGACCACCTTATCTCTATGTAATGAGATAAAATCAGGCTCCACTGACAGAGCTTGCAATTCACTGATACACCTGGCAGAGGTAATCGCTACCAGAAAACACAGTTTTCCAAGTCAAGTACTTAAGCTCTGCTGAAGACAAAAGCTCAAAAGGGGGTTGCATAAGCTGAGCAATGCAAACATTAAAAGCCCAAGCAGGGGTAGGATCCCTAGAGGGGAATTGGTATGAAGCAATCCCTTGAAACATTTACTGAATACAGGGTGAGATGACAGTGAGGAAGGCTTTCCCACTGACAGAAAAGCAGAAACAGCTGACAAATGTACTTTGAGAGTAGCTGGTCTGAGGCCTAGGCCATTAAGATGAACCATATAATCCAGAACTGTAGACAATTCAGCAGTGTCTGGGGATATATGCTTCTTGGAACACCAAATGCCAAATCTTTTCCATTTGGAGTTAAGTTTTTCTTGTGGCAGGCTTTCGAGAGGCTTTGAGAATATTCAGAACCCCATGGGACAGATGCAAATCTGCATACTCTAACTCTTTAAACAGCCATGCCTTGAGATTGAGAGACCAAAGAGTGGGGGTACCAAGTCCTCTCTGAGAGGAGGTTAACAGGTTGTAATTCCTGGGAAGAGACAGGGGAAGATTAACTGCTAGGGACAGCAACAGGGGGCACCAAGGCTGCCTGGCCCAGTCTGGAGCAATCAGAATCACTTTGCAGGGTTGTGACCTTATCTTGACCAGAGCCTTGAACAGTAGAGGAAAAGGAGGGAAGGCATATATAAATTTCCCCTCCCAATTCAAGGTCAGACCATCCAGAGGGACTGAGCCAAAGACTGGGGGTCTGCAACAAAATAGAGGAAGTTGGTGACTGTCTGGGGCTGCAAAGAGATCCATCTCTGAGTGCCCCACCAAGAAAAAGAAAAAAAAAAAACCACACACACACACACACACACACACACACACACACACTTTAAACACGGAGGGTCCAGGGACCATTCGTGATGGCCCTGGGAGATCCTGCTCAATGCATCTGCTAGCACATTGTCCTTCCCTGGAAGGTGGACTGCTATCAGGTCTGCAGAGAATAAGCTAGGGACCACAATTTCATGGCTTCCGTGCACAAGGCCGTGGACCGTGAGCCTCCCTGCTTGTTGATGTACCACATGGTGGTGGTGTCTGTCCTGACCTGAACCACCTTGTTCTGCAGTGACTGAGAGAAAGCTTGCAAGGCCAAAAAGACTGCCCTGAGTTCCAAGAGACTGATAAGAAGGGATTCCTGAGGGGACCACAGTCCCTGGGCTGTGAGAGCCCCCAGATAGGCTCCCCAACCCAATAGAGAAGCATCTGTGGCTAAGACCACAGAGTTGAGACTGAGTGACGAATGGGACTCCTTATCTGAGGTTGCCCTGATCCTGCCGCCACTGGAGAGCCTGGATCAGAGTCTGAGTCACTGAAACTAGTTTGGTTAGAGAATCTTTCTTCTGAGACAAAAAAGGCCCTCAGGTGAAACAATGTCCCTCATCTGAAATCTGGCCCCTTGGACCACTGCTGCAGAAGCTGCCATGTGGCCCAGAAGCTGAAGGAAGTGCCTTGCTGGCCGAGAGACCAAAAGGTGGAATTAAGAAGCCAGCTCTACAATAGCCCTTGCCCTTTCCAGGGGAAGAAAAGTTCTTGCTTTGACTGTATCCAACTCTGCACCTATGAAGGTGAGGAGCTGTACAGGCTCGAGAACTGACTTGGGAAGATTGAGAAGGAATCCTAGGGGAAGTGAGCACTTGCCGAGTCACTAGCAGGTCTGACTTGACTTGGTCTGGGGACTGACTCACAATGAGCCAGTCGTCCAGGTATGGAAATATTCTTCCTTCTTGAAAAAGGCTACTACTAATAGGCATTTTGTGAATACCCTTGGAGCTGATGTCAGGCCGAATGGGCATAGCTTTGAACTGATAATGGCCTGAAGTCAAATCGAACCTGAGGTACTTTCTGTGGGAGCACCTGATGGGAATGTGAAAGTAGGCATCTTTTAAATCCAGAGAGGCTAGCCAGTCCCCTGGCCTTAGAGAGGAAAGGATTATTCCCAAAGTCACCATTTTGAATTTTGGTTTTAAAAGATGTTTGTTCAGGTATCGTAAGTCTAGGATGGGTTGCAACTCCCCTGTCTTTTTTTGGGGTAAGGAAGTACCTGGAGTACAGACCTTTGCCCCTGTGCAATGCAGGAACTCTCTACAGGCTTTAGAGCCAGTAGAGATGAAACCTCTGCCTCTAAGGCAATGGTTTTGGAGATGCTTGCAGGTGGAAAAGAGCTGGCCCTCAGCTTTGGAAATTTCTTGAAGCCGAGAACCAACCCCTGGCTTACCACCTCCAGGACCCACTTGTCCGAGGTAACAGACATCCAGTCCTGGACAAAGTAAGCCAGCCTGCCTCCTACAGGAATGGGGGAGTCAACCCGGGCTGACATCAGGGTGTCTGCTTGGCAGGAGCCCGAGACTGAGGGGTGGATGCAGCCCTGCTCATCCCCCTTCTGCCTCTCCCTCTGAAAAAAACCCCTCTGAGGAAAAGAAGAAGAGGCCTGTGCTAGGTAGAAAGGAGTATGAAAAGGCTTGCCCCTGCCCCTAGCTTGCTGCCTTTGAGGAGTTGCCTGCCTTTCCTTGGCCTGTGCACTCCCATAGGTGGTCCTATACTCATCCATCTTTTTCATGTAATTCTCTGTCTGCTCCCCAAACAGAGAATTACCCACCACAGGGAAATCCATGGCCTTAGCCTGGGTGTCCTGTGAGAGACTAGTACATCTAAGCCAAGCCATTCTCCGAAGAGCCACAGATGTAGCCAGGACTCTAGATGACACATCATTTGAGTCCACAGCAGCATGGAACTGTACCTTAAATGCCTCAATCCCATCAGCAGCCACCGCCTCCAGCTCCGAGACTAGCTGGGGGGAGGCCTGCTTAGCCAGTACAGTGTCCCAGCTGGACTTCTGGTATCTGGCTGCACAGGCCATATAACTAGCCTGCCTGAGTCCCAAGGCGGATGCCATGTACTGTTTCTTTGCCATGGCATCCAGCTTCCTAGAGTCTTCATCTGGGGGTGTGTGAAGCCAAGGGTATATTAGCCTTATTACAGGCTGCAGCCTGCACAACCCCAACATGGCTGCATTGTTGATACAAGTACTCTGAACCTGAATCTGAACCTGAACCTGATAAGGTGCACCTTTTGTCCATCCTTCTGTTGACAGGAGGTACAGAATTTAGAGTTTTTAAAATCTTGTGTGTCTGTTTCCCAAAAGACTTATGAAGGGGAACAGACAGTCTCTTGGACTCTGGGATGCAGGGTTTTATTTAACTCTAAAAATTGATTAGCGTTTTGCTCATAAAAGTTCTAAAACACTGTGAAAATGCATAGCACTTGCCTCACTGTGTTTAACATAACACTTCTAGAAAACCTATATAAATGCTTTCTGTACAGTTAGTATTGTCCCAAGGAAAAAAAGTGTTAATCAATTATTTAAAACCCTGGGATGTCCATCATCTCCACATAAGCAGGTTCCTCTTGTTCCTCCACGGCTTCCTCCACAGGGAGCAGCAGGGTTTCTGCCACTTTCCTGTAAAACATGTAGTGGGAAGGGGACTCAAAGTCTAGGAGGGGAAACACCAGAAGGTCTGTCTGGGGAGATGTCCAGTTCAATGTTTTCATCCAGACCCTCCCAGTCGTCGTCATCATCCCCCTTCAAATCCAGTTCATAAAAAAAAGTCTTCAGAGGCATAACCTTGAATCGGAGGAACCGACCGAACAGATGGCACTGGATCAGATGGAACCGGGTGAAGTAATTCTACAATCCTTATCATTTTGGCAATCTCTTCGGCGGTCGGAAAATGGGTCTCTGGATCCGAACTAGGAGATTTCTCTCTTTATCTTTTGTAGGAACCAATCCCTCAGGATCAGCTCTCCTCTCGCCCGAAGAGGTATAACCCTGGTCAGAGGGCACTCCCTCAGGTTCGGTCGGAACTGAACCAGGCTGGCCATCCAGGTCAGCAGACTTCATGGCCTCCTTATCCCTAAGCCTACCTAATCTTTTTTCCAGGGTAGACTTCGGGAAATGTTTATAGACCTGGCAGTCTGAATGGAGGTGGTCAAACCCCAGACAATAAAACACAGGTGGTGTGGGGATCAGCCTTAAAAGACACACACACACACACACACACACACACACACACACACACACACACACACAGCAGTGTTGAAACCCAATGAGCCAGTTTTTTTTTTTTGGGGGTGTTTTCAGACATCCATCCTAACCACAAACGTATCTTTTATGGCAAACAACCAGGCAAGACACCCTTATTGGTTTCTGTGTCACGGGTATTGGGGGGGGGGGGGGAAGACAACCACACACACCCCCCACAAGGAAATGCCTTTTTTTTTTTTTTTTTTTTTTTTAAACCGATAAGGACCGGTAACCACACTAAGTTTAGAGACAAAGACAGAATATGTAATTCACTAAACAGCCGGTTCAGGCGAACCGGTCGAAAATCATTTTTTACAATTTCCACAAGTTTACTATGTCAAGTTCACTACCTAGTACTTAATGTACCACGGACAGAGATCTGAATCGAATCGAAACTTGCAGAGGAAAAAAAAAAAAAAAAGTAAAACCAAAGACTTTAACCTACTTCCGAACTGCGAGCAAAGGCGAACTCTCCGGAGCGACTGTTCAGTAAGGCGAAGTAAAGAATCTGACAGTTGTGCTTCTAAGTGCAGCAGACAGAGGTTTGAACCCAGCTCAAGCTTAACGTTCTATGCTCTGCATAGAAAATTAACCCTCTTCTCACCGGGGCAGTTTGAGTGATGGGGCTAACTGGAATAATCAGAATACAGCAAGACTTCATGTGGTTTGAAGACAAGATTCTTGTATATGGAACAGGATTTAAAAGTGGGGTTGATGAGATTCAAACTCAGGTCTTCATGACACAAGTCTCCTGGCTTGCAATTCAATGCCTTTAACCACCAAGCTATACTGACTGCATTGGTGGGCCCTTCGTTTTTTTTTTTTTTTTTTTTGGGGAGAGAAGATCCCAAGGCTCTATCCCACAGCCATCGCTGCTGAAAGTGCAGGGAGTGCCTTCCTTTTTAACTGACCAAGGAAGCTTCTCTTGGCCACTCCCTGTAGCGGTAGTGGCCTCGGTCGACGAACAGTAAGTCACCTGAACTGCTAGTCTACAATCTTGTGGTGCTGTCGGTGATGAGGCCTATTTTTCGATGAACTGTGTGTCTGAGTGGCCTGCCAGTAGTGCAGCCTGCTCAATGAGGCTTCAGTCGATGAGCCAGGAGTCCGAGCAACTTGTGAACGGTCTGGGTGCACTGCCCACAATACTAGCTGTGCCTCACACAGCCTCCATCAACGAGCCTTGTCCCCTGTGGTGCTCGATGAAAAATTACTCTGTGGGAGCACTTTGTGCCCTGGTTCAACCGCGGCCAGTGCCGCTGCTCAATGAGGCCTCCGTTGATGAGCCTGGAGCTTGATGGTTTGGGTGTGCCGCCCACAACGCCTGCTGTGCTGCATGCGGTCTCCGTCGACAAGCTTATCCCCCTGAAGTGCATGTCAATGGAAAAATGCTCAGTGGAAGTGCTTCCTTGTTCAACCGTGTGTAGCACTCCACAGTGGCAAGCTCGTCTTCAGCCCTGTCACCACAGTGACAGAGCTCTGCTGCAGAGTACCTGCTCTTTGCAAAGTAGGAAGTAAACTGGAGACAACAGAATGTGGAGGGCTTCCTATCCCCCTGCTGCAGAGCTGTAGCCCTGCCTACCACCAGCATCAGGAGGTACAGCCCCCAGGCATAAGGAAGCCCGGAGACCAGCTTGGGGGAGAAGGTGCTTGTCGATGCAGAGCACTATCGATGACCTAAGTCTGAAGTGGGCGGCAGGGTTGCGCTCAAATTGGGCAGCAGCTCCAGAGAAGCAGCTCTTCTGCTGCCTGCAAGCCCCCCTTTCTGCACAATTAAAATTCCCCCAGTTGATCTTCTGACTTCCGGGGGGGGGCGCGCAGTGCCTCTGAACCCACTGGCATGGGAGAAAATTGAGAGGCGCTAGTCTGCCCAGCATGCACGGCTGAGACTGCCCCCGGGCCCCCAAGAACAGGGAAAGCTTTATCTTCCAATCCATCCATCCCTGCTAATATCCAGAAAAATAATGGCCAGACTTACAGTTCTGAAGTCTTCAGCCGTGTCACCACAGTGACAGAGCTCTGCTGCAGAGTACCTGCTCCTTGTAAGGCAGGAAGTAAACTGGTGGTCACAGGAAGCGGAGAGAAGGATATCCAGGCTGCAGAGCTTTCGGTTCCTGCCCATCAAGTGGCAAGAGGAGGTGCCTCCCAGTAGTACTGAAGCCCAGAGACCAGCATAAGGAAAGAGAAAAACTGGTTAGCACCTTCATGCCACTAATCAGTTGTGAAAATGCATAGCACTTGGCACAGATTAGCAACATTTAAAAAAATTGCACAAATTAATTAATGTTGTACACTGTGTCATTGGCTCGCTCAAAAAAAAAAAAAAAAAAAGGATAGCAGTCTGCTGCTAAGCATTTCTGAAAATGGTTAGCATTACATTTACCCCCTGATTTGCTTAGCGTTTTCCTATGCTATACCAGCTATTTAATACCCCCCAAGATCAATTTTTTTTTTTTTTTTTTTTTTAAATTCATGGGGTACCTCAGATCAGTCCTGGGGCCAGTCCTCTTCAATATCTTCATCAGTGACATTGTAGATGGGCTGGAGGGTAAGGTTTGTCTGTTTGCAGACGACACCAAGATCTGCAACAGGGTAGATGATCCAGATGGGGTGGGCAGAATGAGAAGAGATCTGGATAAACTAGCAAAATGGTTGGAAGAGTGGCAACTGGAGTTTAACGCAAAGAAGTGCAAGATCATGCACACAGGGAAGAGAAACCCAGAAGCCACCTATAGGCTGGGAGGGAAGTTGCTGGCAGTCACAAGGGAAGAAAGAGACTTGGGCATCATCACTGATGACTTGAAATCATCCAAGCAGACCACTAAAGCAGTATGTAAAACTAGAGGATGTTGGGGTGTATTAATAGGGGTATCACAAGTCAGAAGAGGGAGGTAATAATCCCTCTTTACAAGACACTGGTTAGGCACCATCTGGAATACTGAGTACAGTACCGGAGACCACACCTTCACAAGGACATTAACCAAATTGAGGCAGTCCAGAGAAGGGCAACCAAAATGATGCAGGGGCTGCATCACAAAACATATGAGGACAGATTAACAGAGCTCAATATGTATACCCCAGAGCAAAGGAGGGAGAGAGGTGATATGATCGAAACATTCAAACACCTTAAGGGCATTAACAAGGTGAAAGAGTCTAACATGTTTCAATACAAGAAAAATAGCAGGACAAGAGGACACAGCATGAGATCAGAGGGAGACCACGATTAAGGGGTAATGTGAGGAAGTTCTTTTTCACAGAAAGGGTGGTGGATGCATGGAATGGCATACCTCGGGAAGTGGTGGATATGAATACAGTGCAGGGCTTCAAACAGGCATGGGATAGGCATAAGGGAGCAATACAGATGAGTATGAATAGATAGGCCTTTGACAAAACAAAGGCCGATGGCACATTCATAAGGCAGAAAAATAAATGGGTAGACTGGATGAGTCTTGTGGTCCTTATTTGCCGTCAACTTCTATGTTTCTATGCAACATCAGTTTGGGTACAATAACATGGATCATAATTCCAGGTACAGATAATTTCATCCTCAGTTCTTATACAATTTCAAATTAATATGGGTTCTTGAATCTTACAGTTTCAGTTCTGGTCAAAGTAAATTTTCTACTATACACAACATCAGTAAGCCATCATATTTACAAATCACCACTTTTCGGGATGGTATCTCCAAATAGCACTCACCCCTCCACAAGGGATGGAGACCTCAGTAAAGGAGTAATCCTTCTTCCTCTAGGAAAGAGGGCCTAGGGGTGAGTGTGCGTCTAGCCAGATCTTCCACCTCATCCATCTATGTATGTAGACATGTGTCATTTGATTAACTTTAAAAGTCAGCTCCTCAAGCTCCGATATCTCTTGTACTATTTGGATCCAGGTCTGGACTGTGGGTGGCTCCACCCTCCTCCAAGAACAAGTTATTGTTTCATGGGCGGCTGTCAGTAAAATGGCCCAGAGGTACAGTGTGTCAACATTCTTCATGCCGGGGGGGGCGCGCACCCAAGATTGTGTTCTGCCAGTCCATAGAAACATAGAATGATGGCAGATAAGGACCGTTTGGCCCACCTAGTCTGCCCATTTTCCTACCTAAAAGATAAGCTGCAGATCCTAGTTAACCAACAGCTTACTTCCACCTACCCCCCACTAGGACTGCCTTATGTCTGTCCCATGCATTCTTGAATTCCCCCACTGTTCTTGACTCCACGACTTCCTAAGAGAGGCTATTCCATGCATCCACAACCCTCTCCGTGAAAATATACTTCCTCACATTACCTCCGAGCCATCCCCCCTCCATCGTCAAATTGTGCCTCCTTCTTGCACATCTCTTTTTCTTAAAGATGCTACCCTCTTGGACTTTGTCGATTCCCTTGAGGTACTTGAAAGTTTCTATCATGTCCCCTCTCTCCCTTCTTTCCTCAAGAGTATACATATTAAGCTCCTTTAATCTTTCTTCGTATGTCTTCTGGTGCAGACCCTGCAACATTTTGGTTGCCCTCCTCTGGACAGTCTCCACTCTGTCTTTGCAGAGATGGGGTCTCCAGAACTGCACACAGTACTCCAGATGGGGTCTCACCAACTGTCTGTACAGAGGGATAACAACTTCCCGTTTTCTACTATTGATGCCTCTCCCTATGCATCCCAGTATCCCCCCAGCCTTCCTTACTGCCTTCTCACATTGCTTGTCCACCTTTAGGTCATCTGTTATAATTACCCCCAGGGCCCTTTCCATTTTTACTGTCGTCAGTATCTCGCCCCCTATTGTGTACTCTTCCCCTGGGATTTTGTTTCCCAGGTGCATTACCTTGCACTTCTTTGCAATGAATCTGAGCTGCCACACATTTGACCATTCCTCCAACCTTGCCAAGTCCCTTCTCATCCTTTACACTCCATCCTGTATATCAACCCTGTTGCAGATCTTTGTCTCGTCTGCAAAGAGACATACTTTTTCTTCCAGTTCCTCTGCAATGTCACTTATAAAGACATTAAAAAGGACTGGTCCCAGTACTGAACCCTGCGGTACCCTGCTAGTAACCCCCCTTTCTTCACTGTGGACTCCGTTTACTACTACCCTTAGCGTCCTGTTGTCAAGCCAATTTTTTATCCAGGCTACCACCTTGGGACCCACTCTAAGGCTGGCTAACATATGTACTAATCTTATGTGGGGGACTGTATCAAATGTCTTGCTAAAATCTAGGTAGGCCATGTCCACAGCCCCTCCCTAGTCTACTACTTTAGTCACCCAGTCAAAGAAATCTATTAGATTCGTCTGACACGACCTTCCCATCGTTAATCCATGCTGCCCTGGGTCCTGTGCCCTACTGGCCTCTAGGTACTCAACAGTGCTTTCCTTCAGAAGTGATTCCATCATTTTCCCTACCACTGAGGTCAGACCAACTGGTCTGTAGTTTCCTGCCTCTGTCCTGCTCCCACTTGTGTGAAGAGGAATCACATCCACCCTCCTTCAGTCCTCAGGTACCACCCCATCCTCCCATGATTTGTTAAAGAGAGTAGTCAGCTGTGTCACTAGTTCTACCCTTAGTTCTTTTAGAATTCTTGGGTGAATCCCATCAGGCCCCATTGCTTTGTCCACCTTCAATTTTACTAGTTCTTTCAGAACCCTTTCTTCTGTAAATGGATTGGTATTGACCCCTATCTTCAGAGTGTTTCTCTTGTTTGGTTTAGGTACCTCCCCCTCCTCTTCCTTTGTGAACAACAGAGCTAGCTGTCCTTTTCTCGGTTTGGGCCTTTGCTATTCTGACTGCCTTCCCTGCCTCTTTCTGCTTTAACTGAAAGTTCTCCGTCCTGCTCCTTCTGTGTTTCCTTACATTTCCTGAATGCTATCCTCTTCTCCTTACCCGACACCTCTTTTGAGAACCACAGCAGTTTTTTCCTTCGTTGTGTTTTGTTGATTTGCTTTACACAAAGGCTTGTTGCCTCCATGATGGCTGTTTTGATTACTCCCCATTGTTCTTCCACCCCTCCTTGCCTGTTTGCTAGTGTTTTTCTGAGGCACTAATTTTCCCCAAAGTCAGCCCTCCTGAAGTCCAATACTCTTGCTTTTGTATGGCTTGATTGTATGGCTGTGTTTATCGTGAACCACACTGTTGGTGGTCACTTGTTCCCAGATGGCTACCCACTTCTAAATCCGAGATTCTTTCTCCATCCCCATTTGAGTGTACCAGGTCTAAGACTGCTCCCTGCCGAGTGGGTTCCAATACTAGCTGTCTGAGGCATGCCCCTCGTAGAGCATCAAGAATGACCCTGCTCTTGGATGTGCCTGCAGCAAAGGTGCTCCAGTTAACATCTGGCATATTCAGGTCCCCCATCAACAATATCTCCCCTTTTTCTGCCATTCTAAGGATGTTGTCAGGAGGTCTAAACCTCACTTTCAGGTTCTTGGCTATATTGGGAATGCAAATAATCACAGACACGTTGCATAAGAGTAATAAACAAATCAAAATCAGTTGTCCTAAGCAGTTCTTACCAATACGAACCGGGAGCCAGTGCTGAGCGTTCCCTATTCCTCGAGGTTTCTCTGTGTCTCATAGGATCTCCGAGGTACAAAACTAGTGTATTACATTATATCTATGATAATTACTACGGTTACAGTAAGATAGAAACATTTCTAGTTACAGAAATGAGCCCTATTGGCTATATTAGAGGTAGCTCCATGGTCCAAGATAACATTATACAATTTTGTATAGTCATCAGTTTGTGAACAAAAGTTCTTATACAGAGTCTTACATAACTCACTCAGTGTAGTAGTACAAGTCACCAAAAGGTAGCAATGCCGACTTACATATCAATTATTCCAAGGACATAGATGCCTTGGCATCTTACAAGAAAGAAATACACAGAAAATACATAGAATATATGTATTAACAAGCAAAGTGTATTACAATAATATGCATTCATATCCTGACATCTACACTTATACGGTAGATGCCCTTAGCCCTATATGTTAGTATAACATATACCCAAGTGCTAGCTGTCTACGGTGTACCTCTGAGGGTACCAATTAGGGTGCAGGGACCCGTGCAACAAATATCTTGATCACTCTTTGTCCACTTCTAGATGGGGTCTATATATAACCCCATGCGGATTGTGGTGCCATTTCCTGTCTCCAGGGTAACCCCGAGTGCCTCATCTACTCCCTGTTTACTCTCTAGTTCTGTTGCTTTGATCCCTTCCTTTATATAGAGAGTTACGCCTCCTCCTCTTTTACCCTCCCTGTCCCTCCTGTAGATTGTGTATCCTGGTATGTTGACATCCAAGTCATGGTTTTCTGTGTACCATGTTTCTGTGACTGCCACAATAGCCAGGCAACCCTCTTCCATCAAGGCCACTAGTTCAGGGAGCTGGTTACACAGACTACGGGCACTGGTACTCATCACCCTCCACTTTTTGATAGCCTTACCCCTTTTAGCCCCATCCCTGCCCTTGCCTCCCCCCCCACCCACATTTTCCTCTGTCCTGCTCCCTAATGACTTCTCTACCTTGGTGTTACCTCACTAATTACCATGTTTTGTGGGGGAGGCTGGGATTTCCCTGCTCCTTTTCAGTGCCTCCCCCCCCCCGGCTAGTTTAAATGCTTGCCAATGAAGCATTTAAACCTCTCACCTAGGATCCTGGTCCTCCCCAACCCCCGGACAGATGCAGGCCTAGACTGGCGCGATGGTCTGCATCCCTCCAGGTGGCTCCCCAGTCCCCAATGAAGCCAAAACCCTGAGCTCCACACCAGTTTTTCAACCATTCACTGAATTCCCTGGTGAGGAGTACTCTAGCATCACCCTTGCTATAGACAGGTAGCACCTCCGAGAAGCTACCGTATGCGCTACTTGTCTAAGGCCCCTCCTCAACTCTACAAACTCCTCTTCCACTGCTCTGATCCCATTCCTAGCCAGGTCATTTGTCCCTAGGTGAACAATGACATCCAGCTCCCTCCCTCATGCAGCTGATCCCACGATCCCGAGGATTTGCTCCCTGTCCCTCCAAGCTGTGGCGCCAGGCAGGCAACTTATCTCCCTCTCCACCTCCTCCCCCACTTCTCCCCTCAATGACCGAGTCCCCCACCAGGAGTTGTTTCCTTCCCCTGTGTGGTCCCATGCCACACTCCTGTTGGTCTCCTTTGTGAAAGTTCCCAGCATCCTCCTTTGTCTCCACTGCAGGTGCCTCTATAGAGGAACCACTATCCACCAGAACAGCGTTTGAATTGTGGAGAGGTACAGCTGGATGGATGCAACTCTGTTCCACCACCCTCTCCCTCCCAGAGCCCACCCTGGTCCAGCCACTCCTCTTTCTTGGCAACCTCTGAGGTAGTGGCATTGGCCCTCGTGGTCCCTGGGTGGAGGAGGAGGTTTCACGAATCCTAGCCAGGTCAGCCTGGAGACAGGCAATCTCCTCCCTCACACCAGAGAGGTGCCTACAAATAGGGCAGCATCGCAGCCTCCAGAATGTGTCCCGGAATACTGCCGCCCCACAGCCATTGCACTGCACCACTCCTATCATGCCTTGTGTCCCCTCTCCCGTTTCTCTGTATGCTTACTCCCTCCTCTCCTTACAACTCTCACCCTTCCTGTTCTGGGACAGCAACTTCCTATATTCTTCAGTAGCCTCCTTCTTCCTTGCTCAGTGTCAGACCACCAGCAGCTGGCGAGCTACTTTTTTCCTTTAGGGTTGACAAAACTATTGTTTCTCTATGATCCTTCCCTTCCTACTGCCAAACATGAAGTTCCTGTTGTCAGTCAAATCCAGTGGCTATAAAAGTAGAACTGACTCAGGGTGGGTGGAGGGGTGGGATGAAGGCAAATTAATAAGAAAATGGTAGCTTCCTTTAGTTAGCTGCTTTCTGCTCTACAAGCAAGATTTCTGTCTTCCGAAGGCTAGCAACAGGAAGTTGTAATAGGAATCACCTGCTTTTATATTGTCTAAGCCACACCCCCAAGTAAGCTCTCTCCCCCTACCGATTTAGCAAAGTAAGTTGCTACAGTACCCTTCCCAGCACAGAACACACAGACACTTTCTTTTTTAATTTAACCCTAAATAAGACCTCTTCTACTTCTAATAAAGTATGTCTGCTTAACCTCAGACACTGACTCCTGTTGAGATAGAAGTGTTAAAGTAGTAAGAAAAATAGTAGCTTCTTTTAGTTAGCTGCTTTCTGCTCTACAAGCAAGATTTCTGTCTTCCAAAGGCTTCAGGGGTGGGGGGAGAGAATTTATCATGAAGAGGTCCGTCAGTGCCGCAAATACCTCTCCCCAGAACCTATCAATCTCTGGGCAAGCCCAGAATATATGAAGGTGATTTGCCTCTGCCTCCTGACACCCTCTCCAGCACACCAACTGTCCTGGAGGATCTCGTTTAGAACTGAGGGGGTGAGGAAGTAATGTACTCTAATTCTCCAGGTAAATTCCTGCCAGTATGGGGACAAAGTTGTTTTTGAGGAGACCCGAAACACCTCCCCCAAGTTAATCTCAGTAGGATTCACTCCACCCTCTCTCCCCCATTTAGATTTAATTTTTTCTAGGGGATCACTTCTCAGTTCTGTCAGTCCTTTGTATAGCATCAAGATCAGCCAGTTTGGGCCCATCCTGTTATTGTGCGAAGGACTTCCCACAGCTGTACTGCCCCCCCTGTACTCTTAAGCGTCTCAAAATCTAACACTGTACTCCCTTGAAGGTACTGACCTAGGTCTGAGAGGCCAATCTGTACCAGACCCTGAAGGTTTGATCCTATCTTGCAGGAGGGGTTGGGTCCCAGGCCAGTCGAAACATTGGCCACAATGTGGCTGAGAGTTTATACTTCTGTCAGGCCCTGTGGGTGGCCCTCAAGGTGTCCCTGACTGTGAAGAGAATACTCGCTTGGGCACCTTGGGCAGTTTGTGAGATCATAAGTCTGATCTCTAGAGGCAGACCTCCTCCTTCCTCCTCTCCTTTCTCTATCTCATTCCAGCCCGAAAAGTAGGTTGGGGTAGACCGTAACAGGGCAACCCTCAGGTTCGCAGCCAAATAATAGTCCTCCAGGTCCAGGAGAGACCTCCCTCCTTTATTTCTGTGTGTTTGTAAAATTCGGAGGTTTATCCTGCGGCTTTTGTTATTCCAGATAAACTCTGATATTAGTTTGTGCCAGTTTTGAAAATGCAGCTTTGAATAAAGATGGGCAGGCACAGGAATAATTATAAAAATCTTGGGAGTATATTCATGGTAATTGAGTGAATTCTCAAATACATTTTATTTTATTTATTTATTAAATTCTCGGATTACAAATATCTTTAAGCAGAAACTGCTCGTCTACAAAGGTTCCACGTCAAAGGATGAGCGTCAACATACATACAGAGGTAGTAAAAGAATGCACAACAAACAACCAAAACAACTAAAAGAAAAAAAATAAAGATACTCAGTTATAACATACTTTGAGATAATATTCATGTAACGAGCAGCTTGAGTAGACAGCTGGCTGTGGTAACAATAAGAGATAGAGGGCACCATAAGCAGTTAGTACTGCAGGCGTGCGACCGGGAGATGAAGTTGGCAGGCTAATGGGCGACTGTACGATGGTGGTGGAAAATGTCTTGTACCAGGGGAGATGCGAAGCAGGAGAGGAGTCACAAGGAGAGCCCGGTGCCAGAGGGAATGAGACTGGGAAAGGGCAGGCTGAGAGACATGAGTGAGTTGGGAAGTTATTTGGAGAGAGCTCTGTTCAGAGGAGCAGTCACATTGAGTAGTAGAGGTGAGGTAAAGTTTGAGATTCCTCTTGAAGGGTCCAAGTGTAGTAGAGGAAAGTGCTTCTTTATTGAGGGAATTGAACCATTGAGCGGCTCTATAAACGGACCGCTGACCCATGGAGGTACAACATCTAGGAACCTGAAAGGTTAGAGATTGGGCACCACATGTTTGTTGAGTGCCACTGTAGGTAGTAAGGAGTGAGCTAACACCAGGTGGCATGAGACCGAGGAGAATCTTTTTGGTAAGTAAGCAGGTCTGGTATTGTATTCTGCTGAGCAGGGGTAGCCAGCTGGCCTGTGCATAGAGGTCACAGGTGTGAGTTTGTCGGGCCGCACCCATTAGTAGTCTACAGGCTTTGTTGAGAGAAACTGAGATCCTGTGGAGGACACGTGTTGAGGCAGAGCCATAGATGGCAAGGCCGTAGTCAATGATAGAGGTGACAGAGCTGTAGATGGCTAGTTTAAGGGCATCCGCAGGCATACAGTGCTTGTGTTTGTGTAGTAGTCCAATCCATATATTGGCGGTCTTGGCAACAGTGTCAATATGCCGAGTGTAGGAAAGGGTACTATCCAGGGTAATACCAAGGTACTTGAACTCCTTGACATGTTCAAGTGGGTTCCCAGCATGGTTCTTGATGGTGTGAGACAGTTGTGCCTGCTCCATCGGTTACAGAAGGACATGGCTTAGTCTTGCTGTGGTTCAGGACAAGTTTATGAGAACTGAACCAGTCTTCAATGCGCTTGAAGTCGAGCTGCAGCTGGGATTCAAGAACTGTAATGTCATGGTGGCTGGAAAACAGGACTGCATCGTCTGCGTATAGTAATATTTTTTGGTGGCAGGCACTGGGGAGATTGTTGATGAAGAGGGAGAAGAGTAGAGGACCCAGAATAGACCCCTGGGGACCCGGAGCACCGGTTTCTATCCGAAGAGATCCTGCAATCCTTACACATTGGATCCGATTATCAAGGTAGCTGGTGAACCATGGAAGGGCATCGCTGGAGATCCCAATGGAGGACAGTTGCTTGAGCAGTAGGGGTGGTTAACTGTGTCGAACGCCTTGGTAAGGTCTATAAATACTGCCCCTCCACAATTCCCTTTGTCAAGTGTGGCATGGATGAAGGTTGTAAATCCCAGTAGCGCAGTGCCCTTTTCTGAAGCCATGCTGCTCTGGGCACTGTACATTGTACTTATCCAGGAATTCAACTAGTTGGTCCGACACTATTCGCTCCAGCGCTTTAGATAGTGGGGAGAGGAGTGAGATAGGTCTGTAATTGGTGTGGAGCGTCCTATCTCCGCTTTTGTGAACCGGTGTGACAGTGGCTTTCTTTCAGAGAGAGGGGAAATGGCCCAATCTAAGCGAGAGATTGAAGATCTTTCTAAGTGGTTCTAAGAGTTCATCGAGGACTTGTGCCAGCAGTTTCAGGTCAAGGGAGTCACCATTGTACCCTTGTTTGCCGATGGCCTTTTGAATGTATTTTCTAGCTACTTGTGGTGGGACCTCCTTTAAAAAAAAAAAAAATTTGGGGGTTGTACGTTCTAGTTGGGGGGGGGTAACTTGGGAGGAGCTGGAGGGGAGGTAGTCGAAAAAATCTGGTGGAAGGACACTGTCCAGGTTTGCAAATGCATTATTAAAAGTGCTGGTGATGGTACTTAGGTCGAGTGTAGGAGTGCCATGAAGGTTGAGCATAGTGGGTGGTACTTTAGGATCCTTGCCTGTGAGTTCTTTCATGTTGTTCCAGAATTTTTTTCCCTGGCCCCAAGAGTTGATCAGAGCCTCTTTGTAATTGCACTCGAAAAATACGGAATGCTAAACGAAGCTATCAATTCTGGCTGCTTTGTATAATTGTATGTTTACTTGCGTCGGAGTTGCACGAGCACAATGCCAGAGGTGGTCTCTGTGCTTGAGTAGAGTTAAATGGTCAGTAGAAACCCAGGGGTTGGTCTGTCCTTTGACCTTCATCTTTTTCACTGGTGCACAGATGTCACTGGCTTCGTTGAATTGTTTGATAAATAGGTCCAGAGCTTTGTTGGTGTCACTGAGGGAGTCAAGCACTGCCCAGTTCAGCCTAGTTAGATGGGATTTTAACAGCTGGAGGTGCCCTTGTTTGATAACCCTGGCATAGATAAACTTGGAACGGGGCTTGTGGTATTTGTTTGACCAGGAGCAGACGACAGGAGAGTGGTCACTTATTGTATCCAGGAGTACAGAAACACTGGAGATGCGTTTAGGGCGGTTAGATAGAATCCAGTCTAGCAGCGTTTAAGGGAGCCTGTCCTATAGTTACACCTAGTGGGGGCATTGACCAGTTCAGTGGGGTGATGCGCCGGAACTGCATCCTTATAGGTAGCGGCCTCAGCGGAGAGCCAGATAATGTTAAAACCACCCATGATTATGGTTTCAGAATTATGTTGCTGGACCCTTAGACATTCCATGATGCTATGGAAGCCAGCAGCCTGGTCTCTTGGGGGTAGGTAAACTGAGATGACAGTGAGTTCCCTGTTATGTGCACCAAGGAGGATTTTGATTGTGAGGACCTGAGAGGAGTTGCTCAGGCTAGGGGATGGGATGATGTAACCCATGAGGGTATCCTTAAGATAGATGGCGCAGCCGCCCGTTAGTAATCCTGTCTTGCCTGAAAATGCAGTAGCCAGGGATAGAGACTGAGGTGTCAGGGATTTTAGGGTTTAGCCACGTTTCCACAACTGAGAGGACATCAGGGTTGTGCTGTAGGATCCATGTTTGGAGGGAATCAAGTTTGTAGAGGATGCTGCAGGCGTTGATGGATGCCATGTTGAGTGTCCCCGTCCTTCTGCTTGGTGCCACTGCTGGCTGCCCAGGTGGTCCTGGGTTGGGGTGAACATTTCCTGAAGGCAGAAGCAGCATAAGGAGAATTTGTAGGAGAAAGGATTTCAGCATCTTGTAGATAGGGAGATTTATAAGTGACCACCGTTCCAAATCTTTTTTCCCCAATTCACTTTGGGGTAATAGCTTTGAAAAGTTGGGAGGTATATTTCTTCGATGTAGGTACCTAGGTATTTCATTTTGTAAGCCGACCAGTCTAGGGGAAGCAGATCCCTTGTTGTCTGTGATGGGGTATAATAAAAACTAAGAATCTCCATCTTTGATTTATTGAGTATCCCGAGTGTCTACCACACTCCTCCAGAACCACCAATACTTGAGGAATTGACTCTTCTGGTCAGAAGAAGAACATCAGAACGCTATATGCATACAAAGATTTTCTTGTGCAGTCCTCCCACCTCAATCCCAGAGATGTTTTCATCTTTCCGAATAGCTTCTGCCAGCAGTTCAATGTGTAGGGCAAATAAAAGGGAGACAGTGGGCATCCTTGACGGGTACCCCTGCCCAGACTAAATCTATCAGAAAGTGCCCCCCCCCCCCGTTTACCCTGACATATGCCTGTGGACCCAAGTAAAGTGCTATAAATAGCATTAATGAAGATCTGAGGAAACCTCATGTGTTGAAGCACTGAGAAAAGGAAGGGCCACGAGACCTTTCTGAAGGCCTTTTCGGCATCTAGACCCAGCAGGCAAGCCGGAGCCCGGGTTCGATGGATGGTGTCAATTATATTTATGGTGGATCGGACACCGTCTGGGGGTTTGTTGGCCCGAGACAAATTCTGTCTGATCCAGTTTTATTAGGTCCGGAAGGAAGGAGTTCAGTCTGGACACTATAATACAAGTATAAATCTTACTAGTCCGAATTAAGGAAGGAGATGGGACGGTAAGACTCGCAGTGGGTGGGTTCTTTATTTTCTTTGTGTATTATGGAAATGGTAGCATATTGCCAGGAAGGCGGAACAGAGTTTCCATCCTTCCATATGTTTGAGAACACCTACAAAAGTATGGGGATAGTCTCCGCCCTAAAACATTTTATAGAATTCTGCGACAGAGGTCCTGCAGAGCTCCTGCCACCAGACAGGCAGGAAGTAAACTGGCATCTAGAGGAAATGGATGGGAGGTTGCCTCCTGCCTGCAGAAATTAGCCTACCTCCTGCCTGTCACATGGTTCCAGGAAGGACCTCCCAGAAGTGATAAGCCCAGAGACCAGCTTTAGGAGAGAGAAATGTTTAATGTTCTGAACCTCACTACAAGTTTTTAAATTGAAAAAAAAAAAAAAATTCAGTGAAACCATTTTATAATCACAATAAGGGACGCGTGTGGGTGTGTATACGAAATGGCACTTCTCACATATACGGAATTCTGTGTTGCCTCATACCTCACTTTTTGAAGCATACAATTATCCCACAATAATGCACACAGTCATTGTCTGTGCGATAGTGGCAGCATTACTGCTCCCCAATACTGCGCCTCAAGTTCGGGAAATGAGCTAAATGCCAGGCTAGCCAGGAGGTAGACTACATCCCAGCAGACGCCGGGCCCGGGTGGGAGAGTGCAGTCCTCCGCTGAAAGACGGCCACCTGCTGACCACAGGTGGGGAAGTGCAGCTGGTAGGGCAGAGGGAGGGTGGGGATGCAGCAAACACCAGCAGGCAGACGTACACATAGCGTGGGTGGACCTAACCCAGCACAGCATAATAAAATGCACAAGTTTGGGTGGGACCCATCCTTGAACCTGCCTGGGGGCATAAGCCAGAGCTCCATGGGGGAAATACCATGGCTGAGGGAGGGGTAGCTGGCATGACCCAAGGGCTAGGAGTGGGCTGGAGAGAAAGCGTCGTTAACAGAATTTTGTTTAACTGTCGCCTTAATAAAATGGGCACAACCAGCAGGGGAGGGGGAGAATGAGGAGACCCAGCCCCCCTCAATTTTTAAGGCCCTGCAAAATGACCAAGGACAATGGCATTATGGGCTCTGTAGATCCAGGCTTCCCCACCCGCAATGCCTTTGTGTGTTTGCACCCATGCCTATTGGTCTTAGTTTTACTAATACAGTAACTGAGAGCCCTTTTAAACATCCAGTATGTGAAGCTGTGAACCTTCTTCATCACATGGCACCTGGGAAAGAACACAGGCAGAGAAACTGCCCGATTTGTATGGAACTCATGCCGCCGCTTAAGCGAGGAATTTTAAAAACAGATCCCAAGTACTGCCTTTTCCTTGTAGAAAATTATGAAGTCTAAAAAACAAAAGAAAAAAAAAATATGGGAACAGCCTGCTCACAACACTTTTAGATAAAGTAACAGTATTCAAAGACATCAGAGTGAGGAATACTCAAATCACAAGAAACCAGAGGTCCATATGGTTCTTGTAGAAGCTGGGAAAGAACCAAGTTTAAATCTCAAGGGGTGGGGGGGCAGCAAGGTTGTCTAACTGTAGGTTAAAGGTTAAGACTTTTGAAAACTATTAAATGCTGCTGGATGCTACAACTTCACACCTTGTGTGGGATCTGTAAGCGGACACCAAGTTAACCTTAAAGCAGCAGTATTACAGTATTTGTTAGTCTATATAAATATAACGAAAATGCGAGAACATTAAACATACACCAAAAATGAATCTATGGATGTCAGAAATACATTTTCGCCCAAACACTATGTGATGACATTTTTTGCCAACTAAAACACCGCTGCTTTAAAAGAAGATGGGCGTAGCTCTTCCTCTCGAGTACATCAAAAAATCTGAAACCACAAACTTATCTGCAAAGCAAAAAAAAAAAAATATATTTGTGTGCTTGCATCAAATGAGAAACGTTTCCACTGAAAGAAATAGGCTTTTCTGGAAACCTCCAAAATTTCCAAACACCAGTAGAGGTTGAAATTAAGTTTCGCATCTACTAGCCAGCAGGGCCAGTGACTGGGAAAATCTGCTAGCCCCACAGACTTTTCCACTGGCCCAGCTATTTTACTTACTGAAATGTTACCTTCTGTAGTACAAGCCCACAGGGCTAGTTAGAAGAAATTCTTACTAGCCCGATGCAAAATCTACCAGCATTTGGCTAGTGTGCTGGTGCAAGTTTCAACCCCTGATCAGGGCTGAAAGATTTAAGTTTACATTCTAGCTCTTTAGAATCACGATTTCATATGAATGGTTTTGAGGTTTGGATTAAAACACCCGCCCTTTAAACAGACAGGAGCTCCTGCCTCAAAGGCAGACACACAGAGGTTTGCTTACCGACCATCTCAGCAGCAGATGGTAGCAAGGTTGTCTGGCCCGATCTGGATGGAGCTACAAGAATTATTTCTGCACTCTCTACGAATTTGAAAAGGACTCGGGGTAGTAGAAGGAATGGCAGAAATGCATTAAAAAAATAAATAAATAAATAATTCCTCTCTAATCACAGTCTCATGGTCTTTTCTAGAACTGTACCCATCTCTGAAGGCCTGCAACAAAAACAGATTTCATTTGTTCTGCCAAGATGTGAATAAATCTCTGGAGAACCCACTTTAGAAAAAAAAAATTAAAATGTACTCCGTGTCCTTGACTAGGGACCATTCAAGAGTTAAATAACGTAGTCCACTTACACATTCAGCTTCCTTGCTAGATGTAAAGCAGAGATCAAAAAAATAGATAACTGAACACCAAATTCCAGCTCTCCAAGCTCTCTGCACTATTCTGAAGATCTGGATAGCACCCCAATAACCTGTTTAGGCAGAACACTGTGGTTGTATCGACAGTTTCAACTTGTACTACTTTGGAACCTGACTGACAAGTATGGACTAGAACGTTATCCTCAATTCCACAGGTTGATAGTTTCTACTCTCTCCTAAGAGGGCCATGGCATCATTCACAGAGTTTCTCTCAGAGGGACTTCTCCAACCCAGCTGAGAAGCGTACGTAGTGAGGCACACACTGGGCCAGACTTTCAAAACGACACAGGAACCAAGTCCCATGCTGTGGCCCCTGCTGCAGGACAAAAATCGCCACATCTGCAGAGTTTTGCAGTTTCACCCGGCACAGCTGCAGGGGATGTTACGCCTGGTCCCACTGGGCGCAACTTTTCTCCACAGCTGTACTAAAATGGCCACAAGCTGCAGTAATCGTGCAGTCTCACAAACCAGCTCCAGTTTTACAAATACTGCAGCTGCTTGGGGGTGTGGGGGCAGTTCTGCAAGTGGAGACCCACTAGTGCTACTTTTTGTCCAGCAGCTGCAGGATTCGCCGAGAGCTGTGAAAATCTAGCACACTGCCTTCTGGAAAGAAGGAAATTCCTCCTCCGAAGACAGCAGGATCCTTCCACCTTTTTAAGAGCAGCTACCAGCCACTAACTCGAACAAACTTAATCATGGGATCAATTCTCCGACACAAGAATTCTTTTAGATACCAGTGAATGGCACGGTTTATTAATCTGGCTAAGGGAACTACAGCTGTAGTTGACATGTATCCCAACACTATGAGAAAATCTTGTGCAAGTCTGGAACAAAAGTGGGAGCAAAATTCACTAGGTTTGATGCCCTCTAAAGGGACAGAAATACCCTTGCCTTTTACAGTGTCGAGATTCACATTTAACTCCAAACACTGCCTGGGTTCCAATACCAGTTTCACCCGGTTTATTAAAAGACGCCCACACATGCTCAGGTCCCAAACACTGGTTTACATCATCCTTAGGCACTTTACCACAGCCCGCACGCTACACTTGAACAAACTGGTTTTGTAATGTAAACCCTCTGCTACCTACTGTACACTGAAAAGGAACACTGTCAACCCTTTCGCACCATACTATTTCTAGTTGAAAACCTATATTTTAGGATCTTCTCTAAAATTAACTGGCGTTGCTGGCAGTCTTATCTGCTTCCTTTCTTGGTGAAATGAAATGCATGCTATTGGCATAATTATACCCAGTCTTGTTTTGTTTCAAATCCTTGATCTACTACTTCCTGAACATTAGGAATACCCCAAAACACTGCAGCCACTTATGCAACAGAAGGGGCCCTTCACTGCACTATGAGTGAATATTGTTTTGAGTGTGTTTCAAAACCCAAGAAGAATGCAGTATTAGTGGAGCAAGGACTGTAAACATGTTAGTTTATGGTAACACCAGTATTGTGGGTAGTATGATTCGGATTCTTTTTAAAAGTGAAAAACAAACTACCAGCTATATCAGCAATCTCTACAAAATGCAACTTTTTTTTTTTATATATAAATAGGGGGACAATTAGCCAGCCTAGTGGCGTATAGGGCTGAGGCATCTGTGCCTTACCTCCTGCCACGCCGGCGACCCGTGTTCGTGGTGTGAGCAGGCCACCGGTCAGCTGGGGAAGGAGAGGATCCTGCAGCCGAGGAACAGCTCTCCTCTCCCAGGGAGGGGTGGGGACAGAGTCCACTGCCTGCCTGGCCCCTAGCAGTGGCTGGGGGCTGGCACAGCAGGCCCACATGTAAGGGGGCGGTTGCAGGGCAGATGCCTGGTGTGCTGTCTGGGAAACATGCGTGCTCGGCCATTAGCATCACTACAGCGCTGCCACACTCGGGGGATGGGCACCAAACAGAGGGGGAGGGGGGGAAAAAAAAAACAGCTGGCAGGATGAAGGTGGCCTCAGTAGGCTCCGCACTCGCCAGCCAACACCTTGCTAGGGCGAGAGGAGAGTACGGTGGACGCTGGGGTGACGGGGCAGCATAAAGAAATGAATTGAAATAAAAATATGGAGACAATTTGAGGCCAAAGGAGGTTGACTGTATCCCTTTAATGACATTTGTATGGAGCAACCTGTATGCTGTCTAAATAATTCAACTTGTGCCACCATGAACAGGAGATTCTTCATCTCGTACAACTAACCTGGTGGGCAAATTCTCTCCCACTGTGTAAACCTGCCCACCTATAGAGAAGTCCACTCCAACGGTGAGGGAAGAAAATAAAAAGGAGGCACAAGTGGACAGACAGCCTCCATGGAGAGTCTGACAGGTGGTGTGAAATAATGATCAAAACTTGAGGCTTACATCTATACTACAGTAGCGTTCACATCACAGACTGCCACAGGCACACTGAACAAGTTAATCACATTTCCCATAATTCTAGCCTGTAGTTACAAACAGCAAAAATAAATAAATAAATAAATAAGTGTACCTGGCCATGGGGGGTGGGATATACAGACACGACATGCAGTCAATTTCACACAATTAAGGGGAACCAAAAAAAAAAAAAAAAAACAATGGGTTCTGCATTCGTGTGTGGGCTGCAAACATAACACACGGGTTAAATGCAATGCATGCTCAAAACAGAAGCCACAATATATATATTTTTTTTTTTTTTTTTTTTTATGCAAGGTATGACAAAGAGAGAGAGAGAGTGAGTGTGTATAAGGCAGCAAGGTGGGAGATAAGCAAACTGGGAACAGAGGCTGGAAAAATGAGGACGTGATGAGGGACAGCCATTAAAAGAATGAGTAGTGGAAGAGATGACGAGTCATACTTTGGAGTATGGATATACACAAAACACAATGCAAATGCCAATGTGAATATGCCTCCACATACAATACCCTTATATAGAAAAGCACTCACTATACACTGCCCAGGCATACAGCCACATATCTAGATCTCTACATACTGTACAGTGTTTAAGCTACCACTCTGCAAATCACATTTTCCTGTGCATTTCTGGATTTGGCCATTTTTTGGGGGGTTCTAAATTGCCAAATTGTTCTGTGGATGGCTGCCATGTGTGTGCCTAAATGAAATTTACAGACTTGGGGATTTTCTAAAACAAATGACATTAATTTGCAAAACACACACCACCACAGTTTAAATATCCAGCATATACCCTGTGTTGCATCTCCATAATGTCGTCTGTTTTGCTTTTCTGCTTTTGCCATGTTGATCTAGTGGTTAGGATTCTGCACTCACTGCCAGTGCCTGGGTTCGATTCCCAGTCAGGGATCATAGATTTGGGAGGGAGGTGGGACTTCAAGCATGCAATGGACATAGGGGTATTTTTACAATAGCGGCAGGGAGGCAGGAGGGTCAGCGACCAGGCAGGGTCTGCAGAGACAGATCAGGAAGAGAACACCTGAGCAGAATAGGTGGCCCAAGCAGTCCTTTTCTGTCGACAAATTGTCTGAGTCTTCCTACACCGATCCCCCTCCCCCAAAAAATATTTTTCTTCCTTTTATCTTCTGCTCATACCATCCATGCCCCAGTCACGGAGTGTGCCCCTAGAGTGCCCGGCTACTCCATTGGTCCCTTAAGTGCCCAGATAACCCCCCCCACCGGGTGGGGCGAGGAAGGACCCACCTTCCTTCACCTCAGTGGCGCGCCTGCACAGCGGGGTCTGCCCGTAGACCAGTGGCTGGAAGGCCCAGAGCAGTTGTCATCTAGGACCACGGAGGGGTGTTTTCTGCTTTTCTGTGGACCCCTTTCCTCCACGGCGGACGCTGGCGCGGGCAGACTACTTGCAGACACATGTCGTTACCAAGCACCTCACAGCGTCCTCCCTGACTCCACAAAAGGGAGCTGCCAATGCCCCTGAAAGCAGATGCTTCCACTGACCCTCAGGGACGTTGGGTGCATAAAGCAGCCCTGGTAACTCACCCCAAAGGAGTAGAGCATCCATTGGGACGCTCAATCCTCCTTCCCCCCTACCAACCCCTGGCAACCCGAGTTCATTCCCAAACCCGGGTCACCTGTGTGGTGCGAGATGTGGCATCCAGCGCCTCAAACTTAAGCACCACCGGGCTGGTAATATTGTTTATTTCTGTTACCTGTATCCCACGTCTTATTCTCCCATAGGCTATACGTGGTCCTGGCCTATATTTCTAAACGGTGACGAAACATAAGGGAGGCTGAACGAAAAGTTAGATTTTGTCAGCCTTTAATCCAGAGGACACGATATCTTTGGCAGCCTAACTTGGTTTTGGTGGTGAGCATCCCAGAAACCCTGCTGGAGTGCATACACACACACGGAGCACAATAGTTTTATGGATGTCTCAGTTTCTGGCTGCTCTGTACGTTTCAGGGCTCTCTAATTTCAGCTAGATGGGGTCCACTGCAGTGGTGGTGGATCCTACACCCCAAAGCACCTGCAGGAAGTCCCCGAGATGCAGGACAATAACTTTGCCAGTGCATGAATGACGCACGACTTTACATCAGAGGGCCCCATGTTCTCCATAAGGATTAGCAAGGCATCTTCAACGCCTCTCCGATGTAAATAAATCAAAATTTCAATACCTGTAAATTTTCCTTTCTCAGACGACTGGTCTCGGGGCTTCCTTACTCCTTGGCTGCACCTCCTGATACTGACACACAGGCAGGAATCTGACATCTGCAGCAGGGGACATCCAGTCCTCCTCAGTTCTTCCTAAAGCAGTCCAATCTGGCAATACTACAAGAACTTGCAAAAAGAAAACAAGAATTTTAAAGGCATATATGGCCGAGGGGCCAGCCAACAATATACATTCTGGGAGGGAATCCGAAGCCCGGAGACCAGCCGTCACAGAAAGAAAATTTACAGGTATTTAAATTTCGATATCTCTCTTTTAAGCTGGTCTCCGGGCTTCCTTACTCCTGGGATATACAAAAGCAGTACGTCCCCAGATGTCCCGGGTGGGAAGAATGTCAGGAGCCCTTAAGGATCCACCACCACTTGAAGCACTCTGCGATCAAAGGATGCCTCATCCGATGGCATCACTTCCAGCAAATAAAAATGTTGAAAATGTGTGAATGAATCATCAAGTGGCCGCTCTGCATAAGTGTGCTATTGATGAGTCTCTGAAGTACACCCACAAAGGGGCAATAGCTCTGGTGGAATGGTCTCTCCCTGGGCCAGGCAAGTTACTCCGGCCTGATCCTAAGCCATGGAAGTGGCTGATAGAATCCGTCTGGCTATAGAGCCTTTTGAATCCTTGTTACCCATAATTTGGGCCCACAGCTGACATGAACAAACTTGAGGTTTTGCAAATAGCTTCCTCTCTCAATATACATTTTCATCAGGGGGCAGACTGGATGGGCCTCGAGGTCCCCATCCTCAAACTCTATGTCTCTGTTTCTATCACACCTCCCAGGACTAGAGGATGCAATTCCCTTTCCTTATTGCTTTTGGAAAGTGGGCAGAAGAAAAGGAAGAATGAACCCTTGATTGTAATGGAAGGGAAGCATAACTTTGGCAAAAAACATGGAACTGTTCGAACCTAATGAAAAACAGTGTATGGCTCTTGGGTAAGCAATGCCTTTAGTTTGCTGATCCTCCTGGCTGAAGCAATAGCTATGAGAAAAAGGCGACCTTTATTTTGGCAGCAGTGGATATCTCCTTGATAGGCCCAAAGGGGCCTTGTGCAACCTTGAGACCGGCAGCTTTAGTGGGTTGGAAGGCATCTTAATGTTGCTGTCTTTAGAAACCTACAGACATGGGTATATGAATCCAACGATTACCCCAAATCCGACAACACGAGTGCTCCCAGTGTGAAAACCTGAACTTGTAAGGTGGCTGGTTGCAGTTCTTTGTCCATCCATCTGAAAGGAACTGCAGTAGAATAAGCAATTATATTGGATGGTTCTATATGTGTTTTGAATGAAGCCAGAACCAACATTTTCTCCAGATTCAATAATACACTTCGGAGGAAGAAGACAGACAAGTTCCCCATCACGTCAATAACAGGAGCAGAGTAGACTAGCTCCTTGGAGGTCTTTCCTCTCAATGTTCAGGCCTAGAGACAAGTTGTTTAAGTGGGATGCAGAGACTGACCTTGATGGAGAACGTTCTGGCTGAACTTGAATGTTAGACGTGGTCACCTTGACAGACGAATGATAATCGGGACTATGTGCGAAAAAGCCATAAGGGGCAGGCTAAAATGACGACTGTCCTGTCCCGAGCCATTTTGTGAAGGACCCTTGACAGAAGCGATATTGGAGGAAAGGCATACAGGAGACTGAAGTCATCCCAGTTTAGGGGAAAAGGTGTCCTGAGCCACTGCTGGTTTATCTTGGCCAGGGAGCAGAAATGCTTTACCTTGGAGTTCCACCAACAGGCGATAAAAATCTGTCTTAAAGGATTGCCCCACTATTCTGTCCAGATGTCGGAGGCACTATCCTTTAGCTCCCATTCCCCTGGTCAACCAACCTTACTGCTAAGCCAGTCTGCTGTGACCTGTACCTGTCTTGTGAATATGCATCGCTCAGTGGTGCTCAGCCCACTGTGAGAAAAAGGATTCCCTTAGCACTTTGAGCTTCTTGTGCCATCTTGGTGGTTGGTGTATGCCAATGCTGATGATTGTTGGTTGGAACCAGACTATCCTGATTGGGGAATTGCTGTTCAGAGTGCCTCAGGGCATGGCCTACTGTTCACATGTCGGGAACGTTTATCCTTACCTTGTGTCTCTAACAGTGACCCCATGCCCGGTGCCAACAGCTGATGTAAGCAAGCTCTTCCCAGCTCCTGAGGCTTGCATCGGTTGCGATTCGGGTTTGGTGAGGAAAGGCCCAACTTGCAACCCTTCATAACCTGCCTTCCAAGACCGTCACTGGAGGAGGGGTTTACTCTGTCTCAATGAACTGCATGACAAAAAAAGTAGACAGCTGAGGAGTTGTGAAATTTCTTGCTGAGCTTTGGCAGAATCTGAAATTTAGTTTTCGGGGGAAGAAAAACTTGTGTCATGATGTCTGCCCCCAGGAGGTAGTAGTAAGGAGGGCTGGGGGGATACTGGGATGCATAGGGAGAGGCATCACCAGTAGAAAACAGGAAGTTGTTATCCTTCTGTACAGACAGTTGATAAGACCCCATCTGGAGTACTGTGTGCAGTTCTGGAGACCCAATCTCCGCAAGGACATAGACAAGATGGAAGCTGTCCAGAGGAGGGCAACTAAAATGGTGCAGGGTCTGCACCAGAAGACATATGAAGAGAGACTAAAGGAGCTTAATATGTATAGCCTTGAGGAAAGGAGAGAGAGAGAGGGGGGGACATGATAGAAACTTTCAAGTACCTCAAGGGAATCAACAAAGTCAAGAGGGTAGCATCTTAAAAAGTGTGCAAGAACAAGGGGCCCAATTTGAAGATGGGGGCGGCTCAGAGGTAATGTAAGGAAGTATTTTTTCACAGAGAGGGTTGTGGATGCATGGAACGGCCTTCCGAGGAGGTTGTGGAGTAAAAAACAGTGGTTGAATTCAGGCAAGCATGGGACAGTCATAAGGCAATTCTAGGGGGTTGGGTAGAAAGAAGTAGGCTGCTGGTTAACTAGGATCTGCAGCTTATCCATTAGGTAGGGAAATGGGCAGACTGGGTGGGCCAAGCGGTCCTTATCTGCCGTCAAATTCTATGTTTCTATGATCAAGGTCTGGTTTGGAATTAGGGAAGTCTTTCTCCAGATGAAAACCGTGTGCCAGCGGGCATCAGACTGCCTCTGCCACTGCTTGTAATCTTTGGTTGAGCTGTGGGGCCTTTATGCGTACTATGACCACTACTAGCACCTTTAATTCTGTCCATGGGCCTAAAGAAGACCCCAATGGCAGAGTCTGAACTGAAGTACTGTTCTGCCATTCTGAACCCGAGATTGTGCATGTGACATTAGTGAGTGGGAAAAGAAAACAGGCATCTTGCAAATGTATGGATGCAGGGAAAAAAAAAAAAAAAAAAAAAAAAAAAAAAAAACACTTTTTGCAACTCCCTAATTGATGACAAGGTTTCCGCCTTGTAGGATATGCTGCAGACCAAACTGTTCAAGATTTCAAGAACTAGGACTGGCCTGAATCCCCCATGCATTTTGGTATGATGAAGAATGGGAAACTAACCCATTTGCACCAATCCCATAATGTCCTGTAGTGTTGCCTTTCAGACGGGTTGCCAGTGATGGGGGAGGGTGCCACATGAGGTAGTGCGGGCATGTATTAGGTGCTGGTAATGTCTATGATCCTTCTGTCTGACTTAGTTTGGGCCCATGCTACGAACATTTCTAGAAACCTGCCCCCTCGGGGGCGGGGGATGAGCCTGGATAGCATGATCTTTTTCTAGAGAAATTAGTATAGTATTTTGACCCTTATTGAAAGCTAGCTAATTCAACAAGCATCTGGGGCCTGAGATGAAGTCCTCTTGACGTGGCGTGTGTGCCTTGGCATTTCCTCATAATCCTGCACCATCTCCTTCGGAGCCGAGCCAAAACAGGAGATTACCTACATTGGGTGAGTTGACCGACTGACTCTTGTAGAGGCGACTGCTTGCCAGACCCGTAGCCAGGGGCTACAGCAAGTAGAGGTTGGATACATGCTCAGAGTGGCGCACCTGACCACCTCTCCAAGGACCGCAGCTGATGAGCAATAGGTCTGTTCCTCTCTGGATCACTTACAGGAAAATAAGACTAAAAGTGGGACCCCGGACAGAGTATTTTAGGCCAACATAGGACTGGTTAGGAAATTATTTCTCTAGTCATCACCCTGAGACGTTATTGATGCTTGGTGGACCCAGCTGAGTGAGGCATCCACATCCTTATACAGTAGGGTTCTGAGAGAAGCCTCTCCTTCGCTGGAATGACCAACTTCTTGGTCAGGTTTGAATTGGAGGGTCGATGCCAGAGCAGACTAGCCACTTTCTAGATTGCCGCTTGTCAGACTTGGGAATCTTAGAGATCTAACGGGCCACCAGATACGTGCATTCTGGACTTAGTCATTCCTCAGTAGCCAGTCCCCCAATAGCTGGGGGAATATGGAAGGCTGAGGCAGATTTGGTTGCAGCTGTAAGGCTAAAGTCTGTTTTGGCTGGGTGGAATCCTCCGTGAAAGGTCAGAGGTCTTTTTTTATTATGAATATCATTATTATTGTTATTATTATTATTATATAAACACACACACACACACACACACACACACACACACACAGGGCTGATGCCCTCCAGGCCAAGATTCTGAACAGACAGAATTAGGGAACTCTCTCCTCGACAGATTCCAATGATAAGCCCCATGAACTGAAGACTAAAGAGTCCGTGGACGTTCCTTACGGCACTAACGGGAGGACTAGTGCTCCTCTTCAAATTAGGGCAGGGCTTTCTTTTGCCTTCTTGTGCGGGCTCCTATCTGGTGACCCCAGAAGTTGCCCATGAGGAATTCTGGGTCCAGGGCAAAGGGCCTGACATACCTGACCAATAGGCCTGGTGCTAGAGAGGGGCTGTGGACTTCCAGGTCCCCCGGTGGCCGCTGCTCGCTCAGACCTGTGCGACTGTTGGTTATCAGTCTGAGCAGAGGAAGGGGTTGCATGCATCGAGACCTCAGCATTCACACATGCCGCTTTTTTTTTCCCTCTCTTTCTAATTCAGCGCACCCACTCCCTTTGGGGATGTGGCCTATGCTGCTGATGGCCCTTTAAAGGGAAAAATACTGTTGAAAGGCTACTCAGAAGTGACTGTTCCCTTCTTGGGCACCGACAGAACAAATGCCTGCGATTGCTGAGGCAGATTTGGGGGGGGCACGCAGGTGCTGATCTCAATTCCTCTGCCACGGCTCTACCACACTGTTAGGCTCCTCAGCGCTCTTCGACGAGAAGGCAGATCACTGACAAGCATTTGGTGCACTTTTTGAATGAGCGCTGACTAGTTTTACGGTTGACGAGCAGCTGCATCCCGCCAAAAAACCGATCGCCTAATGGAAACCCTGCAGAGCCTGCCTAGCCCTTTGAAAGCACTCCAGTGCTTGAATATACCCGGGTGGCCTGGCCACGGTCTCGAACAAGCGCCCGACTAGTTCCACCAGCGACAGCGTGCAGCCTGTGCTTCCCAGGCTGCTTGTTGAACCATGCAACAAGCTTTTCTCCTGGGGCCGAAAGCCAGAATAAGTGAGCCAATTAGTACGATGAGCAGCTGAAGCTTTCAAAAGAGCCATTCATCAATAGGGAGACACTGCGTGACTGCCCGTCCCACAGGACGCACTCCGGTTCGCAAAACCATTTCCCCTCGTGAGACACCATGTTGCTGCCTGGCTCCTGGGAGGCACTCCAATGCCATTTTCCCCCTTGAATAAGACCCCAACCACGGGGGGGGAGAAAAACGGACCAGTGAGAGGTGGGTCCAGTCTGTGCAGCTTGCAAGGCTGAGACTGGAGCCCACCTTGGAGCGTTTGAATACCGCTGTCCGTTGCTAAATCATCCTACAGGATTTCCAGTAATCCAGAAATACACTTACAGAAAAGCTTTTATAACTCAGTCTCTTCAGCCCTGCCACATGTGACAGGGCTCTGTTTTAGAGTACCTGCTTCACTGCAGGCAGGAAGTAAACAGAGAGACAGGAAGTGGAGGGTTCGACGTCCCCTGCTGCAGAGGTCTGATTCCTGCCTGTGTGTCAGTATCAGGAGGTGCAGCCCAGGAGTAAGGAAGCCCGGAGACCAGCTTAGGAGAGAGAATTTGGTATTTCCTATAAACAGTTTTAAATTCATATAAAATTAACTATAGTAGTATAATGCCAGTGACTACTTTTGCAGAATGTTTTGCTCTCCTCAAAGTCTGTAAATCTCTAAAGGAGCTCAAACTACACTTATTTTAGAACGATCTGGACACTCAAAAAGTACACCTGCATCATAAATTAATGGTTGCTAGATTGTAGCACTATTTAAATAAAACAAAAACAGCGAGGGGGGAGCGGTACTTACAGCTAAAACTTCTAACTTTAATTGCCCTTGTTCCTTTTAGGCCTCACTCTTATGTTTAAAGAGCTGTATATAGGTTTGAAATTCCTTTATTTCTGTGTCCCAGCACAGGTACACTTTGCTGTAGGTGGGCACGACTTAGATGTACCAGCTCAGCTGGACATAAAGGGAGCAACTTAAGACACGAGGCAGTATGTGGAAGTAACACTAGTTGCAACTAGGATGTCTGGAAAGTTCTTGCCTCAGACTGTGAGAAATGTACGAACATACGAAAATTGCCAGCAGCAAAAGGCCATCATGGTCTATCTAGGCTGCTCGTGAATGCCTAGCTCCCTATTCAGCAGCTGTCCCTCCACTCCCCCATACCTCCCTTTACCCTCCCTTTTGCCCTGTCCTTCCCCTTCTTGAAGCACTGCACTGTGGTACACACCACCATTTCATCTGGTAGTGCGTTCCACTTTGCTACCACCCTCTCCGTAAAGAAATGCCTCCTCACCTCCCTCCTGAATCTGTCCCCCTCCAATCTCATGTCATGGCCCCCAATGTCTCTCCTCACCCTCCTCCTGAACAGACCCTCTGTGTCCGTTCTGATTATCCCTTTCATGTATTAGGTTTCAATCATATTCCCCATCCCTCCTCTCCTCCAGTGTGTACATGTTTAACTCTTAATCTGACCTCATATGGCAATTCCCCAGGCCCCGAATCATCTTCGTTGCCCTACGCTGCACCCCCTCCAGCAGCCTAAATGTCCCTTAGTAGGTAAGGGCACCAGTACTGCACACAGTATTCCAGGTGGGCTCTCTTCAAAGTCTGTAAATCTGTAAAGGAACTCAAACTGCTCACCTGGAATATTGTGTGCAGTACTGGTGCCTGTACCTACAAAGGGACATTAGGCTGCTGGAGGGGGTGCAGCATAGGGAAACTATAATGATTCAGGGCCTGGGGGAATTGCCACATGAGGTCAGACTAACACAGTTAAACATGTACACACTGGAGGACAGGAGGGATTGGGGAGAGATACGACTGCACGCCAGTACTGAACGCAGTATTCCAGGTGGGGTGTAGCCCCCTTAAGATCATCTTTGCTCACATTGTGTAGAATTTGATGTAGCTGGTAGTTTGTATTCCTTTTTTTCCTTTTTAAAACTCAAAGACAGACTGGCCAGTATACTGGTGTTACCACACAAAAATATGTTTATCGTCCTTGGTCAACTCCCGCTGCATCTTTCCTGGACTTGGGAAAACCCCCAACAGTCTAGCCAGTCATTATGCAGTCTGAAGAGGGGGAGACTATTGCATCATGAGTGGTTGTACTGTCTGGGGTGTTCCTAATGTTCAGGAAGTACGCTGTAAGTGTGGAATTCAAGGATTTGAAACAAAATGAGGCTGGGTATAATTAGACCACTGACATGCATTCAATTCTTCCAAGAAAGAAAGCAAACCAGCAACAACATCAACAAATTTTAGAAAAACAGTTATAATGAAAATGTGGCTTTTCAACTAGAAATGAGATACTGAAAAGGGGGTCGACTGTCCCTTAAATGAGCATACTAAAATGACATACCACAGCAACAGGGATTTATTTTTCTGACTTTCAGGTGGGGGTGTGGGAATCAAAGAAGCTACCCATAAACTGAACAAACACCACCACCCCCCAAAAAAAAAACAAAAAAAAAAAAAACTATAACTGGATCCTGCAATAAAGTCTAAAGAGAGAGAAAACTCACCCTAAAACTTAATCATTGTGAAGTTTTGCATTCATAAGAAGCACATGATTTAGATCTCCATAATGAGCACGTCATTTAAATTCGTAAGTCGGTAATTTTTGTAAATTAGTAATGTCTGAAGTTAGAGCACGGTGAAATGCCAGGACATCCTTGCTCAAATTAAAAAATCGCGACTGGCTCGATGAAACTTTGAGCAGGTATTGACCCAATTAAGACCTAGCGAAAAATAGGACCCCACTGTAACTATACACAAGATGTCAGATCTTATTTCGATCATCCGACGGAGCAAGTTTTTAAATGTAAGCAACAAATGTAGGTCGGTGTTTACTTAAACAGAAATAAATGTTATGAACTTTAAGCAGATTGTTAAGGCTTTCTTCAAAAAGCAATCTTGTGAGCTCCTTAAGCATTAGTCAAACTTAACCGACCTGGCCTAACCACAGAACATTAGAGGAATTAAACTGCCCGCTCACACGCACGCACTGCAGCAGCAGCTGGAGATGAATGCAGTTAAATGTAGCCATAACACCACTTACAGGGGTAGAACAGCTTCAATAACAGGTGGCTACTGTCTCAATAATCTAACATGATACTGTAATAGCCCACAAAAGTGAACAAGTGACAACTGTAGTCACTAGAGTTCATGCAGGCACTCTTAACCTGCGATACATTGGAGGGCGACAACGTTGTTCCGCACCCCCCCCGCATTAATACATTTTATTTTGTTCCACAAAGCATTTTGATTTAAAGGAAAATTTCCAAAGTTCATCGATTTCAGAGTCACTGCGTCCAGCCAACAGTTCAGATCTATCCACATGGCCAGCATTCTGCAATGCTTCATGTAATAGCTCAGGTGGATAGCCTCTTTCCAGGAATCTCAGTCATGTCTCTGCTTGCTTCTCTAAACCCAGTTCTGGATGAACAAATACATTGTGCTCATAAGTATTGCCCTTTCAGTATACTCTGGACCAAACTGTGTTGGTGGCAACTTTCCATCAGTATTTAGGACATTGGTTTCCGATATTTGGTTTCCAAACAGCACTCATTTTGCAAATCAAGTATACTCAAACAGGGAGTTTCATTATCACTGATCTTGCTAGTAAATGTTAAATGCATACTGGTGTTGTTGATATTGTAAGGAACATTAATTTTGTACTGTCTTTCAATCTCCACCCCATATCGTGAGACAATCTATATAAGTCTTCCACAATTTTATATGTGGAAGAAAGCAACTAGTTTTTTTATATCATATCATAACATATCATATATCATAAATTAATGCATCTTTCCAGAAGCCCATGTATAAATATACCAGAAATGGGGAAAAAGTGGTCCCCAGTGCTCTAATGACACCAAGTAGAGTCTATACGCAAGTGTTAACCAGCACAGTCACACAGTTCAGCATGCTCTGCCTCCAGTACAGCACCCCCCCCTTCCTCCTTGGAGTTGGTTTAAACCATAGTCAGATTGTTATTTTGATGCTGGTATATGGATATTTCAGCACACCGCTGAGCTGCCATAAGGAATGCTGTACATTCCCACTGTCCAGTGAACCTGAATGGCTGTTTTTATATTACCAATGAAAAACACTAAATTATAGTATATAGTAGAATGTTGTACTGTATAGAATTTCATCCCTTTCAAAAACGCTGTTCTACCACAGTTCAAAGGTCATGGAATGTTATCGTACCCTTCTGTGGTACAACAGCATTCTAAAACCTTGGCATCACTACCACATCCCATAACCCGTTTCCCCAACACAAAATACCAACAGTGGGATTTTTGTCTCCCCCGGGAGGTTGTTATATTAAGGGGAGTGCAAGGGGGGCCTGAAACATGAAACAGGCAAAATCCCACTGTTGGGATTTTGCATCTCAGGATTCTGGTGTCAGGCTACAGGGTATCGATAGAGCAGTAGATCCAAAACCTCTACAGACTGCATGAGCCAGTTTCATTTTGAAAATGAAAGAACTTACTTGGCACAGGGAGGAGTGGGTCCCAGGACAGAGGACCATCGTAACTGGTACCCTTCCCTAGGGCTCTGCCAAAATGTCTCGGGCAGCAGACAGTTCGTCCGGCCTGCTCGGCTCACCCCCTTCGGGACGTTCTTTGTAAAGCAAGGTCACGAAGAATTAAGACTGCGGTGATGGAGTCTTTCATTGCAGATTGCTCAGTTGACCTCATCTGCATTACTCAAACCCAGGTGGGCAATGATACTGGCCCTGTGCTAGTGACTTCTGCTCCCACTGGTTACTCAGTTTTGCATTGCCAGGAGGGTCCACAGGACCCCCCCCCCACCGTTTTACATGCGCCATGGGCCTCACTGCCAAGTGCACTCTAGGAGTCAATAGCAGGATAGTCTTCATCTACTGGCTTCCGGGAGAGCCTTTTCCTACAGAAACTGGCAGACATCGCTGAGTGGGTGGTGGAGTCCCCCAGGATGTTGGTCCGGGGGGGGGGGGAATTTTAATGCCTGGGTAGACAATGAATCCTATCGTTTTGGGCAAGAGCTCCTCCAGCTGATGAATCAGCTGGGATTGTCTCGGGTATTTACCACCAAGACGCACATACATGGACACACTCGACCTGGTCTTCTCAATCAGACTTGACATTATGGCAGTTAAGGCTGATCTGGTCAGTTGGGTCGATCATTATGCTGTCGAGTTCCTCTGCAGGGGCCCCCTGTCAATTAACCCCTTCTGCAGAGCAACACTGGTGTCATCCAAAAAATAAACTGGAGCCTTGCCAACTCCAGGAGTCGCTGGATGTCTTGAGCTTGATCCTAGCCTGTGCTCACGGTTCAGAGACTGGTGTTGAGAATTATAATACAGTCTTAAGTGAGGCCC
The DNA here is from genome assembly GCA_016271365.2 of Neoceratodus forsteri. Taxonomy (NCBI): domain Eukaryota; kingdom Metazoa; phylum Chordata; order Ceratodontiformes; family Ceratodontidae; genus Neoceratodus; species Neoceratodus forsteri. The sequence goes on from CM028131.1 coordinate 1,113,065,392, forward strand.
TGGACCAGACTGCACTTTTCCATGTTCGCCTCTTGACCTCCCGACGTCCCTCACCATATTACTGTGCTGAGCTGCATCGGTTAGACCATACCTGGAGGAGGTCTCGCTCTGAGAAGGGCAATACGGTGCTGAGGCTACATTATTTGGAGCATCAGTAGGCAATTGATCTTAAGACAGTGAGTTTGTGTTTTGGTCAACTGCTCCGGCAAGAAATTGCCCAGCTGCACTGGTCCACACTGTCAACAGTTGGCTAAATCCCTCCTGTCTGCAGTCTGGGACAGCATTTTCTGCACAAAAGTGCAAGCAGTTTGGGCACTTTGTCAACAAGGTGGCCTCTATCAGGAAGATTATTGCCTCCTCTGGTCCCGCTTTTACTGGAGGTGATCAGCCTGCTGGAAAAGACCTTTTGCCAAGCTGAAGTGAGTTTCAGACAGTTTTGGCAGTTGAGGTCCTCCGTGTGCTTTCCAGCATGTGTCCCATCCACTGTGCCCTGGACCAGGGTCCAACGTGGCTTGTCACTGGCTGCTGGGATTTCCTGGGCCTGGTGTTCGTGGAGATCATTAATGGGTCCTTAAGTGAGGGTGCATTTCCTATGACCTTGAAAGAGACTGTGGTGAGACCCCTCCAAAAAAACTTTAGATCCTGATGTTTCGAACTACAGGCCCATCTCTAATCTTCGCTTTTTAAGGGAAGGTTTTTGAGAAGATGCTGGCTGACTGACTGGTTGCGTGCCTGGACAGTTTGTCCATCTATGAGCCTCCCGAATTGGGTTTTCGGCCCCGGCATAGCACTGGGACAGCTTTGGTTAGGGTGGCACATGATCTCTTCATGGCGAGGGACTGAGGGCATGCTAGCATCTTGGTGCTCTTGAACCCATCTTCAGTGCTTGACAATGCAGAACTATGTGGGCACAACCGGTGCAGTTTTGCGCTGGTTTGGCTCATATTTAACCGGAAGATCACAGCGTGTAGTCCTTGGAAATTTTTCCTCTGGACTTTTCATGCTGTATTGTGTTCCACAGGGTTGTATTTTGGCCCCCCTGTTGTTCTATCATGCAATTGCTGCTGCTGAGCGAGATCATTAGGCGGTACAATCTGGGGTTTCACTGCTATGTGGATGATACCCAGATGTACCAGTCTTGTGCCCCATCAGCCTTAGGCACATTGAGCCGGAGTTCGGCCACGATCAACAACTTGATGTCTGCAAACTGGCTATGTCTCAACCACAGTAAGACGAAGGTTATGGTGATAGAGTCGGGTCATGGAGGCATCTCCACTGACAGGAGGCTGCTTGCTCCTGTAGTTGATGGGTGGCCTTCATCAGTGGTTAATGCGGTTAGGGACTTTGGCGTTTTTCTTGACGACCGATTTACCCTCTAACAACAGGTGTCATCTTGTTAGATCTGGGTTTTTCCATCTCCGGAATATCGCCAGGATCCAGCCACTTTTAACGCCTGCTGATCCGGCTACACTGTCATCCATGCCTTGTCAGCAGGCTAGATTACTGCAACGCTCTTCATCTAGGTCTGTCTGGAGGACTAATGTGTCAACTGCAGCTAGTGCAGAATGCTGCGGCCAGGATGTTGACGGGTGCCTCAATGATGGATCATGTCACTTCTGTTCCGAGCGATCTGGCTGCCTGTGACGCATCAGCTTCAAGATATGCTCGTTAACTACTTACAAGGTCCTACATGATTCAGGACCAGACTACCTTAAAGAGCTCCTGGTTCTGCATCGGCCTCTCTGCCCCCTACGCTCCGCCGATGCTGGCCTGCTTGTTGTAACTAACCTCCTCTCACCTAGAGCGATCTGGCGATAGAGTACAGAGTTTTTAATAACTGGTATAGAATAGCAAAAAAAAAAACACACTACACAACGGGGGTAATGCTAACCATTTCCGAAACATGCGTAGCAGCAGACTGCTAACCAATTTTTCCCCCCAGTGAGTTTATGGCACAGTAGACAAAATAAAATTATATATATCTACACAACACACACACACGCTTTTAATTTTGCTAACTATTCTGTGCCATGTGCTATGTATTTTTTACAGCTGATTAGCATTTTCACGTGTAAAACTACAATCAATTTTTTTGGTTTATTTAATACCCTGGAGCATTTGTATAGCTGCACAATCTTTGTGGAACTCTTCCACCCTACATTCGCGCAACCAGCTTGGTGGAGGCCTTTAAAGCCATTTTCATTTGAAAAAACCTTTAGTTTTATTTGAATATATCGAATTTTAATTCTTGTGGGATGATTTTATTGTGAAGCGCTCTCAGACCCTGGATAGGGCATTGTACATATATATTTTCTGATATTTTGACGTTTTTCTCCCCTGGTCCCCAGCACACGGGTGTTGTGTATGAAGACACATGCCCCGTGATGTCGTTGCAGCTCCTTCTGCACCTCCCCGTGGCTACTGCCAGAGCTCCCTCGGGTCGGCGCTGCCATCCATCCTCCACCAGGTCATGGCCAATGACTGGGGAGCCTCCAAGGAGAAACTGCATCTCCCTTGCAGCAGCTTGATCTCACTCCTCACCTCCCTCCCAGCTGACCCGGGCTCGTTCCCAAACCCAAGTCACCAGTGCAGCACGACGTGTGGCATCCAGCACCTCAACCCTCAGTGCCACCAGCCAGCCTAGGGCACTATATAAATAAAATTTGCCTTGCCATTTCACACAATACTACACACTATGTAAAAAAAATACAGGATGAGCAACATTATGCACAACCAGTGTGTTTTGCCACCGCAGGGTTCCGACTGCCACAGACCTCTCGAGCTTCTCCATCGAGGTCAGAGGGAATCAGAACCCCTCTGCAGCAGAACACAATGGTTGTGCATAGTTGCCCATCCATCCAGTATTCTCTACATGCTGCACTGGTAAGACTGTTCCTAGTCTGTTTTACAGAATAGTGCTAACCTTTCTCTATTGAATATGTTGCAATACATTGTCTTGCACTCTAAGGTATGATGCACTTTGTTCCTCTGAGTGTTACCAAACTGTGCGACTCCATTAGAATTTGGTTTCATGTCTTTAGCTCGTCAATGCTAGGAGCCAATACTGGCAGTGCTGAGGCTTCATGGAGACAAATATGGCAGCAGATTAAAAAAAAAAAAAGTTAACGACGTACACGGCTCAGAACAGCTTTTTTTTTTTTTTTGTCCATTCATCCTGCTGCCAGCCTCGATAATCAGGGTCATGACAGCTAAACCCTTACTCAGGCCAGAAGCACAGGCAAGTAAGCTGCATTCACGGCCAAGCCCAATGCTGCCCCTTGGTGGAATGCTGGGGAGCATGAATGCCTGGTAGTTTGCACTCTCTCTCTCTCCCCCCGCAACCGTGTCACTAGAGAGAGCGTATATATTTACCAAAAATAAATAAATAATCAATCAATCAGAGGGATCACATGACCACTCCACTCATTTGCAATAATCCCCCACCCGACTGCCACAAATTGAGCCATATGGATATTTATTTGGTTTCCAATTACCGGGTAAGTGCACCAGACAATAATGGGCATATTCTTCCGTCACGACCCAGGAGACTACAGTTATAGGCACAAAAAAATAAAAAATACTATATATATTATTTGTTTTTGTTAACCAGGTAAGCACACTAGACAACAAGTGCCTATTTTCAGGAGCGACCCGGGAGGTTACAGTACAGAGAAACATGGTACAAATACAGGGTAACATACAGGCCCACAACTACAAGTGGACCAAATGGAAAACAGTACCCAGGACATTGAATGGACAAAAGAACAGTCACACCCACACACAGGTGGGGCCAGGGTAACAGCATATAGACAATAGTACATGGTCAGAGCAACAAACGAGAATACAACTACAGGCTCGTTAATACATAAGTTCACAATTGTGGCAGGGTGCGGAGAGCAACAAGTACAGGGTGTAAGAGGGAGGAGGGGTAGAATCTGCTGACTCCCACGTGGCAGTCGGAAAACGAAAGGTGGCAAGATTTTGCAGGGGCAGCGAGCTAGAAGGTGAGGAACCCAACCTGAAGACCACCATGAGACAGGCAGCGAGTACTGCCCCATACCAGTGGCAGGCCCGTGGGCAGGTCGGGGATAGCAAGGGACTCACAGGAGCCCCAAGAAGGAGCAAGAAGAGGAGGAACCCAGACAGCGTGGGGGGTGGAAAGGTGCATGGTGACTGGAGGAGCAGTAGGGTCATGAACTGCTTGAGGGTGGGGGAGTAGGGTGGCCACAAGAGCAAATAAGTGCGGGGGAGAAGTGGTTGAGGCCGAAAACCTACGGGGTAGAAGAGGAGACAGGCAACTGGGGGTGGCAGCTACACGTTTCCACAAGGACAGGTGGGGGCCCCATTGAGGAAGTTCCAGAGGGACGTTTTGAAGCCGAAGTGGGATGGGGCGGCGCTAACTGGAGTAGGGAGGGAGTTCCAGAATCTGGGGGCATAGGCGGAGAAGGCCCGATTCCCGGTGCGGGAGCGGGTCCTGGGGACTTTGCAAGCGAGAGTCGAGCTGGGCCTAAGCAGATAAGCCGGTGTGCAGTGTTGGAGGGGAAGGGAAAGTGCCGGGGGGCAAGCCGTACAGACTATGTTGTCTACAAAGCTACCGAATGCAAAGGCTCGGTGTTTATCAGGGGGAAGCCACTCCAGCCGGGCATAGAGGGCACACCGATGCGTAAGGCGATAGGCGGAGAGGGTAAATCGACAGACACTGTTATAAGCCGTGTCCCATTTTGTTAGGGAGGCATTCGGGACGGGCGCGAAGCCAACAAGCCCATAGCACAGCACAGGTAGGAGGATCCCCCTGGCTATGGCGAGCCGAGCCGCCGGGGTGATGCAGTCCTTGGCCCTGTAGGCAAGGCCAAGCTTACTGTTTGACGCTTTGCAAATGTTCCGGAGATGCTCAGCGAAATCAAGCTGGGGGTCTAGGGTCACTCCTAGGTACCTTGCAGAGTTCAGGACGGGCAAGAGAGCCATTCTCACCATTTATAACGAGGGGGGAGGGGCAAGAAACAATGTTGGCTGCCGACCCGAATAACATGGCGTGAGTTTTGGCTAGATTTACGGTAAGCTTGCGTCCCGCGAGCCAGTTTAGGATATGCCCAAAGTCGGAGTTGAGTTGGGAGTTGATGGTAACAGGGTTCGAGGCGCTAGATAGTAATACCAGATCATCCGCATATAGCGTAGCAGACCAGAGGGTTGTGACTGAAGGAAGTTCGTTTACATAGAGGGAGAACAGAATGGGACCAAGAACAGACCCCTGGGGTACACCACAACTAACTGGGGAGAGGCCCGAAAGAGCACGGTTAAAGCAGGTGTATTGTTGTCTCCCCCCAAGATAGCTGGTGAACCAGTCAAGAGCTCGGGGGGAGAAGCCTTGCCCAAGGAGGGAGGAGATAAGGAGATTATGGGCAACTTGGTCGAAGCCCTTAGAGCGGTCGACAAAGATGGCCCCAGTCAGTTTTCCACCATCTGTGGCGGCTCTGACCTGGGAGGTGACCACAGCGAGAGCGGTGGATGTGCTATGCCCCTTCCTGAAGCCATGCTGGGCAGGGGAGAGAACAGCATACTCCTGCAGGTAGAGAGATTTGTCCAGCCACAGCTTTTTCAAGTAGCTTGCTGGTAGCAGGGAGAATGGCAATGGGGCGGTAGTTATTAAACTCCTTGGGGTCACCGTGCTTGAACACTGGGACAACCTTGGCCACCTTCCATATATCAGGTACGATTCCAGAGGTGAGGGAAGAGTTAAAAATGTGGGTAATCGGCCAAGCGACGTAGGGCGCCCCAAGGCTCAGAAGCTTAGGCTCAGGATCATAGCTGGCCCTGAGTGGTGTGGGAGCCCAGCTAGAAGAGTTTTAGTTTCCCGAGCAGAGACATGCCTCAGGTAAAAAGGAGGCCAGGTGAAGGGGGGGTGGCCCTGAGGTTCCGTGGAGGGGGAAGGGAGGTGAGGGGAGGCCCGCGATTCTGAAAACAGGCGGTTGAACGTAGAGGAGATAGTCAGTGGGTTGTTGCAGTTGGCCCCCTCTATGTTCATGTTAGCAGCCGAGTGCGTGGCGGACACACCCACCAAACTTTTGATGTTTTTCCAGAAACTCCGGGGGTTGTGTTAATTAAGCAAAGCTGATTTACAGAATCTACTCTTGGCAGCGCGTATAGCAGCCTTTGCAAGAGTTCCGGAGTCGCAGATATTCAAGAACAAGTGGGTCGCCAGAAATTTTGTAGTTGATCCAGCACTTGTCTCTCTGCTTCATGAGAGCAAGTATATTTCTTATAATTTCAGTTACTGTATCACATTACAGAAACAAGACTGCAAGGACACCCAGTACTTTGCATATCAGTCAGGAGACAGTATAAAGGTGCAGATGATAAAACACTTAACAACAAAGTGCAGTAACAAACATTTGAGTATAATTAAAGAGGACCTTCCCCAGTCACTTTGACTTTCATGCATTAATTACCCCTTCTTGCATCGATTCTGGAACTGTATTTCATTACTGTCTTTTGCAGTTAGTTTTTGCATTCTAAGCTTCTATAGCAAGACTGGTGTTGCTGTGGGCCCAGGGTTATACCGCTGACATCATTGTGGGGCAGAGTCAATTACACACACACACACACACACACACACACACACACACACACACACACACACGAAAAAAAATTAAAAATACTGACAAGGCATTTAGATTTTGGCACAATGCATTGCTAACAGGGTGTCTTGCGGAAGGGGGAACATAGCACGTATACAGAGTACTGGTAGGGTTCCCTTGCAACACTGTTGCAATCGAATGGTACTGCACAGTGCGAGTCACTCTATCCTACAATGATGTCTTAAGGAGCTAGCAGCCCAGCAGCTGAACAGCAAAGGCAAGTGCAGCATGGCTCAAAAAACAAATCCAAATTATGGAAGGCAGAGTAAACCTTGGCCAGAAATAAATGCACACACCTTTTTCATGTCTAGTACTGCATATAATGACTACAATCTGTAACTTTTTGGACCATCAGGGAAGGTCCTCTTTGACACTTATGCACAGAGCTGAAGAAATTATTCTTCTATGGTCATTTTTTTTTTTTTTTTAATGTAAATATTTTTTAGATTGAATTATGTTATTTTAACTACTGCATCATACGTGATTTATGATGGTCTGACTTCTACAATAACTTTCCATTGTAATAAGGACCTCGCTGGAAAGGAGCTAGGCGAGGCCAAGTTTGCTTTCTCATGATATGACAATTTTTTTTTGGGTGGGTGGACTAAAGTTCTAAACTGAAATGTCAATGACAGGCATAATTAGTATCAGTTTTAATACCATTGCCCTACACTGGTCCAGGCTCCTAATGACACCATAAATTCTAGGCGGACAAGAGCATACTGTATGTGAACTACTGGAGCACAAGCAGAAACAGGTTCATGCAAGTCTGCAAGTCACTGTTTTTTTCAATCCTCTATACCTTGTCTGTAATTTGCCAATTTTTGTTGTACCCTGTATTCTTCTTGTATTTTTTATTTCTTTTGGTGCGTGTGTGAACTTTGTTTTTTCATCAGCTTGCCAGGGAACTCTCTCGGGTGTACCCCCGCACCACTGCTGGTCCACCACCCTGCCTAAAACCACCCACTGGGAATTCAAAGGCTGATACCCACACTGCCTGGCCTGGACAAACTCTGCTCAGAGCCCCCGAGGTAGGGGCCACCTTCCATCCTGGTGCTCTATCTAGAATCTAATGCACCGGGCCAGAATAGGGCGAGGGACTGGAGGAGCAGATGGGCAAGCCCAGCATTGGGTGCATGGCTGCAGGGCTTTGAGGGGCCACTGTCGCCCATCACTGGGGCTGTTTTTTTTTTCTTATGCAGGTTTCCCCATGGAGCATGGACGTGCACAGACATCTTGCGCACCTACGTGCTGACATCCGCTGCTGATCCACCCCCTAACTGCATCACTCCATGTAGGACCTCTGTCTCCATCGGGGGCCTCTACGGAGCAATGGAAGCCCGCAACCCACCTGAGAGGAGAGCAGTCCTCCGGACGCCTGAGCCTCTCCCACCCCTGCCGACCAGAGTCCATTCCCAAACCCGGGTCGCTGGCGTGGTGCGAGGAGTAGCGTCCAGCACCTCAACCCTCAGCGCCACCAGGCCGGCCCCTTCTTGTATTTTGTAGTAAGTTATTTTAGTTATGTCTTTTGCCACCTATTTGAGTTGTAGTATTTAGTTTTACTTTTACCAGTTCATTTGTGTTGTATTTTTTGATACCTCCTCAGGCATCACTGTAAACTGCCTGAGCCACTGCACTACTGCACTTGCCTACACCCAGGCTCAATTGTATCCTGCCCGAGACACCGTTGTAAACTGTCTGCATCTCATGTATTGTATGTATTTTTGCCCCTTTTACCCCAGGTCGCACCTGGAAACGAGCCTCAGCTCAGTGTGCTTCTCCCGGTTACCAACTTTTAAATTAAATAAATAAATAAATGCAAGTCTGCTCTGCAATAGCAGCTCCCACACCACCTCCAAGTTCAGAATCTACCAGCAGGAACATACAAACATGCCAGCAAATAAAGGCCTTAGTGTCTATCTTATCATGCAGCTCCCCATTTATTTACAAAGGGAACAGTCTTCCCTCCCAATTTCCCTTTCGACCTCCCTCTACTTCTCCTTCACCCTCCCACTCACTCACCTTCTACCCAAAAATCACCCTGGAAGGGGTCCCAACCCTTGAAGCTGTGTGTTTTTTTTTTTTTTAAAAACACACAGGTACCACCTCATTTGCCAGCGTATTCCACTTAGCCACCACACTGAAAAGTGCCTCCTCATCTCCCTCCTGAACCTTCCCCCCCACCAGCTTTAGGTTGTGCCCCCTAGTGGTCTTGTTGCCACTAAGCTGAAGAGGCCCTCAGTGCTCACCCCAACACCCTTGAGGTCTCAATCAGATCTCCCCTCTCCTTTCTTTCTTCAAGATACATGCCAAGCTCCCTGAGCCTCTTCTCATAGGCGTTACCCTGCTGGCTCTGGATAATCTTGGCTGCCCTTCTCTGGACAGTCTCCAACAAACTGACATCCTTAAGATACAGGCAGCAAAACTGCACACTTGTACTCTAGGTCATGTGTAGATGTAAGGGTGTGCTCTATGCTCAGAGCACATTTGCTAATTAGGACTACGTTTTTTAAGTCTAAATTTAGCGTTGTGCTCCTGCAAAGTACTAGGAGCATAGTCCAGTTTGCATTATTGTACATGGCTCTGGGACTTAGAGGACCTTCCCTGATGGCCCAAAAAGTTACAGCTTGTAGTCATATGCAGTACTAGACCTGAAAAGGTGTATGCATTTATTTCTGGCCAAGGTTTACTCTGCCTTCCATAATTTGGGTTTGTTTTTTTGAGCCATGCTGCACTTGCCTTTGCTGTTCAGCTGCTAGCTCTTTATGACATCACTGTAGGATAGAGGAGTAACTCACACTGTGCAGTACCATGCGATTGCAACCATGTTGCAAGGGAAACCTACCAGTACTCAGTATACATGTAAGCATTAATCACCAACAGAGGAGGGCTCTACCGGTGATTAATGCCCGCTGGCGTTGTTGCACGAGGGCGAAGCCTGAGGTTTCAACCCCCCAGCGGGCATTAATCACCGGTACAGCCCGACGCTGGAGGTGATTAATGCCCTTGTAACACGGAGAAGGTCTAGGGCTCCCTACCTCTCTCTCTCAGTACGTGTGTCCTGTATTCCTGCGGCACAGTCTCGCTGCTCGCTGGCTCCATCCCCCGTTTCTCTCGCTAACCCCCAGCCGGCACAGCGCCACTTGCGACCCACTGACTGTTGTGGCCACTGCAGGAGCAACACGGCATTATGACATGATAATGCTGTGTTGGGCTCGTGAATGCGCAACAGCAACACGGCATTATGAGAAATAATGCCGTGTTGGGCTCGTGAACGCTGCTTCCACAACAGCAACACAGCATTATCGCCTCATAATGCCGGTTGCCCGCACCACGCTGATGCAGTTACGCCTATCCGGCGCCTACACCTTTCAATAATGCCGTGTTACAAGCTGTGTTCCCTTCCCCAAGACACCCTGTTAGCAATGCATTATGCCAAAATCTAAATACCTTGTCAGTATGGTGTGTGTGTGTGTGTGTGTGTGTGTGTGTGTGTGTGTGTGTGAGAGAGACAGCGAGAGAGAGAGAGAAATTGACTCTGCCCTACAATGATGTCAGCAGCATAACCCTGGGCCCACAGCAACACCAAGCTTGCTATAGAAGCTTTGGTACACCCTGCAGTTTTTAGAAGCTCAGAATGCAAAAACTAACTGCAGCAGACAGTAACAAAATACAGTTCCAGAATCAATTCAAGAAGGGGTAATTAATGCAAGAAAGTCAAAGTGACTGGGAAAGGTCCTCTTTAAGTACATGCCCCAGAACCAGCTATACCCAATCACCCCATCTTTCTTGTATGTTTTTCCTAACGTGAGCAGTATTAATGTGCGTATGTGCAGGGTGGCCAGCGTCATACATTTTTTCAGTTAAAACTCTTGGAAGAGATGGATTCTGTTGTGACAGTGGATTAAGTTGTGCTGGAAAAGCAGACGTGCACAACTACTGCCAGTATAAGTCAAGGTTGTTTGTGGTGGTCAAAACAAGTGGCTGGCTGTGTGGGATGGAATGGGTGGTGCGGGTGATATCAGGAGGAGCAGCCAAGTGTGCCCGTATTTATAACCATTCATTAACGGATTTGAAAAGGGGTCATTCAGTGGAGGCCAGGAGTACCAAACCTGGCTTGGGCCTTTTTTTCCTTTAGACCTCTGGGGCTGTGGTACAGGAGACTAAGACTGCAGATTTAGGGAAGGGGTCACCGCCAAGCACATGGAGAGTTGCACTGGGCTTCAGTACTTGGCCATTCAAAAACTACCACCACAGCAGGCCTTGGATGCTCCATCTCTCCGACTTGAGACTTTTGGCTTAGACACCAGTTGTCTCCGACCTCTGTGTGCTGGTGGCTGCTTAGGTTAGTCAGGAGTGGACATACTGGCAGGAGCTGAGGAAGCCGAGACTGAACTGAAGAGTCCAGACTGGGCTATCCACAGAGGGTGTTCAAAGGTTGGGGGTTGAAATTGGCATTGGCCCTCCATTAGCCACATGCTGGAAAATTCTGAATTGGACCAATAACTTTTTTTTTTTTTTTTGGCTGGGCCTCCTGACTTGTACTGGAAAAAAAAAAAAACATTTAAATAAGTGCACCAGTTGGACTTGTGGAAAAGACTGGGACCAGTACATTCCCAACCACCAGTCTTGTTACCTAGCAGCTGCAAGACTAAATTTCAACCACTGAAGGTGCAGAACTGCAGAGGGATTGGGCTGCACTGCCACAGGCACGAGTTTGCCCATGCTTTGACAGTGAAAAGCAGTATAGTAATTCTGGCCAGGTGGAGGTGGTACTGTTACGTGTAGTGGCCTCAAACTAGTTTTACACATTACAAAACCACAGTGACGCAGCAGAGACAAATAAGCAGACTTGGTCTCATCTCTCTAGGCTCCTTGGACTCTTCCTCCTCACTCAGGGGGTGGAAAAAGTCAGCCAAAGGAAAGTAATTCAATATAACCAGCTTTAGAATATACATACAACCATACCAAAATTGCCAAAAGAAAAAGGACGTAGGTCTAGCTAGTCTACTTGAGTTTGCAGACCCCCGGTAACTAATGCTGGATCCGCCTCCCCCCAATCAATCTCTTCCACCACTTATGTCGCCCACCACCACCACCACCTTTCCCCATTCCATGTAAATCTTCCCCTTTTAGCCTGTCCCAGCTTCTCCTGAAGCTGTCTGAAGTCTTCAGGAAGACAACTTCCTCTGGCAACTTGTTACTTTTTCACTGAGAAGGTAGTGGCAAAATGGATCTCCTCATTTCCCTCTTGAAGCATCCCCACACTAGTTCGAGACAGTGACCCCTACCAGTCTTGTTACCACTATGGTTGAATGGACCCTCAAAGTCACTTTGCTGAAACCCTTAAGGTATTTAAAGGTTTTGACTACGTCAGATCCATGCTATGTAACGTTATATGGGATTGTAAATTATTAGTAAGTCCCACAGAACCTCCAGTACTATCAAACAACTGATGATTTAATATCAGGAAACTGATAATATAAATGTAGATATGAGCACAATCATGGTCTGAAGGAACACATAGTTCATGGCACAAATTCTGTGAAGTGTGCGCCTCTGTTTCAGAGGATCACACCACGCTAAATCCTTAACACTACCCCTGCTCCAAGTGCACACTTATCAGCAACCTGTACAGTAACAGAATGATCTCCGCCTTCCTTGTGGCAAGTCCTCTGGTAGGATTCTCTACTAATGGCATTCTGCTGTTCTGCACGCCAGTTTAAGGCAAAGTACCAGTTTCACCAAGCTGGTATTCAGACAGGAGTAATGCTCCATTATGTCACCATTCTGCAGTTACATCAATACACTGGTTTCGGAATGCCTAATCTTGTTTCAAAAGTTTGAACAGAATACAATTTTGTTTGTTAACACTGCAGACATTTGAAATATGGCAAAATTGATCCCCCCCCCCAAAAAAAAAAAAAAAAAAAACTTCACCACCATGCTAGAACATTTTCTTAATCTCCTCCTACCCTTGAAAAGAGAGTTTGCCATTTGTTACATTAATGGACCGAGTCATGCACATCAGGTCTGAATAGTGGGTATCAAAATGCGACTCTCATCCAAAGAACTAACTATGTGATGGAGCATACACAAAACACCAATGATCACCAGTATTACTTTTCTGTCCTTTTACAAAGCTAGCTGACAGAATCCAAGCCAGTTAGAACAGACAAGCACTTGTCAACAAAAATGTCTAGCAGGGGTTGGGGGTGGGGTAATCGTACTTCAGCAACAGCAATACCACGCAGTGCAAAAATACACTGGGGGAAGCTCCCCCACTTTTATATAACAAATCCACAAACACAAAATAACTGCAACAGAAACTTTTTGACCCATAATATCCATGAGCTCAGATCACCCACTACACAAACAACTGATACTATGTGCAAGTCCAACTTTGAAAGTCAATGTACTGCTCCTAATACAATTCAAATAAAATATTTAATTGGTGTACTACCAGACATTTAATAACTAGTGATTACTAAAGGTTGTCACCGATGTCAAGCATCATTAAATACAGGAATTAATAATTAGTACAAATCTACTTCCTTTTCACACCTAAAAGCACAATGTCATTCATCACAATTTCAATGAGATGGATATAAACAACTATTCACCACAACCCTGCCCGTATGTTAATCTTGACGTTGTGTGTAATCTATTGTATTTGCTTAATAATCTTTTGTTTCCACGATCTAAACGTTAAACTAGGGAATACCTCCAAGCCAAGAGTACAGTATCTTCCAAATGCCAATCGTTTCCTTATTTGGCAAACATTTTGGGATTCTAGACAGACTGATAAATTGTCTATACACTTATGTAACCAGTACCGCCGTTGCTTTTATTCATCAAACAGTACTTTCCACCACAGAATCACCGAACTATCGCAACAAGCAACAGTTCAAGAAAATTAATTATTTACCACTTTGTCACAATGCATAAGTGTCGGCATGTCAAGTATTACAAGCAATGCAGAGTTTAGGCCCAAGGCTCAGCTGGGTGAAGACTGCGGCAAAACTAGCACCCAAAAATACCCTCCCAGCCACACCGAGGACAACCCCGAAAAAAAAAAATAATAATTTTAACGACATCAGGTAGGACCTGCAGAGTGTTGGATTTACTTTACAGGCTTTTCAAAATGGCAGTTTTTAATCCCATGGTGGTTTAAACTGTAAACAAAAAAATAAAACAAGCAATGCAACACTGCTCGGCTTCCCCTTCTTTCATAGATACAGTGCCGGTTTTAAAGGGAGTTTTTTTTTTCTTACAAAGGCCTATTTTTCATGCTTCATCTATGAAAAACCCTGAAATCCATACAGACTACATGATGCAGTGCTGCTGCAGATGCACTTCCCCACTGATATGAGGCTGCTTGACAATACGAGACATTGAGAAGGGAGAGAGGGAGTCTTTACAGTAGGCACAACTTCTGCTGAATCGCTAATAACCCGGGGGAGGGGGAGCAAAAACCCAACAGTATCTGTCAAGGGAACGACATGCTGCAGCCTCCCCGACCACTCCAAAACGCCACGGCAGCTTACACATTTCAGAGAGAAAAAGAAGCCGACACCGACCTGATGGAGGGCGGTCAACCCGTCTACATTCGCGTAGTCGATGTCCGCGTCCCGAGCCAGCATTTTGAGCACCTCCTCCACGTCTCCGCTCGAGCAGGCGGCCAGGAAGACGGCGCCGTCGTCGAACTTCACCTTGGTCTTCTTCTTCTTGAAAACGGGCGGCTCGAGGTCGGTCTCCGAGCCCAGCCACCGCTTCAGCTGCTCGTTCCGCTTCTGCTTGGCGTCCGCCATCTTCATCCCCTCCGCCTTGCCTGCTGCTTGCTTATTTCTCCGAGGGAGGATATACTAAACACAGCCGCTATCCCACAGGGCACTGGGACGGAGACAGGGTGAGCGAGAAAAAAAACAGAACGGAGATTAGCATAACATCGCAAGAGCAGATGGCACGGCGTGAGACGTTGGAGTAGGGGGCGGGGCTAGGAGCAACGTTTGTGTTCGGAGGTTGGCGTAGCACGCCAACTTTTAAACCGTAAATAGAAGTTGGTATAACATAAATGGGAATCTCGTCTTTATTCAGAATTCTTTGATGATTTGTAATTTTTTTTTTTTTTGCCAGAAAAGGCATGCTGAACTGTGTCAGCTCGTTTCTAGTTGCGTACTGGGTGGTGAGTTCTTATTTTCTGCGGGGTTTGAACTTTACCAGGAATTAGGAAACACTGCTACTTTTGGATACATGGCCCATCAGTAGCGACCTGAAGTCGATCCCGGGCTCAACTTTCAGCCGAAGGATAACCATAGTTGTTATTAGACACACCCCTTCCATTGAACATACTGTCCCCTTCTGCCTTAGTGCTTACTAATACTGCCTTGGATCTGTCCCACCTGTGTTTGTACTTAGTCATGGACTTTGTGCGGATCACTTTGTTGGACAATCGATTCCACTCGTTCAGCACCTTTTCCATAAAGAACTTGCGAACATCTTTCTTGCATCTCTCCTCCCCCACCCCCAAATTAATGACCCTGTTGTCATTGTGCCCCCATTCCTTGTGAACAGTTCACTGCATTCCACCCTTGTGCGTGTAGCCAGGGAATTTTAAACTTGTACTCAAAACCGATGCACTGTTGCCCCCCTTATGTAAACATAACTCCAAAATATGCACTGCCACACCACACCAACAATTCGCCTGCCTCCCCGCCCTCCCCCGTTTGCCATGTCTGAGTTCAAGTAATCTGTTTCTTCCTTTGTTTTTCTGCCTGCCTGTAAGTTGTGCTTGTTTGTGTGTTCGGCTGACGGCATCAGTGCCCCATAGCGAACAACAAAGGCAAAAGGGCTCAGCGTGACACAGACACAATGTGACTCCCAGTACCCTTGCTTTCCTCTTTTTGTTGCACCTGCCTGATTTTTTTTAACTGTACTCTGCTGAGTATAGTGCGTATGCCTGCTGACACTCCTGTTCCACCCTATGCCCTGCAGCTAGGTCAATGTCTCTGTTATGTCTCACCACTTCCTTCTGGCTGCCAGTGTGTTCATGTTGTCAGTGCTTGCCAGCCTCTCCTAATTATTGATTTGCCCAGTTGCCCTTGTATCATTTTTGTGGCCCTCCTGTGGACAGGTGGTCCTTGTCCTTTATGTGTGGATTCCAGAAGTGCACATGGTATTTAATGTGCGGCCTCATCATTTATCTGTATGGGGGAACAAAACCGCTTTCCTTACCATAGACCATAGGGTGCTTCTGGATCGCCTGCAGGTTCATTGTGGACTCTGTGGTGTGGTCCTCAGCTGGTTCCATTCTTTCCTCACCGGTAGGGTGCAGAGGGTGATCTTGGGAGGCTTTTTCCTCTGGACTGCTGTCCTTGCCTTATGGGGTCCCGCAAGGTTCCATTTTGTCCGCCATGTTGTTTGCGGTGTACATACTTCCACTAGGGGACATTATAAGACGAGACAAGTTGAGTTTTCTTTGCTATGCTGATGATATTCAGCTGTACTTGTCTTTTGCACCCAAACCACAGGATATGGTCTCAGTTTTCAATCAATACCTTGCTGAAATTTAAGATTGAATGAGTGCCAACTGGTTGAGGTTAAATCCGGATAAAACAGAGGTACTGGCGGTGGAACCTGGGCACCCGAGGGTTGATGTGCAGGCTGGTTGAGTCACCAGACTTCGGCTTGGAGGCTCCCAGCTTATCACCTCCTCTAAGGTGAAAAATCTTGGCATTGTGCTGTGTAGCGGCTTGACACATGAATTTCAGGTGTTGGCCGCAGTCCAGAGTGCTTTTTACCATCTTAGAAACATAGCCAGGATTAAACACCTGTTTCCCTAGGGTGATCTGCCATCACTAGTCCATTGCTTTTGACATTGTGACGTGATTACTGCAATGTCCTTTACCTGGGGCTATCAGGGGTTGATCTTCACCACCTACAGCTAGTGCAGAATGTGGTAGCCAGGCTTCTGGCTGGCCTTTGAGGTCATGTCATATTACGCCTGTGCTGCACTCTGCTGTGGCTCCCCTGTTAGGTGGTGGATCACCTAAAAAGTAAACACCAGCCACACTCACCCTCCCACACCAACAGTCAGGGTGTGCCTAGGCCATCGCCCAGGCTCACCCCATTCCATGTGTAAACAATCTGATATGTTACAGTATAGGAGAATGGGGTGAGAGTTAGGCCCAATGACCCTAAGGCACACCCTGGCACCTGTTGGTGTGTAGAGGGTGGGGTGGAAGGATTGTTAACCCTAACATCGAGTTTTCTGACTTTTGTCCCTATAATAGAAACCCTAACTGATGCATTAACAGAGGTTTTTTTGCAATGAATTTCCCATGTTTTTGAGATAGTATAATAGTATCCTTATTTTACTGTGGGAGCGCAGAGTCCAAACTGCAGATGCACATATGTATGTAGGTGTGGAGCCTACGCTTCCATGTGTCGGAGCAACAGTGACCAATATTGTCAGCATAACCATCTTATTACCCCACCTCATGTACCCCGGTACAGAGTAATTGTGATATACAAAGCAAAATGTAATTATGCGTAACTGCAATGCCATTCCACAGGTGCAAAAATATTTTCGGCAGGATGTGGAAAATGACAGCTGTACTATTCATGAGGTGATGTGAAAAAATGACTATGTTGAAAATTTGGCGGCAAATTATGGAAACATACCAAAGTTATACATGTGCATAGAATAAATTCAACAGACACACGTAACTTGGGCATTTTCAGGGAATTTTTCATAAAATTTTCAACATGGCTTTTTGGGGGCCCCACTTCATGAACACTGGTACTGTCATTTTGTTATCCAACCTGAAAGTTGATTTCGCACAGCAACCATGCCATTCTGCGTCACAGGTGTTAAAACATGTTTTGGGCAGGATGTGGAAAAAAAGACAGCTGTACTGTTCATGAGGAGGTGTGTAAAAATGGCAGTGTTGAAAATCCTGAGTGAAAATATTAATTGACGAAGTTACGAACATGCGTAGAAACTGCACATCGCATGCTCCTAACTAGGTCATTTTTTGGAGTTTTTTCACCAAATTCTTAACATGGGCTTTTTGGCCCATCCCTTCATAAACACTTGCATTGTCATTTTGTTAATCGGTCCCAAAAGGTGATTCCACATAGTGACTGTGAAATCACCTTACAGGTCCAATTAATGAGACGACAGTGAAATGTTCATGAGGTGGGATCCCAAAGAGCCCATGTTGAAAATTTGGTGTTAAGATTCCTTAAAATGGGCATGATATCAACATACTGTAAGTTCAAAACACCATAGATAGCCATTATATGGTGCTTACCTTCATTTTTCAGTTCGCAGTTCAGCTCTGAAGCGTGCAGGTGTGTCCCGGTCTGCAGAAGATGGCTGGTGTGGTGGGTTGCTCAGTGGAAGGGTTGGGATGGGGGGGCAAGGAGACGACGAAGGACTGTTTTCTGTTTTACCGATGTGTAAACAAAATGGAGGACAGTTTTCTTTTTAACAGGTTTAAAGAAAATAAATTATTTCAGGACACTGGGAGTGGGCTCCCCAGTGTCCCTGAGTACTGGGGAGGTTTGCTTAAGAATGCCGACATGGGGATTGGGCACCCCAGTGTCGGCAATATACCTTAAATTTTAAAAATATATTGGGGGCAACTTACACCGGGGGTGCGCATCCTGGTGTCGGAATACATAATAAAGGAGATGGGGATGGTGGGACCGAATGCTGACACGGGGATTGGGCACCCAGATGTCAGCAGCAACGTTTCAACAAAGGGCTTTTTTGGGGAGGTATCCAACACCAGGGGTGGGCATCCCTGTGTCAGAATTGACAAATGTTTGGGGACACTGGGAGTGGGCACCCCAGTGTCCCACACTACTGGGGAGGGTACATGGGGATTGGGCACCTTGTTGGCAAAAACTTATTTTGTAAATAAAACATGCCTTGGCCCCCTTAGAGGCAGTAAAAGAAAAAAATCTCCTTTTATTAGGTGGGGGGGCCGAGGAACACAATTCTGATGTTAATTTGGCCAAAAAGTGGCCAGAAAAGTTTTTGGGGTATTCAACTGGTGGTAATGTTTTTTGGGGGGCAATACTGTTGCAAATTGTGACAGCAGTCATGAAAGGATGTTGACATTTGTGAAAGGACAGTGCTACACTGTCGAAAAGAAACACAACAGTGATGTGCTGTACTTTTGCAAATTGTGACAGTATCTACGGGAAAAAGTAGAAAAACATATTTTCAACAATAATTTTAGAAATCTGGAGCCAGGATCATGTTCCCAGAGCCCCGATTAAGTAAACACAACTGTTAGTGTTTACCAAGGGCATTAGTTTTTGAATTACGTTTTTTCCCCTTGCTAACTGAAAACGAGATGGTAGCTGCACAACAGTACTGAGAGCATTTGCGACAGAAAAAGGTGCTTTCGCGAAAGTACAACGTGCTTTCACACGGCACATATATTTTTTCCCATAGGCTATAATGGGAAACTTAATTCTTTAATAACTTTTGAACGGATTAATATTTTTTCACCAAACCTTCAAAAGGCACATCAGTGACCCAGACCCCTATATATCCTGACAATTTCAGACCAGATGGACAAATCATTTGGGCTGTAGCCTCAAGCAAAAAAATTACCCAAAAAGTGGTATTTTTCACATTTTTTGGCACTGTGCAGCTCCACAACCACACATCTGACTAGAACTAAAGTTGCCAGAGCCAGAGATCTATAGTACCAGACTGTGCATGCAAAGTTTCAGGCAAATAAATGGAACAGTTGCAAAGTTATTAAAGTGCAAAATTTGGGTTTAACATAAAAGTGGCGGGCAACCCTAACTATAGCACCACTACCGTGACACTATACTACACACACACACACACACACACACACATATATTGAATTTGATTAATATGTCTTTTATGCCACTGTTCTCATTTAAACATTTTCCTTATTTGTAATGATGGATTATTCTTTATGATTGAGGTTACCTTTAAGTTAATATATCCGATTGTTTCATTAATGTTCAGCCAAATTTGTCTCATATTTTCTGTTGTTGTATTCATAATGGGCACTATGCACAAATGGTGCGGCGCAGATATGTGCGCGTATCTCAGGTGCTTATCCACTCCGCACCCATTGCGCCCCTGTGCAGCATGCTCCAAGTGGGGGGCATGCAGACCCACTGCATCCAATCCCCCACAGCCGTGGACAGCACCGCACTGGGGGTGTTCTGCGGGCGTGACAGCTCTTTGCAATATGCACAAACCCGCGTAGTGCTGGCCACATGGGTGTGGAGGGTGGCACATGGTGGACCCTGCCATAACCCTCTGCATGCCCCCATGGTCACCACCCTCCAGTTTCTGGGGGTGCTGGACAGTGCTCTCCATGCTGCCCCTGCCCACTAGGCAGCAGGTGAGGGCAGGGGCAGTGGGTCAGTGAGTGCCCATAATGCTGGACAAGCAGCGTCACCAGAATGTTGCGTTGGGGGGGTGTTGGATTATGGCACATGCCCCCCTACAGGGGCACGGGGGTATGGTGAACTATGCTGGGGCATAGCAGATGTTGTGGGCA
This sequence comes from Neoceratodus forsteri, assembly GCA_016271365.2. Classification (NCBI taxonomy): domain Eukaryota; kingdom Metazoa; phylum Chordata; order Ceratodontiformes; family Ceratodontidae; genus Neoceratodus; species Neoceratodus forsteri. Next base: position 1,113,085,592 of record CM028131.1, read on the forward strand.
GGAGGCGGGTCCCGATGCGAGAGACCTGCAGTGCGCTGGGAGGGCGCCGTTCGCCATGACAGGGCCAGTGGACCGACCAGCTGTAGGGGCCATGCCATGTGGGGGCAACATGCACAACCCTTGGCCACACATAGCAGCATGAGGGATCCACTAGTGGACATGGTATGAGCATCCCATTGGATGCCTGCCCAGGTCCGCAACTCCACCCCCGCCACCCTGCGGAGAACTGCGCATTGGGGGGAGGAACCATAGACAGGTGGCCAGTATTGGTGAATGATGGTATGGGCGCACCTGTCTGCAGGGCGCGGGTGGGGTATGCAACCTTTCTGCATACCCCCACCCACTTCGTGCATAGCGCCCAATAATAGTTTGTTTATTATTTGATATTAGTCATCTTGTATTTCCTATGCATGGATGTTATTTTTCCAATTTTAGCCATTCTTTTTCTTCCCAATTATTGATATTGTCTATATGTTTTAGATTATTTAACATATATATTATTTCTTATTATCAGCTAAGGCTAGTTCTCCACTTTTCAACAGGCTTTTCTATACTTAAAATTTTATTAATGGTATTTTTCGTTCAGATATAAATTCTTAAGAGTACTTTCTGTTTCTTTAATTACAGTATGTTATCTGTTATTGGTAATGGCGTATTCTAATGGGAAATATATATGTTTGTGCTAACACCATTTTTATCATGTTCAGCTTACCTATTAATGATAGGCATATCTCATCTTATGTCATATTATTTAGTCTTTATTTCCTTATTAATTCACTATGATACAATTGTGGAATTTCTATCAGAATGTACACAAATATAATACCTTATATAGTTAATTTTTTCTTGCACAAATGGCACTTCAAAGGTTTCGTTTTCAGACCATATTTAGTCAGCAGTTCAAAAACCATATCCAGATATTACAAGTGTTCTTCATAGGTCCATGAGTACATACTGATGTAGTCTATGTGTGATAGAACCATACAAAAATGTGTTTTTCTTGTGCAATGGCCCACCAGGTGTTGGAAAGTTCCCCCTGCATTACAGAGGCCAAAAGGCATACATGTGAACTCATACAAACTCATGGAGGTTACAGAAGCACTCCTCTTGGTACCTGTCAATAACCACGGGATACATCTAGGGTAGAGAAAAAGACCATAGAGCAGACTGCTGTAAGGGCATCCTTTATTCAGAACAGTGGACGTGTGTTTTTATGAGTAACCTGATACTACTTTCGATAGTCTGCGCAGAATTGTATTTATCTGGATTTCCTTTTTCACTAGAACTTAAGAGATTCCCAAGGGCTGTGACTTTATAAAATCACTGATGCATCCAGCATCTCCTTGACTGGCTGGTATAATATCTTTGGTATTTGCCTGAAATGCTCTCAGATGGGAGAGTGGGATCCTTTGGGTATTTAGTGTTGGACATGGGTAGCACATCAGAAATTAGGACAGTGATGTGAGAATGCCTTCTGGTTATGTCTGATGAGCTCCAACAGGTCAGTCATCTGACTTTCAGTTGTTTTGCGTCTCCTCTATTCAGACTTCTTTCTAATGGGATTTCTGGCCCAAGAAGGAGGCAACAACCAAGCCTTTATACAAGAATGGGGGGGGGTGGAGGGGAGCACAGTAAATCAATGTAGATAGCACTTATATGAAAAGTTTAAATTGCACTTTTATTTTCTTACATGACTCAAATCTTGACATTTCACCTACAAAGTAGGCTTCATCAGGAGATGCCTTTTAACACCTAATAATAAACATGCAAAAATCAATTTGCTGTCCACAACAATGAATGATCAATAAAGACCAAACATTTTTTTCACATTCCTGGACAATGTTACTACTCGCATAGTATAGTGCACACTAACAACTTCCATGTCTTCAATCTTTTTTTATATGATTCATCTCTCCTATGATTATTAGAAAAACACAACATAAGTGTCATAATCATTACTTAATAACATATACAGAAATTTAATTCCGCCTCCAGATGCTCACCAAAAGTGCCAACTTTCCTATTTTCAGTGCATTACTAGACCTTTATATATATTATTGATGCCGTTTAAAATAGCTCCAGAGATGCAACGTTTTCACAAGCTGCCAAGCACCAAAAGCCACTGTGCAAATGCCTTAAATCTACATCCAGTATTTATTGAACAATCCCAGTGTTTGCTTTTCCTTCAAAATAGATACAGGTTCTTTTATCAAAAAATACCTTGCAAGGTGGCTCTATGGTACATACAGTTTCACCATTTAAGAATGCATCCTTTAGACAATTCAAATGCCCCTTGATAGGTTGCTTTTAGCTGTTGAAAAATAATTAAATGTACATGTATAATGATATTAGCTATAGGTTGTTAGTCTCATATTTTGATGAAAATCTTTTAAAGAGAAGAACGCACCTATACAATGGATCTCGTATGTTGATGTACATAATGCTACAATATCAAAAGCATTTTGAAATGCATTGCAATCAGGAATTAAATCCACTCTACTAGCGGGACTTAAAAATCTTAAGTTTGAGGACTCCTAATTATTTTTAGCTTCTATTTACCAGTTGACTAGGATATTCAAGTCATTACTGGCAATTTGTTTTAGCTATTTCTAGGGTGGTTGCAATGGATGGTCTTTGGAGCAATGCCTTAAAGAAGTGCCAATGTCCATTGATATCCCGGAACTACTCATCCTGATGGCGACACCTCCACTGAGCAGCCAAATTAACTGGACCCAATATAAACTTGTAACACTTTTAATTCTAATAGCTAAAAAAGTAGCCGAGGTCAAGGCATCCTGGAGAAGCCTTGTATATGTAGTATATAATCTGGAATGTCTTTCATACAAGGTGAATAATAGGATAAACAGCTTCAGCACTAGATGGGGAAAGTGGGTTTCATACCAGTTGGAATATTATCAGGACTTTGTCCCATGATGAGGAGCGATAAAGCTCAGCTTATCTCTGAGATGTTAATAATTGGGAGTATGTTTTTTTCTGCATATTTTGGCTGCTCTTGGGAGGGTCTCCGGAGACAAGAGTGAACTTATCTGGATAACCCTGTTTAGGGAATATGTGGAATGTTTTAAACCTTATCTTATAACATCCTGGAGACGGGCCTGGATTCATCATTATCTGAAGAAACCAAATATAAAGTTTTTTCTGATGATTGCTGGGGACTGCCCTAAATAGTGACTCCTATAAGTCCAAGCACACTCTAATTACTACTGTTAAAAGACTGATCGCATCTATAATCGACCCTTCCCTCTCCCCCTTTTCTACCCCCATATCTGTCTCTTCCACATTCCTTTGACCCTGGTTCCAGCTCTAAATTCTCTATACTGTATCACTATATATCTTTTTATATTAGGTTTTATTTGTGTTCGGTGCACCTGATATGTATATTTCTTTACTTTTATGAAATATTGTGTCCTACCCAAAACTAGCTGTATCTTCTGTTCCAAACATATACTACTGTCAATGCTACCTGCTGATACTTTGTATATACTGTATTATTGTCTCTCACTTTATTTGTATTATTACTATTTTCTTGTGTGTTGCATCCCATGTATATTGTTCCTTGTTCCTTGTTAACAAACCCAGGTCCACCTCGAAAATTAGCTTGCTCAATGGTGATCGCCTGGTTAAATAAAGACTCTGATTGATTGATTGATTGATTGATTGTACAAGTTAACTGATTTTCTCTCTTGTCTTAAGGAAACAAAAGAGCAATTGTGTTGCATAATACTTGAATGTGAATGTAACATTTTATATTATATAAATTATATTATAAAAAAAAAGAAGTGCCAATGTCCAAGAGAGCTTTGATATCAACTCTGTTGATCTTTACTGGAACAGTCACTCACAAAATGAGACTGTTCCAGGATTCCAACAGAACCTTGTGATTGTCATTCTGAGGTTCAGTCCTCCACCCTGGGGACTACCTGTTTAAGGCTGTGCCTGATATGGTTGCAGCCTAAGGACACCTTCTCTCAATATACTAACTCCACATTGTCAGCATATGAAGTTTCCTCTGAGATCAAACTGGCCTGAAGGCCTCCAGCTTGAGTTTTCTTGGGGTACTTGAGGTCTAGCCTGACTCCGTTACTGCCTCTTTGGCAGTTAGTGCTGGAATTTCCATCTTAGGTCCCCTTGAAGCGTCTGCCAGGCAGTTATGGGTTAAATATGTTTACATGAAAACTAGTTCTCCTAAGAGGACTATACAGAGCTATTTGTGTTTGATGATTTTTCGAATTTCTATTCTACTTATCTATCCATTTTATTACCTATTATGTCTGAAAGAGGTTGGTATTACCCTTTTAAGTTTATACAGTTTTGACTTGACTACAGCATAATGTGAAATACAGTTCAAAAGGGAGTGCCTGTGGGTCACCTGACGGCACAGCGGAAACTTGTTGCACTTCCTTGCTGGCAACCTATGTTTGGCAGCAGACTTAGGGAGCCAGAATCAAAGCAACCAGGGCTGGGGAGTGCTGCCACGTGCAGCATGAACCAGCCTGGGGAGGGAGATATCTGGGTTCCAGCATAGTAGCAGCCCCTCATGGAACCTGTTTCTTCATGAGTATTTATATTGGTTCATAGCATGGTGCCATATCTGAGGCCATCAGAGGCATTATCTGACATTTGGAGAGGTGGGAGTAGAGGGGGAAGACAACAAAAAAGAAATGTGCCTTTAGAAGTCTAAATAATTGTTGCCAGTTTCCTTTAGCCCAGCTCTATCTAGATCCTCACCAGCTCTACAGCGAGGGGGCAGGTGGTGAGTTTATGTGGCTGGCATGGGCTTAAAGTATGAACAGGTGGTGGCTTGAAGGTCAAAAGGCTTGATAAAAGAAAAAAAAGGGAGTGTCATGCTCAGATCCTCACTAGAGCAGAAATCCAGTGTGGCACCAGAGGAATCGCTGAAAAACCAAATTCTGACACAAAAGCTAGACAGCCGTACCACACTCATTTTGTATCAGAATAACTCTTGTCTTGCTTACCTTGCAGTTGGGTAACTGTGCCCGGCATGTGTCTGCTTCTCCTTGTGGCTTAGGTTGGTGGTTGTAGTTCCCACAGGGGCTGCAGGGTGTCTGTCTGGGCAACTATGCCACAATAAATCATTTTTGCACTTTAAGTTGAATCGTGTCTCTTTTTTGTCCATGAGTACTGAGGTTACCTTTGTCTGTTTTCATCAGTGTACTGGCAATTTAGCAATTAAGGTAAGTAAGACTTAGATGTATTAAGAGTTATTATGAGTCATGACACAAAGTCCAGCACACCTGCCTCTCCTCTGAGCCAAACGTTGGCTTTTTTTTTTAACTTATATTTTATGCAGTTTGTATAAAACATACCATATGGCAGTAACACATCATTGGTAAATTGCAATTTGTGGAAAGCAATTACACACACACACACACACACACACTCACTCTCACGTGCATCAGGATTTGTAGTCCCATTAAAGCTTATACCATAGGAGATAGTGTATTGTTAAATGAGAAAAATCCAGATAGTCTTTACACATTGCCAGCCCAGCCATGACCTGTACATTTATGGAGAAAAAAAAAGAGTAGGCAAAATTGGTAGAAATGATTTCTAACATCACTGTATCCACAAATCTCTTCATTAATTAGGAAAGTATGGTATTTTAACATTAGGCAAACAGAGCATACTATTTAATAAAATCAGAACACTGGTTAAAATAGTAAAACCAGAAACAAAACTGAGCAAACAACATTTATAAAGCTTGAAGTTACAGACAATAAAAATTCCCAAATGCCTTAGACAGATGGTAGACACATTGCAGGAGAGCTAGTTTCAAATTTATCAACATGAAACTGCTATGGCCGCTTACCTCCTATATACCAAAAATCTAACTTTTTCCTAACTGCTCCTCATGGTCTGCACCATCGTCCCACCCATGCTTGTACTCTATATAGGACAAGGCATACTTGCCTCCAAGAAGGGAAGGTGTGGGTAGAAAAACAATGCTACTTCTCACCTCATCTAAAACATAGGACCTTGGAGACTGGAAGTGGCACCACAATCCGCACAGGGGTTGTATACAGACCCCCAGGTCAGGGGGAAGGAATGGACAAGGATATGATAGAAGGCATTCTTAAGATGGCAGAGAAAGGGGAGATACTGTTGACGGGAGACCTGAATATGCCAGATGTTAACTGGAGCACACTTGCTGCAGCCACATCCAAGAGGCGGGCCATTCTTGATGCCCTACAGGTGGCATGCCTCAGACAGCTAGTTTCGGAACCCACTCATGAGGGAGCAATCTTAGACCTCGTACTCAAATGGGGACAGTGAAATGATCTCAGATATAGAAGTGGGTTGCCATCTGGGAACAAGTGACCATCAAACGGTGTAGTTCATGTTAAACTCAGCTACAGAGTTAAGCCATACAAAAGTGAGGGTACTGGACTTCAGGAGGGCTGACTTTGGCAAGATGGGAGCGTGCCTCAGAAAAGCACTAGCAAACAGGCTAGAAGGCGGGGTGGAGCAACAATGGGGAATCATCAAAACTGCCATCACAGAGGCAACAAGCCTTTGTGTGAAGCAAATAAACAAATCAAAATGAAAGAAAAAGCCACTATGGTTCTCAAAAGAGGTGGTGGGGAAAGTCAGGGAGAAAAAGTTAGCATTCAGGAAGTATAAGGAAACACAGAAGGAGCAGGACAGAGAGCTGTACCAGTTAAGGCAGAAGGAAGCAGGGAGGGAAGTCAGAATAGCAAAGGCCCAAACTGAGGAAAGGATAGCCAACTCAGTTAAGAAGGGGGATAAAACCTTTTATAGGTACATCAGGGAGCACAGAAAGACAAAGGGAGGGATAGTGAGGCTGAATAGAATGAACGTCGGTGGGCAGAGGGGATGGTGAAAAGCAGGGATACTGAAAGAATATTTCTGCTCAGTATTCACAAAATAGGAGGGAGGTGCCTAATCCAATTAACAGAAGCACTCTGGATAGGGGGTCGATCCCAGTCCTTTCACAGAAGAAAGAGTTCTGAAAGAACTCCTAAAACTGAAGGTGGACAAAGCAATGGGGCCTGATGGAATTCACCCCAGAATTCTAAAAGAATTAGGGGAGAACTAGTGAAACCACTGACTACCCTTTTTAACAAATCATGGGAGAATGGTGTGGTACCCGAGGACTGGAGGAAGGCGGATGTGATTCCCCTTCACAAAAGTGGGACCAAGACAGAGGCAGGAAACTACAGACCTGTCAGTTTGACCTCTGTGGTAGGGAAAGTGATGGAATCACTTCTGAAGGAAAAAATTGTTGAGTACCTAGAGGACAGTGGGGCACAAGACCCAAGGCAGCATGGGTTCACAGCGGGAAGGTCATGTCAGACAAATCTTATTGATTTCTTTGACTGGGTGACCAAAGTAGTAGACTAGGGAGGAACTGTGGACATGGCCTACCTAGACTTTAGCAAGGCATTTGACACAGTCCCACACAAAAGATTAATAGTCAAATTGACCAGCCTGGGAGTGGGTCCCAGGGTGGTAGCCTGGGAAAAAACATTGGCTGGACAACAGGGCACAGAAGGTAATTGTAAATGGAGTCCACTCTGAAGAAAGAGGGGTTACTAGTGTGGTACCACAGGGTTCAGTACTGGGTCCAGTCCTTTTTAATGCCTTTATAAGTGACATTGCAGAGGGACTGGAAGGAAAAGTATGCCTCTTTGCAGATGACACAAAGATCAGCAACAGGGTTGATACACAAGGAGGCGTGGAAAGGATGAGAAGGGACTTGGCAAGGTTGGAGGAATGGTCGGAAGTTAGGCAGTTAGGATTCAATGCAAAGAAGTGCAAAATAATGCACCTGGGAAACAAAAACCCAGGGGAAGATAACACAATGGGGGGGATGGAGTAACAAAAACAAAAAAGGAAAGGGACCTGGGTAATCATATCAGATGACCTTAAGGTTAGCAAGCGGTGTGAGAAGGCAGTAGGGAGAGCTGGGGATATACTGGGATGCTTAGGGAAAGGCATCATCAGCAGAAAACAGGAAGTTGTTATCCCTCTGGAAAGACAGTTGGTGAGACCCCATCTGGAGTACTGCGTCCAGTCCTGGAGACCCCATCTCCGCAAAGACATAGACGGGATAGAGGCAGTCCAGAGGAGGGCAACTAGAATGGTGCAGGGTCTTCAAGAGAAGCCAAATGAGGAGAGACTAAAAGAGCTTAATGTGTATACCCTTGGGGAAAGGAGGGAGAGGGGGGACATGATAGAAACATTTAAGTACCTCAGTGGAATCAACAAAGTCCAAGAGGGTAGCATCTTTCAGAAAAATAGACATGCAAGAACAAGGGGACACAATTTAAGGATCGAGGGGGGAGTGGTTCAGGGGCAATGTGAGGAAGTATTTTTTCACAGAGAGGGTAGTGGATGCATGGAACAGCCTTCCTGAGGAGGTTGTCGGGTCTAAAACTGGGGGAGAATTCAAGAATACATGGGACAGACATAAGGCAATTCTTGTGGGGGGTAGAAAGAAATAGGCTGTTGGTTAACTAGGCTCTGTGGCTTATCCTGTAGGTAGGGAAATGGGCAGACTAGGTGGGCCAAGCGGTCCTTATCTGCCGTCAAAGTCTGTGTTTCTATGTTATTGGATGTGCCCCACATACTATTTCCTAACCCAGTCAAATACATTAGGCAGGAGTCTTATAAAAAGTTCAAATATTCAAACTCCATTTTCTGATGAGCATCCTCTTCCATGTGTGTTGGGGGTATACTTCATAACTCTTTGTTGATTTTGTTGACCTTTCGGGCCTCAAGATGGTCTGAAAATTGAAAAACTTTACCCCATATGTGATTCTCAGTCTGGCAGATGCTAGCAGAGGGAGTGATGTATGCCCGTCCTTTCAGCTGATGTTGGATAGGGTCAGAAAGCTTCCTTTGCGAATGAGTGGCATATGACCAATCTGTAACAGTGTTGTAGCTTGACCATCCACCTGGAAGGGAGAATTTGCTTTGACCCATTGCAAAAGTTGGTCACGAGTTTCCAGCCCCTTATTGACTATAAGGATTGTCCTGAGTACTTCCTGATTCAGTTGTGGGGTACAAACATATCTTTATGCCCGTTTTACAACTCCTGGCTAAAATCCCGCTTCGTCTGGTATAGCAGTTTGTAGTCATGTCCTTACATTATAGCAGCAAGTCCTCCCCTCTGTTCCTTTTGGGAGTCCGACTGCCCAGAGGTTCATTGCTTGGGCCCCTTTCTTCGGATTTTCCAGTCTGTGCTGAACATGTGAGTTCTCTGTCTAGAGGATCCAAAACAGGCAGAAAGGAAAATAATACAAATGTTAAGAAGAAGTCAGTTATAACTTTTTATTTCTGAAATATTTTTCTTTTCCCTTTGCTGATCAGAAAGTCCTCTGTGATAGTATTGTGCTGGATGTGTGGAACACCTTTTAGCTTGGGAACTGACACATCTAGCTCTACTGCCCCACACTACATCATCAGCATTGTGAGCTCACCGACTATGACATCACAGGTGAATGAGCTGGCAGTCACTCAGTTGCTGTTTCTAAGCAGCAGGGATGTCACCGTCAGTGAGGTCACAATGCTAATGATGTAGTAGGGGGCAGTAGAGCCAGATATGTCAGCTGCCAGACAGAGTAATGTTTCACACATCACACCTACTAACATCAGATAAACAATCTTCTAATTAAAGAGCAGCTTCCGACTAATCATACTAGCCCCTTAGTAAAAAAAAAACAAAAAAAAAGACGACTGACCTGGCCAGGAGTCCAAATGTATAAATTTTAACTTTTGTTTCAGTGATATTTAAAAATTATGCCCCTCATAAGTTACTGATCTTACGGCCACGCTTCATTACCGACGCAGTTCAGCCCAGGATGTCACTAGCGAAGGCTGCATGTGAGCCCACGATTCTTGAACGGGTGATGCCCAGTGTTTTGATTTGCGTGCGCGGATTTTAACAACAGTGATCGCCGACTCAACGGGACCCTGTTAGCTGAGCGATTGCTTTGATTTGTTAAAATCCCATTGCTGAATGGGTATAAAACCTTTGGAAAAATCACACCCATTCAAGTCAATGGGGTGCTCACATGCAGCTTTCATTTAGTGACATCACGGAACGAGGCTGCATGTGCCAGCATGGGGTTGTGGCCATAGGATCTGGCGGGTCTGGGAATAAAATTACGAGGGGCATAACTTTTAAATATCACTGAAACAAAAGGAAACGTTTGTACATTTGGAATCCTGGCCAGGTCAGTCATAATTTTTTTCTTGCACTAAGGGGCTAGTTGGAAGCTACTCTTTAAACAAAGGGAAAAGAAAAAGTACCTCAGATATAAAAACTAATGGTTGGCTGCTTTTAAAATCTAATATTAGTTTTAGCCAATACACTAGTTCTTTACATTTGAAGACCATTTCCTGTGTTCTTATACAGCGGGTCATCTGGATCCATAGCCACATTCACAGCGCCTTCAATTTTAACATCTTGTGTGCCCAAGTGGTCCACAATTTTTTAATTTTTTTTCTGTCAATATTTTGGATGGCTTTGAGCACCATGTCCCAGGGCAGGGAGTCTCTCATTCCCTCAGGGTTGCTGGCTCTAGCACTCCCCACTGTGGTCAGTGAGGCCTGTTGCTGTGGCTGCTGCTATTTTTGGTTTTGGCGTCCAGCTGTTCCCATAGGGAGCCCCATTTTCCAGTTTGGTATCACTTTGATCTGGAAACCTGCAGGAACAAGAATCTAAGCAGATATTTCACGAATTCTGACTTTAAAAATAATAACTTTATTAAAATAAGATGCTCTGCAGGAGCCCAAACTAAGCACATCCTCTCTCATGCTTGACTCTGTAATGCCCCTCCAGACTGTGCTTTTAAAATGTACTGTAAAATACACTAGGGGGCGTGGCCAGCAGTCGAGCTGTGAACAACTTTTTAGCACAGCTCTGTAAGGAGCACAGTTTTACTGGCAAAATATATATTTTATTTACCCCATATAACTTATCTCTTATACTACTAGACAGCAGAACAGTAGAGCTACGTTACAGTGTAAAAAAGATTGTGGTGCGAGTTATCAGGTCGACATGATGGTCCATGGCAGTAAAGCAGGAGCGAATACAGAGGGAGTCCGCTTGAAGGAGCCCAAAGTGAGAGGTGGTACAGGCTCCCAGTCTGATGCTGGTAACCCAGATAGCGATTAACCGACCAATGGCAAGTTGCTCTACACAATCCAGAGCTTGGACCGCAAGGCAGAGGGATTTGCTGCTGATTTAAAACAGCTTCACACGAAGGTTGGAGCATTGGAGGAGGAGGTGAAGGGGGCAGCCAAGTTGGCAGATAAGGCTCTGATGGTCTCAACTGGTCTAACTAAAGAGAATATCTTCAATCAATCAATCAATCAATCAATCAATATCTTACTCCAGAGGTGCCTAGAAAATCTTGAGAACGTGGAGTGCCCCACGCATATTTGGGTCCTGGGTCTCTTGGAGGAGACTGAAGGAGAGAATCCAAAGAAATTTTTAAGGGACTGGCTAAACAACTTACTGCAACTCGACATTGAACTCAAGCTCCTGAAGGCCTACCGAGTCACATCACATGGAAGATGACCCATGGCGGCCACAGGGGACCATGCTCCCCATACCTTAATGCTGGAGTTTAAAACATCTATGGAGTGAGACATAATTTTACAACATGCAAAACATCTTAGCCCTCTCCAGTGGCAAGACTCCCAGGTGCATTTATTTCCTGATCTCAGCTATGCTACAAGAATGCGGAAGAAAAGTTTTGATGGAGTTCGAGCATGTCTATGCACCCCTGGAGTGCATCATGTCTTGCTAATGCCTGCCAACCTGAGGATCTCTTATGGTGGTAAGGCATATTGATTTTCAGATGTATCAGAGGCCTCTAAACTACTAGAAAAAATTTAAAGGCAATTTTTGGCTTGAGGAGACTCATCCAGGACACTTGAATAATTTGAGACTCAGAAGTGTTCCATATGACTGTTCAGTATCTACAAGAAGTTTAAATGTGGGACACTTATAGACTTTCTGAGGGGTTTTGTAGACTTACTGGGGGGAATTTTGGCATGGTGATGGTATAAATGTTTTATATTTCAAAGAAACCTATGTCGGGAAAACATGCAGCTAATTTGAGGCGCTGTTAAAATGGCACCTCAGGCTGCATGTATATTGCCTTTTCCCCCTTCCCACTTGCCTTTTCCCTTTGTGACCCCTTCCTGAGTACCCCTGATGGTGGAGATGGGCTAGTACCACCTGAAATTAAGATAATTATAATTGAAACTATATGTTTGATTTGGGGGTTGTAGAAAGGAAGAGGAGTTTCCTATTAATATAACATGATGTTGCATTATAATTTTTATACTGTGCACTGTTGAAGTTGTGCTGGAGAGTTTAAGGAATTTGGTTATAAACCTTATGTTTAAGAAGAAGGGTTGCTCAACCCTTTGACAGGGTGCATGATTACAGTGGATCATTTCTGACACCCTGGCTCATGGCTACATGGGCTTTATCTAGGACTATAATTATTGTCATTGACATTACTGCACAAGTTGGTTCTGCCAACTAATTTAAAGTTCATCAAATGTTGACTTTTACGTAATTCCCTCAAGTGATGTAACTTGATGCAGGGGTGAATGTAACTTAGATACTGTAAAAATGATGTAACAAATGTTGATGGTGAAGAAATCTGCCTGCTGGTTATGATATGTAATGTTACTGCATAAATCCAATAAAATATAAGTAAAAAAAAAGAAAAATACATGTAAATGAAAAAAACACAGTTTTCCAGGGTGACCACATTTTCAGATGAAAAGTAACCAGGACAGGCTGTACAGACTGTGGGATAGCCTCACATTATCATACCCATGTCATAGCCAAGGTTACTTCTTTTAACCTCAACTCGAGTTTGTCATACAGTTTAATTATTTTACATTGTGATCTACTAGGTAGTGTGATACCTTGTAGTTTAACTTTTTCTTTATCATTTTGCAGGTAAAAACATCACTTGCATTTGATGAATACACAAAAGCATACCAAACAAGTACTTAATCATAGGCATTGCATCTTTCCAAGGAGTAGAATGGCATCTTCCTTTTCGGTACACCTTGGGGAAAATAAAGAAGTGGTATTATATTAACAAGTTTCATTTTAAAACATACTTCCTGGGAATTTAATAGGCATAATTTCATATGAATGCTTACTACCAAATCCTTTTATCATATCAGGCTCAGCCACCCAGCATCACTCATGCAGTATACAAAAACCTCTTATTACAGAGATCTTCACCAAGAGAGACCCTTAACTCACTCCTTTATGGAGCAACCTCTTTGACAAAACAATCTCGGAATTGGCAAAAGTACATAACATCAAATCTGAAAATGTGCTTACATTGAACCCTTGGCACAGGGCATTAAGGAGTTGGACCAGTTTCAGGCTGTAACTGTGAGACTAAAGGTCCTACTCCTGGGATTTTTTCGCCGCTTCCTGTGTCTGTCCAGACTATCAGTCTTGAAACTCCCTGATGAGCTGGACTTGATGGACACTTAGGATATGCCACCCCCTGAGGTGGTGGTGGTGAACTGGAAGAGGTCTCTTCATTCTACTACAAAGACTGGCCACTCCCTGAAAGTGTCATCTAAGGGTTCACCCATTCCTTTGCAGAATAGGTTTGACGAGTTGGAAGATGCCCAACCTGACTCAGATGCCAGTTAGGTGTTGGTGGCTTCTTCACAGCAATCTTCCAGGCCACCTGTTTCCACAGACACTGAGGAGGACACTGCCAAGAAGACAGTGAAATTGTGACCCAGTGGCACTGAGGGTTGAGGCGCTGGATGCCACGCTTTGTGCCACACTAGTGACCCAAGTTCGGGAATGAGCTTAAGTGCAGGGGGGTCAGCAGGGGAGAGAGAGGATCAAGCATCTGATGGACTGCTCTCCTCTGCCTGGGGAGGGATCCTGGGCATCTCTGGTGCAGCAGGGACCCCTGGCAGCATACATGGATGATTTAAATATATATTTAGCATCTTAGACGGGGGTCCCAAGGGTAATGGAACAAATACAAAAATTCTCCCGGATATTGGGGTCTGTGATAAACCTAAACAAGAGTAAGGGACTGTGGTTGGGTAGCTCTGGAAAGAGGGACATGGTATATAATAAAATAAAAATTACAATAGAAAGTAGGATCCAGAAGCAAATGATTTGACATCTTTTAATGGACCAACATAGATGTAACAACACGAACAAAGTGCTCTAGCTTTCGGACCAACCAGTCCTTCTTCAGAAGCCTAAATTTTAGAAAATTGGAATGAAGCACTCGAGATTGGGGTAAGAAAGGTTGCAAGGTGGAAGACCTGGAAAATATTTAAAAATAAACAGGTATTTGTGGTAAAAGCTTGGGCTTCTGAAGATGGACAAGAAACTTAAGGATGCCCCGAATGATGGGAAGACTCACTTACTTGGATTGCTGGAGGAGGAGAAAAACAGATATGTGGAAAAGGAGCGCCTTTTTGTGTGCCAGCATAGACAACCTTTATTGCAGAGACATTTGCAGAGGTGCCTGCTCACCTGACTGCTCGCCTGACTGCTACAGTGGGCCTGGGGCAGGTGCAGGAAAAGATTGTAGAACTGCCCAATTCTGTTACAACTTTTTCATCTGGGCTGCAGACAATGCCTCTTTTTGTGGAGACTCTGGCCGTCTGGGACGCTCCAATTCAGGTACACTCTGACTTTAATACAGATTCCCGGCTTCGCATACAAACATACGAAAATTGCCAGCAGAAATTAGGCTTCTAGGTCTATCTAGTCTGCTTGAGTGTGCAGCTAACACCTTATCTTGCAGCTGCCCCTCCCCTCCACCTTCCCAAATACCCCCCAACCCTGTCCCATCCCTCTTGAAACTACCCACCATCCTACTGGATACCACCTCCTCTGGCAAAGTGTTCCAAACTGCCGCTACTCCCTCTGTGAAAAAGTGCCACCTCATGTCCCTCTTATACCTATCTCCTTCCAGTCTAAGTCTATTCCCTCTCGTGTTCCTTTCCTTCCAGAGCTTGAATATCTCTTCAGTACCAGACTTATTTATTCCCTTTAAGTACTTAAAGGTCGCAATCATATCCCCCAATCCCTTCTGTCCTCCAGGGAACACATGTTTAATTCCCTTACTCTCTCCTCATAGGGCATATCCTGTAATCCCTGAATCAACTGTGTTGCCCTTCATTGTACTACCTTCAACAATCTCACATCTCTCTTCAGATAAGGGTGCCAGAATTGCACAAAGTATTCTGTGTGCAGTCCGACTAGTGACTTGTAGAGTGGCAGAATGACATACCTGCTTCTGGAAGAGATGCCCCTCGCTATACAAACCAGCATCCTGTTGGCCTTCACTGCCACCCTCCTGCACTGCTCTGAATTGTTCATATTCACCATTATCACCACCCCTAGATCCTTTTCCTCTTCAGTGGTACATAACTGCATCCCCCCAGTTGGTAACCCTTTCTAGGATTCTTTGCACCAAAATGTAACACTTTGCACTTTTTCACATTAAACCCCCAACTGCCATACCTCTGACCATTCTTCCAGCTAAGTCAGATCTTCCTACAACCTCTGCCAACCTTCTATATCATCCACCACCACCCTCAACTTGGTGTCATCAGCAAACAGACTGATCTTATTCTTGATACCATGCGAGATGTCCGTAATGAAACTCTCAAACAACACTGGCCCCAACACTGATCCCTGCGGCACCCCACTCATCGCAGCTCTTGGAGATGAGAGTTCCCCCTTCACTACTACTTTCTGCTGTCTGTTGTGCAGACAGTTCACAATCCAATTAATCAATTAAGCGCCCACCCCCAAATTACTTAGCTTACCACCCAATCTCCCATGGAGAACTGAATCAAAGGCCTTGCTGAAGTTCAAATAAATGACATCCTCAGCATGACCCTTGTCCAGCTCCCTTGTAACCCAGTCATAGTACTCAACAAGGTTAGTCAGACAGGATCTTCCAGAGATAAATCCATGCTGATGAGCATCTTGGAGCCACTGACATCCAAGAAGGAGAGCAGCCTCTCCTTAAGTATTGTCTCCATTGCTGGCCTGGTGCTGCTGAGGGCTGAGGCACTGGACGCCTTACCTTGCACTACACCGGCAACCTGTGTTCAGGAGTGAGCACGGGCTACCAGGGTTTGGCAGGGGTGGAGAAGGATTGAGCGTCTGAAGGACTGCTCTCCTTCTCTGGGGAGGGGGGAGGCTGGTAATCGGTTCCAGACTGGCCCCTAGCAGAGGTTGGGGGGCAGCGCGCTGACACTGTGGACAGGGGGTGGAGATGGGCTGATGCCTGAAGGGAGCGTGTGCAGACACATACGCACCCCCCCATCGGCATCATTGCACACCTGCTCTGGGGGGGGGGGGTCCAACCAGAAAGCCAGGAAAAATGGTCCCAGTTGCTGCAGAGTGAACGGCTGCCCACTGCAGGCCCCGACCCTGAATGGTGCATCCCCAGATGCAGGATCCTGTTCAAGGTGAGTTGAGTTGAGGGCTCCGCACTCTTCTGCCACAGAGGGGAAACTGGGGGGGGGGAAGATGGGGATGTGGCCTGATGTCGGTACGGGGCTGGGTGGGTAGCCGCAGGTGAAAGCCAACTGGGACCGAGGGAGAAAAAGTTACATGTAAAAAAAAAAGTATTGTCTCCATCAGCTTTCCCACAATAGGTATTAGGCTTACCAGTCTGTAATTACCCGGCTCATTCTTTGGGCCACTTCTATGGAGAGGCACCACGTGGGCCATTCTCCAGTCTTATGGCACACACCCTGTTTTCATGGAACTATTAAATAGATCCATCAGTGATCCAGCCAATACCTCCGCCATTTCTTTAAGCATGCGTTGATGTATGCCATCTAGACCCAGTGCTTTATCCACTCCCAGAGCCCTTAGACCATCCAATACCCTGCCCTTAGTAATCACGCCATTTGTTAACTCCTCATCCCCCTTGCCCACCATCCCCACCCCCTTTGGAAGTAGCCCACCCTTTTCCTTTGTGAACTCAGAACAGAAGTGCTCATTTAGAGCCTCTGCTTGTTCCACCCCACTTTCAGCCCACCCCTCCCTCCTGATCCTCACAATTTGGTCCTTGCAGCTCCTTTTCTCCCGTATGTATCTGAAAAAGTATTTTTCTCCTTCTTTGATACCTCACGCCAGCCTCAATTCCCTGGAAGCTTTGGCAACCCTTACTCCCCTGGTGACTTCCTTGGACTTCTTCACATACTCATCCAAATCATCCTTATTTCCTGATTTCCTGTATCTCCTGAATGCTGCTTTTTTAGCCCTCACCATTTCTAAAACCTCCTTTCTCAACCAACTTGGTCTCTTAGCCCTTCTCTTTTTTCTCTTTACCTTAGCACGTCTCAGTGACCTCCACCAGCCCCAATTAGATTTTTTCCCATTTCTGGTTTGCATCCCATTGAGGATGAGTTCCTTTCAAGTGACCCTCTACTATTTCCTTCATCATGCCAAAATCAGCATGTCTAAAGTCAGTCTCCCTGGTCCCTGTACCCACTACCTCTCTACTCACAAGGGCGTAGCTACTGATACTCCAAGTAAGCCATGGTGTACCAAGTTTAGTACGAGGGGGTAGCAAACAAGCTGGTCAGCATTGCTCTGCCCTCTCTAGTCCTTTGTGCTTAAATTCCTTTGTTTGGCTTTGCAGACTTTTTCTTTTCTCTTTCAGCTTTGTTTTTGGGGGGTGGGGTGGGGTGGCAGACTGGACCGTGGACGTTAAAACTGAAGGTCTCAATTAGGTCCACATGGTCCGCCTGCATAGTGATTGACTGCGGCATCTGGTAGGGGGTGTGGCAAGTCTGGGTCAGCAAGTATAAATGCCCCAGCAAAGTTAGAAGCCAAACTATTAGTTCAGTTGTACTGGGAGCCAGAGAAGCAGTAGAAAACTGAGGAGAAGCAAACAGAAGAACAAACTCAGAGCCAGCTAAAATAAAAAGACTTCATGTGGAGTAGCAAGTGGAGCAAATCTGCTTACCTGTGGGGGGGAGAGAGAAGAAATTTCTGCCATGGTCTTGGACTAGTGATGCAGTTAGTGGCGCCTACCAGTGGGCAGCAAGCACCATACTAGCAGCACAGATAGACAGCAGGTCTAATGTGGGAATCATCTGATTGGAGTCAGGAACCTTGGACTCGAGTCTTGGGGGGTAGGCATGAACAACAGTAGGGGAGGAGGTAGCAGTGTGGCAGGTTGGTGTACAAATCTGAAATGCCTGGCTACACCCCTGTCTACCCATGCTAATTGAGAACCACACCGAGTGATGGTCGCTCCCAGCCAGTGGTTCTTATACCCTCACCGATCTAACAGCCTCCCTGTTGGTCAATACTAGATCTAGTATATTCCCCAACCTAGTCAGCTCAGTGACCAACTGTGCCGAGAAACAGTCCTGGAATGCATCCAGGAGAATCTGCTCCCTAGCTGTCGAAGTGGCTGTCATACCCCAATCCAGCCCTGGAAGACTGAAGTCCCCCACTATCACAGTGTTACCTCTTCCGCACATTTTCCTGATTTGCCCTAACTCCCTGTCAAGATCTTCCCCTTGAGACGGTGGTCTATATACTACTCCCAACCTGAGAATTCTATTCCTTGTGTCTCAGAATTGCATCCACAAGGCCTCTGTCCTATACTCCTAACCTTCTTCCCTCTCACACACTATGCCTTCCTTCATGTATATCGCACCCCCTCCCATTCCCATTGTCTCTGTCTCTCCTGTAAATCCTGCACCCTGGGATCAACAGATCCCAGTCCTGGTATTTGTTGGCTGCTATGTCTCCCCTTCCCTCCACTAAAATAGCCTGTAGTTCAGCAATTTTGTTCCCCAGACTTCTTGCATTAAAGGAGTCTACCCTCAGGAACTACCCCTGCTATCCTCATACCAATTATTACCCTTTTTCACCCCACTCCTCAACCCTTCGAGGACCCTTTCCCTGTTAAAATGGGGTGTAAACATGCTTGTCTCCCCACACCGGAATCTCCTCATTCCAGCAACACACTGGCCACCTCCCACCTAGTTTAAACTCACCTTTGTTGCTATATACTCTTCTAATCTACGTTTTAAGACCTCTTGCCCTTTCCTGCTTAAATGTAACATATCCTCTGCATGCAACTCTTTACTATTCCAGACCTTACCCCAGTTACTCACTAACCCATACCCCTTGGATTGACTCCATTCTCTCAGTCAATTATTAAACTCCCCTATCCTTTTCTTCCTCACCATGCTAGTCCTAGGCAACGGTAGAACCTCAGAGAAGGCTACAGAACCCCCAACCTCCTCACACAACTTCCCGAGCTCCTCAAACCTCACCATTACCACCTCTATCGTTTCACCTGCCAAGTTGTTTGTGCCCACATGAACCACCACATGCGGTATATGCCTTCCCCTCCTCCCGCATTTGAGAATAGCTTGTCCTGCCCTATCTGCTGTCAACCCAGGTACTGACTCTACCCATATTCTACTATGTATGCATAAAGCCTGGACTTGTGATTAAGGATGGGGGGGTCCTGTACTGCCAGGTCGCATTCATCCTACACCACGAATGCAACAAGCGCCGGCAGTGGATCTAGCAGAGAATTCTAAGGGGCAGATTACGACTGTTACAAGTCCTGTTCCAGAACTGGTGAGTACTACACCCTACAATGTCCTTGTCATAAGGGATGTGGGGCTGGATACCCCCCTAAAGTGTGGTCTCCAGTGTGGGCATTGACAGAAGTGGGGTGGTCATGGGATGGTGTTGGACAATGGCATGCACATACCTCCGTGGAGACCACAGCTGCTTTCTTTTCAGATGCCGGGACGGTTCCTGACGTCCCTTTGGAATTGGCCTTGCATGATAGTCTTATACCTGTTTCATTGCCATCAGACATTTCTATCCTACTTATTAACACTGTGTCAGGGGCAGTACCTGCACTGCAGGACAGTTAGTCTAAGGGGCAAAAAGAACTGCATGTGGGACACATTGAAGGTGAACAACGGGCCAGTGGAAAAGAGGCTGTCTCCCAGAACTCACCTGCCAGTGACTCTATGATCACATCTTGTGAGACCCCAGTTACTCCATACTGTATGAAGTCATGGATGGACAGGATGAGGCTGAGTACCCTTTCAAGGTGTCTTGAAAGCTTCACCAGGAACCGCAAGCAGCCACTACATCTGCCTAAAAGTGGTCTACCTTTTGAAAGACAGATGTGTTTTCTAATTCCCCAGTCCCGGTGCAATATCAGAATGTGGTGCACTTGCTCTGCACTGGAGGTTTGCCTGGGTCTCCTGATAGGGCATATGTGGGTCAAATCCTTTTGAAGGACACCCTCCATGTCACTCCAAATGAACCGTATGCTTTGATTCATCCATTGAATGCCTCATATTTTGATTTAAGCTTCCATACGACTGTTTATATGGACAGATTTTGGGTTCAGTATAAGTCACTGAAAGATACCCCTTTGTGGCAGCCTTTTCAAGCTATACCTTTGACAAAACCAACTGTTTGGACTGTTACAATTTTGTTATGCAGTGAGGGAGTTAGCATACAGGATATGAAGTATTGGCTAGCTCAGAGATGTGAGATGACTGGGTATCCGGAGCCGATCCTCGATCAAGAGCTCTTTTGGACTGGTAACTGGTGTTTTAAGATGACTCTTAGGCACTCAGATTCAGGCCTGCATCACTTGCTCAGAGTGGTCTTTCTGAGATGGGATCAAGCCCAATGTTTTTACCCTGGACAGCCAAAGACATGTTTTTGTTATGTCTCAGAGTGTCATTTGAGTAATGCTTGTGATACGGTTCATTGCAATCTTTGTTTGTCCCTGGGGCATATTGGTGCCCAATTCTCCAATGCCCTTTGTTGTAATTTGTGTGATGAGTCAGAACACTCCTATCTTGCATGTCCATGGGCCACGCATAATAGTCAGGAGGTGGTTCAACAGGATACCTTTATTCATAAAGTTCAACAGGCGCAACAACAGAGACTGCATAAAGGGGTGGCGGCTTCCCTGGCCCATGCTTCTGACGCTGAGGACTCTCATGCTGTCCTTGCACAACATCTTACCCAGTCAAGTCTCTGGCTCCCCTGAGGTGCAGGGCCCAACTTCAGGTCCTACTCCTGGGATTTTTTCGGAGCTTCCTGTGTCTGCCCAGACTATTGGTCTTTTGAAACTCCCTGATGAGTTGGACTTGATGGACATTCAGGATATGCCACCCCCTGAGGTGGTGGTGGTGAACCGAAAGAGGTCTCTTCATTCTACTACAAAGACTGGCCACTCCTTGAAAGTGTCATCTAAGGGTTCACCCATTCCTTTGCAGAATAGATTTGACCAGTTGGAAGATGCCCAACCTGACTCAGATGCCAGTTAGGTGTTGGTGGCTTCTTCGCAGCAATCTTCCAGGCCGCCTGTTTCCACAGATACTGAGGAGGACACTGCCAAGAAGGCAGTGAAGTTGTGGCCCAGTGACACTGAGGGTTGAGGTGCTGGATGCCACACTTCGTGCCACGCTGGCGACCCGAGTTCGGGAATGAGTTCAAGTGCAGGGGGGTCTGCAGGGGAGGAAGAGGATCAAGCATCTGATGGACTGCTCTGCTTTCCCTTGGGAGGGATCCAGGGCACCTCCGGTGCAGCAGGGACCCCTGGTGGAGACCAGAGGTACTACTGGCACCTGAGCAGCTAAGGGGGAGGAGCGTGGCAGATGCTTACGGCAACAGCCATGCAGGCGTCATTGCACGCCCATGCTCCTTGGGGAGAAAAACAAGCAGGAAACTCCCTTGTCTTGGGGATAGGTGAATGCTCTTCCAGTGCTCACGACCACATTCCCACAGTCGGGCCTCCTCTACCAGGGTCACCTCCACGCCTCCAGCCCGGTGTATTAGATTATAGATAGAGCGCCAGTGCATAAGGTGGCTCCACCTCAGGGGGTTCAGAGCCAGGGGGATCCGCTGGGCTGGAGCGGACCTGGTGGAGGGGCTTCATACAGGGAGGTAGAGTTGCAGGGTGAGCGAGGTAGCTGGAGAGAGTTCCCCAGAGACAGGAGTAGAAATAAAGTCCAATAAAAAAAAAAGGCAGTGAAGTCCAAAATCCGTAAAAAAATTAAAGTGACTACAAGGAGTGCTGAGGCTAATAGCCAATGGGATGTTCCTTAGAGCCTAGGTGCTCTGTCATTTATCCTTCTTCGATGGATCCCAACTTGACGGTGCTCACCCTTGATGTTCCCAGCATTAAGGCGGACTACAGAAGGACAGTTTATTTTTCAATTTTTAAAGATTCAACACATGTTGTGCTTTTTTTGAGGGAAACCCGACATATCTCAGTAAGGGATGTCATGATGGGCAGCCAGTCCTAGTGTTGGGGGCCTTCGTTTTGGTTCGTGGGTCAGGACGTTAATGACAGAGTGTGGATTCTCCTTAGGAGATCTTCATTTACTGTCACCAAACTGGTGGATATAGATCCTGGTAGGGCCCTGCTGTTGGATGTTTCTATCCAGGACTCTGACTATTGACTCTTTGGGTTGAGTGCAGTTGGGAGAAGCGGAGGGGCTCCGGGGATTCGACGGGTGCAGTGGAGGAGCTCTGGGGATTCAATGGCTTCCTTCTGTCTGGCAGGACATGATGGGGAGAGAAGAAGGATACCTATGAAGGGCTGGTGAGCTGTGCTCTGGGGAACACGAGGGGTGGTCGTAGAAAGTGAATTTACATTTTGGCCGTGTTTACATATTGCAGGATTATTGTGAGATACTGGTAAGCATAGGAGGGAGCTGATTTCAGTGCTGCTTGTTGGTGTTTTTTTGTGGGAGGGAGCTGATTCTAGTGCTGCTGTGAAGAGTTTTGTTATTTCTTTTGGGCCCAATATTTCTCCCACAGGTACACTGGAGCTCTTGCAGGGCAACATGGGGAACATAGCAAGGGCCTCTAGTGACACGTAGGAGGAGGGCACCAATCGGGTTCGCTCTCGGGGTGTGCGCGCTACTTTTAATATAGTGGATGGGGCTTAAAAACCCAAGCAAGCCACTTAGGGCCCTCTTTGGGTCGAGTGCAGTCGGGAGAAGTGGAGGGGCTCTGGGGATTTGATGGGCACAGTGGAGGGGCCCCGGGGATTTGGTGGCTTCCTTCCTTTCGTCCGGCAGGATGCGATGGGGAGAGGAGAAGGATGCCTATGAAGAGCTGGTGAGCTGTGCTGTGGGGAACATGAAGGGTGGTCGGGGAAGGTTAATTTGCGTTTTGGCTGTGTTTGCATATTGTGGGATTATTGTGAGATACTGGTAAGTGTGGGAAGGAGCTGATTTCAGTGCTGCTTGTTGGTGTTTTTTTCATGGGAGGGAGCTGATTTTAGTGCTGCTGTGAAAAGTTTTGTTATTTCTTTGGGGCCTTATATTTCTCCCACAGGTACACTGGAGCTCTGAGCATCAATTGGGTCCACTCTCGGCGTGTGTGCGCCGCTTTTAAATTAGTGGACAGGGTTTGTAAACACAGGCAAGCAGCTCAGGGCCCCCTTTGGGTCAAGTGCAGTCGGAAGAAGCGGAGGGACTCCAGGGATTCTACGGGTGCAGCAGAGGGCTCAGGATTTGGCAGCTTCCTTCTGTTTGGCAGGACATGATGGTTAGAGGAGAAGGATACCTATGAAGGGCTGGTGAGCTGTGCTCTGGGGAACATGAGGTGTGGTAGGGGAAGGTGAATTTACATTTTGGCTGTGTTTGCATATTGTGGGATTATTGTGAGATACTGGTAAGCGTGGGAGGGAGCTGATTTCAGTGCTGCTTGTTGGTGGGTTTTTCGGCCCACCCGCCCCAGCCTGACTGCTATTGAATGTCCTTGGTGGGAGGGGCCAGCTTCAAGGAGCAGCACTGGGATAGGAACTGAGCTGTTAGTGCAGCACCGAGACAGGAGCTGGTAAGAAACAGGGGGCTCCATATTACTGTCACCGCAAGGGAAAGGGGTTTTGGCCTATGGTCTTGTAAGCAGCAGTGCAGGGGTTTGGAAAGGTTGCATTCGATAGGAAGGTCTAGCTACTGGGGGTATTCAGGGATTATAGTGACAGTGGTGGGCTTATGGAAGGTGTTGGGGAAGGACACACTAGGGGATGAAGTGGCTCTAGAGGGGGAGTATGGGGATGGCAGAGGAGGAGGGGTACAGGGGGAGCAGGGGGCTAGAGGGGCCATCGGGTAGAATAGTGGATTGCAATGGTTGTGGGGTGGCAGTTTGGATGAATGTATTATGGAAACTAGGAGGGTGTCCCAACTGTCACAGGCTGAGGAGACTAGAAGAGGAAGTGCAGTGGCTCGGTAGGGAGTTGAGGAGGTTGGGGAGGGGGAGGTAGCTGGGGCAGTGAATAGGAGGATGCCAAGAGGGTGGAACAGTGGTTTGGGGGGAGGAGGGAGGGCAGGAGCAATACAACTAGGGGGCCGGTCACAAGAAGTGGGGATATGGGCAGGAGGAAGGAGCCCACACCCAGCACGACCGAGAGAGTAAGTAATAGGTTTGCAGTGCTGGCAACAATGGAGGGGGGGGGAACTCCATGAGAGGGTAGGTAAAGGGAAGCGGGAGGATTGCACAAGGGACAGTAGCTTGGTGGAGGATGGTGGTAGGAGTAAGGGGAGGTGCGACACAACTAGAATGATGGATGAAGGGAGCAGGGGTAAGGGGGAGAGGAGCAGAGAATGGGAGGGACTTAGCAGGCGGGGAAGGGGAGTCCAGGGTGGAGGGGAAGAATGGGGTGGAGTGTAAGGGAATGATAAGGGGTGTGGGATTAAGACAGGGGTAGAGGGGGTGGGATCCAGATTCATAGGAGGGAAGGGCAGGGGCTCACCTGGGACGGACTCTAGCAGGAGCTACCAAGGCACAAGGGGGTGGGAGACAAGGATTAGAGAGGGAGGGGTATTGGTACTGCGGGATTCAATACTTAAAGGGATAAGATGGGGCAGCAAGGGGGAATGGCATAGTCACATCTGGGTGGAGTCCATACCTGGATTAACTGCAGGCAGGGTGGAGCAGTCAATCCTTAAGTGTGCTAAGAGGGGTAGGAGGAAACCACATCTCATGGTGCACATGGGTATGAATGACCTGGCGGTGGAGACAGTGGAAGTAGTGAGGGAGAGGTTCAAGGAACTGTGTAGGCTGTGTGATGAGCTGGGGGAGTTGGTGGCTTTCTCAGAGGTGTTCCCAGTACCCTGTGCTAGTACGGTGAGGAAAGCAAGGATTGGGGAGTTCAACACCTGGCTGAGGGATTGGTGGCAGTCTAGGGGTTATGGGTTGGTGGGGGGGCTGGAACAGAACCTGGGACAACAATGAACTTTATGCAGGGGATAGGCTACATTTCAGCAGGGAGGGGAAGGGGGTGTTAAAGCAGAGAGCAGGGGAGTACATAGCCATGAAGGTGGATTTAAACTAGGTGTGGGGGGGTGGTGAGTGGGCAGATGGTAGGCAGGGATCCCAGAGAGGGGAGACGAACATACTTACCTCCCAGGCTGGTAAGAAGGAACTTGGAGCAGTGGCACGGTGGGGGGGGGATTAAGAGGGGAGGTAATTCAGGGAGGGGAAGGGGCAGGGACAGGTTGGAGGGTGGTCTCACTGAATGCGAGACACCTTGGTAAAAAATCAGTGGAATTACAGGCTCTCTTGGCAATAGGGAGGGTGGACATAGCGGCCATGATGGAAACTTGGGCCACCTAGTACCAGGAATGGGATATTTTTTTTGTTATCCCTTTTTCTCTCCTCCCCTGGCCCTGGTCAGCTCTTCATCCAGCCGCCATCCCCTGTGCTTCTCCCCTTCAGGCCGTCACCCTCTGCACCTCCCATGGCTTACCCCCATGGCGGGGTTAAGGGGCGCCCCCTACTCACCCGCTGGAACAGAATTAGGTCGGGGTGTTACCTCCAGGGAGAAGCATTAGGGGGACAGCCATCAAGCTGCCCCAACTAGCCACCAGGGTCTTTTCCACTTTTTCTACCCGCGAGAGCACGGCATGCAATGACACCAGCGATGGGCACATGCACACATCTGCACACATCCCGGCCAGGCATCTGCCAGGCTCTCGCCCCCTTGTTAGAGTGGCAGTGCTACGCCAATCCCCAGCCTCCACCAGGAGTCAGACGTGCACCAACCGTAGGCACCCCCTTCCCAGAGCTGGAGAGCAGTCCATCGGACACACAATCCAGCTCCTTCCCTGCCAACCCCCGACAACCTGTGCTTATTCCCGAAGATGGGTTGCCAGTGTGCCGTGAGGTAAGGTGACCAGGGCCTCAGTCCTCAGCTCCACTGGGCCGGCTTACCAGGAATGGGATTTGATTATACCAGGGTATAGAATATTCAGGAAGGATAGGGCTAAGGGAAAAGGGGGTGTGTGTGAGCAGTATCCATACAGGAGGGAATAAAGTGCATAAGGGAGGAGGGGGAGGAAGGCAGAACAGAGGCCTTATGGATGCTGTGTCAAGATTCAAGAGGTAGGACAGTGAGGATGGGTGTGGTGTACTGGCTGCCAGCCCAAGGAGATGATCTGAATAGGGAGTTAACTGAACAAATCAGGAGGGTCTGTAGGAAGGGGAACACTGTGGTGGTGGGGAACTTCAACCTACCAGGGGTGGAGTGGAGCATCCTAACCACTATGAGTACTAAGGAACAGGTCTTATTAGAGGCATTTTGGGACAGCTTTCTGGTGCATATGGTCCAAGAGCCAACTAGATTGGCAGGACACTGGATCTGGTTCTATCAAATGTGGAGGCTGTAAGGGATCTGGAGGTTGAGGCCCCTCTGGCTGTGAGTGACCAACACACGATATGGTTCACACTCAACATGGACAGGGAAACGGGAGGTACAGGTACCAGGGTGATAGACTTTAAGGGGGCAGACTTTAAAAAGATGGGGGAAATTTTGGCCAGGCATCTGATGGGTATTCAGCCACACATGGACACCAGTCAAAAATGGGATATTATTAGGAAAGGACTGGTGGAGGCAACTGGGTCATGTACAAGAACAAAGAGTAAGAAGGGCAGGGCAAAAAATCCCAGCTGGCTGATGAAGGAGGTCACTGAGGGGGTGAGGGCCAAAAAAAAGGCATTTCGGAGACTCAAGAAATCAGGATTGGGGAATAACAGGGAGGTGTATCTGAATAAGTCCAGGGAGGTAACCAGGCTGGTCAGAGCTGCCAAGGCTTCCAGAGAACTGAGACTGGTGCAGGGCATTAAGACCAGAGAAAAGGACTTCTTCAGATACATTGGAGAAACACAAAAAAACAAGGATCAGATTGTGAAGATTAGGAAGGACGGGGGCTGGGTGGAGAAGGGGGAGGACCAGGCAGAGGCGCTTAATGATTACTTCTGCTCTGTGTTCATGAAGGAGAAACGGAGGCAAGCACCACCTGGGAGAGGGGCAGTGGGCAGTGGGGGAAAGGGGTGATGGATATAGGGATTACAGAGGATAGGTTGCTGAAAGGATTAAGGGCTCTGAGGGGGGATAAGGCACTGGGTCCAGACAGTATTCACCCTAGAGTGCTTAAGGAACTGGTGGAGTTCCTGGAAAGACCTCTGGCTGACCTGTTCAATATCTCCTTGGACACAGGATGTGTGCCACAGGATTAGAGGATGGCCCATGTGGTACCCATTCACAAAAGTGGACCAAAGGACGAACCAGGCAACTACAGGCCAGTGAGTCTCACATCAATTGTAGGAAAACTCATGGAGATGATCCTAAAAAAGAGGCTGGTGGCCTCCTTGGAGAACAATTGGCTCCAGGACAGCAAGCAGCATGGGTTTGTCTTGGGAAGATCCTGCCAGACAAACCTGATTGAGTACTATGACTGGGTAACAAGGGAACTGGACAAAGACCATGCAGTGGATGTCCTATATTTGGATTTCAGTAAGGCCTTTGGTTCCATGCCACAATGGAGGCTGGGGGGAAGCTGGAATATATAGGAGTGGAAACAAAGATGGTTAACTGGATCACCAATTGGCTGAAGGGAAGGCAGCAAAGGGTGGTGGTGATGGGGGAACTCACAATGCCAAGAGATGTGATGAGCGGGGTGCTGCAGGGATCAGTTTTGGGACTGGTGTTATTCTGGATATTCATAGCGGATATCTCCCACGGGGGCTGGAGTAAGATCAGTCTCTTCGCAGATGACACAAAGATGGGAGCTGTGGTTGATGACATCGAGGGGTGGAGGGGGCTGCAGGAGGACCTGATCAAACTACAGGAGTGGTTGGAGGCGTAGCAGTTGGGGTTTAATGCCAAAAAGTGCAAGGTACTGCACTTCGGGGCCAATAATCAGGGGAGGAGCTATCAGCTGGGGTGGGTACAGCTGAAATGCATGGAGGAGGAAAAGAATCTAGGGCTACTTATAACGGGGAATATGAACAACTCAGCGTAGTGCAGGAAAGTGGCAGCAAAAGCCAACAAGATGCTGGGGTATATTGCGAGGGGAATCGCCTCAGAAATAGGGAGGTGATCCTGCCACTGTACAGGTCACTGGTCAGGCCACACCTGGAATGCTGTGTGCAGTACTGGTGCCCATTCCTGAAGAAGGACATCAGATTGTTGGAGGATGTCCAGCGGAGAGGAACAAGGATGATCCAGGGGTTAGAGGGATACTCCTATGAGGAGAGGCTGGGCAAGCTGAACATGTATTCCCTGGAAGAGAGGAGGGATTGGAGGGACATAATCGAAACTTTTAATTACTTAAAGGGGATAAACAAGACTAGCACAGAAGGGATTTTCCAGATCAGAAGGGGGAGGGTCACGAGGGGGTACCAGCTGAGATTGGAGGGGGGAAGATTCAGCGGGGAAGTCAGGAGGCATTATTACACAAGAGAGGGTGGTGGACAAGTGGAACGCTCTGCCTGAGGAGGTGGTAGCCTATAGCACGGCGGGTGGTTTTAAGAGGGTGGGACAGAGTGAGGGGTATTTATGAAAAGGGGAGGGTGGGTGGGCAGCTGCAAATTGAGGGCTAGCTGCACAATTGAGCAGACTCGATAGACCATGAAGCCTGTTTCTGCTGACATTTTCATATGTTTGTATGTTTATTAATGTTTATGCCCTGCAATCCAAGAAGGAGAGGGTGGATTTATTCTCCCTGATACAGCCATACCTATTTACAGCCTGTAATGTGATCTTGGTGGAGGGGATTTTAATTGTAGTCTAGCTAGGGAGGATTGGGGTGCAAAGACTCCTAAATTGTTTTCAGATTTGAACTTTCTTCTCCACATGTTAAAGGCAACACACTTTCTTGATGTTTATAGGGAACACTATCCCACGGGAGGTCACACCTTTTTTAATGCCCAGTTGGCCACCTGTATTGATTTTTTCTCTGGTTCCAAAGGTCTCTGCTCTTTGCGGGTCCAGCTACTTCCTATGGAGTTGTCGGACCATCTCCTTTTGGGGGGAGACTTTTTGGGGGCCTGATGTTTGCTTCTTGGGCAAGGATTACTGGTGTCTGAACAACTCTTTGTTGAATGATTTGGGTTTGTCGACCTCCATTCAGGACCGCTTATATGCTAGACAATCTGTTTCTTGCCTGGAGGACAGTTTGGGTACTTGGTGGAATGATACGAAGGGGGCCCTAAAGGGTACCTTTGTTCATACCTCCAAGCTGAAGGGCCGGCAGAATTATATTGCATATTTGGATTTGCATTTTCAATTACACGCTGCTCTCACTAGGGTACATGAGGGGAAAGTTTCTTGCCTGCCTTTGGTGGACAGTTTGAAGGCCAGGATGCAAACATTACAATATGACAGGGCTGCTTCCTTGCTTTTGGAGCACAGATGTGGGACTCAGAGTACTACTGGGCATGGGGACCCTTTTGAATGCAGTAAAGCTCGGCTTAAAAAGCGGATTCTAAAGGGAGTGGTAACTCCGGCTGGGGTGAGGTATATTGATGTGGCTGGTACATTGACTGCAGTTCACTCCCATTTACATTCATTGTTTGGTGCGTCTCAGGTTCCCTCTTCAACTTCCTCCTTTTTGGGGAATGTTTCTGTACCCCCATATCTGTAGCTTCTGGGCTTGACCTTCAGAGGCCGATTGAGGCTCATGAGGTTCAGAAGGCAATTGGGGAACCGAAGCCCAATGTGAGTCTGAGTTGGGATGGCGTGACGTCAGAATTTTAGAAGAAATTCCATGTGGATTTAGTAGAGATACTGATGATAGTGCTCAACTGGATGTTGCAGAACAATACTGTTACGCAGCTCTTTACAGAGGCACTCCAGATTTAGATTTTTTGGAAGGGGGATGGGATGGATTTGAATAATTGGAGACCTTTATGCCTCCTGAATACTGACTTGAAAATATTGATGAAGATCTTGGGGCAGAGACTGGTGAAGATCTTGGCTGTAGTTCTGTCTGATGTCCACTATTGTTCGATATTGGGGAGGCATATTGCTGATGGTCAACTTGGGAACTTGGGATGAGGAGATGGGGTATCTCCTTTCCTTAGAACAAGAAAAAGCCTTTGACTGGGTTTCCTATGAGTGCTTATTTCAGATACTACAGAGTTATGATAAACCAAAGTGATTTTATGGTTGGTTGAGGCTTTTGTACCTTAGTGCCAGTTTGATGCCTCTAATTAATAGGCATTTGGGCAGGCAGATTCAGTTAAGGTCCGGTGTCCGGCAGGGTTGCTCGACGAGCCTACTGTTATGTGCCTTTTGTATAGACCTGATTTTAAGAAAGCTACAGGCCCATCCCCATATCTGTGGGATTTCACATCCTGGATGTGGTCCAGCACCAAAGGTCTTAGCTTATGCTGATGATGTGACACTGTTGGTGAAGGATCAGGTTTCCAGTTGTCTGGCGGTTGAGGTGTTCCAGTCCTTTGCCCCGATCTTGGGTGCACGACTCAACCTCCGGAAATGTCAGGGGCTGGCATAGGGGGCCCTGCCCCAGGTACCTGCTATTGGGGGGGGGGTTCCACTTACCAAGGACCTAATCAAAATTTTAGGTCTTTTGTATGGTTTGAGGGATATGGCACAGTGCAGCTGGGAACTTAAGTTAAAAGACTGTTTGGCAAAGTTTTGTGTGTGGAAGACGTGGCATCAAATGAAGTTGAAGAGGGTGGCTATTATAAGAACGTTTCTCCTTCCCATGCTGATGTATCTCAGTATGGTGTTTCCAGTTCTGAAGCTTCTGGAAGTGCAACTTTATAGTTGTTTCTTCCAGATGGTATGGGGTAGTCATCTTAATCGGATTAAGAGAAATGTGCTTTACCTCCCGGTTTCCTGAAGTGGTCTGAATTTGGTGAATCCACTGGTTTTTATGTTTAGCCAGTTCTTGAAATGGAATTTGATGCCATGTCTTAGGAATAAGACTTATGTTTGGATAGAGTGGACATTGGGTTGGTTGGCTCGCTTCTTAACACAATGGGGTAAGGGGTCCATCCAGCATAGATATCCCTGTGAGTTGCCTTTGTATGGTCATGTTTGTATTGATAAAATACGGAGATGGAAACTGACATATGTTTCTGTACAGCAACAGACTTCACAGCTTATTTATGGCGCGATTATGTCACTGAATTTTTCCCCACTACCGAGGTGAGGCTGACTGGTGACCCTTATGGAATTATTGGATTTCTTCTATCCAACGTTTTGGAGGAATACCCTTTGTAGTATGTGCGGAACTATGTACAGAACCTTCAGTAGACCTCATAGAAATGGGACTGAACATGATAATACCTGGTAACCAAGGCCATTCTATTGGGTCTCTGGGGTAGCCGTATATATTCTTGTGTGCGCCTGCCTCTCCCATCTATCTTCTTTGTCATCCTGACCATTGTCTGGACCAGAGGGTTGAAATGTACAAGGCTTCAGAATATTCTGGTGCACTGTCTTACATGAGTGTCCTCCCATTTCTGTTTTGATTCTATATACTGGAAGTCCTGGGTATGGAATTTCAGTTATTACAAACAGTGTAGGTTCCCACCTGGATGCAAGCTTTTGTCCTCTGGTATGAGTGTTTTTCAGTAGAACTCTACCCCCTATGGACACAGGTACAGCATGTGTTTCATGGTCATACTGTTATTTTTGCCCTCTGTTGTGCATATCCCTTCTGAGCTGACATGATATCAGCTGCTTCTTTGAGTAGACGCTGGTGTTCTTCCACCCATACTTTGGTTGGCTCCTCTGTCTTTCTGTATGTCGGCTGTACATCCAGAACCATGTCTATTGGGAGTCTTCCATATCTGCCAAACATTAAGTAATAGGGTGCGTATCTTGTGGAACAGCGAACAGTATTGTTGTAAAGGTAACAAAATTCAGGAAGCAGTTCAGGCCACTTTGCTTTCTGATGCTCTGGCATCACTCTCAGCATCTCCAGTAGGGTGCGATTTGGTCGTTCACATAACCCATTTGTTTGCGGGTGATAGGGAGCTGTTCTCAGTTTCTTACTGCTGTACATGGAACTCAGTTCTTTGAACAATATTGATTCAATGCAGTACCTTGGGCAGTCAAAATTTGAGATGAATACCGAAATGGATGAATGAAATATTTCCAAAGTGCTTCAGCCATAATCTAGCTGACAAGTCCTTTACTGATACCATCACCATGAACTTTGTGTAGTGGTCAATGATCAGTTGCACATACTGGACTTCACTTCTACTAGGTTTGATCTTTAAATGATCTAGAGCAACAATCTCCAGTGGTTCTTTGGTTACAATTGGCTGCAAGGGTGCTCTTTGTTTACTATCTGCTTCTCTCTTTAGGTTGCAGGCCATGCAGTTCTCACAGCATCACCTAATATCCTCTCTCGTGCCGATCCAATAAAATCTCTCTTTCATTGTTTTCTCAGTTTTTTGGTGTCCAAAATGACCTGACCTGTTGTGGTAGGCCTTCAACATGATATCTGCTTCCGCCTGTGGAATGAGGATCTGAACAGTCTCTCCTCGTGTTCTTGGATCTCGAGTCTTCCATACAATCTTTCCTTGCTCTAAGCTGAGGTACTCTTGTTGTCTCAACAGTTTTGGTCAGTTCTGGGGGCAGAGTATTTCTTTCCTGTGCTCTTATTGTTCTTTTGGTTTTGAATATTTCTTTGAGTTCCTGGATCCGAGGATTTTGGTTCTGTAACTGTGTCCATAAATCTGTTCTCTCATCTGCTGGCAATGTATGCGTTGTTTCTTGGTTGTAATCGACACTCTGTGAGTACTGACAACACAACTGGACTGTCTTTGCTGGAATTCTGATGAATGGTGGCATCTCCAAATCTTCCTGCTCAGTTTTGGCTACTTCCTCTTTATCACGATCAGGCAATCTGGAGAGAACATCCATGTTACCATTAAACTTTATTGTTAAATTGAAGTTGGCCAGCCTGGAGACCCATCGCTGCTCCAATGCCTCAAGCCTCGCTGTGTCAAGATGTGCCAAGGGATTGTTATCTATATATAGTGAACAAAGCAGCCATAAGGTAATGCCTAAATTTCTTCATTATAGCCTAAACGAGCACTAAAAATTCTAGCTTTTAAAGGAACTATATTGTTCATCATTCCTTTCTGAACCCCTCAATCCTCTACTCACATAGGTGATCACTCATTCTCTTCCCTCCTGTACTTGAGCAAGTACAGCTCCTAGGCCTTTGTTGCTAGCGTCTGTGTAGAGTTGAAAAGGTTTCTGATAATCCGGGTAGGCTAGTGCCGGTACTGTGGTGAGCACTGCCTTAAGGAGATCAAATGCAATCTGACACTATGGCATCCAATTTAGTCAACTGTGTCTGCTGACTTTACTCTCTTTTGAGTGACGCAACAGTTTGTGTAAAGGGGATGCTCATTATGAGAAATCTTTCATAAATCTACAATAATATCCGACAAATCTCAAGAATCGTCTCACATCTCTGATGGTGATCGGACAGAGCCATTCCTTTATCACTTTGATTTTCTCTGGGTCTGGATCTATCCCCTCTGTGGATACAAAATGTCCCAAATAATTTACTTCCTCTTTCAGGAAATGACACTTTGAAGGTTTGATTTTCAGTCCATATTTCTTTAGGCGCTTGAAAACCAGCTTCATGTGTTTTAGATGTTCCTTGTATGTTTTTGAATAGATTATAATATCATCTAGGTACAGGAGTACAGTGTCAAAATTCTCACTAAGTGCTGAAATGTTCCTGGTGCATTACAAAGTTCAAACAGCATGCATGAAAACTCATACAGTCCCACTGGAATCACAAAAGCTTTCTTTCCTTGGTCCTCTTGTGCCATGGGTACTTGCCAGTATCCACTTGCTAGGTCAATGGTAGAGAAGAATGCTGCTGACCTTAATGCTGTGAGGGCATCCTCAATGTGGGGTAATGGATAGGCATCCCTGTGCATAATTTGATTGAGTTTTTGATAATCAATGCAAAATCGTATCTGTCCATCTTTTTCCTAACCAAGACAATTGGTGCCACCCATGGGCTGCGACTCTCTTTTATGACATTCACCTCCAACATTTCTTTCAGTAACTGCTTGGTTGGCTGATACAGAGCAGGGGTATGGGTCTGAACCGTTCCCAAATGGGTGGGTGATTCTCTGTAGGAATGTAGTGTCTCATATTTTTTGCACAGCCGAAGTCTAAGGCATGGTGAGAGAAAACATCGGCATGTCTCTTTATCACTTCCAGCAGCTCTGATTTTTCTTGCTTTGTAGTCTTTGGATTTCCCATATCGATTTCCTGGATCCATGCTTTGGAAGTTTCGCAGTTGACTATATTTTCCTGTAGCACTATGGTGGCACTGGTTAAGTGAGACATTTCCTCTTCTTCCTCACCTGGGGTTATGACATCTTCCCATTTGACCTTCATAAGTTGACCAATGGCCTGCCATTTATACACTGCCACTGGCTGAGTGCCATAATTGTGCAGGCTGACAGGGACCATGCCACGCTTTAGTGTGACCAGGGTCCGAGCCACCACAACTGGATCCTCTCCTTTGACCCACTCTGGTTCCACTAAGGCCATGTAATCTTTACCTCACAATCTTACTTTGGTTCTACACATCAGTATCATCTTGGCCCCAGGTTTCAGCTGTACTGGCCTTTTGTCCATCACTCAGATTTTTCTGATTTCTCGTTTCTCATTAGAAAACCGCTGATGACACTGGAGTAGCTTAATTGTTACTTGTAGGGCCTGTTTCTCTCTCCATGGAAGTGAACTGGTCTGTTCACTCAGAACTTGTGTCAGGTCCTCTTGGCAATGCTGGAGCAGATTCATGCCCAAGATCACAGGTGGTAAGGTATCATCGTAGAGGCTGCTGATCAGGATCCCCTGGTTTGGGTGTTTGGTCCTTACCAACTTAATATTCGCCTCCATATAGCCAATAATAGGAATATCTAGACTTTTACCAGCTACCAGATTCATCCACTTCTTAGGGGGTTGGGTTAGTTTTTCTCTCGTCCAGTACTCAAAGAAAGTCTAATCCTGCAGTGTTGTCACTTGTGAACCAGTGTCCAATAGGGCTTCCACCTCAATTCTGTTAACTTTTATAGTGGTTGTTGGACAATTTTCGATGAAC
Source organism: Neoceratodus forsteri (assembly GCA_016271365.2). Taxonomy (NCBI): domain Eukaryota; kingdom Metazoa; phylum Chordata; order Ceratodontiformes; family Ceratodontidae; genus Neoceratodus; species Neoceratodus forsteri. The sequence continues at coordinate 1,113,121,079 of CM028131.1, forward strand.
CAGGCTTGAGTTGAATTTCTTAATGGACCTACTGTGAATTGTCCCGAGGATCGGTCCACCACACCGGGGATTCCTTGTTTAAAGCCATGGCAGGTGTGCTTGCCTCCTGAGTGCATCTCCTCTCAATGTGGTCACTGACTCCACATTTTCTGCATATGGGCCTTCCATTTGTGTCAAACTGGTCAGATGGCCTTCTTCCTGGATTTCTGGCTGTTGGGTGTCTAGACGGGCACTGCTCTGGTTCTCTTGCTATCTGGTCTCTTATTTCATGTCTCAAATCTTTTTTGAGATTCTGGAGTTCCCTCTTCATATTCTGACACATCCATGTGGATAGTTCCATCTCCAAAGACTTCTACCCTTCTCTGTTCATCTCCTGGCTGGAGGTTCTTGGTGCAGAATCATCCATATTCTGATCTCTGTCATATCGGTAACTGTGAAATCCCTGTGGTCCTCCTGAGTACTCTTGGGTCTGAGGCTTCTTTGACACCCATTCAGGTCGGCTACTGGTGACTGCAGTCCGACAGCATACCCGATGTCTCACTGAACAATTCTCCCTATTATACCACAACACTGCTGAATATCTAATCTGTCACTGGGACGTTCATGTCCCAACAGCTCAATGGCTTTCTCTTTGAAATTTAGAAATTGCACATCCTGATTCTGTTTTGACAGCTGCCGTAATTCTTGGCAGAGAGTCTAGCTTTTCACTCCTTCTATGTATCTTTCCTTTAATAGTTCATCAGTGTCATGGAGATCATGGAGATCCAACCTTTCAATCACCTTGAGGGCCTCTTGCAAGCTGAGAGCATACTCCCGTAAAGTTTCACCAACTCCTTAATCCCTAGAGAAAAATTTAATTTTTAGATCGGACAACGTACGGGTATCAAACATTTTACATAGTCTGTAGAAGATTTGCTCCATCTGTACCTTTTCGTGCTCTGGCCAAGAGCTAACTTCTCAGTGGGCTGCATCGTTGAGTTGTCCAATTAACATTTCTGCTTGCTGTCACTCAGGAATCTCATACAATCAGAACACAGACAGCATTTTACTTTGGAACTCTCTCAAATTGTTGGTAGACAAATCTGTATGATCCCCAGAGAACCGTGGCAATCAGGGTGCACCAAAGTAGTATGGCATCATAATTAGGTTCAACTGTGCCCCTTCTCCAGCTCCACCGGAGGTATCTGGCCTTCTGGATTCTATTTCTGATAACCGTTTCCTGCTTTGGACTCTAATTAAAGTATTCTGTCTGTGACGCCAGGTGAAGCGAGCCGAGAAAAATTAGAGAGAAATGATGAGATGATGATAATAATGTGTGCTTCGACTGTCTAAATATTAAAAATCAGACTTTCAAAGTACATCCACTAGGTGGTAAGGCAGTTCTTTTCCTATTTGGCTACCTGTTGTTACTTTCACCAAAATGGAGAGGCAGGAGGCACGATTTGAGGAAGGAACCAGTTTATTAAGCAATGGACCACAGGGTGGGGAACAGAAGAAAAGGGGGTACAACAACATTAAATACTACTTCTGATATCTTACTAGTGCCCTGAGGCCATGTCAGACCAACCTTGTTGAACTTTTCGACTGGGTGACTAGGGAGGTGGCTCAGGGAGGGCAGTGGACATGGCCTATCTGGACTTCATCAAGGCCTTTGACACTGTGCCACATAGAGGGCTATTACGCAAACTGGGCATTATGGATGTGGGCAGGACAGTAGTGCGGTGGGTAGGTAACTGGCTGGGTGGCAGGACAGTGTGGGTGGTGGTAAATGGTTGTCACTCCACAGAGGGAAGAGTGACCAGTGGGGTACCACAGGAATCAGTGCTGGGACCGGTCCTATTCAGCATCTTCATCAGAGACATTGTGTAGGATCTAGAAGGCATAATTTCACTGTTCGCTGATGACACAAAGCTCTGTAACAGAGTGGACACACCAGAGGGTATAGACAAAATGAGAAGGGACCTGCAGAAACTTGAAGAATGGTCAGGGGGTTGGCAGTTGAAATTCAGTGCAAAGAAGTGCAAGATAATGCATATGGGGCACAAAAACCCTGGCACAATATATCAGTTGGGGGTGAGGATATAGCATGCACCAAGCAGGAAAGGGTTCTTGGGGTTATCATCTCTGATGACCTCAAGGCAGGGAAACAGTGTGACAAGGCAGCAGGTAAAGCAAATAGGATGCTGGGATGCATAGGCAGGGGCATCACCAACAGAAAAAAAGAGGGCATAATTCCACTATACAAGACACTAGTGAGGCCCCACCTGGAGTACATTGTACAGTTCTGGAGACCTTACCTACGTAAGGACATAGACAGGGTAAAGAGGGTTCAGAGGAGGACAACAAAGATGGTACATGGATTGCATCACAGGTCCTATGAGGACAAGTTGAAGGACTTGAATATGTACTCCCTGGTGGAGAGGAGGGAGACAGGGGATATGATAGAGACATACAAGTATCTTACAGGGAGGAACAGGGTGCAGGAATACACTATTTTTAAGTGAAAAAGCTGTTCCAGGACTAGAGGTCATGGGATGAAGTTGGAGGGAGGACGACTCAGAGGAAACATGAGGAAGAATTTCTTCACAGAACGAGTGGTGGACAAGTGGAATACCCTGCCAGAGGAAGTGGTGGAGGCTGAAACAATCACGTGATTTAAGAATGCATGGGATAGACATAAAGGAATTCTGGAGGTCAGGGGTGAGGGGCAACAGACTTCTAGGAAAACACAAAGCGAACTTACAAACTCAAATGGACAGACTGGGTGGGCCGTAGGTCCTTATCTGCCAACGCTGTCTATGTATCTTTGTATCTATGTAGGCCTTATACTAAGACTCTTATCTTCTGTATGAGGAGAACTGTAAAAGGAATTGGCTGTAACAGCTATGCTGTAAGAGCGTCCTATTTCTATTCCCTGTAAGAGGGTGGCTCTATAGCACAGTTAGCAAAAAGGATCAACTGGCTGTAACAGCTACGCTGTAAGAGCGTCCTATTTCTAATCCCTGTTCAGGCCTCCTAAATCAATACTGAGGTGCACTTCTAACTGTTACCTGAGTACTCCACACTATCAGTCACTCTGCATACTATAGGAAAAGTCGATATGTATGATGGATGGCGGTTCGTGCATGTTTGGATTTTTCCTGTCATCGAGAAGAAGATGGAAAGCAACTCAACTGGCTGTTCAGTGCAATTCTGAGAACCTTTTTGGGAAACTGAGGGATGCAGAGAGGATTTTTTTAACAGAACATGAGTTCTTGGCCACACCACTCCTCTCTAGGGTCGCCGGAATGCAAGCACAGGATCATGATTTCTTCGGCTAAGAACCCACTGAGGGCCGCCGTAATGGGAACACACAAAATCCGTCCGCAGTTCACTTCTGGACTGCCCGGAAAGGGGAAACGATGCAAACCACCCGGCCACAATCTGCTTTTGGACTACCAGGTGAAGGAGTACAAAGAAGATCACCCTGCCACATCCCACTTCTGGACTTCCGGATGAGGAAGATGAAGAAGATAACCCTGCCACAGCCCACTTCTGGACTGCTGGAAGATGAAGATGAAGAAGAAGATCACCCTGCCACAGCCTGCTTCTGGACTGCTGGATGAGGAGGATGAAGCAGACTCCACTGGATACAGAAGTCTGGATAAGAAAGTCTCTGGACATCGGAGTGTGACAGTCTTCTTGGCTCCAAGGCCAGATGAGCCAAGGGCACACACACAAAACAACAAACCATACTTCAAAATGCAACAAAGTTTGGGGTTCCAAGGCCAGACAAGCCAAGGGCACACTGTAAAAAACAGAGTGTCACTCAGAGACCTGGAACTGACGATTCAAACAGTACTTAGATGTGGACGTCAAAATAAGAAAACGGATTGCAGATTCTATACTGGGCCAAGCCGTGCTTGGGGAAACTGTCAGAGGAAAATAACAAATAGAGCGATGCAACTTGAGACAACTGTGGCACGGTTCTTCATGGAGTTGCTGTTGGCTGCTTCCGGGATACACTGGAAGATGATTCCTGAAGAATTGATGAAGACTGATAGGGATGCACACAGGTGAAGTGACTCTGGAGACTGCTGAAGACTGATTTAGGTACTTTCCCAGTTCCGAAATGCTGGCACAAAGCAATGCAAAAACAGTTCTGGCACTTAATACTGTTCGTAGGATGAATAGCAATGCAATAAATGTCACAGTTCCTACTGTAGTGGTCAGCTGCACAGTCTCAATGTCCAGACCACAGTAAATAAACAGGCACTGCACTATTCTGGGTGAACCCTAGCGTTCAGTGGACCTAACTAACAAGGGGTGCCTCTAGCTAAATCAAGTTCTACTGTTACTGTGGATATACTGCAGTTGGGAATAGGCTTTCTGGAAAGGCTAAAGACTCTGATGTCTGACTAGGCCCCTTTAACACCTGTGGACCTACATGGCTAACTAGGCTCCTGTAACATCTGGGCTCTATATTGCTAGCTGTGGGTTCTGGACCTTGTGTTGCCCTTTAAGTGGCTGTGGGCCTATGGAGTTGCTGGGCCCCTGTGACACCTGGGGTCTATTGTGCTGCTGGGCCCCTATAACCCCTGGCTATGCCCTCTTAAGTCCATTGGGCCTACTTGCCCTTTAAGACCTGGGCCACCCTTTGCTCTGGGCCCCTTTAAATCACTGTGGGTCTTCCCTTTGACCAGGCCCTTTTAACACCTGTGGGCCTAACTTGCCCCTCTAAGATCTGGGCCTAGTCGCCCTGTTTAACAGCAATGGTGGGCCTAATTTGGCTGGGCCCCTTTAAATCTCTGGGTCCTTCGTGGCTGGGCCCCTTTAAAATCTCTGGGCCTTACTGCTGGGCCTATATGGCTGAGCCCCTTTAAGTACATTCGGTCTAAGGTACCCCTTTTAAATTCTCATTTGGGCCTAATTTGCCCTAAATGGCTAGGCCCCTTTAAATCTTAGGCCTGACTGGGGCCTTGCTGTCACTCTCCTTCCTGTCTGCCTTGTTCCACCCCCTCAATAAATATTCATGGCCCCTGCTATGGTCTTTTTGTGCTAGCTCCGATCCGTGGGTGTTGCCACGCTCTGAATATTAATTTATTAAATAGGAACCCCCTCCATGGCGCTCGGCTGTTACTTAGGCACCTGAGCACTTTAACCAGTTAATAAATAATCTTATTAAAATCTTCTGGCGGTCAGCACTTGGCTGGTGGCACTGCTTCTGACTCACCACCTTGGCCTGGGATGAAGCAGACAGGCTCGGGCGGTGGGAGGTGTTGCTGCACAGGGAGAGACCTTTCGAAAGGAGGCAGGCATGACTGAGGCAGCTCAGGGCCTCGCCAGGACTTTGCTACGGCTGAAACTCTTCCTGGATGCGACTCTTCAACACTGTTGTTGAGGGGTATTGGAGAAACTATTTCAAATATAAAAAAATAAATAAAACAGAAGAATTTTCTGTTTTCTGGTGCTCTGATGGCACCACCGACCGTGCCACACAGCTTCAGGTGCAGTCTTCAGCAACTGGAGGTGGAAGAGGCACGCAGACAAGCCCTCAGGGATAGCTTTAACCTGCCAGGTAAGCTCTTTTCTTGTCCCTCCACACTTTCTGAGTCCTTGCTCCTCAACAGCCACCAGGATCTCCCTGTAACAGATCAATTTTTTCAAACAGTAACACTCTGGGTTCTAATTCTGTTTTTAGAATGCTGTGCATGTGCAGCTCAGCACAGCATTCTGTCCTGAGCACATTGTTTACTTTTGCCACGTGCTGGCATAGCAACCTGGCCTGCATTATTTTAGCTCTGTGATTTGGGCACCTTTACTGGTGTACACTGGGGATCCTGGGGAATGCTGGGGACCCCAACTTTGGGGTATTACACTTGTACCTTATTTATACGTAATATGTATTTGAAGATTTCTATCATATCCCCCCCGTTTCTCCTTTGCTTGAGGGAATATATTTTCAGTTGCTGTAGTCTAGATTCATATTGCTCCTGGTGCAGTTCCTGTACCATGTTAATCGCTCTCCTCTGTACAGCCTCCAAGCGGTCTATGTCCTTTTTTAGGTGTGGCCTCCAGAACTGCATGCAGTACTTGAAATGTGGCCTCAGCAAGGACCTGTACAGAGGGAGTATGACCTCTTGCTTCCTACTTTTAATGCCCCTGCCAATACATCCGAGGATGCTACTAGCTTTCTCTGCCGCCTTTTCACATTGTCTACCCACCTTTAAATAATCGGAAATAAGCACTCCGAGGTCCCGTTCGAGTTTTGTTTCTGTGAATTGTTCACCTTTGAGTGTGTTTTCCTTTGGTTTCCTTTACCTAGGTGCATGACCTTGCACTTTTTGGCATTGAATTTCAACTGTCAGTCCCTAGACCATGCTTCTAGGCTCTTTAGATTTGATTCCATTGCTGCCGTTCCTTCAATTATATTTACCCTGTTGCAGAGTTTTATGTCATCTGCAAACAGGCATACCTTACCCTGCAGGCCATCAGCAATGTCCCTGATGAATATATTGAATAGGACTGGGCCAAGGATAGATCCTTGAGGCACACCACTGATCACCCGTCCCTCTCTGGACAGTTTTCCATTGACTATGACCCTCTGTGTTCTATTGTGGACATGAAGACAGTACTGATCTTTAGGGTAAGCCTGGAGAAACTCCTGCTTACTATGGGAATCGCAGGGTACACTTGGTAGTACGGTGGGTGGGGAATCCTTGTAAAGTGGTACAGGTTTACACAACATACTTGTTTGTCCCTGTTTATGAAGCAGAGAGGCAGATTTGAGGGAGCTAGAATCCCTCCCGATCATAAAGTACTATGTTGTGTTACAGAGCCCCTATAGTTAGGGTGACAAACATTGTTTTATGTCAAACCCTAATTTTGCACCCTAATGCACTGCCGTCCCTGGATGGAATAACCTGAAATTTGGGATTCACGCAATCTGTTTAAGGATCTCTGGCTCCAGTAAATTGTCAGTTGGACAGTCTGAATGTTCTAGAAGGTTGAAAATACAGTACATACAGTACACATATGTTTTAAGATCTCTTTTGCTCAGTGATATGACAAAAAGGCCTGCGAGTTGAAACATGAAACTTACAGGATAGATAACTAGAGTTTGGCCAAGGATGATTCTTTGCTATGTGGCTTTACTGAGAATGTGTAGATTTTAAATTATTAAGAAAATAAACTCTGTTTTCACACATGCACAGTTAATTTTTTCACAGATTTTTCATAACTAGATTTTTGCAGAATTGACGTGTGTCACGTTTGTGACTCTGAATCCACTTTGTGAGATAAAACTTATGGATTCATGAGGCCTAGTGGCTATTAAAGTGGGTAAAACAAGAGGAAACTCTGGGTATCAAAAACAAGAAAATGTATCGGAATTTAAGTTGGAAACCTGTGTGGTTGATATAGGGTGTAAGGTTGCTTCTTCAAGTGTTTTTTTTTCCCCAAAATAATAGTTTTTAAAATATTAATGAAATTGGGTTCTTGAGTGTCACAAAAACAGACCAGTTGTGACACTGAAACACTCTTTAGTGAGATACAACCTCCACTTACATGACACTTGGTCTCAAAACAAGAAAAATGTAGCTGGTTTTGTAGGTAACAAAACTGGGTAAACAAGGGGAAGCTTTGAGCATCTGTTGGAAGTTAGGTCTGAAACTTGAGTGATCAGTAATGTAGGGTGAAAGGTGGTTTGCGCTTGTGTTTTTTTTTTAACAATAGTTTTTTAAAATATAACTGAAATTAGGTTGTTTAGTGTCACTTATGAGTCTGTTCTTGTGATACTCAGACACACTTGCATGACATATACCCTCATTTTCGTGACAGTCTCAAAACAAGAACACATTTAAGCAGCTTTGTAGGGCCATGTCAGAAGTAAACTACAGGTCTGATGCAGTGTGCATCATTTGATGAAGTTGCTTCACAGAGTCCGTTACTGATGTGGTGTAATGTATGTGATGATGCATCTTCTTTGAGCCACTTGTGAAGTCTGCTTCTGCTACAGGTCTGGGGCAATGTGTGCAATAATGCAGCTGCAGTCGCTTCTTGTGGGCCATACCCAAAGTAAGCTACTATGCCTGTTTATTTGGAAAAATAAGAAAAATCATTGCAAAAAAAAAAACATCAATGCACAAGTTAGGGTATATTTTTTTTCCATTTCTATTTTATAGGTTTTTTGTCTCCATTTATCCCCATCCCCTGTCTCGGGCATGCACATGCTGTGGTTCTGAGATGCCCTCCCTCTGCTTGCCACCTGCCCACCTACACTGCCCTCAGGCCTCCACCTGGAGGTAGTGGGACTACGGTGGGTGTCAGGGTTCCTCCCTGGGAGAGGAGAGCTACCTTTCAGCTGCTCAATCCTGCTCCCTCCTCCCTCCCCTCACTGATGTCTCCTGATGACCCTGGATCATTCTTGAACCCGGGTTGCCAGCGTGACACGAGGTAAGTCGTCCAGTGCCTCAGCCCTCAGTACCTCCGGGCCAGCCAGTTAGGATATATTAATAAAGTAAAGTAAAAAATAAGGAAATGTGATGTTTGGATTTTTTTGGGTTGCCACCTTAAAAGGGGTGAAAAACAGATACTAAACCACACTCCAAACTCCACCCCTGGCTTTATCCCATTTTTATAATTTGAATATATTGCTCCTCCTCCAAAGCCATTTGTAATGTCAGAGAAGACTTTAAAAGTGATAGGAAATCATTTTTATGCTGTTATTTTTTTTATCTATTTATTTATTTATTTTTTATTTAACTTTTATTAAATTTGTTACACACACATTATGATACAATAAATCCCTGAACAGTTTTTGATATTGCTTCAGATTTTAGACAAGTAGTAAAAATCACAGCCACAGTACACGGAGATCTACCCCCTGTAGTATCATTGTTATATTTAGGGAGTGACCAATGATCCCACACACCCCAGCCCCGTTATTCATATTTAGAAGTCTTCAAGTTAGCAATCCATCAAGAATTCTCCAACTCCAACATTCCAAACGGGAGCCTAGTAGATAATGAGGAATCATCTGTCTCTCCATGTTGCTCCCTCTGAACCCCCTCCCAAGGATCCCCCCCAATCTCTGTCCGTCAGCTAAGGGGAAAGTCAGAATCGACCAAAGCCTGGTAGATAGACCATTTTTGCCACTTTTGCATATAGTTTGGCCCTTTATGTTGAATCTTGGAGTTGAGGTCTTCTGTATAATATATCTGTTTCATAATGGATCTCCAGTCTGTGATTGAAGGTATTTTATCGGTCATCCACCTTCTACTTAAAGCTTTCTTAACTGCTAATAGAAAGGTTGGAAGAAGTGTTTTTCACCAGGGTGGAGAGTGATCGGGGTAAACAGACAACAAGACCTGTTCTCCTGTGAGTTTAATAGTTTCATCTGGACATCTAGTGATTTCTACTTGAAGTGAAATCGAGAATGGCACCAGATATGGGCATAACCAAAGGATATGACCCAGTGAGGCACATTGACAGCCACTGTTGCTCCAGCAACTGCCATACCTCTCAGGTAGGTAATGTCTGAGAACTGCTGGTGAGTGGAAGTACAGTATCTCATCCGGTACTTCCACGCAAAATCCTGACAAGTGGGGGAAGAGGTTATTTTAGTGGCCGGAATGGTTGCCACTAACCAGGCTTCCTAGGGAACCTCCACGTCAAGGTTCTTGTTCCACTCCATCAAAATAGTGTTTGTGTTTGTTGCCTACTCTTCCCTTAAAGCCCTATACAAGTTTTCAATAAGATGCAGTCTAAGCTTCCACGTATAGCCATGTCAAAAAATTTTAACAGCCCAGTGAGCAGGGTCAGCAAAGTGGGTTGGATATGTGAGTTTCTTAAAATATGGTTGCACACCTGGAAATAGTGAAATTAGTCTGAGTGACGTAGGCCAAATCGGGATTCTATGAAATTAAAGGAGCTAATACCCTGGGGTGACAAGAACTGATAAAAGTGTGAGAGACCTAGCCGCCTCCATCTTTTAAAGGAAAGATCAGTTGTATTTGGGAGAAATGGCTCATCATCCGCAATTAATTTATAGTTTTCATACGTAGAACATATAGTTTTATTTCTCCTCAATCTCTTCCATACTTGGTATGTGTGAGCTGTTATTTTAGTAAAAGCTCCTGGAGGTAAAGATCAATTTTCTGAAGAAAAAAGTATTTTAGATATATCAAATAAGTCATTAATTTGAAATTCAAGAGTTTTCCAGGGGGTCTGGCTGTCCCTTGCCTACCACATTAGTATCATCTGAAGGAAGGCTACTTTAGCATATAAAGTAAGATCAGGAAGCACCACCCCTCCCTGAGCCAAGGAAAGTTTGAGGACAGGTAGTTTAATCCTTGGGCATCCTTGCCCCTAAATGAAGGAGGAGATTGACTTATCCCAAGATTTGAGGTAAAAGGATGATGGAAACTAGGAAGGTTCTGTATAAGGTACAACAGGATGTAGGATGTTCATTTTTATTGTGGCTACTCTTTAGTGAAAAGAAAAAAGTAAGGGGGCCCATCTAGTCAGGTCAGCTTGTATATTAAGGGTTAAAGGTTCATAATTCACATAACTCGAGAACCTCTGGGTTAAGAGGTAAATGAATGCCCAGGTACTTTATTTTTGTAGCAAGCCATTGGAAGGGATATGTTCTTTTCAGATCTGCCGAAAGGGTGACATTATATATTAATATTTCCATCTTTAGGTAATTTAATTTAAAACCTGTAAGTCCCTCAGATCTCTTTAAGATATTCCAGGCTGAGGGAATTGAGGTTCCAGGGGAGGACAGGGACAAGAGGACATCATCAGCGAATAAGCTGATTTTATACTCATGTTGTGCAATGGGGATACCCTCTATCTCCATGGCCTGCCTCATAGCCTGAGCCAGTGGCTCCATATAGAGTTCAAATAGAGCTGGAGAAAGGGGGTAACCCTGTCATGTGCCCCGACCCACCTGAATTGGAGTGTAAATGCCTCCATTAGCCCTAATGTAGGCACTAGGAGATGTATATAGATTTTGTAAGCAGGATACAAAAGAGGCTGGAAACTGAAAAGTCCACATGGCATCCCAAAGGAAAGGCCAGGATACCCTATTGAACAGCTTCTCTGCATCAAGGCTGATAAAAGCAGTGGGAATCCTTCTTTTGATAACATATTCTTGTAAAATCAAGATTTTACGAATATTATCCGATGTCGTATGACCTTTGATAAAGCCTGATTGATCTGGATTGATAATGAGAGGAAGAAGACTTTCTATTCTTTTAGCCCAAATGGTGGCAAATATCTTATAGTCCAGATTTAAGATGGAAATAGGACGATATGCCATAGGGTTAGTTGGGTCTTATCAGGTTTCAGTATTGGAACTAGGGTGGCATGATTCCATGAGGGTGGGGGTGGTGAGTCTCCGTTGGCAATCTCATTGTATAGGGAATGCAGACTTGGAAGGAGGGTTGTGGAGAATTTACGGTACCATTCCGAAATGAACCCATCAGGGCCTGGGCAACGGGCAGGTTTGCGGTTCTTAATGACTTCCAAGATCTCCATTTGGGAGATCTGTGCCTGTAGGGCTGAGGATTGGGTATTGTCGAGGGAGGGTAGTTTAAGCAGTGTCAGAAAGGAGGTTCTATCATCCATAGATGCCTATGTCTCCTCAGAGTGTATGTTCGTGAAGTACTCCGAAAACATCCATTGGATGTGGGACTCAGTATGGTCTATCTGTCCGTTCGACACATTTCTAATTTTTAGGATTGTAGAGGTACTCTTTCTGGAACGTAGCTTGTGAGCTAGTTTCTTGGTCCTCCGGGGGCACCCTTCATGTGTGGAGTGCCGCAAGTATATCAGCATCTCCTAGATTTTATTATCCATAATTTTCTGTAAAGCCCTTTTGGTGTCTTTGATTTTATTAAGAAGTTCTTGGTCCCCATCTCTATATAACAATTGGTAATTTAATAATTCTTCTGTGAACTGCTGGTATTTGCCTCCCTTTCTCTATTTGTTTTAATAGTATAAGCTATTATTTTCCCCCGAACGGTGGCTTTTAATGTATCCCATAGAATTGCTTCCATGGATGTGGAGTGGGCATTCTCTGTCCGAAATTTGAGGATTCTTTTTTTAATTATGTCCCGGAATTCTTTATTCTGTAGCAACAAGGGATTCATTCTCCACAAGGTTGTCCTCTGAGTTCTTCCTATATCTATTTTTAGGAGTAAAGGGTGATGGTCAGATATCAGTTTCGGGCCAATGGAAATATCCTGAATCTTACAGTAGTGTTCACACATTGTGAAAAAATAATCAAGTCGAGAATAGGAGTGGAATCAAAGAGAACAGTATGTGTACCCTAGAGCAGACTGGAATATATGGCGCCAGATATCAACTATCCCTAGATGGTCTAGGGAGTGTCTAAATTGTTTAGTTGTCTTGTTTGACCTATGTTTATGGGGATGAGAGCAATCCAGTTGTGGGGCGAGGGTCATATTAAAGTCCCCACCCAGAATAAGTTGTCAGAATAGCAAAGGCCCAAACCGAGGAAAAAATAGCCAACTCAGTTAAGAAGGGGGATAAAAGCTTTCATAGGTACATTAGGGAGCATAGAAAGGTTAAGGGAGGAATAGTGAAGATTAATAAAGGAGAGGGGAGGTGGGCAGTAGGAGACAGTGAAAAGGCAGAGATACTGAACGAATACTTTTGCTCAGTATTCACAAAAGAAGATGAGGAGGAGTTACCTAAACCAGACAATAGAAGCACTCTGGGTAGGGGGTTGACACCAGTCGATTTACAGAAGAAAGAGTCCTGAAAGAACTCCTAAAACTCAAGGTGGACAAAGCAATGGGACCTGACGGGATTCACCCCAGAATTCTAAAAGAACTAAGGGAGGACCTAGTGACACCACTGACCACACTTTTTAACAAATCATGGGAGGATGGGGTGGTACCTGAGGACTGGAGGGGGGCAGATGTGATTCCCCTTCACAAAAGTGGGAGCAAGGCAGAAGCAGGAAACTACAGACCTGTAAGTTTGACCTCAGTGGTAGGGAAAATGATGGAATCACTTCTGAAAGAAAGAATTGTTGAGTACCTAGAGGCCAGCGGGGCACAGGACCCAAAGCAGCATGGATTTACAGCAGGACGGTCATGTCAGACGAATCTAATTGATTTCTTTGACTGGGTGACCAAAGTAATAGACCAGGGAGGGGCAGTGGATATGGTCTACCTACAATTTAGCAAGGCATTTGACACAGTCCCGCACAAAATATTAATAATCAAGATAGCCAGCCTGGGAGTGGGATCCATGGTGGTAGCCTGGGTAGGAAACTGGCTGCACAACAGGACACAGAAGGTAATAGTGAATGGAACACATTCCGAAGAAAGGGGAGTTACTAGTGGAGTACCTCAGGGCTCTGTACTGGGTCCAGTCCTCTTTAACATCTGTATAGGTGACATTGCAGAGGGTCTGGAGGGAAAGGTATGCCTCTTTGCAGATGACACAAATACCTGTAACAGAGTTGATACACAAGGGGGGTAGAAAGGATGAGAAGGGACTTGTCAAGGTTGGAGAAATGGTCAGACATATGGCAACTTAGATTCAATGCAAAGAAGTGCAAAGTAATGCATCTGGGAAACAAAAACCCAGGAGAAGAGTACACAGTAGCAGGGGAGGTACTAACAACAACAAAAATGGAAAGGGACTTGGGAGTAGTCATATCAAATGACTTAAAGGTGGGTAAGCAATGTGAGAAGTCAGTAAGGAGAGCCAGGGGGATACTGGGATGCATAGGAAGGGGCATCACAAGTAGAAAAAGTGAAGTGGTTATCCCTCTGTACAGACAGTTGGTGAGACCCCATCTGGAATACTGTGTACAGTTCTGGAGACCCCATCTCCACAAGGACATAGACAGGATGGAAGCAGTCCAGAGGAGGGCAACTAAAATGGTGCAGGGTCTGCATCAGAAACCATATGAAGAGAGACTGAGAGAGCTTAATATGTATACCCTTGATGAAGGGAGGGACGGGGGGACATGATAGAAACTTTCAAGTACCTCAAGGGAATCAACAAAGTCCAGGAGGGCAGCATCTTTCAGAAAAAGAGATGTGTAAGAACAAGGGGGCACAATTTAAAGATAGAGGGGGGATGGCTGAGGGGTAATGTGAGGACATTTTTTTCACAGAGAGAGTGGTGGATGCATGGAACTGCCTTCCTGGGGAGGTTGTTGGGTCTAAAACAGTGGGGTAATTCAAACATGCATGGGACAGACATAAGACAATTGTAGTGGGGGGTTGCAGGAAGTAGGCTGTTGGTTAACTAGAATCTGCAGCTTATCCAATAGGAAGGGAAATGGGCAGACTGGGTGGACCAAGTGGTCCTTATCTGCTGTCAAAGTCTATGTTCTATGTTCCTTGTAAGTGGGTAAGGAGATGGGAAATAAATTTTCGGAGCTCTTTTAAATGGGTTCGGGGAGGGAAATAAGCATTTCCAATGGTGACCTGTTGGCCATATGAGACACCCTGTAATATAACGTATCGGCCCTGGTTATCAGTATAGGACTTAGTAATTTCTAGGTAGGTGTCAGCCGGAACGAAGATTGCCACTCCTCTTTTTCTACCACGGGGGTAGGATGCAGCGTACACTTTGTATCGTTTTCCCCGGTTCAGTTTTTGATGTTCTCGGTCCGTGAGATGTGTTTCCTGAAGGAAATAGAGATGCTTTTTGTCTCTTTAGTTGTTGCATAACATGATATCTTTTTATTGGGTCGTGAAAACCATTTATATTTTGTGAGTATATTTGTATTGGATTAGTAGCCATTATTCAGTATATAAATGTTTATATATTTTCTTTTTATTTCCAGGTTTGCTGAATATATGGGCTCCCTGATCACTCTCCACCCAAAGAAGGGTTGAACGAAGAAGAGAAAGGCTTTTCCCTCATGCACTGTCAGCTGTAGGCTCAATAAAGCAATTTTGAACTTCTTTGTATGTGTAGTGTTTTTGCCCTTATCCCCAACATCCCTGAACCTTAAACTTATACATACAAAAATCTGATTACTTAATAAACCCCCCTTTCCCTTTTTTTTTTTCATGGCTGAAATGTATATCTGCATCTTACCCCTTCCCCCATTATCCCAAAACAAACTTTAACAATCCAACAGTTATATACAAACCTAACAAGGCCCCTAGACATATGATGATGTAAACTCTCACCATCATACACCCTGTGGTCCCAACTAAAACCTATATACACATTGACTCCCACAAGGGAGGTGCTTATTGTAAGCACACTCGAGTGGCTCCCATCTTGTGTCCCCGAGGGGATAGGAGAGGAGTATGGGGGTATCAGGTCGCTCATCAGGAGATTAGTTCATACGAGCAAAAGGAAGACCCTCAATCTAAGGAGCATTGAACTTTGCTCACCCTTCGTTTGGTCTAACATGAGTATAAATATCTAGGTCCCCATATGGGCTACTGCGTTCCTCCCTTAGTAACATTGTCAGAACTCTACTGAACTTTAAACATAGTATAGATTTGTTTCCAACCACTTTTAAAAGGCATATTACAGCTGTAGTCCCTTCAGGGGCCCAAATAAGTATACCGAGTAGACGTCCCCCTGATAGTGGGGTGGGTGACAGAATATGACCCCTCCCCCAGAGCCGGTCGAGATCCTCCTTTCGTCCCTTAACTCTTTTTTTCTCTTTCTTTTCTTTTTGTAGGAGGAAAAATACCCTCCGATCTGCCTTGGGCTATTCCAGCTCATTACTGAAATTCAAATGTAAATGCAAAAGTCAGTTATCAAAAGATAAATGTTCAACTAGGAATATTTCTTTCAGTGGATTTTATCCTGAGTTCCTGATTGTCTTTCGATCTAGGCCTCGATCCAGGGCTCCCCTCCCTCATCAGTCGGTTTCTCCCAGTCCTATTCAAGACGGGAGAGTGAGAGAGAGGGTCCAAGAGAAGGCATGGAGGACTGAGCACTGCCTTGGGGAGAGAGCAATGGCCTCAGTATCAAACTCTCCCCAAGCCTGGGATAACCTCCGCCATCTGGGAAGATAAGTCAGGCCCTAATGACAACCCAGTATCGAATTGTTAAGAAAAAGAAGATTTTATTTTTAATAGAAATTGTGGTTGTCAGAGCCTAGGTAGAGCACCCCTCCCCAGTGACCCACCCCGCTCCTCAACCCCTGCCCCCCCACATTTAACTGACCCAGACAGGGGACCAAAATGATCAAATAAAGGCACAGTCTTACAGTACCTCAAGTACCCAGGGTGTAGGGTTTCTATAATGTTTCAGGCATTGCAGGATCTCAGTTAGAGGCAGGTTGTCCATTTGCAGTTGTTCTGGAATTACTGGAGGGCCCTGTCCAATGCAAGATTTCACAGTGTCCAATGTTTTATTGGTTATTATTCCTCTTGTTGTAAGGTCCTCAGCAGCTTCCAGGGCTGTAAAGTATGTCTTTTGGCCCAATGACAGGTTCACCACTAACTTGGCTGGATATGGTGTTCGAAAACGGATCTTCTGTGATCTCAGTACTGAGAATAAGGGGTTGTAATCCCTTCTCTGTCTCTAAGTGTAGGGTGCATAGTCATTGTCAAATAACAGCCTATGATGGCCAGGCATCACCCGGCCCTTCTGCCAGGTTTTACAAAGTAAAGTTTCCTTAGTCTGGTAGCTGAGTAGGCGGATTACATATGAATGGGGCCTTGCATCTGGGCGAGTCGGCTTGGGGACGAATGCCCTGTCGGCTCACTCGATGTCCAAATGAAAATTTGGTTTGAGGTCCAGCACCAGTCGGAGGAGGTAATCTGAATATGCCAAAGTGTCACCACTCTCCTCTCCTTCTGGGATTCTGAAAATACGAAGATTACAGCATCTGCCGCGAATCTCAGCGTCCTCCTGGTGGGTCACTAGAATCAGTTGTTCTGTGGCAATAGTTTTCAAATTCGCCCCAAGGTCATCAAGCCTATCCACATTTTTAGATATCTGGTGGTCAGCCTCAGCAGCCTTAGTTTGCAGTGAGCCGATCTCAGTTCTAAGATCCAGCATGGTCTCCTGGACTTCGCTATGAAAATCTGTGATGGCCTTTAAAATAGTGTCCATGTTGCCATCCGGAGAGGATTTTTTTGCCTTGGCTGATGCTGATGTTTTTTCTGGAGGAACCTGCATTAGGCCTCAGAGTGAGCTCAGAGTCGTCGGAAGCTGGGTCTTCACCGTCTGCCATATCCGAAAAAGCTTGGAAACGATTTTTAGTTGAGTTCGACATTCCAGGTTATAGCTCTCTTTTTAATCAGCTTTTTATTTGAAATCTTGTGATTTAGGTTAGAGCTTGAATTTTAAAGTAGTTGGAGCGGAGAGCCCGTGAAGTGCGTTATGCTTCAGCCAGTGCTGGAACCAGAAGTCCATTTATTTATTTATTTTTGATAACCAGGTAAGGCCCAGTGGGCACAAGGCCCATTTCCAGGGGCAACCTGGAAGCACAGGGAGGTTAAATGACTTGTTCAGGATCACACGGTATGCAAGTGAAGCCTGTGGAAATCAAAACCAGGTTTACAGGATGTACCAAGCTCATTCACAGCTCATTGCTCTAACTTCTTTTAAACACCCTCCCTTTTCCCTTTCCATGTCAGTTAGGTATTCTGATATTCTTTAATCCATGTTTGAAAAATGAAATACTTATATTTGTGGTACCCTCAGTTTTGCATTATGTTGCCTTTAAGTCAACAGCCAGTGCTTTTTTTTCACATTTCTAAGACATGCTGCAACATCTCACACACCATTCCATGCTATTTATTAAAATGACTTGTAATGGTGTAACTAATATTATGGAATGTCTAGGTAGTGTGAAAATGAGAGCAGTAACTGCTGAGGACTCAGGTGAGAAGGAATCCATGTAGTGACAAGGACAATAAAATAGAGAATAATGTATGGGGAGGTGGTTATTATGAGAATTTTACACACACCCGAGGTGTGGGATGCCCCATTGCCCTCGGGGTTTATTTAGGCATCCCACACCGAGGGTTTGTGTAAAATTCTCATAATAACCACCTGTCCATTACTTTATTTTTTATAATTGCGAGTCACAATTTTTTCAGCAGTAATCTATTCAATTTGCAAAGAAATGAATAAGGCAGTTGTGCTATAATGAACAATTTATTTGTGGTGTTGTATTACATTGCAGTTTTTAAAGATTTGTGTTTTTAAAATGACTTTTTTATGTTTGGAAAAGAAACATGAACAGTAACATTACAGCATTTGTCAGCATCTTTGAATGTTATAACTTCCAGTTAGTGAATGAAATTATGTTCATTTTAGATGGCTTCATTCATGTGGAGGAACTGTGAAAGGTTGTAAACTGTTAACGATATAAAAACTCTTCAAACTTTTAAACTAAGTTCAAACTGTTAATTTGGTTATGTGGTATGGCTGGAAGATGTCTTGGCACTGATTTTCCTTTGCTTTATCTAACAGGACACCCGGAGCTGCGAGAGCGTGAGTCAGTCAGTTGTTTTCTTCGCTCTGCGGCTGTTTGTGTCTCGCACTTCCCTAGAGCACAGTGGCGTGTGTTTGCCATTATAACTGGCTGAGGTAGTTACAACGGCAAATTATAACTCGTTTTTTGTATTGCAAAAAATTGTGGCCAGTAATTATATATAGGGATAGGTGGTTATAATGGGAATTTTACACACATCCGAGGTGTGGAATGCCGAATAAACACTGACGACGAAGCTTGTAGGGTTCATAAAGGCATCCCACACCAAGGGTGTGTATAAAATTTGAGTTTTACATACCAACCCTGCCTTTATTTTGGGCTGGCAGTATAGCCTAGAGATTAGAGGAACGAGGTGTGAACGAGTTTGATACATCCAGCAGACCAGACCTGAGTCTGATTCTCACAACCTCCACTTGCATACTGTGTGACTCTGAGCAAGTCACTTAACTGCCCAGTGCTCCCAGGTCACCCTTGAAAACACGCACGTGTGCCTAGTGGGCCTTACCTGGTTACCAAAGACTAAAATAAAAATAAAAAAAAAATAATTGCTAGGAAGTGCTTTCTTACCACAACAATGATATAAAATATAGATACAAGGATGAAGTACTGACCGCGGCCAAGTGGCTGCTGAAACCGTTCTGTTTTTTTCACCCACTTGCTCATTTCCCTACCACCTGCCAGCCTGCATCATGAAAACAACACCTTCCCAATTAAAAAAGAAACACTATCATCCTCAATTTCCACATACAGGACATAGGCAATACACTGGTCACCTTTTCCTGTCACCTTTTCTTCACTCTCCTGGCAGTTTCCCTATGGGAGAAAACACTCTACAGTTATTATAATTAGATAATTAATGAAAATGGATCTAAAACACATCAGATTATAAGACAAAAAGGAATACCGAAGAATATGCAACGGTATAAACACTGTTTCTCCAATCATGAACAATGTGGGGCACACACAGGCATCTTCTGCCCCTGCCTCTGCTAATGTGCCTCAAAAATCTCACCGTTTTAGGAGCAGGCAATCAAAGAAATCAATGTTATTTTTTTTTTCTTTTAAATTTAGTTTTTGTTAACTGAGGAAGGAGGGCTGGGCAGTTTTGCTTGTTTTCAGCCTTGTCTCAAGGGTGTGGGTGGGCAGCGAGTTGACATTCCCATGCAGACTGGCTTACCCAATCAGGTTAAAGAACAGTCACCACAAAGGGCCCCACACTGAAGTGAGGGGCTGGTAACAATGTGCAGTTTGTGCGTGGAAGCATTTTGGTCTACTTATTGTTTACTACAGTATGGTAGATTTATCAGACTAATTTTGTTTACTTTTAGGCTGACATCTTCTGTACCTACAAATCCCAGAAGCCCCTGACATCAGAGAGGTAGGCAGCAGTGGGAGATTCAGTAGCTTGCAATGCATGTTAGAGCTTTTATAGTCTCTGATCAGATGTTTTCCAGTTCTGCTTTTCTCCAAGGGCTAAGTACATAGAAACTGTCAGTAGATAAGGGTCTGCCCATAAGTCCTGTACTTGATTACAGCTTTTGGCCCTCCCACTATTTAACCTCTATGGTTCCCCTATGCCTGTCCCATGCATGTTTAAATCCAACCACAGTGCCCGCTCCTGCCATATCCTGTGGCAGACCATTCCATGCATCCACCACCCTCTCTGTGAAGAAAAACTTTCTCACCTTCCCTCTTAACCTGCCACCTTCCAATTTCATTTCATGACTCCTAGTTCCTGTACTCCTCCTGTATTGGAAGATCCTCCCCCCATACTTGAATGTTTCTATCATGTCCCCTCTCTCCCTCCTCTCCTCCAGTGAGTACATATTGAGGTCCCTTAATCTCTTCTCATAAGTCCTGTGGTACAAGCCCTGTACCATCTTAGTCACCCTTCTCTGGACTGCCTCCAGCCTGTTACTGTCCTTTCAAAGGTGCGGCCTCCAGAACTGCACACAGTACTCCATGTGAGTTCTGATCAGGGTTTTGCGTAATGGCATCACTACCTCACACCTTGTGCTGGTGATACCCCTTGCTATGCACCCCAGCATGCTTCTGGCCCTCCCTGCTGCTTTTGTACTCTGCTTTGACATGTTCAGGTCATCTGAAATAGTAACCCCCAGGTCTCTTTCCTTTTTGGTGACTGTCAGCAACTCCCCCCCTCAATCCTGTACCTCTC
Organism: Neoceratodus forsteri; assembly: GCA_016271365.2. Classification (NCBI taxonomy): domain Eukaryota; kingdom Metazoa; phylum Chordata; order Ceratodontiformes; family Ceratodontidae; genus Neoceratodus; species Neoceratodus forsteri. Next base: position 1,113,141,706 of record CM028131.1, read on the forward strand.
CCCAGGGTTACTGTGTCCCAAGTGCATAATTTAGCACTTTTTTAAATTAAACCTCAGTTGCCACTCTGCAGACCATTTCTCAAGCTTCCCCAGGTCCCTCCTTATTTTCTCCACCCCTTCAGGAGTATCCACCCTGTTACAGATCTTTGTGTCATGTGCAAACAGGCAGACCTTTCCTTCCAGCCCCTCTGCAATTTCACTGATGAAGACATTGAACAGAACTGGTCCAAGGACTGATCCCTCAGGTACTCCACTGGTCATCTTCCTCTCCCTAGATTATACTCCATTTACCACCTCCCTCTGTCTCCTGTCCATTAGCCAGTTCCTAACCCTGTTTACCACCTTGTCTCCCATGCCCAGACTACCCATCTTGTTAACCAGCTTCCTATGTGGGACGGTGTCGAAGGTTTTGCTGAAATTGAGGTAGACGATGTCCATGCCCCCCGATTTACTTCCTTCGTCACCCAGTTGAAGTCTATGAGATTTGTCTGACACGGCCTACTCGCTGAGAACCCATGTTGCCTAGTGTCCTGGGCACCGATGACTTCTAGATGTCCCACTATCCTTTCCTTAAGCAGTGCCTCCATGATCTTCCCCACTATTAAGGTGAGGCTGACTGGCCTATAGTTGTCCACCTCCTCCCTACTGCCTGATTTGTGTAGAGGGATGACATGTGCCCTCCTCCAATTCTCTGGCACCACTCCTGCGTTAAGTGACTCAGTGAACAATGCTGCCAGAGGTTCTGCTAGCTCTCTTTCCAGCTCCCATAGTATCCTTGGGCGTATGCCATCTGGTCCCATTGCTTTGTCCACCTTCAATTTAGTGAGTTCCTGCAGGACTCTCTCCCCTGTGAATGGACTGTTGTCCGCCTCTTCCCCCACTTGGCACCTGATGCTTGGCTGTGGTCCCTGTTCCTCCCCCTCTTCGGTGAATACTGAACAGAAGTTTTTATTCAGTTTTTCTTCTTATCCATGTCCCTCTCCTTACACTCCCCTTCCTCCCCTTTAAGTCTTACAATTAACCCCTGGTTTCCCTCCTTTTGCTGATGTACCTGTAGAATGTCTTATCCCCTTTCTTTACTGTCTGCGCTAAACTTTCCTCAGTCTGTGCCTTTGTTCTCCTCACCACTTCCCTGCTTCCTTTAGACACTCTCGGTACTCTTCTCTGTCCTCCTCCCTTTGGGTTTCCTTATATTTCTGGAACCCTGCCCATTTAGCCCTTACCTTTTCTTCTACCTCTTTTGAGAACCATAATGATGTTTTCCTTCTCTTGCGTTTTGATACCAATCTGATGCATTTGTTTATTACTTCCACTATGGCCCCTTTTAGGTTCTCCCACTGCTCTTCCACCCTCTCCTGTCCCTCTAGTTTCCAGGGCACTTTTGATAACTCTCCCCATTTCAGCGAAGTCTGCCTTTTTGAAATCAAAAACCTTCGCCCTAGTATGACTTGACTGAATCCCTGTCTGTATGCTGAACCACACTATGCGGTGTTCACTGGATCTAAGTTGCCCCTCCACCTGGACATCAGTGATTCTTTCACCGCTGGTCATTACTAGATCAAGAATTGCTCTGTCTCTGGTGGGATCAAGCACCAGCTGCCAGATTCCTGCCCCTTGTACAGAATCCAGGATGCTTCTGTTTTTGTTTCTGCTGGCTTCTTCGTATGTTCGTATGTTTCTGGCTGAAGCTACTGCCGGGGTGGTCCAATCCACATCTGGCATATTGAAATCCCCCATCAGTAGAATCTCACCTTTCACTGCCACTTCGTGTATTTCATCCTCAAGGTCCGTGTCCACATCTTCCCCTGACCTGGAGGCCTGTATATCACCCCTGTGTGTATTGCTGTGCCATTTCCTGGTTCACGGGTGACCCACAGTGCCTCGGCCTCCCCCTGTCTACCCTGTATCTGTGTTGCCTCTATACCCTCCTTGACATACAGGGAAACTCCTCCCCCTTTGTTGTCTCCCCTATCCCACCTAAACAGAGTATAACCTGGTATATTTACTTCCAACCCATGACTGGCAGTGTACCAAGTTTCAGTTATTGCTGCTATGTCCAGGTCTGCCTCAACTATCACAGCCTCCATGTCTGGAATTTTATTTCCCAGGCTGCAGGCATTTGTCACCATGGCCTTTCAAGTATTACTGCCTCTCCTCCCTCCACTCCTGGTTTTGGTCCCAGGCAGTTTCCTTTCCTCCCTGTTAACTTTAACATGTGTCCCTGATTCCTTTGCTTCTCCTCTTCTGCCTGGTCCAGGTGACATTGGCAACATCATTCTGGTGTCTCTACCATGTTGGGGTTGGCTGCTACAGTTTCCTTGTTCTTGTTGTCGCCCCGCTAGTTTAAATGCTCATCAGCGAAACATTTGAACTGTTCATTGAGGGCTGCTTTCTCCTTTCTGGACAGATGCAGCTCGTCCCCATTGTACAGGGCCACGTCATTCCAGGTTGGACCCCAGTCCCCAATGAAGCCATACCCCTTCTCGCTGCACCAGGCCTTCAAACATGAGTTAAAGTTACTAATGCAGAGATTCCTGTCCTCCTCCCTGCCATGGACTGGCAGCACCTCCAAAAATGTTACGGAGCTTGCTACTTTTCCCAGGCTCCCCCCAAACCTATTAAGTCCTTTTTCACCTGTTCCAAGCTATCCCTGTCCTTGGATAGGTCATTTGTTCCCAGATGGACAATGACCTCCAGCCCCCTCCTCCTTGCCACTGCTTCAGCAATCCTCTGGATCTTCTTCTCCTCCCTCTGAGCTGTGCCTCCTGGAAGTCACTTGACCTCCCTTTCCACCCTCCTATCTGTGCCCAGATCCACTCCCTGGACAATCGAGTCCCCCACCAGGAGTAACTTCTTCCTCCTTTGGGGTTCTCTTCTTCCCATCACTGGGTCTCCCTGCTGGAGGACCCTCACATCCTCCCTGGTTTCAGCCTTGAGTCCCTTTGCAGGACTCTCCCTCGTCTTCAAAACAGTGAAGGGTTTTTTGAGCTGTACTGGATTGAGGATGTGCCTCTGTCCCCCTTCCCTGAACCTCCCTGAGCCCACTGTAGTTCACCCTGCCATTTGCCTGGGCAGCCATTGTGGCATTGGCTGGGGACATGGTGGCCTCCAGGTGGGGGCGAGGGTCTCCAGTATGCCTGCCAGTTTGGCCCAGAGACTACCAACCTCCGCCCTCAGCCCAGAGGGGTGCTTGCATATGGGGCAGCACCACAGTACTCAGAATGTTCGTCTGAAGACTGCTGCACCTCACCCAGAGCACTGCACCACTCCTTGTGTCATCCCAAACCTGCTTACTACTACTACCCCTCCTTCTCAGTTAATTTTTCTCTTCCCTTTTTCCCCTTTCCTCACTTAGTACAGTCCTCTGTGACTGTACTATGCCTAAGGGAGGACAGCGGGACCAGAAAACCAAAGATCAGAGCTTATCTTATACTTGAGAGTGGGGCTCTTTGTGCTGACCGTTTCCCTTCAAGCTGTTGGTGGTATTTGTAGTTCATAAGGGAAATTTGGCCAGGACACTGGGGAGATTATCCTACTGAAATTCCTAAAGTGCCATGGGATCTTTAAGATCCACTGGAACAACCACAAGATGGGACCTCAGTTTAACATCTAATCCAAAAGATGGTGGCTCCGGAGTGCAGCACCCCCTTATGGTGCACCACAGTGTCATTTTTAGGATTTACCTCAAGTTCCTGGTGTGGGGATAGAATGCACAACCTTCTGATCTTCCGCCCTCAGAGGCAAATATGCAACGTGCTGAGCCACTGATACTGATGATTGATGAATGTGGTGATTGGGATTGTGATACAGGTATTCCCTAAGCAACCCTAAAACCTGCTGTTAGGAACTGGTTCCTTCAGAGAGGGTTTGAGAAGGTTCCTTATTCCAGCTGCTGAATATACTGTGTTACACAGCCAGAAAGTGCAGTCTCACATAATAGATTTATGACTTTCTACCAGTATTCTCACAGTGGAGGCAGGGATTCTGGATCTGTACCCATGGAACATATCTCAGATGCAGAGCTGACATTTTCAACAGCCTCTGGCATCCTTTATAGACAGTCTTCACTGTGTAAATCTGGGTTAAGTATTTATTTAACAATTATTATCCATTAAAGCCCTGAAAGATGCGTAAGCATCTTGTTTACACAGGTGTCCTGAGATGGCCTTGGCAGCATCAGCAGTACATAAAAGTTTACAGTTTACCAAAAAAACACCCCAGCACAACACGCAACATAAAAAAGTTAATCAAACAGATGTATTATTTGCTAAATCCCCTTCTTGCAGTCAAGATGCCATACGTTTGAAACGTCTGAAAAGTTTGTAGTTTGAAAAAAAACTGTAAAAGGAACTGTATGAAAGTCCATTATTTTCTTATACAATCAGTATTCTGTTCGGTTTACTCAGGTCAAGGTTGGTTGTCGACATAATATTTACTCCTGGCTCTGCGGTTTTAGGAACAATGTTTTAAGTCAAATGTTTCAGTTGTAATGACCTTCAGGGTTCTGTGCTGTTCATTATAATGCTCACTGCAGGAGCTGGTATAGACGTGGGTGCTCCTCTGGTTTAGCACTGTACCTCCTAACCACATACCACAGATTTTTTTTTTAACTCTGTTTCTAGCACCAGAGGACCAAGGCATCTCTTAGGTGTACCCACACAGCCACGGATCGGGCTCTACTCCCAGTCTGAAACCCTGTCACCCTGGGAGTACAGTGGCTGAGCACCCTCTTCCTAGGCCCCCGGACCTGTCCAGCCCCTCCAGTTTCACCCCTGTGGGAGGGTCCACCTCACCTACCTGGTGACCTATCTGGGATTAGAGGGATAGTCCAGCGACAGGTTGAGGGGCTTGGGAGAGCCTTTGGGATGGTGGTCTGACGTCGGGATGTGGGCGTTGGCTCCCAGGGTCACCGTCGCCTCCCTAGATCCTCTGGGGAATTTTCTTGTGGTATTTTTCCCCCTCAGGATGTGGCATGCAATGACTGCTGTGTGCCTCCACTACTCCTCAGCTGCTGGAGTCTACCGACGTCCCACCCCCTTCGACGTCCCTGCTCTTGTGCTTCCTCCAGTCTCCACCAGAGGATGCTACAGAGTGTGGAACTCCCTGCAACCCACCACGGTAGAGGAGAGCAGTCCTCTGGATGCTCAGTCCTCTCCCTCTCTTGCTAACCCCCGATGGCCCAGGTCCGTTCCCGAACCTGGGTCGCCGGCATGGCTTGAGGCATGGCATCCAGTGCCTCAACCCTTAGCACCACCGGGCCGGCCCCACACATCACAGATTGCTCTTCATGGTAGGGGCTCCTTTTTCAGCCATCACTCGACCAGGTGTACCTTGTGGAGATATGGATCCAGTGCAAGGGGAGCTGGGAGGAGTTGAGGGTTTCCTTGTTGACACAGTTGATGACTGGGTGGCCTGGAATCCTAGCAGCTAATGTAAGCTTTTGTCTCCAAATGTTGAGCCAGTCCACACAACATAATCATGGTTGTACATGCAATGCTCTTATTGGCAAGGATATTTGGTGGTGTGTGGCCACCCATGTCTCCAACAACACCAAGGTTAAAATGCAAAACAGAAAACAGGGGAACTCACTTGGACCAGTGTACCAAAAAAAATAGGCAAACACTAATTATACATGCATAATATCTTTATTAAAATGGGGGTGCACACCACAAAACATAGCTATGAGAAAGTTCAGTGGGCAGGACAACCATATTCCCTCCCCTACCACCACTACCACTGGGAGGAGAGTATCTTCATAGATGCTCAGATCCCTCCCTGGCTGCCAGCCTCTTCTCCTGCTGTCTCAGTGCTGGGACATAAACCTGGGTTGACAGCTCAATGCCACGCAGCCGACAAGAAACTAAAGTTAACACTGAAGTAGAGCATAGTTGAACAACCTTTTTGTCTGCAGTATTTTATGTTGTGCTTTGTATAAATGAACTTATATTGCCTCCTACACAGTCTTATATTGTACAACTGTTAACTGATCATAAATACAGTTTTTTTTTAAAGCTGTATAATTTAAGCATTTATATGTTTGGTACATTTTTACCATGTAATAGGACATTGATCTCCTTTGAATTGTCCCGACTCCCAATTTTTGCCCTTTTATTTGAAAGCAATTTTATTTTTTCAGCGTTACATCACTAAATAGAGAGGCATACACCAGAGACATAAAGAATCTAAATGCTGTGCTGTAAAGACTGCTGAACTTTCACCAATAAATCACTGTGCTCTCTGCTGATTTGATTTAGGATGCTGCTGCTGCTGCATTTGTTTGTAGCTGATGGCAGTGAAGCTCATTACCAAAGAAAAACAGCATTTTATTTTGTCTTCCTCCTGCTTATGGGAGTGTAAGGACCATTTATACTGTTGCTGAATTCTTAAAGGGACAATGCCAAGGATTTCCAAAGAGAACCAGCCCAGCACTGGAGGACAGATGGCAGTGACAATATATATTTGGAAATCCTCAAGACTACTTTTTTTTATGAATTCAGAGAGGTAAATTGTTTTGGAAGACAGCATCAGGGCTGAAAGACATGATAGTCTAGAGTTTAGAGTGCTGAACAGTGAGCACAACATTAAAAAATATTTGTTTTCCTGAAAAGCTAGTTTCCAGCTTCCATTACTAGAAATATTAGTATACATGTTCAATCTGCTTTTCTAGGTGATCCCTAATATTTTCACTATATATTTTTCATCTTTTATAGCCTAACCCTCTGTCAGTTTTAAAATGTTAGTTCCAAACCAAATGAAGTGGTCATCTTTTTTTCTCGAGAAACAAGTAAGTTAAAACATTTCTAAAATTCCTCACTACTTGTAGAACTGAACAATTTTACCAGCAAATGAAACTAGAAGATGTCTGGAATATGTTACAGTTAAAAAAGAGAGGGTCAGTGTTATAGTCTGACTATGCTACACTGTTACTTTAATCAAATACCTGATAAAAGAAGAGACCTAGTACATTTATTGTAAAATAATATATACATCTTGATGGTTCATGGCTGTATGAAAATGAAATCCTCTCAGACAAGTACAGTAAGAGATAATGGAATAGACCTGTTAGAGGAATAAATGAATAAACCTGTTGACTTAATAAATTTGTAGTGCTCTATATTGCCCCCAAGGTAATATTTGTAGTGAAGCCTTCATTTTTTTACATAGCTAGTTTCTCTCCAACTTGGTATTGACAACTCTTCTTGGGTATTGTGTAACCACCCACTCCTACTAGCTTACTGACAACCCACTTCTGTGAGTGGCAGGATCCATGGCATGAGGCCCGAGTGTGTCCAGACTGTTCTTCTGAATGCACATGGAGTTTTCCCCGCTTTCTTTTTTTTTGATATGTAGTTTATGGTAGTTTCCTGGTTTCTCCCCATAACCCGGCCCCCTACTTCAGACACATGCACGCATGTGAAGGCATGTGCATGCCACATCTCGAGGTACCTACCCACTACATGTCACCCCCCCACCTACGCTGACCACTGGGATTCCACCCAGGTGCAGTAGGACTATGGGGGGGAGGTGACCCCCCCCCAGAGAGGAGAGTTGCCTTCTGGCTGCTCAGTCCTGCTCTGACCCTCACCCCTGTGCCGGCTCCCCAATACCCGAGTCCATTCCTGAACCCAGGTTACTGGTGTGGCACAAGATATGGTGTCCAGAGCCTCAGTCCTCAGTGCCACCGGGCCGGCTTTTTTCTCCCTATTTCTATAGTACCCTCCAACCAAACACCACACGCTTTGTGGCACTGCTAGCCTTTGGAGGTGGCTTGGTACACCACAGTTAGCCTGGGGGGGAAGCTAGTTTCCTGGCCCTCCATAAGGGTCACTGTGGTACCGGTTGCAACAACATCTCCTGGCTGGGCTGGCAACTGTTCCCATTGACTGCACTATTTTCCAGCCTGACTGCTCACCTCACAGGCCCCTGTCTGCTGTAGAACCTGGGCTGCTGGCAAGGAAGTGTAATGTGCTTCCCCATGGCCAGTGAGCAAGCCCCCTCACGAAGCCCTCTTAAAAGAATAATTGATAAAATAATAATCTCTTTAATGCAGCAATATTTATTAGTCAGCCAAAACTTCCAATGTACACTTTTTAGCAACAATATATTGTATTGCTTACAAAAACATTAATTTACCCATTTTATTTTTATTGTATTTCGTTCCTAAACGAAAATATTCGGTTTTGAAAGTTTTTTTTTAAATCAAGCTTTAACTCATCCATCGGCTTGTCGGATGGCACTCCCCCGCCCTGGCACTGACCTTCTTATGGATTTATTGGTTATCCACCAGTCGGTGGGTGGGTTGTCATGTCTGTAATGTGAGGGCCTTTGGGGGGGTGCCAACAAAATGGCAGACCAGGGCATTTTCCTTCAGCTCCTAGTTTTCTCCTAGAGGGTTCTGGTAGGCAATGATATGCATGTAGGGCATGCTTGGAGCCTGGCAGCTTCCTTTCTTTCTCTCTCTCTCTCTCTTTCTATCTAGGTGCTGTCACTGTGCTGCCATCTGGTCTGCACCAAGTGGCAGTCAAGTGGCAGAACTCAGCATCCCCCCTCTCACACAAGGGAGTAGAGCTCTCCTTGGCATGCTTGATCCTCCCTCTTCCAGCCAGCACCTTGACTGACCAGACTCTGTTTCCAAACCTGGGTGGCTTACATAGCGAACAGAAGCACTACTGCTGCACTTCTGGGCCGGCCTAAGGTTTTGCAATTTTTAAACATTCCTGCTGTCTTCCCACGCCCACCATGAAAAAATCAAACATCCTGGCAAGGCATGGGGTGCTCTTTACCATCAGAAATATGCATTAGCAGCATACTAATACATTAACAGTATGAATCTAGTATGCACGGTCAGAGAGTTACCTCAATGGAAGAAATTTATTTGTGGTTAGGTGGGTAAGGTAGTAATAAATATGAGCAGACATGATGGGTTGTCAGTAATCTTCTGTCATGAGATTCTATGTTTAAAAAAAAAGTCAGTGGAAGCCATCTTTATTTACTTGAGTCATTAAAAAATAGTTATAAAATCTGTTTTAAAAATATTTGTAGGAATATCTTATTGAGTATAATGTATAAGCCAATAAATTCAAATAAATGATTTTTTTATACAATTCACCTTTTGTTATTACAGACTCTTTTTTCATCTTGTGTTTATACCGCTACATGCTGTTGTTCAGGGATATAACGTGCTAGCAAGGATATACCCTGATAAGGCAGATTCACCATAATTTGGTTGGCGGGGGGAGGTTACTTCCTCAATTGTCTCCCTTTGATCTTTCACTCCACCCCTTAGCGTAAACAATGCCACTGTCTAATTCATACACAGGTAGCTCCACTAGGTGAGAGCAAGCACCCTGCCACAGCCACAGGGGATGTGCCATTGCTAGGACTTGCCACCAACTGCCCCCAGCTGAGGCATGCTGCTGGGTGACAGCTACCTCAGCCTGGCCAACCTCTTGAAACAGTGAACATAGCCAGCCCAGCGGTGTGGAGGGTTGAGGCACTTGTGCTTTGCCTGTCACTGTGCCGGTGTCCGGGGTTTGGGAACAAATCTGGGTCACCGGGGGTTGGCCGGGGTAGGACAGGATAAAACATCTAAAGGACTGCTCTCCTGGGATGGAGGGCCACAGTGCCCAGCATTAGCCTGGCCCCTAGTGTCAGCTAGTGGTACGGAAGCCAGGGACTGCAAGGATAGGGAAACGGGTAGAGTAATGGCTGCTGATGTCCCATGTATGGTAATGTGCATGAGGATGTGTGTGCAGCACTGCACACCCACTCCTCCTTGGGCAAGGAAGAAAACCAGGGAAAAAATGGACTCCTGGCTGGCCGCTAATTTCTAGCCGCCAGCAAGCCCTGCACTAGAAGAACACCCAGGCCACACTGCCTTTGCACGATGGTAGATCCTGGCAGAAAATCAAGGAAACAGGGCTGGGGTTGCTGACATCCAGAGAACTGGTTGGGACCAAAGTAGAAACAGCATTAATTGCAAAAAATGAAACAAACAGACAAACAAAAAAACGGAAACTTAGCTTCCTCGTGAACTTGGATCGCCTGCACAGCTGAGCATCGAGCCATTGGAGCAACTGTTATTACAATTTATTTTCAAGAATATAACTCTGCCATAGACTCAACCAGCTTATTTGAATTGGCAGATCATATTCTTGAATAAAAAAAACACAGGTTTATTGATTGCGTTAAATTATTTAGGACCCAATATTAGGAAGAAGTAAAAAACAAGACAAAGAAAAGAGCAGAAGACAGAAGTCGACAAAAGCAGAGATTAATAAGAAAGAAGGAAGAAGAGAAGACACAAAGAGCCTGTTATATAAAATGTGTTTGTTTCTGCAATACTATGCTAAGAGTAGGATTTAGTGTGTAATGTTTAAACAAAATGACCAATGGAGAGAAATGGACAATTTTACAATTGCTTTCTCTAAATTCTTGGTTTCAGAAAGGTACATAAGGGAGATCATTTTTCCTGGAACAGCTGTTTTTGATCATGCATACTGTAAGACAGTCTTCTTATTTAGAGCAAATTTACTAATCTGAATACCCATTCTCTAATGGTGTATGTAATATTGTCTACCTGATGTCTCATTATGATGCTAGCGTTTCTACATTTTGCATTGAACAAAAAATCTCCCAAAAGACTATTGACGCCACTGAATTATTTCATAATTATGATGTGCATTTTAACAGGATTTTCCTTGGACCTCCAGGGAGAAAGAATAGCTGGGCAATCCTAAAGAAGAAGGGCCCGGTTCTGAAAGGTTTACATCTGACACAAGGTGCTTGTGTCAAACATCAGTGACACAAGTTGCACCTTCCGTCAGTGTGTGCAGCATTCCCTATTCTGGTACATGGTTTGTGCCGGTAAAGGAAACGCTGCACCAAAGGGGCACTATGCCATCCTTGCGATCTGCATCTGGATACACCAGGTTGCAAGGGGGCTTGTGCTACAGCGGGGCTGCAACATCCGCTGATTTCAAATTCCAAAAGCCCCACCGTGGCAGTTGGAAGGGGGGGTCTCATTAGACCAGCCTGGAGGTGGTCTAAACCCCTTGTGGCAATGCCCCTCATAGTGGTGAGCTGGCAGGGAGCTCCGTATATGGGGTCTGGGGGTCAGTAGGGACGGGTGTACATCAGAGGTGTTGGGGAGCAAGTGTGTATGCCGGGGGATGATCAGGCACCTGGCGGGGGGGGGACAGTATTAAGGCACTGAAAACACTGGCAGGTGGCTAGCGCTGGCAAGAGCACCACCGCTGGCTGCCTGATCATCCCTCTGACATACACATGAACTCCCCAACACCCCTATGGTGCTCCCCTGTGCCACTTCTGCCCTGGGGCACTTCGGGCATTGAGGTCCGTCTTGTGCCTGGTAGGATAGGGTGGGCAGATCTGTCTGTCAGATACCGCAGGTGCGTCTAGTATTCGGTGCTAGCCTGCCATTGTGGCATTTCCCAGGGGTTGTGGTGCAGGGACCCCCAATGTTCAGGAATTGGGTGCATGGTCCCTGACGCTCCGGGAGTGTGCCACAGCCCTAGATCACCGGAACTTTGCGGTGATCAAAGGGCTCTTTCAGAATCAGGCCTGATGTCTTCAGGTTCTCTCAGAGGTGTTGCATTTCCCACACTTTGAATATGTTAAATGACCCATTTTTTTGTAGATATGCAATGCATAATATATTATTAAGAATTTTGTATTGAGTTAGTTTATAGTTATCTTTCATGACGGATGAGTGACTATTTATCCAATTGTTATTCCAGTTCAGCGCAATTTCCTTGATATTTAAGCCTGCCATTTGACTTTAGTATGTGGAGCTCCATGGGTATTTATTATTTTGTATGTTTTTCAGCTTAAATATGTCCCCCTGTATGAAATAAAGTACATAACAGGTTCCCATCTTCCACAGTTTTTGAAATAAAACGTACACAATTCATGACTATACTTTTAACTTTAGTGTAAAATGTGCTTAAACCAGCGCATTTCTCTCTCTTTTTTAATTGAGTCCACCATTTTAAATCTGGATTTGGTGGGTAGTAATGTCTTTTGAATAATGTATACTTGATGCATGGCAAATGTTTGAGTTGCCACCTTACCTGTGTGGACTGGTAGCACTAGCAGGGCATATCATGCTCCCATGTGGGCCAGTGAGCCCTTCCATCCCACCTTGGGCTGGTGGAGTTGATGGAGTGCTATATAGGAAGCCTTCTTTTGGGAGATGTCTCTCAGTGCAGCAGCATCCCTGTGAACTGTGGTAAGACTTAGATGCTGTGGGTGACCCCACAGCATCAGCCTCCCCCCCATAGGTTGGCACGTAATGAAAGATTGATGCAAATGTATCTGGGAAAGGCAGAGAGAGAAATGAATGGCCAGAAACTGGTCTCCATAGAAACTCAATGTGGCCCAAGGACCCAAAAAGAAGAGAACACAGGGACAAGCCTGTTCCAAGACAAGGTCCCCTAGTAACATAAGCAGATTCTTGGAAAGATGACTCCACCACTCACCTGATAAATTCTAATTTAAATCATATAAAACTCTACTCAGATATCAACACTTCAAATATGCCCTATTGTATTATCAACCATTAACATTTCATTATGGGCTAGGCCCGGTGGCGCTGAGAGTTGAGGCACTGGACGCCACACCTCGCGCCATGCCGGTGACCCAAGTTTTGGAGCGAGCTCGGGTGCCGGGGGTTGGCAGGGGAGGGGTTGGATTGAGCAATTAAGGGCTGCTCTCCGATTCCGGGGGGAGGGCATTCGGGTGCCCAGCACTCCGGTGGCCCCTGGTGGAGATCAGGGGCTCTGCAGTAACTGGGCAAACACATAATAGCGTGCCCGACAATGGCAGGGTTGTCTTGCACCTTGTGTCAGGGCAGTGCACAGGCTGGGGGTGGAGTTGGGCAGAACAAGGAAAAGCCTGACTCGGGGGATACTGTAGGCGATAGCACCTATCCTCCATGCCCATCACCGGGTTCGTCTCATCCGGCCCTTCTGATTCCTCCACCTGGGCCCCACCTGGCTGCCAGAGTCTGCCTTGTAAGGAGTTGGGCTACCCTCCCTGGGTGGGTTAAACCGGGGGTGATGGCTACGGGGGGGGGGGGAGAGAGGGGCCTCCGGTTGCAGTGAACCTCAGGCAGGGCAGTACAGGGATAGGCTGCCTGAGAGAGTTTCCTCGAGCCGTGATAAGGAGTGAAAGAATGTTGAAAAAAAAAAAACATTTCATTATGGTAACCACTACTTTCTCAGGATGCACAGAGACAGGCTCTGATCGTGCAGACACTCAACTCGGATTTCACTTTTCCAGCTGTGACTGAGTCGATCATCTGCACGATTGGAGTCAATCCGTATGCACCCTGTGGAAGTGTATCTCCTGGTGTTGAGGTAGCAGAAGATCCATATACAGCTGCAGTGGGGGGTGGGGTGGCACTATTCTGGGGGAACATAAAGGTCCATTTTCTGCCACTCACTAAAAAGTACAGTTATGTAAGAACTTACTGTAACAGCTTATCTTCGAGAGAAGCTCTTGCAGCAGGCAACACCGGTAGGACTGAAGTCGCCAGGCATCAGGACTAGATGGAAAACTTCTAGCTAGCAGTCTATCATGGGGGACTGCCCCCACTGACATCAGCACGCTGATGTCCACCTATCTTATAAAAGGGGGCGGTCCCCAGACCTACCACAGTTCTCCCGCCGGAGACATCGGCGCAGAAAGCAAAAATGGAGAACCGAGGCAGTTCCTCAGAGCTGAGGAAAAGTAAAGTAAATGCGAGGGAGAAACAGCTATTAGGGGGAAGGAGGGAGGGAGGGAATGCAACACCTGCTGCAAGAGCTCTTCTTGAAGATCTGCTATTACGGTAAGTTCCTAGGTGTTTGTACTAACTTATTATTTATTTATTTATTTATTTCATTTTTGTTGACTGGATAAGTGCACTAGACAAATCCTGCCTATTTTCAGGCACGACCCGGGGAGGGGGATATAGATGAATGCCAACTGACCTTGAAACAGATTAAGCTGTTGGTGGTATTTTTCCTGAATGGAGGAAATTTGGCCATTGCACCGGGGAAATTCCCCTGCTCTTTTTGAGAAGTGCCACGGGATCTTTAACATCCACCTGAACTACCACCAGAACAGGCAGATGGGACCTCGTTTTAACGTCTCATATGAAAGACGGAACATCGAGAGTGCAGCACCCCCATCATGTTGCACTACAGTACTTTGTGGGGGCTCTTGCAGCAAGCAACACCAGTAGGACTGAGTCCCAAGCAGTACCAGAAATGACCATAAGTCAGCCGGGAGGAGGCAGAAAACAATAGCAGACTGCTCAGGAAAGAAGGCCCTGAAGAACAGCTAGTCTGAAATTAGCCCTGCATCTGGGAGCAATATCCAGACTGTAGAGATGGACAAAGGTGTGAACTGAACTCGAAGTGGCAGCTGCATAGATGTCCGCAGTAGACACATTCCTAAAACAGGCAGTAGAGGTGGCCATACTCCTGGTGAAGTGACCTTGACCGCCCCAAGCAAGGACTTGTACTTACGGTAACAATACACAATGCAATTTTCAACCATTTTTACAAACACTGTTTCGAAACAGATGCCACTTCTCTTTTGGGGGTGAACAAAACAAACAACTGATCAGTCTTTCTATTTTTTTAAGCTTTTTATTTTTCAGCAAGTAAAAACATATAACAGACAACATATATACAATTAATACAAACAAAGCTTGACTGTTTATAATTTTGTCTTTTCAGTTCCACATTAGTTAATTTCAAAAATGAAAAAAATAGACATGCTACTTAGATCTAAAAGGAATGGATAGTGAGCCTTTGTGAGGATAACATAAGTAGCTTCTGGGGACTAGGGCACAAAATCAGGTCTATGAGGCGAGACATACAGTACCCAGCATCTCCAAATTAATTCAAATTTGTTCTGTCTTTTATTAACCAATACAGTCAATTTCTCCATCTTATAAATCTGGCAGATAGTTTGGAGTCCAACCGAATGGGGAAAGCTGATGCACAGGACTGTGGAGGAAGTACCATACAAGTTGAAACGCCATCTAATATTCTCACAGATGTTCCTCCCAGCAGGCAATCCGATTGAATTCGAGAGAAAATGCGCTCTGGATCTTGTCTAGTTAAATATTCTTGTTGCCCCTCTGAAAACCTGTCTAATTCCCACCAACCCTCTAGCGATCACTCGATTGTGGACCCGACCATACCTCTGCATAACAAGTTTGCTCTCCTCACAGATGATATACACTCGTCACAAGAGGACCTAGCAGACTGAAATGCAGATGATGCCTCCTCTGCCTCTTGCATAGCAATACAAGACAATATTTCTGCAAATTCATCTTGGGCAGATGTTGTCGCTAGCTTGCCCATTAAATCACTTGAGCCTCCCCCCCAAAAAAGGCGCAAAGCTAAATCCAAAAGCAAATCCCAAAGCTCCATTAAAAACACAGACAAAGTAATGGAAACCTGAATCTGGTGGCTGTCAATAGGTTGCTCGATTGTCTCCTAATTTGTTGTATTAGGAATCTATTGTGGCTTACAGGCCGATCTACTTTCTCCTGACACGATATATCAGGAGCTTGATTGCTGTATAGCCAGACCCTTTTTATTGGCTAAACTAGCATTGTTCAGCCTTTACTTCTTAGCTCACTTCGCTCTCAGTAGGTTGTGAACATGTAAGGCTGTACATCGCGGCTGACTCCAATTATACCCCCTTCAGTATTATTCAGTAAAATGGCTTATGTTTTTCAGTGGACCCTGGTTCTTTATTATTTCTTCCCTTTTTTTACTGCATTTGAGCTCACATAAATAGGATACTACCACATTTTGCAAGTTTTGTGTCCTTTCTCCTGCTAATTTCTGGACAAATGTCATGACTTTCATTTCAAGATAAAGGGGTATTCCTTATTTATGATCACCTTCTCCCCTATTTCAGACATCTAGGTTATCCTCGTTACATCATATATAAGGGTAATGTAATTTCTTCCCTTCTCCAGTGTTTTACTGTAACGAATCAAAGTTGTGTATACCTCACACAGTTCTGAACTTTTCATGTCATTTCCCCCTACTGTATCTTTCCTGTTGAATCATTGAATATATATAACATTTCATACCTACCAGCTATTTTCGGAGTAATGTAGTACAGGGTGTCTATTGTTATACCCTAATTTACTCGAAGCCTAATAATTCTATAAGGCTCGGCCTTGTTATGTTTACTTTCCTTATATGAGGCTCGCTGGACCTATAAATTAGATTCAGCTAACACGCATACTATACATAGGCAATTTTTCGAGTAAGGGACAATAGCATACACTTTTTAGATCACCCTGTTGATCACAGTTATCTTCAAAGCTGGATGACCTCCATATTTTTTTCCTGTCCATGTTTGGCTCAAGACATGAGAGGTCCCAAATTATTTCTCTCATTAATCCTTCTATTTAACGTCCTCCTTGAACTGATCTCTCTCAGCATTAAAATGATACTTTGTCCGGAATTTGATTTCACATCTTGCTTAATGCAGTAATTAATGTATGTTCACCATGATTGAACATAAGACATCATGTAGCTGACTCCCTTAATCCCTAAGGTTAAAGCAATCCTGGCTTTTTCTTTTCTTCCCATCTTCTATACAGCAATCAAAGGCTTCCATTGATAGGAAACTGGTATTCTCATTGTTGTTTGATATATATAATAAGTTCTGGGGTATTGTTATTCATTTTTTTCAAATATACTAGTTGTTATATCAAGTTGAGGTTAATATTGCTCCCTGCCCCATGTGGTATAGCTATATTCAGATCTAGTCTGTTCGGTATTATTGTTCTTAGATTAATGTTAGGTCTAGACCATTGGTCTTCTTTTTGACTAACTTTTTTAAGTTGGTCCCTTCTGGTCTATTTCAATTCCCAACGCCCTAGTGCACAGTTAGAGAGTCGCACAGCTGACCAGCAGACTCACATCTGACTGTTCTCTTAAGAATTATTCTCTGTAATTTGTAGTGTATAATATTGTGGTTGATAAATAATGTCCTTTTCTTTGGTTTCTACTTACTCTACATATTCAAGAGCATCTGTGCTGATTATATTCTACTTTTTTTATATGCTTAACTTGAACAGTCCTGCCCACCATCTAGTATGTATGTTCTTTCTTTTTTATCTCTTGACACATCCTCTATTCCACTTATATATCCCTTACTATTCCAGTTACTACTTTACTCTTTTAATGTGACATTATGTCAGATTTACTGTTATATACATGGAATGTGAAGGGACTTAATTCTCCCTGTAAGAGAAAGCAAATGTTATCCTTCCTGAAAAAACATAAAGCTCATATTGCTTTCCTTTAAGAAACCAAATTATTATAAGAGGATGTAGACAGACTTAAAAAAGATTAGGTCGGTCAAATTTACAACTCATCCTTTTCTTCCAAAAAAGAGAGGTAGCTGTACTTGTTCACAAAAACCTTAAATGGTCCCTTCTAAACTCCATTTCAGACACAGAAGGCAGATGGATTATCATTAAGCTAAATACTCCCTCCGGTCCCCTTATGCTTGTTAATGCTTATCTTCCCAACTCCGATTCACCAGAGTTTTTCCATAACCTAGCCCAGCAGATATTACCTGCCAATTCAGACAATACCCCAATAATTTTTGAAGGTGATTTTAATCTTGCCCTAGACGCTACTATGGACAGAAGCAACATGTCTTTAGATGCTCATCCTAGAAGTATTAAGGCTCTCTCACTACTCCTGACTGATCTAGGCCTATCCGACGTCTGGCGACTTTTCCACCCATGTGATCGAGACTTCACCTTTTACTCTTCACTACACAAATCTTACAGTAGAATTGACTATTGGTTTGGATCACCCACTGTGATTGAGAAAACCATTGATCCTCAATCTTACCCATAGTGATTTCTGACCACTCACCAGTTAAACTACAGCTCTTATGGGGCCCTTCACAACCTAGATCCTCTTTTTGATGTCTTGACAATCTTCTCCTTAAAGACCCCAAAATCTTATCTATGATTAAATCACAGATCAACAAATTTTTCTCCCAGAATAACCCTGCAGACACCTCTATGTCTACTGTATGGGAAGCCCTTAAGGCCACGATTCGGGGGAAGATAATTAGCTATACTGCATACCATAAAAAACAAGAGAGCAACAACTCTCTGATCTTGAAAAATCTCTCAAAATGAAAGAGAATTTATACTTTAAATCTCATAAAAAGAATCCTTACAACTTCATCTTGAAATTCTCCAGTTAAGATTCAAAATAAACTAATTAATCTCCCGAAAAACTGAGTTAGCTCTATTTAAACTGAAACATAGATATTGGGAACAGGGAGATAAAAAATGAAAGCTTCTCTCTTTCCAACTTAAAATGCAACAATCCGAACGTCATATTTTAGGTCTTAGGTACTCTCAAGGTATTATCCATTCTGACAACCCTTCCATAAACCATATTATGAAATAATTTTATCAGAATCTTTATTCTAACTCAAACACTTCACCTATCTTACATATTCAACAATTTCTAGACAGTTTACATTTGCCTCATCTTTCTACCGCCAAAGCGAATTCTCTAGATAAACCATTTTCCCTCCAAGAAATTCAGCAAGCTCTATCCTCTTTGAAGTCAGATAAATCTCCGGGAGAAGACGGATTTTCAGTAGACCTCTACAAAGCACTTTCTGATATTTTATGCCCGATTCTTTTTAATGTCTTTCAGGAAGCCACACACAAAGGTAAACTTCCCCCAACATGCACTGAAGCAATTATCACATTAATCCCCAAGAAAGATAAAAGATTCTTTACTACCAGCTAATTATAGACCTATTTCATTATTAAATATGGATGGTAAGTTATTAGCTAAGCTTTTAACTTTGTGTCTAGTGCCGCTTATCCCTAAATTATCTCATTGCTCACAAGCTGGGTTTATTAAAAATAGATCTGGCTCGGACCACCTACGCTCTTTATTTAACTTAATTCACAAAGTCAAATCCCTTAAAACCCCTGCAGCGGCTATTGCCATTGATTTTGAAAAAGCTTTCAACTCCTTAAACTGGAAATACCTTTACCAAGTTCTATCTTACTTTGGTCTTCCCCACACCTTTTGTTCCTGGATTAGATTACTATACACTTCACCTACTGCAAAATTCCTTACTAATTCTACCCTCTCTTCTTCCTTTCAACTGGCAAGAGGAACCAGACAAGGATGCCCTTTGTCACCCTTTTTGTTCATCTTAGCCATGGAACCCTTATCTGCCAGCCTACGTCAATCTCCCGATATGAAAGGCATCTCTATTGGCAATTCCAGATACATCTCTGTCTCTTACATGGATGACCTTCTAATACTACTTGAGAATTTAAAAGAAGCCAGACCCTTATTGATTAACTTACTTAGTAAATTTACTTATATCTCAGGCCTTGCTCTTAATTATGGAAAATCCGAGATACTACCCCTCAATGACCAATGTATGCCCTTTATGAATCTATCTTTTGGATTTTGCTGGTCTCCTCAAGGCATTACTTATCTAGGAATCAAAATAACTCAAAACCTGGATAAAACTTGGGATACAAACTTTAACCCATTATTAGATTCCATCAGGACAACCCTAGACAGATGCAAACTCTTTAACCTGTCTTTCATGAGGAAAACAGCTGCCATTAAGATGACCATTACTCCCAAAATCCTTTATTTATTTGCTAATATTCCCTTAACTCTACCATCTATCTTTCTCTCTAAAATTGACAAATTACTTGGCAATTTTATATGGAATGGTACACCTCCAAGATTCAGTCTCAACAAGTTACGTACACATTGGAAAAAGGGAAGGTTCGGTCTTCCTTGGTTCAAAGCTTATTCCTGGGCCTTTCAGAATTCCCAAACTATTAAATGGTTCCATAAACCTTCATCTCACACTCCACTATGGGTTACAGTGGAATCCGCATCCTCTCCTGGAGGATTCCCCACAGCTTTCATTTTTAGCCCTCTCCCCTCTAAACTCAAATCACATCCCACTATCTCAGCTTCCGTCCATTATTGGAAGTTAATTCACAAATTTTTAAAGTCTAACCCAACCCCCTGGTTTTATACCCCTCTGTGGGGTAACTCTTTATTTGCTCTAGAGAAACAAACTATCTTTTGCCGCTCTTGGAAAAACAAAGGTATTTTCTTCTTAGGGGATATTCTGGACCAGAACTCACTCACACTTAAACCCTTCTTAGAATGACAGAATATTTGGAATCTTCCAAAACAAGATTTCTGGAAATATTTACAGATATGTACTGCTTATGCCCCTCTCTCTCTCTCTCATTATGTTCATAACCATAATTTACAAAATTACTACAATACATGCTGGATAAAATTAACTACAAAATGCAATAGCTCCATCTATAGAGACATTCTGGATGCCTTACCTGATCAAACTCTATCAGCTAAAAATAAATGGAGTACCCTACTCAATTATAATATAATGAATAAACAATGGAGTAAGTGTTGGAATATATCTCATACTATATTCAAAGATGCCCACAGCTCTTTAATTCAAATTAAGATTCTATATTCTTGGTATAGAACCCCTTCCATACTTCATCATATGGGTCTTTTAAATAATAACAACTGTTGGCGTTGCAGCGTATCGAGTGGTGATATTTTTCATATTCTATGGACTTGCACTCCCATTAATAAACTCTGGCATAAAGTTCATACATCTGCCTCCAGAGTTATTAGACATAAAATTCCCTTTAAACCGAAATTTTTTTGCTAGGTATACTAACCCCAAACAATCTTACCCTCTCGCATGCACATTTTAGATGGCTGAATATATTGTTTCTCCTAGTTAAACATCTGATTCTTATGAACTGGAGATCAACCCATATACCAACTCTCTCAGATGTTCTTCAAAACCTATCTCAATATGCATCCCTAGACCGGTTATCTCATAGTACTCTTGGTGGACTCAATTCATACAATAGATGCTGGCAGGACTATTTCAAGTATATTGATGCTACTAATACCTTTATTCCCTAATTTATAAGTATTCAACCCCCCTTTCCTTCTTTTTTTTCTCACCATCTACACAATAGATTAGGGTCATAACAACTTATTGCACAGATACTCTTTTGTCTTTTATTCTTCTTTCTTTGCTTCTCTTTTATATCTGTATTACTCTTCTTTGTCTATTCCCTTTTATCTCTCTTTTACCGGTCACATGCAACCACCTTTTCTTGTTCTATGTTGAACAATATGCAAGTAGGAATAGGTCTATCCTCAGGTATTTACTGACTTCCCTTTTTACACTCTACAGACAATATAAACTCAATTTTTTGTTGTTGTTGTTGTTGTTGCATTACAACTCTAGTATCATTTATTCGTAGTTTTATTTCCTTACAATTATGACCTAATCCTAACTTTAGTACGGTAATCTTTTTTCATGTATGCGTATTGTGTTCTCCCTTTTATGTTCCTAGTTAACTGACATATCTATTCCTTATATATAACATGTTGTGTACCTGTATTATTTGTTTGTATTACCTTTGCAGAGATTTTCAATAAAAAGATAAAGTGGAATAAATTCCCACCATTAGATCATACCACTGACCCAAAGTGGGAGCCCCAGTGGAAAGCCATTTCCTGGTTATGGCCTTCTTCGCTGTCAGGATACAAATAGTAAACAATTTCCTAGTGTTGGGGTCTCAACACCCTTTCGGGTAGTTGGTAAATAGAAATGTCAGGCATGAACTGATCAGTCTTTCTAACCAGTTGGGTGCGATTTGTATAATGGAACACCCTATGAACATCCAAAGTATGCAGTAAGTTCTCCCCCTGATTAGAATATTCAGGAAAATAAACAGGCAGGTGGATGGCATTGATTTAGCGTGGACTCAGGCACCACCTTA
Organism: Neoceratodus forsteri; assembly: GCA_016271365.2. Classification (NCBI taxonomy): domain Eukaryota; kingdom Metazoa; phylum Chordata; order Ceratodontiformes; family Ceratodontidae; genus Neoceratodus; species Neoceratodus forsteri. Next base: position 1,113,163,616 of record CM028131.1, read on the forward strand.
GGCAGAAACTTAGGATTAGTACGTAAAGTCTTTGTGAAAAACTAAGTAAGGCTCTCTACAAATCAGAGCCTGAAGCTCTGAAATCCTTTGAGTGGAAGTAACAGCAACTAAAAATACGCTTTCCATGACAGAAAGCGCAGCTCAAAACTCACAGCTGGCTCTAAAGGAAGGCAGAGTGAGCTTTTCCAACATAAGAAGAAGGTCATATGGAGGGACAGGGTCCTGAATGGGAGGTTTCAAATGTAGGATACCATGCAAGAATGTGCGACATACCTGCAGCTGGGCAACAGCTGTGCCCTCAATACGTGCATGGTATGCAGAGATGGCAGAAAGGTGCAGCTTAAGTGAAGAGTACCCCAGACCAGAGTCCGAAAGGGAGAGGAAGTATTCCAGAATCAGGTTCACTGGGCAGGTGATGGGATCCAGGTGATGAGCAGTGGCCCATATAGAAAACATCAGCAACCCTGGAAGAAACCCCAAAGCGGACGATAGCTAAGTCTGCAGGAGCCATGCATGGAGATGCAGAGACTCGAGGGCCTGGCTGAACCAGGGTGCCCTGTTCCGGTATACTGTCTGAACGGCAAAAATTGCATAGTGAACATCATTACAGCGGCAATTCATTGTTGCCACTGTAATGTACCTGTCGGGCCCTGGCACTGCTTTGACTGGGTATTGCACCCCACCCTGAATCAATTCCGACTCTGAGTTGATAATCCCAAAGGATGGGGGGTTCAGGGGGCTACTTGATGGATTTATGGTGATCGCAACTTGAGGTCGACATAAATCCATCGCTGTGATGTTGGTCAACCTAATTTTTGTTGAACCAGTGTCATGGATCTCCCTGTTCCTGGGAGAGCAAGCCAGTGCACAGGGGCCAGGGTACTGGAGGTTCCGCTGCCAGCTACTGCAGTAGGGGGAACCAAATTTGACATGACCAGTATTTATTGAAATGTTTCACCAGGAAGGTATGCTGAACAACAAATTGCTCATCTCCTGCTGGCCTGGTGGTGCTGAGGGTTGAGGCGCTGGACGCCTCACCTTGTGCCATGCTGGCGACCCATGCTTGTGAACAAGCACAGGGCATCGGGGGTTGGTGGGGTTGAGGAAGGCTCGAGCATCCCATTGACTGCCTCTCCTTCCTCGGGAGGGGGGGTTCCCTTTAGCTGGCACAGTAGCAGCCCCTGGTGGTGGCTGGGGGATAGCATTGCCCAGCTGGAAGATGTAGGGGGATTGGGCTGCAGCGGACGTCTTTTGGGTGCACTGGGAGCGTGCACATGCTGAGCAGGACGTCATTGCATGTCTGAGCTCTGGGACTGTAAGAATCTGCTGTGGGGACACAGCATGGAGTGGGACCCCTCTCAGGAGATTGGCAGGGTTTTGCCACCACTCCAAGGTCCTCCTCACTGGGTCAGAAACCATGACTGGCTGATCCAGGTCATTGGTGCATTGGTTCCATTGGACCTGAAGAGTACATTGGGGAACCCCTCATATGCAGGCAGTCCAGAGGAACTGTGGTAATAGCCATTGCCATGTACCCCAACAAATGAAGGAATGTTCTGGCTGGTACCTGATGACTGGAGGATACTAACCAGGCCTGCGCCATCAAGTGCTCTGCTCTGCCCCCGGGCAGGAAGGCTGTGCCCTGGGATAAGTCCAGGACTGCTCCTATATACTGAAGGCATTAGCTCAGAGAAAGACAAGACTTTGGTGGTTGCTCATGATCCTTAGGGCCTGGAAGAGCTGAAAGGTATCTTCCAGGTTCGGCAGCAAGAGATCCCTGGAGGGGGCTGTCAGAAGCCAGTTGTCCAGGTAAGGGAACACATAAAAGCCCTGTCTTCATAAAGCCACAGATACCACTGCTAGGCACTTGGTAAAGACCCAAGGTGCAGAGGAAAAGTCAAAATGGAGGTCCCAGAACTGAAAGTGGTCCCCTGGAAGCAGAAGTGGAGGAAGAGGCAGTGGGCTGGGAAAATCTGGATATGGAGATAGGCATCCTACATATCCAGGAAACAGAGCCAGTCCCCCTGGTGAAGGAGAGGCAACAGCCCCTAAAGGGTAACCATCCTGAACCATTTGTACTCTGTGTAGAGGTTCAGGTGGATGAGGTCCAGGATCGGCCTCAGGTCCCCTGTTTTCTTGGGGACGAGGAAGAAGTGGGAGTAGAACCCCTTTCCTCTTTGTGCTGGGGGGATGGGCTTTATGGCCTTTTTGTGCAGGACAGCCTGACTCTCGCTTGGGTGCAGGAAATGTGGGCCTGAGGTTAATGGGAGAGTGTGGGAGGATTTCCAGAGGGAGCTCCAGAAACTCGAGGGTGTGACCCCATTTGATAATCTGTAGCACCCACTGATCTGAGGTTACTGTGCTCCACCTGTCTAGGTATAGGGAGAATCAACCCCGACTGCCTCCCCCAAGGCCTCTGCAGGGGAAGGGTTGGGTAAGGAGTCAGGCCGTGGAACCAGGGGTGGGAAGAGTGGCAGTGGGCATTCTGGGGGCCCTGGGGTAGTTGCTGTGACTGGTGGGATGTTTGTCTTATACTCAAAGGGTTCTTTTGATTGCTGGCCCTTGGAAGGCTGGTGAGAGGACCGGCCAAAGGACTGATGTTGGGAAGACCGTGGTTAGGACTGGTACATGGAATATACCGCCCTCAGGGCCTTGCCCGATTTCTGAAGGTGGGAGATGATATCTTGGGCATCTCCCCCAAATAAAACAGAGCCCCAGTAAGGGGCATCTGTGACTTTGGCCTGAACATTAAATGTAAAACCAGACACCTTGAGCCATGAATGGTGGCAAATGTAGATCTCTGCCGCCACCCCATGCCCGGAAGCATCGACAGAGTTGTATGTTGCCCTCAGCAGTTGGTTGTCCACATCCGATCCGGATTTCAAGAGTTGGGCCAACTGCTTTTTAGTGGAATCTTCAGGGAGGGCTTAAACCAGATCCCTCGACTAATCCTAGAGGGCATTCTGGTACTGTACTATATGAGTCAGATAGTTAAGGGTCTAAATGGCCAGTGTGGCAAAGGAATACACCAGCTTGCCTAGCTGGTACAGTTGGCAAGATTATTTGTCTGGAGGGTGGGTGCTAAGGTGTTTGGGCTTTTTAGTGTCGTCATGGGCCGCGTTCATGACCACTGAATCCACTGTGGGGTGTTTGCCAGAAGAAAGATTTGCCCTCCTGACGCATGGTAAAGACGATCCACCTTCTTTGTTAAGGTCAGGGTGGATGATGGGTGGTACCATGCCACCTTAGTAACATCATCATATGAATCGATTAGAAGAGACACCACCAAAGGGACGGTCTCCTTCTTCTGAAGGTAAATAGCCAAACGACAGCACTCCAGGTCAAGCTACTCTGTCTCCCATCCCATAAGGGATTGGATATGGCACATCATGTCAAGGAAAGAGGGATCATCAGGGGGAGACTTGGGGGTCTCCTTAGGAGGCTCCTGACTATCAGAGGAACCCCTCAAATATTCTGACTCCAAGGAGGAAGAGGAGGAATTATCCCTCGACTGATCATTTCTGGGACCGGCGTCTATGGGTGACGGTCATCCATATGCTGATCAGAGGTCCCCTTGTGACCCTCAGAAGCCCCTATGGTACAAGGGCTGCTAGGTCCTGCCTGGTCTGGGTCCCAAGGTGGGGGGTCCTGGGGAGGAGGATGAGGGGAAGGCCAGCTGGGTGCATCCTTGTTCTGCATAAAGGTCCACCAGGCAGTAAATAATGCATTATAATCCACTGGTGGAGGAGGGTTGTAGGGTGGATAAGGATATTGAAGAGGAGGATATGGGTACATTGGTGGAGGAACTGGTGTAGGGTACCCTGGTGTAGGTCCAGCAGATGCTGGCTGGGGGTCCCTGGGAGGACCGGGGGAATTTGTTGTGACTCAGGCTGGGGCTGAGGTGATGATGGTAGAGGAGTTGTTAGTGGACATGTCCGCATAGCCAGTGCCAGCTTGACAGGCAAAGGCTGGCGTCAGTCTGGTGAAGTAGCCGACATTGGCCCCAGAGATGAGGCTGGCACCTACAAGGGTAAATTCCCCCAAGGCAGGGGAAGAGGCATCGTCTGTGTGGAGGAAGAAGTGAGTGCTTGCTCCGGGCGATGCCTGGGAGGGCTAGCGCCGGCCCCAGAGTTGGGGACTGAAGAAGGCAATGCCTTGGCTGGGGGGGTGATGGGTGAAGACCCGCCACCGGAGGCTCCAACCCTGGTTGAACTGCCTGGCTGAGGCCCATGGGAGCAAAGGGCCTGAGCATCAGGGGCTGGGCGGCAGGGGACAAAGTCCACTGCCCTGAGAAGCCACCACCCACAATGGAAATGAGGGTGGGTGGCTATACCATAGGTAACCCAGAGGGAGTGAAGGCTGCCAAGGAAGGAGGGGCCAACCCTCTGCAGGAGGAAGACCCAGAGGTGGAAGCCAGTCTTTGTGGCAACTGTGAGCGAGAGGCTGACCGAGGACAGTCCTGGTGCTTATCTTAGTACTTATGCTTACTGCAAGACTTCTTCTCCTTCTGGGAAGAAGAAGATGCCATGGAAGACTGAGCCAGGGAAGTGAAAGAGCTTTTAGCCCAAAGCTCCTTCTCCATCGTGGCCAATTTTTGCTGAAACAGGTAGCTTTGAAGGGTCTTCAAGTGGCATCTCTATGTGGCTTGGTTGAAGTCCTGACAGTGCTGGCAGGCCTCGGTGTCATGGTTGGGGCCTAAGCAGAGCAGGCAGGAAGAGTGACTGTCTTTGGCGGATATCTGCTTGCTGCAGGCACACCTTGTAGGCTGGTCGGAAGATGGGGCTGGAAGAGAAGAAGACATAAATGAGATGGAGAAAACACTGAAAATCGATGTTAATACTGTAAGAGAAAAAGGAAATAAATTGCGGGTAAATGTGAACAAAATGGTGGTCAGCTGAAGCAGGCGTCCATGGAGGTGTGACGTGCATGGGTCGATGGCAGGAAACTGTCAGGAACTGAGGTGTTTTATTTATTTAGTTTTTGTTGACCGGGTAAGTGCACTAGACAAATCCTGCCTATTTTCAGGCACGACCCGGAGGATGGGGAATACTGATGAATGCCTGTCATGTACGGTATGGGCTGCGCCCATTGGCTCTAGCTCTGCACCAATGGGCGTGCAGCCCTGAACTGTATCAGTCGGCCAGGCGGGCGGGCGGCAGGGCGGTGGGATGCTGCCGCCGCCTGCCGGGGAGCGGGGTGGTGGGGCTTCTTGGGTGGGTGGGGTGGGGGACACTAGACACCAGGGAGATGTTTGGGGGTTGTCACTTGACATTCTGCCCGCGATCGGGCATTACAGTCCACTGGACCACCAGGGAGATATTCGGGTTGGGGGTCTTTTACATTCTGCCCCGATCGGGCACTGGGGGTTGTCATGATACGTTCTGCCCGCATCGGGCATTGGAGATGTTTGGGCGGGGAGGGGGTTGTTTTTACGCTCTGCCCGCGATCGGGCTGGTGGGGGCACAGGGACTGAGTTGGGGGCCAGCCGCGGTGGCAGCTGCTGTGTTGCGCCCTGCAATAGCAAGCAGCTCACCGTGGGTGGCCCTCAACTTGATCCTTTTTTTTTTGGCTCAAAGTTGTGCAGGCGCAGGTTGGGGGTTGCGCCTGCACAACTCTGCACAACCCGACTGAATATCGGGTTGCGCAGTTTATGCATGGTTCCTCCCCCTCCTGTTGAGCATGCATTCATTTGCATTGCGCTGTTGCTCAACCTGTTTTCAGTGGCGCAACTGCCTCCTGCTGAATATCGCAGAATGGCGCAATGTAGGACTTGCGCATGCGTAACCCTGTTGCGCATGGCACAACCCTTTTGAATATCTGGGCCCAAGTGTTTTTATTCTTTGTTCATGAGTCTGCAAATTCTTTGATTGCGAGATACTTTGATTGCGATCATGCATCGTGAGAGAAGGACGAGATGGCCGGATTAAAAATTCCATTTTCTCAGCCCAGTGGTGCCCTAGAAAGTCAAATCAGGATGGGTTTTACTCAGGGGGCTTCGTTCTTTCGAACCATGGTCGTGGTTTACCAGAATTCATTCAATTTTTTGATTTATAGCATTTTTAATTCTTTGTACTTGAGCCTGAAAATTCTTTGATCACAAGCCTGCAAATTCTTTGATCATGAGATTCTTTGATCGCCATCTTTGATCGTGAGGGCAGGACAAGCTGGCCAGATTTTTTATAATACAATAGATAGGGAAATTTTACCAATCTTTAACATTGAATATCTCGGAAACGGTTTGGTCTTTTTACTTGAAATTTGGAGGGTGTTTACGGCATGTCCGGTGGATGTAAATTACACTGTTTAGGTGTCAGAAATTTTTTTTTACTGGAGATATGGTGTGGCGCAGTTTACGTCCTGCAGACAGCGTTTTGCTTGTGGTGGTGCCTTGAAATTGATAGGACACCTAGACTTAGTGTTATGGATGTAGTTTTCAGTCATTGTGTGTGTTAAATGTCAACAGGTGTGGAACTGTGCCAGTCTGACGAATGAAAATGTCAAACTGTGACATGTTATAGCTCGGACACGGCTTGGTCTTTTCACTTGAAATTTGGAGAGTGTTGACGGGATATCCTGTAGATGTGAATTGCAGTGCTTATGTGTCAGACAATTTATTTTTTGCGGAGAAATTGCGTGGCACAGTTAATGTTTTGAGGACAGTGTTTTCTATTGCTCTACTACATTTACATTTGTTTAGTGTGCTGGTTGTGCTGCTGTCAATGTTCTTTTTAGCCATTAGGTATGTAATGTGGCCTGACACTTACAAGTTGGTGGGAGCATGGGGCCCAAAGGGCTCTGTGCTCCCACCAACTTACGCAACTTTCTACTTTTCTATTCTTTCTTTTTTTTTTTTCTTTTTCTTTTCAATTTATTCTTTTTGCCTCCATACTACTCCCGTTGTTATTTTCTGCTCTGGTCACGGACCCCCTTAAGCCGCCACCTCTAGAAATGCCTGCATCCCCACGGTTATCCCTGGCTTCCCCCCCAGAGAGTGGGGCCGCGGCACCGACCTTCCCCCGGTTCTCGGAGCAGCGGTACTGGTATCTAGTCGGGGAACCGGCTCTAGAGGCTGGTGAGGGCCTTAAGGGGGCAGGCGCCATATAGACGTTGAGGCTCTGGATTTTTATCCCCCCCTTAAGCAGGATGGGGACGTGCAATGACGACCTGCGTCCGCCCATCCTGACGTACTGTTAAGCATCGACATAACGTGGCTACTCAGCTTCCACTAGGTGCCGCTCATACGCCGAATGCTGCCCTGCCCTCCCCCCGGAGAAGGAGAGCTGTCGGAAGGACGCTCGATCCTTCTCCTCCTGGCCGGCCCTCCGGTGTCCCGGCTGTTCCAACCCGGTCACCGCTGCAAGCGAAATCCAACTGCTGCACCGACGGCCGCCCCTATTCTTTCTTAAAAGTAAGGAAATTCTATGCAAAAAACTTTGTTAACGCATCAGTTAGGGTTATACTACAATGAAAAAAGCAAGGAAATAGGGTTATACTACAATGAAAAAAGCAAGGAAATTCGACATTAGGGTTCCCACCCCTTGCACCCCACCCCCACTCTGGCCTCACCAACAGGCATCGGGCTTTGTGTTGGGGTCATTGGCCCTAACTCTCACCCCATTCTCCTACACTGCACCACCTCAGCTTGTTTACATATGGGATGGGGTGAGAGTTAGGGCCAATGACCCCAACGCACAGCCCGATGCCTGTTGGTGAGGCCAGGGTGGGGGTGGAACCTGATGTTGAATTTCCACTTTTTCACTGTAGAATAACCTTAACTGATGCATTAAAAGAAGTTTTGCATAGTGTGTGTGTGTGTATATATATATATGTGTATATATATATATATATATATATATATATATATATATTATATATATATATATATATATATATATATATATATATATATATATATATATATATATATATATATATATATATATATATATATATATATATATATATATATATATATATATATATATATATAATATATATATATATATATATATATATGTATATATGGTTCACATTAAAGTAACAAAAGCACGGAATGTGACATTAGGATTTCCAGTGCTAACTCCCTACCCCCCACGACCCCAAGCAGCAAAAGGAAACAGCATTAGGGTTTTGGGTCTCCTGAGTCTTGGCGAATCAGTGGTGGGGTCTTCCTTGGGGTTGTCAACCCTAATGCTCACCCCCTTCACTGAGCAGACAAGGTCAGATGTGATCTCTTTTCTTCAGGCGGGGGCCCACAGGGTCCTGCGTGAAGAAAGCTACAACAGATGTTAGAAACATAGAAACATAGAACTCTGTCATCAGAAAAGGACCACTTGGCCCATCTAGTCTGCCCTTTTCCCTCCGCATGGCTCCTTTGCCATATTGTCCTTATTCCCTTCTTTCTTTCATACCCTTGCCTCTCATGTTTAATCCCATATAAGTATCCTATGCCCTCTTGAATTCTCCCACTGATTTCACTCCCACCACCCACTCAGGTAGCTTATTCCAGAGACCCACCATCCTCTCGGTGAAGTATTGTCCCCTCATATTTCCTCTGAAATTGCCTCCCTCCAGTTTTAGGCTGTGCCCCTTTGTTGTCATGTTGTCACTCATTTTGAAAATGCTCCCTTTCCTCACCCTATTTATTCCCTTCAAATATTTAAAAGTTTCTAGCATGTCCCCCTCTCCCAGCCAGCCTAGTGGTGCTGAGGTTTGAGATGCTGGACGCCACACCTCATGCCATGTTGGCGACCCAGATTCAGGAAGGAACTTGGGCCATCAGAGGTTGGCAGGGGTAGGAGAGGATTGAACGTCTGGAGGACTGCTCTCCTCTCTTTGGGGTGGGTGGGTGCACATGCCGCAGTACCAGTGGCTCCTAGTGGTGTCCGGGGGTGGCGCAACTTGCGGCATGCTCTTTCGGGGTTGGGGGTGTGGTGGACCCTTATGCATGAGTGCAGGAGCGTGCCCATTATGTGCAGGCATCATTGCATGTCTGCACCCCCAGGGGCAACCGTAAACAGGAAAAGCCCTGGCACCTGGACAGGCAAAGGTGGGGCCAAGGATATCTACCGAGCCCACGGCCAGATACTGCGTGGCTGGTCGCTGTGTCTGTCCTCCTCTTCCTGGCTGCCCTTCTAAATTATAGATAGAGTGCTGGAGGAGTTAATGGCGGTCCCACCCCGGGGGGGGCTCAGAGCCTGGGGGTGGAGTGGTCGGCAGAGTTGGAGGACAGCTCCTGGGAGCAGTGAACCAGGATCAGGGGGATCTCAGGTGAGGTGGGAAACAGGCATCCCCACATCCCACTGGAGAGAGTTCTTAGGGGCCAGTGAGGAGGAGGAGTAAACAGAGTTAAAAAAAAAAAAGTCTCCCCTCTCCCTCCTCATTTCCAGTGTGTACAGGCCAAGCTCCTCAAGTCATTACTCATATGATCTTTTGTGCAAGCCCTGCACCATTTTGGTAGCCCTTCTCTGGACCCGCTCCACTTTATCTCTGTACCCTTGAAAGTTTGGTCTCCAGAACTGTACCCCATATTCCAGGTGTGGCCTAACCATGGACTTGTACAGTGGCATGATCACCTCCCTCCTCCTACTCGTGATACCCCTCCCTATGCATGCTAGCATTCTGTTTGCCTTCCCCACTGCCTTGTTGCACTGATTTGCTGCCTTTATGTTATCTGAAATGATGATCCCCAGATCCCTTTCCTTCTTTGTTGTTTCAGTTTCCTCTCCTCCCAGCCTATAACTTACCTTTGGATTTTTTTGGCCTATGTGCATAATCTTACACATCTTTGCATTAAATCACGATTGCCACCTCTCTGACCACTCATCCAGCCTGCCTAGATCCTCCCTTATTTTCTCTAGCCCCTCCCGATGTAGCCACCCTATTACAGCTCTTTGTGTCATCTGCAAATAGACACACCTTCCCATGTAGACCCTCCATTATATCCCCAATATAGATGTTAACAGTATTGGGCCCAATACTGACCCCTGGGGCACCCCACTTGTCATTTTTTCCTCCCTGGAGCGAGCACCATTGACAACCACCCTTTGAGTTCTGCCTTCTAGCCAGTTTTCCACCCAATTTGTTAATTTCTTCCTTACCCCGAAGCTGCCCAGATTGTTTATTAGCCTCTTGTGAGGGATGGTGTTGAAGGCCTTACTGAAGTCCAGATAGGCCACATCCACAGCCCCTCTCTGATCACATACCTCTGTCACCTCATCAGAGAATTCGATCAGGCTCATTTGACATCATCTTTTTCTTGTAAACCCATGCTGGCTGTCATCTAAGAGCCCTCCCTCCTCCAGATAGTGCACTAGCCTCTCTTATATGAGTGCCTCCATTATCTTACCCACCATGGAGGTAAGGCTGACTGGACGACAGTTTCCTGGATTCTTTCTCCCTCCACCCTTGTGGAATGGCACCACGTCTGCCTTTTTCCAGTCCCCTGGGACTTTCCCATTTTCCAAAGATAGATTGAACAACTTTGCGAGTGGTGCTGCAACCTCCATCTCCTCATGCACCCTGAGATGTACTGCATCAGGGCCCAGTGCCTTGTCTACCCTTAATTTGCCTAGTTCTTCCAATACCCTACCTACCATAAAAGGACTTGTGTTTACTTCCCTGCCCTCCTTTCCCTAATCATTCAGTATTGGTCCCCTTTCCTCCTCCTCAATTGTGAAGACTGAGCTAAAGTATCCATTTAACATGTCCGCTTTATCTTCATCCTTCTTGATCAAAGCTCCCACCTCCCCTTTTATTCTCATTATACCCTGTTTGCATCTTCTCTCACTAATGTACCTAAAAAACTTTTCCTGGCCTCCCTCACTATTCTCTCCTCTGACTCTGACTTTGCCCTCCTAACTGTTTACCCTGCCACCCAAAGCTTTTCCCTGTATACTTACCTTTCCTCCCTTTCTTGAGTATCTTTGTATGCCCTGAAGGCTTTCTTTTTCCCTTATTGTTCCTGCTATCTCTTTAGTGAACCAAAGCAGCCTTCTTCCACATTTTTTCTTGCCCACCTTCCTACTGCTCTGCTCCATTGCCCTCAAGATTCCCCCTTTTATTGCTGCCCACATATCCTCAGTGTCCTCTAGGTTCTCCTTCCCTTTCATCTCCCTCCTGAAAATTCCCTTCATTGTCTTAAAATCTGCCCTCTGGAAGTCCATTACCTTGGTGGTGGTGTGACTTGCTTCCATCCCCGTCCTAATATTAAACCTGAGTGTTCTGTGGTCACTATCTCCTAGATTTTCAGTCACCTCGACCTCTTCTATACTGTCCCCTTTAGTCATTATTAAGTCAAATGCGGTTTCTCCTCTAGTTGGTTCCCTGACAAGTTGCTGCAGGAATGCCTCCTGCATGGACTCCAGCATCACCCTGCTTCTTTCTGATGCTGCTGTTGGGATCTCCCATTTCATGTCTAGGAGATTTAATTCCCCCACCAACAGAGTTTCCCCTTTCCTTGTCATCCTTTATATTGACTTGAGCATCTCCCTGTCAACCTCCTCCTCCTGATTTGGTGGTTTGTACACCACCCCAAATGTTGGCAACGTTTGGCGAGACATACTTTTGTACCTTTGAAGCATGTATCATTATGAGACACTGGCTTGGAGCTGTACCTTGCACTTCAGACAGGAGACTATGGGCTGAGGGGAAGGAGAGCATTAGAGTAGACAACCCTGAGGAATACTTTACCACTGATTCGCCAAGACTCAGGAGACCCAAAACCTTAATGTTTTTTCCTTTTGCTGCTTGGAGGGTGAGAGTGGGAAGTTAGGGTTGGAAACCCTAATGCCACATTTCTCTACTTTTGTTGCTTTAGAAGGGTGAACTTCAACAGCAAGAAAAAATACCTGAAAAACAACCTCCAGCATGGAATGGAGGGAGGAGTAGAACAATGTTGGGCACGGATAAAGAAAGCAATAGCCGGTATAGTCACAAACCAATGCATAAAGCAGGTAAACAAAACCAGAAGGAGGAAAAATTCCCTTTGGATCTCCAAGAAGGTAGCCTCCAAGGTCAGAGAAAAGAAGGCAGCTTTTAGGAAGTAGAAAGAGTCCTGAAGTGAGATGGACAGGGAAGAATACAGAGCAAAACTGAAAGAGACATGTAAGGCCATACGGGGAGCTAAAGCACAAATAGGAGAAAAAATTGCAAGAGGCATCAGTCGTGGGGGCAAAACCTTCTATAGATACATAAGGTAAAAGAGAAAAACTGGGGGGGATAGTAAGAATCATTAGGGAAGGGGATGAGCTCTCTGAGAGGTACCAGGATAAAGCAGAGATCTTCAATGACTACTTCTGCTTTGTCTTCAATAAGGAAGAGGAAGGCCACGATCCACCTCTAAGCAAGAAGACGACTGAGGAAGGAGGGATAGATGTAAGCCCATTCACAGAAAAAAGGGTTTTGGAAGAGTTATGTAAGCTGAAGGCAGACAAGGCTATGGGGCTGGATGGGATCCATCCCAGGATACTGAAGGAGCTTGGTAATGAACTGGCAGAGCCGCTGGCTGAACTGTTCACCTTGTCACTTGAAGTGGGGGAGGTCTTGTTTTATTTTATTCTTGTTTGTTGAAAAGGTTTGTTGTCTCAGAGGTGTTTCAGACTCCTTCTCACATTGAAGGAGCTAATTGCTTTTCCTCCCACAGCTCTTCCAAAGGATTAGGTGTGTATGTGGGGTGGAACTGGCAAACTGTCAATAATTTCCAACAGAAAGAAGGGTTAAAAAGTCAGGTTAGTTGATATCTTGGAGGTAGAAGACTTGGTTTGCTGGCCAAGGCACCTAGCTTCACCTGAGCTCTTTCCTTCTAAGACTGCTTGAAAGGCAGAGTAGAGAAACTTACCAGAGCAAGGGAAAAGGATTAAGACTTAGTTTGGCTAAACAGATTTACTGTGGTGGTGTTTTTATTTTTTACTCACAGGGATTGCTACTGTTTGTTGCTAACATTTCATTGCTTATTTTCTCTGATTCAAATTGTTGTTGCTGGTATACCTTCTTCTGCATTATTACAAGGTGTGCCTACAGGTGTGTGCTAACAGATTACTCCTGTAATCTTCTGATTCAAATTGTCTTTTGCAAGGTATATCTTCTGTTACTGCTTTATTTTTCTCTGGAACAAAGTGTTTCTTACAGGGTATATCTTCTTTGAAATTACTGTATTACAGGTGGAGCTTACATTTTTGTGACTTTTTTATCATTGGGCTAAGCAAAATTACTGTTTGACACTGTGTTTTATTTTATCTTGTTTGTTGAAAAGGTTTGTTGTCTCAGAGGTGTTTCAGTCTCCTTCTCACATTGAAGGAGCTAATTGCTTTCCTCCCACAGCTCTTCCAAAGGATTAGGTGTGTATGTGGGGGGTGGAACTGGCAAACTGTCAGTAATTTCCAACAGAAAGAAGGGTTAAAAAGTCAGGTTAGTTGATATCTTGGAGGTAGAAGACTTGGTTTGCTGGCCAAGGCACCTAGCTTCACCTGAGCTCTTTCCTTCTAAGACTGCTTGAAAGGCAGAGTAGAGAAACTTACCAGAGCAAGGGAAAAGGATTAAGACTTAGTTTGGCTAAGCAGATTTACTGTGTGGTGGTGTTTTATTTTTTTACTCACAGGGATTGCTACTGTTTGTTGCTAACATTTCATTGCTTTATTTTTCTCTGATTCAAATTGTTGTTGCTGGTATACCTTCTTCTGCATTATTACAAGGTGTGCCTACAGGTGTGTGCTAACAGATTACTCCTGTAATCTTCTGATTCAAATTGTCTTTTGCAAGGTATAGCTTCTGTTACTGCTTTATTTTCTCTGGAGCAAAGTGTTTCTTACAGCGTATATCTTCTCTGAAATTATTACAGGTGGTGCTTTACAGGTTTTACAGTTTTATCTAACATTAGGATAAGCTTTCAGGGTTACTGCATTTGTTGTTGACTGATTGTTTCTGCTCTTACCTCCTTGTTCTTTTCGTCCGTGGTTCTTCTTTTAGGCAGAGAAGGGCCCAGCCACCCACCCCATCCCAACCACCCACGCTACACTCCTTTTATAGGGTACCACAGTTGTGACATTTCCTGTAGCAGAGCAGGAAGGGGCGAATCAGTGGGGCCTCCACAAGGTGGATCTAATTTACAGGGGCACTAGTAATTTAACTTGTTATAACAAGTTAAACAAAGCACAATTAAACCATTACTTGCATTTTTTTTTTTTCATTTTTTTTCTCCTTGTAATTACTCTGACTAGGTTACAAACCCAGCAACTTATTTGGAATGGATTTCATTAACTGCAGTACTGTGGAACAATTTTCAGAAGGACAGTCTTACAGGATTTAGGACACTGTCCTACATGCTGGGCCTTTTGAGATCTTAGGGCTCAGCTCCGGCAGCATGGGCAGAGATTGCACGCCTCAAATTTCATATTGAAGAGGAAATACATTATAAGAACCACCCACCATTTCCCAGCATCCAACAGAAAAACCTTGACCGCAGAGGGTAGTTGGTCCAGGAGGTTGGCAGGTGGTTAGGAGGAGCAAATCAGGTGCCCCATCACTCTCTGCTCTCCAACACATTACCTCCAAAACCATATAAACACTACAAACAGGTATCTGCCTCTATCTCGAAATCAAATAAAGAGGCAGAAGACACTGCAGAGCAGGACACTGCAGCACAGGAGCTAGCACAACAAAACTCACCCAAATCAGGAACCAAAACAAAACAAGCACAAAGGAAACCAAAAACTCTGATCATAGGAGACTCCATGATTGGGGAGTTGATACCCATCTCCAGCTAGGGGTGATGGTCAGATGTCTCCCAGGTACATCAGCATGGAGAGACACTGACCGCATTGCTAAAATTGTTCACAAAGCAGGAGAAAACATTGATGTCCTAGTACACATAGGGACTACATCTCGCCAGCCGGGTCAGTTGTGGAGACCAAGGAACACCTGACTAGGCTGGGTGACAAACTATCATCTATTTCGTCCGGCATCTCCTTCTCTGAGATCCTGCCAGTCTGGGAGAGGGGAGCAGATGGACGGAAGGTCAGAGAAGGGGAGATAGGGGAGCTAAACACGTGGCTCAAGGGCTGGTGCCAGGAAAAAGGACACAGATTTGTAGGGAACTGGCAACAGTTCTGGGAGCAAAAGTTCTTTAAATTTGATGGACTGCATCTGACTAAAGAGGGAGTCAGTGCATTGGGGCAGAAGTTTGACGTCTTTGCAGAATATTTAAACTAGCAAATGGGGAGAGGGGTGCAGCACCCCATACGTCGAATGGGAAGAACACCCCTCCCCCCTCAGCTAGTAGTCAAACAGGAATTCAGCATGTTTGCCGCTCATTTGCATCATCACCAGGTAAGAAAAAGGTTTGTCTCCCACGACGCACAGGGTAGTGCCAAACTTCACCCAACAACCAACACACCAAAATCTGGCTAATGGAAAATCATACACAAATGCTCACAGCCTGAAAAATAAGATCCCAGACCTGCAGGCAATAATGTCAGAGGCTAAACTGGACATAGTAGCAATTAGTGAGATGTGGTTTACCAGTAACCACACTTGGGAGACTTCAGTACCTGGCTATGTATTGTTCAGAAGAGATCGAGGTGCAAAAGGGGAGGAGTGGCCTGTATGTTAATGAAAATATCAAAGCTACAGAAATTCAGAATACACATAAGGAGCCAGAAGAACTGTGGGTCACCCTGGAAACAGGAAATGGGACAGCCATAAGAACTGGGTTGTCTGCAGGCCCCAGACCAGAGGGAGGACATAGACACATTACTGTTAGAAGATATACAAAACATGACAGCTAAAGGGGAGGTTCTGATAATGGGAGACTTCAACATGCCGGATACAGATTGGTCAATACCAGCAGGAACATCAGCCAGAACTAGACTCATAGTGGATTCCCTGCAGGGGGAGGGCCTCAAACAACTGGTACAGCAACCCACAAGAGACAGGGCTATCCTAGATCTAGTACTGACTAACAAAGAAGGGATCACAGATCTCCAGGTAGAAGGTCACCTGGGGGCCAGTGACCATCACATGGTATGGTTCAATTTGGCTACTACATCTAAATCATCCCATTCCAAGGCAAAAATATGGGACTTCAGAGGAGCTGACTTTGATAAGATGGCCAACAGAGTTAAGCTAGCCCTGGCAAAAAGAAACACAGGTGAGGGGTACAGGCAAAGTGGGCAAGCATTAAGGATGCAATACTTGAAGCAACATCCCATTGTGTTAGACAGAAAAGGAAGTGCAAAGAAGAAGGAAACCACTTTGGTTCTCAAATACAGTAGCAGAAAAGGTCAGAGCCAAAAGGCTGGCCTTCAGGAAATATAAGGAACACAGCGGATGAAGATAGGGAGGCATACCAAACTGCCCTAAGGGAAGCAGGTAAGGCAGTAAGGCAGGCAAAGTCCCAAACTGAGGAAACACTAGCACGAACAGTAAAAGAAGGTGACAAGACTTTCTATAGATACATTAGTGAAAGGAGAAAGTCCAGAGGGTATTGCTAAGCTTAATGGAGAAAAGGGAGCATGTGAGGAGGAGGACCCTGTAAAGGCATCTATCCTAAATAGATACTTTGCTCAGTATTTACTGAAGAGAAGGTAGGCAGGGCCCACAGCTCAGCATCATGGACACAGGGGAGGGAGGTGAGCACTACTCCCTTCACAAAAGAAAGGGTCCTACAAGAGCTTGCTAAGCTCAGGGTGGATAAGGCAATGGGACCTGATGGCATACATCCCAGGGTACTTAAGGAGCTAAAGGAGGAACTAGCAGAGCCATTAGCAGAACTGTTTAGTGAGTCTCTGAGCACAGGAGAGGTCCCAGAAGACTGGAGAAGGGTTTCATGTGATCCCGCCCACAAGAATGGTAGCAGGAGGAGGCGGGAACTACAGACCGGTCAGTCTTACCTCAGTAGTGGGCAAGATTATGGAGGCACTCCTAAGGAAAGGATAGTGCAACACCTGGAATCCATAGGGGCACAGGATCCAAGACAGCATGGGTTTACAAAGGAAGGTCCTGTCAAACTAATCTCATAGATTTCTTTGACTGGGTAACCAGAGTGGTGGACCAAGGGGAGCAGTTGATGTCGCCCACCTTGACTTCAGCAGCAGCTTTTGACACTGTTCCACATAGAAGATTGATAAATAAGCTGGGTAGGCTCGGGTGGTCAGAAGTTGGTCAACTGGGTGACAAACTGATTGATGGGCAGAAACAGAGAGTGGTGGTAAATGGTATACAGTCAGAAGAGATGCAAGTCACAAGTGGGGCACCTCAGGGATCAGTCCTGGGGCCAGTCCTCTCAACATCTTCATTAGTGACCTTGCAGATGGACTAGAGGGTAAGGCTTGTCTGTTTGCAGATGACACCAAGATCTGCAACAGAGTAGATGATCCAGATGGGTGGGCAGAATGAGAAGAGATCTGGATAAACTAGCAGAATGGTCAGAAGAGTGGCAACAGGGATTTAATGCAAAGAAGTGCAAAATCATGCACATAGGGAAGAGAAACCCTGAAGCCACCTATAGGCTGGGAGGGGAGTTGCTAGCAGTCACAAAGGAAGAATGAGACTTGGGCATCATCATCACTGATGACCCTAAAATCATCCAAGCAGACCTCTAAAGCAGTAGGTAAGGCTAGGGTGTTAGGGTGTATTAGTAGGAGTATCACAAGTCGCAAGAGGGAGTAATAATCCCTCTGTACAAGACACTGGTTAGGCCCCATCTGGAGTACTGCAGTACTGGGAGACCACACCTTCACAAGGACATTAACCAAATTGAGGCAGTCCAGAGAAGGGCAACCAAAATGGTGCAGGGACTGCATCAGAAGACATATGAGGACAGATTAACGGAGCTCAATATGTATACCCTTGAGCAAAGGAGGGAGAGAGGTGAATATGATCGAGGCATTCAAACACCTTAAGGGCATAAACAAGGTGAAAGAGTCTAACATGTTTAAATATAAGAAAAATAGCAGGACAAGAGGACACAGCATGAGATTAGAGGGAGGGCGATTAGGGGAAATGTGGAAATTCTTTTCACAGAAAGGGTGGTGGATGGATGGAATGGCTTACCACAAGAAGTGGTGGCTATGAATACAGTGCAGGGCTTCAAACAGGCATGGGATAGGCATAAGGGAGCAATACAAATGACTATGAATAGATAGGCCACTGACAGAGCAAAGGCCGATGGCACATTTATAAGGTAGAAAAAGAAATGGGCAGACTGGATGGGCCTTGCGGTCCTTATCTGCCGTCAACTTCTATGTTTCTATGTTTCATATAGGAATGGAGATGAGCAAATATAGTCCTGCTGCACAAGAATGGGAGTAGGGAAGAGGCAGGGAACTACTGTCCTGTCAGCCTCACCTCAGTGGTGGGTAAGCTGATGGAGACGTTACTCAAGGAGAGGTTGTTGGCATTCATGGAGTCAAGCAGGACTCAGGATCCTAGACAGCATAGCTTCATGGGCTGGCAGATCCTGCTAAATGAACTGGATTGAGTTCTTCAACTTCGTGACCAAAATAGTGGACTGGGTGGGCGGTGGACATGGTGTACCTGGACTTTAGCAAGGCTTTCAACTTGGTACCTCACAGAAGACTTTTAAACAAGTTGGATAGCATGGGTGTAAGTCCAAAGATGGTTCAGTGGATTGGAAATTGGTTGAGGGACAGGACGCAGAGGGTCATGATAAATGGCTCCTTATCAAACGAATGAAAGGTGATGAATGGGGTGCCGCAGGGGTCGGTACTGGGGTCTATACTTTTCAAGCTATTCATCGGTGATATAGCAGAGGGACTGGAAGGGAAGGATTGCCTGTTTGCAGATGACACCAAGATCTGCAATAGAGTGGACAAACCAGAAGGGGTAGCCAGAATGGAGTCAGACCTTGCCAAACTAGTGGGAAGGTCGAAAGCTTGGCAGTTGAAATTCAACACAAAAAAGTGCAAGGTCATGCTCCTGGGTAAACATAATGCTGGTAGGGAGTACTTCATGGGTGGTGAAAAACTGACTGCCTCCAAACAGGAAAGGGATTTGGTAGTGTTACACGAGGTCCCTGCACCCTAATTGATACCCTCAGAGGTACACCGTAGATGGCTAATGCTTAGGTATAGGTTATACTAATATATATATAGGGCTAAGGGCATCTACCGTACAAGAGTAGATATCAGGATATGAATGCATATTGTTGTAACCCACTTTGCTTGCTAATGCACATATATTTTACCATGTATTTTCTGTCTATTTCTTACTTGTCAGATGCCAAGACATCTGTCCTTGAAGTAATTATAATATGTAAGATGGCATTGCCATCTTTTGGTGATTTGTACCACTACACTTAGTTATGTAAGACTCTGTATAAGAACTTCTTTGTTCTAAAACTGATGACTTTACAGAATCATATAATGTTATCTTGGACCGTGGAGCCACCTCTAATTTAGCCAATAGGGCTCATCTCTGTAACTAGAAATGTTTCTATCTTTTGGTAACCATAGTAATTATCATAGTTATATAATGTAATGCACAAGCTTTACATCTCAGAGACCCGAGAGACCCCAAGAGACTATAGAGAAACCTCGAGGTGTAGGGAACGCTTAGCACTGGCTCCCGGTTCGTATTGGTAAGAACTGCTTAGGGCAACTGTGATTTATCCCTTTGGTAGTAATAAACTTGTTTATTACTCTAATGCAACGTGTTTGTGATTACTTGCATTCCCAATATCGTCAAGAACCTGAAAGTGAGGTTTAGACCTCTTGACAGTAGTAATCATAATGGACAACTTAAAGATGGCAAAGCAGTGTGAGAAGGCAGCCCCAAAGACAAACTGAATCTTGGGTTACATAGGAAGGGGGATATCTAGCAGAAGGAGGGAAGTAATACTGCCGCTATACAGGTCACTGATGAGACCTCACATGGAGTACGGTGTGCAGTTCTGGAAACTGCACCTCAAGAGGGACATTGATAGGCTGGAGATGGTCCAGAGAAGGGCCACCAAAATGATACAGGGGCTGCATACAAAGTCATATGAGGAGAGACTGAGTGAGCTCAACTTGTACTCCCTTGAGTAAAGAAACGAGAGAGAGGGGATATGATAGAAACGTTCAAGTACCTCAAGTGTATTAATAAAGTGCAGGACCAAGACCTGTTTCAGTTCAACAGCTACTCTAGTCTTGTTTTGTCAACAGGCCTGTTGTTTTGTGAGTAATGAAACAATTCACGAAAGAAGACAGCCATCTCACGCAACAAGATTTGGGACTTGAATATGTTTTCAATCTTTTTTCATGAGCCTGCTTTCTTTCATGAATGACAAAACAATCAGAAAACAAGAAGGTCAGCTCATAAAACAAGACTGAAAAAAAGTAAGTCCCAAATCTTGTTTTGTGAGCTGGCCTTCTTGTTTTGTGATTGTTTTGTCATTCATGAAAGAAAGCAGGCTCATGAAAAAAGATTGAAAACATATTCAAGTCCCAAATCTTGTTGCATGAGATGGCTGTCTTCTTTCGTGAATTGTTTCATTACTCACAAAACACAGGCCTGCTGACAAAACAAGACTGAGAAAAAACAATTAAATCCACATTCTTTTTTCATGAGCTGATAATCTTGTTACATGAGGCTATATTTTTTCATGAGCCTCTCAAAACAATCGTCTTATGAAACAAACCTTGCTAAGGATTTTTGAGATGTTCCAAAATCATATTTTGGGATTTGTTTTTGAAAAACTAAGTGCAGAATCGAGCTAAACAGGTCCTGTTTAGCTAGATTCATGTGTTACTCTCTTTCCATGGCATCATTTTTATGGGTTTCCCAAAAATTTTTTGTTGAAAAAAACAAATGGAAACAAGATGGCCACCATATAAAATAAGAATTTTTGCTCATGAAAAAAAGTTTTGGTGCACAAAACAAGAATCTTCTTTCATAAGCAGAAATTCTTCTTTAATATCAAACATCTATTTGAAAGACACTACTGAGCATCTTCAGAACTGAAATTTAAAATCTTTATGACTTGGGAATGGATTAATGTTTTTTCACCAAACCAACGAAAGCAACCATTTTGTGCCAAGCACGTTTTACCCTGAAAATTACAAAACAAAAATCCCAACCATCTGGGCTGTAGGTGAGAGCAAAAGAACAGCAACCCCCCCGATTTTTCCTCTTTTTGCACTATCTTGATATTGGAATCTGCATATTTGACCGGAACAAAACTTGCCAAATCAAAAGACCCTACCCCCTCCCACCACTATGTATGCAAAATGTTGTGCAGTTCCACTGAACAGGGGTGAAGCTGTTAAGGAGCAAAGTTAGGGGTTTAACATTAAACACCCTACTCAACCCTAAACTATAGGGGTGCTACTGTGCCCCTACCAATCTGGGGAATTATGGGTGGTGCCTTCGGGGGGGGCTAGGACTTCCTGTGTTTTCATGCACCAAAACTGCTATACACAAATGGTTGTTGATATTTACAAGGAGCAGATTCTCCCTTGTGACAGCAGTGCTGCATTCACTAGTGCAGGTCACATGTCCAGTTGTTAGTGGCTGCATACAGGCTGTGTGAGCACAAACATACTTGAGTGTAGCAAGCACTGTGACACAGAGTGAAGGAGTTTGCCTGGCATGCTGGCGACCTGGGTTCACGTCCTGAGCCCAGGTGTCAGAAGCAGAGACTGGCAGAGAGAGAATTCAGAGCGTCCATTTGACACTTCCCTCCTGGGGGGGGGGGTGGCAAGGGCCTCGGCACCTGGAGGTGGACTGGATGATGTGCAAGGAGCGTGAAGGCTTGACACGCCCCCGCATGTCCCCGCCTCAGGTTGCCATCCCCATGTAGGTTCAATCAGGGGTGAGTGGGAGGGCCAGAAAATGGAAAAATCGTCCCCTGATTGACTGGATGACTGCCTCCAGTCCCTGTTGCCACAAAGCCCTGGATTGCCCAGACCAACCCCTGAAGCACCTGGGTCAATAGAGTTGAGCCTACTGGCACTTCTCTCTCAGAAGGGGGAACCCGTCCGATGAAGGGATCCTTTAGGTTTCCCGGGGGGTTGCCAATATGGGGGTGTTGGATGGTGACGGGGTAGAGGGGCGGCAGGGTCCCCTAGGGGGCCTAAAGGAGTGGCCAGTCGGGGGTACTCAAGAGGAGCAAAAAAAAAAAAAAATACTGGAGTGTGACAGTCACAGGGGGTTGGCCTATGGCATTTACCCTGGGCACATTGTGCTACTGCCGAAGTAATTCCTTTCATCTTGCACCTCAGTGGCTGTGCCAATATGTATATACACCATTCCTCCCCATTCCTGGTATTCAGTGAACTCCCCCAGCCTCATTCTCTTCAGTTACTGCTGTTAATAACACTTACCCATGCTGGAGCAAACATTCCAACTAGGAAGACTATGACCCTTGCAAAATGTATCAAGGATCACAGTACACTGTTACTGTGGCTGAGGATGCCAGGGAGCTGCTATGCCTACTGTCATCCCTGCGCAGGAGCAAAATGGTGCACTGTGCTCTTACAGACTACTCTTTCTCAAACTCATTGGCTACCTCATGCAGCTTGCCTGATAGCACTGGCCTGCTTACAGCAAATAAATACCTCCTTTCCCTACTTACTGCCTCCCACCATGGCCTTTGCCGGCATCCCCTTGGAATATCCTCTGGTCACCCTTCTCATTTGTCACATTTGCCTTACCGTTATGTGGTGACATTGAGCAAAACCCAGGTTCCCCTCTTCATTCCCAGACTTGGTCTTCAACTAAGGGTCTTAAGTTAGCACACATGAATATACAAAGCCTAATGGCAAACAAGGTTGAACTGGAGGCCTGGGTCAGTAAAAATAATCCTGACATACTAGGCCTTACAGAGGTGTCTGGCTCCCTCTCCCTGGGCTAAGACACAGATATGGCACACTGATGAGTCCAAATAAGGACGAAACACGTGTATGTGTCTGCTGTTCTTAGCCTTTGCTGATTGCATTGTGAGGCCTTCTGGGACCATGTAATTCTGCTTAAAGTAGAGCCAGTCCCGGGGCTGGCCCAGTGGCGCTGAGGGTTGAGGCACTGGACGCCACACCTCACGCCACGCCGGCGACCCGGGTTCAGGAATGGACTCGGGCCAGGGGGGAGTGACAGGGGACAGGAAAGATTGAGCATCCCATGACTGTGCTCCTTCCTCTGGGGAGGCTTGGGGCACTGCAGCACACCATGGTGGCGACTGGCAGAGGCCAGTTGCACTACAGCAGTGAGTAGCAGAATGGGGGGGAGCGCGTGGTGGGCATCGGCACATATGTGCGTGGACGCCATTGCATGTCCTGCTCTCCAGGGCAAGAAAAAACAGGCAGAAAATGATGGCGTGCAATCTAGGCAGCTAATGGCCGTGCCCGATGTTCCTGGTACCTGAGAGGATCCTGCATACAGAGTGACATGAATGATTAATGGCCGGCTATGTGGGGGTGCCAGACCGGGCCTGTGGGGTGCGGGCTAAGGTGGCCGGGGGATCACAGGGATCCGCTCTACGGAGGAGGATTAACAGAAAGAATGAAAAAAAAAAAAGTAGAGCCAGTCCAAATTCTCTCATGGGGATCTGCATATTTCCCATGATGCTTTGCATTATTGGGTTATGTGCAGTTGTGTTTCCTTTAAAACTTGGCTGTATGGCTAATATTCTCTGGGATAACCCATGCTTCATGACATTTTTTCTGGGGTTCTTTTGTAGCTCTTTTCCTTCTCTATTTTGGGGTCCCCATGGCCCAAACAAATAACATCCCCCTTCAGGGGTGGCTGGTTCCCCCTTCCTGGGCTAAGACACAGTTATGGCACACTGATGAGTCCAAATAAGGACAAAACATGTGTATGTGTCTGCTGTTCTTATCCTTTGCTGATTGCACTGTGAGGCCTTCTGGCACCATGCAATTCTGCTTAAAGTAGAGCCAATCCAAATTCTCTCATGGGGATTTGCATATGTTCCCCATGATACTTTACATTATTGGGGTATGTGCAATTGTGTTTCCTTCCAGAGACATGACTGAAACCTTCCATACCCAGCCCTGCCTGTGCATCTCTGGCTACAGTTTCATCCACTTGGACAGTAAGTCCCTCAAGAGGGGTGGCGGAGTCCTGATCTACTTTAAGGATCATTTAAACATCTCCCACCATCCTACCATGCCGAATCTCCCCCCCGAGTGACTCCATGTGGTTTTCACACTCGGCAAAACTAAAACTCTTCACCTGGTGAGGATGTACTATCCCCCCCCCTTCCCAGCGTGGCTTCCCGGGACTAATCTCCCTGATGACCTTACCCCCTTGGCTGCCTCTAAGGAGATTCTTCTCTTAGGTGATCTCAGCCTTGATTGGTTGGGTGCCCAAGCAAAGTCTTTCGAAATGTGGATCAAAAAATTAAATTTAAAATGAGATCTCCCCCTCAAGTTGCTTTAATTAGAAATGTGCATCTATTATATCCTGTATGCTTGGAGTAAATTAGCATATGGTGTGATGTGTCATTTCTTGAATGCATAAATGGTATGTATTTGCTAATAAATACAATAAAAAATGTAATTTTGCTTAGATCATTACTGCACCTAGCAGAACTCTTCGCAAAACTTAAAGCACTCCCTGCTGGACTGGTTCCTCACAAACAGGTATAAGATTGTAATATCTGGCATCTTACCAGATACCGTCTCTGACCAGTCCCCCAGTTTTGCAGTCTGGTGATTCATTCCCCTAAAGCCTCCTCTCTGACTGTTCCACTTCATTGATTTCTTGAAGTTAAACTCCCAGGACTTCCTGGCTGACCTGGCCAACATTGACTGGTCCTTCCTTACCTCTTTGTCTTGCGTAAATGAGGCTCTAGTTAAATTCATCAACACATTCTCCAAAGTTCAGCAAAACCACACTCCTCTGCCACTGCCAGAAACCCTCATAAATTTTAGGATGCCATAAAACGCTTCTTGAGCACTGAATCGAAGTTTCCCCTATTTGACATTCTCATCTATGGTATAGAGTATAACAACCCCACCACAGCTGAAATGCCTTTAACTCCAAATTCTCCAACCTCTCAGCTTTCACAGAAATTATTGACGCCAACCCTGGGGCCCTGGCATCTGCCACTAGCCCTCCACCCACTGCAATGCCATGCTCCCGCCCTTCTACCATCGACCTGTGAAAACAGCTGAGGTGAAGAAATTACTAATCTCTGTCACCCTTGACAACAACTGTAGGTCAGATGGCCTGGAACCAAAGCTGCTGAAGAGCGCAGACTTCCTCATTTATTTATTTATTTCAAGAGTTTCACCAGTAAACGACAGACTGAGCTAAAGTAGCTTGTTTTCCAGATGCGTTCTGAGGGACTCATAGCACTCCCTATCTCAAAAATCCTAAATCTCTCTCTCTCTCTCTTCACTGGTGCCGACCCTGATATCTGAAAAATTGCCAAAATCACTTGTTTCTAAGATAGGTGATCCCAAACTCATGGACAGCTATCAACCCATTGCCATACTCTCAGTCCTTTCCAAAATCCTCAAGAGGATTGTCACATCACAGCTAAATGACTATGTTACCAAATACAATCTCCTGTTTCCCGCCCAGCATGGTTTTAGGAAAAACCATGGCACTTCTACAGCCCTGGCCAAACTGACAAATGATATCAACCTATCAGTGGTTGCTGGAATCCTAACTAGTGCGTTGTTCATCAACCTTACAAAGGCATTTGACCTGGTCAATCACTCACTTCTCAAAACCAAATTCACCTCTTTCAGGGTCTCTCCACCCACAAATACCTGGTTCTCCAACCACCTAATGAATAGAAAACAGCAAGTTTGTCTCCACTCTTACACCTCCAACCTGGCAAACATGACAGCTGTGGTTCCACAGCCAGGACTCTAGCCTAGGCCCACTCCTCTTCTTTATTTAAATTAATGATCTTCCTGATGTTGCCCTGGGCTGCAGCTCTACTATAAGCAGATAATCTTTTCCTGTACTACAGTGACCTGACCATTCCGATCATCCAAAAAGCCCTCTCTGATGCCTTCGCGCTCACAAAGTCTTGGCTAGCAGCAAACAAGCTCATCCTAGGTCTGTGTTCTTTGGTTCCCAGCCAAAACTCTGTGCTACCACTTAAAAACTAGCCATCACCTGCAAAGATGGATCCCTTCTCGAGGATACTAGTAGCTTCAAATACCTGGGTATATGTTTAGACTCCTCCCTAGATTTCTCCTCCCATGTCACCTCCATATGCAAATCTGTAAACACAAAACTGGGTCTGGCTTTTAGGATCAAACACTGCCTATCCCCAGTTGCCAGACAGTCTATAGCTCAAGGTGTTGTTCTGCCTGGTCTCTTGTATGGCCTCCAAGAATTTCAGGGTGCAAACAAAACTGCCCTGTCTAAATGGGATATGACATACAATAACGTGTGTCGATTTGCTTTGGCCTTCCCAAAGCTTACACACCACTGCCTCCTCTACACTGGATTGGGCTGGCCTTCCCCTGCTGGCCAGTGATCTTTTGCTCTGGGCTGCTTTGTGAATAATCTCCTACAAACAGGCTCCCCATTTTCTCTAGCAAACTATCTATAGCGCCGAACCCCTATATGCTCACTAAAGCTCACTATCACTGTTGACTATGTCTTTATCCCAATGTTTATTTACAGTCCTGTAATACTGTACTATGAAGTGTATGTATCAATTTTGTATCGAAATATGCTCTGTATATTCTTTACAAACTGTACATTTTATTATCAATGTTTGTTATTGTCTAATCTCTGTTAACTGACATGGAGCCTTTGTAAAGGAGCCTCTGACTCAAAGGTTGTAGTTCAGAACTTCCTAATAAAAAAAATAAAATAAAGTCTATGGACTCCCAGCCTCTCACTGAGTGCAGATGTTCCACCGGCTTTGGAAAGCTGGCTTTTGCAGTCTGTGACCCAGTATATTGGAACTCCCTTCCCCCTGACTTACGCCTTTCTCCCACCCATTCGATCTTCTGCAAGCCCCTCAAGGACTCTTTGTCTTCCTGGCCCTTGCTCCTTCTAGTACTAGGGTTTGGTCAGCCCAGGACAGTGCACTTCCGCTTCAAATCCCTGTGTATTTTCTATATACTATGTGTTATTGTTCTCTGTTTTCCTGATACAGCCGTTATCTTTGTTTTGTCCTGTGCCGCACTCCT
The DNA here is from genome assembly GCA_016271365.2 of Neoceratodus forsteri. Classification (NCBI taxonomy): domain Eukaryota; kingdom Metazoa; phylum Chordata; order Ceratodontiformes; family Ceratodontidae; genus Neoceratodus; species Neoceratodus forsteri. The sequence continues at coordinate 1,113,190,732 of CM028131.1, forward strand.
TTTTGCAAACATTCTGACTGCACCTGCCACTGTATTTTTTTTTATTTACACACCTGCTTATTATGATGTCACTTTTTATGCACAGTCAGGACTGACTGATTGCCCTCTAGTCTACTGTATACTGGTGCTGTGTATTTCTGTCCTTTTTACGTTCACTTGCGTGCATGCACAAGGAACGTTTTGGGAGAGTAGCACACTTGGAGGTGTGCCTCTCCCATCCAATGCACTGCTCCCTTGAGCAGGCGTGGCGGTCCTGCACCAATGGGTGCAGGAGCTCAGTATGACAGTGGTGTTCCTCTGCTTCAAAGGAAAGCACCACTGCCATACTGAGCGCTGCCGCCGTCCCCCCCTAGCATCACGCTGCCGCACGCCACGCCACGCCCAAAGCTGCGGCACGCTTAGCCCACCCCAGCGTGGCAATGTTGTTTGCCGACGGGGTACCCAATCCCCTGTCGGCTCCACGCCCCCAACACTATCTTGCCACGCTGGGAGCCCACCCAGTGTGGCAAACGTTCTCGCTTGTTTTGCCGATGGGGGTGCTAATCCTCGCCGGCTCCTCGCCTCATTACCTTTCTCTGCCATGCTGGGAGCTCCACCCCAGCATGGCAAATGTCCCATGTCGCTTTTTTTTTAAACCTGTAAAATAAAATGGTCCCATGGCGAGTCTCCCAGCCCTCTCCCACAACCCGCACTCCACCCACCGCGCACTCCAGTTTCCCACACCCCTCACCCATACTTACCTCCGACTCCGCGCCACGATCTTCGTGGACCGGGAACACGCCTGCACTCTTCAAAGCCGACCGCTAACTGAGGAAATGCGGTAAGCTGTATAATGGGCTAGATAGGGGGTTTCAACTTTGACAGATATTAAATATTTTTGGAATTTTGCACTCACCAACAGTTTAGACTTTCTCATGAATGATGTCACTGTAATGATGCTTATTTGCTCGAACAGTGATTTCGCAGGCACTGTGCAGTCACTGCATGAAATCACCCTTCGCCTCGAATAATGCCATGACAGTGACATCATTCATGAGAAGGTCCTAAAACCCATGTTGAAAATTTGGTGCAAAATTCCAAAATGACTGATTTAATTTAGCCGCATGCTATGCAGTTCCATGCAGGCTCGTAAGTTTGTGAATTTTCAATATTTTCACTCCAGATTTTCAACATTGACACCTTCTATGAGTTGTACAGCTGTCATTTTCACATCTCACCCAAAACATGTTTCCGCCCATGTAGTGCACAATGGCACAGTCGGTGTGTGAAATCAATGTGGAACACATTAAGAAAATCACAGTGACACTGTTCATGAGCACAGGTCTTAAAATGGCTATGTTGAAAATTTGGTGAAAAAATTCCTAAAATGACTGTTTTATTTAGCTGCGAGTTCCTCACGCACTGCAGGAGCTTACGTAATTTTCAATATTTGCACCCAGATTTTCAACATTGCCATTTTACCACACCTCCTCGCGAGCAGTACAGCTGTTTTCACATCCTGCCCAAAAGTGTGTTTCTGCCCATGTAGCGCATAATGGCACTGCCGGTGTGCGAACTCAATGTAAGGGACACATTAACAAAATCACAGTGATACTGATCATGAGCAGAGGTCTTAAAATGGCTGTGCTGAAAATTTGGTGAAAAAATTCCTAAAAATGACTGTTTTATGAGTCTGCGTTGCGCAGTTCCTACGCACGCTCGTAAGTTTGTGAATTTTCAATATTTTCACTCCAGATTTTCAACATTGCCATTTTACCACACCTCCTTATGAGCACTGCAGCTGTCATTTTCCACATCTTGCCCAAAACGTGTTATTTCTACATGTAGCGACAATGGCACAGTCGGTGTGCTAACTCAGTGTAGGGACACATTAAGAAAATCACAGTGTCACTGTTCATGAGCAGAGATCTTAAATGGCTATGTTGAAAATTTGGCAAAAAATTCCTACAAATAACTGTTTTACGAGCGCATGTTGTGCAGTTCCTACCACGCCGTAAGTTTCTGCTTAATTTCCAATATTTTCACTCATAGATTTTCAACATTGCCATTTTACCACACCTCCTTATGAGCAGTACAGCTGTCATTTTTCACATCCTGCCCAAAACGCTTTTCCCCATGTAGTGCACAATGGCGCAGTCAGTGTGCAAAATCAATGTATGGGACACAGTAAGAAAATCACAGTGACACTGTTCATTAGCAGAGGTTTTAAAATGGCAATGTTGAAAATTTGGTGAAAAAATCTAAAATGACTAGTTTTAATGAAAGGCAAGCAGCCAGTTCCCACGCACGTCAGAGGGTTTGCGAATTTTCAATATCCACTCCAGATTTTCAACATTGGCATTTTACCACACTTCCTTATGAGCAGTACAGCTGTCATTTTTCACATCCTGCCCAAAACGTGTTTCCGCCTATGTAGCGCACAATAACAAAAAGGTCATGCTGACAATTTATTGTGCAAATACCAGCAATCGCACAGGGCATTAGGGTATAGCACCATACATGCCAAATACCACTGCAAATACCTGCAAGCGAATGTTCGGCATTGACAAATGCTTGTTTATTTGAAACATAATCCATGACTGATGTTGCTCTCAAATTTATGTCACTGTTACCGTAACTGTTATTGTATTATGTCACTTGATAAAGTTAATCTGTAACTCTCCCAGGTCATGCCTGAAAATAGGCATATATATATATATATATATATATATATATATATATATATATATCTAGTGCACCTTACTTGGTATCAGAAACTAACTAAATAAATAAATACATAGCACAATGCCTCCAACTATACCAGTTCTCTTATTAAGACAGACGTCCTCTTCCCTTTTTTCTTTGCTGGCACACTGACCTGCGCAGTATTGCAGGGAATGATTTGTGACTCATTTGTATGTAGCTGATATGGGTGCAACACAGAACTGTACCTTACAGTGTCACAAATTTACCCTTTCCTCGTGGTCTGTATTTGTGTGTGCCTCTTCCTAACCTTGCCTGCCCAAGGATATCTATGGGAGACAATTCAATTCAAAATTACATCTTTCTGACTATGACATGAACCAAAATGAACATGACATACTAAAATGGCTATCATGCATGCAAAAATGAAACTTGCATATTATGAGTATGACACAGAATTAAATAACACATACCAAACTGAGTATAAAAACATACTGAAATGAGTTTGAGACAAACTGAAATGCAGTGCTATAAGTACAGCACATACGAAAACGATATAGTATAAACTGAACTTGGCAAAACACAAACCAAAATGAGTACAGCATATTCAAAATGGTTCTAACACTTGCAAAGAGTGTAACTCACTGAAATGAGTGTAACACATATCAAAATTAGTATGACAAATTAACGAGTATAAAAAATTGAAATGAGCAGTATACACACCAACTTATCCAAATGGGCAAAGAACATACTGAGATGAGGATAACACATACTGAAGTGTGTATAACACATACTGAGAAGCACAAGATGGTAGGGACCAATCACAATACAGCTACAAAAATACATAGGAAGTGACCCTCAGTTTCAGTGTTCCTTTTAGTCTGCAGCATATTAACAACTCTCAGCATTGTATTTTAGCAGTAGTCAGATATGTCTCAGTATTTCTTTACATATACACATATATGAATCTATCACAGGAAATACCACTGAAATGAACTGGTATTACTTATAAAATTTACAGATATATCTAGAAATACTGGGATAAATTTCTAGCAGACACTGTATGTTCAGGTGGTATATACAGCTGGAAGGACAGCTGGGGTCCAATAACCACCGCATGGTGTGGTTCAGCATGGAGACATGGACTCAGTTAAGCCACACAAGGGCATGAGTATTAGATTTCAGGAGGGCAGATTTCACTGAAATGGGCAGATGTATACAAGCAGTCCTGGGGAAGGGAGAGGTAATAGAAGTAGGACTGTTATTATGCCTCTGTATATTTCTTTGGTGAGGCCTGTCATGGAGTATGGAGCACAGGTGTGGTCACCCTTTAAAAAACAGGACTCAATGTTGTTGGAGCGGGTCCAGAAAGAGCAAAAAAGCTATCCACAATATGGTAGGGAAAATTACTAAACCAGATTGATGGAGTTGAATATGTATACTTTGGAGGAGCCGTAAGAAAACGAGGTATATGTGCTTAGTGTACAAGGTTTGGCAAAGTGATGATCTTTTGGGATATCACTGTCTAGAATTAAATAATAGTATGTATAATACAAGGTCTCACCTAATGCAGTTAACAACATCAAAGCGGAAGAAAGTAATGGTACACAGTGGTTTAATCAAAGGATAGTGTAACATTGGAACAGATTACCGCTGGAGGTTGTGGTTAGTCAGTCAATTACTGAGTTTAAATCTAAATGGGACAGGCATATGAATCAGATTAGAAATTAGGAGAAATGGCGGCATATAGGACTAAAGTCCATTTGGCTCAGTATCCTTCCTATGATTCCTATGATTCCTATGATTCCTATGATTCCTAAGGGGTGGAAGAACAATGGGAGAAACTGAAAGGAGCCATAGTGGATATAACAAACCAATGCGTTAGGATAGTGGCCAAAGGGAAAAGAAGAAGGAAACCACTATGGTTCTCCAAAGAGGCGGGGGACAATGTCAGGACTAAAAGGCTGAGTTTCAGGAAATACAAGGGGAGCCAAAGGGAGGAGGACAGGGAGGTGTACCTTGAATGTCTAAGGGAAGCAGGGAAGGCTGTTAGGAGGGTGAAGGTGCAGACAGAAGAGGGTACATCAGTGAAAGAAAAAAAAACAGGGGAGGGATTGTGAGGCTTAAAGGGGAGAAGGGAGAGTATAAGGAGGGGGGTCTGGACAAGGGAGAAATACTGACAGATTAGATATTCAACATCACATATACTGGATGCTTTTATGAAGTATTACCAGAACCTGTATTCCTCCCCGAGGATCCCTGATGCACATAAAATTTCAACTTTCCTCACCCAGCTTCATCTTCTGGCTTTGTCGGAACCACAACAAGCCCAAATAATAGCCCCAATTACTGAATTAGAGCTTCAAAACACAATTCAATGCCTTAAAAATGGAAAATCTCCAGGCCCGGATGGTTTTGGAGCAGAATTTTATAAAGGCACATGGGATTTAGTGCGAACCCCTTCTCCAGGCGATACAATCTGCCCACACTACTTCCTCTTTTCCGGTCTCATGGAGACAGGCAACAATTTCAGTGATCTTGAAACCCCAAAAACCCCCACATGTTTGTGACTCATACCGCCCCATTTTGGTTCTCAATCAGGACTATAAAATTTATACAAGCATTCTGGCTCATCGACTTGATCATATCCTTCCCTCACTGATACATCTGAATCAGTCTGGATTTATTAAAGGCAGGCAGACAACAGACAACATCAAAAGAACCCTGTATCTTACAGACCACGCTCAGTCCACAAAGTCCCCTCTCTTGGTATTGAGCCTTGATGCTCAAAAAGCTTTCAATATAGTTTCATGGGAGTTCCTTCAGGTGGCCTTACAAAAATGTTAATTTCCTACCCTATTTATGGATGTGATTAAAGGCATATACACAGATCCGGAAGCGGTAGTGAAGTTGAATGGCTCACACTGATACCGCTTCTCCTTGCATAGGGGACCTGACAAGGTTGTCCCCTCTCTCCATACCTGTTTGCTCTTTTTGTAGAACCCATAGCTCAGATGTTAAGACAAACCCCCGGCCTTCACGGATACAGAGTCTCTGAGTCATCATACCATAAAATAGCATACTATGCTGATGACCTTCTCCTCTATATTACTCATCCTGAAGAATTGTTACAAACCTTAACTACCCTTTTAAAAGAAATAGAGACTCTCACAGGATATACTATAAACCCAAATAAATTGGAAGCCTTACTTATCCAACCCCCTCTTCCCCTAGATCTTACATACAAATATCCCTATAAATGGGATAAAACATATATAACTTATCTTGGAATTAAAATTCCATCTAAGCTATCCGACTTATACAATTTGAATTATTTTCCTGCCCTCTCCAGAATAAATTCGGACTTACAGAGATGGCCCCCCTTCCTCTATCGCTAATGGCTAGAGTTCAGCCTATCCAGAAGAACTCCCTTCCAAAGATCCTATACTTGATGCAAAATATCCCCTTACCCATAGTAATGAAAGATTTCCAGATCTGGGACAACTCCATTAGCCGGTTCTTATGGGTAAATCAACGACCTCGATTAGCATTGGGTAAGCTCCAATACCCCAAAGACAGGGGAGGTTTATCTCTTCCTAATATATTACATTACAGCATGGCCTCTCTGCTCACTTGTATAACTACTTGGCTATTACCTCGAATTCAGGCCCCATCCTGGCTGCTAATAGAACAGATTATGGCAACCTGCCCCTTACACTACTGTCCAGTCTTTGAGCCTAACAATATTACTAGGCTGCAGGAGGCTTCCAGATTTACTAAACAGATGCTTCAATCTTGGATGAAGTTTTTAGCTCATCCCGTATGTAGGTTTCTGTCATCTTGAATGGGAATTCCTGTGGAAGACCCTGACTGGGCTCTGACATGATTAGATGCCACTTTCCAATCCTGAGCCTGCAGAGGTCTAAGATACACACAACAATTATATGAAAATGCAGTGTTCAAATCATTTGACCAACTTAAACAGGAATTTTCATTGGTGAGAAGCGACTTTTATAAATATTTGCAAATATGTCACTTCTTATGTTCAAAGATAGGTCTGGATGTCACAGCCCAGACTATTCCCCCCTTCTGCCCTCTTCTGATTCAGTTAGAGAAAGGCAGAGACCGAAGCCACTTGGTCTCCCATCTTTACAAAGCCCTACAAGGGACACCATCCCAAGTCATGGATCTGGTACAATTTCACTGGCAAGCAGAGCTCCAGACTGATCTGTCCTAGGAGGATTGGCACAAAATTTGGCGGAGGCAATACAAAACCTCCAGCTCTTACACATGGAGAGAGTACTCCTGGAAGGTGGTGTCTGGATATTTTCGTACACCTCAGATCACAGCTAAGTACCTGGCGGGAGCAGATTCTTCCTGTTGGAGGAAATACAGATGTGAGGTAGCTACACATACCCATATTCTATGGTCCTGCACGGTCCTGACATCGTATTGGACTACAATAGGAAACAGGGTTACACACCTCTTTCCTCTCTCAGGTACATTCTCTCTAGCGATAGGGCTCCTACTTCATTATCCCCGCTGTTTCAGAGATCCACACCAAACATACCTTCTTAATATTTTGCTGTGGGCAGCTAAAAAATGCATAACTAGATTATGGCTCCGCCCTGAGCCTCCCTCCATCACAGCCTGGAAAGATACGGTATGATATTTATAAATTAGAACATATGACAGCCAGAATTCAAAATAAGGTTCCTGACTTAATAAATCATTGGAACGCATGGTTCCTTTACATAGCTCAATTTAGACCAGATCAGACACCATAGCCCCAGAGAGGGAGTTGAGATATATAATGGAGCTCGGCGGATGGGGTCGAGCCAGGCCTTACTTCATTTTTTTTTAATTCTCCTTTTGGAGACCATTCGATGCTTAGTTGAGTGGGGATCCCATCTACCCAATATCTTAGAGGGTGGGTGGACTCCTGGGCCTTCTCCCCCTGTTAGCCCCTGAGAATATAAATTAAAAGTGCAAAGCGGATTCGAATATCTGTACAAGGTTGGTGTCTCCCAGTAAGAATTAAGTATGTCATTTAATTCTTCCTCAGTCAGAAATTTCTTCCATTACAACTACACCACTACTTAAATACATACTTGATTGTTATCTCCCTACTTCTTAGTGGTTTGCTACTATACCTGTTGCCTGTTTATTTGCACTTGTAAGGACTCCAAATAGAACGTGATGTCCATGTTAAAATTCATACAAAAGACAGTTTCAAAAAGGAAAGGTGAAATACTGAAATGTATTTCTGCCTATATCTTGCCTAAGGAAGGTGGAGAGGGTCAAGGACTGCAGTTGGGGTAGAGGCTGGGAGTGGTGGACACCAGTCTATCTATAGTGAGAGTTCTGAAGACCGCAAAGTTGAAGGTGGATATGCTATGGCTAAGCTAACATCATCGAGGATATTAAGGGAACGTGCATGGAACTAGCAGTTTCGCAGCCCTGTTCAGAGTCACCAACATGGGTGTCATTCCAGGACTGGAGGAGGCACATGGTCCCACCACAAAAGTGGTAAGGAGGAGGCGGGAACCAGGGCCAGTCAGCCTCACCGTGGTGGAAAAGATCATGGAGACACTGCTGAAAGAAAGGATAGTGGTACATATGGAATCCAGTGGTGCCTCAGGATCTGAGGCAACACGGATTCACAGCAGGAAGGTCATGTTAAATGAATCTTAATAGATTTTTTGATTGGCAACTAGGGAACTAAATCAGGGAGGGGCGTTAGACTTTGCCTACCTAGATTTCAGCAAAGCCTTCTACACCATCCCACATAGAAGGCTGATTAACAAGATGGGTAGTCTGGGCATGGGAGACAAGGTGGTGAACTGGGTTAGGAACTGGTTAACAGACAGGAGACAGGAGACAGAGGGTGGTGGTAAATGGGGTACAATCTGGGGAGGGGGGGTGACCAGTGGGGTACCACAGGGATCAGTTATAGGACCATTCCTGTTCAATGTCTTCATTAGTGACATTGCAGAGGGGCTGGAAGGAAAGGTCTGCATGTTTGCAGATGACACCAAGATCTGCAACAGGGTGGATACACCAGAAGGGGCACAGAAAATGAAGAGGGACCTGGAGAAGCTTGAAAGATGGTCGGAGATGTGGCAACTGAGGTTCAATGCAAAGAAGTGCAAAATAATGCACCTGGGTAGAGGGAACCCTGGGGACAGCTACAGGTTGGGGGGGAACTGACTGTCACCAAAGAGGAAAGGGACCTAGGGATTATCATCTCTGATGACCTTAAGGTATCAAACCAGTGTACAAAGGTGGCAGGAAGGGCCAGTGGCATGCTGGGGTGCATAGGCAGGGGTATCTCTAGCAGGAGGCGGGAGGTAGTGATGCCATTGTATAAAACATTGGTAAGACCTCACCTGCAGTACTGTGTGCAGTTCTGGAGGCCACACTGCACAAGGATATAGATAAGGTGGACCCTATTCAGAGAAGGGCAACAAAGATGGTGCAGGGCTTGCGACACAAAACATATGAAGAGAGACTAAGGGACCTCAATATGTACTCACTGGAGGAGAGGAGACAGTGGGGGGACATGACTGAAACTTTCAAGTACCTCAAGGGTATAAACAAAGTGCAGGTGGGGGACCTTTTCCAATGTAGAAAAAGTACTAGAACAAGGGGGCACAATATGAAATCGGAAGGGGGTAGATTAAGCAGTAATGTGAGGGCGTTTTTCTACACAGAAGGGGTATTCAATGCTTGGAATAGTCTGCCACAGGAAGTAGTGGGGGCAAGCACAGTGGAGGGGTTTAAGCATGCCTGGGACAGGCACAAGGGAAGCCTGAGAGAGTAGGGAGTAATGAAAAGCCATCGATCACATAGGATCAATGGTCACATACAATGTATAGGGCCCACGGGCAGACTGGATGGGCCTTGCAGTCCTTATCTGCCGACACTTTCTATGTTTCTATGAAGGAAAGAGAATGGCAACCTTTTGGCAGCATACTGTAACTGCAGCACTTGGACAGGTATTTTATGCAAATTAGGTGTGTTCCCAATTCTTCTTTTGCTTACAGAATAAAAACCTTTAGTGTAAAAAGCAGGATTGTAGAGTAACATTTATTTATAGTCAACCCTGCTGACGAATTCATTTTTGGAATGATCAGAAAGCCTAATTAGCACCCACGATAAAAGGAATGGAATCTGATATTGAGATTGGTGATCCAAAAGAGATTAAGTTGTCTTCAAGAATAAATTATTGTTCTAAAGGGATTATGTATCACTGGCCAATCCCAGTGTTACATGTCACTGATAAAGTGTCAGAAACCTTTTGTATTCAATTTATTTTTTATTTAATTAATGAAAGTATAAGATTAACTGCTATATCTATGCTTAAGTACCACTGCCTGTTGGAAGAAGGAATCAAAGTGGTCCATTTGGACTTCTTCCCACCTCTCAGTGGTAGAATCTAAAGGTACCACCTTATTATTTCATCAGTTTTGTTTTTTAAAGTTTTCTTATCCTTACTCTCCACCACTGTCCATGGTAGGCTGCTCCAGAGTCCTACAATTATCTGTGTAAAGAAAGTTTTTCACCTGTTTGATTTAAAATGTTAGGTTTTAATTTGTTTGCTGTGCTCTTCTTTTAATCTGCTTTTCTTCCCTTAACTCCACGTGTAACATATCCATTAGGCTGCTGCCCAGACTGATATGAAACATACAAAGTACAGTATGTCTCCAGTTATTCTTTTGTCCTTGTGACGCATCATCCCCAGTCTTTGTAGCCTTTGCTCATAGTTTAGATCCTACATGCCTGAGACATCCTTGGCCACCCTTCTCTGCACCCTCTCCAATTCCTTTCTCTCCCCCTCCAAATATGGTGACCAGAACTGTGAGCCATAAAACTTAAGTGGCCTAACTAGACTAATGTACAGTGGTACTATTACATTCCTCCCTCTGGAGACAAAGTTACATTTAAATTAGCACATCATTTCATTTGCCCTGCTAACTATCTGCCTACACTGCTAGGTAGGAATTAACTTACTTGTATACCTATATCAATCAATCTATCAATTTTAATTTTTCCAGGAATAACACCATTGAGCAGGTTCATTTACAAGGTGGTCCTGAGGGGACATAACAGAGGAAAGGGCATTTCAATACATACTGTACTTTGTGTGTGTGTGCAATAACAATAGACATTTCTAATAGAGTGGAATGGATTACACTACAACAGACGGAAGGGCATTTCAACAGAGGAAGAGCATTTCATTACATAAAATGTTTGAGTGCAATAACAAAAAAAAAAACATTTCTAATAGAGACAGTCTAGACTACACAACAAAAAAGCAACCTTAAACTAAGCTATATGCAGTGAATGAATGTAAGACATAACTGTTTGGTGAAGGGGAAAGGGGAGGAATAAAAACCTTAAACTAAGCTATATGCAGTGAACGAATGTAAGGCATAACTGTTTGGTGAAGGGGAAAGAGAGGGAATAAAAACCTTAAACTAAGCTATATGCAATGAATGAATGTAAGGCATAACTGTTTGGTGAAGGGGAAAGGGAAGGAATAAAAAGATACATAACATACTGCAACAAAACTGGGTACAGATCATAATTTTCCTACTTGTGTCTCCTGAAGTATTGTGATTCTTAAGTAATATTTCTATTTTAAGCCCTGTTTACATGGTTGCTTTCATTCCTACTGTGGTCCGTGCTAGTGCTGCCCCAACATCCTAATGTGATTGCTATGCAAGTTTACATGGCCCCTCTCAGTGCCAATGAAAGACACACTGGAGAGGGGCTATGAATCTGGGGGTGGTCATCTACAGGGACTGGAGGATGCTAAAAGTGCCCTTTCTACATTGAAATGAGCAGTGCACATCTGCTTACACCACTCACTTCACAGCATTTTCCTGGGATGAAAGTGCATCTCTAGGAGTGGTTTAGTGGCTGACTTACTATGATCAGGTATGTTTTCAGATTGCCACTTTTGCACTGGACCAACCAAAGCGCTCAGGTTGCTCTAGTGCAAAAGTGACTGTGTAAATGGCCCTTTATGTTTTTATCCACAAAAATCATGACCTTACATTTTTCCTTATTTAATCTTATTTCCCATTTGCTTGTCCAATCATTTAGTTCAGATCAGACTGAATGCTTGATGCAGAGTTTCTGCTACCCCTCCTAATTTTGTGTTATTGGCAAATTTGTGAAACTGTGATGTAATACCTTCGCTGATATCTGTTACACAAATCTGAAATACTACCAGTCCCAGGACTGATCCCTAGTGGATGTCACTTAAGACACTTTCCTCACTTGAGTAATATAAGATGTGTAATTTACTTTCCAGAAACTTTGTTTAGAAATCAGGAAATATTTATTTATTTATTTATTGGAATCTTGGATAACACCTTTGAGCTAAAAGCTCATTTACAAAGGTTCCATGTCATAAGGCAATACTCAAGGTACGTAGACATTACAATACAGATAGGGGTATATACAGCAGGCAAGTACATTATGGTACATACAGATACAGATTCAAGCAAGCACAGTTAAAATACATCAGGAAGGAGAGGTCAACTTTATTGCAACAGTACTAAGAGCATACCTAAGGTGGACAACCAGTTTATAGTGGTAGCTGAGCTTTAGAGCATGCAGGTAGAGTTATGGAGGGTCAGAAGTGGTGGTGACCAGAGAAGGGGGAGGACAGAATAGATGAGAGCAGGGGGAGAGTGGGGGCAGAGACAAAGGGGAGACAGAATAAGGGGTTGAGTAGTCAGTGGGCGGGTTGATAGGAATCTACCCAGGGTTACGTAAGAATGTGATAGGGCAGGGCTGGGTAATGTGGGGGAGAGGGATAAGGAAAGGGCTTTAAAGTGGGAGGTGAGGTGAGGGGAAACCGGGGTGTGTGAAATTGGGGAGGATTAATATTTGTGAAGAGAAAGCAGGAAGGCAGGGGATAAAGAGGGATGGGGTAAGTGCTCAGTGAGGTCACACCAGGCAGGGGAGGAAGTGGGGGGGGGGAGATAGGTGCTATGCAGGACAGATAAGCTATCAATAACAGTAGGATTAGACACAGGTGACCCAGTCACAGTTACTAAGAGTGGCCAGGTACTGCAGCAGCTTGGCCTTAAATGGGCGTAGTTTCGTTTCCTCAATCAGCTCAGAGTTAAGGGAATTTAGCCAGCAGGGGGCCCATATTCGAAGGACTGTTGCCCTAGTGAGGTCCAGCAGAATGGCATAATGAAGGCAGCTTTACTTGACCCCTCAGTTAGTCTGGAGGAAGTGGAGTTTATTAGCAATTGCCTCACTCCAGGAGGAGCAAGACCTAGGGTGGATTTTTTTAGCCAATAGACAGACTTGGTACTGAATTCTGCTATTCAAGATTAACCAACCAGTGCTTGAGTATAGTTCACAAGTGTGAGTTAAACGGTCCACACCCAGAACTAGTCTGCAGGCTTTGTTTAAGACAATATTGATTCACCTAAGTGCTGTATTGGTACCGGCCCCATAGACTACCAGTCCATAATCTATGATAGAGAGCACAGAGCTGTTAACTGCAAGCTTGATGGCACTTTTGGTGAGGCACTGCCTATGCCGGTAGAGCTGACCTAGTCTGGCACTAGCTGCCTTGGCAACATGGTCTATGTGCTGGCTGTAGGAGAGAGAGCTGTCAAGGTAGACACCAAGGTACTTAAAAGTGGTGACCATTTCGAGTGTATCAAACTTGTTATTGTAGATATTGAGGTGACATGACTTATGATGGTTTTGATGGGAGGCAAACAACATTGTTTTAGTCTTAGTGTGGTTGAGCAAGAGCTTAGACTGAAGAAACCATTTTTTCCACAGCAGTAAAGTCATCTTCAATGCCTTTTTCCAGCTCTTCCAGAGTAGAGTGACACATGTAGAGAACAGCATCATCAGCATATAGAAGGATCTTATTCTGGCAGACTTTGGGGAGTTCATTTAGAAGCAGGCTGAACAGCAGGGGGCCCAAAATGGAACCTTGGGGCACCCCTGTGTTGACATGCCGATGGTTGGATAGAACATCAAGAATCTTGACCTGCTGGGTCCTGTTAGAGAGGCAGCTCTGGAACCAGCCTTGAGAGACAGAAGATATACCAGTGTTAGAGAGTTGTGTGAGAAGCAAGTCATGGTTGACCGTGTCGAAGGCCTTGGTGAGGTCGATGAAAGTGGCACCCACCAAGAGCCCTTGTTTAAGTGCTTCATGGATATGACCGGTAAACTCAACCAATGCCATTGAAGTACTATGTGCTGTCCGAAAGCCATGCTGTTACTGGCATTGAAGGTTGTACTTATCAAGGTACGTACCTATCTGATCGTATACTATCCTCTCTAGTGCTTTGGAGTGGGGAAGGGGCAGAATTGAGATTGGACTGTAGTTGGCCAGGCAGGTTCTGTCTCCGCTTTTAAAGACCGGGTGACCACTGCAGCTTTCCAGCATCGAGGGAAAATGCCAGTGGTTAGTGAGAGATTTAGGATCCAGGTTAGAGGGGAGAGTAACACATCCAGGGTGAGAGCCACAATTTTTAGGTCAAGCGAGTCCCCACTGGATCTAGTGTTCCCGATACCTTTTTCCAAGTATTTTTTGCCTCAGTTGTAGTGATTACCTTCAGGCAGAAGGGAGGTGCTGTGTGTGCTGGAGGGATGTCAGTACAACTAATGGCGGAGCTAGGCACAGGTTGGAGATAGTCTGGAGGAAGGACCCTACTAAGGTCTGTAAAGGCCTTGTTGAAGCCATCTGTGATAGTTTTGGGATCCTGGGTAATTGCACCCTCAAAATTTATTTGCGATGGTGGTGATTTACTTGATCTGCCTGTTAGAGTTTTTATATTGTCCCAGAATCTGCGGCTGTCGTGCCAAGAGTTGTCCAGTTCACTTTTAAAGTGAGATCTTTTTGCAAGATGGATGGCTTGAGTGCACTTATTACGTACTGCTTTGTATTTTTGTATGTCAGAGGAGGACCCAGTGCTCTTAGCCCTATGCCATAGGTTATGCCTGACTCCCATGAGCTCAAGGAGCTGTGGTGTGGTCCATGATTTGCTGGTTCCTTTGATTTTCCTCATTTTTAGAAGGACAGAGATGTTGCAGGCCATGTTAAACTTGTCAATAAAGCACTCAAGAGCAGCATTCACACCGGCGGCAGCGTAGACCCCCTCCCAGTCTAGGTGGCGGAGGTAGGATTTTAGTGAGGCAAGATGTCCAGCTTTTATAATTCTGGAGGTTATTGTTTTTTTGGGGGGGGGTTCAGGGTCTTGTTTGTCCAGGAGCATAATACTGGCGAGTCGTCACTGATAGAGTCGGCTAGCACAGTGGTGCTAGTTATTCTTTGTGGCCAGTCGGTTAGTACCCAGTCTATGAGGGTACTTGAACCGGTGCAACAGTTTACACGAGTGGGGGATTGAATGAGTTGGATCATGTCTACTGCCACTATTGCATCCTGGTAAGTCCTGGACTGAGAGAATTTGTGATCATCCATCCCGTGGTGGGATGGGGAGTGCCCTGCACTGAACTGAGTCATTAACATAAATGACATATCCTCCCCCTCATTTCCCTCGCCTGTCCACCTTGAAAGTTGTGTAGCCCTCAAACTGGACAGTAGAGTCAGGGGCTCTAGGAGTGAGCCAGGTCTCCACAACTGAGATGACATCTGGTTTATGTTGGGCCATCCATACCTGGAGAGCATAACATTTTGCTAGCAGGCTGCATATGTTAAGAGATGCAATAGTTATTGCACCAGCCTTGTGGTCTGTTGGTGGTATTGAGGCACTAGCACTAGGTCCAGGGTTTGGGTGAGCATTCCCTGAGAGTAGAAGGAGTAGCCAGGCAATTCTAAGAGCTTGTAGTTTTAGCTGTTTCATTAGATAGGACTTGCTGTGGGAGCTGGCTATTTTATTCTTCACTTTTGTGGTGACTATCAACATATTCAGCTGAGCTGGCAGGATAGCGGACATATGTTTAACTGCGTCCCCTGCTCTTGTGGGATGACAGAGGGGTGGCATAGTGGGATTGCCAGAGGTGGTCTCAGAGCACCTTGTAGTTGGGGCCGGAAGTTGGATTGCATTCCACATTATTTTGAAGGGTAAGTCAAGTGTATGATCCTGCCCATTGCTTAGGAAGGCTTTATTTGGTTGTTTGCCTTGGACACTATCAAGGGCAGCGGTGCAGGAATTTGGTGGGCAGCGGAAGTTGATCAGAGCAGATAATACTACCCTTGCAGAGATCAACATTAACCCTGCAGTGTCCTTGATTCTTTCTGGTCCTGCACAAAGGAAACAAGATACAACTGGAGTTGAAAGGCCTCTGCTGCATTCAATTATTACGCTACTGTTCTTATTGTACCCCTTTTTGGCTCCCCCTGTTTTCCCACCCCAATGATCAAGGTCACCATGGCTTCACCTTATCCACAGCTGGGAGCACTGGTGATACTCTATGCTGCTTTAAAAGCCAACACCCATACTGCTCATGGTGAGTCAACAAGGGGTGCATGAAGGCCAGGCAGCCCCCTTCCCCCCAACACACGCATCTTTTCTGGAAGCTGAACACCTCACCTTCGCAATGCTCTTGGTCCCCAGCCAGCTTCAGTGTGAAATTCCAAGGAATACATAGGAATCCCAGTCTCCCAGATGGTAGCACAATGCACTGCCACTGGGATGGCTGACAACCACATACTCATTAACAATTATTCTTGTTATTTTTAGGTGCTAGCGGTGTAGCTGTAAGCTCCTATTGTGATCATGCATACTCTTTTTTTCCATTTGGTCAAGTTCAAAGGTGCATTCCATGTGAGTGATTCGGCTGCATGATGTCACTGGTGATGTCAGTGATAGGGCTTTTAGGTCCTGGTGTAGGGTTTCAGACCTACATAAGCCTGGGTTTGAGCCCCGGTACGGAACATTTTTTGTCTTTCTGAGTACAATTTATACAGTGTGAGAGAAAGTGTTAGATGCCCTTGCTGACAGTAGTAGTAGAGTTTCAGCAAGGTCTGAAGTTTGGTACTGCTGATAACTTAAAAAGTTCCAGCTGAGACTTTCTGGTTTGAATGTAACTTGAGAAACATTACTTCAAATTGACAGACTGTTGCATTACTCTTGGTAAAGAGGTGTGATCAGATCACTCCAGCACTCTCTAGACCGGCTTCCTGTGAGATGGCAGATCAACTTTAAAATTCTCTTACTTACTTTTAAGGCCCTTAACAGACTGGGACCCCGGTACCTTAGTGAGCTTCTTGTAAAGTGTCCTGATGTCCATGAGGCACATTCCACTGGTACTGGTATGTTAGTTATTCCAAAATCAAGACTAAAATCAGGGGGAAACAGAACATTCTTTGTAGCAGCCCCTTTACTATGGAACAGTTTACCCATGGACATTCATGCTGCCCAATATGTCACCGTTTTTTAAAGTAAACTTAAAACTTGGCTTTTAGTCCAGCTTTTTTAAGAGACTGAAACAGCTGTGGTTTTCATATTGGTCTGTATTGTAATTTTGTGGTATTGTTTTATTTATTGCTATCTGATTTGCTACATTATGTTTATGTAAAGTGCCTTGATTCTTACTAACACACTAAAGTGCCAGCAGAATAGGCCTAATGGTCTTTCGTGTCTACTCGCTTGGTCAGCCCCCACCCTGGGAGCTGACCTTGCTGCCCCCCTCGCCTTCTCTGGCTTCTCCCTTCCCAATTCCAGATATTCTCACTGCACTGGATTTTGCTTCCAGAACCCTTCCCCTGTACCTGTCCCACCCACTCTTGAACCCCTCCACTGTCTCTGCCTCTACCAGCCCCCTAGGCAGCGCATTCTATGGCTCCACCACCCTCTCAGTGAAGTAGCAATTCCTCCTTTCTCCCCTGAATGTTCCCCCCTCCAGCTTCCACCCATGCCCTCTAGTTGCCCCCTCCTCCTTCCTTTGAAGCACCCTGACTGCTCCTCCCCTATTTACCTCCTTCATGAACCTGAAGACCTCTATCATGTCCCCCGGTCCCTTCTCTCTTCCAATGTGTACATATTTAGCTCTTTGAGCCTCTCTCCATAGGTCCTGTCCCCCAAGCCCCAAATCATTTTGGTTGCCCTCCTCTGGACCCTCTCCAGGAGTTTAATGTCCCTCTTTAAGTGTGGCCTCCAAAACTGCACGCAGTACCCGAGGTGTGGCCTCACCAACAGTTATACAGAGGGAGTATCACTCTCCTTCTGGAGGTGATCCCCTAGCGATGCATCCCAGCATCCTGTTGGCCTTGGCTGCTGCCCTCCCACAAATCTCTGAGTTGTTCATCTTGACATCCACCACCACCCCAGGCCCCTCTCAGCCATCGAGACTTGTAGCATCCCCCTGGTGTACACTTGGCCTGGGTTTCTGGCCCCTTAGTGCAGTGCTTGCATTTCCCTGCACTGAACCTCAGCTTCCACTTTCTAGACCATCTTTTCAGAGCCTCCAGGTCCCCCTGTAGGGCCACCCTCCCCTCCTCTCTATCCACCACCGCCCCCAGTTTTGAGTCATCCGCAAAGAGATTCATCTCACTCCTGATACCTGTCTTTATGTCGGAGATGTAGACGTTGAACAGGAGTGGCCCAAGGACTGATCCCTGTGGGACCCCACTAATGACCCTCCTTGAGGATGAGACTATCCCACCAACTACGACCCTCTGGGTCCGGTTCTGGAGCCAATTATCTATCCATCTGATCATCTGGTTCCCCACCCCCATTTCTCTCAGCTTATCCAACAGGCCCTCATGAGGAACAGAGTCAAATGCCTTGCTGAAGTCTGGAAAGAGGACGTCCACTGGTCTACCCAGGTCCAAGGCACTCGTCACCCAGTCATAGAACTCCACAAGATTTGTCTGACACGATTTCCCTGGGACGAATCCATGCTGTCTATCGTTCAGGCACCCTGAGTTTTCCAGGTCCCCCCCAGCCTCTCCTTGACAATGCCCTCCATCACCTTGCCCACCACCGATATCAGGCTGACAAGCTTGTAGTTCCCTGCCACCTCCCTTGATCCTCCCTTGTGGATAGGCACTATATATGTGCCACCTTCCAGTCCTGGGGCACCCACCCTGTCCTCAGAGAGATGGTAAAAAGCTCCACCAGGGGTTTAGCCAGGACATCTGCAAGTTCCTTCAGCACTCTGGGATGTAATTTATCCGGCCCCGGTGTTTTCTCCATCTTAAGGGACCTGAGGGCTTCCCTCACTCTCTCTGCTGTGATTTCCACCTCCACTACCTCTTCTCCCTGCTTAGCCTTCCCCCCCTCCTACCAGTGATGCCTCCCCCTCTCCCCAGACCTGCCGATCGGTAAGGGTCCCCACCTTCTCAGTATCACTGTCTCCTCCCATGTGTGATGCAGAACCCCCATTTTCCTTGGTGAAAACTGAGGTGAAGTAGTCATTTAGTACCTCAGCCTGCTCCCCCGGGTCTTATGCCCATCTCTCCCCTGTTTTAATCCTGCTAATCTGCCCCTTCACCCTTCGTTTTTCCCAAATGTATCTAAAGAACCCCTTGTTCCTCTCCTAATTTCCCTGGCCAGGTTCTGCTCCTTCCTTGCCTTAGCCGTCCTCACCACCCTAGTGGCCCTTCTAGCCATCAGTTTGTACTCCCCTCGATCCCTTTCACTCCTTGAGCACTTGAATTGCCTATAGGCTGCCTTCTTTCCCCGCACCACCTCCCGGACCTCCTTGGTCCACCAGCAGGGTTTTCGGGCCCTGCCACATTTTCGTCTTACTCTGGCACAGGTGCTGGTAGCATCCTGCGCCCCTCTCCTGATTATTTCCCACCTACTATCAGCGTCCATGTTTGACCCAATCACATCCAAAAGCTCCTTAAGGATCCTTCCCATTTCCTTAAAATCTACCCCGCTGAAGTCAGTTACCTCAGTCTTTACATAGAAACATAGAAACAAAGATTTTGATGGCAGATAAGGACCACTTGGCCACCCAGTCTGCCCATTTCCCTACCTAATGGATAAGCTGCAGATCCTAGTTAACCAGCAGCCTACTTCTTCCTACCCCCAACCCCTAGAATTGCCTTATGACTGTCCCATGCATGCTTGAATTCCACAACTGTTTTTGACTCCACAACCTCCTCTGGAAGGCCGTTCCATGCATCCACAATCCTCTCTGTGAAAAAATGCTTCCTTAAATTACCTCTAGGCCACCCCTTCTATCTTCAAATTGTGCCCCTTGTTCTTGCACCTCTTTTTGAAAGATGCTATAGGAGCTGCCTTTGTGCAGCCTTCTACCCCTCCTAGGTCCAGGCAGAACCAGACCGTAGCGTGGTCACTCCCTGCCAATGGGTCCCTTACCTCCAGGCCCCCAATCAGGTCACTGTCTGCCAGGACCACATCCAGTACCCGCGCCTTCCTGGTCGGTTCCCCCACCTGCTGAGTTAGGATCGCATCTTGAAAGACATCCAACAACCTCTGTTCCCTGGCCACTGAGGATGTCATAGTCTCCCAGTCTGTTCCTGGCATGTTTAAGTCCCCCAACACCACCACCCTTCCACTGCCCAATCTGCAGTGTCTCCCAACATCTGCCACCAGACTCTCCTCCAGCTCCTCCGCCAGCGCAGGGGGTCTATACACCACTCCTATTTTTACATTCTTGCCCCCCCTTGTTATCAAGGTGACCCAAATCGCCTCCATGGTTCCCTCCGCCTCCTCTGTCCCCCATGCCAAGTGCAGTTTTGACTATTGCTACCCCTCCCTCCCCCTCGTCCTTCCTGAACCTAGTGTAACCTCCAGGTTCAGGTCCCAGTTAGTGTCCTGCGGTGGCCCAGGTCTCAGTGACCACTGCCACATCCACCGCTCCCTCAGTTAGCATCGCCTGGAGCTCAGGCATTTTATTGCCCAAGCTCCTGGCATTTAGCAGGACTATCTTCCACCCTTTCCCTATACTTCCATTTCCCCTGCTCGTGTTCCCATGGGGATTCCATTTTCCCCTGGTCTGCACTTTACCAGTCGGCCTTTTCCTGCATTCCTCCAGCTCCCCGGGGGAGACAGAGTCCCTCCTTTATCGGACCCCCCTTGACAGCCTTTTCTCCCATCCCTCCCCTTTCACAAGTTTAAACCCCACCTTCCACCAATGACCCTCTATTTTCAGCAAGGATTCCTCCCTCCAAATTGAGAGAGGAGCCTATCTCTAGCATACAGCTCCTTATCCTCCCAGGTCTCCCCCCAATCCCCCATCAACCCATACCCTCTGGCCTCACACCACTCCCTGAGCCACTGGTTTATCTCCCTAATCTTCCTTTTGTGTTCCCCACTAGCCCTTGGCACCGGCAGGATTTCCAAGAAGGAAATTGTGCACCCTGTCATGACAAACCCTGGCAAGCTCCCTGAACCTTGCCTGTATCTCTAGCTTGCTATTTCCCTCAATGTCATTTGTACCCAGGTAGACCAGTATGTCCGGGGAACCCCCACAATCCTTCACCAGCTGATATAACTCATGCTTGGCCCTGTGCACCATTAGTCCAGGGAAGCATTTTGTTCTAACTGGCCAGGCTTCCTCCTTCCTATCCCATTTTTTCCCCCAATTGTTTAAACAGGTGAGACACACTAAGCTGAATGCTTGTTTACAGGTGCAATCTGGGAGCCCAGGGAAGTTAAGTGACTTGCTCAGGGTCAGACAGTATGCAAGTGGGGGCTGTGGGATTCAAACCCAGGTTTCCAGATCTGCAGCTCAGAGCCTTAAACCACTGCGCTATACTGCCTCCCATCTCATTTGATACCCCTGATCATAGAATCCCCCAACAGAAGCACTCTGACTGCTCCTTTTCCTCCATTCCCCCCCCTTCCATGTCCCTCATTCTTTCTACCGGCCCCTCCACCCAGCCGGCTCCTTGTTCCTCCCCCTATCTGGGTGCCACATGCCACCCCCTCATTTACCCTGGCCACCCCCTCCTCTCCGATCCTCTGCCTCTCCTCCTCCCGAGTATCATTCTGTGCCTCGCTAACTCCCCCATCACTGCTCGCAACTGGTGCTTCTCCCCCATCCACTAAACTAGCCTGGCTCGTCCTCTCTTCCTTCCTGTCTCCGTTCTGTCCCTCCTTGCTTGTCGTGCTCCCCTGGCCTAAACCCTCAGCTTCCTTTACTGTATCCTCCTTGTGCTTCTGGTCCTTCTCCTTGCCCTTTCCTCCCAACAGGTCCTTCTCCTTGCGCTTCCTCCCTCTTCCCCCTGCCCCTCCTGCTCTGATCCACTGCTCCCCCCATTTTCCTGCATTCCAGGTTCCTCCCTGTTCCTCCTGCTATCCAGCCCCTGCCTCCTGCCCCCCACTCCCTTTCCATTTCTAACCACCCCGTCATAGCTACATCACCCCCCTCATCCTCAGGCAGAAGAAGAGAATTGAAGAGGTTACTGAATGTAAGGTCCGATCCACCTCCCCACCTTGCTTCCTTCTGTCCAGCCCCAGCCATCTGCCTACTTCCCTGAGAATGTTGTCCCTCTGGCCCCCCTTTGTGAGGGTCCCCAGTTACCTGCCTGCTTCCTTGGTAGTGTCCTCCTTTTGGGCCCCCTCTGCCAGAGTCCCTATGTGACCCCAGAGTATTCTCCTGCACTCCTTTCCCTATGCCCCTGCTCCTAGTGCTTGGTGAAACCCCGTTGGAGATCCCCTGCCCTCTTCCCCAACCATACCTCCCCCCTTCCCCCAGCTGTCTCCTAATCCCCACAACCTCCTCCCTCAGCTGTGCCAGTTGGTAGCACACTGGACAACCACCGAAATTCCAAGCCCAGTCCAATATCATGGCTGCCCCACACCCTGTGCACCCCACCACCCTCCCAAAGATGCCGGCCCTAATGACGTGTGGTCCCATCCCCATCCAAGTAGGTTTCCTTGGGTGAGCCACCGTTCCCCACTAGTCCAAGATACGCCCCTACTGACTAATCAGGTCACCCACTAATCCTAGATACAGTCCCACAGTAAACCGGTAACCCTGTTACTAGGTGCAGTACAACACAGTAAACTAATAGGATGTGAACAACTTCCTAAGCTCCTCTCTCTCCCAGCCTTTTGAATCCAACCCCCAGTGGCTAGAACTACATGAGCTGCACCTGCAGCCTTTTCCTCCAATTGCAGGGCAGGTGATCCCCTATAAATAAGCAGAGCTCTGGGGAGGTAGTGATGGGGGAGGGTGGGATTAGGGCCTACACCCGACTCTTGAGAGAGTGTATCAGCCCTGTGTCTGCCCCTCCAGGTCCTGCAACCAAAGAAACAGCCCCAAGCAAATCCCACCGAATATGTTTTAAATCAGAAGAAATAGGCCTCCACCAGTGCAGCCTGTTACACAGTGAAACATCCAACAAATGAGCCCACTTACAGCCACCAAACCAGTTTTCATACTTCCAACAGCCCCAAAAACAATACCTTGCTAGCCCCTTAGAAGTAGTAAGAAAGAAAAGAAATAACCTTCTATCAAGTAAAATCCACAAGAAACCCTTTAAAAACAACAAAAAGCAGCTATTGTACTGAAACGCATCTGATCCTGTCCCCTTCTAGTTCCTTCTGAGAAGCCAAAGCAACTAACATCACAAACTTTAGAAAGATGTTTTTAAATAACTCATCTATCTCTATCTATCTATCTATCTATCTATCTATCTATCTAATGTACCTCTAAATCCACTGCAGCTGTAAGGTGGGGGGAGGGGGTAGTCTGCGCTCATTGCTGGATGTCCTTTGCTACAGTATGCATATACTGCCCGCAAGCTTTAATACAGCAGTAGAGCTACAGACTGTCAAGCAGTAGTTGGTAGGGGGCTTTGGTTTGATCCCCTGTGTGGGACATTTCTTTTCTTTCTCACTCAGTTTCTGTAGTATGAGAGAAATTGTTTGATGTCATTGCAGATGTTAGTGATAGAGCTTCTGCAAGATGTGAAGTTCTGTTTGTTGATAAGCTGATAATTTCCAGTTGAGACTTTGAGGTTTGAATGCAGCTTGGGAACATTACTTTAAACTGGCTGACTAGTTCATTAATAAATCAATTCCTGCTGTGTGTGTATATGGAGAAGGATCTGCACTTAGTGCTGAATGTCCTTTGCATTTCTTGTCAAGGAGCCTTTGTACAGGGGTAGAGCTACAGGCTAGCAACTAAACAATAGTGGGTAGGGGGCCTGGGCTCAATCTCCAGTGTGGGACATTTTTTTCATTCTCACTACAATTTCTGTAGTATGAGAGAAATTGTTAGACACCCTTGCTGATGTCAGTGATAGAGTTTCAGCAAAGTCTGAAGTTCTATACTGCTGATAACTTGAAAAGTTCCAGCTGAGACATTCAGGTTTGAATGCAACTTTGAAAATATTACTTCAGATCTACAGATTGGTGCATTACTAAATGCACTGAAGCTGTTGGGGTGGTGGTGGTGGTGGGGGGCTGTACTCAGTGCTGAATATCCTTTGCTACAGCATACATTTCCTGACAAGGAGCCTTTGTGCAGGGGTAGAGCTATAAGCTACCAAGCAGTAATGGGTAGGGGGCCTGGGTTTGATTCCTAGTGTAGGACATTTTTGTTCTGACTACAATTTCTATAGTATGAGAGAAATTGTTAGATGCTATTGCTGATGTTAATGAACAGTTGCAGCAATGTTTGAAGTTCTATATTGTTTATAACTTGAAACATTTCTGCTGAGACTTGGAGGTCTGAATGCATCTTGGAAACATTTTACTTCAAATTGAGAAAAGATCATGCCAACTCCAGAGGCCCTAGTGCAGGATCTGATTAGGTTACAAGTTCTGAGTTTGTGTATTGTGTGTGCTATGCTTGTTTATTTTTTGAGGTGTATGCTTGTGCTTGCATGCATGCATGTATCTGTATTGTGTAGCATATGTGTGTACATTGTTTAGCATGTGCATGTGCCTTTTACAATACAAAAGTGGCAATTCAATACCTTGGCACTACTCAGTGCCATTGGTACTTTGATTTATTAATCCTCTGTCACTGGTGCTGCCCTTGTTCAAGTTGAAAAAACTCCTAACCCTGTCTTCCCCTTCTAAGGCATTTGCCTCTCCTTCAAGAAGGTCCATGGAATAACACCTGCTCTATAGTGGATTCTACTGGGGGTGAGGCTACTGTCCCCTTGTAGGTCCTTCTAATGTGTGGGATGGGGATGGTCAGTCAGGCTGGCAGGAACCGACAGCTTCAGCTTCATACTGCTGTTCCCTGGGGTTTTTTCTGCTATCTTTCTCTCCTCCTCTCAGATGTCAACATCTGGGTTGTCATGGAGCTCACATGCATGTAAGGCATGCCTCTGCTCCAGCATCATTTGGTACCTGCACTCCCACAATCAGCTCTAACTTCACCACCATCTGTTGTCACCCAGGTGGTAGTATAGCAGCAGAGTCTGGAGTTCCGTGGAGGAGGAGAGTACCTAGTGGGATGAATGATCCTCCTCCCACTGGTCAGTACCAATATATCAGGCTCATTCTTGAACATTGCAGGTGGCAACCCTACTGCTATACTAGTGGGCTGGCTGGATTAATTTTCTACATCATTTGGACCTGATCCATAAAGAGCATCTACACGCAGGCAACAGAGGTGCATCCAGATACAAACCCCCATAGCCATGGATGTCTGCACTAGTAGTTGCATCCACAGCCCCTTGCCTTCCCCCTTCATGCATGGACTGGAGCATGGTGGAGTCAGGGATATCAGGGGCAGAGTGGGTCTGGACAGTAGAGCATGGAAAAGTGGGATACAGCTGTCCTCCAAGGACTACCATATTGCTTAGAGGGGACCAGGCCTCACGAAGGGCCCCACACTCAAGTGTGGGGCTGGTCTTAATGTGCACTTTGTGTGTAAAACCATTTTAGTTTACTTACTGTTTACTACAGTATAATAGATTGTATCAGACTAATTTTGCTTATTTCTAGGCTGACATTTTCTGTAACTGCAAATCCCAGAATTCCCAGCAGCTGACATCTGAGCAGTACTACAGCAGTGGGAGATTCAATTGCCTGCAGTACATGTTAGAGTTTATATAAGCTCTGGGGCTAGATTCACAAAACTTTGCCCCAGCGCAAACCCAGTTTTGTGCGAGCAAACAGGGTTTTGTACTGAGTTGGTAATCACAAAAGCCCGGTTTGCGGATGCAAACCAGGTTTGCACTGGGGCAAAGTGTGGAGGGGGCTGCAATGCAATTGAGGGGATAGGGACCTACATATTGGCGCAGTTTGATACACAAAGAATTTGTTCTGCGCAAGGGCCTTTTGTGGGGTTCCTCTGCGTGGAGCAAATACTGCCGACCAAGACCTTTCTTTAATCCTGCACAACCCTAGTGGTTGGTGGAGGTACTGCAGTGGTCCCCCCAACCAATCACTGACCTGCAGTGAAATATCACTGTTTCCCTGGTGGCTAGTGGTCCCCCTCCACCAATTGCAGGTCTGATCATGAAGAAAGAAGTGTCTTTGGTGTCCAATGATCCCTCCCTCCTCCAATGATCGCTGGCCTGATCATGAAGAAGTGGCACTGGTGTCCAGTGGTCCCTCCCCCCAATGACTGCCATCCCAATCATTAAGAAATACATGTCCCTAGTGTCCAATGGTCCCTCCCCCCTCCTGATCACCCGTCCAGGTGAAAAAGATGATTTCCCCCCCAGCATCTAGTATTCCCCCCACCAGTCACTGGCCTGATGGTACAATACATGTTTCCCTGGTATCCAGTGGTCCCACCCCCTTGCACCCATGCCTGAGCTGTATGTTATTTCCTGGTGTCTAGTGGTCTCTCCCCCCACCCAATCACATGCCCAATCTTTATGTACCATTCTCTGGTGACTAGTGGTGTCCCCCCATCCTGATCCCCTAGACAAGAAATTGATAGCATTCCCTGGTGTCTAGTGGACCCCCCACGCCCCCAACACAGGCAGGTAGTGCCCCACCATCCCACTCCCACCCATCCAGAGCCAGCAACCGGCACTGCCCTCCTCTCTCACCATGGCTGGCCACCGACTGAGCTGTCAAAATAAGCAAGTACTGTATAAAGTACATGCTCAATGAGTGACAGCTGCTATGGGTACACTGTCTGACTGTGAATAGCAATTTGGTGCTTTGCGATTTTTTGTGAATCTAGCTCCTGATCTTTTGTTTGCTGGTGTCACTGTCCTCCCAGGGTTAAGTACAGTCACAGTAGATACTACATAGCCCCTGGAGAAAAGCAGAACCAGAAGACATCTGATCAGAGATTATAAAAGCTCTGACATGCACTGCAGGCTATTGAATATCCTACTGCTCTGATATCAGCTGCAGAAGATTCTGGTATTTGTTGTTACAGAAGATATCAGCCTAGAAGTAAGGGAGTTAGTCTGATACAATCTACTATACTACAGTAAATGGTAAGTTAACCAAAATGTTTTTGCACGTGAAGTGCACATTGAGACCAGCCCCACACTTTAGTGTAGGGCCCTTTGTGCTGACTGTTCCACTTTAAATGGGAACAATATAAATTACAAAAAAACTACATGCTGCACATTACCCTTAGCTGTCCATTCCAGTTCAGAGGGCTGAAGGTAACTGGCACGGGGTCAGATCAGGCCATGGGAAGGTCTAGGGAGCATGGAGGAACAATTGCAGTGATGGCGGAGAGGTATCATGGCTACCTCCTCCTTTGTGTAATTCAGTTGCCCTCTGCACACCCTCCCCAACATGCAAACCTTTCTTGCAGTAGTCACATGGATTAGGTCCAGGCAGGCATCTGCAGGAGGTGCACTGGGGGCTGTGGATATGTAGAGGTATCCACATGTGCAGAACGGGACTTCTGCACATCTGCATACATGATGTCCCCCTACATGAGTGTGGAAGTCCACTGTAAACTTCTGTGGATTTGTCACTTCCATCTTAAATGATTTGATCTGCACAGCTGGCAGTATCTCATGCCCTACCCCAGCTAGAACTGGCAAAAAGTGTTCCTTTTTCCTTTTTTATGCCCCCCCCCCAAGAAGATGCCCATTTCAGTTAGACTGTCACTCCTCAACCAATAGGCAGAGACAGAGACCGATGTGGTGGTGTTGCCACAGTACATAACATCTTTGCAAGCAACTCATGAGTATCTCAAAGAGGAGTAGTCTTACAAGGGGCAGAATTAGAGCAGCTTTAAAGGAGGAAGTGCCTTTGAACAGTTCAAATTGGCCTCCTGTATAGGAGGTGGCTGCAACCACATGCCCAGCACACATGGGGCATCACTGTCTTTGACTGGTGAGCCATAAAAGTCTCAGGATCCACCTACTGGGGTGGAGCCTTACTGGGTGGAGGTTACAATTAGAGTTAAGAGTAAATATGGGAGAAAAATAAGTTACCCTTCCCAGTTCTGTTTGGGGTACCGTATAAGAGACTCCCAGCTGCACATACAAAATATAAAATACATAGGACAGAAAATGCACTACTAAATGTAGCCTTTTAACTACATATATGGCTTGTTTCTTTTGCATGATACTGGGGAGAGGTAATTGCTGTAATTGCTGCTGCTGGATTCTGTAGGGCCATTGATGAAAGTGAACAGGAACGCACAGGACAGAGTTCCTGTACCTTTTCTGAAGCAGGAACGGAGTTCCTGTACTTCTTCCAACTGATACTGGAATTGAAATTCTTTAAATAGCAATATAATGGTCATTTCTGGGCTTGTGATTTGAAATCAGGTGTTTCCATGACAAAATTTGACTTGTACAATAATGTAATGGTCCTAGATAAATTGGATCTACTAGTACCATACACATAGATGTGTCTGGATTGAAAGAGTTGTCCTTCAGATGGAGGATTTTCATTCTGCGTTTCATATTTTCTAATGTCTGAGTTCCTGTACTTCTTGTCTACCACTTTCACCACTGTGTGGGGCTAATATCAGAATGTCGAAAAGAGATACTGTATTTTTAGGAGTCTGAATAAAGCTGTGTATGTGTGTGTGTGTGTGTGTGGGGGCAGGGAATAAAAACCCTGCTGGTAAATTGTGAGTCTGCTAAAACCAAAATCAAAAACTTAGGGACCTCATTCCATAATACCGCTCCAGGATAGGCACAGCAGTGAGCCTAGCTAGCCCCCATAGCGGACAGTTTCACTGGGCTGCCGACTCTCCCGTCTGCTGTTTCAACATGCTACCAAAAGGTGGCTGTCCACATTCTTCCATTGACCAATACAGCACTTATTTTGTTTGGTAAATTGTGCACAGTTTATGTAATGTACAGAGATTAGTCAATGCAATATTTTATTACTACTATAATTATAAATTGCCTGGTTATACCGTACTGTAGGTGAAAATAGAATGAAACTATTGTGTGTTCAGTCACAGTGTGAGTTATACTTTCAGTATGTCTCATATTCAAATCGTAATGTTGGTAGGTATGGTAATTGTTTATTATTCAACTTATTCAAAGTTATACAAATTACAACAAAATTATTACAACAATTTAAAAACATACATACATACAGAAGTCATAAAAATGTGAAAAGAGGAAATACACAGTCTCAACACTTCGATGTATCACATATATTGATAATTTTAAATAGCAGCAATCATAACCATCATTAACTATTTACTTTGTCTCAGCAATTTCTGGTGAGTAGTAGCTTTTTGTCCAAGAGTCACTGTCCACTGAGTTAAGTGAATATACCAGAACACTGGGGAAACGTAGCAGAAGAAATTAACAAAGCAGCATAATATACGAGATTGTATTACATGAGGCACCAGTTGGGGGATCCACGTGGGATTAGGGGGATCCACATGGGAGTAATTCGCTAGGGGATTTTTACTTTCAAAGCATTTCTCATTTATTTTCCTTTTTTGTAGAAACTGAGAAGAAAAATAGCCAATTTCATAAGGAAATCTAAAGCAGAAGAATTTCATAGAAATATATATCAGCTCTTCTTGTGTATGAAAGAGTTTGCCCATCATTTTTCCCAATCTTTGCATGTTGGCTTGTGTGTGCACGCCAGCCAACATATTGCAGTAGTAGCAGATTTGGAGGTGCTGTCACTGTGGGCGAATGCAGGGCAATGCATCAGTAGGTGCATCCCTCATTCCCCAATAAGGCAGCATGCAGGAGCCACACCAGCAACAAGTAATGAGGCGAGCACATCTGAGAAAAAGTCCACTGCAATGAGAACCAAACCTACCAATGTGCCCTTGCTGGTGAAGCAGTCCAATGAACATGGCGGCAGTGACTGCCGCCGCCACCTGCCACAATGCTGACTTCAGGGGTGCCCAATCCCCCTGTCGGCATGTCCCGACCCTGTTTATGTGCTGATGGGGGATCCCACTCCCTGTCGGCATAATGGCCCCCCATCCATTGTAATTCTGTGCCGAGGGGGCGCCCAATCCTTCTTGGTATCATGTGCCACCCCCCCCAACTGTCTTTCTTTGCCAACAGGGGGCCCAATCCCCATCAGCTTCAGTCCCCCAGTTCCTGCTTCAATCTGCCGATGGAGGAGCCCACTCCTCCTCAGCATAATGCCCCCTCCATTTGGTGTGTGCTGATGGGGGTGCCCAATCCCCCTTGGCTGTTGCCCCCCCCACTACTCCGTGTGTGCTGATGGGGGTGCCCAATCCCCCATCGGCTACAGTCCCCCACAGCAGTTAGGTGGCATGCTGAGAACCCACCCCAGCATGCCAAATACTCCTATAAAAAAAAAAAAAAACTGTCCCGCGATGTTTCATTTTATTTTTTAAACCTGTAAACCAGAAAACAGTCCATCACCGAGTCGGTGGCCTTCCCCAACCCCACCCTCTGTGCACCCTGCTTCCCTACACCCCCTCATTCCATACTTACCTCTGGAGTCTGGTGCAATGATCTTCGGTGGACTGGGAACACATCTGCACTCTTCAAAGCTGACCCTGAACTGAAGAAATGGTGGTGAGCTGTACAATGGCAGAAATAGGGTTTTTTCAACTTAGGTGCATATCTCAAGCATTTTTGGGAAATGTGGCACCAATTTTTCAACATGGGGTTATTGGGATCCCTCCTCATGAATTCAATCACTGTCATGGCATTATTCGGTCCCGAAAGGTGATTTTGCAGTCACTGCATGGAATCACCTTTCAGGAATGATTAACAAAATGATAGTGCCACTGTTCATAAGGGTGTATCTCAAAAAGCCTATGTTGCAAATTTGGTGAAAAAAATCCAAAAAATGGCTGTTGTACATACGTTCGTTGCGCAGTTTCCACGCACGTTCGTAACTTCGTGAATTTGTAATATTTTCACTCCAGATTTTCAAAATTTGCATTTTACCACACCTCCTTATGAACACTACAGCTGTCATTTTACATATCCTGGCCAAAATGTGTTTTCGCACGTCCGGCGCAGAATAGAGTGGTCGCTGCATGAAATCAGTTTTTGGGACAGTTTGAGAAAAAGACAGTGACACTGTTCATGGGCAGAGGTCCTAAGATGCCTAAGTTGAAAATTTGGTGACGGCAGTCCATAAAATGACTGTGTTACAAGTGTGCATGGCGCAGTTTCCAGGCACCCTTGTAACTTCGCAAATTTGCTATATTTTCATGCCAGATTTTCAACATTGGCATTTTCTCACACCTCCTTATGAACAGTACAGCTGTCATTTTTCACATCCTGGCCAAAATGTGTTTTTGCACCTGTGGTGTATGATGGCGTGGTCACTGTGGGAAATCAACTTTTCGGACAGATTAACAAAACACAGTGCCACTGTTCATGAGGGGAGGTCCCAAAATGCCTATGTTGAAAATGTGGTTAAAAAAATCTCCCAAATAATTGGGTTATGGACCTGCATTGTGTTTCTATGCATACTCATGACTTCACCTATTTTTCATTTTTCCACTCCAGATTTTCAACAGTGCCATTTTTTTACACCTCATCATGAACAATACAGTTATCATTTTTCACATTCTGCCTCAAATGTGTTTCCGTACCTGTGGTGCCAAATGGCACAGTCGCTGTACAAAATCAATTTTGGGCTAACAAACTGATAGTGCCGCTCTTCATGAGGTGGGGTCACAAAAAGCCCATGTTGAGAATTTGGAGTGAAAATAGCAACACATGCCTAAGGCGTTAGGGTATCCAGCTGTAACACCCCACCCTGTAGAGACTGACAGGCGTCAGGGGTGTGACTTGGGATCATCAGCTGTAATGCTCCCGCCATTCAGCCCCCAACCCCACCCTGCAGCCAGTGACAGGTATCAAGGTGTGCTTTGGAGTGTTCTGCCCCAAAGTTCACCCCATTCTTATTTATTTAATTTATTTATTGAAATGTTTCACCAGGAGGGCACACTGAACAACAAGTTGCTCGTCTCATGGTGCGATGTGGGGGGAGGGGTAACATAGGGTTGTGAAGGATGATCAGTTACAATAGTATGTGGGTAGTACAAACAATACCACATTGTAAGATTGTGCAACAGCTGGAACACAAGGTACTGTACATAAGACAGTAGTGAAACACTGGGTAAATTACAATACATGTCCAAAATCATACAAAAGAACATATGAACGTGCAAAACAGTAAATATTGCGATAGAACCATTTATAGTGCATGAGTGTACCAGGAGCAGGCTCAAGATAGTATGCAAGTGTTGTTGGAGTAAAAAGGATGGGGTTAGGTTGTGCACACTGGTGACCCAGCAGGGCAGGTGGAGAAGAGAGGGGGGAGAGGCAAGAACTGAATATGAAGAGAAGATGTAGCCATTTCCTGTTTTTCCCCTTCAGGATGTTGAGAACCCTGCCAGGGGGAGGGTCATGGTAGGAAGGCAGAAACTGGGGATAGGTATTAAGGTGGGTTAAAGCAGGAACAGCTGAGGGAAAGGTAATTGTGTAGGACAAAGGTAAGGGAGTAGTTGGAGGAGGAGTGCTGTATTTCATGGGGGAAGGAATTCCAGATTTTAGGGAAACAATGGGCGAAACCAGTCTGACCAATCATGGTGGAGCGGTGAGGGACTGTCAAGGTGTGGGCGTCATTTGATCTGAGAGAGTGGATGGGGCAGGTGGAGTGGAGAGAGAGGATTTGAGATAGGAGGGGAGCCCCCTGAACCAGAATTTGGAGGTTAGTTTGGCACAGTGAGAGATGCATCTGTGAGACAGTGGAAGGAAGGTTAGAGAGCGATAGAGTTTGCAGTGGTGGGAGTGGGAAGGAGAGTCGATAGCAAAGTGACAGAAGGAGTTAAAGAGAGTGTCCAACTTGGTCAGGGAAGATTTGGGAGCAGCACCATAGACTACGTCACAGTAGTCAACACGATGGGGAATATCATCTTCTGGACAATTTCGTGCCTCGCAGTCAGCGTGATGCAACTACTGTATGATTCCTGTACAGAGCACCAAGCTTGGGGCACCTTTTCTTCAGGATATCATCGATATGCACAGAGAAGTTGAGGCGCTGGTCCAGCCAAACTCCCAGATATCTAAACGAGGAAATGTCCTCCAAGATGGTCATGTCAAGGGTGTGGAAGGTAGGTAGGGTTGGGAGCTTAGACAGTCTCTGTCTGGCACCAAAGGTAATTGAGACTGTCTTCTTGGTGTTTAGAAAAGCTGATGAGAAGCAAACCAGAGCTGAACTTGGTTGAAGTCATGCTGTAAGCTGGTTTGTACAGCAGCAGGGTTTTTGCTGGAACTGTACAAAACAGTACCGTCAGTGTACATGTGGATAGAAGAGGATGAGCAGGCTGTGGGAAGATCATTAAGGAAAATGGAGAAGAGTAGGGGACCAAGCACTGAGCCCTGAGGGACACCAGTGTTGATGGGAAGTGGAGGGGAGATGGAATCAAGGATTCTCACCGCCTGGGTCTCGCCAGTGAGGTAGGATTTAAACCAGTTGGTGGCTGATGGAGCAAGGCCAGCTGAGAAGAGTGAATCAAGAATTAGGGGATGGGAAACAGTGTAGAAGGCTTTGGCTATGTCAGCAAAGATGGACAAGGTGATCAGGCCATTATACATCCCTGAAAGGATGGAGTCAGTAAGCCTGAGGAGGGAAGTGGTTGTTGAGTGTTTCTTCTGAAAACCAGACTGGAACAGGGTGAAGAAGGGGGA
Source organism: Neoceratodus forsteri (assembly GCA_016271365.2). Lineage (NCBI taxonomy): Eukaryota > Metazoa > Chordata > Ceratodontiformes > Ceratodontidae > Neoceratodus > Neoceratodus forsteri. The sequence continues at coordinate 1,113,224,357 of CM028131.1, forward strand.
ATCAGAAAGGAAGGGTGATAGTTGAGAGAGAACTAAATGTTCTTGAAGTTTGGCAAGGGTAGGAAGGAGAGAAATGGGGTGATAGTTGTCAGGAGTGGATGTGTCACCACCCTTGGGGAGAGGAAGGACTACAGTGTGTTTCCAGGATGAGGGTACTTGGGCAGAAATAAAGGACAGGTTAAGGATTAGGAAAGATAGGATAAGCAATTGCAGGAGCAGAAAGGTAAAGAAGTTTAGGAGCGAGCTCATCTGGTGAGGAGCCTTTAGAGGGGGTTGAGGGATAGGAGAGCATTAAGAGCTTCGTCAGGGGAGATAGTAAAAAAGGAAAATGAGGGAAGGGTAGGCACTGGCTAAGACGAAGGGCTGAAGTTAGTAGGTGGCAATGGGGAGAAGGAATTTAAAAGAGACGTGGTGCACGAGCTGTAGTAGGCATTAAATTAATTGGCCACGGAGCCAGGGTCAGAAACTAGGGAGTTATTTATTTTCAGAACTGGAGGGTGAGGGTGAGAGGGGAGAGAGAATAGGGCATGAACTACCCTTCATAATTCAGAAGGAGACTTAATGTTAGTCAGGAATGAGGAGTTGAAATAATCAGACTTGGCCAGTCTAGCAGCTTTAGTACATGAATTGCGTAGCATTCTGTACTTGGCGTAGTCGTTTGGATATTTAGTAGATTTGTGTTTTCTCCAGGCCTGATCCTGCTCCCTGAAGCAAGCTAGTAGTTCGGGGGTGATCCAGGGGAGGTGAAGCTCACAGACTCTGGTCCATCTGAAAGGAGCAAAGGCATTCCAGGTGGCAATGAATTTATCCTTAAAATAGTCAAGTGCTTGGTCGACAGAAATGGCAGTGGAGAGGGGGGCCCAGTTGGTGGAAGCGAGTGCAAAGCTGATTGGAGTAAGGTCTAAGGATTTCAAGGACCAGAGCTATATGATTTTAGGGGGAGGTTTGGGGCAATGAACCTTACGTACAATGACAATGGGGTTGTGGTCACTAAGGGCATTCTCCTATACTGCACCCACCTTAGCGTATTTCCTTATGGAATGGGGTAAGTAAAAGGCCCAAAGACCCCAAAGCACACCACGACACTTGTCAGTGTCTACAGGATAGGGTGAGGTAAAATGGCATGAGCGTTATAGCTGACGACCCAAAGGCACACCCCAACGCCTCTCAGTCTCTGCAGGGTGGGGTTGGGGTTGGCGTCAGTTCAATACTTCACTGCCATTCCTATTATGCGTCTCTAACTCCTGCACTACCAATGCCAATGCCAGCAAGACAACATTTGGCATTGACAAATGCTTGTTTGTCTACATTGGTTGTATCAGGGACAAGTGAACAGGGGAAGGTGCTCAATAGAACCAGTGTTATAGACACATGGGAGGTGTGGGCACTTAAATGACAGTTTCCTATATCTTACATCTAGTGGGCAGCTGGGGAATGTATTAAATCAGTTGGACCTTATTATTTTTCTTTGGGTAAATTGAGTGGGACAAGCAGTCCTTTTCTGCCAACAAATTATATGTTTTTCTGGTCAGGGTTTGTCAATAAAATTAAATATGGTTTCAGTATATGTATATGTTGGTTCAAGTTAGTTGGCTGCTAAAAGGAGTCTTGCTCTGATCAGCTAAATCCATCTGTCCACCAATATCTACAAGCATTTATTAAATCAGGGCACTTTATTTTGAGTAAATAATATGTCTGTACTGCAAAATGCAATAAATATCCATATCCAATTAGCTGAATTAAATATTTTAACATGTGAAGAACATTTTGTTCTGAAATTAATCTCGTGAAATATCACAGGGTTAGCCAGGGGCAGAGCTACACTCCACACCATGCACTAAGACATGGAGTGCTGGAGGAGGGGGGCACAGGCTACACAGGTAGGGACACTGCTGTGGCTGCTATGCAGTCCCTCAATTCTATCACAGCTGGCTGTGGAATCATGAGCAACTCCCTCTGCCAAGCTGCACCTGCCCTCCAGACCTGCGGCCAGGAATGGGGTCGATCGTTGGGGCACTTGCCTGGAATTGTGTCCCTTTAAGAAAGTTCGGGACCCATGAAATCCCACAGTTCCCTGCTCTGTGTGGAATAGGAGGTCCACTCTGGCAGCAGGGTAGTTGTGAATGGCGAGCCTGAGGTTGCAGGTGGGCATCGATGGGGTACGTGCCTGTTGCGCATACCCAACCAGCCATTGTGCATAGGCCAAATTGATATTTACAATTAGTTTTAAAGTTTTGCATTCATCTGTTAAGATATTCAGTTTATCTTGAAAGCTTTTCCATATTAAAGAGATAATTACTATATCATTATAATATAATACAGCTGAACAAGTCAGACCATTGATGTTGGGGGTGTATAACCCCTGATTGTTAAGAGTAAGGATCAAGTCACTTATGTAAATATTAAAGGGGAGAGGCACCAACACAGCTGGTTTTTAATCATTTCTTTGTGCCCCCTTCTCCACAGGTCCCTTGTGCCCTACACCCACCCAGCTCCATTACCCACTGTTCTTGGGACTTACCTATGCTCTGATTCCCCCATGGATGCTGTGGCAGGGCCAGGAGCAGGAGGTCTGTCCTCCCCCTTCAAATTATATCCAGATAAGCCAGGGCCCGGATAAGCCAAGGCCCAGTCAGCAGGACCTGTGAGGGAGGGGTATTTCCAGTAGGAGGAGGAAGGTGGTTTTTCCACTTTGTTGCTCACTGGTCAGACCTCACCTGGAGTACAGTGCTGGTTTTGGAGGCTGCTGCTCAAAAAGGACATAGACAGGACAGAGGCAGCCCACAAGAGGGCAACTAAAATGGTGCAGGGGGTTGCACGAGAATCCCTACAAGGAGAGTCTGAGGGATCTCAACATATATACTCTGGAAGAGAGAATAGCAAGAGGAGGCATGATAGAGACCTACAGGTACCTCACAGGAATCAACAGGGTGCAGGAGGGGAATATCTTTTGAAGGAGAAATAACATGAGGACAGGAGGCAAACAGTGAAGCTGGGGGGAGTTTAAGAGGGATGTGCAGAAGTACTACTTACTACTTCACTTAAAGGGTGGCAGATGCCTGGAGTGGACTACCAGAGGAAGTGGTGGAGGTCAAAACAGTGGGGGGCTTTAAGCATATGTGGGATAGACTTACGGGTATATTAGCAAATAGGTAGGGAGGAGGGATGGTTGTCTGAGACCAGTTAGAATCTGTAGAGATCGATTAGACAGGGAGCATCTGGACAGACTTGGTAGGCCAAGTGGTCCTTTTCTGCCAACAAATTTTAATGTATCTGTTTTCCTATGCAATGAGCCGGGTGGGGGGGTATCCTGCTAAGGGGTCTTTTTCTCATTTTTCACCCAGTTCTGCAACCTCCTCAATGTTGGGCCATGTCAGATGTGACCTTGCCTGCCAGTGGCATGTCCCTGCAGGAGAGGCAAGTTCCCTGATCCACCACAGGGGTTGCTAGAGCAACAAAACCTGACACCCTCCCTCCCTTGCTTGAGCACTGCAGCACCTCTCCAATCCTCAGGGCCACCCAGCTTGCTTCCCAGGGTCGCTACCAAATGCAGGTCCCCCACTTGTGCCATTGGGTAACCCCTACACATAGCCTTGTTTAACTCCTTTACTGACCCGGGATTTCTTGGTGAAGTTACTTCAATGTTATATCTTACTTGAGTCCAATGATAAAAAATAACACCCCAACAACTATGGACTTTTTCTGTAAGTTTTTGCAATAATATAGATCTTGACTGAGAAATTAAAGTTTACTTTCAGGTCTGTGAAGGTGATATATAAGGGTTGTTTTCTGATTATCACATATTTTCTATTAGAAGTGTAAAACAAAACAATGGCCCAGGGTTTAATAACAGTGCAGATGAGTTTGCAGGAGGGCAATTATTTTAATGTTAAAAAATCCTATGTGCTTGACCCTGTACATACTACACAAAATTCACAAGTCTATTCTGAGCATACCTTAACGTCTGTCTCGGGGATAGGCGGTTAACAGAGAACATTGAAATAGCTTGATTTATTTTCTCAAAGAAATAGTGATTACTCTACCCCCCGACTCTTAGAAACAATGGATGGCCCACATCCAGTTAAAAAGTTTGGGTGCAGGGAAGACTACGTGCAACTCACCATAGACATTGTGTCATTTTACATAATGGTTGGAAATGAGGAGGGTGTGAGTGCTGCCGAGTTTTATTTTGGTAAGGATGTCACCAGTGGATTGATGCCACCTGTCTTCCTTCTTGAGGATTTAAGATTTATTTTGCTGCATACATTTTTTATTGCAGCTACTACCACCAGTTCAATGGGCAGTGATGGGCGCCACTATAGCACTATCATATGTCATATACTAATCTCTTTGTGGGCTGGTGGGAGGAAACCATTTCATTAGCAGTATTACACTGAACCAGTTTATTAGAATCATAGAACTTGATGGCAGAAAAGGATCCCTTAGTTCATCCAGTCTACTCCTTCCCCCCTTGTTAAACTGTCCGCCTCCTTCCTGGAGTACCCACCCCACTCCCCAGTAGCCCTCTTGAAACACAACACAACACTGTCTCCACCCCACAACCTCAACTGGAAGCCCGTTCCAGGCATCCACTACCCTCTCTGTAAAGAATCACCCTCTCATGTTCCCTCTGAAGTGTCCCTCCTGCAGTCTCAGCCTATGCCCCCTTGTCATGGTGTCCTTTTTCATTTAGAATAAACTCCCCTTGCCTACTCTATTTTTCCCTTTGATGTATTTGAAGGTCTCTATCATGTCCCCTCTTTCTCTTCTGGTCTCTAGTGTGTACAGCCCCAGCTCTTTGCATCTCTGTTCATATGGTTTGCCCTTCATCCTCTGCACCATCTTGGTTGCTCTTCACTGAACCCTTTTGATCAGATCTATGTCCTTGCAAAAGTAAGGCCTTCAGAACTGAATGCTGTACTCTAGGTGCAGCCTCACCATACCTTAGTACAGGGGCACCAGAACTTCTCTCCTCCTGCTGGTGATTCCCCAGCCAATACATACCAGCATCTCATATGCCTTCCCCACTACACTAGTACACTGTTTCCCCACCTTAAGGTCACTGGAGACTACTATACCTATGTCCGTCTCCTGCTCTGTAGCCCTGATTTCCTCCCCTCTCACTTTGTAACCTGCCTCTGGATTTCTGTGTCCCAGGTTCATAACCACACACTTCTTGATGTTGAAGTTTAGTTGCCAGGTCTCTGTCCACTCCTCCAGCACCCTCAGGTCCTGTCTCATATCTTCCACCCCTCCTCCAGTATCAACCCTATTGCAGATTTTCACATCATCCACAAAGAGTGCCATACGTCCCTTCAGTCCATCCGTTATGTCACATATGTAGATACTGAGGAGGAGCAGTCCCAACACTGACCCCTGGGGTACCCCACTTATCACCTGCCCCATCCTAGAGTGCACCCCATTAACCACCACCCTCTGGGTCCTGTCCGCCAGCCAGTTTTCCACCCATCTTGTTATCTTGCCCACCACCCCTGTACTTCCCAGTTTGTTGACCAACCTTCTGTGGGGGATGGTGTCAAAGGCCTTGCTGAAGTCCATATAGGCCGCGTCCACCGCCTCCCCAGGTCTATTTCCCACTTCACCCTGTCGAAGAATTCTGTTAGATTGGACTGACAGGATTTCCCTTAGTGAACCTGTGCTGGTTGCCATTCAGCAATCCCTTCCCCTCCAGCTGCTGTGTTACCCTTTCCCTGATGAGTGCCTCCATGGCCTTCCCTACAACTGTAGTGAGGCTGACTGGATGATAGTCCTCCCTCACCTCTCTGCTTCCCCCATTTGTGTACTGGCATGACTATAGCTCTCCTCCAGTCTTCTGGCACTCTTCCAGTGTCCAAGGACAGGTTGAACAACCTTGCCAGTGGGGCAGCCAACTCTTCTCTGAGTCCCAGATCACCCTCGGGTGCAGTCCATCTGGTCCCATAGCCTTGTCCATTCTCACCCTGCCCATTTCCTTCCTGACTCATTCTATGCTAAAGGGACTCATTTCCACACCTACTCCCCCCATCCTCAAGTCCAGTCCCCTGCCCTCCCCCTCCTTCGTAAAATTTGAGCAGAAGTACCTGTTTAGTTCTTCTGCTTTCTTGCAGTTGTCCTCTACTGGCTCCCCTCGCTCCCCCCAGAGTCTTGCGATCCCTTGTCCAGTCTTCCTCCTATCCCTCCTGTATCTGAAGAATGTCTTTTTAACCCCCTTGGCCTTCTTCGTTATCCGTTTCTCCATTTCAGCCTTTGTCCTCCTAATCACTTTCCTTTCTAGTCTCTTCTTTTCCCTGTAGGCCTCCCTGTCCTTCTCCTTCTGTGATGTTTTGTATTTCCTAAATGCCCTTCATCTGCCCCTACCACCCTCACCACATCCCTGTTGAACCACAGCATCCTCCTGCTTCTTGCTCCCTTCCTTACCCTCCTCACACATGCGTGTGTGGCCTTGCTGATCCTGTCTCTAATAGCCCCCATAGTTCCTCCACTTAATTTATTTCCCCCATACAGTACCATCCATCGCTTCCCTCACTGACCTTCTCATCTTATTAAAGTCTGCTTGCCTGAAGTTCAGCACTGTTGCGCTGGTTCAGCCCACTTCCCTCTCTGCTCTCACCCTAAACCTGATGGACCTATGGCCACTATTTCCCAGCTGCTCTTTTACCACTACTTTCTCTATGTTCTCCCCATTAGTCAGGACCACATCCAGTAGGTTGTTCCCCCTAGTTGGTTCTCTGACCAACTGATGAAGGAACGCCCCTTGCAGCACTTCCAGAATGTCCCTGCTTCTGATCGAAGCTGCGTCTAGGATGGTCCAGTCAACATCTGGGAGGTTTAGGTCTCCCACCAGTAGCGTTTCCCCTTTTAAAGCCATCCTTGCTATGTCCTGCATCATCTTCCTGTCCTGCTCTTCCCCTTAGGTGGGTGGTCTGTACACCACTCCAAGTCTCAGGGATTCCCCTGTCCTTCTGCTTATTATTACCCATAGTAATTCAGCTTCCCTGTCACCCTCTTGCCCCTCTGACAATTTCACATCTTCCCTGATGTATAAGTCACCCCTTCCCCCTTCTTGTCCTTCCTGTCCTTCCTCATCAGTCTGAAGCCAGGAATAGCTGTCTCACACATGTGAAATTCCGTCCACCACATTTCTGTGACAGCTATTACGTCCAGCCTGTCATGAGCAATGATGGCTATTAACTCCTCCATCTTGTTTGCCAGGCTTCTAGCATTGACCACCAAGCCCTTCCACCATTTTTCTCCTTCTTCCACTCTCCCCCTAAGGGCTTACCAGTGCCTATCTCTGTAGTTCTTCCATGGGGGGGGGACCTTGGGTCCCCCAACTCAGCCATGGTATGGCATGGCTCCAAATCCATCCACCTCCCTTTTTCAGTTTAAATTATATTCCTTCTCAAAGAATTCCCCCAGCCTGCACCTCAGCACGGCTGACCCATCCTTGTTGAGGTGCAGCCTGTCCAGGGCGTAGAGGCTCTCGTCCTCCCAAGTTTTCCCCAGCCCCCTATCATCCCATATCCCATCTGCCTACTCCATCTTGCCAGTCAATCATAAAACTCTTTTTATCCTGAGCTTTCTAGTCATGCTGGACCTTGGTACTGGCAACACCTCAAAAAAGGATAGAGATTTAAAGCCTAGCCCCCCCCAAAGAATCTAGGCAGAGCCTTAAATCTTGCCTGTACCTCCATGAGACTGTGGCCTTCCAGGTTGTTCGTTCCCAGGTGCACATTTCTATCTTGATCCTTGCCCCATTATTAGTATAAGGTCCAACTGCTTTGAGCAATGTGATTTTGAGGATCAATTGAGAAAACTGATAATTAGATTTAGAAATCAAGTATACTGTGCCTCCTGTGTTAACAGGGCCTATGCTAAAGCAGAAAGATTGGACAGACAGCAGACCCTCATCTTAAGAAGTAAGAATATCCCAGATCATGAATGGATAACTTTTGTGACCAGATATACCCCAAATGCAACTGCAGTGAGACAAATCATTGTCATACACTGGAAACTCTTGGCACTTGATACTTCAGTCTCAAATGTTATTGTCACAGATTAATTTCTTAAGGAGCAGGAACTTGAGGGATATGATTGACAGGAGTCATTTCCAGAGATAAGGTGCAGACTAACTGGTGGCCACATCAGCCATTTGGCTTTTTCTTTTTCTTTTACTTTATTTTTAATCAATTTCAAGTAGACGACAGATATTCCAAGGTTATAAGGAATTAAAGTGGTACAATGTACATATCACAGAAGGATTCTTTGTTGTTAACTTACATGTGATGCATATGAGGGGAATAAACATAATAAAATGGTGAAACAACCCTCCCTTACACAAATTTTCAAGATGAGCAATTACAACGAGACTGTCACAGAGTTGTACAACATGGGAGAAGATTCATAACTAATGAAGTACATTGAATCTGTAGGCCTGAAGGCCAAGTTTGAACATGCTTTATAGGAATCAAAAAAGTAATCAGAGCTCTGTAGGACTGCTTACCCATAAGCCCCAGGGAGCAGCTCCAATAAAAAGATCCATACGATAGTATATATAACATTGATAACTGCCTAAAAACTCTTCACGGTACACCCCTAGAGGGAGAACTGTCGCCTTGTTGTATAATTAACACTAGAATAAAAATAAAATAACACATCTGTGCTGGAATCAATCTAATAGACCATGAACATGTATAAATGATAGTACAGTACTATAACAGGGCTTACCTTGGCATAAAAGAAAACACAGGAATATACCCCTCCTAGGTGTTCCAGGCTATCCTCACAGCATCTGTGCACCTGCAGCCTTTTAGCAAACTGCCAGCCATTTTGTCACCCTGGGAAGATACCCCAAAAAGAGCCACGAGGTGCTGTCATCTCAGAATGGCCAAGACGCTGACAGAACAAAGGCGTCACTTAAATATGCAACCACTGGGAGCCAGACCATGGTACCAGTAACTCCAAAAATTGTAAATGATTACTCAGGGTCACCTAAAACTACTATACAGATGAGGGGGCACTAGAGAGCCATGCTATAGAGAGAGCTTCATTTCAGCTCTTGCCACCTCACTACTTTAAACTACTTAAACTGTATTTTCCTTAAACTAATTACTAACTGTGAACACCTCATATGACAGAGACCTACAGCCAGGAACATTTGAGTTGAATTTCGACACCATGGAACGTACTAAAGGTTTGGGAGGAGCAACCCAAAAATCGGGGGCAATGCCACAGCAGGCCCCAAGTGAAACATCATGCGCTCCTCAAGCCAGTGGCCCAGGGCAATCGGGGGAAGCTCCCCCCAGGAACACTGTATTCAAAGTGGTTCGGGATATGTACTGCAAGGCTGAACATATCCTGGAATGGATGGGCTCACAAGATACAAAAATTGAAGTGGTCATTACCTCTGCCAAGGATGCGGACAATAGATCAATCAAAACTATGTCCAATGTTGCAAAGCTCACCCAAGAGAACACACATTTATGGGCCCGTCTAGAATACTTGGAGAATGGGGCCTGGACAATGAATGTAAGTATAGTTGGTCTCCCAGAAACGGACAGAGGGGGATAACATTCTCTGCTTTCTAAATACCTGGCTTAGAGAAATTCTACAACTACAAGATGCCTGGGAAGATTCTGACTTATGGTGGTCTCACCGTCTGAACCATCAATCTCCACAGACAAGCCCAGCCTAACCTTGGACAATAACGTTGGTTACCTCTGGACCTCAGATGCACGATATCTTTCTTGACACAGCCCGTGCACACCATCCCCTTCAGCATGAAGGTCAAGATGTCTGCCTGTTTCTGGATTAGGCCTATGCAACTCGCAACAGAAGAAAACAGTTCAATGGAATCCAACAACAATTGCGCAGTCTGCTAGTTGCAGATTCATTATTTATTTATTTTTTATTCTTTTTGTAAAGCTCCAGCACGTCTCCGAGTGCACTACAGGGGGAAAACCTACCAATTTAGTGATGCCCAAGATGCGGGAAAATGGACAAAAAAAAATTGCCAGAGAATTTTCGGAGTACATCTGAGAAACCCGACCACACGGACTGTGATGAACAGCCGGAGGGATCATGAGTCAGGAATTTTGCTTAATCTCACTTTTACTCATACCCTGGATTTAACAAACTAACCTTTGATTACCCCTCAGGCAGGGGCTTACTTCAAACCGAGTGAACTATCCCATATCCATGTCTGGGAGATGTGACAATCAGAGCAGTTAACATTCAATTCTCCATACATGCCTTAGTTTAAAATGGCAGCACGGCTGTGTTCACAGTTTTCCTAATGTTTTAAAAATGTTGATGTGAATGTGCAGTGGTTATATTCATGATGTTAACAAATTCAGGGACGGTGGTGTTTTGATTTTGCCTGAGGGATGTGTGTGGTTCCTACAACTGAAGGGTTATTACTCCAGTGTTTACAGTAACAGTTATATTTACATCTTTGGTGGGAAGAAGTTGTGGGGGGGGGGTTATGAATGAAGCCTAACTGATCCTTTGAAAGGTGTCTCTTAATAGATTGTGGCCATAATAACTCACTAGGTTACTTCAAGTTATTCCCTTTATCCTGATGCTGTAATTGTCCCACATCTCTGGCAAGGTTCAGCTCATGAGTATTAAATGTTAGGTTTTTAACGTAAAAATTTTGCATACCCCCAAATGTTGTATCATTTCTGTGAATCAACTACTACCCTGATGCTAACATGAGTGATCGTTCATACTGTATAATGTGTTATATTTACAGACAAATATGGCTGTATGGTATTGTTTTATTGAAAAACTCAATAAAGAAAGTTTAAAAAAAACTGCTGTACAGATCATATTCATAAGTAAGGACTGAACATAGAGAATCAATATGCAACTGTGAGCAGAACAGTAACAGAATGGCATACTCACAAAACACAGTTCATCCTTCCTCTCCCAGTTCAGTACGAGCCTCTTTTCCCAAAAAGTCTTGCCAAACCTCCAATTGTGTGCCTGTGTCAACTGGGTTTTCAAAGATAAAAGTTTGTCTAACATATGTCCAGTTTTCGTTTGGCAGGCAATTAGAGGGAGTGCAATACTCCCAACTCCTGAGGTCTTTATGAATGGCATCAAAAGCCTGACGCTGTTCTCAAGCGGTGAAAATCAGATCAGGAAAACAGTGAATCTGAATTCTATCTGGTAGATAGATTCATTCCTTGTCTTCAGCCACCCTTGGGACAGCACCCTTTTTGTCTGCTATTTGGCTTTTTTACGTGTCATAACTGTAGCGTCTTCCAATTTGCAATTACTGGGCAGGTTACTGCTATCCTAGGACAAGTGCAACCTGTGAGATTAGGTCAATTCATGACATGCATTACTACATGTGTAGTATATGAAGACTGGCAGCCATGTCTCCAGATTTATGTTGGGCACACAGTGAGGAGGGTCAAAATAAGAATATTAAAACACATAAGGGCTATTAAAACTGGATTATTACAGAATGCACTTGTTGAGTTTAATAACAAAGACTGTTCCTTGCTGTGGTCCTGTGCATTGGGGCACAAGCCATCCAAACCCCTATTTTACCCCTGTGCTGGGTAAATTGACTGTACGCACTTATTCCTGTATATTTTGCATTTGCTCTCACATAATTTTAATTTTATATCTTTGTCTGTCCCATGAATATCCGTGCTGTGTAGCTTTTTGATTCATGAGCTTGCCTGTTAAAAAAAAAAAAATGACAAACGTAAGTTGTTGGATTCATACTCCTCTGTATCCCCTTCCCCCAGGACGCTCCGTGAGATGAGCAATTGTAATTGTTCAGTGGGCCTTTCCTGGTGAAACTTTTCAATAAATAAATAAAATAAAAAATAAATAAAAACCCAGCACTGGGGATCATCATGTAGTGCATTGCTTAGACAAGAATTAAATGGATCTAGTCTTTGAATTCTCTAAAACCCAAAAGTCATAATGACATTCTGGACTTTACTCTGTTTTTATAAAATTATGTTAATGCCATGACTACAGTTTTTTGGGTAGTTTTGATGATAATGCCAACCTGTATTTAATTATGTTTGAAAAAGGCTTGTTACTAGTTTCAGTATATTTATTTTCCTTTTCTTTGTTCTCCCCTTTCCCTCTTATTTATAACAAAAACAAGTACAACTTTTGTTATTTTGGAAACAAAACGATATTTCTTTTTTTTTTTTTAACACAACTGCTGTTTCTTTGCCTTCTCCCGATAGCCCCTTCTGCTCGACCCCCAGCTCTGTTCCCTGAATTACTGGGCTTACCTTATGCCTGGTCTGGGAGCTGTGCCTGCGGGGAGTCGGGTGTCATCCTGCTGCCGGGGAATTTTTCTCCTTTTTTCACCCCTTTGCGCCTGAGCACTGTGCAGTGGGTCTCCACCTCTGCAGAGGCAACCAAGCACCCTGTGCTGAGGGGGAATAGGAAAAGGCAGATATCCTGAATAAATACTTTTGTTCAGTGTTCACAAAGGAAGGAGAAGTGGAGGGGCCACAAAAATGTAACAGGAGCTTTGGAGGGAAGGAGGTGGACACTGGTCCCTTTTCAGAGGAAAGATCCTGAGACTTGCAAATCTTAAAGTGGACAAAGTGATGAGACCAGACGGAGTACATCCAGGCTATTGAGGGAGTTCAGGGAGATACTGGCTACACCACTGACAGTCCTATTTAACAACTCACTGGATACAGGAGTGGTTCCAGAGGACTGGAAGAGGGAAGATGTAGTCACACCTCACAAAAGTGGTAGCAGGGAGGAGGCTGACAACTATAAGCTAGTCAGCCTGACATTGGTGGTCATAAAGTTAATGCAATCACTGTCGAAGGAAAGGATTGTAGAATATCTTGAATCCAGCAGGTTACAAGACCTGAGGCAGTATGGATTCATGGTAGGGGGAGGCCATGTCAAACGAATCTGATAGATTTTTTTTGGCTAGGTGACATAGAAACATAGAAGTTGATAGCAGATAAGAACAGTGTGGCCCACCTAGTCTGCCCATTTTGCCAACCTACTGCAAAACCACAGACCCTAGTTGATCTGTGGCTCACCATTTCTTCCTTTTCATCAGGGTACTCTTATGTCTATCCCATGCATTCTTGAATTCCCTAACCGTGTTTGCTCCTACCACCTCCATAGGGAGGCTGTTCCAAGCATCCACTACTCTTTCTGTGAAAAAGTACTTCCTCACGTTGCCCCTGAGCCTACCCCCCTCTAGCCTTATTTCATGCCTCCTTGTTCTTGTACATCATTTTTGAAAGAGGCTACCCTCTTGTACCTTGTTTATATCCCTGAGGTACTTAAACATTTCTATCATATCCCCCCTTTCTCTCCTCTCCTTCCCTTAGCCTCTCCTCATAGGGCTTTTCATGCAGACCATGTACCATCTTGGTAGCCCTCCTCTGGACTGCCTCCACTTTATCTATGTTTTTCTGGAGATGCAGTCTCCAGAAGTGGACACAGTACTCCAACCGAGGTCTCACCAGTGATTTGTACAGTGGCATAATCACCTCCTTCTTTCTGCTGGCATCCCATTGGCTTTCCCCCACAGCCTTCTCACATTATTTTGTCACCTTTAGGTCATCAGGTATGATTACCCCCAGGTCCCATTCTTGCTTAGTGGCTGCCAGTAACCCCCCATCTTGTTCTCCTCCCTTGGATGTCTGCATCCCAAGTGCATGATTTTGCAGTTCTTTGCATTGAAACTTAGCTGCCACACTCTTGACCACTCCTCCAACGTGCTTAGGTCTTTTCTCATTTTCTCCACCCCCTCTGGAGTGTCAACCCTGTTACAGATCTTAGTGTCATCTGTAAAGAGGCATATCTTCCCTTCCAGCCCCTCTGCAATATCACTTATGAAGACATCGAAGAGGACTGGCCCCAGCACCTATCCCTGTGGCACCCCGCTGGTCACCTCCCTCTCTTCAGATTGAACACCCCCCTCTATGTCCTGCCACTCAACCAATTTCTGACCCAGTTTACCATCTTGAGGCCTACCCCAGGCTGTCTAACTTATTTTATTTTTTTTTATTTATTGTAGAGAATCAGTTTTACAACCTTTGAGTCAAAGACTCGTTTACAAAGGTACCTCGTCAATAAGGGGGGGGAAGACAACAATAAAAAAAGAGGTTAGGACAGTGGAATGACAAAACATGTTAGATACATAAAAAATAAATATACACTTGGAGAGAGCAGACAGCTAGGCTGCGCTGGATTAAACTTGTGGAAGGTCCTAACATAGGTAAAAACAACACGGGATTCAAATCGACAGCAAGTCATAAGTTAAGTAGGTAAGTAACATTGGTGAAACAATAATAGTTACAGTATTCACAGTGAGCATGTCAGGCTAATATGTGGGTATATAAAGACCGGCGGGCTGGGGATTTGAAAGGGGATTAGCAGGGACCGGCATAGGGCAGAGGGGACAGGCAAGAGGCAGCTACAGGCATTTACAACATCGGCTGTCCATAATATGCTGGCAAAGAGCAATTTTGAAGGCCAATACCAGGGATCTTGGAGATAGTTTCGGAAGGGAGTTGAAACAGGATGGGCTTGGTGATGGAAGGATCTTTGGCACCGAGAGGTCCTTGCTCTGGGAACTATGAAAGTGGCCGTGGCGGCATACCGGGTTGGCAGTGACCTAGCAGCACGCCTGCAATGGTCCAGAGACCCAGGAGGGCAGAGTCCTGACAGGGATTTTTGGCCAGTAGGCAGGTTTGATAATTCAGTCTTTCCTCAAGAGTGAGTATTTTAGCGAGAGTATAGTAAACAGGTGTGGGTTCTGCTGTGGCACGGTAAAGGAGCCTACATGCTCTATTAATAGAGGTCTGAATTTTGGATAAGGCAGAAGCATCAGCAGCGGCATAGACAGGGAGCCCATAGTCAGCCAGCGATAATACCGATGAGGTGATGGCTAGTTTTAAGGCCGGTTCAGGGAGACAGTCTTTATGCCGATAGAGAAGACCGATCCTGGAGTTTATAGCAGATGACAGTGCGTTGAGGTGGGCATGGAAAGTAAGGCCAGAGTCGAAGGTGATACCCAGGTACTTATAGGATGCAACCTGCTCCAGGAGGTGGGGCGTGCTGGTGGTGATGTGGAGGGGGAAGTTTCTGGCATTGTTTTACCGATGGGCAAAGAGCATGGACTTTGTTTTCTTTAGGTTCAGGACTAGGAGGTGATTATCGAACCACTTTTCGGTTTGGAGGAAGGCGCTTTGCAGCATGCTTTGGAGTGAGAGTGGGTCAGGGTGTGATGCAAGGATAACGGCGTCATCTGCATAGAGTAATATTTTACTGGAGCAGGAGCTGGGGAGGGTGTTCAGGAATAGGCTGAAAAGGGTTGGGCCAAGGATAGAGCCTTGGGGACACCCGAGAATACTGGAAGATAGGAGGAGAGGTCCCATTTAGTTTGGCTCTTTGGGACCTGTTGTCAAGGTAGCTCTGTAACCACTTCAAGGGGCCGTCAGCAGACCGAGTATGCTGAGGAGTTAAGTAGTAGGGGGTGGCACACTGTGTCAAGGCCTTGGACAGGTCTATGAAGACCGCCCCTGCAAGATGACCTTTGTCAAGTGCTGAGTGAATGTGGTGGGAGAATTCCAGAAGGGCAGTGGTTGTGCATGACCGAGCGAAAACCGTGTTGCTCCGGACACGAAGGTTGTAGTTAGTAAGGTATTCGAGAGCTGAGTGTTTACTATTTTTGAGGGCTTTGGATGGGGAAGGATGGAGATGGGCCTGTAAGTTGTTAGGCAGAGTGCGGTCCCGGACTTATGGATGGGGTTACTTCTGCATGCTTCCAGGCCTTAGGGAATTGGCCGAGGCATAGGGATTTGTTAATGATAAGCGTCAGAGGGGTAAGCATGACATCCAGCACGAGGCGAAGAATCCTGGAGTCAAGGGGGTCATTGGTAGGGTTCTGAGATGCGAGGGCCTTTATTAAGAAAGGTTTGGCATCGTGGGGTGAGATCACTCGGAAGTGGAATTGCGGCCTGGAAATGGGTACGTGGGAGGGTTTGGCAACTGGGTCAGAAAAATGGGCTGGGAGGATGGCACTTAAGTCAGCGAAGGTTTGGTTGAGGCAGTTAGCAATACAGGTGGGGTCAGTCGAGACAGTCCCATTTATGTCAATCTGGGATGGAGGGGGGGAGCGGGTTTTACCATTTAGATCTTTAATGTTGTCCCAGAAAGCTCTGGACGAGCCCCAGGTGGATGTCAATGTGGCCTGGTAAAATTTGGCTTTAGCCTGCTTGATTGACCAGGAGCATTGATTACGGGCTGCCCGGTAGGCTTGCCTGTCAGCAACCCTTCCGGAGTCGTTAGCTAGGTGCCAGAGGTTATCTCTCTTTTTTAGTTGTTGGATCAGCGCTGGAGTGATCCATGCAGCAGTCTGTTTTTATCCTGTGAGTGTTTGGGGTGCATACATGTCACAGGTGGTTGAAGAGGTGGAGAGATAGGTAAGGCAGAATTTACGTCAGGGCGCTGGCTAGTGGGGACCAGTCGATTGGGCGAGGTGACGCTCGAGGTTGTGCTGAGACCTCCGGGAGAAACCGACGGCGGGGGTCCTGCTGATACCAGGGCTGAGGGTGGGGAGGACCAGAAACAGGTGACTGGGGGTGGTCACTGAGTGAGTCTGCAAGGACATCAACGGAGATGACTTTATGAGGTCTATTAGAGAGGATGACGTCCAGGAGGAGCTTGTTCCTGTTACTTGTTTAGTCTAGTGGGCTGAGTGACCAGTTGGGACAGGTCAAGGGCTGCAAGGTCACTTTTTCAGATTATCTGATGAGGAGCTGAGCCAATTTGAATTTAGGTCACCCATAATTAGCTGTTCAGCTTTCGGGGTAAGGTAGCCAGGTAGTCAAGGAGAGGAGGCTGCGGGTCTTTGCTTGACCCGGGGTAGGTAGGGCCGTGGTCAGGTGAGTGGATCCACGACCAGGAGGTAGTGGGTGATTTTTAGGGAAATGGCTACGCCCATGGTTAGCACAGGGGTAGGGAGGGCAAGCCCGAGGATCGAGCTCTGCAGTAGATAGCGCACCTCCTCCACGCCGACCCATCCTATCGGCCCTGAAAACTGTAAAGCCAGGAAGGGAGATGGCAGAGTCGGGTGTGAGGGAGGAGAGCCAGGTTTCCAAGCAAGAGAATATCCGGGGGTGTTGGGTGACCCAACATTGGAGGGCTGTCATTTCTTGGGGAGACTGCATATGTTGATAAAGGCGTTCAAAGCCTTTGCCAACAGTGGGCAAGGCGAGGCAGGGATGACAGGCCCAGGGTTTGGGTTCCACATGCCGGAGAGCAGGAGCAGCAGGAGGAATGAGCGCCTTGTGGGATTTATAGCTAGCGAGGGGTTCAAATGTCGCGATGGGACCCCACCAAGGAGGAGTAGCAGGGGATAGGAAGGAGAGAACAGCTGAGGGCACTAGCAAGGGAGTGTCCACTCATAAGTGGAACACAATACTGTGCGTGGCACAGCAGTGGTTGGTGGGGGGTGGCGTGGTAATCCAGACGAGGGAGGATTCTGGGAATGGGTTGAGGGATTGGTGTGTGGTGGTCCGTGGGGGCCTGGAGTTCAGAGTGGGGGAGTATGTTTTGGTAGGGGCAGGTTGATGGGGTGAACGGATGGGCAGAGAGAGAGCATAGGGTGCTGTAGCAAGAGGAGGGCCAGCAAAGAAAAAACCATGCTTGAGTGATTCATTTCCCAGTAAAGAGCAAGAAAGAGGGCAGGCTCCCTCTAGTGCTGGAAAGATATAACCAGCAAATGGGAAAGTAGGCTGATTGGTTTTTGAGCCTCATGTGACAAGGAAAGTAAAACTCTATATAAGGGAAAGCCGAGCAAGGGTGGTGGTGGGGGGCGTTCGGCGGGGTTTCTTCAGAGCAGCACCGACTGATTTCAGCAACCCCAGCGAGAAAAGGCGCCAAAACCGCAATTCAAACAGCGGAGCCCCGAGCCGGCAGAGAAATCCAACAGGTAAGCTGGCCCAGGATTCAGTTCTTTACTGGCAGGGGTTTACCTGCAGTGGCCTCTCGACTAGGGTGGGGCTCATCCTGGTGGTGGAGATGATCTGCTTCAGGGAGGGCACTTCCAGGTGTAGCCTCGCGACCTCCCGAGCCTCGGGGAATCGATCTGTAGGAAGAGAAGCAAGGTTTAAATAGTCAGGCAGGGTGGGGTGGCAATTTGGGGGCGGGCAGTGCAGGCGGGGGATTAGGTGGAAAGGACAGCGTGGCAGGGGCTGAGGATGCGATGTGGTGGAGGAAAAAAAAAAAAATGAGCAGCATACAGGGTTACAGTGTGGGAGAGAGAGAGGCGGACTGGCAAAATTACAGGCAGGAGAGCAACAGTGTACACAAGCAGCGAGTAGAATCTACCAGAGCAGAAACTGAAAAAATAGCTACAAATCCCCAACAAAATTAATCCAGTCCCAATAGAAAAAATCACTGGGGTCCCAAACATATCAGGGGTTTCTTCAGAGCAGCACCGACTGATTTCCAGCAACCCCAGCGAGAAAAGGCGCCAAAACCGCAATTCAAACAGCGGAGCCGAGCGCAGAGAAATCAACAGGTAAGCTGGCCCAGGATTCAGTTCTTTGCTGGCAGGGTTTTACCTCATGAGTCGGCCCTCACGACTAAGCGTCTCCTCGGGGGTGGGGTATCCTGGTGGTGGAGATGATCTGCTTCAGGGAGGGCACTTCCAGGTGTAGCCCTCGCGACCTCCAGCTCCTCGGGGGAATCGATCTGTAGGAGAGAAGCAAAGGTTTTAAATAGTCAGGCAGGGTGGGGTAGCAATTTGAGGCGGGCAGTGCAGGCGGGGATTAGGTGGAAAGGACAGCGCGTGGCAGGGGCTGAGGATGCGATGTGGTGGAGGAAAGAAAAAAAAATAGGCAGCATACAGGGTTACAGTGTGGAGAGAGGGAGTGGACTGGCAAAATTACAGGCAGGAGAGCAACAGTGTACACAAGCAGCGAGTAGAATCTACCAGGCAGAAACTGAAAAATAGCTACAAATCCCCAACAAAATTAATCCAGTCCCAATAGAAAAAATCACTGGGGTCCCAAACATATCAGGGGTTTCTTCAGAGCAGCACCGACTGATTTCAGCAACCCCAGCGAGAAAAGGCGCCAGAACACGCCAATTCAAACAGCGGAGCTGACGACAGAGAAATCAACAGGTAAGCTGGCCCAGGTTCAGTTCTTTGCTGGCAGGGGTTTTACCTTATGAATCGGCCCTCGCGACTAGCTGCCTCTCGGGGGTGGGGGTATCCTGGTGGTGGAGATGATCTGCTTCAGGAGGGCACTTCCAGGTGTAGCCCTCGCGACCTCCAGCTCCTCGGGGGAGATCGATCTTGCGAGTCGGCCCTCGCGACTAAATCTCCTCGGGGGTGGGGTATCCTGGTGGTGGAGATGATCTGCTTCAGGAGGGCACTTCCAGGTGTAGCCCTCAGAGCCTCCAGCTCTCGGGGAATCGATCTTAGCAGTCGGCCCTCCGACTAGCGTCTCCTCGGGGGGTGGGGGTATCCTGGTGGTGGAGATGATCTGCTTTTATGTGGGACGGTGTCGAAGGTCTTGCTGAAATCTAAGTAGGCCACATCCACTGCCCCTCCCTGATCTACCTCCCTGGTCACCCAGTCAAAGAAATCTATTAGATTTGTTTGACAAGACCTTCCTGCTGTGAATCCATGCTGCCTTGGATCCTGTACTCTGCTAGATTCAAGGAATAACACAATCTTCTCCTTTAGCAGTGACTCCATTAATTTTCCCACCACCGAGGTCAGACTGACTGGTCTGCAGTTGCCTGTCTTTTCTCTGCTTCCACTTTTGTGGAGAGGGATCACATTTACCCTCCTCCAGTCTTCTGGGACCACCCCTGTGACCAAGGAATTAGATCAGGGAGGAGCGGTGGATGTGGGCTACCTAGATTTCAGTAAGGCTTTTGACACTGTTCCACCTATTAGACTCGTAAAAGAAGCTAGGCAACGTATGGGTGGGTCCAAAAGTGGCAAACTGGGTAAGAAATTGGTTAGGTGACAGGCTACAGAGGGTGTTGGTAAATGGAGTTCACTCCAGAGATGAAGGATGACCAGCAGGGTGCCTCAGGGATTAGTACTGGCACTAGTCCTCTTTATTGTCTTTGTGAATGACATTGCAGAAGAGCTGGAAGGGAACCTCTACCTCTTTGCAGATGACACCATAATCTGCAATAAGGTGGACACTCTAGGATGTGGAAAGGATGAGCAGAGACCTGAGAAAAGTAGAGGCGTGGTCAAGGGTATGGCAGCTGGGTTTCAATGTGAAAAAGTGCAAAATAATGCACTAAGGGCACAGAAACCCAGAAGCAAGTACAAAATGGATGGATTGGTGTTGACAACCACCGAGCAGAAAAGAGACCTGGGGGTAATCATATATGATGATCTATAGGTGGCCAGGCAGTGTGACAAGGCAGTCAGGAGGGCTAGTGGGATGCTGGGGTGCATAGGGAGGGGTATCACCAACAGAAAGAGGGAGGTGGTGTTGCCTCTGTATAAATCACTGGGAAGACCCCACTTAGAGTACTGTGTCCAGATCTGGAGACCACATAGCTGGAAGGACATAGAGTGGAGGCTGTCTAGAGGAGGACAACTAAAATGGTGCAGGGTCTGCATCAGAAGCCCTACATGGAGAGAGTAAAAGACCTCAATATGTACACTGTGTAATGGGGGGAGAGGATATGATAGAGACCTTTAAATACCACACGGGAGTAAATAAGGTACAGGAGGGGGGTATTTTTCAGAAAAAAATGCTCAGGAACAAGGGAACATGCAATGAAGCTGTAGGGGGTAGATTCAAGAGAGATGTGAAGAAGTACTTCACAGAAAGAGTGGTGGATGCCTGGAACAGTATTCCAGTGGAGGTGGAGGGGGGCCAAAACAGTGGTGGGATTCAAGAATGCATGGGATAGGCATAAGGGAATCTTAGTGGAAAGAAAGAGGGGAGAAAGAGCTGGAGATCCAGTAGGGTCTGCAGTGACACTGTAGGAAGGGAAAAATGGGAAGACTGAGTGGGCCAAGTGGCCGTAATCTGCTGTCAAATTCTGTATTTCTATGTTTTCTGTGTAAGACCACCATGTTCTACCTGAACAAGCAGGGTGACCACTCCTTTACTCTATGTCAGGGGGTTCACAGGACATTGTCTCAGACTCGCTTACTGCACATGGACATGGTGGCAGTCCACGCTGCAGGTGCGAACAACCAGTTGGCAGATACACTCAGTCATTTGAGACAGGTGTCACACAAGTGGTTGCTACTCTTGCTGGTGGTATCTTAAGTGTTCTTGGAATGGGGAACTCCATCAGTAGATCTGTTTGCTTCCTGGGAAAACAGGAAGCTGAAACTGTTCTGTGCCCATCCTCATCAGCAGACACTCTGCAGTGCAATGCATTCTGTTGGTCCTGGGCTCAGGACATCCTGTATGCCTTCTCTCCATAACCTCTGGTCCACAAGGTGATCCTCAAGGTGTGAAGAGATAGGGCATCCCTGATTCTTATCCTGCTGGACTGGTCACATCAGTTCTAGCACCATGATTTCCTCAGCCTCAGCAGCAGAACAGCATGATGACTCTCACTCTTGCTGAACTTGCTGACGAGATCCAAGGGGATGATTGGGTATCCAGAACAGTCACTGCACCTGACTGCCTGGTACCTGAGTTGCTAGAGTCCCAGGCCCTTGGGCTTTCATAGGACATTGTCTAGGTGCTGGAGGCATGTCAGAAGGAGTACACTGGCATGTGTAAAAGGTTCCTACGTTGGTGTGAGCAGTGAGGATTGCTGCCCCACTACTCCATGTTGCACATTCTCAATTAGCTCTGGTCCCTGTCTAAGGCAGGGTTGCAGTCCATGTTCCTCAGGATGCATTTGGCTACCATTTTGGCATACCATGCCAAGGAAGGCATGCCAATTGTGACACAGGTCAAAGTGGTCAGCTCTTTCTTTATGGGCTTGACCACCTGTTCCTTACAGTGTGTAAACCATCTCCACCATGGGACTTACTGTTGGTTCTGTCACAGCTAAAGGGTAAACCATTTGAGCCTATGGACTAGTGTGATCTCTCACAATTGTCACAGAAAACAGCATTTTTGGTCACCATCACCTCCACCAGATGGGTGAGACAGCTCTAGGCACTATTTGTGAGTCACTTTATCTGCCTTCCACAAAGACAAGATTGTCCTATGGCCCATGTAAAATTCCTGTTAAAGGCATTCTCTGAGTTTTTAACTAAATTAGCCACTCATCCTACCAACCTTTTTCTCCAAAGCTTTACGCTTCAGAGGCAGAACAGATGCTCCCCATGCTTGATGTTCACAGGGTTCTGCTGTTCTACTGGACACATATAGCAGAATTTCATGGTGAGGCTTGCTAGCTGTTCCTAACCTATGCTGAAGCCACACTTGGTAGACCAGCAGTGATAACTGGCCTATGGATCACCTCCTGCATTGCTCTGTGTTACAGGTTGACTGTGGAGGCGTCATCTGTGCGGTTGAAGGCTAATGGTACCAGACATACCACTGCCTCTGTTGCTGCTGCTGTCAGGTATATCCCCATTTCTGAAATATGTAGAGCTGCTACCTGGTTGAATGTGTACACATTCATATCCTATTACTGCATCAACTTGATCAGTCATTATGAAATCCTGCTTTTGTGTCCTCAGTTCTCCAGTCTCTATTCACCTAATTTGGGGAACAAGTCATGGCTCCTCCTCCTGAGGACTGCTAGGAGTCTGCCTAAGTTTCAATAGTGAACTGAATAAAGGTAGTTAGAAATAGAGGTTAAGTAATTGTAGCCATAGTTCTACTACTAGTATTCAGTTCACATCCACATAAGACCAACTGCTCCTGGCAAGGCTTGCTTAGGATTCCTGTTCCAGCATGCAGATCTGAGTGCCTTGGGATGGAGCTGGAGGACAATATGTTCAGGTGGTAGGAACAGTCAGACTTGAATTGCTTCTACCCTGTAGGTAGCCACTCTCTCTCTTCTGCATACTACCTTTCCTCATACTGTAATTACTATCTACCTTGCCTATTACCACCATTTTTCCTTTCTCTTTCCCCCTGTCCGGCATTGACATACATGTCATACTATTGTAATTTTTTTTTGTCATACTTGAAATGAAATGTATACTATTGTAAAGTATGTTGTACTTGTCATGAAATATTTTTTTGTATGCTTTGATGTACTGTACCCTTCCGGGTCATGCCTGAAAATAGTCATTGCCATGGCTAGTGCACTTACCCGGTAAACAAAAACTAAATAAAATAAATGACTGTTCTGGTGACTGAGCATGCTCAGTGGAAGACTTCGTATGCGTAAAGGTGAACTGAATATTAGTATGGTTACAATTAAGTAACCTCTATATAATTACTAGAGCAGACTGACTACTCAGGCCACACAGTCTTTACAACTCACACTGTCTTGCCAGTGGCCCATGGACACCTATAGACTATAAAACTAGTGTGAAGAGGAAGCCGAAGATTGAAGGCTATGGACTTTTGTAGTAACTGCTTATCTCCTGAATAGAGATAGTAAGGTAAGGTAAGGGTTAATAGAAGAAGGATTCAGTGCAGTGGTGATGGGAGTGACAGCACTGGTTGTAATTGAATTATTTATTTATTTATTTGATTCTCAGAAATAACCTTTGAGTTAGAGACTGATTTACAAAGGCTCCACGTCGATTTGAACAGATTACATGTAACAAAGAATTATTGTTATAGTGTAGCATACATTGCTGGATATTAGGCTTCTTACAAAGGTATATCCTGTCTTAAATGGCACCATGCGCACAGCTTCAGTCAGTGTTGGTCTCCCCCCAACACACATAGATCTTGAAATGTTTTTGTTTCCAGTTTACTTGTTGTTCCTTAATACTGCAACTAGGGCTGGGTAGACTGTTCTGTCTGAGATCCAAACCCCCGGATCAAACCCGCAATCCATGGACCTGGATAAATACGGACTTTGCAGCAGAAGTCTGCTTCTGGGTCAGTGGAGTGCCATTCAGTGTACTATTGCCATGGGGATGCCATTGGCACACTTGCTCCATGTACAGGTGGGC
Source organism: Neoceratodus forsteri (assembly GCA_016271365.2). NCBI lineage: Eukaryota > Metazoa > Chordata > Ceratodontiformes > Ceratodontidae > Neoceratodus > Neoceratodus forsteri. The sequence goes on from CM028131.1 coordinate 1,113,248,415, forward strand.
GGCGGCATCTGGTCAGGCAACAGAGCAAGATGATCAGTCATGTGACACACTCACTGTATATAACTTTGGTGAGTGAGCAACTTGGGCCCAGATGAGTTGGTGAACAGTTGGAGGAGCTTGCTGCTGCCGAGCAGAGCCAACAGTTGTGCACTGCAGAGAGAAACTAAATATAAATTAGAAAAAAATCTATTTGTTAAGTGGAGCCGGAGGGGAGGAAAGAAAGAGAGGAGAGTGAAGAGGAGACTTAATGGAGTAGGGCGGAGGCAAAGTCATCATTGAGGGAGGGCCAGGAGAGGAATCCAAGGAGGGGGAGAGAGAGATACCAAGAAGAGGAGACTTAATGGAGTAGGGCGGAGGCAAAGTCATCATTGAGGGAGGGAGAGGAGAGGAATCCAAGGAGGGAGAGAGAGATTCCAAGAACTTGCCAGAGTCTGTCGGGATAATGGATGCAACATTTCCTTTTCGGAGATATTGCCAGTACCAAAGGCCTCAGTGGAGAAAAAAAAGAAGCTTACAGAGGTTAAAGACTGGCTCAGGAAGTGGGGTGAAGAGAATGGGTTGGGGGCGTTAGGGAACTGGAATGGAGTTTGGGAGGATAGGGACTATATGCCAGGACAGGTTTCATCTTGCCCCATTAGGGAAGGAAGTCCTTAAACAGGGATGGCTGACTACATACAAGAAAGGTGGGGTTTAAACTTGTAAGGGGGAAGGGATGAGGGAGGGGCTGACCAGAAGCCCTCTCCTCCAGATGAGGGGAGTAGCCGTCAAGCCCAAGAGGGGAGGGGAAACAGACTGGAGGTGGAGGTTTCAGGAGGAGCAGGGGGAGGATGAAAGTATAAGGAATCTGGGTGGGGTTTGACAAAGAGGATCAGGGATAAGGGGTGGGGGTTGGTGTTAGTAAATGCCAGGAGCTTGGGAAACAAGTTGCCGGAGTTCCAGGCCATGCTGTTCGGGGTGGATGTGGCGGTGGTCACGGAGACGTGGGCCAACAAAAACCATGACTAGGACCTAAATGTACAGGGGTACACTATGCTTAGGAAGGATAGAAAGGAGGTCAGAGGGGGTGGAGTGGCTATGTTCATTAGAGATGATATAGAAATTGCTATGGTAGAAGAGGCAGAGGGAAACGTGGAGGCCTTATGGGTCACCTTACGATCCCCAGCAGGAGATAAGGTCAAGCTGTGAGTAGCATATAGGCCCCCCGGGATGAGTGATGTTCTAGAGGATGGTTTGCTGGACAACATCATTGCCCAGTGTGGTCCAAAAGGGAAGGAGTGAGTGTTGATGGGGACCTTAATATGCCAGGTACAAACTTGGGAACCATGTCCTCTAAGGTGGCCAAGGAGCAGAGGCTGCTGGATGGCTTCCAGGATGTGTCTTAACACAGCATGTGATGGAGCCCACAAGGAGGGGCATGTCCTGGATGTGGTTCTGGCAGATGGGGATCTGTGGGCGATTAGTTGCACAGGACCCCTGACTGGGAGGACCACAATACTGTCTGTTTCAACAAGCATGGGGAGTGGGGTGAGATCTAGGACACTGGCAGTGGACTTCAGGGGGCAGACTTTATGGGCATGGGAAATATTCTCAAGGATCACTTGAAGGGGATTACCTCAACGACAAGTGTGGAAAGGAGATGGGAGGTCATAAAGCGGGGACTTCATGAGGCAGTCAGGATCTGCGCTAAGTTGAAGCGTAAGGAGCAAGGTCACGTAAACCATGCTGGTGGTCCAGTGAGGTACAGGTAGCAGTCAGAGAAAAGAAGGCCTACAAAAATATAAAACAACAAGAGGGATAGGGATAAGGAAATGTACCAGCTTGCATCTAGAAAAGTCACCCGTATGGTGAGGGCAAAGTCCAGTGAAAGAGCAGCTGGCACAGGGGATACATGGAGGGAAAAGGGTTCTTCCACTACATTGGGAGGCGGAGAAAACCAAGGGCCATCTCAGCAGATTGAGATCAGAAGGAGGGTGGGTGGAAGAGGCGAGGGACCAGGCAGAGGTATTTAACGAGTACTTTGCCTCTGTGTTCACTAGGGAGGGGGATGGGATATCTACAAAGCAAGGCATGAAGGGGATAGAAGCGGCAGGGAGTGGGATCAGGGGAGCAACAGAAATGGAGCAAGAGGGAGGGAAAGGTACCCCAGGGGTGTCACATCTGGATAAGGATAAAAAGACCAGTAAGGGGAGGGACGGATGATGCTATCTCCACCAAAAGGGTGTGGTTAGCCCTCAAGGCCCTAAAGAAAAACAAATCTCCTGGGCGGGATGGCATTCATCCGAGAGTACTATGAAATTGGCGGACATACTGGCTGCACCCTGGCGGAGCTTTCAGCAGGTCACTGAGACAGGGGAGGTACCTAGGGATTGGCGAGGCATGTACCAATCCATAAAGGGAGTCGAAGTACCAGGTAACTATAGACCCATCAGTTTGACCTCGGTGGTAGGAAAATTAATGGAGTATACTAAAGGAGCGATTGGGGTGTACTTGGAGGAGGTGGGAGGTCTGGATAGTGGCAACATGGGTTTGTGCCAGGTAGATCATGTCAAACCAACCTTGTGGAGTTCTATGAATGGGTAACATCAAAACTGGACAGAGGTAAGCCTGTGGATGTATTATTCTTGGACTTCAGCAAAGGCGTTTGACTCTGTCCCCACAATGGTCTGGTGGAGAAACTGATGGGGTTAGGAGTAGGCCCTTTGATGGTCAGATGGATTGAAAACTGGCTAGCTGGACACACTCAGAGAGTAGTGGTCTGTGGGGAGCTCTCGAACCCTAGAGGTTGGTAGTGAGGGTACCACAGGGCTCGGTCCTGGGTCGATCCTGTTTAATGCATACATATCGGACATCAGGAGGGTATAGGGTGTGAAATGAGTCTCTTCGTGGATGACTCCAAGATGGGAGCAGTAGTTGAGGGAAGAGGGAGGGTGCCCTGCAAGAGACCTGGACACCCTGGAACTGGGCTCACACATGGAAATTAAATTTCAATATCACCAAGTGCAAGGTGTTGCATCTTGGTCGAGGAAACTCTAAACACAGGTACACCCTGGGAGGGCGCTGGAGGCCTCAATAGGGAAAAAGACCTAGGGGTCATGGTGGATACATGTATGAATAACTCTGAGCAGTGCAGGAGGCAGCAAGCAAGCAAGGCAAACAGGATGTTGGGATGCATCGTGAGAGGATCACCTCTAGGAGCAAGGAAGTGATTCTGCCGCTGTACAATGGACTGGTTAGACCACACCTTAGTACTGTGTACAGTACTGGAGACCACACTTGAAGAGGGACATACAGCTCCTGGAGAGGGTACAGAGGAGGGCAACAAGATGATACGAGGGCTGGGGATTTGACTTATGAGGACAGACTTGAGGAGCTCTGCCTGTTTTCATTGGAGGAGAGGAGACAGGGGACATGATTGAGGTCTTCAAGTACCTCAAGGGAATAAATAGGGTAAACATGGGAGGATCTTTAGACTAAAGCAGGGAGGTATCACCAGAGGGCATGGTTTGAAGTTGGAAGGTAGAAGGTGAGGGAAAAGAGGAGGAGGTTTTCACCGAGAGGGTGGTGGACCCTTGGAATGCACTGCCTGGTGAGCTGGTTCAGAGATCCACAGTGGAGGGCTTCAAGAGAGGGTGGGACAGACACAGAAAGTGGATGTATCAGATGATGGCCTGTCCCAGGGGGGTGGGGATGGATGATAGGGGTTTCTGGAGAACAAGGGATGGGAGGGTCTCGGCATCCAACTAAGGATCTAGGTTTGAGCAGACTCGATAGACCGTAAGGCCTAATCTGCTGGCAAATAGTATGTTAGTATAGTGGGTGGCTGCCGGGGGAGGAAAGCAAAGCAAAAAAGGCAGTGTGGCAGGCAGTGTACTACAGGGCAAGGACAGGCTTGCAAAATAAATCTTTGACTTGTGCCATCCAGAAATTGAATCCAGAAGATCCTCCAGATGAGAAAGTGAGAGACTACTGGGGGCCTAGAGAAATTTTACAGTTACAGAAAATCCCAAATAAAAGTTTTTTTCTTTTCTTGGCCTCAGACGGTGTGGCTGGTACACTGAGCAATGGCAGGCTGACAAAATATTTGACTTGTGCCATTCCAGAATCCAGAGGAGAGGGAGAGACTACTGGGGGACCAAGATAAATTTTACAGTGCCAGAAAATCCCAAATGAAAGTTTTTTTACTTTTCTTGGCTTGAGCCAGTGTGACTGGTACACTGAGCAAGGGCAGGCTGGCAAAATCTTTGACTTGTGCCAATCCAGATCCAGAGGACAGAGGGAGAGACTACTGGGGGCCCAAGAGAAATTTTACAGTGCCAGAAATCCATAAAAGTATTTTTCTTTTCTTGGCCTCAATGTGGCTGTCTGTAGAACGGGGTAAGGGCAGGCTGGCAAAATAAATCTTTGACTTGTGCCATCCTAGATCCAGAGGGGAGGGGGGGAGAGAGAAAGAGAGAGAGAGAGAGAGATGAGAGAGACTATGGGGGCATGAGAAATGTTACCATCCCAGAAATCCAAATAAAATATTTTTTCTTTTCCTGGCCTCAATGTGGCTGTGTTAGTATGTGTAGGGCAAGAGCAGGCTGACAAAATAAATATTTGACTTGTGCCATCCATTCCCGATCCAGAGTAGAGAGAGAGAAGTGGTGGGGGGGGGGCACAAGAAATTTTACAGTCCCAGAAATCCCAAATAAAAGTGTTTTTTTTCTTTTTCTTTTTCTGGCCTCAGTGTAACTTTGTGTACATAGCAAGGGTAGGCTGGCAAAATAAATCTTTGACTTGTGCCACCCAATCACAATCACTCATTAATGTTCATTCATGATTTCATGTATTACAAATAAAAATATATACTTTTTTGACAAACAACAGACAAGTTACAGCACCTGTGCTGCTGGCTATGGGAGGCCCAGAGGATATTCTGAATATGTGACCTATACCAGTCTGTGTACACTACAACACAAATAATAAAAGTACACACACAAGTGTCATCATCATCAACCATCATCACTCTTTTCATCCATTATTCCTCTTCCTTATCCTTCTTAGTTTATTGTTACATATAAGCATTAACCAAGCCATGTGGGACTGTGCGTACGACTGTACACCAGATGTTTGCATCATCAATTTTTTTTATCACGGCACTATTTATCATTGTTGACTGCTCCATTCAGCCTGACTGGCTCCCCCCCAACCCTGACAACCCGTAATTACCAGGGGGCTTATCTTATGCCTGGCCCAAGAGCAGTGCCTGCGGCGGGTCGGGCATGATCCTACTGCCGGGTTGTTTTCTCCTCCATTTTTTGTCCACCCAATTACCCCAGGGCCCCAGGAGTAGAGACGCATGTGTGTGGAGGTGTGCATGCATACTACAGCCCCGGTGACAGCCCCTTCCACCCACCCATTGGCCTAGCACCTGTGCACCCTCTAGCCTGTACTGCACGCTGGCCTCCACCATGAGGCAGACAAGAGCTGAGGGATGCCACCTTCCCTTCCCGGCCCTCTCCCCATGACCTCCGATGGCCGTGCTCGTTCCTGAACACGGGTCATTGATGCGGTGCGAGGTAAGGCATCCAGTACCTCAGCCCTCAGCGCCACTGGGCCAGCTTGCAACACCAATTTAAATTCTGAGGCACACTGTTGAGTAGGTCACTGAACAGTGACTGTAGTAGGAGTCAGTCAGCTAAGCTTGAAAAGAAGTGGTGGTGGACTGCAGTGCGCTGTGTACTACTACAATCATGAACGATTCACATTCATGACTCATGACTGTAAATCCGTCCCTGGCCTGTGGGTGTGGGTGGGAGTCATCAGAGGATGCTAGGTAGAGGCATCTTTTTTTTTACACTTAGATTAAGAAATAAAAAATGGATCAAAGTGTTGATGAGACACATTCTTCTCAGGAAGGCAGTGCAGCCAGTGCCACTGCAAAAGACAGGAGTCAGCCTGCAAAGGAAAAACAAAATAAATCCTCAAAAAGTGATTTGTTCACGTTTAAAGTTTTGCCTTCCAAGTGAATACTTGAACCCAAAAAAGGTGCATCTGTCGGATCAGTCCCAAGTAAAAAAAAAAAATCAAAGGGTTGGTGGGTACCACCTGCAGAGGTACCCAAAGGTATGGAACAATTGCATACTGTGCTACTGCCAGTCCCTCACAGATGTCATCTGATTCTTCTGAGTTTAAACCTGATAAGGGTACAAATAATAAAGATGAAGAAAATGATCAGGTAGCAGAAGGTTTAAAACAGGAGGGGATGGAAATTACAGATGAGGAAGAAACAGACAGAAATGTTTTGGTTGAGGAGGAGGGCATTGGGAATAAATCACAAGAGGAACAGGCTCAAGAAAAATTCAGGGGGGGCCCTAAAAAGGGGACCGAGGTGCAGTGCCTTCCTGGGAAAAAAAAATTAAAAAACATTATCTTTTGTTTGGTCATACTTCTCCATTAGTGCTTCTAATGAGTTGGTGGCAACATGCGCTGTTTGTAAACGGCCAATCAGCAAGGGTAAAAAGAAAGGAGCATTGGGAATGTCAGCACTGAAAAGGCACCTAGACAGATGTCATAACATTACTGAGAACTCCAGTTGTTGAGAGTCTTGAAGAGAAAGTGACAGTGATAGCTCATTACACTCTGGAGTAACTCTGATAGATGAAAGCAGTGGCAGCCCCTGCAGCATTACTGAAACACCTTCACCTCCACTTCCTTCCATTTGAAGGATTCCTACTGTTACTAAAAGTGACCATGTGTTCAAAAGCCCCCTCCTTCAAGGAGACAGCTTATCATCTCAGAAACATATGAGCGTAAAGCCAAATATACCTCGACTCACCCTGTTGCTGTTACAATGAAAACAATTTCAGAAATGATAGCTGTTGATTTGCTACCATATAACGTGGTTGAATATGTAGGATTCAGACAGCTGCTTGAGTACCTCGAACCTCGATATAGTATACCATCATGGAAATACTTCTCGACAACAGGGATTCCAGATCTTTATGATGTTGTATGTAAAAAATTAAGAAGCGTCTTGTGCAGTGCTGTTGGGAGGGTGGTGCATCTCACAACAGATATCTGGACAAGCTGTCAGCCTGAACCCTTCATCTCTGTCATGGCAGATTGGGCATGTTTTGATAATTCATGTGGGGACTGTGAAGCGTCGCAGTTTGCTGTTCTAAGAATGTTTTATTTTCCATCTGAACATACCTCATACAACATCAATGAAGAGCTCCAAAAAACAATACAGCAATGGCGCACTTCACAGGGACTGTCAATTGGCTTTATAGCTGCAGATAATGGGTCCAACATAAGGAAGGCCTTGGAGGAGGGGGGCTTTGTTCACATCCGTTGCTTTGAGCATTTCTTAAATTTAATAGTTTGCAGTTTTCTCAATGATGACAGGGACATTAAGGCTCTTGTTAGCACTGCTAAAAGAAAATGCTCTCGTTTCAGTCACTCAAGCAAAGCTCATCACTTGTTTGAAAAAATACAGCATGAGCACAGTTTATCTTTGCACAGACTTATCCCAGACATTTCTACTTGGTGGAATTTGACATTTTATATGTTTCAAAGGCTGCTGGAACAAAATAAAGCTGTCAGACAATACACTTTGGAAAATAAAATTGGTAATGCAGATGTCTATATTACTCCACCACAGTGGGCCATACTGGAGTTTCTAATTTTCCTACTCCAGCCACTTGGGGAAATCACCAGAGAAGTTAGTGCAAACACAGCAACTCTGAGCCAGGTGTTACCCCTAATACAAATTTTAAAATTCAGATTGAAGCTGATTAGGGAAAAGTTAGAGAACCAAGACAGTTCCATGATCACATAGGCTGCCAGAGGTGCTGCTGACACATACAGGTTGTCCCCCAGCATACAACAAGATCTAACGAGATGTATGATCAAAAAAGTTGCAGAAGATGATGAACAATGTAAAATGCTTCATTCTGAATACTACTCCTCCAAAGCAACAATCTTGGACCTATGATACAAATTGAAGCAACTATTGAGTGATGATGATGACAATGACACTTCTTTTGAGATAAACAAGAAATAATTGATGAGGTGCATGCTGTCATGGAACAGGGTACGACAGCAGCACATTCAGAATCTTCTTCATGACACAACACAGCATCATATGGTCCATTCTCTACTGTTGTGGCATTTTCTCCCTCTTTCTCCTTAGCCACTGCAGCAGAATCTTCTTCTGCACCACCATCCAAACATAGCACTGTCCCACAGTTACATAGTTCAGCTTCATGTCTCTGGAGTCACTTAGAAGATATAATTGTAACATCATCTTCATCTGCCTCTTGTGACACAGCCTTAACACAGACCATTGTTGAAATGTACCTTGCAGAGCCCAATATCAGCTGGAATGCTGATCCTTTGATATACTGGAAATCCAAACAAAGTATGTGGCCTGCTTTAGTAAACATTGCAGTCAAGTACATAAATTGCCCTATGACTAGCGTGTGTTCAGAACAATTGTTTAGCTCAGCTGGTAACGTCATTACTGACACATGATCTTGTTTGACAACAGAAAATGCTGAGCGCCTGACATTTCTAAAAGTCAACATTCCTCACTTTAAAGGGGAACTGTCAGCAATCAAAGCCTCACACTAAAGTGTGAGGCTGATCCCACTTTGTGTACAAAAACATTTTTTTACTTACTGTTTGCTGCAACATAGAATGCACTAGGCTATTTTCATTGACTTCTAAGATGCCATTTCGTGTAACCAGATATCCCAGAATCCCCTGCTGCTGACATCAGAGAAGAACTGCAGAGCTGGGAGATTCAATAGCCTTCAATAGCCCGCAGTATACATGTTAAAGATTTTGTAAGCTAAAATCAGATGTTTGCTGGTCCTGCTGTGCTCACGGGGCTTAGTACAGTCCTCTATGACTGTACCTAGCTCCAGGAGAACAGCAGACCAGCAAACTGAAGATTATAGCTTACAAAAAACTCTGACATTCAGTGCAGGCTATTGAAGGCTACTGAATCTCCCAACTCTGCAGTTCTCCTCTGATGTCAGCAGCAGGGGATTCTGGAATGTCTGGTTACATGAAATGGCATCTTACAAGTCAATGAAATTAGCCTGATTTATTTATTACACTGCAGTAATCAGTAAGTAAATAAAAGTGTTATTACACACAAAGGGCTAATTAGGATCAGCCTCACACTTGGGTGTGAGGCTCTTATTGCTGACAGTTCCCCTTTAATTTCAAATATAATACCTGAATGAAACGTATAGTCTGTGTAAGCAGGCCCTATCCACAAAGCACTTTCAAAAATGTATTTTGTGCCTGTGGAGAAAGTCTTTTGTGAATAGAGTCTACTACATGAGGCAGCAATTAACTGCAAAAAGTCAGGTCAAGATTCAAGAGAATGGACTACTAGGCCAGGCCAGAATTATTTTAATGATCACAGTGAGCATAGAAACATGAAAAATAATACCATCAGTGGGTCAGAATCCAAATATGGCAAGCAACTGCATTTCATGTCACACTTATTTGGTAGTACAAGGTATACCACTCTGATCTGAAAGGTAGGGTACTGCTGTCTTCTACTACTACTACTACTTGTCACTTTTTTGTCCTCAGTAACTGATTAAAAAATGTTATTTTACCATCGACCTGACTGTACTGTAGTATTACTGTTTTAATTTTCGTACAACGGATGGCTTAGCAGAAGTCTGAACACGAAACCGAATGCTCTTTGTATAATATATTTCTCGCATTCCCGATATCTGGCTGTGATTACAGAGAAAAATGTAAATTAATTTCTTTATTGTGTGTATATGTGTGTGTGTGTGTAGTATGCTAGCCTGGCTGTAACACCACTACATCTCACTTACAGCAACTGGGCTGAGATTATTATATTTAAATTTTTAAGTACTTACATTATTTGGTACTGGTTGGCATGGCAGCAATTGTGGAACTAAGAAGGCTGTAACTGTATCATCAGGTCTTCAGGTGGCAGTAGCAGCCTTTGTTTTTATGACTGCAATGCACTTGACCAATGTGATGTGACTGACTGGCTGGTGATCAGTGTATGTCTTTTATTTCTTGTTTAATAAATGTATTGCATGTTGAACAGTAGTAGAAGTAATCATAGACAACATTATCATCTGTTGGACCAGGTAGTGTACCATACCATAGTACACTGGGACATGTGATGCAGTTGCATCATTCACATGGGTAGGGTGGGTCGGCTCTTACTGCTGCTCATTTTGATCATTAATTTATTTCTCCTAGTTGGCTCTGACTGGAAAATCCATCAGAATAATACAAACACAGTAGCATTAATAAAAATAATCTTAGCTGCCTACAGTGCTTGGTATTTGTTTGTGATGCAATAGTATTTGCATCTCTCTCTCTCTCTCTCTCTCTCTCTCTCGCTCTCTCTCTCTCTCTCTCTCTCTCTCTCAGCACACTCATGTCACGAACCAAAGTAGGATATGCAGGATGCTATTTATTTATGAGATTCACCAGGAAGGCATGCTGAGCAGAGTACTGCTCGATTCCAGAGATGCGTCCTGGGTTGCTACCAGTACAGGCCAGCCATAAAGCAGCTAGTAGTAATTAATTATTGCTTTTATTTAGCAGTTTTACTGTCATTTTTATACAAGTAATGCATTAAATTATTTCATTGTGGCCTCTGTGTTGAACATGACTAACTTTGGCCACTTTTATGCATTTTATCACATTTTTTCAAATATTTATTAAAAATCAGAACTAATCATAGCAAATCAGAACTCCACCACGTTCTGGTTCTTATTTAATAAGGATCAGAACTTTACCAAGTTCTCCCAGCCCTAACTGCAACCAATACAGTCTTTCATTTCCTTGTTGGACTTGCTAATTTTTTTAAGAGCTGTTGTGTGGGACACGTACTAGACTCTCTGGTTTGCTCTCTTCATCCTGGTTGTAACTTTTGCAACATAATATGGACAGGTTTCTATCATAGCTAATTATTAGCCAATTTCCTTCCTGTTAATCTATTTTTTGTGTGTGGCTTGATCTATCGGGGATGTGGACTACTCACTTTTTTATTTCTTAAACATGATTTTCACTCTGGACTAATTATGCCTTGAGAAGGCTTACAAAATGACCAGTGTGACAGGTGTTACATACTTTGTCCAGGCTATGACTGCTTATGGTTATCTTCTTGTTCTCATGTTATTTTTATTGTTACACTTTAGATAAGCCATCCCTTATGATGTAGCAATCTGGATACGCTTTACTCCGTTTCCTGCTATAATGTATATTTATTTATTTATATAGCTTTTGTTGATAGGTTGGGTGCTCTAGACAGCAGAGCTGCCTATTTTTAGGCATGACCTGGGTGGTTACATACACTAGGGTAACAAACACCAGTAAATAATATCAGAATCAGACAGGTGAACATCAGACATACATAAACCAACCAAGGCATTGAATATATACAAAGTACACATCACAGTGGCAAAGACAAAAGGAATTTGACAGAACACAGGCATCAAATGTAACATTCATGCAATTGTACAACACAGAGTAGTAAGGTAAATTGGTTTGAGTAGTGCTCAGGAGACCCTTCCTCAATTGATAGGACCAAGTGCCAGGGTAGATCTAAGAAACAAGTGCCAGTGAGATCTAAGAGGGGCAGGCAAGGAAGTGCCAGCTCCCCCTACAGGAGCAGTGGTGTGAGCTGTTGAGTTACTTGTGGAGATCCAGTTTAAAAATCTGGTGAGATTGGGAGTGCCTGAGCTCCAGCGGTAGGGAGTTCCATAATGTCGGAGCATAAACAGAGAAAGCGTTTTCTCCCATTTTAGTGTTGCTCTTGGGTATGGAAAAGAATGACATAGCAGCCGATCTCAGGGGGTAGACAGAGGGGGCCAGTTTTAATGGAACCACCAAGATATTTCGTCGGCGAGAATGCCGACCTCCCCCACAGCAACGGCACAATACCGACCCAGGTATTGTGACGCCTGTTCTATCACTGTTTTCTGTGGGGGCTGTGCCCCCCACACCCCCCATGGTCGGAGTTGGTCCGGGGAGGTGGAACACTGGGGAAGGCGAACACAGAGAAGACACATTACTGCGAATGTCACCGTAATGGTCTTTTTCTGTGTTTCGCCGTCGGGGTGTCGACCACAAGGGGTGCTATGAGTTTTAACAGAAGAGCCAGCTTGTCTGGTTTTTGGGCACTGATACAGATACACAGAAATGTGATGGCAGAGAAAGGCCCCTCGGCCCATCTAGTCTGCCCTACACCTTACCCCCCCCATCTGTTATGTTTCCACCCTCTCTTCCCAACCCCTTAAATCCATCCCAAGCCCTCTTGAATCCCTCCACCATTTCCACTACCACCACCTCCTCCAGCAGCTTGATCCAGGCCTCCACCACCCTCCCCATGAAAAATTGTCCCTTGACATTACCTCTTTATTGCCCACCTTCCAGTATGAGGCTATGTCCCCTCATGTTCGCTCCCTTTTTCAATTTGAACAAACTATTGCCCTCCACCTTGTTTATTCCCTTCAGATATTTAAAGTCTCAATCATGTCCCCCCTCTCCCTTCTAGTCTCCAGAGAGTATAAATTTAGCCTTCTCAATCTTTCCTCATAGGGTACGTCTTGCATCCCTCGTACCATTTTGGTTGCCCTTCTCTGCACCCTCTCCATCAGCACAACATCTCTGCGTAGGTGAGGCCTCCAGAACCGCACCCCATACTCCAGATGCGGCCTGACCATGGATCTGTATAATGGCATTAGCACCTCCCTCTTTCTGCTATTAAAACCTCTCGCAATGCAGGCCAACATTCCATTTGCCTTTCCCACTGCCCTGCTACACTGGCTGCCCGCCTTGAGGTCTCCTGCTACCATAATCCCCAGGTCCCTTTCTGATTCCTTCTCCTTAATCACCACCCCCACAAGGGAGTAAGGTTCCCTCCTATTTCTCTTCCCCAGGTGCATCACTGAGCACTTTTGTGTAGTAAACTTCAATTTCCAGGTGCCTGACCACCTCTCCAGCCTCTCCAGGTCCTGCCTCATGGCTTGCACCCCTCTGGGTGAGTCCACCCTATTGCAGAACTTTGTATCATCTGTGAACAGGCACACCCATCCCTCCAGACCCTCCACTAGGTCACTAGCACAGATGTTAAAGGGTATTGGCCCTAGTACTGACCCCTGTGGCACCCTGCTGGTCACCGCCCATTCCCTGGAATGTATCCCATTTACCACCACCGTCTGACTCCTTCCCTTCAACCAGTTTTCCACCCACCTGGTGATCCTGTGGTACACCCCTAGTCTGTCCAGCTTATGCACCATACTGCCATGTGGAACAGTGTCGAAGGCCTTACTGAAATCCAGATAGGCCACATCCACCACTCCTCCCTGGTTCACTATCTGTGTCACCCCATCAAAAAATTCTATCAAGTTAGTCTGACAGGACCTTCCCTTGGTGAAGCCATGCTGCCTGTCATCCTGCATGCCATTTATCTCCAAGTATTCTATCAACCTGATCTTAAGTAGCTTTTCCATTATCTTCCCCACCACCGAGGTAAGACTAATGGATGGTAGTTTTTGAGCTTGTCTTTCCTCCCCCCTTATGTAGTGCGACCACCTTTGCCCTCCTCTAGTCCATTGGCACCACCCCTGGGACCAAGGACAAGTTAAACAGCCTTGCCAGGTTTGGCGCCAGTTCATCCTTCACCTCCTTCAGAACCCTTGGGTGTATCCCATCAGGCCCCATTGCCTTGTCCACCTTAAGTCTACCCAGCTCTTACCCTACTTCTTCAGTTGTGAATTCTGCCACTCCCGCCTGCCTGTGGCTGTCACCCTCCCCCACCCATCCTGGGCTCCTACCCTCTCTTTCTTCTGTGAAGATTGAGGCGAAATAGCTGTTTAATGCCTCTGCTTTTTCAAAATCTCCTTCCAGGATTTTACCACTTCCCCTATTAGCCTTCCAATCCCATGTTGTGCCCTCCTCCTTTCTCCAACGTACCTAAAGAAGGTTTTGTCCCCCCTCCTTGCCTGCTTCACTATCCTCTCCACAGTAGCCTCCTTTGCGCCCCTTATCTTTTGCCCTGACTCCTTTCTTTTTTCCCTGTAGGTTTCCCTGTCCTCATCCTTTTGTGTCTTCCTGTACCTCTTGAACGCTCTAGTCTTCTCCTTGACCCCAACGTCACCTCTCTAGTGAACCATAAAGGTCTTTTCCATCTTCTATTTTTTCTCACCCTTCTTATACATGAGGCCAAGGCTTTATATACTCCACTCTTGATGGCTGCCCATAAATCCTCCACCCCCTGCACATCCTCTATCTTCAGCATTTCTTCTCTAACTACCTTCCTCATTTCATGGAAGTCAGCCTTCCTGAAATCCATTACCTTGGTTCTTGTCCGAACCCTCTTTCTGCCCGCTCTCACCCTGAATCTGACGGCCCTATGATCACTGGTGCTAAGCTCTTCCCCCACCTCCACTTTCTCCACACTGTCCCCATTTGTGAGGACCACATCCAACAGGTTTTCACCCCTAGTGGGCTCATTGACCCTTTACTGTAGGACTATGCCCTGCAGAGCCTCCAAGATGCCCCTGCTCCTTGTGGAGATTGCTGCTGCACCTCCCAGTTTATGTCCAGAAGGTTTAAGTCCCCAACTAGCACTATGTCCCCTTTCCGTGCCATCCTCGTTACTGATTCTACCAGGTGTCTATCCCCTTTCTCCTTCTGCATAGGAGGCCTATAGACTACTCCAACTCACAGGTTTTCCCTTGTCCCCTGTCTAGGGTGACCCATATTATCTCAATTTCCCCTTCCTCCTCCCATCCCTCCATGGTCCCAATCCCATCCTTGACATATAATGCCACCCCTCCTTCCTAAACAAATGATACCCTGGGATCAGAGTCTCCCAGGCGTGGTACTCGTTCCACCAAGTCTTACTCACTGCTACAATATCAAGGTTCTCCTCCATTATGGTGACCTTCAGTTCTCCCATTTTGTTCCCCAGGCTCCTGTCATTTGCAACCAGAGCCCTCCAACATGTATCCCCATCCCATCCTTCCCTGCTGCTAACTGTTTCCTTGAGGAGTGTTGTGACATGGAGGGGGAGGCTGATAGCCTCCCTGCTCTGCCTCCCATAAGGATGGCCCTGTACTTAGCCCCTCCGATCTAGTTTAAATTGAACTCTCTTGCCATGAAGTCCCCCAGTTTCTTCTTTAGTGTAGCTGCCCCTGCAGAGCTCAGATGCTGCCTGTCTTGGGCGTACAGCCCCTCCTCCTCCTCCCATGTAGAGCCCCAGTCACCTAACCAGCCAAACCCCATCCGAATGCACCAACCTTGTAGCCAATTGTTGAATGCCCTTACTGTATCTTTTCCTTTCTGGGTGTGCTCGCTCTAGGTACTAGCAACACCTCAGAGAAGGAAATAGAAGGAAAGACAGTGTTGCTCCTACAGAACCTAGTGAGTTCCTCAAACCTTGCCTGTACTTCAACCAGACTTTTCCCCTCCAAGTCATTTGTGCCCAGGTGAAATGCCAGATGTGTCCTTTCATCCTGTTGCTTACCCCTGGAAGGAATATGATGCCTCACCTCCAGCGCCGTTATCCCTGGCATGCACTGTACCCATACTGCAATGTTTTTTGCTCCCTTCCTTCCCCATTTTATCCCCTTAATTATTGAGTCCCCCAAGAGTGCCACCCTGCTGCCCCCTGCTTCCTGGGTGTCCTTTTGGCCTCCAGCCTTGCTTTGCGGAGTTGGCTCCCTTTCGCCTCCCCCTCATGTTTCCTCCTGATTTGGTTGTTTCCCCTTCTCACCATTTGTTCCCCCTTTCCTAACCTATCATGATGTTTACCCGCACCTAGCATCATTCCTTCTCTCTCTCCCTTTAGCCTTTCCCCCAACCCCCCCACACCTCTTCAACTCTTGTACTTCCGCCTGGCTTCCTTCATCCCTGCAGCCCCCTCCTGCATTGCCGTTTGAGCATGAGCAAACTTTGCCTAGCCCCCTCTATCTGCTCCTGGCCCTCCCCAGTCTGCATCACTGTGTATGGTGTTGACAACAGTGCTTGATTCCCCTCCAACTGTTTCTATCCTGCCCACTGTTACAGAAGGTTTTGAGCACCACACTCCACTGGGGAAGTCTTCCTCCTCACCACCTGCCCTGTCTGCATATTCCCCTTCTGATGCACCCTGCCCGGCGCATGCTCCAGCCTCCTGCTGCAGCTCCTTTCCTGCGGGGATACCTCCCGTTCACTTTCAGCCTCCCTGGAGTTCAACCCCATCTCTTCCAATGCTTCCTTTCTGTCCCTTTTTTTATGCCTCAGTTGCCCTGGTGCCACCCTATGGTGTGTCCCTAATGTGCCAGTCCCCTCCTCCACCCCTTTCCCTGCATGGGATGTGCCCTCCCCATGCTCCCCCCTTCCTTTTCACCTGAGATCTTTCCCCCTGCATCCCCTAGCCGCCCTGCCCCCCCTTCTTTGGTGGCCCCTGCCGGACTCCTTCCATCCCAATGTCCTCGACTAGAATACCTGGGGGGGGGGGAACTATTTGTTACTTCTGCCCACTGGCCCATTTCACTTCCTCCTGCGTTTTCCTTCCTTCTGGGCATCCTTCCGTCCTTCCCTGAGCCTACTGTCATCTACTCCTCCTGATCCCCGGCTGACCTTTTTCCTCTAGCTACAGGCATCATTTTTGTGCCTCTGACCTTCCTGCTGTCCATTCCCACTGACCCCTGTCCTCCCGTTCCTGGCGTCCTTGTCCCAACCCTGGGCTTGCTGCTGTCCGTGACCACCTCTGGTCTGTCTGCTCTGGACTTGCTGCTGTCTGTGACCACCTCTGGACTGTCCCCTCTGGAACCCCCTACATCCTCTCCCTCCCAATCCCTTGATTTCCGGAGCAGTTTATATGATTCTACAGTGGATCCACTCAGCCCTTCCCACTCCTTCTTTGACTTATATTGTCCCTGTCTCTCTACCCCTGTTTCCCAGCTCCCCCCCATGTAACCCCCATCTTAGTCATGCCACTTCCTCCCTCAGCTGCGTGAGCTGCTTACACATCATACATCCTCCAAGCCCAATTTGGTATCATAGCCATTCCACAGCCACTGTACCCCACCACCCTGCCAGAAATCCCCCCTCCTTGGACGCCCCTCACTCTGTGCTGCCCTACCATTTCTTCCATGATATTTCAGATACAAAGAAAGGAAAAGAAAAAGCTGCCTGACCCCCAACCTCTCCTCAGCCCCAACCCATAACTTAAGATTTTTTTACAGATACCAAAGCCTGTGCAAACTATAGACTTCTAGAATTTATAACCATGTTCAAGTCCAACACACCATGTTTTAGTCCAAGTCCCCAGCACTTCCAGCTTCAAGTCCACCTCACCAAGTTCAAGTCCAAGTCTTTAAGCACCTCCAGCTTCAGTAGCCCAAGATAAAGTACCCAGAACCTCCAGTGCCAGTAGTGTCAACCCAGTTCACATCATTATTATTTCAGCTCTTTTGTGAAAGATTCCTTGATGCCTGTGACTTTCTCCCTGTAGGACCCAGGTCCTTTGCTAGACAACCAGCTCCTGTCCCTGCTTTCTTTAGCTGAGGACCCTCCTTTCTCCCACTTTCAGTCCTCTGATGCTCTTGGCCACTCCATCTTTAGTCCAGCCTGTCAGCTGCTCCACTGCATAATGGCTTCTCCTCCTCTCCTCATATAATAGAGGGTGGGTGGGTAGGACTAAAAACACAGCAGTGGGACTAAAAACACAGCAGCTACTACAGCTGTGCAGTCAGGCTGGCTTTTTGAAGCCTGACCACCTTGGTGCCTTGCTCCCCAATTGGCCCGCTCCTGAACCATGGTCTGCAGTTGGCCGGGCGTCCTCCCTCTCATCCCAAACAGCTGCTTGCTTTGTCGCCGACTGCGACTCGGCTGACGACTGCAGCTAGAGCTCCATGCGGTCCTCTGCTCCTTTTCTGGTTGCCGACTGCGACCCTCTCCAAGAACACAGCAGCTACTACAGCTGTGCAGTTAGGCTGACTTTTTAAAGCCTGACTGCACTGGCACCTCGCTCCCCAGTTGGCCCGCTCCTGAACCGCGGTCTGCGGTTGGCTGGGCATCCTCCCTCTCATTCCAAACAGCTGCTTGATTGATGATGTTGTTAATGAAGCAGCAGGTGGTGAACTGTCGGAAAGCTGTGGGAGAAAGGCAGCCAAGGCTGGAGTACAGGAAGCAGCAGTGAATGAGCTTGGGCAAAGACATGGCAAAGCGGCAAATGCTATTATAGCAGATATCCCACTTCTGAGAAGATCTTTTGAACATCCAGGAAGGGCAATCGAACCATGGGCAAGTTTAGGCCTCAGGAACCCCTGAGCGATGGCCATGGTAGATCTGCACTAATATGTGTGCACTGTGGACAACGTATGCTTAGTTTTTCTTTAAAACTAAAAAAAAAAAAAGAAAGTTAAGAAAAAACACTAGTATGAAGAAATAACAAACTAATAAACATTCTCTTGCACTAGTGTGAGAGGGTAGTTCAGAGACTGGCAGTTGTTACATGGTACTTTGTAATGGGACACCTGTTAATTAGGAACTGGACTGAATCTGAGACCACCACAACTCATGCCATATATAGTAGGTCACTAAACAACCATTACCTGATAATGCTTTATTTTTATTTTACAAAGTATTTATCTGGGACAGCCCAGCTGAAATGCATCATTTTGTTTCCAGTGTGGTCCCTCTTCTACCCTTTTTTACGGCTGAGTGGACTGGAGCACTGAGAGATTAAAAGACTTGCCCAGTGTCACACAGTGAATATTTGACTTTATCGGGGTCTGGGCTTGCAATCTCTTGGTTCCCAAACTGGTACTCTAACCGCTACTAGTCTGGGACTGAGCCTGGATTTGAACTTGTGACCCAGAGCTGAAAGGCACCATAACTCATTTCCAATAAACTATCCAAGAATAATGATTCTTAGTTAAAGAGTAAACATAGAAACATAGATAATACAGACAGATATAGACCATTGGTCCATCCAGTTTGTGCAATAGACAATATGGACAGATATCCAGGCTGTTCAGTCCCTATCTCAGTGTTAGATGACAGGCCCGGACTGTATCCAATTCCACAGTCCCTCCCCCACCACCCCTTGGTCCCTCACCACCCTCGCTATCCCCTTTCTTTTCCTCCTCCCCCCTCTCTGAGTTCCCCCTTCTTCAGACCCATATGTCTATCCCAAATCTGCTTGAACGTATTTATCGTCTGCACAATAACCAACCCATGTGGCAGTTGGTTCCATCTGTTCACCACCCTTTCTGTAAAAAAAGTACATCCTCGTGTCCATTCTGAATTTACTTCTCTCCTGCTTCAGACTATGGCTCCTCATGATGTTTCCCTCCTTGAGTCTGAATATCCCTTGGCAGTCTATTAAAACTCCTTAAAAGTCCTTAAAACTTGCCTCACTCCCAGGCATATTCACATTTAAAGATTCACTAACTGTACTATTGAAGGAAGCCTGTAACACTGAACAACCTACATCATGTTCTTCACACAAAACCTATGGCTAAAATGTTGATTAACATACCTCCCTGTTAGGGTTATCTAGCTCTCTTAATTCACTCTCCTTCACTTTGGTCTTCTTCCTTTTGTCTACCTCTAACATACCAATTTTCTTCGCACCTGCCTCCCTCCATTCTTACCTATTCTACTATCTGTAGAGTGTATTGGATTTTTGCTCCTCTACTTTTACATCATTTTTGCTCTGAATTGTATGTGTTCACCATTATGACGGGCTTTAGATACTGGCCTTCTGTGGTTCACCTGTATATGTTTTTACATTTTTATTACTTCCCTATTTGTGTTATGTTTGTTCTGAACTGCAATACACTATTATACAATGTTTCCTAAATTTTTGTTACTACCTTAACCTATCTGTATGTAACCCCCCTGCAAATGGGGGTTCCCAAAAGACTTCCAGGAGCTTGCTTGAATGCTCCAAGCCTGAATGGTGTTTGGCATTTAAGCCATTTATCAGTGAGTGTTTTTAGAACCTCTGGTACTGTCTCTTTAAGAGCTGTCTGCTTGCAGACATAATTAGTTTGTATGGGGGACTGTGTGTTTCTTTGATTGAGTACCACTCAAGCTGCTGCCAATTCACTTCATTTTGCAGTCACTAGGAGTGCAAAGGAACCTATCTGACAGATGTAACTGTTTGCCAGAAATTATTTAGAGTAATAATGAAATACAGTTTGTCTAACCTGCTTTCTTTGCAGTCAGAACTGTGTCTGCTAGTTCCCCATTCTAGTTTTGAACTGCTGAACTGGACCAATCAGTGTGGGGTAAGCTAGCTCTAAAATGGTGCCTTGGATGAATCAGAACTTGGACTCATAATCTGAGCCAGCCACAAGAGGATTGTATGGGCAGTGACTCTGGGAGATGTAGTTTAGAACTTCAGCACCTTTTTGGACCAACAGCAGCAGTCTATTGTGAGTGACGCAATCCAGTCAAGAACTGGGAGGAACTCAAAGGAAGTGCCCAGTTTTGTCAGTTGGAGATTCAGTTGAGCTTTGGCAGTGAAGAAGGAAGGAGCCCTGTGCTTTTCAGTGTGCAGTTTTAGTCAAAAACGTGTGTAAGGCCCAGAGTTCCGGTCTGCAGCTTGTGTAACAGCTTGTTAGGACTGAACTGGCCCTGTGAAAAGAATCAAAGGATCTCTGAAGAGTAGAAACCAGGCTCACCTGTAGAAGACTGGAGGAATTGCTGAAATTGTCACTGGGTCTGTCAGGAACTGAATCTGCTGTGTGTTCTCCGGGTATTGTGCAGTAATTGCGATCGGGATACAGATGCAGCCTGCCTGGTATAGTGCTTTCTTCTATATGGATGTGGAAGAGGTTTGTGTACCTCAAGTGAGCCCTGCTGACATTGAAGGACCCTATCTTATTTGGAGGTCGTGAGTACTAATTCAGGGTCGCTCCCTGTTGAATTGCCACATTAAATCCAAATGGAATTACTGTACTGCTGACTGTTTAATTCTCCTTTTCTCTGTGTGAAAGGGCCCCTACCAGCTGCCACGTTTGGACTAGCCACTAGGGCTTGGGTACCCAGGGACAGTAACTCGATAGGGATAGGCCTGTGCACAGAGCCATAGGTAGATTATTAGAGTGATAAGCTAATTAACCTGATTTCCCCTGTCCTTGTTATATCCCCTAAATAAATCAGAGCTGCTTGTTTCAGCAAAGTTATACTGCCTGAGGTATTTGTCTATGTTAAAGTACTGTACTGTGATTGTTGCACTGTATCTCATTTCACAGGAGGTCCCAGTGCCGGAACCAGACCTGGGGGTAAGTGTATACTGTGAAGGTAATTCTGATATATTGTGTGGGCCACTAGTGGGAAGAAAGGGGGGTTGCAGTGTCCCAGAGGGCTGTGACCAAGTTAGTTTAACTATTGCAAACCCTGACCTCTGGGTGGAGGCACCCGCCATTGGATCCAGGCCCCTCAACCTGTTAGTGGCAAATCAGGCAGGGGTAGTAGCCTCTGGGATAGCGCCAACTAGGGGTTACATGTATTTTGCTTATTTTGCTTGTACTGAACTGCAATGTACTATTGCCCAGGACCATCTTGAAAATGAGCTTGCTCAATGATGTTTATGCCTGGTTAAATAAAGTGATTGATTGATTGATTGATTATGTTAATGCATTGGAGATATGTGAAGGTTTTGATCATGTCCTCCCTTCCCTCCTAGTCCCAAAAGAGTATAGGTTGAGGTCTTCTAACGTTTCCCTGTAGGATTTTCCCTACTGGCTGTGGATCATCCTAGTTGCTCTTCTTTGAACAGCCTCCAGGTAGTCCCACTCCTGAACTGGGGGCAGTACTTCAAGTGAGGCCCGACCAGTGAGTGGTACTGTGAAGGATTAATTCCTTTTACCTGCTCAGGAAGGCCCTTCCAATGCATCGGAGCATCCTGTTGGCCTTTCTGTACACCTTGCTACATTGTGCGGAGTTCTGCAGGTTATTGCTGATAATGACTTCAGGTCTCTCTCTCCTCCTTTGTTTGTTCTGGTCTCACTCCCACCATCCAGTATTTGGTCCTAGGTTTTTTTTTTTGTTAATTCCCTAGTACATGATCTTAAACTTTTTAGCATTGACTCTTAGCTGCCAGACCCCAAACCATTTGTTCAACTTCGGAAGATCTTCCTTCACTTCCCTGATGGTTTCCTCATTGTCCACCCTACTGTAAACCTGAGATGTTTGGAGTGACAGCCTACAACAGAGGTCAATGGTGTCTATTACAATCCAACATATTTTCAGTAAGATAGTATGTATGGCTTTCCACCCATATTGTGGGGGTGTTTCTTACTGCAATCTGTTTTTTATATTAATGTTACAAAGTTATCTTTCTTCCTTGATAGTACCAGTCATGCTACAATCTGTTTCCACATTTAGTGTTTTTCCCTACCATATATCCCCCTCCTTATGTGGTATCACACATGCAGGAGGCAGTATAGCATAGTGGTTAAGGGCACTGAGCTGCAAATCTGGAAACCTGGGTTTGAATCCCATCAGCCCCCACTTGCATACTGTGTGACCCTAAGCAAGTCACTTAACTTCCATGTGCTCCCAGGTGGCACCTGGAAACAAGTTCCAACTTAGTGTGCCTTTCTTGGTTAAACACTTTTTTTCCCTTTCCCAGATGCCTGCAACATATATACTGAAATATTGCAATTATGTATTGCTCCATTATATACTTCAGGTGGTGTGCTTGCCTTGATTCTTTGTAATGGCAGCTGAAGAGCATCCACTCTGGATGCTTTACAATGCCACCATATTGCCATAGATGTTTCGCTGGCAACCCCTGCCTTGTGGGCTTGACATGGCTGAGAGGGTTCCTATTCTCTCCAATGTTATTGGGGTTGTATCCAAGCTTAAGTTACAAAATAGCACAGTGCCACAACTCAAAGAATGGTCAAAGTGGGTCTGGTGTAAGTGTGGTACAACTCCCTAGGAAACACTAGCTCTCCATCTTCCCACTAGAACACGCCACCTGTTTTTTTAAAGTTTGTTTTTTATTGAGTATGTCAGTAAAAACACATTCAATATGCAAATTCTAGGTTCCAAGGTGCAGTAATAAGTAAACCACAAGGCTTATACAAAGGATCAGAAAACTTATCACCCTCTGATACAACAGAGTGGAGGTTCCCCATAAAATGGACAATGCAAAACATACATTTGTGTCCAATATTATTGTAAAATGGCCTTCTGTGCCATCACCATGGACTGTTGTCATGAAGAGTGTAACATTGATTCAATGTTTGGGGAATAGTGTTGGGGTATTAGTGTTTGTGTAACTTGTAGTACTTTTTGGGGCTTTACTCTATTCCCACCCTTGAGTAGTAGGTATGCAGGTAGTAAGTTTTAGGGAATAGAAGGTCCATTATCAAGGGTGAGAAGAGTGCCGGAGAAGGAGGAGGAGGGGATGGAGGTGGACAAAAAACACTCCCTAAGTGAGGAGTGTGTGTGAGTGGTAGGGTTAAGTAGAGTTTGTGGGAGGAGTTATTCCCCACATTGAACCTCAGGCTTAAGCCCTCCCATTCAATGTTTGGGGAATAGTGATGGGGTATTAGTACTTGTGTAACTTGTAGTACTTTTTGTGGCTTTACTCTGTTCTCACCCTTGAGTAGTAGGTATGTAGGTAGTAATTTGCAGGGAATAGAAGGCCCAAAAAGATACCACCTCCAACTTGTGGAGAGTATGACCACTAGCACTCAGAAGAGGAAAACCCCCCAGGTGGAGAGGAAACCTCTGAGGACCCATGGCCATTGGTCTGCCCATCCTCTGGGCATACTAAGAGAAGACTAACCTAGGTTCTAGCAACCATAACTACTTTTTGAGGAAGGTGAGTTGCTTGGAAAGATGACAGTCTATCCTCGCTCCGTGAATGATGCATGTTGGAAGGACGATACTGAAGTTGAAGAAGTAGATCTTTTCTGAAGGAGCATTAGAATCCTGAGAGTGAAGGAGATCCAGTCAAAGAAGGACAAATAAAGTTCAAGTTTTCAAGGTGATGATGGATGATTGTCCAAAGGGATTACAGGGATGAATGAGCAGGGAGAGCATGATTTGATTAATATGATACCACACTGTGGACAGTGGGAACTGCAATGATTTGTGAAGTCATAGGTAAATGATCCAACTTGTAGGAGGTTTGAAAGTCATGATAGAGACTGGAGGTGAGGAATTCAGTGGTGAGCAATAAGTTGCTAAGTAAGCATCCATGAAGTGAATGAAGGAGTCGAGCATAGTCTTTGACTGCCTGATAGAAGAAATGACATAAGTGATTTGTAGACCAATGCGGAAAGATTGGCATATGTAGGCTAGGTGGTAAATGAAAATATAGAAAATAATTGGAATTTGAGTACAAGGATTTTGGTAGTTGATTTGG
Source organism: Neoceratodus forsteri (assembly GCA_016271365.2). NCBI lineage: Eukaryota > Metazoa > Chordata > Ceratodontiformes > Ceratodontidae > Neoceratodus > Neoceratodus forsteri. Next base: position 1,113,272,800 of record CM028131.1, read on the forward strand.
GTATTGATGTCGTAGTTATACTTGAATAGACTCTTGCTAGTCTGTTGGCTGAAGTAAATATGGGTATTTCTGTGGAGTAATTGCTCGAGATATGCACTGAGGTTGCCATGGCTGGTTAGCTTTACAGGTAATCAGATGTCTAAATACTTGTGGGAAGCCTGGAAGTGGATATATGGAAGAGTCTATAGGCTGGGGTGGCAGTGGAGTCAAGAGTAGTGTAGAATACCAGGGGTGCTAGTGCTATAGTCAATTGAAGATCTGTTGGGACACAAGAGTGGGATAGTGAAATCACCATATCGGTTGTGGATTTTCAGATTGAGAATCAAGGAAACTTGTTCTCGGTGAAAGTCTTCACTGGAAGGAGTAACAGAGATAAATCTGAAGGACGAACTAGAAGCAGCACTGGATGGGCAGCTGACTTAACTGATGGTAATGAGATGAAGGAATGCAGATGTTTGTATAAGATATGGTGATGTCCAGGAGCTAGAAAACAGTGGTCTAGATAGACTGACGTAAGTAAGGCAGCTAGGCATGAGAGATCCAATGATGGAAGTTCTGGGAAGGCAGCTGAGGAGGTGTTAGGACAAGCAATGGCTATTGAGAAAGTAGGAGTCAAGTAACATGGTCAACAGAGTCAGTGCTGGTAGGAGAGGTTGCGGAAAGGTAAAACAGATGATGTCAATATTGCTATGAGGTATCTTGCGGTTCCCAGTATCCATAGCAACTATGATGATTACAGAGTCGGAGCATGATGGAAGGAATCAAGTCTTTTCCATGTACAAGGATAGCCTGTGAGACATGGTAGATAGGGAAGTCCAGTGGTTGAATAGACAGGATGCGTAGGAAGTATCCAGTAGAGATGGATGAGATCTTTCTATTGTCCAGTCAAATTGGGATTCCGGGACTGATCCTGAGGAGATGATTGGGCAGTATAGATAATTCTATGGTGATGTAAGAGTCTATGAAGCATGTTATCTAAGGGATGTGTAACCCCCCACTGGCCACTTGTTTAACTAGTAAGCACACCTCCCATACTTTTTCTGTCTAGGAGAAAAGTCAGGGGTTGGGGTACAAAGCAATAAACACAAAGTGTGTACAAGATACAAACAGACCTTTAGCAAACCCAGGTTTGCTAAGGGCTATGCTAGGTTTGCACTTCTGTAGTGGTACCCAGTAAATCCACACAGGAAGCAGTAACTAGATTGTCCAAACCAGGTTGGGATTCTAGAGTGTGGCTTTATTCCAAAACAGTTGGTACACAAAAGCAAAGATGGACCCCCAAGGATTTACACTTCGTGGCACAAGGCAATGCAGAACAACATCTGTAGAAAACAGAAACTGGAACGGCCCATATAGCATAGGATTACACATCTGGAAATGTGGCACTGGCCACGATGGAACACACAATTACTTCTTCTAGTGGCACTAGGCCACAACTTAGAACACATTCCTATATGGCACAGGCTTTAAAGCAGGAAATGTGGCACACTGGCCACAAAGGAACACACAATTTCTTCTTCTAGTGGCACTAAGCCACGACTTAGAACACATTCCTATATGGCATAGGCTTTAAAGTAAGACATGTGGCACACTGGCCATGAAGGAGAACAAACATGCTCAAGACTAGAACAACCCACACTAGGGGTAAACTTCATCTTCAGGCAATTGGCCAAATGACCTGAAAAATGGGCACCCTTTCAGAACCGAAGTGCTGAACTCATCACTCCAGATGGGAGGTTCATACCTCTCAACTGTCCCTGATTTTGCCTCAACATTTTACTCTGTCCCTCCTAAAAATTATGTTTCAGTGAACAAACAGTGGGAGTTGCAAGCACAAAATAATATCAAACATTAAAGTTACAGACTTGTTTTTCCTTAGAAAATGCATTTTACACTAAGTCCCTTATTTTACCAGCTTCCTGCATTGATATCTCCAATTTTGAAGATGTGTCCCTGATTTTGGCCCTTTGTCCCGGATTTTCTTTTAAGCCTTGTCCCTGATTTATGAGGCAGGAAGTTAAGAGGTATGGGGGGGTTGCCCACCTTTTGCTTCCTCGTCCATACCCAGCCATTCTTTCAGAGTTACACCTCAACAGACAAAAACAGTAGAACCATGCTTCTTCAGAATGTTTAGCACATTCAGCATTAGACAACACTACAAAGAAGTGTAAAATTAAAGTTCTGTACAAAGTGCTAAGTCACACCTGGGACTCCACTATTGTCAGCCAACTTTGGGCAAACTTCTTGAGAACAGTCTCAACACAGGACTAGGTGAATAGGTCCCTTTCTCAGAGTAACACCCCAAAGAAAACAAAGCAGGTGCATTTCTCCTGGGAACTCACAGAGAGAATTACTCACAATTTGTACACAAAGTAAGAGTGTCAGTGGCACAGTAGGTAGCACACTCGCCTCTGAGGCTGGCAGATCAGAAGGCTATGGGTTCAGTTCCCATATCTGGCACTAGGGTTAGTATCCCAGTACTGACACTGTAGAGCAGCATGAGAGGGGTGCTGCACTTCTGAGGTGCCGTCTTTCTGATGAGATGTTAAACCGGGGTCCCATCTGCCTGGACTGGTGGTAGTTCAGGTGGATGTTAAAGATCCCATGGTACTTCTCAAAAAGAGTAGGGGAATTTCCCCGGTGTCCTGGCCAAATTTCCCTCATTCATGAAAAATACCACCAACAGCTTAATCTGGTTCAATTTCAGTTGCTTCCCATCTCTATCCCCCATCCCTCCCGGTCACCTCTGAAAAAGGGACTTCTAGGCCCAATGGGCTTACCGGGTCAACAAAATTCAACAAACAAACAAACAATGGCAGTTTAAAATGTCCTGGATCAAACAGGGGATTGCCCCTCAGATCCCTTGGCAGTTCTCCTCCTCCTCCCACTGGGGATGTGGAATTCAGAAACTTCTGAAGACGGTTTCCACCACTTCAACAAGGCAGACAAAATGTTCTCAGACTAGGGTGAGAAAAAGTAGGCTCTCCTCAGAGCCCACACTGCAGCTCTTCGCTCATCCACTGCTCACTCTCTAAGCACAGAACTAAGACTCACTGAAAATTCTAAACTCCTCACTTACAGCAAGCTATGTGGATTATGATGCTGTGAGAGTTCTAAATGACATCATCTCTCTGCTCTCAGCTGACCAAGCAAGCAGAGAGGGAGCAGGTGAAAGTCTATTTAACTAATTATTCACCAGCTGCCTTCCCTACCTAACACTGACACTGATGGGATTCTAGTAACCCCAGGAAACCAGGGGGTTATACTCACCCCGAGCCAGGTAAATGACTGTCCGCAGTCATTTCTCTACCTGGCACCAGACCATCCTACCCTCTGTGTTACCTATGGGGAGGTAGCGCTACTTCTCTCCTATCATGTGCCAGGCACAGGCAGGCAACACTAAAGGCACAGAGGCTGGCTGATGAAACTTCAGCCCCATCCTATGATCTATCTATGGAAAAATCAGTGGCTCCAAGAAACTGCCTGAAGCATGCCCTAGTAGATCAGAACTGAGGCCCCTACTGCAGGTCAGAACCACAGCCTGTCTATCCCCTTAGCCCTCTAGGGGAAATCTATCTGACCAGGCTGCCCCTCGGGGAACCTCCCCCCCCCAGCTACCAGGGTACCAGCAAACCAAACAAGGAAACAATACATTACAATGCATTACATTTCCCAAACTTTCCCCACACTTACACCTGTGAAGGAAAACACATGTTAACACCCTGTTAACCACAAACAATCCTAACATTTTAGGAAAAAAAGAGGAACTTGGTTGAGCTTCCACATCCTCTTCTTTTCTTCTCTTCTTTTCTTCATCAGGAACACCTGCAAAGGAAGAAAAACAAAACCACATTCTGCATACCACACAGTGTCTAAACCTCCACCTAAACACTAGAGAATCCCAAAAAATATTTTTCTAGAAAAACACAAAAGTAGAAAAATGGAAAACAGACATTATACAACACATTTTGAGGGGTGGAATGCCCTAAATGTCCCATACTAGTGAAAGAATGTTGTTGCCTGAGGGCAAGGTCAATAAAAGAGTCTCTCCTGGGCTGAAGCCTGCTGAAGAACAGTTCTGGAACACAGCAGGCCCGAAAATGGGGATAGTCTTTGAGGACAGCTCAAGCAGTTTGTGGTAGTCTGTCAGTGTAATGTGTGTTGTGCAAAGTCAGTAAAACATAGAACAATGGGTCTGACCGATTCCTTGAAGTCCAAAACAAAGGATCACCTTACTTCTCTAAGCTGAGGATTCTCTCCCACCAGGCTGCATCTTCGAATATAGCTGGACTGATGTCTTCTGGAAAACCAGGAGATGAAACAGGAAAACTGATGGACTGATATCATCTTGGAAATCAAACAATGGAACAGAAAAACAGCTGAGCTGATGTCACCTGGAAGGCCAGGCAATGGAAAATGGGAAAACACTGCTAGGATGACAAATCTGGGCACATCTGAAGAATCCTGGAATACAGTAGAGCTGCATCTTCCTCCTTGGATACTGCTGCTGCTGGGTGACAAACACCATGCTGCCACTGCTTTGCTTCTCTCTGGACATGCTGGGCATATTCACAGGGAGTGGCACCATTAAGGGCAATACCACTTGGGGTGACATGCAAGAACTATGACATCATCTGGGTGTTCAGAGTTGATGTTGTGGAATGTCTCATTCCCTGCCTTATCCACAATTTGCACAGTGTCCATAAACAGAGTTCTGCTCAATTTCCAGAATTTAAGTCTATCGTTTATGACTCTGTCTCTGACACATGCTGCTGCACCAGGGTGCAAATTCTTGCTTGCTTCTTCCAGCAACCAGGATTGCCTGTTCTGTTCAGTTTCCTCCCAGACTCTACGAGGAAAGGTAGGAAAGGACCTCTCATATATGGCATCGGCCCTCCTATGTACCAGTATCTCCTCCTTACTACTCTTCAAAAATGTGCAGTTCATGGCTCGGCTTGGGGGTGGCCAGTCCTGGTTAAGTCAGTGCCGCATACTTAACGAACAAAAGAACTTGTCCCTGACCATCTCTGTAGGCAGGGTACTGGAGCCTCCTTCTTCTCTGTCTGGCTTCACTGAGGCAAGAACTTGAGGCGACTCACAAAGACCCTGAACACGAAGATACATATCTTCATCCTCCTCTTCCTCACTCAGGATCTGAGCCCAGGAGTGAGCAGATGTCCTCACTCCTGAGACAGTTCACTCCTCACTGGGCACAGAGGTAGACACCTCCCAGTTCAGTGTCTCTTGCAGTTCATCCTTCCCTACTAGGCTAGGAGTAGGACCCTCCTTCCATGGGTCCACAGATCCTTCCAATGCACTGTCCACCTGGGACACAACCGTGGAAACATCTCTAGGTGTCGGTCCTTGCAGTAGATCCATTCTCTCTCCTTCTGTGCCGCACTCTATGGGGCCTCCCCAACAGGTACAACCTGGTGCTGTGTGCTGCTACTTGCAGGGTTTCTTACTTTGGTCCGAGTAGGAGCCAATCGAATTTATGATGCCCTCTCTGGCACTGCACCCCGACTCATACCATACTTCATTAGGCAATCTGAACAGTGGAGTATTGAAAACACATCCCTGCTAGCCCTGAGGCACATAATGCATAGTCTGACTGGATAGCTAGGGATCACTACATCTGGAAGCAACCCTTCACCATAGAAAGTTCTCTCTGTTTCTCTTTGTGTGGCCACCTCCTCTGCGATCATAGTTCGGGCATGATCCAGATAGCAGGAAGTTCCCGAAGCCAATTCCGCAATCAAAACACATAAAAGTGTGTTGTTATTAAATTGCTCACTAGTCCCATTACAGTCTTACAAAATGGCTCCCTGCTGATGTGTTTAGATTTGCTAATCCCACCCTGTAATGGGAGGCAGTAGCTCTCCCCCTGCCTCAGATCTGTTTCTGACTCAAAATGGTGTTTCCGACCTTTGTGGCTACTGATTTTTTGCTCAAAACTGTAGCCGATTGAACTGCCTCTCAGCACATTCATATGATTTTTACTTTGACTTTGTGATCAGCATGTGAATAAAAGACTATTTATGCATGCTTAAAGTCACTTTCAAAGCATAGTATTTCTCTGCACAGGACTGCCTGTTTGCTGCAGCCTAATATACAACTTACAGTCTTTCACTTGCTTACAACATTTCACCTGTTGCTGAACCCATCATAAATGCTCACAGTCTATGCTCAGAATTTTTGTTTGTTGTGTCGCAACTTACAACTCACAGTCCTTCTTTACAAAACAATCTCACTGCTTGCACACAGATTCAGCTGACTTGAAAATCATAACACAGTTTGATGCACAAAAGTTTGGACTGTACTCACTGAAATCAGTATCTGGCTTTCTGCGGTGGAAATTTTTGGCCTGGTGCCGATCCTGGAAGGCCTCTGGGGTGAAATGGGCTGGTGGTCCCGCTGATCATAGCCACAAACGCTACGCTCACTTTCCAGTCAGTCAGATAACAGGTTAAGCCTGAAATTACAAAGCAAAAGTCTGTTTTTCACAGATTGGAACGTTCACAAGCCCCTCCATGGTTGATCCTGGTCTGACCAGCTCGCACGCCACTCCCTCTTCTCCTCCTCGAACACTTGGCTGCACACAGAAGCTGGCTAGGGGGCGGGACTGATTGCAGTTGCACCAATCACTCGACGCCATGAAAATGAGCCTCTCTCTCTTTCTCCTCCTCACTCTTCCCTCATAGCGATCATCTAGCAGGGCAAATTTAAACTGCAAACTGTAACTTTTTTTCTTGGCTGCAATTTCAGTGGCGGGAGCGCTGTTTTGACTATTTTCTTCACTCAAAGATTTTGGAAATTTCTTTAGCGACTCCCCCAGTTTACACACAAAGCACATGAAACTTTCAGGGCACATTTCTCTCTATGTTTCCTAAAGTCCACACTACTTTTGGCAATGAATTGCAGATAAAAAAGTTATGTAAAATATTCTGGATGCAGAGACAAGGACATACACTTTCTGGGTTTACAGTCCATTGTTAGTTGACACAAACACATAGCAGCATAGTACTAGGAGGCACACAGCAGCACATACGGATGTCACTCTCCTGGGCAAAATCCTTTTGTGCTAAGCTTCCTTTCCTGTTTGGACTACCATGCTACCAGACAGATAAAACACTAGCCATACCCCCAGCAAAAATCTCTTGTTCTCTCCTCAGATTTAACAATATCCTTGGATGAGCCCCTTTTTTTGTAACCCCCCACTAGTAAGCACACCTCCCATACTTTTTCTGTCTAGGGGAAAAGATAGGGGTGGGGGTACAAAGCAATAAACACAAAGTGTGTACAAGACACAAACAGACCTTTAGCAAACCCAGGTCCTGAGGAGAGAAACTTTGCTAAGGGCTATTCTAGGTTTGCACTTCTGTAGGGGTACCCAGTAAATCCACACAGGAAGCAGTAACTAGATTGTCCATACCAGGTTGGGATTCTAGAGTGTGGCTTTATTCCAAAACAGTTGGTACACAAAAGCAAAGATGGACCCCCCAAGGGTCTACACTTCATGGCACAAGGCAATGCAGAACAACATCTGTAGAAAACAGAAACTCGAACTTCCCATATAGCATAGGATTAGACATCTGGAAATATGGCACTGGCCATGATGGAACACACAATTTCTTCTTCTAGTGGCACTAGGCCACAACTTAGAACACATTCCTATATGGCATAGGCTTTAAAGTAGGAAATGTGGCACACTGGCCACAAAGGAACACACATGTACTCAAGATTAGAACAATCCACACTAGGGGTAAACTTCATCTTCAGGCATTGGCCAAATGACCTGAAAAACAAGCACCCTTTCAGAACCCGAAGTGCTGAACTGGTCACTCCAGATGGGGGGTTGCCCACCTTTTGCTTCCTTGTCCATACCCAGCCATTCTTTCAGAGTTACACCTCAACAGATAAAAAACAGTAGAACCATGCTTCTTCAGAATGTTTGGCACATTCAGCATTAGAAAACACTATAAAGGAGTGTAAAATTAAAGTTCTGTACTAAGTGCTAAATCACACATGGGACTCCCCTATTGTCAGCCAACTTTGGGAAAACTTCTTCAGAACAGTCTCAACACAGAACTGGGTGAATAGGTCCCTTTGTCAGAGTAGCACCCCAAAGAAAACAAAGCAGGTACATTTCTCCTGGGAACTCACTGACAGAATTACTCACAGTTTGTACACAAAGGCAGCTTCAAATGTCCTGGATCAAATAGGGGATTGCCCCTCAGATCCTTCGGCAGTCCTCCTCATCCCACTGGGGATGAGGACATCAGGAACTCCTGAAGACGGTTTCCACCACTTCAACAAGGCAGACAAAATGTTCTCAGACTAGGGTGAAAAAAAGTAGGCACTCCTCAGAGCCCACACTGCAGCTCTTCACTCCTCCACTGCTCACTCTCTGAGCACAGAACTAAGACTCACTGAAAATTCCAAACTCCTCACTTACAGCAAGCTATGTGGCTTATGATGCTGTGAGAGTTCTAAATGACATCACCTCTCTGCTCTCAGCTGAGATCAAGCAAGTAGAGAGTGAGCAGGTGAAAGTCTATTTAACTAGTTATTCACCAGCTGCCTTCCCTACCCAACACCGACACAGATGGGATTCTAGTAACCACAGGGAACCAGAGGGTTACAGATGTTTGCTAGAAGTAGTTTTCCTCAGGTGCAATGAACAAGTGTTCCATCAAGTAGTGGATAAGAGCTGTAGAACAGCCAGAGTAGGAGTATGAAATGGATAAACGGGAGGAGTAGTTGATCAGGTAGGAATACTGGCCAGAGATAGGGTAATATACCCAAAAGGAATACAGCAAACAGGACAAAGCCCCGAGCCACCAATACGGAGATGAGAAGGTAGCTATCTAATGATGGAAGGAGAGTCCGCAATGAATCTCAATGAACAGGAGGAATGATTCCGGAAGAAGACGGCATAGGCCAGACATATGACATGAGAAGTGCGGGGAGGAACAGAACCGGGTCATCTCCTCAGCAAACTGAATCGGAAGCGGAAAGGCCACAGCAAGCTATGAGGAGATGATCCATGGAAGGTCCAGGAGATACATGAGTCCCACAGCTGACGAAGGCATCAAATGATGAGTACAGAGGACAGAAGGTGCCACACAGAGGAAAGATGAGGTTCCCACTTACAACGGAGAAAACAAACTCACACTGTAGAAGGAGGTAGTGAGTCACAGCAAGGGAGTCCATGAGACAGTCGAACTGGATTGAGGTAGAGAATGAACATGCCTGCATGATCCGAATCCAGAGTGAAAGGAGACCAAAGTGGGGTCAAGTATGATGGTCCATGGGAGTGCAGGATAGAGACTGGCAAGGAAGGATGGAAGGGAATCGGGGTACAGAGGTCCCAGTCCTGGAGGGAAGCGTCAAGCTGGTAGCAGGTAGAAAATGTGTAGGGAGGAACAGCCTGTTGCAGACATAGGCTCCTAACCCAGGCAGGTGAGGTGAGATGACCTGGAGATGACACACCAGATAATGTATGATGGTGAAGGCAAAAGAGGCAAATGGTTCTGTTCCTGGAGGGAAGCAGCAATTGGAAGTCTGGTAGAGAGAGCATATGAATGAAACCGTTGATTGCAGATATGAACTTCGATTCCAGGCAGTCAGGGCAAGATGTCTTTCATTCAATACCACCAGGCAGAGGTAAGAGGATGGAGACAAATGAGTTAAAGAGGTCCTGTTCCAGAAGGGAAGCGGCAACCGGGCATGAGACAGAGAATGTATTGAACTAGCGGATCCATAAAAACAGGCTACCATAGCTGGTAGGTGGTGCGAGATGACCTACAGTCGATGTCGTCAGGCAGAGTCAAGAGGTGGAAGGCAACCGGTATCAGGCAGAGGATGCAGAAGGTGGAAACAGTCGAATGCAAACTCAGGCTCCCGACCAGGGAAGTCAGTGTGATAAGACCTTGATTCGAGGTCACAGGCGAGGAATGATGGAGAATACAAGTAGGACAAGGTCCTGTTCCAGAAGGTAAGTGGCATCTGGTATCAGGTCGAGAATGCATAAGTTTGAGGCAGTGGAATGTAGACTCAGGCATCCATCCATGATGGCTGAGGCGAGATGATCTTGACGTAATGCAGCTAGGATAGGTAGGATGATGAGAGCACATGGGATGAAGAAGTTCCAATCCCAAAGGGAAGCGGAGACTGGTAGTAGGTAGAGAAGGCATGGTATGCAACAGTAGATTGCAGACATGGCTCCTATTCCTGGTAGTCAGGGTGAGCTAACCTGCACTTGATGCTGCCAGGCAGAGTTGGGGATGAAGGATGTCAGGTTGGTAAGTAGTAGGAGGTAGTGAGTGTAATGGAATCCCATCCCCGGTAGATAGGGGAAGCCTACCTTTGCTCAGCACCTCAGAAGGCGCAGGTTAGGGATGGAGTCTGGAGTACTGCTGGTATGGGCTGGTTGAAAGCGCAAAACGCTGCTGTAGAAAGAGAGTAGATTAGGGAATTGAAATGAAATAGACATGATGAATAGTAGACAGGTATGGTAAGACAAATGTAACATGATAGGAATGGTAGGCATGTAAACAGGTAATGCTGTAGAGAAGGTCCGGCCATGGAAGCAGTAACAATGGAGGGGAAGGAAGGCCCCACTATAAACTGAATCAAGAACCAGGGGAGAGAATTATATGGGTGCAGGTGACTGAGGTTGTAGGCAGTAGGAGCATTTAGGCTAAAACAACTTGGGTCACAAGACTGGGAGCAGCCCCCCACTCCCCCGACGTCCTGAGGTATGGTGCAAACATCTCTGGAAAGGGAAGGGTACCACAAGCATCCAGCAAAGAGATTAGGGAAATTGGGACTAAGATACAGTGTGAGCAGTCAGGAGATAATCACTGCTTCCCAAAAGAATTCACCCCAAAGTGTAATCCAAAGTTTCGTAGGGCGGCCTGACGTATAACCCCCCACCTTCACCACTAGTATCACACGTGAGTGGAGCAGTGGTAGCATAAGCTTCCCACCAGCCACTGCTAGTCCTTATCCTTAGCGGGGACACAACAAACAAAACTGCATAAGGGGACATGGCCAGCAGTTGCGGCTCAGGGCACTGTTTCTATGGATGCACAAATGGGCACTTTAAGTCAGATGGCTTCTGAATTAAATTCGAAGAACTGTTCCGGGAGAGGGAGGAGGGAGGGAGAAGAACAGGGATGCAGTTGGCAATTGAACAGAATGGTACTAATGGTCATGATAGTGCACAGCTGTATGGAGGATGGTATTGCAGCGGGAGCTATTGAAATATCCACTCGAAATACTGATGCCCCATTAGGTTGAAAAGTGGAACTGTCATTACATTCTTACTGCTGATAGGGAGTGAGACTGGGTCACTAACGCAATATTCTTTCACAGGGTGCTGTCTTGTATGTGGTGTGATCAAAGGAAGATAAGTTGCTGCGTAATATGCAGTTGTTCTTTCCGGGGCTGCAGTACATATCAGGATGTGCAGGGTGCCATTATTACAGTGCAGGTATGCGTTATTGGGCATCTAGCACAGTCAGTGATTGCCTAGCTTCCTTGTACCTAGCATAAATGCAGGTAGTATGCTGCAAATGGATGAACATTGCTTGCAAAGCAATGCAAATAGTTGTTATGATGTGGTGCTGCAAGACTGTTTAGGAACATCACCAATCAAGTATGGTTCCAATTCCTCTAAACCATTGCGAGGAGGGAGGAAGCACAACGTGAGAGGTACAATGTCGATCCCCAAGGCCACAGCCAAGCGCAGCAGCCATGGGTCAAGCTCAACAATAACAAAGGCAGCAGTACTTACAGGTATAGAGCAGAGCATGCTATGGCAAAAACAGCGAGAAGAATCCAAAGCGAGAGCCTTGGAGAGATGGTGTGCTGCAGAGATGGAGAGTCGAGGAGGAGAATGGGATGGCTGTAGGGGACGGACAGGAAGTGGGCATGCGTTGGGAGAGGAGATGGAGGAAGGCCTTGAAAAATGGAGAAAGAAGCTGGGGACGCTCGGAAGCGCTGGTGCTAGGAGGTAGGCAGCTGCGGACGGAAAGCCCAAAAGAAAACCCAGAGGGGGAGAATCCAGGAGCAGCGTGGGATGGAGATGAGTGAGGAAAGGAGTGGGGAGGCAGAATGGAGCCACTGAGGGAGAGGAGACCAGCCAGAACACTGGACAAAGATAAGAAACACACAACAACGGTAGAAAACAAAATGACGAGAGGGAAAGGGGAGACACACAAGGGAGGGAAAAAACAAACCAGACAGAGCAGCAGGAGGCACGGGAAACAACACAGCCACATGAGCCACGCAAGGAGCCCAGGGACAAAAACACTCCATAAGCAAGGAGTGTGTGTGTGTGAGTGGTAGGTTTAAGCAGAGTTTGTGGGAGGAGCTATTCCCCACATTGAACTTTGGGCTTAAGCCCTCCCAAAAGTCCATGAGTAAAGCACTCTTGAAATGGTCTAAATAACCAGTCATAAGTCCATGTGGAAGATAAATGTTCCAGAAATATACTGAAAGCATCTGCCACAACTGTCCCCCTGCTGCAACATAAAGAAGCCAATAATAAGAACAGTGCAAGAAAAAAAAAAAAGACATTTGGTACCTAAGACCTGTTAAATGAATAAGAGACTGAAACAGTAGTCCCTAATACACTGGCAACAGGCCCATAAATGCTAAATACTGAATAGTACAGTGAAATAATGATTTTTAACAGAAACTACTGGCAAAAGACTTCAAGCTGCGAACGAGCGGGTGGACTGAAAGAAACAAAAGCTTTGTACAAGGGTGAGCTGGAGAGGCAAAAACTACTCCTTATTTACAAGTAAGAATGGGAAGCTCTCTTTGTGCAGCCAAGCAACATCAGCTACTCCCGAAGACTGCCAAAATTCAAAATAACCAAGCGCCGCTCCACCCTGCATCTCAAAGGTAGAACCACCTCAGGTCAGCCCCCCACCAGTTGGCAATCAGTAGCAAAATAAAATACAGAAACAGTTGACACAGTATTTAAAATTTACAATCATTACAAAATATTACAGAGAATGGCTGCAACAGGTAACATCTTAATATCAGTCCCCCTTCGCCACGTCTTCCACCAAGGCTAAGCGATTCTCAAAGTCAGATTTTATTTTTAAGAGTCTCTTCCCTGCCTGTCAGATCATTGAAAAGAAATGTCTTCCTGGCACAGGATAACCTTAATTTAGCAAGGAATAGTAAGGCATGGGAAATCCCCAATTGGCGCAGCTCAAAGTGGATGGCATCACAGTATTTCCTTCACTGTCGGATGACGAAGGAGAGGTCAGGAAAGTAGAAAATTCTGGTACCATCCGTTACTTGTATTTGGCCTCATTACTTTACAGCTTGCAGAATCTGTTCCTTTATAGTTGGACCTGTAGTAACTAATAGGATGATCCGGGCATCCCTTCCTGAGCCGGCCGGTGCTGTGGAGTAATTCAGTATGCCTGAAGTTGAGATCCCTCTCAATAAAATCCAAGTGTCATATGTAAGAGGGTAGAGAGAAACTCCAAAATATTCAGACCCTCCTGCTCCTCTGGCACATCTAAAATGCGAATGTTGGCAAGGCGGGCTCCATTTTCTAAATGTTCCAGACGAAAACGTAACAGGCCGTTCTCACTCACTAAGCCCACAGTGGCTGTTACAGCTTTCTCAGCCGGAGATCATGACTTTTGGGACTCCGTAGCCACAGAGCCCTATTTTGTTTCCACTGTTGCCACCCTTGAGGTAAAACCATTTACCTTTTTATCCAACGCTTTCATAAAGGACTTACGGCTTTGAGGACGTCCGCGTTCAATGATTCTCCTTCCAAACCATGTGGCTGAGCAGGTTGTTGCATGGTTTTGGGTCTTCCCATTTTTTAGTTCAAAAGGAGCAAATTTATGATGAGTAGCAACACTTTAATAAAAATCGAGGTGAGGAGAACGATTCTAGGGTCTGTTTAAAATAAATAAATAAATAAATAAATAAATAATTTAAACAGTCATAAAAATGAAATAGATTGATGCAGCAGTTGGGAGCTCCTGTGAGAGACATCTAGTTCTGTTTGCTTCTAGCCACGTGCCCCCCCACACACCACTTGTTAACCAACACACTGCTGTGACAGTCCCTACGAAGCGTGCACTTAGCTCTTCAATAACCTATATGATATGATAGAGATGTTCAAATTCCTGAAAGGAATGAACAGACAGAGTGTATGGAACTATTCAGCATGTAATGCAAATCAAGAACATGGGGACATGAGTGGAAGCTGGCGGGGGTGGGACTTGAGAAAGTTTTATTTTACAGAGAGTGGTTGAGCCCTGGAACAGCCTATCAGCAGAGGTTGTGGGTGCAAGAACCACTAATGGTTTCATAAACAACTGGGACTGAGTAAAAGGCTTAACAGTTGTACAGGGGAAGCAATAAGGCAAGGGGGGGGTGAGGGTAATAATCCTGAGACAGTAGGCTATGGGGTAGGATAGTGTAAAACAAGGCAGACTGGATGGACCAATGACCTTTTTTTTGCTGACATTTTCTTTGTTTCTATGTTTCTTTGACTTAAACAGAACTCAAACAAATAATTACAAGCAAAACAACAAGGGTTTTATTTAGGGTCACGCTTTGGGCTCTAAATGGGTGAAAAAAGGGGTTAGCAGCAAATGATGTAGTACAGTATAGTATCCCTAGGCTGGCATTTCACATTCTCCTAGGCCCATCCTGTCTATTCTTCAGTGCCCTGAAAGGCACAGCCAAATAATGCTTCCCTGGGCTTTGGTTATATGGCCCTTTCCAGGCTTAGCTCTCAAACTGTGCCCGCCCCCACACCCCAATGCACAGTATAGTAGCTTTGAGTTCAGCCTCCATGTACTGTAGAGACTACCCTCTTTCCACTGGTACCAGTGTTACCCTTAGTTCCAGCAAGGGAGCTCCCAGTGCTTCGCTGGGTACCAATCCATCCAAACAGTGTAGGCCTGATGACATTGCAGGTGGCTGGCTGATGGCAATACACTTAAATAAAAGTTACCAATTCTTTGTGAAGTCAAACCCCAAACCCAAATGCTCTTAAAACCTACAACTAAGGTATCTGTAACTGCTGGCTGGCTGGTCACAACCAGTAAATGTTTTCCATCTATTTATAGGTTGCAAGTTGCAGGGGCAAACATAGAGGTCACTCACAGTTCCTGCACCAGGGGATCTCCCTTGCTCTGCAGAGGCTGATGACACAGACTGCAGCGATCCCTCTCTGACTGGTATCTGCTTGCTCTCTGTCTCTCCTCTCTCACTTTCACTCCTGTTGGTGATAGAGTGTGGTGTCTTAGAGATGTGGCTGTCCCTCCAGTGCAGGACGGGCCTCTACTGGCTTGAACAATCAATAGTGGAATTCTCTGGTTCACAGGCAGCTCCGTCTTAGGCAGTTTCTTGCAATCTGCACTACCCAGTTTGTCCTGGGATCCAGTCCCACAGGGGTGGCTGTAACTAACACTTGCCAGTGGTATTGATCAGGGAGCTTTGTTTGCAGTGTCTGACTGTCTGCAGTGCAAGCAAAAGTCTGTATCAAGCTGCAGCTTTCAGCTTCGGGATTGTGAGGCGCTCAGCACATGACTACCTCTCTACCTCTCTTTCTAAACAGGAATCCTGCTTCATACTTCTTTTCTGGCAGGCACATAGTCTGTCTCTGTGGAGCAGTGCCAAGCTATTTCTCTCAACAGCTCTCAGCTCCTGGTCTGTTCAGCCAACATGCAGACTGAATATGGTTCAGAACAGCCCCATGCTATTCACTGAGGAATCAGCAGCTCAGATTTGTAGTTCGAGTTGTCAGAACTTGTCAATCAAGTTAGGCAGTCCTGGAGGTCTGTCACTTGACAGGCAATTGGTGGCTGCATAGGTGCTTGAATTAATTAAGTCCATCTCAAATCCACTCGTCCTTGTGGCTCTCTTTTTAGGCAACTTCACCTGGCCATTCCCCTCTGATCTGCTATTCTGGGGGAAGAGATGATGACAATTACATTTTTTTGTCCCCGTCGTCTCCTCCCTCCAACTGGCAATGGGGACAGATATGTATTTTCTACATATTTTCTCCCCTGACGCCCCCGAGGCCCTGGCATATGGCCGTGCAAGCATGTGGAGGCATGCTTCTCACCCCATGGCGCCAGCTCAGCCCCTTCCACCTCCCGATACTTTTGCCAACCCCTTTCTGCCTACGCTACCCACCAGACCTCCACCTGGTGGAAGCGGAACTACAGGGGGCATCATCCCACCCTCACCACTCTCAAGAGAGGAGAGCTGCCTGCCGGCATGCTCAATCCTGCTCCACCCTCCCCCCCCATGCTGGCACCCCAATGACCCAAGGTTGTTTATGAACCCAAGTTGCGGCGTCACGTGAGGTAAGGTGTCCAGTGCTTCAATCCTCTGTGCCACTGGGCCAGCAGCAAAGGTCCTTTCTTAAAGGGAAGGTCCCCTGAACCTTTTGTTATGTTTTCCTGTATAGTTTTTAGGCAGGAACGATGATTGCCTCTGTTGCACCTCCTAATTTTATCAGGATTTAAATGTAAATGAAGTTACTTAGAAAACCTGCTTGACTCCATTGCAAA
Source organism: Neoceratodus forsteri (assembly GCA_016271365.2). Classification (NCBI taxonomy): domain Eukaryota; kingdom Metazoa; phylum Chordata; order Ceratodontiformes; family Ceratodontidae; genus Neoceratodus; species Neoceratodus forsteri. Next base: position 1,113,289,374 of record CM028131.1, read on the forward strand.
GGTCATGGCCCGAGTCATGTAAGGCATCCTGGAATGTTATGATGTTTTACAACTAAAGCTTGCAGTAGTTATGCTGTATCAGTCAGTGTTGTTACTGTCCTCCGCAGTCCGTATGTTCTTGTCTTATGCTGGGCATGAAACTTTTCAAGGTATAGAAAGTTTCCTGTAGTTTAAAGTATCTGTGTTAGAAAAAAAATGCTTTTAGAGAATACATGGACTTCACAAGACATATCATAGAACTGACTGAGACACTTCTGCTGGCTTGTGTAGATATGCATCATCAACTCCCATGATGCCTTGCATGAGTGCGGTCATGACCTTTGCAATAGAGTCAAAGGGGTTTTCCTATAAGGGCAAAACAGAGTGAAGCAACCTCATTTATACTTAAATTAGAATGAAATTAAGAGGATGTAAGAGAAGGAAACATTGTTCATGCCTACAAACTACGCAGGTATACAGAAAGAAAAAAGGTTGAAGGGACTTTCCCTTTTAGCAAACACTGCAGTTTAAAACACAATTCCACATTGTGAATCGGTCCTTCACTTCTCACATCCAGTCCAGTTGGTAAAGTGTTCCGGTGGCTCTCGGTCTAGTCATTAACACTGCTCTCACTCTGTCATTGTTGGCTGATGCTTTTGATGTGCGAGTGCAAAGAGAATCTTAAAGATGTTGCAGTACCAGGAGGGTTACATCTATCTAGTGTACTTTTCTCAAAACTGAATATACAAAAAGTTTAAAAAAAGAGTAAACCAGCAAGTAGAAACTTGCTACAGAAAAACTACTGAATTCCAGCACTGGCCCGTTGGTGCAGCGGTAACTCTACTGCTCACGATGCTGGCAACTGGAGTTCGGGAGCGAACTCTGGGTTGGCGGGGGTTGGCTGGGGGGATGAAGACTGAGCATGCCATAGGACACTCTCCTCCTCGAGGGAGGGTTGCCATCCCCGCTGCTAAACTGTCACCTGGGTGACCACCGGTGGTAGTACAGATTGAGGGATGCCAGTGGAGGGACAGACGCTGGCTGGATCTGGGAGTGCAATCACTCTTTGGCATGCGTGGCCCCTTGGATCCTCGCATGCCAATGTCCACTGGTGGGAGCTACAACTAAGAAGAAAAATGGCCCTTGTAAACCAAGATGACTGAATGCCTGGCACATCCCAGATCTCCTCCTGCCTGCACCGTGGCCACGGCTTCCCGATGAAGTCTCAGAAGTTCAAGAGGGGGCTCCCTCGTCCCACCCTGAGGTGAAAACCACAGCTCTATGGGGGAAAGTCCGAGCACTGGATAGCAGATATGGTAGGGGACAATAACATACTGGATGCCTTGGCATCTCCCAAAGGAGTTGGAGTGCAGGTGGCAGGGGGATAAACAAATTAAATAAAAAAGAAACTATTGAATTCCCTCTTAGTATGATACATTTCAGAATTCTAAATTTTATGCCTTGTGGTCTCTTAAGGCTATGGGCTGGTTTAAGTTCACAAGTTTATTAATCTATCCCAAGGATCATTACAGTCTGTTAAATAAACCACTAATTACAGTTAAAATGAAAAAATTCATTCCACAATTATGTTGACATACATATAGAAAGACAATAACAGCTTCCTCACAAAATAAAAAGAAAATAAAAAGAGAAAAAAAAATGTATAATATTTTATTTATCCCTTTATTGTTATTAGTGAAGATAATTGAACACTTTTGTAGTAATTATATGTGAACATTTTGCAACTCTCTTTATTATGATCTGATCATCATTTTTCAAGAGAAAGAGTAATAGGTGCGAATAATCTAATACAAAATTTGCCAGGATGGGACCAAGCTACTTATCACACCATGTCTTATATTAATTGCATAGTAATAATTAATGAGCATTATCCTCAATACTGCTGTGGGTATTGTTTTTTGAATAAGCTAGATGTAACTCTCCACTTTAACCTTTCCTACTCTGGGGAACTTTTCTGAAGCTTGATTTGAGTTGCATGACTATGACTGAGTTGAGTGCCCAAATCCAAGTTAGTCAGACTGGATCCTATCTTTCACATCTTCTGCCATTTTGTTACTGCCCCCATCATTTTTCCCTGTACCACTTCCTCTCTTTTCCCTCATCTTCATGATGCTTAGCCCACTGCGATCCTTTCTCTCGAAATTCTGTTTTTTGTCCTTACCCTCCTACCTCTGTGACCTGATTTCTACTGCAGCACCTTTCTCCTATTCTCTTCGCTCTTCTACTGCTCGTTCTTTCACTATTCCCCACTGCTTCACATCCTCTGGCCAAGCATTCTTCTCCTCTTGTCTGCCCTCTGTCTAGAACTCTCTTCCCTCTGCTCTTAGACTTGCCTCCTTCTGTCTCTCCTTTAAAATGCTTCTGAACAACCACTTCTCTCCTGCTTGTGTCTGTCCTCAGTTAGCTGGTACCTGACTGTAACCTGATCTCCTCAACCAGTAATAGCCTTTATTGAAATTGTTGATATTGCTGATATTGTCGGTTTTGCTGAATTGTTGCACTCTATCAGCTGCTTGTAATGTGTATGTCCTCCATCCCCCCGGGTCACTCCTGGAAATGAGCTCGCCTCAGTACACCTTTTGGGTACCAATTTTCAAACAAACAAACAAACACTCCCCTGCAACACCCACTAACCCCCCTTCCCCACACACACAACAACACAAATAAAAGTGGATACTCTGCACAGTCCGAAACACTGCTCTTCCTCTTTTTCTTCAAAAAGAGTAATTCCTGTATTACGTGGTGGTGTCTATACTGGGTATGCTTATTTACAGTGTTTTTTTTTTTTTTTGTACGTGACCTCTGCCCACATACAAAACATAACACCTAGCAGCAGAACTTATTCATTTCAATACAAGAAGTGGTATCTGTAGGGAACCAGGAAGAGAAAGGCCTAAATGATTAAGAAGCACATTACTCAAAACTGCAATCCTGCTAATCAAGTTTAAGTAATCAAGGCAATGCCATTATGTAGCAAGTGGTACTGATCCCATTAACTAATCTATCTCACCAGATTATTTGGCTGCTTGATATCATTACTGGCCTTTCCTACTTTGAGCTGCCCTGCAGGCGTGTAAAAAAGCTGACAGAAAACAGAAAGCAAAAAAGCTGTTACCGTTGATAAGCAAATGACTGCAGAGTCTGTGTATGAAATATTTATTTTTCCTCTATTGAACAATTTCTTCATTTCCTCTGCCAAAGTAAGCAAATGTTTTAAAATATGGTGGAGTGTTTGTCATTTCTGTAGCATGTTATAGAAACACACAAAAACCTAATGTTCCCATAATATGTTGTGGCGCATCCAGGGCACGGCAGAGGTTCCAGCGGAACATTATGCTCTTTCCTTCTCTGATTCCATGCTTAGCTTCTGCTGAATAGTTTGAAGACATAAATTAGTCCTGGCTTAAGTAGAATTCTGAACTTGGACGGCATGCCCTTTTTTCGCCCTTACCTGTGATACTGCATTCCTCTCACACTGGCTGTCAGCCAGCATTCCTAGAAAGGAAGCATTACATAATATGCCTTTCCTGAAATGAGCACAGGGCATAGCGGCTTCTGCAACACAGAAACAGAAACATAGAAGCGGTTGCCAGAAAAAGGCCCTGCAGTCCTTCCAGTCTTTCCTGCCCTATCTTTTCTTGTTTCTTAGGGCCCTAATGGTCCTTCACTCCTCTTCCTCCTCCCCTTTTGCTGATGTCCCTACCAGTCCCATGTGTCTGCCCCACCCATATTTAATCCCCTTCTAATTTTGCACAGATGACCTACATTGGTAATCTGTTCCACACATCCACAACCCTTTCCATGAATGAATATTTCCTAATGTCCCTTCTAAATCTCATTCTCCACCAGCTTCAATGAGTTCTCCCTGGTGTTTGTGTTCCCACTTGGTGTAAACAATGCTACTATCTGCTTTTCTGATCATGTAGAGGTATTTGTATGTCTTGATCATGTTCCAACTCTCCCTTCTTGCACCCAGTGTGTACGTGTAAAGGTTTACAATCCCTCTATGTAAGTCCTTTCCTGCTGTCCCTAAATCAATCTGGTTACCCTTCTCTGTGCCACCTCCACCCAGTCCTTCCTCAAGTGTGGGCTCCAGACTTACACAATGTACTTCAGATGAGGAAGCACTATGGATATGTACAGGGGCAGAATCTCCTTCCTTTTCCAGCTGCTGATCCCATGAAATAATACACTGTAACAGTATTTACAAGGTAAAAGAAGGTTTATACTTATTCAGTGCATTTTTATTTAACAGTGTAGAAACATAGAAACATAGATGATGACGGCAGATAAGGACCACGAGGCCCATCCAGTCTACCCATTTTTTGTCTAACTTATGAATGTGCCATAGGCCTTTACTCTGCCAATGGCCTATCTATTCATACTCATCCATATTGCTCCCGTATGCCTATCCCATGCCTGTTTGAATCCCTGCACTGTATTCATATCCACTTCCTGAGGTAGGCCGTTCCATGCATCCACCACCCTTTCTGTGAAAAATAACTTCCTCACATTACCCCTTAATTGGCCTCCCTCTAATCTCATGCTGTGTCCTCTTGTCCTGCTATTTTTCTTATATTTAAACATGTTAGACCCTTTCACCTTGTTAATTCCCTTAAGATGTTTGAATGTTTCGATCATGTCACCTCTCTCTCTCTCTCTCTCTCTCTCTCTCACCTTTGCTCTAGGGTATACATATTGAGCTCCATTAATCTGCCCTCATATGTTTACTGATGCTGTCCCGGCACCATTTTGGTTGCCCTTCTCTGAACTGCCTCCATTTTGTTAATGTCCTTCTGAAGGTGTGGCCTCCTGTACTGCACGCAGTACTCTAGATGGGGCCTAACCAGTGTCTTGTAAAGAGGGATTTTATCTCCTTCTTACGACTTGTGATACCCCTACTAATACACCCCAACATCCCCCTAGCCTTATCTACCACTTTAGTGGTCTGCTTGGATGATTTCAGGTCATGTGTGATGATGTTCTCTGTGAAAGCTGCTTATGGCATCCCACACCCAGGTCCCTCCACTGCAATGGGTGTCTCGATCCTCAGGTTTGCAGTTCCAAGTCCTCTATTTATTTATTTACTTTCCTTGTTCTAAAAGATATTTCAGACATGTGGTATCTCTTAAAAAAACAAGAGGGGAATAGCTCATCCCCAACCCTGTAGCACCTGACCTAGTATGAAGTGATAAAAACCAAAAAGAACCAATCACACACACCTCCAAGGTGCTACAACGCCAGGTACAGGAAACCAGCCCTTTAAAACAGTGAAAAGAAAAGTGGGACACTTACTGTATTGCAGTGATAGAAACTAATTTTATTAGAGCAAAGGATGCAGAGCTAATCTCCAACTCTGTAGCAGCTGAACCAAAATGAACCGCACAGTTAGTGATCAAAATTCAGCTTACCTTGCTGGTAAGAAAAGCTTGCTTTATTCAGGTTGTGCAAATCATGCTAGGAAAGTGCTTCAAATCATGGCAGTAAAGTGCAGAGTGCTGTAGCAGCCACAGGAACTGAGTTCACGAAACAATATGCAGCACTGAGGAAAGGTTTGAGAAACATAAATAAATAATGTCAGCAACATTCTTACAGAGGGGATATAGCCCACAAGCAATCCTACATGGAACTGAGAGAGCCAACAGTTCAGAAAGAGAGCACCTACTTACACCGAAAAACCACACAGAGAAGAGTAACCTGTGACATTCATCATCACATACTGTAATGAAGCAAACCCGGTGGCTGCCATCTTCAGGAAGCACCAGAGAGTAATAGAGAGTGACTCAGCATTTACTGGAAGCAGACTTAATACCCCAAGAGTGATCTAGAGATGGGGCCATAATATCAAAGATACAGTGGTGCACAGCTACTATCAGAATAGACCGACCAGAAATACATGGCTACCTACAGTGCCAAAAGGCAACTATCATTGTGGACATTGTGTCTGCTGTTGGAACAGAGTGGACTCTCCAACATTTAAGCACCCATGATCTGGCTGAAATATAATTGAATTCATTAACTGTTCAACAGTAGCAGTAACATATATATGCTTACTTGCCCATGTGGGCTAGCATATGTCAGGCAGACAAAACACCAGCTCAGGGAATCTGTTGGAGAGCATAAATCTGCAATTGGAAACAATGTGATCAGAAATGCAATAAATAAATAAATGCAGTGGTTAGGCATTTTGCTGAAGCAAGACATGGATCACCTGCAAACCTGAGGTTCACTGGGATTGAGAGGCTTATGGTGGGTCCAAGAGGTGGAGATCTGCAAAAGAAACTGGCACAACACGAGTGTTTCTGGAATACTACACTCCAAAACATGAATCCTCTTAGACTAAATAAAAAACTTCCATTACAGTGATGTTTATAAACATTTATGTCTGCTACTAGCCATTGGGCTATTATGGACTTTACTGCTAATAGCCATTTGGCAACAGTGTTTTTTTTTTCCTGGTGTTGCTATTTACCTCCTTGTTATGTTTCCTTTCCATTTTTTTGCCACCCTCTTGTTTTCTCAACCCCCTTCCTTGCTTTCACATCTTTTAATGATTTATGTGGTTCCTTTTAAGCTACAGTATGTTGTCTGACTGTAAAGTTCCTTGACCAATCGGCTACTGTGTCTTGTTTCTCCTGTATTTTTTTCTTTCTGATATGTTGGCTCCCCTGGCCCCTTCCCCCATAAAACATTTTTTTTGCCATCTTTTCACTATCTTTCCCAGGTTTCTCCCCCTCTCCCTCTCTATGCTGCCCTTCCATTTATTTCTTTCATTGTTGGTTTTAATTCATGGATGTTTGGTATTATTTTTAATGACCGCGTTTAATTCACTTCGCTGTTGCAAATTTCTTCTACAGCTTTCAGTGGCAGCAAAGCTGCCACTGAAAGCTGTAGCAGCTGCAGCAAAGCTGGTTTAGCATTTATGCTACTGCCACAGCCAATTCATAAATGTGCTGATTGGTATGCCTATTTGTGAAGTTTTGGGCTGGCGGTCATACAGCTTTGAGGAAGGCGACGCCAAAACAGTTGATTGGTGCATGCAGATCACGTGCACGTACGCTATCTGTCGGCTGCCTGGTCTATGTCACTGATTAGGGAAGCACTCTGTGTGAGTGCTGGTGTGATATTTGTTTAATATTTTGTAAACTCTGTGCCAACCACTGCTACAGCACTCTGCACTTTATTACTATGATTTGGAGCACTTTTATAGAACATTTGACACAACCTGAATAAAGCAAGCTTTTCTTACTGACAAGGTAGCTGCATTTTGAATATTAACTGTGCAATTCATATTGGGTCAGATGCTATAGGGTTGGGGATTAGCTATTTCTCTCTTGTTTTCTGGTTGTTTTTCTTTGCCTGAGAAGCACTGGACTGGGAGAGACTACTGAGGTAGGAGTCCCTTACTTACCTTCCCTTGTGCTTGGTTATGCGGTCACTCAGAGGACCGCTTTAGAGGGTAGTTCCTCAGTCTGTCTTTGACCCACTTGTAATGTGGTACTGTGTTTGCAGAGGCCTGCATTAGTGAAGAGTATCAGTATCAATATGGCGGAGGGTGGGGAAGCACCCACACCAGTGGTCAGTATTGACCTGTTTTCATTATAGAAGAGGAAGGAGCCTCCATTGTGTGTGACCAGGCAGCTTGTGCTGAAATCTTTGCCCCCACTGCTGGTACTAGTAAGATGATACCTAAACCAGATGGGGCAGCTTCAGAAAATCTTAAAAAGCAAGCCACCCAGTTTCACTTGCATGCACCCTCACTTTACCAATACTGGAGGGGCAAATGTAATCCTCGAGGCCTGCCTATTCACAGTACTCCAGATGGGACCTAACCAGAGTCTTGTAAAGAGGGATTGTTACCTCCCTTTTATGACTTGTGATACCCTTACTAATACACCACAACATCTCTCTAGCCTTACCTACTGCTTTAGTGGTCTGCTTGGGTGATTTCAGGTCATTAGTGATGATGATGCCCAAGTCTCTTTCTTCCCTTGTGATTGCCAGCAACTCCTCTCCCAACCTATAGGTAGCTTCAGGGTTTCTCTTCCCTATGTGCATGATCTTGCACTTCTTTGTATTAAACCCCAGTTGCCACTCTTCAGACCATTTTGCCAGTTTTTCCGGATCTCTTCTCATTCTGCCCACCCCATCTGGATCATCTACTCTGTTGCAGATCTTGGTGTCATCTGCAAACAGGCAAACCCTACCCTCCAGTCCATCTGCAATGTCACTGATGAAGATATTGAAGAGGACTGGCCCCAGGACTGATCCCTGAGGTACCCCACTTGTGACTTGCATCTCTTCTGACTGTATACCATTTACCACCACTGTTTGTTTTCTGCCCACCAACCAGTTTGCCACCCAGTTGACCAACTTCTGACCCACCCTGAGCCTCCCCAGCTTATTAATCAATCTTCTATGTGGAACAGTATCGAAAGCTTTGCTAAAGTCAAGGTAGGCGACATCAACTGCACCCCCTTGGTCCACCACTCTGGTTACCCAGTCAAAGAAATCTATGAGATTAGTTTGACAGGATCTTCCTGTTGTAAATCCATGTTGTCTTGGATCCTGTGCTCCTATGAATTCCAGGTGTTGCACTATCCGTTCCTTAAGGAGTGCCTCCATAATCTTGCTCGCTACTGAGGTAAGACTGACTGGTCTATGGTTCCCTGCCTTCTCCCTGCTTCCACTCTTGTGGAGTGGGATCACATGAGCCCTTCTCCAGTCTTCTTGGACCTCTCCTGTGCTCAGAGACTCACTAAACAGTTCTGCTAATGGCTCTGCTAGTTCCACCCTTACCTCCTTTAGTACCCTGGGATGTATGCCATCAGGTCCCATTGCCTTGTCCATGAGCTCTTGTAGGACTCTTTCTTTTGTGAAGGGACTTGTGCACACCTCCTCTCCCCCTTTGTCCATGATGCTGAGCTGTGGGCCCTACCCTGCCTTCTCCTCAGTAAATACTGAGCAGAAGTATCTATTTAGGATAGATGCTTTTCCACACACTCCCCCTTATCCCCTTTGATCTTAGTAATACCCCCTCTGGACTTTCTCCTTTCACTAATGTACCTATAGAAAGTATTGTCCCCTTCTTTTAGCATTCGTGCTAGTGTTTACTCAGTTTGGGCCTTTGCCTGCCTTATTGCCTTCCCTGTTTCCCTTAGGGAAGTTTGGTATGTCTCCCTATCTTCATCCTGTTGCGTTGCCTTATATTTCCTGAAGGCCAACCTTTTGGCTCTGATCTTTTCTGCTACTCTTTTTGAGAACCAAAGTGGTTTCCTCTTTCTTTTGCTCTTGCTTTTCTCCCTAACACAATGGGATGTTGCTTCAAGTATTGCATCCTTAATGCTTGCCCAGTTTGCCTGCACCACCTCACCTGTATTTCTCTTTGCCAGGGCTAGCTTAACTCTGTTTGCCATCTTATCAAAGTCAGCTCCTCTGAAGTCCCATATTTTTGCCTTGGAATGGGATGATTTAGTTCTAGTGGCCAAACTGAACCATACCATGTGATGGTCACTGGCCCCCATGTGACCTTCTACCTGGAGACCTGTGATCCTTTCCCTGTTAGTCAGTACTAGATCCAGGATAGCCCTGTCCCTTGTGGGTTGTTGTACCAACTGTTTGAGGCCCTCCCCCTGCAGGGAATCCTCGATGTGTCTAGTCTGGTGGATGTTCCCGCTGGTATTAATCAGTCTGTATCTGGCTTGTTGAAGTCTCTCACTATCAGAACCTCCCCTTTAGCTGTCATGTTTTGTATATCTTCTAACAGTAAGGTGTCTATGTCCTCCCCCTGGTCTGGAGGCTTGTAGGCAACCCCAGTTCGTATGGCTGTCCCATTTCCTGTTTCCAGGGTGACCCACAGTTCTTTTGGCTTCTTATGTGTATTCTTAATTTCTGTAGCTTTGATATTTTCATTGACATAAAGGGCACTCCCCACTTCCCTTTTTGCACTTCGGTCTCTTCTGAGCATTTAAGACTTTTTGTGTACAGCCCCAAAAGTGGAGGTGAAATTGGGTGGCTGTTTGCACCCTGTTTTGTGCCTACACACTTTACAACTCAGGATAGGGCCCCAGAGTTTGGAAAGCAGAATACCTGACTTGAATTTTTATGGACAAAACCAGCATTCAAAAATGTGAAAAAATGTTTTGACTGTGTTCTCAGAAGTGTGAGGCATCTTGACTGACAAAAATGTGTCTTTAAACATAGTATAACAGGCTGCCAGTGAATAGTTAGCAGACAGGTTCATACTGATGCCTGCTGCAACCATTGACAGAGTGCTGCCACGGCCACATGCTCAATCTGAGCTCCCCTCACCCCCCGTGACAGTCAGCCTGACGCACCAGATGGCAGTGTCAGAGCAGAAGCCCTCACGAAATTAAGACATCTTAGGTGAAAATCCAAAGAACTACAGGGGCAGCCACTTTCAATTCAAGTTTGATTTAACCAGGCAATGCATTGTTGGGCAAGCTCATTTACAAGATGGTCCTGGGAGAGCATAAACAAATGACATTACAAAAATGACAGTAAAGACTTGCTGTCATACAATTATACATAGAGTAGAATATACAAAACAGGATAAAACATACAGTAGTGATACAATAGAAATACATGGCCTAAAACATAATGAAAAAAAGGTTATAAGGTGAGCCCATAAAAGCTTATCTCAGGAAAAATTTACAACTTAACCTACGTTATTTACAGATGAATAGAGTAACGTACATATAGAACAGGAGTTCCCCTAAAATACAAAATGTCAGATTGGGTATGTAGAAAAGTTTTGGGGGTGATGAGGACTTGGTGCGAAGGTAAATAGGAGATGAAAGAAAGCCAGTTGGCTAGGAACTGAGGCTAGAGTGGTGGGGGGGAGGTGAGGGAAATGAGATCAGGGTACTGGAGGGGGAGCTGGAGTAATGGCCAGGATAAATGTAGGGGCTAAGAGGGCAGGGGGGAAAGGCGTGGCAGGATTTTTTGGTAGTGGGGTTTGGTAAGCTGGGGAATATAAGGAATAGATAAGAATCAGGAGGAGGGGGATATATGGAGAAAGGGGTAAACATAGTGGAAAGTAGGTAGTGTTTCTATGAAGGACTATGGAAGGAGGTCCTGTAGTTAGAGTGTGCAGTCCTTACAGCTTGGCAGAGGCGAGAAGTGCAATAAGGAAACATAAGCAGGTGGTTTGGAAAAGCCAAATAGGTTTAGAGAGCCATCTAGCGATTAAACCAATAGGTAACGAAGGGAGGTAAACTGGGAGTGGCTTAAGTACTTTAATAGAGGCTGGGGTCGGGAGGCATGGTGGGATGAATACAGATAGCTAGTAGTAGAACAGTTCAGAGCTGTAGCAAGATTTAAAAGGTTTGCGCTCCAAGCCGATGAACAGCAGCATCCAATGGGGAGCCAGAGAGTCACTAGATCACCCAAATAAGACTAATTTCTGCCAGATAAGGACTAATTTTTGTCCTCCCAAAAAACATTTCTAGTCATTTTATAATGAGTATCATTATTACCCCTTCTACCTGTCACCATCCTTATTATTAGGGTAACCATGATTACACTTTTTCTCAAGACTGGAGGGCTGTTACTTTTTCAGCCAGTGCCCATACTGTGTACTGGCGTTTTTCTGCCACAGATTTAGGGTGTGTGCAGTGGGGAGCCTCTGTGATACATTACTTATTTACACTCTAGCAGTTTGACCATGGCCACATCACTCATGGCTTATGCCACTTGTGAGGCTACTGGAGGTCAAACTGCTCTTGCATAGATAAATAATGTATCACACAGGTCTCCATTGCATATCTCCTATATCTGTGGCAGTAAATGGCCACACAGACTGCATCAGCCCCATTCATGCCTTCAAATCCTTTTCCTCTGATCTATGTTTCAGGCTAAATTCCATTTCTGCTTCAACAACCCACTTCCCTGCATCCTTTGGGTCCCTGAACTGAAAAGGCTTGCACTCATAGGTTATACTTACAGTAGTCTGGCAGGTGGGAGTACAGTACTTGATTCCCAGGCATTTTAAGTGCTGATGGACCCCATCAAATGTCTTCTGTTTTGACCGCATAGCAATGCTCAGGTCAGGAAATATTTAAAGGGAGGTCTCATTAAGCAGCACAGGGTGTGCAGCACAAGATGTTTTCAGAAGTGAATATAGTATTTCCTTCAAGTCCAGTGCAACCAATACGTCAGTGCTTGTTCTGGAATTCAGAAGCTGAACAGGGAGTAACACAATATGCCTTTTTGATAGTAAGAGGCCCATTTAAATTCACCAAATTCAGCACTGTATGAAGACATATGAAATAAAAGTTGTTTGACAGCATCCCCCCTCACAAAATTTGATACAATCTACTATTTGGATGCTACAGGCATGCACAATGTTCACTAAGGTCTTCAATCTGTGTCAGAGACTGGCATTTTCCTTTGTTAGGGTGGTTGGAGTTGGCTGTATGCTTTGCAGCTAGGAACCTATGCGTTTGAGTACCAGCTCAGTCTTAATGTCCATTGCTGAGATTGCCATAATTGAAAGGCCTGCCTGTAATTCAGTGGCCAAGCAGCCAGCCACTCCCACTTCCTGAGCTATATAAGCAGTTCCTCTCAGCCTCACTGTGAAGCATTTTGTCTTTGTAGTTGGAGATTATGTTGGTTTGTCATCTGAGCTGGCTGCCCCACCTGCTGTTTCTGTGTATCTCTGCTGGACTTCAGTGTTTGTTTTCCTGCTTCTGGTTTGTATCTTTCTTCTGGCTGTGTGCTTCCCTGTGTGTTGTTTCTTTTTTTTTTTGGGGTGGGGGGCCTTCCCTGTTTTGCTGTGTTTTGGTTTCCTCTTTTGGTGGGGCTTTTATTTTTAAAACTCCTGGCATACTGTTACTACAGAGCTCATTCTGCTTGCTTTCAGTTACAACTCTCAATTTACTGCACTGCAACTGCAAACCTACTCAGAGCTCATGCTACTGCTTTCAGTTACCTACAACTTCAGCCACTGCTGCTGACTATTTACTTTAATCACTATTGTTCCCAGTGCCTGTGTTTTAACACTGTACTCATTAACTACTGCTGTACAGGCCCACTTGCTTCCTGCTGCTGCACTGTTTACACCCATTCCTATTCTACCTTGTTTACTCTGAGGTTAGCTGAAGCTCTTGCTGAGACTATTAAACTAGCTTTTATGTCTGCATGTGATTCTCAGCCTTTCATCGCTTCCTTGTTTGTCCTATGGCGGGGACTGGGAGGTGTTTGGGAGGGTCGTGGCCTATGTGGTTAATTAATTTTGTTCTAAATCCTGTCTTTGCCACTGAAAATCCTCAGAGTTTGTCACCTTGATTTGACTATTCATGTCTGGCTGGCTTGCCCCAAACTCAGTGCTGTTTACTGGCTATACAGTTGTTATGCAGGTCCACCTATTACTACTTCTGCTGACTGACCCATCTGGTCCACACTTGCTTACGCAATCGTTGCTCCTTGCGTAAGCAAACCATTGTTTCATGCCTAGTGCCATCCCCTCGACTTCGGCCTGGGATTTTCCTGCTCTCAATCTGCATTCGACCTTGCAAGGTCTCAGCACTCAATGCTTATTATGATCTCAGCACGCTGTGCTCATTCAGTGCACCAGCTTTGCAGCTCTCAATCAATTATGGGGCATGCCAGTCATTCTAATCTGGCACAGGTTCCTGCAGCTGACGGTCTCGTTCTGCATTTAGTCCGCATCATCGAGCGTGTCCAACTTGGGGTGGGATCCTTCTCACCTGGCCCATAGCTGGGAATGTCCTCGCCCCGGGCTTGGCTTTAGTTGCCTGCTACATGACAGCAGCTCCTGGTGTAGAATTTAAGACTAGCGGTGAAGGGTGGTTACGACGATCTCCTTTGGCTCTAGTGTTCCACTATAAAGTTGGCCATTGACTTTAGTGGTTTCCCTAGCAAGGCACCTTCACTGCATTTTCCCCACGACCGCCTCTGGTTCACCTTGTTTGATTTAGGGTGGGTAGGCCAGGTGAGCGCCTCCGCAGTTGTTGCTCTCCTCCTGCGCCTTGGATGCTCGTATTGTTGCAGAGTTTTCTCGCAACCTTCCACGACGTTCCCGCTAGAGGGTTTGAGTGAGAGCCTTCCTCCAAATTAAAATATTTTCCACATCCATTTAATTGGGTTTTCCAAATTGCAGCTGCAGAGCCATCACTAAATACATTTTCTCAAGTCTGGAGGGAAGGTGACCTAGGCCTTGGATCCCCAGAGATTTCCTCCTCATAGGGTTTTTTTCCTCTCCTCCGTTGCCTCAGGTCATAACACTTAGTTAGCATAGTTGTTTCCCCTAGTTTCCTTAGGTAGGTTCCATTGTTGGATGGAGGTGGAGGATGTCCTGCCATTCCCTCTCTCCTTAGGGGAGCCCCTTCTCTCAATGCAAGCCATCACTATTCTTCTCTACTACTATGTTCCACTTACTGCTTCTACGTCACTGTTACTGCTTGCTCATACGCATCAGTTGCCTCCTTTGGGGATGATGCTACATTTCTTTTGGGGATTCCTAAGGTACCTTTAGCCACGGGAACCATCCTGTGGCACCTCTAGTGGCAGAACCCCCTCCGAGAGTTCCTTGCTTCGTACCCCTACAGGGTGGTAATTACTCTGGAATAGAGTGCGAATGGCCACAACCAAAACTAACACAATTACACAAGCATAACACTATACTGGCTGCATAGATCAGTGAATTGAAAGGCTTGCCTGTAATTCAGTGGCCAAGCAGCCAGCCACTCCCACTTCCTGAGCTATATAAGCATTTTCTCTCAGCCTCACTGTGAAGCATTTTGTCTTTGCCCCACCATCCTCCCCTCCTCCTCCAGTGGAAGCGCTCTCTCCTTACCGGGATTCCTAAGGTACCTTTAGCCACGGGAACCATCCTGTGGCACCTCTAGGGGCAGAACCCTCTCCGAGAGTTCCTTGCTTCATACCCCTACAGGGTGGTAATTCCTCTGGAATAGAGAGTGCGAACGGCCACAACCAAAACTAACACAGTTACACAAGCATAACACTATACTGGCTGCGTAGGTCAGTGAATTAACAGCTGCCACTAAGGCCCCATCTCAGCTGTTTTTGATGGCACAGTTCCCTGGGAACTCGAGCCTGGTTTGGATTGATCAGTCCTTTTGTATCCTCCATCCTGCACTACTCCTTTTAGTCTCACATCTCCAAAATTGGTTGACAAATACTTGAAGTGATAAGACACAAGCAATTAGCAGTTTGGAAAATGTTGTTAGAAATGTCAATTTTTATAGTTTGCAAAAGCTCTCATCAGGAGTTCTTGCAGTAACTCATTTGGTTGCAAAACTGAGCCCTGCAGCACCTTTAAGATGGCAGAAGACTTGCTGAGATGGAAGGACAAAGCTACTTGTTCCCTTATCAAACAACATGCAGGAGGTTCAGGTTCCTTTTAAAAATTATTAAGTTATTAAGCCTATAGGGATGGCAACCAGAGGTCTTGTATCCCCAAATGAAGTTTTATTTCCTCTGTATCTAAGGTCATAAAATAAATATAAAAAGTCTGCTGTGAGTTGGGTCTGGATGCTGGCTTCATCTATCTATACATGTCCTAATTCTGTTTATTCATATCTGGCTACCATTTCCTCTCTTCTTATCAGAAGTGGTGTCTGACCAGTCTGTTTTTACACTTTGACTAAAGCTTTTGGGCATCTTCCCCTAGGAACCTTTATCCTAAGATAACTTCATTACTGCAGCACCTCTAGGTGTGGGACCCTCCTCAGGAGGGATCCTGTACATTCACAGTACCCCCAAAAGGGTGGTAGTCCTAAAACAGGGACAGCAAATGTGAACGGGCCAAGCCTATGTTGCCTATGCATCCTAACTACTTACTGTTCAAGCTCATCCATCCAACAGTACTAAGCATCCTGTTACATACTACCCTACAGTACTGATCTTCCTTCCTAGCAGTTACTCAACCTACCTTGCACAAGCACTCGGTATTTAGTTGCCAGCTGGATCAATTAATTGTACAGGCTGTACCTGGGGTTTGGTAGGGCTGCAGGCAACTCACGCCACATCCCCACTAAGCACTCTTTGAAAACATGCCCCAAGTGTCATTGTCATGCTCTTTTTCTGTGCCCCACCAACCTTCCTTCCTCCTGACTTACCATCTCAGGATCTGTAAATATGGACATGACAAGGCCATTAGCAAGGTTTCAGTTGGAGCTCTGGTCATGTAATCCTCACAGTCTAACTGGTGCCATGCACTGCAACCTGTAAGTAAATGTTGATGTTTTGCAAGCAAGTTTCTGCTTCAAGTATGGTACCCTGTGTCCTGTGTTCTTGCTGTGAATGGTGAGAGGAAAGGGAAAAGAGTTAACTGAACTAATGTTACCTGAGAAAATGAAGTTGCTGTGTAGAGTTGATTATGTCATCACCATCCTGAGTTGCCTTGCTGGGATCTGTACAGAGTGTGGTGTGAAATGAAATCTATTTTTTGACCAACCAAGGGGGTGATAATTGTCCCCAGTACCAAGGGATGAAGAACATGATGGAGTCCGAGTGGAGAAGATCAAGCAACAGCACCATGCCACTCAAAGATGACAGGAAGAAGGATGGTGGCAAGTGGTCTCTCCATGAGATGTACAGCATAGTATGGCTTAGCAACTTCACCAGAGTAGCACAGGGAATAAATAGACAGTGCCCTGGTGGTCATGTCTTTAGGGTGTGAAGCAGCCAGACCCAGAACTGCAGGCAAGGGGTGGTTCCTGGTGAGAAGTTACTATTTCTAATACCCCAAGACATTAGAATCACCCCTGGGCTATGGCTGGCCCCCTCTCTTTTGGGCATGGTAGAGACAGTTGTGGGGGAGAGTTGTCACACAAATGTAATTTTCAGCTATTATGACTAACCTCAAGTAACATTTTTTTTTTATTTCTATTTTCCTTTTCTGGATTTATAACATCTCAGTTGTCAATCCAAGATATCTGTTTAAAATGCATTTGACAGTCTCCAATAGACATTGTAGTACTTGTTTGTGATAAGATAGTGCCTGCCATGGCTACAGTCTGTGATATTGCAGACAGCAATTGGAAGGTAAGTCGGAGGCAGTCAGATGTTTTTTGAAACACCCAGTACAAGTTATAAGCACTCACCACCCAGGACACAAAAGGACTCAACAAGGAAAAATTCCAAATACACAGATTTGTTGCAGAAATCCAAGTACAGTGATACACATTACCAGAAAACAAAAACACACCTATTTTCTTTGTTCTGGTGATACGTACATTGGACTTGGATTTCTGCATTAAATCTGAGTATCTGGAATTCTTCCTTGTCAAGTCCTTTTGTGTCTGAGGTGGTGAGTGTTTATAACTTGCACTGGATCTTGCAGTTTGGGGTTGTCAGCCCCGTTACAGCACCAACGGCTTTTCCTAAGGCGCAGCTGATTTCTGTGGAACTGTTATCATTTTGCTTTTTGAAACACACAGTGGAATAATTTCTGCATTAGATGAAAAAGAAGAGCAATAAAAAGCAAAACTAAAACATCTAACACATTTCATCTATCATAATTGTTGTAAATGTAATGATTTAAAGCTTTTTATTTTAGTGGACACCTGCTGTTTAACTAAAGTCCTTAAAATTTGAGTAGCATCTCAGATTAACTACTGGTATTGTAAACAATACAGTTAAAGTCTAGAAAGTCATAAAAGGACTGCATGGTTCTATTAACAAATCTCTGAATTTGCCATAACAACCTGTTCGTGGAAATGTCATTATTTTAAACAAAGCTCAAATCCTGGCCGCTTTTAACTGACAATTAACAAATGCAAGCGTTGTCTTCTGGAAGAGATATGGATCTGCTTCTTCTGGTCCTAGTATTGTTACCTTTGATCCCACTGCTCAAATTATTCATCCTTCCTCCAGTTAACAAAAAAATATTTTGTGTTAAGGCATTTATTGTGAATGACATGCTAAATATGTTCCACTGACTCGATTCCAAGAAGCCTGTTATCCCAGAACTTTGGTAACTGTGCTGCTGACATGAGAGTCAGGCATCTGTTGTATTTGATGAATCTAATAAATTGACAGCCAGATAAAATCCTTATTATCTGGAAATCAGCTTTTGTAACCCCACTATTAAAACATGAAGAAGATAACGCTCATCTGAGCAACTACCAACCAATCTGAAATCTCTCAGTCTTGGCAAAAGTTTGTGAATCCATAGTAAACTGTCAGTTGATTCATTTTCTTAATTGTGATTGCCAGTCAGGATCTAATTGGAACTGTGACCGCTGCAGTGAAGGGTATTGTTGCTGTCACCTTACTACTCAATATCTTGTTGCCTCACCGTTCATTTATTTATCTAAGGCCTTTGACACACTGCTGACCATGAAATTTTAGCAAGGATACCACTGTCATTTGGACTCAGTGAAATATTAGAGGGATGGTTCCACAAGCTGACCAGTACAACCCAGAGTCTCAACATTGATGGTTTGGTCTCACAAGCCTGATATATACAGAAAAGTATTCTCCAGTACTCTGTCCTTGTTCTAATTTTAATTACAATCTGTAGTAATGGGATTGTCTCCGGGGTAGATGAGTGACAGTTTCATCTCGAAGCAGATGATGCTGTTCTCCGTACCACTGGCCTTTTCATAGAGCTAGTCACAAAGAACCTGTCGAGTTAGGGGTGGCTGTATGTGCTGGGTTACCAAAGATCTCCTGGCCATGATGAGGGAAAGGGATAAGCTATGGTAAACCTACAAAAAAGCCCCCTTCCCTGTCCCATGGAACAAATACCAACGGCTATGAAACCTTTGTAAACAGTCAGCCCTTGCCAAAAAGCAAGCTTTCTTTCAGGGCAAACAAAGGGATAGTCTTGGTGACCCCCATCGCTTCTGGGGCGAGGTCAGCTCATTACTCAGCCCATGCACTCATAACCCCCATTATTCACCTTGACACTCCCTCTGGACATCAGGCAGACCCTGTTGCTGTGGCCGAGGCCTTTAATAAAAAATTCATAGGCCTGTCTGCCCTCCTTAGCAAGCTGCCACCCCTGGTGACCACTGATCTCTCTGATCATCCCCCCACCCATACCCCTCAAACTCCTCCCCTTCCCTCTCCTCTTTCTGCTTCCAGACCATCACCCCAGGGACACTGCCAAACTGCTGAAGAGACTGCTTAGCCGGGGCAGCCCAGGCAGCAATGGTCTTGTCCCTGCTATGCTTAAACTTATATCACCTGCCATCTTAAAATCACTCACCTACCTCTTTAACCTGGCATTGACAACCTCCTCAGTGCCCGGCACTTGGAAGCATGTCAGGGTGGTCCCGATTTTCAAGACTGGTGACCCTCTATCCCCAGATAACTATTGGCCTATACCCTTGCTCCCCCAACTTAGTAAACTTCTGGAAAGGATTGTCCACTGACAACTGTCTGACTATATTGACACACACAACCTACTGTCCAGACAGCAACATGGCTTCCATAAACATCACTCCACCACATCTGCCCTTGCCCTGTTTACCAATCATATTCTTAGGAACATGGACCTTGGAAGGGCAATAGGTTCTGTCTTTGTTGACCTGTCTAAAGCTTTCGACCTGGTCGACCACACCCTGTTACTCTCTTCCCTCCGCACCCCTGGTTGCTCTACTGAGGCCATGCAGTGGACCTAAATTACCTTTTAGATAGATCTCAGTCAGTATGTGTAGGACCTTCCACCTCTCCCGCCCTCCCAATCACTACCGGTGTCCCCCAGGGCTCCATCCTGGGCCCACTCTTATTCTCCCTGTTTATAAACTCTCTCCCCTCTGACTGTGTCACTTGTGATGCCCTCTTTTATGTAGATGACCTTGTCCTCTTCACTAGTGACAAGGCTCTTGAGAATATATCCAGAGCTTTATCTAGTAACTACTCTACGACGCACACCTGGTTCCACTCACATCGCCTAATTGTTAATGCTAAAAAACTAAATCCATGCTATTTGGATCTAAACCCTTTCTATCTAAGGTTGCCAAGGCTGGGTCCACCCTCTCAGTAGCCTCACCAGATGACACTGTACTTGAAAATCTACTAACTTTCAAATATCTGGGAGTTATCCTGGACCCACCCCTCTCCTTTTCCGATCATATCTCCTCTGTTATCCACTGTATTAACCAGAAACTTGGTGCGGCTTATCGGATAAAGCCACTCCTGACCAGGGAAGCCTGTTTAGCCACTGCCCAAAGTAACCTGCTCCCCTTGACTGACTACTGCTCCTCTATTTACTCACACACATCCTCAGCTTTGAGTGCGTGCCTCTGCTCCATGTACAACAACATTTGTCATTTCACTCTCCTGGCACCATTTTCCACGCACCATTGCCACCTCTACCAGACTCTTGGCTGGCTCCCACTACACTGCAGATTTGATTATGGGCTTGGCTGCCTCCTGGACAGCATCATCAGTCATTGGTGAAGCCTCCCCTTATATGTCTCTCCTCCAGACCAGAACTCCCTCGAGGTGTCTGCGTGCATCCTCAGCACCCCCCCCCATGGATATCCCAAAAGTCTCCTCGGCTATGGGTAGTACAGTGTTATCTATAGCTGGTCCCACTCTGTGGAACATAATCCCCATGCCCACCCACTCTCTGGACTCCCATGCCACTTTCAAGACACATCTCAAATCCTGGGTGCTTGATGAGGCCACATGCCGTTGCTAGCTTGGATACCCCCCCCCACACTTTCTGACTTTTCCCTCTTGGGCTGCTTTGGCCTCCCCTGCCCTCTTTCATTTCTTTGGACTCCTGTCTTACATCCTTCAGTGCCTGCTTCTAGGGCTCCCACTTGGCTATTGTCTTGTATGTTTTTTTATTTGTTTGTTTTCTCTTGTGCATTAATTTGCACTGGCCACTTATCCTTAGTAAATAATTGTATAATAATTGTTGTTTATCATGATGTACTGATTGTTTTTTTTCAGCCACTCATTAATTTTACTTTCCTATGTTACTTTCTATGTTCACCAATGATGTCTGTATATCCACATGGCTTGTACTCATTGTATAATCTGTCACTCCCTCTGTAACTGCTGCCTGTGTGGCCAGGGTTGTGCCTGAAAATGGTCCCATGGATCAGTGCACTTACCCGGTTACCAAAGACTTATATTAAAAAATTTAATTAAATTAAATCTTTCAGTAAAGCCAGCCCAGAGGTGCACAGGGCTGAGGCGCTGGTGCCTCACCTGCCACCATGCTGGCAACCTGAGTTAGATGATGGACTGGGGATGCTAGGACTAGGCCTGGGCAGGAGAAGACTGAGCATCCACAGACTGCTCTCCTATCCAGCGGAGAGGGGATTGGTCACACTGCTCTAACGCTGTCACCACTTGGAGTCATGGTGGTGGGGGGAGAGAGGATTTGCCACACCACTTTAACACTGCCATCACCATAGGAGCTGGGTTTGTAAACTTTTTAGTGGGGCTCAGGGGTCAAAGCTCCCAGTGGGGGTCTATGGGAGAAGACCCCCCCCATACGTGGAGGTCATGGGGTTAAGCTGGACCATCGGACAACCTCCATTATTAGCGTAGAGCTCAAGTCACACTATTTGCCCACTTATGGCGTGCTCCAAGTCACACTGCCCTGTCAGTTATTTTATATTAGTTTATGTGAGTTAAGGGCTTTGCCTCCACACAATTTTAAAACACAAGGGGTTGTGGTGGGGCTGAGCCCCTGCTACTCAATTAAACTGGATTTAAACTTCACTTACGGTGTGCCTCTACACCATGTTGGACTGTCAGTAATTTTTTTATTGGTTTATTTGAGTTGGGGGGGCTTAACCCCCACATCCTTGTGTTAAAACATAAGGGGGGTGTTGGGGGTAGAGCCAACCAACTCAAATAAACTGACAAAACCTAAATCAACAGCAGGCACATGAGGAAAGAAGGCGCCTAGCGCAGCACGCACACAACAAAATCACACTGTATTGTCTCAAGTCTAATCTTTCTGTGCTAATTGAATCTCCCTGTGCTTTGAAAAATGATAGCCACATTCTCTTCTGTCCTTCAACTGAATTTTAAGCTTTTTGTGATGCAGTTTATGGAAGATACTATATGAAGACAAATTCCATTCCATCCTTACTACAGACACCAACAGACACTTTGGGGAAGGACACATTTCAACATTTAGTTTCTTGTTTAATTCGGGGTGGGGGGGTCTTTGTTTCCCTACCCATGCCCTCTCGGCTAGATGAAAAAAGAATATGCACTTACAAAACAAAGCCTCACAAGTTTTAGTTGCCATTGGCAAAATCAACCTAAACACTGTGCATATTTAGCATACTGTAGAAAATGATAACAGCCTGCTGGGCACATAAGAGGATATAAATTGTTTTGTCAACAATATTCACGACTGAACCATACAGTATGCCAAGTATCATATATGTAGCTCAAGTGCATCAAGCCAAAACATAATTTGATAAACAGCAGCACTCAAGCAAAATGACATTAATGTAGCTGTTAGGCCAGTTCATTTTTTTATGCACACATCCACACAAAGATGCAAAAATCAGAAGGGAAAAGGGTATAACACCTACAATCTGACATATTCCTTAACTGATCTTACACAAGGCCTTCCTATGGTGGGGGCTTATTCTGTATACTGGTGCATCTCTGTGCTCCCTCTTTTCTAGTATATATAAAAAAACTTATTTATGGAGACCATCAATTGATAAAATTCCTCCCATCAGTTAAAGTGGATTTAAGAAAAAGAGATGTGCAAGAACAAGGGGGCACAATTTGAAGATAGAGGGGGACGGCTCAGAGGTAATGTGAGGAAGTATTTCTTCACAGAGAGGGTTATGGATACATGGAACAGCCTTCCTGAGGAGGTCGTAGAGTCAAAAGCAGTAGGGGAATTCAAGAATGGATGGGACAGACATAAGACAATTCTAGTGGGGCGTAGGAGGAAGTAGGCTGTTGGTTAACTAGGATCCGCAGCTTATCCGTTAGGTAGGGAAATGGGCAGACTAGGTGGGCCAAGCGGTCCTTATCTGCCATCAAATTCTAAGTTTCTATGTAAGAATAGTACCTGGCAAGTGCCAATCAGTCTCTAGGAGAGTATACTTAACATCTCTAATATATGAATGCCTGATAATCTAGTATAACATTACATAAAATAAGAGATTAACCGATTCAGCACAGCCATGCAAACATTCTCTTTGACATAACAATGATGACTTGTACTCCTATGTGTTGCTGTATGATCTGCCCTTGTATATATTTTTTGCACTTTTTTGTATATTCACAATGAGCTAACACATATGGTGTATGTCACTTTAAATTTGCACCTCTTAAGAGAAGTGTTGTCCACTATCTGGCAGACCCACCCCCATAGGAAGGCCTTGTGTTGGGCCAAAGTACTAGGGGATGTAGGGTGTTGGCACCTTTACTGCAATAAAGCTGCACCTTTGAAGCTTTAACTTTTTTGGGGGCTTTTTTCTGGTATGAGTGTGGAACTTCCTTGCAACATATGATTGTTTTGGGCTGGCAGCCTGAACTCCGCACCAGGAATCCCTCCAGAGCACAGCCAGTTTTCTACACTACTAACTAATCTTACAAGGATTTGAGAGATGTTTATATCAAGACATTAAATTTAATAGCAGCTAGCTATACTCTGACATTTAATCGCAAGCCGTTTTGAGGCCCTGAAGCTAACAATCAATTCCGCCAGACACTTGGCTTTAACTAATGTTGCATTTCCACATTATTATGTGTACCTGTAACAACCGCAGTGCACATAACTGTAATGTACCCACCAGTACCAAACCAGCTGCCAGTAATGTACCCCTTCCACTCACCTATTTGTGGAATTTTGCCTACACCACATTACCTGCATCACCTATACTTCAGTGTACATGTCAGTACCTAATCACCCATATTGTACTAGCCCCAGTACACCAACTTGTGACATACCTGCTGAGACTGAACCAGCTGCCAGTAATGTACCATCAAAAATCTAAAAGGAGACCATGCACTCTCATTAGAGGTGCTGCCAGTCCCTTACCTAGGCAAGTAAGCACAGCAGAAAAAGCTTATCAATGAACCCACACACTGTTGGTGCTGAGACATTTTATTTATTCATAACCCAGTGCATAATTGCAACATGACAACATGGTCTGCAGGACTAAGGAAAGCCACCCTTAGGTATCACCATAAGGTTCAATCAGGAGGACCTCGCTCATAAGCAACAGTATGTGTGCCAGTTTTTGACCTTTTTTCTTCCAGCAATGTACCCCCAAATGTACTCCTACAGTACCCCCATCTGTGACATTCTTCCCACACTGAACTACCTAGTGCTCACTTGATGTTTACAAAGTAATAAACATATATCTCTGTGAGTCAAGATAAAAAACACCTGTATAGAAGGCTCTGTTATCTGGATTCTTGTCACAGTTTAGTGACACAAACAGCTCTTGAATTTAAAAGAGAGCAACCAGCCAATTAACAAGCACTAGCACACAGTACACCAGCCTTGCTATTTAACATTGTATCAGACAGTAGGTGTTTTCTGGCTCCCAAGGTCAACCCTTCCAATGCCAGGTTTGGAACATGATATGGGGAGGAATCAGGATTATATGGAGCATTCTGTAGGAGGGGTTCTGTTATAAATGCTCAGATTAGGCTAAATAGTTGCTGTTAGCTGGTCCTGTAAAGGAGGAGGAGGAAATACAGTACCTTACTGTATAGGCTTGACCTAGGAATGGAAATGGCCACACAAGGACCACTTGTTTACACTACGGTTGTGAGAGCAGAATTAGGCTAGACGCCCATTAGAACTGGTTCCCACAACTTGGTGGTAGAACTCCAATTTCACCCCTTCCATATCAGTTTATCAATATGGTGTTTAAGCTGCTCATTACCTTTATTGTCAACAATATACTTAGACAGCCTGTTCACATTGCTGGTGTAACTCCCCCTACAAATGGAGGTTCCTGAAAAGTCTTCCTTGAGCTTGCCTAAATTCTCACTGCCAGGCTGGTGTCCTGCATTTTAGCAGTTTAAATGTATTGCCAGAGAGTGCCTGTATAGCCTCTGTGTACTGTCTCTTTAAGAGGTGCCTGGATTGCAGTCATAATTAATCTGGGAGGGGACTGAGTGTTTCTATGCTTGAGTCCCACCCAGGCTGCCAAATAATCGCTCTGTTCTGCCCTTGCTATTAGCGCAGAGGGAGCTCTGTTAGAAGATGTACTTGTTTGCTGATCATTTATTAGAATAGTACTAATATTGCAGTTTGTCTAACCTGTCTTCTTTGCAGCATGGACATTTCTGTTTATCTCCACCATCTTGGTCCTGGACTGCTGAAATGGGCCAATCAGTACCTACGGGGACTCTAAAATGGAGCCTGTCCCCAGGGGCTTTGTGGGAGCAAAATTCTGTAGGAATTGTAGTTTTGGGCTTTTGGCGCCTAAATGAACCTGGAGGGGGAGCCCTTGTTGTGACTGACAGAGGAATCAGCCAACCAAACCTTTTGGATCCTGGGGAAAGTCCCAGACTGCTTGCAGTTTCAGATCAGATCTGAGTTGGGAAGTGAAGGAGTAACAGCTCGAGATAGTCGAGCAGTAATCCTGCATAGATTCGCATACGAGAACTGTGAGAGGGCTGAGTTTTGGCCTGCCTGTCTGCCTGCTGTCCCTGAGAGGGAAATTGAAGTTTATTCAGACCGAATCTGAATTGTGAGGACGATTTAATCCACGGAACTGTGACCAGGCTTTAACCTGAAGAAGACTAAAGATTTTCTGAATGTGATCGGCCTGTCAGGATTTCCAGACACCTTTGAACTCCCGGTTTGTGCAGAGACTCTGTAATTGCGACCGGATAGCAATCTGCTTGGTACAGTAGAACTTCTTACATGTAGATGTGCTGTGTGCTGTTAGTGGGTTATGATTTGGTTCCCCACTGTGTGCTGAACTGTGCTCTGCTTGCTGGAGGCTGCATCCAGCTCCAACGGACTAAATCCGTTTGCATCTCCATTTGGCCTGGGCCTTGCCACATTGGCCCAGCCAGACTACCCGTTACACAGAGAAAGCCATCGATGAGAGACCTGCCTGGGGATCAGCCCCCTGCTCAACACCTTGAACAGGAATGATGCCTCTGTGATTTGTGTGGGCCCTGCTTTTCCTGGCACTCCAGCTCAACAACCAGCAGTCTCGATTTTGTCCTGCCTGTGTCCTGTATTGGGTATCATGAGTAAACATCAGGGTAGCTCCCTGCAACAACAGCTAAATCTAAAGTGATGTCATCTGATTGCTTTGTTGTCTTTTCCTTCATGAACTGAACCCTCTGGCTCCAGATTACAAATAGTGTGTGTTGTGCATGTTGCTTTCTTCCATCACAGGGCCCCAACCAGCTGTAATGCAGGCCAACCCTGGACAACGGTTCTGGCTAGCCCACCTCTTTCCTACCTGGGTACCCAGAGTGTGTGACTGTGTAGGGACTCTGAAGTGCATGCATAACTGTCTGATTGATTTTAGCCTTTAAGCCAATCAACCTGATTATACCCCTCCCTTGTTCAAGTCCCCTGAATAAATTATATCTAACTCTTTTTGCATTTAACCTGACTGGTTCCAGTTTGTGCCAAGAGTACTGTACTGTTGCTTTTTGCTGTGCATAACCTTGTTTTACAGGGGGTCCCCAGGGTCGAGCTAGAGGAACCAGCCCTGGTAGTAAGTGCAAACTGTATGGGTAATTGCATGGTGAATAAGGGTCATTGTGAAAGTGATTATTGTATATTGTTCAGGCCACTAGAAGGAAAAGAGGGGGGTTACAGTGTCTCAGAGGGCTGTGCCCATGTTAGCTTGACCACTAACAACCCTGACCTCCGGGTGGAGGCACCTGTTTCAATACCCAGGCCCCTTAACCTGCTACTAGCCAAGCAGGCAGGGGTAGTAGCTCTTGGGATAGAGCTACCTAGGGGTTACATTTTAGAGGCTCACCCCTGGGATTTTGTGTCTTCTAGTGGCCGAAATTACAAATTATTGTCAAACATAAATGGCTATCCCAACAGAAGTGGCTGTGCACCAGTTGGTGGGGTGGTGTATGGAGCAAGAGATTGACCCCCATAATGCTTTGCTAATACTGGATATACCTATGGGCATTAGTAAGGACACTGTTGAGGGGGCACTTTCTAAAGTTGAATGTTTGAAAAAAGCTGTAGTGGTGGGTCGACAGGCTGATTTAACAGCCCAGATCTCATGGCCTTGGTGGAGTGTAGCGACCCCCTGGACAGTTCAAAGGTGCCCCAGACTATCACTCCAGAAGGGATCCCAGCCACCTGGAGGGTGATAACCAAAGATAACAAGGATCCCTTAGAGGATGAGCCCCCACCATTATCTGAGTCTTTTGAGGAGAAGTTTGCCAAGTTGTTACTGGAGGAGGGCAAAAGTATGGAGTAGTTAAAAAAATTATTCCTGCCACCTGGGAGTGTCACCTCCCCACTGTCCACACCCGCCTCAGCACCTGTTCTTTCACCAACTTTTGTACCTGCCTCTGAGCCAGCAAGTAGTCATGGTCCTTACCACAAGCTCAAGGTATTCTCTGGCATCTGCCCTACTCCTAATGGGGAAGTTGACTTGGAGACCTGGATAGACTCTGCGGTACAAGACTGGCAGTGCTCAGAGGCAGAAAAAAGGGCCCGCCTGGGGGAAAGCCTCCAGGGACCCGCCCTACATACTTTTTGTTCCCTGAGGTCTTCTGACCCTGACGTCAAAGCCAAGAGTACATAGTCACCCTTGAAAATGTGTTTGGGGGCAGCACTAGTGCTGAGGCCTTGAAATGGAAATTTAAAGATGTTAGACAACAACCGGGGGAATTGTTATCTACCTACATGGATCGATTAGAGGGAATCCTACAAACCATTTTTTGGAAAGGAGGCTGGGCCTCTAGTGAAGTGGACTGGATAAGAATGGATCATATACTCTGCTCTGCCCGGCACTCGAGCTGGGTGTTGCTGAAATTGCAATTGCATCAAAGGAAATCTGGTCCCTTGTCCTTCCATGTGTTGATGAAGGATGTACGGGAAGTTGAGGAGGAGGAAGGCTTTTCAGAGCCCTGCGCAGTCGTAGCTGCTACAACCCCTGCTCCGGGGTGGGGTCAATTGCTGATGGCCTGGAATCACCACAATCACGTGACAGAATCCAAGAACTAAATGTCAGCCCCGGAGGGCCCAGCCAGAGAGGCACTGCTACGGATGCTCCGCCATGGGATGAACTGCTGAGGGAGTTCAGAGAAACAAATAACAGTCTCTTTATGAAAGTTGCTCCGGCGAATACAGGCCCCGATCTTTGTCCGACTGCATCTGCTATGGGGGTGGGGGTGCACACCCAGGCATCTCCTGCTGACAGCAGCTCAAAAATTGATGTCTTGACTATGGAAGTGAGAGAATTGACGAGATTTCCCCAAATGCTTACCACACCACAGGCAGAGGTGGAACCAAGGTTTTCTGTTGCTAGTACCCCTGCCTCAGCTCTCAATGTGATGTCTCGGCCACACCAGACCCCAGAAAGCATATTTTGCCATAATTGTGGGAAGGATGGGCACATGAAGAGAGAATGCCAGTCCCCAAAAGACCTGTATAAAGTTGTATACAGATTTCAAGGGGAGCTTTGGAAAGCAAGACCATGGCTGAGGAGCGCTGGAAATGACCGCAGTGCAAGACTGAGAAATCCTAACTCAAATTTCTTTGTGGCTAAATCATCTGTCCAGGCCTCTGCTACTGCCTCTCCAGACTAGTCCAGAATAGTAGGCCCTTCGATGGAGACTTCTGTGACTGTCAATGGTATCCATGCTCGGACTGTGCTCGATAGCGGGTCGCAAGAGACCATTGTAGTCCAGGACTGGTATGATACACACTTATCTGATGTGCCATTACAATCTTTGGAAGATCTGCATGTGTGGGGCCTGAGCGACAAGTCTTATCCCTACCTAGGATATGTCCGGCTCTGGCTGTCTTTCCCTGCTACTGTAACTGGTGTAGATGAACATGTAGATACCCTAGCCCTGGTGTGCCCTCCTACATGATTGTATGATAGGATTCCCTTGCTCGTTGGAACCAACGCCCACATGTTTGGAAGACTAGCGCAGTTTGTGTCAAGAGAAACAAGGGAAATGGACTGGGTAGACACTGAGAATCCCAGTCCTGATAAAGAGAGCCTATGATCTGAAAAAATGGGCTACCGAAGTAGATGGAGATGAACCAGTGGGGATGGTGTGGAAGAAAGATCCTGATTCTCTGGTACTATCTCCCAATGCTCAGAACACCATTCATGGAGAGGTTCGCATTAGAAAAGATGTAAAGAACAAAACAGTAATGTTGGATGCACCATGCAATGGAAAGTTGCCAGAAGGATTATTGGTTAAGCCCAGCATTTTGCCTGCCCGTGCACACGCCTATGCATGATGAGTGATGGTCCAGATTCAGAATGTGTCAGATCAGGAGATCTGGGTGAACAGAGGGTGCACCCTAGCTACAGTGCACTGCACAGACACTGCAGTATTACCCAGTAACAAGTGCTCCGGCAAAAAGGAAAGAGTGACCCTTGACTTATTTGACTTTGGTGATTCTCTGTTGCCAGCTGAATGGAAGGCTAGAATTAGCAAGAAACTCACCCAGAGAGACCAAGTGTTTTCGTTAAAAGAATGGGATGTGGGGTGTGCCCAGGGTGCAGAGCATCACATATGCCTGCATGATGACCGGCCATTTCAAGAGAGATCCTGACACCTTGCCCCAGCGGACATAGATGATGTTAGGAGACACCTGCAGGAAATGCTCACTGCTGGCGTGATACAAGAATCAAGGAGCCCATATGCCTCTCCCATTGTGGTTGTGTGTAAGAAGAATGGGTCCATGAGGATGTGTGTTGATTATTGAACTCTGAACCGGCAGACCATCCCAGATCAGTACACCAGGCCCTGTATACAAGATGCCCTGGATTGCTTGAATGGGAGCAAATGGTTCTCGGTATTGAATCTTTGCAGCGGTTATTACCAGATTCCGATTGCCCCAGAGGACCGAGAGAAAACTGCCTTCATCTGTCCTTTGGGGTTTCATTTTTTCATTTTCATTTATTCTTTGGTAACCGGGTACAGGCACTGGACCAAAGATCCCTTTTCAGGCCTGACCCAGACAAAAAAAAAACATACAAAAATACACAAATACAATCAACAGCAATACAAAACCAAAAATACAAATTACAAATTACAGTTACAAGCAGATTTATGTAATAAATAACTTTTAAACTTTTGTTTAAAAGTTAAAACAGAGGGAGCAATCCTAACATCAAATGGGAGTGAATTCCAATACAAGGGTGCTGCTATTGAAAAAGCTCTAGAGCTTAATCTAAGCTGAGACCTGGGGACAAAATATAGTGGGCCGTCAGCCGACCTCAGGCTGGGAAGCAATTCTCTCATTACAACAAGATCAGAAAGAGGAAAAAGGTAACCAAAGTAAAAATATTTATACATCAGATAGCCAACAAAATATTCTATTCTGCAACTAGGGGAAAACCACCCCAACCGAGAATAAAGATTACACCGATGTGTCCTATTGGGGGCTCCTAAAATAAATCTACAAATGTTATTATAGGCCACAGTTAGTGCTTGCATTTCTTTTGTACCTATGTTATAATATAAACAAGAACTGTAATCAAAATATGGAAGAAGAGAACCAATAGCAATTGCTAATCTAGTTGCTTGTGAGAAGAATAACTTAAATTTGTATAACACCCCTATTCTTTGATTTACTTTCTTAACATTGACTGAATCTGAGGTGAAAAGGTCAAACTGGGATCCAATAGTGTTGCCCAAATACTTAAATTGAGACACTTCTTCAAACAGACCACCCGAAATCAGATATCCTCAGTTTCGGGTGTCCACCAATATAAATTACATTCAAATAACATAAACTTTTGTTTGAGGAGTTCAAAACCATAACATTTAAAGTAAGCCAAGAACAGACGGCACCAAAATCCTTTTCTAGGGAACAAGAAAGTTCAGACATGGAATTTGGCTGAGCACAGATTACAAGATCATCTGCATAAAGCAGTGATTCACCAAACTTAAAAACTCCAGGAAGCTGATTAATAAAAATAGAAAATAACAGGAATCCCAAAATGGACCCCTGAGGCACACCACAATTAACTGGCAAGACATCAGAAACCACAGAACCTACTTGAAGAAATTGACACCTGTTACTCAGATAATCATAGAACCAAGAAACAGCGACATCAGAAAACTCCAGATCTTTCAATTGTGTGCAAGCCAAACCGTGATCAATCAAATCAAAAGCCTTGGTTAGGTCCATGAACACCGCCCCAGGCATCAAACCCTTCTCAAACCCTCATAGGACGGTTTTTGTGAACCCAACCAAGGCCGCGCCCGTACCAAAGTGCTTACGGAACCCATGTTGTTGCCTTGACAACAAATCATGGGTAACCATATAGGCATCAATTTGCTAGCCACTAAATGCTCAAGTAGTTTGCTAAGGGGATTCAGTATTGATATTGGCCTATAATCATCCATGGAAGTAGCACAGCTCTTTTTTGGAATTGGAACCACCTTAGCCTTCTTCCAGGACAGGGGAAAAACACCTGTAGCCAATGACATATTAAAAATATAACAAAGGGGATCTGTAATAAAGGGGATAACCAATTTTAAGAAGCAGGCATCCAACCCTTCCCCACCGTCAGTCCCTTTATTTGGGGGAGACTGCAGAAGATGAAAAACTTCATTTAATGTTACTTCCTTCAACTAAAACCTGGTTCCATCTACCAAAGGAACAGAGGAAAAAGATTTAGTATTACCAGCCTGAGGGAAAAAAGATCTAAACTTAGAAAGATCTGAAAATTTAAATTTAACAATTTAACAATTTCGGGCAAGTCACCAATTTCTTTGTTGTCAACATTTAATTTCTGAATGTCAGATTTTGATTTAGGAGAAAGTAAATAATTTACATTATTCCAAAACCTCCTTGGATCTGCCCAGCTATCTTCAAAGCGATCCCTGAAATAGGCTTTTTTTAGCATTTCTAACAGTTTGAGAGGCTAAATTCCGAAGTCCATGGTAGAGATCCATTGAAACTCTGCTGGGAGATAATTTAAATTTAGTCCAAGCACTATCCTGCTCCTTAATTCATTTCTTAATGCTAGGACCAAACCATCCAGTAGGAGAACCTCTACACCAAATGGTCCGCAAAGGGAAAAGGGATTCCTGAATGGGAAGAAGTTGGCTGTGGCTGCAAAAAAAATCTACTGCTGTATCCACATCTCGAATACATTCAAGAAATGACCAATCAATTAACCTCAAAGAAGAATATAACAGGGAATAATCTATCCTTTTAAATTATCTGGTCTGAAACACAGAAGGAGGGGGTTTAAGACAGCGAAAATCTAGGACACAAAAGGTGGCCATGTGGTCGTTTACAGAATCTGCCAAGACACCAGATTCCCCTACCCTTCCCACTCTATTAGTCAAGACCCAATCCAACAGAGAGTGATTCTGTGAGATGGGATTGAGATGGGTAGGCATATTTATACACTGAGTCAGTCCATAGAAGAGAAGAAGAGATTCGAACCCCATGGTGTCATTAGCCCTCCAATTCAAATTCATATCTCCGACAACAACAGAATCACTCTGCTTTAAATAAACTTCACAAACATCCAAGGTTCTATGAATTCCTGAGAATGCCACAGGGGATTTCGGGTGCTCCGGACACCTTTCAGCAACTGATGTAACGTGCGGTGGGAGATATAAACTTGCTGGAATGTCTAATGTACCTAGATGATGTCATTGTGTTCAGATGCACATTAGAGGAGCATGAGACCTGACTGTTTAAAGTGCTGGACCGATTGGAAGATTTTGGACTCAAGCTGTCCATCGACAAGTGCCAGTTTTTTCAAACCTCCATGAAGTATGTGGGGCACATAGTATCTGCAGAAGGGATAGAGACCAATCCCAGTAAGGTTGAGTCACTGACTACTTGGCCCCAGCCCCATAACTTGAAAGAACTACAACATTTTCTGGGGTTCTGTGGCTACTACTGCAGGTTCATAAAGATTATTCAAAGGTGATTCGCCCGCTCCTGAATCTTATCCAGGGTTAACCCTCCCACCAACTGTAACTACAAGAAAGGGGCTATCAAAGAACCAGAAAAAGTGTACTTCCACACAAGTGAACCTTTTGGGCCCTGCTGTACACCTGAATGTGAAGCAGCCTTCCACGAAGTCATATACCAGCTCACCCACGCCCCCATCCTCGCCTATGCTGGCCCTACCAAGCTCTATGTGCTGCATACGGATGCTAGTCTGCAGGGCCTAGGAGCTGTGCTGTATCAAGACCATGAGGATGGTTTGAGACCGGTAGCTTTCACCAGCAGGAGTTTGACCCCATTGGAGCGAAACTATCCCATGCACAAGCTGGAGTTCCTTGCCCTAAAATGGGCCATCGTTGATCAGTTTCATGAATACCTCTATTGGGCAAAGATATTGGTGAAGACCGACAATAACCTGTTGACCTATGTACAGACTTCAGCTAAGTTAGACACCATTGGGGAACGGTGGCTCTCTGCCTTATCAACCTATGATTATGCTGTTGAATACAGACCGGGACTGAGCCATATTGATGCTGACGCCCTGTCACGAAGGCCCGCTTCCAAGAGTGATTGGGTCAGGCTGTCTGAACCAGACATCCAAGCATTGTGCCAAAAGTTTGACAGTGATGAACAGATGTCTATGGCCACAGTGGACTGTCTAGTAGATTGCTTGGGCCCTCCTGATACCTGCGTACCGGCTGCCTATTGCCATTTCTCTGCTCTAAATATTAGTGCACTACCTCAACTTGACAATGACAGTATTCAGTGAGCTCAATCCCATGATCCTATGATTCAACCTGCAGTTGATGCCCTGCGTGTGGGGAAAGATGTGTCTAAGTTGAGTTCCCCTGACTTGCGACCTGCCCTGTTGTTTAAAGAAGGACCCAGGTTGAAGTTACTCAATCAGTTGTTATACGGAGAGACAGTGGATCATAGTGGTCAAGTAGACAAGAAACAATTGGTCCTGCCCACAGCCTTTAAACACTCAGTACTGAGGTCCCTCCACAGTCACGTGGGGCACCTCAGTATAGACAGGACTCTCGACCTGGCACAATCTCAGTTCTACCAGCCCAAGATGGGGGCTGATGTGGAGCACCATGTAAATACCTGTAGTCATTGCCTCCAAAGAAAAGCCCTGCTTCAGAGGGCTGCCCCCTTGTCAATATCACTACCAGTGCCCCCATGGAACTGGTCTGCATAGTTTTTTGTGTTTAGAACCTGATCAGAGGAATATTGGCAATTAGTAGTTACGGATCAATTCACACAGTGTGCACAAACTTTTCCAACTAAAAATCAAAAAGCCTCTACTGTGGCCAAGGTGCTAGTGAAAAAATTCTTCATCCACTATGGTGCCCCCCAGTGGATCCACTCTGACCAAGGCAGAAACTTTGAAAGTAGGCTAATTAAAAAATGCTCTCTCTCTCTCTCTCTCTGTGGGGGGTGCAGAAGTCAAGAACCACCCCTTATAACCCTCAGGGGGACCCTCAACCAAAACGTTTTAACCTCCCCCTTCTAGACATGCTGGGCACCCTCCATCCAAAAGACAAGCATAAGTGGAGCCAGCAGATTAGCACCTTGGTACACGCATACAATTGCACCAAAAATTATGCTACTGGGTTCTCCCCCTATCGCCTCATGTTCAGGAAGGAGGCCCAACTACCAGTTGATGTCTGCTTTGGGGTCTCTCCAGATGGGGTCTGAGCCAAAAACTACCTGTAGTATGTACAGAAACTGAAAGCTCAATTGAATGATGCATATCAACTGGCCCAGACAATGGCCGCCAAGAGAAATCTCATTAACAAAGAGAGGCACGATAAGAAAGTAAAGGCTCAAGAGCTACGGCCCAGAGACCGTGTGTTGTTACACAGTTTGGGACTACATGGCAAGCACAAAATTGCTGAGAGGTGGCACCATCTTGCTCATGTAGCAGTTGGAAAGTTGGAAGATCTACCAGTGTACAAGGTACGCCCAGAGAATAACTCCAAAGCTGTCAAAACCTTGCACTGTAACCACTTGCTGCCTATCGACCAAGTTATTATTGAAGCTGAGCCAGCAGACATTGTCTCCTCTGGGCCGGTGACTCATGCTGCTGCAAAAAAGAGACAGAGTCAACTTACCCCAGTAGTTACAGATTTAAGGTTTTCCCCACAGCAGGCCCAGAATGATAGTGATCGTCAGTCCACCTCTGATGAAAGTGATTATGGTAATGCCTATTATCCCTCCTATGAACTGAGTCAGTTGTTTTGTGGAAATCCTATGCAGAATTGTGGGGATGAAGCTGGGACTTCTGGACTACCTAACCCCCCAGCTTCATCCTTGAAGCCAATGCTCCCTGAAAGTGAAGTGCAAAGTATCACGTCTGAGGCTGCGGACTCCCTGTGTTTAGTGGAACTGTGTGACTTACCCGAAGAAGGGGCTGATGGTCTGAGTCTCTCTGGTGACACACCAGAACTTGAACAGCAATATGAGAGTGCTGACAGCCCCCCTTCAGTGCCACAAAGCCTAATTGTGCCAGAACCTTCTCTAAATGAGCCAAGTGTTGTGGAAACAGAGCCTACAGAGCAAGGAGCTGACAGTGCTCCCAGTTTGGACATTCCCATCCATGCAGAGGCACCCCTCACAAATGACGAAAGCTCCAAAGTTAGTGCTGAAAGTACAGAGATTGTGGCTGTTTCCTCCCAGAAAGACTGGCCGAGCTGTTAAGCCAGTATTGCACTTCAGTTATGATTCTCCTGGGAGGCCAGTGGATTTGCCTCTCAATGTGGTTCACAAAGGTGTTTATATTTCTCAGCGCTCACTACCCAAACTGAGCTTAATGGCCAATTCCAGGTTAGCTGTTCTTCCTTCAGAACATGGTGTCCCTGTCCCATCAAGCCCCAAGTTAGCTGATAGGGAAGGGCCCCCTTCCACACTGTTTAATGTACAAGAAGTTATTACATGAATTAGCATAGTGTTCAAAGTATGTTAATCAGAGTGAAATCAGTATTACCTGTATGAAAACATGCATAAGTATTGTCAGTACAGATATAGTATTGTGAAGTATGTTGAAATGTATAGTAATGTGACAAGTTTATGTTAACTGATGTATCAGATAGTATTTGCATAGCATGCTAATGTCATATAGGTCTTGTTTATATTGCATTTTCAATAGTGTGATGGTACAGACTTGACGCGGACGCCAAGTTTACTCCAGGGAGGGAAGGGTGTAACCCCCCCCACAAATGGAGGTTCCCGAAAAGTCTTTCTTGAGCTTCCCTAAATGCTCACTGCCAAGCTGGTGTCCTGCGTTTTAGCAATTTAAATGTATTGCCAGAGAGTGCCCGTATAGCCTCTGTGTACTGTCTTAAGAGCTGCCTGGATTGCAGTCATAATTAATCTGGGAGGGGGCTGAGTGTTTCTATGCTTAAGTCCCACCTGGGCTGCCAAATAATCGCTCCATTCTGCCATCGCTATTAGCGCAGAGGGAGCTCCGTTAGAAGATGTACTTGTTTGCGGATCATTTATTAGAATAGTAATAATATTGCAGTTTGTCTAACCTGCCTTCTTTGCTGCATGGACATTTCTGTTTATCTCCACCATCTTGGTGCTGGACTGCTAAAATGGGCCAATCAGTACCTTTGGGGACTCTAAAATGGAGCCTGTCCCCAGGGGCTTTGTGGGAGCAAAATTCTGTAGGAATTGTAGTTTTGGGCTTTTGGCGCCTAAATGAACCTGGAGGGGGAGCCCTTGTTGTGTGACAGAGGAATCAGCCAACCAAACCTTTTGGATCCTGGGGAAAGTCCTAGACTGCTTGCAGTTTCAGTTCAGATCTGAGTTGGAAAGTGAAGGAGTAACATCTCGAGATAGTCGAGCAGTAATCCTGCATAGATTCGCGCAGCAGAACTGTGAGAGGGCTGAGTTTTGGCCTGTCTGTCTGCCTGCTGTCCCTGAGAGGGAAAGTGAAGTTTATTCGGACTGAATCTGAATTGTGAGGATGATTTAAGCCACAGAACTGTGACCAGGCTTTAACCTGAAGAAGACTGAAGATTTGCTGAATGTGATTGGCCTGTCAGGATTTCCAGACACCTTTGAACTCCTGGTTTGTGCAGAGACTCTGTAATTGCGACCGGATGGTAATCTGCTTGGTACAGTAGAATTTCTTACATGTAGATATGCTGCGTGCTGTTAGTGGGTTATGATTTGGCTCCCCACCGTGTGCTGAACTGTGTTCTGCTTGCTGGAGGCTGCATCCAGCTCCAACGGACTAAATCCATTTGCATCTCCATTTGGCCTGGGCCTTGCCACACTGGCCCAGCCAGACTGCCTGCTACACAGAGAAAGCTATCGACGAGAGACCTGCCTGGGGATCAGCCCCCTGCTCAACGCCTTGAACAGGAATGATGCCTCCGTGATTTGTGTGGGCCTTGCTTCTCCTGGCTCTCCAGCTGAACAACCTGCAGTCTCGATTTCGTCCTGCCTGTGTCCTGTATTGGGTATCGTGAGTAAACATCAGGGTAGCTCCCTGCGACAACAGCTATATTCTAAAGTATTGTCATCTGATTGCTTTGTTGTCTTTTCCTTCACGAACTGAGCCCTTTGGCTCCAGATTACAAATAGTGTGTGTTGTGCATGTTGCTTTCTTCCATCACAGGGCCCCAACCAGCTGCGACACAGGCCTACCCTGGACAATGGTCCTGGCTAGCCCACCTCTTTCCTACCTGGGTACCCAGAGTGTGTGACTGTGTTGGGACTCTGAAGTGCATGTATAACTGTCTGATTGATTTCAGCCTTTTAGCCAATCAACCTGATTACCCCCCCTCCCTTGTTCAAGTCCCCTGAATAAATGAGATCTAACTTTTTTTGCATCTAACCTGACTGTGGTTCCAGTTTGTGCCAAGAGTACTGTATTGTTGCTATTTGCTGTGCATAACCTTGTTTTACAGGGGGTCCCCATGGTCAGGCTAGAGGAACCAGCCCTAGTGGTAAGTGCAAACAGTGTGGGTAATTGCATGGTGAATAAGGGTCATTGTGAAAGTGATTATTGTATGTTGTTTAGGCCACTAGAAGGGAAAGAGGGAGGTTACAGTGTCCCAGAGGGCTGTGCCCAGGTTAGCTTGATCACTAACAACTCTGACCTTAGGGTTGAGGCACCTGTTTCAGTACCCAGGCCAAACGGGCAGGGGTCGTAGCCCTTGGGATATCGCCACCTAGGAGTTACACTGTTGTTATCTGTGTGAAGTGAAACTTCACCTGATGGGTTTAAATTGTGTAGTTCTGAACTGTCTATTATATCTACCAATATATTTCCCCCATTTTAGTCTCCATACCCTCATAAGCTTGGTGTCCCTACTAATGTCATACATGAACATTAAATTGCCTCTAATTCATCTGTTCTCCATTGTAACTAGATTAAACTTATTTAATAAGTGATTCAGGTGGGATTTATTTATTTAATTAAAGGTAATAGAATTGCAAACCTTTGAGCCAAAGATTCATTTACAAAGGCTCCTCATTATGGTACAGAGACAGGTAACAAACAATCACAGGTACAAAGTAGTCACAGTGATGACATAAAGGAGATATAACATTTTTTATACAAGTATGTACAAAATAAAGCTTAAGATAAGATCCTATACAATGTGGTAGTTAATCGTCAATGCATGTAACAACACATGGCATACATTTAGTTTACATAAACAGTTATAGGTAGAATAAGGCACTGGGACATTGGGGGGGGGGGCCTGGTGAGGTAGGGCTATATTAGTGATGCGCAGTTACAACTACGGGTGATGACCAGATGGTGCCTAAGGGCAGTTTTGACAGGGCCAATCCTTTGTATTGAGGAGATATCAGAGGGAAGGGAGTTGATCCAGGATGGGGCTCAGTAAAGAAATAACCTTTGGGCAAGTGATGTCCTGACTCTAGGCACTTGAAAAGACCTTTTTAGGAGCTCCAACTGGGGACAGTAGAGAGACGGAGGGGCTGAGTACAGTAGCTAGGTCAGGAGGCATTAATCCAGCTACAATTTTCTTGGTGAAGAGACAAGTTTGGTAGTGCAATCTCTCCTCAATGTTGAGTACAGCTGACTGTGCATATAGTGTACTGGTGTGGGTGAGTCTGCTGGCACCAGTAAATAGCTGGCAGGCCTTGTTGACTGACATTTTGATTCTGTTGAGTGCAGTTTTGTCTGCTGCACTGTAAGAGGACACTAGGTGGGTTACAGAAGGACTCTGACACAGTCTGTGTTCTTCAGCTGAACTTCAGGCAGTTTTATTCAACAAGTTCCAGACATAATATATCAAGCGAAATTAAAGGCGGACTTATTCCGGCAGAAAACAAAGAATAAAATAAAAGAGTACAAACACGAAGGCATCAATCATGAGTAGGAGTATCCACATTAAACTAGAGCACTAGTTCTGGATGCATACACTTCACCATCCCGACTGCTACTAAATCTTTCCTTGTCATTGCTGAAAATATATACCCAATACTGAGCTCTCATTGGGTGAATTACCCATCAATCAAATGTACTAAAGGATTCCTTTTTTAAACAACTTATTTATAAATTTTAAACATAATGCATTTCCATTTTGATATATTTTAAACTCATATAGAAGTTGTGAGCATATTAATATTTTATTTAAGCCTTTAAGCCTTCTTTTGGTATGTTTTCAGAGTAAGTCCCTTCCCTTTTGTATAAAGATAGCAACACAATGGCCGGCTGGCTCCTAAGGAAAAGGGCATACAAAAGGACTTACAATGCAAACCAGGTAATACAGCATATTCTATAATTTCTCAGAACACACCTACTTATGTTTTCTACCTGGTTTATCTTTATATCATTCCTTAAGTGTGCATATAAAAAAAAAAGGTTAACTAGCACAGGACTCTTAATAATTTAATATCAGGAAGTAAAAAAACAAAACAACACTCGGTGTTGCATATTGACATATAGCCTTTTAACTGTTTCTACATAAAGCTCATTCTTTTATTGTTTCAAAAAAATATAATGCTCTAGCGCTAAGGGAAAGGCAACAGTATTCCTACTCCTGTCCAGAAACGTGAAAAATGTCTTTATTTACTGTTCGTGGTGTTTGCGAGGAGCACGACAGTGCGCACGTTCATGCAGCTCGTAAAAAATGTCGCGAAAAAGCGAATAACCTAAACGCCAGTTTCTTTCATGCAAAACTCCAAGGAAAGGCTGCTCTGGAGGGTAAAAGTGTTGTTGTAGTCTTATTTTGAGCAAATAAAGAACGTTGCAGAGGCTTTTAACATTATGGCCATTTAAAGGGGCCACATCTTTTTAAACTCTAGCCTTAATGAAATGACCTTTTCTTGTGGATAGCCAGAAACAAGGAGGGGGAACGACAAAAAAGACAAAACTAGACTCAAACAACGAAAATAGCATAGGTGGCCAGTCTATGCAGAACACACAAAAAAAAGAATACAAGGGTTAGCCACACGAAGGAAGAAAAAAGTGTGGGGGGGGGGTTCTGGCTACTACAAGAACATCCATCAGATGAAAGATGGGATCTTTGGAGACCCTTTGACAGTCTCCTCCCACCTTAAAATAACAGAAGATACTGATTTATCAGAGTTTTCTGTTTACACCATTAAATGCAGATCTCTTTACTAAAAGAGATGGAGCCAAAGCCTACCCTCTCCTCAGGCTCCACCTTGGGGTCCCTTTTGTATATTAAAGCAACAAACATTGTTTGTTGTTTTAAATAATCTAAATATATTTAAACACTAAGCAATCTTGGTTTATATTTTACTTCACCCCGACGTCTGCTGTAGTATGGTCATATCCATATCTTGACATAAAATCTGCGTTTTTATGTTCACTACCTTTCCTATGCTTTATTTTAAAGCAGTATGGCTGTAGTGTTAGGTACCATCTCATTATACGGGGGTTCCGGTCCTTCATAACATTAAGCCAACAAAGGGGGTTATGGTCTGTCCATAATTCAAACTCAGTCCCCCACAAATAAAATCTTAATGACTCTATGGCCCAGCGTACTGCCAAACATTCTTTCTCAATGGTGGAATATTTGGTTTCTCTTTCATGTAGCTTCCTGCTGATATAAATTATAGGATGTTCTTCCCCCTCTATGATCTGTGATAATACAGCCCCTATGCCTGAGTTTGAAGCATCTGTTTGTAGTAAGAAAGGCAATGTAAAATCTGGTGTATGTAAAACTGGGTATGAGCACAATGTTGCCTTAATTGTTATAAATGCGTTTTCGCAATCTGACATCCATATTACCTTTTCAGGTTGACGTTTCTTTGTTAGTTCGGTGAGTGGGTGAGCTATCATAGAAAAATTTGGAATAAAACGCCTATAATAGCTGGCGAGTCCTAAAAAAGATCTCACATCCTTTTTAGTTATAGGTCTCAGGCTATTTGCTACGGCCTCAATTTTAGATTTTATAGGTTTTACCAGGCCTCCACCAATTTGAAAGCCTAAGTATTCGGTTTCTTTCATGGCCAAAAAACATTTATTTGGATTAATAGTTAGACCTGCAGAGGTAATGACTTTTAATATAGTTGCTAGGTGGAATAAATGGTCGGTCCAGGTATTGCTGAAAATTACCACATCATCCATATAAGCTGCACTATATGCAGAATGTGGTAAAAGAAGTTTGTCCATGAGACGTTGAAATGTTTCTGGGGCCCCATGTAGCCCAAATGGCATGACAGTAAATTGGTAGAGGCCTAGTGGTGTGCAAAAGGCTGTTTTTTTCCTTATCATTGGGATTTAAAGGAATTTGCCAGTATCCCTTGGTAAGGTCAAGGGTTGAGATGTACTGTGCTTTTCCCAGATGGTCAAGGATGTCATCAATGCGTGGCATCAGATAACTATCAAACTTAGATATCTTGTTTAGTTTTCTAAAGTCTAAACAGATCCGGACCCCACCTTCCTTTTTTCTTACGATTACCATAGGGAAATTCCATTCACTATCTGAGGGTTCGATAATACCCATCTCTTGCATCTTTGTTAGTTCGTTTTCTACTTCAGACCTTAGCCTCTCTGGAATTCTATAAGGTCTTAACCTTATGAGTTCCTTTTGGCCAGTATTTATTTTATGATTTACAATGCAAACCAGGTAATACAGCATATTCTATGATTTCTCAGAACACACCTACTTATGTTTTCTACCTGGTTTATCTTTATATCATTCCTTAAGTGTGTATATAAAAAAAAAAGGTTAACTAGCACAGGACTCTAATAATTTAATATTAGGAAGTAAAAAAACAAAACAACACTCGGTGTTGCATATTGACATACAGCCTTTTAACTGTTTCTACATAAAGCTCATTCTTTTATTGTTTCAAAGAAATATAACGCTCTAGCGCCAAGGAAAGGAAACAACAGTATTCTCCTGTCCAAGCTTAGAAAAATGTCTTTATTTACTGTTTGGCGCGCTTGCGAAAGAAAGACGACTGCAGCGACGCCTGCGGCAGCTCAGAAAAACACTAAAAAGCGAATAACCTAAACGCCAGTTTTTCATGCAAAACTCCAGGGAAAGGCTGCTCTGGAGGGTAAAAGTGTTGTTGTAGTCTTATTTTGAGCAAATAAAGAACGTTGCAGAGGCTTTTAACATTATGGCCATTTAAAGGGGCCACATCTATTTAAACTCTAGCCTTAATGAAATGACCTTTTCTTGTGGATAGCCAGAAACAAGGAGGGGGAACGACAAAAAAGACAAAACTAGACTCAAACAACGAAAATAGCATAGGTGGCCAGTCTATGCAGAACACACAAAAAAAAGAATACAAGGGTTAGACACACTAAGGAGGAAAAAAGGGGGGGGTTTCTGGCTACTACAAGAACATCCATCAGATGAAAGATGGGATCTTTGGAGACCCTTTGACATGCACCATATACTAGAAGACCATAGTCAAGTAGGGAAAGGACTGAGGAGGTGATGGCCAGCCTCAGGGCTTCGGGGTGGGAGGCAGTTCTTGTGGCAGTAAAGCAGGCCTATGTGTGAGTTTATAGCAGAAGCAAGGGTGTGCGTATGGTCATGAAAGGAGAGGGTAGTGTCAAAGGTTATGCCAGGGTATTTATAGGTGTTGACTCATTCAAGGGGAAGGACAGTACTAGACAAGACCAAAAGGGGGGGCATCCTTGTGTATGTTTTGATTGTGAGAGAAAATCATGAGCTTAGTCTTTTTTAGATTGTTACCAGTCTTCGGTCCAGGAACCAGGCTTCAGAATGGTTAAAGGAGTTTTGGAGGGCACTTTAGAGGTGGGCTGGGACTTGGTGGGATGAGAAGAGGACTGCATCATCTGCGTAAAAGAGTATTTTTTCAGAGCATGATTTGGGGAGTGTGTTTAACTACAGACTAAAAAGCAGTGGGCCGAGGATCGAGCCTTGCTGGACTCCTGAGTGGACGTGCCAATTGCTGGAGAGGATACTATTGATTTTCACACACTGTGAGTGGGAGGTAAGGTAGTTGGTGAACCAGGCAAGGGGGCCTTGTGAGAAACCTAGTTGAGATAGGGTGGATATGAGAAGTAGGTGGCTGATGGTATTGAAGGCTTTGGATAGGTCAATGTAAACTGCACCTGCAAGGACCCCTTTATCAAGGGATGTTTGTATATAGTTGGAAAATTCAAGGAGGGCAGTAGAGGTACTATGTCCCCTGTGGAAGCCATGCTGCTCCACACAGAGGAGATTGTGTTTGGCGAGGTAGTAGGTTAGTTGGTCTGCTACAATCTTTTCTAAGGCTTTTGAGAGGGGGGAGGATCCCTATTGGTCTGTAGTTCCCGGGGGAAGTACCGTCCCTGCCTTTGTGTATGGGGTGATCACGGCAGTCTTCCAGACATGGGGGAACTGGCCAAGACAGAGGGAGTGATTGAGAAGGCTGGTGAGGGGTGTGAATGCTACGTCCAGTACCAGTTGTAGGAGTTTGAGTTTGAGGCTGTAGTGTGCTTGTGAACGCTTGTGTACTACTGGGGATGGGGGTCCTGAAAGGCCTCTTGGTGCCTCTCAGTCCACGCTGTCCCCAGAATGTAGTGTGCTTTTGGAGGCTTGTGTACTACTGGGGATGGGGGTCCCGAAAGGCCTCTTGATGCCTCTCAGTCCACACTGTTCCCAGGTGTCGTGTGCTTGTGGACGCTTGTATTCTACTGGGGATGGGGGTCCCAAAAAGGCCTCTTGGTGCCTCTCAGTCCACGTTGTCCCCAGAAAGTAGTGTGCTTGTGGAGGCTTGTGTACTACTGGGGATGGGGATCCCGAAAGGCCTTTTGGTGCCTCTCAGTCCGTGCTGTCCCCAGGCTGTAGCGAGCTTTTGGAGGCTTGTGTACTACTGGGGATGGGGGCCCTGAAAGGCCTCTTGGTGCCTCTCAGTCTGCGCTGTCCCCAGGCTATAGTGTGCTTCTGGAGGCTTGCGTACTACTGGGGATGGGATTCCTGAAAGGCCTCTTGGTGTCTCTCAATCCACGCTGTCCCAGACTGTAGAGT
This sequence comes from Neoceratodus forsteri, assembly GCA_016271365.2. Lineage (NCBI taxonomy): Eukaryota > Metazoa > Chordata > Ceratodontiformes > Ceratodontidae > Neoceratodus > Neoceratodus forsteri. Next base: position 1,113,333,900 of record CM028131.1, read on the forward strand.
GCTTGTCGAGGCTTATGTACTACTGGGGTTGGGGGGCCTGAAAGGCCTCTTGGTGCCTCTCGGTCCGTGCTGTCCCCAGGTGTAGTGTGCTTGTGGAGGCTTGTGTACTACAGGGATGGGGGTCCTGAAAGGCCTCTTGGTGCCTCTCGGTCCGCGCTGTCCCCAGGCTGTAGTGTGCTTGCGGAAGCTTGTGTACAGGGTTTTGTAAACCTGGTCTCACGATTTCAAAACCTGCAATCCAACCATTAGTACAAGAAAGACACTTGGTTTAAATATCAAAGCACCTTACAGTTTAGAAGGGGAGAGAGAATGTTGCATCCACTAGGTGGGTGGTTCAATAGTATGGACATTCCAAATAATGCCATACAGTAGATCAAATATTATTTACAGAGAGGTGAAGATCATGGTTACATGGTTAGTTTGTGGTGGTTTCTGGATTTATATTTGGGTCTCCAAGTTCACACATTTATTGCACTATCATTGCTATCACAGAGAGGGTTGTGGATGCATGGAATAGCCTTCCTGAGGAAGTTGTGGAGTCAGGAACAGTGGGAGAATTCAAGAATGCATGGGACAGACATAAAACAATTCCAATGGAGGGTAGGAGGAAGTAAGCTGTTGATTAACTAGAATCTGCAGCTTATCCATCAGGTAGGGCAATGGGCAGACTGGGTGGGCCAAGTGGTCCTTATCTGCCGTCAAATTCTATTAGCTTGTCACTTCTCTAGACCACAAGTCCACAAGAGCCTCAGAAGGATCTACAAGTTGAGAATGTGAATTTTACAAACCAGGCCAGGTAAAGTTGACGGCAATGGACACAGTTCAGTAAAGGGATATTCAAATCAAATGCATCTGCTAAAGCTTGCAAATCTTTTGTATTTAGTAATGGATAGTGCTTAAATATACAGTATAGATTTTTTTACATTCCAAGTCATTTTTAAAGACAAATGAAAACCTCTTGAATACCAAATGGGGCCTTATAGCAATAATATTTAAGCAAACATCAATTTAATAGATAGATACATTATTTAAAATGGCGTTCATTACATCTAAGATGCTTTAAAATAATATATCTGCACGTAACCACTGAATAAACAAAAATGTAACCTAAAATAATAGTGTTGGCAATGGTATCCACCTTACTGATGGAGACAAACTAAAAACAGAGAGCCTTCTTTATTGGGGAAAAGCAAGACAGAGCTGTAGGCAATTAACAGACTGGGCCAGAGGCAGACCAAAACACTAAAGCCATAGACTAATTGCAGAGGCAAAGCAGACTTTTTCTCTACATTAATATACTTTGTTTTGTGGTTCCTGTGCTGCGCTTCACTACCACACCTTCCAACAATAAACATCCCAGTTATAGGAGAAAGCAACTTTTGAATGAGAAAAAAACATGGCCGTTAGCTGGCCCCTGGTTCGGTCCTACCTCCTCACTCTTCCAACTCAGGCTGACCCAAGCTCTTCTTTCTTGTTGCCGCAAGTCATGACTGTCACAGTTGCCAATGCTCACACATGGACACCCTCTCAGCCACTTGCCTCATGGCCTGCTGACAGACAGTCAACTACTCCCCCCACCACACAGGCACAGCCACATCGATTCATGACTTCTCAGCTCCCTCTGACCGGTAACCGCTCCTCTCACCGAGTCACCATCATCACCTCGATGCCTTCTGCACTCTGCATGCATCCTGACTCAGCTTGCAGTTGCTGCCAATGGCCAAATAGGATTGGTCTGCTCTCTTTTAGTGCATGCGCACTGAATGTTCTGAGCCTGTTTAAAGAAAGGCCACCAAAAATAGGCTCCCAATATAAGCGGAGTGGGGGAGGGGGATACACTGCTCTCTTCACATCTTGGGGGGGCACTGTGTGACTTGCTGTCTGCACTGCAGAGCAAACAAATGGGGGGGACAGAATGAAAGAAAATGCCCAAAAACAAACAAAAAATGATGATGAAGATAAATATTGGTGGGGCTGAGACCGCATTGCAAATTATTGCTGGGGCTCGGGTCCCATGGGCCCATATAACTCAGTGCCTATGACCACCACTTGGAATCATGGTGGTGGGGGTGAGGGGAATTTTCCACACCACTTTAATACTGCTACCACTTGGAGTCATGGTGGAAGGGCAGCAGGACTGTCATAACACTAGGGGTTGGCTGGCCACTGGTGGCATCTGACACATAGAACATAAGCACCTCTATGCACACATACATCTGCGCCATTGCACGCCACCAGGCCAAGTGAGGAAATGGGAAAATCTAAAGCTGTGCACCAGGAGGCCCTGCTCACTTGCTCCGACCTGTGATATTACTCAGGGAACCTGTTGAAGAAACTTGATCAAGATTCCGGTAGAAGGGGATGGTCCTCCTCCTCCTCCTTCTTCTGGCCCTACCATGAGGGGCAAAGTCGCAGGGGAATTCCAAGGCAGGTGAGTCCTGGAAAGCGATGAGGAGCAGGGCGTGAGAGCCTAGCCAACACCCTGGTGGAGAAAAAACTCTATAGAAAAAAAACTTTCAGTAGAATACAGAATAACGTGGTGCATTTTGGAGGCAGTATAGCGCAGTGGTTTAAGGTTCTGAGCTGCAACTCTGGTGACATCCAGCAGACCACACCTGGGTTTGAATCCCACAGCTTCCACTTTCATAGTGTGTGGCTCTGAGCAAGTCACTTAACTTCCCTGTGCTCCCAGGTCACTCCTGTAAAAAAGCTTTCAGCTTAGTGTGCTACCCCTTGTTAAACAAATAAATAAAAAAATTTTTTTAGAGCTGGTAGTGATAAAAACCTAAGTATTGCTTTTTGTTTGTAAACAGCAGAACCTCTCTTATAGATATGCCTGGTATTACAGCTCTTGTTGGTTCAACGTTAGGTGCAGGGATGAGTCACTGTATAAATACTTTAAAGTGTGGTTAGTCTCCAATTTAAAACAGAGACATTTACAGTATTTATTTATTTGGTTTTTGTTTAGTGGGTAGGTGTATTAGACAATAAAATGCCTGTTTTCAGGCACAATCTGGGAGAATACCAATCAGTACAATGGATATGGTACATGAAGTGACAAGAATTTATAGGTAGAAAAAAGCACTTGGGCCAATGTGTCTATTTTAGTAGAGACCTGCTCTTTCACAAAACCCCTGAAAATTAGAGTAGTATTTCAGATTAACTCCTGATAATATAAACAATACCATTAATCAATAAACAATTGATTTGGACTTTTAAGTAAAATCCACACTGGTAATATTTCTAAGAAATTAAAGGTTAACTGGGTTCCTATTTTATAGTCCCATTTGTGATGCTGAAAAACTACAGGTCCTCATCTGCAGCTGCATTCAGGATCTGGATTTACAACTTGGCTGTGATAGCACTGGAAGACCTCGTTTTTGTGCTTCCGAGCTGACTCCCATCCATGGGCTGGAAGAACCTAGGTAGCTTGAGGATCGCAGGAAGATGATAGGTTAGAACATTGTACACTGGATGGCGTGAAGCAGATATGGTAGACCAGGCAAGGTCACATCTCTCCCTACCTTATGGCAGGCATGGTCTTAGACAAGGAGAGGTTACAAGAGTGGACAAAAAAATGAGAGGGCTGCAGCAGCAGCATGATGATGCCAGCATGCCTTCGGATGCTCAAGGGCATCAACAAAATCTGCAAAAAAGCTGGATATACCATGTTACACTGAACTGAGGTCTGTTATAAATGCGGCCTCACAGCCTGTTAGACTAGACAACAAATGAGTTACCTGGATGGCCTCATTTCTGCATAAAACAACAGGTGATGGTTCAGTTGCCCCTGTTATACCTACCCATATAAGTATAATAATAGATAACATACGTACTTGCCAGTCCACGCAGTATGGTAAGTGCAGTGTTGTGGGGCCCTGGCAGATAACAAGGAAGTAGCAGGCATCTGGAGAAGATACATTTAGGAGCATATTAAGGCACCATCAAACATATACAGGAAAACATGTACATAAATGTTGGAGAGAGGCTAAATGATGAGGAGAGAACAAAGGTTGTACTTTTGCCCTGCCCACTGTCTTAGAGAGCACTGTGTAGGAGGGCACTTTTACTTATTGAAATTGTGCCACCAGGTAAGCATATAGAGAAACAACATAAATCTCATTTAAATTATGTGACCCATGGGAAGGGGGAAGGAGGAAGGGATTACAAGGGATAGAAACATAATATCCTGCAGTCAAGTAGGCATACATAAACAGTAGTGTATAATAATATATAGGTAAGTACATTAAGTGTTATACAGTATTGTATAGTATTTTACAATAAATATGTACATACGCAGCAAAAGTGTGGAGTATGCAAATATGTATAAAAAATTATTCCGGGCATTCACAAATGAACTGTCAGGTGCGGTCACAGTGGAATGTGAGCAGTATCTTAAGGGATTGTTTTGCAGTGGGAACACTGGTAGGTAGGCTGACTCCCATGGCTACGTTGTTTCAATAACTGAGGGAGCCTATAGCGGAAGGCAAACTGACCAGACTTTTTTGTGCATCTGGGGTTAAGGAACCGTATTCCGGGATGGGAACATAGGATGTGCCCTAAGTCCGGACGAGGGGTGAGCATAGTTAGGAAGTTAGTTTAGTTGGTATTTAAACAATGTGTTTGTGTTAGTGATGGCAAACAAACTGCATACTCTCAGCCTTGAGGTGTTGCCCCAGAGATAGAACTTTAGAATGTTAAAGTTCAAATTCTACAGTGTGGTTATGCTCCCCCTAATGTTCTAATGGCATTTTTTTTCTCTGCTGAAGAGATCAGTCCTGCCTAAATCCTGTCCTAATTCCTGTGGCTAAATTTTCGTAATTTTCTTTTCCATACAGCTTTTTTCCCCATGGGTTGGCTCCAGCAGGCTGTCAGCCCTGTCTCTACCACTCCTGTCTGGCACCCAATTCCCCCGACCAAGCCACACCGAGATTCCCCCATGGATTGCCCCCCGCGGTGGGGCCAGGAAGGGGAGGGCCACTCTTCCCCCCACCTGGACACTCTCATCCAGAATCGGGGCAGTGGTCGGGTGGTGGTGTGGGAATGGGGAAGGTAGGCAGAGCTTCATGAAGCCGGCGCCGTCCCATTTTCCATTTTCTCCCTTACCGGGGCGGCATGTAAGTGTGCACATGCGGCAGTATGCACATGCTATGGCACTGCGGCACCTTCCTTACTTGGCACTCAGACTCTGGCGCTGCTACCCGGCCTCGACCAGATGGCAGGCAAGGAGTGAGAAGGCATCCCACCCCATCACTGGGGGAGGAAAGCAGTTCATTGGACGTTCAGTCCTCTCCTCTCTGACCAACCCCAGGTGCCCTGAGCTCATTCCCTAACTCAGGTCACCAGCATGGTGAGAGGCAAGGTGCTTAGCACCTCAGCCCTCTGTGCCACTGGGCTGGCCAACATTTTCTTAGTTTTGACTACTATTTTATAAAAGTTATAAGTTTATTCTATATGTATTAGTTTAGCTTAGTTTTCATATTTAATGTTTTTTTTTTGTTTTACCAGTTCCATTCTGGTTCCCAGAACTGGGAGAACCACTGTTTTCTATGGTTCCTGGTTTGGGTTCTTGGTTCCTAATTTCAATAACAAATACCAAGATTTTGTTTACATGGTCTCCATTTAAGTTGTCCATTTTTCTTGTAAAAAAAAAAGTGATTTTATGTACTTCTTGTATATCAGGAAGGTCAGACCAAAAAAGAGAGAAGGGTCTAGTACAGGATGTAAACAGTGAATATTCGATAATCATTGGTTGATAAAAGCCCGAAGCAGACAACCACAACCTTCTTTGATTGTTTGGACCCAGATCAAAGTTTTGAAAACTGAACTCTGCAAAGTTTTCTGCCCTAAACAAAAAAGGAAAAAAAAAGCCAGATAAACAGGAGTCCATGCCTGCATCAGTTTCCAAAACATCACAGGAGTGATTTACCATAAAATATATTGTCAAACATATGGAGAAAATTGCCACTGAAGGTAGAAAGTACACTTCAGATGGTGCTTCTTCTCCACAGCAGTCTCTGGCAGCCAAGATGACAGAAAAGAGCTATAAGGCACTGTCTAAGAAGCAATAATCTCTGGCAATCAAGGACACAGAAAAGACTGCAACGCCATCTGCTTCTTAAAAGTATGGGACTCCAGCTAGAAACACTCTGATGCCACTGAAATCCAGCCAAATATTGATGCTGGTAAAAGAAAACAGAAAGAGAAGCACCTTGAGCTTCCTTTGCTGGAAATGCATATAGAGGAACCGGTGCAAGAAAAGAGTATGCCCTTTCTGGAGGACATCAAATAGATGTGGCAATTTTTGTAAGACAATACAGAGCCTGGAAAAACCTACCTATGATGCTCTGCCTTGTATGTCTCCAGTATGTCTCCAGAGGAGTACTTTGAGGAGGGTGGGGAGGAGGGGGAACCAATTTCCCGTGACAGTACTGCTAAAGAGGAATTTGGTTCCCTCACCAAGGGTGAATGAAGACTATTCAGCATATGCTGCATTAGTGAATCAAATGGCTGGTATGCTGACTCTGTTGTCCACTGAGACAGAAATAGACACAGAAGAGGCACAATTTATGGCCATCTTGGAGTTTGGTTCTGCCATTATGTGAGAGCTTCAGGGGCGGACTGACCAGTTGGGCTACTGGGCACAGACTGATGGCCCTGTGCTGCGGGGGTCCGCCTGGCCACCCGAGATGTCAGTATTTTTTTTTTCTGTTTGTCTCGGTCCGAGGCTCGGAGCACAAGAGCAACCAGGGCAGACCAAAAAGGCTGTGAAGTGGAGGGGTGTCAAACTGAGGAGGAGAGGATCATCACCAGACCCACGCATGCATGTCACCATCATCACGTGGGACTTTGGCAGTGAAGACAGCGTCAGCGCGTGCTGTTGCTTCTGTGGATGGTTGGGAGTCAGGATGGTCAGGCTAAGCTAAGGAGGGCTCTTCTCTTGTGTGAGATGATGACCCCCAGCCCTTCCTTTTAAATTGTTAGTATGCTAGAGGTGAGGAAGATGGGTGAGACTCAGGAAGAACAAGTTGTGAATGGTGCCATACAACCATGATACCACTGCTGCCTCCAGTCATGCCTGCCCAAGCCAGGGTCAAGGAGGATTTATTGGGATGGTCACGAAGGGACTCGGGAGCCAGGAGGAATCAACTGGGAGTCAAGACCAGACCAGATCATCAGTCATCACATCAGGTAAACATTTGTCAGGCAAAGAATTTTTTTTTTTCAAAATAGTTTGCCATACCTGACCATGATACCTATATAGGCCTGGCACTAAGACAGACAGAGACTGTGAGACTGTGACTGGGAGACAGAGAGATTACTTGTGGGGCCCGGGCCCTGGCTGACTCTTACTAGAAAGAGAGCAGCTTACATGAGGAGGACTGATGACTTCGTGGGCCAGGTGGGGTCATACTGTCTATGAGGTAGGAGGATTACTAGTGGGGCAGATTACTAGTGGTAGTGGTAGTGTAGAGGGAGCACAAAGGAGGAGTGAATAACTGGCTGGGTTCACACTGTCATGTATAAAGGTGCTATATAAACCCAAATTCTATTCTGTTCCACAGTTCCTGGACTACCAGTTTTTAACACATTGCTTTATTTGAGCTGTAGTGTGCATGAGAAGTGCTATATAAATCCAAACTGCATTGTTTCACAGCCCTGGATTAACAGTATCTAATTTGTTGCTTTGCAAAGCACTTTGGAATATAGAGGGCATGAAAGATGCTGCAGTACATACAATCTAATTCAATTCTATCCTGTTCTGTTTTGTTCTGTTCCACTGTAGTGTATTATATGTGTACTCATTTAGAAAACACAGTAGATATGAAAATAAGATGTTTTTGGTGCAGTATTAACTTCTGGTTAGCAATTAGATCACAAATTGCTGTGAGAAAGAAATGTGACAGTAGGTCACATTATTTCTCTCTCACTACAGTTTAAATAACAGTACAAATTGCTGCTTCCTCATCACTTTGCTCCTTAAATTACAGACTTCTTCACAGAAGTGTATTCAACACAGGAGTGAACAGTGTTTGGTGTCCTAGAGTGCTCCATTGCCAGCCCAAACATTACACTGCAGCTGCCGTGAACATACACAACTGTGTACTAAATATGTATGAGTAGGGGGCTAATATGGGCTGTTGTGAACACACTGTGGAGTAGTGGGGGATGATACTAACTGGTTGTGGGAGTTTGCAACTGACAGAGGGAGGCTGATTAATTGGGGTAGTGGGGGTGACACTGACAGTGGAAGGGAGCTGGCAATTGCTTTGCAGACTGGGAGGGCTGATTACTACCTATGGGGAGGGGCTAGTGGGCTGACTACTGGCTATGTAGCTAAAGAGTGAGGCTGTGTGGGCACAGATTATTGGATAGGAATGATGATGGGGATGGGGGAGGGTGGTTTGGGCAACATACTAGACTGTGGGGACCCTGGGGAGGGGCAAGGGTACAAGTTATTGGGCATGGGGAGGGAGTAACAGGATAACAAATTCTGTTTGGAAATTACCACCAAAATGCATCAGAATGCACCAAATTTTAAAAATTTTCTGGGGGCATAGTCGGCCCCCAGACCCCCAGCCTATAGTTCAGGATATTCACACCAGCATCAACACCCACATCTATTTCATGAAGGACCCAAAACAACATTATTGCCCAGGGGCCCAAATGTGTCTCAGTCCTCCCATGAAGAGCTTGCATTTCTAGGAAAAGCTTTGCCTGACAGATACAGTGAAACCAGGTTGGGAAGCTGCTAAGTATCAATTTCAGATGGTTGTTGCTATTAATGACACCACATCTTGGGCTCTAGCTAGTGTAGTGTCCTCTTGGAGATTTCCATGCCTCAGGCAAATAATTTCCCCTCTAAGGGTACCTCCTTATTTGGTGACAAAAAACAAAGTGTACTACTATACATGAAAAAAAGTTAATGAACAAAAAGCAACATTTAAAAATGTCATGAAGCAAAAGATGCCCATGGGAGGAGCTTACTACAGCAGACCCTATATTCACTATGAATATACAGTTCAGAGGGACACAGAGAGAGGCAGCGGTAGAAGGGTAGCAAGGCAAAAACCTGCCACAACTCCTCCGGACCAGGCAAAGCCCAACCCCTGAGAATTTTGCCCATGTTACCACAGACCCATTGCCAGTAGGAGGGTACAAGTATTAGTACCGAGAGTGGAAAGGTATTATTACAGACAGGTGGGGCTTGGACGTAATAGGGCAGGGCTTAGCCCTTCAATTGGTAAAATTTCCAAACTCAAGCAAATTCAGCGTTTTCAGCTCAATTAGCAGAGCAAAAACTCCTACTGGAATGGGAAGTGAGAAAATTGATAGAGTTAAATATTATAGAGAAGGTCCCTGACACTAAACTGGGAAGGGGGTCTTTTCAATGTATTTTCTCATTCTAAAGAAATTGGCTAATGGAGACCCATTGTGGAACTGAGGCTCCTGAACAGGCACTGGGAAAAGGAAACATTCAGAATGGTAACACTGCAAACAGTAATTTCATCCCTATAGAAAGAGGATTGGTTGTCTTCACTATATTAAAGGGATGCATACTTCCGCATCCCTATAAAGCCATGCCACTGAAAATATTTGAGATTCAGAGTTGGGTATGCTCTGTTCCAGTTCAAAGCTGTGCCCTTTGGACTGACCTTAGCACCCAGGGTTTTATAAAGTGTTTGTCAATGGTGGCAGCTTACTTGCAAAGGCAGGGAATAGTGGTGTTTCCTTACCTAGATAACTAGCTAGTGTGTGGAAAAAAACAAACACAAGAAGAGGAGGCAGTATGCTCAATGTGAGCAGTAAGGAGCACTCTGTAGAGGTTAGGGTTCTTCTTGAATTTTGAGAAGTCACACTTGGAGTCCAGACAGGATCTGGAGTTCTTAGGTCTAGAGCTGAACACAGAGTTGGGCAAAAGCTTGTTTTCTTTTGCAAAGAGCAGAAGCCCTAATTCAGTGTGCAAACACATTCCAGGTGGGCATATCAAGAACTGTGCAGGAGGGTTTGAGACTTTTGGGTCACATGGCTTCAACCATGGCAGTTGTGCCATGGGCAAGGATGTAAGTGAGGGATGTCCAGTACCACCTCAGAAGACTCTGGTGTCAAAGAAGTGCTTCACTGCAGCAGCAGGTGCCAGTATCAAGCTGGCTGATACAAGCAGTGGAGTGACAGAACAAAGTGACCATCCTCAGGGAGGGTATTCCCTTCCTTCAGTGCTCACCTGCAAGGATTCTGATCACAGGTGCATCTTTCTTAGGTTAGGCAGGGCATCTGGAGAAAAGAACAGAAAATGGGGTTTGGAATCCCCAAGAAAGACAGCCCATAAACCTGCTGGAGCTCAGCGCAGAACTCCTGTTCATTATGTCTTTTTCCTCCCTGTTGCAAGGCCAGCCAGTCTTGATAAGGACAGACAATACAACTGCCATGTATTACATAAAGAAGCAGGAAGGTACCAGATCTTTGAAGCTCTTTACAGAGTGGATAAGAATCTGAAACCTGGTTTATTGCTTAGATGCACATCTATCTGCAGTACACCTGGCAGGTATAGAGAATGTACTAGCAGATTCATTCAGCAGGATGGGTCATGCTACCCAAAAATGGTCTCTGAACCAAGGAATGCTAAACTCTGTTTCAGACATAGGAAGTGTCAGAGTTAGATATGTTTGCCTCACAGTAAAATTGGAAGCTTCCTCAGTTCTGTTGCAGGCCTCACTCAGCAGGAACAGTCCCATGGTATGCCTTGATTGTCCAGTGGAGAAACAAGTTAATATATGCATTCACTCCATTTCCACTAATTCAAAAAATGTTGCTGAAGTTAAAAATGGAGGCTGCTATAATATTTCTGATAGCACCAGACTGGGCAAGGCAGTCCTAGTACTCACTAATGGAGACAATGTCATAGAGAATATCAATACACCTGCCACTAAGACAGAACCTGTTGACATTGTCCAGTGGCAGGGTGGTTCCCCCAGACCTCAAATCCCTTCATTTGAGAGCACGGTTCTTGCGCATAACCTAAATCTCTCAAACCAGGTCCTGAATGTTTTGAAGGTTACAAGAAAGCCAGCAAATAGGAAAACATATAATTCAAAATGGGAAAAAAGGTTCAGTATTTGGTGTGTCTCTCACATTGTCACCATAGAAACTACAAATATTTTGGTGGTTTTGGACTACTTGGTTTACGTACAGATGCAGGGCTTCAAACCCTCCACACTAAAGGTATATTTGGCAGCTATCTCAGCTTTTAAATTGGCTAGTAGGGGAAAATCCATTGCACCCTACCTAGTGCTCATGAGTTTTTTTCAAGGGTCTGAATAATTTGTGTTCTCCTGTAAGGGAACCAGTCCCACCATATCACTTAAAACCTTGTTCTTCCACAGTTAATGAATCCACATTTGAAGCCTGTTTTCAGCAGAACTCAAATATCTAACATAGAAAACTGTTTCTAGTAGCCATTACCTTTGCAAGAAAGGTCAATGAATGGGTTGAGTAGTGCATCTGGACTCGCTGCGAGTAGCAGAAGCATGTATACTGCAGAGTGGAATGCTGTGGGGGGATGGGATGGGATTGCCATGGAGATGGTCTAAGTGAATAGTGTAGGGAGCAATCAAGGGATGCATGTAGACGTGTTAATGGTGATTGAAATGTACCATACTGAATAAGAGGGGTGGTGTGCCATCTCAGCTCATGGCTGCCAGCAGGTGGAAGCCTGGGAGGTAGCACCATGCTCATTTGCAGCCCCCCCCAATAGATCTTCCCCTACGGAGATGGTCCAGTACTGCCTTTAAAGGGTTTCAGCCCGGAAGGTCTGTTGGCGGTGCTCGACCTAGCAAGTGTAGTGAGTGCTTGCGATGAGCCTGGGGAATTGGTGTCAACCTATAACAGGGTGGTCACCGAGGTTTTTGACTCAATTGCACTGATTCGTGTTTGACCCCTCACTTCACACTGGGGTCCCCCTGGTTTTATAGGAGTCTCAGGGAATTGAAGATGAAGGGTCGAAGGTTGGAGCAATGTTGGCGAAGGTCCCAGTCTGATGTGGACAAGCTTATTTTGATGTCTCATTATAGAGATTATTTATTTATTTATTAAATTTGGGTGACCGGGTAGACCCGCTGAGCCCCAAAGGTCCCTTTTTCAGGGGTGACCCGGGATAACAATACTAGATATGATATTGAACAAGGAGAAAAAATAACTTTTGTATACATTGTCTGTTACATCATGAAGTGGTTACAGGAAACAGTGGACACAGGCATGGTTATCATCATGACACAGTTTAAATTGGTACTACTTTACATATTGTTTTTAATCAGCAATCTCCTGTTAAGAAGGCAGAGTTCCTGTCCAAGAAGATTGCTGCAGCAATAAATAGACCAGCCCACTCAGCTCTTTCAGACTGTTGACAGGCTATGTAATCCTGCCTGTCTTCAGTCAGTGAGAGCCTTTATACAATTAAAGTGTGATGAGTTTGCTCTGTTTTTGCTGATAAGATTGCCTCCATCAGATCAGGGATTCAGTCAGCATCCTCTTTGGGGGCTTGTGGTAGTGAGCCGGGGGTCATGAGCACTCTGTCTGCCTGGTCAGATTTCGATCAGTTGATGGACGTAGATGGCATGAAGGTTGTCCCGGAGTTGAGGCCCATCTACTGTAGTCTGGATCTGGGTCCAACGTGCCTTCTTGTGGGGTGTGTTGATTCCATTGACCTGGTCTTGGCTGGGATAGTTTGGTTCTCCATAGTGACAGGGGTCTTCCGGAGCCTTTGAAGGAGGTGGTGGTGGTGAGACCACTATTAGAGAAGCCACCATTGGACCTGTACTGCCTAGCCAATTACAGACTGGTCTCTAACCTTCCCTTTGTGGGAAGGATTATTGAGAAGGTGGTGGCTCTTCAACTGGATGACCATTTTTTCAGCTCATGACATCTACGATCCTCTCCAGTCGGGTTTCAGAAAAAGACACAGTACCGAGACTGCTCTGGTTTGGGTGCTTAATGACCTCCTGGTGGCAAGAGATCAAGGAAAGCATTCCATTCTTATATTCCTCGATCTCTCGGCAGTGTTTGACATCATGGACCATGGGGTGCTGTTGGGGTGCCTGCTGTCTGGTGTGGGCTGAGGGGATCAGTCCTCAACTGGTTCCATTCATTCCTCACTGGCAGGATGCAAAGGGTGGTGCTTGCTACTTTTTCATCTGCACTGCTGCTCCTACCATGTGGGGTCCTGCAGGGCTTTATCTTGGCACCTATGTTTGCGGTGTATATGCTACTACTAGAGGACACTATAAGACGGTACGGGCTGAGTTTTCATTGTTATGCAGATGATACTTGGCTGTACCTGTCCTTTGCTCCCAAACAGCAGGATGCTATCTTGAGTTTCAATCAGTGCATTGCTGAGATCCAGGACTGGATGAGAGTCAACTGACTGAGGCTGAATCCAGACAAGATAGAGGTACTGGTGGTGGAACTTGGCCGCCCAAGGGATGGTGTACAGTCTGGCCTGGTCTCCAGTCTTAGGATCAGGGATTCCCAATTGCCCACCTCGGTGAAGGTGAAAATTCTTGGTGTTGTGCTGCACTGCGGCTTGACGCTTAGGTCTAAGGTTTCAGCTGTGGTCCAGTGTGCGTTTTATCATCTGCGCAAAATCGCCAAGATTAAACACCTGATTCCCCCGGGTGATCTTCCATCATTGGTGCACGCTTTTGAGACCTCTCAGCTTGACTACTGCAATGCCCTTTACCTATGGCTATCTAGGGGGTGAGCTCAGCCACCTGCAGCTAGTGCAGAATGGGTCAGCCAGGTTGTTGACAGGCCTTCTGAGGTCCTGTCATTTTATTCCTGTGCTCTGCTTTCTGCACTGGCTGCTGATTAGGTGGCAGATCACCTTCAATGTTGGTTTGCTAACCTATACAGCCCTACATGGACTGGGGCCCGGATACCTGCAAGACCTTCTGTGGCCCTACTGCCCCTCCTGTCCCCTCAGGTCAACTGAAGAGGGCCTCCTGGTGATTCCCAGGGTATGTTTAAAATCTTCCGGTGCCTGGGCAATTTCATTTGTGGCACCAACCCTGTGGAATTCACTACCTCGATATATCAGGGAGGCCCCACGAGTAAATGCCTTCAAGAGGGAGCTAAAGGCATATCTTTTTAGAGAAGCCTTTGTTTAAGTTAACTGACCTGAGTAATAGTAATTATTTATGTATTATTTACCGACCGCTGTTAATCTCTGCTGATAACCAGCATAAGGCACTTTCCGCCCTTCTGTTGGAGAGGCGCTCTTGTCATATCTGTACCCGCTTCTAGCTGCACTATTTTGATGCGCATTCTCTCTCATGATAGGCGCTCATGTACTTTCATGTAATTTTGATGTATTCTCTGTCATGATGTTACCTGTTGTTATTCTACCTCTCAATGCTGTTATGTATCTTGTTGACATACTGCCAACCTTACCATTTAAAGTCAGTTGTACCATTTGCTGTTCCACCCACTTGTTCATGGGCCCGTATGTTACCTTGACTCTGTATTTTGTTTCTTATGTACTCTGTAACCTCCCGGGTCACACCTGAAAATAGGCACTTGTTTAGTGTGCTTACCTGGTTAACAAAAGCAAATAAATAAACTGATGTACTGTTTTATGTAACTGATGTATTGTTTTAACTGTTTTAAGTAATCTCACTTGTGCAGTGCCTTGAATTGCAATTCAGAAAGTGCGCTATGTAAATAAATAAACTAAACTAAACTCAAGCGGCAAGTGTGCAGGGAGAGTATCGCGATTCCATGATGTGTATGTGCCTACACACACACACGCACACGCACGCACACACCCAAGCATGCACACACACACACACACACACACACACACACACACACATATATCCATGTGCCACCACAGATGGGGATCCACAGAGAAAACAGAAATATGATTGATACTGGCTGATGAATTTTTGCTCGCCGGCCTTCTGCCCTGTGCCACCACCTTGTCCACCAGACCTGCTACTGGATATGAGTTCCTGGGTGGGAGGAGGACAGCTCTCCCCCACCTTGCCCCACCATAAGGGGTAATTCTTAGGGGTCTCTGGGTCTGGCTGGGTGGGTTTAATTTGGTTGCTGGATAAGGGGTGGGTATGGAACTGAGAAAGCCTGCCTGTTCCAGCCAGTGGGTAAAAATATACATAAAAAAAGAAAATATCTAGTTGAATTGTATCTATTATTCAATTCTATTATGAAAAGGCTGGCAAAGAGCCAACAAAATGGGTGAGAGCACATTCCACTGGGCTACATCTGCCACTGTAGCAGCTTTAAGGTGTCTACCCTTGCTAGAAGTATGAAAGCAGGCAATTGGTTTAGACTGCACACCTTCACTTCTAACTATTGTCTGTATATCCAAACTTAGAGGGATGCCAGATTTGGTACTTTTGTGCTTTAGAACCTGTTCCCTAAGTATGTTCTAGACACCGCCTCCCAAGATACAAGGTGGAGTCTGCAGTTTGTATGACATCACTAATACACTCTTGTTGTTAGAAGAAATGAGTACTGATTGTAGTAATGATGTTTCTTCTACAGATTGTCTTATTGAGTCATACAAGCCCTACTTATCTCCACTTCTAGACCTGGGTATATAAAGGTTCTTCAAACAAGATTAAACCAGATGTTTTAAAAAGCTGTATTGTCTGAGAATTTATTTTTTCAAAGTTTGCAGTTTTTTGCAGTTTTTATACTTGGTCATGTGGTGATTGTAGTGTTTTATTATATTTACATTTAGTAGAACACATAGCCTAGGTTAGTTGAGTGGTCACTGCCCTCCAGCTATAAATCTGCCATTAGAATGCTAGGGGGACTATTACCATACTGCAGAGTTTAAACTTTAACATTCCAGAGTTCTAGCTCCTGGGAAACACCTTAAGGCTGAGATGATGCAATTTGCATGACTCACTGATGCACCCTCTAGAAGAAACATCATTACTACAGAGAGTAATGTTTTCTTTACACCCATATAGGCCAACATGCTATGCATTCCTTCAGTTAAGAGAGGCCACTGCAGCTGACCATACAGAGTACAATGGTGTGTCTGGGAAGGGCAGTATAGAATAAAGCAGCAGAGGGAGCTGAACAAGATATACAATTTTTATAGATGACATTCTGGAGAACTTGTGTCGATGGTATTGCCACAGTTAATTATGGGTAAGATCATATATTTCAACCAGGAATTTTCTCATGCTGGTAGAGAGGTACTCAACTACACTACAGAAGACCCAAGCCTTTTGTAACATTTGGAAAACAGAGATAGGAGAAATCAAGGAACTGGTTACGAATATGTATTTATTTCAGAAGTTTCACCGGGAAAGACATACTGAGCTGGTAACAGCTCGTTTCCAGATGTGTCCTGGGGGAGGGGGAAGGGAGAACAATGAGGAACACTAAGAACAGTAATACAATTATAGATAAATAAGCATCATAAATAACAATTTGATTGTGCTTACGCAACTGGGTGAGGTGATGCTTGTGTGACTTGACTTACGTTGTGAATATGATTTATATTGTAGCTTTCCACCTCTCTATCTGTGGGATATACCACCCTATTAGGGTACAACACAAGGAACCCTAGAAGAGGGTTCCCTCCCATAGGTGCCATGGTGATGATTCTGTCAGCTAAAGGTAGCTTAGGAAGAAGCCATGGGTAAGAGAGACGTGCCACTGGGGGGGGTGGATGGTGGGGCAAAAAGAAATTAATCCTGGGAAGGCCCAGGGTGAGATACCTGATAAAGCCTGGTGGGGGAGTGATGTAGTTGCTCCATCCAATCAAACCTCAGGCTTACAGCCTTCCCATCGTGCAAACACAAGGATTGCATGAAGTAAAATAAAATACGTAACTATGCAATGAAGTGCTGGAGGATATCAGCATTTCCAATTACTGTATAACACAATAAAGTGCTGGAGGGTAACAACATATGCAGAGTGCTTAGGCAATACTTAGTTCAGGGTGGGAGCAAAGGTTAAAAAAAAAAAATACAGGTTGCCGACTGGGAAGGGTGAAAAGAAGGACCTACACTAGTGTAGGTGCAAGATAAAGAGGGAGCAGAGGGAGGAGGGTGGTGGGCAGCAGCTCAGGGTCTAGTATCAAGGCAACTGCAGGAGTGAACATTGAAGTCATGGAGGAGAGAGGAGAGTGAGTGGTAGGAAGAGGCACTAGATATTTATGCTGTGATATAGCATTTTGGGTGCTCTCATCTTTAGAGGTAACACAGAGGTTTGGACTGCTTAGCAAGAATTTCCAGGTACCTAAAAGGATATGCACTTCTAGCTTGGTTGAGCTCTAAACTGTTGGCTGCAAACTAAGCCAAGACATTATTGTAACTGAAGGGCCTTGCCTGTAGTTTGGAGGGGTAGCAGGGACCACGCCATGCCCCCTCCACATGGTTAAAACTGCACATGTCCAAGCATCCTGTGGACACGCTGAATTTTCTTTGGCTGCTCTATGGCTGTTCATTCCCTTCCACTTACTTCCTTGCCCTCTCCTTACCTTGTAGCTATGCAGTTACCTTTGGACATCCCTCCTGGCAGGTTGGTGGCATTCTCTCCACTCCTGCCCCATGCACGGCCCTCTGGCTGCTACATCTGGCTCCTTTTGGTTTTTGACTCTTGGTGTCAGTGCTGCTGGCACGGCTCTCAGATATTTGACCACATTGTCTGCATGCTGCTCCCATCAGCTTGGCAGCATGCTTTCACAAACCTGTTTAATTATCTATTCCTATCAGCGCAAGCAGCACTTCAGTTGCTGATACATAGCAGCTTGTCATTGGAGTTAAGACAACACTACAGGGCTGCTCACTCCTAGGTGCCTCCTATGAGAGACACGGTGGAAAAATGCAAACTGGGCGCACTGCACTGAGACCTACAAGAGATCCTTAACACATGTAGTGGTCTCATTCACAACCCCCTTATTGAGGAGGCAGTAGATATGCAGTGTTCAGCTCATGTGCCCTCAACCCCTGCTGCCTGTGGCTATGTATTTTACCTTCTGCTGCTGGTCCTGTTTTCAGTACAAGCCTTTCAGCCTCACTGTCTTCCTTTACACTAGTAATCCTCACTATCCTTCCTCATTGATTTGGTTGGCGTGGGTCTGCCACTCATTTCAAATCCATACCTTCCATTTCAGGCACATATTCCGTTGGTCTCAGCCCATTTTCAGTTGGCATATCATGCCTCAGATCTTGTTTGTCCCCAGTCAGTTGTCCTGCTTGCTACATTTCCTTTCTACCATGTACTCTGTAGCTGTCAGGCTTCACTATCAGTCTCCCACACTCCTCCACAGATGCATGCAAACCGTGACCATATCAGGCTTCCAGGGCTCCCTGCCCTGAAGGATGATGGTCTCACTCTGCTCTGCTCTTGTGAAGTCCGCATCTTGAGGATGGGTCTCTTGACATGGGTGGGGTCCTTCTCTTTCTGCCCTTTAGGTGAGAATGTCCTACACTCCAGGGGAAACTTTAGTCATACAGATTGACTCGGTGGAAAGGGAAAGGGAAAGGGAAATTGTTTAACCAGGAAAGGCACACTAAGCCAGAGCTTGTTTCCAGGTGCGACCTGGGAGCACAAGGAAGTTGGGTGACTTGCTCAGGGTCACACAGTATGCAAGTGGGAGCTGATGGGATTCAAACCCAGGTCTCCAGGTTTGCAGCTCAGTGCTCTTAATCACTACGCTGTACTTACTTGGTGGCATCTCTTGATGCAGCATTTATGACTTAAGCTACTGGAGGGCAGGATGTCTAAGTCCTGGGGGACTCCTTTAGCGGTGCAGACCATGTTGGCAGAACCTTCAGTGGCTATTCCTCCCTATGACTGCCTACATTTCACCTGGTTTCCTCCTACTTCCCTTCCCCCATCCCTCAAAGGTGAAGATCATACAACCATCGAACCTCTCTGCCCATCAAGCGCTCAACTTCGTGCCTTACCCTTCAAGGATTTGGCTTCCTTCCTAGGCCTCCCTCAACTGAAGACCAGGCATATATCTTTCAGCAGTCATTGCTATCCTTCTTCCCACCATGGGCGGTGGGCCTCCTGGACAACCTTCTCTAGCTCCAGAGACTGGCTCACAGCACCATCACAGCTTTCCCATTAGAAGGATAGAGTGACAGCCCTTCCTCTAAAATCTTCCCCTAAATTGGTTTCTGAATTGCAGTAGCCAAACTGTCACTAATGCTGTCCCTAGCCTGGAGGGAAGGTGACCAAGGCCTTGGATCTCCTGAGGTTTCCTCCTTCTAACGTTTTTTTTTTCTCTCCTCTGTGCTGAGGTTCCTAAAAGTTAGGTAGTCTTCACAGGGATTGAAGTAAGTTCTTTTCTCCTTTAGGAACAATGTATTTGTCTGTCTTCTGTTGAACTTTGGGTGCTTTCTTCCCTATGGTGCTTTTTGTCCTGGGACCCCATCCATGCAATACCTCAAGGGGTTGGAACCCTTTGTCAGAGTTCCACATCCTTGTGACCACTCCAACAGGGTGGCAGTCCCTGTAGCAGGACAGAAAGAGTGTAAGGCAAAGTTCACAGTTACACAAGCACTATAAACTACTCAGTCTCAATCGGTCCTACCCTACTTAAGAGCCCGCTGACCCTTTTAATTGAAGGGCTTTGCCTGTAGTTCAGAGGGGTAGTGGGTGACCAGGCCACGCCTGCCTCTGTGTGGTTAAAAATGTACATATCCAAGCATCCTTTGGATGCTTGAAATTTTCTTTGCCAGCTTCTTCCCCTCCTCCTCCTACTACAGCACCTCTCTCTCTCCTTGGGGTTGGGCTTTGTTCCCTAAGATGCCTTTACTCCTGTGACCCCATTCTTGTGACATCACAAGGGGTTGGAACCATTCAGCAGGGTTCTACATCCTTGTCACACACTGACAGGGCGGTAGTCCCCGTAGCGGGACAGAGAGAGTGTAAGCCAAATTTCACAGTTACACAAGCAATACATGCTACTCTGTCTCAATGAGTCCTAACCTACCTTAAAGCCTGCTGACTGTTTGAATAAATTTGAAGAGAAACTGAGATGGTAGTTGAGTTGGGGTGTTCTAAAAAGAATAACGTCAGCATACATGTAAAGGCTGCAGGATTGGACATCAAGGGGGAGGTCATTTAGAAAGATTTTAAATAAAGCTGGCCCAGTAGTGCTGAGGGTTGAAGCGCTGGATGCCACACCACATGACACGCCAGTGACCTGGGGATGGGAGTGACCTCGGGTTGCCGGGGGTCAGCAGGGGGGGAAGATCGAGCGTGCGATGGACTGCTCTCCTCTCCCGGGGAGAGAAGCGTTGTCGTCCCACTCCTTGGTTGCCCCCTAGTGGAGGTCGGAGGGCAGCACCAGAGTTAGGGAGGCACAGGAGTGTGGAAACGAGGCGTGTGCATGCCTCCACATGCACAGGTTCACACCGAGATGGGGAAGGGTGGGGCAGAAAACAAAATGGTGTCGACCAACAAGATAACACCGGTCCTCCACAGGCTCTGCACCCGGCCAGCTGATCACCTCTGTGCCATCGAGGTAAGCCCTGCTGGTCGCCGGGGTGATGGGGCTGGGGGACCAGTGGAAGGGGGCTGGTCAACATGGGAGGAATACAATTACAAATAAAAAAAAAAGAAAGATTTTAAATAGGAGTAGGCCCAACACAGAACCCTAGGGGACACCAATATACACCTCTAGTGGATCAGAAAGGTCAAACCCCACAGAGACTGTTTGCACTTGTATGTTACAGATGACTTAGTATTTGTGTCAAAAAGGCTTTTTTTTTTTTTACAGCTTATGTCTTGGTGATATTAGGCCCTAGGATTGCAAACTGTGGTGTGCACAGTCTCAATCTTAGGGGCTAATGTTTGGGAAAAATTTGTTAGGTGGCTCAAACATTGTTATTAAACATAATAACTGAGAATTTTGCCAGCAGAATAGCATTATGGTCTGTGAAGTCTGCTTTATGTGACGGTACATGTCCTTTATAGGTTCATGTCCTTCCACACCCTCCTCTGCTTCCTAACCAGCTCCATGTACTTCTCCCAACCCCTCTTGAAGCTCTCTACAGTTTCCGCTTTAAGAACTGTCTCTGGCAGCCTGTTCCACTCTTCCACCACCCTTTCTGTAAAAATGAACTTCCTGGCATCCCTCCTGAATCCCCCCCACACACACTATTTTGCAGCTGTTCCTCTCTTGCTCTTATTCTGACTGGGTCTAAACAGTTAGCTAAAGTCCACCTTGCAAGTACCCCTCATAGTTTCTATCATGTCCCCTCTCTCCCTCCTGGTCTCCAGCAAGTACATGTGCAGGCTCTCCAGCCTCTGCTTGTCTGGAGTTCCCTAGTGACAGGGGTCTTTCCTGGGCCCCTGAAGGAGGCGGTGGTAAGATCACTCCTGAAGAAAGCTTCACTGGACCCGGACTGCCTAGCTAACTACAGACCTGTCTCTAACCTTCCCTTTATGGGAAAGGTTATTGAGAAGGTGGTGGCCCTTCAACTAGAGGCCCATTCATCAACTCACAACATCTACGACCCTCTCCAGTCGAGTTTTAGGAAAAGGCACAGTACCGAGACTGCCCTTGTTTGGGTGCTTAATGATCTTCTGGTGGTGAGGGATTAAGGAAGACATTCCATCCTTATTCTCCTCGATCTCTTGGCTGCATTTGACACCACTGAGTACTGCTGGAGTGCCTGCGAGTTTGCTGTGGACTAGCCGGTATAGTCCTCAACTGGTTCCAGTCTTTCCTCACTGGCAGAATGCAGTGGGTGGTGTCAGGGATTTTTTTCCTCGGCACCACTGCCCTTACTATGTGGGGTCCCGAAGGGCTCCATTTTGTCCCCCATGTTGTTTGTGGTGTGTATGCTACTGCTAGGGGACAATATAAGATGGTATGGGCTGAGTTTTCACTGCTATACAGATGATACTCAGCTATACCTGTCTTTTGCACCTGAACAGCAGAACACGGTCTCGGTGTTCAGTCAGTGCCTTGCTGAGATCCAAGACTGGATGAGGGCCAATTGGTTAAGGTTGAATCCAGATAAGACTGAAGTACTGGTGGTGGAACCTGGTCACCTGGGGATGAGTGCGCAACCTGGTAGAGTCTCCGGGCTCAGGCTTGGGGACTCCCAGTTGCTCACTTCTGTCAGGGTGAGAAATCTTGGCATTGTACTGGTCTGTGGCCTAACACTTAAATCTCAGGTGTTGGCCGTGGTCCAGAATGCATTTTACCATCTTAGAAACATCACCAGGATTGAACACCTAATACCCCCGGGTGATCTGCCATCACTGGTCCACGCCTTCATGATGTCACCTCTTGATTACTGCAGTGCCCTTTACCTGGGGCTATCAGGGTCTGATCTCCATTGCCTGCAGCTGATGCAGAATGCGGCAGCTAGGTTGCAGACTGGTATGTTGAGATCATGTCACATTACACCTGTGCTGCGCTTTCTGCACTGGCTGCCTGTTAGGTAGCGGATCACCTTCAGGGTCGGTTTGCTGACATATAAGGCCCTGAATGGACTGGGGACGGCTACCTGCAAGACCTCCTATGGCCCTACCACCCATCCCATCCCCTCCGTTTGGCAAACGAGGGACTTCTTGTAGTTTCCAGGGTGTGTTTAAAATCAGCAGGTGCCCGTGCTTTTTCTTTTATGGCACCAACCCTGTAGAACTCCTTCCCTCGTTCTCTGAGAGAAATCTCTTCACTGGATGCCTTTAAAGGGGAGCTGAAGACATTTTTATTTAGACAGGCTTTCCCTCCTAGCTGAGTTATCTGACCTAAGTATTAACCCAATTAGAATGGTATTTTATGGTATACTATGTATTTTAACTGTTATATGATTCTGCTCAGTTTTACAGTGCCTTGAGTCAAAATGAAAACGAGCGCTTTATCAAATAAAATGATGATGATGATGCTCGTACGTATTCTCCTACTGCCTTTGAATAATCTCTGCAGCCGTTTATTGCACTGACACCAGCTTGCTGACATACTTCCTCAGGTAGGGATTCTGGAACTTGACACACTACTCCTGGTGTGGAGTTCTGTACAGGGGCAGAATAATCTCTGACTCCTTCCTGCTGCAACTGATACCTCCGTATACAACTCAGAATTCTGTTAGCTTCTCCCACTGCCATATCGCATTGTGCTGGTGGCTTGAGGGTGCTCATAATCGCTACCTCTAAATCTTTTTCTCTTTCTGGCATCGTGATGGCCGTCTCTCAAGCTGTACTCACCCCTCGGGTTCTTCTTCACCACATGCATGATCTTGAGCTTCTTGGCACTGATGCCCAGTTGTCAGATTCCAGACCACCTCACCTGTCTTTCCAGGTCCTATTAATTACTGAAATTACATAAAAAATCCCAAATTAAGATTTTTTTGCCCTTGGATAAAAAAGAAAAATACACCTATGTAAAACCAAAAGCTTTCAAGTTCATTAGACATGGGCCTAGAATAGGGCATTTTAGTTCATGAAGAAAAAAATTTTAAAAGTTATGTGTTTAAAAAACATTGAACCTTTGCATGCACAGTCAGTGTGTGACAAAACAGCTTGAAAAAGGGACAACTGTTTTCATTTGTGACTTACATTTTCAAGTCAGGCACATACAACGATAATAAAAACTGACTTGTTTCTTCCCACCCATCACCATAAAACTGCCCCGAACACAATGCTTTTTTTTAAATTCATGATTGATTTATAAAAAAAAAAAAAAAAAAAGGCTTTTTTTCCCCCCTGACACTGGGAGCCCAATCCCGGTGTCGGGAAACCCAGACTCTTTCTAGCACCAACGCCATCCTTCTCCCCCATCACCAGTTAAACAACACCCCATCCCCTCCATCACTGATGACACCCTTCCTCCCCCACCCCTACCCCAAGTTAAAATATCCCCAACCTTAGCCATCTTCTAGCATCAAAGTCACCCACTCCCCCCACGGTCACCAGGTACCTTGGAATATGAGGGTCTAGTGATGACCAGAGCATGCTCAGGGATTTAACAATTTTATTAGCATTTTTTTTTCTAAAATACATAATTTTAACATTTTTTAATATTTTAAGGCTAAATTTGGGGAAAAGGCTACCCACCCCCCATGACCATCCGAGCAGCAACTTTTGCACGTATTCAAAGGGTCTTAGGTTTCATATAGAGGCTGCAGGGTACTTCACAAGACATTCTATTAGTTTGGCACTGTTCCTGATGGGTTCCCTACCTTGAGTAGGACCCACAGGGCCCTGTGCTAACCATGCTCTTGTACTGAATCTGATGGGTTTGCTCGTTCCCATCTCCAACAGGGCTGTTGCTTTGTATAGGGACTGCAGGACCCTGCATCAAGCAAGTTACAGGTTCGGTGCTGTACCCAATGGGTCTACTGCTATGCATTGGACCCAGAGGGTCCTACTTAAAGCACTGTACCAGTTCAGCATCATGCCTAATGGACACAAGTCATCTGTTGATTTGAAGGACCCTACAAGAAGCAAATCACCCATCATCTGCTGCTTTGTGCAAACCTTTAAAAAGTACACACACACACACACACACACACACACGTTATGCTTCTTGCAGGGGTGTCTCCAGTACTGTAGCCCCCCTTAAAATTCAATAGTTTTAATTTTTTTAGGCCACTGTTTTTGACCAATAATAAATCTTTAATTAATTAATTAAATGCCCCCCCCCCGCGTTCTAGTGATGTATAGCCTCCTGGCTCCATGGTCATTGCTACCTGCTATTTGATGCTGTCCGTGAGAGTTTTTATTCTATTTTTATACTACACTCAATAAACATATTAATTAGCAATATGCTACTGTCGGTTGTTAATTATTTTGAGCTCACAGAGAGTAGGTACTTCATCCTGCCTTACATCATATGGTTCTAAAATGGTGGTAATGTAGTATTATTATATATGGCAGCCTTATTCAGAGATCCTTCTGGACTTTTCCCAGCTACAAGTAAGCCCAAAATCTTATTTAAAAGAACTTTTTATGGGCTTTCAAACTATGATGGGCACAGTTCATAAATATGCACCTCTTAAGAAAGAAAAGCAAAACATATTTCTCATCACCTTTAAGGGGTACAAAGCCCTGGCTCTTTACATATGTTTCCTCTAAAGTATTTGTTTTATTTAGCCTTTTTCTCCCCCTGCCCTATTTACTGTACATATGTGGCTGGTGACCTCCCATTCCCATCAAACACTAGCCCCTGGCCTTCCTCCTCCAGTGCTTACCCCTATGGCAGGTCAGGAGAGGGATTCTTCAGTCCTCCTCCAAAGAACACATCTAGTTGGGTTAGGAGATCCATGGTCGCAGGGCCTGAGAGTACCAACCATCAACTTCATTGGGGCAGGATATTCCAAGTTCATTTTTTAAATTTTCTGTTTTTGCTCCTCTGTCCCCTGGTCCCAATGGCACCCCCTCCAACTTCATCACCGACCTTCTCATGGAGTTACAGATTATCCACCACTTTTCCAGGACCACACGTAGTAGTGGGTTCCCTGCCATATTGGTCATATGGTGCCTGCATGCAGTGCCAAATTGGGCTGGGATCTTTTTCCTCTGGTTTTCTCTTCTGGTATTGGTGTGCAATGATGCATGTGGTGGCATGCATGCATGCTGGCGTCTCTCGGCATCCCATCCCCTTCTTATGTGCTCACTTGTGCTGCCACTTGGCCTCCACCAGGTGGCGGTCTTGCAGTGAGATGCAGCATCCCCCACCCTGATGGAGGAGAGCTGTCCTTTGGACACTCAGTCATCTCTCCCCAGCCATCCTCCGATGACCCATGCTTGTTCCGAAACCCAGGTCATTGGCATCATAAGCAGTAGGCCTTCTGCTGTGCCAATGGGCCGGCACAATTTTCCAAGTTCTAAGTTATCGTCTAGCTTCCTGACACTATGCACAGCCTCAGACAACCATGTGCACTGCAGCATCAGCATCGGATGCCTTCCCCTTTTGTGAATAGCAGGCTCCCTGGCCCACCATGAGGGGCCGTTACTGTACCAGGCTGCAGCCCAAACCTCCCTTGGCTGGGGCACAATGCTGGCAGCAGTGCTGTTCCCAGCCCTGGCCACTCACTCGGTTGTAGGCATCTGAGTCCACTCAGCAACTTGAGTCACCAACATGGAAGCACTCCAGGCTTCTGCTGTGCCATATGTTTTTCAAGACTGTACCATTTTTGTGGAAAAGATATTTATATTAGCGGCCCTAGCCCTGACCTTCAGAATTCATAACTAATTGGTCTGCAGAACAAATGGCCTACTGCCAGTGACCACCCATCTAAATGGATTTAATGCAGGCGATCTACTCATAGCCTCTGTGAATTGTTTAATATGTTCTATATAAAAATAATGAACAAGTTGAATGTCCTAGTGGAGCTACCAAAATGCCTTTTGCTTGGCAGGAAGTGTTCTTAAGATTAAGACACACTCTGTAAGGCTTGAGTCATTGCTTCCTGCATCCAGTGCACTCAGTAACAACATAGTCCATACAGACCAACAGAGGAACAAAAATAAAACAAGATGATTCTTGGATTCCTGATGCCTGTGGCGTTAACAGAGCTCCCCGCAAGGAAGGCATCAGGAGGAGGGGATTTCATATCATGACAGCCCATTCCCATGGGCCACTGCAATGTGGTCCCATGGACCATGGCAACTGGCGAAGTGGCACAGTGGTGAGAACGGTGTTGCGTCAGAACTGCGAACAGCACACATAAAAAAAACCAAAATGTGACCATCATCACCAGTAACAGGGTACACGCAAGGGACAGGGATGGACTGCTGGATGGGGGGGGGACACAGTGTGAGGGGAACACCCAGGAGCATGCTGAGGACCCTAACGGTGTCATACTGATGCACTGCTGGAGCACAAGGATGGGTGGTACGGTGGATGGGTGGGGTGATGCTGGCAAAACAATACTGAGGACAACGCAGACAGGCAGGTGTAAGGGTTGTCAGTGTGTGGGGGGGAAGACGAAAGCACTACAGGTGGACTGGATGGGGGAGTGGCTGGCCGCCAAAGCATGGATGCCCACACATACAGGGCAGGGGGTGGAAGGGCTGAAATGGCCGGAGATGGTGCCGTGCACCGGCACAGGTGGTGCGGCCAGGACTGCATAGAGGTGTGTGTGGCTGCAGTGGTGGTGGACACAAGATGCACCGATGTACAACGCAACAGGTGGATGAAGGGTGCCCTACGACAAGGCTGGAAACATTCATGATGGCATGCAGCGGCCGGGAGTGGTAGGGGCGCAGCATGCAGCACCTGGCCGAGAACACTTGGGGCTGGAGGCTGAAGCCGAGCCCCCTCAGGTAGTTGACTGTGCTGTGCAATGCGTACTCCCACATGTTGCACTCCACCCACCAGTGGAGGTCCTTGTAGCTCTTGCGTTTCGTGGCGGTCACAGCCCCAGAGACTAACTGCTCCATACGGAGCTCACGGAGGCACTGCTCCTCCCAGAGGCAGTTGATAAAGTGCCATATGCTGGGATGGGTGGCACCTAGGTGGGTGTTGAAGCCCTGGTGCCTGCCATCTACCGCACTGTTCATCTGTGCCAGGCCTACACATGTTGCATCATAGACATTCCACGCCTCGAGTGGAAACAACGGGCACCGCTGTGCTGACCTGCCAATGGCCCTGCCTAGCCAGGTGTCCTCCATATAATCTAGGACCGGCCACAGTACTGCATCATTGGCCTGTAGAATGGTGTATCACAGAGGCTGGCATATGCATTGGCAATGAACCCCACAGGCACGAATGCCAGAGTGAGCAACATCTGTATCTGAAGCGCAAAGCCCTCATCAGATGGATAGCGCTGCAGCAGTTTGGGGCTATGCTGGACACAGTGCCATACCACCTGGCAATAATGAAAGAAGCATCCTTGTACAGCTGTAACCGGGAACACACTGGAGAATGGTGCCAGGGCCGCCCACTCAAAGTCCATGAGCGCCGTTTTCAGTGTGCAGTCCCCAACAATCACTGCACCTCCCCAAACACACATGCATACACTTGCTCCCATTGGCCGCACATAAGCACATATACAGTGGACACCACGACGTCTGTGCACAACCCGTGGATGGTGTAAAACTGCCTGAAGATGGGAGGTGAGGTGCGAAAGGTGCCGTTGAGGAACCAGTCCTCACTGTCACCCAGGAAATATAGGAACTACTGCATCGTGAACACAAGCCATCTGTCAGCCACCGGTCCGGTGGTGTGCTGGAGAAAGGGCTCATCCATCAGAGCGGCATGATACTCTGGAGGGATGGTGAGCTCCAGCACAGTGGCAGGTGGCAGGTGTCACAGGGCAGCCCTTTTGCAGCCTGCTGTACCCGCTGCACCATCCATTTGAGCAATGGCACTGCAGGCAGCCTGCCAGCTATGGCATTGGTCACACCAGAGGTGCACTGGATGATGACCTGTCCAGTGCTCTCCATGCTGGTCCATGCCCTGTCGCAGACCCCTGACACTACTGTCCACATGCCTATGTCCCCTGCATTGGGACATGGTTGTGAGGCCATCCACAGAACACAGTGTGGTCCGCCTCTGTGTGCAGGTGTGCAGGGCACTGGTACTTGTGGTTCTGGCAGCATTGCCAATAGACCTTACCACGTACCTCCTTGTCATGCCTGTAAAGAAATCTGTCATTGGAAAGTAAGGGTCTCCCCTGGCTCTTGAGGTATGTCACAGTATCCATCCTTCTTTGTTGTTGAACTGAGACGGCATGTACTGCCAGAGGGGAGCCCTTATACACCCAGGTGGCACATGTGACCATACCGGATATGTGTGTGGGCGTGGCACCACCTGGAACGCCCACCAGTGCCATCAGCCAGCAAAAGGAGCTGCTTCACGGTTGCTGTGGGTTCGCGATATGTTGGAGGTGCAGAATGGCAGTATGTGCGGTGGTGAGGAGGCGTCTGGGCTGCTCGTGGACCCTGGCAGTGGCAGAGAGTATATCCTGGTGAGCAGTGGAAACAGCAACTGTAATACCATTGAGCACAGGTCAAGCTGGGTGGCCAGTTCAGCGACAGTGCTCCCAGCCTGTGTGCGGCCTGCCGCTGCACTCATATGCTGTACAGGTACGGAATTTTATTTCCTGCATCACTCTGTCCTAAATACCTACCTACCTCATTGCGGTGCGTGGTATCGAACCAGTGGCTGTTGCTGTGCACCACCACATTACACAGCACTGCCTGCATTAGACCACTGCACTATGACTGAATGCTGGAGGCTTACCAGGCCGCATTGGTCCTTGGCCTCTGTGACTATGTCTGTGCCTGGGCGGGGGGGGGTGTGTGGGTCCGTTGCATGTGGCGTGCTACCCGTGTCGGTCCCATGCATGCTTTGCCATAACCACTGGTTGGGGATGGGGACACAGCCTGTGGCCCATCTGGTGGGCCCACATGGACCTGGGGGGGGCTCCATGCAGGGCTTCAGGTGCGTTGTACCAAGGGGGGATGCTTATTGCCCGGGTCATGCCTTCCTGTGCTGCAGCTGGTCTGTGTTGTGCTGTGCGCATGCATGTGTGCACAAAATCACAGATAATCGCTATTCTGGCATGTTCGCTGTTCTTACTGTCACCATCATGCCTGTTGCCCAAGGGGGTAGTCTCCGTCTTGACACTATGCGTCATATTGCAGGAGGTCACCCAAGGGGTGTAGTCATCATTGCCTACCATGCGCCATTCCCTACTGCTCCACATACTGCCATTCAGCATTCTGTAAGTGCTGTTGTGCCTGTCGCTCTTCCAAAAGAGCCTTTATCACTGGATACTGGAGGGGTTGTCATCTGAGAAGGGTATGGTACAGGGGGTAGAAAGCACAGAAATATCAGGGGCAAAAACATGTTTGTGGAATTTCCGTGCCAGGCATTGTTTTTCAAAATGATGTCCTTTGATGTTAATATTGTCTTTGCTCTTAAAATGTTTCATGTTGTTTCAGTAACTAGGCTTTCAGTGGAAAGGTATGAGTATGTGTCAAAGGGAGGGTTGTGAATCGGTCTGAATCACAAGTAGATGGTGTAAAGATAATCTCTTTTGGTATTTGTGACTGTAAAAAATGTTTCTAAATTAACAAAAGAAAGAAGCATAGAATTTAACCACTGTGCTTGTTATTTTTGCTGTGTGTCATTAGTTTTTTTGCAAGGTTGTAAAAATGAGAGCACTGTATTTCTGAGTTGTAGTGCACTTGATGGGACACAAGAAAACAGGATGTCGGTATTTGTATTTATTTATTTTACCAGGAACAAGCTTCTGTGAGCAGTGCTCCTTTACAAGGAGGTCCTGGGTAGGACAGATAACATACAGTTACTTACAGTGCAGTTACACAGATTACAGAGACTTAGAAAAAATCTTAGCCACTCAAAATACAGGCTAACAGGAATAATCTAATACAAAGGTAGGAATAGCAGAAATTAATTGATAGAACAGAAACTTAGGGCAAAAATTATGTATACACAGTGCTACTACAAATACAGAAACATTGCCACATACAATAAAAATTCATAATTTATGCATTTTTCTTTCAATGGCATACATATTTATCTACACAGAATTGACCAAGAAGGACCTTAAAATAAGAGAGGCTAGCAAGAGAACACATTCTGAATGAGTCTTGTGGGGCATTCCAAAACGTAGGGGCCATCCAACTAAAAGCCATCTTAACAAATTCTGAATGATGTCTTGGGACATCCAGCAAGATAATATTGCGTGTTCTTAAACGATATGATTCTGCAGATTTCTGAAATAGATTTGACAAGTAAGAGGGCAACAGGTTTTGCATTGCGTTTAAGGGCCACATATTAGGTTTCTTAGCCTTCTGATAGTAAGCAAAGTCCACCCCACAGCTGTGTAGAGATCATAGTGATGTGTTATAGCATGCAAGCCAGTAATAAAATGGAGCGCTCTATGGTACAGTACATCTAGTTTAGATAGATGGGAAACTGTGAGGCACTCCTGTATGTGATGTAACCATAATCTAATAGTGGGAGGAAGGTCAATTGAACAAGCTTTTTTTTTTGTCTCTGGGCTAAAACAGACTTTGTTCTGATAATAAAACCCAAGTCTCTGATGCAACTTTTTACACAAGCTGTCAATATGTGTACTAAAAGATAACTTGCTATCTAGCCACATACCTAGGTATTTGAAAGAGCCTACCAGTTCTAGTCTATCTCCTGTTAGAGCTGCAATGCCTGCTGTTGGAGGAAGTAGGAGGGACTTAGGTGAGAAAACCAGTACTTGTTTTTTAAGTATTTAACAGGAGTGTAGATGTGTACAGCCTAAGTTGAAGCTTATCAAACTTCTCCTGCAGTACAAAAAAAAGAAAAAGAAAAAGAAAAAAAAAACTTCTGCAATACATTCATAGCTACAGCAGGGGTAGGACTGGAGACATACATAACCGTGTCATCGGCATAAAGGTGTAGTTTTGCCTTTTCAATGTTAGAGTCAAGATCATTAGTATAAATTGTAAATAAAAGTTGTCCTAATATGGACCCTTGTGGTACTCCGTTGCAAATGCGGACACATGATGAAGATAACCCTTTTATCTTTAATTGTTGCCTGCCAGTGAGATACTCTTTAAACCATGTTACTGCATTTGGACCTAAACCAATATTCTTAAGTTTGTTCAGAAGAATATCATGGTCCACGGTATCAAATGCTTTACTGCTGCCACAATGGTAAGTTTTTTGATCCAGGGCATTATACCAGTCATTAGTAACTTTGACTAAGGCAGTTGAGGTACTAGGTTTAGTGCAGAAACCTGACTGAAAGGGAGAAATAACATTAAATTTCTCAAGATATTCTCTTATCTGAGCATTCAATAACTTTTCTAACATTTTAGCCATAACTGGGAGAATGGAGATAGGATGATAGTTACTTACTGAGGCCTTATCTCCAAATTTAAATGATGGAATAATGTGTGCGGTTTTCCACAGGAGTGGGATTTTGCAATTTGCCACTGATAAGTTAAAAATATTGGTTAAGGGAGACTGTTAGGCTAGGACAACCCATTTTTAGAAATATAGGCTCAATGTTATCAGCACTGGGACTGTTTTTTAGGGTCAAAATTCTGGAGAATCTGCTCCACCTGCAGAAAAGAGAATGGCTGGAAATGGAAAAGGTTAGAGTTGGGCTGCTTAAATTATAGCCCGGTACCTGGATGCTGGCTAGTGAAGAGTTATCGAAAGCCATCCCAGCAGATGCAAAATGCATATTTAGTTCCTCCAATATAATTTGCTTGTTTGTAATTAGTTTGTTATCAGCACTAAGTTGCCTAGGTAGGCCTGATATGGCAACCTCCCCCCATATCTTTTTTTTTTTACTTTTTGTTTTTATCCCCATTTTCACCTCGCCAGCTGCCAGGACCTCCTTCAACCTACCCAAGACCTCCACCTACCATGTGATGTCCCAGATGATCCAGCCCAACACCAGACTTTGCGCGACAACCTACCGGGTACCCCAACTGTAACTTATGGCTTATCCCCCATGGGCAGGACCCATCCGGTCCCCCCCAAACTGGGAGGAACATAATTCACTCAACACTCGGGGTCCATGGGGTAGAGCCAGTGAGCTGTGGGAGAAGTTGAGGAGACCCTGCCATGGCGTGGGGAGGGGGCAGGGTGGCTTCATCTACCCAAAGCTGCTGGGGATTTTATTCTCTTTTCCTTCCCTCACCCAAGGGCATGGTCCTGAGAGGTGGCCTTGGCAAGATGCCTATCGGGGCTGTCGGAAGGGTGGGTGAGCCCCGCCCCACCTTTGGTGCTCCCCTGCTGGCCACACTCTGGGCATGTGATGCCTCTGCATCAACTGCCAGATGAGTGGGTATGTGCTGATAAAAGGCCACCCCAAAAGGACCACTTGTTCCTTCCCACATGACAACCCCCTTCCCTTGGATCACCAGGGGGTGGCTGTGCAGTGGAAAGAGGTGCCCTTCCTCCCCAAAGCAGTAGGTGTCCAATGGATGACTGGACCCTCACCTCACCGGCTTGCACCAGATGTTCCGGTCTCAGGGCGCAAACCTGGGTCATCTGGATGGCAAGTGGTAACTCTACCACTGCGCTATCCAGCCAGCCCTGTTCCATATCTTTTATGGTTTTTCAACATTTGGAGGGGTCAGACTTTTTCTCATCCAGCAATAGTAGTTTGCCTTAGTTAAACAGATTAGTTTGGTACAATGGTTTCTTTTTTGTCTAAAAATTTCCCAATCTTGCTTAGTCTTTGTCACTCTAGCTTTTTCCCAGTGTCGATCCCAGTCTCTCAGAGCAAGTTTTAATTTTACTGGAAAACCAAGGGGAGCTTTTCTTTTTCATCCTACGTTTGGTAATAGGGGCAAGCTAGTTTATGACTTTTAGTACTTGATAAAGAAAAATTTCATGTGCTATATATGCTGAGAGTGCAAGGTAAAACTCCTGCCAGTTTATAGCTGCCATATGATAGAGGTATTTTTCTACCATAAAATGAGCGAGGAGCATTTATAAATAAAGGAGGGCTTACTATATGTCTTTTTAGTTCCCCTAGTACAAGCCACTACATTGTGGTCACCAAAAGCATTATTAAAGACAGTTACAACTGTAATTTTCTGGGGTCTGTTACTGAGGAAAATGTCTAATAAGGATGAGTTAGCAGTTTTTTTTGGTTAGGTCTGGTAGGTTCAGAGATCAGTTGAGTGAAACCATATTCATCACATAGTGTTTTTAGCTGCTGCGACTGAAGTTAGCCAATTGTAGTTTGAGTCTCCTAATATAAGGGCTTCTTTATTATTATCAGTAGAAAATTTGAAGGACATCCATTCCAGCAAAGGGGGGGAAGGGACTCGGGGACTCTAACAGCCAATCACATTGATTGACTCATTATTTGAAATATTTATATTAACTGTCCCACAGAGGTTTTCCTAGTTAATGATTTAAAATCAATATAATCTAGATAGTGTAGCCTAGTGGCTAGAGTGCAGACAGCTGGACTCAGGTTACAGTACTACCACTGCCACTTACTTTGTGACCTTTAGCAAGTCACCTCTCTCTCTCTCTCTCTCCCTCTGTGTTCTTTTTTCTATGGAGCTTTTGTGTGCTTCAGGGTGCTGGCTGGTTCTTCAGCCCCTACTCCTCCTCTTGACTGGTCACCATCTCCCTCCAAATCTTACCTGCCTTGTCCCCCTATGGCATGTCCTCCATGGTGGGGCTGGGGAAGGGAAGGCCATCTTCCCCACTCCCAGAGTCCGGATCTGGTTGGCAGGGCCTGATGCAATCAAATGGGTTCATGCAGGCAAGCAGGGCTTTCTTGGGGCACAGCCCCACTTTTCCAGTTTTCTGATCCCTGCCCCAAGGTTGGTGCAGGTGCAGTGGCATGTGATGTGAAGATGAAGCTCATACTCGAACGCCTGTGCCCACATGATTAGTAGGCATTGGCATGCTTTGAAACAAATAATAAACCCAACTGTACGTACGAACATATGAACATAGGAACATGCCAGCAGATAAAAACCTTACGGTCTAGTCTGTAACTTTAATCCTGAATGGATGGTCTAGTCCATATAAGTAAACAAGGTGCCCAACTTTGATCTTGTATAGTGAATTTCTAAGACATAGACTTTTATTTCTGTATATGTGTATATATATATATATATATATTATTTTTTTTTTCCTCCTATTCCTTGCAATGGGGAAGATAGGGTATATTTCTACAAGGTTAGAAACGGGGTATCTCTGCCCTACTGCTGAGATATCTCACAACCTGTGTGTATCTATGTGTGCGTTTGTGTGTGTGTATGTGGACACCAGGACCCCTAGCGAGAGAACAGGAGTTGCTGGTTTACTGAGCTGAGCATCACAAAAGTGCTAAGATGGCAGACGAGCTTTGAATCCACATCCTGACTCTCCAAGACAACAGGGAAGGTTGATTTCAGATTTGACAAGCTTGTGATATACACACCTAAATTTAGACCTGGGCTTTGGGATGCTAGCCTGATCCAACTATTTTGGAAGGGGGTGGGTGGGCTCATCAAGACAAAAGGAATTTTGACAGAAAGGCCAAGACCTTGATGTCACTGAAGGACTGGGACAGAGAGATTTGTATTCTGTACCCTAGCCCTCAGAGTAAGTCTACGCTGGAGCACTACTGACTACAGATGCCCTACAGAGTAAGCTGGAGAACCAGTTGATGAAGACTCACTTTCTTGGTCTGTGTGAGGTGAATTTAGACTAAGCGGTTAGCTAGGTTTTTCTGTGTACAATTTGTTCTTTTTTTTTAAACAGTTTATTTTCTGTTCCATCATAAACTGTATCCCATTTTGTTCTTTTTAAATCCTGTACATATTTTTCCATTTATTTCAGTACAGAGCTCATATTTCTGTACAAACTGCCAATTAGTTTTTTGTATGCAAGGTAACTGTCTCTGTTGGCAAAGACATATCCATTTGATCCATCTCCAAAGAGCATCTACCAAAGTGTGTTACAAGTAACTGTACCAGACAGCAGAAAAGTTGAGAGTTTCTTGGAGTCTCTAGGGGATTTTTCTTTGTCAACAGAGCTCAAGCACTGAGAGTGAAGTTGTCCTGCTGGGACTGAAACTAGCACCCAGTAGTAAAACCAGGTGGTGACAGCAAAAAGAGGTTATCAAACTGTCTCAGATCAGAGCTGGTGCTGGGCAGTTCGTGGCAAAGTGGTCATAGTACTGTAGACTGCTTGACACCCTATCTAACTAAGCAAGCTGGTGTGTTGCAGGAGCTAAAGTTCCTGATCAGGTACTCAGGGTTCACCTCTGTCTATGATGCCTTCACCCCCAGCTAGGGTCCAGGCTGGATTCAGTGGCTCTGTCCTTGGTTCTGGCATGCCTACAACCACTTGAAGGACCTCGTTGTAAATGAGTTGTAAACTCAATCAAGTTAATCCAGATTCATAAAATATTATGATTAAAATATTTTACTACTACTACTACTCCCTCCACACTCATTTGCCAGTTGCTCTTGCAAGCACCTTCTGCAGATCAGCTGGGCTCTGCCATTGCCAGACTCATGGAGTGGTTGGATGAACGGTGACTGAAAAACTCACTGTCTGCAGTACAATCCCCAAGGCAGCACCTGCCCTGCATTTTTACACCTGGCTATGGTGTGATTTAGTGGCTTCTAGGCCTCTTTGGCTCTGTTTGTTTACTCTAGGTCCCTCTGGCCTGTCTCTGGGCAAAAGTATCTCCTTTTTTCCCCCTGTGGATCCAGGCTCTTTTTGCACACCAAATTGCTTAGTCCCTCACAGCAATGGTTGGTTGCAGATGTCTTGAGTGTAGCAGTCTCCTCCATGGCTGCAGAAGCACACGTCTCCCTCCAAAGTATCTGTGCAGCAGTTCTCTCAGTCATACAGATAGTAGGTCTGTCTCTGAGCTGAGTCTCACACAGACTGAGTGCTGAAAAATTCCTGGATGAAGAAGTGAGCAAACAACTCTCCCATTAGGCAAGATCTCCTTGGGTGTAGAAGCACAAGTCTCCCTCTGAAGTATTTGCACAAGCAGTCTTCTCACTCACATAGACAGTAGGTCTGCATTTTACCCGAGTCTCACACAAACTGACTGAGTGCTGGAAAGTTCCTGGATGAAGACATGAGCAAACACATCTCCCATTGGACTAGACCGCTTGCCAGTCACTGGACAAGGACTGTTCAGCTGCTCCTCATTGACTGATTGATCGTACAAGTCCTGGGCAACTTAATGAGTCCTCCTGGAACCCAAAAGCCCTATTGGCTCTGGTATTGGCATTGAGTACCCTGATTGGCTGCAGTCCCGCCTCTGTCCCATTGTTCTGCTGAAATGGAGTCAGAGGTGGCAAAGATGGCAGGGGCCATCGTCTGAAGCACTCAGTTCACTAAAGTCCTTTCTTTAGAGTGCTGTGGTCTTTAGAACACACTTAGATGTGTAGGATCTTTTGATTCAATCTGTGGGTCAGTCAGTGGATGTCCCCATTTCCAGAGATGATGCCTGCCTTCTCTGTGGGTGGTGGTGAAATCAGTCCTCTGTGGCATGACAGGGACCAAAGAAGTCAGTCCTTTTCAGTTTTTGGCATGATCCCTGACAAACAGTCCAGGTCCTAGGACCCAGAGAGAATGCTACTGCAGCAAAGCTGATCTGTGTCTCAGCAGAGTCTGTTAAGGTAACCCCCCAAGAATGGTGGGCTACATTACACTTATGGTTTCAGCATCCGTCTGTCTTCTGTCCTCGCTCACTGGCTGCTGAGGGTGTCTGCTTCTGGTCGAATGATGAAAATGGGAATGTACTTAAGTGGAACACAAACTGCAGACTCAACATTTTTTGAAATGTAGAGCAGCATCCTCAAACAAAGGGAATTAATGATTACAACAATCACAGTGAGATAAAAACAGTCACGCAGAGATGTCTGTGCTTAGATGGAAAATAATTGTAAAAGTTCATGATAAGGGCCAAATGCAGATCTTCAGAAAGGCTCCTTGCAGGCAATATCCTGAAATCAGAGTGTCCAGAAGTCCAGTGTAACAGGTCCTGATCACCAACATCCCATCCTGTGTTACAAGTGTATAGATGACCACACGAATACACATTTATGGTTCTTTCCTGAAGGACTTGCTAAGGTCTGTAGCTGCCTGGCTGATGCAGAGACTGCATGTCTTTGTGTCTGTGGAAGCTGCAGCATGCTAGCCGGTTGGCTGATGAGGCTAATGAGGCAGACTGCCTTAGAGCCAGTTGCTCCCCTCAGAGATTCATTCTCCCCTCAGAGCCCATAGTGACCAGCCCTCATGGCACTGACAAAAGCAGCTGGGCAGCAACCACCTTCTCTCCACGAGGGTGGGCACTCCTTACTCCATCTCCTCTGAATAAACTCGCCAAAGGAGCATACTCTCCCTCTCCTCTCTCTCCTCCCTCCTCTCTCCTCTCTCCCCTCCTCTCCTCTCCTCTCCTCTCTCTCCTCTCCTCTCTCTCTCTCTCTCTCTCTCTCTCTCTCTCTCTCTCTCCATGAGCCCCAGATCTTAATATGCATGTTTCCCACCTATTCGTAACTTGTCTTCCTGTGTCAAATGTGAATCTGACCAGGAACACAGCCTTAAGGTGGCACCCTTTAAGTGGGTTAAGAAATTATTTATTTTTATTATGTCTGCTTGCACGCATGCGCAAGAAACATTATGTGGCAGCTTAGGAGAGAAGGAGGTGTGGCAGTGTGGTGGCCAATGCCAGCACTGCATTTGTGGGCTTGGTGGTGTGCACCCAATGCAGGCCCAGTGTCCTGATGACACTGGTTCTGCAGAAGTGCCACCAACTTGAAATGATTTTGCAGCTGCAATGAAGGGCTGCCTCGTCAGTGTAGCATCAGCAATTCTGCTGCAATGAGAGAGCGACCCATCATTGCAGGGCAGTACCTTCTCACAGTCCCATGTAAGCCAACGGGGGTACCCAATCCCCCTGTCGGCATGCCAAGGACATAATTAATTTGGCGATCGGGAGCCCACTCCCCATTGACATAATGTCCCCCATTTGTTGTGTGCCAAGGGGGTGCCCAATCCCCCTTGGCATCATGCCCCCCCAAACAGTCTTTATTTGCCAACGGGGGGCCCAGTCCCAGTCAGCTTAAGTCCCCCCTTCCCCAAACGCAGTGTGCACAAATGAAGCCTGAAAAAAAAAAACTTCCCACAATGTCCTTTTTATTATTTTTGTCCCTGAAATAAAGAAAATGGTCCCTTGCAGTCTGTCATGCCCCCCTCACAACCCGTACCCACCCTCTGTGCACCCCACCTCCCCCACACCTCCCCATACCCCATACTTACCTCTGGGGCCTGGCACAATGACCTTTGGTGGACAGGGAACACGTCTGCACTCTTCAAAGCCGATCGCGAACTGAAGAAATGCCAGTAAGCTGTATATATAAATGTATAAATAGGTTTTTTCAACTTACGTGGATATTGCGGCCATTCTTTGGACTTTTGCCACCAAATTTTCAACATGGGGTTATTGGGACCCCTCCTCATGAATACAGCTACTGTCATTGAGTTATTCAGTCCCGGAAGGTGATTTTGTAGTCACTGCACGGAATCACCTTTCGGGACCGATTAACAAAATGACGGTGCCACTGTTCACGAGGTGGACTCTCAAAAAGCCTATGTAACAAATTTGGTGAAAAAAATCCAAAAAATGACTGTTTTACGAGTGTACTTTGCACAGTTTCCATGCACCCTCGTAATTTTGCGCATTTGTAATATTTTCACTCCAGATTTTCAACATTGCCATTTTTTCACACCTCCTTATGAACATACAGCTGTCATTTTTCATATCCTGCCCGAAATATGCGTTTACACATCTGGCACAAAATAACGTGGTCGCTGTGGGAAATTAATGTTCGGGGCAGATTAAGAAAATCATAGTGACAGTGTTCATGAGCAGAGGTCACAAAATGCCTATGCTGAAAATCTGGTGAAATAATTCCACTAAATGACAGTGTTACATGCATGCATTGCGTAGTTTCCACGTATGCTCGGAAGTTTGAGCATTTTTAATATTTTCACTACAGATTTTCAACATAGCCATCTCTTCACACCTCCCTATGAGTGGTACAACTGTCATTCTTCACATCCTGCCTGATCTGTGTTTTCGTACATTTGGCACAGAATGGCACGGTCGCTGTGGGAACTCAAAGTTTGGGACACATTAACAAAATCACTGTGTCACTGTTCATGAGAAGAGGTCCCAAATGCTTTCATGAGGTGTGGGTCACACAAAGGCCATGTTGAAAATTTGTAGTGCAAATACCAACAAATGCCCGGGGCATTAGGGTTTCTAACCATAACGTCCCAACCTGTACAGACTGACAGACATCAGGGGTGTGCCTTTGGATTGCCGACTGTAATGCTCATGCCATTCCACCCCAACCCCCACCCTGCAGCCAGTGACAGGCATTGAATTGTGCCTTGGACTCTTCGGCCCCAGAGTTCACCCCATTCTCCTATACTGCACCCATTTCAGTGTATGTCCTTCTGGAATGGGGTGACTGTAAAGCCAAACACCCCAAGGCACACCTCAGCATTTGTCTGCAGAATAGGGTGAGGTGAAATGGCATGAATGTTATGGGCGACGACCCAAACGCAAATGCCTGTCCCTCTCTGCAGGGTTGAGGTGGGGTTAGCGTGAAGTTCAATACTTCACTGCCATTCCTATTCTGCATCTGTCTAACTCCTACATTCCCACTGCTAATACCAGCAAGCAAACATTTGGCATTCACAAATGCTTGTTTGTTTTGAGGCAATAGCTCAAATTTTGATGTCATATTGAATTATAAAAAGGCCATTAAAGTTCCAGTCTTCTACAGCTCAGAGTACCAGACTTTGCCATTAACAGCCTAAAATGAGTTTTTATAAGATGAGGATCAACCCATATGAAAACATATAGTTGATAATCAGCTAACAGTTAACTA
This sequence comes from Neoceratodus forsteri, assembly GCA_016271365.2. Classification (NCBI taxonomy): domain Eukaryota; kingdom Metazoa; phylum Chordata; order Ceratodontiformes; family Ceratodontidae; genus Neoceratodus; species Neoceratodus forsteri. The sequence continues at coordinate 1,113,374,271 of CM028131.1, forward strand.
GCTACTAATAAGCACTCAACTAAAACAACATCTTAGTTGAGCACTGCCAGTTGAGTGTACAGAAAGTTAAGCACTCACATAATTTAAAATGGAAGTGGAGCACTTATTGAGTCCTTCCAAACTGGTCTCACCAAACTGAGTGCAGGCCAAGAACAAACACTTTAAATTTGCAGGTCATTTTAAAGTTGAGCACTAATTGAGCATCAGCTGGGCCCAGCAAGCTAACTTCATATTTTGACAGTACAAATTAATATGCTTTTGGTGATATGAACTGAAGTAATTGTGATATTCAAACTTTTAAAATGATTTCCCAACTACATTGTGAGTTTAGACAAGAAAAACAACAGTATTAACACATACCAAGTGTCATGAATTGACTCATCATTACCTGAAAGTGTCCATCCTTTTGGGGGTATTGTGGCTGTTCTGTTCATCAATGGCATCGCCAAGATGGCGTTCATGGTGGTGCCACCCTCAGCTGCAGGTAGTGGGCTTAAATTGGCTGAGCTGACAATGTCGGGTTGTTGGCCTGATGGCTGGACACCCAAATGTAGTGCAGAGCCAGTCACTGATGGAATTGAAAACTGCCTAGTCAGAGTGAGGCACTACTCACCTGGAAACGATACTACTGCCACCACCCAGAGAAACAGACAAAAAAGGGGCATCAAGAGCTACTAAAACTAACTACTAACATGCAGAATTAAATAGAATAAATAAAACTTAAGCTAATAAATAGCAATAAATAATGCAATAAATAGGATTCAAGAAATAGTAAAACTTAAGTGCAACTGGCAATTAAAACATTCAATGTAATTGGCAGTTACATAGAAACAGAATTTGTCAGCAGAAAGGGACTGGTAGACCTATCTAGTCTTCCCTAGTTTCCCTGCCTATTATTAAACCCTGGACCCCAGTTGGTCTCAGGTCTCCCACCCTCCTCCCTTACCTATACTTATTATGCCCATGTGCCTATCCCATGCATGCTTGAAGCTCTCCACTGTCTTTGCCCCCAACCACCTCTTGTGGCAGGCTGTTCCAGACATCCATCACCCTTTCTGTGAAGATGTATTTCCTCACATCCCTGTTAAACTGCCACCCTCTAGCTTCAGTGCATGCCTCCATGTTCTGATGCTTGTCCTCCTCTGAAACAGATTCCCTTCCTGCACCTTGTTCGCCCACCGTGAGGTACTTACAGGTCTCAATCATGTCCTCTCTTGCTTTCCTCTCCTCCAGGGAGTACATGTTGAGCTCCCACAGCCTCTCTTTGTATAGTTTCTTGTGCAACTCCCACATCATTTTGGTAGCCCTCTGGACCACTTCCACCCTGTCAGTGTCCTTGAAGAGGTGCAGCCTCCATAACTGGACATAGTATGCTAGGTGGGGTCTCACAAATTAGCAATACAGTGGCAACATCATCTCACTTCTCCTGCTAGAAATCCCCCTCCTTATGTACCCCAGCATCCAGCTAGCCTTGCCTACTGACTTGTTGCACTGCCCTGCCACCTTGAGAAAATCAGATATTACTCCAAGGTTCTTCTCTTGCTTTGCTGACTGTAAGTGCCTCCCCTCATCATGTACTCAGCCACTGGGTTTCCCTGCCCCAGGTGCATGACTTTGCACTTTTTGGCATTGAAACCCAGCTGCCACAGCCTAGATCACTCCTCTAGTTCCCCCAGATCCCTTTGTATTCTCTCTACCCCATCCTGCATGTCCACCATGTTGCAAATTTTTGTGTTATAAGGAAAAAGACACACCGTCCCCTCTAGTTCCTAAACAATGTCACTTATGAAGACATTGAAGAGTGCATGACCCAGTATCGATCCCTGTGGCACTCCACTGGTCACTCTTCCATCCCCTGAGTGACTGCCATTTACAACCACACTCTGCCTCCTGTCCTTCAACCAGTTTGATACCCAGCTTACCACCTTCTCCCCAATCCTCAGGTTGCTAAGTTTCTTAATTAGCCTCTTGTGTGGCATAGTGTCGAAGGCCTTAATGAAGTCCAGCTAGGCCACATCCACTGCCATCCCCTGAGCCACCTCAATAGTCACCCAGTCAAAGAAATCTATGAGATTTGTTTGACATGACCTCTGCCCCATGAAACCGTGCTGTCGGTGGCCCTGCAGCCCATTTACCTCCAGGTACTTCATCAGTCTCTCCTTCAGCAGGGTCTCCATTAATTTCCCCACCACTGATGTGACACTGACTGGCCTGTAATAATTGCTAGTCTCCTCCCTGATGATGCTCTTGTGCAGAGGGACCACACTGGCCTGCCTTCAGTATTCTGGAACTACCTTTGCCTCCAATGAGGTGCTGAGTAGTGTTGCCAGGGGGGCGGCTAGCACCGTGGTCAGTTCTTTTAGTACTCTTGGGTGAATCCATTCTGGCCCCATTGCCTTGTTTTCCTTTAGGGATTCTAATCCCCTTCAAACTCTCTCCTTTGAGAATGGACTTGTGTCCACACACCCCTTCCTCCTCCCCCCCTGGTGCCTGCTGATACATATTGGTCCATCCCCTCCTGATTCCACTGTGAAGGCTGAGCAGAAGTACTCCATTAAAATTTAAGGTTTTTTCTTGAGCTTCTTCTGCACACTCCCCTGCTGTCCTGATCTTCACTATCCCACCCCTTTCTTTCTTCTTTTCACTCATGTACGTGAAGAAAGTCTTATCTCCTTTTTTGACCTCCTTGGCCATCCTCTCCTCCGTTTGTGCCTTACTTGTTCTCACCCTTGTTCCTGTTTCTCTTTGTTTATCTGTATATACCTTCCTGTCCCCCTCCATCTGGGTCTTCTTGTACTTTCTAAAAGCTATTTTCTTCTCCCGTACCACCTCAGCCACCTCCTTTGGAGCCATAGTGGCCTCTTGCTCCTCTTACCCTTGCTTACTTCCTTCAAACAGCTTTTCATTGCCATTGTTATTCCCCCTTTATCCTTTTCCATTGTGTCTCCACTCCCCCCAGCCAGCCATCTCTCCCTTCAAAGTATTTACTGAGGCAGTCTCCCATTTCTTTAAAATTTGCCCTCTTGAGGTCCAGGACTCTTGTCCTAGTGTGTTTTTCTCCTGCAGAATCTGTATGCCAAACCACCTGTATGATGATTCCTGGTACTCAGGGGGCTACCCAATGTGACATCTGCAATGCTGTCCCTGTTTGTAAGTACAAAGTCCAGCACTGCCCTGTCCCTAGTGGGTACTGTAACCAGCTGCCTCAGAATTGCCCCCAGTAAGGAGTTGAGGACGGTCCTGCTTCTTGTTGTCGCGGTGGCCAGAATGTTCCAATGCACGTCCGGCAGATTAAGTCAAGTGATCTTCCCCAAAAGCTTGTCTAACTCCTCCCCCTGTGTTGGTGGTCTGTACACCACCCCACCTGGATAAAGGCCCCAGACCGTGTCTCTAAGTTAATCCAAAGTACTTGGCTAGTTTAAATGCACATAGAAGTAGCATTTTAACCTTCCAACCCAGAACTGCCATTTTCCTCCCGGACTGATAGAGGCTATCTCCTTAGTACCACCCTCTATCCCCCAGGTAGGTCCCCAGTCCCCAGTGTGGCCAAACTCCTCTTTTCTGCACCATGCCTTCAACCAGTCACTGAAGACCCTGGACCCTGGTGTGTTCCCTAGTCTCTTCCTGGCTGTATATAGGTAGCACTTCAGTAAAGGCCACCATGTGAACTTCCTTCTTCAGGCCCCTCTACAGCCCCCTAAATCTATCCTGTACCACCCTTGCTGAATCCCTTACCAGGTCATTAGTTCTCAGATGGACAATGTCATCCAGCTCCCCCTCCTGTCCCACTGCCCTAGTGATACTTGAAACCTTCCTCCCCCTGTCCCTGCACCTCATAGCTCACCAGCAGATCCCCGCTCCTCCCCCTAGCCCGGTTGGGTGGGGGCCTCAGCGCTACTTGCACTTACTTCCTCAGTAACCCATCGAGAAGCTAGTACCCGCCCCCCTGCTTAGGGCACCTCCCCCGCCCCCCGCAGGCACTTATCATTGTCATTGTTTTTTGTTTACTCCGCTATTCACCTCTTAATTTACATCCTGTATGTTCCATCTTATTGTATTGCAGTGTGCCAACCTGTTCTAGAGCTAGCCTTGAAATGCCTGTTATTCCCTATGTATTTTCTCGATTTCTCAACTGTTCATGTACAAATTTTTACCTGTAACTCTCCTGGGTCGCACCTGAAAATAGGCACTTGGCTGTCTAGTGTGCTTACCCGGTTAACAAAAGCAAATAAATAAATAAATACTAAGGATCCGCTGTTCATCCTTCCATGCTGAGGAGCCACGTAGACACCTCACCTCCCCCTGAACAATTTAGTCCCCCACCAGAAGTTGCTTCTTCTTCTGCTAGAGTCTTTTGCCTCCCACCTTGGGGCCTCCCCTATGAAGTACCCTCCAGTCCTCCCTGGCCACTGCCACAGGTGCCTCCTCTTGGCAGTCCCATCCCACCAGAGAGGTGAAAGAGTTGTTTAGTGGCTCAGGAATGTGTTCCTGACCCTCAAGCCTCAACCCTCACCCTCCCGGAGCTCATCACTGTTCAGCCAGTCCTCCCTCTTTGGGTCCCTCTGAGGCAGTGATAGTGAAATTGGTGGCTCCTGGGTGGGGGAAGAGGTTTCTCAAATCCTAGCCAACTCAGCCTGGAGTCTAGTGACCTCCTCCCTCAGCCCAGAGAGGTGCATGCTGTTAAACTAGACAACGCAAACTTTTAATACATATTACTCTAACACTTGCAAATTCTTAGCACTCCAACGTTTATGATAATTACTTGTTACTCTAAGGTTTGAGAATAATTATCACTCTAAATTTTTGGGCTACCCCCCAAAGTGCACAGAAAAAAAAAACAAGGCTTAGTCTTGTTTATTTATTTATTTCAAATGTTTTAACAGAAAAGACATTCTGAGCTGGTATCAGCTCATATTCCAGATGAGTCCTGGGAGGAGGGAGAACAGATACAAAGTACAGTGTATAAAAATAATACAGTATATGGAAATAAGTATAGCAAAATACACAATTTTAAGAATGCTTAAGGGGGGACTTCTGGGACAGGAAGCTGTTCAAGGATGATGAACTTCTCCTGACAAGAGAGGGGGCCTGCGTGCTGGGGCAGAAGTTATATGTCTGTGTCAGACGTTTAAACTGACTATGGGGGAAGCTGGGTCTAGGGGAACTTCAATGGCAGGGGAGAGAAAGGGGATCCTAACTGTTACTCCCTCACATGTGGGGGCTTGTAGCAGCATAGCAGGTACAAAGTAAGCTGTGGCCCATACTAGACTAGGTGACGGGACTTTGGAGAGGGGGAATGCAAAGGGTGCAAACACTAAGAAAAACAAGGGGATGAGAGGATATGCAAAGCACAAGGGTAGTAGCAAAGCAGGATGAGGAGTCAGATGGAAGGGGGTATGCCTTAATGCCAGGAGCCTGGGTAATAAAATCAGTGAGCTACAGGTGCTGATGGCAGACACTGAGGTGGATATTGTGGCCGTAACAGAACCATGGGCTTCAGAAAAATAACAACTGGGAACTGACGGTCCCTGGGTACTCAATGCAGGAGGGACAGAGGAACAGGTAGAGGGGAGGAGTAGTCCTTTATATCAAGGGGGTATAGAGGTGACAGAAGATGGGTGCATCAGGGATAGTAAAGAGGAGACTTGTGTCGCTGTGGATGCAACTTACAGCAACCTCAGGCAAGAAATTGCACTTGGGGGTGATCTATAGACTGCCAGGGCAAGGGGAGGAGTGGCACAGAATGCTCAGTGAAGAACTGGAAAGAGGGATAGCTAAGGGGGAAGTAGTTGTGGTGTGTAATCTGAACCTGCCAGACATCGACTGGGATGTTCCAGTGGACAAGAGCACCAAAAGCCAGGTCTTACTGGATGCACACCTGGACTGTCTGCTGGTACAATTAGTTAAGCAGCCCATCAGGCAGAACACATGCTCACCAACTCGGAGGTGGTAGGAGCTGTGGGAGCAGGGGAGCCATTAGGAAACTGTGACCTTAACTGTTTGGTTCAAACTGGCCTTTGGGTCTGGTAAACTGCAACTGAGAGCTGAAGTCCTTGATTATAGAAGGGAAGACTTCAATAGACCAAAGCAGCTGGTCAGGGATAAGTTAGTAGAGGAGGACAACATAGATGGAGTAAAACAGAAAGGGGGGGACAATAAAGGGGGCCATTCTTGAGGCATCTAAGGTATGCATGAGAATGGTAACCAAAAAGAACAGGTTCAAGAGACCACTGTGGTTCTCAGTAAAGGTCAGGGAAGTGGTGAGGGCCAAGAAAAAGGCCTTCTACAAATTTAAAGAAAAGTATGGGGATGAAAAATGGGAAGAATATTTACTGAAAAATAGGGAGGCAAAGACGATGCTTAGGAAGGCGCAAGCAGATGCAGAGTTGCATGTTGTGGAGGAGATCAGGAGTAGAGAAAAACAGTTCTTCAGGTATATTAGTCAAAAAGGAAGAAAAGTGGGGGAACTGTGAGGCTAACAGAGGGGGATAAGGTGATTGAGATGGACAGGCAAAAGGCCGCCATCCTTAACGATTACTTTTGCTCAGTTTTCACTAAAGAGGATGGTGAACCCTTGGCAGAGAGTGGCATCAAAGCGGCCATTGGGGGGGACCCAGAGATGAGGCAGCCAGCATTTACTAGTGAAAGGGTAATGAAAGGGCTCTCAGCGTCAAAGATTGATAAGGCCCCAGGACCAGATGGGGTGCATCCAAGGATATTTAGGGAATTGGCAGTGGCACTGGCTGATCCCTGGTAGGTCCAGTTAACAGTTCTTTAAGGATGGGGTGGTTCCAAAGAATTGGAGGGTGGCAGGCGTAGTTCCACTCCATGTGGTGGGAGAAGGAACAAGCAGGGAACTACAGACCTGTCAGTCTTACCTCTATTGTAGGAAAACTGATGGAGTCAGTGCACTGGTCAAAGATGATCTTGTGCACTACTTGGAGAGCAGCAGTCTCCAGGATAGTAAGCAGCACGGATTTGTGGCAGGGAGGTCTTGTCAGACTAACCTGATAGCTTTCTTTGACTGGGTGATGAATGAATTGTATAGAGGCCGATCTATGGATTTGCTCTATTTCGATTAAAGTAAGGCTTTCAACTTGGTACCTCACAAACTCTTGCTGAAGAAGATGGAAGATCTCGGTGTGGCTAAGGTCATAGTAAATTGAGTGGGTAACTGGCTAAAGGGGAGGCAGCAGAAGGTAGTGGTTAATGGGGTTAAATCAGAAGAAAGGGAGATCATGGGTGGGACTCCACAGGGATCTATCCTGGTTCTGGTCCTGTTCAACATATTCATCAGCGACATTGGCGAGGGGATCCAGGGCAGGCTGTGTCTCTTCATAGATGTCACTAAGCTCTTTGGGAGGGTGGATAGTGACAAGGGAATAAAGTAAATGTAGAGAGTTCTGCAAAAGGTGAAGGGGTAGTCAAGGGTTTGGCGGTTGAAATTTAATGCCAGAAAGTGCAAAGTGGTGTACCTAGGGAACAAGAACCCCAGGATGGAGTATTGGATAGGAGAGGTAAGACTTAGTACCACAGCTGAGGAACAAGACCTTAGAGTTTTCCTCAGTGACACCCTAAAGCAATCGAGTCAGTGCAACAAGGCTTATAGCAAGGCAAATAGGATGCCTGGATGTATCCAGAAGGATATTTATAGCAGAAAAAGGGAGGTAATACTACCCCCATATAGATCTTTGGTGAGGCCACACATGGAGTACTGCACCCAGCTCTAGGGTCCTCACCTCAGGAAGGATAGGGACAAACTCAAGACAGTGCACAGCAGGGTAACAAAAATGATTCAGGGACAGCAGGGCATGTCCTATGAGGAGTGCCTCAAGGCACTGAACACATACTCACTGGAGACCAGAAGGGAGAGAAGAGATATGATAGAGACCTTCAAATTCCTAAAAGGAATTAACTGGGTGAATTGTGGGGAGCTATATAACTTGAATACCAGCTGACGGTCACGTGGTCATGTGTGGAGGCTGAAAAAAGGGAGGTTCAGGAGAGACATAAGGAAATACTATTTTACAGAAAGGGTGGTGGAACCATGGAAAAGGCTGCCAGCTGAGGTGGTGCATGCAAAAACTACTAGTGGATTTAAGCATGGCTGGGACAGAATGAAAAGTATAGTAGTTGCTCAGGGTGTCAGAATCAGGGAGAAGAATGGAGAGAGAGATGGGGAGGGCTAGGTCCCTAGAGGAATAGTGGGCCCCAGGGTTAAATAGGGAACTCGGGTTGACTGGATGGACCTTTGGTCTTATTCTGCCATCATTGTCTGTGCTTCTATGTTTCTATGAAGAAAAATTGCCATATAGTAAATTACCATACAGTTAAACTGTGGAACCGACAAAAAACATTAAACAGTAAGCAATACAACAAAATAACGAACAGGGAGAAATGACTGATACTAGGGGAGGGGATCAGTGCTGGCATGAGTGTGAGGTGGAAGGCAGGTGAACAGAAGTCCACCCCAATATCAAGCGTGAATACAGAAATCACAGAGGAGAGACTTCAGAGTGGGAAAGGAAGGAGCAGAGCAAATGGAAGTGGGAAGAGAGCCCTATAGTTAGAGAAGTGGAACGAGAAGGCAGCTTGGCCAGCAGTAGATCTCATTGGAAGGAGAGCAAGAGCAAGTATTGTGAAGGGAGTAAGAGGTAGAAGGGGGAAAGAGAGGAGAGAAGCAAGATATGAGGGGAGAGAGCCAAACCAATACTTTATGATAAAGGTGGCACAGTGGGTAAGGTGCTCGACATCAGGAAAAAGGAGGGAGAGGGATGAGTACAGAGTACAGTGGTGAGTATGCAGGGGTTTGTCAAAGGTAACACAACAGAAGGAGTGAAAGAGGGGACCCAGTTTAGCTACAATGGACTTTGGAGTAGCAGGGTGAACAATTATCTCCATAGTCAAAAATTGGGAGAATTATTTTATTGAGGATTTCTCTGTGTGCAGGAAGTGGAATTCTTCGCTTATTTCTGCATAGTGCTCCAAGTTTTGGGTGGAGCTTCTTGTGGATAGCATCTACATAAACAGAAAAATCAAGCTGGTGATCCAGTCAGACCCTGAGGTACTTGAAAGAGGAGACATATTCGATAGTTGCACCATCAAGGGTATGAATGGAGGGAAGGGAGGAGACTCTAGCAAGCTTCTGCTTGGCACCAAAAGTCATAGATATTGTTTTCTTGAATGCATCTTTTTTATTGTTCGTTTGTTAGTGACTGTGTTCTTAGCATTGAGGGATAACTGATTTTCTCAAAACCAGAGCTGGATGCTGTTAAAGTCTAGTTGGAGCTGGTTCGTGAGATTAGGAGCTGAAGAGCCAGAGGAAAAGAGTACAGTATCATCTGCATACTGTACATATCAATGGACACAGAGGAGCAGGCATTGGGGATTTCATTTAGAAAAATGGAGAAAAGAATTGGGCCAGGGACAGACCCGTGGGGGATGCTGGGGGATGCCCAAGATGATAGCGAGTGGGGGGCAAGGGAGTCTCCAATACGGACAGTGTGTGATCAACCCTCAAGGTAGGAGTGGAACCACTCAGCTGAGAAAGCTGAGAGTTCAGCTGCCTTAAGCTTGTCCAGGAGAATAGGACTGGCAACAGTATCAAAAGCTTTAGCTATGTTGTCAAAAATAACAGAGGTGACAAGGCCCTGATACATGCCAGAGAGGATAGTATCAGTGAGCCGGAGGAGAAAGAAGTAGATGGAGTGTGATTTTCTACAGCCTGATCAGAAAGATGTGAAGAAGGAGGTTAAGTCAAGAAAAATGGAGCACTGGGAGAGAAGAAGGTGGTCCTGGAGTTTAGCCAGAGCAGGCAGAAAATAGATAGGATGGAAGTTACTAGGGGAAGCAAGGTCACCCCCTTTAGGAAGCAGTTTACGTCTACCAGCTCAGTAAACAAAAGGCTACCTCTAGTGGCTGCAGACAATTGTCATCCCTGAGAATGGCTTCTGTGAGGGATCAGACTCACCCTTGGACGCTGGCCTCAGAGTGCCTTTGCTAGGCCACCTTCGCTCTAGGATAAGGGCACCTTAAGTACTGGTACCCGCTACACCACACCACCTCCCCAAGGCTCTCTCTCCAGGTGCCACACCTCCCCCTCCAGGGACTGGCTGCTGTTAATTTTGTAAAAGGATACAAGGGCTTGTAAATGTGGCACACTGCTAGCTGATCTGCTGGCTGATTGCCACTGCTCCTTACCATTAGTCAACCTGCTAGGTGAGTTCCCTTGGTTACTCATCACTAACCGACCTACTAGCTGAGTGTCTATTGCTCCTCACCGCTAGCTGACCTGGTAGCTGAGTCTCCTTTCTGCAAGAGTGCCTGGTGGCAGACCACCCTTCACTGCTGGTTGACTTACAAGCTGATCTTGCCTGGGACTCATCTTTGCTAGGTTAGTGCCCTGATTGCTGACTGACCTGTCAAACGAGTCTGCTGGGCAGGCCACACCCCATTGTGACTGGTCCAGTTTCTAGCTGAATCTCCAAAAGAGTGGGGGGATGTCTGCTACCTGAGTCTGCTTAGTGGCACCTTTGTGATAGGCAACACCTCTCTTCGCCGCTAGTCAACTTGCTAGCTGATCCTGTGACACCTGCAAGGCTGTGGAGAAAACTGCCTGACAGCAACAGACCCATTCTGCTGGTCATCTGAGTCAACTGTATTACCTGACTATATAGATCTTGAGCCTTTAAAAGGGCTGCCAGGGGGCTCCAGTGGTGGCACTCTCCTGGCTGCCTCTGCAGGTCCCTCCAAAGCTTCTCCCTGCTGCTTCTCTTCAGTACACTTCTCTTCTGAAGCACTTCTGATCCTCCGGTGAACTCCTACAAAACTATCATTATGCTCTCCTGGCAGCCTTCTTTTATGCTGCTGGGAAGGGGTGTGGCTACCCAAGGAGGCTCCCTTACTGTCCGGGGAATGGAGTAACGCTAATTGGTTGTGCACATTAAGGACTTGACCAAGCAGCCAGTCAGCATCAGGAGCTGCTACTCCTCATCATGAGTGCATCTATTGGTTCAACAGTCATTAGATTTTAAACCAGATGTCAAGTACCTTTTAATATGCTGCTGCAGGGCCTGCTGAATTGGGTCTCCCGTGGCTTGCACTTTCAAAGAGAAAGGGTGAGTTTCTTTGACCATGGGGTGGGGTGGGGAGGAAAGATAGGTGAAGTCTTTCCTGATCTTACCAAACATGCACAATTAACAAAAAGAAAAATAGCAACCACCACCAAAGCTGCTGATCGGACGCCGGCTGGCCTGACCTTCCGGTGTAAAGCTACCAACTTTCCGAGGCCTAAAATGGATGCCCAGTGGAGGAACCAGGCACTGATCGGCAGCTTTACTCCTTGGCTGATTTTCCAATGCCTGGCGCTTCCTGATCTCAGGGAAATCTCTTTCTGTGCTGTGTTCTGGAATGAATTTTTCAGCAAATACAGTAAAATACTGTAGACCCCAGCGAAATGTGGGAGACTTGGAGTCACTACTGATTATATAGCCTGTGAATTAGTAGGTTATAACAAGATATGGGTAAAATCTGACCAGACTTATTTTAAAATAGTACCTATCTTATGGTTGTTTTATTGTAAATGTATCTGTCACTCCTTTCACTGCTTTTATACTGGGCTATTCTGTGATAGCTACTCTACATTTGTCTCCTCACTACTCAGCAGTATAATATTTCTGAGTAGTGTAGCGACAAATGACATAGTCTAAATACTGATCTGTGTTGTTAGTGATAGTTGGTACCTCTGAGCTAAACCTAGCTACTGAACAAGACTGCTGCAGTTTTCCATTTCTGCCCTACTGACAAACCCTGCCCCTTCCCCACACTGGTCACTCTGCTAATTATTAATTTCTCTGCTCCATTTGTAATGCTGTCTTTCTAAACACCTTACTTTCTTCTCTGCCTTACCTACAAACCCTTCCCTTACACCCCTCTGCTGCTTCTGTCCTCCTCAGATGTCCCGGTGCCAAAGCACAGACCTCCCCCATTAACTCCTCTTCTAGCTCAAATAATTGCCCTGCATTTACCACCTCTTTATCTCATGCTTTGTCCTTCCCCATTGCCTGCCCCCCACTGAGCTTGCTATTGTACTCTAGCTGTATTTAATCCTCAGTGTTTCCCTCCTTGTTCCACAGACAGCCCATCTGCGGGCTTCCCAAGTTGCTGCTGTGGCCTGGGCTCTCTCCGAGCAGGCCACAGCTAACACACCACCCGACTGACCCCCGGACAGATTCAGGTACGCACCGGACCTCCGAAACTCATGGTTTTGAATGCCACTGTTTTGACTGGATGCCCAGTGGAGGAACCAGGCACTGACTGGCAGCTGTACTCCTTGGCTGATTTTCCAACGCCTGGCGCTTCCTGATCTCAGGGAAATCTCTTTCTGTGCTGTGTTCTGGACTGAACTTTTTCACCCACTCCCCTCCCCCTCCTCTTCACAGTATTAAATAGACCCTTACTCCGCCCTTTCCTCAGCCTAGCAGCTGATTGGTCACTCCACTGCTGCACATTATCATGCTATTGGCCTCCCTGTCTTCAATACCTGACTTGACCCACTTTCTCACCGCCCCTTTTTAAAGCAGTCCCACCCACAGGATCACACATTTGCTCTCAACCTTTTCTCCAGCCACTCCATCTAACTCCTCTCAATTACTGCTCTACCTGCCCTATTGTTAGGGACCTCACCCTAATTCGACTATATACCCTTTCAACTACAAACCAGCTAGCAGTTAAGCAGGCCAGCAACACCAAACAAACTACCATGGGGTGCAACCACCTACTACTACTCCTCACTACCTCTTTTGGCATTGCTGGTACCATACACGTCCTTTTGTTTTGTTGTTGGAATAGATAAAGCATTTTTGCTTCTTTTCTTTTTTTCTCCCCCTCCAGCAAACGAGGCAGTGGCCCTTCCCTAGTGAAAAACTCATCTAAAAACTGCTGCCGAAATCTATCCTTAAAGGGGAAGTCCTTCATAGTTTATAGATAAATTTTACTTACTGCAACCTGGCCATGGGTTCCTCACCCTCTGCTGTAGCCCCGACTGCGTTTTCAGCAAAAATCGTCATTTAAAAACTATTATTTTATGTTAAAATATTCTCCTGCTTGTTCACCCTCCATTTTGTGGTAAGGACGAGTAGTGAGTGTCGTCATCACCGCAACATCTGAGACTGAGTGTTGAGGTAAATGCATTCCCATGCACAACACATGCCATGCACTTTGGTTCCCAGCAGTGCAGGGGGAACATTTTAGTGACATGTACCTTCAGCACCATGTGGCTCCTGCTTGAAATATTGTGCTGTGTGAGGCATTATATGTATTTCTCTATTTCAGCTGCCAGAAAGTATTGTTTTCAATAAAACGTTAGCAAAGCACCATAACTGTGTTTGTCGTTTATTTATGCTCCTGACATTGCATACAGTGTTTTGTTTCAGTAATAATGCTGTGATTTTTTTTTCTTATGCTAGTGGCCATATGTCTGTAATCTGTCTTGTTATTGGTTGCCTATGGTATTACGTTGTCAATTCCCTCCACCACAGAAATCTCCCTCCAAAATCTATAAGGAGAGCCTTTCATATTGTAGTGTGTTCTACCCAGATAATAGATTGTAATAGGAAACACCTTTGTTTTTGCAGAGATATAATTGCTTCAGTTACATAACTTGCACTATGTTATGAACATATGGAAATGCAAGCAGATACAGGTCATCGCGGTTTATTGAGTCTGCTAGATTGTGTAACTAGCAGTGTGGTACTCTGCGGCTACCCTTCCCCCTCCCACAACGACTTTTCTCTAGACCCTTTCCAACCCATTCTTAAAACAGGCCACTGTCTTTAGTGTCACCACCTCCTCCGTAAATGCATTCCAGTCATCCAACACCCTTTCTGTGAAGTAGTGCATCCTTATTTCCCACCTGAACTGTCATCCCTCCAGTTTCACATTATGCCCCCTAGTGTTTCTCCCCATCTTTAACACAAATATCCCATTTGCTGACTTTGTTAATGACCCTCATATATTTGAAGTTTTCGATCATATCCCCTCTGTCCCTCTTCTCCTCCAGTGTGTACATGTTGAGAACCCTCATTCTTTTCTCCTAGGGTAAATCCTCCATTCACATGATCATCTTGCTGTCTATGTAGTGTACCACCTCCAACAACCTGACATATTTATTTAAGTGGGAGCTACAGAACTGCACTCAGTACTACAGGTTTTCGTCTGACCAGTGACATGTACAGCGGCAGGATGACCTCCCTTCTCCTTGTGGTGATTCCCCTGGCAATACTTTTTGTGCATACTAGAGCCCTGAGGGTGAGGACATGCAATGATGGCCAGCATCCGCCCCACCCTTAATGTATTTAGGCCAACAACAGTGGCACCCAGGCCTCTGCCAAGGTCCATGATGCATCAGGCACACTACCCCCCCCCCCGGAAAAGGAGAGCAGTCCGAAGGATGCTCTATCCTTTTTACCCCCAGCCGGCCCACAGACTTCCCAGATCATTCCCAAACCCGGGTAGTCAGTGTCGCAAGTGGAAATCCAAGAATAGTTTTTGTAATCCCACCCCCCACTCCCACACACCCAGTGTTTTGTAATTTTTTTTTAAACAGTTCATAATCATTTCCTCAAAAAGGGTTTTATGTTAAAAAAAAGGGCATTCATAACATTACCACTGCTGCTCCACCTCCTAACTGTGCCTGGCTAGAGACGTAAGCAGAAGCAGAGAGATAGCTCAGACAAGGTCACATTACCACATTTCTTCCTTTATTTAAATCCAGTACTTTACACCTCATAGTATGAACAAAATAGCAACTCTCACAACCTGGTTTTGTCTACAAGACTTTCTCATGGGAAAGCCTTGGAGGTGAAACACAGGCATGCTTCATGATGGCAATGCCAACCTACCTTTATCAGCTGACTGACTGCAACATCGCACATGTTCACCACGGTGACAGTACTGCAGGGAAGGGCCAGCATAGTCCATCACACAAGGAGGCGTACACCGAGTTGGAATCTCCACCATCAACCCTGAAACTGTCCGTGTCAGATTATACAGCTATTTTGTGAGTGTCCTGCACAGCTACTCACTAATTTTGCTACGGGGCAAGTGGTTGAGGTTGCAGCTGTTTTGTAATTATACTGCAGATTTTGAACTGATATAGCTGCAAACACACAGGAAAAAAACTATCTCTGTATAGGTATAATGCTGATAATTGATTTTAAACTGAACCTCTGACCTGTAATCCTTAGGTGTAATGCAGCGCTAACACTGCATGGGTGGGCCATGCCCACCTTCAATATTGTGACTTGCCTGCACATGCATGTGTCTGCTCTGTTATGCCACTGGCTTGCATAAAGGATGCAAGTGACACAGAGTCTGACCTGCATACACCTGCACGTGTCAGGCATGGATCACAACAAAAGTACATTTTACACACTGGTAGCAGTCAGACTTTAGTGTGGTCAGACATGACATGGCATGGCCTTGTCTTGCAGGTTCCCTTTATCTATGGTCATATACTGTACATACCTGACTGCACCATTCTTGGATGCGGGTATGGCCCCACCACCCAGAGTGTATCCATGCTTTTGGCCTGCCTAATACACTCAGGGGCCATGGTCTACCCACCCACAATGGAATCTGGCTGGTTAGGGCTACAAGTAGCAGTGTTAACACTGCATGGGTGGGCCATGCCCTCCAAACTGTGACTTTCCTACACCTGCATGGCTCTGCACTGTTATGCCCCAGACTTGTATAAAGGATCTAGGTGACACAGAGTCTGGCCTGCAGACACTTGCATGTGTCAGGCATGGATCAAAACAAAAGTACATTTTACACACTGGTAGCAGTCAGACTTTACAGTGATCAGACATGGCAGGGCCTTGTCTTACAGGTTCCCTTTATAGATGTCACATACTGACCTGACCTACCTACCCCTGCATCTGTCTGCTTTGTTGTGCCTGCCTAATCCACCCAGGGGCCATGGTCTACATATACAGAAAATCGGGGAATGGTCACTCGAGGAGCCTGCCATTGTGCCCGCACTCTGGATGTTTGCAGGGTTTGACACCAGAGCCCAGTCCAGGGTGGTGCGATTCCCAGTTTTGTAATTCAGTCTGGTCGATTCAGAGATTACCTGCGTCAGACCTGCTTCATGGGTCAGAGACATTCAGACATGGCCAGGGTCCTGGGCCCAGTTGAGGTTGAAGTTGCCCGAAATGAGTAGCTCCGTAGCTACCGCTTGGGCCAGTGCATTCGTGATGGCTTCAAGTGATTGGAGGCCAGACTTTGGTGGGTGGTAGACACAACCTATTGTTAGTTGCTTGGTGTGTCCTAGGGTTATGCGGATCAATATACCTTCACCCTCATGGAGGAGATTAGGGCTGGCTGTGGTCACAAGTAGCAGCAATACAAATGCTGAATAATATTTTGGGAATTAGGGTAACAATAGCATATGCTTTTGCATTGAAGCAGGTACTGTTGACAGCAAACACATTAGTTTACTGCTATCTGAACCCAAGACATGTAATTACTCACTGTTACTGTACTGCACTTTTTCAGAGAAGGCTGTTTTTTTTTTTAAATAACCCAAAAATGACATATATAGACACTGACACATGCACACACACACACACACACACACACACACACACACACACACAATAAACTGAGGACGTCCATTTATATCAACTTTATTTATAGGAGCTGTGAGAGGACGTCCATGGTTCTGCAGTAGTGCAGATTCAGTTATAGTTCAAGTTATGAAATTTGCAGTAGAAACAGAGATCATCTTAAATTACTTTTTAAACGCACTACCATTGAAATGAATTGTTGTAAACGCATTGCAATTAGGACACTCAATGGATAACATCTTTAGCTGTGAGGATACTGATGCCTACATCTATTTATACATCTAGGAACTACTCACAGTTTAAGAAACATTTGGGAACCTTTTTTTTTTTTTATAAGCTACTATGTTCTCATGACAATCCCTGACACTTAGTTTGGAGACTGTTCAATTGCACAAACCACAGTCATTAATAGTGCAATTCAAGACATTAATATAAAGCCTGTGACAATCGGGTGTGTAATATCACAGTAAATACCCAAATACAGACTTCTAAGTACTGTTATTTAATAAATATTTATTTTTCCTGTACAACTGCCAATAATTTGGGTGCCCACGCTTATTTATGCAGGAACAGTATGTCAATGCTGCATAAATGGGACTTCCACCATGCTATTGCGGCGATGACGTGGAACAAGAGTGGAAAGCGCACTACTGCACATGCGCGAGTCTAAAGATGGCGAGGGCATCACATCAGAGCATATGAAACAAACAATTTTACAAGCGAAAATACTTTTTCTGGAATGAAGCAGGAGTGGAGGGCACCAACTAATTACTAACTACACTTCACCAGGTAAGAGAATATGCAGTCCTGAAAATGAAAGCTTGTTTTCGTCAATTATTACAAGACTTCTCCTTTAAGCCAGGGACTGCTCTACAACTGACAACCTAAGCTGTCAGCGAGTGCCGACCCCCTGATAGATCTAAGGGCAGCTAGACTTAGAGCACCTTATTCCAACTGATCCGTATAGAGATCATTCAACCATGCCTTACAAAGCACATGCTCCCCCCCCCGCACCCTGATGTGCTCGAAATCAAAGCGTCCCTAACAGGGAGGCACTTCTTGCCATAATCTACTCACTGACCCTCCTCTGGGTGGATAGGCTCATTGACCCATGCCACCTCGAACCACGGGGCCACCTGCATAATGACCCCCCCCATGATTTCCACAGCGGTAACCCTATCTCAAGCACGCTTGCCCTCTCAACGGTGCACGAGATGGTAAAAAAGGGTATATGCTATGATTTGTTCTACTTTATGAGCAGGATGCGTCGAAGGAACCTCGTCACCATACCCAGTACTAAACTACTCAGCTTACTGGTAGCATTACTACTCCTGGCAGGAGATATTCAACCCAACCCCGGCCCCAATACCACCAATAGCTTGGTGGCATCCCCTCAGGACCCTCGCTGGGTGTCTGCCAAGGGTCTGAAGATAGCACATATGAATGTATGTAGCCTCAGACCTAAAATACATGAAGTCCAAGCCTGGCTGGACCTCTACAAGCCTGATGTCCTAGCCATCTCTGAAACCTGGTTAAAAGCCCACATCCTTGATCACGAGATACAAGCACTGGGCTATAGCACCTACCGCAAGGACAGGGAATCCAAAAAAGGGGGTGGGGTGCTAATCTATACAAAGACTGACCTCACTGTGTCACCTCTAATCCTGCAGGGAAGTCTCCCTGCTAAGGGTGAAGGTATATCGAGCCGCATAACCCTAGGACACACTAAGCAACTAACAATAGGTTGTGTCTACCACCCACCAAAGTCTGGCCTCCAATCACTCGAAGCCATCACGAATGCACTGGCCCAAGAGGTAGCTACGGAGCTACTCATTTTGGGCGACTTCAACCTCAACTGGGCCCAGGACCCTGGCCATGCCTTGATGTCTGTGACCCATGAAGCAGGTCTGATGCAGGTAATCTCTGAACCGACCAGACTGAATTACAAAACTGGGAATCACACTACCCTGGATTGGGCTCTGGTGTCAAACCCTGCAAACATCCAGAGTGCGGGCACAATGGCAGGCTCCTCGAGTGACCATTCCCCGATTTTCTGTATATGGAAGAACAGAGCACCCAAGGTCCAGCCAAGAATCCTTACTGCCCGAGACTATACCAAATTCTCGGAAGTACAATTCAATCACTACCTAAGTAGCCAGGACTGGAGCCCCATAACACTCCTCCCAACTCTGGCTGAGGCCTTGGAATACTTTCAGGACTTACTAAGTACAGCTGCCAACCTCTTCGCTCCTATGAAGAGACTGAGGGCGAAAGGCAGCTGTTACAAGTGGATCTCTCCAGCCCTCAAAGCTCTAATGACTACTCGGGACAAAGCCTGGAAGAAGTTCAGGCTCTCCACCCTCCCGGCAGATCTTGTGGAATATAAAGCCCTAAGAAACAAAGCTAAGACAGCCATTAAACTTGCTAAAAGAGAGTACATCACACACCTCCAGAAAACTAGCTTAGGCAACCCTAAGCAGTTCTGGAATCATGTCAATGACCTGATCAAGGGCAGCAAAAAGACTGAATCCAGCCCCATGGAGATCAACGGTCAGCTCACTACTGACTCTTCTCTAATATCGGCTGCCCTTAACAACCACTTCACAGATCTGGAGGCCTACAAGACCGGCCAATCTTCCCTGACTTTGGCCCCAAGCTCAGCTGAAGCAACACACTTTGAGTGACCCTCTTTCCACCTGAGACTGGCAAAGTGCACTGAGGTCCTTACCCTCCTAAAGATGCTGAAACCTAAAGGATCAGGGGGACCAGATGGGATCAACCCTCGGCTACTCAAGGCTGGAGCCACTTCCTTATCCAGTCCTTAACCATGCTCCTTAACAGATCACTGAGGAAGGAGCAGTCCCTGACCAGTGGAAACATGCCAATGTAGTCCCTATCCACAAAGGTGGACTCCAGGGAAAACTAAGCAACTATAGGCCGATCTCCTTCTCTGCACACTTGCCAAGTTGCAAGAAAGGCTAATCTACAACCAACTCCAGGACTACTTAGAAGCTCATCAGCTCCTTGCTCCCTCTCAACTTGGATTCAGACCAAACCATGGTACTGACACTGCCCTCATTAACTTCTTGGATGAAGTGCTCAGGGCAATGGACAAAGGGATACCCGCAGGTGCATTCTTTATAGACCTGTCCAAGGCATTTAACCTTGTCGACCACAATCTTCTGCTACAGAAGCTGCACAATGTGGGCCTAGACCCCAATGCCCTCAAGTGGTTTGGGAGTTATTTATCAGGCCGGACGCAGAAGGTCACATGGAAGGGGGCCATGTCAGAGCCACTACCTCTAAAACAGGGAGTACCTCAGGGTTCAATACTAGGCCCCCTCCTAGTCTCCCTATTTACCAATGAATTAAGTACCTACTACTGTGGGGAGAGCTTGGTTGTACAGTACGCTGATGACACTGTCATCTACCGACCCGTGGGCGATGTGGCCGCTCTTGGTCCGCTCCTCCAAAAGGACTTCACATCCCTAGAGACATGGCTGTGTGAGAACAGAATGGTACTTAATGCAGACAAAACCAAGGCAATGCTATTTGGGCCAAGATCACTGGGACTTGACAGGTCCTCATCCCTCTGACTAACCACACTCTCTGGTAAAAGCATTAATGTAGTTCCCTTCCTAAAATACTTAGACCTAACTCTGGATCAGTCTATCACCTACAAGGACCATGTGGGCCAGGTCACCAGGACCCTACATCGCAACCCGGTACCTTGTACCGACTCAGGGACCAGCTCATCCCTGAGGCCAGGCTCTCCATTGCGACAAGTGTCCTGCTCCCTACCCTGACCTATGCGGCCCCGATTATACTGGGCATGGCAAAGCAAGAGGTATCCAGGATGCAAATCCTATACAACAAAATAGCTTGGTTCGCTAACCAAGACCACCTGCGACATCACCACTGTGACACTCTGGCCCAGCTCCGGTGGCCCACATTGGCCATTCACCTCCAATACCCATTGCTTGTCCAGGCCTACAAGCTACTCAAACCCCCCGCTCCACCAAGCATAGCCGGAACCATAGCCATTAAACACAACCCTAGGAATTTAAGGACATCAGAACGAACACTACTAGAAGTCCCCAGAATAAGGACCAATGCTGGCGGCAGATCCTTTTCCTGCCAAACCCCCAGCCTATGGAACAAGCTCCCCACCCAGTCCAGGATGCCTCCTCACTCACGAACTTCTGCACCAGGCTCAAGTCCCATATACTGGCCACAAGTGCATGCCACTGCCACGGCTCTTAAGGTATCCCCTTTTTCTGCATCAAACTGTCCCAAAGGTGAGCCGACCATGTACCTCCCTCTAGTATTCTGGACACCTAGGGACCAATGCTACCTCATTTATATCACTATGCCAAGTAGTACCAAGGCAAAACTGTGTCATGATGATAACCATGTCTGTAACCACTGTCTGTAACCACCTTATGCTTGAACAACCTATGTAATCAAAAGTTTTTCTCCACTGTATTTTATCTTGTATTGTTATCCCGGGTCGCCCCTGAAAAAGGGACCTTCAGGGCTCAGTGGGCCTACCCGGTCACCAAAATTTAATAAATAAATAAATAAATAAAATAAAATTTGGACAGGGTCCATCCTGACCGTGACCTCCCCCCATATCATTCCCTCAGGCACCACTGCAGACAACACTGCACACACTCAATGAATTACATCTTTCCGCTTGCTCTGGCCATGTCACCCTACAGCAACACTAGTAGCAAACGTTTGGATTAAAACAATACATAATTCTGCTGCAACAAGTTCTGAATCATGATATACAGAAAGTTAATCAGAAGCAAACTTGATTTAAATTGTGTTTAGACATTCGAGCTGCATACATTGCTCCTCCTGACAGTCCCATCTCAACCTGCTAACACTCACCTCCTTTGCTGAGCAAACTTCACTTCTGTGACTCCCACCACCACACCAGATTGTTGTTATACACTCCCCAACAGTTGATCAGGTTCAGGTACCTTAGTTCATGCTGCCGGTCTCTTCTCTGTCTGGAGTCCCTCTCAGCTGCTGGCAGGCAGACATCCACCCGTGCTTCCTCCCACTACTACCTAGTCTAATCTAACAGGAAGGAACATGCTTTACAGTGCTTCCACTGACCTGCTTGTGGAGCAACATAGGCGCAAGGGTGGAAGGTTGCAAATTGCTCTCCAGCTCGAGCAGCACCACAGTGGTGCTGAAATGTCACTCGCGGATCAGCAGTCATCGAAAAAAAGAAAAGGGTGTCAAAAACAGGACAAGTAAGCAAGAACTGGGACAAAAGTGACATTTTGCAAAACTTGTGGGGACACCAGGATATGCTGCCTAAAATAGGGACTGTCCTGGAAAAATCAGGATGGTTGGTAGCTTTATTCCAGTGGGGCTCCTCCTGTGGCTGTGATTCTGGTCATTACACTATAAAACAGGACCTTTCAGAATATGGAACTTTGGTGGAGGCAATGTGGTTAAAGCACTGGCAGACTGCTTTAGGGAGACAGGTGATTAATTTACAACATGTACTGAAAAGTGTTGTGTCTTCTGAGTGTGTGTGTGGTATTATCAGCATTAGTGTAAGTACTATTGTACTGAGCGTTTTTGTGTGCCTGGGGATATTTCAATGGGTGGGACAAGAATTGGAAAGGCTTTTGCCTGGAGTTCAGTGGCCAAGCAGCCAGCCACTCCCACTTCCTGAGCTATATAAGCAGTTCCTCTCAGCCTCATTGTGAAGCAGTTTTTCTTTGCAGCCAAAGGCTCTGTCCTCTAAGGTGCTTGGGGCCTACCCCCACTGCTCGTGCTTGTCTGCTGGCTTCTGTGTTTCTTTCCTGCTTCTGGTTTGTATTTTACCTTCGGCTGTGTGTGTTTTTTCTGTCTTTGTTCCGTTTTGTGTTTGAGTGTCTTTTTTTTTGGGGGGGGGGCTTTGTTTCTAAGCTCCTGGCATACTGCTGCTCCAGAGCTCATACTATTTGCTTTCAGTTACTCACAACTTGAATTGCTTTCAGTTACAACACTCAAATGCCTTGCAATGCAACTGCAAACATTATCTGTGTGTTCAGCTCAGCCATTGCTGTTTTCCATGTTGCATACTTAATTGCTTTCACCTGATTCTGGCTCACACTGAACCCTGGCTATACAGTTGAATCATGCTCAACTCATTCTATTTGCCTCATTACTGCAGTTCATTGCACTGCCTGTGACAGCTGCTTTCAGAGTCTTGTGCCTCCTCTGTTATATGTTTATTGCAGTTTGCAACTTAGTGTATTCAGTACAGATGCTGCTTCTATGTTTGTACACCTGCTTCAAGCTCTGAACTTTGCTATGCAGTTCAATCCTTTTATTTCCTTTGCATGCTGCTGTTTTACTCTGAGGTTAGCTAAAGCTTCTGCTGAGGCTATTAAATTGGCTTTAATATCTGCATGTGGTTCTCGACCCTTTCACCGCTTCCTTATTTGTCCTATGGCAGGGACCGGTTGGTGTTTGGGAGGTCATGGCCAATGTGGCTAATTATTTCTGTTCTAAATCCTGTCTTCACCACCAAAAATCCTCAGAGTTTGTCACTTTGATTTGGCTTTGGAAATGCCTGGCTGGCTTGCCCCACTATTCAGTGCTGTTTCAATGCCTATGTTATGCAGACCTACATGCAGGTCCACTTATTGCTATTGTTTACTGACCTACGAGCAGGTCCACACTTGCTTATGCAAACCATTGCTTCATGCCGACTGCCATCCCTTCGGCTTCAGCCTCTGGGATTCTGCTGCACTCAATTCTGCATTCGACCTTGCAAGGTCTCAGCACTCAATGCTCATTACGATCTCAGCAAACCATGCTCATTCAGCCCACCAGCTTTTCAGCTCTCAATCAATTTCTGGGGCATGCCAGCCATTCTATTCTGGTGCAGGGCTCCTGCCGCTGATGGTCTCGCTCTGCATTTAGTCCGCATCTCGAGCGTGTCCAACTTGGGGCGGGATCTTTCTCACCTGGCCCATAGCTGGGAATGTCCTCATCCCAGGCTTGGCTTTAGCTGCCTGCTATGCAACAGCAGCTCCTGGTGTAGAATTTAAGACTAGCAGTGAAGGGTGGAAAAAGTTACCTCCTTTGGCTCTAATGTTCCACTATCATGGTTAGCTATTGACTTTAGTGGTTTCCCTAGCAAGGCACCTTCACTGCATTCTCCCTATGACTGCCTCTGGTTCATCTGGTTTGATTTAGGGTGGGCACACCAGGTGAGTGCCTCAGCAGTCGTTGCTCTCCTCCTGCACCTTGGTTGCACATATTGTTGCAGAGTTTTCTCGCAACCTTCCACGGCGTTCCTACTAGAGGGTTTGAGTGAGAGCATTCCTCCAAATTGTAATATTTTCCACCTCCCTTTAATTGGGTTTTCCAACTTGCAGCTGCAGAGCTGTCACAAAATAAACTATCCTTAGCCTGGAGGGAAGGCGAGCTAGGCCTTGGATCCCCAGAGATTTCCTCCTCATAGGGTTTTTTTTCTCTCCTCTGTTGCCTCAGGTCATAACTCTTAGTTAGCATAGTAGTGTCCCCTAGTTTCTTTAGGTAGGTTCCACTGTTGGATGGAGGTGGAAGATGTCCTGCCATTCCCTCTCTCCTTAGGGGATCCCCTAATCTCAATGCAAACCATTAGTATCATGCTACGCAAACCTGGGCATTTCATTACGTTATCAAACTGAGCATCTCATTATGTTATCAAACTGTATATGCTTCTCTACTACTGTGTCACAGTTACTGCTACTCCATCACAGTTACTGCTTGCTCATATGCTTCATGTTGCCTCCTTCTTTGGGGTATGATTGTACTACATTTCTTTTGGGGATTCCTAAGGTACCTTTAGCCATGGGAATCATCCCTTGGCACCTCTAGGGTTCCTTGCCTTTCGTACCCCTACAGGGTGGTAACTCCTCTGGAATACAGAATGCGAATGGCCAAAATCAAACTGACACAGTTGCACAAGCATAACACTATACCGGCTGCATAGGACAGTGAACTAATGTGTATCCTGTGTGGTTTAGTCCCACAGCAGCTGGCTAAAGGAAGTGCCTGATTTGTGGACTCAACTCAATTTACTTGGTCCATCAAGGGCAAAAAATAATTTCAGGCAATTATTTATTGTTACTTTATAGGCGACAGTAGCATAAATGCTCTGAGTGGTGCTTTTGAAAAAAATAGTTCATTTCTGAAACGAGTGCCTGTCATCATACCTCTCAAACTCTCAGCTTTAAAAATCATAGCACTGGCCTTCAAAAATCATAGCAGATGGTCAGAATGTGGTGCACTTTCTTATTTTAAAGAATAATATGTCTACAAATAGTGGGCCCCATAGAGTTACTGATAAGAAATGCTTCTATTAACTTAAACCAAGGATGGAAATGAGAAAGGAAAATGTGGGCGCATCGGGATTTGAACTCCGGACCTCTGGTATGCCGTTCCAGTGCTCTAACCATTAAGCTACAGGCGCTGTAACCAGTGGGCCTGTAGCTTAATGGTTAGAGTGCTGGAACGGCATACCAGAGGTCTGGAGTTCAAATCCCGGTGCGTCCACATTTTCCTTTCTCATTTCCATCCTTGGTTTTAAAAAAAACTATATAACTTGCAGGGGTTAAACTGCACTGAGAAGTAGTGGAATTTCTAAATTGGTTTCTGGTTGCAGATTAAGCAACACTAGAGAGAAAGGAATGTGGGACTGTGAAATAGGAAGTTCTTCGGACGCTGTAACCAGTGGGCCTGTAGCTTAATGGTTAGAGCGCTGGAACGGCATACCAGAGGTCCAGAGTTCAAATCCCGGTGCGCCCACATTTTCCTTGCTCATTTCCATCCTTGGTTTAAAAACTATATACCTTGCAGGGGTTAAACTGCACTGAGAAGTAGTGGAATTTCTAAATTGGTTTCTGGTTGCAGATTAAGCAACACTAGAGAGAAAGGAATGTGTGACTGTGAAATAGGAAGTTCTTCGGACGCTGTAACCAGTGGGCCTGTAGCTTAATGGTTAGAGCGCTGGAACGGCATACCAGAGGTCCGGAGTTCAAATCCCGGTGCGCCCACATTTTCCTTTCTCATTTCCATCCTTGGTTTAAAAAAAAACTATATACCTTGCAGGGGTTAAACTGCACTGAGAAGTAGTGGAATTTCTATTAACTTAGTTTAATGATTGAATAGTTTGTGTGTCCAGAAATTGCTCTATCACAGGGGTTCTCAAATGGTGAGGCCAGCCTCCCCGGGGAGGCCCCAACCTGTTCTAGAGGAGGCTCAAGCAAGTCTTGAAAAAGTACTGTATTTAAATTTTGAACTTTATAGAGTTTGAGTGAAGGGATAAGGCAAACTGAAAGAGGATAATAGTAGGTGAATTTTTGTATTTATTCACAAGTCAGTGACAAGGAAGGTACTGTACACTGAGCCATGGCTTATTTCTAGGTGTACCTAGGAAGGGTAGTGAGAGAATACAATTCAAAATGTAACTGCAAAACACTTAAGAAATACAAAATGAATAAAAGTGCAAACAAATTAAGAATAATAAACTAACAATGCAAGGAACAATGATTCATTAGACTGGCAGCAGAACTGTCCAAATACAAGAGTCAACCATACATGTACTAGGAATAAGAGCATGAGGGAACAAAATGATCCCTGAGAAGTTGCTTAAGAGCAGGGTGAGATGGGGAGAGGCAGAGGACGGCAGGAAGGTTATTCCAGTTAGAGGAGAAACAGAAAAAGCAGTCTCACCCATGAAGGTATGGCAGTAAGGGGTAACAATGGTTCGAGAGTCAAAATATTGGAGCAAGGAGGTTGTCCTGTTGGGGGTGGGGGTACAATAAGCTTAATAACATGAGAGCAAGCTATGCAAAGAGGTTTCAATTTATTCCTGATGTACTGTGAAAAGTAGGCTATTTTTCTATGGGGAGGCCCAAAATATTTCAGTATTTTGGGGGAGGCTCAAGATCTTTTTTATGGCTTAGGGGAGGCTCACTATGACAAAGTTTGAGAACTGTTGCTCTATCATTATTGAGAACATCAGTAAACCTTTGCAGAGCAAGGGTAAATTTGAGTATGAAAATCATAGAGCTATGTGAAATTCATAGCAGTTGAGAGGTATGTCTGTTTTACTTTTGGTTTGAGGTAGCACACACTGGAAGTGCACCAACGTTTAACCGAGCAAACTTTTCCCGTAGTCCAATAAAGAGAGTATGAAATAAAGTGTAATTAACATTGGTGGGCAATGTTAACAGATCCCTGTCAGACAGGTAAAATGAAAAAGATCTATATAAGCAGTTAATCATGAACTGAAGCTGCTGACATCATTTCTGGTTTGCAAGTGCCACATTTGGGGAATAGGGCAGTGGTAAGGGTAAGTAATGGTATTTAAGGCCCCCCACTGTGAGTGAAAGTAGACTGTGGTGGAGGCAACATCGCTGATGCACTCGAAGACTGCCTGAGGAAATCAGCTGTGGAGAGCCTGTAGGTGCTACAGAAGAAGATAAGCACTACTGAAGGAGACATAGTAAGGGGCAATATTTAGGAGCAAAGGGTGATGTTTGATTTCATTTTTCCCCTCTCTTTCTTTTGTGGAGTTTATCTATAGATGGTAATGGAGGAGACATCTGAGAATAGAAACAGCTAGGATGCAGCGGACTGCTTAATGTGCTTCTTGCTTGCATTCGTGGAAGGTGAAACATGACTCAGCTTCATATGCGGCAAGTACTGAAGGATTGAAGAATTAAGAGCAACAATTAGAAGGCTTGAAGACCACAGTCAAAAGCTGCAGAAGACAATGAAAGTGGAAGAATACTTGAGGAGGACCTTTGGGAAGGTCCAAGGACTGGCAGAGGACCATTGCCTAAGTGAAGAGATCCATAACCAGGATGGGAGGAACCGCAGAGACATGTAACTACATAAAGGCATAGGCATGGAGTAAAGAGAAGACACAAAATAGTGAAAGGAGTGGAAACCAGTAATATGGTTCTATGTGATAACAGTGAAAGCCTAAAGGTGATCGCCGTTATCGTGAAGTCAAAGTGGCAAAAATTTTTTTGGCACTCTGACACCCCAGCGCACAGCAAAACAGCACCAGGGACTTCGTTTTTTAAAGTTTTCTGTGGGGGGCTGTGTTCCCTGCACCCGACCCCCACTCAAAGGATTCTCAATTCCAGGGGGGTGCATGTCGGGGTGTGTGTGTGAAAACATTAAAAAATAAAGGTTCGGGCTGGATGCAACAAAAATGCACCAGCACCCGGACCTGAACTCAGTACCCTGCTGACCGATGCTGGCAACCCACCCACCATGCCACGGGGTTGGCACAGCAACTGACTGTAGCACCACCCCCACATCCCTCGCTGTTAGTGCCTGCTCCCACCCCCCCGCGCGTGCGTACGTATAGCGACAGGATGTCGCTATAGTCGCGCACCCCTCCATCTGGCCGCTGTATCCTCCTGTAGCCATTTCCAAATGCGCTGGGGAGGGAGTCACCATTATTGTCAGTGCCCTTCACCCAGTACCCTCATAACGGGATACCAGTAATATCTTTAATAGCCTGCAAATTGCAGATGCTGACCAGAGAGTGGAAGAATGAAGCCTAACAATGGAGGAAGAGCCCAGATAACACAAAATGGAAACAAGCCACTCTGGAGAGCATAGGAAGGCATGAGAGGGAATTGCAGTTGATGACTCATCTCTGAGAGGGGCTGCCACAGTGCACTGGCTAACAACTAACTGAACTCAAACCATATTGCCACCAGCCTGTTGCCAATTTGCCACTTGGATGTTCCCTTCTCCTCCCACCTATGCCTTTACTGACACAGAATCAGGCCTCTGGACATCCAAAACCCTTTTTGCTTTACACATTCCTGAGCATGCTCCTGCAGTAGAAGCAGTCCCACTTTAAGTACTGTACACGCTCTCGGGGACAGAACACAGAGTTTGCCAATAAAGTAAATTACCTGTAACTATAAAAAAAACTGCACAGTCACACATAAATTAAACACAAAACATAATTATTTATAGAATTTTTAAGATATACAGACCACAAATAAAGATAAGGCAGAGCACACGAGGGAAAGCAAAATAAACATTTTCTACAAAAGAATCGAAGAGCTCTCCAGGACATATTTGGAAACAAACTGGTTCCAGCTTGGTATGCTGTTTCTGGTAAAACATTTAAATAAATTAAATAGATAATCAATAAATTAAAGAATTGCAAACAGAAAAATAGACTAAACCAAATCATGTTTAGATTCTGTCTTACCTCACAGGCTTTCTTAAACAAAAACTTCCACGCAGGAGTAAACTCCCCAAAAGACCATTCAGTAGATTGTGTAAGGGTGGAAAGACTGAAAGTTGAAATACAGAGTGTCAGAATCCTGAGACTGATCACCCGAAACACAGAATCCCGACACTCTGTAATTGCCTGCAGCAGAGGTTGTTTTCCATGTTTCAGGGCCTTTGCCCCCTGCACCCCCCCCCCACTTAAAATAACAAACTCTGTGTGGGCAATTACTGAGTGTCAGGATTCTGAGTTTTGGGCAGTTAGTCTTGGGATCCTGACACTCGGTATTTCGTCTTCAGACTTCTGTAGTGATACCATAAGGGCTCTAGCTCTGATTTAAACAGCTTTCTTTGTGGGTATGTCTGACTCTACAAACACAGAGAAGAGAAACAGAGCATGTCCCTTGCCTGTGCACCCTAGTTAAAGCATGCCTTGGCTGCCATGATATCACAGGTTTCATATATGGGGCTTGATTTTCAAAACCTGGTGTCTGATGCAAGGTACTTGTGTCAAACATAATTGATGTAAGTGGCACCTGGCATCAGAGGATGCAGCAATCCTGATTTTTTGAATGCAGTCTGTGTCAAAATCGGGTGCCTTGGCAGACGGGGCTGAGTGCCAAGTGCAGCCTGCCACATTCCCTACTTTGGGATTCCAAAAGGTCCCTAAAGATCGCAGCAGCTACCTGGAGTTAGACCAGCCCTGAGCTGATCTAATCCTCTTGTGCTACCCCGAGAACTGTTGCCGGGTGGCGATGGAACATGTGTGTGCAACCAGCTGCACACACATACACACTGCAGCTACAGACATCCTGGCATGGATGACGTGGTGGTCAGGGCACCATGTGGTAAGACTGGTGAGGATCTATGGCTGCCCGGGGGAAAGGTGGTATACTGTTGGGATGCCCTGTTCGTCCCATGCCACCAATTCTGGTAGTCCCCATGTGCCACCCGCAGAGGAGCAGACTGTCCTACCCACACTGCCATATGTCTTCTGGTGCTGCATGGCACATGGTTGGCAGTCATGCCTAGGGACAGCACACAGCTGCATTTGTGAGCACCCCTGCAGCCTGCTGGACCATACACCACCATTTCTGTGGGAGCTGCTGTGCTGACAGTGTTGGGGTAGGTGTGTGCCAGGACAGTAGAGGTGCTGTACCACTGGCTGCAATGCCATGGCTGCCCATGGGTATGCATGGCAGGACTTGGGACACACTCTGCAGCACCCAGACCTTCTGCAGGTGCTCATGGCACATGTCATGCCATGGCTGTGTACCATCAGGCACTGTTTTGGGTGCACCACCTAGTCAGCATGCCTCTTGCACTGTAAGCATATCCTCTGCACCACTGTACCATGATTGGTGGAGCTGCTGGTGGCCTCCATCAAACACCCCACTTGTGCCACTTGGTTGGTGCACAACCCTGCTTGCAACAGCTGACATGATTTTGGTGCTGGGACTCGTGCTGTATGAAAATCTGACGCAGGGTCCCTGTCATACCCAGCTTTGCTCCAAGTGGGACTTTGGCACACCTTGCCATGATTAGGAGGGCCTTTTGAAAACTGAGCCCATGATGTGCAATTAGCTTGTTTTTTTTTTTCAGCATACATGAAGTAAACAAGTCATGCTGCCTATTCATATGTGAGCAAGGGATGAGTCAACCTTCACCTCAGATAAGCAGCTCAATGATCCCCCATCAGACTTAAAGAGGAGAGGAAATTATTTTTAATTGGCAGCTATTTATAATGTTCCCATTTACAGAAATATCAATAAGCCTAAATGATTCATGTATAACTGACCCTGAATAAAAAGTGATGTGAAAACCTATTTTGCATTGTTTTGCTTTCATGGGCAGCATTCCGTTACAGTTCTCTTCATGGAACCAGTGATCTGGAGTTTTAACTATGTCACAGTTTGTGTACAGAACTTTAAGCATGGTTCTGATAGGACAATAGCTCAGGTTTAGCATTCTGTACACAAACCGTGACTAGTAAAAAGTCGGAATTACTGGTTCCAGGAAGAGAACTGTGCAAAATGTTGTCCATAAAAAGAAAACAATGGAAAGCACAGTTTTTTACAACACTGTTTCTCAAGGTACGGTTAAATATATCTCATTTGGAGAGACTTAACATAAACTGTTATGTATTATGGTGGGTTAGAAACTGGATAACAAACTGAACACAGAGAGTCACCATAATGGTTACTTGTCTACAGACAGTACTGTGACTAGTGGGGTGCAGCAGGGGTCGGTCCTGGGGCCTATCATTTTTCAGATTTTTATCACTGACATGAATAATAATGCCATCAACTGGATAACAAAATACGCCAATGATGCTAAACTGGGTGGTTTAGGTAACACTGTAGAAGATATAAGTACTATCCAATCAAAGCCTGATAATATAAGTAGATGAGTATTCACATGGGGTATGCATTTTAATTTAGACAAATGTTGTGTTCTACACTTGGGGAAAACACAGGTACCACATTGGTATACACTTTGCAATACCACACTGAAGATCAGTATGGAAGAAAAGTACTTGGGTGTCATAATAAACAACTCCTTTGACCCAAAGGACTACTGCATGACAGCAGTGGCAAAAAACCAAAAACTACTGGGCGCAATTAAAAGAAATATGAGTAGGAAAGCTGAGGTAATACTGTAGTATCACTGGATCGATCATATGTAAGACAGCTATTAGAATATGGCAGCCAAATATGGTAGCCATACAGGAAATCCAATATAGGAAGAGTGGAACAAGTGCAACATAAAATTACTAAAATTATAAAACAGGTTAAAGAGATGTCATACTCTAATAGACTAAAGGAACTAGGTCTCTTTTCCTTGGAAGAACACTGGAAGAGAAGTGATATAATATTAATGTACAATATAATACAGGACACATGCTTACTTAATGAGCTTAACCTGACCTTTAAAGACAGTAACACAACTACAAGAGGTCATCCAATTCAAATTAAACATAAGAGATTCAGAACAGACAAAAGAAAATATTTATTTACTGAACTTTTCATTAACCGATGGAATAATCTTTTAGAAAATATAATTTATCAGCGAATCAATGAATAAGTTCAACAATAATCTGGACAAATTTATAAATAGTGGAGAAAATTTGAATTACTAAAATTAGACCACAGGAGCTACTTAAGGGCATCTGCCTTTTCAGCTCCTTAACCTTTTGTGTGAATCTTTTGTGAAGTTATTCATTTGGCTTACTAGGAACATTGCTAACTGCTGCCGGTTAGCACAAATTCCCTGTCCCCTTTAACGTTATTTAGCATGAGTGATGAAATCTCCCCACCCTCAGTATGTGACCCCTTTAACAGTTTAACCCTCTGCAAGTAGCTTGACACACAGAAGCAAGTATTTTAGAAAGCTGGAAAGCAAACATTTTATGCACAATTCAGCGAAAGACATTGTCACAGGGACTGGCAGCAAGCTGTGCAGGTGAGATCATGAGAACACCATGGTGATATGCCTTCCAGGAGCTGGTATTGTGGACATTAGAGAAAACATTGATTGACTTCTGAGAGCAGCAAAAGGGAAACCAATAGCAACTATCCGGATGGGAATAAATGATGTGGGGAGACTGACTTCAAGCTGGTTGAAGAATTACTATATGGCAACTGCCTTGAAGGTGAGGCAGACGAATGGGACTGTCATGATCAGCAGATATATCCAGTGCCATGAGCAGTACAGGTAAGACAGCACACAATACAAAATGAACACCTAGCTGAAAACATGGAGCAGTACTGAGAGACACATCTTTCTACCGAACATGTCTAACTTCTGGAGTCAGCAGAAGTTCTACACCAGAGATGGACCGGTCTTGAACAGATGGGGAACAGAGAAACTCGTGGGCAGATCTAGTGAAAAGTGTTGTCAGAGAGGATTTAAAGGGGAACAATCAGCACCAAAAGCCCCAAACCCAAGTGTGAAGCTGGTTCCAATTTGCACTTTGTGTGCCCCAAACATTTTTTTTTATTTACTGTGTACTGCAGTATAATAGATTGTATCAGACTGTTTCTGATAACTTCCAAATAAACATTTTCTGTAACTATAAATCCCAGAATCCCCTGCAGCTGGCAGCAGAGGAAGGTTGCAGCAGTGGGAGATTCAATAACCAGCAGTGCACGTTAGAGTTTTTTTTTTTAATTATTCTTTTTATTAGTCAGATTTTAACTTATATACATACAGGTCCACATTTATGATTTTATACATTGCATTTACAACTGGTCAAAAAGTACATTCATTATTTAGGGTTCATATAATGCTTCTACATAAAATTCAATGTTTGTTCCAAGCAGTTTATTACTCCCAATAGGGTTACAATCTAGTCATGCCCTAGTTGAAAAAAAAAAAACTCCTTAGGGTTTTTAGTATGCATATATGTAAGGGTTGGTCATTCTCCGGTTCATCGAACTTTCCCTTACAGGATTCACGCACTTCTCACTCCACGAATGGGTGAACCATTCACCTCAGTTATACTGGTGGTTCCGGCCTAATCCATGGACGGAGGTGGAGGGGAGAAGGGGGATGAGGTAAGCCAAAAACCAAGCCCCCCAGAGGCGAGATGTCACCGGCAGGATCATAGCCTCCAAGATCCCTCAGGGGCAGCTGCGTTAGGGTACAAAAGTGGGATCTACCATCATATAATATATCTGCCACCGTGTCCATCTTTCGGCGAAAACCTCCCCACGCTCATTTATATTCTATGTCATTTTTTCCATGTTATAAATTTGCCGGGTGATTTCCCACCAGTTTCGGATTGTTGGTGCGTTCATTGTTAACCATTGTCTAGTTATTACCTTTTTAGCAGCTGTGAGAAGTAGTAAAAGCAAGTATCTTGTGTTTGTCCCTCTGTAGGATTTAGGCAGGATAAGAAACAAGTACATCTCCAGTGTCAACTGAAACTGTGGGTTGAAAAGCTCCTGCAGCTGCGTTTCAAGCTGCTCTAAAAAGTTGGAGAGTACTGGGCATGCCCACGTAATGTGAGTCAGGTTGGCCTCCCGCTCGCCGCACCTCCTCCAGCATTCCGCAGATTTATTTAATGAGTAATGCTTAGTGACTGTAGGTGATCTAAAATATCGTAACAAAACCTTCCAGGCATATTCTCGCCATTGACCCGAGCTTGTGACTCTGGAGGAGTAACCGCACGCCAATCGCCAATCTGAAAAAGATAGCTGGTAACCTGTCTCCTCATGCCATTGTGTACGAATGTTTTTAGTGAGGGCCTCACCCTGAGAGTTCAAGGATTGATAATATAAGGAAATCAAGTGGTCTTGCTTTCCTGTATTGTTCAGGGAGATCTGACATCGAATTGGTGCTGCGTAGTTTTCTGGGTTTCGCGTGGACGGGGATAAGTTTTCTACATAATGTCTAAGCTGTAGATATTGGTAGAAGTCACTACGTGGCAGACAAAACTTTGCTTGTACTTCTGTAAAAGACCAGATTATACTCTGTGACATGATTTGTGGTAAATACCTCAGCCCTAGGCTGTCCCATGTATTAAACCCGGAATCCAGAGTGTTGGGTGGAAAGTCCGGCAGCGCCTGTATAGGACACAGGAGTGGTAAGTAGGGGGATAATCTGTGTGACTGTTTTAGCATATGCCAATTTTGGAACTGTGCTGCCAGCCAAGGATTAGTTGCTGGGTAGGCCTTCCTTCCCACCGCTGGTCGATAAATTGCTCGAAAGTATGTCGTATCATTCATCAGTATTTGCTCCATTTCCATCCAATGCGGGTGGGTATTTTTATTCTGTCTTGCCATTACGTGTACCATGGTTACTGCTTGTTGGTAGTACTTTAGGTCCGGAAGAGCCAAGCCACCATCCTTTCATGCGAGGGATAATACCCTAAGCGCACTCGTGCTTTCCTTCCTGCCCACACAAAGTGTCGTATGAGGCGGTTGATTTCTTTAAAAGTCCTTAAGGGAACAAATAGGGGAACGTTTGAAATAAGTATAACGCTTTGAAGAGTAATCATTCTAACTAGTTCTATCCGCCTAGTTAGGTTCAGTGGCAAACAGCCCAAGACCGTAGGTCCTGCTTTAATTGTGCCAAAAAGGAGAGTAGTTATGCTTATAATAGTTTATAGGATCACGGGAAATATATATGCCCAGGTATTTTAGTTTTGCCAGATTCACCTACCAGGGAGGGTATCTACTATCCCCTTCGTGGGTGTATAATTGAATGTGAGTATTTCAGTTTTAGTTAAGTTTAATCTATAGCCTGACATCAAACCATATGCATCTAGAATTTGGCGGACCGCTGGTATGGATTGTTCTGGATTTTGGAGGTACAAAAGTATGTCATCTGCATATAAGGGAATTCGATGTTCCGTGTTCCCAAAGGTGACTCCTCGTATGTCAGGTGAATCTCGGATTTGTTGTGCTAGGGGTTCTATAATTGTTGCAAATAGTAACGGAGATAATGGGCAACCCTGGCGGGTTCCTCTTTTAAGTGGGAAGTAGGAAGAGTGATGTCCGTTTACTCTTATGCAGGCCTGAGGAGCATAATATATGTTTTGTAAGACTTGTATGAGGCCAGAAGGGAAGCCAAGCTTGTGCAGAATGGAGTACAGAAAAGGCCACGAAACCCTGTCAAAGGCCTTCTCCGCGTCAAGACTGATTAGTGCCGCTGGGGAATCCGTAACGTTCATTCGGTCCACGAGATAGAGAGAGCGTTTGATGTTATCCGTAGTGGTACGTGTCCTCACGAACCCCGTTTGGTCCTTGTGTATTAGAAGCGGAAGGACTCGATCCATACGATGGGCCAAATTACTCATAAACATTTTATAATCTTGGTTTAGTACTGAAATTGGTCTGTATGATGCGCATTCCTGGAGTTTTTTCCCTGGTTTGGGGATCACCGATATAGTTGCATAAGACCAGAATTTTGGGGGTGAGTCGCCCTGTAATATAGAATTAAAGACACGGAGGAGTGTGGGCTGAATCTGAGATCCTGCGGCCTTGTAAAATTCTGCTCCGTATCCATCGGGACCCGGGGCTTTCTGAGACTTGGAATTGGCTATGGTCCATGCTATCTCAAGGCCTGTTATACGTTGCATAAGTGAATCTCTGTGTTCTTCCACTAGGGAAGGCAGGGAAAGTGTCTCCATGTATGCCGACAGGCAATCCGGGGAAGGGACAGATTCCGGGTTATACAAATTACTGTAGTATGCCTTAAATGCCTCTGCAATCTCAACATGTCTTAGATAGGAGTTGTCCCTCAATTGGGTGCCTAATGGTCACTATCGTTGCTGCCTTCCATTGTCTTGGATTTGGTATGCGAGACGTAGCTCACGGCCTACCTCATAGTATCTTTGTTTCAAGAATGCTAGGTTATTTCAGTTTGTTGTAGCGCGAGTTTATCCAATTCTTGTTTGGTTTGTTGTATCTGGGGGAGGAGGGTATCGTCTCCCTGCTTGTGTGCTTGTTGTAGGAAATGAAGGGTTTCCTCAAGCTTAGCTCTGCACTCCCCGTGCTGTCTTTTCTTCTGTGATGCATATCTAATTATATGTCCCCTTAAAACTGCTTTTATTGTGTCCCAGTAGACCGAAGGAGTAGTGTCTGAGACCGGGTTGTCAACCATGATCTCAGAGATCTTGTCTGAAATGAATTCTTTGAATTCCTTAGACCATAAATGAAAAGGGATTTAGTCTCCATTTTGTTGTTTTAGGTTGAAAACCAAGGTCCCAATACGTGATCATGGGTGCGTGGTCTGAAATGGATATATCCCCGAGCTGCGCATTACATACAGTATACAGTTTTTCCACTTGGGTGAAAGTATAATCTATTCGGGAGTATGTGTGGTGCACGAAGAATAGTATGAATAATTTCTCACGTGTGGATGTAAGTTCCCATATATCACACCACCCCATTTCGAGATAAACTTTTTAAAGAATTTCTGAGTTGCCGACAGCTTCTGTGGCCTCCCTCTTGTGGAGTCGATGTTTGGGTCAACCATAAGGTTAAAATCCCCGGACATCAAAAGGGTACCCCTAGTAAAATTCACCACCTTATCCAGCAAGGGTCGCAACTGAGGAACAGTAATACCTGGAGGGAGGTTTATATTGGCTAGGGTAATCTCCTCATTATTGAGCTTCCCTCTGGTAAGGACTAGTCGGCCCTCCGAGTCTGACCAAGTCTGTTCCGGCCGATATGGAGTATGAGACGGAACTAATATGGCCACCCCTCTTCTTCTACCTCCCCTATATGAGGCATAAAAAACCTGTCCACGGCTTAATTTAGCGAGTTTGGAATGCTCCACTGGATTCATATGTGTTTCCTGTAGAAAGGTTATATCTGCCTTAGCTCTCCGGAGGTATGCCAGCATTTTGGACCTTTTTATCGGAGAAGCCAACGCATTTATGTTTAAAGAGAGCAATTTTAACTTTGGTGAGTGCATCATGACTAGTGTCTGAGATGTTGGTGTTTTGGCACCCCCGCTCCCCCTCGGGATGTCCAAAAAACCCATATATTTTGCAATCGCAATGACCAGGTTAAGTTCGATGACCCGTTAACAGACATAATAATAAAGACACTATAACCTTTATTATGAACATACAACATTAAGTCAAAACTAGGACTATTAGCCAACGTGGCCATTGAGTCAAACATAGAACAGTTAGCACTTCCACAGATCTAGGCAATGCCCTGATCACTAGTAGGAGCCAAAGGTCCTACCTGTTCGGCCCTCTATTATCTGAGGGCCTTAGGTATCTAGTACCTAAGGGACAAAGGGTAATTGGGGTTGGTGACTCTAGTCGCGAGCTATATGCTCCTCCGAGGACAAATATATCTGAGAGGCAGCAGTTAATTAATGAAAGCTATTGACCTCCGAGGGCTGTAAGGGGGTTTTAGTAGTCCTCTACTGCTCAGGCGTCATCCCAGAGGTCCTATTAAAGCTATGCAGGGGAGTCCACTCCGATGTTGGGGTGGGTCCATCATTTTCAGCCTCCCCCTACATAGTATTGAGGGCTGAGGCTTCGCTCCGGAACCAGGGCCCAACACCTTCCGGAGTTGTTACCCCGTCCAGCGCGGATGCCTCATCCCTTCCCAGTCAGCTTACCTAACATCAGGGGTCGAGTATGGGACAGATAGAATCTAAAGTAAGCCTCTGATGGCTCCGGGATCGCAGTCCAGGACGGCAGGTGCTATGACTTCCAGCTCGCCCTGAGTCCCCGGCTAGAACCCAGTAAATGTTGGGAATCATTTATTAATCTATTTTGATACCTCCCTTCCCTCCCCTTCCCTTAGTCCCTATCCCGCCCATCTTCTTACTGATGGGGGTCAATTAAGAACACTCGTGCTAAATTAAAATACTAAAATCGTATTCCCCCCCCCATCAGGTCCGCTATTCCTGCATTGACCCATGTACACACAAAGAATGATCACATGGGTAATCCGCAAGAGTGCAAGGAAATTAGACCTAACTTAGTTTCCAACAGATTTTGCCATCAAAAAAAAAAAAAAAACCCTGGGGAAAGGCCATCAGGTCCACTTTCCCGAACAATGCAGGTCGGAAGCTAGAGTGAGGCTTCGTCCGAGTTACTAATGGGCTTTTATATGTAGTGGGGTATCCTCTCTGTGACAGCTCCTAGGTCTGGAGGTATCCTCTAGGGAGGTTAAACCTCTCTAATTAAGGCTATATTACCCCGGTTCAGGCATGGAAACATAAGACCCTCCAGTGTCTTCTCCACCTCATTATGTCCTGGTAGTGAATCATGACTCCATGACGACCAGGCTACTCCATTCAACAGGTTTCTCTCGATCCGATCATCTTAATTCTGTTTGGAGTGAGAGTGTAAATTTATTTCTCTTAATTATTTAAATTGCCCATCTATTGTTCGTGTTGGGCAATATCAATTCCTGACAATACCTCAAATCAAAGAAACATCGAAAAGGGTCCAGATCAATTTGCTAAAAAACATTTACCTATTACCTTCATGTAGCCTGCTAAGACTACGGTCCAGCCCCTTCCCTTCCAATTGACCAACTTTCTCCTGGATTAATGATTACATTCAGGTGCCTGCATTTAGTTATTATTCGTTTCAAGTTTATAGTATTTCAGGAGGAGCTGGGGTTACCATGAGTCGCGCTCCCTCTGTCCGTCCCTCCCAGCAACCCTTTGGCCTAGTGCCACATAGAAAACTGGTTAAAGGACAACCCCTTATTTTGCCTTCACACTGCTTAAAAAAAAAAAAAAAAAAGGCTTCATAGGGAGGTAAAGGAAAAGCTATGGCTTACACTTATGCTAGAACTGCATTTATGTAGTAAGCATAAATGCCATTTTATAGCTTCTACCCGGTCTGCTCTACAAAATGGTCAACAGACGCGAGACATAATTATATCAATGGAGAGAGAGCTAGACTGCTCTCTACACAGTGCTAAACAGTTTGCTAAATCCCGATTTGCAGTACATTTCTATCAAAATCATGACTTAATATGCATTATTACAAATATACATGCCAAGCCATGCCTTTGATGATTTCTTTTACAACATTAGTGCAGAAAGTCAGAAATGTAACCGATGCTGCACCATGGGCTTTCTGAGCCGTATGGCAGCACAGAGCAGCTAGCTGTTGTTCAAGTGGCAGCTGCATAGCTTCTTTGTCTAGTAAAGGTCCAGCAGTTCCTTGTACCCAGATTCCAGAAGTCTTGGATCTGTAATCCCATATAAGTTAGTCCATTCAAGTATATGGACACAGACACTCCCCTACTTCCCGTCCGCCACTTCAAGTCCGGTCCAACTTTTCAAAGTCCCCCGAGATCTCTATCACTAGAATAACAAAAAAATAGTGCTCCCTCTGTAGTCTGCATAAAAGTGGGAAATGAACACTGTACCGAGAATTCCCCCTCCTTTCTTCTCGACTGGACCCGGCAAACGACATGGTCACACGTCCTTTAACAGTACCAGTCAGGAAGGAGGGCGCACCCTCACAACAGCATCCAAGTCTAGATCTAGTCCAGATAAGTAGCAGGAATGGGAAAAATGTGTACAAAAAATTTCCCTCTCCAACACACCCATGGCCTCCTCTGTACGGTGCCCACCACTGGAGACTGCAGCAAAATTCATTTTCTTGTTCTTCCAGGATGCAAGCAGAATTAAGGAAAATGTACTCCACCACATCCTAGGCTAGGGACCATTTGTGTGTCGAATTACCTAGTCTGCTCAGAAAATCTGCTTACAAATTCAACTTCCCCTGCTAAGTGTACTGCAGAGATCTGACACTAGTACTTAAATGCCAAGTTAGAGTTTCAAACTCCTTGGCATGAATTTTGAAGATGTGAAACCCCTGTCTTTGCTTATGTAGAACATCACAGTTGAATTGTCTGTTCTGATTTGTAACACTGTTTTGAACTTTACTGAAAAACACTTTAAGGGACAAGCATACTGCCCTCACTTCTAATAGGCTGATGCGTTCCATTCTCTCCTGAGGGGATCACACTCTAGTTATGAAGTTTCCCCTCCAGATAACCTCCCTATCCCAGTTAACAGGCATCTTTAGTGAGGATCACACTGCTCTCCTGAAGACAGAAGGAAATCCCTCCTCTGAGAAGAGCAGACTCTTTCCACCAGCTCATGGGAGCAAATCTGAGTTTCCTTCATTTTTAATCAGACTAAGGGCACAATAGTTGTGGTTAAGAACATGCAACCTAGGAGTTTGAAGAAATCTT
This sequence comes from Neoceratodus forsteri, assembly GCA_016271365.2. Taxonomy (NCBI): domain Eukaryota; kingdom Metazoa; phylum Chordata; order Ceratodontiformes; family Ceratodontidae; genus Neoceratodus; species Neoceratodus forsteri. The sequence continues at coordinate 1,113,414,865 of CM028131.1, forward strand.
GTGCTGACCTGTGTAAATCTGAAACAAAAGTGACAACAGAATTCACTAGGGCTGATGCCCTATGGGCATTATTTAGTTATTATTCATTTCAAGTTTATAGTATTTCAGGAGGAAACGGGGTTACCATGAGTCGCGCTCCCTCTGTCAGTCCCTCCCAGAGCGGCCAAATTAGTGGCTCATTCGAGTGGGCCGACAGAGGGAGGAGACATCAGACATGGCGTCACTTCCATGACAAATCCTGTTTTAGGTAAAGAGCTAGTATCCCTACACAGCTCAGGTGAGGTTGTATGAATTCTCGAGAGCTCCCTTCTAACCCCTGTCCCCCATACACGCATTCCCTCCCTGGGCTGCCAGCCACACAGTTGCCAAAGATGTCGCCCCACATGAAAGCATCCACCTCCCCCCCAGGCCACAGAGCAGACACTGCGACCAGGCCATCAGCCCCACATCCGACAAGCTCAGGAGCGATGCCAGGCGGTTCAAACACACAGAATCCCATGAGAGCCGCCCGGCCACGACACGCGCAGCAGACCCCCAAGAAATCCGAAATGGACTCGGAGCTCCCCGATCCCCAGACCACGCGGCACCGTCTGAGCACGCAGCCTTGCCCATCCCCCGTTTCCAGAGGAAAACTTCAGTCCATCAAGTCACAACCTGAGGCAAGCATCATAGCAATGGCATACAGTTCCCTAGATCCACCTCCCCAGCCAAGCAGGAGATCTACCTACCCTCTTTTGACTCCCCCCACCCCCCTTGACGCACCTCAGCTCCCGGCTCCCCCCCGCCCCAGCTCCGATAAGCGGCTAGCACCACCTCCTTCCCCCCGACTGTCAGTGTTCAGCCATAAGTGTGATCGGACTGAGATCTTAACTGTTCTGGACTCCCAAATTCGGGATCCAGCCGCTGTACAGATATTCACGGCTGTTCAATCCACCTCTCCCCCCATCCCCAAGTGCCTCTGTGTCAATTCATTCAGCCCAGCGAGAGAGCAGAATTAACCAGCAACAAAGGATAACAGCCAAGTCGGGGGAGCACAGTGGTATTTTCACGCCCAGAGCCAGTGGACTTACCGCATGGAAGATCCTCTATATCCAGCCCAGTCACTCTCCCAAGCTCCTTTCCTGATCTCCCCAAATCTATAGCTAGAAAATACCCCTATCTACCCTATTTCCCTCCCAAACAGTATAACGGATCAGAAACTGTAATGTTTTTAACATGAGATCATTTTAATAAGTCCTTGAGGCCTTCCCAGTACAACACTAAGCCAACCTTCTGGCAAATACTTGCTGTTAGCATTTCATGTTGTTTCTCTGCTGGGACTCAGTTCAGATACCGGTTGGTCTTGGGCTCTAGCTTTTAATGCTTTCACGACATTCTGGATAGCTTCAACTCCCTGTTTTCTCCTGGCAGCTCGCTGCTCAACAGACCAAACTTTTTGTGCTAGTTTTGCAGCTATTGGGGCTCCTACGCCAGTGCGTTGCTTTGGGACCTCTAATTTCCTGGTTTGGAGCTCCTTTGTTGTATCGAGGGCTGATTCAAACACAGTGGGGCCATCTTCAAAGTGTACCAGTAGTTTTGCCGGATATAAAGTTCGGAAACGGATTCCTGCCCCTTTAAGAGCCTTCATGATTGGAAAAAACAGCTTCCGACGTGCCATTACTTCTGGTGCAAAATCGTTTTCAAAAAAGAGCCGGTTATTTTTGTAGAGCACTTTGCCTTGTTTCCATGCAGTGTGCAGGACAGTTTCTTTCTCTTGGTGACGGAGAAATTTGATGAGGACTGTTCGTGGGCGAGCACTAGCAGGCGGTTTTGGGCCCTAAGAACGGTGGACTCGTTCAATCTCCAGGGTTATACCCTCAGGTAAGGGGAGAAGTTCCTTTAGCAGGCTTTGCATAAAAAGGATAAAATCAGCCGTTTCAGTGCCCTCAGGAAGTCCCGATAAACGAATGTTATTTCGGCGACTTCTGCATTCTGCATCTTCAACGCGCTCTTGTAGGGCTCTGAGTTGTGTATGTAATTGAGTAATGGCTCTCTCTGCATCATCCACTCTCTGGTCTGTTGTTGTTAGTTGCTCCTCTGCACCCTCTTGCCTTTTTTCTAGTTTGTTCAAATCCGTTCTCAAACCTGTCACCGTGGATCTCATCTCTTTCCGGAAATCACGTATTTCTGAGAGCATTTGGGCCATTTGTCATTGTAGAATCGTATTGGGGACGTGGTCGGCCTGCGATGTGCTGTGGAGGGAGGTCGATGAGGCCCGCGAATCTCCGCTGAGTCTTCAGGTTGTGATCTGACGCATTCTGTCCGATTCGGAGATTTAGTTTTGTCCATACCTCTCTTCCTTGGCATCATCTACCCCTAATTGAGTCTAGGTTCGGTAGTTTGTCAAGATTAGCTGTATTTAAAGGAGTATTTAAATTAACCCGAGGGGAGCCTCGCGTTAGGCACTGCTTACAGTTGCATGACGTCACCGGAAGTCCTTACGTTAGAGTTTTTACAATCTCTGATCTTTTGTTTGCTGGTCCCACTGCCCTTCATGGGCTAAGTAAGTCACACAGAACTGTACTTAGCTCAGGAGAACAATGGGACTGGCAAACACCTGGGGCCCGATATTTAAAAATGTACAAAGTGAGGCTGGCCTGGTGGTGTGGAAGGCTGAGGTGCTGGTGCCTTACCTCCTGCCACACCATGCTGTGGGTTGGCCGGGGGGGAGGGCTGGGTAAGGATTGAGTGGTTGAGTGATTTGTAAATATCAGGCTGGAGCTGCTAGAATGCAGTGTGCTTCTTGAGTTGAGGCCCCCTTTTGCACAGCTTTTGCAAAAGGCTTAACAATTGAACTCTGGTAACCTCTAGCTTCCAACAGCTTTTTGTAGTCATCTCAAATTATAATTATATACATTTCAACAGTAATGCTATATATTTTTCAAACACAAGGGATCCCAATATCAGTTACATTTCCATACAATGATTTGCACATATTTTTATATCAGCAGATCTAGATATGCAAGGGAAAAAAACAGACAGCAAGAGAAAACTGAGAGCCAGTGAAGGACAAAGAACTACAAGCCTGTCGGGTTGATCAAGTCCGAAGTCTCACAGGAAAATTTGGTTGTTCACCCAGACAGAGAAGAGACAGAAGAGGAAAGATCCTTGCATTTAAACACTTTCTCCATAACAAATGGGACAGGGTCCTATTCTACCCTGTCACATACACCCCCTTCTTAAGAGGGAACCTGTTTATTAAACAGGTTTCCAAAACGTTTTATTAATTCTCTACTAACAATTGCTGCTTTCAGACATTAAGCACATGCACATTAGCAGTTTTTATATAACAGTACATGAAACGGTACAGTTCAAACCCATACATTTGTTTTTCAACCTCCAGAATCTTCAATTCCTGAGCCATATCTTGACAGAATATCAGCATTGCTATTTTCTTTACCAGATTTGTGCATCACAGTAAATTTAAATGGCTGAAGTGCCAGGTACCACCTTGTGATTCTGGAATTTTTATCTTTCATCTGGTTAAGCCAACAGAGAGGATTATGATCTGTTACAAGAACAAAATTAGTTCCTAGCAAATAAAACTTAAGGGACTCCATTGCCCACTTTGCTTCTAAGCATTCCTTTTCTATAGTGGAGTACCTTTTCTCTCTGTCATGCAACTTCCTACTCATGTACATAACAGGATGTTCTGTCCTATCTACATTTTGACTCAGTACTGCACCTAGGTCTACCTCTGATGCATCTGTTTGTAGCAAAAACGGTTTCTCAAAGTCTAGGCTTCTTAAAACAGTGGCTGAACATAATACAGCCTTTATAGCTTGAAAAGCTTTATCACACTCTGTGGTCCATTTCACATTATTTGAGTACCGTTTTTTTCATTAGTTCAGTGAGGGGAGTAGCTAATTCAGCAAAGTTAGGAACAAATCTCCGATAATAACCAGCCAGCCCTAAAAATGATCTGACATGTTTCTTAGTTTTAGGTACAGAGCTGTTAGCAACAGCTTCTATTTTAGAAACTTCTGGCTTAACTTCTCCATTTCCTAACACATAGCCCAAATATCTGGTTTCCTGCATGCCCAATGCACATTTAGTAGGATTAATTGTCAGACCTGCATTTTTGATAGCTTGGATAACTGCTCGTAGGTGTTCCAGGTGGCTTTTCCAGGCTGGACTGTACACCATGACACCATCCAGGTATGCAGCACAATAACCAATGTGAGGGGATAAAATGACATCCATGTACAATTGGAATGTAGCTGATGCACCATGTAAACCAAAGGGCATGGTGGTGAATTGATAGAATCCTGTAGGGGTGACAAATGCAGTTTTGTCTCTGGATTCTTTAGCTAAAGGTATTTGCCAGTAACCCTTGGTGAGATTGAGTGTACTGATATACTTTGCACTCTCCAGTCTGTCCACCAAATCATCTATTCTGGGCATAGGATAACTGATAAATTCTGACACTTTTTTTCCTAAAATCAAGGCAGATTCTAACACCCCCTTCTTTTTTTTTTTTACAATTACCATTGGAGATGACCAAGCACTCCTCGACTCCTCTATGATACCCAATTATTTCATTTTTTGTATTTTCTTAATCATGTTAGCTCTTAACCACTCTGGCAACCTGTATGTCTTTTGCCTAACAGGACGAGCATTCCTTGTCACTATTACGTGCTCTCCCCCTCTTGCTCAGCCTGGTACCATGGTAAAAGTACTGTTAAATGTCTTTAGCACATTACGAATGTCTGCAGTTTGTTCTGAGGTTATGGAAACATTCACCTTTACAGCATCAGTATTTACAGTTTGTTCCAGTCTATCATAAGCTACATCAATATCTTCCTTATCATTTCTGGTAAAACTAGCAAGGCAGCTTTTGACATTTTTTCAACTCTTTTCTTGAGGAGGTTGGCATGTTATATCTTAGAAGGAGTTTTCCAGTCAGGGGTCTCAGTACTGTAGTTAACAGTGCCAGTATGTCTAAGAACCTTATAAGGCCCTTGCCACTTCATTAACAGCTTATTTTCTGTTGTAGGTAACAGTAGTAAAACTTTTTCACCTGGCTCGAAAACTTTTTCTTTTACTCCATGGTCATAATATACCTTCTGCTGGTTTTGAGCCTCTTCCTGATTACCATGGGCAATTTCAACATATTTTGCCAGCTTCTTTCTTAGGGCACAGACATATGATGTTATAGATTGTTTCTGAGTGGGGTTATCTTCCCATGTTTCCTTCATCACATCCAGTGACCTTCTTGGCTGCATACCATACAGCATTTCAAATGGTGAAAATCCTGTTGATGCCTGTGGCACTCCTCTGTAAGCAAAAAGTAGGTATAGCTAGCATTGGTCCCAGTCTTTTCCTTCCCCCTTTACAAACATTTTTAACATGCATTTTAGGGTTTGGTTAAAACGCTCAACAAGACTGTCTGTCTGATAGTGATGGGGGAGGTTCTTATGGCAGTGATACCTAGCAGTCTGTACAGCTCCTTAAGCAATGCAGCACCAAAATTACTACCCTGATCAATAATAATTTCTTTAGGTATGCCCACTCTGCTAAATCTTGGCAAGATCTGCTGCCATTTTTGGAGCTGTGACAGTACGCATTGGAACTGCTTCTGGGTATCGAGTAGCATAGTCGCATACTACCAGGATACATCTATTACCCTTTTTACTTTTGTCTAAAGGACCAACCACATCCATTGCAATTCTCTCAAAGGGCACATCTATCAAGGGTAGGGGCAGCAGGGGCACCTTGTCTTTTCTAGTGACTGGGGCTACTTTCTGACACTCAGCACAGGAATTACAATAGGTAGCAACATCTTCATGAATTCCAGGCCAGTAAAATCTATACAGCAATCTGGCAAGGGTGTGATCCCTCCCTGAGTGACTAGCCATAGGACTATCATGTGCTATCTGTAGTAACTATGTTCTATACTTCTGTGGTGTAACCAATTGTTCTGTCTTTTCCTGTGTCTGAGGTTTAACTCAAACTCTGTACAGTAACCTGGTATATTTTCTAAACATTGGTCCACCCTGTTTTGGTTTCACCCCCAGCTGTTTAAAATAACTCTGGACAGAAACATTGTTAGCTTGTTCTGAAAGAAAATCACAATCAGTTATCAATTTAGTTTCAGCATTTTCATATGTTAACCCTTTATGTCCAGCAATCATTTGTTGCCACATTTTCTTTAGGCTTGGTCTTTATTTCCTAGATTTCTGGAATTTGGAGCTGTGCTCAAATAAGTCTGAATCAAAATCTTTGAAAGGAAAAGTGTCCCCACTGTCTGAAATTTTCTTTGCCTGAGCACTGCAGCTGCTGAAACATCAGGATTTACTCCCTCTTTGATTAACTCAGTAAACCTTGGAAAGCCATTTTCAGTAATCACAGGTACAGGTAACTTAGGTACTACCCCCACTTTCATTTGGTGCGACACACCCTTAATGGTCAGAGTCACTGGAGTGGTGGCATAGTATTGAGAGTCCCCATGGATGCAGATGACACCAGTACCTGGTCCCTTTGCACAGTATTTTCCCAGCACTTTAACATGCACTAGAGTCTGTCTGCTTCCCTAATCAATGAGTCCCTTCACAGTCTTATTCCCCCACCTTCACATCTGTTAAGTACTTGCCCCAATTTGCCAAGGATAAATCTGCTCCTGTGCCACTCTCCTTACTATGGCAGTTTCTTGCAAAATGGCCTGGCTTATTACAGTTATAGCAGATAATGTCTTTGGGCATAGATTTGCGACCCCCACCAGAGTTCTTATCAGGCTTGGAGTTTAAATGGGAAGAAGAGTGTCTTAACGGTGCTTGGCTGTTACCTCGCTGCTGTGGCGTCTGGCCAATTGGTAGTCCTCGGCCAAAGAAACAGCCTTTTCCCCACTCTCTGGTCGGTGTTCCTTTACTCACCGCTACACATCTGTAGGCAAGATGCTGATGCATTGCTCCATGGCAAATGTGTCGATGATCTGTGGGACTAATTTGCTCTCTGGTTGGATTAATTTTATTAGAAGTTCTCTGAGTCGGATGAAGGCTTCTGGGGGATTGTCGACAGTTGTACCTCAGAGATCGAAATCTCTGCCTGTATGTCTCTCTGGAGATGTCATACCTTTTCAGGATTTCACTTTTACCAGGTCATAGTTTTCTGACTGTGCAGTGTCCATACTGCTGTAGACAAGCTGGGCTTTCCTTGTCAGGTAGGGTACTAGTCCAATTGTCCACTGCTGCGTTGGCCATTGGCAGGCTGTGGCAACTCTTTCAAAAGTTGTCAGGTATGCCTCAATATCATCTGAGGGACACTTAGTACGTTTAATGGCTTTTAAGTTGCTTGCATTTTGTTGCTCGTCTGGATCTGTGCTGGATCCTCTGCCTTTGATAGCTTGCAAGGCATTCAGCCATCGCTGCTCCTGTTGCTGCATCTCTTCTCTCCTCTGCACTTCTAAACGTTGAATCTCTTTTTCTCTCTGCTTCTCAGTCTCTTTTTGTCGTATAGTCCACCATTTGAAAAAGTTCATCAGATTTTTAGGTTCTGTCACTGTCTGTTCTTTTTCCATAACTGGTGCTGGCTGTACAATCTCAGCTTGGACTTCTGTGTTTGCTAGTTTGGCTGCCATTCTCCTGGTAACCACTCCTGGACTTGCTGCTGCAGAATCCATACCTTCCTCTGTGCTTTCCTGGTACTAGGTCCAGTACCCATGCACAAAACTCCTGTCTTAGGGTATGCACAGCTTAAATCCCTCTTAGGCTGACACCATCTGTCATCGAGGCACAGGTCAGGAAGTGTAGGAAAACCAGGAGTAGTTGTAGAATTCACCAAAAATATTTATTTACATTAGCAGCAACATAAAAAAATAAACTTGTTCAGTATAACTATTTACAAAGGCAAAATAAAATAGTGTTTTCTTTCACTCTCTGTGTCCCTTTTTTCTCTAAACTCTCTTGCAGTTGCAGCTTAGCTCTTATAAGTCCTTTCAACCCCCATCCTTAGCAAGCATCCTGTTTTTGTAAATATCAGGCAGGAGCTGCTAGAACACAGTGTGCTTCTTGATTTGAGGCCCCCTTTTGCACAGCTTTTGAAAAAGGCTTAAAAATTGAACTCTGGTAACCTCTAGCTTCCAACAGCTTTTTGCAGTCATCTCAACTCAAATTATAATTATATACATTTCAACAGTAATGCTATATATTTTCCAAACACAAGGGATCCCAATATCAGTTACATTTCCATACAATGATTTGCACATATTTTTATATCAGCAGATCTAGATATGCAAGGGAGAAAAACAGACAGCAAGAGAAAACTGAGAGACAGTGAGGAGCAAAGAACTGCGAGCCTGTAGGGTTGATCAAGTCCGAAGTCTCACAGGAAAATCTGGTTGCGCAACCAGACAGAGAAGAGACAGAAGAGGAAAGATCCTTGCATTTAAACACTTTCTCCATAACAAATGGGACAGGGTCCTGTTCTATCCCGTCACAATCAGGCCGGGGGGATTGGGTCCAGTCAGGCCAAGGTGTGCGTGCATGCCTCCACACACATGCACATTCTTGCACTGAGGTTCTGGGGCCATAATGGGAAAAACATTGGTGGAAAATGTGGAGGATGGGCTTCATGAAGCTCACCCAGTGCGCAGACAGCCCACCTAGTCTTGGGGAGTGAGGTAGGTGAGAGACTCGGGATGGCCATGAGGGTGTAACAGGGATGGGCTGATACAGCTGCCCAGCCTGCCATCAGAGGATAAAAACCTATATGGCAAAAAAAAAAAAAAAAATACGCAAAGTGAAGTGCAGGTATTCGCACTGTGCTTTGTAACAGCCTGGGTGCCCGAAGATGCTATATTCAGTGGCATAGTGCACCTGCACTGTTTGACTGACTATAGAGCCATGTCTGCCCAGCGCTAATCCACTTAGTGCTGTGCCAACATGGGTCCTGAAATATGGCACCACAATGGCTTGTGCCCACACTAAATTTCTGATATTCAAATGGTCCCAAGCAAATGAGCCCATTGGGCATGCAAGGTGCTAAGGGGCCATTTGCATGCCCATTATGGGCTCATTTGCATGGGGAGTGAGGCTGGTTTGCATAGCGTGCCCTCTCCAATTGCCCGGCCCCAGAAGAACTATCCCTGATGCTAGTGGTCCCTTCCCACACACCCAAACCCATGTCTCATATTAAATGGTGTAAGCCCTCCCCCCCAGTTCGGGGGCTTAATAAATGTTACCTTTCTCGACCCCGTAGATGGTGCTAGTAGCTAGGTAGGCCCTGGGTGGTACTCACTACTTGAGTGTGGTGATCCTGCCCCATAGGGTGTATAGGTGGGAGTTAGAAAGAGGGGAGGCCGGCAGGACTGCAGAACACGAGTGTGGGCTGGGGTGTGAACCCCAGCCCAGGAGTTGTGGCCTAGCTCAGTGGAGCTGGTTTGGTGCTCGGGTCTGCTGGGGAGGTGTGCAGGGAAGCGGCTGGTGGGACAGGAGCCCCTGTAGGAGTAGGAGCCATGGTCTGAAGGAATTGAGTCTGACCTTCCTTGTGCTCCATGGCACCAGGGTGGGTCAGGGCCTGTCCAGAACGAGGTTGTGAGGCACTGGGGGTGCTGCAAAGGTGGCAGAGATGCAGCGTGACCTATCCGGTGGTGGCAGCACTGGGTAGGCTGTGCCCATGTGGCACACTGCCTTCAGTCTTTGGTGGCCTGCCGGGAGCACGAGAAGCCAGGCCCACCTTTCCTGGTGGTGAGTTAGGTCCAGGACTGGGGTGGGCCTTGACGTTAGGCCCATATGCTGCAGGAAGTTTGGATTTGGTGAGGGAGCCAGCTGTTTAGAGAATTCCCTGCTTGTGGTGTGGCTGAGTGCCTGTAGGTGCACAGCAGATTGTTACCAGGCTGGAGTGTGACCAAGGGCATGTTTGTGCATCCTTGTTGCATGTTTAGGCCTTGGTGTGTTTTGCTGCCCTGATATCCAAACCTCTGGGCTCAGCAGCTAAACAGAGCTAATTTTCTGGCCTGCCTAGGCCTAAGTTGTGCCGTAGCCCTGTGCTATAGAAATTGTTTCTGTACAGACAGTTGGTGAGACCCCATCTGGAGTACTGCATGCAGTTCTGGAGACCCCATCTCCACAAAGACATAGACATGGTGGATGCTGTCCAGAGGAGGGCAACCAAAATGATGCAGGGTTTGCACCAGAAAACATATGAAGAGAGACTAAAGAAGCTTAATATGTATACCCTTGAGGAAAGGAGGGAGAGAGGGGGGACATGATAGAAACTTTCAAGTACCTCAAGGGAATCAACAAAGTCCAAGAGGGTAGCATCTTTCAGAAAAAGAGATGTACAAGAACAAGGGGGCACAATTTGAAGATAGAGGGGGATGGCTCAGAGGTAATGTGAGGAAGTGTTTCTTCATGGAGAGGGTTGTGGATGCGTGGAACAGCCTTCCTGAGGAGGTCGTGAAGTCAAACACAGTGGGGAAATTCAAAAATGCACAGGACAGACATAAGGCAATTCTAGTGGGGGGTAGGAAGAAGTAGGCTGTTGGTGAACTAGGATCTGCAGCTCATCCATTATGTAGGGAAATGGGCAGACTAGGTGGGCCAAGCGGTCCTTATCTGCCATCAAATTCTATGTTCCTATGTTTCTATGCTGCTGTCATTCTTGAGTCTGTCTCTGTTATGCCTCCAGCCCCATGGAGCTGCTTTTATGTTCCACTATTTTAATTAATTAAAAAATGTTATTCTTTTAAATTTGTCACTCCTGTCTTTTCTGTGCTGCCAGTTGTTAACCAGTTTGCCCCCAGCTCTAGCTCCAGTGCCTTACCTGCCAGGTGTAATCAGCTAATTCATCCATCATACCATGCTGTGAAGATTCGTCTCCCCTTGATGCTATGAATTCAACGGTCAAGGTAGGCCAAGCTATTTACTTAGCCTTTGAGAATCTCTGGTCTGTTCCTGGCTTGTGCCCCTCTCCAGCATTTTTTAACATCAGACCCCTAGACATGCTAGAGGGTGGGTTACAATAGCAATATTGTTGGTGTCCAGTGGTTCCCCCCACCCAATGCCATGTCCAATATTAAATAGCATTGTCCCTTCCCCCATCTGATGCCGTGCTCGATAGGAAATATCACTTTCTCCTGTATCCAGTGGTCCCTCCCCCACCTGAACCCTGTCCCCGTACTGAGTAAAGCCCCTTGGCTTGTTAAGTCCCCCCCCCCAAGAAATTGCTGGCCTGCCACTACCATGCGGCATGCCATTCGCAAGTAAACCCCCCACACAACAAAACTCTGGCCCTGTTCCTGACCAGTGATCCAGGCTTCCACCCCAGACTGTTCCTTGGCGGTGGTTAGTGGCCCCCCAACCCATGATGCCAACAACCCAACCCCCCGGTCCCCCATACCTGCCTATCAGTGCAACTGTTAGTGGATGGTGAGTGACACAGCCTACCACTTCAGCCTCCTGTTGTCTGAAAGGAGCAGGGAGTGGACACTGACTGTGGGAAAGTGATATTTCCTATTGGGCACTGTGTCGGTGGGGGGAGGGACTACTAGATGCCGGGGACAATGTTGTTACCTATTGGGCATGGTATCCGGTGGGGGAAGGGACCACTAGACACCAGGGACAATGCTATTTCTTATCGGGCACAGCATTGGGTCGGGGAGGGACCACTGGACACCAGGGAAATGGATATTTCCTATCTGGCATGGCATCGAATGGGGGGAGGGTCCACTAGACACCAGGGACAATGCTATTTCCTATCGGGCACGGCATCGGGTGGGGGGAGGGACCACTGGACACCAGGAAAATGGATATTTCCTATCGGGCATGGCCTCAGGTGGTGGGCGGGATCACAAGACACCAGGGACTACTGTGTTGGGGGTTGTGGGGACACAACACTTCCTCTACCAACCGCTAGGGTTGCGCAGGAATAAGTTGTGGTCTAAGTTGGCGGTATTTGTGCCACGCATGGGGACTGCGCAAAATGCCCTTGTGTGGCACAAATACTCTGAATATCAGACTGTGCCAATATTCAGGTTCCTACCCCCTCATTTCCATTGTGTCCCCCCTCCACAGTTTGCCCAGGAGCAAACGCTCTTTGCCCGCGCTAACCAGGCTTTTGAATATGTGCAATCTGTGCAAAGCCTGGTTTGCGTGCGAAAACTAGGATTTTTACCCGAGCAAACTTTTGAATATCTCGCCCCTGATCTAAGCTTATAAAATCTCTAACATGCATTGCAGGGTATTGAATCTCCCACTGCTGCAGCACAGCTGCAGGGTATTCAGGGTATTCTGGGATTTCTATTTATATAAAATGTCGACTTGAAAGTCAGCAGAATTAGTCTGATACAATCTATTATACTGCAGTAAACGGTAAGTAAAAAAAATGTTTTTGCACACAAAGTACAAATGGGTACACTTGGGTGTGGGTTTCCTAATGTTGACTGTTCCCCTTCAAGAACAAGTATCTACTTGTGGGGTCACTTTTCCGGTTGAGTGCCACTCACGATACAATTACTGCTGGCTGTAGTCTGGACATTTTTTTTTTTTTGGTTTTGTTACTTAAAAGATTTTTTTTTTTTGCACGGTCCTCCCCCCCCTCTGATTTCTGTAAAGCTGGACTGTCAGACAGCAAGTGATGTCAGCTGGAGAAAAAGCTATCAGTGAAGTTGAGTTCCATTGCTACACAGCTGAAAAAAAAAGAGGACAATGATATGGATACATTTACTTCATCAAATTGATTAATGTCTAGCTTTTCTGGAATAGAGCTATTTTGACTGATTTACACTGAATCTTATGATGTTTTTGTTTCTCTGTGTGTATATATGTAAGGAATAAGACACGGTGGGCCCGATATTCAAATGTTTGCATGGGCGCTAACCCGTGTTTGTCCATGCAAACTGGATTTTGTGCTGGAGCCCAATATTGAAAAAGCACTGTTGTGCCAGCAAACGGGTAGCGCCTGCACAAGCCAAAAGGGGGGTATGCAAATGGTGAGGCAGGGACAGGAATATCAGTGCAAGCTGATATTCAGTGGATTTACGTAGTGCAAGGGTTTTATGCGTCCTTTGTGTCACACACATACACACAGAAGAAAATCCCCTTTTACTCCATGCAACACTAGCAGCTGCCGGAGGTAAGGTGACTAATCAGCCAGTTGGCCACTGGGGGAGCATACCCACCTTGTGGTCTGTGGCACCTCCCTCTGATTGCCAGTCCCTACGTTAAAAACACAATCCATGATGCTAATAGTCCCCCCTCCCACTGATCGCCAGCCCTTAATATAAAAAAGGGAATCCCTGGTGATAGTGACCCTCCCCTCCAATTGCCAGTCCCTCATTGAAAAAAGAATCCCCGGTGGTAGTGGTCTCCCCCTCCGATCACCAGCCCATCATATCCAAATGACATCCCTGGTGCTTGCTAGTGGTCCTCCCTCCCTCCAATTACCAGCCTGTCATGTCCAAATGACATTCCTGATAGTAGTGGTTCACCCCCTGATCGCCAGCCTGGCATGTCCCAAAGCAATCCCTGGTGCTAGTGATCCCCCTTCTCCCACTGCTTGCCATCCCGTCATGTCCCATAGCAATCCCTGGTGCTAGTGGTCCCCCTTGTGGCTGACTGCCAGCCCGAAGTAGAGAAAAAAAAACTCCCTTGGGTCCAGTGGCTCCACCCAGCACCAATCTACAGTACTACCACTTGAATTCCACACTCCCTGGCATCTAGCACCCCCGTGACACCAAACCCCCCCACTCACCTTATCGGTACCCGTGGTGCTACGGGTGCATACAGTGACCGGCACAGGCTTCATTATACCTTCTTGGCCAGCATTGTATGTCAAGGCAGGGTGTGCTCCACTTATTGATAGGACAGGGTGACGCATCCTGTCCTATAAATAAGAGGCGAGCTCCCTGCCTGGACATAGGATGGCCAGTTGAGGAGATGTGAGGAGAGCTGTGCTGGTCGCTGTATGCACCTGCAGCACCACAGATACGGATAATGTGAGTGGGGGGCTTGGTGCCAAGGGGGAGCCATAGACACTAGGGAGTGTGGAATTCAAGTGGCGGTACCGTGGATTGGTGCCAGGGGGACCAATGGACATCAGGGAGTGTTTTTTTTTACTTCTGGGCTGGCGATCGACTGGGGGGGGACCACTAGCACCAGGGATTGCTTTGGGACATGATGGGCTGGCAATCAGAGGGAGGGGGACCACTAGCACCAGGGATTGTTTTGGGACATGCCAGACTGGTATTTGGAGGAAGGGGGGACCACTAACACCAGGGATGTCATTTGGACATGATGGGCTGGTGAATGGAGAGAGGGGGGCTACATATATGTCATGGACGGGGGGGTGCTGCCGCACTATTTGCCCCACTACCTATAGAAATGGGCCCATAATGAGCATGCAAATTGCCCCTTAGTACCTTGTATGCCCAATAGGCCCATTTGCATGGGTACCTTTGAAAACTGCAGATAGAGTTATGGTGCTATCAACTCTTGAAGCACACTTCAGGAGCCATGTTGGTGCAGCGCAACCTGACTTAGCACTGTGCCGACATGGCCCTATATTCAGTTGGATAGCGCCCAACTAAATATACCATCCTGGGACTCCTGGGCACTTGCTAAGTGCAGCGCAAACATCTGTGCTACGCTTTACACCTTACTGAATATCGGGCTCAGTGAGGTGTGGTTTATTGGCTGATAAGAGCACACCCCAGGTGCGTAATAAGGCATGAGGCGCTTACACCAAGTGTCTTTAGAACCTGCAAAGTGCTCTTATCAGCCAATAAACCACAGCTTGGAGTGTCTTATTCCACTGATAAAATGGGTAGAAAATGTTCAATATAGATTCTCAGCAAGTTAGTGCACTTTAAAAAGTAAAATGTTATTTATTAATCTTTTTGTTTCACTTTTTTCCAGGTTTAAAAAAAATAGTCCCTTTTGTTGTAGAGCTACAGAACATGTTTAATGACATTTTAATAGTTTAGGGAGGGGATGTCTGTCAACCCCTTCCTTCTCCTTCACACACACTAACAGTTTTGTTTCTTGTTATGTCTACTTTTTTTGTGTGCGTCTTTGCTATGGACCAACAGAGTGGCTGGTATGACTGGGAGTGAGGGTGTCTGCCAATGTTCCTGCATTCCAGTCCCCCCCCCCGCAGAGTCATAAAGACTGCCTATTTTATCTTCGTCTACTTTTTCCATATGAGTTTGTTTTCTTTTTACCAGGCAGTGAAATCACTGAGTGCGTCTTGTGTGATTGCATGCTTGCCATCTGCTGTATCGGGAGTGAGCATGTCCCTCAGTGGACACAACAGAGAGCAGTTTTCTCCTTTGCAAATTTGAGGTCATAGCGATATTGTGCTACAACAAGAGAAAGGGGCTTATCGTTTGCGAGTACTTGGAAAAGAGGATGGGGGAGGAGTAGAGATCAACAGATCAAGGGGGACTACTGGAGACAGGATACTGAAGAAATGGCAGTTCATTCATATTGCCCGTGGCATGTACTGCTAGACTGAAAGCTATGGATTTCAGATTGGACAAACAGCCAGCAGTCTGAGTGAAATAAGAGGTACATAGCAATCCGCTCTAAAATACTGTCTTTCTATAAATGTCCTGTTGAACAGGAAGGGGGGACCTTGGACACGGTGACTTGTGTGTCAGTGCCACTGTTCTTCTGGTGCAGCTGTTTTGGTTCAGTGATATGCTATGTGTGGGGCTACAGTGGGAGAGCTGTGGCAGGAATTGGTTTCACAGTGTGCTGTGTTTTGGTTGGCATAAGTAGTACCAGTTGCCAGAATATGTCATGATAAGGACATGGCAAATGGTACCTCTTAGTCAATCAAACTCAGAAAATCTTCTACCCATTTTATGAATATAGATACTTTTGGGAGACTTTATAAAGGAGAAGTAGGATATTAACCCTTAGGCTGCCAACAGAATTAGAATGCATAGTAATTCAGGACTGATATGTCAGCCTGAAGCACAGCAAGAGTTGAAGCATATATCAATTTAAGTAATAAATCTGATATTTAAATTTAAGAGTGATGGGAATGCAAAAGCTAAAGTTTGTCATAACTTATTGTTTAATTTACTGTAACCTACACAATTACTAAGACTTATGGCACATCCTGCCTTATGTTTTCTTTAAATGTTGCTGAGTTTATATGGATTAACTCGGCACATTATGTGATATTCATGTTATTTATATAAGCTTGGACCCCCCCCATGCTTGAGGGAGTTACTGTTAGAGAAAATAGTGATTTGTCTTATTACTTTTAGTTCAGGATATTTACATTCTGATCTTGAATGTTATTTTGTATTTTTCTTTATGCATTAAAAAAGATAAGAAAATCAATAAAGAGAAATTAAAAAAGTTTAATCACCTTTTTTTCCAGATTGAAAGATGAGCAAGGATTGTAGTTAAGTGTTTGGAGCTTACACATGTAACACGGCACTCACAGAAATGCTTTGAAGCTTGTACTCCATTTAGAAGAATGGGAACATTTACAACTTGCTGCAAATGCTGTGGCAAGAGACAGTAAATGTTTCTGAGAAAAATATGTTTTGTTTAAGGTTTTCTTGCCAACAATTTGCTCCAAAATGATTACAAATGTGAAATACTCAGTGTGTTCTCTATTTTTAATACAAGTAAAAATGTGGATTTCATTGATGTCTACCAATTCTCCTGACTGTATTGTTTCTTTTGTGTGCTTTAAACTAATCTTATTTTTTCCTTTTCTTGAGGCTATCTTCTCTATACTGCCTTCTTCCCACCTGATATTCATTTTTTGGATTATTGATTGATTCTGGACCTCATAAGGGTGGGGGGAGGGAAAGGGGATTAGGGTCATTGCTACAGTATAAAGTAGGGTTGTGAAGACTGGATGAGCCAGGCGGGCCTTTTTCTGCCATAATATTCTATGTTTCTATTTCAGTAGGTGTCTGTCTTTAAGAAACTGCACAAGATGTAAAGCTGACTGAATGTTTCTTTGTATGTATGTCTTCCTCCCGGGTCACTCGTGTAATTGTCCCATAGGTTATGTCTGGTATGCAACATCTAAGTAAATAAAAAAAAAACATTTTTATATAAGAGCAAGACCAGATTTCATGTAAACACAATCAATAAAGCTAGCACCCCAGATTGAAATATAGGTATTTATTTATTTACCGGGTAGGTGCACTAGATAGACATTTGCTTATTCTCATGCACGACCTGGTAGATTACTACCATACCTGTCAATTGTCCCTGATTATGAGGAACATCCCTCATTTTACACCTAATAATTGTCTGATGTCATTCATCCCTCATGAAAAATAGTGCTACCCACACAGATAATGTACTCTAAATTCAGACTTTAAAGCAGAAATTAATAAAATTCTAAGATACTAAATGAAAAACATTAATTGTACAAGTAAACACAATGGTTTTCTCAATGTTCTAAGCTTGTACATTCCTGTTGGAGGATGTGTCCCTCATTATAAGGGTCAGTGTCCCTCGTTGTCCCTAATTTTGAGTGTCTGTGTCCCTCATTTCAGTGACAAAAGGTTGAGAGGTATGATTACAACATGGAGAACAGTACAATAAATTACAGTGCCAAGTACATACACTGCAAAGTCTGTGGTACAAAATGCAGTGCAATGTGGATATTTAATTATGGATAATAAGAAATACAGAACAAAGGTACATACTACATTACAAATATGCAATGGACATAAGAACATAAGAAAAGTGTCGGCATATGGGGACCATGTGGTCCATCTAGTCCGCCCAAGGTGGCTACCCCCCCAATTATATTTTTTTCCTAAGTTGCCCACATTGCCTCTCCCAAGCGAGTTTGAATTCCCTTACTGTCTTATGCCACTACTTCTGGTACCAGGCTGTTCCATGGGCCTATCTCTCTCTCGGTGAAAAAGTACTTTCTAGAGTTGCTTTTAAACTTGCCTCCCACCAGACACAAGTTGTGCCCTCTTGTACATGCCACCCTGTTTTCCGGGAAAAGGTTTTCCTTCTGAGTTGTGTTAATTCCCTCGACGTACTTAAATGTTTCTATCTTGTCCTCCTCTGTTTCTTCTCTGGTCCAGAGAGAATAAATTCAACTCTTTGAGTCTTGTCTCGTATGGCTCTTGATGCAGCCCTTGCACCATCTTTGAGGCCCTTCTCTGCACCGTCTCCAGATGGTCAATGTCCTTTTTTAGGTGAGGCCTCCACAACTGGACACAGTACTTGAGATGTGGCCTCACCAAGGATCTGTAGAGGGGCATGATAACTTCCTGCTTTCTGCTCATAATACCCCTTCCTATGCATTCGAGGATATCACTGCTTTTTCGCATTGTTTTCCTACCTTTAAGTCATTGATAATGATCACACCCAGATCCTGGTCCATCTTTGTCTCCTCTAATTGATGCCCTTCTAGTATATACTTTTTCCTAGGTTCCACTTCCCCAGGTGCATTACCTTACACTTCTTGGCGTTAAATTTTAACTGCCACTTTCTGGACCAATATGTTGAAGGGGACTGGACCCAGCACCGATCCCTGTGGAATGCCACTGGTCACACCTCCCTCCCATCCTCCCTTGATAATGCCCCATTGACCAAAACTCTCTGGGTCCTATTCTGAAGCCAGTTTTTTTCTTTTTTTTTTTACTTTCTTTATCCCCCATCCTGGGCAGTCCTCCATCTCGCTGACCCCCCAGCACTGTGCTCCCCGCTCACAGTACACCTCCTGTCGTCCTCCATGGCTTAACCCCCCATGACAGGGCAGTGGGGATCCCTCAACCCACCAACATGGATCTGGTTTTGGGAGGTGCCTGCCATTCACAGGAGTGGTGCCTGTGGGGGTCGGCATTCATCCAGCCGCCCAGGACATTTTTATCCTCCGACTTTTCTCCCTCCCACCCCCCGGAGGCAGAGCATTTTAGCATCAGCAATGGCCGAGCTGTGTGCGCTTCAACCCATAGCACACCGGCCAACTACTCCACCCCCATCCCTAATGTACGGGACCCAGGCACTCCGACACCCAGCCACTGATAGGTGTCAGAGGTGTGCCAGCCTCTGTGTCCCTCCTTCCCTAGGAGAGGAGAGCTGTCCTCTGGATGCTTGATCCTCTCCCACCCCAGCTGGCCCCCGGTGACCCACTCGCACTGCGAACATGGGTCACTGGTGTGGCAGGAGGTAAGACATGATGCCTCAGCCCTCCATGCCACTGGGCCGGCCCTGCAGCCAGTTTCTAATCCAGTTTACTATTTTCTGTATGACTCCTGTGTGTTCTAGTTTGTTAGCAAATCTCCTGTGGGGAATGGTGTCAAAGGCCTTGCTGAGGTCTAGGTACACCATGTCCACTGCCCCAGCCTGGTCCACTGTTCTGGTAACCTAATTGAAGAAATCAATCATGTTTGTTTGGCATGAGCACCCTGCTGTGAAGCCATACTGTTTGGGGTTGAGTTTTCCAGCTTCCTTTAGGTAGTCAACTCTTCTCTCCTTTAGTAATGTCTCCATAATTTTTCCCACTATAGAGGTCAGGCTGACTGGGCGGTAATTTCCTGCCTCTTCCTTGCTTCCACTTTGGTGCAAGGCACAGCTGTTGCCCTTTTCCAGTCTTGAGGTACTCTGCCACTTACCAGAGACAGATTAAACAGTTCAGCTAGTGGTGCAGCTATTTCTTCCCGAAGCTCTTTTAGTATTCTGGGGTGGATACCATCAGGCCCCATGGCTTTATCCACCTTAAATTTGCTTAGCTCTTCTAAGACCCTCTCTTTCGTGAAGGGGCTTGTGTCTGCCCCTCCACTATCCTGCTCTGTCTTATTTGGTGTAGGTCCTTTGCCAATATCTTCTATTGTGAAGACTGAGCAGAAGAATTTAACAACTCTACTTTATCTTCATCTTTCTCCAACAGCTGGCCCTCCCTTGTTGCTAGTCGGACTATTTCCCCTTTTACTCTTCCTTTTTTTCTCTTATGTATCTATAGAAAGTTTTATCTCCCTTCCTAACCCTCTGTGCTGTTCTTTCCTCTATTTGGGCTTTGGCTATCCAAATTGCTTTTCCTGCCTCCTTGAGTTTGTTCCTGTATTCCTCCCTGTCCATTTCTCCTTTTGTTTTCTTGTACTGCTTAAAAGCCCTCTTTTTTTTCCCTAGATTTTGTTTGCTACCTCTTTGGAGAACCAGAGAGGGTTCTTCCTTCTTTTGGCTTTGCTAATTTGTCATGTGCATTGCTCAGTGACTGTATTTAAGGCATTCTTTAAGTTCTCCCAGCAGTGTTCTGCATCCCCCTTGTTACTGGTGTCAAGCATGGTCTTGATCCTGGATTTCATTTTGGAAAAGATTGCTTTCCTGAAATCAAGTATCTTGATTTTTGTGTGACTTTTTACCTTCCTCTTTATTTACTGATACCCAGACTGACCTGTGGTCACTGGTCCCCAGATTGATACCCACATGCACGTCTGAAATCCTGTTGTTGTTTGTGAGCTCCAGGTCCAGGGTTGCTTTGTCTCTGGAGGGTGAGTTTACCAGCTGATTTAGACCTGCCTCCCACAGTGTCAACAGGAATTCTCTGCTCCACTCTGTGGCTGCTGTGTATGACGTCCAATCCACATCTGGCAAACTGAAGTCCCCGACAAGCAGCAACTCACCCACGTCCACCATTACTGAGATGGCTTCTAGGAGCTCTTTTTTGATTTCTCTTTCCTGAGTTGGAGGTCTGTAGATAACTTCCACCCAGAGGGGGGGCCTTTTCCCTTGCTCCCAGGGTGACCCACAGGGCCTCTGCTTTACTGTGCTTCATCTGGATTTCTGTTGCACAGATTCCCTCCTTTACATACAAAGCCACCCCCCTCTTTTCTTTCCCTCCCGGTCTTTCCTCAAGAGTGTGTAACCTGGGATAGTAGCATCCCAGGTGTGGTTGGTGGTGAACCAAGTTTCTGTAACTGCAACCCAGTCCAGTTGTGCCTCTGCCACCAAGGCTGTGAGTTCAGGGATTTTGTTTGGTAGACTACGAGCATTGATGCACATAGCCTTCCACCCCTGGTAGTCCTTTTGCTGTGTACCATTTTCTTGTTCTGATCTGATTTTTTTGTATCTTAATTGCTTAATGTCTCTCCTTAGTGGATCAGGCTGGGCAGTGTCTTTACTATCAATGCTGCTGGTATCTTTGTGGTATCTAGGCACTGCAGTAGCTGATGCTGTGGGAGAGGTAACTGGCGACCCTTGTGAGGGTTGCCTGCGGCTCCTCCCCCTCCACTAGTTTAACAGATCGATATGGACATCGAATTTCTGTCCGAGCTCTCAAGTTCCCTCCTTAGTGAGGTGCAGGCCGTCAAATTTAAAGAAGTCCCTTTCCCAGAAGGTCTGCCAGTTTCCTATAAAGTGGTGCCCTCTTTCTTTGCACCAGTTTTCTAGCCAGCAGTTAAGTTCAGAGATGTTCTTCTCTCTGATCTTCTGCCTGCTGTCCCCTTTTCCCCAGACAAGCAGAATCTCAGAGAAAAAGATAGTGGATGAAAGAGAAGCTAGTTTGTTGCCTAACTTGGTACGATTTTATTTTGTTTCTTCCATGGATCAACTGGCTAGGTCATTTATACCTATGTAGAGGATGACCCATGTGTCCTGTTCCACACTGTGTACAATTTTCTCTGTGTGTTCCGTGTCACTCCATGCTGATGTGCCAGGGAGGCACCAGACCACGACTTTGGCCTGGTCATAATGCTGAAGTTGAGACTCTACTCCCCTTATCATGGAGTCTCCAACTACCAGTACTGGATTTTTCATGTCTTTTGTAGTGATCTTTTTGGTGGAGCGCACATCCTTGTGCTGCGTTGGGCTCCTACTGCCCTCCACACCTGCAGCTTTAGTAGTCCTGGAGCATAGTGGCATATATTTATTTGATGTGTATATAAGTGTGCTTCCCTCCTTCATTATTGGTTTAGGATTTGTTCTATGAGTTCCCACTATTTGCCATGTACTCCCCCTGCAGAAAATCAGTAGAGGTACCTGTACAGAAAAACAATCAACTTTGGCAGTGGCTCCAGCAAACACCACCAACCACAGCACACTTGGACAAAAGTAAAGGTAACCTGACCTTTTAAATCTTCCTTCTGTTGGAAGGTACTAAGCTTTTGTCAGCTCCACCCCCCCAGTTATACTCCTAATCCCCTGGAAGAGCTGTGGAAGAAAGACAATTAGCCCTTCAATGTGAGAAAGAGACCGCAAAACCTGTAAGCCCAAAACAAAACCTGTAAGCACAACCTGTAAGCACAAAACAAAACAGTAACAAAACAGTAACTCTGCTTAGCCTAAAGAGAGATCAAACTGTAAAACCTGTAAGCACAAAACAAAACAGTAACAAAACCTGTAAGCACAACCTGTAAGTACAGTACAAAACAAAATAATAACAAGACAGTAACTCTGCTTAGCCAAAAGAAGCCTTAATGTTTGTCTTTGCTCTGTTAATGTTGCCCCTTGCTCTGTCCTTTCAAGTAAACCTAGAAGACAAAAAGCTCAGGTAAAGCTAGGTGCTTTTTGTCAGCAAACTTTAGTGACAAATACAAAAGGAATTTGGTGATGAGCAATTGAATAGATGGCCTGGGTCATTCCTGAAAATGGTCCTTTGGACTAGCGTACCTACCCAGTTATCAAATAAATAAATGTCCAGTGTAAATTCAGAGGGGCTATACAACATTTAACAGCAAGAAACAGAAACACAATGATGACTTGTGCAGGTAGGAATGGTAGCAACAAGCCTGGATTGAAAGACATTGTCTAATCTTAGCTGG
Organism: Neoceratodus forsteri; assembly: GCA_016271365.2. Classification (NCBI taxonomy): domain Eukaryota; kingdom Metazoa; phylum Chordata; order Ceratodontiformes; family Ceratodontidae; genus Neoceratodus; species Neoceratodus forsteri. The sequence goes on from CM028131.1 coordinate 1,113,437,600, forward strand.
AATAGAATTATGAGCAGCACTGGAATTTTTATCTATTTATTTATTTAAAATTTGTGATCAGGAAAGGCACACTGAGCCAAGGCTCAATTCCATGTATGACCCAGGCAGTGGCGGTTTTAGGCACAAGCGAACCAAGTGGCCGCTTGGGGCGCCAGCACAGAAGGGGCGCACTGAAGTAGAACATATAAGCAGAAATCATCTTGAAATGCAAAAAAGTGTCAATCTAAAAACCATAATTCTCATCCCAGGTATTCTTCTATATTCCTTACTCTCTGCAGTCAGCCTCCTAAACAGAACTGCCCGGAGATAGAATGTTATACAAATGATAGAACCTATCATTGGCTCATGCCACTGATTCAAACAACTGCCCTTATCAGCTGCAATGTTCCACCAACATATCAGATTTCTTTCTCCGCCTGAAAAGTCAAGATGCCTCGGAGACATCCCTCTCAGCCGTTCCTTGGGTGGTTCTTCACTGAAAATAAGTATTTTAATTATTCCTACTGCTGCCTTTATTTCTGTTTAAATTCCTACTGTTAGTTTAGTGCTTATTTTAGTGTTTTTGGTTTAATTTTCTCAGTTCCTTGCGGTTCAGTATAACTGTTGGGGAACCAAACCTTAAATCCCTTTCCAGAGCTTTTATTTCCTTATCTCCAGTTCAGTTTAGTTATTTTTAGTATTTTATTTTAAATAAATTCTTGCTTTTGTTAGCTGCCAAGCCGGTTCAGTGAACTGCTTACCCGGTTCAAGTTGTTCGGTTCTCGGTTCAGTATTGGAACCTTCACCAGTTGCTGAACCGACTGCAAGTGGAGAAAAAAAGAGTTTACTTTATTTGCAGTTCTGTTTTTCTTAATCAGTTTGATGATGGCAGAAAAACCTAAGAAAAAAGCTGGACCCCCAGGGTTTAAAAACTGCCTTAAGTGTGGGGACATTGTCTGGCCTGGTGGCACTGAGGGCTGAGGTACTGGATGCCACACCTTGCGCCACGTCAGTGATCCACATTCGGGAATGAGTGTGGGCCACCAGGGGTTGGCAGGCAGGAGATGGATTGAGCATCTGACGGACTGCTCTTCATCTCTGGGGAGGCGATCTGCAGTTGGGCTGACCCCTGAGGCGGAGGCTAGGGCTTGGCCACACTGCCGCAAGTAAGGGGGACGGAGCTCAGCAGACGCCAGGAACACACACAGGTGCATGCATGTGCCCATTGCTGGTGTCACTGCATGGCGAATGCCTGTAATGGAGAAAATTTGTAGGAAAAAGACCCTGGTGGCTGGTCATGGTGGCTTGATGGCTGTCCCCTGGCACTTCATCTCTGGTGGTAACACCATGAACTGAATCCTGCTTGGCAGGTGAGTAGGGGGCTCCCCACAGCTCCGCCATGGGGGGTAAGCTATGGGAGTTGCAGGGGTGAGTGCCTGAAGGAGCAAAGCATGGCGATGGCAGCTGGACAAGGAGATGACCAGGGCCAGGGGGGAGAAAGATAAAAGCAAAAAAAAACAAGTGTGGGGATGTTTTTGCCAAGGCAGAGAAGCATGGCTTATGCATGGTCTGCCTTGGAAATGAACAGTTTGCTGCAGATTGCGAAATCTGCTAATCATTTCCACAAAAGACAATTGACAAGAGGCTGGAAAGGCTCCAAAGAAAACTTGAGAAGGGTGCTATGGGTTCTGACCAACCCACACCCTTTAAACATGCAGGTGAAACCTCACTGTCCAAACTGAGCACCCCGACAAGGGTGACGCAGCTTCCAGTAAAAAGGTGGGTGAACTGGCTGACTCCCCAGTTCCTGCCAAAAAGACAAATAAAACAAAGCACGTTGAACCCCTGACTGAGAAACCAAAGGGGGCTTCATCTGTGCCTCACAGCCTGCCATCCTCAGAAGAGATTGCCCAGGCCATGAAGGCCATACAGGCTTTGCAGGGTCTTATACCTGCTCCAACTCCTCCAACACCGGCTCAAGTTCCGGTTGGATCTTCTTCTGTCCCAACTCCATCCCAGGAGCAGATGCAGTTTGAGGAGTATGATTTGCCAAAGTAGATCAGGGTGAACCTATTGAGGCTGAGATCTCACCTGAATAGGAATTTGGGTCTCCTCCTAGAGCAGAGGATTTTTCCTCTCATTTTCCCTTCATAAGGAAAATAGTGAAAGCCCTTGATTTGGCTACCACAGAGGTTACAGAGGATGAGGAAGAGGCCAAATACGTGAAAATGATGGGGTTAACACCCACAAAGAAGATATTACTCCCTATCAACAAGTTTTCAAAAAGACTTGTTCAAGGTTTAAACTCAAATTCCCCGGACAAGAAGGCAGAAAAAGTACCAGCTGGACAGACAGGGGGCTTTGTTCCTCTTCTCTCACCCTGACCATCAAGGGATAATCCAGCAAGCAGCCTGTGAGAAGGAAAGGGTGACAGTGGCATCACACCCACCTGAGAAAGATTCATGCAAAATAGGTAGTATGGCCAAGAAGGGCTACCTGGCATCCTCACTGGGAGTCAGACAGGCTAATTACCAGGCTTATTCTGCACAGTATCAAAAGTCACCGTGGCAGTCAGGATTGCCTGTGGTAGATAAGGCTCCTTCGGTCCTCTCGGATGATTTGGCTGAGATAGCCAGGTTTGGGCTGGAGGCAGCAAAATACCAATTTCAGATGGCAGCAGATGGCAGTGATACTGCTTCCAGATGGATGACCCTTACCATAGCTCTTAGTAGGTTGGCCTGGTTTAGGACCACTAATCTTACACAGGATACCCAAACCAAGGCTATGGATTTTTCTGTGGAGAATCATTCAATATTTGGCCAACAGACTGAGGCTTATATGAAGAAGGTGGATGAGTACAAGGCCACCTATAAAAGAAACTCGACAAAGGAGAGACCCTCCTTCTCCTACAGGTCATACAGAAGGGGAGGCATAGGTGGAGCAGCCTACACCAGATCTTTTTAATCAGGCCCAGGCTGTCTCTCAATATCAGCAATATCTGCAGCAGACAAGGTAGTTCAGAGACAGGGGTAAAAGGGGCTCCGGGAGGGGATTCCAGACTATCCAGGCCCAGCCCCAAGCAAAACAGAATCTCTGACTCAGTGGTCAGGGCCGTCTCCCCCGGCCGTATCCCAGTAAGGGGCAGGCTGGCTCACTATTTCCAGGCTTGAGTCCATTACCACAGACAAGTGGGTCCTGGAAGTGGTGAGTCAGGTCTGCCTAAGTTTCAAGTAATTCTCTCTCTTGAGAACAAGAGTGTTCAAAACCAGCTTCTCTTGGAAAATAAACTATTGGAGATGAGGTTCAAAGCCTCCTGTTAAAAGTAGTAGAACATGTTCCACCTCAGCAGAAGGGAAGGGTTTCTACTCAGATACTTTCTCACCAAAAGAAAAATGGGGAGTGGTGACCTATTCTAGACCTCAGTCTACTGAACAAGTACTTAGTAAAGCCGAAGTTCAAGATGGTCACATTGGCAGTTATTCTGCCAGTCATTTAGAAGGGAGATTGGCTAGCATCTCTGGATCTGAAAGATGCCTATTTCTACATTCCCATAAGAGAATCTCACAGAAAATATCTCAGATTCAGACTTCCATCAGGACATTACCAGTTTTCAACCCTACTCTTCAGTCTCTCCTCAGTCCCAAGGGTATTTGCAAAGCATCTGGCAGTGGCGGTGGCACACCTAAGAAGGTTAGGTGTATCAGTCTTCCCCTATCTCAATAATTGGCTGGTGGTGGGAAGCTCACCCAGGCATGTGCAAGATCCCCTGCAGGTAACACTAAACCTGTTACACTCACTAGAGTTCCTGGTAAATCAGGAGAAATCTGTTCTCACTCCAGTACAGGTTCTGCACTTCATAGGAGCAGAACTGAACACCTTAGAGGGAAGCGTCTTCCTCCCTCAGGACAGAGTGCAATGCATCTGGCAAATAGTGGCTTCTTTCAGGCTGAATGAGCCAAAGCCAGCAAGACAATTTTTTGCAGCTTCTGGGACACATGGCTGCAACAATAGGCACAGTTTTGGGTGCCAGGTTCCAAATGAGAGACATACAGTTTCACCTTGGTGCACATTGGTGCCAAAGGAAAGACACTCTTTCAAAACCAATTCCAGTAACAAGAACATTGCTGTAAGCCCTTCAGTGGTGGAAGGAAGCAGACAACTTCAGGGAGGGGGTATCCTTTCAATGGGAAACCCCATCAGCCATTCTTACAACCGACGCCTCCCTGTTAGTGTGGGGTGCCCACTTAGGGGAACACACCACTCATGGAACCTGGTCCAGCGCAGTCACTCCAGCATATAAATCTGTTGGAGCTGAGGGCAGTGTTCCTGGCACTGAAGGCATGTACACCACTACTGCAAGGAAAAGTGGTGTAGGTCAGGACAGACAACACCACAACAGTGTACTACATAAACAAGCAAGGGGGGACAAGGTCAGGCCCCTGTACATTGAAGCAGTGAAGATCTGGAGTTTGGCTTACACACTGAAGGCCTCCCTACAGGCCATTCATGTGCTAGGGAAAGACAGTACTCTAGCAGATGCCCTGAGCAGAATCAATCCGGCCCACCACAAGTGGTCCATCAACAAGCAGATACTGGAGGCAGTATTCAGGAGGTGGAGCACACCAGAGATAGATCTCTTTGCATCCCTCGAATCATCTGCCTCTTTTCTGCTGCAGACCACCAGCCAAGGGTACAATCCCACTGGATGCTTTGACAATGGACTGGTCAGGAAGAAGCCTATATGCTTTTCCTTTTCCTCTCATTTTCAGAGTTCTGATCAAACTCAGGTCACAACCTGCATCAATGATCTTGATAGCACCAGACTGGACCAGACAGCCGTGGCATCCTCTATGATTCTCCATGTCTGTAGCTAAACCAATACATCTACCCAGGAGGCACAACCTGCTGATCTCCCATCAGGGCAGGATCTTGTACCCGAACTTCAGATCTCTTCAACTCAAAGCATGGCTCTTGAGGACTTAAGAGTTTGCACACTCTAAGTGTCCTGGATATCAGAAGGGCTACAGGAAGCCTTCTACTAAGAAGACCTATGCTTCAAAATGGAAGAGGTTCTCTGTTTGGTGTGCTCCCAAAGGTACCTCCCCTCTCATGGGGATACCAGCTGTCCTGGATTATCTTACCTACTTACACTCCCAGGGTCTGCAACATACATCCCTGAAAGTGCATTTAGCCTCAATATCTGCTTACATTTCTGCTGGGAGGAGCACCTCCATGGCATCCAGTCCCATTTTCAAAAGTGTTTTTAAAGGTCTGTGCCATTTGCACCCACCTATTAGGGAACCAGGACCAGCATGGGACCCGAACATATGCATGATCCAGCTCATGAGGCCCCCATTTGAGCCCATGGCTTCAGCACACCCAAAGTATGTTACCTGGAAAACTCTTTTTCTGGTTGCTATCACCTCAGCTAGAAGAATTATTGAGCTTCAGGTCTTGTGTGTCTAGAAGGATTATCTTTCCTTCAGAGACAAGGTAGTATTATGAACAAATAGAAAATTCCTCCCCATGGTGGTCTCTGACTTTCATTTGAACCAGTCCTTTACCATGCCAGTCTTCTTCACTGAACATACTAGTTCAAGTGAGCGCAGACTCCAAAGTCTGGATGTCAAGAGAGCGTTAAGTTACTACATGATACACACCAGAGATCGTGGGCAAGACAAACAGTTGTTCCTGACTTATGGGGATGTGGGTAAAGACCCAGCTTCAAAGAGGTCCACTTCTCACTGGATAATCCAGTGCATTCCAGCTTGCTATTCGAAGTTGGCAAGGAGCCCCGCAGGGCTGAGAGCTCATTCCAAAGGGCACAGCTGCAAACATGGCAGCAGTCAGAGATGTTTTATTAGTGGAGATCTGTAAAGCAGCTACCTGGAGGACAGTACACACCTTTACTAACCACTATAGTCTAGACACTTAATCCAGAAGTGATGCCAGTTTTGGCACAGCAATCCTGCAAAGCCTCTTTCCAAAAAAGTAGGTTCTGTGCCCACTTCCAAAGGTACTGCTTTGAAGTCTGCAGAGAGTTAGGAATATAGAAGAATACCTGGGGTGAGAAGAAAAAATTACTTACCATAGTAATCTTGTTTCTTCCAGGGTATTCTTCTATATTCAACTCTCCACCCTGCCTCCCCTTCCAGAACCAAAGCCTCTGCACTCCTAACTGAGCTTTTAAATATGGAGTCCCAAACACTGACATACGTTGTTTAAACCCTAATGGGTGGAGTTTTTCCTTCCCTTCTTTTTCCAGGCGATTCTGGCATTCGGGGGGGAGGTGTTGGGTTTATGTTAATATTTGTAGTTTCTACTAGACAGTATAGTTTTGTTGTAGATAAATAGGTATAATTATAGTTAAAATCGCCTTGCAGGCTCCTTAGATATCTGATATGTTGGTGGAACGTTGCAGCTGATAAGGGCAGAAGTTTGAATAAGTGACATGAGCCAAGGATAGGTTTTATCATTTGCATAACGTTCTATCTCTGGGCAGTTCTACTTAGGAGTCTGACTGCAGAGAGTTAGGAATACAGAAGAATTCCGTGGAAGAAACAAGATTACTATGGTAAGTAATTTTTCTTGTTGTCATCACCCTTACGTGCATAAATTCTTATCACTTTTGGATGTGGATTGGAGAAGAAGGGAGGATGGGGGGTGATGTGAAGCAGTGTAGGGGGCACCACAAGTATTTCTGCTTGGGGTGCCATTAGGTCTTAAACCGGCTCTGGACCCAGGGAAGGGGTAGTGGGGAGTAACAACTTACAAAACAAATAGAGATGCAGCAATTACAATACAGGATAAACGGGTGCATACAGAGGCCACAGTAAATACAATAATACAGGATAAATGGGTACATTCAGCAGCATCAGTAAATGTACTAGTGTAATATTATAACAGCTCTTATAACATTGAACAATAATGTGTGAGGCAAAGTGCACAGTGCGTGTTGTGGTAAGGCAAGAGACAGGGGGCTTCGAATTGGACAATACAACCATATAAACAGATATAGTTTTATAGAAATTAGGTATTCCACTCTCAGGGACTGCATAGCACTGGCTGCTACATGGTAGTAACTGGAGTAGCAGAAAAAGAAGTTGATTGACATTTCAGGAAAAATAAGTTAGGCTTAAGCTCATTTACAACAGCATCCTCTATAATCTGTTGTTCGTGCACCTGCTGCTCACAGTCAAAGAGTGGCATTGGTTTTGGCTCTAAAGATGGCAGCTCACCCTCACTCCCAGAGAGAGAAAGGGCAAAGACCCATTCATTGGGGTAGGTACTAGGGAACCAGAGGGGAGAAAGGGCAAACAAATATAAAAAAAACACTGCACAGTTCAAGTTCTTGATATGTGTGTGTGTGTGTGTTTGTGTGCATATGTGTGTCTGTGTGTGTGTGTGTGTGTGTGTGTGTGTGTGTGTGTGTATGTGTGTGTGTGTGTTGGCGAGGTCTGTCCAGGACAAGAATTGACTAGAGAGTCAGAATAGGCTGTAGACCTGCCATTATTTAGGGGGGATTGAAGAGGCAGGGTGATGTGACTGAGTGGGTTTCGGACCCACCTTAATTAGTGAGAGTAATTATAGCAGCAGGTTGATAAATCTGGGATGGGTTCTTTAGACCCACCATGACTGAGGTGAGCATAAGAGACTGTAGTGGCAGGTTGGTGGGTCCAGTGTGGGCTTTAGACTTATCTTGATTGGGGGGTATGTCACATCAGCATAGATACATACATAGATACATAGACAGTGTCGGCAGATAAGGGCCTATGGCCCACCCAGTCTGCCCATTTAAGTTTGTAAGTTCAGTTTATGTTTTCCAGGAAGTCTGTTGCCCCTTACCCCTGACCTCCAATGTTGGTGGGACTGTCATAGCCTACTCAGTAAGTGTGTGGAAGTTAGCACACTTTAGGCTGTCAATTCCAGACTAGACAGATTCCTGAGGGAGAGCAGCACTGAGGTTTACATAACAACAGTTGGGTTGCATTCTGCCTGATAAGCTCGGATGCAGATCCATAGTTCAAATAAAAAATGGTATGGTCACTTCTGTGCCACAGGAAGGCAGACAAGATGGACCCTAAGTCCTTTACATCAATACAATAAATGGAGGGTGGTAGGTTCAGGAGAGATGTGAGAAAATATTTCTTCAGAGAGAGAGTGGTGGATTCCTGGAACAGCATTCCAGCTGAGGAAGTGGGGGCAAGAACAGTCATGGGGTTCAAAAATGCCTCGGATAGGCACAAAGGAATTGTAGGGGTAAAGGAGGGGGAAGAGACAGCACCGTAGATCAAGTGGGTCTACAGCAAAAATGAAGGTAGGAAAAATAAATAAATAAATCGGGCAGACTGGGTGGGCCAAGCAGCTCTTATCTGCCGTCATATTCTATGTTTCCATGTTTCTATAAACATTGGTAAGGACCCTCTCTCCAAGAAATCCCTATTGTGACTTCAATTGCCAATTTCTATTGAATAACAGTAGTACTGGCTAGCCTAACAACACATCAGGAACAACTGACCCTATTAAGGCATGCAGTGTGCCCGCATATTCTTTTTGCCTTACAGTGCATTCTTTTGCAACAGCATATCTGGACACCTTGAGCTATTTGAGCTATTTTCAGCTATGAAACAATTATAGTATATGGTTAGGGCATATTTGGTGGCTTTCTAAGAGTTGTTGTAGGACAATTCAAATGTCATGGAAAGTTGCTGTTGTATCCTTCTGACATCAGAATGATACTGCAATGACTTTTCATGACCTTTGAACTGTCCGCTTTACTTACTAGACTTCGAACAACCAAGATATGGGGTCAAAAGAAGTGGACCAGAAGAGGGATTGTTTTCAGGTGCACAAGACAAGAACAAGAGCACCTCCCTCCTCCACTCCTGCCTGTAAATGCCCCAAGGGGTAATTCTTTAGATTTTTTGCTTGTTTCAGTGAAGTGGGTTGGCAGGCAGCAGTTCACACTTGCAGCATTTTTTACCTGCCAAGGAAAACCATGCCATGGTTATCGGAACAGAATCACAGAATTTAAAATATGTAAATGAAAACAAAAAATAAATGATCACTAACATAACTACTTAAAAAAAACAACAAATGAACAAAAAACAAAACTGGGTGATTAGGTGGGGGGTGGGGTAGGGGTGGAGAAGCGATGACTGTGTTTTTATTTCATTTTTTTAAACCATATACTATATAAAACAGTGTATGGACAATACACAACAAGGCATGTGTTTCCATCTCAGGGTTGAGATGCCATCAGGGACCTCTTGAGCTTTGCTGTTGAGGTCCCTATGATGTCATCTGAACCCCTCGATGGAAACACAGTCTTGTGCACGGTTGCCCATACACTATTCTATATAAGTTGGAAGCTATCTTTTTTAAACTTAAACTTGCAAAGCTATTTTTTCAAACTTGAACTTACAGAAACAGCTGCAGCACATTGAATCAATAATTTGAGCCTGCCGCCAACTCTCAAGTGCCTCCTCCAGTCCCCAGTTCACTAGAGGAAGTGGAGTGTATGAAATGGGCATGTATGCCCATACACTATGAAAGATAATGTATGGGCATCCATACACACACAAGTCTGTATCTTCATCTTGAGTTTTCTTTGCCAATCAGGGAACTCGAGGTTCCTGGTTGCCTTAAAAACCTCTCAATGCAGACGCAGTCTTGTTGTGTGTTATATATGGCTGCTCATACATTATCCTCTACGTGCAAGTATAATGAATTGTTGTTTATAAAATGGACACAAAACATCCTGAAGGCTGATTGGTCTACTGGTAATTCCATCTTTGATGTCATCCTAGTACATCATCATGGTCTGAAATTAATCTAATAAAAAACCTACATAAAAGCCATTTTTTTTATTACAATCGATCCATTTTGTTATCACATAAGGCCCTCCAGGGCATGTGTTATACGAACATATGAACATACAAAACAGCCAGCAGAAGAAGGCCAAATTGGTTTATCGAGTCTGCTTGTTAGTGATGCAGTGTCCCTGGTTACACCATTGACCCTGTCCCTCCTTCCCGTCAGCCTTTCCTTCATAACTATGCTTCGTAACATAGCTATGCTGCTTACCATCACTTCTTTGGGTTTGAAAGCACTCGGCTGCACCTCATACCTCACAATGCACCTGAGGAATTACATTATCCAGCATAACACACACCTTGTAATGCCTTATTGCTCAAACATAATTTAGGCAACTTAAAACAATTGTGAAAAGAATTTACAGTAGATTGACAATGTAAGAAAAAAAGTATGTGTTCTAGAGTGGGGTAGATGCATATACATAAATACATAGATGCTGTTGGCAGATAAGAACTGCTAGGCCCATCCAGTCTGCCTGTTTAAGCTGCCTAACAAAGCTTCCAGTGACCCTATCAGGTCATTGGCTTTAGTTTTGTCTTCCTATCTCTATTATTCCTCTGTATCTGCCATATGGAAATATAAGCATATAAAAATGTGAATTAATTCTTAGCACATTAAGAAGTCTATGTCACTAAGGCACTGAAATCCTGACAGTCATATGCAAGCAACTTAAAGATGGAGTCTGGTCTTCTAAATAATCTTAAAAGCAGACCAGTGCATTGTAACTATCATGTTCTTTAAACCATACAGAGAATCTCAGTGTAGTAAAACATGCTTATTACAAGGTGCCGAGAAATGTACACAGTGCAATGGTTTAGCTTCCATAAATAACTCTTGGGGCTGCCCTGGTGCACCCCGGCCCCTTCAATGTGAGAGTTTTCCTACAATAATCTTATTGAACAAGTCTAAAGCAGTGCAGAAATGATGTCTCTTTCTAGGACTGCTATGCAGCTTTGTTTGTTAGTCCCTGCAGTGCATGCAAAAGGCTTTGTTATTTGTATACTGTACCCCAAGACCTATATACTGTACACTATATGAAATAAAACTGCCTTGTGGAAAACTCTTAATTTACACTAATTATAGCGTTCTACACTTACTCTGAGTGTAAACCATTAGACCTTCATGTGTATAGCAGGTGTATCCCAAAGCTTCTTATTCATCAGTCAGGGACATTCTATAAAACTACCTCAGGGAAGCTCAAGGTACGTAATGCATACCAACACTGTTTACTGTCTGAGTGTCCAGGACGTCTGAATCATAAATCACAAGTTGCACAACTTGCACTACTGCATTCTGATTGGTTGGTTGCTTCCTCCGGCTGCAACATTAACAGGGACATTACAGTTGCCTGTGTTGCAATCTTATCACTTAGTATCTTTTGTGTTTATACTAATGAACTAGTCAAGACAAAAAAAAAAATATTTATAACCCCAAGGCATGACATTATGAAGAGCCATTTATTTTGCAGTTTAGTTACCCAGAATAGGCCGAGATACAATTAATTACTTTTCAGTGTGTAAAAACCCCTCCCTTACATAAGGGGAAGGGGGTTGTTCACACAGGTGAGCCAGTGGGGACAGATGCTCTGGCATCATCCCCAAGTATAGATGGGGTGTCCTCCTGTGCCAGGGCAGAGGAGTGCCAGGGCAGAGGTGTGCCAGGCTTAAGAAGTGGGCAAGATAGGTAGAAGGTGCTTGGTGTTCAGCAAGAAGCAGGAAACAAAGTGGAGGGTGCCAGGTGCACTTGGGACTTTGGGGGTTGCCGAGGACCCAGATACCTCAATGGTTCAAGGGCATCAACAAATACACTGTCTGTGATCTTAGCAGACAGCAGGGCGGGACATCAGTACCCAGGTAAACATCCCTGGGGACTTAGGGGCATTTTCTGTGGAAGTTGCCCATAGATAGGGGAGTTGGTAGGGAAACCACTGGGAGGGCATGAGAACCGCAGGGGATTTTCCATCAAGGGAAACAACCCTATGGTCTATTAACCTGTGGAGGACTTACCCAAAGACTTCGAGGAAGATCCTGGTGGGTGATGACCACAGAGACTGGACCATGCAGCGTCATTGCACCTGCCGCAGAACCAAAGTGGCAAGAAAAGGTAGGAGATTCTTCTCCTGGGCACAAGAAGGAATTCAGGAAGCCAAATACCTTCTCTGTGGTACTGTTGGCCTGACCCACAGGAGAAGGGATTCCCACAGAGGGTCTATGGTGGCCATCGGAGTGCACAAAGCAGTGTATGGACCTACTCAAGTGGGCCCTCGCTTGACTTAGGATAGGAGGAGAGTCAACGGGTTACCATGCAGTAGAAGGCATCTTACTCCTAATGATCTCCCATGGTAGTTGCTGAGCTCAGCATTGGAATACGCACCTTCACAGTGTGGTTGTCCATATATAGATCTCATGGCATAGCAGTGAACAGCTGCCAGGCAAAGGAACAGAATCAGGGGGTATTCAGAGACATACATTGACCATAGGTTGCAAATCTTAGTGAGGACAGTGGGGAACTGGAATCCCTTATAGAGCCATGTCCTGGCAGACATGGATAGGACTGTTCATGTGGCATGAAAGTGCATGCAGAGAAAGGACAGAGAATGTTAAGTTAACAACTGAGGACTGAGGGGAAATGGAAAACACTTAGGATGAGACAGGGCTAACATACATCCCAGCAAGAGGCTGTGTAGGAAGTTGGTCAAGCTGATATCATCCTAGTGGCAGGATCGGGATACAGCCTGGGACCCCAAGAGTACTGATAGCTAACTTTTACAGTGAGGGAAGGTACATAAATATGTAGATAAGATTTAAAGCCAGAATCTATACCAGGATGTACCACAATCCTTGGATCTGTGAAATGAGTATAACTGAACTTTTTCAGTTTAATCACCAGTAAAGTACAAGTGCTAAGAAACTTTTGAGTGTCCATGATTTATTACTGAAAACACCAGATAGGGTCTCAGTGTGTTGTGAGGCACTTTGAGTCTATGTGGCGGATAGTACATACAGGAAAGTGCAAGAGAACTATCAATGAGCTTGAAAGATACCCCCAGACAAAGGAGGTTCTCTGGGCCATGTCCATCCCTCTCCTAGGGATGAAGGGAGAGCCACTGGAGACGGAGAGGTTGCAAGTGGAAGTCCTGTTTATACCAGGTTTTATAAAATGGCAGAGACAAATGGAGTAATATGATTAGTTATTTATAGCTCAATACAGGACAATATTGCACTATAAGTAAACAGCCTGAAAACAGTATCCGATGGTTCATTAATTCATTTTAGGCATTCTATTTAAAATGTCTTTGACGTTTGTTGTCACAATTTTTTTTGCCCACTAACATATTAACTAAATCACAGTAGATGGTAGGCAGCCAGGCAGAAGTTCTCTATCCCCTCCCCCCCCCCACACACACACCAAAGCAGCAGGAAGAAATATAGTGATTGTTTAATTTTTCATCCAATGTGCAGCCAGCAGCCCGCTTCACTCAGAGTGAGCATGTCCCTTAGTGGCCACAGTACAGAGCAGGTTTTCAGACCGCTGCCTTCTGCTCTGTGGTGGCAACATAAGCATGTATGGTATTCATTTTCTCGTATCAACTTGAAATTTCACTTTCTCCATTTTTCTTGAACACTCTTTCCAGGAACTCCTTGGTCAGGATTGCACAGAACTTATATTCGTCTGCACTCGGCTCAGCACAGGTATGGTAGATGCAAACAGGCAGCATGTTCAGCTGCTTTGCTTTGTGGATTTACACAATTTCCAATTTTACAAATAAAAAATTAAGACTGAGGCAAGTGCAGTGGTGAGTCAAGCGGGTGGAGGTCTCAGTCGGCTTACGCTGTGGCCAGCTTGAGCTGCGACCGAAAAGCTGCTTCAGCAGAAACCCTTACGTGAGTAACAAAAAAAAAAGGAAATAAACACAAAGCCTGTTAATGTACTGCTTGAGTGGGCAGGGAGGGACACACAGTATAACTCTACCCATACTGCAACTACCGGTTAACAGTAAATTTAATTACTGCAACAGTAATTTCTATTATTATTACTATTATCATTTTTATTTGTTATTTAACCACTACTTTAATCTAGCACCACTAGGCAGAAGAACTATTTTATGTTAAAAACACATTTTCATTTACAGTTTTACTTGTTTAAAAATGTGTTTCTAAATAAAAAAAACTGTTTCTAAAAATTAAAGGCCATTTTATAAGTGCAGTAAAACACTCTGGGGTTGTGCATTATGGTGTGATAACCGCACTCATAGGGAGGACTGGCATGCAGCCTATAGCCTCGTGCCTAACTACACCCCTAGGATTGCAGTTATCACACTGTAATGCACACCCGGTCGTATCTTAATGCTTACTTACTGCTAGAAGGCTGTGTTGTACATAGAGGTCAAGTGACTTGTTCAAGGTCAGACAGTGAGTGACTGTGTTGGGATTCAAACCTGGGGTCTCCCGTTTCACAACTCAGTTCTCCAACCACTAGACAACACTGCCTTCCAAATTATGCTCCACCTGTGGTGTAATGGAAAGGGAGGAAGAAAAGGGAAAAGTGAGGGATTATCTCCATTGTTGAGCTCACTCACTCAAGCGGAGCCCTCACTGGCACTTGCAGACAAACATTATTGAGAAAACAGTACAAAATATTCAAGCACCATCATAAAAGTGCCCTGATTGTGGTATGAAATGTTGGAGAGCTATGGGGGTCTCTGCTGGAAGTCTTTTATTAAGGTATATCCTGTTTGTTTGTTTTACACACAAAGCTTTTGGAATGAAGTGCAGTCTTTTGTTTGATGAGGCAATGATGCCTGACTTTCTGTGCTGTACAATTTGATTGTTTGCCGAGAGCACAACTGACGCAACTGAACAGCTTTTTTTGGTTTCTTCAAATATTACAGGGCGGCTGTTAGCAATTTCCCAGCCCTGCCCCTACCAGTGGCATTTTCTGTGAGCACTAGATCGAAGTGAAATAGGCTGAGATTGGAACATGCATAACAGTAAACTGGGGCATAGAAATCTGTTTGGAACATTCAGTATGATAGTCCTCTGCAAGGCAACAAGGAACACATGGAATGAAATAATGATAGCTTATGCTCTAACTCGTCGTGAGTCATTAATGATTCAGGTGAAACATAGAAAGCACTCTTTTGACCACGCACTTAATTTTAAAAGCAAGGGAATACGTGGACAAGCTTCACTGTCATCATTATAATTACCAACTGCCTGGGAGACGTGCTGCTGCCTGCCTAGAAAGAGCACATACCTTTCACCAGTCACTTGACCCTTAGGGAAAGTCAAGTTACATTCATATGTGAGCCAAAATTTATGTTTAGACCGATACTTCATTAGTCTGAAACGCATTGTCTTTACACAGTTTTAGAATGATCTTTTTTCCAGTTTTTGGTTACTGTAGCAGGATGTGTTGCTCGATAATGTGACATTAGCTGAAGTGGTAGTTGTCATCCACCAAGTGTGAGAAAAACTGGTATTTGAAGCCTTGTCCTTTTGGAGAACACATCTTAAAGGAAGACTCTGAAGCTGCAGTGACTAGACAGACACAAAAATGTCAGCAGCCTGTCCACCCCTTCCAGCTGCGGAATATTATTTATTATACTAACAAAGGCATGTATTTAAGGCTGCTGATAACAGTCACCTAGTGGTTAAATATAGAAAGCCAGTGGCCAGACCAATGGCATGGCAGTAGTGCTACTGCCCACCATGCCCATGACCTGGGATCGGAAACTATCTCAGGCGTCTGGGGGCCAGCCGGGGGGAAGGGGATAACTGTATCCACTGAATGACTGCCACCAGGTGGAGGCTTGTTGTTAGTGCACATCTGACAAGTGGCAAGCAGGATGCAGCTGCAGGTTCCACAGCATGCGCGTGCTTCCATACCTGCATGCCAGCATGCCACCAGATGGAAAATGGTAAGCAAGGCAGGCATACATCATGCCCTGCACTGATCCCCACCTGCTCCACCACCAGGACTCTGCCGGCCAGGATGCTAGATATGTATCTTGGGGTCGGCAGCCCTCCCCTATGACCCTGCCATGAGGGGCAATCCATGGAGTTCACCTGAGTCAGACAGGTAAGCCTGGAGTGGTGTGAGACAATAGAGGTTGGTGGGGGCAGGGCTGAAGGAGTGAAGGGAGCCCTGTCTACCTTGGCCAGGAAGACAAAATGTAGATGGAAAAAATATATACAGCAAGCTAGCAAGGCACAGCAATTTTATTTCTATAGTGCTCTATTCCTGACTTTGTAGGTCTCAGAGTGCTGTACAACACTGATTTGCAGAACAGAAGGAAATACACAATATACAAGCATAAAAAGGCAAGTTAGACTGATAGAAAGATGAAAGCCCATACATTATATTTAAATCTAAATATCACATATATGAACTGAAAGCCTGCTGAAACAGATAGGTTCTTAACCCCTTTCGAAATGCCTCCTCTGAGGGTGTAGATCCCAAATTAGGGGGAAGAGCTTCAAAATCAATAATGCTGCCACTGAGAAGGGGAGCGGTTACAGTTTATGCTGCAGGTATCATGGCAGACAGGAAACAGTATCGCCGATGGTAATACCATCAGTGCCATAACTGTTTATCTGTCCGTCAGTAACATTTGCAAACATGTCAAAGTATTTTTTTAGCAGGGAGCTGTGCCTCCCGCAAACTCCACGCGAGGGGCTCCACCCCCTGCAACCCCTCGTAAATAAATATAATGAACTCCGAGGTTGCACAATATTGAAGAAAAATAAATATTTTACATCTGCTACTAAGTGTGTGACCTCAGAGTTTCATTCTCTGCAATGTCACTTTCTGTAACCCACCCCACATTCACAGTCTGCTAGATTCAAACCCCTGATCCTACCCTATTCCCTACCTATCACCCTAACCACTATGCCAATGGAACAGCACTGCCAGGACACTTTCACCTCGCAGCTTTATAGTTTGCCATGCTGAACGGTGCATGAGTAGTCCCGATTGCTAGTCTCGAGTACCACAAGACTCTCATCCTTCATGTTACTTCTGCTGCAAGGTGTCCACCATGACACCTGCAGCATAAACTACAAGTGAGCCATACTCACTTGGCAGTGGTCTAGAGTATATAAGACTAAGAGGTCTTTTAGGTAGTTGGGCCCAGTTTGTGTAGGGCTTGGAAGGCTAAGAACATATAAACAGAATTTGTCAGCAGATCAGGACTCTTGGCCCACCCAGTCTGACCATTTTGTCCCTGCCTATATTGTCACTGCAGACCCTATAAGCAACCTTGAAAGTGATGCACCATCAAAGTGGCAGTCAGTGTAGTTCATGTTGGACTGGCATGAAGTGCTCAGAAAAATGCATTCCAGCAATCGGCCTGGCAGCGGTGTTCTGGACCAGATGCAGGAGGTTCGCCAACTTACCAGTCAGCCATAGATAAAGAGCTTTAAAGTAATCAAGTCTCGATGTTATGAGGGCATGCACTAGGGTCACCATATCCTCATGCCCCACATAGGGTTTAATCCAGATTATATCCCTTAATTGGACAAAATCACCCCAGACTGATGCCCCCACCTGATGTTCATGGGATAACTTACAGCCAAGATGATCCCAAGATTTGTTACCTTATCTAAGGCTCTCAGTCCCCTACCATTCAACGACAGATATTTAAACGATGGCCTGCTCATTGCCAATCCATGAGACCCTGTTTCCACCAGTAGCACCTCCATCTTGCCCACTTTAATGCTGAACCAGCGGGATACCATGCAGTCAGAGAATTTGTAGAGGCAGTGATAAATCATGGAGATCATATTATACCTGTCTGGTGTAAGTTACAGATAAAGCTTGGTGTCATTTGCATAGCAGTGAAACACCAATTTATGCCATCTAATGACCTCTCCTAATGGCAACATGCAAATGATGAATAACAAGGGGAACAGAATTGACCCCTGTTTTACCCAGCAACATATCATCACAGGCTGTGAGGAAAAGAAACCAGTGCAGCCTGTTGTGATCTGCTGGCTAGGAAGGACCCAAGTGATCTTTAGGTTATCCCAGTGAGTCCTCCATATTGCCGCAGGCAAACCATTAAAACCCCATGATCCATTGACTCAAATGTCCATGAGAAAATAAGTAAAGAGCATTCCACTCTATCTTTCGCCAGAAGAAGGACTTTAAACACCCTAATAAGCTGCCTCTGTGCCATGCCAAGGCCTGAAATCAGACTGGAATAGTTCATGGATGTTGTATACCATGAGATGTCCCTTGCAATGTGCCACCATTATCTTCTCAATTACCTTCCCTAAAAAGGGAAGGTTAGACAGGCCTGTAGGTTGCCCGGGTGTCAGGGTCTAAAGATGGCTTCTTGTGGAGGGGTCTTACCACCTCTTTTTTTAGAGCACTGGGAAAACAACCCTCTAAAAAGGAACACTGGACAGTTCTGGCAAACACAAGATCCAGAGCCTCATGACAGTCCAACGATAGGCAGGTCGTATTAGGGTCTAAAATACAGTAAGTTGGGCACAACCCAGAGATCACTGCAAGCACATCATTATTCAGCACTGGTAGAAACTAACTTCAAGCCACAGAGTTCCTTCAGGCATCAATGTCCCAACCCTACTGGCCCATGACAGGCAACTTACGAAGATCCCAGCCCAAATGGATGACATTCTGTCAAAAAAGAACTGACCAAACTCCTTGCACTTCTCTGCAGAAAGTACACCCCAGGACTACAGACAGGGTGGGTGGAGCAAACTGTTTACAGTGTGGAAGAGCTGGGTTGGATGGTTCATACTTGCAGCAGTAACAGATTAAATCCCAGTGGCAATATGAAGCTGGGGGAATACATACAGGCAATAGGCATAAAATAATAATTTAGGCACCTGCAGTTGGACTGGACCTACATTTTGAATAAAGTTTTGTTACTTATCAGTAACAATAGATCTTGGGAGAGTATCTTTTCCCTTGAGCCATACCTTTGGAACTGTAAGCCGTTGATGTCAGACCCACTCGTAAACTTTTGCTTGGTGGGGCCGCCCTTGTTGATGTATATCGATGTTGTCTATATAACGTCTGCAGCCCCTCAACTCCTTAGTTCCCTGCTAGAGGCAAGCTTAGAGGATATCAAAACCAGCAGGGACTGAAAGACTAGATCCAGTATCAGGCTCATTGGAGATATGATGTACTGGAAGAAAAAATTACTCACCTTAGTAATTGCTTTTCTTCTCATGGAGTCTTGCTATATTATAACAATAGCAGTCAGCCACTGCAGCTGAACTGCCCCCGGAGAGGAAGGAGTTAACTCCAGAGGATCTGGAGTTCTACAGCGTGAGGGCGCTGTGCCAAAGCTCTATCTGGCCAGTTTCAAATGAAACTGTCAGATCTTTACGAGGCTAACACTAAGCAACAAGTCTGTGTGGAAAGCTCTACACTAGCCAAATGGCTACCTACTAGTAGTAATAACAACAATAGAAACACCAATAACCATAATAACAATGAATAATGGTATTATTATTATTAGTTTTCCCCCCTTGACAAGCACCATTAGGACCCCCCCTTCCCCCAAAGACTCAAGTCCAGGAAGGGGGCCAATATATTACCTAAACGAACAACCTAGTTCCCTAACCCTAAAAGAAAGAGGATAAAGGAAAAAACTACAATGGCATGACACAGTGCTTGCACTAATTTGCCACCCCTACCCAAGTAGAAGTTCTGAGAGGGGCAGGAGGGAGGGTGGTTATAATATAGCAAGACTCCATGAGAAGAAAAGCAATTACTAAGGTGAGTAATTTTTCTTCAAACACCATGAAGTCTTGCTATATTATAACAATAGCAGATTACACAGCAGTACCTCCATGGAGGAGGTCAGGACCTACTTAGGAAATAGGCTCTGAAGCACAGCTGTACCAAACCTAGCATCTCTCCTGGACTGGACATCCAGGGAATAATGCTTGTGAAAAGTGTGAACTGTCTTCCAGGTAGCAGCTTGACAAATTTCCAGAATGGGAATGTCTCTAGCAGCCGCTAGAGACGCAGCTGTACCCCTGGTGGAGTGGGCCCTCAGTCCTGAGGGGGGTTCTCTACCTAGTTTTTGGTAACAAAATTGGATACAAGAGACAATCCACCTTGCAATTGTCCTCTTAGTGGCAGGTTTCCTTGCCAACCTCGCCATAAGTAAGGAAGAGTTGGAGGGATTCGAACCTGTGACCCTTGGTGCGTTCCAAATAGTAGCTTAAGGCTCTTTTGACGTCCAAGCTGTGCAGTCTCCTCTCACCTGAGGAAGAATGCTCAGTGAAAAATACTGGGAGAGAGATGGATTGGTTCAGGTGGAAATCTGAAACCACCTTAGGCAAAAACTTTCTATTAGTCCTGAGGACTACCTTATCTCTGTGGAAAGAAATAAAATCTTCTTCCACTGACAGGGCCTGTAATTCACTTATGCGTCTGGCAGAAGTGATAGCCACTAGGAAAACAGTTTTCCAAGTTAGATACTTGAGCTCTGCTGAGGACAGAGGCTCAAAGGGAGGTTGCATTAACTGAGCAATGCAAACATTCAGGTCCCAGGCAGGAGCTGGTTCCCGAAAAAGGGGGTTAGTATGAAGTAACCCTTTAAAAAACTTGGAAAACACAGGGTGAGAAGAAAGGGAGGCAGGCTTCCCTGCTGACACAAAAGCAGAGACAGCTGCCAGATGAACCTTCAAGGTAGCTGGCCTAAGGCCTAGGAATTTAAATGGACCAAATAGTCCAATAAAATGAGAAGATCAAGCGGATTCTGGAATAATCTGCCTCTCAGAGCACCAGATGAAAAACCTCTTCCACTTAGAATTGTAAGTGGCCCTAGTGGAAGGCTTCCTTGAAGCCTTTAAAATATCCAGGACACCTTGAGAAAGGTGTAAATCAGCAAATTCTAACTCCTCAAGAGCCAGGCCTTGAGTTGGAGGGATTTGAGGTCCGGATACCACACTCTCCCCTGTGCACAGGCCAGCAAGTCGTGGACTCTGGGCAGGCTCAGGGCAGGGTGGACTGTCAAGGACAGAAGCAGAGGGTACCAGGGCTGTCTGGCCCAATCTAGGGCAATCAGAATCACTTTGCAGGGTTGAGATCTGATTTTCACTAGTACCCTGAAAAGAAGAGGAAAGGGGGAAAAGGCATACAGGAACTTCCCTTTCCAGTCCAACAGAAAGGCCCAGGGGACTGAGCCCAGCACTGGAGGTCTGCAACAAAATAGAGGAAGTTGGTGGTTGTCTGGGGCTGCGAAAAGATCTATCTGAGGGGTGCCCCATCTGGCAAAGACAGACCCCAGCACCTGTGGATTCAGAGCCCATTCGTGATGGCCCTGAGAAATTCTGCTGAGGGCATCCGCCAGGACATTGTCCTTCCCTGGGAGGTGAACTGCTATCAGGGAGGTGTTCAGGGAGTAGGCCAGAGACCACAACTTCATTGCTTCGGTGCACAAGGCTGATGACCGAGTGCCCCCTTGCTTGTTGATGTACCACATTGTGGTGGTGTTGTCTGTCCTGACTTGAACCACTTTGTTCTGGACAGAAACTGAAAATACCTGAAGAGCTAAAAGACAGCTCTGAGTTCCAAAAGATTGATGTGGAGCAGAGATTCCTGAGGAGACCACACTCCCTGAGTGGACAGGTCGCCTAGTGAGCTCCCACCTAACAGGAGGCATCCGTGGTGGGTGAGGGAGTGGGAAATGGGATGAAGGAACCCCTTGTTTTAGATTGCTTTGGTCCTGCCACCAGTGGAGGGCCAGGATCAGAGTTTGAGTCACTGGGACCAATTTGGAAAGGGGTCCTTCCTTTGAGACCAATAGGCCCTCAAATGGAACTGAATGTCCCTCATCTGGAATCTTGCCCTTGCACTACAGCTGTGGAAGCAGCCATGTACCCCAGGAGTTGCAGAAAATGCCTTGCTGGTCGAGAGACTCTGAGGGTAAAGGAGGATGCCAGGGCAATGAGTCTGTCTACCCTTTCCGAGGGAAGAAATGCCCTGGCTAACTTTTGTGTTCAATTCTGCACCTATGAAAGTTAGGACCTGAACTGGTTCCAGAACTGACTTTGGTAAATTTAGCAGGAATCCTAGGAAGTGAGAAGCTGCTGGGTGACTTGCAAGTGGGATTTCACCTGATCTGAGACTGACCCACAATGAGCCAATCGTCCAGGTAGGGAAACACAGCAACCCTTGCCTTCTTAAGTGAGCCACTACCACAGCTAGACATTTTGTGAATACCCTTGGCGCAGAGGTAAGGCCGAAAGGCATGCCCTGAACTGGTAGTGGCCTGAGGGCAGTTCGAACCTGAGGTACTTTCGGTGAGAAGGCCTGATCAGAACATGAAAATAGGCATCCTTGAGGTCCAGGGAAGCTAGCCAGTCCCCTGGCCTTAGAGAAGGCAATATCATTGCCAGAGTCAACATTTTGAACTTTAGTTTCAAAAGATGCTTGTTCAGGTACCTTAAATCTAGAATGGGCCGCCATTCTCCTGTCTTTTTTGAGGTAAGAAAGTATCTTGAATATAGCCCCTTGCCCTGATGGCAAGGAAGGACCCTTTCCACTGCTTTGCAGTCCAGAAGAGAAGAAACCTCTGCTTCCAAAGCAAGGGCTTCTGAAGGATTTGCAGGGAAATGTCTGGCTCTCATCTTTGGAAACTGTTTGAAGCTGAGAACAGACCTGGCTTATTACCTCAGAACCCATCTGTCCGAAGTTAAGGACAGCCAGTTCTGGCTGAAATAAGCCAACCTGCCCCACTGGTACAGGAGAATGGCCCTGGGCACCCCATCAGGGTGCTCTGCTTACAGCAGCCTTAGGCTGAGGGAGGGGACGGTTTACTTGTGCCTCGTCTACCCCTGCCTCTGAAGAAACCCCTCTGCGCAAAAGCAGAGGAGGCTTGAAATTGGTAAAAAGGCCTGTGGAAAGGCCTGCCCCTACCTCTGGGAGCGTGCCTTTGTGGAGTGGCATGCCTCTCCTTAGCCTGGGCACTTTTGTAGGTAGTTCTGTATTCATCCATCTTTTTCATATAGTTTTCTGTTTGTTCCCCAAATAGAGAATTTCCCACTACAGGAAAATCCATAGCCTTTGACTGAGTATCCTGGGACAGATTAGTGCATCTGAGCCATGCCAACCTACGGAAAGCTACAGAAGTGGCCATGACCCTAGAGGAGACATCATTAACATCAACAGCAGTATGAAATTGAACTTTAGAGGCTTCAATGCCATCAGCAGCCACCTGTTCCAACTCACTAGCCAGCTGGCCATGGGCCTGCTTGGCTAACTGCAATATTGTGTCCCATCTAGAGTTCTGATATCTAGCTACATAAGCCATATAATTTGCCTGCCTGAGTCCCAAAGAAGCTGCCATATACTGTTTTTCGCCATGGCATCAATCTTCCTGGAATCCTTATCAGGAGGATGTGAGGCCAGGGGGATTAGCCTTGTCACAGGCTGCAGCTTGTACCACACCTACATGACTACACTGTTCAGTGAGGAAGTCTGTATCAGAGCCTGACAAAGTATACCTTCTGTCCATTTTTTATCTACAGGAGGGACAGAATGAGGATTTTTAAAATCTTTGTTGTTTGCTTCCTAAATGACTTATGCAAAGGAATAGACAACCTCCTAGACTCTGGTATATCCATCATTTCTACAAAATCAGGCTCCTCTTGCTCATCCACAGCCTCCTCTAAAGGAAGCTGGAGGGTTTCTGCAACCTTTTTGTAAAACATAAAATGAGAAGGGGACTCAGACAGAATAGGAGGAGATTCTAAAGGTCTGTCTGGAGAAATGTCCGGTTCAATGGGCACGTCCAGACCCTCCCAGCCACACATATATTGATCAAATTCCTCCTCCCCTCCTGTGGTTCATAAAATTCCTCAACATCATACTCCTGAACCACTGAACTGAACGAACCAACCGTTGGTGGTTCGACAGGTCCCTGAGACAGTGACTGGACAATTTGAATGGCTTTAGCTATCTCTGCAGCAGTTGGAGAGACAATTTTGGACTCCAAACCTACTGATTTCTTTGTCTTTTTAACTGGGACTGGTTCATCTGAACCAGCCTTTCTTTTGGCCGAGGAAGTCTCGCCCTGGTCAGAGGGCACTCCTTCTGGTCCAGTGGGTGCTGGACCGGGCTGGCCATCCGGGTCAGCGGACTTTTGGCCTTCCTCCCTGAGCCGCCCAATCTCTTTCCAGGGTGGCTGCAGGAAATTTTTACACACCTGGCAGTCTGACAGGAGGTGGTCAGCCCCAGACAATAGACACAAGTGGTGTGTGGGTCAGCCAGCAAAGGCTCCCCACAGACATCACAGTGTTGAAACCCAGTGGGCCCGGTTTTTCCTTTGGGTTTCTCAGACATAATGCCAGCCTATCCAAAAACTTGCCCTTTTGATGGCAGTGCCAGGCAAGACACCCTTATCGGTTCCTAACCGTGTCACAGGTATTTGAAAAAACCTATTTAAAAAACAGTTTTTTTTAGAAGAGATAAGAACCGGGAACCGCACTCTAAAAGCCCAACCAAACACTTCAAAACGTTAAAATCAGCAAACCGATCGGTTCAAAACCGAACCGATAATTGAATTTCCACACAGACTTTAAATTTGTACTTACGGTTTACCAGATAGAGCTTTTAACCGAAATGCGGTAAAATAAATACTTTTGCCGTTCAAATGAACGAAAATACCGCTTGAACCGAGAATGAACCGAGCTGAAGGAGCTGATCTCCGGAGCGACTGTTCAGTGGAGCGGAGTAAAGAATCTGACAGTTTCATTTGAAACTGGCCAGATAGAGCTTTGGCACAGCGCCCTCGAGCTGTAGAACTCCAGATCCTCTGGAGTTAACTCCTTCCTCTCCGGGGCAGTTCAGCTGCAGTGGCTGACTGCTATTGTTATAATATAGCAAGACTTCATGGTGTTTGAAAGATAAGTTATTAAAGGTTTATAACCATATAACCATAGAATACCCCACAGAAAACATAGTCAGGAACCACCACTGACTGCATCAGCCATAACCCGGAGGGAGGATGAGCTGTGGCCCAGTGGTGAAAAGTCTCTTGAAAATCTACTGGTACTGGTAAGTAATGGAACTAACATCTTCGAGGACATCTTCTCCATTGAGCCACACATTTGGAACACATTTTTCAAGCAGCACATCTAGCCCAGTGAGGAATGTCAGAGACCCTAAGCAGAAGATCAGCACAGCAGGCCTTGATGGACCAAAGGACAAAGTCGGCATGTCTGAGAGAGACTATGTCCAGGCTATAGTTCTTCCTGAAGGTATGAACTGTACTCCAGGTAGCAACAGCACAAATGTCAACCACAGAGACACCACGAAAAACAGGCCATGGAGGAAGCAGCACCATGCATGGAGTGACCCCTGACAGCACCAGGAAGGTGCTTTCCATACTTCTGGTAGCAGAAAGATCTGTTTAATAATTTGAACTTTTAAATATTTTGTTTGTATGAAGATTTAACTGCTTCTCTTTGATTTCAACTGCTGGGTTCCATGCTGCACATGACTACTGTAATGTCATCTGCATTTCCAAAGCTCCTCTCTGACTTGTTTAGTAATCTATTGTGATTCACCCAACTTTGCTAGATATCAATTGTGACATACCCCAACATGCAAGATGCTTGCAAAGTGGGTGCCACAGACAGGTTCTCTCCCAGAACTCAGTTGGCACTGCTATTAGTTTGCACAATCCTTCAGATACCTGAAAGGGTTACCTTGGTATGCCACCACCACACAGTGTGACTCTCACTTGGGGTATTTCTGGGTTTGAATCCCACTAGAGCTGCTGCCCATGCAGTACAGTGCTCTTTCCCAAAGGACAAACAACCCACACCCATTGTCACGCTGAGAACACTTTGCTTCAGATATAGTAACCGTAGCCTATTTGTTTGGAAATGGATCACAGACTTGGCAATTTATCCTTGGTTATTTATACTTGAAATAATACAGTCACAAAAAGCATGAAGTATATAGAAACAGAATTTGTTGGCAGATAAGGACCGCTTGGCCCACCCACACTGCCTAGTCTCCCTCTTGCTCCTGTCTTTCCTCCCCTTGACAGTCCCCCACTCTTTTGCTAAGATGACCAGCATTTTGCTTTTGCCTTGTTTGTTCATTGTGCACTTTCTATGGTCTTCATATATGCAGCTTTGCACTTTATTTTATCACTGAATTTGTCTGCGCTATCTATTTTTATCCTTTGTTCCCCTTCCCCAGGTTGCACCGGGAAATGAACCTTGGCTCAGTGTGCCTTTCCCGGTCACCAATTTTCAATTAACTGACTGACTGACTGACTGACTGACTACTGGAACTAACTAAGTTTGTCCCTGCTATACTGTCACCGCAGAACCTACTGTACCTGATCTCTGTGCTCCTGCCCCCTTCCCCTGCTTTTCTACCAAAATCCTTTTGTGCCTGTCCCATGTATGCTTGAAGGTGACCACTGTTTTCGCTCCCTCCACCTCCACCTCCACTGGTAGACTGTTCCAGGCATCCACAACCCTTTTCAGTGAAAAGTACTTCCTCATGTTCCTCCTAACTCCTACCTTCCAGCTTCATTACAAGCTATCTTGTCTGGAGCACCTTCTCCTCTGAAAAATACTCCCCTTCTGTACCTTGTTCACTTCATGACGCACTTCTATGTCTCTATCATGTCTTCCCTCTCCCTCCTCTCTCACAGGGTATATATATTGTTATCCCTCAGTCTCTCCTCATAGGGCTTTTGATGCAACCCCTGCACCATTATAGTTGCCCTCCTCTGGACAGCCTCTACCCTGTCTATATTGTTTTTGAGATGTGATCCCCAGAAATGGACACAGTATTCCAGGTAGGGTCACAGCAACAATCTATCCAGTGGCAATACCACCTCTCTCCTGCTGGTAATTCCCCTCCCTATGCATCTCAGCATCCCACCAGCCCTGTCTACTGCCCTGTCACGCTGCCGCACCACCTTGAGGTCCTCAGATGTAATAACCCCAAGGTCTCTTTCCTGCTTTGTGACCATCAATACCCCCTTCCCATTTTAGACACTGCTCCTGGGTTTCTGTGCCCTCAGTGCATGATTTTGCACTTTTTTGCATTGAACCCCAGCTGCCATACCCTCAGCCATTCCTCTGTTTTTTTCAGGTCTGTACCCATTTTCTTCACCCCCCTCTAGAGTAGCTATCACATTGCAGATTTTGGTGTAATCGGCAAAGAGGCATACCTCCTCTTCCAGCTCTTCTGCAATGTCACTTATGAATACATTGATGTGGACTGGTCCCAGCACTGAGCCGTGAAGTACCCTGCTGGTCACTCTCCTCTCATTAGACACGGTGCGTCAGGGGCCTGGGTTCAAGTCCCAGTGGGAGTCACACTTTTTCCTTTCACATTTCCTCCTTGATTTAAAATTGCCTCACAGTGGCTTTACTGCACTGAGAAAAGTTGTTTCGTGTTCTTTCATTAGAGTGAGTGATATTTACCAACACCCTCTGTTGCCTATCTATCAACCAGTTTCTTACCCAGTTTGCCACTTTGGGTCCCACCCCTAAACTGCCCAGATTCTTTATAAGCCTCCTATGTTGTATGGTGTTGAAGGCTTTGCTGAAGTCTAGGTAAGCCATGTCTACTGCCCCACCCTAATCTATCTCCCCGGTCACCCACTAGAAGAAATCGATAAGGTTTGTCTAATATAACCTCTCTCCCAGTGATTCAATGCTGCCTTGGATCTTGTAACCCACTGGATTCAAGATATTCCACTAGCCTTTCTTTTACTAGTGTTCCATTAACTTCCCTACCACTGATGTTAGCCTGACCAGCCCATAGTTGCCAGCCTCCTCCCTTCTGCCGCTCTTATGAAGCATAACATAAAAAACATAACATTTAATACTCCACAATAGTTACATAACTTACAGGATAGTACACACTGAAGACTATTATGAATACAATATTTCTACAGGGATAAAAATAAACACTTTTGAAAAGTCAAAGATCACACAGAAAAAATCCTCACTCAAAGCTATATAGATTCTAAGTAGAGTAGAAGAAGCTTACCCCAAACTGGGAATTAGTGAGTTACGGCAGACTGGAATCTTGCTAATTCAAAATTCCAAGCATAACTAACTTCTCATTGAAAACATACAAAAGAAATACCTCCAGCTTGATAGCCCACTACACCCACATCATCATACTTGCTTCTCTGAAATCACATCCTGAACCTGCCTTTTGATCTCTGGGGACCACCTTTTTCCAGACTGCCCAATGAGATTTGTTGATTAAAGCTTGGTCCTTTTGTTATCCTGGCTGGCTACATCAGCTGGGTGCTGTCTCACCCTCCCTTTGCCCTGTTTACATTCAAAACACATTCTCCTGTGGGAGAGCTGTCCACAGCTGAGCTCTCCCACTGTGTAACTGTGGCTCAGAACTGCCATTTCCAGCTCGTTCTTCAACTACAACTTCCCCTGCTGCTGAGGGAGGGGTTGTTTCATGCTGCACTGCCTCCTCTGTGTTCTCAGGAATCAGTTCTTAGCCTTTCTATAGGTACTGACATGCAATATTGGCCCGACTGTCAAAGTCATTACCCATCATTACATCCACGGACAGGGTTCAGTACAACTAATGCTCCAGCTAATGTTGACAGGTAGGAGTAATTTACTCACCAGTTTAAAGTATAGTGAGTAAAACAAAATTGTGATGTGTATGAGTGTTGTAAATCTGGAAAAAAAACTGTGTTTTTTGAATCACCAGTTATGTTATGAAGCACTATTCTATGGATTGTGCAACATTTACAAATGTTGGGTGAGTACTGGTACTCATTAAAAACATTTTCTGAAGAGTATTTCTTAAAATGAGGTGAGTAAAATAGGTTAGTACTCACCTTATCTGGAGACCTGAGTACAACACCCACCTTCCATATGCCCAGGTCACTTTTCCAGCTAAGAAATATCCAGGCCATTGGCACTGAGACCACAGGACCCCTCACGTCTCTAATTCTGGAAAACTGGCCTTGCAGGATCCTGTTTTACTATGGAAATGGAGGCCCCAGGTTATCATCCCATTTACCAACAAAGGGTGCATATGTGCAGTGGAGATAGTGGGAACTGTACTCTGGGTACAGGTCACTAGCTGCTCGGAACTTCCAGAGTTACCCCCTTCCAGTTGCACGTTTTGCTATTTTTTTTAGACAATCATGTGACAGGTGTTCCAGTTTTTGACAGATCCAGTACCCAAGTTCACCTGACTCCTTACTTTTGAAACCATTTATCTTCCCTTTTTGTTCACACGCACGCTGGCTTCCCTTAGGTTACCCCTTGCGGTTCCCTTAAAACCACCCGATGTCTCTCCCTCATTGTTTTTGTGCTGAGTGTATGGTTGGCTGGATATGAACTGATCAGCCCTCTCAGCTGCTGCCTTCATGGAGCTTAGAGTCTTATCCAGCAACCATATTCTCAACTCCTCTGGTACCATCTTTAAGAACCCTCTTACCATTGCTGACAGATCACCTAGTTTTACATGCATTTCAGAATAGCTGTCTCCCGGTGCCTTACTTAAACCTCTACATTTTTGTCTATAGGCCTCAGGTGTCAGTTCAAAATATTTTAACAAGACATTTTTTTCACTTTGTTATAGTTCATACAGTCCTCATTGTCCATCCTGGCAAAGTCTTCTAATGCCCTGCCCATAAAGAGTAGCAAAGGTGAGTTGTCCAATAAGTTCTATCTTATTCAAATTGCTCACAAATTCTCTCAAAAGATTTTCAAAACAAATCAAGATCATCCCCCTCTTGAGGAACACTTTGGAATTAACTTTGGCTGCTTGGGTCAAACCCCTAATGCCAGTACTCATGGTTTGTGGTGCTGTCTTCTGGTGCAGAATCTCCATCTCCCTCTTGTGTTTACGCTTTCGAGCTCACTCTTTGCTCAGCTGGATCTCATGCTGGTGCTGCCTTTCTTGCTCTTCCTTTCTCCTGTGCTGTCTCAGCTGGATCTCATGTTAGCACTGCCTTTCTTGCTGTTCTCTCTCTCTCTCTCTCTCTCTCTCTCTCATGCCTCATCTTCCAGCTTTGTCCTCTGCAGTTCCACATCTGCCTTCGCCTTAAGCAGGGTGAGCTCCAGTTGCATTATCGTAACTGCACAGCTGCACTTGTTCTAGGCTCTGGCTCACTTTTGAGCTCCCTAGGCTCAGTCTCACAGCTTTGCTTAGCTTTGACCACTTTTGTATCACTTCTCAGGTCACTTTCTTTGAGGATGTCTATGAGTTCTTCTGTGGCTTGCTTTCCTCAAGGACAGATCCTTTTCATTTGTCTCATTTCATTCAGTCTCACAGATTCCATCCTAACTGGGATGGACAATGGACAAATTACCTCTGCCATTTTTGTCGATCTTGCCAAGGCCTTCAGCACCGTCTCTCACTTCCTTCTCCTCAACTCACTCATGGCAGCTGACCTATCTCCCTCTGCCACAAACTGGTTCAATGCCTAACTTATTGGTAGAACCCAATCAGTTAAGATCTTGGACGCGAGAAGAACGGACTTCCAGTTGAGACATGGTGGCATAAAGACACGGGGGAAGGGAGCACTCACCCCACTGCAATCAATACAGGTTACTCCTACCTAAAAACAGACTTAATTTAAAATTAAAACCTGCAGAAGTAACAGTGGACACCATGGAGAGGAGAAATATAAGACAAAACCAGAGAATAAAGCAGTATTTTCGACGTACCTTCATGGAATGGCTTGCCATGACTGGAATCTATATCATCCACTGAGAGACCTATCAAAAGATGAGGAGAGCGGACAACAGAGTTCTGATACTGCCTTGCCAATTCCCCCACTTTCCGACACCAGCGGGAAAAGGAAAAAGAAAAAGATAAAAGAAACAAATACCGAGATGTTCAATTGAGTAATCCTGTCTGCGATCTCTGAATTTCGGGATGAGGGATGCCCTTAAGGAAATTCACTTGGATCTCACCGAACTGCAGTCAAGGGCTGAAACAGCAGATGCCCAAATAACAGAAAATTCAAATAAAATTCTGGTCCTGGAGAGAACAGTACACAAACTCGCAGAGGAACAATTACACACATCAAAGAGACTAGAAGACATGGAGAACTGGGGTTGAGGTAAGAACATTAGGGTGTACAGTATTCCTGAGGGGGAGCAGGGGAATGACCCATTTTGCATTTGTGGATCACTTGTTGTACCTGGCCCTGGACTTGGGCCCTGATTTTCAAATAGACACTGAAAGGGCTCATAGAGCATTGGGCCCTCACCCTTCTAGGCCTGTTGTCCATCCAAGATCATTTGTAATGCGCTTTGTAAGTTTTAACCAGAAAGATCAGCTATTAATCAAAGCCTGGTGCAAACAAAAGGTGATGTTGGGAGAATAACGAATTATATTTGACAATGACTATGCACCAGCTACTCAACGTATGACAAGGGAATAGACTTCCTTATTCTCCTCCCTCAGAGCTAAAAATCTAAAATTTCGCACCCCTTATCCTGCAAAACTGGTGGTTCAATTCCTTAATGGCACCATAACATATTCTACAGCAGTAGACGCTAGATCGGACTTGTTACAACGAGGTATAATACTTAAAGATGACCCAAAGCAGATAATAAGGGACCCTACTACACTCATCAGGAATAACGCCCAAAACAAACCATGAGTAGCAACTGGAGACCAGTACCTACAGAAGATTATGGACAAAGTGCGATCTTTATGGAATCCGACCACATAAACAAAGTGGGACCTGGGTTCAAAACCAAGTACTGTCTTAACTGGCGAGGGGGGGTGCTAGAGAAAGGGGCAAGGAGTGGAAAGCTGGCTGTCTAGTGTGAGTGGGGTTGAGGGAGGGTAATTGCTCTGGAATATGCTTCTCCAAGTAAAGTAATATAAATTAGCCTCTATCTGGCAGTTGGCATAGAGCTTCCGGAGTGCACCATGGATGCCTTGTGCCATGGGCTAATGGATGGCGGTTCCGGACGGGTCCGGGACTTTGGTGAAGGCAACTTCCAGAAACAGCCACTGTAGGCCTTTCCTTCATGAAGCATGGAAACAAGAGAGCACTGAGAGACTACATAATGGACTGGGGACATTACATGTGTGACCAGTAGGGGACTAATTGATTTAAAACGTAGTTACTTAGGGGTTGCCAGAGGACAGAAGATGTTTTCAAAATAGTAGGCGAGTATGGGGATCCCCCCTCACCTGTTCCCCCCCGTCCCCCCCGTCTCCTCCAAGTTACATGTTCCAGGTTAGCGGAGGAGATTTTGGCCTGAAGCAGAAATGGCTATAAAATGGACATAATGGTGAGGCCAGAGTAGTTACCCATACTCAGTGGCAATATCAAGGTCCAGGGGAATGGATGAGTCAGTGGTTTTCGGGGTTGGGAGCGGTAACTGATTTCTATACAGGGTTTTACCAGCAGCGGCGATTATAGATGAAAGATGATTGCACTGCCTTCAGCCTCCCCCACTTAAGCCCAGGGGTTACACGTTGCCCACTTCCTCACTTGGCTAACACCTAATAAGGGTAGAACTTTGAGTGGAAGATAGAGGCCACAAGAGGGGAGAACAGGTGCATATTGGAGGGGCTGAGGGTTTATATTACTTCCACAGTACAACAGGTATTCCCTAAGGGGTCAATATTAAACTCATTAAATACCATACTGATTGAGTGGGGTAGAGGCTCTTTCCCCCTAGCAAAATTAGGAGTGAAATATTATTGTCATATATATATATTAATACCTATGTTTCAACCAACAAAGGAGCAGTTTCTGCGGGTAGGTAGCGACTGCTTCTAGAGAGGGTTTCCCTCTCAGGTGGGTCTATACTCACCAATTGGTGAGTGGTGCCCCTCCTCCCCAGGGCAGAGACTCTAGGCCCTGGGTCTAGGGAGAGAGAGAGATGACCTTCTCTCCCCTACAAATGGAAGATCACACGTATAAAAGTTGCTCCATTCGGAGCCAGGTTTTTGTTCAAAAGTTATGGAAGTTATTTTGCTGGTTGGGTTCATTGGTTCTAATAATTGTTGAAAAGGATGATGACACAACTTCCAAGTGGAAACTTAACACCCCAGTACTAGCTGGTGGGTCTATAGTTCAAACGGCTCTTAAGAAGGAGGTGCCACCTTGCTCTGAAAGTGCTGAACCTGGTCTTAATGGACCACCGGGGCAGGGGAGGGACACTCATAAAAGTGCAGACTTCAGGTATTTAAGCCCTGAGTGGACTGGACAAAGTACCAGCCTGACTATGATAATCTTCTCCTATAAGGCCAATGGTTAATGTTCCGGTAAAAACATTTTCCCAAAATGTGAATGGTTTGCATTCTCCTGTTAAACAGTATAAGATAATGAATAACTTGGGAAAACAGAAAGAAGACATATATTTTTTACAGGAGCCCCACCTTTCTTAACTAGAACATTCATAATTACACTGGTGGGGAAATATAAAGTTGTGGCATCTTCACACCCAAGGGGCCATAAATGGGGCACAGTAGTTTTGATCCCATCCACAACCCCACTGGAAATGCTGGACTTTTATCAGGATTCACAGGGTAGATATGTAATTATAACAGGAAAAATTTATTCTCAGACAATAACCCTGGTAAATACTTATCTCCCTCCACAAACATCTCTCCCAGTAATACATACCTATTTACATAAGGTGGTGGAGAGGCCTAAGGGCATCTTGATTATGGGGGGGGGGGGATTTCAATATTTCCTTTAACACACACATTGACACATCGAACCCTAAACCTAATAGGCTATCAAAAGCTGGTAAACATTTAAAAGGAAATATGACATTTTTGGGTATAGAGGATGTCTGGCGTAGATTATTCCCCTCGGTCCCAGGTTATACTTTTTTCTCTGGACATCATAGAACATACTCTAGGCTAGATTACTTTTTTGAAACTGGGGAACATCTTACACTAGTGCAGGATATTTTAATTGAACCCAGAATATTATCAGATCTTAGAAAATGGCCTAGACACTATCAGCTCTCCAATTGGCTGAGAGCTATAGCAGGGGGGTACATTAACTTACAATAGATGCCCACTTAGAAAGAAGTGCCAATTCAAGGTGCCCCATTACCTAAGACTATCTTTTGGCACCCTGAATTGGCA
The DNA here is from genome assembly GCA_016271365.2 of Neoceratodus forsteri. Classification (NCBI taxonomy): domain Eukaryota; kingdom Metazoa; phylum Chordata; order Ceratodontiformes; family Ceratodontidae; genus Neoceratodus; species Neoceratodus forsteri. The sequence goes on from CM028131.1 coordinate 1,113,471,539, forward strand.
TACTGATGAGCCACCATTTTGTTTTGCCCTCGCTAACCTGAAATCTCTAAAATTCTTAGTATGCCATGCGCCACCTTCCCCCACTTGCCGTGCCAGTCTGCAGATTCAAAAATCAGTGCTAACATTTCTTACTTGTAGCTTCTGTTCCTCGCTCACTCCTGCATTTTTTTTCTCTCTCACTCCCGTGACTTTCACCCTCGCTCGCTCATTTGCGAACTCTCATCTTCCGTGACCGTCTCCTCAATTTCTGGTCACCTCGCCCACTGCCTGCTACCGCCTCTCCAATACCTGCAAACAAAGAAACTCCCAAACATTGAAAACATTTTTTTTAAATTGGCAATACTCCTTGTATGTCTCGCTGGTGGTGGTGGGGGAGAGTGTACCCATGACAACCTGTGATGTCACCGACTGCCAGCTACTGCCTCAACACTGCCCGCAACAAAGCAAAAAATTAAATAAAAAATCAAAAATTGCCAATACTCCGTGTGTGTATATATGTGTGTGTGTGTGTGTGCGCGAGCGTGGGGGGGGGGAAAATGTAACCTTGACAACCTGCTCAAAACAGGATGCCAGAAGATGTCAAAAAAACAGGTGGAGGGATTACTTTATTAACATAAAAGTAAATAAAATAATTTTACCATGAAAACTTAAATAGATATATATTTTAAATACATTTCACACAGTGCCCATTTTCTAAGCGCAATAATACCTTCCAGGGTAGTGGTATAGCATACCGGGACCTTCCTGGTTATATATCCTCTGCTCTGCGGCGCTGGCCTCATTATGCCCTAAGGTCCGGGTACGTCTAATACTGCCCACCCTGTTGGGTATTATTGCTTGCATAACCCATTGATGCTTAAAATAGACTTAGGTAAACAAAAAAATTTCAGGTTCCGGAGATTTAATGGGTCCCTTCTCAAAGATTTGGAATTCCTGGACTCCATGAGAGTACGTATCCCACAGGTAATTCAGGATAACTTAACCCCTGAAGTCTCCCAACCAATTCAGTGGGATACACTGAAAGCTATCCAAAGAGGAGAAATTTTGGAATACGCTTCTTGAAAAAAAAAAAACAACAACAAGCAAGGCTTAATTTTTCAGAGGACCAATTGGCTTCATACCAGCTTCTATGTAGAGAAGGAGATACAGCCCTCCAGAGGAGGATTAGGGGTTTAAAACAAGAAATACAAAAAATATTGGATTATAGGACCCTTCAGAATTTAGACTACTTACGACAATATAACTGGGGGCAGAAGACTGCTGGCACGAAAGCTGAGAGCCAATAAAAGGGCATCTATAATTTTAAAAATAAAATCTACCATAACGGGCAATCCCACTTATAAGGAGGAACAAATTAAGCACGTATTTGTGCAATTTTATGAGACCTTTTATGCAGCCCCTCAACAATCCCAAGAACAAACCACCCGAATATCAGATTTTCTGAATACACTCCCGCTTTCTAGATTGTCAGAATCTCAAATTTACCATCTGACATGCCTCATCAGACCTGAAGAATTCTCCAACTGGTTAAACAAATTAAACCCCGGAAATGCCCAGGCCCAGATGGCTTTAGCCCAGAGTGGTATAAAACCTTTATCACTTAGTTGCTCCCCAGCTTTCTGCCGGCTGTAGGGCAGTGACAAAAGGTGCAGCTCCTCCACTTTCATGGAGCTATGCTGTTCTCACCCCTATACTCAAACCAGACAGAGATCCCACACACCCATCCTCATATCACCCAATCTCGATTCTGAACATAGACTATAAAATATATATGGTTACATGGGCCATAAGATTAGAGCCAATACTTCTCCAGTTAATACATCATGATCAATCTGGCTTTATTAAGCAGAGAAATACTTTTGATAATTTGCACCGTACCCTATTATTTACGGAATATATTCATGCTAGAAAAATCCCCTCCATGGTAATAAGTTTGGATGCTGATAAAGCATTCGATAAGGTGGGATGGGAATTCCTATGGGCAACACTTTCTACATTTTCCTTCCCAGACTCTTGTCTTACCAGCCTGAGAAACATCTATACGCCCACTAAAGCGTATATTCGAATAAATGGATCTTTGTCCCAGGCAATAACCATACAAAGGGGCACAAGACAGGGATGCCCATTATCCCCATTATTATTTGCCCTATACATTGAACCTCTGGCGAAGGCCATACAGAGAAACACTATGATTGAGGGAGTCCCGGTAGGCCAGAGGGAACACAAGGTGGCCCTTTTCGTAGATAATATCTTGGAGACGGCCCTCTCCCCAGAGACTTCCCCTCCGGCCCTATGGGAAACCTTAGAGACCTTTACAGAGGTATCGGGTTTTCAGCTAAACGTAGCTAAAACAGACCTCCTCTCATTATATTTTACCCCAACTCAAGTCCTTAAAACTATGTACCCTATAAAATGGCACCAAACAAAGTTTAAATACTTGGGCATCATTATTCCAAGAAGCTTGGAAAACCTGGAATTACTGAACTATGAACCCCTTTTGATCCAAATACAGTCAGACCTATCTCGCTGGTCCAGGCTACCTTTGAGCTTCTTTCTCCAAAGAATAGAGTCCATTGGAATGATCATATTGGCAAAATTATTATATCTATTTCAGAACATCCCTACTTTTCCTTCCCCCTTCTACTTTAAATCTTTTGACAAAATTATTTAAAATTTTATATGGCATGGCCAAAGACCTTGAATCAGGATGTCTTTGTTGCAACTCCTGCTCTCCCAGGGTGGAGCCAGCCTTCCAAATTTGAAATTTTATGCCCAGGCTGCTTTTCTTAAAAAATTAACCTTATGGCTGGCCTCGACCTATGAGGCCCCTTGGAAGGACCTAGAATTTACTTTAAACAATTTGTACGATATAACAAAAATAATCATGACTTCGATGGGCGGGACCCCTCACCTACGAGACTTTACACCCTTTTCCGCTCAGATTTTAAAACAATGGTATCGATTGAAAAAACACCAAAGCTTTAGTGAATTTTTTTTCTTCCATACACTAATTTCAGAGGATGATAAGTTTTCCCCTGCTGCAATAGATCATACATTTGCAAGGTGGAGAAGAGTGCGACTCCAATACTTTAGACAGTTCCTTTCCCGTGAAGGAATAACTCCATTTGAAACACTTAAATTAACCTATGGTTTATTAGATAATGACATATATAGATACACACAGGTCAAAAATTATCTTATGAGACAGAGGGACAGGGTGCTTAAATTACCAGACCCTATCCCCATGTTCTGGAAATACCTGGAAGATACCTTATCAGGACACATTTGGGGACACCAGGTGGGATACCTGTACAGTTTTCTCAGAGAAGGGGTGGAAGACTTGTTTCTTTCAATTTTAAAAAGCTGGTGTTGGGATCTTGAACTAGAACTTTCAGACCAGGACTGGTTACAAGCTTTCCCATTGGCCTACAGGGTAGCTCATTCTACCATATGGTGTGAATTCGCCTGGAAGTGTCGAGCTCGATTCTTCTGTTCTCTAGCCATTCTCTCTAAATACCTTCCCTCCTCATTTGGGAGGTGCTGGAGAAATTGTACATGTCCATGTGCTGACCTTGGTCATATCTTTGGGATGTGCCCACTATTGACACCCTTTTGGTGTAGAATACAACAAGAAATAACTGAATGCCTAGGTGAATGGATAGAGCTAACTGCAGAGGTGGTTTTATTAACCATCTTTCCCTCCCACCACCCATCTTGGCACCAAACCTTGTTACCAATTTATATATTGGCAGCCAAAAAGGCAATAACAAAACGGATGTTACCAATTGTCCCTACCGTACAAGACTGGAGAGGGGTGGTTTCTAATATCTACTACATGGAATTCCTTAAAGCTACATTACATAACAAAAAACCAAGACATGAGACATGCTAGAGGCCATGGGTGATGTATATTTAAAGAACATGACTCTGAATTTATACCTTGAGATACCATTGTGAAGTAGCTATGTAAAGATTGGTGGGAAGGTAAGTTAGATATAAAACACAGGAGGAACCTTCACTCAGGTAATATAAGTAGTTATTACGGGAAAAACAATATAGGCCAGAATATAGTAGGGGGTGGAAAGTCTGAGTTGATAAAATAATAGACACAGTCAGATTATAAAATTGCCATTTTATTCAGAAACACTGGCTTAGATTTACAATGTATTACTCGCATATAACAGAATTGTAAATAACTTTTATACTGAAAGCCTATATATTTGACTGTAACAGAATTGTGGTCACATCCATTTAATAAAAAGAAATAAAAAAAAAAAGATCTTGGACGCCACTTCCCCTTCCCTCCCAATTAGCACTGAAGTCCCCCAGCGCTCGGTATTAGGGCCCCTCTTATTCTCCATTTTCTTAAATGACCTTCCCTCTGTTTGCTCCCCATCTTCCACAATACATATGTATGGTGATGATATAGTCCTGTACACATCTGCCTCCTGTCCTGATGAGGTTACAACCAGCTTACAGAAATACTTTGAGAAGGTTCAGCTATGGTTTGCTAACCATCAGCTTTCCTCAATGCCAAGAAGACTGTCTCCATGACCTCTGGCACAAGGCAGAGACTCTCTAGGCTTCCCTTCCTACCCACTTTCCACACCATTGATGGGACTTTACTTGAGGACACATCCTCCTTCAGGTACTTAGGTGTTTGGTTGGATCAACACCTAAACTTCTCTGGACATATTGATGCCGCCCAGAAAAAAACTACTCCCCAAGCTTGGTGCCCTGTTCAGGAACCATAGTTGCATCCCTCCTACGGCTAGGCATGAACTTGTTCAGAAGATGATACTACCCATTTTCAACTACTGTGACGTAGTCCATGGTGCTGCCACTATGTCCTCCCTGCCCAGACTGGACACCCTATTCAATTCCTTCTGCCACTTTGCCCTGGATGCCCCCCCTTTGCACCCATCACTGTGATCTTTATCATGCCCTATCCTTCTCATCTCTTACAAATAGATGACTCTCCCACTGTGCTAAATTCACTTCCAAGCACCGGTTGGGTGAGCTCCCTTCCTACCTCACCTCCTCCTTTATATCACCCCCTCCTCCCATTCCCTTAGATTGTCCGATTCCTGTACTCTGGTTGTCTCCCGGAGATCCACCCAAATTGGCCAATCCAGTTACTCTCACCGCCTACCAAAAATTTGGAACTCCCTCCCACCTCAAATCCGGCACTCATCCTCTACCTACTCCATCAGCTGTGCCCTCAAAAATTATCTTGCACCTAGCTGCTCCTGCCACGTCACTATCTAATGCCTGTTTGAAACTCCCTTGGTGGGGAGTTTCAAACAGGCACTAAAGACTTCTTTATGGGAGAAGGCATTTTCTGCTTTGTTGTAATTGAATATTTTAGCTTTGTAATATTTGTTTAGAGTTGTTTTATTGTATGTATTGAATATGTTTGTGTCTTTCTTGATGTACAGCACTTTGAAAAGTTTGAAAGGAGCTTAATCAAATAAATGTTATTATTATTTATTATTATTATAAGTCCTGGACAAAACCTTCCTCTCTATACTCACCTTCAGTTATCACCTCAAGAGGCTTGTATCTCTGATCTACTCCCTTCCCCCACCATGCTAAAGGAGTTTCTCTGGGACACTGCATTATCCCCATCTCTCTGGTCCCACCAGTCCCATTGCAGGGTTCCTCGTTCCCTGAGGGGGTATCCAGGGACATGACTCTTCCCCTCCCCCTCCTCACCCCTCCCTCCCCTTTCCCCCATTTCTTTCACATAAGCACTTGTTTACTTATTAACCTGGCACTTATTATTGTCCACTCTTTCTACATGTTATGCTCAACACTGTTGTAACACTTTTTGTAACACCTGCCTTAGAACTGTATGCTTATGTTGATCTTGTAAATTGAATGTTTATTGTCTCATTCCTATTGTACCCCTTCCCCCAGGTCGCACTGGGAGACAAACAACTTGTTGCTCAGTGTGCTTTCCTGGTGAAACATTTCAAATAAATAAATAAATAAATTTGCACAGATGCTGAAGGTTTGGCAATGCGCATCTCTCATATGACCAATAGTGTCCTCTAGCTATTTACTCTTACTTACAACAAAATAAAAATGGTAGTATATACAGTATCCCCTTTTGTGTATCCTATTCTGTGACTGGATTGATAATGTTTTTATTGACAACTTGTTTCAGATCCCAACTGCTGCCAACCAGTCTGTCACAGATCGGTTCTCCCCCAGAACTCAATCTGCACTGCTACCAGTTTTCACAACCATTCAGATGGCTGAAAGGGTTACCTCGGTATGTTGCTACCATTCAGCATGACTGTCACTCGGGGTATCTCTAGGCCCGAATCCAAATAGAACCATGGCTCACACAGTACAACCTCTTTCCCAAAGGGCAAATGATACATCCCTTTTGTCACAGCTGAGAACACTTTGCTTCTGATATGGTGACTGAAGCCTGTGTCTTCAGAAATGGATCACAGACTTGCAAATTTAGCTACTTGAAATGACTCAGTCACAGAAAGCATGAAGTATGTAAAAATAACATGTAATACTCCACAATATTTACATATGTTACAGGATAATACACACTAAAGACTATGGTGAATACAGTATTTCTACAGAGATAAAAATTAACACTTTTGAAAAGCTAGAGATCACACAGAAAAAAAAGCTTACTCAAAGCTATCTAGATTGTAAGTAGAGTAGAAGAAGCTTACCCCCAACTGGGAATTGGTGAGTTATGGCAGACTCGAACTTATGATGTTGCTAGTTCAAAATCTCAAAAATAACTAACTTCTCATTGTAAACATACAACAGAAATACCTTCAGCTGGCTGGTCCACTACACCCACATCATCCTACATGCCTCTCTGACATCAGATCCAGGACCTGCCATTTGACCTCTGGGGACCACCTTTTTCCAGGATGGTCCAACATGATTTGTTTATTAGAGCTTGGTTCTTTTGTTATCCTGGCTGGCTAAACCAGCAGGGTGGCATATCACTCTGCCTTGGCCCTGTTTACATTCAAAATATATATTTTTGTTATGAAACAGGCTTAGCCCTTTGAAGTTTAATCAAAATAAAAGCCTTTTACAGGACAGGAAACCAGCTACTTACACAAAGGTCACTCCCAGCTAAATGCCCTGAGGCATTGCCTACAGAGGAATATAATTTTCAGTTTTCACCAGACTTCCCACCTCAGCTGAAATATGTTATAAAGGCATAGATGATAACACACACACACTTCAAGTTGTCACAGTTGGTCCAAAAATATCAGTTTTATTCTGTGGCATTTCTCTCTATACCTGTTATATAAATTTGTTTGAAAAACACAGTGATCTGCCTTTACAGTTGTGGTTGGGAATCAGGAGGTCAGCAGCATATAGAGTTATATGATGGGGGACAGAGGGACAGGAAACATGTGCGAAGAGGGCAAAGAGTAGCTCATTGCTGCTTACTATTGTGGAGAATTGGAGAGGTCATATGGTGGAATGTTACGACTACTACTCTGAATATTTTCAATGAGCTGAAGGGGGAAGGGGGAAGGAGGGTTTCAACACTGCTACATGATAGCTATTGTTTGTTGTTATTTAAATGTTATTTCATGTTCTTACTGTTGATTCTGTTATTTGGAAATGTGCAATTGTTATTCAATGTTCAAATGACATGCATTAAGCAGGTACACTACTATAAAATGTTGCATGAGAGTAGGCCTGGAATTTGAGAAAGGGTAGCTGAGATGGCAGAGGCCCTGGATCAGTGTCTGGTTTGGCTTTCTTACATCCTGAGCCTGGGAAAGAATGTTTGATACTGTTATGCATCACATAACAGTCTGTAACTGGAAAGTCCAGGGCATTTGTTCCCCGATCAAAAGGAAGAAAATTTACACAGTGCTAAAGAGATATGCTGTGCACATTACAATGCTCTAGGAAACCCATATGACACCAGAGGAGCATAATAAACTGGTTAGGGAATGGGTGGACAGTGCTAAGCAACATCTTTTAATGGACACAGAAGTGTAGCAATCCTCCTACACAAGGGTTACCCTTCATTAAGGGATGGGTACTAGCTGACCCTGTGAATGGTAGATATGTGTTTGTGCCGGGCAGGATCAGTGGAGAGAGTGTTACCTTTGGTAATATAAAGTATATGGCCCAGCAGACAGAAACCCTGGGCCAGATTTTCAAAAGTATTAGATCACCGCAAGCCCCAGTGTGCTGACGATACGGCGCATGGGGCTTGCGGCTATCTAAGGGGATTTTCCATCCCATGCAGCAATTGCTGCAAGTTAGACTAATTTTTTCTGGTATAACTTACGGCAATCCTGGGGGCCATTTTTATGGAGCATGTGCCAGATATTTGGTGCAAGCTGCTGTAATCCGTGGAAACTGTCACAACTGCACCTGAGATTGTAAAATCAGCCACCATTGCGGTGAAGGGTTTGGTGCACTGCCAAAACCTAAGTGCCAAGGCACAGGGCTGGATGTAAGCCCTGCACCATGGTTGGGAAACCTGGCTCCCTGTGTTCTATGAATAGATGTTGCACCTACTACAGAAAGAGCACCCAGGTTTAGTAATGGGGGGACTTCAACTGTGCATTTGATCCCCTTGAGACAATTCAACAGCCAGTCAGAGCTTGGACCCAGTAACTGAATGATGAGGGTGGGGGTGGGTGGGCTGGTTGAACTTGACTTAGCGCATGTCTGGAGGTGAACCCAGGGGCCAGGGAGTTCACCTTCCCTCCCTAATCCTCATCAGTCCTGGTCATACATAGACTACATTACAGTGTTTAGGGTGTGGTATCAGCGGGTCAGGCATACAGTCATCAGTCCAATGATGATTTCTGACCATGCCAGAGTATTGATGACACTAAACTCAGGGTAGAAGGAAAAGATGGCCAGGGCATGGCAATTCCCAACCTATACACTAACTAACAAAACATTTAAGGAGCATTTGGCCATAGCTGGAATTTTTACTTGGACACCAGTGTGCCCACTGCCCCTTCCAAAGCTACTCTTTGGGAAGCTGGAAAAGCTTACGTGAGAGGGGTGGTGGCGGCATACAGATCTGCTTTACACAAAGCAGATATATATCTGCTTTACACAAAGGGAAAAGGGATAAGCTAAAACATCTTGAGGACACTGCCAAGAAGTTAGAGCTGCAGCGTTTCAGAATCCTCAAGAAAATACCCTGAGAGATCTTAGGATAGCATGAGAGGCTATAATTCAGGAGTTGATGGGTGGGACTAATAGGGCTCTTATCTATGTTAACCAAAGATTTTATGAGTGGGGAAACAAACCCAGTCCCCTGCTGCTGCAGTTGGCAAGAGGAAGAAATTGCTCTAATTTGACAATAGTTGTGAAGGATAGGGAAGGCAAACTCACTAATAACCCTAAAAGGCTACAAGAAAGCTTTGTGGAATTCTATTCAAAGTTTACAAGAGGGAGGGAGAGGGGCAAGAGGATGCGACTGAAGCATTTTTGGGGCATCTGAATCTGAAGCAGAAACCTTAACTAGACCCCTGACGCAGGGGGAGGTTAGATAAGTGGCCTGTTCTCTCACAAAGGGAAAGCTGGTGGGCCTGGATGGGCTATCTATAGAATTTTATAGGTCACTGGATGAAACTGTGTGGACCTGCATGCATAATATGTTCTTGAAGGCTAAAGGGGGGGGTCTCCTGGCTACTTGCAATTTAGCCACTATTACACTCATTCATAAGGAGGGTAAAGCCCCACGCAATGCTCGGCATACAGGCCAGTCTCCTTCTTCAGTAGTAATAGTAAGGTCCTAGCCAAAGCATTGGCAAAGTGACTGGAGGAGGTCTTGCCACCTCTAGTGAAGGATGACCAGACTGGGTTTATTGAAAACAGGCACTCATATCATACTGTCAGGCACTTATTTGGGGTGGTAGAGTTGGCACCTTTGTGTCTGGGTGGGGTAATGCATGCTCTCCCTAGACACCAAGAAAGCATGTGATAGAGTGGAGTGGTAGTATCTATTTAGGACAATGGAGTGGTTTGGGCTGGGGGCTGCTTTATAGAATCTGTTAGGCTCTTGTATAAAGATCCTAGGGTGAGTATTTTGATAAATAGAGAGACCACCAATGTACTTAATTTGGCCTGGGGCACTCAGCAGGGAGGCCCCCTGTCCCCTCTCCTCTTAACTTTAGTGATTGAACCACTGGCAGAGAGAGCCAGGGATGTGGAGGAGGTTGGGGGATACAAGGTGCTTGGGCCACATAGGATAAGATCTCATTATATAGGGACAATGTCCTGATATTTGTGACCCAGCCCGAGATTTGGTCCTAGTCATAACTACCATTGTACAGGAGTTTTCTATCTTTTCTGGCTATAAGATCATTATAAAAACTCTGATCTGTTATGTCTAGGAGATGTTGAAACTTGGGCGTTAAATAGATTTTGGTACAGAGCGGAGAACTCATGCATTAAATATATGGGTATCCAGGTGGGGAAAACACAAGAGTCCCTGTATAGACTTAACTGTACCCCCTCCTTAACAAGATCCAGGGGAGCTACAGCAGTGACAGGGCCTACCAATTTTTTGGATTGGCAGGATCAATCTCATCAAAATGAATATTTTGCTACTGGTCCTGTACCCAATTCAGATGCTCCTGATGGGACTCCACAAAAAAGATATCCTGCTATTGGAAAAGGCATGCAATAACCTTATTTGGAAGCAAAACAGACCTAGAATTAGCCTGAAAAGAATTAAGACCACCAGAAACAAGGGTGGCCTATGATACCCAGATTTTGGACTTTACCACCCTGTGGCACAGGCCAGACTCCTCATGGACTGGCTTAGGGGCCCAAGAGGTGCACACTGGACATCTCTGGATCAGGCAAGGTGGAGACAGAGGATCACTGCTTACCTGAACCCAGGAGAGCAGAGGGTCTATAGATCTGTAGAGCCTGGGAATGCTTTGGTAGATAGGATCTTTGAATCCTGGGTGAGAATATGCCGACTAATGGGGGAGGAGTGGAGGGGAACTCTTTTGGCCCTGATCTGCTCTAGCTTGCAGTTTCTTCCTGGACTAGAAGACCAAGGATTCCAGCTCTGAGCCAAAGGTGTGATACAATGTATAGGGGACTTGTTTTGTTCCCAGGGTTTTAAACACTTCCAACAAGTGGCAGGGGAGTTGGGGATCCCCACCCTTACCCCATGTTTAGATGAGAAGCTGAGTCTGGCAGGTGGACTGTCTTCAGCATCAGGATTCCCTACTTCATGATCTTGAGAGTTGTATTCTACAGACTTGAACTGTCCCTTCGGGAACTTTGGCCAAGATTTATAGTGGCATCAGGGAACAGATGCCTGATCATTCACTGCAAGTTAAGGTCCTGTGGGAACAGGGAATCGGGATGTCTCATACCGGAGAAAACATGGGGAGACTTATGTGAATCACATATGGGGCTCACTATTTGTAATTATTGTAAAGAAGCCCACTATAAGTCCCTGCATAGAGTATATATGCCACCTGCTACAGTGAGTAAGTTTAATCAGGGTATTTCACTACTGTGCGGGCAGTATGGAACAGAGAGGGGTATGCATATGCACTACTTTTGGCACTGTCATGAACTCAGACCTTTCTGGACTGAGATAGCACAGCATATCTCATAGACAATGCAAATTAGGGTTGAGACAGACCCTTGGTCAATGCTCTTTGGGGTGGAATCGGGGAGGGGGGAGAAGAATGGGAGCTTTACACCAGGATGATTAGAATCATGCTAGTGACTGCAAGAAGGTGTATTCAAAACAACTGGGTCTGGCATTTTCACCCTATAATAAAGATGTGGAGAGATTTGCTCCTTAATATGCTACTGCTCAAGTACTTAACCTATGACCTTAAGGGTTGGACAGAAAGGTTCAAAAGTCAGTGGAGCCTTTACATAGATTCTTTGTCCCCAGCAGAGCAAGCAACACTTAGGCTAGGCTGACACTGGTAACGTAGTTCCTCTTAATATCCTGGTTAAATAAGGAGGCCTTAATTTTTCCCTACTCATACATCACACTGAACTTGATAACAATCTGTATACCATTGCCGTAAATTGATATGAAGTCTAACCCTGTTGTGCTAACATTGAATGTGCTTTGAGTACTGTTTCTTGAACCACCTGCGTGTCTGGCTTTGTATGATTGTAATGTTGGTTAGTTCATTGTATCAGCTATTCATACTTTGATTAAATAGGCATTCAATTGTACTCACATTGCTTTGCTAATATGTCATGCATATTACTTTATCAGTTTATATATGGGAATGCTGATACTGTTCTGTGTTGTTATTATTAAAACTTTTCTCAATAAACAGAATTAAAAAAGCACACTGAGGGAACTGATAGCAATCTGCATTTAACAAATTATAACTTTATACAGTACTTGAAAACAATAAACTACAGTGACTAAATGTTGACTAGATGACAGCAATGGTCCAGTGTTTACACACTCTTTAGCAGCAACTAAACATCTGGGACTGGAAGAAGTAGTGGGAGACTCGAGGCCAGTACAGAGCAGAGAGCATCCTTTGGAAAACATCCTAAGTTCCAAGGCATCATGTATTAGCAACAGATGATGTACAGGTTTGACAGGGCTGTTGTAATTCATGAGGATAGAATGAAGAAATAAGCTGCTAAACTCACTGGTATTTTTTATTGCTTTTTTTTAGTAGGATTATTTCATACCAGGAATTAACTAAAAGAACAGAAAAAAAAATATCAAGAAACCATTAGATCCATCTGCTTTGATGAACATACGAACATACGAAGAAGCCAGCAGAAGGTAATTTGGTCTATCAAGTCTGCTGGTATTGCGGAGTCCACAACTTGAGCTAATGTCCCTGCCCTCTCTTCCCACTCCTCCCATCCTCCCTACCCATGATCCTTACCTTTCCCCTATGCCTATCCCAGCATCTCTTAAAGCTGCCCACTGTCTTCAATGAGATCACCTCTTCCGGCATCATAGGAGCAAAACATTGGCAGTGACGGTGGTCAGCTATGAGATAATCCCAGTTTAAAAAAAATTGAAAAATAACTGAGTCAAGCAGCTTATTTCTTCATTCATATATATATATATATATATATATTTAACTGAAGAAGTTTGAGTCTCCCTGCATCTGAATATAAATTAATGTCAGTTGGATCCTTAACATCTCTCCCTGAAGAATCTGTCCTATGAGACTCATCTATTTTCCTTCTTCCTGTGGATTCAGTTAATTTTGCTCTCCAACTCAGGTTTCCATTGCTGCAAAACTATATCATGCTGCAGAATCACCGGACTAGCTAATGACAATGATTTTTAAATATCTGTACAATGCTCCCATGATTTTTGTTATTTTTGCTGTTACCAGATAACTTTTTATGTAAAGGCTATTGACATTAAATAATGTCAAAGCTAAATTCTGAATGATAGGTGGGGCTGTTTTTTGTTACAGAACAGTAGATGCACCAAATTGGTTAAAGGTACAAATTCATTAGTTCAGCTTGTAGGAGACTCGGGTGTTCTCAAAGCAGTAGTAACTGCAGAAGCCGAGGCACCTCCTTCTGTGAACCTATCATTTATTTAGTCAGATTATTTAGACAGGGGAACTCCTTGGGCATGTAAACAGAAACACAATATTATCTAGGAGGCCTTGCAGTAACAGGCCTTACTCATGCCACCAATGCAAAATACACACACACACACATGGCTTTGGGCAGAACATGGATCATGAGTGCAATGAATAATATTTGGGCAGAGTATTGCTAAGTATTAAATGATCAAATGTCAAATGAAAATCTTGATATTCTGAGTAAATAATTTGAGAAAGCATTGTGATCTAGTAGCTAGAGAGCTGAACTATGTGGTAGGAGGTCACATTTCTGAATCCCACTGCAGCCACCAACCACCAGCTCACTGTGGGTGGGACCATGATCAAGTCACGTGACCTCCCTGTGCTTCAGTTCCCCCCAGCTGTAACATATATGCAGAAGCAGGATGCTAATGAAACTGTGATGCTGCATCTCAGGTGAGCTATCCAGGGCAAATAAAATGTAAAATTAAAGGTAACGTTATCCCTTAAATATTTCTGGTAGCTACAAATAATTAATAGGCTCAGCCTATGGTTCGGTGGGGTGGTGGGCATCATTCACTCCACCTTCACAGAGCTCTACTTAAACAGCATGCTTCAGCATCCTTGGACACTCCTTTTCATTGCTCCGCCATCCTTTCCCTCCTCTTCTGGCAGCTTCACCTCTCTCTCCTTACAGGGGATTCAATGGTATACTTCCCTCAAGTCCCATTAATCTAAGAAGACTTTGTCCATGTGGAATCTTTAGAAGTGGAACCCTATTCAAGAGGATTCCTTTGCTCACATAACTGAGCTCAGTGGTAGTTCCTTCCTGGGGAAAGAGAGACTAAACTGCTAAATCTATGTTGTACAAGCACTCAGATCCATTTTTTGACCTTTCAATCTATGTTGCACAAGGATTTTTACATAGACTTTGTTTCCTCCTGAACTAGTGAATAATACAAATGTTAAATACTATGAATTTGCAAAAAAATATTAAATAGTATGAGTTTGCACTGTCAATGTGCCTATTACTAAAGAAAGAAATTGGCTGAAGCACATAAGTATTTATGACGTGACCTTAAAGCAGCAGTGCAACAAGAAATATTTTTATAAAAAAGCTAGTTTCAGCTACAGTTCAGAAAAATATTAGCATACCTGTCAAATGTACTTGTCTAGTTACCTCCTAGGCTGCACACCATGAACCTTTTTTTTATTTTTTCGATCCTAACCCTTGCTAGGTCTACAATGTTATTTCTATGCAAACTTTGTCGGCCATCTTTTTTTCTTGAGAAACATTTCAATTAAAACATTCATAAAATACTCAGATTTTGGTTGAATTAGAAAATTGTACCACTAGATTTTTTACTTTCATTAGTAGCCCATTTTTGATTTGCAGAACTGACAACCAAGTTGAATGTCTTTTCTTTGCTTTAATAATCATTACAGTTTCAGTTTTGGAAGGCAGAAGAGTCTTAAAACATCTTAAGATGACCGAAGATAAGACACAACACAGTCCTGTGACCAGAACTAATTGGCAGGTAGAGGAACACTTAATGAGTTTTAACCAAAAGAAAACCTTTGGACTGAAGTTAAGAAGTCTAGGGTTGGGGAATCAAATAACACAATGGTTGGGAAATTGGTTAAGAAACAGACCCCAGATGGTAGTATTAAATCTGATAGGAAATATGTTTTACACCTCTAGATGCCCTCCTGTTGTCCTTTTTAGTGTCTATCCAACATTCTGATATGTTTTTGACCATTTTTGTTACATTAATAATCTAATTTGGTTGCCTGTGTGACTACCCTCAATCACTCTCTCCTCAGCAGTTGCTGCTCTCTTTTCATGCTGCCTGAACATTCTGTGACATCAACAACACCATTCCAGACCATCCAGATGAATAGCATAGAATGGTGTTATTGGTGTCACAGAATGTCTTAGAAAAATGAAAAGAAAAAGCAGTAATTGGTAAGGAAAGTGGAACTCTATGTACATCAGAGGGCACCCAAAACTAAATCATTTATGTATCAAGCATTGGTCAAAGGCAAGCACATCAGAATACATAACTGGCATGGGTAGGAAGATGGAAGGGCAGTTCATTATGTAAAAATCATTTCTTGTCTCCTTTAAGGGGAATTCTCAGGGTAGATGGGGTGACGAGCACAGTGCCCCAGAGTTTGGTACTGGGCCCGAAACTCAATATATTTTTAGGGGACATAGGGATAGGGTTGAGAAGAAAAGTCTATCTAGTTGCTGAAGACACCAAGATCTGTAATAAAGTGGACACAACAGAGGGAGTGGAGGCAATGGGGAGGGACCTGGAAATGCTAGAAGAGTGGTCCAGAAATTGGCGGGGATTCAATGTCAAAAAGTGCAAAGACATGCAAATGGAACACAAAACATCAGAGCTGAGTACAGGATAGGTAGGGATGTCATGGCATGTACCTCAGAGGAAAGGGACTTCTTGGTTATCATTACAGACAACCTGAAAGTAGTGGCCCAATGTAATAGGTCGAATGAGAGTTCAGGCGTGCTGTGCTGAGTGTGGCAAGTTATTGTAACTAAGTAATTAACAGCTGAAGGTTGTAGGGCTAAGATACAGTAATTACGTGAAATGTGAAACAGATAGAAAATCTACAGCTTGGGTCCATGATGGAGTGGTTAATACTACCATTACTACTGCTAACTAGAAAAGGGTGTGTGATGTCTGATGCTTAAAGGAGAACTGCACTGAACATGTAAGTAACTTTTCCCAGTAGATGCTTTTTAAAATACTGTATATTTGATCCATTTCTGTTATTGTTCTATCTTCACTGGTCTTTTAGTAAACACAGTGGGTGTTTATGACTATCACACTGTTGGTAAGTTCTATGTTAGAACTGTATGATGTAGTGTATGGTCCCCTTCAGGCCACAGAATTCCAGAGTAGAACATGAATGAATAGTGAAAACAATGTAAGTTTTTTAACAAAGAGATAAAGTGCATCATACAGTTTTAAAATGGTACTGCCCACTAGAGTGTAAAGCAGAAATACCCAGTGAATGTACTAAAAGGCCAATACAGATGGAACAAAAACAGAATGTAAACCAGTATCAACAAGCATTTGTCAATGCCGAATGTTTGCTTGCTGGCATTGGCAGTGGTAGTGTGGAAGTTACAGAGCTGCGTAATAGGAATGGCAGTGAAGTATTGAACTGAAGCCAACCCCACCACCACCCTGCAGAGAGTGACAGGCATTGGGGTGTGCGTTTGGGTCGTCAGGCATAACGGCCATGCCATTTCACCACAGCCCACCCTGCAGACACTGACAAGTGTCACGGTATTCCTTGGGGTCTTTGGCCCTTATGCGCACCCCATTTCATTAGGAAATATGGTGAGATGGGTGCAATATAGGAGAATGGGGTGAACTTTGGGGCCGAAGAGTCCAAGGCACACCCCGATGCTGCTCACTGGCTGCAGGTGTGTGGAATGGTATGAGCATTCAGGCAAGAATCCCAAGTCACACCCTGATGCCTGTCATTCTCTACAGGGTTGGGCGTTATGGTTGGAAACCCTAATACCTCAGGCATTCGTTGGTATTTTCACTCCAAATTTTCAACGTGTTTTTTTGTGACCCCACCTCATGAACAGGGGAATATCAGTTTGTTAGCCGAAAGCTGCTTATGCACAGCGACTACGGCATTTAGCACCACAGGTGCAAAAACATTCCGAACAGGATGTAAAAAATGACAGCTGTACTGTTCATGGGGAAGTGTAAAAATGGCAATGTTGCAAACCTGCAGTAAAAATATTAAAAAAAATGGTGAAGTCACGAGCGTAGCATAAAACTGTAACGACAACCGTAATATAATTAGGTTGGGGAATTTTTACAGCAGATTGTCAACTCAGGCATTTTGGTGCCTCCGATCATGAACAGTGTCACTGTGATTTTCTTTATCTGTGCCGAACAATGATTTCCCACAGCGACCACACATCTCTGCGCTGAAAGTGTGAAAACACACTTCAGCCATGTTGTGAAAAATGACAGCTGTACTATTCATAAGGAAGTGTGGAAAAATGCCACTGGTGAAAATCTGGACTGAAAATATTACAAAGTCATGAACTTACGAGGTGCGTGGAAACTGGCAATGCTCTCATAACACAGTCATTTTATGGACTTTGTCACCAAATTTTCAACATAGCCATTTTAAGACCTCTGCTCATGAACAGTTTAACTGTGATTTTCTTAATCTGTCCTAAACATTGCTTTTCAGACACCAACAGCACCATTGTGCGCCATAGTGCGAAACACATTTTGGGCGCATATATGAAAAATGGTAGCTGTACTGTTCATAAGGGACATGTAATAAAATGGCAATGTTGAAAACCGAGTGAAAATATTAAATTCGCAAACTTACGAAAGCATGCATAGGAACTGGCAACACACGTTCATAAAACAGTCATTTTTAGGAATTTTTTCACCAAATTTTCAACATAGCCATTTTAAGACCTCTGCTCATGAACAATGTCACTGTGATTTTCTTAATGTGTCCCATACATTGATTTTGCACATTGACTGCGCCATTGTGCGCTACATGGGCTGAAACATTTTGGGCAAGATGTGAAAAATGACAGCTGTACTGCTCATAAGGAGGTGTGGTAAAATGGCAATGTTGAAAATCTGGAGTGAAAATATTGAAAATTCACAAACTTACTGAGTCAGCGTAGGAACTGTACCATGCCGCTCATAAAACAATCATTTTTGAATTTTTCACCAAAGTTTCAACATAGCCATTTTAAGACCTTTGCTCATGAACAGTGTCACTGTGATTTTCTTAATTTGTTCCGTACATTGATTTCGCATACACCAACTGCGCCCATTGTGCACTACCTAGGGAAACACGCTTTGGGTGAGATGAAAATGACAGCTGTACTGCTCATAAGAAGGTGTGGTAAAATGGCAATGTTGAAAATCTGGAGTGAAAATATTGAAAATTCGCGAACTTACGAGCGTGTGTAGGAACTGTACAACGCACGCTCGTAAAACAGTCATTTTTTGGAATTTTTTCACCAAATTTTCAACATAGCCATTTTAAGACCTCTGCTCATGAACAGTGTCACTGTGATTTTCTTAATTTGTCCCGTACATTGATTTCGCACACCGACTGCGCCATTGTGCGCTACATGGGCGGAAACACGTTTTGGGTGAGATGTGAAAAATGACAGCTGTACTGCTCATAAGAAGGTGTGGTAAAATGGCAATGTTGAAAATCTGGAGTGAAAATATTGAAAATTCGTGAACTTATGAGCGTGCGTAGGAACTGTACAACACTGCGGCTCAAGTAAAACAGTCATTTTTGGAATTTTGCACCAACTTTTCAACATGGGGTTTTGGGACCCCTTCTCATGAATGATGTCACTGTCATGGCGTTATTAGGGCCGAAGGGTGATTTAGTGCAGTGACTGCGAAATCGCCGAACCCAGCTCTTTCTTCATGATGACATCATCAGAAGAAGTCCCAAACTGTATTCAAATTAATTAAACAAAAAATGCCTGAATATGCAATAAAGTTGAAAAACCCCTATCTAGCCCATTACACAGCTTACGGCATTTCCTCAGTTCGCGGCTTTGAAAAGGTGCAGGCGTGTTCCTGGTCCACCAAGATCGTCACGCCGAGCCCAGAGGTAATGGGGTGAGGGGGTGCGGGAGGCAGGATGCGCAGTGGGTGGGTCGCGGGTTGTGGGAGGGGCTGGGAGAAGCGCCGTGGGACCATTTTTATTTTGCAGGTTAAAAAAAAAAGACAACGTGGGACGCTTGCCACGCTGGGGTGGACTCGCGTGGCACAAGGACGGCTGGGGGGCCCGTGGAGCCGACGGGATTGGGCACCCTCACGGCCATATGATCAGTTGCCACGCTGGGGTGTGGGCTCCCAGCGTGGCACCCAGTACTCGGGGTGGGTGAGATAGTGGAGCCGATGGGGATTGGGCACCCCATCGGCTATTCTATCAGTTGCCACGCTGGGTGGGCACCCAGTGTGGCATGTGGAAGGCTTGGGGAGCGCAGCACAATCCCCATCGGCTATACATGTGAGCTGGGGAGGAGGCAGCATGCAGTATGCGTATGCTTGTGTATGTAGGAAGGCGCAGAGCAGGCGACATTCATCGCTGCTCACTGAAGCGTAGCTCCCTTTTCAACTGTATGCCACTGCATTTTGGAGCTTGTCATAGACAGCTCCAGCATGCATTGGCTTACAGGGGCCGCGCCTGCCAACACACTGACTGAATTGGAGGAGGAGGTGACACACCTCCGAAATCTCGGATGATGGCACTATGTTTCTTACACATGTGTGCAAGCAAACATAAAAATGCAGCTTTACAGAAAACACAGGCTTACAGATTGAAGAGAGTCTTCCTTTAATGGTGCAAACACTAGTATCTTCTGACCACGAATCTCCGATATCTGTTTGAAGTTTAACTGTTACATCCACCATCAGCCAGGACATCATCATCATTGATTTTTCCCTTGGACATAAATAAATATATTTGTGACTCCTGGGACGTCATGTACAGGTTCACACCCCTGCTTGGTGACTGTACAGGGCCCTCCTGGTTGAGGGGGTTGGGTTAGTTCTTTCTCCTGTGGTAGGGGGGATTCATCCCAGAACAAATAATATATAGCATAGCGCTTCCACCCAGAAAGAATAAGTGGGCTATATGTTGCGTGCGATACCACCCTCTGGGATGCAGTATCTACCCACCTCCCTACACTGGACTGGACCATTCCTGTGGCCACTAACAAAGTTGTTATCTTCACCAATAAACACTTCAGTCAGATTGTACAAACTAGGCACACACACACACAGAAGTAAATTTCAACCAATTAACAGTGCTTTTTTTTTTTTTAAGAACACAGGCCTGCCAGCTGGGAGAGAAGAAGGGGTTAAGCAGTTGTAAGTCACCTTAAGCACTCCCACCCTCTAGCAATGCACCCTAAGATACACTGTACCGTGGGTCACTATCACCTCTCAGATCCCACACAGTTTGAGTAAGCCCCTGCCCAAGCAAGGGGCACAAAAAGAAGAATTATTTCACACATGGTGCGGTAAACTTTTTAACTGGTACCTGTGGTAGAACTACAGTTTCAAGTATGACACTAATACCAATTACTCTGGGTACCCAGGTATTACTGATTATTAATTGAATGTATGAATGTATTAGTGACTAAACTCTGTAGTGTGGGGAGCTGTTGAGTCATTCAGGCTCTGGATTTACTGGGTCTGTTTCTCCCTTCCTGGATGTTTGGCTGATGCCTGTGTAATTGCCCCTCATCTTTCAATCAAGAGGATCAGCTGTATGGGCGGGGCTTCTTCCCTCTGTTTGATGGACTTGGCCTAGTGATCCTTTGCTGTGGTCCATAGGTAAAGGGCATTGCTTAACAGTGTCACACTGCGGGCATCAGCTGTGGCATCAGCCAATGGCTGGCCATGCTGCCCAACAGTGTGCACTTCTCTCTCTAGACCTGAAGCTCCTGTAACAACAATAGTCATGTGGACTGCTACTCAGCCCAGATAAGTTGCTCACGACTTACATTACAGTACTTGCTCTATACCTGACTGTATAGTTAGAACTGCTCTGTTAATGTACTTGTTGCATAGTTCAATGCTTAGTCAAAGCTGCACTGTTACTGTACCAGCTGCATAGTTCACTGCCTAGTCTGAGCTGCACTTTTTTTTATTTATTAGATTTTGCAAGCAAAAGTTACAAACGTAGTCCCACAGAGTGATAGCAGAGTTACATTTATTTATTTATTTTATTTAAACATTTGATAACCGAAAAAAGCACACTGAGTCAAGGTTCGTTTCCAGGTGTGACCCAGGGGTTGGGGGAGGGAGTTACGACATTATACATACATAGAACAGATACATGAAAATATTACATAGAATCACATAATTTTGTACAAAGGAGTTATTTACATTCAGTTGCATATATACAGTTATTTACCATCAGTTGCATGAATACAGTAATATACAGCACAGAGGTTTTGAAGTTTAAACCATGTTCATTTGGCTAAAGGCAGACTAGTTGCAGTTACGGGTTTATCAAACAATACATTTCTCTTACAGAGGAATCATGCATGACACCCCCTTCATAGGTACAACATGTGGGGGATTACCTTGTGATGAGACATCACGTATAACTAAGTTTTCCCAATTGCATGCAGCCAAAGAAGTATAAGGGAAGATCTTGACTAGGCAGTTACTCCTACCATCTTGGCAGTGTAACATGTAATCAATAAGACACAAGGGGGTGTGCATTAGACTCTTCTAATGCATGGCCAGGGGTGTAGTGAGGAACAAAGCTGAGTGCCTTCAGCCCCTGGCTGTGCATAAGAAGTATCTAATGCAAACCCCCAAAGTGCCTTATTGCACTTATAAAATGGGTCCATACTTCTTAAAAAAATAAATCAAGAGACACAGGTTGCTTAAATTAATACTAACATACTATTTGCCAGCAGATTAGGCCTTATGGTCTATCGAGTCTGCCTTTGGCCAAATGAACATGGTTTAACCTAGGTTAATAAAGGATTAATTTATTTCGTTATGTATTCATCCTCAAAATAAAACAGTTCTAAAATTGGGGGAAGCAAGAACGTTTTTTTTTTTTTTGGGGGTTAAACAAACAGAAATGTAGTTTTACCTCACAGTTGCACTGTTTCTCAGAGAGTGTCACAAAACAAAAAAAAATTTGCTAGTCCTGTTGTTTATGAATTGAACAGATCCGTTGAAACTGCAGCTTAAGTTGAATGGCATGAAGGTAGCACTGTGGGTTGCAGGTAGCTATGTGACAGCAGCTTTGGGAATGTTGCAGGCAGCACCTTCTTTATGCTGACAGGATTTTGTGGCAGTGTTTTCCATTTTCAGTGCCAGGATGTGACTCCATCTCCGTCAGTTATCAGTGGAAGAAGTCCAGTAGGAGCATAAGCTGGCCTCGCTTCTATGACCAGTAATGGCCATCATCTCACAGTTTTCAAATCTGTCATCAGACAGCAATTGCAATGCTGTGGCTCGAATGCTATGATTTGTGTATCGCTGACTTAATCTGGCTTCCTTGCTGATCTGGCTCATCACTGTTGACAGAAAGCTGATTCTCATGGGCTCCCTAGAATACCACGTGGGAATGCTGTTGAGAAAGTGCTGCAGGAGCCACTTTGGGTGGCAGGACAATAATGGGGCATCCAGAGGAAGGTTGCTCAGGTACTTGAGGAGACTGGCAATGGGGCACAGAGGAGAACCATGGATTGAATACATAAACCCATGGGGGGCTTCTTGGTTTATTTTACCGGGGTTATTGTGATTTTTGGTATGTTCATTGCATGCTAGGGTAGCATACTCCAGACCAGTTTCATCTTTATTTATGAATAGGCTGTCTGGTCTCAGTTGTTGCAAGCCCTCCCTCCTGCACCTCACAATATACAGCAGAATGCCCATCCAGACCTTGCGGACAAGGCCAGGCATGGTACTGGGAGACAGCATGGAGGATTTTCGCAGTATTTTGAGGTCAGACTTTGTTATAGGAGCTTGGTGCTTGGTCTTTCTAACATTTCCTATACCACTTCATCACTGACACAAACACGTTGCTTGACTTAAAGGCAGGGTCTGTTATAATGTTTATGTTACAACCAACTGCCAGAGTTCAAATGTCTATTGAGAGCAGCACGGAGACCTGAGAAACTGCTGAGGGCATATTCTGAGCCACAGGATGTATGGACTTCAGCATAAAAATGTCTAAATATGCTATTGAGTTCTACAACTGGAGTTGTTTTCCAGTCAAAGGTTACATTTTTGCTACTTTTCCAGTCATCAAAAACTTTCAGAGCCCACATTGTGGTTTTCACAGTATTAGTTTCATCTTTGGCCTCTTCACTTACATTAATTTCACTAGCTGACAAACTGGCATGTCGGCTACTCACTGTGTTGGTAACTGCTGTCAGAGGAGCTGCTGGTAAATTCTATGTTTCTTCCTCATTGGTAAACTTGTTTTCAGCTTCTCTGGTCATGGTTAATTCAACATTCACCATATTGGCAATGCTGGACATGGTAAATGATTGGTGTCAGTACTTCAGTGGGCAAAGCAAAGTGAGGGGAAAAGTGGCTGCTGTTTGAAATGCCAACATTCTGAAAAGGCATTGATACCAGAGCCTCTCAGTAAGAACAGACAACTATTTTTTTTTTCACCCATGCATTAGATGGCTCTAATGCATGCGATATCGACCAACTAGAATGCAAGATTATCAGAGCTATTCCCAAACTCCCAGGACCAAACCCTATAAAAACAATAGGAACATAACACTAACTTTAAAATCCTTATAACTAATATTCTGGCCACTAGACTGTGTTATGCCAGTAACTAACTGTGTGGTTGAAAATTGAATTAAGCTGTGAACACAATCTGTTTGACTAATGAGCTATTAAATCTGCAACTGATATTTAAACAGTAACATTCACCATACAAACTGTATAATATTATATTATATTTGAACTACTATTAAAGCTTATGTTTCAAAAATAACCTGAGCCAAGCCATTTTTACATTTTGAGTCCTGAACAGTGAGCAAACTTGCAGAGTCTGAAAGCAGGCTGATCTACATTTCAGAGGTAGGCAAGGTGAACAACCCTGTGAGGAGGCACTCGGGCAACAGAAAAAGATGGCAGGAAAACTGCCATATTAAAAACATACCGTACAGTGTGATTTAGAGAACCTCTCAGTCCCCCTTCCCTCGACAACCATCCCCATTCAAAATTATGCCCCAGGACTAAAGTCATACTAAAACAAAGGAAAAGAAAACAATACAGCTCACAGTTCAGTGTCCATAAGTATGAAGTCTCCGACATGGCCACGGAGTTATTCCCAGTCTGAAAACTCCTTGCCGTCCGCCTTGTCTGCCATATCCATTTCAATGTGCCACACCAGTTTGTCTGCGTCTTTGGGAACCGTAAATAAGTAGTGATGGCCATTCTAGATGACAACCTCTCTAGCCACCCTGTCTGCTTTTCCACCACTAACTCCTCTGTGCAATTTCTTCCTGTCAAGCTACTACTTGGTGCCCAAAATAAAGTGCTTACTGTGGCCACTGTATATATCCCTCCTAAAGATCCAGTGTCTGGCCTCCAGACTGTTCTTGAATTTGTAAGATCGCAACCACCTGACACTGAGCTCCTTCTCCTTGGTGACTTTAATATAAATTGGCTGCTCGCATCAGACATTGGGTCCCTCAAGGATGCTATCCTAGCAGCTAACCTAACGCAGATGGTGAGCTCCCCCACTAGAAAAAACTACAAAACTGGAACTTGCACTCTCATTGACTGGATCCTTGCAAGCCACCCAGCCCGCATAAAAAACATAGTTGTTCTCCCGGACTCTCTCAGTGACCACTCCCCTGTGATCTGTACCTGAACAAATAAGTTCCAAAAAACACCTCCAAAAACCATCTCAAGCAGAGTGCTACCCCATGGAAACCTTACTAAGCTCAAGACCTGTCTTTTACAGCAAGACTGGTCCCCAATATACAATACTCTAGATGTTGACGCAGTCCTAGATTATTTTATCACAACTTTCAACACTGTCTGTGACACCTACGTACCAGTAAAAAAGCATAAACTCAAAGCACTCTCAAATCCCTGGCTCACGGCCAAACTACTGGCCCAACTCAAAGCTCGGGACCACCTCTAGGCCATAGCCAGAGCCACAGGCTCCTTGACAGATATCCAGAAGTATAAACAGGCACAAAACCAATGTACCAAACAAATCCGACTAATGAAGAGCTCATATTTCAAAAATGCCCTCGCAAACTCCTGGGGTTACGGGAGATCATTCTGGGACAACATCAGAAATATCACAGGTAAGCAGTACAAATCCTCTCCCACTATAATGACTGTCGATGGAACCACTATCCTAGACCCAATGGTCATGGCAAAGGCCTTAAATAAAACTTTCACTGACCTCAGTGGGGTCCTCTCGCCGGACTTCTTCTTTGACACGGACTTGCCCAAAACCAACATCTCCTACTGCCTCACCTGACCAACCGCTTTTCCACTTCAAAATAGTTAAGGCACATGAAGTCTACAAATATATAAAAAAGGCTATCTCTAAATCCAGAGCAAGCAGTGATACTATTGATCTTAAAATTCTGTCCCTTACCCTGGAAGAGGTGGTGCACCCACTCATCAAAACTTTCAATCTCTTCCTCTGCCTTAGTCAATTTCCCAGCAAATGGAAGCCTGCTATAGTCACACCAGTGTTCAAAAAGTGGCAACAAGTCCCTACCAGGAAACTATCGGCCTATATCTATACTTCCACCCCTCTCCAAGGCCCTCGAACGCATTGTGGCTGACCAACTCTCAGACTACCTGCATAAGTATAACATACTCTGCTTGCAGCAACATGGATTTAGGAAAGGACACAGTACATCAACCGCCCTACTGGAATTCTCAGGAGAAATTCACACTGCCTTGGACAAAGGATATCAAACCGGAGCTGTTTTCATTGACCTAACAAAGGCGTTTGATACTGTTCACCATGGCTTACTTATCACACAACTACACAGTCTTGGGCTCTCAGAAGGACCAGGTGCCTGGGTTAAAAGTTACCTGGCTCAACGCTCTCAATCAGTAAAAATCTCAGAAGTTCTCTCAGACTCAAAACCGTCCTCTCAGGTGTTCCACACAGGGTCAATCCTAGGCCCCTCCTTTTCAGCCTTTTCCTAAAACTCTCCCCAAATCCTGCCCGGAACAAATAATCCTTTATGCTGATGATGCCGTGATTCTCTTCTCTCATAAGGATCCGAAACCCTTACTCCAGAGCATGCAACTTGCTTTCTCCAAGGTTGAAAAGTGGTTCCTAGATCACAAGCTGGTCCTAAATCACAAAAAAACAAAATCCATGCTTTTCTCCAGTCCACAAAACAGAAAAAGACAAATTCCACTTACTATCAAAACATACCCAGGAAATACCCTTGAACAAGTGTCAACATTTAAATACCTTGGAATCACCTTTGATCAAGGTCTTACCTTTGCGACCCACATTGGTAACACAGCGAAAACGGTGAACCAGCGCATTGGTATCCTGTTCCGAAACCGGCAATTCCTTACCCAAGCTGCGCTGAGGATTGCTATCCAAAGCTCTGTCATCTCAGTCATAGACTATGGCATAATTATCTATGGCTCTGCCACTACCACCGCACTAAGGCGCATCACAACCACCCTAAACAAGGCCTGTCAGCTGCTCACTGGAGCGCAAAGACATACTCATACATGTGACCTCTACACTGAAACAGGATGGTTGCAACTCTCAAATCGCATAAGGTACCTCACATGCTTGATGGCAAAAAAATCTATCTTGGGCCACACTCCGCCATGTATCCAAGACCTACTTTGCCTGAATACCAACATCTGTCCCACCAGAAGATCGGAACACCAGCCTCTCCAGGTCCCCAGATGCCGGACCACACAGGGCCAAAGAGCTTTTGCCTATTGTGCCCCCAGCTGGTACAATGCCCTGAGCTCGCTCATTACATCCTCCACGTCACTAGGAGCTTTCAAATCTATGCTTTACTCTCACCTCTCAGCCTCTAGCTCATGTGACTGCCTTGACTAATGATTCTTCCTTCATGGCTGTTTTTACTGTTTTTCATCCTCCTCCTCCTCCTCTGCTCCTTTCTTGACAAAGGCATCTGAGTACCTCTAACTACTCTAAGTCTGTTCCCCTTCCCATATCTCCTCCTACCCTTCCCACCTTGACCATTCCTCCAATGTTTTGTTTTCCTGTGATGTACTGTATTATACTGGCTTATTGAAACCTTTATAATTTGCAGACCATTCTATGTAACATGTCTTGTTTGTTTGTACATTGATGACGTGGAACCTTTGTAAAAGAGCCATTGGCCCAAAGGTAATAATTCCTAGAACAATAAACTAAAACTAAAACCTGTAGTTTGGCAGGTAACAAAAGCTGATGCTGGAGTTTTAAATGTCTCAGCATGCCTCTGAACCTGTTGAAGGCTTCATAGCATTGGCAAGTGCTGTAGGATAATTTGGAGAACATCTGTACAGTGTTCTCTCCATATTTCAGAGTCTTCCTCCAACTCATCACTATGAGGGCACAACCCCCGTCCCCAATTCTGCTGCACATAATCATGGAGGTGGATGCTTCAGCTGCCACCTGCTGGGGAGTCACTTGATAGGCTTTCTCTTGTGACAGGGGTAGCTTGTCCTCTGCAAGTCCTAAGATATCTGGTAACAAAGATCTTGCAAAATTTAAGGCATCCTCACCTTCTAGCAACTCCGATAGTCCCACAATTCTGAGATTTATCTCTCTGGATTGGTTCTCCACAGTCTCCAAACACTGCCTCAGTAGAGTATTTTCTTTGAGCAGCTTGGTCATCACATTGGGTGACCTCAAGACTGAAACGTCTGACTGTTGGACCATTTGCTCACAGTTGTCCATTTGGGTTTCCAGTGCAGAGACTCGGGGTATTAATGAGTCAAACTTATGGTCAAGGTCTTGGGCCATTTTAACTAGTTGGTGGAGCATAGTTCATTTAGTGGTGAGGGTGGCTTCCCCCAGTGGTGGCTCTGCTGACTCCACTGCTTTCCTTTGTTGAGCAGGCCTCCCTTCACATGCCTAGTCCTTTGGAGTGAAAAGTCTGCTGCAGGAGTATTAGTGTCTCGAGGCTTGCTCATTTTGATAAAAAATACTTGCAGTGGGTGGTATTCTGTCAAATAGTGTAGGATTCAACTGAAAATTTGAAGTTTAAAGCATTTAAAATAGTTTTATCCTGGCCAGCCCAGTAGCACTGAGGGTTAAGGCACTAGACGCCACACCTTGCGCCACACTGGTGACCCGGGTTTGGGAATGGACTTAGGTCATCAGGGGTTGGCGGGGGCAAGAAAGTATTGAGTGTCTGGAGGATTGCTCTCCTTTCCTGGGGGAGGGTGTGTTTGCTTGCCACAGTTAGAGCAGCTCCTGGCAGTTGCTGGGGGATACCGTAACTTGTGGCACATCTGTAGGGGTAGAGCAGCAGCGGATGCCTTATGCACAAGCATGGGAGTGTGCCTGTCACATGCAGGGCATCATTGCACGTTCGTGCTCATGGGATCTTGAAACAAGGAAATACCCTGGAGTCCTCATAGGCAAAGGTGGGTCGAGGGACAGACCACCATGCCCAATGCCGGATCCTATGGCCTGCCTCCGGATGCTCCCCACATAAGAGTCCTGGCCACCCACTTGATTCCAGAAAGGTCACCAGTAGGAGATGGCAGTCCTGCCCTGGGGGCTTACATCCAAGGGGTCGGTGGTTCAGGATGAGTTGGGGGAGAGCAACTCCGTCCAGTAGGTGGGCTGGGGATTTCAAGCAGGTGGGAGCAGGTCTGCTGGGTGTCCCACTGGACAGAGTCTGGGACACCAGAGAGAAAGGAAGGTAAAAAGAGTCTACAAAAAAAAAAATAAATAAAGGAAAAGAAAACAATACAGCTCACAGTTCAGTGTCCATAATTATGAAGTCTCCGGCATGGCCACGGAGTTATTCCCAGTCTGAAAACTCCTTGCCGTCCGCCTTATCTGCCATATCCGTTTCAATGTGCCACACCAGTTTGTTTGCTTCTTTGGGATCCATAAATAAGTAGTGATGACCATTCCAGGTGACCTGTAGTTTGGCAGGTAACAAAAGCTGATGCTGGAGTTTTAAATGTCTCAGCATGCCTCTGAACCCATTGAAGGCTTTACAGCATTGGCAGGTGTTGTAGGATAAGTCAGGGAAAATCTGTACAGTGTTCTCTCCATATTTTGGCGCTCTCCTCCATCTCACCACTGTGAGGGCACAATCCCCATCCCCAATTTCGGTGCACACAATCATGAAAGTGGGGGAGGTGGATTCTTCAGCTGCCACCCACCTGGGAGTCACTTGATAGACTTTCTCTTGTGACACTGGTGGCTCATCCTCCGCAAGTCCTAAGATACCTCGTAACAAAAATCTTGCAAAATTTAAGGCATCCTCACCTTCTACCAACTCCGATAGTCTCACTATTCTGAGATTTATCTCTTTGGGTTGGTTTTCCACAGTCTCCAAACACTGCCTCCATAGAGTATTTTCTTTGAGCAGCTTGGTCATCACATCGACCGGCCTCAGGACCGAAACCTCTGACCACTGGACCATTTGCTCACAGCAGTCCATTTGGGTTTCCAGTGTAGAGACTTGTGGTATTAAAGAGTCAAACTTATGGTCAAGGTCTTGGACTGTTTTAACTAGTTGGTGGAGCATGATTCATTTAGTGGTGAGGGTGGCTTCCCCCAGTGGCAGCTCTGCTGACTCCGCTGCTTTCCTTTGTTGAGCAGGCCTTTCTTCATGTGCCTAGTCCTTTGGAGTGAAAAAGTCTGCTGCAGGAGTATTTGTGTCCTGAGGCTTGCTCATTTTGATAAAAATAGTTGCAGTGGGTGACATTCTATTGAATAGTATAGGATTCAACTGAAAATTCGAAGTTTAAATCTTTTAAAATAGTTTTATCCTGGCCGGCCTGGTGGCACTGAAGGCTGAGGCACTGGACGTCTTACCTCATGCCATGCTGGCGACCCGGGTTTGGGAATGGACTCAGGTCATCGGGGAGCTGGCACGGGTGGGGGGGGAGGTGGAGTAGGATTGAGCAGCCAGAAGGCATCTCTCCTCTTCTGAGGGTGGTTGCTGCCCCCTGTAGTCCAGTTACCACCAGGTGGAGGTCCAGTGGTTGGTGTAAGCGGTGGGGGTGACACGTCGGAAGGGTGCCCCAAGATGTGGCATGCGCATGCCTCCACATGTGCACGCGCATCTGAGGTAGGGATCGGAATCTGAGAGAAAACCTAAAAAGCACCAGAAAGTATGTATAGAAAAAAAATACTTTTATCCCAGAAGCTCGAGATCTATGCTGCTTCCTCACTGACTGCCCAGCAGTGCCTCTGAGCTACACTGTTAATGCACTTGCTAATGTACTTGTTGCATAGTTCACTGCCTAGTCAGAGCTGCACTAACTGAACTTGCTGCATTTATTTATTTATTTAGTTTTTGTTGACCAGGTAAATGTACTAGATAAATTCTGCCTATTTTTAGGCACGACCCAGGGGAAGGGGATACAGATAAAATGCCAACTGACCTTGAACCAGATTAAGCTGTTGGTGGTATTTTTAATGAATGGGAGGAAATGTGGCCAGGGCACTGGGGACGTTCCCCTTCTCTTTTCGAGCAGTGCCATGGGATCTTTAACATCCACCTGAACTACCACCAGAACAGGCGGATGGCACCTCAGTTTAATGTCTTATCCAAAAGATGATAAAGATAATCCACTACCTATTCAGAGCTGCATTTGTTAACTGTATTTGCTGTATAGTTCACTGGCAGTCAGTGCTGCATGTGTTAACTGTACTTGCTGTATAGTTTACTGACAGTGCTGCATTTGTTAACTGTACTTGCTGTATAGTTCACTGGCAGTCAGTGCTGCATGTGTTAACTGTACTTGCTGTATAGTTTACTGAAAGCGCTGCATTTGTTAACTGTACTTGCTGTATAGTTCACTGGCAGTCAGTGCTGCATTTGTTAACTGTACTTGCTGTATAGTTCACTGGCAGTCAGTGCTGCATTTGTCAACTGTACTCGCTGTATAGTTCACTGGCAGTCAGTGCTGCATTTGTTAACTGTACTTGCTGCATAGTTCACTGCCAGTTAGAGCTGCTCTGTTAACTGTAGTAGCTGCACAGTTCACTGCCTAGTTGGAGCTGCAGTGGTAAATAAATGTGCTGCATACACTGCCCTGTCAGAGTTGAATGGTTAACTGCCTATAAAATGCTAGAGATTGTATTTCTCACCCTGTTTCCTCTTAGCAAACTACAGGACTCCAGCAAGTCAGACCCCAATAAACATTACTCAAACATTCACCCAGATATACTGCCACAAAACTGGTGTACACCCGTGGCACTACTGAGGATGGAAACCTTGCAGTCCTATGCTCTCACTGGCAGTCGGTACTCAAATGAGAAACCCCCACAGTGTGGCAGGCAACTCCTTATTCCCATTCTGCTCATACTGAGAGGGGATGTGGAGGTCAACTCAGGTCTTCCCCATTACCCTGCCAAGGGTCCTATCCCTATACCCAAGGGTCTCAAAATCTTTCATACTAACAGCAGAAGCCTCCTCCCCAAACTTGATCTAGCAAAGACATGGGTCACTTTAAACAATCCAAACTTCCTTATTCTCATGGAAACGTGGCTTGCTTGCTGCATCACCTCTGCTGCCATTGACATCCACAGACACCACTCCCACAGGCAGGACTGCAACAAAAGACAAGGAGGAGGACTACTCATATACTAGGCCTGCAAACACAGCTTCAGCATTTCCACTCAGGAGGCCATTTCCAAATCTCATGAGATTATCTCGGGGGTACTTACTCGACTCTATTCTATCCCAATAGTCCTCACCGATGCCTATTACTCTCCCGGGTTCCCTTTTGACACAGTAATGAACATTTTGCAGAAAGTGATTGACCCTATGCCTATCAGACAGCATATCATGCTAGGGAGCTTCAATGTCCACTGTCTGACTGGGTTTAGCCCCTCACCTCTCTCCAGTCTCCACTCAAAAAATCAAAGCCCTAAATCTCACTTAGCTGATCTCTTCTCCTACCTGATTCAATGCTAGGTCCAACAACCACAGCACAGTTGACTGGGTGCTGTTGTCTCACCCACAAAGAATCTTGGATGCAGGCATGCTCCCAGACACATTTAGTGACCATGGTATGACCTACTGTGTGTGAAAGATCAAAACAGTCAACTCCTCCCAAGATTACTCTAGCCAGAAACTTCAAAAAGGTCAAGGCAGATGCATCCTTGCAGGGCCTGCTATCAGCTGACTGGGCTCCCACCCTAACAGCTGTTGACCCAGATGAAACATCAACCCTCTTTACTCCCCTTCCCATTCCCCAGGTTGCAACTAGAAACAAGTCTTCTGGGATCTGCTTGTTTACATAGTAAAATATGTTTAAAAAAATAAATTAATGAATTAATTACACTAGCGTCCTGGTTCAGGCCTAGTAGCTACGTTGCCTGGGTTTTTTGGGTGGAGCACTTGATGAAAGTTAGCAAGCTTGCAGTTTAACCCCCCAACAGGCCTAGTGTGGTAGCGCAATTTAAAGAACTTGAAATCCAAATAGAGAATGCTTGAAACCAAACTTGTAATCCAAAATTGGAAAAGTACAAAGACCTCAGCCAGCACTGCCAGCACTCATGTGACCCACAGATGTAGCAGTTCAGTTCAGGTGGGGAACAGTACACAGCAGCAGGTCAAGCAACAATCAGGAACAGGCCCCAGTGGCCTGGGGATGAAACCTTCGGATTCTCTTTGATGTTCTGCAGCAACGCAGCTCTTCTGGCTCATACCTCTCAGGATACAGCCATTCAGGCTCAACTTTCAGTAACAGGAGCACTATGCAATGGTTTCCTGGTTCCTAAGGAACCCAGACCCCAGGAGTGACCCCCACGGTCTGACTCCACTCTGGATCAAGTGTACCCATGTACTCAGGGCACGTGTTACATGGCTCCCTGTTCCCCAATCCACCCCAACTAGATAAGAACTAGCAAGCCCCTTACCTGTCTCTGGAGCAACCTTGGTAGGATGCAGGTCTCTGTCTCTGCTTGGTACAGCTCAGCAGCTTCAATATGCAGCAACAGCCCACAAGCTAATATTCTCAGCAATTTTTTCTCACAGATGCTTGTGTGGCACAATCTCTGAGTTTACTGAATTAACCCTGGTTAGGGATCGAAGGGTGGTTGGCCTGGCTAGGTCTCTCTCTTGGTCCCACCAGCAGCAGGTCTGTACACCTCAGTGTCCCTCAAACAGGCACAAACAGTGACAGGAACAGTTCAGGGACCTGGAGAAGAAGGTTAAGAACCTGGAAAGGGTTACATAGTCTGATCCCTGGAAGAGAACTGCAGGCTACTTGAGGCAGCCCGGGAGGCAGTGAATAAAGTTCTGAGAGGAGGGGCAAATGCTGCATTATTTTATGCCAACCAAAGATTCTATGAATGGGGTAATAAACCAAGTCAGATTCTGACCAAGCTGGCCAGGGGCAGGCAAAAATCCAACACAATTGCAGTAATTCAAAGGTAGGTAGGTAGGGGAACTCACCAACTGAACGCAGGAGATCCAGGAGTGCTCTGTAGACTTTTACACTAGTCTACACAAGGTGGAATGTAGAGGGAAGGAGAAGGATGCAGCAATTTCAGGAGACTGTTAATCTCCTGAAAATTACCCCACAACAGCTATAAGACCTGAAGTGGCCGAGCTCACTGTGAGAGATTAAAGAGTCTGCATCCACCTTTGCCAAAGGCAAAACAGCGGGCCCAGATGGGCTGCCAATTGAATTTTACAGAGCAATAGGGGACACTGTATGG
Source organism: Neoceratodus forsteri (assembly GCA_016271365.2). Lineage (NCBI taxonomy): Eukaryota > Metazoa > Chordata > Ceratodontiformes > Ceratodontidae > Neoceratodus > Neoceratodus forsteri. The sequence goes on from CM028131.1 coordinate 1,113,505,525, forward strand.
CCAAATATGTACGGGATGTTTAAAGAAGTGGGAGAGATGGGGGAACTCCCTAGAACCACTGGCTCAACCACTATTGCAGTGATTCACAAAGAGGGGAAAAGACTCCATGAACTGTTGAGCCTACAGCCCAATCTCCCTGCTTAACTGTGATGTGAAGGTCCTGGCTAAGGTTATGACCAGAAGACTGGAGGGTGTCCTTCCTCTGTTGGTAGCTAGTAACTAGACAGGCTTCGTTAAAAGTGACACTCCTACCACAGTGTAAGAAGACTACTTAACATGGTCCAGTGGTGGTCTCGAAGCCAAGGGGAGCAATGTGCTCTTGCTGGGCAACGAAAATGCCTTTGACAGGGTAGAGTGGAGTTATCATTTTACAGTTTGGGAGAGATTTGATTTAGGAGTACAGTTTCTGAGTATGGTCCGTTTACTGTACTCCAGCCCTAATGCTAGGATTTTGAGAAACAGGGATCTCTCAGGGGAATTTTATCTGGAGAGAGGCACATGACAGGGCAACCCACATTCACCTCTGCTATTTACCCTTGTGATTGAACCCCTGGCAGAGAGGATAAGAACCAAGCAGGAAGTTAGGAGGATTGAGAGTGCATGGGGCACAGAGCACACAATTTTGCTTCACACAGACGTTCTCCTGTTTCTGATCCACCATGGGACATCAAGCTTGACAGTTGCTAACATCATAGAAGCCTTTGCTGAGTTCACAGGTTACAGGATAAACCTTAGTAAATCAGAATTCATGCAGATAGGAGGGTAGAAACAAGGGAAATTGAGGAACAGCCATAACAAGTATCTAGAGGTGAAGGTAGAACCCATTCTGTCCTCACTATACGAAGTTAACTATAGGCCCCTGATAGCCACAATCAAGGCAGACCTGCATAGAGGAAGGGGACTCCCCATTCCATGGCTCGGAAGAGTAAATCATATTAAAATGAATATTTTCCCCAGAATCCTGTACCTCATCCAGATGCTGCCACAGGACTGAGGAGGCAGGACCTGCAGACTCTGGAAAAAAACTGCTCAGAGCTTACCTGGGCAGGGAGAAAGCCAAAGGTGAACCTAACAAGGCTGAAGGCCCAGAATGGACAGGGAGGGCTCAGGTTCCCAGACTTTGCCCTCTAACACCAGATGGACCAGGTGAGACTTTTCCCCACATGAATTAAAGGAGAGCGCGGTGCAAGCTGGGTATTCATGGAATGGCATGGGGCTCCCCACATCATGGCTGCTTATCTGAATCCTGGGTGATTTAAAGCTTTTAGAACCACAGGATCTAAGAATGAGTTAGTAGGCATGCTTCTTGAGGCATGGGAAAAGGTAAGGAAGCACATGGGTGATATGCGGGAGAGCTCCCTGATGAGCAACCTGAAGTTCCTGCCAAGATTGAAAGATCGGGGCTTTCAGGAATGGAAACAGCTGGGGGTAATATGTCAAGGAAATTTGTCTGCAGTAAGGAGATTTAAAACCTTCCAGCAGCTTAAAGAGGAACTCAGCCTTCCCTAGATGTATAAGTTTAGGCATTTACAGGCTAGGAACTGGACCCAAACAATAGTGAGACTAAATCATGGGGAAGCTAGGATCCACGAGATGGAGCAAAGCATACTCCAGGCCAGGACTAACTCTAGGGGATCTCTGTCCAGGGCATATCAGGTCCTTAGGGGATACACACCAGATGTATCACTCAAGGTGAGGCACCATTGGGAGAAGGATTTACAATGCCAAATCCCTGACAAGGCCTGGAACACCATATGTGAATCCCACATGGGCTTGCTTGTCTGCAATTTATACAAAGAATCCCAATACAAGTGTTTGTAGAGATTATATCAATCTGCCCCCGGACATGATTAATAAATTCCAGACAGGGGTCTCCTCAAACTGTGAAAGGTGTAAAGCTGAAAGGGGAACATATACCCATTACTTCTGGGCCTGCCCAACGTTATGCCCATTCTGGATGGAGGTGGCATAGTACATAGGTCAGGCCATGAGACTGAAACTGCCGATTGAACTGCTACCTCTTATGTTTGGCATTGAAAGTAGAGTGGGGAGGATTGGGAGCTGTAGCCCAGGATAATATGAATTATGCTCCTAATGTCTAGGAAATGCATCCAAAATACATGGGTCTCCTGTGCCACCCCACACTGGGCCTCTGAAAGGACATTATGCTCAAAGTCCTAACTCTGGAGTGGCTGATCTATGTGCTGAAGGGAGGGAGGATAAATTTAACAGGCAATGGGATCCCCTGCTTGCTACGCTGTCACTCATTGAAATGGCGATGATCAGCCTCTAGGCTCAGGAGAGAGACTAACAATGCAAAACCTAGGACCAAGTTGAGGCAGAGGGTGAGTAGATTATGGACTTGTCTTGAAAGCAATCTCTTTTTAATATGGACCGTACACAGGGCTAATTGGCCTACAAATTGCAAATTGGAATTTGTGTCAACTATTGTTGATACACGTTTCTTTTTTGTTTGTGGAATGTGTAAGCCAAAGATATAAACTCTAAACCAGAGTGTATTTACCGCTGCTGTATATATGTATTAAGGCAAACATGCAGATGTCTCTTGTTCTGTATGTGTTGCCTGGAAAATGTTCAAAAACCTTTTAATAAAAAGAATAAAAAAAAAAAGTAATCATAAAGCTACCAACTTTCTGAGGTCTAAAACTGGAACAGTTCATCCTGATCATGACCCCCACTGTGTCACTCCCTAGGACACTGGCGCAGTCAACGCCAGCGCCCAATCAGTTAAATTTTGCTGCTTGCTCTGGCCATGCCACCCTCAGTAACACCAGTAGCAAACATTCAGATCAAAACAATACATCATTCTGTTGCAGCAAGTTCCAAACCATGATGTACAGAAAGTTCATTAGAAGAAAACCTGCATTAAATTGTGTTATGAAATGGCTTGTAAATTTAAAGGCATCTCATTGGATGCCAGGTGTGTGTTAAAGTTTCTAACAGACACAAGCTAGATCAGGTCATGCCAGCTGGGCACTGATCCCAGTAGAATGCCAACATAGAACGTTAAGAAAAGTAAAGTCAGCCATCTTGTTTAATGCCATCAGTAACCAAGAATAGTCAGAAATAATAAAATTATAGGCCACCATGTCTGAGACAAATTTTGAAATCAGTTTTACTGAGGAAGACCTACTTCTGTTCCTCGATCCTCAGCACGAGCCAATAGAGCCAGAAATAGTAAAACAAGACATCCAGTGCTGCCAACCGCCAACTAGCGAGGAGACTGTGAGTAAACATTTTGAAACATTAAGCAACGATCAATTAGACAGCCTAGAACTTCAAAAAAATGAAAAAAATACATTAAGAGCTACTGCTTGGGCACTAAAAGTAATAGGCGAGTGGTCAGTGGCAACAAATACTGTAATAAACTGGAAAACAGCATCTAAAACTGAATTAAACAGCATATTCAGAAAGTTTTATGCAGAGGCATGAACCACCGCTGGCCAAGAGTATGCAATATCCAGCTTTTGTGGTCTACGTGCCGCGCTGAATAGGCACCTGGGTTCCGCTGCTGTGGGCCGCTCGATGAACATCATAACTGACAGTGAGTTTAAAAGTAGTAATGCTATGTTTACAGCAAAAATGAAAAATTACAGGCATGCACAAAAAGACACTTCACAGCACCACGAACCCCTCATAGATGCTGATTTATTCAAACTAAGAAACTCCCCAGCACTTTCTCCCTTAACCGCACCTGGCTTAGTCCGAAAAGTGTGGACTGACATTCAAATCCACATGGCCAGGCGCGGTAGAGAAGGACTCCGACAACTAAAGCCTGAACACTTCACACTGCAAAATGACGAAAACGGCCAAGAATACATAATGCTCAATTTCAACGAGCACACAAAAAACCATGGGAACCCGCTAGAGAGTGACAAACAGGGACACAGGGAGTACATGTACTCACAGCCTGGCAATCCCCTGTGCCCTGTTCACAGTTTCAAACTATACATCTCAAAGCTCCCTCCTGAACCCAAGGCTCTATACATGCACCCTCGCAGATTACCACAAGAAAAGTTAAATCGGCAAAAAACATGGTACAGTTCGGAGCCAATGGAAGTTAATTACCTCACCACCATGATGCCCGACTCAGTGAAGAAGCATCCCTCAGCGCCGTATACAAATCATTGCCTCCATGCCACGTGCAGTCCAGCTCCTCTCAAATGCTGGTTTGGAGGCGGAAATAATGACAATCACAGGCCACGCAATGAATCAAGTCTCCACAGTTACTAGAGACCTAGACCAGGCGAAGAAGAAGAAGTGGTCCGATATCCTGGCACGAAAAGCGTTCAGCCCATTTCAAAGCGCAGTAAATTTTGTCCCTGGCTCCAAAAACCGAAGTGTGCTCTCCGTATGCAGAAAACAGGAAATTAGGTAATTTCCTGAACATCAGTGCCCCACCAACAGCGCAATCTGCAGAACAGGAAAACCCTCCCACCAGCATTGAATATGGGAAGCAGCAATATCCAATCCTAAGAGAACCAAATCTGAGCAGCCTCGCAGCAGCAGAAGGCAGTTCAAGCGTGCAGCTCGATAGAATCAACATGCAGCATTGCCAGATAACTTTCAATGGCCCCGTCTACTTTGGCAAATGAATCCGAAAAAACTGGTAAAAAAAAAAAAAAAAAAAAACGTAAAGAAAGTTTTAAAATGTTATAAAAACGTTACTCTGTGTTGCGACTTTGACAGTGTTGTAGTTTCTCTACTTTCTGACAGTGTTGTAGTTTCTAGCCATGTTGCACGTAATTAACAGTCTTCTATTAATTAACTTGGTTGCTAGTGGACGTCATTGCACTATTCTGATAATTAACTTGCTTGCTAGTTGGTGTGTTTCTACTTTGTGCTGAATCTAATAACACATTGAAATGAATAAAATGTACTGTTGGATTCATTTGATGTAAGCAAATGGAACTATTTTTCACAGCGCAGTGTTATCTGATGGAATAAACTGAATTTTATGCAAAACAAACCAGTCTGTATTTTTTTATTTCATGACAGTAATTTACAAGCCATTTCATAAGTGCAATAAGCCACAGAAGTGTGTGTGTTAGACACTTTAACACACAGCTAGGAGGCTAGAGACACTCTGCTGTTGGCCTCGTGCCTCATTACGCCTCCTAGCCGTGTGTTAAAGTGTCTAACACACACCCTTCTGTGTCTTATTGCTTACATCAGACATTCGGGCTGCATGTATTGCTCCTCCTGAAAGTCCCATCCAACCCGTTTACACCCACCTCATTTGCTGAGCAAACTTCATTTCAGTGACTCCCACCACCGCACCAGATTGTTTTCACACACTTCCCTACAGCTGATCAGGTTCAGGTACCTTAGTCCCCTGCTGCCGGTCTCTTGTCTGTCTGGAGACCCTCTAAGCTGCTGGCAGGCAGATGTCCACGTGTTTGTTTGCACTACTACCCATTCTAATCTAACAGGAAGAAACATGCTTTACTGTGCTCCCACTGACATGCTTGCAGTGCAACACAGGTGCAGGGATTGAAGTTGCAAACTGCTGTCCAGCCCGAGCAGTGCCATAGTAGTGCTGAAATAACTGTCACTCACGGATTAGCAGTCAGCAAAAAAAAAGGGGGACAAAACTGGGACAGGTAAGGAAAAACTGGGACAAAAGTGACATTTTGCAAAACTTTTGGGGACACTGGGACATGCTGCCTAAAATAGGGAGTGTCCTTGGAAAATAGGGACAGTCGGTAGCTTTAAGTAATCAGGCTACTGCCACACTGCAGCTTTGATCTAGACCCCCCTGTATTTGCTTCTCCTCTGAAGTCCTACTCCATGATCACACTTCTCATATCTGTACCTGCATTTGGTCCCTCTCCCCCCCAACCCCTAAACCACTCACCTTACTCCTACCATGACAAACACCTTGCCTCTCTAAAATCTAATCACTTTTCCCAGCCTCTCATGGCTTTGCTCATTTCTGTCCAACTTAACCAAATGCAACCACACTCCAGTCACAATTGGGGGCTAACCTTAATGGGTTTTCTGGAGCCCCATATGGATTTCCACAGTCATTACAGCCAGTGCTTCTCTGCACCTGGGCCCCCATTCCAGGCAACTGCAGTGTGGATCATGCAGTAACACAGAGCACCAAAGTTGTTTCTGCAGCAGCTGTAGTGTAAACTGACCCCTGGAAGTCAGGTTACATATGGGACCCTCCTAACCTGGGGAGGGGGCCAGCCAGGGTTCCTCAATGGCAAGGAAGACCATTTTGAGTGGGTGTTGGGGGTGTGGCTTTCGAGTAGAAGGCTGGGGTTATTCCATAAAACAAAGTCAGTGACTGCGATATCCATAACCATTTATGCAGTTCTCAAGCATGGCATATATTCCAGTACTCACAGGTTATGTTCCATTCTTCACACAGTCCAACATTTTCCTACAAGCACTCTAATTACTGTTCGAGACTCACCTCCTCCTCCATCCTCCATCCTACCTCCCAGAGGCAGGTGGAGACACTGGGTCTCAACAGGCTACTGATGCACATCAGGCCTTAATCTCGTGCAGCAGCCATGCTGCTCGCATCATTCAGACACAGATGAACACAGTCTTATTTTCAACCATACTGAGCACGTCTGCAAACAAATGCAACTCGGTTAAATTCTGTTTGGTTCAATCCAGCACCTGACCATATACCAGAGATGTAATCCCAAGCTACTGTTTGGCGATTTGGGTTTAAGCAAGATCTGCCAAGCAGCACCCCAGTTCCAAAAGACATTGTACATACACTATTACTGGACCTACAGATCTTTTACCTGAAGGTGATATTCTAAGCCAGTCTATCTCTTACTCTCAGTTTGTTGGTCTCCAGATACTATATCCACCTCTTCTACTTTCTACCACTTGGGGGGCAACAAGGTGTTGCACAGCATCCCTCACTTCAGTCAGTTGCAAAGTACGAACATACGAACATGTGAAAAATGCCAGCAGAAGCAGGCCATAATGGTCTATCAAGTCTGCTCCCATGTGTTGTTCACAGTCAATATTACTGAAGCTGCCCCCGTCCCCTTACCCCCCTGGCATTATCCTCCCCTACCCTGTTTACCCCCCCTCCCCATCCTCCCACCAGTTATGACTCTCCCTTTTACCCTGTCCCACACCCTTTTAAAACTGTTCACTGTTTTCATTGAGACCACCTCCTCTAGCAGTTCAATCCACTTTGACACCACCCTTTCTGTGAAAAAGTGTCTCCTCATTTCCCTTTTAAATCTTAACCACCCCCTAACTTTAGACTATGCCCCCTTGTGGGTCCCTCCCTTTTTAAATTGAAAATACCCTCCGTTCTAACCTTGTTCATACAGTTCAGGTACTTAAAGGTTTCTATGAAATCCCCCCCTCCCTTTTTTCCTCCAGGGGAATAGATATTAAGCTCCTGCAGTCTGTCCTCATAGGGTTTGTGCCCCATGTCCTAGATCATCTTGGGCACTCTCTGCAGTACCCCCTCCAGTAGTTTGATGTCTTTATTCAGACAAGGGCACCAAAAATGCACACAGTACTCTAAGTGCAATCTCACCAAGGACATGTACAGTGGCAGAATGGCTTCCTCTTTTCTGGAGGTGATTCCCCTGGCAATGCATCCAAGCATTTTGTTTGCTTTGGCTGCCACTTTACGGCACTGCACAGAGTGTCTCATGTCTCTGCTGACAATCAGCCCTAGATCCTTATCTTCCTCCAAACAGGCCACCTGAACATCCCCTAGCCAGTAGCTGTCCCCAGGGTTCCCAGCTCCCAGGTGTATGACCTTGCAGTACTTGGTGTTGAACCCCAACTGCCAGATACCTGACCAGTTCTTAAGCCTAGCCAGATCCTCCCTGTGCTCCTGTCTCCCCTCCTCTATGTCCACTCCCCCACAGAGCTTAGTGACATCTGTGAATAGGCAGATTTTTTTTTTTTTTACTTATTATTTCTCACGGTCGGCTGGCCCTTCATCCACTAGTCCCTTTAGTCCCGGCACCCCGGCATCCACTGGGACTCACCTCTTGCTTGCTCCTCCAAGGTGCCCAACTGGCTAGGTGCAGAGCCTACGGGGGACCGGTGTCATTCTGCTGGTCGGCTGCTGTTTTCTCCTTGAGTGCGGTGTGGCAGCATGCAGTGACACCAATGGCCAAGCTGTGCGCACTTCCGCACTCAATACACCAGACGTCTGCTCTGTATCCGCTCCCTCTGTCTGCGGGTCCATTGTGCCAGCCCCCAGCTGCCTCTAGGGGTCAGGCAAGCAGTGGACTCCATCCTCATCCTTCTCCACAAGAGGGGAGCTGTCCTCTGGATGCTCAATCTTCTCCCTCCCCAGCCAACCCTCAGCAACACGCTCGCACCATGAACACAGGTCGCCAGCATGGTAGGAGGTAAGGCAGCGATGTCTCAACCCTCCATGCCACTGGGCTGGCTCAAATAGGCAGATTTTACTTTTGATCCCATTTACTATGTCACCAATAAAGATGTTAAATAACAGTGGTTTGAGTACTGAGCCTTGTGGGACCCCACTGGTTACAGGTTTAGGCTTCAATACCCCCCCCCCAAAAAAATCACCCTCTGGTTCCTATCTTGCAGCCAGCCCTTGACCCACCCCACCAGTTTTTCCCAGCTCCCAGGTTCCTCAGTTTACTGAGCATTCTTCCATGTTGCATGGAGTTGAAGGTTGATACAGGACATCCACTGCCTGGCACCTGTCCAGTGACCTTGTGAACCAATCGAAAAAGTATATCAGGTTGGTCTGGCAGGATCTCCCCAAGACAAAACCATTCTGCCTTTCATCCTGGAGGCCATTTACCTCCAGAAAGTTCACTAGTCTCTCCTTCAGGATGGTCTCCATTAATTTGCCTACAATGGAGGTAAGGCTGACTGGTCTGTAATTACCAGGTTCATTTCTGGCTCCGCTCTCGTGGAGAGGCACCACATGTGCCATTCTCCATTTCTGAGTAACGTACCCTGATTCCAGCAAGGTGTTAAACAGATCTGCCAGGGGGCCAGCCAGGACCTCCATCAGGTCCTTCAGGACTCTCGGTCGGATGCCATCTGGTCCAGGAGCCTTGTCCACCCAGAGGGCCCTAAGACCCTTTAAAACCCTGTACTCAACAAAAAGCCAAAGAAATGATTTTTCTGATGGGGATGGGTGCAGTGAGGCTCCCACCTGAGAATCGGGCTCCAGAGAGCTTTCTCCAGTGTCCTTCCCTTTTTCTACTGTTCTTTTCATGCCAAAACCTGCATCACCTTTTAATAACCCCTGCAAACTGTCAATCTCCCCCTTGGGTATTGACCAGGACCAGAGGTTCCAAGATATTGCTTCTGTAGAGTACAGGAATTCTATGTAGGAACCCCTAGGGTCCTAGTGTTACAGGGGCATTTGGTTTGTAGCCATGAGCCACCACCAAGGCACAGGACATGGGGTTCTCCCTTGATTGAGGATGTCCTTTATCCAGCCCCAGGAATGGGCAAAGGGGTCATGAGGCCAGAAGGAGTAAGTCTGGGTTGTACCCCTGGGATGAACCAAGGGTTCATGGAGTAGGTTACTGTGCTCCAGAGGTGATGGGATCTGAGCTGGGGGGTTGGGGACAGAATCTACTGGGTCAATATCTCGAGTTTATGACTCAAAGGATTGTAATTCTGATTCTCTTCAATAAATAAATAAAAATAAACACATAGAGCCGCGCATGGAATATCATGCAGAATACATCACGCAGTGCACTAGCACGATAGGGTACAAAATCCCACAAGACATATATGGTGCACGCGGTTTTGTAATAGAAACAGAATTTGACGGCAGATAAGGACCGCTTGGCCCGCCCAGTCTGCCCATTTCCCTACCTATTGGATAAGCTGCAGATTCTAGTTAACCAACAGTCTACTTCCTGCCACATCCCACTACTACAACTGCCTTGTGTCTGTCCCATGCATGTTTGAATTCCCCCACTGTTTTAGCCCCAACAACCTCCCCAGGAAGGCAGTTCCATGCATCCACCACTCTCTCCGTGAAAAAAGATTTCCTCACATTACCCCGAGCCGTCCCCCCCCTCTATCTTTAAATTGTCTCCCCTTGTTCTTACACATCGCTTTTTCTGAAAGATGCTACCCTCCTGGACTTGAGGTACTTGAACGTTTCTATCATGACCCCCCGTCCCTCCTTTCATCAAGGGTATACATATTAAGCTCTCTCAGTCTCTCTTCATATGATTTCTGATGCAGACCCTGCATCATTTTAGTTGCCCTTCTCTGGACTGCTTCCATCCTGTCTATGTCCTTGCGTAGATGAGGTCTCCAAAACTGCACACAGTACTCCAGATGGGGTCTCACCAACTGTCTGTACAGAGGGATAACCACTTCCCTTTTTCTACTTGTGATGGCCCTTGCTATGCATCCCAGTATCCCCCTGGCTCTCCTTACTGACTTCTCACATTGCCTTACCCACCTTTAGATCATCTGCTATGACTACCCCCAAGTCCCCATTTTTGTTGTTGTTAGTACCTCCCCTGCTATTGTGTACTCTTCTCCTGGGTTTTTGTTTCCCAGGTGCATTACTTTGCACTTCTTTGCATTGAATCTAAATTGCCATATGTCTGACCATTCCTCCAATCTTGCCAAGTCCCTTCTCATCCCTTCTACACCCCCCTTGTGTATCAACTCTGTTACAGATCTTTGTATCATCTGCAAAGAGGCATACCTTTCCCTCCAGACCCTCTGCAATGTCACCTATAAAGATGTTAAAGAGGACTGGACCCAATACTGAGCCCTGAGGTACTCCACTAGTGACCCCCTTTCTTCGGAATGTGTTCCATCTGTGGACCGGGGCTCGAATACTGGTCCCAGACATTTTGGAAACCTCATTGTGCAGTTTTTTTTTTGTCCCGGTGTTTCTCCCCGTCCCATGTTGACCCCGCCCCCCGGAGTTGATTATTTTAATGGGGGGGTTGGGGAGCAGAGCCCACCCGCAGAAAACAACACACCCACATATTCCCTTCGCCAAAATGCTTTTCGGCAATGTGTCTGTGCACCAGCAATGTATCCACTGAATTTACAGCATGGTACATTGCTGTGCGGTTCTGTCTTTCGAGGTTATGATCCCACGCTGGGGCAGAAGGGTTTCTGAGCTTCACCAGAAGAGGGGAAAAAATATAAAAAGTAAAAAAAAAACCTTTTTAGCTTTGTTTCTTTAAAAAAAACCATATGTTTAGCAAATAAAACAGAGCGATATAGTAATATTCTACTTTTGTGCTCCCCGAAGCCTTATTTTATCCATAATTGTTTCTATTGGACTACTAATTACAACTTTCATTTTGAGTATGTTATTAAATGGGGAAACTTCTTACACAGCTATCTTTTTTCTGTTTGCCAAAGGAGGTTTCTTTATTTGAAACCATTACACAAAATTACCCTTTTTATCCTTTCCCTGCAAAAGTGTTCTTTTTATAGTTTGTTGGCTTCATAACTGATATGCTTGAAAAGACACATAATTCCTCAAAACCAATTCAGTATCTACAAAAACAAGCAATGGACTAAGAAGGCACTAAAAAAAAAAACAGATTTCCTGTATTAAAATTGTAACTTTCATTTTCATTTTCAATTTACAAATAGTGACAGTGCATGCAACTACACTAAGTATTTCTAGCAGTTGCAGTGATACCACCTAGTGGATACATTTGGAATTTACATAATGAAACCTGTTTTTTTTTCCCCTTGTTGGCTGCACGAAAATGCAACCATTATGGTCTGTAGACACAAAGAAGGAAATTGTTTTTCTTTTGCTACCTACCCCTAGGCACCTCACTCCTCATATACCTATCCTGTTCTGCCTATTTGGATACTCAGCAGTTGTCTTTCAGCCACCCTCCAGTTATCCCAGGAGTTGTACTTATCTGTGCATGCAGTCAGACATTCACAGGGGCCTTGACTAGCGCAGACAGAAACAGGTGCAGTAAGCTGGCTGTTGGCTGGAGATGGGGGGGCAAGGAATATCAGTGACCCTGTGACATTTAGTGGCGGGTAAATGGTGGCCATCATCCATTGTGCCATGTGGGCCTGTTCACATGTTCTCCTGCTCACCTCCCCTGATAGAGAGTGGCTGCAGTTCCACATCCTATAGGCAAGGTCTAGGCCATCACCGAGTGGTCGCCCACACTATATGGCCATGCTGCAAGCCACTGCAGGAGATACTGAAGTGACAGACATTTACTAACTGTCCATAGGAGTAAATGCACATCCTCCTCCCCATGCCTGAAAACAAGCAGAATTTGTCTATTGCACCTACTCAATCAACAAAAACTAAATAAATAAACCTCCGTAACATGTACCATACTTCACTGACCCGGTGGGGGATTTGTGCTCGAATCATGAACCTGGGTCCTCTTCATGGTAGTGCAATGTGCTACCATTGGTGCCACCGGGCTATGCAGTCATATTTTTAAAATTGTTGTCAGAATCCTGTGTTTCAGTTTTGCTGGCTGTGAAAAATTCCTACAGTTACCCCAAATGTGTGTGATGCGGAATGTTTTGGGAACTATCCTCATTTTGTGCACTTTTCACTGGCTAGTGATGGTTGGGTCTGAAACTCACAGAGGTAGGACAGCCACAGAATATTAATGACCTTAAATGTCAATATAAAGACCATGAAGTCGATTCTTTGCTTTACTGGCAGCCAATGCAGTTTTCATGGGGGTGGTGGTGGTGGTGTGATCTCCATAAGGAGCTAAACATACCAGATGCTGCATTCTTCACTAGTTACAGTCATTGAATCTGACCACAGTTTTTTTTTTAAATATTTTATTTATTTAGTTAGTTAACTGGGTAAGCCCATTGGGATATTGCTGCCCTTTTTCAGGGGCGACGCAGAATTATTTATACTGCTGCTTCTCAGTGCCTCCCCCTTTGACTAGTTTAAAAGCTGCCAATGAAGATATTTAGCAATTGGTTTAAAATGCCTTCATTGGCAAGCTTTTAAACTAGTCAAAGGGGAGGCACTGATAAGCAGCAGGAAAATCCCAGCCTCTCCCTACAAAACAGGGTACTAAATGAGAAAAAGACCGAGGTAGAAAGGTCAGTGGGGGATGCTGCAACAGAAGGTAAAGCCATGAAAAAATGGAGAGCAATGAGTACCAATGCTTGTAGTCTGGGTAACAAGCTTCCTGAATTAGTGGCCTTGATGGAGGAGGAACGTCTGGATATCGTGGCAGTCACAGAAACATGGTACACACAAAACCATGACTAGGACGTAAACATACCAGGATACACTATCTACAGGAGGGACAGGGAGGGTAAAAGAGGAGGAGGAGTAGCTCTTTACATAAGGGAAGGAATCAAAGCAACAGAACAAAAGGGTAAACAGGGAGGAGAAGAAGCACTGTGGGTAAATTTGGAGACAGGCAATGGCACCACAATCCGCACAGGGGTTGTATACAGACCCCCCTCTCAGGGGGAGGAAATGGACAAGGAAATGATAGAAAGTATATTTAGAATGGCAGGAAAAGGGGAGATGTTGCTGATGGGTGATGTGAATATGCCAGATGTTAACTGGAGTGCAGTTGCAGCAGCCACTTCGAAGAGTGGGGTTATTCTAGATGCCCTACAGGGAGCATGCCTTAGACAACTAGTATTGGAGCCCACTCAAGAGGGAACAATCTTAGACCTGGTTCTCTCAAATGGAGATGGAGAGAGGATCACAGATGTAGAAGTGGGTAGCCATCTGGGAACTAGCGACCATCGAACAGTATGGTTCACAATAAACACAACAATAGAGTCAAGCCATACAAAGGCAAAAGTACTGGACTTTAGGAGGGCTGACTTTGCCAAAATGGGTGAGTGCCTAAGGAATGCACTAGCAAATGGGCAGGAAGGAGGGGTGGAAGAACAATGGGGAATAATAAAAACTGCCATCACAGAGGTAACGAGCCTTTGTGTGAAGCAAATAAACAAAATGAAATTATGTAAGAAACCACTATGGTTCTCAAAGGAAGTGGCAGTGAAGGTTCAAGAGAAAAAGAAAGCATTCAGGAAGTACAAGGAATCACAGAAGGAGCAGGACAGAGAACTGTATCAGTTAAAGCAAAAGGAAGCTAGGAAGGCAGTCAGAACAGCAAAGGCCCAGACCGAGGAAAAGATAGCCAACTCAGTTAAGAAGGGGGATAAAACCTTTTATAGGTACATCAGGGAGTGAAGAAAGACCAAGGGAGGGATAGTCAGGCTTAATAAAGGGGAGGGAGAGAGGATGGGCAGAGGGAGACTGTGAAAAGGCAGAGATACTAAACAAATATTTTTGTTCAGTATTTACAAATGAAGAGGGAGAGGTACCTAAAACAAACAGTAGAAACACTCTGGATACAGAAGTTGGTATCAGCCCATTTACAGAAGAAAGGGTTCTGAAAGAACTCTTAAAACTGAAGGTGGACAAAGCAATGGGGCCTGATGGGATTCATCCCAGAATTCTAAAAGAACTAAGGGTAGAACTAGTGACACCACTGACTACCCTCTTTAACAAATCATGGGAGGATGGGGTGGTACCCGAGGACTGGAGGAGGGCAGATGTGATTCCCCTTCACAAAAGTGGGAGCAAGGCAGAAGCAGGAAACTACAGACCTGTTAGTTTAACCTCAGTGACAGGGAAAATGATGGAATCACTTCTGAAGGAAAGAACTGTCGAGTATATAGAGACCAGAGAGGCACAGGACCCAAGGCAGCATGGATTCACAGCAGGAAGGTCAGGCCAGACGAATCTGTTAGATTTCTTTGACTGGGTGACCAAAGTAGTAGATCAGGGAGGGGCTGTGGACATGGCCTACCTAGACTTTAGCAAGGCATTTGACACAGTCCCACACAAAAGATTAATATACAAGTTAGCCAGCCTGGGAGTGGGTCCCAAGATGACAGTCTGGGTAAAGAATTGGCTGGAGAATAGGACACAGAGAGTAATAATAAATGGAGTCCACTCTTAAGAAAGGGGGGTTACTAGTGGGCCACAGAGGGTTCATATTAGAGGTCCTCCTCAATGTCTTTATAAGTGACATTGCAGAGGGACTGAAGGAAAGTATGTCTCTTTGCAGATGAGACAAAGATCTGCAACAGAGTTGATGCACAAGGTGGGGTGGAAAGGATGAGAAGGGACTTGGCAAGGTTAGAGGAATGGTCAAATGTGGCAGCTTAGATTCAATGCTAAGAAGTGCAAGCTAATGCACATGGGAAACAAAAACACAGGGGAAGAGTACACAATGGGGGTGAGATGCTAACAACAACAAAAATGGAAAGGGACCTGGGGGTAGTCATATCAGATGACCTAAAGGTGGGCAAGCAATGTGAGAGGGCAGTAAGGAGGGCTGGGGGGGATACTGGGATGCATAGGAAGAGGCATCACCAGTAGAAAACAGGAATTTATTATCCCTCTGTACAGACAGCAGGTCAGACCCCATCTGGAGTACTGTGTGCAGTTGTGGAGACCCAGTCTTCGCAAAGACATAGACAGGATGGAAGCTGTCCAGAGGAGGGCAACTAAAATGGTGCAGGGTCTGCACGAAGACATATGAAGAGAGACTAAAGGAGCTTAATATGTATAGCCTTGAGGAAAGGAGGGAGAGGGGGACATGATAGAAACTTTCAAGTAACTCAAGGGAATCAACAAAGTCCAAGAGGGTAGCATCTTTCAAAAAGAGTGTGCAAGAACAAGGGGGCACAATTTGAAGATGGGGGGGGGTGGCTCAGAGGTAATTTGAGGAAGTATTTTTTCACAGAGAGGTTGTGGATGCATGGAACGGCCTTCCAGAGGAGGTTGTGGAGTCAAAAACAGTGGTGGAATTCAAGCATGCATGGGACAGTCATAAGGCCATTCTAGGGGGTTGGGGTAGGAAGAAGTAGGCTGCTGGTTAACTAGGCTGTGCAGCTTATCCAGTAGGTAGGGAAATGGGCAGACTGGGTGGGTCAAGCAGTCCTTATCTGCCATCAAATTCTATGTTTCTATATCACAATCAAACTGCTCACTGTCAAAGTAAAGGTTCAGATCACAGACAGATCTTGGCATAATCAGAAGTGCACGAACAGTGAGACAAAACATATACTTGGCCAAACATATGACACAGTATTAATAACACTCATTGACAATACAGGATATTGATTCAATGTTCAGTGGGGTTCAATATGATCAAAAATGTAAGCAAAATCTAAAGAACATCACACTGATGCATCACTGATTACATGCAAAGAGACAGGTAGTGTTAGTCATGTATTTCAATCATGTGGTATTGTTATACTAACACGTTTACAATAAACACTTTTGGTTGACAGGGTAGACTCTTGAAGAGCACAATACAATAATTGAGACACAAGGGAATGAATGCCTGCACTACTGCTCCATATCCCCAGGCTGTATGAAGGGGCTCAACCTGGTAATGTTTCTCATATGAGTAACCGCTAAGTGGCGCTAACCCAAGGGCTACTACCACTGCCTGCTTGGCTAGTAGCAGGTTAAGGGGCCTGAGTTCTGAAATGGGTGCCTCCACCCGGAGGTCAGGGTTGGTAGTGGTCAAGCTAACCTGGGTACAGCCCTCCGGGACACTGTAACCCCCCCTCTTTCCTTACTACTGGCCAGAACAATACACAATAATCACTTTCACAATACCCCTGATACAACACAGAAGTACCCACACTGTTTGCACTTACCACCAGGGCTTTCCTCTGGCCTGGCCCTGGGGACCCCTGTAAAACAAGGTTATACACAGCAAATAACAGCAGTACAGTACTAGTGCACAAACTGGAACCACAGTCAGGGTAAATTCAAAGAAAGAGTTAGATCTGATTTATTGAGGGACTTGAACAAGGGAGGGGCGTAATCAGGTTAATTTGCTTAAAGGCTGTATCAATCAAACAGTTATGTATGCACTTCAGGGTCCATAAACAGCCACACACTCTGGGTACCCTGATGGAGAATGGTGGGCTAGCCAGGAACGTTGCAGCTGGTTGAGGCCCTCTGATGGAAGAAAACAACATGCACAACACACACTATTTATAATCCAGAGCCGAAGGGCTCAGTTCATGAAAAGAAAACAACAAGACAATCAGATGACACACTTTTAGATTAGGCTGTTATTGCAGGGAGCTACCCTGATGATTACTCATGATACCCAAGGCTGGACGAAAATCGAGACAGCAGGTGGTTAATCTGGAGTGCCAGGAGAAGCAGTGCCGACACGAATCGCTGAGGTGTCGTTCCTGTTCAAGCGTGGAGCAGGAGGCTGATCCCCAGGCAGGTCTCTCGTCGATGGCTTTCTCTGTGTAGCGGGTAGTCTGGCTGGGCCAGTGTGGCAAGGCCCAGGCCAAATGGAGACAAATTTGGATACAGTCCATTTTGGGCTGGATACAGCTTCCAGCAAGCAGAACACAGTTCACACAGTGACGAACCAAATCATGACCCACTGTCAATACACAGCACATTTACATGTAAAGGATTCTATGGTACCAGCAAGCCGAACACAATTCACACAGTGGGGAACCAAATCACGACCCACTTTCAATACACAGCACATTTACATGTAAGGATATTCTACTGTACCAGGCAACCCGCTCTCTGGTCACGATCGCAAAGTCTGCACAAACCGGGGATTCAAAAGCAGCTGGAATTCCTGACTGGCTGATCATATTCAGCAAAATCTTCGGTCTTCTTCAGGTATGAGCCTGGTAAAAAATCAGTGGCTTACTTCATTCTCACAAAGTTGGATTTAGTCCAAAATAATTATATTCTCTCCCTCTCGGGCAGCAGGCAGACATGCAGGCCACAACTCAAGCCTTTCCACAGTTCTCCTGCGCAAAACTACTCAGACGACTGCTTGACTGTCTCAAGCTCTTGCTTATTCAGCTCCCAACTTAGATCTGACTCAGACTGCAGCAAGCCTGGGAATTTCCCCAAGATCCAAAAGGTTCGGTTGGCTGATTCATCTGTCAGTCACAACAGGAGCTCCCCCTTCAGGTGCAAAAAGGCACCAAAAGCCCAAAACAACAATTCCTACAGATTCTGACTCCAGACAGCTCCTGTAGTCCGGCTCCATTTTAGGTCCCACCAGTACTGATTAGTCCAATTTAGCAGTCCAGGAGCAAGACAGTGGAGATAAAACAGTCCTTGCTGCAAAGAAGGCAGGTTAGACAAACTACATTATCATTATCACTCTAAATGATTTTCAGCAAATAGTCACATCTTTCAACAGAGCTGCCTCTCAGATTACTTATGACTGCAATCCAGGCAGCTCTTAAAGAGACAGTACACAGAGGCTATACAGGCACTCTCTGGTAATCACATTTAAACTACTAAAATGCAGGACACCAGCCTGGCAGTGAGCATTTAGGCAAGCTTGAGGAAGACTTATTGGGAACCCCTATTTGTAGGAGGGGTTACACATGGTATTAGTAAAAGCAGCTCTTGACTGCTTCTGAGACCTGGAATTCCAGGGAGAGCTGCTTATCAAGCACTATTTCCAGATTGCTAATCAAGTTGAACTTCATCAAAGGTGGGGAGCCTGATGTAATATTCTGGTGCCCTAAACAGATAGACACATACACAGCACATCGGTTCATTGGCCATCTTTACTCCTACTCCTCCGGAGATGCTGGACACAGACAAAGGAATGCCCACTGAGCATGACATTAATTTTACATAGGTAGGATTATAAATATCTATATGCTTGAACAACAGCCCTAATGGCATTCCCTGTACTTCCTACTACCATATATATAGATACCTATATGCATATACTACACTCCTCCCTCTTAAGACAGAAACTAGTCTAAAATACTTGAGCAGTAACATGTCCTAACTTCCAGGCCGAAGTAGACTATTCAGTACCCAGAAACAAATTCAGGGGATTATTCTATCCCTTGAGCAGAACTTGTCACTAGTTAAGTAACAGTACAGGTACTGTATACCATACACTCGCATATAAGTTGGAAATTTGGGAGCTAAATCATGAAAAAACTGGTCCGACTTGTACGCGAGACATAGCGACGAGTGGAGAGAATCCCGATTGACTGGGAAGGGACGGCAAGCAGTGCCCGCTTACTTGATTGCTTGTATAGCCCAGGTGAACTAATTTACTGCTAGAACACCATGTTGAACACCTAATTGACCAGCTTCAAGCGAGACTGCCTAAGATTCCTGTTCAGTGTATTATTAGCTCTCTCAGATATTGGTAAACTCTTTTTGTTTATGAGCACCCCCGGTCGATTGGCTCAGCTTTCATTAGTGCCAGACGTTTTTTACTGTTTGTAAAGTAGCGTTCTGTGCTCTCCAGTCCCTAATGAGTTTTTCATTAATGCCAAATTCTCTTTTGGCACTGCATTTGTATGTGACTGACCAAGTTGATTAAATAATTGACTGAGTGACAGACGTTCGGCATAAATAGTGGCCAGTTTATTCTGAGATTATCTGCCCTGATTTCAAGATGCTTGCTGTTAAACAAAAAAGAAGTGCCTACGAAGCTGACTTCAAATTAAAAGTTATAGCTTTTGCTGAATCACATACAAATGCTGCCACCGAGAAAGAGTTTGGCATTAATGAAAAACTCATTAGGGATTGGAGAGCAAAGTCAGAGTTAAAGTCCGGTGTCGAGTTTCACTTTTCCATGGTTTTAGCCTTACTTATCAGCAGCAGGATCATGGTCGATTTCTCAACTGACTTATATGAAGGTCATTAACTGGCTCTTATATTTCAACCTCCAAAATCGCACCCCGACATATATGCGATCTGACTTATACGCAAGTACTGTATATACAGTATGAGTCCAGTTGCACAGAGGTACAGTTTCAGTACATGAGTAAAGGCCAAATCTTTGTGGTGGTCTTCGGTGCCTCATGGGATATCTGTAGGACTAGAACAATGGCTGCTGGTGAAAAGGGGGTCCTGTTATTACCTGGCACCAGCCATGCTGGAGCTTCATGGGCAGTAGCAAAGTCCTCTGTATCACTGTCCTCATCTGGAGTAATGTCTTCTGCTGCATGCGCCGGAACCTCAGAACGCAGCAGGTGATTCACATGTACGTGAACAAGTCGATGTGCTACGTGAACTGCATAGGTCAAAGGTCCACTTGTTTCAATCACCACCCCAGGAATCCAAGAAACCTTGGGATGTCTACAGTCTCGAACCATCACCCTCTCCCCAGTATGGAAAATCTGTACTGGTTTGGTTGACTTGCCATAACCCTTTTACTGTTGTAGTTGATGATTTGCAACAGTATCAGCCACATCTGGCTTGAGCAATGATAAATGGGTATATGTCAACATTTTAGGAACAGTTCAGCAGGTGTCTGCTCTGTGACTGTGTGAGGAGTGCTTCTGTAAGCGAACAGGAAACGAGCCAGCCTTTGAGTTGTAGGTACATGCTGTGAATCTGGTTTAATCAAAGATTTTTTGAATATCTGTACAGCTCGTTCTACTGCACCACTGGATGGTAAGATGGAGTCAAAATATGCTGGACCCCATTCTGCTTTAAGAGCAGCTTAAAGTCATGGGAAGAAAACTGTGGAATGTTGTCCGACACTAACTCCCGTGATAGTCCATATGAGGCAGAAAGTTGTCTCAGAAGGTTTGCAGTCTTTTGAGTGGTTGTGACTAGTGTGGGAAATACTTCCAGCCATTTGGAGTGGATGTCGATTACAACTAAGAAATATTGTTCACTTTGGCACAGTCAACATGGATGTGCTCCCATGGTGTGGTAGCCCAGGACTAGGGATACAAGGGTGCGGTTGCAGGTTCATTGCAGACAGCCGCACATGGTGTGCATTGGTTGACGAGATGCTGGATATCTTGATCAAGTTCTGGCCACCAGAAGTATCCTCTGGCCAATGCCTTCATCCAAGAGATTCCAGGATGACTCATGTAAATCGGAAAGTAACCTCTTGCGGAACTTTGGAGGTATCATAACTCAAGCTCCCCACAGAACACAGCCTTGCTCTGTGGACAACTGGTCCTTCCTGTCCAAGAAAGGTCAGAGTGCGTGGTCTCTCATGAAGTTGGGCCAACCATTTAGAGTGAAATCTAGGACTTTCGAGAGAACAGGATCTTGTCGTGTCTCTGCTGCAACATCCTCTGATGCAGTGGGTAATTCCTCAAGATGTGAAAGGTGGAATACTGCCCCACTGTCTTCTTTTTCTGTAGCATCTTTGCATGGCAGTCTCGATAATGCATCTGCATTTGCGTGATCCTGAGAACAGCTGTATTGATGTCATAGTTGTAAGCCAACAAAATTAGAGCCCATTAATGCATTGTGAGTGCCGCGAGAGTTGATATTGCGGTCTTTGGCTCAGAACAGCCAGTATAGTCTTGTGATCCATTAACAGACTGAATTTCTGTCCATAAAAGTACTTATGGAAATTTTGTCTTCTTTCTCGATCTGAGCATAGTTTCTTTCATTTGGGAACAAGGTCCTGGAAGCAAAAGCAATTGGATATTCCTCCCCAGAAAGGAAAACATGAGAGATGATTGCCCCCCACTCCATATGGGAATGCACCGCATGCCAGCCCCAGAGATTTGGCTGGGTCATAGTGCGCTAACCACTTGCTGTTTAGAAGATGTTGCTTGCAAGTCTGGAATGCTTCCTCGCACTGTGGTGACCCGTTCCATTGAGTTTCTTTCTGTAGCAGGTCATGGAGTAGTTGCAACAATGTGGGCAAATGGGATATGAACTGTCCATAGTAGTTAAAGAGGCCTAAGAATTACTTTAACTCTGTCACATTTGTTGGTGCAGATACCTTGACTGTAGCATCCACCTTGCTCTCTGTTTGGGCGTAGGCCTTAAGCATCGATCCAGTAGCCTAGGTACGCAAAAGAATTTTGCAGAAACTGGCATTTGGCTAGCTTCACTCTCCATCCATACCACTGCAGTCTGGACAGAACTTGGTCCAGGATTGTCAGATGCTCTTCCACTGTGGGTGCTGTTACCAAGATATCGTCCATAAAGCAGACTACATGGTTCAGTGTGTGCAGTATCTGGTCTATCATGTTCTGGAAAATTGCTGGCACTGTGGAAACTCCATATGCCAAGCAATGATATTGGTAAAGTCCCTTGTGGGTGTTGATGGTTAGATATGGCTCTGAGTCTGGTTCTAAGTCCAACTGCTGATATGCAAAAGATAAGTCCAGTTTGCTAAAGAACTTTCCACCTGCTAGTGTTGTAAACAAGTCCTCCGCATTGGGTAATGGGTATGGGTCTGGCTCTGTACAACAGTTCATTGTAACCTTGTAGTCATCACACAGCCTCACTGCATTGTGTCTCTTCAGTAGCACAATGAAAGGGGCAGACCAGTTGCTCCTCTCTACTTGTGACACGATACCATGGCTTTCGAGACGGTCCTGCTCCTTCTTTACCGCTTCCCTTAAAGCACAGGGTAGTTGTTGAGGCTTATGGAAAATTGGATCAGCTCCCAGTTGTACTTGGATCTTCACCATGAAATCCCAGATTGTGCTATAGCCATCCCGGAAAATAGGACCATGTTTGTTCAGTACCTTCTTTGGTGCATCTTATGGTGCCTTGGTCATAGTATTTAAGCCGGAGATCTTTTCCCAGCTCAACTTGATCTTCCTGAGTCAATTTCTTCCTAGTAAAGCAGGTCTTTTCCCTTCTGCTACCACCAAAGGCAAGGTCCATGTTCCTCCCTCGTAGGTGAGTGGTACGTGAATCTCTCCTAGTACAGGGATTTGGTCTCCGGTGTAAGACAAGAGCTGAATATGTGATGGTTGCAATGAGCACTGCTAAAGTTTTTCTCTGTAGAAGTGCTCTGGCACAAGAGATACTGATGCTCTGGTGTCAAGCTGCATGCTAACCAGATTTTCCGCTAACTCAATTTGTAGGCAGATTTCTTCTCCATTGGCTTGTGTTGCATAGACCATGAACAGTGGCACTACTCATCTTCCGTTTCGGTGGCTGGAGTGGCAACTGTGAGATACTGTGCATGAGCAGTCTGTGCTGCAGTCTTGCACACTCTCTGTATGTGACCCACTTTTCCACAGTGGCGGCATTTCTCATGTCGAAATCAGCAGGTGGAGCAGAATGGGAGGTGAGCAGCATGAAGTGGGCATGTAGATTCAAGATGGTGGGTCTGTGTGGGCTGCCTGGGTTTTAATTAAGCCATCCCCACCTTTTACTGCTTGTTTTTTGTTTCAGTTGTTTGTTTTTCTGAGTATTTTTAGTTTTTTAGTTTAGTTTAGATAGGGTATTCAGTGAGAAAGATAGAAAGGTACTACATCCACTTTTTCGAGGTTGTAGGCAGGGGTTTTCTGTTGGAGTGGTTCTTACCATTGGAGCAAGAAGCTCCTGGGATGTCAAAGTTAGCTAGCCATTCAAACATCACCAGCAATTTTTTCTCCTTATCACTCTGTCTTGCTCCTGTTGTTTGAAAGACTGACAATGGGAGCACTTAGCGCCTCTTTTATTTTTTCACTTTTCTCATGGCGGACTGCTTTTACTAGGGAAGCCGTGACTTGACTCTCTAATTCATAGTCAAGAGCTGTGAGTTCTGCTGGGAGCTACTGGATATGTTGTTTGGACGCCGACTCCATTTAATTGGGGCCAATGGAGTGAAGATCCAAGGGAGTACTGATTGAGCTGGGCAGTGGAGTTTGCGGCAAAGACTACTGCTGAAGTTTAACAACTGCTGGCATGGTGACAGCATGACCAGCACCTGGACATCAAAGTGGACCTTGCTTTGGCCCAGAGTTGTCTCCAAGTAAGTCAGGCAGCTGCTTCTTCTGGCTTTTGGGGTGCGACCGATGGGTGCGGGCAGTGAAGGGCCTCTTGGGGGAGGGACAGCACTGGGGGACTTAACCAGAGGGTTGTCTCCCTGTTGCTGTTTAGGGCTTGGGGACCTTGGTGGTCAGTGGGTGGCTGGGTCTCCAGATAGCACCCTGTCCTGGGCAGCCTGGTGTCAGCTCACAGTTATTGGTCGTTGCTCTGGGGGTAAGGAGTAATGCGGTTTGTGCTGCCGGGTGGCTGCAGCACTGAATTCTGGTGGTAGTGGTCTGGACTGGCCAGTGACTAGAAGTGGCACCGGAGGGGCCTGGACCAGTGGGTGGCATGATCCTTTGAGGGGCCTTAGGGTTCATCAAGGTTAGAACCGGAGGGTACTTTCAGTGGGGACCTGTAAGTTGCTAGCTCGCTGGCAGTATCTGGCCTGCTGCCCTGGGGGAGTGTTATTATGTGGTCCCGAGGCGGTGTGGAGATTTGGGCCTAGAGGCATGGATTATCAAAGGAGACTCAGTCTGCAGTATAGTTGACTGTCTAGTGGCTTATTCTACCTCGGCTGAACTCTGGTCAGATACTCGTACGTTTGGGAGGTAGTGAGAGTGCCTCCAAAGACTGCGTCGTCTTCTCGTTAATATCTGTATTGCTGCTGGGGAGGAGAGCAATCTTCAGGTTTATGACTACAAGGTTTGGTTGAGGGTGAGAGCCTCTCCTGCCTTCAGACATTTTGTTGAAGCTTTGTCGTGCTTCTTAGACTGGACATTGCTTTACACTGTCAACTATTTTGGACTATTCAAGCAATTTATTTTTACTGTGTTTATTTGTGGGGGGGGGGGGTGGAGTTTAATAGGGTGACTGTGGGGTGGTTAATGGGTTAGGTTAGTTTTGTTTCTGAGCCTGTTCAGGATTTGGTAGTTAACTGAAGGTGGGGGGATTGTTTTATCTTGTTTTTGTTGAGTTATTGGGGGGTTGGCTTTTCGGGCTGGTAGGAAATTATGTGCTGGTGGGAGGCTCTCCAGGTCAGGCACTACTCCTCCAGCAAGTTCAGGGGCCTCTGCCCCTTTAATTGTCCTCCTCTGCCTGCTGACGTCTATGGTCATTGCCGGGCATTGGGGATCGTAGCTAGGAGGTGTAGGGGGCGGGGGCCGGGACCTTGGGTAGGAGAGGACTGAAGAGGCCGGATAGGGATACTGGAGGCAAGAAGACACCCTGGGGCCAAATGGAGACTAGAGAGGGGTCCTCTCTGTCTGATCCCCATACCCAAGGGCTCTATTTTGAGTGGGCAGGTGGCGCAGTTAGCCTTGGAGTACCATCCAGCCCTGGTGGTATTGTGCAATGCCAGGTCCATTAGGAACAAGACGGCAGTGAGTGCCAATCTCGTCGGGTCAATGGACCTGGCTGGCATCACTAAGACCTGGCTGGACGAAAATGCTGGCCCAATTTTGGAAGCGGTGGTTCCGGCTGGGTTCTCGGTGATACACCGTCCAAGGTTGAATCGTAGGGGCGGGGGTGTTACCATATGTTTTAGAATGGAGTTGGGCCTGGTAGATGTACTGGTGGGAGAGACCTGATCCTTTCAGTGTATCTTGGGTGCAGGTGTGGGGTGCAAAATTCTTCTCATCTGCCACCCACCTGGGGATGGGAAGCAGGTTTTTGCAGGAAGTTGCAGACTTCATTGTCGACATGGTGTTGGAGTCCCCCAGAGTGATGGTGCTGGGCGACTTCAATGCCTGGATCGATGATACGCTCACGCATTTTAGTTAAGACTTCCTCCAACTGATGTATTCATTGGGCTTCACACAGGCGGTTGCCTCTGTGACCCATATTTTGGGTCACTCATTGGACCTGATCTTCCTACTGGGTATGGAGAGCACCAACTTGGAAGTGGAACCGGTCAGATGGTCTGACCATTGCACTATCAGGTTCAATGTCCAGGCACCCCCCTTATAGGCCTGCCCCTGTGGAGATGGTCCGGTACCGCCTATTAAGGAGTGTGACACCAGATGGCCTGATGTCAGTGCTGAATCTATTGGGATTTCCGACTGCTAGCATGGATCCAGAGAACCTACTTCAGGCCTATAACAAGGCGGTGGTGGTGGCTCTGGATTTCATAGCTCCAGTTTGTGTTCACCCTCACTCCCCATGGTCCTCATGGTTTGATGGGGCCTTGAGGGAGATGAGGAGGGTCAGGCGAAGGTTGGAGCATTGCTGGCAGAAATCTGGCCTTGATGCCAGCAAGCTTAGATTGATATCATATTATGTAGACTATCAATCGGCGATCTCCCGTAAGAAGGCAGAATTCCTGTCCAGGGAGATAACTGCTGCACAGAATCGACTGGCCCAGTTCCTCAGAACTGTGGACAGACTGTGCAGTCCAGGCTGTTTGCAGTTATGGAGCAGAAATGTGATGAATTTGCTCACCTCTTTGCAGATAAGTTTGCTGACATCAGATCAGAGATCCACGCAGTTCATTCCAATGGGGGTGGCAGTGATCGGTGGGAGGTCGCAGCGCCTCAGTCTGGTTTGTCATCTTTTGATCAGGTGTCAATTCTGGATTTCATGATGGTCATCCAGAATATGCAGCCAACCTGCTGTGGTTTGGATCTGGGCCCAACCCATCTCCTTGTGGGATGTATGGAGGTCATTGGTCCAGTCCTAGCTGGGATAGTCCGGTATTCGTTAGAGACTGGGGAGTTTCCTGACTCACTGAAGGAGGCGGCGGTGACACCACTCCTTAAGAAACCTTCTCTTGACCCGGACTGTCTCGCAAACTACAGTCTAGTCTCTAACCTTCCCTTTGTGGGGAAGGTTATTAAGAAGGTGGTCGTGCTGTAGCTGGAGGATCATCTTGCCATCCATGACATTTATGATCCCTTCCAGTCAGGATTTAGGAAGAGGCATAGTACTAAGACTGCTCTTGTCCAGGTGCTCAATGACCTCCTTATAGCGAGAGATTGGAGGAGCCGTTCCATCTTGGTCCTTCTTGATCTCTCCATGGCATTTGACACTGTGGACCATGGGATATTGCTGGAGCGCCTGCGGGCGATCTGCAGACTGCTGGGTATGGTCCTCAGATGGTTTGAGTCCTTCGCTGGCAGGCCTCAGAGAGCTGTGTCAGGGATGTATTCCTCCAGCACCTTCTCCCTGCCATGTGGGGTCCCACAGGACTCTGTGCTGTCTCCCATGTTGTTCGAGGTGTACATGTTGCTGCTAGGGGACATTGTAAGGCGGTATGGGCTGAGTTTTCACTGCTATACAGATGGTACTCAGCTGTACATGTCCTTTGTACCTGGACAGGATACAGATGTCTCGGTATTTAACAACTGTTGTCCAGCCCGGTGGCGCTGAGGGCTGAGGCGCTGGATGCCTTATCTCGCGCTGCGCCAGTGACCCATGTTTGGGAATGAGCATGGGTCATCGGGGTTGGCAGGGGAGGAGAAGGATTGAGCGCCTGTCAGACTGCTCTCCTTCTCCGGGGAAGGGGATCCACAACAGTTGGCGCCCATTTGCCCACTGGTGGAGGCTGGGGGACAGGGATGCAATGCTGTAGTAAGGGGAGGAGTTGGGGCAGATGCATGGAGAGAGTGCGTATGGATGCATGTGTGCTCCTCTCCACTGGTGTCATTGCATGCCCCCAACTCTAGGGAGAAAACCAAGAAAAATGTGGAGTGGCTGCCTGGTTGGGTGGCTTGATAGCCGTCCGACATTTCATCAGCTCTGGACCACTGACATCTGGATCTGGACAGGTGGTAGAGGAGGGGCTCCCCAATTCCCCCGCTACAGGGGGTAAGCCACAGGGGAGTTAAGGTGACCCTGATTAGAGTGTGGATGAAGGCCCAAGGGGGCTGCGTAATGAACATGGGTGCAGACCAGGTATGCCAGAGAAGAAAAAAGTAATATAAAAAAAAAAACTGCCTATCCGAGATCCAAAACTGGATGAGTGCCAGCTGGTTGGAGCTGAATTCTGACAAGACTGAGGTGTTTGGTGTGGACCCGGGTTGTTGAGTAGAGGAGTCTTTGGTGGAGCAGACAACTGGCCTTGTGCTGGGTGGCTGCCAACTGATGGCCTCTGAATGGGTGCAGAGTTTGGGCATTATTTTTGATGAGGGGCTGACCCTGAAATCTTAGGTGTTGTCCGTTGTCAAGACTTCATGTTACCATCTGAGGAATATCACCTGGTTTAAGCACCTGGTTCTCCCCAACGATCTTCTGACCTTGGTCTATGCCTTTGTGACCTCTTACTTGGATTACTGTAACTCCTGTACCTAGGGCTTCCAGGGGTTGACATTTGCCATGTACAGCTAGTGCAGAATGTGGCAGCCAGGTTACTAACTGGGCTTTCATGACCTAGCTATATTACACCTGTGCTGTGCGAGCTGCACTGGCTGCCAGTTCAGTGGAGGATCACCTTTAAGGTCAGCTTGCTGACCTATAAAGCCCTACATGGACAGGGACCGCACTATCTGCAAGAGCTTCTGTGCCCCATTGCCCCTCCCGACTGCTCTGCCAATGAGGGATTGCTAGAGATTCCCAGGGTGCGGTTGAAGAAATCTGGTGCTCAAGCATTTTCTTATGCGGCCCCTGCCCTGTGGAATTCTCTACCTCATCGGGTTTGGGAGTGCCTGACTGTGGACAGCTTTAAAGCCGCACTGAAATCCCATTTATTCAGGCTTGCCTTCTCGTAATCTGATGTATGTTCTTTGCTGCTATTATTGAACTTTGATTATTTATGGTTTTATTCTGTTTTAATTGTGTTTTTATTGAGAAAGCGGTTTGATATTTATGAATTGCGCTATATAAATAAAGTTATCATTATTATTATTAAGTGCTATGCTGGTGGTTACCTCCGCATCTGTAACACAGTTGTTTTGACCTTGTGGAAGTGCCTAGTGGTGCTGGCTTCTGAAATGTTTGGGGTTGCTAATAAATGGGTGGTGGACTACTTCGTGGTGTGGAATGTCCCTTGGATTCTGGTGTATGGGTGACCTTGTGAACTCCACTCCTTTGCGATTCAGAATGTCCCGCTAGTGCTCTGGAGCCTTTTTGGCCAAGCTCCGTAGTGAGTGCAATGTCACAAGCTGACCTGAAGTTTAGGTCTGCTTCTAAAAAATGCCTTATTGCGATAAGCTTCCCCTTTCAGACTGCAGACAAATTGATCCCGGAGGGTCTCATCTTGGGACAGGCCAAACACACAAGTGTGTGGTAGACTCTTTAATGCAATGATGTCATTGGCAATAGGTTCCCCCTCCTCTTGGTTGTAGTGATAGAAAGCGTATGGTTCGGCAATGACAAGGGGCTGGGGTTTGAAATGCCGTTTAAGTGTCTCAGCGACTTGTTCATATGTCAGGGTCAGGATATCATTCAGTGCAGTTAAATTCTGGAGAAGGGCATACATCTGTGGTGGCAAAAGTGCTAGGAAAACATCTACTTTGTTGTCAGCTTCAATTTTGTTCACCTTAAGCCAGTGTTGGAAATGCTCCAGGTATAAATCAAATGTTTCCTTCAATTCATTGAATTCTGGTACATGTCCAATTTGTACCATGTGGGTAGGAATTCTGATGAGATTACTGTGCTCAGGTGTGCTATTTTGCACTAAGTTGCACTGATTTGGTTGCAATTATGCAGGTCAGCCTCTAGGTGCTGATGCTGTGCTGCTTGGTGCTGGAGAGGTGCAGTTCCAGTCTTCCAGCCTAGATGGTGCTGTGGGCAGAACATTATGCTGTGGCTGTGCAGGCTTGTGGTTTCACCACTCATTGGAGTGTTGAGGCTGGTGGGACATGTATAGCTCTCTTAGTTCTGAATGCCTGGAATTCCTAGAGTTGTGCGGCTTGCTACATCAAGGTACATATGTGGTTGATGTTTCTATTGGTCTAACTGTAACACATGATGAGAAAACAAGCAGGCATTAATTTCTTAGTAATGCCCATGCACTACCATAGTGTTCCACTGCAAAATCGCCACTGAATAAAAGCTGTAAAAGTTAATTCCCACCCAGCCTCCCACCCACCCTGTATTTGTTGCATCGCACCATATTTTTTTCAACAATCTTTTACAATGAGCAAAGAAATGTGTACTTACGATGTGACATTCGCTTTATGTGACGTGATTGGGATAGCTGCTTGGATGGATAGGCAGTACGGGAATAAAACTGGCCTTTCAGACATAAAAAATGTGTTGTGCAGCTCTTTCATTCAGTGTTACCAATCAGCTAATGAATATGGAAATTAGTAACACATAGCGGTTTTATGTTATAACAAGTAATTTTCACACAGTTTTGAGTCACTAGAGAAATAACTGAAAGTAATACGACTAAAAAAATAAACAGTGATTTCAATAGCCATGTTTTATATAATGCTATAGAAAAGAACCACAATATTACCAAATGTGGAAATAAAACATAATTAAACAACTTTAAAGCTTTAAACAGTCTGTGTAAGTTATTGCCTTAACTTAGTATCTAAACAAAATTCTTTTAACTGCTTGCCATGTTACAAATGCATTAATCCACTCCGGCATCAGGTTCTATTAGGGAATTCATGCCTGGTTGGGTGGTTGGAGGCACTCGGCCTTTGGCCTCGTGTTCCAACCCCCCCCAACAAGGCATTAATTCTTTAGTAGAACCCTCCTCTGTTGTGGATTAATGCTTACTTATACACTGATGTGCCCAAGAGGCTGGATTGCCAGAGAATCTGTTGAGGGGAGGGCTGCCTGGATCACAATCTGAGAGAGACAGAGTCAGCAGGTTAAAGTAACAGGCAGGACATAGTGTTGCAGTTGATTAAACATGCTATATGTCTCTGATTTAAGCATGACACTGCAGCTGGCAAGTAAAGGGTGCTTAAAGTAGCTTGGCTGTTGGGGGGGTTAACAGCACGACGGACCAACTTGAGGCAACAGGGGAGTTCCTTGTGCACTTAAAGAACATGCAGTAGCTTACTCAACCTTTCTCATACCAGTGGGGGTTGTTTTCCTTGTGATCTTTGTCACCAGTGTAATATTCTGGTAACCTAAACAAACAGACTCAGACAGAGCACATCAGTTTAGTGGCCATCTTTATTCCTACTCCTCCGGAGATGCTGGTCACACACTGCTGGACACAGAGAAAAGAATGCCCATTGGGCATGACAGGAACTTTACATAGATAGGACTACAGATATCTCTATGCTTGACTGGGCATGACAGGAACTTTCCAGATAGGACTACAAAAAAATGATATGCTTGAATGACAGCCCTGATGACGTTCCCTAAACAGTCTTTTACTTCCTTCAGGCACCATTCTAATAACTGTGTAAGCCACCCCTCTCAGGGCTGGCTTATTAAGCCATGCTCTCCCCTGTTGGTTAGGGTCCTGGCTTTGGGCATCCGGTGTCCCGTCCCAGGTGGGGGCATTGCTCTGGGCTTAGGTTTAACAA
This sequence comes from Neoceratodus forsteri, assembly GCA_016271365.2. NCBI lineage: Eukaryota > Metazoa > Chordata > Ceratodontiformes > Ceratodontidae > Neoceratodus > Neoceratodus forsteri. The sequence goes on from CM028131.1 coordinate 1,113,536,662, forward strand.
ATATTTGTTAATACTGAAAGTTCGCAGTTGGTATTGCAGTTATACATGCCTCCCATGGTGGTGCCTTACCTTGTAGGAACAAGTTTCTTCGCCCCCCCCAAAAAAAGCTTTACTACCCCCCACCATGGAGGCGAGCAGTTGGACTGTGCCAGTCACCATGGAGGGGTGAAGATGCCTGCAGGGGTCAGCAGTGGTGGGAACTTGGGAGTACAGGGTGTCAGCCAGCAATGATGAAGACTTGGGAATGAAGGTGCTGAGGGGATTTGTTTTTTTTGGGGGGGGGTGCTTGTATTACAGTGCCATCTCAACAGACTCATTCACTACTGAAATAAAGAGCTGCTCATCTATGATGGGGGGGTAGTAAAGGTTTTTTTTCCGGGGCAGAAAAAAATTGTTCCTATATGGTGAAGCACCACTGTTTCACTTGGACACACAACTCCATGCAGTTTTAGTACACTAGCTCTTTAACTACAGTAATCAGCCAGGCTGATTGGAACAGCTGTTTGCTGGGCAGTGTCCTGCAGATGAAAAGAAAATGCCACCACATGATTGGTGCTGCATTTTCTTTTCAGGTACAGACCACTTCAGGCAAAACAGCATCACGATGAGCCTGGCTGATGAGTTGTGTGATACTGTCGAGCCCCTTGCAGAGCACTGTGCATTAGACAGACAGTGTCACACCCCTCAAAAGCAACTTGTTTCAAGAAGTTCACTGTGCATGCACGCATGGCAAACTTAAAAAGGGGGAAGAATCCTTTTGCCGGGGGAGCCGACGGCAACATGTAGGGCAAGTAGGGTTGGGGCCTAAAAGCCCCCGACCCGGGAGGTACTGGCCTGGTGAGCGTTGAGGCTACGTGTTTAAATTAATTTCCGAAGGGATGGGTGGCAGGAGTGCGGCGACTGTGGGAGACTGGGGACTCAAGAGCTTAGCTGTGGGAAGGCCCGTTATGACTGAGATCGGGAGGCCTGGTGCTCTTCCGGAAAGATATGGCAGTGGGGCTGTCATGGTGGTGGTAGGGCCACTGCAGGGTCATTCTGGAGGTGGGAGCTCCAGGACCCCAGTACCTACTGTGGCACACTGCTGTGGGTTGGCTGGTGGGTGCATTTCGGGGATTAGCTCATATCGGGACTGCCATGCCCATGTCTAGGGCAGGACCCATGTTAGACCCGTTAATGGAATGCACATAGTGAGAGTAACTGGATAGGAGGGAGCCGTGTCGTCTATTCTTTCTGTTTAGAACTGGCATATTTTCCTGCAGGAAAGAGGGTGATGAACTGATTTGGTTACAGGCAAGGGTTCAGGGTGGCCCCGGTAAGGAATAAAGGCTGTATCCTCAGTATTCAGTTGGTTCTGGGAGGGGGAGTAAGACACTCCCCTGGGAAATGGCTGGCTATGGATTCACACCATTTAAGATCCTGAGCTTTGAAATGGCTTTGGGTATCTGTGTGCAGACTGCGCCTGGTCTAATTATTTTAGGCCTGTTCAAGCACTTGTATCATCTGGTACTGCCTAATGCCTCTCAAATACTGCCCTATGTATGTCTTTGGTCTCCCGGCTCCTTGGAGCTGAGCAATTTATTTATTTATTAATTTTAAAATGAGAACCAGAATTAAATTTCTTTTTGTTTCTACTTCATGTGTGCTGAGAATATTGAATGAACTGATTCCTTCCTCAGATGAAACATTCTGGTCTGTCCTTCTTTCCCCCTGGCCTGGCCTTGCCTGAAGCGGCAGCGAGTGGTAAGATGGGGTTTGGTGGAGGAGGTGTAACTTGCACCGCCTGACAGAACCAAGTTTGAGGTAAGGCCTTGTTATCTTATATCAGCTGGCTTTACCTCCCAGAAAAGTTTTCGGTCTGTACTCCCTCCCCCCTTTGCTTACCATCAGGACCCCTAGACATATGGGGTGGAAGGGGGTGTTACTTCACCCTGGCCTTGGTTAAGTGTGAAGGACAGATACAGCTGGGTATTAGTAGTAACATCCAACACTGTACTTTCTTTTTTGTTTTTAAACTTTTTATTTTTAGTTTTTTTTCATTAAGCAAGGACAAATATACAATACAATGACAATCATAATAACAAGGTCAGACAAGACAAACATTTAAGCATCTATGCATTCAACACTGTACTTTCTAATTATCTCAACTAAAGATCTTATATATGGAAAAAAATACAGGGGGGAGAGGACTGACCTGTGAGGAAAAATGCAGTCAGATGCCACTGGCCTTGGTAGAAAGGGACCTATGACCATTGACTGCTCCTAAGCTTCCTGGAATGACTGGAACCATGCAAGCACAGTCCTGGACAGACCTCCATTTTCCTGAAGTCTGACCATCAACAACACCCCCATGAGCCACCATGTTACAAGCCGATGAGTGAGGAGCATCCCTGTCGAAATCTCCAATCCAGTGAATGAAGGAGGTCACTACACATGACCAGAGCCATCTCTGTGCTGTGGCCCTGGTGGAAGCTTTACTGGAAAGACAAAAACATGTTAAGGTTCCAACCCACAGAGCATCCACCACTGTGTAACCACTGCAGAATGGCACTATGAGGCCAGTACACTGAAATGCAATGGAAACAATTTGACAGCTAATTTGCAGCACACAAACACAGAGCGTGGAAGTACTGCATGCATTAACCACCACAATAACACCTGCAATACTAAATGTTCATAGTGGATCAGCCATACAATAATATATTTGAGCTTACCTATTGGCACAGCAGTAGTGCTACTACTTGTGATCACAGTGAACTACATTCAGAATCAAACGCAGGCTGTCAAGTGATGACCAGGGGAGGAAGGATTGAGCATCCCAAGGACTGTTCTCCTTCCTCAAGGAGGGGGTATCATTGCTCCCGCTGCTTGCATGCAACCTGGTGGAGACAGTACATACATCACCGAATGCTGGCACCCCCCCCAGAAGAGAAAATAAGGACAAAGAGGAAAATGCCTGATCTGGCCATGCCAGCACCCACCGCAGGCTCTTGCATGCCTAACATGGCTGACTATCTACCACAACATGGCCTGGGTAAGTGGTGGATAACCGGTAAGTCCATGGGAATATCGGTGACTGTGCTGGGGGGTGCCATCGTCAGAACCAGGGATGAGAAAAGCTTGATTTAAAAAAAAAAAAAAAAACATTTATATTTATTGATTACTGTAGCACATGTTTCTGCATGGAAATGCCAATAGCAAATGCCCTTCACACCATGGTGTGTCACAGTAATGCCATTGTTAGGTTCCGACAATAGGGACAGTAGCACACTGTACAGACAAAATGGCCCAAGCCTGCTACAGCCACCACTGGTCACAAATCCCTCAGTCCACTACAACCACTACTCATGTCCCTGTCAGGGCCTCAGGACAATACAGAGTCCTCTCCCCTTCTATGCAGCAGTTCTCTAACATCTCAAGTGTTGTTCTAAGGCTGGTTCCTCCTGGACACTGTCACTTTCAGGACCCAATCCTGTGCCACCCCCCACGCATTTTTGTCTAGAAATGATCTTCATACTGGGTCTGAAATGATAGGAGGAAGGAAACATCCATTCCTGATCACTAAGGCTGTAATATCTGCACAATAAATTTTGGTCAATTTCACGGCTGCTACACAGGAAAAAGTCAGTTTTACACAGAGCGAATGGGACCGATATGTGCTATAAAAAGTTATGCTTTTAATTAGTAACAAAAACCACGTGTAACATTGTAAAACATGGAATGCAGTTAAAATAATTTAAAAATCAGTTAAAAACAATGGAAAGACTGTGCACAACTGTTTAATTATGCTGTAGTATTGAATACACCTTTAAGTTTGCTGGTTTAATGCTGCGCCTGTTGTCAGTCAGCATTGTGTTGTATTAGGAGAAAGGATGCTCGACACTGGCACTGTGAACTGGTACAGTTAAAAAACTGAGGGCGATGTTGGTCAGGTTTGGGAATCTATCTCTGCAGGCAAGCCAGTATTGTACAATGTTTTTTTCTGTACAACTTAATTTGTTGCACTGGACTTCTCTAATGTATGATCTTAGTTCAGCCCTTGCACGCAAGTTTTCCTTGGAACACAGGAATGCTGCTGCATATTTCATTTTCAGACACAGCTGTAGCAGCAAGCCAAGTAGGGCTGAAGACTCTAACAGCAGCAAATAATTTTACTGCTGACTGGTGGAATTTCCCAGTCCTAGACATGTAGTTCTGTATTTTTTGTGCACATGCAGACATTGTAGTCTTGGTGGGCAGGTACTTGCTGTTTCAGATTTAAACTCTAGAAAAGTAACAAAGTCCATCAGGTCATCATACACCAGGTGCGACTTAACTTCATCCCCCACATATTTCTGTAACATTTGAACCAAAGGTGGTGCATTAGCTGCCACTTCTTTATAACCAAAGACCACAGGCTGTGTGGATGCCATGCTGACAACGTCCTCACAAGCTGCACTTTCATCCCTGAAAAACTCAATGTACTCTTCCAGGTGGTCTGAGAGGTAAACAACAGTGTTAAACCATGTGTTCCATTGGGTAATTACAGGCATGGGTGGCAGTGCGGTGAACTGTTCCTTAGCTGTTAAAATTGCTTGAATCTTGTTTTGTGTGCTGGGCAGGCAGTGAATGCCTTCTTGACCGCAACTACAAGTTCATTTACGGAAGAGCTAAAGCCAAAGGTTCAATGTTGGGGAATAGCTCCTCCCACATCCCCAATAAAGGCCAGCCTCCCACGGCAGTTCCCCATTTAGCGCGTTGCAAAACCCTCCCACTTCGCAAGCGCCTGGTTCCTGCGTGGCTTGTGTGGCTGAGCTTCCTTTTTGTTTCTGCCTACCGCTCCTGTTTGCTTCTCCCCTTTTCTCCCTTCCGTGCCTCTTTCCGCGTCTCCCTTACCCCTCCTCCTTTTTCCTCCCTCTCTTGCTGTGCAGTAGTTTCTTGCTCTCTTCCCCATTCTTGTCATCTCCCCACTCCCATGTCTCGTCCAGTCCCCCCCCTTTTGCCTGCTGTTTTCTTCTTCCCTTCCCCATATTTTATTCTACTGCGCTCTGGCGCTTGCTGTTGTCTCCTCCCGGTCTGGCTGCTGCCTGGGTTCTGTGTCCTGGTCTGTCCTCTGCTTTTCATCCTCTGTCCTGTTACCCTGGCCCAGCTTCTTTCCTCCTGTGCCTTTATGGACCGTTATGCTGCTCCACTCCCTCACAGGGACGGACTCCCCTTGTGCTACCTCTTCTGGCTGTGCCATGCCCTGACCCATGTTGGTCATTGTTTGTTACCCCCCCTTCCTGTTGATCCATATTTGAGGCTCCCTGAGCCATTTTCCATGTGGTGCCTGTTGTTTCTTCCCCAGACCAGTGCTGTGCATCTGTTAATTTCTGGCGTCTTCAAGCGAGATGTCCCGGCTGTGCCCCGTCTTGTTTCCTGCCATTTCTCCCTTGGCCCAACTGTATTGCTTGGGCCTCTGTTGTGGAAGGGGGTAAGTACCTCAATCATGTCCCTGCACCACCTCTGCACTCCCCTGCAGTTTGGGCTTCCTTTTGTTGTTGACCTCACATCTTCTCTGTCGGAATGCTGGCCTGAGCGTCAGGGAATTGAAACAGTTTGGAACTATTCCCCAGACCCTGGGGAGACCTGTTCTGACCCGTCCTCTCCCCGGAGACCCTAGCTTGGCAGTATGCCCGTAGGTGTCCCTGCTAACTCTGGGTATTCTCACTGCCACCTGGCCGGCAGGACCGGCATATTCAGACCCTCAGTTTCTTCTGTCCTCAATGTTCTATGTCTCTATTAATTACGATTCATAAAAATAAAAACAAAATAAAAACCTGCCTTAACCCACCACCTACGACTTTGCTGCTTTCCCTTTTCTGGTTTAGGGACCCCACCTTTATGTTTCCTCAGCCCCCCGTTCTCTTCCTTGCCCCCCATCCCTGTTCTGACCCTTGTATGTCATTTCGGCGCTTTCTTTTGGGCTTCTCCCATGCACCAGCACTCCATTTTCATGCCTCTTCATCTGCGTCAAGTCTTGCTCCACTTCTGACACTCTCCTGGAGCTTGCAATTCCTCTTATTTCCCCACTCTGCCACCCATTGTATCATGCTTCCCTACCAGTTTATGTCCGTCCCCATGCTACTTACACCTTACCACTTCTTAGTCCCAGTGTTCATATACCTTGTCCAGCCTGTCATTCCTAAGTTGCCTTATTCTTCCCTTGTACTTCATGACCTTCCGGCTCGCCGAATCACTGCAACACTCATGCTGGCTCCCTCTCCTGCATCCCTTATAGTAGTTCCCACAGTCCCACTGCAATTGGTGCTCCTCCTCCTCCTATGTTGGTTTTGTTTAGCGTTCCCCTTGTTTGTTACCATGGTACTGTGTTTCGTCTGCCCAAGTTCCCTATTACACCTATGGCTTGTCCTTTACTAGGACCTTGCCAGTACTGGAGCCTCTTTTGGTGTTTCCTGCCCTTCCCATTGCAGTGCTGTTTGGTCCATTTTGCTCAGCTGGCAGGGGACTGCGGTACCATGCTGGAGCATTGTGGCTCCAATTGACTGAAGCATGCTTTATGTTAACTATATGATTTTACCCTGCTTTCTTCCTCATGGCTTTCAATCATCCCTGCATTAATCCTTGACCTCACAGCCTATCCAGCCTTAGATTGTTCCTTGCATTGCATTACTGTGCTGCATGCTCCTCACTGCATTCCCCTATCTCTGCCTTAATGACATTTACAGTAATCATATTCCATGTGTCCTCTAACATCTTACTACCATCCCCTTTGTCCTTCTTTGTTTTGCCTACCTCCTACTCCTCAGCTGTCTGGTCCCCTTTCCTTGCTCAGCCCATGCCAGCAGTCCAACAGCCTCTTCCCTAACTCTGCCCACTGAGGCACAGCAGTGCAGGTAAGCTTCCCTTGTCTACCGGGAATGAGAACCTGTTTCCTCTACCTTCAGTCTCGACCAGTTATAATCCCGGTCAACTTTCCATAGTCTCTGTCTCTAAACTCTGCCTGGTGCAGCATTGAGTGAAGGTTAGCTCACCACAACTACCGGAGAAAGGAGCCTGTGTCTTCAATCTATTGTTTCAACTAGCTGCATTCCATACCTGATACCTGGCTGCCGCATTCCCTTTGGGAATGGGATCACCTTACCCCATTTGCCTTCAATCTACTATTTCCACCAACTGCATTCTATACCTGATATCCGGTTGCTACATTCCCATTTTAAATGGGACCACTGTACTCCATTTGCCTTCAGTATCCTACCTAGCCCGACTACATCCTGCACTTTCATGGACTCTACGTACTTATCCCTACCTTGGCCTTCTCACGTTCTGGATTTGGACCCCGCCAGCTTGTTCTGTCTCCACCTCCACTCAGTCAGATCCTGGACTTTCTTGCTGCTTGTCATCCACCTCTTCCTCTGCTCCTGGGCATCATTATTGTGGCTTGCCTTCCAGTTCACCCTCATCCACGCTTCAGTCCTTCGGCTCCATGCTGCCTTCTCTTCCCTCGTTTCTATGCCAGATGTCTCTGTTTCCCTATTGCCTTCCTATTGGACATGTCTGCCCACATTCCCCTTGCTTCCTGCTGGATATGTGCCATTTGCTCCTCTTCAAAAATGTGTGCCTGAAGCCTTCTACAAGTTTTTCACTGATGCTTCCCTTCTCCCATCCAGTGGTCTTCCAGCAATGATTCCAGCACTTTCTCTGTCTGAAATTCCAGTTCCCATCTCCGGAGGTGGGAACCCATTCCACATCACTGCAACACCTTGCTACCAACTGTTCCAGTTTGCCATCTCCTTCGGAGGTGGGACCCTCGCATCTCAACTTCGTGGTACCTTGTACCTGGATTCGCTTCTTGGTTTGACATGGATCTCCCACCGAGGCCTGGTTCTGCTTTCCTGCATTTTATTCTGGTATGCTCTGGCGCCTGCCCCTGTCTCGTACCTTCCCTGCACCTGCTGATGTCTGTACTACTCGACCTCAGCCGTCTTCCTATCCAGTTCCATCCTTCAGTCAGTGGACTTCTGCTTGTCTTCTCCCTCTATCCCGGGACTGCTGCTTTCCTCCTTGCCACCCTGGCAACTCAGGGATCCTGCACATTTGCTGTGTCTCTTTTTGTGCATTCCTAAAACTATCAACATCCAGCATCCCTGCCTGATCAACTACTCCTACCCATTCATCTGTCTCATACTCCTACTTCGACCATCATAACAGCTCCCTTCCAACACTCTACAGAATACCTGTTCCTCTCACCTGAAGAAACCTTCTTCCAGCAATATCCCTTGAACAGCATGCCCTATAGACTGTTACATCACCATACAACCATCAATACATCCAATAACTTCCCGAGAATCCATTTCTGGAATCCTGTTCGACTGGACTTTAGAAGATCTCATCTCTAAACGAACTCTGCAGGATGCTTCCTTATATATTCTGTTACTTCAAGCAGTATAGGCATCACTACCTCCCATGTCTTCATAGGATCCAAGATTTAGTGGAGTCTCCTTCACTCCTATCTTCTTACCTGGAAATGTGACCCTAAATCCTTTGAGATGTATGAACTCTGTATTAACCATCACTGTTAAGGATAATGGAAACCGCAGGATACCTCATAACAGTACTGGCACCATCCGTTATACCTTCTCCTCATAGTCTTCTCCTAAAAGTGCTGACTCCGTTTGACCACGTTATTTGCTTTGTATTCCCTGAATAGCCATTGGATATTCCTAAGACCTTCCCCAGCTACTATCCCAGAACATGTATCACTGGATATCTGGTGCTTAGCTGCCTTGCTAAAGTTATTCTATCACAGCCACTGTTCCCTAGTCCCTGGATGTTACCATAATTCATAAAGTTATCTACATCTCTTCATTATGCTACCCTAAATCATGCCAGCTACCCATTCAGTGGTCCTTCTAACTCATCCCACAGGATTTACCTCCCATACTCCCTCCAGCGAATACCATCATTGACAGCAGGCTTCCATTGATTCCTCAATCTGCACATCCGCAACCGGCCTGGCTGTTTCACTATCCCAATCATGCCCCACAACAGTCCTATATTTGACTAAGCATGCTAGGCACCCATGGCATTGTGACAGGGAGCTCCTGCCACTCTTAAGGACCAACCTTTTCTTAAATCTGTTGCAAACAGTTCTTCTGTTTCTTAGCCTAATTTATCCTTTACAATTTCTAGTTCATAAGGTTGGCCACCTATGGGCACCCCCTTCCCTTTTTTGACTATGCTATAATGTCCTCTTTAATCTTCCTTTTCCTTCTCAGATCCTTGTACAGGGAAGTTATTGTTGTGACCTCCAAGTGTATGTAAAACAGGTTGTGTTTATCATTGTTGGATTTAGTATGTAACAGCACTATGTCATAATATACCTTATGTTTATGAAACCTGTAAATTTTGAAAATATCATGGCACTAGGTGTTTTTGATAATGGTAAAAAGTATTAGATGACTATTATAGAAATTAAGTTAGTTGTGCTATTTAAAATGCATGTAAATTGCTGTAAACTGAACAAGTCTGAAATTTCATGGTGATTTCTGTATATCCCATAATGCTTTGCATTATGGAAGTATGTGTGATGTTGTATTTCTTTGCAACTTGATTTGTTGCCAGTGCCCTTTGGGGTAACCCTTTTTTCAGTGATTCTGAATTGACGTTCTTTGTCTATAGCTTGTTTTTTTCTTTTTGAGCCCCCACTACCCAAGCAAGCAAGGCCCACATAGGGATGAAGGGTTTTCACTGAAAAGTTGTTAGATCAGAGATCAGTGTCAGTAAGTGCTGGCTAAGTGCAGAGAAAGGACATACATAATCTGTTGCTGCAAACTGATGTACTGAAGGAGGAATATGCCATTGCTGAAGGCTATTTCTTGTATTTTGAATAAAAATCACATAGCGATTATGTGTTGAACTAGAAGTTGTGTGTCTGGTCCATCTGTTATCCTGTAACCCCTCCACAGGCATTCCACACTACTCTCAAGCTCCCTTTGCCAAATCAGTCTATAGACTTCAAAGACTCATTCTTGGGCTCCCCTCAACATTCCAATATTGGATGCTCTAGCACTGCAAAGCCTCCATGGCCACTTAAGCTCCTGCCATGGGCAATTAAGCCACAGCAATACTCATAGCCACCATTTCCACTACCAGTCCATCCTGAATATGAGCCTATGCAAATCTCATTATAGCAACAATAACTCTGGTCAACCTTCGAATTTATTGTACTGAACTTTCCAATTATTCCCATCGATATCCAGTTACCACCCCTACAGCATATATCACCCTTCTTTCATTGGTCTAAAATCTTCCATGTTATCCCTCCTACCAGGCACCTAAAGCTTCTGTCTGAATCCTTGATCATCTCAATAGATGCCTACTGTACATAGTGACATATCGCACATTGCTGAACTCCAAGCCTTGAGACCCTAATCCGGATGTCAAACCCTAGTCAAAGTCTGATCGATTATTTTAAGAAATTCATAACCCATCATACTTCCCACAATTCAGAGTCTGGCAGCTCATTTAATCAACTCATGCTCTTCATGCTCACATTGACTCTGTAACCTCATTGAATATCAACCAATATCACACTGAAATACTGGGCCATGTTCACCACTTTTCAGCTGGACTTAATCCATATACGGGATCTGGACACTCCTTCAGAATGGACCTGCCTCTTCAGCCTCAGAACTGACCATCCAGAATGTATCATCCAACAGACTCTGTAGATGAAGCGTCAGTTTTACAAACAGTTCACCTTACTCAGAAACTAGAATGTAGTTGTAAGAACCTAGCATCATCTCCTCTTAGTTTGCCCTGAGTAAGGGTGAGTCAGTAGCTCCATGGGTCCTCAGAGGTTTCCTCCACCTGGATTTTTTTCCTCTCCTGTGTGCTACTTGTCATACTCTCCATGAGTTGGAGGAGGTAATCTTTTTGGGCTTTCTATTCCCTACTCACTACCTGGCTTCCATGCCAAGGGTGGGAATAGAGAAAAGCCAAAAAGTAAACTACAGTTACATAAGCACTACTAACCCCATACTCTAGTCACCGAAACACTGAATGGGAGGGCTAAAGCCCAACGTTCAGTGTGGCATTCTCAGTCACAAACAGTGTCTGCAATTGATTGTGTTGATTAATGAGGTGATTAAATACAAGTTGTGGCAGCTATTAGGGTAACTGGTGTGAACAGGTGCTGAACTGAAGTGCTAATTGCAATGATTACTGGAGAAGCAACAAGCTAAAAAAAACAGTGGGAAGTATAATGTGTCTCCAGACTCTTTACGTCTGCCAGCTTTATTACAAAATGGGCTAATTCACTCACATTTTACTAAAAAAGTGGAATGCATGAAAGGCTTGCGTTTTCACGGTAACCATGAATTCTGTGAGGTCTGTGATTAAATTACTGCCTTACTGATCACACACAATGGAGCACAAAATGCAAAAACCAATGAAGGCCATGCAACCTACTGAAGGTGAGTCCACCTGTCACCATTATACTCCTGACTCATCCTGGAATCCATAACCCATCCAGATGAGGTGATAGTGTAAGGTCATGCACCATGGCTAATGCTATAACCTGGACAGTGTGCCAATGACCCACCCCCTCCACATAAGTCTCACGCATCCACTAACATTTCAAGCACTCAAAGGGATAGTGCAAAGCACAGGTGTGCATCCATACTAATGCCAGCAACACATGTGCTTAGTCAAGAGACAGGTGTACCAAAGAGCATAGTATATATATATATATTGCAGCATAACAGCTATATAAATAAGCCCGTGTACCATGACAATGTCCCATGCCAACCCTACTGTGTGAGGAAGACTGGAGATCCAGAGATGCACAGACAGCATAGACCCAATGTGTATGGGCCACAACTTGACCCATGCTCCCTGCCAGAACTCACAGGAACAGAAACAGAATTTGTTGGCAGAAAAGGACTGGTTGGTTCATCCAGCCTGCCCTATTTTTCCCTGCATTTTCCAACACGTTGTACCCTGTTTGGTCTGTGGCATCTCTCCTGCCTCCCTTTCCTCTACAGTACAAGTCACATTAAACTGTTCCATTAATGAGTTGGTTTACCATTGTTTTTTACAGTCAGCAATGTATTGGCAACTCATACTGAATTATTTTTCAGTGCTTAACCAGCTGAAGAGCAATGTTTCTAAAATGTTTTTGCAATTCAGTTGGAATGCATCTGCAGTCTGGTTACAGTGCAATGCAAAGCTGCATTTTAACGCTTAAGAAACAGTTTGTGAAAGGTTTTGTGCTGGATCCAGCAACACTTATGCAGCTCAATCAGAAATGCTAAAGCAACTCATTGGAGGAACAGTTTAATGTGACTTGTACTGTACCTATTATACTTGTGTGCCCCCACCACCTCTTCTGGCAGGCTGTTCCAGGCATCCACCACCCTTTTGGGGAAGAAGTATGTCCTCACATCCCTCTTAAAGTCCTCCCCTGCCAGCTTCAATGCATACCCTGTACTCTGCTGCTTTTCCTCCTCTCAAACTCCCCACCTGTACCTTGTTCACCTCTGTGAGGTACTTATACGTCTCAGTCATGTCCCCCCTTGCTCTCCTCTCCTCCAGGGAGTACATATTGAATTCCCACAGCCTCTCATTATATGGCTTCATGTGCAACCCCTGCACCATTCTGGTAACCCTCCTCTGGACCCCTTCCACCCTGTCAGCGTCCTTGCAGAGGTGTGGCCTCCAGAACTGGATACAGAACTCTAGGTGGGTCTCACTAGTGAGAGATACAGTGGCAACACCACTACCGTCCTCCTGCTATAAATACCCCTTTTTATGCACCTCAGCATCTCACTAGCCTTGCCTACTGGTATGTCACACTGCCCTGCTACCTTGAAGTCATCAGATATAATTACCCTGAGGTCCCTTTCTTGCTTGGTGATGGTCTGTACCCTCCCCATCTTATACACAGCTCAAAGGTTTCCCCGGCCCAGGTGAATGACTTTGCACTTCTTGGCACTGAAACCCAGCTTTCGTGCCCTAGACCACTCCTCTAGTTTCCCCAGATCCCTCTGCATTCTCTCAACCCCTTCCTGACTGTCCACCCTGTTGCAGAATTTTGTGTCATCCACAAAGAAGCATAGAAACATCAACATAGAAACATAGACTCTGTTAGCTGAAAAGGACTGTTAAGCCTGTCTAGTCTGCCACTTTTTCCTGCCTATTGCGACTCCTCTGACCCTATTTGGTCAGTAGCATCCCTCCCTCCCCCCTTCCTCTACTCTAATTTGCCCCTGTGCCTATCCCATGCATGCATGCAGCTCCCCACAGTCTTTGCTCCCACTACTTCCTCTGGCAGGCTGTTCCAATCATCCACCACCCTTTCTGTTAAGAAGTATTTCCTCACATCTCTCCTAAATTTCCTGTCTTTAGCTTCATTGAATGTGCCCATGTTCTACTGTATTCTTTTCTCTGAAAGAGACACCCCACCTGCACCTGTTCACTCCTTTTAGGTACTTGTAGGGCTCAGTCATATCTCCTTTCACTCTCCTGTCCTCCAGGGAGTACATGTTGAGTTTCTTCAGCCTTTACTCACATTACTTTTCATGCAACACTCACAACATTTTGGTTACCCTCCTCTGTACCACCTCCACGCTGTGAATGTCCTTGTAGAGGCACAACCTCCAGAACTGGACACAGACTCCAGGTGGGGCCTCACCAGTGAGGGATACAGTATCTGCACCTCCTCCTCCCTCCTCCTGCTAGAAATCCCACTCCCAATGCACCCCAGCATCCTATTAGCCTTTCCCATTGCCTTGTCACACTGACCAGCTACCTTGAGGTCATCAGATATGATGACACCAAGGTCTCTTTCTTGCTTGGTACCTCTCCCCCATCTCATACATAGCTTCTGGGTTTCCTCACCCCAGGTGCATAACCTTGCTCATTTTGGTATTAAACTCCAGCTACCACACCCTAGACCACTCCACCAGTTTGCCCAGATCCCTTTGCATTTGCTCCACCCCTTCCCGAGTGTCTATCCTCTTACAGATTTTTGTATAATCTGCAAAGAGACACACATTCCCCTATAGCTCCTCAGAAATGTCACTTATGAAGACATTGAAGAAGACTGGTCCCAGCACTGATACCTGTGGCACTCGGCTAGCCACTCTCCCATCCCCTGAATATCTGCCATTTACCACCACCCTCTGCTTCCTATCCTTTAACCAGTTAGATATGCAGCTTATTGCTTTCTCCCCCACTTACAGGCTGCCTGGTTTCTTAACTAGCCTCCTGTGTAATGCAGTGTTGAAAGCCTTACTGAAGTCCAGAAAGGCCACATTCACTGCTCTCCCTTGATCCACCTCTCTAATAACCCCATCAAAGAAATTTATGAGATTTGTTTGATATGACCTCCACCACTTTGAAACCATGCTGCCAGCAGTCCTGCAGCCCATTAGCTTCTAGGTACTTCGTTAGCCTCTCCTTCAGTAGGGTCTCCATTAATTTCCCCACCACTGATGTGAGAGTGACTGACCTGTATTTGCTAGCCTCCTCCCTGCTGCCACTTTTGTGCAGAGGGACCACATTGGCCCTCCTTCAATCCTCTGTAACTACTACCATCTCTAATGAGGTGCTGAATAGCATTGCTAGAGTGGTGGCTAGCACTGTGTTCAGTTCTTTTGGGATCCTTGAATGAATCCCGTCTGGCCCCATCACCTTATTCTCCTTTAGGGCTTTCAACCCCTTTTGGACTCTATCTACAGAGAATAGACTTGTGTCCGCTCACCCTGGTGCTTAGAGCTACATGCTGGCCATCTCCCCCCACTCTGAAGACCGAGTAGAAGAAATCATTCAAAATTTCAGCTTTCTCTTGATCTTTTTCTGCAAGTCCCCCCGCCCTCCTCATGCTCACTATCCCTACCTTTGTCTTCCCCTTTTCAGTCATGTACCTGAAGGTCTTGTGCCTGTTTTAACTTCCTTAGCTATCTTCTCCCCTGTAAGTGCTTTAACTGCCATCACCCTCCTTCCTGCTTCCCTTTGTTTTTTTGGTTTTTTTACCAGATATACTTCCCTGTCTACTTCCATCTGGGTCTCTTTGTACTTCCTAAATGCTGTTTTCTTCTCCTTACCTGCCTTTGTCATATTCTTAGAGAACCATAGCAGCCTCTTCCTCCTTTCCTTGCTCACTTCCTTCTAGCAGCATGCCATTGCCGTGGCTATTCCCTCCTTAATCCTTCTCCACTGCGTCTCCACTCCTCCTGACCATCCCCCACTTCGAGGTATTACTGAGGCAGTTTCCATTTCTGTAAAATCTGCCCTCCTGAAGTCCAGAATCCTTGTCTTAGTGTGTTTTTTCTCTTGCCCAGTTTGTATGCCAAACCACACAGTAAGGTGATCACTTGTATCCAGGGGACTACCTCCAAAAATGTCCATGTCCCTCATTTCAGTGACAAAAGGTTGAGAGGTATGTTGATATCTGCAATGTTGTCCCTGTTTGTAAAAAACAAGTTCAGCACTGCCCATTTCTAGTGGGTTCCATAACCAGCTACCTGAGAAATACCCCTGTAGGGATTTGAGGATGACCCTGCTTCTTCTTGTAGCTGTGGCAACAAGGACCCAGTCTATATCTGGCAGATTAAAGTCCCCCAAATCAATACTTCCCTCTTGCTTGCCATTTTGCTAAGGGCTTCTCCCAAAGCTCCAATTCCTCTAGCTGTGTTGGAGGTCTGTACACCACACCCCATGTGAATAAAGGCCCCAGACCCTGTCTCTGGGCTGACCCATAGTACCTCCAGAACTTCCTTATCCCCTAGTGCATCCCATATCTTTGTGACCTTTATACCTGTCCTCACATATAAAACAACCCCTGACCCTAGCATCAGCAAGATGCTACACTGATTATGACCGCCAGGCTGGGCGTGCTGGAAGGTCTGTTTCTGTAGTTTCTGTAATTTCTGCAGTTCGATTGGACTTTTACCAAGACTTTTTACCAAGATTTAATTTTGTTTTGATTTTGCCTTGTTTTTATTTAGTTTTATTTTCATTTGGTTGGTCTTTACCTCTCGTCAGTTCATGGAGTGAAACTGGATTTGTTTAATGCTTTCCGTGTTTATCAGGGCCATTTATTTGAGCCATTGAAATCCTTTTGTCTTTCTGTTACCGAATGAGAAGTTTCGTAATTCTGGCATTTCGCTTAGCGGGACTTTTCTGGGATTATTAAGATGCCTTGAGGAGAGGAGTAGAACCGAAGAGCGATTATTTGAATTTTCTTATGGGACTGATGTAGTGATACAATGCCGGAGAAGGACCGATTTATCGAGGGAGAAGAATTGTGGAGTTTCTGTTGGACTTTACCCTGTTGTGGTCGATTCTACTACTGGGTGCCCCTGGAGGGCGCAAGCTTTTTACCGATCAGAAGAACTACAACTCATGTAGGTCTAGTGGTTGATCCTGGGGCTGCTCGGGAATTGGGCCATAGTTGTGTCGGTGACTGGCAGGATGGGCTGTCGATTCCCTTAGGTTCTCCGGGGGCCTGCTGGTGGTCTAGGCAGCCAGTGAGCCGAGGAAATGACTGAGGATATTTCTTGACTGCAGCCCCCTGTAAAGTTTTTTTCTCCAGCTGTATGAAGTTCTGAGGCTACTGGGTTAAAGACTTCCTTTCTTCTTGAATACGGTCTGATTTTAAATTTTATATTTTATCCATTTTATACTGTCTGTGCAGGTAGTGAGAGTGCCTGTATTTCATCTGGCTACTTGGTCGTGAGAGAGCCTTGGACCTGGAAATTATCTTCAGTTTATTTTAAGACAGACAGTGAGAGTGCCTGTTGACGATTCCCCGAGGCAGTGAGAGGGCCTAGGGAGTTAAAAGATATTCCTGAAGAACTTCAACTGTTTATTTAATTTGTTTATTTTGGATGTCATTATAACATCAGAGCTTATTATCTATTAATGACAACATATTGGATTAATTTATTTTAATCCAAGTTACTGAAGTGTTTATATTTCATTTATTTTAATTTTATGTATGGGAGGGTTTATTGAGGATTATTTTTGGTGAGGTAGTAGATAGGTGTTTTGGGTTATGTCATTTTAATTAAGTGCTGTGGGTTTATATATTGTGGTGTTTCTGTTATATTGTTTATTTGTTGACTTGGTTATTAGCTGAGAGCCGTTTGCTAAAGTGATTGTTAGAATGTGTTGGAGGCCTGCCCCCACGGTCGTGTGCTATTCGCCCTCCACTCTCCACCCCTTTTTTCCATCCCCCTTTGCAGTTTACAACATACCAGCACTGTAAGGCACTGGGTATTGCTTGCAAGTGGAGGAGGGGTATGGGAGGAATGAACAATGGAGGGTGAATGAGCGGGGCCATCACACTGGAGTTGTGAGATCCAGGAGACGCCCTGGGGTGAAATGGAACAAAGAACGTGGTTTGCCATGTCTGGTCTCCATACCCAAGATCACTACCAGTATTGGTGGGCAGGTGATTTGGCCAGCGCTGGAGGTTCATCCAACTCAGGCGGTGTTATGCAATGCCAGGTCCATTAAAAACAAGACTGCAATTATTGCAGATCTTGTAGGAAAGGTGGATCTGACTTGCATCAACGAGACCTGGCTGGATGAGAATTCTGGCCCCATTTTGGAGGCTCCAACTCCAGCTGGGTACTCGGTGATTCAACGCCTGAGATTGGACCACGGGGGGGGGGTGCGGTCTGCTTTAAGACTGAACATAACCTTGTGAGTGTACCAGTGGAGGAGACTGAGTCATTCGAGTGCACTGTGGTAGCAGGTGTAGGCTGTAGGATTGCTCTCACCTACCATCCACCCAGTGATGAGAAGCTTTTCCTTCAGGAAGTGGTGGACTTTGTCATCGATATGGCATTCGAGTCGCCCAGACTGATGGTTCTGGGTGACTTCAATGCCTGGGTCGATGACAAACTCTCACCATTTGGACAACACTTCCTCCAGTTAATGTCATCTCTGGGCCCTACACAGATACTTACCACTGCTACTCATAAACATGATCACTCCCTTGACTTAGTCTTCCTCCTGGGGATCGAGGCCTCTGACTTGGGGGTGGAACCAGTGGGATGGTCTGACAACGTGGGGTTTAGTTTTAGCGCCCCCTTTCGTAGGCCTACTCTTGTGGAGATGGTCAGGTATTGCCCTTTACGAGATGACTCTGAAGGCCTTGCAGTAGTACTTGACCTATTGTCTCTTCCAGTAGCAAACAGTGACCCAGAGGCCCTCACTGTAGCCTATAATATGGCTATATCAGTGGCGCTGGATGTCGATGCTTCTGTCCGTGTTCCTCCTCTCTCCCTTGGTCCCCATGTTTTGATGGGACCTTGAGGGAGATGCAGCGACAAGGACGAAGGTTAGAGCGATGTTGGCAGAGATCCTCCCCTTGATGCCGACCACCTTAGATTGATGGAGCATTATCAGACCTATCAATCTGCAATCTCCCATAAGAAGGCAGAGTTCCTGTGCAGGGAGATTGCCTTTGCACAGAATTGACCAGCTCAGCTTTTTCGCACTGTGGACAGACTGCTCAAGCCAGCCTGTCTACAAGTGCGAAAGGCCTTTTTGCAAGTAGAGTGCGATGAACTTGTTCGATTCTTTGCAAATAAGGTGGCTGACATAAGGGCGGCACTCTGTCCAGCACAGTCTAAAGGTGTTGCTCTAGACCAGCATGTGGCTGCTACTCCTCGGTTCGCCTGGAGTACCTTCAACTGACTGGAGTTCATGGATGTCATGCTAATTGTTCAGGGTATGTGCCCTACATGCTGTAGTTTGGATCCTGGACCAACTTCCCTGATTTTGGGTTGTGTTGATTTCATTGGTCTGGTCCTCGTACAGATAGTCGGGTGCTCCTTGGAAACAGGTGAGTTTCCTAGCTCCTTGTAGGAGGTGGTGGTTACACCCCCTCCTGAAGAAAGCTTCTATGGACCCTGACTGCCATACTAACTCCAGGCCAATCTCAAATCTTCCCTTTTTAAGGAAGTTGATTGAGAAAGTAGTGGCCATTCAGCTGGAGAACCGTTTGACCATGCATGACATCTATGAACCCCTCCAGTCCGGTTTTCGAAAGAGGCATAGTACTGAAACAGCACTGGTTCGAGTGCTCACTGATCTCCTGATGGCTAGAGATCGGAAGAGCCGCTCCATCTTGGTTCTTGGTTTCTTGGTTTCAGAAAAAGAGATGTGCAAGAACAAAGGGACACAATTTGAAGATAGAGGGAGGATGGCTCAGGGGCAATGTGATGAAGTATTTTTTCACAGAGAGGGTGGTGGACGCATGGAACAGCCTTCCTGAGGAGGTTGTGGGGTCTAAAACTGTGGGAGAATTCAAGAATGCATGGGACAGACATAAGGCAATTTTTGTGGGGGGTAGGAAGAAACACTTTGTTGGTTAAATAGGATCTGCAGCTTATCCTCTAGGTAGGGAAATGGGCAGGCTAGGTGGGCCAAGCGGTCCTTATCTGCCGTCAAAGTCTATGTTTCTATGTTCTTCTCAATCTCTTATCAGAGTTTGACACTGTGGACCATGGGGTGCTGCTGAACTGCCTGAGGTGCATCTGTGGATTATCTGGTGTAGTCCTCAGGTGGTTTACATCTTACCTCACTGGAAGAACACAGAGAGTGGTGTCTGGGATTTATTTCTCAGACCCAATTTCTCTGTTTTGTGGGGTTCCTCAGGGTTCGGTATTGTCCCCTATGTTGTTCGCAGTGTACATGCTGCACCTTAGAGACATTGTAAGAAGGTATGGGCTGAGGTTTCACTGTTATGCTGATGATACCCAGCTACCTGTCTTTTACACCTGACCAGGATGGAGCTCTCTCGGTCTTTAATAACTGCCTCACAGAAATCCAGGAGTGGATGGATTCGAGTTGGTTGAAGTTGAACTCGGATAAGACCAAGGTGATGGTTGTGGATTCGGTGCGCCGGATAGGGGGGTTGGGGGTTGGTTTGCCCTCAGGGTTATATCTCAGGGGCGTATCTCTCCTGACCTCTGAACAGGTGCAGAACCTGGGGGTAATTTTTGACGAAGGGCTTACTCTGCATTCACAGGTGTCTGTCATCATCAAATCCTCTTTTTATCATCTGAGGAATACCTCCAGGATTAAGCACCTTGTTCAGTCTGGCGATCTTCCTACGCTGGTCCATGCCTTTGTGTCCGCGTGTTTGGATTATTGCAATTCCCTTTATCTAGGACTACCTGGGGTAGAAATCCGCCACTTGCAGCTAGTGCATAATGCAGCGGCCCGACTTTTGACAGGAACCTCTCAGTCCGGTCATATTTCACCAGTGCTGCGAGGAATGCACTGGCTGCCAGTACAGTGGTGGATCACCTTTAAAGTCATTTTGTTGACTTATAAAGCCCTACATGGACTGGGACCAGATTATCTGAAAGAGCTCCTGGTTCCTTACTGCCCTGG
Organism: Neoceratodus forsteri; assembly: GCA_016271365.2. NCBI lineage: Eukaryota > Metazoa > Chordata > Ceratodontiformes > Ceratodontidae > Neoceratodus > Neoceratodus forsteri. The sequence goes on from CM028131.1 coordinate 1,113,557,056, forward strand.
GCGATTGTTCCGCTCAGCTGATGAGGGATTGCTAGAGATCCCAAGGGTGTGTTTAAAATCTTCTGGGGCCTGGGCATTTATGTTCATGGCCCCTACTGTCTAGAATTCTCAACCCTGTCAGTTATGGGAGTGCCCGACCATGGAGGGGTTTAAACAGGACTTGAAAACTTATTTATGGAGGCAAGTATTTGGTGGTTGAAGTCTTCTCCGACTGTATTAGTTGTTTTATATTTTTAAGGATATTGAGATGTATGATGTGTTTTAAATTCTGTTTGGCGCCTTAAAAATAAAACTTATTATTATTATTATTCCCTCCCTAACCTCTCCTTCCAGGACATGGTGTAGCCTGGGATGGCCTCTTCCCCACACCTTCCCCACCAGTTGCCTTGCAATGTCACTTATGAAAACATTGAAGAGGATCAGTCCCAGTACTGATCCCTGTGGCACCCTGCTAGTCACTCACCCATGCCCTGAGTGTCTGCCATTTACCACCAACCTCTGCCTCTTGTGCTTCAACCATTTTGACACCAGCCCACCATTTTCTCCCCAACTCACAAGCTGCTTAGATTCTTTACTAATCTCTTGTGTGGCACAGTGTCAAAGCCCTTGCTGAAGTTCAGATTGGCTGCATCCACTAACCTTCCCTGATCCACCTCTCTAGTCACCCAGTCAAAGAAGTTCATGAGATTTGTTTGGTATGACCTCCCCTGTGAAACTGTGCTGCCCGTATTCATGAAGTCCATTTGCTTCAAGGTACTCTATTTGTCTCTCCTTTAACAAGGTCTCCATTAATTTCCCCACCACTGGTGTGAGACTGACTGCCTTTTGTTGCTAGCCTCCTCCCTGTTGATGCTCTTGTGCAGAGGGACCACACTGGCCCTCCTCCAGTCCTCTGGAACCACCCCTGTCTCCAATGGGCTTCTGAATAATGCTGTCAGAGGGGCGGCTAGCACTGTGCCAGTTCTTTTAGAACTCTTAGGTGAATTCCATCCAATCCCATTGCTGTATTTTCCTTTAGGGTTTTCAATCCCTTCTGGACTCTCTCCTCTGAAAATGGACTTGTGTCCATTCCCACAACTCTATGCCTGCTGATAGTTGTCGGTCTGTCTCTCCCTCCATGTGAAGACTGAGCAGAAGTACTCATTTACAATGTTATTTTTTTCCTGATATTCTTCTGCACAGTTCCGCTACCCTCCTAATTCTCACTATCCTACCCCTTGCTTTCCTCTTTTCAGTCACATACCTGAAGAAAGTCTCATCCCCTTTTGACTTCCCTGGTGATACTCTCCTCTGTTTGTGCCTTTGCAGTTCTTACCCTCCTCTCTGTCTCCTTCTGCTTTTCCATATATACCTCCCTATCCACCTCTATCTGGGTCTCCTTGTACTTACTAAATGCTGTTCTTTCCTCCTTCACCATCTTAGCCACTCCCTTTGAGAACCATAGTGGCCTGTTCCTCCTATCCCCTTGCTTACTTCCTTTAAACAGCATGCCGTTGTCTTAGCTATTCCCTCATTGATCTTTTCCACTGGGTCTTCACTCCCCACCCCCCCCATCATCTCCCTTTGAGGTGTTTATTGAGGCAGTCACCCATTTCTTTAAAATCTACTGTCCTGAAGTCCAGGACCCTCATCTTAGTGTGTTTTTTCTCTTGCCCAATACATATGCCAAACCACACAGTACAGTGATTGCTTGTACCGAGGGGATTACCCACTGTGACATTTGCAACGCCATCCTTGTTCATGAATACCAGGTCCAGCACTGCCCTGTCTCTGGTGGGTTCTGTTATCAGCTGCCTGAAAAATGACCCCTGTAGCGAGTTGAGGATGGCCCTGCTTCTTCGTGTAGCTGCGACCAGAATGTTCCAGTCTATATCCGGCAGATTAAAGTCTCCCACAATCAATACTTCCCCCTTGCTTGCCATTCTGACAATATCTTCCCCCAAACCCTTGTCTAACTCCTTCCCCATGTTGGTGGTCTGTACACCACCCCCATGTGGAGAGAGAGCCCCTGGACCCTGTCTCTATGCTAACCCATAGTACTTCCAGCCCTTCTTTACCCCCCTGGTTTCCCTGTATCTCAGTGACTTTTATGCCTTCTCTCATGCATAAAAAATTCCTCCACCTTACCTCCCTGCCCTGTCCTTTGGAACATGGTGTAATAGTGTAATGGAGACATGGTGATTGTGAAGAGAGTCAGACTAGCCGAGGAGCTACGCTTACTGCGTAACACGCTGTCTGCGTAACTGACACAGATCATACGTTATGTGAAGGATGTAAGGATGGACAGAGCTCGAAGGGGGAGGGGGATGGGGGCACAGCCCCCCGATGAAAACTTACGTTCATTGAGTAAGTCTGCTAGTGTGTGTGTGTGTGTGTGTGTGAGACGCTGAACCTACGTTTTCAGCGGAAGGCGGCGTGCCATTCCCGTAGCCTTTTACGCTACGCAATCTGGCTGGTCCGACTCTCTTCACAATCACCAGAGACACTATTGAAGGAGAGGCTTCTGGAGTAGTTGGAGGCAAAAGGGCTGTAGGACCACCGGCAGCATGGTTTCACAGGGAGAGGTCATGCCAAATTAATCTCATAGATTTCTTTGACTGGGTTACCGAGAAGTCGATCGAGAGAGCACTGGATGTGGCCTGTATAGATTTCAGTAAGGTTTAAGTCACTATGCCGCACAGAAGGCTAGTTCAGAAACTAAGCAGCCTGGGGTGGGAGAGAAAGTGACAAGCAGGGTATCAAACTGGTTAAGGGATAGGAGGCAAAGGGTGGAGGCAAATGGTAGCCACTCAGATGACAGGAGAGTGACTAGTGGGATTCCACAGAGTTTGGTGCTGGGTCCAGTCCTCTTCAATGTCTTTATAAGTGACATTTTGGGGGAGCTTGAGGGGGGAGGTGTATCTCTTTGTGGATGATACCTGCAATAAGGTTTACACTCAGAAAGGGGTGGAGAGAATGTAAATGGATCTGAGGAAACTAGAGGAATGGTTTAGGGGTGGCAGCTGGGTTTCAGTGCCAAAAAGTGCAAGGTTATGCACCTAGGCTGTGGAACCCAGGGGCTGTGTATAAGATGAGGAGAGTGGAGCTTACAGTCAACAAGCAAGAACGAGACCTAGGAGGCCACAATAGCTGATGACCTGGAGGTGAGGAGGGATCGAGGGGATATGATTGAAATGTTCAAGTATCTGAAGGGGTTCAATAAATCTGGCACAGATTAATCATTTAGGCTAAGGAAGGGAAGGTACACAAGAGGACATGGGTTAAGATTGGAGGGGAGCAGATTTAGGAGAGAGATGAGGAGACATTATTTCACAGAAAGGGTGGTGTCGAAATGGTATCATGCAGGACGGTGAGTGGTTTTAAAAGGGCATGAGATAGGGCGTGAAGGGTTTTCTGGATAAGTAGTAATGAGGAATTGCTGGAGGGAAGAGAGGGGGAAGGGTGGGGCAGTGGCGATCTCGGGAAGCTAGCTGCACACTCGAGCAGACTTGATGGACCATAAGGCCTGTTTCTGCTGGCAAATTTATATGTATGTATGTATGTATGTATGACCTTAATGTGGCTGGGCAGTGTGACAATGCAGTTGGCAAGGCTAGCAAGATGCTGGGATGCATTAGGAGAGGGATTTCTAGCAGGATAAGGGAGGAGGTGCTGCCCTTGTATCACTCACTGGTGAGGCCCCACCTGGAGTACTGTGCCCTGTTCTGGAGCCTGCACCTCTGTAAGGACACTGAAAGGGTAGAGGTGGTTCAGAGGAGGGCAACCAAAATTGTGAGGGGGTTGCACGAGAAGCCATATGAGAAAAGGCTGCAGAAACTCAACATGTACTCCCTAGAAGAGAGGAGAATGAGAATGGACATGATTGAAGCCTACAAGTACCTCACAGCAGTGAACAAGGTGCAAGTGGATGGTCCATTTCAAAGAGATGAAGGCATTAGAATGAGGGGGCATGCAGTGAAGATACAAGGGGGAAGGTTTAGGAGAGATGTGCAGACATGCTTCTTCATGGAAAGGGTGGTGGATGACTGGAACAGCCTGCCAGAGGAGGTAGTGGGGGCAAAGACTGTGGGGAGCGTCAAGCATGCATGGGATAGGCACTGGGGCATATTAGGTAGAGGAATAGGGGGAATGAGTGACACCTATGACCAACTAGGGTCAGTGTTGATGGAAGAAGCAAGGACAAGAGGCAGACTGAATGGGCCTAAAGGTCATTTTCTGATGACAAAATCTATGTTTCTGTGTACTATGTAGCCTGGTATGGTGACTTCCCCAGTTGTGGTTTTTAGTGCACCATGACTACGTTATGGCCACCAGATCCAGGTCTGCCTCCGCAATGACTGCTTCAAAGTTAGAAATGTTATTTTCTAGGCTCCTTGCATTGGCACACATGACTCTCTACTCCTTTTGTCCCTCCCTCCCAATATTCTGCCTTCCCTTCCTGTTTCCTTCTGTTGCTCCTCCTGTTTCCCTGGTCTTGTCCTCTGCTCTTTCACTACCCCTTTGACTACCCTCCTTAGCCACTCTCTCAGCTTTAGGTCCTCTTCCTGGCCCACCCATTCTGCCTCCCCCCTTGTCCTTATGCCCCTCTCTCTACCTTTGGGGAATTTATTTCCCCTGGGCTTCTCCTCCATGCTGTTCCATTCTTGGGGGGGGGCAAACTTTTACTCCTTTGTTATTACTGCCTCCTCCCTCATGACTAGTTTAAATGCTCCTTAAAGTAGCATTTAAACCTTACACCCAAGACTGCTGCCCCACTCCTGGATGGATAGAGACCATCTCCTTTGTACAGGTCTCTATCCTCCCAGGGAGGACCCCAGTCCCTGATGTAGCCAAAATCCTCCACCCTGCACCATGCCTTCAAACACTCATTGAAGGCCCTGGTACGGGGATCCCTAGCCTTCCATCGTGTGAACTACCTACTTCAGGCCCCATCCCCCTAAACCTATCCTGTACCACTTCTACTGTGTTCCTGGCCAGGTCATTAGTCCCCAAATGGACAAGGACATCCAGCTCCCTCTCTTCCCCCTCTTTCCTGGCGATCTCTACAATCTGCCCACCAGTCCTCCCCACTGAGGCACCTGGTAGGCACTTTACTACTCTGTCTCTCTTTCTCCTGCTTCCTACTGTATCCCATTGATCATGGTGTCCCCCACCAGCATCTGCCTCCTCCTTTACAGGGGACTTCTTCCTCACCCCTTGGGGCCTTCTCCCTTGAGGACCCCCTCCTCCCTTCCCACTGCCTTTGGTGCCTCCTTCTGGCTTCCCTGTCCCACCAGAATGGCAAAGGAATTAGGCATTGGTAAGGTATGAGGAGTGTTCTTGTCCCCCCCCCACCCTCCTGGAGCCCACCAAGGTTCAGCCACCTGTATTGGCCAGCTCAGGTTTGACAGGAACATTATAGAACAACTATACATACAGCTGGGGATTACATTTCTGGACCAGGACACAACAGAGTCATGCATGTGATGTGCACACCAGGGTGCTCACAGCCCATGCATATTTACACTTGCTCATTCCAACAGATCACAGCACATGTGAAAATGCTCAGTCATTTCTCTGTGCCAAGGTGTTGACAGAGTGACTGAGGTGCTTTTCCAACACATAAAGGATTATATGCTACTGCTAGCCATTAAAGTTGAAGTGAGGGACACCAGGGAGGCATTCTATTCTGTGGCAAAGTTCCCAAATGTTATTGGTGCTACTGATGGCACCCATGTGGCCAGTCACCTTGACATGTGTGGAAGAGGTGTACTGTACAAGGAAAGCATACCACAGTACAAATATGCAGGTGGTTAGCTAAGCCACTGGAACCATAACACAGATATACAATGTACTCAGGACCAATACATGCAACCTTTATCTTGCAGCATCCCAGCATATGCCATAGCTGCATGTCCTGGTATCTGACCGGGGATAGCTGATCGGTAAGTACAGTTTAATGAATGTTGCGAAGGGGTCATTGTCAGCTCATGTGGTGCAGAGTGGTACAGCATCTGCTCGACATGCTGGATACTCGTGTTTGCACCCCGAGTCCAGGATGACAGCAGTGGAGGCCAGCAGGGAATGAGATACAGCAGCCATTGAATGTTCTCCTTGGGGGGGTTTGAGTAGCACACCACTCTGACCCTGTCCTGGCACACTGAATGGCAGCTCCCACGTCCCACCATGCCAATCATCAGCCTCACATCTCTCTGCAGCAGTAGCCCTAGCCACCAGTGCAATAACATGGTGCTTCCTCTTCCAGGGGGAGCAGGAGTTATCCCCCTGGATTTGATACTCTGGAGCACCCAGGGAGTATGAAGATAGACTGACAATGATGAAAGTGAGTTTGATAGGTACTGGGGGTGCCAGAAGGAATTGGTTGCTGGGAAGGGGGAGGGGCAAGGTAGGAGCATGATGAAAAGAAAATGCCCTGTGTCCATGCTGCTGTATGCTTGATGGTGTCCTATTGCCCTCACAGGCGATAATGGCTGCCCCCAGAATGCCTACCTAATTCACCCTTCCTGAACATGGCAACACCTGCAGAGGCCTGCAGCACTGAGGCCTATCTCCTGACAAGAGGCATCAGTAAATGCGTGTTTGGTGTACTCAAATGTGCTTCAGATGTCTGGGCAAGTGCTGTAAGGTGCCGCTGCTGTTGCCAGTGAAGGTGTGCCACATCTCCATGGTGTGCTGCATGCTGCACAATCTTGCCTGCAAAAGAAATGACACTTACCTGATGCTATGGATAATGATGGGACATGAAGACCATCCTGCACTTGATATTAGGAATGCATGGTGCCCCAGCCTTAGTGTACATACTGATGCCAGGTATGCAGTAGGCAGCGCACAATGCCAGATAGGCCTACTTCACCTAGGGAAGGGGGGTAGCTGATATACACATGTGCCTATGTCAGTGCCAGTATTTTGCATTATTGTGCCAAAAATAAACCAAGAGATGTACAGTATTGACCTTGTGTGTGTTTCTGTGGGGCTCTGTTGCTATGATGCCTGTGTCTTCTGTGTGATCAGTGGTGCCCAGGAGCAATGAGGTGCTTACTGTTTCTTGGGCAGCACTTAGATATGTGTACTGTGACATGTTTCACTGAAAGTTTTGGCCCTCTTCTTGGTTGTTTTGGGGGTCATGCTGGACTGGTTAGCACTCTCAGGAGGACACATTGTCAGGTATGTGCTCCTGTGTGACATGTGATCTGCAGGGGCCAGGCTGTGTGCCATGACAGCCTGCTAGAGCCTGCGTCACTGTACTGCAACTGCAACCATAGTCCAGGGCATCTGTAATTCAGTTGAGGCCCTCCATGACTGAGGTACAGATGACACCCAGCTTGGCACAGACCGCACCCTCCTCAGTAACAGCTGGTACAGGTCATGTTGGCTGTCTCTAGGCATTTCTGCTCCAGCAGTTCTATTTCAGGAAAGTACACCTGAAGGCCCTGTCTCCTGCTGTTCATGGGTGTTGACATTACCCCGATAGGCTCTCAAGAGGGCCACTGTCCATGGGTTGTGACTGAGACTGCAATATATAAAGTCTCTCCATTTGTATTTTATTGCAGCAATACCACACTAGGTGTTTCATACAGCACTGACTGCCCTTGAACACCTAGTACTTGTAGATGGGTTACCCTTTTCTCTTCTCTCTATATGGTCCTATAGCTGTTGCACACCTCTAACCACCAGTCATTCTTTAATGCTTAAATATACAGTGGTATACATTAAATGTGAACAGGAGAGGGAGAGTGAGGGCCTGATTAGCATGTAAAATTGAAAGAAGCATGTATAATATGCAAACTAGAAAGATGTTTTCTTAGATAAGGAAAACATTAAAGGGACATTGTCAATCTGTTTTTCATCATATTATGTCTAGTAAAAACCTACATTTTATGATTGCTTACCTTCTCTAAAATTCATTGATATTGCTGGTTGTTTTGTCTGTCTACTTGTTTAGTAGAACTGAAATGCATGGCAATGTATATTCATAAACAACCTTGTTTACAATCCTGGATCTGTTCTAACTGCATGCATCCCGAGCATTAGAAACACACCCAAACAGTGCAGTAAGTCGGGTTGATTGTGTTGTGAGTGTTCCCAAGTCCAGGAAAGATGCAGTTGGAGCTGATCAAAGGATGTAAACAAAACTGTGTTGGTGTGGGAACACCAGTGTGGTGGGCAGTCTGTTTTTCACTTTTTTAAAGAAAAAAAGAGTCTGAATCAAACTACCAGCTACATCAGCAATCTTTACAGAATGTTGGCAATCATAAAATGTGTTTTTTAAGCTAGGGACACTTTGAGACCTAAGGAGGTTGACAGTGTCCCTTTAAGAACATGTGGGGGAGGGGCGCTACTGAGCAGCTATCGAGGAAGCAGCAAAATACTCAAGCTCCCAGGAATAGTTGTAATAACCAGCCTAAAACTTAAAATTCCTTGTTAAAAGTGTATAACTTGTTGCCTAGTTCAGCGAATGTTGACAGAATGGATAAAACTCGTGGAGCATATACCCCTTCAGCAGATTTTTTTGCTGCTAAGAAACAGCAGCAGTGGCGTGAAGAGTGACCTACACTACCTGGAGGCACCATGGGCTCAGCTGATCTGCCACCCAAGGGAGCACCCCTAACCTTAATCCAGGCTACCCTGTACCAGCTGGTTAAATCTATTCAGGACTTAGAGAAAAAGTTTGACACTTTGACTACCAGAGTTATGACTCTGGAATCGAGAATGGATTTATGTGAGCAGATGGTTCAATGGACAGAAGCCTCGGTCCTCAAGACTTCATATGCAATTGTCAACCTGATTAAAGAAAACATGCTGTTGTGACAGCACCTGAAGGCAGTAGAGAACCAAGCCATGAAGAGGATTTTGAGAGTGGTGGGGCTATCTGAGGAGGCAGAGGGGGAGGATTGTCTCGGTTTTGCAAAAGCCTTTCTGCACACTGTTTTGGGACTTTCTGAAAATGATACCCCCTATATATTGAAAAAGCATACCATATTACTCCACACTGGGCAGCCATGGACCCCACAGCTCCCAGAACATTGATGGTGGTGTGCACGGGAATTGGGGACCGGGACCGAGCACTAGCTCTTGCTAGACAGCGGAGGACACTCAAGCGAGGATCTTCTTATACTCTTCCTGTACCTCTCATATGGCACCAGACAATGGCATAAAGAGTTTGATGGGTTAAGGAGCCATCTCAGACAACTAAAAATCCAACACCAGTTATTGCTCCCAGCCAAACTTCACATCACGTGGAAGGGTCTTCAATACCAGTTTAATGACTCCAAGGATGCTGCAAAGATGGTCCGCTGCATTGAACAACAGCTGGCAGCGGGAGCAGAGGATGGAAATCCTTCAAATAAGGACTGATGGTCTGGGATGGTCCGCACTGTAAGTGTGTAAGTTTGAAACTTTGGACTTGGGACTTGGGCTGATCAGAGCATCTGCTTGCGCTAATGTGGTTGGAACTGCTCTGAAATGATTGGGTTTTGGTAAGATGGTGCTCCCGTCGGCTTCTACATTCTTGAAGCAGCTACTCATAGCCACTCTATTGTTTAGTAGGAGTGGATGATGAACTGCCTACCATCCCAGATATACTTGTGTGGACTTTTTTGGACTATATTGTAGGCCGTTTGGGGGTCTGTCTTATGTTACGCTTGTATGTTTTTGTTATGTTTCTGTTTGCATTATTCTTCTATTTACGTATATATGGTTACGTGTTGGTGGCTTGGTGCTGATCTTAATGGCTGGGAATCTTGCCTGTTGTTTTTTCCCTGGGAGGTAGGGGGATTATTGTAGTTTCCGTACTTCATGACTGCTTTGGGAGAATCTCTCTGACCATTTAATCATATTGGTTACTGATATCCGTAACTTGCTCATCCTATGTCTGATTCCCCTTTTTCCTTCCTCAGCTGCATGCGATGGGAAAATCTTATATTTGTATGCCTACTGTGGGTATTCCTCCTCTGTTGTAGCTCAAGGGGAGGTGTCCTATAAGGATCCTTTGTAAGTGAAAGACTGGTTATATGATGTCCTGTGCTATCCTGCTGTGTACTCATTGTTTTGTGAGTTCTGCTTGCAAAATCAATAAATAAAAAATACAAAAAAAAAAAAAAGACATAAGGGAAGAACTAGTCAAAAAGAGAACATTAAACAGGACCATTTCTGAATACTGCCCATCTTTCTTAAAAGCCAATCAAAATCTTTTTTTAAATTAGCTACTGGGCCTACCTGTAACCTTCAGCAGTCCAGAGGTATTGATGATTAAATCTTCTCTATACTGATACTACATTTTCACCGTTTTTAGAATCCTGCAATGCTACAGAGTGATGATGTGCCCACCTCGACTGCAGTGAAGCAAAGCTTCACCATCAGTGACATCACAGGGTTCTGAGAATGGTGTCAGTGTGGTACCACTATAGGGTAGACATAAGCATCCATGCCTCTCGACTGCTAATAGATACAAGTAAGCCCAGTACCTCATTTAATAGAGTTGTTCATGAGCATTCACACTAAGAGTAAGGCAGTTCATAAATATTTCTCAGTTAAGGAATTCCCATGGTGTTTCTCTACCTCATGTCAAATTTCTAATTTTTTTTTGCCCAGTACATGATGATCAACAAAAGATTTAAACTCCATGAAATAAATGACGGGCTTCCATGCTTGTTTTTGAGTTACATGGTGAGCTATAATGCTTCTTGATGGAAAAATATGTAAGGGGTCAGATTATTTGTTTTAGCAACAGCACTATTGCTTTAGGTGTCAACAAAGTGCAAATGAAAACAAAAATAAGGACATAGCATTTGTCAAGATAGTTGCTTAATTGCCCAGCAATGTAATAAACTGTGTAAATTACTGATAGAAACATAGAATTTGACAGCAGATAAAGACTGCTTGGCCCAGCCAGTCTGCTTGTTTTTCGCTGCCTATACTGTCACTGTAGACCCTACTTGATCGCTGGCTGTCCCTCCGCCTTGCTTCCCAGTAAGATTCCCACTTTTGAACTAAGATTCTCTTGTACCTATCCCATGCATGCCATACTATGAAACCCCACTTTAACATTTAAAACAGTGTGGGATTTTTTGAATGTTTTGATGCACAAAACCATTTGTAAAGCCCATGTCAACTTCATAACTTTTATTTGGTTTTGCTAGCTGTGTAAACAAGCAATAAGACACAACGAGGTGTGGGTTATGGCCTGATAAGAGCACGCCCCAGGTGTGTTATGATGCATGAGGCACTTGTGTTGAGTGCCTTTAGCACCTGAGGCATGCTCTTATCAGGCCATAACCCCCACCTCAGAGTGTCTTATTGCACTTATAATATAGGCCCCTAAGTAATTATTAAAAAAAAAATAAAGAGGATAAAAGTCAGAAATATATAAATGGAGGTTTAATTGGTCAAATAGTAAAAAATAGTCCCCTATTAGGAAACTATTTGCCAGTAGAGGTTTTCTTATGTATTGCTGAGGTAGAAAGCACAATAATACCATGCAGTGTATGTAACCCCCTCACATTTTTTTTTTACATTACTTTGTCTCTGTGTGTGATGTGTGACTGGCTGCCGAATCAGTTTTACTTATTGTGAGCATTTCTGACCTCTGGTTTATGTTATGTTTCTTCTGTCTCCACTTCTCTCCTCCCCCCCGAAGATTTTACTTTGTCTATGTGTGTAACGAGTGACTGGCTGCCAAGTCTCCCCCCCATGAAGATTTTTTTCAGTTTGGCAATTTCATTTAATTTTGGAGTGACCTATCACTGACCCCGAGTCTGTCCCTTTGCGGCCACTATATGGAGCCATTTACTGACTTTGGTTCCATTTGAGATCTTTTTAAAAATGTATTTATTAGATTTGGGTCAGTTGCTTTATGGGCAGGCAGGGAGGTGCCCATGGAGATAAATGTAATGGAGAAGTGGCTCTCTAGAGGTTTGAAGATTGCACTCGTGTTTCCCCCTGAACTGCAGGTTACTTTAATTTTTAAATCATTTATACCGGTGGTATTGTGTGGACTTGGTAGAATTTAGAAATGCAGACTGTGTGTGTGTGTGTCTGTGGGGAGAGTTGGGGGTTTCATATCGGGCAGTTGTAGTACTTTGTGCCGCTCCCATATGTTTCCCGCTGCAGCTGCTGTGTGACCAGTTGGTTGTTAATTGAGGAGCTGCAGCGAAACATCAGTCACTGATTGGGTTTCCCATGTACTGTGTCGCCAATCATTGGCACAAGTAATGCTCATCGTAACATTATGTCCTGATAAGGACACGGCTTGAAAGGGCTTCCAGTCAATCAGCATTTAAATTTTTTTTGATCATTTTATAATATGGTTTAAAATACAGCACAAGAAAGAAATATAGGGGTTGCCATGTTTTTTTCCCCCAATGTATCTGCTTTCATAGTGGCAGGTTCAGAGCTGGTCGACTCAGGGCAAATGTAGTTAGAAAAACTAATACAATATGAAATTTACCCAAAAAGTCATTTAAACTCTTTATAAATACATATGTAATGACAAATAATTTACTATAAAAGAAACAAAGCAATCCAAAACAGACAGATATGTATGTAGGGCATCTTGAAAAATGCCAGTTGCTACAATTGTGGAAATATATTACCTCACTGTCATCCTATTTAGATCCTAAGCTGGAAATAACAGAACTGAGAAAATAATTAATATAGTAATGATTCCATGCTTTTATGAATACATTTGTGCCAGTAAACAACCTTAAAAATGTTTTCAGGTGCATCAGAAAAATGATAATCCGAGACGACAGGTAACATATGTAAATACCCTATATAATCCAGAAACCAGAATTCAGAATATTCCCACTGATAATCAACATTTACTGTACCTTTCCATGGCACACCTTTACGTAGATTAGTTGATAGATAAAATATATATTGGTATTTGATATTATATCATACGAACATGTCATGGTCTATCAAGTCTGCTTGAGTATGAAGCACACAGTTTATTCTGCTGTAGTTGCCTCCCCCACCCATTTCCTCCCTGGATTTATCTTTCTCTCCCCTCTGCTCCCCCTTCCCCACCTTCCCACAGAATTGACCTTCCCTTTGACCCTGTCCCACCCCCTCTGAAAGGCGATCAAGACAATGAAGATCTGGGGTCGGAAGTTGGAGCGTTGTTGGCAGAGGACTCGGTCGGATGTGGACAAGATGGCCTGTGTGCCCATTATTCTGAGTACCAGGGGGCAATCAACCTTAAGAAGGCAGAGTTCCTGTCCAGGGAGAATGCTGCTGGGAAGAACCGACCAGCTCAGCTTTTTTAGACTGTCGACAGACTTCTTCATCCGGTCTGTCTGCAGCCAAAAAAGGCCTTTTCAATCACTCTATGTGATGAGTTTGCTCAGTTCTTCTTGGACAGAGTGTCTGCTATCCGTCAGGGGATCTGCAGTGATTGGCCTGGATGGAACAGAGGTGCTCCACCTGTCTGGGATGAGTTTAAACCGGTGGAGGTGGTTGAGGTCATTGAGGTCATCTCGAAGCTGAAGCACACGTAATGTGAACTGGACCCGGCTCCAACTCGTTTCTAGATGAGGTGTGTTGGTTCCATTGGCATGGTGTTCGCCAGCATTGTCCAGTGCTCACTGTTGGAGGGGGTCTTTCTGGAAGCCTTGAAAGAGGCCCTGGTGAGGCCCCTTCTGAAGAAGTCATCTCTCGATCCTGATATCCTGGCGAATTACTATCCAATCTCCAACCTTCCCTTTCTGGGTAAGGTTGTTGAGAAAACTGTGGGGCAGCAGCTTGAAGAGCACCTCATGTCCTTTGATATCCATGAACCACTCCAGTCAGGTTTCAGAGCCAGGCATAGCACTAAAATAGCGTTAGTTAGGATGCACAATGACCTCCTCAGGTCTAGAGATAGAGGAGACAGGTCAATTCTTGTTCTCCTTGATATCTCTTCAGCTTTTGACACTGTAGATCACATTATGTTTCTTGATCGCCTTAGAGAATACTGTGGACTCACTGGCACTATCATAAGTTGGTTTGAGTTCTATCCCTCTGGCAGGAAGCAGCGGGTATTGATGGGGAATTTCTCCTCCTCCTCCTCAAAGCTTCTGCCATGTGGAGTACCTCAGGGGTCGATCTTGTTGCTGATGTTATTTGCAGGGTATGTGCTGCCTCTGGGAGAGCTCATTAGGTGGTCGTCAAAGAGTGTGGGATTTCAAGAACAGAAACAGGCAGACAATAATGTCAGGTGCATAAAAAATGCTTAAAAAGTGTTTATCATTTTATTTCATCACAAAATGTTCAGAGCAAAAAATAAAATAATAAAATCATAACAATTCTTATGAACACAGTACTATAACTCCTAGTATTGCACACAGAGTGGCTTACTAGCAAGGCTTCTCGGTCCACCTTCCTCTGTGCTCTCCTCAGACCATACACTAGCACAGGTCCTCCAGGTTCCTCTCACCAGGCTGAACTCAATTTGGCATGGCATGGCATGGCTTCAGCCTCCCTGCTGAACACCCTGAAGGTCTTACACCTTCCCTTGCCTGTCAGCAACTGACAGCCCTATCTAAAAAAACTAGCCCCTAGTGGCAGGCTTAAATACATTTCTAAGAGTGACATCACCATCAGGTGACCATGTAATTGTCTGTCTCCCTGTAGTTTCTTCTTTTATACACTACCAAAGGCCCTTTACAATCTGCTATCTGCTGTGGACTAACAGACTGCATCATGACATATAACATTCTCTAGACATATATTGCTTGGAAGCTTGCTAATTTCTTAATTAGGATCTGTGTCCTCATAATGGGGTTAAGCCTCTCCCTTGGACAGTGACCTCACATCTTAGGATCACTATAAATTCCTATACAAGGGGCCACTGCTGCACTATAGGGCTCAGTTCCATAGGAGGCTTCGCCTTGAAACAGCAGAGTCCACACTTGTTTGTGAACTAGGGCCTTTGGAAAAAGTTACTACGTTGCTACATTGGGGCTCCTTCCATTCACTAGAGACCCACTTATTGAGCAAGGTAAGTTCCTAGTCATACAACATGACAATATGCTGACAAGATATAGTAGCTTGTGGTTTCTGTGATAGCAAGGGGAATGGAAGAATGAGAGCGTACTCCTCTTCTCCCTTCTCCTGCTAACTCAGTACCTGCAGAACACATACTGTACTATTGTTTATTGTCTCCCATTTTGTATGATTATTATCTTTTTCGTATTCACTTACACAACAACAAACTCTCCTGCCTTCTCCCTGGGCAGACACTTTAAGTTCAAAGGCTCCTAATGTTTTTTTTTTTTTTTTTAATTTCTGTTTATTCCTCCTCCCTAGCCTGCCACCTCCGACCCCTTCCCGTGGGACAACAGGACATCCCACTGCCCGAACCCTACCCAGCAGACCCCTGGCTCCATGGAGCTCATCGATTACCCTTCTGGCGGGGGACGGTATGGGGGCTCAAACCCCGTTACTTACATTTCGTCGGTCTGAGGTCTGCTGGGTGGGCACAGGCAAATCGTGGGCACGGCCATGGTCCTCCCATCTTCCTGGCTGAGGCAGGCTTGTTTCTGCATTTTCTCCCTCCCTGAGCAGCAGGTAACCTCCCCTGACGTCATGACGCACGCGCCGACGTCCATGCTGCTCAATGGCCGCCCATCCCCAAGTGGAGCTTGCAGTTCCTCGAGCCTCCGCTCGGGGTCATGCAAGTGTCGGGCATCGGCCGAATCCCTCCCCGGAGAAGGCGAGCTGTCGTTGGACGCTCAAGCCTATCTCCCCGGCTGACCCACTGGCGACCGAGTCCGGCTCCGAACCCGGGTCGGCTGGCGTCAGATGCGGGGTGTGGCGTCCAGCGCCTCCAGCCCTCAGTGCCACCAGGCCTGCCAGGCTCTTAATTTTTAAAGAGCACTTTACCTAATTCTCTTCCTTTACCGGTGGGGGGGAAACCTAAGACAGGGGTAACCCTGTCAAAGTGGTACAGTGTGCGTTTTCTCTGTTATGCAGATGATACTCAACTGTACCTGTTCTTTGCCCCTGGAACACCCAACATTGTGGAAGTGCTAAACATCTGTTTGACCGAGATCAATGACTGGATGTCCTCCAGCTGGTTGCAACTGAATCCAGATAAGATGGAAGTCCTAGTGATTGAGCCAGGATGAGGGCATGATGGGAGTGCCTCCGATGTGGTAACTGGTTTATTCCTGGGATTTACTTCATTGATGGCCTCCTCTAGGGTGCGAGATCGTGGCGTGGTCCTGGATGACAGACTGACACTTGAAGCACAGGTGTCAGCTGTTGTCCAAAGTGGTTTTTACCACTTGAGAAACATTGCCAGGATCAAACCCCTAGTTCCATCCAAGGACCTGCCCACACTGGTGCATTGCTTTGTGACATCGGCTGGATTACTGTAATGCTCTCTACTTCGGGGTCTCTGGAGGTACACTTTACCGGCTGTGGTTGGTGCAGAACATAGCTGCCAGGTTGCTGACTGGCCTTTCTAGGTCTAGCTATGTGACACTAGTGCTACGTGCCCTGCACTGGCTGCCAGTTAGGTGGAGGGTTATCTTCATGGTGAGTTTACTCCTTATAAGGCCCTACACAGACTAAGCCCTGGCTACCTGGCTGATCTTCTGACACCTGCCACCTCAGTCCACTCCCTCTGCTCCTTGACCAGGGGCCTCCTTGAAGTTTCCAGGACCAGATTAAGAACTTCTGGTGACTGGGCATTTAGTGTCGCTGGACTGGTCCTGTGGAACTCCTTTCCAGCTGCCCTCAGGGAGGGCCCAATCAGTTGAGAGGTTCAAGACTGGTCTGAAAGACTACTTATTTTCCCTGGCCTTCCCTGATGTAGTGATTTGACCAGCCCTAAGAAATTGCTAGTGTTAATGCTGTAGCTGATGTTTTATTATTTAATTTGTTCTGTTTTATTTACGATATGTGGTTTTATCTAATACCTTGCCTCTGGGATTAGGCACCATATAAATAAACTTTGCCTTGCCTTGCCCACAGTTTTCATTGCGATTACCTCCTCTGGCAATTTGTTCCAATTTGTCACCACCCTTTCTGTGAAATAGTGCCTCCTTGTTTCCCTTCTAAATCTTCCCACCACCAATTTCAGGCTGTGTCCTCTTGTGGACCCTTCCCCCTTTAAGCTAAACTTGTCTTCTGCTCTAACCGTATTCATACCTTTTAAGTATTTGAAGGTTTCTATCATGCCCCCTCCTTCCCTCCTATCCTCCAGGGAGTACATGTTGAGCTCCCTCAGTCTCTCCTCATAGGGTTTGTCCCCAGGCTCAGGATCATCTTGGTCACCCTTCCTTGCACCCCCTCTAACAGTTTGATGTCCTTCTTCAAATACGGGCACCAGAACTGCACACAATACTCCAAGTGTGGTCTAACCAGGAACCTGTACAATGGCATGATAACTTCCTCACTCCTTGAGGTGATACCTCTGGTGATGCACCCCAGCATTTTGTTTGACTTTGAGGCAGCTTTATGACACTGAGCTGAGTGTTTCATGTCCCCCGTGACAATCACCCCTAGATCCTTTTCTTCCTTAGAAGTGACTACCTGCACTCCTCTCAGCCAGGAGCTAGTCCTAGGGTTCCTGGCTCCCAGGTGCATGATCTTATACTTCCTAGCATAGAACCCCAACTGCCAGATGGCGGACCAATGCTTGATCTTAGCTAGGTCCTCCCTGAGCTTCTGTCTCCCTTCCTCGCTGTCCACTCTCACACAGATCTTAGTGTCATTTGCGAATAGGCAGATTTTACTGTTGATCCCTTCTGCAATGTTCCCAGTGAAGATGTTAAATAACACTGGACTGAGTATCGAGCCCTGTGGTACCCTGCTTGTTACAGGCCTATGTTTCGATAGTTCGCCCCCTGTGGTTACCATCTGCACTCTATTCTGCAGCCAGCTACTCACCCACCCCACCCCACCAGTTTCTCACCGACTCCCAGGTTCGCTAGTTAACTGAGCATCCTACCATGTGGCACTGAGTTGAAGGCCTTGCTGAAGTCCAGATACAGGACTTCCACTGCATGGCTCCTGTCAAGTGCCCTTGTGACTCAATTGAAAAAGTCTAGTAGGTTTGTCTGGCAGGATCTTCCCAATAGAAACCCATGCTGCTTATCACCCTGGAGGCCATTGGCTTCCAGAAAGTACACCAGTCTCTCCTTTAGAATGGTCTCCATTAACTTCCCTATGATGGAGGTCAGACTGACCGGTCTGTAGTTACCCGGTTCATCTCTGGGTCCGCTCTAACAACAGTGCATATTACAGTGAAAATATTACACTTAGGGAAGTAATAAACCATGACAGGGTGTGGATTATAGGATTTTAATGTACATCCCAGGGATGTAGGAAGGCATTAGGCCAAAGACTGAGTGTCCTTACGCCCCTTGGAAGTGCATCAAAATCCTATGATGCACACCCTGGAGGAGCTTATTACATTTATAAGATGGCTCTTAGTAGGTTTTTGGGGAGAAAAATGAGATTTGGCATCTGACCGTGTGTTTATAGAGATTTAATGCATAATCAGATGATATCTCTCAGCCAATTAAATTGCTAGAATTTTCCTTGCCATTTTATAAACCTTTTTATTCTATTTTAGATTGACCTTTCCTTCTGGATTGTAAGATGCCCCATTTGCTCCAGTTTGAGCCTGCATTAGCATTTTTTTTTTTAGATTTCAAACTAGAAAAGGTTATGTTTATTCTTAAATAGTACAGTTACAGTACTAAAATCTTCCGACCAGTTCCCCCCAAATTGTTTATATTTTATATTGCTTGAAATTATAGTTTTGAAATTATAAATTTTAAACTATAAGGCTTAGAAACTTTTTTTTCTTTCTGTTTATGCCGCCTCACTTGGCTGGCATCTGGCTCCACCACTGGGCTCCTGCATGTTCTCAACCCATCACCCTGTTATCTCCAGGAGTCTTGCTTCTCCTGCATTTCCCTCCTGGCTTATCCCCCATGATGGGGTCCTTGTGCTGTGCCAGGTCCCTCGGAGACTTCATATAGTGGCTTCCTGAGAGAGCCTGATTGGCAGGTGTAGGGTCTGTGGGAGAGCAGGGCCATCATACTGCTCCGTTGAGGGTCCTTTTTCCTATATTTCCTCTCCACATGGAAATGCCGGCTGAGAGCTGGCATGCACGTGTGGTATGTGAAGCCCCCCCAGTCAATCAACACTTCCCCACCCTTACATGTAGTCATGCCTGCAGTGCCACTTGTAGTCACCCAGGTAATGGTCGTGCAGTGACAGTGGTCGATCTCCCTCCCTGGAAGAGGACAGTGTCCTCTGGGATGCTTGATCATCCTCCCCCTGGCCAGGCCCTGATAACTCAGGCTTGCTACTGAACATGGGTCACCAGCGTTGAGAGTGGTGACTCTACTGCTGTGCCGATGGGCCAGCAGAAACTTAATTTTTTTTTTAAAGGGAAAGCTTGGAGTACGGTCAACGTAAATAGATTATAACAATGCAGGTCTCATGTGTTGATACATGTCTATACATGCCAGTATAATACACTGTTAAAAAATTTCAAAAAAATGTTCAACCATTGTATGTTTTTATATATCAATATATAGAAGATGCAGTAACATCATACATCGCTACAGCAACCATTTATTTAATTGAAAATTGGTAACTGGGGAATGCACACTGAGCTGAGGTTTGTTTCCAGGTGCAATCAAGGGGAAGGGGACAGGGGATACAAAATACATAGCATAGACACAATTTGCAATTACAGCCGGCCCAGCAGCATGGATGGCAGAGGCACCCATGCCTCACCTGCCACCATGCCAGAGACCTGGGTTTGGGAATGAACTTGGACTGCTTGGGGGTTGGCTGGGGGAGGAAGATTGAGCATCCCAATGGATGCTCTCCAGGGAGGGAAGGTAGCCTTCTCCAGTGCGACACCACCACCTAAGTGACTAGACGTGGTAATGTAGGTTAGGAGCAGCTTAGTGCCAGCCTGCCATCACAGCAGCAAGGTGCCTGCTTGTGGGGCCGACATCCTGGGTTCGGGGATGGACTCAGTAGTCGGAGGCCGGCTGGGGGGAGAAGGATTGAGCATCCAGGGGATGGCTCTCCTTCTCCGGAGGAAGGCGGCAGAGGAGTGTCCGGTATTCTACAGACTCCTGAAAGAGGCTGAGGGTTCTGCTGTGGCCTGCGCCATCAGTTATGGGGGGTGGGGCAGACGTGGGCTTCGGCTCCTCTATGTCATTGCATGCACTGCCCCCTGGGAACAGCAAGCAGCAAAAAATCATTGCCACCCCGCCTATGACACTCCACCTCCCCAACTCTGCATCGCCTGCTTGGCTCCTGGCCGGTGACCTAGCAACGAGTGTCAATCGGTTCAGCCCCTGTTCCATGGCCCCGCCCTGGGGGTAAGCCAGGGGCACTTTCCCAGTGGCTCATCACCGAGCACTCCCAACCATCATCCTGAGGAGCTGCGACTGCCTGACAGCCCCAGCTAGAATGGGTAAGCCTGGATTGATCACTTAGTCCAGGGGGGACAAGCGGGGAGTCAGAGTGAGTTGGGGTTGGGGGCTAAGCCTTGGGGGAGGCAACACACACACACACCAAAAAAAATGGTTAAGAGCAGCCGTTCTAGGTGGGGGATGTCAGCACATCCATTGACATGCACACATCAAGCTGCCACCTCCATGGAGTATCCTTGGGTTGGGGACTGAGAAAATCCGAAGAAAAAACCAGCCTGCAGGATGAAGCTACCTCTTCTAGCAGACCCCATACCTTCACCATCGGGCTCCCAACCGTAACTGGCTAAACTTCTCCTGGCTTGGGGAACCCTGGGGGTTCTGCCACAGGGGGTAAACTGTGGGGCACTGCAAGGGCTGGTAAGGTAAGTCCCAGGGACAGCGGGGTGATGGGGCTGAGGAGAGGAGGTGGATAAGGGTCAGGCTGAGTGATGAGGACATAAACAGAATATGAAAAGAAAAAAATTGCAGTTGCAATAAAATGCTATCAGAATAACATGATGAATGCAGGCATGAGTTCACGGTGAATAGGGAAGGCAAAAAAAAAATTAAGCACTTCAATCACACCTATGAGGGAGTAGGATAGCAACTTTAGCAGAAATGTCAGGGAGAGGGAAAACAGGAGCAGGGGAGGAAGGGAAGGAGTTTCAGTTGATACTTGGGGAATCAGGGGAGACAGTGAAGCAGAAGGATGTAGGGAGCTGGTTCCAAAATGTGTAAAAGGTGATAGAAAAAGGCTGATTGCCAAGCAGAGGAGCAGGGATAAGGAATGGTGAAGATGCAAGGATCCCTGGAGTGCAGGGAGCAGAAAAATGAGGGGATGAGTGGTTTCATTCATCTTAGAAACATTGCCTGAATCCGAGCCCTGATTCCCCCGGAGGACCTGCTCACACTGGTGCATGCTTTCATCATGACCAGGCTGGATTACTGCAATGCCCTGTACATTGGGTTATCTGGGGGCAACCTTCTCTGGCTGCAGTTGGTGCAGAATGCGGTGGCAAGACTTTTAACTGAGGTGAGGAGATCTGAACATATCACCCCGGTCCTCTGCGGACTGCACTGGCTGCCAGTCAGTTGGAGGGTTGTCTTCAAGATAGGGCTCCTTACCTAAAAGACCCTGCATGAAAGGGGCCCAGTTTATTTGCAAGATCTCCTTGTTCCTTACCAACCAGTCTGGGCACTCCGTTCTCCCAGGGGCGGCCTCTGGGGTTCCCAGGGTTAGTTAAGTGTATCTGAGATAGGTGTTTATGTAGCTTGACCTACCCTGTGGAACTCTTTGCCTGGCTATTTAAGGGAGGCCCCATCGGTAGAAGCCTTTAAAGGAGGATTAAAGACATATCTGTTCCAGCAGGCTTTTATTGACTGAATTTGAATTATGAATTACAGAATGATTATTTATATTTTTATTTATGATGGTTTTATTGAAAAATTATCTTTGCATGGTTTTAAAATTTATTATTGTATTGTTTTGCTGTATGGCGCTCAGAGTCCCTGGAATTGGGCGCTTTATAAATAAAATTATCTACCTATCTCTCTATCTATCTATCTAGGAGAGAAGTGATGAAAGATGAGAGGGAAGGGACCCAAACCAGTACTTGAATATTAAGGAGGTGCAGTAGATCTAAGTTGACTTTAAGATGTCATTTAAGAAAAATTCCATTTCTAGCCCTAACGGTTCCAAAGCTATCCCATTTTAACGAAATTATATTTTGAAAGGTCTATCTTTGGAATGTTTGAGGCGGAAACTTTTTTTTTTTTATATATGAAATTTTGGAATCAGTCTGTTAAGAATCAATGCAGTTTTTATGACTCATAGAAAGATAGACAATGACAACAGAAAAAAAAAACAAACATTCATCTAGTCATTCTGTAGTTCCCTATCTGCCCCAGGACCTATGGTCCATACGATGTTCGATCCCTTCCTGTCCACCCCCATGCTCCCCTCCCTACTGTTACCGACCTGAGAAACCATCAAACCCTTCACTCTGTCTCAGCCATCTTTGAAACCATTTATAGTCTTGGCACCCACCACATCCGCTGGCACCCTTTCCGTAAAATAGGACTTCCTCACATCTCTCTTAAACCTTCCACCCACCAGTTTTCACTTGTGACCTTGGGTTCTTGAATCTTTACTCCTTCTAAATGGTTCCCAGCAGTTCATTTTGTTTATTCCCTTTAGGAACTTGATGGTTTCTATAATAACCCTCTCTTTTGCCTAGTCTCCAGCGAGTAAATGTTCAGTGCCATAAGACGATCCTTGTACGATCATCTCTGTTGGCCGAAAATCATCTTGGCCACCTTGCACTGCACAGTCTCCAGCCTGTCCCTCTCCTTTCTTAGGTGACAACAACAGAAATGAGCAGATTATTCCTGGTGCGTCCTCACCTGTGACCTATATAGAGGTAGTAATACCTCCTTTTTCCTGCTCTCAGTACCCCTTTCAATACACCCCAGCATCCTATTAGTCTTGCTATATAGGCATTGTTATGCTGGCTTGCTTTTTTGAGATAGTCACTTATAATGACATCCAGGTTCTGTTCTTCTGCTGTAGTGCTCACTCTTATCATGCCCATCCAGTACTCTGTCCTGGGGTTTTTGTTCCCTAGGTGTATAACTTTGCAATACTATTCTATATGAATCCTTACTATTTGAAACCATTGTCTGAGTATCTTATTGAGGCATGTTTTTTAGTCAATACTATTTTTTTGTATTGATACATAAAATTACATGACAGTTTTTAAATGTAAGCCACCCCTCGTGGGGTTGGATTACTAACCCATGCTCTCCCCTTGTTGGTTAGGGCCCTGGCTTGGGGCATCTGAGTGTCCCGCCCCGTTTGGTGGGTGGGGGGGCATTGCTCCAGGGTCCTGGTAAAAAAGGGGAAGAAACCGGTTTGGTGGGGAGTTGCCGGGCATCATGTAGGGCAAGTAAGAATGAGGGGCTAACACCCCCTTGGCCTGGCAGGTTTTGACCTGTGAGCATCGAGGCTACGTGTTATTTCTTTTCCAAAGGGATGGGTGGTAGGAGTGTGGTGACCATGGGGGTCTAGGATCTGGGAGAACACTGGAGGGAAGGAGAGAAGCTGGAGGAAGGTCAGGAGGAGGTTGAGTCTGGGAGGCCTGGTGCTCCAAGTGATAAGGTATGGCAGTGGGGCTGCCATGGTGGTTGCAGGGCCACAGCAGGGCCTCTCTGGAGGTGGCAGTCCTTGGTGGCCAGTACCCATGTGGCACACTGCTTCAGGGCGGCTGGAGGGTGCATTTCTGGGATTCGCTTTTATTGGGCCTGACATACCTGCATCTGAGGCAGGACCCATGTACACCTGCTAGTGAAATGCAAGGGGAGTGTAACTGGGAAGGAGGGAGCCATTTCATCCATTTCTAAATGTACCTGAGGCATCTTTGCCCTGGAGGAAAAATGGGGTGTCGGGCTGGAGGGTTAAGGTTTGTGTGCAGGGTGGCTGCAGAAGGCATAAAGGCCAAAGCCCTGGTGTTAGTTTATCCAGGATGAGGAAAGTAAGGCTCGCCCCCAGGAACCAGCTTGTTGTATTTATGCTCCTGAAAGGTTCTGAACTTTGCAATGGCTCTGGAAATCTGCATGGAGTCTGCGCCTGGTCTGTCTTAGGCCTGCAAATGCATTGGTACAAGCTTCTGCTCATACTGCCTCTTTTGTCTGCCCTATGTAGAGAAAGAAGTATTTATATAGCGCTTTTCATACACAGTGTGTCCCAAAGCACTTTACAAGCAATGCTAGACTGGTAGTGAAGTGACTGAATGTGTAGTGGTGGCCATATCGCACATCAACACCAACACACAGCTGGACAATTGCATAAACTTTTTTTTATGGGAAGGGGAATGTTGGTCAGGACACTGGGAATGTTGCCTACACTTTGTGAAGAATGCCCTGGGTTCCTTCACTTCCACCTGGACACTCACTAGGATAGCATTAGGATGTGCAGAAGGGACCACGGTTTTACATCTCACGTGAAGGACGGCACACCCCAGCAGTGCAGCACCCCCCAAATACTGCACTCTGGTGCCAGCATTCTAGGTACGAGTCCAATCCCGGTGTGGGATGAGAATCCATGACCTTCCAGTCCAGAGGCAGATGTGCTACCAACTGAGCCATGCTATCCCGGTCTCCCGGTTCCATGGAGCTGCACAATAATTTATTTATACATTTTATATCAAAGATAAGAATTAAATTTATTTTCTTGTTCCTGCTACGTGAGTCTGAAATGTACTGAATGAACTTTGTGATTCCTTCCTGAGATGAAGAATGCTGGTTTAGACCTTCAGTTTTTCCCCGGCTCCGCCAAGAGATGCAGAAGTTGGTGAGAGGTGGGTACGCGGTGAAGCTGCACTCTGCACGGTGCCGTTACATCTAAATTGAGGTAAGGCTTTGTTTTCCTCTATTTTCCTGGCTTACCTCCCTGAAAGGTTTTCGGTCTGTATCCCCCAATTACCCTCAAGACCCATAGACATAAAAGCAGGGTGGCAGGGGAGCTAGAGAAAACAAAATACTATAATATTTTCATTTTACTTTTTGCTAAATTTTGGCAATATTACACATTATTTAATTATAAATGGAGTAGTCTACAGCTTAATTTTCATTCAGTTTATGCCCATATTCATGTTGTGAACATTTCACTCTACCCCCCCAGCAACCCCTACTCTTCCTGGCTTTCACAGGCTTCACCTATGAAAGCATCAGACTATAATGAAAAGAGCACTCCTTGAAGGATGGCTGTCTCCAGGCTTTTACCAGTTGTTCACAGTTGTTTTGAACACCCATTTCCCCATAAGGTCTGGGAGCAGTGTCGTCAGTGTGCCAATTCACCTAATTCAAAAGAGATGCTAAATAGTGGGTGTTCAGAAACAGCTGAGAGTACTGATAACAACCTGGAGCTAGCCTAATTAAAATGAGAGCTCTTTTGATTAGTCTAAAAAATGCTAAAGTCAACTCAAAATGTGGGAAAAAGGTATCTTATGAGGCAGGAGAAAAAGGGCTGGATAAAATGGAATCAAAGGGTATGAGCACAATATTGTCATGGTTTTGTGTTTTTGAATTATTCTTAATGCTCCTTCTCTTCCCAGCCTCTATCAGCCAGACCCACTCTCTCCAAATCCCACCACCCACCTTCTCTAGGATGTACCTGGGGGCCTCCAGAGAGCCCCTCTGGCTTACCCCCAGAATGCGGCTACCAGGGGTGGGGAGAATGACCACCAGCAGGGACCAAATCTAGCACTGCACCTAGTTGACTGTGCAGAGACTGCACAGAGAGGGGTGTCATCCTGCTGTTCGTGTTTTTTTTTCTCTCAGTACTTGTCCCCCCACCCTCAAGACACTAGGCAGACATGCATTTCCCATTCCACTGTCATCCCTGACTGAGCTATGCCACCCAGGCATCCCTAGGTGGTGCTAATGCAGTGGGGAGTGGACAAACCCCCTACTGGAGAAGTGAGTCTGCTAATGTTGGAGGCACACAGTAAGTAAAACACTGTTTTTTCATGCAAAGTGCAGATCAGGGATAATCTACATGCAGGTGTTGGGCTAACCTATGTAGAAATTCTCATTTAAAGTATGCAGTAATGTGTGTCCTAAGTGACAGGATTGGCAGTTTTTCTTTTATTCTTTTTTTTTTTCGCCTATTTTCCCTGTTTCTCCCATATACTACCTCAACTATGGAATGACCACCATGGCTGCACTCTTCCTACGCTGGGAGATCAGCTGCCGTCATGGACAATGCCAGTGCTGATCCCTGGCTGTTTGGAGGTGCAAATTTCAGCAGCCATGTGTCCTCCCTCCCTGATGGTTGCATTCCTCACTTGCAGGACATGCTCAGTCTCCAGCCAGCTCCAGTATGGGATTCCAGACATTGTACATGAACCTCAGTCTCTCAGATGGCAGCCCAATAGGTTGCCACCACACCACTGGACCGGTTCGCTACTTTGACATGAAATTGATACAAGTGGTCTGTCTGCTCACATGGTATAGGGACACTTTTTAATGCACAGACTTTTTAGAAATTAAGGGTACATTTAACCAACAAAAAAGGTAGCCCACAGTTTTATAACTAAATTCTGAGTCTCTACCAGTCCTGAGTCTCTACCATGAATACAAGGCAACTGAACATCACGTGCTATAAAGAAGAAGCAAAGTGAGGTAACAAAGGTTCGAAACAATTACACTGACAGTTAGGAAAAGATACAGATGTATGCTCTTGAGCCGAGTCAAATGTTGTGTGTGTGTATATATATATATATATTTACGAGTCCAGTGAAAATGTAAATGTCAAGGTAAGCTTGGCAAAGACAGAGACGGGTGAGTCATACTTCTGTACACCAGTTCCAAAGATTCTATCTGTTTTACATTTCTGAATCATAAGGAGGACATTGCCTACTCTTTTATGGCAATCAGTATGCAAACATTCCAGATAAGATTTTTATAGCACTAATGAAGTCACTCCTTATAGTAACTGTTGTAAGTACAAAATCAGTAAGATCTGAATTTCCATGTTAACTGACTTAATGATGCCAACTTAAGTCATATATTTAGAGTCATTTATAAATAACTTCATCAGATGCTTCAACAAATGCAGATATTCAGATTTCCATTAAGTGCTCATACTGTCCAGACTTTTTACCTGCTGGCATCCACAAAGGCTCTAACAAAACTATAATTACAGATATTGAAACAGTTCTCTCTTTTGCATCAGTTCTTTTTCAAGAAAGTAATATGGCTGTTCCCTGCTTTGCTTGCTTTTCTCTGCCCCGGTGCACTCCCAGCAGGGGATCTTTTTTCCACACAGTCCATATAGCGTCCTGAACAGGGCAGTGCCTTCCACCCTTAAAGTACTATATTACTAAGTTTATAATGTCTTTCTGCACTGCTGCAATGACCCAGTGGCAGCACAAATGACCTGGGTTCGGAAGCAAACTCAAGTCGCCACATTGGGAAGAAGGCCAGGCTGAGGAAGTAGCCATGCAGCAGTGTGTGGGTGGAGTTGGCAGTGAGTGCCAGTGCCACAGTGATCCCTGTGGCTAGGCAAGGCAGCTTGCTCCTGCCAGAGAGGATACGCTGCATGCGTGCAAGGTCACTAAACAGGCTTCGTTCACATTGGGGAGGTGTGAGGGCTAAAAGAAATGGAGAAAAACCTATACTGGTCTAAATGGCAGTCTAATACCCTGGATTCCCCTGGGCCCTAGTGCCCACTGGCACTGGATCCTAGCTAACATATAGAGATGGGCGTAGCAGGTAAAATTCGCTCCACTAATTAATCCACAAATTTAGCGCAGTTTGCGGAGTACAGATCGATCTGCGAAGTGTGAAATTTTGCCACAAAGTGTGGAATTTTGCCATTTGTGGGTGAAACTGTGCTGTTTGCAGATGAAATTCTGCACTTCGCAGGTGACATTCCACCATTCACGGGTGAAATTCCACACTTCTCATTGAAAACTTCTTGATTTAGGCCTAGCTGAAGTTGCTGAGGCAGGGAAAACTTTGTGAAACTCTGCAAATGCAAATTTCGGCCACTTTGTGGCCACTTCACCAGCGAATAGAAACTTCAGCACATCTCTACTCACATGGTGGTCTGCCTTGGGGAGAGGATGACCCTACCTCCAGTAGCCCCCTGCCATGGAGGGCAAGCCATGAGGGTAACTGGCAGGTTGCCGGAGACTGGGATAGTCTGGGGCAAAAATGCCCTTCTGCTGACAGAGCAAAACATATTTTTAATATATTGATATAAAAAAGTGCATTTCCAGTACATCAGTATAACAGTGTACTGACATATGGGACATGCAGGACTTATCCATGTTGTCCAGACTCAAAAAACAAACATATTGTGTTCCTAGTCTTAATGATTTCAAAGTTACCAAGGCTTTTGACCTTGTTGACCACTCAATTTCGGTAGTCAAGTTAAAATCTTTATGGAAGGTGCCCAGTGACTGTGTGAGACCAACAAGAAGGTGGCAGGTGAGAGCTGCATAAAATGCCAGTATAATATCCTGTTGGGACATTCTTTGGGAGAACTGCTTTGCTTAAATTAAATGCCTGTTACAAGCTGTACTTTTTACTACTGCTGCTAATTGAGTGCCTGCTTTTACTCCGGGTTTGAATGAACTGCACCTGAAACTCTGTCATTCTGCATGAGGGGTCAGTGATTGAATGAACTAGGGGCTCCAGCGCTATAAAGCCTTGCGCCGATCCCCCCCGAAGGTGCCCAGTGACTGTGTGAGACCAACAAGAAGGTGGCAGGTGAGAGCTGCATAAAACGCCAGTATAATATCCAGTTGGGACATTCTTTGGGAGAACTGCTTTGCTTGAATTAAATGCCTGTTACAAACTGTACTTTTTACTACTGCTGCTAATTGAGTGCCTGCTTTTACTCTGGGTTTGAATGAACTGCACCTGAAACTCTGTCATTCTGCATGAGGGGGTCAGTGATTGAATGAACTAGGGGCTCCAGTGCTATAAAGCCTCGCACCGACCCCCCCCCCGAAGGTGCCCAGTGACTGTGTGAGACCAACAAGAAGGCGGCAGGTGAGAGCTGCATAAAACACCAGTATAATATCCAGCTGGGACATTCTTTGGGAGAACTGCTTTGCTTGAATTAAATGCCTGTTACAAGCTGTACTTTTTACTACTGCTGCTAATTGAGTGCCTGCTTTTACTCCGGGTTTGAATGAACTGCACCTGAAACTCTGTCATTCTGCATGAGGGGGTCAGTGATTGAATGAACTAGGGTCTCCAGCACTATAAAGTCTCGCGCCAATCCCCCCCCGAAGCTGCCCAGTGACCATGTGAGACCAACAAGAAGGTGGCAGGTGAGAGCTGCATAAAACGCCAGTATAACATCCAGTTGGGACATTCTTTGGGAGAACTGCTTTGCTTGAATTAAATGCCTGTCACAAGCTGTACTTTTTACTACTGCTGCTAATTGAGTGCCTGCTTTTACTCTGGGTTTGAATGAACTGCACCTGAAACTCTGTAATTCTGCAGGAGGGGGTCAGTGATTGAATGAACTAGGGGCTCCAGTGCCATAAAGCCTTGCGCCGATCATGGGCGTGAGCGCCGTGGCACGAGCAACGTGAGTGGCGCGAGCGCCACTTGGTAGAGAAATTGTTTTAACTTGTTTGGCCGTAAGAAGCTTTATTATGGGGTCTGTTTTGTATATATGTTTGGGGGGTTGGTTTGTATGGGGATTAATAATCATGAGTACCTTTGAAGACAAAGAAGTTAGAGGTAATATGATGAAGTTATCAGGTATGTATTTTTTGGGAAATGTTCAATTTAATTGTGAAGATGGATTAGTTCGGAGAAGGAATCGCTTTACAAATGAATCCCGATATTGTCAAAAGAGTTCTTGTGTTAAGCATGGTTTTGTGGGTTAAAAGTAACAGGAAGTACAAATATGTTATGTTTAATGCTGTTAATTCAAAGTGGGGATATTGAGTTAATTCCGGGCCCTAATTATAAAAAAATTAAGCAGCTTTCGATGGTTCATGAGAGCGTTAGAAGCATAGTCCATAAAATGGACGAGTATAGGTATGGGCAACTAAAGCTGAGTATGATTTATTAGCAGTATCAGAAACATGGTTACATACAGGTATAATGTAGGAAGAAATTCAGCTTTCAGGATTTTCTATAGAACGTGCAGATAGAGGTAAAAGGGGAGGGGGGTGATGTTGTTTATTAAGAATACTCTTGGCTCCTATAAAGTATTGTTAAGTATGAACAAGGAAGGGATAGACTGTCTTATTATTGAATTAATTGCGATAAAATTAGTGGTAGGAGTGTTTTATGCACCCCCTAAAACAAAAAGTAAATCATTTGATGTACTAGCAGAGTTAATTTTAGAAAAAATAAAGGACAAACAAGTAGTTTTAACAGGGGACTTTAATGCAGATTGGTTTCAGACTAGAGGAGGAAATTGGAAGTAGTTTTTCAATTCTGGGTTTGCACCAAATAAATACAAAATCTACAAGAAATACAAAAATGGAACTACGGTTCTCTTTTAGATTTATTTTTGCATCCCAGGACATAGTAAAACCTGGAAGTATTACCTTTAAATTTGGGGATCATAATCCTATTACTTGTACTATTGAGTTACAACAGTGCATTACTCAACAATCAACTATTTATTGGAGCAGAGATTTTAAAGGGTTTAATGAGCAATCCTTTGTAAATCATCTAGGGCAAATCCATTGGGATAGAATTTATTTGATACCAGACATAGAACTGGCTATTCAAGAGTTTAATGACATGTTTTTGAATGTAATACAATACCATGCCCCATTAATAAGAAAAATTAAAAGGAATAAAGAAGCCCCATGGATCAAAAAAGATAAAAAAATATTTAAGGAGTAGAGATAGGATATGGAAAAAGGCGAGAAAAACAAAGAAAGAAGCAGATTGGAATACTTTCAGGTTTTGGAGGAATAAGTGTAAAAATATAATTAAAAGCATAAAGAATAAATATTATCAGAATAAAATAAATAATTCCTCTGACTCCAAGCAGTTTTGGAAGCTTATAACAGAGCTGAAATCCCCAAATAAAGACTCCATTAGTCCTACTTTGGTACAAGATGGAAAACTAGTGACTGATACAAAGGTTATAGCGAATATTTTTAATACGTATTTTTTGGAATTACCGGATTTAAAGTTGCCAGATTTGAATATGAATGGAATAGATTTCTCTACTGTATCAGACACGCTGGTAGCCCATGCAGGAATATTTAAGTTTGAAATTTTAAAAGAGAGGGATATACTGAAAGAGCTTAAAAATTTAAATAAAATTAAATCAGGAGGTATTGATGGGATTGAGGCCTAATATTTAAAATTGGGAGCGCATGTAATAGCCCCTATTGTGACCTATTTGTTCAATTGGAGTTTGAGTACTTCTACTGTTCCTGAAATATGGAAGATGGGGAAATTATTCCCATTTATAAGTCTGGGGATTGAACTATTCCTTCAAATTATAGGCTATAGCCCTTTTGCCAATTTTATCTAAAATCTTGGAAAGTAAAGTCTATGAACAGGTAAATAATTATTTAGATACAAATACTGTAATAGTAGATGAACAACATGGTTTTAGAAAGGGGAGATCCACAAACACTGCCCTGTTGGAATTTAATGACCTGGTCGTTACATCTATGAACCAAGGAAAGTACACAGGGGCAGTGTTTGTGGATCTCAGTAAGGCTTTTGATTTAGTTCAATATGATTTGCTTTTGACTAGGTTAAGGGCCATAGGGATTAAGTGCCAAATATTAAAATGGCTTGAGTCATATTTGACAAATAGATATCAATGTGTTCAATGTGGCATAATGATGTCGACCCCTGGGAAACTAGAGAGAGGTGTTCCCCAGGGCTCTATTTTGGGCCCATTATTATTTAATATTTATGTTAATAATTTGGTTCATGAAATTAAACATAGTGAGGTGAGACTGTACACAGACGACACTGTTTTAGTGGCATCTGTTGACAGTCTCACAGGTATGATGGATTCGCTTCAAAGTGATTTGTTACAAATGCAAAAATGGTTCAGTAAATCTGGTCTTCTTTTGAATGCTAAAAAAACACAAACTATGTTGTTTTCGATTGGTTCATATAGAGGAAAAGAGCCCAAACCACAATTACATTTACAAGATGGTACAAAGATTGAAAATGTATTAACATACAGATACTTAGGGTTTCAAGTAGATGTAAGATTGACATATGTAAATCATATATCAGTTCAGGTAAGGAAAGTGAATAAAAGATTAGGGGCACTTAGAAGAGTTGCGGGAGCTTTACCTTTGGTGGCAAAGGAGCGACTGGCAAAACAGATGCTGTTACCCATATTGGAGTATGGTTCTATAATTTACATGAATTCAACTAAAACTGCTTTAAATTTGATTAATCAAATATATTATAGGATAGGTAAATTTGCTTCCGGAAGTATTAAAAATGAGCATCATTGTATAATTTATAATAAGTTAAATTGGCTTCAACCTGAAGCAAAAAGAAACTGTCTCTGGCTTACTATATGTCATAAAATAATTCACAAAAAGTATAACCATCCTTTGTATAAGCAATTAAAAAGAAAGATAAATAACAAATCATATATAAAGACTAGGAATCCATTAAGCAATATCCCAATGTATAGAAGCTTTAATAGACTAGGGGATAGTATGCTCCAGAATAGAGTAGCATTAAATTGGAATGGTTTGACTGAATCACAGAAAACAAATTTAGATTTTTTTTTAATTTAAAAATGAATTGTTTAATAGTTTGTATTTTTTATGTATGTGTTTTAAACAATGTATGTATGTAGAGTGCGATTATGTTTGTTTGTATTAGTTATGTTAAATGTCAATTGTTAATTGGTAATTGTATTAGAATCTACATGCAGGACTTTGTTGAAAACAGGACTTTGTCCTAACAAATGAATTTCCTGTGAAAAAATAAACTTTTAATCAATCAATCAATCATATATCAGCCACAGATTGGATTACCAATTACTTATCTCAAAGAACCCAACTGGTAATGAGCATTTGTTAATGCTGAATGTTTGCATGTGTGGCGTGTAAGGCAAGCATGTATAGTGAGCTGAGTAATTTGTGGTGGATACTGGTTTCCTACCAACTGAATGTCTGTGCCTGTGCTGTAATTTAAAACTATCAGGCTAACCTACTGGTTCAGACACAGAGCATGGACCTCTCAGGCATCAACACGCACATCAACCCCTTGTGAGGGAAGGCTCCCTGGCCAGCCACAAGGTGTCGTGTGAGTGCCAGAACATTGCTCTCTCCCTCCCCAGGCTGAGACCTGTGCCACACACTGCAGCACCTTTCCCCAGCCTCAGCCCATTCAGCTGGCTCACTGAGTTCACACCTGAGCTCAGGCCACTGGTACGGGAAGGTAAGGTGGTCCCCATTTGGCCAATGGCCATCCCTGGAAACAATGTTACATTATCATTTTTTTTCAACAGTTTTGACCCCAAAATTTTAACATTGCCTTTTTATGACCCCTACCCATTCTGGATAAAATACTGTATGAAAAGTCATTTTGCACCACAAGGGTGAAATTACATTTTGGCCAAGATTTGAAAAATGACTGCTATCAGGTTCATGATTGTGACAGGGCTGAATAAGGCCCTGCCGCATTTGTTAAGCAGAAAGAGTTTAAATGCAAGAGTCTATCCTATTCTCTTCTTTTCTGTCTCTTGTCTCTCTGGTTGCGCAACCACATTTTCTTTTGAATCTTAGGAACCGATCACTCCGACGGTTTCGCAATTCTCCACTTCTCGCTATCTCTCTGCCTTCCCTTGCTCTTTCTGTCTTTTCTTCCCCCTTGCATATCTGCAGGTATAAAAATATATGTGAATCTCTGTGTGAAACTGTATATGAAACTGGGATCCCTTTGTTTAAATCTGTATACAGTGGCGTGAAAAAGTATTTGCCCCCTTCCTGATTTTCTCTATTATTGCATATTTGTCACACTGGATGTTTTCAGGTCTTTAGACAAAATATAATAATAGATAAAGGGAACCTGAGTGAACAAATAACACTTTTTTTTTTACTTATTTCATTTATTTAATGAAAAAAGTTAACCAACACCAACTGGCACTGTGTGAAAAAGTAATTGCCCCCTAGTTAAATCAACCCAATTAAAGGGATAATTAGAGTCAGCTGATTGAACACAGCCAGGCTTGATTATAGCCAGCCCTGCTCAATATAAACCTCACTTATTTTGACCCTTACCATCAGAGTCACGTTGCTAGCACAAAGATTCAACAAGCACATTATGCCATGATCAAAGGAAGTTCCTGAAAAGATCAGAAAAAAATTTGTTGCCCTCCATCAGTCTGGAAAGGGTTACAAAGCTATTTCTAAGGCTCTGGGACTCCATCGAACCACAGTGAGAGCCATAATCTCCAAATGGAGAACACTTGGAACAGTAGTGAATCTTCCCAGGAGTGGGAGGCCTGCCAAAATTACTCCAAGGGTGCAGCGTAA
Source organism: Neoceratodus forsteri (assembly GCA_016271365.2). NCBI lineage: Eukaryota > Metazoa > Chordata > Ceratodontiformes > Ceratodontidae > Neoceratodus > Neoceratodus forsteri. The sequence continues at coordinate 1,113,591,506 of CM028131.1, forward strand.
AATCATACAGGAAGTCTCAAAGGATCCTAAAACAACATCCAAAGAACTGCAGGCTTCTCTTGCCTCAGCTAAGGTCAGTGTTCATGACTCCACAATCAGAAAGAGACTGGGCAAAAATGGGCTTCATTTGAGAGTAGCAAGGCGGAAACCACTGCTAACCAAGAAGAACATAAACGCTTATCTCTCATTTGCCAAGAAGCACCTGGATGATCACAAGCCTTTTGGGAAAATGTTCTATGGACAGATGAGTCCAAAGTGGAACTTTTTGGACGACATGGATCCCATAATGTCTCGCGTAAAGCAAACACAGCATTCCACAGTAAGAACACCATACCAACAGTCAAACATGGTGGTGGTAGTTTGATGGTGTGGGGATGCTTTGCTGCCTAAGGACCTGGATGACTTGCCATAATTAAAGGAACCATGAATTCTGCTCTGTACCAGAAAATTCTTAAGGAGAATGTCCGGTCATCCTTCCATCAGCTGAAGCTGAAGCGTAGTTGGGTCATGCAGCAAGACAATGATCCAAAACACAAAAGCAAGTCCACATCAGAATGGCTAAAAAGAAGTAAAATTAAAGTTTTGGAGTGGCCTAGTCAAAGTCCAGACTTAAATCCAATAGAGATGCTGTGGTAGGACCTGAAACAAGCAGTTCATGCTCGAAAACCTACCAAATGTTACAGAATTAAAGCAGTTCTGCGAGGAAGAGTGGGTTAAAATTCCTCCACAGCGATGTGAAAGACTGATATTGAATTATAGGAAATGTTTGGTTGCAGTCATTGCAGCTAAATGTGGTGTAACCAGTTATTAAGTGTAAGGGGGCAATTACTTTTTCACACAGTGCCAGTTGGTGTTGGTTAACTTTTTTTCATTAAATAAGTGAAATAAAAAAAAAAAGTGTTATTTGCTCACTCAGGTTCCCTTTATCTAATATTACATTTTCTCTAAAGACCTGAAAACATCCAGTGTGACAAATATGCAATAATAGAGAAAATCAGGAAGGGGGCAAATACTTTTTCACGCCACTGTATAGTTATACTGTTGAAATGATTGCAAAAAATGGAATTCAAAGGGTTAACCTGAGATGCTGGTTTGAAAAATATTTCCAGAGCTGTCAACAAGAGCTCAGTTCTGAGTCACAACATTCTTTTTGCTGCACCTGCTGAAACTGACAAGAACACTATGTAAGAAACAGAATGTTCTCTTAACAAGTTCCCTGCAAAAACTTGTTATAAAAAGGGTTGCAGTGTTTTGAAAGAGGGAGAGATAGAGACTGAGAGACTAAGATTGGAAATTGAGAAGAAAAACTCAGAAGAAGGATTCTGTTTTCTATGTTTGTACTGCCATTGTAAATAGTGATGCTGAAAATATTTAATTTTTTATTTTGCAGTTATTAATAACAAAACACTATTTGCAAATTTTATAACTGCTCCTGATTTTCCTATGCTTCCTGTCCTGTGCCTCAACAACAGATGGTGTCAGCCTAAGTGGGGTTTACGCTATGCATTCTCTAAGCCAGGAACTTTGTGCGTGGGTACTAGACGTGGTACCAGGGAAGCATAGAAGAAACATATGAATTCTGCAGCAGCAAGTCCAGGAGTGATTACCAGAAGAATGGCAGCCAAAGTAGCAGAGACAGATGTCCAGGCTGAGACTGCACAGCTAGCACCAGTGATGAAAAAAAAAAAAACAGGTAGTGACAGAACCTGAAATCCTGACTGCCTTTTTCAAATGGTGTGCTATACAACAAACATAGATGGAGAAACACAGAAGAGAGGAAACACAGCAGAGAGAAAAAGTGATCCAACATTTAGAGAGACATAGAAAAGAAGAAATGCAACAACTCAAGAAGCAGAGAAAAAAAAGAGATGCAGCGACGGGAGCAGCAAAGAAGAGAAGAAATGCAGCAATGGATGGAAGCCTTGCAAGTTATCAAAGCTGTAGGATCTGGCACTGGTTTAGCAGACCAGCAAGACACAAACAACTTAAAGTACATTAGTTGTATCCCTCACATGATACTAAAGCATACTTGACAACTTTTGAAAGGGTTGCCACAGCCTGCCAGTGGCCAAAGCAGCAATGAACAATCAGACTGGTACCTTACCTGACAGGGAAAGCCCAACTTGCTAACAACAATATGGACCCTGCACAGTCACAAAGCTATGACCTGGTGAAAAGCGAAATCCTGAAAAGGTATGACATCTCAGGAGAGATCTATAGACATAGATTTTGGTTTTTGAAGTACAACTCCTCAAGAAGCCTTTGCCTGACTTAAAGAACTCTTGATGAAATGTCTCCAATCAGTGGGCAAAACACTCCCACAGATCATCAAAACATTTGTAATGAAGCAGTTTATTAACATCCTACTCACGGACATACAGCTTCGGGTAAAAGAACACTGACCAGAAAGTGGGGAAAAGGCTGTTTCTTTGGCTGAAGACCAAATGACCAGACAGATGCCACAGCAGTGAGGTAACCGCCAAGCACTGGTAAGACACTCTTTTTCCCATTTAAACTCCAAGTCTGATAAGAACTATGGTGGCAGTAACAAATCTGCATCAAAAGACCTTATTTGCTATAACTGTAATAAGCCAGTCCATATTGCAAGAAATTGCCATAGTAAGAAGAAGGATACTGGAGCAGATTTGTCATTAGCAAATTGGGACAAGTACTTAACAGATGTAAAGGTGGGAGATAAGACTGTGAAGAGACTTCTAGATTCAGAAAGCAGACAATTCTAGTGCATACTGAAGTGCTGGGAAAACAATGTCCAAAAGGACCAGATACTGGTGTCATCTGCATCCATGGGGACACTCGATACTATCCCACCAGCCAAGTGACTCTGACTATTTTGGTGTGTCACACCAAATGAAAGTGGAGGTATTACCTAAGTTACTTGTACCTGTGATTATTGGAAATAACTTTCCAGGATTTACTGAGTTAATCATAGAGGGAGTAAATCCTGATGTTTCAGCAGCAGTGCTAACGAGAACTCAGCAAAGAAAATCTCAGATGGTGGGGACACTTTTCCTTTTGGTTACTTTGATTTGGACTTGTTTGAGCAAAGCTCAAAGGTCCAGAAATCCAGGAAAGAAAGACAGTACTTGAAGAAACAGTGGCAACAAAAGATTGATGGATATAAGTGGTTAACATATGAAAATGCTGAAACTAAACTGACCACAGATTGTGATTTCCTTTCAGAACAAGCTAACAATGTTTCTCTCCAGGGTTATTTAAAGCACCTGGGGATGAAACCAAAACAGGGTGAACCTATAGTTAAAATATGTAATGGGCTACTGTACAGAGTTTGGGTTAAATCTCAGACACAGGATCAGATAGAACAATTGGTTATACCACAAAAGTATAGATCTGAGTTGTTACAGATAGCACATGATAGTCCTATGGCTGGTCATTCAGGGAGGGAGTGCACCCTTGCCAGATTGCTGTAAAGATTTTACTGGCCTGGAATTCATGAAGATGTTGCTACCTATTGAAGTTCTGTGCTGAGTGTCAGAAAGTAGCCCCAGTGACTAAAAAAGACAAGGTGCCCCTGGTGCCCCTACCCTTGATAGATGTGCCTTTTGAGAGAATTGCAATGGATTTGGTTGGCCCCTTAGACAAAAGTAAAAAGGGTAATTGATTCATTTTGGTAGTATGTGACTATGCTACTCAAGACCCAGAGGCAGTTCCAATGCGTACTGTTACAGCTCTAAAAGTGGTAGCAGAGCTTGCCAAACTTTTCAGCAGGGCCGGCATACCAAAAGAGATTATTATTGATCAAGGTAGTAATTTTGATGCTGCATTACTGAAGGAGCTGCACTGTCTATTAGGTATCACTGCCATAAGAACCTCCCCGTATCACACTCAAACAGATGGTCTTGTTGAGCATTTTAATCAAACCCTAAAATGCATGTTAAAAAGGTGTGTAAAAGGGGAAGGGAAAGACTGGGACTACTATTTACCTTACCTGCTTTTTGATTACAGAGCAGTGCCACATGGCATCAACAGGTTTTTCACCATTTGAAATGCTGTATGGTAGACAACCTAGAGGGCCACTGGATGTAGTAAAGGAAACATGGGAAGATAACTCCAATCAAAAACAATCTATTACATCTTATATGTATGCTCTGAGAAAGAAGCTGGCAAAATACAGCATGTTGAAATCACCCATAGTAATTAGGAAGAGACCCCTAACCAGCAGAAGGTGCATTATGACCATGGGGTAAAAGAAGAAGTTTTTGAGCCAGGTGAAAAGGACTTGCTACTGTTACCCACTACAGAGAATAAACTGTTAATGAAGTGGCAAGGGCCTTATGAAGTGCTTAGATGTACTGGCACAGTTAACTATGAAATTGAGACCCCTGATAGGAAAAATCCTACTAAGATATACCATGCTAAACTCCACAGGAAATGGGTTGAAAAACACCAAAAGCTGTTTTGCTCTTTTTTCCAGAAATTGATAAAAAAGATATTGATGTAGCTTATGATAGACTGGAACACACTGTAACTGCTGATGCTGTAAAAGTGAATGTTTCCTTAACCTCCGAACAAACCACAGAAATTTGTAACTTGCTAAAGACATTTATTTATTTATTTATTTTAAATTTTCTTTATACTCTCGCTGCTACTGTGGGGGTATACTTTACCCCCCCATTGAGCCTTGTACGCAGACGCTCAACTGACCCCCTAGATGGAGCCAGCCTCTGCCATGGTGGCTGGAGCGAGGAGGACCACAGCTTGCCCCCTATGGCGGGCCACCCCCGTGGCAGAGAACCAGGGGAGGAGACTACATTACCCTGAATCCCCGTCTCCATTAGTCGGGCTTTGTTTTGCCCACAGGATTAGCTCATCTGTCAGTGGCCATCACTGTGTAGGCAGGAGAGGTATTTGTAACTTGTAGCTGCATGTTCCTTCCCCTTGAAGTGCGGCTTGGCAAGGCAACGTTATGCCACAACTCCACCTCATGCTTCTACTGCATCGCCACCCTTGGGCACCCCCGACTGCCACCAGATGCTGCTTCAGGAGCGATCACTTCCCCACACCCTCCCCGGGAAGAGAGAGCAGTCCTACGGACACTCGATCTCTTCCCCCCCCTTCCGACCCCCAGTGGCCTGGGCTCATTCCCGAACCCGGGTCACCGGCGTGGCGTGTGGTGTGGTGTGGTGTCCAGCGCCTCAACCTTCAGCGCCACCAGGCTGGCTTGCTAAAGATATTTAACAGTACTTTTTCCACAGTACCAGGCAGAGCAAAAGGGGTTGAGCACATAATAGTGACAAGGAATGCTCACCCTATTATGCAAAAGGCGTACAGATTACCAGAGCAGTTAAGAGCTGACTTGGGTAAGGGGATACAAAAAATGAAAGAACTGGGTCTCATAGAAGAGTCGAGAAGTGCTTGGTCATCACCAATGGTGACTGTAAACAAAAAAGAGGGAGGTGTAAGAATCTGCCTTGATTTTAGGAAACTTAATCAAGTGTCAGAATTTGACAGTTATCCTATGCTCAGAATAGATGATTTGGTGGACAGACTGTGAAGTGTTAAGTATATCAGTACCCTTGATCTCACCAAGGGATACTGGCAAATCCCCCTAGCTAAAGAATCCAGAGACAAAGCTGTATTTGCCACTCCTACTGGATTCTATCAGTTCACCACCATGCTGTTTGGTTTACGTGGTGCACCTGCAACATTCCAACGGTACAGGGATGTAATTTTATCCCCTCACACTGGTTATTGTGCTGCATACCTGGATGATGTCATGGTGTACAGTACAAACTGTAAAAGTCACCTAGAACACCTACGAGCAGTTATCCAATTGATCAAAAAGGCAGGTCTGACAATTAATCCTACCAAGTGTGCACTGAGCATGCAGGAAACCAGATATTTGGGCTATGTTTTGAGAAATGGAAAAGTCAAGCCAGAGGTTTCTAAGATAGAAGCTGTAGCTAACAGCCCTGTCCCCAAAACCAAGAAACATGTCGGGTCATTTTTACGGCTGGCTGGTTATTATCGAAGATTTGTTCCTAGCTTTTCCGAGTTAGCTACTCCCCTCACTGAACTCACAAAAGAAACAGTTCCCAAATAATGTGAAGTGGATCCCAGAGTGTGACAAGACTTTTCGGGCCATTAAGGCTGCATTATGTTTGGCCCCTGTTTTAAGAAGCCCGGACTTTGAGAAACAATTTCTGTTACAGACTGATCCATCAGAGGTAGGCCTAGGTGTAGTCTTGAGTCAGCATATAGATGGGAAAGAACATCCTATTCTGTACATAAGTAGGAAATTGCATGACAGAGAGAAAAGGTACTCCACCCTTGAAAAGGAATGCCTTGCAGCAAAGTGGGCCATGGAGTCCCTTAAGTTTTACATACTAGGAGCTGACTTTGTACTTGTAACAGATCACAATCCTCTCTGTTGGCTTACCCAAATGAAGGATAAAAATTCTAGTATCACATGGTGGTACCTGGCACTACAGCTATTGAAATTTAAAGTGATGCACCAAGCTGGGAACGAGAATGTCAATGCAGATTTTTTGCCAAGATATGGATCAGACTGAAAAAATGTGAGTTGAATTTCTCTCATTGCTATGCTGCATATGTACTGAACTGTAAAAGTTATAAGCTAATGCTAGAAAATAATTCAAAGAAAGTTTTGGAAACCTGTTTTTGTAAAACAGGTTCCCTCTTAAAGAGGGGGGTTCGTGACATGGCTGAATAAGGCCCTGTCAGATTTGTTAAGCAGAAAGAGTTTAAATACAAGAGTCTGTTCTATCCTCTTCTTTTCTGTCTCCTGTCTGTCTGGTTGTGCAACCAAATTTTCTTGTGAGACCTAGGAACTGATCACTCCGACAGTTTCACAATTCTCTACCTCTCGCTATCTTCCTGCCTTCCCTTGCTGTTTCTATCTTTTCTTCCCCCTTGCATATCTGCAGGTATAAAACTATATGTGAATCTCTGTGTAAAACTGTATGTGAAACTGGGATCCTTTTGTTTAAAACTGTATATAGTTATACTGTTGAAATTATTGCAAAAACTGGAATTCAAGGGGTTAATCTGAGATGTTGGTTTGAAAAATATTTCCAGAGCTGTCAACAAGAGCTCAGTTCTGGGTCACTATGTTCTTTTTGGTGCACCTGCTGAAACTGACAAGAACACTGTGTGAGAAGCAGAAGGTTCTCTTAACGAGCTCCTTGCAAAGACTTATTATAAAAAGAGCTGCAATGTTTTGCAAGAGGGAGAGAAAGAGACTAAGAGACCAAGATTGAAAATTGAGAAGAAAAACTCAGAAGAAGGACTCTTTTCTTTGATTTTACTGTCATTGTAAATAGTTACACTGAACAATTTTTACTTGTTATTTTGCTGTTATTAATAATAAAATGGTATTTGTGAATTTTATAACTGCTCCTGGCTTTCCTATGCTTCCTGACCTGTGCCTTGATGACAATGAGGTGGTGTGAAAAAATGGCTATGTTGAAAATATGGGGTCAAAATACTGAAAACTTTTAAAGTTATGAGCAAGCTTAGAAAAATGTCAATGTACCTGAATAACTTAGTTGTTTTTTAATATTTTGACCCCAAATTTTCAACAGAGTTGTCTTATTACCCCTCCTCATGAACTCAGTAGGTGAAAAATTTCAAATCCTGCCCAAAAGGTGATTTTGTGGAGTGACTGCGAAATCACCTTTTGTCCTGGAGTGGAAGAATTTCACCTACTTGTTCATGAGGTAGGGTGCCAAAAAGGCTATGTTAAAAAGTCAGGGGAGAAAATATTAAAACATAAAAATACATTGACCACAGGCACGGGGTCAAATGTCGCAAGACATTATGCTGCATGGCAAAACCACGCTGCCAATACAGCACGATTTATGCCATGAGGCATGTCTTTCTGTTGGGGCTTCCCTCCACCCCCTGTTATGGGGGCTAGCCCCAGGCCCCCACTCAAAGATTCTCAACTACAGGGGTCCAATTGGAGAACGATGTCGGAAAAATAAAATGTTTCTGGGATCGGGAATCAAACCCGGTCCCAGACGCAGCGTCTGGGTTCCTACTGTTGTGGCACAGTCCTGTGAGCCATGGCAGCTGCTTGTCAGAACCCACTCCCAGCAGAGATCTTATCCTCTGCCTGGAAAGTGCTACTGGTGCAATACTGCATACAGCAGTATCACAGTATTGCACCAGTAGCGGTAGCATACTGTGCTGTACCGGGTTAGCCAAAATGTCATACACTATTAAGCATGCGACATTACGAGCCGGTAGGTTGACCAAGTACCTGATTTCCTCAGTTCCAGGTCTGGTGTTGAAGAGTAAAGATGTGTCTCTGGTCCAGAGATGATTACAACTTTGAACCCCTGGTAGATAAGTGAGGAATGAGGTGAGGTGGTGGGTGCTGAGTGGGAGGGTCAGTAGGGGGAAGGTAACGGTGGTGGTAACAGACATCAATAGACTGTTTTAGTTTTTACATGGATTTAAAAAGAATAAAAAAGACTATGAGGGATGGTTTTCTTTATTTGAGGGACTGACACAGGGGATTGGGCATCCCAGTGTGGGTGTTATATTTGGTGGCACAGCAGGTGGGCTCCTTACTGTCACACAGTGGAAATGGGCTGGAAGAAGGGTACTAGCCGGCACCAGGGATTGGGCACCCTGGTGTCAGGATGGAAAATACCTAAGGATCAAGTCACGAGATGGGGGGTGCAACCTACTCATGAAACTGGCAAGAAACATGAGGAGTTAGCAGCTTGAGGGGGGTGCACACAGCACTCAGACAGGCAGAATGGCTGCAAATATGATGGATGTCACAGTTGGGGAGGGGATGACTCGGGAGGATAACAGGTGGAGGGGAGTCAACTCAGCACTTGGAGTTAAAAAAAAGTGACTCAACAGAGTTACGTCTGGAAGGCAGAGCAATTACAACTCATTGCCTCTGCTGCTAATTTCAGCTGACAATCCCAGGCACCAGGAACTAGCTGGCAGTGATGTGTGGTTTGACCTGAGTAGCAGACAAAGCAGAAGATGGGTTTGTAGCAGACAGTCAGCCTCAAGGTTTAATGTGGTATGAATGAAGTCCAAGGCGGGGGGGGGAGAGAGAGAGACACCCCCCCCGCTGCTCAGCTGGTTGCTGAGTGGTGTTATGTAGATGGAACAAGTCAACCACTGTCTGATAGGAGTGACTGGCTCCTTTCAATTATGCGCAGTTTCTGCCCACCAAGCAGGGAGTAGTGTCATGCCCAGAGTTCCTGGTAATTGGTTTGTCAGTGACGAGCCCACTTGGCAGTGACACACCTCTGAAATACCATTCTTTGTAACAACATGTTTACTGAACATGCATGCACATACACATGAACATAAAAATAGATGGAGTAATGTCTAGAGATAAATCAGTCCACTGTGGGGGGCCAAACGCCAGGGATCAATTCTTGGACCACTATTCTTTAGCTTATCCAATATCTGAAATCTTTCAAAAATCAAATGTTGTATGCCAATGATGCAGTGTTGTATCACAACTCAGAGTCTGTGGCTCCTGTACATGCTGATTTAGGGGGAAGATTTTTTACTCTCTTCCTGCCATCCGTACACCGGTCCGAGTGGATCTGTCAATAGGTTGCCAAAATCCCAAATTACTGCCCTTCTCCGGGTCCACCCCAGAGTTAGAATATAGGTTAGGGGGCATGGGGACACAGCCCTCACATGAACACTGGGTGGGAAATTTAAATCCTGGCACCCTAATGACAGGAGCATTTGGATTGGCATGTTCCGATGGTGGAATCATGTCATTTGGTACATCAGCTAGACTACACAGGTAAGATTCTGAATTTACACGTAAGTACTCTAGATGAACAATTGTTAGAAATAGTACCATGTATAAAATAAATGGGAATCCTTTTGGATTCTACTTTTAGTTTTTAGAAATCATGTGGACTATATTACTGCAGAAATTTATACTAGTATGGGACAACTCCACAGGCTGTAGCATTTTTTTACACAAGATATTAAGAAAGCAATTGTTCAGCAGACTCTGTTGCTATTCTTGAATTATGGTGGTATCATAGTGGATTGGTGTCATAATAAAAAGGTAAACAACGAGGGCAGGATTCACAAAGCAAATGCATTGGGCACAACCTGGATGCACCGATCGAAGACAATGTGATTCACAAAAAGATGCGCTGCAAGATGCCCCATGCACATTCCCACTGTGAATCACATGGATGTTGAATGGTGCAACTGGAGATGCCCCAGCACAACCGTGATGCGCAAAACCATCCAGGGCAGAACAGTGAGTATGGAGAAACCCAGCAGGGGATGGAGGAGCAACAGGGGAACCTGCAGTGGCACAAAAGATGCAGGGACAGATACCCACAGTGACCAGCCAAAGTGGCAAAGGGCCCAACAGTGGCCACAGCAGACAAGGTACACAGACAGGACACACACAGCAACACCCAGAAGCACCCAACACAACCCACACAGGAGCCTAGGTGGCACATATGACATCCCAGTGATGTGGAGGTAGGTGATGCCACACAGGGGCACACCAGTGGATAGGCTGGCACACAGGCAAGAGCAGTGCACCACACAGGCTCACGAAGCCCACAACCTACGTGGACCACATGCAGGGCCACAGAACAATATTGCAGCAGCGCAATGGATGCAGCCCACATGCAGGGCCACAGAACAATATTGCAGCAGCGCAATGGATGCAGCTCACAGGCACTACACACAGAACAGAAGCACAGACGAAGGCAGCATGACACAATGCCCACCCACATGCCACAGGCAACACGGTGGGCATGCAGTAGGTCTGACATGGCAGGGGGCAGGATACAGCCACCTGCCATAACACACATGCAGACGTGTATGGCAGCAAGGGAACAGGGGACAGTAGCAGACAACAATATAACACAACCACAATAAACAGTGAATGACCACAGACAATGGTTCAAAAATAAACCTGTTTACTAAGAACAATGTCACACAAACAACTATATACAATAACAACCAGTAGGAACTGGGAAGGGGAGGGTTGGGGACAGCACTCATACAAAAGGGGTAGGCAGGGGTTGAATGTGGTTGCGTGTGCCGGTAAAGGGTACAGCCAGTGAAAACCTGTGAGATGGAAGGGATGGTGGATAACACACATTGGGGCCACGTAGCAATGTCTATGTCTGTAAGGCACGGGACGTGCTACAGCATGGTGCCCACGCCTATGTCCTCTGATGCTCAGCAACTGTAGAAGCCTTGTCACTGCCCGCAGCAGTCATCCCTGATGCAAGTACAGTGGCCGTAATGTCATCCACAGAGACCTCTGGACACGTAGCCCCAACCGCTGTAGCAGTCTTTGACACCTCTGACGACCATGGACACTTGGCTGTACACCCCTTGGATCTACAGTGGGGGACACAGACAACAGAGACTAAGTGCCATGTTCCACACTCCCCCCCCATTACCCCGCGAGTGTGCTGGAGGCATCCACCACAGATATGGCCAACAGCCTGCAAGGCACACCACACACTGTACCTGGCAGGCACACAGTGCCACACCTTAACCTTGCACAGTAACCCAGTGGGTGCATGTCCCACGCATGCTTACAGGGGTGTGTACAGAGGGGCATAAAGCCATGCCCCACATGATGTGCACATGCCAGCAGGCTAGACAAGCATGCAGGCCCTGTCAGGACACCAATGGAGCACCACAGGGTGCTCACTGTGTGTATGACATGCACACATGGTGAGTGTACGCGCAGGGACCAGGAGCACTGTGGCCCAAGCACACATCACAATCCCCACACCCCATGTGTGTGTGCGACTGGCAACACACGGGCATGCACAATGTACCAGTAATAGCCAGCAGAGCACACAACCCCCCCCCCATTAGACACACAGAAAATGCAAAACACAGACACTCACCTGCATGGAGCATGTCCCTGTCCACGGGCACCACCAGTGGCCCTAATGCACCTGTCCTCTACTGCTGCTGCAGCCCACCACCTGGCTACTGGCCCTGCAGGGGAAACAAATGCAGAAACACCATAAGGAAATGCAAGGTGTGACATGCCACCCCCCTGCCACAACACCAGTGCCAGCATGCAGTGAAGGCATCAACACACAGTGCCCCAGTGATGATGGCTCCAGTTGTGTGCAGCTGCACACAGCACCCCTTACCATGCCCACCATGTGTGCAGATGTACGCAAGCAATGCTAATGGTTGTGTCAGCCGATGCATGCCACAGTGGCCATGCCCCACCCAAGCACCATGGCACACATGCCCACCCCGTGACGTGTGGGCAATGGCAACACTGTGCATGTGCTGCTGTGCCCACATGTGTGAGTGTTCCTGTGTGTGTAGTGGTGTGTGGTGCAGCTGCCCCAATCCCCATGCTACCCCTGTGCATTTGTAGTACTGCGACATACCTGGGCGTGGTGCTGCACCCCTGCATGCATGGTCCCGTAGGCTCATCAGCCTGTCCTGGTCCCTGCACTGTAGATCACTGTACCTGTGCCTGCATTGCTCCCCAGTGCAGGAAATACAGCACTAGTTGCGCGGCTATCTGGGCCCATGCAGTGGATCGTGGCTCACTGAGGTCATCTGACCCAAATAGCTGCCCCTGAACCTGCAGCACCAGGGCCACAAGGTTGAGGAGCTCCACCTCACTCCAGTTCATGGCCCTTGGCTCATCCTCTGGGCACATGGCATGATCACAGACAGTGTCAGCAGAGCAGGTGTGCACAGACAATTATGCTTCACTTCACTGGCACAGTCGCGCCATATGCACATATAGCTGTTGTGCAATGCACATCGCATGGCATGCTGCTGTGCAATTACTGCCAACAGTGCGCTATAACACATGCACACAGCGCACTGCCAGGGCAGGAATGCAGGGTCATGGGTCATGGTTGGGTCGCGCATGCACACACTGCACAGGGACACCATCTTGTGACTAGCAAGCAGTGCCGTGCACAGTACTGGTGTTGCGCCGTAAGCCACAGGTACGCAGTAAAACCCCGTTGCGTGATCAACGCACACACCGTAACAGGCAGCACAGAGGTCATCACACAAATGGACATTTATGCGCAGGAAGGGGCAGTCACGCGTTGTGTGTTACCAGACTGGTAGCGCTCTGCCTGTCAGGCCAAATGCACATGCACGTATATGCACTGTGACTGTTGCACCATATTCAGGACTTGCCCCAGTCCAACGCGCATGCGCTGGATATGCGCCGTGCGGAGATGCACCCAATGCAGCAGATGCACCATACAGATTGGGATGAGATGAGGGCAGTTATGCAATTCACATACATTGCTCTCAAATCAGTTCATTGCCGAATTCAGGGGCATCTCACCTGTTCAGCATCTCATTAATGCTGCTCCAAACCTCATTTGCATGCCCTGAGCCATAAATGCTCCTGAAGGTGCCTCCATAGAGCTCAGGTGACTGAGAGGAATTGCAGCCTTGAAGGTAGTTTTTTTGAGACTATTCCAAAGGCAGTGTAGCAACACCAGAGGACTGTGTGAGGTCTTGGACAGCCAGTTATTGTCCACGGCTGTTCAAGGACAACAGACACATCCAGGTGTGTGCCACACACTGTCACACTGGCCATATGAGGCCTAGCTTTGGGGGGGGGTGTTTGCTGGTGGGTGGTGTACCACGGCTCCATAGACGGCTGACATGTGTGTTGCAGTCCTGACCACCATCCGGTGTTACTTGACATGCAACACCTGCATCATGTTCAGGACAGTGCATCTACACTTGCCACTGCAACAGGACTGGATGGCCAATGCACAGCTGTCCCTGACAGTCCCAGATCCTGTTCTAGATATGTATGGCAGGTGGGGGTGTGATCGGCAGACAAGGTGCCAAGATCCTGCTGCAGCCAGATGCCGTGCCTGTACATGTATAGAGCTGCATGCGCAGGGCTAATGGCTGCATATTCTCACCCACAGAAGCCAACATGACCGGACGAGACACAGCTGCTGGATGCAGACATCCAAATTTCACTGGTGACAATGGTAGGGCACTGATTGAGGCATACCTGCTGTGGAAGGACATCCTGTCTGGCAGGGGTGGCAGCCATCAGCTGTGGGACAAAGGCTGGGAGGCAGTGGCATGGCATATGAACACCATTGGGAAGTACAACAGGACACCATAGGAGTTCAGAAAACATCTGAATGATGAGAGGAGGAGAGCCATGGAGAAGGTGGTGCACAGAGGCCTTCCTGAGTAGGACATGGGTGGTCCGCAGACAGGGGAGTGCCTCACACCCACAGAGGAGCTGCTTGTGGCCAGCATGGTGTTGCTGGAGGAGGGGTTCCAGACTGGCAGCAGCCCAGTGCAGCACTGTGAGCATACATGCCCTGGGGATGTGCCTGTCCACATGTGTGTGCCATGTGCGCCGTGACACCCCTGCTGTGTGTGACTGTCAGGCCATGTGCGTGTGTGAATCGACCATGGATCTCTGCGCCGCATCTGTGTCCCATGTTGTACAGTCGTGTGATGGGCTGGGCATGTCTTGGAAGGGCATCTGTGGCATAGGGGTGCTCTGCACACCAGTGCTGCCTTCCCAGTGGTTGTTGACCAGGGTTTTGCACAGTCCTGCATGGTAACATGTGGGTATGTACAGGCACTGGGCCTCTCCAGTTAGTGCTGGTGCATGGCTGCATCAATGGAACAGGCATTGCATGTCTGTCGCAGGGGCTGTCAGGTGCAACAATGGCACACCTCTATGTCCAAATGTACATGCCTGTCTGACCACTACTATCACCCATGTTTGTAACCATGTATCCCTTCTTTCTGTTACAGCTCCATCATGCCTCACGGGGGCTGCCATGTCTAGTGCACTGAGGGATGCCACAGCAGGAGATGAGGCAGGGCCGCCCCACAGGGCTGCGGCCATGACTGGAGATGGTGCTGTCGCTGGACTGTCCCACACCACAGGTTCCCCAGCCACATCATCAGTGGTGGCAGGCCCATCAAACACCTCAGCAAGTGGTGCCATAGCTGGCAACCGTAAAGCCACTTGGCTGGAGGGTTTTCTGGGTTTGGCTGATGATGACCCAGAGGACATGGTGGACATCGCTGATGCCCTGCTGGCACTGGCATCTGGTACACAGAGGGCATACAGCGATGTTGCTGATGATCTTGATGCCACACAAATCTTGGAGGACATGGCCAACAGTGTGGCACCCGATGCACAGGTGCATGCGCAGGTGGCACCTGCAGGCATTGGTATTCTTGCCACCCACGGAATGCCCACAGAGCCTGCACAGCCACCCACGGTGGTGGGTGCTGTGGGCTTTGTGCCTATTGCTGCTGTGGCAGCGGGGACCACCAGTGTGGGTCAGCTGGGTGATGTGGGTCTGCCGCAGGCAGTGGTGGACTGTGATGCAGCCATACCTGGATGTGCTGTGGTTGCATAGTCCCATTCCTCACACATACCCCAGCCTGCTGTGATGTGTACACCAACAATAGATGCACAGTGGCAGGCTGGCACAGCACCTGGCCATCGGCGCTGTCCCTGTGAGCCTTCACCCGCTGACAAGATTGAGGGCTATGCAAACCTCCTGCAGGACACCGTGGAGGGGCAGGCATCCCTATGGGCAGAGCTCAAGGGCCTTTGGATGCTGCTGCTGGCCATTGAGCATGAGTTGGCGGCTGCGTGGCATGCCCAGATGTTGGCAGAGGCACGCCTACTGCAGGTGGGCATGACCGCAGCTCTGGAGCAGATTGTGCACGCTGCCGAGGCTGCATGTGCATCCAGTGTGCAACGTGGACGCCAGGCCTCCAGCTGAACACCCAGGAGTGCCTCACGCATGCCCAGGCAGTGGCGTCAAGTAGACTCAGTGCTGCTGACACCGTCACCACATCTCTCCATACCCATCATCCTCGTATCTGACATGGATCATGGGGCCACCACACCAGTGAGCACCTGTTCACGGTCTTGCTGCAGTACCCTCCAGGGGTGTTGGCTACCCCCCGTGGCTAGTGGTTCTGCATCAGTGACCACCAGTCATGGGTGTGGTCACCCACATGTCTGTGGTGCCTCCCTGTGATATCTGGGTCACTGCTCACATGGCTAAGCAAATGCAACCTGTGTGGCCCACTCACCTAGCTCCCCATGCCTGGGGTGGTGTGGGTGGCATGCGTCTGTCCCAGTGCATTGCTATTGTGTGTCCCCTGTGCACTGCCACATGCATGTCCATGTGTGCCATTGTTGTACTGTGTGGCATGGGCATGATGAGTGTGGTGCTGTGTCTGCTGTGCACATGTGCCAGCAGCTGTACACTGATCCATGCCATCCCCAGCACATACACTGTGGCCCATGGCCATGCAGATCCGGTTGTGTGTGCTTGTGTGTGTGTGTGTCTATGTGTGTGCAGCATGTTCTCCATCATGGGTGCGTTACACTGCAGCATTGCTGCTGTTGTGTGGCCTTTGGTATGTGTCTGGCTGTGTGGATCTGTGTGCGGGATGTGGGGGGCCATCCGTGTAGTACCCACCTGTGATACTCACCTGCAGTCACCAAAGTGCTCCCCCACAATGGTGTCCCTGTACTGCCAGGCCCTGGTGACCAGCCACGGGTCTCGGCGTGGCACTAGTGGTCCAGGCCAACGCCCCCGGACCGCTGCATCCTCATCCCCCTCCTGATCCTCCTCCCTTGAACTATCGCCTTTCTCAGCCTGGACAGCTGTAGTACACAACAGGCCAGGAATATGCCACAGGCCTTCTCTGGGCTATACTGTAGGGCACCACCTGACCTATCCAGACACCAGAAGTGCATCTTCAGCATGCCAAAGACACACTCGATGATGAGGTGTGTAGCGATGTGTGCCTCATTGTAATGCTCCTCCGCCTCTGTTCTGGGTCATCAGAATGGGGTCAGTAGCCAGGGTCGGAGTGGGTATGCAGCGTCACCTGTGGAGAACAAGGGTGGCCATTACTTCACTGTTTAAATGTGCATCATGCCCTCCCCCCCTGCACCATGGTGCACTGGTGTGAGTGCCAGTTGTACACCCTGGATCATGTGTCAACTGTTCCTGCCAGTCTACATCCCCCTCCTAACTGCTGTGGCCTGGCCATGCTGCCCAGGTCTGCCTGTGACTGCCCATGCCATGGTTGCTCACATGTGTTCCGACCCCCATTGTCTGCCCTGGGTGCCCGGCAGTCACCCATGCCTGTCTGCATGTGGTGTGCTCTGCCCTGCCACACATGCCTGCTGTTGCACTGCACCCCACCTCTCATGCATTGCTGTTCTGCTGCACTGTCCCTCTGTGTGTACGGGTGCAGTGCTGTCCCCCCTCCAGTGTCCTGCCTGTGTTATCCCCTTTACACATTTTGAATCATACCATTTGCATACCTGCCCCCTCCCATCCTGTGCTGTGCCATGATGTCCTGTTCATGTGCAGTTCAGCATGACACACACATCTACAAGATGTCCACTCTGTATGTTCCCAGTCTTGAACCTGTGGCAGAGGGTGGACTGGTGCCATATGAAGGCATCATGTGTGCTCCCAGGATGTGTGGTGCAGACACTGCTGATACACCCTGTGGCATTGTACACCACCTGGCAGTTTACAGAGTGGTAGCCCTTGTGGTTGACACATGTCCCGCCATCCTCACCAGGTGGTGTGCGGATTGCCACATGGGTGCAGTCAGTGGCCCCTATGACATCTGGCATGCATGCCACCCCGTGGAACTGCTGCATGGCTTCTGTCCACTCTGCTTGTGTGCTTGGGAAATGGATGTATTCCGTAGCTTGGAGCAGTGCGATGAGGAGTTGTGTGAGGAGATGGGACGCGGATGGCTGGGAGATGCCAGTGGAGTCTCTGGCTGGCCTCTGGAAGGTTCTTATGGTGAGCAGGCACATTACTGTTGTCACCTTGGTCTCCACTGCTATGGCAAGACCTCTTCCAGTGAGTGTCTGCATTTCATCATGGCACAGCTCATAGAGTTGCCTCAGAATAGCCCTGTTCAGGCAGTATTGGCCGACCGTTTCAGTATCCGTCAGCTGTTCAAACATCAGTCTGGCACAATACTGCTGCAGGGCTGGCCACCTATGGTGCCTTTTGCCGCCACATTGCTGGTTCACCTGTCTCCTTATCCCCATTATCATGCCCACCATCAGGAATGGTGCACCATCCATTGTTGGTTTCAGCTGCTTCTCTCCAGCTTGCTCCTGCTATCCTGCGGTCAGCCTGCTGGGGGCTTGCACGTAAGTCTACTCCTTTTATACTTATCTCCACATGGCGCATTTGGTATTTGCACCATGGATGCTCTGTACATGCACATACATTTTGCTCTGTGTATGGCTCTACGCTGTATATACAGTTACACGTCCCCTTGAATTGCACCGCATGTCATTACATTTTGTCTCTGGCATATCCTGTTCAGCGCAGTGCATCCGGCTTGTGCCGGGGCATCTGCGCTGTCTGTGAATGGCTCCATAGCACATTTCCGGGTTGCACAGGTGCATCTCATATGCGCCCAGGACATCTGCTTTGTGAATCCTGCCCCAAGGATGTACTTTAAAAAAATATGCTTGTTTGCTTTATTATTGCTCTCAGTGGACACACCATTGCCTTATTTTAGACAAACTGGATTAGCAGCCACAAAAACTTATTTCCAGACTGGCACAGCTCACTTTTTTGTATAACATATTGCCTACAGGTCAGGAAGCTTCTGTAGCAATAGAATGCAGTACAATAGCTAGTACAAGCAATTTAGATCCTTGAGTGAATTAGATATCCAGTTATCTTTCAAATGCACAACTGTCGGCCAAAGGTCTTTGAGCTATAACTCAGTAAAAGCATGGAATGAATTGCCTACTGTTTTTTTGGTTTTCTGTAAAGGTTTTTCTGCCAAGGGGTGGATGGGTGGCTATCAGCTGGATCCTCACTCTCTCGGACCATCACCTACCTCCCCTACCATAAATTGCCCCCCCCGTGGGGTCTAGGAAGGGGAGGTCTGTCCCCTGCTGGCACAATCAAATCCAGATTCAGGGACTGGTGGAGGTGCAGGTCAGAGAGGAGTGGGCCTGGCTTCATAAAGCCCATCTGAGACTCTTTTCTTCTTTTTGGTCCCTCCCTCTCTGTAGCTAGGACACGCATGTTGGCATGTGCATGTGCAAGCATGCAGACTCCTCAGAAGTCTTGCAGCTCCCTTCCTTCTTGGCCATTCACAGATCCATCCTACCACCAGGTTCCACCTGGTGACAGTCATGCAGCAGAGCCAGCAACCCTCCCTCCCCATGAGAGGACAGCAGTCTGGTGGGTGTTTTATCCTCTTCCCTTTGGCCAGCCCTCAGCAACCTGAGATCACTCCTGATTCCAAGTCACTGCTGGTTGAGGGCGGTAGCAATATATGGAGAGAATACTGGATGGACAACTATGCAGAACCAGTGTGTTCTGCGACAGAGGGGTTTTGATTCCCTTTGATCGCGAGAGTGATGCTCAAGAGGTCCATGAGAATCAGAACCCCAAAGATGGCAGAACTCACTGGTTGTGCGGGAAGTTGTTCATCCTGTATTTTTTATAGTGTATAGACTATACAGTATAGTATTATGTGAAATGGTCATGACGGTTCTTTCAGAACAAAACTAACTTGTGCATTCTCTAGAGGTTTCAGAATGCTGTTTTATCACAGAAGGGTGCAATCACATTCCATGACCACTGACCTGTGATACTATAGCATTTTAAAAAGGATGGAATTCTATACAGAACAATGCTCTACTAAACACTACATGTGCTTTCCTTCCCTTACCCCTCAATTGCCTGGCTAGTCATCTAGCTCCCTGAGACACCCCCTTGTGGCAGGATGATAAAAGATAGATACAATGTTTCCTTTTCTCTCACCCTTTCCTGTACTTTCTTGTCTTCTTCTAACTATCCTTTACCTTTCATGTCAGGGTGGCCAACCCGACATCTCTTTAAAATCCTTAGCTGTACTATCCCTTTCTCTTTATTTTATATCTAATAGCTGCCACTTTAAATAAAGTCATTCCCCTTTGGGTTATGGTGCTGTTATTAAAGAATAAAACAGGAACTTCATTAGAGATGGAGGAAAGCGCTCTGCGCTGTTATGTTGAGGTAATTCTGTCCACAATTGAAGATTCTTGCGGAATGTGCACACATTTGCAAAGGATTGTGCATGCACATTCTTGCAGGTTCCTGAGCACATTCGTGAAGGAAACCCCCTACCAAAAGAACTGCTGAGCTCTTCAGAATGTTACTGTTTGCTGCAGTAGTGAGAAAATTGGCTGTTTGGCTGAAAAAGAAATTGGGGAATGGCGGGAATGTGTATAGTTACCATGGAGCCTTAATGCTCCTTGGATATGGCCCCCAGTGCTGTGCTAAATGTCTGCTCCATGGACTGGTGAATGAATTGAAGATTAGGACACTATGGGCAGGATAAAGAAAGCCCTGTAGTGACCTTCAGTAGAATAAAAATGTTTTTTTTTCTTTAGAGAATCTACATCCTCAAGACAGCGAGGAGCTGTAGCACATGGCTTCAGGCCAAAATGAAAAGTTCAGCTGATGGCTGACATAACAGCCACTGGGGACAAGTGAGCATAAATGAGACCTGTTTTTGGAATAAATAAACAGCCCTAGCAATACATAAATAAAGGTTCTAGGCTGTTTTGTTCTCCTTATATGTTATAAAATTGATGTACTTATAAAACGAAGTAATAGTAATCTTTTAAATTTTATAATGAAACAGTTCTCTGATAAAGAGAATGTATTTGACTGGTTTCCTAACCTTGCAGGGTAAGATAGATAGGGAGCGTGTCCCTCATCTGCTCTTCCTTGTCAAGGCTGGAGGTTCCTCTGCTAAACATGCACAATATTGATTTTATTGCAAAATAAAGTCTGTTACCTGAATATGCAGCTCTGGTGTTTTGGAGGATCTTACTATGGGGCTGGTAGCCCATGAAAGGGCTGCTCTTATAGTAATAATATGAGGTGATGTCACTGAAAAGGGAGGAGCTAATGCCCTGATGATGCCTATCTCCATTAATTAAGTTTTTTTCTGATCTTTCAGGCATCTTTTTCAATCGGTATTATAATAGGAGATACAATGAGCCTAAGGTGAATTTGAGGGGACAACATAGCCATGGTGAAACAGAATAAGAACATAACAAAATTGCCTATGTTTATTAATTGACAGGTCACATGTCTGCGGTGTCACCCCCATGTATTATATAACCTCTCCACCAGGGGGCTAGAATTTAGATAGGGAGATCAGTCTCTTCTGACCAGAGAGAAGGAAGGACATGTGGGTGTTTACGCACGAGTGAGATATGTATATGTATAATAGTGGCACAGTAGTGCCACTATAATTAGGGTTAAGGACCCCATTTAAGGTTGAAGTGTGAAATTTTGCAGCTTAATAACTTTGCCTCTGTATGATGGATTTGCCTAAAACTTTGCAGGCACGGAGCAGTACCATAGATCTCTGGATCTGCCAAGCTTTGTAATGGTTGGATATATGGTTGTAGAGCTATAAAACGCAATAGAAAGTAGTATTTACGCTTTTTTGCGCATCCTTTGCTCGCACCTACAGGTCGCACAGTTTGCGTTACCGGTACAAAATCTTCAGAGAACATGCAGCCGGGTCCCTGATGTGCCTTTCAAAAATGTTGTGAAAAAATATTAAATGGTTCAAAAGTTATTCAAAAAACAAGTTTCCCATTATAGTCAATGGGAAAAGTTAACAAAAAGTTTGACAGTGTCGCAAATGCAGTTTTTAGTGTCGCAAATGACCCCTGTAGTGTCGTGAGTCAGCCATTTTGTTTTCAGTTACTGGTCACAGAAATGCTTGGCATTTAAATGGGGTACCATCTAGGGACACCATTCTTTTTGTGTTCACCTAGTCAAGCCCTGAGGATGCTAGCCATGTCTTTTTTTGGTGTTAAACACCCCAGAAATATGTTTTTGAAATTTTTTTTAAACTGTAGTGCCACAAAGCAGTGTTGCACTTGCGACACTTTTGTGATTTTTTTTTTTGCGAAAATGGCATAATTTACAACACTACTTTGTGACACTATGCCCAAAATAATAGGAAATCTTTGCTACCCTGCTGCAAAAGAACGCTTTGGTCTTCTGGGCTGAAATTTGGAAGGAAGAAAGCCAAGATCCCACGGATGTGCATTTTGGTGGTTTGGTGACAAAATGTTACAGAGCTGCAAAGAAACAGTACTCCAAAGTTGACAATTTTTCCCATAGGTTACCATTACGGCATCCACCGCGCCTTTCGGGGCCCGTATCTCGGAAACGCTTCGAGATACGGATTTTTATCAAAAACTAGCCAGGAAAGTAATAAGTTATATGAAATTTTTATTTTTTTCTACATTGTACAGTTCCTGAGATATAAGCAATTTATTATTCCAAGTGTTCATTTTCTGCTCTGAAGCCCATTATTACGCATACATTCTTTGTATTCACTGTGTTTCTCAATGCATCTTTTGGGGAAAAAAAGGGTGTGCATTTTCGTTACTGTTACACTTAGCATTTCCACTTGCATTTCCATAACTGTTTGCATTAGCTGCTCTGCTCACGCACCATGAGTTACCCTGCTTGCTTCATTTGCGCTTTGTGTTTGCGTACTGTTAAAATTTGCGTTTCCATTACTGTTTTTGTTTGCGTTTCCTTTTGTGTCACCATGTGCATTTCCATTTGCATTTGCGTACATGCTTCCATTTGCGTTTCAGTTTCTGTTTCCTTTGGCGTCAACGTTGCTGTTATTGTAATTGTTTGCGTTTCCAATTGCATTACCGTGACCGTGCATGTTATGATTTGCATTTCTGTATGTGCTTGCATTTGCATTTCTGTTTTCATTAACGTTTGTGCTTGCATTTCTGTTACCGTTTGCGTTATCGTTTATGTTTGTGTCACCACGTGTGTTACCGTTTGCTCTTGCGTTTGCATTACCGTTACTTCACTATTAATAGTGCACATTCTCAAAGAAGGAAATTATGGCAGAAAACCCTGTTTATCGTATCAGTTAGGGTTGTTCCACAGCAACAAAAGTGAGGAAATCTGATGTTAGGTTCCCACCCCTTGCACCTTCACCCCACCCCGCTCCCACCAACTGGCTTCGGGTGAGCATTGGGGTCATCAGTCCTACACTCACCCCGTTCTCCTATTCTGCACCACCTCAGCTTGTTTACACATGGGATGGGGTAAGAGTTAGGACCGACGATCCCAATGCACACCCCAATGCCTGTTGGTGGGGGCCGGGTTGGAACACTAACATCGAATTTCCTTGCTTTTGTTACTCTGGAACAACCCTAACTGATGCAGTAAACTGAGTTTTTTTGCCATGAATACTGTATATGTGTGTGTGTATATATACTGTATATATATATATATATATACACACACACACATATATATCTGAGCCGGGATTCTGAGAGAGAAGAGAATTGCGTGATTATTTTGTTTTGGTGTGAAAATCTAACACCTTAAATTTTCTTCTCTGTAAATATCAAGTAATTTTTTTTATTTTCTAATTTTTTGTTTGATAAATAAAATGATAAACACAGTTCCTGCATTTTTTATGCACTTTGTCTGTCTGGTGTCTGTCATTGAATCCCAAACACTTACACCCCTCACCTTGTAATAGTAATGTTTCAAGTATAGTAGGGCTTGTTCTACCTTCTAGTGTAAGATTTCCTGAATTTCAGCATGGGTTGTAGCTATTGGTGCATCCAATTGTGTATTCCATCCTCTGCGCAACTGCTGCAAGGTCAGTAATCTGTCAGCATAATTAACTTTTCTTCCCCTCATATTTCTTTGCAAAGGCATATGACACCATTGTCCCTCAAATGACCATCTTTAAGACATCCCATCAGATGGGGCTAGTGACCTTCCCAGTATCAGTGTAATCTAGGAATATCTTTATCTTGTTTGTTTGCTTAAAACTATTTTTTATACAGGAACAAATGATTAGCGCCAAAGACACTGTTTACAATCAGGTCCTGTGAAGTAGATCCATAAATAAACATCAACAACTTACATACAAACAACATTAAACATACTATTTAAGATTAACCAAAACATACATATACATTCCACAAATATTCTAATATTTTACCTTTAAAACTGGACAGGCTAGCTATATTTTTTAAATGTTTAGGCAATTTATTCCAAGAAGAGGCAAATCTATTTTGTAGCTTCATTTCCCCTATATTATTACAATATTTAAGTAATGGAATGTTATTTTCTGAATTCCTTGTGCAAAAACTTTGATTATCAGGAGACTGAAATTTAACATACTTAGCCAAAGGATGAGTATTTTTTTGCATATTTAATCTTATGACAATTAATGAACCATATATAGTTCCTTTGTGCATCAGGGTGCAACCAACTTAATTGATTATATAACGTGCAATGATGCATTTTATATTCACCCTTAACAATAAATGTACCCAATCTATAAACCATTTAATTAACTTTCTTTAACTCTCTTGTCCTGGCCTAGGTCCAATAAGGGCTCATCTCTCAGCAGGGAAATGCTGAAGTAGCAGGCAATTCTTCTTACCCTATTCCCTATATCTATTTTGAGAAAAAAGGGAGATGGGAGTATGGTAAGAAAGTAGGAGAGGGCTATAGGTAATGTATCTAACCATCCAAAATGCTCACTGGTTACTAGAAAACAATTGTGCCTGGCTTGGTTTCATGACATGGTAAATAATGGAAGTAAGAATGACCCATCCAGTAAGGTATCTTATACCAAGGAAACCCAGATCCTCTATGGTAGTTCTAAAGACTGTCTGAGCTGCAGTTAAAAGGAGTGCAGCTGTGTACATGGAATCAAGACGGGGGTCTAGAGTCAAATTTAGATCTTCACCTAAAATCAATTGGCCCTGAAAAGCTGTTAAAAGTTTATGAAATAAATTCTTAAAAGCCCGCTTCTCCAAATTCAGAGGCATATAAATACTAACCAGTGCAACATGGGTGTCACATAGATATCCCAGTAAAATGACAAAATCGCCTTTGGGGTCAATTACTTTTTCCTGTAAGAAAAAGTGGGTAGCAGTCATAATTAAAATGACTGCCCCCCCCCCTTTCCCCTTTCTTACAGGGGACAAATTCTGCACAGGAATACCCTGATCTGCCCAGTGCTTCTGGTGTTTGAAAGAGGTGAGATGGGTCTCCTGGAGCACTACTACATCTGGTCACTGTCTGTAAATGTGTAAATACTGTAACTTTCTGCAGTGTTTAACAGGGTTATCCAACCTGTTATTAGTGTATATGATAACATTTTTACTGATGCTTCCACCACGAGTCTTGATTTTAAAGCTGTAGCAGATTAAAAACAGCCAAATCTGTGATGCCATTCCTTTGCGTAGTGTAAGGGGACCCATCTCTTCCCTGTTTCTCCCAGTAATGCCTGCAGGATCTCCTCCACCTCCCTGAAGACACAGCAACAACGTGGGGGTGTAGAGAAGACCCAAGGCATACTCCACATAGTAGCAAATAATATACTATGTATGTAGCAACCAGGTACAACAACAGACAATGACAAAACAGTCACAGAGACCAGTAAATGTTTTCCAAAATGAATGTACCCACTCCTGGGCACCCATAAGATCATGCCCCTCTACACTGAAAAGAAAAGGAACATATATAAGATAAACTAGCCTCCAAAACAGATGCCAAATAGGCACCTAACTAGAATCCAAAGAGGCTTCCAAAGCAGGGGTTCTAGTAAAGGGGCTCACCCCTGTTGGGGTCATGCCAAGTGTTGAGTGCACTACTGGCCCTCAGTACAGTTTCTGTCTGTCAAGAAAACAAGTGAGAAGGACATCACCAAGGATTAGCAGGCTGCCAGATCCAGTAACCATCTCCCAGTGGAAAACCCTAAAATAATAGCCCATATCAAGGGGAAAAAGTAATCTTATAGAGCTAGTGTACTGCTTAAAACTAATATTAACATTTAAAAGCAGTCAACCATTACTTTTTATATCCAAGGTACTTTTTTTCCTTTTCCATTTTGTTTATTTGAAGAATGTCTACCTGATGTTAGTAGATGTGATGAGTGGAACAACACTCTGCCTGGCAGCTGACACATCTATCTCTATTCCCTCCAAAACATCATCAGCATTGTGAACTCTCTGTGACATCACTGCTCCTTAGAAACAAACACTCAGTGTCTGTCAGGTCAGTCACGTGATGCCACTGTCAGTGAGATCACAGTACTGATGATGTGATGGGGGGGGGGGCTAGAGATAAATTTGTCAGGTGACAGGCTAAGAGCTGTTCCACACATCCAGCACAATATTACCACATAGAAGACTTTCTAATAAGCAAAAGGAAAAAGAAAAATACTTCAGATATAAAAGTTACAACTGACTACGTCTTACAATTTGTATTATTTTCCTGTTTGCCTGTTTTGGTTGCACTAGCTATTTAATGGTAACTCTCCTTGAGGATAGCCAGAACCTTTGAAGGGTTACCCAGGCTTATAAAATATATCCAGAACTTTGAATCATTGTATGTAACTAATATAAACAATTGTAAAACAACATTAACCATAATTCCAAGTTCATAAGCCAGAAAATAAAACAGCAGTCTGTGCCTGGTTGTCAAGTTAGAGGGTATAAAGGACACAGCAGCCAAGATGAAATAATACAAAGAGAGACAGGGAAACAAGCCAGTCCCCAGCTTTACACGGAACGCCTCCACAATCCATCTTTTTAAATATAGTGGGGAAAACAACAAAAGGTGTCCTGCAGGGCACAGGGGAGGAGGAAACAGCACTGCTACTGTCAAATTCTGGTACCCGTTTTAGCAAGGGAGAGGAGACAGTTTCCATAGAATAAACCTGAATCACAGCCTGGCAAGCAGCAAGAGAAGCACAGTCATAGTTTACTAAGTAATGTAAATGTGTGAGTCTGGGGAGCCACATGCAGTTGGACAAATAGTAGTCTTCTTGTTGGAGAACCCAGCTAAGAAGTGCTAATGGAACCCCGACAGTTGACTCTGTTACAAATCCCCAAGCGAGGGTTCTGCATGTGCCCAGGCATGATCCAGTACAGACGGTAACTGCAATTATAGCCAAGAAGGGCAGAGAATACTAAGAGTAAAGCATGTTAATTCTGGCATCGAGTCACCTAATCCCTTTAGGGGACCCCCAACCCAGAGGTTTGTACACTTCAGTTGTCCCCCAGCACAGTAGTCAGAAGCACTCATATTCTGACTTAAGGCATCACACTGACTAGACCCCCATTCAGAGCCTCCTGGTATTGAGGCATGCTCAAGGGACATATATAGCAGTTTCTACAGAGGTGTCTCACCCCAAATCGTGCAACAGTCAGATATTTGGACCATAAGGAAATAAGGGCTTGAGTCAGGCTTCCAGTCACAAAACTGGTATCATGAATCCTCGCAGCAATAAAGAATAGGGGAGAGAGAGGACTGCATGCCTCACCCCTAACCCAGGCAAATAGTTAACGCTCCAAGCACTTCACAGGGCCATCTGAAACCAGAGGCCATATGTAATGAAATTAATGTGGCCCATGCTGCCCCTGCCCCCTCAAACCAAACCAATATACAGTTTAAAGGCTTTTTAAATTAGACTGCCAGCTTCTATCAGAAATACCTGTATATTAAATAAAATCCCACTACATTATGTCAAACATAGAGTGATGTTATTGCTGTGTGCAGGTAAGTAGTCTCAGGAAAAAATAACTCATTAATGTGTCTGCAGATAGAACTGTTTCAGAAGGCCCTTGATAGAGTGCAAAGAATCGCAAGAGTGCTGCGATCTCTGGGCTGCCATGGCCAAAGGTGCTAGCATCACCAGCTCCAGGAATGCTTCCATTCTAAAAGATCCACAGTTCTGCACATGTTGGTCCCTCTGGGATACTGTGTTGCTCTGGGTGTTTGTAGAAATTCAAATCCACTGCACTGCAAGTCCTGTTTGGTCTCATCTGCTGTGTGGTACAGGACCTTGCATTCAGGAATGGATACCCTTAGCCATGCAGGATATGGAGTTGCAATTTGATTCCCAGCTTTTTTAGGGCAGTCAAGTGAGGTCTGTATGCATGCCGATTCTACTGAATAAGCAGAGCAAAGTCATTATCAAAGTATATCTGTGTTTGTCCTCAAAATACTGTTGTTGGCAATCCATGGTTTAGTCAGAACATGTTCCTTCATCTTGAGGCTCAGGAATTTCATAACTATAGACCGGGGACTCTCCCCTACACCTGGTTTAGGACCTATGGCCCTGTGTACATGCTCAGTTTCAAATTGTGTGTCCTCTGGCAGGGATAAAGCTTTTATAAGGAGTTGATTGATGAAGTTCAACATATTTGTGCTCTCTTCACCTTCTGGGATGCTGTAAATGCACAGATTATTTCTATGGAGACAGCTCTCGAGATCTTGGCATGTATTTTTCAGTTGTATTTGTTTGTGGTGGAAATGCAGCAGTAGATCATAGACATGGTCCATACAGTCACTAAGGTTGTACATTACAATTTGTTGTTTGTTCGTTTTATTGATTATACTGGCAGGCATAGTAGGCAAAATAATGCATGTTTTTACAAGCGACCAGAAATTTGCAATTCTGTTTCTTTCAGTAGCTTGTCCACATCAATGTGAAGCACTGCAAATGAGAATTGTCTCTTTACGAAATGCCATCAGTTCTTGCATTAGTCTTTCATTAGTTACTTCTGTCATTTGTTCTCCATGGTCAGACTGTGGGAAAGATACCATGCTAGCTTGCAGGGTCAGGACGCTGAGCGATCACAAGCAATTGTGGTAAGTTGCTTTCCTTAATTTTGCTTTTTTTTAACCCCCCATAGCATGTGCACCTCAGAGTGCTGCAACATGTAGAAAATCCCGATTCTGTTAAAAACTCCCATTTTAGACACAAACAGTATAGTCCTTAGATAGAAGCGGATCAGTCAGCCCTCCATGCAGCTCAGTAATGTCACTGGAAGTTCTCTTTTGTTCTGCATTCATTTGATCAAGTTCAACTGTTGTAGATTTCAAGTCTGTTTCTGTATAAGTTGTACACTCAAGCAATGAGTCTAATGTTTTATCTGTGTTGTTTAAAGGGAAACTACACTTTCAAATCATGTAAATTTTGTTTCCATGTCAACAGACAACTCTTTTCATGTAGCTGTTAGGGCTATATGTGTTTGCTTTAGTTTGTTTTTACTGTTCATGGTAGCCCCCTGGACTACCCTGGGGGTTTCCATGTTATTGTTGTTGAACTCCCATTGTTTATGAGAGCTGCATTAGCATATGCGAATGTGATGTCAGATCACCCATTCATACCATGTATCTCTATGCTGAAAGAACAAATATCCTGCAAAAACTCTCTGGAAACACATCAATTGAATGTAGTTTAAAGGAAAAAACCCTGCATTACAACTCAGACAGTTTGCAAAGCTAACTGAAGGTAAATGCAGTAGTTCACACCTTCCTGCAACTTGTTTCTTTGAAGTCTAATTAAGCAGACAGGCATACTGTGGAGTCTAAAGGGTGACAACACATCATGTTCTCATATGCTAATGCTCTCAGGGACAATGAGATTTCAACAACCGACAAATGGAGACCCCCAGGATAGCTACAGGGCCTAGTTTGAAGTGTGAAAACAACTAAAGCAATTAAATACATCTCTAATAGCTACACAAAAAGAATCGTCTATTGACATGAGGGCAAATAAAATTTACAAGATATGAGGGTGTCGTTTTTCCTTTAAAACTTTAAACATGTTTTGAAAGGTAAAGGAGACTTCTTTAAAATAGTTGTACCTCCATTTTAGGTAAGGAGTCAGAGGCAGCTAGTGTTTTTGGAATGGGAGCTGATGCAGAAGCTGAAAAAGAAGTGTGACAAATTAAGGTTGATTCAGCAGTTTGTGTTAGGGATTTACAATTTTACACTATGGCCACAAGAAGTCTATTGAAGTTCTCTCTCTGATCGACGGAACTCGATAAGCAGTCTTGGGATTCACCCTTGCTATCTTCAGGATTTGGAATGCCCCTTATAGATATCTGCACAGCCATAGGGCCAGGTATGAGCAAACCCACTCAAGTTGCAATGCAGTTTACCCTGCACCCCTCTCCCAATCGCTATTATTTGGGGAACTGTAGCTTGTTCCTCTTGGCTAGCAGATGGCAAGCTTGCAAGGTATTTATCAATCAGGCCCTTTCACAGCTGTGGATTGTCTTCTTCAGAAGAGGAAGATTTTGTTTTCCTTTTTTCTCCTTTATAGGGCTAGAACCCTTTCTCGCACTGAGATATACAGTAGTTAGAAGTTAGCTGTGGGGCTCAGAGTGTTCATCATGAGTGGTTGCTCCCAGCCAGCATCTTCAGGGGAAAGCCATATTAAAATGAACGCTCTGATTATTTCAAATGTAAAAAAAAAAGTTCTTAATCAGACTCAGAGTAGGGAAACAAGGGTATCTTAAATGACAGCTGCGAGGCAAGCTAAAATAAAATAAAATACAAAGTACAGGCCAAATCTATCACTGTTTAAATGCTCTTCTGATTTCAAAATCAAAGTACCAGTGCTCACAAGAGGCTTCAAGATGTCCCAAGCAGAACCACTCTGAACATGAGATGTGGCATCTGAGCTAGGTTATCAAGTATAAATAAATTGAGAGGTAACATCTCAGCTAGGTTATCATGTGTAAAAAAATTACTTGTTAATATATTTCTCACATTGCCTTTCTATTTTCCTCAGTGACTTCAGATCCACTACATCTGCAGAATTTGAAGACAAAGGGAACCTTAACAGTTTTCTCAGCAACAACCCAGCAAAGTGCCATATAGAGCACCAAGCTTCTCTGATCACTGCCAGCCCCTAGACTAGCAAGGAAATGGTGCATTCAAAGCTCTTCTTTATCAAGATAGTGAGACATCCATTACAGCTCAATTGATGAGACTGTCATTGCAGTCTCCTTGGGTTACCCCTGAAAAAGGGACACCTCATCTCAGAGGGCTTACCTGGTCACCAAAATTCAAATAAATAATATATGAGATGTAACATAATACAGAGGCAGTTTGAGAGAAAAGCAGGATGCATATGTAGTAAAATAAAACTGATGCTTTCTATTACTCCAAGACATATAAATGAAGCATAAAGCATAAAACTCTATGCCAAGCATCATGAGAGTGCAAATTATTTTTGTTCGGGGTGGGGGAGCTGTATAGGAAATCTCAACTGGCACTACATTCTGTAGGCCATGTCACTACTCATTCAGATCACACCACAGCAGACTCATGCACACTGCATGTAGCAACAGTCTTTAAAGTCTGAACAAGAGTACATATGACACTAAGAGGTGCTGCAGCTATGCTTACAGCCTACACACTGGGTGTAATGTAATGTATTAATATTTGTATAATGTATTAGTAGGGCTGTCAGAGGCACTCTTATCATTGTAACAGTGATCTTATTTGCCCACTTTAGGGTCAGAACAGCACAGCTTCATGGGTCTCACACCTGAAAAATGCATGTGAAACTAGTCAGCTCCGTCACTCCTACCTGTGGCCCTCCCTGATTCGAATCCCTCAGCTTATTCCCCAAGATGGGGCCAAAGTGAGGCAGTCTCCCCCTTTTGGACTGCATGTGTGTTAAAGAGAGATACATGGTGTTGAGATGGCATAGCCTGAAGGTACTGAGCTTCATACAGCAGGCCTGGATGTTTTCTCAAAAAAACAGGAAAATGGAGCACTCAGGAGGCTGCACTGACAAAATACAATAGTTTATTGTCACACACAGCTACTACATAACAGCTATGACAAGCAACCCTGGTGCTTTAAGGTTGAAACATGTCTTCATCAGGAGGTAGAGCAGCTACTGAAACACTGCATTTTAAACTGCTGAAATGAAGCATAAGCACTTACTTGCTATTAGTTTAATTCAATTAGCAGTGATCCCAATTATACCTAATTGTTATCTAAATCAAATATAATACGTGACGGGGGTACAAGTAATAAAGAACAAGTAAAGCGGTCATTGTCAGAATCTGCTCTAGCCCCAGGAGCACACTCTAAAATACAGTTGATAAAAATGTAAAATATAACTAAAATGTTCATTTCCTTTTCGAGCTACATTTAAAAGTACACAGAATGCTTCCAGTTATCAAGAACAATGAATGATCCTAACAATTTATCTAGGAAGAAAGTAAATAAATGTATAGACTTCTAGCTGTTCAAACCTCAAATACGACAAAAATGTGAGGGCAATATGTATTCATTCATTGGACTGAACGGTCTACAGTGGTAAATGAAGGTAGAAAGGAAGCATTAACTAAAGGCTAGAGCACTAGACTGCAGGAAATGACTAGAACTAGTGCATTGATTAACAAAATCTGGCCAGAGCTGATATGACTGCAGTTGAGGAGTCTGGGGTAAAAATATTGAAAATTACCAATTTACAAGCCTGCATTCACAAAATGTAATGAAAGCTTATAAATCTATTGTTTTTTAAATATGTTTACACCAAATTTTCAACATAGCCTTATTAAGACCCTGCCTCATGAAGAAGGGTGAAGAAAATATTTATCTCCTGGCATAAAGGTGATTTTGCACAAGGACTGCAAAATCACCTTTCAGGATGCAAAAACACATTTTGAGCAGGAGTTGAAAAATGACAGCTGTCACATTAGACAATAAGAATGTGTCGGAAGAAGGGGACTGTGTAATCCATCTAGTCTGCCAAGATCGTCTACCCCCCTATTTTGTTCTTCTTCCAAGATTACCGCTGTACTTGTTCCATGCTTGCTTAAAAGCAGTGACAGTTTGTCCTCCACAACCTCTGGTGGTAAGCTATTCCAAGGGTCCACCACCCTCTCTGTGAAGTAGAACTTACAAATGTTGGTTTTAAACTTACCTGTTAGTCTTAAACTGTGCCCCCTCATTCACATGGTCTCGTTTTTCTGAAAGGTTTTGTACTTGTACTTTATTTATGCCCTTTATGTATCTGAAGGTTTCTATCACATCCCCGTTAATCCTTTGCTTGAGGAAGTGCATTTGCAGTTGCTGTAGTCTAGATTCATATTGCCCCTGGAGCAGTTCCTGTACCATTTTAGTAGTTCTCCTCTGTACAGCCTCCAAGTGGTATATGTCCTTTTTTGAAGTGTGGCCTCCAAGACTGTACTCAGTACTCGAGATGTAGCCTCAACAAGGACCTGTACAGAGGAAGTATGACCTCTCACTTCCTACTTGTAATGCCCCTGCCAATACATCCAAGGATGCTACTAGCTTTCTGCGCTGCCTTTTCACATTGTCTACTCACCTGTAAATCACTGGAAATAAATACTCTGAGGTCCCATTCGAGTTTTGTTTCTGTTAATTGTTCACCATTGAGTGTGTATTTTTTCCTTGGGTTTCCTTTACCTAGGTGCATGACCTTGCACTTTTTGGCATTGAATTTCAACTGCTAGTCCATTGACCGTGCTTCTAGGCTCTTGAGATCTGCTTCCATTGCTGCTGTGCCTTCAACTGTATCTATCCTGTTTCAGAGCTTTGTGCCATCTGCGGACAGACATACCTTACCCTGCAGGCCATCAGCAATGTCGCTGATGATTATATTGAAGAGGATTGGGCCAAGGACAGATCCTTGAGGCACACCACTGATCACCCTTCCCTTGCTAGACAGTGTTCCATTGACTATAACCCTCTGCGTTGTGGAACCAGTTTTGAACCCACTTAACTATTTTGTGCCCTAACCCAGAGTGCTATAGCTTATTGACCAATCTTCTATAGGGGACAGAGTCAAAAGCCTTGCTGAAATCTAGATAGACTATGTCTGCTGCCCCTCCCTGGTCCACTATTTTGAAGACCAAATCAAAGAATTCGATCATATTTGTTTAACATGACTGTCCTGCTGTAAATTCATGCTGTTTAGTATCTAGCTGCCCTGTTTCCATAAAGAATCTCACTATTCATTCCTTAAGTAGGGACTCCATAAGCTTCCCCACTAATGAGGTCAAGCTCACTGGCCGGTAGTTTCCAGCCTCCTCCCTGTTTCCACTTTTGTGCAAGGGTACCACTGTGGTCCTTCTCCAGTCCTGAGATTGTTCCCTGCTCTCTAGAGACTGTGTGAACAATTCTGCCAGTGGACCTGCAATTTCTTATGCCAGTGCCTTCAGAATTCTAGGGTGGATTTCATCTGGGCCCATCACTTTATTTGCTTTTAATTTGAGAAACTCTTTTAGGACACTGTCTCTTGTGAATGGTCCAGCATCTGCTTCTATGGTGAGTCCGCCTGTGTTCTGCATTTTGGGTCCACCGCCATTGTCTTCTTTTGTGAAGACTGAGCAGAAGAAACTGTTTAGAATCTCTGCTTTTTGTTATCATTTTCTGCCTGTTTGCCATTCATTGCTGTTCTTATAATGCCTCCTTTTGTTTTCCTTTTTTATCTGATGTAGCTATAAAAAAATTTTGTTGCCCTTCTTCTCTCCTCACATGATTCTCTTTTCTATCTGGGCTTTGGCTGCCCTTACTGCCTTCCCTGCTTCTTTTAGCTTGGTTTTGTAGACTTCCATATCTGCCCCATTGTTAGTATCCTTGAATCTTTTGAATGCTTTCCTTTCATCCTTCATTTTTGTTGCTTTATCCTTGGTATAACATGGTGGTTTCCTCCTTTTTTCTTGATTAGAGATCTGCTTCAGGCACTGGGCAGTTACTGTGAGTAAAGCTTCCTTCAGGGCTTTCCACCTCAGTTCTACTGTGCCCCCTGTTTCCTTAAGTATTTGTTTTATGGAAGTCCTCAAGTAAGTAAAGTCAGCCTTCTTGAAATCCAGGACCCTGAGTTTGCTATGGCTGACTTCCTTTTTACTGGTGACGGTGATCCAGATGGTCCTATGGTCACTGGTATCCAGCTTGCTGCCCACTGTTGAGTCAGAGATCCTGTTGCTATTTGAGAGCACGAGGTCCAGGATGGCTTCCTCTCATGTTGGTGTGGTCACCAGCAGTTCTAGTCCTGCTCCCTTTAGTGTTAGGAGGAATTCTCTGCTCCTTTCCATAGAGGCCATGTGTAAGAGCCAATCCACATCCAGTAGATTAAAATCACTGACGAGCAGCAGTTCTCCTTCATCTGCCATCTGTAGGATGGCCTCCAGGAGTTCCCTGTCCAACTCCTTATCCTGGGTTGGGGGTCTGTATATAACCCCAACTTGGATAGGGTACTTATTTCCTGCTCCGAGGGTGACCCAGAGGACCTCTGCATTGCTGCTGTGTCCCTGAGTTTCCATAGCATTGATGCTGTTTTTTATATACATTACTACACCTTCATCTTTCATAAGGTGCTGTAAAGGAATGGCTTTGTTGAAAAGTTGGGGTAAAAATATGAATATTACCAATCTTAGCTTGAGTTTGCAAAATGCAACGTAGCCTCATAACTTTTTTTTTTATATTTTTACACCAGATTTATAACAGAGCCTTCTTATGACCCCGCCTCATGAACAAGGGCAAAGAAGGGCAGAGAAAAGTT
Organism: Neoceratodus forsteri; assembly: GCA_016271365.2. Lineage (NCBI taxonomy): Eukaryota > Metazoa > Chordata > Ceratodontiformes > Ceratodontidae > Neoceratodus > Neoceratodus forsteri. Next base: position 1,113,626,939 of record CM028131.1, read on the forward strand.
TAAATTCCTGTCTGAAAGGTGATTTCATGCAGGGACCACAAAATCACCTTTTTGGGAAGTAAAAAAAAAAAACCCACAACATTTTGGCCAGGATTTGAAAAATGACAGTGTCACATTTATGAAGTGATGTAAAAATATAGCTATGTTGTAAATTTGGGGTAAAAATATTGAAAATTACCAAAGTTACGAGCCTGTGTTCACTAAATTCAATGTAGGCTCATAACTTTATTGTTTTTTAAATATTTTTCCGCCAAATTCTCAACATAGCCTTCTTATGACTCTTGCCTCATGAACAAGGGCATAAAAAATTTTCAACTCCTGCCCAAAATTGATTTCATACAGGGACTGCAAAATCACCTTTTGGGACATATTTGCCTAACCGTAAACCTGTTTCTTCAGTTCGTGGTCCAGTTTTGGAGAGTGAAGATGTGTCTTCGGTCCAGAGGGGATTATGGTGTTATACCCCGATGGGTAAGTAAGGGCCTGGGAGGGGATGGGGGGGCATTGAGTGGGAGGGTTGGATGGGGGGAGAAGTCACAGCCACAAAAGACATCAATGGACAATTTTCTTACAGGCTTAAAAAAAGACTGAGTATTCCTGATGGTGACACTGGGCGATTGGGCACCTCCTAGTGTCAATGTTATTTTCTGGAGGGTAATGTGGTGGGTGCTCAAAGGGAGGGTTGGGCGGGGGAGGGCAACATATATATTAACAAAAAAAAGAAGCACGCATGCGTGGTAGTGGAAGGTGGGACATAAAAAAGAATGAAGATATCTTTATTCTAACACTGGGGGATTGGCCACCCTCAGTGTCACTGTTATGTTTTTGGGTGGGGTGAGGTGGTGGGTGCTGAGAGGGAGGGTCAGATGGGGGAAGGAAAAATATATATAATAAAAATAAAAAGGAGGTCACAGTGGAACACAACACAGTCCGTCATGTTCTAGATGGCCACTGAACTCTACTGCACATGCGCAATACAGTTCGATAGCCATCTTGGACACGTCAGACTGTGCTGTGTTCCACCGTGACCTCCATCTGAAATAAAATAGTGCTGTGCGGCTTCTAATGGACAAAGCGGAGTGCTTCACAGACACGGAGGTGACTGTGAGGCAACTCCAAACTGTTGTTCGGTTGGAAGTCTCCCTTTTTCAATCACACGAGGTCTGCAGGGCTCTGCCCACTACAGCCCTAAAAAGAGAGACCTGTAAGATTGAACACATCCAAGCCAAGCAAAAAGGTGCAACAACAAATACCAACCAAAGTGATACATTTAGAGAACATATCATCAAAGGAGTAGGCATAACAGTAGCTTTACTTTTTAAACACAGACAATTAATTAGTGAAAAAGATCAACTTATAAAGAAGACAGGAAGAGCAAAGCAACTAATATTAAATACAGGAGGAGCTGAAAAACTGTAAAAGTATAAAGTAGGTAGTAGAATTAATTTCCACATCTCAAAATTTGAAAACAAGAAATGAGTTAAAAAAAAACAAAACAATTAGAACACAACAATAAGATAAAATACAAAGACAAAAACAGTACCTGGACTAAAAACCAGGGGAGAGTATTACAGGAAGGAGACCCAGTCCAATTCCTTATTCAGACCATTCTGATGTCATGCTTCAAACTTAACGAGCACCTTTCCTGAAAATGTATACTTGTTTCAACAAAGAACAGGGAGCTTCCTTACCTGAATGGAAGCTCCTCTGTGGTCTTCAATATCTTTTTTTTGCACAGCCCCCAAAGGAAGGGAAGGAATCTTAATTTGCCCATGAGTGGTTGGCAGCACAATCGCTTTCCACTTCCTGCTAGTCTGTTCCGCCCCCACACTCCAAAGTTTTATGACGTCTGTCTAGGGAGAGTGTAGGGCCATGCTCCATTCACTTCTATGGAGTGTCTTTTCTAACAACAGCCTTATTAGTTGAAATCTGGCATCGATCTTTACCAAAACCAGATTTAAAATTGGTAAATCTGCTTTAGAAATGATGCTCCATAGAAGTGAATGGTATGCATCCCAGCACTTTCCAAATACAGATGTTATAAAACATCAGAGCACGAGGGCAGAGAGGGATAGTAGGAAATGGAAAGGGATCATGCTGCCAGCCCCTCACGGGCAAATTATGATCCCTTATCTTCCTTTAGGGTCTTCATTAAAAAATTATTGAAGACCACAGAGGCAGTCCCATTCAGGTAAGGCAGTTCAATGTTCTTTGTTGAAAGTGCCAAGAAAGGTGCTCTTTAACAATCATTGGCCAATGCTAAATGTTCCATCGTTTGTATTTGATGTGTAGTTGCAAGTTATAATAGTAAAATTGTCATGACTGGGAAATTAAGAGGTTCATACTGTTGCTTTCTTAGATTGTCACTTGTATGCTGTGTGACTGGGCAAGGTAAATGAGGATAGAGTGGGCAGAATTACAGAGGAAATTTAGTATTCTAATGCTGTGATAGATGAAGAAGGGGCACACCCCTATAAGCCCTCTCACAGTTCAGACTGATACTTATTTATTCATATATTGTACAATTAAATATAATCAGCAGGATTCTTATAATTAGGCAACCTGGGAGTATATCAGTTGAGCATTGTTTATTTAAGTTGTAATGACCAAAATGCTTTAGTTTTAGTGTCCAGGTAAAAACAAAGCACCAGATGAATGTCTAGAGTATGAAGTGAAGCCACCCCCTGATTAGAATACTCAGGAAAATAAACAGGCTAGTGGATGGATTGATTTAAAGTAAGCTCAGATACCACCTTCGGCAAAAACTGGTCTGCAAAGATACCCAGTCTTTGTGGAAAACCAAGTAAGGCTCCTTACACATTAGAGCCTGAAGCTCGGAAATCCTCCGAGCTGACGTAATGGCAACTAAAAACAACACTTTCCATGACAGAAAGCGCAGCTTGCAGCAGGTTCAAAGGGAAGAAGAGTAAGCGTTTCCAAAATAAACAACAAATCCCATGGCTGGACTGGGTCCCTAATGGGAGGTTTCAAATGAAGAATGCCCCACAAGAAGGTATGGGACAGATCTAATTGGGCAATATTTTTGCTGTCAGTGGATGCGTGGTACACAGAGATGGCAGAAAGGTGCACCTTGATACAGGAGTAACTCAAACCAGAGTCTGAAAGGGAAAGGAGGTACTCCAGGATGAGAGTCACCAGATCAGTGAAGGGATCCAAATGCTGGGCTATAGCCCAAATGGAGAACTGCTTCCACTTCATGGCATAAGTGGCTCTAGTGGAAGGCTTCCTAGCTGCCACCAGAACATCGCCACCCTAGAAGAAACCCCAAATCATGCGATAGCTAAGTCTGAAGGAGCCACACATGCAGATGAAGATATTTGAAGGTCCAGGTGAATCAGAGTGCCCTGGTCCTGTGAAAGCAGGTCATAGCAAAGGGGCAGAGGAAGAGGAGGTTCCACTGCCAGCTGTTGCAACAATGGGAACCACATCTGTCGTGGCCAGTAAGGAGCTATCAGAATCATAGCTGCCCTCTCTGACTGTGGCTTGAGAAGAACTCTCTGCAGAAGCGGGAAGGGAGGAAAGGCATACAGAAACCTCCCTGTCCAAGAGAGGGACAATGCACCTCACCAGAAAACACCAGGCCCTGGATCTAGCGAGCAGAAATTGGTCAGTTTTACATTGAGTGGGGATGCAAAGAGGTACAACTCTGGATGACCCCACCTGTCAAAGAGATCCTTGACCACAGAGGTTAGGAGCTCCCACTCATGTGTTTTTGACCTGGACTGGCTTAGGATGTCAGCCAGGACGTTTTGGACACCTGGAACATGAACTGCTGCTAGAACCAGGTTGTGTTCTAAGGCCCAATGCCAAACTCTCATGGCCTCCCTGTACAGGGGGTACGAGTGAGTCTCCCATTTCTTGTTAATATAATAGACTACCAACATGTTGTCCATCTGAATCAAGAGAGTACCCAGGAGAAGATGAGTCCAAAAGGCTCGAAAAGCATAGAGGATTGCATGCATCTCAAACACACTGATTTGGAGATGCTGCTCTTGCTGAGACCAGGTCGCCTGTGTCTGCCAGGTGGGCACTCCAGCCCAGACAGACACATCTGTCATGAGAATCTGACTTGGAGATTCCGCATAGAAGGGAACCACTTTGATGAGGTTGGAAGGGTTCATCCACCAAGACAGCATTTGCCACACAGGATTGGATACTAGCCTACCAGGTCAATATGTCGCATGCTTCATCGCGCACAACAAAACCGCACAACAAGAACAGCGCGGTAGAGAAGAGTGAGAGGGTGCAAAACCCAAATAGATGTATGTGTGATAGTGCACCTTCTCACTCATCCCAGGCAGAGGATAAAACCTCTGCTGGGACAGGGGACTGGCAAGCAGCTGCTGTGGCTCGATGGGATGTGCCACAGGCAGCTATGGAGGCAGGCAGTGCGTTTGGGACCGGGTTTTGATTCCCGGTCTCCGACGCATGGATTTTTTTATTTTTCATACGTTGTGCAAATGTAACTATTAACCCACCCGAGTTAGTTATTTTAGTTTGGAGGGTTTGGGGGTGTAGCCCCCCATAACAGGGGTGTAGGGCTCGCAAAACAAAGACATATGCTGCTGGCAATATATTGCACTATATTGGCAGCACAGTATATTGCTGTGGCATAATGTCTTGTGACATTATGAGCCCATTCCAATACTAGGACCCCTTGATCCAAATCATCTGTGCGCTGGTCCCACTGGACCTGTTGGGTCAATTGAGGCACCCTTATGTGCAGTTGGGCAAGTGGAACAGAGACTATGGCTGCCCCACAATATGTCCCAAGAGCCTGAGAAATTACCTGGCTGGGACCTGGCGCAATGAAGACATCAATTGAGCCTGTGCTTTCAGGTGGTCTGTTCTGTCTGGAGGCAGGAAGACCTTGCCCTGAGCCGAATCCAAGACTGCTCCAATGAACTGCAGTCTTTGACTTGGCCATAGGGAGGACTTGGGCAGGTTTAATGTGATGCCCAACATCCAAAACAAACTGAAGGTGATTTCCATTGTCCAGAGCAGCAGACTTCTGGAGGGGGGCTATGAGGAGCCAGTCGTTGAGGTAGGGGAATACATAAAGACCCAGTCTCCTGAGGGTCACAGCCACTACTGCAAGGCACCTGGTGAAGAGTCGAGGTGCTGAGGAAAGGCCAAAGCGTAGGGCCTTGAACTGGTAGTGGTTCCCCTGGAAGCAGAAGCATAGGAACCTTCTGTCAGTCCGTAAAACCTGGATGTGGAGGTAGGCATCCTGCATATCCAGACAGCACAGCCAATCTCCTTGATGAAGAAGATTCTGAAGGGTAACCATCCTGAAGCATTTGTATTCTATAAATAGATTCAGATGGCTGAGATCCAGAATTGGTCTCAGATTGACAGTCTTCTTCGGGATCAGGAAGAAATGGGAACAAAAACCCTTTCCTCTTTGAGTTACAGGAAGAGGTTCTATGGCGTTTTTACTCAGCAGTGCCTGGCTCTCCTCCTGAATAAGTGCAATGTGATCTAGAGGACTGAGGGAGTGCAAGGGAGGGTTGTCTGGGGGTATCTCTTGAAATTCGAGAGTATGTCCCCTTTCGACTAGTTGAAGCACCCACTGATCTGAGGTGATTCTGCATCATCTGTCCAGGTAAAGGAAGAAGCGACCCCCCCACCGCCTCCCCCAAAGTCTCTGCTGGGGGACGGAGGTCAGGCAAGGAATTATGCTGAAGAACCTGGGATGGGCAGGGAAGGCTCTAGGGGCTGAGGCTCCTGTTGCCTGGCTAAAGCCTTAAATTTCAAGGCTCCTCTGGGTTGCTGTCCTCAGGACTGCTGATGCTGGTTCCTCTGAAATGGCTGATGCTGTTGGGGTTTTGGCTGAGAGTGGTACAAAGAATGCACCGACTTCAGGGCCTGGCCAGATTCCTGCAGGCAAGAGATAATGTTCTGGACATCCTCGCTAAAGAGGACCAACCCCCTAAAAGGAGCATTGAGGATTTTGGCCTGCATATCAGGTGCAAAGCTGGAAACCCTGAGCCAGGAATGGCAGCGAATACAAACACCCGTGGCCGCCGCCCATCCGGCTACATCAGCAATATCATAGGACACCCTGAGGACATGATTTCTGATGTCCGGCCCTGACTTCAGAAGTTGGGTCAACTGAGACTTAGTAGCATTCTCTGGGAGGGTTTGCACCAATTCCAGAGACTTGTCCCATATAGTATTCTGGTATTGGACCATGTGGGCTAGGAAGTCCACTGACCGAGTGTTCAAAGTGGCTAAGGCATAGACCTTCTTGCCCAAGAAACCACCTAATGTGACTCCTTGTCTGAAGGGTGTGTGCTGAGGTGTCTGGGTCTCTTAGTATGGTTGTGAGCAGCATTCATGACCACGGGTCAGCTACAGGATGTCCCCCATAAAAGGGCTTGTCCCTGGAGACATGGTAGAGTCTGTCCACCTTCTTAGGCAGGGCCAAGGTGAAAGATGGGTGATTCCAGGTGGCCCTGTTGACATCCTTGAAGGAGTCAATAAGGAGAGGTAGAACTGTAGGCAGAATTGCCTTCTTATGGAGGAAGGTTAACAAGCGTTGGCATTCTGGGTCCAGTTCCTCCGGGTCCCAGCCCATGAGGGACTGAATATGCCTCATGATAGCTAGGAAAGTTGGATCATCAGGAGGGGATCTGGACATATCCCTGAGTTCCTCAGGTTCAGAATGTAACCGGGAATCCAAAGAGTCCTCCGAAGAGGAGGAGGAGGAGGAATCCCCCCAGATGGTTCAGAGTCGGGGACCAGTGTCAGTGGACGGCGATCCTTCTTACGCCGGTCCTCCTTATCACTGGGAGACCGGGGAGTGGAAGGCAGAACCTGGACCAGTGAGGGGAAAGTTCCCTTGGAGATGGGGTAGGAGGCCTTTTCTGGTGTTCCTTGCTCTGCATGAACTCTCACCAAGCTGTGAACTGAGCAGTGCAGTCCAAAGGTGGTGGAAGGGGAGGCATCGCTGAGTGGGAAGGTATAGGATTTCCCACCATCTGTCCCTGAGGCTTTGCAGGTTCCGATGTCAGTCCATGACAAACCGAGTGACAGAATGACAGCTCTTGTGGTGAAGGGCTAGCCGGCATCGGTCTTGAAGGACCCAGCATTGGTTCATTAGGAGTTGGTTGTGGCTGTCCCAGAGGAGTGGCTGACGCCGGTTGAGGCTTAACCTACGACAGTGAGGGCACTATCTGGGTTGATGCTGGTGTGGCTGGCGATGGTTGAGGAGAAGGGGGTTGATGCAGGTCAGGCAAAGCAGCCTGCAGGTATAGCCTGCGTGGGAGAAGCCCTGTTGGAAACAGTGGTGTTGCCAGTGAGAGGTGAGCGCATGCTTCGGGCATAGTTTAGAGGTGTCAGTCCCCAAATGCGGGGCCAACATAGGCAATGCCAAGACCGGAGGGGAAGAGCGCCAAGACCCACCATCTGAAGAGCTGGTTGAGCCTCATGGCTGAGGACCTGTAGGTAAAAGGGGCCTGAGCTTCAGGGGCTTTGGGGCTGAGGAATGACATCCCAAGCCCAGAGAAGCCTTTGCCTGAAATGGTGATGAGGGCAGGAGCCAAAGACACAGGCAGTCCAGAAGGAGTGAGGGCTGCTGGTGAGGGAGAACCGACCTCCTGCGGGAGGAAGATCCAGAAGCGGCCACGGTTTTGTGCGGAGACCTGGAGCAGGAAGCTGACTGGGGCCGATCCCTATCCTTGTCCCAGTGCTTGTGCTTCTCGATCAACTTCTTCTCTTTGTGGGAAGAAGAAGTAGAAGCCCTGGAGGCTGGCGAGGATGAAGAGCTTTGCCCAGCAGCTCCTTCTCCATCAACGCTAAGTTCTGCTGTAGAAGGAAAGCCTGAAGAAAACCTGAAGGGTCTTTGAGCAGCACCTCCGTGTGGCCTGGTTAAACTCCTGGCAGGCCTCAGTATCATGGTTAGGGCCTAGGAAGAACAGGCACAAGGAATGGCCAACCTTAGCGGGGATTTGCTTGCTGCAGGCACACTTCGTTCGTCGGTCAGAAGACGTTACTGGAGAAGAAAACATACAGGAACTTGGAGAAAAATAAAGATGTGAAATTAAGAAAACAACAAAATGTGGTCGAAATGTGATGAAAATGGTGGTTGACTAGAAGCAGGAGTCCGTGGATGTCCGAACTGCATGGGTCAATGGCGGGAAAAGAACTGGGGATGGGCTGGGGAACCACCCCTTTTATACCATAGGTCAGACGTTAGTGTGCTGACATCGAGGGTGGTCCCCCACTGAATACTGTTAACTAGAAGTTTTCCATGTGGTCCTAGTGCCTGGAAGCTCAGACCTTATGGTTACTGCCTGCTGCAAGAGCCCCCTTGAAGTAAGATCATGATATCTGGTGTCATATTGGGGTTTGACCCCTGCAATTGCTGTCTAACTTTGTAAAGTTAAAGCAGATTTTTCAATCTGGACATGAGTACAGCCAACAAAGAAACTACATATTCGTCATTGTCCCCACCCAAAAAAGCTGAAAAGGGAGCATTCGTCAAGCACAACATAAGCATAATATTTACAATCCCCTACTATGTTCTTTGAGTTTCTTCCCCTTTTATTTCTCAGTCTTTATACTTTTCTTTCTGTTTTCTTTCTTTTATTTTTTTCTCTCTGTGATCCCCATATGCTATAATGATATTATGGACCAGGGCTCTGCTTGTCCAGTATGGTACACATCTAAAGAAGCACAAAGAAAGGAACTTGGATGGTATTATGACTCAAGCAATTAGAATAATCGATGGTCCTAGTGTAGGAGAAGAAAGAAAATAACCTGGTGCGGGAGGTGAGGCATTGTGGGGGATTAGCAGGAAGCTCTGTGGTAATTTACCTGTATATGATTATTTTGCTTTATGAATTGAGACCCTGAGCCATAAGCATCTGAAACTGTAATAAACTTAACATGAATAAACATATCCAAGTCTACCAGATGTCTGTATGTGCAACTTTTGTGAGCTTCCTGCTTATTTGAGCAGACAGGGTGCTTCCAGGTTTGTCGTTGTGATTCTAGATTTGGGTGGTTCCCTAGGACAGCACCGCAGCTCCTTCACTGAGTGTAAGCGTCAATTTGAAATTTTAGAGGTGGAATACCAAAAACCCAAAGCTGGTATTCCACCTTTGCAAAAGACCAGTGCATAGATTAATCTGAAGAGCAGTGGCATGGTGGAGTGGTATACAAATAAGAATACTAGTGTGAAGAAAATGGCATTCCATCATGAAAACTGGTATACAAAGCAGGATGAAATACAACTAACATACTAAAATGCCAGCAGAATAGGCCTAACGGTCTTTCATGTCTGCTCATTTGGTACAACTTATGAGCTGTGCCTATCATGGTTTGAGAGCCCATGAAAATCTATTTTAAATAAGGAATTAGGCTTAAATGTAGCTGGCAGCAGTCCAATGATATTAGCGAATAAGCCTGCCCTCATTGCCACCATTTTGAGAACCTTGTGATGTCACTGATGATGAAACTGTGGCAACCACACTGCTGTCAAGCACAGCATCTTGTCTGTTAGTGACATCACAAGATTCTTAAAATGGTGGAATTGTGGTATCAGTATTGGACAGACTTAGTCATTGATATCTCTGAACTGCATTCAGTTACAGAGGAGCCCAATAGCTCATTTAAAAGATCTTTTCATGTACTTTCAAACTATGATGTAGTGGTGGACTATTTCATAAAATGGGTCACAGCATATCCACTGCCAGATCAGGGGCTCCAACAGTTGCTAAGGTTTTTGTGGAACAATTTGTTTGCAAATATGGGCCCCCCAGTTTCATCCATATGGACCAAGGATGGAACTTTGAGTCCAAGTTGTTCCAGTAGGTGTGCAAACTCCTGGAAGTACACAAAACCAGGACCACTCCATACGGTAACTAGCCAAGTTTATGCAGAGGGCAACCAGGTGTGGGTTAAGAATTGGAATTGTAAAAAGGGTGTTTGTCCCAGGCTGCTGCCACAGTTCATGGGCCCATATCAAGTAATTAAGAAGGTCTTTGATGTGTTGCATGAACTGGTATCTAAATGGCAGACAGACTATAATCATGCATTATAACTGACTGAAACCTTATCATGAGGCCAGGCACGCTGAGGGGACAATTGCTGAACCACAGCCCCCACCTGAACTTCTGCCTTAAGTAGCCAGGTGGCCACCAAAAACCCAAAGGCTGCAATGGTGCTGCCAACATAGACAGGACCCTTTTCTGGACAGCAAAGACTCCAAAGATGTGGAGAGAGAAACTGGCAGACCTGGAAGGACAACTCCCCTAGGGGGCCCTGGTGTAGCAATCGAGCCTCCAGAATTTGAACATGAAGAGACACTCCCTATTACTGAGAAAGAAATTTTTTTAAGTTTAGTGGTGTGTAATTGTTATTAGATCATTGTCTCTATGTAAATTGTTATATTGTATGATTACACTGTATTGTGTATGTTTTGTGTATTATAGTTTACTGTAACGCAGTTATGGTCCTGGGTTGCTTTTGAAAAAGGGCATTGGCTCATAATGTTTACCTGGTAAACAAAAGTTTAAATAAATAAAATAAAAAGAAGCTGACCCTGCTGAAGGGTCCAGTGGCAAGATGATGACTGATAGCCCTGCATTGCCAGTGGGAAGAACTGGCATCAGACCACAAAGAGTGTGCAGGGCTCCTAGTTGGCACAAGTACTGTCATGTACGATGATTTAGACCCAGAGTTGTGCCATATGGATGTGGGGAAGCAGCCTCATACAGGAGGATGTAATGTAACAGACCTGCTTGAGTTGGTCAAGGGACTCCAGGAAGCTTCTGGGTAAAGAAGGGGCATCAGAATCTGGTGCCTTTTCTGTGTTCTGTGGGATGTTGAGTTTCTGAAGTGACAGCCCAGACATAAATCTAGACAGATTACAAGAACGGCCTGTAAAGGCAGGACTGTGCTGGAGGAGGGCAGATCTGATAAAGATCTCATGTTGGAAAGGTCTGAAATCACAAGAGGCATGAGATGGATTCCAAGATGGCCATGAGGTAGACATGCTGTGAGGATCTTCACAGCAATTTGGGTGTTCTTGTTGTTTTTGGATATATAATCAAGTTAAGTTTACTTATCTCTCCTCTCTATTCACTATCCCAGTAATCTTCTTATTTGATGCAATGGGTGAACTGTGTGATGTAGAGCTAAATATGCATTTTGGTTGATTGTACTCCTTTGTTTAACATGCTGAGCACAATGCCATGATGCTGGAGCCAGATGAATGCTGGGCTGCAATGATTACAAAGATGAGCGTCTGCAACTTAAAATAAATAAAAGAAGTTATAGGAACTAGTTCCCGAAAAATAGATAAGTAGCCCTATAATATTTTGAAAGGGCTGAAACTCAGCTTGAGACTCTGGAAACTTCAGATTTGGTGCAAGATATTCTCCTCCTCTCTCACTTCAGCTGTTAAAAGAAATGCAGATACTCACAGTTCAAAGGAACACACATTCCCCTTGCATTTCCTCTTTTATTTCGGTACAAACTAAATTGTGCATCGTGGGATTAAAAATTGCTTTCTGCCTGAAAGAATTATAAAAGCTGAAGGTACTCTCAAATAGAAGCTTGTATTTCCCTTGCATTTTCTAAGGGCAGTTTATGACTTGGGAAAGTAAATCTCAGCTGAAGGCTGAAACACAATTGTAGTCTGGAGGTAAACTACAGCTCTTGATGCCCCCCATCCCACTAATGATATTTTCATTCTGACTGCACTGAGCTTTGCAGAACCAAAAACTGCACCTTGCACGTACATAATAGTAAAAACAGTAGCAATAGCCTTATAATAGCCTGCCAATGCTGCAGTACATTTGATTGTGTTGGCTAACCCCCTTTTTTTATAGTTGTTTTAAAAAAAAGAGGGAGACACTCATAAGATGAACAGGAACACATATTACCTAAACTGTAAATATCTCAGACTGGCACTGACTGGTATTAACTGGTATTGTCTGGAATTTATATTATTAACAAGACTGATAACTCCAATTTAACTGAATTAAGACTTCTTGTATATGTCAAAGAAATTCCATAGGACAGTGGATATCGGAGAGCTCTGGGCTCAGCTGCGACCATGCTCCCAACCAATTCCTGAACAAATGATATGGCAGATAATTGTGGAAACTTGGCTCAGACCATGTCGGTCACTAGAAACAAAATCTCAGCTCTCATCTGGTGAAAAGGCTCTTCTTGAGTCATCTCTTCCCCTATGCAAAGCACAGTATAAAACTCAGGTAAAATTAACAGACACCAGGTTACAATCTCAATCAAAAGCTGAACTGAACTCCACAAGTTCTCTAATGGGGAAAAGTTTTGCAAGAAGCTTCCACAGCTTCAGATTCAACAGTTCAAATTGAAACAGACTTTAAAACGGGATTTAAAAAAAAAAGAAAAAAAAAGAGGATTTAGCAGACTTGGTACATTTTTGCTTGAGTTGGGATCTGCTCACCAGATAATAGCCACACTTCTTTATTGTACCAGCAACTTCCCATTATCTGAGGTGACTAAAATTGCTGCCCCAAGGCAATACACTCTGCAGATATTGTCTGTTTTGCGAGATACTGAAGAAATACAGTCTCCCCAGAAGCCCAGCATAGCTAGCATAGCTAGTCGAAAAGTCTTAGCATACCCAGAAGTAAATGCTGAAAGTGCCTTTGAATCTTCTAACCCACTACCCTGCTCTAGCACTACTGGGATAAAAACTTACAATCTGGGAGATACTAATGATCTGTACCACAACATTACCAGTGAGTCGGATGATTTTGCGACTAATACAGATACTGACTCAGATTTATACAGCAAGACACAACACGGAAGTGGACTTTGCAGTTGACACTAGTAACTCTTGCCACATTACAATTATGGCTGAAGGTAAACACAAGAATAAAACGGAGCAAAATATGGAACAAAAGGCAGATGGGAGAGATGGAAGGGATTCTCAAGGTCCACAGTCCACCCCTGAATTAACACCTAATACTGTACTAATAATATACAGACCCCCAATAACTTAAAAGTATAATCAATCATAAAAAAGGAAGGAAAACCAGAAGAAAAAGATAAGCAAACTAAAATGGACGAGGAAACCCAAGGTCTCGCTCAGAAAGAAAACAGAATGCTCACAAATTCTCTCAGAAATTAAAGCTGGGTTTGCAAAAATTAATCTCTCAGTACACTTACAGAGACATTGAATTTGCTCACAGGAAATATGGAGTCACTCTCTGTCCAAGTGGGAGAGGGGGCATGTGGAGTTAATGCACAAGAAGACAAACTGAACCCTCTAATACCAATTGTGGACAAACACTCTAAAGAATTAGATGAACTTAAAAAGACAGAGGAACTAGAGGTCCACAACAGAAGGGGTAACCTTCAAATTGCAGGTATTCCTGAGGGGATGGAGGGGTCAAACCACCTGTCTTTTTTTCCAAGACTTATCTGTTCAAGGGGATCAGAGTCTGGCATAATGGCAAACCTACTGAGTTAGAGCAAGCTCACAGAGCAGCACCATACCCAAACTGTAAGGGAAAACAACCAAGCTTCTTCTATAGCAGGACACACCATTTCCAAAACAGAGAGAGAATCTTGAAAAAGTCCTGCTGGAGAGAGGTATCCACATTCAAGGGCTTATGTTACAAGTTTACCTCAACTTTAGTCCATAAGTTTTGAATAAATGAAAAGCCTTCAATCCTGCATTAAATCTATTAAGAGAACCTGAAGTGAAATTTGCCCTAATACCACTGACTAAACAGAGGGTCTATTTTCAGGACTTGACATATTCCTCCTACATCCACAAAGCATGTGCGTGTGGAGGCATGCATGCTGTTTGAGATGCCCATCCCTTCCAGTTGTGCTGTTAACTGCCTGCTCCATTCAGTGATGGCGGGACTATGGGCTGGCAACCCCACCCCTTACCAGGAAGAGGAGGGCCAATGTTCAATGCTGCTCCCACTCCCCCCCCCATGCCAGCACCCCGGTGACCCGAGGTAATTTCTGAACCTGGGTTGTTGGCATAACGCAAGGTGTGGTGTCCAGCACCTCAACCCTCAGTGCCACTGGGCCAGCCCTGGATCTGACATATTTCTTTCTGTCACCAAGAGAAGCAGAGAATATAGTGAGATGAATATTAAAAGAATCTAACTCAAACAGTTCTTAAAATAGTCCTTCCTCCTCTTGCTCATCCTCAGAGAAATGTAGGAGAGGGATGTGGGATTTGTTCTTTTATGTTTGCATTTTGTTCTCTCAACTTTATTTATTTATTTTTTGGTAATAGGGTTCAAGGTTGGTCTTCCCTTTTACTGAAACTTGATATCAGACCAGGAAAATATTTCTTTACAGTTACAACTGGATTACTGCCTAAAAGAAAGGGAGAAAACAATGGTTAAATAACAAAAAATCTAAATATAAAACTGATAACATTGAATTTTTTTTGTGATGGGTAGCCAGTGGAAGTGACAGGGTGCAAACTATTCTCTTTCTCTCTCTTCTCTGGTTTCATCTGCTCTTCTATATCTTTGAATATAAAACATGGTTACTCTAAACAGCATGAATTAGAATGTCAAGGGGGCACATGGCAGGATAAAAATGAAAAAATAATGTCACAAAAGCAAATCACGTGAAGTGTATTATTCCGCAAGAAACACATTTGACCTAGGCAGACTTTAAATATGTAACAAATTTATTTCAAGGAACAGGGATAAATGCACCATACTCTAATGTGGCAAGAGGAGTGGCAATAATCTGAAAACATCTCTTCAATTAGAAATACTAGATTATATATCTGGTTCAGATGGTTAGTATCTTATAATGAAACTCAAAGACTTTAATTATCAGTTTACATTGGCAAATGTATATGCTCCGAATGAGGAAGATGTTAAATTTTTTTGTAGATTTTTTTTTAACTAGCACACTTTCCAACCCCATATATTGTGGGATGTGGCTTCAATGATACACTAAAAACCTGGATGGATTGTCCTATAAGGAGTGGAAGACTAAAACAGTAAACATCATTTCAGGTTTTATGGATGATTTAGCTATGATTGATCCATTTTGTACTAAATTTCAGGATTTAAAAAATATACATATTACTCTATGGTGCATAATACTTATTCTAGAATTGATTTTGCCTTGATTTCAAATAGTTCGTTTCATAAAATCAAAAGAATAGAGTATGATGCTATTAAAATATCTGACAATGCCCCTTTATACTTAAATGTAGAAATTTCAGACATGAGCTTTGACTTTTACATGGAAACTAGACTCATTTATGTTTAAAGATAAAACATTGGTAAAGAAGATTAATAAAGAATTTCAAATTATCCCCTTAAATATAGTATGGGATTCTCTGAAATCCTACATTAGAGGCTGCTTTATCTGGTATACCTCTTTAAAAAAACTGAGAAATAAAAAATTGAAGGAAATAGAGAAAAAAATTATTAGACGCAGAAGAAAGACACATTAACTCCGAAACACAAGATCATCTAAATGATGTATTATACACCAGGGAGCAGTATAATAATAAAGCTGAGGAGGAGGCTGAGAGGGCTATGACAAGGGTGAGATTGAAGTGCTACTTCTTCAGTGACAAGTCAGATAAATTATTAGCATTTTAATTTAAATGTAAACAAAAGTCCAATAGAATCTCGAATATCAGAGATAACAATGGTTGTCTTTGATATGACCCAGAAAAGATTAACAAAGAATCTGAGAAGTTTTATAGAGCTCCCTATTCCTCAGACATGAATCCTGGGGAAAATTATTTAAAAATCTTTTATTTTAATTATCAGTTCCCTCAGATAACAGCGGAAGATCTTAACTTTCTGAACCAGGAAATCTCCTTAACAGACATAGCAGAGGTGATAGGGAACCTCCCTAATGGCAAATCCCCAGGCCACAATAGCTTTTCTAGTGTTTTTTTAAAGCTTTCTCACATAAAACAGCTCCAGTATTACATATCATCTACAACCAATTACAGGCTGACATTTCTTGGCCATCTTCGTTTAATGAAGCCATAATTTCATTAATATTACAGAAAGACAAAAACTCTACAAACTGCAGATCATATTGGCCAATCTGACTTATAAATAAGATTAATAACATTTTTACAAAGAGACTAGTGAAAAGACTTAGCAGTCATTTACAAAATTGTACATGAAGATCAAACTGGTTTAGTAACAGGGAGAAGATTAACTCATAACATTAGAAGAACACCTATCAACGATACAGCCCTATTGAAATTAGATGTCAAAAAACGCATTCGATAGGGTTTATTTATTATTATTTATTTGTCATCTCAGAGTTACACCTTTGAGCTAACAGCTCTTTTATAAAGGTTCCATGCCAGATAAGGTTCAAACAATTGGTACATACAGAATAAAAAACATAAGGTATAGACATTGTCAAGTACAACACATCATTTACAATCATTGGTGAAATCCTATGGCTACAAAGAGGAAAAAGCTATACAAAACAAAACTGTACTACATACAAGAATTAAATTAGTTCATAAAATGAAGTACAGACAGTATTTATGACATTTTTGATAAGCTATTAGCGCAGTGGTCACAGAACTAGTGCAGTGAGGAGAGGTGGAGAGGGTAGATAGTGGAGCAGTCAGGGCTGACTATAACAAGGAGTAAAGGGGTAGAGGGCTGGGGGTAGGGGTAGAAAAATATGACACAGACAGAGGTGTCCTTGTCAGTGATTACTGGGGAGGGTGAGCAAGGGGTGTTGGAAGAGGACGGTGAGAGAGGAGACAATTATGGGGGGGGTGGAATGAGTAGTGACAGAAGGTGTGAGGGTTGGGAAGAGAGGGAAACACGAGGGGTAAGAGGATATGGGGGAATTACTGAAGAAAAAGGGGAAAGGTGAATGGGTGGCCAGGGAGTGG
Source organism: Neoceratodus forsteri (assembly GCA_016271365.2). Taxonomy (NCBI): domain Eukaryota; kingdom Metazoa; phylum Chordata; order Ceratodontiformes; family Ceratodontidae; genus Neoceratodus; species Neoceratodus forsteri. The sequence continues at coordinate 1,113,643,836 of CM028131.1, forward strand.
AGAGACAAGACAAAAGAGGGGGGTGGTGGGAGGTTAGAACCTGCAGTCACAGCCGAGTACTGTCAGGTGTTTGAGTAGGGATTTCTTGAAAGTTCCAAGATTAGGTACATTTATTACTTCTGGGGGTAGTTCATTAAGCCAGAAGAGTGCCTTGTAAGCAAAGGATCTCTGTACAAGTGCCATATGAAGGACAGGGATATGTAGAGCGTTTTGTATTTTTTCTCTGGTCTGGTGCGAGTTAGACGCAGGTTTAAGGAGGTCTGTAATGGGCTGAGGAGTTAGACTGAGGAGAGCTTTTTTCCCTAGCAGGCAGGTCTGATATTTAATTCTCCGTTGAAAATTAAACCAATTAGACTTGGAGTAAAGTTCACAGGTGTGAATGAGCCTGTGTAACCTTAGGGTGAGCCTACAAGTCTTATTGAGGGTGGTTCCGACCCTTTTTAGGGCTGCGTCTGTTGCCGCACTGTACACAATTAGTTCATACTCTATAACAGAGATTATAGAGCTATTGACAGCCAGAGACAAGGCTGCAGGGGTCATACTGTGTCTGTGTTTGTAGAGGAGACCAATTCTGGTGTTGGCTGTCTTTACAACATTGTCTATGTGGTGGGTAAAGGAGAAGGAGTTAATCAATGTTTAATGGTATTGACCTGATCGAGTGGCTCCTGCTTATTGTTCAGGATGGTCAGCTGACTAGCTCTGTATTTGTTCTGGCTGTTAGCAAACAACATAATCTTAGTTTTTTGTAGTTCAGGAGTAGCTTGTTTTGAGTAAACCAGTCCTCTAATACTGCAAAGCTATGTTGAAGTTTGGATTCTAGTAGGTGTGGGTGTGGGCTACTGGAGAAAACAGCTGCGTCATCTGCATATAGCAGGATATTATCAGGGCAGGCCAGGGAGAGTGAATTAAGGAACAGGCTGAATAGGAGCAGGCCCAGGACAGAACCTCGTAGGGCACTGGTTGTCACCTGCCTACTATCTGAGAGGGTCCCATTCATTTTCACTTGTTGGGATCTGTTACCAAGGTAACTTTTAAACCACCCAACTGTGTTGGGAGATAACCCAGAAGCACATAATTTGTTGATTAGGATACTGTGGTTGACAGTATTAAAAGCTTTTGTGAGGTCAATGTATACCAACCCCACTAGCTGGCTGCTGTCCAGCGCAGCATGGATAAAGTCTGTGTATTCCAGTAGTGCAGTGTTTGTGCTATGGGCCTACCAGAAGCCATGCTGTTGAGGGCACCGGATGTTATATTTGTTTAGGAAGTCCACCAGTTGGTCTGACACTATTTTTTCCAGGGATTGGGCTTCCTATATTTTGCATGGCTGATAATAAAATATTTTGTATTCTGCAAACTGTGTTTCTTTGTGACGTCATTACTCACTAGAGCACAAATAAACAAGGGTTTGATTTTTATACAAATTTACACTGGCATCCCAGATAGGACGTCACTGAAAGAACACAGAAACAGTAAGGGTGAGGCATGGATCACAACTTAACTACTCTAGGTAATGTACATAGGCAGATAGATGCGTGGGAGCCCTGTTGCTGACCAAAGGCACATAACATGCCCAGCTCATGCTTCAAAGTGCAGCTGAACCATAAGCTGGCAGACAGGGTGCGGGGACCTAGCTGTTGACTTAAGGCACATAACATGCTGTGGTTCTGTTTTTGTAAATGCAGCTGAACTGTGACCTAGCAGTTTAACTGTACGTTGGCAGAACAAGGCCTACCTGCTGACTGAGGGCACATAGTGTGCTGCAGTTTCTGCTTTACCACACTATTAATTTGTGGCAGTTGCTTAATCACAGTATTAATTTGTGATCACAAAGGAAGATTACATCTCCATGTTTGTGATCAACCACGGATCGTGGGTCAAACAACCGTTTGTAGGTCTAGACCAGGAAAAGAAACTAAGGGAACAACCAAAGAAGGGTTATTGTATGTAAGGTTTGTACATGGTATGCCAAGCATTAGACACAAAAATGAGATGGATGAAAAACAATTCGACCAAAATGGGACAAACCTTGCCAGACAAAGACCAGAATAGTGAGTCCACTATGGATCAGCTGAACAAAGTATTATCTTGTAGCATAGAGGACAAACAAAAGAGAGGATTCTACATAGATGGCATAGGTTCCCCTCAAACTGCAGGAATGGGGTCTTCACTCGACTGGTGAGTGCTGGAGATGTGGCCTCCCAAACAGTTCTATCACACATATACTGTGGTCCTGTTCTGCCCTTCCAGGCTTCAGGAAGGAGGTTCAGCGTATATGCAGTGACATCATGACTTATCAAGTCATCCTCATGCCATTGCTAGTGATGCTGGGTATACTGCCTGACACACAGCCACATAAAGGGTTGCACACTAACACAGACCCCTGGCTGATGAGTGCACTTATCACTACAAAAAAGCTTTTGTTACGCCACTGGAGGGACCCTAATCTGCCCCAACTCCAGGAATGGCTGACAGAACTGTGCCAGACTGCCAGTTATGAAAAGGTACTTCATGCTGGCCAGAACAGGCTGCATGCATTCGAAAGCATGTGGGGAGCATTCCTGAACGTTCCCTACTGCAGACTCCCTGCAAGACGTTTCCTACCCCAACCTCAGCAGATAGCAGCTCGCACACTGCCTTAGGCTAACTGGCCTAGGTAGGTTATTGTGCCATCTCTCAGCCTTATCACTTAAGCCTACTTTACCAACCACACCCAGGGAGGGAACACCTCAGGGCCTGCCAATGAATAGGATATGACAGTTTAGAATCAGGCACTCATATAGCAGTCACCTACCTTAATATTAAGGGTAAGATGGTGGCTGGTCACTGGGAGGGTAAAATCTGGCTCATGGAATGCTAGAATAGTAGGAACAGCCTCATTAAAGCTATCTCACCTTATAATGTATAATAGTAAGGACTCCCTCTCACTACACCCCCCAAAAGGTACAGCCAGATGAGATGCTTTGTACCCACCTGTTTGTTCATCTGATCCCAATACCAACTCAAACTGAGGACACTCTAGGAGGCCACAATGGGGAGCTCTGCCTAGAAGACAACAAGTATAAGGGCTAGATTTTATAATAACTTGTACAGTATGTTGCATGTTCTATGGGCTTGTCTACTACGAGAATGTTTTCTTAAAGACTACTATCCTCTTATATTTACAGTCACTGTATTATGTTTGTAGTCTGTTCATCCAAAGGCGTAATCAAGGCCAGGTTGCTGTTAAAGACTGTTGCTTAAGGATTGTTAATTCAAGTTTGAAACAAACTCAATAAACTTTTAATTACAAAAAAAACAACAACCAAAGAGAAGATTATGCATAAAGAAACTTCATATGACATGTCAAGTTTTAAATGACAAAGGTTAGGTGTACAAAGGACAATATCAGCATGCCAGATAACCTTTAACTTTTTCTTTTTGGCTGCGGCCTCCCTTTCTTCTATGCTGTCCTTCCTAATATTGCATTTTTTTCTTCTTATCTAGCCTAATCAACCAAGGTACCAAATCTTTTGATGCTCTTTCTGACTTTCCTCTATGTATACACACACACACACACACACACACACACACACACACACACACTAAGTATTAAGTTGCATAGGCTGCCAAAAGAATGACCTTCAAGTACTGTGAAAGTTTTGAATAGAATTATCTCAGTTAGTGATAGAAACACAGAGAGAGAAAATGTTATTTCAATCAGCAAATGTTCAGATGTTAATTGTTACAGTGACATTGACATTATTCAGAAAATTGCATTCGGGGAAATGTTTTGCTCTATGGTTTTTACAATGCCTTGTGGTTTCTATCCATTCCTTGTATGTGTTTTATAGTAACAGTACATTTGTAAAGTCTGAGTTAAACTGCAGGCAAATGCACAAGGAATCAAATTACATTCATACTGGTATGGACTAATGTGATTCACCCCCTACCTATGTACTAGGAGGGATTCAGGGCATTGAAATCACCCCTTATGAGGCACAGAGTCATGACAGCTACCACTGGCTTCACTGGTGTGAATTTTGCGAAGGGGGCACAATGTGTAACTGTGAAAAAGGAAAAAAGTCTCCTTCTGTTTTTTTTTTTTGCGCTTTCACTTATTTGGAGTCATTTGTAGCATTTCCACTGCTTGGCACATCTGTGCTATCTCATTTGCAAAGGGGTCCCAACTTATGGAATACCCTTGTGTTACCGTAGAAAGCTACAGGTTGTTCTCCTTATGCCATAATACTTGTTAAGCCCAACATGCTCTGAAATAACTGTGGCCATAGCAAAATCTCATCTTCCTTAGGCAGAGCAGCACAGTACTCTATGCGCCAGATGTTTTTCTTCCAAAGGGGAAGAAAAGTTTCCAAAAGAAGTGCCTTCAGCTAAAACTGACTTAGGAAGGGTTAAATTTGACAACCTTCACTTCACTGTTAGACTCAAGGTCAGCCATCGCTTGAGAGGGAGTGGCTGACTGAAGTCCAGTCCATAGAAATTCAGACACCCTTTCCTATCATAACAAGAACCTTGATTAAACAGAGCATAAAATGTGTATATTATGAAAATAACAATTTCATTTCATTTTAAGATGTTAACATTTCATCATAGAGGGAATTCTCCTGTTATTGTGCTTATGTGGTCCATCACATGGAAACAGCACAATGTATGAGGGCAATCCCCTTGCAAAGTGCAAGTAAGCAAGCAAGGTGCTCGGGGGGGGGGAGGCATAGATGTTCCATATGCCCCCACAACCTGTGGCAAGCTTCACAGGAAAACAAATCAAGCCCATGGACCTGAGTGGTTTATAGAAACAAGATAAGGAATTGGGTAAGGTAACAGCTAATTCCTGTAGGCTCACTGTTTAAAAAGCATAACCAGAGACAGAATGTCTGCTGTATGCAGGACTAGGGACACAAATAGTCTGGGTGATCTCACAGTACCTTAGAAAGGTATTGGTCTTGTCAGTACATGATGTGCCTGTGGGAAGTTATCAGGGAGCAGACAAGACCATTCAGAGAATGCAGACAGTTGGGTGGTGGCCATCTATATGTAAAAAGACATACACAAACACAGCGACAATTACATTGTATGTGCTCAGAGTAGCCGCTCAGTGTACAAGATGTGAGTGACAAACTGGCAAGAAAGCCACTGATAAGTGGTCTCATGCAAATCAGTTGAAACTGTTTAAAGGTCAGAACTAACCTACCAGTGAAGCAGGGCACTACAGCCATTCTCTTTGTTTCTTTAGTCTTTCAGAATTTAATGACAATGTCACTGACGTGGATGATCCTGAGTGCTATGTGCCTTGTAGCCACAGGACTATAGGTGACAGTGCACCACTGAGTGGTGTCAGCCTATGATGGAGATTCTGTTCTGCTGCCTGTTACTTACATTCCAACATTTATGGCATGCTTAATATGGTGGCAGCAGGTGGCAGACAATCAGGAGACACCAAGTTTCAGTTCAACACCACCTCCATTAGACCACACAACCAAGGGCACATACATCTGTATGGAAATAACACATCATTGCTGATCAATCCAGTTCACCAATCTGATACAGGCATCTATCAACTGACTGTTAAGCAAGCATGTGATGCAGAACCATGCCCTCAGACAGTGACCCATATCAAATTGAGGGTCCTTAGACCAACATGACAGGCTCCCAACATTATGCCATCATCAGTACCACAGATTCTTGCAAAGATTGAACTGTGCCCTGAAGTGGGAGTGGGCCAATTGAGTGAACTTGCTGTTAATTCTATCCTGTGCACTTTACTGAATAATGTACAATTTATGCATATACCTGTTGTTTTTAATCTTTTTCACTGGGATACGATGAAATATGGGCCTTGTGTGAGAAGAAATATATCACTGTTTTGTACCTCTTTGCTTTTAGATGTAATTACCACTCACCATGCAAAAGCCCAAGATTTCATAGCAGGCTAAGAAACCACCCGGCAAGCTAATACCTTCCACTTCAGGAGGCTGCAAAGCTTAGATGAAATGGTAGGGGCTGTCTTGGGGCTATTTTTATTTTATTTATTGAATAGAATCATAATTACAATCCTTTCAGTCATAGTCTCTTTTGCAAAGAGGAAGCAAAAAACAAAGTACACATACAATAGTAAAGTAATAACACAAGGTCATACAGTCCTGTCATATATGTAATTAGAGGGTTACATCAACAGGGAGCATAAGGAAGGTCCCAGGTCAGGGTTAAGACAGTATACAGTTCTGTAGGATCTTGAAGGACCTAGAGTCATAATATCTAAATAGTGGGGATTGGGAACCTAGGAGATACATAGAAGGGAGACTAAACAACAAACTATGTTTTCGCTACAGGGTCACCTGGGGTCAGCCAGGGAGGGAGAGGACTGAGTGTCCGGAGGACAACTCTCCTCTCCCAGGGAGGGTTGGGCCTGGAGACCAGTGCATGCTTGGCTCCTAGCGGCAGCTGGGAGTTGGCACATCAGCTCCATAGATGCAGGGGAGCAGAGGCAGAGCAGTTACCCAGTGTGCCATGTACAGAAACATGTGCAGCTCAGCCACTGATGTCATTGCATGCTGCTTTGTTGCACTCAGGGATGGGAAAAATGGAGGACGAAAATCCCGCCAACCAGTGAGATGAAGCCAGTCCCCCACAGGCTCCACACCTGGCTAGCTGGCACCTTAAAGCCACAAGGTGAGTACCGGTTGACGTCGGGATGAATGGGTTTGGAGGGGGCTGGTGGACGGGCCAGTTGGCAGAGGAGATAAAGAAAGTAACAAAAAAAAATACATGCATGATATTAAATATTCACCAGCATGTTCGCCAGTCTACAAGAGGAAACAACATATGTGATATCATACTAACTACAAATAGTAGTAAAATTCAAAATTGTATTGTTAAAGCTCCCCTTGTAACTACAATACTATCTTTTTCAACATAGACTCAGAGGCCAAGCAGATCAAGGAGTGTTGGGATATATATTTGTACAATACAGCAGATGTATATTTAATATTGAGGGAAGGAAAATAGCTTAATTGACTGGAATAACATCTTACAAAACTGTTCCATTAATAACATGTGAAAAATAACCACAAAATTCATAATATCTCTGTGATAAATTTATAAAGAATAAAAAGATACAATGGAAGGGGTATTAAACCAAAATGGATGAACAAAACAATCCAGTTTGGGGCAGTGTCAGTGGCTCAGCAGGTTGCACCCTCGCCTCTGAGGCCGTAAGATCACAAGGCTGTGGGTTCTATCCTCACAACAGGCACTTGGGTTAAATCCCAGTATTGACACTGTAGTGTGGCATGAGGGAGGTGCTGCACTCTTGAGGTGCCGTCTTTCAGATTAGATGTTAAAACTGAGGTCCCCTCTGCCTGTTCTGGTGGTAATTCAGAAGGATGTTAAAGATTCCATGGCAATTCTCGAAAAGAGTAGCAGTATTTTATTAACAAAAGCATCAAATTTCTCAAGTGTCCTGGCCAAATTTCCCCCATTCACTAAAAGTACCACCAACAGCTTAATCTGGTTCAATGACAGTTAGCATCCACCTGTATCCCACTCCCCTGGGACGAGGATGAAAATGGGCAGAATTGTCTATTCCTCCTTTCCCAGTCAACAAAAACTAAATAAAAAATTCACAAATTAATAAAGAAGAAAAAAAAGAGGATATACAATTAATATAATAAAACAAAAAACCCTTCCACATAGATAAACTATAAGGAAGTGCTTAGGATGTGTAAAAAAGAAAAAAACATACCAAACAACAGACATGAAATGTAGTTCACTGGCAACTGCAGGCAAACAAATTACAGACCCTGTCAAAAAACCTAACTTCAATCAGTACTTTTACTCTGTGTTTACAAAATCCAACAATAATCATATAAAAACAGGTCAACCCCATGATATTAATATTTCTACATTACCAACTATTACTCAGGAAGAAATTATTAATAAAATCTCATGCCTTAAAAACATCAAAGCTCAACAGGTCTGGATAGGATATTCACACATATATTTAAAATGATAAAAAATGGTATAGCATACCCTTTAAAAATTCTACAGTATTTCAAGCTTCTGTTAAGACAGATGTGATACCTTGCAATTGGAAAACAGAAAATGTTAAACCTATACACAAAAAAAAGGTAATAAATCTGATGTCCATAACTATAGACCCATAAGTTTAACTGCGATTCTGGGCAAATTGCTTGAATCTGTTTTGAAGGACAAAATACTGGAACGTTTAAAAACCTCCTGCACAATTGACAGAGGTCAATGTGGTTTTACCACTGGTACATCATGTATTATGAATCTTACAAGGTTTTATGAAAAATTATCGGAGAATTTGGATAAGCGAACACCAATAGACTGCATTTACCTTGATTTTGCAAAGGCATTTGACACCATTCTGCATTGGGCAATAATCAATAAATTAAATACAGTTGGAATAAGTATAGTATCAACTGGGTAATATCCTGGTTGAGCAACAGAATGCAAAAAGTTAGTATGCAATGCCATTTATCAAATCCAGGTTTAGTCACAAGTGGAGTTCCACAGGGTTCAGTACTTGATCCCATACTTTTCCAGATCTTTGTGTCTGACATGTTCTAAAATGTGCATACTTGGTCAATTAGATATGCAGATGATACCAAATTAGGAGGCTCTACATCTACTATCTTACAAATAAAATGATTACAAGCAGATTTAGACAGCATATCATGATGGGAATTTAAATGGGGAATGCATTTTGACACAGGAAAAATGCTACATTATACATTTTGGAAAACAGTTTATCCCTTACACTAACATCTTGTCAAACATGGTATTAAAAATGTTGATACAGAAAAAGACTTAGGGGTCTTAAGAGATAAAAAAGTTGGAATTCAAGGACCACCGTATATCTTCAGTGGCAAAGGCAAACAAGGCATTTTGGACCATTAAAAATAACTTTATCAGTAGGAAAGCAGATATAATCATGCCTCTATTCAAGGCATACGTGAGACTGATTCTAGATTATGGAAGCCAACTATGGTGCCTTTCAAAAAAAAAAAAAAGAATGTTGTTATGATCGTGAGCACCCAGTGTAGAGCCACTAAAATGATCTTCACCTAGAAACACGAACACTATGAGACCGAAGTAAAAAATTTGAACAGTACCTCCATAGAAACTAGAAGATAAAGGGAAGACATGTTACAAATGTGCGATATTTGTAAGGATCCTTACCTAATAAATGAATTACAACTCAATTTCAAAAATGATGACAAGGGTACAAGAGGGCACTCACTTCAATTCACAAGACACAAATTCATAACCAATTCTAGGAAGTATTATTCTACTCAAAGGGTTATAAACCCATGGAACAGACATCTGGCAAATATTATATCAAGTGCTAATAAAATGAAGTTCAAAGCAAAACTAGATAATTACATCCTAAATGGATCTTGTTTAAAGTACTATTTATAATATGTAGGAGTGTATATGGGTTAATGCCTTCTCTGCTCCTGACCTCCTTAGTATGAACCTTAGTAGTATGAACATGCTGCCACTGTAGGCATAAAGCTTTGGGATCCATCAAACATACGTTGTAAGCATAAAGCTCTGTTAAATACTGGCTATACATTTACGATGGAAATTTGTTGGCTGTACATTAGCTGATGCTGCCATAGTTCGGTACTTGTGATGGAAAATTACTAAGTTCTGTTTTCTATACAGCTGGGCTTATGATTACACAGAACTGATGATGACTAACTATGCATGTACTGTTAGGGTCAAATGTAGACATGCAGATTTAGGGAGAAAGACTGGTGTTTGCTGGTTCTAAGAGTGTTCAAGGTTATGTGAAGGTTTGCACTCTTTTGTGTAGAGAGAAGAATGACTATGTATGAGTGTCATTGTAAGCAGATAAGGCCTGTTGAGGAATGCATATGAAGGGCTGTAAAGGGTTTCTGATGAATTCAGAGCCCACACTGTAAGTTGGGGATGCTGCACCTCTGATTCCCAGGGAGGTGTGTATCATACTTTTCCTGTATTGTGCATGGCTAATAATAAAGATATCTTGTACACTGCAACTGTGTTTCTTTGCGACATCATTACCCACCAGAGCACAAATACACAAGGGTTTGATTTTTATATAAATTTACAAATGGATAAGCTTTTCATAGCTCTAGATAGATGGTCCCTACTTCCTCTTTCTTTGATGGGGGGAGGCGTTATTAAAATGAATATAGTACAAAAAAAAACTCATCTATTTCCAAGCACTTCCAATCAAAATAGATATGCAGTTCTTCAACAACTTTAAAACTAAGAAGTTTGCTCTGGTTAGAAAAAATACCACAACTATCCTTAGAGAAATTATATTGTTCTCAAGAATAAGGGGGACTTAGTCTTCCAAATCTGCTTTGGTACCACTTAGCCATGCAGGTTGAGGTAACCTACTTCTAGTTGAAAACCCTGGCATCGCCCCCATCATGGCTCTCTCTAGAATCCCATTTGATACCATTAGACCTTAATGACCTCATTAGAACTGGACTTTAAACAGAAAGGACCATACCAAAATATTTCCAGTTTCACAAAAACTACTATCCTTGCTTGGCAACACATAAATGCGTTATTAGGTTTCATAAATAAATTGTCTAGCTTATTGCCAATCTTTTTCAACCCTCATCTTCCTACGGCGGCAATCCCAAAAACCTGGATGCAAGATAAATTCATGATGTTAAAAGATCTTTTTATAAATATTTATATTGTTTGAATATCTTAGGAATTTGATAGATCGTTCAGTGGGTAATTTTATAAAAATATCTACATCTTAGAGAAATATTTAAGAAATCCATAGGAAACCAGAATATTACTTTAGAGTCCTCACAAACAATTCTTTGCATTGATTAATGCTCAAGATGAACTTATAGGAAAAATGTATGTGTTGTTAATGGACAGTATGGCCATACTGTTAAACTCTTTAAAAATGGCATACTGCATACTGTGTGACCCTGAGCAAGTCACTTAACTTCCCTGTGCTCTCAGGCCATACTTGTAAACAAGCTTTCAGCTTAGTGTGCCACTCCTGGTTAAACAATTGGGGGGAAAATGGCATAGGAAAGAAATTTAGGTTTTAATTTTATGGAGCAACAATGGATAGCCATTCTGGCATCATTCACGTTAGTGTCAGAGAATAAAATATGTAAACAGATACAATTAAATATCCTGAATGGAATTTACTACACGCCTGAAAGAGTAAACAAATTTAATGAGTCTATACCAGATTTGTGCCCAAGATGCCTTAATTCAAAAGGATCTGTCCTTCACATGTTTGCATCCTCTCATTGCAATCTCAGTACTAGAGGAAAATATTAGAACATTTCTCCAAAATACTTCAAAGGACCGTTCCATTTGACCCTGAAATTATCATGCTTGGATTTTCAGGTGACACAAACTTATCAGAACTAACACAAAAACTTCATTTGTTGCTTGTAAATGCAAAAATATAAATAAATAAATAATAATTCTTCAACAATGGAAAGATTCAAACCCCCCAGTCTTTGAAAAATGTATGAACATGATGACTGAGTTTTCAAAAACAGAAAGGGCACACTATTATATGATTGAAGATATCAATAAATTTGAAATCATTCAGCATCCATTTTTGGATGCATTAAAAGAGATAGGAGATTATGTTTACATAGTTAACTGCCCTTTCATATTCCTTTCCTTGCCAGTTATGTCCTGTAGAACTGAAATTTTCACTGCTAAATAATTTTCACTATTTTCGCTGAAGAATCAGTTTGCGTGAAAATAAATTTGTGCTAATTAGCACTTTTAGCACTTTTTCTGTTATAGTGATTGTGACTTAGAGCTAAAAAAAATTACGCAATAATGGTTGCATTTGTGTTTGCACTAAATTTACTTTGTGTGCAAATATCTAGTTCTACAGTACTCTGATATGCTTTGATGATTTGTTGATAAATAAATAATCTAACTTCGGGGTACTCTCAGATTTACACAAAGTTCCACTCTCCTCACCAGCTACTTCTCTCTCTTTTCATTTTTCTAAGACATTCTATGACATCAATAACTCACATTCCATGCTATTCATCTGAATGGCTTGGAAAGGTATTATTATTATTTTTTTTATTACAATCTCGGAAGTACCTTTTAGTCATAGACTCGTTTACAGAGGTTCCACGTCAAGTAAACAGAAGACGATACAAACATCATATTCATCCACGGTTTCACATGAAGCATGACATAAGCAGATAGAGAGTATATACAATACACATAAGTGACCATGCAAGGTAAACAATTAAATTACTAAAACATAATATCACAATAAGGTTGATAGAAGCCAGGATTTGTTTCAGGGAAAGCAGTCCTGTTGTCAGGGTATAAAAGGAATAGTGTAATAAGTGCTGTCGAGGTAGGTAGGGGCCAGGGGCCAGCAACAGGGTAGAGGCGAAGAGGGAAGGCAGCAGGGTTTTTGTGGGAGAGAGGGGGCAGGAGCAGGAGAGGGGAGAGGAAGGGAAAGAGAGGTACTCAAGCCAGGGGGAAGATAGGGAAGGGGAGGTGCTCAAGAAGGGGGAGGCAAAAAGAGAGATTGTGGGGGGAGAGGGAGAAGGAGCAAGAGATATGAAGTAGGTTGGAGGAGGCAGAGAGACTAGAAGAGCATATGTTGGAGGGTTGGGTTAGGTGACATGGGTTGGCAGGACTGGGGTGGAAAGGAGGAGAGGTGGGAATCAAGGAGGGGGTGGCAGGTGGGGAGTTAGAGACAGTGGGTGGGCATGAGGGAAGGTAAGGAGAAAACAGGGAGGGGTCAGTTAACAGTCCAGTATGGTATCGTGGGGTGAGGAGGTGTGGGGATCAAGTGGGGACAGTAAGGGGCAGCAGAGGGGGAACAGGAAGGGTCAGTTAACAGTCCAGTAGAGTAGGTGTGAGGGTGCGAAGGTGTGGGATCAGGTGGGGGCAGCAGGGGGTGTTTGAGAAGGCAGGGGAACAATGGAAACAGTAATAAGTAATTGGGGGGGTGCGAAGATTAAGGCAAAGTGAGAGGAAAAGTAGACCAGTGGGGGGGAGGTTAGGTGTAGCAGTCACACATACTATCCCATGTTAGCGACACTCTAAGTTTGGTTTTAAAAGAGCCAAGCCTGGTTGCATTTTGCAGCTCAGCACTGAGAGAGTTTAGCCAGGTTGGTGCACTGTATTCAAAGGACCATTGCCCTAGCGATGTCCTACGGAAGTGGATTTTTAAGGTGAGGTTGTTTGGGCCTGTGGTACGCCTTACAGAGTCAGAGCATTTGAGGAGGTTCTGAACTTTCAGGGGGGCTAGACCCAGTAAGCAGGCAGGTTTGATAGCGGATGCGACTGTCTAAGTTAAACCAACCGCTCTGGGCGTAAAGCTCACAGGTGTGGGTTAAGCGGTGCTCCCCAGAACAAGTCCACTTGCTTTGTTTAGGGTTGTTTTCTTTCTTTCTTTTGAGTGCAGTGGGAGTTGTGTCACCATTAACCACAAGACCATAGCCAATTATCATCAGGAATGCACTGGAGACAGCTAGTTTCAGGGCATCAGGAATAAAACAACACTTGTTTCTGTAGATTAGGCCTAGTTTTGCATTTGCGTTCCTGGCAATCAGATCTATATGTGGTGTATAGGATAGCGTTGAGTCTAGTGTTACTCCTAGGTATTTAAATTGGGTTACATGTTCAAGGGGAAGCTCTGACTATTTATAATGTGGAGTTGGTAGTTCCTATGCCTGCTATGGGTCAAAGAGAAGACCACTGTCTTTTTTTTTTTTTTTATAGTTTAGGAGTAGCCTAGAGTCCGTGAAACAGTGTTCAACTGAGAAAATGTCAGACTGCATATGGCGCTCCAGCTCCACGAGGTCAGAGTGGGATGAGTATAGTACTGCGTCATCCGCATAGAGCAAGACCTGGTCAGAGACAGCCCGGGGAAGTGAGTTTAAGAAGAGACTAAAAAGTAGAGGTCCCAGGATCGAGTCTTGTGGTAATCTGGTATTGATGCTTAGCGGCTTGAGCAGACTTCATTAATTTTTACTTTTTGTAGTCTCCCTTGGAGGTAGCTCCTAAACCAGGTGGTGGATTCTGGTGAGAGGCCAATAGAGGACCATTGACGTAATAACAGTTCATGGATTACTGTGTCAAAGGCCTTGGTGAGGTCAGCATAGACAGCCCTCACCAAAAGCGCCCGGTCAAAGGCACTGTGTATGTAGCTGGTGAATTCAAGGAGTGCGGTAACTGTACTATGTTGTTTGTGATACCCATGCTGTTGCTTACATTGCAGCTGGTAATCACAGAGATATGCAGTCAATTGATCCAAGACAATACGTTCAAGTGCTTTGAGAGTGGTGAGAGAATTGAGATGGGGCAATAATTAGCGTGGCTTGTTCTGTCTCCATTTTTAAACATCGGGGTGACAACTGCTGCTTTCCAGACAGTTGGAAATTAGTCTGTGATTAGGGATAGATTCAGGATCTTGGTTAGAGGGGGGAGTACAACTTTGAGGGTGAGCTCCAGAAGCTTGAGATCCAGTTTGTCATAACTCGTTCTAGATTTGTTAAGTACCTTTGTAATATATTTTTTGGCCTCCGTCTGTGAAATTATTTTAAGGTAGAAGGGGGTGGTGACTTTGAGGTAGACATTTCGGGGGGGGGGACTTTGAGGTAGACATTTCAAGGTCTGGGGCTAGGGAACCTCCTGTGGGCAGCAAGAAGTTAGTGGATAGCACATTACTAAGTCTGAGAAGGCTTGATTAAATGGTTCTGCCATGATTTTTGGGTCATGAACCAGGGTACCATTTATATTTATTTGAAACGGGGGAGCTTTGTTGGGTTTGTCAGTTAGGGTTTGGATGTTTTCCCAGAAATGCCTGTTGTCCCTCCAGGAGTTTTCCATCTCCCTTTCAAAGTGAAAACTTTTTGCTTTCCTTATGGCCCACGTACAGCTGTTTTGTGATGTTTTATGCATGTGGCTATCGACGGCAGCTCCAGTGTTTTGGGACTGAACCCAGAGCTTGTCTCAGTGCGTCATCATGTCTAGGATTGACTGTGAGGTCCAGGAGTTTTGGGAGTTTCTGACTTTATGCTTAGTATGGGGGATGTAAATGTCACAGGATTCATTAAACTTAGTGACAAAATAATCTACAGCGGCATCCACATCCGTGGCGTTGTTAAGGTAACTCCAGTCATGGCTCTTTAGGCGGGCTTTTAGTGAATCTAGCTTCCCCTTTTTAAGGAGCCTTGTTGTTATGATTTTGGGTGGGGCCTTAGTGGGTTTGTTGGACCAGGTGAGTAGAACAGGGGAGTGGCCACTAATGGAGTCCAGAAGGGCAGTTAGACGAGAGATCCTGTTTGGGAAGTTGGTGATAACTCAGTCAATGAGGGGGCATGTGCCCATGTGATAGTTTATTCTAGTCAGCTTGTCCACTACTTGTGTAATGTTAAGAGAGGAGATGGTATCTTTGAAGCGGTTGGCTTCTGGGGAGTTCCAATTTATGTTGAAGTCACCCAGAATTAGTAGTTCCGTTTTGGGCCCATGTGATATGAGGTAGTCAGTTATAACTTTGAAACCAGAATCTTGGGTCCCAGGTGGGATGTATGCTGATGTGGTCAGTGTTTTTCCATTAAAGCAAAGCAGAATCTTAACTACTAGAAGCTGGGCAGCCCCATTGGAGGGTTGGGCAGCCCCATGGGGGGTGGTAGATGGTATTTGTTGCCCCCGGAGGTGCTCCTTGAGATAACTCACACACCCACCTCAGTGTTTCCCCATTCTGTCTAGCCTGAAAGTGGTGTAGTCTGGCAATTGTAAAGTGGAGTCAGGTATCCTAGGGTTGAGCCATGTCTCCACCACTGAGATAATGTCAGGTTGATGTTGGGCAGCCCAGGCTTGGAGGGGTCTAGTTTTGCAAGCAAACTGTATATATTAATGGATGCAATAGTAAGGCCAGAGTGTTTATTTTGTGGGGTCGGGTTAGTTGCCAGTGGTCCAGGGTTGGGGTGGACATTGCCCGATAGCAATAATAGCAGATAGGCCTTATTATCAGCCATTGTTTCCTGGTATTGCACCTACACGGTTCCTGTATGGGGAGTTGTGAGATTTTACAATGGTGCTGATGAAGATTAGATTGATGAGTTGGGCAGGAGGGGGTTAGGCCTGTTTTCCAGACTAATAAAAATTCTGTATAAGGGTGCCTTATCAAGGGCATAGTATAGGAGACAGAGGTTGATTTAGGGCACACCTTCGTGCCGTGGGGGATCACCAGGGCCACGGTGCATGGGTCCTGTAGGGGGGTAATTGCATGTGCAGGCTCCAGAGAGGACCAAAGCAGATGACTAGCAGGAGAGAAAGAAGCATCTTTAGGTTATCCAGGGGAATGCAGTGAAAGAAAGCTCTCAGGATCAGGGTGCAAATTAGCCAGCGCAAATAACTCTTGAGCAAGCTTCTTAGTAGTGCCAGACAATTGAGCAAGCTCCTTGGTAGTGTCAGTCAATCGAAAAAGTACAGGGAGTAGCTGGGTAGGGCTTAGGAGGATTTAACAGAGGTCAGGCCATGGTGGATGGGTGGGCGAGACAAAATACAGTTTAAAACGCTGCCTTGGCACTGAAAATCTCAAGCAGCACCCACAGGTCAGCCTCGGTGACCTCTCATCCCAGTGTCAGTGCATCAGAGCCGGGCAGGACAAGTGAAAGATCCGGGAGTTGGAGCTGACAATCGGTGGCTCAGCTAGGCAGCAACCAGCCAATCAGCGGCTACAGTCCTGGTGCTACTGGCTAATGGTAGCAGGGCCAGTGTCTAGTGGTTTGGGCTAGGCGTAGTGGCTTGTTTTCTGCGTACCTGTTCAAGGGAGCACCAGCCCTGGGCTGGGGAGCCACGGTGCCTTCATGGCCACGGGGCTAGGTGATTTCTAGTGCAGCAGGGGCTTGCAGAGTTCTAACGTAGGTGCCCGCTGGAAGAGAGAGAAGAACAGTGGTAAGCGCATGTTAAGGCAGGCGTGGGAGATGGCTGAAGGGCCGGGCGAGACTAATGTGGCATCACAGAATTTAGCAACACAATACAGGGTGCATTAGCTAAATCGTTGAGGGTAGTGCTTCAGCCAGCAGGTGAGGTGGTGGGGGTGGGGATGAGAACAGGTACAGAAGCAGAGAATTTGAGTGGGGGGGTTACCAAGATATGGCAAGTGGTGATCAGGTTAAGCAATGTGGAAAAGTAGTGAGGATCAGTGAGACAGGGAACAAAGTCACTTCAAAAATATCCTATAGGCAGTAAAATGGTAGCAAAGTACTAGCTAGGCTGGTGCAGCTAATTCAGGTAAGGACTATGCACTCCACAAATATTTCTGAACAGAGCTGCTCTCACTATATAAACAAAGTTAAATTTGGCAGTGGCCAAGATTGCAGTACAAAGGTAGTCTTCCTGCTATGGGTACACGCTAACAAAATACAGTTTAAAGCACTGCCTTGGCACCGAAATCTCAAGCAGCACCCACAGGCCAGCCTCTGTGACCTCCCGTCCCAGCGGCAGCACATCGGAGCCAGGCAGGACACAGTGAAAGGTCCGGAAGTCAGAGCTGACCAATGGTGGCTCAGCTAGACAGCAACCAGCCAATCAACGGCTAGAGTCCCGATGCTACTGGCCAATGATAGCAGGGCCAGTGCCTAGTGGTTTGGACCGGGCATAGTGGCTTGTTTTCTGCATACCTGTCCTAGGGAGCACCGGTCCTGGGCTGGGGGGCTGTGGCGCCTTCGTGGCCGCAATGCTTGGTGATTGCTAGTGGGGCAGGGGCTGGGAGAGCCCTAGGGTAGGCACCCGCTGTCCTAGGGAGTGCCACTCCTGGGATGGGGGGGCTGCGGCACCTTAGTGGCCACGGCGCTTGGTGATTGACGGTGGGGCAGGGGCTTCGAGAGCCCTAGAGTAGGCGCCTGCTGTCGTAGGGAGTACCGGTCCTGGGCTGGGGGGCCGCGCGCGGTGCCTTTGCGGCCATGGCACTTGGTGCTGCCAGTGGGGCAGGGACTTGGAGAGCCCTAGCGTAGGCACCCACTGTCCTAGGGAGTGCCGCTCCTGGGATAGAGGGCTGCAGCACCTTTGTGGCCACAGTGCTTGGTGATTGCCAGTGGGGTAGGGGCTTGGATTGCCCTAGCGTAGTCACCCGCTGTCCTAGGGAGTGCCGGTCTTGGGCTGGGGGGCCACGGCGCCTTCATGGCCACGGCACTTGGTGATTGCCGGTGGGGCAGGGGCTTGGGGAGCCCTAACGTAGGCACCCGCTGTCCTAGGGAGTGCCAGTCCTGGGCTGGGGGCTGCAGCACCTTCATGGCCGTGGCATTTGGTGATTGCTGGTGGGGCAGGGGCTTGGAGAACCTTAGCGTAGGTGCCCGCTGTCCTAGGGAGCGCTGGGCCTGGGCTGGGGGGCCGCAGCGCCTTTGCGGCAGAAGCGCTTGGTGACTGCTGATGGGGCAGGGGCTTGGAGAGCCCTAGCATAGGCACCATAGAATGTTCAGGCAGTATGAAAAGAGACAGCAGCAACTGCTGAGGAGAGAGGGATTCAGGGTAGTTAAAAAGGCAAGTAAATTAGATTATAAATTTAACAGAAAAAATGTTAAAAACATCAGAACATTGGGTAGACAATAAAAGAACAACTGGAGGGCATTTAAATTTGTAAAAACTGTTTCCTAGCAACTGTTTCCTTTCTCGTTTGAGGCCCCCCTAATAGACCTCCCCCTATGGAGATGGTCTGGTACTGCCCTTTAAGGCGTGTGACCCCACATGGTCTAATGGTGGTGCTGGACCGATCAGGTTTGATGAGTGCGTGTGAGAAGCCGGGGGAATTGGTGCTGACCTAGAATTGGGTCATTGCCGAGGCCCTCGACTATATTGCACCTGTCTGTGTTTGACCCCTTACCTCGCACCAGAGGTCTCCCCGGTTTGAAGGGACTGTTGGACCTGAGGAGGAGAGGTTGAAGGTTAGACTGGCTTTGGTGGAGGACCAGTCTGGAAGAGGACAAGCTTATACTGATGTTCCATTACTGAGGCTAGCAATCAGCAATCTCCTGTATGAAGGCAGAGTTCCTGTCCAAGGAGATTGCTGCGGCAACTAACAGACCAGCTCAGCTCTTCCACACTGTTGATAGGCTATGCAATCTAGCCTGTCTTCAGTTCGGGGGAGCCTTTTCATAATTAAGATGTGATGAGTTAACTCTGTTCTTTGCCAATAAGATTGCCACTGTCAGATTAGAAATCTAGTCAGTGCTCTCTAATGGGCCTTACGGTGATGGGCCTGAGATAGTAGACAGTCTGTCTGGTCCGACTTTGACTGGTTGGCTGCTGGGGATGTTGTGAGGGTCATCCAGGGGGTTATGGCCTATCTGCTGTAGTTTGGACCCGGGACCAATGCTCTCTCAGTGGCATTTGACACTGTGGACAATGGGGTGCTGATGGAGTGCCTGCAGGTTTGTTGTGGACTGGCTGGGACAGACCACAACTGGTTTAAATCATTCCTCACTGGCAGGTTACAGAGGGTGGTGCCCCTGCCATGTGAGGTACTGCAGGGCTCTGTTTTGTTCCTCATGTTGTTCGTGGTGTATATGCTACCGCTGGGTGACATTGTAAGATGGTATGGACTGAGTTTTCACTGCTATGCAGATGATAGTCAGCTATACCTGTCTTTTGCGCGCCCGAGCAGCAGGAACCAGTCTTGGTATTTAACAGCTGCCTTTCTGAGATCCAAGGCTGGATGAGGGCCAACTGGTTGAAGTTGAATCCAGACAAGACTGAAGTACTGGTGCTGGAACCTGGTCGTAGGGAGGTGAGGGGGCAATCTGGTCAGGTCTCTAGGCTACAGCTTGGGGACTCCCAGTTGCTTACCTTGGATCATGTGAGGAATCTTGGCATTGTTTTGGACTGCGGCTTGATGCTTAAGTGGCAGGTGTCAGCCATGGTCTGAACCTCTTACCATCCGAGGAACACTGCTAGGATTAAGCGCCTGACTCCCCCTGGTGATCTGCCAGCACTGGTCCATGCCTTTGTGACCTCTTGCCTTGATTACTGCAATGCCCTATACCTAGGGCTGTCGGGGGGGGGATCTGTGCCACCTGCAGCTAGTGCAGAATGCAGCAATTGACTGGCCTTTCTAGGTTGTGTCATATTACATCTGTTCTCTGCTATCTGCACTGGCTGCCAGTTAGGTGGTGAATCTCCTTCAAGGCCGGTTTGCTGACCTATAAGGCCCTAAATGGGCAGGGGTCTGGCTACCTGCAAGACCTCCTACATCCTTACCAACCCTCCTGCTCCACAGACGAAGGACTTCTGGAGGTTCCTGGGGTCCAATTACAGACATTTGGTGCTCAAGCTTTCGCATACGCAGCTGTGACCCTATGGAACCCTCTACCTCGTTATATCTGAGAAAGCCTGACCGTGGACCAATTTAAGCGGGAGCTGAAACCCCACCTATTTAGATGCTTTTCCAGAATTGGATTAATATTTTTATAATTTATTAATAAGGATTTATTTATATGTTGTGTTGTATACGTATTGTATTTTAAATGTTTTTATGTGACGTAAAGCACTTAGAATCACATTAAGAACTGTGCTATATAAAGTTGATTGATTTAAAATAAGTCAATTATAAATTAGTAATCCATAATCTATATGTTCTACGTCTCCCTTCTAGCTTTGCATCTTAGATTATTTTCACTTGGCTCCCTCGCTAAACTGGGGCATGATGCCTGTGTCTACACATACTGAAAAGTTTGAGTATCTAGACAGCAGTATACCTCTTCCTATAAAACTGACTTTCCATGATGAAGACACCTCTGAACTCAAATAAAGAAAAAGGAGAGAAGGTCTGCAGTGCTTGGAGTGGATGCAAGCTGTGCCTCCCAGGCCTATAAAGCAGAAAGAAAACTGAGAACAACGTTGCTGAGTTCTGGAGAGGAAGAGAGTGGCATCTGTGTGGAAGCCATCATGTGAGGGATGCTGAAGATCCAGCATGGAAAACGATCAAGGACTGCCGATCCAGGTCCTGTAGCAGGCACTACAACATGGTGACAGGCTGCCTTTAACCTAGGGGTTTGGAAGCCAGGATGTGTGAGTGTCAGATCGAGGCCTCTGTAGTGCAGAATGAGTGGAAGGAGGTTGGAAGAGCCTGCAGCCAGTGCCCAAGACAGCCGGTTCAGCATACAGCAGAAGGAGGAAACCTTCCTGCATCATAGATGCCTTGGGGAAGCAGAGATCCAGTGGCCTGTGGCATCAGGAGGAGCCTTCTGGGTCCAAGAATCATGAATACTCTGCAGTGTAGCATTGTTTCAAGGGACAGCAACTATTGTTTCACTGTGTTTCGCAATTTGGATTATAAATACCTTGCTTTGAGGGTTTTTCTGTCATCTTTTTTTAACATATTTTATCCACCACTCAGAGTCGGGCAGGAACCTCATTCCACCTTAGTCAGATGCCCTTATACCATCCCACCGAGAATCTGCCACCTATCTGGTCAGGACTGCCAGCCTACCCATGACACACTGCTGTGCTGCCCCCCTGGCTAACCCCTCAGGACTGGATATGCCTTCAGCTACTTTGGCATTTCTTCCCTGCAGCACATCTGGACAGCCATGGTGGAGGTGAAGACTGGCGGTGTCCCCGGCAGAAGGTAGCTCGATTCCAGTGGTGGACATGGTGGGCAGGCTGAGGCTTCATCCTCCCAGGCCTGACCCTCTGTTTTCCCATTTTCTGTGTCTTGCCCACCCCTCTAGGACAATGCAACGTGACTGGTTGCTGGCAGAGCCAGCCCATGCGCTCAGTTCAAGGGTCCCTTCTGTTAGTTGTTGAGCCCCTGCACCACCATCAGTGGTCAACCAAGTGGTGGTAGTGCAGCGGATAGTGACACCTTCGCTTCTCGGAGGAAATCGTCCTGTGGGATGCTTGATCCTGCTGCCCCCCGGTTGACCTCTGATGGCCTGGGCTTGTTCCAAACCCAGGTCGTCGGTGCTGTGATTGGTGGCTCTACTGCTGCACCAGCAAGCCAGTGAATTTTCTGCCATTTAAGCAATTGCATGACCTGTGGGGTCTAAGGGATTCAGTAGGTTGCTCTGTTTAAAACGTACCAATGACAGCCAACCATTGGTAACATCTATGGGTCTGCAGCGATTCCACACCTGCAGTACCCAAGGACTGAGTTAAGGGAGCTCCCATTTATGTCTGCTTTAAACCTGGTACCAGGTAGGAAGGGGGTAGATCTGGGCTGTCTAGGAGGGCACCCAAGAGGGCCATGTTTAAAGTTGACATTTGCACTAACCCCCTTTGTTGCAGGTGATTGGTTGTTAAGAAAGCCGTGTTATTCCGTTAAACTTGGGCTGGTTATTAAGCCCCCATGGGACAGGCAGTATAGCGAAGAGGTTAGGGTAACGAGCTGCGAATGAGTGTGGTACATCCAGCAGACCTTGGTTTGATTCCCACAACCTTCGCTTGCCTACTGTGTGACTCTGAGCAAGTCACTTAACCTCCCCAGTGCTCCCAGGTCACTCCTGAAAACAGGCACTTTGCCTAGTAGGCCTTACCTGGTTTCCACAGAGTTAAATAAATAAAATAATTTGTGGTTTCCTTACCAAGCCCACCAAGAGCTGAGGCCCTTGTGGCTCAGTTAATTGAAGCATCTCCCGCACTCACCCCTGAACCGAAATTTATTAGATCACACTGGTTTACCAAAGGTGGTGGCAGCTCCACTTGCATGGCTTGGGCACACCTTGCTAAAGGGTCTGTCACAGCAGTTTATCTTTTTTTGGAAGGTTTTTAGTATTAGTTATAATTCTAAACTACTACTTTAAAAATGGGGGTGTAGAGAGAAAAGTTCCCCAATGTTAGCATAAAAAATGGTTTAATCAAAAGCAAGAATGAGAACTCACTACAAATCACATCTGCTATACTGAGGAAGACGCGTGAGCTGCACTAGTTCCTAGAAATTACCTATTTTATTACAAAAATAATGATACATTTCTCCATTATATTTCTGTAGCACTAATACTAACTGGTAGCTACCATGCTGTTTTCACACTAAGAAGTTTTATGGAGGCGGAAGGCAGACAGTTGTTCACTGCCCTCAAAGGCCATTCTGACCTATAAATAAACACATCAATTTTATAAGGACTGCTGCAAAATGAAATTATTTCTCCTCTATTGTTTAGTCCTGGCCACAATAATAACTCCATTTATAAGTGTTAGTGGCTCAGTAGATATATTTACAGTATCGCTGCAGGGAGTGGCATTCTTATGGGGATGCAGGCGGGGGGGGGGCACATTGGACTGCCAGGGCAGGCAGGCTGCCATGCTGCTGTCTGCAGTATGGCAGCCTGCTTGTGGGTAGCAATCCACTTAAGTCTACTTGGAGTAGACTTATCTTTGGGAGGCGCATCTCCAGACTTGCCCAGGGGATGCGCCTCCAGGTCGGGCTGTGAATGGGGCTGTGCACTGTATGCATGGACATGCCCCCTGTACAGCCCCTCCAGATGCGCCACATATCATTTTGGGTGGTGTGAAGCACATTTGCGATGCACTGGTGCATCAGAGATGTGCCGGTGCATTGGCACCCTGTCAGAATCGCGCCAGTGTGCAAATCGGGGATGCGCCAGCGCATCTTGGATGTGCTGGGTGCATCCCTTTTGAGAATCCTGCCCAGCAATTTTATTAGGACTGCTGCAAAATGGAATTATTTGTCCTCAATTGTTTAGTGCTGGCTACAATAATAACCCCATTAGAAGTGTCAGTGGCTCAGCAGATAGCATGCTTGCCTCCGGGGCCAGAAGAACAGAAAGTTGTGGGTTCTAGCTCCATTCGCAAATCTGTTATGCTAATAAATTCAAAGGCACCAAATGTATGCTGATTAATATATTATCTTTGGACTCAATGATTGGAGTGATTTACTGCCCCCCCCCCAAAAAAAAAACGAAGACAATTCATTTTGAGAAACTAGCTGAGACTATAGCTCAAACTACTAGGGGAAAAAAGCTAATTTTAGTGAGTGACTTTAATGCAGAGTGGGGATGTAAAAGAGGTCAAAAGCTGGGTGAGTCATTTCAGAGTTTAAACTTGGTGCAAATTATGTCAAAACCAACTAGACGGGGTAGGGTTGACAGCTTAGGAAATATATTAGACTTAATTTTTTGTTTCTTTCGAGTTTGTAGTACTAGAAAAGAACATCAGCCCTCCCAACTTACAAGACCACAATGTAATATACTGCATTTTAAGCACTGAGACAAATAATCTAAATACTCAAAAAACAATTGTTTCGGTAAGCAGATGCTTTAAAAAATATGATAAGCAGTATTTTCAGTTCCAACTGTCAGAACAAAAGTGGTTTAGGATTTCTCTTATTCCAGATCTGGACATGGCTGTGGAGGAATTCACAAAGATGTTCTTAGAGGTATGTAACAAGTGTGCTCCCTGTAAAAAGAAAGTGAGGAAAATGAACAACTTATCATGGATAAATGATAGATTAAAAAGACTCATTTCTCAGAAAAATTACCTGTGGAAGAAAGCTAATAAGAATATAACGCAAACTGAGGAAAATATAGCCAACTTGGTTAAGAAGGGGGATAAGACCTTTTATAGGTACATCAGCGTGCGTAGAAAGACAAAGGGAGGGATAGTGAGGCTGAATAGAATGAATGGTGGGTGGGCAGAGGAGGACAGTGAAAAAGCAGGGATACTGAATGAATATTTCTGCTCAGTATTCACAAAAGAGGAGGGGGAAGTGCCTAATCCAATTAACAGAAGCACTCTTGATAGGGGGGTCGATCCCAGTCCTTTCACAGAAGAAAGGGTTCTGCAAGAACTTCTAAAACTGAAGGTGGACAAAGCAATGGGGCCTGATGGAATTTACCCCAGAATTCTAAAAGAATTAAGGGGAAACCAGTGAAACCACTGGCTACTCTTTTAATAAATCATGGGAGGATGGTGTGGTACCCGAGGACTGGAGGAAGGCGGATGTGATTCCCTTTCACAAAAGTGGGACTAAGACAGAGGCAGGAAACTACAGACCTTTTAGTCTGACCTCTGTGGTAGGGAAAGTGATGGAGTCACTTCTGAAGGAAAGAATAGTTGAGTACCTAGAGGCCAGTGGGGCACAGGACCCAAGGCAGCATGGGTTCACAGCGGGACGGTCATGTCAGATGAATCTAATAGATTTCTTTGACTGGGTGACCAAAGTAGTAGACCAGGGAGTGGCTGTGGACATGGCCTACCTAGACTTTAGCAAGGCATTTGACACAGTCCCACACAAAAGATTAATAGTCAAATTAACCAGCCTGGGAGTGGGTCCCAGGGTGGTAGCCTGGGTAAAACATTAGCTGCACAACAGGACACAGAAGATAATTGTAAATGGAGTCCACTCTGAAGAAAGAGTGGTTACTAGTGGGGTACCGCAGGGTTGAGTATTGGGTCCAATCATTTTTAATGTCTTCATAAGTGACATTGCAGAGGGACTAGAAGGAAATGTATGCCTCTTTGCAGATGACAGAAAGATCTGCAACAGGGTTGATACACAAGGAGGCATGGAAAGGATGAGAAAGGACTTGGCAAGGTTGGAGGAATGGTCAGAAGTATGGCAGCTAGGATTCAATGCAAAGAAGTGCAAAATAATGCACCTGGGAAACAAGAACCCAGGGGAAGAATACACAATGGGGGGAGGTAGTAACAACAACAAAAAGGAAAGGGACCTGGGGTAATCATATCAGATGACCTTAAGGTTAGCAAGCAATGTGAGAAGGCAGTAGGGAGGGCTGGGGTATACTGGGATACATGGGAGGCGGCATCAGCAGCAGAAAACAGGAAGTTGTTATCCTCTGTACAGACAGTTGGTGAGACCCCATCTGAGTACTCGTCCAATTCTGGAGACCCCATCTTGCAGAACATAGATAGGATAGAGGCAGTCAGAGGAGGGCAACTAAAATGGTGCAGGGTCTGCAAGAGAAACCGTATGAGGAGAGACTAAAGGAGCTTAATATGTATACCCTTGAGGAAAGAAGGGAGAGGGTGGGCATGATAGAAGCTTCTAAGTACCTCAGTGGAATCAACAAAGTCCAAGAGGGTAGCATCTTTCAGAAAAAGAGACGTGCAAGAACAAGCGGACACAATTTAAAGATTGGGGGGTAAGCGGTTCAGGGGCAATGTGAGGAAGTATGATTTCACAAAAAGGGTAGTGATGCATGGAACAGCCTTCCTGAGGAAGTTGTGGGTTATAAAACTGTGAGAGAATTCAAGAATGCACAGGACAGACATAAGGCAATTCTTGTGGGGGGTAGGAAGAAATAGGCTGTTGGTTAACTAGGATCTGCCGTCAAAGTTTATGTTTCTATGTAAACAATATGGGACCAGTTTAAAATAATTTGAAAGAAAGTTAGTCAAGAAGTAAGGAAAGTAAAAGCATGTTATTTCAAACACAAGATTAATGATACAAAA
This sequence comes from Neoceratodus forsteri, assembly GCA_016271365.2. NCBI lineage: Eukaryota > Metazoa > Chordata > Ceratodontiformes > Ceratodontidae > Neoceratodus > Neoceratodus forsteri. The sequence goes on from CM028131.1 coordinate 1,113,670,263, forward strand.
GATCCTAAATATTATTGGGCTTTATTGAAATCTCTCACAAACTCATCTACACAATTAAAGGATATAAACGTTTTGGAAAACAGAGTCATACAAGACTCTGACAAAGCGGCAGGAATTTTAAACAAGTATTTTGGTGAGCTCCCTGATTTAAATATACTAGGTATGAAAAATACAAAAAAGGGGACCCTTGAATCTGAACAAGAAAACAGTTCAGAAGGTCAAAATAATGTACCAGATTTCAGATTTAAAAGAATATCCAAAACTCACGTTATAAAAGAAATAAGCGAATTACAGAAAAACAAGTCTAGTGGTCCTGATGATATTGATGTTTGTCTCCTGAAGGACTCTATGTATGAGGTTGCTCAACCTTTGACTGACATTTTTAATAAATGCTCAATGGACAGTTCTTTTCCAAGTCCATGGAAGCTAGCCAGAATCATACCTATCCACAAAGGGGGCTTGGATGTTAGGCCTACTAATTATAGGCTAATTGCCCTTCTATCTATTGTCTCAAAACTATTAGAAAGGCTTATTCATAGTCAATTCACAAGTTATTTGGACAAATATAATACATTGAATAACTTTCAATTGGGCTTTAGGAGAGGTTTTTCAACGAACACCGCACTCATGGAATGTATAGACCTAATATTGTCTCCCCAGGGGAGTCGAGGCCCGTGGGTGCAGTGTTTGTCAACCTCTCCAAAGCTTTTGATTCTATTATGATATACAGGTTGAAGCAAGTTGGTATAGAAAATGAACCATTGAAATGATTCCATTCATATCTAGAAAACAGATTACAGATGGTGGTTGTGGTTGTGGAGGGCAGGTGCTCTACACCCCTTCCAGTGTTACGTGGTGTACCTCAGGGGTCCATTCTTGGACCCTGTTTTCATCATGCATATATATATATATATATATATATATATACACATATATATATATAATATATATATATATATATATATATATACATATATATATGAACTCCCAGCTGAACGAAGTCTGCTTCAATCAGACTCTATCTGGATGACACAGTCTTGGTTTTTGAGGGAGCAAGTGTTGGGGAGGTTGAAGCCAGGTTACAGTCAGATTTTGATATCTTGCAAAACTGGTTTTCCTCTTCAAGCTTGATTATAAACTCAAGAAAGACCCAGACTGTTATATTCAGTCCAGCAATACTCAGGGAAGATGCCTACGGATAAGATTTTGCAGATAATAAAAAACAGTGGTAAACTGACTCAAGTTCCTGCGTATAAATAATTAGGGGTTATCATATACCATAACCTATCTTTTGAACAACACATACATGGACTAATTGGTAAAGTTAATTCTAGGATAGGCATCTTAAGTAGAGTAGCAAATTGTATTAGTAAAAATGATAGATTGACCATAGTCAGCCAACTGACTCTTCCATTGATAGACTATGGATGCTATGTTCACTCTCACGCAAATCATCGTTTACTCCATAAACTCGAAATCTGCTACAACAGGTTGGTTAGGTTTGTATTACGATGCAAATATGATACTCATCACTGTTTGATGTATAACAATTTAAATGGACACCCTTGGAACTTCGTAGACAAGAAAGTTGGGTTAACTTTGTATACAAAACTTGTAAACTTGGTTCCCCTACAGTTTTAGCTGCAAAGCTAACTTGCCCCACGCATCAATTCAATTTAGGAAAAACAAAGGCCAGAGAATTTGAAGTCCTGAAAATAAAGACTAAATTTGGAATTATGTTATTCCAGTACAAAGCTTCAATAACATGGAATAACTTCCCAACTATAGTTAAAACCAAGGTATGACAGTGGGAAAGTTCAAAACAGTGACGAAGCAGGAATTAATTTTCCGATGTACATGTAACAGATGAAATATGGTTATTTCTAGACCATTTTTATAGATAGATTGTATGTGTATTTATCTGTCCTTTTATTATGGATTAGTATTGTTTTATATGAAATGCTTTTGTCTATATCACCAAACAGGTACGTTTTGAAAAGACGGCCTTATTGGTCCTAATGGCGTTTTGTGAAATTGTACTATTCACTTATTCCTCTATAAATAAATCTTTTACTACTACTACTATTACATCAGGTATTTGGAGTAATATCCATAACTGACACTGAAGTGCAGTAAGATGGGGGTGATACTCCGATGAAGTGCCATCCTTCAGATGAGATGTTAATGCAAGGACCCTCCTGCTCATTTCTGGTCACTGTCCAGGCTGAAGTAAATGATCCCGTGGCACTTATCCCAGAAGAGCAAAGGAGTTACTCTGTTGACATGGTCAACATTCCCACTGTTAATAAAACAGGACTATGCAACCCAGCCCCCTAGGACATACCAGGAAGCAAGCTAAATTAGTGTACCTTTCCTAGTCAAAAATTACAAATAAAATATTGTAGCTCCACAAGTGGTCTTTTTTAGCAATCATGTCCCCCATATTCAGAGTGGTCAGAAGTGCGTGCTTGCGATAGCACACAGCTGGCTCGGAGCGATATTCAGCCAGTTACCACCAACGGAGTGTGCTGACTGAATATCAGGACATGTTGGCACAGTACCATGTGGAATATAGGTAGGAAGAAATGGCACAGGGCCATGTCACCAAAGACAAAAAACGTGTGGCAACAAATGCCACAAGGAAAACAGTGCCGTCCCAAACAACGTTGGGTAGTAGAGCGACCCAACAACAACACCACAGCCCCATTAACATTAATGGGACTTCTTTATTTCAGCCCCCCCGCATCCTCTCCTGCCATGGGGGGGCTTCACACCCCATCCCCCCAACTTAATATAATCAACTCCAGGAGGTCGTGGACTTTGGGGATGGGGAGAAAACTGGGAGAGGAAAAATTACATTTTTTTTTTTAAACAAAGTTGCAGCTGGGGAGACCTAGGGGGAACCGAACAGTGGTCCCAGGTCTCCTACAACGCCATGTGCTGATGCCTTAGCCATTCCACCACAGGAGCAGCTTGACCAAGCACCCTAGCACACTGCAACTTGTTACCTTTACAGGTAATGTGCAGAGCGACAGGGGTAGCAGTAATTCCCTACCACTATTATACCCTGTCGCTTTAAACCCTTTCGCGCGTTAAACAGCATGGTTCTTGCAGCGCTCTTCCTGATGTGCTGTTTTGACCCAGTACTGAGAGAAATGGGCAGATTGGATAGGCCAAGAGGTCCTTATCTGCTGTCAAATTCTGTTTCTATGGACCAAGGCAGCAAATGGCTCAAAGGAGATAGTGCAATCTGAAACTGGATAGCTCCAAAGTTTCTGTGAGCCACATTCAGCCTCAGCATGCAAATGAGCTTACTGGACATGTAAGGCACTAAGGGGACATCTGCAAACTGAAAGTGACACAGGTAGAGCAGTGGATGTGTTTTGGCTTTACAAGCAAATGGTCAGTGGTTTGATTCCCAGTGGGAACATATAGTTGTTGTTGTACCTTTTAAAAAAATAGGAGGAAAAAACGGTTTCATTTAGAGCAGGCACTTGCTAGTATAAAATATATTTTAAGTTCCTCAGGTGGCACACTGGATGTGTCCTGGCTTTACAAGCAAAGGGTCAGAGGTTTGGCTTTAGATGAGGGCACATATTTATGATCGTATCAAAAATACTCAAGAAGTATGCAGTCACTACACTCATGGTTTCATCATGCTCTTCCCATTTTCTAGAAGACAGAAGGGAAAGGGGAGACATGATAGAAACATTCAAGTACCTCAAGGGTATTAATAAGGTAAAGAAAGGTAGAATTTTATATAGAAAAAGATGTGCGAGGACAAAGGGTCATGAATTGAAGCTGGAAGGGGGGAGGCTCAGAGGGAATATGAGGAATTACTTCTTCACAGAAAGAGTGGTGGATGTCTGGAACAGACTCCTAGCAGAGGTGGTGGGTACCAAAATGGTAACAGGATTCAAGCATGCATGGGATAGACACAACAGAACCTTAATTGCATGGGGGGGGGGGGGAACCAGAGATCAAGTAGGGCCTGCAGTAACACAGCAGGTAGGAAATTTGTAGGGCAGACTAGGTGGGCCAGAAGGTCCTTTTCTGCCAACAACATCTATGTTTCTATTGCAGGCACATTTGCACAAGCACAGAGGACACCTAGTGCACTGCTGCAGGGCAGCAGCAGTAACTTTGCCCTGGTAGTCTTCTGGTCCCCCCAACCCCAGTCACCCATCCCACTTTTTAGAGTCATATCCCTAGTAGTCTAGTGGCCTACACTCCACCAACTGAGTGCCAACCCCACATCTGTTAAGGACCCCAACCCTGCACTCCCTCACCCCAATCGCAACTCACCAGCATGATGGGAGTACAGTGGCGGCTGGCACAGCCATCCACTTACCTCCTCAACCAGAAGCCATCTGATAGTCATGGAAGGCAAGACAAGACAAGGCAATCTTTATTTATAAAGTGCCCAATCCCATGAGCTCCGTGCGCTGTACATAAAATTGTAGAAAATTCAAAATTCAACTTTAAACTACAAATGTTAGGCAAATCATAAAATTAACTACCTTGGAAACACTTCAAAGGTAATCAGATCCTACTCCTTGACTGTCAGGCAGCAGCTGATAGAAGAGGTGAGCAGAGAGCTGTGCTGGCCACCACTTTGCTCCCCTCTTACTGGTGAGTGGTGATCTGGGTGGGGAAGGTGCAGGTCAGGGGTCCTCAGCGGGTGAGTAGGTGGGGGTGGCACTTAATTGTAACTTGGGGGGTAGGGGACCACTAAACTACCAGAGATATAACTTTAAACAGCAGGACTGGAGATAGGGGGTGGAGTGGCCACTAGACTGTCAGGAATATGACTCTGCAGCTTCTATATTTCTGTTGGGTGGACATCCCTAACCACCAGAAGGCTAAAAAGCTCTGTATGTATGGACCTACAAGGCTCTCCAAAATGATGTACCACCTTATAGTTCCTCCTTTTTCCAGGTGACCTTTAGCATTTGTTATCTGAGAACTAATAAGTTTATTTTCTAGAGGTCCCCAGATATGTATACAAATATGGAAAAAAAGGCCTTCAGCTGGTTAGCCTTCATGTGCTGGAATAAGTTACAATCCTCTCTCAAACTAAATTTGTTGGTTAGCCTCCACTTGTTCTAGTTGTTACTAGAGACTCACTAGACTGTTAAATGTACTTGTCATTAAGTTATGTTGTCTTTTTGTACCTTAATTGCTATTATTTTCAATTATTATGCTTCAGACCTTATTTAGTTGTCTCTTTTGTACACCACCCTAACATTTTCTAGTGTACCCGTTGCTAGCAAATTCCATGTAGTATTATTTATATACTGTCACCTGTCCTATGCAGGACCTCCATGCAAATCAGCATTGCTCAATGGAGCTTTTTTGTGGTAAAACAAAACAAACAACAGCAGCATGGGTGATTTGGGGGGTGGGGAGACCACTAGACTAGTAGGGATATCATTCTAAACAGCAGGATTGGCAATCGAGGGTAGGGGGAACACTAGACTACTAGGGATAAGACTCTAAACAGCAGGATATGTAATCAGATGGTGGGGAAGCACTTGACACAGGGACAGGCAGCTGCAGTACAGATGTCCTACCTTTGGGGGAGCGTGGCATTAGTGTTGCAATAACACGTGGTTTTCAGTAGCTGTAAACAGCACTGCTTGGGACTGTTTAGCACTGCCGAAAACCTATGAATATACCGCTGCGCCAGTATGCATGAGGGACCCCGTAATTTACATTGGCACAGTGGTATGGTTAGTGCGATCACACTGCCCGGTTTGGTTAGTACTCCGGGGGTCTCTGTATAGGACCCCTACCAGAATGCCAGTGCAAACCCAGTTTAACGCTGGCACTAACCACGTTCACACTGGCACTAACCTTTGTAAGAGTATACGTCAGTATACCGTGCATGCCACAGCCAAGTTGCATGCACATAGGGTGTGCAGTAGTGTACAAACAGGGCACATGTGTGTAGCTATGCCGCGGCCACATTACATGCATGCCTGGGGATGTTTCTGCGTACCTGCATGTGTGCAGCACACTACACTTGAACAATGTGCAGTACATTGTGCCGGCATATGGAGTAGCATGCACATCACTACGCCATGTGGAGAGCGGCCATAAGCTGCAGGCAAGCAAGGCAGGCACACAAGTTGTAGCATGGAATGCTCACTGTGCGCAGTTCCACGGGCATAGGATCTTAGAGAGCACCACTGAGATGATCCACAGCACCATGTAGGGGTCAAATAGGCAGGTGGTCACAGTGTCCAACCCGAGCCCACAGACCTAGATGCGGTAAGAAATCGCTACCCACAATAATGACAACATGGAGACATGGAACGGCCTTCCTGAGAAGGTTGTGGGGTCAAAAATAGTGGAGGAATTCAAGAATGCATGGGACAGACATAAGGCAATTCTGGTGGGGGTTAGAAAGAAGTAGGCTGTTGGTTAACTAGGATCTGCAGCGTATCCAATAGGTAGGGAAATGGGCAGACTGGGTGGGCCAAGCGGTCCTTATCTGCCATCAAAGTCTATGTTTCTATGTAACAGCGTGTATAGAAAATATCTTTATTAAACACAGTAGTGTCTCACACAACAGTGCCCTATGGGCTGCACCAGTCTGTGCTGCCCCATCACCTACCTTCAGTCCTCCTCATCCTGGGAGTTCTTGCAGGACCCTTTTGGTGTTCTGTCTGTGTACCACTGCTGGACCAGGACCATCCTGCGGAGAGGGCCATGATACCCCTGTAATAGAAACCAAAAGGACATTCATGAGTTGTTTGTGCATGCAGGGCCACTGCTGTGCACAGCTGTCACACACAGTCTCCCATAACACTACTGGTACATAGCTTGGAGGACTCCTCGATGGCCCACAGCTCCCCCACATTGTCCTTATAGTACACGTCCTGGGATCTCACATGCCAGGACAGGAAATAGTGAAGATAAAGGAGAACACTCCCCACTGTGCCACCACCACTGATGCAGCACTGTTCAGCTGTTCCACATGCTGGAGCACCATCCTCTCCAGACAGCCACGGTAGTCGTGTCGAGACATAAGGAGAGGGGACACATCACCATACTCAACAGACATGCACACAGCACCACAGCTGATGTATAAGATATGCTACCTGATCTAATGCTCCAACAAAATATGCTCAGTCACAAGGGTATCCTGGGTAGGACAGGATACTGTACTGACATGATAGGGTGTGCACCATGGTACATAGCACTTATACTGCAATAGGACAGAGTAAATGCAAATACAGGACCGTGACCACATGGACAGTAACGTTGCATACAGGTATACCTGATGGATGTAAACTTACCCCTACAGCTCAGTGACCTGCCACATCCCCCCCCCATCCAGGTTGTTCTGATATGTCATGGAGGACACCTCCATTGTGGCTGCAGTGCATGTGTGCTGTACAGCTTACGCCACCCTTGCTGTCACTTCTACTGTACAGTGCTGTTTGATGCCCGAATATGTGGTGTCACCCCACCATTGTGCTGGGTCACCGCCCATTTAAAGGGGGCCCTGTTCAGCAGTGGACCCCTAAGCAGCAGAACAGACAGTGCTTGTGTGTGGACTGAAGTATTGTGGACATTACACAGCATGGTGTGTCCACAAGGGAGTCTACAGGATGTGCCCAGGCCTACTGGTAAATGTCTTCCTGATGGAGGGTGAGCTGGAGTGACAAAGAACTATGAGGACACACCAAAGGCCTCGTATATTCAGGCCATGGCTTGATGTCTGGCAACTGCAGGACACATACTGCACTGAAAGATTCCACCTGGGCCATGCCACGGTCACAGGGCTGTGTGACATGCTTAGCCCACAGCTGGCACCACAAACACAGAGGTCATGGGCAATGTCTGTGGAAATGAAGGTGCTGTGTGCCCTGTCATACTATGCCACAGGATCCTTCCAGAGGGTTGCTAGGAATGTCACTGGTGTCAGCCAGTCATTCATGGTGAGGGCATTGCACCAGGTCATGGATGCCCTACTACTGCACATGCAAGAGCACATAACATTCCCCACTGCAAAGGCTGACATACGTACCACAAAGGAGGCATTCCATGCCATGCATGGTATGCCCCATGTACATAGGGAAATAGACTGTACACATGTGGCAATCCTAGCACCAACCATGGACGAGGCAATGTAAAGGAACCGCAAGGGATTCCACAATATAAACTACCAGACAGTATGTGATGTGGGCACTGGGCAGTATCATCACCAATGTGTGTGCCAAGTAGCTTGGGTCATGTCATGACTCCTACATTTTCAACAGTTCCAGGCTGTGTGCCCTCCTCGTGGCACGCGGTGGTGCCAATGGATGGCTGCTAGGTGAGTATAGATACACAAAAGGTGTGAAACAGGTGGGTGCATGGCTGTTCTTTACCCATTTCATAGGTGACAACGGATACCCACTATGGCCATACCTGATGGCTGCATTTCTGGTGGTGAACAGCGCAGAGAAGGAGGCATACAATGAAGCCCACGGAAAGACACTTGTCATGACTGAGAGGACTGTAAGGCTTCTGAAGATGAGGTTGTGATGCTTGGATCACATCAGTGGTACAATGATGCTCACCCCTGTTAAGGCATGCAGAGTGGTCACTGCATGTGCCACACTGCACAACATGGCTGTACACAGACAGCTACCCATGCTGCAGGAGAGACAGGGAAATATCCCACCAGCTGATGAAGAAGGGGGCATCTGCCAGTGCTGTTGTAATGAGACACTGTCTGGGCAGGTGGCATGTCATGCACTTATGCAGGGTGCATTCCGTAAATAAGGGGGGCACTGTCCTGGCACTGTGATGTGTTTTGGTGCAATCTGAGTGTCCATACTTTGGGGGGCCGGGCCAATATGTGACCATTCCCATGGCTGCTGTGTGTGTATATAAGTGTCCATATTCAGGGGGTGTCTGTGGCTGTGTAGAGTTGTCTTTGTCTGTGTACATTATGTTTATGACATTCATCTCATGGCAGTGGTGTTGTGCCACAGACATGGCTTACTTCCTTCTGGCCTGCTGTTTCCTAGGAATGTAGACAACCATGTGTCCAAATGCATGGTCTTGGCTGTCACCTGCCTTCCCCACATGGCTATTTATCAGGCTGTGCATCTGGAACCTTCTGTGTTGGCCCTCCACTGGCACCTCTGGGACACCTGAAATGTTGGGTGCTGGGCAGCTGGTGGGTGCTGTCTGGACAGGGTAGGCAGTTTGTGTCCAGGGCCAGGGGGACTGGTGGCAGCAGGTTGGATGGGGACATCTGTGTGTGGCTCAGGTACTGAGGGGCTTGTGGGTGCTTGCTGGAGAGGGTTGGCTGTCTGTATCACAGGGCGAGGAGGACTGGTGGTGGCTGGCTGGATGGGGCATCAGTGTGTGGCATGGGTTCTGGGGGGCGCTGGCTGAAGAGGATTGGTATTGTGTGCCATGGGGCCAGGGGGCTGGCTGGATGGAGACATCCGTGTGTGGCATAGGTCCTGAGGGGTTGGTGGGTGTTGGCTGGCTGGGGGCATCTGACTATCACACAAGGACAGCCAAGGTCAGTGTAACAGGCACAGCTAGCAGGTGTTTGCTCAGCCATTCCAGTAGGTCGCTGATGCAGGCAATGCCGATGTACACCCCTGTCACCTCCACAGTCAAGTCCTTCAAGACCTCTGTGTTTTCCCGTTGTGCCTGCAGGCAATCATATCCAGCGGGCACACCTCTGGATAGTATGTGTGAAGTATGCCACATCTGGACATCCTCTGTGGTTGGCTGGACGGTCAGTTTGGGGAAGCTCATCCCCCACTGTTGCATGGCCATTATGCGGTAGTCTGGGGCACCCATGTGTCTGCTGGTTGTGTGCATGTAGTGGTGGTGTGTTCACAAGGGCCATGCACACTTGACTGTGTTGCAGTGCCATCTGTAACCTGTATTCTGCCACTAGATGGACAACCATGTTGTCCTAGTAGGGGTGGTGCAGGGATGGGGATGACTGTGAAGTTGCTGTCTGTGGGTGCTGTGTCCATGTCCTGCACATCCTCTAATGTCTCCACCACAGTCTCCGGGTATGTGTCCTAAGGGGAGAACACTTCCTGTGCCATGACCATGGTCTCTTGCATTGTACTAGGGGTGAGAGAAAAGGGCATTTTTATTTGCAGCTGCACTGCAATGGGTTGTCACCTGTACTGCTTGGCATAATGTGGTACACATACCTGTGCCATCTATTCATGTCTTGACTTGTGTGTTGTTCTCCACAGTGGGCACAGCCTTCGGCTGGGGTCTAGGCACTGTCTCAGGCTCCACAGGGTGCAAAGCAGGGTGATGAGTTTTCATGTGGTGTCCAGGACGTTCCACCCATGTTCCTATAATGTGTTCCATACTTGGCACTGTGTCCACGCCCTCCTCCTCCCCATGCAGGGCATCAGCCACCATCTTCTCATTGGGGGTTAGGCTGGGCCCCTGTGTGGATGGGACACCACCCATGTCTACCTGTGCCCATTTAATGGCTGCCAGCTTTTGTTTGACAGCCGACTGGAGGTTATGCCACTTGTGTTTAATGGCTGACAGTGTCTGTGCCTCTGGACTGGCTATGTTCACAGGAATCTGGATGTTGAACCACAGACGGGCTTTAGTCTCGGCAGTTGCCCTGAGGGACTGTGCACCATATAGCATGGCAGAGTTTGCCTGAATATCCATCACCATGGCTGCTGCCTGCCCACCTGTGAAGTTCGTGGACAATGACTGGGTGCCACTGCATGCCCAGTGACCTCCACATCTCTCAGGACGTACCTGTCCTCTGCCAATTCTCCCTGGCATTGGGCTAGGTACCATAGGTGCAGCACTGCCATACCCTGCTACTGCCTCTTCTCCGGTAGTCACCTTCCTGTTTATGTATGAGGCAGCCCCCCTGCCCATATATGGTGGGGTGAAGTGGCAGGAATGCATATGTGCGGACAGCCCAGCAGTCCCTCCACATGCAGCTCTGCTTGTGTTGCTTGGCCATGCCAATTCCTCAGGCCACACTGCCCATGCACTTGTGCATAATGTATAGTTGTTCTGGCATTAAGGGCGAATAGCAGTGTACTGGTGTTATTATGCTTTTGGGCAAAATTTACATGCTTTCATGAACAGGGTCTATTATTAGTGTTAGAAAGGTTGATCCTAGTAGGCAAGGCAAGTGTATGGATTGACAAGGACAGTGAGTTTGAAGCTATTTTCTTGATTTGGGTCTGAAAAGCCTCCTGCCCTCAACAGAATACTAATACTGGGCTCAGAATGGCCTCACATAGAACGCCATCCTACCTGCAGAACAGACCCCCACTCTCACGGAATGCTCACCCTTCCCCCAGAACAGCCCCCTTCCCCCAAGGAATGACTACTCTGCCCCTGGAACGGCATCCCACCACCAACAGAACACCCACCCTGGCCCCAGAATGACTTCTCATCCCCAGTGGAACCACTCTGCCTCCTCCACCAACAGAATACCTACCCTGACTTTAAAACGGGGCTGGGTAGCAAGGTGGGTGACTGTTCCAGGGCAGGGTTGTTGTTCTGGGAGCAGGGTGGTTGTTTTGTTGGGGGTGGGAAGCCATTCTAGGGGTAGGGTGTTTTTTTTGTTGGGGTGAGAAGTTATTCGGGGGCAGGGAGCATGTTTTGTTAGGTTGGGAGGCAGTTCTGGGGAGGGTCAGGTGGGTGTTCCCTAGGGGGTAATAGGCACATCTGGGGGCAGGGTGGCCATTCTGTTGGGGGTGGGAGGCCCTTCCTGGTGTTGGGTGGATGTTCCATTGGGGTCAGAGTTCATTCCATGTACAGGGTGGGTGTTTTTGGTGGGGGGCATTTGGGGGCAGGGTAGCTGTTGGGGGCTGTTCCAGAGGGACAGGGTAACTGTTTTAGGAGCAGGATGGATATTCAATTAGGAGAGAGAGGCTGCACCAGGAGCAGGGAGTCTGTTCAGGGTGCAGGGCTGGTGTTCCATTGGGTGTGGGAGGCTGCTGGGAGCAGAGTTGGTGTTTTGGTGGGAGGCTGTTCCTGGGGCAGGGTGGGTGTTCTAGGTGTGTGTTGCAGGGGCAAGGTGGCTGTTCTGTTGGGGTGAGAGGCTGTTCTGGGCAGGGACAGTGTTCTGGTGGGGGTAGGAGGCTGTTCAGGGAGCATGGTGGGTATTTCGTTGGGGGTGGGAGGCTGTTCCAGGTGCAGGGTGGGCAGCCGCTGCAGGTGTATTGTGGTTGTTGAGGGGGGAACCATTCAGAGTGCGGGCTGGTCGTTCTGTGAGCGTGGAGGGATGTTACGGGGATAGTGGGTCGTTCTGTGGGGGTTACAGATTGTGCTGGGCCCACTGCTGGTATTCTGTTGGAGCAGATGGCTCTTTAGACCCCTTCATACAGTCGGTAAAATCTGCAACAGTTGTTCTGGTCAGAAAAGAAGAACCGGGGCAACAGTGAATGCAAAGCAAATCAAGGTAAAATCATGTATTTGAATGGTCTTCTTTGAATCTGAAACTCTATACCTGTATCTGCATTAAGTAATTTAGAGAAAATTGTGAGTAAGAGTAAACTGATTTACTCCTAGTACAATGAGATGGCAGAGAATTATACCACCTCAAACTGTCACTAATGGGACAGTGCTGCCATCAAACAGCGAATACAAGCAAAACAAAAGGACAGCACACTACTGGATACCAAAATAACAACTTTATTGAGACAAAAACAGTACTTCTGGTTGAGCTCTCTCGAAGATGGCGGCATAAACATCGAGCTCCGTGCCCAACCCACTCCAAAAAGCTCCCTGACTACATTAAGCAACTGCTGAAACCAATTAAAAATATTGTAACCTTGGGGACATTGCATCGGAATACCAGCCAAGAACTTTTGGATGTACTTGCTTCATTTAAATTGCACTTTACACGCTGCCACAATGTCGGTGGCTGAGGCCTCAGACTCAGAGCAATTGCAGACCCCAGTGGAACAAGATCAAAACACTCCAGGTAGACAGAAACCAGCTAAGAATAAGTGCATTAAACTGGACATGATTTATAAAGAGCTTCTATCTTTTCGAGCAGAGATTAAGGATCTTTAGCGGGAATTAAGGAATGACGTAGTAAATTTACAGCATAGAACAGATGCATCAGAGCGCCAAATCACGGTAGTGGAAAACCGAGTAGACGATATGGAACTAGAAATACAAAATCTACAAGACCAATATGCACAACCACAAGCAAGCCAAGAAGATGCTGAGAACAGAGCTTGATGTAAAAATATTAGGCTATACTTTATCCCTGAGGGATCTGAGGGGCAGGACATAACTGATTTCACCATTACTTTACTAAAAACGGCACTAGAATTACCCTCAGATTTATAAATTGAGATGGAAAGAGTGCATAGAGCATTGGGCCCTCGTCCCACAGATCCAAATGCCACACCTCAGTCCATTATTGCAAGGTTCCTCAGTTGTGAAGTTAAGGAGAAGGTGCTAACAACCGCATGGAGCAGGGGAAAAGTTTTCTTTGGGCAGACCCGTATATATATTTGGACAACGACTATGCCCCACAAGCAACAAGAAATCGGCGAGCATATTCAGACATTTTACCAGCACTGAAGGAGGCAACCATTAAATTCACCATGCCATATCCAGCACGACTCGTGGTACAGCTCCCCTGTGGCCAGCAGGAATTTCACACAGCTGAGGAGGCCAGGGAAGCACTTCTGAAGCACGGACTACAATTTATGATGAGGCCAGAACAGAGACAACAAACACAGGATCTGTCTAGGTGGCAGACCATGATGAATGCATGGAGTCTGCGAAGGGGATCTTCCCAGAAAGTATCGTCTATCTCTAATAGACTGGCTGAATTTCATTGACTGGTCCATGGACAAACCTGAAGGGTAGAAACACTAACTTTGGTATCATTATATGTTAGGCCTGTTGAGACCTAGACCTCGTCCTCCGGTGTTTTGGGGACCTGAGCTCCTTATACCATTCGGGGACATGCTTATCGAGGTACTGCACTCTTATTTGAACTGAAGGACATCTTAAGATCTCTGTTGCCTATCTGAAGACATGGACACAAGCATTTCATAAAAACTCAAAAAACTGCTTGTACATTATTTGAATATGCTTGAAATTCTAGACATTTAACAGCGATGTTTACCCCTATATATATAATATATATATATATATATATATATATACACATTAGAGAATAGAAGCTCTAGATATTTAGCAATGAAACTCTGCTTGGAGTTAGCACTATGGCAGCCAAATAATTTTATTTAATGAAGGGCACTATTAGTAAAATCAAGATGCATTGGTTCTACTTTGAAAACATATCATTCAGGGAGGTTCGTGGGCACTTATACATTGGAGAGGGGCAGTTCAAATTTGTATTATTTTACAGGGCTGATGATTTTTTTCTTATGTGTATACTTTTATGTGATTTATTTTTGGCCTGCTTTTAATTTGCTATTTAGGGGGACAACATACCCCCAAGGGGCCTGGGACATAACCATCTCTGGATTTCCTCCGGTGCACACTCCATTTTTGATGGTGACACACACAGGGAGAACAAATGAGATCTCCCCTACATTGGAAGTTCAGTACAAGTATACATGTAATAAGTTTGTTTGGATCAGTCTGAAACAGATACCAAATAGTACCCAGAGGTGTCCTCAACAACATCTTGACCCCAACAATATATTGTTAGCCCTGTTGGCTCAGTTGTATAGATTGAAATGTTGTTACTATGTTATAAGCTGGCTACACCTTTTATATAATTTTCATCAAGATACAACTAGATCATAATGGTCTGTATGACAGTTAAACTTTCAAGATGGTAATAGAGGTTTTGTAGAAGATAGAGTCAGCAGGGAGAGACTTTCAGGGGACATTTGGAATATTACAAACTTGTGGCAGCCAAGGCTGGCAGGCTGGGATGTATGCTGCAACTCGGGGAAACATTGTAGGCCTTGGATTTTTTTTTCAGTACAGCTCATTTTCTACATTATTACAGATGGCAATTAGCACTGTAAAATTTTTCTCGCTTAACATAAATGGCATTAATAATCCGATTAAGAGATCCAGGCTATTTCAATACCTTAAAAAACAATCTACTGATATAATTTATTTACAAGAGACACACCTTTCTGATAAAGAACATCAGAAATTAGTTTGGGGGGGTCGGTACTGAGTTTTTGCTTCTTCATATCCTAAGGGCAAACGGAGAGGGGGGGGGGTTGCAATTTTTCTCCCTTCTACTACCCAGTTTCACCTGGAGTCACAGTATAAACATCCTCAGGGTTGTTTTGTGATCCTTAAAGATCTCATGTATGGAAAACAAGTAACCTTGGCGAATGTCTATTATCAACACTTTTTCACTAGGTTACTAGACCATATGAAGGGTTGCCTGATTATGGGAGGAGATACCAACCTTACATTGATGCCCCAACTTGATTCTTCTGCACCTTCCCAATACCGCCTCTCCCCATCACAGAAACAATTCCAGACCCAGCAGAATTCTCTAGGGATAATTGATATATGGAGGCATTTTTTTCCCACTACTAGAGCATACACCTTTTACTCTTCTAGATATAATAAGTACTCTACTTTAGAGTATTTTTTTTATATCCAAAGAACATGTAGATTGGTTACAAGATTTAACAATTGGCCCCAGATTCTTATCAGATCATTCCCCTTTACTTTTGAAGTTAGATTTCAAAATTCCAAAAAAGACCACTGGTTGGCACCTGAATACCTCACTGCTTAAAGATGAGACCTTTAAAACTAGTTTTAAAGAATATATTACACAGATTTTATTAGAGAACTCTACCCCTGATAGTTCGGCTTCTATTACATGGGACACACTGAAGACTGTTATCCGGGGGGAGATTATTGCTTATACAGCACACAGGAAAAGGCACTGGGAAAGTAAATATGTTCAACTTCACACAGAACTACAAAATTTACAACATACTCCAAACTTAGCTACCACAGAAGTGAGAGACCAGATTAATCAGAAGAAGGCAGAGGTACAAAAGATTCTTGATGAAAAAAACCAGCAGGCATTATTTTACCTT
Organism: Neoceratodus forsteri; assembly: GCA_016271365.2. Taxonomy (NCBI): domain Eukaryota; kingdom Metazoa; phylum Chordata; order Ceratodontiformes; family Ceratodontidae; genus Neoceratodus; species Neoceratodus forsteri. The sequence goes on from CM028131.1 coordinate 1,113,686,303, forward strand.
AAGTCATATAAATTTGAAGGGGGACCCAGAGGTGCTAGAAACTTAGTGCGTAGACTTAGGAGTCATAGAACAGCTACTTGAATTCGATCGAATGTGGTGGAACAGAGAGGACGTGCGAGCTTGAGCTCCGGCAAGGCCTACTCTCCGAAGGCCAAAATGGCAACCGAAATGAAAATTTAATTGGGTGTTTACGTTTTTTAACAGTTTTAAAATTAGCATTTGTAGCGGAATACTGTAGTCGATAAAAATGTGGCACATACCTGAAACCAAAAAGTACATAAACGGAAAGAAGAGAGGCATACGCGGTCCGGACACTGCTCGGAAGCTAACAGGTGATGTCTGGTACTGCACGGCTCCTATCTGGTTTACTCTGTTCTGGATCTCGCCCCGTTACCTGCTTTAGGAAAAAAAAAAAAAAGAGATCAGTTGAATTGTTATCGGAAGGCTCAATTGAATAAATTCAGTAGGCATACAGTGTGATTACATTAATTTCTCCCCTCAAAGCGGATCGATAGGTCACACAGCTGTTTTATTCTTGGGAAATGGCACGATACCTTACAACAATGAACGAGAGCTTGGTTACGATGTTAGAAGGGTCAGAAGTTGACACAGAAAATAAAAACATGAAGAAAAGATCACTAGAAAAAGATGATAGTAATCTAGATAGTTCACAGACACCAGAAGCAAAAAAAAAAAAACCGATATAGATCATCAGTGATTAACTGTCAGGCATTTCGAGTTGATGATGCAGGAAATGAGTAATATGAATTTGACCTTAAGTTCTATGGCAGAGGACATAAAATCGGTTAAAAACGACCTGGCATTACAAAAAACAGAGTATCAGAAGTAGAGGTTTGAGTCAGCAGTCTAGAAGATAGAGCTAACAAAGGTCAAGCTGTTAAAGTGGACAACAACACATAGCTGATTTGTTGGCTAAAGTGGAGGATTTGGAAAGCAGAGGCAGGAGAAATAATTTAAGAGTATTTGGTCTCAAGGAAAGAATCGAGGGGTCTGATCCCATTGAATTCACCAACAGATTACTGATCTCTATAACAGGCCCTCCTCCGGGTGCTGCAAGATTTTTTTATTGAAAGAGCTTACAGGTCTTTAAAACCCAAACCCAACAAAAACGAGAGGCCAAGGTCATTTGTGTTTCAGCTGCTTGACTTTCAACAAAAAATGTACATACAAAGAGCTCTGAGAAATTCAGTTTCTATTTCTTTTGAAGGAAACAATATTAAAATCTTTAATGACCTCCCCTCAGAAGTCATTCGCAGAAGGGATGCATTTTACCCTATAAAGAAACGACTGAGGGAAGCTGGACTTGGCTATGGCTTACTATATGCTACTAAGCTTAAAATTTGGTCGTCAGATGGGGTCAGAGAATATAACGGGATGGAAGCAGTGAAGCAAGAACTTAGAAGAGACTTTCCTGCAATTTTTGGCACTTTTGATTTTCAACAGTAAAACTGATAGGCGATACTTTGTTTGAAGGTGGTTAGAGAAGTGGAGCTTCTTGCTCTGTGATGGGATGGAGTGGGAGGATGCAGTTTGGATGGGAATAACAGGGGTTCAGATGACTGGGGATGCAGGAAATGCTTCTCTCATGGTCTCTCTTATGGTTCTGTATGCTCTCGAATAGACCGCTTACTGTATAAGATAAGAGTTAGGTTTAAAAACCTTGGAAGAGAGGAGAAAATATTTTATGCGCATTTTTTGATTGATGCAAATAATTTGTGACAGGAGGATCACACTATAGGAAAAAAGGGCCTTCCGAGAAGTGAAGTTATATTAGCAGATGACGGTTCGGTCACAATTTGTAAGTTTTAAAGTAAAACAACAAAATTATTAAGGGCTACAGGTCTGCCAATTAGGCTATACCGGGGTAATCTGTTTCAGCTTTCTGTGTTAGAAGGATTAGCTGGACAGCCCTTTAATTTAGTGAATTGTATTCTATAATGATGTGCAGTTAGTAATGGGAAACAGTTGAACTACTCTGCTGGTTTTTAGCTTAAATATCAATAAAAGAGGTTTGTTTTGAATAAAAGCAGAAGTTACGGTGCATGTAGACATGGGAAGGGCAAAGTGAGAGGAGTATGATCTGTGTTGGCTGGATAAATCTGGGCCTTAGTCTTTTCTTTCTAATAGCTCCTTTTACCCCTAAGTCCAGAGCTCAAATAGTCATAATTTTTCATTTTCAGCCATTTTTAAAATATGGATTTGCTTACCCATGGTTTGAATCTAACGGCTTTTCTCTACAGATTCTATAGCGCAAGCTGAGGCAGTCCAGATCGATGCATGAGCAGGCTATGGCTTGTCACGTACAGACGTGGGGTTATGTATCATGCACGAGGAGAATTCTGGGCAAGATGTGTTAAGATGGAGGAGAACTTGCGTGGAGCCCGGAAGGTCCCTTGTTTGCATCTGAAAATAAAATGGTAGGACAGAGTACCTGGACTTTTCTGCCTATTTACATCTAACAATACTGTTTACTGGATTGTTTTACACAGTCGGACATCAGTTATTCTAATTATATGCAGACTGAGGTGAGCACAAATGAGTGGGAAGGCTTGTGGAAAATATGAATTGATTAGAGTTCAGATTTTGAACTTATGGGCCATTTTGACTATCATTACAAAGGTGACAACATCCACGATTTTGATCGTGATAATGAATGGCAAGAAATTAGAATACCTTAAAAAATCTTTTCTCTGGCAAGACCTGATGTTTTTCTGAAATAAAATGGCAATATTACATGTTAGGATAAAATACAAATGTTTTATCTTCTTAGGCAGAGCTGTTGATTTCGATATTCTTGAATGTTTAACAAAATGTGCTACATGATGAAAACCTAGATGACTTATGATAGTGTTCATTATTAGAAAGTAAGCCTGATTATATTATTCTGTTGGGGTCGAGGGAATACATTTGAGTGCCATTTCCTTTTTGGCTTTCAGTTTTTGGAAAACAGAGTAAGAAAGGGTGAAACAAGCCCAAATGAACACATTTATACCTCATATTATTGTTTTATGCTGATATGGAGAACTGTGATATTTAAGTTCTTCTTTTTATCCTACATTCTATAGGTTGAGGTCTGGTTAAGGGGAGGTAGTGAGCTTGAGATAAAACTCTGCTTTACGGCATTTGGAAATGTCTTAGGAAGGGATTGCACGGGATTTGGTTCATCAGACAGTAGTTAATGGGGAACGACTCTCTTATATTTGTTTAGTTAAAGCAATTCAGGATGAATTTTGTTTCAAGATGACTACCTTTGTTTCTGTGTCTTTTACTTTGCAGCTGTTTCTTTTTTCTTGCTGCATTTCTTTCTAGTTTACCTCAGTTACTGACCTATGCATCGAACTTAAATTTCACAAGGTGATTATTTACGTGAATAGAAGAATAGGCTGGATTTATACTCTACAGTCTAATTCATGGAACATACAACATAATTGGTTAATTATAAAAAATGGCTATTGCTGAATCTTATACATTTGTCACTGGAATGCGAGGGGTTTGAACCATAAACTTAAAAGATATTCGATTATCAGACATCTTAAGAAATTAGGGATGTCCTTTGCCTTCCTACAAGAAACTCACTTAAAAACAGAGCATTACAATTTAATGAGGAGAGAGTGGGTGGGGCAAGTGTTTGGGGCAGGAAACAGCTCTAAAAAAGCAGGTGTCCTTATTTTGGCAAATAGGAATGTGGATTTTAAAGTGCTAATGCAGATAGTTGATAGTAAAGGACACGTTCTGATTTTGCAGGGCCTTATTAAAGGGGAAAGCTTTACTTTAGTTAATATTTATGGACCGACGGTACCAAATCATAATATTTTTACTATAGTACAAAATACATTGACGAGCCTTTCAGCCTCAGATATTATCATGGCAGGAGACATGAATGCTATCTTGGACCCTAATCTGGATAGAACCAGATTCAGAGCAGGTAGGTCTACAGTTGACCTTGGCCTGACTGATTTGATAGCGATATATGATCTAATTGATATATGGAGAGTTTTACATCAAAACACTAAAGAATTCACATTTTGGTCAGCATGTCATGGCTCAGGTTCAAGGATAGATTATTTTTTAATTGAAAAAGCGTTGGCAGGAAGGGTAAATTACTCAACTATTAAACCTATGGTTGTGTCTAATCACACACCAGTATTGTTGAATATCTCTGCGCTACAAAATTCTTATAAATCTAAAAGGTGGAGAATTAATAATGGGCTACTGAACAATGCAGAGTTAGTGATAGATATTAAAAATAATATTGCTGACTTTTTGTTATTGAATGAATTAGAAGGGACTGGAAAAGGGGTAATCTGTGATGCCCTCAAATGCTATATAAGAGGTACATTGATAAGTAAATGCGCTTTTCTCAAAAAGCAGAGGGAAAAAAACACAAATTGAAATTCTTGAGAAACTAAAGAAGCTAGAGACCAAGCTACAGCAATCAGATACAAAGGAACTCTGGGATCAATGGACAAAACTTAAAAATTAATATAATGATTTAATCAGCTTAGAAGCTGAATTTGCAGTTAGGAAGGCTACACTCACTTATCTGGATACAGGGTCTCGTGCTTCAAAGTTGTTGGCTATTAGGCTTAAACAAAATGCCACTTCCACAGTCATTGCAGCTATATGTCCGCTGAGTGGATACAAGGGTTTATGTACAGATTATAAAGAAATTAACGCAGAATTTTACGAGTTTTACAAAAATACATACAATCAGAGACTATAGGTAATAAAAACTATTCAGACCAGATGTCAAAATGTCTGCGTCATTGATTAAAGAACTGGAAGTAGACATTTCTACTGAAGAAATGTTGAATGCTATTAAATCTCTTAAGAAAAATAAGACCCCTGGACTGGATGGTTTCTCAGCTAATTTCTATCACACTTTTGCCAAACAATTAACTCCTCTATGCCAGAAGGTGTTTATGGAGGTGTTAGAAACTGGTACACTCTCAAATGATCAAACTAGAGGCTTTGGATGATTGTAATAATTATATACCCATCTCTCTGATTAATACAGATATAAAAATTTTAGTCAATATACTTGCAAATCAGTTAAGCCTTGTTACTCCTTCTTTGATATCGACACAACAAACAGGTTTCATGAAAGGAAGAATATCAGCAGATAACTTATGGAAGATTTTTCATATATTTGGAACTGCGAGTAAGTTAGATAATTCGTGTGGCCTTCCTGTGCTTGATGCTGAAAAAGCATTTGACAGAATCCTGTGGCCATATATTTTTTATGTTCTTCCTAAATATGGATTTCCAGACAAATTTATAAGACTTATTAAATTATTATACAATAATTCGACATCTGCGGTTGTTACTAATGATATGGTATCTCCCTACTTCAAAGTCACTAAAGGCACTAGACAGGGTTGCCCGCTATCCCCCTTATTTAATTTAAAAATAGATCCTTTGATAAGGAAAATTCACTCAGATAAAGCCATTTCTGGAGTTAATGTATCCAGAGTTAATAACTGCACCTCGGTTTATGCAGATGATCTTCTGATTGCTCTGATATAGAGAAATCTGTGTCCAGAGTTTTAAAGGTAATACAGGATTTTGGAGACATTTTGGGCTATAAGCTCAATCTGGCTAAGACAAACTTTCTGCCTCTCAACAATAACCGTGATAAAGAGCTGATTGTTAGTTTGGGTTTGTCATGGGCGGCGGAATATATTGATTATTTAGGTATCAGAATATATAGGAATTTATTTCAAACTATGGCCAAGAATCTGAATATAATTAAAGAAACCTCTATAACCTCACTCTTAAGATGGGATAAACTTCCTTTAGGTACCTGGGGAAGAATTGAGACAGTTAAAATGATGCTTTTACCTAAAATTCTTTATGTACTTACTATGTTTCTGTGTGCTATTAATACTAAATGGTTAGAGAGCATTAATTTGGAGCTCTCTAAATTTATCTGGGGTTATAAAAAGATAAGATTAGTTTATAACAAACTCACTTGCACCAAGAATAGGGGAGGGTTAAAGTTGCCAGACATTTTCTTTTACTATTTAGCTGCTGGATTAATCCAGCTATCTAAATGGCTCATGAGCTCAGATAGGTTAGTGTATAGTCCTGAATGGGTACAACCAGAACAAAATATATGTATGGAAAAAGGAACCAACTTACATTCAGTGTTCTTTACAAAAAAAATCTCATTCCCACTTAACAAAATTATGGCTGATTCACTTAGAATTCTCAGATACATCTCTCACTCATTTAAACTTAACCTTTCACTCTCTAAATTACAACCATTATGGGATACCATTAATCTAAAATTAAATCCGGAACTATTAGTGAGACAGGAATGGATTTGAAAAGGAATACATAAAATACAAGATGTCATGGGCAGAGACGCCATTCTTTCATATGAAGTTCTAGCTAAAAAATATCAGAAATGGGTAGGGAACTTTATGAAACACTTCGTCAAAGATTACAAATGTTTTTAGAGTGAAATAACTCTCCATCACAGGAATCTAAGTCCTTCATTGCAGCATTGAGTGTTTCTCCCTCCATCTCATCAGTGTACAATTCTCTTCTAGAAATATCTAGAGAGGTGTTGACGAATCTGATTCGACTGTGGTCACAGGAATTGGACAATGTGGGGGAACACTGGGATTGGACTAAAATCTGGGATTTTGCAGGTAAGGCTTTTAAAACTTCAAATTTCAGATTTATGCACTTCAAGGCTTTACATAATCTTTATTTCACACCAGTACACATGTATAAAATGGGACTGAGAGATGATTTTATATGTCATAAATGCAAAAAAGAAAAATTATCTTTGGGTCATACATTCTGGTTTTGTTCTAGAGTACAGGACCTATGGAAAGAAGTAATTAAGTATTTTAAAGAAATCTCTAGTTTGAAAGACAAAATTAATTTAGAGACCTGCATTTTGGAATGGGAGAAGGTTGGACTCAAGAACAGGCGTATTCTATTCTATTGATAGGTGGCTCGATTAGAAGTTCTTTATTAAAATACTAGGTAGAAAAAACTATTCCTTCTTTGAAAGAATGTATAGCTCAGTTCATTGAAAATCTCAGAACAGAAAAATTAGCATTAACTTTGAGTGGTCTCTCTCATAAATATAACAGTAGATATACTGTAGCTCTGTAGAACATTATGTGAGGAAAACAAAGGATTCTCCAGTCAAATAATGGGAGGACTGGGTTTGATGCTTTTATTTCTTGGTCTGTAGTTATCGTTCTTCTTTTCTTCTTATGTTTCTCTTTTGTCTATTCTTCTTTTCATAGTTGTGTATTATATTTCATATGTATCTAATAGATGTGAAGGAAAGCAATTTGTTAGTACATGGATAAGGACAGTTCTATAGTTATATAGTGTTTCTAATGTGAAAACATTATTTATTAGGTAGATGTTGAATTTGATATATATATATTTATGTGAGTTACATTTAACAATTGTATTGATTTAACTATACTAACTATGTTATGGTATTGTATATTTTCACAATATTTTAATAAACATTTTTATTGAGAAAAAAAATAGAACAGCTACTTATGTCACCCACCTTAAGGATCCGCAACATAATGTCTATGCCCGGAACACCCCACAGATAATGGAAATTTTTAGGGCCTACTATTCCCAATTATAAGATACGCCCCCCCCAGCCAAACCAGCAGGCATATGAGGAGTTTTTTAAATCTATATTCCTTCTTAAAATTACGCAGGATATGGCAGAGAGAATAAAAGCCCAGATTAGAGCAGAAGAACTAATTGTGTTGGTGGAAAAGGACTGGTTGGCCCATCTAGTCTGCCCTATTGTCCATGCCTAGGTTCCATGTCATAATAGTGATCGCTATTATGGCAAGTGTATATCACTGAAAAGCAAATCGGCGATATACCCATGCTGGCAAAAAGACACCCGGCAAGGAGACTAAGCATTTATATAGGGGAGCTGCGCCCCCACTTGGGCTCCCCCTCATGGGGGGCTTCGCCCCTGCTAAAGGATTCTCAACTCCAGGGGGGTGCATGTCGGGGAGGGGCGACACTACAGAGTCCAGCAACAAAACAAAAAGATGCAGTGGCGGCCAGTGGCAAACTTCTTCCTTGGACCCAGACCCAAACCCAATACCTGCTGTAATGCAGCTAGCCACCCTCACCACCACACCACACACCTAGCTCAGCTGCAGCAGGTACACTAGCCCCTCACAAATCCTCTTCCCTGTCCCTTCCCTTCGCTATCCCCACGTTCTGGTCGTCCTTCCCTACGAGCCCTTTTGCGTAGCGTAGCTACCCTTACAGGATAGCCCATGAGGAAAGTACTGAATATGAGTCGCCGTTTTGATGGTCATACATATTCAGTCGCCATCCTCACTGGATACTCCATGCCTAACACTACACCCTTGATGTTATTTGGTCACAGGTGTTCTGTGACCAATGACTGCCAATTCCTGACCCACAATCAGCCTCTTCTCCCCAGCTAACCACTCTCCCTGTTCCTGAACCATCCTTTCATCCTCCAGACCAGCCTCTTCTCACCAGCCAACAACCCTTCCTGCACCTGGACAAGCCACCCCCAGCTGACCACCCACCCTGCAGCTAGACAACCACCTCTGCCACTGGACCACTCATCCAGCACACAAATCAGCCTCCTCTTTCCAGCTGAACACCCTCCCTGTGGCTGGACCAGCATTCTAGCCTCCCCAGCTGATCACCCTCCTTGCAGCAGGACCACCCTTCCAACCCCTGACCAGCCTCTGCTCCCCAGCCACACTACCTGGACACAGAATACCAACCCTTTCCCCAGCTGGACCAACATTCTGGACAACCAATCCCTTGGATCAGCCTCCCACCCTTCCTGCACCTGGAACACCCTGTTCAGCCAACCCTCATCTGACCACACTCCCTGCAGCCAGACCAGCGTTCCAGACCCCAGACCAGTCTGTTGCTGTAGCCAACCACCCTCTTTGCCAGTGGACCACACCTTCCAGCACTTGAACCAGCACCTTCTCCCCATTCAATCATTTCCCCCTGCACCTGCACTACCCTTCCAGCCCCCAGACCTGCCTCTCTTTCCCAGCAGAACATCCATTCTGCTCATTACCCAGCCCCTGCCAGCCAACCTCTCTGGCCAAATGGCCAAAGCTGTACAACCCTTACATCCTGAACCAGCCTTTCCTCCCTGTCTACAACACTCCCTGCAACTGGACCACCCTTCAAGCCCCCAGATCAGCCTCTCCTCTCCTGTCAAACACTGTCCTTTTATATGGAAATATGCCTTAAGTACTGAGAAGGAACTGATATGCTTCTGGTAGGAAGGTGACAGCTCTCAACAAACTAATAAAATATTACATTGATTTGGAAATAAAATTATACAATGGCAAGAAAGAATCCTGGGCTCTGACTGGTCAGTTGACCATCACAGCAGGAATGTTATCCTGGCATAACATCCCTGGTGTTCACAGGTCTAGGGCTATCATTATGGACATTATGGAACACCTCTTTTTTTGCACCTCCTCTTGAGAAACAAAAATATTTTTCCACACTAACGTACTAAAATGCCAGCAGAATAGGCCTAATGGTCTTTCGCATCTGCTTGTTTGGTCAGCCCCCACCCTGGGAGCTGACCTTGCTGCCCCCCTCGCCATCTCTAGCTTCTCCCTTCCCAGTTCCGGATATTCTCGCTGCACTGGATTTTGTTTCCAGAAACCTTCCCCTGTACCTGCCCCACCCCCTCTTGAACCCCTCCACTGTCTCTGCCTCCACCAGCCTCCTAGGCAGTTTATTCCATGGCTCCACCACCCTCTCAGTGAAGTAGCACCTCTTTTCTCCTCTGAATCTTCCCCCCTCCAGCTTCCACCCATGCCCTCTAGTGGCCCCCTTCTCCTTCCTTCAAAGCACCTTGACTGTTCCTCCCCTATCTACTCCCTTCATGTACCTGAAGACCTCTATCATGTCCCCCCGGTCCCTTCTCTCTTCCAATGTGTACATATTTAGCTCTTCGAGCCTCTCCTCATAGGTCCTGTACCCCAAGCCCCAAATCATTTTGGTTGCCCTCCTCTGGACCCTCTCCAGGAGTTTAATGTTCCTCTTTAAATGTGGCCTCTAAAACTGCACGCAGTACTCGAGGTGCGGCCTCACCAAGCAGTTATACAGAGGAGTATCACTTCCCTCCTTCTGAGGTGATCCCCTAGCGATGCATCCCAGCATCCTGTTGGCCTTGGCTGCTGCCCTCCTACAAGTCTCCGAGTTGTTCATCTTGACATCCACCACCACCCCCAGGTCCCTCTCAGCCATTGAGACTTGTAGCATTCCCCCCCCCCAGGGTGTACACTTGGCCCTTGGTCGGGGTAAAAACATTCTTTAAAATTATTTTTTTATTTTATATATAACAACAAGCCATTGTATAACAGGAATAATGCCCTTCAGGGTGGGTGTTATGCTGGGATAACATCCTTCTCGGGTGTTAGGCAGCCTGGGCGGTGGCTTCCTCCAGGCTAACCACCGGTGGGATGTTATCCCAGCATAACACCCACCCTTTTCGGGCATTATTCCTTTAATAACAAACCTCTCACAGATAATTCAGATTATGATAGTTGTGGACCCCTGGGCTATGCTCTTTGGGATTAAAACAAGGGAAGGGGAGGACTGGGAGACTTACCTTAGGCAGGTCAGAATCATGTTGGTGATGGCTAGGAGAGGTATCCAAAATACATGGGTAACACATGCCCATCCCACTGTCCACATATGGAGAGATCTGCTTTTAAATATGTTACAGCTTGAATACTTAACATATGAGGCCAGATTTTAAAAGGTGGACGCAGGGCTGTGTCAAGCCCTGCATCCACTACAAAGTTTGACATAGCTGTGCCAAAGCCGTCAGACACAAAACAGTCTGATTTTAGTACGGCTGGTGCAGTTGTGACACTTTACTCATTTTACGTCAGTTTACACCAAAGATTTGGCACAAGCCCTGTAAAAAGGGGATCACTGGGACACAAACTTAGACCAGGAGGGAGCTAGTTTAACTCCTTGCAGCAGGCAGTTTACATCAACCAGCTTCTAAAATCCCGCTTTCTGCAAAGTCTGATGCAAGTCGCCACTTGCGTCAGGGTCTTGTCCGCAACTGCAACGCTTTGTAAATTCGGGCCCATGATCTCAGGGGCTGTTCGGAGAGATCTGAGAGGCAATGGAGGGATGCATCTTGATTTGTTCTCTCCAACCGAGGAGGCCACGATAAGATTGGGCTAGCACTGGCGTTTAAGGAACGTGGGGACCTGTACTGGATGGAATGATCCTGTCATGCCTGGATGCTAGAGAATGCTATATTTGCTGCTGCTTCCTCAAGTGTGACACAAGCCTGATTCCCACCTTGTCGTGGTCATTGAGGGGGTGGTGGGCTTAGGTTTGGATGAGTGGCTCTGCCAGGAGGCCTTGTATTCATCAACTTTTTTCATGTAGTCAGTGGTTCTGTAATCAACCAACATAATTTGATCACAGGGAAAATCCATGGCCTTGTTCTGAGTGTCTGTGGTCAGAATGGTTGTTCTACGCCAGGCGAAGCGTCTCAGAGAGATGCTATAGGCCATCGCCCTAGAGGCTGCATCACTGTTGTCGTCTGCCATGTGGAATTAGTACACAGCAGCTTCTAGGGCAGTTGTTGACATATCCAACGGCTCCTGCACCATAGAATCTGATCCATTGCGGGTGATGGACTAGACAGATTTCCAAAGGGCTTTCTGATATTTGGCTGTGAATGCCATTTAAGAAGTTTGAGAAGCAGGGAAGCTGTGGCATACATTTTATTTGCTATAAAGTCAGTTTTCTTGGAATCCTTGTCAAGGGGAGAGGGGGACAAGGAGACTCCAGCTTTCTCACAAGCTGCCTGCTGCACTATACTCTCGTGGCTAGGGTGTGCAGACAGGAACTCGGTACCATTTTTAGACAATTTATATTTTCTCTCAAGCCGCTTATCAACCCCTGATACTGAAGTGGGGTGTTAAAGCACCTTCATGGTATTTTTTCCTCGTGGTCACCCAAGGGATCCCCAAGATGAGGATCTGGGGACTCCTGGGGCTGAAGGCCCTCAAAATCCATGTCAGGGGCATCATAAAATTAATCATCATCTGCATCACCCTCTCAGTTTACAGAAGAGAACTGTGGAAGAGTGATTGCCAGCCTCAGTAAGTCGAGGACCCATCTTTTGAAGGGTCTGAAACAGTTGCCATGCTTTTTCCACATCTTGCACCGGCGGAAGAACCTGCGCAGTTTGTAAGTGTTTTGTTTTTTCTGTATGCTTCAAGCTGCCTGTTCTCTTGCTATTGGCTTTCCCAGGAGCAACGGAAGCATATTTGTCTTGACAGAGTTTCTTTTTAGCCACTTCATCAGAGGCTTGATCAAGCTTCCTTTGTTTATCACTTTTATTATTTTTCAGTTTGTGAGGAACTTCATCTTTGGAAGCTTTATTTTTTGGCTGGGATCTGGAGGGTTCCTCAGCACCTCTGCTTTTGGTATTAGTACTTTTGAATGGCCCCTCATCAGAGGCATTTGATTTATTCTCAACCATAATAATCAAAGGTTTGTCTACTATGTTTGCCAATTTAAGCAAAGCAAACCAGTCCTGGACCTACAAACTGAGTGTAGGTTTCTGTGAAAATGCCACTGGCCAGTCCTGCCCCAGTTAATAAACTCTGTCTATTACTAATGCCTTTTTTTTTGGGTTGTAGAACTGGGATCTATTTCAGTGCCAATCTTAATAAAAACTCAGTAATACTCAACTGCGCACAGGTGGCTGCTGGACCCTTACGGACAGTTCTGACACAGATAATACCAAGGTCCAGTAATATAACAAAAAAGGTTTCCTTGTAATTGGCAATCTAGAAGAAACACCCCAGGCATTGTTTAAATTTGAAATCCACTGCTGGTGCCTCGCGGTAAACCCCACGAGGCCTGAGGTAAAAAACAAGGCAACTGTCCCTAATTCGATGGTTCCCACAAGAATTTGCCCAAAAATAAAGGAAACCATCGAAAATAAGCACCTGCATTAAAATCTGGCTTTAAACTAAATAGACGCGATAAAAATAAAGTCAAAATAGCGAGGCCACGCTAAAAATAAAAAAATGTGTGCAGTGCTAATGAAAAAGTAAAACTTTCACTCAGCACACTAAAGGAAATAATTTATGAGGAAAACTTCACCCAGATATGCACTAGGAGGCTGTCAACAAAGAAAGTTGGGAGACACCTCAGAGGCAATATTTCTCAGTCCAGCAGAGAAAAAAATTCTGAAGCCTTCAACAGCTCTCATTCAGCTCACACTCCCTCCTGTCTTTTGATTGGCTTGGCCCTAAGCTCATTTAAATATCTCTTAAAGGCACACCTCTGGGGCAGTTGCACCTAGCCAGCTAAGTGCAAAAAACTTACTGATGCTAAAGGACTCCTAGGGTAAGAAGTAAAAAAAAAAGAGCAAAATCTGATGACTCTGAGGTATCGGCTCTCACAAACTAATAAAATGTTACAGTGATTGGGAAATAAAAATAACAAACTGATAACTGTAAAGTATGCCATTCAAATAAAGATTTCAAAATGGAATGAGATTAAATGTACAGCGTAAAAAAAAAAAAAAAAGACTCTGTAATGCAGGAAGTGTAAGAACCTTGTGGTATGTCTCAGGAAATACAATACCAATCGATAATGGAATGAATGAGGTAAAAGTAAAGGCAGTTAAAATTCATTTCAAGAAAACAAATGATTTAATAGCACAGTTCACATAGCGAGTAAAATAAAGCAGCGAAGTAGAACTTCGTGGCATGGTACTGTAACTCCTGGCATGTTACTGGAATTACAGCTGGGATCAAGCAATATGGAAACAAACATGAATGACGCTGAGAAAAAGAAAAATTATAACAGAAATACAACAAACAATAGCATCTTGGCGATAGTGGAGATTATCAGACCAGTGCTACGCTAGTAGCGTAAAGCTTTCGTGAATATAGCGCGTGCTTGCGCTTACTGTTGATTATTTAGTTTTGATAACTGGGTGGGTGTGCTACACCCAAGCTGTGACTATTTTCAGACACGACCAGGGAGGTTACAAAGTTACAAACAGTGTTACATCAAAGTAATACAGTTTCAGATTAGGAGCATCAACACAGTACAGTACATACAATGGTATAACAAGGTAAGATACACAAATTAACAATTACATTTGGTCACAGACAAAAATTGACATCACAAAAATTGTGCGGCAGGATTTAAAAAACAAACGGTAATACAAAGCAATAGGCAGACATAGTAATTAAGGCAAGTGCTACAACAGTTGTCAGCAGAGGGCCATGTTATACAGCATATATACACGATTCATCACTGATTCAGTGCCAACTGGGCAAAAACAGAACTAAATGGCATAAGAATCAGTTTACAGATAGCATCATAAGTACTGTGAGTAAACCCAGTGGTAGTAACAGTGGAAAGGGAAGGAAATAGGCATAAATAGGGAGGGGACGCTATGATCCAGGTGGAAAGGGTGGCGGGTGTTCAGAGGAGGATGTGAGTGGTAGGGTTGCAGCTTGAGAAGATTAGGGAGGTTTAAAGCAGGTGCAGGATTCAGGGTTGACGAGGAAGCTGCGTAGTTTGTGTTTGAAGATGGTATGTGTGAGTGCAATATGAGCTTCCATGGGTATGGCGTTCCAGTGCTTAGCGGCTGCATGAAAGAAAGCAGTACCACCCTTTGCGGTTTTGCACCTGGGCATGTGTAATAGGGCTAGGTTAGAGGAACATAGGCCATGGGTGGAGAAGTGAGGCATTAGAAGGGTGTTTAGAGACATTGGGGTGTTAGACCTGATTATGTTGTTGACCAGGGAGCAGAGGAAGAGGAGCCGATGGGGGGAAGGGAAAGGCCAGTTGAGGTCAGCACAGAATTGACAGCAGTGTTTTAACCGAGGGGAAGCAGAGGCATATCGGCAGATGTTGCTGAGGTGGTGTCCCATTTGTGAAGCAAGGCTTTAGAAGTATTGATGTAGGTGAGAGAACCATAGGCAAGTGATGGCAATAGAATACCACATGCAATGGCTAGTCTACCGGAGGAAGTAAGCACATGACTTGTTTTGTAGGCAAACCCAATTTTGCTGTTTACTGCCTTGCAGGTGGCCTGGATGTGTTGGTCAAAGTCTAGTGTTTCATCGAGTAGTACCCCAAGGTATTTAAATACACTCACAGTGTCCAAGAGGGAGCCATCAGGAACAGGAATCTTAAGCTGATGACATGTTTTCAGTTTGGCTGCAGAGCCAAAGAGCATGGCCTGTGTCTTGGAGACATTGAGAAGAAGTTTGTTGTTAGTGAGCCAGGATTGGACATGAAGAAAAGCAGAGGATAGTTTCAGGTTGATGTCCTGTATAGAGCTGGAACTATAATACAGGACAAGATCATCTGCATTGAGGATGGTCAAGCAAGAGGAGATGTTGAGCGCAGTCCGATTTATCAAACTAGAAAAGAGGAGAGGCCCCAGTATTGACCCTTGGGGACACCGAGTTTAACAGGGGATTCACCTGACATTGCAGAATTGAATTTAACCACTTAATATCGATTGGATAGCTATTTATCCAGGTAACACAGCTTTGTGAGAAGCCATGGGACACAAGATTGGTCAGTAGAAGGGGTGGTCAACCAGATCGAAAGCTTTTGTGAGGTCAATAAATATGGCCCCAGTTAGGAGGCTAGAGTCCCTAATGTGAAGTATGTCATTTGTGAGCTGAAGCAGGACAGTGGAGGTGCTATGCCCTTTATGGAAACCATGCTGATATGGTGAGAGCAAGTTGTAGTTGGAGAGGAATTCAGTGATTTGGTTGGCTACAATCTTTTCAAGGATCTTGCTTAGTACCGATAGAATGGCAATGGGATGATAGTTGGAGATGTCCTTTTTATCCCCTTTCTTGTAAATTGGAGTGACTCTGGCGATTTTCCAGATGCTTGAGACATGTCCTTGGCAAAGAGACAGGGTGAAAATTCTGGCTAGTGGTACCGCAATGAAAGGGGCTGCCAGTTTGAGCAGTTTTGGCTCAAGGCCATCAGACCCGACTCCTGTGTAGTCTGAGATGGTGCCTAAATGCTTGATGATGTCAAGTCTGGAGATGGCTTTAAAGTGGAAAGGGCGATGTTTGGGTGAGTTGTTCTCAGTTTCGTGGCCGTTTATGGGTGGTGATGACAGGAAAACTGCTGTGTATTTGGAGAGGTCGGAGAAATTAATGTTGAAAGCATTAGCAATAGTAGATGGGTTGTTACAATGGGTACCATTCAGGACCAAGTTATCCGAGTTATGCTGTTTAGAGCCCAGAAATGTTTTGATGTGAGTCCAGAACTTTCTAGAGTCTTCAGATGCATCAATAGGAGTCCTTTACAATAGGAGCTTTTGGCTAGCCTAATTTGTTTTTTGCAGGTGTTTTGTAGGGCTCTGCAATTATTAAAGTCAGACATGAGGCCTGATTTTTTAAAGCTTCTCCAGCTTTTGTCCCTGGTCCAAAGGGAGACCAGAAGATCTTTGTGAAGCCATCTGGTTTGTTTTGCTCAGACACGTCGTGAGGTGACAGGAAGGTGCTTATCTTGTAGGGTCATAAATTTTTCAATAAAGAAGTCGAGGGCTGCTTGAGTATTGAGGGTTTGATATAAGTAGGTCCAATCAATAGCGGAGATCTCATTAAGAAAGATAGCGTGGTCTAGTTTTGCATAGTCACAGAAGGTAATTAACCGTGGTGAAGGGGAGGGAGTTGCAGAAGGACTCCAAATGCACAGGATCAGAGTGTGGTTAGAGATAGCGTCAGGCAGAGTACCTGCAGCTGTGATCCTGTCAATGTGATTAGATAGTATCCAGTCAATAAGTGTACTAGACGCAGAGGTGGATGTCACTCTAGTTGGATCAGAGATAATTTGGTGAAGGTTAGAATCTTGGACCAGGGAGAGAAGAGCGTTATGTGTGAACCCCATCCAGTTCAGGTTCACATCCCCAAGAATGAGCAGTTCATTGTGGCCAGATATGGAGACAGAGAGCTCAAGTAGCTCAGTGAGACCTGAGGTGCCACTATGGGGTGGGTTGTAGGCACATATTATGTGCAGCTTTTTTGAGCCAAGTAGGAGGACAGTGTGGAGAGATTCACATGAACGTTCTGAGGGGGTTGGGGCTAGGGAGAGATTAAGATGGTTCCTTAAATAGATTGCCACTCTCCCACCCTGTTTACAGGATGCTCTGTCCTTCCTAATAAGGATGTAGTCTAGTGTGCACATAGCATCAGTGATGGAGGGTTTGAGCCAGATCTCAGATAGACAGAGGATGTCAGGATGATATAGAGCAACGAAGGCCTCTAGTTCAGAAAGATTTTTTATGAGGCTTCTGATATTAAGGTGTATGATTCGTGGCGCTTTTTGATTGAACCAATTCCCTATTTCGACTCCAGGTAGTGACAGAGGGCCTGGATTTGTTTCTATGTACCCCGATAGTAATAGGGCAAGGAGCGGCAGGTACCAGTGCTTGCAGTGTAGAAACGAGTGGGTCAGGAGCAGGGTTACCACCTGTCCTGATTTTCGCAGGACAGTCCTGATTTGGGCAGCTGTGTCCTGCAAAGAAACATGAAAAATACTAAATGTCCTGATTTTATAGTAGAAAAATATTTTTTAACTTTCCACTAAATGTTCTAGAAAACTACAATACCTTAACTAAAAAAAAACTTACACTGATAAGAAACCATAGAACTAACTAAGAAACTACAATTCTTAGCCTTAATTCTAATTATATAGAGAAAACAAGTTTGTTGCATTGGTAGAGGTTATGTACTGTCCTGCGAAAAATCATGTTTCAGTAAGAAATGTCCCACTTTGGGCTTCTTAAAAGGTGGTAACCCTAGTCAGGAGAGATTTGATTCTTATTTGTTTGGCTGTAAATAACAAGGCATGGTACAGCGGGAACCTCGGGAGGACCACAGGGGTAAGATCAGCATGGTTGTGAGAGGCAGCAATCATGTTGAAGAAAGTAAAATTATTTAAATTCAGAACTGATTTTGGCATGGCTATGGGGCAAAAACCGACACAGCTGTTGTAGGATGTGTATCGTTAGCCCAGTGATCAACAGGGATCTCATCAGTTTGGTCATGCTATTAAAAAAGTAGGTAGGGCTCAGTGGCGGAGCTAGAGGGGGGCCGGCCGCCCCTCCTGGCAGCCCCACTGTGAGTAGTGGTGCCCCACCACCATCTTTATTCACTGTTTAGTGCCCATTGTGGAGCCCGTGATTGACTTGAATGCCAGCCCCGGCCCCCCAAATGCTCCTAAACCTGGCTGCACCACTGGTAGGGCTACACAAGAAAAGAAGAATTGTCATAATCTATAACAGCAGAGATAGAAGGGTGTAGCTTGGAGCGAGGAGGCGGGGTTTGTAGTGCAGGAATGTGTACGTCCGATAACCTCCACCATCTCCGGCATCTATTGGACCAACAACACAATTACAGACATCCGTGAAATTCAGACTCCTCAGATGCAATTCGACACTGGTGAGACGATGAATGAAAATTGTAAAATTACTGAATAAGTGTGGCATCGGAATACTAGTACACATACCTCTCAACCTTTTCTCCACCAAATGTGGAACATTGCCTCTCAAAATGTGGAACAAATGAGCAAAATGTGGAACACTTAATCAAATCTTTACCTAGGAGGCTCAGAACACTGTTAAAATGTTTGCATTTATGTTCAGAAGGTCTGTTTTTAATTGAATGATATATATTTTTTGCATCATGTACTATACATTTTTGCTTTAGGATATGAATACTGAATGTGGAACAAGTCCTCACAATGTGGAACAGGGACCTTTTGTGAAGTAAAATGAGGAACGTTCCTCGTAATGAGGTACAGTTGAGAGGTATGCTAGTGCATTACCAATAAATCATACTAACTAAATCAGCACTTCTTGTAGCAGAAGCGTTAAATTGAAGAGCTCGTCAATTTCAGGAGCACCGGTACGGTTGACCGCTGCTATCAGGCGCTATGTAGAAGGAACTACAAGAGTAAGGCCCAAAATCTGACAGATTGACATCCACAATATGGCGCCCCGATTTACGTGCTCCCGAAGACGCGTTGCCGTTCTAGCATCTTTCGAGTTCTATGATCTCACAGCTGACGCGTGTCGCGAAGTCAGACTACCGTAAACCGAGGTGTCGTGCGGCTGCCCCTGATGACTAGCATTGGCGACCCGATCGGTCTTTTCCTGCTGCATCTTCTCTGCGAATAGGTAGGGATTGAGGAGGCTCTTCGCGTTGTGACACAAATTTTACCGAACGGAGTTGGCAGATGTAACAGAACTGTTGTTTTGTTTTCCAGGAACATGCCAGCCAAAGGCCCTTTGCAGTCGGTCCAGGTTTTCGGGCGCAAAGTGAGTATGAAACGGGCACTTGAGTCTCACGTGTGAGCGGGGCGAGGGACAGGGTCTGCCGGTGATGCGGGCCTAGATGGTACGAGGACCCGGGGTTTGTGCGGAATTGTGTCCCGCATTTGCCGCCGTGATGTTCACACGCCCGCCTCTGATTTGTATTGGGTTTGGGATAAATTGGGGCTTGCGTTTCCCGCAGCTAGCACCTTGTCCTATCATACCCGCTGGTCGCGCTTCTATAATTGTTCCGGCGGCTGTGCCGGTGCAATAGAAGTATCAAGGCAACGTCGGTATAATACGGGGGTAGCTGTAGAAGATGCAGTCTTGGTCGTTGTTAAACAATTTGAAATGGAGTTCCAAGTTATAAAACGTTCTGTAGTCACTCTGTTCATTTAGAGCGACAGTCCGACAGCCCCCACCCATCCAAATGTTCTGGGGTCGCATACCCAATCGATGGGATCTCATTCTGGCTTTCTATGTATAGAAATCATGAATAGGAAAATATAGCTTTGAAGTGTCCTGTATGGTCTCGCTGGAATTGGGGAGGGAGAAAGTAAATAAGTTACTTTCATGTTGCACGATTACTCCCACTTTCTGATTTTAGGTATGTTTACAGTATGTTGGTAGTGTACATACACACAACTGGCAGCACCATAGGATGCCAGCAGCCCTAGCAACACACACAAAGTGGGAACATCCAAGAGCATCAGCATTTGTATCAGTTGAGTATGGTGTAGGAAGGAGACTGGCAAGAGTTGGTCACTGTTGATCGCTAGAAGGCCTGTTGAACTAGCCAAATGTTAAAAATAGGCCATGGTACTACATAATAGTGAGGGTTGTATCTGTGTCTTCGCAGCAGTATTGGCTGCAAGTGCAGAGTGGGTTTGAGACATGCTTATCCAGTGGTTGGTTGGCGGGGTGATGAAATCTGCAGCTGGCATCACTACCAGGTTGAAGAAGTTTGCAGTGAATGTTTCCCAGTCTTATGATCTGGACCATTGACTGGAATTTTTCTTTTATGAGCAGCTGTGGTTATAGCAATCTAAATCTGTTGGCCAGGCAGAGATGCTGTATGTAAATAATTGCCATGGTCGTCCTGATACAGAAAATGCTCATAACTTTAAGCATTGTACGTTTTCTGCATTTAAGTCTGAGACATTCTCTGTCTTTAAGGTTTTATCCACTATGGCTAACTGGTTAGCAGTTTCTTTAGCTCCGGGGACCAGATAGTTGTTAGGACTGGGAAGTATTTACTGCTAGCTGCTTTTACCTGGTAGTATTTTCATCTACATGGTAGTAATACCATGTATTGACCTGTCTCGGCCCCCCACGTCTAAAAAAGGCCACAGTTCCACTGGGTGTCTGCAACCACTGATCTTCCTTCTGATACCAGTGAGGGGTCTTGAGATAACTCCTATGTAGTGCAGTGAACCTGTTTTTAACATTTTATGTTGCAACTGCCCTTTTTGTCATTCAGCGCACAACTCCTCAGTTTCCTGCATGTATGCAACTGATGTGTGCTGTTTTCTGATTCCAGCTCTACTGCTATCTGTTTGTATGTGGATCCATGGCTAGTAGCACTGAATGCTGCTGCCAGTGTTGTGCATATGTACCAATGTACTGTAAATATACCAGGGGCTGGATATTCAAACTGCGCCATTCAAAGGCGCAAGTCCTTGCGCTGCGCAAAATAGATGCGCAGGAGTGTGTCCCGTGCGATATTCAAAGGAGTTGCGCTATTGAGCAACTCCTTTGAATATCGCTCCACAGCCACTGTGCATGGCGCAGTGGAACTTGCGCAAGCGCAAGTTGGACAGTGGAGCAGTCAACGCTGTGGCGCAGTACCAAGTGCGCCATGCGCAAACTCATGATATTCAAAAGGTGACATGCAAATGGGGCTATAATATATGTAGGCGCGGGGGCCATTTGCATGTCATTATAGCCCCATTTGCATGCCATTGGCATGTAGGTGCACCGATCCCGGACTTGCGCCTGGCGCCTGCCAGGCAGCAGCCATCGGGGACCGCGACCCTGCAGCCCGATCAGCGGGCATCAATGTGGCCCTCCCGTTCACATCCCTGGTGGTCCAGTGGACCTTAATGCCCGATGCGGGCAGAATGTAAATAGAACCCCCGTACCTGATCGCGGGCAGAATGTAACAAGAACCCCCCAGTGCCCGATCGCGGGCAGTAAGTAAAGTGTCCCCCAACCCGAATATCTCCCTGGTGGTCCAGTGGACGTAATGCCCGATCGCGGGCAGAATGTATATTACACCCCCACCCCAAACATCTCCCTGGTGTCTAGTGTCCCGCGGCCGGCGGGCGGCAGCATCCACCCGCCTGCCGCCGCCCGACTGACTGGCGGTAGGGCTGCACGCCCATTGGCTCAGCTCTGCCCATCGGCGTGCAGCCCTACCAGCCAGTCAGTCGGGCGGGTGGGATGCTGCCGGGGAGCGGGTGGTGGAGTCAGGGGTGGGGGGACACTAGACACCAGGGAGATGTTTGGGTGGGGTGTACATATACATTCTGCCCGCGATCAGGCATTATGGTCCACTGGACCACCAGAGAGATATTCGGTTGGGAGGGCACTTTACTTACTGCCCGCGATCGGGCACTTGGGGGTTCTTGTTACATTCTACCCGCGATTGGGCACTGGGGGGTTCTTGTTACATTCTGCCCGCGATCGGGCACTGGGGGTTCTTATTACATTCTGCCCGCGATCGGGCACTACGGTCCACTGGACCACCAGGGATGTGAACGGAAGGGGGGCCACATTGATGCCCGCAATCGGGCTGGTGGGGCGGCACAGGGACTGAGTTGGGGGCCAGCCACGGGTGGCAGCTGCTGTGTTGCGCCCTGCAATACAGCAGCTCACTTGTGGGTGGCCCTCAACTTAAGCGTTTTTTTTTTTTTTGGCAAAGTTGTGCAGGCGAGGTTGGGGGTTGCGCCTGCACAACTCTGCACAGCCCAACTGAATATCGGGCTGCGCAGTTTATGCATGGTTCCTCCCCCTCCAGTTGCGCATGCATTCATTTGCATTGCGCTGTTGCTCAGCCTGTTTTCAGTGGCGCAACTGCCTCCTGCTGAATATTGCAGAATGGCACAATGTAGGACTTGCGCATGCGCAACCCTTTTGAATATCTGGCCCCAGGTGGGAAACAAATTCCTGAAATCAGAAAGTGGGAGTAAATTGTGCAAAAGTGGTAGTAAAATACTCCTTTACCGCCCTTATCTGTTCTATGCTTTAGCCTTGTGAATCTGTTTAGTATCTGATGGTGTGACTATTGACTAGCGGGAACATGGATGGGTTGGTTTACTTGCCCCTAAGATAAAGCATTGTGGCAAAATTAAGAAGTTCTGGGTCCATTACTGTGGGGTTAACATACTTTGAAAGTATATGAAAAAAACAATTACAAAACCTTTTTGGTTCATTGCTGCTGTTCTTTTCAAATATAGTATTTGTATGGGGAGTTGGTTATTTTTTTTTTTTTTTATACATCTGAGGAGGCTGACGATCTCAAAGTTTGAGAACCAGTGGGAGCATCTGAGAACATAAACTAGCAAACTCGTATGAACTTTTATTTTTTTATTTTTATAGCCGATTGTGTTACCTCCATAGTAAGGGTCCTAGGACCCTTGATTTGTTTCTTGAGGTTGTTCAAGCAGGAGGTTTATTAATGTACCATTTTTTTAAACCCAAGTTAATAGAATGATTTTTGCATAATTTTTATATGTATGGTGTATTTTACCACAATGAAACTTGGGTGTGGGAACGCTTGAAAATCTGCAAGGGGGTTGGGGACATGGAGTTAAAAACAGCACAGCAATTTACAAAAAACATGTTAACAAATAAGTCACCAACCATCATTGTTAACATGGCCCTGGTAAAAATGTGCATGAGCGAAGATAACTGGGTGTGGTGAGCATAAAAATGCAATGTATCAAATTTTGGAAAAAAACAAAACACCAGAGATAATTTTGGGTAACAAAGAAGCAAATATATTCTATAAAATGTTTTTATTTCATTAACATTTGTTTTAGGACAATTTTTTTTTTGTTACAGAATCTTGATAGAAACAAACTTAATCACCTATTTCAGCAACCACGTTTGTTAAAATTGTAGGTCCTTAATAAGACTTGGACCTGCAAGGGTTGTCTGAAGTTCTTTAGGGAGTGCCTCAGTCAAGAAAATCCCTCTCTCCCTCAGACTTCGTGTTTACCTTTTGAAGTTGCTATACTTTCAGGTATCACTTGTTATTGGTGATGTAAAAGCGGACATTCTTTATATCTAGTACTTTAAGTTTTATTACAGAATGTCTGGCTATTGCCAGTATGTATATAAATAGTTTATGGTATTTGAGACTACCTTCAACCCTGACTTCATTAGTCATTCATCTTTGTTGCTGTAACGCTGCTGTATTTTTACTGTAACATTGCTTTAATTTTGCAGTAGGGACAAGAAGAATATTCTGATCTTCAGATTTTTCTGGGAGTCGTTTTTCCACCCCATCGTTGTAATTATCCCTAAATGTACATAAGCCTGGATCCCCGGGGGTGTAACTCCACCGTTGATCTTGTGGGAACTGCAGATTTGGAATATTTGTTGCTTATGCATAACAGGCTTAATGAAACAAGAATATTAAACAGCTAATCATGAGGGTCAGCAGTTTGTTGATGTGATATTATCAAAAGTTGGGGTTTAACGCATGAAACCAAGTATAAGCTTGTAATTGTTTTCCCCCACATAATCTTTCAGAAAACAGCTACTGCTGTAGCCCACTGCAAGAGGGGAAATGGTCTCATTAAAGTGAATGGAAGACCTCTAGAAATGATTGAGCCCCGGACTCTCCAGTACAAGGTAAGACTAGTTGCTCCATTTACTCCATTGGGTGACTTAATATTCATTAGGCTACACTGAGCATGGGAGTTGGAGGCTTACAAGAACATCATTGGAGGTGTCCTGTTTCTTTGCCATCAGATGACAGTAAAGTTAACTATGCTTTACCATCTGAGATGTTAAATATTTGGCAGATTCATGCTTTCATCAGACAGTTGTGAGTGTTTAAAATCTCCTGTCAGGAGGACGTCTTACTAATGGTGCTGTCTTCGCTCATTTCGTAGCACAGCCAACCTGGTGCTAGCCCCACACCAGGAGTGGGCTCATACCATGGATGCTGTAGTATCTGTGTGTGCTGTCCTTTTGGATGAGATATTAAAGCAAGGCCCCGTCTTGTTCTGGAGATTGTTCTTCCTGGTTGTCAAAGATCCTTGGCATTTCTTGAAGAAAGTAGTGGAAGTTCCCTGGTGTTGTGGCCAAATTTCCCCCATACACACACACATTTCAGTTGGTTTGCATCTGTATCCCCCCTCCCCCGGACAAGGCTGAAAATGGGCAGTATTTTCTAGTCCTCCTTTCCCAGCCAACAAAAACTAAAACTGAGCTAAACTACAGCTCTTCTGCTCAGATTACATTACAAACCTTTTTTTAAAGGGGCAGTGTTGGCCCCATTGTGACAGTGTGCAGGTGCAGGGGCCTGTGGCTGAGTCCCTGGGTCCATTGACTGATGCAGTGGCCCAGTCAGGTATATTGTGATTTGTATTTTAATAACCTAGTGGCTGTCCTAGGCTTAAAAACATTTTGCAGGAAACCACATCAGATTATCTTAATGGGATGGTTTAAAAAAAAAAAAAAAAAAAAAAAAAAACCACAAACCTCTGCGAGCTGGTGGGCACCAGTAATGGACACATCTTGCAGTCAGCCATTAGAAAATCTGGCCCCTGGCCTGGAGTCCGGAGTGACTTTTGTTCTCTCTGTTATACTTAATATGCAGGTAAAGTGCAGGCACCTCATGGAGTCGATGTGCTTATTCTTGGGGTGGTAAGAGTGCAGTGGCCTTGGGAGACTGCTGCCTTTCCTTGTTGGCAATCTAGTGCTGCAACATAATGCTTGAATGTTTTTTTTTTTTTTTTTTTGGGGGGGTTATGCTAAACTTTACATTGTGAAAAATAAATGTACAGTATGTGCCACTTAAGACGTCCACGCTTAAGCTGGATCGTCCCTCAATTCGGCCAAATTCTCATAACCAAATGCCTTAAGGTATTTAATTAGTACTCAAAAATAGTGCTGAGACTAACTATGGCTGCCTCCTATACTATCCACTGTGAAGCCCAAAGTAGCCTCTGAGTGCACAAGTCGCACCTTGCTGATCAGCTCTGCCCGTTTATATGTACACTAATCATTTTCAGTTAGCATGTTCTTAAAAAGTGGCAGTGCGTTTTGCAGCATTTCAGTGCAGATGTCTAGGTTAGCTGTGTTGTGAAGATGGCTGGAATAAAAAGGAAGGGGCTCACCTTAACCAGGAAAGTTGAGATCCTGGAGGAAATACACTTTTCCCCAAAATTAGCCTCCGTAATCTCTTCATTCACGTTGGGATCCCGAACTCCACCCTCCGCGATTTGATGAAAGTGAAAGACCGGATTACAGCAGATTGGCATGCCAAGTAGATGCGGTCCGCTTGATGACGAAATTGTGGCAGTGTGTTGGTTGTGAAACAGTTGTGATCTGCTTTAGAAAACTGGATTTTACCCCCACAGCGATTCCGATACCCTGAAGGAACTTGACTGGGAAGACACCTTGCCTCCAGGTCTCACAGTGGAAGAATTAGAGGCAGTTTGCGACATGGGAGGAGAGTACCCGCAACTGCCTGATGACATTGCTGACGCCATCCAAGGATTATAGCAAGAGGATGTTGCGGAGGGCGAGTACGCCAGTGAGGGGGTTATGGAGGAGCCTGAAGTCCCAGTGTCAACCCGAGATGTTCAGAATGCCATCCTAACCCTAAGACAAGCCATGGAGCAGCGGGAGGACCTGCTGCTGGATTGGGAGGTCATGGCCTGGACAGCAGAGCACTGGCGAAGGTATAGGGGGAAACTGAGGGCACAAACAAGAGTTCTTCAAGCAACCTGAAGCATCAATGGCGTAATCACATGCAGCACGCAAGTCAAAAAAAATTCCTTGCTTGTAAACAGTTTTAAAAAATGTAATAAAACTTAAGTTTTAACCACTTACTGGATGCCTACACAGCAAACAACTTCAAAAAAATAGCTGTAGTTGCATTGCTGTG
This sequence comes from Neoceratodus forsteri, assembly GCA_016271365.2. NCBI lineage: Eukaryota > Metazoa > Chordata > Ceratodontiformes > Ceratodontidae > Neoceratodus > Neoceratodus forsteri. The sequence continues at coordinate 1,113,712,828 of CM028131.1, forward strand.
CGCATCATTTGCCACAGATACTGTTCTGTAACCTAGCTTTTTGAGGCCATCGTCCTTTTCAGGTTGCGAGGCAGTATTTTAGATTAAACAGACACTGGTTATAACGGATGAAATGTGAATGCACATTACAGTCCATTATAAGCGGCATATAATGTATACATTTTTTTATTGGTCCAGTACAGGTACACTTTCTAGCACATTTTTAAGCAGTTTTGTTTTTGACCTTGTAAGATGGTTTGCACGTGGAAAAACTGGTTGCTTCATCTGTGTGCATTTATGCTATAAATGAGCACTGGTAACTAAAAGGCTGTCCCAATGTGATTAGCATTTCTTGCGCTGTCTTAGTATTTCTGTGAAGTGTTTGACAAGAATTTCTCGTACTGTTGTATTTCTGTGAAGTGATCTAAAACTTTCAGTTCATAAACTTTACAAGATTATGCTTTTAAACATTGGACTAACAAATATGTTTTAGTATAGAGGAATGTAAAGTTTTTTTAGTTAGAGTTGTACATTTGATAAGGTACTTTTTTTTTGGGGGGGGGTGGTATTGGCATGGTGCAGTATTCTCTTCCAGTAGTGCATTGCATTGTTGCAGTTGGTCTAAACTATGGGTATTTGGGCAGGGTGGTCAGCCAGAGGATGATTATCGATGTGCTGCGTGGTTTGCAAGATTATTAAACTACTAGGGAGATGGTGACCGTGAGGGGACTTGTAATTGCGTGGGCCTGGTGGTACTGAGATGGTGGAGGGTGTTCTTGTTGTGGTGTAGGAGCCAGGAAGAAGTGCTGACGGGGCAAGGGAAGCAACCCCAAAACACTTGGACCCATAATGAATATACTAAGATGCCAGCAGAGTAGGCCTAAAGGTCTATCAAGTCTGCTCGAAAATCAGCACCCGGTCAAGACACTGTTGCTGTCCCCCACCCCTCCCCCCAACCATCCCTCATCAAGAGTTGCACCTCAGATCTGGCATTCCTCAGTTTTACTTTACCCTTGTATCTGTTCCAGACCCTTTTGAATCCCTTCACTTTATCAACAGCAACCAGTTCCGCAGGCAGTGCATTCCATGGTTCCACCACAGTCTTGGTAAAGTAGCATCTCCTAGTCTTCCCCCTTGAGCCTGATATCTTTCCAAAGTGCAGCTTGCCCTTATGATGTCACAAGTAATGTCCAAAGTCAAGATGCTTGATGGAAAAATGTGTATATTTTATTTGTGTGTTTTGACAACCTGCTAAGTACACTGGTCCCAGGGACTGTTTTCTGGCATGACCCAGGCCATCTAGACTGCACAAGGAGAATAACATAAATACAGCAATAAAATTACAAGGACAGTTGACAAAGAAAATTAACATTACAAATGATGTGTGCACAAATATTAACATTTCAATGTTTTACAATTTACATGTCCAGGAATCACAGTGGGGATAACGGTCCACATTAACAATAACTAAAATCCAGAGCAGAGGATATTGATTACACATGCAGTAATAACAATACTAACATACCAGCAGAATAGGCCTAATGGTCTCTCGTGTCTGCTCGTTTGGTCAGCCCCCACCCTGGGTGCTGACCTTGCTGTCCCCCTCGCCTTCTCTGGCTTCTCCCTTCCCAGTTCCGGATATTCTTGCTGCAGTGGATTTTGCTTCCTGAACCCTTCCCCTGTACCTGTCCCACCCCCTCTTGAACCCCTCCACTGTCTCTGCCTCCACCAGCCCCCTAGGTAGTGCATTCCATGGCTCTACCACCCTCTCAGTGAAGTAGCACCTCCTCCTTTCTCCCCTGAATCTTCCCCCCTCCAGCTTCCACCCATGCCCTCTAGTGGCCCCTTCCTCCTTCCTTCGAAGCACCCTCACTGTTCCTCCCCTATTTACCCTCTTCATGTACCTGAAGACCTCTATCATGTCATATCATATCATATGCTAGCAGAAATTGCTGTTAACAGCTGCAGGATGCATTTGACATGTGGATTCAAGAGTGTGAAGGACTTCAGGGAGAGCATTCCAAACCTTTGTAGCTGCACCAGAGAAAGCTCTCTGGCCCATGACAGTTGATGGCCTTGGACAAACTAGAAGGTGGTTAGAGGAGGGCCTCAATTGTTGATAATTGTGTTCAGCAGTTAATAGTTTTGATAGTGAGGATTTAGCACCTTCGTGTAGGGTTTAAAAAAAAAAAAAAAAAAAAATGAACCAACTAACTGTTCCCTATGTGCTTCAGGGGAGAGCCACCCAAGACTTTGATATAGGTTGCAGTGATGGGTGCAGTAAGGGGCTTGAGTCACGAATCTGCAGATGTTAATTGTACGCCATTGTTCAAGCAATTGAGAAGTTGTGGCGAGGTACAGGAGATGATGGGAGAGCAGTAGTCTAAAATAGGAAGAAGGGTGCTATGCGCAATTGCCAGTCAAGCGTCAGTGGTCAGTAGATGTTTTTTTTTTGTTTTTTTTTTATTTTGTTTGTTTTTTGATTGCTTGGCCTGTGTGGGTTATGAAAGTCAAGGAGGGGTCAAGGGTTATACCCAGGTACTTTAAAGTCTTTGACCTTTTCAGTCAATGATCCATCTGGAGCCTGGATGTTGAGATTAACCGAGTGTTTCTTGAGCCTGTGTTTGGAGCCGAATAGCATCACTTTTTTTTTTTTTTTTTTTTGCATTGACAATAAGCCTTTTGATTTGCGAACCATTGTGTTTTTGAGTCGAAATCACTGATTGTATGAGCTATTCTAGAGAGGGTGGTGTTGCTGCTGAATAAGATCAGATCATCAGCATACATGATCCTACGAGAACCTGATGACTCCATGAGCAGTGGATTTATGAATATACAGTAGAGGCCCTAGGATGGACCCCTGGGTAACTCCAGACTGCACTAGAAGTGGGCTGTATGAGACTCGACCTATACAGACCAATTGTGTCCTGCTTGTGAGGTAAATTTGGACCCAGTTTGAGGAGTTGAGAGAAGCCTCAGGTATCCAGTTCCCTGAGGAGGATACCATGGTCCACCATGTCAAAATGCCTTGGAGAGATCCACAGGTATGGCTTCTGTAAGTCTCCCCTTGTCTGCCTCTCTGAGGACATAATCTGTGAATTGAGCAAGAGTCGTAGTAGTGCTAAATCCTTTTTGTTTAAACTGTGCTGGTCCCTGGATAGATTATAATGTCCCAAGGTACTTTGGCAAGGTCCCAAAGGTGCACCTTGTATGAGCAATATTGATGGGAGTGCCTACTATGGACCATCTCGCTGTAGCAAATCTCTTCAACAGTGCCTTCTCTGATCTAAGCAGTGTCCTCCCCCGGGACTTCTTTAATGAATCTGTCCCCTGTCTTAACCACAGCATGAGGCCACATCCCAGGAGCATTGTGCAAATTGCAACCCAGTCTCTCTCTCTCCCCCACTTCTACTTCAAGAAAGTACCGGTGTCCCTCGTTAGAAGTCACTTGGGTAAGTCGAGGCACAGTGGTGACTCCCTCGACTTAAAACTCCTTGCACTTGGCCTTGATGAAATTATATTTCCTATCACAAAGGTCTTCAACCTCTCACTAAGTCTGTCTTAATTCCCTCGTCTGGAAAAGTGCACTGGTTACCCCGTCCATAAATCTGGAGATTGCTCTGTACACAGCACCTGCAGACCCATCTTGATCCTCCCCCCTCTGTCAAAAATACTGGAGCGTATAGTTGCGGACCAATTAAACGATTATCTTGAAAAATAGTCCATATAATGCCCACAACAGCATGGCTTCAGGAAAGGGCACAGCACCACCACTGCTCTCCTGGAATTTACCTGTTTCATTCACCAGTCACTTGACTAAGGGAACCTGGTTGGCGCAGCTTACATAGATTTAACGAAAGATTTTGATACTGTGAACCACCCATTACTGCTAAAACAACTAACCTCTATTGGACTATCAAATGACGCGATGCACTGGTTCAAAAACTATCTGGAGGATCGCTTCCAAAGTATGAGAACTCAAATATCATCTCTGACTGGCAGATGGTCTGTTCTGGTGTACCTCAAGGATCCATCCCTGGCCCCCTGCTAGTCAGTATCTTCTTCAACAGCCTTCTGTCATACTGCCACCAACGAATGCTTCTGTATGCTGATGCGGTCATTTTCTGTAGTCGGCCTAACCCCACTCTTCTTGAACATCACCTACAACGAGGTTTTGGGAATGTTGAAAGAAGGTTCAGTGCCCAGAAACTGGTCCTGAACTACAAAAAACCCCAAAGTGGTGGTCAGTACTTTGCACAGCAAGTACAAATCCCATGCCCTCACCATCAAAAACCTACTTTGTTCTCCACTTGAATTGGTGAAGCACTTCCAAGTATCTGGGGGTGACTTTGGATAATCACCTCTCCTATGTGCAGCATACTGAGAATGTTGCTAAAGTCATAAATAAAAAAAAAAAAAAAAAAAAATTAGGCCCTCTAATGCCATAAGCATAACTATACCCCAGAAGTCCTTAAATTGGCTGTTTATAGCTTCATTCTCTCAATCATTGATTAGGGACGTGTCATCTATAGGTCAGCTGCACCATCCTGCGTTCGAAGAATAACTGTTGCACTGAACAAGGCCTGCGGCCTTTTCACAGGCTCCGATCGCCTTACCCATACTTGCGAACTCTGAGTAGAGGGGCTGGCTAAAGCTAGGAAATGGGCTTAACTATCAGACATGCCTCCTAACCAAAAAGGCACTCCTGGGCCTTCTCCCACATGCGACTACATCATTGCTGACACCGTCTTGCAGTTCTAAGCACACTCTGGTATTTGTTAATCAGTTACTCCTTGTCCCAAGATGCTGGGCTCTTCCAGGTCCGCAATCCTTCTTCTACAGAGCTCCACTATGGTTTAATACCTTGGATTTTGGGGGCATCCTCTTCTAAACTTGGCCAGTTCAAGCTTTAGCTCAAACAGTACCTTGTGTCAAACAGCTCCTGTGACTGCTTCAACTAATGGATGCCCTTACAGCCCCCAATCAGGGTATTCCTGTGTCCGAGTTTGATACCTTGCTGACAGATTTATACCTTCTGAACTTCTCCCCTGTCTATTTACCCTCTCTAACCCCCCCTTATCGGTTTTACTCACTAGCCTCTTTTCCTACTCCTCCCTCTCCCTGCTGGTGTCCCCCTCTTATCCTATTCAACTGTATAGAAGTGAGAAGTCGGTCTGAGGCCAGCGGACCAAATGAGGCTAGGGTACAGTTAGGACCAGATTCAGAAAGGGTGGGGAGGTTGAGTGAGGGTGATAAATGGGGGGGGGAAGAAATCGCAGTAGACAGGGTGAGGGAGGCCCTTCAAAAGTTAGTGATAAGGCGCCGGGGCCAGATGAGCTACACCAGAGGGTTGTTAAGAAATTTAGCGGAAGAGCTGGCAGCTCCATTGGCTGCACTCTAATATCTCTTTGCAGACAGGATGGGTGCCTCAAGACTGGAGGGTGGCCTACGTAGTGCCTATTCATAAAGGGGGATCCAGAGAAGAGATGGGGAATTATAGATCTGTAAGTCTAATGTCTGTGGTGGGCAAAGTAATGGAGGACTTTATCAAGGAGAGGATTGGGAGGCAGCTAGAATGGTTAGGACATCAAGATGATAAACAGTATGGCTTTGTTCTGGGGAGATCGCGTCAGTTCAATCTTGTAGAGTTTTATGACTGGGTGACGGGGGCCTTGGATAGACACAGGCCGGTGGACGACCTATATCTAGATTTCAGCAGGGCGTTTGATTCAGTACCGCACTATGGGCTATTAATAAAGCTGGGAGAGATGGGGGGGGTGGTGGTGGGAGGACAGGAGCTAAATTGGGTTGAAAATTGGCTCTCAGGGCGTTTCTACAGAGGGTAATGGTGGGTGGGAAATTCTCTCCTCCTCCTCCTAGGAAGGTAGTCGGTGGGGTCCCTCAGGGCTCGGTATTGGGGCCGCTATTGTTTAACGCTTATGTCTCGGAAATAGGGAGGGGGGTTAGGAATAGGTTGAGTCTCTACGGACGACTCAAAACTGGGAGCTCTGGTGGATTGTGAAGAAGCGGGGGAGGTGGTCTAGGGGGATCTGGATTCTCTGGAGGGGTGGTCAAGGAGGTGGGGACTGAAATTTAATGCTAGGAAATGTAAGGTACTTCATTTGGGGTTAAAGAACCCGGGTCATGAATAAATCATGGGGGGTGGGGGGTGTCATACTGCAAGTCGCATTGGGAGAAAGAGATTTAGGGGTGTTGATGGATGTCAAAATGAGTAACTCTGGAAAATTGTAGAACTGTAGCCAAAGCAAACAGGATACTGGGCTGCATAGCCGGGGGAGTTCCGTCCAGAGGGAGGGAGGTGATCCTCCCTCTGTGTGATGCCTTGGTTGGGGCGTGGTTCGAGTGCTATGTACAATTCTGGAGACCTCATCTGATGAGGGGCATAGTGCTGCTGGAGAGGGTTCAGAGGACAGCGACCGGGATGATTCGGGGCTTGGAGGGGAAGCCTTATGGGGAGAAACTGGAGGAGCTTGGGCTTTGCTAATTGGAAGAGAGGAGGGGTAGGGGAGATATGGTAGAGGTTTTCAAGTATGTAGAAGGAAGAACCAGGAGTAGAACCAGGGAGCTCTTTAGGATTAAGACTGGGGAGAAGCAGCCAGGGGCCATGGGTGGAAGCTGGAGGGGGGAAATTAGAGGGGAGCGTAGGAGACATTTTGTCACTAAGAGGGTGGTGGAACTGTGGAACGCGCTGCCTGGGAGCCTGGTGGTGGAGGGCACAGTGGAGGGATTCAAGAGAGGGTGGGATATGTACAGGGGGAAACAAACTAAAAAGGACCCTCTTGGGGGCTTGGGGGGGTGGTAAGGCGGGCAGCTATTAGGTTGCTGGCTTTCGAGCAGACAAGACAGACCATTTGGCCTATTCTGCTGGCTTCTTTAGCATGTTAGTATATCAATCCCAGCAGGCACCACCTCTTCCTCTCTCTTTTCTCCTCCCCTTCCTGCAAAGCTTGACAAGGCCTGTGGCTCTTCCCCTCTTCTCAAACTACTATTACCTCCTGTTCCCCTTCACATTCCTGTTCCTCTTACCTTTACTTTCCTTTATAATGCTTGTTATAACTATTGTTTATTTTCTTGATAAATAGCTGTTAATTGTTGTTATGTTAGATTATCTTTTAGTTTTACCTTTGTCAGTTTGTAACCCCCTTCCACTGACGTGGGGCCTTTTGTAAATGAGCACCTGCACTCAAAGGTATTTTAATCTTAGGCTTAAATAAAAATATAAATAAAATACATAGACGGTGATGGCAGAAGGGGACCCAAAGGTCCATCTAGTCTGCCCAGGATTTGTAGTTTTGTTATCCCCCTGATTACTCCGCTAGGTGTTCTGATATTTGCTGAAATACTAGTTTCTGTAGGAGTTTGCTCATCTGTGGTAGAAAGGATACTGATATTTAGTCCTCTGGTAACTTTGGATCCCCTTTTTTTTTTAAATGGGGACAACTCTGGCTTCTTTCCAGGGCATAGGAACGGTGGAGGTAAATAGTGATCGATTGCATTGCCAAACCGCTCTCATTTATTGTCAATCTATCACTTATTTCAAGAACCTGAGGCAGAGCCAGTCTCTCACTGCACTGCCCGAGATAGGGAGTGTTTGCAGGAGATTACCTATCTCTAGGGGATGTGAATTTAAAGTAGAAAAGGGGAAGTCTGTTCTTTTTCCACCCAGACTCATTGATTAAGTACTCCGTGGGGCTGAGGGGAGTTGGGCCATGTATGATTCAAGATTTGTGAATTTGTTTTTAAAGTTAATTTCCTACCTGTTTTTAGCACTGTTTGAGCTTCATAGCCCAATAGCTAATGGCAGTGTTTATCAAACTGCAGAAATTATATTTTTTGAATGAGTTTTCTCTAGGGAAGGGATTGTAATATCAGCCGAACCTACGGCCAGTCGATCCTTTCCAAGTTCTTAGTGCTCGCCCCGCCTCTCTGTGCTGAAGTTTTGTGATGTCTCAGCAGGAGAGCTGCGAAGTAGTGTGCCCCATAATAATCTATGGGGCATTTTTTCAGATGCATTATGAAAGTACAGTTCGTGAGAAGAATATACGCCAACCAATAGGGCCCTATTAGTTGAGCTGTGGCTTTAATTTTCCTCCAAGACTGCTTAAACTTTTGTAAAATGCACTGAAAAGGTCCCCATAGACTTATATAGTGCGCCTAATGCTCTCCCTGCTGTAACATCACAAAACTTGGGGTGGGTGGGACTGCATGCCAGGAACTTGAAGGGATCGGCTGGCTGTAGGTTCGGCTGCTTTTACAGTCCCTTCCTAGAGAAAACAACTCATTTAAAAATGATAATTTTTGCACGGTTTGACAAACGCTGACATTAGCTATTGGGCTGTGAAGCCCATATGCCTAGTTCGTAAACTTCCTTTAAATATGTGTGCTACAGTTGAAGGGTCTGTTTGCAGACCTGAGTCTGTGATCAGATTAATAGTGTTTAGCTTAGGGGCATTTTTCATGACCAGGTTCACAGATGCCCCAAAGCTGAGTCACGTAGATTTTTTATTTGTTGTGATATTTTTAAAATAGGCCATGAGAAGTTTAGTGTCTTGTTTACACTGATTCCTAAGCCTCCTTTGTGTTCCATTTTTATATTAGATCTGTGGTTTGCCCAGGACTTTAGTTTCAACTTCGTCACCATTTCTCTGTTCAGCCATTTGGTGTTTCCGCCCCAGTGTGCCTGGTAGTGAGTGGGAAATGTTTTATCCTGAATTGAGGAAAGAGCAGCTACAAGGAAGCCCAGTGTTGCATCTGCAATAGCAAGGGAGTAGAGATTGGACCAATTAATATCCCTCAGATCGAATTTAAGAGTTGCCATGTGAACTTTAGAAAAGTTTCTAAAAGAGATGAGGTTAGGTGGTGGATGCCACCTTTGACTGGACCAGGTGCAGTAAGTAGGGGAAAGGTCCCTAATAGAATCCAACAGGACTGTAGTGGCCAAGCTGTCCTCCCTGTTTGTCAAAATCCAGTCCAGGAGTGTGGTTTAGGGATCTGGAGTTATGGTGTGTGGGGGAGTGAATAATCTTGAGTGAGGTTGATCTGTTTGAGCAACTCTACATACCCTTGCTGTTTGTTCTCCAACCAGTTTGGATTGAAGTAACCTACAATGGTGTCCCTAACTGGGCAAAAGCCAACAACCACACTAATGAGGTTTCTTAGACCATTTTTCCCTCCTGGAGGAGGATTGTATATGCAGCTTATGTGTAATTTTATTGCAAGACCCAACTAACAGCTTGATGATCCATTCTGGGGAAGAACCAGGCTTACTACTCAAAAGTTAAGACTGAGCGAGTTAAGTAGTGTTTTTGATATAGATAAGTATTTCCCCACCCTTTTTGCGTCTTGGTCAGTCATGTCATGTTGTTGATCTTCCCAGTAGGGGCCATGGCATTTAATTTTGTGCTGTGCTACGCAGTTTTTTTTTGTTGCTCCTATATTTATTTTTTTTGGTATGGAACAGCTGTGTTTTTCAGATGACCTAGTGATTGTGGTAGGTGACGCAGTTGGCACAGTTATGCGTCATTGCATCAGCACATTAAAGTAGTGCAGACGTGAGTGGTGCATCGGATTCGAGGCAGGAGCGGGTGTGGCGTGAATTTTAGCAGACCTTTGGTGGCTTGTTGCTGGCTTAATTTGTGATTGACTGCTGGTTGGAGAAGGACTACATGTTGATGTGGAGGGAGGTACACTATTGGTAAAGCAGGTGGAAGGTGCCATTTTGGGTTGTGTGGGGTAAAACACTCTTGCATGTAAACAGTGTGTGTGTGTGTGTGTGTGTATATACGTATGTGATATAGTATTATATATAGTATAGTGTGTGATTTTATTTAATTTTTGGGAGCACTGACACACAGTTTACAGTCTGGGAAGTCAGAAGTAGTTTGTAGGAGCCAGTGCACAACTGAGCTGTTGAGTTCTAAAAATAGAACAGTACTGCTTTCGCCGCACTACAGTGAAGATATTTTTGTCAACATTTTTTTTTTCTCGCAGGTATGGAATATTATATAGGATAGGCAGAGGTGACCTGCGTGATGAATGAGTTATCTATAGAAGTGCTGTTTGACCTCTGGCAACCTCACGAGTGGCATAAGCTGCGAGTGAGGTGTCCAAGGTCAAACACAAGTATAGATTATAGATGATTTAATACACATGGTCACATCTGAGTGTTTTATTTATGCAAATAACACCTTGCGTGAATTTTTTTTTTTTCTGTTAACATATAAAGTGGTGAAATTGGAGGCACTTGTTAGTGAAGTAGTGTTGGCCTGTGTTAATTTGTGCTCCATTGTTGGGGGGGCATTGCCAAGAATGCAGGGGTCCTGACACAGGTGTCGATGTGACTGTAGGAGCTGATTGGTGGTTGCAGTGTTGGAGAGAAATTTTCTCTGCAAGATGGTGGTGCCTTTTTTTTTTTTTTTTGAGGATGTTTTCAGCAGTGGTTTGTGACAGAGGTTCTTTTCGCCTGTTGCTGTGTGAGGAGTTAAATTTAAAAAAAAAAATTTTTCCATTCCGCGAATTGTGCAGTTGTAAGCGCAGTGGCGAGTGAGATCAGCGATGGAATCGGAGGGCTGCCTGAGACCTGCTTACAGCTGGTGTGAGGAGGGAGAACTGGAGCATCTGAAGTCTTGAGCAGTCGTGCAGGGTCTGTTTTGTAGTGTGTATGGCAGACATTTTTTCCTTATTTTACATGCCATTTCATGTGGTGATTTGTGGTGTATGTTGAGCTGAGCTGGGAAGAGCGATCATGATCGGGTGGTCAGTCGATCAGAGAGCAGTGAGAGGGAGAGAAAAGAAATTGTAGGTAAATGTTTCAGGTGTGGTTTCTTTTTTTTTTTTTTCCCCTCGTCTTGCAAAACAGCTCCTTGGGGTTGTCTTTCTTTCTTTTTTCCTTGAAACGACAGATCTTCGAGGCAGTCTCTTGCAGCAGGTCATAACACATGGGACATAGGTCGCAAGCATCATTTCCTCCTGATGACTTCTCAGCAGTCGACCCTGGGACCTCCCCTACACTATCACGTGGTGTCTGGCAGGTATAAAAAGGGGAGGTCCCAGCTACTACTTGATTCTTTTCAACCGCGACCTGCATGCAGCAAGTCCTCTGGAGCTCTGCTTACCAGTTGTTGACGATTAAGAGAATCTACCGACCAAACGTTCATTCTCAACGGGTTCATCTACTGAGGTCTTAGGATCCCTTATTCTGAAAGTATTCCTGTGATAACTGGATAGCCACAGAGGACCTCCAGAACATCTGTTCAATGCCTTGGCCCTGTGCACGGCATGTGGGATTGTACTTCTGAAAACGGTTCAACACAGGACCTCCCCGGGGTCTCACCACTCTGCTGGTGACTCCTCCTCATCGACTGTCCTGGGTCTGGGTGGAAACCATGCTAGCAAAGGGACTATGCACGTTTCTCCCGAGCCCTTGTTGTGGCGGAGGAGTGCCCTGAGCTCTGCAAAAATGTAACTACCTGACAGGGGTCACACTTAACTGGCCCAGCCGGGAATTTGGTACCAATTTGCAGTGGCCCCCCCAAGATTTACACTGGCCCAAAGTTAGAACTGGGAGTACTGGGGAGAGGGAATGGCTCAGTCTCCTTGCCTCTTTCCAGTTACTCTCCATTTTCCAGTGGTACCCCATTCTCTCTTTCCCCTTCCCCATTAGTTCTTTTTGACTAGTGACACACCCTTCCATCTTCTCTTGCTATAAGTTATTGGTGTCCTGGCACCCCCTCCCATCATAAGTTCTCCCAGGTGTCCAGTGGCAGCCCCAAGTCCCGAGAACATCCCAACCCCACACTAGTCCCTAACGGCAACTGAAACGAACCCTCCACTCACCTTCTTGTCTGGCCACTATCTGACTCACAACTAAGGCAAAAAAAAATCTTCCCCACCCATCTCTGCTTCTGCTCTCCCTCCCCATATGTCTCCTTAGGAAGTTGCCAAAAGATCAAAAGTATGAATCTTTTCGTGAAGCATGCTACCTCTAGCAACTTAACCGTCTCAGCCAGGTCCCGAATGCCAGAGCACTTTCTCCTAGTAGTCCTTTGTGATAACATATAACAGAGAGAAAGATTGACATTTGAGCCCCATGGTGAGACTATTAAGATACTATCAGCAGTGTGGTTTCCTAAGAATTTAATTTGCATACTTTTGAACTTTTGGTGAGTTGCTGACTAAGGGGACATGGGTGGGGGGAGGATTGTGGGGCTGGGATGGAATAGGGTTTTTTTTTTTTTTTTTTTTAACACACTAGCCCCATCTGGCAAGTCGGGGGAAATCACGCTGGCCCAAGGCAGTTTGCACTATTTCTTGGGCCAGTAAATTAATGTTAAGTATGAACCCTGGCTGAGATGGTAGCCATGTCGTCTTCTACACCATTGCTGACTGCTGGCTCCTCTCTTATCATCTCCTCCTCCTCCTCCAGCTCAGACGGTGAGTTCAGGAGTACTTGAGAAGGTAGCCACTGTTCAGTCGACTTTTACACTGTCGACGACTGGCTCTTTTTACCTCTAACTACTCCGTTGACAGGTGCAGGTGTCCCTGAGCTAGTAGCCTCTAATGTAATCTTCTACACTGTCGACGACGGTTGGCTTTCTTTCCTCTGTCGACTGTGCATTTGGGTGTACCTGAGCCGGTAGCCACTGTAAGGTAGTCTTCTATACCGTCGACGGGCTGACTTCTCTCTTGCCACCATAGACGGCTCCTCCGGTGAGTTCAGGGGTTCTCCTGCGGCTTCCAGAATGGCTGCCTCCTCCTTCTCGGACTGCCATCGTCCGTCAATGATGGCTTCTGGCCCTTAGATTCTCTTGTCAATGACTGGCCTGGTCGCTGGGAGCTCACTGTTGCCTGCCTCATCAACATTGTTGGGGCCATAACAGTGGTACTTGCACAAATGTATTTTACTTTCCGCGCACTGCGCAGAATTTCGCGGTGGCACTTTAATTCTTCAGTGGGTTGTGCTGGGTGGTATACTATGCTACCGCCTAACTTTTTTGGCCCATCAACGATCCTCTCGCCGCCGTCCTGAAAAACTTGGCCTAGCTCATTGTTTCCCTCATTGACTGCGCAGTGTGAATTTTTGTGTGGCAGAGGTGCGAAAAATGAGTTGCGCGTTTGCACGGTGGTGCTGTACTGTGCTGCCGCTCTGCTTTTGCGCACTTACCACTGTGTACTCACCCCTCATCGGGGTCTTTCAGGTTGGCACCACTGCCTCCCTCTATTCCTTCAGTGGTTCCCATTCACTCTGTCCGTGCTGTTCACTATGTTTGCAGGGCAACTGGCCTTGATTGATGTCCGGGCTCTAGGGCACACACTCCTGGCCCATCCAACAATCTGCATCAAAAGGGTGAGGCGGAGGTCCCTGCCTCTGCTCCCTCTGGGCCTCCTTTGACCTCGAGGGTGGCTGGATCTTCTCCTGTTTTCCCCCAGATTACATCTGAGGGTTAGGAACTTAGCGGACTCTGTAAGACCTAACAAGCTGCATCTTCCAAAGGATGGGCCAGCCCCTGACATGATTAGTCTGCTAGACCTTGACAACCCCTGGAGACTGCAAAGAAATTGGATGTCATGGGGAAGGGAGTGTTCTGCACTTCTTAAATTACACGAGTCCCCTACTCGAGGCCTCTACACCCTTGATTCGTACCCTTCCTGCTGGTCCTCCTCAGGATGATCTCACTGCAAACTTGTGTGCTGTGACGATGGTATGCCGCCACCTGCTTTGGGCCACATATGATGCAGTCGATGCATTGGCTTGGGCCTCCTCTGCGGGTGTTTGCCTCAGACGCCATGCAAGATGGCTGAGAGTTTCAGGTGTCTTGTCCCTGCTACCCCCTAGCAGAGTTAGCTTTCAGCCTGACTGCTTTTCTCTGGTCATAGGGCGGGAGACCCTTAATAACATGACTTTGGGGGGGGAGGAGAGGTTTCCCCTGCCCATTCCAGGGTGGGAAGAGGGGTTTACTTTACATACTCCACTCTCTTTGAACCCTGTTTCTGCATTGGTCTTACAAGACGAATTCGGTGCTCCGTTTCACACACATGCCATTGAACAAATTCTCCTTCCACGGAAGGGTGTGGGAATTTCTTCCTAGTCCCCAAATGGACAGGGGACTTGCGTCCTATTTTGGATCTCAAGAGTCTTTAACCTCTGTATCAAATACCAAAAGTTTGGGATGGTGTCTTTTCCATCGCTTCTCCCCTTGCTGAATGAAGGGACATTGGCTCGGCTCTCTCTATTATGTAGGTTGAAATCTCCATATCCTGATGCACCCTGCTGACAGATTCTCTGTTTGTTTTCTGTTTTTAGGGTTATCATTACCAGTTCTGGACCGAAGTGCAAGAGGGACTCTGCATAACGCCTCCAATAATTCGGAGCCATTGGGGATGGCATATCTGCCACTATAACTCAAGTGGATGTCCTGATTGCTTTGGCGTGCAGACTAGAGTCCAGCAGATTGGTCTTGGCACGAGACTTCATGTGCCTCCTAGGGCATTTGGCAGCCGCGATTCTGAAGGTCTCTCGATGCCAGGTTCAATATGAGGGTCCTTCAGTGACCCCTGAGAGTCCAGTGGGACCAGAAGGTGGACAATTTCGATGCCCTGGTCATACTGTCTTCCCTGCTCTTCGAGCTCTACAATGGTGGAAGTCCATGGACAACTTAATGCGAGACATGCTGTTTCATTCTCCCGTCCCATATCTCATTCTAACTACAGACACCTCCGTGAAAGGATGAAGTGCTCATCTCAGCGTCCAGTCCCATGGATCATGGACGCCTGTGGAGGCCTGCCTCCACATCAGTGTCTTGGAGATGAGGGCAGTCCTCTACGCCTTATAGGTGTTCGAGACTCTCCTTCCACCAGGTTGCCATCAGGTGAAATCGGACAATTCTGTAGTAGTTCACTACCTAAACAACCAAGTTGGCACCCATTCATGCCCTCTCTGCAGAGGATTGATGAGGGTCTGGTACTGGGCAATCCAGAGAAATGATCCATCTTCTGGCAGTACACTTCCTAGGGGTATCCAACACCCTGGCAGATGCCCTAATTGGATCCACTGCTTTAGCTCACGAGTGGGGAGTCTTACCGGACGTCCTAAACGTCGTCTTCCGCTAGTGAGGCCGGTCAGAGTTGGACCTATTTGCCGCTCTGCAAAATGGCCTCTTTACTGCTCTCTCGAGCGAGGTCCTGTAACTGTGTGGTGGGTCGCATTCTCTTTTTCCTGGATGGGAAGACTTCTTTACGCCTTCCCACTCTTTTCCCCTCTTACCTCTTGTTCAGAAAATACTACTCAAACTGGTCCAGGTGATTTCTCATAGCGCCGTTCTGGCCACGACAGAATTGGCTCCTTTTGCTTCTACAGCTCTCTGAACTGGATCCCTTACCTCTACTGATTTGCCGGGCTCTGTTGTCCCAGGCACACGGCTCCCTGCTACACCTGGACCTTCACTCCCAAATCCATCTGCATGCCTGGCTCCTGAGGTCATAGTCCTTTCACACTTCGGAGTATCCCAAAAGGTGGGGGAAATCCTCCAGACTGCCGAGAGATGGTCCATGGCCTTCTTTTTCTGTGAGGTGGTAACACTTCTCCATTTGGGTGTCTACACAGGACTTGGATCTATATGAATGCTTCCTTCAGAGTGTCTTGTATTTGCTCTCCTTGTCTGAGGGTGGACTGACATATTCCTCTGTAAAAGTCGCTTTTCGGCCATTGCCACATTTCGTTTACCTGTGGGCACACAATCATTGTCCCAGTTACTTTTGATTCAAACTTTCATCCCCCTATCTGGGATTCAGCCCCTGTGTGGGATTTGAATTTTGTGCCTGAAAAATTTACTCTTTTTTTTTTTTTTTTTTTTTGGAAAACTATATTTTTAGTTGCCATTACGTCTGGAGAACGTATTTTGGAATTACAGGCACTACTGTGCAAACCTCAACCTACATAGGTAACGTAGATATACTAGCTTAGACTTTCGTCCTTAGCGCTTGCCATCTACAAAATTGTTAGACCATTTCATAACGATTGGGTGTCTTTACGCACAACTCCGTCATTTTTGCCACAGGTTGTTTCTGAATTTAATTTACTTTTAATCTGGCTATTCACTTACCAGCATCTTATGCAGAGCTGAAGTATCCAGGGGAATCCCTGCTTCATTCTCTCGCTATGCTTAGCACATTGAAAATGTTATCTTTACAGTTCATAGTTGTGAACAACTGAGCAACTTTCTCATTCACCCCTGAAACCAGGGTGTTCGGATTTTGAACTGGTGCCTGGCCACATGGTTGGCCAACTGCATTATCTGTGCAAAATACGAAAAACCTCTTACAGTGCTTGTAAAACCCATTCTACCAGAGGCATGGCTGCCTCTACAGCGTGTTTCCGGGGTGTGTCTGTCTTGGATATTTGCGAAGCCGCCACGTGGTGGTCTGTACATGCCTTCACCAAGCAATTACAGTCTGGACATCGCTTCTAATAAGCGGACCAATTTTGGATGGGCTGTCCTACAAGGCCTCCTGTCCTAAGTCCTGTGGGTTTGCTTCCTCCTCCCACTTGGCATAACTGCTTGGGAATCTTCAAGATAGTACGGTTGCGTAATAACATACTGTGGCAGTAGATCTTCCAAGAGTATCTCTTGCAGCAGGTAATGCAGCCCGCCCTCCTTCCTTCTTGCTGTTACTTCAGAAGGGTTCCTTGCTCCTGTCTTTAACGACTCCAAGAACTGCTGCCTTATTTTCCCTCCTCAGTACCTATCCGAGGCCTAGAAAATGTTTTCACATTCGATCGCCAGGATGGAAAAGAACTGAGGAGTAGCTGGCCCCCCCACTTTTTTTTTTTTTTTTTTTTACCAGCCTTACAGACACCACATGGTAGTGTAGGGGGAGGTCCCAGAGTAGACAACTGAGAAGTCATCCAGAGGAAATTATGCTTGCTGCTGATATCCCCTATGTTATGACCTGCTGCAAGAGGTGCTCTCGAAGATCTATTATTACGGTAAGTTCCTATGCAGCAGTACTCTCTTTGTGCTTTAAACTTACTTTGTGGCAAGGGGGACTGTGTGCATACATAGAGTGATAGAGAAGAAGATGAAAGCTGAAAATGATGGAAGTAGGGCTGGCTATGTGCTGGGGGCTTGATAATGACAGTACTATACTGCTGGTCATCAATTTTTATTTATGTAGTTGGTCTGATATCAGCAGTCATCTGAGTTCATCTGTTGCATGTCATAGATCTATATCAATTTTTAGAGCTGCTGACCCGTCTGAGAATTTTGGAACACCATACTCTTAACACAATTTAACTTGTAAGTGCAAGCACTACAAATAAGGTAATAAGCAACAAAATCGGTAATAAACAGTTGCATGGGATTGTGTGTAAGCTGGCCCACTACGATGAATAGAGTGCTGAGGGAGAATTCTTAGCGTAGTGCAGTGTGAAATATATAGTTTATGGTGGGAGTGGAGAATGTAATTTGGCGGGGGGGGGGTTGAAGAGGGAGCTGCTGTAAAGAGGATGCAGGGTGGGTGGAGAATGGAGGTTAGAGGACAACAGCCCAGAGCTCAGTATCTGGAGCAGCTGCACGAGTGAGTGGAAAAGTCCCGGCGGAGTGATTTAAGAGAGGGAGGGGTGGAGTGATGAGAGCACCATAATTTGGGGAAGCAGAATGGATTTCATTGGGTGAAGGGCGAGAGAGTGGGAGCCAGAGTTGCAGAAGGGGGTAAGAGGTGGTGGTGGTTGGGGGAATAAAGAGGGGAAATATAAACAAGAGCTTATTAAATGTGCTGAAAGAATAGATTAGCAGTTTTAGGTGTGAATGTGTTGGTGAAAATGGATAGTGTTGCCGAAAATACTGATTAGCAGTTTTACATGTGAAAGTACTAACACTGAAAATGCATAGCACTTGGCACTGATTGATTAGAAAAATGCAACATGCTTAATTTTTACTGAGATTTTACTCTGTAAAGCGGAATAAAATATTAATGTTTAGCAGTCTAGTGTTGGGCAGTTCAGAAAATGGTTAGTATGACACTGATGCATAGTGTTTTGCTGTACTATACGAGCTATTTAATAACTTGCATTATGCATTTCTGGAAATGGCTAGCTTTTATCCCTGTTTTGCATAGCTGGTATAGCGTAGTAAATGCTATTTAGTACCATGCTAAAATACAGAGCTGATGTAAAATGTATGCCGGATAGTTTCCAAATATGTTTTTGGGAGCTAGCCCTGCAATACTGAATCTGAGTAAAGTCCGGTCTCAGAAGACACTTGAATTACAGATAGCCAGTAGCAGTAGAGTACCCATAGCCCAAATTTAATCTCCCCAAAATAAATTTGATAAAACGTTGCTTTCTTAGTTCTTGAAAAACTGGTGGTGGTGAGTCCTTTGAGCAGGTGCTTTTTTTTTTTTTTTTTTTTGCAACCTCTGCTCTGGGGTAGGGGAAGTTGCTGCAGTAGTCTGTGCTCTGACAAATTATGTGGTACTGTGAACCACTATCCGTTTACCCCACCCTTAAAAAGGTTTGTAGTGTGTACAGTGAACCCTCAAATGCTTTGTTTTAATGGGAACGGGGGGCTTATCGGCAACGATATTCATTAAGTATTTCATTTTCAACTTTTGTATAACATGTCAGTGTGAAGTGACTTGAGCATTGTGATGGGGCACCATTTGTACAGAGACCTATCTCAAGTATTAAGTTTGCCTACATCTGGATGTAGACTTACTGTCTTATTACCTGTTGTCTGATGTAAACATATCAAAAGAAAACATTCTGGTACTTTCTGCTGGTGAAATTGCAAGTTTAAGCAATATAACAGGTTAAAATTTGTCCCAGCCCACTGACCAAGTACTGATAGATGGCAGTAACATTTTCATTCAGAGAGCTGCCGACACCAGTTTGGGGGTGGGGGGACTTTGGTTTAGACCAAGTACGGATTACATTTCATGGTTTATAGAGCTCTCTCCACTTTTCTCTATTTCTGAGGCAGGTTGCATGAAACCAAAATCTTAGGACTGTAGACTTTCTCTGCTGTAGCTGCTTTTCTGCAGTTGACATTGTACTCCTAGTTATAACATTATCTCCACAACAAATTGTGATGTCTGGTGTAGACCAGCAGCGAGAGCAGAAACGGCAGACATCCCATTCCCATGGAAATGTCAGTACCATTAAAGAAATAAAGGGTGAGGATTAAAGCAGGTATTCATTTTAAACTGAATTGTTTAATTTGTGTTTGGAAAACCAGCGCAATGGCGTCAGCAGCAAAAGCGGAGGGCCAGCACCTATATTAATGAAGCGCCCCCCCCCAACCCGGTGCTCTCAGTCCACCAACATTTCAAACCACAAATGGAGGTGCTTTCTCAAGGTTTACTATATCCATTAAATAAATTTCTCTTTACTCATTTGAGCCGACGACTGATACTTGTATGGTACAGTACTGATACCGTGCTGTTTTTGCTAAAGTTTAGTTTTACCGTCACAAGCACAGCAAACGCACAGCTTGAGTGTTAACTAGCCCTGCTGCCTTGTATTGGAGAGGTAGGGCCAGTGCTTTTCTGTTTAACAGAAAACACAAGAGAAAAAGGAAAAAAGTTATTACCAAGTGCTGGTTTAGAAAAGACAGCTTTTCATGAGAAAAACTATTTGAACCACTATCAAGCAGATGACCCTGTTTTGCACCCATGTTTTGTGCATGTCCCCTGTTTTGAGCCACATTTTTGTACAAAACCTGATTTGCCCAGTTTTTTTTTTTTTTTTTTTTTGGGGTGGTGGAGGGCGAGGGAAACTTATTTTTTAATATTTTTGTCAGATAGAATTGGTAATGTTTGAAAATGAGAAATCATGGCCCTGGAGAAGGTAACATGTAACAAAGTACATCAGTTTGGCTAGTGCATGAACTGGTAGGGCTGGAGGATTTGTTCAGTCACTTACTCTACTGACTACTGGGTACAAAACATGAATTGTGACCTTGAGATATTCTAAAGACTTAAGATTATTTTAAGCGCCTTGTACTTTTGTATTGTGTTATTGGGGAACTTCTATTAGAATGTAATAGTGATGAGCTACCCTTATTCAAGTGGGTAACTGTTTTGTTCTTCCTTTAAGCTGCTGGAACCAGTTCTGCTTCTGGGCAAGGAACGATTTGCTGGAGTTGACATCAGAGTCCGTGTCAAAGGCGGTGGTCATGTAGCACAAATCTATGGTATCCGCCAGAAAATGTACTAACATTTTTTTTTTCCTTTAATTTAATGTCATGCTAGTATCAAGGTGGACACAAAATTGCAAAATGAGTGATCCTATCCGCTTATGCATTTTCCTCAATGGCCTCCCCTCTGCTTGCGTCAAGTCTCACATTTCACATGTATGCAGGTGACCTGGTTCTCTACACTTCCAGCCCATCGGCTGCTGCTGTGGCAGTCTTGCTTCAGCAAGACTTGCACAGTGTCTTTTGATGATTTCAGGCCAGCCATCTCCAGGTCAACACCAAAATAACTGTGTCCATGACCTTTGCATCCAACCAGAAACTGGCCAGGCATGCTCCCTCCCTTCCTTCTCCACCCTGGATAGTTTCCCCTTGAAATGATTCATTCCTTCAAGTATCTGTGTGCAGCTTGACGGCAGGCTTGATTTCTCTGCCCACATTTATGCCAGGCTACACCCCAAGCTTGGTGCCCAGTACCGTAATAAAGACTGCCTGACCCCGTGTGTCCGCCAGGGCTAGTTACCAAAATGGTCTTCAGAGTCTTTACATATGTGGTTAACAGTACCACTCCCTCCACTTGCCAGACTAGACACCCTTCGATACGCCTTATGTTTTTCCTACAAACTCTCCCCCTTGCACTTGCTGCACACACTTCGGCTCCATCCTCCCTCTTTCCTCCTATTGCCTGCACCATTGTGCATCTTTCATCTCTAAATATTGGTTTGACCCTCGTACCTGTCCACACTCCTCTTTCCCATTTCATCTGCCTTGTATTCCCATTGCTCCATGGAGCCCTGCATTTTCTCCCTCCCCCACCCTTGCTTCTCTGCTAGGCAGTCATCCTTCTGTCACCTCCCCTTCCCTGGAATCTTCTCCCTCCTTCTATCCATCTCTCCCCCTCCTGCACCTGTCTGCTCCCTACCCAGAAAAATAAAACCAGCACCCTACAGCTGCAAAACAAAGGTTTTATTGTAGTAATATTAAAATGCACATGCTGCAGCAGGAGCAGGGGATGATCAAGGACCCTGACTGGTGTCACAACCAGCCCCCAAAAAGACACACAGGTTGCAAAACCGGTTAATCCTTTGATCGCACGATTCTGTTGTGGTATGTGTACGAAAAGCTTTGTTTTGCAGCTTGTGCGTGCCAGGTTTTTTTTTTTTTTTGGTGTTGATTTCTGCCTGGCATACACTCGTGGTTGAGCTGTTGTGCTGCTGAGCTCCATACCTGACCTGCCTCTTGTTCCTCTCCCTCCCCAGTTCAGGCCCCTGTCGAGTTGGTTTTATGTCTCCTGGGTTCATTGTATTGATATGTTCAACCAGTTGGTAGATTGTATCACAGAATGTAGAGCATGTCACGTTCCAGACATCTGCTTTTGTTGTTTCGCACTTTTGCCATGTTACACTACATTTGTTTGCACCTTATTTGCAGTGCATGCATCAGTTCTACTGTATTTGCTCCCCTCCCCAGGTCACAGCTGGAAATGAGCCTTGACTAAGTGCGCCTTTTCGGTTACCAGTTTTAAATCAAATGAATAACTAACTGGATGTCTTTAAAGGGACACTAACACTGATGTGCCGGTTGTGTCTTCTAAACTAATGTGGAAGGGGAAGGCGAGAAGTTGATTTTAAGAATTTTCAATAATTTTAAGCTTAGGGTGCCACATTTTTGTGGTAACACCAAAACACTGGTGTCATTTTCACTTGTATGGGGTGTGTTCCTGGCATGTAAACAGTGCCAGTAATATTCTGTAGTGAATACAGTTCAAAGGCTGTGCCTTACGGGTCTTGGCACAAAACACATGCTTAACACTTTGAACTCAACCTAGGTTTAAAGAAGGGCCAGAATCTGTGTGTGTGTGTGTGTGTCTCTCTGTGACGCGTGGTGGCCAGTTAATCCCCCAGTGCACTTTCTCCCACAATAGTTTTGTTAAAGTAGCATTTCTTAATTAAAAGTTCTTCAAAATGTTTTGCAGTAGAGTAGCACAGTGTCTGCAGCCTTGAACAGAGAGCCACGTGTTAATCTACCATGACAGATCTGCTCACCAGTTGGCCAGCTGGTTGAGTGCTAAGGAACACTCGGTGTCTCCAGTGGTGACCCAAAATTGAAATTGGCTAAAGGTTCTGCCACCTGATTCGCCACAGTGGCTAATACTGCCATCAGCCCTGCATGGTTCCTTTAAAAAGGGAACTCTCAGATGCCTTTAAGAAACTGGCAGGTACTCAGAAACACATAACACTTATTTGTATGGGTTGTTCCCTCATACCTTTCCATCTTGTGTTCCTCATATTCCCCCACCAAAACACCTGTGCTCAAGAGACCCATTCTCCCTTCCCCACCCACATTGCTCAGCCTGGAAATCTGCTTTCTCATACCAACTATTCTCCATCCGTCTCTCCCCCTCCCTTTCCTGCATTAGACACCAGCTATAACCCCCCCCCTCCGGCTCCTGCCAACCCTCTTCCCCGAACCCTTTCCTCACTTTTGACCACCCTTTACCTCGCTCTCCTTTAGCCTTAGTTCTGGCATCCTCGTTGAAGTACATCAACCTGTTTTGACTCCTTCTGTAAACACCAGCTTAGCCGCCCTTCACTCTGGCACAATGCATTTTGAGTTGTTGGCCACAGTGGCTTCCACTTTTTAGACCCTGCCCCTCACCCAGGCCACACTAGTGTATGCCTAGTAGATCTCCTTTTGCAGTGCATCATTTTACTTCAGTTTCACTTAAGTTTAATTAAATAAAATTACATTTGAATGAAAAGATGAAGCAGTCCATCTCCCCTGAGGAACCACTGCCTTTGATCACTGCCCAGTGCCCTGATAACTATGGTTTATATACCCTTTTGAGCATCCCCCAACCATCTTGGGGCCCCTGAGATTTTGGTGGGGGGGGGGTTAGATCCTCAGACAATATACCATAGTATGTGCACCACATCTGTCAAGGGGCAGGAGATGCCATTTTCCAACCCCATCCATTTTTGAGGAGGGGTTGGCACAGTTGTGTGAGGCTAGTGTCAGAGTGGCTGTAGCTCATCCACCAGGCTCAGCCCAGTTTACATCAGTGCCCTTATTGGATGTTTGGCACTTCCATGTCAGATGTCGGTCATGACTCATCACAGGTCCTGCTGATGTGTGGTAACATGCCTGGACCACAGATTCCTGGCCATCTGTCAGACATGCAGCAACAGAACTTTTGACCCTTTCTGACTTAAATAAGCATTTAGACCAAACTATTATCATTAACGTTGCACCTTGATGTGCGGCACCCTGAGCTTTGGCATGAACCCAGCTTGCCAGTTTATTAATCCGTATCAGGAATCTGGCAGCTCCAGAGAAAGCTTGTTAAAGTTTCTGGCTTGCTTCCTTTTATCAGAAGTTTGCCATCTAACTGGTGAAATCGATATCAGTAATGATTCAAAGAGCTGTTAGTTTATTTTAGTCTGAGAAAACAAAGAATCTTTACATCTGCGACCAGGAAGAGGGGAGTAATGGAGTAAACACATTTAATAATGCAATAAAGTAGAGTAGGTGGCTGTACAAAGCGGCAAGTAACCAAAGTAAAATACATAAGTTATTGCATAGCAGGATGATAGATGGCATCAGGGACTGGACATATAAAGTGCATTTAACAGGTTGCCAAACAGACTTACACATCAGGTTATTCGGTGGCAGAAAAATGCTACATGACTACTTTGTGCCAGTCACTTAACTGATGCACAGTTGTGCCTGAAGAACGATTAAGTGCCAATTCAGATTTACCCTGCAGTGCTGATGGGCATAGAAATGTAGACAGTGATGGCAGAAAAAGACCACTGGTACATCCAGTCTGTCCGTAAAACCCTAACAAACCCAGGACCTATTGTCCATGCAAGGTTCTAATGCGCAGTATCCGCCCCATACTCCCTGCCCTCTGTCCTAGCCATGTTTGAAACCATTGATGGTTTCAGTACTCACCACATCAGCTGGGTGATAGTTTCATGGCTCCACCACGCGTTCTGTAAAATAACCCCCACACATCAGTTTCCACTTATTGCCCCCTCCCCCTTGATCTTGATCTGCTACTTATACTAAATAGTTCCTCGTAGTTTACCTTGGTCATTCCTTTCAGGAATTTGAAGGCCTCAATCATATCTCCCATCTGTCGTCTGGTCTCCAGCAAGTACATTTTTAGTTCCTTGAGCCGATCCTCATAAGATCTGTCCTGCTGGTCCTGAATCCCATTGCTTACATGAGTGTGTGTATATATGGTGTTGCATAATTCTGTACGACGTCTAGGTCCATTTTCAGTTCTACAGATCCATGTAGGATGGATCACAGTATGAGTGCTGCTGAAAAGTTTAACTATAAGAACTTTGAGAGTTAAGGAGCTGCTGAGCCACATGAAAATAGCTGCAATTTGCAGACCTTTGTACTAGCACTACGCCCCAGCCCAACGGCTGCTTTAGTTTTATCTGCCAGTACCATCCATAAATCATTCTTGGCTTTGCCACTCATCTTGCTGTCTCACTCTTGGTAATGCCATAAGTTCCATGTTTTAATTGGGGCCCTTGCATGTTGACCACGTGGAGCTCTTGCATACGGAGATACTAAATGCCAGCAGAAGGCCCAAACGGTTTATCAGGTCTGCTCATCCCCTTGTTGCATGTTGCTCCGCCCCTTCCCGTTATCTGAACGTTCTCCTTGACTTCGTCCCACTTCCCTTTTTAAAAAACACCAACTGTTTTGTGATCGACTACCCCCGTGGTGCATTACATCCTATCACCACTGTCTGATGAAGTGCTTCCTGGTCTTCCTTTTGTACTTGCCCCTGCTGGCTTGTAGCTGTGCCCTCAGGTGTCTTTGCCGATGCTAAAAAGATCTCCAAGGGTCACCTTGTTTATACCTTTGAGGTATTTGAAAGTCTCTGGTAATGTCTTCTTCTCATTTCCTCAAATGAGTATGCGTTCAGGTGCACTAGTATCGGTTCATACAGTATGCCCTGTTGCCTTTGAATCGTCTTTGTAGCCTTTCTCTGCAGTGTCTCATTTGTTGTCCTTCTGAGGTTGGGGCTCCAGTACCGTTCCCAGTACTACACACTACACGTGTGGTTGCACTGAAGTCTTGTATAGGGCAGAATGACCACCTGCAGGTGAATTCCCTTGAAATACAACCTAGCATCCTGTTTTGGCCACCTTTTTTGCATTGCAGTGACAGTTTCTGGTAAACTGTGATAGCTGTCCCAAGATCCTTCTCTTAGACTGACAGTCACACCCCCGTCTGTATTTACTTCAACCAGTGTGCATTGCCAGATGCTTTTTTTTTTGTACTGGACCCCAGATTCAAGACCACCTCTCAAAACTCTCCAAATCTCTCTCTGTGTCCACCCTCCCACAGACCTTGGTGTCCTCTGCGGAGAGGCATCTTTTGCCTTTGATGCTGTCCTCTGTCATTAATGAACACATTGAATAGGACAGGACCAACTACTGATCCCTGTGAAAACCCATTGGTGACTTATCTCATCCCTGAGTACTCCCCCTACAACTATCACCCTTTAAAGGGACACAGTGGGGACATGGCCTACCTAGACTTTAGCAAGGCATTTGACAGTCCCACACAAAAGATTAATATACAAGTTGGCCAGCCTGGGTAAAGAATTGGCTGGAGAACAGGACACGGGGTAATAGTAAAGGAGTCACTCTGAAGAAAGGGGGGGGGAGTACTGGTGGGGTACTGTAGGGTTCAGTACTAGGACCTGTCCTCTTTAATGTCTTTATAAGCGACATTGCAGAGGGACTAGAAAGAAAAGTATGTCTCTCTCTCTGCAGACTACACAAAGATGTGCAACAGAGTTGATACACAAGGTGGGGTGGAAAGGATGAGAAGGGACTTGGCAAGGTTGGAGGAATGGTCAGATGTATGACAGCTTAGATTCAATGCTAAGAAGTGCAAAGTAATGCACCTGGGAAACAAAAATCCAGGGGAAGAGTACACAATGGGGGATGAGATACTAACAACAACAGAAATGGAAAGGGACCTGGGGTTGTCATATCAGATGATCTAAAGGTGGGTAAGCAATGTGAGAGGGCAGTAAGGATGGCTGGGGGGATACTGGGATGCATAGGGAGAGGTATCGCCAGTAGAAAACGGGAAGGGGGCCTTCGGGACATTCTTCTCGGCCCAAGAAGAAGGAGTCGAAGGGGAAGAAGTAGGCTGTTGGTTAACTAGGATCTGCAGCTTATCCATTAGGTAGGGAAATGGGCAGACTGGGTGGGCCAAGCAGTCCTTATCTGCCGTCAGGATTCTATGTTTCTTTGTTTGTATTTGTGCCCAGTGGCCATCACAGTCTGAAAGCCCATGGAAAGATCTTTCAAATGAGGTATTGGGCTCATCTGTAGCTGGAAGCGCCACAGAGACAGATGACTGAGTCTGTTCAGTATTCATACTACATTATAACCATTTTTAGAACACTGTGATGTGACTGATGAACAAGCTGTGCCTCACTGCACTGACTTAAGCACAGCTTGTTCGTCACAGACATCACAAGATTTTAAAAATTGCTGTAATGTAGTATTAATACAGAACACACTTATCTATAGCTCAGGACCGCTTCCAGCTACAGATGAGGCCAATACTTCGTTTTAAAGAGCTTTTCGTGTGCTTTCAAACTTGATGCCTACTGGGCATGAATGTGTTCCTTTAAGCCTCCATGTACCAGTTTGCCACCTACCTGGTAAATTTCATCTCTGTCCCAATGTTTGCCAGTTTCTTGATCAACCTCTTATGAGGGACTGAGTCAAGCACCTTACTGAAAGCCATTGTGCAGTATTTACCGCTTGGCCCCTGTCCATGGCCCTTGTGATCCAATCAAAGAAGCTGACCAGATATGTTTGGCAAGACCTCCCTGCCATCAACCCATGCTGCCTGTCATCCTGTAACCAGTTTGCCTCAAAGAACTGTACCAATCTTTCCTTGAGAATGCTTTCCAACAATTGATGTCAAGCTAACTGATCTGTAGGTCCCTGGCTCATCTTTTGGTCTGCTTTTGCACAGGGGAACCACATTAGCTGTCATGCACGCACGTGGCACCACTTCTTTGTCTGAAAAGCAGTTGAGCAGGGGTGCTGCAAGAATTGTCACCAGCTCTCAGCACCCTTGGCTCCATGTCTTCTAGCCCTTGGGGACTTATCCATCTTAAGGGCTTTGAGCCTTTTTTGAGGATTTTGTCTTTCATAATTGCCTCCTAACTCATCCTCACTGCCCCCATTCCTCTCTTCCCCTTGTGGAATTGGTTGATCTTTCTCCTTATTGTCTTCCCCCCCCCACTCCCATTCTGCACCTTTATTTAGCTTCTCTGTGCCTTCCTTCATTGATCTTTTCTTCCAGACCTATCGAAATAAGGTCTCTTCACCTTCCTTGACTCCCTTAGCTATTCGTATCTGTGTCTCAGCCTTGGTCTGCCTTACCACCCTGTTAGGTGTGACTTTGGCTTCTCCAAGTACGCAATTCTGTCTTCTTCCCTCTGGATCTCACTGTACTTTTTGAATTGAAGCCCTTTTTCTTTCACTGCTTTACCTGCCTCCACTGTAAACCACAGTGGCTTCCGTGTCCTATTCCTTCCCTTTCTAGGCAAGCTGCAGTGACAACCTAGACCCTTTCTTCCCACTCCCATTGCAGCACAGAGGTCTGTGCATCAGCGCATTTAGGTTCCTTGGTCTGAAGCCTATGTATTTTCTTTGACCTCAAAACTGTCGTCCTCTCATTTCTAATATCAACAAAACTAACATTGCCAATCTTCAGTTGATGACATCAGCCTTGAGAGGTCCTCCTGAATACCTTACGGCCTCGTGCCTAGATCATTGCAGCTTGTTCAGTAGTTCCCCTAAGTTCCAGTTGTCCAGACTCCCGTTTGCCCAAAATGCAGCAGTCTCCTTTGTCACTTGGATGAAAACAAATTAGCATCACTCATGACATCTGAAAGCTGCACTGGGTACCTGTGGCCTCTAGGATTCATTTAGTTTGCCCTACTTGTTGTTGTCTTTTCCCCTGCCTTTCTTGACAGCCTAGTTTCTCTCTGCGCCATCACTTCATTGGTTTCTTTCCCCACTTGGTACAACTTGATCACTGTTAGTCTCTGTTCTCTCTGTTAAATGTTTTATTAACCAGGTAAGATACACTAGACAACCATTTGCCTATTTTTCAGACGCAACCAAGGAGAATTACAACCAAACACAATACAGTTGGTGACAATGACACACAGTCTATTCATGACAAATTTTAGGTACTAAAGTGAGAATATGCTTAACAATGGAGAAATGAAGCATTAGATATAATCCATTCCAAGGGACCGGTCAAACATACAGTGAAAAATACTTAATTGAGAAATAAATGTATACATTCCACATTAACTGTACTTGGTTTGGTACTGCACCTCTCACTTTCTGTCTTCTTTCTCACTTTGAAAAACTCTAGTCCATATACAGTCGCAAGGGACTGTTGCCAAGTGGTTGCAGTGACCACTTTGCATCAGTCCCTTAACTTGTACACAACGGGTGATGCCCTCTGGAAGCCCAGTCACCCTTACATTTGCCCTAGCTTGGTTTTCCAATGACTCAGTCTGGTCCTAAGGTGTGTGGTTTATTTATTATTTATTTATTTTTTTTAAGGTCACTGGGATAGTAATCATTTGAGCAATATAAAACAAGTTTTCTGGTGCAGACTTCTATAAATTTCAGTTTTTTGCTAATATATGTCCTTGTTTCACAGCTATCCGCCAATCAATCTCTAAAGCACTGGTGGCTTATTATCAGAAATGTGAGTATTGTTTTTTTTTCTGGTTTCATTTTGTTAGTGTTATTGAGCATCCACTTTCCAAAGTACTTACATTCTGTTAATTTATTTTAGACGTTGATGAGGCTTCCAAGAAGGAAATCAAAGACATCCTTATACAGTATGACCGAACTCTCCTGGTTGCCGATCCTCGTCGTTGAGAGGCCAAGAAATTTGGTGGACCTGGTGCCCGTGCTCGCTACCAGAAGTCTTACCGTTAGAATGGCTCTGTACATTTTTTGAAAATTAAATCTTGGAAAGAAGTTTTGTCTTTTTTTTCTGTAAGTTTGAAGAACAGGTGTTGATATTTAAACTATGAAATTTGTGGGTTGTTTGCCTACCCAGATGCTTTATGTTGCTGAGCCTGTTTAGTACTTGAATGATGCCAGAAAGACCAGTTTTCTTATCCAGTTTATACCTTGTTTTAGGGGCCTTCTGGCAGCTTATTTAAAATGTTTGTTACGGTGTAAATAAACATTTCTGCATGCAGCTGACAAAGGCGGCTCCCCTTCCATGGACATGGGTTGGCGCAGTGTGCGAGTGGAGGGTGACAGAGGAACAAATGGGAGTTAAAAACAAACAAAAAAAAATGCAGTTGGGGCCTCCTGGTAGCTTATTCCAAATGTTTGTTGCAGTGTAAATGAAGAACAGGGTCATCCCTATAGAGCCATAATATGTTAGACTGTGAGCAGTCTGCTTCAGGACATCGTGGGAAGCTTTTGCATGACCAGGGCCACCTACACGTTGGTGCACACTGGTTCCTATATAATGTGGGCATGCCCCAGTCAGATTTGTTTTTCTTCTACTATTGAGAGGGTGAACACCTGATCAGTGAACGCCATTTCCCTTTGTATTTTTGTTGCTGGAATTTAGTTTCTAGGGACATGGATATGTTGTTCATCCACACTGTCTGGCAGGTATCTTGCCAGAAGGTCTTCAAACTGGCTCCTCCCACCCACCCGTGTGGTAAAACTCTCAGTTCCGCGCCATGACGCCAGATCTTTCTTACCGCTTGGAAGCTCAGGTTCCCTCCTTAGCACTCTGCGTTTTAGACTGGATCCTAACTCTTCGGTTCGTCCGAAACAAGTTTTCTAACTCCGGTCTTCATCATCCCTCGCGGCTGCGATGGACAAATCGATCCCGGCTTTTGGAGGTGCCCTTGCGGGCAGAAAATGTCCAGGATGGATCCGCACTCCATGTGAGTCTACTACCTAGGCCTAGACCACGACCCACAGGCCTGCGAGTTGTGGCGTTCTTTTTCGGCCACCGTCCTGGAGGACCGCGCTGCCCGGTTGAAGCTTGGGCGCCCCGAGGAGCGTTACCCGCCGGTAAAATCAAGAGGCTCCTTTGGCGGTGTCCGGCGGCTGGCTCGGCTGAGCAGCTCGAGCAGATGATCGCCCTCGAGGAGGAGGCAGCCCAGGCCGCATCTTCCTCCTCCTCGGCCGCGGCATTTATCCCGCTCTCTCTGAGTTCCTCGTACACGGCTTTGTTCAAGGAGCTTTGTCAGTCCCTTTCCACGAAGGGAGAGGGGCCTTCGGGACATTTTTCTCGGCCCAAGAAGAAGGAGTCTAAGGGTATGTCCCACCGTCAGCGTTCGTGGGAGAGGTCTCCTTCACCGGACAGTCGACCGTCTACTTCGGTCGAGGTTGCGGCTCAGGCCGCTGGCCTCACGGTGTCCCCGTCAGGCCAGCTGGCCGAGACTCCTGTTGATGCAGTCAAGGTTTTTCTCGACCTGTCGGACAGGCTGTCGACTGGTGAAGCCGACAACCCTCCTTCACGGTTCCCCGGGGCGCAGTCCCGGATAAAGTTCCAACCGAGGAAGGCGGGTGTCCCCGCCTCTTCCCAGACCCGCCTCGGTCTCCCCGGGTCTTGGACTTCATCTCGGTCAAGCCGTTCCGCCGACATCGGCGGTATCGGTCTCGGTACCGAAGTAAGTGGAGACACCGTTCTTCCTCGGATGAGGAGAGGCTTCGACGTAAATTACGTCAACGTTACGAGGAGCTTATGTGGCAGCAGTTACTGTTGTCCGGGACTAAACAGACTCCGGTTCAGCCACCGTCCATCAAGTGGCTGTCACCCGAACGACCGAAGCAACCGCTCGCCCCAGTTGAGATGCCCGTTCCAGGGTCGGCCGAAACTGGCTGCTCCACCGATTGTGGTGGAACCTCCGCCTCCACAACCGAAGTCTGGGGCACTGACCAAGGATTCTCGGTCGGGTTACGGCCTGCCCCACAGGTTGTCTGTTACCCTCACTCCCGACCGTCCTTGGCAGGTGGAGGGTGGTTCAGGGCCGAGGCAGCTTTTCGCAGACTCTTCGGAATCAGATGATGATTCCTCCCTGTTCTCCAGGCAGTCGACCTGGAGTCCTCCGGGGGCCAGTCGTTGGACGATAGCCCATTGTCCTTCTTGGGTCTGCTTCGACTCATCTCGGAGTCCACCGGGATGCAACTCGAGCCCGTGTCCAAACGGGTCAAGTATCCCCTGATGGAGATACTGGACCGAGGGGATTCCCCCACGGAGGCCTTTCCGGTGGCTGAGGCCATTGTCGGCCCAGCCTTGGAGCTTTGGCAGCGGCCTGCTTCCTGTCCTGCGCCCTCGGCCAGGATGGCCAGGAAGTATGCGGTCCCTACCGGCTCTTTGCCCGGTTTCTCGGAGCACCCCTTTGCTGAGGGGTTAGTCACAGACAGTGTCTTCCGGCGTTCCGGAAAGGCTCGGGACATGGATAAGCGCCCCCCCCCGACAAAGAGTCCAAAAAGCTGGACTTTGCCAGGCGCAAGGTGTACGCTGCGTCCTCCCTCGGCCTCCGACAGGTCAGCTTGGCCGTGCTGATGGCACACTTCTCCCACGCCCTCATGGGCTCCCTGGATGAGGTCGTCCCTCATCTCCCGGCCGACCTGCAGACCACGGTCCGTCTGGTCCGGGACCAGGGTAGGGCGGTGGCGAAGCAGCAGCTTCAGACTGCTCTGGACATAGGTGATTCCTGTGCCAGGTCAGTAGCGGCCGCGGTGGCTATGTGTCGCAGGGCGTGGCTGAGGATATCCACCATCACGGCGGATACCCAGCACAAGCTGGCGGACGTCCCCTTCTTGGGAACTGACCTCTTCGGCCCTGGGGTGGAGGGACACCTCCAGCGGATCGAAAAGTCCAATGCCACTCTGGGCTTGGTCACCTCCGCCCAGAGGGACAAAGGCCGCCATCAACAACAGCATAAGTCCTTTCGTCCTTCGGCCTCTGCAGCACTACCGGCCCAACAGCACCAGCAACAGGGCCAGCAGGCTCGTGCTTGGCGTCCCAAACCCAAGCCCGCGGCTTCCTCCAACAGGAAGCAAGGAGGTAAAGGCCCAGGAGGTCCCTCGGCCGGTCCCTCTTCCAAGCCTGCCCAGTGACGGGTTGAGGGGTGCCGCCCCAACCTCGTCACTCCCCCCGTGGGGGGACGGCTCTGCCACTTCCTGTCCGCCATCACCACGGACCGCTGGGTGTTGGAGGTGGTAGGAAAGGGCCTGCCTCTGGAGTTCGAGCAGGCCCCACCCTTTTGAGCCGTCACCCCTTGGAGGGGCCACGGGGTCCACAGCCTCACTGTTGGCCCGCCGAGCCGATAGTGCCCTGCTCCTCGAAAAAGGGGTGATGAGGAAGGTGGCGGATCCTCCTCTAGACCCGGGGTTTGTGTCCAGGTATTTCCTGGTCCCAAAACAGACGAGGGGCTGGCACCCCATCCTTGAGCTGCACGACCTGAACAGGTTCCTAAGGCCTCGGACCTTCAGGATGGTCACTCTGGCTCAGATAATCCCATCCTTGGAACGAGGTGTGTGGTTCTGTTCCCTGGACCTCCAGGACGCGTTCTTTCACGTCCCTATCCCTCCGTCTCATCAGAGATTTCTCCGCTTCAGAGCGGAGGGATCCCTTTAAGAGTTCCAGGCCATGCCCTTCGGCCTCTCTCCAGCTCCCAGGGTCTTCACCAAATGCATGGCAGTGGTGACAGCAGTCCTGCGGCGCCGAAGGGTCCGGGTGTACCCCTACCTGGACTGGCTGATTGCAGCCCCCTTCAGAGCGGAGGTGGAGTGGTCCAGAGATCTGGCCCTCCAGGTTTGCTCCCAGATTGGCCTCCTCATCAGCGAGGCCAAGTCGGAACTCGTGCTGAAGCAGGTGATACTCTTCATCGGGGCAGAGTTCGACTCTCTTTGAGCCAGAGCTTGGATCCCGGGGGGCAGGGCCGAGGTTCTTTCCTCCTTTTCCCAATCATTTCTGGTTGGGCAGTCCTGCCCTGCCCGGGACTTCCTGCACCTCCTGGGTCTCATGGCGGCCTGCACCAGTGTGGTCTGTTGGGCCCGTTAGTACATGCGTCCCCTTCAATGGGGACTGGCCAGCCAGTGGTCACAACGCTGCGATCCGTTGGACCAGCCCGTGACAGTGGCCCAGGAGATGTGGAATGCTTTCCAGTGGTGGACTGTTCCGGCACATCTGCAGGAGGGCATCCCGTTCGTCTGCCTCA
The DNA here is from genome assembly GCA_016271365.2 of Neoceratodus forsteri. Classification (NCBI taxonomy): domain Eukaryota; kingdom Metazoa; phylum Chordata; order Ceratodontiformes; family Ceratodontidae; genus Neoceratodus; species Neoceratodus forsteri. The sequence goes on from CM028131.1 coordinate 1,113,746,311, forward strand.
AGTAGACGGTCTCTCTATCGACCGATGCATCTCTGATGGGTTGGGGTGCCCATCTGGGGGAGCACAGAGAGCACGGCCTCTGGTCCCCTCGGGAGTCCCGATGCCACATCAACCTGCTGGAGCTTCGAGCGGATCGTCTAGCCCTCACCGCCTTCGCTCCGTTTCTGTGGGGTCAAGTGGTTCAGGTCCAGATGGACAATACCACGACCATGTACTGTCTAAACCGCCAGGGCGGGACGCGCTCCTTGCCTCTGTGCAGGGAAGCTCTCCGCATTTGGTCACTCCTACGCAGCCTGGAGGTGGATCTCCTAGTCATTCACGTGGCAGGAGCCTCCAACACCCTGGCCGATGCCCTAAGCCGGATAGGGGCTGCGTCTCATGATTGGTCTCTCCTGCTGGAGGTAGTACAAGATCTGTTCTCCCACTGGGGCACGCCTCAGGTGGACCTGTTTGCCTCCAGAGAGAAAGTGAAGCCGAGACTGTTCCATGACCGCCCCCCTCAGCAGGGCTCACTGCAGGGGATGCCTTCTAGGTCGTGGACCGGCCTCTTCGCGCTTTCCCCATTTCCTTGATCCACAAGGTGCTTCTCAAGGCGAGGAGGGACAAGGCGCAGGTGATTCTGGTAGCTCCAGATTGGCCCGCCAGTTCTGGTATCCAGATCTCCTCAGTCTCGGCTCCAGGCTCCCGAGGCGGCTTCCAGCCCGCCCGGACCTGATCTCAGTCAACCAGGGGAAGGTATTCCATCCGGACCTTCAATCCCTGCACCTGATGGCCTGGTTCCTGAGTGGCTAGAATTCCAGGCCTTGGGTCTTTCCGACGAGGTCCTCAGTGTCGTTGAGGCATCCCGTAAGGAGTCGACCAGGAAATGCTGTGCCTTCAAATGGAAGAGATTTTCCATTTGGTGTCAGGGGAAGGGCTTGGACCCTTCCGCCTGTCCCTTGGCAAGCATTCTGGACTACCTGTGGTCCCTTTCTCAGCAAGGGCTTCGGTCGACGACTCTTAAGGTGCACCTGGCATCTTTGCTTACCAGGCACGGGCTGGGAAGCAGTCGGCGCAGGAGAAGGTGGTCTGGCGCTTTTTCAAAGGCCTTGATCACATTTCCCCTCCGGTGCGAGAACCTCCACCTCCGTGGGATCTACTGCTGGTATTGGCCAAGCTCATGGGCAAGCCATTCGAATCGATGCACAGGTGCGATATTTCCCACCTGTCGTGGAAGACCGCCTTCTTGGTGGCTATCACATCAGCCAGAAGGATGGGAGAGCTCCAGGTGCTTTCCATCGAGTCTCCTTATCTGGTCTTCCACAGGGACAAGGTTGTCCTGCGCCCCCATCCGAAGTTCCTTCCGAAGGTGGTGTCGGAGTTTCACCTTAACCAGGTGTTGACTCTGCCGGTGTTCTACCCCAATCACACCTTGGAGGCCGAATATAGGCTCCATACTTTGGACCCTAGAAGAGCGGTCGCTTATAAGGAGTGGACGGCTGAAGTTCGGGGAAAGGTTCGCCAGCTGTTTGTCACCTACGCTGAAGCCGCACCTGGCAGACCTACAGCCAAGCGGACAATAAGCAGGTGGGTCACCTCCTGCATAGATCTCCGCTATAGGTTGGCGGGCATGGAGCCTCCCAGAGGGATAAGAGCTCATTCTACCTGCCATACCGCTGCATCGGTAGCTGCTTCCAGGGATGTCCCTATCCAGGATATCCGCAGGGCTGCTACCTGGAAGTCGGAACATACCTTTATTACCCACTACCACATCGACCTTGAGTCACGCCGGGATGCTGGTTTTGGGGCCTCGGTTCTCAGTCTTTTCCCTAGGTAGGGGTGTGCCTCTCCTCCTCCCAGGAGAACTGCCAGGAGTCTGCCAGACAGTGTGGATGAACAACATATCCATGTCTCTAGAAATATAGGTTACTCACCTGTAACAGGAGTTCTAGGAATGGTATGTTATTGTTCATCCTGACTTCCTCCCGACTTCGACGCACAACCTGGCTTCAATGAGGGCTAGATCTGTAGCGTCATGGGGGGCGGAGCAGAGGTTTTACCACCGGGTGGGTGGGAGGAGCCAGCTTGAAGACCTTCCGGCAAGATTTAAAGCGGCAAGGAACCTGCCAGAGTTCCAGAGTTCCTAGAACTACTGTTACAGGTGAGTAAGCTGTATTTTCTGTGGTAGCTGCTCATTCAGAAGTTGTCTTACCGATGTATGTTGTCTTTGAGTAAGGTGTCTTTTCAACATTGGCCCTGTGGACACCTGACTTGTGAGGATATCCATGGAGGGGGCACGTGTGTTTGGTGTCCTTCCCACGGTGCAAAAAACTGCAAAAGTTTAGAAATGTAAACCATTCCCAATGAGCTCCAGACATCCAGGAAGTGTGTGAGGGCTTTATTTGTCCAAATAATTTTACCATTCAGTTTTTAACACTGAAAGAACTCTTGGCATGGCTGTAGCGAGGTTCCTTTCCCAAGAAGTCACAGCAATATCCCTCATTTTATTGAGGAGTCTGGGTTTTGCACCCCAGCAACAGTTCATGGTGCACATATAAAGCCCCCAAAGTATGTGAGAAAGGGGGCATTTGGCCACCTCGTGCCTCTGCTGTCCCCTCTGGATTCCCCCATAGGAGACTGGGGAGGGTGCAGGCTCTGTTTCTACCCCACTGGCAGACTGTGACCACAGATGGATGAACCTTTGAGTGAAGCAGCATGTGGTGTACAAAACTATCTTTCTTCGAGACGGTTCCTGCAGTAGGTCTTCACATATAGGACTGCGCGCCCTGGGGTCAGGACCGCACGGCAAATTTCTAGCTAGCAGTCAGTGGGGTTCCGCCTCTGGCATCACCTGATTATGCATCAGTGTGACAGTTTGTAGGGGGCAGGCCTCACACCCACTCTTCAGTTGTTTCCTGTCGTCTACCTGAACTCGTCGGATCCTCATGGTGAACTAGCTCAGTTGTCCACCATTTATTTTAAGTATTGTGCACATGTTTTGCCCCCTTTCCTCTTCAATGTATGTCTTAGAGAAAAAAGAAAGTGCTCACAGTGCGGTGCTCAAATCCCATACGGGGACGCCCACTCCCGCTGCATTCTTTGAGCCCAAAACACCGGGTGGCAGATGCGTGAGATCTGCCAGTTGACCTGTCTTTCAGGCCATGTCGCACCCGATGCTCACCTCTTGAAGTCTCTCCTTAAATCTATTAAAAAAAAAAAAAAGCTCCAGGAGCTGAGGGAACGTGCTTCTTCACCAACTCCCAAGAAAAGCGCCGGTATCGGGATCATTCTCCATCCCATCATAGTTGGACAGCCGACGCTGCAGCGAGTGAGGCCTCCACCTTGGTGAGTACCTTGCCTCAAGGGTCTCCATCCATTCGGGTGGAGCAGACGCCTTCTCCCCCTTCATTCTCTGTCAGGGGGCAGTTGGGGCTCCTCTCCGGAGGACACCTCGGGTCCTGTCAAAGGCTCGGCCAACAAGCCTCCACCCGGTTCTCCTGTCGGGAGCTCGGCCTCAGGTGCTCCGCCGCACTCCAACTCCCCGGCTGTTGTGGGCCCACCCACCAGCTGTAATTTGACAGTACGCCTCCACCCGCCAGGTCTTCGCCGATAAGTCGGTCATTGGGTTGCCCGCCGAGTGCCCTCCCGTCAGACCCCCTTCCCTCCCATGGTCTCCATCGACAGGGTGAGCCTTCAGGTCCTCCTTCCCACGAGGGTTCTTCACGGGATCTACTGACCCTGCCTGACAACTCTGTTTAAACACTCTTGGTGTGTAGGGTAAACAATAAAAATAATACAGATTCTTGTGTCTCGGAGCCTGCCAAGAAACATTCGTAAACAAGCAAGGAGTACTAAAAGTTTATTATGCTACTTATGCCAAGCATATGACAGAGAAAATCACAAGGGAGATGGGTTTCTCACCACTCCTGAAGAATGTACATAATCTCCAGAATTGTAGATCTTAGGTTATCTAAGATCTTGTTCTATCTCTCCTCGCGCTCCAGCTCTCTGCCTTCTAGAGAAGCTACAGTAGTGTCTCGAGAGCGCTACAATGGGTTGCAGACAGCTAAATACTACAGATGACAGCATAGCAACAGATCAAAACATAGATATAAGAAACAATATGTATTGGTCCCAAATCATTCTCCATTGGATAATGACTTGGGAGACAGAATTACTAATGAGTACCATAAGAGACAGAATATGCTTCCATTAGCATTATAGCTTAGACAAAAGAAATGCTGACAGTTCAAACTACATGCACATTTCTTACGTACAATATAACACAAAGACATAAAAGCTGTCTCTCTCTGTGTCAGCTTGCTTAGAGAACTGCTGACAGGCATATCTGCCTGAGTGTAAAATACACACTACATATAATTATGAGAATATAAGTATACAATAATCACTGATCCCTCTGAGTCATCTTATTAGTGATTAGATTATATATGGAATGTATGTAAAAAACAAACAATCTAGATAAATGTATTATAGTGAGGTATAATGAATCATGCATGATCAGTATTAGCATAGTGCAAAATAGTATTACAGTACAACAGACCAGGAATACAGTGTGAGGTGTATGTGGGACGATAAGGGGCATAACCCAAGCGTAACAATCCCTTCTTTGTTGCCCTAATTGCAAAAGTGGCAACACAACAAAAAGATGGAGGTTAGGCACCATTCCTCTACTGGCCTGTGGTGCGAACCTGATAGAGGAATATTAACTGGCCGCACAGGTTTTCCTTAAACAACAAACTGTGATTATAAGGGAAAATGTTAGCAAACCTTGTATTACTATAAACATTTGGAATAAAACTTCACAATGGGGTTTTCCAATATCAAAACAATCAGTAAATACTGATATATATCAGAAGTGTATCTGTCCTAGTGGGAAGAAATTGAAAAGAGACAAACTTAAGTTGCCTGTATGGATATTAAAAATAAGTAAAATTGAAATAGAGCATCAAGATAGTTAGGACTAGACTTAATGATATCTGGTTTAGGGATGGGAACAGGGGTGATTACCGTATAACCTATTACCTGTTTAGGGAGTAAAAACAGAAGTTAGAAAAGTTCACTTTGCATAACTTTTAGTCCATATCAGAAGAATGTATAGTTGGTCACCACACAGTGTTCCACATCAGCAGAATATACCACCTTGAAGGATGGCATCTTTCAGTTGATAAGTTGAACAGGACACGAAATGTCAAATGTCCACAAGGCATAAACTACGAACAGTTCCAGGGATAAATCCAGGGTTTCTTCAGATGAAGATTCATAGTTCAAATTTGATGCATTCGGATTTTCCAAATGTTCAGGAGGCAGCAGCATTTTCATAGGCCTCAGCAGGGGGTGCATTAGATTGCACATTGAGTTTCACAATGGAATAGCAACAGTGTTCAGTTGAAGATGATCACACAGCTGCACAAAGTGTAAAAGTTAATGACAGTACTCTGTATGAGGTGCCAGCCAGGCTTGGAAAACAAGCAGTGAAGAAAATGGATTTCTTGATTGTAGATCAAATGAGTCTTCTTGCTGAGTTAGGGGATTGCACCTACCCCAGACTTGCTTCAAAGTATGCATAACAATGAGCTTGATTGTAGAATCTAATTGGCTGGACTGAATACAGTTTATTTGAAAGGTCACAAGTGGAAGCCTAATTTCAGTTATTAGGCCAGTATTCATAAGTTGGAAGATGTGAAATCTGCATATAAGGTGATGTTCCTTTCAGGTACGACATCCAAAGTTCAGAGTCGGTCACGATTCCAAGACCTCATGGTAAACAAGGAAAGGAGGTAGTTTCAACCTTTCATGATAAAAGTTCCCATCAGGATGATCAATAGAATGGATGGTTGCCAGACGATCAGAGATGGCTGTTGCTGGATGAAAATGCGGCAAGTACACTGTGACGGTCACAAATATGGCTTTCTGGATTGTGCAGGAATAAGTTTCAAAACGTAGCAATACTGGTGTGTGTGGTGATATATCCAAGGTTCCTTGCCATTGACAAGGGAATAGTGCTAAATTCAAATAAACATTTAACACATACAATAGAAGTGCAAAATGTAGCAATGCCACTGACACATGTCTGTCATGTATGAGATAAAGGATATATCCTAATTCCAGATCCTGGAAGAGAGAACCAAAGGGTTGTAAGGACATAATAGCCGTAGGCAGTGCAAAGGACTTAACTAGCTATGTGGTGCTCATCTGCTTCCTTAATGTAAGCAGAAATTAATTCATTAATATGAACATTTGTCAGGTCAAACCCCTTCACAATATCCTTAATACTGTAAATGTTAGTCACTCTTAATGAGCAAAATCATGTATACCATGCAATGGTGGAGGGTATGATATATTTCATACTATCATGAACTTTCAACATATGTATGAATATTGGCTATATCAGCCCTATTTCAAATAGATATGTTAGAACCAAGTAGGTCTGAGTTTAAACCTATGTTTTGTTTAAAAAAAAAAAATGCCTAGTGTGTTTTGGTAGGTTTACAGTCATAAGATGTACCACTAGCAGTCAGGATCTGAAAACCTTCAGTGTGTGTGGTGCTATCAGTCCCTGTATAGGGAGTCATTAATGAGTACCTGGTATGCTGCCAGGGTATCCAATCACATCATTATGAAAAAAAAAAAGTGGAAAAGGTTTGTTAAACATAAAACAAATCATTTCAAGTTCTAAAAAGGTGAAATTTAAAAATCAATTGGTTGTGCATGAACTGCATATTAATTAGGGTACCTGGTTGAGAAGTGGCTATTAGACCACTGGGTTGGGCCACGGTTCTGTTTTTGGCACTCAGTATTAAGAGTCACAAATTATGAAGCATCTTAGGGTTAGGATCTAAGGGCTTTTATTGCCATATAATTTTGGATGTAAAATTCCTGATTATCAATAAAATGAAAATAGGAGTCCGGATCAAGTCTAGCTGCTAGAATTGATCCAAAGCAATGATCTGATCATAACATTCAGTAGGGCCTCACTACTCTTCTGGACAATGAACATGTCTTTTAGGACTTTAGTGTGAATTCCACAAGATGCAATTAAATCATGTGGGCGTGTGAGGTATTCTGCCTCAACAACCGGTTTAGGATTAGGTTACTGGTTCTTATCTGCAATACGATGTGCAGTTTGGGCTTGTAAGAAGACCCATACTTTACAAAAAAAAAAACATAAAAGCAAGTATCTCTCTCTCTGGAACCAAAAAAAAGAAAAGAAAAACGTAGTTTAGTACTATTCTGCCCATTGGGGTATGGAAAAGTAATTCCACCTCCTTTAAACAGGTTCATTTGACTGGCATATAGCCATTTATCAATGACTGTTATAGTGAGGCAGTCTAACTTAGTAGACTGCTGTACTGAGTTTGTTTACAATGGGATAGGGCCTATTGTTGGGTCTTGCCCACACATTGTGAAGCAAATAAGTGTACCTTTTGGATGTCTTGTTTGGGATATTTAACACATGATGCTCTATCAGCAGTGACAGTACACAGGTCCAGAAGTAAATATTCTGGGAGTCTCATGGACTGTCTGGTCATGATTTCAAAAATGGGTACGCTGTGTACCTGCAGAGGATGTCCCTCTTCTTGCCATAAGGAGTAAAGGAAATAATGAATTTCAGTCCTTTTAGGATTTTCTGAACAAGTTTGGATAACATAACTTTGATCTGCCTGTTAGCCCATTCCACCTGTCCTGATGACTGTGGGTTGTAATGGATATAAAACTTTTGTTTTACCTATAACAAATCTATAATTTCCTACATTACTTTGACTGTAAAGCCAGATCCCTGTAATCAGAATTTACCTTTAGGGGTAAGCCCTAGCTGGTAAATAGCTGGTTTACCAATACATTTGCAGTCACTTTGACTGTGGTGTTCTGTTTTGGGATAGCTTTAAACTGTTTGGAAAATAGGTCTGTGATCACTAGTGCAAACTAGTTGCTCTTAGTGGTTGGCATAAGGCCAATGTAGTCAAACTGGATATTGTTCCAGGGGCCTTTGCTTCTGGGGTAACAATGCATTTGTCCTAGCTGGTATAGGATTGTTCTGTGCACAGATCACACAGTTACTAATGTAGTGTTCTACATCATTTCTCATATGTGGCCACAAGACAGAGGATTTCAGTCCGTCTAAGGTTTTTGCTGATTCACTGGTGTCCACCAGTTTGAGTACTATGTATTTGGTGCAGTTGATAAAATCTACTCTCAGGTGTTCAGGAATTACCCGTAACTTTTCATGAGTGTTATTGCAATGATGCCAAATGAGCAGGCCATCACTGGATAGGCGAATGTCATTTTCACTTTCTGTAAGAGCTATTTCTGGAAGTTATTCCTCAGTTCCTTTATTAAGGAACCTATACACTGCCCTCAAATGCGGGTCGTCCTTATAGAGCATAAAGAATATACAGACAACATGCTCAAACCTTATGAATATACAGTATTTAAACTGGTTAGGTTTATGTTGTACACAGACAAGTCACTGTATTTCACAGCGATACTGCAGAGTACTGGAACAGAAGTTTGTCTTCTGCCAAAGAAATTCAGTTTAGAGAGAAACAGTCCCAATTAGAAACTATAATAACAAAACATTGTACCTGCAGTGCTTTCTGTAATTATCTCAAGGACATTTCTTGAAGCGGGCAAAACTTAACTCTCTCATGGAGTGCTAGTATCATTTTATGTAAGGAAAAATCTTTGTATTCCTTTCTTAACACAAGCTGTATCTTTCTCAAGGACGTTCCAGCTCTCTAAACCATTCACAAATATTTGTGGTAAGTAGGAGACTCCTCGCCTCCCTGATTTTCATTTTATTTGCCAGACGTGCTTTAACATTGCCTGTGAATCGTACATATATGATGATGCAATTACTAGCCATGCACACTCTGTCATCACCAGAATGTAAAATAATTCCAAATCCTGCTATCTGGCACTCGGTATGTGTGGCTGAGTCATCAGTCAAAACATGACACACAGTGGTGCTTTTTAACACTTTGAGGTTCTGTCAGAAAGGGCACTGGGACAGATAGGTCTGTGGGTTGGAGTGAACAGTCATGGGTCTCTCCTGTAAACTGTAGGCCATGGTCCAACAAGGATGAAGTTTTGATAGGAAGGACAGTGATGTCATAATCCTGTAAAATGAGAGACCAGTGTGCAAGTCTGGCATTGGATACAGAGTCATCTTTTACTCTGACAACAGAAAGTTAGTTGGCAAATGATTGGAATGCAACACAATGGGTGCATATCCAATGATGTACATAAAGTATCTCACTGTCCAGTATGTAACCAAAAGATTCCTTTCACAAAGGTTGTATTTCAGCTCCACTGGGGCAAGCATCTGAGATGCATAAGCAATGGTTCTGGTATGCCCATTGTATGTTTGGGCTAAAACATAGAAACATAGAATTTGACGGCAGATAAGGACCGCTTGGCCCACCCAGTCTGCCAATTTCCCTACCTACTGGATAAGCTGCAGATCCTAGTTAACCAGCAGCCTACTTCTTCCTACCCCCACCCCCTAGAATGGCCTTATGACTGTCCCATGCATGCTTGAATTCCACCACTGATTGACTCCACAACCTCCTCCGGAAGGTCGTACCATGCATCCACAACCCTCTCTGTGAAAAAATACTTCCTTAAATTACCTCTGAGCCGCGCACCCCCCCATCTTCAAATTGTGCCCTCTTGTTCTTGCACACCTCTTTTTTTGAAAGATGCTACCCTCTTCGACTTTGTTGATTCCCTTGAGGTACTTGAACATTTCTATCATGTCCCCCCTCTCCCTCCTTTCCTTGAGGCTATACATATTAAGCTCCCTTCGTCTCTCTTCATATGTCTTCCGGTGCAGACCCTGCACCATTTTAGTTGCCCTCCTCTGGACAGCTTCCATCCTGTCTATGTCTTGTGGAGATTGGGTCTCCAGAACTGCACACAGTACTCCAGATGGGGTCTCACCAGCTGTCTGTACAGAGGGATAATAACTTCCTGTTTTCTACTGGTGGTGCCTCTCCCTGTGCATCCCAGTATCCCCCAGCCCTCCTTGCTGCCCTCTCACATTGCTTTCCCACCTTTAGGTCATCTGACTACCCCAGGTCCTTTCCATTTTTGTTGTTGTTAGTATCTCACCCCATTTGTACTCTTCCCTGGGTTTTGTTTCCCAGGTGCATTACCTCACTTCTTAGCATTGAATCTAAGCTGCCATACATTTGACAATTCCTCTAACCTTGCCAGTCCTTCTCATCCTTTCCACCCACCCTGTGCATTAACTCTGTTGCAGATCTTTGTGTCATCTGCAAAGAGACATACTTTTCCTTCCAGTCCCTCTGCATATAAGCTATAAAGACATTGAAGAGGACTGGTCCTAATACTGAACCCTGCGGTACTCCACTAGTAATCCTCCTTTCTTCTGGTGGACTCCATTTACTATTACTCTCTGTGTCCTATTCTCCAGCCAATTCTTTCCCAGGCTGTCATCTTGGGACCCACTCCCAGGCTGGCTAACTTGTATATTGATCTTTGTGTGGGACTGTGTCAAATGCCTTGCTAAAGTCTAGGTAGGCCATGTCCTCCCCTGATCTACTACTTTGGTCACCCAGTCAAAGAAATCTATCAGATTAGTCTGGCATGACCTTCCGCTGTGAATCCATGCTGCCTGGGTCCTGTGCCCTCTGGCCTCTAGATACTCAACAGTTCTTTCCTTCAGAAGTATTCCATCATTTTCCCTATCACTGAGGTTAAACTAACAGGTCTGTAGTTTCCTGCTTCTGCCTTGCTCCCACTTTTGTGAAGGGGAATCGCATCTGCCCTCCTCCAGTCCTCGGGTACCACCCCATCCTCCCATGATTTGTTAAAAAGGGTAGTCAGTGGTGTCACTAGTTCTACCCTTAGTTATTTTAGAATTCTGGGATGAATCCCATCAGGCCCCATTGCTTTGTCCACCTTCAGTTTTAAGAGTTCTTTCAGAACCCTTTCTTCTGTAAATGGGCTGGTACCAACTTCTGTATTCAGAGTGTTTCTACTGTTTGTTTTATGTACCTCCCCCTCTTCATTTGTAAATACTGAGCAAAAATATTTGTTTAGTATCTCTGCCTTTTCACAGTCTCCTCTGCCCACCCTCCCTCCCTTTATTAAGCCTCACTATCCTCCTTGGTCTTCCTTGGCTCCTGATGTACCTATAAAGGTTTTATCCCCTTCTTAACTGGTTGGCTATCTTTTCTCGGTTTGGGCCTTTGCTGTTCTGACTGCCTTCCCAGCCTCCTTTTGCTTTAACTGATACAGTTCTCTGTCCTGCTCCTGCTGATTCCTTGTACTTCCTGAATGCTTTCTTTTCTCTTGAACCTTCACTGCCACTTCCTTTGAGAACCATAGTGGTTTCTTACATCGTTTTGTTTTGTTATTTACTTCACACAAAGGCTCGTTACCTCTGTGATGGCAGTTTTATTATTCCCATTGTTCTTCCACCACTCCTTCCTGCCCATTTGCTAGTGCATTCATAGGCACTCACCCATTTTAGCAAAGTCAGCCCTCCTAAAGTCCAGTACTTTTGCCTTTGTATGGCTTGACTCTATTGCTGTGTTTATTGTGAACCATACTGTTCGATGGTGCTAGTTCCCAGATGGCTACCCACTTCTACATCTGATCCTCTCTCCATCTTCATTTGAGAGAATCAGGTCTAAGATTGCTCCCTCTCGAGTGGGCTCCAATACTAGTTGTCTAAGGAATGCCCCCTGTAGGGCATCTAGAATAACTCCACTCTTCGAAGTGGCTGCTGCAACTGCACTTCAGTTAACATCTGGCATATTCAGATCACCCATCAGCAATATCTCCCCCTTTTCTGCCATTCTAAGTATACTTTCTGTCATTTCCTTGTCCATTTCCTCCCCCTGAGAAGGGGGGTCTGTATACAGCCCCTGTGCGGATTGTGGTGCCATTGCCTGCCTCCAAATTTATCCACAGTGCTTCTTCTCCTCCCTGCTGCGATTGCTATATCTGATGTGGCGGTTTCAAAATAATGCTCTAAAACTGTGTTAGGATTAACCAATGCTGGGACCATGGTCAGTAATCCCAAAAGAAAAGACAATGATATTAGTATTAGGATACCTTGTACCTTCTTACCTGTAGTGCCTGCCATTGCAGCCATAGTATGTGAATGAACATTCACATATCTGGACTGCCTTGTATGGTATGGGCTGTACGCCCATTGGCTCTTGCTCTGAACCAATGGGCGTGCAGCCCTAGCGAGCTGTCAGTCGGCGGCAGGCGGGTGGGTCTGCCGCCCGCCGGCTGATGGGAAGGCGGGGTGGTGGGGCTCCGTGGGTGGGTTGGGGTGGGGACACTAGATCACCAGGGATATTGGACTTTGGGGGGTTTGACCTTATGCCCGTGATCGGCTTGAGTCCACTGGACCACCAGGAGATTGGTCTTTGGGGTGGAGGTTGATGTTATGCCCGGATCGGGCTAGTGAAGTGGGGGAGTTCTGCCGTGATCGGGCTAGTCGAAGTGAGGAGTGTGTTCTGCCAGCGATTGGGCTAGTCGGGGGGTGGTGTGTGTTCTGCCTGCGATCGGGCTAGTGGGGATTTACTTTATGCCAGTTGGGCTGCAGGGGTGTCGGTCCCCGGCTGCTGCCTGGCAGGGTGCCAGGCGCGTCGTCGGGGATATTTCTACATGCTAATAACATGCAAATGGGGCCATAATTAGATCACGAATGGCCCCGATGCGTCTTACATAAATTATGGCCCAATTTGCATGTCACCTTTTGAATATATCGCAGATTTGCGCGCAGAATGGAACGCGCCACATCTGAATGCTCCCTCTGACCACTTGCGGTGGCGCCGCTCCCTGCGCCCATGCATCACGCAAGGGGCGATATTCAAAGGAGTTGTTCGTTCAGCTTAAACTCGCTGGAATATCGCCTCGCCACATCCCTGTGCAACTTTTTTGAGCAGCGCAAGGGCTTGCGCCACAGAATGGCGCAGTTTGAATATCCGGCCCAATGTGTTCTTTATCCAAGGCCATGCTAATAAAGCAAACATTAACAGCATCAGCTGTTTCTTCAGCATCAGACGCTGACTTCATGACAGATTGCGTTATCAGCCTTATTCAAAAGTACATCAACATCATTTTTAATGAGAATCTTCTGTCCCTCAGAAACACTAGTGTTACTGATAACATTATTAATCATGCCAGACAACTCCAGTTTGTTTTATTTGGTTATTGCAGCAATCACAGGTCCCTGTGACTGCAGGATTGAATCTCCGTGGTATGGTGGTCGGCCATTTTGGATTACCTCATGGGGATCATGGGTTACTGTGTTATGACCATCATCGGGATGGTATGGAGATGCAGCCTGATGGCATGTGTGTCCACCATTTTGAGACTCTAACAATTCTCCATTTTGTGAATCACAAAAAAACAAGTGGCTAGCCTTTGCTCTAGTCCACCCCACAGCATACTGGGAAGGGAGAAGCCAGAGAAGGTGAGGGGGGCAGCAAGGTCAGCTCCCAGGGTGGGGGCTGACCAAACCGACACGAAAGACTGTTGGGCCTATTCTGCTGGCATTTTAGTATGTAGCATACTGTGAGTGTTCAGAATCGAACTCTTCAACATCGGAAGAGGCAAGCTCTTCGGACATTACGTTAGTATGCCCTGCCAATACCTCTGGCTGACGGTGCAAGTTCGCCATATCTGACTTTTTACTCCTACATTGTAACTCAGATACAGGAGTTAGCACGCTATTAAGTGCTTTGTTTTCAGATTTCAAGACAATCACATCTTGTAAAACTTGCTTTTTATCAACAGAAACTGTGTCATGATTTAGATTCAGAACCTTCATTTCAAGTCTGCTGTAATTAAAACATACTGAATCATGCTGTACTGTCAAGGTCTGATGTTGAAATACCAGCTCATTAACTTTTTCAGTAATTACTTCAGACTTATCATCTCTAAGTTCCTTGTTTTCAAAATGTAAGGAATTAGTGTTACTAGCCAGAACACCATTAGTTGCCTTTTCAGTGTCATCTCTTAAGGCATGCAGGTCATTGCTGCTTCTCTCATTAAAGAGACTCATTTTCTAGACGGAAAGACTCCAGCTCAGACTGTAGTCCAATTATTCTTTCCATATTAGTAGCCTGTTTCAGACTAATCATCTGCATCAAAGCAGTATTCTCCATTTTGCAAGCAACATGCTCAGATTCCAAAACAGATATTTTATTTAGAACAGCATCAAAACAATTAAACAAAGTTGCAATTAATAATCCTTCAGGATCATTGGTACCATTTTTAATTCCCCATAATGGGCTTTTATATCCCTTAAAGGACTATCATTGGATTTTGCTACTTTAGCAAAATCAAGCCAACAACTGGTTGCAGTTTGGCTTGTTAAGGCATCCATCCTCAACTCAGTACTGATATATTTAGACATGTCGTAAGATAAGAAACCCTTAGCTGTCTGTGGATCAAAAAAACTTTGTTTGCAACCAAAATTCATGAAAGCACACAAACAGCCTTTGGCATATGTGGACACCTAGATAAATACCCATCAGGATTTAAACGCCCAAGAAAGCTGTCTGTCTGTTTCGGATCCGTTATAGCTGTGTTTACCCATAGAGAAAGAATAGGAAAAATAAAACAACTGATTACACAGAAATTGAATATCTGCCAAGAGATTGTTTTGTCTGCACTGTAGAACACACAACTGACCAAAACATTTTAAACATTAGACACTTTCAGCTTGTTTTTACTGGGGATCTCTTGCCCAGTGTTTTAATTTACAGAGGAAATTAAAATGAAACTTGGCAAAAACATCCAGACTCCATTTCGCTTCACCATTATGTTGTCTAAACACTCTTGTTGGGTAGGGTAAACAATAAAAATAATAATACAGATTCTTGTGTCTCGGAGTCTGCCAAGAAACATTCGTAAACAAACAAGGAGTACTAATAAAGTTTATTATGCTACTTAAGCCAAGCATGTGACAGAGAAAATCACAAGGGAAATGGGGTTCTCACCACTCCTGAAGAATGTACATAATCTCCAGAATTGTAGATCTTAGGTTATCTAAGATCTTGTTCTATCTCTCCCTGCGCTCCAGCTCTCTGCCCTTCTAGAGAAGCTACAGTAGTGTCTCAAGAGCACTACAACAGGTTGCAGACAGCTAAATACTACAGATAACAGCATAGCAACAGAGATTACAACATAGTTACAGATATAAGAAACAATATTTATTGGTCCCAAGTCATTCTCCATTGGATACTGACTTAGGAGACAGAATTACTAATGAGTATCAGGCAGAATATGCTTCCATTAGCATTATAGCTTAGACAAAAGAAATGCTGACAGTTCAAACTACATGCACATTTCTTACTTGCGTAAAATATAACACATAAAGACAAAGAGAACTGCTGACAGGCATATCTGCCTGAGTGTAAAATACATGCTACATATAATTATGAGAATATAAGTGTACAATAATCACTGGTGATCCCTCTGACTCATCTTATCAGTGATTAGATAGATTATGGAATATATGTAAAAGACAAACATAGTCTAGATACATGTATTATAGTGAGGTATAATGAATCATGCATGATCAGTATTAGCATAGTGCAAAATAGCAGTAATACAGTACAACAGACCAGGAATACAGTGTGAGGTGTATGTGGGATAAGGGGCATAACCCAAGCGTAACAACTCATTTACCCCGGCTGGGGAACAGACTGTGGCTATCCCGGAGACCTCTCCTGTGTCAGGCATCCACTCTGAGACTCCAGCCTTAGGGCCGGATCTGGCGACGGGGCTCTTTATCCCTTTGCCTCCCTTGCGTCTCTTAGACCAGATGTCAGGTCACCTGCCTACCCCGACATTGGGCCATTTCTCGATCCATACCAAGATTATTGACATGGACCAGGGTTTTCCTGCTCAGACGCTGGAGCCTTGTGGCCCTTCCGGGGTCCCGAATGAGACTCAGGCCTGCTGATGGATCTTATCCCACCCAGTGGTCCCTCAACACCGCCTATCCTTGGACCCTCTGACCCATCTCCATCGGGTCCTACGGGTCACTTTTCTGGCTATCTGCAGCAGTATCCCTATTGCCCGACGCCAGGGGGGCCTTCACTGGGGTACTTGCCACAAGATCTGACGCTGGGATACCAGACACCGGGTCACTTCTACCAGGGTCACCAACTGTACCACTATTGGTACCAACCTCCTGGCTACCCTTCCTACTCTACAGGATGCCCAGAATACCAGCCTCTGCCACCTCCTCCACCCCCTCCCCAGCCGGAACCACCCACTTCCATTCTGGCATGGTGGCAGGATGCAAAATACCAGCTTCTGCAGGAACTGGGACAACCCCACGTGGTCATGGTGCCCACACCTACTTATAAGGCCATCACTAGGAGCCCTTCTCCCTTGGACAGGGCATCAGACCGGGGTTTGGGTGGGCGTTCTTTGAAGCCCCCCCTCCCCAGGAGCATGGGTGACTGAGACGGTCCCAGACATTACCCCTTTACCCAGCAGGCCAGAATCCTCAGATTCTGATTCAGACTCTGGAGTCAGTTGGTCACTTGGAACCTGGCTCCCCCATTGAACCCCAGCCTGAGGAGTCCCCAAAGTTGTCTCCGGAGGATCCATCCTTCCTGGAATGCTTAAGGTCCATCAAGCAGGCCTGTGGCTGGGTGTCTCGGGAGTTAGATCCCATGAAGAAACGTCTGGTGGAACACGACCTCGCTAGTGCGGATCCTTCCCTATTCTTCCATGGACGGGACCGCATGGAGATCTTGCCGCTACAATTTGGCAACAGCTGTCCACTATTCCGGCTGTCTCGAAAAAGGCAGATTGAACTTATCACACCCCCGGAAGGGGTTGGTCATCTGACTAGTCAGCCAAAGGCCGACTCCATGGTTATCACTGTGGTCCATGACAGGTCGGCACAGCCGAAGCACCTGAATGCTTCTCCGGATAACGAATCCAAACAAATGAGTCAGTATGGATGCAAAATCTATTCATCTACCTGTGCCATCCGGTTGAATTATGTAGGCCTTATGGTGTCCTTTCAGAAATTGGCCTTGTCCGATTTGGAAAAGGACCTTCAGGAGATTCTGGATGAGGATATCAAAAATCGGCTCTTGGAAAAAGTAAGACTGAATTAAGTCTTCTTGCCGCCATGCCTTAAGGGCCATTTATGACACGGTCTACTCAGTGGCCTAGTGCACTGCTACGGGAGTTTTGCTTGTGGTGCCTGGCCTGGCCCCGTGTTGCGGGACTTGTGCAAGATGTCCAGAGCACCCTACTGGATGCTCCCTTCACGGGCTCCGTCCTGTTTGGGGAGACTTAAAGGACATTATAACTGAGCCGGTAGATCACTTGAGGATGTCCGTGTCATGTACTGCTTGGTACAAAAACGCAAGCAGTCCTTTCGTCGACCCCAGAAGAGGTGGAACAGGCAGAACTAAGGTAAGCGACAGGGTAAATGGCACGCCACTGAGTCAGGTCCCCAGACTCCTCAGGCAGAATTCCAAAGGACCACCATGGGGCGGTAAGGTGGCCCTCCCCTCTGCTTCCTGACCCGGGGGTCCCCCTTCCTCCTCCTGTATCTCCTGAGGAACTAGTGGGGGAGGAGGTTTGCCTTTCACCTGAAAGGATGGAGGACGATAACTGGAGAGTCTTGGGTCCTTCAGCTAGTAGCAAGAGGACACTAACAGAGTTCCTGGGCAGACCCCTGAACAACCCACCAGGCAAGTCTCACTACCTGTCAGGACATCTAAGTCTTGTCCATCAGAAAATCCAGGTTCTACTTCAGAAATCAGCCATAGAGCCAGTTCCGCCAGGGCAGATAGGAAGGGGATACTATTCCCATTTCTTCTAGTTCCAAAACAGACTGGAGATGAGACCTATTCTAGATCTCAGCCTACACAATCTCTTTGTAGAATACAAGAGATTCTGTATGTTGACCCTCCAGTGACTCTAATCCCTGCTCCAATAGAACCAATGGCTGTGCTCCCTGGATATGCAGGATGCTTACCTACATATCCCTATCCTCCAGTCCCACCGCTGCTTTGAGATTTTCCTTTCAGGAGAACCATTATCAGTTCAAAGCCCTCCCATTTGGCCTTTCTTCGGCACCTCAGGTTTTTACCAAGTGCCTAGCGGCCTTGTGTCGCAAGGGGATTTGTGTTCCCTTACTTGGATGACTGGCTGCTGTCAGCACCATCGCAGGACAGGCTGAAGGCTTCCCTGTCCTCCACCCTGGACCTTTTCTCCAGACTTGGCATCACTGTGAATGTTCCCAAGTCTCAACTTTCACCCTCCCAGCAGCTCCAGTTCATCGGAGCAGTGCTGGACACTGTTCAGAGTAGGGCCTTCTTCCCTAAGGACAGGGTGGAAACTTTGATGCAGCAGATGGTGTTGGTATCCTCTTCCCGGCAGACTAAGGCACACTGTGTTCTCCGCCTGTTGGGTCTGATAGCTGCCATACCCACAGTCCTTTGGCCAGATTGCACATGAAGGTGACCCAGTGGTCCTACTGTGTCCAGTGGGATCAGCGTCTGAATGACATGGACTCGCATGGACCTTGTCTCCAGCAGTCTGAAGAGGGATCTCTTATGATGGCAGGATCCTTCCAACCTTTCATTGGGGATCCCCCTTCCACCCCCCCATACCTCTCCATGACCCAGATGATGGATACCTCGGGACAGGGGTGGGGCGCTCATCTGGGAGACCACTGAACGCAGGGGACATGGTCTCCACTAGAGGAATATCTACACATCAATATTCTGGAGATGAGAGTGGTGCTGTATGGTCTCCCAAGCATTCCAGTCCCTCTTGATTCCAGGAACACTATTGGTCCAGACAGACGACACAGCTACAGTCTGGTATGTAAACAAGCAGGGAGGCACCCGATTGTATCCCCTTTGCAGGGAGGCGATGCGGGTGTGGTACTGGGCAGTCCAGCATGGCCTGTCATTGATAGCAGTCCAAGTTCCAAGAGTTCACAATGTCCTGGCAGACAGTCTCAGCCGCACTGTCGCATGAGTGGGAGCTGAAGCAGGAAGTAGTGGACGACATCTTCCTTCAATGGGGTCAGCCAGAAATAGATCCATTCGCCTCCCCATCCAATGCAAAACTGCCCAGCTGTTTTGCTTGCTCATTCCCAGGCGTGGTGTTTTTTGGTGACATTTCACACCAGGATGACCTAGTAGGGTGGCAGGGGTTGCAGGATGATCTGATAAACTGGAGGACTGGTTGGACTCTTGGCAACTGAAGTTCAATGCTAAAAAGTGCAAGGTACTGCATTTTGGAGCAAGGAACCAAGAGAGGTGCTATCAGTTGGGAGGAATACAGTTGGACACTACCGAGGAGAAGGATCTGGGGGTGATTAGAATGAGGCAAATGTACAACTCGGCTTAGTGTTGGAAGGCAGCAGCTAAAGCCAACATGATCCTTACATGAGAGGGGAGGTGATCCTGCTTTTGCACAGGTATAGTTGGTGAGGTCGCACGTGGAGTACTGCGTGCAGTACTGGCACCCATACTTGAAGAAGGATGTTAGATTTTTGGAGGGAGTATAGCTCAGAGCAACAAAGATGATCCAGGGATTAGAAGACACAATCTATGAGGAAAGACTGAAGGAGCTTGACATGTACTCCCTTAAGATGAGGAGGGATCGGGGAGATATGATTGAGACATTTAAGACTGGAAGGAAGTGGATATTTTAGTTGAGGAGAGGGAGGGACATGAGTGAGCATGATCTGCGATTTGAGGGGGGAAGATACAGGAGAGAAATGAGGCACTTTTTCATGGAGAGGGTGGTGTCTTTGTGGAACGTGCTGCCTGAAGAGGTGGTGTCCTGTAAGTTAGTGGGCAGTTTTAGAAGGTGATGGGACTAGATGAGGGGGATGGGAGGGTAGGCCAGCTGCATTCTAAGGGATGCTAGCTGCATATTCGAGCAGACTTGATGGACCATGTGGCCTTTATCTGCTGGCAGTTTTGTACGTTCATATGTTAAATAATGAAGATCGAAGTTTTATTTTTAATAAGTGCCTCAGAACTAACCACAGAGCTTCTAAACCCCAACAGAGCTTCTTGAGCCCTATTGGATGCCAACCTGCCCAGCCTTAGTGTGTCCCCCTTTGTCTCCTAGAAAGTTGGGGGCCTTACTGTACGTTAGTCAAACCTTTGGGATTCATAGCCATAAGCTAGTGAGTACAGGTCGTCTAGAGAGATCAGTTATTTGATCAAGGATTTGTTAATATGGTAAGAGACAGTCTGTATCACAGATGATACTGGAAGCTACTGTGTTGGTCTTTCATCCAGGTTGGCATCCTGATTCTTCACCTTGTTCGATGCCACTAGATCAGAAAGGGAAAAGGCAGAATAACGGGCACGCTATGATGTCACTTCCACATCATGATGGTGACATAGCTCAGTCACAAGTACATCTGCCATGATTTGGCTACAAGTTTTTAAAAGGTAGTTGCCAACTGATCACCATATCACAAATTAGTTTGCCCCACTCTGCTGACAGTACGCACTGGCTAAAAAATGTTTGATCATATGTCCAATTTCAGTATTAGACGCTCTAGTTGTAATGTAAAATATTACCTAGTTTCCCTTTGTATTCTCACATTGTGATCCTTCAGCTCTCTGCACCCACCTTAAAGAGACACATTCATGTACAATGGCAGACAGTTTGAAAGCCCATGAAAAGTTCTTTTGATTGAGGTATTGGGCATACCTGTAGCTGGAAGCAGTCCAGAAATATAGATGACCGAGTCTGTGCAATATAAATACTACATCAGAGCCATTCTTTGAATGTTGTGATGTCGGTGACGATCAAACAGTGCTTAACTCATGTAGTTAGGCACTTCTTGATCATTACTGACATCACAAGGTTCTAAGAATGGCGCTAATGTAGTATTTATATTGCACAGACTCGGTCATCTATATTTCTGGACTGCTTCCAGCTACAGGTATGCCCAATATAGCAATAGAAAGAACTTTTCATGGGCTTTCAAACTGTGTCTTCCACTGTACATGAATGTGTCCCTTGAATGATCCAGAGTCCTCTGCAGCAGATCATTTTATGACGGTACTGCATACAGTTTATTAAAAATAAATGGTAAAACTGCACACATTTGCACATCTAACCCTGGCACCAGCCTTTGAAGGCAAGCGCTTTCCTTGCACTATTTGTACTGGAATTGCAACTGAAATCATGCACAGTATATAAGTACATCATGTCTGTCCTATCATCAAATGGATTGCCACAGTGGATTCTGGGTCGTTCATGGTGTGGCAGTGTTCTGGATGGTCAGATAGGTAAAATGCAACAAGCGGTGAGGTATTTAAAAAAAAACATTACAATTCATTTGTCATAAAACTGCTCCTATTGACTACACTTTTTTTGCCCATATAGTGTTGAATGTTCCACTTTAACTACTCTGTGCTTAAGTCAACCCATATGCAAATGTGTAGAAGCATGGACATAATAAAAATAAATTGTTTTACCTAAAATAGACTCCCCCTGGTACATTTTGTGAGTATAAATACATATCTGTCTGATTCCATGACTAGGAAATTCGCTGGTTAGTAGTTTTATTGCTTGTAATCAGATCACATCCACACCATTGTACCTATGTCAGGCATGCTAATTTAAGGTAAAATTTAAAGGTGACTCCTTCATCCACCTGTCGCGATCCTTCAGATGTCCTCCCCTATTATGCCTGATCTTTGCACTGAAGCAAGAAGCAGAAGAACAAATGAGGTTGTGATTGTGAACTGAATACCAGAATTAAAATTACTATCCAAACTAAGTAATCTTCTCTACACTTTGACAGATTAACAGCAGTGCTTAAGTCGGTGAGGACTGGTCACACACCATTGTGAATGACATGCTGATTTATTGATACCCAAGAAACACTGAAATATAACATTATGGACGACCTTGCTAACGTATGATCTTACTTCGAGAGGGCTCTTGTCAGTAGGTAATTACATATAGGACTAACGCCAGCAGGCGGCAGGACCCCATGGAAAAATTTCTAGCTAGCAGTCCCTGGTGAGGGACTGCCCCCATGTCAGGTGACCGGCATCAGACTGTATAAAGGGGCAGTCCCTGATGCCCGCCTTCCAGTTCTTTCCCGCCGTTAGCTCATGCAGCGCCTTGCGGAAAAGTTCTTTGCTTCATCAGCCTCCCTTAATGCTTTTGTACGAATAATTTTGCCTTTTTTTCGACAATCGTCAGTACATCCGTTGGTATATGTCATCCCCTACACCCTCTGAGCACAAAAATAAGTGCGACTCGTGCGGCGCCCAACTCCCGCACAAGGACGGCCATTCTTTGTGCCTGTTCTGTCTAGGCCCCGATCACCCGGTCAAGAAGTGCCAGCACTGCCTCAGCTTCAACGCAGCTACCCGGAAAAGGCGGCAGCAATCCCTGTTAGCCCACATCCTGAATAAAAAGATGAGTTCGATGGAGAATGAGCTCAAAAACTGAGGCAGGTGTCCATTTCCCCCGAAGGCCATCGGAAGAAGAAAGACAAGGAGAGGCACCGGGACAAGGGCTCCTCCACCGCGTCTCCCTCGGGAGTCGCCGTGATTCAGGTAACATCCCTCCTGGGGACCGCTCTCGCGGCTTCTAGAGGGTGGTGTCGGCCCACCTGTCTGGCCTTTCGGTCCTTTTGGCGCCTCGGGCAGTGGAGGCCTCTGCCCCCAGTTTGGCTGTAGCTTCATGGCCTACTGGCGCGGGGCGACTCTGGTAAGCTGGATGCCGGCTCCTCCGGCGTCGGCGCGGAGAAGGCGATGGCGCACAACCTTTTGGGGTGGCACGTGGCTCCTCTCCCGCTGGACCAGGCCGATCCTTCTTCTCGGTCTGCCTCCGGCGAGGGGTCCCATAAATTGGACACCGGCTCCTCCGGCACCCACCGGGATCTTGCTGTAAAACTGCACTTCAGCTCGTCCGACGTCCGGTTGGTGAAAGAACCGATGAAGGACCCCCACGTCCGTTGTCCCTGGTTCTCCGCAGACTTTGCTGCCCTCTGGGGACCCTGAGTCCCCCCAGCCCGACCCCGGGGATTTTTCCCCTCCATCCCCGGGCGATGCTGGGGTTCGTCCTCCATCAGACCATCCTCTTTTAGGTCTGCCGGATTTGACATTGGTTCCCCGGATGCCGGCACCTCCGATACCAGCCCCGACGCCGGTTTTACCGACTCTGACAGACATCCCGCTCCCAGATGTCGCCCCGATGCCGGGCCCTCTGCCCTCCGGGCCCTCCAACCTGGACCCCTCCATGAGGCCGCTGGCCGGGCCATCTGCTCCGGCAGCTCCTCCGTCTCCCGGATACCCTCCATCCTATCTGACAGCGTCATATCCGGGACCACAGTATCCGGCACCACAGTACCCGACGCCGGTCTTTCCGATGCCGCAGTACCCGACGCTGCAATACCCAACGCCTGGATTTCTGCCGCCGGGTTTCGGATAATCTCCGTATGGATATAATCCATACCCTTATCCCCCTTCTCCTCCTCCACCGCCTCCACAGCCGGCGGTGGATTTGCAGGAGACTCTGGCCTCCTGGTGGGCTAAGGCCAAGGCTCAGCTCACTAGGGAGGTGGAGAGCCACCTACCGATGACTGTGCCGACCCAGGTTCCCATACGTCCACGGTGGCACACTCCCTCACCACCTCCGGACACCAGGGCTATCCCCTCTGGGCCCAGAGAGGGGCAAGATACGCTTCCTCGGGTGCTTCCCAAGGGGTCCGTTCCTCCCCCGGGTCAGGAATGGGAGTCTTTTTCCTCTTCTTCTTCCTCTTCCCCCTTGGACTCCTCGGACTCTGACGGTTGTTCCAAAAGGGACGACAAGCTACGCTGTCCATCGAAGCCCAGGCAAAGGACTCCTCTGAAGTCTCCTCCGGAAGATCCTTCCTTTACGGAGTTGCTACGTAAAATCCAGGAGGTTCATCAGTGGCAATCTTTGGAACCAGACCCTCAGCGGTTGAAACTCGCCGAGCATCTGGATCTGCCCGTGACAGCTCCCACTTTGGTGCCACCCTGGATTGAGCCTCATGCCGACCTCGTTACCACCATTTGGAAACAGCCGTTGGCTCTAACCCCACTTCCGGGGAAGTTGAATAGGCTGTACCAGGCTCCTGAGGGTGTTGACTTCTTAGATTCTCACCCTCGTGCTGACTTGGTAGTGATTAGCACCGCTCACGGCTGGTCGGCTAACCCAAAACATCTTAGCTCGTCGCCACCTGGCAGAGAATCCCGCCTACTGGACCAGTATGGTAAGAAGATTTTTGCTTCTTCCATGCTGGGTATTAGGGCCCTGAACTATGTCGGTCACATGGGGGATTACCAGAAGGGCATTCTTACTCAGGTGGAAGCCAAACTAGACTCCCTGCCGAACTCTCAGGTCAAGCAGCAGTTGGCTGATCTTGTCCGCTCTGCACATTCGGCCAGTCGACACATGCTTCATGTGACCTACGATGCAGTGGACACTGCTGGACGGAGTTCAGCTTTCGCCGTAGACTTACGGCATCACGCTTGGCTCTGTGTGTCAGGGTTGGTCCCGGAAGTGCAGTCTGCTATCTAGGAAGCGCCCTTCTGGGGGTCTGTGCTTTTCGGTGGGGATGTCAAGGACATCATCACTGATTTGCAGGAGAAGGGGATGGCACTACAGTCTGTTTACTCCATATACCATCCCCACCAGCCGCAGCACCGTCACTTTCGCAAACAGAATCGGCCCAAGGCAAAACCCCAGGGAAAGTGGGCCACAAAACGTCAGGCCCCCACAGCTGCTAAGCCCCCCGCCCAAAAAAGCAGCGGGTGCTTCAGCTGAGGCACTGCCCCACACCACCTGACTCCTCTCCTCTCCCACAGCCTCCGGACTGCCCGGAGGAACTAGTAGGAGGGAGGTTTTCCCTCCACCTTCCGGGCTGGGAGAGGATAACATCAGATTCTTGGGTGCTCCAGCTGATCGCAGAAGGACACTCAATAGAGTTTCTACAGAAACCGCCTCGCCACCCCCCCAAAGTCATCATATGCACGGGAACATCTTCTCTTGGTCCAGGAAGAGATTTCAGCTCTGCTACTGAAAGAAGCAATAGAACCTGTCCTTCATCTTCAAGGGACGGGTTACTATTCCCACTTCTTCCTGGTCCCAAAGAAGACAGGAGATGTAAGACCCATTCTAGATCTCAGTTCCCTGAATCTTTTTGTGGAATACAAAAGGTTCAGAATGCTCTCATTGCAGAGCCTTCTGCCTCTCCTTCGGTCAGGACAATGGCTGTGTGCTCTGGATATGCAGGATGCTTACCTGTGCATTTCCATTCGCCCGTCTCATTGCAAATATCTTCACTTTGCGTTCCAGGGGGACCACTACCAGTTCAAGGCACTTCTGTTTGGCCTATCCTCAGCTCCCCGAGTATTTACCAAATGCTTGGCGGTGGTGGCGGCCTACCTGCGTACTCGGGGGGGGGGTGGTGCAGGTTTTCCCGTACCTGGAAGATTGGCTCCTGGCGGCCTCATCCAGGGAGGAACTCCTGTGCTGCCTCACTCTTACCCAGCAGGTTTTTGCCTGCCTGGGTATTACCATCAACCATTCCAAGTCTCACTTGATCCCATCTCAGAGACTACAGTTTATAGGGGCAATTCTAGACACGACCATTGACAGGGCCTTCCTGCCACCGGACCGGGCGTTCACTCTCCAGACTCACATAAGTCTGTTGTCCGGCCGCAGGAGGGGTCAGTGCAAGGTTGGTCCTTCACCTTCTCGGGCTCATGGTGGCTGCTATCCCTACAGTCCCTCGCGCTCGGCTTCACATGAGAGTTTCTCAGTGGACACTCCGCTCCTAATGGGATCAGTTAGTGGACGACTTAGATCACCCAGTTCTAGTCTCATCGCCGATGATCTGAGACTTGCAGTGGTGGATGGTTCGAGAGAACCTGCTTTGGGGAGTTCCTTTCTTTCATCCTCCCCCCCTCCCAGACTCTATCCACAGACGCCTCAGGCGAAGGCTGGGGAGCTCATCTCGGCCACCATCGGACCCAGGGTTCTTGGTCCAAGCTCGAACAGACACTCCACATCAATGTGCTCGAGCTTCGGGCAGTGTTGTACACCCTCCAAGCCCTTCACCCATACATTCTTCCCGGCCACCTAGCCGTTCAGACGGACAGTATGTGCGTGGTTTTGTACATCAACAAACGGGAGGGGACTCGGTCCTACCCCCTTTGCAGGGAAGCAATGAGGGTTTGGGATTGGGCAACACAACACGACCTTCACCTCACGACAGTTCATGTTCCGGGAGTCAACAACACCTCGGCAGACAAGCTAAGTCACTCGTCTGCTCTGGCTCACAAGTGGGAACTGGACCAAGGGGTCCTAGAAGGTATCTTCAGACTCTGGGGAACACCACAGGTCGACCTGTTCGCATCTCCTCTAAACACAAAGCTTCCCGTCTTCTGCTCGCTCGTTCCAGAGCGAGGCGTTTTCTGGAGAGACGCTCTGTCTGTAGACTGGATGGACAGATTTGTCTATGCCTTCCCCCAATTCCGCTTATCCCATGAGTCTTACAGAAACTAGCATCAGAAGGAGCACGAATGATTCTGATTGCTCCTTTCTGGCCCAGGCAAGTTTGGTTCTATCTTCTACAACAATACTCAGAGGATCATCCTCTTCTTCTATCACGAGGTTTGCTGACCCAGGATCAGGGGACCCTGGTCCATCCAGGCCTCAAATCTCTTCAGCTGCATGCATGGCTCCTGCAGACAAGCTCAATCCCACTTTGGGGTTTCTCCCCAAGTGGCAGAGGTTTTGGTGGAGGCTAGAAAACCGTCTACTAGAGCTGCTTACGCCATAAAGTGGAAAAGGTTCACTATCTGGGCTGCCTCTAAGGATGTGGAACCCTTTTCCTGTTCAGCAGGGCTTCTGCTGGAGTACCTATGCCATCTTTTTGACCTGGGTCTTAGTCATTCTTCTCTGAAAGTCCACATGGCGGCCATCTCACCTATTATGTCCCCTTTGCAGACAAGACATTTGCTCAACTGGAGATCTCTAAGACTTTCCTTAGAGGGGTCCTCCATCTGAGACCTCTCATACATACTCCTGCTCCCCCTTGGGATTTGAACTTTGTTCTCGAGAAACTTACTCTGCCTCCCTTTGAACCGGCAGCTTCCGCAGACTTGAAGTTCCTGTCATGGAAGACTCTCTTCCTGGTGGCCATTACTTTCGCTTGGAGAATTTCCGAGCTCCAGGCCCTGATGTGTAAAATTCCATACTTGATTTTTCACAAGGAAAGTGTGGCTCTGCGCGCTAACCCTAAGTTTCTCCCTAAGGTGGTAGCGGAGTCTACACTGAACCAGTCCATAGTTACCCACCTTTTTTATGCAGTACTCCAATCAGGGGAGTATTTACTCCATACTATGGACATTCACCAGATTCTGAGATACTGCACTAACAGGACAAACGATCTCAGGAAGACCGATCAGTTGTTTGTCTCTTTTGCACCCAAAAGAGAAGGCAATGCCATTTCTAAACAATGCCTATCCAAATGGTTGGCTCATTGCATCACTTTCTGTTATGACATGTACAACAAGACCCTGCCGGGTCAAGTAAGAGGTCACTCCACCAGGGGAGTCACCGCCTCAGCGGCTTGTTTCAAGAATGTGTCAGCGGCGGACATCTGTGCTGCCACCTCCTGGACCTCCGTCCATACCTTTACAAAACACTACAGTTTGGATATTGCCTCTCGCCATAGAGCAGACTTCGGGTTGGCTGTCCTGCAAGGCCTCCTATCTTAAGGCTTGCACAGCTAGAGGTTTTACTTGGAGTAGATTTCCCCCTCCCGGGTGCTTCTTCTTGTTCCAGACTGCTTGGAACTCAGTCCTATATGTAATTACCTACTGCAAGAGCCCTCTTGAAGTAAGATAGTACAGTTACGTAAGAACTTACCGTAACAGTAGATCTTCGAGAGAGGCTCTTGCAGTAGGTAATACCTTCCCCCTCTTCATCCCCTAAGCTTTTTCAGCTCCTTTCCATTGAGGGAACATCTGCTCATCTCGTCTTGCCTCTTTGGCCTGTGGCGGAAAGAACTGGAAGGCGGGCATCAGGACTGCCCTTTATACCAACGTCTCCTGGCCTTGGTCATTTGATGTGGGGGCGGTCCCTCACCAGGGACTGCTAGCTAGAAATTTTTCCGTGGGGTCCTGCTGCCTGCCGACGTCAGTCCTATATGTAATTACCTACTGCAAGAGTCTCTCTCGAAGATCTACTGTTACAGTAAGTTCTTATGTAACTGTACTTTACCAAAGTAGTCATGGTCTCAGTTGAGTTATGGGGTTGTACTGTTTATAAAATTACTAAATTCATTTTGAATATAAATTTCTTAAATTGAATTGTCCATAAAATGTAAGAAATACTAATTTGTATACAACTTTTTTGTATAAATGCTCCTAGAAATAACCATTTAAACACATTGAACACAGCATTGATTCTTTTACACATTGAATTTTACATTTGTACACAAAACTCACGATAACATGCTAGAAGTTACACGTACCTATATCAACGTGGAACATCCTTATGTTCTAAAAACAGGCAACTTAACAGCATATTTATTTAGAAGTTGATAACCGGGAAAGGCACACAGAGCCAAGGCTCGTTCCCAGGTGCAACCCAGGGCAGGGGAGAAGGACATAGTATGCAATTAATACAATAAGATAAACAAGGAACGAATTTACAATATACAGCATTGTCGTGCAAGCATTTCAGGTACATAGTATAGTTGAGCAACAGTAAATGGATACATGCGATAAGAGAACATGGCACAATGGGTTTTAAGCATAGTGAAACTAATTGCAATAAGTAATATGTACAATGAGAAATGAAACGTGTGTGTGTGTGTGTATATATGTATATCTATCTCTCTACATGGAGCATTGCACAGGTAGGCCGAGCAACAGTGAGTTTGTGTGAGAGGCATGGGAAGTTTAGATGGGTTGAGAGGGGAGCAAAGATAGGGGGAGAAGTCTGAAGTACTTCTTTAGGGATTCTGCAATTGGCAAACTGCATACTGAGAGAGGAAGGTTGTTCCAGAGGGCTGGGAGCTGATAGGACAAAGCTAGTTTCTCAAAGAGTGAGTAAGGCTGGGGAAGGGCAAAGGAGTGGTGATCACGAGAGTGCAGCGAGTAACCTGAATTGGCGGGGGATATCAGTGAAGAGAGGTAGGAGGGAAGGGTATTGTGCCAGTATTTGTCAATGAAGGAGGCGCAGTGCACAAGGCGTCTGTTTGTGAGTGGCAGGAGAGATACGGTTTGGTAGAGAAAGCATTGGTGTGTGAGGTAGGGGAGATTAGTGGCGAAATAGCAGAAGGCATGAAACAGTGAATCTAGCTTGGCGAGAGTTGATTGAGGAGCTGAACTGTACACCACGTCCATGTAGTCAAAGGACAGGAGGATGAGCTTGGAGATACTTTCCAACCAGCTGGGGATTGAGAGACTGTCCTTATGCCTATGCAGTAAATCCAGTTTAGGGTGGAACTTTTTGTGTATTGCATTAAGGTGGAGGGAGAAGTCCAGTTTGGGATCCAGCCAAACACCCAGATATTTACAAGAGTAACACAGGTAAATACAGAGCTGAGGGGACTTGTGTCCATAGTGCTTGCCTGCTTCATGTAACCTATCAAGGTGATGTTTAAACACTTCCACTGATGAACTTCCCACCACCTCTTCTGGCAAACCATTCATATAGAGATAATCCTCTGGGTGTACCTCATTTTTTGATGCCATGTTCTGCAATTTTCCCCTTGTAGCTGTAATGAATGTGCCCTGATATCATGTAGAGTTAAACCTAAATTTGTCCATAGGTCTTGGTCAGTGAATGCCTTGAAAAGCAGACACGTCTCCTCTTAACCTATACTACAGTGTGAACATCTTCAGCTCTTTCAATCTAGTAGTGTAGCCTTTCTCTTAAACCAGTCTCTCTTCCATCCCTTTAACCGCGCATGTGGCTGTCCTTTACATTTTCTTCAGCTTGGCAATGTCTTCTCTGACCACCAAACAGTGTGGCTCAGGATAAACACAGCCACAGAGTCAAGCCATTCAAAAGTGAGGGTACTGGACTTTAGGAGGGCTGACTTTGTCAAAATGGGAGAGTGCCTCAGAAAAGCACTAGCAAACGGCCAAGAATGAGGGGTGGAGGAACAATGGGAAACATAAAAACTGCCATCACAGAGGCAACAAGCCTTTGTGCGAAGCAAATAAATCAAAACCAAAAAAACCCACTATGATTCTCAAAAGAGGTGGCGGAGAAAGTTAGGGAGAAAAGATAGCATTCAGGAAGTATAAGGAAACACAAAGGAGCAGGATGGAGAACTGTACCAGTTAAAGCAGAAGGAAGTGGGAAGGCAGTCAGAATAGCAAAGGTCCAAACTGAGGAAAAGATAGCTAACTCTGCTAAAAAGGGATAAAACCTTTAGGTACATTGGGGAGCAAAGAAAGACCAAGGGAGGGATAGTGAGGCTTAATAAAGGAGAGGGTGGGTGGGCAGACAGGGACAGTGAAAAAGCAGGGATACTGAATGAATACTTCTGCTCAGTATTCAGAAAAGAAGAGGAGGAGGGGGAGGTACCTAATCCAATCAATAGAAGCACTCTGGATAGGGGGGTCGATACTAGTCCTGTCACAGAAGAAAGGGTTTTGAAAGAACTCCTAAAACTGAAGGTGGACAAAGCAATGGGGCCTGATGGAATTCACCCCAGAATTCTAAAAGAACTAAGGGGAGAGCTAGTGACACCACTGACTACCCTTTTTAACAAATCATGAGAGGATGGTGTAGTACCTATGGACTGGAGGAGTGCGGATGCAGTTCCCCTTCACAAAAGTGGGAGCAAAGCAGAGGCAAGAAACAACAGACCTGTTAGCTTGACCTCAGTGATAGGGAAAATGATGGAATTACTTCTGACAGAAAGAATTGTTGAGTACCTAGAAGCCAGTGGGGCACAGGATCCAAGGCAGCACAGATTCACAGCAGGAAGGTCATGTCAGATGAATCTAATAGATTTCTTTGGGTGACCAAAGTAGTAGACCAGGGGGGGGCTGTGGACATGGCCTACCTAGACTTTAGCAAGGCATTTGACACAGTCCCTCACAAAAGATTAATAAATTAGCCAGCCTGGGAGTGGGTCCCCAAGTGGTAGCCTCGGTAAAACATTGGCTGGACAACAGGACACAGAGGGTAATAGTAAATGGAGCCCACTCTGAAGAAAGGGGGGTTACTAGTGGGGTACCACAGGGTTCAGCATTGGGTCTGGTCCTTTTTAATGTCTTTATAAGTGACATACATTGCAGAGGAACTGGAAGGAAAAGTATGCCTCTTTGCAGACGACACAAAAAGATCTGCAACAGGGTTGATGCACAAGGGGGGTGGAAAGGATGAGAAAGGACTTGGCAAGGTTAGAGAAATGGTCATAAATATGGCAGCTTAGATTTGGTGCAAAGAAATGCAAAGTAATGCACCTGGGAAACAAAAACCCAGGGGAAGAGTACACAATTGGGAGGGTAGTAATAACAGAAAGGGAAAGGGACCTGGGGGTAGTAATATCAGATAACCTAAAGGTAAGCAAGCAATGTGAGAAGGCAGTAGGGATGGCTGGGGGGATACTGGGATGTATATTGTATAGGGAGAGGCATCACCAGTAGAAAATAGGAAGTTGTTATCCCTCTGTACAGACAGTTGGTGAGACCCCATCTGGCGTACTGTGTGCAGTTCTGGAGACCCCATCTCCGCAAGGACATAGGATGGAGATAGTTCAAAGTAGGGCAACTAAAATGGTGCAGGGTCTGCAACAGAAGTCAAAGAGAGACTAAAGGAGCTTAATATGTATACCCTTGAGGAAAGGATGGAGAGGGGGGACATGATAGAAACTTTTAAGTACCTCAAGGGAATAGGCAAAGTCCAAGAGGGTAGCATCTTTCAGAAAAAAAGATGTGCAAGAACAAGGGGACACAATTTGAAGATAGAGGGGGGATGGTTCAGGGGTAATGTGAAGAAGTATTTTTTCACAGAGATGGTGGTGGATGCATGAAACGACCTTCCTGAGGAGGTTGTGGGGTCAAAAACTGGGGGAATTCAAGAATGCATGGGACAGACATAAGGCAATTCTTGTAGGGGGTAGGAATAAGTAGGCTGTTGGTTAACTAGGATCTGCAGCTTATCCAATAGGTAGGGAAATGGGCAGACTAGGTGGGCCAAGCTGTCGTTCTCTGCCGTCAAAGTCTATGTTTCTGAGGTATGGTGGCCAAACCTGGGCTCCATACTCCAACAGAGGTCTCACTAAAGATCCATAAAGGGGCAGCAAAACCCTACTGTCTCTGCTGGATATATTTTTGAGGATACAATTTAGGACCCCATTTGCTTTCCTGGTAACATTGGTGTAGTGAGTACCAAACTGAAGATTTTCAGAGATAGTGATACCCAGGTCCCTTTTCTCAGTTACTGTTTTAAGGCTGTTACCTAGCTGATGTGTTTTTTTGTTTTTTTTGCCCAGATGCATTACTGTACATTTATCGAGATTCACGTGTAGTTGGGAAGTGTTGCACAATTTGTTAATATGGTCTAATGCCTGCTGTAGTGCAAGATGGTCATTTTGGTCTAGTAAGTCAACTCCCAAGCGACAATCATCCGCAGACTTTATGACCCATACCTAGGGGTGTAAGTTTGTTATGAATGAGGTTTTAATGACTCATTGTTTGTTCATGAAATCATTAGTAAACAGTAGTAAATGTTGTGGCACTGTCATCATTGCTACATTCTGATGACACTAGTGAAAGTCATGGAAGTCCTGAATAAAGATCAAACATCATGGAATCAATGATGTGTATGACTGCCATGACAAACTTATATCCCTACCCATACCCTCTCATGGTCAAATGGTAATGTTGCAACATAGATGTTAAACAGACAGGGTCCAAGGACTGAGCCCTGTGGCACCCCACTGGTTATCTCTGTCCAGTCTGACAAGTTCCCCCCTAATATTTACTCTGTTTCCTACATGTAATCCATGAGGTGATCCATGATACTATGTTTTTGTAAATCCCTATTTTTTTATAGATGTTCGAGGAGCTGTAGGTGGGGGAGTTTATTTGAAAGCCTTTGTAAAATCCAGAAAAACCACATCCACTGACCCCCCTGGAGTCGTCTTTTACTAACCCTATCGTAAAAGTCAAGCATGTTTGTTTGACAAGACCGACCCCTTCTGAAACCATGCTGAGTGCCGTCCTCTAACCCGTTTTCCTGAAGGAAGGAAGTGATAAAGTCCTTGATGATTCCCTCTAGAATTTTGCATAACACACATGTGAAACTAACTGGCTTGTAGTTTGATGGGCATTTTTTTGTTTCCCTTTTTATAAAGAGGTATCACTACTGCTTCCTTCTATGTGGTTACTACTTCCTCCCCTGTCTAGAGATATGTGAAAGAGATTGCTTAGTGGTGGTGCTAACTCAGTGGCCAATTCTTTAAGTAACCTTGGATGGAAACCATCCGGCCCTGGTGATTTGTTTGGATTTAATGCTGCTAATTGCTTTTGTATGTCACCCGGTCATAATTTTTATAGGGCTGGTAGAAATGCTGCCTTGATTCCCTGTGCTTTTTATACTTCCTTTGTTGTTAAAAACTGATGCAAAATAATTGTTCTGCACATTAGCTATATCTTTGTGGTTGCCATTTTCCCATCCAACCCTTCTAAAGGACCAATTGTTTGCCTGTTTTTTGTTTCATTTACATAAACAGCTTTATAATTATCCTTTGTTTTTGGTGCAAGCTTGATTTCATGTGCTGTCTTTGCCTTTCTGATTTCTTTCTTTATATTATTCTGTAGG
Organism: Neoceratodus forsteri; assembly: GCA_016271365.2. Lineage (NCBI taxonomy): Eukaryota > Metazoa > Chordata > Ceratodontiformes > Ceratodontidae > Neoceratodus > Neoceratodus forsteri. Next base: position 1,113,780,166 of record CM028131.1, read on the forward strand.
TATGTGTATTTAATCTAGCCTGTACTCTTTCTGTTCCCCTCTTACGTTTTTGAAGAGTTTTTGTTTTGTTTTGATCATCTTTGTTATATTGCTGTTCATCCAACTTGGTGTTCTTGCTCCTCTCTGATACTTCTTTTTATGGAAATGTTATCTTTAGTACACTAGCATAGTATTTCTTCTAAAGCCTCCCACATTTCCTGTGTATTTTTAATTTTAAAGGCGTTCTTCCAATCCCATTTCACCAACCTTTCCTTAATGGCATTGAAGTTTGCTTTACTCCAAACTAGCATTTGTGTATCACCTTCTATTGCTGTACTTTTTATCTGTATTGTAAAGATAACCATACAATGGTTACTATTTCCCAAGGGTGTGATAGTATTGCAATTTTGAATATTAGATTTCATGTTTGTTACTACCAAGTCAAGGTATTATGACCCCTAGTTTGTTCATGTACCAATTGCTGTAAGTCCACCTTATCGAATATATCTAAGTAATATTTCTCTGCTCTACTTGATCCTTTCAGGGAGCCCCATCTAATGCCTGGAAGGTTGAAATCACCCAGTAAAATGATTTTATTGGCTGGGTTTAAGTTTTGGATGTGATGCTGCAGCACATAGTCCTCTTCCTTACTTATAGATGGGAATTTATAAACATAGGACATAGGAAAGATTCAGGAACTTAGCCAAATGCCATCATCCTGCACCATTCATAACCTCAAATCGTATAAATAGCTTTTTTTATGATAATCTAAAGCAATTTTAAATTCATTTGTAGTTGCACTAGACACTACCTGACTAGGCAAGTTATTCCATTGATCCACAACTCATTGTGAAAACCATGGTCCCCTTTGATTCCTATTATAGAGCTCTCCCTTTAATTGATACTGATGCCAACGATTTGTGGTTTGACTTTGTCTTTCTATCAAACCCAAACATTCCCACAAGTCAGGTGATCTGGTTGCCTTATGAATCAAACACATATCTCCACGATATCTCCTGTATTGTGAGGAGTACAAGCCCAGCTCCCTCAGACTATCCCCATAAGGCAACCTCTCCAATCCCGCCACATTCCTTGTCATCTGACTCTGCACCCCCTCTAACCTTCGCACATCCTTCACAAATCTAGGGGACCATACACTGCCAGCATACTCCAAATGAGGTCTGACAAGAGCCCTATAAAGTGGCACAATAACCTCTCTATCTCTACTCTCTATATTTTTCATTATTAAAGCTAAAATTCTATACGCCTTTTTGGTTATTTCATTAATCTGGTAATCACACTCGAGATTTTTATTTATCCAAACTCCCAGGTCCTTTTCCACTTCAGTTTCCATCAGCTGGGCTCCATTTATAAGATAATCAAATTTAGGATTATTTCTTCCTAAGTGCATAATTTTGCACTTAGCTACATTAAATTTAAATTTCTTCCCCACTGCCTTCTTATAAATTAAGTCAATATTTTCTTGGAACTTCAGAGCTTCCTGTCTGTTAGTCACAATTGAGCCAAGTTTAATATCATCGGCAAATTTGACCATCCATATTTTATTGACACAGTTAATAGATGAAACCAGTATTTTGAACAGGAGGGGGCCCAAGATGGAACCTTGAGGAAATCCACTTGGCACCCCCTTCCAATCCGAAATTTCACCCTTAATACAGGCTCGTTGCTTTCTATTTATTAACCAAGCATAAATCCATCTAACTATATAGGAACTCACTCCCAATTTCTCCAGAAGTCACAATAATTCTCCATGAGACACAGAGTCAAATGCCTTTTCAAAGTTGATGTAGAGTACATCCACTGATAGTACAATATCCAGGGCAGCACTAACTGACTCAAAAAAAGCTAATAAATTAATCCCACACGATCTTCCCTTTGTGGATCCATGCTGTGTAATATCTACATGACCCTTTTCCCTTAGCAGATGTTTAGCATGCTCCTTAATAATAGACTCCACAACCTTGTTCAGTATACTGGTTAAACTTATAGGACGGTAATTAGAACAATTGGTTTTAGAACCCTTCTTATGAATTGGAATCACATTTGCCATCTTCCAGTCCTCCGGGAACTCTCCATAATCAATAGAGGACTGAAAGATGGCATGAAGAGGATTACAAATAACTGTAGCCAGTTCTTTAAGAAGTCTAGGGTGTAATTCATCAGGTCCCAGAGAAGTATTGGTCTTCAAGTTCAATAGTTTGTCCCTCACAGTATCCACTGAAATTTCTAATGATATATCAGAGTTTTTATCGGTATAGAGTAATGAATCATCCCACTGGAATATATACTGTTGAAATATTTATTGAATTCAATAGACATTTCCCTATTATTTGTAACTCTATTTTGTCCCACCAACAAGGGACCCACCTCATTACTAGTTTGCTTTAAGGAAGCAATACACCCATAAAAGGCTTTCTGATTATCTACAACCTTTGTTACTGAATTCTTTCCAAGATTTTTCTTTGCTGTAACAATTTATTTTTTTTTTACTTCCTTTAATTTTGTATTTATCCTTGTACTCATTTGTACCTTCTCTCTTATGCTGTTTATAGGCTCTATTTTTCTTAAGGATTAATCTATGAATTTTCTAATTAAATCAGGCAGGAATCTTCCCTCTAACATTATACTTTCTTTTGATAGAAATTTCAGCTTCAACTAATTGGTGGAGAAACCGTTTAAACTTAACACCACATTTCACTAACTGTACATCTCTTAAAAAGCATCTTCCAGTCCCATTTTGCCACCTTCTGACTCAATCTAGTATAATTTACACTATTATCATTTCTAATTACAGTTGTTTTAGCCTGAATAGTGCATCCAATTTCAATTTTTGCCTCAATCATATTATGATCGTTACCATGTAGTGGCTCCCTAACTCTACAATCATATATTTGATCTTTCATATTACTCATAACTGGATCGAGGATATTATTTCCCCTAGTTCCATTTTGGACATAATTCTGCAATGCTAGGGAATCATTAGCTTCCAAAAATACATCTTTGCAAGGGGAAGAAAAGGACCGGGATTTCCATTCAATTCCATTCAAATTAAAATCTTCAAGTAATATTATATTTTTGGATTCATCCATATCACTTATTGTCTTGATTAATTCAAATGAATTACCACTATTTATCGAAGGTGGTCTATAATACACTTCCACTAATATCTGTCTCCCCTTAGGTGGAATAATCTGTACCTGTAGATGTTCAAACTCTGGGTGCTCATCAGTTTTCATTTCATAAGCTACAAGATGACTATAAACATATAATGCCACGCCACCTCCCCTTCTATTTTCTCTATCACATCTAAACTACTGAAAACCATCAATATTTGTTCCCCAATCATCCTTTTGCCTCCAGGTTTCTGCTACAGCACACAGTTTAATTCCATCCTCTTTTAGAACCACCTCCAATTCCTCTTTTTTATTTCTCAATCTCCGAGCATTCAAATGTAACAATGTCAAGTAATCAAGTTTTCCACTAGAGTTTGTTTCCTTTTCCTCTATTCTCACTAAAGGGTCACTACCCCCCCCCCCCACCGTTAGTTTAAAATTTTCCCTATTTTTGTATTAAATCTTTCTGCTAGGACCTGAATCCCATATTTATTCAAATGGAGGCCATCTTGGGAAAACAAGTGTGGTACATTTATAAACCTTTGCCAATGCTCCATACGTTGGAAATTTTCTCTTTGAGTCCATCTTTTTAACCACCCATTAAATCTGGATTCTTCCATATTTTTTTTGTTTATTTGCTCTTGGAATTAGAAGGACCTCAGAAATAATCAAGGGAATATTTCTATTATGGAGGATCCCTCCTACTCTTCAAAATCTCTGATACTAGCTATGTTCCTCCTTCCAATATTGTTAGTTCCTATATGAAGGATGGCCACAGGATTAATTGAATTTTCAAAGAACCCATCTAAACGTGCCTTTATATCGGCTATTCCTGCTCCTGGTAAACAATACAAGGTAATCTGCTCTTTTTGTTTTTGCAAATCATCCTATCTGCATTCCTAAGCATGGAGTCACTAAGCATTCCCAGGAAGAATTTAGGTGACTTGATAAGAGTAATTTTTACCTAGACTTATTCCAAATTGTTAGAAACTAGTTTCACTTCCTCCACCTGTATATCATCCTGTATATATAGGGCCCTACCTCCCCGTTTTCTGTAGTACCTTGATTTGGAAAAAAGCTGATACCCTTTAATATGATGACCCCATATGTTACTTTGGTCCCACCATGTCTCAGTTATAGTGCATATTTTTATCTGGTGAGACTCCACGAAAAATTTAATTTCCTCCACTTTTTTGGGTAGGCTTCTAGCATTTAACAGCAAGCAGTTCCATCCCTCTGCTGTAATTAATTCTTGGTTTGCTTAACTGGTGTTCTGTGGTTTTGTCCCTGCCACCCCCCCCCATCTAGTAGTTTAAATGGGTGAGGATCTGCTGGTTGAGGGACCTGGCTAAGTTCCTTGCCCCAGTTTTGTTTAGGTGCAACCCATCTTGAGCCATAAACCTGACATCCCTGAACATATCCCAGTCATCTATAAAACCAAACGTTCTGAGAGAGCACCAACGTCTTAGCCAGTTATTTATTTGCAGGATATCTCTGTTCTTACAGGAGTATCTATCCCTTGTTGGTAGGATGTCAGATATGATATCTCCACCTGCTTTCTGGATTTCTTTAGCGACTGCACTGAAGTCGGCATTTATGTCATTTGGATGCCTATTTCCAATGTCATTTACACCCACATGTATGGTGACCAGAGGTTTAGTGAGATTTGAAAGTTTAGTTTAGTTTAGTTTATTGTTCTAGGAATTACTACCTTTGAGCCAGAGGCTCTTTTACAAAGGTTCCATGTCAATTAGGTACAGTACAAAAGGTTAAATAGATAACACAACAATTTGTGTTGTGTCAAGAGCAAGAAAACATATACAAATACATATCAAATCACTTGTGCAAAAGGACATGAGATATCAATAATCACATTATTATTACAAGAAAGAGGTCATGCCAGATTAGGAGAAACAAATAAGGAAAAAGTCCAGAACAGAGAGGTTAAGTGAAAGGTGTGGGGAGCAGACAATAGCAGGAGAAAAGGTTTCCCAAACATGTCTTTGTCAAGTAATACCCTTAGATAAATAATATTTAATAATAATAATAAAGTAAGGCCTTTATCATTATCCTGATTTAACCCAGGCAAGGTACTGACTGTTGTATACTCCTTTCTGCATTTGCAAAACAAAGTGTTCATCCCTCTGATGATTGAATCACCTATCACTAGGATGTGTCTATTTACCCCCTCATGCATCCTGCTTAGGCTGGAGTTCTGTTTGTTGATCTGATAGGGGGTTCATTTCATTTTTATTTTTCACCCATGTAGGTCTGATGAGCAAATTGCCTATTTTCACAGATGACAAGCATACAATTAACATACAAAACAAAACACATTATCAAATACAATACATTCTAACCACATATAAATCATTACTTTAACGTGTACATTCCTGGGAGATATGTAAATACATTTTTACCATTGTCTTAAAACACAGTACAGACTTACAATTCATAAACTCACATGGGAGGGAATTAATATGAGGGACCACTATATAACAGTGAACGCTGTCCAGATGTTTTCTTAAAAAAATGGAACAGTGAATGTAAACTTGGATTGAGTTCTGGTACAGTTAGGATTAACATACTTGGAAAAATAAATGCTTACTGAGTTTGTTAATAAACCAGACTTGATTTTAAACAACAAAAAAAAGAGACACATTTTAAACTGAATTCTATTAATTAAAGAAAGACAAGTGGAAAATTTGAGTAATAAACAATGGTGGGTTCTAAATGGTGCTGAAAGCATAAATCTGAGAACAGTTATATGTAACAGACATTTTTCCCTAGGAGTTTGCAGTTCATGGCTCCGTAAACCACAAGCCCATAATCTAAAACACTACAGAGAAAGATGTGTGCAAGAAGCTTTCTGGATTCCAGTGTTAAATAAGGCTTTGCTCTATATAGACACCCTAATCTTTAATGGATTTTTTAATAGTTTCGATAACATGATGTTCAAAAGTAAGATTAGTATCGAATACAATCCTGAGATATTTAAATGAGCATATTCCGTAACAATTCCATTGGTATCCTGAATACTTGGAAGATAAGAGAGACAATTCTTTTTATTTGTAAAAAGCATAGTTTTGGTTTTAACGGAATTCAATACGAGATACTTGGAGGACAACCCGTTTTGAAAAGAATCAAAATTAACCTGTAATTCAGCAAGAGCATTATTATTATGGGACTAACCTCATAAATAACAGCATCATGTGCGTAAATTATAATAGAGCTAGATGGACAGGAAGTTGGGGCATCATTAATGGGAAGAGAAAAAATGAGGGGGTCCAGGATTGATCCCTGGGGGACACCACATTTATTCAATTTGGGAGAAGAGGAATAACCACTGATAGTTGTAACATGAGACCTGTTTGCAAGGTATTGTGAAAATCATCTAATTGCCTCTTGAGAAAAATGCATTTTCCCAGTATACTAGGGAATAAGTTATGCTCCACAGGATCAAAGGCCTTGGTGAGGTCCATAAAAAGAGCGGCAACCACGTGCCCCTTATCAAGGGCACACTGGATGCCACTAGTGAACTTTACCAAGGCCATTTCTGTATTGTGTCCTGCCTTAAAGCCATGCTGACATGGGGCAAGAAAACTATTTATTGAGATATTCCAAAGCCTGATCTAGTATTATTCTTTCCAAAATCCTAGACAATAGGGGTAAAAGAGAAATGGGTCTATAATTGGATGCCAAAGATGGATTACCAGCTTTGTGTACAGGTCTTATTACTGCATGCTTCCACAACTCTGGAAAAACACAATGGTCAATCCCTGGCCAATTATATCGCCAGATTCCCTTCCAAAACCGAGCACATTATATTAAGGGATTTTAATGTGAACTGGCTGTCGGGCTCGGCCACCCCCATCAAAGACACCCTAGCTGCCCTAGACCTAGCCCAGTTGGTCAACCAGCCAACCAGGGTGAATCCCAGAAATGGATCTAGCACCCTGATTGACCTGCTAATCACCAATCAACCAAACAAAATCTCAAACCGGGTTGTCCTTCCAGACTCCTTAAGTGATCACTCCCCTATCCTCTTCACCAGGTCATGTCAGCGGCAGATACCACAACCTAACAAGTTTACCCGGCGCTGCTTTCTGCCTGGAGGCCTCACTAAACTAAGGAAACACCTAGCCCAATGTGACTGGTCCCCTATCAGCAATGCCCCCTCCATAGATGAAGCCCTGGATTACTTCACCCGCATGTTCAACAATGCGTGTGATAGATTTGCCCCCCTCTAAAAGGTCCAATCCAACAAACGTAATGCCCCATGGGTCTCACCAACCCTGCTTCAGCAACTAAAGAACCGTGATGATCTCTGGCATAAAGCAGTTGCCTCTGGAGTACCAGCAGACAGGCTCGCCTACAAGGTGGCCCACAATAGGTGCACCTGGGCCATAAGGTTGGCCATATCAGGCTATTATAAAACTACCCTTGCATCCTCCTGGGGAATGCTAGGTTATTCTGGGATAACCTAAAAGAACTGAATGGTAAAGCCAAGATGCCACCCCCTTCCCAGCTAACTATCATCATTGATTCTACCTCGGATCCACTTACCATCGCCAGTTGACTAAATGCTGCATTCTCAGATCTGAGTGCAATCCTTCCAAATGACTTCTTTGATCCCACCCCTACGACCCCTGAGCCTAACAGTGCTTACCCCCCCTTCCACCTCAGGATCATTAGAATGAGTGAAGCACGGCCGCACCTTGCAAAAGCCCTCAGGGGTTTAAACTACTGCAAAGACACCTTTGATATGAAAATCTTTAACTTGGTACTAGACTCTGTACTGTCCCCACTGACTGTTCTCTTTAACCTCTCTCTTTGTCTAGGGCAGTTTCCAACCAACTGGAAGATGGCTGCCATCACGTCAATACTGAAGAGTGGTGACCCCACCTCACTCAATAATTACTGGCCCATCTCCATTCTTCCATCCCTCTCTAAAGCTCTGGAAAAAATAGTTGCCACCCAGCTCACTGACTACCTGCTTATGCAAAACATACTATGCAGAGAACAACATGGCTTTAGAGCAGGGCATAGCACAGCAACTGCCCTCACTAACTCGCTGCACAATGCCCTAGATACGAAACACCTAGCAGGAGCTGTATTTATAGGCCTGTCGAAATCTTTCAATACAGTCTGTCAATCCTTGCTCCTAAACACTCTCTGCCTAACCGGGCTGTCTCCTGGGCCCATCTTGTGGTTTACAAGTTACCTCTCACATAGGTCCCAAAGTGTCAAGATAAACAACACTCACTTGTTTACTCTGCCTGTCCGCTCTGGAGTCCCCCAGAATTCCATCCTCGGTCCATTATTCAGCATCTTCCTGAACACCCTGCCAATAGCCTGCCCAAGTAATCTCCTGCTCTATGCAGATGATGCAATACTGTTCGCTTCCCACCCAGATCCCACAATGCTACAGTCCTCCCTGCAACTTGCCTTCAACCAGATTGAGAACTGGTTTACTGACCACAAACTAGTGGTCAATGTAAAAAAGACAAAGTCCATGCTCTTTGCCCACCGGCAGAGCAAGATCTGCGATACGCAACTAAAAATCTTCTCCAAAGTCCTCCTCCTGCTGGAACAGGTCTATACCTACAAATACTCAAATACTTGGGCCTTACATTTGATCCCAGCCTCTTCTTCCACCCACATATCAGTAAGCTTTCATCAGTCATAAATAGTCACACAGGACTACTGTATCGTCATAGAGACTGCCTACTGCCAGAGGCACTTAACCTTCCTGTCACCTCCTCAGTTCTCTCCCTAGTTGATTGTGGACTAACCGTATATGCAGCAGCTGACCACATGGCTCTAAATAAAATCCACTTAGCCATCAACAAAGCCTGCAGACTCCTCACCGGTGTTGACAGGTGTACCCACAGCTGCACCCTATATGCTCTAATGTCCTCACTTTAGACAAAAGAGTTCGTTACCAAGCAAGTCTCCTCACCAAAAAAATTCAGCTAGGGCTAACCCCCCTTGGAGTCTCTGCTTCCCTCCGCTCTTCTCATGCCTCAGCAAATACCCTCTCGGCAAATAAACTGATATGGGCTGTTCCCAGGGTCGCGATCTCACTGGCCCAAAGGTCCTTCTCCTACAGAACCCCACTATGGTACAATGAACTCCCCCCGGCCATTACCTCTGTCACCAAACTAGGCCCTTTCAAAATTGCCCTCAAAAACCACAGTCTCCATCCACTGCTGCCAGTGCTCCGACTAAGCTTGGGTGCTGTGCAGCACCTCCAATACCTGGCAATCTGGCACTGGCCAGCCCTGCCCGATCTTGTCGCTGAATTAGAGCTGGGACGCAGATGCCAGCAGGTGCACATAAACCATCAGTATCACCCTTACTACATGGAGCAAGCTTGGGCCATAGTGCTCTGTATCCCACTGTTGTCTATGCTCAAAAAAAGATAGACTGTGTTATGACAAAGTCGGTATCCAGACTGCTTGCATTACGGCACGTACAAGCCCCTTAGCCAGGCCTGTATTGCAAATAAATGCTCAGACCTCCCTCCTTATCTCCTTGTACTGTCTGCTGTCATGTACAAACTCCTTAGATGGAGTTTTACAGCTAGCCAGTTGCACAAGCCTCATCCCCTTCTTTGCATGTACTGGTCATGTACTGTTTCTTTTGACCACTTTTGTAGTATTGTATACTGCATGTTGTGTACTCTGACGAGGAGCCTTTGTAAATGAGTCTTTGACTCAAAGGGTGTAAATCCGATTGATTCAATAAATGAATAAAAATTACAAATGATAGTTAAGGGGTATGAAAAAGTATCAATACCCTTCCTCAAAATTTGTATGTCAAGGGAATCGGCTAACAAAGATGGTTTAGGATCATATTTAAGTATGTAATCCCTAGTAACCCCTGATGTAACTTTTTATAATTTAAACCTAGGAAAATCGTCAGGGTCAGATGATGGTAAATTATTTATAACTGGAAATAAGCATATTATTATTTTGTAAGGAAATTGGTTTGTCTTCGTTTCCCTTACCCATTAAGTTATTCGGAACCTTCCAAGTATGTCTGGAGTTACCTGATACTTTATTCTGCTGATTCAAAAAGAACTTTGCTTTTGCTTTCCTAGTTTCAGATTTGCATTTATTTCTCAAAATTTTAGAAACTAGTAGTGAATGTTTCTCTTTTCTGGATTTATAAGTTTTCCAGCTTCGGTCTCTGGATTTCATGAGGTCTAACGCGTCTTTAGTGATCCATTCCTGCTTAGATTACCTAATATGCATTTTTTTTTCAAAGATGGTAATCTGTTTTGGAGCTTTATCTGTGAATCCTTGTCTGTTGTTCCCCCTGTGTTCGTTATTTCTCTGTCATGTGCATCCTGCTTAGGCTGGGGTACTGTTTGTTGATCTGATAGGGGTTCAGACTTATTTGGAGCTCTATAGGTGAATCCTTATCTGTTTTCCCCCTATGTTTGTTATGTTTACGTGGCTGTACAATACACCATTCTTCAGCTGCATGCTCCTGTGCATTATTTGATGCAGTGGTGCTTGGTTGGGCGGTGCTGCTGTTCGGCTCTAATTTATTTGAAGGAGTTGTTTGGCAAAAGCTTGCAGCGGCATGGTCTATAAACTCCTCAAGCAGAGTGATCTCTTCCTGTACTGTGGGACCATGTTTTAAAACATCTGTTTCATGTAGCAGTGTAGTTATTAGCGCACACTTATCGTACTGAAATTCTTCTGATAGAGTACCCTTAGTGTACATGTCGCAGCTTTTGCAATACTGGCATTCTGTGATTTTATTAGTAGATGTGGCTAGCATACATGTCCGCATTTTGTTTCCCCCCCATTATGTTGGTTGGCCTTTCCAAAACGTTTTTCCAGTTTATGGTTCCTACCTGCTACAAGGCACTATGTAGTACACCACTGTATTTTTGGGTCAGTATACTATCCACCGAGATTGGTGAATTCACTCCTAGATGCTCCGGTGCACCAGACATGCCTGACACACAAGAACGTGTGTGTCTCGGCACATTGAGCTGCACCTGTGCCCTGCTCGCAGCAGGGCTCATTCTTAATAGGCTGTGTGACCCAGAAGTAAACCGGGGAGCCAAGCACTACTAGGGATTGCCAAACAATTTTGAAATGCTTTGTTTTGTTGTCAATTAGTTGACGTGTTCCAAAGGGTGAAAGCCGTTCATTCATGGCCCTGGCACATCTTACAAGCCTAAAATACCCACAATAGGAGTAGTATAAAACAAACTTGTAGTTCTGTCTTCCCTACAGGACTACGTAGCCTCTCTGCCTACTTCTGGTTCTTAGCCAACAGGGCTCCATTTGCACACCTCTGTGCAGCGCTATGCTTCACTGTCAAATCCAGCTAAGTTTGGGAAGAAATGAGGCACCAGTATTTGTCTCTGCAATGTTCTCTCTGCAACCATCCCCTCGCTGCTCACAATGTATCTTCTGCTCCGCTCGCAGGAGGGCTCAGTCTTATGAGGTTGTGTGACCCGGAAGTAAACCGGGGGGTCAAGCACCACTAGGGATCACACAAACAATTTTGAAATACTTTATGTTTTATTGTCAGTTGAAGTGTTCCAGTGAGCAAAAGACACTCATTCATGGCCCTGGCACATCTTACAAGCCTAAAACACTCACAATAGGAGTGATGTAAAACAAGCTTGTAGTTCTGTCTTCCCTACAGGACTGTGAAGTCTCTCTGCCTGCTTCTGGTTCTCGGCCAACAGGGCTCCATCTTCACACCTCTGTGCAGCGCTATGCTCCACTGTAAAATCTGGCTAAATGCATGAAGAAATGAGGCACCAGTATCTGACTCTGCAGCTGTCTCCTTGCTGCTCACAATGTATCTGCTGCCCCGCTCACAGCAGGGCTCAGTCTTATGAGGCTGTGTGACCCAGTAGTAAATCGGGGGGTCACGCACCACTAGAGATCGACCAGACAATGTTGAAATGCTTTATGTTTTGTTGTCAATTAGTTGAAGTGCTCCAGTGGGTGAAAGCCACTCATTCGTGGCTCTGGCGCATCTTACAAGCCTAAAACACCCACAATAGGAGTAGTGTAAAACACGCTTGTAGTACTGTCTTCCCTACAGGACTATGCAGCCTCTCTGCCTTCTTCCAGTTCTCGGCCAACAGGGCTCCATCTGCACACCTTTGTGCAGCACTACGCTTCACTGTAAAATCAGGCTAAGTGCAGGAAGAAATGAGGCACCAGTATCTGTCTCTGCACTGTACTCTCTACAGCTGCCTCCTCACTGCTCACAATGTATCACGTCCACGGCCTCAATGTTTGTACCATCTGTGGCATAGAAAGGGGGGTCGAGGCCAATTTGGACAATTTCTGGGCAGTGCTGAATGCCATTGCGACTGTTTTTTGGTATTACACTTGAGCAATTTGGCATCGAACCAGTGCAGCATGTTCACGAAGTCAGCTTGGAGGCTTGGCTCAATTTGCATGAGAGAAGGACCTGATGTGAAGATTACTGTATCATCAGTGTACATTTGGATATGTAATGCAGAGCTGACAGATGGTAGATTGTTTACGAATATGGAGAGCAGTGTGGGTCCAAGGATCGACCCCTGCAGAACACTGGCTTGGATGGGGAAGGAGGGGATTTAGTGTCACCCAGCTGTACATGCTGGTATCTGTTGGAGAGGTAGGCTTTGAACCACTCTGTGGTTGAGGGTGAGAGATCGATGGAGGAAAGATCGCTCAAGAGGATTTTGTGGGCAACCGAATCAAAGGCCTTGGCTAAGTCAACAAAAATGGCCAGAGCCAGATGGCCTTTGTCCATGGCGGTGTGGATGTGATTAGTTAATCAGAGAAGGGATGAGGAAGTGGAGTGGAGACTCTGGAAGCCAGATTTATAGGGGGTAAGTATGTCATTTGTGGTCAGAAAGGAATTCAATCTTTTAAAGATGAGAGATTCAAGAATTTTTGAAAGGGAGGGGGGGAAGGGAGATGGGCCTCTAGTTACCTGGAATGGAAGGGTCACCCCCTTATGAAGAGGGATCACTTTGGCTAGTTTCCAGGCCTTGGGGATGGTGCAGGTTGAGAGAGAGAGGTTGAAAAGATAGGTGATGGGTGGGCTGATAGTGAGGCAGAGATTTTCAGGAGGTTTGGATTGAGTCTGTCCGGACGCTGCTTAGAGGAGTTTAGGGATTTGAGAGCATACAGTACTTCTGTAGGGGTAATGGGGGGGAAGGTGTGAGTGGTCCCAGGAGGGAACATAGAGTGTTGGTTGGCTCAGGGAAGCACAAATGGTGAAGAAGTGGTTTATAGAAGAGGCAACAGATCCTGGATCATCTCAATCAGTACTTTGGGTGGGTGTGGGGGTGGAGTGAGAATAGGTACCTAGTAGGGAATGGAGAGTCTTCCAGAATGCTGCTGGTGAGGGGCAGCAGTCCTCTAGCTGCAATTTAAAGAAACTAGCTTTGGTGGTGCAAACAGTCTTAGTGCAGGCATTCCTTAGTGATCTGTAATTTTGGAGGTCAGAGGCATTAGAGGAGGCTTTGTAGACTTTTCAGGCGTGGTCTCTGGATTTAAAAAGTCTCACCAGACCGGGTGGGATCCAGGGAAGGTGCCTGTGCCAGAGTCGCAACCTTTTGGGTGGGACGCTTTGTTCTCTGCACAGGGGTAACTGAGCATGCATGACTATAGCAGTTTGGTAGCAGTGTTCAGTAGACCCATATGTGGAGTTGATGATAAGAAAGTAATTTTAATTAACCAATCATAGTACAGGAGAGCCTTTGCTGACTGTAGCAGAGCAAGATGACATTAAGTTGAATTTCTCCATTGACTGGAGCAATTATGCCACTGAGTTCTATCATCAGACTCAGCAAAACAAATTTGCTTTACTTTAAAGTCAGCAGTATTTATCAGTTTTTGGCCATCTTTAGTTATGTTATGGGTATTTTTGTGCATTTCATTGTATGTTACTGTGCACATCATGAAGGGTATAAAAGCTGCAGAACAGCAGGGAAGACAGGGTGAGGCTAAAGCACTATGGGTCAACCTTGAACCGGGCATTGACACAGAAATACGCACATGAGCGAGACACAGAACTCCAGCATGGGAGAAAGTAGTTGGGGAACTAGTGGAAGAAATACACAACATGTCAACTAAAGGCGAAGTCCCACTGCTGGGGGATTTCAATGTGCTTGACATGGATTGGACCACCAATTCAGCTGCTTCAGCCAGAAGCAGAGCCATCCTAGATTTCCTACATGGAGTTGGGCCCGGACAGCTGATGCTTGATCCTACTAAGGACAAGGTGATTCTGTACCTGGTGTTGACCAATGGGGACAGTCGTGGAAGTCCAGGTAGAAGGACAGCTGGGGTCCAGTGACCACAACATAGTGTGATTTAGCATGGAGTTAGGGACTCACTTGAGTGGAGAGAATTTCTGAATAACTCACAAAGCTGAAGGTGAACAAAGCCATGGGGCAAGATGGCATACCCTCAAGGTTACTAAGAGAGCTGTATAGGCAGGGCCCTGTGTTTACTGTGGCAAAGTGGGCCTACATTCTGTGGCAGAACCACATACTTACTGCGGTAGAACAGCTGCTGATTCTGCGGCCAATCTGCGGCAGATAAATTGTGGCTAAACAGCATACCTTCAAAGGGATTAAGTCTTAGTTAACCCTTTGACTGCCTTCGTGCAACCACTCTGCTGCACTGAAAGTGGAACAGCAGGCCATTTAACAGTATGTTGTCTTCTTATCACAAATATTAAACTGCAGTAACCCAAACCTGGCACAGCCATGGGCATCAGTGTTCTCTTTTAATGAATTTTCCCTCGCACTCTGAATTTGAAGGCTCATCTGTTCTTCTTCTGGAAATTGTGGTGGCCTTTGCTGTTCTTCTAGGTCATAATCAGAGAAGGACATACACACTTAGCTAAAACTACACAAAAGGCAAAATCTGCTTGGATTTCTTCTGGTTTATATTTACAGTTAGCAGATGTAAAGAGAGACACCAACCTGAGGGACATTGTTTTCTGATTTTGATCAGTGTCCTTTTAGATTATTATTTTTTTAAACTAGGAATACCCCAACTGCCGTGCAACAAATACGTTGAGTGCAGTGTGCAAATCTGTGTGTTGGGGGGTTGTCTTCCTATAGCAGTGAAGGAGGGTATAACTTGCAATGTCTGTAGGATTTGTTGACTCCTGATTTTTCTTTTGGGGGACACACTAAAAAATGTAAGCAAGTAATTCTTATTAAGCTGGAGTAACCTTGGTTAGAATGTTCTCATCTCACCACTCAGGGGCTATGGTGTTCTTCAGGCAGTGACCCTCATTTTACTTAAGTATAGCAGCAGTCAAACTCCATTCCAATTGTTTTCCATACCTGCTTGCTCCAGTTCTAGTATACCCTGGTCCCCATCTCTTCTGCAGCTGGGCAGACATGACCCTCCTTAAGAATTGAGCTTGATGCCACCACTTAGCACTTAGACTGCAGGTTCAAATCTGCCAAGAAATTGCTCTCACACTTGCAGGTACAGAACTGCAGCCCCCAAATCAAAACTGTGCTTGATGTCCACCAGTGTGGACCAAGTCCTCAGTCTGATGCCAGCCCTGTGTTTCTGCAATCAGCTTCTCCTCCGATACCTGTCGCCACACTGAGATTGACTGCACCTCCATGGGCACCACTGAATCTTCTCACTTCTTGACTACAGCTCACCTGCCAGTTCTTCTTTCCAAATTCATCTTCCAAGGATTCAGCATGCACCATGAGCAGCCTCACAAGGAAAAATTAACAAGGCTGAGCTACCCACACCTACACAG
The DNA here is from genome assembly GCA_016271365.2 of Neoceratodus forsteri. Taxonomy (NCBI): domain Eukaryota; kingdom Metazoa; phylum Chordata; order Ceratodontiformes; family Ceratodontidae; genus Neoceratodus; species Neoceratodus forsteri. Next base: position 1,113,796,059 of record CM028131.1, read on the forward strand.
CAGCAAATCATAACTGCCATGGACCTAATCAAGCTTTGCCACTCTTGCGTCAGTCCCACCACCCCCCACCCCCACAATACTGGCTAGTCGGAGTTATGTAACAAGAGCCAGCATGAGTCAAGATGCCATGTGGCCACTAGCTTTTCAGCTTTGTAGCAGATGGCATCAGTTTGCTGCCCCTTCTAATGAGCATGTATGCCATGGCATACTTAACATATGAATAGCTATGCTCTTGCCTTGTGTGAATGCATAGCATAGCTAGCATTTCTGCAGCTATGTGACTGACTTTCCTGATTTCTGTGGTGAGCACTGATTTCTGCGGCCACTGCCGCAACCGCAGAATCGCAGAAAACACGGGGCCATGTGTATAGGGAATTAGCAGTGCCTCAGGCAGCCATGTTCACAGAGGCACTCAAATCAGGAGTGGTTCCTGAAGACTGGAGGAGGGCACATGTAGTCCCTGTGCACAAAAGTGGTAGTAGAGAGGAGGCAGGGAACTACAGGCCAGTCAGCCTCACCTCTGTGGTGGGAATGATCATGTTGACACTGCTGAAGGAAATTATAGTGGTGCATCTGGAATCCAGCAGTGCCCAGGATATGAGGCAACATGGATTCACATCAGAAAGGTCATGTCAAATGAATCTGAGTTTTTTGCTTGGGAGACAAAGGAGGTAAATCAGGGAGGGGTGGTGGATGTTGCCTACCTTGATTTCAGCAAAGGTTTCAACACTGTCCCACATAGAAGGCTTCAGAAGATGTGGAGAAAATGAAGAGGGACCTGTGGAGAGTTGAAAAAATGGTTGTAGGTGTGGCAAATGAGGTCCAGTGCAAAGAAGTGCAAAATAATACAACTGGATAGAGGGAACCCTGGCAAGAGCTACTGGATGGGGGGTGCTGACGATCAACAAAGAGGAAAGGTACCGATGGGTTATCATTTCAGATGACCTAAAGGTGTCAAAGCAGAGCAAAAAAATGGTGAGGAGGGTCAGTGTTATGATGGGGGTGCATAGTTATATAGATCACTAGCAGAAGGCGGCCGGTAGTGATGTCATTGTATAAAACATTGTTAAAGCCTCACCTTGAGTACTGTGTGCAATTCTGGAGGCCATACCTGTGCAAGGACATTGACAGAGTAGAGGTATTCTAGAGGATGGCACCCAAGATGGTACATGGCCTGCACCAAAAAACATCTGAGGTTGGGCTAAAGGACCTCCGTATATATTCACTGGAGGAAAGGAGGGAGTGGGGGAGGGGGAACATGATAGAAACTTTCAAGTACCTAAAGGGCATGAACAGGATGTTGGAGGAGACCTCTTCCAATACAGAAGGAGTACAGTAACAAGGGGGCAGATCATGAAATTGGGTGTTAATTAAGAGGAACGGTGATATTTTATCACAGGAGGGGTGGAGTATGCATGGAATGGTCTGCCAAAATTAATGGTGGGAGCAAGCACAGTGTGGGGATTTTAACATGCATTTGGCAGGCACAGGGGAACCTTGAGGTGAGAGGTATGGAAGAAACATCACTGTCCAGATATGGTCAGAGGCCACATACAGGTGTGGTGCAGTCACCAAGGCTTTTGACGCTGTTGCACCAATCCACATGTGACCAAGGTCTTCTCATTTGAGACCCCCGTGGTTTGACAGGGCTCTCAATGAGATGAAACCCAGGTGTCAAAAGTTGAAGCGTTGCTGGCAGAAGACAGAGGCTTTGGTCAACAAACTGATTTTGAGGATTCACTGTGGTGAATATCAAAGGGCAATGAAGTGTAAAAAGGGAGAGTTCCTGTCCAGGGAGATAGCTGCAGGGAAGGAACAGACCAGCTCTGCTTTTTCGGACTGTAGACAGGCTACTTCATCCGGCCAGTCTACAGCCAAAAAGAGCAGTTTAAATCACACAGTGTGAAGAGTTTGCTCAGTTCTTATCTGACATGGTATCCTACATTAGTTCCGGGATTTCACCAGTGGAGCAAGATCTTTCTCACTGGCATCCTCAGTGGACACACCCTTGCTCAAAATCTATAAAGGAGGTATCTGGTAGACAGTACATACCTTCACAAAGCACTGTTACTAGGATGCACAGTCCAGGACAGATGCCAAATTCATCACTGCTGTCAAGCTTAGCAACTTTCTGAATTAGTTTTTTTCACCGCCTCCCATCTATACTGCTTGCAATCTGCTTACGTCAATATTGTTTTGTACCATTATGTTATTACTTTATAGCTTCACAATGTAATTGACTATTCTCAGGCCCTGCTACAGACAGCAGAACCACTCCAGTTCTCTGATTCGCCAATTCTACTCACCACAATAAAATCTACTAAGCCTCAAGGCTATCTGAACCTAGTTGTTGTACTGCTATATGCAATCATACTAAATGACACCTTGAAACAAACGACACTGCAGCTGCATTTTTTCCATACATTTGTTTCACCCCTTGAATGCATTTGGGAATGAGCTTATGTAATTCCAGCTAAAACTTATGTAGAAAATAAATAAATAAATGACTCATGAGCTTAACAATCAGCTAATTCAAATAGTACTTAATGACATATATGCAGACTTTTTTAGAACAGGATTAGCGTTATGCTTGTGCTGTGAACATACGCGAGAACTGTAACCAAATATTCTTGGACTTACACTCTTGTCTGTGTGGGGATAAATTAACACACACTTACATAAACTCACTCAAGCCAACAATTCGCCACCATTTTCTGAGCAATCACTGTCTTACTGTCTCAGATATGTACAAATTACAATACAGATGGTTATTGTGCCAATCTGCAGTTTTGGCATTGATAAGTGCTCTCTGGATCTGTCCACACTATGGCTGGAATTTCTTCGCATCCTGGATGTAACCAAGACATGCAAGTGTCACACCTAACCATTGGCACGTCTTATCTGCAGTTGGCATTTGCAAAATACTTAAACTTGAATTATCTTTTGATAACTTTCTACTTGTGTAGTACGAGCATTCAGAAATGTTGTCCTATGTGTGTTAACAATACTAGTTGAGAGGTGTTTTTATTTGATTTTGCTTGAACTGGTATTTGTCTGGCTCCAGTCTAGACTTAACACTACAGCATATGCAACTGCGAACAGTCCACAGTCTGATGTACCACTTTGAAGCTAGACGCTTGGCCACTTTACATGCAGAATATCTCCTTTTACTTCCTTTAATCTGGCGAGTTTAGCAAAAGAAATATCATTGTACAATGCCCTCATGGAGTCGTACACCAGAAAGTACAGTTACGTAAGAACTTACCGTAACAGTAGATCTTCGAGAGAGGCTCTTGCAGTAGGTAATTACATATAGGACTGACACCGGCCGGTGGCAGGACCCCACGGAAAAATTTCTAGCAAGCAGTCCCTGGCGAGGGACCGCCCCCACGTCAGGTGACCGGCGTCATGTGACGTCGGTATAAAGGGGCGTTCCTGGACGCCCACCTTCCAGTTCTTTCCCGCCACAGGCCCGGAAGGCCAAGACAAGAGAGAAGCAGATGTTTTCCTTCCTGGAAAAGGAGCTGAAAAAGCCTAGGGGGATGGAGGGCACGAAGGTATTACCTACTGCAAGAGCCTCTCTTGAAGATCTACTGTTACGGTAAGTTCTTACGTAACTGTACTATCTTACTTCGAGAGGGCTCTTGCAGTAGGTAGTTACATATAGGACTGAATCCCAAGCAGTCTGGAACAAATGAAAGGCACCGGGAGGAGGAACTACTCCAAGAAGTAGCAAAAAACCTTGCAAGCCTCAAGACAGGAGGCCTTGCAAAACAGCTAACCTGAAGCCTACTCTACGGCGAGAGACAATGTCCAAACTGTAATGTTTCGAAAAGGTATGGACAGAAGTCCAGGTGGCAGCAGCGCATGTCTGCTGCAGACACATCCTTGAAACAAGCCGCAGAGGCCACTACTCCATGCGTGGAGTGACCTCTGACTTGACCCGGAAGGGTCTTGTTGAACTTGTCATAACAGAAAGTGATGCAAAGAGCCAACCACTTCGACAGGCATTGCTTGGAAACAGCATTGCCTTCCCTTTTGTGAGCAAAAGAGATGAACAACTGATCAGTCTTTCTGAGATCCTTTGTCCTATCGGTGTAGTATCTCAGAATCCTGTGAACATCCATGGTATGGAGTAAATACTCTCCTTGATTGGAGTACTGCGTGAAAAAGGCAGGTAACTCTATAGACTGATTTAAGGTAGACTCCGCTACCACCTTAGGCAGAAACTTAGGGTCCATGCGAAGAGCCACTCGTTCTTTGTGAAAAATCAAATAGGGGATTTTACACATAAGGGCCTGGAGCTCGGAAATTCTTCGAGCGGAAGTAATGGCCACCAAGAAGAGCGTTTTCCATGAAAGAAACTTCAGATCTGCAGATGCCGCAGGTTCGAAGGGAGGAAGGGTAAGTTTCTTGATAACAAAGTTCAAGTCCCAAGGGGGAGCAGGAGTCTGAACAGGGGGCTTCAGATGAAGTACCCCTCTGAGAAAAGTCTTAGACACCTCTAATTGGGCAAAGGCTTTATCAGCGAAAGGAACATGATACGCTGAAATAGCAGCCATGTGCACTTTCAAGGAGGAATGACTGAGACCCAGGTCGAAGAGATGACGTAGATATTCAAGCAGAATGGCCACTGAACAGGAGAAAGGCTCCACGTTCCTAGAAGAGGCCCAAATAGAAAATCTCTTCCATTTCATGGCATAAGTGGACCTAGTGGAGGGTTTTCTAGCCTCCACCAGAATCTCGGCCACTTTTGGAGAGACACCAAAGCGAGATTGGGCTAGGTCTGCAGGAGCCATGCATGAAGTTGTAGGGACTTGAGGCCCAGATGGACCAGGGTCCCCTGATCCTGGGTCAGCAATCCTGGAGATAAAGGAAGAGGAAGAGGAGGAACCTCTGAGTATTGTTGTAGAAGAGAGAACCAGATTTGCCTGGTCCAGAAAGGAGTGATCAGAATCATTCTCGCACCTTCTGTTAGTTTCTGTAATACACGAGGGACCAGAGGAATTGGGGGAAAAGCATAGACGAATCTGTCGTTCCAGTTTAGAGACAGAGCGTTGCTCCAGAAAGCGCCTTGCTCTGGAGCGAGCGAGCAAAAGGTGGGAAGTTTTGCATTTTGGGAAGAGGCGAACAGGTCTACCTGTGGAGTCCCCCAAAGCTGGAAGATGTCGTCTAGAACCTTTTGGTCCAACTCCCACTCATGTGGCAGAGCAGAGGAGTGGCTCAGCTTGTAAGCTAGGGTATTGTCGACTCCTGGAACATGAATCGCCATGAGGTGAAGGTTGTGAAGTGTTGCCCAGTCCCAAACCCTCACTGCTTCCCTGCATAGAGGGTAGGATCGAGTCCCTCCCTGCTTGTTGATGTATCACACCACGCACATGTTGTCCATCTGGACAGCTAGGTGACGGGGAAGAATGTATTGGTGAAGGGCTCGGAGAGCATATAGTACTGCTCGAAGCTCGAACACATTGATGTGGAGAGCTAGCTCCAATCTGGACCATAAACCCTGGGTTCGGTGAGGACCCAGATGGGCTCCCCAACCTTCGCCTGATGCGTCTGTGGTCACAGTCTGGGAGGGGGGAGGATGACAGAAGGGGACACCCCAAAATAGGTTCTCTCGAACCATCCACCATTGCAAGTCTCATGCCATCGGCGAGGGGATCAGAACTAGATGATCTAGGTCATCCACAAGTTGATCCCACTGTGAGCAAAGAGTCAACTGAGAGATCCTCATGCGGAGCTGAGCGAGGGGAACTGTCAGGATGGCGGCCGCCATAAGCCCCAAAAGACGTAGGACCGACCTCGCTGGAACCTTCCTGCATTCTGATAGCGGGGAAATCTGTGACTGAAGAGAGGCCGCCCTGTCTGGAAGAAGGAAGGCCTTGCTCACCGTCGTATCGAGGATGGCCCCGATAAACTGTAGTCTCTGGGAGGGATCCAGATGAGACTTGGAATGGTTGATGGTAATACCCAGGCAAGTGAAAACCTGCTGGGTGAGGGAGAGAAATGCAGAGCTCCTCTCCTGGATGAGGGCAGCCAGGAGCCAGTCATCCAGGTGGGGAACCTGAACTCCCATAGCATCAGGTGGGCTGCTACCACCGCCAGGCATTTGGTAAAACTCGGGTGCCGAGGAAGGGACCAAACGGGAGTGCCCGAACTGGTAATGGTTCCCTGGAAAGCAAAACCGAGGTACTTTGTGATGCGAGGGACGAATGGGGATGTGCAGATATGCGCCCTGCATATCCAGCGTCATTAAAGCCATTGACCCGCCGAAAGGGGCTGAAGGGTTTGTAGGGAGAGCATCCCGAACCTTTTGTATTCCACGTAAAGGTTCAAAGAGCTGAGATTGAGAATGGGTCTGAGATCTCTTGTCTTCTTTGGGACCAGGAAGAAATGAGAATAGTAACCCGTCCCTTGAAGGTGAGGGGGAACGGGTTCTATGGCCTGCTTCGCGAGAAGGGCAGAGATTTCTTCCTGGACCAAAGGAAGATGGTTCCTTGCATAGGACAACTTCAGAGGGGGGGTGGCGGGATGGTTTCTGTAGAAACTCTATGGAGTGCCCCTGCGCTATAATCTGAAGCACCCATGAATCCGTTGTTATCCTCTCCCAACCCGGAAGGTGGAGGGAGAACCTCCCTCCTACTGGTTCCTCCAGTGTGTCCGGAGGTGGTGGGAGAGGGGAGGAGTCAGGTGGTGTGGGGCAGCGCCGCAGCTGGGGCACCCGCTGCTTTTTTGGGTGGTGGGGGCCTGGCAGCTGCCGGGGCCTGATGTTTAGTGGCCCGCCTTCCTTGGGGTTTCGCTTGTGGCCGACTGCGTCTGTGAAAAGGACGGCACTGTGGGGGATGGGGACGGTACATGGAATCCACAGATTTCAGAGCCGTCCCCTTCTCCTGCAAGTCGGTGATTATGTCCTTGACATCACCACCGAAAAGCACTGAACCCCTGAAAGGTGCTTCCTGGATTGATGACTGCACCTCCAGGACCAAACCTGACACGCAGAGCCAGGCATGACGCCGAAGACTTACAGCTAACGCGGAGCTCCGCCCGGCAGTGTCCACTGCATCGTATGTCATCCGCAGGATGTGATGACTGGCCGAACGAGCAGAACGGACTAAGTCAGCTAACTCCTGCTTGACTTGGGAGTCAGGTAAGGAGTCAATCTTGGGATTCCACCTGGGTAAGGATAGCCTTCTGGTAATCCCCCATATGAGCGACATAATTTAGGGCCCGAATTCCCAGTGTGGAAGAGGCATATATTTTTCTTCCATACTGGTCCAGGAGGCGAGATTCTTTATCTGGAGGAGATGAGCTTAGATGTTTGGGATGTGCTGACCGGCCGTGAGCAGCGCTAATCACGACCAAGTCTGCACGAGGGTGTGAATCCAAAAAGTCTACACCCTCCGGAGCCTGGTATAGCCTGTTGGACTTCCTGAGAAGCGGGGCTAAAGCCGACAGTTGTTTCCAAATAGTGGAAACAAGGTGGGCGTGAGGCTCGATCTAGGGTGGCACTAAAGTAGGAGCTGTCAGGAGCAGGTCCAGATGTTCGGTGAGTTTGACCCACTGAGGATCTGGTTCCAATGAGCGCCACTGATGTACTTCCTGGATCTTTCTGAGGGAAGGGTCCTCCGGAGGAGACTTCCGGGGGTCCTCGGCTGGGGCTTGGATGGAGAGCGAGGCTCGTCGTCTCTCTCGGAGCATCCATTGGAGGAATCCGAGGAATCCAAGAGCGAAGAAGAATCAGAAGCAGAATAAGACTCCCTGACACGTCTAGGGGGAGGAATGGGTTCCTTAGTGGGGATCCCTGGATGCGTGTCCTGCCCCTCTTGGGATCCAGAGGGAAGGGCTCTGGGGTCCAGAGGTGGTGAGGGAGTGTGCCGTCTCGGGCGTACGGGGGCTGGGGGCAGCACCATTGCCGTAAGGCGGCTCTCAACTTCCTTGGTGAGCTGAGCCTTGGCCTCAGCCCACCAGGAAGCCAGAGTCTCCTGCAGATCCACCGGTGGCCGAGGGGGTGGTGGAGGTGGAGGGGGGGATAAGTATACGGATTGCATCCGTAAGGCGAGTATCCAAAACCCAGCTGCGGGAAAACCAGTGCCGGGTATTAAGGCGTTGGGTACTGCAGCATTGGTGGGACTGGCATCGGGTACTGTGGCGCTGGATACTGCGGACCCAGGTATGACGGCATCGGATAAGACGGCGGGTACCCGGGTGCTGGAGGAGCTGCTGGAGCAGGCGGCGTCGGAAGGAGGCCCCAGGCGGGTCAACATTGAGAGGCCGGGGGCTGGGCCTGATGGAAAAGGAATATCCCCGCCGGCGTGCCAGTGGGCCGGGCCGAACCGCATAGGTGGACTGGCATTGGGATCGCATTGAGCCGCGTCCGGGGCCGCATCAACCGTTCCCTAGGAAGAGAGGTCTGATGGGGTGGAAAATCTCCCGCGACGCCCAGGGATGGAGGAGAAAAAGTCCTCGGGTCAGGTTGGGTGACTCAGGCTCCCGGACGCAGTGAAGGCTGCGAACTGGGTACGACGGGGGTGGAGGGTCCGCTCATAGGTTCTATCACCCAGCCGATGTCGGGGCTGACGCAGCTGGGGCTGGTTCTCGCAGGCGCCGGAGGAGCCAGTGTCCATCTTACGGGGTTCCTCATCGGAGGCGGGCCGAGGTTGTGCGCTGCCCGAGGGGTCGGGCGTCTTATCAACCTTCTCCCAGCGGACGTTGGAGGGCCCAACGTCCAACTTATGGGAGTCGCCCGCACCAGTAGGCCGCAAGCCTGCGGCGGTACTGGGGGCGGAGGCCTCCTTTTTCCTGGAGGCGCCTGCAAGGCCCGAGCGCGAGCCCGACAGGCGGGCCAACACCTCCTCCAAAACCTTGGAGGCTGCCGTTGGACGGTCCCCCGGAGGGGATATTACCTGGGCCACGACTCTGGCCGGAGTTGCGGGCGAGGAGGCCTTCTCCCGGTGCCTTTCTTTGTCCCGCTTTTTACAATGCCCTTCTGGAGAGGTCGATGCCTGCCTGAGCTTCTTCAATTCTTTTTCCATCGAAGACATCTTTTTCTTTAGAAGATGGGCTTCCAGGGACCGTTGGCGTCGCCTGTGGGTAGCCGCATTGAAGTGCAGGCAATACGGGCACTTGTTGACCGGGTGGTCGGGGCCTAAGCAAAAAAGGCAGAGGGAATGGCCGTCCTTGTGTGGCAGTTGGGCGCCGCACGAGTCGCACTTGTTTTTGGAAGGTGTAGGGGACGACATACACCGATGCTGACCTGACGATGAGAAGAAAAAATACTGAAAACTTCCGTAAAACTGACAAAAGAACAGGGCTTTACTAAGCACGAACTTTACCACGAGGTGCTGCATGAGCTAACGGTGGGAAAGAACTGCAAGGCAGGCATCCGGGACTGCCCCTTTATACCGACGTCTCATGACGCGGTCACCTGATGTGGGGGTAGTTCCTCGCCAGGGACTGCTTGCTAGAAATTTTTCCGTGGGGTCCTGCCGCCGGCTGGCATCAGTCCTATATGTAATTACCTACTGCAAGAGCCCTCTCAAAGTAAGATCTGTGTTTTCATCTGTATTGATATCTGTTGCAGTGACCCAATGATTATTGTTCACACTAACTATGTAAATGAACTTCTTAGTGGGGTCTCAATCTTATGTAATGACTGAAAGTGCAAACAATTCTGAATTGTGATTCCTGGGTTAAGTTTCAGAATTAGTAATGACGCATAGTCAATGATATCACTATCAATCGATGATTTTTCATTCCTTATTAATTCAGCTGTGGTATTCAAGTCATGTAGCATGTATGGTTTAATTGGTGTCACTTTTACACGTGCTACGCCTTTACTGTCCGAGTCAGAGGTAAAGGCCTTGCTTGATGTTGCATCTTCCAGCTGGAATGAAACATTTTGTAATAGGAAAAATATTTTAACGCATAGTGTGCTGTCTATTGAACTGTTCACATCTTACGCTTCATCAGTAGTATCACCTGAATCTGTTACGTAATCGTTACCATCTTGGTGAGCGTTTGAGTTTATGGACTCCATCATGGTCTCATACGGACTTTCCTGCTCATCATATACCATACTTTTAAAATAAGGCTTCAGGTGGGTATAAGGGACACAATGAGCACACTGTTGACCATCTAGATTTGCTAGAAATATTCCTCTGTCCAAAACTGAAGCTATCCTGTGTATTTAAAAAAACATGTAATTAATAACTCCCTTATTTTTCCTACTTGCAGATACAATGGGGAGGAGGAGGGAGGGAGGGAAGGAGGTAGAAAGTAGGCCGGGGGGATAACAGAAACAGAGTTACAGTCAAGGTCTAAGAAATATGTGTTTGTTATGGGGAGGGAGAGATAGATGAGGGGAATGATTAGGAGTAAGGAAAGGGTTATTATAGGAGGTGGAGTAGGAAAGGAGAGGAGGAGTGGGTGGAATAGGGAAAGGTGGGCAGAGATGAGGGGGGTAGAATGGATTATGGCAGTCTAGCCTCAAGGTGATGAAAGCATGTACCAGCTTTGCCAATTAATTTGGGCGATGTTCAGGATATGGAAAAAACAGGACCGGACAACAGTTGACACCTGCGCATCAATTGTCAGTTCATTGACCAGAACAACACCAAAATTATTCACCTTTGGGAATGCCCCAAATTCGGTTGGGCCAGTGAAAATCCCCAACCTATCCCCAGAGGCCCCCAAAATCAAAGAACTAAAATTATAAAAAGGGTCTCAGAAATGCTGCAATCTGATTGGCTGTTAGGATTCCAAGAGCCTTACATTAATCTCTGTTACACTGTCACGTACAGCCTGATCACCATGGCACATGATTTCTTCTTGTCAGCATTCCATCCTCTAGCACTGCTGAATGACTGGAATGATGCTTTCTGATTTTGAACCAGCATTCTTAAATTGTTGCTGGAAGAACTATTTTATTAAAAATCTCACTCTTAATGAGGTAAACATTTAAAAAGTATAATTTTAACACTTTTCTTTTGGAATAATTTTATAATAGCAATAAGGCACTCCCAGGACTTAGATTAACAGTCCAGGGGTCACGTGATGGCAGCCAGCTAAATGGCAGCTGAGGCCTAGAGCTCTTCCCTCCAGCCGCTTTAATCGCCAGTTTCTGAGTCCTTCTGTGCACCAATCTTTGGGAAAATAACATTAAACAGGTGCTGATATACTCCCTAGCGATTCAAAGTAAAATTTCAGTAGATCTACTTTACCTACAGAGAAGGATGGAGGTGGATGGGAGGCAGGCCGCAGTGAAGCATACGCCGCCTGCAACCCCCGAAAAAGCAGCCAAAAAGCAACGGAATCAGGGAGGCCTGAAGTCCTGAGGAGCAGGGAAAAGACACAGCCGTCCAGTCCTCTGACGGAGGACAGGTTCCTGCAGGAGCTGACTCCGCTGAAGGAAATTCTTCAGGATTTAACTGTGGAGCTCAAGTCCCTATGAAGCGACCTCTCTTCAGTATCTACGCCCGTAACTGACACAGAGGCCAGAGTGTTCTCTATGGAGCAGTGGAAAACCAAAGCAGAGGTGGAGATGGCTGGAATTAACCAGCAGATGCAGAAACTCCAGGCTAAAACCGAAGACCTAGAGGGGCGTAATCGCTGAAAAAATTTATTAATCTTAGGCTTACCGGAGATGGAGGAGGGACCCGATCTTATGGCCTTCTTGCAAAAGTTTCTTATTAAAGTGGTAGGCCTGCCGATCAGCCTAACTTACCACCTTGAACGGGCCCACCGACTGCTGGAGGCCTCGACCCCATCGGGTCCCTCCGCGTCTCCCATCATAATGAAGTTTCTGAGTTACATTGAGACAGCATGTATAGCAAGTCCTGGGACCTGAAGGAGATTGTGTGGGTTCGTCAAGATCTGGATCGCCCAGGACCTCCGAAAGAAACTAGAGAGAAGAGAGCAGCCTTTCACCCCACGGTCCAGAAGTTAATCGCTGCATCTATCCCCTTTAGAATGTCATACCCCGCGATTCTCAGGGTTACAATCGGAGGTACCACCTACAGTTTTAACACGGCAGAAGCGGCCCTGAAGGACCTCTCTATTAGACTGCCTGATTTGTTTAAGACCCCAGGTTGAGAGACTGATCATGTCTGTACTACTGTAGCAAAGTTGGACTTAGTGGCTACCTGTTAAGTGTCTTTTTCCTCTTTCCCCTTTTATTTTGGCCCATTTGTTGGTTGCTCCTTTTAGCCCCCTTCCTGCCTACCCTTAGAGTTATTATTTGCTATCCCTTAGCTTCCCCGACTGCCACTGAATCTTCTTACCTGTGCTGCAGCTGTTTGCTGGCCAGGGGGGCTGAATGATGTCCCGAGGGGTAGGCGCTGGGCTATTCAGACTGGGGTTTGTGATCATGGTCTAGTCCCGGAATTTGTCTATTGGGAACAGTCCCGGGGTAACTTCCTGTTTGACTGGACCGGTTTGGTCCGATATTGAAACAGAATCTCCGAATCAAAATGGCTGGTCTGGGAGCACCTTTCGTATACAGGCCTGGTTTCCAGCTCAATTCCTATACCTATTATATTCACTTAAAACTAGTTTAGACCATATAACTTATATTTTAGGACTGCTATACCCTTTGTCCTCTTTTTTCCTACAGGCTAAATGGTTCTATTGTTACTTGTATATATGTAAATTGTTGTATATAATCATTTCATGCCATTGTATTGCTATTTATTCTATTCTTGTCTATGTAATAATACTTGTATCCTCATTTGTATGACCACTCAGGTCCATCTTGTAAATGAGCTTTGCTCAATGATGTTCGCCTGAATAAATAAAGATTTTGATTGATTGATTGATTGATTCCCCCTTCTTATTGATGCCTGAGCCAGGGGGTGAGTAAATATAGAGTTTGGATTTTGGCCATGTCTGTTTATTGAGATGTCATTTAATTAGAAGATGGGGTTGCACTGGGGCTGTGTTTTTTCTCTTATTTGCATATCTATCGGTCTATCTGGTGATTTGGGGTGGGGGAGGGAGGTATTTTGCTCTGGGGCCTAGCGATTAGCTGAATGCTGAATTGCGAGCCTAAGGTAGGGGGGTTGGCCAACCTCACCCCAGTCGCCTGGTTACTGCTGATTATTCTATGTTGGGCTGGGTCTACTCTTTGCTTTAAAGATTCTGTGGTTTGGACCTTTCCCTACTGCCTGACCAGGTGAACTGGGGTTTTAGGGTTGCAAAGTGGGTTGGATGGCCAGGTCTTGCACTTTTATTGAGTCCTGTTCTCTTCCAGTCCTGGCTCCAAGATGTAAATAGTTGTTTGTTTGGGGTATGGGAGGGTATAGGGAGGGAAGGTGGGTGGGTGTCTGTGCTACTTTCATTCTGTCAGACCACGGTTGGATATATGGAGGGGTCGAGTGGGGTTGGGGTGGGAGAACTACTTTCGATATATACTGTGTTTTGCTATAAACTAACAAGTAATTTCATATTGTATAACTTATACTTTAAATGTTTTCGGTGGCAATTTAGAGGGTGGGATTTTGGAGATTGCATTGGGTGGGAAGGGGTTTGGGGGAGGTTAGCCTGCCAAATTAGGTTTTTGTGCGACCATACTCTGGCTAGAACAATTCTTGTGAATTTCTGGTTGTTTAACCTTGGTATATTCTGGCAGGCTGTGGGGTTTTGGGTATATTTGGGCTTAGTGTGCTGTTCCCTTTTCACCATTTCTGGATGTTTCTGGTTTTATACTCCTTTTGTTCTGTATTTAAAATGGCTATTAGTACGGTTAAAATAGTTTCCTGGAATGTACGCTGGCTCAGGGATCGGGTCAAACGAACTCAGGTATTTAATCACTGCTCATTGCTGCAGGTGGATATACTTTTTCTTCAGGAAACCCACTTGGGTCAAGCAGACATCAAATCCCTATCTCGATCTGGTTTCTCACAGGTCTATGTGGCTGGAGGTTCCAGCCTTAGTAAGAGGGTGGCAGTTCTCATTAAAAAACACGTCTTGTTTATGAAAGAATTGGTTGCATTGGACCCAGAGGGGAGGTTTGTCCTGGTTAAGGGTACCCTCAATGGGAGTACCGTTGTTTTAGGTTCCGTGTATGGGCCTGTTGGGGGGAACCCCGAGTTCTTTATGTCCCTTGCTGACAGAGTCAGCACTCTCCTCCCTTCCCAACTCATATTGGGTGGGGACTGGAATGTCCCCCCTCATCCATTTTGGACAGGGACCCTCATGACAATCGTCCCCCTACTCCCGCCCAAAGGGCCCTTCATGATCTTTTATTAATGCTAGGGCTATGTGACCCCTGGAGACTTTCGAATCCCTCTTTTTGGGCTTTCTCTTTCTTTTCTCAACCCCATAAATCAAGGTCGAGAATAGATTATGTACTGTTTAGTAAAACTTTTCTTCCCAGTCTTCTTCAGTCTGGTATTGATCCAATTATTCTCTCAGATCATGCAATAGTTTGGATCAAACTTTCCTTAAATCCGGATTTCTGTCGAGACACTATATGGAGGCTGAATAGTCAATTGCTGAAAGACCCCCACACGGTTTCGCATATAAAATCTTTGATCTCTCTTTTCCTTGCAGACAATCTCGAGTCTACTCTGAGATTTGATATGATTTGGGGCTCACTAAAATGTTATCTCAGGGGTGAGTTAATTAAGATAGCTTCCGCAAGGAAGAAGGCCCGACTTGCAAAATCTCTTTCTCTAGTGAGTAAAATTAGAGAACTAGAAGCAAGTTATTCCCCAACCTCCTTGTTGCTGTCCCTTAAGGCTCTCCTGGCAGCTAAGAGTGAGTACATGGATCTCCTGAAAGAGAAAACTGAATACTGCCTTGTGCGAACTCAAGCTAAATATCTAGATCATGGGGAGAAGGCCGGTAAACTTCTGGCCTTGCGCCTATGGGTGCTAGAAAGCTCCAGGATAATCCCATCCTTACACTCCCCAACTGGTTCCATAGAAACTTCCCCTAGAGGTATTACCCAAATATTTGAAAACTATTATATGGACCTTTATAGTAAACCCTTATCTTCTGCTCCTATTTTGAATATTATTGCATATTTAGAGGACACCGATATCCCCCATTTGTCATCGTCCCATCATAAGATTTTGACTGCTCCCATCTCTCTTGAGGAGATAGAGAGAATTATCACCTCCATGACTTCAGATAAAGCACCTGGACCTGATGGCTTCCCTGCTAATTTCTATAAAGTATTTTCTAAAGAGCTTGCACCTATACTCCTTAAGTTGTACGAGTATCTCTCCTCCTCTAGTGATATAGATCCCACTCTTTTTGAAGCCACAATTATGCTAATTCCCAAACCGGATAAAACTCTCACGGACCTGGCGAATTACCGACCTATATCCCTCCAAAATTATGACATGAAAATCTTTGCTAAAATCCTGGCTGAAAGGATTAAAAGGTTTGGTCTGGCTTATAGTCGAACAAGTAGGTTTTGTGTCGCTAGATCCTCTGCAGATCACTTAAGAACCCTATCTAATATCTCCCAACAAGCTCAAACAGTCTCTCATCCTATGGCATTGGTTTGTTGGGCTTAGAAAAAGCCTTTGACCGAGTGGATTGGACTTTTCTTTGGGCTGTGATGGAGAGGATGGGCTTTCCGACACCATTCTTAAAATGGGTTCAGGTTTTCTATTGCTCCCCTTCGGCCAAAATTTATTGTAACGGAGTTTTTTTCTCCCTTTTCCGTTTATACACTGGCACCAGACAGGGATGTCCTCTCTCGCCTCTACTATTTAATCTATACCTAGAACCCCTTCTTATCAGACTTAAATCCTCTCCACTCGTTAGAGGCTGCATGTTACAGCAGCAGGAATTGGTGCTTTCAGCTTACGCAGATGACATACTCCTGCATCTGGAACGTCCGGCTGAATCCCTAAAAGCGGCGATTGATGTTAAGCAGTTTGGAGCCCTTTCTCAATATAGATTGAATATTTCCAAGTCTGAAATCTTTCCATTAAATGTTCATACATGTAAACAGGATTTTATTACTTTTGGTATGAAATGGGCTCCCAAATTGATCAAATATCTGGGGATTCATTTCACGACAGAGCCCTCTCTTTTGAAGAAGCTCAATTTGGATAATATTAAAAATCTTGTTCACCAAGATTTGCCGTGGTGGTCTACTCTTCCCATCTCTCTCTGGAGCCGGATCAATATTCTTAAGATGAACATCCTTCCCCGGATCTTTTACCCCCTTAATCTGTTAAATCTTTGGTTGCATATCCTATTTTCAACATTTTCATGCAATGTTTTCCAATTTTATCTGGCGAGGAAAGGTGTTAGACGCCGATTTCTAAATTATCTCTCCCCAAGGACAAAGGCGGTCTCCGGCTTCCTAATCTTTTACTCTATCACTGGGCAGCTCATCTTTCTAAACTAGGGAAATGGATTTCTATGGATCCTAACCTTTCATGTCCGACTTGGCTTCAAATTGAGAAGTCACTTCTCTCGGGGGCCAAATTGGATACCTATGCTGTATTCTTTATTCCTCCATCAGCAGTTTTGCACTGGTTGACTGATAATACGATTTTGACATCCCTTAAATCACTTGCTCAATGCCTACTGTCCCTTAACATCCTTGCTAGCTCGGATTTGGGCCAGCCGGTGGTCCTTAATCCCAATATCAAGTTGGGTCACTCAAGGCTGGCTCCTGATTGGCTCCCACAACTTAAAGAAGCTAGACTGGAGCACTTTTATGATCAAGGATCTCTCCTATCTTCTGCTGATATACTCGATAAGTTTGACATTCCTAAGGGGGAGATATTCAAAGTTTACCAATTAAGGCATCTTATCGCTGGGAAGTTCGGTATCTCCTTTAGTGAGTTGGTGGCCTACCCCTTTCTTTCTCAAGTAATAAATCTCGCTTCTCAACCACACTCTACTTTGTTAATCTATTCCCTTCTCCTAAATTATAAATTTCCCGATATAGTTGGGGGTTCTAGTATTTGGTCATCTTTGTTGTCTGAATCTCCCTTGAATTGGTCCGGTATATGGAAGGATCTTCATAGATATCATACCCAGGATAGACTAAGGCTGACTCAATATTATATTGTGAATAATTTATATTACACCCCTGCTAAACTTTTTAAGCTTAAAAAACTTCCTCACCCTACTTGTTCTAGGTGCATGCAGGAGGAAGGGAACCCCCTTCATGTTTTTTGGTCCTGTAGCAAGGTTGCTCCCCTGTGGTCTCTTATCCGGGACAATCTGGACCCCCTTCTGGGTCTGTCGACCTTTTTTAACCCTGAGATCTGTATTCTGGGCGAGTATTCTCACATAGACAGTGTGGAGCGCCGGTATCATATGGCTTTGGTGTCCATGGCGGTCAAGAAGTTGGTCCTGAGGCACTGGACTGACCAATTGGCCCTGACTTACGCTGACTGGCTGACTGAGCTTACTGCATACCTTAACTCGGAGAATCTAATTGCCAGCCTGCACTGTCGTAGTGACCTGTTTCAGAAGAGATGGGGTAGATTACAGTTGCTATGTTTGCATTAATGAGTTCATGACCTTATCCCTGCTGCCCGCATAGGCAACTTATATTTTGTTTTGTTATGTATTGTTTTTAGCAAATTCATTGTTAAGGGAGATTTCATATATAAATGATCGGTATTAGATTCATCCAGGCTATAGGAAATATTGAGAAGGCACACTCGGGTAGGGGGTGAGGGGGGTGGGTGAATTTGTTTTGGGTCCGATAGAAGTTTTTATTTCCTCTGCATATGTAATTTTGGAAGGGGTGGGGATTTTGATTGCGGGGGTTGGGGGTTTGGTTTTACCATGTATTTTCATGTTTTATTTACCTGGCATGTTTGTTATGTTTTGTGTGTTTATATATTTGAAAATTTAATAAACTTAAATTTAAAAAAAAATAGATTAACAGTCCAGTTAATCACCCCCAAGGGACAATACAGCACTTGGCTGCACCTCGTGCCACATTACAACATTACAACCCTAGGGGGTGATTTACAGACTGTTAATTTAACCCCTGGTCATACCTTATTGCTCAATTAACTGATTCATCACTTAGCATCGGTGAAGCCTGACTCCCGAAACAAGCTTTAGACTGGGAATAAACTCCAAAATCACCCACCTCGCCTTGCTTTTGAATAGATTGACCATCCGTCACCTGCAGCCACATCAAATGACTCACATTCCCCCCACCTTCTGTTCTGTTCAGTGCTGCTCCTCTTAACAGCCACTTCATTCTGCCTACGTTGCAGTGCCACTAACTCCACACTCCCATCACAAGTCTCTGCTGCTCGTCCCCACCCTCCCACCCACAAAAACCTCTGCACCAAGAACACTGCTACTCACTAGCTCTCCCTCATTTCAGCTGTCATGCCTGGTGTTACTAACTTAAAAACCTGGATCTGGGAGAAAGTGCACCAGCCAGCAGGAGCCGCCAGTCAGTGAAGCTGCTCCCGTGGCTAATGTAAGAGCCTGGGGGGGGGGTGGGTTCAAGGAAGAAAATCAGCAAAGGACTGCTATTGTAAGTTAAGTCCCTCCATGGCAATGAAAAGCCTGGGAGAGGTGTTCCTAGAGTGGATGAGAGGACCACAGCAGCAAATGCGGGGGATGCTGCACATCAGAAGCTGCACTGTGGCTTAATGGAATGCCTGCAACAGCCAAGCTTCCTGTCTGTCTCGATCCTTCCCCTTTGCACCTTCCTCTTATGGGAACTATATTTTGTCTGGTGGAGGAATAAAATCAATAAAAATAATGAAAAATAAAAAATGTTATTCTTTTATTACCAAAAAAAGGAGTTATTAAGCTGGCCTGGTAGCGCTGAGGGTTGAGGTGCTGGATGCTGCACCTCGCACCACGCTGGTGACCTGGGTTTGGGAACAAGACCAGGTTGTTGGGGGTCAACTGGGGGGAGGGCATGGAGTGGGATTGAGTTGCCATGAGGTGGCTCTGCTCTCCTGGGGTGGGATGAGTGCTTGTTCCCCTGTAGTTCTGCTCCCATCAGGTGGCGGTCTGATGGGAAGCGTATGCAGAGGAGTCGGCAGGCAATCACCAGCGGTGGGGTAGAAGGGGTTGAGCTGGTGCTCAGCATGCGTGTGCACCTTCACATGCATGCACAGGTGTGTCTGCTGGGTGACCTGGGTGGGGAGAAAAACTAGGGAAAAAATGCACAAAAACTACATAAAAAAAAAAAAAGGAGTCGTATAATTGCAATATCTCACTCGATGCTATGGGTGATGCCAGGATTTACACATGCCTGGTGTGTTTTGTTCACTCAGCCTGTGGCCTCGTGACCAAACAACCCACCAGGTGTAGGTAAATCATGTCACTTCTTTTTGTTTCTGGGATGGCAGTCAGTGAACCACTCAATGTAAGCCATCAATCTATACAATATTTTAGAGTTTGAAACTTCAACACAACTCACTTAGCCACTCAAAGAACTGTACCTTGCTAGATCTCTAGTTATAAAATATATGAATACAAATATTGGTAAACGGTTCAGAGCATAAATAACTATATTCTAATGAGATAAGATTTACCTGTATGGACCATTCCAAACTGGCATGAAACAATCCCCTTTCGGCCTCGTTTTCTTGAATTTTTCTTTAATACAAAGTCACCAACCTTAAAACTGAAGCATCTGTAACCCTTGAGCTTCCTTTCTTTGTACAGTTTTTTGTCCTTCACTTGGCTTCTGTCAATGTTGTCAAGTACCTGATATAATAAACATGTTACTTGATATGATGTCCAGTAAAATTAACAGTTTTAACATGTTATATTGTTTCCTGGTTTTTTTCTTTTTTGCTTATAACAATGACGGTGGGCCACGCGAAAAAATGGCCTATCTAGCAAACACCGTAACTCCTTCTCTCTCTTCCAATAAATGTAAACTTGGTCTAAATGACACAATAAAATGTTAATTGAACAATAAAGATCATCACTAAAATGTACAAAACCCCACAAAACTTGATAATCTATCATTTTTCCATCTTTATGAAATTTCTTTGCCTTTTACATGCTTTCACCATACTACTGCACATACCCATCCTGGCTTTATTGCTTAATTGAACAAAACTTTATTGACCATAACAGAAATCATACCTTGAACGCAGTCTTTAGAGCTAGATTATGTATGTCTTGTACAAAATCATCAATGTTTTTCGCATCCACATCAACGTCTCTATCTTCAAGATCTTCGGTAGGTGTAGTGAGATTCTAATAGCAAACGTATATGGAATGGAGTTTAGTATTCTGCATTTGTAGACTTTGCAATTACACATCATTTAATGTTAAAAAATTACGCATTTAAAAAAAATCAATTACTTGCAAGTAAAAAGTACAGTATAAAATGAATAACATGTTACAGTCTGAATACGGTAATCTCTTATTTTCTAGGGATCCCATGAAGTGATTCATGACACATATTAATTGTACTAACCTCCTATGGCAACCTTGCCTCCCTGTTATACATTAAATAAAAGGGAATACATTTTGTGGTGCAGTGAACAGACGCACAGTAACCAAACAAGACTGGATCTATACAATCATCGTAATTGTCTTGCTTGCTTGCTGTTTACCAGTTTACTCAATGAGTTCTTCAGTGTCTAGTTTGTCCTCTCTGCCAAACCATTTGTCTGCAGATGGTACTCAGCAGATATTCGATGCTGAATGCCCCAAACTTGAAAACGTTGTTTGTTAACCTGTTTTAAAGATGCAGTTATTCACATAACATTGTCCTTTAGATATTACACAAAATAATCACTCACATGACATTCATTTAATTGCATTTTTCCTAAATAAATACAATTTGAATAAATATTATGTTAATCATTTAAAGTTTAAATAAATATCAAAATGAATTTAAGCAAAAAGGCATGATAGGATGTGCATCATCATGTGATAATGTCACACCTAGTATGGGGTGAAGCATGAGGTCACAGGACAAGTGTTTCCATTACTCTAGGTGAGACGTTATCCTTTGAAGGCGCACACCTTGGAGTGACATACTGCGATTATAAAATGTTTATTAAAAAAATTGACATAACAGTTATAAAGCAAATAACAGACACATAAAATGTGAAGGTGTCAATTTGTTGAACACTAATCACAGAGGAAATAGTACGCCTTTTTCTTTAAATGATTAATTGTCTCTTCGCTTTTTCCCCCAAAATGATATAGAAGAATGCATACCTCATTAAAGAATTCTCATCCTTGATCAGATAAAATGTTTCTAGCGGAGCCATACCTGTAAGGATAATAAAGAGAGTAATAACTAAAGTTATCTTAACTAACATAATGTATTTTATCCAATGGTTCTAATGTTGCAATCTGCTTAGCTTTTATGATTGCAACAGCCTTACATTAATCCATGTTACACTTTCATGTACGGTCTGACTATCATGGCTAATTGGATCATCAAGCTGGCAGTTCATTGTATAGCACTGCATAATGGTGGGACGGATGCATTCTGTTACTATTACTGTTTACAAGTGGGACGTTTGCAACTTAAATGCAGTAGAAACATGCTGCCTACTTTCCAGGAGCAAGTAAACATTCAAAGATTGTGATTTGGTTAATCAGATTATGCATCTTGAACTTGTGAAAGTAACATCAACTGTATACTATACCGATAGAAACAGTGATGCTAGTGATCATGCAACACTTTTTGCGTCCTTCCGTGGGACAGCGAATGCCTCCACCCACTTTGTAAAATAATCAGTAACAGTCAATATATACTGATTTCCCGATGCAGTAACAGTAAATGGACCTGTGAGTTAAGGAAAAAAATGGTGTTAAGACAATTGTTAGCAAATTAGCAATCGATAATATTACTCTATGAGTACAAACTTAGCTAGCGATTTGATAGTAAACTAACTAAAGTCTAGGTGCACAATCTCAACAGTTACAACAATGTTTCCATACCATAGACTCATAAATACCAATATATGGCTTGTACACAAAAAAAGCAGTTTAAAGCATGAAAAGATAGATGAAATACTGTAAATTCAAGGCATAGCATAAGCAGCAGGTTAGAAATATAGTGAACAACACGCACAATTTCCTTTGGACATAAGAGAGTGCATGTCATACATAAGAATGAACGATGTAGCATGTGATGTGGTGGTATTTACATAAGCCTTGTTTGGCACTGCATGCTGCGTAGCTGAGTGTCTTTTTTAATCACACAAGAAGTGTATAAATCACACTACTACACATACTCCAATGTCATGCTATTGTAAAATAACTGTTATAAAATATTTAAGTATAAATGAATTAGATGCAAAGAAAATAGACATTTGATGACTAGGAGCTATTCCAGTTGTCGGTTGTAGGATGTACACATGGTCATATGACATGTTTTGAACAACGAGAGTACGGGAATTTTGAGATGCACCTAAAATGACAGCACATACAGGCCACACGGTCTTTTAGAGGGTATGTATTTTATCAATTGCCTCGAGGCAATAAGACATTGTCTCATTCCTCACTATGCCCCGGGCCATGTGAGCAACCTAGTACCATCAACACCTGTTTTGCTTTTTTTGCTTAATTATTTTAACTCCCCCTCCTCCACAACTTCTCCAGTATTGACATTACCTGTGACTCATCCCACCCTGTATTAATACTGCTCACAGATGTCTATGATATCACCTCTTCCAGCAGTGCGTTTTTCATTTCACTGGATCTGGAAGAGGTACCAGCCACAAGTTAGCCACATCAGGAACCTGGGACAAGCACAGAGTGAAATCATGGGACCAAGGAAGGGAGAGGAGAGGGGAGGGGGAAGGGGGCAGGGCACTGGTGTAAGGGCAAAGCCAGGACCCTGTAACAATTAAAGCAGACAAGATAGCCAATGTGGATCCTTCTGCTGGCTACTTTCTTATGTTCTTATGTATCCTGAATCTTCAATAATCTTCACAGCAATGAGGAACTTCATCTCATGGTATAAGAATAAAATTAAAAAATCATTGAAAGTGTAACAAAACTGTGCTTTCTCTTATTTTTATTTTTCAAAAATATTCAGGGGGCCATTGAGTAATCACATTACACCATGACAGGGTGTGGGTAATGCTAGTAGATACCCACTTCTGGTGTGGTTTATTCACGCAGCCTGCATCCTTGTGACTAAACAACACTGGGCATGGGTAAATCCTAGCATTATGTACTCTATCTAGTGGGTATATGTTGCCCTCTTTATCATATTTTATACATCTGGACAGTCTTGTTTTATGGCTTTAAATGACTATTGACAATTATAAAATAACAAGACATAAGTCCATAACATTCAAAAAAGCTTCAATTTTGTTTTATTCTTCTTTTAACTTTGTCCAAAACTTGTTCAAACTGGCTACAGTTTCGTAGTTTCACACCACTTCTTCATAAACCTGAAGAAATCAAGTTTATATGATAAGAGATTAAGCCAATATATTTTAAATACAAAGTGCATTTACATTTTATGACTGTTTTGTAGCATTGAAAACGCAATAAACGGAATTAAAATATCGGGAACAAAGAAAAACCAAAACAGATCAGGTAAAAGACTACATTTGTAATAAATGATTGATGGGAAGAATGTTAAAAAATAAAGGTTTTACAACTTATTTATAACTATATATATTTTCCCTAGCAAATTGATATATCAAGTGGAAGAACAAAGAATACTTAAAACAATAAGAGGTAAAAAACTTGTTGATATTATAGGTAAGGTAAAAACATATAAGAAAAGAATGAAGTAAAGATTATTTAAAGTAATATAATTCCTTTTACAGGAAAAGTCCCAAATAAATAAGCTTCACAAGAAAAAACAAAAAGTTTTTAATGAAGTTAACCATGATGTAGCTCAATATGAAAGTAACAAAGCCAGACTTGATAATGAAAAGCGTCAGTTAAAGAAGTAAGTTTTGAATAGAAATCTGTAAATACAAACATAGAATTGATACATTTGATAAAAAACTGAAACAATGTTTGTTTTTAATCAGGAACTAGATACCAAGACAGGTTTCAGAAAACATTAAGGGAATTCTAATACTGAATGAACATACTGAAACAGGTATGAGACAGAAAAGCTTAACCAGTAATAAAGTAATTGCAAGTCCCTGAATAGACATGATATAAGCTATATAATATATAAGTATAACGTATTAATTTTGTATTAAACATTTCACTCTCTGGGAATGGTGGGTTTTCTGTTTAACTGGATACATCTGAAATGTAATAGAAAAGAAGAAAGTATAATAGTAGGAGATGTATTAATTGTTTGTTTGTTTATGTTTAGAAAAAAGCACTGTATGTAACATTGGCCTGAAGAAGTGGTGTGAAACTATGAAACTGTAGCCGGTCTGAACAAGTTTTGGTGCAAAGTTAAAAGAAGAATAAAACAAAATTGAAGTTTTTTTTGAAAGTTATGGACTTATGTCTTGTTATTTTATAATTGTCATAAATCCTAGCATTACCTACACCCTGTCATGGTATATTGCTTAAACAACAGATAAATATAACCCCAATATACAAAAAAAGTATGATTGAGTAGCTTAAATTACTAACTAAATCAATCCCAAGCATGTGCCATGGTACTTTCACTTTAATGCTCCGCAGTTCTGGGGCTATTGTCTTCATGGGTTTCACACGCTGACATCTATGGCACTGTGAAATCTGTGAATAAGTATTTAGAAAACATAAAATCATTAACACATCTATATCAAGAACTTGCTATTTAATTATTTGTTGTATGTAAATTGTCAAATACCCATAGGCACAAGTCCTTAACCCAGGGGCGCCGACAGGGGAGGACAGCCGGGACAATTCTCCCAGGCCCAGAGGCTCAGGGGAGGCCCCGCCATCCAATGATCAATTAAGAATTCTTCATATCCTCCCTGCTAACTCCCCAGCTTGCCATCTGTGTATGCGCAGAACAAGTCAGAGTGAGCGTGCGTTTGCGGTGCTCATTCTCAACCTGGCCCTTCACAGTGCACAGCTGCAGACCATTCTGTGCATGTGCAGACCTTTTTGAGTGAGCAGGAGAATGAGGTGGAGGAACAGAGCAGCTTACTGTCTAAATTAAGGCATAAGGTTTAAAACGCCGGTAAAATCACTGCGGCAATGATGTTGGACCTCGAGGAGTAGTCATCCAGGAATGAGGTGGAGGGCCGTAATAGTGAGGATGAGCAGCCAGAGGTTGAGGAGCAGTGTTGGGTGTTGTGTCATTCCCAAGAGGAGGAAAAAGCTTCCTGTACCAGCTTCCAGTGGGAGTGGTCCAGGTTGTGCCCGTGCATTCAGCCAGCCAGTCAAAGGGAACCCTGAAAAAGTCTGATGTACATACGGTATGGCCCGCCCTGATCACGCTTTTTTTTTTTTTTTTTAATCTGCCTACCCGAACTCTCCTCTGGTCTTCCCTTCAGGTCTCCTAGGCACACTTCTGCCACTCCTGCCACCCTACTGCAGCCTTCAACCCCATATCACAGCCCCCCAGGTAACCCGGTGTTTCCCTTCACCGGATGGGGACAGGCCAGTACGCTCAATTATTGACCTGGGTGCTGCTGGGGAAGGTACAGGCAGGCTGTTTCGGGGGCCTTAGAGTCGGCAGAGGACCGGAGGCCATCATCTGGCCGGATGGAAGTGATTTTTCCCTGGTTTTCATGATGCGTGGCATCTGGACATCTAGGTGAGAGCCGATGTCTGCCACGCATCTCCCAACAGTAAACCCAATGTGCTGTCCTACTCCTGGCCTCCACCAGTGGTCAACGAACACTGGATTGTGGACCCCCTCCCTTCCCGAGTCAACGAGCAGCCATGGGATGCTCAAGTTGTCTCCCCCTGGCTGGCCCTCCAGTGACCCAAGCTCATTCCTGTACCCGGGTTGCTAGCATCACAAGCAGAAATCCAACCTCTACGCCGGTGGGCAGGTGTCCGATCATGCTCTTAAACTGTTCTTTTACCCTGAGGTGAAGTTATAGATTCAGCAGAGGCCAGAGAGTGTGTCATGTAAATATACTGTGTGAGACAGTTTAGCTTAGCGAGGGGAGCGGACATGGTGGTGGGAGGCCATGCCCATAGTGATAGTGTCACCAAGCAGAAAAATACACATTTCTAGAAATCACATCCTATACAGGGCACTCAGGACAGAATACTGCAGTTAGTGCTATTCAGTATGTATCTACATGGATGGCTGCCTAGTGCTGGTATGTGTTTTGTGGTTACAGGGTTAAAAGCAAAACTATGACTGATTTAAAAATGCAGATTCCAAGGTGGAACATGGATATACAGTAGTTGGCAAAGAAGTATGCCAGTAATTGATACTTTTTTAACATTAGTTGTGCTGAGCTAAAAGTTTTTCTCTGTGATGAACTGGAAATCTGTTAATTTTTTTTAGCAAGGTTGTACCAGGCAGGTAGCATAGCCTTTTGGCATGTGGCAGTGTGAACTAGTCCTGAGTTTGTCTGATAACTGTCTGGGGACATTTAAGAAAGGGATTTCAGCTATGGAGAACCACATTATGATCCTTACTTTCATCAAGCTCCAGAAATCATTTTAAATGGTATAAGAAACTGGAAACTGAATGAGAGGTATATCGTTTTCGCACACTTCAACAAGAGTGTGAAACACTTCTTTATAAACTTCTGACATTGCAGGTTGTACTTAATGTGGCCTTTCAGTCACCATGAGAATGACTTTTTTAAGATCATTAAACTGAATCAGCTGAGCAGCCCTCCAGATTAGGTTAGCTTGGTGGGATCAGAATTTGTGATTTTTTTAGGGGAGTGTGTGATGCCTGTGATTGGCCCAGCATATAAGCATATTATTATATAGTATCACAAGCTTTCTTAGATGCAGGGTTCACACTTAAAAACTTTTTGGAGTGGTCAGCAGGGAAAGTCTAATTAAAGTTGTGCCACCTCACTTACATTTGCGCTTGACCGTAGCTGAAATGGAGGTTATGAAAACAAACGCAACACAGTACTTGTTTCAGCTCGGTTGCCAGTTATTGTGCCGCCAACTCACTGTTCTTCATGAAGTCACGAGGGGATGAGAGGGTGAAGGGGGCCCAGTCCTAAAGGTGTGTCCCGGGCCCAGAAATTTCTATTGGCTCCCCTGCTTAACCAAGACAAACCAATAAAAACAAGCTTGTATTTTGGCAATGATTTTTTTCACCCATATGGCCTCCGAAGTCCGAATTGTGGCACTCAGTGAAGATCTAAAACTTCTGATCATTGGCATGTACCACCCTTCTTCTGTTTTCATATTTCCTCGTGCCAACAAATCTAACAATCTGGAGTCTGGAAAAAAATGAACACACTGTGCAAATACTATTTCATGTTGTCAATTAGTCTACGTATATTGTTTACTACTTGGTAAAACTATGATTTCATGAGTTATAATCATTTCCAAGAGTACTATACTCAAAGAACACAATTCTTATCGATGACATATACAAAACATTACAACATGGGTCTCAGAAATCCTGCAATCTGATTGCTTGATAGGATTCTAAAAGGCATACATTCATTTTACAGTGTCATGTGCAGCCTGATCACCATGTCACATTGATTCTTTCAGTCAGCATTCCATTGTCTAGCACTGCTGAATGGATGGAATGATTGATTCTAAATCCAAAGCAGCATTCTTAAAATGTTGTTAAAAGAACTATTTTCTTTAATAACTCCCTATCAATGAGGAAAACATTTAATTTTTAGCACTGACTTGTGTTGTTGTCCATTCATCGCTTGTCATGCCTTCACAATTCAGCGTTTGGAGACTTGAGCATATGGTGATAATGTGAACATGCACCGTTAAAGTCTATGAGTACATGTTATACATCTCTTTTTTTTTCCTTTTCAGCGCCTTTTGCCTGTTACCCACACAAGCATTTGTGAGACATTCCCCAGGCTCAAATTAAATTCGCCCCTGTACTGGACTTTCTAGCTGAAGAGGGCACTGCAGTGTCTCGTAGGTCTTTAACAATTTATGGGATCCAATCAGGGGATCAAATAAATGGATAAAGATGATCCCATTGGGGGGGAGGGAGACCAATGTGGGTACATCAGGGTTCAGTCATTGAGCTGGTACTGATTAATGTCTACATTAGTGACATAGCGGAAGGGCTGGAGGGAAAGGTCTTCTAGTTTGCAGGCAACACCAAGCTCTACAAAAGGGTAGATACTTCATAAGGGGTGGTAAAAATGAGTATGGACAGAAGGAAACTGGGAAATAGGTCTGAGGTGTGACAACTGAGATTCAGTTCAGAAAAATGTAAAAATAATGTCCTGTGACACAGGAACCTAGGTGAGAGCAGAAGGAGGGAGGTAGTGGTTCTGCTGTATAAAACACTAGTGAGGCCTCACCTGGAATACTATGTACAATCATGGAGGATGCATCTTAGAAAGGACATAGACAGGGAGAGGCAGTATGGAGAAGGGTGACAAAGATGGTACAGGGATTGCAACAGGCAATATATGAGGAGAGAATGAAGAACCTATTCTGTACACACTAGAGGAGAGGAGGGAGCGGGCAGACGTGATAGAGACCTTTATATACCTTAAGGGTATAAACAAGGTGTGTGGGGAGGCGAAAAGTGTTTCAATATAGGGGAAGTACAGGCAGGGCCCTTGAGAGGGTGGAGGAGCAGGGGATAATCCCAGGGGCACAGCGTCAAGAAGGGCCCAGGCCTCTCAGTATTCTGTATGTAGGGAAGGGGCTACAAGTTGGTAGTGCACCCAGAGTATGAACTTACCCTGTGGCCCGGAATTCTGTCAAGGGGCCTGAGTACAAGAACAAAATGGCATGGTATGAGATTTGAAAGGTTCATGATAAGAGGGATTGTGAGAACATTTTTCTTCATGGAAAGGGTTGTGGGCACTTGGAACAGTCTGCCACTGAAGATGGTAAAAGCAACCACAGTGGAGGGATTCAAACATCATGGGCCAGGCATAAGGGAACACTGAGAGCGGGGAAGAAGTAAGTAAGCCACTGACCAAGTAGGGTCAAAGGCAGCAAAGCAAGGATAGGCTAACAGGCAGACTAGATACACCTAGTAGTCCTTATCTGCCCCAAAATTTCTAATTTTCTAAATAATATGATATGTGTTTATCTTCATCTAACCAGTTTCAGCAACCCTCGCCCATTCTGTTACTTACCCATTCTCTCTTCCCCACACCGTAAGAATATTTAACACTATTCCACCATTTTTCATATGCTTTAAACAATAAACATAGAATTTGATGTCAGATAAGGACCGTTTGGCCCATTCAGTCTGCCCATTTACCTGCCTACTGTATAAACTCCAGATTGTATTTGATCTGCTTCCTACCTACTCATTTGTACTAGCAGTGTAGTCTTCTGCCTGTCCCTTGCATTCTTGAATTCGTCTAACATTTTTGCAACTTCAACCATCCATCACTCATTCAGTGAGAAAATACTTTGCATGTTGCCCCTGAGTCTTCCCACCCCTTCATATTGTGTCCCCTTGTTCTTGTATTTCTCATCTTTTTTTGAAAGATGCTGCCCTCTTGAACTATGTTAATCCCCTTGAGGTATTTGAATGTCTCTATCATATCCCCCTCTCCCTCCCTTATCTAGAGTATATACATATTGAGTTCCCTCAATCTCTCCTTGTAGGGTTTCTGTTGTAGACACTGCGTCATTTTCATTACCATTCTCTAGTCTGCATCCACCGTGTGTACGTTCTTTCGGAGATGAAGTCTCAAGAACTGCATACATTTCTCTAGATGAGGTCACGCCACATGCCAATACAGTGGCATCACCACATCCTGCCTTTTACTGGTGATACCTATCCCTCTGCATGGTATCCTGTGATAATAACAACCGAATGTGGGTGACCATCAAAACGGCAACTTATATTTGGCGCTATTGTCATAGGCGACCTGTAAGGGTAGTGACTACTGCTACTGCGAGGGTAGGGGAAGGTGACCAGAAAGGGGGGAATGGTGAGGGGAAGAGGAGGGATAGGGAAGAGGGTTATATGGATGAAGTGTGCCTGCTACCGCCGAGCCAGCCATATGGTGTTATGGTGAGGGAGGCTGGCTCCGGCACAGCAGGTACTGGGTTTGGGGCTAGGGACTGGAGGGTTTCAGTTTTGCTGCTGCCTGTGGCTCCCGGATGTCATTTTTTTTTCAGGCGAATTGTGCCCCCGCCCCGACATTCACACCCCTGGAGCTAAGAATCCTAATTCGGGGGGGGGGAGGGCCCCCAGCAAGAGGGGGGGTGCGGATGGGGGTGGTGCAGCCCTCTGCAGAAACACTTTATTTTGCCAGATGTTGGTTCGCCGGTAAGTGTATATTGCCGATTTGCTTTTCAGCGATGTACACGCACCATAATAGCGATCATCATTTCACGTTTGCTATTATGACATAGAACCCCTATGCACCCCAGCTAACCACTGGCTTTCCTCACTGTCTTCCCAAATTGTTTGGCTACTTTTAGATCATCTTTTATGACTACCCCCCAGGTCCCTTTCCATTTTGGTTGTTGTTAGCACCTCCCCATACCCACCACATTTTGTATTCCTCCTCTGAGTTTTTGTTCCACAATTGCATGATTTTGCACATCTTGGCATTGGATCAGAGCTGCGACACTGTTGACCAGTATTCCAACTTGTGTAGGTCAGTCCTCACTACCCCCCGGTGTATCTACCCTGTTGCTGATCATAGAGTCATATGCAAAGAGGCATACCTTTCCTTCGAACCCCTCAGCAATGTCGCTTATAAAGACGATGAATAGGACTGGCCCCAGCACTGACCCCTGTGGCCCTCCCCCCCCCACTGGTTACACCCCTTTCTTCAGACTGAACTCCTTTTACCACAACCATCTGTGTCCTATTACTAAACCAATTTCCAATCCAGTTTACAGCCTTGGGACACATTCCCAGAATGCACAACTTATTAATTATATAACGGCTTCAAAAATCCTTTCATCTGAATGGCTGACTGGCACGATTTACCCATTATAAATCCTGGCATTACCAATGGGTAAAAGTGCCAGTCAGCCGAATGTGCCCAAAATCAGTGCGGCCCCCGAATTAAAAAAAAAAGCCACTGTCTTGTATTGCTGCTAAACGGCAACTCCCGATACTACCGCCAAATAGCTTAAGCCACTTCACTATGAAACACACAATAGTGGCGCTTAAGTCACTGACCGTAGAGCACAACACATCTCTCCTCCATTGTCACACTACTGCTCCACATTTAAAATTTGCAGCAACACATTGCAAATTGGTTTGTTTTGCTGTGAATCTCTCCCGAATGCACGTGTCACAGTGCAGTCACTCAGACATTCGTAAATGTCAGATTAATGGCTTTCAGCAATATGTACAACTACCAACAAGAGAAAATCACATCTTGGATTGGACTCTGACCAACAGGGAGGGTATGGTTGATAACGTCAAGGTAGTTCAGCCACTAGGGAACAGTGATCATAACATAGTCAGCTGCTCCCTGACGGTAAGGCGTGATAAAATAGTGGGGAAAACAAAAACCTACAATTATGTCAAGGCGGACTATGAGAAAATAAAGTATTGCAGGATTGGGATCGGAAGGAGGAGTTACAGGACCATGATGTGAAAGAAATCTGGGTAAAAATAGATAAACTACAGGAATGTATAAAGAACTGGGTTCCAGAAATAGTAAAATATGGTAGGAGGGGACGTGTCCCTGTGTGGTTTAATAAATCAATATGTAGGATAGTCAAAAAGAGAGGGTATACAAAAAGTATAGAACCAACCCCACTGAAGAAAGGAAGCAAAATTTCTGAAAGATAGCCAGAAAATGTAGGAAAATTATAAAAAAGGCCAGAGCCAACGCACAGTCACGACTAGCGCAATGTAATAACACAATGTAATAAAGACAACTATAAAAGTTTCTTCAGTTATGTAGACAGCTTAAAAAAAGGTAACAGACAAATAAACAGCTTGAAGGAAGGGAACAGGATAGTGGGCAGAGAAGATGAAATGGCCACAGCTTTTAATACTTATTTTCTAAGTGTATACAGGAGACCTAGCCAACATATAGACTCAAGTGAGGGGCACGTAGAAAAGCAAGAAGGGCAGCTACTAATAATTACAACACAAATTAAGGAGAAACTGAGGAACCTAAAAACATCCAAATCTTGTGGACCAGATCGGTACCATCCTTTATTCTTGAGAGAACTGGCTGAGAAACTGGCTGAACCACAGGCTGTACTGTTTAACAGGTCACTGACAGAAGGGAAGGCTCCAGATGTGTGGAAGGTAGCTCACATCACCCCAGTCTTTAAGGCGGGAGATAAACAGTTGGTCCAGAATTACAGGCCAGTAAGTGTGATATCTGTGATGGGATGTATTAAGGATCTTTTGGAGCAGGACATGCACAACCTCCAGATTATAGATGTTTCCCAGCATGGCTTTGAGGCTGGTACATCTTGTACTACTAACCTGCTCCACTTCTTCAAAACAGTCAGGCACTGGATCGGGGCCTTCCTGTGGATGTGGTCTACCTAGACTACTCCAAGGCCTTTGATACAGTGTCCCACGGTATCTTTATGGAGACAGTCAAAGTACTTGGGGTACATATGCAATTAAGCACATGGATAAATGCGTGGCTCAAGGACAGGCATCAGAGGAAACAAATAAGAGGGTTTCTGTCCGAACTTGGTGACGTGACAAGCAGGGCTCCCCAGGGCTCTGTCCTGGCACCAATATTATTTAAACTGTTTGTCACATCCATGCAAGTTTCAGAAGGAGTGTGGCTATGCAAATTTGCAGATAACAATAAGGTGGGGATAGTGGTAAATATACCAACATCTATAATTACCTTCCAGGAACAGCTGTATTAAGTTGGAACATTGGGCAGGGAAACATAAGCTGAACTTTAATATTGAGAAGTGTAAAGTTATGCACTTAGGTTGAAACAATAAGAAAGCCAACTATAAATTAAATAGCAAGTTATTAGCCAGCACAGATACTGAAAGGGATTTGGTAGTGATAATATCTGATACCTTAACCTTTGATGAACACAGTTCTGATGTGGTAAAAAGAGCAAACAAGTTAATGGGGAATATTTGAAGGAATATTTACAGTAGAAGTGAGAAGGTTCTAGTGCCCCTGTATAAATCCTTGAGTAGGCCAGTTCTTAAATATGGGAGGCCCTTTAGTACTCCACAAAGTATAGGTAGCTGCAAGCGTGTAGAAAGAGTACAGCATAGATTCACAAAGAAGATATCCATGGTAAAGAAGAATGGCTACCAGGATAGACTTTCAAGATTAGACCTGTATTCAACGTCTTATCGAAGTTTAAGGGGAGACTTGTGTTTTGCATATACTTGTTTCCAAAATAACAGCCTTTGGGAATATGCAGGACTAAGAAGAAAGAAAAGGCTGTATAGGGCAACCAGGCTCCATGCCTATCAGTTACAAGGAGACAATTACAAAACACAAAGGAGAGGAAGATGGTACAACCAGAGAGTTGTTAACAGTGGCGTGAGATTACGGGGGCAGGGGCAATCTGCCCCTGAGCAAAGAGACCGACATTTTTTCATTCTGCCCACTTTTGTTTCCCCTTCTGGACCCTGGCTGACTAGAACGGGAGATGATGAGGCGGCATGCGCTAACTGTTGCATATATTTTAAAATCTGACTCCCATCCTGACGATTGTTCTGAAGATCCCCATTTCTGATTGGCTGCAATGTGCACTTTGCAGCCAATCTGAGAGCCCTACAGCCAGTGCCACAGTGAGTCGCACGCATGCCTGCATGAACTAACCATTCGGCGCCATTTTTTGCCAATCGTGTTCACCAGGTCGCCTCAGACTGGTTGGTTCAGCACCCAGTTCCATCACTGATTCACCGTTCCTGCTGTTCTCCTGAGAAAAGAGAAATTCTCCTTAGTCGCTGCTGTTCTAATGGTCCGTGACGTCCGTCCGATTGGATAACACATTTTCTCCCCCACCCCGGTCCCCACCGAGAGGCTCGCCAGCTGCCAGAACACACAGCACTGACAAGCCCTGGGGAATAAACTGCTGCCGAGGAGAGAGGAGTCGGAGAGAGTCATGTTGCGCTGCTGAGCTTGTCTGATCGACTCCTCCGGGCCAGAATGGCAGGCCACAAGATGGGAAGAGGAGGGGAAGGAAGATAACTTTTAGACCGCTGTGGGGTAGTCCAGGACTCAACTTGAGAGGATTTGGACTTCAGTGGGAGACCCAGAGCAGAAGAGAAGGGCCAACTGGCTGGGAGCCAAGACTGCGAGCAGTGCGAGAGCCCAAATTTGTCTGCTGCAGTGCAGCCTATATGCCAAGAGCGCCCGAATGTGAAGGAAGGAGCCGGGGCCAGAGGTAAGGAGTCCTTGGCTAAGCTTGCTTTTTGTTCCTTGACTAAAATGTTGGATTACAGACATTCAAGTGTGGGAAAATGTTGGGGATTGGGGATTTCACTGGCTCAGACGTGTACAATCTGAACTGTCTGGTCCAACATGCAGGACCATGCAACTTGGATGGTCATAGCATGACCAAACAGGCTAGCTAATCAGTCTGGTTATTACCTATCTGGTCCAGTACAGCAGACTGCCAGTCCATTACTTTCCTCACTCTGTCCTAGTCAATATTGGACAGGTCTGGATTAATAGGGGACAAATGCCCGAGGGCCAGGCCCCCCCACCAAAGGGGCCCCAGTTCTCCTGCCAACCGTGCGCTACTTGCGTTGCTCAATGCTCATAGCTCCTAAACGCAATTGTCTGAGTCCCGAGTCCTACCTGACTACAGTAAGACTTTGAGTGAAAAAAAAACAAAAAAACTTACCAGCTCAGCTAGCTTTCTGTGTGTGTGTGTGTGGGGGTGGACCGTTGGAATGTCATATGGTCACTGATTTTGCTGATAGGGGAAATTTAATCCCTGCACACAGGCTTAGCCAGGTTAGAAAGGAAGGCAGGGCAGGGGGAATATAGCAGGAAGCCAGTGGGACCCTAGTAGACACCAGACAATTATTGAATGAGGATTTGAACGGGTGGTGTGTGCTGTCGAGCAGCAGCTGAAGGAAATGGCACAGATGGGCGGTGGGCAGTGGGCCGCAGGTTGGTGTGTGGCAGGCTGGACTTTGCATCAGCAGGCAGCAGCTCTGATTCTCAGGGTCTCATCTCTGCCCTCTCTGAGTCTGCTCTGGGCCAGCAGCCTCACAGAAATTAATTTTTTTAATGAAACATTTTCGTTCTTTTGTGAGGCAGCCTGCTGTTGTATTGGGACTGGAGACTGTGACAAGGACAGGTGGGTGTCAGTCAAGTCTTGAGCCGAGGAGGAGAGTCTTCACTCTCTTGACGACTTGATGACTAAGTGAGCTGATGACTGACTCGGCCATGTGTGGTGTGGTGTGTTGGCGGTGCAGTCAATGACTGGTCAGTCAACACTGACTGCAGCACAATCTGCTGGGCAGTTCCTTCCTAAGATGCATGTTGTTCCATACTCCCTCCCAGTCCCTTGTTCACCATCTCGAGGCTCCCTGGTGGCAATTATATAACTTAGCCTGCTACACTGATTTTGATTTAAATAAATCATTTATTTATTTAATTTAAAAATGTCTAGGCTGCTGCTTAATGCTCAGGCTGGGCAGCTGCTGAGTGTCAGCTGTCAAATAAAGCAGTGCAGAGTGTGCAGTTGCTGGTTGGGTAGTTAGTCTGAGCTGAACAGTAGGAAATAAGTCAAAGCAGACTGCTCAACTGGCAGCTCTTACCATGTATGCAGTGATCAGCTTTGCCCTGTGTGTCTGCAGTGATTAAAAAAATTAAGATACCTTGATCTGGCTTGGAAGAGCAGCAGACCTAACAATAAATAGCCCATGCATGCAGGTTAACTGCCACTGAGATTGAGAAATCAAAGAAGGCACAGCATAGACCCGGCACTTTTGATGTAGGGTCTACTCTTCTCCTTCTCTAATGCCTCTCTGCTATACCTGGACTGCTGCTAAAATTAAAAATGTAATGCATCAGTTTTAATTAAAATTCATTTCTCACACCCAGCCCTAGAAACCAGTATCTGTTCTGGGACTACTGTGGTGTCAGGCAGCAGACTTGACTGAATGACTGACAGTGCAGTAGTCTGTCTCACCACAGTCTGCTCTGCTCCTGGCCACATTTTAATTTTATTTAATTGATTAAAATATGAAGCCGGCCCAGTGGCGCAGAGGGTTGAGGCGCTGGTGCCTTACCTCATCCCACGCCGGCGACCCGGGTTCGGGAACGGACTCGGGTTGTCGAGGGCTGGCAGGGGCGGGAGAAGATCGAAGGCCTGTAGGGCTGCCTCTCTCCCGGGAGTGGTAGTGGGTCTTGTCACGCCATTGCTGCCCCTGGTGGAGACCAGGAGCACTGCTGACGCATGCAAGAAAGAGGGAGTAACTAGAAAAGCGGAAATACCGGTAACCGGATGACGGCTGCCCGGTGCTCTGAGGCCATCAAAGGTCCTACCGAGCTCTCCGTCTCAGCAGCATCCCCGGGGCTAAAGTAGGAGCGCTGGTCTCCCCCTTGACTGGTGCCTTCCCCCCCGGAGGAGGAGGACCCATTCGGCGAAAGGGTTACGCCGGGTCACCCTGGGGATCGGCTGCGATCTGAGGTGGAATCTCAGAGGACAGATGGGTCGGAGGACTGCCTTGGCAAACCTGAAGGAGTGGCTGCCGTGGAGCACGTAAGGGGTAGAAACAGATAACTCATAAAAAAATAATATGAAAACAGCATGAACGAAGAATGATCATGATGGTAGTGTCACCCTGTCTGTTGAAAAAGAAAGGCAGACTGCATGGGATGGCCTGGCCTGCATATTTAGCTGCTGGAATTCAGAGTCGGACAGTGGGCTACTGGACTCAACCTGGCTGAATTGAGTAAAAGTGAGACTGCAGCTGCTAGTCTGACTGTGCAGCCTCTTGGCATGTCTGTGTGTGCCTCTCAGTGATGATCATCTTCTTCGCTCTGCATTTTAATCAGCCTGAATAAATAGTCACTTATTTAATTCTTTATTCACCAATCACCACCATTCAATGTAAGCAAAAAAAAAAAATGTTTTTCCAAAAAATAACTTGTCAGTTATTATTGGCTTGTCCCGGTCCCCTACCTCACACCACGCCCTTTCAATTGATTCTCTTGTGTTGTGCCTAATGATAAATGAACCCCTCCTTCTCTGCCCATTCCAGACAGTGTGTGATACAATACATTCCACTGTGACTAGTTTCCCCCTTCATCCTATCCCATTTTGAACTTATTCCCAGGTGCTTAGTGCTCCCTTCCTCACCACCCCGATTGAAAAACTGTATGTTTTTTGTTTCATGTTGCACCCCACCCTTACAGCTACCTTGTACATCCCTATCCCTCCCAGTCAGTCCCGTGGGTTCCATTGACAAGCCCAATTTCCCCAGATGTGGTGACCAGCACAGAAAAACACAAACAAACACA
Organism: Neoceratodus forsteri; assembly: GCA_016271365.2. Taxonomy (NCBI): domain Eukaryota; kingdom Metazoa; phylum Chordata; order Ceratodontiformes; family Ceratodontidae; genus Neoceratodus; species Neoceratodus forsteri. The sequence goes on from CM028131.1 coordinate 1,113,833,422, forward strand.
GTTCTGCTTTTCGTATGACAAATGACAGTGTAATCCTTTATCGGGTTGGCAGTATACCCTAGAGGTTAGAGTAATGAGCTGTGAACAAGCTTGGTACATCTAGTAGATTAGACCTGGGTTTGATTCTCACAACCTCCACTTGCATACTGTGTGACTCTGAGCAAGTCACTTAACTGCCCAGTGCTCCCAGGTTGCACCTAAAAACAGGCACTTGTGCCTAGTGGACCTTACCCGGTTACCAAAGACATAAATAAAATAAATGTAATGTGCTTTATGAAATACCAGGTCATTGTGTGTTATTATGAAAATGTGGCCATATAATGTGCATTTATGAAATACATGCACTAAGAAAATAATTTCATCATGATAAAGGATTCGGATGGTAGCCAGTCTACAAGGTGAACAGAGGACTGTGCTGTGCTGATGGCTATCTAGGGGGAGGAATGTAGGACTTGCCAATGGAAATCAGGGGATTGCAGTAGTGATATAGGGATTGGGGAGGTGAGGGTAGGGGACAATATGAGACCAGGCTCATACATTGATCAGAGTGGGTGGGTGAGGAGCAGGAAGGGTGGCTATTTAATACTAAGGAATCTCATTGAAAAGGAATGGGGTGACAAGGGAGCAAATATAAGACCGGTGACCATTTTCCTTTTTTTTATGAAAAAAGAAATACACAACAAATATGTGGTACAGCATAACTTTATTGTGGACAGTATTGCTAGTTGATTGTCCTTAGTTGAGACTACTATGTATAGGAACAGGGAAACAACTTTTTATCCAGGAGAGGCACACTAGCCAAAGCTCTTTTCTGGGTGCAACTTGAAGCACAAGGAAGTTAAAGCAGCAGTACTACCTAAGTAGGAAGTGATTATCAAAATTATTTTTTTTGCTGTAAGCGTGCAGCTATAGATTATCCATATTTGTACAAATAACCAATGTATGTTTACATATTCAGATCTTGAAAGTACATACAAATTTGCCCTATCCAAATATGTGAATATGGAAACATACAACTTATGATTTGAGTCAGTGACAAATAATCTTCCAGTATAAAATGTCACTTTTTTACAGTAGAAAAATATCAGAAAATCGTAAGGAAATCCCCAAAATGCACCATTTTCAACCTTTGTTTTGAAAATTTTCCGGGGGGCATGCTCCTTTACCCCCCCCCCCGATTGGTTGTGTATTTTGACCTCTCAAACACAATATACATTGGGGCCCCCTGAGTTCGACAGCCCCAGGCCTCCTAAAGGCTTGATCTGGCCCTGGGAGAACTGTTTGACTGATTGGGTATAAGTTTTAAGTCTCCCTCCCCACACCAGTGAACAGAGATAAATCCATTCGGTAACCTCTGTTTTTAGAGCCAGGGCATGGGGTGGCTATCTGGCTATGCACAATGTACACAACCAATTTGAGGCATCACTCTAAGACTAGATGGACCTCTATTAGGTCAGAGGCTGTGTTTATCCTCCCAAGTCCTCACCCCACTTGGATGAAGCCTGCAAACTCAGAAGCTGCTGAAGCAATGAGGAGTGGGAAGCCAGGGTCAAAGGCAAGCCATCACCTGAACCTGCTTCTATGGGCCATCAAAGTTCTGAGGACTCAATTGTAGTCATTGTGTGATGCAACTGTGTGCCAGAATGAGGATTTAAAACAGGCAATTCCCTTAGGTGTTCTATTTCACTCTGTCCTTTCTCCTTTTTTTTCTGACTATCCTTTCTTTTCCCTATCAGGGTGGCCAAACTGATATCTATTTTCTATTCTTTTCTATCCCCTATTTGTTAAAATGCCTGTGTTCCCATTTAAAAGCAGCTCCTGAAAAATAACTGGTGCCTTAAAGAAAGAGCAGTGGTTCCCTGCTGCTGCTAGCAGTATGTTGAATTTGGTCCCAGCTGATGTGTGTTTAAAATGATTGTTTAACCACCAGGAGTGGTTTCTTATAAAGAGGACATAGCTCTGAAGTGGATGCAGAATTACAAAGAATGTACAAAATCTGCCCCTGTTGTTTCATGCTCCTGTGTCTTGCAGCAGTGTGTAGACTGAGCTAACTCAGTCGGGGAAACTAAAAACACTCCTTAGAAAAACTGAAGGGAGTTTAAGTACATAAAACACCTGTGATGCCCATATAAAGAAATGCTGCAGGTATCAGGTACAGCAAAGAAGCTTGCTTTGCTGTCAAGCAAAACAGGGCTGAAAATGAAATGGGAGCCGATGGCTGAAAGTTTTCAGCCAACAGCTGTTTACAAAGCTAAGTTTGGTACAGAAAATGTTTATTTCTCTTAAAAAGCAGTAGGTCTTAGTGCTTGCAAGAGTAAACAGATAAGGCAGCCCTTTTCTGCTTACATTTTTCAAGCCTAGTGATAGCTACTGAATATTTTTCTTCTGATTTAAAATATTACAATGAGCCAGAAATAAAAGAAAAAGGGTCATTACCTGATGATGTTTCCAGAGGTCCTGCTATAGGGCTGGCAGCTCCTGAACTGACTGTATTTATGGGAGAAGCAGTCAGTGACATCACAGTAGGGGAGGAGTCAGCTCCCAAGTGTGATGTCATGCCCTGTAATTAAGGATTTATTTAGCCTTTTTTTTCAGAAGAGAGACTCCTTAAGAGCCTGCATGATGGACATAGAGACTTGCATTAAGCTAGGCAGGCTAGGACATTGTTTTATGAAATTTAGAGGTTAAAAATAAAGTGTTCCTGCTAATTGATGTTGTCATCTGACCTCTGATGTCACGTCAGGCTGCCATAAAAAGGTTGTCCACCAGAGGGCTAGGGCGATAGATAGGAGAGAGAATATGGAAGATGGTCAGTTGCTTTCTGATCAGAGACTGAGCAAGAGCTAAGTGTGAAGGTTTACACACTGTCAAGAAGGAAGGTCTCAGGAATTCTTTTGATTTGATGCTTAATGGAAGAAGAATGATGTCCTGATGATTCACATTGGTGTGAAGAATTAACACCCTCTTATTTTCCTTTTTGTAAATATCCTTTATTTTCTTTATTTTGCTTTTTGGACAATAAATTGACAAATGCAGAATATGTGTTTTTTTTATGCACTATATTACAGTTGTCTGTCTAAATCTGTTATAAAGAATCCTCGCTACCACAAACTGATCCCTATCCTAACTGGGCAGCCAGTAGTAATTACTCTACTGGGTAGCCCTGGGTGAGCTGCAATTCTCTGGCCTCTGGGTGCACATTTGGGCCTGTAAGCTCTCTCCATTTCTTTCTGCATTGCCCCAGAAATTGCATTTGCTATCTAGATGTTCTACATGCTGGCAGGAATACATGATGATGAAGGATACATGTATTAGATTCCTGTGAAGTGCACCTTGAGATACATGTGGTCTTTGTTTACAGATATGTCAGCCCTCTGAGATTATTGGCTCATTTGTTTCACCATTATTGCAGAGGATGTTGTTGTAGTTGTCTGCAGTTACAGGGTTTTGATTATAAATGGCATATTGTATGTTCTACGCAGGTTGTGGAGTATTGGTGTGGGGGTTGGTTACTCATTCCTATATTATTGCAAATCAGTTTTGCAGGGGTAATCATAGTATTCCTTCATGTCCTGATGGGGGGGTTTTGCTAGCAATTTTGTGGGCATGTTTTTCATTTAGCCTCATGTCAGTCCACCTCATGCATGCTTTCACTTGTTTTGCACAGCAGTTTCTTTGGTTATATTATTCTAGCTTACTTTTTTGTCAACAGATGCCATATTTGTCTGAGTGGATATTATTATGTACCTATAACTCGAGGTGGTGCCCAAATAGAACCTCCATCCCAGTGCCCCATGAATAGCCCCTCCACCCCACTCACTTCAGTTTGTGACATGGTTTTCATCCAGATCCAGAATAATCTGTATGTTTTGTCCACCATGATGGCTGACATCTTATCACACATGGAATGTGACAGGGCACGGGGATCAACTTTCCGATTTAAAAAAAAAAAAAAAAAAAAAAATGCATTCTGTTTTAAAGGTGTTGGATCCAAACAGATTTTCTGAAAGTTAGACCTGCTGTTGATGCATGACGTCCTGATCCTGTCATGGATTTAGTTTGAAATAGCTGCATTTCAGTAACAGAATGGCACAGCGTAAATCTGTCTGAAAGCAGACACAGGCAGTGTGGCGGTAATTTGGGCAGACTGAAGTAATGGGTCCAGTATGGAGCCCTGTGGGACCCCTGCTAGAATGGGAAAGGGGGGAAGGACACCACCCACCTGAACTGTTTATGGTGTGAGCAGAACCTGTCCACAGCACATGAGCTGAAAGGCCAGAAAAATTCAACTTGTTCATGAGCAGCTGATGGGACAATGACTTGAAAGTTTCAGCTAGCTTGATGAATATGGCTGTTGACATGTCCCTGATCCATCACAGAAAGGATAGAATCAGTTACATACAGCAGAGAAGAGATGGTAAAGAGGTTCCTACTAAAGCCAGACTGGTAATGCAAGAGGAAATTTGAGGAGTCAAAGTCAGGGATCTAAGAGTACACAATGGATTCTTGGAGCTTAATGTTACTGTAGGTGGGAGGATTGAAATTGGCCTGTAGTTGCCTCATGAGGAGGGATCACCTCACCCCGCACCCTGTACAGAGGCAGAATCTGGCCTTTAACAGGCCTGAGGAACAGCACTGAGGGAGAAGGAGAGGTTCAGAAGGTGGGACTTGTCTTGTAGGGTGGGAGGGCTAGCTCAAGCAGAAGTTTCAAGAAGTCCAGGATCCACCCATCAGGACTGGACTTGGAAGGGTTATGTAAGCAGCAAAGTGGGGTGAGAGACTAGTGAGCTATCCACCTAGAGGATGGGGTGGGAGCAAAATTAGGTCAAGACTGATTTGAATTGAAACTGAGGTGAGGTCCTGTCCTGCTGAGAAGGAAGTTAAGTAAGTTCCTAAAATATTTTCAGCTTTTCAGGTAAGTCCCCACTCCCAAGGCCGAAGAACTGAATACAAAACAAATCTCGTATCTTGGGTCTGCAGGCAGCAGTAAACTGGGGGCTCTGACTTGGCCTTGTCCTCCCAGAAGTTGTTCAGTTGTAGTCTTAAACATTTTTGGGCATTATTTAATGCTGATTGACTTGTTTGCATTACGAAGGCCACCCGTCCTCTTCACTGTCGCGATACATGAAAATCAGGACTTTTTTGTTACTTTGCCCCCCCCCTGTAAAAATAACAAACTATGCCCCTGGTGGTTAATGAGTGGAACTCCCTGCCACCAGAGGTGGTGGGAGCTGGCAGTATGGCAGCAAATTCAGCAGAAGGGCAGACAGCAAGGAGAACCAGGGATAAATGACAACCAAGGAAGGGGCTGGAGTAGAACAGTGAAGCAGTCTAGGGAGGTCAAATCATGGAAAGCCATGTGTGCAAATGCCAGAAGCCTTGGCAACAAGATGGAAGATCTGGAGGCTGTCATGGTACAGTCAGACCTGGACATTGTGGTCATCACTGAAACCTGGTGTAATGATAACCATGACTGGGAGATGGCCATACCTGGCTACAACATATTCAGAAGAGACAGAGCAGGCAGGAAGGGAGGAGGAGTGGCACTGTATGTGAAAAATGACATAAGGGCCACAGAGATCCAGGAGGAACAAAATGGGGGAGAGATACTGTGGGTTAAGCTGGAAAGGAAAATGGGGCCAGCCATCCACAGGTGTGGTCTATAGAACCACCAGCCCAGGAGGAAGAAACAGATAGAGCTGATGCTAGCCATCCAAAGGATGGCAGACAAGGGTGAGGTAGTACTGGTTTGAGACTTCAATATTCCAGACGTGGACTGGAGCATCCCAGCAGCAGCATCGACTAGAGCAGATTTATCCTGGACTCCCTTCAGGGTGCCTTCCTCAAGCAACTGGTCATGGAACCAACTCGGCAGAAGGCAATGCTGGACCTTGTGCTCACAAACAGGGACAGTGATGGGGGTAACAGTGGGGAGCACCTGGGTAACAGTGACCACCAGTCATTGTGGTTTGAAATCACAGAAAGAGCAGAACCAAACCACACAAAAACACGTATCCTGGATTTTAGGGGGGCAGACTTTGGGAAAATGGGAGATACTTGAAAGAGGCATTAAGGGGAATGGGACAGGAATCAGGGGTTGAGGAACAGTGGGCAGTATTTAAAATGGGTATTACAAGAACAACAGAATTATGCATTAAGCAGGTTAGCAAGAGGAAAAGGAAGAGGAGACCATTATGGTTTTCCAAAGAGGTATCAAAGAAAGTGAAAGCCAAAAAGATTGCATTCAGGCAATACAAAAAGACACAGGCAGAAAGGGATAGGGATAAGTACCAGGAGAAGCAAAGGGAGGCAGGGAGGTCAGTAAGGGAAGCCAAAGCTCAGACAGAAAAACACATTGCAAAATCAGTGGGTAAAGGGGACAAAACCTTTTACAGCTACATAAGTGAAAAAAGACAAAGGGAAGGATAGTGAGACTGAAGGGGGAGGATGGGAGCCGCATGGAGGATGACAACAGTAAAGCTGACATATTGAACAGGTATTTCTGCTCAGTCTTTACTGAGGAAGAGGGGTAATGGGTCTGAAGGAGTACAAGGGATGAGAATGGTGCAGAAATGGACACAAGTCCCTTTACGAGAAAGGGTCCTGAAGGAACTGGAAGTAATAAGAGTTGATAAAGCAATGGGGCCAGTTCGGGTGCACCCTAGGTCCTTAAAGAACTAAGAGAGGTGGTGGCTGAACCTCTGGCTATCCTGTTTAGCCGATCTCTGGAAACAGGGAGGTACCCAAAGACTGGAGGACAGCAGATGTAGTCCCTTATACAAAAGTGGGAACAAAGAGGAAGCAGGGAACTACAGACCAGTCAGCCTCACCTCGGTAGTGGGGAAGATCATGGAAGCACTACTGAAGGAGAGATTGGTGGAACATCTGGTTGTCAATGGACTACAGAACCCAAGGCAGCATGGTTTCACCAGGGGGAGGTCATGTCAGACCAACCTCGTTGAATTTATTTGACTGGGTGACTAGGGAGGTGGATCAGGGGAGGGCAGTGGACATGGCCTATCTGAACTTCAGCAAGGCCTTTGACACTGTGCCACATAGAAGACTATTACACAAACTGGGGAATATGGGTGTGGGCAGGACAGTAGTGTGGTGGGTAGGTAACTGGCTGGGTGGCAGGACACAGAGGGTGGTGGTAAATGGCTGTCACTCCACAGAGGGAAGAGTGACCAGTGGGGTACCACAGGGATCAGTGCTGGGACCGGTCCTATTCAACATCTTCATCAGTGACATCGCAGGATCTAGAAGGCAGAATTTCACTGTTCGCTGATGACACAAAGCTGTGTAACAGAGTAGACACACCAGAGGGTGTAGACAGAATGAGAAGCGACCTGCAGAAACTTGAAGAATGGTCAGGGGTTTGGCAGTTGAAATTCAATGCAAAGAAGTGCAAGATAACGCATATGAGGCACAAAAACCCTGGCACAATATATCAATTGGGGGGTGAGGATATAGCATGCACCAAGCAGGAAAGGGATCTTGGGGTTGTCATCTCTGATGACCTCAAGGTAGGGAAACAGTGTGACAAGGCAGCAGGTAAAGCAAATAGGATGCTGGGATGTATAGGCAGGGGCATCACCAGCAGGAAAAGGGAGGTCATAATACCGCTATTCGAGACACTAGTGAGGCCCCACCTGGAGTACAGTGTACAATTCTGGAGACCATACCTACGTAAGGACATAGACAGGGTAGAGAAGGTTCAGAGGAGGGCAACAAAGATGGTGCATGGATTGCATCACAAGTCCTATGAGGACAGGTTGAAGGAACTGAACATGTACTCCCTGGAGGAGAGGAGGGAGAGAGGGGATATGATAGAGACATACAAGTATCTTACAGGGAGGAACAGGGTGCAGAAAACACTATTTTAAGCGAAAAGATGTTCCAGAACTAGAGGCATGGGATGAAGTTGGAGGAGGACGATTCAGTGGAAACATGAGAAAGAATTTCTTCACAGAACGGGTGGTGGACAAGTGGAACACCCTGCCAGAGGAAGTGGTGGGGGCAGAAACAATCACAGGATTTAAGAATGCATGGGATAGACATAAAGGAATTCTAGAGGTCAGGGGTAAGGGGAAACAGACTTCTAGGAAAACAAACTGAACTTACAAGCTCAAATGGGCCATTGGCCCTTATCTGCCGACACTGTCTATGTATCTATGTAGCATTTAAAAGGTTGCTTGACCAGCATATGCATAATAGGAAATGGGATTATGTCCACTGAACGGTGGCAAGTCCGTTTACGGCCTTGAGGCTGATTGGACTTGTAAACAAAACTATGAAACCATCCCTGTTCAGCTAAAAAAAATACTTAAAAACTATGACCAATGCTGAACTAGGGAAAGTATTTCAGAATGTAAAACAAGGCCTGGAAATTATGTAAATCACGGCCGAAAAGCAGAGTTGTGATACTTGGCACACGTCCATGCATGTGCATAGGCACATGCCCAGTATCATGGCTGAGTTTTTCGGCCATGATTTCTATAACTTCTAATGACTGTTTTTAATTCAAAAACATTTTCCCCACAGGTTAAAAAAAAGAATGAACTGGCACAACCTTCTGCTATAGAAGCACTATAAAAAGTAAGCTGGGTGATCTTACTGATCTTACTTCGAGAGGGTTCCTTCAGTGGGTCATCACGTATAGGACTGGCACCACCTGGCGGCGGGCCGCACGGCAGACTTTTCTAGCAATACCTGACGGGGACTGCCCACCTGATGTCATGTGACTGACGTCAGCGTGACCGTATATAGTGGGCAGTCCCTACGCCTGCCCTCCAGTTCTTTCCCGCCGTCACCTCGTGGCAGTCGCATTGCAGACTTCCATATAGCGATCGTCGTGAAAGTTATCGAGTTGGTTTATCCCTCGCTGCTTTTTTCTCTAAAATTCGTGTTCTATTATTGATGTCTTCTCCCGAGAAGATGTGCTCGTCCTGTGGCATGCAGATCCCGCACAAAGACGATCACCTCAAGTGTGTCCTCTGTTTAGGCCCAGACCATCCAGTCTCCTCATGCCCTGAATGCCAGACCTTTAACCAGGCCACTAAAAAGAGGAGACAGCAGGTTTTTGGAGGCCCATCTGTTAAAAGCCTGCCTGGCTTCCCTCAAGAGGAAGATGGACTGTCTCAGAGATTCATCCGAAAAATCTTCTCCTTCAAAGAAACATAAGGAGAAAACTAGGGAGCAGGCCCACTCTGCGGACGTCGCCAGGCCCTCGACAAGCAAGACCCAGCTGCCGCCCAGAAAACCGGACGGTAAGTCTGGCAAAACTTCAGCGGATCAGTCAGCTGTTGGCTCCTCTGATGACTACACCGCTTCAGCTGATAAGTCGGCCCCCGGCTCCTCTGGGGGTACATGGCGACCGGTACGTCGTCTACCCAGGCAGTGGGTACTCGCCCGGCTCCAGTCGATAAGCCGGCTGGGGGCTCTTCCCCTGACCGCCTGACCCCACCTGCTAAGTCGGCCATCCCTGATGACCATTCGGGCTCGGTTCCCCCATTAGGGCCTAACCGCGCCTCACCCAACATCCGACGGAACCAGAGGGAGAAAGGCCCTCTCCCTCCTCCTCGCCCATGCCCTTCAATTCCCTGGCGGGTACATCCAGTGATGGCAGTGGAGAGCCCATCGACCCTGTCAATGCCTCGGCTCCACAATCCCCTTCTGGGTTCAAGGAGAAGGAGGCTCTTCTTTGGCCTACAGGCCTGACTGTGGAGGCCCCTCCTCCACCTTCCGGCGGGCTTCTGGTGCCTCCTCCAACACTGGTTGTCCTGACGACAGTCCTACAGCTGGGACTGGCTGACCGGCCTTTGACTTTGGCTCCGACGCCGGATCCAGCCCTGATGTCAGGGCCCCTTCCTCCAGTTCCGACGCCGGCCCCTCCGACGCTGGATTGAGTGGTGCTGGTTCCGAAGTCGATTCCCCTGAAGTGGGCTGTCCCGACACCGGACCCTCAACCTATATACTCAACGGTGGGTCCGACATGGGTCCCCCCCGATGCCAGATATCTCGGGCAGTTCTACCCTGGATTTAATCCCTGCTCCCATTATACGGGATTCCAGGGCTATTATCCACCACTGGTGATTCCTCCTCCTCCTCCTCCACCTCCTCCCCCCCCTCAGCCTCTGCCTACTCCACCTCCCCTCCTCCTCCTCCCCTCCTCAGTTTGGTTCAAGACCTTAATATACAGTCTTGGTGGCAGGGCTAGGTCAGAGTTGGTCTTGGACCTGGAGACCAGGATCCTACAACGCTGTCTCTAGGTTCCCTACCCGAGCAGTTCATCGATAGCCACTATCCACATCTCAGGGAAGACTCGACAGGACATTTCCCTTCTGGATACCAGACGCTGTCCTGTCGAGGAGGTGGACAATGATGAAGATAGCTCAGAGGGGAAGGAAGATTCCTCTGAGGAGGTGCCGGAGGACCATGAGGAGACAAGAGGCAAGGTCTCGCCAAAGTCTCCACCAGAAGACCCTGCCTTCTCGGACCTCTTGAGGGCCATGAAGGACTATTTCGATTGGGAGTCGGAGGAACAGAACAATATGAGACAGAGGCTCATGGAACACCTAGACTTAGAGTCTCTGTCTCCCATCCCCATTCCTCCATGAATGGCACCTCATCAAGACTTCACCACTACCATCTGGCAGATGCTTCATTCTATCTCGGCTGTCCCCAGGCGGGCAGACAGGATCTACCGGGCTCAGAAGAATGCCCCTTTCTTAAAGGCGCATCACAAGGCTGACTCTATGGTCATCTCTGCGGCTCATGATCGCTCTTCAGGGCCCAAGCACATGAGCACTACTCCTCTGGAAAAAGAGTCGAGGCAGATGGACCAGTTCAGGAAGAAAGTGTATTCCTCAGCTACATGCTCTGATGCCGGGAGAGCAGAGGGCTGTGGGTTCAGTTCCCACATCTGGCACTTGGGTTAATATCCCAATACTGACACTGCAGTGCAGCATGAGGGGGGTGCTGCACTTCTGAGGTGCCGTCTTTCGGATGAGATGTTAAACTGAGGTCCCATCCACCTGGATTGGTGGTAGTTCAGGTGGATGTTAAAGATCCCATGGCACTTATCAAAAAAAGAGTAGGGGAATTAACCCAGTGTCCTGGCAAAATTTCTCCCATTCACTAAAAATATCACCAGCAGCTTAATCTGGTTCAATTTCAGTTGCTTACCATCTGTATCCCCCTCTCCCCGGTCACCCCGGAAAAGGGACTTCTAGGCCCAGTGGGCTTACCGGGTCAACAAAATTCAATAAATAAATACATGCATCCTTCGGTCCCTTAGTTATGTGGCCCACATGGTGTCCCATCAAAAAGTGACATTGGCCAGGCTGGAGATGAGAGTCCAGTCCATGGATCCCTCGCCTTTGAAGGAGGAACTTGCCAAGGATCTCCGCCTCTCCAAGGTTTCCTGCAGGCATGCTTTACGTGCCACTTATAACTCCATTGACTCAGTGCCCTGTACCTTGGCAACTGCCATTGCCCATAGATGGCATTCCTGGCTTCACCTTTCTGGACTTGCCAACGAGGTCCAGTTGGCGACTCAGGGTGCCCCTTCAGGGGCTTGGTCATTTTTGGTGGGGACACCAAGGATATTATCACAGACCTACAGGACAAAGGCGTTGCACTTAGGTCTGTCAGGTCAATGAACTGATTGGGCTCCCAGCAGCAGCAGCAGCCCTTTCGGAAAAGAACCTGGAGGCAGAGAAAGAACACCCCGACGCGCCACCAAGGGAAGCGTAAGGCCACAGGTACAGCCACCCCACCTGCCTCCAAAAATCAGAGACATTCAGGAGGTCCTCCCCCTGAACATCCTACCACTTCTCAACTCCCTGGCCCCACTGCTTCCTCAGTCTCACGATGGGGAGCAGGTGGGGGGGAGGTTTGCCCGCAACATGCAGTAGTGGAGGGCGATCACCTCCGACGAGTGGGTCCTGCAACTAGTGTCCATTGGGCACACTATAGAGCTTCTGGATATTCCCCCAGAAACTCCTCTGCAGAAGTCCTCCTACTCTTGAGACCAGGCTCTTCTCGTTCGCGAGGAGGTAAATTCATTCTTGCTCAAAGAAGCAATCGAGCTCGTCCCCTTCGGGCAAAGGGGAAAGGGATTTTACTTCCATTTTTTTCCTGGTTACAAACAAGACTGGGGACTTCAGACCCATACTCAACCTATGTCAGCTAAATCAGTTTGTCGAGTACAAAAAATTTTGAATGCTGACACTCCACAGCCTCCTCCCTCTCCTCATGGAGAACCACTGGCTCTGTGCCCTGGATATGCAGGATGCCTACCTGCACATTCCTATTTTCCCCAGCCACCACTGATTCCTGTGCTTTCATTTCCAAGGGGAACACTTCCAGTTCTGGGCACTCCCTTTTGGCCTGTCTTTGGCACCACGGGTTTTTAACAAGTGCCTGGCGGTGGTCGCGGCATTCCTGTGCCGCAGGGGTATTGTGGTCTTCCCTTACCTGGATGACTGGTTGATTTCAGCCCCATCCAGGGATTCTTTGCTGGAGGCTCTTTCCTTCACTCTGGACCTTTTCAGCAGACTAGGGATCATGGATAGCTTTCCCAAGTCATCCCTTATCCCTGCCCTGAGAATTCAGTTTATTGGGGCAGTCCTGGATACGGTCCAGTGCAGAGCCTTCCTTCCACCAGACAGGGTGGAGACCCTTATCTGTCAGGCCTTCAAAGTGGCCTCCCTTTGGACCATCCCAGCTCGGGAAGTCCTTCGCCTTTTGGGCCTGAAGGCGGCCTCCATCACTACGGTTCCCATAGCAATCCTTCACATGAGGATTACTCAGTGGTCATTGTGGGTGCAGTGGGATCAGCTCCTGGACGTCCTGGACCATCCCGTCCTAGTCTCCTCAGCAGTTCAGAAAGATTTGCAATGGTGGACGGATTCTCGCAATCTCTCCTTGGGACTTCCCTTTTGGAATTCTGCACCAGTAGCTACCCTTACCATGGATGCCTCGAATATGGGGTGGGGAGCTCACCTCGGGAACACCAAGACCAGGGACTATGGTCTGGCGTGGAGTCTTCTCTCCACATCTATGTTCCAGAGATGAGGGTGATCCTGTGCACATTACAGGCCTTTCAGACCCTCCTTCCAAAGGGATCACTGCTAATCCAAATGGACGATATGTCGGTAGTTAGCTACGTCAATGAACAAGGAGGAACCCGGTCATACCCCCTGTGCAGGGAGGCGACATGGGTATGGAACTGGGCAGTCCAGCACCATCTGGTCCTTGTGGCTGTGCACGTTCCAGGCTTTTTAAATGTCCTTGTGGACAGTCTCAGCAGATATCGGACCCTAGCTCACGAATGGGAACTGCGTCAGGAAGTGGTGGGATCCATCTTCCGAAGTTAGGAGCATCCGGAAATCGACCTCTTCGCCTCCAAATCAAATGCAAAACTTCCCAAGTTTTGCTCGCTCGTTCCATAGTAAAGTGCTTTTTGGAATGACGCATTGTCTCTATCCTGGACAGGGACATTTTTGTACGCTTTCCCTCCATTTCCCATTCTGCAGAGGGTTCTCCTCAAGCTTCAGGTGGAGAGGGCAACAATGATCCTCATTGCTCCTCTTTGGCCGAGACACATATGGTTCCCGTTGTTACAGTAGCTGTCCCGGGAACCACTGGTTCCACTTCCAGTGACTCATGACCTCCTGACCCAGGATCAAGGTTGTCTAGTGCACCTGGGGCTCAGAACCTTGCATCTCCATGCATGGTTCCTGCAGACATAGCGATATTCCATTTTAGGGTTTTCTCCAGGGTTGCTCAAGTCCTTATTGAGGCAAGAAAACCTTCTACCTGTTCCACTTACGCCATGAAGTGGAAGCGGTTTTCCATTTGGGTGACCGCTAAGGGCTGGAACCCCTTTTCTTGCTTAGCCCCACAAGTCCTGGAATACCTTCTTCACTTATCAGACTCCGATCTGTCCTACTCTTCCTTAAAGGTCCACATCTCAGCTATCTCAGCATACCATAAGCTAGTGGATGGTAAACCTGTGGCTCAGCTGGAGGTCTCCAAAACCTTTCTGAAGGGGATTCTCCATCTAAAACCCCCCATCCGAAGCCCAACTCCACCTTGGGACTTGAACTTTGTTCTGGAAAAGCTCACCCTTCCTCCTTTCAAGCCGGCTATGAGCTGTGATTTGCACTTCCTGTCCTGGAAGATGCTTTTTCTTGTGGCCATCACTTCAGCCTGAAGGATTTCGGAGCTTCACGCTCTAGTCTGCAAGGAGCCATACTTGATTTTCCATCGGGACTGGGCGGTCCTCAGGACTCATCCGAGGTTTCTTCACAAGGTGGTATCAGAAGCCACGCTGAATCAGTCAATAGAGCTTCTGGTTTTTTACCCATCCCCCTCTAACAGAGGTGAAGCACTCCTTTATACGATGGATGTCCATCGGATTCTCTGGTGTTACACCCACCAGACAAAGTGTTTCGCTCTTGTGACCAGTTGTTTGTCTCCTTTGCCCCAAGATCAAAGGGCAAACCAGTTTCTAAGAAGGGCCTTTCCAAATGGTTAGGCAACTACATTCGGTACTGTTACCAGAAGTACGACAAACCTCTGCCGGATACCATCAGAGGTCATTCTACTAGGGGCATGGGTGCCTCCGAGGCCTTCCTACGGAACGTTTCCACAGCTGACATTTGTGCTGTGCTGCTTGGAGTTCTGCCCATACCTTTACCAAACATTACAGTCTGGACGTTGCTTCTAGGTGGAGGGCTGGCTTTTTCCTAGTCAACCTGCAGGGCCTTCTGTGCTAGACTGGGTCCTTTCTGGACTTCAGTTTTTTTCCATTGGAGTTAGCTTTCCTCCTTCCTAGTTTCTCTCAGTCTCTCCTTAGAGGGACTGCTTGGGACTCTATTCTATATGTGATGATCTACTGAAGGAACCCTCTCAAAGTAAGATAGTACAGTTACATAGGAACTTACCGTAACAGTAGATCTTCGAGAGACGTTACTTCAGTAGGTCATATTTTTCCCTCCCTCCTTCCTTCCCCTCATTTTATGTTTACAGGGATTCCAAATCCTGTTCACTTCTGCTGTTAGGCCTCTTTCTGGCTCCGGTGGGAGAACTGAAATCTGCAATGCGATTGCCACGAGGCGACGGCGGAAAAGAACTGGAGGGCAGGCGTGGGGACTGCCCACTATATACGGTCACGCTGACGTCAGTCACGTGACTTCGGGTGAGTGGTCCCCCATCAAGTATTGTTAGAAAAGTCTGCCATGCGGGGCCCAACGCCAGGTGGCGCCAATCCTATATGTGATGACCCACTGAAGGAACCTCTCTTGAAGATCTACTGTTATGGTAAGTTCCTACGTAACTGTACGTTTTTTGTGTATCTCAGGGTCAGAGGTGGGCAGTAGTCAGAGGCACCACAGAGCACTGTTCAGGATAGGCAGGGGGTTAATGGTAGCACTGGAAAAGGAGGGAGAACGACACATTGTAATTGTGGGAGAGAGAGTGTGTGTGTGTGTGTGTGTGTGTGTGTGTGTGTGTGTGTGTGTGTGTGTGTGTGTGTGTGTGTATGTGGGCTGAGCAAAAGGCAGCAGAACTGGTTGGCACACTTTCCTTTGGGTACACTGCATTTAAAGCAATACAGCTCTAGAACTATTTTTTTTTCTACAGAGGAATATCTACAGTATTTTTTTCAATATTTTAACAAAAAACATTTCCCACCAAAGTCTTTGCATTTTACTTATAGGGATCATTGTATAATCACAATAAACCACTCCAAGGTGTGGGTGATGCTGGGTTTACCCATGCCTGGCAAGGTTTGGTCACTCGGCCTGCGGCATCATGCCTGAACTACACCAGGCATGGGTAAACCCAGCACTACCCACACCCTGTCATGGTTTATTGCTTAACTGACCTCTTGTGCATGACTATGTCCAATACTATTACTAAAATCTAGGTAGGCCATGTCCAAAGCCCATCCCTGATCTGCTATCCAGATCACCCAGTCAAAGAAATATATCAGTCATTTAACAAGACCTTCCCCATGCCTCGAGCATGTGCATGCGTGTGAAGCCACATGCATGCCACACCTTTGTGCGCCCACCCTCTACACTGCCGCCCCTCCCACCAGTGCTACCCACTGGACCGCCACCTGGTGGGAGAGAACATGGGGGTGATGACAACTCCAGTAGAGGAGAGCTGCTTTTTGGCTGCTCAGTCCTGCTCATCCCCTCCCCCACCCCGACAGCTCCCTGATGACCCGAGGTAATTTCCGAACCCGGGTTGATGGCATACCATGAGGTAAGACATCCAGCGCCTCAACCCTCAGCGCAACCAGGCTGACATTTGCTTGTACTTTCTAAATGCCATTTTTTTTCTCTCATACATTCCATGCCACTTCCTTTGAAAACCACATAGAGGATGCAGGATGGGCAACTGTGCACAACTAGTGTGTTCAGCCACAAAGGGATTCTGATTCCCTCTGACTTCGAGAGTGAAGTTCGAGAGGTCCACAGGAATCAGGACCCCGAGGTGGCAGTACACAGCGGCTATGCATAAAGTTGGTCATCCTGTATTTTTCGTAATGTATAGTATTATGTGAAATGTGTGTATTCTGTTTTTTTTCTCTTTCACAATGAAACTGTTGTGTGCAGTCTAGAGGTCCTAGAATGCTGTTCTATCACAGAAAGGTAGTCACATTCCATGACCTTTGAACTGCGGTACAACAGCATTTTGAAAAGGATGTATTTCTATACAGAACAACAGAACAATGCTATACTATACACTGTGATTTTGTATTTCTTATACACTATAATGTTTTTTTCTTTCTTTTTGCTTTGTTAATTTGCTTCACACAATGGTTTGTTGCCTGTGTTATGTCTCTCTTAAGGTTCTCACGCTGAACCTCTACTCCACCTCCCTCACACTTTGCCAGTGTTTAATTTAGGCATTATCCTATTTTTGCAGAGTTGACCATTTTGAAGTCTAGAACTCTTGCTTTTGTATGGCTTGACTCTACTACTGTCTTTACTTTGAACCATACTGTATGGTGGTCACTGGACCTCAGATGTATGCCCACTGAGATGCTAGTTATTCTAACTCCATTTGTGAGCACCAGGTAACTCTGCTCCTGGTTGTGGCTACAGCATAGGTGTTCAAGTTAATGTCATGTATATTTTGGTCCCATACCAGTGATACTTCCCCTTTCTCTGCCTTTTTAAGGATGTTATCTACCATGACCATGTCAGTTTCCTCCCCTTTTACTGGGGATCTGAAGATAATTCCAGTGCTGATAATGGTGCTGTTTCCTGACTCCAGGGTGACACACAGTGTTTCATCTCTTCCCTGCTTTCCCTTTATCTCAGATAATTTGATCAACTTTTTGATGTAGATAGCTACCCCTTCTCATTGTTTGTTCTCCCTGTCTTTCCTATAGACTGTGTACCCAGGTATATTAACATCCCAGTCATGGCTTTCTGTATATCATGCGCCAGTGACTACCACAATATCCAGGTCTTCCTCCACCATCATGTTCACCAGGTCAGGGATCTTATTACCCACACTGTGGACGTTTGTACACATGACCCTCTATGTTTTGGTGGCTTAACACCTAATTGTTCTCATCCTATCCCTTCCCCCTGTGCCTAGCCTGACATTACCCCTGGCTTTAGTCCGTTGTATTTCCCAGTCCTTAGTATCCTCTTGTCTGACTACATTAACATGTTTCGGGGGAGGGGCAGCTGAGTTCTTCCAGCGTATTTCCACATCTCCCCATGTCTAGCTTAAATGTTTGGCAATGAAACATTCAGACCTTTCACTCAGGATCCTGGTCCCCCTACTCCCCCCCCCCGGACAGATGGATGCCACACCTTGCGTTCAGTCCTGTATCCATCCAGGGGGGCCTCCAGTCCCCAATGAAGCCAAAATCTTCAACTCTGCACCAGTTTTCCAGCCATAAGTTGAATCCCGTGGTGCGGAGTATCCTGGCCTCTCCCATGCCATAGACAGGTAGCACCTCTGAGATGTTTAACGTGCATGCCACCCATCTAAGACCACTCCCCAGCTCTGTGAACTCTCTCTGCACTGATCTACCCTCATTGCCAGCCAGATCATTTGTTCCCAGATGGATAATAACATATAGCCCCCCCTCTCATGCTGTTGCATGAGCGAGCCCTAGGTTTCACCTCCTGTCACTCCAAGATGTAGCGCCAGGTAGGCACCTTACTTCTCCCCTTCCTCCATCCCTCAATCCCAACTCTACCACCTCTATAGTAATGGAGCCTTCTCACTAGGAGTTGCTTCCTTGTCCTGTGGGGTCCAGTGCCTCCCCTCTGGGGGTTTCCACTGCGGAGGTTCCCTGGCTTCATTGGAGTCGGGGTCACACCGGGGGTAATATGAAACTTGTATAAGGGTGATGGCCTGCATCCATCCACGAAGGGGACATTAGGCTAAAGTGAGAAGTAGTAATGTTTCTGCGGCAAGTATTTAAACTGATGGGTGGGGTGGGGGGCAGGAAGGTCATGTCCACTGCTCATCCCTGATCTACCACTCTCATCACCCAATCGAAAAACTCAAATCAAGATCGTCTGGCATACATCATACATACATAAATAGTTCGCTCCTTCAAATCCCTAGAACTTGAACCTCTCCTGCGCAACCTATCTCTCTCTCTGACTGGTGTCCCTTAGTCTCTTCCCTCTCAGTTGATAAGGCTCTAGCCTACTTCAAAGAAATATTCCTTGCAAATTGGAACGCCTTTGCTCCTCTCAAACAAACTAGGGTTAGGGGTAACCACGTACCGTGGATTACTCCAGAAATTTTAGCCTGTCTTAGGGCCAGAGATTGTGCCTGGAAGCGCCACAAATCCACCCAGCTTTCTAGTGACCTCATGGGCTACCATAAGCTTCGAAACGCTTGTTCCAGGGCAACAAGGCTAGCCAAGTCCGGTTACTTCAAAAATGCTCTCCTCACTAACATAAATTACCCATCCAAGTTCTGGAAGGTGGTTCATTCCCTCTTTACCCTTCAGTCACACCGCCCTTTCTCAGTGCTAAAGGTAAATGGCAATCTTGTAGCCAACTCCCATGCCATAGCTGCAGAATTTAACTCCTATTATACCTCCTGTGAAACTGAACTGCTGAAGTCCCTCTCTAATTACCCCTCTCCCCTCAAATGTCATGGGTGACCCTCTATCCTCCCTCCCAAAAAAATAAACGCTCTACTTCCTGTTTCCCCACACCGCTCCTTCTCATTCTCTTCAGGCTCCCCCACCGATACTCTAAATGCCCTCCTCATCATTAACCCCTCAAAAGAATCTCCCCAGATGACCTTGACCCTAAACCCCTCTCTCTCAGCCTCAGCCATTGCCTACCCCCTCTCCTTAATCTTAAATCTCTCCTTCTCAACCTCTGATGTCCCTACCACATGGAAACATGCAGTGGTCCTCCCCCTACCTAAAGGTGGAGACCCCTCATCCCCTGGCAACTATCGCCCCATCTTACTACTCCCTACACTAGCCAAATTACAAAAACATCTAGTCCTCTCTCAGCTCACCTCCTTTCTATCTAATACCTCCTTCTTCACCCTGTTCTGATCTGGTTTCAGGAAAAAACACTCTACCACCACCTCCCTACTTCGTCTCACTGACTTCATCCTCTCTGGAATGGACAATGGCAAAATCACCTCAACCATATTTGTCAACCTTGCCAAGGCTTTTGACAGTTTCCCGCTCCCTTCTCCTTGGTTCCCTCTCATCTGCTGGTCTAACTCCTTCTGCCACTAACTGGTTTCAGGCCTACCTTACTTGTAGAACCCAATCAGTTAAGCACGCAGGTGCCATCTTGCCACCCCTTCCGATCTGCACTGGTGTCCATCAGGGCTCTGTGCTTGGTCCCTTTCTAGTCTCCATCTTCCTTAATGACCTGCCATCTGTCTGCTCCCCCTCCTCCACCGTACATTTGTACGCTGATGATACTGTCCTGGCTCATGCCAAAAGATCTCTTTTGTCCCTACTGTCCCTCTCATCCTCTCCAATCCACCGATGAGGGATTGCTAGAGGTTCCCAGGGTACGTTTGCAGACATCAGGAGCAAGGGCATTTAGCTTTGTTGCTCCATCCCTGTGGAACTCTCTACCTCATCGGGTACAAGATTGCCTAACCGTTCAGAGTTTTAAAATTGCTTTAAA
The DNA here is from genome assembly GCA_016271365.2 of Neoceratodus forsteri. NCBI lineage: Eukaryota > Metazoa > Chordata > Ceratodontiformes > Ceratodontidae > Neoceratodus > Neoceratodus forsteri. The sequence continues at coordinate 1,113,853,587 of CM028131.1, forward strand.
AACATATCTTTTTAACCTGGCTTTTATTGATTGATGTGGTTATTCATCATGTGGTTTATACTGTTTTTTGTTGAAATTTATATGTTGTTTATAATTATTTTATTTATGTGTTTGATGTATTTTATTGTACAGGCATCTTGGTTTTAGAAAGGTGTCTTTTTATAAATAAAATTGATTGATTGATTGATGCCCAGCTGAGGTTGCATGCAGCACGTCTTCAACAAGAGCCAGCTGTGGTTTGCAAACTATCAATTATTCCTTAGCTTCAAGAAGACAGTCTTCATAACCTTTGGCACAAGGCAGAGACTCTCTAGGCTTCTCTTCCTACCCACTTTCCACACTCTTGACGGGACTTTACTTGAGGACACCTCATCCTTCAGATGCCTTGGGGTTTGGTTAGACCAACACCTCAACATCTCTGGACACATTGATGCCATCCAGAAAAAATTGCGTCCCAAGCTTGGTGCATTGTACAGTAACCGTAGCTGCATCCCTTCTGCAGTTAGGTGTGATCTTATCCAGAAGATGATCCTGCCTATTTCTGACTACTGCGACGTAGTCTATAGTGCTGCTCCAAAGTCCTTCCTGACCAGATTGGACACTCTCTTCAACTTCTTCTGCTGCTTTGCCCTTGATGCTCCCTCTCGCACCCATCACTGTAACCTCTATCAAGCTCTTTCCTTCCCCTCCCTAACAAATAGACGCCTCTCACACTGAGCTAAATTCTCCACTAAACGTTGGCTGGGCGAATTCCCTTCCTACCTCTATCCTCATTTATAACACACCCTCCTCCTTCCCACTCCCTTAGATCTACCGACACTTGCATGCTTCCTGTCCCCTGCCACTACACCCTCTCTGGCAAGTCTGGGTACCCTCACCGTTTCTCTGAAATATGGAACTCTCTACCTCCCCAAATCCAACACTCCTCCTTCCTCTATTCCATCAACACTGCCCTCTCAAACTATCTTGCTCCTAACTGTTCCTGTCATGACCCACCTTAATTTTGCTCATCTTGCTTCTTGTAGTTCATCCTCTTTCAGAATTTGCCCAATGCCTCTATCAACTCTACTGCCTCTACTGACCCTAGCCCCACCTAGGTGCTAGTTCTCATACATTTCTCCCTTCCCCTATTCTCTCCCCCTTTTTCCCTAGCCTTCACACTCCCCTTGCAGGGTTCTCCGCATCCTGAAGGGGTTCTATAGTGCCTAGGTTTGCCAGCTTTTCTTCTCCCATCTACCTATCCTTGGCCTTCCTGGTCCCCTTACATATGAACATATGAAAATGCCAGCAGAAGCAGCCCTCATGGTCTATCGAGTCTGCTCAAGTGCACAGCTAGCACCTTATAGTGCTACTGCCCCTCCTTCCCCCCCATCCTATTACTCCTTCCCCTTATCCTATCCCAACCCATCTTGAAGCTGTCTACCATCTTGCATGCCACTAACTCACCCAGCAAGGAGTTCCACTTATCCACCACTCTTTCCGTGAAAAAATTTCTCCTCATCTCTCTCCTGAATCTACTCCCCTTCAATCTCAGTTGGTGTCCTCTTGTGTCCCTCCCCTTTCTTCTCTGAAAAATCCTCTCTGTAGTAGTCTTGTTTATTCCCTTCAGGTACTTAAAAGTCTCGATCATATCTCCCCTGTCCCTCCTCTCTTCCAGAGAGTACTTATTCAACTTCCCCAGCATTTCCTTGTATGGCTTGCCCTCCAATCTCTGAATCATCTTTGTAGCTCTACGTTGTACCCCTCCAACAATCTGATGTCCTTCTTCAGGAACAGGTGCCAGTATTGCATGCAGTACTCCAGGTGGGCATGACCAGCAGCCTATACAGGGGCAGGATAACCTACCTACATCTGGAAGAGATCCCTCTAGCTGTACACCCCAGGGTCCCCAGCATCCTGGAGGGTTCCCTGTATCAGGCCTCATCCCTTACTCTTACACTTACTCCGTCTCCCGCTCTCTTTCCCTCTCTAATCCCTACTCCAGTCCCCTGTCCCCTTTCAGGGTTCCCTGTATCCTGAAGGTGTCTGTTCGGGACATGACTCTGCACTATCATCTCATCCTCTCTCTCCTTCAGCCCTTATTTCACGATAGCACTTGTTCTCTTATTACACTAAACTTATTAATTGTTCAAACAAATTACATATGTATACAACACTGTAACAGCTGCCTTAATTAACTGTATGCTATGTTGATCTTTGTAACTTGAATGTAAAATGTCTCATCCCTATTGTACCCTTTCCCCCCAGGTCGCACCGGGAGATGAGCAACCTGTTGCTCAGTGTGCCTTCCTGGCGAAACATTTCAATAAATAAATAAAATAGTTGCCAGCAGATTAGGCCTAATGGTCTATATTGTCTGCCTGACCCAGCTCACTGATACTGTATGGTATCTGCTCCATCTCCCTCCTCGTTTCCCCCTTCCTCCCTCCTCCTTCCTCTCCCTGTATACCTCTGTTGTTCACCAAACCCCCACCTTGTACCATGCCCCTGTGCCTGTTCCAACTCTTTCTGAAACCTCCCACAGTTACCATTTTTACCAGGTCATCAGGCATTGCATTCCCGGGTTCTACCCCCTCTCCATGACATAACACCCCCTCGCCTCTCCTCTGTACTGCTCCCCAGCCAACTTTAGACTATGGCCTCTTTTAGTCCCCTCCCCTCCTCTCTTAACTTGAACAGACCCTCCTTGTTCCCTCTGTTGAACCCCTTCAGGTATTTGAAGGTGTATTTCATATCCCCCCTATCCTGTCTGTCCTCCATAGAGTACATGTTTGGCTCTCTCAGTCTGTTCTCATATGACAAACCCCGCAGACCACTAATCATCCTCTTCACCCTTCTCTGGACTCTCTCCTGCAGTGTGATGTCCTTTTTTAGGTGGGGGTGCTCCAGATGTGGCCTCACCAGTGAGGTGTATAGGGGAAGTATAAGCTCCCTTCTCTTGGATGTTATCTCCCAGGCTGTACACCCAAGCATTTCATTTGCCTTAGCCGCTGCTCTTCTGCACTGCTCCGAGTGGCTCCCTTTAGCATCAAGTCATCACCCCAGATCCCTTTCCATCATCGCGACAGTCAGCTGTACCCCCCCCAAGTGGTAGTTATACCTAGAGTTCCTAACACCCAGGTGCAGAATGTTACATTTGCATGTGTTAAACCCTAACTGCCACATGTGGGCCCAGTTTTCCAGCCTCCCAAGGTCATCCTGTAGTTCCCTCCTATCCCCCTCACTGTCTACCACCACCCCCAATATAGAATCATCCACGAACAAACTCATTTTACTACCAACCCCGTCCCCGATGTCTGCAATGAATACATTAAAAAGGATAAGGCTCAAAACTGTACCTTGTGAAACCCCACTGATGACCTCTCTGGGTGTCGAGACTTCACCAGCTACCTCCACCCTCTGCTGTCTATTCCTAAACCAATTAGCTACCCATCCCAATAATTTATCTCCCACCTCCAGTTCCCTCAATTTCCAAATTAGCCTTCTGTGCGGGACTGAATTGAAGTCCAGGTCCAGGACATCAACCGGCTTTCCTCCATCCAGGGATCTTATCACCCAGTCAAAAAATTTGATCAGGTTAGTTTGACACAATTTCCCCCAGACAAACCTGTGTTGGTTATAATCCTGAAAACCATTTACCCCCAGAAACTCCACCAACCTTTCCTTTGAGATGGCCTCCAATATTTTCCCCACTATGGATATCAGGCTGACTGGCCTGTAGTTTCCCTGGTTCGTCCTGAGGTCCACACTTGTGGAAGGGCATGACATGGGCCAACCTCCAGTCTAGAGGGACACATCCTGATTGGAGGAAGGAATTGAATAGTTCCGTCATTGGAGCTGGCACGACATCTGCCAGTTCCTTCAGAACCCAGGGGTGGGTACTGTCTGGCCTTGGAGTTTTATCCGTCCTCAAGGACTTGAGAACCTCCCTCACCCTCCCTACCTGGATCTCCCCCATCTGTGAGAGCCGCCCTGTATCCCCTTTTTTGCCCTCCTGAGGCAATGGCCTCATCCCTTTCCCTAGTGAAGACTGAGCCAAATAATTGTTTAATATCAGCCCGCTCTATCCCCCACCTGTCCCCTCCTTTCTCAGCTTGCTTATCTGTCCCCCACCCTTGCTACACTCCCTAACATACCTAAAGAACTCCTTCTCCCGCTCCCTGATCCCTCTTGCTAATCTAAGCTCCTTATCAGCCTTGGCTTTTTTTACCCTTCTGCTAATCTCCCTGGATATCCTATGATACTCCTCATGGTCTGCCTCACTATGGGAGCATTTGTACCTTCTAAAAGCCAGCTTCTTATTCCTTACATCCTCCTGTACTTTCCTTATCCACCAGCAAGGTTTCCTAGCTCTGGCCATCTTGTTTTGTGCCCTGGCGGCAGTTTTTGTGACTTCCATTATGCCCATCTTCAGGATTTCCCATTGCCTCTCCGTGCCCATCCTGGTTCTGATTTTACTTGTATGCTCCCTGAGGATATCTGCCATCTCACTGAAGTTTGCCCTCCTGAAGTCCACAACTACGGTCTTCATTTGGTTCCTCACCTTCCCTATGTCCAAGGTAAAACACACCAATGAGTGGTCACTACCAGCCAAAGGGGCTTCCACTGCCAGATCCCTGACCTGCTCCCCATCGGTTAGCACCAGGTTCAGGATGCTTCTCTCCCTAGTCAGCTCTTCGACAAGCTGAGTCACATATTCATCCTGGAGTGCGTCGGGCACTCTTTGCTCCTTCGCTGATGAGGATGCCAGGCATGACCTCCCTTGAGTAAAGCCATGCTGATGGACGTCTTGCAGCCCATTTCCATGAATTAGCTGACCACCCTTTCTTTTAATATTGCCTCCATCACCTTGTCCACCACCGAGGTGAGGCTGACCGAGTGATCATTGCCAGCCTCCTCCCTGCTGCTACTATTGTGAAGTGGCACCATGTCTGCCATCTTCCAGCCTTATGGCACCCACCCTGTATCCAGGGACAAGTTAAACAACCTCAGTAGAGGTGCCGCCAGCTCCTCCCTTAGTTCTCAGAGTACCCTAGGATGTAGGGCGACCAGACCCATAGCCTTGTCCACCCTCAACCTACCTAATTCCTCTCTAAACATGTCCTCACTGACCAGGCTAGGATTTACCTTTATGTAATCCCTTCCCCTCTCCCTTAATACCAGTCCCCTTCCTTCCCCTTCCACTGTGAAGATCATCCTAACTTTGAAGCTCACTGTGTTATGGTCGCTTGCACCTAGGTTGGCCCCCACTTCAACTTCTTCCACACTATACCCACTGGTGAGAACCATGTTGAGTGTGCTGCCACCACTAGTGGGCCCCCTAACCAGATGTTGCAGTAAAGCTCCCTGAAGGGACTTGAGGATCTCTCTGATCCTGGCCGACCTAGCTGATGGAATATTCCAGTCAACATCTGGGAGCTTAAGGTCATCCACCAGCAAAATCTCCCCCTTGAGTGCCATCCACTGAACCACCTGCAACATCTGCCTATCCACTTCCTCCCCCTGCATTAGAGGTCTGTAAGTCACCCCCAGCCTTATTGATGCCCCATACTGCTTTTCTAGCATGATCCGCAAGATGTCTGCCTCCCCTAGCTCCTCCTGCCCTTCTGTCACCTTAATGTCATCCCTGATGTACAATACAACCCCCCATCTACCAGACCTGTCCTTCCTAAAAAGCCTGTACCCCGGTATACCTACTTCCATGTCTGATGCTCAGACCTCCAGGTCTCAATTACAGCTACAATATCCAGACCCTCCTCCACCATTATGGCCTCTAAGTCCACAATTTTATTCCCCTAGCTCCTGGCATTTGCAGAAAGTCCTTTCCACAATATACTCCTCTCTTCTGTACTCACCCTGCCTTCCATGCCTGCTGCTTTTCCTGCTCCCTTAAACGGGGGAGTACTAGCTAGTCCATTCTCTCTTCCTGTCAAACTCTCCCCCTTCCTAGCCTTGTACTCCCCCCTACCAGTTTAAACCCCCATAAGACCTTATCAGTATAACCTTGTAGACTCCCCCTCTCACTTAGATGTAGCCTATCCTTCCAATATAAGTCCTCATACTCCTATGTATCCCCCCACCCTCCTATACAGGTGAACCCTTCCTTCCCACACCATTCCCTGAGCCATTTGTTGAACTCTCTAGTCCTTTTCAGTCTAGCAGGACTGGCACAGGGGACTGGCAATACTTCTGAGAATGCCAAGGATCTTGCCTCTTTTATGCATCCCTTTGACAGCACCTTAAACCTCCTCTGGACCTCCTCCACTTCATTCCTTACCAGATCATTTATTGCCAAATGGATGATTAGGTGTGGTTTCCCACCACCCTTGCACACTCCCAGATGTTTTGCATTGCCCTCCCAGCCTCCATCCTTGGTTCACAGAAGACTGATTTCTGCCTGTAGGTAAGCTCCCTCCTGATCTAATGTATCCCCTTGATGATGGAGTCCACAAATAACATGGCATTCTCTACCTCATATGGCTAACGGATCTGATCTTGTTCCTGGTGGGCCCTCCCTCCCTCCTGGTTCTTTTCTTCCTAACTGCACCCCTTTGTCCTGAGCTGCTTACTAGTCCCCCCTGGTTCTCCCCCAGATCCCCACCTGTTCTCCCTCTTGCGAAAGTTTCTGGCCTTTTGTCAGCCGGATCCCTCTCCCACTCCCATTCCCCTATTTATACCTCTCTGGTCTCCCCTGTTTGTCTGCTTCCCTTGATTGTCTCTGATCTTCTCCTGTGCCACCCCTCCCCCTTATTTCCCCTTTGCTCCCCTTTCTTGCTTGCCTTCTCCCCCTGTGCCTTTGTACCCCTTCCTCATTCATTCTCTCCCCTGCATCTCCTTCCCCTGTTCTTCTGTGTCTTCCACCTGTACCTCCCCCTCCAACCCTTTTTCACTGGCTGTCCCTGCCTCACCAGAGCTTCCCTAATCATGCCACTCTCTCTCCCTTCCCATCTGCCCATCTCTGTACCATGGCCCATACTTGCTTCTCCCTCCAATCCCTCCAGAATGCCCTGCTTCATCACATCTGACAAAGGTCTGAACCTGTTGGACACCGTAATAACCCCCCAGTGGATGCTCATCCTCCCCTTGATGTTGAGGTATTTACCCTTCCCTGATCCCCTTGATTCTCTGTTCTCCATTTCTCCTCACCTCCTGCCATCCATTGCTACCTGCACAGCTTGGTCTGAGCCCCTTTCCTCCCTGCCCCCCTCTGCCTTGCCCCTTTTCTCCATGCCCCCAGCTAGTCTCTTCCCTCCCCTCCCTCTTTTGTTTCTACAGCCCTCCATATCCCCTGCTGCCATTGTAATCCCCCCACTGCTCTGCCCTTTCACCTCCCCCCATAGATTGTTTTTCTCTGTTGCTGCTTGCCTCAGTCTGATACATAGCGGGCAACTCCCTATCCTCCACAGTGTTTCCATGAACTCCGATGCCCCACATCCATTGCACCCCACTATTCTGCCTGTTCTTTTGTGTACCCCGGAGCTCCTTTATCCATTCTAAGAAACCCCTGCCCTCCCCATCTTCCTGTATAATAATTCATCTTTCTTGCTTTCACTCACCCCAAGACCAAGACCAGTATTTCTCATTGTCTGATGGGTTTGAGCCACAAGCTGCTTGAGTCATGCACCCTGCAGGGGGGTACAGTATACCCCTGTTCCTGTCTGCAGCTGCAACCTGGGTACTCAAAAGCCACATCAGTCATGTGGTGTTAAGATTTACAGTCAGTTGCAACCGGCATCCCCACCCCCACCACAGCCCATGGCACATCAGGCATGGGATGTACCATGGGGTTCTCGATAATAACACCCACCACATTCAACTATTTAAAAACTGCAGATGTGTATGGTCTGTGACAGTGTGGAGAAAGATAACCTTGAGAGCCACAAGGCACATTGGAGTCCTGCCATGCCAAAGTGGTTAATAGATGGAAGGGGGAGGGAGGATAGGGTTGGAAACCAAAACACCATACCTCTGTATTTTTTTGCTACTATAATTGTAATTACAACACTAAGGAGTTATTTTTCCTAAATCATTACCAATTCAATATTACCAATTTACAAACACATTTATTGGAATGCCATAAAGAAAGCATTTTACTTTCAGTAAGAAATCTAGAAGCATGCTTCCTCAGCCCTCGCGTCTGATTGTCATTGTATCCTTCTGGATAAGCCCCATTACTAAGGTATGAGAAAACCTTGTGGAATCTCATAGTTCCAGACATTATTTTTTTTTTCTAAACTAAGTTTTCATGTAATTAAAAAAAGAAATGTGAAGATAAAGCAAGTAAAGTAAAATTAAAGAAACACTGAGGAAATGGGGTGGGCAATTATTTAAACTACAGCAAGTTAGCAAGACACAAATAAATAAAATTTGTAAAGGAAAGTACCCAATAATAGGTTGGAAATAAATTAGAAAACACAGAATTAAATTCAGTAAGATTATCTGAATGCTAGAATGCAGCTCAAAACGACCACTAGATGTCCTATTCAACCTCTCTCTCACTCCTCAACCTGGGAATAGGTGTCAGACGTCAGTGTTACACTTTTTATAGTAAGACATGCATAGAATTTATTTTTAGTCATTAACAGACTAATGTATTTAAAACGTCTCAATGTATACAGCGGTGAGAGAATGTACATAAAGAAAAATTGTGAATTAAATGAGAATGAAAGAGCAATGACATAGTGAGGGGAGAAGGGTATCATGGTAGTTGTAGTGCTAATGAATGAGTAGGTACAAATCTCCATCAGAAGCAATTACAACAAGCATTTGTCAATGCCGAATGTTGCTTGCTTGTATGTGCTGTTTAGGTATTTGGAAGTGACAGTTTCATGCCTTCCTCCCAAGACATCCACTGTGTCTCTCCGTTCAGCATTCACAGAAGAGTTGGGGGGGGGGCAAGGGCCACAGCAGTACAGTAGTTGCCAAGGGGGTGAAGAGGTGGACAATAGTCCATTCATAGGCAAAAGAGTCCTGCAGGAGCTCACTAAATTGAAGGTAGACAAAGCGATGGAACCAGATGGCATATGCCCAAGGAGATTAACAGAACTGTGAAGGGGGATAGCAGTACCTCTGGCAGCCATGTTCACTGAGTCATTCAACATGAGTGAATTGGAGGAGGGCACATGTGGTCCCTCTACACAAGTCTGGCAGCAGGGAGGAGGCAGGGAACAATAGGCCATTCAGCCTCACCTCAGTAGTGGGGAAGATCATGGAGACATTGCTTAAAGAAAGGATAGTGGGGCATCTAGATGCCATCGGAACCCAGGACCATAGATAACATGGATTCACAGTGGGGACATCATGTCAGATAAATCTGGTTGATTTATTTGACTGGGTGACAAAGGAAGCAAATCAGGGTGGGGCAGTGGACAACGCTTACCTTGATTTCAGCAAAGCCTTGACACCATCCCATATAGGAGACTGATAAACTAGCTGGGTAGGCTGGACATGGGGGAAAGGGTGGTAAACTGGGTTAGAAAACTGGCTAACAGACAGGAGGCAGAGAGTGGTGGTAAATGGTATGCAGTCTAGGGAGAGGGGCACCAGTGAGGTGCTGCAGGGATCGGTCCTGGGGCCAGTTCTGTTCAATGTCTTCATTAGTAATATTGCAGAACATCTGAAGGAATTTTTCACCAAATTTTCAACATAGCCATTTTAAGACCTCTGCTCTTGAACAGTGTCACTGTGATTTTCTTAATTTGTCCCGTACATTGATTTGCATGCCGACTGTGCCATTGTAATACTTCGGGAAACACGTTTTGGGTGAGATGTGAAAAATGACAACTGTACTACTCATAAGAAGGTGTGGTAAAATGGCAATTTTGAAAATCTGGAGTAGAAATATTGAAATTCGCGAACTTACAGGCGTGCGTAGGAACTGCGTGGCGCACGCTCATAAAACAGTCATTTTTAGGAATTTTTGCACCAGATTTTCAACATAGCCATTTTAAGACCTCTGCTCATGAACAGTGTCACTGTGATTTTTTTAATTTGTCCCATACATTGATTTCGCACACCGACTGCGCCATTGTGCGCTACATGGGCAGAAACACGTTTTGGGTGAGATGTGAAAAATGACAGCTGTACTGCTCATAAGAAGGGGTGGCAAAATGGCAATGTTGGAAATCTGGAGTGAAAATATTGAAAATTCACGAACTTACGAGCGTGCATAGGAACTGTACAACGCACGCTCGTAAAACAGTAATTTCTTTGAATTTTTTTCACCAAATTTTCAACATAGCCATTTTAAGACCTTTCCTCATGAACAGTGTCACTGTGATTTTTTAATTTATCCCACACATTGATTTCACACACCGACGGCGCCATTGTGCGCTACATGGGCGGAAACACGTTTTGGGTGAGATGTGAAAAATGACAGCTGTACTACTCATAAAAAGGTGTGGTAAAATGGCAATGTTGGAAATCTGGAGTGAAAATATTGAAAATTCACACACTTACAAGCGTGCATAGGAACTGTACAACGTACGCTCATAAAACAGGCATTTTGAGGAATTTTTCACCAAATTTTCAACATAGCCATTTTAAGACCTCTGCTCATGAACAGTGTCACTGTGATTTTCTTAATTTGTCCTGTACATTGAATTCGCACACCAACTGCGCCATTGTGAGCTACTAAATGGAAACACATTTTGGATAAGATGTGAAAATGACAACTGTACTACTCATAAGAAGGTGTGGTAAAATGGCAATGTTGAAAATCTGGAGTAAAATAATGAAAATTCGCGAACTTACGAGCCTGCGTAGGAACTGCGCAATACGCTCGTAAAAACAGTCATTTTTGGAATTTTGACATCAAATTTTTCAACATGGGGTTTTTGGGAACCCTTCTCATGAATGATGTCACTGTCATGGCGTTATTCAGGCCTGAAGGGTGATTTCACGCTGTGACTGCAAAATCACCCGCCGGACTGATAACGCCATGATAATGTTACATCAATCATGAAGGGTCAAAAACAGTGGTTAAAATTCCCAAAAATACCTGAGATATGCAACAAAGTTGAAACCCCTATCTAGCCCATTATACAGCTTACGGCATTTCCTCAGTTAGCAGTTGGCTTTGAAGAGTGCAGGCGTGTTCTGGTCCACCGAAGATCGTCGGCGCTGAGATCGGAGGTAAGTATGGGGTGAGGGATGTGGGAGGCTGGGTGCGTAGTGGGTGGAGTGCGGGTTGTGGGAGGCGGGGAGACTACGTGGGACCGTTTTTTCTTTACGGGAAAAAAAGCAGACGGCGTGGGACATTGCCACGCTGGGGTGGGCTCCCAGCATGGCACAAGGAACGGCTGGGGGTGCGTTCAGCCGGCGGGGATAGGGCACCCGTTGGCCTAGAGATTCTTGCCACGCTGGGGTGGGCTCCCAGCGTGGCAAAGAAACGATTGAGGAGTGCGTTCAGCCGGCGAGGATTGGGCACCCCGTCGGCTAAGTTACTTGCCACGCTGGGGTGGGCCCCAGCGTGGCATTTCTCAAGGAGTTTGGGGGAGGCGGGGGGGCGCGGCACAGCCGGCCGGGGTTGGGCACCCGTTGGCTATACAGTCTTGTGCGTGTGGGCGCGCATGCCTGGCTAGGCTTCTGTCTGTTGAGGGGGGCTGTGCGTGGTGACCTTATCTATCGCTACTCACTCAAGCGTAACTCCCCCTTTCAACTGTATGCCACTGCATTTTGGAGCGTGTCATAGACAGATCCAAAATGCGTTGACTTACAGGGGCTCCGCCTGCCAACACACTGACTGAATTGGAGAAGGGGGTGACATACCTCTGAAATCTCCAATGATGGCACTATGTTTCTTGCACATGCGTGCAAGCAACATAAAAGGACAAGATACCATAAAAAGACACAATATATCATGTTATTCTTTCAATTATTTTTTCAGCTGGCAGCATGTTCATTCAAAATTAGCACATTTAATGAACTGGAATCATGCAAAACAGAATCCTTGTTCATAAAATTCAGTTGTTGACTGCTGACTTAAAATAAATGTCTACCTGTAGCCCCCCCCCACACACCTCCATTATAAAAATCATTTATTTTATTTTGTGTTTTTTTTTTTTCCATGTTATGTACACATCAAGCAAAATGGAATGTGTTTTAGCTGAAATGTGTTAACATAAACTGCAGAGTCCAGTACAGCGCTCCTGGAACAGTTCCCACATGTCTTAGTAGGTGGGGTTGATACAGCAAGCCACAACTGCTGTGCATGCGCTCTTGCCACCCATCACGGGTTTTGCAGCTGGAACTGGACTGGCATGACAGTGGCTCTTGCCACCCATCACACTGTCTCTCTCTCCGATCCTGGTCCCCCAGCTTGTACAATGGCCGCAGTGCAGCTCTCTCTCCCCGGTCCCAGTCCTCACTCCTCCTGAACACTCCCTTGTACAATGGCCGTGGGGGATTACTTGTTGGCGGCTCCTGCCAACCATTGCACTCTCTCTACCCGATCCTCACTCCTATGAACATCCCCCCTGCTTGTACAATGGCTGCTGTGTGGCTTTACTTGTTGGCAGCTCCCACCACCCATCGCGCTTTCTCCCCCCATTCCTTGTCCTCCCTCCTCTGAATTCCGGCCCTCACTTGTACAATGGCTGTGGTGCAGCTCTCTTCCCAGTCCTGGTCTTCTGAACATTCCTGCTTGTACAGTGGCCACATGTGTGGCTTTACTTGTTGGCAGCTTCTGATGCCTGATGCACTCTGTCTCCCTGGTCCCATTCCTTGCTCCTCTGAACACCCTCCCCACTTGTGCAATGCCCATGGTGCCTCAATGTGGCTCTCTCCCTGGCTTGTACAATGGCTGCTGTGCGGCTTTACTTGTTGGCAGCTCCTGCCACCTGTTGCACTCTCTTTCCCCATTCCTGGTCCTCCCCCCACTTGTACAATAGCCACAGTGTGGCTCTCTTTCTGGTCCCGATCTTCTGAACACTTCCCCTTGTGCAGTGGCCATGTGTGCGGCTTTAATTGTTGGAGGCTGCTGCCACCTGATACACTCTGTCTCCCTGGACCCATTTCTAACTTCTCTGAACACCCTCCATTTGTACAGTGGCTGCGGTGTGGCTCTCTCCCCGATACTCACTCCTCTGAACACCCCCCTGCTTGTACAATGCTGCTGTGCAACTCTCTTCCCGGTCCTCGCTTCTCTGAACAGCCCTCCCTTGTACAATGGCTGTGGGTGTGGCTTTACTTGTTGGAGGCTGCTGACACCCATCACACTCTCTCTCTCTCCCAGGCCCCGGTCCTTGCTCCTCTGAACAACCCCCTGCTTGTACAATGGCCGTGGTGTGGCTCTCTCTCCAGTGGCAGTCCTTGCACCTCTGAATACCTCCCCTCGGATAATGGTCATGCGTGCAGCTTTACTTGCTGGTGGCTCCTGCCGCCTGCCACACTCTGCCTCCCCAGTCCCAGTCTTCACTCCTCTGAACACCCCCCCACTTGCACAATGGCCATGGTGCCTCAATGTGGCTCTCTCCCCAGTCCTGGTCCTCGCTCCTTGGAACACCCTCCCTTGTACAATGGCCGCTGGTGTGACTTTACTTGTTGGTGGCTCCTGCTGCCAGCCACACTCTGTCTCCTTGATCCTGGTCCTCACTCCTCTGCACCCCCCCCACTTGTACAGTGGCCATGGTGTGGCTTTCTCTCCAATCACGGTCCTTGCCTGTTTGAACATCCCCCCCTTGTACAGTAGCTGCAGGTGCGGCTTTACTTGTTGGTGGCTCCTGCCACCTGCCGCACTCTCGCTCCCTGGTCCTGTTCCTTGCTCCTCTGAACACTCCCCCCCCCATTTGTACAATGGCCATGGTGCGGCTCTCTCCCAGGTCCTGGTCCTCGCTCCTCTGAAACTCCCCACCTCTTGTACAATGGCCGCAGCTGTGACTTTACTTGTTGGTGGCTCCTACCACCCGCTGTACTTTCTCTCTCCCTGGTCCTCGCTCCTCTGAACAGCCCCCTGCTTGTACAATGGTTGTGGTGTAGCTCTCACCCTGGTCCCAGTCCTTGCTCCTCTAAACATATCTCCCTTGTACAATGGCCACAGATGTGGCTTTACTTGTTGATAGCTCCTGCTGCCCACCGCACTCTGTCACCCCGATCTGATCCTCACTCCTCTAAACACCCCCTCTTTTATAATAACCATGGTGTGGCTCTCTCTCTCTGGTCCTGGTCTTCGCACCTCTGATCACCCCCCTTGTACAATGGCCATGGTTGCGACTTTACTTGTTGGTGGCTCCTGCCATCTGCTGCACTCTGTCTCCCCAATCCTGGTCCTCACTCCTCTGAACAACCCTCCCTCGCTTGTACAATAGCTATGGTGTGGGAATGCGGCTCTTTCCCCTGTCCTGGTCCTCCCTCCTCTGAACACCCCATCATATAATGTCCACGGGTGTGGCTTTATTTGTTGGCAGCTCCCGCCACCTGCCACACTCTGTCTCCCCAGTCCCAGTCCTCGCTCCTCTGCACCCCCCTGCTTGTACAATTGCTGTGTTGTGGCTCTTTCCCCAATCTTGGTCCTTGCTTCTTTGAACACCTCCCCTTGCACAGTAGCCGAGGGTGTGGCTTTACTTGTTGGTGGCTTCTTCCACCCTTCACACTCTCTCTCTCTCTCTCTCTCTCTCTCCCCCCAGTCCTGCTCTATGCACCTCTGAACACCCTCCATTTGTGCAATGGCCATGGTACAGCTCTCTCTCCCAGGTCCTGGTCCTCTGAAACTCCCCCCCCTTGTACAATGGCCACGGGTGCGGCTTTACTTGTTGGCAGCTCCTGTCACCCTCCACACTGTCTCTCTCCCTGGTCCTGGTCCTTGCTCCTCTGAACACCTCCCACTTGTACAATAGCCATGGGTGCAGCTTAAGTTGTTGGTGGCTCCTGCTGCCCACCACACTGTGTCTTCCTGGTCCGATCTTTGATCCTCTGAACACCTCTCCACTTGTACAATGGCTGTGGTGTGGCTCTCTCTCCCCAGTCCCGGTCCTCGCTCCTCTGAACACCCCCCTTGTACAATAGTCACGGGTACAGCTTTACTTGTTGGTGGTTCCTGCCATCCACCACTCTCTCTCTCTCTCTCTCTCTCTCTCCCCTGGTCCCATTTCTCACTCCACTGTGCACCCCCTACCCTGCCCTGCTTGTACAATGGCCATGGCATGGCTCTCTCCCAGGTCCTGGTCCTCACTCCTCTGAAACTCCCCCCCTAGTACAATGGCCATGGATGCAGCTTTACTTGTTGTCAGCTCCTGCCACCCACCATACTCTGTCTACCTGGTCTGATCCTCGATCCTCTGAACACCACCTGCTTGTACAATGGCCGTGGTGTGGCTCTCTCTCCAGTCTCAGTCCTCGCACCTCTGAATACCTCCTCTTGTATAATGGCCACGGGTGCATTTTACTTGCTGGTGGCTCCTGCCACCTGCCACACTCTGTCTCCCCAGTCCCGGTCCTCACTCCTCTGAACACCCCTCCCACTTGTACAATGGCCATGGTGCCTTAATGTGGCTCTTTCCCCAGTCCTGGTCTTCGCTCCTTGGAACACCCCCCCCTTGTACAATGGCGTGGGTGTGACTTTACTTGTTGCGGCTCCTGCCGCCAGTCACACTCTTGTCTCCCTGGTCCTGATCCTCACTGCCTGCACCCCTACTCTGTACAGTGGCCTGAGCGTGACTCTCTCCCCCAATCCTGGTCTCCACTCCTTTGAACACCCCCCCCTTGTACAGTAGCTGTGGGTGCAGCTTTACTTGTTGGTGGCTCTTGCCACCTGCTGCACTCTCACGTCCCGGTCCTGTTCCTTGCTCCTCTGATCACTACCCCCCTATTTGTACAATGGCCATGGTGTAGCTCTCTCCCAGGTCCAGGTCCTGGTCCTCGCTCCTCTGAAACTCCCCACCTGTTGTACAATGGCCGTGGCTGTGACTTTACTTTTTGGTGGCTCCTGCTAGCCACTGTGCTTTCTCTCTCCCTGGTCCCTCACGCCTCTGAACAGCCCCCTGCTTGTACAATGGCTGTGGTGTAGCTCTCTCCCTGGTCCCAGTCCTTGCTTATCTAAACATATCTCCCTTGTACAATGGCCATGGGCGCGGCTTTACTTGCTGGTGGCTCCTGCTGCCTGCCGCACTGTCTCCCCGATCTGATCCTCACTCCTCCTAACACCCTCCCTCTTGTATAATGGCCATGGTGGAGCTCTCTCTCCAGTCCTGGTCCTCGCACCTCTGAACATCCCCCCTTGTACAATGGCCACAGGTGCAGCTTTACTTATTGGTGTCTCCTGCCACCTGCTGCATGCGTCTCCCCAGTCCTGGTCCTCACTCCTCTGAACAATACTCCCCACTTGTACAATAGCCATGGTGCTGCATTCATTCTCTCCCTGTCCTGGTCCCCTCGCTTCTAGACACTCCCCTTGGCACAATGGCTGCAGGCGTGAAGCAACTTGTTGGGCCACTCTGCCACCATGCGTACTCTGTCTCCCAGGTCCTCCCTCCTCTGAACGCCCCATCATATAATGTCCACGGGTGAGGCTTTACTTGTTGGCAGCTCCCGCCAAACTCAGTCTCCCTGGCCCCAGTCCTCACTCCTCTACACCCCCCCTCACTTGTACAGTTGCTGTGGTGTGGCTATTTCCCCAATCCTGGTCCTTGCTTCTTTGAACACCCCCCCTTGTACAGTAGCTGCAGGTGTGGCTTTACTTGTTGAAGGCTCCTGCTACTTGCTGCACTCTCTCTTTCTCTCCCTGGTCCTGTTCTATGCACCTCTGAACATCCCCCAATTTGTACAATGGCCATGGTGCAGCTCCCTCCCAGGTCCTGGTCCTTGCTCCTTTGAAACTCCCCCCCCCGTTACAATGGCTGCGGGTGTGGCTTTACTTGTTGGCAGCTCCTACCACCCACCTCTCATTCTCTCTTTCTCTCCCCAGTCCCATTCCTCACTCCTCTGTACACCCTCTCCCCTGCTTGTGCAATGGCCATGGTGTGGCTCTCTCCCAGGTCCTGGTCCTCACTTCTCTGAAACTTCCCCCCTTGTACAATAGCCATGGATGCAGCTTTACTTGGTGGTGGCTCCTGCCACCCACCATACTCTGTCTCCCTGGTCTGATCCTCAATCCTCTGTACAACCCCTGCTTGTACAATGACCGTGGTGTGGCTCTCTCTCTCCAGTCCTGGTCCTCACTCCTCTGAACACCCCCCTTGTACAATAGCCATGGGTGCAACTTTACTTATTGGTGTCATCTGCCACCCACTGCCCTCTTTCTCCCCCTGGTCCCATTCCTTGCTCCTCTGTACACCCCCTTCCCTGCTTGCACAATGGCCATGGTGTGGCTCTCTTCCAGGTCCTGGTCCTTGCTACTCTGAAACTCCCCCCTTTCAATGGCCGTGGGTGTGGCTTTACTTGTTGGCGGCTCCTGCCACCTGCCACACCCTCTCTCCCTGGTCCTGGACCTCACTCCTGTAAACACCCCCCTGCTTGTACAGTGGCTGTGTTGTGGCTGTCTCACTGGTCCCGGTCTTTGCTACTCTGAACAACTCCCCTTGTACAATGGCCACGGGTGCGGCTTTACTTGCTGGTGGCTTCTGCTACCCACTGCACTGTGTCTCCCCAGTCTGATCCTCACTCCTCTGAACACCCCCCCTCTTGTACAATGGCCACGGTGTGGCTCTCTCCTCATGGACCCATTCCTTGCTCCTCTGTATGCCCCCTCCACTGCTTGTACAATGGCCATGGTGTGGCTCTCTCCCCGGTCCCAGTCCTTGCTCCTCTGAGCAACCCCCCCTTGTACAATGGCTGCGGATGTGGCTTTACTTTCTGTTGTCTCCTGCCAACCGTTGCAGTCTCTCTTCCCTGTCTTTTTCCTCGCTCCTCTAAATGCCCCTCCCTTGTACAATGGTCACGGGTGCAGCTTTATTTCTTGGTGGCTCCTGACACATGCCGCACTCTCTCTCTCCCTGGTCCTGCTCCTCACTCCTCTGAGCACCCCCCCACTTGTAACATGGCTGTGGTGTGGTTCTTTCTCAGTCTAAGTCCTCACTTCTATGAACACCCCCTCTTATACAAAAGCTGCAGGTGTAGCCTTACTTGTTGGCAGCTCCTGACACTTGCCACAGTCTCTCTCCCTGGTCCTGTTCCTCACTCCTTTGACCACCCCCCAGTTGTACAATGGTCACAGTGTGACTGTCTTCCTAGTCTAGTCCTCGTGCCTCTGAACACATTCCCCTCTTGTACAATGGCCATGGTGTGACTCTCTCCAGAGTCCTAGTCCTCACTCCTCTGAAACCCCCCCTTGTATGATAGCCTTGGGTGCGGCTTTACTTGTTGGTGGCTCCTGTTACCCGTCATACTCTCCAGTGCTAATACCAGCAAGCAAACATTCACCATTGACAAATGTTTATTAGATCTGCTTTAGTTTCTGGTCTTATTCCTGATCTGTGCCTTTTAAAGTATGGGCACTTTTGAAACCTATTAGTAGTTTGAAACTTTGAAAATTTTGCAGCATTTTTAACTGCATGATTGTCCCTTATATCTTATTAGGCTGATGAATGGGGGGGATTCCAGAGTGTGTGGTGTGTGGATAGAAAGTGACAAAGCAAGTCTCTGCGTTTGACTTTGATTGTTATTGGCAAATGCGATAAGGATTATTGAAAAGCTGAAAAATCTCTAGCCATTGCAGTTTTCATTGTGCCTTTTGAATTATCTTGTGCATAATAGTAAGCTATCTTTTGGTTATTTTGGATGATTTGCGTGTCTGAGCATTGGTGCGTGGTAATATCAGTTTCTGAATTGGGTCCTTTTTTGTTCAATTTACTTAGTAGAAATCCCTGTGAGTGGAAGAGGGAAGATTTAAATAAACTGTACCCTGCAAGCGGTAGGTGTATTTCTTTAAAAAAAAAATAAAGTGAGATTTTGGTAAGCCAATGCCTTGTGCTGTGACAAATTGTTCAAGTGGTTTGTTATCTTTGTTCTTATTTTAGAAAGGAAGGATTAACATTTTTAGACTACAAACTCTAGACAGAGGGAAGATCTGCATACTTTTAAGGGCTCTTACAAACTTCTGGTGCATTTTTAAATTGGCTAACTTCTGAGGACTGCAGCTTGTCTGCAAGCAGAGGTGTTTTTTTGTATTTAAACCACTCTGTATTCAAGCCGCAGTATTTTCATTTAATGTCTGGATATTGAAACATCACCATGGAAAAGTGATTCTGCCTTGGACTCTCAAACTTTTATTGCATGATATTATTTGGTGATTCTGTTTCACTGCTAACTAGGTTAATTCTTTTGTCTGGGAATGTGATAATTGATTTTATGAGGTTTAAACATGGTTGTCACCAGGCATTGCAGATGGTGACCTGAAACCCAAAGAAAAGAAAAATTTGAAAAAAGAGCAAAGAAATTAAAGAACCAAAAACTAAAGTAAACAAAGGGAGAAATAAGAAAAGTATGGAGATCAGAGCTCCAGATAAGACTTTTTGGGATGAGTACTGTACTCCTCATTTTGAAAGTGAGGTGAGTAAAACCAAATTCAGATGCGTACAAATGTTTGGATGGAGTGGAATGAGAAGTACATTTTTAAAACCAATATCATTTTTTTTTCTAGATAAGAACTGATTAGGTGCTAACAGTGCTCCAGATAATGTTGGCAGGTAGGAGTAATTTACTCACTAGTTTTAAAGTATAGTGAGTAAAACAAAATTGGAATGGGCATGAGTGCTGTAAATCTGGAAAAAAATGCTCCTTTTGAATCACCAGTTATGTTATGAAGCACTATTCTATGGCATGTGGAGTATTTACAGATGCTAGGTGAGTACTTGTACTCACTAATTAAAAAAAACATTCCAGAAGAGTATTTCCTAAAATGAGTTGAGTAAAATAGGTCGGTACTTCCCTTATCTGGAGTCCTGGTGGAGTCCTTAGCTAAAATCACCCCACACTTAAGACCAATAAATAAAGTAAATGTCTTGGCAAGTTTTTCTTGGTCCACTCCTTCTATGGAACTGGAAATGGAGGGGGGGGGGTGCAGGGCAGAAACCTGATCAAGAATATCTAAAGAGACTGCTGGGAGTTGTTACCAGGGATAAATTTAGCGAGTCACTGGAACGTAGTCCACTTTTGCACACTTCATCTAAAATTTAGAGTGGTAATGTTAATCTGTCTGGGAAGGATTCTGCTCTTATTTTTTTTTTTAAATAATGTTTTGCTAAACCCCAGAGCTAGACACTTCTAAGCTGTAGAGTGTAATAGTGCAGTAAGGGTAGCTCCTGTATATGATGGTATTGAGAAAGGTAACTGAGGGAGATGCAGGGCTAGTATTATTTATTTATTTCATTTTTGTTAACCAGGTAAGTGCGCCAGGCAAACATTGCCTATTTCCAGGCATGACCTGGGAGAGTTACACAGATTCAGTACAGAATGAGACTACATACAATAGCCAGCAATTGTACTTATGGAAAAAATATACAATAAACATTAAGGATCTTATGTGGGAAAAGGAAACAGTATTACATACAGGTAAACTGTAAACATACATTAGCGCTAAATTTACAGTATGTTCAATAAGAAATGTAAACAAGATAAGTACATTTCAGAGATAGCACAGGTTCAAAGATATGCACAGTGAGCCAGGCTGAGGAGATGTTCTCAGTATTTGAGTTGAAAACCAGGTACTGAGGGACAGTGGTGTACACCAGGTGGGATGGCGTTCCAAAGGTTAGGGGCTGCATAGGTGAAGAACCATCTCCTGATACAGGTTCTAATTTTGGGGACAGCCAAAAGTACATTTTCATAGGACCTTATGGGGTAGGTGCTATTCACTGGTTTAAGAAATGCGGCAAGTGATTTGGGCAACCTGTTTTGTAGTATATTGCCGCCTATAATAAGGTGTTGTTTGGGGTGCTTGACTCCCTGGCACCAGTCCATGTATGACCCAGATCCTCTCATTTGAGGTCCCCATGGTTTGATGGGGAGCTTAAGGCAATGAAGGGTCTGGGTCGGAGGTTAGAGCGCTGCTTGCTGAAGTTGGACCTGGAGGTGGACAAGCTGGCTCTGTGCCCTCACTATGTTGAGTACCAGAGGCAATTAACTGTAAGAAGGTAGAGTTCCTGTCCAGGGAGATTGCTGCCGGGAAGAACCAACCAACTGTGCTCTTTTGAACTGTAGACAGGCTGTTAAATCCAGCCTGTCTCCAGCTGGAAAAAAGCTTTTTGGAAGTGCTTTATGTGAAGAGTTTGTTTGGTTCTTCTCGGACAGAGTGTCCTCCATCAGGCATGGTGTTCCGTTAGTGAGCTGAGTCTTGACCAACAGTAATTGCCGTCCATTCCTGGAGAGCACTCTGCTGAGCTGGGGTGAGTTTAGACCAGTGGAGGTGGCAGAGGTCATTGGGGTGGCCTCTAGGCTGAGGCACACATACTGTGAACTGGATCCAGTGCCAACACGGTTCTTGATGGGATGTGTTGACTCTGTTGGCTTGGTGTTTGCCTTGATTGTCTGGTGCGCCCTCTTGGAGGTGGTCTTTCCTGATGCCTTGAAGGAGGCATTGGTGAGACCCCTTCTGAAGAAAGCATCACTGGACCCTAACATCAAGGCAAATTACCGTCCTATCTCCAACCTTCCATTTCTGGGTAAGGTTGTTGAGAAGATTGTGGCATTGCAGCTTGAGGAATACCTCAGGGCCTTTGACTTATACAAGCCTCTCCAGATGGGGTTTCTTGTGAAGCACAGCACGGAAACCACATTAGTTCAGGTGCACAGTGATGTTCTCAGTGCGAGAGATTGAGGAGTGGGGACATTTCTCATTCTTCTTGCTCTCTCCTCAGCCTTTGACATGGTGGACCATTGTGTGTTACTTGGCTGCCTGAGAGAATTTTGGGGACTCACCAACACTGTCATCTGCTGGTTTGAGCCCTTCCTCATAAACAGGAGGCAAAGGGTAGTGATGGGGAGTTTTTCCTCCTCCCCGAGCCTCCTGTCTTGTGGAGTACCTCAAGGTTCAGTCTTGTCACCAATATTGTTTGCTGTGTACATGCTTTGGCTCAGAGGGCTGATTAGAAAATACGGCTTGGGTTTTCACTGCTACGCTGATGATACCCAGCTGTATCTTTCTTTTGACCGGGGACATCCAATGCAGTGGACATGCTAAACAACTGTCTTGCTGAAATCAGTGGCTGAATGGCCTCCAGCTGGTTGCAACTGAACTCTGATGAGACAGAGGTATTGGTGGAGTCGAACAGAGGGCATGATAGGATGGCCTCAGGTGAAGACACAGGATTGGTCCTGGGCTCTGTGCTGTTGAAGGCCTCCTCCAGGGTGCGTAACCTGAGTGTTATTTTGGACAGTGGTCTGATGCTTGAGGCCCAGGTGTTGGCAACTGTCCATGCCAGTTTTTACTATGTGAGCAATATCACCAGGATTTAAGCCCCTGATTCTGCTCCTGGATCTCCCTACCTTAGTGCATGCCTTTGTGTCATCTAGGCTGGATTACTGTAATGCGATCTACCTCGGGGTCTCAGGAGGCATCCTCCGCAGACTTCAGCTGGTGCAGAACACAGCTGCCAGGCTGCTGATGGGGCAAAGTAAGTATTGCCACATCACCCCAGTGCTGTGTGAACTGCACTGGCTACTGGTCAGGTGGAGGATCCTCTTCAAGGTGGGCTTGCTCATTTTTAAGGGCCTACATGGTCTGGCACTGGCTACCTGGCAGACCTTCTTGCCCCTGCTGCATCAGCCCACTCCCTTCGTTCCTCATCAAGGGGTCTCCATGCAGTTCCCAAGATAAGGTTAAAAACAGCCAGTGACAGAGCTTTCAGCATCGCTGGCCCCGTCCTGTGGAATTCACTTTCTCCATCAATAAGGGAGGCCCCTTCGGTGGAGGTTTTTAAGGTGCGCCTCAAGGCCTTCTTGTTTGAACAGGCCTTCCCAAACCCACTATTGTAAATATCATTTATAAAGTGGCCTATTACATTATTTCTGTGTTTAACTGGTTTGTTTCTATGTAATTATATTTTAATTTTAATAATATGTTATTTATTGATATTTTGATGGCTGGTTTTATGTATGATGCCCAGAGCCTCCAGGATTGAGCATCTTTTTAAATAAAATTTGCCTTGCCTTGCCTTGCCATAACAGTATCAAGGCTAAATTCTCTAAGGGAGGACTGAGGTAACCATCCTAGTGTGTCATATAATGAGCAGTGATGAATGAGCCGGGGGGGGGATGCCGATGCAAAGCGACAAATATTCTTGTATGTGATGTCCCACTTCAGAAGAGTAGTCTTAGAGGCAGACAAGAAATCAGAGGCACTCTAGGCAAGCTTGTGATGTGAGGTTGTGTCTCACTTTATAAGAGATGGCCAGCATAACATTTATTGATTTGCATGTGCTAGAGACATGGAAACAGTAGTCCAGGGAGGGGATGAAGGTGACTCCAAGGTAAGTGAAAGTGGAGCCTGAGGGAACTAAGGTGCCATCTTGATAAGCTATGGATAGAGGGGATGAGCAGGCTCGAAGTCTGGCAGGTGCGGCAAACAGCATGGATTGTGTTTTAGATGTGTTCAGAATTAGCTTATTTGTTGTCAGCCATGAGTGAACAGACTATAGGTCAGGTACAAGGTAATGGTTTATTAGGCCAGTACTACTGGAGTGCATATAGAGCACCAAGTCATCGGCATATAGAATGGCAGAGCAGTAAGGAAGGCAATGTCCTATATCATTTACGTGTAGGGGGAACAGAAGTGGTCCAAGAATAGAGCCTTGTGGAACTCCTACAATAGTCAGCTGCCATAGTTCATGGCTAGGACAGTATCATTCATGAAAGTGAGGAGGGCAGTGGATGTGCTGTGACCTTTCTGAAACCCATGTTGTTGGGGGAATAGGAGGTCATAAGTGGAGAGGTATTGCACAAGTTGTGACGCCACCACCTTTTCAAGAATTTTGCTTAGGGCAGCAAGGATGGCAATTGGTCTAATTGTGCAGTAGTCTGAGGTCCCCTTTTTTGAAGATGGGTACTGTGTGGGAGGTTTTCTATACATCTAAGTTAATTAACCTGGCAACAGAAGAGGCTAATACTTTGGCTGCAAGCTTTAGAAGTTTGGGTTTGACAATGTCTGGGCCTGCTGACTTGGAGGCAAGAATCTGTGCAAATAATCTACAAATCTCTATAGTTCTGACATGCCTAAAGAAGAAAGGGGGCTGCTCTGTGCCTTCTGGGGGCATTGGAAGGGTATTTATTGCGGGTGAGAGAGTGGGCTTATTAGGGAAGGTCATAGTGTAGGAGGAGAGATCAGAGAAATGGAGGTTGAAAGCGTTTGCAGTGGTGTTATTGCAGCTGACACCATTAAGAAGCATATCAGGGAAGAATTGGTCCCCTAGCTGTCCTAGCATGTTCCTGATACGTTTTCAGTAAAGACTAGCGTCGTGGGCAGAAGAATCTGAATTGTTTGCAGTGTATACTTTTTTTCTCCTAATAGAACTCTTACAGGCATTCCGTAGGGTTCTGTATTTTGTCCAGTCTGCCAGGGAGGAAGAAGCCTTAAAAAGCTACTGACACCTCAAAGAAAACTTTGAAAATCATAATAATTTGCAGGTTCAGACTGGCCCACCTGGATACCTGGAAATTTCCAGGTGGGCCCCCTTTCAGTTGGGTACCTGGTCACCTTCTGAACTCTTAAAACAATTGTATTTATCATCTTTTTTTCTAATAAAATGGGGTATCTGGGACACTGTAGATAAATGTAAGATGTAATCACAGAGCTAATGTATCAAATTGAAGTGGAATACTGATATGTGTGTGTCACCCTGGGCCCTCCTGTATTGATTTTCCAGGTGGGCCCTCTGTACCCCAGTCCGACCCTGATAATTTGGTACAATTCTATTTGCATTCCATGTATATTCTATATATTTCTCCTCCTCATTATTTATTACTGAGTAAATGTGCATTAATATATGATCTTTGTCCCTTAGAGTTCCCTTAGAGCTCATCTGCTTTTTTTGCTGACTCCCTACTTCAAGTTATAATCCTCTATTGTGACAACACAATCTGTGGCCTTGGCAGTGTCACAAGCAGTGCAGTATGACTTTAGGTAGGGAATAACAAATGGGAGTGGCTGAACTCTTCAGGAGCAAAGATTCTGTTTTCATGCAAATGACCTCTGTAATAAATAATTGGGAGGAAAAATACAGAACTAATGTGAAATACAAGTTGAACTGTATCTAAATATTATCTTTTGTTAAAGTTCTGAAGGTGTCAACTGCTCTTTAAAATCATTCCACTTTTTGTCTCGCTCTATAATCTTGCTTAGTAGACTATGATCTCATTGTTAAAGAAGACCTAGGTACCACTGTTACCTTTCTTAAGTGTCTCCTTCAGACCTCAGCTTGTTGTAATAATAAACAGGCAGTTCAGGATGAGGATAACACACCTACGCAATATAGTCCTTTTTTTAGATAAAATTTATTGAAATTATTGAAGGATACCCACATAGCCAATGTGCTGTTGATGGAGCAGGTGGTGATAATTCAAAATGAAATCTCTTCTCTGAGGGTGCATAGTGCAATCAACGATGTCAGATTAGATTATGTCTTAACCTAGTTAGGTAGAATGGTTGTTTAAAAACTTTGAATGGTTGTTTAAAACTCTGAATAGTCTAACAGCAAAAGTATTGTTTTGGAGGAGGTTTCAGAGAAGGAGGGTATATTAAAAGGTACAGAACAGAGGAATGAGAAGGGGGTTGTGGTGGGGCTAGAATATAGCCTCATGGTTGTTAAGGAGAAAATGACTCAACACACAAGATCACTAATAATACTAAGACAGGGGAAAACGGAAAAATAAGGATTCCAAGATTTTAATGATACAGGAATTGTGTGAAAGCAGGCCCTGGTAACATCTTAACATAAAATTTGGATCAGGATCCTCCCTGTCCTAAGGACCAATTAATCAAGAAATCTTATGCTGAGATAGTTAAGACTGTTCCCAGTGTAAATAATGTATTATACAATGGAGGAAATACAAATAGCAAATCTCTGAAATCTGATTGGCTGGCACCTTTTCAGCATGATAAATCCTCCAGTGTACCCACTAGAAAATGTGCCAGCCAGTCCCTTAACCAAGATCAATATTATCCCTGAAAATACCGCAAAAAAGTCACCATCTTACATCACCACTAAATAGATAACTGGAAACCCCCTGCAACACTTAAATTAAAAAAAATATTTCAATTAGTCACAATACCAGTTCAGGCAAAACAATGTTTCCCAACTCTTCTCCCATAACTGCTTGTACCCGACTAACCTCTGTGAACCATTTTTTTTTCAGTGTGACATACGCCTCAGTTGCAACCTCTCGCTCCTTCTATCTTTATGGCACTGCTGCTGCGCTACTGAAGCACTGAAAGATTGCTACAAAGAGGAGCATTAGAACCACAAAACTGGGGAGGCAAGAGGGGTAGGGATGCTGATGAGCAGATAGGAATCTCTGAGCGGCTCCCATTACTACCGGAAGGACAGGCAACAAGAACTCTCTGAATGGCTGCTGGTAGTGCCAGGAGCACTGGTGAGACAACCAGAGCAGGAATCTGTGACACTGACGTTGGCGTTGATGTGGGTGCATGTTCAGCAAACAGCGAACTAGCCCAGAAGAAAGACGACCAGCATTTATTTTGTATTTATTTTGTCTACACAAGCATGATAGACAAACACAGCCCCTATCCACAAAAACACAGTTTGTTTTCCTCACATCCGGATTGCCTCAGTCTCCCTGCCCACTCTCGGCTCACATCAGCTAAATAGTACTCTGCCTCCAAATCAGGCTATTTAATCTACTGAAAAATGATATTTTAATAAAAATCAATAAATAATATATATATATATATATATATATATATATATATATACATTTAAATTTCTCTTTACATCTTCTAAAACAAATAACGCTAAACATTTATAATAGCAATATACCACTCCAGGGATGTGGGTATATGGGTGGTTACCATGCCTGGTGTGGTTAAGTCACTTGGCCTTCAGCCTTGTGACTGAACCACACCAGGCTTGGTAAATTCACCCATATACCACACCCTGTCATGGTATATTGCTTAATTGAATAAACCACATACTGATGGTGCTTTAGTGCCCCAACCCATGAGCTGTTGTCTTCCACTACAGCTGTTCAGGTTTATACCAACGCAGTAAGGAATCTGTATGATAGAAATCGGAAGAGAGAGAGAGAGAGAGAGAGAGAGAGAGAGAGAGAGAGAGAGAGAAGAGAGAAGAGAGAGAAGAGAGAGAGAGAATGGATGGAGCAGTTCTTAGGCTAAGAAGTCTTTCTAAAATAGATATTGAGACCCTTGAAATGTTAAAAACAAAATTAGAAACTAAGGACATGCTTGATGTCACACAATATGATGACGTGTATGTCTGAGACAATACTCTGATCTCTGTGGTTAATCCAAGAATAGCCTATTATATATGGAGGAGCTCTATGGTATTGGGGAAATGTGGGTTATCCCTTGATAAACCCTTACCTTTGAATAATATAACTAAATAGGAGTGCTGGGTGACCCAAAAGGGACAAATAGTTGACTATTGACCACCAATCCAGATCTTGGCTGGTAGCAGGGTGAAGGAGCTTTAAAGGTCCTAGGGATGAGAACTCAGAATAATAGAAGAGGTGGCAATAAAGTCTTAGGATTTGGCATGGAGGCACAAATTGCCCAGAACCCTTGGTCAAAAGTCCAGTAGCACCTGTTAGGAGAAAGTTTGAATTACTGTACTGACCAACAACTGTTTTAATTTGCTAGGTCAAGCTAGTAACAGTTGACACCATGATGTCTAAAATGACACAGCTGGAAAGAATGGATCACTTCTTGGGGAAGTGAGCAATTAAAAAAAATGAAGTTCCTGGTATACTTTGTCTTTCTTGGAATGTTGCAGGTCACTTAATGAAGTGTGTAGATTATAAAAACGTTATTTTTTTTATATTTAGTTTTTGTTGACCAGAACAGCAGGGCTAGACAATTCTGCCTATTTTCAGCCTTGTCCCGGGGATACAGATGGATGCCAACTGACATTGAACCAGATTAGGCTGTTAGTGGTATTTTTAGTAAATTTAAGACATTATGTTATTGCCTTACAGGAATCCTGATTTTCAGAGGCAAGTAGCAGAGATGAATGGGTTTCTGCTAAGAGAGACACAAACATGAGTAGAATTAGCAGTGGTCTTGTATGTGAGGGAGTATAAATTATTCCAAGATCAAGTAATTATGTACAGTTTAAATAATTTTCTGATGGTTAAGGTATATTTTGGGAGGACCTCAACCTTACCGGTTAATATTTATAATTATCCTAAAAACTCAAAATGTTATGATCCTGAGTTCTGGACAGTACTATCAGATAAATTACTACGGTGCTGGGAAAAGGTAAAACTCTGCAAAATATTACTCATTGGGGATTTTAATTCCCGAGTTTGTAATTTAGCAGAATGGATCAATAAAGAACAGTTTCGAGAATTTTATAGTAATATTTTGAGGAGTGTCAGCACAGATGAGGAAACAAATGGGAATACGGATTCCTTCTGAACTTTCTTGCTTCACACTTGTTGATACTCATGAATGGTAGAATCCAGGGAGATAGGCCAGATAACTTTACTTGTTTTTCAGGACTGAGAGCCTATATTATAGATTATTTTATCTGCCAACCAAATAACATGCAGAAATACCAATGGTTCAAAGTCATTCCCAAGGTTGATAGTGGTAATTTCCCCTTTACTATTTCACGTTGTTGTGAAGTAATATTATCAAGAAATGAGACAGAACCTGGGATTTTTTATTAATAAAAAAAGTTATCTGCTGCTGGAATCAAGTTGCAGTAGATTCTAAGCATTTCTAGAAACTGAGGCTGCCATTCAGCAAGCTTGTAGCTCTTCTGAATTTTACCGTTTTTCTAATGCAGCAAATTCTGTTAAGAATAATATAACTGCTTGAATGATAATCAATCTTCTATGAATAAATATTCCAGACAGAAAGAGGCTGCACAGGGTTGGGGTGCTGGGATAAACCAAGAAATGAGAGAAAAAGTCAAAATCCTGCACTCACTCACTACCCAAAATCAGACTGCTCACAAGGTATAAAGGTGCTTCACTTTATTGCAAGTGCCAATGTGCAAGAAAAGGTCCTGATGCATTTCAGAATACCTTATTCCTTTCTCAAAGGATCAGATTTACACAGGAAAGTGCATTCTGTTTATACATAGTAAAGATATCAAGAGCAAGAAACAAGCTGGCCCACCGGCGCAGCAGTTGGATTTCCGCTTGCGACTCTGGCGACCCAGGTTTGGGAATGGACCCGGGTTGTCGGAAGGCCGGCCAGGGGGAGAAGGATTGAGTGTCTCTAGACTGCTCTCCTTCTCCCAGGTGGAGGGTGAGGGTGTATGTTCTGTGTCTAGTGACACCCAGCGGAGGCTGGTTTACCGCAAGCACACTGACACCTAGACGTCTCAGGGGCGGGGTGGATGCTGGTCATCATTGCACATCCCCACCCTTCCTTACAGGGGGAAAGAAAAAAAAAATCTGGGCCGGGCTCGTCTTCATGATGCCCTGACCCCAGGCCTTTCATCGCCTCTGACTCTGGCTTCCCACAGACCAGATACCAGAATTGCAGCATTAAGGGCCGGTGCCACAACCTCGCCCTCTGGTGGGCAAGCCAGGAGTGACTGGTGGAAGAAGTGCAGGCTGTGATCGGGGGTGGAGGTCCCAGGGGTCTATGACCAGGGCAGACTTTCTGACAGCTAGGTACCACCAAAAAGTAATAAATAAAAAAAAAAAAAAAAAAAAAAAGAGGAAGAGACAAAACAAGTGACATCACAATGGTGCAAGTGAAGTTAAAAAATGTATACATAACACATAAATACACTCTCTCTAGATACATATTAATGTGACAGCCAGTTATATTGTTAAAAATAAACAGTTGTGTACAATAAAACTCAAATGAAGATGCAGAGACAAAGTCTGTGTGGCTTCTATTGATCATTATGTCCACCTGAGAATATAGTATCTGAAAAAATACAGATAAAGAAATTTCTGTCAATATCAAAAATATGTAATAGACATAATATCAATAAATATCTTGTTTCCTGTTCTTACAGCACATGTAAGGTCTCCACCAGTATAAATTCACACTATATAGCATACTATAATTTGGGCCTAAACACACTAGGTCTATTTTTAGGTCTATTAGTAACTTTATTTCCTCTTTTTCAGATATGGAATAATGCCAAATTTTTCATTTGGACTTGGTATTTTAAAACCACTCATTGTGTAGATCCAAAATCCCTCTCTTTCCAGAATGAAGTTGTTAAAATCACCCCCCTCTGAAGTTTCTGTAAACATTCTCTATGCCTCTAAATGAAAAGGTATGGTCCTGTCTGTTAGCAGCTTGCAAAACGTGAACTGCAGTAGCATAGGATGGGTCACCATTCTGAATAGCTCTGCAGTGTTCACCACCCCTAGCCTTAAAACTCCTTTTGGTTTTACCCACATAGAATGCACCACAGGTGCACACTGCCATATATACAACTGGTATGCCCTCTGTTTGGAGATGGTGTACCATCACCGCAGCAAAACCCTGATGGCAAATACCACCACAGCGGCAGGAATCGGGCAAAATCCACCCATCGCTGTGGTGGTCAGCATGCTGAATGGGACTGCCTCGCTGGGTGATTGCCCCCCCGGTCCAACTCCAACTCGGAGTTAGAATCCTAGAGGCCGGTGTGTGTTGGGGTGGAGCCCCCCACAAGGGGGGGGTTCGGGGGCGCAGCCTCCCTTTTGTGAGCGACGACATCCCATAGCTACAGTGCCGATGGTCGGCATTGTAGCTGTTGCTGTAGGGGATATTGGTGCTAGCACTGACGAAGCGCTGTAGGTAAACTGTTTGGAGACAGTATTACAACGAACTCATCGATGCCAACAACGTTGACAGTTCACTGTAATAGTCTGCCCAAGACCCCAGCACTCTTTCCCCCGGTTCTGCACCCCCTCACTGAATCAACTCTGACTCGGAGCTTAAAATCTTTAAGTTCGGGGGCTGCGGGGGGTTTGGAGTATGAAGTCCCTCGCTGGAAAAAGGACCCAGGTCTCCTGACGGATTTATGTCGACCACAACTTGCAGTTGACATAAATCCATTGCTGTGATGTTGGTTGACAAGAAAGTTGTCGAACTGTCATTGTAGAACCTATATAACTCCACATGTGTCACAAGTGATAAGTTGCCTTATCTGAAAAGATTTCTCTACGTGTGTGGGCTAGCGAATTCTTTACCTGGGGAAATATTGGGGCAGTAAGTACACCTATGGCATTTATGGTAACCTGTTCTTTGTTTCAACCAAGTCTGTGTTACAGGCTGTGCTTGTCTGTTGTGCACCAAGTGATCCATAAGTGTGTCAACTCTCCTGTATGACATCCTGGAGTGGAATCATGGTATGGTTGTAAGTGTGAGTCACCCTTAAGAATATTCCAATTCTTTCTAATTATGTCTACCACTTTTGGGGCATGCACAGAATAAGTAGTTACAAAATTAAGTCTGGATGTGTCCTGATTCCTGGGATTATTGTTCATCACCCTTGGGGTATTTCTAACCTCCTGATATGTCATTTTAATGTTTTCAGTTGAATATCCCCAATCAATAAATCTCTCCTGTAAATTATTTGCTGCCTGCTCAAAACCATCATCTGTACTGCAACTCCTCCTGAGATGGAAAAATTGGCCCTTGGGTATATTTTGCACCACATGCTTGGGATGGCAGCTCAAAGACAAAGTGTTTCTTTCACAGGGCTTCCTATGAATATCAGTCATGATATTTCCCTCATAATCTTTACTTGTGCATAGGTCTAAAAAGTCCACTTTCCCTTCTCTAGATGTATGTAAATGCGACAATACCATCAAATTCTGTTAAGTCATCATTACAGACAGTAAAAACATCAATAAAGTGACGATAAAGTTCTACTTTATTGATGTAAGGGTTGGTGTCTGGGTCTCTGATGTAAATATTCTCCCATCTGCCCATGTACAAGTTTGCAAGGCTGGGGCAAAGGTCACCTCCATAACCTTACCTCTTGTTTGCAAATAGAACTTCCCCAGAAGAGTGAACACATTATATTTTAAAAGAAATTCTTTTAGTTTGAGTAGCAGTTCAGTACAGGGTTCAGCATCAGCATTCCTAGAATTAAAGAAAAAGGCAAGACTACCAAGGGCATCTTCTTGCGGAATGTTAGAGTACAATGACTTAACATCTAAAGTGATCAAATAGGAATCTCTGCCCACCTCTATATGCCCCAGAATCTGTAAAATATCACCTGTATCCTTGATGTATGACCCTAGTTGTTTAACAAAGGGCCTAAGGTAAAAATCCACAAACTGGGAAAAGGGGCTCAATAAGAGACCTTGCTTCACTCACAGTGGACCTACCCGGAGAGAGGGAGGGGCAATGAATTCCTTCTGGACCTTGGGCAGTGTATATATAGTGACCCTTACAGGCTAGTTCACAGTAAGAAAATTCTTTTCATCTTCATTAATCCAGTCCCTCTGAAGTGCATCTGTGATGAATTCATCAATCCTGTTTTAAAGAAAATAGTGGGATCAGACTCAAGTCGCTGATAGAAGGCAGTATTAGATAGTTGTCCATTCTCTTCATAAATGTAATCCATGGTGTTCTGTATCACCACAGCACCGCCTTTATCAGCTGGTTTGATGACGATAGTCTGATCCTGTTTCAGATTTTCAAGTCGTCTTTCTGCTTTTGACACATTATCGTACTTAATGTATGTAAGTTTGAAAATAAAAGTTTCAATTCATTTTCACAAACTTTTTGGAAAGTCATAATGGCGGCACTAGGTGGCGGATAAAAAACAGATTGACCTCTAAAGCGTTTTGTGTTAGAATTAGTGTTTGAAATTGACTCACCTGATAGCAGGCCATCACCCATCTCATCACTGGCCACAGACATTGCAAGCTTTCCCCTCTGTTTCAGAAAAAAGGATTTAAGGCTCAGGTTCCTGTTAAATCTCTGTAGAGCCAGGAAAGTACCAAATTTATTAATCCCAGTGGTAGGAGCAAATGTAAAGCCCTTATTCATTTTATTTATTTAGTTTTTGTTGACCGGGTAAGTGTACTAGACAAATCCTGCCTATTTTCAGGCATGATCCGGGGGAGGGGGATACAGATGAATGCCAGCTGACCTTGAACCAGATTAAGCTGTTGGTGATATTTTCAGTGAATGAGGGAAATTTGGCCAGAACACTAGGGAAATTCCCCTACTCTTTTCGATAAGTGCCATGGGATCTTTAACATCCGCCCGAACTACCACCAATCCAGGCAGATGGGACCTCGTTTTAACGTCTCATCCGAGAGATGGCACCTCAGAAGTGCAGCACCCCTCTCATGCTGCACTACAGTGTCAGTACTGGGATATTAACCCAAGTGCCAGATGTGGGAACTGAACCCACAGCCCTCTGATCTACCGGCCTCAGAGGCGAGTGTGCTACCTACTGAGCCACTAACACTGCTGTTCTTATTAAGAACATCTTCCTCCACTGTGGTTAAGGGTCTGTCTGACAAATTTATTATTTTTGGTAATTTCCCTGTTGCATCCAAGGGGGATGGTTGTAGGGCTGATTGGCACTTGGACATAGGTTCTGTGGTCTGGAGTGCTGCTCTTGCTGGTGTTGGAAATGGGGGTTGGGAGGTGCATAGTGATTTTGTTGGTATCAAGGTTGTTAGTGCTGCTGTTGTTGCACACCCTGCTGTTGTTGACCCACTCTTCTGCTTCTCCTCCTTCCCCTCCTTATCTTCCTCTGCCTCTTCCTCCTCTGTTGTGACCCTTGCCCGGCCCCCTCTGATAAGAGATCTGAAAACCCTGGTATCTGTTAGCTCATGTGGTTCTCCTGGATATAGAGTCCTCTAATGATGATGCGTTA
Organism: Neoceratodus forsteri; assembly: GCA_016271365.2. Lineage (NCBI taxonomy): Eukaryota > Metazoa > Chordata > Ceratodontiformes > Ceratodontidae > Neoceratodus > Neoceratodus forsteri. Next base: position 1,113,887,513 of record CM028131.1, read on the forward strand.
TACATTTCAAAACAGTCTTCCCCCGAGGTAGCAGTCTCTGTGCCACTGTAGTCTGTGCTGATATTAAAAGAGACCCTTCTCTCTCCCCCCGCAATATTCCCTCATGTTGTTGCTTTTTCTTCCAGTTGTAAATGTGGCCATTCTAGTAATCCTTTGTCTCTTTCAAATTTAGTAAGTTTCTTGCATTTTAAATCAAAGTCTAGCTTCTCTAGCATTTCTTTTAAGTTTTTATTGCACTGATCAAAGTCTAAATGTTCTTTAAAAATCAGAATATTCTTCTCATGTTCTTTTATCTCATTCTTTAAAGTATCACTCAGCTCTTTGCCACATTTAATAATGAATTGCAAGAGTTTATTAGAGGCATCATCGAGTATCTGTCTCCATTGCTGCAAGAATGAGTCCACATCAAGTCCAAGGCTATTTTTTTAAGTATTTGCAGTCCCCATAGTATGCGATGCACCTGCAAGTATGCCTCGAGATTGGTGATATTCCAATGGATTCTTCAGGCTTTGATGACAGTTCCCAAGAGTACTCTAAAGGCTTCTCATAGTGAACCAACAGTTCCATTTCTATTGCAGGTTGGGATCTTGGTCTCCAGAAGGAACGGATTCACTCACCCAGCTTCTGTGAATAGTCCATTAACAAAAGAAAACGGATCTGTGTTGTTGTCAGTGGCTTCCGTGAACGTCAGGTTAGGTGTTCTCTGCAAAGATGCTCCTGATGTGTAGTTCAAGATGAAAATCCTTTGTAACATCAAAGAATGCACCCAAATCCAGAGCTAGTCATCGGGTTTCACACTGCTGACATATCACACAGTTACCTGTGCAGTCAACTCAGAAAATCCAAACATTGCAAACAGAAAGAGGTTGCACAGGGTCAGGGTGCTAGGATAAACCAAGGAATGAGAGAAAAAGTCAAAATCCCACACTCACCACCCAAAATCAGAGACTGCTCACAGTAGAACTCTATTGGTGCTTTATTGATGATAATGTTATTGTCTGTAATGGTGACTTAACATAAGTTGATGGTTTTGTCACATATTTCCACACATCTAATCCTAACCTAAGATTTTCATGCATTGCTAGTAAAAAGAAAGTGTTCTTTTTAGACCTATGCATAAGTAAAGATTATGAGGGAAATATCATGACTGATATTTATAGGAAGCCCTGTGAAAGAAACACTTTACTTATGTCTTCAAGCTGCAATCCCAGGCATGTGGTGCAAAATATATCCAAGGGCCAATTTCTCCATCTCAGGAGGAGTTGTAGTACAGATGATGGTTTTAAACAGGCAGCAAATGATTTACAGGAGAGATTTATTGCTAGGGGATATTCATCTGAACACATTAAAATGACATATCAGGAGGTTAGGAATACCCCAAGAGTGGACACTGTGAGGAACAATAATCTCAGGAATCAGGACACATCCAGACTTTATTTTGTAACTACTTATTCTGTGCATGCCCCAAAAGTGGTAGACATCATTAGGAAGAACTGGAATATTCTTAGAAGTGACCCACACTTACAACCATGCCATGATTCCACCCCTAGGATGTCATACAGGACAGCTGACACCATTAAGGATCATTTGGTGCATAGCAGGCAAGCACAACCTGTGACACAGTCTTGGTTGAAACAAAGTACAGGTTGCTATAAATGCCACAGGTGTGCTTACTGCCCCAATATTTCCCCAGGTAAAGAATTCAGTAGCCCACATGTAGAGAAATTCTAGACTACACATAAGGAGCCAGAAGAACTGTGGGTCACCCTGGAAACAGGAAATGGGATAGCCATATGAACTGGGTTTGTCTACAGGCCTCCAGGCCAGGGGGAGGACATAGAACATTACTGTTAGAAGATATACAAAACATGACAGCTAAAGGGTAGGTTTTGATAATGGGAGACTTCAACATGCCAGATACAGATTGGTCAATACCAGCAGGAACATCCACCAGAACTAGACACAAAGTGGATTCCCTGCAGGGGGAAGGGCTCAAACAACTGGTACAACAACCCACAAGAGACAGGGCTATCCTAGATCTAGTACTGACTAACTGGGAAAAGGATCACATATCTCCAGGTAGAAGGTCACCTGGGGGCCAGTGACCATCACATGGTATGGTTCAATTTGGCCACTAGAACTAAATCATCCCATTCCAATGCAAAAATATGGCACTTCAGAGGAGCTGACTTTGATAAGATGGCCAACAGAGTTAAGCTAGCCCTGGCAAAACAAAATACAGTTGAGGGGGTACAGTCAAAGTGGGCAAGCATTATGGATGCAATACTCAAAGCAACATCTCATTGTGCTAGAGAGAAAAGTAAGAGCAAAAGAAGGAGGAAACCACTTTGGTTCTCAAAAACAGTAGCAGAAAAGGTCAGAGCCAAAAGTCTGGCCTTCAGGAAATATAAATGAACGCAGCAGGGTGAAGATAGGGAGGCATACCAAACCTCCCTAAGGGAAGCAGGGAAGGCAGTAAGGCAGGCAAAGTCCTAAACTGAGGAAACACTAGCACAAACAGTAAAAGAAGGGGCAAGGCTTTCTATATATACATTAGTGAAAAGAGAAAGTCCGGAGGGGTTATTGCTAAGATCAAAAGGGATAAGGGGGAGTGTGTGGAGGAGGACCAAGGAAAAGCATCTATCCTAAATAGATACTTCTGCTCAGTATTTACTAAGGACAAGATAGGGCAGCACCCACAGCTCAGCACCATGAACACAGGGGACGGAGGTGTGCACTCATCCGTTCACAAAAGAAAGGATCCTACAAGAGCTTGATAAGTTCAGGGTGGACAAGGCAATGGGACGTGATGGCATACATCCCAGGGTACTAAAGGAGCTTAGGGTGGAACTAGCAGAGCCATTATCAGAACTGTTTAGTGAGTCTCTGAGCACAGGAGAGGTCCCAGAAGACTGGAGAAGGGATCATGTGATTCCACTCTACAAGACTGGCAGCAGAAAGGAGGCAGGGAACTACAGACTAGTCAGTCTTACCTCAGTAAGTGGGCAAGATTATGGAGGCACTCCTTAAGGAAAGGATAGTGCAATACCTGGAATCCATAGGAGCACAGGATCCAAGACAGCATGGGTTTACAACAGGAAGGTCCTGTCAAACTAATCTCATAGATTTCTTTGACTGGGTAACCAGAGTGGTGGACCAAGGGGGTGCAGTTGATGTTGCCTACCTTGACTTCAGCAAAGCTTTCGATACTGTTCCACATAGAAGATTGATTAATAAGCTGGGTAGGCTCGGGGTGGGTCAGACATTGGTCAACTGGGTGGCAAACTGATTGGTGGGCAGAAAACATAGAGTGCTGGTAAATGGTATACAGTCAGAAGAGATGCAAGTCACAACTGGGATACCTCAGGGATCAGTCCTGGGGCCAGTCCTTTTCAATATTTTCATCAGTGACATTGCAGATGGACTGGAGGATAAGGTTTGTCTGTTTGCAGATGACACCAAGATCTGCAGCAGAGTAGATGATCCAGATAGGGTGGGCAAAATGAGAAGAGATCTGGATAAACTGGCAAAATGGTCGGAAGAGTGGCAACTGGGGTTTAATGCAAAGAAGTGCAAGATCATGCACATAGGGAAGAGAAACTCTGAAGCCACCAATAGGTTGGGAGGGGAGTTGCTGGCAATCACAAGGGAAGAAAGAGACTTGGGCATCATCATCACAGATGGCCTGAAATCATCAAAGCAGACCACGAAAGAAGCAGGTAAGGTTAGACTCGCAGTGGTTCTCAAATGGGTGAGGCCAGCCTCCAAAGGGAGGCCCCAAATTGTTCCAGGGGAGGCCCAGTCAAGTCTGAGAATGTACAGTATTTACATTTTAAGTTTTGGCTGTTTTGTGTGAAAGGATAAAACAAATTAAATATGGATAATTGCAGGTGAATTTCTTTACTTATGCACAAAATATCTGACCAGGAAGTCCCCACTGAGCCAAAGCTTGTTTATAGGTGTGTATTTGTAAATTAATGCCTGGGGAAGACATGCTGACTCAAGGCTCATTTCTACAATAGGTATTTATATGCAAATTAGTAACTTGAAAAGGGACACCGAGTCAAGGCTCATTTCTATAGTAGGTATTTATATGTAAATTAGTGACTGGGAAAGGCACAGAGATCTGATGCATTTTCAGGTGTGACCTGAGGTAAAGGTACAGGAAGTTGCTTAACAACAGGGTAAGAGAGGGAGAGAGGGAGAGATGAAGTGGCTAGGTTTGGCTGTTCCACATAGAGGGGAAACAGAGTAACAAGGGCCCAAGAATCAGAAAAAAGGAGTGACAAGTATAACATGGGGTGCCAGGTCAGGGGTGGAGAGCAATAAGTTGAATAAAAAGAGAATATACTCAGTCAACTTTATTAGTTTCACTGTATTCCTGGTGTACTGTGCAAAGTAGGAGTTATTTTTTCTGTGGGGACGCCCAAGATTTTTTTCCAAATTTGAGGGAGGCTCGAAATCTTTTTCATGGCTTGGGGGAGGCTCACTATTGCAAAGTGTGAGAACTAATGGGTTAGAGGGATGTTGGGGTGTATTAGTAGGGGTATCACAAGTCATAAGAGGGAGGTAATAATTCCTCTTTATAAGACACTGGTTAGGCCCCATCTGGAGTGCTGCATGCGGTACTGGAGGCTGCACCTGCACAAGAACTTTAAAAAAATGGAGGCAGTCCAGAGAAGGGCAACCAAAATGGTACAGGGACTGCATCAGAAAACATATGAGGACAGATTAATGGAGCTCAATATGTATACTCTAGAGCAAAAGAGGGAGAGAGGTGATATGATCGAAACATTCAGACATCTTAAGGGCATTAACAAGGTGAAAGAGTCTAACATGTTTCAATATAAGAAAAATAGTAGAACAAGAGGACGCAGCATGAGATTAGAGGGAGGCCGATTAAGGGGTAATGTGAGGAAGTTCTTTTTCACAGAAAGGGTGGTAAATGCATGGAATGGCCTACCTCAGGAAGTGGTGGATATGAATACAGTGTAGGGCTTCAAACAGGCGTGAGACAGACATAAGGGAGCAATACAGATGAGTATGAATAGATAGGCCATTGACAGAGTACAGGCCTGTGGCCAAGATCTCTGATTTATGGTGATTAAAACTATGACATTCCATTATCAAGACTTCAGATTCCAGAATTGCACTGGTAATTGTTACTCTAATTTCTGGATTTTGCTGGTACTCTGCTATCACTCTTTTAGTATGTGCATAAATAATCAGAATAAGAGAAGGATTAATATACAGAGCATTAAATAAAGCAAACTTAAAATAGTACAGGTAGGAATTATAAAAAAAAAATACAAGTTTTTGTAGATTTAATGATCTGATATGAAATGCCAGATTCCATGACATCTTTGTTTTTTACTGGTGTTCAGGCAGCCCTAATCCCAGAATTTTACCAGGTTTTCCAGAAAAAAATTAAAATCAGTGACCTTGCCTATGGCACATTCATAAGGTAGAAAAATGGGCAGACTGGATGGGCCTTCCGGTCCCTATCTGCCATCAACGTCTATGTTTCTATGAAATGTTTTCAGATAAGACAACTTATTACTTGTGACATGTGAAATTATATATATGGCAGTGTGCACCTGTGACCCATTCTATGTGGGTAAAACCAAAAGGAGTTTTAAGGCTAGGGTTGGTGAATACTGCAGGGCTATTTGCAATGGTGACCCATCCTATGCAGGTGCGTCATTTCAGCAAAATCATAGAGGCAGCAAGGTGGGGTGGGCATGATGTGGGTGGGGCCACGGTGTGGGTGGGGCCACAGTGTGGTGGGCCACAGTGTGGGTTGGGCCACAGTGTGGGTGGGGCCATGGTGTGGGCAGAGCCAGAGAGGGTGGCATTTGTCAATGTGACATAGAGCTAGTTACCAAGTAATTTAAAAATTGGAATGAATTGGATAGTAAAGTCTGAATATAAATCTGAAATGTGACATTACAGATGTTGATTCAAATTAAATAGCTAGTTTTCATCAAATTATGGAATCATCAGTATAGTGAAAGTCCCATTCCTCAACTGTACAAATATTAAACAATAATATAGAGGATTGTGTATGCGTAAGCATACACAACAAGGCAGTTGCGATCGAGAGGTTTCCGTGGTAACCTGAGACCTCGAGAGCGTAGCTCGAGGAGGTCCGTTACCACGGAAACCTCAAGACTCGCAAAACTGCCTTGTTTGTGTGTCTTAGCATACACAATCTTTATAGTGTATGGGCAACCATAAATACCACTTTCGTGAACACTTTCGGGAAAAAAACTTACTTCTGTGTCTGCCGAAAGTGCCGCCTTCCGTGGTTGCCGCGCGCGCCGCTCTATTGTGCATGCGCGAATGTGTTCGATCTTGTTGTGCTGCACCGGTGACGCACTGGGTGCAGCACAACAAGATCGTGACGCACCGAGTGAAGGACAACAACGCTGTTCCAGGCATGGATTTCCATGTGGAACAGCGTTCCACCATACACTATAATGTATGGTAAGCACCTATTAACCACCATAATCAGCAGTCACACAGCTTTGTTCTGCACTGTTTAGAATGTTAAAAGTTGTTAACCACACTTCGGAACTTCCAAACAGTGGTGTAACAAAAAAGAATGCACCAGAGTTCCATAATTCTCACACATAGAATGCAAACAGTGTTTATTTGACTATGCTCTATAAAAGATGATGGTTGGGGATTGGGTGACAATCATGCTGAAATCACCTCTTGTGGTTGCTAGGGCTACAATAAACCTCTCGAGCTGCGCTCTCAAGGTTTACCATGTTGCCCTAGCAACCACTCGAGGTGATTACAGCGTGGTTATCACCCGATCCCCAGCCATTATCCTCTATTTAATGCATGGGTAGCCCTTATTACTCATTGAAATCAAACAGATTACAACCTTGTAATCCCACTGTTGTGATGTCAGAACCTTATAAACCTATCTCTCTATGTCATAGCAGTGTGTTTACAAAATGGAATGCCAGTGTTATTCAGTATTCTACATACCCAGAATGTGATTGTTAGTCTCAGTACAGTATTCAAATAACATTCCAATTGTCACAGTTTATTGTCTAGCAATCACTATGTCTGATAGAGATTTGAACTCTGGTGCTGTTTTGGCCCACTGTCATTCAGTCCGTGTATCCTAATAAATTGTTTTCCTAAACAATCATGTGGGTATAGTGCAGATTCATTAATAAGGTAAGGCTAAATTACTTGTGTTGGGGGGGAGGACTTCTCATGTTGAGTCCCATACACTATAAATGACAATGCATGATGTACAGGTGATAACCAGGGTGTAATCATCTCTTGTGGTTGCTAGGGCAATTGTAAACCTCTCAAGCTGTGCACTCTAGGTTTACTGATGCCCTAGACACCACTCGAAGTGATTATACCATGGTTATCATCTGTACATCAGGCATTATCCTCTATATATTGCCACACTGTCTGTGTCCAAAAAAATATTACCACACTGTTCATGTCAAATGACTGGTACTATACAAGCTAAGGCACACATTGCTAAAAATAAAGAACCATCTCTATACCAATACCTTACAGTACATAAAAAATACACTTCAAAACATGAGAGAAATTATACTGTTATGAAAGCATACTCTGAACCTTGAACCACGGAGAGAACTATACTTCTTCTCTGTTGAAACAAGAGCTTAGTAAAAGAAATTACACAATGAAACTTGTAAAAGAAGTAATAAATGGAAAACGAACTGATGGAAAAAAAAAAAAATCACACCAAAAACCTGTAAAGAAAAAAACAATAAAAGGAAAAAGAACCAATTAAAACTCACCGACCAAAAACCTGTAAAGAAAAAAGTAATAAAAGAAAAGATCCTAGTAAAATTGTACACCAAAAAACCTGTAAAGAAAAATTTTAATAAAAGGAAAAAGAACTGAGTCCCAGGGTTACACAAAAGAAAGTCTTCCAGACTTCCAATTACTGCAGCAAAGCAAATGAAAGTACTCTTTAACTCTCCACACTTAGGCTACTACTCCCTCTTACAGTAATTTAAAAGAGCATAAACTCCCTCCCAAACACCCATGAAAGTGGTAAAGCAAAGGACATAGGAGTGTTATTACCTGCCTGGAGGCTGGAGACACTGCTGGCACACTGGAGATTGGGATGGTAGGTGACTGGAAGTGCTGGAAGCTGACTGGTGACTGCTGGCACACTGGACTGCTGACTAGTCAGGGACACTGCTGGCAAACTGGACTGGTAGCTGACTGGAGACAAAACTGGCAAACTGTCTCTGGATTGGTAGCTAAGCTGACTGGAGACACTGGCTGCTGGCACACTGGACTGCTGGCTGACTGGTGACACTGCTGGCACACTGATATCTGACTGGAGACTCTGCTAGCACACTGAATTGCTGGCTGACTGGACTGGTATCTGAGTTGAGACACTGCTGGCATACTGCTGGCTGACTGGAGACACTGCTGGCACACTGGACTGGTATCTGACTGGAGACACTACTGGCAAACTGGACTGCTGGCTGACTGGACTGCTGGTTGGCTGACTGGTAACACTGCTGGCACACTGGACTGGTTGCTGACTGGAGGCACAACTTGCAAACTGGACTCGTTGCTGAGCTGACTGGGACAGAACTGGCACACTGACTGTTGGCTGACTGGAGACACTACTAGCAGACTGGACTGCTGGTTGGCTGACTGGTAACACTGCTGGCACACTGGACTGGTTGCTGACTGGAGGCACAACTTGCAAACTGGACTGGTAGCGGAGATGACTAGGACAGAACTGGAACACAGGACTGGTGGCTGACTGGAGACACTGGTAGCACACATGACTGATGGCTGACTGTAGATAGTAATGTTACTTCAGTAATGGGTATCTTCTTGAACGCATCTGAGCAAATCTGTCTATTGCTATTGACAGGTCTAGCTGCTTCACCTCCAGTGGCTCACATGCTATCATCATTAAGTCACTGAGTCGTCTGTCACCACAACTGTTTCTTAAGTAAGTTTTCACTGTTTTCATGCATGAGAAGAAATGTTCATTTGAAGCTGTGGTCACAGGGAGTGCCAGCACCAGGTTCAAAATCTCTAGGACTTCTGAAAATGCATTACAAAGGCATTGCAACTGTTGTCTGACACAATGGATACTTTGCATATTTTTGTTCTCTAGGTATGCCTTTGCTGATTCCAGCTGTGACTCTAACACAATTGTGTCTATATTTGCTCCTGGGTAAGATTCTGCTAGGACCTTTAAAGCAGAGTAATTCAGAAAACTGTCATCCTTTGGGTTGAGAGCAGCAACAGCTTTTAAGAGGTCCAGATTACTTGTGAAGCGTGAATCAAGTTCAGTAATAAACCTGTCAATGCAGGCCAGGTATATTTCCTGTTTAAGCCTGTCACTGTTAGACCTTGCAGAAATGTCCTGAATTTCTATATTTGCAGTCTGTTTCCCCAAAGTGGATGAAACAAAAAATTCTGTCAGTTTTTGGCTCAACTGATGTTTGTGCAGTGGCCTTCTTGTGTGCAAAGTGGCTTGTACATCGTAATCAATGCCACAGTGATCAGCAGCTTGTTGTGCCTCCTTGTAAATCTTTTGCCACTGTGAATCATTACGTAGAGACAAGAGCTCACTTTTTGAAGATTGAACAAGATTACAGGAACTTGGCAAATCCAGATATTTTCTCTGAAGTTCCTCAGACACCGATTGTATCTTTCTTAAAATTGTTTCTAGGCTGTACAGTGTTACTACAAAGGTGAAGTTCTGAATTTTAAACAGATGACCTTTTGCTTCACTACTTGCCTCTTTGTCAGTGTTTTGTGACTGAATAGCATGAAGTGTTATAATAATGAACTCTAGACGAAACTGAAATTTCTTGACACAGTTGTACCAGTAAAACCACCGTGTACCACACAGTCGTTCCAGTTCCAGAACTTGTAGACCTTCTTCTTTCTGAGCTTTAACAAACAACTCATGTCTTGGTGAACTTTGAGAAATAAATACATATATAGCCTGTAAGATGCTGAAAAATTCTTTCACTTCTGATATATTATTAGTTGTTTGCACCAAGACAAGGTTCAGTCTGTGTGCATGACAATGAATATAAACAGCTTGAGGAGCAATCTCTCTTATTCTTGCTTGTACTCCACTGAAGCACCCACTCATGACAAAGGCTCCATCATAGCACTGTGCCACACAATGCTTCCACTGCAGTCCAGCCTGACATACTGCCTGATTGATGGCACCAGCCAAACTACCAGCATCTAGTTTATCCATGTGGTAGCAGCCAAGTGTTTTTTCACAGATATTACCATCTCCGTCAACAAAACAGAATACAAAGCTGAGCTGCTCTTTGCGTGATACATCCTTAGTTTCATCGACTAAAACAGAAATATTTTGTAAGTTTACTTACAATTTTCTCTCATATTAACGTTGCAACTATGTTAATCAAATCATTTTGATACTCTGGAGAGGTATAATGACCGTATCTCCTAGACATTTTTTCTTTTAATTTTGAGTCATGTGCAGATACTGTTTCCAGAAACTCAATAAAATTGCCCTTGTTAGCGGAATTTGTCGACTCATCACCACCTCTGAAAGCAAGACCTTGTCGTCCTAGGTAACAAACTGCATGCAGTAGTATTTCAACATGGCATCTATTTTCTTCAATTTCAATGTCCCTATTTTTTTCAAGCCGTCTCGCAACTGCCTGATGTCCTGATGAAGACTGTATATGGTTAAATTCACACCATGCTACAACAGAAGCTTTGTGTTTCTCAGACTCGCTGTGCTTTCTTAAGGCACGACCAATTGTTTCCCATTTAAAGAAACTAATATCGACAAAAGGAATGTTTCCATGTTCACGACCTCCACCTCCAGGTGCAGTACGAGTGCTAGTAAAATGCCTGCAGGCAAAACAGTATACAGCATCTCTTTGTACTGAATATTCTACCCACTTATGAGTTTTGTAATCACCATTAAATTTACGTGATTTTGTCACAGGGAAAACACACTTTGGCTGAACTGGAGCTTGGTAAGGAGTAGCAGATATGTCACTTGGCACAGTATTGTGATCAACACACTCACCCACTGAAAATGAGTGGCCTTCACTAGATGGCAATGACGTGCTTTCACATGCATCAGAGGGTGAGGGCGAAGCAACAAGTAATGGGCCTGTAGCAGCATAACTAAGCTCTGAAACTATACTACTACTATCAGATTCATGCATACCAGCTAACAGAACACTATCTTCAGGTCTTGATTTCTTCACTGTATGTTCAGCATGTGCAGTATCTGCTGTAATTCTTTTCTTAGCAAATAACTGAAGCACCGATGGTTGCTTTAGATCACTGGATGCCTTCTTTTTAGACAGAGACATTTCAGTAATACTTATTTAGCAGCCAACTTCAAAGAAATTTCAATCAGTGAAGGCTACTAAAGAAGAAATTTGCAATGTACAGACTACAGTCAGTTGCCTGGCCTGCCAGCAGCTATGCCCAGTGATTAGCAAATCAGATATCAGTTTTGAAACCCGTGGAAAACAGCTATGAATTCAAATGTGCACACAGTCTAAAGAAATCACCAGTTTGCGTTACGAAATCTGCAAACGGTGATGATATCAGGGAATTAAAAACATTAACATATGGGTGTAAATTTTACATTTAACTGTACCTATGAACCAAAAAAAAAAGGTCTATTATAATTCTGAATTTTAAAAGCAATCTTATAAATGCAAGGGCCGCTCAAAACATTTCTGTTATAAAACAAAAGTGGGATGCATACAAGTGCTGTAAATCTGGCAAAAAAATGTTACTTTTGAATCACCACCAGTTATGTTATGAAGCACTATTCTTTGGCGTGTGGAGTATGTACAAATGTTGGGTGAGTACTGGTACCCATTAAAAAAATTTCTGAAGCATATTTCCTCAAATGAGGTGAGTAAAATAGGCTGGTACAGACCTTATCTGGAGCCCTGGCCTGGCCATGTCTTTAAGCTGCTCTAAGACTCTTAAAAACCTTGTTTCCAATTGGCCTTTGCAGATTAATTATGGCCAGTTTGGGAGTACTTATTGTAACCAGTGGAGAAGGGGTTATGTTTAAAGATGCTGATGTAAGATGGCATCAGTCTATGTGGTTTGTTTTTGACTTTTGAGTCCTTGTCAACTGTACAATGCCTTGAACCGCAGGTGTTTTTTAAAAAAATATCTATTTATATTTATACAATAGGGGTGAGTGGACAAACCATTGGATAAATGCATATATTCTCACCGCTGTGTAATAGATCTGCAGAGCCATTGAATAAATACATTTATTTACAGTCATGATGTCACAGATGGCATTTACCCACATGGTCATGACCACGGCTCCAGATAAGGTGTGTACCAGTCTATTTTACTCACCTCATTTTAGGAACTACTCTTCAGAAATGTTTTTAAATGAGTACCTGTACTCAATCAGCATTTGTAAATACTCCACACGACACGCCAAAGAATAGTGCTTCATAACATAACTGGTGATTCAAAAGTAACAGTTTTTTGCCAGATTTACAGTTGTATGCATCCCACTTTTGTTTTACTCACTATGTTTTAAAACTGGTGAGTAAATTCCTACCCACCAACATTATTTGGAGCATTGTTGGCACCTGAAATTCTTATCTAGAAAAAAAAAACAACCCTACATTTTTTAAATAAATTTAGTCCTCAGTCCACTCTGGCAAGAAATTTGTACACATCAGTGTCTTATTAATAAATGGTCAGCATAGAGTGGTTACAAACTACCAGCATCCAATTTGTTTGAAAGCAGCTCAGAACTGTAGTTTTTTTGGACCTACTGGGTTTTAAATAGTGTCTTTCATGTTATAATGTTGTTGCCACTTTAAGCACACAGGGAGATTGAGACAGCACACAGAAAAAACAGCGAGAGACTAAGCAGAGGGCAGTTAACTTACTCGCTCAGGGTCACACAGCAAGTGTCAGTTCCAGGATTCAAACCCAGGTCTCAGGATCACAGTTCTGTGCTCTAACCACTGGGCCACTGTCTCCCAGTAAGTCATACAGTGCATCAGTTTCTCAACCTCTTCACCAGTGAGATTTGTTTTTCTTCTTTAAGTGCGTATTTTTTTTTGGGGGGGGCACCAATGCTGCCTACAGCATCACTCTGAAGAAATTTCATTTTCAGAATATAGTCCATGTAATGTGATAAGTGTACATGAAGCACATTAAGCTAATTCTTCAGTTTTATTAAATAAAATTATAACAACGGTCTGAGAAATGAAGCTTTCTGATTGGCTGTAAGCATCCTAACAGCCTTATATTAATCTTTTATTATACAATGGGCACAAAAAAATTCACACAATCCTGCATTTTGATTGGCTGTCTGGCATCTTTTCAGCATTGTAAATCCTCCAGTGTACCCACTGGAAAAGGTGCCAGCCGCCAGTCAGCCGCAGCAGGAACCCTTGCAAAAATCACTCCGACTGCCAGAATCCAAACAGTGGCAAACACACTACGATCCTACACTTACTTCCATAAGTGCTCACAGTACCAGTGGTTCCCGTTCTTAGCCATTGAAAAATTCGAACTTGTATTTTTTGAATCACCTCCTCAGTAGCCCTTCGTAACAGCAACTTTCCTGTGTCGGACGGACTGCCCCATCGCTTCCAAAAAGACCTGGAACCCACATAAAACACTTAAAAAAACAAAATATTCTCCGGTCTTGCAATAATTTTACGCACGAGGTCACAGATGACAGCCCTTTAGAATTCCCGCTATAGGAAGATGCACGAAAAACAACAAATCAAACTGCAAATATTAATGCTCACAGTAAAAAATAAACAAAAAAAAAAAAACACATACACACACAATTCAGTTCAGAGCCTTGACAAACGAGATAAAGAAAAACTAAGGGAGGGGGGCATCACCACTACTATGCCTAGCAACAAGGAACTATTTCGCTTTGTTGGAGCAATAAAATAACAAAAATGATGATTAAAAAGGGAAACAGAAAGTATTTCTATATTTTTAGTCACCCAAAAATGTAAGCCATTGCATAATAGCAATATACCCCTCTAGGGAGTGGGTATACCGGAGATGGTGGATTTACCTCTTCTGGTGTGGTTAAGTCACTCGGCTGCACCTCGTGACCGAACCACACCAGCCGTGGTAAATCCACCAGTATATCCACACCCTGGAGGGGTATATGCTTTATTATACAATGTGGTAAATCAAATGAGCCAAATCCTGCAACCTGATTGGTTGGCTGGTACCTTTCCCAGCGTTGTAAATCCTCCAGTGTACCCACTGGAAAAAGTACCAGCCAATCTTATATCGTGCCAATCTGGTCGCTTTCATTTTGATCGAAACTGCAGTCATTTGTCCTGTCACCACGTCGCTAAAACACCGCGGTAAATATTAAAAAAAATTACATCCTCCTTTCAACCGTATGGACTTCAGTTACTTAAAAAATATCTAAAAAAATTAAATAAAACTACATTTTCCATTGTATAATATAAATTTATCCATCCACGGTGTGGGTATACTGGAGGACTTAACACGACTGGTGTGGTTCGGTCATGAGGCTGTGCCTCGTGACTGAATCACACCAGCTGTGGTAAATCCTCCACTATACCCACACCCTGGTGGGATAAATTGCATAATTAACATACTTGTACAACTTACCCATATATTGAACAAGGTTTAACACTGTTTAAAAAAAACATTTTTATTATAACAGCAATAAGGCACTCCCAAGGGTTATGTTAACGGTCAGTTAATCACTCTCTAGGGCATGTGGCACTCGGCAATGCCTCGTGCCACATTATGCCCCTAGAGGGTGATTAACAACCATTACCATAACCCCTGGTCATGCCTTATTGCTTAAGTGTTGGACGTGGCTGTGCTCAGCACAACAAAGGGCTTCTCTCACTTGTCCAAACACGGCTGCTAACATGTGAAAGCATCATGAAGTCATGGGACTTTTTTGTAGAAGCAGTGTACAGTTACAAATAAAAATGGTAATTGTGTCTGCATTCCTTTTCACATTGACAAATTGCATTGAGTAAGCTGTTGCACTGCTGCTGCCAAATGTTCAGAGCCCAGCCCAGCTCAGCAGACATAAATCAAGGGTGACTGTATTCAGCTGTAAGCATTTAGCACTGTCTGAACCATTAACAAAATTGAAATGTCCTGCAGCCTTGAACCTCTTCATAGGAAGAGTTTTTTTTTTTAATCCCCCCCCTCCTCCAAACACAATGACACACACACACATCTAAAGCTTAGTTGTCCTGCTTGCTCATTTCTTATCATTTAGGCAGATTTAGCTGAAGCAGGAAAACTGACTGTTGTCCCCGTGGTTAGAGAAGAGCACAAAAAAACTTCAGGTTCAAATCCCACTACAACTCAACATCTAGCTTGGAGTGAAGCCTTGAGCAGGACTCAGTTGGCCTCCTTATGCTTTAAATCTCTCCCAGATGTAAAACTGGGCAGAAAGGGGCAATTGTGAAGAGAGTCGGACCAGCCAGATTGTGTAGTGTAAAAGGCTACGGGAATTGCACGCCGCCTTCCGCTGAAAATGTGGGCAGCGCGTCAGGCCTACGAGCGAAAACACGCATGCCAAGTGCCCACACCAGGGAATACGTGAACTCGCCTACATCATGAAACACAAATACCATAATAAATAATCATGAAAAAGTAATAAAAGCAAACACACATAATAGCAGACTTAATAAATGAGCGTAAACTTTCATCGAGAGGCTGTGCCCCGCTTCCCTCATTCGAGCTCTGTCCATCCTTACATCCTTCACATAACAATTAATGTCATCTTTCATCGAGGCTGTGCCCCCACCACAAAAGTAAACATGTAATATCTACGCAAATAGGTCATGTGGCATGTGGCTACGCAATGTGATGTATGATCTGTGTCAGTTACGCAGTAAGTGTAGCTCCTCGGCTGGTCCGACTCTCTTCACAATCACCCAGAAAGGAGTGGGGGATCCCACTGTTGTTAAGATGTTTCATAGCTGGACTACTATCCTGGAGCCATGGGTGTAGGCAGGCATACTCCATGTACACCATGGTGTATACTTGTATTGAAGGGGGGCAGCATATAGGCCCTGAACAGTTTTCCTAGTCCATGGACACAACACAGAACCAGCAGAACCTTTCTGTATGTTTATATGTCAGCACCAGAAGGATTGGCCGCTGCTACTGTCTTTGCAGCCCAGGGGCTATACAGCTTTACAGGGTCTGGGCTGGTATATTGGTGTCCCAAGGAACAATGCATGACATCTGCATATACCCATGCATGGGGGGGCAGCAACCAGTATCAGGGAGTACAAATGTCATATTGATTGTGCGTTGTGCCATACAGGGACACACACACAGTCCTGGTGTACATACTGTATGTATATTGTCTGGCTACACCTACACCCTGCCTGGAGCAATATACTGTACCACAAAGAACTAAGAAGGTTCAGGAGGTTTCGTGCAGCGTCAGTTGCTTGGGCCCCCACATCATTCCACAGCTCAGTCCAAACAAACACAAGTGAGAAAAAAATGTCCTAGCCTGCCAGCAGGCAGCTACTTACCTTACCACCATTGCTGGGCGATGCTGGCTGGCTATGCTGATGGATGCTCTCCAACTCCTCTGCTACCACCGGTTCTCCCCTCGCTCGCTCGCTCCTCCGTGGCTCCACATCAGCTCCAACAGAAGAAAACCGCTGGCTTCTGCTCCTCCACTGTTTCACCTCACCTGCCAGATGCCTAAATCCTTAGCACCCTCCCCAGCTAGCTGTGTGCAATTGTGGCGTCTGTTGTAGGCCTCAGGCTCACTCAGCCTGCCTTAGCTGCCTAACTAACCTCCTCCTTAGTCCTTCCCCACCCGACCTTAATGGCAACCCCGATCCCCACCTGGAGGCACCACCTGCAGACAGAGTGCTCCAGTCGTTGCCTGCCTGGCCCACCACTTGCTCTATTCTCTCTCTCCCCAGCATCACCCCTGCAGCACCGGACAGCGACGAGATGAAATTAGAAGTGTAGTGATGACATGAGTGTGTCAATCCTGGGCCCCTTATTGATTTCCCAGATGGGCCCCCAGTATCTACTTAAGGAGGGCTCCCTAGACCACAGTCAGACCCTGGAAACAGCAGGTGACTAAAGACAAGTGCAGCACTGACCAATAAACTATCTACAGGCTCTTCTGTAGACTGTAAACAAAACATACAGCTGACCAGGAGTGCCTGGTGGTCTCCCGATTGGCCGACTGAATCCCCCTTCCAACCCAGTCCTGACCTGGATAAACGCATGCTCTGATCGCTCTCCAGTCTCTCTCTCTCCCCCGTCTCCCCGGTAGACACACTGCTGACTGCACTGCTGACTTTGCCAACAAGAGGAGTACCATCCCCCGTGTCCTGACTTGCACTACTGCAGTTGCTTGTCTTCTCTACGCCAGCGCCCGGCCGACTCCGTGCCTGCCCTGGCTGCCCGCTCTGCCGATGGATTGCTGTGCCTGCCCTTAAGTTGCAGTGCACCGTGCGGATGTCTGATGGATCGGATTGCCCCGGGGCCGCCCGCCTGGATCAGCTGCTCCAGCTTTCGGTGCTTGACGCTTCCTTAATCCTTGCCTAGCCCTTGAATGTCTGCCCCGGCTGCCCGACTCCGACTGTCTCAGCTGTCTGCCTTACTGCCTGCACGATGATGGATCCAGGACCCGGCATTCAAATCCCGCCAATTCCCCACGCACGCGTGTATTGTGGATTCATGCCTAAGGCTAAGCCAGTCCCCTCCCAGCCAGCCAGGCAGCCAATCGCAGCAGCACCAGCCCCAGCACAAGTAAGTGGCACTTGCCTTGTCAACAATACAAGTTAACAAACAACCCTTAGCCCAAGTTCCAACCAATGATTTTCGGGGGGGGGGGGCAAACTAAGCTAGCCTGCAGACAGTCGGCGCGGTGCCATCCTCCGTCCCTGATTACATCAACAGTCTGTGTCTGTGCTAATTTTGCAGCACAGCACACTGTCAGGCTCCCTGGCTGAATGAAACCAGCTCTCCGGTCCTCCTCACACTGTCACAGCAGCAGCACTAGCATGCGCACGGCCACGGGGCATGTTATGCCAGCAAGCAGCAACCGGCAAAGCACATCTGGTCCCGAGGAAGCCCCAGGGCAGGCAGGGGTCACAAGCCCTGTCATAAGGGTCGATATTTTTATAGGGGTCGCGAATGCCACTTACAATTCCCAATGACGCTTCTGATCCTATGCCACTGCAGTTCACGTTTTGCAAGCTGCTGACAGACAGGACCAGTCCATACCTTTTCATTTAGAGGCATAGAAAAAGTTTACAGAAACCCCAGAGGGAGTGATTTTAACAACGTCGTTCTTGAAAGAGAGGGATTTTGGATCTACACACTAAGTGCTTTTAAAATACCAGGTCTAAATGAAAGATTTGACATTACTCCATAGCTACAAAGGAGGAAATAAAGTTACTAATAGACCTAGTGGGTGGGATATTTAGACTGCACCAGGCAGGGGCGCAAGCCTGGGCGCAGCACAACTGGGCTGAGCCAGGGCATGGGCCAGGCGATATTCAATGGTGCTGCACCATGGCTCAGCGCTGTTGAATATGGCACTGAGGGTGCACGCACTGCACCAGTGCAAGTGGCAGAAGAGGAGCAGGGGGCTGTGCCAGTGCAAGTGTGGTTGTGTTAGGCACAGCAACTGTGATATTTAGCTGTGGGCATGCAAATGAGGCCAGTATGCATGCAAGGCACAAATGGGGCTATTTGCATGTCATTATGGCTCCATTTGCATGCGGTGCACCGAACTCCAGCGACTTGTGCCTGGTGCCCTGCTAGGCTGCAGCTGTCGGGGACCGATGCCCTGCTGCACCTTGGTGGTCTCCGCTCCTGGTTGTCCAATCATGGGCATACGTATAATACATCCCTGGTGGTCCAGTGGACCGCATCCCAATGCCCAATCACTGGCATAAGTTATTTAACTCCCTGGTGGTCCAGTGGACCGCTCCCCAGTGCCTGATCATGGGCATATGTTAATTAAATCCCTGGTGGTCCAGTGGACCACTGTCCAATGCCTGATCATGGGCATATGTGATCACACACCCTCGTGGTCCAGCGGACCGCTGTACAATGCTCAAACATGGGCATATGGTAATTAAATCCCTGGTGGTTCAGTGGACCGCTTTCCAATGCATTTCTCTGGTGGTCCAGTGGAACCCCCCCCCCCAGTGACTGATCGTGGGCATTCATATAGAGTAACTCTGGTGGTCCAGTGTACCTTCCCACCACCACTGAGGCCCGCCACCCAGCACCCCCTTGTCAGCGGGTGGCAGCACCCCCCCTGCATGCCGCCTGCCGACTGACAGTGTACAGTAGGGTCTGTATGCCTATTGGTCCACTGTGTGGGCCAATGGGTGTGCAGACCATACTGTGCTACACAGGCCCGGAATGCGAATGAACACACCCCTTGCACTTGCGCCACATACATTACCGACGCACCCTGGCACATGGGGAGTTGTGCAGTGCAACTTGCCCCTTTGAATATCGCGCCAGGGCGCATTGGTGGGTTGCGCATAGCCCAACCCTGTTGCGCCATGCACAACTCTTTTGAATATCCCACCACGTCTGTTTAGGTCCAAACCATAATATGTTATATAGTGTATATTTATATTAGTGTAGACCTTACATGTGCTGTAGGAACAGGCAACAAGATATTTATTGATATTCTGTCTGTTATGTATTTTTGCTATTAACAGACATTTCTTTGTTTATTTTCAGATACTACAGCCTCTAACAACTGTTCTAAATTCCCACTCAGGCACCTGAGGTGGTCTCAGATACATTAAACACCTTTTTCACTGATCTCCCAGGTTTTGGAGATGCATCCAAAACAGGACTAGAAATGGAAATAGAAGATATAGAAATAACCCCAGTCCATCACCCATTATTCAGATTTAGAAATTTTACTATATCTGAAGTAAGAAGGGAATTATTTAAAATAAATATACTCAAGTCAGCAGGACTGGATGAACTAGAAGAAAGATTCTTGAAATTGTCAGCTTATTATATAGCTCCATCAATCACATATATTTTCAACTGGAGCTTACAATCTGGACATTTTCCTGTGTTTTGGAAGGTGAGTAAATTAATACCAACTTACAAGGGTGGTGACGCAGCAGAAGTAAATAACTATCACCCTTTAGTTATATTGCCCATTTTGTCTAAATGTTTTGAAAAATTAGTTGATGGAAAGATTAGAGAGTACATTAACAAATATGAGCTGCGGACTCCATACCAATCAAGTTTTCATAAGGGCTATTCAACCTCTGCAGTCTTATTAGAGTTTAATGACCTGATTTGTACTTCCTTGAACTTGGGTAGAGAGACAGCAGTTTTGTTGATTTATCAAAAGCGTTTGTCCTGGTGAGCCACTTCCTCCTATATGGAACGCTAAAGGGCCTGGGCTTCTCTGATGGTCCCTTACTTTGGCTTATTTTTTACCTAACTTGGTGTACCCAGAGGGTCAAAGTACAATGTCATCTGTCAGAACCTCGTAAAGTAACCGGGGGGGTCCCTCAGGGGTCCATCTTGGGACCCCTCCTGTTGCTGATTTTTAACAACGATTTACCCTGTATGGTACATGTCACAAACCCACTCAGCAGGTCAGGCCCTCTACTCCCAAAGTGCCAACCTCTGCGTGCAGTCTTGTGAGTTCGGATCAACCTTTGGTCTCCAGTTCTGGAGGGATTCAAACTGTTAACCTCTTGTTAGCATACCCAATGCACAGGCTCAGATATATCTGTCTTTGGGGGGCCAGATATCTTTGCCTATGGGCACCTAACCAGGTATTCAGAGATGAACTCTTAAAAACTTTAATAAAGACCTCCGATTTAAAATGCTTCTCTGTCCAGTTTGGTACCACCATTCAAGCTTATGTTTAGTATCTGCAATAACCATGTACTTTTCTTACAAAATAAAAAGAAGTCAAAGACAGACCAAGTACGTTCTAAAAAGAATTTTACTAAAACAGTTAAAAATATGTGAAACACAAAATACAGAACTTTTATATTAAAAGACATACAAATCTTTTAAAAAGAAACAAGGTTTAAACAGTGCAAATTCCTACTACAGTGCTTAGTCTCTAAATACTTGCTTAAGTGCTCACAATCTTGCTTGGTCAGAGTCTAGGTCAAAATGTGTCTCTGTGAAACAGAATTATTCCTTAAACAACTGTATTAGCCAACCCCTTTTTGGTGAGGTCAGCTAGCTCCTCCTCTGTCAGATTATATTTAAAAATATATATCTTATACAACCACAGGATGTATTTTCAAAGTATTACATTCTGCAATCCTCAGCATAACTCATGTGTGTCAAATGACATCTCTTTGATATTTAAACAGTATCCTCTGTCACACAGACACCAAAGCATTTATGATCTCACACTAATACATCACAACCTGCTTTTCTTCCTCTGGAAGCATCATAAAATGGATATGCTGAACTCAAGCTTCTTAACCCTATAATTAGCTTCAGGCTTTTCCACATACACATTGTCTCTAAAATCTGTTTGTGTATAATCTCACATGCTGTCTCAGCATTTTTCTCATGGCATCCATCCTTCAGCTGAAACTGGGGGGGGGGGAGGTTATTCCAAGGGCACTGGCATTTTTAACAGGCACTTCAATATCACATTTTTGTTATTTTAAGAAATAAAAATGATACAGCACTCATAACATGGCTGTTTACATCACACTCCTTCCCACCTAGACTGAATTTCGGGGATCTATCCCCTACATGGGATGAGCTTTTCCAAATCAGTTCACTCCTCATAGACCCTAGACAGTCCATCTGAGTTTTGATTATTCGCTCCAGCCCTATGTACAGTTTTTAGATTATACCCTTGTAAAGCAAGACTCCATCTTAGCAGTATCCCATTGTTCTTCCCCCATCTGCATCAGCCAAACCAGGGGGTTGTGGTCAGTCTGCACCACAAAATGCTGCCCATACAAGTATGGCTCTAATTTCTTTAAGGCCTACATTATGACAAGACATTCTTTTTCCACCGTAGAGTATGCTTCCTCCCTGGGGAGCAACTTCCTGCTCAGGTACACAACTGGGTGATCTGTCCCTTGGCTGGATGTCTGGCTCAGTACTGTCCCAATACCCACGTCTGAGGCGTCCGTCTAAACTACAAAGGTTTTGCTATAGTCAGGACTTGTCAAAACAGGAGCACTGCACAGTGCCTCCTTTAGTCTGGTAAAGGCTTTCTCACAGGCTGGGCCCCAGGTAATTTTCTGGCATCTTTTACTTTGTCAGGTCAGATAGGGGAGCAGCCAGGGTACTGTAATTAGGTACAGATTTCCTGTAGTACCCTGCTGTCCCTAGAAAGGTCCTGACCTGCTTCTGGGTTTCTGGTCTGGGCCACACCTGGATCACCTCTATCTTTATCTGGTTAGGACGGCGCTGTCCCCGGCCTAAAACATGCCCAAGGTATGCCACTTCCCCCATGGCCACCTGGCACTTCTTGGCTTTGACAATGAGCCCGGCCCTCTGTATCCTGTCCAGCATTTCCCTAAGGTGGGATAAGTGTTCCTCCCAGGTGGTACTAAAGATGGCAATGTCATCCAGGTATGCCAAGGTGTACTCCTCAGCACCATTTAACACCTGGTTCACCAACCTTTGGAAAGTGTCCTGGGCGTTCTTCATTCTGAAAGGTATTACTTTAAACTCAAATAAGCTTATCAGAGTGATGAAGGCTGACCTTTCCCTAGCTCTGTCTGTCATCTGTACCTGCCAATACCCCTTGGTCAGGTCAATAGTCGTAAGGTAGGTTGCCCCTCCCAACTTGTCCAGGAGTTCATCCGTCCGGGTCATCGGGTGGGCGTCAGACTTTGTGACTGTATTCAGTCCAAGGTAGTCCACACAGAAACAAGTTGAGCCATCTGGCTTGGGCACAAGGACTACGGGTGAGGCCCAGGGGCTGTGGGATCTCTGGATTACCCATAAATCCAGCATCTCCTCCACTTCCCTCCTAATGTCCTTTTGGACAGCCTCTGACACCTGATATGCTGTCTACCGTATGGGCGTCTGTGTCCCTGTCTCCACATCGTGTGTTGCTAAGGGGGTTAGTCCAGGCTTGGTGCTAAACAAGGGGGCAAAGTCTGCCAAAACCTCCCTCACTTTCTGGATCTGGTCCGGGGCCAGCTGGGGAGATAATTTTACTGCCTCCACAGAGGATTCCTGCTTACTGTCTTCCAGCAAATCCAGAAGGGGTCTTCTTCGTCCGTCCCCTCCTCATGACTACACACTGCAAACACCATGTCAGCCCTGTTTGCATATGGCTTCATCATGTTGACATGGTACATCCTTTCTGTCTGTCTATAGTCAGGTAACTCCACAATGTAGTTCACATCATTTACCTTTCTAACCACTTTGTATGGTCCTGCCCACTCAGCTTGCAGCTTGTCTTTCCGGACCAGAATAAGGACCATGACTTCCTGACCCACCATGTACGAGCGAACTCTGGCTCTGCGGTCGTACCATACCTTTTGTTTCTGTTGGGCAGCTGCCAGGTTGCTCTGGGTTGTCCCCATAAGCTCCTTCAGCCTTTCCCGAAACCTAAGGATTTAATCCACAAGGGGAGTTCCCTGGGTGGTGTGCTTGCCTTCCCAGTCTTCCTGGATCAAGTCTAGGGGCCCACGTACCCAGCGTTCATATAAGAGTTCGAAGGGGGAAAATCCTGTTGACTCTTGGGGCACCTCCCTGTATGCAAACAACAGGTGGGGGAAGGTATTTCTCACAGTCCCTCCCATGCTGTTCAGCAAATGCCCAGAGCATTGACTTTAGGGTACCATTGAATCGTTCCACAAGTCCATTGGCTTGTAGGTGATACAGTGTCGTGCATCTCTGCACCACCCCACACTTCTCCCATAAACATTTCATCAGGTCCGACATAAAGGAACCCCCTCAATTGGTAATTACCTCCTGTGGAAACCCAACATGGGAGAAAATCCCAAGTAAGGCATCTGTCACTTTGTCTGTCCTCAGAGAGGATAGGGCGACTGCCTCTGGGTACCGGGTGGCATAATCCACCACAGTCAGGATGAATCTCTTCCCTGAGGAGCTGGGGGTATTTAAAGGCCCCACAATATCCATTCCCACCCTCTGGAATGGCTCCTCCACTATGGGCAAGGGGATCAGGGTGGCTTGGGTTTTCTTGCCCGCCTTTCCTACTTCTTGGCACCAGTGACAAGACCTGCAATACTCCTTCACCTTCTGGATAAAGTTAGGCCAGTAGAAATTCTGGGCTAACCGCTGCTTTGTTCGTGTGATTCCCAGATGACCAGACAAGGGAATATCATGGGCAACCTTGAGCAACTGCTCATGATATCCTTGGGGAACAACAAGCTGCCTGCCTTGCATCCCTTCCTCTGTCTGTACTGTCTGTGTATACATAAGTCCATTTTCCCAATAAATCTTATGTTTGCCGTCACCTCCCTGTGTGCCCTCTGAGTCTGCCCAAGCCCTCAGCTTCTCTAAACTAGGGTCACTCCTCTGAGCAGCTGCAAGCTCCTCACACAGTTCCAAGGCATGGGACAGGTCCCCTTCCAGAGCTAAACTACCTAACACTAGCATCAGGGCCCTCAGGATCACTGTCAATTCCAACCCTCTGACAAGGGGTCACCTTTCCCTCTATGGAGTAACCCTCTGTAGCTGTGTGGTTACTTGCTACCGAGGAAATTTCTACCCCCTTTTTATCAGTCTCCCCATCTGGAGACACAGGCTGGGGAACCATCCTATCAGTGGTTTCCACACTGGTTTCTGTGGGGTTCAGGGAACTACTATTTTCCCTTACCACATGGCTATGGGTAACTGCACATACCATCCCCTGCTGGAGATTGTTACCCAGGAT
Organism: Neoceratodus forsteri; assembly: GCA_016271365.2. Lineage (NCBI taxonomy): Eukaryota > Metazoa > Chordata > Ceratodontiformes > Ceratodontidae > Neoceratodus > Neoceratodus forsteri. The sequence goes on from CM028131.1 coordinate 1,113,912,411, forward strand.
CACATTCACTGCTAATGTGTTGGCTACAGCCACCTGTTGCACAGTTCCCCCTGTTTCACCCCAGTCCAGGAGAACACTAGCGAGTGGCAATGTTTTCTCTTCACCAGTAAACCCTTGTACAGTTACATATTTATTGGGCATAAGCTGACCAGGCTGTACCAGATCCCACTTTACCAATGTCAGGGATGCCCCTGTGCCCCTTAACCTCTGTGTCTGTACACCATTTGCTATGACTGGGTGCACGTGTTCCTTCATGTTCACTGACATGCTCCCAGGGACACAGAAACAACCCACTTCTTTTCTAGCACCCTGTTGTGTATTTTGGCTCGCCTTTTTGGGGCACTGTCTGGCAGTATGCCCAGTTTCCTTACACAACCAACAGGCATTTCTTACTTCAGAGAAATCTTTTCATCAAAACCTGGGGCTAACTGGTTTTGGTGGAGGCAGTGAGGGTTTTAGCTGCCCTGAAGGTGCGCTTTTCCCTTTCTGCACTGTCACGCCCACCCCATTCACTCTCAGAGCAGGTCTGCTCTTGGCATAGTGGTCCAAGAGTTCAGCAGCCTCTTGCACTGTTTTTGGATCTCGGTCCTCTAGCCAGGTTTTTAGCTCTGCTGGGCAAGCCCAATAAAACTGTTCTAATAAAATCACATTTTAAATTTTATCAACAGAATTTGCCTCAATTTCTTCCCACCAACGTTTTAAAAACTGACGTTGTTTTGTGGCTAGCTCCTCACAGTTTATATCAGGGCACCTCCTGAGCTTACGGAATTTAGCTCTGTATGTTTCAGCAGTTAATTCAAACTTTTCTAACAGTGCAGCTTTTAGCTTTCTGTAATCATTGCTGTCTTTATTGTCCATTTGACCCAATGCATCCCGAGCTCTCCTGGTAAGTAGCGGGGATAACTTGAAGCTCTAGGACTCTCTAGGAATTTTAGCCTGAATACAAACTTTTTCAAAAGAATTTAAAAAAGCATCCATATCTTCCCCTTCCTTAAACTCAGCTATTAATTGGGAGTTCAGTTTGTAACCCAGTGCTGCAATCCCAGTTAAACCCAAGCCACTTACCAGCTTTGGTGCCGCTGGCTGGAATCGTATCTTCTCCAGTTCATGTTGCCTCTGGTGCTCCTGCTCCTCATGGTCTGCGTCTCGGCATTCTAATTCTCTCTTCTCTTCGGCAGCTCACTGGCACTCACGCTTCTCACGGTCTGCCTCCCTCTGTGGTCACTCTGCCTCTCACTGTTCCCTCTCTGCCTCTCTGCGTTCTCGCTCTGCCTTCTCTTCTGCAGCTCACTGGCACTCATGCTCCTCCTGGTCTGCCTCCCTCTGTTCTCGCTCTGCCTCCAGTTCCATCCTGCGCAACTCAGTTTGCAGTTTGAGTATCTCTGGATTCAGGGTACTGGTGGCCATTCCCTGCTGCTGTGGCCCTTCACTGACAGTGGCCTTGCTGTCCTTTTCAGTCACGGTCGGTGACTCGCTGCTCTGGGCATCTGCTACCATCAGGGCCTCTATGAGGTTCTGCTTTTTGGCTGTCACCTCGAACGGGACTCCCCTGTCCCTGCACAACTGCTTCAAGTAATCTACAGTGTACCTGCTGTAGTAGGAAACCATCTTCTTCTTCCCTGACTACGGCTACTCTGACTGCACTTTAGAGAAAAAAAATAAATGGATAAGAACTCGACTGTACGCCAAGTGATATATAGTTCTGTTTTCTTTTTAAAATAAAACTCTGTCTTTTTCTTTCTTTGTAACAGAGCTTTGGTCTCAGCTGACACAGAACAATACAAGCTTGTGATACCAAACTTATGCCACCTCTGTCAACCAATCTGTCACAAACCCACTCAGCAGGTCAGGCCCTCTACTCCCAAAGTGACAAACTCTGAGCGCAGTCTTGTGAACAGTGTAACAGACAAGGTAACCCTCTTGTCTGTTTTTGTGAGTTCAGATCAACCTTTGGTCTCCAGTTCTGGAGGGATTCAAACTGTTAACCTCTTGTTAGCATACCCAATGCATTGGCTCAGATATATCTGTCTTCGGGGGGCCAGATATCTTTGCCTATGGGCACCTAACCAGGTATTCAGAGATGAACCCTTAAAAACTTTAATAAAGACCTCCGATTTACAATATTTCTCTTTCCAGTTTGATACCACCATTCAAGCTTATGTTTAGTATCTGCAATAACCATGTACTTTTTTTACAAAATAAAAAGAAGTCAAAGACAGACCAAGTACGTTCTAAAAATAATTTTACTAAAATAGTTAAAAATATGTGAAACACAAAATACAGAACAGACATACAAATCTTTTAAAAAGAAACAAGATTTAAACAGTGCAAATTCCTACTACAGTACTTAGTCTCTAAATACTTGCTTAAGTGCTCACCGATCTTGCTTGGTCAGAGTCTAGGTCAAAATGTGTCTCTGTGAAACAGAATTATTCCTGAAACAACTGTATTGGCCAACCCCTTTTTGGTGAGGTCAGCTAGCTCCTCCTCTGTCAGATTATTTTTAAAAATATATATCTTATACAACCACAGGATGTATTTTCAAAGTATTACATTCTGCAATCCTCAGCATAACTCATGTGTGTCAAATGACATCTCTGATATTTAAACAGTATCCTCTGTCACACAGACACCAAAGCATTTATGATCTTGCACTAATACATCACAACCTGCCTTTCTTCCTCTGGAAGCGTCATAAAATGGATATGCTGAACTCAAGCTTCTTAACCCTATAATTAGCTTCAGGCTTTTCCATGTAACACATTGTCTCTAAAATCTGTTTGTATATAATCTCACATGCTGTCTCAGCATTTTTCTCATGGCATCCATCCTCCAGCTGAAACCTGGGTGGGGGGCAGTGAGGTTATTCAAGGGCACTGGCATTTTTAACAGGCACTAAAATACCACATTTCCGTTAATGATACAGCAATAGTAGCATCAGCAACGAATACCTTGGACCTACAGAGTAAATCACAGGCCAACCTTGCAAGGGTAGAAGAGAGGTTCACCAGGTGAAAGCTACTTATGAATGTAAAGAAAACAAAAATGATGCACTTTGCCTCAAAAAGCAAAAATGTTTTACAGCTACAGATCTTCACTAACGATAAAGTACAATTAGAATTAGTGACTAGTTACTGCTATTTGGGTATAGTCTTTGATTCGCTATTAACTTTTAACAATCATATTACTTTATCTATTGGAAAGATAAATAAGAAATTTGGAGCTCTAAGAAGAATCACTACAAATTAAAAAATCCAGCATTGGAAAAAGATAGCAGAGCAGCTCATTTTGCCTACCCTTAAATATGGAGATTGACTGCAAATAACCAACTATTGGACAAACTTGACAAATTGCTATACAAAATAGCAAGATATGTACTGCAATATAGGGCACATCACTGTTTACTGTTAAATAAGTTGGGTTGGCTACCCCTTGATATCGGATATTCTAGGGATTAGATAGTACTAATCCATAAACGTATGACATACTACCCTGAACTGGTATTTCCCAAATTCTTTTCCCAGATGACTCTGATTCTAAGAAAGAATTATCAAGACTTGTTCACCTAAACAAAATCCATCAGGGTAAATGGAAAAATTAATATGGGGACAGAACCTTAAATTCCTGGGCTGTATTCTTTTGAAATAAATTACCCCACAGTATGTGCAGAATCTGCTCATTGGACCTTTATTATGGTAATCAAGGATTTATTCTCATTTACTTGTCAGTGTACCTAAGTCCCTATAATTGCGATTTTTATTGCAAGTTATTGTAAATATAGTCCCATTTTAAATATTGTATTTCATGTCTCTTTTTATTTTTTGCAGTATGTTAATGTACTTGAATTTGTGTCATTTTATGTGCAACTTTTATTGTAACCTTAGATAAACACAGGACTGTCTTACGAACTGGACTGCAAAAGTCCAAATGACATTGACTTCCTGGGTGGGATATTCAGAAATGTGCCAGAGGCAGGCGCAACAGCTGCGCAGCGCATGTACACTGTGCCAGTGTGCACCGAACGTGATATTCAAAGGCTGAGCACAATGGCAAGTGACAGCGCAAGACGGCTGAATATCACAGGGATGCGCCATCGCGCAACAAGGGCTCTGCCAGGGAGCAAGTCAGCAGACACCATCACGCAACCTGGGCTGTGCAACAGAGCAAGACAGGAAGTGCAAGAGCACAGCACTGGCCAGGCAAGGGACAGAGGCACATGGGCCATGGCACAGGGCATCCGGCACAGTGTGGAGCAGGCCACAAGAACAGGAGACACTGCCACCAGGGTGCAGGGGATGTCAGGAGGGAGGCAAGGCAGGCACATGGCCGCAGGCCCTGACCACGCAAACCACAGCAGTGGATGGAGGTGGCATGACACCAATGACCACTGGCAGGCAGCCACGGGCAACACCCACAGGATGGCATGGGACGGCATGGGACATGCCACCGGGACCATAGCTGACAACACACATGCCAACAGCACACAACACACAGGCCACACAGCCCAGCAGGGATCACACATATGCCCCAGGGCACACACACTGGCCACTGGGCACAGACCACCAAACACAAGCTCCAGTCGACCCAAGCATACCACACAGCCACCATGCACACCACTGCAGCATGGCTCCATATGCCAGCTGCAAAGCAGACATGGACACGGATGGCTACCAAAATAGAAGTGTATTAAAAGTAACAAACAAAAGAAACTATATACAGAGGAACAGGGATGGGGCAGGGAACTGGGAGGCCACAATCAAGAAGGTAGGCGGGGAAGGGGGGGGGGACAGGGGACATGGCTAGGCAGGGTACAATGAAGGAAGGGGGGTCAGGGGAAGGGAGGGTGATGCAGGCCAACGGGCCCCACGTGATGTTCAAGCCTTGTCCATTGTCGCCTCTGCGTCCTAAACAGGGCCTGCCTTATGAGGCGGGTCACCACAAGGGTGGCTGTGGTGACCCTCAGGATCCTCTCCAGCATCCACTTGATGGACACCTAGGACAAAAGTGGGGACAAGGATGAGTGCACACCCATACAACTGTAGCCCATCCACCATGCGCAGCGGACAGCAGTGACATGTACCGTGTAGTAGGCACACAGCCATCTACAGCATGCATGCCCATACGAACCACCATCCCAACCATCCACAGCCATGCACAGCACTGCACACCATCACCAGCCATGCGCAGCATGCCACAACCATGGTTGCCAGGCAAAAGGCCATTGTGGGGGATGGCAGTGTCCTGGCTGGGACCCAAATGCACACACAGCCCACCTGCAGCGGCCACACACACATGCAAAAGGCGTGGCATGGTGCAATGGACCATGTCAGCTATGCACGGCTGTGATGGCTATGTGCATAGGGGGCTGTGGTCCACCCCAACCCCACACAACAATGTACACCAACAGAGTTCCTACCTGCACGCTGCAGCATGACTGGGGCCTGTCCACCAGCACCTCCCGCATGGCCAGCATCCCTCTCCCGTGTGCCACCATTGGTCTGCTGGCTCCCGCCATCCTTGCTCTGCGCCGATCTTCAGGGCCTAGTAGGAAGACAGTGAGAGGCAGACATCAGCACATCAGCACCAGGCAGCAACCCACACGTCCCCCCCCCAGCACAGTATACCCCAGTCCCTGCGCAGTGGTGTTGCCGTGGCACAGCACACCTATGGTGCACTGCCATGGCCGGTGTCATTCCAAGACACAGCCCCCCAACCCCGGCAGTATGGCATGACACCCGCTGGCACCCCACAGAACAATGAAAAGGCACAGTTGTGGAAATGTGCACTCACCTGGCCGTGGTATGGTGCCTCTCCAGATGCCTGCCTGCAGTGTCCTCAACTGGTCCAGATCCCTTCACTGCAGGTCCCCATACCTGTGGTGGTACTGCTTCCTGCTACGCCATGACCCAGTTGCCTCCTTTAACCCCTTTGCCATACCCAGCCACACTTCGGCACGTGGCCTGTCCAGGGGCACCTGCCCATATAGGGTGCCAACATGGGGCTCCATTAGTGCCACCAGGTTGACCAGCTCGACCTGGCTCCAATTGGGTGTCCTTGCTGTACTTCTGTGAGGCATACTGCAAGCTGCACCACTGAGACAAAATGGTGCCTAGGAGCACACGAGATGCACGTGTGATGGGTGCGCAACTCGCCTGGTGATGTGCTGCCATCCCCAATCGCATGTCTCATTGCTGCAGGATAGAGCTGGGGTAGTGCTGGCATGTGCCACAGGCACCTGGGAGTCAAGGGACACATGTAGGGGTTAAAGGTCAGCACACACACCATGCATGACAGCACGACAGGGCACGGAACACACGGTGCGCTATAGGGTCCAGTGTGCCCCATGGGCCATGTGCCAGTGGTGCATGGGTGCCATAGGGTGTACAGCGCATGTGCACCACATGCCCACTAGTGGCAGAGCACCATAGTGCATACAGTGCACTGTGCGTAGGAAGCACTACCGACATACGCGATGTCAGCGTGTGCATGCGCTGTGCCAGGTGGACTGCGCACGTCATACAGTTGCGCCATGGCTTGAGCATGCGTATCTCCAAAGCACCATGTGCAATTCCGCGATATTCAGCCAGCACATGCAGATGAGCTGATCAGCATATCCACGGTGCATTGGAGGCATTTGCATCTCATTACAGTTTCACATTCCCTCATTTGCATGTGATGCGCTATAAAGGCGACATGGGACTGCACAGGCACCAGACGGGTATTGCATCCTTCACAGGTAAGACGCCAGACAGTGGGCACGTTAGGACAGAGGACTGGGGGGACACCTCATGTGTGGCTGCCAGCACTAACCACATGTCTTCACCCACAGGAATGAGCACGTCGGAGCACGAGAAGGTTGAGGAGCAGGGGCCTGCGTGAAGGCACAGGCCCAATTTCATAAGGGCAGAGTGTGATGCCCTTTATGACGCATACCTGGACCAGGAGCCCCTTCTGAGTGGCTCCACAGGCACCCCACAGGCCAGGGAGGAGTCATGGGAGGGAGTAGCCAGGGCTGTGAACCTGCAGGGCAGCCATCAGAGGTCAGCATAGGAGTGCAAGGTAAAGGTGGGCATGGACCGGAGGCAGATAAAGGAGAAGGTGGCTGCCATCCGGGCTGCATGTGCCACCACGGGCGGTGGACAGCCTGAGGTGCCACTGTTGACACCGCAGGAGGAGCTGGTGGTGGTGACCATGCAGCGCAGCACCATTGAGGGTGTTCCCAGTGGTGGATTCCAGATGGGGAAAGCCCATCACTGCATGGTGGGTACAGTGGCACATGGGGAAGGGGTGAGGGGTGCAAGGGGGCAGGGGTGCATGGTGGCGGCACTGACGTGTCTGTGTTCCCTTACAGATCCTGAGCACCTGTGTGCAGCTGCAGGGGTGGCGGTGCCCACCTTGGGGGCTGTCGTGGACCTGGAGGAGTGCCCATCCACCACCACTGGAGTCCGGGGTCCGGACCACTGCCGGCCCCTCCCCACTGTCCGACCGGATGCCTGTGGCATGGGTGTGGACGAGGCTCAGCAGTGTTTCAGCAGGATGCCAGCCATGGTGTCCAGTATGCTGAGACACTGATCGGGGCGGGGTCTGGGTCTGATTAAGACATGACCACTATTCTGGACAGTGGTGATGCCGATCTGGGGGAGGCACCCCTACCATGCACCAGACACGGCAGCACTTATGGTGCCCAGGTGGCGCTTGTCGACCATCCAGCCACACCACCTGGTGAGGCAGTGGATGATGTACCTGCGACGTAGACCATACTGTGTGGCGGTGGTGGTGCAGCTGCCCTGGCACCATCATGCCCACAGCAGCTGAAGGGGCAGCAGCGGCAGCAGGATGGTGCTGAGGGGGGTCTGGGTGCAGTGGCTGCTGCCATTGCACCACAGACAGTACAGGCCCAAGGGGGCCCCACTGTGCAGCCCCCACCTGTGCGGGGGGGCTGTGCCACGGGGTCACACAATTCCTGCGGGTCAGCGCAACGCCCAAGCCCCCCAAGGCGCCGACCTTCTGACTGAGCACACCCGTCTGCTCCAGGCATCCGTGGAGCAACAGATGCAGGTCATGGCAGCGGTACATACAGTCCGCACTGAGCTGTGCCAGTCTGCAGGGTGGCATGACTGGGACTTTGAGCAGCTTCTGGCTGAGGCCACATGCATTGCGGGAGGCCTGGATCAGCTCACCGCTGCAGTTACGGCTGGCCTAGCACCACTGGCCACCCTGGTGCATGGTTGTCTGCAGCAGTCACCGTGGAGTGCATTCTCCACCTCTCGGTCCCGGCGTTGTGTGACCCCGGCATTGTTGTCGCTGGGATCCGCTATGGGCATTCCAGGCATGCCTGGAGTGGGCCTGTTCAAGGGTCTGCAGATGCCTGCGAGGGACCGGTCGCATTCCCACAGCAACACACCTGGGGGACCATCTGTGACACCCCCGTGGCCGTCGCATAGCCTGAGTCTGCTGGGTGGTCTCGGCGGAGCCGTCCATGTGTCTGTGGCGGCTATGCAACTGCAAGGCGGTCATGATCCACCACCCTCCCTATCCGCTGCCTGCCACAATCCTGTATGCACAGTGATGTAGTGTGTGCATGTGTGTACCAGGGCCATGTGGTCCATGGACCACACAACATGCCTTCCTTGTGCACACCCACCTGGCCACTGGCCACCGTGGCATGTGCATGATGATGCCATCACATCACCGGCCACCACTGTGCACTGGTGTTCAACATTTGAAACACGCCCATTGGCGGCTTTGGGGTGTGCATGTGTGGGTGCCTGTGTGACTGTGCTTGTGTGTGTGGAGGTGTGTGGGGCTGTGTGGGTGGGGTCCACAGTGCCGTAAGGGGTGCTTCCCTGGTGTCCTGTCCCATGTCCGTCAACACTGCCCTCCAGCCGTGTCTGTTGTGGGGCCCAGCCAGGCGTGCCTGTATACTGTGCCCTGGTCCCTGGGACATGTGTGTGGTCATGTTCACCTGTCTGCATGCACCGTAGTGCTCCTCTGCAATGGTGTCCCAGTGCTGCTCGGCCATCCTGTGCAGCCGGGGTTCTTGTCATCCAGGGGCAGGCTGCCCACCACCGTGTGGCCCAGCATCCACGTCCCCACTGCTGTTCCCCTCTTTGACCTCGACAGCTATCCCACAGTCAGTGGCCATATTGTGTAGCACACAGCAGGCCAGGAATAGGCCATAGGCCTTCGAGGGGCTATACTGTAGGGCACCGCCAGACCTGTGCAGGCAATGGAACCATGCCTTTAGCAGTCCAAACACACACTCAATGATGTTCCTTGTGCTGGCGTGTGCCTCGTTGAGTCTCTCCTGTGCTGGGGTCAATGGGAGCTGGTACGGGGTGAGCAGCCAGGGCTGGAGTGGGTATCCACTGTCAACTGTGTGGGGACATGATGGGTTAACACTTTGGTCTGTGTGGCTGTCCCCCCCGCCTACACAACCAGACCCTCTATGCCCCCAGTATAGCATCTCCCCCCCACACTCTGCCCTGTTGTCCAGGGCTGCCCATCCCAGCTGCATACTCACCTACTAGGTGGCCGGTGGGGATGTACCCACTCTCAGACCTGTGGCAAAGTGCAGACTGGTGCCAGATGAAGGCATCATGTGCTCCACCAGGGTGTGTGGCACAGACATTGATTATGCGCCCCTTGGCATCGCACACCACCTGGTAGTTGACACTGGGGTAGCCTTTCCTGTTGATGTAGGCCATCCCCTCCAGCCCTGGTTGTGTGCGGATGCCTATGTGGGTGCAATTAATGGCCCCTAGCATGCCAGGCATACGTGCAACCCTGTGGAACTCCTGCATGTTTGCTGTATGCTCCGCCTGTGTGGTGGGGAAGTGACTGTATTCTGCAGCATGTGGCAGCAGTGCATTGAGGAATTGTGTGAGGAGCCATGATGCGGCCGACTGGGTTATGCCTGTGGTGTCCCCTGTTGGTCTCTGGAAGGTGCCCATGGTGAGCAGGCACATTACGGCTGTGATCTTTGTCTCCACTGACAGGGTGTGGCTCCGTCTTGTGGGTGTTTGCATCTCATCACTGCACAGCTCACAGAGCTGCCTCAGAATCACCCAGTTCAGGTGGTACTGGCCCACAATCTCGGTGTCACTGTACTGTTTGAAGGTGGTGCAGGCATAGCACCACCTTTTCCGGGCTTACCGCCGCCGGGCCCTTCCATGGCCATGCCACTCAGCCTCCTGCCTCCTCACACCCCTCATTACCGCCTCCATCTGGAATATTGCACTGGCCATGGCCTGGCCTGTCCTGCCCCGCGGCTGAGTCCCTGGGCTAGCCCGGCTGTGTGCTGCTGCCTGGGCCCCTGCACTGGGCAAACTCCTGTGTTGGAGACACACACACACACACACACACACACACACACACTCTGGTCAGCTCACGCTCACAGGCACAGTCAGGGTCGCACTCCCTGTCCCACAGCCCATTGCACCTCCTGCCTCTGTGCCTGTTCTGCACCCCTGCTGCTGTCCTGCCTGGCCACTGGCCCTCTCTCTGTCTCAGTCTCTCTCTGTCTGTCTCTCTCTGTCTCTTACCCATGCTCCCCTGTGTGCAAGCCTCCATCCCCTGCTTGCTCCATCCTTTTCTAGGCTCAACTTTGCTTCGCGCATGTCCCTGTTGCTCTGCGCTTGCACCATCAGCTTGCTGTTGAATATCGCACTGTGCAACTTATTCATGGCTACGCCCCCTGCACTTGCACATGCATTCATTAGGGTTGTGCATTGGCGCACTGTGATATGCGCTGTGCAATGTCACCCGCTGAATATCGCTCATTGGCGCATGTCCGCTATTGTGCTGGTGCATCTCACCTGCGCCATGCATAACCGCTTTGAATATCCCAACCCCTGTATAAAAATAAAGTTTTACCTACCTACCTATCTAGCTAATCTTGTAGGTCTGCCTATGTCTCCTAACTTCCTCACTTACTATACATCTCTTAAACCTTTATCTCTCCTCTCCTCTCCAATTAAGTCAGGAACCACTAGCCTCTGCTCCACTGCCTTACCTCCTTTCTCAAATGCATCCTTCTCTGTACTTCATTGCCCGTTTGCCATCTATTTGTGCTGTCCTAGCCTCTGACTCTTTAATTGCCTCCACAAATTTCTCCCATACCCTTACAGGGACCAGACATGAGACAGGATTCACAAAGCTTTGCCCGGGTGCAAAACCAGTTTGCCTTGGGCAAACTGGGTTTCTGAGCAGCTGCCATTCACAAATCCCAGTTTTCCCACACAAACTGGGTTTGCACCCGGGCACAGCAGTGAGGGGGGGATGCAATGCAAATGAGTGGGAGGGGACCTGCATAGCCCCGTAATCCCATTCACAAACTTTTGCTCCACACAATGGCCTTCATAAAGGCCATTGCATGGACAGATTAATTCCCAGAAAAACCTGCCAGTACTCCCCGCAAACCCTAGAGGGATGCAGAGGTACTGCAGATCCCCCATTCCAGTCCCTGATCCCTGTAAAAAAAGAAATGACCCTTTCTGTAGTATAGTGTTCTCTACCCCTACTCGGTCCCGATCCTCATAAGAAAGAAATTCCCTTTCCATTGTATAATGGTCCTCCCCACCCGACCCAGTCCCCATTAGAAAAAGAATTCCCGTTTCCATAGTATAGTGGTCCCTCCCCCAACTGTGGTCCGATCCATTAAAATAAAAAAAAAAAAACCCTGTTTCCATAGTGTAGTGGTCCTCCCCGGTCCCGATCTCGTAATAATGACATACTCCACCTCTGTCCCCGTCCCAGATCCGTAATAATAAAACAAGTCCCACCTCTCCTGGTCATGATCTACCACCTGTAATGTACAGAAGCATTTTCCATAGTGTAGTGTTCCCCAAGCCCCACCCACTCGGTATCCATCCTCCCGCTCCCCCCGCAACAGCACCTCTTGCCAGTCAGCGAGCAGCACAGCCCTCCACACACCACCATGGCTGCCCGCCAACTGAACTGTCAATGAATGACAGCTTACAGTATTCCCTGAAAGCCCATTGGTTGACACTTCAAAAACCTGCATCCCTACTACTAGGTACAGGGTTAGAGGATCACCCACTAAATGGTTACAATGACCCCTTCTCACAGTGCTATAAACTCAAGATAAACTGTGGGTCAAGTCCAAATCCTCCTCTCTGTACTCCAACTGGATCGCTTATCGTACCATGGGTAACACTTGCAAACGAGAAATCTGAGCAGCTAAAAGTAAGTACTGTAGGGACTTACTTTCCTCCACATCCAGGGATCCTAAAAACTTCTGGTCTCAAATAAATGGCATGGGTAAAAACAGAAGTCAACCCCCCCCACCGTGAAATGGAAATCAATAATACTAACTGTGACAATCCCACCACCATTGCTAATGCCTTCAGTTCTATTTTCTTTGACCTGTCTCGTTTGACTCTCTTATGTCCTGCCCTATCTCGTTTCCCCCAACTACCTCTCCTATGGCTGATCCTCCTCTGATCCTTTCCTCTGTCACATGCTGCGAGATACTGTGACTTCTCCATGCTATTTCCTCCTACAGTAGTGCAGGCCCTGATGGGACTGAACTTAAATTACTTAAACTGGCTGCCCCTCTCCTTGCCACCCCCGTTATGCAACTATTTAACTTATCCCTAAGCACTTCCACAGTGCCCCACCTTTGAAAGCATGTGAGGATCATCCCGGTTTTTAAAAAGGGGGATCCCAAATCTAGCTCAAACTACCACCCCATTGCAATACTACCCACCCTCAATAAATTCCTTGAATTGGTTCACCACCAGGTTTAAGACTTTTTGCTGTAATTCAGTCTTCAATCCCCAGCACAGCATGGTTTTAGGACAGCACACAGTACCACTACCACTCTTGCACAGTTCACAAGTGAGGTCAAAACCAATACGGATAGAGGTCTGCTCATGGGGGGGGTAATCTTCATTGACCTATCTAAAACTTTCAATTTGGTTAATCACTCCCTCCAACTATATAAATTGAAATCCCTTGGGGTATCTAACTCAACTCTACTATGGTTCTCAAGTTACCTTCACAACTGCTCTTAGTCTGTCTCTTTTAATAAGGCCCTCTCAACCCCTGCCTCAGTAACACTAGGAGTTCCTCAAGGCTCCATACTTGGACCACTACTTTTTTCAGTCTTTATTAATGACATACCCAACTTGCCTTCTCATTGCCATACCCTTCTGTACACTGATAGCCCTGTACTTTATACAGGCTCTAGGTCCATGGATGCTGATAGCACTCAACTCACCACTGACCGTCATAGCATCCAAACCAGGCTTACTTCAAATTGCCTGGTCCTAAATGTTGGCAAGAGCCAAGCAATGCTCTTCGTATTACCCCAAAAGACTCATACCTCTACCCATGAATTGCACATCCAATGTCTTGAAAGTTCTCAGGTCTCAGTAACTCTTTCTTTCAGATTCCTTGGCGTTATGCTTGACCGCTCTAGATCTGTTAATTCTAAAATCGGGATGTCCTATCATGTCTGCCATGCCCTCAGTCTAGCAGCCAGAGTCACAGTAGCCCAGGGCGTTTTACTTCCGAGGCTATGTTATGTACTCCCTACTTTTTTTTAGGCCAGTGCTAGTTCCTTTTCCAAATGGGACATCACGTATAATAATGTCTGTAGAATTGCTTTGTCTTTTCCTCTCTCACCCATTACTGCATGTTATACTCAGACTTAAACTGGCTATCACCCCCTCTCCCGGTGAGTCTACATCCTCAGATGCCTAACTGATAACATTGTTAAATCCTCTCAACCAGCCCCTTTGTCCTCGATGTTTACTCCTGCAGAGCATTTTCACCAACTATGGTCTTCAACCCAGGCCCACCTTGTAGTTCCCAAATGCTCAACCAAGATGGGAGAACAGGCATTTGCCCACTTTTCCCCTAAATTTTGGAACTCTCTACCTTATCACCTCAGGGTCTTTAGGTCCTACAAAATCTTTAAAAAATACTTATTTTCCCACCTAAAATCCTTAGACAACTGTTCTTGCTCATGACCCTTTTTCCCTAGTCCTGTTTCCTCCTGTTTTATTACGCTTCTTCCTCTCTGTCTGCATAAATTATCTACTCTTATACTAATTTGGAACTAGCAGCACTTACTACCTATTATCGTCCTTATATATTGTATTCTAACTGTTTTGTCATGGCCTATTGTACTGTAGCCTATTATACTCATTTATGTCTTCCTTGTTGTATGTTTCCTCAGTTATTACTGTTATTTATTTATTTAGTTAGTTTTTGTTGACCGGGTAAGTGCACTAGACAAATCCTGCCTATTTTCAGGCACGACCCGGGGGAAGGGGATACAGATGAATGCCAACTGACCTTGAACCATATTAAGCTGTTGGTGGCATTTTTAGTGAATGAGGGAAATTTGGCCAGGACACTGGGGAAATTCCCCTACTCTTTTCGATAAGTGCCATGGGATCTTTAACATCCACCTGAACTACCACCAATCCAGGCAGATGGGACCTCGGTTTAACATCTCATCCGAAAGACGGCACCTCAGAAGTGCAGCACCCCTCACATGCTGCACTACAGTGTCAGTATTGGGATATTAACCCAAGTGCCAGATGTGGGAACTGAACCCACAGCCCTCTGATCTCCCGGCCTCAGAGGCGAGTGTGCTACCTACTGAGCCACTGACATTGCTAACTCTGACACTGACACTTTCACAGGCAGTTAGCTGAATCAAAAACATTATTACAGTTTGAGACTTTTTGGCAATACAGACTGGGGGCAATTTCTCCATTTGTATTAAATGGACATTTTCAAATAGGTCTGTTTCTCTCGTAGATAAAAAGTGTGTATATATACATATATAATATATATATATATATACACACACACACATATATATATATATATATGTATAGAATAATTATGGCTTTGAGATATTTATTGTTGTTTTATTTTATTTAAATGGTGTCTAATAGATCTTTTTTTTGTGTAAATACAAACTTGTAGGTAGACATGAGCTTATAATATTGTATGTATTTATTGGGAACTTCTGTCTGATTCTGTCTGCAGAGGTATGCCCCAACTGGTAAAGATATGTTGTATCAGAATGGCTGCCATATTCTTAGCAGTATCACTGGGAACTGGTGTGCATTCTACTTATTTGGTAATCAAACAGGTCACGATTAGCAAGTACTTGTTTCCTCTGGCCCAAGCAGGCAGTGGGCCTGTCAACTCAATCTGAATATCAGACCAGGGAAAGGGGACTCCTTTCACTTGCAGGGGTTCTCAAAACCTAGGTTTTGAAGGTTGGATTCTTCAGGAAGTGATGCAACCTCTAGTATAAGTGATTACATCTTCCTGTATTCCAGGCTAGTATGTAGTTTTCTTTAAGGCCTCATAGGTGCTCCAGTCTCCAGGGTGCCCACTGCAATGCTCTTCATGCATGTGATGTAACATCATTCCTCTATATTCCATAGGGATCATCCATCTAGGAATGTCAAAGGATTTGTGGTAGTAAGTGAGCAACTAAACCTCTGTTTCTGGTCATGCATAACCTTTAACTCCCTTCCCTGCTGCAGGTTTTCAGCAGTGATGGACTGACTCTCAGGGTTCTCCAGATAGTGATATAACTTAGAATTTTGTTTGGGTCTGGACCATGTCAGGGCCAAGTTCCTCTCTAACTATAACCTGGGTGCCCCATGAGGGTGTTTCTGGTGTGGCCTCTGATTCTGGGTCAGGTACAGGTACAGTTTGCGTGGTCTGCTGTGGACTGTCTTCAGCTAGGTAGGCCCTGTGTTCAAGGATAAATTTTCAAGAGATGCCACTCAGGGCCCTTTCCTTGGCGAGGCTGTTAGCCTTATTGTTGCCTTCCTTATCAGGTCCACTGGTCTTGGATTGGCCCCTTACCTTTTTCTGTTAAATGATCATGCCATTCTCCTGTATTAACTGATCAGTTGTAGTGACTAATTCAGCATGTTGAATATATTTTCCCTTCGCGGTTTTGAACCCTCTTTCCTTCCAGTGTGGAAGATAGTTGATTAACCCTAATCTTGCATAGTTAGAATCAGTGCAGAACACAAATTCTGTGAGTTGAAAATTCACTGCAATCTGAACTGTTAACAGAATTCCTGCTGTCTCTGTATAAGGGCTAGATTCTGGTCCTAGCTTGAATTTTTGTGTGTGTGTAGGTGTGTCGCCTTCCCAACATAAACCCACTCCTGCACATAGTTTTCCTTCCTCGTGGAATGAGCACCCATCCTCAGAGGCCTTGGGCAACCCTATAAAAGCATTCTAATCATGAGGAAGGTGCCTATGATCTGTAGGGTTTAATAGCTCCTCAGTTGGGGCATAGATGAGTTCTTTCAGTTTCAAGTCTGCACATGGGTGTAGATCAGCTAGACCTTGGGCTACAGTATTTTTCTTATTTTTGGCATACCTTACTTCAATATCATGGCCCTGGAGGGCCAAGATCCAGGAGCTGATCCTACTGCTGGACACCCTTCCCTCTTTTATCCTGGAGCTCATCTGGTAGGCCAAGGACGTGTGATAGGTTTCCTTAATTACCTTTTCCCCACAGATTATGTGGGTGAAATCTAGCAGTGCCTATGTGGTGGCAAGCAGGGCGTTCTCATACTCAGAGTACTTTCTTTTTACTTTACTGAGTGCTTTGCTGGCATAGGCCAGAATTGATTCTCCTGATCATGTTTCTGGTATAGAACTGCATTACTGCTCAGATCTGTGTGACATGTCTTGAAACATAGAAACATAGACTTTGATGGCAGATAAGGACCGCTTGGCCCACCTAGTCTGCCCATTTCCCTACCTACAGGATAAGCTGCAGATCCTAGTTAACCCACAGCCTATTTCTTCTTATCTCCCACAAGAATTGCCTTATGTCTGTCCCATGTATTCTTGAATTCTCCCACAGTTTTTAGACCCCAAAACCTCCCCAGGAAGGCTGCTCCATGCGTCCACCACCCTCTCTGTGAAAAAATACTTCCTCACATTGCCCCTGAACCGCCCCCTCTCTATCTTTAAATTGTGCCCTCTTGTTCTTGCACATCTCTTTTTCTGAAAGATGCTACCCTCTTGGAGTTTGTTGATTCCACTGAGGTACTTCAAAGTTTCCATTATGTCCCCCTCTCCCTCCTTTCTTCAAGGGTATACATGTTACACTCTTTTAGTCTCTCCTCGTATGGCTTCTTTTGAGGTAAAACTCTTTACCTTTCTGTGGAAGGCCAGACAAGGAAAGTAGCTCAGCCTCCTTTGAAACTCTGTCACAGACTCTTCCTGTTAAGAGACCCCTCTCCCAAGGTTGGTTCTTTTTTGAGAGTTTGACCAGGGCCAGAGACAGCTGGGTATACTCCTCAGTGAATTGGTGGGAGTAATTACAAATACCCAGGAAGCTACATAGTTCTGTCAGATTAGTAGGTGGGTTTAAGTCTATCACTGCCTGTATGCGAGTGACCTTAGGCCTGATGCCTACAGTGGATATTTCTAGGCTTAGGAAGTTCACTGTCTTCCTGCACCATTGTCTTTTCATGATGAAAATGTTCATACCTGCAGTCTGCAATTGGGAGAGCACATGTTTGAATTCCAACTTGTGGTCCTCCCATGTGTTGCTCACATTTAATATGTCATCAACATAAACCAACATGCCACATCTTTCTGCATCAGTCAGGGCCTTGTGCAAAAACAAATTAAATTAGGCAGGAGAATTTATAAACCCAAATGGCATCCAGGACCAAGTCAGCTGGAGCCTTCCAAAAGAGAAGGCCAACTTATATTGGTCCCTGGGGTTCATCTCCACAATCCAAAAGCCATTGGCTATGTCTGTGGTAGTGAAGAATTGGGTCCCTTCAGTTCTGGCCAAGTTCTGGTCAGTACAGGGCATAGGCCACCGACAAAGGGGAACTTGTTTGTTCATTTGTCTGTAGTCGTTTGCGAGTTGCCTTATCACAGGCCATACCGGGGCATTGTAGGTACTGAAATATTCCCTCTCTTGTGGAGTGCCACAGGGCTCAATCTTGTCGCCGATACTCTTCGCAGTGTACATGCTGCCTCTGGGTGAGATCATTTGACAATACAGCATGGAGTTTCACTGTTATGCAGATGATACCTAGCTGCACTGTCTTTTGCCCCGGCCGGAACATGGGGAGCTGTTGACGTGCTTAACAACTGTCTGGCTAAAATCAATGACTGGATGACTTCCAGCTGGCTGAGACTAAACCTGGCCAAGACGGAGGTACTGGTGATTGGGCCTGGTCGAGGACATGATGGGTTGCTACCTGGCGCTGAAACAGGGCCTCTCCTGGGGTCTGCTCCGTTGGTGTCTTCCCCGAGGGTGCAAAATCTGGGTGTGATCCTTGATAACAGATTGACTTTTGAAGATCAGGTGTCATTTGTGGTCAGCAGTGGTTTTTACCATCTGTGGAACATTGCCGGATTAAGCCCCTCGTTCCATCCGAGGACCTGCCAATGCTAGTGCATACCTTTGTGACCTCAAGGCTTGACTACTGCAACTCTCTGTACTTCAGGGTCATGGAAGGGACCCTTTGTAGACTGCAGCTGGTGCAGAACATGGTGGCTTGGTTACTGACGGGCCTCTTTAGGTCCAGCCATGTGTCTGGCAGGCTCTGCACTGGCTACCAGTCAGGTGGAGGGTCCTTTTCAAGGTGGGTCTTCTCACCTTTACAGACGTATATGGACTGGCTCCTGATTTCCTGGCAGAGCTCCTGACACCGGCGACCTCTGCTCACTCCCTCCACTCCTCTTCAGGGGACCTCCTGGATGTTCCCACGGTTCAGCTCAGGACCTCAGGAGATTGTGCATTTAGGGTCTCTAGCCAACCCTGTGGAACCTTCAGTGTGGGAGGCTTCCTCAATTGAGGTGTTCAAGTGGAGGCTGAAGGCCCACCTCTTTGTCCTGGCTTTCGCAGATTCCTGATTTCATCTTGATCTAGTTCCCTTATGTGACAGTCTGAAGCCCTTTTGTTATTTTAATTGTTGTATTTAGTATTTTATGAATTGCCATTATTATATTTATTCATGTTTGTTTTACTCCTGTGCTCATTGTTATAATCTCTGTTAGGTGCTCAGAGCCTCGGGGATTGGGTGCCCTACAAATAAAATTGCCTTGCCTAATAATGCCTCTCTGTAAGAAAGATCCTTAAATCTCATGAATAGCTTTCTGTGTAAGTATAATTGTATTTTCTAACATACACTGGCTTGCTATTAGATGATGTCTCAATCCTAACAGTATGGATGGTGGTTTTCCCACAGTACAAACTGTATTTAGAGAATAAATTGGGAAATTAATAGAAAATCCTGGCTAGTTTGGGTTTCACTGAATCTAGCACCACACTGACTAATGCCACCAGGTCACTGACCTGTTCAGAGAACTCAGGATATGGCTTAGCCTTTCCTATTTTTACTTTAACTTCAGTCAGATCAGACATATCCCCTTGCTGCGATGAGGCAATCTCCTTTCCTTCCCCAAAGGTGAGGGGTTTGGACAGGACTAAATAGGAGTCTTTGACGTCCCACCTGTAATCATGTCCACAGCTGACTGTTTGGGCTGGACCATGATCTGTCCAGGAGGCAAAGTGGTACCCCCCATGTCCCCCCCCATTCCAGGTATCTGACTGATGACTGAAATGGTGGGTAAAACATCAAGTAAGGCAGAGCCCACCATTATCCCTATATCTGTCTGAGCTGGCAGAGGAGGTCAGTTCCTGGGTTATCCACCAGTAGATACACTATTTTTCCAGAAAAGTCCAGTAAATGACAGTGACTTTCCTCACTAAGGGCTAATCCTAGTGCAAGGAAGGATCCGGTGGGGTGAAAGAAGGCTCTTTTGATGATATACAGTACATGGGGTATATTTTTTTGCAGTTAATTTCTTTATCCTCCTCCTGGGCGGCACACCATCATGCCTGATTCCCCAGACCCATGCCCCACTCGCAGCTTACCTTCCGCTTCCTCCATGGCTTGACTCCCACGGCGGGGTGGCGGAATCCCTCAACCCACTGGAACGGGTCTGGTGTGGAGGTTACTGCTATTCATGGGAGCGGGGTCTATGGGGATCGGCTTTCATCTTGCCGCACCCAGGACTCTTTTCCTCCATTTTTTACCCTTAGGAGAGGAGGCGTGCAATGACGCCCTATGGAGAGAGCACACAAGGGTCTGTAAGTGCTCCTCCCAGTGTCTGCCTCCTCTACTTCCCTTTCTGAGTATCAGTGTGCTGTCCCCCAGCCACCACTAGGGGACAGTCGAGTACTGACTGCTGGTGGCCCCCCTCCCCAGAGAAGGAGAGCAGTCCCTTGGACACTCAATCCTTCTCCTCCCCTGCCGACCCCTGGTGGCTCATGCTTGTTCCCGAATATGGGTTGCAGGTGTAGCACGAGGTTAGGCATCCAGCGCATCAGCCCTCAGTGCCACCGGGCTGGCTGCACATGGGGTATATTAGAAAAGAGGCATGGAATGGGGAGGATTGCTGGAGACTAGCTAGGGTCTGCAGAGGATGACTAGGCAGGGACAGTTGGGCAGACTTGTTGGGCCAAGTGGTCCTTTTCTGCCGACAAACTGTTTCTGTGATCACTGGAAGTCCTGGTAGCTCACATTTTCATAGTGAGAGGTGGACTAGACCTCTCATTCACATGGTGGTGACACCATTGATTTGGAATGCATATTACAGTGCACATTTCAGTTGTAAACCGAGAATGAATAGATAAGATTTTTTTTCTATAATTCTTAAGATCCTGTAGGCAGGACATATTTTCGAAGGATCTAGGATCAGTGAGTATGGTACAGATAGGTCTGTCAAAAACACAGTAAAGGAAACAAGGAAAATTTATTTCTGTACTGCTAAACTCTAATCAGAAGGGTAGCTATTGGCTTGAGGATGGATAAGTTGTATAGTTCTCCTTAAAGATGTTTAAAAGCTGCTATATCTTCCCTTCATCTTCCCTCCAATGTATGCATCCCTAGCTGCCTCAAAGGGGGAATGGTCAGCACTAAGAGCCTCACACTGAATGTGGGACTGATTCCAATTTGCACTTTGTGTGCAAAAACATTTTTTCTAATTACTGTCTACTGTAGCAAAGTAGATTGTATTAGACTGATTGTGTTAGAGTTTTTATAATCTATGCTGTGTTGTTTCCTGGTCCTGCTGTCCTCCTCAGGCCATGTACAATCACAGAGACTGCACTTTGCCTCATGAGAATAGTGATATCAGCAAAAATCTGATTGAAGCTCATAAAAGCTCTAACATGCATTGTAGGCTATTGAATCTCCCACTGTTGCAGCCCTACTCCGATGTCAGCTGCAGGGGACTCTGGAATTTGTAGTAACAGAAAATGTCAGCTTACAAGTCAATAGAATCAGTCTGGTACAATCTACTATACTGCAGTAAACAGTAAGTAAAAAAAAAAAAAAAAATTTACAAATTGGGACTAGCACCACACTTGGGTGTGGGGCTGTTAATGCTGACTGTTCCACATTAACCTGTTGTCATATGTAATGCCATCCAGCCTTTAAAGTGCTAGTAGCATCAAAAAGAGTGGACAAAATATTAATTTTTTAAAAGTAGCCAAGTAAAATGGGTTGTGAAAATCCTGCTATCTGATCTGAGACATGCTGGCATCCATACCTTCATTTCAGCCTAATCAATGGGTAAAAATACTGGTGCCAGCCTTGCCCCTTTATCAGCCGTGTCGGCGTATCTTTGTAAACTTTTTATTTTTGAAAATCTACCATTTTGTTTCTTATCCACACATCTCCAGTACAGAGTACAGTTCAAACTGCTGGCATATTCCCTTTCTCACATTCCTTTGGAATTTCTCTTTCTTTGTACCACTGTAATCTGTGCACCAAAGGCTTCTGTGGCCTTGTGACTTATTACACCCCTGGTTATGCGTTTATACCAGTCCAACAAATACCCTTTCTTGTCTTTTCCTTTGCACATTAGATTAAATGTGAAGAGCAGTACTTTACCCGGTAGCTAACATATCTAGTTTTGCATCGCTCCACGTTGTCAGTGGGTAATTGGTTTATACAGGAAACGTACTCCAGTAGTGGTACTGCCTAAAAGCTGTGGCTTCTGCACAGAGCCCCAGGAACATGAACATTCTGGATACAGCAATTATTCTACTGTAGTTTCAGCTGTACCACTGAGGGGGTAGCAGCATAGATAGAGGTTCCTGGAAGATTTGACTTTTCTACCTGTTTGTTATTTTTGTTCAGAATTTGTGTGACTCTAAGGAAGGTTGGAGTTACCTCGTGACAGGGAGCACCCCTAAACTGAAAAAATCATGCCTGTTATGCTAAAGCTTTTAAATTGACTAATCTGACAGATAACTCTTATTATCAGTGCGAGTAGTTCCTGAATGGGGACCACTTGCCTTTAGTACGGTGTTTTACTCCAGTTCTGCATAAAAAAATTGTAACCTGGTGCCTTAAGTAAGGGAATCTATAATTTTTGGGAAGTTTGGTCAGATAGTCAGGTCGTGTGGTATGGCTATCTGTTCCTTCTCCTCCAATGTCTACCAAACAGTGTTTGCTTCTCCTTCTGCTCCACTGTATGATTTGGTGTCCTTTGTCTCTGGGCGGAAATTTAGTTTCTTGTTCAGGGGAAGGATTTGTTAGACGAGTTTGTTGGTACTGCACCTTGGTGCTGTCTGCTGCCTGGCCCTCCATTGTTGTAGCTGTGTGCTGGGGCTATCTTGTTTAATTTTCTGGACTTTCTGTGCTTTAGTGATTTTCTACCATTGTACCCCCCGTCCCCGCTGTTTTGGACCGTTGTGGTCTGTGACTATGAATGTGGCCCTTTGCACCATTTTCTCAAGGGCTTTTTCTCTTTCAGTGACTTCTAGTCAGCTTCCTCATGGATACAGCATGTTGTATGCTGGAAATTGCTATTACTCACTCTTCATGATTTGAGGGGGAGGTACACGCATGTGTGATGTCAACACACATGTCATCTGCTCGCTCCTGCAGTAGAGCCGGGTTGGTAAAGGCTCCAGCAAGCTCCACTGTCTTTCAATAACAATGCGACCTAGAGTACTCATTTGTCATCCCCTTGAACAGTTGAGGCTGAGTGGAGAAAGTGGAGTTTTCTCCTTAAAGGGGCAGTAGCTTAAATGGGGCAAAGACTAGCTCCCTACATATTGTGTCAGCATGATCTATCTAAGATCAGTGGCACCATGGTTTATTGCTGACTGATCATATTTAAAAGATGTAAGACTTATTGCAAGACTATGAGGCCTTCACTCATGGGGTTCTATTGTCCTCACTGTGTAACACAAATTTTTACATGTCTATTTTGGTCCCTTGCCCCAGCTGAATCCCTTGACTTGGGGGTGTATCTGTGGTACTATCTGGCAGTGGTAAAGCTGAGTTGCACTAATATTTACTGCTTCTCTTGAATGAGATGCTACAGTACAAGCTGATGCTTTGCAGATGGTAACAGAGAAGACACTCAAACCAAGTGGGCCTTCAGGTACGGGTGGGTCCATACTGACATGTCCAGGTGACCCTTTCAACTTAGATTTGAAAGCAGTGCCTGACCTCAATGTCATGGAAGGTCAAGAAGATTATGTAGAGGAGTCTGGGGAAAGTCCTAACCTGACAAAGCTGGTTCTGCCAGGTGAGGAAGAGTGTCCCTTCAAGAAGAAGCCAAAGTGGACAGAACTCAAAGAGAAGATTCCGATTCTCCCCTCTGTTTGATTGAGTTCTTGCCTGGGAGGCTTGACTTCCTGAAGAATCCTAAGAATTGGATAACTCTTGCAATTATTATGGTTTTCAACCTTTAAATTGGGAGAATTCAATCACTTCCTTCATAATGTGACTTGGTGCAAAATGTGACATGCTCTCTCACTCTCAATTGAAAGGTATCATTCCATGCAACCTTTTTTTCCTCTTTATCCAGGTTTTTATCTGCCACTGCCATTTGCCCAGTTCTCAAGCTATATTTCTTTGGCAACCTCCCAGCTCAGTTGCTGCTTCCCCTCTTTTCCATATCCCCATCAGGCCCTCTGCAACAGTTATAAAAATGGCAATAGGGTTTTTACGCCCTGTTTTTCTCCCTCAGTCCCTCCCAGCCACCTCCAGCCACTGTCACTCCACATACAGGCCAGAAGGGGGCTTCACCACCACACAACTTCCCTTGCAATTGAAGTGGAACCCTCCAGGGCCCAGCTGCAGCCATTGCTAATGAACTGTTGAGCCTCCCATATAATAGGGGACATGCTGCCACTGGCATCACTTCCTTATCTCAACTGCCCTTGTGTCTGTCGCTTGCTTCAGAATCTGTGTCACCTGCATGGCAAGGTATTGCCACTGGGTCCTTGGGCAGCCATGTTGATGTGTTTTTGTAAGTGTTATTGTATTGTGTTGTGTTTTGTTTATTAATGTTTTAAACAGAACGAGTCCCATAAGATAACAAAAATCTATTTGAATGGAACATCTGGATATAAACAAAAATCTATTTGAATGGAACATCTGGAGTACAATACATACAAGACACACATACATAGAATGCAAAATACAATAATGCAGTAACATAGAAACATACAATTTGACAGCAGATAAGGACCGCTTGGTCCACCTAGTCTGCCCATTTCCCTACCTGATGGATAAGCAGTATCAAATTAAAAGCATTTACAATGTTGTTGGAGCTTTTCCAAACATACAGACATATGAAATGCCAGCAGAAACAGGCCTCATGGTCTATCGAGTCTGCTCGATTGTGCAGCTAGCCTCTTAACTTGCAGCTGCCCCATCCAGCCCTTCCCTCCACTCAAATACCCCCCTCACTCTGTCCCATCCCCTCTTAAATCCATCTACCATGCTACAGGCTACCCCCTCCTCTGGCAGAGTATTCCACATATCCACAACCCTCTCGGTGAAATAATGTCTCCTGACTTCCTTCCTGAATCTCCCCCCCTCCAATCTCATCTGGTGGCCCCTCGTGACCCTCCTCCTCCTGATCTGGAAAATCCCTCATTTACTAGCCCTGTTCATTCCCTTCAAGTATTTAAAGGTTTTGATCATGTCCCCCCGTCCCTCCTCTCCTCCAGGGAATACATGTTCAGTTAACCCAGCCTCTCCTCATAGGTGTATCCGTCTAACCCCTGGATTATCCTTGTCGCCCGCCGCTGTACACCTTCCAACAATCTGATGTTCTTCTTCAAGAATGGGCACCAGTACTGCATGCAGTATTCCAGGTGTGGCCTGACCAGTGACCTGTCGAGCAGCAGGATCACCTCCCTATTTCTGAAGGAGATTCCCCTCGCTATACACCCCAGCATCCTGTTAGCTTTTGCTGCTGCCCTTCTGCACTGAGCTGTGTTGCTCATCCTCCCCGTTATAAGCACCCCTAGATCTCTTTCTTCCTCAGTGCATTCTAGTTCTACTCCCCCCAGCTGATAGCTCCTCCCCTGGTTGTTAGCCGAAGTGCAAGACCCTGCACTTTTTGGCGTTAAACCCCAACTGCCATACATCCGACCACTCCTGCAATTTGGTCAGGTCCTCCTGCAGCCCCCTCCACCCTTCAATGTCATCTACTATGGCACCCATTTTTGTGTCATCTGCAAAGAGAATGATCTTACTCCAAACCCTGTGGGAGATGTCCGCTATGAATATTCCGAACAACACTGGTCCCAATATTGATCCCTGCAGCACCCTGCTTGTCACATCCCTTGGTGATGAGAGCTCCCCCTCCACCCTATGCTGCCTTCCCTTCAGCAAATTGGTGATCCAGCTTACCATCTTTGATCCCACCCCATATACTCCAGCTTCCCCCCCAGCCTCCCATGCAGCATAGAATCAATGGCCTTGCTGAAGTCCAAATACAGAACATCCACCGCATGGCCTTTGTTCAGTTCCTTTGTCACTAAGTTGTAATACTCAATCAGATTTGTCTGGCAAGTTCTTCCCGAGACAAACCCGTGCTGCTGACCGTCCTGGAGATCATTGATCTCTAAAAAGGTCACCAGCCTCTCTTTTAAGATTGTCTCCATGAGTTTCCCCACAATTGATGTGAGGCTTACTGGTCTGTAGTCCCCTGGTTCGTCCCTAGGTCTGCTTTAATGGATGGGTGCCCTATGGGCCATCCTCCAGTCCTGTGGCACACATCCAGTGTCTAAGGATGTACTGAACAGGTCAGCCAGTGGTCCTGCCAGGACCACTGCCAGTTCCCTAAGTACCCTAGGGTGAATGCTGTCTGGACCCAGTGCCTTGTCCCCCCTCCAGAGCCCTCAATCTCCTCAGCACCCTGTCCTCTGTAGTCCCTACGTCAGTTACCTCCCCCCCGCCCACTTCTCCTCTCCCAGATGGTATCTTCCCCCCTTTCTCCCTAGTAAACACAGAGCAGAAGTACTCATTCATCACCTCCCCCTGGTCCTCCCCCTTCTCCACCCAGCCCCCACCTTTCCTAATCCTCACAATCTGATCCTTGTTTTTCCATCTTTCACTGATGTATCTGAAGAAGTCCTTTTCTCTGTCTTTTGTGCACTGCACCAGTCTCAGCTCCCTGGACACCTTGACCGCTCTGACCAGCCTGGTAACCTCCCTGGACTTCTTCGCATACACCTCCCTGTTTTCCACCCCCATCTCTTGAGTCTCCTAAATGCCTTTTTTTTGGCTCTGTCCCCTTCCATGACCTCCTTCATCAGCCAGCTGGTTTTTGTTGCCCCTCCCGTCTTACTCCTTGTTCTTGTATATGTCCCAGTCACCTCCACTAAGCCTTTCTTAATGATGTTCCATTTTTGGCTAGCATCCATACACGGCTGAATTTCCGCCACATGCTTGCCCCAAATTTCCCCCATCCTTTTCTTTTTTTTTTCTATTTATTCTTTTTGCACCTCTCCTCTCTCTCTGCCAGCCATCTGCCCGGTCATGGACCCCTCGGCTGTGGCATCCCCACATGAGACATTCTCCCGGGACCCCCTGGATTGCCCCCCCAGGGTAGAGACATGGCACCCACCCCCCATAAGGTGCCACAAACAATGGGATAGGGCAGGAGTCGGCCTGGGGAGCCAATTGCAGCTGAGGAGAGGGCATCACATAGGCAGAGAGGAGGCAGGCTTGTTTTTTTTTTCCTTCCTCTGGGGGGGGTGGGAACCTGCAATGATGCCAGCATCTGTCCTGCCCCCTGATTACCTTGTGGCGCTGTATGCTTGTGGCACTCCTGGCCTCCGCCAGGGGTTCCCCTTGCACCAGCAGCATCCTGCACCCTTCCCCCAGAGAAGGAGAGCTGTCATGGGATGCTCGATCCTTCTTCCCCCGGCCGGCCCTCCGATGACCCGAGTCACGGAAATCCAACTGCTGCACCAGCGGGACGGCCCATCCCCCATCCTTTTAAAGTCCACCCCCTTAAAGTCTATCACTTTGGTACCCATACCTCCTGCTGCCCTGCCCATGTTGAGCGTGAACCAAACAGAGTGGTGATCACTCCAAGCTAGAGGGTCTTCCACCTCCAGCTCCCTTACAGCCTCCCCATTTGATAGAACTAGGTCCTGAGTCCTATCTAGTCTAGTTGGCTCACTGGCCAACTGCACCAGGAAGCTGTCCTGAAATGCCTCTAGTAAAACCTGCTCCCTTGTAGTCTTTGTGGTTGGGATGCTCCACTCCACCCCCGGTAGGTTGAAATCCCCCACCACCACAGTGTTCCCCTTCCTACAGACCCTTCTGATTAGTTCTGCTAACTCCCTATCCAGATCTCCCCCTTGGGCTGGTGGCCTGTACACCATCCCCATCCTCAATGTCCTACGTTTTGAGTCTTGAAGCTGCATCCATAGGGCCTCTGTTCTGCCTTCCTCCCCCTCCTCCCTTATGCATCTTATCCCCTCCCAAACATATAGGATATATACAGCTAGGACCTCTCACGGCCAAAGAGCCTTCAGCTTTAGGGCCCCCTCCTGGTTCAACACACTGCCCCCCTCCATCTCCGAAGCTCCAACTATATCGTGCTTCAAAACGTCCTTACGGAACCACCTTGTTAACACTCGAAGCTGTAATTGCCACTAGTCAAAGCCGTACTCAATACTTATGACAAAGCTTACTACTAAGCTGCTAAGGACAACATAACTCTGGTATTGTTTGCATCAGTCCTACCTGTACCAGCTTGTTTGTATCTATGTCTTAAGTTACTGTTATACTGTGTAATACTGTTATACTGTGTATTTTCGTTTGTCTTACTGTGACAAGGTACCTTTGTAAATGAGCCTATGGCACAAAGGTTTTCCAAACTGCTGTCTAAATAAATAAATAAAATAAATATATTGCCACCCCCCCACTTTTCCGCAGCCCTATCCTTCCTGAATATCCTATAACCTGGGACCATCAAGTCCCATTCCTAGTACTGGGTGGCCCACATTTCTGTGATGGTTGCAGTGTCCACCCTTCCAACTGCCAAGAGAGCCTGTAATTCTGCTGACTTGTAACCAAGGCTTCTTGCATTCAGTGAGACCGCCCTTCAACCCGTCCCTGCCCTCCCCTCCCTGAATTGCCCCCTTCCTAATCTCCACCACTGCCACTGCTCCAAGTTCCTCCCTACTAGCCTGGGGAGTAAGCTTGTTTGGCTCCCCTCTCTGGGATCCCTGCCTACTTTCTGTCCACTCGCCACTCCCCCACCTAGTTTAAATCCACCTTTGTAGCTACTGTATGTATTCCCCTACCCTCTGCTTTAGTACCCTCTTCCCCTTCCCGCTCAAATGTAGCCTATCCTCTGCATAAAGTTCACTGTTGTCCCAGGTTCTGTCCCAGCCCCCCACCAACCCGTATCCTCTGGACTAACACCATTCCCTCAGCCAGGTGTTGAACTCCCCAGTCCTTACCTTTCTTGCTGTACTAGCGCAGGGTACTGGGAGCACCTCTGAGAAGGCCACTGATTCCCCTAGCTCCCCACACAGCCTACCCAATTCCTCAAACCTCTCTTTCACTATTTCGACCATCTCCCCCGCCAGATCATTCATACCCACGTGCACTACAAGATGTGGTTTCTGCCTACCCCTCCTAGCATATTTTAGAATCAACTGCTCTGCCCTGCCCTGCCTGCAGCTAATCCAGGTATGGACTCCACCCAGATGCTACTATGCCGTTCCCCCTTGTTGCCCCATCAAATCCCCTTAAGTATGGAGTCCCCCATTACTAATACCCCTTCTTCTCCAACCCTCTACTCCCCCCCACCCCCTTACCTTGATACCTTCTACAAGAGTCTGCCTCAGTTGAACCCTACCTTTCCTCCTATGGATCCCTCCTCACCCCTAGACCTTTCCCTCTGCCCTTACTCTTCCCTCACCTTCCCCCATCCCTCCCTCCACCCTGGTCCCCTATCCCTCCTCTAAGTCCTTCCGTCCTCCTCTCAGCATTGCTCCTCTCGTGTTTACCCCTGCTCCCTTCATCTATTCTCCCAGCCATGCTCCTCCCCCCCTTACCCCTACCAAAATCCTCTGCCCAACCACTGACCCTTGTGCTGTCCTCCCACTTCCCATTACCTACCCCCTCTTGGAGGTCCCTCACCACCTTCTCCCCCTCCTTCAATGTTGCCAGCACTGTGAACCTATTTCCTGACCTCTCGGGTATGTTGGTTACAGGCTCCCTCATCCTGCCATTACCCCCCATGCTAGGCCTCCTATTTGTAGTGCTTCTGTCCCCCTCCCTGTCCACCTGATCCATTGTTCCTCCCATGTGGCATCCTCCTGCTGCTCTCTGCCCCAGGCCCCTTCCACACTCCTCCCAGCCTCCCCACATCCCTACCAAACCTCTGTACTTCTTCCTCGAGTCTCCTCAGCCTAACACAGATTAGACACCCCCCCAGCTTCCACAATATGTTCATCTGGACTGCTGCTCCACAGCCATTGCAACCCACTGTCCTACACCCGATGGCCCCTCCAGCATCCTGCTATCCTCTGTGCCCCCCTCCTGTGCTGTCCCCTTTCTCCCCACTAGTGCCACCCCACCCCCTAGTGTGCCCTTCCCCAGCTGCCTTCATTTGCCCTCCTCAGTGTCTCTTACTCCCCGGCTCCTCCTGTAGATAGATCTTATCTAGCTTGTCCTCCTACACCCCCTGCCCTGCTTACTACGAGACCCTCAATTTAACAACCCTTCCCCTGTAGTGACAGAAAATTGAATCTCCTCCTCTGACCTTAGTAGAAAATTGAGTACCCCCGAACACAGTCTGTACAATTTACTTCCCCCAGAACAATTGCTTACGTACTCTACATATCCTATATCAATCACTTCAAGGTCCCCTTATAGTACAGAGCCCGATCAGTTCCAGTGCCCCCCAAGTGTCACAGTCACAGTGCCCCTGCACTGTAGCAGATTCTCCAGAAAAATTGTACAATACCCTGTTCCTTCCCCAGTCACAGTGCTCCCTACCCTGTGTTAACGCCCTCCAAAATGTGAAACACACAGTGCCACAGACCAGCAACAGTACCCTTTCCTCGGGATATGTCTCTCCTTCTGCCCTTGCCTGATAGTTGCTTCTCCTCCTGCTATCCATCAGTGCCCAAACCCCCTCAGGCAGTGATTTGCTCGTTTAAGGGATATTTGCAACCACTAGAGGGCGGTGATCCTGCCCATCTGGCTCCTTCTTCCTTACGTACTTAATAGAGGTTGGGGCCGGGGAGAGTGGAGGGGCCAAAAAAACCCTCATCTCTCCCTCTCCCTTAGGGCCTGTGCCTGCTGACTCTCTCCATAGATCCCCTGGTGTGTCTCGATGTGCAGCAACAGATGCCTGGTCCCCTAGCTCCCTGGACCTTTCTTGGAGTGAGCAGCGGTCAGCTGGCTTTTTAAAACTGCCTGCTCTGCTCAAACCCTGCTCCCTCCTTCATGATTGGCTCCTCCTGGAGCCTACGTCACCTTATTCCATCCGCAGGATAGGCTGTGATCCTCTTGCAGGATTGGCTCCCTCCTGGGGTCAGACAGCAGCCCAAGGTAGAAAAAACCCGTGTCTCTCCCTTAGGACCTGCACCTGCCGGCTCTCTCCGTGGATCCCCCGTGTGTCCCAGTGCACAGCAATGGCTGCCTGGCCCCTTGCTCCCTGGACCTTCCTTGTTGTTTCAGGATGGTAGAAATGGGAGTCAAGTTGGCACAGTTTTTTGAGTTGGGCTCAAGAGAAGGCTAAGATGCAGCTGCAGCATAAGAAAACAAAGCCATGCCCAGCTTGGAGGAAACCTTTGGTTAAAAAAAAAAAATCCAGTTTTGGACATTAAGTTGTATGTATGTATGTATGTATGTATGTTGTGACCAAACATCTACTATGCAAATATAGAGACGAAAGGTTATTACACAAATTTAAGTCAGTTTGACTTAGAAAATTGTTTGCTGTGTGACACAAAATGCCTGAGTTGTGGTTTGGTGGTGCAAGCAGTGGCCAGCTGTGACAACAGAAGAAAGGGTAGGAGCAGAGATTGGTTTGCACTGTTGGTCCAGCTAATTAGTGAGTGAGCAGGAAAGTGTGAACAGCATGCTGGCTCTCTCACTTTTTTTTAAAATGAGCAATATAGTCAGAATTTGCAAAAACATATGTTGTGCAGAGTGTTTTTATTTGTGTGTGTGTAGTCCTAGTGTGTCCTTCCCGCTGTCTGTTATTAGGAGTTTTTTTTCTAAATTTGCCTGCTAGTTTTATGGTAGTTTTATGCCCCCTGGGGATCTCCATCTCAGCAAGATTATTTTCTCTTCTTGTTCCTACTATGCCTCCTGTCCCATGTGACAGTGATGTATCTGGGACCATTAATTCAGCAGGCACTAATTTAGAGTTAATTTACTACAGCAGACTTATGATATTAAGTAACTTTCCTTATCCAGTGAGCACTAATTGCTACATTTACAGTTTAGCAAATACTTACAGGCTAATTGAATGGGTTATTCTGTAAGAAAACAGCTAGTAATTCTAACATTGATTATCTGGGGTGATTTGTGTGCTTTTGATGGCTGTGTGTAATTTGATTAAATGAAAAGTTTTAAAAGCAAAATATTTACTTCTGCTGGCTAGACCTGACACATACATAGAAAACAAAAACAGTGAATTAGAGCTATTCATTGGAAGCCTGAACATCAGGCTCCTGCCTCTAGTACTTGCTGAATCAGTGGTCGCAGATGCAACACTGTCACATGAGACAGGATGCACTGTAGGAAAAAGAAAAGCAATAAACTTTGGTGAGAAGGAGATCTCCATGGGCCATAACACTGCCATATAACTAGTAGGCTAATTTAGAAAAAACTCCTAATAGCAAACAAAGGGAAGGACACACCAGGACTACACATAGAAATTAAAGCTGCAGAGTGTAATACAAAATTCTTAAAGACTTTAATTAAGGAAGATACACATAAGCACAACAATTTGGTGAAATATATCACTGCCACTAAATTATCACTAGAACTACACATTCAACACCCTCTTTTTTTCTGAACTGGACAAAGACCTTCAGAATAAATTAGCAAAACATGAAGAGAAGCTAATTAAAAGAAAACAAAGCTTGAAAGAGATTGTTCTGATTACAAAGAGGGCAGAGTGTACCTGTGGAGCAGATTCAGGAGAGGACGATTAGTTTCCTGAGGATGTTTGATGAATAGATGATCATCCAGTAAAACTAGCCCCAGAAGCAATAAGAAAGAACAAAAATCCCAAACTAAATTCTCAGCCCCCACTACAAGCACCAACAACACAGTTAATATCAATACCTCTGAGGGTAGTGACACAGACACAGCAACTGTGCAAAATACAAAGGGGGTATCTTTTTTCCTTCAAAACTGTAGACAGCAAAGCAAAAAGCAAAAGGAAAAAGACACATAGGGGGAAGAGAGGAGGAAGGAGACAACACAGCACAGCTATCCAAAGTTCCAGGAGTAGCAAATAACTAATTTAACACCTTATAAATTAACAGAACCACAGTGCAGTTTACTCCAAAGGGGACTGTCTTTTGTGCCTACTACCAATCCTGATAAATTCAAAATTTTCATTGACTTACAAGTATTGTGTGATGATCCGCACCTGGGGGAAATTAATTCTCAGGTAGATGTAGCCATGTTGGACTTTTCCATGGAGAAGGATGTTGCCATTCACACTATGGATGACCAACTAATTAATGATGAAATGGCTCAGTGGTCATCAATTAATTGGCAAAACTACCTGGCTTTGGATGTACTCCTGAATGAGGAAACAAAGAGTTTAACTCATTACCTCCTGGGTGGCCATTTTGTGTTGGGTAAACAATGGATAGTCCGGACTTCATATGGAGCTATTGGAAGTAATGGGTTAAGCCAGAACACAAAGGGTATGTCTAATACGGACATAGAATCACTATTACTGGAATGCTCTAGATTGTTTATACCCAAATCGGACTTTTCACCATCTTTACTGAATGCTGCCATTACTGCATATAAAAGAACTGTACTGAAAGAAGTGAATAACATTCTGAACTCTTAGATTTCTCATTTTAAAAATTTGTCTTGGGGTGAAATGGAAGAGTTAAAGGGTTTACAGAAAGATCAGGATATGTTTTTTAAGAGCTCAGATAAGGGAGGTAATGTGGTACTAATGACTATAGAGTTTTATAAGATTAAGGTTTGGGAATTGTTAAATGACATCAATATTTATAGAGCATTACCAAGTGATCTGTTACCAATTTTCAAAAAAACAACTCTTCAGCTTGTTAGAGGCTGCTCGAGCTAATGAGACCATCACAGAAAAGGAATTTAAATTCCTATGGACAGAATTTCCACTAACCCCAACATTATATATCCTTCTGAAAGTACACAAGAACCCTAGGAATCCCCAGGATGTCCCATAGTTTCGGGGGTAGGTTCTCTGATTGACAATTTGTGCAGATTTTTGGAATTTTTTCTGCAGCACAGCATGGTGTCACGGATTCTTATATCAGAGACACCATGTATGTTCTGAAGAAACTTGAAGATTTTACCTAGCAACTGGGATTCTTATGAATTGGTATTGATGTAGAGTCCCTGTATACTTGCATTAGGCATGTAGATGGACTTAAGGCATTGAGCATTTTTTAAACAGGGACCCAGCAAGGGAGGCAATACCAGCTAACCTTATAATGGAGGGTTTAGAATTTGCCCTAACTCACAACTATTTCACATTTGGGGAGATGCTGTGGTATGGCAGTGGGGGCAGCCATGATGCCCTTATATGCCAACATTTTCCTTGGACTATGGGAAAAGGATCAGGCCACGCTTCTAAGGCTCTTTTGAGCAATCAGTCTAGTCTGTGCTACTGAACTGTCAGAGTTTCTCTACTAGCCCACTGCATTCTCTACCGTTGGTGATAGCATGGCTGCCTTCAATGTATTAAGGCTGCTCTCTGTCCCTTTTCTACTACTCTGCTTAAATGGGATTTCTCTTTCTATCCCTAGCACTGGCATGGTGAGTGGTAGCTCCTCTGACCTCTTGGATTTTAATTTCTCTAACCTTATCTCTTCATGTCAAGCTGAATCACCATGGAACTGTCTACTCTGTTGCAAAGGTTGTGCCTACTATGCTGTCCTAGCTTCCAGAAAATTGACATTTGGACTTATTATGCTTTTGTCCCTCTGCTGTGGTAGGCTGTGGTTCCTCGCATTCTGCCTCTGCTTCTGTCAGGTGATATTGAGTTGAATCCAGGTCCCGTGGCCTGTCTTTCCTTAAGTGACCTACATAAGATACCTAATAGAGGGCTTCTAATTGTTCATATGAACATACAAAGTCTTATTTGCCACATCTCTGAACTGGAGGCATGGGTTAAAATTTATAATCCTTACATCCTCTGCCTCATGGAAACCTGTCTCAAACCTGGGATACCTGACTCTCTCTGCTCCATTGCTGGCTACTCAATGACTCGTCAGGATAGAGCAGCCTCAAAACGAGGGGGTGGTGTTGCTTTACTCCATAAAAGCAACCTTACTATGGAGCTTATCCCTGGCACTGCCTCCATCTCTGGTTGTGAATCCCTGCATGCCACTCTTGCTCTAGGTGCTAAGAAGCTCCATCTCATCTGTGTCTACAACTCTCCCTCAGTTGGCCAATCTGGCCTCAGGGAAATGCTTCATGAAACTTCACAGATCTATGACTGACATGAGGTGATCATCGTAGGTGATTTTAACATTAATTGGATGGGTTGATCGAATAGCACATTACTCTCCCTTTTACACAGGTATAAGTTTCACCAACTGATAACTGAACCCACTAGAATCTCACCAGGACTCCAATCCTCTACCCTCATCGACTTGTTACTGGTGAACCATATTGAGCATGTATCTATCTCACGCATCCTAGCTGATGCCCTAACTGACTGCTCCCCCACCTTCTGTATATGGTCAATGGTTGCACCTCCTTCTCCACCGCCTTGTTTGGTAACTTTCATGGACTTTGCTAGACTGGACCATGGTGAATTTCTGTATGATGTATCCAACATTGACTAGACAGTTGTTTGTCTCCTGTGATGTTGAAGCTGCTCTGCAGATCTTCCTTAATGAATTCCTGTCTGTGCAGAGAAAGCACACCCCACAAGTGACTAGACTTATTAGTGGGAAGCACACAAGGTGGCTACATAAAGACCTGCTTGCTGCCATGTGCAACAGGGACAAACAGTGGAAGCTGTTCAAATATACGGGTCTCCAATCTGATTTACTTGCCTATAGAGCTGTAAGGAACTCATGTAAAAATACAGGTTAGGCTGGCTAAGAGTAAATATTGTAAAGACCTGTTGATAAGCTCTGCTGGAGACCCCAGGAAATTTTGGGCACATGTGAGAAACTTTCCTTGCTCTTCTGGGCAAAATGCTGTGAGGGTCCCTACAAAGTTCAGTGGAGGGTGTCCTACTCTCATGACCAGCACCCATGAGGGTAGCCTTGCTGTTCTGGGCAAAATGCTGTGGGGGTCCCTGCAAAGCTTGGGGGAAGGTGTCCTACCCTCATGACCAGCACCCATGAGGGGAGTATACAAGTCAACATAAACAGTGATAGGGTAAAGAGAGAGACCAGGATAACCACGCAACAGCTAGAGGTAAGAAGGAATGTCATAACAGATGAATCAAGTAGAAATTAGGATTAGGAGGCCTAAATAATATACCAGAGAGGGACTAAGGACATGGCCCACCTAGAAATTTAGCAAGACATTAGACATTTAGCAAAAACATTAGACACAGTCTTGCTAAGGGATTTGTGGGGAGAAAAGAAAGAGGGAAAGGGGGAAGGGAGAGAAATAGAGTGAAGAGTAGATGAAGTGATTTAAGTAGTAGTAGTAGTAGGACATATATTAATGCGTGTATGAGAGAGATAAGAGGTGATTAGAAAGATGGGAGGAATAAAGCGATATCAAGTAGGGTCAAAACAAGTGCACACGTTGCTAAGCAATAAATAATGATGCAATTCCCTTTTGAAGCAGAGATGGGACTCCGACTGTCTGAGGCCAAGGGGAAGAGAGTTCCAGAGTTGAGGGGCAACACACTGGAAGGCACTTGCGCCTTTAGATGTGCAGCATCTAGCCACCTTCAGCAAAGGTTTTTCTACAGATCGAAGTCCATGATTGGAGGCAGCAGGAGCAAGTAAAGCTGCAAGCGACGAAGGAGTATTTTCTCTGATAATGGAATCAATAAGTGTACCTGCTGAGTATTGCCTACCTGCTGAGGGGGAGAGCCAATTAAGGTCACTGTATGATTCTTAGGTAGCTAATTTTGTAGGCCACA
Organism: Neoceratodus forsteri; assembly: GCA_016271365.2. Classification (NCBI taxonomy): domain Eukaryota; kingdom Metazoa; phylum Chordata; order Ceratodontiformes; family Ceratodontidae; genus Neoceratodus; species Neoceratodus forsteri. The sequence continues at coordinate 1,113,949,059 of CM028131.1, forward strand.
CCAAGTTTAGAGTTGACAGCTTTACAGGTAGCACGAATATGAGAGCTAAAGGAAAGGGATTGGTCAAGAAGAACCCCCAGATATTTAAAGGAATCCAAGGATTCAATCTGTGTTCCCCCTAGGTCACTTACCATCAGTGGGATGGAGCGGGCCTTGAGCTTTGGAGCAGAGCCAAACAACATTACTTTAGTCTTATGTGTGTGTAGCACAAGCTTGTGAGCACAAAGCCAGTTTTGGACATTTCTAAAATCAGCAGTCAGTGATGCGTTGATGCTGGCTACACTTGAGGAGCTAGTGTAAAAGACAAGGTGGTCTTCATAAAGAATAGGTGAGCAGAATTGAAAGGTATCTGCAATGTTGTTTATATAAAGATAGAAAAGAAGGGGGCCCAATATGGAACCCTGAGGAACTCCAACGTTAGTGGAGGAGTAGTTGGACAGGGAGGAGTTGAATTTCACGGCTTGGGACCTGTTCAGAAAGTAGCTACTAAACCTATTGTAGTGCCAGTGGCTCAGTAGGTAGTGTCAGTGGCTCAGTAGGTAGTGTCAGTGGCTCAGTAGGTAGCACACTTGCCTCTGAGGCCGGGAGATCAGAGGGCTGTGGGTTCAGTTCCCACATCTGGCGCTTGGGTTAATGTCCCAGTACTGACACTGTAGTGCAGCATGAGAGGAGTGCTGCACTTCTGAGGTGCCGTCTTTCAGATGAGACGTTAAACCGAGGTCCCATCTGCCTGGATTGGTGGTAGTTCAGGTGGATGTTAAAGATCCCATGGCACTTATCGAAAAAGAGTAGGGCAATTTCCCCAGTGTCCTGGCCAAATTTCCCTCATTCACTAAAAAAATACCACGAACAGCTTAATCTGGTTCAAGGTCAGTTGGCATTCATCTGTATCCCCTCTCCCCCGGGTCGTGCCTGAAAATAGGCAGGATTTGTCTAGTGCACTTACCCGGTCAACAAAAACTAAATAAATAAATATTGCACACAGGGGATGAGAAATTTAGATTATGAAGAGCTGTAAGAAGCAAGGAATGATCTACCAGGTGAAAGACCTTAGTAAGTTCAATAAAAACGGCATCTGTAAGTTGTCCAGTATCCATGTGGGGGAGAGAGAGAGTATGAGATGTGAAGTTGAGAAGTGCAGTCAAAGTACTATAGCCTTTTCTAAAACCGTGCTGGGACTCGGAGAGAAGATTAAACTTCGTTAGGTAGTCAGTGACTGGGAGAGACACTATTTTCCCAAGGATTTTACTCATGACTGAGAGAATAGCAATAGGTCTGTAGCTGGCTATGTCCTTAGGGTCACCTTTTTTAAAGACGGGTGTGATGCGGGCTGTCTTCCGTATGTTGGGTACCACATCATGTGAGACAGAAATTGTAAAGATTTTTGCTAGTGGGGAGGCAATGAAGAAGTCATGGTTCAATTGAGTCCAGTCCAGAACTGGTCTTGTCCAAAATGGCCTTCAGGAGTTTTAAAACCTGAGAACTGTTTATGCCCTTGAAATAGAAAGGTGCTCCATATTGCGATATGTTAGACCTCGTATCTGCTAAGGGTGTTTGATGAGCAGAAGGGTGTTGAGAATGAGGTCTGGATTGTAGAAAGGATGAATTGAACTGGGATAGTTCTGTGAACAAGTGGTTAAAAGCATTTGCTATGGTCCTTGTGTCATTGCAATTTGAGCCATTTAATATGGTTGTGAGGGTAGGACACCCTCCCCCAAGCTTTGCAGGGACCCCTGCAGCATTTTGCCCAGAAGAGCAAGGCTCCCCTCGTGGGTGCTGGTTGAGAGGGTAAGACACCCTCCCCCGAGATTTGCAGGGACCCCCGCAGCATTTTGCCCAGAACAGCAAGTCTCCCCTTGTGGGCACTGGTCATGATGGTAGGACACCCTCCCCCAAGCTTTGTAGGGACCCCTGCAGCATTTTGACCAGAAGAGCAAGGCTCCCCTCGTGGGTGCTGGTCATAAGGGTAGGACACCCTCCCCTGAGCTTTGCAGGGACCCCCGCAGCATTTTGCCCAGAACAGCAGGGCTCCCCTCGTGAGTGCTGGTCATGAGGGTAGGACACCCTCCCCCGAGATTTGCAGGGACCCCTGCAGCATTTTGCCCAGAACAGCAAGGCTCCCCTCATGAGTGCTGGTCATGAGGGTAGGACACCCTTCCCCCAGCTTTGCAGGGACCCCCGTAGCATTTTGCCCATAACAGCGAGGCTCACCTCGTGGGCACTGGTCATGAGGGTAGGACACCATCCCCCGAGCTTTGCAGGGACCCCTGCAGCATTTTTCCCAGAAGAGCAAGGCTCCCCTCGTGGGTGCTGGTCGTGAGGGTAGGACACCCTCCCCTGAGCTTTGCAGGGACCCCCGCAGCATTTTGCCCAGAACAGCAGGGCTCCCCTCGTGAGTGCTGGTCATGAGGGTAGGATACCCTCCCCCGAGATTTGCAGGGACCCCTGCAGCATTTTGCCCTGGTAACATGTGCTTTTTAATAAAGGAACAGCAGCTCTACCGAAATGCAGTCCTGATAATTCCGAACTCGCAATAGGAGCCAAAAAGAGCCAAGGACTTGAACTTCTAATTCATAAACTCCTTAAATGACTACATTTTAACCAAGTTACTTAATTACTGTTCCCACACATGTGGAGATAGTTTTTGTTGTTGCTTAAATCCTTAGCATCTCAATGGCAAGATTTACATGAATCCCACTGTGTCTTAAGAGCTAAATTTTGGCAGCCAGTTTTCAAGTTCAAATAATTTTTCTGTTTTACTCGCAACATAGTCACTGCGCCTTTATTGTAATAGCAGCAAATTCCTACTTGAAAGCCAGTCTATATGTATTTAATTAATCCCTCTGTGCCTTAGAGTGTAGTGTTAGCGTCGATTTTCTCTGTTTAAATTACTTAATTACAACATAGTCATTTTGTTTAAATTACTTAATTGCCACATAGTCACTGCACCTTTATTTAAATAGATTTTCTGATCCTGTTTGTTAAGTAAGCCAGGCTGTTTGCATTTGCACTGTGCATTTTGAAACCGCACTAGGAAAAAAGTTGTTAGCCTTTCAGCCTAAACAAAGTCAGTGTTAGCAGTGTTGAAATTTGTAGTCACCATTTTAAATCTCTCCTACGCAGATGCAGACTAGTTTGAGAATACAATAGTAGCCCCTGCCTCCTGTAATTCGGATTGCAGCTGCCCCCCTTGCACCTGTGCAAGATCACCTGTTATTTACTGTGTTGTCCTCTTTCTCCAACAGAACAGCAAGGCTCCCCTCGTGGGTGCTGGTCATGAGGGTTGGACACCCTTCCCCAAGCTTTGCTGGGACCCCCGCAGCATTTTGCCCAGGTAACGTGTGCTTTTTACTGAAGGAACAGCAGCTCTACTGAAACACAGTCCTGATAATTCCGAACTTGCAATAGGAGCCCCGAGCTCCCCAACACCACCCTTGGTCGACTTGTTGCTTTATAGGGGAGGTGAGACTCCATGTGACGTGTTTTAACCAATCAGGCAACTTTTCCATAGACAGGTTATCAGGACCTACCACTAGAGGCTGCTATTGTCTCTCAGCTGGTATTTTCTCTCAGCTCCTACATTACAACGCGTTGCCACGGTGTGTGACACATAAGAATACCCATGTATCTCAAACAATTCCTGCTTAAACCCTCAAGCCTACACCTCCCCAGCAGCAGTAGAAAAATATCATTCTTTACTAAACTTCTAAGCACAAACAACTTTAGACTTGATACTAATTCCTTACAAAAATGCCAAGCAACATTGCTGTATCTCCCTCTCTCGTTCACAAAATGATACCATGGCTTACTCTCCTCTTGATAACCCTTCTCCTCAGCGTACCACTCTCCTGCCCTTCCCATACTCAACCTCACACTACCCCTCCTCCTGCTCACCAAACACCTCCTCTGCCACTCAGCCTGATGACCACTCCTGCTTCTGTTACCATGCCCCACCCCCATCCTCCCCTCGTGCCAAGCCACCTACTCCCAGTAATCTTGATTACCCCTTTTCTATATGGCCCCGAAATATTGCGCTTTGCATGCTCCCATATTACCAACAAGCTACACCACCATGCAATCCCATCGCTGTGCACTCACAAGAAGATCTTAAAAAGTACCCTATCCAGGATAGCCATTATACTCCTGCCACTTGTTGGCAACATACACCCCAATCCTGGCCCCACTGACCACACCCCTCGCTTAACATCGCAAACAAAGGGCTATGGCTGGCTACCATTAATATATGTAGCCTACAAATGAAACTTGCCCCACTCCAAGCATGAGTCTGCCTCCACCACCCTGATGCCCTAGCCATAACTGAGACTTGGCTATCGCAGCATATCCCTGACTTGGCTGTGTACATACCGGGCTGCACATTGTTCAGATCAGCCAGGCTGGGTAAGTGGGGTGGAGGTAGTGCACTGTACCTTAGGAAATACCTGCAAGGTATAAATATTGCAACAATGAACCCTGCAGAGGGTGCACAGTCCCTCACCATTAGGGTTGTTATTGGCAACTCAGGTAAATCTCTCTATCTAATGTCAGTATACATACCCCCATGCAACCAAAGGGATACTTTCACATCCATCCTAAACATTATCGCCCAGCTCCCAAAAAACTCAGAAGTCATAGCACTTGGTGATTTCAACACAGACTGGCTTGCTTCCCAGACATCCTCCCTCAGGGATGCAGCTGCTGCCCAAAATATGTCCCAAATGGTCCTTACCCCTAATACAGTAAACAAAAACTTGGGCCCTAATTCCCTCCTTGATCTCATACTCACGAATCATCCCGAGCACATACAGGATGTCCAGGTCCTCTCTGACTCACTCAGTGATCACTCCTCTGTAACTTGTCTCTGGACAAACAGCTGGAAGCCTCCCCCCCAGGATCTCCATGTATCACCAACTTAAGGAAGGGGCTTTGGTACATTTCTGAAACCATCTCCGAAACCTTGACTGGTCTCTACTTGATCACCAGTTGTTGGTTAATGCCACCCTGTCCTTCTGCATAAGTTCCTTCCTAACTGCCTGTGACATTTTTGGCCCCTTTGTAAAATGGATTGAAAAAACTAAATCCTCCCCCTGGGTAACTCGATCCTTGCTTGTCCAAATGAAGGCCCATGATGACCTGTGGCACCGTGCCCTTCAGTCAGATCACCGTTCTGACTGACAGTTGTACCAGGCTGCCTGAAACTCATGCACCTGGGCTATCCAATAGGAAAAGGCTGCTTATTTTTAGGCCAACCTTACTGCCACCTGGGGAAATGGGAAGAGGTTCTGGGAAAATATAAAGGAACTCAGTGGCAAGTCTGCCTCCCCTTCCCCTACCATGCTTATTATCGATGGTGTCTCCACCCGAGACCCCTACAAAATAGTAAATGCTTTCAGTATATCATTCTCTGACCTCAGTACTATTCTCCCCCCTGATGTTTTCACTGTAGATGCTGGACAATTCCTGCCACCCCCTAGTGCTCCAATTTTTCACTTCAAAACGGTCTTCCCTAGTGCTGCCTGCTCATATCTCACCAGGTTCCTAGCTAAGACTAGGCAAAGCGGTGACTCTCTAGATGCAAAACTGCTCTCCTTAACCCTTGATGCAGTCCTAACACCCTTCACAAAAATGATCAGTATGTCTCCCTGCAGTTCCCATCTCTGTGGAAAAGGGTGGTGATTATGCCAGTTCATAAAAATGGTGACCGTACCTCAAGTAGTAACTATAGGCCCATTTCCATACTCCCTCCCCTCTCAAAAGCATTGGAAAAAATAGCGGCTGATCAGCTTGTTGACTATTTAGACTCGCACCACCTACTATGCCAGCAACAACACATGTTCAGGAAAGGACACAGCACAACCACTGCCCTACTAGAATTCACCTCCTTTATCCATGATGCCGTACACCAGAGAGAGACTTGGCTGGGTCAGTCTATATTGATCTCTCCAAGGCATTTTATACCGTCAATCACAATATGCTCATTAACGCCTTCCTCTCCATTGGCATATCCCAAGAAACTGCTGGCTGGTTCACCAACTGTCTCCACGGCCGTAAACAATAAGTGAAGATAAATTACACCCTTTCTACTGCCCTTCCCATCCGGTCGGGTGTCCCCCAAGTGTCCATCCTGGGTCTGCTCCTTTTCTCACTATACATGAACTCCTTACCTATGGCCTCCTCTGGGCACCTTCTCTTCTATGCTGATGATGCTGTGACCTTTAGTCGGTACCCTGACCCTACCCAGCTCAAAAAATCCTTGCAGGGCTCCTTCGCACAAATAGAAGCTTGGTTTACACTCCACAAGCTTGTACTCAACTCAAAAAAGATGAAAGTTATGCTAGTCGCCCACCCGCAACATAAACACAGCATGATCAAAATATCTATACAAAACTCATTGGGTGCCATGCTGGAGCCAGTTTCCAATTTCAAGTATCTAGGGGTTACCCTTGACTCTGCCCTTACCTTTCGCGAGTATATTGCATCAACATGCTCTGCAATAAACATCAGAATTGGTCTCCTTTATAGGCATAGACCCTGTATCCCTTCTGATGCCCTAAGGTTAGCCATCTCTAGCTCCATCCTTTCCCTGGTAGACTATGGCATAGTCATCTATGGCACTGCCTCTGACACTGCACTGACCAGCATTAAACGCAGCCTTAACAAAGCCTGCAGGTTGGCCACAGGCTGTGATCAGCTCATGCATACCTGTGACCTCTACCAACAGTCAACATGGCTAAACTTTCAGCGACTTTTTCACCAGACATGCTACAGGCCCAAAAATCCAGTTGGGTCTAGCCCCCCGCTGTCTTCCGCCCTCCAAAAGAGTTTGCCAGCTCGCGTCACTAGACTTTCTGACATTACAGCATTCCATGTCCATTTTGTGAAGACCTCTGCTGGCCAAAGGTCCTTTTGCTACAGGGCCCCACTCTGGATGAACTCAGTTCCTGATTCTATTGTATCAATCCCCAGACTAGGACTTTTTAAACCTGAGCTGCAGAGCTACATTATGTCCAACTCTCATTGTGACTGCAGATAAGCTTCTCTAAAAAAAATCTAAAAGTTTTTACTGCAGTTTATGGTTCTGTATCTCCAATGCATGCCTCAACTATACACGCCTTTGGTGTTGCCATATGTATGTATTATGTATCTTTGCCTCTGTACCTAGTGCTGTATTTCTGTATTAGAGCAGTATTCTGTGTTCTGTTATATTCTGTATCTGTCCACATTTATGTGTGACGTGGAGCCTTTGCAAATGAGTCTCTGACTCAAAGGGTTGTAATTCTTAGACCTTCAATAAATAAAAAAAAATAAAAACTCTGCAGCTCCACTTTGTTTAGGTTAGTCATGTTTATGTAATTTCTCTTTGTCATGATTTGCTGATTCCTGCTTATGTAATTTAGGTTTGTTCCTCACTGACCGTACTTGTTATGCCATGTACTCTTGGACTGTTGTATGATTCTATGTGTTGTACTCTCCCAGTTTGTGCCTGAAAATAGTCATTTTATGGCTAGTGCACTTACCTGGTTAACAAAAACTAAATAAATAAATAAATGCCATGTTCAAGCCATTTTTTGTTAACATTGTTAGGTGGTATCATTATGTAGATGATGTGATCTGTATATGGCAGGGTACTAAACAAGAGGCACTAAAATTCATGGATTGGTTAAACACAAATGACTTGAACTTACACTTTACACGTGACAACCAAGATAATGTGCTTAATTTTCTGGATGTTAAGTTAATAGTTAACACTGAGAATAGAATTATCAGTGTTGGTTATAGAAAGTCCATGACCACCAATAGGCTTCTCAATTTGACAAGTTGCCATCCCAAGTCACTTAAAGATTCGATCCCCCTATGGCTAATTTTTACATCTAAGATGCAGTTTCAAACAAGAGGGTGATTGTGTACAGCAGGCCAATGATTAAAGGCAGAGGTTTTTAAAAAGGGGATATACACCTCAAGTCTTGGACAGAGCACTTGAAAGAGCAGTGGCCCAGGACAGATCCACCCTCTTCAAACCAAAAGCTAGGAACCAGGAGGTAAATCCACTAGTTTCTTTTATTACTGATGAGTATAACCTGGTGTCAAGCAGAACTGGCAACATTATTATTTATTTATTTAAAAGTTTTACCAGGAAGGCATACTGAGTGGACCACCGCTCGATTCCAGATGTGTCCTGGGGGGAGGGGGCATGGGAGACAACACAGTGTACAGTACCACAACAGTATATTGTATATGACAGCACAATTCTGTACAGTGAACAGCAAGAAGTTAAATACAGTACAATATAATGCGTATAATACAATGACTCTTAAAACAATTTTTCAGGAGAGTATAATCAGGCAAAGTAAACAGCCAGACTATTAGTGCCTGACCAGAGCGACAAACCAGCAGCCGTGATAGGCTTCACAGACTTGCTTGGTGAGAGTAAGAGTACCCTGGCTAAGTTATGGACTAGGGAGAAGTTAGGTGCATGCACAGGCAGGGCAGAAGTGGGCCTTAAAGAGAGTGCTGAGTTGGTGGACAGAGGGTGTGTGCTGAATGGCCAAGGGGAGGGAAGTCCAAAGTTTAGGCATGTGATGAGAGAAGGCTGCCTGACCAATCCTTACTTGTGATGTTACACTTTCAAACTGTATAGGTCCCAAACTGAGAATTACATTCAGTAGGGGGCAAAACTTGAGGGATAAGCTGATAAAGGTAATTTTTTTGAATCTTCAAGCACACAGTGCACATAGATGCCAATCAAACTGGCTGGCATGCATAAGTGCGGCAACTGCAACATTTGTAGGTTTTGCCAACAAGGCACTACTTTTGCAAAGGACTGGTGTGCATGGAAGGTTCAAATCAGATAGTTTATTTCCTATGTTAACACCTTTGTGGTCTATGCCCTCTGGTGTACCTGCCTCAAACTGTATGTAGGCAGAACAGTGAGACATCTTAAGCAGCGCATTCAAGAACATGTAAGGGACATTACAAAAGTGGATTTGACCAGTCCAGTAGTTGGACATTTCTTGTTACATCATAATAGTGATACTGCCAACTTATGCTTTATGTGCCTGGAACAAGTTACGGTGAGTAAAAGGGATGGCAACAGACTTAGGAGACTCCTCCAGAGAGAGAGAGAGAGAGAGAGAGATAGTGACTGGATTTTCTTCATGAATAGCTTGCAACGGATTGGTTTGAGCAAAGATATGGATTTAAAACCTTACTTGTAAATAACTGGAATTTTTTCTCTGTTTGATTGTAGACAGTTCCTTGTTTATTCAAGACTTCATCATTTGATTAACCATCTCTGTGTTCTATCTTTTCTCAGGATTTTGGGACTTGATGGAGAGTAGGAGAACACAGGATTAACCTGTTTCCCCAGTGATATGGATGGCAGCTCTGGGGGCTGTGCTCCCAACTCTATTTTGTCTTCTGTCTGCTTCTCCCCCCCCCAATTCTTACCCTGACCTATCTTCTTAGTAGGTAAGTACATTTTTATTTGTATTTGGCACCCAATCCCGGAGGCTCTGGGCATGATTACATGTAAAATCAGGGTTATGTGCAGCATAAGACAAACAATACAATTATAATAAATACACGCATTAACATTATTAACATAAAATAAAACTATCTAAAATGCTTTATTAAAAAGGTAGGTCTTCAGGCCCCTTTTGAATGCCTCCACTGATGGGGCCTTCCTCAGAGGTTTTGGCAGCCAGTTCCAAAGGGCCGGACTGGTCACCTCAAAGGAGTAATCACCCGAGGTTTTCAGCCTGGCTCTTGGAACCACAAGGAGGCCCTTGGTGAAGGAGCTGGAGTAAAGAGGTCAGTCAGGTAACCAGGGCCCTGGCCATATAGGATCTTGTAGGTGAGCAAGCCCAATTGAAGATAATCCTCCATGTGACAGGCAGCCAGTGCAGATTTAGCAGGACCAAGGTTACATGACAGGATCTAGGCAGGCCCATCAGCAACTTGGCCTCTGCATTCTGCACCAGCTGCAGTCAGTGGAGGGTACCTCCAGTTGATCCTGAAGTACAGAGTGTTACAATAGCCAGCCTGGAAGTCACAAAGGCATGTACCAGTGATGACAGGTCTTCTGGTGGAATCAAGGATCTAATTTGGGTGACATTCTTTGAGTGGTAAAAACTACTTCTGACAACAGATACAAATCTGAACTTCAAGTGTTAGCCTGTCATCAAGGATGATGCCCAGATTTTTCAGCTTGGGGGAAGCCATCAACGGAGTGGATCCCAGAACCAAACCTGTCACCACTATGGAGGCATCTCCATCACACCAGCGACAAGACTCAATCACCAGCACCTCTCTCTTGTCAGAGTTCAGCTTTAGCCAGATAGAGGACATCCAGTCCTGAATCTGGGCCAGGCATTTATTTAGCACTTCTGTGGCACCCTCAGTTCCAGGGGCAAAAGACATATACAGCTGGGTATCATCTGCATAGCAGTGGAAACCCAGACTGTACTGTCTAATGAGCTCACCCAGGGGCAGCATATACACCGCGAACAGCATCAGTAAAAAGCTTGAACCTTGAGGAATTCCACATGACTGGGGCTTTAAGGAGGAGGAGAAATTCCCCATCACCACTCGTTGCCACTTGTCAGAGAGATAGGACTCAAACCATTGAATGACTGTTCTGGTGAGTCCACCATGCACTGTAAGGTGATTCAAAAGCACGATGTGGTCCATAGTGTCGAATGCTGATGAGAGATCGAGGAGGACGAGAACTGACTGTTCTTCTCCATCTCTCGCCCTGAGGAGGCCATTTTGCACCCGAACTAATGCCATCTCCATGCTATGCCTAGCTCTGAAATCAGACTGGAATGGCTCATAGATGTCAAAGGCCGAGAGGTGTGTCTTGAGCTGCAGAGCCACCACTTTCTTGACAACCTTCCCAAGGAATGGGAGTTTGGAGATAGGTCTAGGTCAAGGTCAAGTGATAGGTCTAGTCAAGGTCGAGCAATGGTTTCTTCAGAAGAGGCTTCACCAATGCCTCCTTCAAGGCATTGGGAAAGCACCTTTCTGAGAGTGAACAGTGGACTATCCTGTCGAACACTGAACCAATGGCCTCAATCCCTTCCTCTAGGAGATGAGTCGGGCCAGGGCCCAGTCCACAGCATATGGGCTGCAGTTTCAAAATTACTTCAATGATCTCAGCCACCTCTACTGGCCGAAACTCCCCCCAGACAATGGGAGTGCCTCTGTTCCAACCAGGCTGACCACTGCGGGACAGATCACATCCCACTGGGGAGATCCCTGCCTGAATAGAGGACACCCTGTCTGAGAAAAACAGAACAAACTCTTTGCACAGTGTGATTGAAAATGCTCTTTTCAGCTGTAGACAGACTGGATGTAACAGTCTGTCCACAATCTGCAATAGCTGAGCTGGTCTGTTCTTCCCAGCAGCAATCTCCCTGGACAGGAACTCTGCCTTCTTACGGCCGATTGCCCCTTGATAGTCATTATAATGACTTCTCAAGGCCAGCCTGTTCTCCAGGGACAGGGTCCTATGCCAACAATCCTCCAGCTTCTGGCCCCTGATCTTCATCTCCTTGAGAGCCCCTTCAAACCAAGGGGGTCTCAAGCGAGAAGACCTGGATCATACACGTACCAGTGTGATGGCATCAAATGCCTTGGCAATGGCCCCATTATAGGCCACCACTGCCTCACCCGTGCCAATCGCATATGCAGCACTCAACACCAGAAAAGTCTACTACCGCTGGAAGTCCCTCTGGGGACAATCCTCTTAAAGGGTTGTAGCAGACCATCTCAACAGGGGAGAGATAATCGGGGGGGGGGGTGCCCAAATGAGAACTTCACCGTGCAATGATCAAACCAAATGACCTGATCAATCTTGATATCAATTACATCAAGCCCCAGTGAGAATACCAAGTCCAAGGTGTGGCCGTGTCAGGCCCAGAGATGTCATTGTCTGGAGGAGGTCATAGCCAAGAAGCGAGGATTTGTCATTGATCCATGTGTTGAAGTCCCCCAGGATTAATCATCTGGGGGACTCCAAACCCTATTGGCGAAGAAGTCTGCTACCTCCTGCAGGAATTCTCCCCCCCTTTCCCGGAGGATGGTAAATGAGGAGAATCTTATAGCCTGCACCTGGATCCCCATGAACTGCCACACATTCAAATGATGAGGTAGAGGCCACTGGGTGCATGGAGAAGTTCAGGCTGGATCTAAAACAGATGGTCACTCCCCCACCTCTGTGTTCCCTCCTCGGGCAGTGCACCACTGAATTCCCAGGGGGTGCCGATGCCTCCAATATTGGACCAGCATCGTCCCCCAGCCAAGTCTCAGTAATGCAAAATACGAACGTTCCAGACGGGAGTGTCTGCGACCCAATAAACCAGACAGTGCTCACCACAAAGGGGGGCTAGCCCAAAACACACAGTCCAAAGAAAAGTAATGGCACACCTTGTGATTTGAAAAGTAGTTGCAACTTATTCGAGTGCAATCCTAATCAACCTGGCTTTGCACAGCACTGCCCGAAGGGGACTAACAGAGAGTGCAGGCCCTTTAACTACCTGCCGACGTGGTCTGGTGGGAGCCCTGAGGACAGGAACCAAACATGCCGGGCCTCTCTCTAGATTCTCTCTACTCCCAGGGTGCCTCCTATTTCTAACCACCCTGATACTGTTCATCTCTGCTATATCAGTGGTATCCCGCCGCGTGCCCACTCGTTCCCTATTTACTTGTTAGTTCCTTTATATCTTACTTCCAATATCCTTTGCTTTTGTATTCAGTATGGCTTGGCAACTTGAATGTAATCTCCCCAAGTTTAGGGTTTAACTTTTGTTTTCTAGAATGGCTTTTAAATTTCCCAGGGCATCCATTTGTGCATTAATGGTGAAAGCAATTTGTATCATGTACTGACAAATGCAGGGTTTGCCAGTGGGAACTTTTTTAGCCAAGTTTTTCAACAATTTTTTACATAACAGTTTCTCCATGAATATTAAAACAAATAAGTGGATACAAAATATTATTTATTTATTTATGTTTTTGGTAATCGGGTGAACAAACTGATCCAAAGGATCATTTTCAGTTGCGACCCGGGCCGTACAGTGGCGCAGACAATAGGTACAAGTTATAATACAGTAGGTACATGTAATGCAGTGAGTACAGTGGTATCAGAAACAGTGATACATAAACATCATATCTTAAAATAGGGGTTAAGGACGTAAAAAGCAAGTTAAATAAAGCGATGCTTCTCTGCTTGCAGAGAACTAGGACATACACTTACATCAAATCAAAACATTATTCAGCCAATTCAAGGTTTACAATACAGTGCATAAGGGATCCCACTATAGCAATCAACATTTTCACAATGGAGTCAAAAACATGTCAGTTGTTTATGTAGTAGCCAGTACTTGGGAAGTAAGGCAAATGGTACACTGGGCCCCTAAGGCGGATTTCTGGTGAGGGTGTTTCCAAGGGAGCAGACACAAGTGGCCTGAGACATGAGCCAATCTCTTAGCTTCGATTTGAAGGACTGATGAGAGGGTAACATACGGATAGCAGGTGATATTTTCTTCCAGAGGTAGGGGGCAGAGACAGAGACAGTCTTGCTCCCCATGACAGTAGATACACGGGGGACAACCGGGGGAACGGAAGAGACCCTGAGACACCGAGTTGCCACCCTGTCGGTGAGAAGCGAGGAGTTACAGGGACATATGTGAGTTCCTGAGAGAGGTGTCAACTAGACAGCCCATAGCATATTCAAAATGGCCCTGCAGAGAGAGACAGCCTAAGGACTGATATAGAGAGCAGTGATGAGTGGAGAAAGGGACCTGAAAGGCAAAGCAACAGATAGAGTTTTATGAGATATTTAGATGAGAAAGAAGTGAGGAGGACGTGGAGGAGTACACTGGGGAGCAGTAGTCAAGTAGGGACAGTAGATTTCCCTTGGTAATTTCAAGATGAGCCTCTGGGGTCAGGAGGTGGTTAACACGGTAGGCTGCCCCCCAGCTTCTGGTGGACTCTCTTCATAGTGTTAGAAATGTTGTCATTGTAGGTAAGGGAGGGATCAAGAGTCACTTCTAGGTATTTGAAGAAGGATACAGTGTCAAGAGGAGGAGGAGCTGCAGGGGTGACTATGTGTAACAAGGTTTTTGATTTGGTGGCCTTTGCTTGGTACGGCTTTGAGCCAAAGAGCATAGCCTTCATCTTTTTCTCATTTACAAGAAATTTTTGGAGAGGAACCAATGTTGAGCTGATCCATAGTTTGTAGTGAGTGTAGAAGATATAGATTCGAGATACTTGGCCATATGGTAGATGACGAGGTCATCAGCATAGAGGAGCATATTACAGTTTATGCTTTCTACAGGAAGATCATTTATGAACAGTGAGAATAATAGAGGCCCCGGTATGGAGCCCTGGGGGACACCAGTATAGAGGGGTAATGCAGCAGCGATATCTTTGCCTATCAGAAAAGTCTGGGATTTGTTAGCAAGGCAGCTGCTAAACCAAGCTGTGGTGTCCGGGGAGCAGCCTAGGTTTAGCAGGGTGTATTGGAGAAGGTGGTGATCAACAAGATCGAAGGCCTTTGATAGGTCGACAGACACCGTACCTGTGGCCATACCCATGTCCATGTTTCTAAGAACATGGTTGGAGAAAAGGACCAAGGCCAAAGAGGTGCTGTGGTGTTTGCGGAAGCCATGTTGGAGGGGGCTCAGGAGGTTGTTCTTATCTAGATTCTCAGATAGCTGGTGGTGAATGATTTTTTCTAATAGTTTGCTTAGATGTGGGAGGAGGGAGATGGGACAGTAGTTTTCCGGGGCAGTGGGATCGCCAGATTTGAAAATAGGCACATGCGCATGCTTCCATGAGCCAGGCATAGTAGATGATGAGAGGGCAAGGTTAAATATGTGGGTCAGTGGTTTTACAAGGGCAGGGGAGAGAAATTTCAGAAAGGTGGGATACAGACTGTCGCTACCTGGACTTCCCCTGGCTGGTAGCGTCTTTAGGAGTTTGCCAGTGACACTATGGTTGATGGCTCTGAAATAAAAGATGGCTTGATGTCTGTGGGCAGCATGGCTGGTTTTCCTGGGGAGAGGGAGGCTGTGGAGGGAGTTTGCTGGTGTAGGCAGTAAGGTCAGTGAACATTCTATTGAAGGTATCAGTGATCTTGCCTGGGTCAGTAATGGGACCGGAGAGGGAGGTAAGTTCTGTTATTTCTTTATTTGATTTTGGGTTGACGAGGGTGTAAATTGAGGCTCAGTAACTGCGGGCGTTGCCAAGAGACTCGTTTTGTAGGTTGGTGTAGTATTTTCGCTTGAGTGACTTCACAGCCTGCTTGCAGGAGTTACAAAGTCACCTGTATGCATTCCATAATTGGGGGGGGGGATGCCTTAAAGGCTTGCCAGGTTTTGTCCCTTACTTTCATTTGGGCCAGAAGTTCATTTGATAGCCAACGGGTGTTGTCACCTTTAACCCTCCTGGTCATGATAGGGAAGTATTTGTCCTGAAGGTTGTGAAGAGCTTCTGTAAAAAGCAACACCACCATGGAGACATCTTTGAGTTGGTAGAGTGAGGGCCAGTTTATGGCCCAGGCATCCCTTAGCACTTGGTCTGAATCCTGGGAATTGAATTCCCTAAAAGATAGCAATTTGTGGGGAGGACATATTGATTTGGTGATTAGAGCGATAAATGTGGGTTGTGGTCACTGATAGAGTCAGCAATAGTGCCTGCTTGGAGGACTAGATTCACACAGTTTGTGGCAATCCAGTCCAGGGTGGAGTGGTTGGGGGAGCGGCAGTTGTATCTGGTAGGGGAGGAGATAACTTGTTTAAGGTGATGCGTCCTTAGCAGGTGTGCGTATTCTGCTACTGGTGATTCTGTCCAGTGGAGGTTGAAATCCCCAAGTATGATGGTGTCCCTGGAGGAGGGAGCAGATACAAGGCCATCCAGGAAATTAGATAGTCCCTGTGCTCCTCCTGAGGGAGGATTGTAGGAGCAGCCTATGTACAATTTTTTCGATGCACCCAGGACAATTTCAGCAACAAGCCATTCACTGACCGAGGAGGGGGAGGAGCAAGCAGTAGTGGTGGCACTAATATGGTCCTGCACGTATAGTGCAATGCCACCACCCCTCTTTCTGCCAGGCCTGTCAAGGTGCAGCAGTGAGTAGCCAGGGAGTTGGTAGGAGACATCACTGTGGTATGGCTTAAGCCATGTTCAGATAGACACAGGACATGTGGCTTGTAGAGGGACACCCAGGCTTCAAGTTCAGAGAACTTAGCTGGGAGGCTGCAAACGTTTAGGTGTGCAACTCTGAGGCTGCAGCATCCTATAACATTAGCATGGTTAATATGCATGTTAGAGGGTCCAGGGTTGGCTTTCACATCCCCTGCGAGGAGGAGAATTGGGAGGAGGTGGCAGGTAGAAGGATGCTAATGGGGAGATTGTATAGTGAGGGAGTGGTGAAACAAACCAAGTAGATGACAATCATGGTTAGTCAGGAGGGCCAGTATGACAGAGCCCATGGGGAGAGCTGATAGGCTTCGGCTTTGTGTGGGGGGTCACTGAGTATAGGTGATTCAGAGAAGGATTGTAAGTAAGCCTAGTCAGCAATGAGGATGATGGCACAGAAGTCAATAACTAGTAACAGGGCAGTCATGGTGCATAAAGTAATGAAGAGCACAGGGGAGAACATTTTTGTATTTGAAATTAGTATCATCAGATAATAAAAGTTCTTCCTTATAGACCAGCAAGCAAAAATATCTTAAGATTGTAAAGGTGAAGATTCTGAGAAGTTAACAGTCCTTTGATTACTAGAATTGCTTTTTGTATTGATTGTTTAATGATCGTGATTTGTTTGAAATGTAATGATGTAAGCACTATGAATCACCTGATGAGTGACATCAATGGGGTGGTGGTATTTAAGCAATCTGTCCATTACCAGAAACCAGCACCCCCCCCGACAAAGATCTAAACGATCGAAGTGCTGGAGTTTCTGGTTGGAGTTTGCCTTTCAATTTTGGTTATTTTGCATTTGTGCACAATACATTGTGAGGTTTGCAGCAGTATATACAGCTCAGAGTGCAGCTCTTTGTAGTGTCTTTTGTAGGTCGGAGGCAGCCTGCCACCTGCCACAAAGTGGGAGGATGGGTAGTAGGAGACTATGGCGGTGCCTGGAGAACGGTCTTCCCCCTACCACTGGCAGCCCTCAACCTGCAGTTCCAGCTTCCCATCCACAGGGTTTTGCCTTTGTACACCTATGCGGCAGTTACCAGGGCTTTGCCCACCTGGGACCATGTCACTGTCCATCCCTGGCAACCCCCCACAAAGCGGTCCCATCTGATCAGGTGTATGGGTCTGCAAATGGCACCCCTACCAGGTGCCACATCACTCCCTTTTATTCCCGCCATCTCCCCAGTGCCCCCTAGGGCACCTCCCTTGCCCCTTCTGCCCTTGTCCCCCACTTTCAGGTCCCCCCCAATCACCACAGTGTGTGGCAGTGGCACAAGTCCCTTAGACCACCTCCTGGCTGGCCTAAGTTGAGCCCCTTGGTGTGTCCATGGCAGGTATTCTAAAACAGCAAAAAGGGGATGTTGCAGCCCTGCTGTGGCACAAGCCCCCTTGCGACCTGGTGCACGGGTGCTTCCGTCACAAGGGTGGTGCAGGGCAGCTTGGGCACAAGGCATCCTGATTTCGATGCAGCCTGTGTTCAAAAATTGGGATTGCCACAAAGTTTGATGCAAGGTCCACTTGCGTCATAACCATTTGGTGCAGGCACCTTGCATTAAACATATATATCTTTTTCAGGGGTATCTCAGTCTTTAGGTCACACCGCAGGAACATCACCATTGGTGAAGCAGGATCCACACAGAAGATTTTCCAGCAGTACCTCTGGGGCCACCCACACTGTCACCACCAAAGTCACCAACCCTATAAAGGCATGAGTGTCCCTGCTCCCTCCTCAGTTCTTTCTCACCATTGACTCTGTTCGCATGGGTCTCCGAAGAAGCTCTGACACAGTTTTGTGCCACTTTGCTTTTGACTTTTATTTTACTTGGTATTTTAGAATCTCTTTCAATTAAGAGATTACTTTACCTTGTTTATGTTGAGAGTTATTCCTTCCACTTCTCTCTTCCATCGCTGCTTCTGCAAAAAGAAGATTGCCTCTTCAAACGATCATCTTTTTTGTGTCTGCTATCTTGGGCCGGAACACGACATCTCCAGGTGTGAGCTCTGCCAGAAATTTAACCAAACCACCCTCAGGTGATGTGAAAAGGCACTTAAGAAATTCCTTATGAAACAGCAGGTAGCCAGTTCTGGGCGAGGATTCTTGGGGGTCCCTCCTTTTTGGTTGACAGTGGGTCCGACGAGCTCCCAGGCCTTGAACGCACAAGACAAGTCCTTGGGAAAAAGTCATAAAAAAGACCATGATTGGGACTGCTCCTTCTGACAGTGGTCCAGCTCCCCGATGGCTTGTCTTCTTCTTCCAGGGGTACCCTGTCAGCTGCAGCTGCACTGACGCCTATTGCTGTCCAGGTCTCTGTTCCTACCAGGCCCATCACAACAGCACTGCTGCCTGCTGTACAGAGCAGCCAGTCATTGACTCCTACTTCATCATCACCTGGTGCATCGATGACAGCTCCTCCATTGTGGGCTGATACCTCTCCAGGCCCACGGACGTTGGGCTCTTCAGTCTCCCAGGCCCTGTCGGATGGGTCATTGCGCCCTATGTCATCAAGCCCTCCTCCATCAATGCAGCAGTCTACCATCATCAACCTCAATAATATCCTGACTAAGTTTACTGCAGTCCTGGTTCACCAGTTGGGTGCTTACAGGCCTGGGTCCCCCATGCCATCGATGGCCCTGTTGTCATTGATGCTGCTTAGGCCTCCTAGGGAGGGTCCCCGTATGTCGTCATTGGTACCTTGTTCATTGGACCTCAAGTTAGAACAGGTTAACACTGAGGAACAGTACCACCCTGATCTCATTCTGCCTGAAGAAGAGCAGGAGGAGGAAGGTCCTCTTTCCTCGGACAAGTCCACGGCTTCTTCTGTGAGTGAGGACTCTGTCAAGCATACTCCCAGGTCCCCTCTAGAGGACTCCACTTTCTTTAATGTCATGAAGTAGCTCTCTACAGCGATGGGCTTCTGTACTGAGGAGGAAGATGCCACCAGAAGGGAATTGGTGAACTTTCTGGAAATTCAGAGTCTTCACCTAAGGTCATTCTTCCCATCCTCCCTGCTCTGAGGAATGCCATACTGCCACCTGGCATAGGCCTGACATGGTCCCTGCCATACCCCACAGGACAGATAAGCTATATCATGCTCCCCAGGGACTACCTTACTATGCTGCACAGCCAGGGACTGATTCATTGGTCATTAAGGCAGCTCATCACAGATCTAAGGTGCCCAAGTACCTCAGCTGTCTCCCTCCTGACAGGGAATCCCAATGGATTGACCTTTGGGGAAAGAGGGTCTATTCCTCCTCCACCTTGGGGCTAAGGATTGTGAATTATCTGTCTCATATGGTCAAATACCAGAACACTGTCTGGAGGAAGAGCAAGGTGGATGCCCAGACTTTCCCTTAGTGTTCCCAGAAACAGGAGGTTCTCAAAAGCTTGCAGGATATTGAGGATATTAGCAAGCATCTCCTTAGGGCTATTTATGATATCCCTGATACAGGTGCCAGGGCAGCTGCCACAGACGTTTGCCTTTGTAGGCATTCCTGGCTGAGGGTCTCAGGTTTTATGGCAGATGTCCAGCAAAAGGTGTGTAAAACCCCTTCTAATGGCTCCAAACTGTTTGGGCCAGGTGTTCAGGACATCATCAATGACCTACAGGCATCTGCCAGAGCAATCAAGTCTGTTCACTCGCTCTGTCATACGCAGCCCAGGAGCAAACAGTGCCCTTCCGTTTGCAAGGTGTCCCACAAGTCTGGAGCAACCTCCTGCCCCCAGGGTAAGAGAAAGGCCTCCTTCTCCCTGACTACCCCCTCCTCCTCTGGTGCCACAGCATAGTGTCCTCGACATGACAGACCAGCCCCAGCAGTTGGATCCACCTCAGCTTGACTCCTTACCAGACCCCCTCTTCTGGGCACTGCTGAAGAGGTGGTGGTCGGAGTTCAGTTCTCCCTCCATCTCAATCAGTGGAGAATTGTCACTTCACATGCCTGGATTCTTCAGACAAAAAGAGAGAGGCCACACTCTGGAGCTTCTAGAGATGCCCCAAGAAACTCCTCCAATACCTTCCACCTGCCCCCCCCGAACCATCTTGTTGTCCTTTGGGAAGAAATACAGTCCCTTCTGTGGATAAGGGCAATCGAGCCGGTGCCCGGGCACCAAAGGAACAGGGGATTTTATTCCAGGTTCTTCCTGGTCCCCAAACAAGCTGGAGACCTGAGGCCCATTCTAGATCTCTAGGATCTCAATTTGTACATTCAGTACAAAAAATTCCACATGTTCACCCTACCAGGCCTGCTGCCTCTTCTCAGACAGGGTGACTGGCTCCGCTTCCTAGACACGCAGGATGCCTAACTGCATATCTCGGTGTTTCATCTGCACAGGAGATTCCTCTGGTTTTTCTTTCAGGGCAAGCACTACCAATTCAAAATATTGCCCTTTGGCTAATCCTCTGGGCTATGGGTCTTTACCAAGTGCTTAGCAGTGGTAGCTGCTGCTCTGTGAAGGGAGGGACTGAATGTTGTCCCCTGTCTGGATGACTGACTTCTAAATGGTCCATCCAAAGAGCAGTTCCTCCGGACCCTGGAGAGAACCCTTTGGCTGTTTCTCTCTCTGGGCATAATAGTCAATCTGCCCAAGTCTGTCCTGATCCCATCCCAGTGGTTGCAGTATATAGGGGCAGTTCTCAACTCAGCACAGGACAAAATCTTTCTACCTCTTAATAGGGCAGAGTGCCTGATTGTCCAGGCTCAGGAGGTGTCCCAGAGCTGTTATGTTCCTGCCAGAGTGTACCTCAGGGTACTGGATCTGATGGCTGTGGCTACTGCCATGGTTCCCTTGATCAGACTGCACATGCAGGTCTTTCAGTGGATACTCAGAGTGCAATGGGGCCAACACATGAATGACTTGGATCAGTTGGTGCTGGTCTCCTCTCCAGTCCACAGGGTACTTCAGTGGTGGATGGACCTTCAGAATCTTTTGCAGGTGGTCCCATTTCAGGTCTCCTCCCCCAATAGATCCTCACCACAAATGCCCCCAGGTCAGGTTGAGATGCTCATCTGGGTCACTTTCAGACTTAGAGAACGTGGTCCCAGACCAAAACCTCCCTGCATATCAGTGTCTTGGAGATGCGGGCAGTTTTGTATGCCATGCAGGCCTTTGAGAACCATCTCCTTCCGGGTCAGCTTCTGATCTAGTCCAACAATCTCAGTGTTGACTGCTACTTTAGCAAGCAAGGGGGAATGCACTCGTATCCCCTCTACAGTGAGTCCATGAAGGTATGGTCCTGGGCACTAGACCACAGTCTGGCCCTCTCAGCAGTCCACATCCCAGGCATACTAAACACCTTGGTGGACAGCCTCACCAGGATGCAGTCCAGCATGCATGAATGGAAACTTCTCTCATCCATTGCAGAAGATCTATTCAACAGATGGGGGCATCCAGAGTTGGACCTTTTTGCCTCCCCACTCAATGCAAAACTGCCCAATTGTCTGCTCGCTAGATCCAGGGCCTGAAGTTTTCTGGCAAGATGCATTGACCCTCTCCTTAAGTGGGAGGTTCCTTTATGCCTTCCCTCCATTCCCTCTAATTCAGAGGGTGCTAATCAAGCTGTAGATGGAGGGGGCCAGCATGATTCCAGTCACACCATTCTGGCCACAGCAGATCTGGTTTCCATTACTGCAACAGTTGGCAGAGGAAATTCTGGTCCCTCTGCCCCTTTGCAGGAATCTGCTGACACAAGCTCAGGGGACCCTGGTCCATCCCAACTTTAAGTTCCTGCATCTGCATGCCTAGCTCCTGAGGACATAGCCATTGTCTGGTTAGGGATATCTCAGAAAGTGGTGGGTGTCCTCGTGGCAGCTTGAAAGCCCTCTACCAGATCCACTTATGCCTTGAAGTGGATGAGATTTGCCATTTGGGGTGCCAAGCACCATCTGGACCCTTTCACCTGTCCGGTGAGCCAGATTCTGGACTACTTGATTTCACTATCAGACTCAGATCTCCAGTATTCATCCCTTAAGGTTCACCTTTTTACTATTTCTGCCTTTCATGAGCCCATGGGTGGTCATACTGTGGCTCAACTGAATGTGTCCTGCACTTTTTTCAGATGCATCCTGCAGCCGAAACCTCCCATCCGTTCCCCTGTCCTGGCCTGGGATTTAAACTTTGTTTTGGAGAAGTTGACCCTGTCTCTTTTTGAGCCAGCTGTGACTTGCAAGCTAAGTTTTCTTTCCTGGAAAGCATTATTTTTAGTTGCTATTACTTCTGCTCAGAGGATTTCCAAGTTTCAGGCTCTCTGGTGTGAGGAACCTTATTTGATTTTTCACAAAGACAGTGTGTCTGCACATGAATCCTAAGTTTCTTCCTAAGGCGGTGTCTGAGTTTACCTTGAACCAATCTATCCACCTTCCTGTTTATTTTCCAGAGCTTGCCAATCCAGGGAAAGCACTGCTGAATATGTTAGATGTGCACAGTATCTTGAAATATTATCTGCTTTGGACTAAGGAAAGCAGAAAGTCAAAGCAGCTTTTTGTTTCTTTTGCCCTAGGAAGAGAGTGTGTTTCTAAACGATGTTTGTCCAAATGGTTGGCCAAGTGTATTGTTTTCTGCTACAACAAGTATGGCAAAGAGTTGCCGGGCAGTCAAAGCTCACTCCACAAGGGGTATGGCTACCTCTATGGCTTGCTTCAAAGGGGTCTCAGCTGCTGACATATGTGCTGCTGCAACCTGGGGTACCATCCATACTTTTACCAAGCACTACAGTCTGGACATTGCTTCTAGAACTAGAGCAGGCTTTGGCTGTGTTGTTCTTCAGGGCCTCCTGTCTTAGGCCCCTGCTCGCTTGCCACCCAGACTGTTCTGCTGTTACTAGTCACTGCTTGGGACTTGTTCCTGTGGTGTGACCTGATGACCGAGTTACCCTCGAAGAGGATTGAATAGTTATGTAAGAACTTACCATAATAGTAGATCTTTGAGAGGATCTCTGTCATCAGGTCAGCCTTCCCTTCCACCATCCCCCTATTTGGGGTTCCTGTCTCATACTGGCTATCTGGTGCATCCAGTCTTTTATTCAGGCCTGGGCACCTCTTTCTCATAGATACATAGATAGATACATAGACAGTGTCGGCAGATAAGGGCCTATGGCCCACCCAGTCTGCCCATTTGAGCTTGTAAGTTCAGTTTGTTTTCCTAGAAGTCTGTTGCCCCTTACCCCTGACCTCTAGAATTCCTTTATTTCTATCCCATGCATTCTTAAATCCCGTGATTGTTTCAGCCCCCACCACTTCCTCTGGCAGGGTGTTCCACTTGTCCACCACCCGTTCTGTGAAGAAATTCTTTCTCAAGTTTCCTCTGAATCGTCCCTCCTCCAACTTCATCCCATGCCCTCTAGTCCTGGAACATCTTTTTGCTTAAAATAGTGTTTTCCTGCACCCTGTTCCTCCCTGTAAGATACTTGTATATCTCTATCATATCCTCTCTCCCTCCTTTCCTCCAGGAGTACATGTTCAGTTCCTTCAACCTGTCTTCATAGGACTTGTGATGCAATCCATGCACCATCTTTGTTGCCCTCCTCTGAACCTTCTCTACCCTGTCTATGTCCTTACGTAGGTATGGTCTCCAGAACTGTACACTGTACTCCAGGTGGGGCCTCACTAGTGTCTTGTATAGCGGAATTATGACCTCCCTTTTCCTGCTGGTGATGCCCTGCCTATACATCCCAGCATCCTATTTGCTTTACCTGCTGCCTTGTCACACTGTTTCCCTACCTTGAGGTCATCAGAGATGACAACCCAAGATCCCTTTCCTGCTTGGTGCATGCTATATCCTCACCCCCAACTGATATATTGTGCCAGGGTTTTGTGCCCATATGCATTATCTTGCACTTCTTTGCATTGAATTTCAACTGCCAAACCCTGACCATTCTTCAGGTTTCTGCAGGTCGCTTCTCATTCTGTCTACACCCTCTGGTGTGTCTACTCTGTTACAGAGCTTTGTGTCATCAGCGAACAGTGAAATTCTGCCTTCTAGATCCTCGCAATGTCACTGATGGAAGATGTTGAATAGGACCGGTCCCAGCACTGATCCCTGTGGTACCCACTGGTCACTCTTCCCTCTGTGGAGTGACAGCCATTTACCACCACCCTCTGTGTCCTGCCACCCAGCCAGTTACCTACCCACCACACTAATGTCCTGCCCACACCATATTCCCCAGTTTGTGTAATAGTCTTCTATGTGGCACAGTGTCAAAGGCCTTGCTGAAGTCCAGATAGGCCATGTCCACTGCCCTCCCCTGATCCACCACCCTAGTCACCCAGTCAAAAAATTCAACGAGCTTGGTCTGACATGACCTCCCCCTGGTGAAACCATGCTGCATTCTCTCTCTCTCTCTCTCTCTCTCCCCTCAGTCCCCCATGGCATTGGTTGCTTCCTTAGTCTCTGGAGGAAATTACCACTCAAGCCTTTATAGGGTTGGTTACATCGGTGGTGACGTCAGCATGGGTGGCCCCAGATGTACTGTTGGAAATCTGTGTGGATCCTGCTTCACTGACAGTGAAGTTCCTACAGTGTGACCTGATGACTGAGATCCCCTTGAAGAGCGACTGTTATGGTAAGTTCTTACGTAACTGTTCTTTCTGAAAATGAGGCCCATGGTGTTAACTCATTTTAAACTTATTATTCTTCAGACTATAAGGTCAAAGGGAAGACTGGATAGGCCAGGTGGCCTTCTTATATCAGTTTTTCTGTTTCTGTTTTTAAGGTCAGTAGTGCTACACATATTAATGCTGAGAGGTGTGCTCCTTATTTATTTATTTATTCATTATTTATTGTAAATGTTTCACCAGGAAAGGCATGCTGTGCAACAATCCGCCCGTCTCCTGGTGCGACCTGGTGGGAGGAAGAATAGGAGACAGGATAACCAGTGCTCCCAGATCTATGGGGATTCCTGTATTTTACAGGGTTTCACAGCTCAAAATGGAGTACGGGAAGGAATTCTTCTTTTTGAAAAACATACGGGAGAAATTGGCGCCGTCACTTTAAATCCGGGGAAAGTTGCAGCAAGAGTCTTGGAGTTCATCCAGATCATTTCCCAGACGTGATTACCACAAGCCTGTCCCCTGATTGGTTCAGAGACCATAGTCATGCTCTGATCATGCACTGAATGTGGTCTCTGATTGGCTATGCTGCAAGTGTTTGATGCAGAGTGCTGCCCGGGAATATTTAAACTGGCTATCAGTGTGCTTTAATTCCTGCTTTGCTTAATATTGCTGCCACCAAGAGAGACAGAGACAGAGAGAGAGAGAGAGGAGATATCGTCCCTGTCTGTCCATAGCTCCTCACTGTCTCAGCCTGCCACGTGTTTTTGGTATTTGTTTCACTGACCGGGACTCAGGCATCCAAGAGAGCAAAGATACGACCTGTTGCTGGTCCATTCTGCACTGAATTTCATTGGCTTTTAATTTTGGCAGCCCAGAAAAGACAAGGAGAGACCAGCCTGAGAGCTGCCTTCCAAGAATCTGCAAAATAAATTAACAAAAATGACCCGGGACCCCGCCGGCATCAAGGCGACCCTCACCCACTGCTGGTCCATGCCATTTCATTGGCTTTGCCGAAGAGAAGTGCCGGTAACAGAGTGAAGGAGATTAGCCTGATCCTGAGCTGCTTTCTTGGCTTCTCACCGGACGATCACCTGTAAAACAAGGTAGCAAAAAAATATTACTGTAATAACTTGTCTCTGAGTCTGGGCAGGCATCAAATTAAATCAAGCTACTCTAGCTGAAACATCTATGAATCTGCGCTGTTTTAGCTGGTACAGAGGGTGGGAGAGATTGAGGAGGGAGATTGTGAGTTTTTAATACTTAATGTTTAATATTTAATAAAAAAATAACTCCTGGTCACTGAAGGATAAAAGTGGTCTGTGATTCGGGTAAACAGTGAAATCTTTTCGTGTACTTTCCTTCTAGCATCAATTGTGTAAACTGTTTTTTTTTACTACTATATAAACTGGGAACCTGCTTTAGCTGCTAGCTTCGTCTATGAATTTGTTTAAATTATCTTCCATTGCAGAAAACGTATTTGTTGCGCTTCTGTTGATTTGCGTGAGAAATATTTCCCTCCTAGGTTCACACTGGCTTGTCTTCCTTTCATATAATTCAGGTGTGTCCTACCTAAGTGTCCATGGGACAGTGTGTACTTGGAGGTCAAGGGGATAATGAGTTCTTTTTAAATTGAATATTAACAAAAACAACTCCCATCCATGTTGGAGGATGAAAAAATAATTTGGGTACCAAACCTGTCTCTGGGGTAATCCTAATGCATCAATGATCTGCTGCTGCTTTGGTTGGGACATGTACTTGGTGGAGGTTGAGATGATCTCTGAGTTTTTTAAATGTATTAATAATATTCATTAACTGGAGAATGAAAAAAATGATTCAGGTACCAAACCTATCTCTGGGTAATCAAATAATCATGCATCATTCTTGACCTGTGTGCTGCTTTGGCTGGGACATGTACTCGGGAAGTCAAGGAGATAAGTTTGTATCGTGCATCACTGTTGGCTGCTTTGGCTATGAGTGTTTAAAAACTTGGGGGAGATTGAGGAGATGACTTTTTTATTAATTTCTTCCTATAATTGTGAATCCTGCTTTAGCCCTGAGGTGGAGAGAGTCTGTTGTGCTGCATGATAAGGGAGTCACTCTCCCAACTTGGAGAACTATAATGTACAGCTTGTTAACCTTAGTTTTTGCACTTGGTGTGGGCTCTGGTTTCCCTGTGTTGCTCAAGGACATTTTTGTAGAATATTAGTTGTAACTCTGGCTGTGTAGCATATTATTTTCACGTGGACATTGATGTGCGATATTTACCTGGGAGGATGCCTGGGAAGCTAGCTGTCAATATGTTTTACTAATTTTTCTGGTTTGGGGTTGGAATATTATATATATCCACAAAAATGCATAAAATGCAGACTTTAATAAGCTGATGGTAACTTTCTTGAGCATACTGGAAAATCTACAGGAATTTCATCCAAGTTTTACAGGGAAAATACATGAAAAATTAGGGCCTGCTACAGGAAAATGCTTTGGCTGATCTGGGAGCACTGGATAAATCGCAGGTTATCAAATGAGACACTCACTTCTCCCAAGCCTGTGACTGTTGACTTAGAATCTTCAATCTTTTTGTGTTGGTTGGGGCAGGCAGCATACAGCAGAGCTAGTCACAATGCAATGCAGTAGCTTGCATGTCACAAAATGCTGCATGACAAAAGGGCTTAAGAGGACACTGTCAACCTTCTTTGGTCTCAAAGTGTCCCTAGTTTAAAAAACACATTTTATGATTGCCAGCATTCTGCAAAGATTGCTGATGTAGCTGGTAGTTTGATTCTGACTGTTTTTTTTTTTCTTAGAAAAAGTGAAAAACAGACTGCCTTCCATACTGGGTTTACAAAACAAACACAGGTTTGTTTACATTCCTTGATCAGCTCCAACTGCATCTTTCCTGGACTTGGAAACACCCACAATACAGTCTAGCCACTTGTGATGCAGTGGGAGTTTAGGAGGCTACTGCCCCATGAATGACTGCACTGTTTGGGTGTGTTTCTAATGCTCAGGAAGTATGCAGTAAGAACAGATCCAGGATTGCAAACAAAAACAAGATTGTTTATAAATATACATTGCCATGCATTTCAGTTCTACTAAAGAAGGAGACAGACAAAGCAAACAGCAACATCAATGAATTTTAGAGAAGGTAAGCAATCATAACATGTGAGTTTTTAACTAGAAATGATATGATAAAAAACAGGTTAACAGTACCCCTTTAATTGCCATTGAATCACATTTTTACCTGCAGTATACTGCAGCCTTTTGTGATGTACATCCTGGCTGGCGCTGCTGTAGCTAGGAACTCTTCTGCTTGAAGGCTTTCTTCATAACTTTTTTTTCCTTTGTAGTAATTCACCACAGAGAATCCTATTTAACATACATAATTCGAAATGTAAATTGTGCCTGTTGTCTAATTGCTCCTGATTTTACGTCAGCTTCCTGCTGGAGGCTAGGGGCAGGATTCACAATGGGGGATTTTTAAAGTTCCCCTCCGCAACTGCTGTTGCGGACTGGAATCGCCCGCAGTTGCGGCGGTAGCGATCCACAGCCGCAGCAGTTGCGGAGGGTGCTATGGCGGGTTCCGATGCCCGTAGCAGCCTCCTGCAGCTGTGGTACTGTCCATGGCAACAGCATCTGCAGGCTGCCGTATTCCATGGAGCTGGTCACACTCCGGCTCCACCTTCGTGAATACCTGCAGCTGCGGGCGAACTGCGGCTTCACAGGTGGATTCCCACTAGCGCTGAGGTTTTCCCACAGCTGCGGGTCCTTCTCCCCCTTTAGTGAATCCTGCCCTAGGTGTTTGCTTGTGTGCCTGAACTCCTCAAAGAGTGTCAGATAAGTATTTGAGGTTTTGCTCAGTGTGGTCTGAATGCAGCCTGGTGCCTAGGTAAGCCTTTTTAACACATTTTCTCTATCAGATCAGTTTTCTCTCCCTGCTCTGTTGATTGTTCATGGTGCTTATTTTTTCTCATCCCAAGAGTTTCTGTACCCCAACAAGTAATTTGTAACCTTTTTGAGATTTAAGTCTGTTTTTGGAGAGTTTTTTTATTCCTTCAATTGCCATAGCATTTGACACAGTCTGCAATATTTTGACTTAGTTGCATAATATTTGGAGGGGTTTGCATCACTTTTATGTTGCATGCGCACATCCGTAGCAAACTTTTTGTTACAGTACCAGCTTTCAGAGGTGTGTCACTGTTGGGCCCAGTGCAGCTGAAGCTTCAGTAGGCTCAGCAGTGACAGGCTAATGATCAGCACGGCTGATAATGACACTGCTCTCTGCTTGCATGGTAGAAACTTTGTGTAGTTGAAAGGAGCAACCTGATCCTATCACAGAGTGGCTCGGTCCTTTCATTTGCATGACACAACCTAGCAAACAGCTGAGCAGCATCACAACTAGCTCCAAGCTTGCCCCATGTGAAGAGGAGACATGCAAAAACAACTCCCTCCCACTGCCAAGTATCTTGCTCACCTTCTAATCCTTCCCTATACCCTGTCCATAGAAAAACAACTCTCTCCCACTGCCAAGTATCCCACCCTCCTCCCAATCCTTCCTCATGCCCTGTCCATTGCAAAACTCCCTCCCACTGCCAAGTATCCTGCCCACCTCCTGATCCATACCCATGCCCAGTCCATGGAAAAACAACTCCCTCCCACTGCCAAGTATGCCACCCACCTCTCGATCCTTCCTCATGCCCCATCCATTGAAAATAAACTTTCTCCTACTGCCAAGTATCCTGTGCACTTCTCAATCTTTTCCCCTGCCCTGTTAATTGAAAAACAACACCCTCCCACTGCCAAGTATCCTGCAACCTTCTGATCCTTCCCCGTGCCTCGTCCATTGAAAAGCAGCTCTGTCCTACTGCCAGGTATCCCACCCACCTCCTGATCCTTCCCTGTGCCCCATTCATTGAAAAACAACTCCCCCTACTGCCAAGTATCCTGTCCACCTCCTGATCCTTCCTCTGTGCCCTGTCTGTATACCTGTAAAAGAAGAAAATGGTCCAACGACAACTTCTGCCCCCCCCATCAGCACCCCCCACACCATACTTACCTATCCAGTCCAGCACTGCTCCTTCTGGAACATCCTGCTTCTTCTGTGCTCCACCAGGAATTAACTGAAAACAAGCTAAGGTTGGTAAATGGCTTTTTAATATGTTTTAAACTTTTACTCATAACTTTGTCATTTTTTAATATTTGTACCCCAAATATTCAACATGGTATTTTGTTAACCTCACCTCATGAACCAGGCAGATGAAATTTTTCAAATTGCCCCCAAGATGTATTTTTGCAGTCACTCTACAAAATCATGTTTTGGACAGGATTTAAAAAAACGTTGCCTGTCTTGATCATAAGGTGGGGTAATAAAAAAAAGTGTTGAACATTTGGGGGTCAAAATCTGAAAAAAAACCCCAAAACAACAAAGTTATGAAGCAATACTAAAATTCTTCAATGTTTACTTTACTGTTTGTCCAGATTTTGACACCAGAGTTTCAACATAGCCTTTTTTATATCCTACCTCTTGAATAAGGCACGTTTAATTTTTCAAATCCCCTTTGAAACATGTTTTGCAGTCGTTCCACAAAATCACCTTATGGACGATATTAAAAAAAAAAATTCCACTTGTATTGATCATGAGGTGGGATAATAAAAATTGTGCTGAAAATCTGGGGTCAAAATCCTTAAAAACAACGTCATGAAGCAATGTTGAAATCATTCATCATTTTCTCATAACTTTGCTATTTTTCTAGATTTTGTGCCCACATTTTCAACATAGCTTTTCATATACTCCACCTCATGGACAAGGCAGGTGTGATTTTTAAAAATCTCCTCTGAAACATGTTTTTGTAGTTATTCCGTGAGATCACCTTTCAGGCAGGATTTGAAAAATTCCACTTGCCTTGATAAAGTGTTGGGTTATAATAAGACTATGTCAAAAATGTGTGGTCAAAATCTCAAGAAACAACAAAGTTATGAAGACATGTTAAAATCCTTCAATGTTTACTCCTAGCTTTGCTATTTTACTAGATAGCGACTCCACATTTTCAATATAGCCATTTCTGTACCTCATGTCATGAATGTGACGTCATTTTTCAAATCCTGCCCAAAACGTCTTTTCACATTTGTGCCGCAAAATGGCATTTTGGACAGGATTTCATAAATGAAACCTATCATGTTCATAAGGTGACTGTGTTGAACATTTGAGGTCAAAACTGAAAGAAAAAAAAAGCAAAATTATGAAAAAACAGTGACATTTTTCAATGTTTACTCCTAACTTTGCAATATATATATTTTTTTAATTTATTGTACTTTCTTCTTCTCTGCCTAGCTAACTTCAGCCACTGTCTCTCCTAGATCCATCAACCGCTGTCCACAGAGCTTAATTTTTTGACCATGTCAGTGCCTGATGGATTGTCCCCTGTGCAGAGCTACCCATTGTGGCTCCATTGCTGTTCCACCTGTAGTTACCCAGGTAGCAGTGTTGTAGCTGAGCAGGCAGTCCTCCCTCCCTCCCTGAAGGAGGAGGAGGAGGGCACTCGATTCTTCTCCCTCAACTGGCATCTGATGACCTTGGCTTGCTTCTGAGCGTTGGTTGCCAGCATTGTGAGCAGTAGCACTACTGCTGCACTAATGGGTCGGCCTATCTTTGCAGTATTTTTACTTTTTAACTCACATTTTCAACATATTCATGTTTTTTAACCCCACTGAATGAACATGGCAGGCATCATTATCAGATGCCCCTCCTAAACCTGTTTTTGTGGTCGTTCCACAAAATAGTGTTTTGAGTTGCAAGTCATGGCTGATATCTTACTTGAGATGTGGAGTTGGATCAGTTTGTTTGCAGACAATATGAAGATGGGAGCTGTGGTAGATGACATTGAGGGTTGGAGGGGGCTGCAGGAAGACCTGATCAAACTACATGAATGGTTAGAAACATGGCAGTTGGGGTTCAGTGCCAAGAAGTGCAAGGTATTGCACTTCGGGGCTAGGAACCAGGGGAGGAGCTATCAGCTGTGAGGGGTACAAGTGGAAAGCACTGAGGAGGAAAGGGATCTAGGGGTACTTATAACGGGGAGTATGAACAACTCAGCTCAGTGCAGGAAGGCGGCAGCAAAAGCCAACAAGATGCTGGGGTGTATAGTGAGGGGAATCTCCTCCAGAAACAAGGAAGTGATCCTTCCCCTGTACAGTCACTGGTCAGGCTGAACCTGGAATACTTTGTGCAGTACTGGCGCGGGGCAATTTCAAGTTGAGGGCTAGCTGCATAATTGGGCAAGCTCGATAGACTGTGAGGCCTGTTTCTGCTGGTGTTTCGTATGTTTGTATGTATCTTCGTATAAATGAAACCTGTCATGTCACATGCATGTGGGCAAACAAATACCTAGTATTTTTAACATTCAAAGTCAGGATATAAGAAAATGACAACATTATGTGTGAACCTCTTCATTTCCCAATCATGACAATTTCAGTATTATACCCTTGTGTTATTAATTTGTTAATTATCGCCTCTGCACAATTAATGCCAAACACCTAGATAGTAACTACAAGTAAGCAAACGTTCAGCATTGACAAATACTTGTTCTCTATTGATGCAAGCGTGCATACATTGAAGCAAGTCTGCAAAAACATTGCTGGAACACAACAATTGATGCAAATTTCCAATGCAGACCCTCATTTTTGATAGTCTTTCGTGTGATGGAGAGGGAGAAGGGCACCATAGAGTTCTATAGACCATTTTCAGTGAATAAGGATTGTAATGCATATAGTAAGACCCTGAGACAGTCTCTGTATTGTGTATTCTGTCTGTTCTGCACTGGCAAGACCAGTTTCAACACCTGTTCTCTAGCTCGGTCGTGGCCGAGGTAAAGGTACATCTGACATTAGTTGCACAGATAGCTCCTTTATCAATGAACTCTTCTACAAGGAAGATCAAATGGTCAGAACTCAGAACATCCCACCCCTTACACCCAATTTTCAGAAGATCTATCCCTCTGGGGGATCAGAAGAGGTATGTCCAGATGAATCAGGACATCCTTCACAGAGCTTGGGTGGAATTATACTTTTTTCAGATTTGAATGTTTCCAGAAACATGTCCGGGTAATGGAACGTCTCTTAGCCAGATGGTCTGGAAGGCTCCCAATGCAACAGTATTCCAACAAGATGAGTGAGTGAAGGAACTGCAGTCTTTCTTGATCCCATCTCTATTTGATCCAAAGAATATTTCCTTCCTGGCTGAGGAGACCTGTAAGATTCTGCAGCTACCCAAGACAGTCTACCACTAAGCTGAATGTTAATCTCATTTTGTCCTTCAGAGGGACTGCACCTAAAGGCTTCCAAAGATTCAAACACTTTGTATAGATAGTTGAAGAGAAATGGGATTAAGTGGACAAGAAAAAGCAATTTGCTAATTCATTGGTGAAGTGTTATCCTTTTCTCGGCTCAGTTAAACAAGGGAGTGTTATCCTGTTTTCACTTCTGGAAGTTTCTTTCACTCCAGCTTCCACGTGGATGTGGTGGCAATTCTGTTCCCAGCAGTTCCCTTGCCTCCCATGCAGGGCGTCTGGGTCAGTCTGCCGCTGGATCCTCTGCCCCAAGCTTTTGTCTTCAGGTGCCCATTTTTAAGACCCCCAAAGGTCTAGGTACTGGTTCTGCTCCTGCCAATTCCTCAGCTATTTGACTTCCTTTTGTGGCCCCCCTCTACTGATTCCTTTCTGCCCCAATGCCTCAGTTGCCAGGATTCTGGTAGGGGGCAGGATCTCCTTGTTTCTGACAAAATGACAGATCACGTCAGATGGGTGGGTCCTCAATGTTATTTGAGTGGGCTAAGTGCTGGAATTGATTGCACCCTCCCATGCATCCTCCCAGCCTTTTCCACTACCCTCCAGAGCACTTATTGATTGTGTTGACTGAAGTCCATTCACTTTCAAACAGATGGGCTATTCAGCTTGTGCTCTTTGCCAAAATGCACCTGGGTCTCTAGTCAAGATACTTCCTAGTTCCAAAGAAGATGGGAGACGTACAACCTGTTTTGGACATTGGAGACTTGAACAAATATCTTATGGACAAAAATGTTTGTATACTTTCCCTTCAGTTCCTCCTCACTGTGCCCTTGCACAGGGATTAGCTCTGTGCTCTGGAAATGCAGGATGCATAACTGCACATCAAGATTCAGCACAGCCAATGACAATATTTGTGCTTCCTTTTGGAGGGCCTGCACTACCAATTTTGTTTTTTTCCTTTGGCTTGTCCTCCGTGCTGTGGTTCTTTACCAACTGCTTAGCTGCAGTGGCCATGGCCTTATGCCAGGAAGTCCTATAAGTATTCCCTTACATGGATGATTGTCTTATAAATGCACTGTTGAGAAAAGTGAATGTTAAGACTTTGTCCTGGACTCACCAGTTGTTTTACCTAGTGTGTATCTTGGTCTGTGAACCCAGGTCAGTTCTGACCCCTTGCTGATGCCTTCAGTTTACCAATGTCGTCTTGGAGACCGCTTCAGCATGGTAATTTCTTCTGGACTTCCTTGCTAACATACCCCAGGTGATACTGGTTGCTTCTAACCACTTGCAAGATCCATGTTTCAGCTTCTGGGTCTCATGGTGGCTTCCCCTCTTTCACATGCACATTCCCCAGTGGGTGCTTCTTGCACAGTGGGCCTATGCTTTCCAATACCAAGATCACCCTGTTTCTGGTCACAAACCCATCTTTGCTGATGGCAATACTGTGCCCATCTGCTTTAGGGGTCCCCATTTCTCCATCCTTCCCCATGGGAGGTCCTCACCATGAATGCTTTCTTCCGTGAAGGTATGTGGTATGGCCATTTATATCCTGGTGGTCCAGTTGGAGGTGCACCACAGGATCCTTAACTCATTGTCTCCTAGCAGACGCCTGTAGTCGTCAGTAAAAAAACACTGGTGTGTCCTGAGGACGTCTGCAGAAGTCGGCTACTGACTCCCAGTGTGCCCTTGCAACATCTGGAGAGGTCACTTATATATTTTAATATATAGTGTAACAGAATATAATATATATTTGACTGCATAGCACCGTTGGAAAGATAATTTTATGCTGAACAACTTTGTCACTGATATTTTGTGTATATTATGTATACTTTAGGAGTTATTTGCATTTGTTTATGGTATGGTGTGTATGGCTGACATGTTTTCCATCAAGATTCACCTAAGCAGCTTGAATAAAATTCACTTTTTTGGCACTTCAGCAGGTATAAAATAAAAACCGTATTGATTACAACTGGTTGCATAGCACCATTGGAAAGGCATTTTTGTGCTCATCAACTTTCATGCTGATACTTTGTGTGTATCATGTATACTTTTGGAGTTATACACATTTGTTTATGATATGGTGTGTGTGGTTGAGATTTAGCCCTCAAATCTCATCAAAGCACCTTGACTAAAATGGGGAAAATTACATTTTATAGTAAAAAGATATCTTTTTTTAACAAACATAATATTAAAACACCATCTAATGTCTGTATGTTTAATTTGGTGTTGATATTTTACATATTTTCCAACAAAAAATGCTTTATGTTGCCCTTTTTTAGTGAAAAAAAATATTTAGTTTGCTCTTTTGATCAGCGTTGAAAAAAAACAAAATTACTTATTATTACATGCATGCCATCATTGGAAAGGTAATTTTGTGCTGAATAACTCTGCCACTCATATTTTGTGTCTAGCATGTACAGTTATTGAGCTATTAGCATTTGTTTGTGACATGCTGACTATGGCTTGATTTTGCTTAGAAAGGCCCAGGATTCACTGTTAAAAGTATACAGGAGATTCAGGAGGCAAGTGGTGTAATCTCAGAGTGAGTCTGTGGAGGCAATGAGTTAAAGGGCTCCTGCACATGCATTCCCCAATATGTAAACTGGTCCTGGTGGAGGACCGTAACTTTTTTTGCATTTAGTTCTTTTTCTCCCCTGGCCCCAAGCAGCCCTCCAGATGCCAGCCACTCCAGCCACATCTCCCTGATTTTCCTACAGGACTTATCATTGCGTGATGGCAGCATGGCCTGGGTATTCATTGGGTGCAAGGCTACCAGGTGGGTGGAAGCTAGTGACTGCCAGGAATCTGTTTTTTCCCATTTTCTCCCTTGCAGAGTGGATGTGCAGTGCTGCCCAGATGTCTGCATGCACGCTACTGCATGTGAAACATCAGCTGCTGCCACTCCACCCCCATCCAGACATTCCTTGGCTGCCATACCCCCCAGCTGACAGTAGAGGCCAGGCTAACACTGGGCACTGAAACCCTCCCACCCTGGGTGAGAAGAACAGTCCTCCAGATTCTCTATCCTCTCCTACCCTGCCCAACTCCCAGCATCCCAGGTCTGTTCCTGAAACCAGGTCATCAGCATGGTAGCAGAAGAGGTGCTTGGTGCCTCAGCCCTCTGTGCCACTGGACCGGCGTGGGGCCATAACTTTGTTCTAGAATCTCTTACAAAGGTTCCCTTTGAACTGGCTGCCACTTGCGTAATGTGCTCCTTTTCTGGAAGACACTGTTCACTGTGGTGATTGCTTTGGCTCGACAAGTGTCCAAGCTTCAGGCTTTGGTTGTGAATCCTCAGCACCTTGCTTTTCACCTGGAATGGATGTCTTTACGTACTCATCCATGGTTCCTTCCTGAAGTGGTTTCTAACTTTGAAGTAGCATATTCATCTTCCTGTGTTTTTCCCTTCCACTCAGAATAGTGGTGAAGTTCTGCAGTCCCTGCACATCAGTCATGTGTTACACTGCTATTTGGACCTTATGAAGAACTGTGGAAAATCCTCACAGCTTTTTATTTTGTTCATCCCTCTCTCCAGATAGTGGGCACCTCTGTTTTGAAGCAGTGTCTTTCCAAATAGTTGGCATCTTGCTTCTCCTTTTGTTACCAG
Organism: Neoceratodus forsteri; assembly: GCA_016271365.2. Taxonomy (NCBI): domain Eukaryota; kingdom Metazoa; phylum Chordata; order Ceratodontiformes; family Ceratodontidae; genus Neoceratodus; species Neoceratodus forsteri. The sequence continues at coordinate 1,113,985,686 of CM028131.1, forward strand.
AAGCATGACAAGGAGCTTCCTCGTTTGATTCATGGCTGCCTCTGTGGCTTGTTTAGGTAATGTCTCAGTGGCAGTTCCATGTCAACTGAGTGACTGAATTACGGCGACCACAGTTTCAGCAATGGGCAATTCAGTGAATGTTAGAAGGTGAATATTGGCACTTTACAGTAAGGGCGACAACTGCATTACTGCTTTTCTGAGGGGGGCTTCAGAACGCTGACCTTTTCTTTTCTTGTGGGGGGCTTTGCCCCTATACCCCCCTTACTTATATAACTAACCTTGAGGTCATAGCACCTCAGACAGAGGGGAAAGCAACTGTCATCTGTACTGTAGGGTACCAAAATGTTACCTTTGCCACTTTAACATTTGCCAAATTCACATCACTGAACTTGCCATTGCCATAATTCCATTGTTCAATTGACTTGCTACCCTCAGCTGCTGACATATGTGCTATTGCTATGTGAAGTTCTGTCCACACATTCATGGAACATTACAATCTGGACCTGGTGTCCTGTAGATGGGCTGACTTTAGCCTTACCATCCTAAAGGCCTTCTGTCTTAGGGTCCTATACATCCTTACTAGGGGCTTTCCTTTTACTTTACTTTATGCACCATTTGGGAATTGTTCCAAAGGTGAGTCTCTGTGGAGGAGAAGAAAATAGTTTTATTACTTCCCAGTAACAGTATATGCTTGTGAGAATTTCCTCCACAGAGTCACAACACCTCAACCACCTACCCCATTTCTGTATTATGGGTGGCATTCTGTTGTAATCTACCAGTTGTTGCATGCTGTGTCTTTTTCTTATACTGTGGCCTGGATAGGCATCACAGTTTTCCATTTCCTTTACCTCTCCCATGTGCCTGGTTCTGGTCTCTGGGTTCCTGTCAGCATGATTTGACTCTAAACTTATGTTCAGCGGGAAAAGGAGGAGTAATAGTGTAGGGGCTGAAGCTTCAGTGGAATGGGGTTCATGTCTCCCTAAAAGTTTAGGACAGACCAGACGAATCTGGAAGGAGATGCAGTAAGCTTACTTAGGGACCAAGATGCAGAAGGTTTATTTAAAATGGGCAAGAGGAACAATAGGATAACAATTTTTCTGTGATGCTTCAAGGCAATAGAACAAGAGAGCAAAACAACCCAATCTGAATCAACAGTTGGCCTGACCAATAGCAGTGAGTTAATCCTATTCAGTCCAGGTCCTGCATGCACTTTGCTGAGGTGGCGAGACAACTGACAAACCAAGCTTGGACTTTGCAATGTATTGGCTGATCAGCAAATCGGAATTGACCCCACAAAGTGCTTTTTATAAACAGATCATAATGGGGCGTCTCCTGGACGAACAGAAAACAAAGAGAAACAATGCTAGCTAACCGATGAGAACTTTCTGATCCTCTGTGACTCTTGGTGAGAAGCTGAAGTCTCCTGGTCAAGCAGATGGTTTTCTGGATGATCCGCAGTAATGACCACTAGTAGGTCCTTGGCACCCAGGCAACCTGCCAACAGGAATACTTCTGGTGATGTGACTCTTGGTGAAGCATCTGCAGGGTGACACTGGTACGTATCTGACCTTTGGGCGGGTGACAAAATAAGAAAACAGTTGGACACAATGTCAGCTGTGGTCCTTCAATCTTGAGCTGGAGCAGCTCCTAAGCTGACTTACTTCTGGATACCTAACTAGTGGCTCTCTACAACTTACCATTGCACAACTAATGCTGGAACACTATGGCGGAGATTCAAAGCAGGTCAAAGTCACTGGTGACAGGTCTGCTGAAGATGGAGGATTGACTGGGGACCCTATTAGGTCAGTGTTGAATGCAGATGAAATTGGTCCTGGCAACAGAGGCAAAGCTGATCATCGAGTACTCAGGAGACACAGTCCAATAACACAGGTTGGGTTGCAAGCAATGCTGATCAGTTCTTAGGCAAATGGGTTTAGTATCTAGGGGGCATCAGGCAGGCAAGCAGCAGCACAGTTCAGTTCAGGTGGGGCTCAGGTCCATCATCATAACTCCATGGGTGACCTAGGGCCATCAGACAGTCCCCTCCAAGAGGGTACTATACCCTTAAATATCTTTCCCTTGCTCTGGCTGCTTCAGTGGAGCCCCCTCTAGGGACAGAGTCACCCCCTAGTTAATATTCATGAGGGTCTCTGTGCCTATTCTGGGGCTGTATGCCCTGCCTCACCTCCCTTATGAATATTAATAGGGCATTTGTGCCTTGTCTTTGTGTAGGGCCTTGTTTAGCTCTGCCCTCTAATTAACATGTTGGAGGGCTAGGACCCTCACTATTGGCCTCTCCCTCCTAGTACTCACTATGGGCCTTGGTTCCCTGGCCCCGCTGAGTGCTCGTTATGCAAATATAAAACTGGGCTGCAGCCCAATGGCTTGCTCCCAGTGGCTCCCTAGCATCAGATGATGTGAATTCTCAAAAGAGGCTTCTAGTTCCGTGTTCCTCCCTATTATTTCCTTGGTGCCGACTGGCACAAGTCAGAAATGCAGAGCTCTTAGCCCACTGTGCCCCTTTTCCTTGCTTGGACTCTTGGCCTGCTCCTCCCTCTGCTGGTGCTGACTGGTGCTGAAGCAACACAGGAGGGCATCTAGCCCACTATGCCCCTTTTTCCTTTTGGGCTCTGGCCCATGTCTCCCTTGCACCCCCCCCCACTCGCTGAAGCACCTGTGGTGCGTGAGTCCAATTGGCCACCCAATCTGCTGCTTCCTGGCTTTTTCCCTCTCCGGCATGCCTGTGGCACAAGAACACAATACACTTGGGTGCACTGCCCACTCACCGCCTGACCCAGGATGGCTGCTGCTACTGTGGGGGTCCTGGGAGGCGGCTGGGGAACTGTGCTCCCACCCAGCTTCTCTGCTGCTCCTCCTCCTCTGTGGCTGGGAGGATGTAACTACTGGGTCTTTGAGGAGCTTGTTGCTGCCTGGACCCAAATCGCTGCTGCACACCTAGGTCCGCCACTGATAGCAGTTCCTCCTGACACAATGAATGGGTCTGCTGCTGCTGCACTGGGACTCTACAGGTAGAAAAGGATGGATCATGTCAGGGAGCCCCTGCCCCCAGCCAACTAACTGATGCTGCCACAGGCCTGGGCTGGAGGGTAGCAACCCTGGAGGAGCCACTGGCCTGCCTGAGGTAAGTTCAGGCATCCATGCTCCCTGCATCCTCCACCCTGGCAGCCAAGCCACAACTGCCCCCTGAAGCCACTTCCCAGGCCCTTTTGTAGGGCAGGGAGGCCCTGCCTGGCAGCTCTGGGGATTGGGGCTTTCAAGGCCTGGAGGGAGGATCTGTTGGCAAAGCTGAGTCCTGCCCTTGACCTCCCTGCTGCGCCAAAATGGCACAAATTTAGAAAAAGGTTGGGGGAGGTGTTCTAGGACTGACAGGCAGGGGAGAATGGAAAAAAAAAAAAAAGAAAAAAATCCAAATCCCCAGCTCGGGGAACAGTCCCCCTTCATTTTTGTGGTGCACTACAGTAGGGCTGCCCACATTATATAGGTGGCACCAACATGGGCGGCCCTATTAGGCAACAACATTTCCAAGTAGTTCTGACATGAATGGTTTACTGTTCCAAATATGTCGCTCTATGGAGGAGATTTCTCTTGAAAATCTACTTTTACTGGTAAGTAAAGAAACTGTCCCTCTCCATTGATTTATGGGCAGAGAAAAGGACAGTGTTGTCAGCATATAGCCTAGTCAATATGAACGCAAATGAAGAGGTAAGGGGTTTATAAATAAAGAAAACAGTAGAGGACACAGAATAGACCCTGAGGAACACCTAAATACACATGGGAAGATACTGAGATAGAGCCACCCCATGGTGCAATAGGTAAAAAGTGAACCTTAACACTGACATATTTTATTTATTTATTTTATTTGAAAATTGGTGATCGGGAAAGGCACACTGAGCCTTCCATGTGTGACCCGGGGTGAGGGGAACCAAGGATATAAATACACAGTTGACACAATTCACATTAACAATAAAGTGAAAAACAGAAAACCCAGTGAAACTGGAGTAAGTGCTCAATGAGCAAACAATGCAAAAGCAACAAAGTGAGCATTCAAATCAATTGTATGGGAAGCTGTTAGGGGGAGGGAAAGCAGGAGCAAGAGGGGGAGGGTAAGAGTCTCAGCTGATGCCTGAGGGAGTCAGTGGAGTTAGTGAAGCGGAGGGAAGAGGGGAGCTGGTTCCAAAATGAGGGAAGACAATAGGAGAAGCTGTTAGGGGGAAGGAAAGCAGAAGCAAGATAGGGAGGAAAGAATTCTCAGCTGATACCTGAGGGAGTCAGTGGAGTTAGTGAAGCGGAGGGAAGAGGGGAGCTGGTTCCAAAGTGAGGGAAGACAATAGGAGAAGCTGTTAGGGGGAAGGAAAGCAGTAGCAAGATAGGAAGGTAAGAATGTTCAGCTGATACCTGAGGGAGTTAGTGAAGAGGAGGGAAGAGGGGAACTGGTTCCAAAGTGGGGGAAGATGATAGAAGAAGGCTGATTGCCCAGCAGAGGTGCAGAGAGGTAGTATTGCAAAGATGTTAGGATCCCTAGAGCAGTGAGAACAGGAGGCAGAGGGGATGAGGGAGAGAAGTGATCAGAGGCAGGAGGGAAGGGACCCAAACCAGTATTTAGATATGAAGGAGGCACAGTGAATCTGGCGATGTAAGGAAGAAGGAGAATGGACAAGGATAAGTAAAGTAAGCAATGGTGAGTTTGGGAGGGAGAGCTGGCAGCAAAATGATAAATGGAGTTATAGAGGGTATCCAGTGTGGCCAAGGAGGTGGAGGTGGCAGACACAGAGACCATGTCCACATAATCAAAGTGTAGTAGCACCGTTTTGATCACAAGCTCCCAGTGGACCTGTGGGGACGTAGTCTTTATTGTGGTATAAGGCACCAAAATTAGACTGAAGCTTGGCATGTATGATGTTGATGTGGGTAGTGAAGTCAAGCTTGCTGTCAAGACACACACAGTGGTACTTGAAGGACAGAATCACTTCTAGAGGAGAGCCATCCAAGGTGGAGAAGATGTGTATGGATTGGAGTCTGGCCAGTTTTTGGTTGGTGCCAAAGGTCATAGATAATTTTTTTTTTGTGTTGACTCAGAGTTGGCTAGCTTGAAACTGGAGTAGAATATTGTGGAATTCTTGCTAGAACAGACATTCTACAGCTGAGGTTGGGGGACCAGAAGTGTAGATGACTGTGTCATCTGCATGCATGTGAATACGTAAGTTGGCACAGGCTGAGGGGAGGTCATTGAGAAAGATGTAGAAGAGTATGGGACCCAGGATGGAGCCCTGCGGGACTCCTACCTGGATGGAAAGGGGAGATGATGGAATGCTAGCAACCTGTACTAACTGTTGATGGCTCATGTGGTAAGAATGGAACCAGTTGACAGCGGAAGCTGAGAGGCCAGCAGAACTTAGTTTATCCAGGAGGAGAGGGTGACACACTGAGTCAAAGGCCTTTGCCAGATCGATGAAGACGGCTGCCGTGATGTGCCCCTGATCTGTCCCTGAAAGGATAAAATCAGCTACATGTAGCAGGGAGGAGACAGTGGAATGATCCTTCAGGAAGCCACACTGGAATGGGGTAGAAGAAATCAGACAGTCCAGTGTAGAGTAGCTTCTTTTGCAGGTTGGTAAGTGAGGGGAGGAGGGAAATTGACCAGTAGTTACTGGAGTAGGAAGGGTCCCTCCCTTTGTGGAGTGGTATAACTTTGGCTAGCTTCTAGGGCTGTGGGACTGCTCTGAGATAGAAGAGGAGGTTGAGTAAGTGGGTCTGGGGCGATGCAATAACAGAAGCGGAGATATGGAAGAGTGTATGATCGAGCCATCAGAGCTAGACTTACACAGGTTTAGGGATTAAAAGACAGTCAGTGTCTCCTGCGTAGTGACAGGAAAGAAAAGGAAACATGGGGAGGGGAAGGGAGAGGGAACATGGTTTGAAAAAAAATGGAAGCTGGGAGAGAGGAAGGGAGAGCACAAGTGGTGAAGAACTCATTGAAGTGAGCAGCAACAGAGAAGGGGTCAGACACAGCTGAACCATTTACCAAAAGGACAGAGGACCCAGATTGGATGGGGTGAGGGAAGGCTCAAAAAGGGAGTGAACTGCCTACTAGAACTTTGAGGGGGTGTTAAGGTTGTTCTGAAGGTAGGCCTTGAAATATTATGATTTTGCAGCCTGGACAACCTTCGTGCAGAAGTTCCAGCTAGCCCTATACCGGTGGAGGTCTGTAAGGGAGTGAGATAGTTTATAGCATGCCCAGGCAAGATCACATGACTTGCACTGGTCATCAGTTCTGGGGTAATCAGACAGTTAAGTGTGATTTGTATGATCTTCAACCATTTTGATTCCTGGTGTTTGCAATGACACTGATAAATCTAATCAAAATTTGAACACAGTTCGAAAACATTACCGAAGACAGTTGTATGAAAACAGGATCTATGTCTGTTACACTTCATCTGCATTTGCAGTTTGTTTGTATCTATCATCATAATCATTTCCTTAAATGCTAAATTCAGAGGTACCTTCGGTACAGTTGAAGACTGATGGTCTACCCGGAGCATGGACATTCCCAACTATGGGCCAGGTGAGAAGAACCCTGCCCCAAGCTTCGCATGCTCAAGATGCAGACTTTGGGGTGCAGAGAGAGAGAGAGAGAGAGACCATCAGCCACAGGGCTAGCCCTGCATCCTGGAGTAATGGATATGGTCGACATTTCTCCAAAATGTAGAGAATTAGTCATAGTGTATCATGGGACCCACACGTGGGTCATGATTGGATGATAGCTGACATAGAGAGACCTGTACATAGTTCAGACTGAGCCATGTGGACCCTCATGTGGGTCCTGTTAAGGTAGATAGCATTTGTTGACCACAAGAGTGCATGCCAGTCAAGTCCATTAGGAAGGCAAATTAGGAGTGAATTGAATGTTACAAGTGAGAACAGTAAGGCTGGGCGAAGCCGGGGCCGATGGTTAGGTAGGAGGAGGCTGCAAAGCCAGTACGATAGGAGGCGAGGTTTGAGATGAGTAGACTTAATACGCTGATTGCATTAAAGCCAAGAAGGCTGGTATGACCGTGAAGGCTAGTACAGTAAGGGTAGGAGAAAACCAAAGGTATTGGTATGACTGGGGAGTGCAATAATCTGATAAAAGCTGGTGAGGTGAGGGTCATTAGAGGATTGACTGCTGGTATGGTGAGAGTTGCTGGTATGGTGAGAGTCACTGAAAACCAGATGTATTGGTATGAGTATGAGAGACTGAGCCAGCAGTCATCAGTTAGGGAGGACTGACAAGATGCTGAGAGCGCTAATGCCATGAAGGCTATGCAGAGCATCTGTATAAGGCTAAGCAAGGCAGTGACCAAATAAATATATAATGATTATAAAGCTGCACCCGCTGCCTGGTGCCATGATGCCCACTGCAATGATGCAGTCCCCCACCTTGGGCAAAACAGAAAGGCCACAGAGAAGTATCATGACACCAAAACATGAATTAAACCAATAAAGTAAATATGCTGTGAGCAGCTGACCGAGACCAAACAGCCAAGTAAAACAATAAGTGAAATTGATCGAATGCCAGCAACAGCAGCTGAGCTGATATGCTGAAGGTAAATGTTCATAGGCAGGTACTTATGGAGAAACAATAATGGTATAAATTGAACAGAGTACATACCAGCATCTGCAGTAGGATTAACAAGCCATGGGGTAAAGGGCAAATGCAGTTAAATATACATAGCCAGCAGTGAAGATAGGCAGGCAATGGCAGCAGTTGTAGCTGAGGCCAAAACACCAAGGGAAAGAAGGAGTAAATTAGATGAATACAGCCAGCCCTTCGAGGAGTGGCCAGAAACCGTCTGACAAGCTGCTGAAGCAGGCGGCAAGGAGGTAGGAGAACAATAAACATGAGTCCTGTAGCAGGACAGACTAACAAATAATAGCAGGGGAGAAGCAAGCAGACAGGAGTAGAGCAACACCACTGGAGGCGGGAAACCCCAGTATGGCATGCAACAGACAAAACGGAAGGGAAAGATGCAGGGCAGAAGCCAAGAAAAGAAAGCAGGCTGATGCCACAGGGTAAACCGATCCAGCAGGGGACAGAGAGAACCAGGAAATGCAGAGCAGGTGGCTACAAGCTGCAGGAAAGAAACAAGCTGTCAGCAAATGAAAAGCCCCCAGGATGAGAGGCCAAAAAGAGGGATGAGGCAGGACGGGGTTGGGGGATAGAACAGAAACACAGGGAGAGAAAGGATGGCAGCTGCAAGCGAGCAGCTGATAAGGAGGGAAACACTGAGGAGCAGGAGGGAGCAGGGAGGGGCAGATAACAGCAAGGACCCAAAGGGGAGCAAGGAGAACAAGATCAAGGGGCACGGGGAAGGAGCAGAGGAGAGGGAGGAAGAGACATGAATGACCACAGGGAGAGCTGTGGACAGAGAGACATGGGGAAAATGCAAATGGGAGAAATGGCTGGTGGCCGGAGGCAAGGAGCGGATGCAAGGAAAGGGAGGATGGTGAGGAGGGTGGAGCCTCTGGCTGCAATGAAAAATGGTCGAGAGTAGCGTGAGAGAGTGGCCCTTAAATGGGCCAAGCAGGGGTGTGGTTAGTTGCACCACCCCATTGAACTACAGACTTTAACCTTCAAAAACAATTGTACATTACTGTTGCAGGAGCATGTCACTTACTGTAGTCATTGCAGTATTAGGATCCTAGGTATAGGGAATGCTTGCATACTGTGTGCAGCCCTATATCTCTCCTGGTATGCCAATGGGAGAACAAGCATTTCTGTATCAGCCAGTGACATGAACGTGGGGCGGGTTGTTTTGGTATTGCAAAGCCCCTCACATCATGAGTCAGTCACGTGTCATCCAAACAGTGAACCTGGTGCAGTCCTGGGTTCTGCATTGATACTGTAGCATGCCATTGCAGATGTAGGGCTTTGTCCTACAGGGCAATCTCCTGCCATGGTAAATGAGATTTATAAAATAACCAAGGTGGTGCCACAAATACTGCTCTCTTATTGGATAAACCAGACCATATGTCATGCCTCCACATACTTCCTGCATTATCTTGAAGTCAAAATGTTTAATACCAGGCTTATATGTAAATACCATACCACTCCAGGGTACTGCATTTATTGAGAGATATGTGCTGGGTGCACTCAGCCTGCAGGCTTACACCTCAGCATATATCAAAGCAGTGCTTATTTTATGCCTAGGGCTAGGTTTTCTATAATCAGATTGCTAAATTTGCATCACAACTTCCTGCTCAAACACATCATTGCATTTTGTACAATACCCTTAATTGGCCATCCCTAGAACAGGAATACAAACTTGGAAAATTGTGTTGAGGAAAGTGCCCAGCTTTTTTCATCTACTATTTCACCAGTGTTTTACTTCATTGAATACTTGTTCAGCTATTCATAACCCTTACTTTTATATTCCAACCATGAAAACTTGTTTAGGTCAAAAATCATTGTTGTATCAATTACCTCAAATTTACAATTCACTACCCCCAATTTATTACTGCATGTTGTACTAGTCTTTTGAACTTTAAGATAGTTCTTAAACAATATTTGACAGATATTGATATCTGGCATTGTAAATGAGATGGAGTTGCTGGCAATTGTTCTGTATTTTGTTATGTTTTCTGTACTGTATAATGTTTATTGTATAATTATTGATTAATTGTTATATCTGGTCACAAATGAAAATGAGCTTTACGCTCATGGATTTTCCAGATTTTAAATAAACCAAACAAGTGCACATCTCTTCCACTGAATGCACACCTTAGAGTGTGCAATTTCTCATATTAGATGGAAAAACTAACACATAAAAATGCAGAAGGATGCTTTTGTCAATAAAGTAATATTATGGGTGGTATCACTTTAATTGTAAGTACTTGGAATTAATTAGGACTGCCAGACAATATTTAAAGCTTGAAGAGACATGGTTATAGCAAAAGAGATAAAGTAAGATGCTATAACCTATGACAGACAGATGATATTTCTTTTTTTTCTTCTAAAATGGGCATGTATGAAATGTACACTGTTTAAAACCAATGTTCATAAATATTATATCTGATGAAACATGCCAATAAAGAACATTAGCAATTAAAAACCAGAGCATGGGTTAAGCAGATGGAGCAAATGCGACCAAAACTATGGTAAATTTCAACCTTTTTTTAATTTCTTTTTGGGGGCCTTACCTCCTTGACTGGGGTGTTCCTTTGGTGCCCCACATCTGGTCTTGGCAAGCGGCTCCTACAACTGTCACCATGCCCCGAGCTACCACCTCCTCTCCTTCACCCTCTCTAAGGCCACATCGAGTCCCCAGTCATGGAAGGCCAAGGGGTCAGGACCAGAGGGAGCTCTTGGGAGTGACAGGCATAACACCGTGGCCCTAACTTCGTGCACCGGAGGATTCAGCCGATATTTCTGTAGCCTCAGATCCCCCCTCATGGCACAGCATGCAGTGACACCAGTGACGGAGCGGTGCACGCTCCTGTGCACCGCACGTCGGACATCTGCCATGCCGTCCCTTGCTTGCTCTGTGACTCGCCCTAGCTCCCAGCCACTGCTAGGTGCCAGCACATGCGTGAGTAAACCTCCCCACCCACCCCGGAGGAGGAGAGCAGTCCCTAGGATGCTCAGTCTTCCTTCTCCCTTGCCAGCCCCTGATGACTTGAGCTCATACCCGAACCTGGGTCACCATTGTGGTGCGAGGTGTGTCATCCAGCACCTCAACTCTCAGCGTCAACCTTTTTTATTATTAAAAAACAAGTGGTTTTGTGAGGGCCTGCCTGATAGTACATTGGCTTGGGAGTCACTCATCATAAAGACGAGCTGTGTTTGCATCCTGAGGTCAGAATGCTGCTTCAGGCAAAAGAAGGATTAAGCATCCCACAGGAGGGCAGATGAGATCCTAATATGCAGTGATGCCCCCTTTGTTCCTGTCAAAAGATGGGTGGCATTCAAAAAATTAGTTTCACTGGGGACTGGGAATTTGCCGGAGGCACCTCTCCAGATGGAATATTACCCCCTCCAGTAAAGAGACTTACACCTCCCAGAGGGGCTGTGTGCTGGGGTGTTAAGGAATGAATGGTATGGAGTGGCTGTGGTTGGAATTCAAAGGCATGATCCTTCTGGGAATTGCATGCCATTACTCAAGCTTGTGAAAACTGAAGGAGTGCTATAGGTTTTGACCAATGTGAGGGATTTAAAAACTACCTTTTTTTTTCTCCCCAAAACAGGTTTACAGTAAAAAATAAATAGAATGATGTATAGGTCACCAGCATACATAAATCATCCATCAAGGGAATCTGGTGATATTTTACACCATGACAGCAAAATCTGAGTGGTTTCTGATATCACCAAGAAATCCAAGAGGGAATAACAGCAGGGATGTTTTTATGGTTGCCCATGTTATTTTTATGTTGCTTGCACGCATGTGCAAGAAACATAGTGCCATCATCTGAGATTTCGGAGGTGTGTCACCTCCTCCTCCAATTCAGTCAGTGAGCTGGCAGGCGCAGCCCCTGTAAGCCAATGCATTTTGGAGCTGTCTATGACACGCTCCAAAATGCAGTGATACAGTTGAAAGGGGAGCATGCTTGAGTGAGCACCGATAAGATATTGGCTGCTCCACGCCGCAGCTCCCACGCAGCCGCAGGCGCGTGCTCTCGGGCCATACCGTAGGCACGACGGGTGCCCAATCCCGTCGGCTGAGCGGCCCCCAGTAGGTGCCATGCTGGAGCTCACCCAGCATGGCAAGCAGTCTTTTTCGCCGGGGGTGCCCAATCCCTCGTCGGCTGAATGCCCTCTTCTTCTGCCACGCTGGGAGCCCACCCCAAGTGTGGCAATAAATTAATGGCCGACGGGGTGCCCAATCCCCGTCAGCTGAACGCCCCAGCGTCCTTGTGCCACACTGGAGCCCACCCCAGCGTGGCAAACGGTCCCACGACTTTCTTTTTTACCTGTAACACAAAATGTTCTGCGGCGCTGCCTCCCAACCCTCCCACAACCCACACCCACCCACTGCGCACTCCAGTTCCCCACCTCCCTCCTCACCCCATACTTACTCCTCCCGGACTTCATGGCGACGATTCGGTGGACCGAACACGCCTGCACTCTTCAAAGTCAACGCGAACTGAGGAAATGCTGGTAAGCTGTATAATGGGCTAGATGGGGGTTTCAACTTTGTTGCATATCTCAGGCATTTTGGGAATTTTGTCACCAAATTTTCAACATGGTGTTGGACCCCTCTCATGAATGATGTGCACTGTCATGGCGTTATTCGGTCTAAGGGTGATTTTCGCAGTGACTGTGCAGTGACTGAAATCACCCTTTGGGCCTGAATACCACCATGACAGTGACATCATTTATGAGAAGGGGTCCCAAAAACCCTATGCTGAAAATTTTGTGCCAAAATTCCAAAATGACTTGTTTTATGAGCGCTTGCTATGGTTCCTATGCAGGCTCATAAGTTCGCTGAAATTTCAATATTTTCACTCCAGATTTTCAACATTGCCATTTTACCACACCTCTTATGAGCAGTATAGCTGTCATTTTCATCTCACCCAAAATGTGTTTCCACCATGTAGCTCAGAATGGCGTAGAGTCGGTGTGCGAAATCAATGTACTGGGACAAATTAAGAAAATCACAGTGACACTGTTCATGAGCAGAGGTCTTAAAATGGCTATGTTAAAAATTTGGTGAAAAAATTCCTAAAAATGACTGTTTTACGAGCGTGCGTTAGTTCCTACGCGGGCTCGTAAGTTTGCAAACTTTCAATATTTTCACTCCAGATTTTCAACATTGCCATTTTACTACACCTCCTCATGAGCACTACAGCTGTCATTTTTCACATCCTGCCCAAAACATGTTTCTGCCCATGTAGCGCACAATGGCGCAGTCGGTGTGCGAACTCAGTGTATGTGGGACATTAAGAAAATCACAGTGTCACTGTTCTATGAGCAGAGATCTTAAATGGCAATGTTGAAAATTTGGTGAAAGAATTCTTAAAATGACTGTTTTACGAAAGTGTGTTGCACAGTTCCCACGCACGTCAGAGGTTTGCGAATTTTCAATATTTCACTCCACATTTTCAACATTACCATTTTGCTCACACTCTCATGAGCACTACAGCTGGGTCATTTTTCACATCCTGCCCAAAACGTGTTTTCCGCCTCATGTAGCTTGACAATGGCGCAGCTGGTGTGCAAACTCAATGTATGGGACACATTAACAAAATCACAGTGACACTGTTCATGAGCAGAGGTCTTAAAATAGCTATGTTGAAAATTTGGTGAAAAAATTCCTAAAAATGACTGTTTTACGAGCGTGCGTTGCGCAGTTCCCACGCACGCTCGTAAGTTCGCAAATTTTCAATATTTGCACTCCAATGACTTCCAAATACCTAAACAGCACATAGAAGCAAGCAACATTCGGCATTGACAAATGCTTGTTCTGCTAGTTATACATAGTCATTTTTTGGTGATAGTAATACTTCCAAATGTTTAAACTGTACGGAGTAAGAGTCTAACATTTATAATTAACAGTACCTATGGAGCTGAGTCTCAATGGGTGTGGATGCTGTAGCATGCAGTTGTGACACTGCTGGGAGGTCAGAAGAAAACATTACAAAATGAAGTTGTCACGGTGATGGTAAAACAAGATTTGGAAGTTTTATGTACTGGTACTATACTGAAACAATTTTGTTAGACTCTAGGGGGAGCTAGAGTACAAAAAAAGACTTGCAACAAGAGATTACTCTCTTGTAAAGCTCAAACATTGTTTTATTGCATTAGAACGTCTTATTTATAGGACTTGTAGGCTTTGTCTCTAAGTTATTTATGTCATTCCTGCTAGTAAAGGATAAATCATATATTATTTTTTGTTTTTATTTGGAGGAACTTTACATAGGTAAAGTGACCAGATACTGTTTAAAGCTGAATCACAAAAGCCCTTTTTGGTATATAGTATGTTGCATAAAATAATATAAATAATACATGTTGCTTACAGTATATCAAAAATTATAAGCATGTTAATATTTTGGATGTAAGCAGTAGTACTTTTTCACTTTGGTTATGAAACTTTTGTGATTTATGTCATCAAAACCTCTTGGTGGAATCTGACAACCTTTGGTTTTAATTATCCAGACTGCTTGGGTGATGTGGAATGAGTCAGATAATTAGGAGTTCATGTAACTAGGGGTAAAGCATTCTGAGTGTTGTTTGCTTGGGAGACATGCTATCATTTCATTGAATAGGGATATGTATATAAAGCAATTTGTTAGATCAAGACTGTACTGTATATGTTTATATGTACAGTTACTGTGTCTTATGGTTACGCATCTTCAAGAGTGTTTTGGGTGTGCAGCCTGTAAACCAAAGCTGAGCACTTCTGGTATCCAAGGACTTAAGTGGAGATAGTCTTTTACTATATGAGACACTAGCTGAACATACAAAACTTAAAGGAAATGATTGAATATTGAGGTTTTAAGTTCAAATTAAATGTTTTATTTTAAACAGAAAACATTCTCTTTTTATTTTCTCACCTCTCCTCCATTGGACTCTCTCCGGTGTGGGCACGTGGTCTGAGACTGTCTCCCGTCTGTCTGAAGCTCCATCCGTCCTTCTCTGGTGTGAAGGACCCCCTCCTCAGGTTGCTAGCCCATCCCCCTGGCTCTTAGTCCCTGGGAGAGGGACCGCCTTACTCCTGAGGTGCTCTATCTACGGTGTTGTGGGCTGCAATCCTTTTGGAAGGGACCGATTCTGGACATTGCATGCCTAGCATTGACGTGGGGTCCCGACCTCTGGCCCCACCATTGCCTACCAATGGGGAGAGGGTTTTTTCTTGTGGTTTATGTCCTTTCACCCTCCTCCCAGCAGAGCCCAAGCAGGCAATGATGCCAGGGATGTCTGTCATGGCTCTGCAACCCACTATTGAGCCCTGAGTATTGCAGTGCCTCCAGTCACCACCTGAGGTCTCTGCGATGCCAGGCTTAACCCTGGATCTCCCCCGAGAGGAGAGCAGTCCTACAGATGCTCAATCCTCCCTGTCCTCTGTCAACTCCTGGTGGCCCGGGCTCATTCCCGAACCCGGGTCGCTGGTGTGGTGCGAGGTGTGGCGTCCAGTGCCTCAACCCTCAGCACCACCGGGCAGGCCACACATGAAAAAAAAATCTGTTATACCTTTTAAGGAAAAGAGCATTTCATCAGACTTTATAACTTAAAGAGGCACTGATGCCACAAGTGCTATCTTGCAGAATCCAAATAAGCACGCTCCCAGTAAATCTCATACCAAAAACTAGATTTTTACATTATTTCATTTTAAAGTTATTAGCCATTTTATAACTTTAATTGCGCTAACTGTGCAATAAAAGCAGGAGTGCGTAAAGAGCTGCTGATGATGTCATGTAGGGACCTCAAAGTCAAGTAATCCCTGTCAACAAGCTTATAGGACCCATTTCTCCAAAGTTTAAAGATCACGTGCAATGGTTTTCACAAGTAAAACAGGCAGCACAATTCAGTAAACATTACTATAAAAACTATATATGTTTCAGGTTTTGTAACAAAGTTGATAAAATTGTATTATTTAATGCTGTTTTTGTGTGGTCTGTTTCTCCAGGGTTGCTGGATGCTAAGTCAGCATATCTCCCAGCTGCTGAAGCCATTTGGAGTGCTACTCTAGTGTGCCTGTTAGAAAATTGTATTTGCTGCTAGTATTGTAATGTTGATACAGTAATTTCACTGCTGTTTTGTCATTGTCTGCTTTACAATATGTTTTAATAGTGGCCTTATATATGTTAATTCCTACTATGGGTGGAAGTGTTAGCTCTGGTAAAATGATCATTGTAATTTAGAGTAGAACATAGATGAATCTGCCCACCCCATTGATAAGAAGATGGGATAATTGTTGTAAATTGCCATTCTTAGAAGTTGCCTCAGTTGACTGATAGGTGTGAATGAGCTCAATCTTTCACCAGATCAGAAACGTACCCAGTTTGCAAACCTCTCAACAGTGTGCTATGACCCAGCATTCAGCAACCCAGGTAAAAAGGACCTCAATAAAAAGGCACCCAGACAAAATATTGTCAGTTTTGTTACAAAGCCTGACACACAATTTTTAAAGCAATGTTTACTAACTCGTGCTGCCTGTTTTACTTATGAAAACCATTACACATGATCTATACAACTTTAGAGAAACAGGTCCTATAAGCTTGCTGACAGGAAATACTAGACTGTAAAGTCCCTAGATGACATCAGCAGCAGCTCTTCACTGAAACAGGCTGTTTTGGAACAGATAGTAAAATCAGGGTTACAAAATGGCTAATAACTTTAAAATGAAGTAACACAGAAATCTACTTTTTGGTATGCGGTTTACAGGGGATATGCTTATTCTAATTCTGCAATGTAGCACTTTTGGCCAGATGGTGTCAGCAGCTCTTTAAGAAAGTAGCATTATAATCCATAGTTTTTATTGGCTGTGTCAGATCTTAATGCCAGGAGGTCATACATCTCAAATTCCCTGGCTGTGTCCAATACATCCTATAGGTTAGTCTTATATCCCCTAAAGAGCCATGGAAGTCATAAGAGAAACATTTTTAAACACCCTTCAGATTATATTTCATAATTTTTTTTCTAAGATTAGCTTCCCTTTTTACGCTTGCTACACTTGTGCACCAAACATTTTGGGACGAGTACAGGGATTTTGGGGGGGGTATACCTCTCAACCTCCTGCCTCATAAATCAGGGACAAGGCTTAAAAAAATCAGGGACAAAGGACCAAAATCAGGGACACATCTTCAAAATTAGAGATATCCACCCAGAAAGCTGGTAGAATATGGGGCTTAGTGCAAAATGCATTTTCTAAAGAAGAACAAGTCTGTAACTTTAATGTCTGACATTGTTTTGTGCTTATAGTCCCCACTGTTTAGCCACGAAAACACAAATTTTAGGAGGGACAGAGTAAAATTTTGAGGCAAAATCAGGGACGTCCCTGAAAATCAGGGACACTTGAGAGGTATTGGGGGGGGGGGTGTTACTGCCAAGCCCATGGCAGTTGAAACAGCAAGGGACTTGGCAGTCTAGACCAATGACCACGCATTATGGTCATGATGCAACTCTCTGCTCAGTTGGCTGAAACTAAGTGTACTTCAAAGGACCAAAGCCACTCCAATCAGAGAGGACTTCGGCCCTTTGATTTGCATGAAGCCAGGTCAGCAAACAGCTGATTGGCTTTCAAAACACTTACAGCCGCACACCAGAAGTCTGTTACAGACCTTACCAGTGTGCAGCTGCTATATCAAGCCCTGTAACAACAAAGAACATCCATCGATGTCTCTTGCTGATTCCCCTGTAACTCTCTCCTCACCCGAACCTCCCTCTCAGCACGCCCCACAAACATAACACTGACACTGGGGGGTGCCCAATCCCCCAGTGTCAAAACCTGAAATAAAGAAAACCTTCCACTGTCCATTGAAGTCTGTTGCGTTAGCCCCCCATCCCAACCCAATCCTCTCAGTCAGCACCCACCACCCCACACCCTCCCAAACATAACACTAACACTGGGGGTGCCCAGTCCCCCAGTGTCAAAACCTGATATAAAGAAAACCTTCCCTTTGCATTTTTTTTTGCCTGTAAAAAAGGAAAACGTTCATTGATGTCTGTTGCGCTGTTAACCCCCCCCACTCGACCCTACCACTCAGCACCAGCCCAAGCCGTTACTTACCAACCGGAAGTCCGATGCCGTAATCTTCTCTGGACCGCAGACATGTCTCTTTACTCTTTAAAGTTGGACCACAAACTGAGGAAATCAGGTATGCAGTTCAATGTATTATTTCTTTTTAGCCTGCAAAAAAGAAAATGGTCCATCGATGTCTGTTGCTGGCTGTAACTGTCACCCTTACCTGACCCTACCACTCAGCACCCACACACCCCCAAACATAACACTGACGCTGGGGGTGCCCAATCCCCTGGTGTCAAAACTTGAAATAAAGAAAGCCTTCCCTCTGCTTTTTTTTTAAGCCTATAAAAAAGAAAAACGTCTATCGATGTCTGTTGCATTAATTCCCTTACCCACCTGACCCTTTCACGCAGCACCCACCCCCCCAAACATAACACTGACACTGGGGATTCCCAATCCCCCAGTGCCGAAACCTGAAATAAAGAAAACTTTCACTCTGCATTTTTATTTTATTTTTTAAAGCCTGTAAAAGAAAACCATTCATCGATGTCTGTTGCGGTTAGTCCCCCCACCTGACCCTACCACTCAGCATCCACCCCCCCAAGCCCTAACTTACCCATGAGGGAGTCTGACACCGTAATTTTCTCTGGACGACTGACACGTCTTCACTCTTCAAAGCGGGACTGTGAACTGAGTAAATCAGGTATGTGGTTCAGTGTATTTCAATGGGGGTTGGAACTTACTGGCATAATTTGGCCATTTTTGTATATTTTTGCCCCAAATTTTCAACATAACTTTTTTGAGACTCCCCTTGATGAATAATTACAGTAACTTTAGACAAATCTGTTCTGAAAGGTGATTTTGCAGTTGCTATGCAAAATCACCTTTGGGCAGGAGTTGAAAAGTATCTCTGCCCTTGTTCATGAGATGGGGTCATAAGAAGGATATGTTGAAAATTTGGTGTTAAATATTAAAAAACAACAAATTTATGAGCCTACATTGAAATTTGCAAAACACAGGCTCGTAACTTTGGTAATTTTTAATATTTTGACCCCAAAGTTTCAACATAGCCATTTCTTTACAGCACGTCATGAATGTGACAGCTGTCATTTTTCAAATCCTGGCTAAAATGGTTTTCATGTCCCGAAAGGTGATTTTGCAGTCGTTGTATGTTGTATGAAATCACCTTTTGGGCAGAAGCTGAATATTTTCTCTGCACTTATTCATGAGGTGGGGTCATAAGAAGGCTATGTTAAAAATTTGGGGCAAAAATATTAAAAAAACCAAAAAGTTATGAGCCTACATTGAAATTTATGAATGCAGGTTCGTAACTTTGGTAATTTTCAATATTTTGACCCCAAAATTTAAACATAGCCATTTCATCACAGCACCTCATGAATGTGGCAGCTGTCATTTTTCAAATCCTGGCCAAAATGTGTTTTCGTACATGTGGCACGGAACAACGTTTTGGTGAGGATTTGAAAATCATCACCTGCTGGGTCCATTAGGAGGGGTAATAAGAAGGCAATGCTGAACATTTGGTGTACAAATATGGTAAAATGCTCAGGTTATACCTGAACATTACACTATTTCATCATTCACTCATAACTTTGCTAATTTTGAATATTTTGACTCCAAAGTTTCAACATAGCCATTTTTCCACAAAACTCCATAAACGTGACGTCATTTTTTAAATCCTAGACGAGATGATTTTTCGCACCTCTGGTACAAAATGACATTTTGAACAATATACCATAATGGTATATGTCATGTCTATAAGGCAGATACTAAAACAAGTATCTTCAAAAGTTCAGGTCAAAATAAAAAAAAAGAGGTGCATATCAGCAGGAAACGTTTGGCATTGACAAATGCTTGTTTATTATAACCATGCACATTAACAGGAAAATTAGATTAGTGCCACTGGAATTCTGCTCTGACTGCTTACTTGACATCATAATCCTCTGTTTATGACATCATAGAGGTTTCTACAGCAGCAGATGGTGATGTCACAAACAGAGGATTGTGATATTAGGTGTAGACAAGCAGCTAGAGCAGATGAGGCCTAGGGACAGTTGCCTTTCCATGTTTATTTATATATATGTAAATATATATATATATATTATATATATGTGTGTGTATATATATATATATATATATATATATTTTTTTAACCAGGAGAGAGACACTAAGCTGAAGCTTGTTTACATGTGCGACCTGGGAGCACAAGGAAGTTAAGTGACTTGCTCAGGGTCACACAGTATGCAAGTGTGGGCTGTGGGATTTAAACCTAGGTCTCCAGGTTTGCAGATCAGTGCCTTAAACCACTGTGTTATACTGCCTCCTTAATATAGAGTTGTAATAAATAAGGAGACGCTAACCCTAGTGCATATTTGAAATGTAAGCAGAAATTTATCCTGTGAGGTCAGGAGCTCTGCAAGGCATGGCCTTGTGGCAATGAGGATGTACAGTTAAGGACCATCTGGGACTTGACTTCTGTATGTTGGTAAACACACACACACACAGTGGCAGAGCCAGGTTTGGGAGCATTTGGGAGCCGGTGGGGGGGGGCCATTCAGTCAATCAGGAGCTCCACAATGGGCACCAAACAGTGATTAAAGATGGTGGCAGGGCGCCACTACTCACACTGGGGCAGCTAGGAGGGGCAACTGCCCCCCCCAGCCCCTCCTGTAGCTCCGCTACTGCACGCAGCTGCTGGAATTGGGTGTAGAAGAACCCTTGTGTCTTATTAGGTTGCCCTCTTGCTTGCCAGAAAACCTGCATTGTATTTTGTTTTGTTTTTTTCTTTCTTGGTTTGAAGTGTTTGGTGAGCTATCTTGCTGTTGCTGCAGAATTGAAGGTTTCTGTGGTATGTGGGAGGACATTGAAAATGTCAGGAATGTTGCCAGCATAGTGTACTGGTAGGCACATTTACTATCATTGTCTTCAGTGGATAAAGTAGATTAAGAAATTATCAAAGCACTGTGGTCAGGTATGGGAGTGGGGTGTAAAATAAAAAAAGTGAACAGGGTGTAAAATTAAAAAGGTGAACAATAAGAGGCTGTGACCATCAGATCGTCACCTTTCTGTCACTCTTTCTCAGACCTTTGCCACCGAGACTGTCTGGACCAGCATTGCCACCATCAAAGTCCCCTCTTTAGCAAGAGTATGGACCCCAGTGCTCTGATGATCCTTTTCCATCACCTTCTACACTTTAGACTCCCTGTAGGGAGGATCACTGCTCTGGGGTAGACACACTTGACTTTCCCAGAGACTATTACTATGTACCCCTTTATCCAGGTACCTTCACTCGGGTATGCAGTCCCAAACAACTAGTTACTGCAATCTTTAGAAAAAAAAACAATTTATTACTAAACATTGGTTGTCTAACTGGTGATATTTTTATCTTTTAGTGTATTTTATTTTATTTTTTTTGTGTTGATTCCTTGTTCATCCTTTAATTAATGGAAATCTAAAGTCAAAATTTACAAAAAAAGTATGATTTTACTTCAAGAGGGCTCTTGCAGTAGGTAATTACCATTAGGACTAAGCTGCCAGTCACTAGGACCACACAGAAAACTTTAGCTAGCAGTGTCTGGTGGGGAACCACCCACCCACGTGATGCTATATGGTGAGCGGTCCCCATGCCCTCTCTCTCCAGTTCTTTCCCACTGTTGACCTGCACACATTGGACCTCGCAGAGAAGGCTGCTACTGGCAACACCATTTTGGATGAGTATTTCTACTCATTTTTTCTTTTATTTCTTAGAGTATTAGCATTGCTACACTTTGTATATGTTGTCTCAGACGCCTTCCTATAAAAACAAGTGCAACTCCTGTGGATCTCCACTCTCTGACGAAGACGACCATTCCCTCTGCCTCTTCTGCCTGGGCCCAGAGCACAAGACCGAGGACTGTGAGGCCTGTAAGAGCTTCAACCAGGACACATGTAAACACCATCAACAGGCCCTGGAAGCCATATTTTAAAACAAAAAATGGTCTCCATGGAGAAGAAGCTGCAGGAACTCAGGAGTTCTTCCTCTTCACTGGAGAGACATCGCAAGAAGAAGAAGGATAAGGAGAGACATCGGGATCGAGATAGATCTTGGTCTCCTTCCCGCCCACAACTCCTCATGGGGACCGCAGATGTCGAGCAGCCTTCCCCTCGGGGAGGTGCCCCTCCCACCAAGACCGCTTCTGCTGCCATGGAGCAGCCATTGGTGCCCCTGCTGGAGCTGGTCTTGGCTCTGGTGGGAGTCTCTAGGAAGCCAGAGACACCTGCTACCCTTAGGCCCATCAAAACCACTGGGTCTAAAGTGAGTGTTAGGACCAATTAGTCAGTCGCCAGCTCCTCTGATGACAATCTGGCCATGGCTGATAAGTCATTCACCAACTCTGCTGGCTTTGCCCAGCCACAGCTGATAAGTTAGATGCCAGTTCTACCAGTGAACGTCCAGCCACGGACTCTCTGTCAGGCCTGGACAACAGGTCTGATGTCGAGCCTCCAGACCAGCTGCCACCTGTGCAGCACCTTCCATCCCTACCTCCAGTGGTGGACCCTCCTGATTCCCCTGCACTCCTGGAACCGGAGGGGGGAGAGCGATCACCCATCGATACCACCTCGCTGCTGAAAATGGATCACCCAATGCCAGAGCCTCCTTTAGGCCCAGTGCCTACACCTAACGTTCCTCTGTATGGGCCCTCTGCTCCTCCACAGACCCCGATGGGACAATTTGGCTCTTTGGAGCCAATGACGGACCCTCCGCCTGGAAGTCCAATGCCAGACCTTCCTTTGCCAGGTCCTGCAAATGAGCCATCACCAGGCCCCTCGGCCCCTCCATTGCGCCCTCTGCCAGGCCCCTTGGCCCCTCCATTGGGCCATTGGCTGGGTCCCTCAGGCCTTCTGCTGAGCTACTTGACACCCAGCTACCAGGCGCTGCATTATCCTTCCTCAGGGTTCCCGATGCTAGGCTACCCAATGCCCAGGTACCCGGTGCTGTGCTATCAATCGCTTAACTATCCCTCTCTGGGAAATTCTATGCTGGGTTACCCTCCATCAGGGTATACGTCTATTTTTCAACTGCCCCCACCGCTGCCTCCTCCATCACCCCAATCTCAGGTGGACTTGCAGGTGATGTTAAGCTCTTGGTGGAACAAAATCAAGCCACAATTTGCCTCTGAACTGGACACTCATCAGCTGTGGTGACCCCTTCGACGGTCCCCTCAGAACCGATGACAAGGTTTCATCGGTGGAGTCTCATCCATAGACCTTCGGATGGTCTCACGAGACCATCACTTTGCCCAACTATTTGAGGGGGCTCCCGGTGGCCATTAAGATTCCACTTCCTAAGGCTGGAAGATCTGATGGGAGTCCAACATCAGAATTGGAGTCAGTCTCCTCCCCATCGGGCTCAGATTATGAGTCCCCTATTCTGGAGGAACCTAAGCTGAAGGAATCCCCCAAGTCCCCTCCAGAGGACCTTTCCCTGATGGAGCTCCTCAGAAAGATTCCAGAGGCATAGGAATGGAAGACTGAGGAAAAAGATCCTCAACGTCAGAGGCTCACTGAGCACCTTGATTTGATGGATCAATCTCCAGCACTCATTCCCCCCATGTATAGGCCCTCACGAGGACTTGGTCTTCACTATCTGGAAACATCCTTCTTCTCTAGCTGCCATACCCAGAAAGGCTGACAGTCTTTATCACACTCCTGAAGAAAAAGGCCACCTCAGCATCCATCCCAAAGCTGACTCTGTGGTCATTAGTGTGGTTCATGACCGCTCTGCCAAACCTAAACATCTGAGCACCTCCCCTCCAGACAAGGAGTCGAGGCAGCTAGACCAATTCAGATGTAAATTCTATTCATCCTCTACACTAGCCAATTGAGCCCTTAACCATGTGGCTCATATGGTGGTCTACCAGAAGTCCATTGTGGGCCAGTTAAAATCCAAATTCATGGCGCTACCTGACTCGGATCTGAAAACAGAAATTGCTCAAATGGTCAGAACGGCCAGGTCAGCCAGGCGTCATGCCCTTAGAGCCAGCTACAATGCGGTGGATGCTTCAGCCCGCAGTATGGTGACCACCATGAGCCTACGCAGACACTCATGGCTGAGAATTTCTGGCCTGGCACCCGAAGTCCAGTCTGCCATCCAAGATACCCCTTTCAGGGGACCTGTTCTCTTTGGGGGTGATGTCAAAGACATTATCACTGACTTACAAGACAAGGGAAAAGCATTATGCTCTGTCCAGTTCATGTATAATCCTCATAATAAGACCAAGCAGCCATTTTGGAGGCACCAAGGCATTAACAAAAATAACAACCCAACAGACGTCAGAACAAATGTCGGGCTCCCTTGGCAGGTGCAGCCAAGTCCCAGAGGGCCTCCAGGTGACCTATTCTACCCTCCCTACTACCTCCAGACTCACGACAGGCCTTCCTGCCTCCATCATCAATTCAGGAGGAATCAGTAAGGGGCAGGTTTGCAAACCACCTACCGGGTTGGGAGGCGATCACATCAGACTCATGGATACTTCAGCTCATAGCTCAAGGTCACACAATAGAATTTCTAGAGAGACCTCCAGAAAACTCTCCAGGTCCCTCTCATTATCCTCTGGGACAGATTCATCTTTTCAGAGAGGAAATCGAAACTCTGCTAAGAAAAGCAGCCATAGAGCTCATTCCTCAAACCCAGACAGACAAGGTATATTACTCCCGCTTCTTCCTGGTGCCCAAATAGACTGGCAGTCTCTGACCAATCTTAGACCTGAGCAACCTGAACCTGTACGTGGAGTACAAAAGGTTTCACATGCTGACCCTTCCAGACCTCCTTCCCTTGCTACACCAGGGACACTGATTTTGTGCCCTGGATATGCAGGATGCCTACCTACATATCCCAATTTTTTCATCCCACCACTGCTTCCTCAGGTTTACATTCCAGGGGGAACACTCTCAATTCAAAATCTCCATTTTAGCCTTTCGTCAGCACTTAGGGTGTTCACAAAGTACAGAGTGGTGGTAGCTGTGGTGTTACACTGTCAGGGCATCCATGTGTTTCTGTACCTCGACAACTGGCTCCTATTGGCCCTGTTGAGGGACAGTCTTGTAGCCTCCCAGATTTGGGGTCAGTGCTTGAGTTGAAATGGTTGCTTGCTACTCGCTGTCTGACTTAATGAGGAAGCCAGAGAAGCAGGGGGACATTGCTCGTAAAACATTTGGAAACGGTGTGCCACCTAAGCCTTTGTAGTTTGTCTCCTTACCAGTATAGCTTTCTGCAAGCCACTGTTGTGCAGTCTTCTGTTGGTCTTGTCTCTCTCCCCTTTGCAGGAAGAAGGCCTACCAGTGGTCTGGGGATATTTTCTTGAAGTGGTGAGGGACTGCATAGAGAGAGAGCGGACACTCATAATGGCCTAAGGATCCTACAAGAGAACTGCACCTACCACAAACAGAAATGTCAGCTTCGACCATCAGAAACCTCAGAAAGGGATGTATTTTTTCATGTGCTACTAATGTGTTGTGAAGAATTCATGTAAAACTTGAGGAGAAGCAGTTTTGTGACTTTTTCCACACATCTTTTGTTTTCAGTATTTTATTTTGTGCCTTTCAACATAGCAGGAAATATTTAGGAAGGCTATAAGAACGTTTCACAGAGAGCAATGGCAGAAATGAACAAGTTTGACTAAACCTTGAGCTTCTTGAGATTTTTTTATTAAAATATTTATTTTTAAACATTTATATTATATACTATTTTATGATGCTATTGTAAGATTTAAAGTTCTTGCCATATGCAAATTAAGCTCATGTGACCATTTCCCATTTCAGCGCATGTGCAGCATATGCAGTGTAGTCTTCCAGTTTACTCTCAGCTAGAGCAGAGTGAGCTGCTCTGCTGTTTAGTATCGGCTGTGTTTTTTTTTTAGCATCTGCCTTTTAAAACTGGTTTCTGACTGTTATCCTATTTAGCGGCTCCGTGGCGTTTGTGTCTTGATGTTCTTGGCACATATGAACTACATTATCTAGCTTTACTAGCCTCTGTATAACTGGGATTGGATTGTTTTTTAACTGGACAAATTTCCTGGTAGAGGAGCATAGCATGTGTAGTTTTATTTTTTCTACAGCCACAGTTTTTGAGCAATAGGAAAGCAATAGGAAAGCATCTATTTTGGGTATTTAAACAACAATACCATTTTAAACTTTGGTAAAAGCATATGTAAAAGTGTATGTCTAACGCTTAAAGTGAGAGTGATGGCAGCTGCGGGCTGAGTTTTAATAGAACAACACTAGGACTGAAAAGTAAGTTATTATCTACTCTGTTATATATGTTACATATGAAGAGTGTGCAGTTACGTGCAGTTACATATTTAACTGATAATGGCAGAGAATAATAACTAAAGCTGCTTGTGTTACCCTTTACATTACCGAGCTGTTTATACTTACTATGCTTATTGTTTTTTTTTTCAAGATATCTGGGAAAGATCTAGACATTAGAACAATAAGTTGTTAGGTATAAGTCTCTGTATTGATACAGTTTTTTATTTTTTCTTGACCTAGTGAATATTACAAAAGAAAACTGCAGCAGCAAGACCAGACCTGAGGTTAAAGGCCCTACTGAACAGGCATTAGTGAGAATATTAATGGCTATTGCAAGCACGAAGTCTGGCCATTGCCAATGGAATCAGCTATCTAACAGAAGCATGAAAGACTACATCCACAGCATCCATAGCAGAGGGTTTCCTTATTAACTAACATTGCTGGGATAAGTGCTGGAACAAGTGCAACATCAAGCAGCCAAGACTGGGTAAAATCAACCAACCCAAATGGATTTATAAAGTTTCAGAAACTCCATCAAATAACTTATTTGTTTTTTGAAAAGAGAGAACGATTTAAAAGGAGGATTGATTCAATTTCTGTATACTGGACTCTTATTAGACAGAAAAGCCCAAATTCCAAATGTTGCTTCTTATGGCACTTATATATTATACACCTCAGTTGTAGCACAGTATGTATTTATGCACTTGAGCACTTTAGCAGTTAGTTTATATAGATAGATTTTTCTATGCCTTATATGTCCTACATATAGAAGCATACTGGATAGGATGTTGTCTAAGTTGCTGAAGTATATAGAAATATATTTATTTTATTTATTAAGCACTTTTTAAGCATTTTAGACAAGGAGTCATGTCTTTTTTTTTAAGAAGTAGGTGATTGGTAGAAAATGGTGAATAGTAGATTATAGATATCTCAGAACCCTGAATTATCTCCCTTGGTACAAAATTTACCATAAAAAAATCTATAAAAAGCAGTAGGCAAACAAAATAACAGCATATTCAGCCTATTTCTACAAATAATAGTATGAATAGCAGAATTTCTACCCCCAACATAAATTCAGCTTTCTCTAGTGCATTACTCCTTCAACCTCTTATCACGATTGGATGTGACACACAAAAGGAATTGAAGGGGTTAGGACAAAATATCTTAGATAAGTTAGGACAAAATAGCTCCCCCAAATTTTCTAAGCTTCCAACAATCAGAAAGGACCAAACATTTTTTGAACAAGAAGCTCTGGAGAGCTCCCCAAAATTGTGACAGTTCAGTGACGGCAGTTTAAATGAAAAGCCCAAGAAAAGAAATGGTCTAGGAGAAGTGTTAGTGGACCTACAGGAAACTATCAGTGGGTTGAGAAATATAGAGAGCCAGATGGAATATTGCCACAAATGCCACAAAAGTAAACAAAAGGTTGTGGCTGAGAACAATAATATTAACTTTCCTGAACAGATACAATGCCATCCTGGCAGCCTTAGTGGTGATTTAATAAAAATAATGAGAAATCAACATAACGCTAATCTGATACTTATGGAGCAACTAGTACTTAATAAAAGTTTGACGGATGCCCTAAGAGAGGAAGTTGCAATAAATAAAGCCAAATTAGATTTGATTATTGGAAAATTACCTATAATGGGATCAGAGAGTGATTACATTATATCAGGCAAAGGATGTGCTGGCCCAACCCCAATTAGACCAGACTTTAGTGTGGTAGAAATTCCTGATAGCCCTGAAGCAAAGAAGAAGGAATCAAAAAATAAAAAGGGAAAAAAGCCAAAAAGGAAAAAAGGAACAAAGAGGAAGAGTAGATATGAATCCAAGTTGAAGCAGTCACTGATAACAGCAGAGGCAGCTCAAACAGAACATGAGCACACAGCAAGTGATAGATGGAAAAAAGTAAATATAGATAAGCCTGTTAAGGCTGAGTCAGAAAAGACTTTCAAAAACTGCAAAAAAAAAGAAGAAACCCTTTTTTTACAAGAACGTACCAATAGGCAGCCATCTCCAATCATTTCACAACTTAAAAATTTAGAAAACAAGATAGTTCTCTTAAATCAGCTACTATGAAAAGATACAGAAAATAAACAGATAGAGAAGGACTTACAGATATTAACCGCAGACCCACAGGGAAAACATGTAGGGATAGTAAAGAACAAAATGTGTCAGAACAAAAAAATCTGGAAGTTTGAATAATTAGGAGGCAGATACTGGACCACAATCAGAATCTTAGAATTTTGCACCATTATTAGACTACTCGGGTCTTTGAATTGGATGAATGAATCCAATAAGCCACTTGAGAAACAAGTAGTGGACTTTTTGAATAACAAACTTGATCTTGAGATGGGAGAAGGAGACATTTCAGAAGTTTCTAGTATCCCCATTGAGGCAGTCACCATGACGTGACATACACTTAGCTTCTCAAAGGACAGTAAATTACGCCAGCAATAGACATGACGAGGTGTGGGTTATGGCCTGATAAGAGCACACCCCAGGTGCATTATGAGGCATGAGGCACTTGCGCCGAGAGCACCTGGGAAGTGCTCTTATCAGGCCATAACCCACACCTCGGAGTGTCTTATTGCGCATATAAAATGGGCCCTACAGTAAAGAAATTAATTACAAAAAAAAACACATAAGAAGTGTATATAAAAATAATTACAAATATGATTATTTTAATGATAGAAAAAGTAGTCCCTATCGTGCTGTAATGGAGCTCTTTACAAGGAGATAAAGCACAAATCCCTCTTGCTAGATGAGCTTTAAAGTTATATTTTTTGTGAAGGTATTTTGTTTCACTCACTGGCTATCTCTTAGTGTCATATTAATTCTGTGTGCCAGTCATAAGTCTGCCCAGCACAAGCACTTCTGCAGTTTCCACATTTCATACTGCCCCTCACTGTGCCGGACGGCGGCTGTTGTTTCCTCTAAATAGGACCGCATCAACGGAGAACTTGGCATGTAAATCTTATGCTTGTTTTTTAAGTTTTATCTGTTTCACTCATTTTTTTTTTAATTATTTTATAATAATGGGCTGCATGACTGGGAGCGAGCGTGTCCCTGTACGGCTTCTGTAGCCTCTTGTTTTTTTTGGTTGCAAAGATAATAATTTCATGCCGTTGGAAAATATATTATTCTGCAGCATTTATTTTTAGAACCAGCAATGGCTTCCTATTATTTATTCAGTTGTGTTTTCTCTTTATACTGTGGGGGATCCTATTCTGAATAAGGGAGAGTTCTTCCCTCCGAGTGTTTACTAGTGTGGAGGTGTGAAAGTGAGAAAGTGATAACTTTCACTTTCCCGACTCACGCGCTTTAGATTTACCCGACTGTTAAAACAATCTTTTCCTGTAGAACTGCCAGTGAGTTCTCCACCTGGGATTCAGTATTTATAAAAGAAGCCAAGTCCCGAGGGGACAGTGTATTATGCCAAACATAACATTTCTTTCTTTACTAGGTCCGATGAAGTGTGAGACGGTGTCCCATTTCCTGCAATGAGCGGCTGCATAAACAAATGTTACTGAAGCTGAGAACAGCTCCTTACATGGGATAGTTGCTAATTTCTGTGGTTTTGGCAGCGCAGGCTCACTGATTTCTAGGTGTGGCAGGGCTATTAGTTGGTATGTAGTGCAGGTTGGCATGACATGGCTGTATAAGGACACGAGTAAGACTGATGATTAGCCAATCAGGATACTTGAAATTTTTCACTCATTTTATAAATTTGACTAAATAGTGCTTCACTGCAAGAAAGTGAAATTGTGATTTCTATCCTAATATACATCATTTTAATAATAAGATTAAGATTCTAGGAAGAGAGGAGTATAACCAACTGACCTATTTAAGTGTTTCTGGTGTGACGAGAATGGAATCAGAAACTGAATCTGATCTTACAAGACTTTTCAGAGATTTTTTTTGTAAAAATCCTCCAAATTTCTATGAATAAGGATGCTTTATACTCCTGCAGACCTAACAACTCTTCACATGGTGATATTTAATTTGAAACTAGAGAATTGGCAAACTGTATTCTGCAAAAGGTATCAATATTGGATCAACTTGGTCTTACTATGATTGATTTACAGTTACTAGATACTTCATTTGTAAGTGCTCAGCCATTGGTCTATGAGTCAACTGTTAATCTCACACTCATGAATAAATGTGTACTGTTTGCAGGGTATAATGACTGACTAAATAACTCAAGCAAGACCACTGCTGAATGCACTTTGACTAACTACAATCTGAGCTATATATCATGGAAAATTGAAGGGCAGAGGAAATTGTTCTGTGATAATTATTTGAGAACTTTATTGCAGACGTTTGATCTAATATCTATTCAAGAAACAAGGCATAATGATCAGGATAACTTGGATATTAAAGGAATAATGTATGACAGGGTGTGTGTCATGCTGGGATAACGCCACGCCTGGGGGGGTTGGGCACGAGGCCACAGGCTGAGTGCGTCCAATGCCCCAGGTGTCGCGTTATCCCAAACGACACACACCGTGGAGTGCATTATTCCTATTATACAATGGCTCGTTGTTATATAGAATTAAAAAAAATCATTTTAAAGATGTTTTTGTGTGCAAAAATATTTTTTGGTTTTATGAGAAGATGAAACAATCAAGAAAATGCTCCATAAAAAGCTCAATCAAATGCTCATCTACATGGGTTCACAGTGCTGAGACTAGACCTGTGGCATCGTGCTGGGATAACACCATGAGTCCAGTCCCAAACTGACCAATCATAGTCCAAGATTCTTTCTTGCCATTGTATAATATTGGATATATTTACTTTCCCTCTGTTGATCAAAATATTTTAAATTTGGTAGGAGTTCAGGTGGAATTGCCACTTTTGTGAAAACTGATCCTGTAAGAATGCTCATTTGATAGCTAAGGATGTCAACTTTGTTGCAGTCCAAATTAGCTTAGAAAGGCAGAACTTTGTCCATAGAAACTGTTATGTACTGACAGTAAATTCTCCATTTTTTACAAATGAGATATGGGATAATTTGACACAAATCATTACTACAGTTACAGTATTTTTCCCTAAAGGTGCTATCCTAATGACAGGTGATGTCAATTCCTGGATAGGGAATTTTGATGGTCTGTGTGATAATCCTTTCTTTACAATACTGTAGCCTCCCTGTCCACTACCCTGGACCTGTTCAACCAAGTGGACATCACGGTGAATCACCCCAAGTCCCACCTTTCACCATCACAGCACCTGCAATTCATTGGAGCAGTGCTGGATACAGTCCAAGGAAGAGCCTTTCTCCCACCAGACAGAGAGGAAACTCTGCAAAGGCAAGCCAACTTTGTGGCCTCCCAGTATCAGACTATGGCAAGTTTGGTCCTACTACTTCTGGGTCTCATGGCAGCAGCCATTCTGGCCATTCACCTGGCTAGTCTCCACATGCAGGTCATGCAGTGGACACTTGGGTACAGTGGGGATCAGAGGTTGGATGACCTGGATCACATGATCTTGGTCTCCAATCCTATGGCCCAAGATCTCCTATGGTGGTAGAACCTGGACAACCTCAACAGAGGTGTCCCATTTCAACCTCCTCCTCCTCCCTCCCAGACCCTGGTGACAGACACTTCGGGACTGGGTTGGGGAGTCCATTTAGGAGATCACAAGATGCAGGGGTCCTGGTCTCAGAAAGAACTATCACTACACATCAGTGTGCTAGAGATGAGAGCAGTGCTGTATGCTTTACAAGCCTTCCAGCCTCTCCTCAGACCAGGATCTCTCCTGATCCAGATGTACAACATGTGCATAGTCTGGTACCTGAACAAACAAGGAGGCACACACTCGTATCCCCTATGTCGGGAAGCAATGCTTATATGATTATGGGCAGTCCAATATGGCCTTCATCTCTCGGCAGTGCACGTCTCGGGCATTCAAAACATCCTGGTGGACATCCTCAGCTGCATTCAAACCAAGGCTTAGGAGTGGGAACTGAGACAGTCAGTGGTAGAGGAAATCTTTGATCTTTGGGGTCGACCAGACCTCGATCTGTTTGCATCCTCATACAATGCAAAACTACCCAGTTTCTTCTCACTCATTCCAGGGCGTGATGCTTTCTGGTATGATGCGCTGTCTCTTTGTTGGACAGGGAGGTTCTTATATGCCTTCTCTCCTTTTCCACTGTTGCAGAGAGTACTGCTGAAACTACAGGCAGAGGGGGCACACATCATCCTGATTGCAGCTTTTTGGCCTCGCCAAATTTGGTTCTCTCTGCTTCAGCAGTTGAAGTTGGAACCTTTGGTTCCACTGCCTATCTGCCAGGACCTTCTAACTCAGGAACTGGGCACCCTGGTCCATCCAGGCCTCAAGTCCCTTCACCTTCATGCATGGCACCTGTTGACATAGCTGCTTCACATTTTGGAGTCTCCTCCAGAGTGGCTCAGGTACTTGTGGAGGCTAGAAAGCCATCCATGATATCTACCTATGCTATGAAATGGAAGAGATTTTCCATCTGGGCAACAGCTAAGGGTTGGGATCCCTTCTCATGCCCTCACCGCAGGTCCTGGAGTACATGCTGCACCTATCTGACCTAGGGTTAAGTTACTTGAATCTAAAGGTCCACTTGTCTGCCATTTCTGCCTACCACACTCCTGTAGGCAGCAAAACTTTGGCACAGTTAGAGGTATCCAAAACCTTCCTGAAAGAGATACTCCATTTGAAACTCCCAGTCAGGAACCCTGCTCCTCCCTGGGATCTGAATTTCATTCTTGAGAAACTCACTTTGCCTCCCTTTGAACTGGCTGTGAGTTGCGACATGCACTACCTTTTGTGGAAAGCATTCTTTTTAGTTGCTATTACGTCTGCTCGAAGAATTTCTGAGCTTCAGGTCCTGATGTGTAAGGAACCTTATTTGATTTTCTACAGAGACCAGGTGGCTCTGTGTACAAATCCCAAGTTTTTACCAAAAGTGGTTTCTGAATGCATGTTGAATCAGACCATACACTTACCATTGTATTACTCTGAACATTCTAATCAGGGGGATGCAATTCTACATATCTTAGATGTACATAGAATTTTGTGTTATTACACTAACCGAACAAAGTCGGCCCACAAAACTGATCAGTTGTTCATTTTTTTTGCACCCAAAAGAGAGGGCACTGCTGTTTCTAAACACTGTTTGTCCAAATGGTTGCAAAACTGCATCCTGTTTTGTTATCAGAACTATAACAAGCCACTTAAGGGGGAAATTAAAGGACATTCAACCAGAGGCATGGCTGCATCTACTGCTTGTTTCAGAAATGTCTCTGCCACTAACGTCTATGTGGGCAGCCACTTGGAGTTCTGTCCACACCTTCACTAACCATTACAGTTTGGACATTGCTTCTAAGCATAGGACTGGCTTTGGCCTTGCCATCCTTCAGGGATTTCTATCTTAGATCCCTATCTATTGCACACCTTTTCCTGCCTCCCATGTTTCAGACTTGTCTGACTGACTGCTTGGAACTCAGTCCTAATGGTAATTACCTACTGCAAGAGCCCTCTTGAAGTAAGATAGTACAGTTATGTAAGAACTTACCGTAACAGTAGATCTTCGAGAGAGGCTCTTGCAGTAGGTACTGCTTTCCCTCTCACCTTCCCCCTGAGTTTTTTCTGCTACTCCTTCTTACATAGTCTTTTTTTAGCTCCAGGAGCCCACTCCTTCTCCTGTTGCACCTTTCTGGGTTTCCGGTGAGAGAACTGGAGGGCAGGCGTGGGGCTCGCTCATTATATAGGGGTACGCTGACGTCGGTCACATGATGTCATGTGTGCAGTCCCCTGCCAGACACTGCTAGCTAAAGTTTTCTGTGTGGTCCTAGCACCTGGCGGCTTAGTCCTAATGGTAATTACCTACTGCAAGAACCTCTCTTGAAGATCTACTGTTATGGTAAGTTCTTACATAACTGTAAGGAGGGGCTGTGGATATGGCCTACCTAGACTTTAGCAAGGCATTTGACACAGTCCCACACAAAAGATTAATAATCAAGTTAGCCAGCCTGGGTTGCAAACTGGCTGCACAACAGGACACAGAAGGTAATAGTGAGTGGAACACATTCCGAAGAAAGGGGGGTCACTAGTGGAGTACCTCAGGGCTCAGTATTGGGTCCAGTCCTCTTTAACATCTTTATAGTTGACATTGCAGAGGGTCTGGAGGGAAAGGTATGCCTCTTTGCAGATGATACAAAGATCTGTAACAGAGTTGATACACAAGGGGAAATTAGAAAGGATGAGAAGGGACTTGCAAGGTTGGAGGAATGGTCAGACATATGGCAACTTAGATTCAATGCAAAGAAGTGCAAGTAATGCACCTGGGAAACAAAACCCAGGAGAAGAGTACACAATAGCAGGGAGTTACTAACAACAACAAAAATGGAACGGGACTTGGGGGTAGTCATATCAGATGATCTAAAGGTGGGTAAGCAATGTGAGAAGTCAGTAAGGAGAGCCAGGGGGATACTGGGATGCATTGGAAGGGGCATCACAAGTAAAAAAGGGAAGTGGTTATCCCTTTGTACAGCCAGTTGGTGAGACCCCATCTGGAGTACTGTGTGCAGTTTTGGAGACCTCATCTACACAAGGACATAGACAGGATGGAAGCAGTCCAGAGGAGGGCAATTAAAATGGTGCAGGGTCTGCATCAGAAATCATATGAAGAGAGACTGAGAGAGCTTAATATGTATACCCTTGATGAAAGGAGGGACGGGGGGACATGATAGAAATGTTCAAGTACATCAAGGAATCAACAAAGTCCAGAAGGTAGCATCTTTCAGAAAAAGAGATGTGTAAGAACAAGGGACACAATTTAAAGATAGAGGGGGATGGCTCAGGGTAATGTGAGGAAATCTTTTTCATGGAGAGAGGGTGGATGCATGGAACTGCCTTCCTGGGGAGGTTGTTGGGGCTAAAACAGTGGGGGAATTCAAACATGCATGGGACAGACACAAGGCAATTGTAGTGGGGGGTGGCAGGAAGTAGGCTGTTGGTTAACTAGAATCTGCAGCTTATCCAGTAGGTAGGGAAATGGGCAGACTGGGTGGGCTAAGTGGTCCTTATCTGCCGTCAAAGTCTATGTTTCTATGTAACTGTACTTTGTGCAGGGCATTTTAATTTGTAGATATACTCCTAAAAAGTAATTCCCTTTTTTTTGCTGAAAGGAGTTTTTTTTCTAAATTTGCTTGGTGGTTTTATTGCCCCAGGGAATCTCCGTGGTCACAATTGTTATGGTTCTTCTTGTTCCTACAATGCCTCCTGCCCCATGTGACAGTGATGCATCCAGAACCATTCATTCAACAAGTGCTGTTTTTTTGCCAATTTTACAGTAGTAGAGGTGTAATTTTAAGTAACTTTCCTTGTCCAGGGAGCTCTAAAGAAGGCTGCCTTTACAGATGGCAAATGCCTGAAGGACAACTGAGTAGACTACTCTGCAAAGAAACAACTAGAGTTTTCACTAATTATAGCATCTGTGACCTTGGTTGATTTGTGTGCTTCTTTAATGGTTGTGTGTCTTTAATCCATGTCTGGCTAATCCCGATTTCTGACAATCCGAATGCCAGTTATTTGTTATCAAAGAAACCCCTGTTTAATGGCTTCTTTAATCCAGTTATTTCAGATTCCAAAGGTGCAAAGGCACAAACTGAAGATAGAATAGCCCAGGAGGTAGCAAAAGGGAACACGACATTTTTTTTAGGCATGAAAGTTAAAAGAGGAAGGCTTGGGTGTGATTGTAAGGTTAAAAAGGGAAGGGGGGACTGTACAGAGGGGACCAAGAAAAGGCAGACATCATGAACAAATACTTTTGTTCAGTGTTCACAAAAGAAGGAGAAGAGGAGGGGCCACAAAGTAACAGAAGCTTTGGAAGGAGGGAGGTAAACACTAGTCCTTTTTTAGAGGTGAGAGTCCTGAAGGGATTTACTAATCTGAAGGTGGACAAAGCAGTGGGGCCAGCTGGGGTGCATTCAAGGATACTGAGGCAGCTTAGGGAAATACTGACTGCACCTCTGCCAGTTCTGTTTAACAGCTCACTGGAAACAGGAGTGGTTCCAGAAGACTGGAGGAGGACAGCTGTAGTCCCACTATTTGAAGGTAAAGGCTGCTTTGAAATAACAGAATGGGGAGCTGGGAAGGAAGCACAGTCTTAAACTAGGAACTGGGAACCTGGAGGAAAGCACAATCTTGCTTGAGCTCTGAGGGAAGGTGTGCCTAACTTTTAATTTTAAACTTGTTTTTGCTTGTTTGAATCAAGAAGGGGTTTGCAATACTGCTGATCTATTAGTAGGTTGCTACTTTAAGTCCAGAGAGATTTAAATACTGCTGCATTTTTTTTCATGAGGACTGCTAGCTTGTTGCAGTTTGCTAGTATTTTGGTGACATTTTGCAACAGACATTTTTGTTTTCACTCTTGGCTGAGGATTTCTCCCAGGTGTCAGCGTGGCTCAGTTGGTAGCACATCCGCCTCTGGACCAAAAGGTCGTGGGTTCTTGTCCCACACCGGGATTGGACTTGCACCTAAAAATTGCTGGCATCTGAGTACAGTATTGGGGGGTGCTGTATTGCTGGGGTGTGCCATCCTTCGGATGAGATGTTGAAAACCGAGGTCCCTTCTGCCCATCCTGGTGTTGTCCTGGTGGGTGTCCAGGTGGAAGTAAAAGAACCCAGGGCACTCTTCGCAAAGAGTATGGAACATTCCCGGTGGCCTGGCCAACATTCCCCTTCCCATAAACCGGTTCATGCAATTATCCAGGCTGTGTGTGGGTGATGATGTGAGATATGGCTGCTACCGCACATTCAGTCACTTCACTACCAGTCTAGCATTGCTTGTAAAGCGCTTTGGATGTATGAAAAACGCTATATAAATGCTGATTCTTCTTCTTCTTCTTCTTCTTCTTCTTTCCTAAGTCCTGCAGTTAAGTGGAGTTGTTTGTATATTCAACCCAGACAAAGCCCGAGGAGGTTCAGACTGGATTGCTCTGATTGCCTTCATAGAACAGACCAGATGGATTGCCTAACCCTGCCCTCCCCCATCCCCACTCTCCCCCAGCTCACCTAGCTTTATGGGGTTAGGCTGGAAGGTGTGGCAACTTCCTGCACCGACACAAAACAGGGTGGAGTGTGCCACAGGAGGCAGCCAGGCAGTTCTACATAAGCTGGGAGGATAGCATCTTGAGATTGCTATTGTATAATAAAGAAAAAGAAGAAAGAAAAATGATGGATCCTGGTACATAGTCCCTAGGAAAAGGGTTACAGTACTAAGGGGAAGAGAGGTTCCCTAAAAGTGACCTGGGCAGACAGAAGCAGAGAAGGTAGGACTCATGTTGGGAGTGGTGCAGTACAATGGATGTGGAGCAGCAGTCTTCAGAAGGATGTTCTGGGAACTGCGGTGCTGCCCCATCTGTATGCACCTCTCTGGGTTGAGGGCAGAGATTGCCAGGCTCCAGACTGAGTTGGCTAGGTTGTAGAGGATTTCCTTCCCCACCCAGGGGCCACACAGGCTTCGCCCACTACCTCAAAGGAGAACCAGCAAAAGAAGTGTGTGGACTACAGTGGGCTCAGGGAGGGTGAGGCAGATGGATCAAAAGCGCATCCCCCACCCAGTGCAACTAAGAAACTCCTACACTGTTTTGAAGGAGTGGGAGGACCCCGCTGTGACACCTGAAGTTGTGACCTTGGTGGACGAGCAGGTCTGCAGAAGAGAACTCCACAGGCAGGTGAAAGAGGACCCCAAAGGAAGAAGAAGCTTCTCCTACGAACACGCGAACATATGAAATTGCCAGCAGATACAGGCCATTCAGTCGGTCTAATCTGCTTGAGTGTGTAGCACTTTAGTTCATTAGACTGCAGCTTACCCCCATCCCTCATGTGCCCTCCCCATCTCACACCCCCTCCCGATTTGTACCCTCCCCTTGAATCTGTCCCGCCCCTCTTGAAGCCCCCAACACTCTGTAATGATACAACTTCTTCTGGTAGAGCATTCCACCCTGTCACCACCCTTTCTGTGAAATAGTGCCTCCTCAGTTCCCTCTTGAACCGGCCCTCTTCCAGCTTCATAGAGTGTCCCCTGGTTTCCCTTCTGCCTTTCAGATTGAACATACACCTGGTGTGTACTTTGTTCAAACCCTTCAGGTATTTGAAGGTCTCAGTCATATCCCCTCTCTTCCTTCTTTCCTCCAGGGAATACATATTGAGCTCTCTCAGTCTCTCCTCATATGGTCTGTCCCCCAACCCCAGGATCATTTTTGTTGCCCTGTGCTGTACCCTCTCCAGTAGTTTGATGTTCCTTTTCAAGAAGGGTGCCAGAATTTCACACAGTACTCTAGGTGTGGTCTCACCAGGGATCTGTACAGGGGCAAGATGACCTCCCCACTCCTAGAAGTAATCCCCCTTGCTATGCACCCTAACATCCTGTTTGCCTTGGCTGCTGCCTTCCTGCACTGAGCAGAGTGGTTCATCTCGCCGGTTACCAGCACTCCCAGATCCTTCTCTTCCTTGGATTTTGTTAACGGGACACCATCCAGCCAGTAATTGTGCCCTGGGTTCTTGCCTTCTAAGTGCATCACTTTGCACTTCTTGGCATTGAAACCAAGCTGCCAAGTGTGAAACCAATCCTCCAGTTTTACCAAATCCTCCTGAAGTACTTTTGCTCCCTCCCCTCCCATCTACCTTGGCGCAAATCTTTGTGTCATCTGCAAAGAGACTGATCTTGCTCTTAATCCCCACTGCAATGTCGGTTATGAGAATGTTAAACAGAACCGGTCCCAGCACTGAGCCCTGTGGTACACCACTTCTTACTGCCCTGGGTTTAGATGTCTCCCCCCCGACTACTACCTTCTGCTGTCTACCCTGCAGCCAGTTCTTGACCCATCTGACCAGTTTCCTCCCTGCTTCCAGACTCTTCAACTTGCAGGTCAGCCTACCATGTGGCACCAAGTCAAAGACCTTGCTGAAGTCCAGGTAAAGGACATCCACCACATGTCCCCTGTCCAGTGCCCTCATAACCCAGTCATAAAAATCAACTAAGTTCTTCTGGCAGGATGTGCCTGAAACAAACCCATGCTGCCGCTGTCCTGAAGAGTGTTATCTTCAAGAAATTGCACCAGTCTTTCATTGAGGATTGTCTCCATCAGTTTTCCCACAATTGCAGTAAGGCTTACTGGTCTGTAATTCCCCAGTTCATCCTTGGGCCCACTCTTATGGAGAGGTACCACATGTGCTACCCTCCAGTCCCTGGGCATGCACCCTGAGTTCAAAGAGGTACTGAACAGGTCCACCAATGGCCCTGCCAGGATCTCTGCCAACTCTCTCAACACCCTGGGGTGGACTCCGTCTGGGCCAGGTGCCTTGTCCACCTTCAGGGACTTTAGGCCCTCCCTCACCCTTTCTACCATGATTTCTCCATCTGTGGTTGCTACTGCCCCACCCTTTCCCACCTCACCCTTCTTCTCAGGTGCGGGCCCATCCCTGTCCTTGGTGAAGACTGAACGGAAGTATTCATTAAGTACTTCTGCCTGCTCAGCTCCCTTTTCTACCCACTCACTTCACCTCCTGATCCTAACAATTTGATCCTTGTTCTTCCTCTTCTTTCTGATATATCTGAAGAAATCTTTTTCTCTTTCTTTGATCCCCTGCACTAACCTCCATTCCTTAGCTGCCTTTGCTGCCCTTACCACTCTGCTCACTTCTCTGGATTTCTTCACATATTCTTCTCTGTCTTCTGCCCTGTTGGATCTCTTGTAGATCCTAAATGCCTTCCTCTTCTCCCTCACCTTCTCCACAACCTCTCTACTCATCCAACTTGGTTTCTTGGTCCTGGCTTTCTTGCTCTGGCTCTTGACACAAGTTTTAGTGGCTTCAGCCAGTCCTGCTTTGATGACTGCCCATTTTTGTTCCATGTCCATTTCTGGGCAGATGCTTGCCGTATGACTTTTCAATATGTGTCCCATCCTACCAGAGTCTGCCCTATTGAAGTCCAGGACCCTAGTTTTTGTAGTGGCTACTTCTCTACCCAGATTGATTGAGAACCACACTGTGTGGTGGTCACTGCTTGCTAGAGGTTCCGCCACCCTTACATTCCTGACCTGTTCACCATTTTCCAGTACCAGGTCTAGTATATTCCCCTCCCCCATTGGCTCCATTACCCTCTG
The DNA here is from genome assembly GCA_016271365.2 of Neoceratodus forsteri. Taxonomy (NCBI): domain Eukaryota; kingdom Metazoa; phylum Chordata; order Ceratodontiformes; family Ceratodontidae; genus Neoceratodus; species Neoceratodus forsteri. The sequence continues at coordinate 1,114,025,818 of CM028131.1, forward strand.
GGTAAGGAAGCCATCCTGGAATGCTTCCAGGAGGATCTGCTTTCTGGCTCAAGTGGTTGTTGTAATGCTTCAGTCCACCCCTGGTTGATTAAAATCCCCCACCACCATTGCGCTCCTCTTGCCATTATGCCTCCTTATCTACTCCCCCAGTTCCCTGTCAATGTCCTCCTCCTGGGAGGAATGTCTATAAACTACACCCAGACAGATCTTGGTCCCTTTCTGGCTGCATAGTTGCAGCCAGATTACTTCTGACCTGTCCTGCTCCCCTTCCTCCCTATTAAATCTGATCCCTTCCCTTACATAAATGGCAACCCCCCCAGCCTTCCCTTTATCTCTATCCTCCAGAATAGTTTGTACCCTGGGATGGTTAGGTCCCAGTCATGGTGCCTGGTTGCTCACGTCTCAGTAATGGCAACTATGTCTACCTTCCCCTCTGCCATCAATGCCTGCAATTCTGCCAACTCATTCCCCAGACTCCTAGCATTTAGTGAAACCATTCTCCACACTGCTCCTATCCTTCATGCTTCTTTACCCATCACTTCAACCCCTAAGGTCGTGTCTATCCCGGTGGTGGGGGGGTCCATGAGTCCCCCTCTCCTGGTGATTCCGTAGTCCAGGGAGTGGAACTGGAGACAGGAACAGGGGAGGTAAGGTATGTAAGGTGTCTACCAGGAAGCACAGCTCTGTGGGATGGGGAGAGGATCCAGGGAATTGCTAAAGCAGTAGCAATTCTGAGAAAGCATGATGTCATTGTCTGTCTGGGGACAAATAACCAGGCTGGAGACAAGACAGGGATAGCAGGGGTGAAGGAGGAGTTCAGAAAGTTGGGGAGGGGCTTTGTTCAGGTAACAAGCTCTGTGACATTCTCATGGGTGCTGCCTGTCCATGGCAAGGGGGAGGCTAGAAACCCCCACACCAAGGACTTCAACATTTGGCTACAGAGTTGGTGCTTTGGAAAGATTTTGGCTTCATTGGGAACTGGGGTCCCACCTGGAAGAATGTGACCCTGTACAAGGGGGACAGCCTACACCCGTCCAGTGAAAGGACCACTGTCCTAAGTGAACAGTTTAAATGCTTCACTGGCAAGCATTTAAACTAGCAAGGGGGTGGGGTGGCAGAAGGATGCAGAGGGAACCAAATTGCCCATCCCCACAGAATAGGGACGTCAACATGGAGGACCATAATGTTATGGTATTGCCAGAGGAAACAAAACCTATAGAAGGGGGAACAGCAGAGGACAGGAGGAAGGGGGTTGAATGTGGGAAGCACAAACAGAGGAGACAAAAAGACTGCGGGGGGGATGATAAGGAACAAATGGTAGGACATGGAAAGCCATGTATACAAATGCCCACAGCCTAGGGAATACAATCCCAGACCTGGTGGCCTTGATAATGGAGGCTGACCTGGACATTGTAGCTATTACTGAAATGTGGTATACTGGAAACCATGACTGGGATGTAGCAGTACCAGGTTATACTCTGTTTAGAAGAGATGGGTGAGTAAAAAGGGAGGGGGTGGCTCTTTACGTTAGGGAGGGTATTAGGGAGACTGAGGTACAGGGAATGCAGCAGGGAGTGGAGGTACTTTGGGTCACCCTTGAGACAGGCAACAGCACTGCTATTCACACAGGTATGATATACATGCCTCCAGCATAGGGGGGAAGAGGTGGACAGGGTTCTAGTGGAATCCATTCACATGATGGCAGCTAAAGGGGTGGTGCTGCTGGTAGGTGATTTCAGTCTGCCAGATGTGGATTGGAGCAGCACAGCTGCTGCCTCAGCCAGGAACAGGAACATTCTGTACTCTGTACAAGGGGCAGGCCTCAGGCAGCTAGTGCTAGAGCCCACCAGGAAGGGTGCAGTTTTGGACCTGGTACTCACCAATGGGGACAGACTTGAAGAAGTCAGGGTGGGTGAACACCTGGGATCCAGTGATCATCACGTAGTGTGGTTCAGCATGAGTACAGTGGCAGAGTCAAGCCACACAAAGGTGAGGGTCCTGGATTTCAGGAGGGCAGATTTTACTAAGATTGGGATATGTCTCAAGCATGCCATGGCAGGGAGGGACAAAAGCGGGGGGGGGGAGTGGAGGAGCAGTGGGCCCATCTGAAAGGTGCCATAGTGGAGGTGACAAACCTTTGCATTAGGCAAGTAAACAAGGGCAACAGAAAGCCATTATGGTTCTCAAAGGTAGTGGCTGGAAAGGTAAGGGCATAAAAGATGGATTTCATGAAATACAAGGAAACACAGCAGGAGAAGGACAGGGCAGTGTATGTGGATAAACAGAGGGAGGCAAGGAAAGCAGTCAGGCATGCAAAGGCACAAACGGAGGAAAAAATAGCACAGGAGCAAAGAAAGGAGACAAGACTTTCTAGAAGTACACTAGTGAAAGGAGAAAAAACCAGGGCTGGGAAAGTAAGGCTTACAGGAGAAGAAGGAGAAAGTGTGTGGAAGGGGACCTGGGACCTGGATAAAGCATCAGTACTGAACAAGTATTTTTGTTCTGTATTCACAGAAGAAGAAGGTGAGGGATCAGAGTTAGGCAACATGAACAAATATGGGAGGGAGATGGACACCAGTCCATTTACAGAAGAGGGAGTCCTAAATAACTCACAAAACTGAAAGTGGACAAGGCAATGGGACTGGATGGGATACATCCTAGAATATTAAAGGAACTATGGGAGGTGCTGGTGCCACTACTGGCAGCACTGTTCAATGAGTCACTTGATACAGGAGTAGTTCTGGAGGACTGGAGGAGGGCAGATGTAGTCCCTCTACACAAAAGTGACAGTAGGGAAGAGGCTAGAAACTACAGACCAGTCAGCCTCACCTCAATAATGGGGAAGATTATGGAATCACTACGGATCTTGGAACACCTTGAAGCCAGCAGTGCACAGTATCTGAGACAGCATGGATTCACAGCAGGAAGATCATGTCAAACAATTCTAATTGATTTCTTTGACTGGGTGACTAAGGTCATGGATCAAGGGGGAGTGGTGGATGTCACCTACCTGGATTTCAGTAAGGCCTTTGATACCGTTCCACATAGAAGACTTGAGAACAAGTGGGGCAGCCTGGGAGCATGCCACAAGGTGATAAACTGGGTTAGGAACTGGTTGAGTGATAGAAGACAGAGGGTCATGGTAAATGGTGCTCAATCTGAGGAAAAGAGGTTAACCAGAGGGGTGCCACAGCAATCAATCCTGGGCCCAGTCCTGTTTAATGTCTTCATAAATGACATTGCAGAGGGGCTGGAGGGGGAGGTGTGCCTCTTTGCGGACAACACTAAGATCTGCAACAGGGTGGACACTCTGGGAGGGGTGGAAAAAAATGAGGAGGGACCTAGACAAACTGGAGGAATGGTCCAGAGTGTGGCAGCAGAGACTGAATGTGAAAAAGTGCAAAATCATGCATTTGGGGTGCAAGAACCCAGGGGAGGATTACATGATGGGGGGAGAAACTGATGGTCATCAAACAGGAAAGGGATTTGGGGATAATCATATCTGATTATCTAAAGGTGGCCAAACAGTGTGCCAAGGCTGTGGGGAGAGCACGTGGGATGCTGGGGTGCATGGGTAGAGCAAGTGGGATGCTTGGGTGCATAGGGAGAGGTATGGCTGACAAAGAGAGAGAGAGGGGGAGAGAGAGAGAAAGCAGCCAAAGCTTTCCTAAATCAAGGAAGTTATTTTCTAGACTACATTGAATTGAATTATTACTTTTTGGACCTGTGTAAGTAACTAGTATTGATTCTGTTTTTGGAGTTGACAATTCTTAGTTTAACTTTAATTTGCCAGGGAGGAACTGTAGCTGGGAGATATTTGCAGTCATTTGTGACTAAACCTGTTACTTAACCTCTGTGAAATAGGTGTCTGTTAAGGTGAGGAGCTGAAAGGGGCCTAGTTGAACTGTGGATTTAAAACAGTTGTTGTTTGTGGTCTCTGTCTTCTGAGACAAAGAGAGAGAGAGAGAGAGAGAGAGAGAGAGAAAGCAGCCAAAGCTTCCTTAAATCAAGGAGGTTATTTTCTAGACGATACTGAATTTAATTATTTCTTTTTGGACCTGTGTAAGTGTCGTGGAAATTTCCTACTTGTTATACAGAGACAAAGAAACAGTCTTGTGCAGAGTTCAAACCATTTATTCACGTATGCATACGGAGAGCCAGCTCCCCATGTTGTTATTGCATAGCTCTGATTACAGTAGTAAGCCTCCTTCTCTTATACACTTGCCCAGTCATATAACAGTGTCATGGCACAACTTCATTGGACAGTAAACTTCATACAATACTGCTGTTAGTTGCTGATTGATTATGCTAATACTATGTTAAATACAATACTGCTGCCACTTACTGACTGGTTATGCTAATTATTATGCTAACTTACTTTAGCCACATCATCTATAAGGCATGCATACATTACTACAAGGAAATGCTTGCTTATGGAATTTTCCACCATCCACCAAGGACATGCTTGCTATGGAATTTTCCACTATCCACCATTTCATGAAGTTTGTTTCAGTTCTGCAGCCATTTTGTGGTGCTTTCTGCACAGTTACATTGTGCAGCATTAGGTCTGTTATAACATTTTCCTCTACAGTAAGTAACTAATATTGATTTTGTTTTGGGGGTTGACTTTTCTTAGTTTAACTTTAATTTGCTAGGGAGGAACTGTAGCTGGGAGATATTTGCAGTCATTTGTGACTAGACCTGTTACTTAACCTCTGTGAAATAGATGTCTGAAAGGAAGGAAGGCACTCCAAGGGGTGGAGGGTCAGAGTTGTAGTTAATTGTTTCTGGAGGGCATAGGTCACTCTGGAGACTGGAAATGGCACCACAATCCACACAGGGGTTGTATACAGACCCCCGTCTCAGGGGGAGGAAATGGACAAGGAAATGATGGAAGGCATCCTTGGGATGGCAGAGAAAGGGGAGATATTGCTGATGGGGGACCGGAGTATGCCAGATGTTAACTGGAGCATCTTTGCTGCAGCCACATCCAAGAGCAGGGCCATTCTTGATGCCCTACAGGGACATGCCTCAGATAGCTAGTTTTGGAACCCACTTGGGAAGGAGCAATCTTTGACCTTGTACTCTCAAATGGGGACGGAGACAGGATCTCCGATCTTGAAGTGGGTAGCCATCTGGGAACCAGCGACCACCAAACAGTGTGGTTCACGATAAACTTAGCTATAGAGACAAGCCATACAAAAGTGAAGGCACTAGACTTCAGGAGGGCTGATTTTGTCAAAATGGGAGAGTGCCTCAGAAAAGCACTAGCAAACAGGCAAAAAGGTGGGGTGGAGCAACAGTGAGGAAACATCACAACCACCATCACAGAGGCAACAAGCCTGTGTGAAGCAAATAAACAAATCAAAATAAAAGAAAAAAACACTATGGTTCTCAAAAGAGGTGGAGGGGAAGGTAAGGGAGAAAAATATAGCATTCAGGAGGTATAAGGAAACACAGAAGAAGCAGGACAGAGAACTGTACCAGTTAAAGCTGAAGGAAGCGAGGAAGGCAATCAGAATAGCAAAGGCCCAAACTGAGGAAAAGATAGCCAACTCGGTTAAGAAGGGGAATAAAACCTTTTATAGGTACATTAGGGAGCAAAGAAAGACCAAGGCAGTGATACTGAGGCTGAATAAAGAGGAAGGTGGTTGGGCAGAGAGTGACAGTGAAAAAGCAGTGATACTGAATGAATACTTCTGCTCAGTATTCACAATGGAAAAGCAGGGGGAGATACCTAATCCAGTCAATAGAAGCACTCTGGATAGGGGGGTTGATATTAGTCCTTTCACAGAAGAAAGGGTTCTGAAAGAACTCTTAAAACTGAAGGTGGATAAAGCAATGGGGCCTGATGAGATTCACCCCAGAATTCTAAAAGAACTTAGGGAAAAACTAGTAACACAACTGACTTCCCTTTTTAATAAATCATGGGAGGATGGTGTGGTACCTGAGGACTGTAGGAGGGTGGATGTAATTCCCCTTCACAAAAGTGGGAGCAAGACAGAGGCAGGAAACTACAGACTTGTCAGTTTGACCTCTGTGGTAGGGAAAATGATGGAATCACTTCTGAAGGAAAGAACTGTTGAGTACCTAGAGGCCAGTGGGGCACAGGACCCAAGGTAGCATGGATTCACAGCAGGAAGGTCATGTCAGACAAATCTAATTGATTTCTTTGACTGGGTGGCCAAAGTAGTAGACCAGGGAGGGGCTGTTAACATGGCCTGCCTAGACTTTAGCAAGGCATTTGACACAGTCCCACACAAAAGATTAATAAACAAATGAGCCAGCCTGGGAGTGGGTCCCAGGGTGGTAGCCTGAGTAAAACACTGGCTGGACAACAGGAGTCCACTGTAAAGAAAGGGGGGTTACTAGTGGGGTACCGCAGGGTTCAGTACTGGGGCCGGTCTTTTTTAATGTCTTTATAAGTGACATTGCAGAGGTACTGGAAGGGAAAGTATGTCTCTTTGCAGATGACACAAAGATCTGCAACAGGGCTGATATGCAAGGTGGGGTGGAAAGATGAAAAGGGACGTGGCAAGGTTGGAGGAATGGTCAAATGTATGGCAGCTTAGATTCAACGCAAAGAAGTGCAAAGTAATGCACCTGGGTAACAAAAATACAGGGGAAGAGTACACAATGGGGGGTGAAATACTAACAACAACAAAAATGGAAAGGGACCTGGTGGTAGTCATATCAGATGACCTAAAGGTGGGCCAGTGATTTGAGAAGGCAGTAAGGAGGGCTGGGGGGATACTGGGATGCATAGGGAGAGGCATCACCAGTAGAAAACAGGAAGTTGTTGGCCCTCTGTACAGACAGTTGGTAAGACCACATCTGGAGTAGCGTGTACAGTTCTGGAGACCCCATCTCCGCAAAGACATAGACAGGTTGGAGGTTGTTCAGAGGAGGGCAACCTAAATGGTGCAGGGTCTGCACCAGAAGATGTATGAAGAAACACTAAAGGAGCTTAAGATGCATAGCCTTGAGGAAAGGAGGGAGAGGAGGACATGATGGAAACATTCAAATACCTCAAGGGAATCAACAAAGTCCAAGAGGGTAGCATCTTTCAGAAAAAGAGATGTGCAAGAACAAGGGGGCACAATTTGAAGATAGAGGGGGGACGGCTCAGAGGTAATGTGAGGAAGTATTTATTCACAGAGAGGGTTGTAGATGCATAGAACATCCTTCCTGAGGAGGTCGGAGAGTCAAAAACAGTGGGGGGAATTCAAGAATGCATGGGACAGACATAAGGCAATTCTAGTGGGGGTAGGAGGAAGTAGGCTGTTGGTTAACTAGGATCTGCAGCTTATCCATTAGGTAGGGAAATGGGCAGACTAGGTGGGCATTCGGTCCTTAACTGCCATCAAATTCTTTGTTTCTATATTTCTATATATCATCAGCAGAAGGAAGAAGATGGTGATGCCACTCTACAGATCATTAGTGAGACATCATTTGGAATACGGTATCCAGTTCTGGAGGACGCATCTCCGTAAGGACGTAGACAGAGTGGAGGCAGTTCAAAGAAGGGCAACAAAAGATGATTTGGGGCCTGCACCAAAAGTCATATGAGGAGAGACTGAGACACCTCAATATGTATACCCCGGAGGAGAGAAGAGACAGGGGAGATATGCTAGAAACCTACAAATATCTAAAAGGCATAATAGGGTACCGGAGCATGGCATCTTTAAGAAAAGGAGATGTCCAGGAACGAGGGGGCATGACATGAGGTTGGAAGGGAGTAGATGAAGGGGTAGCATGAGGACATAGTTCTTCACAGAAAGGAGGTGGATACTTGGAATAGACTCCCAGTGGAGGTGGTGGGGGCAAACACAGTGGGGGGATTCAAGCATGAGTGGGACAGGCATAGGTTAACCCTAGCAGTAGGAATGAGGAGGTAAAGCTGGAGATCAAGTAGGGTCTGTGGGTTTTACAGTAGGCAGGGAAAATGGGCAGACTAGATGGGCCTAACGGTCCTTATCTGCCATCAATTTCAATTTCTATGTAAAAGTTGTAGCAGGGAGGAGGCTGGCAGTTATAGTCTAGTCAGCCTGACATCGGTGGTGGGAAAGGTAATGGAATCACTGCTGAAGGAAAGGATTGTTAAATATCTTGAGTCCAGTGGGTTACAGGAACCGAGGCAGTATGGTTTCACTGGATGGAGGTCATGTCACATGAATCTGATGGATTTCTTTGACTGGGTGACCAAGGAACTAGATCAGGGTGGAGCAGTGGACGTGGTCTACCTAGATTTCATTAAGGCTGTTGACACTATTCTACATAGGGGACTAGTAAGCAAGCTGGGTAGCTTAAGAATGGGTCCAAAGATGGTAAGATGAATAAGAGATTGGTTAGGGGACTGGTGACAGAGGGTGGAGTGCTGGATAAGAGATTGGTTAGGGGACTGTTGACAGAGGGTGGTGGTAAATGGAATTCACTGTGAGGAAGGGAGGGTGACTGGCAGGGTGCCTCAGGGAATAGTGCTGGGACGGTCATTGGAACCAGTCCTCTCTAATGTTTTTATAAGTGACTTTGCAGAGGAACTGGAAGGGAAGATCTGCCTCTTTGTGGATGACTCCAAAATCTGCAGTAGGGTGGACACTTCGCGGGGGTGTGTGGAAAGGATGAGCAGAGACCTGAGATAATTAGAGCAGTGGTCAAGGGTATGGCAGCTGGGTTTCAATTAAAAAAAAAAAGCAAAATAATGCACTTAGAACACAGAAACCCAGGAGTGGAGTACAAAATGGGTGGCATGGTAGTGACATGACCAAGCAGGAAAGAGACCTGGGGGTAATCATATCTGATGACCTGAAGGTGGCCAGGTAGTGCGATAAGGCAGTAGGGAGGACTAATTAGATGCTGGGTGTATAGGAAGAGTATCATCAGCAAAAAGAGGGAGGCGATGTTGCCTCTGTATAGACCGGTAGTAAGACCTCACCTAGAGTACTATGTCCATTTCTGGAGACTACATTGCCAGAAGGACATAGACAGAATGGAGGCAGTCCAGAGGAGGGCAACTAAATTGTGCTGGGTCTACATCAAAAGCCCTATGAGGAGAGACTAAAGGACCTCAATATGTACACCCTGTAATGGGAGGGGGAGAGGGATATGATAGAGACATTTAAATTCCTCATGGGGGTAAATAAGGTACAGGAGGAAAGTGTTTTTCAGAAGAAAAGGTGCTCAAGAACAAGGGGACATAACATGAAGCTGGAGGGGGTTAGATTCAGGAGAGAGAAAGTACTTCTTCACAGAAAGAGTGGTGGATTCCTGCAATAGCCTTCCAGTGGAGGTAGTGGGGCAAAAACAATGGTGGTGTTCAAGAGTGTATGAGATAAGCATAATGGAATCATACTGGAAAGTAAGGAGGGGGAGGGAGGGAGAAAGAGCTGTAGATTGGGCATGGTCTGCAGTATTGGTTTAGGTAGGAAGAAATTAATCAATCAGTCAATCAAAATCTTTATTTATCCAGGCGAGCATCATTGAGCAAAGCTCATTTACAAGATGGACCTGGGAAATGGGCAGATTGGATGGGCAAGTGGTCCTTATATGCCATTAGATTCTGTTCTGAGTCCGTAAACACTGACTACTCCACAGCAGTAATCCTCTTCATTGCTTGTTACCTTGTTAGTCCAAATGAGGTTTTAACTGCACTTCAAAGCAAATGACAATTGTGAGGAGTGCAGCTATCAAAACTGATAAACTAGAGACTGAACCTTTTGTTGTCAGGTAAACTGACGATGTGATGAAAGGATAGATGGGTGCTGTTTCTTCTGTGGTAAAGGTGGTGCTTTATATGTCAAAGCTGTGACAGAAGTAAGCAAGAAAGAGGTAGTAGAAAGGGACGGGAGCCCTACAGGGAGCCTGTGGCTGGAATTAGGATCTGCCGAAGACAAAAAGCAATTTTGGGAGTATTATACAAACTGCCAGTTAGTACAGCATAGTATGATTTGGAACTGGCAAATGAAATTATAAAGGCAATGTCTTTGGTGCCCTTGTTTCTCCAGAAGATTTCAACCTACCTGACACTGACTGGGAGGTTGAACGTGCCAGAGGGAAAGATTTATTGTCAGTTGTGAAGGACCACTTCCTCCTTTAGCATGTCAAGTATGGAAAAAGGAGGGATGAGTTTCTTGACTGGCTGCTGAGTAGGGGGGATGATGACATTCAAGCAGTAAAGATTGGAGAGCTGGTGGTTGGCAGTGACCATAACAGGATTAAATCTAAATTGATAGTGGAAGCTACTTCACCAACAATAAGACCAGGATGGTAAACTTCAGAAGAGATGATTTTTCATAAGATGAAGGAAAGGACTGTGGCTAAATTGATGACAACCCCATGGCACAGGGAGCAAGTTCCTAGTGAGAGGCTGTGAAGCAGAATGCAATGGAGGCAGTGATTACGTGTTCCTATGGGCACCAAGGGCAAGGGTTAGGTGGAGGCCTCTGTGGTTATCTGTGTACTTTGCAAGGCCTGTAGGATCACAATTTTAAGGTCAAGTTGTGACAAGGGAGGTGGATCAGGGGAGGACAGTGGACATGGCATATCTGGACTTCAGCAAGCCCTTTGACACTGTGCCACATAGAAGGCTATTAAACAAACTAGGGAATATGGGAGTGGGCAGGACTGTAGTACGGTGGATGGGTAATTGGCTGGGCGGCAAGACACAGAGTGTGGTGGTAAATGGCTGTCACTCCACAGAGGGAAGAGTGATCAATGGGGTACCACAGGGATCAGTGCTAGGACTGGTTTCTATTCAACATCTTCATCAGTGACATTGCACAGAACCTAGAAGGCAGAATTTCCCTGTTCGCTGACAACATGAAGCTCTGTAACAGAGTGGACATGCCAGAGGGTGTAGACAGAATGAGAAGGGACTTGCAGAAGCTTGAAGAATGGTCCAGGGTTTGGCAGTTGAAATTCAACACAAAGAAGTACAAGATAATGCATTTGAGGCACAAAAGCCCTGAAACAACATATCCGTTGGGGGTTAAGGATACAGCATGCACCAAACAGGAAAGGGACCTTGGGGTTATCATCTCTGATGACCTCAAGGTAGGGAAACAGTCCGACAAGGCAGCAGGTAAAGCAAATAGGATGCTGGGATGCATAGGAAGGGGTATCACCAGCAGGAAAAGGGAGGTCATAATTCCACTATACAAGACACTAGTAAGGCCCCACCTGGAGTACAGTGTACAGTTTTGGAGACCTTACCTACGTAAGGACATAGAGTAGAGAAGGTTCAGAGGGGGGCAACAAAGATGGTACGAGGATTGCATCACAAGTCCTATGAGGACAGGCTGAAGGACTTGAATGTGTACTCCCTGGAGGAGAGGAGGGAGAGAGGGGATATGATAGAGCAATACAAGTACCTTGCAGGGAGGAACAGGGTGCAGGAATACACTATTTTCCAGTGAAAAAGATGTTCCAGGACTAGAAGGCATGGGATGAAGCTGGAGGGAGAGTGATTCAGAGGAAATGTGAGGAAGAATTTCTTCACAGGAAGGGTGATGGACAAGTGGAACACACTGCCAGAGGAAGTGGTGGGGGCTGAAACAATCACAGTATTTAAGAATGCATGGAGGTCAGGGGTAAGGGGCAGCAGACTTCTAGAAAAACCTAACGAGAACTTACAAGCTCAAATGGACAGACTGGGTGGGTCATATGCCCTTTTCTGCCGACATGTCTATGTATCTATGTAAGTTTGAAACCTAGATTTCTTAACAATAAGTATGAAATTCAAAATGCATTTAATTTTTTTCTGCCTGCCTTTTTATGTTCACTTGCACGTGCTCAAAGAACATCTTGTCACAGTGAATGGCATTTCAGAGGTGTGCCTCTGTCATATTCAGTGCAACTCGCAGAGCAATGGGCATGGCAGCGGCAGCCCAATTACCAGCAAGGCCGATTCTGACGAGTGTTTCTGTTTGGGGATATAAACTTTGTGTAGTTGAAAAGAATAGACCACTCCATTCAGACAGCAGCTGGCTCTTGTAATTTGCACATCATAACTCATCCAGCAAGCCTTCCAGCTCACTTCCTTGCCTCCCTTCCCCCAAGTTTCATTGTCAGATCCCCCCACTCAGTGAAAGAAAGCGTAGTGGCAACCATTAAACATACTGCGTAAACGATCACAAGGGCTCCTATTACAGTCACAGACGGTACTGTGTTCTGAGCACTTTGGTTTGTCAGCAGCATGCCAGCTGTGAGAGTGATTTGCAGTTTGTGAAACTGAGCAATGAATTTCTACTTATTGTCCTCCTGCTTCTGTATGTGTGTGCCAATGTCTCCCCCCACAGACAAAGAGCGAGTGTCCCCACCAAGATCTGTCATCCCCATCCAAAGTTCCCCCATGTGCCACCTGCTGTGTGCCGTAAAAGGCTCCTACTACAGTGTCTTGTGTGCATTTGGAGTGCGGGAATAGAAAGTGAGAGACAGACCGTGCCGTGGGGAGATAGAGAGGTAGAAAGTGAAAGTGAGCTGGCAATGGGAACACAGAAGTTCTGCAGCCTGTCTGTGATGGGAGCATGAGAGGCACAATAAGTGGTAGAGCAATATGTAGTATCCCGCGGTTCCCAAAGTTACATGGATACATTGATACATAGATGTTGATGGCAGATAAGGGCCTACAGCCCACCTAGTCTGCCCATGTATGTATGTACTTAGCTTCTTCAAGCTTCTCTAGAACTAGGTTGTCCCCTTCCTCCGACTACCAGAATCCCTTGATGCCTATCCCATGCATTCTTAAATCCTGTAATTGTTTCAGCCTCCACCACCTCCTCCAGCAGGGCATTCCATTTGTCCACCACCCTCTCCGTGAAGAAATTTTTCCTCCTGTTCCTTCTGAACCTCCTTTCCAGTTTCATCCCATGTCCACTAGTCCTGAAACATCTTTTTCTGTGAAGGATTGTGTTTTCCTGCACCTTGTTCTTTCACCCTGCAAGTTGTGTTGTGGGCAATAGTGTCCACTCTGTGTGTGTGTCTGTGCAATCTGCTCTTCTGAAGTCATTTTGTGGCCATCAGTGTGTCGCTGTGTATGTCGGTGTCTGTCCAAGTGGCAGTGCCCCCCCCATCCCCTGATGGTGCTACGAAGACAATTTGTGAGCATAAATGAATGGTGCAGTGAGCACTGTGTCTCTCTCTCGCTGTCTCTCATGGCTTGACAGTGAACAGCAAAGTGGAGTGCTCCAGCATGGTAATAGCATGTTCTGCTGGCGCTCTCTGGAGTAGGCAGTCTGCTCTATCCCCTCGCATCCCCCAGCACAGAACCAGGATCACACACACTAACAAAAATGTTGAGAGAGAGCGACACAGCGGCAGAGAGACAAACATGATGGAATTGTTCACGGCTGCTCCTTGGCAAACTACAGTTTGTGAGCATTAATGAATGATGCAGTGAGTATTGTCTCTCTCCCTCTCTGTCTCTCTCTCTCTCTCGCTGTCTCTCATGGCTTCACACTAGACAGCACAGTGGGCCACTCTGGCAAGAGAGAAACACAGAAAGTCAGCAGTGAGTGAGACACCAAAAGGCATCATAGTGGAATATGTCTGTGATGCTGTGTGTGTGTCTCTCTCTCTGCCTCTGTCTCTCTCTCTGAGTTACTTCAATGTCCTGTGGTCGGCTGCAGCATGTGTCCTGGCTGTGTGCAGAGGCCTTTGCCTGTCTGTCTGGCTTCCTATATATGTAGTGCACAGTAAAAAAAAAAAAAAAAAAAAAAGAACAAAAGCCGAACAACTGCACACTGTGTGATGTGGGCTGGTGGGGAGCACAGGAGTGAGGAGACACAGTCAGAAGTGTTCTATGACTGTCAGATACCACTGGAGCGGCAATTCGGGAAGGTGGGAGGAGGTGCTTCATCCCATGCCTCCTCCACCTCCCACTGACTTCTTTTTCCTTCTCTTCTCCCACCCATGCAGAGTAGGCCGCAGCCTAAGCTCCATATGGGCTGGGAGTTTTCAGTGCCCAGAGGCACTCTCACTATCAGCACGATAGCGCTAGCAACAGGCTGCAGCTGCATCCCCAATGTATCTTCCTGCTGCTGCCAGCAATAAGCTCTCCAACAATGCGCACACAATATTCAAGGGATCACGGAGCCCCCACTAGATCGCCAGGGAGGATATTAATGTATTTAAAAGGACATTAGCCCCATCCCATAGAGAGCTAGCCCACTAGACCACTAGGGCATAATTTTACACAGTAGTTCCTCCCCGAGCATTTCCTAGCCCACACAACCACCAATAATAATAATAATAATAATAATAATTTTATTTATAAGGCACCATTCAATTGCCAAGGCGCCGTACATAAATACAGATTAAAACAATACAAATCATTAAAAAATACAACTTTGTCAAAACAATTTTTACAATAAGTATTTTAAAAATACAGTTTCCATAAAAAAGTCTTCAAACCTCTCTTAAAGGCCTCCACAGAAGTGCACTCCTGCAACTGACAGGGTAGAGAATTCCAAAGGGTGGGGACCACATACGCAAAAGCCCGAGTGCCCGAAGATTTCAAATTCACCCTTGGAACCTCTAACAACCCCTAGTCGGACAAGCGGAGTGATCGATTAGGGCCATAGGGAACCAGAAGTTCTTTCAGATAGACTGGTCCCAGATCATGTAGAGCTTTGAAAGTCATTTAGATAAAAAGGGCTGCTAGCCCCCCACTAGCCATCACTAGCCAGCTGGGCTACTAAAAAAATTACTGGCCACTCTGCCACCATTATTGGCAAAGGAATATTTAGCTGAGCCCCCTTCCCCAAACCACACTCCCTTTACTCTGCTTTTGCTCATCTTATATCTTTTTGATCTTGAAAGAGCTTCTTGTGCCTTACCATCCGGTGTGACAGTTGCGTTTGGCTGACGAGGGGTTGCTAGACATTCCGAGGGTGTCTTTGAAGTCTTCCGGGGCCCATGCATTTATGCACATTGCTCCAACCCTTTGGAATTCTCTACCCTGTCAGCTTTGGGAGTGCATGGCTGTGGAGGGGTTTAAACAGGCATTAAAAACCTTTCTATGGAGTCTCCCTTATTGTGGCTCCATATAACTTTAATCCCCTGTTATTTATTTTATCTGTATGTTACTTATTTATTATCACGTTTATTGTTTTATATGACTGTTTTTATCTTTTTGTAAAGTGCCTTGATGGCCCGAAAAGCGCTTTTGCGAAATAAAATTTATTATTATTATTATTTTTCTTTCTTTAATCTATTTTTTCTTCTATCTCTACAGGTCTGACAGGACATGGACTCTGACCCCATCACATAAGTATAATTTTATTTCTCTCCTGTCCTACCCTCCCTATTTAACTCCCCCCTAAGAACTGTGGATCCTTTGTGACCCCCTTGTCTCTTATTTTACAGGTGCAGTGGATGACATCTCCCTAGGACTACCCCGTGGCACTCAGGTAAGTCACTTTCTTTTACATATATTTTGGTGGGTTGACTGTAATGGGGCATCCGTGCCCGTAAGCAAGCTGTTTGAAGGAAGTACACAAGGGTAGGAGGAGGAGGAGGAGGAGGAGGAGGAGAGGAGGCCACTGTATTTCCCAAAGGAGGTTGCTACGCTGAGAAGGGCGAAGAAAACAGCTTTTAGGAAGTACAAGAAGACCCAGACAGAGGGAGAAAGGGATGTGTATTTAGAGAAAGGAAGAGAAGTAGGGGGAGGATAAGAAGAGGTAAGGTGCAAACAGAGGAGAAGATCACCAAGGAGGTCTAAATGGAGGATAAGACTTTCTTTAGGTTTGTGTGTGGATTGGAAAGATAAAAGCAAGGGGTGGAACAGTGAGGATTAGCAAAGTGGGGTAAGAGACTGTGCAGAAGAAGATCAAGAAAAATCTAACATTTTAGACGAGTATGTCTGCTGGGTATTCACTTTGGGAGGGGGAGTGTCTAGAGTAACATGTTATCAGCAGGCACCATGGGAGAGATGGGAGTGGACACAAGTCTGTTCTTGTAGGAGAGAGTCCTATGGGTATTGGAAGCCCTAATGGAGAGCAAAGTGATGGGGGCCAGATGGAATTCACCCCAGGGTACTAAAATAACTGAGCACAGTGCTAACCACCCCCCTGGCAACACTATTCAGCATCTCAGTGGAGATGAGGGTGATTCTGCAGGACTGGAGGAGGGCCCGTGTGGTCCCTCTGCACAAGAGCGGCAGCAGGGAAGAGGCTTGCAACTAAAGGCCAGCCATTCACAGATTAGTGGTGGGGAAATTAATAGAGACCCTGCTGAATGAAAGACTGATGGAGTATTTGGAGGCAAATGGGCTGCAGGACCACTGGTAGAACGATTTCATGGGGGAGATTGTGTCAAACAAATGTTATGTATTTCTTTGACTGGGTGACTAATGAGCTGGATAAAGTGAGGGCAGTACATGTGGTTTATCTGGACTTCAGTAAGGCCTTTTACACTGTGCTGCACAGGAGGCTAATAAACGTAGCACCCTAGGTGCTAGGGAGAAGATGGTAAGCTGGGTATCAAATGGATTAAAGGGTAGGAGACAGAGAGTGGATGTAAATGAAAGTCATTTGGAGGACAGGACAGTGACCAAAGGGATGTGCAGGGGGTCAGTACTGGGTCCTATCCTCTTCAATGTCTTCATAAGTGACATTGCCGAGGAACTGGAGGGGAAGGTGTGTATCGATCTTCCTTTAGGTGCATGTGTGGAAAGATGAAACCAAGGTGTGGGATAGTGAGGATCAGGAAAGCAGGGAGGAGGAGAGACTGTGCAGAAGGAGAACAAGAAAAAGCTAAAATGTTAAATGTGTGCTTCTGCTCGGTATGCATGTGGGGTGGGGAACAGACCAACATGTTATCAGCAGGCACTGTGGGAGAGGGGGGAGTGCACGTAAGTCCATTCTCATAGGAAATAAGAGCTAGAGTTCATGCACAAAGTGATAAAAGTCAGGAATTGTAACATTAAGGTATGAAGTACCTGCTGGATGCCACACCTCACGTCACACCGGTAACCCAGGTTAGGGAACGGATTCAGGTCGCCGGGGGTCAGTAGGGGGAGGACAGGACTGAACATCCAATGGACTTATCTCCTCTCCTGGGGAGGGTGGGTTGTGACTCCCGCAGTCTGATGGCTCCCAATGGAGACCGGGAGTATCATAATTAGCGGGGTCACATAGAGGGGTATGGAGGCGTCAGTGGGTGCCCTGCAGGTGGGTGTGCAGTCGGCAACCTCAGTGTAGTCTATTACATCAACAAGCAGGGGGGGGTCCATTCCTACCCCCTGTGCCAGGAGGCAATGAGGATCTGGTACTGGGCTGTAGATCACAGTCTAGAACTGTCAGCCGTCCACGTTCCAGGGGACCAAAATAGCTTGGCAGACAGCCTCAGCTGGTAATAATCCAGAATGCATGAGTGGGAACTGCTGCCCTCAGTCATAGAAGATCTGTTCCACAGGTGGAGTTGTCCAGAGTTGGACCTTTTTGCATCCCCACTCAATGCAAAACTGCCACGTTTCTGCTCGCTGGATCCAGGGCCTGGAGTTTTCTGGTGAGGCATGTTGTCCTTCTCCTGGAAAGGGAGGTTTCTTTATTCCTTCCCACCATTTCCTCTGATTCAGATGGTGCTCATCAAGGTACAGATGGAGGGTGCCACCCTAATTGTGGTGGCTCCATTTTGGTCTTGTCAGACATAGTTCCTATTACTGCAACAACTGGCTGTGAAACATCCAGTTTCCCTGCCCATTTGCAGGGACCTGTTGACACAGGCTCAGGGGACCCTGGTCCATCCAAACCTCAAGTCCTTCCATGTGCATGCATGGCTCCTGAGGACATAGCCATTGCCTGCTTTGGGGCATCTTAGAAGGTGGCTGATGCCCTGGTTGCTGCCATGAAGCCTTCCACCAGGGCCACTTACTCAATGAAGTGGAAGTGCTTTGCTATATGGGCTGCTTCCCATTCACCTGGACCCTTTCACTTGTCCAGTCGACCAAGTTCTAGAGTACCTCCTGACTTTGTCTGATGTAGGCCCCCAATACTTCTCTATTAAGGTGCACCTGTCTGCTATTTCAGCCTTTCATGTGCCTATTGATGGCCGTACTGTGGCCCTATTGGATGTGGCCTGTACTTTTCTGAGAGGCATTCTACACTTGAAGCCTCCTATCCAGAATCTGGTCCCAGCTTGGGACCTCAATTTCATGCTCAAGAAGCTGATCTTGCCTCCTTTTGAGCCAGCCTCAGATTGCAAACTATGCTTTCTGCCATGGAAAGTGTTATTTTTAGATGCACAAGGAAGTTAAGTGACTTTTTCAGGGTCACACAGTATGCAAGTGGGGGCTGTGAGATTCAAACCCTGGTCTCCAGGTTTGCAGCTCAGAGCCTTAAACCACTGCACTACACTGCTTGAAGAATTTCAGAGCTACAGGCTCTCATGTGTGAGCAGCCTCATTTGATTTTTCACAAAGACAGGGTCTCTTTGCGTACTAATCGTACGTTTCTTCCTAAGGTGCTGTCTGAGTTTACTCTGAATCAACCTATCCATCTACCTGTTTATTATCCAGAGCATACCAATCCAGGGGAAGCATTGTTCCATACTTTGGATGTGCATAGAATTCACAGGTACTATACACACCATACTAAGGACTGCAGAAAGTCCTCTCAGTTGTTTGTTTCTTTCACCCCTAGAAAAGAGGGTGTTCCAGTATCTAAACAGTACTTGTCCAAGTGGTTGGCCAACTGTGTTATTTTTTGTTATAGGAAGTACAGTAAGGAACTTTCTGGTGTGGTTCATGGCCATTCAACCAGAGGCATGGGCACTTCTGTTGCCTGTTTCAGGAATGTGTCAACTGGGGAAATTTGTGCCGCTGCCATTTGGAGCACTGTCCACACTTTCACCAAGCACTACAGTTTGGACATTGCCTCCAAAAGAAGGGCAGGCTTTGACCTAGCTGTGCTTCAAAGCCTTCTTAGACCTTTGGCCTCCTGCTACCCAGACAGTCTTGTGCTTAGCACTGCTTGGGATTCATTCCATAGGTATGACCTGATGAAAGAGATATCCCTAAAGAAGGTAGAACAGTTACATAAGAACTTACCGTAACAGTAGATCTTTGAGGAAATCTCTGTCAGGTCATGCCATCCTCCCTCCATCCCCCTTCTCTCTCGGGCTCGGCTGTTCTGTTGCTCCAATCTTTCTGCTAGCTAGCACCTTTTCTCCCTCCTTGGTTCCCTGGTGGGACTCCTGTTTCTTATGGCCTCTGGCTAGGGAAAGAACTGAGGAGGGAGCAGGGCTGCCATACTGATATAGGGCTGTGACGTCAGAGTCTGACATCAGTGTGAGTGGCTCCTACTACTAGACTGCTGCAGAAAAGTGTCCATGGGATTCTAGTGCCTGATGGCTATGTTCCATAGGTGTAACCTGATGACAGAGATACGCTTGAAAATCTACTGTTACAGTAAGTTCTTACATAAATGTTCTGTTCCATGGCAGGTGCAATTTATCAGTTTCAACAAGTAAACCAAAAATGTTCCGCAATGTGGGGAGTTTGTCTTTTTCTGTTGTTATTTTTACCTACCCAGAAAAACAGTGCATCACGTGGTTCTAAGTGATTTATTATTTTGGTCATTCCAAACAATTTAGTTAGGGACATTTTTTCTCCTTTTTAAAGAAATTCTCTATTCTTTATTTAAATAAATGTTGCACAATTTTAAAAATTCAAACTATCGGTCGGTGTAATTTTTCAGTAATAATAGCCCAATTTATAAGCGCAATAAAACACTCCCCAGGGTCTTTATTGTTATGTGATAACCACACGCCTAGGTATGGAAGGACATTCCGCCTTCGGACCCATGCCTTACCATGCACCTAGGCATGCGGTTATCATATAACAACCAACAGCTTGTTGTGTCTTATTGCTTACACAGCTACCCCTCTTTAATGACGTATGATGGAAAATGTTTGCTCCATAAAATTTACTCTATAAAGATACAACCATTTCTGGATAGAGACAATGTATCTCTCAACATCCAGTAATCTAACATCAGTGTGATGGGTCTATGGTATTTTTCAGCATAAACCAGTGCCATCATCAAGGTGTGTACAGTGTGGTATCTTTTGACATCTAGGTGTAACCCCCCTACAAATGGGGGTTCCCGAGAAGTCTTCCTTGAGCTTGCCTAAATGCTCACTGCCAGGCTGGTGTCCTGCATTTTAGCAGTTTAAATGTGATTGCCAGAGAGTGCCTGTATAGCCTCTGTGTACTGTCTCTTTAAGAGCTACCTTGATTGCAGTCATAAGTAATCTGAGAGGGAGCTCTGTTGAAAGATGTAACTATTTGCTGAAAATCATTTAGAGTGATAATGATAATGTAGTTTGTCTAACCTGCCTTCTTTGCAGCAAGGACTGTTTTGTTTATCCCCACCATTTGGCCCGGGACTGCGAATTGGACCCAATCAGTTCTGGTGGGACCTAAAATGGAGCTGGACTACAGGAGCTGTCTGGAGTGAAAATCTGTAGGAATTGTAGTTTTGGGCTTTTGGCACCTTTTTGCACCTGAAGGGGGAGTCTTTGTTGTGACTGACAGACAGATCAACCAACCGAACCTTTTGGATTCTGGGGAAAGTCCTAGGCTTGCTGGCAGTTGAGTCAGATCTAAGTTGGGAGCTGAATAAGCAACAGCTTGAGACAGTCAAGCAGCCGTCTGAGTAGTTTCGTGTGGGAGAACTGTGGAAAGGCCTGAGTTGTGGCCAACATGTCTGCCTGCTGCCCCTGAGAGGGAGAGAAGAGAATTATTTCAGACCAAATCCAAGTTTGTGAGAACGAAATAAGCCACTGATTTTTTACCAGGTTCATACCTGAAGAAGACTGAAGATTTTGCTGAATGCGATCGGCCTGTCAGGATTTCCAGCTGCTTTTGAGTCCCTGGTTTGTGCAGAGACTTTGCGATCGTGACCGGAGAGCACTTTGCCTGGTACAGTAGAATTTCCTTACATGTAAATGTGTTGTGTATTGAAAGTGGGTCATGATTTGGTTCCCCACTGTGTGAACTGTGTTCTGCTTGCTGGTGCCATAGAATCCTTTACATGTAAATGTGCTGTGTAGTGAAAGTGGGTTGTGATTTGGTTCCCCACTGTGTGAACTGTGTTCTGCTTGCTGGTACCGTAGAATCCTTTACATGTAAATGTGCTGCATATTGAAAGTGGGTCATGATTTGGTTCCGCACTGTGTGAGCTGTGTTCTGCTTGCTAGAAGCTTTATCCAGCCTAATCGGACTGAATCTGCATTCATCTCCATTCAGCCTGAGCCATGCCATGCTGGCCCTGCCAGACTACCCCACTGCACAGAGAAAGTCACCGATGAGAGACCTGCCTGGGGATCAGACCCCTGCTCTATGCTTGAACAGGAACGACACCTCAGTGATTCGTGTGGGCCCTGCTTCTCCTGGCACTTCAGATTAATCACCTGCTGTCTCGATTTTCGTCAAGCCTGTGTCTAGTCTTGGGTATCGTAAGTAATCATCAGAGTAGCTCCCTGCAACAACAGCCTAATCTAAAAGTGTGTCATCTGATTGTCTTGTTGTTTTCTCTTCATGAACTGAGCCCTTCAGCTCCGGATTACAAATAGTGTGTATTGTGCATGTTGTTTTTCTTCCATCACAGAGCCCCAACCAGCTGCAATGTTCCTGGCTAGCTCACCATTCTCCATCTGGGTACCCAAGGTGTGTGACTGTTTATGGACCCTGAAGTGCATGCATAACTGTTTGATTAGTACAGCCTTTAAGCAAATTAACCTGATTATGCCCCTCCTTTGTTCAAGTCCCTTAAATAAATCAGATCTAACTCTTTTTTGCATTTACCCTGCCTGTGGTTCCAGTTTGTGCAAGAGTACTGTACTGCTGTTATTTGCTGTGTATAACCTTGCTTTACAGGGGGTCCCCAGGGCCGAGCCAGAGGAAAGCCCTGGTGGTAAGTGCAAACAGTGTGGGTACTTGTGTGGTGTATCAGGGGTATTATGAAAGTGATTATTGTGTATTGTTCCGGCCACTAGTAAGGAAAGAGGGGGTTACAGTGTCCCGGAGGGCTGTGCCCAGGTTAACTTGACCACTACCAACCCTGACCTCCGGGTGGAGGCACCCGTTTCAGAACTCAGGTCCCTTAACCTGCTACTAGCCAAGCAGGCAGGGGTAGTAGCCCTTGGGATAGTGCCACCTAGGGGTTACATAGGTATGAAGCACCACAGTACCTTTCAACATCTAAGGATGCCATTACATCAACAAGAAGAAAGGAGTCTGTCTGCAACAACCTCAGAGCTATGGGACTGCAGGACAGCAGCAACCCACATGCAGCCTCCTGTGTTGTAAATTTGACTTGGGAAGCCAGCCATGAACATCTCTTACCAAGCTTCAAATACCTACCATCAGATAGGACTGTCGAGAGGGAGAATGCCGGCTAGCATCTCCCCAAAGTAAAAACAACTATTTATGAATGACTGCAACCCCTTGCCAAACAATATTCCTGAGTTGTCATTTCATTTTTGACAAGTGAATAAAAGGATTTTGAGTGAGATCTTAATTGAGGGGGCTGAGGATTTGTCATGGCCAGTGTGTTCATATCATTCTTCTAAGAACTGTCTAAACTGTCATTGTCTGGGTTGTGCCTGTGCCTGTGCCAGGTTTCATCCACCAGAGGCCAGCTTACAACCATATACTGCCCTAAACCCACTCTGGATGTAAACTGCACATGTGTATTTGTCACCAGTGAGCTCCTTTTCTGTAGCTGTTAGGGGTTTGAAAAGCTTAGGGGTTTGTTTTTACTGTTAGCAGCAGCTCCCTGTAAGTATCCTGGGTGCCTCCATTTGCTGATATGTTTCATCTCCTTTGTTCTTGAGAGCTGCTTTAGCATAGGAGAAGATGATTTCAACTTGCCCAGTAGTCTGTGCAGCATGTCTGCTAATTTTATTTAGAATAGCGAAGCAGATAGCAGCAAATGTGTAAAATACCCTGGTTACCTCCGCTTAACTTCAAAAACCTGCTTAGCCGTGGACCGTGGTAGGATATGTTTATGTAATTGTTTTCACTGTGCTTGTCTTACGATTGTGACAACAGTCGCCACACAAGCAATTCAGTCAGGCAGACTCAGCTGTGCAACCATGCATAAGAGGCAAAACCACCCCAAACATCAAGAATAAAATAACATTTTAAGGAATGATCAAAAATCCATTTACTATTAGTGGACATACTGGTAATGCACAGAAGCAGGTAAGAAAAAGGATAGAATGTACTACTTAACTTATTGTAACGTTACCTTGCACAGCTGTTTAAGCTAGGGCATGTCTGTGTCACAATCTCATGAGATCTAGTGCATCCCGAGAAACAGGATCACAGAACAACAGTAGAAACAATGAAACTGGAGATCCCTGCATTGAAGTGGAGGCATTTGAGAAAAAGTTAGTAAACAAAACACTACTACTGGCACAGAGAGCATAGACTCAACTGGGCAGACTGGAAAACATATCTCTTTTCAATTTTGACTTTAGGGCTCTCCTAATTGATGTAATTATAACTGTCTATTATGAGCTGCTGCAAAGACAAATTCAGCTGCTTGTCCCTCCCCAACCCCCAAAGGACAAAGACTGCTACCAACAAGATTGCACAGACATGTACCTCTGACATAGTTTGTATGCTAACTGCCTACATAAACCTTTCTTTCTTTCCATGCTATTTGCAATAAATGCTGACTTAGTAACATAAAATTTGTTGGCAGAAAAGCTTCACTTGTCCCACCTGGTCTGCCTAGAATGTCCCTGCCTAGTTTGTCTCTGTAGACCCTAATTGGTCTCCGGCAACCCTTCTTCCTCCCTATTTACTAATACCCCACTTGTCTATCCCACACATGTTTGAAGCCCCCTGCTGTTTTTGCCTCTACCACTTCTACAGGCAGTCTTTTCCAGGCATCCACCACTCTTTCAGTGAAGTAGTGCTTCCTCATATCCCTCCTAAACTTCACCCACTCCAGCTTCATCACATGTCCTCTGGTCCTGTTGCTTTTTCTCATTTGAAAGAGCCCCCCCCCCGCACCCTAACACCTATGAGGTACTTGTAGGTCTCTATCACGTTCTCTCTCTCTCTCTCTCCTCTGCCTTCCAGGATGCACATGTTGAGCTCTCTCAGTCTCTCTTCAAAAAGGATTTTGTTGAAACTCCTGCACCGTTTTAGTTGCCCTTCTCTAGACTGCCTCCACCCTGTTTATATCCTTTCTGAGGTGTGGCCTCTAGGACTGGGTACAATACTCCAGGTTGGGTCTAATAAGCAAATGATGCCGTGGCATCCCCATCTCCCTTCTTCAGCTGGAAATACCCCTTCCCTATGCATCCCAGCATCTCAGTGGCCCTACTCACGTCTTTGTCGCACTGCCCTGCCACGTTGAGGTCATCAGATATGATAACCCCAAAGTCCCTTTCCTGCTTAATGACTGCTGGTACCTCCCATCCTTTACTCAGCTCATGGGTTCCTATACCCTAGGTGCATGATTTTGCACTTTTTGGTATTGAACCCAATCTATGCGTTTCCCAATGTCTCTGTGCATTCTCTCCATGCCCTCCTGAGTGTCCACATTATTACAGATTTTGGTATCCTCTGCAAAAATATATACCTTCCCTTCTAGTTCTTCTGCAGTGTCACTTGTGAAAACATTGAAGAGGACCACTCCCAGTACTGAGCCCCGTGGAATCCTGTTTTTCACTCTCCTCTCATTAGAGTGAGTGCCATTAACCACCACCCTCTGTTGTCTATCCATTAACCAGTTTCTCACCCAATCCACCACTTTGGATCCCACTGCTGGCTGCTCAATTTCCTTATCAGTCTCTTGTGCAGCACAGTGTTGAAGGCCTTGCTAAAGTCCAGATAGGCCACATCCGCTGCCCTCCCCTGATCCACTTCCTTAGTCACCCAGTCAAAGTAATCTATGAGATTTGTCTGGCATGAGATCTTTCCAGTGAATCCATGGTGCCTTTGGTCTTGTAGCCCACTGGATTCAAGATACTCTACAAACCTTTCCTTTAACAGGGTTTCCATTAGTTTCACCACCACTGATGTGAGACTGACCAACCTATAGTTGCTAGACTCCTCCCTGCACCTGCTGTTATGGAGGAGGACACCATGTGCTCCCCTCCAGCTTAAATGATTCCACCCCTCACCGATGCTCCATGCTGTTGCCTTATCCCCACTGTGGCTTACTGCCCTCTCCATTTCGCTATCAGGAGATGTTGAAACTAATCAGGAGATGTTGAAACTAACCTGGGCCCCCGGCCTAAGCAGTTTAAGGTCAGTTCAAATAGCCCCCAATCATGGCTGCATGCTAAGGGTCTGAAGTTAGCACATCTCAACATAAGGAGCATTATCAATCAATCAATCAAAATCTTTATTTAATCAGGCGAACATCATTGAGCATAGCTCATTTACAAGATGGACCTGAGTGGTCAAGAAGTGCAAGTGTTATTACATTGACAAGGGTATCATAAACAGTAATACAATGACAGGGGTAACAAAAAACAGTAATACAATGACATAAGTGCTAGTATATAACAATATACATATGTACAAGGCATTAACACTTTTAATCTGGGAGACAATAGGCAGTTGGTACATCAGAGTTAATATGTAGATTATAGGACCTAGCAGGCATTTTGAGGGTGAATCTTGGGACTGGGAACGGGAGTTTTTCAGCATATAGAAACACGAGCAGAAAAGGGGGTGGTGGGTAAAATGTGAATTAGGCCTTGTGGAAGCAGTTGCAAAGTTCTGGGAATAGGTGGTGAATAATCTTTGAAGGATATTAAGGGTGGAGGTTATTTAGCTTCATGGTTTTTGGAGTGAGTTCCAAACAATTGCTAGTGAGTAGCTGATAGCAGCCCTCCCAAGCTGGGTGCAGGCATTGGGGACCTTAAGAATGATAATTTTGTTGATCCTTAGGTTGTGTGGCCTAGAAGTGATTTGAGTAAAACAGTCCGAGATGTAGTAGGTAGCTTGCCTGATAAGGCTTTGAATATCCAAATTGCAGCATTCCTATTTCTTCTGTGTTGTAATGATGACCAGTTAACTACCTTATAAAGGGAACAATGGTGGGTGCTGAAGGGAAGGTCAGTAATGAATCTGATGGACCTGTGGTATAGGGTGTCCAGTTTATTTAAGAGGCGGAGTGAACAGTGTCCATACAGAAAGTCAGCATAGTCAATGAGGGATAGGAATGAAGCCTGGATTAATCTTTTTTTGGAGTCTCTGTTATGGCCAATCTTCCTGAGCTTGAAGCCTGGGCTTCTCACTACAGTCTGATTTTCTTGGTATCTCTGAATCCCTGATTCTATGTGTTCCCTTTCTGGGTACAACATGGTTCGTGATGATCGCCCACCATTTACAAGGGGTGGGGGCCTCATGCTACTCTTTAAGCCTCATCTTAATCTTACTCTTCTGCCTGTCAACCCCTCACCTCCTGTGAAGTACTACATGCCCTACTGGTCCTAGGTGGAACTAAATAGCTTCACATTGTCTGCACCTACATTCCTCCCAGAGATGGTAAATCTGGACTAGCTGAACATATTGACTACCTAGCCCCTGCTGTAGGGAAAAATTAGATCATTCTCATGGGTGACTTTAATCTAGACTGGCTAGGTGCAAACTCAAAAGCCTCTGAGTCACTACTAAGCAAGACCCACCTCTCCCAACTAATAACTGACCCCACCAGACATTCCAATAATGGGGGTCACCACTCACTCATTGATTGGGTTTTAACAAACAGGAAGGACAGGATCACCGCAGCTGGTACCTTCACTGACTCAATTAGTGATCACTCTCCTGTCTTTTGTGTGTGGAATGCCATCTACCCCTCCTGCCCCTTAAAAGAGCTAATCCTGAGAGACTTCTCAGCTCTCAACCCTGATGCTTTCCTTGTTGATCTCAGCCACGTAGACTGTTTCCCACTGTACTGCTCCCATGATATTTACACTGCCATTGAGTATTTCACCTCCACCCTCACATCCCTTCAAGAGAAGCACATCCCAGTTACCATACATTGGGTCAGAGTGAAACCTACTAAATAGCTGCATAGCTCCCTACTCTCTATGCTCAAGTCCAGAGACAAATGCTGAGTCAAATTCAAATCTTCTTCCTTACACTCCAACTGGCTCGCCTATTGTGCTTCGAGAAATGCTTGTAAAAAAGAAATTAGGTTAGCCAAAAGCAAGTACTGTAGGATCTTCTTCTTGCTACGGCCAGAGACTCCAAGACCTTCTGGTCTCAAATCAAGGGGCTATTGGGTAATTGTAGAAGCTTAACCCCTCCAGATATTGTCTTTGACAATGTCAACTGCAATAACCCTGTCACCATGGCTAATGCCTTCAATTCACATTCTCTGATCTCTCTCGATTCGAGCCTTTCATGTCTTGCCTCTTGCAGCTCACCCCCCCATCCTTCCATAGTACCTTTGTACAGTCTCTCATCATGAGGTCCTGTGTCTCCTTAACTCCATTTCTCCATGTGGTAATGTTGGCCCAGATGGGACTGAACTTAAAATACTCAAGTTATCTGCCCTTCTCCTGGCCTCCCCTGTCACCTGATTCTTCAGCCTCTCCCTTACCACTTCCACTGTCCCCAGTATATGGAAATTGGCCAAGATTATACCTTTATTCAAGAAGAACGGTGCCAAATCTATTAATAACTACCACCCTACAGCAATTCTGTCCACTCTTGATAAACTTCTGGAAAAACTTGTTTCCTCTCAGGTCTTAGACCACTTACATAAATATAACCTGCTATCCTCTGCCTAGCATGGTTTTAGGCCTGCCCACAGTACCTCTACTGCTCTTGCCCAGTTCACTAGCGATGTAAAATCTAACATGGACAAAAGTATGCTCACCAGGGCCATTTTCATCAACCTGACAAAGGCATTTGACCTGGTTAATCACTTCCTCTTGCTTCACAAATTGGCATCCCCAGTGTCTCCTGTCCAGCCTCAAATTGGTTCTCCAGCTACCTCTGTAACTGTCAACAATTCATCTCATTTAACAAGACCTTCTCTGTCCCCACCACTATTAATGTTGGCATCCCCCAAGGTTACATCCTGGGCCTGCTGCTCTTCTCTGTCTGTATCAATGACATTCCTAACACACCCTCCCACTGTCACACTCTTCTATATATTGATGACCTGGTGCTCTGCTCTGGCTCTAGGTTTCTGCTGGATATTAATTCCTGGCTCACCTCTGAATTCCACAAAGTCCAAAACTGGCTGACCCCAAATTGCCTTGTACTGAATGCTGGCAAGACCCAAGCAATACTTTTTGGGTCTCCTCAAAAGGTTTGGGCCTGCACCACTGGTCTTGACATCCATTGTCTCAATGGCACCTTTGTCTCTGTGACCAGCCATTTCAAATATCTAGGTGTCACACTTGATCCTCCTTGGACTTCTCGCTGTACATTTCAAACATCTACAAGTCCGTTAATACTGATTTGCATACAGGATCCATTATGCCCTCACTCCAGCGGCCAGGGTAGCTATTGCCCAGGCAGTTCTACTTCCTAGTGTATACTATGCAATTACCTCCTTTTATCAGGCCAATGTGAGCTGCTTCCACAAATGGAATGTCTCCTATAACAACTTGTGTAGATTTGCTTTATCTGCTCCTCATCTCACTCACCACTGTTCGCTGTACTGTAATCTAAATTGGCTCTCCCCCTCTTGGCACTTCTGCATTCTATGCTGTGCAATTGATAACATCCTTATGTCCTCTAAACCTTTTTCACTGGCCTGTATGTTCACTCTTGCTGACTCTGCCTACCTCCTACGCTCCACAGATTGGGCCCTCCTGGCTGTTCTTAAGTACTCTTTCTAAAATAGGTGAGCAGGCATTTGCCCACTTTCCTAGAGCTTGGAACTCTCCACCTTCTTACCTCAGGATCTGCCAGTCCCACCTCACATTCAAAAGAGAATTATTCAACTATCTTAGCTTTTCTGAAGAATGCTCCTGCTTCTGACATCCTTAACACTACTTTTACACTCAATCCTGACTATTATCCATTAGTGATGCTTTTCTCGTCTCACTTCAATTTGTTCTTTTTGGCTCTTTGCCTACTTATTTAATTTCCCTTTGATGTTTCTAAATTATCTTAGGTCCTCTGAAGTATGCTCCTGCTCTTGACTTCCCTAACACCACTTTATACCTCCCTGCCCTTAATCCTCTTGTGGTGCTTTCTCCTCTCATTTTAACTTTGTTCTTTTGGCTTTGTTGACCTTTGTTTTTTTTTTTGTTCTACCTCAGATGCCTCTACCGGCACACACATGATGCATCACTTTTGCTGCTTGCTGTTCACGCCCAGTCGCTACCATTCCTGCATCCACCTTCTTAATTTTAGGGTCACCGATGGTGTGGTTATTTTTGCTTTTGTGTTTGCCTGTTACTAATTCTGCTTTATGTTCTGTGTTTTAGTCATTTGTTCTATTATTACTGTTTTATTTTGTTTTTTTTGTAACTGTTTATTGTGAACTCTTTGTATGCTTTGTATATTCTGCTTTTGCTTCTCTCGTTTTGTGTATTGTTACTATGCTTTCGTAATTCTCACAGATTGTGCCTGAAAATAGGCATTTTATTTGTCTAGTGCACTTACCTGGTCAACAAAAACCAAAAAAATAAATAAAATCAATACTGTGACTTCTCAGCCTGATTACTGCTGCCATCATCTCTGTCCCTTATGCCTCTCTCCACATGTGCATACTGCACTGGACAAAGAGGGTGCATTGGGATCATCTGACTACTGACCTGGAACAGATGGTCTTGGTCATGTCACGCTCAGGCATGCCCCAGTCTAATGAAGGGTGTTCCTTTCTTTCATCCTGCTCTCCTACAGATACTAACCTTGGATGCATCTGGGCTGATTGGTGTGCTCATCTGTGCTCCCTACAGACTCAAGGTCTTTGGTCCTTCACAGACGGTTCTCTTTATATCAATATATTGGAAATTAGTACTGTTCTGCTTGGCCTACAGGCCTTTCAGGCTCACCGCAGTGCAGGACCCTTGCTGATTTGCATGCACATTGTCAGTGTAATGCATTACATTAACTAACAAGGGGAAACACACTCCTATCCACTGGACAAAGAAGTAATGAGAGTGTGGTACTGGGCCATATCTCACAGCTTACAGCTGTCAGCCATGTTTTTCCCAGGTGTCCAAAATGTCTTAGCAGACAGGCTGTGCAGGTGTCAGCCCCTGACTCATGAATGGAAACTCATGACCTACATGGCAGAATACCTATTTGCAAGGTGGGGTTGTCCAGAGGTGGACAGTTTTGCATCCCAACACAATGCAAAACTGCCACATTTCTGCCTGCTGTCTCCAAGTCATGGATTTTTTTGTGGTGAGATGCAGTGTCTCTCTGTCCCCTGGAAAGGGAGGATCTTGGTCGAGGATCTCACCTCTGTTGGGCCACACCTTTGGAACTGTAAGCCACTGGTGACAGGATCACTTGAAAAAGTTTCCTAGCTGTGCAGTGTCAGTGCCTATAAAACATGGGCAGCCCCTTTGCTCCTCAGGTCTTTTTCCCACTGTCAACTGCAAATAAGACCTGCAGAGAAACAATGTCATAGTTTCTTCACTTTATTTTTCTAATTTAACTTCTACTGTTAATGTTATTCCTGTATGCTGCCATCAAAAGAACCTTTATTTTGATTTTATACCTACTGTTACAAGAGCTACAAAGACAATGCTCATACTGTGTGTGTTGCTGCTTTGGCCTGTCCCACAGTGTAAGGGCCTAAAGATCTGCTAGGGATTCAACCAGGCCACAAGGAGATGCTGAAAGAAGGCTCTGGAAACCTTCATTGTGATAAAGGCCATGGAAGCTCAAGCCAAGACTGTGGACTTCAAGTTAGCTTCTCTCTCATGCCTGATCGTCAACGGGGAGGAAGCTCCCAGGTGTTTAGGGATGCTGATGGTGCCACAGTCAGTAAGAACTTCAGAGAAAGGTAAAGAAAAAGACAAGTCATTGTCGAAGACCTCCTCCTTTAACCATCATCACAAGCATAGAGATAAAAATCCTGCTGAGCCGGTGTGGTTGAGGTCTCCATTAAAGGAGGGTAAGTCTTCATTGTTGTCTATTCCGACGGCGACTATAGCCTCCCTGACCATATTTGAGACACCAGGTTTGGGGCCTGGCTGTTGCACTGCCATTCCTGCTACAGACGTTATGCAGCCTTTGATGTGTGGTTCTACCCTGTTGAGAACGGTAGTCCTGGACCCTTTAATGGGCACTGTTGACTGCCAGGTTGTGCTGGCATCATTGTCTGAACTGATACTTCACCTGTTACTGTTGCTTCCAACAATGATAACTAATGTCCCATTGACTGGGCCTCTCCATTGGTACCATTGTCATCTAAAAGCACACTGCTTATTCCTCCCTCACAGTCGCCGCCTTCATCGATGGCTCCATCGATTGCCACATCGTCATTCCAGATGGCGATGAGGTGGAATATAATCCTGATCTCTGTAATGTGGAGGAGGATTTGGAGGATGAGGAGAGGGATGAAAATCCCTATGAAAGGGGTTTAACTTCCAGTTTCACCCTCTCCTCATGTATTGAGGACTGTCTGGTTTATAACCCAGGTCTTTTCCTGAATATCCCTCATCCCATGATTTGCTCAGACAAATACAAGATGGCATGGTCTTTGAGGATGAGGCAGAAGACTCCAGTGAAAGAAATGTTAAAATGTTATGGAGTTCTCGGAGGTTACAGCTGCACCATCTATTGTAGTGCCTCCAATATATCTTGCATTAGAGGATGCTACTTTTGCTGCCTCCCATAGGCCTTACCTTGCTTACAGTTTCCAGAACAGCTGATAAACAGTACGCTGCTCTATTTACTAAGCCTTATTATGTTTCACAGCCTGAAACTGATTCAATGGTTATCATGGCTGCTTGTGATTGCTCTAGGGCCCCTAGACACATGAGTTATTTGCCTCCTGACAAAGAATCCAGAAGGCTAGATGTTATGGGCAAAAGAAATTATGCATCTGCATAACTACTGTAGGCCTAAGAATTGCAAATGACCAGGCCTACATGATTAAATATCAGAATGGCCTGTGAAAATCTGCTATGTCCACTAGCCAGTTTTTGCCTGATAATCCCGCAAAGACTGAATTGCTTAAAGCTGCTTCTACTGGTATAGATACTGGATAGCATCTGTTACATTTAGCATACGAGGCCACTGATTCTTCTATTAGGGCTGCTGTCTCTGGCATATGCCTTCAGATACATTTCTGGCTCAGAGTAGCTGGCTTTGTAATGGATGTTCAACGGGCTGTGCTGAATGCTCCTTTCAGGGGTTTCAGCCTATTTCAGACTGCTGTTGAAAGTGCTCCTCGGGAGCTTCAATCATCCAAGATGGCTTTAAGGTAAATTATATCAGCCTACCAAGGGCAGTGGTAGGGACTCATTTTTAGATGGCTGCAGCCCGTGGTGGCCATGGCTACTGTAAACAATCCCGTGGTTATGGATGTGTTCCCCTTCTGGTTCCCTCTATTCCTGGAGCACAAACCAAGGCATCTAAGGGTATTGGTCAAGGCAACCCTGCCACTCCCAGTACCTTCTGACTCTCCACTTCCCTCCTGCTCCACTATTGCCTCCAGAGGTATAAGTGGGGGGAAGGATCTCCTTTCATCTGTCAAAACTGAGGGAGATCACAATGGAAGATGGGCCCTGGAAGTAATGGGAAAAGGGCATGCTCTGGAGTTGCTGTCCACCCATCCAGTTTGTCCTCCACCTCCTTCTCATTATCCTCCTGGTCACTTGTCCATTCTGAGAGAAGAAGTACAGTCACTAATTCACAATATAGCAATCAAACCCATTCCTCCCAAAGAAAGAAACAAAGGCTGCTATTTCAGATACTTCCTGGTTCCATAGTGGACAGGAGATCTGCATCTTGTACGGGACCTAAGAGACCTAAACCAGTTCATCCAATACAAAAAGTTTTGAATGGTGTCTTTTCAAGCTCTCCTACTCCTGCTGCAAAGGGGGACTGGCTCTGTGCCCTGGACATGAAGGACACTTACCTTCATGTCAAGATTTAAAAGTACCACAAGCAGTACCTCTGCTTTATGCTGAAGGACAGCATTATCAGTTGTGAGTCTTGCCCTTTGGCTTATCTTTGGCACCCAGGTATTTACCAAATGCTTCATGGTCATGGCAGCAGCCCTTCGGAGGGAGGGACTTTATGTCATTTCATATCTGGACAACTGGCTCAGTACTCATTTTCTGGAATGAAACAATGGAACTGGGTGTTATGGTCAACCTACTAAAATCAGTACTAATTCCTTGTCAGTGCCTCCAATATATTGGTGCAGTGCTGGACACAGTGGTAGGCAGTGCATTCCTGCCTGCAGACAGGGCAGAGGCCCATGTTGCCCAAGCCTGGCTGGTGCACAGAAGTCATTACGTGTCTGATTGGATGATGCTATGTCTCCTGGGGCTTATGGCTGTTGCCATAGTGACAGTTCCTTTTGTCTGCTTCCATATGTGCATACTGCAGTGGATTCTTTCGGTGCAATTGGATCAACTGACAACTGGTCCAGCATGTGTTGCAGGGTGTCTCATTGGAGAGGGGGGACATGATAGAAACTTTCAAGTACCTCAAGGGAATCAACAAAGTCCAAGAGGGTAGCATCTTTCAAAAAAAGAGGTGTGCAAGAACAAGGGGGCACAATTTGAAGATAGAAGGGGGGTGGCTCAGAGGTAATTTAAGGAAGTATTTTTTCACAGAGAGGGTTGTGGATGTATGGAACAGCCTTCCAGAGGAGGTTGTGGAGTCAAAAACAGTGGTGGAATTCAAGCATGCATGGGACAGTCATAAGGCAATTCTAGGGGGTGGGGGTAGGAAGAAGTAGGCTGCTGGTTAACTAGGATCTGCAGCTTATCCATCAGGTAGGGAAATGGGCAGACTGGGTGGGCCAAGCGGTCCTTATCTGCCATCAAATTCTATGTTTCTATGTTTCCCTGACTGCAGTGCAGATCCTCATGACAGATGCTTCGGGGTCAGGCTGGGGTGCCCATATGGGTCCCTTTCAGACCCAGGACTCATGGACCAAACTAGATTCAGATCTCCAAATCAATGTTCTGGAGATGAAGGCTGTTCTGCTTGGTCTCCAAGCCTTCAATGCACACCTCAACCCTGGTCCCCTGTTGATCTGGACAGACAATGTCAGTGTAATGCACTACATAAACAAGCAAGGAGGCACTCAGCCCTTGTGCAGTGTTTGATGTCTCACAGCCTTTAGCTATCTGCTGTGTTTCCCCAGATGTCCAAAATATCTTTGCAGACAGGCTAGGCCTGTCCCAGTTCGTGATCCATAAATGGGAACTGCTGTACTCTGTGGTAAAGCACTTCTTTGCAAGACAAGGTTGTCCAGAGTTGGACCTCTCACAACGCAAAGCTGCCGCATTTCTGCTCTTGCACTCCAGGACCTAGAGTTTTTTGGCGAGACACGTTGTCCCATCCCTGGAAAAGGAGGTTCCTTATGCATTTCCTTCAGTCCCTCTCATTCTGAGGGCTCTGCTTAAACTGAGAGCAAGCATGCCATCCTTTTACTGTTTTCTGGCCTTGCCATATCTGTTTCCACTTCTGCAGCACCTGGCAGTAGAACCTCCTGTTCAGCTACTCCTTTGTCATGGTCTGTTGTCTTAGGATAGGGAATTCCTGGTCTATCCAGACCCTGCTATCCCTGCAGCTGCACGCATGGCTCCTGATGACATAGCCATTGCTAATTTTGAGGTTCCCACCAGGTGGCTGATATTTTGCTTGTGGCTAGAAAGCCTTCCACATGACACACCTATTCTTTAAAAATGGAAGTACTTCCCAATATGGTGTGCTTCCCGTGAAGAACTCTGCCTTCTGGGCTGTAACAGCTTTTAGAGAGTTGTCTGCATCTTCGATCTCCTTGCTGCTACCACTTGGGTCCCCCTGGACATTAGCTCTTCCCCGTGCAGGGCTAGGAGGTCAACACAGTTCAGATCTGGTTGGGTGCTCTTTGGCTGATGGATGCCAGACAGAGTTCCCACTTTGCCAATGAAAATAATGTAGTTACCTTTGCAAATAAGTCACAGTTACTGATTCCATAATAATAGATTCTTTACTGCAAAACTCCGGTTTCACAATATCAGGATATATACAGTATAAAAGAGAAAATATACATTACATGAAAAGCAAATGAATGGTCTTGAACAACAGATATCAGAAAAGAAAACACTACAGTCAGTCTAATCTTCCCTAAAACAATATCTTGCCTCCCAGCTGAGCTCAGAGAGAACTGGATACCTAACTATCTCTTACCTCCCACATAAAGCTAGCTGGAATGCAGGCTCTGTTCTTACCACAAAGGTTCCCAAAGGCAAACGCTGTTCATTGTAATTAACCTTCTGAATTTATAGCCTAAGGCTGAAACCCTCTGACAGGCTATTTTCAAACCCACCAAACATTTTATGTATTTATTTATTTAGTTTTTGATAACCGGGAAAGTGCACTAGGCACGAAAGTGACTATTACATCACACCATGTTCCAACATAGCAAGAAAACAGTTACAAGACAATACAATGTAAGAATACAACATATAGGGATACAGTAGAAATGGATAAACAGTTTAACAATTGAGGTAACAGGAAAAACATTTGGATATTATACATATCAAGAGTATAGTAAGTGCCCATGATTACAATTAAAGTGTCAGATAGTTCAAAGATCGAAGTGCAGAAGTGCCAAAGGGTTTCATTTCTAGTATTGTCTCAGTTTTACAAAAACTAGCTATATGAGAGAGATATTATAGGAGAGAGGGAGTGAAGAGGCAGGGAGGTTAGGAGCAGTAGGACCTTGCATGGAGAGAGTGAGTGAGAGAAAAAGGGGGTGGGGTGGGAATGAGGCAGGGTAGAAAGAGGGTAGGAAGCTGGTAGAAGCAGGGTGCATAACTACAGGAGGAAGATACTTTTTTTTTACAGAATATTTTTAATTCTGTAACAAATTTGTATTTAATTGCTCCAATCAGCTTAAAAGATATGTGTGTCCAAAGAGTATTCTGCACATGCAGTCCTCAGTTTGTAAACAGTTTCGACCTTGGAACCTCAATTTCATACTTAAAAAGTTGATTATGTCTCAGTTTGAGCCTGCTGTGACTTGTGAGAAGTGTTTCCTTCCATGGTAGATGCTGTTTTTCGTCACCACAACTTCAACTTGCAGAATTACCAAGCTCCAGGCTCTGCTGCAGGAGCCCCCTTACCAAATTTTCTGCAAGGACTGGGTGTCCTTGCATACCAGTCCACGCTCTCTATCAAAAGTGATTTCTGACTTCACTTTGAATGCAACTATATAAACCTTCCTGTGTATTAGCCTGAGCATGCTAACAAGAATGAGGCATTGCTCCATATACTTGATGTACGTAGGACACTATGCTTCTATCTTGATTGCACAAAGGACTACAGAAAGTCCTCCCAGCTCTTTTTGCTCATTCACCCCTGGAAAAGAGGGTGTCCCTTTGACTAAACAGTACATGTCCAAATGGCTGGCTCACTGTACTGAGTTCTGTTATTGGAAGTATGGTAAAAAAAAAACTTCCTTGTACTGTATGTGACCACTATACATGAGGTATGGCCACTTCTGTTGCCTACTTTGAGAATACTCCTACAGCTGACATATATGTGCTGCTGCTACATGGAGCACTGTGCATATTTTCATTAAGCACTTCAGTATAGACATAAACTTCTGGATATGTGCTGGCTTTGGTCTTACTGTTTTGCAAGATCTTCTATCCTTATTGCATGTCAGGCTCTGCTCTCATCCCTGGGTATCTTGTGTACTGCTTGGAAGTCATTCCAAAGATGTGGCCCAATGGAGGAGATATCCTCAATGAAGGTAGACTGAAGGTAGAACAATTACTTACCGTAGCAGTAGATCTTTGAGAGCATATCCTCCACGGGGCCACAGTGCAGCTGACCTCCTTCCGCTTTTTCGTTTCTGAGGTATTTGCTGGGAGTTTGTGACTGCCTTGTCTGGAGGTGTTTGTAAGTGCCTTATTTCTTTTATTTTCCATTCCCGTGCTTTTTCTTGTGTGCCTGGTATTGGTCTGGTCTCCTGGTTCTGATGGTAAGAGGCACTCTGAGCTTGTCTCCAGCAAGGAAATGAGAAGCAATGGGGCTACCCACATTATATAGGTGCTGATATTGCACATAATTGTGGGTGGCCCCCAGCTAGCAGAAGTTTCCAAGTGGTTCTGATGCCAGCGGTGTACAGTTCCACAGGTGTGGCACAATGGAGATCCACTGTTACTGGTAGGTAGCTGTTCTTTCTGACTCCTTGCCAGCGTGTCCTGTATATAGAAGTAGTGCTAGACATATCTGTGCAAGAGCCTTCCTACCAGATGACTGAACAGATGCTGATCTACTGTTATGGTAAACAACTGTTCTTTCCTATATGCCTTTCTGCCAATACTGCTCATTTAGAAGGTATTACTCAAGCTAAAGTCAGAGCCTGCCTCTCTAATACTAGTGGCTCCCTATTGGTTCTGTCAGATTTGGGTACACTTTTACAGCATCTGGCAGTGGAACCTCCTCTACAGCTCCCAATATGTTGAAGGCTTCTGTCATAGGACCAAGAGTCTCTTGCTCATCTGTATTTGTAGTGCATGGCTCCTGAGAACATTGCCATAGCCCGCTTCAGGGTGTCCCCTAAGGTGGCTGATGTCCTGCTTTTGATTCAAAGCTAGCCATCAGACATACATATTCCTTAAAACAGAAACATTTTTCTAGAAGGTGTGCTTCACATTCTCTGGACCCTTATATGTGTTCTGTGAACTCTGGGCTGGATTACCTATTGTTCTTGTCCAACTTTGGCTCCAGGATTCCTCTATCAAGGCACATTTGGAAGCTGTTTCAGCTTTTCATGCCCTTACTGATGAGAAAATGGTGGCACAATTAGAAGTCTCCTGTGATTCCTTAAAGATATTTTACATATGCATCCCCGATTCATAAATTGGTTCCAACTTGAGACCTTAATTTTATTTTGGAAGAACTGACAGGGGCTCCCCTTTTTCCTTTTACCATTACTTCTACTTGAACAATTTCTGAGCTACAGGTTACAGACTCTGGTTTCTGAGCCTCCATATTTAATTTTTTACCAGGATAGGATTTCTTTAAGAACCAGTCATAAAAACATAGACATAGAAATATAGACTTTGATGGTAGATAAGGACCACATGGCCTACCTAGTCTGCCCATTTTCCTACCTATTGGATAAGCTGCAGATTCTAGTTAACCAACAGCCTACTTCCTCCTACCCCCACTATAATTGCCTTCTGTCTGTCCCATCCATTCTTGAATTCCCCCACTGTTTTTGACCCCACAACCTCCTCAGGAAGGTGGTTCCATGCGTCCACCACTCTGTGAAAAAATATTTCCTCACATTGCCCCTGAGCCACCCCCCCAGCTTCAGCTTGTGCCCCCTTGTTCTTGCACATCTCTTTTTCTGAAATATGCTCCCCTCTTGGACTTTGCTGATTCCCTTGAGGTACTTACGAACATATGAAGAAGCCAGCAGAAGAAGGCCATTTGGTCTATCAAGTCTGCTCGTATTGCAGGGTCCACATCTTGAGCTAATGTCCCTGCCTTCCCTTCCCACTCCTCCCATCCTCCCTACCCATGATTCTTACCTTTCCCCATACCCCATACTTATCCCAGCCTCTCTTAAAGCTGCCCACTTTTTTCAATGAGATGACCTCTTCCAGCAGCGCATTTCAAGTGTCCACCACCCTCTCTGTGAAGAAGTGCTTCCTGACCTTCCTCCTAAACCTTCCACCCTCCACCTTAAGACTGTGCCCCCTTGTAATATGGGTGCCACTCAGCTTAAAGAGACTCTCCTTATCAACCTTATTTATCCCTTTGAAGTACTTGAATGTCCCAGTCATGTCCCCTCTCTCTCTCCTGTCTTCTAGGGAGTACATGTTCAGTGCCCTCAACCTCTCCTTGTATACCTTGCCCTGCTGACTGGCTATCATCTTTGTAGCCCTCCTCTGTACCTTCTCCAGCAGGTTAATGTCCTTTTTGAGGTGAGGGCACCAGTACTGAGCTCCATACTCTAGATGCGGCCTTACCAGTGACCTGTACATGGGCTGTATAACCTCCTCTCTCCTACTACTTGAAAGTTTCTATCATGTCCCCCTCTCCTTCCTTTCCTCAAGGGTATACATGTAACTCCTCACCCCTGCCTTTTTGCCAAAATGATAGGTGGCATGCTGTTGAAGCTGACAGCAGTACCTGGTGGGGACTGGGTTTGGGGAGGATGAGGTTACTCGGCACAGGGGGACCTAGGTTTGGCTACTCTGCACAGGGGCACCAAAGTAAATCCGAATACAGGAAGCAATAACTGTAATGTCCAGAACCAGGAATGGGATTCTTCAGTGTGGCTTTTATTCACTTACTAGCTGAACAAACAAAGCATAGATGGACCCCCATGGGGCTACATTTCCTGGTAATGCAGATTAGAGACTACAGAACACTTTATCACCATTTCCAGCCCTCAGGCTCTGAACCCACCAGGCACACAGCCCGGAATTGCACGCAGCTTTGGGTACACAGCCCGACTTGTACACACTTGGGTTTTCCCCACTGGCTCGACTCCCCCGCTGGCCACTTGATCCGCGTTCCATTGGAAGAATGAACCAATTATCCCATTTGCGTGGTCCAATGGAAGAATTAACCCATTATCCTGTCATGGCTCCCCACACCACACTAGAGACTGCTACTCCTAGAGAGAATTTTTCCTTACAATCCCACGTCTGGGTACTTCTCCCATCACTGGCCAAGTGCCTGAGGCAAAGTAGAAACCACAGAAGAAATCCGTAGAGGTGAACCTGGTCACTAAAGATGGGGGGCCATCCACCTCCAGCTCCCACAGCCCATACTCGGCCATTTCTCTGGAAAAACTGAGCAATTCCTTTGCTAAACTTCTAAATGTAGATTAAAGGGTAGACGTCTGTCACATCTCCTCTACATATTATTTGCATCACACAAAACTCTGGATTTGACACTGCTTTACTTGCTTGGCCCATTTCTCTAGGCTTCCCAATATGTAGCTCAATCCCTAGATTTTCACACAAGTCCCAGGGTGAAGAAAACAATTTGCCCTTTTAGCCAGAGCAGACACTCACCCTTAAGTTACAGGTGCTCCATAGGCGACTCACAAATCTTCCATCTTCCAAAATTAATCCTGGACTAAACAGGCAGTTTTTCCTCCACTTAGCAGAATTAAAGGGATTGCCCCAGGAATCTGCTGGGTATCTTTACATTCCCCCCTCCCGGAGGGAGGGGGCACTGAGACCCGAAAACAGAGGTCTCCACCACTTGAGTACAACTTCACCCCTTCAAGCCAAACTGCAGACTCTCTCTTTGAAATTCCCAACGTTCTATCTAACTCCCTTTGCTGCAGATTCCAATGTGGCTCATGCCGCTGTGAAAGTTCTATTGGTGATGTCATCCCTCAGTCTCAGCTGAGACTGAGAACAGGGTGAGACAGTGTGAAACCCATTTAACTGGAGTTTCACAAGCTGCCTTCCCTGCCTACCACTAGGACTTACTGGGATTCTAGTAACCCCGGGTAACAAGGGGGGGTTACACTTCCCTTGACCAGGAAAATGACTGTCCATAGTCATTATTTACCCAGCCTTAGGCCATCCCACCCTATGTGCTACCCGCGGAGGGGGGTGATCAGGCCCCCTCCTACCATGTGCAAGCACAGGCAGGCAACACTAAGGGCCTAGAGGCCTTTAGCTGACATATCAGCCTCTACACTATCCACTTACTATGGGCACCCAGTGGCTCTGGTGGAACTATCCAGAGCATAGCCCTGATAGATCAGCACTGCGGTCCTAGTGACCACTCAGGACCACAGCCTGTCTATCCCCCCAACCCTCTAGGGAAAACCTATCTGCCTTTAACATAATACCTCAAAACAAAAACAACCCGGGGACCTCCCCAACCTTGGGCAACCTGCAACCACACACCATTAAAATACCACTTTACTGCCTTCTCCCTACCCCCACAACCTTACATGTGGAAGGAAAGGGTTAATACAGTAATAACAACAATAACAATAACAATAACACCATAGTACTTTAAATTTCGAAACACTAAAGTACTAATGAGGAACTCCGATGAGCCCCTCCTCCTCTTCTTGTCTTCTCTTCTGTCTTCCCAGGAACACCTGTAAGAAAAGAAAGACAACACACACTCCCCTAATCTGCATGCACAGTCTACCTAAATCCCTACCATCAAAACACTGAAAAATCCCAAAAAGATTTTTTAGAAAAAGGTAGAAAAACAGTATTTACATTAGACAACAACGACATTATTTACAATACACATTTTGGGGGGATGGAGTGCCCTAAAAGTCCCAACCAGTGACCACAAGGCCCAAAGGCTAGTCCAATACAGAGTCTCTCCTGTGTCAGAGCCCGGTGAAGCACAGTTCTAACAGGCCAAAGTCCGGAAGGGGAGAGTCTTTGCGGACAGTTCACAAATTTTGAAGTCTGTTAGTGGGTGTGTACTGCAATGTCATAAAGATAGAAAGTTCGACTTACCAGCCACTTGTAGTACGTAATTCGCACCAACCTGCACCTCTGACGAAGACTCTCCCTGGCAGCATTTCTTCCGATACAGCTGGGTGGACATCCTCCAGGAACCACAGGATGGCACATCTGGGAACAGCTGGGCTGATGTCATCTCTGGAGATGGAACCTTAGAACAGGAACAAAAAGAAAACAGCTGGTCCGACGTAATCCGATTACCAGGCGATGAACAGGATACAGCTGGGCTGGTGTCCTCTCTGGATCTGAAGTCATCTGGTGGGCCAGTTGATGGATGCTGGAAAGGCTGGTACACTATAGACTGATGAATGTGGGGCACCTGAGTCCTGGATATTCAATTGACGAATCAATAAAGGCACGTCACAGTCTGGTGGCAGTATTGACTACCACTGCTCAGCTCTCCATTTTGTAGGCACGGGCACGTTTGCTGGGAGGTCCTTGCACCGAGGCCAATAGTACCAGGGGCCAGGAGCTTGAATTATTACCCCGTCTGGGTGCACATAATTCACACAGTGGGAGATTTCACGTCCTTCTCCGTCCACTATTCTCACTCTGTCTATAAACAGTGTCCTGCCTCTCTTCCACTGGGTATACTTTTCATGGAACAGTCTATTCTTTACATGCTTGTTGGCCCCAGGATGCACACTTTTCATTGCTTCATCCCAGATCCAGGATTTCCTGCAGTTCTCAATCTCCTCCCAGACTTTTCGAGGAAAGGTAGGAAAGGTCATGGCATAGATCTCATTTGCCTTCCTATGAACTAGTCTCTCCTCTTTACTTGCTTTGGTCAATCTGAGACCGCTGGCCTGGCTTGGGGTGGCCAGTCCTGGTTCTGTCAGCTTTGCATCCTTAGAGAAAGTAG
Organism: Neoceratodus forsteri; assembly: GCA_016271365.2. Taxonomy (NCBI): domain Eukaryota; kingdom Metazoa; phylum Chordata; order Ceratodontiformes; family Ceratodontidae; genus Neoceratodus; species Neoceratodus forsteri. Next base: position 1,114,068,284 of record CM028131.1, read on the forward strand.
AAACGTATCCCTGACTTCTTCCTCTTGTAAAGCCAGGGCAGTGGCATCACCACTTTCTTCCATATATTCCTCCGAGGCAAGATCTTGAGGCTGTGTACCCGTTCCTTTTTCACAAGGCCACATAGGTTCCCCCTCATCTTTCTCTTCACTGAGGATCTGAGCCCAGGAATGAGCAGTCGTTCTCACCCCTGAGACTATCCACTCATCACTAGGTGCGGAGGTCGACACCTCCCACTCAAAGGCCTCCCGCATCTCATCTTCACTTAAGAGACTTGGGCTAGGCTCCCCCCCCAAGGGTCTATTGATGCTTTATCCGAACTTTCTTTCTGGGATCCAGCATCCGAAACTTCAACTTCGGGTTCTGTCTCTAACTCTGCACCCTCTAGCTTTGTGCCACACTCCCCCGAGCCTTCCTCCACAGGCTCCGCCTGGTGCTGTGTGCTGCCAACTGCAGATTCCTGAATTTTTGTCCATGTGGGAGCCAAATGAATTGGAGGCGCTTTATACAAGCCATATTTTTCTAGGCATCCAGCACAGTGAGGAATCATGAAGACATCCCTTCCAGCTCTCAAGCATATTTGGCATACATGTACTGGAAAATTAGGAATCGCCACATGAGGAGGCAGTTGCCCTCCATAGCACCACTTTTCAATATCCCTCAGTCTATTCACTGCTGCTGTTACTGTAACCCGGGCATGATCCGGAGGCCATAACTGCAGAAAAATAAACAAAAGTTCACTGTAACTGAAAGTCCCACTTTATTGAACACACTCTGTAGCTGTAAAATGGCTCCTCTACTGCTGTGTTTACTTTACTACCCCACCCTGTAATGGCGGCTGCAGCACTCCTGTGCATCAATATTTAGAATCTGGGTCAAGCCACTGCGCACCCAATTTACACAAACTACTGATAACTTTTGCTCAGACTGCACAACTTGCTCTGTTCTTGTTTTAAACACATTTACAGGATTTTTTACATGCTGTTATCAATTATTTTATTCACAGTCCCTTAAAGCTTCAGGTTTTTAGCACAGGATTGCCTGTATAACTAGTGCTGCACATTTGGCTACAACTCACAGTCTCTCTCTGGCTTTTAAACTTTAAACTGAGGCTGAATTCATTACTATGAACACAGTCAATGGCTTAACAGACTTGCATTTGCTGGCAGGACTTTCCACAGTCGTTACTTGCGAAGCGACTACACTGCTGCACACACATTTATATGGCATAGGGCTGAAAATCACTGTTTGAGCAGTTTCTTGGATGGTTACTTACTGTTATCAGTAGCAGCTTGCTGCGATGGGGAAAAACGGCCTGCAGCCAGTTCTTGGAGGCCTCAGAACAGAAACGGGTGGGCAGTCCTACTGATCGTGTTTTTAACCACCAAACTTGCAATTTCAGCGATCGATAAGTGGGTTGAGCCTGATTTTAAACAAGAAAGTCTAAGTTTTTTAAAGTTTACAGCAATTTTAACACTCGCGACGCTCCTCCACTGCCAGTACACGCACTCCACTCTTACTCCCTCTTGAATGCTGGGACAGTCACTGTAGAGCTGGCTGAGGGGCGGGACTGATTGCAGCCTGACCAACCACATGACGCCATGCAAATGAGCCTCTTCTTCCTCGCGAGGGCTCTTCTCCTCACGGAGATCGTCGAGCAGGCAAATTTAAACTGCAGAATGTAACTTTTTTTTTTCTTCACCAACTGACTCCATGGCGGGAGCCCATTTTAGCCATTTAATGTAGCCATTTACACTGCAGTCTCTCTTTTCATTCAAAAAGCATTTCTAACGTCCAGGGCACAATTTTCCTGTTGCTACCCCAGTCTTCCACACTTTTCTTTACTACAGTTCATTTTAAAAGCATTTCAAACATCAGGGTACAATTTTCCTGTTGCTACCCCTAGTCTTCCACACTTCTCTTCATAACAGTTCATTTTAAAGCAGGCAAAAACGCTGTAAACAATTTGATGCAGGACAAGGGCACACTCTTTGGCTTTACTGCTCCTTGGTAAACAGTTGGCAATTTTAAGCAGCAGCACAAGATCCACAGCACACAGCAACACACACTAGTCACTTGCTTCAGCTTTTTGGGCTACCCACTGCCAGATAGCCAAAACGCTAGCCCCCTTCCCCAAGCACCTTCCTCCCTGAACAAAATCTTTATGTACATTCGTTAGCCTGAAAAATACCTGCAGACTGTTAGTCCCCTTAGGGACAGCTCTGTGAGCCTTTCTTGAGCAGAAGTAAGCGATAAGTGTAACCCCTCACCCCTGCCTTTTCGCCAGAATGACAGGTGGCATGCTGTTGAAGCTGACAGCAGTACCTGGTGGGGACTGGGTTCGGGGAGGATGAGGTTACTCGGCACAGGGGGACCTAGGTTTGGCTACTCTGCACAGGGGCACCCAAGTAAATCCGAATAGAGGAAGCATAGAAACATAGAATTTGACAGCAGATAAGGACCGCTTGGCCCACCCAGTCTGCCCATTTCCCTACCTGATGGATAAGCTGCAGATCCTAGTTAACCAGCAGCCTACTTCTTCCCCCCACCCCCTAGAATTGCCTTATGACTGTCCCATGCATGCTTGAATTCCACCACTGTTTTTGACTCCACAACCTCCTCTGGAAGGCTGTTCCATACATCCACAACCCTCTCTGTGAAAAAATACTTCCTTAAATTACCTCTGAGCACGCCCTTCTATCTTCAAATTGTGCCCCCTTGTTCTTGCACACCTCTTTTTTTGAAAGATGCTACCCTCTTGGACTTTGTTGATTCCCTTGAGGTACTTGAAAGTTTCTATCATGTCCCCCCTCTCCCTCCTTTCCTCGAGGCTATACATATTAAGCTCCTTAAGTCTCTCTTCATATGTCTTCCGGTGCAGACCCTGCACCATTTTAGTTGCCCTCCTCTGGACAGCTTCCATCCTGTCTATGTCTTTATGGAATTGGGTCTCCAGAACTGCACCTCAGTACTCCAGATGTGGTCTCACCAGCTGTCTGTACAAAGGATAACTTCTTGTTTTCTACTGGTGATGCCTCTCCTATGCATCCCAGTATCCCCCAGCCCTCCTTGCTGCCCTCTCACATTGCTTTTGGTCATCTGATATGACTACCCCAGGTCCCTTTCCATTTTGTTGTTGTTAGTATCTCACCCCATTGTGTACTCTTCCCCTGGGTTTTTGTTTCCCAGGTGCATTAACTTGCACTTCTTAGCATTGAATCTAAGCTGCCATACATTTGACCAATCCTCTAACCTTGTCAAGTCCCTTCTCATTCTTTCCACCCCACCTTGTGCATCAACTCTGTTGCAGATCTTTGTGTCATCTGCAAAGAGACATACTTTTCCTTCCAGTCCCTCTGCAATGTCGCTTATAAAGACATTGAAGAGGACCGATCTATCTACTGAACCTACGGTGCCCACTACTAACCCCCCTTTTTCAGTGGTCTCCATTTACTATTACTCTTTGTGTCCTATTCTCCAGCCAATTCTTTACCCAGGCTGTCATCCTGGGACCACTCCCAGGCTGGCAGCTAACGTATATTAATCTTTTGTGTGGGACTGTGTCAAATGCCTTGTTAAAGTCTAGGTAGGCCATGTCCACAGCCCTCCTGATCAACTACTTTGGTCACCCAGTCAAAGAAATCTATCAGATTTGTCTGGCATGACCTTCCTGCTGTGAATCCATGTTGCCTTGGGTCCTGTGCCCTCTGGCCTCTAGATACTCAACGATTCTTTCCTTCAGAAGTGATTCCATCATTTTCCCTACCACTGAGGTTAAACTAACAGGTCTGTAGTTTCCTGCTTCTGCCTTGCTCCCACTTTTGTGAAGGGGAATCACATCTGCCCTCCTCAGCCCTCAGGTACCACCCCATCCTCCATGATTTGTTAAAGAGGGTAGTCAGTGGTGTCACTAGTTCTACCCTTAGTTCTTTAGAATTCTGGGTGAATCCCATCAGGCCCCATTGCTTTGTCCACCTTCAGTTTTAAGAGCTCTTCAGAACCCTTTCTTCTGTAAATGGGCTGGTATCAACTTCTGTATCCAGAGTGTTTCTACTGCTTGTTTTAAGTACCTCTCCCTCTTCCTTTGTAAATACTGAGCAAAAATATTTGTTTAGTATCTCTGCCTTTCTGAGTCACCCTCTTCCCACCCTCCCTCCCTTTATTAAGCCTCACTATCCTCCCTTGGTCTTCCTTCGCTCCTGATGTACCTATAAAAGTTTTTATCCCTTCTTAACTGAGTTGGCTATCTTTTCCTCAGTTTGGGCCTTTGCTGTTCTAACTGCCTTCTCCAGCTTCCTTTTGCTTTAACTGATACAGTTCTCTGTCCTGTTCCTTCTGTGATTCCTTGTACTTCCTGAATGCTTTCTTTTTCTTGAACCTTCACTGCCACTTCCTTTGAGAACCATAGTGGTTTCTTACCTGTTTCATTTTGTTTTTGCTTTACACAAAGGCTTGTTACCTCTGTGATGGCAGTTTTATTATTCCCATTGTTCTTCCACCCTCCTTCCTGCCCATTTGCTAGTACATTCCTTAGGCACTCACCCATTTTGGCAAAGTCAGTCCTCCTAAAATCCAGTACCTTTGTCTTTGTATGACTTGACTCTATTGCTGTGTTTATTGTGAACCATACTGTTCAATGGTCGCTAGTTCCCAGATGGCTACCCACTTCTACATCTGTGATCCTCTCTTCATCTCCATTTGAGAGAACCAGGTCTAAGATTGCTCCCTCTCGAGTGGGCTCCAATACTAGTTGTCTAAGGCATGCCTCCTGTAGGGCATCTAGAATAACCCCATTCTTAGAAGTGGCTGCTGCAACTGCACTCCAGTTATCATCTGGCATATTCAGATCACCCATCAGCAATATCTCCCCTTTATCTGCCATTCTAAGTATACTTTCTATCATTTCCTTGTCCATTTCCTCCCCCTGAGAGGGGGGTCTGTATACAACCCCTGTGCGGATTGTGGTGCCATTGCCTGCCTCCAAATTGACCCACAGTGCTTCTTCTCCTCCCTGTTTACCCTTTTGTTCTGTTGCTTTGATTTCTTTTCTTATGTAGAGAGCTACTCCTCCTCCTCTTTTACCCTCCCTATCCCTCCTGTAGATAGTGTATCCTGGTATGTTTACGTCCCAGTCATGGTTCTGTGTGTACCATGTTTCTGTGACTGCCACGATATCCAGATCTTCCTCCTCCATCCAGGCCACTAATTCAGGAAGTTTGTTACCCAGACTACGGGCATTGGTACTCATTGCTCTCCATTTTTTGATGGCTTTACCTTCTGTAGCGCATCCCCTACTGACCTTTCTACCTTGGTCTTTTCTCATTTAGTACCCTGTTTTGTAGGGGAGGCTGGGATTTTCCTGCTGCTTATCAGTGCCTCCCCTTGACTAGTTTAAAGGCTTGCCATAAAGCATTTAAACCGGTACGCCTAAAAGACTTGTTCCCTCCTGGACAGATGCAGACCATCCTGCTAGTATAGGCTGGTGTCCCTCCAGGTGGAACCCCAGTCCCCAATGAAGCCAAACCCCTGTGCTCCACACCATTTTTTCAACCATTTGTTAAACTGCATGGTGCAAAGTACCCTCGCCTCACCCATGCCACTGACAGGCAGCACCTCTGAGAAGGATACTGTGTGTGCTACTTGTCTTAAGCCCCTCCCCAACTCTACAAAGTCCTTCTGCACTGCTCTAATCTCATGATGAGCTAAGTCATTTGTCCCTAGGTGGACAATGACATCCAGCTCAGACTCCCATGCAACTGTTCTCATGATCCTAAGGATGCGCTTCCTGTCCCTCCAAGCCATGGCACCAGGCAGGCACCTTATTTCAGTTTTCCCTGCTCCCTCCAATTCTATCCCCCTAATAATTTGAGTCCCCCACCAGGAGCTGCTTTCTTCCCCTGTGGTGCCCTCTGCCTCCTTCCTGAGGGCCTCCCTTGTGACAGTTGTCTACACCCTCCTTAGTCTCCTCTCATGGCGCATCCATAGGGAACTATGCTCCCCAGAATGGTGTATGGCTTGTGGGTGGAACAACTGACTGGGTGTGCCTCTGTTCCACCACCCTTACCCTCTCTGAGCCCACTGTGGTCCAACTGCTGTGCTTTCTCGCAACCTCTGAGGTAGTGGTGGTGGCTCTGGTGCTCCCTGGATGGGGGAGGTTCCCTTGCCACTGTCCAGGGTGGCCTGAAGATGGGCAACTTCCTTCCTCAGTGCAAATAGTTGTCTGCAAACAGGGCAGCATCTCAGCCTCCAGAAAGACTCCTGGAAGACTGCTGCCCCACAGCCATTACATTGTACTACTCCCCACATAACTGTCTACTTTTTTTTTTGTGTGTGTCTGATTGGTGCGTTATATAGAAATATATGTATTTATATAATGTGTATGCTTATATTGTCAGTGCAGTGTGCTAGACAGGATATGACAGTGATATGTACCTTTCCTCTTGAGGAATGATGTTAGAACCCCAGGTATAAATGAATTATTTCCAGGGGTGGGTGGGGTGAGGGTGGGAAGGGTTGGGCCTAAACTGTGCCCTCATGAAACAATCAGCTAAATGCTCTGACCTACCGATCGCGATGAGTGCCTTCCTGTCAGCAAGGTGCCATACACGACAATTTGTAATACTGCTTCAAACCAATTTGACAGAGAAAATACCTTGCTAATCAAACAGAGAAAATCCAAACATCCAAGTCAGACACAGGTAAACCTCCCAGCCCAAAAGAGCCTGGTGACTTGTGCTCTGAAAACAGTCAGCCCCAAAACACGTCAACTGTGCAGAAGGGCAGACACAGAAAACAGTATTCAGCCTATGTGGGTTTAAACTCTTCCTGCATTGAAAACCTTAACACTTGTAACAAAAGTAACGCAAACTCCACCTCCCTCTGTTGATTGAAAGACTGCTTTTTCTGATAATTCTAAGTTCCTTATTTCACCCTTCAGTTAGAAGTATCCTCCACCTGAAGAATATTAACTTTCCTAAGGAATCTGCTTCAAACCAAAGACAATTGTAAATTGTAAGGTTCACCTCCCTCTGTTGTGAGCACTACTCACTTTCTTGCAAATCTTAAGTCCAGTGTTGCAGCTTGCAGCCAGAGGTAGCTTCACCTGAAGACTATGAGGTTATGAGGTAAGCAATAACTGTAATGTCCAGAACCAGGAATGGGATTCTTCAGTGTGGCTTTTATTCACATACTAGTTGAACAAACAAAGCATAGATGGACCCCCGTGGGGCTACATTTCCTGGTAATGCAGATTAGAGACTACAGAACGCTTTATCACCATTTCCAGCCCTCAGGCTCTGAACCCACCAGGCACACAGCCCGGACTTGCACGCAGCTTTGGGTACACAGCCCGACTTGTGCACACTTAGGTTTTCCCCACTGGCCCGGCTCCCCCACCGGCCACTTGATCCGCGGTCCATTGGAAGAATGAACCAATTATCCCATTTGCGTGGTCCATTGGAAGAATTAACCCATTATCCTGTTGTGGCTCCCCACACCACACTAGAGTCTGCAACTCCTAGAGAGAATTTTTACTTACAATCCCACATCTGGGTACTTCTCCCATCACTGGCCAAGTGCCTGAGGCAAAGTAGAAACCACAGAAGAAATCTGTAGAGGTGGACCTGGTCACTAAAGATGGGGGGCCATCCACCTCCAGCTCTCACAGCCCATACCCGGCCATTTCTCTGGAAAAACTGAGCAATTCCTTTGCTAAACTTCTAAATGTAGATTAAAGGGTAGATGTCTGTCACATCTCCTCTACATATTATTTGCATCACACAAAACTCTGGGATTTGACACTGCTTTACTTGCTTGGCCCATTTCTCTAGGCTTCCCAATATGTAGCTCAATCCCTAGATTTTCACACAAGTCCCAGGGTGAAGAAAACAATTTGCCCTTTTAGCCAGAGCAGACACTCACCCTTAAGTTACAGGTGCCCCACAGGTGACTCACAAATCTTCCATCTTCCAAAATAAATCCTGGACTAAACAAGCAGCTTTTCCTCCACTTAGCAGAATTAAGGGGATTGCCCCAGGAATCTGCTGGGAATCTTTACATTCCCCCCCCCCGGAGGGAGGGGGCACTGAGACCCGAAAACAGAGGTCTCCACCACTTGAGTACAACTTCACTCCTTCAAGTCAAACTGCAGACTCTCTCTTTGAAATTCCCAACATTCTATCTAACTCCCTTTGCTGCAGATTCCAATGTGGCTTATGCCACTGAGAAAGTTCTATTGGTGATGTCATCCCTCAGTCTCAGCTGAGACTGAGAACAGAGTGAGACAGTGTGAAACCCATTTAACTGGAGTTTCACAAGCTGCCTTCTCTGCCTACCACTAGGTCTTACTGGGATTCTAGTAACCCCGGGTAACAAGGGAGTTACATACATATTAAACTTCTTTAGTCTGTCTTCGTATGACTTCTTTTGCAGGCCCTGCACCATTTTAGTTGCCCTCCTCTGGACTGCCTCCATCCTGTCTATGTCCTTGTGGAGATGGGATTTCCAGAACTGTACACAGTACTCCAGATGGGGTCTTACCAATGATCTGTACAGAGGGATAACAACTTCCTATTTTCCATGGTGATGCCTCTCCCTATGCATCCCAGTATCCCCCCAGCCCTTCTTACTGCCTTCTCACATTGCTTGCCTACATTAAGGTCATTTGATAATTTTTATTTATTAAGATCTCTGATTACAATTACCTATGAGTCAGGGACTCTTTTACATAGGTTCCATATCAGGTTCAACAATACAATACAATACAATACATACAGGGACAGCCTAAGAGTTGGAGACTCAATTACACAGGTGCAGCATCAGATTCATATTTATACATAATAATACAGTACATACAGAGAGTTCTATGAGTCAGCAACACTTTTACATCATCAACTTGCAGTGATACATAATGAAACTGGGTATCGAGCGATACAGAAGGAGGTCAAGGAATGACAGGCCAACGAGTAGCTGGAGGAAAGTAGAATTAGTTAGCATAAGTAAGAGAGGTACAGGTTAAGTGTAGATAAGGTTGGTTATTCTATGAGTATTGGGGAGAGAACAGCGGAAGTTACAGGAGGCGAGGGCAGCCAGGAGGAATGGCTCTGTCAGGTGATGGATGCCACCAGAGGTTGGCTTAGTCAGAGAGCTGAAGTCGATTGGCAGCTCAGACCAACAGGCCTGAGTCAAGGGGAGGGAGTGGAAAGGGGAGAAGCAATAGAAGAGGGGGAAGTGGGGGGAGCACATGGGAATATGGGAAATAGTGCTAGTTAAGTGGAGCAGTTGCAGCTGCTGTGAAGGACCAGGTGCTGTTTGAGAAGGTGCTTGAAAGGACCGAGCTTGGACACCCCCACCATGTCAACAGGAAGGCTATTAAGCCAGCTTGGAGCCTGGTAGCTGAAGGAGCATTGGGCTTGCAAGGTCTGGCAGAAAGGAGCGTGGAAGGCCCTTCTGGTGGCACTCCTAGTGCTATGTGAATGTGGGGCACTTGTGAGAAGATGCTGGGAATTTGGGGGGGGTTAAGCTCATGCTAATGTTCTAGCTTGAAGGTAGGCATGGTATTGGATTCTGTCTCTTAGGTTCAACCAATTCATCTGGGAGTACAGCTTGCACGTGTGTGTCCGGTGGTGGGCGCCTTAGACCAGGCGGCAGGCCTTGTTGAAGACTGTGCTAATTCTTTTGAGGGATGAATCTGTGGAAGTACCATAGATGACTGCCATAGTCCACAATTGACAGTATGGCAATAGTTACAGCCGTTGTCAGTGCTTCTTGGGACATACTGCCTCTGTACCTGTAGAGCATGCCTAACCTACTGTTGATTACTTTTGAGGTTATGTCGATGTGCTCAATAAAGGATAAGGTGCTATTGAGAGTAATACTGAGGTATTTAAAGGATTGAACTTGATCAATAGGGACATTGAGGCTGTTTAAAATGGTAAGTGGGGAGGTTTTTAATCTGTTGTGGGGGCTAGCGAACATATGGACTTGGTCTTTTTATAGTTCATGATAAGTTTGTGGGTTGCAAACCATTTTTCAACTGTGGTGAAGTTCTTTTGTAAATCCATGGTCAGGGTGGCTAGTAAAAAGTACCACATCATCCAAATAGAGGAGTAGGTCACCAGGGCAAGCTTGAGGGAGAGAATTCAAAAAGAGGCTGAAAAGTAAGGGGCCTAAAATGGAGCCTTGGGAAACTCCAGTACGGACCGATAGACTGGAGGATAAAGCATTGCAGATTTTTACCTGTTGTGATCTGCCTATCAAATAGTTTTTGAACCAATGCACTGACAAAGAGGAAACCCCAATGGTGCTAAGGGCATCGATGAGAAGGGAGTTATTTACCATGTCAAAGACCTTAGTGACGTCAACGTGCACTGACCCCCACTAAGTGCCCATGGTCAAGGGCTTTGTGTATGATGGTGGTGTATTCTAGAAGAGCAGAGGTGGTGCTGTGATTTAGCCTGAAGCTATGTTGTTCAGGGCACTGGATGTTGTGCTTGGATAGATATTCTGTGAGCTGGTCTGTGACTATCCATTCCAGGGCTTTAGACAGGGGAGGTAGGATTGAGATGGAACAGTAGTTAGAGTAAAGGGCCCTATCTCCACCCTTATGGATGGGGGTCACAACAGCAGCTGTCCACCATGTGGGGAATTGCCCAAGATACAGAGCCATTCATAGCAACTTCAGATCTAAAGAGTTGCTGCTAAAGCGAGATTTACCAAGAACCTTGAGTAGATATTTTCTGGAAGCACTAGTGGTGACTGTTTTAAGGTAGAAGGGATGGTTAGTTGTCGGGGGGGCCAGTGTCCATTAGGTTGGATGGGGAGGGTCACAGAAGTTTGGGGGGAGTACATCACTAAGGTCCTAGAAGGCATTGTTAAAGGTGTTGGCTATCTGCAGTGGGTCCTGGATGGTGGAGCCATCAAGGTTGAGCATTGTGGGTGGGGTTTTGATGGGTTTTCCTGTAAGTTGCTTTAAACTATCCCAAATCTTCCTGCTGTCACCTCAGGAGTGTGAGAGCACATCCTTGAAATGGTCCTTCTTTGATTGACTGATGGCTTGGGTGTAGGCATTTCTGGCTGCTCTATACTGCTGCCAGTGGGACTGATTGCCTGTTGCATGGGCTATGCACCACAGGTGGTCCCTGTCAGCCATGGGGGATAGGAGGGAAGGAGAGATCCATGTGTTTTTTACGGCTTTGGGCTTTAGCTTTTTTAGGGGGGCATATATGTCACATGCTGCATTGAAGCTAGTGATAAAGTAGTCCAGGGCTTGATTCACACTGGGAGCAGAGTCCAGTGTTGACCAGTCCAGGTTGTGGAAGTGTGTCTGGAACTGATTGAGTTGGCCTTTCTTGAGGACCCTTTGGTATGTGGGTTTCTTGTGTTGTTTGTGAGTCTTGTTGGATCAAAAGCAGATGATGGGGGAGTGGTCACTGAGGGAGTCGGGGAGAACCTCAGACCTAGGGATTCTATCAGGTTTATTAGTGAAAATAAGGTCCAGCAGGGTACAGTTGCCAGTCCTAGGGTTGTGTCTGGTCAGGGAGGTCACTATTTGGGCCAGATTAATGGCAGAGGTCGCATCTTTGAAGACGTCCACCTCGGGTGCATTCCAATTAATGTTGAAGTCCCCCAGGAGTACTAATTCAGAGCTGGGGGGAAGTTGGAGAGGTAATCAGTTATGGCTGTGAAACCTTTGGATTGGTCATGTGGTGGTATATAGCAGGTGATTATAGTTCGAGATTTGCTGTGAAGTCCCAGAAGTACTATAAGCATGAGGGCTAGTGAGCTACTACTGGTGACTATCTTGGGGAGAGCGTATCTTTGTAAGGAGGCTTTAAGATAGATAGCAGAGCCCCCTTCCCTTTTTCCAGTCCTGTCCACTCTGAAAAGTGTGTAGCCATCCATGTATAGGGTGCTGTCAGATACCTTAGGGGAGAGCCATGCTTCTACCACCATTAGAATGTCAGGTCTGTGCTGGGACACATTGACCTGGAGGAGATCGATTTTTTGGTGGAGGCTTCTGATGTTTATAGATGCCAATTTAATGGTGCCATTAATAGTGTTGCACATCTGGGGGGGTTGGAGTGGTCCAAGGTTGGGGTGCACATTGCCTGACATTAGTAGTAGTGGCAGGAGGTTCCTCATAATGAGGTACTTTAGTGCTTTGAGTGTGGATAAAGGTTTGTGGTTTCTAGGTTTACGAACCAGGGTGAGCATAGGCAGTTGTGAGAGGTGTGAAAGCATTAGTAGGAAGAGAGGGTTGGAAACTTTCATGGTAGTGGTCATAGAGGTGGTCAGGGGCACAGGGGTAGGTTGCGGGACACTGTTGGTAGCGGAAGCCACAGGGATATCCTGTACTAGGTGTGTGGTATGTGTCCCATTCAGCTGGCTGGATATCTGTCATTGGGGTGGTAGCATATTAGCAGAAGAGCTAAGGGTACTAAAAGGGTCAGAGAGTCCATGATTCTGGAGAAATTAGGTTAAACTAGTGTCTGGGGGGGCACAGCTGGGGGAACAGCATTTTACTTGCAGCACCTTGAGAAAATAGGGGGGAAAACTGATATTCAGGGTGAAGAGCCTTTTCCCTAGGTGTCTGGAATCACAGGCTTAATGTCTGGTGTTGGAGTGAAATTCAATGGTGTGCACCCCTTTAAGGGTTGAAGGGGGACGGGTCAGGAATAAAAGATTGGGGAGAGGGAGAGCGTGTGGGTCAAAAATTCAGCTCAGGAGCAAAAAGAAAGGAGGTAAAGCTCCAAAGCCAATAACTCTGCAAGCTTGCCACTAACTCTGTGCTGTAGGTTAATGAGAGCAGGCAGATAGCTTGGCTCCACAGGGGGAGAAGCTGTTGGAGTGAATCCCAATTTAAAAGGCTTTGTGAAAGGAGCTGAGGAAATTCAGCAGCCAAGAACAGGGCTTAAGTGACACAGCCGTGGTCTTTTAATCTGCAGGGCTTAAATTACTCAGCCGTGGTTGGGTTTACAGCGCCTATTGTGTAAAATGGTGCCAAAATTCAAATCAGAAGTCCTAATCAGGTGGCTCCGTACCTGGCTTCAAGAGGGGAGCAGTTGGGTGGCAGAGCAGGCAAGGGTTAGAACTGCAAACGTGGTTCAGATTGAGTGGACTCAGCTCAAATCAGGGCTCTGGAGATCCCCTGGGGAAAAAGAGAAAAAGGCCAGATTAAATATTAGGCAGGAAGGGATATGACTACCCCAGGTCCTGTTCCATTTTTATTGTTGTTAGTACCCCCCCCCACCCCACTGTGCACTCTTCCTCTGGGTTTATGTTTCCCAGGTGCATTACTTTACACTTCTTTGCACTGAATTGTAGCTGCCATACTTTTGACCATTCCTCCAACCTTGCCAAATCTCTTCTCATACTTTCCACACCCACTTGTGTATCAACTCTGTTGCAGATCTTTGTGTCATCTGCAAACAGGCATACTTTTCCTTCCAGCCCCTCTGCAATGTCTCCTATAAAGACAATAAAGAGGAATGGTCCCAGTACTGAACCATGTGGTACCCCACTAGTAACCACCCTTTCTTCAGAGTGTACTCTGTTTACTATCATCCTCTGCGTCCTGTTGTCCAGCCAGTTTGTTACCCAGGCTACCACCCTGAGATCCACTCCCAGACTGGCTAACTTGTTTATTAATCTTTTCTGTGGAACTGTGTCAAATGCCTTGCTAAAGTCTAGGTAGGCCATATCCACAGCCCCTCCCTGGTCTACTACTTTGGTCACCCAGTCAAAGAAATCTATTAGATTCATCTGATATGACCTTCCCACTGTGAATCCATGTTTCCTTGGATCCTGTGCCCTGCTGGCCTCTAGGTACTCAACAGTTTTTTCTTTCAGAAGTGATTCCATCATTTTCCCTACCACTGAGGTCAAACTAACAGGGCTGTAGTTTCCTGCCTCTGCCTTGCTTCACTTTTGTGAAGGGGAATCACATCCGCCCTCCTACAGTCCTCAGGTACCTCACAACCTCCCATGATTTGTTAAAGAGGGTAGTCAGTGGTGTCACTAGGTCTCTCCTTAGTTCTTTTAGAATTCTGGGGTGGTTTCCATCAGACCACATTGCTTTATCCACCTTAAGTTTTAGGAGTTCTTTCAGGACCCTTTCTTTTGTGAATAGACTGGTGTCGATCCCCCTGCCCAGAGTGCTTCTATTGCTTGGTTTAGGTACCTCCCCCTCTTCTTTTTTTGTGAATACTGAGAAAATGTATTTGTTCAGTATCTCTGCCTTTTCACTGTCACCCTCTGCCCACCCCCCTCCTTTATTAAGCCTCACTATCCCTCTCCTGGTCTTCCTTCACTTCCTGTTGTACCTATCAAAGGTGCTATCCCCCTTCTTAACTGAGTTGGCTATCTTTTCCTTGGTTTGGGCCTTCGCTGTTCTGACTGCCTTTCTCACTTCCTTCTGCTTTGACCGATACATTTCTCTGTCCTGCTCCTTCTGTGTTTTCTTATACTTCCCAAATGCTATCTTTTTCTTCTTAACCTTCCCTTCAACCTCTTTTGAGAACCATAGTGTTTTTTTACTTCATTTTGTTTTCTTTATATACTTCACACAATGTCACCGGTTTCTTCTTGAGGTGGACTGTGATTTCACTTTGAATCCAACCATTCACCTTCTTGTGTACTATGCTATGTACACTAACAATGGTGAAGCATTGCTGCATACTTTAGATGTGCATAGAATCTTGTTTCTACCTTCATCATTCCAAGGACTGTAGAACGTTTTCTCAGCTTTTTGTTTCATTTACCCCCAGAAAGGAAGGCTTCTCATGTCTAAACAGTGACTTTCTAAATGGTTGGCAAACTATTACCTTCTGTTGTATGAAGCATGGTAAGGAGTTTCCTGGGTCTGTTTGTGGTCACTTCACTCATAGCATGGTCACTTCTGTGGCATGTTTCCATAATATATCTCCAACTAACATATTTGCTGGTGCTACATGGAGCACTGTTCATATTTTCACTAAACATGGCAGTCTGGACATCATCCCTCACAGATGTGTTGGCTTTGGGCTTGCTGTGCTAAAAGGCCTCCAATTAATTATGTCATAATTGACACTGGCCTGCTCACTTGGCACCTTTTGAACTGCTTGGGAATCATTCCAGAGATGTGGCCCTGTGGAGGAGATGTCCTCGTTGAAGACAGAACAGTTACTTAACAGTAACAATAGATCTTTGAGAGAATCTCCTCCATTGTGCCACAGTGAACCCATCCTCCTTCTCCAATTGTCTTATTTCTGAATGACAAAGTTACCTGTAGTGCTGCCTGCTATCGTTAATGTGAGATCCATAAATTGCCTATCGGCTTTTCTTACAGTCAGCCATATCTTCTCTTGTGTGCCTGGTTCTGGTTCTTGTCTCCTGGTTCCTACCTGTTAGATATCCTTCAAGCTTGTTTCTAGTGGGGAACTGAGGATTAAAGGGGCTTTCCACGTTATTTGGGTAGCAACATCAGATATCATAGTGGGCGGCTCCTAGTTAGCAAAAGTTTCTGAGTGGTCCTGACATGGACACCATACAGTTCCAAAAGTGTGGCCCAATGGAGGAGAGTCTCTTGAAGATCTACTTTTACTAGTAATTAACTGTTTTTTATGTTTATTTCTTCTACCTGCAGCAGTTACTTTGTAATAGTGCTCTGAGCCTGTGAAGGGTGCTTTACAAATTAAAATACCTACCTACAACTCTAAATTTACTTGGCCTCCACCGTGCAAACTGAGTAAATGTAACAGTAATTAAGTAATTGTAAACAGTGAAAGAGACAGATTGTAACAGGCTGTGCAAGTATTTATTTTCATATTTATTTATTTATTTTAGTGATTTACCTGGAAAGGCTACTGAGCTACAAGAAGCCCATTGCCAGAGGCGTCATGGAGTAAGTGTACAGGGGACTAAGTAAATAACAGTACTATACAATGCCCCCTGGCTCAACAACGTCCACTGGACAGCCTCTTCCTCCCCCAGACCCACTTCTTCCCTACTAGGTCCTAACAAGGATGTAACCCGCTGTCTTCTCTGAGGACCTACTATATCCATGAGTGTAACTCACAATTTTGTAACACTATGCAACCTAAGTAACATACAAACTACTACATTATGTAACCTAAGTGTATCTATGTTAAATGTTCCTTTTACTGCACCTATAATATTATCCTCTGTTTTAATCTGCACTGTAATAACTGTCTTGATGTCGGCCCCCCGCGACGAGGTGCTTTTGTAAATGAGTCTCTGACTCAAAGGTTGTAAACCCAATTTGTAATGAATACAGAACATGAACAGCAAATAACAATGTAGCACAGTACTTGGCATGAACAAAATTGTATAAGTACAGGATGTAACATCAGTGTGAGGACTTGGGGTACACAGTATGCACCGTAATATGGAAAAAGTAGCAGTATGAGAACTCGGGATTTGAAGTTTAAATAATAGCAAGAGTGGGGCTAAATGCCTAGAGCAACTGCAATTGATATGTAGGAATAGAGCATCAGGGAAGGGAGGGGTGGGGAAGTAGGGTCACTGATTTCCCAATTTCACATTTGGCCAATACCTTAAGGCTTGATCCACAAAGGTGGTAGGGATAATGCTCTAATTGAGCACGCCCTAGCCGTGGCTCTGCACACTCTGATATTGTGCAGTGAAGGATGGGATACACAACCCCTTCATCCGTGCCCTGCATGTGCTAAGCCCCATGTAGGGGCAGTGGGTGGCACACATAGGTGATGATATACAGAACATCATGCATCCCATCAGATGCCAGGGTGGGCACTGTGGTGGATTCCCCACTCTGCACGGAGTAGGAGACCACAGGATATGGTAATCAATGTTTGTCCTCCACGGACTTTAATATCTCAATTGGGACAACATGAATCCACGCCTGTGTCACCAGCCAGTGCTTATAGACCACACAGCCCTCCTAGCCTACACAGAGAGCTGGTGGCTGGTAGTGTGGGGTCCAATCAGGCCCCAGAAAGTGAGTCTTGTGGCCAGGTAGAGGGGGCACACAGGTGCTTTGGCACCCCACATGCTGGGTAGTCTTTTCCCCCTCTGCAAGTCATCCATAGTGGTGACTAGTGCCCCTGTCCCCAGCCAGTCAGACTGAAGTGTTCATGACTGGGATCTGGTATGAAGGGGCTGTGGAGCCAGACTTGGACTGTGTGGGAGGCGTCCACATGTGCAGAATGGGACCTATGTGCACCCTGCGTATGCATGGGCATTCCTCTGTGGGCATAAATTCTTTAGTGTATCAAGCCCTTAATTCATTGTAGCCATTCTCACAAACACTGAGAACAAAGAAAATTATTTTGAAATAAAAATTAGGAAAAACATAGTTTTGGTACAGAAAATATAATTGTGCAGGTTGTGCAAAAATGGGTGCAAAGTGGGGTAATGAGCATAGAATATGTGAAAAACACTAAACTTTGTTTAGAAAAATGGTCAGTTCTGTTTTTTTGTCCCAGTGTTCTGTCTGCTGATCAGTTTTCATGGAAGATCAGGGCACTAGAAGGGGTGGAGAAGGCAAGAATGAAAAGAGAGTAGGGGAGATGAGAGAGGGAGTAATTTGTGGGAGCAGGCCTGTGTGGTGTAGTCGCAGAACTGGGATTTCAGAACTGAAGGGACGGGAGAGAAGCGGATGGTGGAGGGTAGGTCAGACCAGTGACTAGGAAGCCTAAAGGAAAAGGCAGAGTGCCAAGCTGAAGTCATACCACTGGGAAACATAAAAACGAAAATGTCAGCAGAAAAAGACCATTGGTCCATCTAGTCTGCCTTGTTTTACTCTGACCTACCCCAGGACCAATTGTCTAGTCAGTTTTATTGTCATCACTGCCGCCTTTTGTCCCCTGCACTACTGTTTCCCCTGTGTAACTATTAAGCCTTTTACTCAGTCCCAGTTGTGTTTGAACCCATTAATGGTTGTTGCACCCACCACCTCTGCTAGTAGGCTGTTTCTTGGCTCAGCCACTCTCTCTGTAAAATAAAACTTTCTCATGTCCTTCCTGAATCTTCCCCCCTGCCAGCTCTCATTCCTGTCCCTGTGTTCTTGATTCACCATTCCTGGTGAACATTTCCTTGTAATCTACTTTGTTCATTCCTTTCTTTTTTTTTTCCTTTTTTCCTGGGGGTCCTCCATCGCTCATCCGCCTTGTCATGGCCCCCGGAGCTTCCACCACCTTCCTATTTGCTGCCTCTCCCGGTCACCCCCGGCTTACCCCCCGGAGGGTGGGGCCATGGCACTGGTTCCCCTAATTCCAGTGCCACGGAACCAGTAACTAGTTGGGAGTGTGGGGGCAGGGGTGAATTGAAGCTCGGGGAGGCTTCACCTAGACGGAGGATCTCCCCTCCCTCTTTTCCCTAAGTTTTCCTCCCGGAGGCGGGGACATGCAATGACGGCAGCATCCGCCCCGCCTCCCCCAGAAATTAGCGCGGCAGCGCGAGAGCTCCCGGCCTCCACCAGGAGTCCTCAGCGCTCCAGATGCTGCCTCCAACCTCCCCCCCCGGAGAAGGAGAGCAGTCCATAGGATGCTCCATCCCTCTCCCCCTGGCCGGCCCTCCGGTTCATTCCTTTCTTGAACATGAAGGTATCTATCATATCACCCCTCTCCCATCTGGTCTGCTGTGAGTACATGTCCAGAGCCTCAAACCAGTCCTTGTAGGATCTGTTCTGCTCTGGACCTGAATCATTTTTGTTTACCCTATGCTGCACTGTCTCTAGCCTGCCTTTGTCTTTTTTTGATGGGGATTCCAGAACTGGGCACAGTATTCCAGATGTGGCCTTACCAGTGATCTATAGAGAGGTAGTATCACCTTTGCTCCTGCTGTCAACCCTCCTCTCAGTACACCCCAACATTCTTGCTGTCTTGCTGTAGGCTTTTGTTACATTGGCTATATTGTTTTTGGTAGTCACGTGTTATAATTCCCAGGTTCCTTTTCTCAGAGGTAATGTCCAGCCTAACCCCGCCCATCTAGTATTCTGTCCCGGGGTTCCTGTTCTCTGTGTGCATCACTTTGTGCCTCTTTGCACTGAATTTCTAGGTACTTTTTGGCATTGAATTTCAACTGCTAGACTTTGGACTGTCACCAGTCCACTCTTGTGCGGCAGGATTTTCTACATCCCAGCGAATCCCTCTTGTGATGGGGGAGTCAGGGTTACCCCTTCTCTGTCCTTTTAGCACACTCGTTGTTTCACAACTGAACATACGCCAGAGAATCCCAGGGTTCCCTCTCTCTGTGCGGTGGGGGGCTACAAATACAATCTTGAGTTTGCGTTCCTGGGATAGAACCCTCTTGGCCACTGCACAATGAACCAGAAAAGCCACAGGTGTGTATAGACTTCGGGGTGCCCTATACACCCTATTATGTGTCTTTTCCCAGAAATGCAGGGACCGGTTCAAACCCCCACAGACTCCTCCTGAGACCTTTCATATTTTCTCCCCTCTTTTCATTCACGGAGTTCCTAGTGGTTCTTTCCTTTGGTAGTGTTCGGTCCTTAAGCAATCACAGTTGTAGTATAGTTTGAACAACCTTCCCCAAGGCAACACACAAACAACACTGGCATAATTATCTTAAAAGTAAGCCAAAAGCTTTACTAATTAATTAATAAATGCAGAAAATAACATAAAGACAGACAATTCTATACATTGGTTACAGGATATGAATAAAAATGGAAGTATACAAAGGAAACTAAAATTTGAGAATTGTAGTTTGCAAATTCTACCTCGAGTCTTTTGTTGCTGAATTTGAAGTGCAAGATGTTCTTAAAAGTGATAGCTGAAGTCTTGGCTCTTAGTCAAGGAGAAGTCTTGAGAAGAAATAGTCTCTGCTCTCTAAGCAGACAGAGTCCCCTAATGCAAAAGGCTAAAGGCCTTGTTTAATGGGCTTCTTAAAGGGCAGGTCTAGTGGACAGTGGTGTGCCCTGTGACTCGCTAGCATTCCATCTCTATGGCTATGCATCCAATGAGAGAAAAAAAAAGGCTCAGAGATCAGCTAGTCTAAACCGGAATTTTAGGAAACCATCCAGCCCCCCCCCCTTAAATGGCTGTAATTAAGTTACACTCAGAACAGCCATTTGCTTAAATGGTAGCCCATTCAGCTGTAATGAGATTAAGTCAGTGTAGACCTCTCAAAACAAAAGGGGTCCAGACATCATTTCTTCTCTAGAGGCTGGCCTTTTTATAAGCAAATTGGGCTACCTGGCCTCCCAGTTATGCTTAATTATTCTTTTGTCTCCTTCTAAATGATTTAATTAAACTCTAGTCCCTGACTAGCAACAGACAGCTTCTATGCCTAGTAACAAGAAATGACATCATGTTTTGGGCCCATGGCTTTTCTTTGTACCCATGATTCCTTGTAAGTTACACTGGGCCACCATGGGCATCTCTGATGCATTTCTCACATAAAATACCATGAAATATGATTAGAACAATAAGGTATGGCCTTATCTCACCACATGGAGCACTTCTCTAAGATTTGATGATCCCTCTGCAATGCCCTAACCATTTTCTTGCTGTCTATCCTGCCACAGATCTTAGGATCATCTGTGAAGAAACACATCTTGCCCTGTATTCCTTCTGTGTCACTGATGAACATATTGAAGTGGACTGACACAGGAACTGAACCCTGTGACACCCTACTCATGACCTCCCAGTTTGACCCAGCTTACTACCACCCTCTGCTGTCTCACTTCCTGCCAACTTCCCACCCATCTAACTGGATCCTTTGCTGCTTCCAGATCCTCTAACTTCTTCACCAACCTTCTGTGTGGCAGAGTCAAATGCCTCACTAAAGTCAAAGTAGAGTAAATCCACTGTTTGTCCCTTATCCACTGCCCTAGTTACCCAGTCAAAGAACACTATCAGGTTGGTCTGACAAGACCTCCCTGCCATGAACCCATGCAGCTTACTATTCTGGAGACCATTTCTGTCCAGGTAGACCACTGGGTTCCCATTATGTATCCATTAGTTTACCTTTTATGGAGGTAAGATTAATGGGTCTGTAGTTTCACAGCTGTCCTTGTCTTCTCCCTTGTAGATCAGAACTACATTCACTACCCTCCTTTGGAACCACCCCTGACTGCAGCGAGTTATTGAATTGCCCTGCCAGGGGTTCAGCCAGCTCTGATACCAGTTCCCTGTGCACCGATGGGTGCACAGCATTTGACTCTACAGCCTTAATTGTTTTCAGTGCTGCAAGCTCTTTTCTGGCCCTTTCTTGAATAATTACCACCTGCTACATTTCTGGAATCCCTCTCTCAGCAGCCTTTATGCTGCAGTCAGACAAGGGCTCACTATCCTACACTGGGAACACTAAGCAAAAGTAGTCTGTAAGAATAACTGCCTTCTGCTCATCCTCCTCTCATTACCCTGCCTCCCTCCAACAACCAAATAATTCCCCCTCATCCCCCTTTTCTTCCTAATACATATAAAGAACCATTCCCCCTTGACCCCCTCAACCATACGCAGTTCTGTGTCTGTTTTGTGTCCTGAATTTCCTTCTTGGCCTCACTCATCTTTGGCTGGTATTCACGCCATTTCTCTTCTGCCTGTTTCTCCTTGTGTCTAATGGAGATCCTTTTCTGTAGCCCTCACTACCTTCCTGACATTCTTTGAGAACCAGACTTGTCTCTTGTGCCTGCTACTCTTAGTAACTGTTCTCAGGCATGACTTAGCTGCCTCTAGAATGGCCCCTTTAATTACTCCCACCTCTCCTCCACCCCCTGATTTCATCCACTCCCCTAGCTTATTGTGGACTAGTTCTCTCATCTGATCAAAGTCAGCTCTTCTGAAATTCAGAACCACAGCCTTTGATGAGGGAATACTGGTACCCAGGGCCAGTTCAAACCATATGGTGTTATGGTCACTGGACCCCAGTGACTCCCCAGTTCTCACTCTGCCTACCATTCCTGAACTGGTGAGCACTACATTGAGAATGCCAGTTTGTCTTGGGGGTTCCCTAACCAGTTGCACCAGCAGACAGTCCTGCAGCGTATTTAGGAGGGGCCTGACTCCTGGTGCTCTTAGGTACTGAAATGTCTCAATCTATGGTTGTTAGGTTGAGATCCCCTATACCACCACCCCCTTTTCAGCCCCCTTCTGAATTTCTGCCCCCAGTTCCCCATCTCCCTTGTCCCCCTGTCCAGGTGGTCAGGAGATAACCCTTATGTGCAGCTTCCTACCTGAAGTGGTCGTGAGCTGCACCCACAGCAATTATTTCTCCCCATCCCTCTCTCAATGGACCCCTGCTCTGCTGCTTCTATACCTTCCTTGTCATAAAGAACTATCTCACCCCCTTTCCCCCTACCCCTATATTGCCAATACATGCTGTATCCTGGTATTGCTAATTCCCAGTCATTTTTTCATGGTAGCTCATGTTTCTGTGATAGCTACGATGTCAGATCTCACATGTGCCACCATTGCCTAGAGCTCACTAATTTTGTTCCCTAGGCTTTGGGCATTTCGGTACACTGCCTTCCATTGCCTATACCCCACTCCTTCTTGTTAGCAGCCCCCATTCGTCCTTCCTTTCCTTCCTGAATTACCTGCCCCTTGCTTTTTCTGTGTGTCCCTGCTCCATGACCCCTTCTTACTTAATTATGAACCCCTGTCAAGATGCCTCCATCCCCACTGCTTCTAGTCTCCATTTTTGGGGGAGTCCTGGGTAGGTTCCCCTTTTTTTCTCCTTCATCTATGGTTCCCCCAGCCTTGGTTCCCCTCTTTAGATTACATGTCCTCCAACATAGACATCAAACTTCTGCCCTAATGCACTAGATCACTCTTGTTAGATGAAGGCCATCACCCTTGAAGAGCCTTCTGCCACTGAAGCCCTCAGTCTCTCCCCAGGGAAGGGAGCAGAACTAAGAGTCAGATGAGTGGAAGGAGCTGGGGGAGCAGGAAAGGAGAGAGCTGAGATAGCAGGGGATGGATCCAAAACAGAACATAGAAATAAGGGAGGTGCTGTAAGAGAGGTGCCTGCCCTCAAGGGGTGTGTGTGTGTGTATGAGGAAGAGAAAGGATTCAGCTACCTGAGATATTGGATTATGTTTTTTTATGGCTGCTTTCACACATGCACAAAGTGAACTTATTGGTGGTGATTGGGTAGTATAGGGGCTGTGGACGTGTCTGCTGTATAAACCAATGGATGTAAAAATGCAGGAGGTTTGCTACTCAAAAGCCAATGCTGAGAAGGCTGATGATGACAGTGTTCAGCTGGCTGATGGATTTTAACTTTGTGTAGTTCAAAGGATACAGACCCACCAATCACACTGGCTTTCCACCAATTAGCCAACTGACAGACATGATCATCAGGCTTTGAAGATAAACCTCAATCCTCACACTCTCTCCATGCATGTGTTTGTGTGTGTGTATGTGTGTTTCCTACTTTTTTAGTGGTTTCCCCTAGTTGCAATCAGAAGTCTGGAGAGTGTCTTTTTGAAAACACTAAATATAACTGGGAGAAAACACTCAGTATGCAGAATGCAAATCTAATAGCAGCAAATATGTTAACAGCATGTCAATAATGAACAGAAAACACTAGAAATAGTTGATTTAAATTACATATTGTTTATGTTTCCTTTAAAGAGCCCCTGAGACCAGCTGGCTAACTTTGAAAAATGTGAAATTTAGACACAGTTCAGTTTATCCTTCATAAATTTTTGCAAATTTTTTTCACATGGAC
This sequence comes from Neoceratodus forsteri, assembly GCA_016271365.2. Classification (NCBI taxonomy): domain Eukaryota; kingdom Metazoa; phylum Chordata; order Ceratodontiformes; family Ceratodontidae; genus Neoceratodus; species Neoceratodus forsteri. Next base: position 1,114,091,955 of record CM028131.1, read on the forward strand.
TTTATCCTCTTGCTCTTCCCCATTGGCTCCCTTCTGCTGTCGACCCTCTGCCCCATTACCTCATCTCCAGGACTTACTCTGTCTACTTCTTACCTCATTGTGTGAGTAGGTACCATGGATGATGGTGGTGCAGTGCCTGCTGTTCACATCATCATCTTGTCATGGGGGTTCTTTTCTACCCAGTACTCCCCTTGAGTCAGAGCCCATGTCGACATTCACATAGACCATGAAGATAGTGTACACTCTCAATGCCCGCCTCTGGCTTTCAATTCTGGTGACCTCTACTGTGCCACCTAGCCTTCACTAGGTGGCAGCCATGCAGCGGTATACACTGTCTTCTCATACTGAACAATAAGAGCTGTTGATGGATACTCAATTCTCCTTCCCCCTGTCAGCTTGAGTGACCCTGATCCATTCTTGAACCCATGTCACTGGTGTGGGTGAGGTGAGTCATCCAGTGTCTCAGCCCTCCATACCACTGGGCCGGCTACAAGTTTACAGTAGCTCAGATTTCCTTAGACAGTTGTTTGAGGTCCTGAGAGGGACTGAACCTGCAACACATTTGTTTACAGTTCTATGCATTTACCCTCTGGACCATTCAGCCAGAAGTAAATGTTGCAGTTCTTTCCCCTTTTTCTTTGTCATTGAGAGAAGCAACATAAAAACAAAATTACTGTCCCTTGGATTTCATTTTCTTCAGCTGTTTGTCTGCATATGATATCACAATGCCCTGTTTATACATGAAAATTATACCCACAGCAACAGATTGGGATGTCATAAACAGAACTGCGATGGCAAAAGTAGACAGAGATCATGTTTCCATGCAAATGTCCTTAGTAATAAAGAAATAAAGGTGACAATTACAGAAAAAGTGTGACCTGTACCCTGTAAGCTAAATTGTGACTAAATATAATATTTTTTAAAGGTGTCCCAACAACATCAGGGCTCTTTAAAGCTGTATTACATTGTAAATAAGCAAACACTCTGAACTGACAAATTCTTGTTCTGTTCTGTCACAAAATGCTCAGACAGAGTATACTGAGAAAAATTTACAAAAGTATAAAATTGTTTGTTTTTTATTCTGAAAAAGGAATGCTTCGATTATAGATCCTGACTGACATTATTTTGTAACAATTTTGCCTCCAGTTTTCTAAGTAATAAGGCATGAGGGGAGAGTTATTATACCATAGTAAATGGCAAAGGGGTGGATTTACAGTGAGGGCTGTAAATTGCCCCAAGACATGTTACGTGGTATAATACCTGTTCTCGAGAGTTTTATTCCACTTATCAAGTGCATTTGTGATCATACAATAATGAATTAATGTGTTTAAGGTTGAAAATGTGTTGCTGTATGTGCATTTATCATTTCGATCTAATGTCTATACTCCTGAATGTAAAACTTGTAAATTCTATATTGTCTCTGTAGTAATTAACTATGCACCCTACAATGTATGACCACATATGCATAATGTCATCTCTGCATGTAATTAAATCCAGGTCACCCCTGAAAAAAGGACATCATGTCTCAGTTGGCCTACCCAGGTAACAAAATTCAAGTAAGTAAGTAAATAAATAAACAATTAAATAAACAAAGTTCCAGTGTAGCATACAGTATGTTGCATGCCACAGTTGCTTTAAACAAGTTTTCAGAGTTTCTTTTTCTTGATCTTGTGGCACTGCACAATAAGGGTAAGCGACTATAACTGTATGCAGTTTTCCAACTGGAGAAAACTGTATTGATGTTAGGTGCATTTCAAATTTTAAAGTGACACTGTCAACCCCCTTAGGCCTCAAAGTGTCCCTTGTTTAAAAAACACATTTTATGATTGCCAACATTCTATAAAGATTGCTGATGTAGCCAGTAGTTTGATTCTAATTCTTTTTTTCTTTTAAAACGTGAAAAACAGACTGCCCACCATACTGGTGTTATCATACAAAAACTGGTTTGTTTACAATCCTTGATCAACTCCCAATGCATCTTTCCTGACTTGGGAACACCCACAACACAGTCTCGCCCCTCATGATACAGTGGGAGTTTAGGAGGCTACTGCCTCATGAGTGACTGCACTATTTGGGTGTGTTTGTAATGCTCAGGAAGTATGCAGTAAGAACAGATCCAGGATTGTAAACAAAATAAGGTTGTTTGTAAATATACATTAGCATGCATTTCAGTTCTACTAAACAAGAAGACATAAAAAACAAACAGCAACATCAATGGATTTTAGAGAAGGTAAGCAATAATAAAATGTGAGTTTTTAACTAGAAATAACATACTGCAAAACAGGTTGACAGTGTCCCTTTAAATTTGTTATTTTTTGAATTAAAAAGGTTACTGTGTAAGTTGTAAGATTTCTTGAATTTATGTGAAGGTTAAGTTGCTCATTTGAGCACTGTGTTACATTCTTTTTTTTTTTTTTAATTTTCTTCATGCATCATCCTTCAGGGAACTCTCTCCAGCAGGCTTTACCTCACTCCAAGCACTATCTCCCACCTGAGACACCTCCTCTCCTTGCATCAGCCCAATGGACCCCCTGGCTCTGAACCCCCCCCCCAAGGTGGGGCCACCCTATCTGCCCAGGACACTGTATCTAAAATCTAGTGTGCCAGACTGGACAGTTGGCCCTGGAGAGGAGAGTGACTGGAAATAGGGAGTGTGGCCCAGTGGGGGCAGATGTGCCTTTGTCTATCCCCGAGGATGGGGATTCTCACATATAGTTTCCCCCGGAGTGTGGACGTGCAATGACGTCTGTGCGACTTAGTTGCTGACATCTGCCGCCATTCTGCCCCATTTGTACGGTTCGGTGCAAGTAGTACCTCTGGTCTCCACCAGAGGTCACTGCTGCACTGAGCAAGCCTCAGATCCTACTGCAGGAGAGGAGAGCAGTCCATCGGATGCTCCATCCTCTCCCTCCCCTGCCAGCCCCTGGTCACTCGAGTCCACTCCTGAACCCGGGTTGCTGGCGTGGTGTGAGCTGTGGTGTCCAGCACCTCAACCCTCAACACCACTGGGCCGGCTTCTGTGTTTCATTCTTGGTAATGTGGTTTCCTTTTTTTTATACTCATTTATTGAAAGATGTAACAATATAATAACATCTTGCAAAAGTGCAAAATCCACAAAAAACAAGGGGACATCTATACACTAATAGAACTAAAAAAAAAAATAGTGGGTCATTACACCTGTAAAAACATACAAATATATTACATTGGTAACCAACACCATCTAAGGAGGTATGGCGTCGCTATGGTGACAATTTTACCATGACCAACAGTACAGCGACAACAGCAACAGGTCACTGTAGTGTTGGCACAGGACCTCAGCACTGCTTTCTGGGGGCCTTGCACCCCTTCCCCGAATCAATTTCAGCTTGGAGTTGATTATTTTAGTTACAGGGGGGAGAGGGGGGCAGAGCCCCCATCATGGGGGGTTCAGGGAGCAAATCCCCCCTTAGAAAACACAGTCTCAAGTGACCGGCTTTATGCCGACCGCAATTGCAGTCAACATAAAGGTGTCACTGTAACGTCAGTCGACAATGAATTTGTTGACCGACTGTCATGGATCCATCTAAGAAAATTGAATTGGACTTCAATACATTCTGCTGCATTGACAAGTAAATCAGTCCTGTAGGTAAAAACAGAAAAATCAGGGGAGGGTAACAAGACCAGTCAATTAATAGTATTAAGGAAAAGCGATACATTATTAAAGCAAGGTCCTGAGTCTTACATACAAGTTAATGATCTATCTCTGAATATAAAGATACCATCTAATCCATCTGTTCTGATAGGCAGCTAACTGTTGCTGGATAGTAAAAGTACATATTTCAAAGTGTTGAATTTGATTGCAAATTGAAACCCAATCTGTAAGTACAGGAGGATCAGGTTGCAGCCATGTTTTAGTAATAGCTTTTGAAGCCACTATCGTCAGTATCCTCCAAAGGTACTTAGCTTCATTCCCTTTCAAGGTTGTAGGAGGGATACCTAGCAGTAAATGTTCTGGACAAAGTAGGTTTGGGACATTAAGGATCCAAGCTATGTGATGGGAAAGGTCCAGCCGAAAAGGACATATTACTGGGCAAGCCCAGAAAACATGGGCATGGGAGGTGGACCCATCCCCACATTGTCTCCAGCATGTAGATGAGACAGAGGGGTGCCACTTTGCTTGGACTATTGAAACTAGGAAATATCTAATATGAAGCTTCCACCCAAACTCCCATCAGTCAGGGGAGGAGGTGGTATGCCACGTATTCTCCCAAAGCATAGTCCAGGATCTTGTATCAAGGTTTAGGTTCAGGTCCCTTTCCCAACACTCCTTGACTGAGTTAGCAGAGTAACTCTGATGGCATATGAAATTAGCATAAACCTTCATAATAGCCTTTTCCCCACACGGGGTAGTCCATATGTTCTCAAATGGGATTGGCGGCGTTGATCCCGAAGTCCATGTCCCTGCTCCCGCCACCTGTATCAGTTTATTGATATAATCTCTAAGTTGATAGAATTGCATTCTATCTGCTGGGAGCCATCCAAATCTATGTTGCGCCTTCTTGAATGATATAACTGAGCCAGCATGGATTAGCTGCCAGGGAGACTGAATCCCTATGCGGGCTTGGTTTTTAAACCACAAATCTAGTCTGGAAGGGTAAAAAGAGTCCTCCCAAACCCACCAACGATATCTCCAGAGTGAGCTTTTTGTATCCCCTTTAGCTATGCTCCAGCTCCACCTCTCTAACACTGTATGGGTCCCAGACAGAATGGAATCTAGGAGGGATCCCAGTCACCTGGAACAGAAAAGTAAAGCTAGGAGAGGAATTGGAAGGTCTTGGGAAAGATCTATTATTTTCCAGTGTGCGCGGCATTGTGGGTTTCTCTAAAGCAGAGCCACCTGCATCTGAGCTGCAATCCATTATCCCACAAGAGAAGGGAGGGCCCATGTACCCTGGGTTTTGGGTAGATATAATATCTGTTGCTGTATGTGAGGCCTTTGCCTCTTCCATAGAAAACCCAAAAGGAGGGACTGCGAAACATAAAATTCTCTTTTGGAAACCATACAGGGCATGAATTGGAAAAGATATAACATTCTTGGAAGCAGGTTCATCTTGAGGGCCTGGACACAGGAATGAAAGGAAAGTGGTAATAAGGACCATCAGTGTAGGTCCTGTCAGAGCTGAGTTATCAGAGGGACATAGTTAAGGGCAAATAACTTAGACAAATGTGTCCCAAGATGTATGCCAAGATACTTTAAAGAGAGGAGGTCCCATTTCATAGGGAACCTGCTTCGGAGAGCGGAGGGCATTGTGTGGAAAAAGACCAATATTTCTGTTTCCATGGTATTAAGTGTATACACAAATAAGTGTGTAAAAGTCTGGATATGTTGGAGAACTTCAATTACAGATGACTCAGGTTCAGCCAGATACAGCAGAACATCATCTGTTTACAAAGCTAACTTATGCTCCACCCCAGCAAGCCGGATCCCCTGAATCAATAGGTTCTGCCGGACACTTTGCGCCAGTGGCTTCATATACAGAGCGAACAGCAAGGGGGATAGCAGGCAGCCCTGGCGGCGCAGTACATAGCTTTAAAATAAATTGAATAAAGGACTGAGCAAACCCGAACCTAGCAAGGACCCCTGTTAAATATGGCTAAGACACCTTATAAAATGCTTTTTCAGTGTCAAGACTCATCAAAAGTGCCGGCTGATGTGTCTTATTAAGATGATCAAGAATATGTAAGGTCCTCTGGATGTTATCCTGGGCTTGATGTCCTGGGATAAATCCAGTTTGATCTATAGTAATAAGTTGAGGGATTATCTTTTGCAACCTTCTAGTAAAGATGGAAACCAGAAATTTATAGTCAGAATTGAGAATTGAAATTGGCCTATAGGAAGGACAATGTGTGGGATCCTTGCCAGGCTTTGGTATCACTGAAATAATGGCTTGGGACCATGAGGGGTTGGGTACTCCTTCTTTCATAAGGGCATTAGAGTATATCCTATGAAGCATGGGAGTAAGGTCTTCCCTAAAAGTTTTATAAAACTATCCTGGGAGTCCATCCGTGTCAGGACATTTTCCTGTCCATAGACATCTGATTTCCTGGTCTATTTCTGCTAAAGAATCAGGGGCTGTCAAAACCTCATTTTGGGCAGTAGAGACCTAGGGCAAATTAAGGGGCTGTAAAATGTTATGGATTAAAGTCTCGGCCAGTGGGGGTGACTTCATAAATTCTGGATAAAGGCCAGAAAAGCCTCTGTTAACTCTGAAATCCAGTGAATTTTCTGCTTTGTATGCAGGTGTCTAATAGTAGGATGACTGCCTTTGTCCTCTGTGCCCAAAGTCTACTAGCTAAGAGTTTCAAGGCTCTAGGGCTACCCTTGTAATATTGTTGTTTAAGAAACAGGAGTTTTTGTTCAACATAATAATCCAGGAGGGAATCTGGCTCTTTTTTAAGGGTCAGGAGATGGGCCTCCTAGCCTTATCAAATTGTAGTTTTTGTTGATCTTCTAGTTGTCGTGTTTGTGACGATAACTCTAGTCTATGGGTGTCCCTAATTTTCTTCTTCCTGATGGAAAACTATAAATTTCCCTCTAAGAATTGCCTTGTCGGTATCCCACAAAACACTGGGCAAAATCTCTGGGGTGTCATTATCCTGAACAGCTTGGTGCAACGTCTCTAAGATAGTGCCACAGATTTCCCCATCCCATTTCCCAAGATATTTAGATGCCAGAAGGTGTTTTTGAGGGTTTCGCCAAGGTGAAGTTTAAGAAAAAGTGGGGTGTGGTCAGAGAGAACAAAATCTCCAATTCGGCAATCTACCATCTTCACATACCACTCCTTGGAAAGAAGAAAATAGTTTAATCTAGAATATGCATGTATGGTGAACTGGTAAAACATAGGTATAAACCCTCCTGTGCCCCTATAGTTGGTGCCAGGCATCTAATAAACCCAGCTCTGTGAGGAGCTTATGCACCTTTTTAGCTACTCTGTATTCTTTCTGCAGAGTGGGAGAGATGGAATCTAGGTAAGGGTTGAATAGCAAATTGAGATCCCCCCACATATAAGGTTCCCTTCACCTCGTCTCTTGCAACAAAAAAAAATCAGCAGTTGCTTTTCTTAGAAAACTCAGGACCTTGCTTTGTTTGACTGGATTTGTCAAACCATGTTCATTAAAAGAGCATATTATTGTATCTTTATTAGCCATTGTCATAATTAAAGCAAAAACTAGTATTACTTCCCCACCCCCCTCTGACTAGTAGTGTACAGCAGCTTATAGAATAAAGATGACTACTAGCAATGTTGGCACAACAAAAATAAAGATGACCCAAGTGAATAAGTAAATCTTTCAACAACCGGTCGAACATAACATATATTACAAAAAACCTTAAACTTCCAAGGGGGGGGGGGGGAGTCTGAATCATTAGACTTGTATTCCCTACCCTAGCTGTTGTTGGAAACTGGTTAGGGGAAGGGTTAGAAGAGGGTATGTTGCCCTTTATAGTAGGGCCCTCCTCCGGAGCCAAGAAGATGGAAAAGTTGCATCCAAGGCAAAAAAGTATATAAAGTATACACGGCACATCAAGGATATCACTAGGGTTCATCCTCATAGCCATTCTTCCCCTCCGGGTGGATAATTATAAAAATATGTCTGCGAGTACCAGGGAGTACGTAATACATGATAAAGAAAAAAGGCCCGTGGCTTATAATAAGATTAACAAGGACCATGAAATACAGTGGGCAAAAAATGACTCTGCAAAACCCAATATGTAAAGTGCAAATGGAAAAATATCATAAGAGCTGTGCAGAAAGAAAATTTGTAAAAACAGACTGCACTAGTCAGCAAGTATGACTTTAACGCTGTGCCATAGCTCACTAGGGCTCAAAGGAAACGGAAGTGGGAAGGGTATATGTAAGCCAGAAAAAAGGGTGGGGGGGGGAGCCAACTAAGTTAGGAAAAAAGGGAGGGGTGAAAAATTGGGGATCATGCTTAGGATCTAACACCTCAGCTGACAATATGGGAACAGGAAGGGTTACAAAACCAAGTTCAGATTTAAATAAAATAAGGACATCTGGAACATTGGGAAAGCATAAAAAAAGGAAAAAAGGGAAGGGGAGTTATAAACCTGTGGAAACAAAGACCCCAGAACCTCAATGTAGTTCTTGTAGTGATTCCCTGTCTAACAGGAGTAAAAATTACAATGAGAGAAACTTCAGGAGAATGTCCCAAAAATACTTAATATCCAAAAGAGTCAATAAAATGTTATAGGAGCCAAGTGTAGAAAGTGAAAAAAATAAGGGTAGGGGAAACATAGAAACATAGAATTTGATGACAGATAAGGACCGCTTGGCCCACCTAGTCTGCCCATTTTCCTACTTGATGGATAAGCTGCAGATTCTAGTTAATCAACAGCTTACTTCCTCCTACCCTCCACTAGAATTGCCTTATGCCTGTCCCATGCATTCTTGAATTCTCCCACTGTTTCTGACTCCACAACCACCTCAGGAAGGCTGTTCTATGCATCCACAACCCTCTCTGTGAAAAAATACTTTCTAACATTACCTCTGAGCCATCCCCCCATTATCTTCAAATTGTGCCCCCTTATTCTTGCACATCTCTTCTTCTGAAAGATGCTACCCTCTTGTACTTTGTTAATTCCCTTGAGATACCTGAAAGTTTCTATCATGTCGCCCCCCCTCTGAAAACCGAAATAGAGGGTAAAAACAACAACAACAACAAAAGGGGTGGGGGAGGAGAAGGGAAGGAAAGAGAAAAGGGTGTTTTCCAGTTCTGAATACAGTCTCTTCAGAAAAACATCGCCATGACATGAGGCCCTAGGACCATACAGTACTATGGAAAAATAGCAAAGGGAGTTTTGAAGTCTGTCTAAGATCCATAAACTGGAGTCCCAGAGAAAAAATTAAAGTGACATGAGACAGCTGCTGATTTAGAGAAAACCACAAAACCAAACAGCATGATATTTTCAGGAAACACTAATCATGACACAGGGGGCCTGATTCCAAAATGCATGGCGCAACTCACGGGCATATGTAAGTGCTATGCCGGGGACCCCGTGCCCTATTCTAAGACAGGCAGGGTCCCTGGCACCTACGCTCATGACTTGTGGCAGGTGCAGGCTAGCGCCAAGAGAATGGCATACTGGACCTGGGTGCTGCAAGTCACGGCACACTATCAACTGCCCCACTGGAGCCCCCCCACCCTGTAATGCATCCAAACGCACCTGGGAGCATTGGAGGGGGCTGGCCATTGGCACTGGTGATCGGGGGGGCACAATAGAAATCAGACCTGGGGGTCCCCGCAGTTCGGAGGGTAGGGGGCATGACAGTGCAGGGGGGCACACACATGTGTTTATCGTGGTGCTGAGGGGGGCATCTGTCGCTGTGCCAGGACGGATGCCCCTTAGACCACCTCATATCTGGTCTAACCCTGCTATGCCATTGCCTCTTCTAGAAAGGCACCCATAACCCACCCTTGTGCCATGCCACTGTGAGTTGCGGGCGTAGTTGGTGGTGTAGCCCACCTTTGGCGCAACCCACATACGGCATGGCACAGGGCGCCTTCTGGAATAGCAACTTGCGTTATGCCTGGCATAAGGTGTGATTTGCGCCATCAGGTTTAGGGTAAATTGCCTTGCGCGAGGCATAACGCCTTCTGGAATTGGGCCCAGGGACTTGAATTCAAGTGAATTCAAGCTTTCCTTACTTATGTGCATTTGATCTTTAAGGAACTGTTGTATCTGCTTAAGTAAATCTGAAGCTGCAAGTTGAGGTGTCAAAGAGGTCTTAAGAGAATGAGCAGGCTGCCAATCCATAGACGAGGCTTTTCTTTTCTGGGACTGAGATGCTGGGCAGTTGGAGACCGAAATGCCTTTGGCTTGTAAAGCCTGATTTGCTCTTCAAGGGATGTGTACAGCCTTGGATCCTCCCCCCAAAACACTCGCAGCCTTGCTGGAAAGGGCATATGAATACAAATGCTCTTATCCTTCAGGGCCTTTAAAATGTTACTGTAAGCCATCCTCTGTTGTTGGACTTCTGGAGTGTAATCCTGATCCAAGAAGAAATGGGCACCTAGGTAGGTGATTGCTTTCTGCCGCCATGCCCAGCGCAAAACATCTTCTTTGACTTTATAACTACTGAACTTCATAACTATGGATTGGGGGCATGGCTTTTGGATCAGAGGGCTTAGGCAAGAGAGAATGGTGTGCCCATTTGAGGTTTAGCTGGTAATTGGGGGGGGGAAAGCATATCCTGGAGCAAATTTTCTAAAAAGTCAGTCATCGGGTTTGTCTCTGATCCCTCCAGCAGGTCATAAAGTCTCAATTTATCTTTCCGTGATCTACTCTCCAAGTCTAAGCATTTGGCCTGCAGGAAAGTGGTCTGTGTAACCAAAGCCTCAACATCCTGGCCAAGGTGACATGAGCCATCTTTGACAGCCGATTTACGGTCTTAGGCATGCTATACCCATTGCTCCAGTCGGGAAAACATTTGGCCCAAGCTTTTAAACACTTGTTTATTCTCAGCTCTGGACTCTGATTTCTTTTAAAAGAATCTCAAATTGAGTTCTGGAGAGCTGGTCAGCTTCTCCATCTGTATCGTAGTCATTGTTCCTTAGGTTGAATGGCGATGAACTCTGGCTTCCCTCCGCTAGTGTGGCCAATGATCCGCTACCATCCTTATCCTTAGAAGAAGATTTTTTGCTTCAATCAGGTACTCCTTTTATCTGATCGACCTCTGCCAGGCATTTTATATAGCAATTTCTGATATATAAACAGTTGAAATCAGAGGTTTTTAATCCCAGAGGGTCGGGAGCTCACTAGCTAGCCTCCGTGATATCACCAGAAGTCGCAGTGTGGTTTCCAACTCCATTTTCTTAAGAGTCAGCAGCTATGTTCATTTGGGAATCATAGAAACATAAAGACATAAACAATGGTGGCAGAAAAAGACCAAAGGTCCATCTAGTCTGCCTAGAGTTCCTTATCTGCTCTGGGGCCCACTGACCATATGGGGTTTTATATCTACCAGTCCACTTCTCCTGCTCCCCTCTCTACTGTTACCTACCTGAGCAACCACCAAACTCTTTACTCTTTCCCAGCAGTGCTTGATACCATATATGGTGTTGGCACCCACCTCCTCTTCTGGCAGACTGTTACGTGGCTCCACCACCCTTACCGTAAAGTAGAACTTCCTCACATCCTTCTTAAACCTTCCCTTGGACAGTTTCAATTCATGACCTTGGGTTCTTGAGTCTGTACTCCTGCTAAATAGTTCCCTGCAGCTCACCTTGTTTATTCCCTTCAGGAATGTGAAGGTCTCTAACATATCCCCACTCTCTTGCTTGTCTCCAGTGAGTACATGTTCAGTGCCTTGAGACGATCTCTGTAAGATCTGCCCTGTTGGCCCAGAACCTTCTTGGTTACCCTATGTTGCACCATCTCCAGCCTGTCCCTGCCCTTCGTTAGGTAAGGACTCCAGAACTGAGCACAGTATTCCAGGTGTGGCCTCAGCAGTGACCTATATAGAGGTAGTAGCACTTCCTTTTTCCTGCTGCAGTACCTCTTTGGATACACCACAGCATCCTATTAGCCTTACTATAGGCATTGTCACACTGGCTTGATTGTTTGAGGGGGGCACTAAAGATGACTCCCTGGTCCCTTCCCTCTGTCATAGTGCTAAGTTTACCCCCCCATTCAGTAATCTGCCCTGTTTTTTTCCCCCAGGTGCATAACCTTGTATTTTTGGTGCTGAATTTCAACTGCCAAACCTTTGACCATCTCTCTAGCCTCTGCAGATCCCACTGCATCTCTTGGATCCCTTTGTTACTATCTACCCAACTGCAGAGCATCGCTGTTATCTATAAAGGCACACAACTTGCCCTGGATGCTCATGGAAATCTAGAAGTTATCGGCAGATAAGGACCATTTGGCCTACATAGTCTGCCTATTTTTTCGTGCCTCCACTGTTGCCGCTGACCCTACTTGATCTCCAGCTACCTCCCCCCAACCCCGGCTTTCCTACCAAGATTCCTTTGGGCCTATCCCATGCATGCTTAAAGCTTTTCACTGTGTTCACTCCCACCACCTCCACTGCAGGACTGTTACAAGCATCCAACTTTCATTCAGTACATATCGATAACATCCACAAGAAGCTGCATCCCAATCTGGATGCCCTGTCTTGCAACCGTGGATGTACTGCGTCCCGCTGCAGGCATGCTGCACAATTGCACAGAAAATGATTCTCCCAATTTTTGACTACGATGACATAGTCTACAGTGCTACTCCCAAAACGTCCCTAACCAGATTGGATACCCTCTTCCATTCTTTCTGCCATTTTGCCTTGGACTGTCCTCCCAGTACCCATCACTGTGTCCTCTACTAATCCCTGTGCCTCCCCTCTCTTCAGAACAGAAGGCTGTCCCACTGTACTAGGCTTATGGCCAAGTTCTGGACCCAGTCCCTGCCCCCGATCTCACACAACCCCATCCTCACCCCCAACACTTCCTCAGGCACTATGATTCTTGTTCCTACGCTATCCCATGTAAGTCCACCACTGCAGGCCAAGCAGCCTTCTCCTACTGCATGCCATAATTGTGGAACTCGCTCCTTGGCCATTTGTCATGCCTCCTCCTCCCTCATCAAAGCCCATTTCAGTTCCACATGTGCAAGCACCTAATCCCCTATTCCCTGACTTAGGCCTGAGCACTCACTAACCTGTCTGGTAAGGATGACACCTCATGCTGTCAGATTGAAACTTTCTGGCTGTTTATTGGACTCGCTGTAATCACCTGAGTTTGTATTATATCATGAATAATTTCCTATTGCATTGTATCATAATTTCTGACGTTTCTCTGTGTACAATGTACTGTTCCTTCACTGTATGCTGCATATTATTTGTACTGTCTCCATGTCCCCCCCCCCCCCGGGCATCTGGAATTGAGCAGTCTGTCTGCTCAGTATGCCTTCCTGGTAAAACTTAAATTAATTCAGTGAAGAAGTGCTTCCTTACATCCCTCCTAAATTTTCCTCTCTTCCAGCTTCATTGCATGCCCTCTCCAATGTTGCTTATGAACATATTAAAAAGAACAGGACCCAGGACAGATCTCTACAGGTGGTACCCCACTCATGACCTCCCTCTCTTCTGATTTGAACCTGTCTACCACCATCCTTGCTGTCTCTTCTTCAAGCAGTTTCCTACCATTCTAACTATCTGAAGCATTTAATTAAGTGCATTTTGAATTCAAGATTCATTCTGTAGGTGATAAGGTTTGTGTGACTTGCTTTCATGAATTTATTTGAATTTTAGTTATTATGTGTTGCTCTGTGTTGCATTTTTTGAGGTATAGATACTTCTGTGTGTTTGAAAGGTACATTTGCTGTCTTTATTATATATGGTATTTTTTTTTCTGTTGCATTTTTTAGCAGTTTGCTCTTGCAAATATTAGATTTTGTTAATGTTGGTATAAGCAGTCATTTTTTTTCCGGCGGTGGTGATGGTGGTGGTAGTAGCAGTGGTTATGGGGAGTTGTTGAACTGTTATACAGGGATTTTGTCATTGATCTTTGTCCTGTACAGGTAATTCCACAGATATCCTGCGTTGTGGTTGGGTTATCATAAAGATAAGGTAGCTCCATGTGACCAGACTTCAGCCACTGAGGAGGCCAAATCTTGTCAGCAGTTGCGTGGTAAATGTATCTGATTTATAGATTGACCATATCATCCAAGACAAAAGCCAAATAGGTAAATAAATGATAAATGTAAAGTACAGGTTGATCCCAGCACCTTCTCTGAGATTTCTTGACTCACTGTGTTATGCAGCTTCCTTATTTGTTTTGGATATGAAAACAATATATAATTATTATTGTGATTAACTCTAAACTGGTCTTTATTAGCAAATCAAAAGGGGTGTTTACACTACTGCTGCATTGTGGCAGTGTTATAGTTGCTGTGTGTGGAGTGCAGCGCGGCCGCCATAACTCCCTCCATTGAGCCACACCTGTAGAACATAGTGCTGTTGGGGTCTGAACTGCCTGGAAACTTTTGCCTAGCTGAGGCCACCCATTATGACGTGCATCATGGGCACCTATATAACATAGGTGGCCTCATACTTCTCAATTCTTTCTCTTTTGCCATCGACTCAATGTCGAAGCAAAGGAACACTACTCAGATCCTGGGACAAACTGCATTGCTGTTACTTTATTTTTCGTTGTCAACATTTCACTTCAATGATGTTGGGGCCTGTGCTTTCAGTTTCCTGCCATATGTGGTTACTGCTGGCCTTCTTTTCTGTATGCTGCTTCTGGGACATCATCCCCTTCCCTCCTACCAGCGCCAGTGCTCCTGCAGCTGTTGTTCTCTCATCCATGCTTATTGATCTCCCACACCATAGTGGCTATTTGTCTGCCATCCATGACTATTATTGGGTTCCTGCTGTGAGGCCTTTGGGTCTCCCTACAATGGTTGCTGTTGGTTTCCTGCTCTTAGGGCCTCCAGTATTGGCTGCCCCCCCATCCACCTGTGCTGTCTCCATTGATGGTCTTCTGGTTCCCTCCTTCTGGATTTTATTGCTGTCAGCCAAAGGGGTGAGTTCTGGTGGTTCTGTCAGCCTTTGTTACCATTTGGACTGTCCTCTGGAACACCAAGCTCAGTTTCTGGCATTAAGCTTGGACTCCCTTTACTGTGGGGCTTGTGGCCCCTTTAAGCTCCATTGCTTGGCTTTGCCTAGTCAACATTCTTGCTGTTTGAGTTGGCATCACCGTTTACTGTGTCTCTGTTTCTGATGGTCATCACTTGGCTCTGCCTTGTCAAGGTTCTGTGCTGTGTGCAGTCTGTTTTGTACAGTGGCAGCTTCACATCTCCATCGTTGGGTTCCCCATCATTGGTTGCTTCATTTACTACTTGACTTTGCATACTCGATCTTCACACTGGTTGGCTGGCTGTCTACTTTCTACACTGTCTCTGTTCTCATTCATTTTCACCCTTTTGGTTATTGCCATTTCTGCTGGTCATCATGCATCTTTGTGTTATCAACATTCCTACTTTGTGTGCAGTCCTCCGTCTGGTACAGCGGCTGTTTGACCTTTTTTATCACTGGGTTTCTCATCGCCATTAACATCATTTATCTCTTGGCATTGCCTCGTTGATGTTGGTACTGTCTTACTGGGTATCTGCTTCCTATATGGTGCCTATTCCCATTTCCATTATTAAAATGCCTCATGTACTTATTCATTTGTAACTCACAGTTTATCACTGTATGTATAAACATTATTCGGTAATAATACGTGTAAAGTGTGTACAAATATTTTTGTAATTGTCAACAATTTCCATGTAATTAACCCTGGGTCACCCCTGAAAAAGGGACTCTTTAGTCTTAGCGGGTTCACCTGGTTAACAACATTTAAATAAATAATTTGTCACCACCATTTCTGGCATCATTGTCCATGTTGTTCATCATTAATGCTCCTGTTTTCTGTATTGCCTTCTGTCTTTTCAGTGGCTCTGTTGGATCTTTGGTGCAGTGTTTACAGTCGACCTCTACCTTGGTTGCTGCCTGGCTTTATCTAGTGGGCATTCTAGCAGCTTCCCTTATATAGCCCTGGTTCTTTATTTGAGTCTGCCTCTGGTTTGTTGTTGTCTTATGTGGCATTTGGTGGATGTTGTGCCCATTGCTGGGTGTTGCCTCATCAACATCTTGCTTTAGATGGCTTCCTGTTGCTTTCTTGTCAACGTTCCCACTGTCATTTGGTGCAGGTATCTTTTTCCTCTCTGGCCTCGGGGTCTCCCTCTGGGTTTATGCCATTGACACTCATGCACATCAGCCACTGGCCTTGGTTCTCTGAGTTGTTGCAGGGTTTTTGGCCTTTCAGCTGTTGCTTTGCTGTCATCTTTTCCAGCATCTCTGGCTGCTGTGTGTCTCCCATAATGGGCTTTCCATAATGTGCTTCTGGCTCTGCCTTGTCCTGGCATGGATATCACCTCTTTTCCTGGCTGATACTCTTGTTGCTTACTGAGGTGGCTTCTGGTCTGTTGGGAGTCTTATCTGTCCCTTGTCTGGGGCCTCCCCCTGCATGTTGTTGTGGTACTGTTTGGGAACTGTTCTACAGGTATGGCTCAATGGAGGAAAATATCCTCAAAGAAGATACTGCAGTTACTTACTGTAACAGCAGCTGTTTGAGAGAATCACATCCATGGAGCCACAGCTCACCCTTCTGCCTTCCCAAGAGCAGTTCACCCTTGCAGATTACCATGGAAAGATGCAGCTACTAAAAGGAGACCTGTAACTAAGACTCACTGAAGAAAAAGCATACTGTTTAGAGACATAAAGTGTTAACTAAGAGAACACAAATTGCCAAGTTGAAATATGAATTCTATAATAGACTTCAGCGCCTAGATCCTCTTTCTTGAAGAAGCCCAGAGTGGTGAAATGTTGGGCCTGTGAAATAAAACTATTTGAAAAAGAATTTTTGGAGAGTGGCTGGTTTCTACACTTTTGTTCTGGATTTTTCACCTGACCTACCCCTAACTACAGACAACTGAACTAATATAGAAGGGAACCCACCCAGGACAGTTTGTCTTGGAGATTGTTTGGATGGGGACATTTCTGTTTTTACTAATTCGTCCTTTGTTTTTTGCCTGTAACTGGGTTTATTATACAGATATCCTACTCCATCATTGCTCTTGATAATTGATTATCAACGGGAGGAGGGGAAGGTTACCATTCTTCTCATCGGTTTGACTTGGCACTATGTGTGCCATTGATGCATGTCATTGTATGTGGCCTCAGGGAAGCAAAAGTTTCTGAGTGGTCTGTTCTTTTGAAGATCCTTTGTTACTGAAAGCAACTGCACTTTCCCATGTATCCAATCATGGGAGCTCTGAACATTGTGAGTGGACCGGCTTCTCCCCTAACCTAGTTATGCTTTTTCTTCACTCTTGTCTTCTCTCCAACCTGATCTTGGTGCCATATTTAAAAAAAAAAAATCTCTTCCTGTGCTCAGTCCCTCCAGCCCCCGACCCAAGACCCCGATGATGGCAGCCACATTGCTGCAGATAGTGGGGAGGGCCCATTCAAGGACAGAAAATACCTGCAATCTTTTGTCTCCCTACCACAGCAGTGGTTCAGAGTAGCCACATCAGATTGGCTTCACAATGCAGTGGGAGGTATCAGACTGATTTACCCATGGCACCTCTGCACCACGGACAACAGTGCAGGCAGGCTAGTGTAAACAAATCTAAACAGTGATACAGTGGTTGACTTTTGTACTTCCAGCAATCAGTGGGAAGCATGCCCACTATTTAACTATACTTTCACATTCAGCAGAGGTCGGTGGCTATAGTTTATGCATAGAAGAGCAACTGCATTTCACAGCACTGAGGGTTGGAACCAAAACAGTGTAGATAAGTCAGCTTTTGGACATGTTACACCTTTTTCTTTGAACCACCAGTACCCAGTTTTCATTGAAGAGCATTTGTTAAATAAAAATGTCTATTAAAATGATCCTTACAAACACATCTAAAACTACAAAGCATCTCTCCAAACCATACGTAAACTCTAAAGCCTCAATTCCAGTTCTAAGCATTGTGGCTATGCAAATCTTTGTGCAAGTTAGGCTGACAAGGCTTCACCAGAACAGACATTGCTTTTTAAACAGGCTCGTACCTCGGATCCAGCATAGGCTGAGAATTACAAAGTATAGACACGTTTCATTCTGTTGGGAATCTTCAGTGTGCTGCAGTTATTGTCTCAGCCAGATACAGATTCAAAACCCATGTCAATGTCCACTACATGTAAATGTTATAAGATGTAAAATTAATTAATCATTTTCAATTTTCCACATTTTAAGTTGCTTTAGTGAGGACTGTTCCACTTGTATCACTCATTTTGTTAGTTACCCTCCTTGTTAATGCTCAATGCTGTAAAATCTTTTACTGGCAAATATTAATGTGTCTGCTTGTGTGCACGACTCTTAAGTTATTTTGTAACTTTACTACACCATCTACTTTTTTAAACTTATACTTTGTTGATTTTCTGTCAAACAAAATATGGGTAAATCAACAGATACAAAAAATAAGTAAAATACGATAACATATAATGATAGGATCCTACTCAGCTCTTTGGGAAGGGTACAACATGGGGAGGGGGTTGCCTAATTTCATACAGTCTAACATGTGCTTTATGTTTCCATGAGGTAGAATAACCCTCAGTTTAGGAAATGTCCATTTAGAACACTTGGAGTGAGTATACTAGAGAGGCATTTTGCAGGGAAAGCAGAATATAGGATCTGTAAAAGGATTCTAGGAGAGAAGAAATATCCAGATTGTTTGTTTATTTGTGGCTCTCTCTAAACCACTCACATACTTTCAAGACTCATTCCCAGAGCAAGGCATCATGGATATGCAAATCCTTGTGCAAGTGGGACTGACAAGATTTCACCAAAACACACTTTACCTTTTAAACAGGCTTGTATGTCTTATCCAGCTTATGCTGAGAATAACAAAGTACAAACACATGTCTTTCATCTTCTTTGGAACCCCTCTGTGTACTGCAGTTATAATCTCAACCGAGTGTATTGTCACGTGGCATGTTCAGTGTTTGTACCAAAAGAACCAAAACGAAACTGAAGCTTCTGACTGGTAAGTAGGCCGTGCTGTGCTTTTGAAAAGCACATGTGCTCAGGATATTCAGGGCAAGAGGGTGGGACTGCACTGACAGTGAAGCTGATCAAAGTGAAAGCCTGGTTTCAGATTTCATTTCTTTAATTTTATTTTAAAAAAATGTAAAGGAATTACACTTCATACCAACATTTGTGGAATGTGGGAGGGCGTAAGGCCGAATCAATTTGTCTGTTGTGGGAAGGAGGGATTTATGTTTTAAAAATGTTGAAGGCAAAATTCAGACCAGCCATGCCAGGTGTGGGCAACTTGGACATGGCAGACAGACTGGCTTTTATTTATTTTTTGTTATATGTCATGCAGTTATGTGTGTGTTGGGTCGGACTTCATCCATGATGTTGTGCTGGAATAACCTCATGTGTGAATTTCTGGGCTGGCCAATCAGCTTTCAAGATTTTTTTTTATTGGCATTGTATAATTTCTGTTAATATTAACAGGGCAGGTTATAACATTAAACATCTTCCAGTAGGTGGGAGGGCTCTTTTGGTATCCCTGTATAGTGAGAGTTGAGGTATCATTAGCCAAGTACAACAATTGCTGTTTAACAAAGGCTGGGTTCTTGGAGCAGTCCTGCCACTGCATGCCCTGTTCTCCCTTTTCCTCTGCACTTCAATTTTGTTTAGAACTTTAGAATAATTATCACCGAATTTTCATAAATATTTGTGTCAAAAATCATAGTAATCACAGAAGCTACGTTGTGAAGACACATTTCTCTAAAATGAATTTATTTAGTTTTTGTTGACCAGGTAAGTGCACTAGACAAGCATTGCTTATTTTCAGGCATGACCTGGAGAGTTACAGACATGAATAATCCAGAAAAATACAAAGGACTAATAGACTCAAATACATCAAAATTAGATGAGGCCGCAATTGTATAAGTGCAGTGTTATGAAAGAACTGGAAAATACAACAAACTAACATCAAATAGGGAAAGCAGCTGCGAGAGTGTGTGTAATGTTTCTTTTAACAAACAGAATCTGGTGCACCTCTGCCAAATGCTGCTCAAAGAGGCCTGCAAATCATTTTAAAGTGATTCTGTTTCTTACTCACACTCTTTCTTCATTCCATAATTTTTAAAAGGGATTTTTTGGCCTCATAATTTGTCTGAACTGTGATAAACTTGACCACCAATGACAAGGTGACCTCCTAATAGGTCAGGTACTGTACCTACTGTACTCTTTCAGTTTTAACATACCTATATGAGCTGTGATCCCACTGACTTCTCTATTTTCCTTATGCCAATACCGCTTTCTTGCTTCATTTTTTTTTAAATAGAGTGTTGGGTATATTGGCATGTTAAAACTGAAAGAGAAGGTACCTGCCCTGTGAGGGGTCACCTTTTCTTTAGTGGTCATGCTTATTACAACTCAGTTAATGAATGAGATCAAGAACCCCTTTAAAAAGCATGCAATGAAGAAAGAAACTTAAGAAACAGAAAAACATTAAAATAATTTGCAAACTCCTTTGAGCAGCAATTGGGTGGGAGTGCACTGGGTATAGTTTGTTTTTCATATAGGCCACATAGCAGTAGCACCCCAATAAAATGTAAACAAAACAGTATAAGAAATAAGATTAAAGCACAGTGGATGATTCAGGGCTAAGTTTATTATGCCATTAATTATCAATTATGTAATGTTTCTTTAAAAAAAAAATCATGACAGCCTCTGCAAAATAATCTCTGTTTAGTTCCATCCAGTGGGATTTTGACTAGTACTAATCTATCACCTACAATGAAAATAGATTCTTTTATTAAAATTGTGCAAGAATATCAGAACAGACAGATCCAAATTGTTTGTAAAAGGTTACATTGTCACAATAGACTGTCTCAAAATGGTAATGAAAAACTCCACAGATACTAGCTCTTACATTTTTCAGAGGCTTACGGGATAAGAAGCTTAATTTGATATATTGCTTTCAAGACAATCTGATGTAGGGACAAACATTTGGTTGGGATGACGCGGAATTATTGCTTAAGTCTTCAAGAGTGCCTGTGAATTTCTTTTTGCAGCAGACCTAAATGTGGCCATTGTATCCACATACGAATACTCAGATTTCCACCTGCAACCTTGCTGGGTGCAAGTCAGTTTTATGTTACATTTTAATTTATTCCAAATTAGGATTTTAGAACAGAGTTGTATTATGTGTGCTATATGAGTTGCTCCCTCGTGGAGTTTAACGTGAACAAAAAGTATAACAGCAGAACAAAAGAGACCTATAAATCAGGAATTTTTGTGAAAGGATTTTCTTTACAGTTTGTTGGCAAGATAATTTAACATCTCTGTTAAAGCAGCAAAAGAGTTTCCTACAAAGATATTTTTTGTTTAGCTTGTGAGGTAATTGTAAATTGATTAACTATACAGTTAAAACTTCCTTAGAGGGCCCTGGACCTAGAATATTGATGTTTGTGAACAATAATTCAAGTCTTCTTGCCAGATAAGCAGATTATATAATACATGGCCATAGAAAGCAGTATACATTTTTTCAGTACAGAAATGTTTCATGTAACTCAAGTACAAAAAGCAAAGAGTGCAGTTAATGCCACTGACACACTTTTTATAGGTTCACACCAATTATCAGACCTGTGCATAGAAGAGCAAGAATATGTTTCTATACATCCACAGCACTTCCCAGGTCTGTGCATAAAAGGGTAATGACGTTTATCTATATATCCACAGCAATTGTCAGACTGGTGCATAAAAAGACTGATATATGATTCAACAGAAGATGTCAGACTTCTGCATAAAAGGATATTGTAGTTTTTATTATTGTGTTTTCCATGTGCACTTCGTACTTTACTGGTAATTTCCTGTTGTATCCATTTTGAGTTGAGGTGTTCCAATGTTTACTGGCTTTATTATTTGATGTTTGTAGTTTTGTACCCCCCTGCTTCTGTAATCTCCCATCTCCTGGGTAAGTAAAGTTTATTGTTGTTCGGTTGTTTAAACCATCACAACATAAAAAGCATTAAACATTATATCATTCACATAGTCCAAACATTAAATAGTACACTGAAATTCATATATTCGATAATAAAAGACTAAGCTTCCGTCCTCATACATAAACCACTTTTAACAAGTAGCTTAATCATGTATTAATCGTAAATAGTCATGAGTAATCCTAAAAGGACATACTAATCTATTAATCACATGTTCTAAATATCATATTTTTATAGGATATCTCTTGGTCTCATATCTATCATTATTTATTTATTATTAAGGTTTTGTAACCGGGTGGGCCCACTGGGTCCCGGAGGTCCCTTTTTCAGGGGCGACCCGGAGTTAGTTACATAGAGCTGAGCAGATACAATCAGATAATGCAGGGTAGGACATTGCATACGGGAAGTTCAATGACAGAATACAATTTTCATAACAGAAGATAGTGACATGGGGTATAACAGCAATGGATCCAGCTAGGCTTATTGCATTAGATTGAGAAGTATAAACACATAGTACAATAGACCAAACAAGCATTATAAGCGAGCAGTGCAACTAACTAAGCTGCCACTACCATATAGGACATAATCAGTACAGGCTAGGACATATGGTAAGGTTAGCATATGAGAAGTTATAGAAGTGCAGTCAGGTAGTACAGCATCGTATACAAGCAATTCAGTATAGGGCGTTGGTTAAG
This sequence comes from Neoceratodus forsteri, assembly GCA_016271365.2. Lineage (NCBI taxonomy): Eukaryota > Metazoa > Chordata > Ceratodontiformes > Ceratodontidae > Neoceratodus > Neoceratodus forsteri. The sequence goes on from CM028131.1 coordinate 1,114,114,252, forward strand.
GGGTTACATTGGTAGAGACTGGTTTCATACACAAACTCAACTGTGGCAGCTTAATTTCAGCTAGGGCAAGGTAGATTTTTTGTAGCCCGACAATAGGGGGTGGGTTTAGCTATCCTTCAGGACAGGAGCAGGAGCTATGGTTTAGAAGGTGAGCGCGTAGTCCCGTCTGAAAGGTCGTTAGGGAGGGGGCTTCCTGGAGTTGATAGGGGAGCTTATTCCACAGTGTAGGGGCTATGTGGGCAAAGCATTTACTGCCTGCTGCAGATCTGGTCCTGGGCACTTCTAGTAGTAGTTTGCCCGAAGTGCAGAGAGGCCTGCTGGACTGCTTTGGGGCAAGTAGCCCGATGAGCCCTGCAGGAGGATCATCAGAGAAAAGCTTATAGGTCCAGCTTAACGGGGGGTACTGGAGCCTGAGGTTCAGGGTGGGCCATTTGAGTGAGGCGAGGGCTTCATTTATTATTTCTATGCATAATTTGACCCTATATCTAAAAGGCAGCTGTAGTTTCTCATAGGGGACAGCCCCCCCAGGTTCTCCCTAAGAGCTACTTGACTCTCCTGGTTGTTTCTTCCTCATTCAAAGGTCCCTCCTTGCTTCAAGCTGGGGTTAGATCTGAGCCAATCACTCCCCCCCGTTCCAGAAACTATTGTCGGCCATTGAGACTACTTTGACCCCCATACGAATTAAAGGACACTCTCACAGAACTTGAATGAGACCCACCTGTGCTACTAGTTCCACAGCCATCATGGGTCCCAATGGGGATACCCCACAGCACATGCTTCCCTGTATCCCTCTTATATGGAGCCCAAATCAAGCATCCTGCCAGTCTTCACTATGTGCCATCTATCAGTCAACGATCTGGACCCATAATTACACATTAAAGTCAGTTTGTCTCATACACTGAACCAAGTATTCAGAACTAGACCTGAGTATCTTGGCTCGAATATTACCTTCCTGCTAAACTGCATGGCAACCTCTTACTATAGGAATTTAACTGCCATCTTTGCCAAGCCTCTATGGGTCTACCTGATTGGCTTACCCCTTTTCCACTGCAAAATATCGCCACCACTAGCTGACCATTTTCCTCATTACTTACCATATACACATTTCAGAAGCAATTTCTTAATTAATAAATCTTACCCTTCATTTGCTAATGTACACTTAAGCTGCCTTACAAAGACCTAAAAGCAGTGTCTTCTGATTCAATATATGTTTCTTTCTCCTTCAAATTATAACAATTTCAGTATGCATCTAATTATTAATATTCATCTACATGAACATTAACAAAAATATAACAAGACAGAGTAACACTTGTTTAGAGTGTAGTACATGACTCATCATAGAAAAACCATTTTAAGTTATTTGAGTCAGTTGTCCACCTAAAAATCAAAAATCCAAGCACCATACACTCAGGGTCCTTTGTTTGGAATATAAGCCAGAGGCTTTGCTAATATTAATACCCATTAACTATAAGACAAGATCTACATTTAAATAAAAAACTTATAAAACATGCACGAAAATATAGAACACAAGAGGGAATAATTCCCCACTATAAACCTCGAATTTACATGAGTAACCAAGTCACTGAAAAAGCGTTTTTAAGAGGTTCAAGCCATAAGCACGACAAATGACATCGATAAGGCAAATCGGCTCCTTCACCAGGAGTCCCTGCAAAATAGCCTTGAATGAATAGTTCAACCAGTCTCATATTATTCCTCACTACAATTTAGACCAGACTGCCTTTTAGTTCCAAATTCCCATATGTAATGAGCATTTTAACTATTAAAAGCTGGTACGAACAGCGTTATCAAATGGAGCTCTAATAGAGTCCGGTTAAATCAGGATAAATCTCAACAGTATCTCCGGTATGTAAATCCTTGGCCCTAAACCAAGATGTAATCATGAGCTTCTATTCTCTCACCACACTTTTAACCCCTGGAAATTGGCAACCATGTGTGATTCACCATTGTTAGGGCTCCTGCCATCTTTACTGCAAGCTATTCCAATTCTTCTCAAACCCCATCTGGAGTACTGTGTGCTGTACTGGAGCCCACACCTTCACAAGGACATTAACCAAATTGAGGCAGTCCAGAGAAGGGCAACCAAAATGGTGCAGGGTCTGCATCAGAAAACATATGAGGACAGATTAACTGAGCTCAATATGTATATCCTAGAGCAAAGGAGGGAGAGAGGTGATATGATTGGATGTTTCAAACACCTTAAGGGCATTAAAAAGATGAAAGAGTCTAACATGTTTCAATATAAGAAAAATAGCAGGACAAGAGGACACAGCATGAGATTAGAGGGAGGCCAATTAAGGGGTAATGTGAGGAAGTTCTTTTTCACAGAAAGGATGGTGGATGCATGGAACGGCCTACCTCAGGAAGTGGTGGATATGAATACAGTGCAGGGCTTCAAACAGGCATGGGATAGGCATAAGGGAGCAATACTGATGACTAAGTATAGATAGGCCATTGACAGAGCAAAGGCCAATGGCACATTCATAAGGTAGAAAAATAAATGGGCAGACTGGATGGGCCTTGCGGTCCTTATCTGCCGTCAACTTCTATGTTTCTTTGTTTCTAAACTGAGGGTTCATCTCATTTTTACTGAACTGGCCACTAATCCTCCTCTATCCAAGCCATCTTCATTCTTCTCAGCGGCAGCAAAACACTGTAGGAACAAAACAAAAAAGTGCTCTTCTAAGCGCACTAAAATCGGACTTATCCATTTAATATATATTAAAGCCCTGGCCCCCAGGCAACAATAGCATACCTGCTGTAGGCTTTTAACAAGTCTATCTGCATATAAGTGCTTTTGTCATTTCAGCCTCCTTTAGGGTACTCATGCTGTCTGCAGGAGGACAGTCAAACTCCTCAAAAAGTCCTTTAAATCCACACAGCATTGCCGTGCATTTAAAATCACGGCGTTGCTCTTGGGCGCAAACAACACATTTATCTCTTGCCTTTTATCCACTCGCCATATCTCCAAGCAGTGCATATAGAAAACATACCAAAAGCGGCCTTAGTCTGTAAACTATAGGTGATTCCTCTATTGCCCCAGTTAAATAAAACAGATGCCATGCAAAATGCTGAATGCCAAAACTTCAGAGACAGGGAAACACTTGAAGCCTCCCAGATGAGATAAAAACAGCCTATCTGAAACTGGTATAACAAATCAACTGGAGTTTCATTCATAAAAGCAGATAAAGACACCTTCAACTACAATTTACATGGCTAAAAAGGCTAAAACTCAGCAGAGCAGGAGCGGCCGGGAGCAGAGCAGAGCTGCGGCCATCTTCCATCTCCTGGGTCGCAACTGTAAATCAGGCTTGACTCAATGTCCTTTTCATGTCATCAATTGTAAAGAAATACAAATAAGTTATTTGTTTAGTTATCCATCATAAGCAAGAACTAACATGCAAAATAACCCAGAGAGAATACTTATCAAATGCATATGAGTATTTAAGATATTTTTTTCTTCTGCTACAAGAAGTAAATCCGGTACTTTAAGTTCACAGGCTATCCCAAATCTCTTGCAACACACAATGGTCCTGAAGCACATTTTACATAATTTATTGGCTTTTCTCTGGTTTTTATTTTCCTTTGACCTTGTCCAAGAAGAGAACAAGCATTTGTCAATGTTGGATGTTTGCTGCTGGTATTGCTGTTGTACCAGGTCTTGCTTGTACACATTTTTACTACATATTTACCAAGGATAGAGCAGATGAGATGCAATATCTATTTTTCAGTGGTGTCCTGCTACGACACATTGTTAGACTGTAATTACCCAGGATAGGGCAGCTGAGGGACAATATTCTACTTTTAAGTGGGCTCCCACATTTTGACCCCAAATGTCCAAGAGTCTTTTTATGACCTAACATTATGATCAAGACAGGTGGAATTTTTAAAATCCCATCCAAAAGGTAATTTTGCTGTGTGACTGTGGAAACAGGTTTCAGAGGGTATTTGAAAAATGAGACCTGACATGTTCAGGAGGTGAGGTAACATAAGTGATATGTTGAACATTAGGGGCCAAAATCTGCAAAAAATAAAGTTCTGAGTAAATGTTGGAACAATTTGTTTCCTCATAACTTAGCTGGTTTTTCACATTATTACCCCAAATTTTCAACATAATGTTTTTATGGCCACTCCTTCTGAACATGACAGGTGTCATTTATAAAATGATCATGTGAAGAAAAGCAGCACGGCTACTCGTCACCATATGGGATCCAAAAGAATGATTCAAAACAGTCTATAAGCAAAATATTTAATATAATTTTGCACCTAAAAACACGCCAGCACACACATACATAGTGTCCCTCCCCAAACAGCCAAACATTTTCATGCTCACTCTCGCGCTTTCTCAAGGCTGAGGTAGGTTTGGCATCACCATTCTTTTAAACCTTACAATTTAAAGTGACAGTGCAGTAAAAAAGTTGATTTCATGTGAATCAAACAAGTCACCTAAAAATATATATGTAAGCAGACTTCCACAACACACATAATATAAAATAAAGCATCAGTTCATGTGAAGGTACAAATCTCCATTACATAACATTCATTTTAACTTATTTGGCTTTTCTAAAGTTTTCTCAAACAGTATTACAAATAAGGAGATAACTGAAAAAAATCATTAAGACCTGGTTTCAAAAAAGATTTAGTTTTATATTGCCAAAAAGATTCCCTTTGTCTCAATTTCTTAGCAATATCTCCCCCTCGAACATGTTCTGGTACCTTCTCAAGCATTTGAAAGGAAAATTTATGTGTATGACCTTTGACCTTCACATGCTGTGCCAAAGCACTCACATCATCTAAATTACAAATACTTCTAATATGTTCTCCGATTCTCAGTTTGAACTATTGCACAGTTTTACCTATGTAAAAACTATCACAACTACAACAAGTAGCAGCATAGATTATGTTTCTACTATTACAGTCACAAAAACCCACTATCTGCTGGACCTGATTCGTAACTGGATGTTTAAAAAAATCCTGTCTTTATATATCTACAAAAAGAACAGTTCTCACAACGGAAAGTACCATTTGGAAGAGCCAACACTTTTTCTTTTCTTTGTGGTTTCCAATATGTACTCTGTACCAAAATGTGCCTAAGATTAGGTGCCCTTCTATATATAAATTGTGGAGTATCTTTTGTCACACAATCAAGTTTTTTCTCAGTAGTCAGAATATGGCAATTATTCATGATGATATTTTTAACATGATAAGCTTGAGGACTAAAAGTAGTAATAAACTTTAATTTTTTATCTAAGTTGTCACTATTTCTAACCTTAGGTGTTAATAAATCTTGTCTATCCCTCAATCCAACTTTTTCTTTAGCCAATTCTAAAGTGTTACTGCTGTATCCCCTAGCTTGAAAACAATGTGTTAAATCAACAGTACTATTTATGTACTCATTAGAATCAGAACAATTCCTCTTAGCCCTTAAGAATTGTCTCATAGGGATATTCCTGGTATCATGCACTGGATGGCAGCTATTAAATGCCAAAATATAATTTTTATCTGTATTTTTCCTATATAAATTGGTACCTATCCCACTACCATCTAATTTTTTATATATAGAATGATCTAAAAAATTAACCTCGTGCAAATCAGAATGAACTTCAAAATGCAAGTTCTGATTACTACATTCTAAATACTGAATGAAAAGTGCTAGCTCTTCCTTGGTCCCTTTCCAAATAAAAAACAAATCATCTATATAATGCTTGAAAAAATCAATGAAATGCAAAAATGGATTATTGTCACTATAGATAGTTTTCTTCTCCCAATCAGCCATATACAATATGGCATAGTTTGGGCCATAGCAGCCCCCATGGCAGTACCTCTCAGCTGTAAGTACAAATTCTCACGAAACAAAAATGTGTTACACTTGAGTACCTTTTCTGCTAATGAAACAATGAACTCAACAAAAGGCTGTGAGTAGGATGTTTCAAAATATAATACATCTCTTAGACTTTTCAAACCATCCTCATTTGGGATATTCATATATAAAGAACATACATTCATACTAACAAATAATGAATCAGATGAAATATCTATATCTTCCAGAAAATTAAGCAAATCATTTGTATCCCGAAAAAAATACCTAGTACTCATAACTTATTTTGCATTTATAAAACAATGGCTGAAACATCATTTTGCTCCACAAGTGTTAAAACACATTTTAGGTAGGATTTGAGAAAAGACAGCTATCACATTTGTGAGGTGGTGTGAAAAAAATGGCTATTTTGAAAAGTTGGGGTCAGAATATTGAAAATTACCACAATTATGAGCGTGCATTGAAAAATTGCAACACAGACTCATAACTTTGTTGCTTTCTCATATTTTACCCCACATTTTCAACAGAGCCTTTTTATGACCACACATAGTCATCTTGTGAGCCCACCTCATTAACAAGGGCAGAGAAAATGTTCAAATCCTGCCTAAAAGGTGATTTCGCACCACAAGTGCGAAAACACATTTTGTCCTGGATTTGAAAAAATGACAGCTGTCAAATTCATGAGGTGCTGTGAAGAAATGGCTGTGTTGAAAATTTAGGGTCAGATATTGAAAATTGCTAAATTTACCAGCCTGCGCTCATAAATTTCAAAGTAGGCTCAAAACTTTGTTGTTTTTAAATATTTTTATCCCAGATTTTCAACATAGCCTTCTTATGACCCCACCTCATGAACAAGGGTGGAGAAAATGTTCAACTCCTGCCCAAAAAGGGATTTTGTGCAGTGACCCTGAAATCACCTTTTGGGACAGATTTATCTAATGTGACTACCATTGTTCATGAGGTGGGGTCCCCAAAAAAGTCAAGTTGAAAATCTGGGGCAACAATATTGAAAAATGACCAAGTTATGCCACTAAGTTCAAAACCCCATTGAAATACATTGAACCACATACCTGATTTCCTCAGTTTGCGATCTGGCATTGAAGACTGAAGACATCTCTGTGGTCCAGAGAGGATTACGGTGTTGGACCCCCGATGGGTAAGTAAGGGTTGGGGATGTGTGGAGTGGTGGGCACTGAGTGGGAGGGTCAGGTGTGGGACTAACAGTGGTGGCAGCAACAGACATTGATGGATGTTTTTCTTTTTTACAGAGTATATTATTGCAAAAAAAAAACAAACTGTGAGGGATGGTTTTCTTTATTTCAGGTGGTGACACTGGGTGATTGGGCATCCCCAGTGTCAGTGTTATTTTTGTGGGGGGGGTTGGGTGGTGGGTGCTGAGTGGGAGGGTCAGATGGGGGGACAATAACGGCAGTGGCAGCAACAGACATTGATGAACGGTTGTCTTTTTTTCAGGGTATATTTACAAAACTACGAAGGATGGTTTTCTTTATTTCAGGCTGTGACATTGGGGATTGGGCACCCCCAGTGTCAGTGTTATGCTTGTGAGGGTGTGTGTGGGGTGGTGGGTATGAGTGGGAGAGTCGAGTGGGGGAACAGTAATGGCAGCAGCAGCAACAGACTTCAATGGACAGTTTTCTTTTTTTGCAGGGTGTAGTTCAGCCTCAGCAGGCTGACCATGACAGATCAGCTATGCTTGTGGGGCAGCAGTTATGTAGATCAAAGGAAAAAGCTGACCTATGATTGGGTCGGCTCTCTCCTTGGAACTACATGAAGTTTCTGCCCAGCAAGCTAGAATACTGTCATGATCAGCCTGGCTGCTGATTAGTGTGACACTGATGAGTCCTTTGCAGACTACTCTGTATTGGACTGACAGTGTCACATCCCTCAAAGGCCACTCTCCAAAAAAATGTTTACTTTGCATGCATGTATGGCGAATATTAAAATGGCAAAATACCATATATACTCACCTATTAGATGACCATGGATTACTCACAAACAAGTCACCCCCTCTTTACCAAGATAATTTATGTGAAAAATTAATATACATCATTTATAAGTTAACACTCCCTCCCTCCAAAACACATTTTAAAATACCTGTCCTATGTTCTGGTGTTTTTAAGTCATTTAAAATCTAACTTACAGGCAGGACCTGTTGCAGATTCAGTGATCCAACAGTAGTAGCAGGTCTTCAAGTGTACCTTTCAACTTACAGAGTCCCTTTCTACTTCTATTCTCTTTAATGGTATATAAGCACAATAGAATCCAAAAAATATAGCTTACCCTCACTCCCCAGCTATTCTAAACCTCTGCTGCTTTAAGTACCTATACTGTATAAATTGAACTGATCTTCTTGGCCTCTGGCTTACTTGAAAAGTTTTATGTCCAGTGACAGTTAGCACAAGTGAACAAATACAGATTACTGGTAAAAGTTCTGGTGGTACTTGTAGCTGGCACTAATCCTCCAATGCTTCAGTAAGAAAGAATGTGCCATTGTCAACAGTGAGTACCACTGGAACATGTAGTTTGCATGTGTATCATTTGCATTCATAGTCGCATGACATGGAGCTTCTCATGGGGGCTAGGGAGCTTTGAGGATAATTTAAATGAATATGTTATGGTCTTTAAGGGAAGGGGGAGAGCTAGAGCTGCAGGGAGGTGGGGAAGAGTCATATTTTTACAAGCCAAATTGCTTACATAACAATGGTATGGATTTGAGGCAGAGGATGGATTTAAACATCTATGCAGAAGTCGACTTCATGTATAAGTTGAGTCTCCCTTTATGACTGCTAATATATGAGATGAAAAATTTGACTTATGTATCATTATATAGTATATGGTACTTCTCTTTAGATTGGCTTAAAGAGCCACATTTGCTTTAGTTTAGGTTTGAGAAATTACTTTGGCTACTTATACCCTTTGGTGATATTCTTATTTTATTTTTGCATATTTTCTTTATGAGTGAAGGCACAATTTAAACTTTTCCATAATGCATTGCATGCCTCCACTATAGAAATCACAACTCATGATGTGACACCCCTATCCATTTTTTGTAGGTTTTTTGAAAAAAACAAACAAAAAAAAAACACGCACACAGTTCTCATACTTTGTCTCTATAATAGTGCTACAGAAATTCTGCAAATAGATACAGATTAACAATAGAGCCACCTTTCATACTTTTCTGAAGCAGCATATTAGTTGGTATGAAATTAGTAATTTAGTTTTTTTGTGATAAATTATTTTCTGGTAAAAAAATATAACTATACCCCTTTTTCTTTTAATTTTACTTCATTCTTGAACTGAGATATGTGTTTGTGAAGTTTTGAAAAGCTCCTGCTGGTTTGCCTCGGCTGCCATGATAAAACTAAACATCTTGGTGTGATGCTGTTTGGTATCAGAAATGTGTGTCAGCACCATCCTAATCCATCCACTGCTATAGTGGTGGCCATATTTAGTGATTTGTGCCATAAATTATGAACTAATGATAACAGCTTTTTTTGAAAATATCTGAGGGAATTAAAAATACAGTGTTGATGAATGCAGGATTCTGCTAACAGTGAGTTCAGCAGCCATGTTTAAGAGCTGCATGGCCATGTTTGCAAGCAGTCAGTGCTGCAATTAATCAGGCAAGGCTTCTGTAAGAAAAAAAAGGCTGCAAATGCAGGAGCGGTTATGTGTAATAAAAACTCTGATAAAAGCAGTCCTGATATAACAGTAACTGTTCCAGCCTGAGGAAGAGATTGTATCCAATAAACATTGGTGGTCTTACCAGTTCTGTTATTTCTTTTGGGTACCTGCCTTCCTTAAAGCCTGTTACATTTGAAAACTATTTAGTGAGTGGTTCTTTCATATCCAGTAGTTGGATGATTCTAAGGATGCCAGAATTCTTAAAGTAGCAGATGTATCATTAGAATAAGTCAGCCTGTCAGGGCAACAGTAGGGTTACCACTTGCAGTGCTGGCGACCCAGGGTTGGGATCAAGCCTAGACCATCAGGGGCTGGCTCGAGGGGGGGAGGTGTATTGTGGGGAGAGCTGTCTGCTACCTACTACATTAGTGCCACCTAGGGATGCCTGGGTGATGCAGGCCAGTCAGATGGCTGAAATCCAAAAAGAAAAAAACATACTCCTGTGGGTCGTGAGAGTTAACAAACTGCTTTCAAAAAAAGGATCATTGACAGCCTACTTACTTCAGTATGGATACAAAGTTTATTAAATAAATATAATAGATCACATACATGGGTGTAAATAAAACAACTGTTAGTACATGGTCTCAGTTTTCTACTGTTTGCCAAGAAACACACAGACAAGAACCTGTAGCAGCTATGCCGCCATGCAGTGCCATTGATGGGGGTTGAAATAGGCCAGTTGCTCACAGAATTCATTTAAAATACTGATTTTTTTTTTATAAATATCCAGCTCATGGCTGTGCCAGAAACAACAGTGAGCAAGAGGCTAAATCACTTCCCCATAACTCCCAAACCACTGGTGGCTGTTTCTACTGAAACATGCTCCAGTTCTCTGGTGCTTCTAGGACTCTAGGTAGACATGTATAGGGCAAAATTTAACTAATTAGGCTGGCACTAGTATCTGAGCACTTTACTTAATGACCCCACCACCTGATTCAACATTTGATTCAAGTTTGTGTTTATAATTATCCAATATAAAATGAGGCACCTATGTCTAACCAAAGAAGTTCTAAAAACATCCCATGCAGTGATATAATAATGTAGTAACAACTGTTTATTTAAAAAAACTGAAGCCTGCTCAGGAAGTAACTAACTCAACAGAAAAAAATCACTCAAAGTGACACTAGAAATAAGCTTTAAATATAACTATATCCAATACCTCTGAACCCACAATTAGTCATTTTCCTGACAGAGAGAGCCATGCTCAAATCCCCAGCGCTTTGCCTGTGCTGGGCTTGTGGGGGCTATGGGGTAGTGAACAACCCTTTTAAACCTCTGACCTAATGGGTCACCTGATTTGCTGCATTGAGAGCAGCTGAAACCCACCACCCAGTAGTGCAGTGCTAATGACAAATAATAGTAATTGTCACTTGTTCATATTACAAATCCAGCCAACTCAGAACATCTTCTCACATTATACAGTTACAACAGCACATATTAAAAATTCATTTTATGTCCAGTTGGAATACCGAATAGATCACTAACCATTATATTGCAAGTTTAGGGGCTCTAATTAGATTTCTACAGGATCTAACACGCAGGGGAATTTTGTATATATTCCAGTTCACATTCCAGTTGATTATATCATAAAAATGGCTTTAGGTCAAATTCTTCATTATGACCTGATGGTTTTAGGCTATTTAATCTATGAATTCACATTGTCTCTTTTTGCAAGAGTTTCTTTAAATGATCACCTCCCCTCTGAAGAGGTTTCATATGTTCAAGAGCCACCCAATGCATTGCTGTTGTCTGAGAGTTATGTTATAATTTAAAATGCATTCCCAATGGACTATCTGGGTATCATTTCAGAATGTCTCTGATGTGCTCTTGTATGCATTGTTTAACTGGGTGTATTGTACATCCTACGTAAACTTTTTTACAAGAGTATGTCAGAGAATATATCACATAAGGCATGTCACATGTTATCATTTCTGTTACGGAAAACATTTGACCATCAGTTGGACGCAGAAATGTATTTCCTGTGTTGGCCAGTTTGCAAATATTAAAACTTCTACATGTTCTGAATCCTGGGTGGGGTGAGGGTGGCCAGTTTCTTGTGTTGTGTACAGTTGTTTTACAATATTGGCTATATACCAGGGAGTACTTTACATTAGGGGCTCCCCTGTAGCTTATTCTAGGTTTCTTTATGAAATGGGGTGTTGGTTATTATCTCTAGAAATAATGTTCCAGTTCTTGTGGATACTCAAACCCAGTTGCCCTGCAACCCCATTAAATTCTATGGACAGTGTAATTGATTGCTCATTGTCTATCTGTTCTGCTTTTTGTCACTAAAAGTGGCATTCTATCTAAATTTCTAACTATATTTTGTGCTTTTTTAATGTCTCAAGTTTGTAGCCATGTTCTGAGAAAATATGTATCAACTCCTCAAGTCAGGGATGAAAATGGGAGGGAAGACACATGGGACCTGTGGCACTCATGCCTGTTGTGTCTGTTGCTGTAGGCTAATGGCATGTTGAGGAGAGATGAATATGGGGAGAAAATTCAGCCACAGCCAAATGAAGCTCGAACTCTTCACAGACCGTACCCTGTTGATTAGGCCATGGGGCCTCCAGTGCTGGATTGAGTCTCTGCTGGGATTCTTCTCCTGCCCTCAGTGGTCCTGCTATTTAGGGTATGTCAGAGGAACATAAAGACTAATTAAAAAAAGATGTATCATGGGAACTGTATGTCAATTAACTAATCCAGAATATGTATAAACATAAGCAAATGTAATAAGTGTGAGAAGAAAGGCAGAGAGGTTTTGTCACTTTAAATTGCTAAAAAATAAATTTTAGTCCTTATATCACAATAAAACAGAGACACTGAAGATATATTATAAAGAAACACAACTGGTGTAAAACTATTTGGAGATGTACAGTGGTACTGTATAAGGAACAAATAGATGCATAAGATATGGTTGTATAATGGTCAATATCATATATTATAGTTCTAAAATAGTCATTATAAGGCAAAGAGAGACAAGGCACACAGCAGAAAAATCTGTACTTGAAACATTTTCTTACAGGCATACGTCATACACTCATATGTTGCATCAGCCTAAAAACCCAATTAAAATTGAAAGGGAAGATTGTTGCTCTGTTGGATATGTGTCAAAAACTGTGTGGCACTGCCTAACATTGCTGACCTGTTTTCATGACAAAATGTTAAACCTAGACAGTATTATAAAAGAATGCCATATATAGGGGGTAAGGACCATAGGGAAGGTATTGCAGGTGGGTGGTGGGTTGCTGGGTGGGACTAATCCAGCCTTCACTTGAGTCATCTATGCATTGCTAATTAGAGGGACACTGCTGTAGCAGCAAGAGGTTCAGTGCTAATTTTCTAATGCTCCCGAATGTTTTTTTCCTGCACTTATAGCAGAAGCTTCTCCACAGCAGACAATGACTGAAGCATTCTAAAGTGCAGTCAGCATTTATTTCTAACATGCCATCCTAGTGGGGGACATAGTTTTGGATATACTGCTTGCTGCACAGAAGCAACACTGAAATGAACATTGTAGGGAACAGAAAGTTAATACCTTGGAGTGCAGTACTGCTTCATTTACTACTTTTTGCCCTGTCAGGTAAGGAGTGAATCAAAATAGAATTGTTATGGAACAGAAATATATTAATTTAAGCATTTGATTGTTTTTAATACTTTAAACAAAGTGGATTGTGGCTGGGAAATGTTTTCTCTATGAGCTGGTCAGTCAGTTATTTGCCTCATTCATCTAAGGTATAAATATATTCACGGGCTCAGTCAAAAGTGAATGAAGACAAAGCTTTTTAAACTTCCAGCATTTGGTTAGGGATTAGATATTAATGTTACAATTTGCACGTAAGGTTTGAAGTAGCAGTTGAGAATTCATTTCAACATTTTATGATTACAATTTTGGATTCTCATTTAAGAAAATATTTATAATGTTTACAGTACTACATTGTAACAGATTTCTCCTCATAAAATTTACTTTACTTTTATAGCAATAGTAGGCACTTACATTAGAATCCTATTAGATTGAAATACACTGATAAATGTAATAACTGCAAAGTTTATTAATACCATGTTTTTTTAAAAAAATAAAGCTGGACTGTAAGGGACAAACTACTGTACATTAACTTAATATTCTCTCTAAACATGGACGAAAAGTTGCTGAAAACATTTGGTAAAAATCTACCTTTATGGAAGGCATGTATTGAAACAGATATTTTTTTATAAAGGGAAGGGGTTTCCATCAATGTTTCTATTAAAGAAAAGGAGGCTTGAACTGTATCTTGATGCACCCCCAGTAACTACTCAGTGAAGCAGGAGGTATTATTGTATTTTCTTTCATCTTATTATGCTGACAATATGTAGAGCCCCCTGCAAGAAGTATGTTGATCCAGGAGCTTAACACACATTCCCCTGAACGGATTAGTTATATGCAGACACTGGACCAGCGATGGAACAGTTTTATTGCGGAATCTGCAGCTTTTGCCATTGTCCACAAAATTTAGCATTTTCTGCAGTGCTTTTATTTTCCTAAATGTGTGCCTTACTGTGTATGTATAACTTACCAAAAATGTTTTTTTACACATGCTGACACTGTTGAATATTCTGGCATGGGACTGACTTAGACAAACTATGAGACAGACGAGTTATTGGGGAGGTGGGTGGGTGACTTCTTCAATTTATTGATCTGAGTTCCTAATCTTTTGCCATGCCAGTTTTATGTAACAGTACCAAAATGTGTGTAAAGGGATGTTTTTTAAATCTGTAAATTCCATTTATGCTGAAAGATAATTACATTTTTTCTTCTAGAAAATACCCTAGAATACAAAAAACCTGTAAAAACATACAATATGTTGAGCAATAACAGATTCTGGTTTTGAAAAAAAAGTTAAAATAAAAAGTAATGATGTGCTGCATAAAGGCATTGTTTTATAGAAATTAACATGCAGAAATTGGATATAGTTCAGTGTCACAGCATTTACTAGAAGATGTGTTTGATAAGACATGCAGTTTAAGAGTATTAATTTTTATATATTATAAATGATGACACAATTTTTAGCTAATCCAGATTTTTTACTTATAAATGTTACAGAACTCTTATAACCATAAAAGGGTCTCTCTTACAAACAGTTATAAAATTCTGAAGTTCTAAGTTCTGTTGGCACTGTACATTTCCCACACGGGTTAGCCTTGGTTTCAACAACGTAAAACATTTTAGTTTTTAACTCAAGTTCTATTTTTTTAAAAGACAGAAGTCTTTGACATTATTTATAATATGTTTGCATATAGAATTCCAGTACCTCTTATGGTTATAAAAGTGCCTTCTCAAATCCTTTGTGTGCCAGAACTGTTAAGCCTCACTCCACGGTTCTCTCACCCAAAGAGCCTAAGAAAGACATTCTCATAACCATAAGAGATGCTAGAATTGTACATATGTTAGCATTAAAACACTACAGAGATGGATGCTGGAGCTACAAGGTAAAGCTGGGTGGCTTCAGTGGCACATTTCCTTGATTTAATCATGCATGACCCATGGACACTGGAGTGAGTTATGGCACTTATAAAATAGGAATTGCTATTTATAAGTAAAAGGTAAGAAAAAGTGACAAAAGGGAAAAAAGTAGTGAGAGTGCTATATACGCTGTATTTCTAAATCAGTTTTCATTTCCTAATGCCTATTTCAGTAAAAAGAGATTAGTTATTATCCTTAGCCCTGTTACATGCCTTCAGATGGATTAAGTCTAACTGGACCTTTTTTCAATACCAGTATTTGCTCCAATTCAATAAATTGCTCTAAACTTCTTTTTTTCGATATTTCCTTAATGAAAAAAATTAATTACCAATTGGAATATAAATACAGTACCACCCATTGTGCTCATTTCTTGTCAAAAGCATATGTCTGTAGTCCCACAACCTGTCTTGTCTTCTCTAGTTGATAGCAATCTGTTTCACAATGCTCCACTAGTTCTTTTTGGTTACAGCGACATTTTTGTCCACCTACTAGTGGCACATTTCTTTGCTGCAGTGACAAGATTTCTGTGAAGAAGATGTTTCTGTACTCAAAGAATTTAGCCTAGAGAAGAGTAAGTTTGGGTGTGCAACAAAAAAGAAGCTCTGGACTCAAAACAGGTGTTCTTTCCAAAAAATACATAAGAAGCTGACAAAGGCAAGGCATGCAGAAAGTTAACAGTGGATAAATGACTTTTTTAAAAATGTTAGATCTAAAGCAAGAATAGTGCTTCAATGGATGTGGTGGCACGTTGATATGTGGGGGAGTGTCATGGTGTTGGTGGCCTTTGAGCACAGGTCAGCATGATCATGGTGAGTGTCAGTGGCTGAGTAGGTAGCACACTCACCTCTGAGGCCAGGAGATCAGAGGGCTGTGGGTTCAGTTCCCACATCTGGCACTTGGGTTAATATCCCAGTACTGACACTGTAGTGCAGCATGAGAGGGGTGCTGCATTCTGAGGTGCCATCTTTCAGATGAGACGTTAAACCGAGGTCCCATCTGCCTGGATTGGTGGTAGTTCGGGGGATGTTAAAGATCCCATGGTACTTATCGAAAAGAGTAGGGGAATTTCCTCGGTGTCCTGGCCAAATTTCCCTCATTCACTAAAAATTCCACCAACAGCTTAATCTGGTTCAAGGTCAGTTGGCATTCATCTGTATCCTCTTCCCCCGGGTCATACCTGAAAATAGGCAGGATTTGTCTAGTGCACTTACCCGGTCAACAAAAACTAACTAAAAAAAAATATATATATATATTCTCAAACTGCTTGAAATATTTTGACTTGATATATTGTTGCCATAGACCTGACACTTTTAGTACAAACATTAATTTGCTGGATGAAGGAACACATTAGAAAGTATTAGTCTACATTAGGAGTGGGACTAGACAGATTCCTGAGGGAGAATAGCATCAAGGGATGCATGGCATGAGTAGGGATGCTAGGGATAGTAGGGATAGTCATGGACAGCACTGTGGTGGAAAATGATTTGGGGTTGATGATCATGAGTATTTCGAAGGCATCATTACAATGCAGTAAAGCAGTCTGAAGGGCAGCTCTGATGCTGGGATGCATAAGCAGGGGATCACTAACAGAAGGAGGGAGGCAGCAGTACAGAGGGACCTGTATAAGGGAGGGGCTGACCAGGTTATAAACCCAGCAACTTATCCGGAATGGATATCATTAACTGCAGGTACTGTGGAACACTTTTTAGAAGGACAGTCTTAAAGGATTTAGGACACTGTCCTACATGCTGGGCCATTGGAGATCTTAGGGCTCAGCTCCGGGCAGCATGGGCAGAGATTGCGCACCTCAAATTTCATATTCAAGAGAAAATACATTATAAGAATGACCCGCTATTTCCCCAACATCCAACAGAAGAACCTCGACCACAGAGGATAGTTGGTCCAGGAGGTTGGCAGGTGGTTAGGAGGGGCAAATCGGGTGCCCTATCACTCTGTGCTCTCCAACATATTACCTCCAAAAACCATATAAACACTACTAACAGGTATCTGCCTCTGTCTCTGAAATCAAACAAAGGGGCAGAGGACACTGCAGAGCAGGACACTGCAGCACAGGAGCTAGCACAACAAAACTTGCCCAAATCAGGAACCAAAACAAAAAAGCAAAAAGGAAATCCAAAAAACTTCTGATCATAGGAGATTCCATGATTCAGGGAGTTGATACCCATCTCCAGCCAGGGGTAATGGTCAGATGTCTCCCTGGTACATCAGCGTGGAGAGACACTGACCGCATTGCTAAAATTGTTCACAAAGCAGGAGAAAACATTGACATCCTGGTACACATGGGGACTAATGATCTCTCCAGCCAGTCAGTTGTGGAGACCAAGGAACACCTGAACAGGTTGGGTGACAAACTATCATCCATTTCATCCGGCATCTCCTTCTCTGAGATCCTGCCAGTCTGGGAGAGGGCGGCAGATGGACGGAAGGTCAGAGAAGGGGAGAAAGGGAGCTAAACATGTGGCTCAAGGGCTGGTGCCAGGAAAAAGGACACAGATTTGTAAGGAACTGGCAACAGTTCTGGGAGTGAAAGTTCTTTAAATTTGATGGACCGCATCTGACTAAGGAGGAAGTCAGTGCATTGGGGCAGAAGTTTAATTTCTTTGCAGAATATTTAAACTAGCAAATGGGGAGAGGGGTGCAGCACCCCATATGTTGAATGGGAAGAACACTCCTTCCCCCTCAGCTAGTGGTCAAACAGGGATTCAGCATGTTTGCAGTTCATTTGCATCGCCAGGTAAGAAAAAAGGTCCGTCTCCCCATACGACGCACAGGGGAAATGCCAAACCTCACCCAACAACTAACACACTGAAATCTGGCCAATGGAAAATCATGTACACAAATGCTCACAGCCTGGGAAATAAGATCCCAGACTTGCAGGCAATAATGTCAGAGGCTAAACTGGACATAGTAGCAATTAGTGAGATGTGGTTTACCAGTAACCACACTTGGAAAACTTCAGCACCTGGCTATGTACTGTTCAGAAGAGACCAAGGTGCAAAAAGGGGGGTGGGGTGGAGTGGCCCTGTATGTCAATGAAAATATCAAAGCTTCAGAAATTCAGAATACACATAAGGAGCCAGAAGAACTGTGGGTCACCCTGGAAACAGGAAATGGGACAGCCATAAGAACTGGGGTTGTCTATAGGCCCCCAGACCAGGGGGAGGACATAGACACATTACTGTTAGAAGATATACAAAACATGACAGCTAAAGGGGAGGTTCTGATAATGGGAGACTTCAACATGCCGGACACAGATTGGTCAATACCAGCAGGAACATCTGCCAGAACTAGACACATGGTGGATTCCCTGCATGGGAGGGCCTCAAACAACTGGTACAACAACCCACAAGAGACAGGGCTATCCTAGATCTAGTACTGACTAACAGGGAAGGGATCACAGATCTCCAGGTAGAAGGTCACCTGGGGGCCAGTGACCATCACATGGTATAGTTCAATTTGGCCACTGCATCTAAATCATCCCATTCCAAGGCAAAACTATGGGACTTCAGAGGAGCTGACTTTGATAAGATGGCCAACAGGGTTAAGCTAGCCCTGGCAAAAAGAAACACAGGTGAGGGGGTACAGGCAAAATGGGCAAGCATTAAGGATGCAATACTTGAAGCAACATCCCATTGTGTTAGACAGAAAAGGAAGTGCAAAAGAAGAAGGAAACCACTTTTATTCTCAAATACAGTAGCAGAAAAGATCAGAGCTAAAAGGCTGGCCTTCAGGAACTATAAGGGAACACAGCGAGATGAAGATAGGGAGGCATACCAAACTGCCCTAAGGGAAGCAGGGAAGGCAGTAAGGCAGGCAAAGTCCCAAACTGAGGAAACACTAGCACGAACAGTAAAAGAAGATGACAAGACTTTCTATGGGTACATTAGTGAAAGAAAAAAGTCCAGAGGGGATATTGCTAAACTCAAAGGAGAAAAGGGGGCATTTGAGGAGGAGGAGCCTGTAAAAGCATCTATCCTAAATAGATACTTTTGCTCAGTATTTACTGAAGAGAAGGCAGGGCAGGGCCCACAGCTCAGCACCATGGACACAAGGGGGAAGGAGGTGAGCACTACTCCCTTCACAAAAGAAAGGGTCCTACAAGAGCTCGCTAAGCTCAGGGTGGGCAAGGCAATGGGACCTGATAGCATATATCCCAGGGTACTTAAGGAGTTAAGGGTGGAACTAGCAGAGCCATTAGCAGAACTGTTTAGTGAGTCTCTGAGCACAGGAGGTCCCAGAAGACTGGAGAGGGCTCATGTGATCCTGTTCCACAAGAGTGGTAGCAGGAGGAGGCAGGGAACTACAGACCAGTCAGTCTTACCTCAGTAGTGGACAAGATTATGGAGGCACTCCTTAAGGAAAGGATAGTGCAACACCTGAAATCCATAGGGGCACAGGATCCAAGACAGCATGGGTTTACAAAAGGAAGGTCCTGTAAAACTAATCTCATGGATTTCTTTGACTGGGTAACCAGAGTGGTGGACCAAGGGGGAGCAGTTGGTGTCGCCTACCTTGATTTCAGCAAAGCTTTCGACACTGCTCCACATAGAAGATTGATAAATAAGCTGGGTAGGCTCAGGGTGGGTCAGAAGTTGGTCAACTGGGTGGCAAACTGGTTGACGGGCAGAAAACAGAGTGGTGGTAAATGGTATACAGTCAGAAGAGATGCAAGTCACAAGTGGGGTACCTCAGGGATCAGTCCTGGGGCCAGTCCTCTTCAATATCATGACCGCTGCCCCCACGGGCAGCAGTCACGATCCAGCCTTAGCACCTCTACAGTGCAAGAAGCCTGATTCACCTACCCCCCAAAGAGATAGATAAGGTGCCACTTGCCCCCACGGGCAGCGGTCACGATCCAGCCATAACACCTCTATGGTGCAAGGAGCCTGATCCACCTACCCCCAAAGAGATAGATAAGGTACGATGCTTGAAAAATTGCCACAGTTTCTCTGGGCTGTGTGAACGCTGAACCGGATCATCACTTGAAATTTGCTATTTTCAATTTCAGCACCTTCTCAGGGTAACACTATTGGCTCCACACCTGTGTAGAGCTCCCTGATTGGCTGGTCTCACTCACCTGAGACAGGAGCACCCGAGACGTGTGGCTTAATGTAAGCCTACATCCCTGTACTCGGCTTCTAATTTACAGATTTTTAATTTAGCCTGTTCTGCTCAGCCTGTGTAAAGTAACTTACCATTCCCTCCCGTGGCATTTTCTCTCCAACTGTATGTGCACTGATTCAGTGCTAGCTCTGCAAACTTCCCCTTGATTTTTCGTCCTCCTCCCCCTCCCAGGCCTCCTTTAAATGCACACAGTCTCCACCCACTCCTATCTGATGTTTCAATTTATTGGTTACTTACTGTCAACAACTGCAATTCCTCCCATCCCCTTTTTGCAACTAAGCATTCTAGCAGCTTTATCTCATTCTGTCTTGCTGAGGCATACTATTTTGGTACTTTAGGTTTGCTTATTGCTGACTAGCATATCCTGTCATGCTGACTAGCATATCTTGTCTTGCTAAGGCACTGTTTTACTTGAAAATTGTACTACAAATTACTGAACTGTGACTGATTTGCCAAAAAAGTGTGTTTATTGTCTAAAAATGTTCCCAGCAACCAATCGTTACAGTCCCGTCATGACTTTGTAGCTCTTTCCAGACTGCAAGGTGTCAAGGAAATTGCTGGCTTTTCAGTTGCTAATTGAGCTGTTTTCGCTCAGACTGCTAGCCTTTGTGTTGCCCCACTATTAATTCAAGCTCCTCTCTCCTTTCTCTAGCCGAGAACCCACTAGTGATCCCAGCTCAGATGCCCTCCACGTGGACTGTGGACACCGGGTGGTCAGCGCTTCCAAAGCCGCCGCCCGAGACCTCCTCATCGGACTCCACCACTTGAGAGGTATGGCAAAGCCGCAACTTTTTGCCCACCTGTCCATCCCCCCTCCTGTGTGCTATTATATAGACCCGTTAGCACCGCCCACTCCCATCTCTGACAAATTTCCTGCCTTCTCTTTCTTACTAAAACAATTTGTTACTGCCAGGGTTCCGCTAGGGGAATCCTGCAACCAGCAGCCGGCGCGCTACTCTTGTTATAAGCCAATTGCAACGCGGGCGCTTTTTGGAAGCAAGCCACGATTGGCTCAGACAAAAGGCGCTGTATATCTGTGCTCTGGGTTCAGTCCCTGCTGGGCTTTATCTACCCACCCCCTCCCAGGCCTCCATTAAATACTCAATTAGTTCCGCCCCCTATAGAGCAGTTTCACTGTATTTGCTCACGTTAAGGGCATAGACTGTGCTGCAAGCCACCCTCTCTCTAGACACCCCACCCCTTTCCCCTGCACTAGCCTGTTCTGCTGAATCATGACTCACCTCGCCATTGTCATTTTATTTTTGCTCACTAACATCATAACTATATGCTATCATGATGAAGTCCCAAGTTCAAAACCTACCCTGGAACATCTCACTGCTATTTACGTCGCCCCCTTTCACTGCATTAATGCTCATCCAAAGCCCACCCCTCCCTTTAATTACAACCCACTCCCCACTCACCTACTTTTATTACCCCATTCTCACATGTCACTCAGAGCATTTTCCTCACTATCTATTAACTGCCACATTAGACTGTATCATAAAAGCACTAAAATGGTATCCCCTACCAGTACTATTAGACGGTCACAACTTAAAAAAGCATCCAGATCCATCACAACAGCTATAAAAAAAATCCTGCTCCTTCTCTGCTCAGGTAATGTAGAACTAAACCCAGGCCCTCTGTCAACGTTCTCCTCGCCTAGAGAGTTTGCTGCCACTCCTGGCCTTAAATTCATGTTGGTCATCATTTTAAGTTTGCCCCCAAAAACTGACCTTTTACAAGCCTGGACCGCACATACTGAGTCCAACCTCGTCCTTATCACCGAATCCTTGCTCAAAAATACTATTACGGACCAGCAAATAACTCTCCTCAACTATAATCTCTACAGGGCTGATAGGAATACCGGGGGGGGTGGAGTAGTTATTTATGCCAAATCCAGATTCACTATTAGTAACATCTTCTGCAATTCTAAATTTAAGGAATACAAAATCGTATCTCTGAAACTCCACCTTCCCTTCAATGAAATTATTACAGTAATTGGCAGCTACAGACCTCCAACTGGTGGAACTGAAATCATCAACGTCCTAAAATCCTTAGTTACAACAGCCAACACAGAAACACTGATACTCGGGGACCTCAACATGGATTGACTCACATGCAAATCGCATAGCCTGAAATCTCTTTGTGATGAAATAGGTCTTGCCCAGATAATTAGTGAGCCCACTAGGTTTAACACCACCAACATTGCCAATAGTTCTCTCCTCAATGTCGTACTTACCACCCATCCCCACAAAATACTACAATCGGCTGTTTTTTCCAGCGATATGAGTGATCATAGAGTTGTGGTCAGTACAAGACATCAAGCCAAAGCCCGCAATCAGCCTAAGTTCATAATCAAGCATTCCTTTCATAAATTCAATACCCTGAGCTATTTGACCGACCTTAGCAAGGTCAAATGGCAAGATCTGTACCTCTCTAAAACAGTCGATGAGGCTGTCTCTAACCTAAATGAAAATCTCACCACCCTGGCTAACAAGCATGCCCCATTTATTAAGGTGCATACACGCAAGGTCTCCCAACCCTGGTTTACACTGGAGTTCAAAACCACACTTATAAACTGAGATAAACTCTGGGCTCTAGCAAGAAGAACTAAGAATCTGACAGATTGGCAGACATTTAGAGCAGCTAGGAATGCCTGCGTAAAACATATTCGCTCTACCAAAACGAATTACTATGTTTCCACGCTGGAAAAAGCCAAAGGAAACTCACAGAAAATTTGGAGGTCCATCAAGTCTATTGAAGGTCGACCGGCTACTCCCTCCATCCCAGCTAAGATCAACATAAATGGCACAATTATTTAGAACAATTACCAAATCCTCGAAGGACTGAATACTCACTTCACCACAGCTGGTCTAACTTTCGATGCATCACTGTACGCATCTCGTACTAGTATCCATGCTAGCCCTATCACTGTCCCGAAAGCTACAGTCCATCCTTTCCAGCTGCTCCCCCTCAGCTTCAAAGAAGTCGAGGATTCACTCATCAATTTAGATACCACAAAAAGTGCCGGAGACGATGGCTTAGAACCATTTTTCTTAAAAGTCAGCTACCGCTATCTTACTGCTCCAATTCTCCATATATTCAACCTCTCTATCTCTTCTGCCGTAGTCCCATTATGCTGGAAATCCGCTCATATCATACCCTTATTCCGGTGACCTATGCGACTTAAACAATTACAGAACAATCTCAATCTTGCCTATCCTTTCAAAAGTCCTCAAAAAATTGATTTATATACAATTGAAGAATCATCTGGAAACCTACTCTCTCCTCAATCCAGCCCAATCAGGCTTTCGCTCTAATCATAGCACTGTTACTGCACTAGCTAAAGTCACCGATGACTGGATCTCAGCCAAGAATGCTAAAAAAATTACGGGTGCAGTATTCTTAGATTTGAGTGAAGCATTCAACACCTTTGCCCATACTCTAATTGTGAACAGCCTCACCAATATTGGCGCTGCCCTAGCTACTACCAAATGGTTCTCCAGTTACCTATCAGGTAGGATGCAGAAAGTCAAAGCTGGTGGGCTGTTCTCTGCCTCCTTACCAGTTACTAGGGGAGTCCCGCAAGGTTCCATCTTAGGCCCTATACTCTTCTCCCTATATATCAACAACTTCGATTCTCAAATAACCAGGTCAACCTTGCATTTCTTTGCAGACAATACAGTTTTGTATACATCCGGCCATACAATATCGGAAGTCAGGAATATACTTCAAGTTGATTTCGCACAGCAAGAGACAAATCTCATCAATACCAAACTCCTCCTAAATGCTAAAAAAGCTAAGGCAATGATTTTCCCCCCTAATACTTCCTCCGTCACTCTCACTGTCCCACCTAAAGACTTCATCGTTACATCCCTAGGTGAACCACTGGAAGTTGTCTCTAAATTTAAATACCTCAGCTTTTGGTTAGACAACAAGCTCTCCTTCAACGAGCACACTGACGACCTGTCCAGAAGACTAAAAGCTAGACTAGGCTTCTTCTTCTGAAATAAGACCCTCTTTCCCCTGGAAACCAGACTCAGGCTTGTTCAGACCACATTCCTCCCTTTACTTGACTATGGGGACATATTATACACTTCTGCAGCAATTACTAACCTAAACAAATTGAACATTCTCTATCACCGCGCCCTGTGCTTCATTACAAACAACCCATACCGAACCCACCATTGCGAACTATATGCAACTGTTGGTTGGACTTCACTTACCATTAGACACACACTCCATGCTGGCATTTGGACCCTAAAACTTCTTCTGAATAAATTACCAAGCTATTTAGTAGCACTTATCCGTACTGCCCACAGCTTTTTTTTCTTAGGAAATCAGATTTTATCCTACTTGACGCACCTAGGATTCGTACCTCCTTTGACAGACGAGCCTTCTCAAGTGCCCTACCAACTATTTGGAACCAGCAGCAATCCACTCTGAAACTATCCAGTGTAGTCTCAGTAAATTTCTTCAAAAAACTGGTGCCTTCAAAAATAAAGGACACCTGTAACTGTTTCTAAACTCCCTCCCTAGCTTTCTCCTTACTTCCTTAGTTTGTTCTCACTACACCGCCTTCCTTAAACAACTTGTACTAAATATTTTTTTGGTTTTTGTTTTTCACCCAGGACTATTTACCCATGTACCTTGTAGGACCTGGTCCACCATTTATGTATTGTTATGTTATTGCCTGCATTGTATATTTGTTGTAACCATGCACCCAGGACCTCCTGGTGAATGAGCTTGCTCAATGGAGCTTTCCTGCAATAAACTTAAACTTGAGCTTGAGCTTGAACTTGAACTTGATATCTTCATTAGTGACATTGCAGATGGACTAGAAGGTAAGGCTTGTCTGTTTGCAGATGACACCAAGATCTGCAACAGAGTAGATGATCCAGATGGGGTGGGCAGAATGAGAAGAGATCTGGATAAACTAGCAAAATGGTCAGAAGAGTGGCAACTGGGATTTAATGCAAAGAAGTGCACGATCATGCACATAGGGAAGAGAAACCCTGAAGCCACCTATAGGCTGGGAGGGGAGTTGCTGGCAGTCACAAAGGAAGAAAGAGACTTGGGCATCATCATCACCGATGACCTGAAAACATCCAAGCAGACCTCTAAAGCAGTAGGTAAGGCTAGGGGGATGTTAGGGTCTATTAGTAGGGGTATCACAAGTCATAAGAGGGAGGTAATAATCCCTCTTTACAAGACACTGGTTAGGCCCCATCTGGAGTACTGCGTACAGTACTGGAGGCCACATCTTCACAAGGACATTAATCAAATTACATAGATACATAGACAGTGTCGGCAGATAAGGGCCTATGGCCCACCCAGTCTGCCCATTTGAGCTTGTAAGTTCAGTTTGTTTTCCTAGAAGTCTGTTGCCCCTTACCCCTGACCTGCAGAATTCCTTTATGTCTATCCCATGCATTCTTAAATCCCGTGATTGTTTCAGCTCCCACCACTTCCTCTGGCAGGGTGTTCCACTTGTCCACCACCCGTTCTGTAAAGAAATTCTTCCTCACGTTTCCTCTGAATCATCCTCCCTCCAACTTCATCCCATGCCCTCTAGTCCTGGAGCATCTTTTTCACTTAAAAATAGTGTATTCCTGCACCCTGTTCCTCCCTGTAAGATACTTTTATGTCTCTATCATATCCCCTCTCTCCCGCCTCTCCTCCAGGGAGTACATATTCAGTTCCTTCAACCTGTCCTCATAGGACTTGTGATGCAATCCATGTACCATCTTTGTTGCCCTCCTCTGAACCTTCTCTACCCTGTCTATGTCCTTACATAGGTAAGGTCTCCAGAACTGTACACTGTACTCCAGGTGGGGCCCCATTAGTGTCTTGTATAGTGGAATTATGACCTCCCTTTTCCTGCTGATGATGCCCCTGCCTATGCATCCCAGCATCCTATTTGCTTTACCTGCTGCCTTGTCACACTGTTTCCCTACCTTGAGGTCATCAAAGATGATAACCCCAAGATCCCTCTCCTGCTTGGTGCATGCTATATCCTCGCCCCCAAACTGATATATTGTGCCAGGGTTTTGTGCCCCATATGCATTATCTTGCACTTCTTTGCATTGAATTTCAACTGCCAAACCCCTGACCATTCTTCAAGTTTCTGCAGGTCCCTTCTCATTCTGTCTACACCCTCTGGTGTGTCTACTCTGTTACAGAGCTTTGTGTCATCAGCAAACAGTGAAATTCTGCCTTTTAGGTCCTGTGCAATGTCACTGATGAAGATGTTGAATAGGACCGGTCCCAGCACTGATTCCTGTGGTACCCCACTGGTCACTCTTCCCTCTGTGGAGTGACAGCCATTTACCACCACCCTCTGTGTCCTGCCACCCAGCCAGTTACCTACCCGCCACACTACTGTCCTGCCCACACCCATATTCCCCAGTTTGTGCAATAGTCTTCTATGTGGCACAGTGTCAAAGGCCTTGCTGAAGTCCAGATAGGCCATGTCCACTGCCCTCCCCTGATCCACCTCCCTAGTCACCCAGTCAAAAAATTCAATGAGGTTGGTCTGACATGACCTCCCCCTGGTGAAATCATGCTGCCTTGGGTCCTGTAGTCCATTGACAACCAGATGTTCCACCAATCTCTCCTTCAGTAGTGCTCCCATGATCTTCCCCACTACTAAGGTGAGGCTGACTGGTCTGTAGTTCCCCGCTTCCTCTTTGTTCCCACTTTTGTATGAGGGGACTACATCTGCTGTCCTCCAGTCTTTGGGTACCTCCTCTGTTTCCAGTGATCGGCTAAACAGGATAGCCAGAGGTTCAGCCACCACCTCTCTTAGTTCTTTAAGGATCCTGGGGTGCACCCCATCTGGCCCCATTGCTTTATCAACTCTTATTACTTCCAGTTCCTTCAGGACCCTTTCTCGTGTAAAGGGACTTGTGTCCATTTCTGCACCATTCTCACCCCTTGTACTCCCTTCAGACCCATTACCCTCCTCTTCCTCAGTAAAGACTTGAGCAGAAATACCTGTTCAATATGTCAGCTTTACTGTTGTTGTTGAGGCAGTCCAGAGAAGGGCAACCAAAATGGTGCAGGGACTGCATCAGAAGACATATGAGGACAAATTAACGGAGCTCAATATGTATACCCTTGAGAAAAGGAGGGAGAGGGGTGATATGATCGAAACATTCAAACACCTTAAGGACATTAACAAGGTGAAAGAGTCTTACATGTTTAAATATAGGAAAAATAGCAGAACAAGAGGACACAGCATGAGATTAGAGGGAGACTAATCAAGGGGGAATGTGAGGAAATTCTTTTTCACAGAAAGGGTGGTGGATGCATGGAATGGCCTACCTCAGGAAGTGGTGGCTATGAATACAGTGCAGGGCTTCAAACAGGCATGGGATAGGCACAAAGGAGCAATACAGATGAGTATGAATAGATAGGCCACTGACAGAGCAAAGGCCGATGGTACATTTATAAGGTAGAAAAAGAAATGGGCAGACTGGATGGGCTTTGTGGTCCTTATCTGCTGTCAACTTCTATATTTCTATGTTTCTATGTTTCTGTGTTACTGGTCATCACAGGGCATGCCCATACTCTCCATGTGCATCTACATAGATGTCCACTTAGGCATTGTCCTCAGGGGATGGGAGTATTCAAGGGGTCAGACACCTACCCTGCACAGCATGATGGCCTGAAGTGGACACAAGCCCTGCACCCACCAGCAGAGCACAATCTTCAACTCCATCTTGTCCAGGAGGGGACCCATCGGGGGGGGAGTAAGGAATGGATTTTTTGGAGTGACAGTAAGTCCCAGGCAATGGTAGGGTGATGTTGCTGAGGTGGCTTCCAAGCAGTCCGAAGGAGTATACTCCTGGTCGGAGGAGGAGGAGCATAAAGAGATTTAAATAAAATAAAGATAGGGACTGACTGGAGGCAGTGCAGAGAAGGGGTTGCCAGGATGATCCAAGGGCAACAGGGGAGAATTTAAGAGGAACACCTGGAAGATCTGAGCACGTAAACGCTGGAGGATAGGAGAAAATGAGGGGGCATGATTGATATGTTTAAGTTCCTCCACGGAATCAATAGAGTAGACACTAGTTATTTGCTCAGAATAAGTAGTAATACTTACACCAGAGGTAACTTTATAAAACTGATTAGGGCAGGAAGGTAAATAAAAATATTTCAGTAAGTACTTTTCTACCAAAAGGGTGGTGGCAGAATGGAACACACTTCCAGATGAAGTCATATGTGCTGAGACAGTGGAAGGGTTTACAAGGGGATGATGCATTCATATGGGAAAACTGTGATTGGGTACAGTGGGGGAAGGCAGAGGAGAAATCTGTTAGGCAGGGAAGGGCAGATTGAATGGGTTTTTGAGCCTTTTCTGCCATTCTCTATGTTGCTAACACATTGCAGCAGTTAAGCTTGGGTATCAGTCAATATGTGCATGGAGGTATGTATTGCTATGTCACTGTATACTTCAGTCAGTTTACTTTGTGGAAAGGCTTGCAGCAGTAAATTATTTGGTAAATCTCCCTATATCCTCTACAATCTTCTTGTAATAATTCCCCAACAGACTACATGCCCAACAGAATGTACTGTATCATTCTTTATGATATATTAGTGGAGAGATTCGGCACTCCCATTTTGTCCTTCTCTTCAATTAAAATTTTTGGGGATAAACTCCACTTACTTATGCCATTGCTGAAGGGCTGGCTTGATTTCTAAGACACTGATAGAACCTATACAGTTTTGTTAAAAATATCCTTTTTTCTGTTGTCTGTATGACCCCCAGATGACCCATCCAAGACCATTTCTGCATCCAGTGCCATAAAAGCTGTTTTTCCATTAAGTTCTTTCTGGTGTATAATTAGTTATCTTCTTATATTATCAATTGTCTGTCTATTATAATAAAACCTTCTTGATCTGGATGAATCAACTCAGGTAATACTGTTTCCATTCTTTTAGCCAGAAAAGCTACTGAGTTTTTCACGTTAGATTGGCTCTCCGATTTGGGGATGACGGATTAGATCTTTTTGGTCTCAATTGGTCAGTTCCTCATTATAAAGTGAGTAGAAAATTTCCTGCTTCCTGATTGGCCAAATTAATTCTGAGACCCATATGTTAACCTTCCAGAAATGCACAAGCTGTAATAAGTTTAGGCAGTGGGATTTAGAACTTGGGCAAGTCACATACAGAATTCATGACATATTAACATACTAAAAAGTCAGCAGATTAGGCCCAATGGTCTATCAAGTCTGCTCGTGGATCAGTGCCCACTCAGGGCACTGTTATAGCACCCTCCTCTTTTGCCTATCCCAGCCTCTTTTGAACCTCTCCACGGCTGCAACAGTCACCAGTTCACAGGCAGTGCATTCCAGGGCTCCACAACCCTCTCTGTGAAGTAGTGCTTCCTTGTCTTCTCCCTTAGTCTCCCACTTACCAGCCTCATCGAGTGCCCCCTGGTGGCCCTTACCTCCCTCAGCTGCAGCACCCCCTCAAGGTTGACCCTATTTATTCCCTTGAGGTACCTGAAGACCTCTATCATATTCCCTCTGTTCCTCCTCTCCTCCAGCGAGTACAGGTTGAGCTCCTCTAGCCACTCCTCATACGGCCTTTCCCCCAGACCCTGTATCACTCTGGTCACCCTCCTCTGGACCCTCTCCAGAAGAGCAATATCCCTTTTTAGTAAGGACACCAAAACTGCATGCAGTATTCAAGGTGTAGCCTAAACAGGCAATTATACAGCGGAAGGAGCACCTCTCGGCTCCTTGAGGTTTTCCCCCTAGCAATGCACCCCTGCATTTTATTTGCTTGGGCTGCAGCCCTTCTACACTGGTCCGAGTTGTTCATTTTGGCATCCACCACCCTGAGGTCCTTTTCCCCTAGAGACTTGTAGTGACTCCCCCACAAGGTGTACATGTGCCTGGTTTTTGACCCCCAGGCAGAGCACCCTGCATTTCCCAGTGTTAAACTTTAGTTTCCAGGTGCAGGACCGCCTCCCCAGGGTCTCCAGGTCCTCCTGGAGAGCCAACTTCTCCTCCTCCTCCTCATCCACCACCGACCACAGTTTTGAGCTGTCGGCAAAGAGGCTCATCCCATTCCTGATACCTCTTCTGATGTCTGAGATATAGGCATTAAACAGGAGTGGGACAAGCACCGAGCCTGAGTGTATCTAATCTGTGCCCCCTCCCCCCCGTGGGAGAAGGCCTGGGCCCTCCAGGCTTGGCCTACCAGGGAGCCCCCACCCTCCCCCCTTCACAAGTTTAAACCCCACCTGGAATGAATGAACCCTGTCAGTTTAAGCTTCAGGATCGCTTTCCCCTCTGAGCTAAGGTGGAGCCTTTCCCTAGCATACAGTTCCTTGTCCTCCCAGGTTCCATCCCAGTCTCCACCCACCCATACCCTTGCACCATTTCCCTGGGCCATACATTCACCTCCCTTATTTTCTGCTTATTCTTCACACTGACCCTAGGCACCAGTAGGATCTCCGAGAAGGAGACCGAGCACCCACGTCCTGACGGACCCTGGCTAGCTCATTAAACCTAGCCTGCATCTCCAGTTCACTGTTCCCCTCTATATCATTTGTTCCCAGCTGCACTAAGATGCCAGGAGTCCCACCACACTCCTTCACCAGAGCAAAGACCGGATGCTTGTCCTTGTGCACCATCAAGTCAGATATACTCTTGATCCTGACACCACAAGAGGTCTGCATCTCCCCCCGCCCCCCCCACTGGATCCCCCTAATCATAGAGTCACCAAGAGTAGCACTATTACCACCTTCTTTTCCCTAGGCCTACTTGCAACCCTGTTTTCCCCTTCCCCATCTACCTTGTTTCTTTTAATGTCCCCTTCCCTCTCCCTTATGCCAATTTCCGTTCCATCCCCTCCTCTCCAGCCCCTATTCCTCTGTGACCTGTCCCCTGTGGCCACTTCCATTCCTGCAATAGTACATTGGCCCATCCCCATATTTCCCCCAAGAGTAGAGGCCCCCCTGCTCCCAGCTCTTTCTCCTCACAGCCCTGTACACCTCCCCATCTCCCTTCCTTCTACTGTACTCGAGTCCATCCCCTTATCCCTCCTAGAGACAAGGGTCCCCCCGGCCCCACCTCTTGTCCCTCACTGACCCTTCCTCCTCGACCACATGCAGTCTTCCCCCTGCACCTGGGTTCATCACCATGTTCCCCTTAGGCTCAAGGGACCCCCCGGCCCACTGGCCCCAGGGTTTGTATTGGCCCCACCTCCCCTTTCTCCATATTACTCCCTCTTCATCTGCCTCCCTACAAAACCCAATCTCCTCGCAATACACCCCATCCCCTAATAATTCCTCCACCTCCACCCCCCCAGGGTCTCCTCACTCCAAGCTCCTCCTTCCTTACCGTCCCCGTCCCTTCCCACAGTGTTCTGTCTTCCATCCCTCACCTCCCTCCTACCAGTTCTCACGTATCCTCCACTCCCAGAGACTCTATGCCATGGAGCAGCTTCTCTTGCCCATCTGCTGAGCCTGTTGCCATCCTACTCCCATTTTCCTCTGCTGAGCCTGTTGCCATCCCACTTACATCTGCCTCTGCAGGAGCCCCCTCAGTTCCAGGTACCTCCCCCCACCATCATTTGTCCATGCCAGGGGTGTGAATCTGTTGTTATGCTCAATGCTAAATGCCCCATCCCCCCAGCTGGCTCCCTCTCCCTTTGACCATAACCCGGCCCTGTCTTCCTAAGCTCCTTCCTTGTCCCCCAGGCCTTATTTCTCCTAACCTCATGCCAGGCCCCCTGATCCCTATTCCTTTCAGAGCCACCCCATCCCACATCCTTTGGTGCACCCTTCCTTCCTCTAGGGACCACTCCATCACTCCCCCTCTAAGGTAGCACAGTCCCATTAGCTTGTGCCATCCTTCTCCTGTCTGTTCCCACCCCTACTGGATGCTTCACCTGATCCTACCTCTCTTCTACTATCATTCCCCCCACTGCCCTCTCCCAACTCACCCCCACCCGAGAACCAATTTCCTTATCTCCCTTCCCCCACCCAACACCCAACTTAGCTTCTTGACCTCCTCCTCAAGATGTGCCAACCGTTGCCACACCATACAACCCCCCATCCTCCAGGCCATGGCTAGTACTATGGCCACCCCACACCCTGCACACCTCACTACCCTTCCAAAGATTTCATCCCTCATGATATGTGATCCCTGCCCCATTTCCCTCTAAGTTGGCTGCCCCATCCCTAATTGACCTAGTAGTACCAGAGCTCGCAGGCCCCCCCCATGCCCGCTGGGCCAGCTGCCAAACTAAGACTGCCCTTTTCGAGCGTGTTAAAAACTATGCATACACTAAAAGCCACAAAAATGTCCTTACAAGACAAGTAATACATTCCTTGTTTTGGATAAAGTGCACAGCTCCTTCCCGCTTGTTTGCTGTCCACCAATGGGGTCCTTCTGATGCTCTTGCTCCACCCTCCCCGGGCATTTAATAGAGGTCAGGTCCAGGGTGGGTGGCAGGGAGAAAAATCTCCCTGATCCTTTGCCTTGACTGCACCCTGGCCTGCTCCATGCAGCCGGGAAGGCTCCCGTGACCTGCTGCCATCTTCCTGTGCCCTGGCCCACTCCGTTTGGCTGGGGAAATGCCTCCTTCTCCACCGATGGTCTCTTCTGCCGGTGCTCTGACCTGCTCTCTGCGGCCGGGAAAAACAGCTTCTGTGGGGATATGGCTAAGAAGCTTTTTAAAGCCTGCTCAGGCTTATGTATCTCCCGCTGCTGCTTCCAATTGGCTGCCCTTCCTCTGCACTGGATTGGCGCACTTCTACCTGGCTCCTCATGGCTGGATTGGCCGTTGAGAAAATCCCCCTGGTCCTCCACCTTGACTGCACCCTGGCCTGCTCAGTGTGGCCAGGAAGGCTCCCCGATCTGCAGCCGTCTTCAGGTGACCTGGCCCGCTCCATGCGGCCAGGAAATGCCTCTTTCTCCATCAATGGTCTCCTCTGCCTGGCACCCTGGCCCACTCTCTGCAGCCGGGAAATACAGCTCCCACTTCATTCATCCCTGATTGCCCTCACAAACATGTCTGCCACTTTTACTCACTGAAAACCTTTAACAAGGCTCTAAAGAGTAAAACTCCAAAAAATAAAGTAATTAATTGAGGTCTTTCCTGTTATGATCACCTCATTAAACAGATAGAAAAATAAAAAAAACAAACAAAGTGGTATTCACAGTTTTAATTCCTGGTATTTCTTTGGGGACCATGAGAAATCTCCCTACTGTCCTTACCAGCTTGCCAGGACAATCTCTGCTACTTACTCAGCCACAGATAGAATTGACACCTTGGCTTCATATATGGCCTCCTGCTGTGTGTAAGGAGGTGAATGTTCTGCCAAAGGAATTCAACAAAAGTCTGAACTCCTGCATTTCATAGTAAACAAATATTTCAGCATGAATGTGTGGAAAGACAGATGATTGACAGATGGGCAGGGATCACATATAGAATAATGGCTGGGTAGGGGTTCATAACAAGAATTTTACACCTCCCTGAGGTGTGGGATGCCACACAAATGCCAAGAGCGAAGCTCGAGGGGTTTATAAAGGCATTCCACACCAAGGATGTGTGTAAAATTCAAGTTTTACACACCTGCCCAGCCTTTGTTTTATATAATTGCTGGGGATCATTTTTCACCTCAGCAATTACATAAAATAAAGTTATCACTAGGGAGCAGTGGACTGGTTGGGTTTCAGTGAGTTCCGTGGTCCATGATAACATTTTTTTTACTTGTGTTGTGTTTTTTTTTTCAACAGCTGAGTTTTATTTCCAAGTAGCTTTCTTTTAGGCCAGTTATTTGTTTGTTAATTTTTTTAATTAACTTACCGCTGACTGCAGTGAACTGTGTGGCACTGGGTGGCTGGGGAATGGTGGCCGGCACTGAAGAATGGAATAGCAGTGGCTGCGCATGCTCAGTTAAAGGGAAAATGGGCACATGAATGGCGAATTACAACTCAGTTTCTCCTAGGGAAAAAAGATAACCAGTAATTATTTTATAATTACTTTTAACAAAAGGAAATACCTGCTTTCTATAAAGAAAATATTGCCATTGTTAATAATTTTAAATTGTTTCACATTTACCCATTTTATAAGCACAATAGGGCATTCTGAGTGTTGGCTGTTTGGGGTTTATGTGTCAAGTGTGAAAGGGGTGCATGTTAAACAGGTACTTTGCTCAGTCTTCACTGTAGAGGCAGGAGGAGATGGTCTACCAGGGAGATGCAAGAATAGTGGGGAAAGGGAGGCAGACAAAAGTCCATTTTCAGAGGAAATAGTCTTTTATTTATTTATTTATTTATTTATTTTTATTTAGTTTTTGTTGACCGGGTAAGTGCACTAGACAAATCCTGCCTATTTTCAGGCCGACCCAGGGGAGGGGGATACAGATGAATGCCAACTGACATTGAACCAGATTAAGCTGTCTTGAAAGGACTCACAGCCCTGAAGGTGGATAAGACTATGGGACCAGACAGGATACACCCCAGGGTACTGAAAGAGCTCCAGGAAGTGCTTGCTGCCCCACTGACAGCCTTGTTCACCAGCTCACTGGAAACAGGTGTGGTTCTGGAGGCTAGCAATTATAGGCATGTCAGTCTAATTTCACTGATAGGGAAATTAATGGAAACCCTACTGAAAGAAAGGCTGGTTGAGTATCTAGCATCCAGTGGTCTGCATGACCATAGGCAGCACAAATTCATGGGAGAGAGGTCATGCTAAACAAATCTGATAGATTTCTTTGACTGGGTGACCTGGGAAATAGACCAGGGGAGGACAATGGACAACCTTCAACACTGTGTCTTACAGGAGGATGATTAGGTCATTGACCAGCTTTGGAGTGGGGTTCAAATTGGTAAACTGGGTTACGAATTGCCAGATAGGAAACAGAGGGTAGTGGTTAATGGCACTCACTCTAAGGATGGAAGAGTGACCAGTGGTGTACCACAGGGTTTGGTGCTGGAACCAGACCTTTTCAGTGTCTTCATAAGAGATATTGCAGAAGAGCTAGAGGGGAAAGTATGCCTTTTGGCAGATGACATCAAAATCTGCAATAAAGCGGACACTCAGGAGGTGGTGGAGAAAATGCATAGGGATCTAGGTAAACTTGAGGAGTGTCAAAGACATGGCAGTTGAGGTTCAATGCAAAACAGTGTAAAAGCAGCACCTAGGGTATAGGAAATCCTGTGCTGATTATAGGATGGTTGGGACATACTGACAGTCACTAGACAGGAAAGGGACCTTAGGGTTATTGTCTCAGAGGACCTCAAGGTGATAGCAAAGTTTGATAAGGCCATTGGCAGGGTTAATGGGATGCTGGGGTGCATAGAGAGGGTATCTTCAGCAGGAGGAGGGAGGTGGTGGTGCCACTGAATCGCTCCGTGGTACACCCCCACCTGGAGTACAGTGCCCAGCTTTGGAGACCATACTTCAGAAAGGACATAGACATGGTGGAGGTGGTCCAGAGGAGGGCAACTAAAATGATGCAGGATTTGCAAGGGAAGCCCAACAAGGAGAGACTGAGGGACCTCAACATGTACACCCTGAGAGAGAGAGAGAGAAGGGAGATAGAGAGAGAGGTGACATGATTGAGACCTACAAGTACCTCAAAGGGGTGAACATGGTGCAAAAGTGGAGCCTCTTCCAAATGAGGATGAATACCAGGATTAGGGGCATGTGATGAAGCTGGAGTGGGGAAGTTCAAGAGGGATGTGAAAAATATTCTTCACTGAAAGGGGGTAGACATCTGGAACAAACTACCTGTATCAGCTTAAGAGGTGGAGGCTTAAACAGTGGGGATGGGGGCTTCAAGCATGCATGGGATAAACATAGGGGTGTATCAGAGCAGGTGCAGGAATAGAGAGAGTTGCTGGGAACAAAATAGGGTCTGCAGATGTAGAATAGGCAGGGAATACTTGGGCAGAGTAGTTGGGCCTTTTCTGCTGATAAATTCTATGTTTCTATGTAATGGCAAAAAAGGTTCCATTCTGAAAATAGAAATGGGAAAAGAGCAAGGCCAATGAGGAGAATTATCTGAAGGAGCTGAAAGAAGTCAGAATAATGGTAAGAAAATGTAAAGCAGAGACAGAGCCAAGAATAGTGGAAGTGGTCAAGGGGAGAGAAAACTCTCTTTAGGTACATTAGGGTAAAAGGGAAAATGAGGAGGATCTTATCAGGTTTAATAATTAAGGGACATGGGTGGAGGAGGATGGAAAAAAGGCTGATTTACTGAATGATTACTTTGGTTCAGTATTCATCATGGGGGGGGCTAGTATGTAGAGGAGGCCAAAGACAGGAGGGTGAGAGGGCAAGAGTTAGGACCAGTCTTGGAAGAAAGGGTGCTCAGGGACCAAACCTTGAAGGTGAACAAAATGCCTGGTCCTGACAGGTTTTGCCTTAGAGTGCTGAAATAGCTGGGGCAGACACAGGCAGTACTGTTGGTAAATCAGTTTACTTGTTCCCTGAAGACAGGTGGTTCCAGCAGACTGGATGGTAGCTGTTGTGGTACTGCTTCACAAGAGTGGGGACAGGGATGATCTGGGAAATTGCAGGCTGGTCAGTCTAACCTCTTGTAGGCAAGCTGCTGAAAACCATCATTAAACTAATTGTGGAATTCTTAGAAGCAAATGGGTTGTGAGACATGAGGAAGCATGGGGTGTGCAGCAGGGGGATCTTGCCAAACTAATTTGCAAACTTTGCAAACTGTGTGAGAGGCCTTTCGGCACCATGCAATTCTGCT
Organism: Neoceratodus forsteri; assembly: GCA_016271365.2. Taxonomy (NCBI): domain Eukaryota; kingdom Metazoa; phylum Chordata; order Ceratodontiformes; family Ceratodontidae; genus Neoceratodus; species Neoceratodus forsteri. The sequence goes on from CM028131.1 coordinate 1,114,151,176, forward strand.
TTAAGTTGAACCAGCATAACATTCTGTGGTGATTTGCATATGCAGCCCATGATGCTTTGCATTGTGTGGGCATGTGTGATTTTGTATTTTCTTGAAACTTGGCTTCCCAGCCAAATGCCCTTTGGGGTAACCGTTGCCTCAGTGTTTGAGCACAGAGGTTCTTTGTCTTTTAAATAGTTTTTTATTTTAATGGGTTCACCATAACATAACCCAGACAGACCATCTTAGGGTAGCTGGTTCATTCCACTGGGGTGTCAAACAGACAAGGTATACTGATAAGTCCTGGCACTACGAAACACGTGTCTATGTCATCTGTTAGCACCCTTTGCAAACTGTGTGAGAGCCCTTTCGGCACCATGCAATTCTGCTTAAAGTTGAACCAGCATAACATTCTGTGGTGATTTGCATATGCAGCCCATGATGCTTTGCATTGTGTGGGCATGTGTGATTTTGTATTTTCTTGAAACTTGGCTTCCCAGCCAAATGCCCTTTGGGGTAACCCTTGCCTCAGTGTTTGCACACAGAGGTTCTTTGCCTTGCCAAACTAACCTGATCAACTTCTTTGATTTCATCACAAAGGCTTTGGACAGAGGCACAAGCAGTGGATGTGTCATACCTCAACTTTAGCAAGAACTGTGATTCCATTCCATGCTGAAGGCTAATAAAAATGTTCTGTGACCTGGGGCAGGAGACAGACTTATCAGGTGAATAGGGAACTCGCTGGGGGTGGCAGGATGCATATGTCATCAATAGGGTGCACTCAGAGCCCAGGGAAGTTACAAGTGGTGTACCTCTTTGCCCTTTTTATGGAACCCTTAGCACAACATATCAGAAAGGCAGAGAATCTCTTTGGAATAACAATGTGGGAGAGGGAGCATCAGATTGCACTATATGCGGATGATGTTCTACTATACCTCCGAGACCCAGAAATTTCCCTTCCACAAGCCTAAAAAACTGCTAGATTCCTTTGGTCAGGTATCAGACTACAAAATAAATATTACCAAGACTGAGGTCCTGACCTTCCATTATCTTCCCTCCCAAAACATACAGAACCTGTTTCCCTGTAAATGGAATCTAACAAAGCTAAAATACCTGAGGATACACTTAACACGCACCTTAGCCTCTGCCTATAAAAAAAATTTCATCCCATTTGCCACACAACTAAAAACTGATCTCACAAATTGGAGTGCACTCCCTCTCAGTCTGTCGAGAAGGATCAATCTGATTCATATGATTACCCTCCCCAGAGTCCTGTACCTCTTCCAGAATGTCCCGATCCCTTTAAAACAAGGCACATTTCAAGACTGGAATAGAGCAATATCCAAATTCATTTGGGCAGGACAAAGGCCTAGGATTTGCCTAAAACTCCTATCCCTCCCAAGGTCCCGGGGGGACCTAGCCCTGCCAGACCTACACCGTTACTATCAGGCGGCCCATTTAACTCACATCACCTCCAGACAAACGTTACCCCTTGACACACACTGGGTGGAAATCGAACAAACCCAGGTCTCCAGTACCGAATACTGCGAGGCCCTGTATCACACTGAGGTGCCCCTCCCCACTCAACCCGCTCCAGACCCTATCATACAAAATCACATCAACATATGGTGAACAATTATGAAACAGCAGCACCTGACCCCTTCCTAGCCCTACTCTGCCCCATAGCCTGTCTCCCAAACTTTCCCCCAAATAGGATAGTCTTCACCTTCCAACATTGGGAGAGGTATGGGTTGAGTTACTTAATACAGATCACCGCACAGGGGAGGCTCTGGTCCTATGGGGAAATACAAAGGAGGTTTGGACTACCCAACACCCACTTCTACAGATACCTACAGCTGCTGCATTATTATGATGCCTTACCGGAAGGAGTGAGAATCTTGGAGCAATACCCTGCACTGATCACCAGACTATGTCCCTCATCAACACTTTAAACCAGAGACATCTTATTTCCACCCTCTATCAATCACTTCAATATACACCAGAGGCTCTTACTGAGAGCATTCGACTACGATGGCAGGAGGAGTTGGAGGCACCCATTACTGAGGCAGAGTGGCAACTAGAATGCCAACACTCAGTGAGAATGACCAGCTCCCACCAGTGGCAGGAATATGCCTGGAAAACTTAGTCCACTATTTTAGAACACCAGTCATTACCAGACATTACTCCCCAGGGTGATTAGCCTCCTGCTGGTGCCAATCAGGTGAAGAAAGGGCACATCACACACACATTATGTTCACATGCCCAAAACTACACCCATTCCTCCAGTCCCTCCAAATGGAGCTCCAGGAACTGTTTCAAAACAGATGTACATCCTACTGTAACTCCCCCGAGAACTAAGAGACCCCAATTCTAGATACCTCTTAACCATCCTATTAACGGCTAGTAAGAAAGCGATTGCCAAATTATGGCTCACATCTGAAACCCCCCTCAGTGCCAGATTGGTGGCTTATTTCCAAACAAATTTATCGAATGGAAAAAATAACTCCACAAACTTAATGACAATGAGGAGAAGTAGAGCTCCAGGTGGACAGGATGGCTCTTATACTACATGATGAAGGATGGAACCTTTGTCCCTTGAGCCTCTCTGACAGTTAAGGGGTAACATCACTAACTCGGGGAACCCCCCTCTCCCATACTCACTTACTCCCCCCCACATGCCCTGGGGGACCCCCAACTGTCTCCCCTGCTGGGATGAGGATTTACTGATCTAGCTGTGGTTAATGGAATGCTATGCTGAATAATTGACCAGATAGTATAATTTATTGACACAGTTGTAACTTGCATAAAAATCAGAATGCGATTAGCTGAACCGATGAATGTCTACCAGACAGAGAGATATTTGGGTTAATGCCATAGGACTTACCCTGCTGAGGTTCCTACCAATTGAACCTGTTAAAAATGCTGTATGTAACTCTCAAGTTCAATCGATTGTAACATGAAAAATGACAATAAAGATGATATTTACCAAAAAAACAAGTGATGTACCTCAGGGATTGGTGTGGGACCATTGCTCTTCAATATCTTTCTTTGCAGTGGGAATCCAGAATAAAGTGTCTCTTTGCTGATGGCTCTAAGATCTGAGGCAGAGTGAGTACCGAGAAGGGGATATCTCAGCAATGTTCTGTACAGTGGCAAAATGACCCCTTTCTTCCTACTGCTGAACCCTGTCAATGCATCGCTACATTATTTTGCCTTTCCCACTGCTTTACTACACTATGCATATGTTTTAAGGTGGTTTGAAATCACTACCCTCAGATCCCTTGCTTCCTCAGGGTATTGGGTCACCCTGACTGTCAATCCTACAAATCATTACTTGACCTCTGGATTTTTGCTTCCCATGAGCATGACCTTGCACATTTTGGCATTGAAGCCCAGTTGTCCGATCCCAGACCAGCTCTCAAGGCTCTCCAGGTCCTCCTTCATGTCTCATATCCCTTCCTTACAGTCAACCATGCCACAGAGCTTGGTGTAATTCTACAAAAAGGTATGTTTTTTCATTGATGTTGGCTCCAATATCACCAATGAAGATGTTAAAAAGTACCAGATGGAGCTCTGATTCCTGTGGAACTCTGCTAGTGACCTTCTTCATACCCAAAGATTCCACGTTGATCACACTGTCTTTGTACTGCCTCCCAATCAGTTGCCCAGCAACTTTGTCAGTGTGTCCACCACTCCAAGATCCCTCAGTGTCTCGATTATTCTTTTGCGTGGAACAGGGTTCAAGGCTTTGCTAAAGTTCATATGCTGCATGTCTACTACATGAAATTTATTAACAACCACCTTCACCAGTTGAAAAAGTTAATCAAATTTCTTTGACACAGACTTCCTGCCACAAACCTGTGCTGTCTGCCATCCTGCAGCCCATTAGTTGCACAGGTAACAGATTACAAGTATCTCAGAGTTTGGATAGATCAAATTTTAAAGTTTGATTATCATATTACTGAAATGACTAAATGATGAAATAGAAGGACTGGTGCCCTTAGACGTACAGCACAATGTATAAATAAACTAATAAGAACAACCATTGTAAATCAACTGCTGGTTCCACTATTGGACTATGGTAGCCACGTGCACAACCTTGCAAATAAAACATTGTTATAAAAGGTGGGAGACTCTATATAACTGACTGGCTAGATTCATTCTCCGTTATGATTATAGGGCACACCACTACAAGCTATACGAAGACCTTGATCGCTATTGCTTGAAAATAAAAGGAAGCTAATTTGGGCTAACCAAATGTTCAAAGTATTAAATGGGTCTAAACCATTGTATCTTCTTGAAAAATTTGAAAAAAATGAACACAAATACTGTTTGAAGAAAAGTAGCATTAGGGATTATAAATTGCCAAGATCAAAGAATACATTTGGTGAAACGACTTTTCCCTGAGTAGTTATAATCTTATGGAATAATGTAAGTGAACAAACTAAAATTTTTGCTAAAACCTCCAAAATGTTTGTAATAGCAATGAAACAAGAACTAGCTATTCGTTGCATGTGTGGTGGTTAAAAGTCATTAAAGTAGGTCTTGCAAATGTATTATGTCTATTCATATGACGTGGTCTATGTGTAAATTGTTGTGTTGCTTTTTAATGTTAGTTATTAGTCAGATGGAATAATAGGGTATGCCGGTCTCATAGTCTCTCTGTTTGAAACATTTATCACAATTCACTGTTCTATGTCTGCCGTGCATGACAGTCAAGGCATATCAGTCAGACAGTATCTAAGATATGTGTAGAAATGCCTTTGAATAATAAATATTATTTGTTATGTTTGTTTATTAAATAAGTATCTTAAGTGTATTTGTCTTTTTTATAACTCTAGGCAATATATATTAGGACAAGGTAGTTAGGTAGTTTTTAAATAGGCCTAGTAATGTGCTTGAACACAAGTATAAATGCCTGTTATGCTTACTTAGTAAATAAGTGTCCAAAGGGTAATTTGTTTCTTTTTATAATTTTAATGTAACTAAACTGTAAACAGGACCACCCTGAAAACAGGACCTTGGTCCTAATGGTGTGATTGTACCATCTTATTCCTGCACAAAAATAAAGATTTTACTACTAGTTACTAGGATCTCATTCATTCTTTCTTTATGTATGGTTTCCATCAGTTTGCCAGTTATTAATGTCAGACTAACTGGCCTGTAGTTCTCTGGCTCATCCCTTGCGCCACTCTTGTATAGAGGTACCACATCACCTATTCTCCAGCCCATAGGCACTATTCTGGACTCCAAGGAGCAGTTGAAAAGGTCTGCTAAGGGTACAACAGCGCCATTTCCCACAGTCCCCTTGGGTGCAGCCCATCTGGTCCTGGAGTTTTATTTTACCTCAGGACTGAGTCCTTTGAGTACCCTGTCTATGACAATGGTTTCTGTGCAGTTTTGACTCCCATTTTAGACCTGTCTCAACCCTCTCCGGTGGCAGTGTCCCTTCCTTCCCTTTTGTGAATACTGAACAAAAGTGTTCATTCAGTATTTCTGCCTTACCCTTATCCACCACCCACCCCTTACCTTGTTTACCTTGGCAATGCCGCAGTTCTTGTCTTTGTGTGCCTCTTCTCCTTGATATAGTGAAAAAGGGCCTTGTCTCCTTCCCTAACTCCTTCATTTATCCTTAGTTCCATGTCTGCTATAGCCCTTTTCACCACCATGTTGGTCTCATTCAGTTTGACTAGGTAAGCCTCTCTGTCAGTCTTTTTTGGCTACCCCTGAATTTCTAAAAAGCATCATTTTCCCCACTTTATTGAATTTTCCACCTCCCCTGTGAATCACATTGGATTCCTATTCTTCCTTATTTTTTCCCACCTGTTTCAGATAGGAGCAGGTGACATCTTGAAGGCTATTCCTTTTTGATGGCCCAATTTGCTTCTATTCTCCCCTCAAGGGAGGCCCACAGAAAGGAGGCAGAGGGCACCAAAGGGAAAGGAAGCAGCTCCTGGTGGGGGACCCAATTATTAGGGGTATAGAACTGGGGGGAGCTGGGAAAAATGAAGTAAGGTGCCTGCCTGGTGCCATGGCTTGGAGGGACAGGAAGCGCATCCTCAGGATCACGAGAACAGCTGCAAGGGATTCCAGCTGGACGTAATTGTCCACCTAGGGACAAATGACTTGGCTCATCATGAGATTAGAGCAGTGAGGACATTGCAGAGTTGGGGAGGGACCTAAGATGAGTAGAACACACAGTATCCTTCTCAGAGGTGCTGCCTGTCAAAAGCATGGGGAGGCGAGGGCAATGGCACCATGCAGTTTAATGAATGGTTGAAAAAATGGTGTGGAGCACAGGGTTTGGCTTCATTGGGGACTGGGGTTTCACCTGAGGGACACCAGCCTTACTGGCAGGATGGTCTGCATCTGTCCAGGAAGGGAACAAGTCTTTGAGCAATCGGTTTAAATGCTTCATTGGCAAGCTTTTAAACTAGTCAAAGGGGAGGCACTGACAAGCAGCAGAAAATCCCAGCCTCCCTACAAAACAGGGTACTAAATGAGAAAAGACTGAGGTAGAACGGTCAGTGGGGGATGCTGCAACAGAAGGTAAAGCCATCAAAAATGGAGAGCAATGAGTACTAATGCCTGTAGTCTGGGTAACAAGCTTCCTGAATTAGTGGCCTTGATGGAGGAGGAACATCTGGATATCGTGGCAGTCACAGAAACATGGTACACACAAAACCATGACTGGGACATAAACATACCAGGTTACACTGTCTACAGGAGGGACAGGGAGGGTAAAAGAGGAGGAGGAGTAGTTTTACATAAGGGAAGGAATAAAAGCAACAGAACAAAAGGGTAAACAAGGAGGAGAAGAAGCACTGTGGGTAAATTTGGAGACAGGCAATGGCACCACATACACACAGGGTTAGATACAGACCTTCTTCTCAGGGGAGGAAATAGACAGGGAAATGATAGAAAGTATACTTAGAATGGCAGAAAAAGGGAGATATTGCTGATGGGTGATCTGAATATGCCAGATGTTAACTGGAGTGCAGTTGCAGCTGCCACTCAAGAGTGCAGTTATTCTAGATACCCCACGGGGCATGCCTTAGACAACTAGTACTGAGCCCACTCGAGAGGGAGCAATATTAGACTTGATTCTCTCAAATGGAGATGGAGAGAAGATTACAGATGTAGAAGTGGGTAGCCATCTGGGAACTAGTGACCATCGAACAGTATGGTTCACAATAAACACAGCAATAGAGTCATGCACAAAGACAAAAGTACTGGACTTTAGGAGGGCTGACTTTGCCAAAATGGGTGAGTGCCTAAGGAATGCACTAGCAAATGGGCAGGAAGGAGGGGTGGAAGAACAATGGGGAATAATAAAAACTGCCATCACAGAGGTAACGAGCCTTTGTGTGAAGCAAATGAACAAAACAAGACGATGTAAGAAACCACTATGGTTCTCAAAGGAAGTGGCAGTGAAGGTTCAAGAGAAAAAGAAAGCATTCAGGAAGTACAAGGAATCGCAGAAGGAGCAGGACAGAGAACTACATCAGTTAAAGCAAAAGGAGGCTGGGAAGGCAGTCCGAACAGCAAAGGCCCAGACTGAGGAAAAGATAGCCAACTCAGTTAAGAAGGGGGATAAAACCTTTTATAGGTACATCAGGAGCGAAGGAAGACCAAGGGAGGGATAGTGAGGCTAATAAAGGGGAGGGAGGGTGGGCAGAGGGAGACTGTGAAAAGGCAGAGATACTAAACAAATATTTTGCTCAGTATTTACAAAGGAAGAGGGGAGGTACATAAACAAACAGTAGTAACACGCTGGATACAGAAGTTGATACCGCCAATTTACAGAAGAAAGGGTTCTGAAAGAACTCTTAAACTGAAGGTGGACAAAGCAATGGGGCCTGATGGGATTCATCCCAGAATTTAAAAGAACTAAGGGTAGAACTAGTGACACCACTGACTACCCTTTTAACAAATCATGGGAGGATGGGGTGGTACCCGAGGACTGGAGGAGGGCAGATGTGATTCTCTTCACAAAAGTGGGAGCAGGGCAGAAGCAGGAAACTATAGACCTGTTAGTTTAACCTCAGTGATAGGGAAATGATGGAATCACTTCTAAAGGAAAGAATTGTTGAGCATCTGAGGCCAGAGGGCACAGGACCCTAGGCAGCATGGATTCACAGCTGGAAGGTCATGCCAGATGAATCTGATAGATTTCTTTGACTGGGTGACCAAAGTAGTAGATCAGGGATGGGCTGTGGACATGGCCTACCTAGACTTTAGCAAGGCATTTGACACAGTCCCACACAAAAGATTAATATACAAGTTAGCCAGCCTGGGAGTGGGTCCCAAGATGACAGCCTGGGTAAAGAATTGGCTGGAGAATAGGACACAGAGAGTAATAGTAAATGGAGTCCACTCAGAAGAAAGGAGGGTTACTAGTGGGGTACCGCAGGGTTCAGTATTAGGACCGGTCCTCTTCAATGTCTTTATGTTTACATTGCAGAAGGACTGAAGGAAAGTATGTCTCTTTGCAGATGACACTAAGATCTGCAACAGAGTTGATGCACAGGGTGGGGTGGAAAGGATGAGAAGGGACTTGGCAAGGTTAGAAGAATGGTCAAATGTATGGCAGCTTAGAGTCAATGCTAAGAAGTGCAAGGTAATGCACCTGGGAAACAAAAACCCAGGGAAGAGTACATAATGGGGGTGAGATACTAACAACAACAAAAATGGAGAGGGACCTGGGGTAGCTATATCAGATGACCTAAAGATGGGCAAGCAATGTGAGAGGGCAGCAAGGAGGGCTGGGGATACTGGGATGCATAGGAGAGGCATCACCAGTAGAAAACAGGAAGTTATTATTCCTCTGTACAGACAGCTGGTGAGACCACATCTGGAGTACTGTGTGAGTTCTGAGACCCAGTCTCCAGAAAGACATAGACAGGATGGAAGCTGTCCAGAGGAGGGCAACTAAAATGGTGCAGGGTCTGCACCAGAAGACATATGAAGAGAGACTTAAGGAGCTTAATATGTATAGCCTCGAGGAAAGGAGGGAGGGGGGACATGATAGAAACTTTCAAGTACCTCAAGGGAATCAACAAAGTCCAAGAGGGTAGCATCTTTCAAAAAAAGAGGTGTGCAAGAACAAGAGGGCACAATTTGAAGATGGGGGCGGCTCAGAGGTAATTTAAGGAAGTATTTTTTCACAGAGAGGGTTGTGGATGCATGGAATGGCCTTCCGGAGGAGGTTGTGGAGTCAAAATCAGTGGTGGAATTCAAGCATGCATGGGATAGTCATAAGGCAGTTCTGGGGGGTGGGGTAGGAAGAAGTAGGCTGCTGGTTAACTAGGATCTGTAGCTTATCCAGTAGGTAGGGAAATGGGCAGACTGGGTGGGCCAAGCAGTCTTTATCTGCCGTCAAATTCTATGTTTCTATGTTTCTTAATTCCCTTGAGTTTTTCTTTACATTTTCCCCCTCATATTAGCTCTTCTAAAATCAAGGACATGCATTTTGGAGTTCATATGCTTCCTGCCTAGCTCAATAGTAATCTTCACTGATAGGTGGTCTCCATTTCCTAAAGGCTCTTCTACTCTGATGTCCCTGACATAATCATTGTTTGTCAGCTTGAGGGTTAGGGTCGCATTTTCCATTATCGGCTCCCTGACCCTTGGATCAAGAAGGCATTCTGGAATGCATCCAGAATGAATTGGCTTCTGTCACTGCTGGCCCTTGGGATGCTCCAATCTTTATAAGCATACTGAAGTCTGCAGTGATCACCACCTCCCCCTAACTTTCTTATTTGGCCTTCTAATTCCCTGTTCAGTCCTTTATTCTGGTTTAATGGTCTACAGACCACCCCAAACTCACCTTCCAGCCTTTGTCAGATTCTATGTGTGCCAATAGTGTCTCCACCCCTTTATTGCCTACCAACTCCCATGTGGCTTTTGTGCCTTCCCTTCTGTAAAGGGCCACTCCTTCCCTCCTCACCCCAACCCTACTCTTCCTAAAAATTGAATACTCCAGTACAGTGAGGACCCAATAATGATTCAGATACACCCAAGTTTCTGATGGCAAAGCCTGCCCTGGAGGTTCCATACTTTGTTGATCAGACTCCTGACATTAATGCAGATAGCTTTCCATGGTGTCTAATGTCCCCTTAAACCCTTGTTTGTACTATTGTGATGGCCATGGGTAGATAACTGGTGCCTGATTATGATATGATTTAGACATACATGTTCTTGTAAAGGAATCAACAGGGTGGATTGTATAGTCTTGTTCATGAAGGAATGAGAGCACAGTAACTATAGAACACAGGTGGAGACTGGTGGAGGGGATTCAGGAGGGACATGAAGAAGTTCTTCTTCACATAGTGGGTGGTGGATAAATGGAAAAGACTGCTCGGAGAGATGGTTAAAGCCAAGACTTTGTCACGATTTAAACTTGAGTGGAGAAGATACAGTATAATAGAATAGTAGGACCCATGGGCAGAAGAGCGGAAGGAATACCAGGGAAAGTGAATCAATGATTAGCCACTAGGGCTGTCAGACCTCTAAGTCCAGGCTGGCATTAGGCTGAGCAGGGTGTTAGGCAAGGAAATGGGCAGACTGGATAGGCCATTTTTTTTTCTGTTGACACTATCTATGTTTCTATGTATGTTTCTGTGTTATAAACTGGATTGTGATTTCAAAGCTGGAAAAGATGAAGTCTAACAAGAAAAGAGCATGATATCTATTTAAATGTCTTTAGCAATAATGAATGGCAAGAAATTCAAAATCTTTGGGAATGTTATGAGATACGAGTCCTATTGATGCTGGCAGTCAGTGTTTTGCAGAAAACTGCAAAACCACTTTAAATCAGCAGTATTTATTATGCGCATGTTGCTTTTTAGCAGTAGTGTATTTCTGGCAAAAATATGTATATATCAATTTTTCTTTTCATTTTATTTAATTTAATTCCTGAGCTGAGATAAGGGATTTTACAGTTTTTAAAAATTCCTGCTCCTTTGTAATACCCCCATGAAAAAAATTAAACTTCTTTGGGTGGTGCATTTCTGTTTATCACCAGACGCATGGGCTAGAAATCATCATAATACCTCCACAGTATAAATCCAGTATGTTCAGTCCAGAGGTACCCTATATTAAGGAAGTGTTTGAATATTGTGAGTGGCAGCCATCTTCAATGACTTCACAAAAGGTTCACAAAGGAGTAAGGAGCAAAAAGGCTATGTGCCCATAATTGCTTCTGTGTATAAATAGTACGCTAAGCTACCACCATCTTAAAAAAAAATATATATATCTAAACTATGCTTAAAACTTTATTTGCACTTACACTCAACCACATGCCTTGGTAGACTATTCCATGGGTTTACAACTTGTACAGAGTAAAAGTACTTTATTTTATCTGTTCTAGATCTAGTTGACTTTAATTGTAATGGATGACCTCTTGTATTTGCTCCACTATCCCTAAAGGACAAATTTAGTTGATTAAATAAGTAAGAGTCATTAACAATATCAAACAATAGTAACATGTCACCCTGCAGTCTCCTATATTCCAGAGAATATAGTTCCAAATGTTTTAGCCTTTCTTGATATAACATATTGTACATTCCTCTTAAAACTTATTTTTTTCTGTTTTACCCCATTTTCAGAAAAAAGTGTCAAGGTCCCTGTGTCTCTTTCCTTCATACAGGATTTTCAGATATGGTTCATTCATTCATTCACTTTCTCATCATATTTAAAGGGAGTGGGGGGGGTGGAGATCCTGTTAATAATCTAATAAAAACTAACATTAATTCACCTGTCCTTTAATAATTTATATATTTAATTCCACCTAGAATGGGCTCCACATTTCCAAAAATTGATTCTTTAATCCATTCCTAATATACCAAGTTTGTTCTATCCTGGATATATCAATTACTAACTTTAACCACTGATTGAACACCGGTGGCTCTGGATCCCTCCATTTTAGTAAAATGCATTTCTTGGCAACTATAAGAAATATCGTTAACAGTTTGGCATTTTGCAGATCCAAAGTTGATTTTTCTGGAGTCATAGCCAGGAGCTTCAACACAGAAGAAAAACAAATATGCTTCTTCATTACCCTCTGTGTAAAACATTCTATGTCATACCAAAAATTTAACAGAGAGGGGCAAGAAGCAAGAGTACCTGTAGTGCATGTACACCTAAGGCATTTATCAGATAAATTTGGATTCATTAATTGTAATTTTTTTGGGTATAATAAATTCTGTGAATTGTGTTCATCTGTATTTGCTGAAGTTTCATCAAAGACACAGTCTCTACATATGTTTTGATAATATCTTGCCACATTTCAACTGAAATTTTTATCCCTAAATCCTGTTCCCATTTTCTTCTCACCCTATTGGTATCATGCACCACGCCCTTCAATAAAATAGTATATATTGATGAAATTGTTTTTTCCCCTCATTTTATTCTGTACAAGATCACTGATCAATTTGGGATGGTCTTTCAATTTAATTTTTTCCTTATTTTTATTCAAATATAACTTGATTTGGTTATAATTTTTTTTTTGATTCGAAGCCAAACCAAACTTGTTAGAAATTTGCTCATATGTTTGAAGAATATTATTAGAGCAGATATCCCCCAATTGATTTATTCCTGCCTCCATCCATATTTTGGAGTAGTTATTTCCTATTGAAGGTTGAAAATTACAATTTTTATTAAGTGATGTAAATTCCGATATATCCTTCAAACACTTCAATTTATTTTGAGCCATAATCCAACACTGATAAGTTGTTCTGGTCATCATGGGAGCTTTTAATATTTTCACAGAAATACCTGAATATAACAGATTCATAAGAAAGACATAAGGCTGTGCCCCAGTTTCTATCTGAGTTGAAAATAGCTGTAATGTATCACCAGGGATCCAATTCCAAGCTTGAGTCAGTTGAGCTGCAATATAACATAAATGGAAATCCAGCAAAGCCTGTCCCCCTTTTTGTTTTGGGAAGCATTAAGGTCTTCCATGAAATTCTAGCACTTTTACTTTTCCACAAAAATTTCATTATCATGGTTTTGAGTTTAGAGAAAAAACTAGTTGTAATATGGATAGCCAACACTTGAAAAAGAAAAAGAACCTTTAGTAAAATCTGTATATTAATTAAGTTGACTTTGCCTGTCAAATACAGTGAATTCCATCTTTTAAAATCCAAATCCATTTGTTGCAATAATCGTTCAAAATTCAAAGTATACAGGTCCATTAGTTGCACACTTATATTAACCCCCAGGTATTTAATGTAATCTTCCTCAATCTTCATTTGGTTTCCCAAGCCAACTGGTAATATAAAGTCATTTCTTAGTTTCAAAAGTGATGTTTTAGTCCAATTAATTTTGTAGCCTGAAAAGAGACCAAAAGTGGTTGTAACTTGAATTATCTTTGGAATTGATACCTGGGGATTAGTTATGTACATTAATATGTCATCTGCATAAAGACTAATTTTCTCCTTCTTTGCATTAATTGTTATACCTCTTATTTGTTCTATCTTTCTAATCTTAATAGCTAAAGGCTCAACTACCAATGCAAAAATTAGGGGAGACAGAGGACAGCCCTGTCTTGTGCCTCTTTCTAATTTTATTTTATCTGACATTACACTATTTACCTTAATTACTGCAGTTGGTTTATTGTATAATAATTTCAACCATCCGCTGATCTGTGCACCCAGGCCCATCCTCTCTGTCACCTCAAAAATATAAGGCCTTTCAATCCCATCAAAAGCTTTCTCAGCATCGATAGCAAGCAATACTGCATCCAATTGCTGGTTCAGATTGATAATATTCAAGATTTTTCTGATATTCTCCAAGAGTCTTCTATTCTTAATAAATCTATTCTGATCCTGATGTACTAAAAGAGGTAATACATTCTCCAAATGCTTTGCAATTATCTTTGTGAAAATTTTATAATCAGTGTTTAACAGAGAGATGGGCCGATAGGATGCACAGCTCAGCGTATCCTTACCTTTCTTCAAGAAAACCTGTATAACGGCTTCCCTGAAAATGTCCGGAATTGATTGAGTTATTATAAATGAATTAAGTAAAGTTTCAAGGGGGTCAACCAAAAGATCTTTATTAAATTTATAAAATTCTGCTCCCAGACCATCTGGCCCCGGAGCTTTATTATTAGCAAGTTCTTCTATTATAATTCTAATCTCTGATTTTACTATAGGTAAATCCAATATTATTTTAATATACTCTGGTATTTTAGGAATTTTTAATGGGTGGAAAAAAAGAAGGATCTGTTCCCTGTCTCCCCCAAATTCAGACATATATAAATCTCTATAAAAATTCTCAAACACCCTTATAATTTCAACTGGGTGGTTCTTAATGGCCCCATTATGATCTTTTATATTATTAACTGTATTCTTAGTTAACATTTGTTTGGATTGCCATGACATTAATTTTACTGTCTTGTCTGAGTTGAAAAAATAGTTTGATCTAGCACTAATTATCTGTCTTTCTGCCTGTGTATTCATTATGAGGTTGAACCTGTCTCTCTTTTGGAGTAATTGTTTATAGATCTGAGGATCTAATGTTGAACTATGAATCTGTGATAATCTCTGTATTTCTGCTACCAACAGAGTCAAATTAGCCCGACTTTTCCTTCTATAACTATTAGTCAAAATTATAAGAAAACCTCGAATACACACTTTATAGGCTCCCCATATATTGATTATGGAAGTATTTTGATTCAAATTAAAATGAAAATATTCTTTTGTGTATTTAATAATTTCATTTTTTTCAAACTCTCTAGACAATAATGAAATATCCATTTGCCAAAACCTGGAAAGTCTCTGTGTTTTACTTATTTTCAATGAAAGAGAGCATGGTGCATGATCTAACAGGGCTATAGATAAATATTGAACTGTTTGAATACCTGGGAGCAAAGTTCTTAAAACCAAGAAAAAATCAATTTGGGAACACATTTGATGCATCGGAGAAAAAAAAGAATATATTCTCTTACTTGGTTCCTTACTTGGTAATAAGGAACAAAAGAAGGCCGTGGCCCATCGAGATTGTCCCCCACCACTATGGAGGAAACATTAAACCTCAATACTATTTAACTCTAACCACAGGTCCAAAGCTTTTTTAAAGGATTGGCTCGAGCTACTGTCTACCAAATATTGTGGTAAAATATTCCATAATCTCGGAGTTCTTATCGTAAAATAGTATTGTCTTTTATTAGTTCTTGTTTTGGCCACCTCAATCTGTTTGGTATGTAGTCTAGGGGAATTCCTTCTGTTGGAGAATTGTAAACCACATTGACACATTAGGTCCTGAGAATTTGAGATCTTATGTAATAATAACAGATCACCTCTAGTACGTCTAGTTTATAATGAGTGTAATCCAGTTTCATGCAGTCTAGTATGATATTCACAATTTGCAAGTCGAGGTACTAATTTAGTTGTCCTCCTTTGTATCCTCTCAATTCTAGCAATATCTTGTTTAAGATATGGGTTCCAAAACGGAGACCCATAATCAGAATGGGGCCTAACATAGGTCCTAAAAAGGGGGATAATGCATTCCTGAGTCCTAGAGACAAATGCTCTTTTAATTCTGGTCAAAAGTGAATTTGATGTTTTGGCTACCTTAGTACACGGATCTATGGAGGTAAGCTTATCATTCATGATAACACCCAAATCCCTCTCAGTTATTGAAACTTTAAGGGGTGAGTTATATAAATAATAACTCTGTCTTGGGTTATTTTTGCCATAGTGTAACACAGTGCATTTATCAGGATTTAACATCATCCCATTATTAGTTGCCCATTCTTCTATAGCTTTTAAGTTGTTACTAAGCTTAGTCCTACTAGAGACAGTGGATACAGCACCCCCTAATTTAGTATCGTCAGCAAACTTCAATAAAGGACTGTCAGTACTGACTTTCATATCACTAATATAAAGGTTAAACAAAGTAGGTCCAAGGACCGAACCCTTCGGGACCCCACTGGTTACACAGCCCACGTCAGAAAGAATAATGTTTACCCTAACTTGTTGCTGTTAGCCAACCAGCAGGAGACCCATCTGACCAAAATCTGGGAAACACCCAAGTTCAGCAATTTGTCAATAAGTTTACCATGGGGGACTTTATCAAAAGCCCTACTGTAATCAAAAAGGATGACATCCATAGGCTACCCCCTATCAAGTCCCTCACTCACATAATTATAGAAAACTATCAAATTAGTAGTGCAAGAGTACCCAGACTTAAAACCATTTTGTGAATGATCAATTAGGTTCTTACTAATTACTTCTTGTTCTAGGAATTTTTTTTATAATGTTTTCCATTAGTTTGCTAATTACAGATGTTAGACTTATGGGACAGTAATTTTCAGGATTAGAATGATTACCTTTTTTAAATATAGGTACAACTATGGCCATGGCCCAGTCTTGTGGAATAAATCCTTCTTGAAGGGATTTATTAAAAATAATAGTTAAAAGCTTAACTAAAATTTCAGATGTCTCTAGTAAAAATCTAGGATTTATGTTATCAGGTCCTGGGCTTCCACTCTTTTTTAAGGAGTGTAAAGTTTCAAGTGTATCAGTAATAGATATATTGTAACCCATAGAAATACTGGCTAGATATGATTTAAGTATGAGATCATCTTTTATTGAAAAGACAAAGCAGAACTGCTCATTAAAAGCATCTGCAATTTCTTTATCCGTGTTTTTTAAAGAGTTATTTACTTTTATAGGATCCATATATCTATTGTTATCTTTTTTACTATTGTTATCTTTTTTACTATTGAGATAGGAGTAGAAAGATTTATTATTATCTTTGCTATGTGCCAAGCTAAACTCCATTTTCTTTTTGGGCTGTAGAATAGTTTGTTTTAACTGTTTTAACACTGCTTTATATCTAAGTACTAAATGAACTTTATTGGTGCCCTCACTCTATTTTAGTAATGAAAACAACCTTTGTTTTTTATTAATTAATTATTTCATGATTTTATTTAGCCATAATGGAATCTTCCCCTTATTGTTATATTTCTTCTTATTCGGTACATATAGTTCCTCTAGATCATAGATTGTTGTTTTCAGGAAATTCCGTGCTTCCTCAACAGATAAGGGGGATAATAATTCTTCCCAACATAGATTGCTTAATAGATCATTAATAATATGGAAATGTGCTTAATCATAATTTTTCAATTTTCCATAACCTAATTTTGGTAGTGAATTAGTAATGAATGTAAATGAAATAGAATAATGATCACTAGTGCCCAAGGGGTCTCCAGTACAGATATTAGATATATTATTTCCTATATTAAATAATACTAGGTCCAATAAATTATCACCCCGCGTTCTCTCAGTAACATGCTATTCCAGACCTAGATTCACAGTTAGGGAAATCAATTCTTTTTCATCATGTGTTTTCCTAGACAAGACAGTCCAATTTATACTTGGCATATTGAAGTCTCCCAAAACTAAGATATTGCCTTTATTGGCCATATTTAATATTTCATCGAGTAATTTGGAAGAGTACTCCATATTTGCTGAAGGGGGTTTATAACACGTACCAGCCCTTAATTGAGTTTGTCCCCTCACCTGGATGTTTACCCATATGGTTTCTAAACTGTTGGACAGGGGGTAACTGGTAGGAGGTTATATCCTCTCTAACATATAAACAGATCCCCCCCCCCAATATGTCCTAAATGATCTCTGTGGTATAACTTGTAAGCAGGAAGACACTTAGTCCATACAGAGTTGGAGTCCCACCATGTTTCGCTTATGGATATAATTCCATAATCATCCCTTAAACATTTGGCTTCAAGTTCAGCCAGTTTAACTTGATTCAGTGATCTTGCATTCAGGGAAAGTACCTTACAAACAGATTTCTTACTGTTAAGATTTTTTTAGAGAACATGAAAGGGTCCTGTTCTCCTCCCAAGCATCTAGTTTAAAAGCTTGTTAATGGCTGAAGCTACACTTTTGTCCAGTAGGGAGCTACCCCTTCTGCTGAGGTGTAATCCATCTCAGCAGAACAATGGCACTCTTTGATAAAATTGCTCCCAATGTGTAAGGCGTAATATTCCCTGATGGAGGCACCATTTCCTAATCCAATTGTTAAAGGCTTTAATTTTATTGGTTATAAGTTTAGTAGCCCTTGGGACAGGAAGTATTTCAGAAAAACAAACAAGACTATCTTTTTCAGCCAATATATTATTAAGTGTTATAATGTCCTGTTTGAGTTCTTCCAAGCTAGCTCTATTTACATCATTAGTGCCAGCATGTATAATAAACATTGGATTAACACCAGCCCCCTTAAGTACTTCTTTAACCACAGATGTAACAGTGGAAATTCTTGCCCCTCTTAAACTGGAGCATGTCTGATTTAGTTTGTCCACATTACACACTGAACGGTCAATATGTTTAATAGTAGAGTCCCCAATAACAAAAATTTGTTTATCATTATATAGAGTAGGGTCTGTAGCTTGGGGGGTTAATTTATCCTCCTTTGAACAAATAGGAATACCCCCCAAATTTGAATGAGCAATTTCAAATTTAGCAGTTATCTCTTTTTCTTTCAAATAGGGACAAGTTGCAGAATTTTCCCCTGATGTAGTGGGTAGTTTTATATCCTGGGAAGGTTCAGTGTTTTCTACAGAAAGGATATCGTAACTATTTGATAGGGTAATTAAGGGAGCACTGTGAAATATTTGGCCTCCCCTGTGTTTCATTTTGTGCTTAGTGACTATAGCCCAATTATCTGACTCATCAGGTGGAAGGCAGGTAGGGGTATTGACATCATCATTAGAATTTTCAGGAGTCACAGAGGGGTATTTTGATTTCTCTGGAGATGTTATCTGGCCTAACATTAAATCTATGTAATCTTATAAGACCTCAATCTCTGGGCTAACTGCCCTAGCTGATTGTAAATGAATAATTTTGGCTTGTAGCATTTGTAGCAGCAAACATGTATGGCAGACAAAGTCAACAACCTGTGGGCCCCTACCAAACATCTCACATGAAGAGCAAAAATTATTTGGTTCCTTCATTGCTATACACTTAATAGTAAATAATACAGTAACCTACAACTGACTTACAAGATTCCAGAAAGAAAGACCCCTTTTGCCCCTGCAGTCCCAGCGGACACAGCAAACACACGCAGATGCGCACGCTTACCAGCTTGGCTCACCACCGGGCAGTCTTATATAGTGTCAGAGACCCCAGAAGTAGCAAGGGAGTCACGCTCCAAGGCAATTCTAGCAACCAAATGAATGTAAAATCAAATATAACCTTAATACAACAGCTATTATGTCTGGATGCAAGCCCTGTAAATGAGTTCAGCACTCCCTGGTGGCAATGTGTAGTTCAACTAACATAGAACTACCCTCCCTCTACCTGCTCACTAGAACAGGGCTCAATAAACAGTCCTACACATCAATGGTACATAAAATAAAATGTTTCATTCAGTTTTGCACACAAATAGCTCCCTGGAGATAGGGCAAGCCTAGCAGCTCTCAGTGAGCTGTGTAATGAATTGCGCTCACCGCCGGGCAGTCTTATATAGTGTCAGAGAACTCCCTCCACAGGTCAACCAATCCCAAATCAAGCAGAACATTTTTTTATGGTCATTCGAGAGGATGTCCAGGCTTTATCTAACCTTGATGTTTTATCCAGCTCCTGCAACACCAAATTGAAATACTCTCCTACTAAGTAGGGGGCATCAAATGTAGACAAGGTTAGAAAAAATTCAGAAAAATGGTAGGTGAATTCTGATTCGGTGCATATAAAACAGCAGCCATAAATTTAATATTATATATTTGCATTGTAATTATCACATATCTTCCCTGTTGATCTGTGCCCACACATAGAATATCCGGCATTACCCCGTTCTTATTATAAGCCACAAATACCCCCTTAGCATTTGTGGCATAAGTTGATGTATGGATCTTTCCCCACCGGTGTTCCAACCACTTGGTGTTATTTTGTGTTAAATGTGTCTCCTGAAATAATCACATATGTACCTGTTTTTGTTCCACTAACTTCAATATTTTAATGTTTTTTTCAATTTTGCAGGCCCTTAACATTCCAGGTTTTTATTAAAACTATTCCCCAAAAGAAAAACAAATCAAAAAATACAATATCAGGATCTTCCCTCCTCTTATATCCAATTTTCATGATTTTATGAATTTTTTTGTATTTTTACCATAGAACCACTTAAACACTAAATTCCTACAACTACAACTAAATTTAAGTAAAAAAAAACACTACACTACCCATTCTCTTTACCCCCTTCCCCACAAGATGAAAAATTTATCATCTCAAGATGCCAAAGATGCCTTCTAAGGTTTCGAGTGGTTGTTTATTTCACAGATGCTTATCCTATTTTATACTTTTTTTACTATTCAGATGCAGCTCTGATATTCTTTATCCCCTACTCCTTTCTTTACCCCCACATAAATAGCTTCTGAATTTTTACTTAATTGTCTCTCATTTTTTAACCTCTTCCCCCTTTTACTACCTTCATTCACTAAGTATGCTCATGTGCTAATGTATAAGCTTCCATGGCTTCTTCCGCATTACCGAATGTATGAAGTCGCCCATTCAGCACAAAACGGATCTTAGCAGGATACAAAATTGAACAACAAATCCCTTTTTTGTATAATTGCTTCAGTGGGTTAAACTGTTTCCTTTTTTCTATCGTTTCCATTGAAAGATCCGGATATGCGTTAAATTGTAAATTTTCGTATTTCAGTCCCTTCGCAGTTCTGGCCTTCTGTAAAATGGCCTCATGGTCTTGAAATTTCAGAGTTTTTACAAAAAACGTGCATGGATAGTCCAAGTTTCCAGTCCGTGTTCCTGCTCAATGCGCCCGATCCAACACCACTTTATCTTCGGGGAATTTTCTATCCAGGGCTATGGTTAGTATTTTCTCAAGATATGCGAGCGAGTTATCTATGCCCTCCACCCCCTCTGGGAGTTTACAGAGCTTGATATTCGCTCTGTATGCATGGTCTTCCTGTTCAGTGACCTTCAAATTGTTTTTGTAACTGCTGGATTTGCTGAGGAACTGTGAGATGTTCTTTACTGTTGAAACCCTTTCTTCCAGCTGTTCAGTCCTGGTAGTTAACACTTGAAATTTGGAATTCATATCTGAAAGGGCAGCTGCTACTGTCTGAAGAGATCCCTTGATATTGCCCAGGGCATCCATCATTTCCTTTTTCATTGTGAAAACAACTTCTAACACTTCAGCTTTAAATTTAAAATCCCCAAATTCTCTTCTGATGGTGCTAGTTTGGCTGTTGCTATATTTCCCAAAGCCATTACAGTCTCACCAATGGCTCCACATACTCCTTTTTGGGCCTGCCGGTTCAGGCCTTAGGCTCCCTGTATTATTTCTTCAGGCCTATTTAACTCCTCCAACAAATCCTGTCATTCTAAGTGGAGCAGCATCTGAGCTGGCTGTACCTTTGCTGTTTCATTCACAATTCGAGAAGAGGAAGCTTGTAGCCTTTCTTCTGTTTCATTCCCTATATTCACATCGGTAACTAGATGTGTACTTTGTAATGATTCATTTTCATTTTCCTGCATTGGCACAGAATCTGTGTTTTTTTTTTTTAGACAAAAGGAAAAGTAAATTACCTTGTGTGGTTTTGCCTTTACATGGGCTTACAAGCGGAGATAAAACTTGTGGAAACTCTATTAGTGGCGGTTGTAGGTCAGGAGAATGAAGCGTTTTTTCCTTCGCTTTTAACTGAGATGCCCGCAATTTTGATACTTTTTCTGACCTTCCTTCCATAAACTCTTTATACCGCTGCCAGGATTTGGACATGCTGGGGGGGATCCTTTTTTTTTTTCCTCCAACAGATTCACTATACAGCTACCTCATCAAACTGGGCCATTTCGAACCCAGATTTGTGGTGAAAATTACCACACTGTGTGGCTCGTAGTGCAAAAAAAAAAATAAAGACAAGAAAAAAGAGAAAACCAAGGTTACCGTTCCCTCATTTGGAGATCAAAATTATTGACCCGGTAAAATATCCTTGTGTTTTGACCCTACAACACTGCAAACTTATTCTTTCTTACCGCCGTACCATACCATTTACCACAGAAGGAGCCGACTTCAGTCTTGAAGTGATAAGCCACCTTAGCACAAGTCGAAGTTGCTTGTGATCATCCTCAGTAGTGTTCAGCATCCGTTCCTCCTGGCTATCTTGGAGTGTACAATGTCAGAATGAGAACTGACATCCGACATTCCTCACAGGCGCCATCCTCTTAAAACTTTAGTTGCTCTCCTCTGTACCCTTTCAAGTCTAGATATGTCACTTTTCTGGTATGGACACCACACTTGGCAGCCATATTCCAAGACTGGACAGACATAAGCTCAATACCGTGGCATAATCACTTCTGCTCTTCTGCTTGCAATATTCCTCATAATTGCTCCTATTACTCTGTTTGCTCAGGCACCACTATAGATTAGTGATCTTTTGTGATCAGAGAACTGCTAATTATTATACCCAGATCCCTTTCACTGTGTATTGATTTTAAGACAGTGTTACATAATGTGTATGTATGAGGCAAGACCTTTCTGCCTAGATGAATGACACTACATTTAGAGATGTTAAATGTCATGTCCCGTTTATATGCCCATGTTGAAATGTTGTCCAGGTCATCTTGTAAACTGTGAATACAGCTTGCTGTATCACTGGGGCCACCTAATTTAGTGTCATCAGCATATTTAATAATCCAATTAGATATGCTATTATTTAAATCTGCTATAAAGATCTGAAAGAGTATAGGACCCAAAACTGATTCCTGGGGGACACAACTTGTCACTCTACCTTCCTAGGATAGGTAACCATTTATAGAAACTTTCAGTGTTTGGTCCAATAGCCAGTTTTTAATCCATTGAATTAAAATAGGGTTTATGTTCATTTTCTGCATTTTCAAAATGATTGCCCAGTGTGGCACTGTGTCAAAGGCTGTACCTAAGTCAAGCAATATGACATCTGCACTGTCCCTGATGTCAAGATGACTACTTATATTCTCTTAAAAACATAAGTTTGTTACACAAGACCTTCCAGAGGTGAACCTGTGCTGTTCCATATCCACAATATTATTAATTTTTACAGTATATGCCCTAGCAATTGGTCCTTGATAATAAACACCAGAATTTTGCCCACTACAGACATTAAACTAATGGCTCTATAGTTAGAAACATCTTGCCTATTACCTTTCTTGTGGATGGCGACAACGTGAGCACATCTCCAACTATCCGCTCTCTGCTATTTAATGATTTTTCGAATAGAATTTTAACTGGTGGGGAAATGCTTTCTTTCATAATTCTCAGCATCCTAGTGGTGATACCATCAGGGCCTAGCACTCCATGTGATTTTAAATTTGTGATTGTATCTTGTATGCATTTTTCAGTAATTGTAATCTCATTAGAATGAACTATTATTTGGGATAAGGTCTGACAGTTATCAGAAAATACAGAGCAAAAATATTTGTTAAAAGCGTCTGCTATTTTGGTTGGTTGAGTGATGTTAATTTGATTCATTACTACATCAGTTATTATGGGAGAAGATTTTGATAAAGAATTAATGTACCCATAGAACATTTTTGGATTATTTTTGTTAGGACATTTGTCCAATTCCAATTCTTTTATTGCTTTTGCCTTTTTAATCTCTTACAGTTTTTCTGGACTGTTTTAAATTTAGTTTATGTAGTGTCGGACCTGGCTATTTTATATCTGGTATATGCATTATTTTTCTTTTTTATAAGCTTACAGAGCACCTTTACTAGTCCTTTTGACTTTCATGCATAAATTACCCCTTCTTGCATGGATTCTGGAATTGTATTTCATTACTGTTCTCTGTAGTTAGTTTTTGCATTCTGAGCTGCTAAAAAGTGCAGGGTGTACCAGAGTGTCTGTAGCAAGCCTGGTGTTGTTGTGGCCCAAGGCTGTACTGCTGACATCACTGTATGGCAGAAGAGTGACTCACACTGTAGTACAGTGAAGTTGCAGCAGTTTTGAAGGGAAAATGACATTACTAGGTGTACATATCATGGTCCCTCTTCACCAAGACACCTTGTTAGCAATGCATTATACCAAAATCCAAACGCCTTGTCAGTATGTTTTTTTTTTTTTGTAAAACTGACTTACTTCTGCCTCTGTAACAAAGCATGGGGATTGTGAGAAGATTGAGTTGCCGTCAGCACCTTTCCCAATCCTTTTAACTTTCATGCATAAATTACCCCTTCTTACATTGATTCTGGAATTGTATTTCATTACTGTCCGTTACAGTTAGTTTTTGCATTCTGAGCTGCTAAAGACTGCAGGTGTACTAGAGCTTCTATAACAAGCCTGGTGTTGCTGTGGACCCAGCACTGTACTCTGACATCACTATATGACAGATGAGTGGCTCACACTGCAGTACAGTGAAGTTGTGCAGTTTTGCAAGGGAAAACTGCATTACTAGGCATACATACTGTGGTCCCTCTTCACCAAGACACCCTGTTAGCAATGCATTATGCCAAAATCCAAATGCCTCATCAATACTTTTTTTATAAAACTGACTTCTGCGTCTGTAACAAAGCATGGAGGATGGGGAGTGGGGCGAGAGAGAAGATCGAGTTGCTGTCAGCTGAGACAGGTAACTGTCAGTTTATGCATCGTTCTGATTAGTGTCTATACAGTGATCATTTGAAAGCAGTAATGCCTCCTCAGCCATGCCATACTGGTGCCTTCCATGTCTTTCTGTAGTAAAGTGCCTGGCAGTCACTGCTGAATGTCCTTTGTCACAGCATGCAGTTCCCATATCAGAATCTTAGTATATTGGTGGGATTACAGGCTACTAAGCAGTAGAGGGTAAATTCAGTCCCCAGAGTGGAACATTTTTTCTTTCTCACAATTTATGTAGTATGAGAGAAATTGTTAGATGTCATTGCTGATTTTAGTGATAGACTTTCAATGACGTTTGAAGTTCTATATTGCTGGTAACTTGAAAAGTTCCAGCTCAGACTTTGAGGTTTAAATACAATGTGAGAAACATTATGTCAAAGAGACAGACAGTTCATTATGACAATTCACTGCAACTGTGTGTGGGGGGTCTGCAATAAGTATTGGATGTCTTTGCTACAGCATGCATATTCTGCTTTGAAATCTTGCTACAGTAGTAGACCTACAGACTAGCAAACAGTAGAGGGTAGGTGGTCTGGGGTTGATCCCAAGAGTGGAATTTTTATTTTCTTTCTCATTGCAATTGATAGATGCTCTATCCCCCAAGTCACTTACTTTTTCATTACTGGGGAAACATAGAAACATAGAAGGCGATGGCAGATAAGGACCATGTGGCCCACCTAGTCTGCCCCTTTTCCCTACTTAATGCAATACTGCAAACCCTAGCTGATCAGCCGCTTACACTCTTTTCCCTACTGTGCGAGTACTGTTATGTCTATCCCATTCATTCTTGAATTCCTCTACAGTTTTTGCCCCCAGCACCTCCACAGGGAGGCTGTTACAAGCATCCACTACTCTTTCTGTGAAAAAGTACTTTCTCATGTTGCCCCGAGCATACTCCTGTCTAGCCTCATGTCATGCCCCCTTGTTCTTGTACACTTTCTTTTCTGAAAGATGCTGCTCTTCTGTACCTTGTTTATACCCCTGAGGTACTTGAATGTCAGCTTGTCAGCTTTCCCTCTGGCCACATAATTATTTCATACAAACCTTCTTTGGTGTGTTTAATACCATTGGCACTTTGATTAAATATCTGAGAGGGTTAAAAATAGGCTGATTAGGAATCTAATGATTCCAGAAATACATTTGTACTAAGAAACTATTTGGTAGCTGCATATGCTATATGCCGAATAAAAATATTGCTGCTTAATAAATAAATACATACATACATACATAAATATGTAAATAAATAGCATGAATCCATTGCTTTGGTATTGCAACAGTATTTAGTATATGATTGCTGCTCTGTCATACCTTGTTATAATTTGCATATAGAATGCATAAACATACCTATCAACTCCTGGGGTTTTTGCTATTTTTATTTTTTAGTGATGTCCTCATTCTTCAACTGTAATTGGTGACGTCAAGTTTTGCTTTACCTCCTCAGAAACTGCATAGACAAAAGGCAAATATACTTTTCTAGGCCCTCTTCACTCACATTTTCCTCATGAGCTGAACTGAGGAGCAAATAAAAGCTGCAGAAGTATCATTTCTATTTGGAGGACCTGTTTCAAGAAATGGAGTATGGGGATGTCTTTCTTTTGGAACTATTAGGCCTGGATGTGTTTTTTAGCCTTCAAGACAGCAGCTTTGATGCTCTTGGACCAGAGTCATTGTATTTTCTTTGTTGTCTTACGCATGCGCAAGAAACATATTGCTGTAACTTGGAATAGCAGGTTTTGGAGGTGCGGCCCTGTAGTGGCCAGTGGCACCACTGCTTTGTGGGGCTGGGCTCTGTAGCATGAATTAGATTGCACGCTGTCTATGACAGCAGCGCAAAAGCGTGCCACCACCTTGAAAGGATTTAGCCGCTGCAATGAGGGAGTGCCCCCTCATTGCAGGACGTGCCTTCCGTGGGGTAACATTTCAATAAACATGGTGGAGCCGTCTGCCTCTCACAGTCCCCATAACAGCCGACGTCGGGGGTGCCCAATCCCCCTGTTGGCATTTTCTCTCACCAGTTCATTTGTTGATGGGGTAGCCCAATCCCCATCAGAATAATCTCCCCCAAATTTGTTGTGAGCCAAGGGAATTTAATCCTCAGCTCATGTTGCCCAAAAGCATACCCGGTGGCCGACGTGGGTGCCCAATCCCGTTGGCTTCGCCTCCAAAGAAACACCCAGGGTATGCTGGCATGCTGGGAGCCCACCCCAACATGCCCAAAGCATCCCACGTTGCCAGTTATTTTCCCCTGTAAAACAGAAACGGCCCCTCGCTGTCTCTTGTGCCCCCCAACCTGCACCCATCCTCTACGCACCCACCTCCCCACATCCCCCCTTACCCCATACTTTCCTCCAGAGGCTGACACGACGATCTTCGCTGGACCGGGAACATATCTGCACTCTTCAAAGCTGACCACGAGCTGAAGAAATGCCAGTAAGCTGTATAATGGCATAAATAGGGTTTTTTCAACTTTGGTGGATATCGCGGCCATTTTTGGGAATTTTTTCACCAAATTTTCAACATGGGGTTCTTGGGACCCCACCTCATGAACTCAGTTACTTTCATTTTGTTATTCTGTCCTGAAAGGTGATTTCGTGGTCACTGTGCGGAACCACCTGTCGGAACTGATTAACAAAATGACAGTGTCACAGTTCATACCAAAGGCTCCCAAAAACCCTATGTTGCAAATTTGGTGGAAAAATTCCCCAAAATGACTGTTACAAGCATGTGTTGCACAGTTCCTACGCACGCTCGTAACTTCAAGAATTTTTAATATTTTCACTCCAGATTTTCAACATTGCCATTTTACCACACCTCCTTATGAACAGTACAGCTGTCATTTTTCACATCTCGCCTGAATGTGTTTTGCATATGCTATGACAAATGGCACAGTTGGTGTGCGAAATCAATGTTCTGGCAGATTAAGAAATCACAGTGACACTGTCCATGAGCAGAGGTCCTAAAATACATATGTTGAAAATTTGGTGACAAAATTCCACAAAATGCCTATTTTATGAACGTGCGTTGCACAGTTTCCATGCACACTTGTAAGTTTGAGAATTGTTAATATTTTCACTCCAGATTTTCAACATTACCATTTTTGCGCACCTCCTTAAGAACAGTACAGTTGTTATTTTTCACGTGCTGCATGAAATGTGGTTTTGCACATGAGCACAATGGCGCGGTCACTGTAGGAAATCAATGTTTGGGGCAGATTAAGAAAACCACTGTGACAGTGTTCATGAGTGGAGGTCCCAAAATGCCTAAGCTGAAAATTTGGTGAGAAAATTCCACAGAATGACTGTGTTACGAGCATGCATTGCGCAGTTTCCATGCACACTCATAACCTGGAGAATTTTTAATATTTTCACTCCGGATTTTCCACATTGCCATTTTTGCACACCTCCCTAAGAACAGTACAGTTGTCATTTCTCACATCCTGCCCAAAATGTGGTTTCGAGCTACTGGCGCAGAATGGTGCAATCACTGTGGGACATCAACGGTCAGGACAGATTAACAAAATCACAGTGCCACTGTTCATGAGCAGAGGTCCCAAATGCTTTCATGAGGTGGGGTGAGAAAAAGTCCATGTTGAAAATTTGGAGTGCAAATACCAAGAAACACCCAGGGCGTTAAAGTTTCTAACCATAACGTCCCACCCTGTAGAGACTAACTGGCGTCAGGGGTGTGACTTTAGATTGTAGGTTCTAGTGCTCACGCCATTCCACCCCCAACCCCACCATGACCCTGCAGCCACTGACAGGCATCGAACTGTGCCTTGCATTCTTTGGCCCCAAAGTTCACCCCATTCTCCTATACTGCACCCATCTCAATGTATTTCCATATAGAATGGAGTGAGCGTAAACCTGAGGACCCCAAGGCAGAAATCGATACTTGTCGGACTCTGCAGGGTAGGGTGAGGTGAAATTACACGAGCGTTATGGCTGACACTCAAAGACACATCTCAGTGCCTGTCAGTCTCTTCAGAGTGGTGTGGGGTTGGTGTCACTTTTGTAATTCACTGCCATTCCTTTTATGCATCTGTCTAACTCGTGCACTACCAATGCCAATGTCAGCAAGACAACATTCGGTATTGACAAATGCTTGTTTTAATTTGTTTCTTATCTATTTTATCATTAAGGAATGTTTTGAACTGGGCCACAACCCTTCTTAGGGCCCTCAGTGAGGAATGGGTTTGTTTAACTTTATGTTCTGGCTATATTTTCTAACACTGATGTTCTTTATTGGTATGTCTCATCAGCTACGATACTTATGTAGACTGATTTTTATTATATTTTTTTAGTTTATGTTACACTACACAAGAAATGATCTATTTCCAGGCAGAACTGGGGAGCTTAGAATTTGACAAGTAATAGTTGGACAATTGACAATAATTGAACAAGTAAAAGACATATTTATTTGGTTTAGCTTATCCTAGTTATGGTTATTAATTTTATTATTTTAATTTATGTACTTATGTGAACCATTGTACAGCGCCTTGGTTTTGAAAGGCGCTTTATAAATAAAGATGATTTGATTTGATTTGATTTTGATTTAAAATGAATGCAGAGAAACACAGGAAAACTACAGCACAACAATGTAAATGCATAAGAATAATAATTCCACACTGATATTTACATAATCACAAATTATACTACAATACCAATTAGAGCCAAGTTTAAAAATTGATTGAATGAATTGGCTTTCCTAGAGATGCCAACATATAGATGTGAATCAGTCACATAGACAGCAGTTTCCAAGTAATAATTAGCTAAAAAAAACACTCACACAAGTAGTATTCCATTTCTGTAGCTCATGCTGCAGTATTAATGTGTGGCACATAACAGTGCGAACACTGGTGGAGCAAAACCCAATGTATTGCTTTGTCAAGGGAAATAGTAATGTAGTATGTAATACTTGGAAACTTAATTCTATATCTAACCAAGAAAAGAACATCATGCTGTAAGAGGACTACATTTATAAAAACAAATGAAATATAATACGTGGAAGATGCCATCCTGTTTGCCTCTGACCCGGCACCCCTCAAACTCCACCAAACTCTCCAACACTGTTTCCGTGAAATCGAACAATGGCTCACCACCCAGCGTCTAATAATTAACTACAATAAGGCAAAAGTCATGATCTTCTGCCATCCCCAGAACCCACTCAAGAACCTCTGCCCCCAATTTCTCACTGCTAATCAAACCCCCCTAGAACAAGTAAGCACCGTTAAATATCTAGGGATCACACTAGACCCTGCCCTCAACTTTAATCAACATATCCTACATCTATCAACTGCCCTTAGCTCCAGACTAGGTGTACTTTATCGGTATAAACACTGCCTCACACCTGAAGCATTACAAGTTACCATAAACTCCTCTATCCTCTCTCTGCTAGACTACGGCATTCTCGTCTACAGGGCCGCGCCCTCCACAGCCCTCAATAGACTCTGGCTCATGCTTAACAAAGCCTGCCGTCTCATCCTTGGATGTGATCGCTTCACTCACACCTGCTCCCTATACAGTACCACAAACTGGCTAAACTTAGACAACAGAATCTGTTATCACACCTGCCTAATGACCAAAAAGATAATCCTAGGCCTCACCCCCCCTGCCCTTGACAAAATTATCCTCCTAACATCTCCCGGCAGAACCACCCGTAGCTCATACAAACCGTTGCTATGGGTACCCCGTTGACGGACTTCCCAATTCCAGTGGACCTTCAGTTACAAAGCCCCTTCCTGGACTAACCCGCTCCCTAGCCTAATAACTGATGAAACTAGGCTTGGTCCTTTCAAAGCCAGGCTAAGAAATCACCTACAGGCCTCTAACCTATGAGACTGCAACTGCCCCCCCCCGATGACCTAGAACATCTTTAAGAGTCCTCCATAGCTAAGTGCTTCTACGAGCTAACTTATTTTTGACAAACAGCCTCCTTCAGAACCTCTCTGCTACCTGATGGCTGTGCGAATAACTGTAAATCATATTATCCTGTAAGGGTAGTCACTCACTGAACAAATGTGTAACCATGTTAAGTAATGTAAGATAATGTAATGTACAGCAATCTGTAAAAAATATTGTCCCTGTTATCTTCTATGTATGACGCGAAACCTTTGTAAATGAGTCTTTTACTTAAAGGTCTTTCTGAATATCTCAATAAATAAAATTAAAAAAAAATACACCTTATTCCATTGAGAGAAAACAGAATTTGACAAATATGTTTTATGTATTTTTTGAATATCTGTTTTGGAGGCTGAAGTCTGCATCTAATGCAAGGACATTGTCAGGATACACTTGTTTCTACTTTGTTTTGTGGGTGATCATATTGGATATCTGATTCCAGTTTATTTTATTCTTGGAATACAAAGCCTTTTGTCCATTAGTGCAGCAAGATCAGATAGCTACTGTCTGGGAACAGTATTTTTCAGTGTATTGTGTTATATTCTGTTTATTATTTTTTCACTTCATGCTATTAAAAGCTCTGTATTTTTTTATTTCCTGGGTGTTGTAGTAACCCTGATATTGGCAGATTGGTAATTTTAATTTTGAGCTTCCAATCCATTGAATCCAAATGCAAGACACTAGAAATTACTTCTGAGTGGTTACTTGCTTTATAGTTCCAGAAATGAGCACATAAATATTCACGTCTCAGTATATTAGATATATCATACTAACATACTAAGATGCCAGCACAGTAGACTTAATGGACTATTGAGTCTACTCAAAAATCAGCACCTGGTCAGGACACCCTCGCTGCCCCCCGTAGACTCCCTCGATCCTCTCCCTATCAAAGTTACACCTCCAGATCTGGCATTACTTAGTTTTACCTTCCCCTTATACATGTCCCAGCCCCTCTTGAATCCCTCCACAGTATTAACAGCCACCAGTTCTGCAGGCAGCATGTTTCAAGGGTCCTCCACACTCTCAGTAGAGTAACATCTCCTAGTCCCCCCCCCGGGCCTCCCGCCAGCCAGCCTCATGGAGTACCCCCTGATGGCCCCCTCCTCCCTCAGCTGGAACACCCTATTTGGGCTGACCTTATTTACTCCCTTAAGATATTTAAAGACCTCGATCATATCCCCTCTGTCCCTCCTCTCCTCCAGGGAGTACAAGTTAAGCTCCTCAAGTCTCTCCTCGTAGGCTCTATCCCCTAGTCTCTGTATCATCCTGATCACCCTCCTTTGGACCCTCTCCAGAAGTGCAATGTTTCTTTTCAAGTACGGGGATCAAAACTGTATGAAGTACTCTAGGTGCGGTCTAACCAGGCAGTTATACAGAGGGAGAAGCACCTCCCATCTCCTTGAGGTTATTCCCCTGGGGATGCACCCGAACATTTTATTTGCTTTAGCTGTAGCCCTCCTACACTGCTTAGAGTTATTCATTTTGGCATCCACAACCACCCCAAGATCCTTTTCCCCTCCCAAAACCTGTAGTTTCTCCCCTCCCAAAAAGTACCCATGAGCTGGGTCCTGAGGCCCCAAGTGGAGAACATTGCATTTCTTGGTATTAAACCTCAATTTCCAGGTGCATGATCACCCCTTCAGAGTCTCCAGGTCCCCTTGCAGGGCTCTTCTACCCTCCTCCCCATCCACCACCACCCCAGCTTTGAGTCAACAGCAAACAGGGTCATCCCACTCCTGATATCATCCCTTATGTCTGAGATGTAAGCATTAAACAGGAGTGGACCCAGTACCGACTCTTGTGGGACCTCACTAATTACTCTTCTAGGACTTGATACCTCCCCCTGGACCACTACCTTTTGAAACCCTCCAGTTATCCAGTTTCCTATCCACCTTACCATCCTTTCCCCACCCCCATTCCCCCCAGCATGTCTAGCAACCCAGGGTGTGGCACCGAATTAAATGCCTTGCTGAAGTCTAGAAAGAGAACATTCACTGGCCTGCCCTGGTCCAGTGTCTTTATCACCCAATCATAGAACTCCACAAGGTTAGTTTGACATGATCTGCCCTAAATGAAGCCATGCTGGTGAACATCCAGATGGCCCTGAGTCTCCAGAAACACCTCTAGCCACTCCTTCAAGATGGCCTCCATTATCTTGCCTACCACTGACATCAGGCTGACTGGCCTGCAGTTGCCCGGCTCCTCTCTTGAGCCACCTTTGTGGATAGGCATGACATGAGCCATCCTCCAATCCTGAGGCACCCAACCCGTCTGAAGGGAGGAGATGAAAAGTCCACCAGAGGTGCAGCAAGTACATCTGCCATCTCCTTTAGCACTCTGGGATGAAGGCCATCTGGACCCGGTGCCTTATCTGTTTTCAGGGATTTAAGGCCTTCCTTCACCCTACAAACAGAAATTTCAACATCTGTGACCTCCTCCCCTCCTCATTTCTAGCCTGCCTCCCCCGTAAGGCATAGACCCTCCAACAACTTTAGTGAAGACTGAGGCAGAGTATTTGTTGAGTACTTCCGCCTGCTCCCTGGCCTCCTCTGCATACCCACTTCCTGACCTCAGTCTGCTAATCTGCCACTTCCCTTTCCTCCTTTCCCTGATATACCTAAAGAACCCTTTCTCCCCACTTCTGATCCCCTGTGCCAATCTCTGTGCTCCATCCTCACCTTGGCTGATCTTACCTCGTTGCCTTTTTGGATATCATCTCATACTCCCCCATCCATGACCCTACGCGAGTGCTTGTACCTTCTATAAGCAGCTGTTTTCTCCCTCACCACCTCCTGGACCTCCCTGGTCCAGCAGCTTGGCTTTCCGGCTCTACCAAACTTGCATCGGACCTTCATGCAGGCTTTGGTAGCTTCTAGGAGCCCTCTTTTAATAATTTCCCACCTGCTCTCTGTGTCCATGTTTGGTCTGATCCCCTCCAAATGTCCCTTGAGGATCTCCCCCATACCCTTAAATTCCACACCCCTAAAGTCAGCCACCACTGTTTT
The DNA here is from genome assembly GCA_016271365.2 of Neoceratodus forsteri. Lineage (NCBI taxonomy): Eukaryota > Metazoa > Chordata > Ceratodontiformes > Ceratodontidae > Neoceratodus > Neoceratodus forsteri. Next base: position 1,114,184,675 of record CM028131.1, read on the forward strand.
AGTGCGGTTTCCCTTCCCCCAGGTCTTGTGAAATCAAACTGTGGCATGATCAGTCCCCGCCAGTGTGTCCCCTACCACTAGGTTCCTGACCAGATCACAATCCAACAGGACCACATCCAGGATATGACCTTCCATGTCGGATCAGCCACCAGTTGGGAAAGGAATGCATCCCGGAAGACGTCCAGCAGGCGTTGCTCCCTAGTCAATGAGGATGCCTTAGTTCCACAATCAACCCCTGGCAAGTTAAGGTCACCCAGCACCACAGTTCTAACCTCACCCTGACCACAGTGGCTTCTGAGATTTGCCACCAGGCCTTCTTCGAGTTCTTCCACCTGCATGGGCAGCCTGTAAACGACCCCCAGATTTACCCTCCTACCCCCTTCGTGCTTCCAAGGTAACCCATAACACCTCTACATTTCCCTCTGCACCCTCCACCCTGGATATATTGTTGTCATTCCTAATGATGAGTGTTACCTCACCTCCCCTGCCCACAGCCCTGTCCTTCCTGAACACAGTATACCCCGTTAGGTTTAGGTCCCAATCGTGCCAAGGAGTGGCCCAAGTCTCAGTGACTGCTGCCACATCCACATCCCCTTCAGTTAGCATTGCCTGAAGTGCAGGCATCTTATTTCCCATGCTCCTGGTGTTAATCGGGACCACCCTCTATCCCTGCCCCTTGCCTTTGCCCATCCCCCAGCCCGAGATCCCCCAGTTGACTGCATGCTCCTGATTCCTTGCGCACAGTCGGGTATCCCCATTAGGCACCCCCTTCCCTCAGTTGGGAGGAGAAGGCTAAGTCCTCCCTTGATGTGCCTGTTAGCAGAAAACTGAAGCCCAGCCCTCCCCCACAGGTTCAAACCCTACCTAGCTGCGATGAACTCAGTCAGTTTTAGTTTCAAAACCTCCTTTCCCCCATGTTTAAGTTGAGCCTATCTCTAGCATATAGCCCCTTGTCCTTCCAAGTTGCACCCCAGTCCCCCAACAACCCATACTCCCCAGCCCCACACCATGCTTTGAGCCAATCATTAACCTCCCAGATTTTCTGTTTGTTTCCCATGCTATCTCTAGGCACCAGTAGGATCTCTGAGAAAGAGACTGTTTTTTTTTTATAGTTGAGTTACAAGTTCATAAGGCCAAGGCCTATAATGAACTCACCACCATATGGTTAATGGTGGTATTTATATTTCATTTCACTCATATAATCATCCAAAAGTGTTTTAAAAGTTTCCACAGTGTCACTGGCAACAATATATGTAGGTAATGTGTTCCATAATGGTGGCGCTCGCTGTGTGAAGAACCTCTGTCTTCTTTGAGTTTTATTAATGGAGAATTTAATTTTGTCTTTGTGTGATCTGGTATTATACTCACAATCCTGCTTCTCCAGACATATAATATCTAGTGTTTCTCTATTACGTAAGGTGGTATATAAGATCACCTCTTAATAATCTGTACTCATGTGAGTACAAGTTCAATGACTTAAGCCTTTCCTCATATGGGAGATTTGCCAGGTGTTTAACTCTCCTAGTGGTCCTTTCCTTTCCTTTCCTTCTCCACCATGCTCAGAGCTTCTGCAGTAGTTGGTGCACAAAAGGGAGCACAGACTCCAAGAGGGGCTTAACAACACTTGTATGCAGTGGCATCAGGACCTCAGCCCTCATACTTTTTATGTGTCTGTGTATGCATCCCAATAAGGAATAGCATTTATTTACTGTTTTTTTGCATGTACATCAAATTTTTAATCATTAGTAATTATTACACCAATATCTCTTCCTCTGTGTTTATTTGTATTATTGTATTATTTACAGTATAACTTGCTCCCGTATTGTTATTTCAAAAATGCATCACCTTACACTTTGATTCATTAAATGTCATTTTATTCTCCTTGGCCCAGACTCCTATCTTATTCAGACAATCCTGGAACCTGGTAACTGATTCTGGGTTATTAACTATGCAGCCAATTTTGTAGTTGTCTGCATATTTTCCTATCCAGACATGATCACTTGTCTGCATTGTTGACACAAGAATATTAAACAACAAGGGGCCCAGTACTGAACCCTGAGGGACCCCACTTGTCACATGGCCCCAGCTTGATTCATGTCCTCATACAACTATTTGTTGTACCCTTTCATTTAACCACGAGGATATCCACTTGATAATATTACTGTTCAAATTTATTTTACACAATTGTTCAATAATATTTTATGCAACACTGTGTCAAAAGCCTTAGTGTAGTTCAGAAAAATGACAGCCACAGGCATTCCCCCATTCAGAACCTCACTAACTGGCTTGAAAAAACTGATTAAATTAGTTAGGCAGGATCTGCTGGACGTAAAACCATGCTGTGAGATATCACAAGATACAGTTCTATTTATATTATCCATCATCCTTGTTTGGATTATTCTCTCCATCATTTTACCAATCACAGAGGTCAAGCTAATAGGCCTATAATTCCCCACAAGTTGTTTGCTGCCTCCTTTGTGTATTAGCACAATATTAGCACATCTCCATTCCTTTAAAGTGCTCCCATTTTTTATGGATGTATTATATAGCACTGCTAGCAGGCCTGACAATACATTAACCATTTTTTTAAGGAATTTTGGGGCAATACCATCCAGGCCTGGTGCAGAGTCTTCCTTCAGTTTATTAATAATATCCATCACTTCTGTTGTAGTAATAGACTTCATTGTTTCATCATTATTTAACTGCTCAATTGTAATATATTCCTTTGGGAGGAACACGTTCCTAAGTATGTATTTAATTCACTAGCTATATCAGGTTCTTTGGAGATTACTATATCATTTACTTTTAGTGGTCCTATAGTATTCTGATTACCCTTCAGGGATCCAATATAATAAAAAAACCTTTTTTATTATTTTTTTAATCAGTTGCTAAACGAATCTCAAGTTCTTGTTTCCTTTTTTTGAAAAGATTTTTAGTCTTTTTTACCAATATTTTGTATTTTGTTAAGTGATTTATGTTCAAGGATTTCTTATATTTTCGATATGCCCTATGCTTTTTATTTATGTTTTTTTTATTTCATTTGACCACCACAGAGGAATTCTTTTTGATCTATTATTATATTTTATCCTCAAGGGAACCCATGTATTTATACAGTACATAATCTTGGTATTAATTATATCCCATTGTTCTTGAAGGTTTAAATTTCCAGTTAATTCCTGGACCCAATTCCAATTACTTAAATAATTTTTAATACTATTATAATCTGCTCTGTTGAAATCTCTAATTTTTGTTATTCCATTATTATTTCCTTTAGTTATTGTGTTCACATTAAACTGTATCATATTATGATCACTATCAGCCAGTGGTGGTAATACTGTCAGTTCAATTTCTATATTTCTAATATTGGTCAGAATTAGAGTGAGTATATTGTTCTCCCTGGTAGGTTTCTGGACTAATTACTCAAGATTATGTTGTAATGTAAATTCTAGAAACCTTTTTCCTAGAGTTCCTCTAGCCTCAAGAGTTGCCCAATTAATGCTGGGCATATTAAAATCCCCCATAAGAATGTACTCATTAGAGGCTTCCATACTTTCTATTTCACTGAAGAAGGCCACATTTTCTTGGAAATCCAGATGGGTGGATCTGTAACCCAATCCCAGAGTCAGTATGCTATTGTTTACATGAAGGTCAACCCAAAGTACTTCTGTGTCATCTTTCTGTAGTTTTTTAATTTCAGTTTTTATGTTTTTGAGTACATATAGTGCTATGCCACCCCCCCTTTTTTGTTTCCTGCTTTTAATAAATTTAGTATATTCCAGAATATCAGTTCCCAATCATCGCTTGTAAACCAGGTTTCACAAACAGCACACATATCCACCTGTTTATTTACCAGTGTGTATCTTAACTCATCCATTTTATTATGTAAACTCCTAGCATTGAGTAATAAGATATTTATATATTATTGTGTCCTATATTTATCCTTAATCCTTTCTGTCTTTTTATACTTGACATGCATTTGTTTTGTACAGTGAGTCAGAGTAAGGTTTATGTGGTCCCACCCACCCCCAATAGTCAGTTTAAATAATTTTCAACATGTATTTTCAAATGTGAACCTAACTTTTATTTTTCTTTGTTACTCAGATGTAACCCATCCCTACAAAAGTACTCATTATTGACACTAAATTCTTCTCATTGCGATATATGTCCAATCCTTTGTTTCAGAGTCCACATTCTTAGCCAATTATTTACCTTTTTTAATTTTAATGTCTGCTCATAAGAAGCACTGGGTATTGGCAGAATTTCAGAAAATGCAAAGTCACAGCCCAATTCAACTAGCTTATTGGTCATGTCCACAAATTCCTGTTTTATTTGCTGCTCAGCCTGTGAAAATATATTATTGGCTCCGCATGAATTATGATTAAAGAGTTATGTGCATCATATTTCAATATTTCATTTGCCATTTTATTAACATCAGATAGTTTTGGCCCTCTGAATCATGATAGGGTTCTTGATGCTTTGTCTTCATCACATATGGCTCTGTCTAACTCTTTGACTAGGGATTCTCCCAATACAAATATTTGTTTTTTGCTTAGTAAGTGCACGCTTCCTATGTCCATATTTTCAACATCTATTGGGCCAGCTTTGCTATCCATTTGGATATTTGAATCCTCAGTTCATTTGGTATTATCAATATCTGGTTCCAGCATTACCAGTGATTCAGTAGAAATTATTTCTATTCGATTAGTCCCTGTAGGTTTTGTAGTATTGTGTTCATCATATATACAATTAGGGCAAGTGATAGGTACATCTTGTTGGGCTAGGGGGTCAAAGGTATTTTGGAGGGAGATGTTAAAAACATCAATATTCTTTCCCTTCCTTCATTTGGTAACTTTTGTACTCTGTACCTGGAACCATTCATCCTCTGTGTTAGTGGAAGGTTCCTCTTCTCTAGATCTTTTTTTTAGTAATGGATTTTTGTTTAACTATCTTGCCTTTCTTTACCTTTTGATTCTGTATTGGTGCAATACTACTAACAGTATCAGTGACATTGTCTGTATTGTGTTCATTAAATCTATTTGTCATATCTTTCTGGCTTTTTTCTAACTCATTTAGTCTTATGTTGAAGTCATTCACCATCACTGTTAATTCAGCATTTTCTTTACATTTTGTGCATATGTACTGCTCAGTGCTAGAAGAGTAAGAGTCCATGTTATACATGTAGCATGACACACACATCACCCCAGTTTTCCCTTCAGTAGTTTTAATTATGTTCACCTTCTCGTATGGTTAACCTTTCTGAAGATAATATCAAACTAAGCAACCTATGTTCTATACCGGTACCTGGTGAACACTACATTTCCCAAGATTTTCTGGCTTCCACTGCTTATTATGTATCTGTAAACTTAGCTACCTGTCCTCGCCGAACAAGCCAAATATGCACCGATGCGTGTGTCTTTGTGCGCGTTGTGCGCATTTTTGTGCATGCTGCCATGCACTCACCCCTGTGGCTCGGCCTCTGCTCACCGTAGGTCTAGCTAATATACCTAGCCATGACCCAGAAGTAGCTCCAGAGGTCACACAGCGAGGCAATTGGCAAACTCTGTACAAAGTCCTTTTAAACTTAAAATAAGCCTCTGCTATGAGGCTCTAGTACTATTAAAGAAAGCCCAGGCTGAGTGAAAACTAGAATAAAGCTTGCTATAACAAGTAGTAGTTTGCCTGATACAAACAACAAACTACCAGCCCTCTTCCTGTTCCTTATCTTGAAAAGGGCTCCAAGTTACAATGTACAGCAATGTTTCTTTCACTAAAAATGCAATTTGCACAGTACTATAGTCTCCCCAGAGATAGAAACACAGTTGTAGCAGCTCAGGGAATTATTTGTACACTCGCACTCGCCGCAGGTCTAGCTAATATACCTAGCCGTGACCCGGAAGTAGCTCCGGAGGTCACACAGCGAGGCAATCGGCAAACTCCGTACAAAGTCCTTTTAACTTAAAATAAACCTCTGCTATGAGGCTCTAGTACTTTTGAAGAAAGCCCAGGCTGCATGAAAACTAAAATAAAGCTTACTATAGCAAGTAGTAGTTTGCCTGATGCAAGCAAAAAACTACCAGCCCTCTTCCTGTTCCTTATCATGAACAGGGCTGTGCACCACACAACATGGCACACCCTGGCTAGCTCATGGAGCCTTGCCTGAATCTCCTGCACACTATTTCCCTCTATGTCATTTGTGCCTAGGTGCACTAATATGGCAGGGGATCCTCCACATTCCTTCACCAAAGCATAGACCAAGTGCTTGGCCTTGTGCACAGTCAAGCCAGATATACTCTTGACCCTGACAGCATAGCCTTGTCCCTCATTCCTCCCTCTGCACTTAATACCCCTGATCTTGGAGTTCCCCAGCAGGAGCACTTTAACCGCCTCCTTTCCCTTGAGCCCACCTCCCTCCCCTGCCATCCCCACCTCACTCCCACTACCTCTCCATTTTCTTTGGCCACACCAACAATTTGATTGACATCAGCTGCCTTAACCCCCTCTGTTCCAGCTATTTCTTCTGTCTGACCATTTTTCTCCTAGCCCACCCCTGCCAATCTTACCACTCTGGTCCATCCCAACAGCAGTCCTGCTAACTTTCAGCCCCATCTGACCTTCAGGGGCTCTTGCTTCTACCCCCTCATCATCTTTCTCACTTAATTCCTCCTGGTCCCTTCCCCCTGGGATCCATGCTCCCTCCTTACTGTCCCCTCATCCTTTGTTCCCTGGCACTCTCTACTCCTGATTCCTCTTCCCATGCTGTCCCTGGCTCCTCTATTAGTCCCGTGCCCATGCTCCAAACCCCCCTTCAGATTCATACTCCTTCTCCTTCCACCCACTGCTAACTGTGCCCCCTGCATCTACGGAGGCCCACCTCTCCATGGTGCCCACCAATGGCAAGTACCTATTTGAGACCAGGATCCCCCTCAGCATGTTGCTTAGCAGTGATCCCTTCCTGTGAGCCCCCTTGCCATGGTCCTTGGAGGCCCTTTTGCCCGTCTGCCAATAGCCCCCATTTTCTACCATCCTTCATCCTCCTCCCTGTCCAGTCTCCTTGATGCCTCTCCCAATTTCTACCCCAAGGGCTGGTCAGACCTAGCATGAGTTCTGTTGGCCCCCTCTTCTTGCACCCACATTTTCAGGCACTGCTCCCCAACTGTCTGTAGATACGTGTCCCCTATTCCCTGAACTCATGCCCTTTACCTTCCTATCCAGTTTATACCTGAGACTGTGCAACTCAGCCTCCAATCCCATTATCCTGGCACATACAGGACAGTGCCCTAGCTGTCACAGTGTACTCATGGCCATTGCAGCTCCACAGCCCCTGCAACCCACCAGTCTGCTTCCCCCCATCTTGTAACTGAAGTCCCACACCCCCAGCTGGTAGTGACCCCGCACAGTCCAGTTGCCCCCATCAGCTGCTCCATGATGCGACTCCTTACCCCTATACCAATTTGCCCTAGTATGTCCCCAACTTGTTGCAGTCATGTTGCCCTGTTTCCCCACAACAGTACCAACTATTACCCAGTGGCTCCCCTGTTGCAGGGAGCCAAATGATCAAAAGCAGACCAAATCAACTCAAAGCAATGTAGTATCTATCTAGCTCCAAAGTTGTCATCTAGCTATACATTTAAACAATTTAAGCCCGGAAACAGTTTGCCCAGAGTCTGCTCCCAGACTCACCCCAAACCCAAAGCAGCTCAGGGTCACTCTAAGAAGAGCAATATAGTTTCAGACTTGCCAACTAAGTTTGCCCTTAGTGAGCCCAGAGTATGCCCCACCTCAAGCAGATCCCTTGAACAAACCAGATTGACCCCATCCCAATGTATTACAAATCCCCAATACCAGTCCCCCCAAGTTCCCAACCCCATCAAGCCTTTAGCATATCCCTTTAAAAACAGCCCCGAACCCAGTATGCAACAGACCCACTGCTTAAAAATAGAATTTCACAACCTTTAGCTAACCTCTGTATGCAGCCCCAGCCCCAGAACATCCACAGCTTAAAAAGACAGATTTCCCAGCAAGCAGCTGTCCCTTTAAAAACAGATTTTCCCAGCAAGCAGCTGCCCCTTTAAAAACAGCTCTGGATCCAGGATGCAACAGACCCACAGCTTAAAAATAGAATTTCACAGCCTTTAGCATACCCCTATAAGCAGCCACAGACCCAGAAAAACCCACAGCTTAAAAGACAGATTTTCCCAGCAAGCAGCTGACCAGCTAGCGCCAGCCCCGCTCATAGACACCTAGGGGAACTCTTTTTTTTTTTGCATTATTTTACTCCTCTGATTACACCCACTGTTGTCCTCTCCTTTGGGTGGCCAAGTCCTGCCATTGCCTCCTCATCCGATCCGCCATCCAGCTGCTCCGATGCCCCGGTTGTCCCGGACGTATCCCTTCTCTGGGAGGGTTCTCCCATATCCCGCCGGGGCCCTCGGGAGGAGAGACTGGAGCACACATAGCACTCCCTTGCATCTTTACCGGGGGCCCAGAAATACAGCCTGGAGGTTTCTTGGCTGGGAGATGCAGGGAGGTGGACCGCCATCATCTGGATGGCATGCATGCATTTTTCATGCTTTTTTGGTCCCTCTTGTGTGTTGCTGCTTGCAGTACCCCCCCAGTCTCCACCAGGGGTCACTAACATAGTGGGCCTACCCACCTAGCCCACCCCAGGAGAGGAGAGGAGAAGAGAGCAGTCCTCCGGACGCTCAATCCTCTTCTCCCCTGCCAGCCCCCGGTGACCTGAGTCCATTCCTGAACCAGGGGGAATCCCCTTTTAAGTGCCCCCACCATTGTACTTAGCTCAAGCTTACCACCTCTATCAGTCACCCCCTTGGGCTCAGCCTAAGTCCTCAGGGATGATCAGCCCTTTTGTTTTGTCCAGTCAGGATACAGCCCTTTAGCACATGGTCCAGGAAAGTCCAGCCTCCAAGTTGCTTACTCCGCCTCCTCCCATGAGCATGTAACAGAGATCAGGGCCGGAGTGGGTGGGTGGGACAAAAATTTGCCTCCCCTGGCGATGTTCAGCATGCTCCTCCTTGTTGCTGCTTTTACTTCTGCCGACCTCCCATGGCAATTTTCAGCAGGCTCCTCCTTGTTGCTGCCACTGACTGCGTCTCTCTCTTGCTCTGTTGTGGCTCTTCAGATTCCAAATACTGCAGACTGTGACACCCTCGTACTGATTCTGCTCCGCAGTGAATTTACAGCTGCAGGCTGCTGACTGTGGCCCCTCCAATCCCTGCTGCTGCTGGAGAGACTTTCAGGTGCACAGGAGACTGCTGGCTCTTATATAGCCAGCTGCTATTTCAAAAACTGGTGCCAAGGTAATCCCAGTTCTCCAATTAGCTGGGAGAGCCAGCACACGTCCAGAGAAAAATTCCAGGTGAGGAGCCTTTTTAAATTCTGTTCTCCTGGTGATGTTCAGCAGGCTCCTTCTTGTTGCTGTTGCTGCCTCTGACCTCCCCTGGTGATTTTGTCAGGCTCCTCCCTGCTGCTGCCACTGACTGTGGCTCTCTCTCTCACTCTGTTGCAGCTCCTTGGGCTCCAAATGCCACCGACTGTGGCACCCTCATTCTGGCTCCACTCAGCAGTGAATTTACAGCTGCAGGCCACCAACTGTGGTCCCTCTGATCACTGCTGCCACCAGAGACACTTTAAGAAAATCACTCTCAATAATCAAGGTCATCTGACCTTGACCCGCCTAGTCATACCAAGGACCAGGACCAAATTAGATCAGATAGCTTTCTCTGTCTCTGCCCCTAAAGCATGGAACATCACACCTGCCAGCATCAGACTCTATCCCATTACCAGCCACTTCAGAAATCAGTACCACTCCTACTTACAGTGAGTGCCAATATGCACCTGATCCTGAAGTATGACTATTTGCCTATGTGTATAATAGTCCTGTACTTCTCCTTTTGTTCATATGCTATTGTAGACTGCATGTATTTATACCTTGTGCATTATCTTGTTGTAACATTTTTCCAAAGTTGCCATTGACATACATTGGTATTGCTTACTGGTTGTACTCTCCCAGGCCATTGCTGAAAATCGGCAAATGCTTCTCTAGTGCACTCTACCTGGTTAATAAAAACTAACTAAATAATATATAATTTTAAGACAGCCTGATGGTGCAGTGGTAGTGATACCACCTTTGATGCTGATGACTCAAGTTCGGGAACGAGCCCGGCTTGTACAGGACTGGCCCGGGGGGAGGTAGGATGAGTGTCCCATGGGCTGCTCTCCTACTCATCTGGCAGGAGGTCATAGGCACCTGGCATGTGACTGACATACAGCAGAAACTGGGAGTACATCTGCTGGGACCTTGTCGATAGGGAGGGGATGATAAGGGATGTCTGAAGAGCATGCATGGGAGCACACACACCCTCGCACTGACGTCAGTTCACGTCTGTGTCTCCAGGGAGAATAACTCCTGTGGCTGTGCACAATGATGCCAGGAGCCTAGCAAGCTCCAATCCATCCCACTCCAGGGATGCCAGGGTATGGATTAGCATCTAGGTCCTTTCCCTTTGGGCCTTGGGGGGGCCCCACTGTGAGGGGAAGCCCACGGTCTCCCAGATCTTCAGTAGGTCCTGGAGCCAGCACAGAGTGGGGGTGAACCTAAAAGAAGTCTAGGGATGATATGGGGTATATCCCAACAACTCACAGGTGCAAAAAGATAGTTTAAAAAATATATATATATGTAACCCCCAGGTGGCACTATCCCAAGGGCTACTACCCCTGCCTGCTTAACTACTAACAGGTTGAGGGGCCTAGGTCCAATGGCGGGTGCCTTCACCCAGAGGTCAGGGTAAAGACAGTCTGGCATGACTTGGTCACAGCCCTCTGGGTCACTGCAACCCCCCTTTCTTCCCACTAGTGGCCCACACAAGTTAATCACAGTACCTTCGCAGTATACACTTACCCCCAGGATTGGTTCGATCAGCTTGACTCAGGGGACCCCCTGTAAAGTAAGATGCAGTAATACAATAGATACTGTACAATATTTCAACACAGACACACAGTTCAGGCAGTGTAACTTTGCAAAACAACCAAATCTGATTTATTTAAGGGAGAGTAACAAGGGCAGGGAGAATCAAGTTACTCACTCAAACTACTATTCAGAGCACTGTGCACAGGCTAAAGTCCATACAAGTCATTGTCGCTGGGTACCCAGGCAATAGGGGGCAAGCCAAGACTGGTGCAGCTGGTTGGGGCCCTGAAGATGAAAACACTTGCACAATACCCAATTTGTAATCCGGAGCCGGTAGGCTCAGTTCGTGTAGCAAAAGAGGGGAACAGATGAAATGCTTACAACTCAATGGATCAGTTTGCAGGGAACTACCCTGATGTTTTCTCACGACTCTTGGGGCAGAATGCCTTCCACACCGCAGGGAGACACAGGTCTGTGATGAGAACACTCCCCACACATTTATATGTAAAAGAAGATTACCATACCAGGCAGCTGCTTTCATATCCCGACCGCAGTTACTGCTAACCTGGGAAGTCACAGTGCAGCTTCACTTCTCCTGACAGACAAGAGCGCGATGAAGCAGATTCTCCAGTCCTCTACAGGGTGAGCCTGATTGCTGGTTGCAAGCTGCACAGCCTCTTCTGGTCGTAGTACACAGCGGATTCAGTCCGAATCACCACGGCAAACGAGTTGCCCGACTTTTGGCCTCCACACGTGCTTCCCGAGCAAAACTCAACAGCGAAGAAGCCCGGAACTCCTTCTTCACTCACGGCCACAACGACTCTGCCTTCTCAGCCGTTGGGCAGGGAATCACACATCGGGTGCCACCTGACCTGATTAGAGAGCTTCAGATGCCAGTCTCTCACACCTTCCCCTATTGGTGCGAAAAGGCGGCGCCATACTCCTGAACTTCACTTCCCAGAATCACTGGCCATACTCACCATTGGCAACCATCTCCCGAGAGAGTCCTAATCCTGGTTGGCTGCTCAATACTCCATTTTAAGCGTCCCTCCCTCCTGATTGGATCCAAGCGGCAGTTCTGATCCAAAATGGAGGGGCAAAGCACACAAAGTCCCAGCTGCAAGAGAAGCAGGTTGGACAAAGTACATTTCCATTACCACTCTAACACATTTCAAATCAATAATTACAGCCCAGGGAAGTACTTGCTTTGCCTGCTTAACGACGGCAAAAACGGAGCACCTTGTCAGTGGCTCGAGCGGTACTCGAGCAGGAGAACACACGCTTCCACTGCAGACTAATTAGGTCTGCGAGCTGACAGCTCTTAAAGAGAGTATGAGAGGCTTTAAAAATGCTCACTTATAAATGGCTTAATGGCCGAACACCCTCTAGTCTGGGGCCATTAGACAAGTTACTAGGGGACTTTTAGGAACCCCCCCATTTGCAACAGGTTACATATACAATTTTAAGATGACCTTGACAATACTGATTTCTGTCTTTTGTCTTTCATTACTGAATAGGCAGATGAATACACATTGTACCACTGTGCAGAGAAGTAGCATGGTAGTATTGGGGCAGAATAAGCCCAATAGTCTATTATATCTCACCCTTGTCCTAGCAGTTATATTCAGTTTGGTATTTTCTTCCCAGATTCTCATCAAACTGTTGTTTAAATCACAACACTCTCTGTTTCTGTTGCTTCTTAGGCAGCCTCTCTCATAGTCCTTTCATTCTTTGCATGAAATACTTCTGAACATCTAACTGTACCTTTCATTTTGAGCCCATGTCCCTTTGATCTTATTTCTTGAAAAACAGTGAATAATGCACTTGCATCTACTTTCTCTAGACAGTTAAGTAACTGGAACACTCGTCATGCACCCCAGCCCCTCAGCCTTCTCTTTTTTTCTACATGTTTTTTTTCTACATTGCTGGCAGTTCTTCCTCCACCTGATGCCCCCCTACCAGCCCCATCACTGACCTTCTCATGGACTTACTGGATCTCCTTTGAAGGTTTCTCCATAGAGCTATAATACATTGGACAGTAAGCCATTGGCAACAGGACTCTGTGGGAAGCTTTTGCATAATGGTGTCTTCCACATGGATGTGTCTACATGTAAGATAAAGGTGCATATTGTCACCAAAATAATGTGGGCAGGCCTCAACCACTTCAGACCTTTTTCTCCCACCATTGAGATAATGAATGCTGGATCAGTGGAAGTTAGATTTCCATTGTGATTTTGACATTAGAATTTATTTTTGACTGGTTGCTACTTCATTGGGAATCGTGAATCACTGGTGTGTGTCGTGACTGAGCGAGGCACTCTTCCACCAGTTTCACTTTGGAAATCCACTTTATTGTAGGGATGCCTACAAGCTGTGTGTTATTTGGGCCTATCCCACACCATGAAACAGCTGCAATGTTTCCCAGAATTTTAACCAGGCTATATGGAGATGCAGGTGAAATGTTTTGGAGTGTTTTTGCAAGAAATGGGCAACACTACTACAGTGCCTGCCAAGTTGCTGAATCCACTGATAACACCAGCAAAGCAGAAATTGTTTGTGTTGGAAAAAGAGAGCATGTCAAAGTCACCACATAAATTGAGGCTGTGATCAGAGTCTTTGCCATTGTTAATGGAGTGCTGCCGGGGCAGACAAGAGTAAAACGGCTCATCATCTGAACGTCAACATCACTCTCCATCCATCACCTGTTCAGTTCACTGCTCTCTGCAGGGGAGGGAGAAGCTAGGTGAAAATATTCATCTAGTGTACCATCAAAACAGGTGGGTTCAGATTCTGCAAGGTCAGAGACTTGACCACCGGAAGGCTTGGATCCAATATCCTAAGGTACCTCGGCCTCCCTCTAGCATCTTTGGAACTGCACCATTGAACACTGTCTCATCAATATTATCGACAGGAATGGTACAGTTGATACTGGCAATGGGACCGGTGCTGTCATTGTCATTGGCTTTTGCCATTGTTAATGTTCTGGGTGCAGTTTTGGCAGAATTCTCCAACTTGATCAACAGATGGCTGACTATTCTGGCACAGTCGACAATGCAGGTCACTCCTCAACCACCACCTCCAGTGTTGTCAACTGGTCCTGCTGTACCTTATCAGGCCCCTCCTCCAAGGCCTTTGTCTCCTGAGCCTCCTTCCACAGAGGGAGAGGAGGATGAGGAGTAAAATCTTTATCTCCTGGATGAGGAGGAGGATTATGGGGGAGGAAGACCCAATCTTTTCCACCCTCTGGGGCAGGAAGATTCTTCTGATTAAACTGTGTCCTCAGGGAGTGGGAAGGAAAGATACATTTATGTGCATGCCCTGTTCTCCTGAGGACCCTACCTTTCAGGCATTAATGAGGCAAAGCCAGTAAAACTTTGGACTTCTCCTTGGAGGAGGAAGATTTTTCAAAAAATTATCTGTGGGATTTCTTGGAGGTGGAAAATGCCTCTTCAGTGGTGGTCCCTCCTATTTATGCTGCTCTGGGGGGTGCTACTCTGTTTTCACAGCACAGGCCTAGTACCTTGCCAGTCATTGCTAGGAACACAGACAAATGCAATCTAGCCACTGGGAATAAAAAGTATTATTTTATCAGACTGGATACTGATTAATTTGTAATCATGGCTGCATGTGGCAGATCACCAGCCCCTTAGAGGATGCCTACCAGACTCCCAGATAAGGAGTCCAGAAAACTGGATATTAAGGGAAAGCACACCTTTGCCTTGGCCTCCCATGGTTTGTGTATTGCCAGTTGCCAAGTGTACCTAACCAAGTATCAGAATTGCATGTCTGACTGTAAGCCAGGCAGTCACCTGCCTACAAAAAAAGCTGGATGGAATGTTGCTATGAGACCAAAGTTTTATTAACATCAAAGGGGACAAACCTGTCACAGAAAATGAGTCTTCAGCAGGACTGGGAGATGTCGGCAGCTCAGTGCCCTCACGCCAACTGTTGCAGTCAGAGCAGTGTGTTGCTTATGCTGCTGTGGTTAGCCCCGCCCCCTTGCAGTAGCTCTGGCTGTCAGTCCTGAGGAGTTAACCTTTTTGGGTCCAGATGGGTCTCAGTCTCTTTACAGTAACCTACAGGGTAACTGGGGGTTACACCCCCCAATGGGAAAAATTTGCCATCCTCAACAAGTGCTTCAGACCACAAGCAGGTTGCCTTTCTTCTGACCTAGAATGAGAGATGTGTGGTTTGGCCACCACCAGTACCACTCCATCCCATGCACAAGTAAAATTGTTGGCTATAGTACAGGTACCATCCAGTTAGGTGGTACAGGAGTATGAGCAAAGCAATAAACAACCATGGGTATCCCTATGCCAGTACCCTGGCTCTCTGAACATGGGTCTAGCACTAAGATGACCCCCCCCCCGGGTGCTGTGTCAGGATAATCAGGCGTGTGTTAAAACCAGATGCAACAGTGACAGATAAAAGGGTAAAAGTAGGGTGCTACCCTCTAGTAGGGCACCAACTCCAGATCTGGCATTGGCTCTAAACAGTTACTGTACCTTTAAAAACCTGTAAACATTGTACTTTCTAAATACTGTACCACTTAGCATTGTAATTATACTGTACCATGACACCAAATAGCTTTGCAAGTTAGTGAGCACTCTTTTTTAAGGAATATATGACTTTAAATCATACCCACTTCTGAAATGTTGGCATTAGGAAAAATAGAAGTTGGACTCTCAATATTTTGCTTTAAAACAAGTACAAACGCAACACATAAAACATAGAGTTTATCTTATAGGCTCACTTGTATTGTAAATCCCACAACTTGAAAGGTTGGTATATATATATATATATATATATATATAAAATGGGGATGACAGCTGTTCCAATGGAATAAATGGATATGTTCTCACTGCAGTGCTATAAATACCACAGACGTCGGCAGAGTGAGATAAATTCCATTTATCCACACTCTGCTCACATCACCTACCTAGCCTGCCAAATAAACACTCAGAAACAATAAAGCTGAAGCACATGTCATTAATAACACTCACCTGTAGCTCGGTAACAAATCTCAAAACCACCCGTGTTCTCGTGCTGTTATTCAGAAACTGCAGAAAAAAAACTCAGCGAACCTGACTCTGCTTTCCCAACTATCACTTACTACTAATTAAATAAACCAAACTGAACAGTATCTGTTCTCTCCACAGGACACCAGTACCAGCAGCCTGCCAGAAAAAGACCGAAAGTGCTGCCATCCAGTTCAGATACTGACTAGACCCCACGCCGGAAAACACTCAGAAGCAACATTTACTAAATGGCCAGTCACTTCCCACATGTTCTGAAACCATTTCTATCTTGAATAAATGTTAAGTTAAAATGATTTTCTGTTAAATAAGTTGAAACTGTAACTACTTACTGCAAGACATGAAGTTCCACGATCAAAAGTAATGGTATACAAGATATATCTGTGTCAAAACGCCCCGGTGAATAAAACCGCAGTGCAACAAATAAAAAAACAAGTAAATGTGCACAAAGCATGTTAACACTGCAAAGAATAATAACTAAAACACCAAATGAATCATAAACAAAGCACAAAACAGCACATCCCACAACAGACGCTGTTTCCCCTAGTCTGCAGCTAAGTTCCACCCCTCACTCACAATAATCAATAAAAATATACATTTCACAGCAACAACCAATCGCAACACAGTACAAAGCACATCAGCCAATCAAACCACAGAACAAAACCTCATTCATGCACAATGTCTCTCACATACACATCACATATAAAACCAAAAACATCAGAATAAGCTCTCACCCAATTTGTATAAATAGCACACATGATGTGCATATCGTGGGATATGGGACATATTCTCACTTCTGCAGAGTGAGCTGTGCATTCTCACTCCTGCCTTCAGCACTCGTGAGAATACAGAGCTCACTCTGCAGGAGTGAGAATATTTCCCATATCCCACTCCTGCCCATCATGTATCCCCTATATATCTTTTTGTATTTTGAAAGATTCATCAACACAGTGGGAGGAGTCCCGTATCATTCTGTTTAAGGAAACTTTGCAACAGTGCCAAGAGTCCCTCGGCAGTGTCCCAAAAACCATCGGCAAATATTTGGCCATAGCAGGATACTCAAGAGTCAAATGCCTCAGTCAGGATCTTAACACATATTTTACATCAGTCAGTGTATGGATGAACAGACTGTAATCATAACCCCAGCCACTAGGTGCCCACCCAGGAAAATATCTCCAACAGATTGTAACTGTAACATAAATACTAAAAGGAACAGTGTTACCATCTTCAGCATTGGATGATCTAAGGCATGGCTCTGTCACTCGAGCGTCAGCAGGTCTCTTTCTCCCAGGCCACCTCTTTCACCCAACCAACAGTTAGTGGCAGCTGCATTGCAGACAGGATGATGTCATCTGGGCTGAAGCCAGCTAGGTGTAGGTATGTGATCTGGCTAAAGAAAAGAAGCCATAATATTGTGGATGCAGGGTGATGTCCTCAAGAATGATGTTTGTCATCATCTGAGATGCCTACTACTGGGTTGAAGTTATTATCTGGGACGTTTGTTTCTGAGGTCATCTGGGTAGGGTCCTAGTTGAAATGCTGGCAAATGGCAACTATGTATACATCTTCAAGCCTCCCTCCCCAGCGGGGCATTAAATGTAGAACTGAGGGTCTGGCTCCTTGACCACCACCCCATCAGATCTGGTTACCTGGACAAAGTGCAATGCAGTGTTCCCTTTGATGATTGTAGGGAGCACAGTATTTTTCTTTTATGGAAAGTCCATGTTCAAAACCTAGGACCAATCACTTGGCCTGGTTCCGGGCCTCCTGCCAGTGTCATTCTGAGGTGGTCTCATCAAATTTGTGCTTGGTTGCAAGATGGTTATATGTGGCTTCCACCAACCATTGCTCCCGGTTCTCCTCAATAATGTCCACACCTATTTATTTTTTATTTATTTCAGTACTCGGAAAATCATTTGAGCTCAGAGCTCTTTACATAGGTTCCACGTCAGGACATTTCAGCACAACAGATAGGTGAAATTATACAATGGATTGCAGAAATACAAAGGTAAACAAACAGGATTATATATCAAACACAGTACAGGTCACAGGAAAACAGACCATTTACAGTACCCAAAGGTGAAACCAGTCAGTTGTCAACAAACAAGAGTTTGTTTGGAGCGTTGCTAAGTGCTAAAGAAAAAAAGGAAAAAGGGAGTGAAGGGGAGGAGCCCAAGTGCAATGTGCAAAAGGAGAGCATAATATCAGTATAGCAGTAGGGATCGGAGTGAGGTGACTAGACTGGAGGCAGAGAGAGAGGGTGCTAGGTGTGTGTGGGGAGCAGAAGGGCCTACTCAGGGGAGAGAGGGAAGGGTTGAGGGGGCAGGGGATGGAAGTAGTGATGGGGGATGGAAAGGTGGTGCTATCGATGGCAGGCACAACGAGATTCATGTATAATAAGGAGCTTCAAGTTCGTTTTATTCCGGTACATGCAAAACTTTGTGCCAGATCTTTCCCTTGCGAACCTCTCCCAGATGAATCTCTCCACCTTACTAATCTGGGCAGGCATTTGGATTATGCCTTTCCCAGGCTGGAGCCAACTGTCCATTGTCCACTATATCATATGTTGGCCTAAGGCTTGGCTCCAATCATTGGAGGTGCCACAACCCTCCCCCCACAGCTGAGGAGGCTGGAGTCTCATCCTGCAGAGTGTGGAGAGCCACAGCTGGCTGGCTGACAACATCAGAGGGTATATTGATAGCTGGTTTGGCTTGATGATCCCTCTGTCACAGGGGCAGATGTAGGAGGCACCTTGGTGTTTGAAGGGGGATACCACAGATGACTTTAGCGGCATAACTGGCACATTCTTTTTTTTTTTTTATATAGGTGTTTATCACCTTATTCTCCTCTCAGCTGCCCCACTCTAACCGCCCCCCCCAACCCTGTTACCCCGGTTTCACTGGGACTTACCCAGTGCTCACCAAGTTGCTGGGTGCGGAGCTTGTGAGGGGTCGGTCATCATCCTGCAGCTGGGAAGTGTTTTTCCTCCATTTTTTGTCCCTTCCCCATTGCTGGGGTGCACACACTGGACACGCACACGTGGAGGTGTACACGCACTGGAAGAAGTCCCACAGCATCCTCCCTTCCGTGGCGCCCACAGTCCCGCACTTCCACCAGGCATCCACCTGGGGGCAGTTGTTTGGCAGGTGGGCCAGTCCTCTCTCCCTGGGAGAGGAGAGCTGTCCTCCAGATGCTCAATCCTCTCCCTCCCCAGCCAACCCCTGGCAGCCCGTGCTCGTTCCCGAACACGGGTCACCAGCATGGCGTGAGGTGTGGTGTCCAGTGCCTCAACCCTCAGCGCCACCGGGCCAGCTGGTGCAATCTGTTTTAAGGTTTTGGGACACACTGCAGTGGCACTTGCTGGGGCATCCTGGGCTGCTGCTCTCTGTAGGATAAAACTGGTTGGAGGGAACAGTGGTTTAGCAGACATCTTGGGGGACACTAGTGTCTTTGCTGGGATAGTCTTTGAAGTGGCCCCCTCAATTGAGCGAGGAAACTACCAAGGATGACTAGCTGAGCTACTGTTTAAACTTGTTCCAGCAGCTGTTTCAGCATGTTGGTGTATTCCAGGTCTGAAGTGGCAGGGGCCTCAGCAGTGGGATGTGCAATAGCTTGATCCAGATACCTTTTCTCAGGAGTAGTGGGCTCATGGGGTGATACAGAATCCAGTTAAGGAGGCAGTAACCACCATGTGACCAGTCAGTAATTTCACTTTGATATGACTCTATGCAGGATTCCTCCTGTTTTTATTAGGGATCTAAACTCAAGAGGCCTGCTCCCCCCGATGGCAGAAGTTTGACATCTTCATCTGCACAATTGAACAGATTGAGGGCAGGAGTCACCCAGCCAGGATGGAGATGTGTAGGTTTGGCCCCCTAGGCCTTTTCCAGGGAGCCATCGGAGCAATTCTCTGTTCCTTCATTTCAGTGCAAGTCTGAATGTGCACAGGCAGCTTTGGGTTCTTCTTCTCATCAGATAACGTGCTTCAGCAGTACTAGGTACAGCCCAATAGGTATGGCTTTCCCAGCAGACTTAGACTGTCTGTATTTTCCGTTCTAGCCTCTTGAGGGGATAGGTGGTGGGACAGGGTTGGTTGGGCCCTGTCCCATTTGAGATGTGCAGAGAGAGTTTGGAGCAGGGATTCTGCTTACTATCTCTGTCTTTTCTATTGGACAACGCAGTTAACTCTTGCCTTTATTTGCTGTTCTTTCCTTTTACCTTTTTGCTGTCTCTACCTTCCTTACATATGTAGTTAAGAAATATGTATGAAACTGGGTTCCGTGATTTGTAAACTAGATATAGTTATTACGGTTGAAATGATTACAGAAATAGCTTTTTGAGTTTACCAGCAAAGTGTAACAGTGTGACCTTTTGACCTCAGACTGGAGGAATCTGTCAGCAAAAGAGGCCAACTTGTAGCTGGGTCACAATGCTCTGGAAGTTAGAATCTGACAAGGTTCTGAAGTTTTGTGTGAAAAGAGAAGAGCAAGTGTCTTCAGGGGGATTTGTGATTTGGAGAGCACAGGCTACAGAGTTCAAGTTTATTTTACCAGGAAGAAACTTCATTGAGCAAGCTTATTTTCAGGGAGGTCCCGGGTAGGATAGCATACAAAATAGGTAAATATGATTGAAAAAATACAATAGAGTTGCAGAGCAGAGAGATACAATTGCAGTGCCATAGTTGATGAACAATATATACAATGTTGTCAATACCAGATTATAATATATACAAAAATAATGAGACTATAAATTTAGTACAGAACTGGATCAACAAAATAGAAAAAAGAATTTCAGTATAGGACAGGCGAGTATACAAGAGGGTCAGAGCTGGTTGATTGTAGACTAATGTTCT
The DNA here is from genome assembly GCA_016271365.2 of Neoceratodus forsteri. Lineage (NCBI taxonomy): Eukaryota > Metazoa > Chordata > Ceratodontiformes > Ceratodontidae > Neoceratodus > Neoceratodus forsteri. The sequence goes on from CM028131.1 coordinate 1,114,205,490, forward strand.
GAACTCAGAAATTTGACTTTGTTTCTGGACTGTCTATGCTGAAAATCAGTCTGTGCATTTCTTTTTGTTTTTATTCTTTTGTTACTAATAATAATAAAACATTACTTGTGGATTTTACAGTTTATCCTGGTCTGCTTATGCTTCCTGACCCAAGCCTCAGCGACAGGTGAGACAGGTCCTGGTGCAGGAAACGTGAGAATTTTTTTTTGTTACAGACCCTGTGCGATGTGCACTTGACACTACTTTCACTACACCCCCAGGTGGGATCTATCTAACTCATGCCCTCTGGAGCTTGCAACAGTGCAGCACACACTACTTAACAGGAGTGCCTAAAGTGATTCCATATAGGACTTTTCTACTAGTCTGATGAACATTTAAAATTCAGCACACAGATCACTTTTTTATTTTAAACCTTTCAAGCCTCTCTGTTACTGTTGTCTCACAGCCACACTGCAAACCCAATCAATGCAAGTTCAATCCCCTTACATGCATTGTTATAACTAGTGACTGGAGATTACTGTCTCTGCATATTTTAACAGCATAAATTGTTTTCAGAAGGTGGGGGGTGGGGGTGGGATTGGTTCAAATTTGGATGAGCTACTGATAAACAGCCCTTGTTAAAATCTGAGGCACTGTTTACTTTTTCTCTGCCCTGCCTCTGGGGGCACACACAGTTAGTTTTTTAGAGGGGTGGTTGCAAAGTGTACTCCGATTGAAAATAGGCCCCAATTTGCTTGTGAAAAATACAACTTCTATATCCCTGTCTCACACCAGTCATAGGGAGTTTACATCATGCAGATGGGTTTTTCAGCTATTTTACTCACAGTGCCTCTGTATGCTGGCTGACTCTCCACAAATGATCTGAACTCTGGCTCAAGCAACTCATGATATCTGCTCCCCAATGTCTTCTCCAGTGGATAACCATTGCTTAATGCTGCTTTTGTTCATGGTGGATTACCCAGTTTTTATTTTTAAACTCTGCAAATGCACAAAGTTGTTTCCTCTCTCTGGTGATTACACCTCTCCACCCTAAAGTATGGGCAAGACGGAGCTTGGCTCCATGAGGCTGAGCACACATTTACTTCCGACCCACCCACACAGAAAAAACTGTTCAGTAAGCGTACCGATCACTTTAGGGGGTGGTATGCATAGTCCACAGGCTCTTGCATCCAAATAGCCAATCTGATGCTAGTATGTAACTGAAGCAGCAGGCTAATGTATATATCTTCGGTGTGCTCACCTTGTGTGTGCATGTCTCTCTCAGTCACAGCTTCTTGTAGAAGCCAGCCAGGACACAGAATTTATTTTACTACACAATTAATTGTTTGGCCTGCAGACAGGATGCAAGGAGATCTAGCATGTTAGCCTCCTGCGTGGGCAGAGTCCAAAGTCTAAACAGGTGCACTTTAAGAACTTGTTACTTTAAAAATAATTTCTTCTAGGTGGTACCTTTGACAGTTCCATTTTAGAGTACAAGGCAGTAGCTCTGAGTGCAGTAGTTACTGAACATGGGCTATTGATATGGTACAAGCCCTCAGCTCCCGGCTGGACAATTAACTGGTAGTCGATTTGTAGTAAATATTCAGTTACTACTTTACATCTCCCAATATGTCTCCATATTGAGCATTGGCCCAGATATAGAAATAACTGCACTCAGGAGGGACCACTGGGGATCCTTCCCTTTAATTAAAGGGCGCTCAGGGGTTGTTCCTCCAACCTCCATCAGTACTGCTATCCCATACATATGTTCCTGAGCGTGTCGGACCTTCCCTACCTTAGGCAGTTCAGAAGTGACTGCTACTGGGTTTACCCTGTCTTACTCACATAAGGGATAGGAGTTGGGTTTGCAGTTGCTGATATTTGTGGCATGTCCTCCTCACACTGGTGGAAGGGATCAGAATATAAACAACAGTTTACACAGCTATTTTTCTTTCTTTCACAGAGGGTGGCCAGTTGAAATGTGGCAGGCTAATCTTCTGGTGAATGATACCCTTTTGTGGGGACCCCAGCTGGAATGGAACCAGGGGTTTGACCATCCATCTCACTTGTCCCCACAGGGCAGAGGACCACAAAAGCCTGAAAGCAGTTAATTTGGTACTAGCCCAGGCTTCCTAGCCAACAGGATCTAGCATTATCCTTTAAACTAAGATCAAACAGGGTGATAAATCTCTTTACCACTCAGAGTAGCCCTCAGGTTTTCACTCACTGTTACCATAGGAAAATGTCTCTAGGCAGGCAGAGTCTATTTGGGACTGCTGTATAATTTGACTGCCACCACTAATCTCTGGAGCTGTGGTGTCTCCATCTCTCATAGAAAATTGGAGTCTGCAGCAGGATAAAATGTTGACAGCTCAGTGCCCTGTCATCAACTGTCACAGCCAGAACACAGCACAGCTTATGCTGCTGCTGTAAGCCCCGCCCCTTAGTGGTGACTCAGACTGCAGACTCTGAGGAGTTAACCCTTTGGGATCTGGAATCCAAATCTGTAGGCAGGAACCCACAGGGTACCTGGGGCTTACATTGCTGAAATGCAGGCCTTGGTTTGTGAGCCTCATTTTCTGGTGTTTCACAAAGATGGGTGGAGTTGCATGCACACCCTAAATTCTTGCATAAGGTGGTGTCTGATTTCATGTTAATATCAGTCTGTTGATATGCCTGTATTACTCCCTTCTCCTCAGAAGCTGGATGAAGAGCTGTTGTACTCTTTGGACAGCCACAGAATCCTTATATCATCTCGAGGACTGCACAAGTCTTCCCATCTGTTTGTTTCCTTTGGCCTTGGCACCATGGGTAAACCTGTTTCCAAATAGTGCCTCTGACTGGATCTCTTCCTGTATCTTGTTCTGCTACAGGCAAGCAGGGCAGGGCAGGTTGTAGCTGGTACTGTGTACATGGCATGCCACCTAGGAGGCAGTATAGCGTAGTGGTTTAAGGCTCTGAGCTGCAAACCTGGAGACCTGGGTTTGAATCCCAAAAGCCCCCACTTGCTTACTGTGTGACCCTGAGCAAGTCACTTAACTTCCTTGTGCACCCAGGTCACACCTGTAAACAAGCATTCAGCTTAGTTTGTCTCTCCTGGTTAACAAAAAAAAAAATCACAATGGACATGGCAGACTCGGTGGTCTGTTTATGGTCTGTTTTAGCTGATGCTTTTTGTAGGATTACTATATGACACTGGCTCTATACTGTTACTAAGTATTACAGTCTGGATCTAGTCTCCCAAAGGAGGGCTGGGTTTGGCCTGATGTCTTGCAATGCCTTCTCTCCTGAGCAGTTGGTCCAGTGTTTTATCCGCCACCCAGTAGGGGTTAGCATTAACTGGTAATTGTCCAATGTATAATGGCTGTGTGGAGAAGCCTTCAAAAAATGATAGGTTCCTTTCTTATGAGTAAGTCTTCTAGAGGATCTCCTCCATAGAGCCATACCTTTCTCCCACCCTCTGTCCTCCTGGTCTAGTGGACCTTTTCCCTCAGCTACTTGGCAATACACTGCATATTGACTCTCTTGTTTATATCACTGCCTCCACTAGCTATGTGGAGGCAGGGTTTGCTTTGCTCCCCCTGCCTCTCTGTGCATGGTTGGTGGGGCAACCCCACTGCTGCCGTTAGTGGATGTTTGGAATGGTATTCAGTGGCATGTAACTAAAGTGGTTGGGGCTTGCCCATGTTATATAGGTGATGCTTTACAACACTGATGTGCACATAGACATGTTGGTGTGGGTGGCCCTATCATGCAAAAGCTCCCCATGAGGTCCTGACACAGATGGCTTACAGTCTAATGTATTACATTTCTATGGAGACCCTCTGAAAGAGTTACTGTTACTGTACTGGTAAGTAATGAACCTTCATGCACTACTTGCCCAGAACCACAGTGGTGGTGGTGGGTGGCCTGGCACGCTGGTTGTGCATGGGCTGACAGGGGAGTCAGCTTTGCCCTTAGAAGATGAGGGCTTTTATTTATTTGCTTTCCCCGTAGGGACACCAGCTGCACAATGACGTTCTTGTTACACCACTGTCCTAGTGTGCTGGCATCTGGAGGCATCCTCAATTTTCAGGTGGTCCTGATTGTAATATCACCTAGCCTCTGCTAGGTGGCAGTCATGCTGTGGGGCTCACAGTCCCCACCACTAAGGAGGAGAACTGTCTTGTGGAATACCCCATCCTCCTTCTTATGACTGGCCTCTTAGTCTGATCTTGAACCTGGATCATTGGCAATGCAAGTGGTTGTACTACCACTGCACCAGCAGGACACTTTTACCTGCTCTTTTCCTGTGCAAGGGGTCCCAAACTGCTCCACACTATGCTTGTATTCCGTGCCCCCCCAGACCCTTGGTCATCTGTTTTGCTCTGTGCCAAACCTTCTTTAACTTTGCTATTTTCTTTCTACATATGACCTAACTAGTGCCTTGTACAGAAGCAGTATTACACCCCTTGTTTAATTCTCAATTTCTTGTTGTATGTTCCTGCTTTGCTGCTACAGTTTCCTTCCCATTCAGTGTCTGCTTTCTCTCCTTAGTCTTTCCTCTGATATGCATCACTTTACATTTGTCCAGCATCTGCCCGTTATCTGACCATTTCCCCAGGCTCTCCACGTCCCTTTGTGAGCTATCTTAGTACTCATCACAGTGGCTTGATTGGTTTCTTCTACAAATCTGGTTAACTGGCATTGCTCTGCTTCTTAATTGTGAATTGCTCATTGTTTGCTAACCCACTGGTAACAAGTTGTAACCTGGCTGCTTTGAGAATGCACAGTCAGCATTAAACTGCAATCCCCCTGATACTTGTTGTTAACTAACTGCAAGGTGACTTGTTTCCACCTGCAGCACTTTTAACATTCTTTGCAAGCTGAGATCATTACCTAGATTGGGGAATGGGACTGTCATGCAAAATGCCAGAAGAAGAGACAATGTATGGGGACATCATCAAATAATGGGGCGGTGAGCTCTGATCGCTGTGGAAACCAATGTTTTTGCATTCATAAAGTTTACTTTTGAGTACATGATTACATATCATGGATTAATCTTAGTTTATGTTTTGTGGTTCACCTTTAACCGAGTATCAATTAAAATTATTTTTTTTTCCCTTTAAAATCCCTCATGGGTGCAGTGTGGGACAGCACATCAATGTGTGTCAGTGTAACATATACCACAATAAGGAACGTCTCTCAGAAGTGGGACTGGTGATAAGCGTGCTAATAAAACAGAAAGAGAACTTTTGTGTTTTTTTTTTACTTGTGAATAGCAATTGATGGAAGCAAAACACAAACTATACCAATGCTTAATGCTGCTCCCATACATTCTTTTAAGACAGACTTCCTCTTATCTGTGTAAATCACTTCCCATATGTATAATACAACTTTAAAAATGGTCTTATAGTTACGCACTGCAGTTTAGTTATCCATATCATTAAGAGAAAGTACACTTAGAACAAATAATGCAAACTATTACATACAGAATTTTTTATAATGTTTCCAAGCTTTACTGGTAGTATAAAAAAGGTTATTTGCTCGACCTTGTTTAATCTTGTTAATCTTTTATTAACTAGGGTTTGACTGTGAATCTTCTAATCTACAAACATCACCAATGTAAGTTTTTTTCAGCATGCATTTTTTCTAAGAAAAAATTAAGAAAATTAAAGTGTATGTTGTACAGATACAAATAACTTGATAAAAATCACTCTCTATAGACTGTGATCTACATTTGCTATTAGTTCTCTGACATATTATTTAAATATTAAATGTAATAATGTATACTTCTTAATATCTGGCAAAATGTGCAGTTACTGATAAAATGATACTTACAAATTAATGCAAGAATGTGTGACATAATCTTAGTAGAATATAGCATGAATGTTTTATTTATTGCTTATTACTGGTTTCATTTTTATACACACATAACCATGTTATAATAACTGTGGAGCTTTTTCCTCATAGGGAAACCCAGTTATAATTTGCCATTATAACCAGCTGGTTATAATGGCAAACACATGCTGGGTTTTCCTTGCTCCACGTATGTGCCAACTGTCTGCCTTTCCATCCTCATGCTGAACCCTCAGGTAAACACTTCACTGCAGGCGCCACTCATACTCAGCGGTAAGCAAACTTGGACTTGTTGAACCCTTTCCAACATGTCATTTTTTAACTGACTTAAAAAAAATAAAATGTTTTAGCACCCACTTCAACTTGACCACGGACCGTGCTGATACCTGACCAAACCGTGGCTGAACAGTGAAGTTGTGTTTATAATATAATTGCTGTGGTGAAAAAATGCTCCCCAGCAATTATATAAAATAAAATATGGGGTAGTGTGTAAAACTCAAATTTTTACACACACCCTGGGGGTTGGATACTTAATAAACCCCCTTGAGCTTCACTCTCGGGGTTTCTGTAGCATCCAACCCCTCGTGTGTGTGTGCAAAATTCTCATTACACATATCACCCCATATATTATTCTATATGTAATTATCTGTTACAATTGGCTGTGTGTTATGGGGAGCTGTCAGTCAAGCACATGGCTCTCAAAGCATGCAGCACAGACCCACAGCTGTTTTTAGTAATCATAATCATTTGAAACAATTTCTTAACTAAACATAAACATCTCACCATAAAAAATTCAGTATTAAGTGGTACCTTTTCATTCTGTTTGTCAACTACTTTTTCAGAAAACCAGTATCCTAAAAGTAAGAAGACAATGCTGCCTAATTCTTTAGCCCGTAGAATCAGCAATTATATAAAATAAAACATGGGTGGGTGGGTGTAATCTGGACTTTTATACACACCCTGGATGTGTGATGCTTTTGTAAATCCCTCAAGCTTTGTTCTCTGGGTTTATGTAGCATCACACACTCTCAAGTGCGTGTAAAATTAAGGTTACAAACACCCACCCATGTATAATTTTATTTTTTTAGAGTTTTGCACACCAGGATCATCTCAATTAGGTGCAGCACCTATTTTTTTTAAGAGGGCTGGGTGGCATTACAACAACTTTTACTACAGCTAAGTTACATAGAAAAAAGTTCGATTGACCCTCATAAATGTGAATCACTATATACAAATACAGACATGCTATAGTCTCACAGGCAGCAAACGAGAGAAGTGTCTGTGTAATAAAACAATACTTGTAGTCACAGTATAACTATGTGTGTATAAAAATATAATTTTGGAGAACTGAAAGTGGTTTGGAGTTTTAAATGCTAACCTAATAAAGACCTCTTTGATAGTTGATCTAGTTCAGGAAAAACTTTCTCTTAGTGATTGCTCATTCAGGTTCTTCTTGCCCTTTGATTATACAGGATGCTTTTGTTTTTCTTCCAGAAAGGGGTTTAATGCAGTTCGACAGAAAAGAGATCTCATAGCACTGGAGGTGGGTTCTACCTTGGAGAGGAAAAAAAAAGTCAACTGCATAACACATCCTGGTTCTACAAAGGACCCCTTGTGTGAAGTAGGGTGGACTAGTTCTGCCTTTTTAAATACCTACCTCTCTGCAATTCTTAGTCTGCAGACACCCTTCTTTCATTCTTATCTTATCAAATGTTGCCGTCATTTATCTGAACTACTTTTTTCTGGCAAATGCCATAACCTGGTATGGCACATACCTTTGTTAATGAAACAAAAGGAGCCAGAGAGTTAGTACATGCACAGGAAAAACAAACTGCAGTTCTAATTTTGCATTTGCCTGTCTTTTTAGGATGTGGTACAGTATTATTCTCATGCACAATAAAGTTAAATGTCAGATGTCAGTCTGCTTAAGTTAAGTCACCTGGGAAACCAATTGAAGCAGATAATAATAGCAGTTGAAAAGGTAATGGGGTTGTGGCAGTAGTGATACCATATTTCTTTTGGTGACAGGATCATGGAACCTCTTTTCCTGAACCTCAGCATCTTAGTGGCTTTACACAGACTCTTACACATCCAGGAGGTAAGTGGCAGCTCTTTTGTAACAGGGTGAAGAAAGTGAACTATTAATTTCCTTCCCTAATATAATCAGGTGCAAGTACATGCAACCTAAACTCAACTAACACATTATGGCCCATTGCAGGGGAGAAGGAAATGCAAAATTAGTTGTATCAGAAAGCAGTGATCCAGGATTCAGTATGCTTATTAATGAGAGTTTAACTTCATTCAGGCTATACATGTGTCACACAAAGTGCAGACTACATTGTTATTTGTAAGATGTGGTCCAAATTACTAGCATGTTTTGATGCTTCTGTTGAACTGGACAAACATGTTAGTAACATAGATTGCATCTTAACTGACCATTTCACCGGTTTTTGCACTTAAAATATCTTGTTTGCAGTGTGCATTACTAAAAGATAACATATAGCAGGGTGTGCAATTACTGTAAGCCGCAGGTGGGTTATAAGGCACAAGGTGCAGCAGAGTGCCCTCAACAACTCAGGGGAAGTGATGTTTTCACAACATAGCTGGACACACTGGATTGTGTCATCATAGTTACAACATGGTGAAAATTGTACCAAAAGCTAAAAAAAGATATGTTATTTGACTGATGTGGTTACACTGTATTGTATGACAGGTGTCTATTGAAAGTCAATCAAAACAGAGGAAAACTGTTATTTAATACTCCACAAACTATTAGTCATTCCTTTATTTGAATATTCACATTTAGGACACATACATGATAGATTATCAACATTTAAGAATTGCCCATAATAGCTTATCCATTTTCAACAGATACCCATGACTGTTTCTGCACATCCCCTCATCCACAGAGAAAGGAAAATAATAGCATTGCTGACACTGTCACCTTCAGCTACCACAGAGCTGCTAAAATCCCAGTTTCAAAACACCTGGCCAATAGTAATAACATTCAGTTTGTCAGAGTGTACTTGGGATAAGGGGCTTCTAGCAATGATTAAATGCCTTGGCCTTGGGTGAATAGTCAGGACTGGATTAACAACATCTGGGGCCACGGGCAGTGTGTAATGGTGGGGCCCTCTGTGGCTTGACTAACAGGTTAGGGGTTTGGGGCCACCTAGGCCCCAAAAGCTGACATATTTTCAGTGCCTATAAGTGCATTTACAGGGGTTTCCAGCTACTCTGAATGCCCTTTCTTGGGGTGGCAAAAGAAGGTTAGAATGCATGAAACTCTATTGCTAGAGTACATTTACAGTGAGTGTCAGCAATCAGCACAAACTGCTCAGACTTGGGTAAAATATCGCTGAAGAACCTCACAATCATACAAGATTAGCCTTATAATAAGTCTAATCTTGTATTGTGAAGCTCATCATAACAGATGGATGTTCACATCACTCACAAAAAAAATCTCAGCTCAGTTATCATTAATCAGCACCCATGTTAGCGGTCTCACAGGAGAGACCAATGACTGAAGGCATTCAGTTTGAATAGTCTTGTTGCCCAGGTGGTCTCTCCATGCCAGGTCTGAGGCATACTAGAGAGGAAGTGTGTATATACGTGTGTGTGTGTGGGGGGGGGGGTGAGAGAAGCTGGACCCATCAATCCTACAGTTCAACGGTGGCCTTTAGATTCCACTTCTATTAATCTAGCATGTTGGCATATTATACCAACACTACAAAACTCTCTGAAAAAAAATTCTGACACCTTTTCATGGAATACTGTTTTTTTACAAGACTAGCTTTCAAGAGTTTTGTTTCTTAGGTCAATGGCAACTCTTGAAAGCTATCATCATTTAAAAAAACATGTTGGCCAAATAAAAAGCATAATCCTCAAGACATTTTTGCATTCTGTCTTATTTTTACAAGGCTGCCCATTAGTGTACAGTAGTGATTAGAGCAGACAGCTGCAAATCTATAGGTCATAGGCTCTAATCCTACCCTCAGCAATATCCGTGAGACCTTGAATCACCTCTGTGCACTGTGCTCCAGACCACCAAGCTGTAATACTGGGGGGAAGGGGAGCATCCGACTGAAAATGAAATGTCACACTACAGCTGGAGCATCCTGGGTAACAAGAGTAGACTACACTGTCCGGCAAAGTTACATTTCTTTTCTAGGAAAATGTTAAATTATAAAGGTTGGTAGATTTTTGTGTAAAACCAGTAATCAAATGGAAAAGGGGAGGAAAAGGGGAACAGGAATGGAGAAATGAGGAACAAGTGGACAGAAGGTGAAAAGGGAGTGAATGGGAAATAACAGATTGGAAGTTGAAGGGGAAGGTGAAAATGAAGGGAAAATGGAGGTGAGGGGAAGGGAAAGGATGGAAAGGGGAAGGGAGGGAAAATGGATAACATGGAAAGAGGATGAAGAAAAGGAATGGGAATGGAGTGATAGAGCAGTGGATGGAGAAGGGAAGGGACTTAGAGGGGAAAGGGAAGTGAAGGAGGAGGGAAAGGTGGGGGGAAGGACTGCGTCAACAATGAGTTTTTGATACAAAGCGAAACTCGTCCATATCACTGTGCTGACTCATTGCACAGAGACAGCACAGTGTCTTCACCTTTGGACCTCTGTTTTTAAGGAGCACTGTTTGTTGAAGGGTCTTATCACTTTATCTCCCAACTGAAACTCCTTCTCGAATGTAAAGGTGTTGCTAGTTGCCAGCAGTGGTGGCTTCAGCTTCTGTTGGACACCAGGGCACTGGGTGGGCACTACAGTTGGCAGCCAGGGCACCTAGAGAAACTGTAATGGAAAGTATGCATGCATATTCATGCACGCCCACCTCTTGGGGTATTTGAACAAATGATGAATGTTATGTTTCTGAAATAAAAATGCCATTCCCATTTTCTTTTATACAGTGGATGGCCTAGCATCTCCTTGGGTGTGGCCCTGCTTCTTCCTGGTTTCGAGGGGGCCCTGCTTCTTTTAGCAGGAGAAGCAGGGCCACCCGAGCCAGAAGAAGTACGGCCACCTCCTGTGAGCCAGAAGAAGCAGGGCTATCACCCCCAAGCCAGAAGAAGCAGGGCCATACCACTCCTGAGTCAGAAGAAGCAGGGCCCTCCCCACCCCCCAAGCCAGGAGAAACAGGGCCATCTTCCCCAGCCAGAAGAAGCTGGACCATCCCCTCAGCTAAGAGAAAAGGGGCCACCCTCCTCTGAGCCAGGAGAAGTAGGGCCAGCCCCCTCGAGCCAGAAGAAGAAGAAGAAGGGCCATCCTGCCCCTTTCCAGCCGGTATCCACCTCTCTAACTGGTCCCCAATGGATTGCCCACATGCAGTGGCAGGGCCAGGAATTAGAGGGGTATCATTTTGAAAGACTGACACTCTAATTACTGCATGTCAGAATCCCGAGACTAATTGCCCAAAACTTGGAATTCAGATACTCGGTGATTGCCCGCAGAGGAGTTTGTTATCATGAGTAGGCCAAGGAAAAAACCTCTGCAGTGGACAATTACCAAGTGTCAGGATTCAGAGTTTTGGGCAATCAGTCTCAGGATTCTGACACTCGGCATTTAGAGTTTCAGTCTTTCATCATATATCTGTAAGAGGGCCTTGATAGCACTGAGACATTTTCGATTAAACCCAGCCACTTACCTCAAGCAAAATGGCAGAAGCAATCAGGACCATGTCTCTCTGGTTCTGCAGGTATCTTCTGTCTTGGCTGTTGTTGCTATTGGCTGAACTTTTATTTCAGGGGCTGGCTCTGTGCTGCCACCACTGGCTGGGCAGGGTGGCTGGCTGCTGCTGCTCTCTCCCAGTACTGACCAGACCGTGCTCTAGTCTTTTGTGAAAAAAGCACAACAGAGTCAGTACAGCTCTTTTAAGGTTGGCTGTTCTGCTGGGTTGGGGTGTCTTCTGTGCTGCAGCTTGCAAGCAATGCCAATATGGTTCTAGTTTTGGCGGGCACGGATGCCCAGGTGGCTCCTGATTCAGGTAGGTGACAGGTGAGGCAGCATTTAATTTTTTTATTAAGGCACTCCTCAGACACATCAGCAGCACCGGTGTGCGATCCTGTGGTGGCTTCGATCCCAGACTGGTGCTAACGCTGCTCACTCAGCAGACAACTACTATGGTGTGTCTAAGAGCACCTGGAGGGCAGGATGGGATTGTGTGGGCCATAGCATGGACCTGAGGGGTCTGACCACCAGAATAGCTGACAATTGGGGACAGAGGTGGTATAATGCAGCTGGAACTCTCTTGAGCATTAGCGAGGCTGATTGGCAGTATTGGTGCACTGACCTGAGACACAGTACATATCTGTGTCACAGCTGCAGAAGTCCGACTCTGATTACAAATGATCAGAAAGAGGGCCAAGGACTGTACTGCAGAATTTAAGTGCCACACAGTCCATGGTACGGGAGTTGGTGGTCAGTGTGTGGATGGTGGGAGGCAGCTGGGCACTCAAAGTCGGGAGCTGGGACATGAATGATTTGGGACCTGGGTGTAGCTGGCAGCAAATAAGCAAGTTTTAAGCTGCAACATGCAACACTTTTAGCAGGGACTCAGAGCACTGGGGCACAAACCAGGGAACAGCATTGTTTGACTGGGGCACGTGCCCTGGTGTGCCCCGGTGTAGCACCGCTTGTGGCTGCCAACACTATATGATGCATTCTTCCGGCCCGGTACTGCTGGTACAAAAGCACGTTCACATTGTCGCTGACATTCTGTTAACCATTCAGTTTTGCCTGGCTGCCCTGGGACACTGAGAGAATCTGAGGCCACTGGTGCACCAAAATGCCATGACACAGGCCTGCATGGTGAAAAAAGTATAATTATGATTAGTGTATAAGTATTTAACAAGCACATGAGCAAACTGTTTAGGGAATCCTAAATAGTTTGAGGAAGTAAATGATTAACCTGAGGCGTATGTATGGTCTATTTAATTTGTAAACCAGATATGCTTATATATGAAAAATACCATGTAATGTTTTGCTTTCTTCTAAATACCCACTTGTGTGCTTATATCCTATGCTTAGATTCTAAACATTTCTCTGTAACCAGTGCAGTTACATAGCAACACAGGCTTCAAGAGACATAAAAATCAAGACGTCCATCTACCCCATTTAATATTTTATTTATTTATTTGTATTTTGGATGACACCTTTGAGCCGAGGGCTCTTTTACAAAGGTTTCACATCAAGGTAATAAGGACAATGAGGTACAAAACATAACATGATCATTACAATGGAACTTACAAAAAAAAAAAAGACAAGTAGGGTTACAATAATAGCAGCCAAAGGAATTGTGTTGCGAGTTAATTATACAGTACAAGTCATAGGCGGCTCAGTGAAGCTTTGTTAGGAGTGGGTTAGTGGGAAAAGAGAAAGAAGAGTGGTGGTGAGGGGTGGTATGGGAGAGAGAGAGACAGGAGGAGGGAGAAATAGGAGGGCATTAGTGTTGGGTATGTGCTAGATGGGGAAATAGCAAGGGAGGAGGAATGGGGGATGAAAGAAAGGGGAGACAGATTCATCCTATACCCAGTAATGGGGGGGGAGAGGAGGAGGAGCTGAGGTAGTGAGGAGGGATGCTTGAGGGTGGTACACCTGGAGGGGATTATAAGAAGCAATCACAGAAGGCACTAGCCACGAGGTGTTGATGTAGTTTACACTTAAAAACACCAGTCATGGCAATGTTGGAGATTTCTGTAGGTAGCAAGTTGAACCAGGTGGAGGCTCTGACAAGGTAAGAATGCTGAGCTTGAGAGGTCCGGCAGTGAGGTATTGTAAAGGTTAGACTGTCCGATCTACTCTGTATATGTACACGCTGCTGTTACAGACACACTGCAGTATTAGGTTAAGGAAAATACTTGCACAGCAAAGAAATCAGAAACCCCAAAATGTAACAGCAAGCTGAGAGCATGGTTCTACTGCAGCCAGTGTTACATAAGGCAATATGGAGTGCAAGTGCTGTTGGCTAACTGTGGGACCAACCCCAACAGGAGTCTGGTATAATTCTCGCACACTAACTACATACAGCATCTCTCAGACTGGTCCCTTGGAATATGATTTTTTTTATACTGTATGCTGAGGAGTGTGAGTTAAAGTGAAAGGGAAGAATGTGATCCATCCTTTCACTGTCATTCCCAGGGCCTGGAAGGAAAGTTAATGGGTAAATTGCACTCTGCCTTTGCTTTCATTCATGCTTCTTGGTGGTTCTGGGTTGGATTGTCCCCCCCCAAAAAAAAAAAAATTGTCTGGAAAGCACAGCACCACAGCTGCTAAAATCATAAAAAAAATAAAATAAATGGCACTGCCTCTGGGGGCCTCTCTCAAACTCAGGGCCCTAGTCAGCTGTCCCTTCTGTTCAATTGTTAATCCTGCCCTGTGTATAATCACCACCTTCAGCCAGTTATTCCTTCATGTACACTAGTTAACTGAATGACATCATGTAAATAACTGCATGATCATGTGACTGGAGTCCACAAGTCATACCACAGGGTTTCTATTACTCATTTTATGGCACAGGGTCATAACGTCAAAAACACACAACTTTGCTGCAATGTACCACGCTGTAAATTCAGTGAATACATTGCTGCTGCACAGACACAGTGCCGAAAAGCATTTTGGCAAAGGGAACGTGTTTTGTTGTTGTTGTCTGTGTGAGGCTGCACCGCTGCACCCCCGTTACGGGGGGCTACACCCCCCAAACCCCCCCCATTAAAATAATCAACTCGGGGGGGGGGTCAACATGGTGACGGGGAGAAACACCATGGGAGAAACAAAAAAATATACCGCACGATGCGGTTTCTAAAAAGTCTGGGACCAGAATTTGAGACCCGGTCCACAGACGCACAGCAACCTCCGGTACTGCCGTGGCTCATTCCACTGAGCCACGGTGGCAGCTTGGCGGACCACCTCCTGAACATAGATCTTCACCTACACAACACTTCTCCGCCCTACACATGTGTGACTGGGTACAAAACTGAGTGCAACATGTATGTCTTGCAGAGTTTTGTACCCTGTCACGCTAGTGCACTGCGCGATGTATTCTGCGTGATATTCCATGTGAACAACCCCCTAAGAAGACAGATCTTGTTGCATGCACTGGGTGCATGAAGGACTTCAAGAAATATCACTGGGGTAATGAGAAAATGCAAGAAGAGTCCATCCTCCCACCCCAGGAGAACAAATAGTGCATCCAAAGGTGCCCTGGGTGAAATTGCCAAAAATGGCAATTGTTTTCACAATGGATTACAAACATTGAATCACCTGTGTGCAAACAAAAATGACATTTTGTAAAAGCTTGTCCAGGGCATTCTGGGCTGGAGCACATTAACAGTGCTTGCAGTTTTGTTTTTTAACACATTTATTTCACTACGCCTGCCGTGTTGAAACAGCCTGTGACCATCAATGGGTTAGACAGAAACTTCTGCTGTGACATCAGGAAGTTACTTGCCAATGCACAACACAGCTAGTCATATGCAGAAAGTTAATAGCCAGCAGGATGAGTAGAGCTCCAGGACTAACCTCACTGGGGCCACTAAACTGATAAGGACATTATTAAATGTAATGAAAGTGATTTATCATTTTTTTTAAAGAACAGGCTATTCCTTTCTACATAAAGCTATGCTGACAACATGTTGAGGCTGACAATGATGGCTTCCAAGTCCCATCCTTCCATCAGATGCTTCATTGAAAATATCTCATCCATTCAATGTTGATAAATTACTTATCTCACTTGCTCAAATTCTGATCAGAAAATATATTTCTTCAATTCCAATTGTGGTCTTCATTGTCAGGCTTTAAAGACATTGTAAAAAATCCTTATGAATATCCATTCAAATGAAGGAACAGGTGGGTAACATCTTTAAGGAATACATAGAGAATAGTGGATGGGCAACTATGCACAACCAGTGTGTTGTGCCACTGAGGGGTTCTGATTCCCAGAGACCTCAGGAGCGAAGCTCGAGAGGTCCATGGGAATCAGAACCCTGAGGAGGAATAACACACTGGTTGGGCATAGAGTTGCCCATCCACTATTTTTTATAGTGTATGGTGCCCCTAAAAATAAAGTGGAAAATCTTTTAATGTTTTTTTAGAACAGAAAAGTAATTGTTTTCTGCTGCATTTCATTTCCATTTTTTTACGTTGGTTGCTAAGGTCAGTGGGCGGTTGCTGGGGTCCAGATGTCCCTACATGCATTGAGTGGGCTGCTATTGGTTGATAGTTTCATGTGGGCAGAATAAAAAAAACAAAAACATGGTGGTGGTATCTCTTCCTAAGTGAGAGGCCTGAGTCGGAGGAATCACTTTTCTTCATGCGAGTTTTTTTATTTAAATATCTGGTTGACCCTGAGGGTGTATTTTTTTTGTTATAGGTAAAAATGTCTGGTTGTTCCTGCATTTTTAATAGTTCTCTGGTTGATCCAGCTGAAGTCATGTGCTCATCGACGGTGCTGCCACCCAGACTGTCTGGTTGATCCTGCTGTTTCTGTTGTCGCAGCTGTTCTATTGAACAGCGCAGCTCGTGCTCTTTCAGAATGAGCTGACATGTTACTGTACCAGTGTGGTACAACAGCATTCCATGACCTTTGAACTGTGGTACAACAACATTTTAGCTAGGATGGATTTCCATCCTGAACAAGCCCTACCGGGTCAATATCTTGCAGAGAATACCATGCATGGACTACCATGTGGAATATATCGTGCAGTGCACTAGTGCGATCGGGTACACAACCCCGCAAGACAGATACCTTGTATGAGTGGTTATGTACCCTAACATGCATGGGTTGGAGGAGGAGTTAAGTGGAGGTGAATGCCTCCGTTTGGGAGGTGATCTACTGAGCTGCCACTGTGGCTCAGTGGGATGAGCCGTGGCAGTACAGGAGGATGCTGTGCGTCTGTGGACTGGGTCTCGAATATCAGTCCCAGACCTTTTGGAAACCGCATTGTGCACTTACTTTTTTTTTTCTCCCCTGTGGTGTTTCGCCCCGTGTTGAGCCCCCCGTAGTTGATTATTTTAATAGGGGGGGTTCAGAGGGCATAGCCCCCTGTAACAGGGGGTGTGGGAGCACAGTGCCCTGCAGATAAAAAAGAAAGCACAAGTTTTTGTCACCAAAATGTGTTTCAGCACTTTGTTAGGCAGCAATGTTTTCACTGTATTCACAGTGTGGTACATTGCTGTGCAGTGGTGTTATGCGACTTTATGACTCTGTGTTGAAGAAGCCCTCACCATACACTGTATTACACATTTTGGGCCTCATGAGTAGTAATTTTGCTGAATTAAAATTATATAAAGTTTTGTAGACTAGGGGCCCAAATTACATAATTTGGCCCAGACTTTGACAAACCTCCTGAAGACCGCATGTATTCATTTCAAAGGCACCCGACCGACACATATTTTGTATGTCCCCAAACAACTGCAACTTAGTTCCTGTCCTCTCTGCTCAGGTGTGATGCGTACAGTGTAACTGCTTGGGAATCTTGCTGACTTACTGATCAAAGAATGCTGGGTTATGTGAAGCCTTGGGGTGGATAACACTACTGAAGCTGCCATTCTCATTCAGCTTTGTAATACTGTACAAAAACTCAGTTATGGAACACTGAACTAGGAAATTATCTGATGAGGTGCAAGCCTTGTTGACAAAGATTACACTACTGCTGTGATATTTACAGGCTAATATTCTTGGGATTGCCTACAAAAAATAATTATGCAAGAATGTTGCTTGCACTTCAAACTGTAAAGCAGACCAATTCTAGTAAGAATCATTTTAAGATACAGACACATGTGCCAAATCACTGATGGACACAGAAAAGCAAGCCTTAAAATTGGTCAATAATATAAAATCAGTGTTTTTTTTCATAGAACTACACATAAGGAGGCAGTATAGCATAGTGTTTAAGGGCACTGAGCTGCAAACGAGACCTGGGTTTGAATCTCATCAGCTCCCACTTGCATACTGTGTGACTCTGAGCAAGTCACTTAACTTTCTTGTGCTCCCAGGTCTCACCTGTAAAAAAGCTCCAGCTTAGTGTGCCTTTCCTGGTTAAACAATTTCCCCTTTCCTTTTCCTATAGTGCATAAAACGCTTTAGGCTTTCTCTGTGAATACTGTACATTTGGAATGCGATGTATATTATAGGAGTACCATGCCTTGGTGGAAGGTATTTACAATATTCTGTTTTGTAGCTTCGTGCCCTGAAGATTGCCTTAATGGAGGTGTGTGCACTAAGGACGGCTCATGTGACTGCAGTTTCTTGCAGGGGATTGGGAGGCGATGTCAAATTGGTATGTTTTTTGTAAAAAAAGTTAATGCAATCTTTTGTTTCTTTTAAAACTTTTAATTTTTCTAGTTACATGAATAACTCAGTTACAGAAAACAAAAATGCACACACAAAGCACATAATGTCACAATCTCCAGGTATCCCATTTGTATGTAGCCCCGAAGAAGAAGAAAAAGCAAACAAATAAACAAACCAAAAACCAGAAAACAGCCAGCCCGGTGACAACAAGGGCTAAGGTGCTGGATGCCTTACTTTGTGCCACACCGATGACCCATATTTGGGAATAAGCATGGGCTGTCGGAAGTTGGCGGGGGGGAGGGCGTGGAGCTGGATGGAGCTGCCGAGAGGCAGCTCTTCTCTCTGGGGAGGGAAGGAGGGAAGGTGGCATCTCTCGGCTCTTGACTGCCTTGAGGTGGAGGCCAGCGGGCAGTGCAGGCTAGAGGGAGCACCAGGAGCTAGGCCGATGGAGCAGAAGGGGATATCACTGGGGCTGTAGTGCGCATTCGCACCTCCATGTGCATGCATCTTTACTCCTGAGGTCCTGGGGTAATTGGGAGGAAAAAAAATTGAGAAAAAATGTATCCAGCTACAGGATGATGCCCGACCCTCTGCAGGCTCTGCTTCAGGGTTGGGCATAAGGTAAGGTCTGGTAATTCCGGAATGTCTGGGCTTGGGGGGTCCGGTTTGGCTGAAGGGGACAGCTGGACAGCGATAAAAATAAAAAGATAAAAAAACAGAAAACAGGGAAAAGTACTTAATTGGGTTTCAAATGGGTAAGATCTCAGTCTATGGTGAGGCTAAGGTTTCTATTAAAGGAGGGTAAGTGCTCATCATCATCCAGTCCAGCAGCGACAACTACAGCCCTCCCCAACCATTACTGAAACACCGAGGTCGTGGTCTGGCTCTGGCACTGCCATACCTACTATTGACAGTAAGCAGCCTGTGTCATTGGGTTCTATCCTTTTGATGATAGGTAGTCCCAGGCCCTTTACTAGCCACTGTCTTCTCCCAGGTTGTGCTGGTGGTATTCTATGAATTAATCAGGCACTTGTTACCATCACTTTCACTGATAACAACTACTATCCCATTGACTGGACCTCCCCCATCGGTACCGCAGTCAACAATGGGATCTAAAAGCACTCTGATTATTCCTCCTTTGCAACTGCCACCTCCATTGCCAGCTCCATCAATTGCCCCCATCATCATTCCAGACAGTGGTGGGCAACTATGGATGGACAATGAGTACCTTTGTCATCCACCTGCAAGTACACACTCAGAGAGAAACTTCAATGCTGCAGGCAATGTAGTCATAGAAACATAGAAACACAGAAGCTGATGGCAGAAAAGGACCGCAAGGCCCATCCAGTCTGCCCATTTCTTTTTCTACCTTATGAATGTGCCATAGGCCTTTGCTCTGTCAATGGCCTATCTATTCATACTCATCTGTATTGCTCCCTTATGCCTATCCCATGCCTGTTTGAAGCCCTGCACTGTATTCATGTCCACCACTTCCCAAGGTAGGCCGTTCCATGCATCCACCATCCTTTCTGTGAAAAAGAACTTCCTCATATTACCCCTTAATTGGCCTCCCTCTAATTTCATGCTGTGTCCTCTTGTCCTGATATTTTTCTTGTATTGAAACATGTTAGACTCTTTCACCTTGTTAATGCCCTTAAGGTGTTTGAATGTTTCAGTCATATCACCTATCTCTCTCCTTTGCTCTAGGATATACATATTGAGTTCAGTTAATCTGTCCTCATATGTTTTCTGATGCAGTCCCTGCACCATTTTGGTTGCCCTTCTCTGGACTGCCTCAATTTGGTTAATGTCCTTGTGAAGGTGTGGCCTCCAGTACTGCACACAGTACTCCAGATGGGGCCTAACCAGTGTCTTGTAAAGAGGGATTATGACCTCCCTCTTCCGACTTGTGATACCCCTACTAAAACATCCCAACATCCCTCTAGCCTTACGTACTGCTTTAGAGGTCTGCTTGGATGATTTCAGGTCATCAGTGATGACGCCCAAGTCTCTTTCTTCCCTTGTGACTGCCAGCAACTCCCCTCCCAGCCTATAGGTGGCTTTAGGGTTTCTCTTCCCTATGTGCATGATCTTGCACCACTTTGCATTAAACCCCAGTTGCCACTCTTCCGACCATTTTGCTAGTTTATCCAGATCTCTTCTCATTCTGCCCAAACCATCTGGATCATCTACTCTGTTGCAGATCTTGGTGTCATCTGCAAACAGAGAAACCTTACCCTCCAGTCCATCTGCAATGTCACTGATGAAGATATTAAAGAGGACTGGCCCCAGGACTGATCCATGAGGTACCCCACTTGTGACTTGCATCTCTTCTAACTGTATACCATTTACCACCACTCTCTGTTTTCTGCCCGACAACCAGTTTGCCACCCAGTTGACCAACGGCTGACTCACCCCGAGCCTACCCAGCTTATTAATCAATCTTCTGTGTGGAACAGTATCGAAAGCTTTGCTGAAGTCAAGGTAGGCAATATCAACTGCCCCCCCTTGGTCCACCACTCTGGCTATCCAGTCAAAGAAATCTATGAGATTAGTTTGACAGGACCTTCCTGTTGTAAACCCATGCTGTCTTGGATCTTGTGTTCCTATGGATTCCAGGTGTTGCACTATCCTTTCCTTAAGGATTGTCTCCATAATCTTGCCCACTACTGAGGTAAGACTGACTGGTCTGTAGTTCCCTGCCTCCTCCCTGCTACCACTCTCGTGGAGTGGATCACATGAGCCTTTCTCCATTCTTCTGGGAACACTCCTGAGCGCAGAGACTCACTAAATAGTTCTGATAATGGCTCTGCTAGTTCCACCCTTAGCTCCATTAGTACCCTGGGATGTATGCCATCAGGTCCCATTGCCTTGTCCACCCTGAGCTTATCGAGCTCTTGTAGGACCCTTTCTTTTGTGAAGAGTCTTGTGCACACCTCCCTTCCCTCTGTGTCCATGGTTCAGAGCTGTGGGCCCTGCCCAACCTTCTCATCAGTAAATACTGAACAGAAGTATCTATTTAGGATAGATGCTTTACCATGGTCCTCCTCCTCGAATGCCCCCTTATCCCCCTTGATCTGAGCAATACCCCCTCTGGACTTTCTCCTTTCACTAATGTATCTATAGAAAGTCTTGTCACCTTCTTTTACTGTTCGTGCTAGTGTTTCCTTGGTTTGGGGCTTTGCCTGCCTTACTACCTTCCTTGCTTCCCTTAGGGAAGTTTGGTATGCCTTCCTATCTTCATCCTGCTGCGTTCCCTTATATTTCCTGAAGGCCTGCCTTTTGGCTCTGGCCTTTTCTGCTACTGTGTTTGAGAACCAAAGTGGTTTCCTTCTTCTTTTGCACTTCCTTTTCTCACCAACACAATGGGATGTTGCTTCAAGTATTGCATCTTTAATGCTTGCCCACTTTGCCTGTACCCCCTCACCTGTACTTCTTTTTGCCAGGGCTAGCTTAACTCTGTTGGCCATCTTATCAAAGTCAGCTCCTCTAAGCCGGCCCACTGGTGCAGTGGTAGGGCTACCGCTTGCAGCACCAGCGACCCGGGTTCGGGAACAGACTCGGGCGGCTGGAGGGCTGGCTGGGGGGAGGAGGATCGAGTGCCTAGAGGCTGCTCTCCTCCTCCGGGTGGGGTGGGATGCAGGTCCCGCTGCGATACCACCACCTGGGTGACCACGGATGGAGATGCAGCGAGACAGATATAGAGGGAGGGAGGACTCCCGGCGGCGAGTGCTAGTACGCCGTGACGCGCACTCCTTGGCCCCCCTTGAGTGCAGACATCCTGTGGGCTGGGACCAGAAAAGCGGAAAATATCCTGTGCTGGGATCCTGTAGACGGGACCTGGTTGTCTCGAGATAATCCTTAACCAGGCTCCACAGATGGGGCTGGTGAGGCCTTCCGATGCATACTTGAGGTGTGAGAGGGGAACTAAAGGGGGAGGGTCCCTCTCCTCCTCACCCGGGGGGTAAACTGAGGCAGGATGGGTTAAGGCTAACCAGTACCTAGAGGGAGGTACCTGGGGTGGAACTACGGGAATACACAGCCTAGGGATCCCTGAAGAAAGTAATCCAGCACAGTGAGAAGGGGGCATAAAAAGAAAGTAAAAAAAAAAAAGTCAGCTCCTCTGAATTCCCATATTTTTGCCTCGGAGTGGGATGATTTTGTTCTAGTGGCCAAACTGAACCATACCATGTGATGGCAACTGGCCCCCAGATGACCTTCTATCTGGAGATCTATGATCCTTTCGCTGTTGGTCAGTACTAGATCTAGGATAGCCCTGTCCCTTGTGGGTTGTTGTACCGGTTGTTTGAGGCCCTACCCCTGCAGGGAATCCTCTGTGTGTCTAGTTCTGGCAGATGTCCCTGCTGGTATTGATCAATCTGTAGCTGGCATGTTGAAGTCTCCCATTATCAGAACCTCCCCTTTAGCTGTCAAGTTTTGTATATCTTCTAACAGTAACGTGTCTATGCCCTCCCCCTGGTCTGGAGGCCTGTACACTACCCCAGTTCGTATGGCTGTCCCATTTCCTGTTTCCAGGGTGACGCACAGTTCTTCTGGCTCCTTATGTGTATTTCTGGCTCCTTATGTGTATTAATCCCAGTCAACAAGAAGATGTGCCTTTCCACAAAAGAATAAGAGAGAGAGATGCTCACTTTTTTTTAGAAGGTAACCTTTCCCTTTTTAACAAGGCCTACTCCACAGTTTATGGAAGATGAGTCTCCTACACTACTAGCAAAGACACAGAAAGGTGATGAGGTGGATGGTGAGGGCTTCTGTGTTCATTAGGTATCTTGCTAGTACCAGAAGCCGATCTTCATGCTGTCAATTCTATCTTTTCTCCACCTTGACCAGGCTGCTGCACATTTGTCATTGCCAGTTTTTTATGTTTGCTTGCACGCTTGTGCAAGAAACATAGTGCCACCATACTTATTTTTGAAGGTGTGCCGCCCGCGCTGCAAATGCCCTGATCCATTTTGCAGGTGTGACCACACCGCACTAATGAATGGCCGAGCTGACTATGACAGCAGTTCAGATGCAGTGACATGCTGTTGAAAGAAAACCACCACTTCAATCAGCGGTGGTAACGTGTAGGCAATTTACATATTGATGTCAAGTGGCATCTGTTGCCGTCATCTCTCAGTCCCCATGAAAGCTGGGGGTGCCCATTCCCCTGTCAGCATACCCACTTCCCAGTTCATTTGCCGATGTGGTAGCCCAGTCTCCATCAGCATAATGCCCCCCCCATTTGTTGTGTGCTGAGGGGGGTACTCAATCCCTCTTGGCTCATGCGTCCCCCTAAGCATACTGTATGGCCGATAAGGGTGCCCAATCCCTGTTGGCTCCTGCCCCCCTGCCAACAAACACCCAGGTGGCATGCTGGGAGCCCACTCCAGCGTGCCAAAAGCCTCCCGTGTTGTCATTTTTTTTCCCTGTAAAAACAGAAAACGGTCCATTGCTGTCTCTGGTGCCCCCTTCCCCAACCTGCACCCACCCTCTGTGCACCCGACATCCCCACACCCCCCTTACCCCATACTTACTCCGAGCCTGGCGAATGATCTTTGGTGGACTGAGAACATCGCTGTTCTGTTCAAAGCCGACCGCTGAACTGAAGAAATGGCGGTAAGCTGTATAATGTCATAAATGGAATTTTTTCAACTTAGGTGGATATCTCCGTCATTTTTGTGAATTTTGGCAGCAAATTTTCATCATGGGGTTCTTGAGACCCCACCTCCTAAATTCAGTCACTGTCATATCATTATTCGGTCTTGAAAGGTGATTTAGCAGTCAAGGCGCAGAATCACCTTTTGGGATCAATTAACAAAACAACAGTGTCACTGTTCATGAGGTGGCCTCCCAAAAAGTCTATGTTGCAAATTTGGTAGAAAAATTCCAAAAATGACTGTGTTATGAGCGTGCGTTGTGCAGTTTCCACGCACACTCGTAACTTTGCGAATTTGTAATGTTTTCACTCCAGATTTTCAACATTGCCATTTTTCACACCTCCCTATGAGCAGTACAGCTGTCATTTTTCACATCCTGGCCAAAATGTGTTTTTTTGTACTTCCAGCACACAGTTGTGCGGTCGCTGTGGGAAATCAGTGTTCAGAACAGATAAAGAAAATCACAGTGACACTGTTCATGAGTGGAGGTCATAAAATGCATTTGTCAGAGGGAGATCCCCCAGAAAAACGAGGTACAGACAACTGGTAGTGGGTGCTCAACTGGCAATTTATTTATTATACATATCACACAATGTTTTCATTTTACTTTCGCTTACGTTTTTGACATTCTTTTATTTTCCAAAGTTATCCATTTTATATTCAACATACAGTCAAACCTTTACATTTTTCCAATCACATATTTCAATATTTTGTCAATTTTTTCATTGTCTTCTCGGGGTCTGTACGTTTAAAGCCCGATACCCCTTGCTCCTCTTTTTCTTGGAAACAGTCTGTTGTCCTTGCCTTCTTAACTGTCTGTTGTCCTTAGTCTTCTTGGGGTCTGGATGCTTGGAAGCCTAATACACCTTCTCCTATTCCTCTTGCTGCCCTCCCTTTTTCAGGCTGCCAATGGCAACTCGCCCTCATATTAACCCTTCCTTCCTTGTACTTTTTTGCTTGCCTCCACATCCGGGTGTCTGAGCCTGGCCCATGGTTCTTACGTGGCCTTCCCTTTCCACCCCCCATTTATTTTCATTTTCTTCAAACTTTCCTCCCTTTTTATTTCAATTATTCCACACTTCCTTGCCCCTTGCCTCGTTCCCTCAGGAGGACACCTCCTTACTCCTCCATCCTGTGCCCTCATTCTGTCCACTTTCCTTTCACCCATGCCTTATCTTGATTGTTGACCTCTTTTGGCTTCCTTGCCCCTTCTGTTTGTTAGCTGTTGCCCTCCTATTCTTACCACTCCTGCCCCTTCCTCCTGCTGCCCTCTTTTTGTCTGTCTCTTCTTTCCACTTTTCCTTTCTCCTGTTGCCCTCTTCTGGCAACCGTGCCTTTTTATGTCCCCCTTTAGGCACTCCTACCCCCGCAAGTCCTGCTTGCCCAGGCATCTCTTTCCTGTTGGCCTGTTTCGCCAGCTCACATCAGTCAGGGCTCACTCCCCTCCCCCTGTCACCCTTTTTGGTGACCCATTGTCGCTCCCTTCTTTCCCTTACATCTCTTTCCTGTTGGCCTCTTTTGCCAACCCATTGTCATTTTAGGGCTCCGCCTTCTCCCATCACTCTTTTTGGTGACCCAGTCTTCTTATCCCCTTCACCCTTCCGTCCTCTCCTCCTTTTGCCAGTTCCAGGGTGGGTGGGTGGGTGTTAATCTTGAAACCCAACAAAAGAGGGACCCCCTCCTCTGCTGGCTTCAAATACCCCCAACCCCCCTTTTCCTTCTGCCCAATCCTCACCTGTCCTACCTGCCTTCGTATTTGCCATGGCAGTGACATCACAACCCCTCCCTCTACCTGAGCCCTCCCTCCTATCCCTCCCTCCTACTTCCTTCCTACCTCCCCCACCCACCCCTCAACCTGGACCTGTTCCTAGCCTAGCCTGCCCCCCACCTATATTCACCTGTTGCCCCTTTTTCCAGGGACCCCTGACAATTTAGGTTGTCCCTTAGGGCAACCTGATTTGTCAGAGGAGATCTCCTAGAAAAACAAGGCACAGACAACAGATAGTGGGTGCTCAACTGGCAATTCATTTATTATACATATATACACAATGTTTTCATTTTACTTTCGCTTACATTTTTGACATTCCTTCATTTTCCAAAGTTATCCATTTTACATTCAACATACAGTCGAACCTTTACATTTTTCCAATCACATATTTCAATATTTTGTCCATTTTTTCGTTGTCTTCTCGGGGTCTGGACATTTAAAGCCCGATACCCCTTGCTTCTCTTCTACCCCTTCTCGTATTCCCATTGCTGCCCTCCCTTTTTCCGGCTGCCGATGGCAACTGGCCCTCATATTAATCCTTCCTTCCTTCCTCGTACTTTTTTGCTTGCCTCCATGTCTGGGCATCTGAGCCTGGCCCATGGTTCTTACATGCCCCCCCTTTCCATCTCCCCCATTTATTTTCATTTTCTTCAAACTTTTCCACTAGCCCATCTCCAGGTTATGCGATGGAATGATGGGCTTCCCCTTCCCCTCTTTGTCCCACTTTTCTATGCTATGTCCTATTTGCAGTAAATATGTTGCCATCCCCACTGTCGAGAGGTGTACCGCATCCTGCCTGTACATTCCTGGACCGGAGAAAGCGATGCCTTTATGGTTAATGTATGTATGCAGTGTCAGTGGCTCAGTAGGTAGCACACTCGCCTCTGAGGCCGGGAGATCAGAGGGCTGTGGGTTCAGTTCCCACATCTGGCACTTGGGTTAATATCCCAATACTGACACTGTAATGCAGCATGAGAGGGGTGCTGCATTTCTGAGGTGCCGTCTTTCGGATGAGACGTTAAACCGAGGTCCCATCTGCCTGGATTGGTGGTAGTTCAGGTGGATGTTAAAGATCCCATGGCACTTATCGAAAAGAGTAGGGGAATTTCCCCGGTGTCCTGGCCAAATTTCCCTCATTCACTAAAAGTACCACCAACAGCTTAATCTGGTTCAAGATCAGTTGGCATTCATCTGTATCCCCTTCCACCGGGTCGTGCCTGAAAATAGGCAGGATTTGTCTAGTGCACTTACCCGGTCAACAAAAGCTAAATAAATAAAATAAATAAATGTTCCTCCTGTTTCACTTGGATCACTGATTCTGATCAATGTATCAAATTTTTTTTGTATTACATATCATTTATGTAAGGGAAGGCAGTCAGAAGACCCCCAGTCTTGCTGAACTGACACATCAAAAAAAAAAAAAACAGGGATAAGTTCAAAAAAAGGACATAGCTAAATCTGCAGCTATTTAAAATGCAATTCCTTTGTTAAATTTTCTTTGAAGGCAGGAACCAAAGTATCCACTTTATAATGCCCTCAGGGAGATCCTTTGACTTGCAATAGTTGCCAGGAAGAACCTGTGTTGGGAGGGGTGTCACAGGGAGCGCTTGAATTACATTAGACAGACCTTTGATGTGTAAATAAGAAGGATCCAGACAAATTTGGAAGGTCCAATACACATTCCCAGGATGCTTTGGAAGGACATCACAGAAACTGTTTATGTGTGTGTGTGTGTGTGTGTGTCAGAACAAAACCCAGTTCTGACCAGTTAACCTGAGGATGTCACTTATCATTTTTTTACGTCTTGTTGCGACATCCTGTGCTGTAAAATATAACTTTTAATACTCCAAGGTGGAGTCTAATGACCTCAGAGAGGAGGCCGGCTCAGAACTGCTTTTATCCAACTGTCCTTCTACCCAACCTGACCTTTGCGACCCCTATTATACAGGGCATGGCTAAACAAGAGATTACCAGGATGCAAACCCTATATAATAAAAATAGCTTTCGTTTCATGGCATCTAGACCACCCGAGATGTCACCACTGTGACACTTTGGCACAATCTTCATTGGCCCACATTGGTCACCACCTCCAACACCCTTGCTTGTCCAGGCTTACAAGCTTCTCAAACCCACGCTCCGCCAAGCATTGCAGGACTATAATCTCAAACACAACCCAAGGAACCTAAGGACCTCAGATAGAATGCTATTAGAAGTCCCTAGGTAAGACAAATGATGGCAGAAGATCCTTTTCATCCCAAGCAGCCTGCCAATGGAACAAGCTCTCCCCAGGTCCAGGCCTCCTCCTCACTCATGAACTTCCGCACCAGGCTTAAGTCCCATCTGCTGACCTCAAGCGCATGCCACTGTCATGGCACTTAAAGCTCTAAGGTACTCCCTCCTCTCCAACTCCAGTCTCTAGCTAACCTTCCTACCTGCCCCTTATACAGACTGCTCCAGAGGCCATGTGTAACCCCTGAATAAACTATATGCAAGTACTACCAATTGCTTACATGTCATGATGATAACCATGTCTGTACCCATGCCTGCATCCACTGCTTTTCTTTTACTGTGCCTGTAAGCGCTATGCCTTATCCACTGCTTTTCTTTACCATGCCTGTAACCATGCCTCGTATCCACTATTTTCTTTACTGTAACCACCTCATGATGTAACGCACAATGCCTCAAATGTTCCTTATGTCCTTGTTCATTCTTATAACTTGTATTGTTATCCTGGGTCGCCCCTGAAAAAGGGACCTTCTGGGTCAGTGGGCCTACCCGGTCACCAAAATTTAATAAATAAATAAATCAATAGTTTGTACTTTAAAAACCTGTTTTGTTTTTAAGAGTGTATGTGTTTGGGATATTTGTTCTGTATTTATTGTTCTGTTTTGATATTTTAAAGTAAAGATATATTTTACAACGGAAACTGCCTGGAGTGCCTTGACATTTCTTTTTATTTAAGTGGAGCTTTTAAAGGTTACAGTTAACACTGTGTATGGGCTTACTGATATACCAAACTGGGAAATGGATGAGAGTTCTCTAAAGTCTTGCATAGAGTTCTAAGGGTTCATTTGAAAGACCTGGTTGGGTGCCCGTAGGCAAAGATATCTGGCCCCCCGGAGACAGAATTATCTGAGCCTGATAATTGGGTACACTAACAAGAGGTTATCAGTTTGAATCCCTCCAGAACTTGAGACTAAGGTGACTAGAACCCGCAAAACAGACGAGGGTTACCTTGTTCTGTTCACTGTCCACAAATCATATGCTCAGAGGTTGGCACTTTGGGATTAGAGGGCTGACCGGCTGAGCGAATTTGTGACACCTCCCACCCCCTTTAGCCAAGCCGCCACTTTCCTGTTAATTCTCTTCCTGGCTTGTTCTACCCCTTTTATGTCCCTGGCCTGCTGCCAAACCATCCAAGGCACCATTTCTGACAAAGCTATCCTTGCCTGTGGCCAAAACTATTGCATTGTCCCCAAATCCCCTATCATTTCTTTGCACAACAACCCCCATGGTAGTTCTCCTAGATCATTACCTCCCAAGTGTATTATTAGAAGATATGGTTTCGGCCACTTCTGCTTCAGCTCCTCCAAGGTTGGCATGATCTGTGCCCACCTCATGCCCCGTACCCCCTTCCAATGAACCATCACTCTATCATGGATCTTGTCCTAGTTGTTTCCCTCCTTGATGATTAGCAGCCCACCTCTCTGCCCAATAAATGTACGAATGCCCTAGTATCCAGACCCGTCTGCACCTTTCCTGACCTGTGAAAAGCAAACGCACATATTAGACCATTTTCCTTACATATGTCTTATAGCAGTTTGACTTCCACCTGCCTGCTTTTTTGATTTCTTCTTCCGACCCACCTTTTTCTGCTAGCACAGATGCAGCTCCTATCCTAAATGAATGAGAGGAGTAATTCTGTGGGTTCTCCCCCAAGTGTGCCATTCCTTTCTTTAACACCCCCATTACCTGGAAACATGTCACTGGCTTCCCATCCCTATGTGAAAAGAACTGCCTGCCCCTACTCTGTCTCTTCACCTTGTATTTCCATAGCAAGGCAACTGGGCATGTTTCTTCACCCTCCTGTTTATCCAATACAATCTCTGCCCCCATTCGCCTCTGGTCAGTCTTTGAATGCCTAAGCCAGACTGTGACCTTCTCTTGTTCCCAGTGTATTTCCTTCTCCCACAACCCCACATGTCATCTTTCTTGTTGGCCGCCACTATCTCACTGACCCTGAATGTGCCTCTTGCCATCACTGTGAAAATGGCCCTAAACAAGGAGGCTTTGAAATCTGATGTACAAATCTTCACTAGGGCCCAAACCAATCCCTTGAGTTTATCCCCTGTAATGGGCTTTCTTGCATCTACCTTCACTCCTTTTAGCCGCTGCCACCCCATCAACATGCGTCGAACCACCTTAAACTTATTTGGTTCAGCCCAACCTTTTGTGCTACTTGCCCATCCTATCCCCGCTAGTTGAACCCCCATTGTCCCACTAGCCATTCCTGACTCCCACTTTTTCACCATGTATTTTGTTACCTGGTCCTATGAAACTGACTCACTTATCTTGAACCTTTCCTGCTCCCGGAACTCCTGAAATGCCCCCCACGCCCCTTCGTATGCCTTCAGCGTGTTGGCAGACCAGGAGCTCCTGTATAACAGTCAGGCTCCTTCCAGCCGATTTTCCACACTCTTTCCGATACCGACATTCTTTTTGTAGCCACTGTGGTGCCATGGACCTGAACCTCTTCAGCTGTAAATGGGAAAGGCTGTCAGCTATGTCACTTTTTAACCCCTCTATATACTTGGCTTTAAGTGACATGTTTAGCTTTAACTCCCTCAGCACTAGCTGTCTCAGGACCCTGTTTGCCGTCACCGAGTGCCCTCCCTGCCTGTTGATCACTTCTACCATGGCTCTATTACCACACCAAAACACAATCTTTTTGTTCCTTAGGTGTTCCCCCATGTCAACACTGCCACTCATATTGGAAACATCTCTAGTAAGGGTATGTCCTTCAGCAGCCCTTTCTCCCTCCAAGAACCTGGCCAAGTTTCAGCAATCCATCTGCCCCGAAAATATGCCCCCATCCCAATAGACCTGGATGCATCTGTGTATAGGTCCAAATCGTTACTCCCTAGCCACTCTTTCTGCCAGAATGTGACCCCATTATAGTCTTTTAAGAATTGTGCCCATGTTTCCAGATCTTGTTTAATCCCTCGTGATATGTCCACCCAATGGTGCGGTCATTTTTTGGCCGCTGTTGCCCTGGCTAGTCTCCTGGTGAACACTCTTCCGGGTGTGACTGCCCTGCATGCAAAGTTCAAGTGCCCCAAAAGCTGTTGGACCTGACTCAGGGGGACTCTCCTCCTACCTTTAACCTCTTCTAGCAATTCCTTGAGCCTGGACACCTTCTATTGTGGCAACCTGAAGACTTGCTCCTCTGCATTGAGCTCAATCCCTAGGAATTCCAGCTTCCTGGCTGGACCTTCAGTTTTTTCCCCCGCGAGTGGCACCCCCTAACTGCCTGCACATCTCCTCAAAATCTAGGAGCATTGCTCTTGTCTCATCTTCACTCTCCCCTACCAGAAGAAAATCATCCAGATAATGAACTATTGCCTTGTGCCCGTACTTTTTCCCAAATGCCCATTGGATCCACAAACTAAATGCCTCGAACTTTGCACAGGCTGTAGTCCGTGGGCATTGCCTTGTCAAAGTAGAAGAACCCCTGGAAGCAGAATCCCAACAGGTCCCAATCTTCCTTCCGGACTGAAAGTAGCCGGAAAGCTGACTCAGTATCAGTCTTTGCTAACCATGCTCCCTCCTTTACTCTGATCAACTCCACTGCTGGATCCAGTGTCACATACGAGGCCATGCTACACTCCCCCAGTATGTGGTCATTCACCGAAGTCCCCTCTGGATATGACAGGTGATGAATAAGCCTAAATTCCCCCTGTTGCTTCTTGGGCTCCAGGCCCAATGGTGAAACCCACAGATGGGGTAATGGAGGTGTCCAAAATGGCCCCTCAATTCTCCCGGCCTCTATTTCCTTCCTTATTTTCTTTAAAGCTATGTCCTCTTTACCTTTAAGTGACGTCAAATTCTTGGCCCTCGTGCTTTTCCTCCCGCCTTGATACTCCAAACTAAATCCCTTTTCGAAGCCTTTCACTAACATCTTCCCTGCCCTCCCATCTGGGTATCCCCTCATCCATTCTTTTATCACCTCCACCCTGATCGGCCTTCCAGCTAGACTAAACCCCTCCCCATTGTCACCACCTCCCCTCTCATTGGTTCCCATACCTCCATTTCCAAACCCTCTTCCTTGAAATCCCTTCCCTCCCATTCTGGTATCCCCCTTCCTCCTCGAAAAGGCTGCCCATTTCCCCATTGCCCACTTTTCCTGTCCCCCAATGCTCTGCAGCGGGTCGCTGGATGTTGCCCCGTGCATTTTGAACAAATGTGTCTGAATTTGCAGTTGCTCCAGGAGCATGATGCCTTGTTGAATCCCCAACACAGTTTCTCCTGTTGCCCACTTTCTTCCTGTCTACTCCCTGCTCCCGTCCCTGTAAAACCTGCCAGGCTCCTCACCCATAGCTCTGAATGAATGGAATCCCACCTCAGACCTCCCCTGGCCACCATCCTCTGCCGGAATGCCTCGTCATACTTTAGCCAACCTACCCCCATCCTTGCCTTATAGGTGTCCTTTATAGTGGAGGCGTACGTGAGCAATGGGATGGCCAGCTCTGTTTTTTTTTCTCTCCAGCATAATGGCGTTGAATTTTAAAAACCCTGCCGGCCATGCCTCTATATTTTTCCCCTTGTAACTTATTTCTTCTACCTTATTCCCTGCAACTGCCAAAGCCACTGCCATCTCAGATTTCCCTACCATCTCCTTTTGTGCGTACCTCTTGGCCGACTCCTTGTCCACCAGCATGAAATATATCATATTATCCTTTCCATATTTTTCTTTAATCGTTAATGGGACATGATCTCCCATTGTCATATCTGGTATCCCGTCATTACCCACTCTAGTTTTAGTATTCCCTTCTACCCCAGCTGCCTTAATTTCCTGCAACGCCTTTTCCATTCTTTCTAAGCCCTTTCCCCCATGTTTCCCAGCATACCTGCTAGATATTCAGTCAGATCCCCCTTCGGGGTCTGCTCACCCTTATCCTTACCACTCATGCCCTCGCCTGCATTCAGATCTTCCATCTGCTCTTATTCCGGCACCTCTCTTGGTGCTCTTTTCTCTGCTGGGCTCTTCCCAGACCCTCCTGCTGGTGTCTTCAGTTTTTCCGCTGGATCATTGGCCTCCTTCTGTTTTGCTGCCTCTCTCGGTTCGTTTCTCTTTTCCATCAGGCTTTTCCCTTGACCCTTCTTGTTCCTTGCCCTTGCAGCCTCTTCTTCTACTTCCTTCTTTCTTGCCATGTCCAGCATCTCCGTCACCTTTTTCATCATTTCTGCCGCCTGTTCCATCATCTGCATGCTTGTGACTTCTGCCATTCTGAATAATTAAATACTTGTAGGGGAGTATGCAACAAGCAAGGTTATCTATTGCCCACTATTGATTCCACCATTTTTTTTCTTTTATTATTCTGTTACTCTCCCTTCGCCCCAACCCCTCTCCTTGTTCCCTACCTTTTAGGAGAGTTCCTCCGAAGGCATTTCACTTTTATGTCCCTCCTTTTAAACGACGGCACCCAATCTTTTTGGCCAGCCTCAAACACCCAGATAAATCAGAAATGTCCCCAAACCCCCCTCCCCCCTTTTTTTTGTGCCATATGCTTACCTATGTCTATGGCCTCCCTGCTCATTTTTTTTTTAATATCCCTCATGAAATCAATAACCACTTCCCCACCTCCTACCTAACTGAAAGAGAGGATTCCAGCATATGGAGCACTCAAATGTGTACCTGACTTGCCCAGGATACTATGCACTACTACTGTTGGTGCCTGTTGTGTTCACTTGGTCTCTGCATCCTCTCACTTTCTGTACCCATTGCCTTATTGCCTTTTATTTTCCTGATGTTCCCTACCCTGGCTTCTGACCTTTTTTTCCCAATTCCCAGTATAAAATTCTTTAAAACCACCCCCTTTGTGTGGGGGGCTGTGTAGCTTGGCTGCTATTCAGCTGGCTCTTCCGGGATTGCCCTCCCCCTGGCCACGCATGCGCATTGTCGTCTTGTCTTCTGCACATGCGCAGCCCTCATAGCTCCCAGCATCCACCTGCTCCTTAGGGCCTACCTATTCACCGTTGCGCCCCTGGACTGGGCTCTTACATCCCTCTGGCCTTGCAGGAAAGCCTTTTCCTCCTGAAACTTTGCTTCTACTCCCTTCAGGAGCCACTATTTCTCCAGCATACAAAAAAAGACCCCCACCCGCTTCTCCAGTGGAGCCGATGGCTCTCGCGACCTTCCTTCCATGTAGCTGCCCTCACTCCGACCTGTAACGGTCCCCTGGCAAACAGTCCTATCTGACTGAAAATGGACCCAAGTCACCGCGACCACCGGGCGATCCTCTGTCAACTCTCCCAGTCGCATTCTTGCAGCCTCCTTTCCTTTAGCTGGCATGGGCCTCATTCCTTCTGTCCGGTCCTCTCCCACAACACACTGTCTCCACGGATGCAGCATGCATGGCCCTACCACAGCTCCCATGCCTCCCAATGCCCATCCTTCTGTCTTCTGCAGCACCAGGTACCCAGGACTCCCAAAATCATGGAGTGCCCTACACCAGCTGATGCCCCCTAGCCTCCCTGGATCCCGCAGCGAAAGCACAGAACCAAGACAAATGTCACTGGAGGAATCAACCCCAGCACTACTTTCTCCATCCTCACATACAGACCCTGGCCTAATTCTCTAGCTACAATGCCAGCACCACGGAAACCAGTAAGTCCTTTTTGGCCTGCTGGATGCACCAAGCTCAGCAGCGAAAAGCACAGAACCAGGCCACAGAAAAAGTAAGTGCATTTTTTTTTTTTTGAAAGCTTTTAAAATTCCTGATTAACGAAGTGAAGCTCTGATCTTCCAGAACCCTGTTCTGGTCTGCTGGATGTACCAAGCTTCCCCACAGCCCATACCACACATAGAATTAACAAATGCAGCAATCAGTCACATTGCAACATATGTGGCAGTCCATAGACATTCTTTTATGATTCACTTATATTCTTGTACAAATCTCATAGCAGATTTATGATAAATTTACAGTGCATTCTGTGGTAAAATCAGCCTTTAGTTGATGTTAGCATTACAAGCCTCCCTAACAGCATCCCCTTTCTATGCTTATAGGCTTCCTAAACAACCTGAATGCTTCCAGCCCCCATGCAGTCCCTGTTAGGCCTCCCTGACCAAACAAAGCACCTGCCATGCGGCCGGGCCTACTAAGCCCAAACCAACCTTACCTCCTCTAATCTCCTGCCAGTCGAAGTGCTGAGCTCTGGTTAATCTTGAAACCCAGCAAAAAGAGGGAGACCCTCTCCTCTGCTGGCTCCTAAATACCCCCCAAACCCTCCCTTTTCTCTTCTGCCCAGTCCTCATCTGTCCTACCTGCCTTGTCGTAATTGTCATGGCAGGTATGACATCATGACCCCTCGCCTCTTACCTGACCCCTCCCTCCTACTTCCATCCTACCCTCCCCCCACCCCTCAACCTGGACCTGTTCCTAACCTAGCTTTCACCCCCACCATATCCCACCCTGTGCCCCTTTTCCAGGGACCCCTGACAATTTAGGTTGTCCTCAGGGCAACCACATATGTTGAAATTTGCTGATAAAGTCCATAAAATGACTATGTTATGAGCGTGCATTGTGCAGTTTCCATGCACACTCGTAACTTCAAGAATTTGTAATATTTTCATGCAAGATTTTCAGCATTGTCAATTTTGCACACCTCCTTATGAACAGTACAGCTGTCATTTTTCATATCCTGCCCAAAATGTGTTTTCGCACATCTGGTGTACAATGGCGCAGTCACTGTGGGAAATCAATGTTCAGGACAGATTAAGAAAATCATTGTGACACTGTTCATGAACAGAGGTCACAAAATGCCTATGTTGAAAATTTGTTGAAATAATTCCACTAAATGACTGTGTTACGAGTGTGCATTGTGCAGTTTCCATGTATGCCCGTAACTTCAAGCAATTTTAATATTTTCACTCCAGATTTTCAACATTGACATCTCTTCACACCTCCCTATGAATGGTACAGCTGTCATTTTTCCCATCCTGCCCGAACTGTGTTTTCGCACAGCTGGTGCAGAATGGTGCGATCGCTGTGGTAAATCAACATTCGGGACAGATTAACAAACTCACAGTGCCACTGTTCATGAGCAGAGGTCCCAAATGCTTTCATGAGATGGAGGGTCACAAAAAAGGCCATGTTGAAAATTTGTAGTGCAAATACCAACAAACATCTGGGGTGTTAGGCTTTCTAACCTTAACGTCTCACCATGTACAGACTGACAGGTGTCAGGGTGTGCATTTGGATTGCCAGCTGTAATACTCATGCCATTCCACCCCCACCCCCACCCTGAAGCCAGCGACAGGTATCGAGGTGTGCCTTGGACTCTTCGGCCCCAGAGTCCACCCCATTCTCCCATACTGCACCCATTTCAGTGTATGTCCTTATGACATGGGGTGACTGTCAAGCTAAACACCCCAAGGAACACCTCAACACTTGCTGGTGTCTGCAGGATAGGGTGAGGTGAAATGCCGTGAGCGTTATGGGTGACGAACCAAAGGCACACTTCCAATGCCTGTCCATCTCTGTAGGGTGGAGGTAGGGTTGGCGTGAGTTCAGTACTTCACTGCCATTCCTATTCTGCATCTGTCTAACTCCTGCACATCCAATGCTAATATCAGCAAGCAAATATTTGGCATTGACAAATGCTTGTTGTATTGGCTGCCATGCACTGGCTCCTTCCCTCCTCTTGTTTCCCTCTTTTCTGTAAAATAATCCATCCATTAAAAGGAACAATAAACAATAAGAGCCTCACACTCAAGTGTGGGGCTGGTCCCACTTTGCACTTTTCATGCAAAAACATTTTTTTTACCTACTGTTTGCTGCAGTATTGTAGATCTTATTAGGCTGATTTTGATGAGTTTCAAGCTGACAAGTCCTGTAACCAGAAATCCCTGTATCCCCTGCAGCTGACATCAGAGGAGAACAGCAGCACTCAGAAATGTAATAATTTGCAGTGCATGTTAGAGATTTTATAAGCCATATCAGATTCATCTGTGACTGTATTTTACCCCAGAAGGACAGCAGAACCAGCAAACAAAAGATCAGAGCTTATAAAAACTCCAACATGCACTGCAGCCTATTGATCCTCCCATTGCTGCAGCCTTCCTCTGGGGTCAGCTGCAAGGGATTCTGGTATTTCTGGTTACAGGAAATGCCAGCTTGGAACTTAACAAAATCAGCCTGGCAGGATTCACAATACTGCAGTTAAAAGTAAGTAAAAAAAATATTTTTGTACACAAAGTGCAAATTGGGACCAGGCCCACACTTGGATCTGAGGCCATCACTGTTGACAGTTCCCTTTTAATTAGTGTCTCACACACATTTCTGTCTGATCTGAGATGGACCCTTATTTTTATGCTGTCTTACTTGCCAAATGAGGATGTACAACCCCACTCTTGAGGAGATGGAGACAATTTGTTTGACTGGAGGGCCTTCCTCATGCAGGCTGGTCTTTTCCATCATGTAAAGGTGGCTAGATTATTCCAGCTTTGTAGTGTGAAAATTTTTTTATGAAAATCGTTGCCTGCCTATCAGATATGGGCTGCTGCACCTTGTCATCATCAGCCTTACACATAATTAGAAATAAATAATTTTTCAACAAAGTTGGCTAAGTAATCTGTCTAAAACTTATCTTTGAATGCAATAAATCCTTACTTCCAGAACACATTCTGTCAGTCAATAGTTTTCTACTTTTAAGATTAAACAGGATACATATAGCTCTATGCTGATGATGTGGTGCTCTATAGATGCTCTAGGGATGTCATCCTTATCAACAGTGAGCTAACTGGTGTCTTCCTGGAACTTGAAAAGTGATTCTCTTTCAATAAGTTGGTCCTGATGTCAAGAAGACCAAAGCTATCCTATTTGGCAATAGACACCGGGATGTATCAAGGCAGCACTTGTTAACCCTAGCCACATCATCTAGAGCCCAAATTGAGGTAGTTGAGGCTCTTAAATACCTAACATAAAAGCATAGAATTTGTTGGCAGAAAGGGACCAGTTGGTCCATCCAATCTGCCTTATTTTCACCTGCTTATTTGAACACCTCGGACCCTATTTGGTCTCCGGCATTCCTCCCACCTCCATTTGTTCTACCTATTATACCTGCATGCCTATCCCATGCATGCTTGAAGCCCCAACTGTTTTCTTTCATACCATCTCCTCAGGCAGGTTGTTTCTGGCATCCACGACCCTTTCAGTGAAGAAGTATTTCTTTATATCCCTCTTAACCCCCTTCCCCAGCTTCATTGCTTGCCCCCTTGCCACCTTGGGATATACTTGGACCAGGAAGTCACTCTCAGAACCCACATTGATTATATTTCAAAATCTCTGCATCAAAAAATTGTGTTGCTGCACTGCCAAGGTAACTGCCTCTCCAAGGAATCACAGCTAGTCATTCCGAACAGCACACTGTTCCCCTTCCTACAGTATGGTTCCCCAATTCTCCAGTTCCTGAGGTTTCTATTATATCAGATAACCTAAAGGTGGGCAAGCAATGTGAGAAGGCAGTAAGGAGGCTGGGGGGATCCTGGGATGCCTAGGGAGAGGCATCAACAGTAGAAAACAGGAAGTTGTTATCCCTCTGTACAGACACTTAGTGAGACCCCATCTGGAGTACTGCATGCAATTCTGGAGACCCCATCTCCACAAAGACATAGACAGAGTGGAGGCAGTTCAGAGGAGGGCAACCAGAATGGTGTAGGATCTGCACCAGAAGACATACAAGGAGAGACTAAAGTAGCTTAATATGTATACCCTTGAGGAAAGGAGGGAGAGGGGGGACATGATAGAAACTTTCAAGTATCACAAGGGAATTAACAAAGTACAAGAGGGTAGTATCTTTCAGAAGAAGAGATGCGCAAGAACAAGGGGGCACAATTTGAAGATAGAGGGGGGATGGCTCAGAGGTAATGTTAGAAATTATTTTTTCACACAGAGGGTTGTGGATGCATGGAACAGCCCTCCTGAGGAGGTTGTGGAGTCAGGAACAGTGGAAAAATTCAAGAATGCTTGGGACAGGCATAAGGCAATTCTAGTGGGGGGTAGGAGGAAGTAAGCTGTTGATTAACTAGAATCTGCAGCTTATCCATCAGGTAGGGAAATGGGCAGACTGGGTGGGCCAAGCGGTCCTTATCTGCCATCAAATTCGATGTTTCTATGCTCTTAAATTAACAAGCTAAGAATCCTCTGTCATAAAATGGGATGATCTGCCTCTGGTGCCGCACCCAGGGAACACCATTGTGATGTTTTCCATTCCCTAAATAGGCCTTCTCTGGAAGCAAGACTGGAGCACCCTCTCGTCTGCCTTCCTTTCAGACTTGTTAAGGATGTTAACCCCCCCCTCAGTCTCCATGATGTCCTGGTTACTAAACTCCTGAGGAAAACACTCAGGTCTTCTAGTAGCACCCTAGTAGAGATACCCAGGTGGAGGTCCATTGCAGGAAAAAAATCCTTTGCCACCTTGGCCTCATCTGTATGGAATATCCTCCCTGCATCCCCTCAAGACTACTCCTCACTTGGAGGTGTCAAAAAATGACTTAATGTGTTCCTACTAGAACACAACAAATACTCTTGTAATTGCTGATCTGAATCTGCTGGCCTATGCCTATCATCCCTGGTCTGCGCTTCACGCTGTTCATTGTTCTAATTTATTTATAGTGTATGGTGAAATGCTATTAGGGATGGAAATCCATCCCTAGAATAGCATTGTTATGCTGCAGTAGCTACGTCATCATAGCTGTTATGCTGCACTAGCTACGTAGCTACTGCAACATAACAACAATGAGCGCTTTCGTGTACGTGCGTTACGCTAACTCTACCAGTCAGGAAGTGGTGGTCATGGCAAGAACAGGAGATGAGGAGACTGGTGCAGAGGCAAAAAACCCAAAACATAAGGACACTGCTGTGCACCTCTTTGCTCCTTTTATCGGCAATAACGGACCATACACTATAAAAGACAATGTACGGTCCTCTATCTAGAACAACCATGTGTTGCCATCTCGAGGTTGCCATTGCGACCAAAACCTCTCGAGCTTCACTCTCGAGGTTTAAACAGTCATCATTGTCAACCTCTTGATGGCAGCACACGGTTGTTCTAGATAGAGGACCATACATTATCCTCTATGTTTGTTAGCTCACTGCTGCTCATCATGTGGCTTGTCTTAATTTGACCTGATTGTTAGCTTACTGTTGTAAATGCATTGTTGTTTGCCAATAACGTACCACTGTGAATATTGTTAATACTTGTTTCTTAGCTTAATGTTGTCAGTGCACAGTTGTTTGCTAGTTATGTACCTCTATGAATATTATTATTACTTGTATTTTATATGTTTTGACTGTCTGTGATATTCTGCAACATTTTCTATGTAATTAATCTCAGATCGTCCCTGAAAAAGGGACTTTTAGTCTCGGTGGGCTTACCCAACCAACAAAATTCAATAAATAAATAAATACACAAGTACCTTAAAGAAAAGGGTCTGACAAGGTATTACCACTGAGCTGGTGGGGTGTGTGAGGTAGAAGACCTTGATGGGCCAGTGGACATCTTTTCAAATGACAGTTGTGACATTTGCCCCACTTTGTTGGCCATATCCTAGATGGCATATAGCTAGAAACAAATTTCTCTTTTGCCTGATGGTTCTGAGTTGGCATTTGAGGTTAGTCTCACCCTTTTTGCAATTTCCCCTAGCAATGTTTGAAATGCAAAAATACTCAACATAAAGCAAAGGAATGGAATAAAACTTGCTACTACACTATGATTTAATTCTAGAAATGTTAAATACTCCTTTTATTTCTGCTTCCCATTTTTTTTTTTTTACTAAACTGGCTCGGTTATAGAAAGCTCCGAAAATAGCTTTCTCTTTACCTTTCCAAGTTATGAATGTAATTTCAATGTTGACACTGCTGCTGCTGAATCTGGCATAAAAACACTTAGGAAAAGGTAAATTACATCTATAACTATAACACATGCACAACCCATTGCCCCCCAGATCAAAACTCCAGAAATAAGAGCAAGAGTTACTCCCAGTGTGGAGCTCACAATATCTGTTTTAACTGCTTGGGCCTGAAATCATGAAAATGTGAGTGGATCCAGACATGTCAGTAGAGTATTGATAATTTCTATCAGCCCCCCCGTGATCAACAGTTCCGGGGAAATAGAGATACAAACTAAGGTGTGTTGCATACCAGGAATGTTTTTTAAAATAAAGGCCAAGGTTTCAGAAATGATTTTTTAAACTGTGCAAAACTTGTCTACATTGAGCATTACTATTGCAAAATAGCAGATTTTAAAGTTTTTTTTACTACATTGTATTGTATTGTATTCAATGCAAGAGGAGGTGGGAAAAATAAGTCTGACATAACTGAGAGAAAGAAACTAGTTGATAAGATAAATGGAATGAAGATATTGATACCTGAGTTAATCAGGCTATTGAAACCGAGGTGTAGGCAAGCCCAGAGCAAAAAGCCCAAGACCAGGGTAGTGCGGCAACTACAGCAATGGGGTAAAGGTCAGATTAGTGCTGGCAACAGTAATGAATCCTGATCCTTGGAGAAAGCCAAGGTAAGAAGGTTAAGGCCAATGTCAAATATAGCAGTACGACCCTCATGCCACGAGTGTATCTGCTGAAGGCTGCTGAAGTTATACAGTTTTTTGCAGGCAATGGGACCATGGTACAGACCAGGCAGCAGTGAGTCCAGGTGGCAGCCAGCAAACAGACTACAGCTAAATCAGTTTGTTATAAATGTTGTGGTGCTTTTTCAATAGATAATAAAAGCAACAGTTAATGTTGACCATAAAAATGGTCTGTGCTGTTTTCAATTCGGTAAGGGAGCATCTAGGCTTCCTTCAGGATCAGGCTATTGTAAGTTAATAATAACTTCAAAATCAGCACTGTCATATTTTGTGGCCAACAACAACCACTTAAAAACAATAACAAGTAAATGATTATATATGTTTGTATGTTTTGTGAATGTATATAAAAGTAGTGGACTGAGCAAAATTCCATTTGTTTCGTGCCCTAAAATCTTATTTTTGTCTGTTTTGCCAATTTCGCACGCAGAAAATTCACACACCTAAATCTGACCCATTTTGATTTACAATAGCCAAAACATCTTGTAAGCATGACTTTCGGTTTCTTGGGTGTACCACTGTGCATGACTGACCTAAGATTTGAGGACTTATCATTGTGTTGTTTTCTATTACTGTAGACTGACAAAAGATACAAAAAATTTCT
This sequence comes from Neoceratodus forsteri, assembly GCA_016271365.2. Lineage (NCBI taxonomy): Eukaryota > Metazoa > Chordata > Ceratodontiformes > Ceratodontidae > Neoceratodus > Neoceratodus forsteri. The sequence continues at coordinate 1,114,247,494 of CM028131.1, forward strand.
ATTTAGTGTCCTATCAGAGAACAAACAAATGCTTACTTTACCTTTAGTAACTTGTTCCTTTTGATATTTCCTATTATTCATTTCTTTCCACAGTGCTGAATGCTGGCAAGGATAGGGAAGGGATCTGTAAAACATGGGGCCAGTACCATTTTGAATGTTTTGATGGCAACTACTATTACTTCCCTGGACATTGTTCCTACATTTTTGCCAAAGACTGCAGCACGGCAGTGCCTCAGTATACAGTATGGGTAAGATGAAACATGATTTGTTTTTACAAGACTTTGCAACTAATGAATTTGAGTTGGTAATCTGTGGACTCATGGATTGCTGAATTCATTTAAGCTGTTTGATTTGTGCAAGAATTTATATACATTGTCTTGCAGTGGAGAAGTAAAATTTGGGTTAATAAAGAAGGGCCCTGCTTTAGCTTGGTAATATCTATCGGCTATAGACAATGTCCATCTGATGATTAGCTACCCAAGTGGAGCTTTAACTGGCCCTCAATATTTTTTTCATCATGTGATTAGATGGGTAGAGTCAGAATTGGGTAGGGACATGCAAATTAGGTGCCTCCTCGGTGACTCAACTAAACAGGACATGGAGCATATAGGGAGGCTAGTGGACAGGGCAAGTGAGGGCTGGGATTTCTGGTTCACCTGGGTACCACTGATCTAGCAAACCAGTCAGTGGGGGCAGCAAAGCGGAACTTTTAGAAGCTAGGGGAAGACTGGCAATGCACTCAGCATCCCTGGCCTTCTCAGAGGTCCTCTCTGTGTAGGGTGGGGGGCGGGGACAAAATTAGACGGACAGAGATAGATGAGTTTAACAGGTGGTTAAGGGGATGGTGTCAAGAAAAGAGTTTTCACTTCATGGGTGACTGGGGTGACTTCTGGGAATGGAGGTTACTTCGGGATGATGGGCTCCATTAAAGAAGGGAGGGGGTAAGATCGCTAGGGTGGAAGTTTGACGTCTATATTGGATGCTTAAACCAAGGGGGGAAGGGAACCTAGCTGACACTCCTCCACAAATGGGTGCTGGAAACAGAGAAATAGAACAGGAACATACTGTTAAGTCCAAGGCTAAAGTTAGGCAGGTGAAGGCAGGCAGGAGCTACAAGGAGAGTGCTGCAGATGGCACAAGATAGAGAGGGCCTAGGGAGAATAAGGGAAAACTCACCACTCACAACAAAATACATTTAGGTGGTTCCTGGAAGAGGGCTGCCTCAATGCCAGGAGCCTGGGCAACAAAATTAGTGAATTACAGACATTAGTGGCAGATATTAAGGTAGACCTTGTTGCCATCATGGAAACCTGGGCCACAGACAACAATAACTGGGACCTCGCAGTACTGGGATACTCCCTTTTCAGAAGAGATGGGATGGGAGGTAAGGGGGGGTATCCCTTTATGTTCATGAGGGTACTGATGTAGCAGAAAATGGAAATATCAAGCATGAAACAGAGGAAGTCGAGTCACTGTGGATGCTGCTCACAGCAGCACTGGGCAAAACAATTCACATGGTGGTACTATATTGACCACTAGGACAGGGAGAGGGGAGGGACAAGAAGCTTGCAGAGGAAATAAAAAGAGGGACAGGAAAAGGGGTGGTAGTGGTAGTCCGAGATTTAAACCTACCAGACATAGACTAGGGGTGTTCCAGTAGCAAAGAGTTCTAGAAGTTAGGCTGTGTTGGAAACACTCCAGGACTGGCTGCTGACCCAGTTGGTAAAGGATCCTACCAGGCAGGGATCCATTCTGGATGTGGTTCTTACTAACTCAGAAACAGTTGGGGCTAGACCCCAGAGTCAGTTGAAAAACTAGTTATGACTAACTCACCACACATTCCAACTGATTTTTTCAACTAGGTTGAAATTTCTGACTTCAACTAACTAAAGAAAATCCAACTGATTTTTTCAACTTTTGCCATCGTTTAATTTTATTTTGTTGTAGTCTGTCATACTTTAACTTCATTATTTGGCATATGTTACATAATACATAGATGTTAACATAAAAGGCAGGCTTTTAGGATCTGCAATACATACAGCAATTCAGCAAAATGTATACAAACATACTAGTGAGAGGTTCCATCCAAACCCAGTGTCCCATTAAGAATACAGTGAAGTCCCACCACATTAGTAACAGCACGTACATCCGATTATATAAACCTGCAAGAAATAGGTTCACATTATGTATTAAAGGGGAACTGTCAGCAATAATAATCTGACAGCCTGACTGACACCCAAGTATGAGGCTAATCCTAATTAGGCCTTTGAGTGCAACACTTTTATTTACTTACCGATTACTGCAGTGTAATAAATAAATCAGGCTAAGTAATGTCATTGACTTGTAAGATGCCATTTCATGTAACCAGACATCCCAGAATCCCATGATGCTGACTTCAGAGAGAACTGCAGAGCTGGGAGATTCAACTGCCTTTAATAGCCAGCCTGCAGCGAATGTCAGTCAGTGTTTTGTAAGCTGAAATCTTCAATTTGCTGGACAGCTGTTCTTGTGGGGCTGTGGGGCTTGGGCTAGGAACAGTGAAGTCAGAGAGGACTGTACTAAGCACCATGAGCACAGCAGTACCAGCAAAATCTGATTTTAGCTTACAAAATTATTCACATGTATACTGCAGGGTGCGGGCTACTGGAAAATGCATCTCCCATCTCAGCAGTTCTCTGATGTGAGCATCAGGGATTCTGGTATGTGTAGTTACATGAAACTGCATCTTACAAGTTAATGTCAGTCAAATTAGTCTAGTACATGCTACTATCATGCAGTAAGCAGTAATTAAAAAATGTTTTTGTACACCAAGTGCAAATTGTGATCAGCGTCACACTTGCGTGTGAGGCTTTACTGACTGTTCCCCTTTAAGCTATCCTACTTCCATTAAGGCAGAGTAGTTTAACGTTTCCACCAGGCCATTAAGGAAAAGTCCACTCCTCTCCTCTTGGCTTGTATAAATGGCTGAATAAAATAAACTCACTAACTATATGTCACGGCTGCCAAAGTTCAGTACTGTTTCTTTTAGCAGAAAGCAGATCAACAAGTCAGTATGCTAGATATCCCAAGTTGATGTGCTGCTGTTTAAAGCTCAGAATTTGGTCATAAACAGTCTCTCAAATGCAACAGGGAATTCATAAAAATAATGTATATATAATTATATCAGTTAACACCTAGTGGTACTTACTGTGCTAATGAACACACACACACACACACACACACACACACACAAAGAAAATATACAAGACAGGATAAAATAACTACTCTTGAGCTGACACTCAAAAAGCATGTCGTCATAGACACATGCCCTAACCACTGACATTTATTTTTTTATTCTTTGGTAACCAGGTAGGGCCCACGTACTTGTTTTCAGGGGCAACCCAGGAGCACTGGTGAGATTAAGTGATTTGTTCAGAGTCAAACAGTATGCAACTGGAGATTGTGTGACTCAAACCCAGGTCTGTCTGCTAGATGTACCTAATTTTCTATCTGAGCAGTACAGTTCATTCACTGCATCTGTAATCGACCCCAATAAATTGGGGGTTATTCATTTTCACTAAACAAAATAATGTGTCTGGTGAATATACCCATAACCCAACCCAACTAACAACTATTCCTTTCCTTCCTGTCCTACCCATTCTTAGACTGACAGAACCCCACCCCCCAGCCCCAAGTAAGTGTACTACACTGCCACTTCCAAGGTCATCCTGAAAAGGACTGTCTTGTGACTTGTCTTTGTGGGCTTACTTGATTACCAAAAATCAATAAATAAATAAATCAGACAAGCGAAGTTAGAACTCCACCCAACTAGCTAGGTAAGCCAACACCAGCAGCACCCCCCACCCCTCCGGCCCCACAAAGCAAATCATATAACATACATCACCATCCTAAGAAATAGTTATGGTTAAGACTGTCAACAAAACACAACTGACCCCTTCATTGCACATGGTCACATGCACTCCACACTGCACAGCCTGCTACCTCACACACTATCTTTATTCGTTACTACTACTACTACTACTCTTGTCTTGCAAGCATAAAGATATATTTCTATTTCAGACATTTTACAGTATGTATGCAGCTTCTTAACCTTAACCACTTCATTTAGCAAGACTAAAAGAACATTAACTCACAAGAAAACTCTGCTTACAGTACAAAAAACCTTGCAGTCATTATGCTGTGTGTTTTTAATATTTTTCCCATTCCATCATCCAATTTCCAAAAACCTCAAGTCTGAAACACCAGAAACAAAAATGTATTCCCTTTAATCCCTTACACTGCTTCTACTTATAGCAATAGCAACACTGACTTTGCTAATTAAATGCTAAAACATTGACTTCACATTTTTTTTGAGATAGTGACTTACCAGTTGTTGCCCCATGTAAAATAAGGCAGACGGCTTGAGTACATTGACTTCAGCTGAACTCTCTCAACTCTCAAGTCTTCTTCTCTGTGTCTCAGTTTTTTCTTCTCACCGTTCTAAGTCCTAGGTGTTCTCTACAAGGCTCAGGCAGCAGCAGCCCACCCGATCGACCTCGTCCTCCCTCACTCTCCTCTGCACTCCACAGCTCGTGGGACCTAGGCACATGTTGCATGGCCTAGTTAGGGCCTACTGTAGTCTAGCAGCTGCAAGCATGGTCACCCCTGGGTCTGCAACATGTGGTTTGGCTGGTCTCTCTCCTCCAACCGAGTCCTCCCTCCTTGTTCGATTGATCGATTGATGAGCTGCTAGCAGCCAGCTAAGGCAAACTAGCTAGCCTTCACCTGGCTGGCTGCGCCTGCTTGTGGCACACTTGCTCAGCAGCCCCTCACCCTGACCCTGAGGCCCTCATGCAGCACCTGTTGATGGACTGACTTGTCCCCTAGGCCCCAACACTGACCACTGGGCCTGACACAGCAGCACCACACCACCACAATGCAAACCCCCTCTGCTGCAGTGCTATCTTTCTTTCTCTCTCTCTCTCTCTCTCTCTCTCTCTGCTCCTGCCTGACGCAGCCTGCCCTTGGCCCAATACTACTACTACTACTACTACCGCTGGCTGCATGCAGTGGATCACCCTCTCATCAAGCAGTTGCCACTAACTGAGTCACTAGACTCTCTCTCTCTCTCTCTCTTTCTCTCTCTAGTCTTGTCTCTCCCAGCCCAGTCACTAGTCTCCCTCTGCTCTCTCTTCCTCCTCAAAAAAAAAAAAACTGCAGCAGCTGGACTAAGTTCCATCGTCACTCACTACCGTACCTCTCTCTTGGTGTGTGGTTCTTCTACAAAGGCAGACCCTTCATTCCCCTTTCTCCTTCTGAGATCTCATCCTGGACTGGACCCAGTCGTCCCAAGATGGTAAGACCTGACTGACAATCTCAGTCGCTAGCATGTGTGTGGTGCAACCCACCTGCCCGGCCTGATGCCTCCACCTCTTCACACACACACACACACACACACACACACACACACACACACACACACACACACACACACACACACACACACACACCACTAGTCTGTCCCAGTCATGCTAGTTGTGAGTGAGCAGAGAGACCCCAGACCCTACACTCCTACAGACACCTGCTGCAGACCTTAAATTTTTATCGACTGCCTGTTTCTTCCTTCCATCTACAACTTTACCGCCCACTCTGCTCGCGCACCTCGACTAACACTGCTGTCTGTTTCCCAAATCACTGTGCAGCAATTTGGAGCATGTGATGTGTACAGCTCCTCCCTCTCATTAATCTCACTCTCATTGGAGGATGGATGGTAAGGTTGGCAATGAGGAGCGAGACAAGAAGCTAAAAACATCCACCACACACAATTTGAAAAAAAAATGGAACAGGCAAGATAACTCTTGAGTGCATGGCTGCATGCAAGCATTTTAAAATGGGGAATTGTGAGGCAAGTCGTCGACTTAAAGAAAATACAACTGCTCTTAATTGCAACTGCAATTCCTTGCAATTACAACTAATTGCAACTGCTGTCAATTTCGGCTCACTATTCTGACTGCCGATGGCAGCTCCGGGGTCTAGTTAGGGCAGTAAGAGTAGGGGAACCACTAGCTAACAGTGTTCATAATTCCATCTGGTTTGAGTTTTCCCCTAGGAGATGAAAGAACACACTCACAGATGGAGGTCCTGAACATTAGTGTGGCAGACTGACAAGATGAGATTACTGTTTGTTAACAAATGGGCCAATGTTACGGATGGATCGGGTGTGGAAGACATATGGGGGTTTATAAAAGAGGATGTCCTGGAGGCTACAAAACTCTGTGTTAAATCAGTTGTAAAAAGTAATAGGTACAAGAGACCATTATGGTTCTCAGTGAAGGTTAGGGAACAGATCAGTGACAAAAGAGGAGCAGTCTATTGGTTTAAAAGGAGTCAGGGGGTGGAGTGGGAGGAATACATTAAAAAAACTAGGGAAGCAAAAAGAACAGTAAGAGAGAGGCAAAGGCAACAATGGATCTGTGGAGTGCTAAAGGGATTAAATCTGGAGGATCTTTTGATACGACAGGGTAAAAAGAAAGAAGGGAGGATCGTTAGGTTGGTAGATGGTGGTAAGGTGACCGAGGATGATGGACAGAAGGCAGTGATCCTAAACAACTACTTATGTTCTGTTTTCACCAGGGAAGGAGTGAGCCCCTATCTAAAAGCAGCATCAATGTAGCCACTAGAGGAATCCCAAGAATAAAACCTCCAGTATTCACCAAAGACAGGGTCTGGAAAGGGCTGGAGGCCCTCAAGGTAGATAAGGCACCAGGCCCAGATGGGATGCATCTGAGAGTGCTAAGGGAGTTGGCATTAGAGCTGGCTGATCCCCTTAGTGCAAGTGTTCAACTGCTCACTGCAGACAGGGGTAGTGTCTGGAGACTGGAGAGTGGCCCATGTGGTACCACTTAGTGGGCGGGGCAGGGAGGAGTTGGGAAATTATAGGCTGGCTAGTCTCACATCTATTGTGCGGAAGTTGATGGAGACCCTAGTCAAGCAGAACCTTGTGGTCTACCTGGAAACAAATGGTCTCCAGGACAATAAGTTGCACAGTTAATGGCAGGGAGGTTGTGCCAGACTAACATTATTGTCTTCTTCGATTGGGTGACGAGGAAGCTGGACAGGGGCCATGTGGTGGATCTCCTCTACTTGTATTTCAATAAGGCATTTGACTCAGAAGCCACATAAGTGCCTGTTGAAGAAGCTAGAGGACCTTGGAATGGCAAAGGGCATAGTCAGGTGGGTGGGAAATTGGCTTAAAGTTAGACAACAGAGGGTTGTTATCAACGGGTGAGGCCAACGGAAGGGGAGGTCACAAGTGCGGTACCTCAGGGATTGGTCCTGGGCCTAGTTCTTTTCAAGATGTTCATTAACGACATTGGTGAAGGAATCCAGGGTAAACTTGCCTTCTTTGCTGATGACACCAAGCTTTGTGGATTAGTGGACAGTGTTGAGGGAGTTAGGGAACTGCAGTATGACCTCCACAGGTTGGAGAGGTGGTCAAATGTGTGGCAGCTAAAGTTTAATTCAAAGAAGTGCAAAGTAGAACACCTGGGGAAAGGGAACCCCAGACAGAGTATTGGCTAAATGAAGTTAAACTTAGTACCACTACAGAAGAGAGGAACTTATGAATCATTATTTGTGACACCCTAAAACAGTCAAGCCAGTGCAACAAGCCACACAGCAAAGCAAGTAAGATGTTGGGGTGTATAAGGAGGGGAATAGATAGTAGGAGCAAAGAGGTGATCCTACCCCTTTATCATTCCTTGGTGAAGCCACACCCTAGAATACTGTGTCCAGTTCTGGAGCTTTCACCTAAGAAAGGGCAGGGACAGGCTGGCTGGTGGCCATGCAGAAAAGGGCAACGAAGATGATACAGGGCCTCCTGGGAGTCTCCAATGAGGAGGGTCTGAGAGTGCTAAACATACTCACTGCAGGTCAGAAGGGGGGGATATGACTGAAACTTTCAAGTTCCTGAAGGGAATAAATAGAGTGTCCCATACAGAGTTATTCAATAGGAGCACCCACTTGTTGACACATGGGCATGAGGGGAGCTTCAGCAGGGACGTTAGGAAGTACTACTTTGCTGAAAGGGTGGTTGAGCCATGGAACAGTCTGCCTGCTGAGGTTGTGGGCGCAAAGACCATGAAAGGCTTCAGACATGGGTGGGATAGAGTAAGGACACAAAAAGCAAGCTACACTCACAGTACAGGGTTTGGGGGGGATGAGCCAAAGGGAGAGGGTAAGTCTGCAGATTGACACTAGGTCCCTGGAAACATTTTGGGCAGACTTGCTGGACCCCTGGTCTTTTTCTGCCATCACATTCTATGTTTCCATATGTTTGTGCTCCTGTCTGCACTGGCCCCCTTCTGCTTCCTGCGCTCCCAGCCCCATCACACATCATCCCTGGGACTTACATGCTTCCGTTGATCCCCCACAGATTGCCTCCCCATGGCAGGGCCAGAGAAGGGAGATTCGTCCTCCCCGACCCTGTTTACCACATCCATATACAAGGAAGCCAGGGCACAGTCAGTGGTGTAGGGCCTGCAATAGGCAGGAGCTTCATCATGCTGACAGAATGTGCTTTTCTTCTTTTACTTCCCCTGGCCTCTCCCACATCCCCGACATCTTACCACACACCAATGTGGCCTTGCACACTCTAGCATACCCCTGCAGGAGAGGCAAGCTCTCTGGTCCACTGCAGGGACTGGTAGAGTAGTGAAACCTGATGCCATCCCTTCCCAACTGGGAGAGCAGCTGTGCAGCAATGCCTCTCAAGCCCTCAGGGCTGCCCAACCGACTTCCCAGTCTCAATATTTCTGATATCATTTAAGAAAGTTATGAAAGTTTTAAAATAGTTATTTCTCAAGAAATAAAGATGGCCTTCTCATTTTTTGCATAGACATAATATTGAGGACCCAAGGAGAGTAAAAATCCAGACAAAACTGCATAATTACAGTACACAGCATAGGAAGCTTCCAGAAACCCCAGATCAACATTTCTGCCAATATTTTCCATAACTATAGCAGAAAATTAACTTTTTTAACTACCTTTTTGAATTGCACTGCCGCTTTAAACAGCTTGTTATACTTTGTGGGAAGAACAAGGGTGCCGGGTGGGGTGGGGTCATCAGTTAAGAAACAGCCCATGGCAAACTAAAAACCAAACCTGACAGCTCCTCTTGTTTTCACCCATCAGTGGAGGAACTATTTTACATGTCATTCTAAACTTGTTTATTTTGTTTTCTTGTTTTAATTTTTTAAATGCCTAGTTAACCATTTTGTAAAGGCAATAAGACACTCCACGGTGTGGATTAGGCTAGCTAGTAACCACCACACTTCAGGGACAATAATGCCCTTTACTTGTGGCATCAGGCAACACTAAGCCCCGAGTGTTGTGGTTATCTCAACCTAATCAACACCCTGCCATTGTTTGCTTATCTCAACTGGAGAAACGGGCTATTTTCATAAATTACTGGTATGATGCCTATGTCCAGTATCTAAATACCTTTGTTTGATCCATGAACCTGTAAAGCAAAAAAATATACTGGGAGGAGTCCCTCCTTCTGAGGACTAATGTAACTGAAAAGAAAATCATGTAAAATTAGAAAAAGTGAAACTAATCATCTATTTTATTATGCATATCACTTAGTCCACCTCGGTGTCTCTTTGCTATGATGGAAGGGGGACTCTAAAATTAAGAATTATGCAACAGTTTTATATGTTAATCAACTAGACATTAGAAAATAATTTACAGCTGGGCTAAATCACTGTCTATTAAAAAAAAATAGAACTTTTTCCATAACTGTTATGCATCATTCATTTTTCTTTCATGCATTTTTCCAAAAAATGGCACCTTGCCCCACATAAATATATCTAACTACTCTTTCAGGTTTGTTAAGTTGATTGACTGTAGCCTATAACTCTAATTATTATAAACCATCATACCTGTATTTTGATACTAATTCTGATTGAGTCAGTTCTCTTAATAATCTCTGCGTGCTATGCAGTACAGCAAGTATCTCACTTGAAATGCAAATATTAATCACTACTATCACATTAGTACCCGTCTTTTATAAATGGAATAGTAACAAACTGTGTAGACAATGCATATATTGAAAGATCTGACATTGTGCTTATGAACTTTATTCCTGATCTCAGTGTGAAAATATTTTTCTATATTTTAGTGTCACCTGAAAAGCATATGTGGAAGGTTTTTTTTTTAAGGAAACTCCTTGTCTGTTTAATGACAGTGGAACTAATGACAATGCTAATGCCAGCTGAAATACATACTAACAGAGAGCTTCAGTTTCTAGGTTTTACAACTGTGTGACCTCCTAAGTGAGATTCGCCTTTCCCGATGAAAGTTTATCACTTACTCACCCCTAGTTACGTGTATGTGCTGTATGGCAAACAGTGCTGTGCACTCTCCTTCTTAGTTTTTATTTATGCTTTCTTGTTGAACGCAGGAATTGGGAGCACACCAAATGTTACTCATCCAGTGGTGTCATCATGCAGACAGCACAATTGGTGCTGGGTCCCCGACCTGTCATTACAGCATCAAGTGGGGAACCCATCTGATGCCCCACCTCCATATTTAAATGCTCAAATTCAGTTGACTCAAAGGAGAGGTCACCCAATGGCTAGTGGGTGGTGCATTGTCATCCCATGCTGGCGACATAGGTTTGGGAGTGGACTCAGGAGCTGGATTGGACAGCTGGTTGGGTTCAGATGGCACTGCCACCTAGCAATGCCTCTAGTCAGAAAGAGTTGGCACCAGGTTTTGCAGCTGCAGAGAGGCCTGTGGTGGATCAAGGAGCTTGTTTTCTCTGCAGTACCTCGCTGCGTGCTGTCAGGCCTGTCAGGTCATTGCCTGGTGCTGAACAGTAGGTGGGTGGAGCATCACGAGGGGAAGGGGAAAATGTAGAAAAAAACTATGTTCTCCAGTCCGCATTGATCACAGTTCTGGCACTGTCAAGCTCCATTCAGCATAAATCCCCGCTGATTCTGATGTTGGGGGGAGGGGACTAATGGAGCTGGGACAGAGCGGGCCGAACAGCAGGTGTAGAAGGCAGCCATGGGCCAAACAGCTATGTAAAAAAAAAGAAAATGACACAAAGGAACCTGAATGCTGCTTGTCCAAACTGGACATTGAAATATACAACTATCACATTTAATGTTGCTTGATGCACAAAAAAAGGCAATTTATTGTTACCTGTTGTTACAAAAGGAGTAGCTATAATTGCTGTCACTTATTCTTTCAATTCCTTGCAATTTCATTTAGCCTTTTTGTTCTAAATGTAATGTATCTGGTAGAAAAGATTAATTGTAGCACAATTTCCAAAATAGAGAGTACTGGATGGGCAACTGTGCACAACCAGCGTGATATACCATTGATGGGTTCTGATTCCCTCTGACCTCGAGAGCGAAGCTCGAGAGGTCCATAGGAATCAGAACCCATAGGTGGCACAATACACTGGTTGGGCATAGAGTTGCCCAGCCAGTATTTTTTATAGTGTATGGTGCCCCTCTAAAGAAAATAAATATTATTTTAGCACTTTCTTATGATTAAAGTATAGACTAGAAATTGTTCATTCTTCCATCCTGTTCTAATAGTGAGGGCTGGTTGCTAGGGTGACCTGTGTGGTTGCTAGGGACCAGATGTCTCTATGTTTGTAGTGCCACCTTCCATTGGTTGCCAATTGGGTGTGGGAGGGATTTAAAAAAATAAATAAATAAAATGGCAGCTGTATTCCTCAATTAGTGAGAAGTGGACTGTACGAAAGGTTTATTTGGTCAGTTAATTTTTTTTTTATTATTCTTTTTTATGCTCAGTATTTTTCTGGGAGCTGGCAGGTGGCTGGTTCTGGCCTCTTGCAACCGGGAGGCTCATCTCTGGCTTTTTTTGCCATCATGGAGCCTGCCAACTCTGTTTTCTCCCCTTTTCTGCCATGGCCGCTTGGGCATGTGTGGAGGCACATGCACGCAGTGATCCGCTGCGTCCTCCCTGCTCTATCTGCTCTCCATCTGTACTACCCTCAAGCCTCCACCCAGGGCAGCTCTGCAGCAGGAGTGATTGGATCCCTCCTCGGGAGAGGAGAACTGCCTTGTGGCTGCTTGATCCAGCTCCCACCCCCCCACACCGACCCTCAGTGAAGGCTCGTTCCTGAACCCGGGTCACTGGTGCAGCATGAGGTGTGGTGTCCAGCGGCTCAACCCTCAATGCCACTGGTGCAGCTTGGCCAGTTAATTTTCAATATCTGGTTGATCCTGCATTTTATTTTTCACATGTGTGCGCATACCTGGTTGATCCTGCTTTTGGTTTTGAATCTGGTTGATCCTGTGTCACGGGGTCGGGTGATCGCACCACTGTCCTCACTCTGTATCTAGTTGATCCTGCCATTTCTGCTGGCTGTGGCTGGTGTGCTTCCCACCTTGGTTAAAACCTTGTTGTAGCTCAGTTGAAAGGTTATGGAATGCAGTTGTACCACAGAAGGGTACAGTCGAGTTCCATGACCTTTCAGCTGTGCTACAACAAGGTTTGAGCTGAGATGGAATGTGAGCTAGAATCGCGTTCCACCATACACTATAATAAGGGTTCTTCTGTTGAAGAATTGGCTTACTGTAGGGGGCTATTCCTACCTTTCTTGATGAAGTACATGGAGCAAGTGAATTTCTGAGCTATATATACCATATACCATTTTGCCACGGTATAGATCAATGAGCAATTTATATCATTTTACTTGATGCTACTCAGATATTTACTTGCTAACCTAATTGGCCTCCTATGTGAAACCAATCGCTTAATGAGTGTGACTTTAGAGTACAAATACTCCACTTTCTAGCATAACATTTCTACAGTGTACCAACAGTACTAGAGCTGAAAGTGAGATCGGGAATGCACCAAACATCGCTGGCATGGTGATGTCATCACACAACCGTATGACTGCTGCAGGGAATCCCGACCAGGAAAATAACATCATGTGGATGCCCACTGATGTCTGAGCTCCCAAAAAGCTTTTAGATATTGAGCTTGCTCCATAGTTTCTATGTTAAACACAACATAATTACGCATAAGGGCATCATTCTCAAAATACTACTTTGATTTCCCAAATCTACTATTGGGTAGAAAAAGGGGAAGAGAAGGGGGGGGGGCTGGTGTTATAGCCTTATATTAGTACCTACTGTATAATATAATATAAAATACATTTATTCATTTATTAGCGTTTGGTAACCAGGTAAGCATACTAGACAAAACTGCCTATTTTCAGACACGACCCGGGAGAGTACAAGTCAACCAATACATTCACAGTACACATAGAGATAACAGCAGCTTACATAAGAACAAGTACATACAGAGGTAATGACAGCTTTACAGAGGTTCAACGTTACACAGAATATAAGTGGCGGCTGTAATGAATAGATTGCAGTACTTAAGCGATACAGCATCAATTCAGGGTTACAAAGTAAGTTAGCACCTGTTTGGTAGTAGTACAACAAACTATATTCGAGGTAGCCAAGCAGAATGAACTAAAACAGAAAGTGAAGCCTAGGTTGGAAACAGTTCAGTTCGGTTCAGTTTATTGTGTAGGGATAGCATCCGTTGAGCATGCTCATTTGCAAGGAGGTCCCTGATACAAAAGTACTAAACATCATAGATAGTCTGTACAAGGATACAGCATAGCAATACAGCAGGTATATCATGGCACATAGAGTAGATTGTTTGTAACAAATACATAAAGGCAAAAGCATCACACGACAGTAAGTTTACCACCACCTAATAAAAATCATCACAGACAATCAATACAAGTAGTACAACATAGAAAAACAGCAGGGATATCACAGTATGTAGAACAGGTTGGTTATAGCAATACATAAATTAGAAGCATCACTTAACAGTATGTTTACCCCCCCCCCCAATAAATATGGGAGAGAACAACTTGGGTAGAATGGACAAAAGGGGGGGGAGCAAGGAAGGAAGGAAGGAAGAAAGATGCATTCCAGTACACGCTGGAATCTACAAAGACAATGGGAGAGGGATAGGGAGAAGGTAGACCCGCGAGGGAAGCTAAGTGCAGTTGCAGGTTCGACTCTCGGCAGTGATCTCATGTACCCTACCAATGAATGCCCTAACTGGGATAAGGGTATGGAGTTTTAGGGTAGCTTGAAGCTTCTTCCAAAGGCAGGAAAGAGAAAAGCTTATAGATGCCCTACCAAACCGTGTCCGATAATTTGGCACATCCAGGATAATATATGCACATTTTCTGAGGGTGTAGGTGCTAGTTGAACATGAGAAGAAGGCGGATATATAAGGGGTAGCTTATTGAGGAGAGCTTTATATGCCCAAGTATAAATGTGCACCATTCTCCTGGTGGATAAGGATAAGGATAAGCAAGACAGAAAGGGAGGGAATAAAACAAGTCAGAGAGGTGCATGAATAGGTAGGTAATGAGACACAGAACAGCAAATAACAACCTAAGTGCATAATATCCACTGCTCCGGAAAGAACCTGGGGAAGTGGAAGAGAAAGAGCAGGCATGGAGAGAGAGAAGTGCAAGGTAGGAGCGATAGGACAGATCACAAAGCTAAGTGCAGTTACATATATCAAGGGATGCAAGGCAGGTGAAAAGAGCTTTTTTGAAAGCAAGATGGGTTTTGGTACATCTTAATCCAGGTGAAAGGGAGTTCCAGAATTTGGGAGCATAGTAGGAGAAGGCAAGTTCGCTTATTCTAGTGGAACATTTAGGGACAGAGAGCAATGCTAGAGATGAGGACTGAAGGGACTGAGGGGGGTCACTAAGGGTGAGCATAGTTGCTAGGCCGGAGGGAGGGAGAAGAATGAATTATGTTGTCAGTGAGGCAGCCTAAGGAATAAGAGCAATGTAAAGAGGGGGGTAGCCATCGGAGGTCAGAGTACAGTGTACAGTGGTGTTTTAGACGAGAAGCCGAGGAAGCAAATCTACAGATATTATTGTAGGTGACATCACATGTATGGAGGATGATAGCGTGTGCCTGTGCAAAGACAGGCAGTGCATAGCAAAGGCCAGGGAGCAGGAGGCCTTGGGTGATGGAGATCCTGGAAGCTGGTGTCAGGGACTGATGGACCTGGTAAACAAGACCAATTTGGGCATTGACAGACTTACAGGCCACATTGACATGAAGAGAGAAATTAAGAGATGGATCAAGAGAGACCCCAAGATATTTGAAAGTTTGGGCTGCAACGACGAGGGAGCCATCAAGGCAGGATACCTGAAGAGACGTTGTCATGGAACTGATTTTCCTTTGGGTCCCAAGAGCATAGCCTGGGTCTTGACAACATTTAACACCAAGCGATGGGATGAGAGCCAGGTTTGGGTTCAATGCAGAGCAGGGGAAAGGAGAGAGAGAGTTAATTTCATTGACTGAGTCGGAAGGGGTATAGAGAACCAAGTCATCAGCATATAGTAAGGAGCGACTGTTGGTGGGAACAGAAGGAAGATTGTTTATGAACAGTGAAAAGAGTAGGGGCCTGAGTATGGACCACTGCGGGACTCCAGAGTGAAGCAGGGCTGGGACGGAGAGAACTTTATGGTAGGAGACAGACTGAGAGCGGTTAAGCAGATAACTGGAGAACCAGTCTATGGTGGAACGGGAGGCTCCAAGTGAGCCAAACTGAAGCAGGAGCAAAGGGTGGCTGACAGAGTCAAACGCCTTAGGCATATCGATGAAAGCAGACCTTTATCCATGTTGGATTTGATGTCACTTGTGAATTGTAGAAGGGCAGTTGTGGTGCTATGGCCTGTAGTAAAGTCATGCTGGGCAGGGGATTGCAGATTAAAGTTGGTTATGAAGTCAGACACCTGACGATGGATACATTTTTCCAGAAGCTTGCTGAGAGCCAGCAGTAGTGCTATCAGGTGGTTTGTAGGGTTTCTTAGGTCACCCTTTTGAAGATGGGGTAACCCTGGCATTTTTACACAAGAGGGGCATAGTCCCTGAGCTAATTGAGAGGTTGAACAGGCGAGTAACTGGTGTTGCGAGAAGGGAAGCACCTAACTTGAGGATTCTGGGCTCCAGCCCATCAGGGCTGCACTTCCGTGAGGAGACATTGTGTTGAGGGTGCGTAGGACATCCGCCCTGAAGACCAGGTTGAGAACCAGGGGAAGGTGCATCTGGTGGGTGTCAGAGGGAGGATTAGAGGCATGGGTAGGGGCATCAGAGGTAGCGCTAGGTAGGGAGGTAAATATGGAGTTAAATGCATTACTAATGGTATACAGGTTGTTACAGGAGACATTGTCAATTAGCATGTCATGGGGGGTTTGGTTAGTGTTGTGACCCATTATGTGGTTAATGTGTACCCAATATTTTTGGGAGTTAGTAGACAAGGCTAGTAGAAGAGCCCAGAGTGTCATATAGACAGGCGTGCCCCAGGGCTCTATCCTCAGTCCCCTCCTCTTTGCAGTCTACATTAACAACATCAATGAGCCCATCAAAAAAGCCAACATCCACTTATTCGCCGATGACACTGTACTGTACTTGAGTCGTCCCATGCCGGAAGCAGCCTGTGAAGACCTCCAAGCTGAATTTAACCTTCTACAATACCAGCTCATAAACAAAAAGCTTTTGCTCAATGTGAAAAAGACAAAAGCCATGCTCTTCTCCCCCTCTTTGCATGCAGCAATTCCTGCTGGACGGGGGCTATCCCACAAATTACCACTGTTCTTGGAGAAACACTAGAGTATGTAGCTAAATTCAAATACCTAGGAGTTTGGCTCGATCATAAACTTTCCTTCGCCGGCCATCTCGAAGAACTACAGAAGAAATTAAGGTAAAGATTAGGACTATTCTACAGAATTAACCACCTGCTCACAAAGGAGGCCAAGATTCAACTGGTTCCTTTAGGAAAGATAGGAAGCTACCTTCCTATCTTTAATAGATTATGCGGACATGCTCTACAGCCACTGCACTGCTTCTGCACTGGCTAAGTTGGACACCCTCTGCCACAGAGCTATCAGGTTCATTACTGGCCTTCCACTTTCCACACACCACTGCTCCCTGTACTCATTGTTAGGCTGGGCTTCCGTTCACTATAGAAGGAATAGAAATGCCACCCTATGGGCCTTCAGAGCGGTGACCAACAAGCTCCCCTCATATGTCTCAGATTGTATTCCCCAGAGTGTGTTAGGCACTTACGCTCTAAGGAGCTATTCCCTAATTGCCCTCCAAGTTCCAAGGGTCAACACTCATTTCAGCAAAGCTGCTCTAAGCTTCTCTTTACTCACACTGTGGAATGGTTTACAAAGGAACTTGAAGCTGAACTGCCCTGTTAGCCTGAATATCTTCAAGGCACTCTATGATCGCTACATGAAAGCACCTTGCAAATGTTTTCCTCACCGCTAGCCCACTAATTCTGCAACTCCCCCTTTCCATTCTGATGCTCGCCATGTTTCTATCCCTGGCTCTCACTCTTTCCATATTAACTCTTCCTGCTGCACCCACCCTTCCCTGTCCACTCCAGCCTGGCTAAAGTCGCAGCCCATCCACAGTAGTGTCCCAATTATCTAACCCTCCTCCGTCATTATCATAATAAACAAGTACATCACAGCCATCGTCACTTTCTATTGTTTTAGCTAAATTTTTCCCCCAGTCGTCGGTAATATATCCCTCCACTTCTTTACCTCTCTAACCTGCCACCCCATACATGGTCTCTTTCCCCTATATGCGTAGTTGCCAGCTGCCTCACTCAAAAAATCTCTGCTTATAACCCCTGTATGCCTATGGTTGATTGTACATCTGCTGACTTCTTCAGTTGTAAAATAATGCTGGTTTTTTTTATTTATTTCAACCTTGTACTGTACAGTATACACTGTATGTACTTTTTCTTCCTTGTATATTATTGCTTTTCGTATACCTGCTTCTGTACTGTACTTTGATGTATTCATGACCAGGTCCACCTTGCAAATGAGCCTTGCTCAATGGTGCCCACCTGGATAAATAAAGATTTTGATTGATTGATTAATTGAAGGGCTCTATAATAATTGCTTTTGGCAGCATGGATCTCTCTAAATAAATAAATGAAAAGACCATCTGGCCCACTTCAGCATTGATGTGTCACCAAGACAAAGTTGTGGTCATAGTCACATTCTGAAAACAGGAGAATATTTAAATGCAATTTTTTTTTAAATAGAGGTTTTCCTCCCTGGCTAGGCATGTTGGTTTAAGAATATACTGTGTCCTCAGGATATACCATGTTCAGGCCTGAGTCCTTCATCCCTACCTCCCCACCATGTCCGGGTAACCCTCTGGTTACCTCCCTGGCTTTCATTCCATGGCAGGGGCTCTGAGGGGAGGGCTGTCCCCCTCCCACCCCTGAGGCACTCCACTTGGTTAACTATGATCCATTGTCAGCAGGCACTAGGACTTGAGGAATCACAGAGGCCCAGAGTGCCATATAGACAGACGTGAGTTTTTCTTCCCCCTTGAGATCCCGCCCACTTTCCCTGATACAAGCGCAGTTCTCTGATTGGCCTCGCAAGCACACAGCACATCTGTGCAGCAGGAGCAAGCTCTCTGGCCCAACTGTGGAGGTTGCTGTTGCACTGGCACTTGCCTTTGACCCTTCCAGACCAAGGCACACTGCCATGGGGCAGCTGCCCCGTCTGGCCATCCTCCTGACGTGGCGACTCAAGTTCAGTCCCGAACCTAGGTTGACTGTATGGTGACATGATGCACTGCCACTGGGCCAGAGAGGGCAACCACAGTGTATTTCTTACTCTAGAACTGACTGAGCCATGCAGGGACATTTTACCATCCAATTAGACAGCCTGGGATAATTTCCTTTTTGGTTTCTCATGCTTGTTTTGCGGTGTCGTGTTTATGAATGCTGCTAAACACAGGATGCACTAGCAAAAATAATGAGCTTCAATGGATTTAACTTGCAGGTTAACACAATTAATCTGTTTCTGCTCTAGACAATATGGATATGGGTTTCCAGTACACATGTAATTAAGATCTAGCTGATTTACTTGTTTATTATGAACAGCTTTATTGTGAATTGTTTTGTATTACAATCATAACAAATAGAATAACAGATAGGTTACAGTGAATTACAAGGCTGTAATTCCATCGAGAGGTTCTAGGGACATAGATAACCTTGAGAGTGAAGCTCAAGAGGTTTCTATGTCCCCAGAATCTCGAGATGGAGTTTCAGACGAGTAATTCACTGTAACCTATTTTTTATTTTTTGTAATATATGGATGAGAGAAGGTGGTGACATCTTACCTGGTGGAGTGTTGTGAAAGGTGAGTGCAGGCTGATATCTTGAACGAGGAATCAGGAAGTTGTCCATTTATTTTCTGAAGAGGTGATCAGGAAAGTGCAGGAAACAGTTTCTTGTAACAGTAACGGCCAAAATGTTGCGAAACTTGAACCAAACGTGTAACTTTCAATTGTTTTTGTTTTGCAAAAAAATAACCAATGATTGCAGCTAACAAACGAAGAACTGAGCAGAGCGAAATATGCCACTGAAAATTTACATAGCACTTGGTTACCTTGGAGCCAGCTTTTAAATCCTTCGTATTGATGGTTGAAAAAGTCAGCTCATGGTCAGCGCGAGGTGGCAGGCTGCATTTGCGCTTTTGTGTGGGAGTGGTAACACTATTGTTCCAACGTTGGAATGATGGTATTATTGGCAGTGAAGTGTGATATTATTGGGAGTGGACTGTAGTATTATTGGAAAGTTGGTGTGTATTACAAGATTTTTTTTCATCGTTTTTGATGCTATTATTTTAGATATCCATATATTACATATTTATTACACTTTGTAATTGCCATAACAACTTGAGGATGTTTGATTATTGTGAACAACTTTATTGTGAATTGTTTTGTATTACAACCATAACATATTTATTACATTTTGTAACTACCCTAACAAATTGATGATGTTTGATTTATTATATGCACATTCTGCTTTAGAACCCAGAGCATGTTGAACACTAGCTATTAAATAACAAGTAAGGAACACACCCCTGCACATCCCTTTTAATTATTTGTATATTTAATGTTATATTTATTTATTTTTTCATTTGCATTGTGCTACTTTCTCATACAATTTCTGTAAGTTATTGATTGATTCTAACAATAAGAATGAAATGCATGCTTATCCCTAATAGCAGGTATCACTTGCCTGAGAGATGATCAGAATTTAGAGTGTTAAAACAACTTCAAAGAAGGGCCCATTAGCATAGCACCTAGTAAACTACTTGCCATGCTGGTGACCTTAGTTTGGGTCCTTAGCCTGAGTCATTGTAGCAGTCTTGCAGAAGGCTGTTAAGAAACATAGAAACATAGAAGTTGAAGGCAGATAAGGACTGTGTGGTCCACCCAGTTAAGGCATTGGCAATGATGCCCCTAGCCTTCAGGACAGGAGGGCTGTGCTACTTGTTCTGTGGCTGCTTCCTGGTGACCACAAGGAGTCTGAACAAATGGGGCATGCAAAACACCACAACAGATGGTGTCACCCTTATATTACCATGCCTCAGTGTGTGCCATTGGGAACCCTCGCTGATGCCATCCGGCTGAAGGAGAAAACACAGAAACAAGTGGCCCCCAGGCTGATTTTTAGTATGATTGAGCCCTGTTCCTGCTGCTTCTCCCCCACACCTGATAGTGCTCAGGCAGGGGAGGTGGGTAGGCATACCTACCTACCTACCAGCCCTGCCCTGGGGGAGCCATGGAGGTACTCTGGGGCATTGCGTGGGGTGGCACAGCTGGGTAGTTGGTGGTGAGCCTGAAGGGCAACAGCTGGCTTAGGAGGAAAAAAAAAACAGGATTGAAAAATAAAAAGGTTCTAATAATAAAGTTCTGATAAAGGCGAGTCTGAAAGACTGCTTGTCACATAGAGTGAACAAATCTGAGCCCATGGTCAAGAGGGCGATGGATATTGTACTGACCATTGCAAATAGCAATGATCACTACAATACTTAACAAAAACACATAAAAATATTTTTTTATGCTGGGGCTGTGTTTCGTGCCCTCTGTAGGCACCTGCATCCCCTAACTTAAATAATCAACTCAGAGGGGGGCGCTATGGGGCAAGTTATTGGATTGTGAAAAATGATTCTGCCTCGAGCCAGATCTGAACTCAGGTCTCCTTGCATTGCAAGGGGTGGTGTACACCACTATGCTATGCAAGCAGCTCAGTGGGAATTGGCACAAAGGATGTTATATCCTGCAATAGTGAGTACATCTCCTTGCTATACTCGCTATACAGGATAGAGCAACATATTTCACCACTCGCTGTCTTGTAGAGTGCTATTATTGAGTCACTCAAAAGTGCGGTGCTCAATAATCAGTGCTCTACATGGGTGCTACCAAATAAAAATTCAAGGATTGCCATTACACTGTGCTGGTCACTTGACTTCTAAAACTCTAACAGCAGATCTTTCTTTCCAGTGAAGAAATAGTACACCACAAATCCAGCTACTAATCTTTTAGCTAAGTTTAACTTTGAGTTTGACTAAAATGGAATTATTTTATTTTTTCTACATTATATGTATTTGGCTCCCTACACTGTATTTTATGATTTAAAAGTAAATTTTGTGTTTTAACTCAGTTTCCTCCCAGTTACAGGGAACCTTGAAAGCATTTGTTTCTCCAGGTCACTTTTTAGGCCTCCAATTTCATTTTGTTGTAAATGAAATGCATAGTTTTTAATTAGATTGGAATTTTACCACATTGAACAAAAGGGGTATTAACATGTTTTCCTCCAAACCAGTGTTTCCCTTTTCTTCAGGCTGTGTCTGATAAATCAAACAAAAGAAGAGGACCACAGGATTAAATATTGTGCTACTTGTACATTGCCTGTTTTGGCCTAAAGCATGATTCTACAAATCGCAATCATTGTAACAAAATATGTCTAAAATCAAAAAATAAAAGAGAAAGCAAAAAAGTCATTGTTGTCTCCAACCTCAGCATCATTAGAGTGTTCCTCTTTAAAACAGGCTGAATCATTTTAAAAATGGAGAAGGGACCACCTGATGGTATGACTTCTTCCAGCAGCAATCAGATATGATAGATTCTGCTAAGCCATCTACCAGTGGTATGGGCTGCAGAATCGCCACAAACACACAAGAGCATTCTGATAGTAAAGATAAAATGCATAAGTGGTAAGTAGAAGACCAACTAAAAACAAGTGCTGGCCAAGAGAACAAAGTACAAAGATAAAACACCTTGAGGTTTCCTCTTTTCAATCAAATGAGGGGCATCCTTTAATTGTGAATAAAGATCCACCCTCTTTGGAGGAAATTAAGCAGTTCTGCCACATTTTCAAATGTATGAGCCAGAGAAACCTGAAGAACAGGAGGTGCAATACCTGGTGCCTGATGAAGAGGAGTACATTGAGGGAAATTAGCTTATTTTTCCATATCTCACAGGGAATAGTGGCATATGCTCTCCTCCTAGAGTTCTAGAGGATTTCTCCTCATATTCATCATTTTTGAGACAAATGGCTGTTATAATTGAATTACATACCATAGGAACCGAGGCTGATGTGGTAGGCCTAATTTATGAGCGTGTTGGGTTTGACTTCCATAAGGAGGGTATCAGTACCCATACATATTGCTATTATAAAGACAACAAAAAATATATTACAATTGCCATCCCCAGCTTCCGCAGGAGATGAAAAAATAGATAAAAGATAGATGCTCCAATGGGAGAATTCAGCATATTTACATGTTCACTCAACCCCAAAAGGCCTAATTCAGCAGCTGCCTATGAAAATGAAAAATATTTTTTTCCCCCAGTGCTCCTAATGATGCAGACTCCAGAAAAATTGACAGTTTTGGTATAAAAGGCTATTCAGCTCAATGTTATTGCTAAGGCAGGCAGCATTTTTAAGTTATACAGCTCACAATCCAAAGGCATTATGGAACCAAAGTTTGCCTATGTGAGGAGAAATACCAACGCAAGAGGAAATACATATGGCTCACACGGTGAAAGCTGGTTTGGATATGACCAAATATCCATTTCAGATGACTGTGGACACAAATGACACTGCCATTACAGCACTTGCTAATTCTGTTGCCACAAGAAGGTGTGCATGGCTACAAATCTCTGGCCTATCTTTTGATATGCAGCAGAAAGTAAACAAATTACTTTTTGAAGGAACTTCTGTTTGATGGTCATAATGAGACACACGCGAAAGTTGATGAAAATAAAACAGCTTGTAAAAATTTCACAGAAAGACAGTAGGGTTCAAGGTTATTACAAACCCTATTTAGAGGTTATTACAGACATTATGGGGGAGGTATGGGAAGGAGTCATTTTAGCAATTTGCTCCTTGTAGTGATTAGTTAAAAAAAATAGGTACAGTTATAGCCGTGAGCCACTAGAGGGCTGTCTGGACTATGTAAAAGCTGTGAGTAAAGCAATAAAGGTTGTGGTTGTTTAGACCTACATGGTGTGCAGGACTGCCATCATTACAGGGCACCAAGAGTTAGAATTCATTGCCATCCAGTGAGAAAATGGATGCAATACAACACCAAGTAAATTATCCTGAACAGGAAATGTGTATGAACACTGGAGAACCTTCCAACAGGGGTTAGAATTCTGTGTCACAGAGACTGGAGCAGAAAAAAGTGACCAGCAGAAGATTGCCTCACTATTAACAGCAGTAGGTCATACAGCTCTTGAAGTCTACAGTACCAATAAGTTTATAGAGCAGGAAAAGGATGCCTACTCTGCTGTGAAATGAAGGTTGGAATTTTAATCCACACCACAAAAAAGAAAATCAAATCAATGAAAGGTATGTTTACTAATTTTAATTTCTGAAGGAAACAGAGTCTATTGAACAATATGTTACTGACTGAAATCTAAAGGATCAGTCATGCAACTTTGGGTCTTAATTCGACTCGATACTGAGAGATCAAACAACATTTGGAATATGCAAAAACAGTTCAAGCTAATCTCCTCAGAGAAACTTAGCAAAAACTGTTCAGATTTGTCAAACATCAGAAATGGCATAATTGCACATGAAAACCTTTAGTAAGGAGGGCAAGACTACACTAAAGGTTCTGCACAAGGCCCCTAATAAGCCAAAGAGAGCATCACTAAACAAAGGGAAAGCTTCACGTCACAAAGACAGTGGGTCAGAGTGTGGGAAATGTAGAGCTGTACTAAAGACAAAAAACTGCCCTGCTTTCGGGAAATTATGTCAAAAATGTGGTGACGAGAACCATTTACAAAATAATGCTTTTCCAAATGGAAGTTGCAGATAGTCCATCAGCAGAATACAATGGCAGATGACTCTAGCGAAGGAGAAGATTTTTTCATTGGAGCAGCTGGCAGAGCAAACTGCGATACCAAAAAAATGGGTTGACACTTTGGAGGTTAATGGGTCTATTATTCCATTTAAATTGGACATTGGAGCACAGGTGAATATTTTACCAATGTCTTATTATATAGAGTTGAAGGAGAAACTGAGAATGTTCCAGAAGCCAATTTCTCTGTGTTCCTATAATGACAAACCTATTCCTACCAAAGGTGTGTGCAGAGCCAAAGTAATTTGTAAGAAACAGGCAACTGATGTACTTTTTGTAATTATGGAACAGGATCTTGGGTCTAAAGGCATGTGAAATGTTGGGCTTAGTAAAGCACATACATATAATAGATATGGATATTATCACTTCTGCTACAAGCCCCATGCTGATAAAACACTGCCTCATGCTGATAAGCCAGGAAATATGGAAAAACAGTTTGTTGCTGTTTTTGATGGGATCAGATACCTGCCAGTACATTTTAAAATGCAGCTTAAAGATAATGCACACCCAGTAATCATACCTCTCAACCTCCTGCCTCATAAATCAGGGACAAGGCTTAAAACAAATCAGGGACAAAGGACCAAAATCAGGGATACATCTTCAAAATTGGTGATGTCCACACAGGAAGCTGGTAGAATAAGCGGCATAGTGTAAAATTCATTTTCTAAGGAAGAACAAGTCTGTAACTTTAATGTTTGACATTATTTTGTGCTTACAACCCCCACTGATAGGTCATGGAAACACAATTTTTAGGAGGGACAGAGTAACATTTTGAGGCTAAATCAGGGATGTCCCTGAAAATCAGGGACAGTTGAGAGGTATGCCAGTAATTTAGACCACACGAAAGGCTCCTGTAGCACCTGGGGGAGAATGCAAGAGGAACTTAATAGATTAACCAACTTTGGCATTGTAAGGAAGATAGAAGAGCATACTGAGTGCCTTAATCCATTAGTCATAGTGGAAAAGAAAAATGGATTTGAGACTTTGCATTGATCCCAAGATTTGAATAAATGGGTAAAAAGAGAGTATTGTCATTGGCTTACCAAATCAAATACCACCAGTGCTATGGCTGGGGCTGCATTCTTTTCTGAACTGGGTGCCTCATCTGGGTTTTATTTATTTATTTATTGAGATTTCAAGTGAGCACCTTTGAGCACATGTGCTCTTTTATAAAGGTTCCAGGTCAATGGCAGAGTAACAAAGAAAACAGTACAATTATTTATAAGATATTTCAAAGGAATGTAATAGAGTCAGGTACAGTGCATACAGGACAATGTCAAAGTACATACAGAATGGCACAAATCATGGCAGATCTGTGTGTAAAACTGTCACAAAGCAGTACAGAGAGAAAACATATTTAGTAGTTTTAATGATTAGTAATGTACTAAACTGCAAGGGTGGACCGCAAGGATATCTTGAACTGGTCAAACTTGGGAAGAGTGGGCAGGGTATCTGGCAGCTTGATTAACCAGTTGGTGGCCCTGACAGCAAACAACTGCTTGCCCAGTTGAGTATGTCAGAATGCGGGTTCACGGGCATCCATAACCATGCTCATGTTAGGCCCAGGAGTGCCTTTTTGGCTAGCAGACAGGTCAGGAGTTTTATTCTGCTAGGTAATTGTAGTCAGTTTGTTAGAGTGTAAAGGGTGCAGCTATGGGAATGTTTATGTACCCCAAGTAAAAAATGGCATGCCTTATTGTAGATCAGCTTTAATCTGTTTAGAACCATGCCACAGGCAACTGTGTAGACGTGGAGGCCATAATCAATAAGGGACATGATGAAGCTGGCCACTATAAGGCCTCTAGCATCTGCAGTGAGGTTGTTCTGATTATGTCACAGAGCACCCAGTCTTCTGCTAATCGTGGCCACAAAGTTGTCAACATGAGAGGCAAATGACAAGGTATCATCCAGAATTACTCCGAGTTGTTTAAAGGTCTCGACCTGTTCAAGATTTTGACTCATGTCATTTTTGATGGGGGGGGGTGTACTTTCCTCTTCAATGTGTGGGGGGATGGACTAGTGATTTTTGTCATCTGCAAAGAGGCATATCTTGCCCTTGATGCCTTTCCCTATGTCGCACTTGAACACATTAAAAGGACCAGGCCCAACACTGATCACCTATGATATGCAGCTTGTAATTCTCCTTATTTATGAAAACTCCCCAATAACCACTACCCTTTGTGTTGTTCTCCTCAGCTAAGTTGACCATTTTTCCTCCACTTTTAAGTCCCTTAGCTTCTTGACTAGCCTCCTGTGAGGGACTGAGTTGAAGGCCTTTCTGAAATCCAAGTATACTATCTTGACTGCCTGTCCTCTACCAGCTGCCCTGGTCACCCCCAGTTGAAGAAGTGGATCAGATTCATCCTTCAAGAGCTTCCCCTCAAAAACCCACATTGTCTGGGGTTGTCCTGTAGCCCTTTTCCATCCAGCAAGTCCACTAGTTCCTGCTTTAATACAGACTGTATAATCTTTCTCACTATAGACTTCAAACTCACTGATCTATAGTTCCCTGGCTCATCCTTCCTTCTGCTCTTGTGTAGTATGGCCACGTACACTGTCCTCCAGTCTCTAGGGACCACCACTGTGGCTGAGCAGCTGGATATGTCCACAAGTGTCCCTCTATCACCTCTACTGCTGCCTTAAGCATCTTCTGATGTATAGGTAAGCCATCAGGTTCTATAGTTTTATTTACTTTTAACCTTTTAAGCCTTGCCAACAGCCTTACCCTTGTTATTTTGCCCATGTGCTTGAGCACTTGCCCACCTCTCTTCCCGTCTTTACCCAACATTCCAGTAGTGGCTCATGTTTTCCCCTAGTAAAATACTGAACAGAAGTATTTAAGTATCTCTGATTTCCCTTTGTTCTTCTTCTCTCTTCAACTTCACTATATTCCCTTTCACCTAAGGCTTCTCCTGGATGTACCTGAAGAATGCCTTTCCCCTTGTTTCTGTCTTGTTACAAGCCAGAGTTCCATATTTGCCTTCACCTTCCTTACCTTCCTGCTGGCTATCTTTGTTGCCCCCAGGTATTTCTCCCTATTCTCCCCCTTTGGGTTCCTTTATGCTTCAAGAATGCTTTTATTTTGGCTCTTACCACTGTCTTTACTTCAGTCATAAACTACAATACATTGGACCCCTTGCCATTTTTTCCCTTCATTACCCTCCCAGTTTAGCTTTCTGCCACCTCTAGAATTGCTTTTTCAAATGTTTCCCAATTTTCCTCTACCCATTCTACCTGTCCTGTTCTCCTCATGTTTCTTTCCACCAGTCTCTTCGTCCAGATGAGAAGTAACAGCAGACAATTGTTTGTTACATATGGAGAAGTAAACAAATGATATGCAGCATTAAAGAGAACTATCTCTGGATGGATTGTCTCATGTCTTTATAACTGCTATTCAAAGGCTGAGAAGATATTTGGGAATAGAAGCCCATTTTACAAGTGGTAGCAGCTACAAGAGATGTTTCTACTTCCTTTACTGGAGATATGGAAGGCAGCTACTTGTGCATCGACCCATAACATGTCCATCCCACTATTATATTGATATACAGTCAAGAAGGGATTCAAAGTTTATAACTTCTGTTCTTCACAACCTATTCCTTAATAAATCTTTGGACCTGCCTCCCAAAGCACTGCTCTGAGACTGCTATTAGGGAAATTCATGTATTGCATCCCTATTGTCAGAAGAAAAAGTTACTCACCTTTGTAGCTATGTTTCTTCTAAGGAATATAATGGAGATTCTCACTAACTCTTCCCTATCTCCATTTTTAAGAATAGTTAATATTAGAGCATATGTTTAATGATGAAATTGATGCTTAAAGATTTCATGGAGATCACCTTTACATAACATAGAACAGTTTGTTAGAACCACTTTTTACCTGTTAACATGTAAAGTTTTTGAAAAATGTTTTCATTTTTAGTTTTTATATAGTGTAGTATTAAGCTGTTATAATTTTTCTGATCACAGCTACTGATTCTTCAGCTAAAGATCTTGAATTGGGGGTCTGAGGTCACTTGACTAGAACAGTGTGAGGGCATGCTTTGATTTTTATAACACTCATTCTGGAGCATCCCTAGGGTGTGAAATGACTGCTATTAGTGAGAATCTGCATCACGTCCCTTAGACAAAACATAATTGCTAATGTGAGTATGTTTTTCTGATATGCTAGCGCAATATTAGACCCCCTCTGGCCATAGTAAAACACATTTCAAATTTCTAGAAGGTATTATTTATAATATATTTCAAAATCTTTATTATTTCAACATGATGAGAAAAAATGTTTCACTATCCTGTGGGCCACATTTCTCTTGCTCTAGAAAAATAATTGCATACAATTGTATATAGACCCCCCCACACACACACAAGAATATAGGCTCACTCTTCACTTTCACTGCATTCCTGAAACCAGAATACAGTATAGGTCAAATTTTCCTTTATCCTTTTGTGTCTTGGAACCCTCCACACTCCCCCCCCCGCCTGATCCAAAATTACAGGGTTATCCTTCCCAGTTCCCTCTGTGTCCCATAACCCTACCCACTCCCATGCCTGACTTGGCCCCCATAAATACAGAGTAACCCTCCTCCCTTCCTGCTATGCCCCCCAGCCCTCCTCATTCTACTTACCTTCTCAAAAATAAATTCAACAATAGCAAAAAGGCTTTCCTGGCTTCTGATTGGTCAGCCAGCCCTAGCAACAGTGATGTTATCCCAGCATAACATCAATGCAACTAGTGGCACAGCTGACCGCATCACATGACCTAAAAATTAAAGCACAGTCCATCATACTACTTTCATACAAACGCCATGCCAGAACCCCATCTGATTGACTTCATTCTCTATAGCTGCGAGTCACTGGACAAGACGTTTGGAGCTGATTCTACACCAATCACTTTTGCCAGTGAGACTCCCATAAGTCTGCAATGCAAAGAGAGAACCAGACATTTAAATCTTGTACCCTCTCAGCTTGACAGCATAGAGCTGGACTGAAACGAAGCCATTACATGGTGCCAGACCAACTGGGCACTCTGCGTAGTCTCTGACTGGCTAAATGAAAAAAGAACTAATATAGACCTCCACACAATAAAAGCTGCTGAATTAAACAACCTACTGAGGCAATTTATGGTTCTGTTAAAATTGCCAATGGAGAACCATTTAGCTTATCCAGCTACATTGGACTCTGAGCAGGAATCAACCGCTTCTTCTGTGAGCCCCCAGTGTGCTGTTCATTTAACTTGATGGCAGATACAGCTTTTAATTCTGCCAATAACGTCTTTGTGGGATACATTAAAACTCTCAGATGGCAAGGCAGAGACAAAACAAAACAAAACAAAACAAAACACCAACCCCCACATTACTGCTGCTGACCTAAAAAACTATGATCCAGTAAAGCCCTAAATCCAGACATGGCTCCTGGCCTCATTTACTGTGTCTTGCTAGAACTCCAGCTGCACCTAGCCTGGTGGGGCTGTGAAGGCCGATGATTGTCAAAACCCCAATCATTTGAAATCCTGACTGATCACTATGCCTTAAAATATGTAACATTAGCATTAAATGAAGAACAATTACAGCTATACAGAATGTAACAAAGACTTGCTAACGGGGCTATGTTCGAAATACCTGGACACCAACACTATCCTGTGAAGTGCCTCAAGCAGTATGTGAGTAAAATTCCTGAAAATGCACCTTCTCTCTATCTACATTCATGAAAAAAGCTGCAATCACAACTCGACTCAGACCCCCTGTGTTATACTCTGGAGCCAATGGGGGTCAACCACTTGGCATCCATGCTAACCTGCACATGCAGACTGGTGGGCTTTGCAACCACCTACATTAACCACAGCTTAAAAGCCATGGCTATGCAGCTCCAATCAGATGCCAGGTTGCAAACCTGGGAAATAATGAATGTTACTGTACATAAATCAGAGACGTCTTTCCACAGCTAGGAAGGACCACAACTCACAAATGGACAGTAGTGGAGCAGCATACTATCTGGAGTTCCCTCTGAGCAAGAACATACCTGTCCTGCAAAACAAAATGATGCAAAATCACCCTGAGCTCACAGCAGTTACAACTCCCTGCATGCCATTGAACACACTGCTCAGCAGAACAACACAACATCTTGCAGTGAAATGCGATACCATCAGAAAATCTCCAGCAAGGAAACATGAGAAAGTAACTTCAAAGGCAGTCTCCAAACTATAATCCAAGGAAACTCTGTGTGTCTTCAATTTTTACAAAAAAACACAGGCCAAAAGTTAAAGTTCCAATTCACTTTTTAGTTTAAAGCTACAGAAAGTTTAAACATTATTGTTAGAATTCCACTGTTTATGCACAACACACAGCACCCCCCAGTCCCCTTTTACACTGCACTTCTCTTTCAAGCCCATTCTCCCGGATGACACCCTATGCGTATTACTTGCTCTGAGCCCATTCAAGGAAAAAAGCCCTGATGGTCTTGACCCCAAGTTACTCCACCTTTATGCATACTCTATTGCTTCTCCCTTGACAAATCTTCTGAACCTCTTCTTCTTTCACGCTGTAATGCCTGATGCTTGGAAGTCTGCTGCCATGATCCCACTCCCTAAAGGCTGGGATTCCTCCAACTCTTGCAACTTCTGTCCCATCTCTCTACTCCCCACCCTGGCTAAACTTAAGGAGCATGTGGCCCTGGAACAACTCTCCTCCTTCCTCAACTCTTCCTCCTTTTTCACCCCTTTCCAGTCTGGGTTTGGTAAAGACCACTCCACCACCACCTCCCTCCTTCGGCTCACTGACTCCATTCTCTCAGGCATGGATCAGAGATATATCACTGTTGCCATCTTTGTCGACTTGGCCAAAGCCTTCAACACTGTCTCTCACTCCCTTCTTCTCAGCAAGTTAACTGCAGCCAGCCTCTCTGATTCAGCTACCAACTGGTTCCGGTCCTACCTCAGTCTGTCAGAGTAGGCAGCTCCCTCTCCCATCCTCTCCCAATCAACACGGGTGTTCTCCAAGACTCTGTGCTTGGTTCCATATTATTTTCTATATTCCTGAATGACCTTCCTAACGCCTGCACATCTTCACGTATACACATGTATGCAGAAGATACTGTGTCATTCTCCTCTGGGAACTCCCCCTCTGAGGTGGCCACCAGCATTCAGTTGGATTTTAACAATGTCCAACACTGGATTTTTGCAAACCAACTCTCCATGAATGTCAAAAAAACAGTATCTGTGACCTTTGGCTCCAGACAAAGACTGGCCAGGCTTGATTCCACTCCCACCTTCCACACCCTCTCTGCTCAACGCTCGATGATGTAGCCTCATTTAAGTACCTTGGACTATGGCTGGACAAGAATCTTGACTTCAGGGTACACACTGATGCCATTAATAAAAACATTACTCCCTAGACTTGGTGCTCTGTACAGACACCGCAGCTGCCTCCCACAGCAAGCCAGAAGAGAAATTGTCCATAAGATGATTCCCCCTGTCCTTCATTTTGGGGACATAGTCTACAGCTCCGCCCCTAAAACTACCCTTGCCAGACTGGACACTCTCTTCAACTCCTTCTGTCACTGCATTCTTGGCTGCCCCCCACATACTCATCACTGTGACCTTTATTCCCCACTCTCCTTTCACTCTCTCCATGCCAGACGCCTGTCGCACATCGCTAATTTAGTTAGGAAGGTCTGGCTCAGTTCTCTGCCACCTTATTTGTCCTCCCTCTTATTAATCCCCCTCCCATCCTGCTATACTCTCCACACTTCCTCCCACAGAACTCTTGCCCTTCCACCACAGTGCACTTTGTCTGGCCACTCCACCTTCTCTTACAAGTTCCCCGATATCTGGAACTCCCTCCTGCTAGAAATTTGCTCTGTACAATCCTCCCACTCACTTTCACTCCTACTCCATAAACACACTGTTTATTGTGGTAACTGCACGTAATACCTTCTCTCCTGCATAATTTTCCATTGCCTCTCTCTCTGCCACCCTCTCTTCCTCCCTGCGTCATCCACTCTTTCCTCCCACCATGCCTACCCTCTCCATCTTTAGGTTACCTCTAGCTGGAATCCTTTGTCCTCCTGTCTTATATGAGCCTCCTACACCCCATCACACTACCTCCTGCCCCCCACTACTCCACCCCCACTACTCCCCCCCCTTCTACTTTTCTGTCAGTTATTGTTCCCTTGCAGGGTTCACAGCATCCTGAAGGGGAATAGTTCTTGGCTTGCCCTCCCAGCCTTCCTCCCCCTTTCTCTTCTCACTTTCTGCCAGGTCCCATTACCTTGCAGAGCTATCAGCATCCTGAAGAGGAATAGTTCTTGGCTTGCACCTCCTCCCTTTCTCCTTCCCTACCTCCCACCCCTGCCCTTCCCCCACCCCACCACCCTGTGTTGTAACCCCATCTCTTCTAAACCCATTTTAGTACTTCGTAACCTTTTAGCCTTAAATTAGCACTTAGTAACCCTGTGCTCAGCCTACTACTTTTTGTTCTCCATCTAGCCTATTACATACGGGTTACCAGTTCTCGGTTTACTACTTCTATATATGCTATATCTGCATACTGTTCTGTGCACCCCGGTGTGTCTCATCCTACGTTTCTGACTTTTGCCTTGTTGTCTAACACTCTCTTCTTATATGATACTGTCTGTGTCTAGGATTGAATTGTATTGTATTATTACTACACCTTATGTATTTGAATTGCACTGTATATATTTTATTTTGTTGTGTTTTTTGATTAATCCCCCCATTTTTGTAACCTCTTCCCCCCGGATGCTTCTGCAAATGAGCCGTTTACAGCTCATGTTGTCTTTCCTTGTGAAACCTTTTCAAATAAATAAAACATTTTGTTTAAAAAGTGTTCTTTGAAAAAGGTATTCAAAATACCATTTTTAACAGTTTTTCACCTAAATATTTAAAAAAATTTTAATTATTTAAGAAACCAACTTTAAATCTTATTGTACAATGACTATTTTTTCTGTGTTTCATGAATTCTAACAGTAACATCCTTTTTAATCACAGTATCTGAGTCTGTCTCTTCTTCTACAAACTAAACAATTGTATAATAGCAATAATGCACTCCAGGATGTGTGTCATGCTGGGACAATGTCACTTCTTGGGCACTGGATGTACTTGGATTGTGACCTTGTGCCCATCCACCCAAGGCATGATGTTATCCCAGCATGACACACACCCTGCTGTGCATTATTGCTTAAGTGTTACACCCTCACCTCCCTGTTCCTACTGCATTGTGAACCCTTCCCACTCCTCCTGCCTGACCACACAGAAATACACTGTTATTGCCTCCCCCTTCCTGCTACAACTATAAACCCTCTAGACTTCCTGCCCATTCCTCTTTCACTCTGTATCCCCAAACCCTGCCCACTCCACCATCTGATCTGGACCCTCCTACTACAAAATGCAGTGCTACCCTTCCCTCTTTGTCCCTAAACCATTCCTATGTTTGACGTATGAACCACAGCTTTTCATTACTATTATAACAGTGACTATTAAAACACTAGGGCCAGCTATTGGTGAGGCCAGTCATCTCTTATTTTATTTCTTTTTATCTCTATTGACATTTCTTCAGAATAATGACCACCTTTGTCAATTATATTTTCATCTCTTCACCTAGCATTGCCAGAGGATTTACCCCATTCTGACCTCTGCTGCCCCCCCCAGCTCCATCACCCATCTCCTTGGGGACACACAAGCATATCTAGGAGACCATGGCTTACCCCCACCATTTTGCCCCCTCCCCAAGATTGGAGGCAGATCCCAAAGAAGGAGGGGCAGAGATGCTAATCTAAATGTGCTTGCCCCTAGCTTGGTGGGTGTGGAGACTGTGAGGGCTCAGGATATCATGATGCAGCAGCCAAAATGGTTTTTCCTCTTGGTTTCTTCCTGCCTCTGCAGCTGGAGATGCTTGGCTTCACCATGGCAGCAGTGCACACCAAGGTGCGTAAGCTGCCGCAGCCTGTGTCTAGATACTCTCACCTGCTTATGCTGGTGCTTCCTGCATGCACCACCGCCTGTGGTCACCCAGGTGGTGGTATTGTAGCAGAGTGTTGCTGCTCTCCCTCCTGAAGGAGGAGATCATTCACGGGGATGCTCAGTTCTCCTCCCCTCAGCTGGCCCTTGACAATCAGGGCTCACTTCCAAGCCCCAGTTGCCAGTGTTGCAAGTGGTAGTGCTACCACTGTGCTGGCAGGCTGGCTCTGTATGATGCTGTTTTGGTGAATCCCCCAGGGCACCACACAGTACATGATGGACAGAGTTATATCACAGTATAACACAGCAGTCAATTCAATTGCTATGAGGTAAAGCACAACTTATTGTAAAGTGTTCAGTGTACATGTAAAACAAGCTGCTAGTTCATTTATCTTGGCTGTATTAGTATAGACCTGAATGTATTTCTTTTTCATTTCTCAAATAAAATAATCTATAAATAAAAAGCTGTGAATTTATGTGGATTACTGAATTCTCCCATGTTAGCTGATTTGCATTCTAATTGATGTACAATCCCGTTACGAAAAAGTCAAGTTTAGATCTATGTAATGAACTGCACATAACTGCTATTTCCTTCAGAGAAAGGCTTACTGGTGGTGATCATCTTGTAGTTTCATGTTAAATAGCTGATTCTTTTCCAATAGTTATTAAAATAGATGGAGAGTGAATGACTTAATGTGGCTTTGTGATTCCCAAACTAACTGACGTGTCTGTTTTTATGTGGCAGGTTCATAACAATCGTGAATGCAATGGTTCAGTGTATGATTGCACACGATCGGTCAGCATGTTTTTTGCAAGCGAGGAAGAGATAACCCTTGAGGGCCATGAGGTTACTAAAGCAGGTGTAAGGTAAATAAAAAAAACTGGAAAGATCAAACTTGTATTTCATTTTTATCATTAGCAGATGGAGCAAGTGCTGTCATGCTGGACGACAGTGTGAGCTAGTACTGTAGCTACAGCACTGAGCTGTGATACAGGAGGTCACAGATATGACTCCTACCATTTCTACTAGCTTACTGTGTGATGCTGAGCATGTCTCCTGACCTCGCTGCGTTTCTCTCTTTTCCACTGTAAAGTTGGGTAGAAACATGACCTCAATAGAAATAAAATATTTTATTTTCATGAGGAAGAGCCAGGGGCAATGACTAAAATGCTGAATGAATCCTTTGCGTTAGTGCTCGCCACAGGGCCTCTGAGGGAGGGAGGGTGCTAACTGGGAGGGCCCATGGTATGAGGAGTAGCCATGATGCAGACTGTGGACATCACACTCACCCTGGTAGCTGACTACCTGGCAATGATCAAGTGAGGTAAGTACCAACAGGTGTATGGGATACACACCAGGATCATAATGGAACTAAGGCAACAGTCAGCAGGTTTGCTTGCAGTACTCCTTCAGCAGTCTCTCCAGTCATGTGTGGTATAAGAGGACTAGAAAGTGGCCAGAATGGTCCTCATCTTTAAGAAGGAGGCAAGATCTGTCCTTGGCAATTACAGGTTGATCAGCCTGACTTTAGCTTTGGGCAAGGTCCTGGAAGCTATTATTAATGACAGAATGGTGGGGCCCTTGGTTGCGGCCAAGGTTCTTGCCCCTCCTCAACAAGTCTTTATGAGGCATCAGTTATGCCAAACCTGTCTGATAACTTTCTTAGAGAAGGTGACCAGGGGGGAGGAGGACAGGGCCATAGACATAGTCTATTTGGACTTCAGTAAGGCCTTCGACACTGGGACACATGATAAGCTTTTAGGCAAAGTGTACCAGTATGGTATTCATGAGGCATACACAAGGTGAATTGTAAACTAGCCGGGGGGCAGGAAGCAGGGGTTATGATGGGTGGGCACTACTCCAAATGGAGAGAATAACTTACCTCAGAGATTGGTGCTTGGGCCACTGCTGTTCAATTTTATATCAATGATCTGGAAGCTGGGGGCACTTGGCAGGCTATATAAGTTCACTGATGACACTAAGCTGGCTAGGGTGCTGGATTCCCTTAAGGATGGGGCAAACGTCAGGATGACTTGAACAAGCTGGGTGATTGGTCAGATTCCTGGATTCTTGGATTCTATTTAGCCAAATGCAAAGTGCTACACTTGTGGAAGTAAAACAGATACAGGATATACACACTGGGTGGGGGCTTCTCTTGCTGCAGTGAAGGAGGAAAAGGATCTGGTTGTCATAATAGACAAGTGGATGAAGCATGACAAGCAGTGTACAACTGCTGTCAAGAGGGCTAGCAGAATGCTTGGTTGCACCAAAAGTAGAGTGAGCAGCACAGCAGGGGCAGTTATCCTTCCCATTTGCAAGTCCCAGGTCAGGTGCACCTGGAATACTGGCAGTTGTGGGTTCCTCAATACAAAAAGAAGGTGTTATGTAAAAAGGGTGAAATTTGAAGAGCGAACCCAAAATTGCACCGCAAAAAGGGCAAAACTGGAACACTGACTTTTTCTTTAATGCCTCCCGCACCCCCTAACTAATATAACTAACTCTGAGGTTATAGCACCTTGGGGAAGAGGTAAAACGTTTGTCGTCATTCCAGTTTCACCCTTCTTGTGGCATGATTTTGGGTGTCGGCTTTTTGGTTTTTGCCCGCATCACTGGCTACCCAAAATGAACACTGACACAGTCAAGAGTGTGCAACACAAGGTCACATAGATGATCATGGATATGGAAGAGAATACCTATCAGGAAAGGTAGCTTGCCCTTAACATTTTCATTTTGGAGAAAAGTAGGGAATATGATCTCAGTTTTCTATGTACTCAAGGGTGTCAACAAGATCGAACAGACAGATGTTTGATCTGGTGTCCTTCAAGAGGACACAGGGACATGCCTTGAAGTTTAGAGGGGCAAATTCGGGTTTAATGTTTGAAAGCACTTTTTCTGCTAGAGGCAGATGAATCTATGCTACAGTCTACTAGTAGAGAGAGTGGCCATAAAAGCAGTACAGTCCTTCAGTTTCAGCCTGGCAAAATTTCTGCTGACCAAGGGAATCACAGGGTAACTGGGTAGTAGAATGGGGAGGGAACCCATTTAAACTGGTACATGCTTGAATAGCATACTTATTTGTACCTAAATATAGACTGGGGGTGGTGATGGCAGACATGATGGACCTAGAGTTCCTTCAGACATTATATTGTTATATAACTATGTTGCTGTACATTTTATTAAGGCCATCCTGGGTAAAGAAAATTGTAAATATTGATGGAAGACCCCAGTAATTTTAAACATAGACTGTGAATTAAGAGTCATCTAGTTCACCGCTGGGAATTTCTCTGTTGCAGAGGAACACTGTTTAGGGGATAAAACTCAGGACTGAAGTAAAAGTGGTCTATTTTTGCCATGCACTTATTGTACGCACTCCTAGGATGTGACTGAAAACTGAAAATGTTTCCTTATCCTCTTTTCCCATTCAATAATAAATGAATAAACAAAGAAATAAAGGAATGTGGTACATACCAACTTTCCTCTGTTAGAATCTTAATGACTGAGGTAAGAAGAAACTCATTAGTGTTAAATTCCACACTTTTTTAAATGTAGTCAAATATTATTCAGAGTTTTCAAGTCTGCACCTCTAAAATGAAGAGCATCTCCTGCTTTTAACAAGTAAAATCAGGGAGACGTTCACATGGCCTGACTTTTGCTCCAAAACAAGCATGAGATGGTTAAAATGCAGTCCTAGACTCACTTAAAGGAAACTGGAACAGTCTATCCTTGCAAATGACTTAGGTGTTGTGCCACGAGAAGGGGAACATCAGGAGAAGGGAAGCTTTAGGTAGACTCCTTGAAAATAGTGAGAAACTTGAAAGATATGATATAGTGAAGTTGAAACGAGTAGGGATTGAAGAGTTATAGGAGAGCAGGTGGAAGTATGTTTAATGGAAACAGATGACCATAAAATCCTTCAGATCCTTTGTTCACGTAATGCATTTTTTCTGATCAACATAATTCCAAGCAACATACATTTTTTGTTCCATGTGATCACTCAAGGGAAAGTCTTGTAATGCCATTTGGAATGCAATCCAAGAAGCGTTTGACTTTTTTGTTTTGTATGTAGCCCTTGGCTTTGGAAGAGAGTCGGATCAGACTACAGGAATGCCTTGTAGAGTCTCCTTTGGAGTATCTGGCAGTCAAACCTCTCACTCTTCACAGTCATTTTGCTCCTCCACATTACTGTGGCTAAATGACTGTAAATTAAAACAAATATATATTTATGAAAGTTTGGTCACTGTATCAGAAATGTTCCTTAAGAATCTTAATTAACAGATATTTAATTTGGACTAGACATCCTGAAAATATGAACCATTGCCCTCTAAAAGTGATGTCTTTTTAGTGTAAAATGTATTCACAGAAATTGAAACATACACATTTGTTGGCTACATTCAAACTGCATCTTCTCCTTTGTGTTAACAATGTAACTGCATTGAGAAAAACATGATTCTAATGCTTGTTTTGAAAATGCAGCATGCTAAACTATATTACTGATGCTGATTTTTGATTGTTGTCTTTTTTAATTTTCAGATTAAAATTGCCTCAGACAATAAGAAATATATTTATTGAAAGGTTAGCTGACTATATTCTGGTAAAAACTACGTTTGGATTTTCTCTCGCTTGGGATGGAAACTCTGGGCTTTATATTAAACTAACAGAAGAACATAAAGGGAAGACATGTGGTCTCTGTGGGAACTATAATGGGAACAGATCTGACGACCTAGTAACGCCATTTGGTAAGTATAGTTGGAGGGTGTCAGACTCCATATTTGCAGCACGCCAAAAACAGACCAGTCCAAAGTATAGTGTATGGCAATACAGGTAAATCTTTATTGGTAGAAATCCAGCATACAAGAGAGAGAGAGAGAGAGACAGAATGATAAAGACCTGACCAGCCTTGGGATCCTCAAGCAGGGTGCCCTTAGTTGCAGGGTACCATTGAATTGTTCTCTGTGTTATGTTGTCACTTTCTGTCAGTAAGAATTCTCTAGCTGGGTAGTTAACTTTTATTGCAAAATAGTTGACAGCATTGGTGAAGTCTAACCAATTCACTGGTCCAGTTCTACAACATGATCAAAAACTTCCTGTGAAACTAGGTTTTAGGTGATTTTTAAAAAAAACATTAATGCACAGTCATGCTTTAAAACTGCCAATGCAACTGCGCTTTCAAGAATTTAATACACAGTTGTACTTTAAAGCTGCCAGTGAATCTGTGCTTTAAAAAACTGAGGGACAGATATTCAAAACTTTGTCCCGGGACTAAATTAGCACTGCCCGGTGGGCAAACTTAGCCTGGAGCACAAAGCAAGCCATATTCAAAAGGAATAGCCCAGGGCAAACAGCTTCTGAATATAGCATGGGAATGAGGCCGGGCAAACTGGGCTGGGAGTGCAGGGCAAAGTTAGCCCTGGAATAAGATAGCTCTGAATATGGCAACCAGGAAGTGCAAACCACAACAGCAACACAGAGCACAGCGATGGGAAGGTAGGTAGAAGTGAACTATGTGGCCAATGTGTGTGCCAGCAAATGCATGGACCCAGTACAGCTGCAGGCAGCAGCGTATGTGAAAATACAGTGTGCGAAACTGTAAAATATTCCCGAACTATTTGTGCAGCACTATTCTTGCATTTGCTTGTTTAGTGCAGGGCTAAACTCATAGCCCGGTGCAAACACGCTTGCCGCGCTAAACTTTGCCATATTCAAAAGTGACATGCAAATGAGCCTACTTAGGTAGTTTGTGGGCAAACATCCAGATTAGCATCTCATTATTCCCTGATTTGCATGCAGTTTGCACCGGGCGAACTGTTTAGCCCTGCGCTAAACCCGCGCAAACGTGTTAGCGCTGCGCAAACAGCTTGGGGAATATTATACAGTTTTGAACACTACTTCCACATGCGCTACTGCCTGCACTGGGACAACACAGCATAGGCACAGATGATGGTGGTGCTGCATGCAACTGTCACACTGTAGGTCATGCTACAGTGCACAGCAGACACTACAGTAGTAAGGGGACCAGTAGTGTGTGGACACAGCAATGCCTATGGTGTGTAGGGCAGTGATGATGACTGCACTATACACAGTGAGAGGCCCAACCTGCAGGTGTTTACTGACAGTGGACATTACTGTTACGCTGTTGTGTGACCCACAGATGCTGCACCTCTGGCATGGGATGCTCACAGTGACATGTACATGTCCGGCTTTGTGTACTGTGGCAGTTGTACAGCTGTGCGGTATGTGGCCGGGGGGGGCATATATTATCCAAAAGGAACACTGGTGTTGGGGTATTCCCAATACTGGATCATGTGTACTGCATGATGTGCCCCAGCCTTGTGGCCACACCTGGTCTGTGGCACAGCCTGGCCACCCATACACTCTTCCCTCAACATCCTCCATGCCCACAGTGCTGCATGTGTGTGCTGGCATCTGTTGGTGTCCACAGAAGTGTGGTCCGCAAGTGTGCTGTATGGCCACACTGCCATGCTGTCCACTGGCGGCAGGGTCACCACTTACTGCCTGGCATGGCTGGGACTGGTGGCAGATGATGGCATTATTGTGATGCCATCAGATAGCAGCATGCTTCCTCTATGTTTGGCTTTGTCTATGTGTCATATTTATTTGTTAGGGTCACATAAAACCCAAGCAAGCACAGCACAAAGTCATAGTGTTCGCAAAGCTGATTGCCCAGGGTTAAGACAAGCTTTTCCTGGGCGGTAATGTGCACCACGCTAAGTGTCATGCTAAGTCATGCAAAACCACTTTGTGCGGCGCTAGTCACTGAATATAGCATTGCGCCTGTATTCATGTCAGTTTGCCCCTTGCATACTTTATGATTTTTCCCAGCGCTAATGCAGTTTGCCCACATTATTTGGCCTTTTGAATATAGCAGACCCGCGCTAATCCCGCGATAAACCTGTGCAAACATTTTTTGCCCAGAGCAAAGTTTTGAATATCTGGCCCTGAATGCGCACTTGTGCTGTAAAGCTGCCAGGTAAACTTTAAAAGAATTTATTGCACAACTGAGCTTTAAATAGGAACTTTTGTATAGCAGTTTTACAATAGAACCATCTTGTTCACATGACTGAAACATTTACGTGCTGCTAGTATTTTCATACATAACACGATTTAGAACATCTCAAAAAGAAAAGCAGGCTTGTTTTATTGATATAAACAGATTACTGCAGCTATCCGCCTACTGCTTCACTGTACCAAACAAATGCTCTAATTAGCTGAAAAGCACCTATCAGATGTAAGCAATTATTCATGACAGGGCACCGATTATCTGGGGTTAATGCATGCCCAGGGTTGTAGTGAGGTATGGGGCACTTTTACTGAGTGTCTTTGGCACCTGGACATGAATCAATCTGAGATAACCAATGTCCTGGAGAGTCCTGTCACTGTTATGATATGGGTAAACACAAAATAAAATATTTAAGCAACAAAAATGCCAAATCTTAACATTGAAAACAGACATTTTCTTCTGTTAAAAGTAACTAGTAAAAAGTAGTCCCCTCACCTGTCAACCCTCAGTCTTTCCACACATTCAATAGACAAAATGTTTATTCATTATAGAATACATGAATCCCAACTTCTGCAGAATTCCTGTGGCATAGTGTTTTCCTCTTACACACAACAGAAGGCCGTATATGGAGCCATAGTCTCAGTGTTCATCTGTGGCAGGCTAAGCAGCAGTGATTGCCCTGGCAAGCTAGTAAGGACAGGAAGGCCAGTTTTCATGGACACCAAAGAAACACCAGAAATAAAAACTGTGAATAGTACTTCCTTTTTTAAATTAATATGTGTAAGTAGGTGAACATGAGAGGACAGAATGTTTATTTTTTTATGTTTAAAAATGTATGTAGGGGGTTGGGTCTTGCAACCACTAGCTAGCAGGGCTAGTGACTGGAAAAAATCCAATAGTCCCACAGACACTTCCACTGGCCAAGCTGATTAGAAGTGTGGAGGGGCTGGGTCAAAGATTCAGACTGGTTCAGTCTTTTGGGCCAGAATTGGGTCAGAGTGGGTCTGACTCGATGTTTTTCATTTGTTTGTTTAAAGGTGATAGGAAACAGTTTTAGACCTCTAAATGCCCTCTAGTTGTAATTTATATCGGCTACCCGCTATTCTGATATGTTTTGACCTTTTTTTTGTTAAATTAATACTCTAATTTTGTTGTCTTTGTAACTACCCTGAATCCCTCTTTGCTCAGCAGTTGCTGCTCTGTTTTCATATTGCCTGAACATTCTATGGCATCAAGAACACTCATTCCAGGCCATTCAGATGAATAGCCTGGAATGGGAGTTTCTGAAGTCATAGAATATCTTAGAAATATGAAAATCAAGAGCAGTAGCTGGTGAGGAGAGTAGAACTCTATGTAGATCTGAGGGCACCACAAACCTAGATTATGTATTTATCAAAAAATCATCAAACCATCTCAGAATACATAACTGGCATGGAAAGGAAGATGAAAGGGCAGTTAACTATGTAAAAATCATTTTCTATCTCCTTTAAGTAAGTTTTTCCCCTTCATTACTCTCCCTCCTACCTCCAGGAACAAAAAAAGCAATTTCTTAAACGGCACAGCTCTGTGTGCCCTCCATCCTTCTGACTCCCTCCTAAGTTCATTGTCTGCTGCCCCAGTCCCCATCACTTAGAGGGACTAGCACACGTGTGTCTGGCTGGCATAAGGAAAGCAGCAAGAGAGGAGGTGCTAAGCAAAGCAATGCTCAGTGACACATCGGGGGTACGGCAGTTGTGTCAAAGCATCCAATCACAAAAGATGCTCTTACAGGAGACCCACCTTCCAGTTGCATGCAGCTCAAGCTTGCTGTGGTTCCTGAGCCAACAGCCACATGACTGAAAGTCTGCTGCACGATCTGCTGCTCCCCAACTTTAAATAATTAATATTTATTAACACATTTAAATATATTTTTCTTTTAAAAAAATGTTTTAATTAATTTCTTTATTTAAAT
This sequence comes from Neoceratodus forsteri, assembly GCA_016271365.2. Taxonomy (NCBI): domain Eukaryota; kingdom Metazoa; phylum Chordata; order Ceratodontiformes; family Ceratodontidae; genus Neoceratodus; species Neoceratodus forsteri. The sequence goes on from CM028131.1 coordinate 1,114,290,698, forward strand.
GTAATTTTCTTTTAAAAAAAAAATTAATAGGACCAGTCGGTCACTATATTGCACCCTCTGATTGTTGCCAACTAGCATGCCTGGCTGCCTGCTGTCATTTTTACTATTTTTTTTTTTAACCAGGTGAGACATACTAAGCTAAAAGCTTGTTTACAGATGCAACCTGAGAGACAAGAAGTTAAGTGACTTGCTCAGAGTCATGTAATATGCAAGTGGGGGCTGTGGGATTCAAACCCAGGTCTCTAGATTTGTAACTCAGAGCCTTAAACCACTGTGCTATACTGTCTCCACTACTTATGTACTGTTCTGTCACAGTTGTCAAAAGGGCTGGTTGCATTTTAAGCACTTGGTTATTTTTGTAACCAAAAAAAAAGTAGGACAGATCGGGTCACTATAATATGCTCTGATTATTGCCACCTAACATGCCTGACTGCCTGCTCCTGCTGTCATGTCCTCTTGTGTACTGCTCTGTCACAGTTGCCCAAAGAACTAGTTGCATTTTAAGCACTTGGCTATTTTTTCTTTAAAAAAAAACTAATAGGACTAGTCAGTCACTGTACTATGTCTCTGCTCGTTTCCACCTAGCATGCCTAACTGCCTGTTATTACATCCACTCGTATACTGCTCTGTCACAGTTGCCCAAAGGGCTAGTTGCATTTTAAGTGCTTGGCTACTGAAAGAAAGTTACATACAGTCAGTACTGCTTGTATCTATCTTTGCATGTCTTCCATTCCTCCCTTACAGGACAAACATCTGTTGCACTGACAAGCCCAATATTACACCTTTGCAAGACTGTACCAGTGGAGCAAGGTGTGGTGGGTGGGTGGGATGGAACTGATGGAGGGAGAAATGATGCCACTGATTCACACCAGACTTTTTAGTGCAGCAGATCTAGACCTACTGTGTAGCATTGGTCTTGTGTTGTTCTACTGATTGCAATACCATTTATTATTTTATATTACAGTTTTAGCTCTGGTTCTGCTTTTGGTTCTGGCTCTGATTTCCCCAACCTGACCTGGCCCAACCCAGAAGAACTGGAAAATTTGACCTGCACACCTCTGCAGCTGATGTTCTTATTGCAATGTCGTCTTCTCCAATATAGATCAGCAGAGCTAGGAGGAACATTTTATCAGTCCAGTACAAAATCTACTAGCAGTTGGCTAGTGGGCTGCTGTCACGTTTAACCCATGTTTAAGGCAGTTTGACTTTTCAAGGCCTTGATGATGGTCTTTCAATGAGTAAACCTGGCAGGCATGTTTGTAATAGCAATCAGAAATAAGTAAATTGTGTCATGAATTCATTATGTGATTGCCCAAATTCCAAATCTCACCGCCTGAATTTGTTCCAACCAGTGAACATATTCAGCCAATCAGGAAGCAGGAAATTTATAACCCATTTTTCAAATTCCAATTTGGTAACTGCCCTGCCTACTACAATAGCTGCCTGCTGTTTTTCTGTGAAGCTTACACTTAGCCTATTATTCACCAGGAACACCTGCCAGATGTGCAGGCAGCTGACTGTGCCTTGCAGTCTAGCTAGTTCTCAGCAAAAGGCATACTGCACTCCTCTATTTCTGTCACAAGTCAAATGCCATTTTTATGGCTGCATGGGTGGAGCCCTTCAGTCATTTTGGGATCACATCACTGTAGGAGAAAACTGGAACTGATTTTCGTGCTCTTCTACAGTGATGCAGTCTCCTGTCCACTGTCCACAGCATGAAGTCACTGGTGTTCTCTGGTGTCTTCTCTTCCCCTCCTCACCATGGACAGAGCTCCCCTCCACGGCGCTCACCCCCCAGCGCACTACTTTCCACAACTGCGGAAGTGACGGCCGCCTTGTGGAGCATGGTGGCTCCGATGCAAACTGTGAATACATGAGTATCGAGCATGCACAGATCTGTTGGAGCTGCCATCCTGCACATGGCAGGCTCTGGTGCAGTGAGAGCTCCGAGTATGGTTTTACTCGTTCTCACTGCACAAAATCACCACCATTGCTCTGGGCAGCCAAATCGGCTCTGACCAAATCTTGTTCCAGGGGGTTAACACACATACAGGCTATGCATCACAGGAGATAATGCACTCCTAGACATTGAATGCACACTCCAGGGTGTAAAGGCACTTGATGCCTTCTCAGCACCAGGAGTACATTCTCTGGGTCATGCATTATTCACCTGCTGTGCGCAGACTGTCATAAGCTAACTGCTTTATTTTATAAACACAAACAAACCACCTAAAGAAACAGTTATGCAAGAGAAAGGAAACACACACCCTGAAAGAGGAGTGAGAAGATGCCTTCCTGTCTTGAATGAGCAGGCATATATTTCAGCATGCATTTTGCATAATGTTTCAGCTATTACAATTTACTGGAGAACTGTTTTCAAATGATCGATTTTTCTTTCCAGGCTAAACAGCACAACTTGGTGGCCTGTCCAAGATGTCTGTACAAAAAGCCTTTGACTGTCCCCAACTGACCTCATAATGCCTTTGTTTATTACATTGTGGTGCTTACTTTGACAACAGACTGTGATGTCATCAACACAGAAACAAAGCAATTGTGAGGTTACAGACCAGTTGGATGTTTTTAGAAACAGACCATGAGCAAGTGCTGCCTTATCTGAAATATCTAAATGCAAATTAAACCTAAGCTGGGAGGGGGGCTCCAAAAACATGATGGTGGGTGGGCCAGGGTTGTTATGTTGCAACCTCATGGAAAGATTGAGGCAATGACCTCAGCACTGGGGAACCTTCTGTCATCCTACCACATTTTAGCACGTTTTATCACTTAGTATTTCCTCAGGTGTGTAATATGCATACCAGTTCTCACTTACCTCTTCTCCCCCAGTGTAGTCCAGCCTGGCAGCCATGGAGGAAAACACCACACTTACAGAATCACATTCAGAAGCAGCCATGCTAAATAGTGTCATGGATCTGACAGGTGATCCCACCTTGCATTCAGCACCTCTACAATTAGAACTCCAGGGGACTGCTAGGGGAAGGGGGACTCCAGAATCTGGTGCCTTTTCTCTGTCCTGTGGCTATTGCATTCCCTGAGTGACAGCTCCAGGCAGCAAATGGAATGGAATCTAAGCACAGCCTATAAGGAGAGGACTTTGCTGGAGGCAGGCAGTTCTGGTGGAGATCTTGAAGTGAAGAGGCCTGCTGTGTTGGGAGTGGGTGCAAGCTACACCATCCTAAGCCTAAAGAACAGAGAGTGAACCATGAAGAAAGCTGCTGGGTTGTTGGTTCCTGTCCCATAGCAAGCACTACAGCTAGGTTTTGGTCTGCGATTGGCCTAAGGGTTTTGAAGCTGGAACACGTGTGGGTCAGCCTGGGGCCTCATCAGTCAAGAGAAGAACAGAGGAGCCAGTGACCATTTTGAGAGAGATAGAGCAAGTCTGGCAAGAGTGAGTCAGTCAAAGCAAGAGGTACCACAGGGAGATCAGAGCACTTGCCACCTACAGAGACAGGGGGAGCCATCTGTGTCTGGAAACTGTGAGTGCACCACAGGACAGCCCTGCATTGGGAAAGATTCTTCTGTTGTTCATATGTTGCAGGTTGGGGTTTCAGCAGTTTCAAGCAATTGCATGGCATGTGTGTGTGTGTGTGTGCAGTTTGTTGCTGTCCGAAAGTGTACCACTGCTGGCCAGCCCACAGCAATGCCTGCAGGCCTGCACTGGTTCTATACCTGTGGTACCCAGGGACTGTGCTTGGGTTTGGTTAAATCTTGGCACCAGGTAGGGAGAGGATAGTCTGGCCCACCTGAAAGGGCACTTAATAGGCTGTGCTAAAAGTTCATGTTGCATCGAGGAGTGGTCAGATGCATGACAGTTGAAGTTTAATGCCAAAAAGTGCAAGATCATGCACTTAGGCAAGGGAAACCCCAAGGTGGAATACTACCTGGGAGGGGAGCAGCTGGCATCCAGGGACATTCAGTTGCATCAGTGGGTTGCTCACTCAGACATCAGTAAGTTCCCAAAGTTACTTCTGAGGCTCTAGTGGGAGTTTCAGTCCACACTTTAGATTACAAACTATCAGCTCTGATCCACCTACTGTTCCAGGTTCTTCCTTTCCAGGCTTTTATGAACAGAATTGGTTCCCTTTGAGCCATATGAGACCTGACATCCTTGGTCTGGCTGGTCCATTGAATCATTGGGGCACCTAACTCCTTGGCCTGGGTCCAGTTCCAGGCCCAGCCCCGGGCCCCATGGAAACTGATGCATGACAGAAATGTCATTCCTTATCCCCATCTAGTCACACTCAGTCCCAGCCGAGAAACCACTCCCAGCCCCTATGGGACATTGCTCCCTCACTCCTTCCCTCAACTATACACTCCAGTCATTTAGAACACCATATTGCAGACCAAATTCTTAACATGTTGTGCCCCTTACACCCCCCACTTGTGCTGCATCTTTTGGAATTTTATTCTGTAGTGTAATGACTCCCTCCTGCCACTAGGGGGCAGAGGGTTCCTTATCAGACTGCCAGATCCAGAGCCTACTTTCTAGTAGTCAGAAAAAACACAAACCTGGCAGCACTCAAAGCAGGAGAAAGCCTAAAAAAAGATAAAAGCTTAAACATTTAACAAAACATAGCACAGTCCAGCATCCAGCAAAAAAAGCCAGCCAGAGCCCACAGCACTAACCCCAGTGTTTCAAGTCTTTTTGTGACTCTTTGAAGAGTCCTTGAAGTACAAGTGATTTCTTCGAGAAGAAAGGGTATCACCTTTGTGGGGGGGGGGGGTTGTTTGTGGTCCTGTGACTGAGCGATGCTGCCAGCCAAGCTACTGATTGAGAGAGACCTGATGACTGAGACAAGACTTCTCACTAAGACAGGAGATATGCCTACATCAAGTGCATGCATGTCTCAGTGTGAGGGCATGTCAGAAATTGGAAAGTCACCCTGTCAGTGCAATTCAGGTGATGGCCCTCATGTGCACTCCCCCCATGCTACCCAACCCTCTCTGGTGGCAGCAAAGAGGGGGGTCCTAGTGGGTGAAGGGTTAGCCTCAGCACTATAAGACTGTGAGCATCCTGGGGGCCTGGAGGTGCAAGTTATCAGTCCAGAATTAGTCTGGCGGGCAGGAGAGCTGTGGTTTGAGGCCTAAGTGAGGTGAACATGTGGGGAGAAGAGAGGGATATAAATAAATAAAACAAACACAAAATATTGCCTGAAACATCTCAGAACAGCCCAATACATAGAACAAGTTGCAATGAATGGGGCTGGATTGAACTCAGTCTCAGTAGGTCCCAATCTAGCCTCACTGATTACACTGCAGCTTTAAAGGCTCTCGTCAAGCTGCTTTGTAAGTGCTTTGGGGCTTAACATTTCTTTGCTGGAGCAGACTTGAGGGGTGCATACTGTGCAGTCTGGGGAAGATGTCTTACTGCACAGTTTTGTTGTGGAGTATGTATCCTGTAAGTGACCATGTTTTTTTCAGATGTGATTGTGCTGTGTCCTTATATACAATGGCTTGGTGAAATGGAGCAATCTGGCTGGCTTCTTCTTGTGTGAAAACCTTTGAGTATACCACAGCTGAAACTAGAATCTTTTTTTTTAACTTTTGAATCTTTTTTCATCATCTAGCCATTTTTTAGGGAGACAGTTTAACCTAGTGGTTAGAGCACAGAGCTGTGAACCTGGAGATCCAACAGACACTTGCATACTGCGTGGCCCTGCCCAACTTAACCTCCCTGTGCTTTATTCTCTGGGGCCCAGTGTGCCTTTACTGGCCATAATTTTAAATAAATGAATACTTTTTATAAGAGTTATAACACACAAGGAAATACAATCGTTAAAGAATGTAGGTAACCTAGGTAATAGCAATAAAAGGATTCATTATGCAATGAATGGATTAGCCATCAGTAAGGTACAATAAGAAAGAGACCTTGACGTAATTATTAGTAATGATTTCAAATTCAGTAACCTTTGCAAAAAAGTTATACTAAATGCAAATAGGGTCTCAAAAGAATGTACGTAAGTGTATCAGCACAATGTATCATCCCAGTTTATCAAACATACGTCAGATCGTATGTGGACTCCTGTTTATAGATTTGGAGTCTGTCTCTTGGAAAGATGTTGATCATGGTGAAAGAAATCGGCATATGGCTAGAACAATTGTTAAACACATGCATAATCTTACATATTGAGGAGAGACTAATTAAATTATGACTACTCACCTTGAAGGAAAGGAGAATGAGAGGTGACATTTTACCAATGTATAAAATAGTGGATGAAGAAATCTCGATGAATGAAATAGGGTTCCATATTCAGGACAGAGGTTTAACACTCATAACTCAAGATAAATAAATAACGCTGGATACTAACATTAAAAATAACAGAAGTGGCTTCTTTACACAAACAGCTAGAAATATTTGGAATCAACTGTCAAGGGACATTATTGAAATAAATAAATATATAACTTCAAACAAAAATGAGATCAAAACATATTAAGTAATAGAAGGATATGATGGACCCGTGATTAATGGGAGACAGGCATGATGGGCTTAGCTCCTTCTTCTGTCTACAAACTCGGTATAGAACTCAGTACAAACTGTATAGAACTCTGTATATGCAGTATCTCAGGTGGTAGGTTGCGAGGCATGAGGCAACACTTGTGTGTTATTGGTTAGGTCTCCCAGCAAAAGAGGGTTCTGCAAGTGCAGCTGAACAAATGCTGTCTGATCACTGAATCTGTGCCATCTTATTCCCCTTTTTATCAATAATCAAGGCCTTCTTTTCTGCTTTTTCTTGCTTTCCTGATTGACATTAAAGAGGTCCATGAAGGGAAGAGCCCTTAGAGGACTTACACCCCTCCAACTTGTATAGGGCAGGGCAAGCTCCTTCTGTAGTTGGCCTGTAGACCAATAGGGGTAAGGTCCTGTGATCCGGGGAGCAGAGTGAGAGACCACAGTGGCCACTACAGGTGACTTTATCAGCCTGGTCCTGTCCATATTTTCTGTCCAGTTTCTTCTCACTCTTAGGACACTGGGAATGTGATGGCAACACATTCTGAGTACTGGTTGCCACCTCTGCAGTACTCCTTCTCATCCTGAAGTTTCATGCATGCTGCCTTTGACTAATACCAGGAAGCAGCTAAGTAGGGGGTGTAGTAACCCTCCCCTCAGAGAGGAGAACATCTGATTGGATAGTAGATCTGGACCTGCAAAGCTCTGCTACTGGAGTCAGAGTGCAAACCTGAGTTGTCAGCATGATGAGCAGTCCTCTGCTTTTAAGTACCATGTAGCTGGTTGCTATCTATTACATCTTTCAAAACCTTTTTTTGTTAAATATTTTTATTGACATATAATCAGGAGTACAAACAACTATACATATTGGTTACATTGACAGATTTAAGCATACAGCCAGAGATATAACTTTTAACCATTTTATTGCCTACAACTGACCTCACCATTCTTTACCATTCTTCCATTTATGTCATCATAGTCTGTTATCATGGGCCTCAATGTGATGTCACAAAAAATTGCACAGTAAAGCCAGAAAATCTTTATTATACAATGGTGTGTGAAAATCCTGTAACCTCATTGGTCAAAACATGTCACATGACCATGGGTAAATCCTGCATAACCCACGGCTAAGGAATGGCATTTATAAAAAACATAATTAAACCCATTTTAAATTTATTTTACACACAGGTCCATTGTATAATCGCAATAAGGTACAACAGGGTGTGGGTTATTGGGGATTTACCCACTTCCTGTGTGGTTATGTCACTTGGCTGCACCCCGCGACACACCACACAAGGCGTGGGTAAATCCCCAATAACCCACACCCTGTTGTACCTTATTGCTTAATTAAAGTATTTGTAGAGGTGGACTTCATGGATAAGTTGACAAAATATATTGTAAATCCTAGAAAGAATTTGAAAAATCACAAAAAATATGTATGAGGCAGGGAACTGTAATGGCTGTAAAGATTATATTCATGGAATTAAATAATGAAGTGGATTCCTACTCTTTAGAGAAATGTCCAGACAGGTAAACTCTGCTTTTCTTTCTTGATCATTGGCTAACATGTATGATTTTTTTAAATAATATTTAATGTAATAGCTAAAAAAAATTGTTTGGTTTCAAAGGTCATGTTGGTAGGATGCAGTGATGCATACAAGGGGTTTGACTAAGCCTTGTCTGCTATTCCCAGAATGATGTTAATACTAGTAACATCAATTACAACAGCTATTAACACTATTAAATGCATACCTACTGAAAGAAAACTTAAAGCCACCCTCCCTGAGGAAGTGGCATACAGTTATGAAACAGTGATTGTTTGGGTGGCACATTTTGAAAATAAAGACAAGGTGAACTTAAGAAATATATTTTCAGTTTATTATAGTCTGGTAGTGGGGTGAGTGAGTCTGACCAATCTTTCCCATGAGATAATGTGGTTACTTAGGATAGAATCCTCCCCTATTTTTCTAATCACAGGCAATAGGTGCTTCCTTTGGACTAACATGCAGGATGACATTTATCTTCCTGGTTCTAACTGCATAACATTTTAATACCTCTTTATCTAACAGACATGCAGACAGAAGACATCGCTGTTTTTGGAAACAGTTGGTCTATATCACTTCCACAAGAAATGCCCTGTTCACCTGTTGTCTTTGACTTCCCAAGCCCTTGCTCCAGTCTAAAGCTCTCAGGCGTAAGTGATGTTTGCTAGCTAGCTGCCATTGTAAGTAGTGCAAAGTATTATTTCTACTGAAATATGGTAAGCCTACAGTTTTTCTGAGATGTTTTGGATACATAGCATTCTGCTATTTTGTTTTACAAGTAAAACCAAGATATGGATTCATAAGCTTTGAATAGACCATTGCATATAGGAAGAGACCAGGGGCTTGATTTTCAAAGGTCAGAAAATCTATCATATATGGCAGGAAAAGTTGTTCTTCACAAGGTCCTGTTGCACTCCTGCAATGCCTCCCACAACTCTGTTATCTGGATTATGACAGACTGTGGCAATTTTCTGCACCCATGCTATGCCTGGTATGACCAGGTGTAGCATAAGTGCAGTGGCAGGGAAATCAGCACCCTCTGGAGAAACTGCTGAAACTAGCAGAATGTCCCCAGGTAGCCAGTGTGTATGGTTCAGTGTTTACACACACTTGTGAGTTACATATCTCTCAATCTCTCCCAGACCTTTGAAAACTGAGCCCCAGTAATATAAACTTTGCACAAAGGAACCAAACCCATCCTATCATGGAGATATTCCAAAAGAGGAAATTTGGCCTAACCTAACTGGTCCTGTAGGTAGCATGTTGCATGCTGAAGACCCGAGGTTGTGTCCCAAGCCTGAGTTCCACACTGGATCAGTGAAGTCTAGGGTGCACTGCAGAGGCACCTCACTCAGATTCTGGGGGAGGGAATCATTCCCTCTGCTGTTTGAACTGCTCCATTGATGGGGATTCAGAGTCTCGTTGACATTGTGGGTACTGCACAACATCAGCCCTTCCCCAGAGTCTAAGCATAGCTGTAGCATCATCATGCTGGTGAGGTGAGAGGTGCTAAATGCTGAAACAATGAAATTGAATTTGGTAGATCTAAAAAGTTGTAAACTATTGCTGAACTCATAATCCCCCACAATGTGGAGTTACTTTGTTGGAGGTACTGATAGACTCTCTCTCTTCTAACTTTAGAAACAATGAGTTAATCTTCTTCAAGGGTAGCTCAATAGAGCCATAATGTATTTGACTATAAGCTGTTGACATCAGGACCTCACAGGAAGCTTTTGCAACAGCAGAACCACCAACTTCAACTTGCTAACATGAACTTCAGTGGTGCACAGTGTATCCTATATAGCATGGGTGGGCCCCAATCACTTCAGTTCATTTTCTTCTGCTGTCAAGAGAGTGAACATCAGACCAGTGGAAGATATTTTTCCATCACTGAATATTCGTCATATGAATGTATGTCTTTTCTGTTAGCTACTTCTTTGGAAATACTTGATTGGCAGTACATGTACAGTGTGCAGTAGTGGTGCCCTTATCTTAAGGATATCAGCTTGCTGGAGTCAGTTCAGAGAAGGCAACCAAGATGGTCCAGGACCAGCAGATCAACACCTATGAGGAGAAACTGAGAGGGCTCAACACATACTCTCTTGAGGACAAAAGGGAGGGGGGACATGACTGAGACCTTCAAGTACTTTAAAGGTATAAATAGGGAAAGCACTGAGGGCCTCTTCATCCTTAATGGGAACAAGACCACTAGGGATCACAGCCTAAGGTTGGTGGGGGAGAGTTCAGGAAGGAGATAGGGAGACACTTTTTCACAGAGAGGGTGTTAGCCAAGTGGCATGATAAAGGAGGTAGTATCCCTACAAATGGTGGACAGCTTCAAGAGAGGATGGACAGAGTGAAAGGGAAAGTTGCAGGCAGAGGAGGGGTGAGTAGAGGAGGGGGTATTTGGGGAGTCAATGGGGAAATGGGGAAGGCAGAAGTTCCATCTGTAAACACACTGGGAACTTTACACTCAGACTAGATAGACCATAAGGCCTTTATCTGCTGGCATGTGTGTATGTTGTTTATATGCTGAGGAAGGCGCTGTCTCACCATTGTTACTGTAGAACTCTTATTTATGGTGAAGACCACCGCGAGTCATCAGTTTGTCTTTTGGGGCCAATCCCATGTTGAAAAAACTGCAACGTCTGCCAGGGTTTTAACCAGGCTACATGGATGCACAGGTAGAACGTTTTGGAGCATCTTGACAAAATGGACAAGGAAACTGCAGTGCCTAGCCAGTTACTGAATCTGCTGCCAACACTGTTGCAACAGAAGTCTTAATAAAATGAGTCTATCATCCAGTTGGAGTCTTCCTCATTGACGGAGAGCCAGTTGAATTGGTGATGCTCTTCCAGCCATTCTGAAATTGTGATTGGATGAAATCCTGTTACTAATGATGCCACACTATTGCAACTTGTATAAAAGAGCACATGAACTAGTATGACCAAAGCCCCTTGAAGGCTCGGAGCTAAGGCGCTAGGGGTTAGCACTGTGAGTTGTGAAAATAAATCAGCAATTTAGTTGAAAATTGTTTGTGGTTTGGTTTTCTGAAAGAGCGCTGCATCTTTTGAATTTATTTATCATAAGCTGGCAGCTTTTTGCAAGCAAACCTACTGTTGACTGAGCGCAGGACATCTAATTTCGGATCTCAAGTAGTTACAAAGCTTGTCTGACAAAGTATCAGAATCGCATGTAGAGTGGCCTGAGCCATATTGTTAACAGTCTACCTAATGGGCCTGACAAAACAGAAGCCCAAATATACGTGTCATAGGATCCTGAAGTTGGATATTATCTCCTGAGATCGGTCTAGGATGCCTCAGATGCTGCAGCCAGTACAGCTGCTTCTGGCATTTGTCTGAGATGGCACTACTGACTCCAGGTTGTTTGCTTTGCCCAGGATGTTCAGTAGTCAGTAATGAATGCCCCTTTCAAGGACAGTAAACTTTTTGGATCCGAGGTATAAACTATCTTGAATGAGCTCAGAACCATCAAAGAACATTGTGAAGACTTTTGTTTTTACCTCTGATTGACCCTCAGTTAGGCAATGGTAGATGCACCTTTCACAGGGACTCTTGGACCTACATTCAGTGTGGTTAGGGACATGGTTATATACCACAACAGCTGCAACAGAAGCAGTTCATTGGGGCCCCCTATTGGGCTCCAGAAAGACATGGTAAAGGGGGCTATCATCCAACTCTCCCATCTCCATCTGACCCGCTACCTCCACTCCAAATCCCCCATCTGGGACTTGGGTGTTTTCTAGCCCAGTGGCAGACAGTGAGTACAGAGAGATCAGTCCTGGAAATTAACCAGGATGGATACACCTTTGAGTTAGTGTCACAGCTTCCAGTGACCCCTCACACATTTTGTTACTTCTCAAGCACCAACCAGTACTGTGAGATGAGGTACAGACCTTGCTGCACGAGCAAGCCATCCAGATAGTTCCCATGGTGGAACTACATCAAGTGTTTTACTTCCTGGTATCCCCCCAAAATAGAGACTTCTAGCCCATGTTGGACTATAAAAGCCTAAATGAACATGCGGTTTATACAAATTTAGCATGCTATCCCTGGGCTCACTCCTCCCTCTGTTATCACAGGGGAATTTAATGCTCACACTGGATTTGCAGGTTGCCTACTTGCACATCAAAATCAGGCAGTGCCACAGGCAGTTTATCTGCTTCTATCTGGAAGGGTAACTGTACCAGTTCTGGATCTTGCCATTTGGGTTATTGTTGGTGCTGTGTGTCTTTACCAAATGTTCTGCTGTGAAGTTTGCAGAACTGTGCTTGGAGAAACTGTGACTTCCTGTACCTGGATAACTGGGTCCTGAATGGTGCATCAGTAGCCAAGGCACCACTCTAGATAACTTTTGAACTGTCTTGAGGGGGGGGGCTGGTGAATGAGTAAGTGCCAGTAGATAGGGGCGGACCTGGATACACTTCAGGTAAAAGCCTTTCTCCCCAAGGACATGGTCTTAGACTTGATGGCTCATTAAACCTTGATGATTCAGTGTGATCGGGTCTTGACCGAGACCATTCTCCTTCTCCCTGGGTCTCATGGCTGTCTCCATATTCATAGTTCCTCTGTCTCACCTGCATTTAAGGATTACTCATTGGTTGTTGAAAACTCAGTTGTCTCAGGCTTCTCAACCACTGGACCAACTCATTTCTGTGTGCCAGACCTGCTGTGGTGACAGAACAGGGACAATTTGCTTGTGGATTCTCCCTTTCTGCAACTACAGCCACAGGTGATCCTCACCATGCACGCTTCCAAACTGGATTGTGGCACCCATCTAGGCCCTTACCAGACCAGAGGTTCTGGTGTTCTCTAGAGGAAGACCTTCATATAATGTGCTGGTAATGAGAGCATTTCTTTATGGTATCCAGGCCATGGCCACTTCAGAGTTGCCTCTTTTGATCCAGTTGGATACTCATAGTGTGCTGTATTACCTGAACAAGCAGAAGAGCATACACTCATACCATTTGTGGCAGGATGCAATGAGTGTTTGGGACTCAGTGATTGCCCAACAGATGTTTACTCTTTGCTATCCACATCGCCCGTACTCTAAAGGTCCTGGCAGATAGCCTCAGTCACTCTGTGATCCAGTCACATGAATGGTAGCTGATTCTAGCCATTATCAAACAGTTGTTTGACAGGCAGGGAAGGCAGGGGTTGGATCTTTTTGAATCCACATACAGTGCAGAGGTGCTGCTATTCTGATCACTTACTCCAGAGGGTGAACATTTTTGGCAAAAAAATGTTCCTCTGTTAGAAAGGGAGACGCCTCTATGTCTTTTATCCTCAGTCTCTAATTAAGAGGGTCTAGACTCTTGACCAAACTACAGCAGGAGACCTCAAAAATGATTCAGATGGCACCATTGTAGCCCAGGAAGATCTTGTCTGTACTGCTGTAGGAATTGGTGGCAGAAGCTCTGTTTCCACTGCCCTTCAACTGGGCCTTCTGTCCTAGGACAATGGCATGCTGCTATAGCCAGACATTCAGTCCCTGCAACTCCATGCCTGGCTGCAGAGGACATACAGGTCTTTTGGTTTGGAGCCTCATCCAAGCTGTTGGTTGTTCTGCAAGCTGCTCTGAAACCTTCCACCAGGCACACCTACTCCCTGAATTGGATCTGGTTTACAGTGTGGTGGCAGGCGGTGTCTTTGACCATTTTACTTGTCCTCTGTAGAGGGTACTGGACTACCTCCTGACTCTTACATGGTTGGGGCTGAAGTACTCTTCAGTGAAGGGTCACTTTTTGTCATTTTGGCCTCCCATTCCCATACTGGGGATAAGACTATGGCCCAGCTAGATGTGATCCACAGGTTTCTGAAGGCCAGTTGCATGTAGCCCCATCAGTCTGCAAACCTGTTCCAGTTTAGTACATAAACCCTGTGCTCAAATCACATGTGAAAGCTCCTTTCAACTGCACATCTTCCTGTGAGTTGACAAACCTGTCCTCAGAGACTTTATTCCTTGTGGCTATTACCTTAGCCAGACATTTGTTTGAACTGCAGGCCTTGGTTCATGAGTCACCCTTTCTGGTGTTTCATAAGAATATGGTGACTTTGCGGCCTAACCCTAAATTCTTGGTGTTGCAGCTTTGCTTTCAGCTACTTGGCAAAGTGCTACATATTGAGTCTGTTACTTATATGAGTACCTCCAATAGCTATGTGGCATGTCGTTTTTGCTTTGCTCTCCCCCGTCTCTCTGTGCATAATTAGTGGGAGTGAGCCTAGTCCTGTTGTTGGTGGATGCTTAGAACTCTGTTCACTGCTGGTAGAAAACTGAAGTGGTTGAGACCTGTTCACATGAAAGAGGTGATGCTCTGCATGGCTGACATGCACATAGGCACGTCAACATGGGTAACGCAGTGTCAGTGGCTCAGCAGGTAGCACACTCGCCTCTGAGGCCAGGAGATCAGTAGGCTGTGGGTTCTATCCCCACACCAGGCACTTGGGTTAGTATCCTAATATTGACACTGTAGTGCAGCATGAGGAGGGTGCTGCACTCCTGAGGTGCCGTCTTTCAGATGAGACATTAAACCAAGGTCCCATCTGCCTGTTCTGGTGGTAGTTCAGATGGATGTTAAAGATCCCATGACACTTCTCGAAAAGAGCAGAGGAATTTCCCTGGCGCAATGGCCAAATTTCCTCCATTGACGAAAAATACCACCAACAGCTTAATCTGGTTCAAGGTCAGTTGGCATTCATCTATATCCCCCTCTCCCAGTTCATGCCTGAAAATAGGCAGGATTTGTCTAGTGCACTTATCTGGTCAACAAAAACTAAATAAATAAAAAATGAAACTCTGTCATTGAGTAAGTTTTCTCTAAGGACCTGTTGTTGACAACTTACAGTCCAGTGTATTATGGGTCTACTGAGAGCCTCTCAAATATCTACTGTTACTAGGTAAAGGACTTTCATGGGTGATTGAAACCATTATTAGAGTACTGAAATTTCAAGTAGATTTTATTATCTTCTCAATAAACTTAAATCAATTAATTAAAAACCCAATTAGACTGGACATAAAATGTACTAATCAAACCCTACGTGACTGGTATATGTGTAATAAATATGACCAAATTCTGACTTCAGATACCCTCCCTAATGCAATATATGATCACAGTCCAATATGTTGTTTGCGGAAGGCTAGTATGCCCCCGATTTATTCTCTTAGAGATTTTTTTTAAACCTTATCCTATCCCATTTTGCTGTGATCTGAATGCGGTAGATTGGCACTGTCTCACAGCTTCTTCTGTTGCTGTCTAGGTCAGTGACAATTTTGTTAGGGAGTTTAATATGGTACAAAATAATTAGGCTCCATTCATAGAAAGCAGACTCCATGGGTCTTTTACAGCTTAGATTACTGGTGAACTTTTAACATAAATGAAACAGAAATTTACACTGGGCACAGTATAAAGTGACAACTCTATCTGCTGATTTGATTAAGTATAAAGAACTTAGATACCAATGCAGGAATTCTGTTTGAATAAAAGTTATTATTACAGAAAGCAATTTGATAATTCACTTGGCAATCCTAGACAGTTTTAGAACACCATCAAAGGTCTGATGGGATCAGATTCTAGTAAATCTGTGGCTTATAACATGATAAGTGGGTCTCTAACTTTGAACAAGCTTGACATTCTGAATGCTTTTAATACCAAATTTTCTAACTTGGGTTTGTATAAAGTCTCCTTTAATTGAATTAGATTTATTTGTTCAGCATGTTGCCATTACAAAAGAATCATAGGGTAAAAAGCATTTAAATACAGACACAATATTTTACATACAATACACTACAGACCAAAAAAGAAATTAACATACAATTTACATAATCAGTAAGTAACCTTAGATGAGTAAATTCACATTACTCATTGCTGCTGTCCATTCATTAATTCCATATTGCACACAAAACTATTGCACTAAAAAGCCTTGGATACGTTTTTTCCTGATTTTTTTATTTCTATAAGAAATATCGCTAAATCATTTAGAACCTCAAAACTCTCTGAGTTAAAAAGAAGATCCAATATATACTTGATAGGCATACATAAGGATCCAATAAATTTTCCCAATCTTTTAGTACGTACTTGTTCATACCATGGACATTTTAATACCACATTGTTAAGATTTTCAAGTTTGTGCATCTGGCAATAACAGTTCCGTGTAGTACCTACATCTTTGTTATATCTAGCTTCAATAATATTACTAGGAAATACTTCAAATCTGAATTGGGTAATTATATTTCTATACTCAGAGTTCTTAACTATATCCAGATAAGGTTTTAGTGTATGCTATCTTGTATTGTTAGAGAGCCAAGTGGCCACTTTCATTGTTTTTACTATTTCAAGGTCTTTTGTTTGTGACCACTCCTTTATGAAATTAGTAACAATTTTTTTATATGCCTCATTGAGCTGTATCCTCTTTTCCACCCAGTTCATCGAATAATCTAATTCGATCTGATAGAGTGTCATTTTAATGTTTTCTATCCAGCTAGTTTTATTATACTTCGAATATTGCATTTTCTCCTTTAAGCATTCACCCAGTATAGAATTTTTTTTTTTGCTGTAAGTTTAACCCAGTAATTTACTTGCCTTGTTCATACTACGTCCAAAAAAACTTATTTGTCCCAACTATGCACTAACTAGCACACTCGGTGTACTGTTGAGCATCTTTAATAATTGTTTGTAAGTTTTATTCAACAAACCTTCTATCGTTTTTGTACCTTCAGTTCCCCAACTTTCTGCAGCATACAATGCCTGATTAATTACTTTTGCATTTATTACCTTAATCATTGGGATGACAGTATTACCCCATATAGATAATTAAATCTTTTCAGAATCTTCAATGTGCTTTTAAGTTTTTTAGCACAGTATTGTCTGTGTTTGTTCCATTTAACATTTTTTGCTATAGTCACACCCAGATAATTAAATTTGTTTATGAATTCTAAGTCATTATTTAAGAGCTTAAGTTCCCTATATTTCTTTTTAGATCCAAATATCATAACTTTTTTTTTGTATTTGGCTTTAAATTGTGTTCTACACATAGTGCTTCCATTTTACATAAAGCTCTCTGTAAGTCCAACCTACTTGTAGACATTACTGCTAAGTCATCTGCATATGCCAGCACAGGTATTCTTTTCTTACCAATTCTTGGAATATGAAAGTCTGATTCATCTAAAGCTGTAATAACACTATTTATATAGATGTTAAATAATGTAGGTGCTAAGACGCATCTTTGCCTAACACCTATTTCAGTATCCACTTTATCCGTCAGTGGTTCTGATCCTGTATATTTTATCTTAGTCCAAGTATTACTATAAATTCTCTTAATTAATATAATTAGATTCTTATCTATTCCTAATTCCCTCATTTTTCCCGAAGTAATGTTCTCAGTTTTGTATTGAAAGCTGATGAATAGTCTATAAATGCAACAAAGAGTGGTTGTCCCTTAACTCTACAATATTTTTTCTATTATATGATGCAATATAAATATTTGATTTACAGTTCTTGCTTGTTTCTGGAATAGCATTATTCTGATCTAACCATAAAATTAATCTATTCAGAAGTGTTTTAGCATAAATCTTTGAAATAGTATCCAGTAAGGTAATCAGCCTATAATTTTCTGGTTCAAAATATGATCCTTTCTTATGTATTGGAACAATATGACTCCCTAACCAACTGTCTGGGGTATAAGCGTACATAACCACTAAATTATAAAATCTGGCAGGAATTTCTGTCCACCAGTCTGTGTTAAGTTTAATAAAGGCTATTAATATATTAGCGGGTCCAGGAGATTTGCTATTCTTAAAGCTTTCTATAGCTATTCTAACTTCAGTTTCATTGAACCAGATGAAGCTATCATCTATTTCATTTAATTCTGCATTTTGTGCAGTTTATCCAGATGTAAATATATTTCAAAATTACTTAACCCAGACCTCTGGTTCAATATAAAAATCATATTGTTTTTTATATGTATTTGTCCCTTCACCACAAGGGTCCAAAACATTTTATCGTCTTTCTGATTTATTGCATTCTGCATAGTATCCCACAAATCCATCTGGTGAAAATGCCTCTGTGAATTAACTGTCTCTGTAAACCATCTTCTAGTTCTATTTAGTTCTCACATATTACACCCTGTTGGATTCCTTTTTGACTTTCCTAACTAATTCTGTTATCCTTTTTCTTCATTCTCTACAATTTTTAAAGAACCAGTTTTCATATCTTTTTTGGCCAGTATTATTCCTTTTGCCTACTATTTTATGTTCAATTTGCCTATATTGTGTCATTATTATGTCATAAATATTTGTTGGATCTCTCTCATATTCAATTTCAAGTGTCACCTTCTGTGTAAATTCCATACATATGGCCTCAGCCTTGTGTACTGGTATTTTGTCCCATCTAATCTTGTTATTTACAATTTGTATTTCTAATTGTTTTTCCCTGTTGATAACCTTTTGATTTTTCCTATACAAAATTAATGGATAATGATCACTTTCAGTCCTGTTTATTATTTTTAAGTCTTCATATTTACTATAACTACATGGAGGTGCTATTTAATTGTCTACAATAGAGGAACTTCTAGTTATTACACAAGTAATATTGCCCTCAGAATCCGATGGTAAATGCCCATTCAGAATAATTAGTTGTAAGGAATCCAATAGGTGTTCCATTTGTTTATGTCTATCTATATGTTTTTTATCCATAGAAAGTATTTTAGGTATGTTCATTGACTTCAGTAGCTCTTTATGTTGACCCTAATGGTTATTCCTTCCACATTGAATATTAAAGTCACCCAAGAGCAATATCTCAATAAAAGTACTCATATACAATTTTTTTATACTTCTCACAACCTGTTCCATCAGGTGGCAATCATATGCTACTGATTTTACCAGGGGATTATAAAGATTAACCAAAATTATTTTTTCTCCCCAAATCCTTAATAACACAATAATATAATTTGTTTCTACTAAGGTGCATTCAATCTTTATATAATCAGTTATCCTAATATATATAGCTAATCCACCTATTCTTCATCCTGCTTTCCTTATTTTTGTGCTGGTGCTTGTATTAAAATGTTGCCATTTCTATTACTAGTGTCTATTTTTTCATCTCCATGCCATGTGTCTTGCAAACCTATTCTGTCCATTTTATTTAAAAAGTCACAAAATTCCCCATCAACAAATTTGGGTATCAGTCCAGCTATATTCCATGACATGATTCCCATGCAGCTTTCATATTTCTGTAGAGATACATTTCCACTATTATTCAGATCTTCCTGATAATTATCAGACTCCTGTATACCTGTTAGTATCTCACTATTAAGTCAGCTAGAATCTTCAGTTTCCAGTAATTGGAACCTATTAGAGGTTTCAACACTGTATAGTCCAGCCTGTAATTCTGTTTCAGTTACTGAAACTTCCTTTTTTTTAAAAATTTAAAACTTTTTAATTAGTTTTCCAAGCAAGGGACTTATTACAAGTACATGAGAGATAGCATACATGAATACAGCAGTAGAACCACAACAAACTTTGTGTAAGTGCACCAAGTAAGTCCCCTCACACAAGCCCAACATAACCGTTAAATCCGTCAAAGCATTCTATGAAGGCGAGAGCAGTTTCAACAGCCTATATGTTCTATCCAAGTCCTGGGTAGGTGGGATATTCCAATCCCCCCCTAAAATCAAAAGGGAGGGTAAGCATGATGCTATTTTATTAGCCAGCTCCATTAAGAGATCTGGGTCCCCTCCCGGGGGGCCATATACAGAACCCAAAACCACTGTACTGCTATTCAAAATCCCTTTGACTAACACATATCTCCCCTGGGGTCAGTGAGGATCGTCTCCTCTTGGAAAGAGATATTCCTCTTAATTAATATAGCTACTCCCCGACTTGAGGATGAGTCACCAGCTGCAAACACCTGAGAGATTCCTTGCCTACATAGCCAAAGTACTTCTGGGCTTACCAAATGTGTTTCTTGAAGCAAAATAATACCCACACTCAAAAGGGCACAGTGCTTAAGAATCTGGTACCTTTTCGATACGTCTCTAGCTCCTCTGACATTCCATTTAACAATTTTCACAGGGCTATAAGCCATATTTAACCTTGCAAAACATCCTAAATAATAAACCTGTCCTTACATAAACTGGTCCCTTAAGGCACACTCCATCCCACCCCAAAACCCACCCCGTAACAACATAATTATACAATAGCTCAAACAATATGTAAATACTAAATGCCATATCCCTCACCCAATTTAGCCTTAGATACAAAATACTATCAGTAAATGCGATGTTTACTAGAAATATCAACAGTCCAGGAAACCGTAGAAACCCCATCTTCCCCCATTTAGCCTTAAATACAAAATACAATCAGTAAATGCGATGTTAACTAGAAATGTCAGTACTCCAGGAAACCGTAGAAACCCCAACCCCGTGATGAAACCCCAAAACTATTTACAATAGGCTTATCGATCCAGAAAGGAAAATATCTATAATTAATTAATAAAGTAGCAAATAGCCAACCCTTGACGGCATTGTTTGTCCCTTTAATGCAAAAAAAGCTAAGAAAATATCCTATCAGCACTAAAAACGTCCCTATTATAAAAACAAAACCTTGCACGAAAGAGCATCTAATACTGGAAACAGCCAAGCAAAAAAAAAAACAAGATGCCATCCACCCCTTAGCTAGTACGCTATGCAGCCTTCCCAGTCTTACTCCAACCTGGAGCTCCCGCACCCCCCATCCCATCTCCCTTTCTCTGAATTAGCTGAGATAGATGCCTCACCCAAATTAGAAAGTACAAGCAACCATAAATCACACTGTCCCTAACTCTGATTAACCAGAGGCGGGCACCCCCAAAGAATGAGCGGCATGGACAGATCACCTACCCCACCAATCCCCCAGGCCACCCTATCCTTCTCTGTCACCTGATCAAAAGCAGTACCCCTAAAAATAGGAATAGACCCTGACGTAGACTACTCAGGCATGTAAGTAACCTGCCGTACCAAAAGCCACAGCTGTCCAGGGCCCAAGTATAGCAACAAAAACAAATAGCCCTGACCCCATTAGCACACTATTTCACCTAGCAACCTCATAATAGCAAAAATCTACTTAGCAAAATGGTAGAAGTGCCCCAATTAACCGACCAGACTCCCTGAGACTCACTGTACTGAGGACAGATTAGAAAAGGAAGATAAGGGCACCCCCATCAACCCTGGCTGGTACCCATCAGGGAAGCACGCCTTTAATGCTGAATCCTTTTATGCAGCTGGAGGCCCTCCCCCACCAACCCAACTGAAATTTGGAAATAGCCCCTGATGTACCTGAGGCCATACCAGGGAACCTCGCACCATATGAAGAGGACTAAAGCCTCAAGCCCCGCCACCATAAAACCAGGTCAAGTCAGAGAGGTACCCAAGGAAGAACAAGATGCACATGCAAACCTTCCATCTGCTAGGATCACCATAGTATACCATTCATTCATTCTTTATTTATATAAGGCGCTTTTCTTATAACCAAAGCACCTGTACAAATACATAAAACAATAAATAATTAAACAACATTAAAACTATCATAAATCATTAAAAGCTCTGCTAAAAAGATATGTTTTCAAAGCTCCTTTAAAGCTTTGGACAGTCGGGCAATTTCACACCTGACGAGGTAGAGAATTCCACAGGGTCGGGGCCATAAAACTAAACGATCTTGCCCCTGAAGTTTTTAAATGGACCCTGGGGATCTCTAGCAATCCCTTGTCAGTGGATCGGAGAGAGCGGGGAGGACAGTAGGGACAAAGGAGCTCTTTCAGGTAAGTAGGTCCCTGATCGTGTAGGGCTTTATAGGTCAGCAAACCGACCTTGAAGGTGATTCGCCAAAAAACTGGCAGCCAGTGCAGTCCACGGAGCACAGGCGTTATATGACTAGACCTAGAAGATCCAGTCAACAGCCTGGCTGCCGCATTCTGCACCAGTTGCAAATGGCGAAGTTCAACCCCGATAGCCCCAGGTAAAGGGGCTCACCATCAACTAGCCCACCTTCTGATTTAACCCAGTGTAATTAAAAGTCTATGCAAGCCTTAAACCAAATTGTCCTGTCCAGAAAGCAGCCTACCACATACAGGATCAGTGTAAAACTAGAGACCTTGACCAGCAGTATGTAGAGATGCCTCTGACTTTAACCATAAAAGAAGAGCATTTGTAATTTACCTGCATCTGAAGGAGAGACCCCTCTTACAAGTCCCAACTGTGCCCTAGAAGACTGACCTGATATTGCGCCATTCCATTCATAGGGAACAAATTGGGGAAGGGAACTAAAAGCGCACCAGATGGTCCTTCCCCCCAGGCAACCTCCCACCATGAAAAAAGTTCCCCCTATGAGACCAAAGTTCCCCATCTGGGCCAACCCAGCCAGAGTCCAGAGATCTCCCCAAGAACCCACTGAACGAGAACACTCCTCATCACATCAGCAGGTAAAACAAACCAGATTCATCATATCATTTAGCAACCTAAAAAAACAAGTCATCATAATAAAAGTTCAGTCCTGTTTGAAGAGACCCGGCAACCATGTAGCTAGGTCAGAAACTGCTTGCTCGGGAGTGTCATATGCCAACCAGGATCCATGCACCGAAACCCTTAATTTAGCCGGGTATTGCATCCTGAAGGGGATTCCAGTGGGAATTAATTTGCTAACTGTAGAATGGTAGGCAGCCCGCTTCTGGCATGTTTCCCGAGGCAAATCCTGAGTAAACCTGAGGATTGCATTCTCCCATGTGATTTTCTGTAGATCTTTTACTTTACTGAGAACATGTTGTCTCTCCACATAACTTAAAAACTTCACAATGATTGGCCTGGGGGGGAGCTTCTGAAGGAGGTTGAGGTCGAAGAGAATGATGAGCCCTCTCAATTTGGTAACTAGGACTGAGAGGGGAAGGGTCTACCATTTTCTGTAGAAGCTTCTGGACAAAGAGAATAATATTGGGGCCTTCCTCTGATTCAGGTAGACCAAGAATCAAAATATTATTTTGTCGACTCCTGCCCTCCAAATCATCCATCTTCAATTGGAGTTTGTGAATCTGTTGACGCAAATAGGATATCTCCGGTTCAGTCTTTTCTCTCCATTTCTCTAATGAGACTGACCGGGCCTCAGTATCCCCCACCCTTCGTGTGAGACCATTTAAGTCACTGCGAAGAGATTTCAGCTCTGCCGTGATATCCGAGAGCGTTTCTTTAAAAGGGAGCATTTCTTGGAGAAAACAATCCTCAGATACCGGAGCTACAGCCATGGATGAAGGGTTCGGTTTGTCAGATCTGGCTCCTTGGACACATTGCTTCTTAGGCATTTTTTCTGGTGAGGCTGGCAAAGTATGCCTTGGCAAGGCCTGCTTCATGTCAGCCTCCATAAAAGGCAGGAACCGTGACTTTCGAGACTCAAAACCAATGCAAAACAGGTCCAAAAATAAACAGGACTTCCTAGTACTCTTTTAATTAGCGAGTATTTTAATAAAACACTCAAAATAAGTGAGATAGGTGCGAGGCAGCGGGATCTCCGATTCAGCGCTGCTACCAGGAGCCCTGCATCACGTGATCTCCCCACTGAAACTTCCTTTACTCCACCATTTACATCATTTAGACCTATTATCAAAATGTCCACTTTATCCAGTTTATTACTGGCTATCAAAATCTTTTCAGCCAGTATTTTATTATAAAGTATCAAATCAATTTGGTTTCTCTTAAGTGGGTCACTATGGACTCTTTCTACTTCTTTTATGTCATCCAGTTAAAATTCAATACCCAAGAGGTTATCAAATAAATATATCATCATTTCCATTAACTGTTTCTTTAATTCCACCCTTCTATAGGCAATACCAAAGACTGATAATACAACATCAGGTTCATCTTTGCTTTCCTGCAAGCAGAAATTATGTAATGAATAAGACTTAGTCACTTCTTTTCTTAAATCAGATTTGGTTATAATTTCCATAGATTTCAATGCACTTCGCGCTACCGGGTAATGCATGTCTAATTTAAATTTACTTAAGTCTTTGAATTTCTCCATACATAATGTGCAACTCTATCATGCTTGAAGAAAAGCAGTACTCTTTCACATGATGTTAAATCATTTACTCTTATAGCATCTATAATATCATCCTCTAATATTTCCAAATTCAACATCTCAGTACATATCATTTTCCCTAGTTCAATAAGCACTGAGCAATTTTCAAATTCCTCTTTTTGTACTCCTCTCAATATAATAATTGGACGGGTCTCTCTATTTATTAGATCCTCTTCTTCATTAAGTGACAGACCAGACTGACCATTTTCTTCATTGTTATTAATACTTTGATCCATTCTATTTAAACCTTCCCTTTCTTTTTGCTGGCTATAGATGTCCTTGTCATTTTTCCTCTTATTTCTCTTATTTCCATTTCTCCTTTTCTCTTCTTTCTCAATTCATAATATTCCAATCTTTCCTTTTCCCTCTATCTGTGTAGTTTTATTAGTTTGCAGTACTCCAGTCATTTCACAGTCATCTGTCTGTTTCATATGTTTACTACACCCTTTTTGAGTACCCTGTTTTTTCTCTTTTCCTTCTATTTTTAAATCACTTTTCCTTGGCTCTCCTTTTTCCCCAGGGTTTCAGATAGAACTGAGTTTTGCTATAAATTAACTTCATTCTGCTGTGACCCTAAGTATTCTGATGCCATCCATTGCTGACAATCTCTTTCACTATCACTGCCTTCTCTTTTTTTTGCTCATTTCTATATACTATAACATCCTCTACCTGATCATATGAGTCAGCTAATAAATTATTGGGTAGTATGCTTTTCAAAGCATCAACGTCCTTTTCCAATAGCATCAAGTGCTGTTCTAAATTAGGTGTATTGGAAACATTAATTTTCTCTGCTGTCAGTTGCCCTACCTGTAAGGGCATTAATCTGTTATACTCTTTATAATCTACCTTCATGGGTTGAACATTAAAGTCATCTTCAACAACTTGTCTATTTTGTTTTATGTTACCTGACAAGTACTCTTTTCTGTTTTTTTCCTGGTTTTTCCTTTCATATTCCCTTTTCCCCTTATTGGGAATATTGTAATTTTATTTCTTTAGCCTTAATCTTTTTTCCTGTCTTTCACTTACCCTTGTTCTTACAAGAGTCAATTAAGGACTCTGGGAAATCAATCACAGAGAAATCTGGTCTTCCCTGTCATAGGGTTGGCTCAGTTTTTTCCTGTTGTTTGATATCGCATAGCACAGAGTCTGATGTTAAATTTGGAACAATTAGTTCCATTTTATTCTTTATAGCAGTCATTTTACCATGATTAACAGCAATATCATGCCTAAGATTGTCTCCTTCATTGTTAAGGACAATCAGTTGCTCCATAAGAATGAGATTAGCTGTATATTGATGTCCTAAATTGGTCACCAGGTCATCACTAATTGAGATAGGAATATATCCTATTATATATATATATATATATATATATATATATATATACACACAATATATGTATGTGTGTATATATATATATATATATATATATATAACACACATATACATATATATAGGTGGGGTTCGACAAAGGGATCAGGGATAAGGGGTGGGGTGGTGTTAGTAAATGCCAGGAGCTTCGGAAATAAGTTGCCAGAGTCCCAGGCCTTGCTGTTCGGGGTGGATGGTTGCGGTGGTCACGGAAACGTGGACCAACAAAAACCATGAGTGGGCCTAAACATTCGGGGGTACACTATGTTTAGGAAGGATAGAAAGGAGGGCAGAGGGGGTGGAGTGGCTATGTTCATTAGAGATGACATAGAAATTGCTAGGGTAGAAGAGGCAGAGGGAAATATGGAGGCCTTATGGGTCACCTTGCTCCAGCCTCTCTCCCACAAGTCCATAGGCAAAGATTTTGGTCCCGGAAATATAATTCAGTCAACAATCCTTGAGAAGCCTTCACCCGACTCAGAGAACTCCTTATGAAATAGCTCCAACCAGAGGGCCTAGTCCTGTTGTTGGTGATGGATGCTTAGAACTCTGTTCACTGCTGGCAGAAAACTGAAGTGGTTGAGGCCTGCACACATGAAAGAGGTGATGCTCTACGTGGCTGACATACACGTAGGCACGTCAACATGGGTAACTCTGTCATTGCATATGTTTTCCATAAGGAACTGTTGTTGATGGTTTACAGTCCAGTGTATTATGGGTCTACTGAGAGCCTCTTGAATATCTACTATTACTAAGTAAAGGATCTTCATGGGTGATTTAAACCATTATTAGAGCACTGAAATTTCAAGTAGATTTGATTGTCTTCTCAACAAACTTAAATCAATTAATTAAAAATCCAATTAGACTGGACATAAAAAGTACTAATTAAACCCTATGTGACTGGAATATGTGTAATACGTATGACCAAATTCTGACTTCAGATACCCTCCCTAATGCGATATATGGTCACTGTTCAATATGTTGTTTGCAGAAGGCTAGTATGTCCACACCCCCCAATTTATTCTCTTAGAGATTTTTTTTAAACTTTATCCTATCCCATTTTGCTGTGATCTGAATGCGGTAGATTAAAAGTCTCTCACAGCTTCTTCTGATGCTGTCCAGGTCAGTGACAATTTTGTTAGGGAGTTTGATATGGTACAAAATAATTAGACTCCATTCATAAAAAGCAGACTCCATGGGTCTTTTACAGCTTAGATTACTGGTGAACTTTTAACATAAATGGAACACAGAAATTTACACTGGGCACAGTATAAAGTGACAACTCTATCTGCTGATTAAGTATAAAGAACTTAGATATCAATGCAGGAATTCTGTTTGAATAAAAGTTATTATTACAGAAAGCAATTTGATAATTCACTTGGCAATCCTATACAGTTTTGGAACACCATCAAAGGTCTGATGGGATCAGATTCTAGTAAATCTGTGGCTTATAACATGATAAGTGGGTCTCTAACTTTGAACAAGCTTGACATTCTGAATGCTTTTAATGCCAAATTTTCTGACTTGGGTTTGTATAAAGTCTCCTTTAACTATGGATCCTCTTTCTGACAACGATGGTGACAGACAGAGACAACTCCAGACCTGGTTTTTATTTTAAGATTGCTACAACTAAAGAAGTGTTCAGAGCTGAAAGACCAGTGTCAGCATGGCTGTTGGTGGTACACCTGCCTCTGGGTCAGAAGGTTGTGGGTTCTAGTCCAACATCAGGACTTGGGATCATACCATAAGTGTTGCACTCATGTGGAGTACTAGGGGAATGCTGTACTGTGGGTGTGTGCTGTCCATCAGATGAGACATCAAACCACAGCACCTTCTGCCCATCTTTGGTGTTGTCCTGGTGAGTGTCCAGGTGGAACCAAGGTCACTTTTTGACATAATTTTTTTTAAAGAAAAATAATGTATAAAATGAAATGGTACACTAAAAACAAAAGTAGAATACAATGTGATACACTCCAACAAAAGTAGAAAACAAACTATGCACTATAACTGAATGACATTCAATGTCGTAAGAGCAGCAGATTTTTTCCAGTGCCCTGGCTAATGTTTCTCTTGCCATAAAACTGTTTCAGAAAACTGTCCAAGGCTGTGTGTGAGTATTGATCTGTGAAATGGCTGCCACTATAAATTTACAGTCACTTTACCACCTGTCTCTCATTGCTGGTAAAGCAGTTTGCAAATCAATGTGTATGAAAAAGCACAATATAAATGCTAATTCTTCAAACTTGTAATGACATTATTACTTGAAAAATGGTTATGATGGAT
The DNA here is from genome assembly GCA_016271365.2 of Neoceratodus forsteri. Lineage (NCBI taxonomy): Eukaryota > Metazoa > Chordata > Ceratodontiformes > Ceratodontidae > Neoceratodus > Neoceratodus forsteri. The sequence continues at coordinate 1,114,318,470 of CM028131.1, forward strand.
TGGAGCCCAAATTGCTAAAATTGCCAGCTAGAATTATTTCACCCCCTTAGACAGTTTATTTAATATGTCTTTAATAATTGGAGTCATACCTGACACCTGGAAAATTGCAAATATGGAGTCCAATCTCAAGAATGAAATTCCAGGTCTCCTGGAAAACTATAAACCTATCTTCATTTTGTTAGCCTTGGAGAAGGTCTTCAGGAGACTGGTGTATAGTCAAATCTCTGATTAGTTCAGTACTTACACTTTTTTCTCACCAGACCAGCATAGTTTCAGATCAACCCCTGGGACGTTGATGGTCTTGGTCAGGTTCACAAACAAAGGTTATACAGCTATGGACAGCGGTATACTAACTGGGGCTGTTTTCATTGACCTGACCAATGCCTTTTTGACTTGCATAACCATGGATTGCTTAAAACTATTTTGGGTCTGATTCTCAAATGGTTCTTGGCCCCTCTGCAAGTGCAGAGGACCTGGTAAAGCTGAGGACAGCCCCCTATGTGCAGGATGAGCACCATCAGGGTACCACATGGCATCCACAGCAGGGGATGTGTGACCCCTCTGCACCTGATCCTGGCCCACACCCCTTGCTATGTGCATGGGTGGGATGAGTGCAGACATGGGGTTGTGGGCTGGTAGGAGCCTGACCCTCAAACCCAACTCCACCATGTGGAGAGCCAGAGGGAGGATGCTCGCTATCCCTGCCTAGGAGCAGCAATAGTGACTATGTGCCACCTCTACCTGGATACGCACAATGAGTGTGAGCCAATTGTCCCTCTCTCCTCCGGCTCCCCATGAAGCCTCAGCAGTGGGCTGCAGACATCACTGGTAATGGCTAATGATTTAATGAAAATAAAAATTTGTGTCAGTGGGGATATGGAAGCCCTGGAGGACTGCTGCATTCCCCAAATGCCCTGCGTCCTGGACAAAGAACTACTTGCTGACCATCAAGGGCATCCAACTGGATGCCTGTGGTCAGGTCCCACTCCACCCCTTCTTTTGCTCCCCGCCCCAGTGCAGAGCTCCATACCAACAGACTGCAGGGGGCAGGGGTGTTAGAGGCCAGCAAGTATGCTTGTACTCTTAGCTGCTAGGCAACACACCACAGATAAACTCAAGTCACACGTATCTGGAGTGCTTTTGAGGATCGGACCCTAAGTGTTATAGGTGTATCAAGTGCTGCTTTTGAATGGTTTATAAAATATTTGTAAACTTAATAATATTATGTCCAGAGTTGTACTTATTAGTGATGAAGTATGAACTACCCCACAGATCCCTACTGGGGCTGTTGCTTTCTCAGTGTTCATCAAAAGTCAACTGTCTGACCCAAGAGTACCAAATGCAGTACATTACTCAATGCAGATGACTTGATCATCTATAAGCAGTCATGTCACTTGAATGAACTAAATCAAGATTTAAATTAGGATTTCGTTTGATTAAAAGTAAACTTATTTAGAACACAAAAATTGGAAAACCATGCTTTTTGGTGCCACACCTCAGTTAGATTTGATTGGGGGGAGGGGGCAGTGGGGCAATTTGTGAAATGCTAACCCAGTTTAGAAGATTAATACTTATATGTATCTTGGAGTCACTCTGGATCCTACGTTGTATTTTTTGTTCATATATTTGAAACCAATAAAGCAGTAAATTGTAGGTTGGGACTAGCTTACAGGGTACAGCAGTGCTTAACAAAGCATACAAACAGAGGTGAGAAAGAAATAAATGCTTCAGCTGGGATTAGCAGTTGGGCAGTGTGCACTGCTGCCTAGACTATCCTATTAGTCACGTAATGTAGAAACATAGATTTTGATGGCAGATAAGGACCGCTTGGCCCACCTAGTCTGCCTATTTTTCCTAACTGTTTCATATACCGCAGATCCTAACAGATCTGCAGCTTACCCTCTCTTTCCTGTTGCTAGAGTTCCTTTATGTCTATCCCATGCATTTTTGAATTCCCTTACCATTTTTGCCCATACTACCTCTGCCCAGGAGGCTGTTCCATGGATCCACCAACCTTTCTGTGAAAAAATACTTTCTCACGTTACCCCTAGGTCTACTCCCCTCTGTTTTCATATCATGGCCCCTTGTTCTTGAACATCTTTTTTTTTAAAGATGCTAACCTCTTGTACCTTGTTTACACCCTTGAGGCATTTGAAAGTCTCTATCATACCTCCCCTCCTCTCCTCTCCTCTCTTCTCCTCTGGGGAATACATATTGAGATCCTCCTGTCTCCCCTATTAAGACTTTTGGTGCAGCCCCTGCACCATTTTTGTTTCCCTTCTATAAACCATTTCTACTTTATGTCCTTCTAAAGATGTGGCCTCTAGAACTGGACACAGTACTCTAGATGAGGTCTCACCACTGTTCTATACAGTGGCACCACCACCTCCTTCTTTCTGCTGAAGATACCTCTCCCTATGCACCCCAACATTCCACTGGCTCCCCCTCACAGTCTTCTCACATTGTTTGGTAACCTTTAGATCATCAGATATGATTACTCCCAAGTCCCTTCCCTGTTTGGTGGCTGTCAGTATCTCCCATCCATCATCTACTCCTCCCCCACATTTCTGTGCTCCAAGTGCATAATCTTGCACTTCTTTGCATTGATTCTTAGCTGCCACACCCCTTGACCACTTCTCAAGCTTGCTTAGGTCCCTTCTCATTTTCTCTACCCTTCCTGGAGTGTTAACCCTGTTGCATATCTTCCTGTCATCTGCAAAGAGACACACCTTCCCTTCCAGCCCCTCTGCAATGTCACTTATGAAGATGTTAAAGAGGACTGTTCCAAACACTGATCCCTGTGGGACCCTGCTGGTCACCCCCCCTTTGTATTGAACGCCATTCACCACCACCCTCGGTGTCCTATCGCTTAGCCAATTTTCGACCCAATTTACCACTCTGGGGCACAATCTCAGGCTGCCCAGCTGGTGTACTAGTGTCTGATGTGGGACGCTGTGCCAAAGGCCTTGCTGAAATCCAGGTAGGCCACATCCACTGCTCCTCCTTGATCCACCTCTCTAGTCACCCAGTCAAAGAAATCTATCAGATTTGTTTGACAAGATCATCCTGTTGTGAATCCATGCTGCCTCAGATCCTGTGCTCCACTGGAATTGAGATATATCACAAACCTTTATTTTAGTAGTTATGCAATTAGTTCCCCCCACCACTGAGGTCAGGCTGATTGGCGTGTAATTGTCAGCTTCCTCCCTACTCCCACTTTTGAGGAGAGGGACTACAATTGCCCTTCTCCAGTCCTTTGGTACCACACCTGGTTCCAGTGAACACTTGCTTACTATAATGCCACCAAGCATTAGTCATCTACAAAAATGGAATGTTGTCTACAATAATATCTGTAGATTTATACCATCAAATCCTATTAATCATCGTTGTACCTTATCTAATGATTTTAACTGGTTTTCACATCAGAAGAGCACTCATCTGATTTGGGGTGTTTTATTTGCAATTTGATTTATAATCAATCTCTGAAAATTTTAAATACAGTTTTCAAACTATACCTGCAGTTAGATCCCTTGGCTCAAGTAATAAGCTTTAAAAAGAGCATCCTTATTTAGTAGAATGGGTCAAAGGCTGGTTAAATATTTTGCACCCCAATTTTGGAATAGTTTGCCTCTCAATATTAGAATGTCCCTTACTCATAGACCAGGAGTAGAGAGGTATATGAATGCAGTTCACTGTAACCGTTGTGCCTGTCACACTGAACATCACAAAATAGGGCACAAGTTAACACTGAAGCCTGCTTGTCTTTGTTTTTCTTTTTGGGCAGGATGTTGTCTCAAGGTGTCTTGTTCTCTCAGGATTTCCCTTTTTCTCCTGCCATGACAGTATTGATCCATTCCCATATATTGCCAGTTGTATAAATGATCTCTGCAAGTAAGTCTCATCTATTATTTTATTTAAATGTCTTGTGTAGTTGTTGCTGTAGAGTAAGAGATTCAGTTTGTGTCTGTGCCTTATGAAGAGAAAGGCTATGATATGCTATGTTTAGGAATTAAATAAAGTGTTATAGACCTAGAGGAGAGGTTTACTGTCACTGCACAATCCCTGCTTCTGCCTTGGTTTCAAATGCTACACCACTGCAGTTTTCACCCTCCATTATGAAGTAGGGCACTATTGCGCCCCCAAGATCATTCATCTGTTGTCAGTATTGTCCTTGTTCACCAAGCATTGCTGCCATTTCTGAATTTGCACTTGCTAGTCATTCTTATTGAGCTGTACTGCACTTTAATCTCTGCACATACAATAATTTAGTATTTATTCCATCTTTTTTACTGAATGTTGTTCTAATGTTTTGTTTGTATGTATTGTGTTGTTGTTTTTCCATTGTTCCCCTCCCACCAGTTGCATCTGGAAAGGAGTCTTGGCTCAATGCGCCTCATCATGTTACCAATTTTCAGATCTGTCAAACAATTAATCAATCAGAAACATTTTGAAGGGCTGTATTAAAAGTAATATGATTCAACAAAGGTGGCATCATCACCAAATGATTGACAGTGACAGAAAGAAGCACCCCATATCCAACAACAGGGTGTTTAAGAAAAAAATGTTGTAGGAAGTACCCCACTGTGGAAAGTATTTTTTAAGTATGATACCTTTTTTAGTTTTACATTTTTATGAACATTTGATTTCTTGTAGACATATATTGTAGAATACTTGTTGCTACAAAGCAAACCTGCATGTCTGATAGGATTGACTAGGTCAAGTCTAAGTATAAAAGAACCTTCATTGTGTTACTTTTACCTTTCAAAAGCTTATATTTCATAATTTCTTCTTTTTTGCATGTTACTAGTCCACAACCGGCTTCTGTCTGAGTTTTTTTCTGGCCTGCAGGATGCTATGATGTTTTTCACCATAGCAGTTTTTTCTCTCTGACCTCATAAAATAATATGGAAAAGCCTCACAAAAGCCAACTACTACTGTAAAGTTTGGCCCTTTTTTTATGCTTGAGTTCATTTTCACCTGATGCTTCTCATGCTATTCCTGCATCTAAAACATTGTGGCAACAGTGATAGCATTTGTCTTTGGCCTAGCATGCCTTCTCCTGTACCCTGTATTTCTGGAATATTCCAGGGGGATTTCAAAGTAGTTCTTGTATTTGTGTTTAGCTCAGTCACTAAGGTCTTTCTTGAAAATACAACTCACTGGTGGTTAGCAACATTTCCTTTATTGCACTTTTTGGGCAACTTTTTTGTTTGATAGTCTAGCTTGCAGTCTGGGACCATGAGTAATGACTCAAAGTGGTCCTTCAGACCAAGCACAGCCCAGCTGAGATGTGGAATAGGGATAGGCCAAAGCCCCCCTCCTCCAAAACCAAGCTGCTTCAAACTCACATTGCTTGGGTTCTGCAAGCAAAGAGCTGATCACTGCCTACTTGGCTCAGATTTACACTTTGTTTTAATTTGCACCTTCCCCCAGCCCTGCAGCCAGCATGCTGGGTGAGCAAACTGTCCCAGAAATATGCTGGCTTGGCATGCACAAACCGGAGTACATAAGGGGGACTGTGCCACAGATGCCATTCACTGACCATTGGGGAGTGGAGAAGTGCAGTTCAGGCACTCAGAGGAGGGTGAGGGAGGGCAGTGGCAGCACAGCCTAGCTGACACACTTCTGGATGGAGTGGAGGGAGTGGGGAGGCCACTCATGAAGGATCGAGGACCAGGAAAACAAAAAAACAAAGAAAAAATAAAAAAAATAGTTAAAAGTGAAAATAAAGTTGGGACTTATGGAGGAAAGAGAAAGTGGGGGTTGGGGCAGTAGGACTTAGGGGAGGGTGATGTGATTCGAACACTTGAAGTGGAGGAGTGATAAGATTATGAAACTAAGAGAAAACAAGAAAAGGTAATAAATAAAAGAAGAAGAAAGAAGGACAAAAACAGAAATTGGGGAGGTGGGCTGAAAGGAGAAAAGGGTTGATAAAGATTCATAAGGGTGGGAGGGTGTGGTGAAAGATGGAGGACAAATTAAGAAAAGAAAAGAAATTACATTTTACAACAGGAAAAGTATAGAATGTAATAAAATATAAGCAAGTGAAATAAACTGAAATTGGGGTTGAGGAGGTGGGGCAAACTAAGAAAAGTAATCAAGAAAAGACAAGTTACATTTTTACAACAAAAGAAGGATATGACAGCAACAAGAGAAAGGGAATAGACTGAAACTGGAGGCTGGGGAGGTAGGCTGAAAGGAGGGAGGGTGACAAAAGATTGTAGGGGTGAGAGTTTATGCTGGAACTAAAAAGAAGACAAAAAAAGAAATCACTACAAGAGAAATTTAAAAAATACAACATATTTTTATGAAGAAAATAATTTAAAAAATAATAATAAAGCGGAAGCCTCTTGGCTGGCATGCCACACGCATACTGGGCTAGCTGGCCACTTTGAAAAAAATCATGAGTGTTTTTCAAATCATCCTGCTGTTTAAAAACAAACATTTTGTTCTGGCCCTGACTATCCTGCAAAGCAGAAGCCCCTTGGCTAACATACCAAAGCCTACTGGACTAGCTGGCCACTTTAGTAAATAAAAAAAAAACATACTTTTTGGCTTTTTGCTTTGCAGGTTGCTCATGTTCAGACTCAAAAACAGAATTTTTAAACAGCAGGGTGCAGTGTGTTTCGTACAATATATTCTGAGTCTATACTGTTATGCCACAGTCCCTTTACATTTTGTGGTATTTTTCTCCTGAAAATGCATTTTTTTCAGTGGCTCAGCAGATTGCACACTCGCCTCTGAGGCCGGGAGATCATAAGGCTGTGGATTTTATCCCCACACCAAGCACCAGGGTTAAATCCCAATACTGACACTGTAGTGCAGCATGAGGGGGGTGCTGCATTCCTGAGGTGCCGTCTTTCAGATAAGACATTAAACAGAGGTACCATCTGCCTGTTCTGGTGGTAGTTCAGGTGGATGTTAAAGATCCCATGGTACTTCTCGAAAAGAGTAGTGGAAGTTTCCATGGTGTCCTGGCTGAATTTGTATTTCCCCCATTCACTAAAAATACCACCAACAGCTTAATCTGGATCAAGGTCAGTTGGCACTCATCTGTATTCCCCCTCCCCTGGGTCATGCCTGAAAATAGGCAGAATTTGTCTAGTGCACTTACCTGGTCAACAAAAACTAAATAAAAATAAATAAATACAGGCCCAGATCTGGCAAATCCAAATCCTTTGCAAAACCAAATCCAAACTTTTTTTTTTATTGAAATTTTGGATAACACCTTTGAGAACAAGCTCATTTCATAGGTTCCACTTCAGAAGAACAATCCATATTGGAAAAGTATGAGATAGAGAACAAACAAAACAAGGAATTATGCAAGATTTTACAAGAGCGTATCACTAGGGAAGTTCCAATACATGTGGCATTGTACAATGTATGCCATGGTGTACATCTAAATAAAACCTGGAATTCAAAGGGTCATATTAGAGGGGGTGGGGACTTATGAAAGAACCCTTTACAGGAAAATGAGAACAGACTCAGCCTAATATCTAATAATCAACAAGGTAAGGGATGGCATCAGCCCAGGGGCCTCGTCAGAGGTGAGAAGGTATGGAACAAAGCCTTTTAAAGTGAGCAAGGCAGCTCAGGAGACATAACAGGGGGAAGGGGGGGATGGGGAAAGCCATAGAGGGGTGAGGGGAAAGAGTGGAAGGGATCAAGAGGAATGTGAAGGAAAATAATTAGCAACTTAGAACAGTTATTTACATGCTGAGAACAGTTATGCATAAGGTCAGGATAGTATAAGATAGCAAACTTGTCCTGGATTTGGCAAATCCAAAACCAAATCCAAATCCACCCCGGATTTGACTATCCCTAATGTGGACAGCAATTACCCTACAAAGGCTGAAGTTACATTTTGTTACCACAAAACATTAGTTTTAGATATTCAAACTGTAGTGTAAATTTTAGTAAACATTTATATTTATACTTAAAGTTTTTTTTATTGTAACTATCCTAGGCAGTTAGACTTTATATCACTGTCCTTACATAAAAATAAATTATCTAGAGTAGAAGCTTTGGGACAAATTCCAAAATGAGGGTATTAAGTTGGACGCTACTTTATGTATTTGTAACTGTCATTTTAAATTCATGTTTTTTACAAGTAGCCTTCGCTGAAAAAACAGGTGCATTGGCATTAGAAGTTGGGGTAATTCAAACATTAAACCAAGAAAGTGATAGGGCAAACTATCACAATGTACTCTGAGAAGAAATGCTTTTCCTGAAATTCATAGGCACATCTATACCCAACAAATAAGATTAACTAAACCACACTTAAAATTGCAAAACATGGAACATCTTTTAATAGTGGCCCTGGTTCTTGGCGGTGATATAAAGCTCAATCCCGGCCCAACAGAATATACTAAGCTTAAAATTATTTTTGATAATGCGAGAAGTCTAAAAAACAAAATTGATGTTTTAAAGACATGGGTCATTACGGAACCTCCTGATATAATAGTATTAACTGAAACTTGGTTAACCCAGAAAATAAATTAAGTGAGATTGAGTTAAATAGTTTTCATGCCTATTGCCTTGATAGAGTAGGTCAGCATTGTGGTGGGATTCTCCTCTATACAAAATGGGTCTTATGATTAACTAAAGTTAATTATGCAGGGCAAAATGGAAATATAGAGGGCAGGATACACAAAGGACTTGCCCTCTATGCATCTTGGATGCCCCGGCACAAATGAGATGTGCTGAGCACAAACTGTGGTATTCACAGAAGGTGCACCTGGGGATGCCCTCTGTGAATACCACAGTTGTGCCCAGCCCTGGATGCGCCAGCGCAACCCCCTGATCAGGCTGAGTTGACAATGGGGCAGCACATCTCCCGATGTGCTGCTCTGAAAACCACCATTCACAGCCATGGACATGCAAATGGGGCCATTAGGCATGCAAGGCAAAATAGGGACATTTGCATCATTATGGCCCCATTTAATAAACCCTAGCAGGTTGCACCTGGCAGAATATTCCAGGCCCCCTGCAAGGGCAGTGTGCTGTAGGGTGCACTCACAACTGCCAAGAGAACCAGCATCCACCCCCTCACCGCCCACATCCGTGTTCTGTTGCCGCTCTCTGCTGCGAATAAGGTGAAATAACAGAACCCCCCCCTCTGCGGCATTTCTGTTCTATTGCTGCTCTCTGCGGTGAATAAGGTGAAATAACAGAACCCCTTCCCCACTCACATCCCCATTCTATTGCCACTTTGTGCAGCGAATAAGGTGAAATAACAATCCCCGCTCCCCACCGGCATCCCGTTACATTGCCGCTCTCTGCAGCAAATAAGGTGAAATAACAGAATCCCCCTTCCTACCTGCATCCCCGTTATATTGCCACTGTTTGCAGTGAATAAGGTGAAATAACAGAACCCCCCTCCCCACTGTATCCCTGTTATATTGCTGTTCTCTGCAGTGAATAAGGTGAAATAACAGAACCCACCCTCCCCACCCTGACCTGAATGCACCAGTGCTGGCAATCCATAAGCCCGCCCAGTAGCCCAGCAGACCTCACCTCCCCCCATAGGCACCCCAACCCACCCGCTCCCCTGTTCCAGCAGAGTCCCACCACTGGTGGGCAGCATCCACCCTCATACTGCCACGGTTGCCTGCTGACAGAGCTGTCTATGAATAACAGCTACTGTACAACCTTAAGTCCATTGGTTGACCATGTTGACCAATGGGCTTGCAAGTACATACTGTAAGCTGTCATCAAAACTTTGTGAAGAAGTTTCACAAGAATTGTGCATGACAGCTTACAATACACTGCAAGCCCATTGGTCAACATGGTCAACCAATGGACTTACAGTTGAACAGTAGCTGTCATTCACAGACAACTCTGTTGGTGGGCAGCCATGGTGGTATGAGGGTGGTTGTGCTGCCCACCAACGGTGGGACTCTGGTGGGATGGGGAGCAGGGTGGCTGGGGTGCCTGAGTGGAAGGGAGGTCTGCTGGGCCACCGGGGCTTATGGATTTCTGGCACTGGTGCATTCAGTAGGGGTGAGGAGGGTGGGTTCTGTCATTTCACCTTATTTGCCACAGAGAACAGCATTAGAACGGGGATGTGGGCAGGGAGGGGGGGTCTGTTATTTCACCTTATTTGCTGCAGAGTGCAGCAATATAATGTGGATGTGGGCAGGGGGGCACACAGGACTGCCAGGGTGGGTAGGCTGCTGTGCTGCTGTCTGCAGTATGGCAGCCTGCCTGTGGATGGCAAGGGACTTAAGTCTACTTGTTGTAGACTTATCTCTAGGAGGCGCATCTCTGGACTTGCCCTGGAAATGTAGTTCCTGGTCAGGCTGTGAATGGGGCTGTGCACCATATGCATGGGCACGCCCTCTTCACAGCCCCTCCAGATGCACCACATATCATTATGGGCAGTGTGCGGTGCATCTACGATGCATTATCACATCGGGAATCCACCGATGCATCAGTCCCCTTGCAGAATCACACCAGTGCGCAAGTCGGGGATGCACCAGTGCATCTCAGATGTGCTGGGCACATCCCTTTTGAGAATCCTGCCCAGAGTGTTTGCTAGTAAATGTCCAAAAACTGAAAGGGGTAAGACCATCAAAGAATGGAGGGTGATGAGTACCAATGCCCATAGTCTGGGTAACAAGCTCCCTGAACTAGTGGTCTTGATGGAAGAGGGATACCAGAATATCACGGCAGTCACAGAAACATGGTACACAGAGAACCATGACTGGGATGTCAACATACCAGGGTACACAATCTATAGGACAGATAGGGATGGTAAAAGAGGAAGTGGAGTAGCTCTCTACATAAGGTAAGGGATCAAAGCAGTGGAACTAAAAGTAAACAGGGAGGAGAGGAGGCACTGTGGGTCACCCTGGAGACAGGAAATGGCACCACAATGTGCATGGAGCTTGTGTACAGAACCCTGTCTCAGGGGGAGGAAATGGACAAGGAAATGATAGAAGGCATCCTTAGAATGGCAGAAAAAGGGGAGATATTGTTGATGGGGAACCTGAATATGCCAGATGTTAACTGGAGCACATTTGCTGCAGCCATATTTAAGAGCAGGGTCATTCTCGACACTCTACAGGGGGCATGCCTCTGACAGCTAATGTTGGAACCCACTCAGGAGGGAGCAATCCTAGACCTGGTACTCTCAAATGGGGTGGCTAGAGGATCTCAGATTTAGAAGTGGGTAGCCATCTGAGAACAAGCGACCACCAAACAGTGTGGTTCACGATAATCACAACTGTAGAGTCAAGCCATACAAAAGTGAACATATTGGACTTTAGGAGGGCTGACTTTGTCAAAATGGGAGAGTACCTCAGAAAACCACTAGCAAATGGGCAAGAATGAGGGGTGGAAGAACAGTGGGGGTTAAATCAAAACTGCCATCACAGAGGCAATAAGCCTTTGTGTGAAGCAAATAAACTAAACAAAATGAAGGAAAAAAACCCACTATGGTTCTCAAAAGAGGTGGTGGGGAAGGTTAGGGAGAAAAAGACAGCATTTAGGAAGTATAAGGAAACACAGAAGGAGCAGAACAGTGAACTGTACCAGTTAAAGCAGAAGGAAGAGGGCAAGGCAGTCAGGCTAGCAAAAGCCCAAACCGAGGAAAAGATAGCCAGCTCAGTTAAGAAGGAGGACAAAACCTTTTATAGGTACATTAGGGAGCAAAGAAGGACCAAGGGAGGCTTAGTGAGGCTTAATAAAGGGAAGGGTGGGGGTAGGCAGAGAGTGACAGTGAAAAAGCAGGAATACTGAACTAATACTTCTGCTCAGTATTCACAAAAGATGAGGAGGGCGAGGTACCTAAACCAAACAATAGAAGCACCCTGGCTAGGGGGGTCGATACCAGTCCATTCACAGAAGAAGGGTCATGAAAGAACTCCTAAAACTGAAGGTGAACAAAGCAATGGGGCCTGATCGGATTCACCCCAGAAATCTAAAAGAACTAAGGGGAGAACTAGTGACACCACGACTACCCTTTTTAACAAATCATGGGAGGATGGTGTGGTACCTGAGGACTGGAGGAGGGTGGAGGTGATTCCCTTTCACATAAGTGGGAGCAAGACAGAGGCAGGAAACTACAGACCTGTTAGTTTGACCTGAGTGGTAGGGAAAATGATGGAATCACTTCTGAAAGAAATAATTGTTGAGTACTTAGAGGCCAGCGGGGCACAGGACCCAAGGCAGCATGGATTCACAGCAAGAAGGTCATGTCAGATGAATCTAATAGATTTCTTTGACTTGGTGACCAAAATAGTAGACCAGGGAGGGACTGTGGACATGGCATACCTAGACTTTAGCAAAGCATTTGACAGAGTCCCACACAAAAAATTAATAAACAAGTTAGACAGCCTGGGAGTGGGTCCCAGGGTGGTAAACTGGGTCAAAAATTGGCTGCACAACAGGACACAGAGGGTAACAGTAAACAGAGTCTGCTCTGAAGAAAGGGGGTTACTAGTGGGTTACTGCAGGGTTCAGTACTGGGACCGGTCCTCTTTAATGTCTTTATAGGTGACATTAAGGAGGGGCTGGAAGGAAAAGTATGCCTCTTTGCAGATGACACAAAGATTTACAACAGGGTTGATACACAAGGGGGGGTTGAAAGGATGAGAAGGGACTTGGCAAGGTTGGAGGAATGGTCAAATGTATGGCAGCTTAGAGTCAATGCAAAGAAATGCAAAGTAATGCACATGGGAAACAAACGGTTGCAGTAGGGCTCACACTGTCAGAAGGCCCACTGCCTCAGATGTCAGCATTAAGAAAACCTTTTATCGCAGACAAACGTGCAACTTTCTCATTGGAACTTGCTTATCAGTTTGAAATTGGGTCTCTCAGTAATGATGTCAGAAGATACCAACTACAGTTTCGTGTACAGGGGGAGCACAGAACAATAAAGCAATAGGGCCCAGTACTCAAAACATCTAATCTTTATCCCTGTGTCCCAAGGAGGAGCAGTGACAAATTACAATGTTCAGTTCCTTGATCATGGTGCTAGCAAGGGGGGCCAGGGGGCAGCATTGACAAACCATGGAAGGTCAGGAGGACTGTTACAAAAAAGTATGCTATAAAATTTCATGTGCACCAATGGTTATTTTATGTTTATTAGTGGGGAGGTAGGCTCCACAAAATATTTTGCAGGGGGGCCCTTACAGTTGGTGGCACAGCCCTTCCTGCTGTGAATTCATGCTGCCTTGGGTCCTGTGCCCCGCTGGACTCCAGGTACTCGACAATTATTTCTTTTAGAAGTGATTCCATCATTTTCCCTACCACTCAAGTTAAAACTAACAGGTCTGTAGTTTCCTGCCTCTGCCTTGCTCCCACTTTTGTGAAGGGGAATCACATCCGCCCTCCTCCAGTCCTCAGGTACCACACCACCCTCCCATGATTTATTAAAAAGGATAGTCAGTGGTGTCATTAGTTCTTCCCATAGTTCTTTTATAATTCTGGGGTGAATCCCATCACACCCCATTGCTTTGTCCATCTTCAGTTTTAGGAGTTCTTGCAGGACACTTTCTTCTGTGAATGGACTGGTATTGAACCCCCTATCCAGAGTGCTTCTATTGTTTGGTTTAGGTACCTCCCCCTCCTCTTCTTTTGTGAATACAGAGCAAAAGTATTCATTCAGTATCTCTACCTTTTCACTGTCACCCTCTGCCTGCCCCCTTCCCTTTATTAAGCCTCACTATCCCTCCCTTGGTGTTTCATCACTCCCTAATGTACCTGTAAAAGGTTTTATCCCCCTTCTGAACTGAGTTGGCTATCTCTTCCTTGGTCTGGGCCTTTGCTATTATGACTGCCTTCCCCAGTTCCTTCTGCTTTAACTGATACAGTTCTCTGTTCTGCTTCTTCTGTGATTCCTTATACTTCCTGAATGCTTTTTTCTCTCTAACCTTCCCTGCCACCTCTTTTGAGAACCATAGTGTTTTTTTCCCTCATTTTGTTTTATTTATTTGCTTCACACAAAGGCTTGTTGCCTCTATGATGGTAGTTTTGATTTTCCCCCATTATTCCTCCACCCCTTCTTCCTGCCCATTGGTAGTGCATTCCTTATGCACGCTCCCATTTTGCTAAAGTCCAGTACCCTCGCTTTTGTATAGTTTGACTCTATGGCTGTGTTTACCGTGAACCACACTGTTTGGTGGTCACTTGTTCCCAGATGGCTACCCACTTCTAAATCTGAGATCCTCTCTTGGTCCCCAATTGAGAGTACCAGGACTAGGAGTGCTCCCTCCCGAGTGGGTTCCAACATTAGCTGTCTGAGGCATGCCCCCCTGTAGGGCACTGAGAATGACCCAGCTCTTGGATGTGGCTGCAGCAAATGTGCTCTAGTTAACATCTGGCATATTTAGGTCCCCCATCAACAATATCTCCCCTTTTTCTGCCATTCTAAGGATGTCTTCTATCATTTCCTTGTCCATTTCCTCCCCTGCACTGTCTGTGATGGTGCCTGCTAACGTCCTGGTATGTGACCACAAAAATGGTACAATGTAACATGCATAGTAGTGCCCCCCCCAGGCCAAGGTTTACCTGGCGGTTAAGTGGTTCCCCTTCTTGCCTCACTGTATTAAGTCACCCTGGTAATGCAGTGGTTCCCTATCCCTCAGCCCTGAACTAGATTTCCCCAGTGTTACAGTTGTCACCCCCAATCACAGCCTTACTTTGTGGCAAGGAGAAGCAAGTGGCAAACTGGGCAGCATTGTGAAACCAGGTCTGCCAGGGCCACTATGCACAGAGAATGGCCCTGTGGAATGTTTGTGTAGTGACCTTACTTGCTTTCTCATGATGTTTTCAAGGGCCTTTGTGGACATAATTGACAAGTGTGTGGGACATTTGTTGAACATGTCTCAATGGAGTTGCAAAAGTCACATCAGCAGAATGTGGTCTTGTCTTTGCAACCGGTTTGTGCCAGAGATGGTGACTAAGTCTGGGACTCAAAAGATTTTGTTTTCAATACTGTGTGTCTCTACTTTGATACTGGATGCCTCCTGCTCCTACCACTACCCCTACCCCGTCCCATCAGCCACCTTCTCCAGGGTATATACCCCTGTCTCTAAGTTCCTACATGGCTTGCCCCACATGATAGGGCCCTCTCCCCTGGGTAAGGTTTGAGTTCATGAGGTAGGTGCCTGTTCAGTGGTGTGAGGCCTACAAGAGATTGAGCATCATGCTGCCATCTGTTTTTTTACTCTATTTTTCTCACTTTCCCTCCATGTGCCTCCCTCCACCCAGTGATATGAGCAGACACTAGTTGGAAGCACCACCCCTTGTGTGGAAGCAAGCTGTCTGGCCCACTTTATGGTGCCACTCATCACAGGATGCCCATGATGCCAGCTCTTTGAGCCCGCCTCCAAACCCAGGACACCAACCAGGAAATGCACAGTGCTTCTGCTGGGTGATCGGGTAGCTCAGCTCAAAGCATTGTTATGCTAGACATCACTGGCTAAGCCTCACACCTGTACTTAGTCTCATGAGAAAAACTGGATGGGTGATCTGCAAATCAGAGCTTTATAAAGTTCATTAGTGTAGTACTTGAATCCCCCCGTAGCTGCAGCCCTCTACTGACATCAGCTGTGCAGGATTATGGGGGCCTCTGGAGTGGGGAGATGGATTGTAAAATTTTGGATCAGGGACAGCAAGATTAGTCATGTATATTTAAAATTACAGATGAACAAGTAAATGAGAACATTTCATGTGGCAGTTAATGTGATAATTAGAGGCAGCCCCACTGTTAGGTATGAGTCTCTACAAAAGTGAGAGTTACCCTTTAACAAGTTACAGGCAAGTTCATGATTCCATTTCTGCTTCAGGATCATTTGTTCTGTTGCAAACCTTATGTAAAGAGCTATTCTGCAAACAGAGAGGAGGAATTAAAATTGAAAGACAGATATTGTTATTGCTGTGTGGCCTATAATTTGGGAAATATTTAGTGAGTTTTAAGATACATATACAGTACATTCCTGCATTCTCTTGAAATTATTTTTAAAAATCTATCTATTTCAAGTTCAACTGCATCATACTGTTAAAATAAAAATTCTGCATTAGTCAAGATGGAAGTAGAAAGTAGCTTTGGATAGCATTTTTGTTGAACTATTGGTCAGCAATTTCTGTGCATAAAAGACTGCATGATAGTTGTTTAAATACACCTGGAAATCAGTACACTATACTAACTAGGTCCTGTTTGTCACAATGTGCAGTGTGTAGGGCCAAGGTGAACACATCTTGGGTGTCCATGAGGCACCTGCAGATGCACAAACAGCCGTTTCTGTCATGTTGCTCTTCTAAGCTAAACCACGCATGACCATGCGCAGCTGCTCTGCTGGTCGAGGCTGTGGGCGGGGAGGGCTGCCATAACCACTGAGCCCCGAAATAAGAGAGTGCTGAAGACTTGGTCAGGCCCCCCGATATGGACCCCAACTCTCCTCCATACTATGGAGGAAACCGGGGTGAAGAGTGCACTTGCCTGCACTGAAATAGTTTTTTTTTATGTTAATAGGAATTCATGCCTATGAAGATATGGCAGTCCTCATGCAGACTGCCATATCCTGTGATCCCCTGCTTCTGCCTAGCTACAGATCCAATATGGTAGCGCAGGGGCTGATGAATTGAAGCCTGGTGACTGTCTCCCGGCAGGCTTCTTCTTCAGCATGGAACTACGTGACCTCTCATCAGGCCATTTATGGATTGTGATCCCAGCCCATGTGTTTTTCTGGAGCCAGTTGTACAGCATGTAACATTGTTGCTGGTTGTAACATGGCTCTGCAAAGGGGAGTGAAATGGAGCATTCCGATTGGTAGAAATGCGTCAGCTGAGCGAGTCCTAGCGGTGATTAAGCCACGAGTAACGCCCGCTAGACTAGTACCCACTGTGTCCACAGACAGCAGCACTCATTAGAGCCCTCTGGGTTAGTATCCAGATTGTCCATCAGCCAGAGGGTGCAGCACTGGGACGGGAATAAAGAGCGTAGAGATGCCATCGGGAGCACGCTGGGGAGCAGCGGCAGACAGAGACAGCACCAGTAGCTATCCGCAGAAGCCAGTAGATGGCAGCAGTCATTAAGCAGCAATGAAGTGGCCAGCGGAGTTGCATGTGGCGCCCCCGCCGAGTCAGAGGATGTGAGACACAGCACGGGACTTATTGAAGTGTGGCAGGAATGGAAACAAATGCTGAACGTGGACGTATGGTGGCAGATAAACACACACGGTAGATAAGCCCAGTACAGGCATAATAACTGTCTCAATATTTGGTAGTCACACTGAATACTTTTCCCATACTGCACTGCTTCCACCGGCGATCGGTATATAACGTCTAACGAGAAATGATACAACACCTCGCTACGAAGACAACAAATGTACCGTTGTCTCTGTCAGACAGTAAGCTTCTGTTGCTGTTGGGTGAGAAATAGGCGCCACAATGTAAAAGATTGTGCAGCGTGCATCGGGAACATGCATCCAGGCACATCATCACAGTGACTGTAATGCAAGCAAAACTAGGATACTGTAGGAGGTAGCAGTATGACTGTCGGCAAGTGTTCTCTATTTCCGACTGATCTACTTCTCGCACAATATCCCCATCGTGCTTGCCATGTTACAAGCGCATTAATCACCTCCAGCGTCGGGCTCCACCAGGGATTAATGCCTGCTGGGTGGCACCAACCCCCCCCCCAGCAGGGCATTAATCCACTGGTAGAGCCCTTCTCTGTCGGTGATTAATGGTTACGTATTGCCTTGTCTGGTGCACACTGAGTCAGACAGTGCAAAGAGCCATTTGTGTTTATTTGTTAATGAAGGGATCTTATAGGCAGTTTGAAGTGAGTTTGGGGGGGAGGGATGACAAAGACATAGAGCCACAATAACAGGTAAAGTATGGCAGTGTTAGTGTGATAGATGGGGGATCCCTATGTGCTGTTTTTCTTTGGAGAATTAGCTCACCATATGGGAGTTTTTGTGCATTTGTTCTGAATCCTCACTATTTTTCTGTATAGCTTTTTATCCACCACCCTTCCCTATCAGGACCCCAATTGAGGCCAGAATCCTAGATAACAACACAGCACCATCTGCCACTTTTCTCCATTGTTCCTTAGCTTCCCTCACCTCCCTTTTGCTGCTGGGCTCTGGGGAGGGTTGTCCTCCTACCTTACATCCAAAATCTAGCGATGTGGGAGGAGGGCTGCATGGTGTGGGGCCCAAGTGTGTTGGGTAGCAATCATGCTGATGGCACGCAGTGTTTTTTTCACCCTCTGTTTGTCCTTCCACCATCACAACATTGGGTGTAGCCTTCTGGTGGCCTTGCATGTCTCAGCGCACTAGTACACATGCAGAACCCTTTGTGTGGAAGCAGGCTCTGCAGCCCAGAGCAAGGTGTATCTGTGAAGGCAGAAACTGATGTCTCCCTTCCCAAACTGGCTTGCACTGCTCTATGTAGCACTCCTCAGACCTGACCACCCTGATTCAGGCTCCCTGAGTTTGCTTCCAAACCTGGGTCACAATGTACGAGCTTCCACTGGGCCATCACGCAGCCCCATTCAGAATCATCCTTAAACAGTTTCATTAGAATTCCAAAGGGTAATCCTGTTGGAGTCATTTTCATGGGCTTTTGAATGCTGTTGTGTTTTTAGCCTTCCAGGTGTTTAGTGCGATATTTAATTAAATCTAGCTTAACTACATCAAAGAAGAACCATTAGTTTCTTCTGGCTTCTCAGCAAAGAAAGGTTTTTGAAGAACATTTTGCATGGGTCACGGTTTATTCTATTAACATTAAGTTAAGACATCAGGAAAGCAGCGACTTGCATTGTAAATTATTTGGATGATTGGGTGGTAATTAAAAATTCCTTAGCAGTATTTCGGTTTTGAGTTGCAACAAATGCTACACTGGTCCAGACAATTCTTCCTTGTCCAGGTGTTGCTTGCATGTCACTAGCTGCTGTGCAAGCTGCAGCCACATGCTGTGTATTCAGAAGGTATCTGTCTCGTTCCTTGTGAGATAGTGATGATTATTGCTGCAGAGCTATGCATTCACGCATGCATGGTGAACAGATAGTAATGCATACAACTCCAACAACAAAAACAAAATCAAGGTTCTGGATTTTTTGGCCTTATTCAAGCACTGAATTATACTGTTCATAAAGGGGAGGCATATTTTAATGATCTGACTGCCAAGTCATTAAAGAAATCAAGGGTCACATTCACAGTTCTTAGAGACTGACACTATTTACCTGAATGACAAAATAACACTAGTTCCCTAAAGAGTGCCACAGTGCACATCACACTGAGACCATGAAGGGACAGGGGCAGATAATCGCTGCGGCTGCAGCAGAGTAGAGCAGCACCTTCTGTTCAGGTACTCTGAGAACAGGAGGTGTTGCACAACTCTGCATCAGTCTCAGCGACTGTCACCATGCTCAGTGCATGGTGACCACCACCCCTTTCCCTGCAAAGTCTCAGTGTGATGTGTGACCACTAAGGGAAGGCTTATGAAACCATTTGTTTATGCCACAATGGGGTGTCAGTTAGAGAACTAGTGCTATTTTGTCATTCAGATAAATGGTGCCAGTCCTGAAAGTCAGAGTTATGGAAAACCCCCAAGAAAAAGGTGAAGACTTAAGGAACAACTGCATCAGGTCTGACAGTGCTAATACTCTCTTCCAAAGAACAAGGCTTATGGATATAAGGAGAAGGTGAGTCCTTGAGGGGCTGGTAAGTTTCAGTCCAAAGCTATAGAGAGCAAAAGCTTATTGAGCCCTTGAGGAGCACTTATTGGGTGAATGCCCTGATTATTGTGGTATACACCCGATTGTCACTGGGGTGCATGCCTGATTGTTGTTGGGGCATATGCCAAACTGTCAGTGGGCTGTGTACCCAGTTGTTAATGAGGTATATTAAATCAAATCAAATCAAACTTTATTTTTATAGCGCCTTTCAAAACTAAGGCACTGCACATAAAACCAAATAAAATATAACTTTAAAACAGAAGAATAAAAACAAGTTAACCATAATTAGGGAAGGCCAAGTTAAATAAATTCATTTTTAACTCAATCTTAAATCTATCAACGGTCAGGCATTCTCTTAACTGACGAGGTAGAGAATTCCACAGGGTTGGAGCTGAAAAAGAAAAAGCACAGGCACCAGATGTTTTTAATCGCACCCAGGGAATCTCTAGCAATCCCTCATCAGTGGATTGGAGAGGACGGAGGGGGCAGTAGGGTATCAAGAGGTCTTGCAGGAAACCAGGTCACTGCTCATGTAGGGCTTTAAAGGTTAGTAGACCAACCTTAAAGGTGATCCACCACTGAATAGGCAGTCAGTGCAGTTCACAGAGCACAGGGGTAATATGACTGGACCTAGAAGTCCCAGTCAAAAGCCTGGCTGCCACATTCTGCACTAGTTGCAAGCGGCGGATATCAACCCTTGGAAGCCCTAAGTAGAGGGAATTGCAGTAATCAAGGCGGGTAGTGACGAAGGCATGGACCAATGTTGGAAGATCATCCGGAGAAACCAAGTGTTTCACCCAGGCAATATTCCTCAGATGGTAAAAAGAGGATTTGACGACAGTCGACACTTGAGATTTTAGTGTCAGCCCGTCATCAAAAATAATGCCAAGGTTACGCACTCGGTCTGAGGTAGTGAGCTGTATGCCATTGATCAAAAGACCTGATGTCTGTCCAGCTCCCATACCCACCCTGGATGACCAGGGTCCACTACCAACACTTCAGTCTTGTCCGGATTCAGTCTCAGCCAGCTAGCACCCATCCAGGTTCTGATCTCGGTAAGGCAGTTGTTTATCACAGAGAGTGTAACATTTTGTCCGGGCAGAAAGGACATATACAGTTGAGTATCATCTGCATAGCAGTGAAAACTCAAATTGTATCACCTGATGATATCTCCCAATCGCAGCATATACACTGCAAACAACATGGGGGCCAAAATGGAGCCCTGTGGCACCCCGCAGGGCAGGGAGTGAGTGCCAGAGGAATAAATTCCAGTGGCAACTCTCTGAGACCTGTCCACGAGGAAAGAATGGAACCATTTGAGGACTGCACTAGACAGCCCACAAAGAAGCCACAGGCACTCCAGCAGCACACCATGGTCTACAATGTCAAATGCTGCAGAGAGATCAAGAAGGACCAGAATGGTATGCGCCTTTCGATCTCTAGCCATCAGGAGGTCATTCAGTACTCGGACAAGTGCAGCCTCTGTACTATGCTTCTTCCTAAATCCGGACTGGAGAGTATCATTGACCTTGTGAGTTGTAAGGTGATCATCCAATTGCAACGCAACCACCTTTTCAATAACCTTACCAACAAATGGCAGGTTAGAGATAGGCCGGTAGTTGGCTAGACAGTCTGGGTCCAAGGAGGATTTCTTAAGGAGTGGTTGAACGACCACCTCCTTTAGGGGTTCTGGGAAGACCCTCATCTCGAAGGACCTCCATACAATTTCAGCAAGGATTTGGCAGATAACATCAACACATCCCAATAAAAGGGGTATTGGGCCCGGATCCAAACTACAACTGGTTGGGCGCAATGTCTGGATGATCTTCACAATGTCTGTGA
This sequence comes from Neoceratodus forsteri, assembly GCA_016271365.2. Taxonomy (NCBI): domain Eukaryota; kingdom Metazoa; phylum Chordata; order Ceratodontiformes; family Ceratodontidae; genus Neoceratodus; species Neoceratodus forsteri. The sequence continues at coordinate 1,114,340,005 of CM028131.1, forward strand.
ATTCTGTCTGGCAGAAATCTGACCAGATAGACTGAGTGCACGCCACTTCCCACCGATCACCACAATTCCTCATAGGAGAGGCCGGGCAGATGCTAGACCTGATGCTGGCAACCTTATCTGTGAAAAATTGAGCAAACTCCTCACATTTCAGCTGAGAAAAAGTTTCTCTAGGCTGAAGACAGATTGGATTGTACAATCTGTCAACGATCCGGAAAAGCTGAGCTGGTCGATTCTACACAGTAGAAATCTCCCTGAACAGGAATTCTGCCTTCTTACAAGTGATTTCCAGCTGATAGCCATCGTAGTGTGCCATCAGCTTAAGCCTATCAGCATCAAGGCCGGACTTTTTGCCAAGCTCTCTCCATCCTTTGACCAACTTGCCTCAGCTCCTTCAAGGAACCATCAAACCAGGGGTTCCTTGGCTGAAGGGTGAGGGGCCAAACATGAACAGGAGCAATCTTGTCCAGGGCATCTCCCACAGCCTTATTATAGGCCAATACAAGATCACCTGGACTCATGCATTCACCCGACAAACTCGATAGGTCCAGTACCGCCGATAGGTCACTAGGGATAACTCCCCTTAAAGGGCAGTACTGAACCATCTCTGTAGGGGCAGACCTATTAGGGGGGAACCTAAAGCTGAACCTTATGGTGTGATGGTCAGACCAACTGACTGGTTCCACCCCCAGATCAGCTATCTCCATATCCAAAAGAAAGATCAGATCCGAGTGACCCCCTATATGGGTTGAGGAGGTAACTACCTGTGTGAGGCCCAGCGTTGTCATCAGCTGGAGAAGATTTTTACCAAAATGTGAGAGTTCATCGTCGACCCAGACATTGAAGTCCCCCAGAACTACCCGTCTGGGGGACCTCAACACCATGTCGATGGTGAAGTCAGCTATCTCCTGCAGGAATGTTCCACCATCTCCTGGTGGATGGTACTTAATTGAGTATCCCGCAGCCTACAACCTCTCCCAGGATATACTCGAAGGACCTGGTACTTCCTAATGGCACATCCACAAGGTCTAGCTCAGATTTAAATATGATGGCCACACCCCCGCCCCTACGATCCAACCTTGGGTGGTGTAAAACCGAGAACCCAGCCGGAATTGCAGGCCTGCATTTTCATCCAACCAGGTCTCAGTGATGCAAGCCAGATCGGTGGTTCCAACAAGATCAGCTATAATAGCCATCTTGTTCTTAATAGATCTGGCATTGCATAACACCGCCCAACTAGGATGAGTTGTTGGGGAAGACCTCAGCACCTGCCCACTAACATCGAAGCCCTTGGGTATGAGGGCAAGACAGGGAGGACCTCTGTCATGACTGCATTTCACCCCAGGGTGCCAGATAGTAGTAGGGATGTGGTAGACTGAGCCGTAAGAATACGACTAGACAACCACCTGAGCAAGTCCGGTGGGTATGGTTTAGGAGAAGCTGATTAAAGATTCAAATAACACAAGGATCGAAGCATGGCCACAGCCACTGCTAGGAAGACAGGAAGGGCAGGTGGGAGCACAGCTGGCAGGATGTTGCAGACAGGAACCAGAAAAACAACAGAGCTTGGCAGAAGTGGTGATGGGGGGACAGGGCCACACCACTGGAGCTGGAGGGCCACACAAGAGGAAGTAAAGTAAAGTAAAGTAAAAATGTATTTGTTTAAAGTGCTCTTCCCAAGCTCAGGGCACTTTTACAATAATTCAAACACTTTAAATACAAACCATATAAAATCAGTAAAAATAGTTGTGTTTAAATTAAGAAATAAGACATGCCAGAGCATGCTTCATTGTAGTTTAATGTCATACCTTTGGTACATCGTGAGGAATGAGATAAAACTGAGTGCCTGCAACCACCTGAGAAGTGCTATCATACCAGCATGATGCAAACATTAGAATGCCTTATTATGATTAAAAAATGGCCACCGAACTGCACACAGCAGTAGAGCAGGCATGGTCAATTAAGTTGTGGCCATTTTTTTATCATAATAAGGCATTCTAATGTTTGCATCATGCTGGTATGATAGCACTTCTCAGGTGGTTGCAGATACTCAGTTTTATCTCATTCCTCACGATGTACCAAAGGCACGACGTTAAACCACAATGAAGCATGCTCTGGCATGTCTTATTGCTTAATTTAAACACAACTATTTAGATAATGGAAAGAAAAGTATACTAAAGGTAAATGGGATTTGGTTTAATTATGACATTTTTAATAGGTTTATACTCGTGTGAAAGTCCCTTTTCACATACTATGTGCTGTAATTCCTAAAATGTCTAAAATCTCTTTCTCCACTTTAAAAACATTGTACTGTGGATTACTTTCTATTGCAATGTTTATAGTACAAGGTGTGTTTATTGTTTATTTTATTGTATTTTATTTTATTTATTTAATGGGGTGACACACTGAGTCAAATGTCCTTTTCCAGGTGTGGCCAGGAGCTACAATACAAAGCAGGCTCAGCTGGTAATACAAGATCTTCATCAAGGTTATCACCTCTATTGAGCCACACCTTCTGAACTGTGAGATGTCGGTGTCAGGTCCACTCAGAAACTTTTGCCAGCTGGGAGTTACCCATGATGACGTACGCTGTAGTCACCTAAAAAACATGGGTGGCCCCCTTGCTCCTCAGATCTTTCTTCCACCGTCAACCACTCGTTGGACTTGCAGAGAAACAACACCATTGGTTCTTCGACATTTATTATTTTCTAAGTTGAATTTTTTCTTTTCGATGTTGTTCCTGTATGCCGCCATTGAAAGGACCTTTATTTAGGTTTTGTACCTACGGTTACAAGATCTACAAGGATGATGCTCATACCATGTATTTTTGCTGTTTGGGGTAGTCCCACAATGTGCGGGCCTACAAGATCTGCCATGGATTTAAGCAGGAAAAGAGATGCGTTAAGACTGCTGTGTGGACAGCAACATGGCTTTCATAGGTACCACAGCACCGCATCTGCTTTGGCCCAGTTTACAAATCATGTTTACAGAAACATGGACCAGAGCAAAGGCATGGGTGTGGTTTTTGCTGACCTGACCAAGGCCTTTGATTTGATCAATCACCCCTTCTTCATACCACTCTTCAGCAACTTGGCTGCTCCACAGGGACCTCTCGATGGTTCAGAAGCTACCTATCTGGATGATCCCAGACTGTCTGCATTGGAACGGCCATCTCCCCTGATCTGCCCATTTCCACAGGTGTCCCTCAGGGATCCATTTTGTGCCGGCTATTATTCTCATTATTCATAAATTCCCTTCCCTCTGACTGCCTCTCCTCTGAAGCCTTGCTTTATGCAGATGATCTCATCCTTTTCTGTAGTGACAAATCCCTGACCAACATATCAACTACCTTGTCCCTGAACTATGGCATAGACCACAACTGGTTTATGTTGCACAGACTCCTGGTTAATAGTAAAAAAAACAAGGCACTACTCTTCGGATCTAAACCTTACCTGGCCAATGTTTCCAAGTCCGGATCCTCTCTCCTGGTGCTCTTGCTGGATGGGTCTCCGCTGCAAAATGTACTACACTTTCAATACTTGGGTATAACCCTTGACCCCTCCCTCACCTTTACAGGACATGTCAACTCCGTTGTTCGAAGGGTTAACTCAAAACTCTGAACTGCCTATCTGGAAAAACAGTTCTTGACTAGAGAGGCCTGTGTAGCAATTGCCCAAGGCAATCTGCTTACGATCCTTGAGTACTGTGCCCCCATATATTCCCAGATGTCCTCTGCTCTCCACATGCATCTCTCCTCCACCTTCAACAATGTCTGTAGAGTCACTCTCCTGGCACCTTACTCCTCACACCACTGTAACCTGTACCAGTCTCTTGGTTGGCTTCCATTCTCTGGCCGCAGTGAATATACACTAGGCTGCACAGTCGATAACATCCTAAGAGCTGGTAGCACACCCCTGTACACATCCCTCCTAAAAATGTGAGCAGCTCCCAGACAGCTGTGTGCGTCCTCAGTTCCGCCATGGAAATACCCCAAATCTCCACTGCCATGGATGGCAAAGCCCTGTCAGTAACTGCCTCCTCCCTATGGAACACCATCCTGCCTTGCTGCATGCTGCTTACTCCCACAGCACCTCCAAGATCCAACTCAAAGACTGGTTACTAAGAAAGACCAACTGCCTGTGCCACCCTGGGTAATCTTTTTACCTATATCCCCATCTCCCTTTACTTCTGCCTGTATCCTCCCTTCCTTTCTGCCCATCCAATATGGCCCTCCATCTCCTGCCCTATACCTTAACTTCTCCTGCTAGGGTAGTCACTTTTATGTTGTATTCTAGCTAACTGCACTGTTGGTTGCTAGATTTGCACTGTTCTCAATTGCATCGCCATTTACTCTCCCTTGCATTTTCAATGGAATGCTGAGTACTTTTGTTCCATCAGTCACTACTAATTTTGTACTTCACCTGCTTTTCTGCACATTAATTGAATCATTATTCAATCTGTATTCTACGTGTACATGCTTGTACCCATGTTCTTGCACCGTATGTAGTGCTGTTGTGCCATCTCGCTGGCCTTTCTCTCCCCTGTCGTACCAATGTAATGTTTGATGATTTGTAGTCACTGTTATTTATTGTGTTTCAGCTGCTTTCCTGCGCTTTTAATTGTTATGTTAACCAGTTTTACTTATGCCTGTACACTTGCCTTGTACATGTATTTTGTTTATTGTGCCACTTTGCTGGCCCGGGGTCATGCCTGAAAACGGTTCCTTGGATCAGTGCACTTACTCAGTAACCAAAGACTTAAATAAATAAATAAATAAATAAATGAATAAGGCTTTTGAAACCTTCATTGCCATTAAGGTAATGGAAAAATAAGTGAATGACACAGGCTCCAAGCCGGCTTCTCCCTCAAGACCATCCACCTCAGAGAAAGAGACACCCAAGTGCGGATGATCCAAGGTCAGCGAGGATGACAGACAACTCCAAAGTGAAGGAAAAATCATTGTCAAAACCCTTCTCCTCCTCCAGACACTATAAGCAAAGAGATAAACATCTCATCGGTGAGGCTGAGGTCTGCACTGAAGGAGGGTAAGTCTTTGTCATCGTTTGCACTGGTGATGTTGACTACATCCCCCCTGACCATCCTTGAGACATCAAGGTTGGGGCCTGGCTCTGGCACTGCCATGCCTTCTGTGGACAGTATGCCACCTCCATCATTGGGTTCTGTCCTGGTGACAACAGCAGTCATGGACCCATAACGTGCCATCATCAACTCCCTGGCTATACTGTTGGGATTTTCAGAAATGTTAACTCACCTGATTATGGTGTTGACAGCATCAGTACCAGTCCCATTGACAGGGCCTCCCCCCTTTGGCATTGTTGTCATCGATGAGACTTAAAAGCATGCCAATAGTTCCTCCCGTATAGCTACTGCCTCTATTGCCGGTTCCATTAGTTGTTTCCATCATCATTCAGGATGACAACAAGGTAGAATACAATCTTAATCTCCTGAATATGGAGGAGGATTTGGTGGAGAAAGAAGAGGAGGAAGACCCCTACGAAGAACTCTACCCTTTTCTCTTGCAGCGAGGACTCTGTGGTTTACAACTGCAGGTGTCCTGAAGATCCCTCATTTCAAGCTTTAATCAAGCAACTACAGGATGTAATGGGCCTTGAGAGTGAAGAGGAAGACTCTAGTAAGAGAAATTTAATACAAACATAGAATTTGACGGCAGATAAGGACCGCTTGGCCCACCCAGTCTGCCCATTTCCCTACCTGATGGATAAGCTGCAGATTCTAGTTAATCAGCAGCTTACTTCCTCCTGCCCTCCACTAGAATTGCCTTATGTCTGTCCCATGAATTCTTGAATTCTCCCACTGTTCCTGATTCCACAGCCTCCTCAGAAAGGCTGTTCCATGCATCCACAACTCTCTCTGTGAAAAAATTGAGTTCTTGGAAGTTACAGCAGCACCCACCATTGTCCTTATATCCTGTTTACCCTGCTTTGGAGGATGCTACCTTTGCTGCTTGGCACAAGCCTAACACTTCACCTGTAGTCCCCAGAAAGAGTCACAAACAGTATCCTGCTCCACCTGTCAAGCCCTGTTATGCTTATCAGCCTGAGATAATTTCTGTGGTAATCATGACTGCTCTTGATTGCTCTGAAGCTCCTAGAGTCATGAGCACCTTGCCTCCGGAAAAAGAATCCAAGAAATTGGATGTCATGGAAAAGAGGGCTAACTCCTGTGTAATACTGGGGATTCACATTGCAAATTACCAGGCTTACATGATTAAGTATTAAAATAGGCTATGGAAGTCTGCCATAACTACTATTCAGACTCTGGCTGATGGTCCTTTTTTTTGTAATTACATTTGTATTGTGTTTTTTTCAAGACATACACAGTGAATACACATCATACCAACAAAAACACATAGGTACAATGGCACAAGAATGGACAAAACAACAAAGAAAACACAGTGTAACAAATATTGCCAGATGTCAAACTGAGGCTTGTTAAACATCTTACATCTAAACTGATTTGAGTGCAGAGTGCTGGTGTGAGGTTACTAGTCCTATTGCTTGGCAGCCTGAGTGCTGTGCCATATAGTGGGTCGGAGCCCGATTAGCTCATGGAACAAAGAAGGATCTCTGTCCGTGTAGCAAATAGTCCATCTTTGCCGCATATGGTCAAAAGTTGAATCAGATGGTATCACATTTGCATAGCTGGGGTCTTATCACTGCGCCATAACTGGATTATAACCTTTTTTTACAATAGTTAAAAGGATACTTAGCAGCCTGAATGTGTTACCTGGAGTTGCTGTTCAGGATCTGAAATAGTGAGCAAAATTAGCAAGGGGGCATCAGGTTGCTGGTCCCCAAAACTGCCTCTAAGTCCCGGTCAACTCCATCCCTGGTGCCAGAACCCCACCAGCATTTACCCCAGTATGGACCCATGAACTTGGTCTGCACTATGTGGGTATGAAAAAATTATAATCTGCATTTCCAAGTAAATTCTCTCAGATAGGGAGCAGAGATGACCTAAAATGACAGTAATGTGAATTTTGTCCACATCTCCAAGAAGTGATCTGTCCCCAGCGTGGTATTCCATTTAGAAAGAATATTCCTAGTGGAGGCAACACTGAGTTACTACAAGCTACTATAATAATGTCTAATAAGGTGGCTATAAAGGTTTCCTGTTTGTGCCCCATTCAAGATAACAAAGTTGTGTTGATTTTTCTGGCATCAGCAACTGGGCCCCATATGTGGAAATCAGATAGATGCATAATTGTAAGTACTGAAAATGGTTGGTATTTTGAAGCAAATATGTCTGTTGTAAAGAGGCAAAGGGAACAACCCTGTGGGTGTCTAGCAGCTGATGCAGGCCTAAGTGGCTCCCCTAGGATAAAGATGTATCCAATTTGTTTGAGGGACAATTCCCTAGATAGGAAAGGGCTGCAAGCCATATGTGGATGGCTGCAAAGGGTAAAGACTGGATTACTTTTTGCCAGCCCTTTAAGGTTGTTTGCATACAAGTCAAGAATTTTGAGAAGGGGGGGCATCCAGATGGGATGGTGTTCAAATATTTTCAGTAGGGTACAGGTCATTAAGAACAAATTCAATATGTTTCTAATGGGATTATAAGCCTTTGTACTACATAAGCAGACAGTCCTCGGTGCAAGGTGGTGGTGGCATATTGATGGAGGTTGAGAAGATGTATGCCCCCCCAATCCACGTGTAGCTGCAGCATAGATAATTTCACTCATGGATGTCCTCCACCAAAATAAACAAAAATTAAAAAATTTTCCAAAAACTGAATGGGAAGCAGTTGTTTAGTATTTGGAGGATACAGTTGATGATTTCCAGTCAGGTTTTAGACCTCTTCATAGCACAACTTCAGCACTGATCAAGGTCACATCTGATTTGCAGTGGGCTCTGGACAGGAGGATGCATGTTAGAGCCATTTTTGTTGATTTGTCCAAAGCTTGAGATACCCTGCCCACGACCCCCGCCTGTCCAGACTGCAATCAGTGGGGCTGTCACAGAAAGCTGTTGGGTGGTTCAGTGCTTATTTAAAAGGTCACCAGCAACTTGTAGTTTTGAATAATGTCAGGTCCAGTTTAGCCCCCATTATGTCAGGAGTCCCTCAGGGCTCAATTGTAGGCTCAGTATTGTTTAATATATATTTGAACAATTTTCCAAAAATGTTGCCTCAAATCAAATATCATCTATGCACAAATGATACTATATTGTATATAGAGAGATGGACAATATTACAAATTGAACATGAATTACAGGTAGCTTTTGACCAAATTCAAGCTTATTTTCGCAGTTCTAGATTGGTTATGAATACTAAAAAACTCAAGTCACAGTTTTTCACAAGGAAAAAAGGGTGGACTCTTCTACATTGTGAATTCTAACCTCAGGAAATCAAAAGCTGCAATTGGTACAAAGCTACAAATTTCTAGGAGTCTGGTTGGATGAAAGATTCAAACGGAATGTCCATATAGATAATGTGGTGAAAAATCTAGGAAAACGCTTAGGGTTTTTACATAAACATAACTCATGCATGGACAGATAAACTAGAAAACATATAGTAAACACTATGGTGTTACATCTTTTTGATTATGGCAATCTACTGTTTGCTGGCGCCTTAAGTATGGAGTTGGCAGAGCTTGATGTAATGCACCATAGATTTGCCTGCTTCATCCTTCAAGCCCTACGCATGACACATAGCTGTGACTTAGTAAACAAACTGGATTGGATGAAATTAAAGGACCATAGAAGTCATAACATGGTTATGAGATATGCCCCTGTTGGATGAGAAACGCCCCCGTTGGAAGGCCCGCTGAAGGGTTGAGGCACTAGGGGTTACTGGTCTCAGTCAGGGCTCTTGCCAAATAAACCTTGCACCTTGCACTTTTGCACTAAACTAAACCTCGAGTGCCGAGTTTTCTTTTTTGTTTTGTTAAATTGAGCTGGCAGCTCTACTTGAGGCACAACCATTTCCAGTGTGCACCTTTTCCTTGTTACATGGTTATGTTTATGTATAAATGCTATATAAACCTTGTGCCAGTTTATTTATCAAAAATATCTCGCATTAAAAAATTAAATCAAATTTATGATTGGCTTCGGGACTAGAATTTTCCCCAAGAAAATGTAATCTTGAGATTAGAAGATCCCACTTCTTTACTATGGGCCCTAACCTATGGAATAATTTACCCTCCTATTTCAGACCAGCAGAGGGTAAAATTAGTAGAAGCAGGATTGGCAAATGGTTGACTAGCCAGGCATATAAACACTCAACTTGTTTTCTTAGTTGGGATACTGGTTAATATGTATTATGTCCATTGTACTCGAAATGATTTGTAACTGATAATGTAAACATGTGTAATTACTATTGTAACATGGCAATTAATTATTCTAAAAATAGAACAATTTAATTGGGCTAAACAGCACATGTGACACCAAAACTAGTGTGCATTAATTTCTAAGACATACCCAGTGATGTAGTACCCATAACAGCCACATACCAACTGAGCGTTTTGTCTTTCCCACCCGCCCGGTTGACAGTTTTGCTATCGCCGCTATGGTGCTACTAACAAAATGTAGAATGTTTGCAGCACATTCTCGGTATGTGGCATTATGGGGATTACATCGTGGGTCGATTGATTTTGTGGTCCAAACTCACCGATATTCAGCAAATCGTCCTCTGAATGCATGGTGCACAGTGGAGCAGAACTGCAATATCTTAAAGATGAGCAATCTTTTCCGGAGGTAAGCGACTCATCTCCTAGCAATGCAGCAGCGTCCGACAGACCAATTACTGGCATGGTGAAAACTCCCCCCCCCAAAAAAAACACATTGAGAGTGCAACTATTTAAAAGGATGATAAAATGCTGAGATAATTAATAGAAAAACTAGTGGCAGACATCTCACACTATCCCCAAAAGAGCTGGATGACCTTGAAAAAAAGAAATCAGAGCTGAACACACATAAAAGCACTGCTTGGGCGTGCAATGTGTTTTCAGACTGGCTCACATTAGCACTGTGTCTATGGCTTCTTTAGCAGAAATCTTGAGCAAGTTTTATGGGTCTGTTCGTTATGAGGATGGCAGCCAGTACAGCATTAATTCTTTTATAGCATTAAGAGCTGGCCTAAACAGATATATCAACAGTGTTGAGGTGAACAGGAAAATAAATATAGCAAGTGATCAAGAGTTCACCAGAGCAAATAATGAATTTGTAAAAGTTTTGAAGCAATACAGGAGGGCTGGTAAAGATATTGCAGCACATCATCCCAGAATCTCTGAAAGTGATTTGAACAAAATCAGAAGTTGTAGCAAGCTCAGTCCAGAGTCTGCATATGGATTGATATGCAGACTCTGGTTTGAGTTGCAGATTGGTCTTGCACAAAGGGGCAGAGAAGGTTTGTGAAACCTGAAACATGACTCATTTGTCGTGCAGCATGACAATTCAGGACAAGAATATATATGGCAGTTGCTTTCAACAAAGCAACAAAAAATCATAGTGATTTCAATGAGCCAAACAAACAAGCATTGCGTGGCATTCTATACTCCCAGCCAGAAAGCTCCAACTGCCCTGTTCAAGGAATATTGTGCCAGATGCCCTCCCAATGCCCTAGCATTCTAGCTACATCCACTTAAGCTGCCACAAGATGTATTAGATAAAAAAGAAATCTGGTATACGAAGCAGCCAATGGGCTGCAATGTTTTGGGCAACATGATGGCCCAAATAGCCAGCGATGCAGAACTTTCAATGCGATACATGAATCATTCTGTGAGAAGCACAGCTGTGCATATGTTGTCTAAGGTTGGTCTCGCATCTTGGGAAATAATGTCTGTGACAGGACACAGATGCAAGATCAGCCTTAGGAGTTACTGGTCCCCATCAGCAACAGATCACCAGAAATGGTCAAAAATCTTGTCTAATTCAAAAACCACACTGAAAGATAACACACCAGTAGACAGAGAAAACACATGTACAGTATCTCCACCTAGTGAAAGACCTAACCTAGTGAAAGAGCCAGTAAAATCAGTTAACAGTAGCAGGGAAGCAAAGGTTGACACCCCAGAAGTGAAATCAGGGACAACAAAGCTCAGTACCATCGATATCACAGCTACTCCACCACTGACCGCATGCATATCTCCAGAACAAACCTTGCAGGGCGATGACATTATGCCGAATGCATCTCCAAGGAATAGAAGTCCTTTCAATATCTCATTCTTCACAGTCCACGGCCCTGTAAACTTTAACTACTACGATGTAATGGAGAAATTTACAGGTGAACAACAAAAAAGGAAAGGGACCTGGGGGTAATCATATCAGATGACCTTAAGGTTAGCAAGCAATATGAGAAGGCAGTAGGGAGGGCTGGGGGTACACTGGGATGCATAGGGAGAGGCATCAGCAGCAGAAAACAGGAAGTTGTTATCCCTCTGTACAGACAGTTGGTGAGATCCCATCTGGAGTACTGTGTCCAGTTCTGGAAACCCCATCTCCCAAGGACATAGACAGGATAGAGACAGTCCAGAGGAGGGCAACTAAAATGGTGCAGGGTCTGCAAGAGAAGCCGATGAGGAGAGACTAAAGGAGCTTAATATGTATACCCTTGAGGAAAGAAGGGAGAGGGGGGACATGATAGAAACTTTTAAGTACCTCAGTGGAATCAACAAAGTCCAAGAGGGTAGCATCTTTCAGAAAAAGAGACGTGCAAGAACAAGGGGACACAATTTAAAGATGGGGGCAGTTCAGGAGCAATGTGAGGAAGTATTATTTCACAGAGAGGGTAGTGGATGCATGGAACAGCCTTCCTGAGGAGGTTGTGGGGTCTAAAACTGTGGGAGAATTCAGGAATGCATGGGACAGACATAAGGTAATTCTTGTGGGGGGTAGGACGAAATAGGCTGTTGGTTAACTAGGATCTGTGGCCTATCCTGTAGGTAGGGAAATGGGCAGACTAGATGGGCCAAGTGGTCCTTATCTGCCGTCAAAGTCTATGTTTCTATGTAACAGTAGAATGGAGAACAGTTTCAGATCAGTTAATAATGTTATTCCATGTCACATGTTCCATTCAAAGTGTATCTTTATCTGAATCACATGTTGCAATCATATTTTTTTCACAAATCTCATCAGGATAATTCTGTATTCTTTAATCTAAAGTCGCGAGATGTTAGGAAACAGTGATGAAACTGACCGCACTGTAAGTAAGTTATGCAAATTCCGCATACACGGCCCAGAAATCATTGCATGGCTATCGAAATCATTTACGAATCTCGTAACAAGTTGTACAGTCTTCGTTTCAAACAATAACGGATCAGCATAGTAATATCAGGGTATGAGTAGTGTATTTCCAGTTTTATAAAACAGTGATTATTTCAACAGTCACAATATTAATGTACACCTTGAGCTTTTTCGTATTTTTGTACTGTTCCACATAAAAATGACCATAAAAACGATTGATATACAACAGTGTCATTATTTTATTTACAACACCTCTATATAGCACTTGCCATGTTACAAGCACATTAATCCCCTGAAAAGGAGGCATTTACTTTGGAATTAATGCATGGTTGTGGTGGGAGCACCCAGCCTTCGACCTTATGCACTCCAGCCATACATTAATTTCTAGTAAATGCCTCCATTCCTGGGGATTAATACTTACATAATCAATGTTTCTTTTGAAATATTTCATTTCATTGCATTTAAATTTTAGGCCACTATATCTATTGCAGAAAGGACCTCATCATAAATGAGCTCTGCTCAACTGAGTTTCCTGTTGATATGAAATATGAATAAATTTTACCATACCATACCAAATCGGAAAATATATTTATTCCATGATTAAAAATATACCTTGAATGGAAAGATGGGTTTGTTTGTTTGTTTATTTTTTAAATTTCTATAAAGCGCCCCCTCCAGGGCTCAGAGCACCTGTACAATACATGTAATAAATAAATCATCATAAATTACATAAAACCAACAGTACAGTCATATACATTCATACAAGTATCTTTCAATGATACAATTATACCCATAAACAACCAAAGCAGCAGTTGTGCTTAAACAGCTCTAATTAATCAATCAAACGGGTAAGGTTTGTAGGAAATACAATATGTGGGATAATACATTTTGGCTGATCACCTCTACACGGCTTAAGAACCCAAAAGATATTTGCAACTAAAGCTGTAAGTTACGCTGTATTACATTAGTAACTGGCTCAAAGTAGTTCTAGGTGCTCCTGACGTCTGATGAAGAATAATACCCAGATATTTTATTGTGCTCTATGTCCAGTGGAATGAGAACAGAGACCAGGGTCTGGGCAATGGAGTGTACTTAAAGGGAAGCACCTCTGTCTTTAAGGTGTTTAGATAAAACCCTGCAAGGGACTCAAACTGCTATAGAAGGTCCCATACTAGGAGAAGGGAGGCCTGTGAAGAGAGCTGAGTTAGCAAGATATCATCTTCAGATAATGCTATTTTATACTCCCTCCTGCCAATCGGGATGCCTTCTATAGAAGCTCTGTCTAATAACCGTGGCAAAAAGCTCCATAAACAGGTCAAAAAGGAGAAGAGATGGAGGAAGCCCTGATGTGAGCCTTAAGCCTGTGGAGAGTGTTATATCTCCTTCCGTAACTTGACCCAATCCTCCAGGAAACTGAATGCCAGGAGAACCTGCCACAAAAAGGCCCACAAGACCCACTCAAAAGCCTTCTCCATGTTGGGGCTGGTGAGGACCAGGGACATGGATCACTGCGAGGCATAGTCCAGGAGAAGCAGCGTACAGCATACATTATTATATGTCTGTTGGCTTTTAACAAATCCTGCCTGGTTCCCATCGAGGACTAACACAAGAAGGGGGTCCAGCCTGGCCACCAAGATAAATATTTTATAATCACACTTTTGAATTTAAATCGGCTTACAGGATGCTTAGTGGGTGTGGTTCTTTCCTGGTTTTAGGAGGGCTGATATGGTTGCAAACTTCCAGGATGAGGGGGAAGGGACCTCCAGTCTGAATCAAATGGTAGGCCCTGCAGAGAGGTGGCATTTTTTAAAAATTCCATTGGGTACCCACTGGACCCAAGGAGTACCCATTTTGAAGTTCTGAAGGGCATACTCAGTTTTCTCAGAAGAACACGAATAGACAATGGAGGCTGCTTGAGTCCCCGACAGGGTAGGGAAGTTTCAAGGATGAGAGGAAGAGGTTGTTGTGTGTGTGTGTGTGTGTGTGTGTGTGTGTGTGTGTGTGTGTGTGTGTGTTTGTTTGGGGTTCCTGAGTCTGCATGATATAGGTGTTGATAATACTGCCTCATGGTCAACTGTATTTCTGCATGATGATGCAGCAGTGCTTAGGTTCTGGGGTCTTTCAACTTTTCGATACAGGCTTGGGTTATTTTGGCCCTTAGTCAATGTGCCAGCAGTCGGGCTCCCCACGTCCCTCCCTCATAATATTTATGTAAAAGAGGGCTTGTTCGACCTCATGGTCCAGGATAGCTTGGATGTTTCTCTTAGTCTGTTGGATCTGGGTGGAAACTGGTCACCATACATCTGCTGGGTCTGGAGCACATGGAGAGACTCCTGCAAGCCTTTCAATTTAGCTTCTCACTGTTCCCTTTGGTGGGCTGGTGTATGCTATTATATCAACCCTTAGGACAACTTTTAAGATGTCCCACAAAATTTCTGAGTCCACCTCCTGTGTGGTATTGTCCTACAAAATCTGTGGTATGGGGGATTCTGCCAGCTCCAGAAAAGTTTGGTCCTGCAGATATGATAAATTAAGTTTCTAGGATGTATTTTTCTTGTGCCTTCCAAAATTGAGATCAGCTCACACCGGGGCATGATCTGAAAGGTGAATTGTGCCATCATCCTCCCAATAACTCTTAAGAACAGACCACCCTGAGAGGTCTACTGGCCCTCAGAGTTGATCAGTAGCACTTGGTCTTAAGTCATCTCTATAAGAAATATTGGTTGCTGGCCATGGTCTTTTAAGTTTACTCAACTACCTGCTGGTTAATAACACTTATTATAGCATTTATTATAACTCTTTTTATATTGGTTGCATAGGTGATTAGTTCATCTTAAGCTGTTTTAGGTGCATAATTTCTTATATTTCAATCCTTTATCTGGACTACTTGTGTCATTTACGTGTGGTTTTGTACTATGAAAATACTTCAATAAAAAGATTAACTGCAAAATAATTGTGCCGTCATTAACTGAGTGGACCGCATCAACCATCTCAGCGGGCATGATGACATAATCTAGTCTGGCTCACATGTGAAAACTTGAGGAGTAATGGGTGTATGATGTTTAGTTGGAGTGGAGATGGCACCAAACATCTACAAAAACCAGCTGGTATAATGTGGCCTTAAAATATTTTTGGAGCTGTGAGCGCCTGTATGGGCTGGGTTGAGATTTATCGGTCTCCAGATTCAAGGTAACATTTGGGTCACCCCCCGCCCCATTGTTAGAGGGCCTTACTTGTAGGAGAGTAAGATGTTGACCAGAGACTGAGCCTGCCATTAAATATATCTCAGTGGAAAATAAACATTAGCTAAAGTAATCGGGCTACCATAAAGCATACCTGATACAAACAACGTAACAGCCAGCACTGTCATGGTGAACCTTATCAATTTGTATGGGGAGAGTTGCATCGGACAATATAATAAGCCCTTGCTTATAGCCAGAGGGATGAGAGGAGGGGCCCAGTAATGTAAAGCCCTGTCTATTACATTTAAGGTGCTCACTATGAGACAGGTGATCCTGCAAAAATATAATCTCTGCCTTTTCCTGCCGAAGCATTTGCAAAATTATATACCATTTATCAAGCTATGGACCCCACTGATGGTTTATAATGCAAATTTAGTGTAAGGAACCATTACAGTGTGATTGCTGGGCTAAAAAACAGAGACTAGACTTATTCACAGACTGTTGAGTGGTATCCCTGCCCACAAGTGACTCTACTCCAAAAAATTACAACTGTGTTTGGCAAAAGAAAAAAATGAAGAATAGTCAAAATGCTAAACAGAGACTGCAATAAACAGTGTATAAAACCAACAGGGCATACCATGGTTGCGTACAAAACAGAAGAACAACACTGAAAGCAAGAGAGTTAAAAACAAATGTTCTTATTAGGTAGGGGCTGAGAACCTTATAGCCCTAGGCAGAGCCAGGTGGTGGGCCCCACATGAGAGGTAGCTGGTAGATTGCCCTGGGATCCCTATGTAACTTGTGGTGCATCATCGAGATGACAGATCAATGACAGGTTACAGTTGCAAAGGTGTGGTTTGGCAGAGGAGACTCTCTCGCATCTACTGTTGCAGTGAGTAACTATTCTTTATGATTACACATATAAAGAAAACAATAAGCCACATCTTGCAATATGCAGGAAACACTTTAATCCTGATTTTGTTCCAGAACAATTTCTTATTGCACTGAACAAAAGATAAAACTGATAATGACTATGTTGACGAAACCCTTTGAGTCAGTTTCAGTTTATGAGACCTGATTCTTGAAATGACTTTGAGATATATACAGTAGTTAGTCTCTTTGATTTTAAATAAAACCTGCAAATTGTGGCAGAGCAACCTGTAAGTACTGTATATAAAGGCTGCCTTTATTTATTTATTTTTTTAAAATATTTGTTTAATTTAAAACTTATTGGTTGTGAGGAGAGTTGATGTTATTTAACATGTAAGAACAAATAAACAAATGTTTATGATTTAATTAAATTAAGCAGTATAACTGATGTGAAAGCACTTTGCAATGGAAGCTTTTGGTTTACAGTTTGTTTGTTTCAATGAACAGAACAGATGATGATGAAACATACTGCCGTGCTGTAACAGAGTATGCCAGGGCATGTTCTCATGCTGGCTGCCCTTTGATGGACTGGAGGGATGACTTTCCTGCTTGCAGTAAGTTTAACTATTTTATGTTAAAATGTCTGTTGCAGCAATTTCTATAGTCACTATATCATATACCACACCACACCATCTGTCCATTTCACTCCTCCCATGGTGGAGGGTGTGGGTACCATCAGCAGCATCCCTTGAGTGCCCTACAAGACTCTACCTCCTTCACTTCCTTCTGACTTGGCACCTCTTCCACCGGTCCTCAGACAAGCATTCAGATAGGAGGTAGAATTTTGATTTTCTTTCTGCTTTAATGTTAGAACATCACCTCAAACAAATGGATGCTGGAAATAACAGTTTATTTATTCTCTGAAGATAATTTCCAAGCCTCCAGTAAATACTTCCAGACCTTGTACCTACCCAGCAGAGTACTTAGTGGTCCTCCAAGAGGACCAAGACGAAATGGACTCCATCCTGGCAAAAAGTGCTGTTCAGGAAGTTTCCCTGGCAGAACAGAACCAGGGCTTCTGTTCCACATATTTTCTGGCCCCAAATTGAGCGGGGGGGGGGGGTTGGTCCATCCTGATCTTATGTGCCCTGAATGAGCATATAGTGAACAAGAAGTTCTAAATGCTCTCCCTCAGGTCCCTGCTTCCGCTGTTAGCCCATGGAGATTGGCTGTGCACTCTAGAGATGCAGGGTGCATAACTGCACATAAAGATGTGCAGACACCACAGATGTTATTTATCTGCATGTTTGCCTAGATGGATGCCATCCTTAGTGTTGACCTTTGGCTTATTCTCAGCACTGCATGATTTTATCAAATGCTTTGCTGTAGTGGTTTTATTCTTGCACATGGAGAAACTGCACATGCTTCTATGCCTGGACAACTGGCTCCATCTACAGAGCTGGAGGTCTGTACTCTGAACAATACCAGGCTGCTGTTTGACCAGTTTGGAGTCCTGGCCAATGCACCAAAGTCTGTGCTAGCCTGATGTCACAAGCTCCATTACATTGAAGCAATGCTGGGCATGGCTCATGACAAAGTTTTTTTGCCAGAGAACTGGGCAGATATCCTAATAGCTCAGGCAAGTCTGGTAGCCAGATGTGAGCTGGTGTTTGCAGGGACTATGCTGCACCTGCTGTGTTGCATGGTAGCTTTAATTTTTGTTGCACCTCTGGCATGGCTGCACATGTGGATTCCTTAGTGGATCTTCAGTCTCAATAGATTCAAGCACATCAGTTGCTTGAGCACCATGTCACAGTCAGTCCTCTGCTCTGGAGAGAGCTGTTATGGTGCCAGTCCAGACAGAATCTGCTGCCAGGGGCCCTCTTTCTAACCCTCCCATTCAGGTGGTCCTGACAATGGATACATCCAGCTCATTTCAGGGCACATTAGACTCAAGATGTCTGATCTCCATATCAGTGTCCTGGAAATGACAATAATGTCGTATGGGCTTTGGCCCTTCACTCTACACCTCAGGAACATGATCTTACTGATTCAGACAGACAACCAGAGAACCATAGTGTCATGTTCTAGCTGAATGAATGGGAAAGGGGGACACACACTCCTACCAACTTTGCAGAGAGGTGATAAGTGTTTGGGAGTGGGCAGTGCAGCACAGCATGCAACAGTCAGCAACATATGTGGCAGGAATGGAAGACATGCCCACTGACGTTCTCAGATACTCCGTGTCACAGCCTCAAGAGGATAAGCACTGAGTGAATGTAGCAGAGCTACTGTTTCAGTGGTGGGGTTGACCACAACTGGACCTTTTTGCATCCCCACACATTGCAAAACAGCTACTTCTTTTGTTTCTCACTCCAGGCCTGGGTTTTTTGGCAAGACACATTGTCTGCAACATCCCAATCAGCCTGTGCTGTCAAGTGCTATTGCTGCCCTGATGCAGGTTGACATTGGCCAGGGTGACTCCCATGTCTAGGGATTTATGATGGCATGGCTCACTCAGAGTCCCCTTACAAAAATTTGACACAGCATAGCCTTTAACCTCTCTCACCTCCTGACATTGAACTGGGTGGGATATCATCAAATAATCACACAGCATACCAGAATAACTGTTCATATGCAATCTCTTTACTGGGAGTAGGACTGAAAAGAAGATCTTCTTCAAGGATATCTCTTGCAGCAGGCCACACATGCTAGGAATCTCCATTGTCAGGCACCAGGATCACGCTGAAGCTTTTTCACTAGCAGTCTGCCTGGGACCACTCGCGACAACGTCACCACATCAGTGTTCCCATATATAGTCATGAGTGGCCCCATGCACTCCTCAGTTCTTTTCCCGCCATCGACCATTGTGCTTCAGACTCGCAGAGCACTGTCACTTCAGTCGACCACCATTTTCTAGAAATGAGAGTTCGGTTTGTTAACTCTTGCCCTAGTTTTCTATCATTTTAATCCTAAAGTGATTTCTCTTTCTCGCCTTCATTTATGTCCTCGGATTCCTACTTCAGATGTTGCAAGGGTGGGCAGAAGATCTTGGACAAGGCTGTATATGACACCTGCATTTGTTTCCTGGGTGCCACTCACTATGTTCAGGCCTGTGAAATCTGCAGCAGGTTTAGCTAGTCCACCCACTGCTGTCATCTAAAAGCTTAAAGCCTTCCTGATGGAGCAGCAGGTTGCCATTCTGGACAGGGTCCTTCAGGCCAGAGGCTCCCCTGCTTCCTCGGCTCCGTCCTCTGGCTCCCACTCTACTAAGGCCCTTGAAAAGTCATTGCAGGGGAAGCACCGCCATCGGGACAAGGATCATCACTCCCGTGAATGGTCTTGGTTGCCGTGCCCAGCATCAATCATTTATTTATTTTTTTTGTCCTCCCTTTCCCATCCTTCGGGAATCAGCCCCTGACCCTTTGCCACACCCCCATGCCCAGGCTTACCCCTCTGGATGGGGCCACTGGTCGGGCACCCCCTCCCCATGGAACATGGTCTCAAGCCCTGGCTTGCCCACCAGGGTGGGGCCATGGGAGCGGGACCACCAGGTGGACATGGGTCTCAGCTGGAGCTGCAGCAGGCAGGGGCGTCATGGATGGGGATGAATTTTAGCAGCAGTAGAGATCCCTGGGGGTGGGGATGTGAAATGAAGGCCAGCTTCCACCCTACCCCCTCCGATGTGAGGCACTGGCAGTGGTGATACCCCCAGCCTCTGCCAGAGACCACAGAGCACAGGACAATCTTTCCACCCTCCCCCTGGAGAAGGACAGCAGTCTGTGGGATGCTCGATCCTTCTCCCCCAGCTGTCCCTCTGACTCCTGAATCCATTTCTGAACCCAAGATGTTGATGCTGCAAGTGGATGCCTTGCTGCTGCACCGGTGGGCAGGGATAACATCAACCATGGGTCGGCGACAGCTCCAGCTGCCTCCCCAGCCCTCTTAGCCACAAGGGCAGTTTTGGCAGCTCTCTCCACCGGGGCCTCCCAATCCAGTGGTAGTTCATCGTCAATGGGTTCTCCTAACCTTCTGCCGAAGATCCCCACTGCCTCCCTCACCCTATCAGACACAGGAGGGCTCCATTGAAGCTGGGCCCTCATCACTGGGGCTTCCTCTGTTACCCCCTCCAATGTGCCGCCCCTGTTGAATGCCCCTCTGCCTTCTCAGGGGGAGCAATCAGGCAGTGGTGTTGGCCTCTTGCTGGCTGGCGATGGCCATTCTTTGTTGGGTGCTCAACCCATTTTGTCAATGACCTTGGCTGTCCCATTGATGATGGGGATGCAAGTCCCCCAGCTGGTACCCCAACTTTCCCCCATTTCATTGATCTTCCATCCTCCATTTCTGATGCCGGGGCCACAGTACCCTCCACCTCACCCCTAAGGTGCCCTGTCCACACTAGTGATGGTGGATGTCCAGGTCCTGTTTTCTTCTGTCCTGGATCTTTTGCAGAGGATGGTCCCACCCTCAGCCCCATCACCAGTGGGACCCTCTCAGCCACCTGCGGTGCTGTCACACCATCCATCGACGAGACCTGCCCCTTCCCGAGCGTCATTGTCCTAGGTTCCTCCATCTGAGCCCGGTGATGACAATGACTGCTGTCCTGATTTCTTCCTTCCTTCCAAAGGACGAGGACAAGGATGATGAGGATGTGGGAGCCAGAACCCCCTCCAGCATCTCAGCGTTCTCTTCTGTGGGGGATTTAAGAATGCATGGGATAGACATAAAGGAATTCTGGAAGTCATGGTCAAGGGGCAACTGACTTCTAGGAAAACATAAAGTAAACTTACAAGCTCAAATGGGCAGACTGGGTGGGTCGTAGGACCTTATCTGCTGACACTGTCTATGTATCTATGACTCCTCCAAATATGCTCTTTGGTCCTCCGCCGCACAGACGAGATGTTCTTCATCACTGTAATATGACAACTGAGTCTGTGGAACAAGAAATTCCAGGCGGAACCTGGCACATTACTTAGGCCTGCCAGAGTCCACCACTCATCAACACTGATGCATATGAGAATGCTGTCCTAGCTACCTGGTACAGGCTCCACCTGGCTCCCCCTTGCCCAGAAGGTGGACAAACTGTGCCAGGCCCCTTAGGGGAAGCCTTTCTTCTCTGGGCCCCCCTTAGGTGAACTCAGTCATCATAGCTGTGGCCCATTATCAATCCAAAGTCCCCAGCATCTTAGCTCCCTCCCTTCTGATAAGGAGTCCAGGAAGCTGGACCTGATGGGTAAGAAGGTATTCGCCTCCTCTACCCTAGTCATGGGTCACATGCTGAAGTACAAAAATGACCTCTGGAAATTGGCTAGAGCTGCTGCTCAGTCTCCTGGATTGGCCTCAGAAGTAGGAAATGCTCAAGGCCTTCCAGTTGGGGGCGGACGTGGGCAGGCACCATTGAGGACTGCCTATGATGCAGTGAATGCTTAGCCAGGGCCTTGGTGGTAGGTGTTCACCTCAGGAGGTACTCCTAGGTTAGGGTTTCAGGACTCATGGCGGATGTCCAGCAGTCTATCCTGAATACTCTTTTCAGGGGCCATGAGCTATTTGGGGGTGATGTGCAGGACATCCTCAGTGACCTACAGGTCTCGGGTAGATCCTTTTGCTCTGTTCACTCCTATCACACTCATCAGAAGAGTGGACAGGGGGTGCCCTTTTGGTATGCTACCAACTGCCCAATGTCCACTTTCAAGCAGCCCAGTAAACGCAAAGTTTCCACAGCCCTACCGGCATCCACCTCCACCACTGGAAAGTCCTCTTGAGGAGGAGGTTCAGGCCCGGTCATGGGCTCAGCCTGAGTCTGACTCCTTGCCTGACCCCCTCTACCTGGGCCCCCAAAATGTGGTGTTTGGGGGTCGTTTCTTCCTCCATCTGGAAGGGTGGCAGGAGATCATTACAGATGCCTGGGTGCTCCAGCTGATAGAACATGATCATGCCCTGGAGTTCCTCGAGACACCTCCAAATCTCCCTCTGAGACCCTCATCTTATCCTCCAGACCACGTTCCCCTGCTGCTGGGGGAGAGCCATATGTTACTACAAAAACAGGCCATAGAACTGGTCCCAAAAAGTCAGCTGAACTGGGGGTTCTATTTCCATTTCTTCCTCGTCCCCAAATCCACCGGGGACCTGCAATCCATGCTGGACCTGCACAATCTGAACCTCTTTATCCAATACAAGAAGTTCAGGATGGTCACTCTCCTGGGACTGTTGCCTTTGCTGTGGCAGTGAGACTGGATCTGTTCCCTGAATATACAGGACGCCTACCTGCACATCAAGATCTGTCTGGATCACAGAAAGTTTCTCAGGTTCTGGTTTCAGGACCAGCACTACCAATTCAGGGCCCTTCCCTTTGGCTTATTCTCAACATCTTGGGTATTTACCAAGTGTCTAGTGGTAGTGGCCCTCAGGAGGGAAGGCTTCTATGTCTTCCCCTCTCTGGATGACTGGTTGCTAAAAGTTCAGTCAAGGGAACATCTGTCCATGACCCTGACACATACTCTACAGTTGTTTGCCAGTCTGGGGATAACCATCAGCCACACCAAATCAGTCTTATCTCTCGACCAGCATCTCCAGTTATAGGGGCAATACTGGACAGCACCCAGGGCTATGCTTTCCTCCCCCAGACAGGGTGGAGCGACTCATGGCACAGGCCTGGGAACTCTACAACTGTCAATATTTCATGTTCAGGACATATCTTCGGATGCTGGGACTGATAGCAGCTGCCTTCGCTATGGTCCCTCTGGCATGCCTCCACATGCACATCCCCCAATGAACCCTATGGGTGCAGTGGGACCAGAAAACCGATGACCTAGAGCAGAACGTATTGGTGTCATCACCGGCAAAGAAGATTCTCCTGTGGTAGATGGAACCCAACCATTTGCTAAAGGGGGGGGGTTACTTTCCTGATTCCCTTCCCTCATCAGGTCCTCACCATGGATGCCTCAGGGATGGGCTGGGGGTGCATCTGGGCTCTCATCAGACACAAAGAACACATACCAACATGGAGGCTTCCCTCCACATAAACATCTTGGAGATGAGGGCTGTTCTGTATGCTATACAAGCCTTCCAGAACCACCTGTCCCGAGGACCTCTGCTTGTGCAAATGGACACCATAAGCGTGGTCCACTACATCAACAAGCAAGGGGGGACCCACTCTTACCCCTTGTGCAGGGAGGCGATGAGGGTTTGATACTAGGCTCTGGAACACAGTCTAGAACTGTTGGCTGTCCATGTCCCAGGTGCCCAAAACTTCCTGGCAGATAGCCTAAGCCAGTCACAGTCCAGGGTGCATGACTGGGAGCTGCTGTCCTCAGTCATAGATGACCTGTTCAGATGGTGGGGTTGCCCGAAGCTGGACCTTTTTCCATCCCCACACAACGCAAAACTGCCACTTTTCTGCTCGCTCAATCCATGGCCTGGAGTTTTTTGGTGTGACTCATTGTCCCTCTTGTGGAAAGGAAGGTTTCTCTACGCCTTCCCTCCCTTTCCCCTGATCTAGAGAGTGCTCTTCCCCCTGATCTAGAGAGTGCTGGTAAAGCTTGAAATGGAGGGAGCCACCATTATTCTAGTGGCCCTTTTTTGGCTGCAGCAGATCTGGTTTCCATTGTTACAACAGCTGGCAACGGAGGCCCTGGTCCCTCTCCCTCTGTGCCCAGGGCTACTGTCACAGAACTAGGGGACCCTAGTCCATTTGAATCTTTGATCCTTTCATTTGCATGCCTGGCTTCTGAGGATGTAGCCATCACCAGGTTCGGTGTCGCCCCTAAGGTAGCTGATGTCCTGGTGACTGCCAGAAGACCTTCCACCATGAAGTGGAAGCATTTCACCTTATGGGCTGCTTCCCACCACTTAGACCCGTTCACCTGCCCAGTGAATCAGATCCTTGAATACTTACTGTCCTTATTGGATGCTGGTCTAAAACACTCATCTCTGAAGGTGCACTTGTCTGCCATTTCAGCTTTCCATGTGCCCATCAAAGGTCACACGGTGGCCCAGCTAAACATGACCCTTACATTTCTGAGGGGCTTCCTTCACTTAAAGCCCCATCTGCAACCCTGTCCTGGCATGGGTCTTGGACTTTATCTTAAAGAAGCTTACTTTAGCTCCTTTTGAGCCTGCTTTGTCTTGTGAGCTATGCCTTCTGTCATTAGTTTTGGTTGCTATTACATCTGCTCGGAGGATTTCCAAGCTCCAGGCATTTATGTGTGAACAACCTTACTTGATTTTCCAGAAGGACAAGGGTGTCCTTGTGCACTACCCTAAGTTCTTGCCTAAGGTGGTGTCTGAGTTTACCTTAAATCAAACCATCCACCTGCCTGTCCATTTTCTGGGGCATGCCAGTCTAGGGGAAGCATTGCTCCACACTTTAGATGTACATAGAATTCTTAGATATTATGTTTACTGCACAAAGAACTTAAGGAAGTCCTCACAGCTTTGTGTTTCCTTCGCACCTGGGAAAGAGGGCATTCCACTTTCTAAGCAGTGCCTGTCCAAATGGTTGGCCAACTCCATTATGTTCTGTTACAAAAAAGGACGGTAAGGAACTTCTGGAAGCTGTCAAGGGCCATTCTACCAGAGGCATGGTGACTTCCGTTGCCTGTTTTAGGGGGTGTCCATTGCTGAGATTTGCATCGTGGCCACATGGAGTACTGTCCATATGTTCACTAGACACTAGAGTCTAGATATTGCCTCCAGGAAGTGGGCAAACTTCAGCCTCACTGTACTACAGGGCCTCCATTCTTAGATCCCTGCTTTCCATTCTCACTTCCTGATCTCAGCTGCATCACTGCTTGGGACTTGTTCCTAGTGTGTTACCTGCTGCAAAGAAATATCCTCGAAGAAGATATAAGTTATGTTAAGAACTTATCATAACAGTAGATCTTCAAGAGAATCTCTTGCAGCAGGTCAATCCTTCCTGGGCCCATTAGTTGAGTCCTCAGAACCCCCAGTCCTCACGTCTTCCCTCCCTCCTCCCCTCCCTCCTTCCCCCTGCATTCCTAGTCTCTCCTCCTCTTCTCCTCTTTCCAGGATGATCAGCTTTCTGTATTTAAGATCTTTTCTGGTAGTTTCTCTGGCTCTTCTTGGTTCCCTCGGGGGCTTGTCCTCATGGGATGGTCTCCGGTGGGGAACTGAGGAGTGCATGGGGTTGCCCATGACTATATAGGGGGAATGCTGATGTGGTGATATCGTGGGTGGCCACAGGTAGACTTCTGGTGAAAAAACTTCTGTGTGATCTTGGTGCCTCATGGCAGAGGTTCCTAGTGTGTGACTTGCTAGTGTGTTACCTGCTGCAAGAGATTCTCTTGAAGATCTACTATTATTGCAAGTTCTTACATAACTGTTCTTTCATTTATGCACTCAACACTTCTTTCATTACGTTGGGATGTTATGTCCCAGATACAGTTCATGGTTTTCAGTTCAATTTCTTATTCCCTTTCCTTAATGCTGAGGTCACACAACCACTGGTTTGGTTGGATCCCATTGATGGACTTTCCTATCCCATTCTATCCATTCCCTTTAGCTTATAGCTGGCTGATGTGGGGACTAGCCTTACGCCACCATCAGATACCTCTTTGGGTACTGTACTCAACACCCTTTTTGATGTACCATCACCACAGGGCCCTCTGCCTCATTGTGTCTCTCTGCATACTCAGTTGGTAAGTACACATGCTCATTACCTTAAAGTTGCTGATCCCTCAAGTTATTACCAGTTCAGGGTCCCCATATTTTATCCACTGCTCTTCTCCATTGTGCTCACTCAGCATCTTCAGTAAATCCCTCCAGGCCTGGAAGTCATCAATGGTACATCTCTTGAGAGGATGCCCACCAGGTAGACCCACTTTTGTCCCTGTGATGTCTCTCCCTTCCAGTCCCTGCTTCTACAACTTCCATGCTATCTGCCTAGAAGCATCCAAACCCAAAGCTGTTGGCCTGAGTGACCCATTGACCTAACCCAGTGGGGTAGCCCTGACATGTGGGGAATGCATAATTTGGTCCCCTGATGCTTGGCAAAGACACACCTGATTTAGGAAACCATTGCTGGTCACCCCCCCATCCAAGAGGCTCCAAACTGATGTGACCCAGCTTCCTGCATTACCACTGAATCCTTCCTGGGTCCACTAGTAGAGTCCTCAGAACCCCCAGTCCTCAAGCCCTTCTGCTCCCTGATGTTGCGGGAAAACAGAGACCACCGAGGGTCTCCGTGCCACCCAGCACCTGGCACTTTGCCACTAAGCCTGGCCCAGATTGATCCCCTCTGACTCTTGATGGTGCCCCAAGGTACTGGAGAGTGCTCCTGCCACCCTTTATCCTTGTGCCCTCCATTAAGCCAGGCCTGGTAGGCCCACTCCACCCCCTCAAGTCCTGTACCTAACACGCTAGACTGGGTACAGATGCCACCTCCTCTCTATGCTTGCTAGACCTCAGTTCAACCCCCAAACAGCCATCCCAGACAGCGCTCTCTCTCCTGCCAAATCTATACTTATATTTCCCTTTCCCTAGTCTCCTGCCCTCCTCTTATGGGACAAAGCGATTGGCCTGCTGTCACACAGAGCTTTGATGTGCTCACTAGTAACAACCCAACCCCTTTCCTGGTGAAAGGGTTGTTTCATCTCTGTTGGGGGGACAGTCCCTATATACCTCCCACCAATTCCACTGCTGCAGTGGGCAGTGGATAAACACAGGAATCAGTCAGTCACCATGATTCTGGTAGCCCCTCTTTGGCCCAGGCAAATTTGGTTTTCACTATTGTGGGAATGGGCAGTTGAGCCTCCATTTCAGTTGCCACACAGCTTGGGTCTGTTGTCCCAATTTTAGGGCAAGGTGCTGCACCCAGACCTTGGCTTTCATTACTGCTGTTCTATGCATGGATCCTGAGGATGTGTAGACATTGCCTGTTTTAGCATCTCTCCAGAGGTGTCGGCTATTCTACTGGTGGCTAGACAGCCTTCTACTAGACACATGTACTCACTGAAGTGGAAGCAGTTGAGTATCTGGTGTCAGTCCAGGTCCTTAGGACAATTACACTGTCCAATCCTAGAGATTTAATACCTTCTCCACCGTTGACAGTCAGGTTTACAGTACTCTCACTGTTAAAATGCCTTCGTTGGACAGATTATATTTCCTCCCAATCACTAGGGAGGTCAGTATCCAAGTAGTGTCTTTCCAGGTTGATTTCTTTCTGCACTGGGTTTAGCTGCCAAACATAGGAAAGGAACTGTCTGGTAGGGTAATTGGGCATGCCACAAGGGGCATAGCTGCTTTGTGGCATGTTTTTGGTTGGTCATTGTGGATGAGATTTGTAATGTGCTGCAGTCTTACCACCTTGGAACTTGATCCTGTCAGATCTCAGAAACTAAGTAGTGTCAGGCCTGGTCTATAGTCCAATGGGATACCTCCAATGAACACAAAGTGCTGCAAGAAGTGGTATTGGTAGTTCTGCAGGAGGCACCCTCCCCTTGATTATAAGTAATCATACTGATGTCCCCACATGGTGTTAGGGGGACACTGTATTATCACTAGGTACCATTTTTCAGATGAGATGTTAACGTAAAGTCCCACTTGCCTGTACTGGTGGTTGTTTAGGTGCAAGTTAAAGATCACAGAGACAGTTCTTGAAAATAATTGGGGAATTTCGCTAGTGTCTGAGCAAATTTACTCCCATTCACAGATCCACCAACAAATTTACATGGTTTCATTTCAATGTATATCTCCCTGAACGTCAGGTTTATGCTTCTATGCTGCTCTTCCATCCCCATCTCACATCAGTTCATGCTTGGCAAACTAAACTCCCCCTGCTCTACCCTGTTTCCATCTTTATTGCTGGCATCTTCTGCTGCCCCAGTTCCAAACCAGATTCAATCACCCGGCCTTCTCTCCTTGATCTCTTCCCTAATTGCCTCAGGTGAACTCATTGTTCTGGGTGATTCAATTCTACTTGCCCCACCACCCCCACACACACACAGACTCTCCAAAAATTTAGTTCAGAACATTCAGGCTCTTCAACTCACTAAGCATATCTCGAAGCCTACATGGTTGAATCCTTCGTCCTCTAACTACTTGCTCTTACACTAGGTTTTATCCCCCCCCCACTGTATTATGGAAGTTGGCACTCATCGTGACACATTTAGTGATAATCACATGGTCTCATGGCCTGCTGTGTATGGAAGGTTCACTGTCCCAAAATTCAGCCCTTGGTCATCCAGTTCTGGTCCTTCAGGTCACTTGACATGTCTACCCTACTGGTAGACCTTCACAACATTGACTGGTCCTTTATCTCCACATTTATTGATGTGGATGATGCTGTCTCTAGTTTAACTTCTTGGTTGCCTGGAACAAACACACCCCTTCCCAGAGGGACAGAGGCAGAGGTTGCCACTATCTCTGGGCATCAACTGAGCTAATAATCTGCCTTAAAGTTAGACATTCTGCCTATCTCCTCTACAAGGCCCCTGACACCTTACAAGATGCTTTATACCCTTGAACAAAAGCTACCAAGCATGCCAGATCAAATTACTTTGCTTCCGTCCTTCAGAACATTATCAACTGCCCCTCCAAGTTCTGGAAGGTTATACACTCCCTTTTAAATCTATCTACCCAGTCTCCCATCCCTGCTCTCAGACATGGGAGTTCTACTGTTTTAGGCCCTGTCAAAGTTGTCTCCACCTTTAACAACTACTTTTACAACCTGTGCCCACTCACCACTCCCCTGCTTCTTTTCTTCTCCACCCAGTCACCCTTTTTTCCTCCACTTCTCTTTCTCTCCTACCACTGTTGTGGCTACTCTTGCTAACCTGCTGGCACTTAACACCTCCATAGGGAATAGCCCAGATGGACCCGGGCCTCAAACATCTCCTATCTTTCGGCTCCTTCTGTGGTGTCGCCTGTATCAGACCTCCTCAATCTCTCCTTCCTCTCTGGTATGGTTCCTGTTGTATGGAAGAGGACTTAAGTCACCCCCTTCCTAATGGGGGTGATTCCACTGACACAGGTAACTACCAACCCATATCCCTTCTTCCTGTCTCTCACTTTCTTGACTTGTCCTTCTTCCTAACCACATTGTAGCTTGGCTTTAGAAAATCCCACTCCACTGTTTCCTCCCTAATTAAGCTCACTGATACCATCCTGAAGGGGATGGATCAGGGCCTTTTCACCATTGCCATCTTTATTGACTTGACCAAAGCCTTCGACAGTGTTGACCACCCCATCCCACTGGAGAGACTTGCTGGGGCTGGACTATCTGATTTCACAGTAAAATGGTTATCTGCTACCTTGTGAATAGTTATCAAGCAGTCCTCATTGGTGACTTTCTCTCCCCCCCAACTCCCAGTTTATTCATGAGTTCCACAAGGTTTTAGTCCCATCCTTTTCCTAGTTTTCCTTAACAATCTCCCAAAGGCATGCATCTCTTCGTACATCCACTTGTATGCAGATGCCACTGTGATTTTTGCTTGTGGCCCCTCTGACATGTGTGCTCAGCTTCAGTGGGACTTCAACAATGTCTAATGTTGGCCCCATACTGACTGTCTTACTCTCAGTGTTAAGAAAACTGTCTCCATGACCTTTAGCACCACACAGAGACTGGCCAAATTATAGTCTTTCCTGGTTCTTCTTGACCCTGGATGGAGCACAGGAAGAAATTAGCTCCTTCAGAGACCTCAGATTTTGGTTGGACCATCATCTTGACCTCTTCTACTACCTTGATGTCATCAGAAAGACTCTACATAATAAACTTAGTGCAATTACAAGAATAAAGTATGTATCCCATCCCCCTCACCATAAGACTGTTGAAAAAAGTATCCTTCTATTTCTTTCACTATTGGAATGTTGTGTATAGCACTGCTCCAAAAATCACTCTTTCCTGGCTGCTCCCCGTTTTCATGCCTTCTGTCACTTTCCTCTTGACTACTCTTCCCACACTCACCACTGCACTACTCCCTTTACATCTGCCTTGCTCTCCATTCCATAGTGGGGTAAAGCCTCTCCCTTAGTGTTTTTTATTTAGTAATATATTGAAAAGTTTCACCAGGCAGGCACACTGAACAACAAGTTGCTCATCTCCAGGGGCATCCTGGGGAGAGGGGATGGACGTTACAACATAAATTACAGTACATTAACAAGGTCAGCATATGTCAGTACAAATAATACATTATAATACATAATAATTCTGTTGTATACAGCAAATGGAGAATACATATTTAGTGCTTAGCAATTAGTAATACAAGAAAATGATTCAACAATTATAGGGAATGGGAAGAAGGAGAATGAAACAATCTAGACACTTGATTACTCAATGTCATAAACTGTACATACATACATACATACACAATATCTTAGTTCATCACATAGAAGTGCATGAGCCTGGGAACAATTATTGCAGCTTAAGGAAAGGCAGAGATGAATTTCAGGATTATGAGGAACAGGTAGTGTATCCATATTCAATAGAAAGACAGAAGAGGAAAGGGTGGGAGAGGGAGGTGGGAGAGTTTAAAAGCAGGTGCAATTGGGAGAGAAGAAGTTGTACAGGGATGAAGAGAAGGAGAGAGGAGAGGAGGAGGAGTGTCTTATTTGATGAGGTAGTGAGTTCCATAGCTTAGGAAAGCGGTGTGAGAATGCCGACTGCCCTACTGAGGTAGATCGGCAAGGGACTGCCACAGTTCGAGGATCGTAGGATCTTAGGGAGTGAGGGGGGGAGGGGTGTTAACAGAGGAGGAGAGGTAGGATGGGAGGGACCTGAACCAAAGGTTTGAAATACATTTAGCACTTATCCCATGTCCCAAAGTTTGGCATGGAATTGTTCCAGTATACCTCTGCTCTTTTCTCTCTCTCCTGTCTTCTTCCTTCCTTCCTCTGCTTCCTCTGAATCCTTCATAACCTCAACCCCTGCTCCTTCTTGTTGTCCCATATGAAAACCATTGTTGGTCAAGCTGCCTTTTCATACAGCACCCCCCCAAGTCCAAACTTCACCTTCACCTTCCCATCTGCTCCTCCTGTTCTCTCTCCACCCTGCAGGTTTGTGTTTCTATTCTCCCTCTGTCCTGAAGGATGTGCTCTATGACCACACCACTCATAACTGTTCCTGCTCCTGATCCCTACTCCATGTCTGTCCTGCTTGGAAATTGGATGTGGCTGACTGTGGCATTACGTGACGATAACAATGGGCCCCCTTTAATCTTTGGAATTTTTTTGTCTTTGTACAGATTGCACTGGTCCATATTGCACATGTTGTCTACTGTATTTGCACTACCCTGTGCTTCATTAATTTTATGCCTGCACCTTGTTTTTGATGTATTACCTTGTTAATTATTGTTGTGCTCCCTTTCCCTTTCTCCTTGGATGCATCTTGAAATGAGCTGTTCTTGGCTCAGTATGCTTTTCTTGGTGAAAAACTTTTTAAAAAAAGTAAATAAATTTATAAATAAATAAGATAGATCTTCAAGAGAATCTCCTCCACACAGTCACACAACACCCTTCCCCCATCACTCTGTGAGGAAGAGTGCTGGGGTTTCCTTTTAGGAGTGCTGTTTATTGGTCACCATACATGTTTCGGCTTCTTGCCTCTCCTGCCCTGATTGGGCTCAGGAGGATTCTTGGTGCATCATGGTATGATGTTTTGTCCTGTTTGGTTGGTAAATTGTTGAACTCTGTTTATTGATATCAGGAACTGGAGTGGATGGGGGCTACCCATGTTATGTAGGTGATGCTGATGTGTACAACACTGTACTTCAGCTGCACAACAATGTGGGAGGCCCCAGCCTTGAAAATTTTCCCGTAGGGTCCAGATGCCGATGGCTTACAATTCAATGTGTGCAGCTCTATGTAGGAGATTCCCTTGAAGATCTATTGTTACTGACAATTAACACAACTTTACTTTTTATAGTGGCTGGCACTTTTATTAAAACTGAATGGTAGCAGAAGATCATGAACTCGGGACCATCATTATAATGATTTATGTGTAAATATTTCAGCTGATGAGTGCGAGGACAGCTTTGTTCACCGAGATTGTATTAGCTGCTGTCCGCCAACCTGTACATTTGAAAAGGAGTGCCTTGGGAGCAATCTTCATTGTCTGGATGGGTGTTACTGCCCAGAGGGTAAGGGACATTATTCCTTCTCTGTATGTCTTTGAGTGTTAGATACTGCCTAATTCATGGAAGCTGATATAAGCAAGGTATTGTAACAGTACTGAAGATGGACACAGTTAACTGTGTGACATCTTATACCTTTGGTGCAGAAGAAACACAGTGTTTGTTGGGGTCATGGAGCTTGTTTCATCAAGAAATGTCACAGTTCAATACTTTGATGTACTTTTAGACATTCAGAGGGTAAAGTAACACTACAGCAATCCAGCTCCACTTTTTTCTGCAGCTGAGTCAGACTTTCAGTTTTATTCCCTGAACATAACGTATATGGGCCCTCTTCTCACATTACCACCACTGTATTGCTTCTGATATTTCAGCTTTTCATTTTATTTTGCAGCCCCTAGTTTTTTTATGATATATTTTGCTAGGATAGCCCAACTGAAATGCAACATCTTATTTTCTGTGGGGTTCTGCTTCTTCCCATTTCAGCAGCTGGGTGAAGTGGAACTCTGTGAGGTTAAGTGTCTTGCCCAAAATTTGTGTGCAGTAAATATTTGGCTCTTGCAAGGTCTGAACCTGAGATTTCTTGGTTCCCAAGCTAGTGCTCTAACCACTAAACCATACTGCTTTTGGATTGCAGAAGGCTTTCCCAGTAAAGATCTGTATTGCCCCCTCTATTATTTGTTTCAAATCCAGATTGAAAACCTTGGTTATTCAAAAAGTATTTTCAGCTTGATGCCCACTTTAATAATGAAACTCTTACAGTTATCTGCATTTTACATTTACTTATTATATGAAGCATTTTTATATTTGTAGTTAGACATTAAAAAACTGGGATTTGCTGAGCATACATTGATTATTTATGTGAATGTTGTATTTGTGTTTTTTTTGTGTGTTTTTGTGTGTACTGTGAACATTTGAAAAGGCATTTTTAATGAACTGTCTGTGTCAATCTGACTTAAAAATACTGACATTAGGAAATGTAGAAACATAAATGTGAAAATGGTTTGAAACCCCATTAGGATAAATTAGGGATCTATCCAGCAGTTAACCAGAGTAAAGGTAAAACAAAGGGATTTTAAATTTAGTTGTATGAAAGTGGATTGTAATATGCAAACTTTTACAATTGGCTTTTATGGATCATATGTTAAAACACAGTTGTCTTATTCAAATGCACAAAAACAGTTACATTTTCATAGTATGTTGAAGCAATAAGGCACGATGGGGCATTGGTTGTACTAGGTTTACTCCATGGTCAAGGGTGCATTAAGGCATGAGGCAAAGGTGAGTGTCTTCTGCCCTTGGCAATGGGGTAAACCTAGCAGAGTGCCTTATTGCTTATATAAAATGCATTCAACATGTTAAAATAGCTCACACACATTTTTAAATAAATTGATTAAATTAATTATTTATTGAACATATTATTATGCATGAAGAAACAGTTCCCAAACGTGGGAGGGTACCATCAGGGTATTCTATATGGTTCAGTTTAATTATTTGCAGTAGAGAATTTTTTTTTCATTTTTAATATTTCAGCAACCCCCCTCAGCACTCCACTCTCTATTTTACCCTGTCTACAATCTAGCAAATGCTGCTGTTTCAACCCTACTTATGCAAGAAATATTACTGGCATATAATGAGAAGAATGGTACTTTCTTGACATCAGCTCCCACTAATGGAAGCAATCTGCTGGCTCAGTTCTAGTACCAGAGTGCACCGCATATGACTTCTGGTTTTAGCAGGCAGTGGGTGTAGCAGTAGAAGTCAATACAAGTTTAAACCTTTTTTTATTTACCTTTATCCACATATGTTGTGGAACTGACTGCAGTTCACTGCAGAGCTGATGGAAGCTGAACAGACACGTCAGATGACTGCATGGAGAATGACTCAGGTAGCGAATGGGTAGGCTGTGGGCATAAGGGGAAGGAGAGAGTTCTATTTGATGTGGCAGTGAGATGCAAGAGTGGTCCTCATTGCCAATTTTTCCACTGGTTGTAGTGATGGGTAGACAGGGTGATAAGAGGAAGGAGTGGGAGTACAGGAGCAGGCGGGCAGGTTGGCTGAAAGTCTGGGAAAGAGAGCAAGGAGCACTGTCTTGAGGTGGCCATCAAAAGGGAGCTATAAACAGTGAGAACTGTGGTTCTCTTTTCTTAACTCTGAAAAAACAAAAAAAAGTAAGTATTTCACATTATTTTTTATTGATTTTTTATTTTATTTAAAAGTTGATAACCAAGAAAGGCACCATTGAGCCGAGTCTCATTTCCAGGTGTGACCCAGGGAAAGGGTTACATAGGGATAAAACTGGCAAGAACCAACCATTTCAAGTAAGCAGTTCTCGGGTCACAGTTACAAGACCCTAAACTGTAAGTAACAAACAGGATACAATGAGTACAAGCTAAAGCACATTTGGAAAACAGATTACAATAATGGTGCAGGTAGCTGGCTCTACAATAACCCAAATAAAAATTAGAGTCCTGGATGCTAGATGCAGCAGAAAGTTATACAGTTGCAAGCCAGGGATCCATCAGAAAGAGAGGATGGGGGCGCGGGGGTACGAAGTGAAATTGACAACTACAGGGGGATAGCATTAATTAAGGAGGTGAGAGCTGGGAGCAGTGAGAGCACTTTGGGTGAGGCAGAAGTCTGAGTAGCCTTTTGAGAGAGAAGAAGGAGGAGGAAAGTCAGAGATTAGGGGGGAGAGTAACAGATTCAAAGTTAGTACAGAAGGCTGTAGGATTGCTTTTAATTGTAGTTGGGGAAGTGGTGTGGGAACTAAGACAGACAGGGGATCTTCTGTTGAATTAGGTGGGAAAAACATTAAACTGCTACACTATGGTAGGCGCATTATAGAGCATGAATGGATAACACAGATAAAAACTGCTGTAAAACTAATCATTCTCTAACATCCCTCAGGCCTCCCATTTTTACATTTATATGATTTAGATATGTAGGGAAAAATAATGGATGTCATTTCAAATATTATAAATTCTAAATTGCCCATTAATATTGGAAGGCACTGCATCCTGGCTGGCAGGGACTTGGTTTTAACCATTGGTAATGCTATCTTAATGAAATGGCTAGAAACAAGTCCCAGCCAATCAGGATGAAGGGATTTACTTGCCCATTTTATATTGCATAATACCTCACAGGCACAATCAATGTAAAATAGTGAGGTAACATAGCAGGGTTGGCAGTTGGCAGTTGTCAAGTCAAAGTTCTGTTATTTTCTGTCCATTGATTTCCAGTAGCATCTATATAATATGAACATATAAACATATGAAGAAACCAGCAGAGGAAGGCCATTTGGTCTATTAAGTCTGCTCGTATTGCAGGGTCCACAGCTTGAGCTAATGTCCCTGCCCTCCCTTCCCACTCCTTCCATCCTCCCTACCCATGATTCTTGCCTTCCCCTATGCCTATCCCAGCCTCTCTTAAAGCTGCCCACTGTCTTCAACGAGATGACCTCTTCCAGCAGCACATTTCAATAACAACATAATAATAAAATATATAATAATAATCTGTATGAATTCATTACAAAGTACGGCACAACTCTGTCATGTTAAAAATGTACTTTAATGTGCTGTTCAGGGTAGACGTAAACCATATGCTTATGTTTTGTAGACAGCATATGTTCCCTTCAGCGAGAATTGAAAGACAAAATACCAGTCACACATGGTTCACTACTCTGGCTGTGTTGTATGCTTATGTAGCTAATTTATTTTGACATACAGCTTCATATAACTAGTCAGAAATGGAGGATAAAATATGTATCTGTCCCAAAAGGACATGTATTCTTTCTTGAAGTAAGTAGGCGTAATCAATGACTCTAGCAGTCATACATTTTACTGATAATCCTATAGGCCATGTTAATCACCCAGAAGACTTTTTTTCCAGTTTTTTAAGTAAGTAATAATACCCGACAGGGTGGGCATTATTGGGATATAATGGACCGCCCGGGGCGTAATGAGGCCCGACGCCGCTGACGGAGGGCCTTATAGCCTCTGGAAGGTCCGTTATATCCCATAATGCCCACCCCTGGAGGGTATTATTAACTTTAGAAAATGGTAACATTATTTTTAATAAAGTTTATAAAAAATAAATATTGATGAGAAATTATCAGAGATGTCAGGTTCTGTAAAATAGTCCATTTACTGGCACTAGAGGGTGCTGTTGCTTATGAGAAGGCAGTTTTTTGTATTAAATAAGGACTGCAGTGTTTTGTTATTGTTGGTATTTTAGGAATCTTGCAATAGTTTTTGCATCGGACTATTGTGATCTGTGTAGTAAAAAAATGGTGTTATTTTTACAGTTTAAGCACACAGTTTGCTGTAGGGGTGCAGCGAAAATAATGTGGACATCTATTAAGCAACATTGGAATGGGAAGGTACAAATCGAGTGGGCTGATGAAGTTGGGGGAAAAAAAACAATGTATTTTGATTTACAGTGTGGGGATGATTTGTTTGTGGGCAACCGACAGGTTGTTTTTTTAAGTTCTATCATGGTCGGGCCCTGACGTGGAGCGGTGGTTTCCTGTAATGAGCCCCGGAGATGGAGTAGTGCTGTCGGCTATTGTGTGCGACAGCACAATGGTGATCGGAGGATGGGAGTGGCAGGGACAGTGGTGTTCTGGTGATGTGTGTATGATTATAAAGAAAGAAAGGAAAAGTTTTGGGAATTTTTTTTTATCGTACTATGTGTAAGAGCTGTAGGGACTGGTGTGAGGAGGACTGAGTTGCGTAGGGGCCGTTTGGATGTGTACCCCGCTAAGCGAGTTAAAAAAATTGGCTGGCATGATGTTTGAGGTGGGCACAAGGATACAAGGTGGTAATAGGTACTGCGAAGGAGAACTTGTTATTTGCCGGGCGTTGTTAAGAAATAACAACCCCGGTGCCAGCGTCTGTCAGCCAATCAGAATGCTGCATTTACGATCTTTGCAGCATACCCATTGTCTAAGCAGGAGTAGCACACTAAGCTGAAAGCTTGTTTACAGGTGCAATTTGTGAGCACAGGAAAGTTAAGTGACTTGCTCAGGGTCACACAGTATGCAACTGGGGGCTGTGGGATTCAAACCCAGATCTCCAGATTTGCGACTCAGAGCCTTAAACTACTGTGCCATACTACCTCCCATGACTTAAACAACAGACATAAGAATATAAAATCTGTAACAATCAAAGGCTGTATAACACATATAAAACCTATTTAAAATACATTCAGAGGGAAAATAATTAATCCAATAGATTTATTTTAAACCCATTAAACCATCTTTGCACCTCCCTTTTGTGGCATTTTCCTTGTTATAATACAGGACCTGAATATAGTATTCTTGCTTACTTTCCAACATTTGGAGGAAAAAGAGATACAGTAGACATGAGCCCTCTCAGAAATTGTATTGAAATATCTTCAAACTATGTAAGTTGCTGTACACTTAGGGGTATATTTAGGGGGGCAATATAGTGCAGTGGTTTAAGGCTCTGAGCTGCAAATCTGGAGACCTGGGTTTGAATGCCACAGCCCCGACTTGCATACTGTGTGACCCCTGAGTAAGTCACTTAACTTCCCTGTGCTCCCAGGTTGCACCTGTAAACAAGCTTTCAGTTTAGTGTGTCTCACTTGGTTAAACAATTGGAAAAAAAATATATGTTTGAAATTTATATATTTCAAAACTTCTGTTTATTTTCCTTTTAACAGATAGTGGAAATGATATGATATATGAAAACAGTAATCTGTTTAACTACTAATAAAACTAAAAGAAATCATGTTCTACTTTTTTTAAGATTATTGAAGCAAAATTATTAAATTATGAATAGTGTGTTATGACATACCAATAATACAGGAGTAACTATTTTTCTTATGTTGTTGCTTTACATTTAACTGCCAGTTTTAACTTTTGTAACACATCTCAGCAATTTGAAAATTCAGTTATTTGTCTAAAACATTCCAATTTATAGCTGCTGTTTGAGCATTAAATTTTCTTTTGATGTACAATTGTATAGTTCAATAAACTCCTTTGATTGCTATAGTATTACAGTATGAAAAACATAGGGATATTTTGCTGACCATCAGGTATGTCTTATGCAGCATCTGAACTTGTCTACACTTGTCTTGGAGCTGGAAAAATTAAATGTCAGTTGTTTCACTTAAGCCAGTATATTCTTAATTAACAGGGAGTTGGAGAATTAATATGAATAGAAATTTAAACAATTAGTTACCGCTGCATTTATGTTTGTATTCCAATTCTGGTTAATTATTTAGTACTTTAATAGTGTTACTTTATTTATGCATATGTTGCATACTATTGGTAAATGTGTCTAGCAACTTGTTCTTGCATATAGAAAAAAACTACAGCAATCCACCAAACTTCCAAAGACTTGCCATGGACTTTCTAAATTGTACATATACTGTTTTGATTGAATGCCACAAAGCCATTGAGCATTTAAAATATGGAAGCTGGAAATAAGTAAGTTCATTTCTTCCTTAAAGAGGAAGAAAACTGTTCTCAGCCTATGTAGATTGTGTGAGTGGCAATTTTGCACCATTAATTCCTGCTTAAAGCAGAACCGATCTAAATTGGCATGGTGATTTGCATATACATCCTATGATGCTTTGTATCATTGGGTCATGTGTCATTTTGTATTTCTTTAAAATCTGGCTTTGTTGGCAATCCCCCTGTTGGGTAACCCTTGCCTCAATGCCTTTGTGCTGAGTTTCTTTGCCTTTTTAGCTTGCTTTCTTATTTTAGGCCCACCATGATCCAAACCTGTAAGAGCACACAAGGGCTGGTATGTTTTCTCCTGGGTTGAGAAACAAATGAGGTACACTTATGAATCCTGGGACAACAAAACACATTTGTGTTTTCTGTTCTCAGCCATTGCAGATTGTGTGAGAGGCCATTTAGCACCAGGCACTCCTTTTTAAAGCAGAACCAGTCAGAATTGTCATGGTGATTTGCATATGCATCCCATGATGCTTTGCATTATTGGGGTATATATAATTTTGTATTAATCTGGGGCTTGTTTGTGCTGGGTTTACTACATGCCCAGGGATTGAAGGCAGTTAGCCTATGGTTTTGTTCCTTAAAATACCCTGGGGCATGTGATAAACCCAGCACAACCAATGCCTCATTGTGATTTATTGTGTATTTATAATTTATCCTCTACTTGGTTTAAAAGTTATCTTGTAGGCTATAGCAAATCCTCTAAATGGGGATCCAGCCTTTCCTCAAGGTGAGAGATATCCGATGGAGTACTACTAGGCTCCATCCTATGGCCCATACTGTTTTCCCTATTTATTAATGAAATTCCCTCCCACTGCAGTAAAGCTAAAGTGTTATTGTACACAGATGATGCTGTGCTGTATAGAACAGACTCTGACCTAAAAGCAATAGAACTTAGGCTGTTTGAAGACTTTGCACTCCTGTAAAAATGGTTTCTAACATGTGCTAGGAGTCAGGTGATCCTGGAAGTACTGCAGGGTGAGTTCCTGATTCAGGGCATCACTGAACCAACAAGAGTTGATGCAATTCTTGATCTGGTGCTCACAAATGGGAAGCATGTACAGGAAGCTATGGTCAGGGAGCCACTGAGTGGAAGTGACCATTGCACAGTGTGGTTCCAGTTGGATATGGGCAGGGAAAGCATCCCAACTAAGACCAACATCTTGGATTTCGGGAGGGTGGACTTCAGGAAAATGGGTGAAGTGCTAAGGAACCATCTGATAGACATCAGAGCAAACATGGGAGTGAACCAAAGGTGGTCCATCATTAAGGAAGGAATATTAGTTGCCACAGATGAGTGCATTAGGCTTAGGGGGAAGAACACAAGGGTCAAAGCGCCCAGCTGGTTCAGTTCTGGGGTTGCGCAGGCAGTAAGGGAAAAGAGGTTTACCTATAGAAAATTCAGGAAGACCAAGAGAGAGAGAGAGAGAGCAGTGGATAGGGAAAATTACCTAAGATTGGCCAGTGGGGCAAGTAAGGAAGTCTGGCAAGCAAAGGCACAGAAGGAACTGCAGATAGCTGAAAGAATTAAGAAGGGAGAGAAGACTTTCTTTTGCTATGTAAATGAGAAAAGGGACATGAAGGAAGGGATTGTTAGGCTTAAGAAAGGGGTGGAGTGGGTGGAGGATAATGGGAGAAAAGCAGACATACAAAATGAATACTCCTGTTCTGTTTTCACTAGGGAGAAGGATGGACCAGTGCCTTCAGGAGGGAAAAGAGGAGTGGGGGGAGGGGAACACAGATGTAGTGATAGAGGAGGATAGTGTGAGGGAGGACTGCTGGCACTGTAGGTGGACAAATCACCAGGCCTGGACAGAGTACATCCAAGGGTAGAAGAAGAAGAATCAGCATTTATATAGCGCTTTTCATACATCCAAAGCACTTTACAAGCAATGCTAGACTGGTAGTGAAGCTAATGAATGTGTGGTGGCAGCCATATCGCACATCATCACCCACACACAGCCTGGATAATTGCATGAACTGGTTTATGGGAAGGGGAATGTTGGCCAGGACACCGGGAATGTTCCCTACTCTTTGCAAAGAGTGCCCTGGGTTCTTTTACTTCCACCTGGTCAACACCAGGATGGGCAGAAGGGACCTCGGTTTAACATCTCATCCGAAGGACAGCACACCCCAGCAGTACAGCACCCCCCAATACTGCACTCGGATGCCAGCAATTTTTAGGTGCAAGTCCAATCCCGGTGTGGGATGAGAACCCACGACCTTCTGGTCCAGAGGTGGATGTGCTACCAACTGAGCCACGCTGACAGTTGACAGCTGACAGGTACTAAAGGAACTGGCTGAGGAGCTGGCAGGGCCACTGGCAGACCTATTTAACAGTTCACTAGAGTCAGGAGTGGTACCGCAGGACTGGAGAACAGCACATGTAGTGCCCCTCCACAAAAGCGGACCCAGGGAATTACATACCAGTCAGTCTGACCTCCATTGTGGGCACGCTCATGGATGCCATACTAAAGGAAAGGTTGGTGGAATATCTAGAGGAGCATGGTCTCCAGGATGCAAGGTAGCATGGGGTCATGGGAGGGAGATAGTGTCAAACAAATCTGATTGGCTTCTTTGACTGTGTCACTAAGACAGTAGACAGGGGCCAAGCAGTAGACATCTTTTATATCATTTCAGCAAGGTCTTTGACTCTGTGCCCCACAAAAGGTTGATGAGGAAGTTGGTGGATCTCAGGGTTGGGGAAAAGATGGCCAGATGGGTGGAAAACTGGCTGAGGGACATAACCCAGAGGGTGATTGTGGGGGGAGAGTTATCTGGCACCATAGAGGTAACCAGTGGTGTCCCGCAGGGCTCAGTGCTGGGGCCTGTGTTGTTCAATGTCTTCATCAGTGACACTGGAGATGGCATTAAGGGAAAAATGTGCCTATTCGTGGATGACACCAAGCTCTGTGGGAGAGTGGATACAGCTGAAAGGATACAGAACCTACAGGAAGATCTGGAAAAGCTGGAGAGCTGGTCCAGGATCTGGCAGCTTGGCTTTAATGCCAAGAAATGCAAAGTTATGCATATTGGAGCCAAGAATCCCAGGACAGAGTACTACCTGGGTGGAGTCAGAACATCTGCATCAGAGGAGGAGAAGGACCTGGGAGTTATGATCACTAGTGACCTGAAGCACTCCACACAGTGCAAGAAAGCAGCAGCAAAGGCAAACAAGATGCTGGGATGCATATCTAGGGGGATCAGTAGTAGGAGAGAGGAGGTTATATTGCCCTTGTACAGGCCACTGGTAAGGCAGCATCTAGAGTATGAAATTCAGTACTGGTGCCCACACCTCAAAAAGGACATTACCTGCTGGAGAAGGTCCAGAGGAGGGCTACAAAGACGATAGCCAGTCAGCAGGGTAAGGCATACCAGGAGAGGTTGAGGGCAATGAACATGTACTCTCTGGAAGACAGGAGAGAGAGAGAGAGAGAGAGAGAGAGAGAGAGAGAGGGCATGATTGGGAGCTTCAAGTACTTGAAAGGAATAAATAAGGTTGATAAGGAGAGTCTCCTTAAGCTGAGTGGCAACCATAATACGAGGGGGCTTAGTCTTAAGCTAGATGGTGGGAGGTTTAGGAGGGAGGTCAGGAAGCACTTCTTCACAGAGAGGGTGGTGGACATTTGGAATTCACTGCTGGAAGAGGTCATCTCATTGAAAACAGTGGGCAGCTTTAAGAGAAGCTGAGATAGGCATGGGGGAAGATAAAGATCATGGGTAGGGAGGATGGGAGGAGTGGGGAGGGAGGGCAGGGACATTAGCTAAAGCTGTGGACCCTGCAATACGAGCAGACTTGATAGGCCAAATGGTCTTCTTCTGCTGGCTTCTTCATATGTATGTTTGTATTTATTGCATAACTGAAAACC
Source organism: Neoceratodus forsteri (assembly GCA_016271365.2). NCBI lineage: Eukaryota > Metazoa > Chordata > Ceratodontiformes > Ceratodontidae > Neoceratodus > Neoceratodus forsteri. The sequence continues at coordinate 1,114,382,716 of CM028131.1, forward strand.
TCAGCCATTTACAGTGATCTCAGGTCATTCAAGATTATAAGAGATAGTAGAATTAATTGCTTGTTCTCTGCCATTGTACAAATTACATGAACATTCTTCCCTCTTTGTACTGTCAATAAATAATTAAATAGTGCAACAGTTCAGACTCCAATGTAATAAGTACAATGGTGTGAGTTTGTCATATTGCTGTTTTTAATGGACTTATGCACAATCTGGTTAATGTTCAAGCTACAGTATTCATTATGGCAGAGCATTTTGGAATCAGGCAGTAGATCATCTTGTTTTGAAAACACATAATTGTTTCCTTCTTTGACTAGGGCTCATTATGGAGAATGGGACTTGTATCTCAGTGACCAATTGTCCATGTATTTACCATGGAACAGCCTACCCCTTAGGAACAGTGTTGGAGCAGGAGTGCAGTGCATGGTATGTACATTCTCATGCACTATCAGAAAGTGCATAGGGAATTCTGAAGGTCATGCTAGATAACAGAATAAGAAATGTAATGTTTTGAAATGATTCTAAATCATTATGCCCATCAAATCATATGCCATTCTTTTTTATAGTGTTTGCATAGGTGGTGTTTGGAAGTGCACTGACACAAACTGTTCAGGTATTATTTTTTATTGCATACATTATTTTTTAAGTATATTTACTGTTTTCTATTATGCTCATCACATCAGCCTTATATATAAACTCTATACCTTTTTCTCTACAGCTGAGTGTTCAGTCGTTGGGGACTCCCATGTTACAACATTTGATGGTCGTCATTTCACATTTCTTGGCTTCTGCCAGTACATACTTGTAAAGAGCCATACAAGCAACAAGTTTACAATCACATTACAAAACATGCACTGTGGTCAGGTGAGGGCAAATCATCTTATATGTTAAATAAGAAACCTAGAAATTAAAGATATTTGATTGGCTCAATGGGCAACACTTAGACTACATAAGGGACTAGCAGGAAGTTAGGGTAAACATTTCAACAGATGTTCCCATCTTTTGGGGGGTGGGTGATGTGTTATTGACTTGTCATGTAGTCAAACTCTGGTGAACCATGGGAGAGGCACAAAAATGTCTCAGTCAGTGTGTGGGAGCAAAGGCATCAGGGCAGTTCTGTTATGACACAGTATAGCCCAATACTGCCCACCCTCTCAGGTATTATTGCTTGCTCATTGTATACTTGTGCTTTGATCAAATGTGCTGAAATCTCCTGGGTATGGGAGGGGATTTATTTAACAAAGAACAATTCACTAGCCATGTGTAAATGACAGGATACTGCTGGCATTGCTGGGCAAACATTGGTCTGTTCCAGAGGCAGCTGAAAAAGTGGCCAGGGAAAGAAAAAAGAAAACTATACATTCATTCATTGGTGATGTTTTCATCTAAATGTAAATGAGTAATTGTATAACAGGAATAATGCACAAGAGGGTGGGTGTTATGATGGGATAACATCCTGCTGCGGGTGGTTGGGCCTGATGCTGCAGGCCGAGGGCATCCAACACCCAAGAAGGGATGTTATCCCAACATAACACCCACCCTGGAGAGCATTATTCCTGTTATACAATGACTCATTTACATTTAGATGAAAAAAAAATTGTTACAAAAATTGTGTTTTAATTGTATTTTTGGTAGTTTTAATTGTGGAAGGATATTGGTTCAAAAAGTAGTTCCTTATAGTGTTTGTCCAGCAGGTGGATCTGTTATTTTGTCTGTCTGTGGCTGTCTATTCGTTGCCCCCCATCCTATCCTGGGGTGTCATGTTGAGTTGTAGTATTCAGTTAATTGTTTTTCTGCTGGTATCATTTGGTACATAAAAAAAACAATACTGAAAGAAGCTGAGCTGAACGGTGAGTGAACATTACTATAATGGTCACTTGCTGACTGTTGAAGGACGCTGTGCTCGCTCACATGCTCAGCTCACTTTTTACTGGGTTCGAGTGTTGTTTTACTGATTATAACTTTTTTTTTAAAGTCAAATCTCTGGTTGTGTGAAGGAGTAATGGAGGAAGCAGGAAATGAAGCTGTAGGTGGTGACGGTGTTGGCGAGGTGGGCAGTGGGGAACTGCTGTGAAGCCGGTCATGAAGACGGCTTTCACTTGTTTTTTTTTTTTTAAGTAACAGAATGCAACGTTGTTTGGGGAACGACTGAGGGATCTGGTTTAAACTACTGTGAAGCCGATCGGAAATGAGATGAGGCTTTCACTTTGGCTCAGAGCGGGAATCTCTGAAGCCCATGTCAGAGGGACAGGTGCAGACTAATTTTTATTTTTTTACTTGCTGTGGTCATCTCTGTGCTGGGACTAGAGCTGGGATGTTATGCTGGGGTAACATCCCGGGTCCAGTCCCAGACTGACCAATCAGGGACCAGCATTCTTTCTTGCCATTGTATATTACCAATTAGACTTATTTCTAAGATTGGCAATGATCAGGAAAAAAAGGTCTTGTTCCATTTGAAAAGTTAATTGTAAATCATACGGAAGCTGCACCTTTTATGGTTCGAATAGTTTTTGTTAGCTGGCCTGGTGGCATAGAGGGCTGAGGCACTATAAACCTTACCTCTCCCATGCTGGCAACCTGAGTTTGGGAATGAGTTCGTGCTGCCAGGGGTCAGCCAGGGGGGAGAGGATCGAGGGGCCACCTGGCAGTTCTCCTCTCCTAGATTGGGGTAGTAAGCCGTCCTGGCTCTTGGCTGCCTTTGGGTGAAGAAGCGTTGGTAGTACAAATGTTCAGGTGGCTGGCGGTATCCTGGGTGGGTGGAGCAGGGCTGGTTGTTCAAGAGTGCATGTGCACCTCCACATGCATGAGCTATCTGTGTCTGCCGTTGCAACAGGAAGACAAAAAACAGGAGGAACATGAAGCCCTGCCTTAGGCACTGCATCCCACCCTACTGCTCTGGCAGAAAGGAGAAGGTATGGAGAGAGGTAGAAGACTGGTTGATGGTGCCTGGGTACAGGGATAAACAAGCTGCCCAGTCCCACCCAGGAGCTTAAAAACCTTTATTAAAAAAAAAAACATTTTTCTTTAGAAATAATTACTTTTTATCTGGAATAAACTAAATTAAAATGGTACATGATGTCCGGACTCCAGTTTCTAGATGTATTCTATTACAGAATTAACAAGTACCTCTGACAGAGAAATTGAACTGTTGACAGCAGAGGACGTGTTCTATTTATTGTCAGAGTGATAAGGAAATTCCTAGTAGTTGTAGATTCCTCTGATTACAACTGTTGGAATGGTACATGCAGATAGTCAGTAGAGTCAGTTTAGAATGCTCAGAAGTATATTTTTACACAACCTTGGAATCTGCTAGAGCTGTTCCTGATATATTCACTGTGTAACATTTACACCAAAATATGTTGAAACCAGTTTCTATCTAGCCTCCTCTCTCTCTCTCTTTTTCTCCATTTCTCTTTTCTTCTCTTTTTTCACTATCATTTTGGTTCCATATAACACATGATTTGCAGAATTCAGCTCTCTAGATTTGTTAGCAGTGTAATGAAATTGACAAAGAGTACAATATTGTCTGCTCTTGCAACAAACCCTTAAAAACTAATTTTCTAGCAAGGTGAGGCATGTTTCTCTTTATAGTGTCATTCCTGGGAGGCTCCAAATGTTTCACAGACAAATTACAATTGAACAGTAAATAGAATAGAAGATATAAGTGATTTATTTATTTTTATTTATTTACTGAAATCTTGGATTACAACCTTTGAGCTGAAAGCTTGTTTACAAAGGTTCCATATCATGACAAAACAGGGATAGAGTAGTTATATAAGTAATAACAGTCTTAACAAAGAAAACAAACAGGTATTTCAGATACAGCCATTTAACATGCTGCATTATAAAAGTACAGATATTATGGTGCAGTATATGCAGCAACAAACTCACGTGTAACATAAGTGCACTAATAATGCAAGGCAGGAGAAGGAGAGAGGACCATGGATGGGGAGGGACTGGTAGCAGGGGGTGAGGGGAGGAGAGGAGAGGGATAGTGAATGAAGGACTAAGAGAGGAGATGAGGGGAGGACTGAAGCATCCAAGTAGGCCTTGTCAAAATTTAGCGGATGAGGGAGTAGATAGAGGGGGAGTGAGGGGAAGGGCAGGGCATGTAGATCTGTTTGGGGGTGGTGGGGGAGATGGAGGGACATGGCTGGGGAAACTGAGGGAGGCATTGAGAGAAATATGAAGGTGGAGGATGTAGGAGGGGGAAAGTGGAGGTGTTGATAGGGGATTGAGCAGGTTAAAGGTAGCAGTCACAACAGCTTAGGGTTGCAAGATATTCACAAAGCTTAGCTTTGAATGGTCCGAGTTTAGTATTGGATAGCATGTCCTCACTGAGAGAGTTCAGCCAGAGGAGAGCATGATATAAGAAGGAGCGCTGGCCCTGGGTGCTATGGCGGAAAGGGACTTTTAAGGTCAAGATGTTGGACCCCCTAGTGGTGCGGGTATAGTCAGTGGGGGGAGAGAAGGCTTGGAACACCAGGAGATGAAAGCCCTAGCATATACTTTTTAGCCAGAAGTGATGACATATTGCTGCAGTAAATAGTATCTACAATATCAGGTAAGCTGAGGCAGCCTACATAGGTCAACTGAAAGAAATGGCATTTTAATTCCTTTTCAAAAGCTTCCACTGAGAGTGACTGTCACAGATGGTCAGGCAAGGTACTGTATTTCATAAATGAGAAATGGCCACAGCAAATGCCAGTCTACCTATTGCTTTAGCCATGATCACAGGATAGACAACAGACATGCCTTGATGGAATGAAGAGGGTGGGCCAGAGCATTTTAGATGAATCTTCTTCAAGGGTAGCTCCATAGGGTCATAATAAATTGGACTGTAAGCAATTGTCATCAAGAACTTGAGGGAAGCTTTTACAGGGATGGGGCCACCCACATCAATGTGGCTACATGCACATCAGCAGTACACAGCAAATGAATGCCAGACTAGTGGAAGCTGTATTTCTATCACCTACAGCAGTATTCATTGTCTGAATTTACTACTTATCTGGTAGCTTCTCCTTCAGGAATCCTTAATTGTTGGTGTATGTCACTGCTGAGTAAGGGGATTGCTTGCCATTTTCACTGCAGAAACCCAGTTTACTATGAGGATGCCCATGAGTTGTGCATTTGTTGTTTGGGCCTATTATGTATTCTTTTGTAACAGGGTAAGGCCCACTAGGCACAAGTGCTAGTTTTTAGGAATGACCTAGGAGCATTGGGGTGGTTAGTGACTTGTTCAGAGTCACACAGTATACAAGTGGAGGCTGTGGGAATCAACACCAGGTCTGCTGGATGTACCAAGCTCATTCACAGCTTATTACTCTAACCTCTAAGCTATACTGCCATAGGTATAATAGGTATCATAGGTAATTTTCAAGCTAGCAGACTTGTGACCATAATTGCTTGCCATAGACCACAATTTTAAAATTGAGTAGTTATCTTAATGAAATGTTGGTCAAAGTTAACTTTGAAGTTATTCATACTAGGGCTCTCCACAACTACTGATGGAAGTTCATTCCAGGGTACCACAACCCTTTGATTGAACCAGCTCTTCCATGGGTTACGATTCCATTTAAAATGGACAAGTTGCCTGTCATGTCTCCTGCTACTTCACCAATTAGTCTTGGGCTGGATACCAACCTCTGCCTGAAGGTTGTCATCTCCCATGATTCTATATAACATACACAGATCTCCCCTAAGCCCCCTATAATAAAGGGAATACAGGTTGAGGGATGCCAATCTTGCTTCATACGATATACCCCTTAAACCCCTTATTGATCTAGTAAATCTTCTCTGAACCCTCTCCAGTCTGTTGATATCTTCCTTATTCTGTGGGGACCACACCTGGGCACAATACTCCAGATGGGACCTCACCAAAGCTACATAGAGTGGCATGCCCCAATTGTAACAGAAAAACCTGTGGCATCTGCCAGGGTTTTGACTAGGATACAAAGAGATGCAGGTGGAACGTTTTGGAGTGTTTTCTTCAGAAGCTAGACAAGAATACTACAGTGTCTACTAAGTCATTAAATCTACCACTGTTATTGACACAGAAGTCCTCAAAGGAAAAGGGAGGTTCATGAAAGACATTATGTAAATTGACATGATCAATGGCAAAGAATGTAGTATAGCTGGAATCTTCTTCCTCGGTGGTGAACCACCGAGTTGAAGGGAGTTGGACTGCTCATCATCAGTGAGTCAGCGGTGCTCCCTCACCCATCAGCAATCCAGATCCCCGCTCTCTAAGAGTGATGGTAAGTGAAAAAATGCTGGCAAAACAGGTGGGTTCAGCCTCTACAGGGCTAGAACATCTACCTGAAAATGGCTCATATCCAGTATCCATGGATTCACATCCTTCTATGAGTACCTCAGTCAATGGTCTTGGCCATTGTCAGCATTCCAGGTGATGTGGCAGAAATATGTGAATTGATAAAGAGGTTATTGCTAGGTCTGCTGCAGTTAACAATGTAGGTCACCCCTCAGCCACCACCTCCAGCATTGCTGGCTGGTACTGCAGTGCCTCCTCAGACACTTCCTCTCATTGATGAATTCCCAGCCTCCCCTGGAAGAACAGGAGGATGAGGAGTATAGTCCTAACCTCCTGGATAAGGAGAAGAATTGGGGAGAAGAGGACCCTGAATTGTTTTGGCCCCAGGGTTGTGTGATTCAGCAGCTACTGTGTCCTGTTTGAGTGAAGACACTGTTTTGTACAGGCCCCATTCTAAATGATCCTACTTTTTAATGCAGTAAATCCAGGACGACTTTTAGTTTCTCACTGGAGGATGAGGATTCTCCAAAGAAGAACCTATATGATTTCTTGAAGGTAGAAAGTGCATCAAATTTATGCTGCCCTGGATGATAGTATCTTGACTGTCTGGCACAGGCCTAGTACCTTGCCAGCCATTCCAAGGATGGCAAATAAGCAGTATCTGGCCACTAGGGACAAGAACTATTGTTTCACTGAGCAAGATACTGATTTTGTTGTTATCATGGTTGCCCATGACAGATCTCTGCCCCTCAAAGGATGAGATAGATACAGAATTCTGCACTCTTGGAAAAAGTAAAAAAAGATTGGTGTAAAATACACAGCAGCACAAACCAAATAACTTGGAATCTGCTCTAATGCAGGTAGCACTAACCCCTGTGTGCCTTAAAGTATGAGTACCACGCTTTCTGATAATGAGACTAGAAAATTGGACATTATGGGCAAATGTACCTTTGCAATGAGAATTGCATGCACAGAGACGTGAGCCATATTGTCAACAGCCTGCGTGATCTGCACAATAAAAACAGAAACTCTAAAGTTTCAGTTTATTGGTATGTAAATTGAGGGGAAGCCCCTATTTTATAATTGCAACCATTTGAACACTACAAACTTCAGATAAAAACATAAATGCAGTTAAATTATCATGTGTTGCATAAATATACAGTTCATCTATAGCAGTCACTATCTGAATGCAACGGTCAAGAAATCAGTGTTTCAAAATGAGAAATAGAAACTTATACCATAGGTTTTACAAACATCTAACTTTGGTGCCATGTAAATGGGACTGAGTAAGAGACAGAAAAGTACCTGGTCTTAGCTCAGATCTGAGGGAGAAAAACAAGAACAATTTTACTAGAATGAAGACTGTGACCAGTATCCCTTTTCTTAGAAAGGAACTTTACCACATAGGAGTTTTGTAAACAAAGACGTAGCAATGATAAAATCTTCTGTTTTCAAAACCAAAAAAACCTCGGTGAATCATATGGTTTACTGTGATGTTTCAACAAGGCAAACCAGTAATAAAACATATACAGCCATGAAATAATGGATCAAGGGCACTTGAGAGTTACAGAGGCATTCTTATAGACACAGTCACCATAATCAAGTTGAAGAGGAAATAATTATGAAACCAGTTTTTTTTTATGGAAATAGAGACATGAACACATTGTCAGTATAAGAAACTGAGTAATCTCTTGATCATCCAGGAGGATGCCAAAATATTTATGGGAATCTACCAGAGTAAAACAAACATTATTATAAGCAGAGTCTGATACAAATACTCTCAAACTTACATCAGTCATTGAGGTTTTTTAGCATTCAGCAGAAACTTTAATTCAAATACAGCATTTTGATTTTTTTTAAATCTTCCTGGATAATTTGACTGCAGCAACTGGATCTTTATGAGATGTGTATAAAATTGTGTTGTCAGTATACAGAAATAAATATGAAAAAGGAGACGAGATTTTTGTTAGCTCATGAATACACAGTACTAATAAAAGAGGGCTCAGCACAGATCTCCAAGTTACACCCTTTTAAATAAAGAAAAATCAGAGTGCCAGCTCAGTGGCGCTGAGGGTTGAGGCGCCGGACGCCACACCTCACACCATGCTGGCGACCTGGGTTCGGGAATGAGCCCAGGGCACCGGGGGTTGGCAGGGGGAGAGAGAGAGAGAGAGAGAGAGAGAGAGAGAGAGAGATCGATCCAGGGTCTGCCCAGTGCAACAGCAACCCACAGTGGAAGCCGGAGGGGCGTGAACACGTCAGGACACGTAATAGTGGGATGGAGCTGTGGCAGATGCTCTAAGGCATCATTACATGTCCGAGCTCTGGGGGGGTGGGATTCTGGGGGTTAAAACAAGAAAAATTCCCTACCCTCGGGAAGGCAATGGAACCTCCAGTGGCCTGTGTTGGCCGTCTATCCCAACTTCACTTGTGTGGATTTTGGGCCTCTCCAAGGAGGCAGGAGAGCTGGAACCCTGAACCCGATTATGTCATCAGGTGTACATGGTTCAGGCGGGCAGTCAGGTGCACCAGTAGCCAAGTGTGGATTCCCCAGAGATGCCCCGTCAGGTAGGAGCAAAAAGAAAGTCTGCAAAAAAAGGAAAATCAGAATAAATGTTAGCAACCCGCAAACAGGGAAGACAATTATGAAGATAAGCTGAAAACCATAATAAGGGATTATAACTAAAGACAAGAGAATATAATCTGTTGATAATAATGTTGATAAGAATGTCATGATCAGCAGTAGCAAAGACTTTAAAAAGATAAAAAAAATATTGCTGGAGAAAAGTTCTTATTGTCAAAGAAAGTGTACAAATCAATAAATATGTGAAACAACATGATCAGATCTGAAATCAGATTGACAGGGAGAAATTAAATGATGAAAAGATAGCAAGAAAGAAAGCTGATAAGAATACATTTCTCAAAATATGTGCAGATATAGTCAAAAGAGCAATTAGCTGACAGCAATTTGGCTTATCAGAAGATCTACCTTTGAAAAAACAGAATAATAAAGGCAGTTTTCTTATCTTGCAGTAGTGCAGAAGCACAAAGTGAAAAATGAATTTAAAATTTTGATATATATCGTGTCAAAAGGGGTGCTTAATTTAAGAAATATTGGATTAATGTTATCTATTCCTGGGCCTTTTTTTTTTTACTATCTGTTTTTGGCTAACATATTGAACACATCAACTTCCTTAAGTTGTTTAAAAGATAAAAAGTGGATGGTTGACTAGAGCATCACAAGAAAATTTACTGGAGAGTCCAGAATAAGAAGGCTGGCAGTGTAGCCCGGAGGTTAGAGAAACAAGCTGTGAATGAGCTTGGTACATCCAGTAGACCTGGGTTTGACTCCCACAACCTCCACTTGCATACTGAATGACTCTGAGTAAGTCATTTAACCACCCTAGTGCTCCCAGGTTGCCCTTGAAAACAGGCACTTGTGTTTAGTGTGCCTAATGGGCGTTACCCAATTACCAAAGAATAAAAAAAAATAAATGCATGACTGACCTTAGCAAAATGAGCATTAGAAGCAGAGACCTGCTGAGTCCTACAAGAAATGATCAAGAAATCAACTTGAAGAATTGGCAGTAGATCATTAAAACCATCACTACTTTATAATTTCTTTACAGTAGTTCACATTCCAGGATGCGTTCCTTGCTCAGCTGGTGACTGATCCGACGAGGGAAGGGCACGTTCTAGTTGTGGTCCTGTCAGATGGCAAGCTCATCAGGGACCTAGTTGTTGAGGACCCACTGGCGGAGAGTGACCACACTATGATTTGGTTCTCTCTTGACCTAAGGGGTGGGGTAAAACACACTAAAATGACAGTGGTTGATTTTAGAGGAGCAGACTTCGGGGGGATGGAGAGGATCCTTAGGGGCTACCTAAATGAGATCAGGCCAAGTATGGGCACAGAGGCCTGGTGGGAAATGATTAAAAATGGGCCCTTTGAGGCTACCAAGGCCTGTGCAAGGGAGGGACACAAGTGGGGCAAAGCAAAGAGGCTGAGTAGGTGGACAAGGGTGATCCAGGATACGGTGAGGGAAAAAAAGGCTGCTTTTAGCCAATACAAATGTTCTTGGGGGACTATATCCAAAAGGGAGTATGATGAGGTAGCCAGAAGGGTCATCAGGGTGGTGAGGGTGGCCAAGACAGCAGTGGAGCTGAGATTGGCACAGGGGATTAGAGGGGGGAAGGGTTCTTCAGGTATATCAGGAAAAGAATAAAAGGGAAGGGGCAGATTAGTAGGTTGAGGATGGGGAGTGGGTGGGCGGAAGAGGCGGGGGAGAAAGTGGAGGTACTAAATTATTTCTTTGCCTCTGTCTTTACCAAGGAGGATGGGGGGGGAGACAGCATTTGCAAGGGGAGTATGAGGGGAGACCGGCAGATGAAGAGGGGCAAATGGATTTTGAAATCCCCAGTGGGAGGGTAAGGAAGCCCTCCAGGCCCTAAGGGGAGATAAAGCACTGGGTCCAGATGGGATACATCCCAGGGTGCTTAAGGAGATGGCTGATACCCTGGCCTCACCCCTGTCGGGCCTAGTTAACTCCTCCTTGCAGTTGGGTTGGGTACCTCATGATTGAAGGATGGCCCTTATTGTGCCTATACACACGGGCGGCTCTTGAGAGGAGCCGGGAAACTATAGGCTGGTTAGCCTGACATCGGTGGTTGGCAAAGTGATGGAGGCCATCTTGAAGGAGAGGCTGGAGGGGGTTCTGAAGGCATGGGGGCACCTAGATGATCACCAGCATGGCTTTGTTAGGGGCAGATTGTGTCAGACCAACCTGGTGGAGTTCTATGAAGGGGTGACTAATTCACTGGATCAGGGCAGGCCGGTGGATGTTCTTTTTCTGGACTTCAGCAGGGCATTTGACTTGATGTCACATCCTGGGCTACTGTAGAAGCTGGAGGATATGGGGTGGGGGGGGCTGAGGGTCAGGTGGATAGGAAACTGGCTAGCGGGGCATGTACAGAAGGTGAGGGTGTGGGGGAGGTCTCATCCTCTAGGAGGGTCATTAGTGGGGTCCCTCGGGGTCATACTGGGCTCACTCATGTTTAACATCTATATCTCAGACATCAGAAGTGATATCAGAAGCAGGATGAGCCTTTTTGCTGAGGACTCGAAGCTGTGGGCAGTGGTAGAAGGGGAGGAGAGGAAGCTGGATCTCAGGAGGACCTAGAGGCTCTGGGGAGGTGGTTAAGAACATGGAAGATAAAGTTCCATGCTGGGAAATGTAGGGTTCTACACCTGGGGGCCAAAAACCCAGCTCATGAATACACCCTGGGGGGGCAGGCACTGCAGGTTTCTAGGGAGGAGAAGGACCTTGGGGTGGTGGTGGACGCCAAAATGAATAACTCAGAGCAGTGTGAAAGGGTTGCAGCCCAAGCAAATAAAATGCTGGGGTACATAGCTGGGGGGATAACCACAAGGAGTAGAGAGGTGCTCCTTCTGCTGTACAATTGCCTGGTTAGACCACACCTTGAATCCTGTGTGCAGTTTTGGCATCCCTACTTAAAGAGGGACATTGCTCTTCTGGAGAGAGTACAGAGGAGGGTGACCAGGATGATACTGGGACTGGGGGAGGCCCTATGAGGAGAGGCTGGAGGAGCTCAACCTGTACTCGCTGGAGGAGAGAAGGAACTGGGGGGATATAATAGAGGTCTTCAAATATCTCAAAGGAATAAACAGGATAAGCCTTGAGGGGGTGCTTCAGCTGAGGGAGGTAGGGCCACCAGAGGTCACTCAATGAAGCTGGAAGGGGGAAGCTGAGGGGGGAAACAAGGCAACGCTACTTCACTGAGAGTGTGGTGGAGCCCTGGCATTCACTGCCCAGGGACTTGGTGGCTGTTACAGCTGTGAAGGGGTTCAAGAATGGCTGAGATAGGTACAGGGGGAGGGTGCATCCCAGTGCTCCACTGGGGGTGGGGTGGGGGACCTTGTAAGGAGGAAGGGGCAAACAACGGTGTCCTGGGAGGGCACTGATTATCAAGCAGACTTGTTAGACCATAGGGCCTCATCTGCTGGCTTCTTAGTATGTTAATATGTTAGTATCTACTGAGGACTGGATGAAGCATCAGAAAACTGTTAATGAAAGTAATTACATTTAGATTACCTAACTAAGGTTGCACATTTGGTATGTATGATTCTAATCTGAAACCAGCTTGCACTGTCATTAGCACTTTGAGTTTTCGGTCAAGCAAGACTTTTACTTAGAATAGCAGAAGAGAAATAATTATTCAACCATAAAGCAATCTTTGAATCCTTTTAGAAGTTAAGGGAGCACCTGAATCAATCACTTGAAATAGAGAAAACTTAAAAAGGTCCCAAGCAGTGGAAACAGTAGAAGACATAATATGGTGCAAGTTAACTTGAGCCAGATCTGTTATGTAAGTTGATCACTGAAGTTTGTAAACTTCCAAGACATAGTCACTTTGGTAGATAATGTAACCTTTGTATTCTGATGAATACATGCAACATTATAATGACTGTCACAAATGCGCTCAGCAGGTCAGGCCCTCTGTTCCCACAATGCCAACCTCAGAGCGCAATAGTGTGAACAGGTAACAGACAGGGTAACCTTCCTGTCTGCTTTTGGGTCTGAATCACCTTTAGTCACAAGTTCTGGGGCGATTCAAACTGTGAAACTTATGCTAGCATACTCAATGTACAGGCTCAGATACGTACCCTCTTCAGGGATTGCAGTACAATCTTTTGCCAGGGGCACCCAGCTAGGCTTCCAAAATGAACCCTTTTAACTCTATAAGAGACCTTAGGTATATTCTTACCTTTTACCAAGCTTAGTAACATCATCAAGCCCTTCAAACAGTTGTCAGACTTAAAAATACAGGCACTCCACATGCAAAAAATGATGGAGGAGACCCAGGCAGAATCTTAAAGAATAGGTACTTTATTAAAAGATGATAAAATACGAAAAATGTAACCACAGAATATATCAAAGAGCTCACAACCACATAAAAGAACAAGGGAAAATTACAAAGCAAAACTCCTACCACAATACATTTAGATGTTTGCTATCTAAGGTATTACCTCTGGAAGTGCATTTTAAAGTTATAGCAGAGAGCTGTGTCTCTCTAGGGTCCCAAGATATGATATCATTTCAGACAAAAGTATTAGTTTTAACTCTATGTCTCCACACCCCTTCTGTGAGTCATCTAACTCCTCCTTTTAGAATATAAAATGACAAAAAATGATTTCCTATCAGGACGTATTTTAAATAAGGTGCCATCAGAAGAAAAAATAAATTTTCGATATATAACTCCTTAATTACACATTTCCTTTGAATTTAGCAGTCCCACACTGGCACCAGTATGTCAAAACAAACCAACAGGCATCAGCCTAATGATGTCCTGTTTCTGAAGTCATAAAGTCACATTTGATTTCCACTTCAAAAACATGAGGTCATAAAAAGGCCATAATATGCAATTTCTCAAGGAAGTTACAGCAATTACATTACAGAGATCTCCTGGTCAGTGAAATACATCCTGTGATTTCAGCTGCTGACACCTTGTAATTTAAAAGGGCCAGATCTCACAGACTGACATTTCATACACTGACCATTTATTTATACTACCAATATCATACAATAATCATAACCAGCTGGCCAAGCATCACAATCCTCCCCACCTAGACTGAATTTGGGGGCTCTATCCCCTGCATGGGATGAGCTTCCTAAGTCAGTTCACTCCTCATATTGACGCGACAAGCCATCTGCATTCTGATTGGTCGCTCCAGCCCTATGTAAGATCGTCATGTCATACCCTTGTAAGGCAAGACTTTATCTTAATAGTCTACTGTTAGTTTTTCCCATTTGTGTCAGCCAAACCAGGGGGATGTGGTCAGTTTGTACCTCAAAATGCTGCCCATATAAGTATGGCTCTAACTTCTTTAGGGCCCACACTATGGCAAGACACTCTTTTTCCACAGTAGAGTAAGCCTGCTCCCTGGGAAGTAACTTTTTACTCAGGTACACTACGGGGTGATCTTTCCCTTGGTTGGATGTCTGACTCAGTACTGCCCCAATACCCATGTCCGAGGCATCAGTTTGGACTATAAAGGGTCTGCTATAGTCAGGACTTGTCAATACAGGAGCACTGCACAGTGCCTCCTTCAGTCTGGTAAAGACTTTTTCTTAGGCTGGTTCCCAGGTAATTTTCTTAGGCATCCTTTTCTTTACCAGGTCAGATAGGGGAGCAGACAGGGCACTGTAATTGGCTACAAATTTCCTATAGTACCCTGCTGTCCCTTAAAAACTCCTGACCTGCTTCTGAATTTCTGGTCTGGGCCATGCCTTGATCACCTCTGTTTTTACTTGGTTAGGATGGAGCTGTCCCCAGCCTACAACATGCCCGAGGTATGCCACTTCAGCCATGGCCACCTGGCACTTCTCAGCTTTGACAGTGAGCCCGGCCCTCTGTATCCTGCCCAGCACTTCCCTAAGGTGGGACAGGTGTTCCTCCCAGCTAGCACTAAAGATGGCAATATCATCCAGGTATGCCACGGCGTACTCCTCAGCACCATTGAACACCTGGTTCACCAACCTTTGGAAAGTGACCGGGGCATTCTTCATTCCGGAAGGCATTACTTTAAATTCAAATAAGCCTATCAGAGTGATGAAGGCCGACCTCACCCTAGCTCTATCAGTTAACTCTACCTGCCAATACTCCTTTGTCAGGTCAATAGTCGTAAGGTATCTTGCCCCTCCCAACTTGTCCAGGAGTTCATCTGTCCAGGGCTTCGGGTGGGCATCTGACTTCATGACTGCATTCAGTCTATGGTAGTTCACACAGAAATGAGTAGAGCCATCTGGCTTGGGCACAAGGACTATGAGTGAGGCCCAGGGGCTATGGGATCTCTGGATTACCCCTAAATCCAGCATTTCCTCCACCTCCCTTCTAATGTCCCTTTGGACAGTCTCTGACACCCGATATGCTGTATGGATGTCTGTGTCCCTGTCTCTACATCGTGTGTCACTAAGGGGGTTAGTCCAGGCTTGGCGCTAAACAGTGGGGCAAAGTCTGCTAAAACCTCCCTTACTTCATGGATCTTGTCCGGGGCCAGCTGGGGTGACAATTTAACTGCATCCACAGAGGACTTCCACATGTTTTCTTCCAGCAAGTCCAGAAGGGGGTCTTCTTCATCCATCCCCTCCCCAGGACTACATACTGCAAACACCATGTCAGCCCTATTAGCATATGGCTTCATCATGTTGACATGGTATATTCTTTCTGTATATCTTCTGTCAGGTAACTCTATGATATAGTTCACGTCATTTACCTTTCTAACTACTTTGTACGGTCCTGCTCACTCAGCCTGCAGCTTGTCTTTCCAGACCAGGATAAGGACCATGACTTCCTGACCCACCGTGTATGAGTGAGCTCTGGCTCTGTGGTCGTACCACACTTTTTGTTTCCGTTAGGCAGCTGCCAGGTTGCTCTGGGCTGTCCCCATAAACTCCTTCAGCCTTTCCCTAAACTTAAGGATGTAATCCACTATGGGAGTGCCCTGGGTGGCATGCTTGCCTTCCCAGTCCTCCCGGATCAAGTCTAGGGGCCATGTACTCCGTGTCCATATAAGAGCTCAAAGGGGGAAAATCCTGTTGATTCTTGGGGCACCTCCCTGTATGTAAACAACAGGTGGGGAAGGTATTTCTTCTAGTCCTTCCCATGCTGTTCAGCAAACGCTTGGAGCATTGACTTCAGGGTACCTTTAAATCTTTCCACAGGCCCATTGACTTGTAGGTGATAAGGTGTCGTGCACCTCTGCACCACCCTGCACTTCTCCCACAAACATTTCATCAGGTCCAACATGAAGGAACCCCCTCGATCGGTGATAACCTCCTGCAGAAACCCAATATGGAAGAAAATCCAAAGTAAGGCATCTGCCATTTTATCTGTCCTCAGTGAGGATAGGGCAACTACCTCGGGATACCGGGCTGCATAATCCACCACAATTAGGATGAACCTCTTCCCGGAGGAGCTGGGGGTATTTAAAGACCCCACAATATCCATTCCCACCCTCTGGAATGGCTCCTCCACTATGGGCAATTGGAATTAGGGTGGCTTGGTTTTTCTTACCTGCCTTCCCTATTTCTTGGCACTGGTGACAAGACCTGCAGTACTCCTCCACCTGCTGGGTGAAGTTGGGCCAATAGAAATTCTAGGCCAATCGTTGTGTAGTGCACGCAATTCCCAGATGACCAGACAAGGGAATATCATGTGCAATCTTGAGCAACTGCTCACAGTACCCCTGGGGAATGATAAGCTGCCTGCCTATCACCCCCTTCCTCTGTCTTAGCATCCTGAGTATACATCAGTCCATTTTCCCAATAAACTTTATGTGTTCCGTCACCTCCCTGTGCTCCTTCAGAGTCTGCCCAAACCCTCAGCTTCTCTAGACTAGGGTCACTTGTCTGAGCAGCTGCAAACTCCATACACATTCCCAAGGCATGGGACAGGTCCCCTTCATTTCTAAACTAGGGTCCCTAGCTCTAGCATTGGGGCACTCAGGATCACTGTCATCCCTAACCCTCTGACAATGGGTCACCCCTCCTTCTTCAGAGTAACCCTCTGTAGCTGTGTGGTTAACTGCTACTGGGGAAATTTCTACCCCCTTTTCATTAGTCTCCATATCAGGAGACACAGGCTGGGAAACCAGCCTCCCAGTGTTTTCCACAATGGCTTTTATGGGATCCAGGGAAGTACAATTTTCTCTTGCCACTTGGCTATGGGTAACTGCACACACCATCCCCTGTTTGAGATTGTTGCCAAGGATGACGTCAACTGCTAAAGTTTTGGCTACAGCCACCGGTTGCACAGTTCCCCCTGTTTCACCCCAGTCTAGAACACTAGCAAGTGGCAAAGTTGTCTCCTCCCCAGTGAACCCTTGTACAGTTACAAATCTATTGGGTATAAGCTGAACAGACTCTACCAGATCCCCTTTTACCAATGTCAGGGATGCCCCTGTGTCTCTTAACCCTTGTGTCTGTACACCATTCACAGTGACTGGGTGCATGTGTTCCCTCATGTTCACAGGTATGCTTCAAGGGACACACAAACAACCCACTTCTTTCCTAGCCCCATTTTACATATTGCTCATCCTTTTGGCACACTGTCTGGCAATATGCCCAGTTTCTTTACAAACCCAACATTTGTTTCTTTTCTCAGAAAAATCTTTTCTTTGAAACCTGGAGCTAACTGGTTTCGTGGAGGCAGTGAGGGTTTATTTTATTTTTATTTATTTATTTAGTTTTTGTTGACCGGGTAAGTGCACTAGGCAAATCCTGCCTTTTCAGGCATGACCCGGGAGGGATACAGATGAATGCCAACTGACCTTGAATCAGATTAAGCTGTTGGTTTTAGCTGCTCTGAAGGTGTGCTTTCCCTTTCTGCACTGCCACACCCACCCCATTCGCTCTCAGAGCAGGTCTACTCTTGGCATAGTGGTCCGAGAGTTCAGCAGCCTCTTGCACTGTTTTTGGATCTTGATCCTCCAGCCAGGTTTTCAGCTCTGCTGGGGACGCCCCAAAAAACTGTTTTAACAATATAGCATTTTCAATTTTAGCTACAGAGTTTGCTTCAATTTCTTCCCACCAACATTTTAAACACTGATGTCGTTTCATGGCTAGCTCCTCGTAGCTCATGTCAGGGCTTCTCCTGAGCTTACAGAATTTAGCTCTGTATGCTTCTGCAGTTAAATCAAACATTTTTAAAAGTGCAGCTTTAAGTTTGCTGTAATCATTACTGTCCTCATTGTCCGTTTGAACCAATGCATCCCGAGCTTTCCCGGTAAGTAGCGGGGATAGCTGGAAGCTCCAGGACCCTCTAGAAATTTTTGCCTGAATACAAACTTTTTCAAAGGAATTTAAAAAGGCATCCATATCCTGCCCCTCTTTAAATTCAGCTATCAATTTGGAATTTAATTTGTAACCCAGTCCTGTAGTTCCAGTTAAACCCAAGCCACTTACCTGCTCTGGTGCTGGTGGTTGGAGTCGTAGCTTCTCCAGTTCATGTTGCCTCTGGTGCTCACGCTCCTCTCAGTCTGCCTCTCACTGTTCATGCTCCCTCTTCTCCTCTGCAGCTCATTTCTCTTGCTCCGCTTCTCACCATTTTCGCTCCACCTCTCGCCGTTCTCATTCAGCCTCCTTCTGGAACTCCAGCTCCATTCTGCGCAACTCAATCTGAAGCCTGATTGCTTCTGGCTCCAGAATGCTGGTGACCTTCCCCTGCTGCTGTGGCCTTTGGCTTGCACTGGTCCTGCTGTCCTTCTCACTGGATCATGACAGTGCACTGGCCACCAGCCCCTCCACACCCAAGGTTTGGTCCTTTACAGTCACAGTCTGTGACTCAATGCTCTGGGCATCTGCTGCCATCAGAGCATCCATGAGGTTCTTCTTGTTGGCTTACCCCTCATACTGGACTCCTGTCTCCTGGTACAACTGCCTCAAGTAGTCTGCAGTGTACCCACTGTAGTTGGAAGCCATCTTCTTCCCTAACTATGACTACTCTAACTTGCACTTTAGAAAAAAAAAATAAAACTGGTAGGAACTTTAACTGTAAGCAAAATTATATAGTTGTTTCTTTTTAAAAAAAAAATCACTGCCTTCTTTTGCAAGTGAGATGTACAGTACTAAGCTGACACACTGAACAGTTAAAGCTTGGGTTACCAATTTTTTCACACTGCTGCCAACCAAATCTGTCACAAGCACACTCAGCAGATCAGGACCTCTGCTCCCACAGTGCCAACCTCAGAGCACAATAGTGTGAACAGGTAACAGACAGGGCAACCCTCCTGTCTGCTTCTGGGTCCGAATCAACTTTAGTCTCAAGTTCTGGGGGGATTCAAACTGTAAACCTTATGCTAGCATGCCCAATGAACAGGCTCAGATACGTACCCTCTTTGGGGATTGCTGTACAATCTTTTGCTAGGGGCACCCAGCCAGGCTTCCAAAATGAACCCTTTTAACTCTATAAGAGACCTTAGGTATACTCTTACCTTTTCCCAGTTTAGTACCACCATCAAGCCCTTCAAGCAGCTGTCAGACTTAACCACGTATACATCACATGCAAAAAGAACTTGGAAGACACACCCAGGCAGTATCTTAAGAAAATGTACTTTACTAAAAGATGATAAAAATATGAAAAATGTAAACACAGAACAATATATCAAAGAGCTCACAATCGCATAAAAGAACAAGGGAAAATTACAAAGCAAAACTCCTACCACAATACATTTATATGTTTGCTATCTAAGGTATTACCTCTGGAAGTGCATTTTAAAGTTAGATCAGAGAGCTGTGTCTCTCTAGAGTCCCAAGATGATATGATATCATTTCAGGCACAAGTATCAGTTTAAACTATGTGTCTCCACATCCCTTCTGTGAGTCATCTAGCTCCTCCTTTTAGAATATAAAATGACAAAAAATGATTTCCTATCAGGAGGTATTTTAAATAAGGTGCCATCAGAAGAAAAAATACATTTCCGATATGTAACTCCTTAATTATACGTTTCCTTTGAATGCAGCAATCCCACACTGGCACCAATGTGTCAAAAAACCCAACAGGAATCAGCCTAATGATGTCCTCTTTCTGAAGTCATAAAGTTACATTTGATTTCCACTTCAAAAACATGAGGTCATAAAAAGGCCATAAAATGCAATTTCTCAAGGAATTTAATTACATTACAGAGATCTCCTGGTCAGTGTAATACATCCTGTGATTTCAGCTGCTGACACTTTTTTTGCACTGGGAGGTTGATGTACTGTATAAGTTGTTATTTAAGTGTCTGACTATCTGTGTGTAACTCTTGAATAATTCTGCATTGTTTGTAATATACTGTTTGTATTGCATGTTTGATAAATGCTTCGTACAGGTCACTATTTAGAACTGAATGGTTTACATTGGAAGAAGTAAAACACACATAAATAGGAGAATGGAGTCTTACAAAAACATTTGGTATAAAAGTACAGTTAGCATAAAACAATCCCCTAAGCATTTCATAATCAGTGTATTTAACATGAGAAGAGGTGGAGTATAAAGTATAAAAGGAAGCATAAGAACACTCAATGGCAACCAGTAATATACTAAAACCAACACTGTGCAGTAAGATGGACACTCACTTATTGAAAAGAAAATATTTAACAACCTCCCCACCAGTCTCCACATGCTAGATTCCCCATGTGCAACTCCTCATTCTTGCAGGGAGCCACCCATGTAGACTGCACCCACGTGGAGTGATGCTGGTACAACTGCACTTTTAGCACAGGATGCCCAAGCCCACAGACATCAGGGACCACCAACACACCAGGCAACCACCAGCTCACTCACTCACTCACTCACTCACTTTTGTCTCCGGCACAGCTGGGGGGGGGGGTGTTGTGACAGCATATGGTATAAGCAGCAACAGTCCTAGCAGTTCAACAGCAGAAATGGTAGCAATAGGTCTGAGTAACTGACAACAGTAGGGCTGCATTTTAACCTATGCCTCTTCCATACAGACATCAGAGAGAACCGGTACATCAGGCAATCACCAGTTCACTCACATCTCAGGCACAGCTGGGGGGCATGACTGCAGGTGGAATGAGCAGTAGTGGCAGCCCTGGCAGTTCAACAGCAGAAATGATAGCAGCAGGTCAGCTATGTAACTGATAACAGTACATCTGCACTTTTAACACAGGCCAACCCTACTTTGTAGATGTCAGGGAACGCTGGTACACCAGACAACCAATGACTCACTCACTCACATTTTGGGCACAGTTGGTGGGTTCGTGACAGCAGATTGAATGAACAACAGCAGTCCTTTCAGTTCAGCAGCAGAGATGGCAGCAACAAGTCAGTCTGTGAAAGTGCATCACAAGGCTCTGAAGCTGGAAAACATCTCCTGAGGTTTGTCTATGATGTCTTAGATGCTGCAGTCAGAACAACTGCCTCTGGCATTTGTCTAAGATGGCACTGCTGGCCCTAAGTTGCTGGTTTTGCGCAGGATATGCAGAAATCAGTACTGAATGCCCTTTCGAGGGTAATAAGCTGCTTGTCTTTGTGATGGAAACCATCCCGAATGAGCTAAAACAATGAAGTTTGTAAGAACTATTTGGTTTTTAACTTCGAATAACCCTCATTAAGGCCATAAAAGAGCCTCCTTTATAGGGGCTGTCATGCTTACACCTCCCATTGCAACAGTTCTTGGTGGCCTCCTGTAAGCCCCCAAATGATGTGGTAAAGAGGGCCAGCATTCTCCCCCTTCCTTCTCATTTACTCACTACCTTCCCCTATGAATTCCCTGTTGGGGACTTGAATGGGGGGGGGGGATTAGGATCTCTCTGTTGCTGCCCCACTGGCAGTCATTAACTACAGACAGATGGGTTCTGGAAATTATACAGCATGGACATGCCATGGAGTTGTTGTCACACTCCCTAGAGATCCCCTCCCATTCTGTGTCACTACCTGCCAAGCACCTAACAGTCCTGCTGGATGAAGTACAGACTTAACCACACAGAACACCATCCAACCAGTTCCCCCCAGTGTAACTGAATCAGTAGTTTTACTTCTGGTACTTCCTGTACTCAAAAGAAACAAGAGCTTTTGGATACTCTGAGACCTCAGGGGCCTAAATGACATTTGTGGTCTTCAGGAAATTCTGAGTGATGACTTAGGCTTTCTTCTCCTTCTTCTGTCACAGGGGGATTGGATGTGCACTCTGGATACACAGGATGCCTACCTGCACATCAGAATCAGGGAGTGCCCCAGGCACTTCCTCTGCTTCTGCCTGGAAGGCAACACTTCCAATTCTTGCCCTTTGGATTATCTTTGGTGGTGGGTGCCTACCAAATGTTTTGCTGTGGTGTTAATGCTGGTAGAAACTGTACGTGTTCCTGTAAGTGGCAAGGGGGCTTCAGCAGCCAGGGCAAAGTACTTATAGTGCTACACCAGAGAACATCTGGACAGTCGGGGGGTGCTGATTAATGTGTTGCTGGTGGTCCCTTGACAAAGGGTGCCATACATAATGGTGGTTCTGGATGTGGTGCAGGCAAAAGCCTTTCTTCCCAAAGACAGGGCCTTTCCCTTAATGGCTCAGGCAGCCTTGGTGTGTCACAGTGACCAGGTCTTGTCCTCGGTCATGTTTGGACTCCTGGGCCTGATGGAAGTGTCCACATTCATGGTCCCTCTGGCTTGACTACATAAAATGATTCCTCAGTGGTTGCTGCAGATTTAATAGTCTCAAGCTTCTCAGCCACTGCATCATCTCATTTCTGTGTGCCATCTCTTGTGGGATGCCTTACTGTGGTGGAAGAACAGGGACCACCTGCTCATGGACTCTCCCTTTTTGCAACCACAGCCATAGGTGAGCCTCACTACGAATGTCTCATACCAGGGGTGGGGTCCCCCCCAGGCTCTCAACAGACCAAGGAGTCCTCGCCTCCACTGGAACAGTTTTATACACTCTTCTGACACAAAAGCTGGTGGGGGGGGCACTCACTAATACCCTCTATGCTGGGAGGTAATGGCAGTTTGGGACTGGGCCTTAGCCCCAAAGGTTTTGCTCATTGCTGTCCACATTACTGGTGCAGTAAATGCCCTGGCAGACAACCTCAGCCACCCTGTGGTTCAGCTAAACAAACAAGAGCTGTGTCAAGTCACAGCCGAACAGTTGTTTGACATGTGGGGAAAGCCAGAGTTGGAACTTTTTGCATCTCCACACAATGCAAAACTTCTGTTTTTCAGCTGGCTTGCTACAGGGCATGGAATTCTTTGGCAAAATACATTGTCCCTCCGTTGGAAATGGAGAGTCCTCTTTGTCTTTCCTCCTCTGCCTCTAATTCACTGGGTCCTGACCAAGCTATAGCAGGAACCAGACAGAATGATCCTGGTGAAATCACTATTTCCCAGGCAGATCTAGTCCATTATCTTGTTGGAGTTGGCAGTAGGAGTTCCATTTCCTCTGCCCCTTCTGCTGGGCATTCTGTCCAAAACAATGACACACTGCTGCATCTAGACCTCCAGTCCCTGCAGCTCCATGCATGGCTCCTGAGGACACAGGTCTCAGTCTACAGTTTTGGTTGAGGTCTCAGCTGTCCTGCTTGTTGCTAGGAAGCCTTCTGCTAGGCACACCTACTCCTTGAAGTGGAAGAAGTTTACCATGTGGTGCCAGGCAGTGTCCCTGCACCTCTTCACTTGACCTGTACAGATGGTAGCAGACTACCACTGACTCTTTCTAGGTCAGAGCTGCAGTGTTCCTTGGTGAGGATTCACCTATCAGCCTGTTCAGCTTTCCATGCCCTGTCGAGGACAAGATTATGGCCCAGTTGGATATGGTCACAGGTTCCTGAAGGGCCTGTGCATGTGTCCTCTCCAGTCTGCAAACTTGTTCCAGTTTGTGACCTGTATCATGTGCTCAAATAACAGACAAATGCCACTTTCAAGCACACGTCTTCCTGTAAGTTGAAGTACTTGTCCAGGAAGACTTTATTCATTGTGGTTATTACCTTGATCAGATGAGTGTCTGAACTGCATACCTTGATTTGTGAATTACCCTTTCTGGTATTTCACAGGGATAGGTTGGCATTATGGTCTTACCCCAAATTCCTTCCAAAGGTTTATCTGATTTCATATTAAATCATTCTATTGTTACCTATCTTTCCTTCTCCTAAGAACCTGAGAGAAGTGCAATTGCACTCTTTGGATGTCCATAGAATCCTTTGATACTATTTGGACTGTACCAGGGACTGTGTCCAGTCCTCCCTGCTTTTAGTCTCCTTTGCCCCTTGCATCAGGGATGAGCCTGTTTCCTAACAGTGTTTTTCCAGGTGGATCTCTTCCTGTGTCCTGTTCTGTTTCAGGCAGGCAGGGCAGGTTCTAACTAGTACTGTTACAGGACATGCCAGCAAGGGCATGGCAGCCTCTGTGGCCTGTTTTAGGTCTGTTTCAGTTGCTGACATTTGCAGGCCTGCTACCTGGCACAGGAGCCATACTTTTACTAAGCATTACTATCTGTATCTGATCTCCTATAGGAGAGCAGGATTTGGCTTTGCTGGCTCACAAGTCCTTATCTCCACAGTGCTCAGTCCACAGTTTCACTAGCTCCCCAGTTCAGATTGGTACTGCTTGGTAGTCATCCAGTGTATTGTGACTTTATGGAGATACCTTTAATAATAATAATAATTTTATTTATCAAGTGCAATTGAAATATCAAAGTGCTGTACAAGTATAAGATCATAAAACTTTAAAACACGAATTAAAATCCAAAGTACTCAAATAGACAATTACTTCTCAGTAATTCACAAAAGCAAGACTAAATAGATGGGTTTATTGTGCTATTTTGAAGCTCTCCACGGTCTGGCACTCTCGAACCCGATGAAGTAGAGAGTTCCACAGGGTAGGCACTACAAAAGCAAATGAATGAGCACCAGATGTTTTCAACTGCACCCTGGGAACCTCTAGCAATCACTCATCATCAGAATGGAGGGGGCGGAGGGGGCAGTAGGGGCAAATAAGCTCTTGCAGGTAACTCGGGTCCTGTCTGTGCAGGGCTCTGTAGGTCAGCAAGCCAACCTTAAAGGTGATCCGTCATTGCACTGACAGCCAGTGCAGCGTATGCAGCACAGGGGTAATATGGCTAGATCGAGAGAGCCCAGTCAGTAGCCTGACTGACGCATTCTGCACTAGCTGAAAATGGCAGATATCAACTCCGGTAGCCCTAGATAGAGGGCATTGCAGTAATCCAAATGAGAGATCACAAGGGCATGGACCAAAGTTGGAAGGTCACCAGGCGGAACCAGGTGCCTAATCTGAGCAATATTCCTCAGATGGTAAAACAAGGTCTTGACCACAGATGACACCTGAGACTTCAGGGTCAGTCCCTCACCAAGGATAACACCCTAACTATGCATTTGTTCAGAGGTCTTCAGCTGGCACTCATCCAGTACTAGACCAGATGCTCGCCCTGCCAAAGACCCCACTACTCGGTGACCTGGATCCACAACCAAAACCTCAGTCTTGTCGGAATTCAACTTCAGCCAGCTGATACTCATTCAATATTGGATCTTGGACAGGCAGGTGTTAAATACCAAGAGCACAACAATCTGTCAGGGTGCAAAGGACATGTACAGCTGAGTATCATCTGCATAGCAGTGAAAACTCAGTCCGTACCAACTTACAATGTCCCCCAGTGGCAACATGTACACCACGAACAACATGGGGGAAAGCACCGAGCCCTGTGGGACCCCACATGGCAGGGAGAAAGTATTAGAGGAAAAATTCCCTGACACTGCTCTCTGAAACCTGTCAGTGAGGAAAGACTGGAACCACCTAAGGACTGTACGAGACAGTCCACAGATCAGTCGCAGGCACTCTAGCAATACCCCATGGTCCATGGTGTCAAATGCTGCCGAGAGATCAAGGAGGACCAAGATAGTATGGTTCCTCTGATCTCTCGCAACAAGGAGGTCATTGAGCACCCGAACAAGGGCAGTCTTGGTACTGTGCCTTTTCCTGGAACCTGACTGGAAGGGATCATAGATGCCATGAATGGCAAGGTGATCCTCCAGCTGCAGCGCAACCACCTTCTCAGTAACCTTACCCACAAAGGGAAGGTTAGAGACGGGCTTGTAGTTGACAAGACTGTCCGGTTCGAGAGAAGATTTCTTAAGAAGGGGAATCACCACTGCCTCTTTCAAAGAATCAGGGAATTCCCCGGTCTCTAACAAGCTCCGGACTATCTCCGCCAGGACTGGGCTGATGACATCCACACACCCCACGAGGTGGGGGGTTGGGCCAGGATCCAAACTACAGAAGGTTGGCTGCATACTCTGGATGATCATCATGACATCCAAGATCGCCACCTGGCCAAATGCCGACCAACTAGACCGAGGTTCTGCGACCTCCCATCGGTCACTGCAGCCCCTCTTACAGCATACTGAACTGATCTCAGACCTGATGCCAACAACCTTATCTGCAAAGAATATAGCAAATTCGTCACATTTATCCTGTGACAATGCTCTTTGCAATTGCAAACAGGCTGGATTGCACAGTCTGTCCACAGTGTGAAAGAGCTGAGCTGGTTGGTTCCATGCAGCAGTGATCTCCCCAGACAGGAATTCTGATTTCTTATGGGAGATCTCCGATTGATAGTCCACATAATGTGCCATCAATCTAAGCTTGTTGACATCTAGGTCCAATTTCTGCCAGCATCGCTCTAGCCTTTGCCCCACTCTCCTCCTCTCCCTCAAAGTCCCGTCAAACCATGGGGATCAAGGAAGAAAGGAGAGGGGGCGAACATGGACAGGATCTATGGAATCCAGAGCTGCCACCACGGCCTTATTATAGGTCTGTAGTAGATACTCTGGACCCATGCTTGCACTCGTACATCCCAATAGATCCAGCACCACCATCAGGTCATCTGGGATCACATCCCTCAATGGGCAGTAGTGGACCATCTCCAAAGGTGCAGACCTATGGGGGGTGTCTGGAAACTGAACCTGACAGTGTGATGGTCAGACCATCTAACTGGTTCCACCACCAAGTTGGCGCTTTCCATACCCAGTAGGAAGACCAGGTTCAAAGATTGACCTGAAGTATGGGTCCCAGAGGAAACAACCTGTGTGAAGCCCAACACATACACAAGTTGGAGGAAGTCCTGTCCAAAATGCTCAAGTTCGTTGTCAATCGAGGCATTGAAGTCACCCAGCACCATCACTCTGGGTGACTCCAATACTGTGTCGATGACGAAATCCATGACTTCCTGCAAAAATTGCTTTCCATCCCATGGTGGACGGTAAATGAGAAGAATTTTGCACCTCACACCTGCACCCAAGATACACTCAAAGGATTGTGTCTCAACCACCGGCACCTCTACCAGGCCTAGTTCCATTCTATAACAAATGGCAACACCCCCACCCCTGCGATCCAACCTCGGGCAATATAACACTGAGAAACCTGCTGGCACTGGTGCCTCAAGAAATGGGCCAGCACTCATGTCCAGCCAGGTCTCGGTGATGCATGCCAGGTCCGATGACCCAACAAGATCGTCAATTAAAGCCATCTTGTTTTTAATGGACCTGGCATTGCATAACACCACCTTGGTAGGATGGTGTTCCAAGGCCTCCTGAGGAACCTGCCCACCTAATGTGGAACCCTTGGATATGGGTACTAGACGGGGAAACCCCTCTCCAGCCTCCATTTCTCCCCAGGGCGTCTTCTTGTCCCCACAACCCCAATCCAGCCACTTCGTTCCTCTCCTTCCCATCGTCCAGAACCTCACCCTTCACACCTCCTATCCACTATCCCCAGCACCCTACAACAAGTATAAATCTCAGTGGACAAAGGTGGACAATTAAAAGGGCAGAGGCCCTGAAGCTCTGAGGAGGAGTAGTGCCTGACCGGGAGAGCCCCTTGCCAGCACATCCTGTCTAACACCCAATGCCAGCCCCCTAAAGAACATAAAACAACAAATATACAATCCTCCCACCCTTAGTCCTCCCTAAACCAAAAATCCCAAACCACCCTTCACCCTCCCTAACAAAAAAAACCCAGACCTCAATTTAAAACCCCACCCAACAAAACCCTAAGGTTTGGTGCCAAAAGTTCAAAATAAGAAGTCAGTAGAAAGACTGAAGTCAATGCCCACGAAGCACACCTAACTTCAAGAAGTGAAACAGAATGCGGCGAGGCTCTTACCCTCCCCAGTTCAGGTAATAATGACCAGTGTTGCTCTTCTCTGATCAGCAACCACAGAACTTAAATCACTCTCAAACCAGTTCTTGGAGGTACTCTCACTACCTCAACCAACAGGATGCTGAGTTCTGTTTACTGATTAAATCACAGAAAGATAGTTACAAAGTTAAAGGAGCCAAAACTAGAAACTTGAGCCACTGGAAACAAAGCACAGGGTAGTAAGCCAGTCGATCGCACAACTCCAGTCAATGGTGCACTGAGGATTACACACCAGCCATCCTCCAATCTTCACCCGGCTCCAAGTTCCACTAATCCTGGGATCGCAAATAGTGCCCCCCTGTAGGCCAAGACCTGAGAGGCTGGCTACCAGCACTCCAGGGTCCCCGTGGAGAGAGTCCTCCAGCCCCCACCCCAAACAGGACCCTAGGGCTCCCAAGGAGTACACCACTCTCCAATCTGCACTCCACCAGAAATCCATCTGGATACAGACCCCTCTAGGCCCCAGCCCCAGTATGGCACTATGATCCCCAAGTCTAGGAAAACACTGCCCCTATACCTACCCCCAGGGGGCAGTGGGCAGAACCACAAGACAGGCATGGCCACAAAGTAGAGGGGCAGTGGAGAGTCAGACATCCATCGACCCCTGGACTCAACACCACCAACACAGCTGGCTGGGAGTCAACCCTCCAGTCCAAGACTCCCCACCACTGTCCTCCTCGCTGCCACAACCCAACCTGCAGACCACCCTTTGACCCCAAAGAATTACAGAGAGCAGGTACCTGGAAGTGGAAAATGAGCCCGGGTGAAATCCAAACAATCCTCTCGAGACCAACTTCAGGCATCCTCTCACCACGCCACCAGGCACTTCACAAGAGCCAAAGGCTTACGGCGGCAGATTCAATTTCCAGTCCCGCAGTGCTCCAACCATGAGAGGCAATCTTACTCCCTCCCACTGATAGCTCACACACGCTCACTCCAGAGGTTCCAGCTCCAATAATAAAAATGCTAGCAGTTCGACAATGGCAGAACTCGCACCTCTCCTACGCGGTGCACAGATTAGTCCACCATTCGCTCACAGCGTAACTACTAACAGCCAGCTGTGATGCAAATGAGAATGAGCAGCAATTTCCAGTGCATTCAGGAAAAACAGCAAAAACTGAAAAATGCCAACTAGCCGTATCAAAGGCTAGCTTTGGAGAGAATAGGTCCATTACTTATCAGTAACAGTAGATCTTTGAGAGGACCTCCACAGAGCCCCGTACCTTTTTCTCACCCTCTGTTCCCTTGTTGTAGTGGACATTTGCTTTCAGCTACTTGCCAAAGCACTACACATTGAATCTGTTATTTATATTGAAAATCATGGCATCGTTTTTAGCCAGTCAGGACTGATTATTTTCAAACATCCCAGGTACTCTTACAACCATGAGTGTCTCTCATGCAAGTTGTTCCAAAACTCTGAAGTTCTGTGTTCAGTTAACATAGGGAATTTCCCATACAGGGGTTTCTCTTATTTTCTACAAAGTAAAACAGTTTGATTTTAAACCCAAACTCCAGTTTAAAACACATCTTCACCGTGATTTATTATTTATTTATTTTAAAAACTGGCAACCAGGAAAGGCACACTGAGTCAAAGCTTGTTTCCAGGCGTGAACCAGGGGAGAGAGAGAAAGAGGAGTACAGTATACAAAAGTACATCAAGCTATAGAATGGGGATGCAGTGATAAATTACAAAGTGCAATGAGAGAATACTGGACAAGCAGGTGAAGAATGCCATGACAAAATGGACCATAAAATTAGCTACAGGGTGGCGTACAATGAAAACAAGAGCAAAGTAAAGTGCATGATGCCTGTTAAAACAGTGCTATGGTAGTGCAGACAAATAAAACAGGCAGTCTCAATGTATAGCTAGGAGCCAAAATCATGAGGGGCGTATGGGGAATTTGCTGGAGGGGAGGTCAGGAGTGTGTGTGTGTGTATGTGTGTCTGTGTATGTGTATATGTGTGTGGGGGAGTAAGACAGAGTTCCTGTGTTTCTTATGGTTATAAGTGGTTTTTTTACATTATTCCTTTGTGTGCCAGAGACACTTTGCTTTGTAGTTCTATCACCTGAAGGATTTGAGAATGCACTGTTATGGCAATACAGTAACCGAACATACAAACATGTATCAGTGCCTCCATTAGCTACGGGGTGGGCAGTTTTTGCTTTGCTTTGCCTGACTCTGAGTCTGATTGGTGGAGGCAGGCCCAATCCTGCTGTTGGTGGATGTCTAAGAGCTCCATTTACTGGTGGAAGGAAGCTGAAGTGACTGCTGTGTGCCACTGATGCGCACATAGGCACATCAATATGGGTGACTCTCTCATTGAAAAAACTTCCCACAAGGTTCTGACCCTGAAGGCATACACTCTAATGTATTATGGCCCTATGGAGAT
Source organism: Neoceratodus forsteri (assembly GCA_016271365.2). Taxonomy (NCBI): domain Eukaryota; kingdom Metazoa; phylum Chordata; order Ceratodontiformes; family Ceratodontidae; genus Neoceratodus; species Neoceratodus forsteri. The sequence goes on from CM028131.1 coordinate 1,114,413,101, forward strand.
CCCCTCAATGAGGCAAGAAAACAGAAATACCTGAGACAGTGTCAGACTCGAGAGTAATGGTTTTAAATGCAAACTGTGAACCACCAAAGAAAAGCCATGCTAAAAGAACCCCTGAGATAAGTGTTGCTATATTATTTTACTCTGTTCATGTAATAAACTGCCACTGCCTCTATCTGCCATTTTTGTTATTTTTTTAGCCATTTGTTTTAGCACTTTTTTCTTTGATGGTTCTTTCAATGTTCTTGGCTACTGGTAAATAATAAACTGTTTTATTATGCAACAGCCACTAGCTTTGGGAAGAGTGCCATTTATGCAGGCTCGAACAAATTGAGACAAAGAATGTCATGTGCTATGCTAACATTGAACTTTCCTGTTGCTAAGGTAGACTGGATGGGGTAGTGGATTAGCAGTGGGTTCTGAAGCAATTTAATGCTCCCTCACTGCTTCAAATCTGACTCAGGCCAGTAGTCACTGAAAGTCATTATAATTTGCTATCTGTTAGGTGGTCTGTGTAAAGTTAATTATGATGCTATCAATCTAGTTCCTAGTGGAAAGGACTGCACATCTCATTACAAAATCACTATCACAATTGCACTGTTTTGCATCATTATTGGATGTCTCACTTGAGAGGCCCTGATTAAATGAGTCTGGAATGTGAACTAACATTTTACCCTCTATAATCTGTGCCTCCATGACAGAGACAAGGTAAAGTGACTATGCAGTGTAGCATTCTGGCTGCTTGTACTCGAGCTGACATGAAGCCTCCAGTGTGGTCAGCCAGCCACCCTAAATGAGTACTAAAAGCTCACTAGGAACAAGTTGTAAAATGAAATAAATGTGTTCAGTGTTTTCATCATAATGCTTCATTGGGTTGATTTAAGAAAGGCATTTTAAGCTGGGATTAAAAATAAGGTTCCACCTAAGGTGTTGGCAAAACATCCATTTAAACCTGAGGCCAGATTAAAAACAAACAAACAAAAAAAAAACTAACACAACAAAAAAGAAAACATTTGGGAGCAAAGTGAATCTGTGTCAAAATGTTTTGGTTCACTTAGCACCAGAACTGAGTTTTTTTATCCATGTTGATGTACTTCAGATAGTAGCAGATGATCCTCCTCTGTGTCAGAAAGCCATTGATTCTTGTCCCATGTGGGGACTTGTCTCATACCTCAAACTCTGGCACTCCAGTGCAGTAGTAGGGGAGTGCGGTACTATTAGAGTGTGCTGTCCTTCAGATGAGTGGTTAAACCAAGGTCCCATCTGCTTATTCCTGGCGGTTTTCTGGTGGGAGCCCAGGTGAAAGTCAATCAACTCATGTCACTTTTTGGAAGAGTTGGAGATCTACTCAGGTGTTTTTGCCATTACTCTTCTCAAAAAAAGCAATTTAGGCAATTTTCCATGGGTGGCTGTAGGTCCTGATGATCATAATGGCTGTCCCTACATGTTTACAGTCATTTCCTACTAGTCACTTTCAAAAGCACCATATAGTGCATATGAAAAGCTCAGAATAAATGCACATTCTTCCTCTACCACAAATTGCAATAAAGGATACCTAAACAACATTTTGACAACAAACTATTCAAAACTGTGACTCCGTAGGTGACTAAAGGAAAGGCTGCTGTATTCATTAAGGCTAAAATTACATATATATAATTTACCTAAATGTGGTTCCAGAGCATTAGAATATTGTAAAATCAGCCTTCTAATTTCAAAAAAAACTGTCTTACCTGCTTCCTAAAATGGCCGACAAATGTGTTATGTGATGACATCATTTGAGCCAAAGTCAGAAAGATATATGGCTCTCTATAGTGCTAACTAGTTATTTTTTCCCTTTGTATAGAATTGTTTCACCCAAAAGGTCAAAACAATGTGCATTATTTTGTATAATACACTTTAGGCTATGGTTCTGTTCATTTTGTTTATTTTAACATGCTGAAATTGTGTTTTAATCCAACTGACTTTCTCTGTGGCAAACCACAGTGCAGTACAAATCTTGACTAACCTAGTGTTCTAGTGGTTTTGGTGGATCCAAGATGCTACAGTGGGGGTGCTGCGGTGGTGTGCATGCTTAATATGCACTTTTTAACATTTTTATTAAACCTTTATATTTTCTGCTATTCTTATCTAGTATGTTTTTGACAGAACCTACAAATGTAATCCATAGTTTGAATGTAAACATTTGTACAATCAATAAATCAGACTTCTTCAACAAAGTGAAATGCAGCAGCAGCACGCAAGTACATTACTGTGTGTGTGTGTGTGTGTGTGCGTGTGTCTGTGTGTGGGGGGTGCAGCCACACCCTTCACCACCCCCTAGCGCCACCACTTTTGTAGCAAAGTTCTTGTTCAGTCCAATGTTAGAGTTCATACTTTCTCAAAACTCAAATATATGCTTGTCTTGTCTTCTTTTTCTATGGGAAATAATAATAAGAAGAATCAGCATTTATATAGTGGTTTTCATACACATTGTATCCGAAAGTGCTTTACAAGCAATACTAGACTGGTAGTGAAGTGACTGAACGTGTAGTGGCAGCCATTTCATACATTAATATCCACACACAGCTTTGGACAATTGCATGAACTGGTTTTATGGGAAGGGGAATGTTGGCCAGGACAACAGGTCAGGTAATGATCAAGATGCAGGCAGTCCACATCTTATTTCTCACAGTAATCCACTCATATTTCTCTCCTCTGTCTTCCCCCTTCCCTGAATATAGCAATACCCTGCAAGAGCGGCCTTCTCAGTCCCCCTCTGGTGTTCGTTCTTCACTATTCCTCCTTACACCAAAAACTGGTGAGCTCATCACCCTTCTGCATCATGAATGCAAGTAGTAGAGTCCCCGTTTTATTTTGACATATCAAATATAAACATATCTTTCCAGTAAGCAACAGGGAACAAGGGAAATGATGGGCTTTCCTATCCTTAAAAGATCTAGGCTACCTTTGATTAGGCACTGCTAGATGATGGGTGTGCACATCATTATGCACATCATTTAATAGTGCCTAATCATAGATGGCTTAGCTCTTACATGGATAGGAAAGCCTATTTTTCCACTTGAGCAATGCAGCTATCAGCCTGGCTTACCAGAAGATCATGTTTATCATTAATATGTAAAAATAACATGGGAGACTGTACTAACCACATTCATGATGCAGAAGGGTAGTGAACTCACCAGTTTTTGGTGTGGGGTGCAGGTGAGAAGAATGAATGCCAGAGAGGAACTGAAGAGGCCTTTTCAGCAGGGTATAGCTATATTCAGGTTAGTTGAAGACATGAAGGAGGACGTTGAGCAGATCACTGTGAGATCTGAAATGTGGGGCTGCCAACATCGTGATCACTACCTGACTGTGGATGAGAGCAGCCAGCGATGACAAATACTCAGAGTGGCAGGGCTGCACCTAAACTGTTACTTGAATTCAGTGTAGGGAGATTACCCTCAGGTGGGGGTTGACATTTGTTAGGACAGTATTGAGGGGGTTGTGTATAGCTCATTCAAGATTTGGAAGGGTGGTAGCCAGCCAACTCGAATTGTGGAGTACAGCACAGAAAAGTACTGGAGAAGAATTGCTGGGAACTGTCCTGTGGGGTTCTGCAGATCACAGGTAAAGGAGTAGACTGACAATGGAAAATGGGTGGATTTGCTTAAGGTATTAGCATGCCTCTCCTGCTAATAATATCGTTACCCATTGTAAGTGCAGCACTTATGAGGGCATGAACAGCAGTTTTTCTGGTGGGTCATGATGCTTATTGCTTGGGCCTCCAGGAAGACCTAGTTGTTGGTTAATGAGGTGGGAAAAAACACAACAGGGGACTGTACATAATATCCACTGTGCAGAAGGGTGGTGATCCACTCAATGTTTACTGTGGGAGCAGAAGTCAAATGCTGAGAATGTGGACTGGAGAGTGATTTGGGAGGCATTTTTTAACAGTGCCAGCTGATGATGCATATTGGTATAGGTGTGCACAACTCTCTGAGGTACAAGATTACAATCTGAGGTGTGATAATTCTCTTCATGAGACCATAAGCACATATGCGGCCCCAGGCAGTACTGAGGACAGGGTATGGATGGTGGGGTGTTTAACAGAAGGCAAGCTAGGTGCAGGGGGGTTCACATTGAAAAAGAAAGCCTTATTTGTGGATTAACAAGACAGCATGAGCTTTGGAACTGAACCAGACCAGTACTTTGCTCTGTGACTCTAAGCAAGTCATTACACTTCCTGATGCTCCCAGGCCACACCTGTAAACAAGCTTTCAGCTTAGTGTATCTCTCCTGATTAACAAAAAACAAAATTCAGTGCATCACATAACCACTAGATCATCAGGTAATTGAAGTGTTGTACTGTAATGCAGTTTGCCAAGGAAAAAGTCAGCTGGATTGCAAAACTTTTTCCACAAGTTAAAGTAAACTAAATGAACAAATCATAGCCTAACATGTGTACTGATCAAAATAATCCACGAGTTAATACATGGTGTTGATCATTCGAGTACCACAATTCAAAACAAAGAGGGAAAGAAGAACTAGTAAGCACTATAGAAATATATGTGGGTCTCTGTCTTTGGCTCAGATGATGACATCATGACTCATCACTTAACAGACTTGGCAGCCATCTTAGGGAGAAACCAAGGCTGTTTTTTGGAAGTGAAAAGCTGATGTTTACATTTTTCAAAAGCTATGAAAATGCATTTATATTATTTACATAAATGCAGTTTTAGCATAAATGTAAACAGCAGCCTCTACTTTACCTTGTTATGAAGCCAGATTTTGGAGTTTGCAGTTTTAAAAAACTGCTTGTTTGGGTACCCTTTAAAATGTTACCACTAATGAGCATAAAGTGACCAGACCAATTGCAAACAAGGACAATCATTGAAAGGTGGTTGCATGTCATAGAAAATACAGTATGTGGCTCTCAAAGTCCTAAAACAGTAGCTATCTAGTCAATGCCTGTTCTACTCTTGGCGACCTTTGAAAAGCTTGCCTCATGGATATAAGTTACACAGTGTTAGCTGGGGATATGTTCCAGTAAATCTTTAGATAAATCCTGATCTATCAAAGGAAGCCCATTGAAATGACTGGATTTCCTTTGAAATATTTACATACGAACATATGAAACTGCCAGCAGAAAAAGGCCATTTGGTCTATCGAGTCTGCTCAGTTTTGCAGCTAGCACCCATACTCTGCAGCTGCCCCTCCCACCTTACCCCCTCCTCCCATGACCCTCCCTTTTGCCCTGTCCTAGCCCCTCTTGAAGCATCCCACTGTTTTACAGGCCACCACCTCTGCCAGTAGTGCGTTCAACTCTGCTACCACCCTTTCCATAAAGAAATGCCTCCTCATCTCCCTCCTAAATCTTCCACCCTCCAATCTCATGTCATGACCCTGAGTGTCTCTCCCCACCCTCCCCTTGAACAGTCCCTCAGTGCCTGTCCTGTTTATTCCTCTCATGTACTTAAAGGTCTCAATCATATCCCCCCTGTCCCTCCTCTCCTCCAGAGAGTACATGTTCAACTCCCTCAGTCTAACCACATATGGTATCTCCCCCAGACCCATGATCATCTTTGTTGCTCTGCATTGCACCCCTTCTCTCAATCTAATGTCCCTCTTTAGGTAAGGGTGCCAAAACTGAATGCATTACTCCAGGTGGTGTCTGACCAGTGATCTGTATAACGGCAGAATCACCTTCCTCCTCCTAGAGGTTATACCCCTTGCAATACAACCCAGCATCTTGTTGGCCACTGCTGCTGCTTTCCTACACTGTGCTGAGTTGTTCTTTGCTCCAGTAATGAGCACCCCCAGATCTTTCTCCTCCTCAGTCACAGCTAGCTGCACCCCCCCAGATGGTAGCTCCTCTTTGGCTTCTTTGCCCCGAAATGCAACCACCCCCTTGGTCATCCATCACTGCTCCAATCTTGGTATTGTCCGCAAATAGACTGATCTTGCTATTTATGCCTACCAAGATGTCTGCAATAAATACTCCAAATAACAATGGCCCAGCACTGACCCCTGTAGGACCATGCTCATCACTGCCCTTGGGGATGATAATCCACCTCCCACCACCACCCTCTACTGCCGTCCCTGCTAAATGAGATGGCAGATATATGTCCTCTCTGGGAATCAAACCTGTGACCCTTTGCTTGTAAGGTGAGGATATATCCAATGTACCACCTGAGGTATACATCTAAATATACTGGGCATATCTCTGGCTACTACTGTATGACCTGTCTGTAGATGGTGCTGTGGTCAATAATAGGTTAGTGGTAAAATTGTGATGAATTACTATTATGTTGTTTCTTTGCTCTTACACTGATATTTTAGGGACAGCTCTAGCTACAGTACTCAGTGATTTATCAAGTGCTGCAACAAGTCTGTGTTTACTACCAAAGTTGGTAAGCAGAACTACCAAACAGCACTGTGAAATGGCTTTCCCCCTGACATTCATAAACTGCTCCTCATACATCTTTAAATATGTTTACTTAGCTGCTAATTTTATGAAAAAGGACCAAATTACTGTCTGAATTGCTTATTATTATTGTTTTTATTATTACAACCATCATTGCTATTTTTGTTTTCACTTAGAACCTAGATCACTTATGCATCCAGTCGGTAACATTGGTAGTTGAAGAGGACGTGACTAAGCAAGTGACTCTTACAAGGGGAGGAGAGGTCCAAATTGGGGTTAACCAGGCATCACACCTTCCACATATTGATGGTAAGTAGTGTCTAACCGCTTCTAAGTTTTACAAATATGTAAGTGCTTCAGCTGCAACACATTATGCACATCAATAAATGCATGTTTGTCCCTGATTTGCTTTCCCCTTCCCCAACCATTTGGGATGGTGCAGCTGCACCCATTATCTGGCCAGTAAGGCAGGCAGGGGGCTTCACTGTCAATGCTAATGCTGCCCCAGGATGAGCTGGCAGTGGGTGTTCAATGACTGGACCACAGACTATCTCCCTGGGAGCTGAGCCCCACACTTCCATAATGTGGTGCAGTGGGATTCTGGAACTCTAACACATACCTCAGTCTCCAAGGTGGAATCGTGGTGCAGTGGGCCAGCCAGAATGTACACTTTTAAAACATTTTTCCCTAAGACAATGTAAAGCCATAATGTACATGACAGTCATATCAAGATTGCTTTTTAAGAGAAAAAGCTTAAAACTTTGACTGCCTTAGGTTGTGGTGTACCTACTTTCCCTTTGTGAGTCCAAGATCATCTCCTTCAGATATCATTTAGTGTGAGCCATATGATACAGTGTGTGTTTATAACTTGCTTGCCATATGCATGTAGCTGTCTTTTATGTAAAGAAATACATGCCAGATTGGGGATTATGTTAACACACCTCCAAGTGGGTTAGGACCAAGGCTAAGGAGTGTGTATTGGGGTGATCGGAATTGATTGATTCATTTCATTAGGTATCCATCAGATTATCGGAAATCTAGTTCTGAGTCTGATTCTGTTCCAGTGGCAGTTAAGTAATTGAATTTGGCAACAGAATTAGATTCTTGTTCCACATCCAACTACTGTTACAAACTACCCCCACCCAGTAAGGCTCTTTCCCAAGTAAAGACACCCCTTTACCCCCAGCCTCTAGCAGCACCCATTCTCCTTCCCCCTCACTAAACATAATTTCTGTTGAGTCCAATGTGAGCCTTAAAGTCAGACTTCTCCAGCATATTAGTTCCCCAGCCAGTGCCCTGTGCACTCCAGTTACTATAGTAGTTTTTCATCCAATTCCAGTCCAAGCATTCAGGACTCTCCCACTGCCCACCATCTTCCACCACCCAATGCCAGTCCACCCACAGAGCCCAACTGCCCAGTGCTATCACCCATTGCAGGCTTCCTCTGAGTCTCAAACTCCTCACGGCAGTCAAACAGGACTCCAGATCCACTCCTCCTGGCCTCTCTTACTCAGTTCTGGACTCCCTCTTCCTTCTTCCCTCCATGCTTTCATTGTATGATGAAACTTGGGCTGATGGCAGAAAACCATAGGCTGCCACTGACCAGATGCTCCAGTGTTCCAGGAGGTACATTGACATAATGTAAATATCATCACTTTCAGTTTTGTTGCCCTTTAAGGAAATGGATCCCTGTTTATAATTGGCTTCAATGCTGCAGCTTTGTTAAGAGGATGCCGAAGTTCTGGGGTTCATGCCTCTGATTAGTGTGCTGTTTCCTTTTTATAAAAGACTGAATGCAGGTGAATTTCAGTGTATGGCTGATTAGAGTATCCAGTTTCGTATGGTTTCTACAGAAGCAGGGTTTGGGAAATCTACCTGTTCCTCTCAGGTATTTGCCACCATTATTGCATTTTAGAGGGCTATACAGTATGTAGAATTACTAATGATATTTGTATGGTTGGGTCTGTGTATGAATGAACATATGAAATTGCCGGCAGAAAAAGGCCCACAGGTCTATCAAGTCGGCCCGATTGTGCAGCTCTTAGTTTCACATTACTACAGCTGTCCCAGCCCCACCCAAACCCTCCCTTCCTCCTTTCCTGGTCTCTCCCCCTTTGTGTTCTTGTCTGTACTAATCCTACCCTTCGACTCTACCGCAAGCCCGCTTAAAACTATCCACTGTCCTCAGTTTGATTAACTCCTCCTGCAGTGCTTTCCATCTTACCACCACTCTCTCTGTAAAGTAGTGCCTCCTCATCTCCCTCCTGAACCTTCCCCCTTCCAACTTCAGACTGCGCCCCCTAGTGACCCTTCCCTCCTTTAAGTGGAGCAATCCTCCCTCTCTGACTTTGTTTATGCCTTTCAGGTACTGAAAGGTCTCTATCATGTCCCCTCTTTCCCTTCTCTTTTCCAGCAAATACATGTTGAGCTCCCTCAATCTTTCCTCATACAGCGACTCCCCCAGTCCCATGATCATTTTTGTAGCCCTGCACTGCACCCCCTCCAGTAATCTCACATCCTTTTTGAGGTATGGGCACCAGTACTGCACACAGTACTCCAAGTGTGGTGTCACCAGTGATCTACACAAGGGCAGAATGACCTCTCCCTTTCTAGAGGTGATCCCTCTGGCAATGCACCCCTGCATCTTATTTGTCCTTCCTGCCACCCTCCTACACTGTGCTGATACCTTCATGCCCCCTGTGACTATTACCCTGAGGTCCCTTTCCTCCTCTGAAGATGTTACCTGAGGTCCCTTTCCTCCTCTGAAGATGTTACCTGCACTCCCTCCAGCAAGTAGCTGGTCCTGGGATTTCTTGCTCCGAGGTGCATGACCTTGCATTTCTTAGCATTAAACCCCAACTGCCACTCCCTAGACCAGTGTTTGAGTTTAGCTAGATCCTCCCTAATGCCTGCCTCCCTTCCTGACTGTCCACTTTTGCACAAATCTTAGTGTCATCTGCAAACAGGCTGATCTTACTCTTGACCCCCTCTGCAATGTCTCTGATGAAGACATTGAACAAAACAGGGCCCAGCACTGAGCCCTGCGGTACCCCACTTGTTACTGTCCTTGACTTGGATGTCTCCCCCCTTACAACTACCCTCTGTTGTCTGCCCTGCAACCAGCTCTCAACCCACCCCACCAGTTTCTCCCCCACCCCCATGTCCCTCAGCTTGCTCACTAACCTCCCATGGGACACCAAGTGGAAAGCCTTGCTGAAGTTCAGGTACAGGACTTCCACAGCATGGCCTTCGACAACCGCCCTAGTGACCCAGTCAAAGAAGTTGGTCAGGTTAGTTTGGCACAATCTTTCCGAGACAAACCCATGCTGTCTCTCATCCTGTAGACCATTACTTTTTTTTTTTTGTACTTTCTATTTTTTCCTCCTCTCTCCCCTCAGCTCTGGTCTCCTCGGGAGTACCTAGGAGTCATCCCACTATGGTTCGCTCCTACCTGGTCAGTCCTCCATCACCCATGTAGCCTCAGTTTACGCCCCCGGGCAAGGATGAGGTGGGCCCCAACACTCCGAAATTCTTTGGTGGCGTTGGTCAGGAGGATGCCAGGAGGGCAGCCGTAAATCATGGGCAAGCTCTGGTTTTCCATCTCCGCTGGAGCTGAAGGGTGTTTTTCCCTTTTTCTGTGGAGTGACTAGCGCCCTGATGTCAAGGCCTTACCGACATCTGCCACTCCCCGCCTCTTCGCTACACTAAGCGCTTGCTGTATCTCCGGCTTCTGCCAGAGGTCAGCTGAGTGCCGAACAGGGACCCCTGTCCCTCCCAGGAAAGGAGAGCTGTCCTCTGGATACTCAATCCTCTCCCTCCCCTGCCAACCCTCAGCAACCCGGGCTCATTCCCGAACCCGGGTCGCCGGCGTGGTGCGAGGTGTGGCGTCCAGCGCCTCAAACCTCAGCACCACCGGGCCAGCCCCTGTAGACCATTACTATCAAGAAAGGTTATCAATCTCTCCATTAGAATGGTCTCCATCAACTTCCCCACTATGGAGGTCAAGCTTACTGGTTTGTAGTTGCCCGGTTAGTTCTTGGGTCCACTCTTGTGAAGAGGCACCACGTGAGCCATCCTGCAGTCCCTGGGTCCCTTCCCCATCTCCAAGGAGGTGTTGCAGAGGTCCATCAGAGGGCCTGCCAACACCTCCGCTGGTTCCTTCAGGACCCTTGGGTGTACACTGTCTGGTCCTGGTGTCTTGTCCACCCACAAGGCTTTAAGGCCCTTCAGAACTCTGTCCTCTTGGATGACCCCATCTGTTATCTCTGCGCTCCCTTCACCCTTGCCCCCTTTCCCCTGCAGTTGGGCCATCCCTTTCTTTTGTGAACACTGAGCAGAAGTACTCATTGAGGGCCTCTGCCTGTTCTTCCCCTTGTTCTGCCCATCCCCCATCCCTCTTGATTTTAACAATGTCATCGCTACAACTCCTCTTCTCCCTTATGTATTTAAAGAACCCCTTTTCCCCCTCTCTGATTCCCTGAGCCAACTTCAGCTCCTTTTCTGCCTTGGCTGCCCTGACTGACCTGGTCACCTCCCTAGATGCCTTTGTGAGCACCTCTCTATCCTTCTCACGCCCCGATTTTTTGAACTTAATGAAGGCCAATCTTTTTTCCCTCACCTTCCACTCTACTTCCTTGCTGAGCCAGCTAGGTTTTATGGACCTGGACTGCTTACTCTGAGATTTGGCACATATGTTCGTCGCCTCATTCAGCCCCTTCCTAATGATTGCCCACTTCTGTTCAACATCCATCACTGTGTTAATTTTAGCTAAATACCCCTCTAGGATGCTGCCCATTCTGGCAAAATCTGCCTTCCTGAAGTCTAACACTCTTGTCTTGGTCTTAGCCGACTCCCTCCTTGTGTTGAGGAGGAACCACACTGAGCAGTGGTCACTTCGTGTTAGAGAGTCCTGTACTACCACATCCTGGACTTGATCACCATTTGTTAGCACCAAATCCAGTATGTTCCCCTCTCTAGTAGGTTCCATCACCCCTTGCACTAGGTAGCTGTCATGGATAGCCTCCAGCAGCACCTGTTCCCTGGTGTGTGCTGTGGTTACTGTCTGCCAGTCAACTCCAGGTAGGCTGAAGTCTCCCACTATAACTGTAATTCTCTTGCCACTGACCTTCCTGATTTGCTCCCCCAGCTCCCTATACGCCTCCTTGCTCTGTGAGGGTAGCCTGTACACCACCCCATCCTGCGTTTCTTACCTTTAGGGCTTTGGAGCAATACCCATATGGCTTCTGGCCTCCCCTCATCCCCCTCCTCCCTGGTACACAGTATCCCCTCCCTAACATAAATAGCCACCCTTCCAGCCCTTCCCCCCCTCCCAGTCCCTGAGGAACACTTGTAACCTGGGATTGTAAGATCCCAGTCATGGTATTGGGTGGCCAAGGTCTCTGAGATGGTGGCAGTATCTACCTCTCCCTCTACCATCATTGCCAGGAACTCTGCCACCTTGTTTGCTAAGCACCTTGCATTCAACGATACTACAGTCCACCTTGTACCCTGCCCCTCCTCTTCCCGTCTTTCCCACTTCCACTTTTGTCTTGGTAACTTCCCCTCATTCTCCTCTTCCATCTCTGGGGGGGAGAGGCCTTCCAGTCTCCCCTGGAAGGTGCCTCCTCCCTGCTATCCGACTCAGCCCCCCCCCATTTAAATCTATGATGTGTTTGCTGTCTAGAATTAGATTTTTTTTTTTTTTTTTTGGGTGTTATTTTTCCTCCTCAGAGCTCCGGCTACACCCCCCCTCTGCACTACGTCGTTCCCCAGTGCCATCCTCCGGACATGGAGACCCCTCCCTTCCGCACTTTCCAGCGACTTACCCTTCAGCGCAGGGTGGTGAGGAGCCACTGACCCACCACAATGGATCCATGCCAGGAGGCGTCCCTCCAGGAATGGCAACAGAGACGACGCCGTGCAGCGGACACCCATTTTCTTGATTTTCTCCCAGCGGAATCGTGGCGTGCAATGGCGTAGCTGACTGAATGCTTTCGCCTGCGCTCCGTCGCAGCGCCGACTCCCGTCTGAGCACCAGCCGCCGCCTTCCACGCCCCGCCTCCCCTTGTCTTTTTACGGCACGGTGTTGCTGATCCTCAGCCTCCGCTTAGGTCAGACAAGCACCGCTGACTGAATCCCCACCCCAGAGATGGAGAGCAGTCCTCCAGATGCTCAATCCATTCCGCCCTACTCGACTCCCCGCAACCCGTGCCTGTTCCCGAACACGGGTCGCCGGTGTGGCGCGAGGTGTGGCGTCCAGCGCCTCTACCCTCAGCGCCACCGGGCCGGTATAGAATTAGATTTTGAAGGATATATTTGTGTTAATTTTGTATTCCTTTCTCTTCCTATGTTTCATTGTGGCTTCTTGAGTTAGTTATTTTTTTTATGTTTGATTGAAGAAAGCAGATCAAATATACTGGCTTTTTTTGTGGAGAAAAGCAGGTTCTGGAGGTGTGTCAGGCTGTGAGCCGATGAAATTGCTTGAAACCCCACTGCAACCAGTGGTGGTTGATCTGGTTGTTGATGCAGGTTTTCCTATCAGAAAGCACACTTTTCAAAGATGCTGCACTGCTTCAGTGAGTGTGCTATGTTTTTATTTTGATCATGCAGTGCACCAGCACTCCAGTCTGAGTCTCTCTCCCCCATCATGCCATTTCCTTTACCATTATTCACTGGAGTGTTGGCTGCCCTGCTCTGAGGAAACTAAAGTCCCTCTTGTGACTCTCTTTCCCTCCTGCCCACCTGCCTGAATTAGCAGCAGTTTTAAAACCTTCATTGAAACTGCCTTTTTATACATTCTGCACGAGATCTGGGACAGCTTTGATCTTCCTTGGCTTGTCAAGTGCATCAGCATTGATCTCTGCCCTAACATTGCCGACTGCTATATTACCAGGCCAACCAAGAAGAAGATCTCATTGTATTTCATGGTTGGTGCCTCTGCCACCTGTATTGTCCTATGTATCTGTAAAATTTACTGCATCATCTCCAAGTGACATCAACACTTCCTCTCTCCACTGTCAAACAAAGTAACCCCCCACCCTCTATAGTCTGCCACCATCTTTCCCCCATGATTACGGAAACCCCCCACCACACACAGAATTACCTGTGATAGATGCTAGATCCATTCGTTGGTATCACCTCTCTCCCCAAACTGTGTAAAATAACACCCCTAACCTTTACCTATCCTTTGTGCAACCCACTACCCACCTCCTCCTTCTGGCACCCACCTCTGTCCCTTGGCATGGTTCCTCTGTCCCTTGATGCTGACTCCTCAATGTCCCATGATATGTTGCATGGTTGTACATCTGACAGCTGTCCAATTTCATTAATTCATTACTTCTTTTTTTACCTACATTTTTCTGTCAAGGTCTTTTTGAGCCACACCTTCACTAACCCTATGGGTATCAACTTTCAGGTTCTCCAAAATGTGTGTTTGCAGTAGACCCAAATGTCGACCACAAACACCCTTTGTTGGGAAGAAGATTTGAAAGTTGACATCCATGGGAGTCAAAAAAAAATCCTTACAGAAAAAAACATAGGTAGAAATATTAAAAACAAAAAAGCTGTGACTTAAAGAAAAAAAATGAAATGAATGGGGTCAGAATTAGATAGATGCTGGAGCAGCAGCCAAAAAAAACACGACACCTTATGCACATGGGGGCAAAATGGGTGCCACTGGAAAAACTTGTGAACAGCTGAGTCACAAGAGACGGCACACTCACACTGCCAAATGTGAAGGACTGCTCATTTTCTCCATCCCCTCCTTCCTTTTTCTTTTCTGTATCTGTTAACACTGTACCTACAAATTCTAGTTGTGCAGTAATGAAAATTACCAGGAGATTTAGCACTATGCATTTATGGATCTTATTCAGTATGTGGGCTTTTGGTGTTAACTGTCTTCATCTGAAGATCTTTCTTACCTTTAGTCTGAACAATGCCTTATTTTCTAGGCATCATCATTTCTCTTTTGTTGTGCACCTTAATATATGACTTACATGTATTTTTTTCTATGATCCCCATCTCATCTCAATTTTTTACTTTTACACATCTAAGTTTTCATATTTATCATGTCATCTCTTAATTCACTCTTTACAACGTCTTCCATGTCCTCATTTTGTTTAACTGCACCACACCTTTTCTTCTCTTTGTATTTAGAATGTCAGTCTTGCTAGGCATTGGTTAGTTTTCACTATATACTGCTAATGTGTTTCATCAATTGCCTATGCATTATATATTTTTTGGTTTCGCATGTCTACACTTGTTTTTTCACATAAGTGATGTCTTTTTAGAGCAGATATTTAGGACTTGCAGTTTAAATGGATTGCACTAGTTTTGGTGCCTGCCCCCTTTATGTGTACTAATTAGAATCTGTGCACCAGTAGCTCCACCCCTTGATGAAGTACCATGCTTGAGATGTGAAGCGCTGGTGTTCTAGTGCTTTGCTCCTCACGTGTGCTTGTTTTGCAATAAGTTTACATTTATGAGGAAGTCTTCATGTTTGGCAGTCTTCCTTGTTTAAGTTACAATTTGATTGCACAGTCTGCTCTGTCTTGTCTGTTCACCAGTTTATTTTTGGCAGGACCTGCTCTGCTCCTGTGTGTGTGAGGTCTTGTGTGTTCTTTTGTGAGCCACACTGAGCAGCAGGTGTATTATTATTATTAGTTTTAAACTGTAAAGTATTTAATTTCAGATAGACAGCAGCATTTGTAGATGCTTTAAGTAGTGCCTTTGAGAGAGAGAGAGAGAGAGAGAGAGACAGGAAGAGAGAGTTTTTTTAAGTTAAAGCACTGTCATGCTTACATGATACTGTATTTCACCTGCTTGGTTCACCTGCCTGGGTGCCAGTGTTAAATATTCCTGGAGAGAGAGTGGGAACGCCCACTGAGACAAAACTGTGAATGCGTTCAGAAATGTAGGCTGTCTCCTGCACAGCTGAGTGTGCCTTGATAAAGAGTGGGAACACCCACTAAGCCTGACACCGAACTGCAAGTGCAGTAGGAAAGGTAGGTTATAGCATGTGATACAGCTGGTTGCTCACTCATGCTGCCAGCAAGGGACCAATAAAGGATTTCAAAAACTGAAAGTCTTTCTTGGTAAAATTGGGAACTTGCACTGCAGCCACCTTGCTTGCTTGTATAGTGAAATTATAGTGTTATGCTGTGATACATGGCAATGCTGGCAGCAATAGTTTTTGAACTATTGTCTTTAACTAAGGACTACTGACTGCTGCTGTGGTTTTTTTATGGCAGTAGTGTACAAATATATTAAGTGACATGATGGGCTTTTAACCAATTCCAGTGGAGTTTATGTTCCAAAGTTTAATAAATATCGATCAAAATACTTTTAAAGAGTATCAATATTACTTTAATATATTGATACATGAAAACTGTATTGATTGAACTTATCTAAATTAACATATGGATTCCAACCAAAGTGGTCCCCAAAGGGTCGATTGTGGAACTCTTACTATTTTTGGCATTTAAAAATGTATTTCCATTAAATACTGTACGAGCCATACTCAGTCATCACTATGCTGATGATACAGTACTTAATGACAGTCAATAGAGATTATGATAAAATTATAACTAATTAAGAACTAGATGTTACTACCAAGGAAAAGTGTTTTCTAGTCTCTAGATTAAAAATAGATGCAGAAAAGATCCAAGGAATTTTTGTTTTCATTTTAGATCAAAATTGGAATTACTTCAGAATCAATGACAGTGTGTCTGAAATTTATGAATGACCATGGGATTGTGAGAATTGACTCATATAAATATCTGGTAGTCACTTTCCATGGTCTCTTGGCTTTTAAAGTGCACATAGTCTTAGATAATTTGTGGAAACATCTAAATTCTCATTTGTGTTCCCTAAGACATGTTGCTAGTTGCTTAGGGGAAAAGTCAAGACTGCATATTGTTGAACAGCTATTACATCCAGTCTTGGACTATGGGTTTATTGTTTACAAACATACACCAAGATTAAGTCTATTAAAGTTAAACAGAATTTTAAAGAAAATTGCACATTTTGTTCCAGCTTGATCTTTTGACACCCATTCTTGTAAAATGTTAGAAACACTAGGCTGGCCTCACTTATTCAACATGGTGTGAAAAAATCTGGATGGATTTGCTATTTTAAAAAAGTTTTCAAATCTCACCCATCAGATTCACAAGTACATTAGCTGAGGCATACAGTTAATGTCAGCCTTACTATTCCAAAACCAAAATTGGGGGGGGGGGAGGAGTCTACCAGAGGATCAGGAAGTGTAGGGTAGGCATTTATTTATTGAGATCTTGGATAGTACCTTTGAGTACAAGCTCATTAAACAGGTTCCGCATCTAGACAAAAAAGCAATAAGCAACGTAAAACATAAGTAAATTACAACACAATAGTGTATGGTGGAACGTCGTTCTCCACCAAAATCCATCGCTGTCGAAATGTTGTTCTCCTACACTAGTGACGTTCGCAGTGCAGCAGAATGATTTTTTGTTCTACTGCTTTGCGCACATCACACACTGTGTCCTCGAGCAGCATTTGGCAGTTAGGGCTCACTCCATAGACAGGACACATAGTGAAAGCAGCAATGTCTGCAGCAGTACTAATGTTTAGCGTTAAAATGTTCTAAATGTAAAGTTCTTAAACAGTTAAAATGTCAAGTGTGAAAACGTTCACAATGTAAAGTTCTTTTTTCCTTCTAGTAACCCAGTAGAAATGTTTTGAAGCAGAAATATGCTGTAGTGATTCCCCCCCCCCAAAAAAATGACATTCCATCATGCACTATAAAGAAAAGTGCATGGGGAACAGTTGACAACAGGGCTAATCTTTCACCTCATTGGCACTATGATGACGGATTACCTCTCGAGCTGCACTCTTGAGGTAATCCATTGTCATAGTGCCAACTCGGTGAAAGAATAGCCCCGTTGTCAACTGTTCCCCATGCACTATCCTATATATTGTGCTTGAGTGACAAAGTACAGTACAAGTCACATTAAACTGTTCCCTCAACTCACTGGTGTAGCATTATTCAATGAGTTTCCTAATCTGTGCAGTGTTTAATTCAATGAATTAGTAAAAGGTTAGTATTGGTTTGAAACTAGCTGTATGTACTATAAGCTTTATTTTCAGCTGAGTGCTTATGAGTTTCATTTCAGAAGGCAGACTAAACAGCTCTTAAGGAATGCTGTGATATTTATAAACAATGCCATGTAAATGCATTACATACATGCAGCAAAACAGCTACTGCCATTTCACTAAGCTGGTACAAGTGAGTTGAATAGGCAGTGAAGGATGGTTGGAAAAAAGTTAAAAGCTTCTACAGTTTAAGCTGCCACTGCAGTAGCATCACAAAAAAAATGCTACACCAGTGAGTTGATGGAACAGTTTAATGTGACTTGTACTGTAGAGCAAGCACAGCATGTAGAAGGTCACTGGCTGATCACAGTAGCCAGAGTCTGTTAAGTTACAGTAGGTAGGCATTTTTACAAAGGCTGTGTTAGTAGCCGGAGTCAAGTACACTAAGTTAGGTTTTGTTACAAGGTTATAGGAAGAGAAGAGGAGAGGAGGAGTGGAGAGGAGAGGAGTGAGGAGAGAGAGGCAGTACCTTGGGAGGAGAGATGACAGCTGAAAGTACAGGGAAGGAGTGAGAGAGAGAAGGAAACAGAATCAGGGGGTGGAAGCTGTAAGGCGTAAGACGTTATTGGAAGTAGGTGGCCATTTCTGTCTTCTGGACCCCTCCTACTACCTGTGGCAATGCGCATCATGTCAGCATCTTGGGGGCCTGTTAACCCATGTAAGCCAAGCCATCAATCCATGACCAAGAGCAGCTTTCCAGGTTGTGCATCTTCTACCCCCTTCCCATGAGGAGTACATCCTTGAGGACGTTCTGTCACATTTGATGTAAGTCTCTCTTGTTGTTCCGGGCTCTGAGTTTGAAAGTGTGTAAAAGTTGTGCTGAAGGAATGCCCCACTATTCAACATTACAGAGCCAGCTATGTTTGCCCATTATCTTTAGAAAGATCTATCTTTGGAACTGTAAGGGATAGAACCCTATTTTTTTTTAGAAATGAAAGTTTGGAGTCAGACTGACATTGATCATCAGTATCATGGTATAATTTTTCAGTAACAATATATTACAAAGTATGGACACAGTTTAAAAGTATATGAATATGTATTTTTGCCTGAAGTTTTTAATAAAAAAACCAAAAGATTGTTTATGCATGGAAACTGTGTTGGCAGAACATATCTACAGTATTTTGACCTGATTCAGAGCTTTCCTGTAAACAAAATTAAGATCTTTTTGAGGATATCGCCTTCATACACATTAGACTGTAAGCTATCTGTATCAAGATCCTGAGGGAGACTTTTGCAGCAGGGTCACCCCATCTTGCCCTGCAGGCAATGTCATATGTCAACACTCCCTATATAATATGGGCAGGTCTCATCAACTTTGCTTCCCAGCCCTAATGGATTCAAAGTTAACCCTTTCTAAAGGAAATGCCTTTGAAAAGGGTTAAGTTTAAAACTATTAGGGCTAGAAACTTAACTTTTTGTTTTCAAATGAAAGCTTGGAATTACATCAACGTGGTTTGTTTGTGTTGATAGAGTTCCCATATGTTGATACATTTTGCACAGTGATATATATCAGTACACCTAACAATAATGCCATTGTTACATGTGTATTTATGTATATAAACATATATTGATGCACTGTATGTAAACTGTATATATGGACTGATCCTTAAGAAGTTGATCCTGTAGCAGTGAGCTCAAACTTTTCCTGATCCTTTGCCAAAAATGGGAAAAAAAAGACAACTTCCTAAACAGCTGGTGTCAAGTATGCAGAAGTACTAGTGGTATTCCATCAAGAGGAACCAGTACGTTTGTAAGTAATAAGAATTTTAATGCATGCCCCAGGGGAATGAGGCTGAAGGCTGAGTGTTCTTATGCCCATGGGAAGTGCACTCAAATCCTTTAATGCACACCCTGGAGTGGTTTATTTCACTTATAAAATGCCTCACTGCTCTTTTGCATTATATGTATATTGAAACAGTTTTATATATGATTTGGCAGACATACATCATTTTTTAGATACATTATAAATAACAACATATGAAATAGTCTTTGATTTTGTGGATAATGAGCTTTTTTCACCTTGATAATGAGATCCAGTACCTGCATTGCTAGGAATTTAGTGCAAGGTCAGGTGATGTCTATCAGCCCAATGAAGTTTCTAGATTTGTTCTTGCCATTTTATGATTCTAGTTAGTACTTCTTTTGGAGTATTATAATCCCATACCTCTCAAGTGCTATGCATCACATATAGCACTGAATATATACTGTAAATAGTATGTGCTCAGTGAATGACAGCAGCTGTCATTCACTGAGTGTGTACTATATACAGGGCCCCTAGTGCTCTGTGGCAGAATTTTCTAATTTCTGCAGCAGGGCTCCTTGGCTTCTGCGGCAGCATTTTCTGATTTCTGCAGCATGATTTATTCAGTTCTCTGGCAGAATGCAGTCCTGTCATTGGCTAACATGTTGTGATGTCATCAATGACATCATATGCTGAGCATAGAGGAGGGGCTTCAGGATAAACAAGATGGGAAAGAAAGCCTGACACTATGGAAAAACAGTATATTTGAATGAAAATTCACCAAAAACAATGAATTCTGTGGCAGTATGTATATTCTGCGGCATGATGCAAATTCTGTGGAAAATTCTGCAACTGCAGAATTGCAGAATTCCAGGGGCCTTGACTATATACAGTATGCACTCATATAGAGTTCAGTCAGCAGCTGGCTGCAGTGGTGAGAGGTGGGCTGTGCCAGTCGCCGGCTGGGTATGGGTTGGGAAGGGGAGCGGGGTGGACTGATGCTGCTGGGTGGGGGGGCCACTAGACTACCAGGGCTACCGGGGTGTGGGAATGTTTTTATATGTCATCCTACAGGACAAATTATTGGGGTTCAGGGATCGGGCTTGGAGGGGGTTCGCTAGCCC
Organism: Neoceratodus forsteri; assembly: GCA_016271365.2. Taxonomy (NCBI): domain Eukaryota; kingdom Metazoa; phylum Chordata; order Ceratodontiformes; family Ceratodontidae; genus Neoceratodus; species Neoceratodus forsteri. The sequence continues at coordinate 1,114,433,493 of CM028131.1, forward strand.
TGCGGGGCTTTTCACAACATATTACCAGGATCGGGGCATGGAGGGGGCGATTGCCCTGTGGGACTTTAGATAACTTATTATTGGGATTGGGGCATGGGGGGCACTGATTGCCCTACGGGGCATTTCTGCATACTACTTGGGGATCAGGGCTGGGGGGGTGCTTGTGCTGACATTGCTACAGGCTTGCAGCATGGATACACCCTTCATTTGGTGTACCGTTCAGGTTGTTGCAAGTCACGGGACTTAGCTGCGGGGACCCTGCCTGATAGAGAATCAGGGCACAGGGTCCTAGGTGCAACAGTGTTTGGCACAAGTCACCTTTGGTGTGACTTGCGCCGATCCTTCTAGAATCAGGCCCACAGTTAGCAGAACATTTGTGTGTTCCTGATTTACTTAATTTGATTTTAAGTAAGTGCTTTGGAGATCATAAAGAAAAGAGCTAAAAGGAGGACAGATTACACTGGGTCAGAAATAGGAGGCCTTCTGTATGGGGCACAATAACAGAATATACCTGCAAGCCTCTTAGTATCAGTTTTAAAGTGAGGATTTAAGCTGTAACGCATGATAGGGTGTACTTTTTACTGAGATGATAGCATGCCTCAAGTGCATTGAAGCACAAGGCAAAGTGCTTCTACTGCCCCAGAAGTGTCATTATTCCAACACAAAGCACACCCTGGAGTGTCTTATTGTGATTATGAAATGGATCCATTAGAATTAGTAAATAAATATATTTTTTAAATTAAATTTTTAAGTAAGTAAAAATAGAAAACGTTAACACAAAAGAGAAAAATTAAAAAAAGCAGTTTTACAGAGTCATAATAATTCTGTCATTTGGCCAGTAGATGGCAGATGCTGCATATGTTTTTAAATACAAGTATGTTAATAAAGGTGTATTGATACAGCTGTGCCTGCTTAATGTAAACAAATCAGTGAGGTCACAAAACTTTTCCTTGTGCTGTGGTTCTAGGATATCAGCACTGGGTTCTAAGCTCCTCAGCCAATCAGGTTTCTGGATTTTTCATACTAATTTCATAATTGTTGTGAAAAATGTTGAAACAGGGGCCTCCCAAATGGACCAGTGTAGTACATCACAGTCTCTTGCAAGTGACCTGGGATGTGAACCAGCCTGAGCCTTGTGCAGCTGGGCAGCTCATGGGTGGTAGTTATTGCTTGCAGCAGTGCTTCCTTGGCCAGGGAAGGTTGGTACCATGATCTGCTACTGCAGTAACACCTGTGGTGGACCAAGATGGTTGTCTTCCTCCACAGAGGTCACTGCATGCATGTGATGTTGCCAGTGATATGGTGTGACACCAGCTGGAGGTGGAAAAGTGAGGGAGTAACCAGAGGAAAAATTACGATCACAGTTGCATGAATGATGACCGCTGGTATTCTTGGGCCCATCAGCTGAACAAGGATATTGTGTCATAGCATTGGCATGGAGGTCACTGGCAACTTCAGTAGGCTGATGAACATTGGATAAAAGCCTGTACTGAGGTAAAAAAGCTTAAAACTGTGTAAAAAGTGCCAAAATATGGTTGATGTTTATGGACTTAGTTGTCTGGAAATTTTCGCGCTTGTTGAAAAATGACCTCCTCTCTATAAAGTCATACTCTTTCTCAACAGAAAAGGAAAACTGTCAATGAAATCAGAAAACCAAACTAGACCCTAACCAATTCTGTTGCCTTTTAGCATGATTGATATTTTGATTTATTTTTTTCTCTCAGTTCAGCTAGTAAAGATGTTTTTTTTTTTCTGAGTTTTATAAAAATGTCACTTTTAAACACAGACTTTTGTCTTTACTATGTGCAGGGGAAATTGAAATTCGGCAGCTGTCATCTTTGTTCATACAAGTGAAGACTACATTTGGTGTACAGATTTGGTTTGAGAAAGGTGGAGGGAGACTCTATATTCAAGTGACTAGTGACTGGAAGGAAAGAACTTTGGGTCTATGCGGAACCTTTAATGGAAACTTGAGAGATGATTTTCTGTAAGTTTCTGTAAACAGTATTCTGTTAGGTGAAGTAATTGCAATTATCTTCATACTAGGAGGTTACAATGGTGGCAGTGGAGGTTGCTTTGAACCAGGTTTCAGGACATATTTTCTTTGATATCTGCAGGAACGTTGATATTAACCCAGTCTGTATCTCATTCAACTCAAATTTACATTAAATAATTAGATATAGTAAGCCTGACATGTTCTTCTGTGCATTGATGATGGGCAATTTTTTGGGGGGACCCTGCTGAGGAATTCCTTGTGTTTATCCAGTCTGATTAGGTCAACTGAGCTGCAACTAGTTGTGCTCATTCAGAACAGAGTAGAAGAGTCTCCCATCCTCTGTGTGAGCATGCAAATGGCATAATATGGCTGTGTTTGCATAAAACTGTCCATTTTGCAGTGGGGGGGGGGGGGGGGGGGCAATACTGAGCCCCAGAACCAGCTCATTCCTTCAAACGAGAAAATGTCTAAGTCTGTGTTTTGGTCCCTACTTGCCCATACTGGACTTTGACTGGTCCTGAGCTAGGTGAAGCCATTGATCAGGACATATGCATGCCCTTTATGGGCCTGTAAGGTCCTGAACAGGAATTAGGACTACTCCATTTTAATGAATAAGGTGAGCATCTTCCAGCTGCAAAGTTCATACCTTTCCCATTGTCACAGACCTGAAGAAAATGCTTTACTACTATTCCTAATTTTCTGCTGGCATCCTCCTTGTATTGGTAATCAAGTTGTTCTATATGTGTGTGTGTGTGTGGGGGGGGGGTTTGGGAAGTAGGGGGATGAAAATACTGCTGTGCTTGTAGACCCCCTTCTCAGCTGAAACATGCTGCTGGGCCCTTGCCATAAGTGTTTGTGGCCTGTGTGAACAGACAAATCAAAGGCAATCCCCCTTTCATCCCAGCATGTTTCATGTTTGGGGGGGGGGGCGGCACAGCGACCCATTCACTTATGAGTTACTTGTGTAGGGCAGAAGTGCAGTTCAGGCAGTACTGGTGTAATATGGCAATATTTAGGCTGCCCTGTGAGTAACCTGGCAGCTGCGTTCTGCACCAGCTGCAGTCTGTGGAGAGATCCTCCAGCGACCCCGAGGTAGAGCACATTACTGTAGTCAAGCCTTGATGTCACCAAGGCATGTATCAAAGTGGAGGTCCAGAGGCAGCACAAGAGGCTTTATCCTGGCAACATTCCTGAGATGGAAGAAACTGGAGTGGACAGTGGAAGACACCTGCTCTTCCATCGTCAAACCCCTGTCCAGAATGACACCAAGATTCAGCACCTCGGAGGAGGCCTTCAATGGGACAGATCCCAGAACAAGTCTGGTCTCTGCACCAGAGGCCATCCTGTCCCACACTCTGTTCAGCTCTGCCACCAATACCTCTGTCTTAACGGGGTTCAGCCACAACCAGCTGGAGGCCATTCAGTCACTGATCTCGGCAAAGCAGCTGTTTAGCACGTCTGCCACGTTGGATGTTCCTGAAGTAAAGGACAAGTATAACTGGGTATCATCAGCATAGCAATGAAACCCCATACCATACTCCCTAATAATCCTTTCCAGGGGCAACATGTACACTGCAAACAGCATTGGAGCCAAGACTGAACCCTGGGGAACTCCGCATGACAGAAGACTAGGGGAGGAGGAGAAATTCCCCATCACAACCCTTTGCCTCCTGTTGCTTAAAAATGACTAAAACCAGCAATAAATAAATATGGTTTATGTGCCAGTATTGCTGACCTCTTTATCCTGCTCTCTAGCTTCCTTCTTCATATTCCTTGTATCTTTTCAAATAAATTGTTATGCTTGTCATCCTCAAGTACTTTTGCTATTACTTGTTATTCTTCTTGCATTTTGCTTTCTACATTTGTAGATATTACAGACACAATACCTTAAATTGTTTTTGCATGAAAAAGGTAACACAGTGTGTTGGCAATACAGCAACACAGTGATTCAAGGTTGGAAGGAACTCTAGGTCCATCAGAGCTGCACTTCTGCCTCATAAGCAGGGACCAACAAGTATGCTGTGGAAACATGATTAGTTTTATGGGATTCCCCACTCACCCTACTACTTAGCAGGCCCTGTGTTTCCCTTGGAAGGCAGACATTTTTCTTTGTTAAGTTCTTTACTGTATATATGTGCACTGTCTCTGCTGGTAGGATGCTGCATAGGTTCTCCACTCTCTCGGAGAAGGACACTGAGCTTCAGAACTTGTTGCTGTGTCCTGCTGGGGTATGTCAAGTCAAACATCTCCATCTGTTTAACATTGTTGATGCTGTTGAGTATGTAGAAGACTGTACCCCTCTCTAGTCATAGTGACCATCCACCACAGCCTTCTGCCTCCTACTCCCTAGTCAGTTAGCATTCCAACCTTTGCAAGTGCTGTGTATACTGCAGTGGTATATTTTAACCTCAAACTTATGTACCACAATGTCAAAGGCCTTGCTAAAGTCCAGATAGACCATGGCCATGCTCGCCTACCTGGCTCCCACCTCAAGAAGGTGAACAGGTTGGTTTGGCACAGTCTGCCCCTCAAAGAGCCATGCTGAGAAACAGTGAGAACCATGTCCTAAAAGCCAGTTCACTCGATGTTAACAAAAAGGAAAGTTGTAGAATCCCTGTGGGTGCAGCTCAGCTTGGCATCGGGAAAGAAGGCCTCCAGGTCAAGCAGAGAGCAAGGATGAAAAATGTTTGGCAGAAATCAGAGGTGCGACACAGAAAGAGGATATGGTGGAGGTTGGAGAGTTAAACTTGCCTGATGTTGACTGGGGTATCCCAATGGCTAGATCCTCAAGCTCTCGAACTGTGGTAGGAGCCTTACAAGACTGCCTACTCGCCTAACTGGTTAGCACTCTGACTTGGCTGTATACCATCCTAGAAATAGTCTTCACTACCTTGGAGGTAGTTGGTGCTGTTAAAGTTGGGGAACTGCTGGCCAATAGCGAACACAACTCCATCTGGCTTAAGTTTTCCCTAGGGGATGTAAAATCTCAATCCTGGGCAGAGGTCTTGAATTTTAGAGGAACTAACTTTGGAAAAATGAATTAATTAGTCAAGGGCTGTCTGGGATCCTTGCAAAGTTGGAGGTAGAAGACATATGGGGCTGGTTAAACAAGCCATCCTAGAGGCTACAAAGCTATGCATAAGGTCAGTGATGAAAAGGAATAAACATAAAAGACTCATATGGTTTACTGACTAGGTTAAACAAGCAATTAGGACCAAAAGTGAAGCTTTCCTCAAATATAAAAGGAACCAGGGAGACAGCAAATGGGATGATTTCACTCAGAAGAATAAGGAAGCTAAGAAGGAAGTGAGACTAGCAAAGGTGCCAGCTGAACTTTGGATTGCGGCAGGGATCAAAACAGGGAATGAACAATTGTTTCATTGCATTCAGTAAAAAAGGAAGAAAGGGGGCGGGATAGTTTGACTTATAGATGGTGACAGGATTGTTTAGGACAAGGGACAGAAGGCTGCTGTTCTGAATAACTTCTTCTGTTCAGTATTCACAAAGGAACACAATTGCCCAATGCCCGATAGTGGCATTAAAGCAGCCGATGAGGGGACCCTGCAAATGGAAACACCAACAATTACCACCAACAGGGCCAGAGAGGCTTTATAGCACCTAAGGGTGAACAAAGCACCAGGGCCTGATGGGCTGCACCTGAGGGTGCTAAAGGAGCTTGCAGAGGAATTGGCGGACCCCTTGTCATATTTGTTTGACCAATCACTACAGACAGGAGTCATGTCAAGTGACTGAAGAAGAGCAGATGTGGTACCTCTGCACCAGGGAGGGAGTAGGGAGGAAGCTGGAAACTGCAGACCAGTTAGCCTCACATCTGTAGTGGGGAAATTAATGGAAACCTTAATTAAGCAAGACCTAGTAGAGCACCTGGAAAAGAACGGTCTTCGGGATGACAGACAGCATGGGTTTATAATAGACAGGTCATGCCAGACAAACCTAATTATGTTTTTTGATTGAGTGACCAAGGACTTGAATAGGGGCCACCCAGTGGACCTCCTCTACTTCAATTTCAGCAAGGCCTTTGACTCAGTGCCACACAATCATCTGTTATTTAAGTTGGAGGACCTAAGCACTGGCAAGAGCATAATCAGGTGGGTGAGAAATTGGCTCAAGGACAGAAGACAGAGAGTGGTAGTCAATGGTGAGAGGTCTGGTGAGGGAGAGGTCACTCGTGGTGTGCCCCAGGGCTCAGTCTTGGGCCCGGTCCTGTTTAATATATTCATTAGTGACATTGGTGAAGGCATTCAGGGCAAGATAGCCCTCTTCCTGGATGACACTACGCTAGGCAGTAGGGTTGACAGTGCAGAGGCAGTTAGAGACCTACAAAAAGACCTGCAGAGACTGGAAAGATGGTCTAATGTCTGGCAGCTAAAGTTCAACGCGAAAAGAGTAAGGTGATGCATCTGGACAAAGGGAACCTGAGGACAGAATATTGGCTTAATGGGGTCCAACTCAGTACCTCACATAAAGAATGGGCCATAGGGGTCATCATTTATGACACCCTTAAGCAATCCAGCCAATGCAACAGAGCTTACAGCAAGGCCAACAAAATGTTAGGGTTTATAGGGAGAGGATTTGACCGCAGGAAGGGGGAAGTGATCTTCCCACTCTATAGGTCCCTGGTGAGGCCTCACCTGGAGCACTGTGTCCAGTTTTGGAGTCCTCACCTTAAGAAGGACAAGGATAGGCTGGAGACCATGTAGAGAAGGACAACAAAGATGATACAGGGCCACCAAGGACTCTCTTATGATGAGTACCTAAAGGTTCTGAATATGTACTTGCTTGAGACTAGGAGGGAGAGAGGGGGTCATGATTGAGATGTTCAGGTTCCTGAGAGGAATAAATAAGCTGTCCTACTCAAAATGTTTCAATTGGGTCTCCAGCTCAACTACTGGAAGGCACGAATGGAAGCTGTGGGGAAGGAATTTCAGGAGGGAACTAAGGAAATACTACTTTACATAAAGAATTATGGAACCTTGGAATAGGCTGCCTGCCGAGGTCGTGGAAGCAAGGACCATAGCAGCATTCAAGCTGGGGTGGGACAGTACAAGGGCTCACATAGAAACCACAGGAACTGGAAAGGGCAAAAATCAGAACGGGGCTAGGTCCCGGGACCCGTAGCAGGTTTCGGAAACTCATGAGCAGACTTGATGGACCTTTGGTCTGCTTCTGCTGTCTTTTTCTGTTTCTTTTCTAAATCAAGTGAACTGGTATTCTGTCCTTGATAATGGATTCCAGGACCTTGCTCAACATTGATGCCAGGCTGACTGGCTTTTAATTGCCTGGGTTCAACCTTGCCCCATCTAGATGTTAGGAACCACAATGCTCAATTTCCAGTTCTCTGGCAGCACACCTGTTCAGATAGTCAAATGAAGGATTACTACAAGTGACCCCACCAACTGTTCTTTTAGCTTCACTGTGATCCTAGGCTGTATCTGGAACTTGCCAGTTTTTTTCCTGTAGGTTTACTATGATTCAGGGGTGTATCCCATTTCTCCCCTTGGGATTTACCAGGCATGAGCTTCACCAGGTAGTCAGCAACCAGGGCAGGCAGAATGTCTGCAGGCTGCATCATGACTACTTCTGATGCCAGGGGCTGATCCAGTGAGTCCCCCGGGACCATTGGTGAACACAGAATCAATGTATTCATTGAGCATCTCAGTCATTGCTCCCTCACTGTGTCCTCCCCATTGACCCATTTTCAGGGACCCAGTCCCCCCCTTTTCTCTTCTCTTTCCATTTATGTACTAGAGGAAGACTTTTGTGTCATCCGCTGCTCCTACTGCTATCTGATCGATCACTAATGTTATCTCGCTTACATGTTTGGAAACCAACGTTAGACTATTAAATAACATATTTTAATGTTTTTGTTTATAAAAGAGTTACTTCTGAATGTGCTGCCGGATGTGTGACCCCTAATTCTAGACAGAAGCTCCCACACCATGCTTTACCACTGCATGCACGTTTGACAGCTTATGCAGTACAGTATTAATTTTAAACCATCATTAGGCTTTAAAAAAATGGAAATCTGTTTTTATCATACCCGTTGAGCTGTTTGAAGGTTTTCTAATCTGATATTGTATGATACTAACATGTTCCTATATGTTTCCTTTCTCTCATTAGCACCCCTGCTGGCATGATTGAAGGAACTCCACAATTACATGCGAATGCATGGAAGATCTCCTCTGCCTGTACTTCACCTGTGAACATTCCCATAGTTGATCCATGTGATACCAATCAACAAAATGGTAGCAGTGCTTAATAGCCATTTCTAAACTCATATTAAGCTTGAAACATGGATATTGTCATCAGATTAAGGCCTTGTGACCTATCCAGTCTGCTCAAAATCCATTAGTGGAAAATGCCCCCAGAGGTCATAACAATAACCAGATTTAACAATGAGAAAACCATGGGTATTGTTAGCCTTCTTTATGGAATTTTAGTCTGGAGGTTAAAAATGGGATTAACTATGAGGAACCCCGTATTTTTGGAGGGTAACATTATTCTGAGTCATTGACTTTCGTCAGATACTGCACAGCAAGGTAATTGATTTAAATTTAGTATTGCGTTACAACCAATCAGAATATTACATTACAGTAAGCAGTAATATAATTAGGTAGTAACAACCATCAAGGTTATTGTTTACAGCTATTTCCCATTTGAGACATGTGATCAAAAAGAAAGTTACTGATATCTAAATAGTAGATTGTGCAGACATTTCAATTGTTTATAAAAGTTGTTAAAGGCTTTAAGACACAACCTTTCAACTATCCCACATTATGAGGGACAACACTCAATTTCCCCTCATAATCACTTTGTTCCACATCCGTCCCGCATGGAAGATGTGCTGTCTGCACAAAGAAAGTGCTACAAACTAAACTTTTACAACCAAAATTCACAATAGTTCATGACACTAAAGCAAAACTCAACCTTGCATCAATAAAAACACTGGTTTCCACAGTATTCTGAGCATCTATCTTAATGTTTAATGGTGTGTCCCACATTATGAGACTGGATGGACCAGTGTGGTCCTTTTCTATCAATTTTTTCTGTGTTTCTATATTTATGATGGGTGACGTTCCCCATGTTCCATAACTTGAGTGCCAGTGTCCACACATTTCAGTAACACAAGGTTCAGAGGCATGTTAAAATGCTAAAGGGATGTAGTCAGGATCTGGGAAGGGATGCGGTGCACTAAGAAAAGTCCTATTTTTTAAATCCAAGTATACACAAGCATTTTATGAAAATATAATGGAAGCAAGAAGGGAGCTTTTCTAGGTGCCAAGGAATGGAAACTTTCTGGCTGCACCTATCTTGGCCCAATATTTATAATGACATAGACTTGGCAAGTTCAAGGATGAATCATAGAACTACCACACAAATACAGTACCACCCTTTTCTGTATTGTAAATAAGGGGCAGTATGGCGTAGTGACCAGCAATCCCTAACAATGTGAACACAAAGGTTGTCCCATAGTGTATAGTAGAAGAGAAACCACTATTTTCTGTATTGTAAATGGTAGTTGGGGGGGGGGGAAGGGGAGACAGTATGGTGTAGTGATCAGAAACTATAAGAATATAACCACAGTCCAATAATATATACACCACAGACACCAGTCTTCTCTGTATTGTAAATTAAAGGCGAAGTATGAGGCAGTGACCAACAAACCCCACTATGGGAGCACAGCCAGAGTCCTATGGAGAGTCACAGTAGTTCTACCCAACAAGTTAGAAAAAAGATTATAGAGACACTACCACAGAATAGCAATACAGGACCAAACTTGTTGAAAAACTTGGTGATACTGTCAAAGGAATTCAGGGTGATCAAACTTTGCCCTAGTGCTTCTGTGCATCTTTAGTCATTCTAACTTCAGCTGCTACAAAACAATCACATGTGTGTTCTGCTTTCTGAGAATGAGATAGTCAAAAAATGTAAAAATATACTTCTCCTTAGTGAAGAATCAAAGCATATGGTAAATGAAGTCTGATTTTCACAAAAATGTGCATGGTGGTAAACTTAACATGAGTTAGGAAACACTGTGTTTTGTTTCTGAATCCCTTTAATAACTATGTTTTTCCAGGTCAAATGCATATCTATGATATGCCACAGATTCAAGGCTGAACTGTTGAACCTTCTGTAGTGTAGTGGTGCAGAAGCTAGACGTTGGAATAAAAAGTTAGGAGTTCAGTTCCCATAAGGGGTAATATTTTTCATGAATCTTCACATTATTAACAAAAATATGCTTTTACTTTATGATATATGTATTAAAATTCTAGAAATGTATTTTATGGAGTAAACAGCATAGAAACATAGACTTTGAAGGGAGCTAAGGACCACCTGGCCCACATAGTCTGCCCATTTCCCCAACCTATTGGATAAGTTGTAGATCCTAGTTTTGCCAACAGCCTACTGTACTTCTTCCTGCCTCCCACTAGAACTGCCTTATGACTGTCCCATGCATTCTTATATTCCTCCACCATCTTTGACCCCACAACCTCCTCAGAAAGGCCATTCCATGTGTCTACCACCCTCTCTGTGAAAAAATACTTCCTCACGTTGCCCCTGAGTCATCTCCCCTCAATCTTCAAATTGTGCCTCCTTGTTTTTGCACATCTCTTTTTCTGAAATATGCTACCCTTTTGGACTTTGTTGATTCCCTTGAGGTACTTGAAAGTTTCTATCATGTCCCCCCTCTCCCTCCTTCCTTTCCTCGAGGGTATACATATTAAGCTCTTTTAGTATCTCTTTGTATGGCTTCTTGTGCAGACCCTGCACCATTTTAGTTGTCCTCTTCTGGACTGCCTCCATCCTGTCTATGTCCTTGCAGAGATGGGCCTCCAGAACTGCATGTAGTACTGCAGATGGGATCTCACCAACTGTCTGTACAGAGGGATAACATTTTTCTGTTTTCTACTGGTGATGCCTCTCCCTATGCATCCCAGTATCCCCCCAGCCCTCCCTACTGCCTTCTCACATTGCTTGCCTACCTTTAGGTAATTTGATATTACCCCCAGGTGCCTTTCCATTTCTGTTGTCGTTAATACCTCCCATCCCTCTCCCATTGTGTACTCTTTCCTTGGGCTTTTGTTTCTCAGGTGTATTACTTTGCACTTCTTTGCATTGAATCTGAGCTGCCATACTTTTGACCATTCCTCCAACCTTGCCAAGTCCCTTCTCATCCTTTCCACCCCTGCTTATGTATTAACCCTGTTTCAGATCTTTGTGTTGTCTGCAAAGAGGCATACTTTTCCTTCCAGTCCCTCCACAATGTCACCTATAAAGACATTAAAGAGGACCGGTCCTAGCACTAAACCCTGTGGTACCCTGCTAGTAACCCCCCCTTTCTTCAGAGCAGACTCCGTTTACTATTACCCTCTGCATCCTGTTGTCCAGCAAATTGTTTACCCAGGTTACCACCCTGGAACCCACTCCCAGGCTGGCTAACTTTGTGTGGGACTGTGCCAAATGCCTTGCTGAAGTTTAGGTAGGTCACATTTACAGACCCTCCCTGGTCTACTACTTTGGTCACTCAGTCAAAGAAATCTATTTGATTCATCTGCCATGACCTTGCCATTGTGAATCCATGTTGCCTTGGTTCCTGTGCCCCGCTGGCCTCTAGGTACTCAACAGTTCTTTCTTTCAGAAGTGATTCCATCATTTTCCCCTACCACTGAGGTCAAACTTATTGGTCTGTAGTTTCCTGCCTCTGCCTTGCTCCCACTTCTGTGAAGGGGAATCACATCCACTCTCCTTCAGTCCTCAGGTACTACACCATCCTCCCATGATTTGTTAAAAAGAGTAGTCAGAGGTGCCACTTGTTCTCCCCTTAGTTCTTTTAGAATTCTGGGGTGAATCCTGTCAGGCCTCATTGCTTTGTCCACCTTCAGTTTTAGGAGTTCTTTCAGGACCCTTTCTTCTGTGAATGGACTGGTATTGACCCCCCTATCCAGTGTGCTTCTGTTATTTGGTTTAGGTACCTACTCTTCATCTTCTTTTGTGAATACTGAGCAAAAGTATTCGTTCAGTATCTCTGCTTTGTCACTGTCACCCTCTGCCCACCCCCTTCCCTTTATTATGCCTCACTATCCCTCCCTTGGTCTTTCTTTGCTCCCTAATGTACCTATAAAATATTTTATCCCCCTTGCTAACTGAGTTGGCTATCTTTTCCTTGGTTTGGTCCTTTGCTATTCTGACTGCCTTCCCCACTTTCTTCTGCTTTAACTGGTACAGTGCTCTGTCCTGCTCCTTCTGTGTTTCCTAATACTTCCTGAATGCTATCTTTAACATTCCCCACCACTTCTTTTAAGAACCATAGTGTTTTTTTTCCTTTGTTTTGTTTTATTTGCTTCACACAAAGGCTTGTTGCCTCTATGATGGCAACTTTGATTTTTCCCCATTGCTCCTCCACCCCACCTTCTTGCCCATTTGCTAGTGTTTTTCTCAGGCACTCCCCCATTTTGCCAAAGTCAGCCCTCCTAAAGTCCAGTACCCTCACCTTTGTTTGACTTGACTCTATGGCTGTGTTTATCGTGACCTACAATGTTTGGTGGTCACTTGTTCCCAGATGGCTACCCACTTCTAAATCTGAGATCCTCTCTCCATCCCTATTTGAGAGTACCAGGTCTAAGATTGCTCCCTCTTGAGTGGGTTCCAACACTAGCTGTCTGATGCATGCCCCCTATAGGGCACCGAGATTTACCCTGCTTTTGGATGTGGCTATAGCAAAGGTGCTCCAGTTAACATCTGGCATATTCAGGTCCCCCATCAACAATAGCTTCCCCTTTTCTGCCATTCTAAGGATGCCTTCTATCATTTCCTTGTCCATTTCCTCCCCCTGAGAGGGGGGTCTGTATACAACCCCCGTACAGATTGTGGTGCCATTTCCTGTCTCCAGGGTGACCCACATTGTCTCCTCTCTTCCCTGTTTGCCCATTAGTTCTGTTGCTTTGATCCCTTCACTTATGTAGAGAGTTACTCGTCCTCCTCTTTTACCCTCCCTGTCCCTCCTGTAAATTGTGTACCCTGGTATGTTGGCATCCCAGTTATGGTTCTATGTGTACCTTGTTTCTGTGACTGCCACGATATCCAGGTGTCCCTCTTTCATCAAGGCCACCAGTTCAGGGAGCTTGTTACCCAGAGTATGTGCACTGGTATGCATCGCCCTCTATTTTTTGATAGCCTTACCCCTTTTAGCCCAATCCCTGTCCATACTGTCTTTGCCTTTTTCTGGATTTACTCCTGTCCTTCTCCCTATCGACTTCTCTACCTTAGTGTTTACCTCACTAACTACCCTGCTTTGTTGGGGGGCTGGGATTTACATGCTTCTTTTTGGTGCCTCCCCTCTTAGCTAGTTTAAATGCTTGCCAATAAAGCATTTAAACCTACCACCTAGGATCCTGGTTCCCCTTCCCAGATGGATGCAGACCATCACACCAGTATAGGCCTGTATCCCTCCAGGAGGACCCCCAGTCCCAGTGAAGCCAAAACCCTGAGCTCTGCACCAGATTTTCAACCATTCATTGAATCCCATGGTGCGGAGTTCCCTAGCCTCACCCATGCCATGGAAAGCCAGCACCTCCGAGAAGGTTACCATGCATGCTACTTGTTTAAGGCCTCTCCCCAGCTCTAGAAACTCCTCCTGCACTGCTCTGATCCCATTTCCAGCCAGGTCATTTGTCCCTAGGTGGACAATGATGTCCAGCTCCCTCTTCCATTCTGCTTCTCCCACGATCCTGAGGATTCGCTTCCTGCCCTCCCAGTCTTGGTGCCGGGCAGGCACCTTACCTCCCTCTCTCCTCCCCCCAGTTCTGCCCTCCTAATGATTGAATCCCCCACCAACAGTTGTTTCTTTTCCCTGTGGGGTCTCATGCCACACTCATCTGGGTCTCCTTTGTGGAGGTTCCCAGCATCCTCCTTGGTCTCCATTGTGGGTACCTCCACAGAGGAACCTCGCTCTGCCAGAACGGCATATGAATTGTGGAGAGGTACAACTCGAGGGATTCACCTCTGATGCACCCCCTAACCCTCCCTGAGCCCACCATGGTCCAATCACTCCTCTTTCTTGGCAATCTCTGAGGCAGCAGCAGTGGCCCTGGTGGTCCTTGGGTGGGGGAGGAGGCTTCCCGAATCCTTGCCAGGTTGGCCTGGAGATGGGCAACCTCCTCCCTCAGACCAGAGATGTGCTTGCAAAGAGGGCAGCATCACAGCCTTCAGAATGTCTCCTGAAAGACTGCCGCCCCACAGCCAGTGCATTGCACCACTCTTCACATGTCTCTCTCCTTTCCTGTTTATTTTTTTTTTTTATTTTTGTTAGTGTGTGTGAGCGAGTTCGTGCATCTACCCCCTATGCAGCATGCTGAGTTGTTAAGGTTATAACAGGTCTATGTCCTTTGCCCTTTTGGGGAAGTGATGTCAGAACCTCTAGTATAAAAGAAATGATGCACTGGGGGTGGGAGGGGTGAGGGGCAGGACCAAACCTGTGCCCTGCAGAAACAATCAGCTACAGCTCTGACCCACCACCCCAGTGAGTGTTTTCCTTCCTTTCAGCAAGATAACCTGCACAACAATTTAAAAGAAAATGTACCCTGCAAAAACTATTTCAGTCAGAGAAATATCTTGCAGTAAACTGTACAACCTGTAAGCACAAAACAGTAATAGCAAAGAGTTTGCTGGGGCCAGTAATGTCTGTGTTGCTACATTCATCAGAGTCTGTTATACATTATGTATTTGTTCCCCCACACACCCGCTATGGTAGTGAACTAAAATACACCTGTTACTCTGGCATGTTTGTGTAATAAAAGTATCTGCCCTAGATTCAACCTCAGATGGTTGAGTTGTCGGTTCCCTAGGTGTGTGGCATCATCTCCACCAAAGAAACTTACACCTACTTCAGTACCGTTTGGTAGTGCAGCACATTTGTCAACAGATTAGCAAACAAAAAACATGTGGTTGAATCTGGGCCTGAACCACGTAATACATTTTGTATTTGCACTCTGGATAAGCTTTCTATAGAGGTTGTAGAGGCTAAGGAGTTAAACCTCATCACTGGAATCTGCAAATTAAGCCACCACCTGTTGGCTTATTGGCAACCTCTATGTCTGCCATGCTACAGTCACCTAGATTTGAATCCAATACCTTGGTTGCTATATATAGTCACAGTGGGGTGTAGTTGTATTGGGGATGCAGAGGGCTCCATGGACTGCCACCCGCCAACTCTGCAATGCACAAAAGTGTGCTGCTGTCTTTGTTCCCTGCAGCAACAGTGCTGCATACACTTAAGCAAATTTCCTTTGCAAATGTTAATGCCACACATAGGCTGTGTGACAACTAACATACTATTATTAATGCAGCTATAGAGGTCAAATATGGCCCACGTCGTGGGCACATGGTGTAACCACCAAAGCTGTCCTCTCAATCCCATACTTGCATGGCTGCTTGATGGCTCTGAAGTAAGTTGTTTATCACCACCTGTCGGCCTTTCTTGGTGGTTCAATGGGACTATAAATCACGGCTGTGCTTCTTCCCTTTCCTGGCATTCAGTCGATCCCCCCTCCCTAGCCCCATTCCCTTACTGTAAAGTTTTCAGATGTGTGCTGCTCCTGCTGGAATGAACATTTTAGCTCACAACCCTGTGACCCCATCTGGAACTACTTTCAGCAGTTCATCCTGGCAGGGGTCACTGCACCTTGTGAAGCCGAGGTGGATTAAAGGCACTGATGAGCTGCTGTACATAGCACCATGCTCTCTGCATACTGGTGCCCTTGTTACCGAGAACTCCCCTGCCCCTTTCTTTGTGCCAATACACTGACCTTTGCACCAGTGCAGGGAAATCCTTGTGACCTCTCTGTGTATAGCACAAAGGGTTGCAAGTTAGAAACGTGCAGCAAAGTTGTCCTTGAGACTGTTTTGAGACACTAATTGAGATTGTCTATGAGACCCCTGGTATTTAAATAAGCAGAAGAATAGTTGATAATGAATTTGCTAAAAATGATCACTTTATTGAAATAGCAGTTTTAACTAAGCATTCTGAAAGCTAAGCATTCATCTCATTTTAGTATTGTGAATATTGAAGTCTTTGACCAAGTTGAACTAAGAACAATAACTTCAAATATGGAGGTCTTTGCCCGAACTGAACCTGAGTGCAATATGCAAAAAGATACAGTACCATGAAGTTTTCATGTCTGCAGCATTCTGTGTTTCAGAGAGCTACAAATATATATGCCTCTACTGGGATTAGAATCCCAGTCCCTTTTTTCATAGGTTGTGACTTATCCATTACACCAAACTACCAGCTGTTGATTGAAGCCAACTGCATGGCAGAGCCAATATCAATTACCTGTGAAGCAGAAGATCAGGGTTTGACTCATAGCAGACAGAAAATAATTTTGTATTTAAAGTAAGAAATAATAGTTTAAATCCAAACAGTAATTTGGACGCAAAAGTATGGATTTAAGAAGTGATGGGGAGCCAAGTAATTGCAATCTGTGTCTTGTTTAACATGGGGAATTACATTTTTCATTTGTAACTTGAAGATTTTATAAACTGGCAGGAACTGTCATTAGCCATTTCTCTCACTGATGCAGAAAGCAAAGGACAATGGCTTTGAATTAACAAACGGGATAGTAGACCTTGATCTTTTCCCATCACACATGCTTTCTGTGTTCCAGTTAAGATATCACATTTAGTTGAATGTCTATTCATCCGACTTGGCACTTTTTCTCCTTTAGCTCTCGCATCTTTTTATGATCTGACTGTTTTCCTAACTTGGCTGTTTTTGGACATTGTAAATATTTTTGACCAGAATAATCATTAATAGATTAAGTTTATGCAGCAAACTAGGAGAGGAACCCCTGGCAACAATTCACTCTGAGGTGCAACTCCCCAAAATAAAATTACAAGTGGTGGAGAATGCTTACAAGAGTACTAAGTGAACAAAATTGGCAATGCCAATGACAGGGCATTAACAAAAGAATTAAAATATATTTGTTCTGTCCAGCTTGGAGAGATACATTCATTAAACTATACTTTTCATATGGTCTTGTAGCTCTTTATGCAGCCCATTGTGATTTCATCAATCAAGAGCTGTTTGCCCCCTGCCATTCTTATGTGAGTCCGAGTTTATACTACCAGTGGTGCCGCTTCGATGCCTGCAAGTGTGGGGACACCTGCATGTGTACAGCTCTGGCGCACTATGCTCGTCTCTGTGCCAAATACAGAATTGTGATTGATTTCCGGTTGCATGTCTCCGAGTGTGGTAAGTATAACTGATAGCAGTTATAGAAAAACAAAGCAAAGCTTCAGGAAACTAGAGTTGAGAAATTGGGGTCTGCAATATGAAAATGGTTGTTGTGAGGGAAGGACTCTTACTGGTACAAATAGAAACAAATATAGACAAATTAAGTGAAAATTAGCAATTAAACATTCTTCTACATGTTTTGATGATGCCAAAATATTTGTTTTTTATTCATTATTTCACTGATATTTAAAAATGTCCATATAAATATAGCTTCATTTAGATGAAGGGGCTACATTGTTTGTTATAGATATCCTGGGTGGCTAGCAGCCATAAATGTTACAATTTCACATGCATACATCATATTATGTATATAAGTAATGATAAAATATAAATGTCACATAATCATTTTATACACGTCGCACTAAACTGTATGGGCTAGATATTCAGAGTTGTGCCCGACAATGGCGCAAGTGGAGGCGAGTTGCACTGAAGAAACACTGGGATATATTCAAAGGAGATGAGCAATGGTGAATCCCCTCTGAATATATCAGGAAATATGCACTGCACAAATACGATGCTCTGGTGCATCTCCTCCAGACAGGGTTAACTACCAGGAATGGGAACTGCACCGGCACAACAGAATTACACTGTGTGCAAATTCATGATATTCAGCCAGCAGTATGCATATGAGGCCGTAGAGTATGCAAGGTGCAAATGGGGCTATTTGCATGTCATTATGGCCCCATTTGCATGACTTGTGCAGGGCTGGCCAGCGAGTTGCGCTTGGCGCCCTGTACAGCATGCGGTGCCCCCAGAGGATGTCTAGTGGAAACCCCCCTCCTCATTGCCATGATCACCAGATATGCATGGATTACAATCCCTGGCAGTCCAGTGGTACCCCCCTTCCACTCCACAATGGCAATTGACGGTACAAATATATATACACCCTCCCTGGTAGTCTAGTGGCACCCCCTCCCTCCCGATACTCCGATCACCGTCATTTAAATGTTAACTACCTCCCTGGTAGTCTAGTGGCACCCCCTACTCCTCATGTATCCCCGATCACCTGTATGTGCCATGTAGTGATGTCCCTGGTGGTCCAGTGGCACCCCCATCCCCCCACCCACACAGGCCCCTGCCCACACAGCACCCTCCCATCACTGAAAGGCAGCTGCAATCCCACCTGCTTACTGCACAGCTGCCTGCTGAATGGCAGCTTACAGTAGCAGCTGTAAGCCCATTGTTCCACACTGTGGACCAAAGGGCTTGCAGTGCATACTGTCATATTCATACACAATTATGTGAATGAAGTCATTCATTCACATATTGTGAATGAGTATTACAGTGTGCACTGCAAGCCCATTGGTCCTCAATGTGAACCAATGGGCTTACAGCTGCTACTATAAGCTGTCATTCAGTGGGCAGTCAGGCGGTAAGCAGGCGAGATGCTGCTGCTCCCGGGCCCGACGGTGGGGGTGCTGGCGTGAGGAGGGCTATGTGTGGGGGTGCCACTGGACCCCAGGAACATCACACATGGCACGTGCTAGTGATTGGGGATACGGGCAGGGTGAGGGGGGTGCACTAGACTGCCAGGGAGGAAGTGAACATTTATTTACCAGTGATCAGAGCATCGGGGGGGTGCCATTAGACTACCAGGGAGGGTGTGTACATTTATGTACCAGTGATCGGAGCATCAGGAGGGATAGGGGTGCCACTAGACTACCAGGGAGGGAATGAACATTTATATACCAGTGATCGGAGCATCAGGATGGAGGGGGTGCCACTAGACTACCAGGAAGGAGATATACATTTATGTCCCGGTGATTGGAGCATCGGGAGGGTTGGGGAATGCCACTAGACTACCAGGGAGGGGGTGTACATTTATGTACCAGTGATCGGAGCATCAGGAGGGATGGGGGGTGCTCTAGACTACAAGGGAGGGAGTGAACATTTATATACCAGTGATCGGAGCATCAGGACGGAGGGGATGCCACTAGACTACCAGAAAGGAGGTGTACATTTATGTACCGGTGATTGGAGCATCAGGAGGGTTGGGGGGTGCCACTAGACTACCAGGGAGGAGTGAACATTTATTTACCAGTGACTGGAGCATTGGGAGGGAGGGAGGGTGTGCCACTAGACTACCAGAGAGGGGTGTACATTTATGTACGGCGATTGGAGCATTGGGAGGGGTGGAGAGTACCACTAGACTACCAGTGCACTTCTTAGATGTAATTCATCTTGATTGGCAATATGGGAGGGAGGGGTACCACTAATCCACCAGGGGTACTATGGGCGTTTAGTGATGGTGTTTTGGGTTGGGGAGCCACCCACGGCTGGTGGCTGCTGTGTTGCGCATTGCAGTACAGTGGCACACCTGTGGGTGGCAGGAAATTGAGTCTGTTATTTTGGGGTGAGCTTTGAGCCCAGGTATGTGATGCACCTCAGGGTTGTGCCAGCATATGTGCCACACATCTCAGACTGAATATCGGGATGCGCCGCATAAGCATGAGCTCAACCCCTGGAGATGAACCACATACCATTATCATTCCACCCTGGTGCATCTGGACTTGCACTGTGTAGATCCCTCTTTTGAATATTGTACCAGGGTGTATTTTTGGGGTTGCGCTGGAACAACTCAGTTGCGCCAGGCACAACCTCTTTGAATATCTGGCTCTATGTCTAAGAGGTTATGCAAAGGTCTTTTCAATTGACTGAAACTTCTCCAAAGGACAGAATACTCAAATGCCTATTATGATGTGGTTTTCTTCACTGTTAGTACTGTACATGTTATAAATCCACCACCTGAGAGTAAAGCATGTGGATTCTAACAGACTGAGTCACTCAAGCTATTCAACCAATGGAACTCTTGTCTGCAGCATTTTCCAATGATAAGCTTTTGTGTAATAGCCAATGTTCAGTCATATTGTTTCCCCTGATAAAAACTACAGTTTTTTAAATAAACAGTGCCCCAACAGATAAGCATATTTTAGTATGCAGTAGGTAAGTGCACATTTTCACCAATAATTCCTTTATTTTTGTGCTGTGAGAATTTTGATGCAGTCAGTGTAGTTGCTGATGTATAAACATGATCAATTCACAGCCTCAGTAGTATAATCAAGAGACAGAACAGTACCCACCTGGCCAAATTGTACAGTACCTCAGCTCCTTTACCATACCAGCATGGTCTCATTGGAGTGTAAAAATATCCAACTGAAATTTGTTTGCTTTCCCCCACAAACAATATTACTTTGGTTTTCTTTTCATTCAACATTACTTTATTGTGAACAAATGATAATGTTGTCCACATAAGCAGTTACACACAACAGGGTGCATCTAAATGTGTTGCAAACATACTCGGCACTCAAAGGGTTAAGCTAAGTAATGCACACCCCTGGTGTGGAGGCACAAGACAATGCCTTACAGTAGCACTTTATGTTAAAAACACTTTCATATGCAGCATTATGTATTCCGTTTTGACCAAAATGTTAATCCTGATTCATCATGTTTGCTTCCAAATCCATTAATGTGGATCTCTCATTAATTTTATATTAACCAAATGAAGGTTTATGTTTTGTGGCATGGAGTTAGTCCTGACATCCCCCATGCTCCATAAGGGCATAGATATGTAGACACATGGATACATAGATGTTGATGGCAGAAAAAGGCTCTTGCCCCATGTAGTCTGCCCACCCTACTTAACTATTCTGTCTTGCCCTAATGGCAATCCTCCCCTTTTTTTACTGTCTCTTCTTTTGCTTGCTAACACCCCATGCCTGTCCCATCCCATGTCAGGTCAGTAAGCAGTTTCACCTGCATGTTAGTTTGTCTTAGTGCACAGCCTGGATTGGGCTACTGTTTTTATAAACTGGCTCTTAGATTGAGGATTATTAGCTGTTTGAAAACTGGTTAGTGCATGAAGCTGAATCACAGTACATAATGGGCAACATATTGGCACAGTTTGTTCCACATAGACTGGGCTATAGTGCTTGTATGTTAGTTTGTAAGCAAACTTTTAGTAGTAGTCGAATTTATTTTATACAGAAAATGCACATCGGGGCACAGTGTCCTATTTTTAAGAGTATCCCTGTGCAACACATTCATACAGTTTAAACCATAATACACATAACATTCAGGGTCAAACAACATTATAAAAACCTTAAAAACAAGCATTTGTCAATGCCGAATGTTGGCTTGCTGGCATTGGCATTGGTAGTGCAGGAGTTAGAGAGCTGCATAATAGGAATGGCAGTGAAGTATTGAACTGATGCCAACCCAACCCCACCCTGCAGAGACTGACAGGCATTGGGGTGTCCCTTTGGGTGTTTGGTAGTGCAGTGCGGGAAAACATTTTGGGCAGGATGTGAAAAATGACAGCTATACAGTTCATAAGGTGGTGTAAAAAAAATGCCAGTGTTGAAAATGTGGCATGTAAATATAGCAAATGTGCGAAGTTACAAGGGCGCGTGGGAAATATGCAAAGCTCGTTTGCAACACTGCCATTTTATGGGTGTTTGGCACCATATTTCAACATAGGCATTTTAGCACCTCTGCTCATGTACAGTGTCACTGTTATTTCCTCAAAGTGTCCCAAGAAGTGATTTCGCACAGCGGCCATGCTATTTTACGCCGGAAGTGCGAAAACACATTTTGGGCAGGATATGTGAAATGACTTCTGTACTGTTCATCAAGAGGTGTGGAAAAATGGCAATGGTGAAAATCCAGAGTGAAAATATCACAAATGCATGACGGTATGAGCGTGCGTGCAATCTGCCAACTCACGCTCGTAACACAGTCATTTCATGGAGTATCATCACCAAATTTTCTACATAGGCATTTTAGGACCTCTGCTCATGAACTGTGCCACTGTCATTTTCATAATGTGGCTCAAACACTGATTTCCCACAGCGACTGCGCTATTGTGCGCCGGAAGTGCGGAAACACATTTCGGGCAGGATGTGGAAAATGACAGCTGTACTGTTCACAAGGAGGTGTACAAAAATGACAATGCTGAAAATCCGGCATTAAAATATTGTGAATGCACAAAGTTACGAGCCTGCGTAGCAACTGAGCAACTCATGCTCGTAAAACAGGCATTTGTTGGATTTTTTCCACCAAATTTGGAACATAGGCTTTTTGAGAGGCCACCTCATGGACACTGGCACTGTCATTTTGTTAATGGGTCCTGAAAGGTGATTTCATGCAGTGACTGTGAAATCACCTTTCGAGGCCGATTAATGCCATGACAGTGATAGAATTCATGAGGAGGGGCCCCAAAAACCTCATGTTGAAAATTTGGTGCCAAAATTCCAAGAAATGCCAGAGGTATGCAGCAAAGTTGAAAAAACCCTGTTCATTCCATTATACAGCTTACCGGCATTTCCTCAGTTCGCGGTCGGCTTTGAAGAGTGCAGACATGTCCCCGGTCCACCGAAGATCATCACGCTGGACTCCAGAGGTAAGTATAGGTGAGGGATAAGGGGGGTGGGGAGACAGGTGCGCAGTGGGTGGGTGCGGGTGGGGGCAGGAGACTCAGAGGGACCATTTTTTTTGTTACAGGGAAGTAAAAAAAAAATTACATCGCGGGACAGTTTTTGGTTTTCAGGGAACTTGGCACGCTGGGGTGGTCTCCCAGTGTGCCACCTAACTGTTTTGGGAGGTGTGCTGCAGTCGACAGAGGATTGGGCACCCTCGTTGGCAGACAATGGGAGGGTGAATGTATGCCAACAGGGATTGGGCACCCCCGTCGGCACAGAATGACAGCAGGGGAGGAGGCAAGAGCCGAGGGGGATTGGGCACCCCCCTCAGCATATAAGAAGTGCAGAAGGTGGGCTGATTTATGCCGACGGGGAGTGGGCTCCCCTGTCGGCACACAATGAAAGTGGGGGGAGGCAAGAACCGAGGGGATTGGGCAACCCCCCGGCATATAGGAAATGGGGGTCAGCTGTATGCTGATGGGGAGTGGGCTCCCCCATCGGCAAATTTGTGTGGCCACAGAAAGCCAGCTGGGGGATTGGGCACCCCCTGAAGTCGGCAGTTGGGTGGCTGCCTGCCATGCTGCTAATGTGGCAGCATGCAGGAAGGGTCTGCTGCATCTGACGAGCTTTGCTTGGATTGCAGCAGACCTTTCCTTAGATTGGCAAGCATTTAAACTAGCCAAGGGGGAGGCACTGAAAAGGAACTGGGAAATCCGAGCCTCCCCCCACGAAACATGGTGATTAGTGAGGTAAACACCAAGGTACAGAAGTTATTAGGGAGTAGAACAGATTTAAATGTAAAAAAAGGCAAAGGCAGTAAGGACAGAAATGGGGCTAAAATGGGTAAAGCTATCAAAAAGTGGAGGGTGATGAGTACCAATGCCCGTAGTCTGTGTAACAAGCTCCCTGAACTAGTGGCCTTGATGGAAGAGGGTTGCCTGGATATTGTGGCAGTCACAGAAACATGATGCACAGAGAACCATGACTGGGATGTCAACATACCAGGATACACAATCTACAGGAGGGATAGGGAGGGTAAAAGAGGAGGAGAAGTAGCTCTCTATGTAAAGGAAGGGATCAAAGCAACAGAACTAAAGAGTAAACAGGGAGCAGATGAGGCACTTTGGGTCACCCTGGAGACAGGAAATGGCACCACAATCAGCATGGGGTTGTATACAGACCCCCATCTCAAGGGAGGAATGGACAAGGAAATGATAGAAGGCTTTCTTAGAATGGCAGAAAAGGGGATATTGTTGATGGGGACCTGAATATGCCAGATGTTAACTGGAGCACCTTTGCTGCAGACACATCCAAGAGCAGGGTCATTCTTGATGCCCTACAGGGGCATGTCTCAGACAGCTAATATTGAACCGACTCAGGAGGGAGCAATCTTAGACCTGGTACTTTCAAATGGGGATGGAGAAAGAATCTCAGATTTAGAAGTGGGTAGCCATCGGGAGACAAGTGACCACCAAACAGTGTGGTTCACGATAAACACAACCATACAATCAAGCCATACAAAAGCAAGAGTACTAGACTTTAGGAGGCTGACTTTGGGAAAATGAGAGAGTGCCTCAGAAAAACACTAGCAAACAGGCAAGAAGGAGGGGTGGAGGAACAATGGGGAGTGATCAAAACAGCCATCACAGAGGCAACAAGCCTCTGCGTAAAAAAAATCAATAAAACACAATGTAGGAAAAAACCGCTATGGTTCACAAAAGAGGTGGCAGGGAAGGTTAAAGAGAAAAGGGCAGCATTCAAGAAATATAAGGAAACACAGACGGAGCAGGACAGAGAACTTTATCAGTTAAAGCAGAAAGAGGCTGGGAAGGCAGTCAGAATAGCAAAGGCCCAAACCGAAGAAAGGATAGCCAATTCTGTTAAGAAAGGGATAAGACCTTTTATAGGTACATTAGGGAGTGAAGAAAGACCAAAGGAGGATACTGAGCTTAATAAAGGGAGGGAATCTGGGTAGAGGGTGACAGTGAAAAAGCAGGGTTACTGAACGAATATTTCTGCTCAGTATTCACAAAGGAAGAGGAGGAGTTACCTAAACCAAACAAGAGAAATACTCTGAAGATGGGGTCAATACCAGTCCATTTACAGAAGAAAGGGTTCTGAAGGAACTAATAAAATTGAAGGTGGACAAAACAATGGGGCCTGATGGGATTCACCCAAGAATTCTAAAAGAACTAGGGTAGAACTAGAGACATATTGACTACTCTCTTTAACAAATCATGGGAGGATGGGGTGGTACCCAAGGACTGGAGGAGGGCAGATGTAATTCCTCTTCACAAAAGTGGGAGCAGGACAGAGCAGGAAACTACAGACCAGTTAGTTTGACCTCAGTGGTGGGAAAATGATGGAATCACTTCTGATGGAAAGAATTGTTGAGTACCTAGAGGCCACTGGGGCACAGGACCCGAGGCAACATGGATTCACGATGGGAAGGTCATGTCAGACGAATCTAATAGATTTCTTTGACTGGGTGACCAAAGTAGTAGATCAGGAGGGGCTGTGGACATGGCCTACCTAGATTTTAGCAAGGCATTTGATACAGTCCCCACAAAGATTAATACAAGATAGCCAGCCTTGGAATGGGTCCCAAGGTGGTAGCCTGGATAAAAATTGGCTAGACAACAGGACACAAAGGGTAGTAGTAAATGGAGTACACAGTGAAGAAAGGAGGGTTACTAGTAGGGTACACGAGGTTCAGTACTGGGACGGTCCTTTTAATGTCTTTATAAGTGACATTGCAGAGGAACTGCAAGGAAAAGTATGTCTCTTTGCAGATGACACAAAGATCTGCAACAGGGTTGATACACAGGATGGAGTGGAAAGGATGAGAAGGGACTTGGCAAGGTTGGAGGAATGGTCAAATGTATGGCAGCTCAGATTTAATGCAAAGAAGTGCAAGATAATGCACATGGGAAACAAAAACCCAGGGGAAGCGTACACAATGGGGGGTGAGATACTGACAACAGTAAAAATAGAAAGGGACCTGGGGTAATTATATCAGATGATCTAAAGGTGGGCAAGCAATGTGAGAAGGCAGTAAGGAAGGCTGGAGGGATACTGGGATGCATAGGAAGAGGCATCAATAGTAGAAAACAGGAAGTTGTTATCCTCTGTACAGACAGTTGGTGAGACCCCATCTGAGTTACTGTGTGCAGTTCTGGAGACCCCATCTCTGCAAAGACATAGACAAAGTAGAGGCTGCCCAGAGGAGGGCAAAAATGGTGCAGGGTCTGCACCAGAAACATCTGAAGAAAGACTAAAGGAGCTTAATATGTATACTCTTGAGGAAAGAAGGGAGAGAGGGGACATGATAGAAACTTTCAAGTACCTCAAGGGAATTAACAAAGTCCAAGAGGGTAGCATCTTCCAGAAAAAGAGATGTGCAAGAACAAGGGGCACAATTTGAAGATAGATGGGGGACGGCTCAGGGGTAATGTGAGGAAGTATTTTTTCACTGAGAGGGTTGTGGATGCATGGAACAGCCTCCCTGAGGAGGTCGTGGAGTCAAGAACAGTGGGGGACTTCAAGAATGCATGGGACAGGCATAAGGCAGTTCTAGGGGTGGGTAAGAGGAAGTAAGCTGTTGATTAGCTAGGATCTGCAGCTTATCTGTTAGGTAGGAAAATGGGCAGACTAGGTGGGCCAAGCGGTCCTTATCTGCCGTCAAATTCTATGTTTCTATGTTTCTATGGTGTGGTGCCGGCATGCAGGCTGATTGGGGAATGAGGGACGCACCTACTGATGCATGCCCTGCATTCGCCCAACAGCGGCCGCGCCCCCAAATCTGCACTCTCCCAAGATGTAGACTTGCGTGCAAACACGGCAAGCCAACATAACAATTACATTCATAATGTAATTCCTTTGGAAGCTATTGAAAATGCCAGTTTGCACAGCAGCACAAAGGCATGGCTGGAATGCATGCTAATAAAACAGAGTCATGCATACAAAACACAGTATGCACACTAACTGGTTGTTTGTACAGCACTAGATAATGCTTGGTAAAAGTATGTTTTAACAACATGCAAATAGCGTGGACCATAACAAACACTTGCACTGGTGCCCTATACAAGCCAGCTATGATACAATAGAAAACGAAGGGGTTGGAGGAAGACATAATAAATCAAATGTACTGTAGTACTCTGGCTAGAGGGTGGAGTACAGTATATTGATTTGAAACCTGTGGTCAGTGGGTATCAACAGGATGACATACTGCTCTAGTGGATCTTGAGAAGCACATCAAACTGTCTTACTGGGCACTATAATCACACCAATACACGTATTTCATGGTGGGCAAAGATTTGCTGCATCCTCACATATCACCATTGTCACAGTGATCAGTATTGCTCTGTTGTACTCTGCAGCCCTCAGCCAGCATCCACTGTGAGGAGAAATGTTCTGTACTAATGACATTTAAATGGAAAGTAATGAGATAATAAGGAGATATTAGTGCCTTGTATGAAAAGCAGAGTTATTTGTATGTTTTTTTTTCCCAATATAGCAAGTGTGTGCTCATGTGCAAAGACCTTATGGCCTTGCAAACAGATGGCATGTTCCTCACTGTCCCCAGCTTCTACCACTTAGCAGGCCTGTTAGGTCTTTTTCGCCAGACTGAATTGCATGCAGGGACTGCCTGAAAGCTTGGCCAAAACAGAGGTAAAGCAATATGCAGACCAGGGCCTAGAAGCTGGCAAGCATTTATTGCATGCAGACTAAGACTTCTCTAACACTTCTGCCAGAGCAGCTGCCTCTGGAATCTACATTCTCAGACATTCCTGTCTTAGAGCTGCTGGTTTTGCCACTGATGTGCAACAGTCTGTACTGAAATCATGTTCACTAACTATGGAATCCAGCACCTAGATGAGTTAGACAATCAGTTGAAAACATGACTTTGCCAGACTCACAGCTATAGCATTCTAAGGAAGTCACCTTTGAATAATTTATTTATTAAAATAGCATGTTGGCTTACAAAAATTCATATAACTTTATGCAGTCAAATCCACTCGGCTAATGTAGATATTTAAAAACGCTTAGCACGTATGTGTATAAAATGGTTCAAAAATTGCAGAAATTCTTGCATAATTCAGTCAAAAACAGTTGTAATATGCAGTGTTGTTTAAAAAAGTACAAATCTCATGAAGTCCATCACACAAGAAAGCTAAGGATATGCAATTCACGTGCAGACAGAAAAAGTGTTTTCGTGAAAATGGTGTGAAACAAACATCTGCAGCTGAAGTTCCATAATTAATAAATATTATTGAGAGAAAAGAGTGCAGAATAGTACATTAAGCATCAAAAATCAATCATGTGTACCAATCCAATCTATAATATATAATGCTGGGGTCCAAAAATACTCCTCAGCCAGGGTTGGGCGGGTCGGGTGCACCAGCAGAAATCTTGAGCAAGCTAAAAGGGGTCATGCTGCAGCAAATGAACAGCCCAAAGGCGGCTATATTGATAGGGGATATACCTCCTTAAGCCTGTTAGTTCTAATGCAACAGCCTAAGAGCCAGTACGCCCCATAGGCTGACCTTAGATGCGCAGGTCCTACACAGATCCTTAAAAATAGGCTAGGGCTGTTATGATTATATATATATTGTTTAAAATTATATACTAAACTGCTCATGCAAATCACAGATATTGCTGTAACCAAAAACTGTCTGACTACATTTTAGCAATAGTAGCTATGACCCCCCAAAAATAGATAAGAGCTGTATTGTATATTGTCTCATGCCCAGTGATAAACAGCTGGATAGGCTGAGTATCTGACTGTAGCCATATATGTTTCCCCAATGTCTGTTGTGGCCACACGTAAATTTAAATGTCTAAAATTGA
Source organism: Neoceratodus forsteri (assembly GCA_016271365.2). Taxonomy (NCBI): domain Eukaryota; kingdom Metazoa; phylum Chordata; order Ceratodontiformes; family Ceratodontidae; genus Neoceratodus; species Neoceratodus forsteri. Next base: position 1,114,462,069 of record CM028131.1, read on the forward strand.
AGCCTGTTTGGTCAAAAAAGTCCCTGAAACATCTAATTATAAAAGACGATTGACACTTCACAAGTAAAACAGGGACTTAACTCTGGCTGGATGTTCCAACTGCTTCGTGAATCAAGTTAAAAAAGTTCTGTATGACATCCAAGCTAGGAAAACCTCAAAGCTTCAAGTCAATCTGTATTTAACTTGGAGTGGAAGGATGCTGTGGCAGACACTGAAGATGCTAGGAATTAACGGCTGACATAATGTTCATAAATGGAAGGTGAAGTTCCTAGCAGGGATTTCATATGAATTTCATATGGAACTAGACACCAAGGAGATATAGACTCTCACAAGGTGGGTGCTGCTAGATACCAGGGACCTGTCTACAGAAGTCAGGACGGGTGTTTGAGGGGTTGGGGCTGCCACTAGACACCAGGGTCTGCAGTCTGCAACCTTACTGGTGTGGTGGCAATCAGGGCTGGGCGGCTGCAGTACAGCCATCCTGCCATTGATGGTGTGCGGTGCGGGCTTATCACCAAATTTAGTCATGGGTTTTGGTGGCAGTACAAAGGGCCACTTTTGGTGCCATTTACTGCCATCACAAACCTTTGAACATGCTGCTATGCCTGTAAGCAGGAGGAAACTCCCTCATTTGCATGGACGCAGCATTAATGTGAGTGCCTGGGTGCTAACAGGTTTAGCATGTGTTACAGAGGCTTCTGAAAATAGTATCCCCCCAAAAATGCCACAAACCCAGATAGTGCCAGTGCAAACTCCATTAGCAAAGGCACTAACTTTTGAGTAGCTGGCCTCTGCACCTTCAATTATCCAGGATAAAAAGAAATCTAAAATATAACTTGATAGGGGATATAGCTGCTCAAGCTTGTTAGTTGTAATGCAACAGCCTAAGAGCCAGTATGCCCCAATCTAAAATACAAACTTGAGGAGTGGTCTAAGGAAACTCGAGGAGTGGTCTGAAGCATGCCAGTTGAGATTCAATGCCAAAAAGTGTAAAGTAATGCACACGGGTAGAGGTAATCCAAGGGGGACTTATTTCCTGGGAGGAGAAAAGCTAGCTGCCTCAAACCAGGAGCGTGATCTGGGCATCATGATCTCGGATGACTTAAAAGTAGGAAAACAGTGCGAGAAGGCAGTACTTTGGGCCAATGGAATGCTGGGATGCATTGGGAGGGGAATCATGAGTAGGAAAAGGGAATTGGTCATGCAACTCTACAGAGCGCTGGTCAGGCCACACCTGGAGTATGGCATCCAGTTTTAGAGGCCCCACCTCAAAAAGGACATCAACATATTGTAGACAGTGGCCCAGACATTCAAAAGGGTTGCACATGGCACAACAGTGTTGTGCCATGTGCAACTAATCTTGATGTGATATTCAAACAGGAATTGCTCCTGGCACAAATCCCGATCGCGGGGAGCACACGGTAATGTGCAGGCACAGGTGGGGGCGTGCCCATGCATACTCTGCACAGCCGATATTCAGCCCGGGTGTGCTGAGCCATCATCTTAACCCTACTTCGCAAAAGTTGATCAAAAAAGAGCAGCGGCTAGCCACCCACAGGTGAGCTGCCTTATTGCAGGGTACAACCACGACAGCTGCCACCTGTGGTGGCCACCTGAGTTGCGGCTGCACCTCTGTGGCGGCGCCCCCCATACCCGATTGCGGCTTAAGTAAACAAAAGATTAATCCTAAATCCCTGGTGGTCCAGTGGACCGCTGTCTGCCCGATCGCAAGGATAAAAATATATTTATTTCTGAATCCTATATCCCTGGTGGTCCAATGGACTGCTGCCCGCCCGATCGCGGGCTAAGTAAATAATGAAAATCCCTATTATCCCTGGTGGTCCAGTGGACCTGCCCACGCAATCGCGGGCTAAGTAAATAATGAAAATCCCTATTATCCCTTGTGGTCCAGTGGACCACCGTCTGGCCGATCACAGGCTGAAGTAATAAAATGAGATAACCTATATCCCTGGTGGTTCAGTGGACTGCTGTCTGCCCAATTGTGGGATAAAAATATTTATAATTGCTGAAAACTATATCCCTGGTGGTCCAGTGGACTGCTGACAGCCCGATTGCAGACTGAAGTAATAGAAATCAACCTATATCTCTGGTGGTCCAGTGGACTGCTGACAGCCTGATCGCAGGCTTAAAAAATAAATAAACCCATATCCCTGGTGGTCAATCGACCCCCTCCCACCCGCTCACTGATCCCCACCGCCCTGCTCTTTCCCCGGTCAGCGTGGGCGCACTCCTCCACCTGCCCCGTCACCCGCTGACTGACACCGTGAGTAGGGCTGTATGCCCATTGGTCCACAACCTGAGCCAATGGGCGGCAGCCTATTATTATTATCCAGATATGTGAATGGATCCATTCACATATCTGGATGTGTGTAGTATTGTTGCATGCCCATTGGCCCATGCTGTGACCAATGGGCATAAGTTAGCCCTACCTATGGTGTCAGGCGGCGGGTGGCAGGCGGGTCAGGGTGCTGCCACCCGCTGACCGGGGAGCGGTGGTGGGGATCAGTGGGTGGTGAGAGGGGGTCCATTGACCACCAGGGATATGGGTTTATTTATTTTACTTAAGCCCGCGACATTGTCAGCGGTCCACTGGACCACCAGGGATATAGTTTTCGGCAATATAAATATTTTTATCCCGTAATCGGGCAGACAGCGGTCCACTGGACCACCAGGGATATAGGTTATCTCATTTTATTACTTCAGCCCGCGATTGGGCAGACAGCGGTCCACTGGACCACCAGGGATAATAGGGATTTTCATTATTTACTTAACCTGCGATCGGGCGGGCAGCAGTCCACTGGACCACCAGGGATATAGGATTCGGAAATAAATATATTTTTATCCCTGCGATCAGGCAGACAGTGGTCCACTGGACCACCAGAGATTTAAGATTATACTATCTTTTACTGTAGCCCACGATCGGACTGTGGAGCACATTGCCGTGCTGCAGGGGTCTTCGGTCCCTGATGGCTGCTGCCTGGCAGGGCGCCAGGCGCAAGTCATTGGGGATTGGTGCACCTGCATGCAAATGGGGCCATAATGACATGCAAATGGCCCCATTTGCGCCTTGCATACATTATGGCCCCATTTGCATGTCAACTTTTGAATATCGTGGTTGCAACACATTGTGCAATGGAACTTGCGCTAGTGCATCCCCATGCTCCACTCTGACCACTGGCGCTGGTGCAGTGCCACTGCGCCATGCACACTGCGGGTGGCCAGGGTGCGATATTCAATGATGCTGAGCCATGGCACAGCTCTGTTGAATATCGCCCAGTCAATGCCCCTGCGCAGCCACGTTGCCATCGGCAGTATGCAAATTGCCTACCTCAGCACTGCATCTGAACTGTTGTAGACAGTTAGTTTCTGATCCCCCCCCATGAACATGTAGGTAGCATACTGGGAGCCCACCCCAGCATGCTCATGCACTCCCCTCCACCCCTGCACACTGTATGACCCACAGGGGTGCCCAATCCCCCATCGGCTCCACTGGCCCCCCTCAACAAACTTGCAGGTACCATGCTGGGAGCCCACCCCAGTGTGGCAAAAGTCCAATGTCGTGTAAAAAAAACAAAAACACCTAGAACAAAAGAAAACAGTCCCTCAATGACTCCCTTGCCCCCTCCCCCAACCTGCGTCCACTCTCTGCGTACCCCACCTCCCCACACACCCTCACCCCATACTTACCTCCGGAGGCTGGTGCAATGATTTTCAGTGAACCGGGAACACGTCTGCACTCTTCAAAGCCGACCACAAACTGAAGAAATGCCGGTAAGCTGTATAATGACATCAATAGGGTTTTTTTCAACTTCGGTGCATATCTTGTGAACTCAACCACTTTCATTTTGTTATTTGGTCCCGAAAGGTGATTTCGCGTTCACTGTGTGGAACCATCTTTTGGGACTGAGTAATGAAATGACAGTGTTACAGTTCATGAGGTAGACCCCCCAAAACCCTGTGTTGAAAATTTGGTGAACAAATTCCTAAAAATGACTGTTTTATGAGCGTGCATTGCGCTGTTCCTACACACGCTCGTAACTTCGAGAATTTTTACTATTTTCACTCCAGATTTTCAATGTTGCCATTTTACCACACCTCCTTATGAGCAGTACAGCTGTCATTTTTCACATCTTGCTCAAAATGTGTTTTTGAGCATATAGCACACAACGGCGCAGTCGGTGTGCAAAATCAGTGTTTGGGACAGATTAAGAAAATCACAGTGACACTGTTCATGAGCAGAGGTCTTAAAATGGCTATGTTGAAATTTTGGTGACAAACGTCCATAAAATGACTGTGTTACAAGTGTGCATAGTGCAGTTTCCACGCACCCTTCTAAGTTCATGAATTTGTAATATTTTCAGTCCAGATTTACAACACTGGCATTTTCCACACCTCCTTATGAACAGTACAGCTGTCATTTTTCACACCCTGGCCAAAATGTGTTTTCGCACTTCCGGCGCAGAAATGTACGGTCGCTGTGGGAAATCAGTGTTCGGAACAGATTAAGAAAATCACAGTGACACTTCATGAGCGGAGGTCCCAAAATGCCTGTGTTGACAATCCACTGTAAAAAAATTCCCAAACTAATTACATTACGGGTGTGCGTTGCGCAGTTTCTATGCACACTCATGACTTCACCAGTTTTTTTATATTTTCACTCCAGATTTTCAACATTGCCATTTTTTACACCTCCCCATGAACAGTACAGCTGTCATTTTTCACATCCTGTTTGAAATATATTTTCGCACCTGTGCTGCCAAATGGCATAGTCGCTGCGCAAAATCAGCTTTTGGCTAACAAACTGATATTGCCACTGTTCATGAGGTTGGAATCACAAAAAACCCATGTTGAAAATTTTGGAGTGAAAATACCAATGAATGCCTGGGGCATTAGGGTTTCCAACCATAATGCCCAACCCTGTAGAGACTGACAGGCATCATGGGTGTAACTTGGGATTGTCGCCTGTAATGCTCATGCCATTCCACCCCCACCCACACCCTGTAGCCAGTGACAGGCATTGAGGTGTGCCTTGGACTCTTCGGCCCCAAAGTTCACCCCATCCTCCTATACTGCACCCATCTCACCGTATTTCCTTATGGAATGGGGTGAGCATAAGGCCCAAAGACCCCAAGACACACCGTGACATTTGTCGGTGTCTGCAGGGTTATGCCTAATGACCCAAAGGCACACCTCAATGCCTGTCAGTCTCTGCAGGGTGGTGGGGGGTTGGCTTCAGTTCAGTTCTTCACTGCCATTCCTATTATGCATCTCTCTAACTCCTACACTACCAATGCCAATGCCAGCAAGCAAACATTCTGCATTGAGAAATGCTTGTTAAATGAATACCTATATTCATCTTGTAAGTCCACACTTTCCACTGATGGAGTTATATTGTTTTATAGGTGTGATTTGCCTCCATAGCACCCAGTATAGCGTCTGTTCCTCTTCCTGTGGACGTACATGCCGCTCACTTTCGACCAGAGAGGTTTGTCATGATGACTGTGCCGAAGGCTGCAATTGTCCAGATGGGAAATACTTTGATGAAATAGTAAAGATCTGTGTGTGGCCGTAAGTTTTTCTTCTTGTGAACTGTTTGAGTAGCAAAACCTGTGGTCAGACTAGTACATCAATAAAAATGTTAACAAAATTTATCCTGAGTGCCCTCCCCAATATAGCCAAATTGTTAGTATGAGAATTAAAGGATGTGAGTCTTTGTAGTTGTACAGTCTGGCAATATCCCAACAGTACAGCAATAATAGGATAACAGTTAGAGTTTAAGAAGTAACAACTGGACAAGGGTATAAAAAGCACAGTACCTAGCAGTATGCCAATCTGAGTTGGGGTAAGGCAGCTGGCAATCCTCCCTGTAGCTAGCTGGAGGGATAGCTGTTAACTGAGGGGCGTGGCTTAGGTGGAAGTGAACAGTTGTCTGCATTTAGATTTCCCTTTAGTTAGCTCCAGCTGAGTGAGGCAGCTAGAATATTTCTGCTAGAACATTACTAACTAGGTGGTAAGTAGACAGATATTACTGTATATTAGAAGTGTAGGGTCTGCAAGGTAAATCGGGACCTTAAGGCAGGGTATAAAAAAAGACAGTACTCAGCACGTGCTGGTCTGAGTTGGGGACCACAGCTGAAAGTCCTCCCTGCAGTTAGCTGTGGGCTAGATGTTAATTGGTGGGTGTGGCTTAGGTGGAAGTGAAGCAATTATCTGCATTTAGAACTCACTTTTAGTTAGCTCTTGCTGTCAGTATTAGAGAACATTATTCATTGGTATTGCTATATAGACAATATCATTTGTGTTTGGGTGGGTGTGTAGAGTCAGTAGAAAGATTCATAAACTAGCAGAACCATAATCAATTGAATTTGAAATGCATACATAGAATTGATCCCAGAACAGTAGAATTTTTAGATGTCAAGTTAACAGTCTGTGGACAAGGTGTAGTGGAAAGTGTTCCATACGGAAAACCCATAGCAGACAAAAGCCTCATACAGGCTGACAGTTCACACCCATGGTTGGCAATAGAAAGTATTCCCTACGGGGAATTTGTCAGACTCAAACAGAACTGTACCTCCGAAGAAGTGTTTTGAAAACTGAAATTGAGTCTAGGCAAGTGACAATAAGAGTTAAAGAATGAGGCTATGCCCTTAGTACGGTGGAAAGTGCATTAAAAAAAGTTCAAACCAAACCAAGGAAAAACTTTCTTAAAGTTAAAACTGGCCTTTCCACCATTCCAATACAGGACCAGACAATAACCATGATAATGGATTACCATGATACAGCTAGCAAGATCAAGCAGATTATCCAAAGTAGGTGGGCTGTTCTCACAGCAGATGATAGCCTTCCGCCACTGGTGGGACCTTCCCACTCATGTTACCTTTAGGAGGGGAAAATGATAGTCAAACATGTGATGGATTGCCATTATATGGCTAGTAAACTGATTACCATTAGTCAAAGAGCAGGGTTCAACAAGTGCAGACGTTGTAGTGTCAGCAGTTAAGCACAAATTGGCAATAAATCTGAACACCCACAAACAGGAGAGTATTTGACTTACCAACTACACAGATTGCCAGACTTCATTTTGGATTCACGTGTGTTGGTTCCCCTATAAAGTAATCTATGTCAGTTGTACCATCCGTCCCCTATAGTGCTGTATTCTGAAGCATGTGAGAGCTATAATAAACAAAAATGAGAATAATGCCCTGGGTGTGCACTTCAGGGAGGCCCATGGCTGCTCCTCCACAGCAATGTTCACTTTCAGACCCCTCAGACATGTTCCACCACCAATTTGGGGGTGGAGGGGACAGAGTCTATTCCAAAAGGTGACAAAATTTATAGCATTGTTGGAGGTATTGAGCTCATCGGGTCTTAATGAACAAATGGATTTCATGCTCCCTTTTTTAGAGCTTCTCTTTGCAGGTAGTGTACATTCATGTCCTATATTTTAATCCTGGTGTCTGTCAGTGCTAGAATAAATATCTCTATACAATTATTTAGGGGTTTTGTTTTTGGGTTTGCATGAGATCCTGTTATGACATCCCTAATGTCAGTGGTACCGAAGGCACACACCATAAATCTACGTGTTCGATTAATTCTTTGAAAAAAGGCATCCTGGATAAGGACCATCGTATTAAAGCATATTTGGACTTTATTTTTCAGGGACAGTACAGATTTGGTACTGACCCAATGCTGCTGAGCATCGTTCAGCTTTTGATCTGTGATTTCTTTTTTCTTTAAGTATAATATTACAGTATTTGTACTATCTGTATAATTGGGGTCTGGTTTACAATTGGTTTCATTTGCATGCCTTCTAAAATGCCAGTTTAATATTGCACTGTACATATAGCACTGTAAGTTGTTCAATTTGCCTGATTAAATGACTGACATTCAGATCTTAAGTTGTTCAGTTGGCCTGATTTAATAAGATCGACACTCAGATCTCTATGTTATACAAAATATCTTGTCCTCCCCACTCCTTTTTTGTCCTTAGGGATCTTTAGTGTCTATAACTGTTTGCCTCTGAGTATATTGCTTAGTAGGGTTTGGTATGGTGGCGCAAACACTTTCTGTGACTTGATTTGAGATAGTAAACTATTGCCATGTTTGCACCTTATGCTGGTTAGTGTAAGAAATAATTTTGATAAGTATGCAACGTTTGAATGCAGTTGCCACTGACACTTCTGTCTGTATTCTCCTTGTAACTTTCATATGCACATTTTAGTCATTGTTTTTATCATATATTTATTTTATATTTAAGTCTTTGGTAGCCTGGTAAGGCCTACTAGGCACATGGGCGAACTGGAAGCACTGGGCGGTTAAGTGACTTGCTCAGAGTCACACAGTATGCAAGTGGAGGTTGTAAGAATCAAACTCTGGTCTGGTCTGATGGATGTACCAAGCTTGTTCACAACTCGTTACTCTAACCTCTAGGCTATACTGCCAGAGGTTAGAGGTTCACCTGTATTAGAATTAATTAATGGCACTCTATTAATGTATCCGTTATAAGCTAGCCACGCCCCCAGAGGAAGCCTCTGGCTAAAGTGATACATAGGGGTAACTGGTCAGCATTCCCTGCACTATGCACTTCGAATAGATCTTGTCAAGCTCCCTACATTAGTATGTGCTGTTTTTTGTGTTTGTACCAGCTGGCTTAATTCATCAGCTGCACCTTAAAGAGTCGGGCGTGCTTCTCCCTTGCCTGTTCCATTATTGTATATTGGAGGTGTAGGGTCTGCAAGGTAAATTGGGACCTTGAAGTAGGGTATAAAACGGACAGTACTTAACAGCGTGCTGCTCAGAGTGGGAGGAAAGCGGCTGAAAGTCCTCCCTGCAGCTAGCTGTGGGATAAAGTTAATGGTGTGTGTGTGTGGGGGCGGGGGGCTTAGGTAGAAGTGAAGCAGTTGTCTGCATTTAGAATTCACTTTAGTTATCTCTTGCTATCAGTGTGTTCCATCACGCTCGTGTCCCATCATGTAAGTGGCACAGACCAGGAGTGAGCCTTCTGTTTCTGGGGCATCTACAGGGTGAATGCACATCTGCAGGGGACTCTGTCCCTGAGGGGATCAGGTAAGGCTTGAGTGCTGTAGCCAGCATCCCTGAAGTAAAAAAAGGAACCCAACAACTCCCTATCTGCGGTACACCAAAGTATCAACTGATCCTCAGCAACTGGGTGGGTTACCTCTTACGTGTGACACTGTAGTGAGAGAAATTGTGTAAGACTGTGGCATTGTAGTGTACAGTATCTATCACAACATACAATCATAGAATTTGTAAGCAGAAAAGGACTGCTTGGTCCACCCAGTCTGTTGAGATGGCCCCTGGCTAGTCTGTCTCTGTAGACCCAACCTGATCTCTGGTGACTCTCGCACCTCCATGCCCATTAACTAATATTCCCCTATGTCTGTCCCACACATGCTTGAAGCCTCCTACTACTTTTGCTTCCATCACTTCCATTCTCACTCTATTCCAGGTGTCTACCACTCTTTCAGTGAAGTAGTACTTCATCACATCCCTCTTAAACTCTCCCCCCAGCTTTCTGGCATGGTGATCCAGGTGCTCTTTCTCATTTGAAAGAGACTACCCTCCTGCACCCTGTTTAGTCCTGTGAGGTGTTTACAGGTCTCTCATCATTTCTCCTTTCACTCGCCTGTCTTCTAACATTGTACTTGTTGAAATCCTTCAGTCTCTTCTTGCAGGGCTTTTAGTGCAACAGTCTTTTCTTGAAGGGCTTTTGGTGCAACCCCTGCACCATTTTAGCTGCCCTCCTCTGGACAACCTCCACTCTATCTATGTTATTTCTGAGATGCTACCTCCAGAACTGGACACAGTACTCTGGGTGGGGTCTCACCAGTGAGTAATACAGTGGAAACAGCACCTCTCTCTCCTACTGCTGGAGATACCTCTCACTATGCATCCCGGCATCCCAGTGGCCCTATCCACTGTTCTGTCACAATGCCCTGCCACTTTGAGGTCATCAGATATGATAACCCAAAGGTCCCTTTCCCACTTCTTGACTGTCAGTACCTCTCCCCAATCCTATACTCTGCTCTGCTCCAGAGTTCCTATGTCCTAGGTGCATGATTTTGCACTTTTTGGCATTGAACTCCAACTGTTGTGTTCTTGGCCACTCCTCAAGTTTTCCAAGATTCCTACACATGTTGTACACCCCTTCCTGAGTGTCCACCCTGTTACAGATTTTGGTGTCATCTTCAAAAAGGTATACATTCCCTTCCAGTTCTTCTGTAATGTCACTTATGAAGACATTGAAGAGGACTGCTCCCAGTACTGAGCCCTGCATCACCCCGCTGGTCACTCTCCAATCATTAGAGTGAGTGCTGTTAAATCCCACCCTTTATCTTCTATCCATTAACCAGTTTCTCACCCAGTTAACCACTTTGGATCCTACCCTTAGGCTGCTCAATTTCTTTATCAGTCTCCTGTGTGGCATGGAATCAAAGGTCTTGCTAACATCCAGGTAAGTCAAGTCCACTGTCCTCCCCCTGATCTATTTCCCTGGTCACCCAGTCAAAGAAATCAACCAAATTCATCTGGCACAACCCCCCGTGGTCTTTCAGCCCATTGGAGTCAAGATACTATACCAACCTTTCCTTTAACATGGTTTCCATCAATTTTCCCACAACTAAGATGAGACTTAAGTAGCTAGTCTCCTCCCTGCTGCCACTATTTCAAGAGGGACCACATCTGCTCTCCTCCAGTCCTCTGGAACGATGCCTGTTTCCCAAAAGCTCTTGAATAAGGCCATCCGTGGGTCAGCTAGCACCTCCCTGAGTTCCTTTAGTACCCTTAGGTGTATCCCATCCAGTCCTGTAGCCTTGTTCACTTTCAGAGCTGCAAGTACCTTCAGGACTTCTTCCTGTGAAAATGGATTTGTGTCTACTTCCCCCCCTTTATTCCTGCTGATCCCTGGTGTTCAACCCCCCTTTTCTCCACTGTGAAGACTGAGCAGATGTACCTGTTCCGGATGTGTGCTTTTTCCTGGTCCTGTTCTTTGCAGTCCCCTACCATACTCCTTATCCTTACTATCTCTCCCCTTACCTTCCTCTTCTCATTTATGTCCCTGAAGAAAGTCTTATTCCCTTTAGCTACTCCCATTGCTATCCTTTCTTCTGTCTGTGCCTTTGATTCTCTCACTGTCTTTCTTGCTTCCCTTTGTTATACTTGGTACACCTCCCTGTCCTCCTTGTGTTTTCTGCATATCTGCTGAAAAAAATTAGAATCCCTGGCCAAATACCTTTATAAGGTAGGAGTACAAGGACTGTGCTAAGGACACAGCACTGAGAGACAGTAAGCTTGTAGTAAGTAGCTTCCTTAACCAAACTATCTACATGAAATATGGGTACAAGGTAGTAATCTAGGGAGGACAACCTGGTAGCAAAGCAGGACAGGACAGGAAGCAGCAAGTCTGGTTCTAGGCAAAAGGCACTAGGCAGTTAATGGAATACAGGTTGTTATCAGGGGTTCTGCAATGAAAGAATAAAACCGCAACCAGGGTAAGCAGTACCAAGTCAAAACAGTAAATAGTAGAAATAAGCTGGGGGACCAGCACCTACTAAAAGCTGAAGTAACACTAACTTAGCTCCATACAATCAAGGACTCCTGTGGATGTAGTTTCAAAGCTTTACTGTAGAAAATACATTGTTAACTTCACTCACAACACCGGATGCAAGAAATGCATAGGAAATCAATCCACAGGTTCAAGTCCAAGTTCATCCAAATCAGAAAACCCTCTTCCTTGATCAGAAGTCATCTGATCAGACATCACCTGACGTGTTTCACTCAGAAGAGCTTTTTCAAAGGAGTGAAGTTAACTATGTGTTTTGTACAATAAAGCTTTGGAATTACATCCACAGGAGTCCTTGATTGTATGGAGTTAAGTAAGTGTTACTTCAACTTTTAGCAGGTGCCAGTCCCCTAGCTTGTTTCTACTGTTATCATGGGTCTAGGGTTATCATAGGTTTACTATGGAGATGAAGTACAGTGGGAAGCTAGTCAGTTGTGGTGACTGTGGGGTGCAATTCTCCAGGGTTATGCTCTGGAGGAGGGAGTACTTTTACATTTGTGGGACCTTTGCAGAGTTCCATGCTCAGCTGGTAGCAGCAAGAGAAGAGATATCTCAGATGTGTCTCTGGCTCAGCTGGAGCCCATGCCCTAGCCCCACAGATCCACAGGTCCAGGGGGTGGAGAGTGGTGGGAAGGCAGAAGTGAGGCAGGGTAGCCACAAGGAGCTTGACCAGCCCCACACCATCCAGACAGTAAATCACTTTGCACCCCTGGAGGAGACTTTATAACCTGACTCCGTGGGGGGGATGACTTGGTGGCACCTGGGGGACAAGCAAGAGGAAGTCAGCCAGCAGTGTCTTAGTGGTTAGAGACTCAATGATCATGGGGTAGAGGGGTGGTGGGAGGTGGGTTGATGTGAGGGAGATGGTCAAGTGCCTTCCTAGTGCATCAGCCATCCAAGGTATAGACAGGATAGGGAAGATGACGGGGGTGATGGTACATTTGAGTATCAATGATCTAGGCAACCAGCCTCTGGAGATGGTGATATGGAACTTTTTTAGACTAGTGGAGAGACTGAAGGCAAACTTGGCCTCCCTGGCCTTTTACAAGGTCCTTCCTGTGTGGAGTATGGAGGGAGGGAAGATAGAGAAAGAAGAATGAGATACAAGAGTTTAATGTATGGTTAAAGGGATGTCAGGAGATGGGGTACCACTTTGTGGGGGACTGGGGGACTTCTGGGGCAGGAAGCTCTTCAGGGGTGATAGTCTTCACCTGAGAAGAGGGGCCAGTGCACCAGGGCAACTGTTTGACATCTTAATTGGACAGTTTGACTGTGGGGGAGACTGAGGCTCAGCAAACCATGATGATAGGAGAGAGGAAAGGGAACCTAGCTGGTACTGCCCCTAATCTGGGGGCTTGTAGCATCACAGTGAGCAAAAACAAGGTTGAAGTTCCAACTGGGCTAAGGGAAGGGACCAAGGAGGTGGGCTTACAAAATCAGCAGTGAAGAAGACAAACATTAAGTTAAGAAGATTAGGGAAGAATAAGGGAGAAAGATGAGTAAAAAGCAAAATGGGCTCGGGAGTTTGGTTGAAGAGGGTCTGCTTTAATGCCAGGAGTCTGGGTAATAAAATCAATAAGCTTCAGGCAAAAATGGCAGACAGAATTGGAGAAACTCAGATCCACTCACCGGAGATGGTTTTAGCAAAAAAGTGTTTCTTTTATTGTCACATAAAAGGGTGTTTTAAATCATTCCTTTCACCAACGTTTTGCAGTTAACGCACTGCTGCTTCAGGATCTTAATAGTTATTAAAAAATAATATTTTTATATATTTCATAAGTTACATTCATACTGGTTAAACCCTAGTGCAGAGATACAACATCCAACTGTGAAACTTTTTATACGATATATCTATCTATCTATATCTATATCAATAAATATATATATATATATATATATATATATATATATATATATACACATATGAAATAATCTTTTCTTTAGATAGTGACATGTGAAAACAGACATATATTCACTATTTTAAATAAAACACAGATATCATTATGGGTTTTAGCAGTATCACTGCTGTCCAAATCAAGACAATCTATAGTTTCTACACATTATTCTTCATTTTTGAAAGATAAAGTATAAATGAGGTTATTCCCATCTTTTATATTGTGATCAAATAAAAGTATATTCTTGGTTTTGTTGGTAAACTGGGCTTTTATGCTGTGAAAACATAGTATTCTTATTTATGTACACATATTATTATTTAAACAAACAAAATAAGTTTTCTAAATTAATTGTATGTAAGCTTTTAATTGTTTAGTATTAACCTTTTTAATTTACCTTGCTGTATATTCTTTTAAATTATTTTTTCTTTTTCTGGTTGGAATTAATTTCAGATATGTAGTCGAACAGCTGTGTTATTAAACCATAATAAATCTTTGTCATATCTTTTTGAACATACACATTTGTACAATAATTTAAATAAACAGTCCTTACTCGTTACCTTTAAGGTAGTATCACTTTGTATAAGTTTTAAATGTTTTTTAGGGAAGCAGCTTGCTTCTTCCTTGGATACACCTAATTAAAAATAAATTACACTTGTCAAGTATATTAGTGCTTCAATGCATTACTATGTCAACAAAATTCATTTAAATGCCTTTTTGTTTTTTTTATTTATTTATTGAAACCTCGGAATTACAAACCTTTGAGTCGGGAACTCCTTTACAAAGCCTCCACATCGAATAGACAATACAGATAATGAGTATAAGAGTACATAATAGACAATACAGGGTTCCAGAAGTGCGAAAGGCAACACTGTGGTAGACAAAATTACAAAGAAGAATGTACAAAGCTTGGTTCATACAGGCCATAAGTTTCAGATAGTTTACAAGTTTAGTGCCTGAAGTTTTAGTAACAGAACAAACGTCTACAATAATAGTGAATCAAAAAAGGTAACTGGAGTTTCTGATTCTTTAAAAAAAATGAAGGGTAGAGATTTGTACCTTAATATTTTTTTAAAAGGCTTGAATTTTTTTAGAAAAGTAAGGCATATGGGTATTAACCAGAAGGTCACTGACATACAGTATGAGTAATGAAAAGCTTCTAGCCCTCCCTCGTCTCTCCCCTTACTACTTCATCACCTATTCTCACTCTCAGGTATGACAACATCTCTCTTGACTGCTCCAGCTCTTTCTCCCCCCCTATCATTCCCCTCCTTGTCCACTCTCCTTTAGCCATCCTCTTTGTAATTTGTATCCTGCTAAGTTGCTTTGTGTCTGGCCTTGTGGCCTGTATGAACCATGCTTGTGCACAAAAATTCTGAAATTTGTAAACTATATATAATGTGTAAACTGTACTAAACTTGTAATATAGCATGTAAGATTTTTAAGGGAGCAGGGAAGAAACCATTAACTATAGTACATGTGGAAATAAATGACACCGGGAAGAAACAAGAAAGAGTAGTGGTTGAAGATTTCATAAAACTAACTGAGAAACTAGAAGAAAAGGGTTGAGAAATTATGTTTTCAGAGGTACTCCCTGTACCAAGAGCCAGCCAGAAAAAACAGCATGATATTAAGAGATTCAATCAATGGCTGAGCAATTGGGCCAGGAATAAAAACATTAAAATAATTAGGCATTGGGACAAATTCTACAAAAATGCAGACATATACTGATGGATGGCTTACACGTAAGTAGGATAGGAAGTAGAATGTTGGGAGAAAGTTTGGCAAGAGCATCAGCTGCTAATTTAAACAAATTAACCAGTGGGCTAAAGGGAACTCAAAACTGAACAAAAGACAAAAAAACAAGAATTACAACAAAAAATGATAGTAAGAAAGATACCAGACTCATGTTATTAAATGCACGAAGCCTCAATGGGGAAAAACTAGCAGAACTCCAAGCTTTGATCCTAAAAGATAGTGCCAATATTATCTGTATAACTGAAACATGGTAGGATGAGAATAGTTGTTGGAACCAGCAAATTGAGGGCTACCAACTCTATAGCAAACCTAGAAAAGGCCAAAGGGGAGGAGGGGTAGCCATTTATGTAAAGGAAAGTATTGATTGTTGTGTGATTGAGAACAATACTGGTGGAGTGGAGGCAGAAGCAATCTGGTTACATATCATAGATGTAGATGGATATCTTTTATCTGGGGATATTCTATAGCCCGCTGAACGGTAACGAGTCTACAAATTTATGATTAGACCAAATAGGAAATATAACCTCTGAGGGAGATGCAATCATACTCTGTGATTTAAATATACCAGGAGTCAATTGGGAGAATATGAAAGCAGCTGGAACATGGGAACAAAAAATTATGATATCCTGGACACACTCAGTTTGCATCAGTTAATAACACAGCCTACTAGAGGAGATAATATTCTCAATGTTATTTTAACAAACATACCAGATGAAATTAAAAATATTAGTATAGAATCTCCCTTAGCCAACAGTGATCACAATATTGTTCAAGCTCAAGTAGAAAGAAAGGGGAAAAAGACTAAGGGAAATACTGTATTTATTAACTGCAACAAGGCTAACTGGGAGGTTATTAAACAAACATTTCAAGCAGTAGAGTTAGCAAAGAAAATTATATCTCTAACACCTGGTGATGCTTGGAAACTTCTTGTAGACACAATTAAATCATTAGAAAAACAATACATTCCACATAAGAAAATATATAATAGAAACAGGAAAAAACAGTTTGGCTAAACAATAAGATTCAGAGACTTGATGGCAAAATTACTTTTTTTTTGCATTAATGAAAAAAACACAAAGTACTACTAACATACAAAAATACAAAATGGCTCTCAAAAACTTGAAGTATGCTATAAAAAAATCACGCAGGGATGTTGAATTTAGATTAGCACACTCTAAGGACAACATGAAAGGCTTTTTTTCATACATTAATAACAAAAAAAGAAGTTCTAGAGCAATAGTTCTCAGACTTTGTCACAGTGAGCCTCCCCAAATCCATGGAAAAGATTTTGAGCCTCCCCAAAAAACTGAAATAATCTTGGGACTCCCCAAAGAAGAGTAATGTACTGTACTTTGCGCAGTACACCATGAATACATTGAAACCCCTTTGAGTACCTGGCTCAGATTCGGTTCTTTGTCTTATACTGAGTTGAAAATTTTGAAAAAGAGCTCCTGTGCTAAATAAAGAAATATTATTATTCAGACTATTGTAACCCCCCCACAGGCCAACCTACTTGTTCTGCTATTTTCATTCTTGAACCATTGTTACCCCTTGTTGCAGTACCTTCATGGGTCCAACTACTTCCTCAGTTTCTTCTCTATATGAAACAACCTTCCTACATACTTTGCCTCTCCCCTTCCTTCTCTGCTCCTAAGCAACATCTCAAGGATTACTTTGTTCCTTCCTGCTATTGCTCTTAGCACTTCTATGCTCAACCCTTGTATTTGGGCTGTTCTGCCATCAGTTTACAAATCGATCCATTACCACCACTCATTATTAATTTATTGTTCATATATATTTTTTTGCACTATTGCTCATTATATATTTCCTGATTGTTTTGCAGTTACCTTTTGAAATTTTTTCCCTTCCCCAGGTACACCTGAAATGAGCCTTGGCTCATTCACCTTCCCTCAGCCTCTATTAGTAAATAAATACATTAAATTCACCTACTGTTGTTATCATCTTTCAGTCTGCTTCATCTCTTTACACAAAATATATAAAACCCAAAATTTAAATACAGTACTTTTTCAAACTTGCTTGAGCCTCCCCTTGAACAGGTTGGGGCCTCCCCAGGGAGGCTGGCCTCACCATTTGAGAACCGCTGTTCTAGAGTAATTGGTCCATTAGCAAAAAATGACAAGCTTTATAGTGAGCCTGGTGAAATGGCTAAGATATTTAAGATATCCACTGCCAACAGCGACACTTTCACAGTGACTGTTAGTACAGCGACTACAGTGCCAGATCGCTGTACAGACAGTGCTGGACCAAGGCACTGTATTTGGGGGATTTGCACCCCCTCCCCTAATCAACTCTGACTCAGAGTTGATTATAAAAAGTGTGTGGGGTGCGGGGGCTTCTCCCTGCATGGGGGGGTTCGGGGGGCTTTGCTGCTGAAGAAAACATGTCCCCAACTTGGAAACCATCTGCCGACTGCAAGTGCAGTCAAAATAATGGTTTCGCTGTCCGGTCATTTGACAAAATGTTTGTTGACGACAGGTCGTAGATCCGATATTTAATTAATATTTCTGCTCAGTTTTTCATAACAATGATGTAATGATGGATAACATAGAAGGAATAAGGCAGACAGAAAAGGTTGGGGATGAGGATATATGCAAAGCAGGTTATATTAAACAGAAGTTTAGCAATTTATACATTAACAAGGCACAGGGACTGGATGGTCTACATCCACGTATGCTGAAAGAACTAGCAGAAGAACTAGCACTACCAATAGCTATAATTGGGAATAAAACCATTGAAAGGGGAGATGTCCCAGAAACATAGAAACATAGAAACATAGACTTTGATGGCAGATAAGGACTGCTAGGCCCATCTAGTCTGCCCACTTCCCTAACTACAGGATAGGCCGCAGATCCTAGTTAACCTACAGCCTATATCTTCATGCCCCCCACAAGAATTGCCTTATGTCTGTCCCATGCATTCTTGAATTCTCCCACAGTTTTAGACCCCACAATTCCTCAGGAAGGCTGTTCCATGCATCCACTACCCTCTCTGTGAAATAATACTTCCTCACATTGCCCCTGAACCGCCCTCCTTCTATCTTTAAATTGTGTCCCCTTGTTCTTGCAAGTCTTTTTTTCTGAAAGATGCTACCCTCTTGGACTTTGTCGATTCCCTTGAGGTACTTGAAAGTTTCTATCATGTCCCCCCTCTCCCTTCTTTCCTCAAGGGTATACATATTAAGCTCCTTTAGTCTCTCCTCATACGGCTTCTCTTGCAGACCCTGCACCATTTTAGTTGCCCTCCTCTGGACTGCCTCTATCCTGTCTATGTCCTTTGGAGATGGGGTCTCCAGAACTGAACACAGTATTCCAGATGGGGTCTCACCAACTGTCTGTACAGAGGGATAACAATTTCCTGTTTTCTGCTGCTGATGCCTCCCCTATACATCCCAGTATACCCCGCCCTCCCTACTGCCTTCTCACATTGCTTGCTAACCTTAAGTTCATCTGATATGATTACCCCAGGTCCCTTTCCTGTTTTGTTGTTGTTACTACCTCCCACCCATTGTGTATTCTTCCCCTGGGTTCTTGTTTCCCAGGTGCATTATTTTGCACTTTTTTGCATTGAATCCTAGCTGCCATATGACTGACCATTCCTCCAACCTTGCCAAGTCCCTTTTCATCCTTTCCACACCTCCTTGTGTATCAACCCTGTTGCAGATCTTTGTGTCATCTGCAAAAAGGCATACTTTTCCTTCCAGTCCCTCTGCAATGTCACTGATGAAGACATTAAAAAGGACTGGACCCAATACTGAACCCTCTGCGGTACCCCACTAGTAACCGCCCTTTCTTCAGAGTGGACTCCATTTACAATTACCTTCTGTGTCCTGTTGTCCAGCCAATGTTTACTAGGCTACCACCCTGGGACCCACTCCCAGGCTGGTTAATTTGACTAATAATCTTGTGTGGGACTGTGTCAAATGCCTTGCTAAAGTCTAGGTAGGCCATGTCCACAGCCCCTCCCTGGTCTACTACTTTGGTCACCCAGTCAAAGAAATCTATTAGATTCGTCTGACATGACCTTCCCGCTGTGAACCCATGCTGCCTTGGATCCTGTGCTCCACTGACCTCTAGGTACTCAACTATTCTTTCCTTCAGAAGTGACTCCATCATTTTCCCTACCACAGAGGTCAGACTGACAGGTCTGTAGTTTCCTGCCTCTGTCTTGGTCCCACTTTTGTGAAGGGGAATCACATCCACCTTCCTCCAGTCCTCAGGTACCACACCATCCTCCCATGATTTATTAAAAAGACTAGCCAGTGGTTTCACTAGTTTCTTCCTTAATTCTTTTAGAATTCTGGGGTGAATTCCATCAGGACCCATTGCTTTGTCCACCTTCAGTTTTAGGAGTTCTTGCAGAACCCTTTCTTCTGTGAAAGGACTGGGATCGATCCTCTGTCAAGAGTGCTTCTGTTAATTGGATTAGGCACTTCTCCTCCTCTTTGTGAATACTGAGCAGAAATATTCGTCCAGTATTCCTGCTTTTCACTGTCCCCTCTGCCCACCCACCGCTCATTCTATTCAGCCTCACTATCCCTCCTTTGTCTTTCTCACGCTTGATGTACCTATAAAAGGTTTTATCCCCCTTCTTAACTGAGTTGGTGATCTTTTCCTCAGTTTGGGCCTTTGCTATTCTGACTTCCTCCCTGCTTCTTTCTGCCTTAACTGGTACAGCTCTCTGTCCTGCTCCTTCTGTGTTTCCTTTATACTGGAATGCTATTTTTTTTCTTCCTGACTTTCACAGCCACCTCTCTTGAGAACCATAGTGGCTTTTTCTTTCATTTTGATTTGTTTATTTGCTTCACACAAAAGGCTTGTTGCCTCTGTGATGGCAGTTTTGATAATTCCCATTGTTGCTCTACCTCCTTCTAGCCTGTTTGCTAGTGCTTTTCTGAGGCACTCTGCCATCTTGCCAAAGTGAGCCCTCCTAAAGTCCAGTACCCTCACTTTTGTATGGCTTGACTCTGTAGCTGAGTTTAACGTGAACCACACTGTTTGATGGTCACTTGTCCCCAGATGACAACCCACTTCTAGATCTGAGATCTCTCACTGCCCCGCTTGAGAGCACGAGGTCTAAGATTGCTCCCTCACGAGTGGGTTCCAAACTAGCTGTCTAATGCCTGCCACCTGTAGGCATCAAGAATGGCCCTGTCTTGGATGTGGCTGCAGCAATGTGCTCCAGTTAACATCTGGCATATTCAGGTCTCCCATCAACAGTATCTCCCTTTCTCTGCCATTCTAAGAATGCCTTCCATCATATCCTTGTCCATTCCTTCCCTGACATGGGGGTCTGTACACAACCCCTGTGCGGATTGTGGTGCCCTTTCCAGTCTCCAAGGTGACCCACAGTGCCTCCTCTCTCTCCCTGTTTACTCTTTTGTTCAGTTGCTTTTATCCCTTCCTTTACATAGAGAGCTATCCTCCCCTCTTCTCCCTGCCTGTCTCTCCTGTAGGTTGTGTACCCTGGTATGTTAACATCCCAGTCATGGTTTTCTGTGTACCATGTTTCTGTGACTGCTACGTATATCCAGGCATCCCTCTTCCATTAAGGCCACCAGCTCAGGGAGCTTGTTGCCCAGACTACGGGCATTGGTACTCATTACCCTCCATTTCCTGATGGCCTTACCACCTTTTGCCCCATCTCTGACCTTCTTGCCTTTGTCACTTTTTCCATTTACCCCAGCCCTTCTCCCTATCGACACCTCCATGTTGGTGTTTGCCACACTTACTACCGTGAAGACTGGAGGAAGACAATTGTGGTTCCTGTTATTAAAAGGGGAATAAAAACGCACCTTCAAATTATCGACCGGTCCAAAAGGGATTACAGAACAAGGGAGTATGTGACCACACACAACATGGATTCAGTAAAAACAGAAGCTGTAATACAAACCTTATATGTTTTTATGATTTAGCAACCAAGGAATTAGATCAAAAGGAGTTGGTGGACATCATTTCTTTGATTTTAAAAAGGCATTTGATATCTTACCACACACAGGCATTGTTGACAAACTCCACAAATTACAATTGGAGATTAAGTTAATAGACTGGATGAAGGATTAGCTGCCAGTAGAACACGGAGGGTGAGGGTTAATGGATATCTACAGTATCTGCTGAGGGAAGGGTGAAAAGTGGGGTGCCCCAGGGTTCAGTCCTGGGACTACTTCTGTTCAGTTTGTTCATCCATGATTTACAAATACAGGGAAATAATAGACTACTTAAATTTGCAGATGGCTTGAAATTGGGAGGAAGGGTAATCACATTAGAAGCATGCAGAAGCATGAGTAAACTTGGGTGAAATAGTTGAATGGGACAGATAAAAATAAAATGACATTCAGCATTGATAAATGTGTGGTGATGCACTGTGGTAAAAACAACCCTAGGCAAGATTATGCTATTCACAACATGATGCTAAAAAAGGTGGAAGAATTTAGGGACCTAAGGGTACTAATATCTAACAGCATGAAGCCCAGTAATGAATGCAAAAATGTAGTTGGGAAGGTTAATCATTTAATAACCAGTCTAAATAGGGCCTTCATCAACAAATCTGCTGCATTAATGACATCCTTATATAGAACTTATGTAAGACCTCATACAAGCTATTGCTCACAGGTATGGAACCCGGCCTTAAAGAAGGACATAGATATACTGGAGAAACCCCAATGCATGTTTACAAAGCAGATAAGGAACTTAAAACACTTGCCATACCCAGCGAGATTGAATAAGCTAGGGTTGTGGCCTTTATGCAAGAGAAGGCAGAGGGGGGACCTTTTGACACTGTACAAAATAATTAATGATAAGGAATTAATATCAAACCTAGGAATCCAATTTACACACAAAAAACATAATTTAAGGGTACACAACAGACAAATAAGGGATGAGTTTTGTAGGACAAACATAAGGAATAATGCAGTTTTGACTAAAATGATCAGAATCTGGAATCAGTTACCAGCAGATATTATAAATGAAAAAAACCTTTTGGGATTCAAATCTAAACTAGATAAACACATAAATGAAAATACGGGACAGTAATCCACAGCAAGTGGGGATAGCAATTATGGGCAATGCATGCCTTCTGCTATCTTAATACCATAGTATGAACCACAGTAAGTGACATTAAGGACAGGACTGACTTATTAACAGATACAGTGAAATGAGACACAACATAAGATAGAATAAAGATGTCTATTGACTTTTCAGACAACTTTAATACAATTAGATTTTCTATCTTTAAACATTGGGATATTTTAAAATCTAGTTCTTTGGGAGAACAAATATTTAAAGAAAAACCAATGGTAATTGCGAAAAAAAACAAATCACTTGGTGATAGATTATGTCAAGCTATGTACCAAAGTCCAGAACAGCAACATGAAATTTTTGAAGGGAGAACAAAAATCATGGGTAACTACCCCTGTAGTAGGTGCCAAAGCTGCAACATTACATGGAAAACAAAAATCGTGTATAATCCGTATAGAGACGAATATGTGGAAATCAAACAATTCATAACCTGCCAAACAGAACAGGTAATCTATCTTTTAAAATGCCCTTGTGACCTGCACTACATAAGACAAACCTCTAGAACTCTTAAACTCAGATTTAATGAACACTGTAGTGACATAAGACGAGGTAACCTAGACTCTCTAGTGGCAAGGTGCTTCACTGAAAATAAACACAATGTGTCAACGTTTAGATCTGTAGGCTTAGAAAAAATTTAAACACCACTAAGAGGGGGCCATCTACAAAACTGCCTCCTGAAAAGAGAGGCATTCTGGATAGATCATTTTGGTACATTAGACAAACATTATGGCATTAATGAAGAAATTGTATGGTCTAAATTTGTAGATTAAGATTGCTTTATCTTAATATTTTTGACTTTCCAGTTTGGCCCCATCCAGCAGCGTCTTTGGTACAGACTGACCATTCCTCACAACAACCACTGGGTGCTTGTGTGACAGTGGCCACCAATTTTGTCCATCAGGGTGCTGGTGGGCCAGGACATGGGGCTACAATTTTCTAGTGGCTCCTTCATCCTGATCCAGTCTTCTGATTTATGATTTTATTATATATATATATATATATATATATATATATAAACCTTGCTAAATATCAGTTTTAAAGTAATATTTTCATAACTTCATAACTCAATTCTGATAATGTCAGTCCACTGACCAATCCATATTGTGATAGACTATCATAACTGATTAGACTACATGGCAACATTATGTTTAAATACTGAAAGACAGGATTTGTAAAATCTTCCTAAGAATTAATACTAAGTGTGAATTCCTCTCCACTATGTATGACACAAGAAACTGCAAAACAATGCCACTAAAATTCGAGCTAAAAACATGATGATAAAATAATCAATAGAAATCCAGTACATACACCAAGAATGTGGTGACACGCAGAGACACCTAGGATA
This sequence comes from Neoceratodus forsteri, assembly GCA_016271365.2. Taxonomy (NCBI): domain Eukaryota; kingdom Metazoa; phylum Chordata; order Ceratodontiformes; family Ceratodontidae; genus Neoceratodus; species Neoceratodus forsteri. Next base: position 1,114,485,760 of record CM028131.1, read on the forward strand.
AAAGGAAGTGTGTAGAGCTTAATGGTAGCTGAAAGAAAAAAAAAACAGAAAAATAAGTGATCACACAAAACAGCTCTTCTAAAACTCGGGAACATGTTTGTTTATTGGTATAACAGCGTTCAGTGCAGCACCCGAGTTATGTAAAGTAGCTCTTCTAAAAGTTTGGCCATAAGTTTGTTTTTTATATAAAAGCGCTGAGTGTAGTGCCCGAAGTTTTAGTAACAGAACAAACATCTACAATAATAGGGAGACAACAAAGATAACTGGAATTTCAGATTCTTTAAAAAAAAAGAAGGGAAGAGATTTGTATGTTAATATTTTTTCAAAATGCTTGAATTTTTTTAGAAAAGGAAGGCATACTGATATTAACCGGAAGGCCACTGACATATGAGTAATGAAAACCAAAGAGGCATTTAAATGAATGTTGTTGTCATAGTAATGCATTGAAGCTTCAATATACTTAACCAGTGTAATTCATTTTTAATTAGGCGTATCCAAGGAAGAAGCAAGCCACTTCCCTAAAAAACATTTAAAAATTATATGAAGTGATACTACCTTAAAGGTAAAGAGTAAGGACTGTTTATTTAAACTATTGTACAAAGGTATAATGCATGTTCAAAAAGATATGATGACAAAAATTTATTATGTTTTAACAACACAGCTGTTCGACTACATATCAGAAATTAATTCCACCCAAAAAAAGGAAAAAACATTTAAAAGAATATAGAGTAAGGTAAATTAAAAAGGTTTATACTAAACAATTAAAAGCTTACATACAATTGATTTAGAAAACTTCTTTTGTTTGTAGCGAAGGCTACTGGGAAACATCGTGATATGCAGCTTTACAGGGCTGCCAGAAATCATTGCATCTATGAAACTCGTAGGGCAAAAAAAGAATACTTCAAAGGGGAATTCACTAATTCATGGGGTAACAGTCATCACTTCTGGGAAATGCTTAAAGACCTCACAGGCAAGCCCAATAAAGCTTCCCTCTCCCTACTCCAGGTAAATGGAGTTAACACTCAGGACCACAAACTTATAATGAATGCTTTTAATGAAGCATTCACGGATTTAAGGGATATACTCCCACCAGACTTTTTTCATGCTCCCAGCCCTGCCCATATGCAGCTGCATCTCCAACCCCTTCTCCATTGATCCCCCTTCTACTTCAGGTGTGTTACTCTGTCCGAGTCCAAAAAATACATATTTAGAGTTCTTGGAAAGTACAGGTTCAGTGGGAACACTTTGGATCTTAGACTACTACACCTTGCCCTGAATGCTATCATTGTGCCTCTCACCAGTCTCCTCAATTTATCACGCTCCCTTAGACAATTCCCCAGCCAACGGATAATGGCTATAGTCATTCCAGTCCATAAAAGTGGTGACAAGACACTATGTAATAATTATCGTCCCATATACATCCTTCCAAACCTCTCTAAAGCCCTGGAGTCCATTGTCACTGACCAGTCTTTAGAGTATCTTGCCAGATATAACCTACAGTGTCCACAACAGCATGACTTTAGAAAGTCACACAATACCACTACTGCCCTACTTGCTTACACCAACTACATACATAAGGCCCTGGATGATGGCCACCTAGTTGGGTCCATCTACATTGACCTAAGGCCTTTGATACTATTAACCACTCCCTTCTGCTCCACATTCTCCCATCTTCTGGGCTCTCCACTAAGGCTACTTGTTGGTTCAAAAGTTACCTTGTTGGACATACCAAGCAAGTTAAGATCTATAACACTCTCTGTAACAGTCTTCTTGTCCTGTCCAGAGTCCCACAAGGCTACATCCTCAGGCCTCTACTTTTCAGCTTATTCATCAATAATCTTCCCTCCGCCTGCAACTGTAGCATTGTCCTCTAAGCGGATAATGCGGTTCTCTTTTCTTGAAGTCCTGACCCCCTCTCACCAACGGCTGACCTCAGTCCAACTTCAAACTGGTTGAGACCAGGTTTGAGCAACATAAACTGCTCATGAATTACAAAAAGACCAAGGCCATGCTTTTTTCTAACCCTCACAATATTTATAAAGCTGCTAGCCTTACTATTTGCAACAGTCTAAGCCAACCCCTTGAGCAAGTTCAAGTGTTTAAATACCTTGGTATAACACTTGATACTGCTTTCTCTTTCAATCTCCATATTAACCAAGTCACTAAGGTCATCAGCTCCAGAATTGGGATACTATATCATTATCAGCACTATATGACCACTGAAACTCTGAGACTGGTGGTAACTAGCTCTATCCTTTTGCTTGTCAGCTATGGACTACTTATCTATGCTGCTGCCTCTGATGCCTCTCTAAAGAGAATTACACTTGCACTGAACAAGTCCTGCAGGCTAGTCTCTGGGTCAGATAAGAGGACCCCTACCTGTGAACTCTATGAAAGAACCAATTGGCTCCCTCTCAAGACTAGGTTCTCCTACCCATGTGCCTACTAGTGAAAAAAATCAGCCTAGGCCTCATGTCCCCTTTCACTGAAACCCTTATCCTGCCAGCACATAAACCCCGGCATACTTGGAGCACCTCCAAGCCATCCTACCTGGTCCCCTTTTTCAGAACCTCCCAAGCTCAGTGTACATTTGCCTACAGAGCACCCAATCTTCTCAACAGTCTCCCCTACAATGTCACTACTAAACCCAAACTAAGTGCTTTCAAACTCAAGCTCTGTCAGCACCTCCTCACTCTAAGTCACTGCAATTGCTTTGCCTAGTCTTGGCCTCCTTGTTCTGCCCCCCCTTTCTCCAGCCCTGCTCTCATCCTCTTCCCTCATCTCACCCCTTGCCACTTCCTCTCTTACCAACCTTCCACCTCTTCCTCCTCCCCTTCTATCCCACCACTACCTCCTGTTCTTCTTTCCTATTTCCCTCCCCTGTCTAGCACCCCTCCCCCTCACTCCTCCGTCTCCTCCTCCCCCCTCATTCTCATCTCCTCCTTCCTCAGTCTCCCTTCTCCCCCTGTGTCTACTACTTGACACTAGGAAGGCTCACACCCTCTTCTCTACTATCCCTCCCCATCTCCCCTCCTCCCCCCTCTCGCTACTTCACCGGCCTGCACTATTAGCCCTGATTCAGCACTTTCATGACTGAGTCTCTCTCTGACTGCTTACTGAAACTGCATTTTTTTGTCTAATGCTTGTATCATTGTGTTCAAGTAATTGTACCACCTTGTTTGTACCCAGGTTTGTTGTACCCCATTTCAGCGTAGAACCTTTCTAAAAGAACCCCTGGTCCAAAGGTTATTGTAATTCTAGTACTCAATAAATAAATAAATAATATGTGTACATAAATAAGAATACTATGTTTTCACAGCATAAAAGCCCAGTTTACCAACAAAACCAAGAGTATACTTTTATTTGATCACAATATAAAAGATTGGAATAATCTTATTTATACTTTATCTTTCAAAAATGAGAATAATGTGTAGAAACTATAGATTTATCTTGATTTGGACAGCAGTGATATTGCTAAAACCCATAATGATATCTGTGTTTTATTACTTAAAATAGTGAATATAGCTGCCCGGTGGCACTGAGGGTTCAGGCACTGGATGCCACACCTTGCACCACGCCAGTGACCTGGGTTCAGGAGCTAAACTTGGGCTGCCGGAGGCTGCGGGGAGACAGGATGGAGCACCCACCGACAGCTCACCTTCTCCAGGGGAGGGAAGGTTCTTCAACCCGGCAAGCGGCGACCCCTGGCAGAGGCTGGAGGCGTGACGGCAAGCTGGGATCCCAGGGGCTTGATTGGTCAAGGGCGTAGGTCAGTGACCAATCAGCCACAGGGGCTACTCCTTTGAGGAAGGAGGGGGAGGGACGTTGCTGATGTCAGCGCTCGCACCTTGATGTATGGGCCTGCAACGTCCCACAGAAAAGCGGAAACACCCCCACTGGAGCCGGGAAGCTGGAGCACCAAGCTTGGGGTCTTAATGTGCCAGTGCCTGCCTGCAGCCTCTGGACCCTGACATATGCAAGATTCGGGGGTTCGCCCCTAAACTGACCCACCCAGGGGTATCCGAGGCAGGATGGAGGGACCAGGACTAGCAGGTAAGGCATGGGCAGAGACAGGCTTGATTGGTGACTCCCGATGGTGCAGCTCCAGTGGGATGGCAGGTGGGGATAAATAGAAATTACAAAAAAAAAATAGTGAATATATGTCTGTTTTCACATGTCAATGTTTAAAGAAAAAATTATATATATATATAAACTTTTTACAGTGGATGTTATATCTCTGCACTAGGGTTTAACCAGTATGAATGTAACTTATGACCTATATAAAAATTAAAAAATGTTATTTTTAATAACTATTAGATCCTGAAGAAGCAGTGAGTTATCTGCTAAACATTGATGAGAGGAATGATTCAAACACCCTTTCATGTGACAATAAATAAAAACTTTTTGGTAAAACCATCTCCAGTGAGTGGATCTGAGTTTCTCCAATTCTGTCTGCTAGTTTCAGTAGAGGTCTATTGGAGCATGATCCCTCCCGGAGGTTCTTCATTATCTTGTAGGTACTGAGTGGGCCACACTGCTTTCCTGTGAGACACTGAAATGGACCACACAGCCATTACAGAAACTTTGGCATCAGAAAAGAATGACTAGGACCTGAAAATGTGTGGTTACACAATGTTTAGAGGGATAGAGGAAAAGTTAAGGGGGGTAGCCCTATATGTCAGGGAAAGCATCAAGGTTGTGGAAGAGGGATATTTCGTGGTAAGTGATGAGGAGACAGAGTCGCTGTGGGTGCAGCTCATGGTGGCCTCAGGCAAGAAACTACAGTTGGCGGTGATCTATAAACTGCCAGGACAAGGGAAAGAGAGGAATCAGGAGCTTGGGGACAAACTAGGAAGGTGAGGCAAAGGAAGGTGGTGGTACTGGGAGATCCAAACTTGCTGGATACTGATTGGATGTCCCAGCTGTCAGGAGTACCAGACATCGGGCCTTGCTGGGTACATTCCAGGACTGTTTGTGGGTGTAGCTAGTTAAGGAACCCACCAAGCAGGCTGCCATTCTTGATGTGGTGCTTACCAACCTCAGAGGTGGTAGGAAGCATGGGTGGGAAGACACTGGGTTCCAGCAACCATAACTCTGTTTGGTTTGATCTGGACCTTGGGACCAGAAAGCTCCAGTTGAGGGCTAAGATCTTTGATTTCAGAAGGGTAGACTTCAACAGCATGAGGGAGTTGGTCCGGGACAAGTTAGTCAGAGATGACAGCATCAGAGATGTGGAAGAGAGATGGTGGCAATTAAGGGAGCTATCCTTAAGGTATCTAAGACGTATATGAGAATGTTTACAGGAAAATAATCAGGTGCCTGAGACCAGTATGGTTCTCAGAAAGGGCCAGGTGAGCACTAAAAGCTAAAAAAAAGGCCTTCACTAGGTACAAGGAAATGCAGGGGGAGGAAGAATGGAGAGAATACTAAATGAGAACTAAGGAAGTAAAGAGGGCAGTTTGGGAGGCAAAAGCAGACACTGAGATGCATATTGTGGAGAGGGTCAATGGGAGGAATAGATGTTCTTCAGGTATATTAGGAATAAAAAAGAAAGGAGGGAGAAATGTTAGGCTATATGAGGGAGATGGGAGAATAGAGAAGGATATGCAAAAGGCAGTCATCTTTTATAATTACTTTTGCTCTGTCTTCACAAGGGAAGACAGGAGTCCTGTGTCAGAAAGTGTGATCAAGGTGGCCATAAAAGGGGTCCTGGAGATAAGACATCCAGTATTTACCAGTGAAAGAATTTTTAAAGGGCTAGTAGCCCTAAAAAGAGAAATGGCCCCAGGGCCTGATGTGATGCCTCCAAGCATACTCAAGGAAGTGGCTGTGGAACTGGTAGGCTATCTAGTAGCTTATTATAGATGGGAGTAGTTCAGAAAGACTGGAGAGTAGCAGATGTAATTCTGCTCCATAAGGGGTGGGGAGACAAGGAGCAAGTGGGGAACTACAGACCTGTCAGTCTTACCTCTGTTGTGGGCAAACTGATGGAGCCACTGGTCCAAGAGGACCTTGTGGACTACCTGGAGAGCAATGGACTCTGGGGTAGTAAACTGCATGGGTTCATGGCAGGGAGCTCTCATCAGACCAACCCGATAGTTTTGGCTTGCCAGTTGAGAGTCAGTGCCAAAAAGTGCAAGGTGATCCACCTAGGGAACAAGAACCCAAGGACAGACTCCTGGAAGGGAGGAGTCAAACTGAACACTACATCTGAGGAAAGGAACCTAGGTATCATCATCAGTGACTCCCATAAACAATCAAACCAGTGTAAGAAGGCCTATTGTAAGGCTAACCTATCATGGAAAGTCCATATGAAAGATCTTGAAACGAAGTCGAAAAACTCCATTCCACCTATCATTGGATTTGCACTAAATATGGAAGAAACGTGATAGAAAGTTGTATTAAGACTGAGAAATGCAAAGATTAAGGCCCACATTCTATACAGGTGTGAAATTTGGGGATAGATGGTATGTAAGACACTGAGAAATGTGTGAATATATTTTATAAGAAAATTATGGACTTCCCAGGGCTCCCCAACAATATTTCTATGGGCAGAATTGGGACAATTATTACTAAAAAGCCTAGTGGAACAGAGAGTAACAACCTACTGGATTAAAGTATACAAAATGAACACAGAGAGATTACCTAGACTATGTCTGGATGAAGCTTTAGAATACTAAAGTCGCAAAATAATCTTTCCAGTAATCAGAATTATTGAAAATATAATAACACCATATGGTATACTTGAGGCATAACAGATTCCCTAAGGTTACCTTTTGAGACATTAAATTCTATATCAAAAATTGGATTAGATATATAGCAACAGAGAGATCTTGAATTGAGTGTAAAATATAAAATAAGTAAATGGCTTGCCCAAAATAGAAGGGTATTTCAGCTTGAAAATACTTAAACTGATAAAACATCCAAAAGGAAACAAATATTCACAAAATATCATTTTGAGTATTTTAAAAGTGCACATATGGAGAAATTGTTTGGAGGGGCCAGGGATAGCTCCAGTGGCAGGTGTCGCTGCAGTATAGGTGAGGATGGTATAAAGCACGTATTGCTTGTATGCCCCTTATACAAGGACATAAGAAGAAAAACCATAGGGGAAATTATTGGACAACTGTATATGCCAGTGGATGATGTGCTGAAGTTTTTACTTGATTCACATTCTGTACAAACATTAGAAAATGTGACATCCTTTTTTTATGCTGGTAGAAAAACAAAAGCTACATACATTATCAAAGCCTGATGCAAGGATAGCTTGCTTTTAGTAGTATGACACTTTTAAGAAATTTATATGGAAGGTGTCATATAAATATGCATATTTATTGTTATTAAATGTGTATCAACTGTGTTAGAGCATTTAAGTTTTGTATTGTAAAGACATACCTTGTCAAAAATAACATTTTTACCTTACCTACCTACAGTACCTATTGTAAGACAAATAGGATGCTGGGAAGTATTGTAAGTGGTACTGGCAGTAGAAGAAAAGAGGCATTACATATAGAATAAAGTATGGAGTGTTGTGTTTAACGAGAATTTACACACACCTGTGGGGTTAGATGCTACATAAACCCCGAGAGCAAAGCTTGAGGGGTTTGTGCAAAGCATCTAACCCCAAGGTGTGTGTGTAAACTTCGAGTTTAGACACACTACCCCATATTTTATTTTATATAATTGCTGGCTCTCCCCTTTTTGGCCACAGCAATTATATAAAATAGCAGCAGTTTCAGTGTGGCCACGTTCCGGTATAGTTTGTCCGGTCGGCAAGTTTCATTTTCGGTGGTTTCAGGGTTTTCTGTTTTTACATATTTTGGTATCCCCTATCTCTGTACGAGCAGAAGTTCTTGTTTTTTATATATTTAATTGTACTTACTGCTGTGTTTGGTTGGAGGCTGGGCTGTGGGCCAGAAGGAAGTGGCGAGCCTGGAAGAGAGATGCTGCAGGATGCGTACGCAGAAGTAAGAGAACTGTGCACGTGTTTGCCGTTATAAACACTCTTTTATAACTGCAAATTATGCCACAGTCTCTCTATGGCAAAAGGGGAGGCCCATTAATTATTACCTCTTTATAGATCATTGGTAAGAGCGCACCTAGGGTACTGCACCCAGTTCTGGAGTCCTCACTTCAGGAAAAATAGACATGTTTGAGACGGTGCAATAAAGGGTAGTCAGAATGATTGAGGGCCGGGAGGGCAGATCATATGAGGATCAGCTCAAGGCACAGAACATGTATTCACCAGAGACCACACAAGAGATGGGTGGTATGACAGTGACCTTCAAGTTCCTGAAAAGAATAAACAAGGCAAACTATGAGGAACTATTCAAAATGAGTTAGCAGTTCAAGGACACAGGGCACGACTGGAAGGCAATGGGAGGGAGGTGCAAGAGTGATATGAGAAAGTTTTATTTTATAGAAAGAGTGGTAGAATCATGGAACAGTCTGCAGGCCGAGGGAGTGGGGGCCAAAACCATGAATGGTTTCAAGCATGGCTGGAACAGAGTGAAGGGTATAGTGTGGTTACTCAGGGAGGTAGTAGGCAGGGGAATGGGGTGGGGTGGGGAAGTTAGGGCTCATACCCTGTATGGACAATAAGTCCTTGGGGTTGATAGGGAAATATGGGCAGACTGGATGGACCATTGGTCTTTTTTTTGCTGTCATTGGTTATGTTTTTATGAACTCACTACTAAATAACTATTGTATTAGAGCAGTGCAAACCTCTTAGGTCCAACTTCACAGACTTTTCACATCAAACTAGACAAAGTTGGAATTGTTTGAATCAAGTTTGCCTGTTTGATGTGAAGTGACTCCTTTCACTTGTGGCTGCATTTATCACCCACCTATAAGTGAAAAGGAGTTTGTCAGCTGACAGTGTATTTATAGAGATTTTAATGTAAGGTCAGCTGACATCTCTCGGTCATTGAAATTACTAGATTTTTTCTTGCCATTTTAGAAGAACAATTAAACTATAGGCTGCAGCATGTGAATAATTATTTGCAGTATACTAGTACCGTGTTACCTTGTTTATATAGTGTTGCTGTCATGTGTAATCTGTGAGTCTTACATATAACAAAAGTATTCTTGTGTAACTATAGAAAGGACACCATTGTAAATGGGTCTTTGGCTCATTGGCTTGGGTATAAGTTAATAGGGCCTCTGAGTAATATTTCTTATGGTATAAAAGACTCTGAGCCTAAGGCTGGGGCAAGAGAAATGCAAAGTGAAGCTGAGCAGTTCTGCCTGCCCAAACCTCAGGAGAGGAGTCTCTTATACCATAAGAGACATCTCTCACTGGTGCTATTAACTTATAAATCACTCGAGTTTAGTTCCAGTGATTCAAAATAAGTTTATTTTTTTTATTTTATTGTGCCATTCTCCTCCCAGCGGTTGCTGTGGATGGAATGCTCCACCCCAGTGCTCCTGCACAAGAGCATACAGTACACAGAAAAGAGGTACAGTAGCTCTGCATGCTAATTGGCTGAAATCACATTTGTGATTTATAATATCTATAGAAAGGACACCAGTGTAAATGAGCCTTTGGCTCAGTGGTTTGTAACATCTTGTTTACTGATTTTAAATAAAGTTACTATTAGGAGGAGGAAAACTAGGCAGGGAATACTCCGACTAAGAGCAAGTGATGGGGAGCTGATATAGGGGGACAGGGAGAAGGCAGAACCTCTAAACAGCTAGTTTTGCTCTGTGTTCAGTAGGGAGAATGAATGGCAGGGTAGTGGTGTGGGGAAGCCAGGGCAGTGGGAGTGGAAATGGATACGAGTCCATTCTGGGTGGAGGAGACTGGGAGAACTACACTGCCTGAAGGTGGACAATGTGATGGGGCCAGATGGGGTGTACTCCAGGGTGTTGAGGGAACTAAAGGATATACTGGAAGCATCATTGACTGCACTCTTCAACAGGTCCCTGGAGTCCAGAGTTGTACCTGATGATTGGAAAAAGGCAGATGTGGTCCCCTGTACAAGGGAGGGGAGGAGGAGGTGGAAAACCACAGGCCCGTGAGCTTGACATCTGTGGTGGGAAAGCTCATGGAGAAGCTACTGAAAAGGATTACCCAGTTACCTGGAAGAAAGCAGCCTGATGAATTCAAGGCAACACACGGCTTTACGAGGGTAGATCTGTCAAGCGAACTTGATTGAGTTCTTTGACTGGGTCACCAAGGTAGTGGATCCGGGTGGGGGTGGTGGATGTTGCGTGATCTAGATTTCACAAAGGCATTTGACCCATGCCGCATGGGAGACTCCTATAAGCTGACATGCCTGGGTCTGGGGCAGATGGTGGTCTGATGGGTGAGAAACTGGCTGGGGCAGGAGACAGAGGGTCACCAGTGGGGTCTCTCTGGGGTCAGTACTGGGGCCACTACTGTTCAATCTATTCATAGGGACATTGCAGAGGGTCTTGAAGGGTGTGTGTGGGGAACAGTTCAAAGGAACATTAGGAAGTACTATTTCACAGAGAGGGTGGAGAATAATTGAAAAGGTCTTGAGGAGTTGATTGGAGAAACAACAGTGGGAGGATTCAAAAGAACATGGGACAGACACAAAGGACTGTTGAGGGTGGGGGAAAGGCATGTCCTAGCAGATAACTAAGCAAGTGAGCAGACTAGGTGGACCTGGTGATCCTTTTCTGCTGTCACATTTCTAAGTATCTATTATAGGGCATGGTAGTGCCCTATAGTTAGGGTTGCCTGGACACTTCTATGTTAAGCCCAAAGTTTTGCACTTTAATAACTTTGCAACCATTCATCCGATTTGCCTGAAATTTTGCATGTGTCATCTGATACCACATATCTCTATATCTATTAAGTTTCATTCCAGTTAAATGTGCCAAAAAATGTACCATTGTTGTGCAAATTCTTTGCTCATCTGTAAGTCTGAAACAGTTTGGGGGTCTGATCTGAAATTGTAAGGGTATATGCGGTCTGGGTCACTATTGTGCCTTTTGAAGGTCTGGTGAAAAAGTATTAATCCATTCAAAGGTTATTAACATTTAAAGTTTCCCATTATAGCTTATGGGAAAAAATATATGTCTACCTCGAAAGTACTTTTGACTTTCATGAAAGCACTTTTGAGTTTCACAAATGCGTTCTGTAGTGTGGCAAATCCACCATCCTATTTTCAGTAAGCGACGCAGGAAAAATGCTGTAATTCAGAAAATACTGGCCCTTGGTAAACAGTTGTGTTTACCTAATCGGGGCCCAAAGAACATGATCCTGATATTAGTTTTTAAAAATAATGCTCAGAAAATATGTTTTTTCAATTTTTACATTGGAAGTGTCACAAATTTAAGAAAGTACGTTTGAGAAACTTTTGCAAATTTGCGAGTTTCACAAACATTGTTTCATAAATTTTGCAAAAGTTTCACAAATTTGCTTAAGTATTTTTTTTAAAAATTGCTGTTTCTTTGCTACATCACTGCAAATAAATGGCTAGGACTTTTGGGCTAAAATTTGCAGGGTAGAAGGGACCTTGCTCCACAGATGTGCCTTTTTCTGGTTTGGTGAAAAAATTTACACTGGTTCCATAGTTTTAACATTCTGAAGGTTAGAAATTTCCCATAGGATAACATTATGGTGGCCGTGGTACCTTTGCATGCCTATATCTCAAAAACGGGTCAAGATATGGATTTTTCATTAAACACAGCTTAGCATGTGTGCAGGCTGCCAGGCCATGATTACAACAGTGGTGGAATTTTTTCCAAAGTTCCTATGATTACTGAGATGTTGCACCATTTGCAGCACAGGGGTTATTTGGAATGTCTCTAGGCCTGGGCTGTGTCTCTATACTTATGGGTAGATAGGGGGCCCTGTGCTCCCATAAATGGATACCATTATGGAGTGATGGGAGCATGATGGGAGCACAGGGCTGGAGGGCCCTGCACTCCCACATGAAAATCAGAGACAATTACAATATGCATGCATGCTCCCACAATACACTACAGACTGATGGAGCCCTGCGCTCCCACAACCACATATAGGTAAGATTACACTTTCTCAAAAGAAGGAAAATTCATTGTACAAACTCTGTTAATGCATCAGTTAGGGTTTCTAGTACAGTGACAGGAGTTTGGAAATTTGGTGTTGGGTTACCAACCCTACCACCCACCCACCCTCAACCTCCACACACCAGCAAGTATCGGGGTGTGCCTTGGAGTTCGTTGGACTAACTCTCACCCCATTCTCCTACATTGTACCATCTCAGCTTCCTTACATGTGGAATGGGGTGAGAGTTAGGTCGGATGAACCCAAGGCACACCCGACACCTGTTTGTGTGTGGAAGGTAGGGTGGTGGGGTGGTAGGGTTGGTAACCCTAGCACCAAATTTCCAAACTTTTGTCACTGTAATAGAAACCCTAACTGATGCACTAATGGAGTGTTTGCAATGAATATATATTATAGGAGCCAAGTAGGACCCCTGTTAGTAGGGTTGAGAAGGCACTTCCATGTTAACCCCCTTTTTTTTGTATCTTAATATCAGGGCTATCTCTGGATGGAATATCCTGAACTTTTCCATGAGCATTCTTGGTACCAAGATCTCTGGATCTTGAAAATGTGGCAGCAGTTTAAAAGTTTAGAAAGTTGAAAACATGACAAATTTTAATTGTAAAGGTTAGTTTTATTGTTCAATGATAGCACAAAAATGGCTGCACGTTCAAACTTGAGACTGTCAAGTTAATTAGAGTTTGGCCCAAGGACAATTCTTTGATAGGTAGCTTTATATAAAAATGTAAGATTTTTAAATTATTAAGAAAATGAAATGCCAGCCCCATGGTGCTGAGGGCTGAGGCACTGGACGCCACACCTTGCACCACACTGGTGACCCAGGTTTGGAGCACGGGTCGCCAGGGGCTGGCAGGGGAGGAGAGGGATCGAGCATCCGAGGATGGCTCTTCCTGTCTGGGGAGGGGACCACAACGGTCGGCATCCGACTGCCCCGGCAGAGGCTGGGGTTGGGGTGCATGCTGTACACTGGGACAGAGTCAGGGGCAGATGCCAGGATGGAGACACATGTGGATGTGTGCGTGCTCATGCCCACTGGTGTCATTGCATGCCCTCCGACTTGGGAACAGAACAAGGAAAGAGGTGGCACCAACTGTGGCTTGATGGCCATCCCAGTATTCGCTGGGCACTGGCACCTGAACTGGATCCATTGGGGTGGGGAGTTAGGAGCTCCTGCCACCCCACTGTGGAAGCTAAGCTGCAGGGGTTACTGGGTGCCAGTGGTCCTGGTCAAGACGGATGGCAGCTGGATACCCCAACAGCAGGGATGTGAAGACTAAGGGGAGCAGTTTCAGGTGGCCACAGAAGGATAAACAATAATGAAAAAAAAAGAAAATAAAATGCTGCTGTTGTGCAGGTGCAGCAAATGTTTTCACAAATTTTTCATAAGTATTTTTCACACAAACAGTGGTAGTTTCCATTTTCATGAAGGAAAATCCATAAGACTTCTATTTTCTTGAGTGTTAGTGATCATGAAAGTAGGCAAAGAAGGAAAACTTTGCACGTCAGAAAGAAAATGGTGCTGTGTCATAAAATGGTGCTGTGTCATGGAGGTATGGTGAGGAAGCATAGCCAAACCAGGAGAAGTTATAAAATTTGCAAGCAGTGTTTCATTGTTATCAATAACAATAAAATAAAAGATACAAATTGTACTGGATAGCTCTTCATACAGGCCATACAAAGTCTTACCTCTGAGAGTCTCTATCTCAATTTAAATCTCAGTCTCTATCTCTCTCTTAACAAAACATTGCTCTCTTTTTATAAGATGTATTTTTCTGACAGTTTAAACTCTGCATCCTGATTATTATGAGTTGCATCTCCTGTTTTTCACAAAATGCACCAGAACTTTGTCAATTTCTTTCCTGAGGCCACCCTGAGGAGCACATCTAATCTTTAACAGGTGCAACAAAATAGAACATTCTGTTCTAGAGCTTGTCTTCTGTTGACAGTTCTGGAAACAAGCTTGTGGATGTCAAAATACATCTCAAGGTCACCCCTCTGTTACAGACTGTTATCTTTCTCAGAAACCCAAATAGCTTTCTGCAATCATTTCAACAATATAATTAAACACATTTTCAAACTAAGGGATCCCAGTTTCACATAAAAATTCACCTATATGTCTCAACCACAGAGAAGCAAGGGGAGAAAGGAAGACTAGAAAAAGCAAGTAAAGGAAGGGAAATAACAGGGGAAAACCGTGGGACCATCAGAGTGGCCAATTCCTATGTGCCACAAGAAGCATTTGATCATGCAATCAGACAGGCAAGAGACAGACAAGTGGCAAAACAGGACAGGATAATATAGGTCCTTGCTTTTAACTGGTGTAGGAAGATTGTTCCCCTGACAGCTGGTCTGGGACCAGTTTCTGAGCAACCTGGTCTGAGACCAGTTTCAGAGCTGCCTCATCTTAGACCAGTTTTTGTGCCACCTGGTCTGAGACCAGTATCTCCTTCCAGCTGAACTGGTCTGCGATCAGTTATTGTCACATATGTGTCTAACCACAGGCTTGCTAGGCAGCAGCCAGCATGGTGCAGTGGTTAGTGCACTAGGCTGTGATCCTGAAAGTCTGGGTTTGAATCTCATTTTCCTCTAAAATTCTTTCAATCCCAAATTTCACTGGTGTGGTGTGATCCATGGCGCGCAGAGTTGGTAACAGAAAATCTACACTAAAGGGAGTTGGTACAGGAAAAAAAAAAAAATTTGCAACAAAGAAAGCTCCTGTACTAGCGTGAAACTGGCCATAGACCAGGTGGCTTGAAACTGGTTTCAGGTCAGCCTGGTCTCAGACCAGGTTTCATGGAAACTGGTCTCTGACCAGTCATCAGGGGAACAAACTTCCTGCAGCCTTTTAACTTTCTCTGCATAACAAATGGGACAGGATCTTACCCAACCCTGTCACATACCCCTCTTTAAGAGAGAACCTGTTTTTTAAACAGGTTTCCAAACCCTTCTTTTATTTCTCTTTTTAAAGTTCCCTTATAACATATACAGTTCTTTGCATAGGCAGTATCCCTGTTTCATAACACCTTTTATAGCAACATTTCAGTTAAGCACACATTTTTTCAACCTTCAGAATTCTCAGTTGCTGAACCATATCTTGACAGAAATTCTGCACTGACATTCTCTTTTTCTGGATTTGTCTATTACTTTTATTTAAATAGCTGTAGTGCCAGGTACTACCTTGTGATTGTAGGATTTTTATCCTTCATTTGATTAAGTCCACAGAGAGAACTGTGATCTGTTAGAAGCACAAATTGAACTCCTAACAGATAAAACTCCATTGCCCATTTTGCTGCAAAACATTCAATAGTAGAGGACTTTTTCTCTCTGTCATGCAGTTTCCTACTGATATATAAAATGGAATGTTCCTTCCCATCTACTGTATATTCTGACTCAGGACTGTACCTAGGCCTACCTCTGTTGCATCTGTCTGTAACAGAAATTGTTTCTCAAAGTCCAGACTTCTTCAAACAGGGGCTGAGCATAATGCAGCCTTGATTTCCTAAAAAGCCACATCACACTCTGCGGACCATTTCACGTTATTTGGGTACCATTTTTTTCATGAGGGGAGTAGCTAACTGGGAAAAGTTGGGAACAAATTTCCAATAGTAACCAGCCAGACCTACAATTAACCTGACATGTTTCTTTGTTTTAGGGACAGGACTATTAGCTACAACTTCTACCTTAGAAATCTGTTACTTTACTTCTCCGTTTCCCAAACTATAACCCAAATATCTGGTTTCCTGCATGCCTAATATGCACTTGTTAGGATTAATGGTCAGACCTTTGATAGATTGGATAACTGCTCATAGATGTTACAGTTGGCTTTTCTGGTCTGGACTGTGCACCATGACATGATACAGGTAAGCAGCACAATAGCCAATGTGAGGGGCTAGAATTACATCCTTGCACCACTGGAATGTAGCAGGTGCACCATGGAAACCAAACAGCATGGTGGTGAACCAATAGAATTTAGTTGGAGTGGAAAAAGTAGTTTGTCTCTGGATTCTTTAGCTAAGAGATTTGCCAGTAACCCTTGGTGAGACTGAGGGTACTAATGTACTTGACATTTCTCAATCTGTCCACCAAATCATCTATTCTGGGCATAGATAGCCGCCAAATATGGATACTTGATTACGTTTCCTAATGTCAAGATAGATTCTTTCACCCCCTTCTTTTTTATTTACAGTCATCATTGGTGATGACCAAGCACTTCTTGATTCTTCAATGATACCCAACTCTTTAATTTTTTTGTATTTCCTCAGCCTCGTCTACTCTTAACCATTCTGGTAATCTGTTGTCTTTTGTCTAATAGGGTGAGCATTCCTTGTCACTATTACATGCTTGACCCTTTTCCTCAGCTTGACACTGTGGTAAAAGTACTTTTAAATGTCTTTACCAAGTTATAAATTCCTGCAGTTTGTTCTGTGGATAAGGAAACATTCATCTTTACAACATCAGAAGTTACAGTTTGTCTGTCATAAGCCATATCAGTATCTTCTTTAGCAGTTTCTGGTAATGCTAACAAAGCAACCTTTTGGTGTTTTTCAACCCATTTCTTCAGTAGGATAGCATGGCGTATCTTGGTAGGATTTTTCCTATCAGGGTCTCATTTACCAGTATGGCTATAACCACTTTATAAGACCCTTGCCTCTTCATTAAGTTTGTTTTCTGTCGTGGATAACAGTAACATGACCTTTTTATCTGGCTCAAAAACATTTTCCTTTACCCCATGGTCGTAATACAACTTCTGCTGTTTTGGGGGCTTCTTCCTGATTACTGTGGGCATTTTCCACATATTTTGCCTCTTTGTTTCTCACTGCACACATATAAGATGCAATAGATTCTTTCTGAGTAGGGTTTTTTCCATGTTTCTTTTATTACATCTCGTGGCCCTCTAGGTTGTCTACCATGCAATATTTCAAAGGGTGAAAACCTGTTGATGGTTGTGGCACTCTCTGTAAGCAAAAAGCAGGTAAGGTAAAATAAATATTAGTCCCAGTCTTTCCCTTCACCTTTCACAAACCTTTTTAATGTGTTTTAGGGTTTGATTAAAATGCTCAACAAGACCATCTGTCTGAGGGATGATAAGGGGAGGTTCCTATGGCAGTAATATCTAGTAGTCGGTACAGCTCCTTCAGTAATGCAGCACCAAAATTGCTACCCTGATCAGTAATAATCTCTTTAGGTATGCTTACCCTGCTGAAAATTTTGGCAAGCTCTACTGCCACTTTAGGGGCTGTGACAGCATGCATTTGAATTGCCTCTAGGTATCAAGTAGCACAGCCACATGCTGCCAAATTGAACTGATTACCCTTTTTACTTTTGTCTAAGGGGCCAACCACATCCACTGCAATTCTCTCAAAAAGGCACATCTATCAAGGGTAAGGGCACCAGAGGCACCTTGTCTTTTTGACTAACTGGGGCTACTTTTTGGCATTCAGCACAGGAACTGCAATATGTAGCAACTGCCTCATGAATGCCAGACCAGTAAAATCTGTACAGCAATCTGGGAAGGGTGCGGTTCCACCCTGAATGACCAGCCATAGGACTGTCATGTGCTATCTGTAACAACTCAGTTCTATACTTCTTTGGTATGACCAATTGTTTTGTCTGTTCATGCAACTGAGGATTAACCCAAACTCAGCACAGTAGCCCATTACATTTTTAAAACATTGGTTCACCTTGTTTTGTTTCACCCCCAGCTGCTTAAAATAACCTTGGAGAGAAACATTGTTAGTTTGCTCAGAAACAAAATTACAATCATTTATCAGTTTAGTTTCAGCATTATTTTATATTAACACCTTATGTCCATCAGTCTTTTGTTACCACTGTTTTTTCAGGTGTCTTTTTTCTTTCCTGGACTTCTAGACTTTGGAGCGGGGCTCAAACAAGTCTGAATCAATGTCACCAAAAGGAACAGAGTCCCCAATATCTGAGATTTTCTTTGCCTATGCTCTTGCTGTCATAGCTGCTGAAAAGCAGGGTTCACTTCCTCTGCGATCAGTGTAGCAAATCCTGGAAAGTCATTTCCAATAATCACAGGCATAGGTAACTTGTACTACCCTCACTTTCATTTGGTGTGACACTTCATTAATGCTCAGACAAACTTGGGTGGTGGGATAGTATTGAGTGTCCCCATGGATGCAGATGGCCCCAGTACCTAGTCATTTTGCACAGTCTTTTCCCAGAACTTCAACATGCACCAGGGTCTATCTACTTCCGGAATCTATAAGTCCCTTCGGAGTCTTATCTCCCACTTTGACATCTGTTAAATACTTGCTCCAATTTGCTAAGGTCAAGTTTGCTCCAATGTTACCCTTCTTATTTTTATGACAGTTTCTTGCAATATGGCCTGACTCATTACAGTAGTAGTAGTAGTAGTAGTAATAGTAGTAAGTAGTATACATTTTATTCATAAAATGATTTATAAACAGGGATAATACTCTATTGAGTGAAGCTCATTTCCCAAAGAGGTCCCTATGTCATTATCAGTCATTTACACAATTAGACAAACGGCTTATACAAAACATCAACATATAAATTGTAGGAAAGGGGTTTGTAACATACGTAATGCAGTCATACACTGTTGATTGCTTAACAAGACAACAATTAGTAAAGCTCCATTCAAACAGCATAACAAAGGTGCAACAGCCCTATCTGAGAACCA
Organism: Neoceratodus forsteri; assembly: GCA_016271365.2. Classification (NCBI taxonomy): domain Eukaryota; kingdom Metazoa; phylum Chordata; order Ceratodontiformes; family Ceratodontidae; genus Neoceratodus; species Neoceratodus forsteri. The sequence continues at coordinate 1,114,504,446 of CM028131.1, forward strand.
TTTTTTTAAAAGACCCTTGCCAATAGGTGTTTTTACCCCTCGTAAATGGATGGGCAATGAATTCCACAGGCAGGTACCCTATAAGTTATAGAAGATCTCCCAGCTCCCAAATTGTATTTGGGACTATAAATTATATGCCCTGTGCAGATCTCAAACCTTCTCTTGTTTCTTTTTATCTATGGGCTGGCAGCATAACCTAGGGGTTAGAGTAATGAGCTTTGAATGAGCTTGGTACTGGGACCTCGTTTGATTCCCACAGCATCCACTTGCATACTGTGTGACTCTGAGCAAGTCACTTAACCAGCCCAAAGCTCCTGGGTTGTCCCTGACAACAAGCACTTGTGCCTAATGGGCCTTACCCGATTAATAAAGAATAACTAAATAAATAAATAAAAAAAAATATTTTAAAGGCATCTAAGATACATCTAGGTAGTTTTTCTTTCCTGATCTTAACCATAAAGTCCTGAAGATGCCAATTTCTTCTTTCATGAAGACCCCACCAATTCATGGCTCTATAGAGGTGATGGGGTGAGTTATCCTGGGGGCATCGAGGATAAAATGGGCAAACCTGTTGTACATTACATCCAGTCTTGTCTGCTCCATCCCCAAGGCCCCCGTGTACACCAAGTCACCGTAATCTAAAGCTGGCAAGATCATAACATTAACAAGTCTTAACAAACTTCAGTAGACATAAAGTGTTTCAACCTATACAGAGATCTCAGTTTTCTACTTAGGCTTTTAATTAGCCTGTCAAGATAGACATCCCATTTTAATTTGTTATCCAACCATACTCCCAAATACTTGTAATAGGTGACTAGTTGAATTAGTACACCATCTACAGCAATTATTTCTAAAGGTGAATTGTTTTGGTTACCACTGTTAAAGAGTACTGTGGGTTTTTTTTTTACATTCAGAATTAACATGTTTCTCTAAAAAGGATTGAAGTTGCAGAAATGCCTGTTGTAGCTTGGTTTAAATGTAATTGATTGAGTCTACCTCTGCATAAATTAATGCATCATCTACGTAGATGTGATACTTTATCTCTGGATCCTTATATTGCAAATTATTAACATAGATATTAAAAAGAAGGGGACCCAATATTGACCCCTGGGGGACCTCTGATTTGATAAGGGGTGTTGTAGATTTAAAGGGGCCAGTTTCCACCATCTGTTTCCGACCTGTCAAATATGTTTTAAACCATAGCTGTTCAATGCGCTGCACCCCCATTTCACCAAGTCTAGCCAGGAGAATGTCATGGTTCAAGGTGTCAGAAACCTTCAATAAATCTATAAATAAGACACCCACTGACTTTCACCTGTCCAGACTTTGCTGTATGTCTCCTACTACTTTTATTAAAGCAGATCGGGTACTGTATATTGTCTGAAACCCCGACTGGTACTCATTCATCCTTTCATTCATCTCTAAGTACCTTTTTAGTTGCTCAGAGACAATTTTTTCTAGAATTTTTGAAACCTGGGAAAGCAGAGAAATGGGTTGTTAGTTACTAAGTTCTAATTTAGAACCCCTTTGAATATGGGTATGATCTTTGCGGTCTTCCATCCTGCCGGAAAATCTCTGGTTAAAAGGAAAAATTTTAAAATGTATGTTAATGGATGGGCTATTGAAGGGGCCACATATTTCAGTAATTTTGGAGAAATATTGTCCAAACCTTTTGCTTTTGGCATATCAAGTTTCAAAAGCTTATACCTTACATTTTTTGTTAGGGTGCTTTTAAATTTAAAGACTTCTAATCTATCTAATCCCTCTGGGCCTTCTTTTCTATTTGCTTGGGTCACTGAGGTAGATACGGAAGGAAAATTAGGTCCTGATAGTTGAGTTCCAGCTTCTATGAAATATTGGTTAAAGGCATTAACTACTTCATTATTTAAGAGTACCGACTGTCCAGTCACCTCAATTCTATTTATGAGTGAGTTTTTTTTTTACCATCATCTTTGTCATGGTGTTCCAAAATATTCTTGGATTTTGTTTACAGTCTGTATCTAATTTTGCTGTAAAAGTACTTCTGTTTTGCTATTCTGATTCTGCAAGTGTATTTGTTATGTGCCTGCCTATTCCAATCCCTCTCAGACCTGTGCTCTTGGCTTTATGCCATTTATTACATGCAGAGCAGCGGAATACCATATGGCAATTGAAGACTTAGGGCCAGATATTCAAAACTTTGCCCGGGGCTAAATTAGCACTGCCAGCATGCAAAATTAGCCCGGAACCAATAGCCCGTTATATTCAAAAGGACAGCCCGTGGTGCTAAACCTGCTGAATATAGTGTACTATGGAAGCCGGGCAAACTGGGAGTACAGTGCAAAAATAGTCTGGGAAATAAGACAGCTCTGAATATAGCAACCAGGAAGTGGAAATCACAACAGCAGCCCAGTGCACAGTGACATGAAGGAAGGTAGAGGTGAACCATGTGGCCAATGTGTATGCTAGCAAAGGAGGAGTCATTAAGGCTGCAAGCACCAGAACATGTGAAATTCTGCAGAAATGTACCATGTTTCCGAAACATTTGTGTGGCACAAATGTTTGCCTGGGCAAAAATATGCTATATTCAAAAGTGACATGCAAATGAGCCTACTTAGGCAGTCTGTGGGCAAACATCCAGATTAGCATCTCATTATGTCCTGATTTGCATGCAGTTTGCCCAGCGCTATTGCAGGGTCTCAGGGCTCCACCTGTAGGTCAGTTTGAAAGTACAGGAGCTGGCTGGATTTGCCCACATCTCCACCTGTAGGTCAGTCTGAAGTGAATGGTAGCTGCAGGCTACATTTGTACAGAACCACATAGAATATTGTGCCACAGGGGACTACACAGCACAGGCACAGGTGGTGGTGCTGCATGCAATTGTTAAACTGTAGTTCCTGCTACAGTGCACAGCAGACACTACAGTAACAAGGGGGCCAGTAGTGTGAGGGACACAGCAATGTCTATGTGGTGTAGGGCATCAATGACTGCTGCACTTTACACAGTGGCAGGCCCAACTTGCAGGTGTATACTGACAGTGGACATTACTGCTATGCTGTTGTGTGACCCACAGATGCTGCACCACTGGCATGGGACACTTACAGTGGCATATATGGCTGGCTGTGTGTGCTGTGGTGTCTGTACAGATGTGCAGTATGTAGCTGGGGGCACATTCCATCAGACAGGCACACTGATGTTCGGATATTCCCTACACAGGACCATTTGCACTGCGTGGATTGTCCCAACCTTGTGGCAGCACCCAGTATGTGGTGCAGATTGGCCACCTGTATACCTCGCCTCAACACCCTCCATGCTCCCAGTGCTGCATGTGTGTGCTGGATTCTGTTGGTGTCCACTGAAGGGTGGTCTCAGGTGTGTTCTGTATGGACACTACCATGGTGACCACTGTGCCAGGTCACCACTTAATGCCTGGCATGGCTGAGACCATTGGCAGATCATGGCAACATAGGAGGTGCCATCTGTGTGAAGCATGATTCTTCCATGTCTGGTTTATTTCTATGTTTAATATTTGCTGGTTAGGGTCAATAAACCACCACTGGCAGACCCTTGCAAACTCCATAATTCACACTTGTGAATTACAGAGTTCCATAAATCATGATTCTATGTCGCGAAAAGTCACACAAAGCCATGCAAAGCTGTGCAAAGCCACAAAGTCATGCAAAGCTGGCTTGCCCAGAGTTAAGACTACCTTTTCCTAGGTGGTAATTTGCACTGTGCAAAGTGTCACGCTAAGTCATGCAAAAACACTTTGCGCGGCACTAATGCACTGAACATAGAATTGCTCCTGTATTCATGTATCCCTCTCTTTGCCCTTGTATACATTATACTTTTACCTGGTGCTAATGCAGTTTGCCTGCACTATTTGGCCTTTGAGTATAGTGGGCCCACGCAAACCCTACGCAAACCAGGTGAAATGGTTTGAGCCCAGCACAAACTTTTGAATATCTGGACCCTAATCTTTCACTGTCGGAGTGGGGCATGGCCATCACAAATACTCATGAATTCATGTTGAAGTATGACCATGCTTTTTGAGACAGTGGGGATCAACTCTAATCTTTCCCAATGCAGACTCTTCACATCAGCCATAAACTTCAAATAATCAAAACCTTTAAAGTTTCTTCAATTAATGGTTTGATTCTGTTCTACTATTTTGTATGTCTACGTAGCAAAGATTACATGATGATTGAAATGGCATCTGGTCATGCCCCACTGGTAGAGTAAGCACTTGGGCAGTTTGTAAAGATAAGGTCCAAAAGTGTTTCCATGTTTTTGCAGTTTATACATGTTGGTTCTTCTATTAATTGGACAAGACCCAAGCGTTCCTGTAGGTCAATTAAACTGTTTTTAGGTTCAACTTGTAAACAATTAACATTAAAGTTATAGCACATAAAGTGTTTGGTGCAGATTTGTTATCCCCATCAGAGTTCTTATCTGATCTGGAGTTAAATCAGGAAAAAAAGTGTCTTACAATTCCTTGACTGTTACTTCGCTGCTGCAGAGTCAGTCTGGCCATCTGACAGTTCTCGTTACCCAAAACTACACCTCTGTAGGAAGGATGTTGATGAATTGCTCTATTGCAGATATGTTGATCTGTGGGACTGTTTTTTCCTCTGGTTGGAGCCATTTAATGAGGAGTTCTCTGAGCCAAGTGAAGGCTTCTCGAGGATTATCAACTGAGTGGTACTTCAGGGACCAGAATCTCTGTCTGTAGATCTCCTCTGAGATGTCATATCTTTTAAGGATTTCTCTTTTGACCAGGTCATAGTTTTCTGACTGTTCAGTGACCATATTGCTTTATGCAAGTTGGGCTTTACCTGTCGGATAAGGTACCAGACTGAATTACCCATTGCTGTTTTGGCCATTGTCAGGCTCTGGCAACCCATTCAAAAGCTGTCAAGCATGCTTCATTATCATCCGAGTGACACAACTTTGTGAGTATAATGTCTTTTAAGTTATTTGTGTTTTGTTGAGCTGCTGGACCTGTACCAGATCCTCTGGCTTTGATAGCTTGCAAGGCATCCAGCTGTTGCTGCTCCTGTCACTGCGTCTCTTCTTTCTTCTTCTTCTTTCTTTTCTTTGTTGTAAAGCCCACCATTTGAAGAAGGCAGACATGCTTCAGGTTCTATCCCTGCCTTTTCTTCTTTCCTCACTGGTGTCGGCTGTACAGTCTCAGTTTGGATTTTTGTTTCTGCTTCTATTTTGCTGCCACTCTTCCGATAATCTCTCCTGGGCTCACTGTTGCAGGATCCATACATTTATTCTTTGCTTCCATGGCACAAGTCTAGTACCAACACATAAACCCCTGGTGTAGGGTATGTGTGGTGTAATCCCACTCTTGACATAACTGTCATAGAGACATAGGCCAGGAAGTTATGCAATTCAGAAGTAGCATTTTATTACTGTTATCAATGACAATAAAAAAACTGTGCAGGATAGCTCTTCATACAGGCAGTACAAAGTTCTACATCGGACAGTCTCTCTCTCTCTCTCTCGCTCTCTCAATATAAATCTCTATCTCTATTCTCTCTAAACAGAACATTGGACTCTTCTTATAAGATGTATTTTTCGGCAGTTTAAATTCGCATCCTGATCGTTGTATGTTGCTCTCCTGTTTTCTCAAAGTGTATCAGAATTTTGTTAATTTCTTTCCTGAGGACACCCTGAAGAGCACATCTAGTCTTTACGAGGTACAACAAAATAGAACATTCTGTCCCAAAGCTGGTCTCCTGTTGGCAATTCTGTAAACATGGTTGTGGAGGTCAAAATACATCTCAAGGTCAACCCTCTGTATTACAGACTATCATCTTTTTAAGAAACTGAAGTAGTTTTCTGAAGCTCTACGATGCCAGTTTGACAACACTTTTGTCGACCGGCATCTCATCAACAGGATTTATGTCGACTGCAAGTTGCAGTCGACATAAACTCCTGTGTCTCCTGGTCCTATTTTCTCATTGGGGGCTTTGTCCCAGAAACCCCCATGTGGAGGGGTCTGCCCCCCACCCCCATATTTATGATTCTCAACTCCAGTCAGAATTGATTCAGGGAGGGGGTGCAGGACTGGGAGACAGTGTGCCCCAGTGTTGGGTGCACCAACACAGTGACCTGTCAGCAACCTGTTGATTTTGCTGATGGGTTGGGAGGTCACTGTGTTGGTGTTGTGTACAGGGAGTATACCACCTTCTGCAATCATTTCAACAATATAATTATATACATTTGCAAACCAAGGGATCCCAGTTTCACAGAGATTCACATGTATGTTTTTAACCACAGAGAACCAAGAGGAGAAAGGAAGACTAGAAACAGCAAGTGAAAGAAGGAGATAACAGGGGAAATAGTGGGACCATCAGAGTGGACAATTCCTAGGTGCCACAAGAAAAATTTGATTGTGCAGTCACATAAGCAAGAGACAGACAAGTGCCAAAATAAGAGAGGTCAAAATAGATCCTTGCTTTTAACTCTCTCTGAATAACAAATGGAACAGAGTCTTACCCAGCCCTGTCACATGCTGTTGTCTGAAACGTGTGTGGTCAACAGAGTGGGCTGTGAGGTTAATTCTGCAAGTGTTATCCTTTTGAAAAAACAAACTGTAGTTTGAACATTCTTTTTTTTTATTTATAATTTTTGCCTGCTCATGCCCCCTTCGTCTCCATGACTCACCTTCGGGAGCCCAGTGGGGGGTGTCACGAATGCCGGCATGGGCCTCGGCCCCCATCCTGCCTTGGATTACGTCAGGGCAGGGAAGAGGGGAAGGGGACTACCCCCACTTGTGCCATGTGTTGGGCCTCCAACTGACCCAGTCCACACCTCCCCCTGCAAACCCCATAAGTAGGTGAGCCACACGGCCATTTTTCCTTTTTCTTCCCCCAGTACCCCCAGAGGACATAGGCAGTCAAGGGGGTTCATAGAGAAGGCACACACTGAGACATGACACCTCTCCGGACCCCAGTCAATGTCCTCCCTGCCCACGTGGTATTCTGCTGCACCTCCACCCGCATGCACCCAGGTGGCAGCATTGCAGCAGCAGTGGCATGCCTCCCTCCCCAGAGGAGGAGAGCACCCCAGGGCACTCAATCCTCTTCCCCCCGGCTGACCCTCCAGCTCCCTGGGCTTGTTCCTGAATAGTTTGAACTATTCTTAATGAAATTAGGTTGCTGCAAGTCATGAACACAACCTATTTTCATGACTTAAACTTGTTTTTGCAACTGCCAAAGTCATAGTGTTAGAACTTGTCTGTGGTTAGCAGAACAGTAAAATTGGCATGGATTGAACCATTTCTCTCATTCATATTGTCTCCCAAGGAACATCACTTTTTTACTCATATTAAGTTTGAGCATTTTCCTTCAAAAGAATCAAAGTCAGATATAATAAGATTAACAAAGACAACTCCGATCAACAGTGTTATTGGAATTTGGGTCATGAAGACAATATTTTTCATGTTGTTTTATATGCCCTACACAGAAGATGGAAGTATATTTTCATAATGATACAATTTTGCTATACTACAGTAAAACTTCATTTATCTGAACCTCAATAAACCAAATTATCTGAGATGGCCATGTGTCCCCCAGCGTTTCTGCTGTCTCTGCCTATACTATCTGCATATCACCCATGAATTTCAATGACAATCAGTGCAATTTGTGGCTCATTGAACTTCCCTTCTCTAACAATGGCAAAGCTACCTCACCTGTTATCAATCTGTCACAGTCAATTTAATGGCTGTTAAGCAGCTCGGGCTTCACATACCTTCCTGTGAGCTGCTTGTAATCCTGATAAAGCACAAAGGGTCTGTGTTGGATATCAGACAGAAGTTAAAGATCTTGGGATGTTTTGAATGTGGGCAAAAATCATAGATGTTGCTAGACAGTTTGGGCTAGGTAGTGTTGTGGTCTGTGACATAAGAAAAGCTAAAGATACAATGTGTGACTTTGCTTCTCAATGGACTGCAGCATAAGCAATGACACCCACAAAACTATGCATTTTGCAGTGATGATGCTCGACAAAGCCATTTTTATGTGGTTTATTAAAACTGATCCAAGGGTATGCCAATCTTGGGAACGATTTTAAAAGCGAAAGCACTTAATTTTTATAAGCAGCTGAACCCAGATTTCCCATTCTCAGGCAGAGAAGGATGGCTTGTTAGATTTAAATACAGACATGGGATTTGGCAGCTAGCAAAGGCTGGCAAAATAATGTCAACAAACACAGAATGCACTGAGCCTTTTTGTAGAAAACTAAAAGACATTATGCTTAGGGAAGGACTGTCAGACGAAGCCATATGTAATGCCAATGAAACAGACAGCAACTGGCAGCTACTGCCTGAAAAGGCATTCATCTCATCTGTAGAAAAAATGCACTGGGATTTAAAAAAATAAAATGCACCTGACTGTTCAAGCTGCCAGCAATGCTACTGTGCCTCCTAAGCACCCTGTGTTAATCACTGGCAAATCACAATCCCCAATGTGTTTTAAACATATGAATTTGAACATCCTACCTGCCCTGTATCACTCACAATGTAGCACATGGATGAACTCATTGTGAAGACTGTTTTTTATGAACATTGTACCTGCTGTCCAAAGTCATCTGTGGTCTTGGGGTTTGCCAGTGAGAGCCATATTGTTAACAGACAAGACAGGAGACACTCCTCAGCCTACCAAGCTTTTAGGCTCTGACATATTCCCCACCCCTTCGTGATGGCCATCACAACTATAAGTTACTCTGACAAGGGCCTAGGGTCCCCTAGGTGCATTTGGCCTGCTAATCCCCCCCCCTTCTGTGCATGAACTTACTGTTTTCTGTGTATGATTTTGATGTTATTTTATGACCATGCAACCTGCTGGTTGCTAGCCAATTCTTAATGAAACTGTAACCTGTCATACATTTGTTATTTATCTGTCTAATGCATGCACAGTATGTTCTATTGATGTGGAGCCTTTGTAAAGGAGTCTCTGACTCAAAGGTTTGCAATTCTGATATGATAAATAAATAAAAACTGATGATGGTGCAATCTGTTGCAAATTTTTACCTGCAAACACTACGGCCACCATTCAGCCAGTGGACCAAGGAATCTTGGCAACCATAAAACGAATTTACAGAACTAAGCTGCTTACAACAGTTCTTCCTTGAAGAAAAGACTTTTGGGTCTATCACAATTAAGAATGCACTGTTAACTTAATACTGGCTGAGGCAAGGAAGAAGGTTAAACCAGAGACCCTTAAAAATCTGGATAAAATCTAAGTTAATCAAAGCACTTACCTGGACTTAGGCAGGGACTCTTCTACTGACCAGAAGCTGGAGGTCATGGCAGTACTCCATTTGGCTGCTGAGCAGATCAATCTTACAGAGGACATCGTAGAGGAGTGGGCACAAACAGATGACAGTGACATGGGTTATGGTGAGATGAACGATGCAGAGATTGTAGAATTGGTCACAAATAAAGCCACAGAGCAGGAGGATGAAGAAGCTACTGAGGCTGCCATAGACACCCCAACAATCCCGTCTGATGCTGAAGTCACCAATTGTTTTGAAAATGTATCAGCTGGCTTGAAAGCCAGCAAGACATTGATGGGGTACAACGGTTGCTTCTCCATCAGCTGAGAATAAAAATGAACAGGCAGTGCAATGAAAAAAAAACTATCTTGAAAGATTATTTTATCAAGCTGTGCTAATTATGAAATTACAGCATTGTCTGTACAGTATTTTATCTGTTGATAAGCTTATAAAGTTTTCAAAGTGAAGCTCTGAACTTTAATAAAGATACCTGGCTTTTGATAGTAACGCTGACTTTAGTCTGTTTGTTCAGTCCCCCGAATAACTGAACCCCTGTTTATCTGAACATTTTCCACGTATCAAGCACATTTGAATAAACTGGGTTTTACTGTATTTCGCTTTAGACTCATGCCTGTAGGGTCTTTTTTTTTTTTAAATGTATTTATTATTTTTTTTAATCAATTCTTTTTCGCTTCGGTCACCGACTTATGGAGCCCCATCAGTCAACTCCCTACCTGATCCCTCCCAGCTTGAAATCCTCCAGCCTGTGATCCTCGCTCCTCCCTCCTCCATCCCAGCACCCACAGGTTACCTCCTGTTCATTACCCCCCAGGGTGGTGTCACCATCTCCTTCTTGGTGCTCCATGAATCCAACGACCAACCAGGTGGAGGGGCCAGATGGAGGTGGATGAGACCCAGGAGGATGAGTTTCGCTGTGGGAGTGGTGGTGGTGGAGTGACATCTTCCCTCCATGCGTTGGAGTGTTTCCACTTTTGCATGAGAGTTACCCCCTTAAGACATGGATGTGCAATGATGTCTAGCACAAGACTGTTGCGCTCCCGCACCAGTCCCGTGGATGTCCACTGTCACCTCCGCTCCTTTTCCTGGTGAACCCTACTGTTGCTGCCCCTAGTCTCCACAGAGAGTCACTGGTAGCAGGGAAGCCACAACCCACCCTCCCTGAGAGAGGAAAGCAGTCCTCTAGACACTCGATCCTCTCTCTCCCCCAGCTGACTTCTGGCAACCCATGGTTGCTCCTGACCCCGAGTCAACGGCATGGTATGAGGTGTGGCAGCCAGCGCCTCAACCCTCAGTGCCACCAGGCTGGTTAGCCTGTAGGGTCTTCTTAATCCACTTGATGCAGCTCCTGCCGCAAAAGTTGATGATATTTTGTAAAGCAGCTCTTAAAACCAGAACAATAGTTATGAGTCAATGTGGGTTCACTTAAAGGCTCTCATCTAATCCCCCCGGTGTTTCATTTAGTACATTTTTGGCCTCTTTGACATTTCTTACGCTTTATATTCCCGTATGACTCTTCTTTGGGGAATCAATCCTATGAAATATGTAGACTTCATTTCTTATGGATTGTAAATATTTTATTGATTTGGCTATTAGTTGCATATTATATTAGGGAAATGTTTCTTTAGCATCATGTAAAGCTGAATATGTTTTTATGGTTTAATGTATTTGTTAAAGTGTAGTATATTGTAAATACTTAATTATAGACCAATAAAGAACTATGATGATAAGGAGCCTTATCGGTAACAAAAGTGGGTAAAATAAGAAAAACCTTACATATTAAAAAAGATAAAACTGCTTGGAGCTGTAGTTTGAATCTAATTGACATATTGTGGTGCAAGGCCGATTCTTCAAGTTTGTTTTTCTTGAAAAAAAAATCAATAGTTTTTAAAGTATGAATGAAATTTGTTTGTTCAGTGTCACAGAAATAAAGCATGTTTTCATGACTCCAAATCCCAATTTCATAGAAAAATAGAAAAGTTGAATTTGATGGCAGATAAGGACTACTTGGCCCATCCAGTCTGCCCAGTCCTCCCTAACTACACTATTACTGCAGTACCCAATCTACAGCTCTTTCTCCCTCCCCTCTTCCTTTGCACTATGATTCCCTTGTGCTTATCCCACACATTCGTGAACCCCACCACTGTTTTCACCCCCACCACCTCTGCTGGAAGACTGTTCCAGGAATCCATCAATCTTTCTGTGAAGCACTTCCCCACATCTCTCCTGAATCTACCCCCCTCCAGCTTCATAGCATGTCTCCTTGTTCTTGGGCACCTTTTCTTCTGAAAAATACTTCTGTTCTGTACCTTATTTACCCTTGTGAGGTATTTAAAGGTCTCTATCATACCCCCCCATTCCAGGGTGTACATATTGAAGTCCTTTAGTCTCTCCTAATAGAGCTTTTAATCCAGACCCTGCAACATTTTAGTTGCCCTCCTCTGGACTACCTCCATTCTGTTTCTGTCCTTCTGGAGAAGTGGTCTCCAGAACTGGGCACAGTACTCTAGGTGGGGTATTGCCAGCAAATTATACAAAAGCAACACCACTTCCCTCTTTCTACCTGTGATACCCCACCATATGTACCCCAACATGCCACTAGCCCTCTTGACTGCCTTGTTGCACTGCCTGACCACCTTTAAGTCATCCTGATATGATTATCCCCACGTCTGTTTCCTGCTCAGTGGTCATCAGTACCACTCCACCCATTTTGTACTCCTCCCTTGGGTTTCTGTGCTGTAAGTGCATTATTTTGCCCTTGTTCGCATTGAGATTCAGCTGCCATACCCCTAATCACTCCTCTAGTTTTCTCAGGTCTCTGCTCATCCTTCTCCTCCTGGAGTATCCACCCTGTTGCAGATTTTGGTGTCTTTCACAAGGAGGCAGACCTTCCTTTCCAGCTCCTCTGCAATGTCACTCCAACACATTAAAGAGGACTGGTCCCAGCACTAATCCCTGATGTAATATGCTGGTCTTTCTCCCTTCCTCAGAATGAACTATGTTTACCCCTTCCCTCTGCCACTTATCACCTAACCAATTTCTTATCCAGTTTACCATATTTGGACCCACTCCTAAGCTACCAAGCTTGTCTACTAGCCTCTTGTGAGGAACCATGTTAAAAGCCTTACTGAAATCTTGGTAGGTCATGTCCACCACTCCAACCTGATCTAAATACTTTGTCACCCAGTCAAAGAAATCTGTCAGATTCATTTGACATGACCTTCCCCTTGTGAACCCATGCTGCCTTGGGTATTATAACCCACTGGATTCAAGATATTCCACAATCCTTTCCTTCAGCAGTGATTCCAATAACTTTGCTACCACCAGCGTCAGGCTGACTGACCTGTAATTGCCAGCCTCCTCCCTGCTACCACTTTTGTGTAGTGGGAGAACATGTAGCTTCCTTCAGTCCTCCGGAACCACTCCTGTTTCCAGTGAGCTGTTAAGTAGAACTGTCAAAGTTGCAGTCAGTATTTCCCTGAGCTCCCTCAATACCCTTGGTTGCACCCCATCTGGCCCCATTGCATTGTCCACCTTCAAATTAGCAAGTCCCTTCAGGACTCTCTCCTGCAAAAAAAGGACTAGTGTGCACCTCCCTCCATCCAAAGCTTCTGTTACTTTTTTGTGGCCCCGCAACCTCTCCTTCCTCTGTGAACACTGAACAAAAGTATTTGTTCAGGATGTCTGCCTTTTCCTGGTCTACCTCTGCACAGTTACCCCCTTCTCTTTTTAACCTTACAATCCCACCCCAGTATTCCTCTTTTCATTTACATACCTAAAAAATGTTATGTCCTCTTTCATTACCTCCTGGGCTATTCTCTGTACAGTCTGCGCCTTTGTACTCCTTACTGCTTTCTCTTCTTCCCTCTGGTTCTCCTGATACACCTCCCTATCCTCCTCTCTCTGAATCTCCTTATACCTTCTGAATGCTATCCTTTTAGCTTTACTTTTCAGCCACCTCTTTTGAGAACCATAGAGGTCTCTTTTTACTCTTGCTTTTGCTCACTTGTTTGATGCTGGGGTTTGTTGCCTTTACTATGCTTCCTTTTAGCTTTGTCCACTGTTCCTCCACCCCACCCAGGCCATCCCCCCACCTGGTCATCTATGAGGCATTCACCCTTCTTTATAAAATCGCCCTCTTGATGTCCAGGACCCTTGCCCTTGTGTGGTTCGATTCCACAGCTGTCCTTATATTGAACCACACTGCACAGTGATCACTGGTACCCAGATTGCCTCCCACATTAATGTCTGCAGTACTGTCCCGGTTAGTGAGTACCAAGTCCAGTGTTGCCACATCATGATCATGAGTGGGTTCACTGACTAGTTGCCTGAGGAACACCCCCTGCAGAGAGTCCAGGATGTCCCTGCTTCTAGCTGAAGCTGCTGCTGGGAAGCTCCAATCTACATTTGGCAGGTTAAAGTCCCCCACCAGTAACACCATCCGCTTTTCTGCCATCTTGCCAGTGGCTTCCACCAAACCCTTACTTAATTCCTCCCCCTGTTCTGGAGGTCTGCAGATCACTCCAGTGTGAACTGTGGCTCCATTTCCTGTCTCCAGGGTGACCTGCAGTATCTCTGCCTCCTCCTGTATTCCCTGTATCTCTGTTGCTTTTATGCTTTCCCTCACATAAAGCACCACACCCTCTCTTCCTTCCCATCCTGTCCTTTCTGAACAGAGTATAGCTTGGTATGGCCACATCCCAGTCATGGTTTTCAGTGAACCATGACTTGTAATGGCCACAATATCCAGGTTGGCCTCTGCCATGATGGCTTCTAGGTCTGGTATTTTATTTCCTAGACTTCTAACATTTGCACTCATGGCATTCCAGATTTTATTTCCACTATGCTTGTTGTCTCCCTTATTTCTTTTTGCCCTCCCTCCTTTCTCGCTCTCTTTTTAATGCTCCCATTCCTTCCACCTTTATCCAGGTGTCGGCAGTAGTCAAGTCCTCTTTTTACCATCTGAGGAACATTACCCAGGTTAAGCATCTTGTTCCATCTAGTGACCTTCCAACACATTTGTGACCTCGCACCTGGACTACTGTAACTCCCTCTACCTAGGGCTTCCAGGGGTTCATATCTGCCACTTGCAGCTAGTACAGAAAGTGGTAGCCAGGTTGTTGATGAGACTCCTCGTTCGAGTCATTTCTCACCTGTGCTGCACGAGCTGCACTGGCTGACAATACATTGGCGGATCACCTTCAAGGTTGGGTTACTGACCCATAAAGTCTTACATGGACAGGGTCCAGACTACCTGCAAGAGCTTCTGAATCCTTACTGCTCCATCTGACCACTTTGCTCAGCTGATGAGGGGTTGCTGGAGGTTCCCAGTGTACGGCTGAAAACTTCCGGAGTCGTGAGCTTTTATGCACGTAGCCCCACCCTGTGGAACTCTTTACCTTGTCGGATTTGAGAGTGCCAGACCATGGAGAGCTTTAAGATGGCCTTAAAGACCCACTTGTTTCAGCTTGCTTTTGAGAATTTTATGCAGTGAATTGTCTGTTACGGGATTAATAGTTTTGATACAGAAGCTTAGATCTGTATTTTTTATCATTTTATTTTTTTACTGTGTTCTTATTAACTGAAATTTGTACAGCACTCTGATACCTGTGAATTGCGTTATAAAAATAAAGATTATTATTATTATCATTATTATTATCTCTACCATACTGCTTCTTTGATAATTTACACCTTGGCAGATTCCTCTCCCCTTGTATTCTCCTTACTCTCTATTTCAGCCTTTGGGGGGGGGGCAGGTCTGCCTCCCTGGTTCCGTCGGAAGTTGGAGCGTAACTGGCAGAAGACCCGGCTGGAGGCTGACAGACTGGTTCTGTGTGCTCACTGCGGTGAGTACCAGGAGGCAATCTCTCATAAAAAGGCAGAATTCCTGTCCAGGTAGATGGCGGCAGGGAGGAACAGACCTTCTCATCTTTTTCAGACTGTGGATAGGCTTCTCCATCCTGCCTGTCTACAGCTGAAGAAGACTTATTCATCAACCTTGTGTGAAGAGTTTGCTCTGTTCTTCTCTGACAGAGTGTCATCTGTCCAGTTGGGGATTCTGTTAGGGAGACCTTTGCCTCGCAGTGGTCGGACTAGTAGGAGTAGAGGCACTCTGCCTGTCTGGGAGGAGTTTAGGCTAGTGGAGGTGTCTGAGGTGACTAAGGTGATCTTAGAGCTGAAGCACACATTCTGCGAACTGGACCCAACCCCTACACATTTCTTAATGGGATGCGCTGAGGCTGTCGGCTTGGTGTTCACCAGGATTGGCAGGTGTACAATCGTGGAGGGGTTATTCCCAGCAGCTTTGAAAGAAGTGCTGGTGAGACCCCTTCTTAAGACGTCTTCCCTCGACCCAGACATCCTGTCGAATTACCGTCCAATCTCCAACGTGCCTTTTTTGAGCAAGGTTGTGGAGCAATTGGTGGCACAACAGCTTGAGCATCGCATCGTGTCCTTCGACATCCATGAGCCATTTCAGTCAGGTTTTCAGGCTAGGCACAGTACAGAGACAGCTCTAGTTAGAATGCATAATGATCTGCTCAGGGCTAGAGATAGAAGAGGCAAGTCAGTTCTTGTGCTCCTCGATCTCTCATCAGCATTTGACACCGTGGACCATGTCGTGCTTCTTGATCGGCTCTTTGAGTTTTGTGGACTTGCAGGTGTTGTCATCAGATGGTTTGAGTCCTATCTCGTGAGGGTGCAGCGGGTAGTGATGGGGAATTTTCCCTTCTCTCTAATGCCCCTGTTGTGTGGCATTCCACAGGGCTCGATCTTGTTTCTGATGCTGTTTGCAGTGTACATGCTGCCCTTGGGTGAGATCATTCAGCAATACAGTGTGGCATTTCACTGCTATGCAGATGGCACCCAGCTGTATTTGTCATTTGCACCCGGAACATCTGATGCTGTCGATGTGTTTAATATCTGTCTGGCTAAAATCAATAACTTGATGGCTTCCAGCTGGCTGAGACTAAACCCGGATAGGATAGAGGTGCTAGTGATCGAGACAGGTCATGGGCGTAATGGGTTGCAACCTGGAGTGGACACTGTATACTGTCAGCACAGCGATGGCCTCACAAAGACTTTCCCACAGTGAGTCCCACACAGTGATGGATGTTGTGACGATGAGTGTTTCATGCCGATGGACTTTGCCGTGACGGGGATATGTATCTATTTCCACTATCTGTGTGACGGAGTTAGATATATATATAAAGTATATGGGGGTAGCCTCCCCTGCATTGATCTGACTAACAGTGTCAGTCGCTGTTGTGGTGTTGCCGGTCATTGTTGGTTCACGTCAGTGTCGGGGATGTCGCTCTGTGTCCATTGCTGTGGGGGGCATCGCAGTCAGGGTTGTCACTGCAGTGATATGGAACCAGCGGACACAGGTCTTTTCCTGGGGTCTGCTCCACTGGTTGCTTCCAAGAGGGTGCATAATCTAGGTGTGATCCTGGATAGCAGGCTGACCTTTGAAGATCAGGTGTCGTCTGTGGTTAACAGTGGTTTCTGCCACTTGTGGAACATCTCCAGGATGAAGTTCCTTGAGGATCTGCCGACTCTGGTGCATGCCTTTGGTACCTCTAAGCTCGACTACTGTAATGCTCTTTACTTTTGGGTCATTGGAGGGACCCTCCACAGGCTGCAACTGGTGCAGAACGTGGTGGCCCAGTTGCTGACAGGCCTGCCCAGGTCCTGTCATGTGACCCCAGTCCTGCATGCTCTGCACTGGTTGCCGGTCTGATGGAGGCTCCTTTTTTAAGGTGGGCTTACTCACCTATAAGGTCCTATATGGGCTGGGTCCTGGCTACCTGTTAGAGCTCCTGACACCTGTGACCTCTGCTCGCTCCCTCTACTCCTCTTCGAGGGGCCTCCTGGATGTCCCCAGAGTTCGGCTCAAGACATCTGGTGATTGAGCTTTCAGTGTCTCTGGGCCGACCCCGTGGAATGGGCTTCCATCTGCAGTCCAGGAGGCCCCTTCGATTGGTGTTTTTGAGCAGAGGCTAAAGGCCCACCCCTTCAGTCAGGCCTTCACAGAGTAACCAGCACTATTATAGTGAATTTTATTAATTGAATTCTGATTTTAACTCATTTGTTATTTCTCGATTTTAATTAACTGCTTTAGTTTGTAATACCTTGTTAGGTGCCCAGAGCCTCCGGGATTGGGTGCCACAAAAGTAAAATTTGCTTTGCCTTGCCTTCTGCCACCCCCCTTAGCTAGTTTAAATATTCATTGAAGTAACATTTCATGACTGACAAACCCATTTTCATGAGCTGCAACATCATAGAAACATAGAATTTGTCAGCAGAAAAGGACCACTTGGTCCACCCAGTCTGCCCAGACTATCTCTTCCTAATTTGTCTCTTCAGTTTCTATTTGGTCTTAAGCGACCCTCCAGCGTCACTGTCTCTTCTATAATATACCCCTATGTCTATCCCACACATGTTTGATGACCCCACTGTTTTAGTCTCCACCACTTCTGCTGTAGCCTGTTCCAGGCATCTACAACCCTTTCAGGGAAGAAGTATTTCCTCACATCTCTCTTGAACTTCCCCCTCCAGCTTCATCGCATGCTCCCTGGTCATGGTGTTCTTTCTTGTTCAAAAGAGACTCCCTGTACACCATGTTCACCACTGTGAGGTGCTTGTAGGTTTCTTATCGTGTCACCTCACTTCCACTTTCTTAACAGTCTCAAAATGAGAAAAAATATAGATGACTTTGCAGGGCTATGTGGAAAGCAAGCCACAGGTCTGGGGAATTGTGTGTGTGATGATAGAGTTGCTTTGTATGTAGCCTGTAGGCCCACTTGCTAAGTCAGCTACAGGTCTTGCATCGTGTATGTGATGATGCATTTGCTTTGTGAGTTACCCTCAGACATACTCATGAAATAAGTTACAGGTTGGGTGCAGTAAACATCACTGTGCAGTGTTGCCCTTTTTTCCCTGCTAACATGAGCTTGACATAGCCCAAATCCTGACATGAACATCTCCATCCCTGGTTATACCATTATCTGCCAAGACCATTCTGGCAGGGGCAGTGGGGTAGCCATGTACCTCACCTCTGCCCTCCAGTTCACCCATATCTTAGGTATCTCCATCCCTTCTGCTTATGAACTGCTATTATTAAAGCTCACCATCCCTCATTACCTCACTATTTATACTGAAGGCATATACTGCAGCCCTGCCCCCCCCCCAAGCATGCCAAACATCACTGACATCCTGTCGTCTGTCCTTGCTCATACCTCCTCTGGAAAAACTCTTATCTTTGGTGACTTCAGCCTAAACTGTTTCTTCTCCTCTCACTCCAAAACCCGGTGTGACATCAACTCTCTGAACCTGGCCCAATTAATTAATGAGCCCACTCGCCTAAACCACAAAAACCACAACCATTCTGTCATTGACTGGGCCTTCACCTCCCACTCCCACTGCATCATCAAGGCTGGCATTCTCGCTGATGTCTTAAGCGACCATCACCAAACTTTCTGCGTCTGCAAGATTCACCGCCCAAAAGTCCCTCCTAAAACTCCACTTATACTTCCCCAAAAGTGCAAAGGACATACACCTGTTCATATCCTTAACAGCACAGCACAGTGAATAGGGGGTAAACACACTCACATACACTAAAAACAAAATCAAAAAACAAAACAAAACAAAAAAAATCTTAAAATGGAAGGGAAACAGATGTGGGGAGTGGTGCAATGCACTGGTTGTGGAGTGGCAGTCTTTCGGGAGATGTTCTGGAGGCTGCGTTGCTGCCGTATTTGCAGGCACATCTCTGGTCTGAGGGAGGAGGTTGCCCATCTCCATGCTGACCTGGCGAGGATTTGAGAAACCTCCTCCCCCACCCATGCCACCACCACTGCCTCAGAGGTTGCAAAGAAAGAGGAGTGGTTGGACCATGATGGGCTCAGGGAGGGTGAGGGTGGTGGAACAGAGGTGCATCCCTCCACTTGTGACTCTCCACAATTCATTCACCATTCTGGCAGAGCGTGCTTCCTCTATGGAGACACCCGCAGTGGAGACCAAGGAGGATGCTGGAAACCTCCACAAAGGAGACCCACAGGAGGGTGGCACAGGACCCCACAGGGGAAGGAAACAACTCCTGGTGGAGGACTCAGTCTTTAGGAGGGTAGAACTGGGGAGGAAGGGGAGAGGGAGGTAAGGTGCCTGCCCGCTGGCAATGGCTTGGAGGGACAGGAAGCAAATCCTCAGGATCATGGGAGCACCTGCACGGGGGAGGGAGCCAGATGTCATTGTCCACCTAGGGATGAATGACCTGGCTGGGAATGGGATCAGAGCAGTGCAGCAGGAGTTTGTGGAGTTGGAGAGGGGCCTTAGACAAGCATCACGCACATTAACTTTCTCGGAAGTGCTGCCTGTCTATGGCATGGGTGAGGCTAGGATACTCCGCAACATGGGATTCAATGACTGGTTAAAAAACTGGTGCAGAGCTCATGCATTTGGCTTCATTGAGGCCTGGGGGTCCACCTGGAGTGATGCAGGCCTATACTGGGCTGATGGTATGCATCTGTCCGGGAAGGGAACCAGGATCCTAGGTGATAGGTTTAAATGCTTCATTGACAAGCATTTAAACTAGCCAAGGAGGGAGGCACTGAAGAGAAACAGGGAAATCAAAGCCCCCCACCACAAAACAGGGTAGTTAGTGAAGTAGACACAAAGGTAGAGAAGTCAATAGGGAGCAGGACAGGGGTAAATCCAGAAAAAAGCAAAGGCAGTAAGTTCAGGGATGGGCCTAAAAGGGGTAAGACCATCAAAAAATGGAGGGTGATGAGAGCCAATGCCCACAGTCTGTGTAACAAGCTCCCTGAACTAGTGACCTTGATGGAAGAGGGATGCCTGGATATCGTGGCAGTCACAGAAACATGGTACACAGAGAACCTTGACTGGGATGTCAACATATCAGGGTACACAATCTACAGGAGGGACAGGGAGGGTTAAAGAGGAGGAGGAGGAGTAGCTGTCTACATAAGGGAAGGAATTAAAGGAGCAAAACTAAAGGGTAAACAGGGAGGGGAGGAGGCACTGTGGGCCACCCTGGAGACAGGAAATGGCACCATGATCCGCACAGGGGTTGTTTACAGACCCCCGTCTTTAGGGAAGGCAATGGACAAGGAAATGATAGAAGGAATCCTTAGAATGGCAGAAAAAGGAGAGATATTGTTGATGGGGACCTGAATATGCCAGATGGTAACTGGAGCACCTTTACTGCAGCCACATTCAAGAGCAGGGTCATTCTGGATGCAATACAGGAGGCATGCCTCAGACAGCTAGTGTTGGAACCCACTCGGGAGGGAGCAGTCTTAGACTTGGTACTCTCAAATGGGGATGGAGAGAGGATCTCAGATTTAGAAGTGGGTAGCCATCTGGGAACAAGCAACCACCACACAGTGTGGTTCACAATAAACACAGCTGAATAGTCAAGCCATACAAAAGCAAGGGTGTTGGACTTTAGGAGGGCTGACTTTGCCAAAATGGGAGAGTGCCTCAGAAAAGCACTAGCAAACAGGCAAGAAGGGAGGGTGGAAGAACAATGGGGAAAAATCGAAACTGCTGTCACAGAGGCAACAAGCCTTTATGCAAAGCAAATCAACAAAACAAACTGAAGGAAAAAGCCACTATAGTTCTCAAAATAGGTGGCAGGGAAGGTTAAGAAGAAAAGCATGGCATTCAGGAAATATAAGGAAACACAGAAGGAGCAGGACAGAGAATTATATCAGTTAAAGCAGAGGGAGGCAAGGAAGGCAGTCAGAATAGCAAAGGCCCAAACTGAGGAAAAGATAACCAACTCTGTTAAGAAGGGGAATACAACCTTTTATAGGTACATTAGGGAGCGAAGAAAGACGAAGGAAGGGATACTGAGGCTTAATAAAGGGGAGAAAATGTGGGCAGAGGGTGACAGTGAAAAGGCAGGGATACTGAACTAATACTTCTGCTCAGTATTCACAAAAGGAGAGGACGGAGAGGTACCTAAACCAAACAATAGAAACACACTGGATAGGGGAGTTGATACCAGTCCATTCACAGAAGAAAGGGTTCTGAAAGAACTCTTAAAACTTAAGGTGGACTAAGCAATGGGGCCTGATGGAATTCACCCCATAATTCTAAAAGAACTAAGGGGAGAACTAGTGACACCACTGACTACCTCTTTAACAAATCATGGGAGGATGGGATGGTACCTGAGGACTGGAGGAGGGCAGATGTAATTCTACTTCACAAAAGTGGGAGGAAGACAGAGGCAGGAAACTACAGACCTATTAGTTTGACTTCAGTGGCAGGTAAAATGATAGAATCACTTCTGAAGGAAAGAATTGTTGAGTACCTAGAGACCAGTGGGGAACAGGACCCAAGGCAGCATGGATACACAGCGGGAAGGTCATGTCAGATGAATCTAATAGATTTCTTTGACTGGGTGACCAAAGTAGTAGACCAGGGAGGGACTGTGGACATTGCCTACCTAGACATTAGCAAGGCATTTGACACAGTCCCACACAAAAGATGAATAAACAAGTTAGCTAGCCTGGGGGTGGGTCCCAAGGTGGTAGCCTGGGTAAACAATTGGCTGGACAACAGGACACAGAGGGTAATAGTAAACAGAGTCCACTCTGAAGAAAGGGGGGTTACTAGTGGGGTACCGCAGGGTTCAGTACTGGGACCGGTCCTCTTTAATGTCTTTATAAGTGACATTGCGGAGGGACTGGAAGGAAAAGTATGTCTCTTTGCAGACGACACAAAGATCTGCAACAGGGTTGATACACAAGGTGGGGTGGAAAGGATGAGAAGGGACTTGGCAACGTTGGAGGAATGGTCAAATGTATGGCAGCTTGGATTCAATGCAAAGAAGTGCAAAGTAATGCACCTGGGAAACAAAAACCCATAGGAAGAGTACACAATGGGAGGTGAGATACTAACAACAACAAAAATGGAAAGGGACCTGGGCTAGTCATATCAGATGACCTAAAGGTGGGCAAGCAATATGAGAAGGCAGTAAGGAGGGCTGGGGGATACTGGGATGCATCGGGAGAGGCATCACCAGTAGAAAACAGGAAGTTGTTATCCCTCTGTACAGACAGTTGGTGAGACCTCATCTGGAATACTGCATGTAGTTCTGGAGACCCCATCTCCACAAGGACATAGATAGGATGGAGGCTGTCCAGAGGCGAACTAGGTGTAGGATTGGTGGGGAATTTTGGCATTTGGATATACAGATATAGGAAGTGGACCAGAAGCCATACAGAGAGAGAGAAAGAGAGAGAGAGACTAAAGAGGCTTAATATGTATACCCTTGAGGAAAGGAGGGAGAGGGAGGACATGATAGAAACTTTCAAGTACCTCAAGGGAGGCAACAGTCCAAAAGGGTAGCATCTTTCAGAAAAAGAGATGTGCAAGAACAAGGGGGTGCAGTTTGAAGATAAAGGGGGGATGGCTTGGAGGTAATGTGGGGAAGTATTTTTTCATGGAGAGGGTTATGGACACATGGAACAGCATTCCTGAGGAGGTCGTGCAGTAAAAAACAGTGGGGAAATTCAGAAATGGATGGGACAGATGTAAGGCAATTCTAGTGGGGGTAGGAGGAAATAGGCTGTTGGTTAACTAGGATCTGCAGCTTATCCATTAGGTAGGGAAATGGGAGACTTGGTGGGCCAAGCGTTGCTTATCTGCTGTCAAAGTCTATGTTTCTATGGTCATTTAAATCACTTGACCTCTCTCCCCTACACTATGACTTACACAGCACCGACTGGTCCTCTATATCCTCAGTCCCCACCATTGACATTGACTTAAAATTCTTTCAATCAAAATTTCTCAAGATATAGAACCTCAATGCACCCCTCCGCCGTACCAGAGTAAAGGGTTCTCATTTCCCCTGGATCAGGGCAGAACTCTTTGCCTGCTTATGCACCCATGACCTGGCCTGGCTGGACAAGAAATGCAACCCATCCCCTTCAGCCTTCCAGAGGTATCGCTACCTCTGCAACATTTGCACTAAGGCTGTAAGGCTCACCAAGGCTGATTATTTCACAAACACATTCAATTCAAACATCAATCATCCATCAAAATTCACCCCACCTTCTCAGCCTCCTTTACCTGTCCTCAAAGTGGGTGGCTCCTCTCTATCTGATCCCCTCTCAGTCACCTCTGAATTTAAATCCTTCTTTACCTCCTGCGCCTCCTCTCTCCTCTCCTCCCTCCATCCCTCCCTTCTCCACTATGTTCATCTACTCTCCGGACCGCACCGCTGCCATCTTATCCTATCCCCTCTTTCTTCTTTTCTGTGACCCCCTCTGTCATTCTCAAGGCCATCCTCACCGTCAACCCTCTAAGGTTAGGGTCCTGATGGCCAGGACAGCAAACTCCTCTATCTTTGTGCCCCAGCTATCTCCTCTCCTTTGGCAGACCTCCTAAACCTATTTTTCTCAAACATCTCTGTTCCATCAGACTTGAAGAATGCTACTGTTATTCTTCTGCCTAAAGGAGGAGACCCATCTGCTACTGGCAACTACTGCCCCAGCTCCCTTCCCCCATCCTCTCCAAGCTGCAGGAATGCATTGTGCTATCTCAGCTCTCTCTCTCTTTCTAGACTCCTCTTCCTTGTTCATTCCTTACCAATATGGCTTCTGGAAAACCTATTCCATGACTACCTCCCTTCTCAAGCTCACCAATGCTATCCACACAGGTATGGACCAGGGCCTCATCACTTCTGCCATTTTTGTCGATCTGGCTAAGGCATTCGAGACTGTCTCCCAACCCTCCTCCTTTCTAAACTCTCGACTGCTGGCCTTTCAGTAGTGGCTGTTAACTGGTTCCACTCCTAACTTGAAGGCAGGACCCAGTCAGTCAAAATTGATGACATCCTCTCCCCGCTCCTGCCCATAACCATTGGTGTTCTGCAAGACTCTGTACTTGGACTGCTTTTATTCTCCATCTTCCTCAGTGACCTCACCACCATCTGCTCATCTGCTTCCATAAACATGTATACAGATGACAAGGTTCTATATAACTCCAGCCCCTCCACTGCTGATGGGGTGCACAGACTCCAGCTTGACATTGATCAAGGTTATTTCTGGCTATGCTCTAACCAGCTCTTTCTAAACACCAAAAAGACCATCTCAATGTACTTTGGCACAAGGCAGAGACTCTCCATGCTTCTCTCCCGTCCCTCCTTCCACACCTTTGACGGCTCCCCTTTGGAGGATGTCAACTCCTTCAGGTACTATGGGGTTTGGCTTGACCCACGTCTCAACTTGTCTGGCCACGTGGATGCTATAGTCAAAAAATCGCACCCCAAGCTTGATGCCTTATACAGGAACCTCAACTGCATCCCACTACCGGCTCTGCCGAGCTTTTATCCAGAGAATGATCCTACTGATCTTTGATTACGGTGATGTGGTCTACAATACTGCCCCTAGTATAATCCTCACCAGATTGGACTCTCTCTTCCAAGCTTTCTGATGCTTTGTACTTGAGTGTCCCCCTACCTGCACTCACCACTGTTCCTTGTACCAATCCCTCTCTTTCCCTTGCTTGAGGACAGATGCCACGCTCATTGTATTAATGTTGTCAGCAAATTCAAGTTCAGTTCCCTCGCCACCTGCTTCTCCACCTCACTCTCCCTACTGCCTCCCTCCTCCCACTCCCTCACGTGCCCAAACGTTCGATCCCTGGCTGTCACCCCCCCCCACACTTCAACAACTATTGGCCAAGTGGCCTTTAGCCATCATTTCCCTAGGCTCTGGAATTCCCTCCCTCATGCAATCTGAAATGCCCCTTCTTCTCATGCTCTCTCATACCTCCTCCTTAGTCTCACATCATCCTCCTGCAACTGTTTCTAATCTCCTCCCCTCTTCCTGTACTCTCCCTCACCCCGTACCCCTTCCTTCCTTCCTCCTTTACCCTCCCTCCCTTTGTAAATCAAACTGTGTTTATCTGTATATTGCACTTAGCAGCTAGGCACTTTGACCTCTGCAATGCTCACCATTCTACAGTGTCAATTCTATAATTTTGTTCTTGATGTAATGCTCACAATTTCTACAGTGTCACTTTGTAATTGTATTCTTGAATTGTCTGTTATTCCATGTCTTGTATTATCCCCCTCCCATTCTCCCCAGAATGTATCTGGAAATGAGCTATTAGCTCAGTATGCCTTTCCTGGTGAAACTTTTAAATAAAATAATAAACTGACATATAGATGTCAAGTATATAGAAATCCAGAACTAGGGATTTGGAGCCCCTTGATTTGACATGGGAGTGGAGCATGGCATGAGAAGGTCTGAAAATGGTTGTAAGAGCAGCTGATGTGTTCTGTGATGCTTTGCAAAGTTGATCATGAGCTTTTGTGCCACTGGGTGGTAATAGGCTCACCACTAGGATGAGAACTAGGTGTAGGATTGGTGGGGAATTTTGGTATTTGGATATACAGATATAGGAAGTGGACCAACCCCTACATCAGCACCACCCTTCTTCTTTTTCTTTTTATGCTCCCATAGGGGGATCCATAACAACATCATACCAGCAGCCACTAATATTCTGCTCCTAAGCTGTGTCATTAGCATCACATTCATCAGGCTCTCTCTTTTCCTCATCACCTACATTTTTAAATTCTGTTGTTTCTGACTGCTCAAGCTGTTCCTCCTCTGACTTATGTTACAGCTCCATACTTTCACTGGGGAGTTGGAAACTCTCATCAAGATTAGGGTCAGTGCCAGCACAACCAGCAGTCATGGGACATCACCAACAACCTCCTTATCAACTACTGAGCGGGAGCCTGAGGTTTTGCCACCTCTTGTTATACTGCTTCCCTTGTTGCCACCCCTCCCAGCCTCAACCAGCATAGATGCCATAGACATGGCAGAGAAAACTTTGGCTACCCTAATGCCATCTCTGCCACCATCTACTGCTTTTCTACTACCTGCCATCACAGAAGATGCTGCTGCAGACATACTTTTTTTAGCTGCAGCAAATGCAGCAACACCCTTTTGTCCCACCAAACCTCTTGACATCTTCGACGTCTCACCAGCACCTGTCCCTTTAGGACAGTGTCTCTTCCTAGTCATTGCTTTTTGTATATGTAATATTTTGATTTTATGGAACAAATGACAAAATTACAGAAAGCCTGGAATTAAACTATACAGCAGCCGAAATCACCTCCCACAAGAGAGCAGCAGTGCTATCTGAAACAACAGAGATTAAAATGAGTTTACTGAACTACTAACCCCCCAAAAAATACATGTTCAAACAACATGAAGTCTTGCTGTATTCTTGCAAATGCAGTATAACCGACTGGTTCAACTGCCCCAGTGAATGAAGAGTTCTATGCAAATGCATAGGACGTTGAGCTCGAGCTTGGTTTTCAAACCACTGCCCTCGGTACGTTTTAGTAATTGATCAGATTCTTTACTCCGCTCACCAGTGAAGACGCCTCAGAAATTGCTCCTCTTCTGCTTCGGTTGAAGTGTGTTTTCATTGGTTTTTCGACCACCGTTTATTATTTTTAGTTATTATATTTCAAACCTCTGTCTTCGGTATAGTGTAGGTTTCTCGGTTGGATAAGTGTTTGGTTCCTGATCGGTTCCGTCAACTGTGAGGAGACCAAACTTTTATTTTCCCTTTACATTTAGGTAAAAATAGAGTTTTACTTCTTTTTAAGGATCCAGTTCAAAGTTCTGACCAAAACCGAGTTTTTGTCTCGTTTTTTTCTTCCAGTGCTAAATCGTTGGTATGTTAGAACTTTGTCTCTCTTCATACCCAGCCTAACTAAGCCACCAGTGGTAAAATTTAAAATAAACATATATTTATCGGGGCCTGACTAAGCCATTTGCAGATAAATTCAAATTGGGCTTTGTTTAACTGGCCTAACTAAGCCATTGGGTTAAGCGTTAAATTTTGAAGGGTTATGCCACAGAAAACCAAGAGAAAAAACGGTCCCACTGGGTTTCAGCATTGTACCGAGGGTGGGGAGCAATTTGCCAAAGCTGTTCCACACTTGGTCTGTCTGCATTTGCTTGGGTTTTGACCACTTGTAATCAGACTGTGATATTTGTAACAACTTCCCCCAGTCTACCCTCGATAGAGGGCTGGGTAAATTGAGGGAGAGAATGGAAAAATCTTCTCAGGAGGTTGGGTCCGGTTCAACCGAACTGTCTGACCCTCTACTTCTCTCAAAGACAGTGGAGTCTGTGCCACCTCAACACAGGGGAAAGGGGTTGTACTCCAGGTACTTCCTCACCTTAAAGAAAAATGGGGAGTGGCAGCCCATCCTAGATCTCAGATATCTGAACAAACATCTCACAAAGCCAAAGTTCAGAATGACCACTCTGGCTACAATCCTGTCTACCCTCAGGCAAGGGGACTGGCTGGCATCCCTGGATTTAAAGGATGCCTACTTCCACATCCCCATCAAGCAGTCCCACAGAAAATACCTCAGATTTCGACTACCTTCAGGCCATTACCAGTTCAGGGCCATGCCTTTCAGTCTGACCTCTGCACCAAGGGTGTTTACAAAGTGCCTAGCAGTGGTAGTGGCATACCTAAGAAGGCAAAGGGTCTCTGTTTAACCTTACCTAGATGACTGGCTGCTGGTGGATCAGTCAACCCAGCTGGTAAAGGAAGCTTTAGATTTCACCCAGGATACACTTCAGTCGCTAGGTTTCCTGGTGAATTTCAAAAAATCAGTCTTGACACCTGTTCAGGTTCTGGACTTCATAGGGGCAGAACTGGACACCATCCAGGCAAAAGCCTTTCTGCCTCCAGGAAGGGCACAGGCCCTCATTCACCTTGCAGAGTCTTTTCATCTTCAAGTCCCTTGACCAGCAAGGTACTTCTTGCAGCTTCTGAGACACATGGCCTCCACCACAGCTGTGGTCCCAGGGGCCAGGTTCCAGATGAGGGATTTTCAGTTCCACTTGAGATCCTTCTGGTCCCAAAAGAAGGATTCCCTGTCCAAGCAGGTTCCAGTGTCTCCCACCTTACTGTAAGCTCTCCACTGGTGGCAGGACATGGACAACCTCAAAGTGTGAGTCCCCTTTCTCCCACAGACCCCCCTCTCTGGTGCTGACAACAGATGCTTCCCTGCTAGGCTGGGGTGCTTACCTGGGAGAGACCACAGCCCACGGAACTTGGCTTCATCAGGAGTCTTGTTACACATCAACCTTTTGGAACTCAGGGCAGTGTTTCTAGCAATTCAGGCATTTGCCAATCTGTTACAGGGCAAGGTGGTGCAATTCAGGATGGACAACGGCACTACCATGTACTACATCAACAAACAGGGTGGGGGGGACAAGATTCTCACTGCTTTACACAGAGTCCATGAGGATTTGAAATCTGGCCTACTCACTGAACATCTTCCTGTCAGCAGTCCACTTGCCAGGGAAGGACAATGTCCTAGCAGATGCTCTCAGCAGAATCAGGCAGGGCCATCATGAATGGGCCTTAAACAGGCAAGTCCTCCTGTCAGTATTCAGGAGATGGGGGGTGCCAGAGATAGATCTCTCTGCAGCCCCAGACAACTACCAGTTGCTCCTGTACTGTTGCAGGCCTCCTGCTTGGGGCTCTGTGCCACTGGAGGCCCTGCTGTTGGACTGGTTGAATAGGTTCCTATATGTCTTTCCTTCCTTTCCCCTGATTTTCAGGGTCTTAATCAAACTGAGGTTTTAACCTGCTACCATGATTCTCCTAGCCCCAGACAAGGCCAGGCAACCATGGTATCTGATGCTACTGTCTCTGTCAGCGGCCAGTCCGATTTGCCTCCCCAGGAGGCACAACCTGCTGACATCCTCTCGGGGGAGGATCCTCTACCCAGCCTCCAGTCCCTTTGGCTCATGGCTTGGCTCTTGAAGACTTAGAATATGCAGGCCTGCATCTCTCTGAAAGTGTTCTGGATATCCCGAGAGTGTCCAGTAAGCCTTCCAGTAGGAAAACCTACTCCTCTAAGTGGAAGAGGTTTTCCATTTGGTGCTCCCAACAAGACCTGGATCCACAGCAGGCTGGTCTCCCAGTGCTCTTGGATTATCTGACACACCTTCAGTCACTGCAAATACAGCCATCTATCTTGAAGGTGCATTTAGCAGCTTTCTCTGCCCACCTGTCAACAGGGAAGGCCCTTTTCCCTCTGCACATCCAATCTTCAAGAAATTCTTCAAGGGGTTGCTCCACCTCCATCATCCTTACAGGGAGCCTACTCCAGCATGGGATCTCAATATATGCATAGGTCAGCTTATGCAACCTCCCTTTGAACCCATGTCCTCAGCAGAACTCAAGTTTCTGATTTGGAAGACTGTATTTCTAGTGGCCATCACTTCCGCCAGAAGGATCAGTGAGCTCCAGGCCTTGTCAGTGGAGCCCAACTACATTGCCCCACACAGGGACAAGATTGTCCTCTGAACTAATAGGAAGTTCCTCCCCAGAGTGGTCTCTGACTTGCATCTTAATCAGTCCATCACACTACCTGTGTTCTTTACAGACCATTCCAGCTCAGGTGAATGCAGGCTTCATAGTCTGGATGTAAAGAGGGCCATCAGTTACTACATGGACAGGACAAGGGAGCAGAGGAAGGACTGTTCTCAGTTGTGCCTTACCTATGGTGAGGTGGCCAAGGGCAGGCGAGCCACAAAAAAGACCATAGCCAGATGGATTGTGGCTTGCATCCAGTTTTGCTATAGCAAACTGGGGAAGGACCGACCAGCAGGCCTGAGGGCCCATTCCACTAGAGGGACTGCTGCCTCAATAGCAGCTGTCAGAGATATCCCCTTATTGGACATCTGTAAAGCAGCCACTTGGAAGACTGTTCACACATTCACTAAGCACTGCTGCCTGGACACCCAGGCCGGAAGTGATGCCGGGTTTGACACAGCAGTGTTGCAGAGCCTATTTCCCATGTAGGTTCTGTGCCCACCTTCAGGGGCACTGCTTTGTAGTCTGCATATGTCAGAATACAGCAAGACTTCATGTTGTTTGAAGAAAAAATTGCTCACCATAGTATTGTTATTTCTTCTAATGGAGTCTTGCTGTATTCTGACCTCCCACCCTGCCTCCCCTCCGGAACCTGGGGAAAAGGGTGGTTCTCTGCACTTCAGTGATATTTCTTTCACCCACCAGTGGGTAGGTTGTTTTTCTTGGGCATCAGTGACTTGAGTCTTCTTCATGCCCTATTTGATGGTTGTGTTTGCCCCGTGGGTGTTTTGGTGTGGTTATAAGATTTTCCTATATCTCTCAATTAGTAAGCTTCATAAGAAACTGATCAGTTACTAGAATGTATCGAGGGCAGTGGTTTGAAAACCTGGCTCAAGTTCAATGTTCTATGCATTTGCATACAGTTTAACTCTTTGTTTCTCGGGGCAGCTGAACCGATCGATCATACTGCATTTGTTAGAATACAGCAAGACTCCATTAGAAGAAACAACATTACTATGGTGAGTAATTTTTTTCTTTGTTTAACACAACAGGTGGTTAAAATGATGGGGTAACTAACAACTAAGTACCTCAGTGACAAATTATCTCTCTTCAGCCTTAGAGCACTGTCATTTTAAGAAATAAATATCTAAAAGTGATATAGAGACTGACAAAATACTTCACTTAAACACACCAAACTGATGTACAGAAATAAAATGAGAAATCAGAGACTTCAGACAGAAAGTAATAAAGAAGAAAGACTGAAAAAAATAGGACAAATCTCCTGATCAGTCAACAACTGTCCAGAACTTTCAGGACTGCCTTGTTGGCTGCTTACACCTCCCCAATTCCCCAGCAGTGTTTCTCAACAGAAAAAAACCAAAAATAAAAATGTTTTAAAGTGTCTTCAAAACCAGATACTAGAAACACCAGTATAGCAGCAGAAAGCATGCTAGCACAAGTTATGAGTGAAAAGGAGTCAAAAAGCTTGGTTATATTTAGATGGATATTTTTCTCATGCAAGCACAGGGACAGACCTATTGTATCTCCTACTCTTCATAAAACTGCAGTGAACATGGTCTCTTCATGACATACAGCTCATTTCAGTACCATGTGCTCTGCAGTCCCATGGTACATTTTGAACTTTGCCTGGGGGTCAACTTCACTTGCGAAGTTTCTAGTTCACAGCTTTGTGAAGTTGGCATCACCCTGCGAGTTGGCACTTTGCAAAGTGGATTAACTTAGTGAAGTGGGGACATTCACAAATGAACCCATGAAGCAAATTTTCCCAACTTTGCACACCACTAGCTGTACGAAAGGCAAAAGCTTAAAGTGTCAGTTGTTATATATATTTTTTTAAAAAGTAAGGAAATAAAAAAAAAACTACTATAATCTATATATTAGGGTTGGAAGTCCCTAGAACCTTGGTGAATCTGTGGTGTGGTGTTCCTCGGGGTTTGAAGGATCGTGCAACGCTGTAATGTTATTACTCTAATATCAGCATTATCTTATCAGATTAAATATTATAGTTATACAGCAATTCTTGCATGTACAGTGTGAATATTAGAGTAATGCAAACACTACATCACATTATCATTCAAACCCTATGGAACACCACACCACTGATTTGTCAACATTTCAGGAGCTGTTAACAGTAGTTGTGTATTTCTCTACTGTTTGCATTTTGCGCTTCAACCTTAATAGATGCATTAACATAGTTTTTTTGCTATGCACGTAAGTATATCTATATTTATATAATGAGGGTGAGCTGATAAAACATGACATAAAGTCGTGTATCTTCACTCCCATGGAATAAACTTATAACATGTCTACTATGTGGATAAATTACATTTATCCACATAGTAGACATGTCATCGCTGTTTATCCACACAGTAGACACGTCATCCCCCCCCCACCGGATGCCTGCTGGCACTACTTCCCATGTAGCAAAAAAACACATTCTCTCATCACCACAAACACTGCTCTGATATTGCCATGATACACTATAAGTACCACAATACATTTTCTTGCCACCACACATGTTTCTTTTTTTTCCATAAAGTAAATGCCAAACTGTGATCAAACACAGTCGCACTCCCTTCCACACAGCTGCCCACAACGCTACGAGATACCTAGCCAGCTTGAGGTGCATCCCACTCACCTGTTTCCAACCATGATTCCCAAAACTCAGAACTGGATACTGAAGGCACGTCAACCAGATAAATACTTTAATTCATAAAAATGCAAAAAGTAGCACAACATCACAGTGGCTTTTGTAAATCCTGCAAACCGACAAATGGAGCTGCCATATTTTGCAAACTCTCCGACCCTTCAACATGGCCAAAATATCAAATCAGAGCTTGTATTCTGAATGTCACCACATCTGGTACATAGCAACTGCACTAGCAACTCTAACAGCAATCTCTACTACACAGTATGAGTATACAGCGGAGCTGGGGAGCACAGCACAAAGTAATCCTATTAATTTTATTAAAAATTCAACAAACTGCTATAAAAATAATTAAAAATCATCCTAAAAAATCCCTATTGTATAAGTCAGATACATAATGGCCTCTGCTGAATACACAGTTTTTCTGAACTTGCCAAGAGTGACCTCAGGGACCATTACCCATGGCTCCACTACGCTCCACAACATGTGAACTCACCCTAGGTCATTCTCAACTCATTCAGATAAATGGTGTATTCAACGGATGGCCATCACATATATATCTATATACAGTATATATTTATATTCTTTGCAAAAAACCTCAATAATGCACTGGTAACTTAATGCCACAAAATTGGGGAAATGTGGCATTAGGGTCACTCTAACTTCCCACCCTCACCCACCAAGCGGCAAAAAGAAAAACATTAGAGTTTTGGGTCTCTGGAGTCTTGGTGAATTAGTGGCGGGGTGTTTTTTGGGGTTGTCAACCCTAATGCTCACCCCCAG
Organism: Neoceratodus forsteri; assembly: GCA_016271365.2. NCBI lineage: Eukaryota > Metazoa > Chordata > Ceratodontiformes > Ceratodontidae > Neoceratodus > Neoceratodus forsteri. The sequence goes on from CM028131.1 coordinate 1,114,537,579, forward strand.
CCCATAGCCTCCAGTCCAAAGCACAAGGTACAGCTCCAAGCCAGTGCCTCATAGTGATACACCTTTCAAAGGTAGAAAGTATGTTTGGTCACATGTTGCCAACACAAAGGGAGATCATGTAAGAAGTTGTTTGCTTAGGGAATGGAGTGAGTATTAGGGTTGACAACCCCAAGGAAGATTCCACCACTGATTTGCCAAGATTCCAGAGACCTGAAACCCTAATGCTTTTTCCTTTTTCTACTTGGGGATGGGGGTTGGTAGTTAGAGTTGGAAACCCTAATGCCACATTTCCCTAGTTTTGTGGCATTAAGCTACCCTAACTGGTGCATTAATGAAGTTTTTTGTAAAGAATTTCCTTTTTTTTTGAGATAGTGGAATCGTATCCTCATTCAGGAAGGTCCTGAACCGGTATGGATATGCAAAGCCCTTTGGGCCCTGCACCATGGGAAGATTATGTCCACCTACAGAAGTGCAGGGCCTGGCACATTCATTCTTTACAAAATCACTCTTCACACATTCACTCTTTACACATTCACTTCACACATTCACTCTTTAATTTTTTTTAATTTAATTTTAACCCCAAATTTTCAAAATAGTAATTTTATGGCTGCCCTAATAACATGACATGTAACATTTATAGCATATTGGCCTTAATCACTGGATGAGTGACCTGGAGGGGAGGGGAAGAAATAAGTTGTACCATGTGGTGGGCACCCCAGTCCACTTAAAAGAGAACTGCTTTGATTTCAGGGAATCTATATGCTTGCAGCTAAGAATAGTGTCTGTGGCTACTACTAAAAGGATGCTTTCCATCACTTTGCCCACTACCAATGTCAGGCTAACAGGCCTATAGTTACCTGGCTCCTCTTGTGGGCCTCCCTTGTGGATAGGCACAATGTGGGCTATTCTCCAGTCCTGAGGTACCCACCCAGACTGCAGGGAGGAGTTAAAAATATCTGCTAGGGGGGTGGCCAGGGTATCCTCCTGCTTCCTGAGCACCATGGTGTGGATCCCATTGGGGCCTGGTGCCTTGTCCCCTCTTAGGACCTTGAGTGCATCCAACACCCTACCTCTGGGTATTTCCTCATCCTTTTCCCCCTCTTTGACCACTGTATTCCTGCCTCCTCTCCTACCAGTGCTGTTCTCCCCCACTCCTTGGTGAATATAGAGGCAGAAAAGTCGTTTAGTACCTCCGCCTTCTCTCCCACCTCTTCCATCCACCCACCCCCCCATCCTGAGCTGACTGATCTGCCCCTTCCCCTTTCTTCTTTCCCTGATATACCTAAATAACCCTTCCCCCTTTTTATCCCCTGTGCCAATCTCAGCTCTGCCCCTGCCTTAGCCGATCTCACCACCCTGGTGACCCTCCTGTCTGCCATATCATACTTCTCCTTGGATATAGACCCCCGAGAGCCTTGATAATGGCTATAGGCAGCCTTTTTCTCCCTCACTGCACCCTGGACCTCCTTTGTCCACCGACTCGGCTTCCTAGCTTTGCCCCCCCTTACGGCTTTCCCTCGTGCAGGCCTTGGAAGCCTCCAGAGCCCTATCTTTATTAATTCCCCATCATGCCTCCATGCCCATGCTTGGCCTGATCCCATCTAGATAGCCCCTTAGGATCTGCTCCATGCCCCCAAAGTCTGCCCCTCTGAAATCCACCACGGTCATTCTAGTGTGCTCTACCTTGCCCCCTAGTTCTAGGCAGAACCAAACTGTGGCATGGTCACTACCCGCCAGTGGGTGTTATTCTTTCTCAATCTGTAAAACCACTGCTTTAGGAGTCATGTCCACCTGCTGTAATACAAATTTACATCGTGATTGCCATAATATAAATGTTATACAACTAAGCATAAGTCTCAGTGTCCCCTCCTCAACAGCCTGAACCAGGCCAGAATAGCCTATCACTGTGTTTTCATAGATCAGATATTCTCATCGTGCATTGTTCCACCTAGCAGCTATCATAGTCCAAACAGATTTAACATATGGGCAATCAACCAAAAAGTGCTGCATTGTTTCCTCTTCCTGTATGCATGTGGACCTAGGACACATTCATTCAGCCATCCTTTTAATTTTGCATTACCTTTTAACCCCAGTTTCCCATGGCAGCAAAGCCACACTACATCTCACATTCATGGTGGTGTTCTCTTATCCAACAAATACGTTACATACATACATAGTTGCCAGCAGATTAGGCCTAATGGTCCATCTTGTCTGCCCAATTTAGCTCACTGGTAGTGTATAGTAGCTGCTTTACCTCCCCATTTCCTCCTTTCCCTCTTCCTCCTCCTGTATATCTCTGCTGTTCACCAAACCCCCACCCTGTACTGTGCCCCTGTGCCTGTCCCAACCCTTCTTGAAACCTCCCACAATTACCACTTTTACCCGTTTACCCAGCAGTGCATTCCAGGGTGTCACCACCCTCTCTGTGAAATAATGCCCCCTCGCCTCTCCTCTGCACCGCCCCCCCAGCCAACTTTAGACTATGGCCTCTCATAGTTCCCTCCTCCCTTAACTTAAACAGCCCTCCTTGTTCTCTCTTGAACCCCTTCAGGTATTTGAAAGTCTCTATCATATCTCCCCATCCCTTCTGTCCTCCAGAGCGTACGTGGTCAGCTCTCTAATTCTGTCCTCATATTACAACCCTCCCCCAGACCACTATCATCCTTGTCACCCTTCTCTAGACTCTCTCCAGCAGTGTGATGTCCTTTTTTAGGCGCGGGTGACAGAACTGCACACAGTACTCCAGATTTGGCCTCACCAGTGTGATGTACAGGGGAAGTAAAACCTCCCTTCTCCTGGATGTTATCCCCCTGGCTATACACCCAAGCATTTTGTTTGCCTTAGCCACTACTCCTCTGCACTGCTCCAAGTGGTTCCCTTTAGCATCAATCATCACCCCCAGATCCTTCTCCATATCATCGTGACCTTAAGCTGTACCCCCCAATTGGTAGTTATACCCAGGGTTCCAAAAACCCAGGTGTATAATGCTACATTTGCATGCGCTAAACCCTAACTGCCACACGTCAGTCCAGTTTTCCAGCCTCCCCAGGTCATCCTGTAGTGCCCTCCTACCTTCCTCGCTGTCTACCCTTTAAAAGAGGGTCAATGCAATTTAGAATCATCAGCGAACAAACTAATTTTACTACCAACCCCTTCCCTGATTTCCTCAGTGAATACAGTAAAAAGATAGGGCCCAAAACTCAACCTTGTGGAACCCCACTGATTACCTCTCTGGGTGTCGAGACTTCACCCCCTACCACCACCCTCTGCTGTCTATTTCTAAGCCAATTAGCTACCCACCCCACCATTTTATCTCCCACCCCCAGTTCCCTCAATTTCCAAATTAGCCTTCCATGTAGGACCGTATCGAAAGCATTGCTGAAGTCCAGGTACAGGACATCAGTCCCGTTTCGCCCATCCATGGATCTTGTCACCCAGTCAAAAAATTCAACCAGGTTAGTGTGACATGAGTTGCCTCTGAAAAACCCAAGTTGGTTATCATCCTGAAAGTTTCTATTCAGTTATAATTTATGCAGCTCACACCCTTATAGGCTGGGTCTATGGTATACCCCTGTTCCTGTATGGTGTTGTACAATGAATTCATATTTGATGTGGTAGCTTGTGCCACCATCAAATGCCATTTCTGAATTTTTTCTATAAAGGGCTGGGCATACTTAAAGTCAGTTTTGTTTTTCACAACACAGTAGGGGACTGGTTCAATTGTTCTAAAATCGGAGAGAGCCATATCTTTGCTACCTTCTTCCATTCATTACCAGTTGGTGAAGTGAATCTCTGAGTATTAAAGAAAATAAATAAACTATATAAGATACTAATAGGGTTCAGGAGGCCCAATCCATCAAATTTATAAGGTAGATACAAAATTTCCCTTATCATGGTGTTCCGTTTGCTTCCCCAAATTATCTGAAACACCAAGCTTAACAATGTTGTCTCAAAGCATCTAGGAGGAGGGTAAACAATGCTTAGGTAGGTAAAAATAGGAAGTAAGAAGGTCTTAACAATGGCCACCTTTTTTTTTCTTTGTTTGTTACACATTTTCCAAATTTTAACTTTTTCAGTACCAAGCTGGATTTTTTCTTCTCACTTTACTAGTGCCATGTCCCCTTTACCAAATGTTATATCTAACAATGTTATTGGAGGATCAGAGATTTGAATATTATTTATGGTTTTTACCTTCTCAGTTTGTGCACTAAGAATATATCCTTTACACTTGGAATGATTAATCCTTGCCCCTGACTCAGAAGAATATTTTTCAACATGAGCCATAGCAGACACTGCCATTTGAGTGTCAGGTACCAGTAAACAAACATCATCTGCATAGGCAGTGATTGCTACTGTTTTATCAGTGTCTAGTATCGGTATTCCCTGTATTCATGAATCTTGTTGTATGACCTTTAAAAGAGGGTCAGTGCAAAACACATACAACTATGGGCTCATTGGGCAGCCTTGCCTTAACCCCCCTACAGATATTCATTAGTGTTCCCTGAAATCCATTAACTAAAGGAACTGTACAGTGGCACTGAGGGTTTGGGTGCTGGATGCCACACCTCTTGCCGTGCCAGTGACCCGGGTTCAGGAGTGGACTCAGGTGGCTGAGGTCTGGCAGGGGAGGGAGAGGATGGAGCATCTGAATGACTGCTTTCCTCTCCTGGGGGTGGGTTCTGGGGCTGCTCCGTGTAGCAGTGACCTCCTGTGGAGACCAAGGGTACTACAGATGCTGAGCCAAACAATTAAGCAGAGTGGTGGTGAACGTCAGCCACTTGATTGCGCTGACATCATTGCATGTCCACACTCTGGGGCAAACTAACATGGAAAATCCCCGTCTACGGTGATAGGTGAAGGCACCTCTGTCTCCCACCAGGCCACACTCCCAAATACCGGACACACTCCTCTCCATGCCAATTACCCAGTCCGGCACACTTGATTCCAGATAGAGCACCCTGGGTGGATAGGGTGGCCCCACCTCATGGGGGTTTAGAGCCGTGGGGGTCTGTCGGGTTGGTGCGAGAAGAGGAGATGTCTCAGGTGGGAGGTAGAGCTTGGGAAGAGGCGAAGGATGCCAGAGAGAGTTCCCTGCAAGGTGGCACATAAAGAAAGTTGGAAAAAAAAAACTATAGGAACTGTTGATGCAATCTTACATATTGCTAGTAACCATCCACAACATTTTTCAGGTGTTCCATATCATTTCAGTACTTTTCCCATATATCTGTGAGGCATTTTGTTGAAAGCCTTTTCTTGATCTAACAACAGTCAAAACCCATGCTTGTTATTTTGCCCACCCATCTCTACTACTTCTCTTATTAACCACAAGTTGTCATGGATGCTCCTTCCTACCACCAAACAAGTTTGCCCCTCTGCTATTAAGTAGGGAGCCATTTTAGCTAATCTGGTAGCCAATACTTTCACTAGAAATGTTAAATCTATGTTTAGGAGGCTTAGAGGCCTCCAATTGTTTAAAGACACATCTATCACCTTTTTTGTAACGAAAACTTTGTAAAGAACTACCAAACTGAGGATTAATAATTCCATCTTTCAACATACAATTAAAAACTATTGCAAGGATTTCTGCAAGTTCCATGGCTAATTTTTTATAAAATTCCATGGTCAACCCATCTGGCCCTGGAGAGGTATTATTTTTTAGGTTCTTTTCTTGTGTAGTAATGGGAACACTTAGAGCATTAAGGACTTGCTATGGAAGAGTGGGAACTTGAAATGAGTGAAGAAATAGGTTCAATTGCTCTTCTGATATGTGGGGGTCGGAGCGTAGTTCTGTCAAATATGCAGAAACTGTATTAAGAATATTTGCATTGGTACTTACTACCTTACTTGAGGGGTCATAAAGCTTGGCTATTACCCTACTTTGAATTCTTTGTTTGCAGCTTTTAAAAATGTCTCCAGTAACAAGTTTGCCTGGAGGACAAATTATATGCCCATATTGTAAAGAATTCACCTGACAATATTGTAATTTTTCCATCTCTTGCATTAACGCATGTATTTGGTCAGTATAGAGTCCATACCCATTATTAACCAGAGACATTATCTTAAATAATTGGGCCCTCAAAGTTAGATATCTTTTGTACTGCTCATTACTTAATTTACCTGCTCGCTGCTGTAACAATTCTTTAAGGTGTTTTTTTATATCTACCCACCAGTTGCTTAGATTATTTTCTAGACAAGTTACTGATTTTCTTGCATTCAACAAGTCTTTAATTTGTTGAAGAATTTCAGGATTTTCAAGTAGTGTGGAATTCAATTTCCAATAGCCCTTTCCAATGGTCTGGGCTTCCATTAGATTTATGTGAGTGTTTAAAAGTACTGTATATGGTCCAAATTTTCAATCAGAAGTACAGCTGCTTTATGTACTTTAAGAACTTTAGAAGCAAACAAAAAGTCAATCCTTGTTGCTAATGTACTTTTATGGAAGGTATGGCCCCCACTAGGTTGAATGCTCCTGTAAAAAGTAAGATCTGCGGTTGCAAGTATCTTTTTTTAATTTGTATTGCAATACTGTTTAGAGGTTTTGGCCCCTCTATCTGAAGTTTGCAAAACACAATTAAAATCTCCTGCCCAAATTAAATTTCTCATGGTAAACAAGTAAGGCTTAATCTGATGGAACAAGTCAATAATTTGAAGATAGAGGGGGGTGACTCAGGGGCATTGTGAGGAAGTATTTTTTCACAGACAGGGTGGTGGACGCATGGAACAGCCTTCCTGAGGAGGTTGTGGGGTCTAAACTGTGGGAGAATTCAAGAATGCATGGGACAGATGTAAGGCAATTTTTGTGGGGGGTAGGAAGAAATAGGCTGTTGGTTAAATAGGATCTGCAGCTTATCTTCTAGGTAGGGAAATGGGCAGACTAGGTGGGCCAAGCGGTCCTTATCTGCCATCAAAGTCTATGTTTCTATGTTAACCCTTCCCTTTTTGGTTTGCAGTGCATATATATATATATATATATATATATATATATATACTGTATATATATATATATATATATATATTTATATCTCTGTTGATTACCCTCCATACTGTATTCCTGTGGTCAAAAGCTATGAGAAGAGCATGTCCTGGGCTTATATCCACTATCCTGGTTACTTTATAGTCATATCCTGTAAATAATATCCCTATCCCATCACATCTATCAGTACCATAAGAATAGAATGAAGGCCCCGGACACCACAATTACTGTGCAGTGGAAATTTCAGAGGTAGTATTTAACCTAGTGTCCTGCAGAAAACAAATATCCAGTCCTAAATCTTTCAAAATAGAAATGTTAACAAGTTTTCTTCATGCATTTTTAATACTGTTCACGTTAAGAGTGGCAATCTTATAGATTTGTGATAAATCCATAAAAATATTAAGTAGGTTTTTCTAGTCTCCTACTTTTTCTGGTTTGTACCCCCAGAGATATTTGCTGTGCTTTTCGAACTTCAGCAGCTAGCCTTTCATCCTCTGAGTCAGATGAAAGGGCATGCTGGGAGGGGATGGTAGATGATGTTTCTGATTCTCCCTCTTGATCAGAATTTTGGGATTGTAAAGCCTCACCATAATGTTTTTCTAATTAGAGATGTATTTTGAGATCTTAGATTTAGGTTGTTGCCCCTTCAGTGCCCTTTTTTGTGGAGACACTAGTCCTTTTAGGAGGAGGCATTGCCAAGTTATTGTTAATATGAGCGGTAGGGTCTTTATCCCCAAGGGTAAGTTCTGTGGATTTCTGTGGCATTTCCACATGTGGGTTGTCTGTTCCAGCTGGGCCTGCTATCATAACAATGCTAGAATTTGTGTCTGATATAATCTCCATCTCTTGGGGGGGGGGTGTCCTCTGAAGGAGATGGCTTGGTGGGGCACTTTGGGGGAATGACTGCTCAGGTGGGGATTCTTTATCTTGTTCTTTTCTCTTTTTCTCAATACTATTTTCTGTGCATTAGTTAAAATTACATCTTGGTCTATCATCATGGTTATGAGTGGCCCATTGACATGTTATATAAGCATGTCCCTTCTCTTCACATAGCTTACAGTTCAACGCATTGGTGCAAGAATTACTATTATGCCCATATTCTAAACACAAATTACACTTGATTGTTTTGCTGGCATTAGTCAAGAGTAGCGTAGACCCACATTTAAAACATGTTTTTGGTTGGCCCTGGTAAAAGCATTGGGCTCTGTCCTTACTCAAAAAGAAACAACTAGGCAGGTGTTTAGGTCCCTGTGCAGTCATTCTTAATTTGACTCTAAATTGCCACCCCCCTGTCCAGATGTGTTCCTCACCCAAAATGGGTTGGGGTTGACAAAGAATATCACAAGGTTGTGATAACCAATGTCTAATATTGTGAACACTGACCCACTTCATTCCTAAATAAAATGGTCACCTGACGAGTAGTGGATTTTGTTAAAGGAATTGCTCTGAAGGGAAGCCATAAGGCAGTGTATGTTTAAGCTTTTCATATTGTGTGCAAAATTCATCTAGCCCTATTGATGTCTTGAAATTGACATCAAATAAAGGGTCACCAGAGGCATGAATTAGGGCTTAGACTTCACTGAAAAAGAAAGCCCCGCATTGATTCTTTAATCAACTTCCTTCCTACATAAATTCTGTTAGGCTGAATTTCTAGTCCCCCAATGTATTGCAAACACATCCCATTTCTTCTTTGAGCAGGGGCCACATTTTGAAGCAACCGATCCCTTTGTCTAAATCTTGCCCATAGTTGTGTATTTTCAGAATTTACTTGTCCATTATCTACAGGATGGTCTTCTTCCATTTTCTCTCTCTAAGTCGTATTCTAATTACTAGTGCCTTCCACAGCAGAGTCCAATTCTGAGGAGAGAGAGCCCAGTGGGGGTACTAGACCTGGGATTGTGTTGGTCATAGACCACATCCTCTACATGTAAATCCAAGTTGGAGCCATGAACAAAGGGAGTTTCTAGTCCCCACTTGTCCATCTGTTGGTAAACTAGGAGACATTTCAGGAGCTGTATGGGACTGCAAAGCAACAGAATCCTTCTCGGCCATGGGCATCAGCTCAGTAGCGGTTGGCATCTTTGATGTTGCTGTGTCATGTAACTCAACTGTTCTCGGTCTGACAGAGTCAGCTGGGGCCTCTGTCTGTGCTGTACTGGCATTGAGCACATTTTCATCACCTCTCACAGCTGCTCCTGAGTTACCAGCTGGTATCTCATTCAACAACTCTAACAGAAGAGTTCTTTTCTGCAAAAATAGGGTACGGAGTCACTCTTCCTCTGTTTGTTGGCTCACCCATTCTTGCAGGTCTGTGCTTTCACTTTCCATGTCCATTTCTTCTATGTCCAGATCCTGATTTTCAATCTCCAATGCTGGACCTGCAGAGAGGGAGGGCAGCTCTCCTACAGGTACACCAACCTCATCCTCTCGCTTCAGCCATCTGTCCACCATGACAGACGTCTACACCAACAGCAGTACAAGAGTAAGGGATTTTCCCCACTGTCCTGGCCAAATTTCTCCCCATTCACTAAATAAATGTCACCAACAGCTTAATCTGGTTCTGTAAGTCAGTTTACATATTCCCTTTCCCTTGCCCCAGGGTCGCACCTGGAAATGAGACGTGGCTCAGTGTGCCTCCCCTGGTCACAAACTTTCAAATTATTAAATAAATAAATAACAAGACATCATCATTAGGCTTGCTCAGTAATCAGATTCCTATCCATTTTTAAGCGTTAGTATTTTTGGACTCGAAGGCCAAAAATGTTAAATACTAAAAGTGGTTAAAACAGACTTGGAATCAGAATCTGATTCCAAAATCTGATTCTGGAATCTGTAATCTGATTTTGGTTTCTGGGAAAAAGTGGAAATCTGTACTTCTTGTCTGCTAGGATTTTTAGAATTTTGGATTCCAATTCAGAACAGGATCATCCAAAATCTTCAAACTCCTATCAGAATGGATTTCTGCAAATTCAGACACACCTAATCATGATCATATGAGGCAATCTTATACTCTTGATCTGCCATTTTATGCCTTAATTTCTTTACTTTGTATCACCCATTGTGCAAGTAGTTCATTTGCTATGGCAAAAAAAAAAATAAAAAAAAATAAATAATGGGAACAAAGAACATCCCTTCCCTGACCCTATTTGCAGTTTACATTTCTAAAAGTCTACTTCATGACCTTTCATGATAGTTATGGTGCTGGTACATAATTTCTTGCTCTGACCTATAACATTTGTGGAAACATTCATTTTAGCCACAACTTTATATATGAACTATCAGGATACCCTGTTCAAAACATTTTATGCATCCAAGCCCATAAAAATCATATTCATTTTCTCACTCTTACTTTCCTTTGTATGGTCAGAGATTTCGTATGATCACTCATAATATACCGCTAATAAAGACTGAATGGACTAGCTACATAGTTTCTGGCAATAATATTTCCATTATTTGAGTCAGAAGCTCTGGAAGTATTTTCATATCCACATTTATGATTGAAATGGGTCTGTAATATTTACATGTGACTGGATCTTTCAGTATAAGGACATTTCAGACCAGAAATACATATAATTTCTGTCCTAACTTCTTTTTCATTTTCTACACCTTAGTTCAGCAGTTCTTTTAATTGGCTATATTTATTTTATAACTTGAGACATTTCAATGTTCATGAATCCCATTTAATGAAATCTTGAATAATTTTCAGGATTTTTTACATATAAAAGACATCATCCTTAGGCTTGCTCAGTAATCAGATTAATCAGATTCCTTTCCATTTTTAAGCTTGAGAATTTTTGGATTGAAGACCAAAAATGCTAAACCCTAAAAATGGTTAAAACAGACTTAGAAGCAAAATCAAATTCCAAAATCCAATTCTGGAATCCGAAATCTGAGTTTGATTGCTGGAAAGAAGTGTAAATCTGTACTTCCTGTCTGCTAGGATTTTTAGGATTTTTGATTCTGATTTAGAATTGAGTAATCCAAAATCTTAAAAAATCCTATCAGAATGGATTTCTGCAAATTCATACACAATTAGTCATGATTATATGGGGCAATCATCTTATGCTCTTGATCTGCCATTTTATGCTTTAATGTCTTTACTTTGTATCATCCATTGTGCAAGTAGCTCAGTTGCCATGTCAAAAAATGGTGGGGACAAAGGACATCCTTTCTCTGTCCCTATTTTCAGTTTAAATTCCTAAAAGTATACTTCATGAAAATTCATGATAGTTATGATGCTGGAATATAATGCTATGCTTTGATCTATAAAGTATGTGAAAAAATAAAACATTTCATCCACAACTTTATATATGACTTTTCAGGATAACTTGTTCAAATTCATTTGTGCATCCAATCCCATAAATATCATATTCATTTTCCCACTGTTACTTTCCTTTGTATGGTCAGGGATTTTGTATTATCACTAATAACCTACCTCTAATAAAACCTGATTGGCCTGATTGCATCAACTCTAGTAATAATATTACCATTATTTTAATCAGTAGCCCTGTGAGTATTTTCATGTCCACATTTACGATCAAAATGGGTCTGTAATATTTACATCTGGCTGGATCTTTTTTCATATTTTGCTACGATGGCATGTGTCCATCATTCAGGATCTCCCCTGTATGCAGTATTTAACTGGAGGTATCTGGTAATAGTGTTAATATACTTCCAGTAATTTTCATGTAAATCTCCTTGGTTTCTGTTTCAACAGATCTAAGTGCCATTGCCATTTCCTTGGTGGAGTTTACCAACCTGGAGAATTCTTATTCACTCGATCTGGTCCATGGTAAGAGATTGCATTTAACTTACTAAACTTTCAGCATTTGTTTCAGTCTACATAAAGGAGGGTTATCATAGGTTGGCCTCAAAAATCACTTCAACTAACCATAGTGCCTCCCCATCTAAACTACTATAGGATCATACAATTATTTTAAATAGTTGTCTTTCATCTATATATTCAGTTTATTTTCTCATGCTCTCTCTCTCTCTCTCTTTTTGTCACTTTATTTTTCAGTTCATCTGGTCACGTAATTGTACTGGATACTCAACTGCTAGACATTTGAGCACTTCAGCTCTGAATATAATTCTAGGCAGCCACTTCGGATTTTTATGTAAATGTTGGCTACTTGCATGTTGTATTTTTTGTAGCCTGTAAACAATATTTTCTCTCACTTAAGAGCCATCACTCTGACTGCATCTGTTACCAAGTGCATGGCACAGGCAACTGGGAATATCAAAGACAGCAACAGTGATGTCATTAATGAGTAATGCTCAGAGATACACAGTGTAGTACAGTAGATGAGGCATATGCAGCTGTTTATAGTACAGCACAAAGCCTTATAAAAGCATACAATCGGACAGTATTTAAACAGTGTCATAGCAATTTCTAATAGCATGAATGCAATGCTGCATTATTATTTACTTACACAGCATTGCATTCACTCTCATAAGTCCTGACTGGTCCTGGATGAAAGATTATTGCATACTGTAGTGAAGATTCTGCTGTCTCTTGAGGCAGAGAAACATTTTTCTACCTAAGCATTGAATTCTGCCCCTTTAAAATTCCAGCACCTGTGCTGGGATCCAGTGGAATTTTTCTAGATTCAATATAAATCCTACTTGAGTCAGCAAAAACTTTTGTTTCTTCCAGTGTTGACAGAGTCTGTTCTCTTATTTTCCCACATATCAGCCAGTCATCTAAGTATGGGAACACTGGGCCCAATTCCAAGACAGTTACACCAGGCGTAAATGCAGTACGCCAGGCCTGACAGTGCAAATTGCAAGTTACGCCAGCGAGTTGCGACATGCGCGATTCCAAGAGAACACTTACGCTGCACCCCGCAACTGTAACATATACTGCAAGATCCAATGCAGATATGACAGAAAATGTGTACGCCACTGCATAATGCTGCCTATGACAGGTGTAACACACCAACACCACCGAACTGCTATTCCAAAACAGATGGCATACAGAAATACAGCAGATGAAGGCCACATAAGTTAGAACAGGCAAAAGCTGTCTTAAACAGTGCACAGACCACTGGAACACCCCCCCCCCCAGTCAGACAGCATCACAACACAAACAGCAGTGCCCCAAGGTAGACCACAGTACAAACAGTGGAAGACCCGAGCCAATGCACCTAGTACACACAGGACAGAGTGAAAGGGGCAGCAATGCATGTGCCAATGGCATGGGTGGCATAGAAGGCAAAGGGTGCACAGAGGCCACAAACACAACAGTGGGACGATGGCACCACCAGGCAAAATGCCCCTGCCATGGCCACTAATGCATGTAATCAGTGCAACCACAACAGGGACACAGCACTGGGTGGCACAGACCTGTAGACATATGGTGGTGAGACACACCAATGTCTGTGCCACTGGTGCCACCCACAGGGTACATTGGACCCCCTGGGCAGAAGGGTACCATACAGGCCCAAGACCACCACACAACTAGGACATGCAATGTGTGATGGCATGTGGCCCGGACCTGGCACGGTGCTCTTCTGCAGACAGGGTACCATGCAGCCAAGATGACCCATGCATGCCCATGGCTGTGAGGTGCACAGCTGGCACACAGCAACCATGTGCACAGTAGGGATGCACAAGTGATGGTGCAGCACCATCACATGCACACTGCATGGGCACAGTGAGATACACATACACGCACACACAGACCACAGACAGATGCACAGAGACATTGGTGTGTAAAAGGCATTTAATGCAACAGCATGGAATGAAAACTAGGCAGCAACAACATGAATATCTACAGCAACAACAACGACAACAATAATAACAACAACAGCAATAGGAAACCTCCCCCCCAGTACCAAGTACAAACAGCAGCAGTGTAGGATATGGACTGGGCCCATATGTACCCCCCCCACAGATAGCAGCCCCCTAGCAACCACTGCCACCCACCCAGGCAAGCAGCTCAACACAGACACCCCACACATGGGTGCCCCCCCCCCGTGCATCAGGAAACACAGTCCACAAGCTCTCTGCCCCGCAGATACACGGCAGGTGCCTCATCCAGCCCCAATGGACACACAGTATGTTCCAGGCCCCCAAGGCAGTGCACACCCCAACTGTCCATGGTCCCAGTCCATGCACTGACATGACTAGTGCCTCTGCAGTGCAGAGAGGAGAGCTCTGAGTGAGTCGTGCAGGCATGCAACATCCGCCATAATGGTGGAGATGAGCACCACCAGGTGCTGGTCACCAAGTGCCAGCTGCCCTGGGTACAGGTTCAACTGCAGGCTCACCTGGCCCTTGGGTGTCTCAGCAGCAGCGTAATGGCTGACCTGCAGCTGAGGGGCAAGGTCACTGTGCCCAGAGTGGTAGACAGCACCAGCATCCTGTGACATGTCTTCCACTGACCTGCTCCACTACCAGGTGCTGCTCCACCACAGCCTGACCAACCGCAGGGCACTATGCCCCCACCCCTGCACCACTGCACCATGTGTCCCCACCTCCAGCACCCCTCTGGCCATCACTGCCACCTCTGGCTCTCCTGCAGAGTGTTCCACCTCAACCAGGCACTGCTCCACCTGCACGGCTTCCACAGGCACATCTGCAGCACCTGGATCCTCCGCAGCCTGCTCCGCCATGGGCACCGCCGCGTGGTACCACTTGGATCCCTGAGTCCCACTGTTCCAGGAGTCCTCCACAGTCATCACATCCCCCTGCACCTCCTCATCCATTGTAGGTGGTACTGGGTGTACCCTGATGCACTGGCATGTTCGACAGCAGTACTCCTCTGCATCCTGGGCCTTCAGGTCGGCCATTGCCCACAGCAGTGCCTCCTGCTGTGGGGCAAGGTGGCTTCCACCACCTGCAAGGGAGAAGGGCACAGGTCACAGCAGGAAACACTGTATGGATCAGCACACATGCTTGTGTGCCACACAGCACACACCGCAAGCAGTGCCAGGCACACACACACACCATCCACAACATGGTGCACGGTGGCAGGCACACTGGCATTGCACAATGGCCACAGGCACTGCAGGTGCACATGGCTAGGCCACATGATGGAGCACAGCTGCCTGCCACTGCACACGTGACCATGTCCATGTGATGCAGGCACCCCCCCCTGCAGCCACCCTGCTGTGGGCATGCTGTGCGTTGGGCTGTGATGGCACCTACCTGACCACCTGTGGCCATGTGTCCCCCACTGCCGGTGGCCATGCTCATGTTCTAGGGCTGGATGCTCCCACTGTCCATGCTGGCTGGGACCTGCACCTGTGTGGGGGAAGAACACTGTCATACAGGTACGCCACAGCAGGGACATGCATGGGTTGTGGAGTAGTGGTTGTGGCATGCGGCAACATGTCATCATACCCACCTTTGGTGCAGCCACCGCTGGTCCTCATTTCCCAGTCCCACCATGCTGACATGTCGAGTAGGCATGTTAGTATCTCTGGCTCCCACCTGGCCAGGTCCTTCCACCTGTGTTGCAGCTGATGCATGCTGCAGGACATGCCACAGACTGCACTGATGCGAGCTGCTATGGCACGCCACACCCTCTCCTGCTCCGTGGTTGTGCAGTGCCTACAGCCGGGTGGCAACAGTGTGGTGAGCCACTGCTGTACCTGGTTCACCAGCTTCGTCGTCTTCTCTTGGGTGTAGTTTGGGGCATAGCTACTCAGACTTACATCCCTGCTGTGTGACATGGTGATCCGTGACCTGCAACATAACCGTGACAGGGTCACCGGCTGTGGCTGTACATGTGGCAAGGCACAATCACCTTGGGCAAGGCACCTACCTTCACTGTGTTCCTGGTACACCCCTGATGGCAGGCCTGCATACAGCCGTGTGGTGCCTGGATGGGGAAAAGGAAGCATGGCAGTGAGCACAGGTGTCATCTGTGAGTGCTGCATTTGTGGTGGTGCTGCTCAGGGCCCCCACCTCCCACTGTTCCATGTGTGCCACACCTGGGAGTACTGATGGGAGGCTGCAGTACTGATTGCATGTACCACATGGTGCACACATACTGTGCAGCACATCAGAATATGCAATGCCCCTCACCCATCCCAGAGGTGCGTGTATTGCACTGTCACAGTACCTACCGATTGCCATTGTGTGTCCCACCTGGTGTGGCATACATGTACAGTACAGTGTCAATTGCATGGGGTACATAGTGCTGTATATGTGTGCAGGCCGAGCAATGCCCAGGTACCCTCCCATACCCCTCCATCTCACAGCATCTAACATCATAGCATTGTCCTTCACATATCATAGCAAAGGGCCAGTATGTGTGGCACTGTCTTATCCTGCACATTAATATGTCTACAGACAGTGGGCCCCATATAGTTGGCGATAAGGACTGTCTCTATCACTGTAGGACAATGATGTAATGGGTTGTGTGTCCAGACAGGGCTTTGCCATCCTGAGAAACAACTGTGCACCTATGCAGAGCAAGGTATATATGAGTGTGTAAATCATAGAGGTATGCTGAATCCATAGCAGTTGAGAGGTATATACTCACCAATCAGATGGCTGTGCAGGGTGAACACTGATGTCAGGCTGGCCTTTCACTATACGAATGCTAAGCCTCCTTCCACCGCTGCTAGGATCTCCACTGTGTCAGGCGAGCGTGTTTTGTGGCCTAGCGCTTGCTGATGGTGTCCTTGCACATGTTTCACATACAAGCCACATGTGTGGTGTACTGGACTACTGCACAAATGCGGCATGCATAACACATGACACAGTTGTGCAACTGTGGGTTGCACATGCAGCAAGCACGCAGCTGCGGCCTGCATGACCGCATATGCATTCTGTGTTGTGCAGTATGCGATCTGACATATGTCCTGTCATGGCAGTGATAATAACTGACACCAAGCAGGGGTATGGTGCAGAGTGTTGTACTTGTGACAGGTGGGTTACACATGGGTGACGCAGTGCAATACAGTTCAGTACAGGTGACAACCCCCACACATACCATCACCCAATGCCAGTGCAGTGCACATATGTGACCCCTCACAGTGGACCCCCTGTACTCCCACACACTCTCACACATGCACATACACACCCTGCACACACAGCTTCCAGATGCACCCTGTGCCCACCCCTTGTGCAGCCTGCCCCCACAGCCCATCACTGGCAGCATTGTGCCATGAGTGCACGTCCGTCTTGTGCCTGTCGCTAGCACTCAGTCCTATTCTGCTTTGCAGACTGTGTATATGCATGCGTCCCACCCTGCACACGGTGCACCCAGGTTGTGCCACCACTGTCAATGGGTGCCACTGGCACCACTGTCCTCCGGGTACTGCTGCATTTCCCAGGTTCAGGTGGCACATACTGTGGCAGTGTCCCTCAGCCACTCCCCTTGGGAGCACTGCTGTCCATGGCCTTCATCCATGCAACCGCCTGTGCCATCTCCTGCCGGGAGCCAGTGGTCCTGTGCCCAGTACACAGTGCCTTCTGCCTCATGCCCCTGGTGGAGGGTGTTGCTTCTGCCTTCTTACCTGTCACCACTGCAGCCCATGTTGCCATCAGAGTAAGTCCAATTGCCTTTGGTGGCCAATGTCACCCCAGTGCTGTGGGTGTTGGCGGCACAGGGGGCTGCAGTACCTGTGGTGTGGACGGTGGCACTGGTGCCCATGGTTGAGGTGCTGATGCCACCTGCTGTGTCATGGCTGCAGGGGGTGATGGGGGTGGCGTTGGTGTTGGTGGTGGCGGTTGTGTTTGTGCTGGTGGAGGTGGCAGTGGGGGTGTTGGTGGCACTGTTTTTGGCGCCGCCCGGCAGTGATGCTGTGGACTCTGTGCCTGTTCTGGCTGCTCCTCTGGTGCCACTTGTGTGGCTGCATCATGCCCAGCGCAGTGACCCATGGGCACAGGCCTGCTTGCGTGGCATGCAGCAGGGCCACGAGGGCATTGGCCTGCCTTGCCTGTCACATCACCAACCCTTCGATGGCCATGGTCAGGCAGGTGATGGCACATGTCTGTGCCTGTGCACTGGCCTGTGCTGTGGCAATGGCCTCCACAATATATTCCATGGCACTAGCAGTGGTCTGCACCCCAGTGTCCAGCACCCCTATGAGTAATGCCATCTGCTCCTGCTGTGCCACTTGGTGAGCATCCATGCTGAATCTTATGCAGTCCAGCATCTCCTTCTGCTCTGTGTGGGTGGTCACCAGGGTGTGGCAGAATCCTGCGTAGTCAGTCGGGGTCTGTAGTCATCTCCACCTCTGGTGATGTTGTTGTCCTATTCAGGGCCTCCTCCAGCCTCTGGTAGGATCAGAGCTCAGGTCCTGTGCTATGTCACCCCCCCAGGTTGCCACATTTTAGGTAATCACTGAGGTCCAGCCCAATGTCCTCTTTCAGCTGGTCCCCCACCATTTGTTGCTCCCCCACCTCTGGTGTCTCAGTTGTGTCCTGCAGGGCCTGCCCTGTGGTGTCGTGTGCACTGTCCACTGCCACTGTGTCCACTGCTGCTGTGCCTGTGGGGAGACATCAGTGCATCAGTGGTACATCCAATGTCATGCCTGCTACTGTCCCACCCCTGCATTGCTCTGCCATGCACTGGTGTTGCCACTGGCCATGTCATTACCTGCCCCATTGCCATCTGCCTCTACACCTGTGGGGGAATGTGAGGGGATCAGTGTTGCTGCACCATTGCATGATGCCCATGCCTGCCACAGTCCACTACCCTGCAGAGCCATCTGCTGTGTTCTCTGACACATCACCTGTGGGGTTAACAACAGTGCTTTAGTGCTACCACAACAGTCAATGCCCAACATGCGTGCCACCATCCATGCCACTGTGTCATTGTGTACCTCATGCTGGGTGGTGCTGGCCACCACCTTACCTGCCCCTTGTGTCCACTGCAGCTGTACCTGCACCTGTGGGGGTGGGGAATGCAGTGCATCAGTTCTGCCCATGTGGTGGCTGCACCGCCTGCTGTTCACATGGCTGTGCACCATGCCAAGCTACATTCCCACATTGTCCCCCCGTCTGTGCACTGTTCCACATTGCGTCGCTCTGCCCAACTTTCACGGTTCCCACTGTGCTGCAGCACACTACCTGTGCATGCAGCATGTCACACTCCATCTTGCCCATTATAACATTACATCTACATGTTCCATTTACTATGCTTCGCACTTCCACTTACCTGTCCCTGCATCCATCTGGAACGTGTCCAGCTCTGAGTCTCCATGGACACTGTGCTGGCTCACAAATGCCAGCACCCTCTCTTCGTGTGTGCTTAGGGGTCACACGTCTTGTGGCCCGCCTCCTGTGGCCATCGCCTGCTGCTTGTTGAATGCCTCCTTTGCCTTGGTGTGGCACTTGAGGTCACTGTATCGCTTCTGCAGGTTGTGCATGGTGCGGCATGCATGTGCCACTGCATTGACCTTCTGCAAGACTTCATCCCATGCTGCCTTCCTCTGGAGTCGTTCTTGTTGCTCGCCCTCCTTCCCCAACGATAGGTCTGGTTTTGCCTCTAGCTCCTCTAAGAGAAAATCAGTCTCCTTAGACATGAAGTTCCTCTTCCTCTTCTTGCTACCGCTTGCCACCTCTTCCCCGCTACCCACCATTTCATAGTTCCTACGACATGCCTGCGACTTGCGCACACCTTTATGGTCGTAGAGTTGCAACATGCATAGTGCTACACCGCTCTTGCAGGCTGCGACATGCACTAGCGGCGTTAGTTGTGACATGCGTATTCCGGCATATCTGGCTGCTGTCTTGGAATCTGGCGCAGCTCGCCTGTTGTAGGGATTTTGGTATATCTTCCACATTGGTGTACTTTGCACACTGCTCTATCCACTGTCTTGGAATCGGGCCCACTGTGATGCCCATCTTTTGAAGTGCCTGTTTTAAAACAGCCATTTTCCCTTTCCCAGAAGTGTGTTTTGTAATGATAGGGTGCAGTGAGTGCCAGGGTATGTGGGTTGGTGACAATTAGAAATTGAAATAATTTCAGGTGCTACAGTAATGATACCTATACTGTGTATTTTTTATGCCAGCCAGTGTTTCAATGGAACAATTGTATGTCCAGAACCTCCTCCAGACCCAGGTATTGTACTTTTTTCTTAATTATAAAGATGTTTGATTTACTTGTTTATTTGTTTGTTTATTTATTTATAGATTGATAACTTGGAAAGGCACACTGAGCTGAGGCTCATTTCCTGGTGTGACCCAGGGGTTTTAACTGTTAGCATTTTGAACTCACTAAAGTGCACCTCAAAGCCATCCATTTAGCAAAAATGGACTTAGATTGTATGGCTTATACTCACTATAATTTTGTTTTTTACTAAGACAGAAAATGTCAATTTGAAACTAGGACAAAAGAAGAATAAGAATGATCAAACTTAATCATTTCTCACTAATCAGATTTTCTGCTCCTTGTTCTGATGGGTTTGCCTTTATGGAAGTCATTTTTAGAAGATTAAGAACATTTGTGTAACAAAAAAATAAGTATCTGTGATTTAGAAATAGAAGCAGTTTAGCTCATCATGACTGCCCCCTACTTCTCAGTTGTCTTAACATCTGTGACCAAGTATTATTCTCTCTCTCTCTCTCTCTCTGGCAGACTATTCCAAACCCCATCCTCCCTCTGCATGAAGACTTATTTTCTTCAGTCTTCCTTAAACTGACCCCTACTGTAGCTGCAAACTATGACCACTACGTTGGTAACCCCCTGAAAATCCAGTTTTGTATTCCTATGTTGAACATCTTGGATTTGCACTATGTAAAATTGTACTTTATGTATTTGAGTTTATTAGCATTTTACTACTATAGTTGTTTTTGTTTTCCTTTGTACTCTTCCCCAGGGCACCTGAGCATATTTACTGTTCTCAGCTCACTAGACCTTTCCTTATAATCTTTAAAAATAAATAAATTCTATGTTCAAGTTTTTCATCAATGCCCTATCTTTTATCAGTTTGTACATTAATTTCAATTATACAATGGCAAGAAAAAATACTGGACTCTGATTGGTCAGTCTTGGGCTGGACCCGTGATGTTATCCCAATACAACATCACGGGTCTAGTCTCAGCCTCACTGTGACCCTGGAGATGATTTTGTGGACCTAGAGCTCTTTTTTTGCATCTCCTCTTCAGAAACAAAAATATTTTTCCACACTAATAAAAACATTCTTTAACATTATTTTTTTATTTTATATATAACAACGAGACATTGTATAATAGCAATAATGCCCTCCAGGGTGTGTGTCGTTTGGGATAACGGCACGCCTCAGTTGTTAGACGCACTTGGCCTGCGGCCTCGTGCACAACCACCTGAGGCGTGACATTATCCCAGCACAACACACACTCTGTCGGGCATTATTGCTTAAATAACTCATCTACCTCCTGTTTTGTAAGGTGTACGGTCCCAGTATCTCTAACCTACCCACAAACGTATGGTTCTGTTGCCCCCTATTCATCTTTGTAGCTCTTCTTTGCCCCTGCTTCACCCTTACCACATTGTTTTTCCATGTATAAGGCACAGAATTGGCTATTGTACTTCATGTGGTAAATGGTATACAGTCAGAAGAGATGCAAGTCACAAGTGGGGTACCTCAGGATCAGACCTGGGGCCAGTCCTCTTCAATATCTTCATTAGTGACATTGCAGATGGACTAGAAGGTAAGGCTTGTCTGTTTGCAGATGACACCAAGATCTGCAACAGAGTAGATGATCCAGATGGGGTGGGCAGAATGAGAAGAGACCTGGATAAACTAGCAAAATGGTTGGAAGAGTGGCAACTGGGATTTAATGCAAAGAAGAGCAAGATCATGCACATAGGGAAGAGAAACCCTGAAGCCATCTATAGGCTGGGAGAGGAGTTGCTAGCAGACACAAAGGAAGAAAGAGACTTGGGCGTCATCATCACCAATGACCTGAAATCATCCAAGCAAACCTCTAAAGCAGTAGGTAAGGCTAGGGGGATGTTAGGGTGTATTAGTAAGGGTATCACAAGTTATAAGATGGAGGTAATAATCCCTCTTTACAAGACATTGGTTAGGCCCCATCTGGAGAACTGCGTGCAGTACTGGAGGCCACACCTTCACAAGGATATCAACCAAATTGAGGCAGTCCAGAGAAGGGCAACCAAAATGGTGCAGGGACTGCATCAGAAGACATATGAGGACAGATTAACGGAGCTCAATATGTATACCCTTGAGCAAAGGAGGAGAGGGGTGATATGATCGAAACATTCAAAAACCTGAAGGGCATTAACAAGGTGACAGAATCTAACATGTTTCAATATAAGAAAAATAGCAGGACAAGAAGACACAGCATGAGATTAGAGGGAGGCCAATTAAGGGGTAATGTGAGGAAATTATTTTTCACAGAAAGGGTGGTGGTTGCATGGAACGGCCTACCTCAGGAAATGGTGGATATGAATACAGTGCAGGGCTTCAAACAGGCATGGGATAGGCGTAAGGGAGCAATATAGATGAGTATGAATAGATAGGCCACTGTCTGAGAAAAGGCCGATGGCACATTTGTTAGGTAGAAAAAGAAATGGGCAGACTTGGATGGGCCTTGCGGTCCTTATCTGCTGTTAACTTCTGCTTTCTATGTTTCTATGTGGGAGCTCACCACGGATCTACAGAGTGGTGAAATCAATTTCCTGAACATACTTAACTTTCTCCTAATGAATCCCAGTATTTGGTTATCTTTTGTAACTGTGAGTTCAGTGTAAGCCTTGCATTAGATCTTTTGAAATTATAAATACATGCATGGTGTAGGACAGAAAAGACAGAGTCCATTAAGTCTGGGCTGATGCCCTTATTTTATTTTACTCTGCCCTTTCAGAGATCACCCAGCCTTCCTTTTTTCCTAAGTACCCATTGAAAATGTCCCATCAGAGTTGCCCCATCGGAACAACTATAGCACTATGGCCCATGACACTGGTGAACCATGTATGGGAATGAGCTTGAATCATTGGCCAGGATGAGAAGGACTGGGTGTTCCAACAGATGGTATCCTTCTCTGGGAAGGGAGGGGGAGGGCTTCTTGGCACTGCTGTGTGGTACTGCCCAACCACTGTCACCATGCACTTCTGAAGCCGGAGGTGCAGCACCACAAATCTACAGGAAACCTATACAACAATTACAGTCAGCAGACCAAAAAGGTCAGAAGGCAGAAAATCAAGTTCAGTATTTATTCCAGCACAGCAAGAGAGCACGGCACTAAACCCTATGTTTCTTGCTGTGTTGGAATAAATACTGGATTTTGGATTTTCTGCATGCTGACCTTTTTCTTCTGCTGAGTGCAACCGTTGTATAGTTTTGCTAAGTGCTGCTGCCACCCGTAGGGTGTATGAGTCCCAGAGCAGCAGCTAAAATGATGGAAGGAAGGGATGTTGCAGAGTTTTTGATGGAGTGTTTGTTCAAATTTTTCAACCAGGATCTTGGTCCTAATAAAATCATGGGCTCTAGTTCCATACTGGAATTGGGTTCATGCCATAAACACTGGCGCCTGAGTGCAGTACTAGGGGGATGCGACGCTGTTGTGGTGTGCCATTCTTTCAAATGAAACATTAAACCAATCTCTGGTGTTGTCCTGGTGGGTGTCCAGGTGGAAGTAAAAGAACCCAAGGCACTTTTCACAAGGATTACAGGTTTTTCTCAGTATCCTGGTCAGCATAGCCCTTCCCATAAAAGTGGTTCATGCAGTTGTTGAAGGCTGCACTCAGTGAGAGTTTAGTTGGTGGCCGGCTGAGGTGGTGTGAGGAGGGCTATGCCAGTCGCTGGCTCAAGGTTCAGCTTGGGGGAAGAGCAGAGTGGTGGGCACTACCTGCCAGCATGGGGGAAGGGACTGCTAGACAACCAGGGTAAAGGAATGGTACCGAATTCAATAATGGGCATATCAGGTGGGGGGAAGGACCGCTAGACCACCAGGGTTAATTAATATTACCAACCTCAAGAATGGGCATATCGGGTGGGGGAAGGGACCACTAGACCACCAGGGTTAATTAATATTACCAACCTCAAAAACGGGCATATTGGGGTGGGGGAGGGACTGCTAGACCACCAGCGGGACATGTTTCTGTCAATTTCAAATCTAGGCATATCGGTGCTGGGTGGTGGTGGGGACACCAGCCACCAGGGCTCTGCTGGACCTGCGCACAGCTGCCCCACACCTTGCAGCAAGTCCTCATGAGGCATCATCTATTTGGTGCATGGCCAGGGTTGCTGCAATCCTAGGGACTATGCTGCTGGGACCCTGACAGTTAGAGAATCGAGTGCAGGGTCCCTGGTGCACCGGGCCTTGGCACAAGCTGCCTTTCACCACAGCTTATGTCAGTGTAAAGGCCCTTTGAAACTCATGACCATTGTCTCTAGATATGGACATGTACTCTAGTACTCTAACTAAAGAAAAAATAAATGAAAACATTTATAAAATTCTCATATTCTGGTGGAACATTTTACCAACAAATAAAACTGGAAGATGCCTGAAATCTTTTATAGTGAAAAAAAGACAGGGTCACATTTCTTTCCCAATTTCCCAGTTTCATTGAATTGCTGCTTTAACATTCTTGGCTGTAACTCATCTGGCCCAACTGATTTAGTAATATCTTGTCCAGCTAGATTTTCCGTGAACTGCAGATGGCTAATCTCCATGTATTCATCTATTTCATCTAATCCTCATTTTCCTACCCTCTCTGGCTTTAATCCCTTCCTGTTTCGAAGATACTGAGCAGAAGCAGATATTTAAGCTAATTTGAAATTTCCTTTTATTATATATTATGTTGCCACCTATTAGTGGACCACCTGTTTTATTTGTCTTTCTTTTCTCAATTACATACATGTAGCATTATTTTTTGTTACATTTTACATGTTCCTCCAACCCCTATTTTCTTTTCTTTTTTCATTTTATGCTGAATTTACATTCTGTCATCCTGGTAACATATTGAGTCTGATTACAATCAATCATTAACTACCTCTAAGAAGTTTATTCCAACTATTTCTGTTGCCATATCTGTTCCCCAGTCAATCTCACTATGATTGAACTCACCCATGGTGATAACTGTCACGTCTCATTGCTGCCCTCCGCAGGGAGGCCCACTGGCCGTGCTGGTCACAGTAGTTGAGGTAAGGGAGCAAGGCTTGTAGAACATACACTGCTGAAGGTTTGGGGGGGGGCTGCAGCTGATCCCTGTCCTGGGTTAGTCTAGATTTGAACAGGGTGACAAGGAGAGGGGTTTGGGGGTGCAACGTATGGTGTGGAAGAGGATTGCATTGAGCTCCATCTTGGGTCAGTCTATATTGTACTAAAGGTACAGGGAGGTAGGCAGGATTAGGGGAATAGAGGGAAATTGAGGGAAAACTGTAAATAGCACCAGCTGGGTCACATATAGAGATCTATTACTGGGTGCTGGGACAGTTTGAGAGGGGAGGATGTGGGGGAATAGAAGTTGGTGCAGGAACCAGGATAGCTGGGAGGGTGGAGATGGGAGAATATGAGCTTGTACAGGAGTCAGGATAGTGAAGGGAGAGTTGTAAGCTATAATGGTTGTTGTGGGGTTGCTGTCTTTCTGGGGACAGTGTGTAGAGCAGGGGGCTGTCCAGTGTGTATGACCCTGAAGCAGCTCAGGCCAGAGGTAAGACTGCTCAGTTGGGAGTTGGGAAGGATGGAGTGGGGAGACGGGAGCAGAGCAGTGGAGGAAGGTGTGGGTGGGGAGTGTCCAGGGGAAAGTGGACAGCATGCAAGGAAAGGGAGCTGGGAGGATCACAAAATGTCCAGGGATACTGTATCTCTGCCTCAGAGATCCAGGGTGCCCAGAGTGGAGGAATGGCAGGTGGTAGAAGAAAGAAGTAGGAGGGTAAAAGGAACAGAAGACGCGTGAAGGGGAGAAATTGGAATAGAAAGAATGGGGGGGTACTGATGATGGGGTACCCTTAATGAACAGATGTGTACCATGGACTGGTTTAGGGGAGGGGGAATCAGGTGGCGGGAAAGAAGGTTGGGACAAACCAAAGTCAAAGGCTGGAGGGAAAGGGATAGTCTGGGAGGGCAGAGAAGAAGTAGCAGTCAAGATGGAGCAGAGGATGGTGGAGGGAGAAATATCAGGGTAAGAACGGGGTTGGAGAAGTGATAGCAAGCATGGCTAGCCAGGGAGGAAGGAGCGATGAGGGGGAAAAGGGGATGGCGAAGCAGATGGGAGGGACAGTAGTATAGGCGGTAGGAAGCTGACTAGGGCCAAGGGGCACAGTTGAGTGGGGAGCAGCTGGTATCCTAAGAGTGGAAGGCAAGATGGAAAAAAACAGTTGCAATGGATGGAAGGGCAGTAACTGGGGATTCCATAATTCAGGGTATCCGCTGGGGAAGGAAAGGGGACCTGAAAGCAACAAGAACGGTGGTTTGTCTGTCAGGGATGGCAGTAGAGAAGGCAGGACCATGAATCAGGGAGGTTGTAAGGGGGGCTGGAGGGAAATATAACTTAGTCATCCACTTGGGAACCATTGACATAGCAGGGGAGGAGGCTGAGGTAGTGCAAGGCAGGTCCAGGGAGTTAGGAAGGACCTGCAGGGAGGCAGTAAGCTTTCTGTTTTTTTTTCAGAGGTGTTGCCAGGCTTCAGGGTCAGCACAGTCAGGAAGAAAAGGATTGACGACTTCAATGACTGGCTTAGAAACTGGTGCAGGGAAAAAGGGTTCACATGTACTGGGGACTTAGGGAAAACTGGTTGAATAAAGTACTCTATTTATCAGCTAGGCTACACCTCAGTAGAGAGGACTCAAAAGTACTCAGGGACAAACTGGGGGAATACATAGCCAATGAGCTGAATTTAAACTACTTGGGGGGGTGGCGGGCCAGTAGGCCCAAGGACACCAGGAGGAGAAGGTCTTCAGACCCCTCACTCACACTGGTAGAGGGGATCAGGAGGGAGAATGAGGAGGGGAAGTGGAGCAATTAGTAATAGGGGGTGAGGGGGACAGCACAGGAGGGAGAGAGATTAGCAAAGGAATAGGAAGAAGGGAAGGAGGTGCAGAGTCAAGGTGGAAGGTGGTGCTGAATGCTCGAAGTCTTGGTAACAAGATGGAAGACCTGCAGGCGCTATTAGCTGAGGAGAAGGTGGACACAGCCACAGTAGCTTAGACCTATGTCACACCACACCATGACTGGGACCTCTCGATCCCTGGATACAAATTATATAGACAGGGCGATAAGCAAAGGGGGGGGGTGGCAGTTTATATCAGGAAGGAAATAACTGCACGAGGGAGGAGACGGAAGGGGGTGGAAATACTGAGGATTCAGCTAAGGTCCAAAAAAGGGAAAAAGGTGAGGTTGGGGGTGGTCTACAGACCACCCAACCAGGAAGAGGAAAGGGACAGGGAGCAGAGTTTGCAATTGCTGGAAGCTGCACGGAAAGGAGAGATGGCAATGGTAGGGGACTTTAACATGCCCGAGGTGGACTGTAGCATACCAGCCACATCCTGTGCCAGCGGTCAGGTGATTCTACATGTAGTGCACAGTGGGCTTCTGACTCAGGGCATCACGGATCCCACCTGGGAGAGGTCAATCCTTGATCTAGTGCTCACAAATGGGAAGCACGTACAAGATATAGTGGTCAGGGAGCCCCTGGAAGGTAGCGACCATCATACAGTGTGGTTCAGGTTGGATACGGGTAGGGAGAGCAAACCTACTAAGACCAAATTCCTTAGAGTGGACTTCAGGAAGATGGGCGAGGTGCTAAAGAGGCACCTGACAGGCGTCAGAGTGAATATGAGTGTGGACAAAAAATGGTCCATCATTAAAGAAAGAATACTGGCTGCCACAATGGAGTGTGTTAGCCTTAAGAGTATGAACTACAGAGCTAAAGCACCCAGCTGGTTCTGCTCTGAGGTTGCCCAAGCAGTGAGTGACAAGATATCAGCCTACAAGAGGTACAGAAAGACCAGGAGAGAGGTGGATAAGGAAACGTACCTAAGGTTGGCCAATGTGGCAGTCAAGGTAGTGCAGCAGGCTAAGGCACAAGAAGAACTCTAGATAGTTGAGGGATTCAAAAAGGGGGAGAAGGCCTTCTTTTGTTACATAAGCAAAAAAGGGACAAGATGGATGGGACTGTTAGACTTAGGAGAGGGGGTGAATAGGTAGAGAAGAACAGGGGAAAGGCTGAGGTACTGAATGATTACTTCTGATCCATCTTCAACAGAGAAAAAGATGGACCAGTGCTTACTGGGGGGAGAAAGATGGCAGGGGGAAGGGAACATGGATGTCGTAATAGAGGAGGATAGAGTGAGGGAGGGGCTACTAGCACTGAATGTGGATGAATCACCAGGCCTGGACGGCATACACCCAAGGGTACTGAGGGAGCTGGCAGGTTAGCTCATGGCACTGCTGGAGGTCCTCTTCAATAACTTCCTGGAGTCAGGCATGGTGTCACAGGAATGGAGAATGGCACATATGCTGCCCCTCCATAAGAGTGGTCCCAGGGATGAGCTGGGGAATTACAGGCTGGTCAGTCTGACCTCAATAGTGTGCAAGGTCATGGAAACCATAAGGAAAGGTTGATAGGGTATCTAGAGGAGAATGGTCTCCAGAATGAAAGGCAGAATGGGTTTGTGGGAGGTAGATCATGCCAGAGGTATCTGATTGACTTCTTTGACTGGGTCACTGGGGCAGTGGACTGGGGCCAGGCAGTGGATATCCTTTATCTGGATTTCAGCAAGGCCGTTGTCTCTGTACCCCACAAGAGGTTGATCAGAAAACTGTTGGATCTTAGAGTTGGGGAGAAAATGACCAGGTGGGTAGAAAATTGGCTGAGGGAAAGGTCCCAGAGGATGGTGGTAGGAGGAGAGTTATCCAGTACCAGGGAAGTCACCAGCAGGGTCCCATGGGGCTCAGTGCTAGGGCTGGTGTAGTTCAGTGTTTTCATCAGTGACATTGGGGATGGCATTTAGGGCAAAATGTGCCTATTTGCATATGACAGCAAACTCTGTGGGAGGGTGGACACAGTGGAGGGAATACAGGATCTGTAGGATGACCTGAGAAAACTTGAGAGGCAGTCAGGGATTTGGCAGCTGGGCTTCAGTGCCAAGAAATAAGTTATGCACATTGGAGTCAGGAATCCAAAGACTGAGTACTACTGTGGGGGGTCCAGGAAGCAGCAACAGAGGAGGAGAAGGATCTGGGGTGATAATCACTAATGACTTGAGGCACTCAATGCAGTGCAGAAAAACAGCAGCAAAGGCAAACAAGATGCTGGGATGTATAGCCCGAGGAATCAACAGTAGGTAGAAGGAGGTTATACTGCCCTTGTACAGGTCACTGGTGAGACCACATCTAGAGTATGGAGTAGATACTGGTGTCCATACCTCAAGAAAGACATCAACCTGCTGGAGATGGTCCAGAGGAGAGCAACTAAGATGATCACAGGTCAGCAGAGTAAAACATATGAAGAGAGGTTCGGGGCCATGAGGATGTACTACCTGGAGGAGAGGAGGGAGAGAGGGACATGATAGAGACCTTCAAGTACTTGAAAGGGATAGAGTGAATAGTTATACTTGGTGGAAACTACATGTCTCCATCTCAGACTAGAGAAGATGTTACCATGCTGTGTAACAGACAGAAAGATTGAATCCTACAGATAAGATTATTCTATTAGAGGATTTTAACCCTCCAGGGGTAGACTGGGAGGAGAATAAGCATACAACCAAACTGGAAGGGGAGTTTTTGACATCCTTACATATAGCTGGGTTGGAGCAATATGTCTGCCAATCTACCAGGAGCAATCACATTTTAGACTTGGTACTGAACAACATGGGGGATGAAGTCTAGGACTGCATGATAACTACTCCCCGGGAAGTAATGACCATGCCATGGTTGAGTTTAAAATACTGGAGACTTGTGACCATGTACATGGGGTAACTAGCATAAAAAATGATGCACAGTCAGATTTTTAATGCATGAGATCAGAACTAAAAATCTGGGATTGGGAAGACGATTTCTAGGGCAAGTCACTACAAACAATGTGACTTGAGTTAATAAACAAGTTCAATGACCTGTTGACTAGGTATGTATCTAATAAACAAAAATACAATACGCAGGGCAAAACACCATCATGGATGACCCCTAAAATAAAAAACTCATAAATAGAAAGAAAGGGGCATCTAAAAAAGGCAAAAAGGAGAAGACAATAGCAACATGGGTGAAATATTACACATTAATGAAGGAAGCCAAATGGGCTATCACAAAAGCCAAACGGGACTATGAGGAAGGCCTAGCAAATAGGGTGAAGGATAATCATAAATCATTTATACCTATATAAATAATAAGAAAGGAAATGAAAGTAAGACAGGCCCTCTACTAGACCAGAATGGGAATCTGGTGTCAGACATGGAAGCAATAGCAGAATTGCAAAATCTATATTTTGTTTCAGTTTACAATCAAAAAACAAACCAAATCAGGTCACACAAGGACAGTGCCCCTATCATTCCATTAACCAGAGGTATAGAAGCCATCATCAACAGACTCAGTATGCTGGATGCTACTAAGGCACAGAGACCAGATGGTATGCATCCTAGACTGCTCAAGGAATTGGCCAGGGAACTATCTGGGCCTCTCACACAGAAATTTCAGAAATCCTTGGATGAGGGAGAGGTGGTAGACTCCTGAAGAAGAGCCAATGTAACACATATATACAAAAGGGGAAATAGGAAGGATGCCATAAATTATAGGCCTGTGAGCCTGACCTCTGTCATGGGTAAATTCCTGGAGGGGATAATAAAGAAATATCTAGGTAAGTATATTGGTCATTTGGGCATTAGAGACAAGACTCAACATGGCTTCACGAAGAGGCACTTCTGCCAAACAAATCTATTGGAATTTTAATATGAAGGGTCAGCAAAGCATTGGAAAGAGGGGAATCTGTGAATGTGGTGTTCCTGGATTTCACCAAAGCTTTCAACAAGGTTCCACATGGCAAATTAATAGATGTTCTAATAGATATGAATATATCAGGTGCAATAACTAAATGGATCACTTCCTGGCTGACAAATAGGCAATAGAGGGTGATGCTAAGGGAGATTGCTTCAGGTTGGGCTGAGGTGACAAGTGGAGTACCCCATGGGTCTGTATTGGGCCCTTGCCTTTTTAATTTATACATATCCTCAATGAAGGGTAACAAAGGAATGTGGGTGTCTAAATTTGCAGACAACACACACATTGGCACAAGGGTTGATAGTATAGTCATGAAGCAATAAATAATCTGCAGCAGACCCTAAATAGTGTGGGAGAATGGGCAGGGGAGCATAGTCTTCAGTTTAATTTTGAGAAGTGCACTGTCATGCACTTAGGTAAGAAGAATATGCAAGCTGTTTATGTATTGATGGGCAGGCAACTAAAAACAGTCAATGAAAAAAGGGATCTGGCCATTAAGGTTGCAAATGATTTAAGCTTCAAGGGGCACTATAATCAGGTGATTCAGAAAGCTAATATGGTATTAAATAGTATCTTGAGGCACATAAAAAGCAGAGCTAGGGGGTTGATTGTACCATTGTATACCTCATTGGTTAGACCTCACCTGGAGTACTGTGACCAGTTCTGGGCCCCTGGTACTAAAACAGAAATCAAAAACCTGGACAGGGTGCAGAGGAGAGCCATGAGGATGGTTAAAGATCTCAGGGGCATGGAATATCAAGAAAGGCTAGACAGTATTAGACTATTCACTCTGGAATATCGAAGATTCAGGGTAACATGTGCCTTCTGTTCCAAGCATTGACAAACAGTGACTTGTGGAACAATTTGGGCCTGGAGATTTATTACCGGCAGGAGTACCCCATCTGGAGTACTGTGCGCAGTTCTGGAAGCCCATCTCCGCAAGGACATAGACAGGATGGAGGCAGTCCAGAGGAGGGCAACTAAAATGGTGCAGGGTCTGCAACAGAAGCTATACGAAGAGAGACTAAAGGAGTTTAATATGTATACCCTTGAGGAAAGGGGGAAGGCATGATAGAAACTTTCAAGTACCTCAAGTGAATCAACAAAGTCCAAGAGGGTAGCATCTTTCAGAAAAAGAGATGTGCAAGAACAAGGGGACACAATTTGAAGATAGAGGGGAGATAGCTCAGAGGCAATGTGAGGAAGTATTTTTTCACAGAGAGAGTGGTGGACACATGGAACCACCTTCCTGAGGAGGTAGTGGGGTCAAAAACAGGGGAATTCAAGAATGCATCGGACAGACATAAGGCAATTCTGGTGGGGGGTAGGAAGAAGTAGGCTGTTGGTTAACTAGGATCTGCAGCTTATCCAATAGGTAGGGAAATGGGCAGACTAGGTGGGCCAAGCAGTCCTTGTCTGCCATCAAAGTCTATGTTTCTATCACACCCCCTACAGATAAAAGGAGAAACATGTCACACCAGCAGAAGATCTAGCTGGTATAATCGGAGAGTGGTGGCAGCATGGTACTCACTTCCAATAGAGGTGGAAGGAAGTGGAAATATGGAGAAGTTCAAGCATAGGCTTAATGATCACTGTGTATGCAAAAACATTAGGGGCTACTTATAATTCATATGGTGAGCTATACAGACTATCGTCCACCTTGCTCAGTAAACAACTTATGAAACCTATGAATAGGGAGGGTCTCTTCAAGCTGAGTGGCAGCCGAACCACAAGGGGACATATTCTAAAGCTGGAAAGGGGGGAGGTTTAGGAGGAGGTTAGGAAGCATTTTGTCATGGAGAGGGTGGTGGCCAGTTGGAATGCACTGCTGGAGGAAGTGGTCTTGATGACGTTGGTGAGCAACTTCATGAGAGGCTGAGATAGGCATAAGGGGAAACAATGGGGCTTGGGGGAGCCAGATGGAGAGGTAGGGAGTGTAACAGGATGACAGTTTTTATAGAGAACCCCCCCTCTCTATTTCTTCACTATAAGTCTGTTGCAACAGCAGCTCTAATTCTGTTCTCGATTTCCTCTATTTCCCACTTCCCCTTAGGCAGATAGGCCACCTGTCTATAGTTCTTTCTGTCCCTTTGTGGTCTCGTAATGTTAATCCCGTACATACACTCCTCGAATGTGCGCACGACTCCCTATGTGACAGTGCGCACGTTCGCCTTCTCGAAAACGCACATTGTGATGTAAAGTTATTGTGCAGATGTAAATAAAACCGCAAGCTAGGTAACCTCATCTGTAGATTCTGGTATGCAGTTATGTAACCCCCTGTACTGTTAACCCCCTTTACTGTTACCTTTAGTATACAGGTACGAATTTAGAGGCTTTACCCCCCCCACTTTTGTCTGATGTTTTTAATGTCCTGAAAGTCTGAGGAACTCAGGAAGCCTAGTGGCTTATAATTTGACTCTGTTTCTATATATCTGCATCTGGTATGTTGTGACTCCCTCCCTTCAACCTGAAAGTATAAAAGTGTCCTTAGCTGCTTTTACATATTGAAAAGCAAGCAGCATTTCTTTCGGCTTTCTTTAATTAAGCCAAATAGCTGAGTTTGTCAGCCTAACGGTAGTTGCGTTTGTGTAACGCTGCATAGTTGTTTCAACGCTTTAATAAGGAACTTTAAATATATATCAGAAGTCATACCTGTTGGCGGTTTCCACCGTGAAGTATGAACGCTGTGGTTTCTGCCTGCTTTCACTGCCACTCTATAGGAGTTGGCCGGCGATTCCCCCCCCCATTCTTATAGGTTGGTTTGAGGGTGGAGCTTAGTTATGAGAGACAAACTGTCATCTTTTCCATTGCAGAATAATAACAAATACTAAACAACCTGTAATGCTTAATGTAATGTTTAAAGTTGTTTAAAAACAGTTGTTTTAAAAACAACAATAATGCCATAGCGAAAATATGTGGAAGTAGGTGGGGATTGCCATGTCACATGGTACTCTTGCTATATAAAAGAAGGATGTATTCTAAAGCTAGTTAGTTCATTTTGGGTCTAGCTAAGGGCTAGACCCTATGTTCTCATGTGTGGTATATTGCTGGGCTATCAGTCTGAACACATGAAGCCAATCTTTTGATTTCTTTTTTTTTATTTTGTTTGGTCATACAGTACGCTATTCTATTAATGGATCCTGCTGAATAAAAGCTAATTTGTTTTGGCACAACAAATGGTGTTTCTCACTCCTCTGTTACAGGGAGGAATGGGGGGAGTAGGGTCATTAGTGTAAGCTGAGGTCCCTGCAATATGAGGAGACTGGATGGACTGAGCAGCCTTCTTCTGCTGGCTTCTTCATTTGTTCGAATGCCCATTACATCTCCCCATTAAGCACTGTCTCCTAAAAGGAGTCTGTATCAGGCAGTCTTATCAAACTCTGAAAGTTATTGATTTAAGAATTGTACACTCAGCTTTTCTTCAGGCAGCTTCAGTCTCTCTATCTTTTATTCCTATCCTATCCAGCTCAAATAGCTTCATGATTTCTCTTACATCTAAGGCTACCCTACCTCTTCTACACTTTCTATCTCTTGTATATAGTGTCATTCCATTTCTGTACCCATTTTGTCATTTTATGCTCACCCAACAAGAGTTTGATATCTAACAAGCTGCATTTTCTACTGAAACAGGAAGGTGTCCTGAAGGAAAAATCTACTATGACTGCATACATCCTATTCCTGGCCTGCCTACTGCTGGACTAAACTGTCAAACAACCTGTGCAAACCTTGCGATGAATTTCACCTGCCCACCTTTAATGCTATGCCAACCAGGTTGTATTTGCCCACCAGGGTAGGTCCATATACTTAGGCACTTTATTGTTTTTTAAGGACAGAAGAAGGTTAATTTTCCATAAAAAAAGAAAAAGCTGACAGAAATACAGTAAAGCACTTAGGGTCAGATTTTCAGAAGGGGTGGTGCAGACACAGCTGTGAAGTGTGACTGCATTGGTGTTTGAATTTGCATTTAACGTTGAGTTTAAATTTCACAGGGATATTTTTGCTTATGGCAAAAAGTTGCTATCTTGTGCCAGTTTAAGTTAAATGGCTTTCAATGCAAATTTGGCAGGACAGATGGATGTAGTGTTAGACCATCTGTGGGCAGACACAGATGCAAGTTTGCAGTTGAAAATATTTACAGATAGGTCCTGGACAGATCTCATTGAAAATCTTGCCCTAAGTACTGTATATGGTTAAGCATAAGATCTAATTTTCATTATACAGTGGTCTTAAACAATAAAGAAACTTTATTGGCTGAGAGCTGTTGTAAATTCCAGCATATAACAACAGAAAAAAAAATTGATCTTCATTGAGAACAGCATCTCCATTTGGCCATACCTTTGGAACTATAAGCTGTTGGTGTCAGGACCACTCGGAAACTTTTGCTAGCTAGTGGCCACCCACAATGACATACAACATTGGCACCTATAACACTTGGGTGCCCCCCTTGCTCCTTTGGTCTTTCTTGGGAGAGACTAGATGGACAGACTAGAAAGGCAAAGGGGCAGACTAGATGGGCCTAGTGATCCTTTTCTGCTGACATGTTTCCACTGTCAATCGCTTGTTGAACTGTGTCATTTCTTTGATATTTATTATTTTCTAAGGTAACTTTTTCTTATCGATGTTGTTCCTGCATACTGCCACTGATAAAAACTTTCATTTAGATTTTGTACCTGCAGTTACAAGATCTATAATGATAATGCTCACATTTTTTGTGTTCTATATTTGGGCTTGTTCCCACAACATGAGGGCCTACAACACTTGCCAAGGATGTAACCAGACCACAACGATAAGCAAAGGTCTTGAGCTGCGAGCTGGCTTCTCCCTCATGATTGTCCACCATGTGGAAGGAGACACTCAAGCAGTCGGCAGCCCTTTCAGAGAAACACAATGAAAAGGAAAAATTGTTGTTGAACCCCTGCTTCTCCAGCCACCATAAGCATAGAGGCAAAAATGCTTTGCTGGTGAGGTTGAGGTCTCCACTGAAGGAAGATTTGTCTCTGCAATCATCCACTTCGGTAGCTTCACCTACAGCTCCCACCCTATCATTGAGACATCAAGGTCAGGGTCTCATTCTGGCACTGCCATACCTACTAAGGACAGTATACCACCTCTGTCATCAGGTTCTGTTCTGGTGATGATGGCAATCATGAACCCACAACCAGGCATCATCATGTTTGAGGTGCTGACAGCGTTGGTACCAGTCCCATTGACAGGGCCTTATCTGTCAGCACCGACATCATCAACAGGACCTAAAGGCATGCCTATAGCTCCTCCAGTACAGCTGCTGCCTCTGTTGTTGGCTTCATCAACAGGTGCCGTCATCATTCAGGATGACAACAAGGTAGAATACAGTCCTGACCTTCTGTATATGGAAGAGGATTTGGAGGATGAAGGAGGGGAAGAGGACCCTGATGAAGGGAGTTTGCCTTCCAGCTATACACTTTCCTTTTGTAGTAGTAGTAGTAGTAGCAGTAGTAGTAGCAGTAGTAGTAGTGGTAGTAGTAGCAGTAGTAGTAGTAGCAGTAGTAGTAGTAGTAGTAGTACCAGTAGTACCAGTAGTAGTAGTAGTAGTAGCAGTAGTACCAGTAGTAGTAGTAGTAGTAGCAGTAGTAGTAGTAGTAGTAGTAGTAGCAGTAGTAGCAGTAGTAGTAGTAGCAGTAGTAGTAGTGGTGCCAGTGGTCACCAGTAGTAGTAGTAGTGTACCAGTGGTGCCAGTGGTGGTAGTAGTGGTAGTGGTAGTGGCAGTAGTGGCAGTGGTAGTAGTAGTAGTACCAGTAGTACCAGTAGTAGCAGTAGTAGTAGTAGCAGTAGCAGTAGTAGCAGTAGTAGTAGTAGTAGTAGCAGTAGTAGTACTAGTAGTAGTAGTAGTAGTAGTAGTAGTAGTAGTAAAAATGTTTATTTTTAGACAGGGTAATACTTTAGGTACTGAGACCTATTTACAAAATAATCCTGTTTCTCATTCATGCAAGTTACAAAGCATTTATAAAATACAAAGACATAGTAAACAGATGTCATACAAAATCCTAAAAATTCCTGTCATGACCATACTGTAGCTACAAGAATGTCAACATCACATTTCATTACTCATATCTGGCATGTAGACACAAACAGATTATAATAGTCAACACATTTACCAGAGAAAAGACAGACAGAAAATTAACACTCCACTCCTTAACTTAAAAATACTACTAATAGGTACATTCTACAGTGTAGCTATCATCCAATCTGGATTTAAATAAAGACAATTTTGCAACATTTCTTGTCTGAGGTGGGATCTCATTCTATATTTTTGCAGCCTGAACTTGTAACTAGGGCTGTGCACACCCCAAATATTATTTC
Source organism: Neoceratodus forsteri (assembly GCA_016271365.2). Taxonomy (NCBI): domain Eukaryota; kingdom Metazoa; phylum Chordata; order Ceratodontiformes; family Ceratodontidae; genus Neoceratodus; species Neoceratodus forsteri. The sequence continues at coordinate 1,114,574,733 of CM028131.1, forward strand.
CCGAATACCACGAATAGTGGCCGTTCTGAATATTCGGACAGCCGTTCCGAATACCTCACTATTCGGTATTCGGGAAATGAGATTTCCTAGTCTCGCAGAGCTTCCTTGGTCAATCAGAGGATTCTCAGCTCTGCAGATCATGTGATCTTCTCACTGTGAGATAGCATTCTCAGAGGAGAGATCGTGCTTCAGTCTCAGAGCTTCTCAAACTACAGAATCTTGTTGCTGAACTAATTTTTTTTTTCCTGGAGTGTGATCCTTAAGTTTTAGAGATTTTTTGTGACTGATTTTTTTGTGTTTTTGCTAAGTTACACAGGGAATAGCAGCCTAGCCTAGGAGAGAGGGAAGACTGTTTGTGTCTGCACCCCCCTCCCCAACTGCATTCATCCATTCCACACTGCTCTAGTGTGTGATTTGGTTTGATGTAAACATTGTTTATTTTGTGGCAGCAGAGGCTTTTGTTGTTGTTTTCAGTAAAGGTCAGGCTTTAGGTTTCTGTCTAGTGTGACAGAAAAAGTATCTCACACACAGATGAAAGTAGTGTGTTAATTGACTAGAACCACTCCCTCTGTAATGCATTACATAAAAAGAATCCTTGAATTTCAGGTAATTCTGTTTTTAATTACTAAGGGTATTTGCATGAAAACATGAGATTTATCTGTTATGCTGTAGTGTACCTACAACTGAGGCTTACTCAAGAGCTGAAGGTCTAACACCCTGTGTAACATTTGGATATTCCTACATGTTCCAGTATTAACTAGCTAGAGGCCACTCTGACTCTGCCTTGTTAATCACTGGGTTTTCTGAAGATTGTGTCCTCTAACATTAGCAATGCTGGGGCCATGGGGCGGAGCCAGATTAACTGTTTATTTGAGAGAGTGTGTTTGTAGTCAGTCATCAGTAGAGAGAGGGCTACCTTAGTGCACAAAAGCAGTTTAATTTCTCCATAAGAAATGTCCAATTTCTGCTCAACTGTAATAGTGGGAATCATTTCTGCAGAAGTTCCCCCCACCAATGGTTGCAGGTAGTATTGTTATCCCAAAAGTTTTCTAGGTAGAACTAATAATGTAAAATACAGGGACTAACTGCATGATGTTGGCCTAAACTCCTTGTAGAGCTAGCATCTGATGGTGAGAATCAATGGGACTTCAGAGTACCCCACTCTTAATTTTACCAAGTGCTGAGCATGTTCTGCAGTGCCAAGTTGGCTCTGCTGTTGCCTGTGAAGTGCCCACTATTAGTTGCAGAGCCAGTTTTTCCCTATGATCACATTATGCTGTAGTGCTGTGTTTGCCCTGGGATGACCAGGTGCTCATCATAGTCAGCCCCTGCACTGAGCTATCCCTCTATGAAGGAGGTGTGGGTGGAAGTAAATAAGACTGATCAGTCTGAATATTATAGTCTACACTTAAGCCGTGCACCTTTGCTCATGCATTTCCAGAAGGAGGAAGCTTGACACCTCCTAGATAAGAATGCCATGCTGCTTGACTATCCCTGTGTGGACATTAACTTTTTTGAGCCATTATGTTACTACCTCTCAGAGCTCATGCCTATTATCCCATTTATTTACCTATAATGGACTCTGACTGGCCCCTTCCCATTGTGAAGAGACCCATAGTTTTTGACTGTCAGTAGCTTCTGAACTGCTAGCCTACATTCCACATTAAGACTCCATCTGATACCACTGGTACTACTAAGTAGTCACTGTCAGCCCCCATGTGCTCAGACAAGAGTGGTGATCTTCCTATTGGCCTGACCTGGGTGTAGCTGGGTGCTGGTAATGGATCACATGAGAATGTGGTGACAAGGGAAGAGCAGAGCAAGCAGCATGCTCTGTGGGAGTGGACAGCTGTTGATCCATACTGTCATCCCACTCCAGTGGAGGTATTTTACCTTTTTGAGGACCCTCCCCCTCCCTATGTGTGTATGCTTATGACTGAAACAGCCCAAGGCTGGGGGTGCCAGGGTAAGTGTGGCCACCCAGGTTGCCAGCATCACTTCCATTCGACCTTCCTCTGGTGTTGCAATCAAATCAGTGCTATAAGCCAACCTGCCACTGGAAGGAGAGTAGCAGCAAGAATCAGCACTTACTCAGGAGCTCACATCAATATCAGCTGTAATGTAGAAAATCAAATATCCACCATAGGCATACACAGCATCACAGAATGCCAACAATCTCTACCGGTTTCATACTCAGTCATATGTCATAAGGAGAGCATTTTAATGAAGGCTCCTAACCCTCCTTTTGAGGATATGGGACTGGATAAAATATATCCCAGGCTACTGAGTGAGCTCAGGGAAGTGCTAGCTGCTCCACTGACAGCCAACAGCTTGTTGGAATCAGCAGCGGCTTCGGAGGTCTGGAGAAGGTCCGATGTGATCCCTCTGCATAAGAGCTGCAATAGGGAGGAATCTAGCAGCTACAGGCCAGCCTGCCTTACTTCTGTGGTGGGGAAATTAATGGAAACCCTACTAAGAGAGATTGGTTAATTGCCTAGAAGCCAGTGAGATACAGGACCACAAGCAGCACAGGTTCATGGGAGAAGGTCATGCCAAACAACTCTGATACATTCCTTTGACTGGGTGACCAGGGAAATAGACTAAAGAGAGGGCAGTGGATGTATCTTTATCCTATCTAGACTTTAGCAAGGCCTTCGACACTGTGCCACACAGAAGGCTCATTAGGAAGTTGACCAGTTTGGGGGTGGGGGCCAAAATGGTAAACTGTGTTTGCAGTTGGTTAATGGATAGGAGGCACTGCCAGAGGATAATGTTAAATGGCACATACTTTAAGGACACGGTTGTGATGGTGGGGTACTGCAATGTACAATGCTGGGACCAATCCTTTTCAATATCTTCATAGGGGACACTGGAGATGCCCTGGAGGGCAAAGTCTGTCTTTTTGCAGATGTCACCAAGATCTGCAATAGGGTGGAAACCCAGGAGGGAGTTGAGACAATGCACAGAGATCTAGGGAAGCTAGAGGAGTGGTGGAAGGCAAGGCAGTTGGGGCTCAATGCCAAAAAGGGCAAAATCATGCACCTAGGCTACAGGAACCCAGATGTGGAGTATAGAAGGGGGGAGGTGTTGGTCTTCATTAACCAGGAAGGAGATCTCAGGGTTATTATTTCAGTAAACCTCAATGTGGCAGTGTAGTGTTATAAGACTGTGGGTAGGGCTTGTGGGATGCTGAGGTACATAGGGAGGAGCATCACCAGCAGGAGAAGAGAAGTGGTGCAGCCACTGTACCACTCTATCGTATGCCCTCACCTGGATTACTGTGTCCTATTCTGGAAACCACACCTCAGGGAAGACATAGACAGGATGGAGGCAGGACACAGAAAAGCAAACCAGATGGCACAATGGTTGCAGGAGAAGCATTTGAGGAGAGGCTGAGGGATTGCAAAATGTACACTCTGCAGGACAGGAGAGCACGGGATAAAATGATTGAGACCTTCAAGTAATTTCAGGAAGGATGTGAGGAAATGCTGTGCCACAGAAAGGGTAGTTGAAGCATGGAACTGTCAGTCAATTTTCTATGTTTCTGTGTTTCCCTGTTGGCCACCGCTCCTGCTGTTCTTGGCTTAGGCCATGAAACTGGGTTGTTAGCTTGCCAGTTAGCCCCATTGTGCCCAGCAGCATAAGGCCTGCATACTTCTACAGTCCTGACATCACAAAAGTTTGAAAATACTGGTACTTTAATGTTGCAGCAACCGTAATATGTTTCACAATCATATTGCCCCTTTTTATAGTTTTATGAAGTATAATGAAAAGCTAGAAGGGAATTATCCATATCAGAACTGTAATTCTGTATCAAGATTATGTTGACTAGATAAACTTTTCAAACTTCTCTGTCAAGGTATATTACATCGCCATCATCCCAATTGAAATATGCTGGCTATGCACTAATGGGAACTGGATATGCGTGGGAGGAGTGTACTGTACCTGACCTGCACAGCTCCACACCTGTGGACAGGTGCATGGGGCACAGCATACACAAACAACGGTCACCACAGGGTTCCTGTTCACTGCCATGCTCCCCTGATGCACTGGTGCACAGTGGGCAGATCGGTGGACATAGGCAGGCATCCAGTCAAATGTCCGTCCTGGTCCAGTAGTGGATCCTGGCACTGTATGAAGCAAGGGATAGTTGGGTGGTATCGCTCAAATCAACAGTTGTTGGGCGAGTGCCCAAATAGCTACCCCCAACCCTCTCTGCCTGATTGGAGGGCTGGGGCAGCATAGCAGGTTGCATTCTCTTTCCTGCTACAGCTGGCAGGTGTATGTTTGGGGGGCACATAGCAGCTACAGCATGGTACCTGCCTGCATAGCCTGTGCTCCTCACCCGACACTCTGTGTCTTTATGAATGATGTGAATTGTGGGCACACCCCCGACACTCCCCTGGACCATCTATGCACATAGCTGCATGAATGGCTGGGAGATTGAGTGGGGGAGAGGCATGCTCCCCTTCTGTGAATGCTGCAGGGGTCTGTGGGACCCCCGGTGTGTGACTTTCAAATAAAGGGCTGCCTATGCACAGATCCATGGCACGTAGGCAGTTGTATTTGTTGTGCATAGCCCACATTGAGAATAATACTTTAGTGGGTGGGTGTAACCAGAGTTTCACACACACCCAAGGTGTGTGATGCTACATAAACCCCAAGAGTGGAACTTGGGGGGTTAAAAATAGCATGACACAACAAAGATGTGTGTAAAATTCTGGATTACAGCTGACCACCCACGTTTTATTTTTTATAATTGCTGGTTTCAATGACTGAATAAAGCTGTCACCTGTTGTTTGGGGTCCATCCAGTAGAGGCGGCTCACATCAGTTGGGAGGAGAACAGTGCCTGACTGTGCATGGAGGGGTGTGGGGTCTGCCAGTGCCTCTCTGCTCAGTGAGAGTATGTAGGTGAGAGAGAGGCAGACAGACATAGCATAGGCTTTACTCCTTCTGAGTTTGCACTTGTTCTTTACAAGCCATGCTTTTGACTGACAGCTCTCAATTGCACACAAACAGCTACAGTTAATAATTATGTAGAGAATAATGCATGAGGTAGTGTGTGTTATGAGAATTTAATGTGCACCCGATGTGTGGGATGCTACATAAACCCAGAGAGCGATGCCCGAGGGGTTTGTTAATACATCCCACACTGAGGCTGTGCATTAAATTTGAGTACTATACTGCCCCATGCTTTATTTTTTGTAATTACTGAGGAACAATTTTTTCTCATCCAGATTTCTGTAACTGCTGCAGTTCAGTAGAGTTAGATATGCACACACACACACACACACACACACACACACAGCCTGTGTCTCTGTCACCCTGCCTGCCTTTCCTGAATGAAGATTTTGTTCTCTTTCCTTTTTTTTTATTGACTTCCAGTTTGTCATCGCGGTTCAGTCAGCCATGGAGTCATTTGGGCTTGCAGTAGTTGTGTCCTGAAGTGGGCAAAGAGTGGGATCAATTAGATTCATGTTCTTTTTTAGGTAAAAGCAGGATTGACCAGATAGAGAATTTAAAAAAAATAAAAATTTAAAAGGAGAGGGATGAGCCCGGCAGACGATTCTTGTGGTGGATCCTCGCTAACCAAGAGGTGGTGCCACCATGTTTGTGGAACTGTTCCGACCACCCACAGAGAGAATGTACGCCAATGAGGGAGCATTAAGTTTTGAGAGAGATAGCGCGTGAATGGTTATTATGGCAAATAATAACTTGATAAGCCCTAAGAAAAAATTGATCCTCAGTTATTTTTTTCCGTACTAAAAATCCATGTTTGAATTTGCATTATAACCAGCTGGTTATAATGGTGGCTGTGTGCCATATACAGTCTTGTTCTGACTGTCTCGAGACAATCACTTTCCCAACTACTCTCACAGCTGTGATGAATCAGTACTATTCCACAGCTCATCGCTGTTTCTCAGTCAGCCGGCATCCTAAATTGTAACAAGCATTTGTCAATGCCAAATGTTTGCTTGCTGGCATTGGCAGTGGTAGTGTAGAAGTTACAGAGCTGCATAATAGGAATGGCAGTGAAGTATTGAACTGAAGCCAACCCCACCACCACCCTGCAGAGAGTGACAGGCATTGGGGTATGCCTTTGGGTCGTCAGGCATAACAGCCACGCCATTTCACCACACCCCACCCTGCAGACACTGACAAGTGTCACGTGTGCCTTAGGGGTCTTTGGCCGCCACGTGCACCCATTCCATCAGGAAATACGGTGAGATGGGTGCGGTATAGGAGAATGGGGTGAACTTTGGGGCTGAAGAGTCCAAGGCATACCTCGATGCCTCTCACTGGCTGCAGGGTGTGAAATGGTATGAGCATTACAGGCAAGAATCCCAAGTCACACCCCTGATGCCTGTCATTCTCTACAGGGTTGGGCGTTATGGTTGGAAACCCTAATACCTCAGGCATTCATTGGTATTTTCACTCCAAATTTTCAACATGGTTTTTTTGTGACCCCACCTCATGAACAGTGGCAATATCAGTTTGTTAGCCGGAAGCTGCTTATGCATAGCGACTACAGCATTTAGCACCACAGGTGCAAAAACATTCAGAACAGGATGTGAAAAATGACAGCTGTACTGTTCATGGGGAAGTGTAAAAAATGGCAATGTTGCAAATCTGCAGTAAAAATATTAAAAAAACTGGTGAAGTCACGAGCGTGCATAGAAACTGTGCAGCGCACACCTGTAATGTAATTAGTTTGGGGATTTTTTACAGCAGATTGTCAACACAGGCATTTTGGGACCTCCAATCATGAACAGTGTCACTGTGATTTTCTTTATGTGTCCCGAACAATGATTTCCCACAGCGACCACGCATCTCTGCGCTGAAAGTGTGAAAACACATTTCAGCCATATTGTGAAAAATGACAGCTGTACTGTTCATAAGGAAGTGTGGAAAGATGCCACTGGTGAAAATCTGGACTGAAAATATTACAAAGTCATGAACTTCACAGGTGCGTGGAAACTGCGCAATGCTCACTCGTAACACAGTCATTTATGGACTTTTGTCACCAAATTTTCAACATAGCCATTTAAGACCTCTGCTCATGAACAGTGTAACTGTGATTTTCTTAATCTGTCCCAAACATTGCTTTCTTGACGACTGCACCATTGTGCGCTACATGTCGCGGAAACACATTTTGGGCAAATATGTGAAAATGGCAGCTGTACTATTCATAAGGAAGTGTAATAAAATGGCAATGTTGAAAATCTGGAGTGAAAATATTGAAAATTAAAACTTACGAGCATGTGTAGGAACTGCTAAGCGACGCATAAAACAGTCAGTTTTAGGAATTTTTTCACCAAATTTTCAACATAGCCATTTTAAGACCTCTGCTCATGAACAGTGTCACTGTGATTTTCTTAATGTGTCCCATACATTGATTTCACACACCGACTGCGCCATTGTGCGCTACATGGGCCGAAACATGTTTTGGGCAAGATGTGACAAATGACAGCTGCACTGCTCATAAGGAAGTGTAATAAAATGGTAATGTTGAAAATCTGGAGTGAAAATATTGAAAATTCGCAAACTTACGAGCATGTGTAGGAACTGCTAGCACGCTCGTAAAACAGTCATTTTTAGGAATTTTTTCACCAAATTTTCAACATAGCCATTTTAAGACCTCTGCTCATGAACAGTGTCACTGTGATTTTCTTAATTTGTCCCATACATTGATTTCGCTCACCGACTGCGCCATTATGCGCTACATGGGCAGAAACACATTTTGGGCAAGATGTGAAAAATGACAGCTATACTGCTCATAAGGAGGTGTAGTAAATGGCAATGTTGAAAATCTGGAGGAAAATATTGAAAATTGTGAACTTACGAAAGCAAGGCCGACCAGCAATTTGACGTCAGAACTAGTCATTTTTGATTTTTATCAATTTCAACATAGGCTTTGGAGAGCCCCTTATGAACAGTGGCAGTATCATTTTGTTACTTGGTCCCGAAAGGTGATTTTGCGAAGTGACTGCGAAATCACCCTTCGGGCCCGATTAACGCTATGACAGTGACAGCATTCATGAGAAGGGGTCCCAAAAACCCCATGTTGAAAATTTGGTGCAAGAATTCCAAAAAATGCCTGAGATATGCAGCAAAGTTGAAAAAACCCTATCTAACTCATTATACAGCTTACCGGCAATTCCTCAGTTCACGGTCGGCTTTGAAGAGTGCAGACGTGTTCCCGGTCCACCGAAGATCATCGTGCCGAGGTCCAGAGGTAAGTATGGGGTGAGGGTGTGTGTGGGGAGGCAGTGTGCACAGTGGGTGGGTGCGGGTTGTGGGAGGGGCAGGGAGAAGCGCAGAGGGACAGTTTTTATTTGCAAGTTTATTTTTACTGAGACGGACGAGGACATTTGCCATGCTGGTGTGGGCTCCCAGCGTGGCAGCTGAAAAAACTGTTTGGGGGGCTGGGCCGACAGAGTTGGGCACCCGTCGGCTATAACACATTTGCCACACTGGGTGGGCTCCCAGTGTGGCACCTGGGCTCTTGGGGGAGACAGTGGAGCTGATGGGGATTGGGCACCCCGTCGGTGACAGCATCTGTTGCCACGCTGGGGTGGGCTCCCAGCATGGCATCCTGTACTCTGGGGGAGACAGTGGAGCCGACAGGGGATTGGGCACCCCATCAGGCTATATCAGTGTAGCCACGCTGGGGTGGGCACTCAGCATGGCATGTGGAAGGCTTTGGGGGAGGGCGCAGCACAAGCTATACAGTGTGTGCATGGGGGCGCCCGCAATATGCGTGCGTCTTGGCGGTGTGTGTGTGTGTGTGTGTGTGTGTGTAGGGGGAGCTGCGCACAAGGCGGATATCTTATCACTGCTCACTTAAGCGTAGCTCCCCCTTTCAACTGTATGCCACTGCATTTTGGACTGTCATAGACAGCTCCAGCAGGCATTGGAGAACTCGGGCCACGCCTGCAAACACACTGACTGAATTAGAAGAGGGCTGCCACACCTCCGAAAACTCGGATGATGGCATTATGTTTCTTGCACATGCGTGCAAGCAAACATAATAAAATGGGTTCCTGATTTAATCTTACTGAGACTGTCTCCATTGCCTTCAAGGGACTGATAAAGTGATCAAAATGATCTTGAGGCCTGTCTGAGCATGAGAGCAGGGAGCCATCATCAATGATTGAAATGAACTCTAGGCCAGCAATTAGTAAAATAAAACATGGGATGGTGTGTTTAACTCAAATTTGATGCGCCTGTGTGATACTTTTATAACCCCTCAAGCTTTACTCTTGTATTTCATATAGTATCACAAACCTTGGGTATTTATAGAAAGAAGTCTTGATACACACACCACCCCATGCATTATTCTATATTTTATGACATGGGTGACCTGGGTTTAATCCTGATCTTAAGATCCCTGTTGGGCTGGTAGAGGGTAGATCACAGTCTTCAGAGGACACACTGTATGGCTACTCAAAGGTGGACCAAGAGGAGGATGCAATGCTAGCAGATAACACTGCCTATGTGCCATCCCAATGTCTAGATTTAGTGTGGGATTGATGGGAGGTCATAATGGCACTAATACCCAGGCACTGCAGTGTCATCATTTTGCAAGAGCAGAGGAGCGCAGCATGGGCCTGTATGCCTGGACAGCATACTTAGCAGATGTAGAAACATTGCTGCACCATCAGGATGCAGACTGGCAAGGGAAGGAGCCCCAAGTGGAGAGGGCCTGAGGTACAGTCACAACCGCAAACATTAGTTGGAAGCTAGGTGAGTGAATGAGAAAAACAAGAATAGAAGGGCAATATTTACTAAACAATGTAAGAAATAGTTATCTTGGAAATCAAATATATTTTCCCAGGTCAGAGTTCTTTATGTAGACCAAAAGGAATGTATTTTCAAAAAATGTCATATCGTTTTTTTTTTTTACTTTGCACTGAAGCTGAAGTGATAGCTTTAGCTTCAACTGAGATAATAATACAAATAAGTGGCATATGCCTCAGATGATGGCCAGTAACAGAAATGCCCCATCACCAGTCAATATAAAGCACAAACATGGAATGCATAACAGTCAATTTCCAAGAAAGAACTTTCAGCAGTTCTAGTTTAAATTTTCCTACAGATGAGATTTCTCACCTGTTACAGATACAGTAATTGCACAGATTGTCTAATCAACTTACAATCATACCACCATCATTGTAACATAAGTATACGTAGCTATAATATCACATCATCATTTGCAAGATGGCTGCAAACTTTTTAATTTTAGAACAGAGGCAAATCAAGACTTTCTCTCTCATTTTCTTTTAAGGTGGGCACTTCATAATGGGAAATGTTATGTTCTGGACAGCTGCCCATGTGTGTGGAAAGGGCTTGAGTACTCCTCAGGTGAAATGATATCTACACCTTGTTATACATGGTAAGCAGAACTTATGAAACTGTATAGATGTCTTAAATTGTATACATGGTGTACTTTTTCAACAGTTAAAATATGATTCTGTACTCCTTAAAAAGAAGAAAAATATTGTAAATTTGAGTAAAGATATAAATAGGTGAATCTTTTGGATTTCTCTTCAGTTGGTTTGAAACCTTGCACATCTCATATTGCAGGACTTCTGTACAAATAAGAGTTGCTTCCATTTTTTAAATTAAATCTATTTCTTCTTACAAGTACAGTTGGGGTATGTTTCACTCCAGTCTCAAGGAGAGATTTGGAACCTTGGACCTTGCTGTGCTTCATTATGTTACCATCACGTTGACATATTTATCACCTCGGTAATACTTATTGGGATTTATATTATGGTCCTTCACAAGTGACAGGTGAACACTTTGTTTCCTGTATTGTTGTGGCTGTGTAAGCAATAACACATAATAGGGTGTGTGGGCTTCCAGAATAAACATACAGCTTGAGTGGTTGTTTGGCATGAAGCATGGCTTTGTGCAATTATATCCGCTTCAGAAGGGCATTTATTCTGCACTGACAGCACACCCTGGAGTGTTATATTGTGCCAATTATGTGGTGTAACTTTTCTACAATAAGGTAATGAAGTTTTAGGTCAGAGTACTGCAGTTATACAAAATAGAAACATGAGCCTTAGAATGTGGATAGTCAGATTATTCAAAAAAACAGTCTCGCAACCAGAAGTCGGGTGCTCAGTGACATGAACTGGAATACTAAGAAAAGCAAGTCACGACACTCCTAACACACTGAGCAGAAAAAGCAGCAGTTCAAAGTGCTTGAATCAAAATGCGTCAAAATTAGTTTTTTTTACCAGCAGTGGAATTCAAACCCTTTCAGATGCAGGAAAATGCAACAACAGACATACTCTCTAACATTAGACCGTTCATCTGGTGCTGAATTTTCCTGCACCCGAAAGGGTTTGAATTCCACTGCTGGTGAGAAAAATAAATTTTGAGGCATTTTGATTCAAGCACTTTGGACTGCTACTTTTTCTGTTCGGTTTGTTAAGAGTGCCGTTACTTGCTTTTCTCAGTCAACTAGATTTCTTGGTTTTCTGTAGCCATTTATAATGTGTCTTCACCAGTTTCCTGAGCCGTTAATAATCAACAGTTGTCAGTATTCTCCTCTTCTTATTAACATATCTGAAAATCTTTTTATAATTGGATTTGCTATCAAGCCGGGCCCTCCTATTGCAAATCATCTAGTTTCCTCCCCTCAGGACCCATCGTGGGCATCCTCTAAGGGTCTAAGGTTTGCGCATATGAACATCTGCAGCCTCAGACCAAAAGTCCAGGAGGTACGAGGTTGGCTGGACCAATACAAGCCTGATATCCTTGCTATCTTGGAGACCTGGCTCAAGGGCCACATCCTTGACCACGAGATCAAGGTCCTAGGCTACAACACCTTCTGAAAGGATAGGGAAAACAAAAGAGGTGAAGGGGTCCTAATCTATGCAAAGGATACCCTCACGGTGATGTAACTGACATTGAACCCAGGAAATGGCAAGGACGGTGAATCAATTTTCATCTGATTAACCCTTGGTCAAGCTAAACACCTCACCCTTGGCTGCGTCTATAACCCTCCTAAAACTGCCATCCAAGAATTGGACTCTATTACAAAAACAATAAGCAAAGAAGTACCCATGGAACTCCTAATCCTGGGGGATTTTAACCTAAACTGGGCCTCGGACCCCAAAAAAGTCCTTTTGGCTACGACCTAGGAAGCAAACTTGGAACAGGTTATCTCTGAACCCACCAGGCTTAATCACAAAACTGGGAACCACACCATCCTGGACTGGGCTCTGGCATCTAATCCCCTCAACATCCAGAATGCAGGCTTAATGGCCGAAGCTCTTAGCGACCACTCCCCTATTTTCTGCATCTGGAAGAATAGAGCACCTAAGGTTCCTCCTAGGATACTCACTGTCCATGACTACTCAAACTTCACTAAGGGACAGTTTAATGACTACCTAACCAACTTGGACTGGAGTCCAATCAGGCTTTTCCCAACCTTGGAAGAGGCCTTGGAATTCTTCCAAGACTCACTCCTCAAGGCGGCCTCCATTTCTGCCTTTCTCAAGAAACTCAGAACAAAGGGAAGGTGCTACAAGTGGATCTCCCAATCACTAAAATCCATGATGATTAGCTGGGACAAGGCCTGGAAGAATTTCCGGCTTTCTGCTCTCCCATCCAACCTTCTGACTTACAGATCTCTGAGAAACAAATGTAAGAGATCTATTATACTTGTGAAGAAGGAGTATGTCACACACTGACAACGTACCAACCTAGACAACCCTAAGCTTTTCTGGTCTCACATCAATGAACTACTCAAGGGCAGCTCCAAGGAGGCTACTAGCCTTATAGAGCTAAATGGACAGCTAGAGAGTGATAGCCAGACAATAGCCACGGAAATAAACAACTGCTTTACCAGCCTTGATGACTACAAGGCTGGACTGCCTCCTTCAACACCGGCACTGCTCACGAATTAATCCTCCAGCCTAAACAGACCCCAATTCCACCTGAGACTTGTCAAGACCAAAGAGGTCCTTCTTCTATTCAAGGCTCTTGAAACCAAAGGTGTAGGAGGCTCTTACGGCATCAGCCCTAGGCTATTAATGGAAGGAGCCCAGTCCCTTGCCAGACCTCTGACCTGGCTCATCAATAGATCCCTACTGTATGGAATTGTTCCTCTCCAATGGAAGCAGGCGAATGTGGTCCCCATTCACAAGGGTGGTTTGAGGGAACTAACCAGCAACTACAGGCCCATCTCCCTGCTATGCAGTCTAGCTAAACTACAGGAAAGGCTGGTTTAGGGGCAGCTGAGGGACTACCTTGAGTCCCATCAACTCCTTGCCCCCTCTCAGCATGGCTTCTGGACACACCCTGGCACTGATACAGCTCTCACCCATCTCACAGTGGACGTACTCAGTGCTATGGACATAGGAAAGCCGAAGAGCGCAATCTTTATCGACCTGTCCAAGTCTTTCGACCTTGTGGACCACAACCTCCTACTAACAAAGCTTGACAAAACAGGTCTTGATCCCCATGCCCTGGAATGGTTCATGAGCTACCTATCTGGTCACTCTCAGAGGGTTATCTGGAAAGGGGAGTACTCGAATTTCCTACCTATCAAAGAGGGTGTACCTCAGGGCTCAATTCTAGGTCCCCTCTTGTTCTCACTATTCACAAATGACCTTAACCTTTACTGTGGGGACAGCTCTGTTGTTCAATATGCACTGTAATCTACTGCTCCATGGAAAATCTGCCAGAACTAGGCCCTCTCCTCCAAGCTGACCTTAAAACACTTGAGGCCTGGCTCACATCCAACAGATTGGTCCTCAATGCAGGCAAAACGAAAGTAATGCTATTTGGTCCTACATCCCTAAGGCAGGATAGGTCCAGACTCCTACAGCGTAACTCTCTAGCGGGAACAAGCATAAATGTGGTGGACACCATAAAATACCTTGGGCTAATAATTGACCAATGTCTCATCTTCAAGTCTCATGTAGACCCAGTAACCAGGACCATACACAGCAAACTTGGCACATTATACCGGCTAAAAGACCAGCTTATCCCAGTCGCAAGGCTTGCAATTGCCTCCAGTGTCTTGCTCCCAGTACTTACCTATGCAGCCTCAGTAATACAGAGTATGCCAAAGCAAGAGTTCAACCAGCTACAGGTACTGTACAATAAGGTGGTGTGGTTTGCTACCCATAATCACCCAAGAAGCCACCCTTGCGATTCCCTCTCCCAGGTGCAATGGCCCTCCTTTGTGTCACAACTTCAGTACCCCCTACTCTGCCTTACATTCAAAATATTGAGTCCGGCAGCTCCCCCTAGCCTAAAAGGGATAATCTCCCTTAAGCACAACTGTCGGATGCTCAGAACCTCAGGCAGGTCTATACTAGTAACCCCCAGAGTCAGGACTAGGGCCGGTGGTAGATCCTTCTCCTTCACTGCCCCCTTCCTGTGGAACAAACTCTCACCATCAGTACAAGAAGCCCCCTTCCTACCAAATTTTTGCACTAGGCTCAAGGATCACATGTTAGAGATCAGTACTTGCCACTGCCATGGTATAGGGAAGGCTTCCCTTCGATCCAACAAATAATATCTTCCCTCTCCCCCTTTCTCCCACTTAGCCTATCATGCTTATCTTGTTGCATAAAATCACTGCTCGTTATGTTGAATGTGCTCTCTGACTTACATACTTAAATGTGTAATACTGCTTCCTCTGTGTTACTGTCTTCGCTGCTACCTGTTTAGGATTGTACTATCTCTGTAACATGTTTTACCCAACAATCTGTACCCTTTAATCTGTCTCTGTACTGAACCCTGGGTCACTCCTGAAAAAGGGACCTTCGGGGCTCAGCGGGCTCACCCGGTAATCAAAATGTAATAAATAAAATAAATAAGCACTGTCTGTTCTGCTATTCATTTTGCACCTCTGATTCTATGTTTGCACTCTCTGAGTTTGTCTCTGCAGAACATTTTTTTTCCACTGGCGTTTTGCAATTTAATCATCCTGTCTGACTCCTTTTCCCTAAAATTATGTTAATTACCTCCTTTGCCATACAAAAAGATTTACATAATCTACTATTGTACTTTCTCTTTTGTGGATTACATTTTTTTTAAGCAGTCTAAATTGATTTTGATGGTGTTTTATTGTTGCAGAACACCTGTCCATGAGCTTGGTTTCCCAAGGTACTGTACATGTGCTTCCTGATTTTTCCAAAATATACTTTATGCAGGAGCAATGCATATGTCCCTACCTTTGTTTCCCCCTGCTTTATCTAGTGGTGAATATGATGATATGGGATGGGCAAATATGGGGTGAATTTGGATTTGGTAATGGATTTGCCAATTCCAGGCTAAGTTTGGATTTGGATTTGCAAAGGATTTGGATTTGCCAGATTTGACCTATATGTAAAATTGGACTGAAATGCACAAGTCCGAGTGTCAGGAGCCTGAAACTGATTGCCCAACACTTGGTATCGTGACACTTGAGACTCACTCACTCACTCATGGCAGAGAGTTTTTTTTCATGTTTTTTGGGGGGCTTCACCCTTCCCCGCTCTCCCCTTATTTAGGATTACAAACTCCACCGTGGGCAAATCCCAAGTGTCTGGATACTGAGTGTTGAAAATAACAATGAAGTGGCAGTAGTGTTAAAAAGGGGTCCACTGCCTGAGATGCAATGCATCCTGTTGTTTAAAATGTGTTAGTTTCTGACCAACCTGCATAGGAAACAACCAAACGGTAGCGTGCAGAATGAAACTGAATATTTGGAACCCACTCTCCCGCTCTTATGAAGTCAGCGTAAATTTAAGGCTAATTAAAACATGTAGCAAGGCAAGCAAATGCCTCAGATAGTTTTCAATTTCCAACATTATAGGTAGATCTAATGTTTGTTTCTTCTCACCAGTATGAGAGAATAAAGTAGAGTTAATGGAATTGTGTTAGATTGTTTTAGTGAGGCTCAGACAACTAGAACTTTATAGTTACAAAAATGTCTCTAAAACTTTTAAAAGAGTTAGTACCCACACTGACTCACTGCAGATTATGTGTTTGGCAAACCACTTTGGAATACTTCTGATTCAAGGGTCTAG
Source organism: Neoceratodus forsteri (assembly GCA_016271365.2). Taxonomy (NCBI): domain Eukaryota; kingdom Metazoa; phylum Chordata; order Ceratodontiformes; family Ceratodontidae; genus Neoceratodus; species Neoceratodus forsteri. Next base: position 1,114,590,778 of record CM028131.1, read on the forward strand.
CACAGGTTTTGTTAGGAATCTGTACTAATGGTTATTATCATCTGTGTTCTTGCTTTTATAATGGATTTTGTATAGCTTAGTCTGGCTGTATACTATAAGGTATTATTTTGCTGAAAGTAAATAACATTTTTCATGATAAAAAATAAATAAATGAAACCTTTGCAGGTGGATTGTTTGTGTTTGGCATTGGCAATATTTTATAGTCAGACAACTACGAAAAAATTGCTATGCACATTTTGCACAACAACACACATAGGGCTAGGTTGGTCAGCTATCTAGGGTTTATGTTTTGCCTTTGTGTTGCACATTTTGGGAGGGAAATCGTATTAAGCACATGCATGTAATTTAAGATTGAAGAAGAAGACAAACTGACATTTGGCATTTATAACTGCACGCAATTTAAGACTGAAAAAGAAGACGAATTGACATTTGGCATTTTTAATTGCACTGCCACTAAATGAAAGTATTAATTTAGTGTTATTATAAATGCCAAATGTCAATTTGTCCTCTTCTTCAATCTTAAGTTACCTGTGTATGCTTACGATTTGCCTCCCAGTGTGCAAGACAAAGGCAAAACATACAAACCCTACCTAGCTGACCAACCTAGCCCTATATGCGTTGTTGTGTTAAATGCGCACAGATGTCTATATTTAATACTATATAATAAGGGTATACTATATGCATCTGCTTTCCTTCTACATGATTTTATACTGGCTTTAATTTCAGCTGTGTTATAGCTGGCTTGGGTGTCTCTACCAGGGTTTACCTATAGCAGTGCGACAGCCACCTCGCCGACATCCCCGACAGCGACAGCAGCAATGCCGAGTGTCGGCATTGCACTGTCGGGGATGTCACAGTGTTTTTATCAGGGGTCAGGGTCCCCGAACCCCCCCCATGTGGGGGGGCTCTGCCTCCACAGCCCCCGGTCTCTAGGGATACAACTCTGAGTCGGAGTTGTCTTGGGGGAGAGTGTGAAAGACCGGGTGAGACAATTCCACTGCCAGCAGAGACCATCACAGCAACCTGATGTAGTTGCTCAATTCCTGTCACTGTGATAATCTTTGCACTAGCGGTTTTGATCTACCATTGGTATGTGCTCTATCAGCATCTGAGTCCCCCTGCTTTATATTATTACAATTTCATTCCAGGCACTTTCTGATACAGGCTGCTCCTCTTCTCCACACCCACACAAAAGGAGAGAGGGGGCCCAATTTTAAAAGCCCCAAATTTGGCGCAAGATGCCTTCGCCAAAAGGATTTGTCACAAGTGGCACATTGTGCTAAAGTTTGCGGCAATCCTGGTTTTCTAACACAGGCTGCGTCAAAATTGGTATGCCTTGCGCCAAAGCCACCCTGCACCCCCCCTGCACCAGAAGTGCTGGTGTGGCAGGTCACAAGGGGGCTTGCACCATGGTGGGGCTGCAGCATCCCTTTACTGGGATTTTAGTAGTCCCGTAATGGACGCTATGTGGTGCTGAAATTAGACCAGCCATGAGCTGGTCTAGCAGTCCTTGCACTGGGTGACTGGTGCAAGCTGCATGGGGGGGGGGACAGGCTATATAGCACAGTGCAGCAGAACTCGTTGGAGTGCCAATGCTGGGCAGAATTGGTACGGTGGGGTGTGGGATGGAACACTGGTGGCACCAGGGCAAGCCTGCCCTGGACAGTGACACACAGTCACAGAGTGACCATGGACAGTATGCTGCCACTGATTGTGTCCTGGACCCCCAATGCTGCCACCCCTGCCAGCTGACCTGCAGCATGCACATGCCCTGACATGTTGATTGCCAGACCTCAGATGACATCTGCCACTTGTGGTGCCTATCCCACCTGCCATCACTCTTCTGGCACCCGTGGCTGTGCATTGGGACAGGTGGCTGTTCCTGGGGTACATTCCCCACTATCTGTACCCCCCTCATCCTGTACCAAAATTGTCAGTCACCCTCTGTAGGGGTGGAAGCATGATGCAGGAAGCTGGGAAGGGGTGGTGGCCTCAGGGGTCTGGGACATGGTTCGTGGCAGCATACTGCCCACTGCACTCTGCAGCTGTGTTTCACATCCAGGGCATGCCTGCCCTGGTGCCACTAGAGTACCGTCCCACAGTCCATCGTGCCTCTGCTGCCCACTACTGGCACCCCACTGATCTGGCTGCTGTGTACCATGCAGTCTGCCCCCCCAACATCACAGCTGTGGGTCAGGCTGGGGGAAGGGCTTGACAACATGACTTTCTGTTAAACCCCTCTGGAACACCAAAGGTTTGTTGCAAGACTAAAACTACAGCAACTCCCAGGACTTTGGCGCAGGGACACCCTTTTATTCTAGAATAGAGTTCAGGGTCCCTGACGCACCCAGAGGTTGCCGCAGCTGTGGATCAGTGCACCATGCATCGATGTAGCAGTCCTTTGAAAATCAGGCCCAAGATGTTTTACTTAAAATTGGTACACCAAAACAGAAGAGTAGCATTGGTGTGGTTGTGAGTGTTGTGTCTTTGTTTCAGTCACACTTCAGGATACTGGTTTCATTTTCCTGCAGTATTTTTACTCTGTGACCTTATAGACAGCAGCAGCAGCTAAACACCCGCATGACACAATGGCCTATTAATCTTCATCATTAATGCATGCTGACTCCTCTTCATCACTGTTAGGATCTGAGTGACATTTTACAGACGTGCATCCACTGAAAAGATGAAGACTGACCTTCAGAAATATGAGGCATTCAACATTTTCTTGTAAAAAATGGTTGCATAGGTTAGAAGCAACACTACCAGCTGTGCTAAAGATTCTCTCCAAATAGACACTGGTGGGAGGGCAACTGAAGTGAACTATTTTGTACAATGCTGGCCAGGATTTTTCTCTTTCTCTGCCAATTTTTCAGATGGTCATCCCTTATAATTTACTATGGTCTTTTAGATAGTCTTCTAGCATACTGGAAGCAGTATGTCCTTGGAAAAACACTGGAACAAGTACTGTTTTTATGAATATCTTGCAGCTCTGACGAAATGCCATCTTCTTCATCTTGATCTTTCACAGTGGATGCACCTCTTGCTGGTAGTGATGTTTGGGAGTCTGTATGCTCAAGAGATTGTTGTGATGAAACAGTATCCACCATTTCATTTGACACTTTTTCAATGAGTACTGTAGGTCTTTATATCTACTGATGTCTGTGATGCCAGAGGGGAGTAAGAAAACCAGGGTAGCCTTAAATTGAGTGTCTATCATGGTGGTGAGAACATAATGTTTGGATTATAACGTCATTTCCATTCTGGGATCCATTTCAAGGGGCATACTCAGGTTTTCTACAAGTGAAGTTGCAATACCTTCCCCCAGAAATTTTGCCTTCTGCTTTTCCAGATTTTTTTTTTAAGGAGACCTATGTTATGTATATAAAGCTTTTCATAACAGGGTTATATGGTTATCATCTGTTTTAGAAAAAAGGGACAGAAATAAAAATTCCAGATTCCGCAATTTTCAACTTAAGGGAGAATTTTAGCAAACAACTAAACAGGGGCAATGGTTCAACCAACGTGTGGGGAAACATTGGAATACTCTACCAGTATGGGTGGTTACTAGCCCAGTTATGGAATCCTTCAAAAAGGCTGTGAACAATCATATGGGACAGGATAAAACATTTTTTTACCACCATTAGGTGGTGAGTCATAATAATGGCCCAAAGTTACATGACTCATAACTATATCTATGAACCTATATCAGGCGGATAACCTGACTCAGACTGGCATCGTTTGCTTTCATTTTCCTAGTGGCTTCTTCAAAGGGCTGAAGAACCTAGCACAACTGTGCCATCAGGTTGCACTGGGTGGAATTGAGACACTTATACCCTTTCCCTACGGAGTGATCCATCGTGTACTAATGCGCTGCACTATGCTGCTCAATGAGCCATTGAACTATATAAAAAGTGAAACTCCATCTGGTAACTACCCCCTGTTTTAGTTGATGTTGTGAAGGATATTGTTCTTTTGCAGCTACCACAATATTTTACATGCTTTGGTGGAATGGCTGAAATGTCCACAGATCTTACACGCAAAACACTAAGGGCATTCTGAATGCTTCTATCATCCCGGAGAAAATAATGTACTGTGAGACTGAGGGAGTGAGCGAAGAAAGATATGTGCATATACCCGCCATCTTTGACAGCATGTATGATGTTAGCTCCATTATTGGATGCAACAAATCCTGGAGATAGGCCATGAAGAGTGAGCCATTCAGAAAAGTGTCTTCTTAGCTCCTGGAAGAGGTTTACTGCAATTTGATCTTTTGACTATAAACTACTAATACACAAGGTAGCCAGCTTTTTAAATGTCCTGGTTGAGCCAGAGACAGAGGATGAGGCAGAGGAATCATGGAAAGAGACCAAGTGAGCAGTGATGGTAATGTCATCTATGGTTTGGCCGCTAGTCTACATATTAGGTGTAATCTGGGAACAAGTGATGACCAAACAGTGTGGTTCATGATAAACTCAGCTGCAGAGTCAAGCCATACAAAAGTGAGGGTACTGGACTTCAGGAGGGCTAACTTTGGCAATATGAGAGAGTGCCTTAGAAAAGCACTAGCAAACAGGCAAGATGGAGGGGTGGAGCAACAATGGGGAAACATCAAAACTGCCATCACAGAGGCAACAAGCCTTTCTGTGAAGCAAATAAATCAAAATGAAAGAAAAAGCCACTATGATTCTCAAAAGTGGTGGCGGGGAAGGTTAGGGAGAAAAAGACAGCATTTAGGAAGTATAAGGAAACACAGAAGGAGCAGGACAGAGAACTGTACCAGTTAAGGCAGAAGGAAGCAGGGAAGGCAGTCAGAGTAGCAGAGGCCCAAACTGAGGGAAAGATAGACAACTCGGTTAAGAAGGGGGATAAGACCTTTTATAGGTACATTAGGGAGCGTAGAAAGACAAAGGGAGGGATAATAAAATGGCCGATGGGTGGGCAGAGAGGGACAGTGAAAAAGCAGGGATACTGAATGAATACTTCTGCTCGGTATTCACAAAAGAGGGGGAGGGGGAGGTACCTTATCCAATTAACAGAAGCACTCTGGATAGGGGGGTCGATCACAGTCCTTTCACAGAAGAAAGGGTTCTGAAAGAACTCCTAAAACTGAAGGTGGACAAAGCAATGGGGCCTGATGGTATTCACCCCAGAATTCTAAAAGAATTAAGGGGAGAACTAGTGACACCACTGACTACCCTTTTTAACAAATCATGGGAAGATGGTGTGGTACCTGAGGAATGGAGGAAGGTGGATGTGATTCCCATTCACAAAAGTGGGAACAAGACAGAGGCAGGAAACTGCAGACCTGTCAGTTTGACCTCTGTGGTAGGGAAAATGATGGAATCACTTCTGAAGGAAAGAATTGTTGAGTACCTAGTGGCCAGTGGGGTACAGGACCCAAAGCAGCATGGATTCACAGTGGGAAGTTCATGTCAGATGAATCTAATTGATTTCTTTGACTGGGTGACCAAAGTAATAGACCAGGGAGGGGCTGTGGACATGGCCTACCTAGACTTTAGCAAGGCATTTGACACAGCCCCACACAAAAGATTACTAAACAAATTAGCCAGCCTGGGAGTGGGTCCCAGGGTGGTAGCCTGGGTAAAACATTGGCTGGACAATAGGACACAGAAGGTAATAGTAAACGGAGTCCACTCTGAAGAAAGGGGGAGTTACTATTGGGGTACTGCAGGGTTCAGTACTGGGTCTAGTCCTTTTTAATGTCTTTATAAGTGACATTGCAGAGGGACTGGAAGGAAAAGTATGCCTCTTTTCAGGTGACACAAAGATCTGCAACAGGGCTGATACACAAGGGAGGGGAGGGGTTGGAACGGATGCGAAGGGACTTGGAAAGGTTGGAAGAATGGTCAGAAGTATGGCAGCTTCAATTCAATGCAAAGAATTGCAAAATAATGCACCTGGGAAACAAAAACCCAGGGGAAGAGTACACAATGTGGGGGGGCAGGTAGTAACAACAACAAAAATGGAAAGGGACCTGGGGGTAATCATATCAGATGACCTTAACATTAGCAAGCAATGTGAGAAGGCAGTAGGGAGGGCTGGGGGGATACTGGGATGTATAGGGACAGGCATCACAGGATTCCTGTAAATGAAAAAAGGATTTTGGACGTCATCCTCATAATTATGTTATTTTTCCCTGGTGTCTAGTGGCACCCCTCCCACCCTCTGATCGCCACCACCCCTAATTATTTTATTTTTTCCTAGAGTCTAGTGGCAACCTCCCACCCATCTCTGCAATTGTTTTATTTTTTTCCTGGTGTCTAGTTGCACCCCCCCACCCTCCGATCACTGCACCTCTATTTTTTTTTCTCTGGTGTCTAGTGGCGTTCTGACCCTCTGATCGCTGTCTGAGTAATTATTTTATTATTAACTGGTGTCTAGTGGTACCCCCTACACTCTGATGGCTGTCCCCATAATAATGTCATCGTTCCCTGGTGTGTAGTGGCACCCCCCCGATCATCATCCCCATAATTATTTTATTTTTCCCTGGTGTCTAGTGGTACCCTCCCACTCTCTGATTGCCATCCCTGTAATGATTAAATCTTTTCCTGGTGTCTAGTGGCACCCCCACCCTCTGATTGCTGTCCTGTCTCAAATAAAGAAAATGGTCCCATGCCCTCACTCACCTGAACAAGTCCCAGAGTGAAGATTCACTCTCCTTTGGAAAGCAGGTCTTGCTGCTGAACTGCTGACTGCAATATGAGAAATTAAGGTAAGTGCGGTTCAATGTATTTCAATGGGGTTTTCAACTTCTATGCATAACTTTGCCATTTTTGCATATTTTGATATCAAATTTTCAACATTGCCTTTTTGACACGCCACCTCATAAACAGTGGTGGTGGAATTACACAAATCCACCCCAAAAAGCAATTTCACAGTTGTTTGGTGAAATCACCTTTTGGACGGGATTGGAACATTTTCACTGTCCTTGTTCATGAGGTGGGGGTCATAAGAAAGGTATGTTGAAAATTTGGGGTCAAAATATGAAAAAATGGCAAAGTTATGTGCATCCATTGAGATTTTGCTATGCTTGCTTGTAACTTTGGTAATTTTAAATATTTTGAACCCAAATTTTAAACATATCCATTTTTTTACATCACCTCATGACCATGACAGCTGTCAGTTTTCAAGTCCTATGGTGAGGAATGACATTGCAGTGGTCAGAATCATGTTTTGGTGGGAGTTTGAAAATGTTCAGTACCGGGTACATGGGGGGATGGTAATAAGAAGGCTATGTTGACAGTTTAGTTGCTGTTGTTCTAGGGCCCTTCACTGCTATAGCAACATAAATATATGCATCTATGGAGGTATGGGCACTCCCACAGGCAAATAAGGATGCAATTACACTATCTCAAAAAGTATGGATGAATAGGAGCGCGGGCCCAGAGAGTCCTGCACTCCCACAGACAAATAAGGATACAATTATACTATCTCAAAAAATAAGGAAATTCTCTGAAAAAAAACTGCATTAATGCAACATTTAGGGTTCAGACTAAAGTGAAAAAAGTAGGGAAATGTGATTTTAGGGTTGGAAATCCTAAAACCACATTTCCCTACTTTTTTCACTTTAACCTGAACGATAAATGTTGCAATAATATTTTTTTGTAAATAATTGATATAATCAATCAATCTATCTATCTATCTATCTATCTATCTATCTATCTATCTATCTATCTATCTGTCTGTCTGTCTGTCTGTCTGTCTGTCTGTCTGTCTGTCTGTCTTTCTATCTATCTATCGATCTATCTATCTATCTATCTATCTGTTCCACCATGCCAATTTGACGTCAAGGATGTCGACCGACTTTACAATGACATTGATTGTCGAATGGCAACCACGTGACCCACAATCTGATGACCGACTGCTATCGCAGCAATGTACCAGGGCACATTCCAGATGTTTGAGGGGGGCTCCGCCCCAGGCACCCCCTGAAAATTTATATAATCACCTCTAGGTCAGAGGTGTAGGGGGAAAACACCACAAAACCCCATGGGAAGCAAGACGGTCGGTGCTGCAAAATCCCAATTGACGGAATGACTGTTGATCAGGTTGCAGCGCCGACATTGCCATCGCTGCAGGGGTTTTGCTGTGTGAATGGTATACTCTATCTATCTATCTTATAAATTGCAAAAAAATTGCATTAATGCTCTAGTTAGGGTCAAAGCAACAAAAATAGGGAAATGTAGCAATAGGGTTTTAAAAGCTAATACCACACACCCACCCTGCACACAGAAACAGGTGTCGGGGGGTACCTTGGGGTCATCTGCCCTAATGCTCATCCCATTCCATAAGTAAATAAGCTGAGATGGTACAGTATAGGAGAATGGGGTGAACATTAGGGCCGATGACCCAAAGGCACTCCCCGATGCCTGTTGGTGTGCAGGAGGTGGTGAGCGTAGCTGGCCTAACATCATTTCCTACTTTTGTGACTTTGACCCTAACTAGAGCATTAACACAGTTTTTTTTCAATTTATTTTGTAACTTTTTGAAATAGTATAATGGTGTCTTTATTTTACTGTACGCTTCCATAAGTCCATAATAGTATCCATATATGCATTTGGGAGCACAGGGCCCCACACATGCATATTGTAATTGTCCCTTATTTGCATGTGGGAATGCAGGGCCCTCTGGGCCCTGTGCTCCCATCTATCCATAGGTTTAGAGAGATTATAATGAACCCTCATTTCCCTGTGGTGCCATGATTGCCATCAGTCCATAATGTTATATGTCCAAGTGCTCCCATGCATGCATGTTGTAAGTGGCCCCCATTTTTATATAGGCAAACCAGTACAGATGTCACTTTGTGAATGCATGGCACAGTGTCACAGTCACTGTAGGCCCATTCATAAAAATTTCCCCCGCACCTGTAAACAAGTTCTGGAAACATGCATAACAGCTTAGATATACTAGGCTGCGCATCACAGTATCTTGAAGCATTTTTGAGATATAGCTTCTGAAAGGTACCCTGACCATTGCAATGTTATCCTATGGGAAATCACAAAACTTCAAAATCTTATAACTATGCAACAGATGAATTTTTTTCTCAGCAAACCAGCAAAAGGCACATCTGTGGTGCAAGCCCTTTGTACTCTGAAAATTTCAGCTCATAAGTGCAAACTGTTTGTTGCAATGACGTGACATAACTGGAAAAGTGGTGTTGCAAATTTAGTGGCACGACACTATTTATTCTACCACGAAACAATAAATGATGCTGTGATACATTTTTTGATGCTGCAATATCTTTTTTGATGCCCCAACACTATTTATTCTAGCGCGAAACAATAAATGATGTCATGACACTTTTTTGATGCCATGATACCTTTTTTGATGTTGCGATAGCAAAAAAAGCACAACACACAAAAAAAAAGTTATGAAAACACTAAAATGTAAATCCTTATAACTCTGGAACCCCTTCATATTTTTTCACATGACCTGTCAAAGGCACTACCTTAGAATGTGACACATGTTCCCTGCACGTTTGGGGCAAAGATTTCTTTCCATGTTGGTTGTAGATGACAGCAAAAAAAAAAACAATGTTAAGTACAGGAAAAAATCTATTTTTTTCTAGAAATGACATAACTGTATCTCAGAAACCGCATAAGCTGCAGTCACAAACATCTTCACACATCAAGACCTTGACTCCTAGACCACACATAGAACATTTCAGCTCATTTTGTCAAAGGGAGGGAAAGATATTAATATTCAAAATGTTAGGTTTCACATTAAACAGGCTACTCAACCCTAGCTATAGTGGCTATAATAGTGACATGGTAGTGCCACTATAGTTAGGGTTGAGTAGGCACTGTAATGTTAAACCCCAATTTTTGCCCGTTAATATCTTTGCAACCGTTCAACAGATTTACATGAAGGTTTGCATGTGCAGTCTAGCGAGGTAGATCTCTTGATGTGCCAAGCTTTGTTCCAGTTAGATGTGCGGATTCCGAGATGCTTATCGCAAAAACAACCCCATAAATAATTGCTGTTTTTGCTCTTTGTTTGCCATCATCTAGCGTTCAGATGGTTTGGAATTTTGGTCTGAAATTTTCAGGGTAGAAAAAGCTTGGTCCACGGATATTTCCTTTGCTGGTTTTGTGACAAAATATTACTCTATTCCCAAACTATTACATTTTTAAAAAATTCTGGTTCTCAGCATGCTCAGTAACCACTTCAGAATAGTTGTATTACTGTGTAAGTGATCATATGGGGCAGATCATCACCATCCCCATACATTGCCACTGTATCACTGGTGTCTAGTGGCACCCCCCACCTCTCTGATTGCTGTTCCTAGTTTCCCTGGTGTCTAGTGACACCGCCCCCTCAGATCACCATTCCCATATTTTCTAAAGTTAAACTTTCCCTGGTGTCTTGTGGTACTCCCCCATCCCTGTTCCCCTATTGTTTCATATTTCCCTGGTGTCTAGTGGCACCCTCCACCCCTCTGATCACTGTTCCTGGTTTCCCTGGTGTCTAGTGGCACCACCCTCTCAGATCACCATTCCCATATTTTCTAAAGTTAAACTTTCCCTGGTATCTTGTGGTACTCCCTCATCCCCACCTATTATTTCACATTTCCCTGGTGTCTAGTGGCACCCTCCACCGTTCTGATCGCTGTTCCTGGTTTCTCTGGTGTCTAGTGGCACCGCCCCCTCCAATCACCAGTCCCATATTTCTAAAGTAAACTTTCCCTGGTGTCTTGTGGTACTCCCCATCCCTGTTCCCCTGTTGTTTCATATTTCCCTGGTGTCTAGTGGCACCCTCCACCCCTCTGATCGCTGTTCCTGGTTTCCCTGGTGTCTAGTGGCACCACCCCCTCCAATCACCGTTCCCATATTTTCTAAAGTTAAACTTTCCCTGGTGTCTTGTGGTACTCCCCCATCCCAATTCTCCTATTGTTTCACATTTCTCTGGTGTCTAGTGGCACTCTCCACCCTTACGATTGCTGTCCCTGCATGCAGGTACTGTTTCCCCTGGTATCTAGTGGCATCCTCCACCTCTCCAATCACCGTCCCATATTCTTCACATTTTGCTGGTATCTAGTCGCACCCTCCCTCACTTCCAGTCACCATCCCAATGTTTTCCACAGTTTCCATGGTGTCTAGTGGCTTTCCCTACCTCTCTGATATCTGTCCCCATAGTTATTATAGTTTCCCTGGTGTCTAGGGGAACCCTCCCATCCTCGTCCATCTAAAATAAAGGAAACCATCCCTTAATTTTTTTTTGCTGTAAAAAAAAGGTCCCTTAAGGTTCCACCCCCACCCTCACCTCCCACTCGGCACCCACCACCCTGAACCTCCACACCCCTACACACCCCTCACTCACCTGAACAAGTAGCATGGTGAAGATCCAGTCTCCAATCAAAGACATTTCTTGCTGCTGGAACTGCCGACTGCAATATGAGAAACTAAGGTAAATGTGGTTCATTGTATTTCAATGGGGGTTTTCAACTTTGATGCATAGGTTTGCCATTTTTGCATATTTTGAGCCCAGATTTTCAACGTGGCCTTTTTGGGACCCCACCTCATGAGCAATAATGGTGGAATTAGGCAAATTGGGTGGGAAAGGTGATTTCACGGTCATTTGGTGAGATCAAGTTTTGGGCAGAATTTGAAAATTTTCACCACTCTTGTTCATGAGGTGGGATCATAAGTCTATGTTAAAAATTTGGGCTCAAAATATGTAAAAATGGAATGGTTATGCGTATCCATTGAAATGTTGCTACTCTCACACATAACTTTGGTAATTTTAAATATTTTTACTCCAGATTTGAACATAGCCAGTTTTTTAGACTACCTAATGAATGTGACAGCTGTCATTTTTCAAATCCTGGCCAAACTGTGTCTTCACACCTTTGTCATGGAATGACATTGCAGTGGCGCACAATCACGTTTTGGAGGGGATTTCAAAATTTACTGTACCGGCTACATAAGGTGGGATAATAAGAAGGCTATGTTGACAATTTTGTTGCCAAGCCCTGCACATCCACAGCAACATACATATACACATCTATGGAGGGATGGGAGCAAAGGGCCCAGAGTGCCCTGTGCTCCCACAGGCAAATAAGGATACGATTATACTATCTCAGAAAGTAAGGAAGTTCATTGCAAAAAATGTTTATGCACTAGTTAGGGTTAAAGTGGCAAAAGCAGAGAAATGTGATGTTAAGGTTTCCAACCATAACACCCCATCCCCACCCTGCAGGCAGCAACAGGAAAAAAAAATGCTATGGTTTCACCTCTCTTGCCTCTTCGCAGATCAGGTGTGGGGTGTGGGGACAGCACGGAGCCCTGCGGGACCCCACATGGTAGAGAGAATGAGTCTCAGGAATACATCCCAGACACCACCCTCTGAGATCTGCCAGTGAGGAAAGATTGAAACCATCTGAGGACCATCCCTGACAGGCCACAGATACCCCACAGGCACTCCGGCGACTCCCCATGGTCCACGGAGTCAAAGGCTGAAGAGAGATCAAGTAGCACCAAGATGGAGTGGCGCTTCTGATCTTTCGCTATCTGGAGATCATTGAGCACTCAAACCAGAGCAGTCTCGGTACTATGCCTCTTCCAGAAGCTGGACTGGAGAGGATCATAGATGTCGTGGATGGTAGGGTGGTTCTCCAGCTGCAGCATGACTACTTTCTCAGTCACCTTCCCTACAAAGGGAAGGTTAGAGATTGGCCTGTAGTTAGCAGGACAGTTTGGGTCAAGAGAAGATTTCTTAAGGAGGTGTATCACCACCACCTCCTTCAAGGAGTTCGGAAACTCACCCAACTCTAAGGAGCACCAAACTATTTAAGCAAGGACAGGGCCGATGATATCCACACACCTCATTATGAAGCATGTTGAGCCAGGGTTCAAGCTACAGCAGGTCAGCTGCATACGCTAGACAATCTGTACGACATCCATGATCTCCAGCCGGTCAAAGTATGCCCAAGAAAACTGAGGATTAGTAACTACGCACCGACCATTGACAACCCCATAGTATGAGCTGATCGGATCTCTGCCCTGATGTCAGCCACCTCGTCAGCAAAGAATCAAGCAAACTCATCACACGTATCTTGGGAAAACACACTTTAAACTTGCAGACAGGCTGGATTGCACAACCTGTCCACAGTTCGAAAGAGCTGAGCCGGTCGATTCTGAGATGCAGCAATCTCCCCAGACAGCAACTCTGTCTTCTTTTGGGTGATTGCTGATTGATAGTCCTAATAATGTTCCACCAATCTAAGCCAGTCGGCATCCAGGGCCAATCTCTGCCAGCGCTACTCTAACCTTCGTCTAACTCGCCTCAATTCCCTTAGGGTCCCACCAAATCAGGGGGACCACATGCGAAGAGTGAGAGGACGAACACAGACATGAGCGATGAAGTCCATAAATCCTACTACAGCCTTATTATAGGCCTGACCCAGGTTCCCTGGATCCTCGCTTGCACCCGGAAATCCCGATAGGTTTAACACCACCAGAAATGACATCAGGCATGGTCTCTTGATTTGGCAAGTTTTGTGATGGTCAGATGTCAGGATTCCGAGATCCAGATGGTGAAAAAGTAAACAAAAATCAGGGGGGTTGGACTTTCTTTCTCTTCCCTATAGCCTAGACAATTAGGCATTTTGTTCTGGTGTTTTAAGGGTAAAAGGGGCCCTAGAAAGAGGCCTTTTTTGGTTTGGTGAAAACATATTAATTGGTTTCTGAGTTATAAGGATTTGAAATGTTTGTTTTGAGCATGCTAAGTAGGGTGTTTAAGGCAGGATTTGTTATGGAGCAGTGCACTGAGCTTGGGATGGAGTGTTTTTTGAATATGGCATCAATGTGGTAGAGAAACTGAGGTTCTGGTCCAGCCTCACACCAAAATATTTGAAGTGGGTAACCACTTTGAGTGGGTAGCCATTAGTGTCATGAGGGTTTGGCGTTTAGAGAGAGCCTTTTAGAGCTGAACCAATGTTGGAAGTTGTTAAAGTCCAGCTGAATAAATAGTTCATGCTCTGGGGCAGGTAACCCGAGTCAAAGAGTGATTCTCATCTACATATGAACATGTGGATGGATAAGGAGACACAGATGGAATGAAGATCATTTAGGAAAATGAAGAAAAGCACGGGCCAAGAATCATGCCCTGAAGGACCCCAGAATTGATGAACAGAGGGCTGTATAAGGTATCACCAACCTAAACCAACTAGTGACATTCTGAAACATAGGAATGGACCAACTTACTGCCAGATTTGGCAGATCATTCCCCTTAACTTATCCAGTTTGAGGGGGTGGGCCACAGTATCAAAGGCCAGGTTGATGAAAATGCCCAAGGTGATTTGGCCTTGATCAATGCCTTTCGGCACAGTGTCAGTGACCTAGAAGAGGGATGAGATGGTGGAGAGATGTTTGTAGGAGCCACACTGGAAGTAAGAGAGGCAGAAGGAGTAGTCAAGGAAGGAGGAAAGCTGAGAAGGAGTTTGTTGCTGCACCTTAGCCAATGCAGGGAGAAAGGAGTTGGGACAAGCAGATTTTCTTTAAGAATGTCTCCACAGAGCCATTAAATGCTGGACTGTAAGCCATCGATGTCAGGGTGTTTTTGCAAGAGGGGACCACCCATGTCAACGTGCATACATTTATGTTGTTGATGCTTGGCATTGCCTATATAATGTGAGCAGCCCCCAAATTCTTCAGTTATTTTCCTCATGCCATTGAGAGAGTGAACGCTGGACAGTGGAATTTCTTTTTATGATGTCAATTTTTCCTGATGGAATTTGTTTTTCCTTGATAGCTAACTCTTAGGGAAACATTGTTCTCTGGTGTATGTCATCCTCGGGTAACGTGCCTATTCATCTTTTTGGGTACAGAAAATGGCATTATCATGAAGACAACCACAAATACTGTATGTGTGTGTTGTTTGGGCCTAGCCAATGACATCAGAAACTACATCTGCCAAGATTTCAATAAGGTTGCATGGAAACACGTGTGTAAAGCATTGGACCACTTTTTGAAAATAATGGACAAAGTTATAGCAGTGCCTGCTAAGCTGTAAAATCTGCAGATGCCAGCAAAACCCAAAATGTCAGCAATGAATAAATGGAGTTTATTGATATCACCATGTAAGTGGATACTGTGATTGCTGATGAAGCTGGCTGCCAGTTGGAGACTTCCCTATTGTTGACTGAGAGCTGGCAGGAGTCAGGCCACTTGTCATCGAGAAGTTGATGCTGTTCCCCTGACCATCAGCAATCCAGATCCCTTCGCTTAAGAAGGGATAGTAAGTCTAAAGAGTCATCTGCTATGCCATTGATATGGCAGATTCAGCCTCTGCTAAGTGAAAACCACATCCAACTGAAGGCTCAGATCCAGTTTCAAAGGTACTACACCATCCCACTTGCATTTCAGGGACCACATCAACAAATACCATCTTGTCAATGTCAGCAATGCCATTGCTGTCCATCATTGCCACCCCAGGTGCTATTCTGGCAGAATTCTTGGATTTGGTAAAAGAGATTGCTGCCCTCTCTGCCTCAAGTTTTTTCTTAGCTGCCTTCCCAGGTGCGACAGACTGGACTTGCTGTTTTCCTCTTGCAGCCAGTGACTCCCCAGTCCTCTTTTTTGGTAGCAGAGCAGGAGGATGAGGGGTACAATCCTTACCTGCTGGAAGATGAGGAGGATCCTGATCCTCTTCCCATCTGGGGATGGAGAATTCTGCTGGATCCACTGTATCCTTAGGCAGTGAGGGAATGGTTCTGTACAGTCCTTGTTCTCCTCCTGAGGACTTTACCTTTCAGGACTTAATAAGACAGACCCAGGAGACTTTGGATCCCCCAAGAGGAAGAATATTCCTCAAAAATGAAACTGTGATTTTCTGAGCTATAACGTGCCCCCTCATTATCACCCTCCTATTGATACAGCTCTGAAGGACATTACCCTGACTGTCTGACTCAGGCTTAGTATGCTACCGGTCATCCCTAAGCAAGCAGACATACAGTATCTTGGTGCTAGCAATAAAATATATTACTTCAAGCAGCCTGAAACTAACTCAGTGGTGACTATGGCTGTGCATGATAGATTTCAGCTGTCATTCAAATAGAGTCTTCCCATCATTGATGGCAAGCCTCATGGGCTGTCAGGGTCCAGGCTGCTCACCATTGGTGTGTGGACGACACTGAGCATCAGTGATCCAGATCCCAGCTCTCAAAAAGCGAAGGAAAGTCTAAAGATTTTTTTGGTATGCCAACAAAACAGGTGGGTTCAGCCTCTGTTAAGCCAGTACCCCACCCTGCTAAATGCTTGGATCTAATTTCAATGGTAACACAGCCTCCCACTTGCACTTTGAAAGCCAGGTTGATGCTGGCAATGGTAGCACC
The DNA here is from genome assembly GCA_016271365.2 of Neoceratodus forsteri. Lineage (NCBI taxonomy): Eukaryota > Metazoa > Chordata > Ceratodontiformes > Ceratodontidae > Neoceratodus > Neoceratodus forsteri. The sequence continues at coordinate 1,114,607,132 of CM028131.1, forward strand.
ATCTCCTTACATCATGGCTGTCCCAAGCATGGTTCTGACAGAATTCTCCAATTTGATAAAAGAAAGGCTGCTTTCTTTGCCTCGGGTCGTTCTTCAATCACCTCCTCAGGTATTCTTGGCTGGACCTTTGATGCCTCCCTTTCTGAGGCCTGGTACTAACCAATCCTCCTTGGAAGAGGAGGATAATGATTACAACCCTGACCTCCTGGATAATGAGGAGGATTGGGGGAAGAAGATCCCGATCTTCACCATCCCTGGTGCTAGGAGACTACTGTATCTACTATATTCTCAGACAGTGAAGAAATTGTCCTGTATAGGCCATGTTCCTCCCTGAGACCCTACATTCCAGAAAACTTTAAATTTCTCTCTGTAGGAAAAAGATTCTCCTAAAAATAGTCATTGTAACTTTTTGGATGTTGAAAATGCTTCCTCAGTGGTCATCCCTCCAATCCATATGGTTCTGAAGGAAGCTACACTGACTGCCGGCCACAGATCCAGAAAATTACTGGCTGTCCTTAGGAAAGCAAACAAGCAGTATCTGGCTCCTAGGAATAAGAAATATGACTTTACCCACCCTGACACTGACTCATGACAGGTCTCAGGGCTCCCCAGAGGATGAGCACCACACCTCCTGACAAGGGGTTCAGATAATTGGTCATTATGAGCATTTACCTCAGCCTACCTTTACCTATCATTACCAGACATATCTGGCCAAGTACCAGAACTGCATGTGAAGAGATAAAACTGTATTGTCAGCAGCATGAGTGATGGGTCCTTGAAGTCAGAGGATCTTGTCTGTGTGTCTCAGGGCTTTGATGCTGGCAGGAACCTTGTTCGATGAGTTTGTGATGCTTGGGATGCTGCTACCAGGGCCAATACCTCTGGCATTTTTTGTAAGATTTCACTTCTGGCTCTATGTTGTGGTGTTTTCCAGGGTGTGAACAGTTGATCTTCAGTGCACACTTTAAGGGTACCAAGCTCTTTGGACTTGGTGTTGTGGGCATTCTCAAAGATTGGTGACTTCCAAGAAGCCTGTTTGAACTATTTGGTCCTTGATGTTGAATGATTCCTAACATGGCCACGGCAGAGGCTTCTTTCACAGGAACTCTTGCATTAACCTTCACAGTGGTCAGGGACAACGTTTTTCTACCCTGTAGCATTAACGGTTCATAGGGGCGCCCTGAAAAGTCCCCTAGGGATGTGAAAAGGGGGCCATGAACTGCCCCATCTCCCCTTCTTCCAACTTCCTACCCCCTACACTGGATCCCTCATTGGGACCCCATGTTGGAGGTAGGATTTCTCTGTCTCCACCCCACTGGTGGGCAATGACTAAAGCCAGATGGATCATGGACATCATCCAGCATGAGTTTGCCCTGGAGCTAGTTTCACAACCCCAAATAATGCTTCCCAGGTCATGCCATTACTACCCTGAGCACCGCACTATCCTGAGGGAAGAGGTGAAGGCATTGCTGCACATAAAGGCCATTGAATCTGTCCCCCAGTGGAAATCAACCAGGGGTTCTACTCTAGGTATTTCCTGGTACCCAAGAAAAACAGTGGTTACCAGCCTATCCTGGTTCTCAGAGGTCTAAATGAGCATGTCTTATGCACAGTGTTTTGCAGGCTGTCTTTATGCTCCCGTCTCTCTTTCCTAATGAGGGGAGATTGGTTGTGCACTCTGGGTATTTATTTAGTCTTTGGTAACCAGGTAAATGCACTGATCCAAGGGACCATTTTCAGGCATGACCTGGGCCAACACGGGGCACAACACAACATCACAGATGGAATTACAGTTGCAAAAAAGAACAAACTGTACAAAACAGTCATACTAGATTTTACAGATAAGCAGTGTACAGGCTTGCTGAGGAATACAGTACAGTGCATAACAACTGAATACTGTGAAGTGACTAGAGAGGTTCTAGACACTAAAAAGATTTGCCCTAGGGAGGGTAGGCCGAGGACAGGTAGAGAAAATGGGAGGGATTACAGGAGTATATTAGTCAAAAGAGATACGCTAGTCGGCATTACAGTTACAGTTATGTATGTCAAGGAGCCAGGATTTAAGGTTGTGCTTGAAGATAAGATGAGACTCAGAGAAACAGAGAGGGAAGGGTAGTCCATTCCAAATGGTGTGGTCCGCAATAGAGAGAGATTTCCCACCAATGTTTGTGGTGGATCTAGGTACCTGGAGGGAGGGTACAGCGGAGGAGTGAAGATTCCTGGTAGGGGTTTTGAAATGGAAGAGGGTGGAGAGAGGAGAGGCATTGCATATCTGTACATAAAAACCAGATGGCGCCATAGGCAGCTTCTCAGATTTTTCCAAGATGGGCAATACTACCTACTCTGAGTCTTGCCCTTTGGATCATCATCAGTGCTGCATGTCTTTGCCAAATGCCTTGCTGTAGTAGCTTTGACACTATTCTAGGAGATGATATATATCTTTCTGTTCATGAATGACTGTCTTCTGAAAATGGCAACTCCAGCCACAGTGGAGGCAACTGCTGGACAGTCTAGGGGTGTTGGTCAGTGTTACAAAGTCTGTCCTATTTCCCTCTCAAAGTCTCCAATGTATAGGGACAGCCTGGGCCTCCAAGCAGCCTTGGTGGCGTGCAGTGACTGGGTTTCTGTCCACCTCCTGGGGCTTATTGCAGCTTCCATAGTCACAGCCCCCTGGCCCACCTGCATATGTGGATCCCTCAATGGTTGCAACAGGTGCAATGGCCTCAGGTCTTGCAGCTACTGGATCAGCTGATTGCTGTTTGCCAAACCCCTGTGTGTTGCCCTGCTAAAGTGGGAGGGTAGAGATCACCTGCTAGAGGGTTCTTCTTGTCAGCAACCTCAGTCACTGTTGATTCTCACCACAGACACCTCCACTCCTTGACTAGGGCACTCAGTTGGGTCCTCACCAGACCTAAGGATCCTTCTTCAGAGGCAGAGGACCTTCGCATGAAAGTGTTGGAAATGAGGTCAGTTCTGTAAGTCCTCTAGACTCTGGTCTCCCAGGTTCAAGGGTCTCTTCTGGTGCAGTCAGTTATTCAGAGTATGGTATGTTACCTGAACAGGCAAGGAGACACACATGCCTACTCTCAATACTGGAAGACAATGAGGATGTGAGACTGGGTGTAGTCCTTTCAGACAATCTCAGCCAATCTATAGTTCATCCCCATGAGTGGGAACTCATGGGAGCTGTTGCAGGCCAGTTGTTCAATATGTATGGAAGACCAGAGTTGGACCTATTTGCATCACCACACAATGCAGAACTGACACATTTTTGCTTGTTCATTCCAGGGTGTTTGCATATTTTTGTCAACACACTTTATCCCTCTACTAGAAGGAGAAATTCCTTTATGCCTCTCTGCCCCTCATCCTGAGTGTTTTGACCAAGCTCAGACAGGATGATCCTAGTGGCACCCTGGTGGCCCAGGCAGAACTATACCCCACTACTGTGGGAACTGGTGGTATGGGCCCCATTTCCACTGCCCATTTAGCTGGACCGTTTGTCCCAGGACAATGAAAAACTGCCATATTTGGGCCATTGGTTCCTACGGTTCTATCCCTGATCTCTGAGGACACAGAGGTCTGCTGGTTCAGAATCTAAGCAGAGGTCTCATATGTTCTGCTTGCTGGGAGAACACCATCCACCAGGCACACCTACTACCTGAACTGGAAATGTTTTTCTATATGGTGCCAGACAATATACCTGGACCCCCTCACTTGCCTGCTGTGGAGGGTGCAGGACGACCTCCTGACTGTCTCAAGTTTGGATTGTAGACTAGTACTCCCTGGTGATGGTTCACTTGTCAGCCATTTCAGTTTTGCATACCCCTATCAGGGACCAAATGGAAGCCCAGTTGGACATGGTCCACAGGTTGCTAAAGGGCCTGTTGTATGTGACCCTGTGGTTCACAAAGCCATTCCAGAATGGGACCTGAACCTGATGCTCACATCTCTAAAGAGAGCCCCTTTTGAGACTGTATCTTCCTGTGAGGAAGTATTTGTCATGGATGACTTTGTTACTTGTGATTATTACTTCAGCCAGGCAGGTGTCTGATCTACTGGCCTTGCTTCATGACCCACCTTTTATGGTGTTTCATCGAGATAGAGTGGCACTGTGTACAAACTTCAAATTCTTGCCCAAAGTGGTGTCTGATTTTATGTTCAATCAGTCCATTGATTTATAGTACCAGCATTCTTTCCTGCCTCTCAGAACCCAAACAAAGGGCTGTTGCACTCCTTAGATGCCCACAGAACCCTTTGGTGCAAACTGGACCATACCAGGGAGTGTACCCAGTCCTCCCAGCTGTTTGTTTCCTTTGTCCCTTGCACCAGTGGTAGAATGCTGTCCAAATAGTGCCTCTCCAAGTGGATAGCCTTCCTTATCATGCTCTGCTACAGGGAAGTAGAGCAGGACCTGCCCGATACAACATATTATACAAAGAAAAAATGCTGGGCTCTGATTATTCAGTGTCAGACTGGACCTGTGATGTTATCCTAGCATAACATCATGGATCAAGTCCCAACACACAGAAGACCGCATTCAGTGTTTAGAGAATCATTCTGTGATCAGCTTCACTGTGCACCGCTTGACAGCTAGCTTCACTGTGCCCAGCTCCTCCGTTCATATGGCCCAGTCAATTATTGTTACATAAAACTAAAAACATCCCACCCACCAAGACACAGTATGCCACGAGCCCAAAGTCACAAACCACTTCTGTAAATAATTCAGCCTTCTCATTATTGTGCCACAGAAGTCAACTTGTTTCTCGAACTGTCGCTGCATCCGGCTCCATCGTTCTGCCAGCACAGTTCAGAGAGTCTTGCGCTTGGCCATCCATCCATTTCTCCCTCGATCTACAAAGTAAAATGTAACTCATTGCTTCTTTGTTTGAAAAAAAAGTTTAAATGTTTGCATCATTCAGTTGCCTCAACATGTATATACCGAGTCAGGCAACTCATCCAATTCCTCATGAGAACTGCAAGTGCCTATCCATGTCGGCTACCTCAAAGATCACGATCCTCGTTTCCCTCATGATAACATTAGATATTCAAAAAACAACAACAAAGCAGGCAATGGAACCATGAGGACTTATGAAAAAACTGCCCACAGAGACAGCTGGGGGGTTGGGGGTGGGATGCAGATGACTGAATGACAAGAAGGCACTCACAGGGCACAAACCCACTACACAACACCACCATCTACTGGACAGATGGACAACAGGAACTTTTTTTCAATAAATATGCTTGCACTGTCAAAAATCACCTATAACAAATGTTTTAATTTTTTTTTTAATAATAGCTAGCTATTGTATAATAGGAATAACGTACTCCAGGGTGTTTTTCGTGCTGGGATAATATCATTACTTGGGTGTTGGATGCACTTGGCCTGTGGCCTCGTGCACCACCCGAGGCGTGATGTCATCCCAGCATGACACACATCCTGTTGTGCATTATTCCTTTACTAAGCAATTCTGGGGGAAATCCTTCAAAACGAACAGGCAAGGCACTTATTTCACACAAACGGTGATAAATTATTGGAACAGATTGCCCCAGTACATCATTAATACATCCAGTACTGATTGTTTTAAAAATTTACTGGATAATCATATGGACTCTTGGAAAGGCATCTGGAATACCACTGTATAGTGGGGGGAGGGGTAGACTTGAAGCATCTGTGGTACACATCTACCCTACCATATCTGAGTACCTGAGTGCCCTCCCAGTACATGCCACACAGGGCATAACTGCCTCAATGATCTGTTTTTGGTCCTTTTCAGCCACTGATATTTGCAGGGCTGCTACATGACCCTGGATCTATACTTTCACTAAGCATTACAGTTTGGATCTGATCTCCCATTGGAGGGTGCTTTACAGGGCCTGCTCTCCTGAGGGCTCAGCCCACTGATTTCACCAACCACCCCGTTGGGTATAATACTGCTTGGCAATTGTCCAATGTATTATGGCTCTATGAAGATCTTCTTCCACAGAGCCATAACCTTTCCACCTACAATCCCCTGGTATGGTGGACCTTTCCTTTCAGCTTCTTGGCATGGCAATGTATACTGAGTCTACCACATTTATCAAGTGCCGCCACTTCCTGTACGCTGGGCAGTGTTTTTCTTTGCTCCCCATCCCTTTTGGTGCATGATTGGTGGGGGCAGCCCCAATCTTGCTGCTGGTGGACATTTCTAACACTGTTCACTGGCACAAGGAACAGAAGTAGTTGGGGTGTCCACGTTATACAAGACTCTCTGTGTGCTAATGACATGCACCTAAGCATGTAGATGTGGGTGGTCTAATCTTGCAAATGCTTCCTGCAAGGTCCTGATACTATGCACGATTGGGCAGGAATTACGTGCCAGAGGCGCGTATCCCACCCATGTAGCTCTGCACCTGCAGACAGGTGCATGCCGCTAGTATTCATCAATTGTCATGACCTGTCTGCAGGCACACCCCCAGCATGCAGCATGCGGCATGTGGGGCAACTGGGGCTGAGTCGCGGACACAGTCGGGCATCTAATGGGATGCCTGGCATGGGTCCCAGAGTGGATCACAAGCACAAGGAGGCACGGGTCTGGTTGTGTGAATGCCGACAACAGGTACCTGGACCCGTGTGGCCATGGCCTGCTATTCCTAGGACTCCCCATGCCGAGCCTGTATGGCAGTGACCCTCCCAAACAGCAGTAACACCCCAGGCCTTCGTGCCGGTGCTCCCCGCCACATAGCACAACTCAGACCCTGGGCAAGTGTAGTCCCCCCCCAACACACACAGGTCCATGACCCAACCAGGCCATGCACCACAGCCCCCCAGAGCCCCACTCCCAGGCACTGGGATAATGCATGCAACACTCTCAATAGGGCTGTGCCCATCCTATAGAGCTTGCACCCCCACACACACCCCAGCCCTCAGCAGCAATTGCCCCCCCAACCAGACATTGATAACAGTAGCCTTCACCCACCCCGGCACCAACACCACCACTACCCTTGCCCATACCCCAGACAGGAGTCGACTTGCGAGGGATGGCCAGCAGCACAACCCTCCACTCACTTCCTCAGCTGCTGGCCATTCAAGGGCAGCTGGGAGTGTGCTGCCTATATTTAGTGATGTGCTTCCAGCTGCCTTTGGATGGCCGGTGGCTGAGGAGGCGAGTAGAGGGACATGCTGCTGGCCATCCCTCACAAGGCAACCTGCGCCTGGGTATGGGGGGTGCTACCTGCCTGCCTGCCTGGACCTGGAATGTTGCTCCACTGGTGAGAGGGGATGGGGGTGTACTTACTGTGCTGGGGCAGGGGCTGTGATACAGTCGGGGGGGGCATTTGGGTACAGGATGGAGTGGTTGCTCGGCTATATGTGTGTGCGCTGGGGGCGGGCAGGCATTTCAGACCAGCAGGGGTACGGATGTCTTTGAGGGTATGGCTGCCAGGACTGGCAGGGGCACTGATGTGTGTGTGGGGGAGCATCCGAGTACTACGACTGGTGGTGGGTCCGCCATGTTTGTGTGTGTGTGGGGGGGCAGTACTACGGGGCCGGGTGGGTGTCACTGTGTTGTTGGCTGGGTGTGTAGGGCCATTACAGCTGGGTTCTCCCTGGCATACCCTGCACCCTCCTCTGTACCCCTGTGCCAGCACTGTGTGCTTTAGTGCATGGCACATACCCCCACCCACCCCCAGTGCATTGCAGTCCACAGGCCTGCGGGATCGAGTGCATTAAGTCTGCGCACACCCTGTTTGTGCATCCCGCATTGGAGTGCAATGGGTGTGGAGTGGCTGTGCGCCACAGATATGCGGCGCATTGCCACTTCACCCATTTGTGCATAGGGCCCAGCAGTTGTATGGAGATTATCTCACAGATTTACTGTTACTGGTAAGTAAGGACCTATTTTCATTTGTGTGAAATAAAATCTGCAATCCCCATACTTGAAATTGTTTACTTTTCACCAGCTTTACAAATATTGTGGACTTTTTTTACCACATTTCTTGAAACCTAAGAATGCGAACACTATAAAGTTCACTGCCCTAGTCATCATAATTAGTTACATTAAGATTGTTTGATGCTGACCCATCAGCACAGTGGTAGCACTACCACTCATGATGCCAGCGACCCATGTTCAAGAACAAACTCAGGTCACTGGGGGCCAGCTCACAGAGGAGGACTGAGCATCTCAGGGGATGCTCTCCTCCACCAGAGAGTGTGGGCAGCCAGCACCACTGCTATACTTGCACCTGGGTGACCCCAGGTGGCAGTGCAGTCAGGAGTAGCTTATGGGGTGGGAGAACATCTGCTGGTGCCACACCATGCACTGTTTTGTGTGCATGTGCTTGTGCTCCCTCATTGCCGGTGTCCTGGGGGCAATGGAAGAAAATGAAAAAAACAGCCTAGCCAGCTGCCTGCAGGCCCCACACTTGGCTACTCAGGCATCACCTCCCATGCACCAGATACATTCTGTGCTGGAGATTGGGGGCATTTCCCCTGCCCCCACCAGAAAGGTTAAGCACTACGGGAAAATGGAGGGTAAGGTAAGCCCTGGGGGATTGCAGGGTGATGGAGCTGGGGCAGCTTGGCAGATGGGGCCAACTGGAGACTAATGAGACAAATAACAGCATTAACTGCAAAAACTAAAGAAGAGAAAAGATTGTTATTAAACATCATTAACTTAAAGGCCAAAAGGATACAAGCAAGTATAATGTTATGGCATAATCGTTGCATGGCCATGTCAACATATGCTGCTGTTGTTCATGCTCCCAGTCTCCCTCCAGAAAATTTGGTGTTGCACGTAAATGAGGCTCAAGAGTACAGAGGTACTTGTGTTTGCACAGCATATTTTTTTCTTTCCTGCTTCTGCAGTGTGTATGTGGAGGGAGGGGTTATACATCATGAACCTAGAGTCCCATCCAATCTTAAAATATAATATTAGTATGTACTGTATATACTGTATGTATACCTTTGAACAAAAGATTCAAATATTCTCTTCTGATTCACATTTCAAATCAGGGACAGTGCAACATGGCTGCTTTGTGCCTGCTCCATTGTGTCTCCACCTGGTTCATAAGATTCATAAGATGCTAACCAGGTCATATAGCGTTAGCCTTTTCTTGACCTGCACCAGAATTAAATCTCTACTTTAAAACAAGGAATTGTATAGTAGTTATCCAGTACCTGTTTGAATTGATTTATGGTGCTACTTGATACAACAGACTTAGGTAATGAGTTCCATTGTGACACAACTCTCTAGGAGAACCAAGTCCCTCTTTGATTGTTATTATAATGCTCACCTCTTAGCTGCATATGATGTCTCCTGACCTTTATTGATTCTGGTCTCAAATTCCGTCCTACACATTCCCAGAGGTCTTGATTGGCAAATGCCTTATAAAACAGACATGTGTCTCCCCTGAATCTCCTGTATTAGAGTGAATACATCCCGAAGTCCTGGAGTCTCTCCTCATATGTCTTATCCTTATTACCAGCCACCATCTTGGTCGCTTGCCTCTGAACCCCTTCAAGCCTTCTAAGATCATCCTTCTGGTGTGGTGTCCAAAACTGTCTGCAATACTCCAGATGCGGGTGCACCAGAGATACATACAGCAGCATCGCCACTTCTCAAGCCCTACTCCTAATGTTCTTTTTGATAAATGCTAGAATGCCATATCCCTTTTCAGCCACACCAGAGCAGTGATCTGCAAAGCTCATATAGTTTTTAATTAAGACTCCCATGCCTTTCTCGGACTCGGTGATGTGAAGTTCACTTCCATTTATATGATATTTAAATTTGTAGTTTTTCCTGCCAAGATGCATTATTTTACACTTATTCATATTGAACCTCAATTTCACTTTATTAGCATTGTCAGCCATAGCATTTATATTCTCCTGGAATGATTTTGCATTATTTTCATTAGCTACCGGTGCCCCCATTTTAATATCATCTGCAAATGTTGCCATCCAGGCCTTATTTGTACAGGTAATGGATGCCACCAAGATGTTAAATAAGGCTGGTCCCAGCACAGAGCCCTGGGGGACCCCACTGGTCACTCTTGTCCAACCAGAAAAGTGACCTTTTACAGACACTCATTGTTTCCTGCTAGTTAGCCAAGTTGTAATCCAGTGAATAAGTCCTACATCCAAGTTAATTTCCCTTAAAGTATTAATTAACTTGGTATGAGATATACTATCAAATGCCTTTTCAAAGTCGACGTATAGTACATTGACAGGGATATCATTATCAGTGGCTTCACTTACAGGATCAAAAAAGTGAATCAGGTCGGTGAGACATGACTTTCCCTTTGTGAACCCATGTTGATGTAAATCTACCAAGCCCTCTTCTTGCAGATATTGTTCTATTGCCTCCTTAATTAATGCCTCAAGTGTTTTGCCTACAATACTAGTGAGACTAATAGGTCTATGATTAGTACAGACTCATTTAAGTCCCTTCTTATGGATGGGAATGACATGGGCAGATGCCCAGTCCTCAGGCACCACTCCTTCCTATAGAGATTTCTGAAATATAACCTGGAGGGGGTCACATAATACTGCAGCCAACTCTTTCAAGAGCCTAGGGTGCAAGTTATCTGGTCCTGCTGATTTGGTAGGGTCTAAGTTTTATAGTTTATCTTTAATCATGTTTGGAGTTATCTCCAGTTTACATTCCTGAATCCCCTCATTATCAATTTTAATGACTTCATTCTTTTGGTACACACTTTCAAAATAAGTGTTGAACTCCTCAGCCATCTTCCTGTACTCACTTATCAGTATATTACCTTGTTTTAGTGGCCCTATTTAATTATTATTCTTTTTTAGGCTACCCACATAATTGTAGGATGCCGTCTTGCTATCTCCCACTTTATTGACTAGTTTCAATTCCAACTCTTTCTTAGCTGATGTGATCATGCTTTTTAGTTCACTCAGCTTGGCCCTATACCTTTCTCTGTATTTACTTGTTCCCTCCTCTGTTGCTCACTTATAAGACCAATGTTTAGCCCTGATTAGTTTCTTTATCTTATAATTGAACCAGATAGGGATCCTACCTCTTGTATTATATTTTTTCTTAGTGGGTATATAGTTTTCCACTAGCTCATGGAGAAATGATTTTAATTCTTCCCACATTTGGTGGACTTCGAGATCGATGAATGTCTTAGCCCAGTCCCAGTGTAGTACCAGATTCCTCAGCTTGTTGTAATCTGCAAGATCATAATGCTTTACTTCTGTATTTCCCTGCTGACCTGCAGTTTTGATGTTAATTTCAAATTCCACCATATTGTGGTCACTTCTTAGAAGTGGTTCTCTGGTCTTACATTAATCAATCGATTCGCCCAGATTGCTAATAACTAGATCTAGTGTATGGTTATCTCTAGTTTTTCCTGTAACATGGTTTTCAATGCTTAAACTGTCCAATACATCCAGAAACTTGGCCTCAGAAGATGTAGTAGGAGATCATGTTCTCCAATTAATTCAAGGGAAATTAAAGTCACCCATAATCACCAGGATCCTGAACACCAATATACTTTATGAATTTCACAGTCTTCGCATTAATCAGGAAAAGGGGTCAGTAGCTTACCCCCTCAATACATTTTTCCTCTTTAGTTGGCATCAGTTGTACTCATAACTGCTCAATATCAGGTTCTATTGTTGTTTGTAGCTTAAATGCCCTGATGTCATTTCTGGCATATCGAGCAACCCCCCCCCCATCTTCTCTATCCCTGTTATCTTGCATTTCAGTGGGGTAGGGTACCCTCAGATGTTAGTGGAAACCCATAGGGATAGTGCCTGTAGATATGCTAGTAACTTTTTGCAGACACAACACTAGAGTGTTGCAACATGTATCTGTCCCATTTTACAATGATACACAACAGAGCCATTGCTTTGGCACTGGGTCTCCACTCCCCAACTAATTCCAAGTACTTCCTGGGGTCTAGTGGCACCCCAAATCACCTAATGTGATCCTTTTATTACCTGATCTGCCCTGATACTGATGCCATTGCTTAGTCACCTAAGCAAGTTATGCAGCTCCCTTAATCTATACACACATGATCCCCCCAGCACCCAATCAAGTTACCCCCCCCATACTGATGAAGGTTCCTTTCTAGTCTCATGAAGCATATTCCCCCATCATGTCACAGACTGAAGTAGAGTTGTGTTTAACTGGTATTCTTTCCAAACTTATACCTTCTCTGTAAGGTAACATTTTATGTGTATCACCTTGGTAGGAAATTAGTAATTTATCTGATATTTAATTGTTGCTAATCCTAAAAGTGCACTTAATTCTGTTTGCATTTGCAGTGTTTGTCAGCGAGGATTTTTCAAATGCATCAACTATCCCTGCCCTGCTGTGTGTACTATTTATGGGGACAGGCACTACCACACGTTTGATGGACTGGAGTTTGATTATGCCAGTAGCTGCCAGGTTGTTTTTGTAAAGGTAGGTTCAATATGCAGATCTGACTATTTAAAAATCAAAATCTGAGATCTTTGAATGAATTATGTTCAGCTTACTTCTCAGACTATAAAACTGGAAATGAGATGAATTCAAAAAGTTCCTGTACCAGTGAGTATGAATGTTAAAGACAACTACTGCATAATGCTATCAGCAATATTTTGTTCTAAAATATTTTTTTATAAAAACAATGGTGTCCCATACCATGTAATAAGCAAAATCATTACATTCACTGAAAATATTTTATAAAAGCTTTTATCTTTGCTAATATCAATAATCTCATATTTAATAATGTCACAACAAAAAAGATGTGCAATGTCGAACAAAACTCTCCTTATGCAGTATTTTCCATCAAACATATCTACCACAGCCCCAATGATGGGGATCTGTTCATCAACTGTTCCAGTGTAGGTGTGGTTTACATGAAGCTGGCATGTGTAGTTCTGTGTCCCCATGCTACTCTGTAAGCAATTGCAAGTGACAAACATGGATGTTTGCTGCTCCTTGCACTGGTGCAGAACTCTTCATGGAGGGGCACAGTGGAACCTGACTAAACGTTAGGGGCTCGATTCATGAAGGATGATGCAGGGCTTGCAGCAAGCTCTGCACCATCTGCAAAGTTTGGCACAGCTGGGCCAAAGCACTTTAGCACAATGCAGCCCGATTCATGAAGGACTGGTGCATTTGCGACCCTTTCCGCATTTTACGGCAGCTTGTGCCAAAGGTTTGGCGCAAGCCCCGTAAAATGAATCCCTCTTGGACATAAAGTCAGACCAGGGGGGAACTTGTCTAACTTGCTGCATCTGGCACACCCAATCCAGAAATTGGTGTCAAATGTCTGCCGCACACCCCCCTGCACCATATGTTTGGCGCACCAGGGAATTGCGGCAGACGCAACCCATTCCTGAATTGGGCCCTGGGTTTTTAATGTTGGGTCACCATGGGACATCCTGCTCCATGTAAACAAGGCAGTATGGATATGACAGTCCACTGCTGGGACTACCAAATCCCCAGAGAGGAGAACAAGTTTGTGGTGCATGCCAAGGGTGGGGTGCAAGCTGCACCCAAGAAAAACATACAGGCCTATAAAAAAATGGCCCAAGATGTAAAATCCTGTATCTGAAATACCATATTTTTAAAAGCCAAATTTGTATAGATATGGTCTGTGAATATACTTTTGAAAACATAGTTTTTCACTATTCTGGATACAGTAATGCTATGAATTTAACATTTATAAAAGTTGACTGGTTGAGGTATTGGAAACCAGTAACCGCTGAGGCAGTATATTGCACTGTAGTGGTTAGAACATGGAGCTGTGAACCTGGAAACCCAGGTATGAATCCTGCTACTTACTGTTCCTAATTGTTCAGTCTTAATTAACTTCTCTCTCTCTCTCTCTCCCCCCTTTCTTTCTTTCTTTCTTTCTTTCTTTCTTTCTTTCTTTCTTTCTTTCTTTCCTTCCTTCCTTCCTTCCTTCCTTCCTTCCTTCTTTCTTTCTTTCTTTCTTTCTTTCTGTATTGCAGAGCTGGGGTGCCTTTATGGATCGGGCCTGAAGCCACCCTATTCTTCATCTCCAATACTGATATGTGCAAGGTCATGTTACAGGACCTATTTTACGGGATATTGAGTAATATACCACAGTACCATAATAAATGCCTTCTAGCCTGATCTGCAATCTAAGCATTGAAATGTGAAAGAACCAATAACATTTCAAGAACTTTGAAAAACATAATATTCTAATATTCAGACACAAAAGAGCTTTATATTTCTCATTAACTCTGTATTTCTTATCCCCATTAGTTATTAATAAGGTCATATATGTGGAAGCAAAATGTTGTTCCTTGAGGGTTAACTAGCTCCTATTGTAATCCTGATCTCATAATACTTTGCTTGTGACACCCCAGTTATTCCCAAGCCAAGAGGCTATGATGTCACAACAGAGCATTATAAATTCAAGTAGGGAATAAGTTACTAAGGCAGATGAACTCTGAGGGACACAGATCTTGTTTTTGTTCGAATTTCTTCAGTAATAAACAATGGAAAGGAGAAAGCTATAGAACATATATGAAAAACCAGCTAAAGAGTGTCTAAATATGACGTTTTTTAAAGTTTTCCCAAAGAGGTTAGGTGCTCTAATGCTTGTCCAATTGGTCTGGACAGTACTGAGGCTTGTCTGTCCTGCTGTAGGACATCTTAGTTTACAGTGGGACTACACTGGCTACAGTGGCATACTGTCTCCTCATATACGCTTAGCTAGACAGACACGTTAAGAACTTTTCAGTAAAACCCTTTCAGTAAACACGTGTATAAACCATTAACAGCTTGAGGAGTGTTTTCTTCTTATATTTTTTAATATTTTTCATGAAGCCTTTGAAAGTAGAGGGCTTGGCAGTTGAAGAGTAAAACCCTTGGCTTACTTATTGACCAGATAAAATGTTGTTATGTTATGTGCAGGACCTTCTATACTGCTAAGCAAACATGCCTCTTCTCAGTCTTGGGGGAATTGCTCTCTCCTTGGGTAAGAGGAATTTCAAGATTTCCAGATTCATTTAAATCAAGGATTGTATAAAGCAAAAACTGCTGATTATGCTGAATTAAAAAGCTAGTGGCACAAAAATTGCAGAAATAAAGTATAATTATTGGTGAGCTCATTTATTGACTGGACTGACACCACTTTCTAATGCTATAATAACTGCCTGGTTATTACGGAATGGAACCCAGTTATTATGGCGTGCGTGTCAGCCAGTGCAAGTGAAAGCCACTGCCGTCTCATGCTCACAGAAATAAAACGCCACAGAAAAGGAAAACTGAAATGTTTTTAACATACAGCAACTAAAGCAACCAACAGTTATATTAAATAAAGAATGGGGTATTACATTATAGTGTATGGTAGAACGTTGTTCTACCTTGATTTTCATTTGCATTAGAAAGCTGTTCTACCACAGGTCAAAGGGCATAGAATGCTGTTCAACCCTTCTGTGGTAGAACAGCTTTCCAGCACAGATGACTTGCACTGGAGCCACGGTAATGGTAACCACAGGATCAACCAGATAACACGGCAATGGGACCGACACACACAGTTGCGTAACCTCCCTGGCAGATGCAGGATTAACCAGATAAGATAAAATAAGCAGGATCAACCAGATACATTTTTAAAAAAACTTCTGAAAATACATTCAGGGCATCCACCTCTGCTCACAACTTGAGGCATACATCCCCCATGTTGTTTTTTGTTAAAGGGAAACAATGGAAAAGACAAAGCTTTCCTCAGACACTGCAGAAACTCTCAATTAGTGCTGTCAGACAGTAACAACTTTATTTAATGATTTAGAACAGCTACCCACAACTTCCACTTCCTGTTGCTGGCAGCAGCCATTTCATGAGCAGCAGTGAGCTTCCTGAGCTCACTGTATGCTAATATGCCTGTCTGACCTCAGCTATTGGTTGGCTGGACATATTAGCATAAAGTGAGCTCAGGAAGCTCTCTGCTACTCATGAAATGGTGGCTCCCAGCAATAGAAAGTGAAAGTTGAAGGCCACTGTTTAAATCACTAAAAAATCAATTAGAGTTATTTGTTAAAAAATATTACCGTCTGAAAGCACTAATCAGGCATTTTTGTAGTCCCTGGGTTAAGCTGTGCCTTTTCCACTGTTTCCCTTTAAAGACCGCCCAAACCAGCCTGACAACCAATGACTGTGTACATTTCAGACACTGGGATGTCCTGTTCCTAGCAACTTGCATCTCACCCTGGCAACCAGCCCCAACTCTCTGAATGAAGCGCAGCAGTTTATTTTCTATACTAAAAAAATGAATAAATAAAAAAGTACTTAAAAGGATGTAAAACTGCAATGGAGGAAACCATACACAATAAAAAATACTGGATCGGCAACTCAATACTGAACAAGTGTTTTCTGCCACCTCGGGGTTCTGATTCCCAAGGACCTCTCGAGCTTTGCTCTCGAGGTCACAAGGAATTGGAACCCCTCTGTGGCAGAACACACTGGTTCTGCATAGTTGCCTATCCAGTATTCTCTATACTAATTTTTTACTCACCCTGTGTGTATTATACCATCACAAACCACTAGTGCTTCACACTCATGGTTTATGTGATATTATACACCTCGGGTGTTAAAAAAATACTCATAATGTACAACACTTCATCCATTGTTCTCTATGTTATTAATTTTTAAAAGTAGTCAGTTGTTACTTTTTATTTCTGAAATATTTTTCTTTTTCGTTTTAATTATTAGATAGTTTTCTGCTTGATAGTATTAGGTGTGATGTAAAGAGCAATGCTTCACCCAGCAACTGAGACATATCTGGTACTATTCTTCATTATACCATGGACACCCAAAGAAACACAAAATCCTATATTCTGATTGGCTAGCTGGCACTTTTCTGCTGTGGTAAATCCCATGATAACCCACGCAAAAGGTGCCAACCAGCCACACACGTACAAAAACACTCCCACCCCCGAACACAAACCCAAAATCTGCCATATTGTCTCCCCGCTAACTGAGACGGTAAACCAAGAGTTTTAAACCTGAATTTGGAACTGCTCATTCAAAACAAGTGTGTCACATAAAGAAAACCTTTTTCATACCTCGCAAGTCACACCAGCCTCACCATTGTCAACTGTTCATCCACAAAAGAAAAATACATGTCAGAGTGAAATTCAAAACTGCTGATAAACCCCGATCGCAACCTCGGAACTGGTTGCATGCCAGCAGTACAAACAAAAAGTAAACTGCCTCCATAAAGCTGAACAGTCAGAGTGACTGTGACATGACCCATAGAAAGAAGCAACTCTAATATTCGCTTTTTCTATGACTAGAGGCAGTTTGCTTACACCTCTGGAACTCGGTCCTCACATCCTCAATTGGAAGCTCGTGCACAGTGTCGCTCTGCTGGCATACTCAGTACATACTGTTGGTGCCTGCCAGTTGTGTAGTCGCAGACTGCTCTCTCTCTCTCTCTCTCTCTCTCTCTCTCTCTCTCCTTCTGTCTTCCACTCATCTCGCCGAACACATTTCCGAACCTGGCACCAAAAACTACATTTAAAAAAAAACGGACCACATTTCAATTGTTCACTGCACTCTGTCTTCTCTGTCAGCAGCACTTACTCTCATATTGTACCCAGCAACAAAGGACTACTTGATGTAGGGTGGAAGAATATGTGTACAAAAATATATATATAAAAAAAAAAAGGAATTTAATTTTACTAATTTTTCTATATTTTAATCATTACACCTGGTATAATCGCAATAACCACTCGGGATGTGGGTTATTGAGGATTACCACAGCTAGGATGTGATTTACCCACTTGGCTGCCTCATGGGCAAACCACTTAGCTGTGGAATCCCATAACCCACACCCCCTTGTGGCTTATTGCTTAATTAAATACCACATCAGCATTGAGACCTCACTTACTGTGACATCACAAGTTACTGATCCTGCAGCTGGTGACTGACTCTTATTTTGTAGTTGTGATGTCACAAACAGTGAGGTCACAGTGCTGATGAGGTGTGAGGACAAGAAGAACTGGATGTGCCAGCTTCCAGGCCCAGTGCTGTTCCACACATGACACCTAGTACTGCAGGATACAAAATCTGCCAATTTGCACAAAGGAAACGTACTTCTGATATAAAATGCAACACATGACTACTTTTTAAAGTTAATATTGTTTCAGGCAG
Organism: Neoceratodus forsteri; assembly: GCA_016271365.2. Taxonomy (NCBI): domain Eukaryota; kingdom Metazoa; phylum Chordata; order Ceratodontiformes; family Ceratodontidae; genus Neoceratodus; species Neoceratodus forsteri. Next base: position 1,114,625,248 of record CM028131.1, read on the forward strand.
TACACTACAATAGCCCTTTAAGTGCAGTGATATTTTGTGAGGCAGATTATTCTGTAAGGGTTGAAATATGATGACTAATATTTTAGCTGGGCATGGTTTATCATTGAACATAGCAAATTTTGTCCACTTTGATTAAAATTTAAAGATTTAAATAATTACGTTGCACAGATTAGACCAAAGGCAAGTTTAACTTTCAGATAAAAAACTGACATTTATTCAAGGCATAATGTAGCTTACATGCTCAATCACTGGAAGGGAACACATTGACTACTACCCCCAATCCTTCAGTCACCCACATGACGTTCCTCAGGGGGTGCTGTTTAGGTCCTTTTTGCACATTAAATAGCAGGGAACAATAATGAATTGAGTTTAATATTTACTGTAAAAGCAGATATATATTAAGTAAAATTTGTAGATCTAACATTGATAGGCTTAACAGGTACTGAAGCATTGACAAAGGGCTTCAAGAAAAATCTAACAACTGCAGCAACTTTGGTATGCTTTAAACTGGTATCACAATATGCTGACACATGCGTTTCTAACAGGCAGAAAACTGCACAGTTTGGTTTGAGTCCAAGTATTATTGTTCTGTTTGTAGCTCAGAGTGACACCACATTGTTTTGGTCAAATCATGGTCAATTTGCAAATATTTAGAAAATAAGGGGACTATCCAGTGTATCACCAAGGCAGCAAGGATAAATTAGTACAGTGTGGCCTCCACTATTGTAGAATGTAGGGTTGAAGCACACTTCATACAGTAGAACCCTTTCATAATGGACATGTTTGTGCAATCAGGTTTTGTCTGTTATAAGGGGTGTCCGCTACATCCTAAAGTCTTAAAATATGAATCTACTCTTACCACAGCTCACACGCCGGAGTTAAAATCAGCACATAACCTCTCCTCTGCCAAACAGTGGTATGGGGAATTGCTATTTGCAGCTGATTGGAAACTAGGCAGCAAACAAGACTGAAAATGTTTTGCTATACAATACGGCACCTGCACTGATTGGGGGATTGGGGACTGAGCAGTAATGTGATTGGTAAGATTTCGCTGTACAGTACCTGTGCTGATTGGGGGATCAAGCGGGGTCAGGAGTAATCTTCTGGAGTAAGGTGTCAGGTGTTAGGCATCAGGTAAGGAGACTAATGTCTTTATAATACCAGGCAAACCAACTGGATGATTAGGTGACAATTAGCAGGCAGTTTACAGCATGTAATAAGGGCACAAAGGACCTTGCAGTGTCCACAATAAGGGGTTGCAGAGTACGTTATAAATAAGATTTTTAACTTTACAGACATAGCTTTGGCTTTTGGCAAGGCAGCTCTGTCCAGTGTAAGCGGACATCCAGTATAAGGGTGTCCGTTAGAAGAGGGTTGCACTGTAACCAGTAACTAAAATGATTAGGCTTACCGTTTTTCTGTTGATCCATTTATGATGTATTATACAATGGCAAGAAAGAATCCTGACTCCTGATTGGTCAATTGGCCATCACTGCAGAGCTGTTATCCTGGCATAACATCCCTGCTGATGTTATGGCAGAGCTAGAGCACTTTTTCTTAAAAATATATTTTAAAACACTAAATAAAATTCTTTAAAATTATTTTTTTCTGTATAAAACTACGAACCATTGTATAATGGGAATAATGCCCTCCAGGGTGGGTGTCATGCTGGGATAACATCCCTTCTCAGGTGTTGGATGCCCTCGGCCAATGGCCTCGGGCCCAACCACCCGAGGTGGGATGTTATCCCAGCATAACACCCACCCTGTCAGGCATTATTCCTTTAAAAACATTTCCTTTGGAACAGCAGGTCCAATACAAGACAGTGTCCAGCTTTTGTGTGAACATGGTTCATTTCCATGCTTTTCTGCTTTGCAGTTCTTTAAATATTGCATTTATTCTTGATCTGTGAGTCGTATAGGAATTTATGAAGCTTCCAAGTTACTGTAATGTTTTTGTGACCCAACATTTACCTTGCCTCTGATGCTGAAGAATTATTGTGGTCATATTCTTTTCCCATAATAGGTAAATCCAGCTATTATGCCTAAGTAATGGACTGATCCAAGGCAATGTGGAAGTTATTCATTACACACAGTCTGTCTGTCTATCTATATATCTGTCATCTACCTGTCTGTCTGTCTGTCTGTTTGTCTGTCTATCTATCTATCTATCTATCTGTAATATAACAGATTGGAATCACAGGGTAAATAACAAATTCATGTTAATCCCAAGCAGGTATTATGTAGTCAGAATGCTACTTTACATTGGATTGCATCACATCTCATTATCCGTGAAATTTAATTAAATGATCCTGCATACGTGCCGAGGAAATTCTGAAAATAATATAAATATAATCTTTCAACCACCCATGAAACTTAAGCCAACTGTACTATTTAATGTAATTAAGGTCTGTCACCACGTTTTGTCAAATCTTTCCTTGGTTTTATGAAAAGGCCTATTCTAAAAGTCAATATAAAGTATTATTATGCTTGCAAACACATAATGTTGCATTCCTGAAATACATTTTTATTACAATTATTACCCATTTAAAAAAAGGAAAACACCGTCTGAGTTTAGCATAAAGAGTTCTTTTTATTGCCATTAAACTCAGTGTTTTATGTGTAGTTCTCATATCAAGCACTTTGAGAACTGTTCTCAAAAATGTGTTTTATCTAGCCGTACCATGCAAGTGCTAGTGAAGGTAAAATGGCATAGTTGCTACAGCAGCGAAATAGGGACCTGGAGAGAACAGGCTGTAATTCCTCCACAGCTACTGGCTCACTATAGTGTATGGTAAGGATCTATTGTGCATGGAAATTGATGGTGTCAGAAACCCAGTTGTGCCATAATGGTGACATCAGAACGAACTATGGTACAACAACTTTCACAAGTTACTGTACTGTAGTTCTGACATCACTACTATGGTACAATGACTCTCCAACACCAAAAATCCTTGTTTTGGCTGTGCTCATGCTCAGCTTTCAGTTTCACAACAGTTTACTCATGCTGTGAGGATTGGGTGCTGTCAGTGCCAAAGATAATGTTGTGAAGGTTTGTTTGGCTTCCTACCTGTACTGCCATATATATGATGATGGGAGACCATGGAGTACTGGGCAGCTCTCCAGCCATACAGAAGTGGGTGCAACTGGTGCCAGGGAACCATACTCTGTAAAAAATAATGTATGCGCTACCCTCACATATCAATCGTGTTCCCATTACAGGACTGTTATGACATCATATGACCACTCAAGCTTCTCTGTTGGGGGTCACTATGATGTCATAACAGCCTCTTAAAAAGCAAGTGCTTAGTAAGGATGTATCTTAAAGAATGAATGTTTGGGGCCTTTATATGCCTCTGCAATCATTCAGTTTGCTTTTATTTGTTTCTTTACCTACCTTTCTATAATTTTATTTGTATTTTGCCAACTGTTAGTAAAATTATAGATCATGGGAGCATCATGTGGCACTTCCCGAATAATCATAATGCTTCCTTCAGTTGAGTGTGAGGTATTCTTATTGCTGTAACAGTACGTCATGCACTCATTGCAACAGGTTTCCTGATAACCACCACTCATGTCAAAGAAATGGACCCCCAAAAAGGTATTAAAAAAAAAAAATGGTACCACGATCTATAATAAGTTTACAGGGGGCACATGGAAGGCCTCTTATGGATATAAGAATGTTTCCTCTTGAACTGTGAGGGCACCAGAATTGTTCACCTTTGGTTCACAGTTCTCTTGCCCTAAGAATGTATGAGGCAACACTCTTATATCCATGAGGTCCTCCTAGTGCCATATAAGCTTATAAAAAAATCCAATGGAATCCTTGTATTATGAAATCAGAAACTCTTCACTTGCAAATCTGGCAATAAATTTCAGTGGAAAACTGCAAACCTGTTTTCAGATTTTTATGGAGAAATACCACTTTATAGCACTAAAATATTATATATTTAATAGAAATATGTGACTTTTGATAACCCGTGATCTTTTGTTATAATATAGCAGATTTTATTTTCTTCATAACCATATTCTACTTGGGAAGAAGAAAAGTGAAGCAAATTATTGTTTAAAAAAAATCATAAAATCATACAGATGGACCACAATAGTGCAAACATACACAAGGCAAAGTCTGCTGCTGAAAGGAGTATCTATGTCTTTTAAAAAAGATATACAAATGTATTTAATTTCTCCATATTTAATTTCTCATTGAAATACATGTGGCTTCTATGTAGCTGGCAGTTTCTGACATTGCAATACCAGAATTCTGTTCAATACTTTTTTATTAGCAGTGTGAAAAGCAAAATGATGAAATGGGTCTTAAAAATGATGGCTTCTGATTGGTGGAGAGCTGCTTTCAGCTAGGCCATTATCTCAGCACAACGGTCCAGGTGAAAGTAGTAAAATGGACTCTGCACCAGACTAATAGCCATACACTCAACTGCCACAGCTTGTTCCCACACAACATGTACCTCGGAGAGCAACTGAGATGTCTACTGTGCTCTCACAACAGCTCTCCAGTTTTTTTAATATGGGGACTATGAGTGCTACTTCCTTTCATCATGATCAGCTCTGTCAGATGGACTGCAAAAGAAAAAAATGTTTTTTTTGTAATTTAAACAAAAACAAAACAAAAAAAAACCCAGACAGACTAGCTGTTCACTAGACAGACTGTGAACAGCAGTTGCCTTCACGTCGATTGGCTCCATCTCCCAGAGGACACACGAGACAGATCACAAAAAAAAAAAACTTGTTTATTTAAATTATATTATGCTGCAGCAAGTACCCTTTGCTCCTCCAATGTGACCAGGAACCAGTAAACACACTGCACTGCTAGATAGTACTATTACTTCCATGTTGCTTAAAACATTAACGCCACCTGCTGGCAAAGTGGTCAAAACACAGTGACCAAATGGGACTATTTTTTCTTCTTCTTTGCAAGCATTTATTCAACATTTTGTATTTTTCTCTGACAAATAAAATATAGATTTTATTAATTGATTTGTTTATTAATGTTGTACTAGTAGGGACCCATTTCATAACTGCAATAAGGCACTCGGGGGGGGTGTTATGGTGGGCTAACAGCCTTTCTTGGGTGGTGAAAGCACTCAGTTTCACTTTGTGCTTCAACTCACCTAAGGTGGGTCATTATCCCAGAATAACACCCCTCCCCGTCGTGCCTTATTGCTTAATTATACAAAGGCAAGAAAGAATGCTGGGCTCTGATTGGTCAATCTGAGGCAGGACCCATGATGTTATCCCAGTACAACATCATGGATCTAGTCACAGCACATGCATAACCAAACGTCATCAGTTAATAAAACAAATACTCCACATGCGGATTAGGGAGCTAGAAAAATTTGCAATTTACTGTACTCACAATTACTCACCATGTAAATTGGTATACAGGCTATTACATTTCTGTATCACTACAGAAATAGGAGAGTACATATGTCAGTAAAAAAATCTTCTCAGCTATCAATGTGTGATCAGTGTGTGTACAATGCTTCATTTTGAAAATAAATATCTGAGATCTTATATTATAGTAACCACTACCAAAAATAGATATTGCACCTCCAAGTAGGGAAAAATGTAAAACAGCTTTATATTGTACCCACAATGCTTTGTCACATATTTTTTATTTATTTAGCTTTTGTTAACCGGGTAAGTGCACTAGCCATAAAATGACTATTTTCAGGCACGACCCGGATATATTTACATATTAGGTGCTATTCTGTTGTCACCACTACCAAAATATGAGACTGCACTGTTGAGTACAGAAAATTTAAGTTACCTTTATAATCTACCCAGAATTCCTTGTTGCTATATGTAGATAAGCATGTTAGCTGTTATACTGCTGTAACCATTATATTAAGGCACAATACTGCAGTCACCACTACCAAAAAAGGAGACTGCACTGCCTAATAAGGAAAATTTAAACTAATTTTATAATCTACCCAGAATTCCTTGTTGCTGTATGTAAATCAGCATATTACTTGTTATACTGCTGTAACCACTACCAAAATAAGACTTAATTGACTTAAAAAAGAGGGACTACTTGATGTCTACCGGTAAATGTTTAAATACAAGGGATGCAGAGGATCCATTGTATAACAGCAATAATGCACTCCAGGGTGTGTATGTTGTGCTGTGATGATGTCACTTATTGGATGTTGGATGCACTCAACCTGTGGCCTCATGCCCAACTACCTGAGGCATGACGTTGTCCTAGGATGACACACACCCTATCATGCATTATTGCTTAAGTGAAACTCCACTTATTTCACTGCACTAACATATGTTTTTATTATAAAAATAGAAAGTAATTACTAACACATCAAAATACAATAAATAATATAGTCAGTTGTCTATTAGAAGTAAACAACTGCTATTTAAAGAGCTAGTATAGTGCCTAAAGCTAATATTACTTTTTAAAAGCAGTCAACTATTATCTTTTATATCTGAGATACTTCTTTATTTAATTAGAAGATTTTTTTTTTACCTGATGCTGGCAGATGTAATGTGTGGAACAGCTGTCTGCCTCACAGCTGACATATCTAGTGCTGTTCTTTCCATTTCATCATCAGCATTGTGATCTCACTGACTGTGACATCACAGTTGCTCAGGAAGAACCATTTAGCAACTTCCAGGTCAATCACCTGTGATGTCACTGTCACTGAGGTCACAGTGTTGATGACATATTTGGAGGAATAGAACTAGATATGTCAGTTGCCAGGCAGAGTGCCATTCCATATATCCAGCATAATACTATCACATAGGAAACATTCTAATGAGCAAAAGGAGAAAGAAAAAATACTTCAGAAATAAGTTACAACTGAGTACTTAAAATTTGTAACATTTTCCTGTTGTTTATGGTTCCACTAGCTCTTTAATGGAAACAGAGTCTCCTTATCTCTGGCTGCCCATACGCTATTCTCTATGTGCTACTCTAAGAAAGACTCTTGACATCCCTGTGCTTCAGTTCTCAATCTATAAAACTATTTAGAAGCAGAACTCCACAGAAAAAAAGAGATGTTGCACTTCATTTGTACTGTCTTGACTTATTAAATAAAATGCTTAAACTCATGGGTACCTGGATGGTTCAGGGGCAGACTGCTGCTCTAGCATGTATGTTGTAGTATTGTATTTGGGTTGAGGAACTGGGTATGTTCATAGGAATGCTTTTTGCATGACTAGGCTTACTGTTTTCTTAGGGGGTACTTGGCACATGTGCTGGGGAAAGAAGCCAGTTTACTACACACTCCATCACTTGAGCCAATTATGTCCCTTGCAGACTCAGTTGTCATAGGCCTTTCGAGCCCTAGACTATCTGATTTTGGTCTGCTGCCTCTTATGGAATGCCTTACTTTGGTGGCAGGACATAAATTACTTGCTCAGAAGTACTCCTTTTCTTCGGCCACAGGTGGTCCTCACCACTGATGCTTCCAGTCTGGCCCTGGGGTGTGGCACCCACCTAGGTACCCATCAGACCCAATGGTCCTGATGTCTACTAGAACAAAGCCTTCACAAAAATGTGATGGAAATGAGGGCAGTTCAATATGTTCTCCAGGCCCAGGCCATACAGGTTTAGGGAGTTTCCCAGCTGGTCCAGTCAGACAATCACAGCACGGTCTACTACCTGAACAAACGGGACAGCAACCACTCCTACCACTTGTGTCAGGAGGAACCGAGAGTTTGGGAATGGGCCATGGCTCAAGAGGTTCACCTCATCACATGCACATGACTGGTGTCCTCAGTGCTTTTGCAGACAGTCTCAATCTGTATAGTCCAGGCCCATGATTGGGAGCTGCAACATGATGTAGCTAACTGGCTATTCTACAAGTGAGGAAGACCAGAGTTGAATCTTTCTGCATCCCCTCACATTGCAAAATTGCTGCTTTTTCACTTGCTTGCTCCAGGGCATGGAGTGTTCTGGCAAAACTCATTGTTCCTTTGTTGTAATGGGAGATTCCACTATGCCTTTCCTCATCTAATTCAGAGGGTCCTGACCAAGCTCAGGCAGGAACCAGCCAGACTGATTCTGGTGGCTCCGCTGAGGGCCAGACAGATCTGGTAATCACTACTGTGGGGGTTGGAGATATTGGCACTCTTTCTGTTACCCCTGCTGCTGAGACTCTTGTCCAATGACCTTGGAACTTTGCTGCACCCAGATCTCCCATTCCTACAGCTCCAAACTTAGCTTTAGAGGTCATAGATGTCTCTTGTTTTGGGATTTCAGTTCATGTCTCAGCTGTCCCCTAGTAGCCAGAAAACCTTCCACCAGGCTCACTTTTTTCCTAATGTGAAAGTGATTTAATGTGTGATGCCAGGGAGTCTCCCCAGACCGCTTCATGTGTCCTGTGCAACAGGTACTGGACTGCCTTTTGATCCTGTTTCAGGACTCTAGTACTCCTTGGTGAATTTTTTAACCTGGATTTTAATTTGTTTTATGATGTTTTTATGACTGTCATTTTTGTAATGCGCCTTGATTTTAGAAAGGTGCAAAAGAAATGAAGTTTATTATTATTATTTACTATTGGTGAAGGTTCACTTGTTGACCATATCAGAATGTTATGCCCCTATCAGTGGTAACACTGTGTCCCAATTGGATGTGGACTGCAGATTCATGCAGGGGCTATTGCATGTGGCCCCTCTGATTCACAAACTTTTTTCAGTCATCAGGGAGCTGAACATCCTGCTCAGGTGATCGACTAAAGTCCCTTTTAAACCTGCCGCTTTCTGTGAATTGAAGTACTTATCCTGGAAGACTTTATTTCAAGTGGCTGTTATCTCAGCCAAGTATGTCTCAGAATTGCAGTCCTTAGTTCAGGCATCACTATTCCAGGAATAGGGTGGCCTTGCAAGCTCACTCTTACCTGATGCCAGAAGTGCTGCCTGATTTCATATGAAATCAGTATATTGATTTTTCCATGTTCTTCTCTTTTGCTCAGCACCCAGAGGAAAAGTTATTTCACTCACTGGTCATTCACAGAATCTTTGAATACTATTTGGACCATACCAAAGACTGTGCTCAGTCCTCTCAACTGTTTGTTTCTTTTGCCCCAGGCTACATAGGGATGCCTGTGTCCAGCGTCTTTCTGAACAAATCTCCTCCTGTATCCTATTCTATTACAGATAAGCAGGGCAGACTCTCCCTGGAACTGTAACAGGGCATGCCACCATGGGCATGGTGGTTTATATGGCTTGTTTTAAGTCTGTCTCAGCTTTGGGCATTTGCAGGGCTGCTACAGTACCTGGCACAGGATCAATACTTTTACTATGCACTACAATCCAGATCTGATAGGAGGTCTGGGTTTGGCCTTGTTGTACTGCATGGTTTGCTTCATCCACTGAGTTTGCCAGTGGTCACATTGGTTTTGGTACAGCTGGGTAGGGGTTCAATATATTATGACTCTTTGGAGATAGTTGCAGTAGATCTTTAAAAAGGATCTTCACAGAGCCATACCTTTTCCCACCCTCCATACTCCTTGTGTAGAGGACTTTGTTTCTGTCCATTTTATAGGCAATGTGTACCATACCTACTGTTCAGTGACTGCCTCCATGATGTCTTTGGGTAGCAGTGTTGCTGTCTAATTGCTCCCCCGGCTCTCTGTGCATTATAGGTGGTGTGGCCCCAATGCTGTTATTGGTCAATGTTTCAAAACACCGTTCACCGATGGTGGGAAACTGAAGTAGATGTGGCCTGCCTGGGTTATATAGGTGATGCTGTGTACCACTGATGTGCACATAAACATGCCGACAAGGGTGGCCCTGTTATTGAATAAGCTTACCGAAAGTTCCTGACACTGACTGCTTACAATTCAGTGCATTATTTATTTATTTGTTTTTTGATCTATTTTATTTAGAATTGTTCACATCATGATAGCGATAGCCTCATTTACATGAAACACCTTTTTTTCAAGAGGACCCTGAGGACTAATGTAGCAGCATAGTCAGTACTTCAGTTACATAATTACAAAGAGCAATAATTTGCAACATTAGTTAAAATATAGTGTATTTTCAAAGACTGGACTAATGTAACAACATTATACAGATACAGGAAGGTGCCAGACAGATAGAAGGTATGAGGTGGGGGGATAAGAAAGGAAAGAGAGTCTTGCAGTTACTTGGGCTCTGTAGATGATGAAACATGTTTTGACTGCTATGGTTCTATGGAGATCCTCTCGAAGATCTACTGTTAACGGTAATGAACCTTTCCTGCTATTCCATTAGATAAGGTCACCAGTATCATGAAGCTTCTTTGGATACCTGAGAGCGGTACTGCTGAGTATCCAAAATCTCTCTGCGTTAGTTATCATAACATCTTACTGGCTGCCACATTCTGTAAAATCCTGGTTACTGGTGCAAGAAACATATGCCACATTAAGTATTCTATGTGCTCTGACATGATCAAAAATATTTTCTTAAAGAGCCACTGATATCTCGAGAAGAACTTTCAAAAACATCATATTTGGACACAAAGCAGCTTATATTTCTCATCAGCTCAGTATTTATATCCATTACTTATTACTGATGTCATTTGCTTCAAAACCAGGATAGTTGTTTCTTGAAGGTTCATCAGTTCCTATTGCTTCTCCCAACTTGATGTCACAATACTCTGCTTGTGACATCACAGTTACTCCCATGGCAACAGACTGTGATGTCACAACTGGGCATTATGATTTCAAGTAGGGAATAAGCTATAGAGACAGATGAACTCTAAGGGATAAATATCTTGTTTTTGTGGGAATTTCTTCAGTAATAAATAATGAAGGGGAGAAATATGTACAAGGTATATGAAATACAAGCTGACTTGTGTCTAAATATTATGTTTTCTGAAGTTTTCCCAAAGGTGTCAGCTGCTCTTTAAACACAAACAAGAATCACATATAAGCCCAAAATGTTCCACAGCTATATATGGGCTGGCAGTATAGCCTAGAGGTTAGAGGAACAAGGTGTGAACGAGCTTGGTACATCCAGCAGACCAGACCTGAGTTTGATTCTCACAACCTCCACTTGTATACTCTGTGGCTCTAAGCAATTCACTTAACTGCCCAGTGCTTCCAGGTCACCCCTAAAAACAGGCCTTTGTGCCTAGTGGGCCTTACCCAGTTACCAAAGACTAAAAAAAAATGCTAAAAAATCATTCACATTTAAACCTGCTGTTTGTGTCATATGTATGGTGTATAATAATGAAAAAAAGTACTTTTGCACAACTGCAGGTTTGAATGTGAATTACATTTGGCACTAAGTAGTGTTTCACCTTTTTGGGACCTGCTGCATATCCCCCATTTCATATACATTTACTTGACTCTGAAAGATAGCACTGGAGCCTAATTCCTCTGACTATGATCTGGCTTTTATCAGATTACCTAGGTATTTTGGGCTCCATGCAACTGATTTGCTGAAGCTTCCCCTGTTGCTATATTTAATGACTTATGATGACTTTCGGTCATGTTGACAGCCAGCCTTACTGACTGCAGTTTAAACTAGTATGGGACTGTCCATATTTTCCTTAAATTTGCTCCTGAGAAGTGGCATACTAAAAAACAAATTTATTTACAGGATGTAGGAAAAGAAAGCCTTTGGGTATCAAGTGCCCATTTACAAAGGTGACCTAGGTCAATATTTCTGACAACTGACATTCATTACACAAAGCACGCTTTCAAATATAAATTACTATAAGACTATTATAAAAAAAATTATTCAAGTAACATGACGTAATAGCGCCATTAAAAGACATTAGTTTTAATAGTAATTTTCATTCCATGAATGAATATTAAGCGTGACTTTCAACAGGAAGCATTTAAAAAATCTGATTTTTGTAGATTATGTTATCTGGCAAGCTAAAAAATATCTATTATGCTGTTATGTAGCAAAAAATTTAACTAAAAATATTTGTCAGTGTTGTGTTACATCTATCACCTTTTAGGATGTGGTGGCATAACAGAAGTGAGGTCTCTTAATAATGCCCAGTCCAGATGTCTGCATCTTTATTTCTGGTTTCATTGTCAAACAATTAACAATAGTAACACATTTCCTAGAGTGCTGAGGCTTTGCTGCTGGCACTGAAAAGTATCTAGCAATATTAAAATCATGTTGGATAAGGATTTTTTTTACCAGATGAAATACAAATGAATATGTTCTTTTTGAGACTTTTTTTCTCTTACCATACTTCTATTTTTACACATTAAATTCTAGGCATTAGGAAATACTGGCATTTGAAATTGCTGTTTTTCACGTCTCACAGCAGCCTACACTAGAATGGATTGTATCACTTGAAAATGGATACCTGCACATTTCCAAAGCCTTAATCTTGGGAAAATCAGAGGCATTTTTAATTAGGACAGGATTGCTGTAACGTGACCCAAAGAACTGCCAAATCCAATGGATAAACAGGGCAAAGGCAACACAGAAAACAAAGGGGAACTTGTTTAAATGCATCTTAGAGGTTCTTTTTCTCAGAAACAAAAATCACTGATACATTTTTTAGTACTATAATGGTCATATATTTAAGATGTTTTTAGACTAGTAACAGTAGGTGGATGTTTTATAGGGGAAAAGGGACATAAATGACAAATATTTCAATATGAGAGTTATTCATCAGTGGATAACTTTAAAGTGTAGAGCATATTTGGAAGTTTAATCTTAATCCCGGCCATCTTGCCACCAGATAGCTTCCATCTTCTTAACTTGGGGTGCAATTTAAATAGTAAAGATGTCAAGGAAAAAATGATTTATAAAAATATGGAGAACTTTTTTCATAGTAAAGTTCTAAGACCCTTTTTACTCTGTAGGTAAGTAACATAGAAACATAGAATTTGATGGCAGATAAGGACCGCTTGGCCCACCCAATCTGCCCATTTCTCTACCCGATGGATAAGCTGCAGATCCTAGTTAACCAGCAGCCTACTTCTTCCTACCCCCACCCCCTAGAATTGCCTTATGACTGTCCCATGCATGCTTGAATTCCACCACTGTTTTTGACTCCACAACCTCCTCTGGAAGGCTGTTCCATGCATCCACAACCCTCTCTGTGAAAAATTACTTCCTTAAATTACCTCTGAGCTCCCTTCTATCTTTCACTTGCCCCTTGTTCTTGCACACCTCTTTTTGAAAGATGCTACCTCTTGGACTTTGTTGATTCCCTTGAGGTACTTGAAAGTTTCTATCATGTCCCCTCTCCTCCTTTCCTCGAGGCTATACATATTAAGCTCCTTAAGTCTCACTTCATATATGCTCCGTGCAGACCCTGCACCTATTTTAGTTGCCCTCCTGGACAGCTTCCATCCTGTCTATGTCTTTGCAGAGCTGGTCTCCAGAACTGCACGCAGTACTCAGAAGTGGTCTCACCAGCTGTCTGTACAGAGGATAATAACTTCTTGTTTTCTGCTGGTGATGCCTCTCCCTACATCCAAGTATCCCCAGCCCTCCTTGCTGCCCTCTCACATTGCTTGCCCACCTTTAGGTCATCTGATATGACTACCCCAGGTCCCTTTCCATTTTGTTGTTGTTAGTATCTCATCCCCATTGTGTACTCTTCCCTGGGTTTTGTTTTCCAGGTGCATTACCTTGCACTTCTTAGCATTGAATCTAGGCTGCCATACATTTGACCATTCCTCTAACCTTGCCAAGTCCCTTCTCATCCCTTTCCACCCCACCTTGTGCATCAACTCTGTTGCAGATCTTTGTGTCATCTGCAAAGAGACATACTTTTCCTTCCAGTCCCTCTGCAATGTCGCTTATAAAGACATTGAAGAGGACCGGTCCTACTACTGAACCCTGTGGTACCCCACTGCTAACCCCCCTTTTTTCAGAGTGGACTCCATTTACTATTACTCTCTGTGTCCTATTGTCCAGCTAATTCTTTACCCAGGCTGTCATCTTGGGACCTCTGTTGAGCTCACAGTATAATTGAGCAAATCAGAAGAACATCACCAGAGAGTGTAGAGTTAGGACAGACTTCTTTTTTCATTTATTTATAACAATAGTGCAAAAGCCTGAACAAAATACCATCTGGTTTTAATTTAGTTTTGGCTTTCCATAGTTAAAACCTTTTCCCACCTCCTATTACCAAAGCACCAGTTCCATGAGAGGATGTTAAGAAATGAAAACCATAGACCCCCCACCATTTACTCTTCTTATTTTTACTCTCCCTGCAGAGTAGCTCCCTATCACCTATGCACAGAAACTTAGCATGGACAAGAGGACAGTAGTGTGACTGTATGTTTGTTGACAGTATGTTCTGTTCATGCTGGCAAGAGTTCAGTGGCAGCAATGCTGCTCCCTAAAGTTGGTACTATATCACTGGTACTGATTATTTTATCCTCCAGTCCAAACCCACTTCCATCTGTGTATGTAAGCCCTTTATGTGTCATGGGCAACACTTTGTTCATTACATGTTCATGATGATACTTTGCTGTGTAGCACGGTACCCCACTATGCAGTAACCGTCCTCATATCAATAGCCCCAGAATGTACATTGCACTATTCGGGCATCCTCTTCAGACCTAGAAGGATCACATGATTGCCTTTAGCCAAATGGGCTGCAGGAAGAAAAACAGTGTCCTGTTCTTTCATTACAAATTAGACTGTTGAAACAAGCAGACAATAGTGCAGTAGACCATACTGCTAGGGTCAGAGGATCATACTTGGGGGCATTAGCTTAGGTGTTAGCCATTGGCTGGCCATGCCACCCACTAGTGAGCCCTTATCTGTCTCTTAACTCTGGAATGTTGCTGATTCCTACCCTGTCTCAGCACACCCCTGCAGCTGAAACCAATATACAGCATATCTTGTGCTGTGACTCAAACCCTGCGACCAAGCCTACTCATTAGTAACGTATTGCTCTGCAAGGCCTTTCAGCTTCTTAATATATTTTTATACTGCTAGTAACCAGTGACATCATTGACTAGAATCAGTGATTTCTGATGTTGTCACTACTGGCATGAGCTGCTGAACATGGAGCAGTTTCTGAATGTGCTCAGTTTTCATCAGTGTCGCAGTTCATGTAAGTAGTGGTATTATTGTTAGAAGCCACTGACTGGTTCAAACTGATGATATCACTGGTTGGAACATGTATTTATTTATTTTTTACTAGGATTACAATACCTTTGAACCAGAGGTTCTTTTACAAAGGTGCCGTGTGAAGTACAAACAGAGACTAGGAGTAAAATAAAGAAACAGGTAATATAGATGAACATAGAAGATAACATGAGTTAAACAATACATTAAAAGTACAATTATAGCAACTATTTACAGTTCATAATTAGGAATACATATGTACAGGTATCACTACTGATTGCCGACACTCGGAGTCCCGACTTTCAGGATCCTGAGTTTGACTGCCCGATATACACCCACCCAACAGACAGAAGCTGGTGCTGTCAGGGGTAAGGTAGCGGATGCGATGAACTGCTACCCTACCCCTAGTCAGGCACCACAAGGTAGGGGAAAATTCAGAGATTGCTGAAATGCTCCCATGGCATGGAGGACTGAGCCACTAGCAGCTCGGCCAGCAATGTGCTACAGACCTGGGTTCTGTTCCGGGCAAGGAAATTCTGGCGCAGTGTTCTTTTTCGCTCTGTAATTTTTTTAACCTACTCTGAGATCCACTCCCCCTCAGAGTTGGTTATTTTAGTTATGGGGTTGTGGGAGGCTTGCCCCCTGCATTGCAGTAAGACCTTGTTGGTCTTCCAACAGTCGGTCTCCAGAAATTGGGCTTATGGAGTTCGGGAGACTGACTGTCGGCAAATTGTAGATGATCCTTTGTACAGGGTATTTACAAATAGACAAAGGGCATAAATACATAAGAGTAGGCATAAATACATATGCGGTACAAGTAGAAGACAGAAGAGGAGCGTGAGAGAAAAGAAATAAAGGCAGAAGTCGAGGATATGTGGGAGGTACAGCAAGAAGTAGAAGGGTGGGGCAGGCAGCAGAGCTACGGTGTAAGGCAGGGATAAAAGGGGAGGGGAGATAGGAAAAGAGGGAGTAGGATGGGGTTGGAAAGGAGAGGGAGGTGTGTAGGAAAAGGAAAGGGCTGGAATGGAGGGAAAGATGGGGAAGAAGAGTGAGATTAGGACTGATGCAGTCTAAGGTGACATAGTCAATATAGAGTAGAGGTTGGGGGGGTGTATGCTGAAGTCAGGGAAAAGGACAGGGAGAGTACTCAGGACAAAGGCTCAAGTCTAGGACAATTGGAGCCAAGCTTGGGGGTTACAAGAGGGCACAGAGGGGTCGATTTGTTACAGAGGCAGTCACAACTATTGAGAGAATTCAGGTGGTGATTAAGGCTACTTTTAAAGGGACCAAGAGTAGGGTGCCTATTGATCTCAGGGGGGGGGAGATTATTGATCCAGGAAGGGGCTCTAGACCTAAAGGATCACTGCCCTTGAGTGGCCCAGCAGAAAGGGATCTGGTATTTTGTCAGGGTGGATTTATGAGTGTAGCAGGGGTGTGGTGCTGGTAGCAGAAAGGGCAGGGTGATTGGTGGGGTTTGGCTGAGGCTAACTTTTTTAGCAAAAGGCAAGTCTGGTAGGTGACCCTACCTTTGAGATTTAAACATAGAGTTTCTGCATAGAGATCGCAGGTATGGGTGAACCTTTGGGTACCAGAGACAAGCCTGCAAGCCTTATTGAGAGCCACGTTGATTCTTTATAATTTATATTGCACCATTTATAATGGCACAATAGGGGGATATATACAATGCTGGGTTTGAAGAGCCCTAACAACACTGGGAAAAGTTTGAAAAATGTAAGATTTAGACAGAATACAGTTTATATTTTATATAGTTTCTGTAATTCTTTTCTCCTATTTCTTCATTTCTGAGGACAGTCACATGAAAACAAAGCCACTGTGCCCTAGACTGTCTGCTTTGGCTGCCTGTCTACACTGGCATCATAATCTCCAGATTATGGCACTGTAATTATTTCCACATCAACATACTGTGATGTCCTAAACAGAATTGTGATGTCAGATGTAGATAAGCAGCTATAGCAGAAAGGGAATAGATCCTGTTTTCATGCTAATGTCTTTAGTAATAAAGAAGTAAGCATGAAAACTACAGAAACAAATGTGAAAAGAAGTGGAACTGTGTCTAAATATTACATTTTTTCATAGTTGTTTCGACAGCACCAGGGGCTCTCTAAAGACCAAGGAGGCAGAAATTAAAAGAGCTATGCACAGAAAGAGAATGGGGCGGGCGGGGGAATATGACCTGGAAATGTTGCAGTGCATTTGTTCCCCCTTAAGTTTGAGACACTTATCTTGTTATTCATATTCTCCTGTAAATAGAGTATAAAACATGGTCTGACTTAAATATCATTTTTATCTTCATGAGAGAGTATTGGTCTATTGATATCTTATGACTGGCAATGTCATATTTGATTTATAAGACAGGTGTTTAGGTGGTTTTGTGATGGAAATTATAAAAAGTTACAAAAGTAACAAAAGTACAAAATGTTAACTAGGTCAACCAATCAGAGGTCTACTAATAAAGCCAGAAAATGTAAATGTCCTCTCACATGTGAGAATAAATACCTGAGAATGATCAATGTGGCCAAAATGAGTGAAATAGATTTCTGAACATGCTCAGTGATGACTAACTTAATTTATTTTACTCATGCTGTGAAAAATAACATGTTTAATTGTGGTAAATTTATTTTCAGACCTATTGTATAACTTAAATTATTTTGCCTCCCTCAGATAATACATTTCATGAGATATCTAGATTAACTGAAAAGTGCATCCTAGCCCCTTCTCTGACTTGTGGGATTCAAGATCTACTCCCTTAAACATTGCTATGTAGCTGCCTTAGAACACCTTAAATTCAGTCCACTTCACCTGTTAGTCTACACTATATCAAACACCACCATTCCTCCATTAGCAAATTCTGCTTCTATAAAGTTCAACCCTAAGTATAGTAGAATATGCAATCTGTCTGTCTGTCTATCTTCTATCTATTCATTGCAAAAGTCTTCATTAATGCATCAGTTAGGGTTGTTACTAAAGCAACAAAAGTAAGGAAATGTGATGTTAGGGTTTCCAACTCTAACGCCCCACCCCCATTCTGCACACACTGACAGGCATCAGGGGTATGCCTTGGGGTTGTCCCCCTTTTTTTCGCTAACACACTGTATAAGATGTTTTTATAAATGTATTTATAATTTCTATTCTTTGCAAAAAACTTGGTTAATGAATCAATTAGGGTAACAGCAACAAAAGTTTGGAAACGTGGTGTTAGGGTTTCAGCCCTAACACCCCACCCCACCTCCATGCACCAACAGGCTTGGGGTGTGCCTTGGGGTTCTCAGCCCTACGCTCACCCCATTCTATGAGTAAATAAACTGAGATGAGTACAGTACAGGAGAATGGGGTGAGCATTAAGGCTGAGAACCCCAAGGTGCACCTCCGGCAACTGTCAGTGCATGGAAGGTGGGAGTGGGGTGGGGTGTTAGGGTGGGAAACCCTAACACCACATTTCCAAACTGTTGTTGCTGGAACCTTAACTGATGCATTAAGAAAATTTTTTGCAATTTATTTCCTTACTTTTTGTGATGGTATAATTGTATCCTTATTTGCCTGTGGGAGTACAGGGCCGTCTGGGCCCTGCGCTCCCATCCCTCCATAAATGTGTATATGTATGTGGCTATGGAAGCACTGGACCCTCTGGGCCGTGTACTTCCAGTTAGCACTGGACCCTCTGGGCCCTGTGCTTCCATTTATAGGACAACAGTGACCAAATTGTCAGCATAGCCATGATATTACCCCACCTCATGTACCCTGTGCAGAAATTTTCCAACTCCCTGCCAAAACATAACTCTGCACAAGTGCAACACCATTTAGCATTACAGGTGCAAAAACACATTTTGGACAGGATTTGAGAATGACAGCTGTGACACACATGAGGTGGTGTAATAAGAAGGCTATGTTGAAAATTTGGGGTCAGAATATTTAAAGTTCAAAGAGTTACGAGTGTGCATAGTGAAATTGCAGTTTATAGTCATAACTGTGCCATTGTTAAGAATTTTGACCCCATATTTTCAACATAGTCTTCTTATCACCCCACTGCATGTACCCAGTACAGAAAATTTTCAAATCCCCCCAAAATGTAATTCTGTGTGACTGCAATGCCATTCTGCACTACAGGTGTGAAAACACATTTTGGCCAGGATTTGAAAAATGACAGTTGTGACATACATGAGGTGGGGTAATAAGAAGGCTATGTTAAAAATATTTGAAATTTACAAAGCTACAGGCATGCATAGTGAAACTGCAATGAATCATCATAACTTTGCCATTTTTAATAATTTTGACCCAAAATTTTTAACATAGCCTTCTTATGACCCCACCTCATAAACAATATGACTGTCATTACACAAATCCCACTGGAAAGGTGATTTCACCAACTGACCACAAAATCACCTTTCCAGTAGGAGTCATGTAATGACAGTCATATTGTTCATGAGGTGGGGTCCCCAAAAGGCCATGTTGAAAATTTGGGGTCAAAATCTTAAAAAATGCCAAGGTTATGCATAAAAGTTGAACCCCCCATTGAAATACGCTGAAGCGCATTTACCTTAGTTTCTTATATTGCAGTCACTGGTTCCAGCAGTAAGATGTGTCTTCAGTCAGGAGAGTGGATCTCAAACCTGGGACCTCTTCAGGTGAGTGAGGGTGTGTGGGAGGTTGAGTGGGGGGTACTGGTGTGATCGGTGATGGATTTTTTTGGTTTTTACAGATGAAAAAATTAAGAAAAGACATTGAGGGACGGTTTTCTTATTTTCAGCAGTGTGCAAACATGGGAGGATGGAGGGATTCCACTAGGTACCAACAAAATGGGCAGAGGGTTGTTGGGAATCGGGAGGGAGGGAGGGCCACTAGACCACAGGAAAAGTGAAGTAAAGAAATACAATGCAAGTATTGGGGTCGGGAGGGAGGCCACAAGACCACCAGGAGTATTACATTAAAGGGTGTAATGCAGGTATCAGGGATTGGGGAGGAGGGCCACTAGACCACCAGGAGTATAAATTAAACAATATAAAGCAAACATTGGGGATCAGGGAGGAGGGAGGGAGATCACCATGGAGATGCACTTAGAAAATGGTTGACACTAATAGTTGTGTGTACCTTAATGGGACCCAAAGAATATGATTTTATGGTCAGTTTGCAGATGAGGGGGCCTGCAGACATATGTTTATTTAATCTGCAGAGGTTTTATTGCTGCAAATTGCGGCACTATTTTCACGGAGTGGGGGGGTGTTCTGTCGCAATTTATGGCAAAGCCCCTTGCTTCACAGAAAAAGGAAGTGTTTCATGAAACATTGAGTCCTTTTGCCACAATTTGTGGCAAAATCTCCCCCTTTTTTCACTTAAATAGTGCCTCGGTTTGCAGCAATAAAACCCCGACCTGTAAAATAAACACATTTCTGCCCATATATTGGGCAAACATACCACAGAATCGGATTCCTTGGGCCCCAATTAGGTAAACACAACTATTGGTGTTTACCGTCTGTCAGTATTTTTGAAATATTTAAATTTGTTTGCCTTGCTAACTGAAAACAAGATGGTGGAATCTCAACACTACATTCCGCATTTGCAACAATAAATACCACTTTTGCAGCAACAAAACAGTTGTTTCATACTGCACATCTAATTTTACCCATAGGAAATAATGGAAAAATTTAAACTTTAATTATTTTTGAACGGATCAATATTTTTTCACCAAACCTTCAAGAGGCACACCTGTGACCCAAGACAAAGCCTGCCATCTACTCACAGGTGCACAGAGACTCACCCACACCTGTGACCTTTATACTCAGGCTGGCTGACTTCAACTGAAGGACAGGATCCAGTACCAAACCTGCCTATTAGTCAAAAAAATTTCTCATTAAATCTACTACCATCTGTGGTTCAGAACCTGATGTCCCTTCCTCTAAGGCCCAGAGTTACCATAACATCTGCCTCTCAAGTTTTCCATCTACCCAGATGCCACACTGCCATGGAGCAATGTTCATTCCCACACCGGGCAGCCCTCTGAATAAATGCACTGCCTCCTGACATCTCAGGTGTACCCATGATTGGATCTTTTAAAACCAGACTGCGCCACCACCTCCTTGATTCAAGTATCTGTATGTGCCCCAACCAAACTGCTATAAACAGCACTTTCCCCACTTCTCAGTCCTGATCACCCTCACAAGCACTTGCTCTACCCCCCACCCCTTACCCCTCCTACTTCTCACCCTGTCCTACAAGCTTGCTTACTCAGCCCTCCCTTACCCTCTGAATCCACTCCTTTCCTCATCTGCCTCTTATCTCGATGCAGGCATACATTGTACAATGCCTCAGCATGTTTTTCCCATTGCCTTGTTTAAATTTGTTTTTGTATATCCAATGTTTATTGTCCATAGTCTTTGTATCCACTGTCTCAAGTAACTGACATGGAACCTTAAAAGAGCATCCACTCACAGGTGTTTTTCCAAGATCTCAATAAATAAATAAATAAATAAATAAATAAGACATGTATACCCTGCAAATTTCAACCCAGAACTCCATAAAGTTTCTGAGAAATGGCATGACAAAGAATTTACACAAAAATGGTAATTTTCAAGCCAACCCAGTGGTGCTGAGGGTTGAGGCACTGGATGTAACACCTCACACTGTACCAGTGACCTGGGTTCAGGAATGGGCTCGGGTCACCGGGGGTCAGCCAGGGGAGGTAGGATTGAGCATTCCAATTGATGCTGTCCTCCTTCGGAGGGGCAGGTTATAGGGCAGTGATTCCCACATGTGTTGCCGCCTGTGGAGGCACGGGCAGTATGGTGTAATGGCTCCTTATGGGGAGTCAGGGGGTGAAGAGGGCACTGTGGATGCTTAACAGTGGCATTGGGTAAGCACACCATCTGTCTGGATGCAAGTCCTCTGTGTCAGCACTCTCAGGGGGAAGGGACCAGGAGAAAAACCAAAGGCAAAAACTCTCCCAGTCTCATGAAGAATGATGCCAGGTCCATGCTACATTGAGTGGCTCAGCCAAAAAGACCAGAGGACAGGGTTCCTCTGGGCAGAGACCAGGAGGAAGTAAAACAAATGGTAATTTGATAATTTTCACATTTTTGCACACTCTGCATCTCCGAACCCACATGTCCAACCAAAACGAAACTTGCCACATCAAGAGATCTTTGCTCCCCAACAATGCATGCAAAGTTTCTTGCAAATTGGTCAAATGATAGCATAGTTATTAAGGTGCAAAAGTTTGGGTTTAACATAGAAGTAACCATTGAACCCTAACTATAGGGGCACACCCGTTCCCCTATAATATATGAAAAAATGTACAATACTAATCATGTTGTTCTGGAAATGTGGAACTAGTTTCTGGGTGTGATGGGCATTGCTTTTCTCTTGCAAGCTTCTCTGCACTTAACTGCATCAAATGTGTGATGATAAATTAGCAAAGTACAGTATGGTAGACACTGGAATGCTATAATAAAATGGGTTACCCATATACTATCTTATGTCCTAGCTATAACAGGAATCTCACTAAATAATTTAGTTACAAATGGGGAACTGGCTATTCCAGATTACTCCCTTTGAAGATCTGAGTGTGCAGTGGAGGAAGGGGGCTTTATTTATCTGATAAATTTAGACCAACACAGTATCTAGTCTAGTACTCCAAGATCCTTCAGATGCCTTGTGGTCAGCCTTATTCTGGCTAAGCAATCGGTCATAAATTGAATTAGTTGCTACGGACCCCTAATGTGAGAAATTATGTATTAGACCACATCCCCACATTCCTTAAATCCAAAAATTAGATATTTCCTTATCATGGGAGTTTAAATTTGGTTCATCTCTCAGCTAAGTCAGACTGCCTAGAATCCATCTTTGACATTTATTGGCTGAATCAGTTAATCCATGAGCCTACTAAGATTAACATAAATAATCCCACTTGCTCCTTCTCAAATGACCTTCTACTTACAAATAAGCCTGGATAATATTTGCACCCTAGAGTGCTTGCCAATGATACTGGTGATCATACAGCAATACTGTGGCCTGCTAAGGGATACAACGAAGCCTAGGTATGTCCCTAAATATTTTATCTGAATGGGTTTCAAACACAGGTCTTCCTGCATGATTTGGCTACAGTTGTGTAGGTTCAATTGGATCTAATACCAACTATCAGTGAGGTGAAAGATTACTTTAATAAACTTTTCCCAGTAGCAGCTGATAATCTGTTCTTCTGAACTGAAAACCCCTCTGCAAGAGAGAGACAAGAGCTGAGGTCAAAGCAAGCCATTCTTAAGATGAGCTTGACTGGTTGCTATTCCAGCAGAAAAGGAATTAATGCACAAAACTGGTCAGAGATGCTGGAAGGCAAACACTGTGTATCCATAATACCCCAGCAACTGTTTGTGAATGGTATGGCTATAACTGAAAATCATACAATTGCTGACACATTCAGTTCTCACTTTTCTTGTGCAGGCCTGGTACTTTAGAAATACTGTATATAGTCACCAATTGCTTGTCAACTACTATTACTGATGATGCTTCCCTATAGATACTTTTCATAATTATTATTAAACTTCTACTTTAACATTTTAAAAGTGAAGCAGGTCCTAAAACTCCTAAGAAAACATGATGCCCAAACATCAGCCTGAGCTGATCAGTTGGATACTATATTCCTGAAGCTGGACTGGAATATAATAGCAGCTTACCTTACTCAGATATTTAACCTTTCACTGTTAACCAGTACGTTACCTACTATTTGAAAAACAGTACACGTGACCCCTCTGTTCAAATCAGGAAGCAGATTTAAGCTAAATAACTGTACACCTATTTTTAACTTATCTGTCCTTGCAAAAACATTGGAAAGTTAAGTTAATGCTCAATTAACAGAATTTCATGATATACATAACATTATAACCCTGCACTAATCACGTTTCAGATATACTGTAAGCACAGTCCTACAAGTGCACTCATCATGGTATTGGATGATTTATCTCAATAGCTTTAGGCCAAAACCATATTGTGGGGCTTTTTTTTCTGGCTCATTATAAGGCTTTTGATACTACTGATCATATGATATTACTCTCAGAATTATCCAAACCTGAAATCAGTCCTCATTCTCTTTATTGGTTTATTAGCAACCTTACTAGTGGTTCTCAGTATGTCAAAAACAAAAAGGATGGCATCCTGACCACCAGTTCTGTATTTCACAAATGTGTCTCCAGGGTCCAATGCTTGGCATTTTAATATTTATGATTTATTTCAATTATTCGGGTGTTGGAATACATGATGTAACATTTCACTTTTATGTTTATAATACCCATCTCTATGTCTTGTGCACAACTGTCTCCCTGGTAAGTGGTGACCTGCAATTGGCCACCAATGCTCTTCAATCATGTTTGATGAAAAACAAATTACTCCTAAATGTCTTCAAAATAAATATTATGCTGCTTAAACCCAATAATGAGTACACCTCCATTATTCCTGGTTTATGTATCACTATATTGATGGGAGACAAATTAGATACAGTCTGTTATTACACATATCTAGGGTTCTGTATCGATACTAGATATATTTATTTATTTACTAAGTTATTTAAAAGTTTAACCAGAAAAGACATACTGAGCTAAGAACAGCTCATTTCCAGATGTGTCCTGGGGGAAAGGGGAGAAGGAGATAGCTAAATAATAAACTGATGAAACTAAGAAGTCAATTGCAGTGATATAGTAATACATGAAGCATGTATATAAATAAATAGAGGCAAATTAATAAATGAATGCAAGTAGAAAATAAAACACACTCTTGTATACACAGAGAAAGGGAATAAGAAGAGGAGAGGTCATAGACAGTTGCAGGTAGGAGAACAAAAGCCATAAAGAAGAGACTTTAGGGAGGGAGGAAGTAGAAGATGCAGAATAGTAAGGGGACTGGAGGACCACCATTTAGGAAATAGGTAAGAAAAAGCAGGTTGTCCTACATCAGATTTTCTAGAAGGAATAGGAAAAGAAGGGGAATTAGTGTTGTGGAGAAGGTAGGACAAAGAAGGAGAAGAGGACAGAATGGATTTAAGATAGGAGGGAAGGGTGCTGAACCAGAATTTGGTTATAAAAGATGCACAGTGAGAAAGGTGTCTAACATCAAGCGAGGGGAGAGAAAGGGATGAGTAAAGAGAGCAGTGGTAAGTACGAGAAAGGCAATCTAAAGCAAAATGACATAAAGAATGGAAAAGGGGGTCTAGTCTGGCAAGGAAATATTTAGGGGCAGCAATGTAGACTAAGTCATCATAGTCAAAGAGACGGAGAATAACTTTTACTGCAATTTCTCGGTGGGCAGGAAGCAGAATACTCACTTTATTCCTGTACAATGCTCCAAGCTTAGTATGTAGCTTATGCTGAATAGCATCAGTATGCACTGAGAAATCAAGATGCCTGACAAGATGGACTTCGAGGTACTTAAGGAAGGAAGCATCTTCTATCTTAGTACCATCAAGGGTATTAAATAATGGGAGATATGCAAGACTGGCAAGCCTATGATGGGTGCCAAAAGTCAAGTAGACTGATTTTTTTGGCATTGAGGGACAACTGGTTAGACTTGAACCAGCGGTGAATGTTGTAAAAATCCAACTGCAGCTGGGAGGTTACATCATGGGAAGAGGAGCCAGAAGCAAAAAGAACTGTGTCATCAGTGCACATATGAATGGACACAGAGGAACAGACAGTGGGGAGGTCATTTAAGAAAATGAAAAACAGAATAGGAACCTATACAGACCCTTGAGGGACACCTGAGCTAATGGGCAGTGAAGATGAAATGGATTTTCCAGTCTGGATAGCTTGAGACTTCCCACCAATGTAAGAATGAAACCGATTGACTGAAGAATCAGACAAACCTGCTGCTTTAAGTTTGTCCAGAAGGAGGGGACATGCCACAGTGTCAAAAGCTTTAGTAAGATTAACAAAAATGGTGAAAATAATCAGCCCTTGATCCATACCTGTGAATATGGAGCAAGTGAAATAAAGGAGGGAGGTAGAAGTTGAGTGGGATTTCCTAAAGCCAGACTGGAAAGGAGTGAAAAAGGAGGAGTTGTCAAGAAAGAAAGTGAGGGGAGAAAAAAACAATGTGTTCCTGTAAATTAGACAAAGTGGGAAGAAGAGATATAGGATGGAAGTTACCAGGAGTTGTGGGATCACCACCTTTGTGAAGAAGTATGGCAATACATATTTCCAAACATCAGGAACAGTAGCAGAGGTAAAGAAAAGATTGAGGAGTAGAGTAATGAGCAGAGCAATGGCAGGATCAGAGAGAAGAAGAAACAGCGTCAAGGCCATCTGGACTACCTCCCTTCATAGGATTAAGGACAAGCAGAGCCTTTAGGGAGACAGAGGAAGAGATAGAGAAGGAAAAAGAAGGAGGAGAGGAAGGCAAAGAAGGGGGTGGAAGGGGTAGAGGAAGAGGGAATAAGAGGAAGGGCACAGGTAGTAAAGTAGATGTTAAAAGACATAGCAACAGCAGAAGGGTCAGAGATATAGGCATCACCAACCTTGAGAATAGAAGAGGGAGACTGGGTCTGTGGGGTGAAAAAGGAACGGATAACCTTCCAGAATTTGGAGGGGTTATTAATATTATTTTGGAAGGTGAAAGCAAAATACTCAGACTTTTGCAAATTTGATGGGTTTGGTACAGGTGCTGCAAAGACGTCTATAGTTGGCCAATGAAGATTGGGAGCCAGAGATTTTAAAAGTACACGAGGCAAGGTCTCTAATACGGAAGCAAGTAAGTACCTCAGCTGATATCCAGGGAAGATGAGAACCTCGCACTCTAGTTTTTCTCAGGGCTGCGTGAAGATTCCAAACAGCTAAATATTTAGACAGAAAATAAAGTAGGAACAATTTAAATTACTGGCTGCAGAGATGGGATACCAATCGATAGACCAAGGATCAGTGAGGAGGGAGGCCAAGTCAAGAGACTTAAAAGACCTGACATATATGAATTTTTTTTGGGGGGGGGGCTTTAGGATGATGTAACATGAGCACACAGTAAACCATGTGATGATTACTGAGAGTATCAGGAAGGATACCTGCATCCACTACACAGTGGCAATGAGAAACGAGGACCCAGTCAAACAGGGAGTGGTTTAAGGATTTCAAATTTAAATGAGTGCGTTTACAAATCAATTGGGTTAGCTACAGTGACTTTAAATTTTGAAAAAATATTTTTGTATTAGGGAAGAGCCAATTCATATTAAAGTCACCAAGTATAAGTAGCTCACCACTAAGGAGTTAGAACAGATAGAGGAAAGAAGATGAGTAACTAAAGCAGAGGATGTACTACGACAGCAGTAAACGCCGGCAATAAAGATGGGAATAAAGAAGGGAAGGCTTAAGAAGGAGCAGCTCATGGGAAGATGGAGAGGACATAGCAAGAACAGCTGTAAATTGGATCCTGGTGGATATGTAGACTGCAACACCACCACCTCTCTTAGAGCAATCTTGCCTAACTAAGATATAGTCAGGTATAGTTATCGGTACATCAGAATTTTGGACCATAGAGGAGAGCCAGGTTTCAGATATCACTAGCACATCCAGCTGCAGGTTAAGCATAGTTATTAATAGTTGGTCAATTTTTGGGAGAAGGCTACGGATGTTTAAATGAGGCACCCTCAAACCTTTGGGAAGTTGCAAAGGTGAAGGAGTATAAGGTCCAGGATTAATTTCAGTGTCACCTGCTGACGAAAGTAGTAGGCTGAGAAAGAGTTTTAAAATATAATCATGATGCCTGGAAAGCGAGGGATGAGGAGAAAAGGGACAGAAGGAGCCAGAAAGTTTCAAGCTGAAGCCAAGGAGCAGGAAGAAATTGACACAAGGGTCACCAGGAAGAGTGAGGGAGAGAGGGGGTAGAGGAGGAGGGGAGAGTAGGAGAAGAGGAGAGGAGAGGGAAAAAGTGAAAGAGAAGAAACAGGGGGTTGAGGAAAAGGTTACCCTTCTCCAGACATGTAGGAATGTATAAGAAACTAAGAATGAGCCTTGGCTTCTTCTACAGGAACAAAAAGTGTTTTCCCTTTGATGCCTGAAAAAGGTTGATTCAGGCCACAACCCTTTCCCAATTTTATACTTGAATTGCCCCAGTCCCTGCTAGACAAACTTCATGTTTTATACAACAGAAAAAAATGGCTCTTTCTTGCAACTAGGAGGCTAAAGAAGCTGGGCCGGATTTTCAGCCCACCCCGGGACTAAATCACACTCTGCAATGACCACTGCAGACTGAAATCTCTGCACCTGCAGAGTTCCATATTTTCAGCCTGCTCAGTTGCAGGGGGTTTAACACTAGGTCCCACCACGCATAACCCATAAATCGGGTAGCTGGTTGTAAACTGCCTCCCCCTTTAAAAGTACCATGGCTGTGGGAAAAACTGCAGTTCCACAAGGGGAGACCCACTTGCATCAGGTTTGTCCTGCAGCTACAGGACTGACAAGGACTGACTGAAAATCTAGCCCCCTGTATCTAGGGATCTTTAAAGTCATTAACAGTGATCTCCCCAAGTGTATACCATCTTTCTTTAGAGAAGTGAGTGCTACCTATACTCTCAGGAGCTCCTCAAAACTGTTATTTAAACCCCCTTACATGCAGCACATGTCTTGGTAAAAACACTTTCAGGCCTGCTGCTCCAATCCTCTGGAATAAACTTCAAAGCATGCTGAAAGTTGGAAAGGGACTATCTTTTAATTCCATTAAATTGTTAATTGACAACGATTGTACTGAAAAATATAATTGCTAATTCTGTCTTCTGGTTACTGTAATGCAAGTTTACTTTAGTACTCAGCACATCTTTGTGTGTTAGTCCTTCCTTTACTGTATTAATTCTCCCATCATTGTACTGTATTGCCCATATTGTTCCCCATTCTAGTATAGGCAATTCATTGTCTCATTCTTGTGCAGTTGACTTGCTCTCCCAGAACCTCACTGAAAATTATCCTTGCTCAGTGGAGTACTATCCTTAATTATTCAACAGGTATCTATTGTGAGCCATTCAGGATGCAGGAAAACTGTCATTTATTACCCCACAAACCACTATAATCGCATTATAGAATGTCTACAGTAGCTTATCCAGATTTTACACATACCTACAGTAGGTTATCCATATTTCAGACACACCAACGTAGGTTATCTACATTTCAGACATGCCCACAGAAGTTTAACCATTTAGTCCTCAGAAAAAAGGGGTAAAAAAATCATTTTCCACTTTAACTACCACAGAACTTTCAAAATCCTGGGTTAAACATTCCTAGTTGTATTATAGTAATAACATTCAGTTAGCCAGATAACACTTGGAATAACTGGCTTCTGTGATTAATTAAATGCCTCAGCCTTTGGTGGCATTTAATCACCCATATCAGCCAGTTATTCCTTCGTATACTCTGGCTCACTGAACGTTATTACTTAAATACAAATACAAGATACAACAACCTGTGTACTTGTCATGTAAGAGTGCATTCCCACTTAATGGATGTGGCACTATAAGTAAGAAACTGCTATTCCCAAACAATAATATATCACCCTACAAATAACATATAGGTAG
Source organism: Neoceratodus forsteri (assembly GCA_016271365.2). Lineage (NCBI taxonomy): Eukaryota > Metazoa > Chordata > Ceratodontiformes > Ceratodontidae > Neoceratodus > Neoceratodus forsteri. The sequence goes on from CM028131.1 coordinate 1,114,654,816, forward strand.
TTTTCTGCAGGTTATGTGAAATTATGTTGTTTCTGCTTATTAAGAAAAATTGTAGCACAATAGAACTGTGACTTGTTTATTACATGTGATCAGTAAGATATTTTAGTAATATATCGACCTAATATGTAGTCAAAATATATGTTGTTCATGTTGTTTACCTTATTGTTTCAGAGTGCTGATGACACTGGTGTGTCCATTCTTGCTAAGAACAACAACTGCTATGAGAATGACATTGTTTGTTCCAAAGATCTGTGGATAACTGTTGGAGACACTGAATTAAATTTCATTGATGGTTCAGATAAACCGGTTAGTACTGCTCTTGATGTTGTTATTAATATACAAATCTAAAGATGTAATTACTACTGAAAAAAATACATTTGACACATTTATTTCATATCCTTTAATATATTATCTGTCAGTTATTTTCCTTGTGATTTTTAAGGACATCTGAATACAGATGCCCACTTGAAGTTATCTGCTTATGCTGTTTGTCTACACCTGAAATGATAATCACAATTATGACATAATAAGCAGTTCCACAGTAACAGTGTGTGAAGTCACACGCAGAATATTATGGTAATGGGGGAATGGAGAAAGTGTTTAACCAGGAAAGGTACACTAAGCCAAAGCTTGTCTCCAGGTTTGACATGGGAGCACAAGGAAGTTAAGTGGCTTGCTCAGGGTCACACAGTATGCAATGGAGGGAGGCTGTGGGATTCAAACCCAGGTCTCACATGGGAACATGGGAACATAAGCAGGAGGCTGGTAAGGACAGAGGTCTGGGGTTATATTCTGTTTTAACTGAAATATTTGAATAGTTTTGTACATGAAATTAGTTCTATGTGTTAAAAATTACTACCTTGAGTTAGAACTGTTACTTGGGCTGTGATATTATAACTTTTGAGGCTTGGGAATAATTGTTTGGCAGTGATAATTAGAGTGAAATTTAAATGTGTTGTTTGCCTGGTGTGAAAAGCCACTGGGGGTTGGGATTGAAGGGCTGAGTATTTCTGTTTGGGACTGAAATTCAAAGCAACAGGAACTGGTGGGCCTGTGACATCATACGGTACCTGATGTCTGCATACACTCACTGTTAGTGGGACTGGTCACACACTGGACTGTATGTGTTTGTGAGACTTGGGAACTTTATTGGTGGGACTGAAATTGGGTTTGTAAATAACTGCAGTCAGTATAGAGAGAAACTGTATTCCAGGGGAAAGGGACTGAGAAAAGGGGGTGTGCCATTATAAACAGAGGGGGATAAACAGGGTGGCCATAATCCACCATGGCAGGCATCTTTGGAAGGGTTGTAGGCTGCACAGGCTGTGGGATGGCAATAATTCTCAATTGGGCCTGGAGAGAGGGAGGCTGCTCACTCTGTAGACAGCTATCTTGTATCAGGAGTGAGGTATATTGGTTAAGGAGTAAGCTGGGGGGGTGTCCAAGGATAAGGGGTGTGGATATGGGCAGCAGAAGGGTGGGGCTGAGGGGAAGCTGGGGCAATGCTCTGAAATTACAGGACGTTATGTTACAGCAAGCAGGAGGGGGATATTAGGGACAGAGGACCCTTAGATAGGGATGTTGACGCCAAGGGGAAAGCGTACAGGGTGAACATTCTGAATATAAAGAGAGTGGAGGGGGAAGAGTCAGGAGGGGCTGTTGTGGGGAAGCCTAAAACAGCAGACTGTGGGAAGGGAGCTCCAAGTGAACAGAGCAAGAGGGAAGAAGAGGGCAGTCAAGAGGTGCAGTCAGGGAAACTCGGTTACTTGATGGAGGCTGACATAGAGTGTCACAATAAATTTGAGCTACTAAGCAACCTAGAGGGGGAGGAAGGGGTTGGTGGAAATGAGGAAACTGATACAGAGGCTGGGGAGGGAGTCGGATACCCATAGGGCATCACAGACCGGCAATGGAAAGGATAGAAATAGTCCCAGAGGGAGAAGGGGAAACATAAATGTTAAGCAAATGGGGGAAATGCAACATATTGCAGACATGAGGGAGGAGAGCATGACTGGAGAGAAACTGGGAGACAAGGAGGTGGGAGAGGAGCCCCCCTTCAGCAGGGGGAACAGTACCAAGGATGGGGCCCTAGCTAAAGGAGACCCACAGAGAGCCTCTGGAGGCAGAGGTACTATTACAAGGGGTGGGATGGCGGTGTGGGGAAGGGGAAACCATCAGGGCCAGGATAAATGGTTCGGATAAGAGAGGGTTAAAGGGGACACCTATTCAGAGGGGGTTTGAGTTAAGTGGGCAAATAGCAAGGGAGGCAGAAAGGGAGGGTGACAGGGTCTCTAATAAGGCAGGAAGACTCCACGGAATTGAGATCACCGAATAAAGGGGGAGGGGTGAGAGGGCATAGTGGAGGTAACCATAAGGATGATGGGGTATTAAGATTCTGTTATTGGGAGACTCGATGATTAAGGGTATCCAGTGGGCGGACGGGGTGGATGCCATAGCCAGGTGAAGATAGTGAGTATCTCTGGGCTGACAGTGCACAGAGCAAAGTTCATAGTGTAGAAATGGTTAGGGATTGTGGAGGGAAACCAGATTTCCTGGTGCATTTGGGAACTAACGATCTAGAGGGAAATAGCATTTTGGAAATCCAAGCAAGGTTCCAAGAACTTGCCAGAGTCTGTTGGGATAATGGATGCAACATTTCCTTTTCGGAGATATTGCCAGTACCAAAGGCCTCAGTGGAGAAAAAAATGAAGCTCACAGAGGTTAATGACTGGCTCAGGAAGTGGGGTGAAGAGAGTGGGTTGGGCGTGTTAGGGAACTGGAAAGGAGTTTGGGAGGATAAGGGACTGCATGCCAAGGATAGGCTTCATCTTGCCCCATTAGGGAAGGAAGTCCTTAAACAGGGGATGGCTGACTACATTCAAGAAAGGTGGGGTTTAAACTTGTGAGGGGGGAAGGGATAAGGGAGGGGCTGACCAGAAGCCCTCTCCTCCAGATGAGGAGTAGCCTCAAGCCCAAGGGGAGGGAAACAGACTGGGGTGGAGGTTTCAGGAGGAGCAGAGGAGGATGGAAGTATAGGAATCTGGGTGGGGTCTGACAAAGAGGATCAGGGATAAGGGGTGGGGTTGGTGTTAGTAAATGCCAGAAGCTTGGGAAACAAGTTGCCAGAGTTCCAGGCCATGCTGTTCGGGGGGGGGATGGATGTGGCGGCGGTCACGGAGATGTGGGCCAACAAAAATCATGACTGGGACCTAAACGTGTGGGGGTACACTATGCTTAGGAAGGATAGAAAGGAGGGCAGAGGGGGTGGAGTGGCTATGTTCATTAGAGATGACATAGAAATTGCTAGGGTAGAAGAGGCAGAGGGAAACGTGGAGGCCTTATGGGTCATCTTACGATTCCTAGCAGGAGATAAGGTCAAGCTGGGTGTAGTATATAGGCCCCCGGATGAGTGATGTTCTAGAGGATGGTTTGCTGGACAACATCATTGCCCAGTGTGGACCAAAAGGGGAAGGAGTGGTGTTGATGGGGGATCTTAATATACCAGGTACAAACTGGGGAACCATGTCCTCTAAGGTGGCCAAGGAGCAGAGGCTGCTGGACGGCTTCCAGGATGTGTTCTTAACACAGCATGTGATGGAGCCCACAAGGGAGAGGCATGTCCTGGACTTGGTTCTGGCAGATGGGGATCTGGTAAGGGACCTGTTTGTACAGGACCCCCTGACTGGGAGCGACCACAATACTGTCTGGTTTCAAATAAGCATGGGGGAGGGGGGTGAGATCTAGGACACTGGCAGTGGACTTCAGGGGGGCAGACTTTGTGAGCATGGGAAATATTCTCAAGGATCACTTGAAGGGGATTACATCAATGACAAGTGTGGAAAGGAGATGGGAGGTCATAAAACGGGGACTTCATGAGGCAGTTAGGATCTGCGCTAAGTTGAAATGTAAGGGAGCAAGGTCACATAAACCATGCTGGTGGTCCAGTGAGGTACAGGTAGCGGTCAGAGAAAAGAAGGCGGTCTACAAAAAATATAAAACAACAAGAGGGGATAGGGATAAGGAAATGTACCATCTTGCATCTAGAAAAGTCACCCGGATGGTGAGGGGAGCAAAGTCCAGTAAAGAGCGGTGGCTGACACAGGGGATACATGGAGGGGAAAAGGGGTTCTTCTGGTACATTGGGGAGCGAAGAAAAACTAAGGGCCATCTCAGCAGATTGAGATCAGAAGAAGGGTTAGTGGAAGAGGCGAGGGACCAGGCAGAGGTATTTAACAAGTACTTTGCCTCTGTGTTCACTAGGGAGGGGGATGGGATATCTACAAAGCAAGGCACGAAGGGGATAGAAGCGGCAGTGAGTGGGATCAGGGGAGCAACAGAAATGGAGCAAGAGGGAGGGAGAGGTACCTCAGGGGTGTCACATCTGGATAAAGATAAAAAAACCAGTAAGGTGGAGGGGACGGATGATGCTATCTCTGCCAAAAGGGTGTGGTTAGCCCTCAAGGCCCGAAAGAAAGACAAATCTCCTGGGCCGGATGACATTCATCTGAGAGTACTATGGGAATTAGCGGACATACTGGCTGCACCCCTGACGGAGCTCTTCAACAGGTCACTTGAGACAGGGAGGGTACCTAGGGATTGGCAAGAGGCACATGTGGTGCCAATCCATAAAGGGGGGTTGAAGGAAGTACCAGGTAACTATAGACCCATCAGTTTGACCTTGGTGGTGGGAAAATTAATGGAGAGTATACTAAAGGAATGATTGGGGGTGTACTTGGAGGAGGTGGGAGGTCTGGATAGTCGGCAACATGGGTTTGTGCCAGGTAGATCATGTCAAACCAATCTTGTAGAGTTCTACAAATGGGTAACATCAGAGCTGGACAGGGGAAAGCCTGTGGATGTATTATTCTTGGACTTCAACAAGGCATTTGACTCTGTCCCCCACAATGGTCTGGTGGAGAAACTGATGGGGTTAGGAGTAGCCCTTTGATGGTCAGATGGATTGAAAACTGGCTAGCTGGATGCACCCAGAGAGTAGTGGTCTGTGGGGAGCTCTCGAACCCTAGAGAGGTTGGTAGTGGGGTACTGCAGGGCTTGGTCCTGGGTCCGATCCTGTTTAATGCATACTTATCGGACATCAGGGAGGGTATAGGGTGTGAAATGAGTCTCTTTGCGGATGACTCCAAGATGGGAGCAGTAGTTGAGGGAGAAAGGGGAGGTTGGCCCTACAAGGGGACCTGGACACCCTGGAAGCTGGGCTCACACATGAGTGAGATTTCAATATCACAAGTGCAGGTGTTGCATCTTGGTCGGGAAACCCTAAACACAGGTACACCCTGGGAGGGAGGCGCTGGAGGCCTCAATAGGGGAAAAGACCTAGGGTCATGCTGGATGCATGTATGAATAACTCTGAGCAGTGCAGGAGAGTGGCTAGCAAGGCAAACAGGATGTTGGGATGCATCAAGAGGGATCACCTCTAGGAGTAAGGAAGTGATTCTGCCACTGTACAATGGACTGGTTAGACCACACCTGAATACTGTGTACAGTACTGGAGACCACACTTGAAGAGGGACATACAGCTCCTGGAGAGGTACAGAGGAGGGCAACTAAGATGATACGAGGGCTAGGGGATTTGACGTATGAGGACAGACTTGAGGAGCTCTGCCTGTTTTCATTGGAGAAGAGGAGAGATGGGGGGACATGATTGAGGTCTTCAAGTACCTCAAGGGAATAAATAGGGTAAACATGGAGGGGAATTTTAGACTAAAGCAGGGAGGTATCACCAGAGGGCATAGTTAGAAGGTGGAAGGGTGAGGGGGGAAAGAGGAGGAGGTTTTTCACTGAGAGGGTGGTGGACCCTTGGAATGCACTGCCTGGCGAGCTGGTTCAGAGATCCACAGTGGAGGACTTCAAGAGAGGGTGGGACAGATACAGAAAGTGGATGTATCAGGTGAAGGCCTGTCCCAGGCGGGTGGGGATGGATGATAGGGGTTTCTGGAGCACAAGGGATGGGAGTACCTCGGCACCCAACTAAGGATCTAAGGTTCGAGCAGACTTGATAGACCATAAGGCCTAATCTGCTGGCAAATAGTATGTTAGTATGTTAGTATGTCTCCAGATTTGCAGCTCAGTGCCCTAAACTACAGTGCTAAAATGCCTCCTGTACATATTGCTTACAGTATATGTACGAAGCGAGAGCAGAAGAATTTCAAGACAAAAGACCTGATTTCTTATGAATAACACTGTTAGTATAAAAAATGGGACAGAAGAAACTGGAGAACAAATAAAGTATGAGCTACATATTTCAAGTTTTTCCCAGAGTCATTGGCTGTGTTTTAAATCTCAAGTAATTTTCACATAATGAATAAGTAGACAAAAATAACCTTGCTGGCAATGGACCTATTTTTTAAACATGTATTAAGTTCCACAGTACAGCACCATGCTGATGGAAGTTATTTAGAGATCCTCTTGTCAACTCCCCCTTCCACACAGCAGTGACTACAGAATACCCACTTTGAACTTTGGGCTCACATCTAAACCTATTAGCCAGAATACTACCCCGACTCCTGCTGTGTAAGCCTCAATGCCATGCTCTCTCGGGACACTATCTAGTCTTGCTTTGAAACCCTTAAGAGGTCTAGTTTTCATAACTTCACAAGGGTAGAGTATACCTTCCTCATTGTTCTGTAATGCATTTTAATGTTTCTCCTTATCCTGCCATACTCAGTCTGAGTGCATGTCCAATGGTTCTTCTTTCAGTCACCAACTCAAACACTGATGTATACTCCACATTGTCCGTCTTCTTCAGTACTTGCAGTACCATGATTAGGGCTGTACTTTTGGTATTTATAGTAGGTCTGGGAGAAAATCATTCAATTGTCATGGTCACAATCACAGAAACCATGGAAATCATAGCAAAATCCTTTAAAAGTCAAGGAGCTATTTTAGGTTAACCAAACTACCTCCATTTTAATGTTTGTTTTTATACAAGCTCACTGGCAAAGATTTAAATGTTTTAAAAATTGCATTTTTGGGCTGGCTCAGTGGCAGGTGGCAGTGCATCAACTTGCTTGACCAACTTCACAAAACACAGACACTTTGTAATGAGATTTGACATTTTATTGAAGTTGGCGTAAACAATATGTAGCAGAGTAATTCACACATTTCCAACTATCCCCAACATCATCACCATTTCCTTATCATGATTTCCTGCACTGCCAACTATAAATTGTAGTGCAGTTTTTCCAATACCTTACCTTTCTTTCCTTTCTCAGGTCATTAGCCCTGTTGGGAAGGAAAGGTGATAGCATGCTTAGCAACATATAGAGCATACAAAAAATCTCCTCTCACTGCCCAGGGCCTCCACATATCTGATCCTCCAGCTCAAAATATTCCTGCCTTTCTTAGTGAGTACTGCAGCTTTCATAAGTGGTAACTTTTTGCTGAGTAAATGGTTTCCTTAAGCTGCCTATTTGTCTTGTTTTTAATAAAGCTACAAAAAGCTTTAAAAGGACAAACTATGTAATACAGTCAATTACCAGTGAAAGATAGTAATTTAAAAATTCTGCAGCACTAACAGGTGCTGGAGCTTTTCCATTTTTTTGCTCAAGAAAACCATTGTTGCAGACCGCTGACTCAGAATTGCTGCTGTTGAACTAATTCTCTGTAGCATCCTTGTTTCATTTTGGCATACAGTCAAAGATTATCAAGAAGTCTGCAAATTAATAATATGTGATAAGATTACTTTGTGAAAACTTTTTTTTATTCAGAGGGTAACAAGAGTACATGGAAGAAGGCATGAACATCAGCTGTGGAAAGCTGGGTATTATACAGTAGTGTACTATCCAGAGCTGGACATTGTAATCCTTTGGGATAAGAAGACAACTTTACATATTACTCTGGGACCCCGATGGAAGGTGAGCATAGGATAAAAAAAATGAAAGGGGGAAGATAGTAGGCGTACCAACAATGACTGAGCTAAAATTACTTTACTGTTAAATAATTGCTTATTTGAAGCAGACCTGTGTAACTCAGCCAAAAAGAATTTGGCATGACATTTATGAACTGCAAGACCAGTTTCTTTTAATGCTTTGTTGAGTCACCCTTTAAACCTTTGGTCATTCTTTTAACCAGGTGCTGAAAGACCTTTGGTTATTTATTAAAAAATAGTTTCACAGGATAGCCTTTTGTTTAGGAGCCTGGTGTTCAAACGACTGAAAAGACAGCTGTTGAGCTCATACGGTGCTATTATCAAGAGTGATTGTGAGACTGCTGTTACCTGCTTTTGAACCTGAAAATTGAAGAAAGACATATATTGAGCCCACTGGCGAGTTGCTGATAAAACAAATGAATGCCCATTCCTCATCAGGAAAAAATTGAAATGTTAGAAATGACTGCAGATTTGTGAGGAACCCTGCCAGATGTGAGTAGTAAATAACCTGGAACAGTTTTCCTGCCATATGGAAAGTAATCAAACAAGCTCGGGAAAGTAACCAAAATAGTATAAATACTAAGGGAAAATTATGAAGTACATTTTAACTGATGTAAATGCACATTTAGGCTGCTGAATCATGAAACAGCATTTGGTTCGAAACTGAATTCCTCCCTTCAAGAGTTTCAAAGTGCTGTCTTGAAGGAAATTAGCCACATTTTCACATGTTATTAAAGAACTAAGGATATATTATGCAGTATGGGGCCTATGCATGACCCGGGTGTGGGTATGTGCAAAACATGCTTTCCAGACCCATACAGCTCCGGACCATGGGCAGGTCCACACCAGCTGGCATTCATTATTGCCGGCTGCCTGTCTAAGTTCCCACCCCCAGGCACAAAGCAGCATGGGTGAGGAACATGGCCACGTGAGCAGGAATCCAATTGGATGCCCATTCCAGGTCCTGGGGTGGATCACCAGCTGTATTCATGCAAGGAGTCCTGTGATGGCGCATAGTCATACTGGGTACAAAACTGGGCATTCGCCCAAACAGACATCCCCAGGCCTCCCAGGGAGCCCGGTGGGTAAGTGCCGATGTGTGAAGGGGGATCCTGTTGCTGCAGTGACCCACCATTAACCTGTGGGGGGGGCGCATTACAACTTATGGTAGAGTCCCCCCTTGCGCAGATTTCCCATGCCAACATGGCACGCAACAGCAGTCATGCATACGTATGGCTCGGGACCCCCCCCAGCATGCCCCGTCCCACCCTGGCAGGGTGACCCATGGCCGGCTGGGGGAATCTGTTGTGCAAGGTGCTAGCACACCTGTGGTGAATGCCACCAGGGCTGTGCAGATCACCCCTGTGTGGAATTTAGACATAGGAATGCCTATGCGCTGCCCTTACAGGGCACATAGGCATTAGTGCATAGGGGTCTTTATTTGTATTTTTTATATTAAGAGTATGTAGGTCAACTTTATGTACTGTATGTCATTGTAGAGATAATTATATAACATGAATGCACTTGTAAATATGGCACTGTGTCCTAATTGTGTAGCTGCCTTTATGCAACATATGTGGACATACATTCTGTGTGATAAATTTGTGTGTCTGAGCTACTATGCGTATAAAATATAGCATAAAGTATGGGGTGCAGTGTGTTACGAGAATTTACACATGTCCGAGGGGTTTATTAGCTATCCAACAATGAGGGAGTGTGTGAAATTCAAGTAAAACACACTGCACCCCATATTTTGTTATTTATAATTGAAGGGCGACTTTTTTTCTTTCAGAGGTTCAGTTTAAACTCGGTCCCCCATCGGCAGCACTGAAGAGCTGCATCGTGCCCGTATGGCTGTCCCTCGCAACGCCAACTTCCCTTTTACTCCCTCCCACTGTGAGAATACCTCCCGCCTCCCGACCCACTGAAGAAGCAGCCCGAGGTTTTCATGGTCAGTAGTGTGTGAAGAGAAACGGAGCATTTTAAGCTCGAGCTGTGTTTGTTCAGTGTCTCGAGTGCATTCGTAAGGGAAGAGAGCACGTGAATGCCGTAACACCTACTCGGGTGTTATGGTATTTAACACATGGATTTTTACATTGAAAAATACGGAAGCCATTAAGTATTATAAAATCTCACATTTATACACATAGTAGAGATGTTATCACAGATTTATACACATAGTAGACACGTCATCACTCCTCCCCCCCTCGCCAGCCGGCACTACTTCCCTCTATACAAGCTTTCAACTATTAGCTTCTTTACATGCCATTGCTTTCCAGCTGCTCCCTACTAATGCTGGCAAAAATAATACATGAAAACATTTTAAAAACCTTTTGCATCCCTAACATTGCTTTCCAGGTGCTCCCCACTCATGTACTCACAGGCTCTGAGAAACAAAATGACAGCACTCTCAAGTTACGGCACTGTTTGGCCCCAGCCCCACCACTCACATGAATCTCACCCTCCATCTACCTCAGCACAGCCCACAAAAGAAAAGAAACACAGCAGTCCTTCTTTTTTTTCTAAACACTAATGCTCAGACCTGCAGAATAAGATGTTCTCAATCTTGGTCTCCTGTTGCCACAATACTGACTCCAGCTGCACTACTTGACTCCGACTGCACTGTTTCACTCCAGCCATACTGCTCACAAAAACCTGCAGCAGAAGTAGGCAAAAATAATACATAAAACATTTCAGAAACACATTTCAGGCTACAGCTTAACCCAATTAAGCTCAGGCATGAACTTCCATCATACTGAGAGATGCTAAGTCCTGTTCCCCGTTCCCTTGCTAACCATCGCCAACATTTTTTTTTTCAAAATCTTTCAAAAGCCAGTTGCTCCACCAATCAGAATCAATGTCAGCATGATGCTGCACCATCCTCATGCTGTCTCCTTAGCAACCACTGGCAAAATAACACTCATTCACCAAAGAATCACTCAAACTCTTCTAAATGTAAATGAAAGAAAAGCTCCTAAAAAAGAAAAAAAAACTAATCACACAAGGTTGTATAAATGGAACATGCGATGGGGAGCTTGTGCGATACATGATTTATCTGCACTCAGGTAATTTGGCCTTGGGCACATCACTCATGGCTTACATCACTCGTGAGGTTACCCGAGGTCTAACTGCCCTTGTGCAGATAAATCATGTATCACACAGCTCCCGATCGCATATCCCTTATATATAAAAATACACTTTACTTTGCCATATGTGGGCAGTAAAATGCAATGCAAATGATACCACTGTGAAGGCACAGCTAGCCCTAAACAAAAAGGATGTGATGGCAGGATTAAGAAAAAAAAAGATAGCCACCATGACATTAAGAGTTCACTTTAAGGAGTCTCAGCTGTAAAGAAAAAGCATATCTGATTTTACAGACTTGGACATTTTTCTCAGAAATATGAATTACAAATTGCATCATACCCACATAAAAACAACAACTGATTCCAAAGTTTATAAAATAATATCTAATTCACATAATTACAAAAATTAACCAACTGTAACCTATTATAGCAGCACAGAGGCTTGTGTCTTTAACCAACACAAACAGCCTGCTTTAAACAGAGGGGAGCTACACATCAACATATTTATTTTTTAGTTTTGTTAACCAGGATATCTCAACTGAGATGGGACAGCTTGTTTCAGTATGGTCTTGTTTCTACCCATTTGTACAGCTGGGGGCACTGGAGTTTACTATTATATAAGTCATATACTCATAGAGCACCCACTTGGGAACCAGGAGATCACAGCTTCAAACCCTGCTAAAGCTGAATACTTACTAAGTGAACTTGATCAAATCATGTAACCTTGCCATGCTCAATCAAGCCCACCCGGCAGCACAAATGGGTAAAATCAAAAACCCACAGGAAACAACATTTTGCATTTCAGCTGGGGTCTTGAATAAATACGTTGTAAAATAATCAATCAGTCAATCAATCAATCATGCTGGTTTTCCAGCTGGTAGCATTCTCCATCCTTGTATTAGGAATGAAATAGTGCCGGTCCGGTGGCGATGAGGACTGAGGCACTGGATGCCTTACCTCATGCCGTGCTGGTGACCCGGGTTCAGGAATGACCTCGAGTCATCAGGGTGCCGACACTGGGGGGAAGGAGGGAGCAGGATTGAGCAACTGATGGCAGCATAGGTGGGAGGGGGAAGTGGTGATTACCAGGGGTGGGGCAGAAGGGGCCGAGCTGGTACCCGGAGTGTGTGTGTGTGTGTGTGTGTGTGTGTGTGTGTTGTGCCACCACGTGCATGCACGTGTGTATCTGCTGGGTCGGGGGAAAAAAGGGAAAAAGCCACAAAAACTACATCTAGAAAAATGAAATAGTGAGACATTTCTTGCAAACCTAATGTGTAGATAAATACTCTTGTCTACCTTGATGCCTTCTGTGTAGTCACACTTATGCAATCATCTCAGAAGAAAAGCCCTTGGCCAGAGCATCTGCTCCTCCCCTCTTTCTCTCTTCCTGGCCCCTTCATGCCTCATATCATTCCTTCCACTGGAACATGAGGTTGCCCCTTGGTAGCTCTGCCTCATGGTTGCTGTTCAAAGTTTTCTTTGACTTTTTCTCAGCTGTTTTCATTTTATTCCCATGTGCTACCTCACTTGGTTAGAGAGCTCCTTCAAGTCACAACAACATTTGCCATCTAGGAGTTTCTTCTGGGACTTTATTGCTCGGTTTCGGATGATGATGACATGTTGGCCTGAACACTAGCTTCTATGCAATGTAATCATTGTAACCAGAATATGTCAAAGATGAAGCCTCATGACATTAGCTTGTATTGCCTCTGCCATTAACATAATGAACTGCCTGCTTTGACAGGTGATGCTGCCCAAGTCTTTGGTGTGTCGTGAACACCAGCTCTCTGAGTCCTTAGATCAACAGGGCCGGTCAAGTAACTCAAAGAGCTAGGGGTACAGCCTCCTGGAGCACTGCTTCAGTTGCCTCCTCTGCTCCCAGATTCTGTTCTCTTCAAAGCTGGAGTACCCTACATTGACAGAGCATCAGGTCAAAACTGTCTCAGGCAAACCTGTGAGACAAAATGCTTACAGGATCCCTGTTAGTGTACAAGACCAGATGCTGGAGGAGATAGCAGAGATGAAACAGCTTTGGGTGATACAGTAATCTAAAAACCCTTGGGCTTCCTCAGTACTCTCGATTCTTAAAAGGGTGGTTAACTTAATGATGTCACAGTAACTGATCTATATCATATGCCAAGAACCGACAAAATCTTGAAATGCGTAGGGGGTACCAAGTACTTCATCATCATTGATTTGACTTGAAAGGGTACTTGCAGGTGCCACTGACAAAGGAGGCTTGGGAGTGGTTCACTTTCATCATACCCTTTGGCCTGCTTGAATTTACAGTCATGCTCTTTTAGATGAAAAATGCTCCAGCAACTTTCCAAACGTTGGTGGACAAAATGCTGAATGCGGTTGGGGAATTTACATTTGCTTACATGGATAACATCACAATTTACAGCCAGACCAGGGTGGAACTTGTTGAGCATGTCAGGGAGGTACTATCCCAGCTACAAAAAGCAGGCCTGACAGTAAAAGCAGAAAAGTGCAATGTTGGCATTTCAGAAGTGACATACCTGGGACACTATGTTGGGGGTGGCAACATCAAACCCAAGCCAGCAAGGGTGGAGACTATTAACAACTGTGGCAGACCCACCACTAAAAAGAAAGTGAGAGCTTTACTGGGTTAGCAGGTTACTACAGGACATTTGTGCCAAATGTGAGTGCTATGGCTGCATCCCTAATTGACCTCACAGCAAAACGGGCACTGGACAAGGGGGTTTGGATGGAGAATTGTGCGAAGGCATTTGAGCAGCTCAAAAATGCCTTTTGCCAAGCTTCTATCTTTGCTAGCCCATGCTATGAGAAGGAATTCATAGTCTGCACTGATGCATCAGACAGAGGCTTAGGAGCAGTATTCTGCCAATGGACAAGTGATGGGGAGGAGCATATCCTATTGCATATTTCAGCAGGAAGCTGAATGCCAGGAGATGGGGTATGCCACAGTGGAGAATGAGTGCCTTGGCATTCTGTGGGCTATGAAAAAAACAGAACCCTACCACTATGGGTGTCACTTCCAGATAATCACAGATCACTACCCCCCTGAAGTGGCTCAATCAATGAGTGGTAAGAGTAGCAGACTATTAAGGTGGTGTTTAGCAGAGAAAACCTATGATATGACTATTTGCTGTAGCGCAGGAAAGAAGAATGTGAATTTGGATGCACAGTAATGAAATCTTGATCAATGGTCAGAATAAACCCGTGGTATACATAGATCAGAATAAAGGTATACAAGTTAGATGACCCATGCCTTTTTATTTTTCAGAGATGGGGAGATATGTGACACATGGTGTCCCGGGTACCCCTATAGTTAGATCAGTAGGCACTGTAGACATACAGTATGTGCTTTTTTCTGTTTCTGCAGGGAAGATGGGAGGCCTAGGAAAGTTTGTCATTAGAACACTCACACAAATAAGGTGTCACAGTTAGGAACAGCAGAAAACTTTAATGGGGGGGGGGCTGGTATGTGGTTGACCAGTTAGGGATATAGAAGGATGTAAAACTTCAAAGAGACATTTTAACATCCTTGCTGGAACGGGGGATGAAAAGTTAGTTACAGGAGGGAGAGAGAGAGTCAGTCTGATTTGGGGAAGGCTATGTAAAACATTGCCTTAATAAGATTGTACCCTGTGCTCAGAAAATCCTCTGGAAGAGCACATTGAATTTTGTCTCCATCTTCAAACTAACATATACTGGAACCAACCTCTGCAAACAGCAAAAAAAAAAAAAGAAATATATATATAATATTTTTATGTGACATCTGTGGTGTATGGCCTGAATTCTATATTTAAGGCAATGATTTCTGCCTACTGAAGACACAACTACTGAAAGCAGCCTGGGGCATCTGGAGGAGAAAAGTTATGGGACTGCTTTGGCAACCGTACAGCAGGTGAGCCATACCCTGGTACAGTACAGTAAGGTGGCATATGGTTACCATGCCAGAGTGGACAGCCTGCAAACCATCCTCTTAGTGTGTGACATACAAAGGGTGCCAGCATACCATTTATTTTATTTATTTATTTCATTTTTGATTACTGAGTGGGTGTGCTAGACACATATAGTAGCTATTTTCAGGCACTAACCGGGAGGTTACAAGGTTCCAGACAGTGTTACGAACAGGGTAATACACAGTGGTGCAAGTGGTAGACAAGAAGTACAGGAACTCAGGTACTGGCAATTATGAAATACAGAATGACGATCTTCAATCTAAAGGATAGCGGTGTCAAGGCACAACTATCTAATCTGACACTAGTAGATTTAGTTAGAGATATTAAAGTATTTCTAGAAAAATAGCATTGTTGTACAAGTCAAATGGTGTTATAGAAACCCTGATAGTAGATCATACATCCAGAAACTGTCACTATGTTGCTGGTTTAAGAATTTCAGCATTAGTGTCAGTGGGAAGAAGTAAAGGAACTCAGTTCCTGCTGCAAAAAAGTTTGTGAGGAAAAATTCAAACACAGAAAATATACAGAACGATAAGCAGAACAGTGTATTTAAGGTAAGTGCTAGTAACAGTGTCAGCAGTTGGCCACATCATATAGCATATATACATAAATATCACTGACTCAGATCAAACTGAGCAAACAGAAACAAATGACTTAGGAATCAGTTTATAGACAGTATCATAAGTACTGTAACCAATGCAGTGGTCTAAGTGAGGGTTGACAGCGGAAAGGGAAGGAGGTAGGCAGAAGTGTGTGTGTGTGGGGGGGTATGCTTCAGGTGGAAGGGAGGCCAGAGTTTGAGGATATGAAGTAGGGTTGTAGAAGAGGAGGTTAAGGTGGTTTGAAGCACCTGCAAGATTCAGGGTTAACGAGGTAGTTACGTAGCTTGTGTTTGAAGATGGTATGTGTGGGTGCAATATGAACTTCCATAGGTATGGAGTTCCAGTGCTTTGGGACCACATGAGAGAAGGCAGTGACCCCTCTTTGAGGTTTTGCACCTGGGCACATGTAGTAGGGCTAGGTCAGCGGAACGTAGGCCGTGGATGGAGGAGAAGGGCATTAGAAGGGTGCTAAGTGGCATTGGGGTGTTAGATCTGATTATGTTGACTACCAGGGAGCAGAGGGAGAGGAGCCAATGGGTGGAGGGGGAAGGCCAGTTGAGGTCAGCATAGAGTTGACAGCAGTGCTTTAACTGAGGTGAGGCAGAGGCATATCGACAGATGTTATTGTAGGTGGTGTCCCATTTGTGAAGCAAGGCTTTAGAGGTATTGATGTAGGTGACGGCACCACAGGCAAGTGATGGTAATAGAATATCACGTGCAATGGCCAGTCTCACAGAGGGAGTGAGTACATGACTTGTTTTGTAGGCAATGCCAGTTTTGCTGTTTACTGCATTGCAGGTGGCCTGGATATGCTGGTCAAAGTCAAGTGTTTCATCAAGTAGTACCCCAAGGTATTTAAACATACTCACACAGCGTCCAAGGTGGAGCCAGCTGGACTGGGAATTTTAAGCTGACCACGACAAGTTTTCAGTTTGGAGGCAGAGCCAAAGAGCATAGCATGTGTCTTAGAGACATTGAGAAGAAGTTTGTTGTTCATGAGCCAGGATTGGAGATGAGAAAAAGCAGAGGATAGTTTTAGGTTTATGTCCTGTATAGAACTTGAGCTGTAGTACAGGACAAGATCATCCACATAGAGGATGGTCAAGTGAGAGAGGATGTTTAGCGCAATGCTATTTATGAAAATAGAAAAGAGAAGAGGGCCCAGTATGGAGTTCTGAGGGACTCCAAATTTAACAGTTGATTTACCAGATATCGTGGAGTTGAATTTAACAACTTGATATCGGTTGAATAGGTAGCTATTGATCCAGGTGACAGAGCTTTGTGATAAGCCAAGGGATGCAGGATTAGCCAGTAGAAGAGGGTGGTCAACCAGATTGAAAGCTTTTGTGAGATCGATAAATATGGCCCCAGTTAGGAGCCCAGAGTCCATGGTGTGAAGTATGTTATTTGTGAGCTGGAGCAGGGCAGTGGAGGTGCTATGCCCTTTATGGAAACCATGCTGATATGGTGAGAGCAGGTTGTAATTGGAAAGTAATTCAGTGATTTGTGTTGCTACAATATTTTCAAGGACCTTGCTCAGCACTGATAGGATGGCAATGGGACGGTAATTGGAGATGTACTTCTTATCTCCCTTCTTGAAAATTGGGGTGACTCTGGCAATTTTCCATATGCCTGGGGCATGTCCTTGGCAAAGAGACAGGGTGAAAATTCTGGCTAGAGGTGCTACAATGAAGGGGGCCACCAGTTTAGGCAGTTTGGGCTCAAGACCATCAGACCCGATACTAGTGTAGTCCGAGATGGTACCGAAATGCTTGAGGACGTCAAGTCTGGAGATGGCTTTAAAGTGGAAAGGGGGGTGATTAGGTGAGTGGCTCTCAGTTGCAGGGCTGGTCATGGGGAGGTGATGACAGGAAAGCTGCCGTGTGTTTGGAGAGGTCAGAGAAATGAGCATTAAAAGCATTGGCAAAGGTGGATGGGTTATTACAGTGGGCACCATTCAGGACCATGTCGTTAGTCAAGTGATGTTGCTGAGAGCCCAGAAATGTCTCAGAGGAAAACTACACCTTCATATCTTCCAAATGTTATTTGTTTCTATGTCAACAGACAACTCTTTTCATGTAGCTGTTAAAGATGTATACAACTGATTTAGCCAGTTTTCACACTTCATACTAAGCCCTGTTACTGTCATTAGAGGCTCCATGTCATGGTTGTTGAAATCTCATTGTCCCTGAGAGCTGCATTAGCATATGAGAACATGATGCACAATCACGCTTTAAACTCCCCAGTGTGCCTGTCTGCTTAATTAGTCTTCAAAGAAACAAACTCCAAGATGGTGTGAAATACTACATTTACCTTTGGTGAGCTCTGCAAACTAGCTGAGTTACAATGCATTTTGATTCCCTTTAAACTCCATTCAGTTTATGAATTTCCAGAGAGTTTTTGCAGGATATTTGTTCTTTCAGCAAAGAGGTACATGATATACAGTAAATGGTTGATCTGACATCATGTTCTCATATGCTAATGCCGTTCTCATGGACAATGAGATTTCAACAACCATGAAATGGAGACTCCCAGGGCAATCACAGGGGCTACCATGAGCAGTGAAAACAAACTAAGGCTAACACATATAGCCCTAACAGCTACAGGAAAGGAGTTGTCTGTTGACATAGAAACAAATGAAATTTAAATTATATCAGGGTGTAGTTTTCCTTTAATGTGGGCCCAGAACTTTCTAGAGTCTCCAG
This sequence comes from Neoceratodus forsteri, assembly GCA_016271365.2. Lineage (NCBI taxonomy): Eukaryota > Metazoa > Chordata > Ceratodontiformes > Ceratodontidae > Neoceratodus > Neoceratodus forsteri. Next base: position 1,114,673,047 of record CM028131.1, read on the forward strand.
ATGCATCCAATAGGAGTCATTTGCAATAGGAGCTTTTCACTAGTCTGATTTGCTTTTTACGGGTGTTTCGTAGGACTCTATTTATTATAGTAAGACAGGAGGCCTAATTTTTTAAAGACTTTCTAGCTTTTGTCCCTGGCCCTAAGGGAAGCCGGGAGATCTTTGTGAAGCCATCTGGTTTGTTTAGCTCGAACACGTCGTGAGGTGATGGGGAGATGTTTATCTTGTAGGGTCATAAACCTTTCAACAAAAAAGTCGCGGGTAGCTTGAGTATCAGGGGTTTGATAGAGGTAGGCCCTATCAATATAAAAGATCTCATTAAGGAAGATAGTGTGGTCTAGTTTTGTATTGTCACGGAAGATAATTAACCATGGTGGGGGGGAAGGAGCCGCAGAGGGACTCCAAATGCACAGGATCCGAGAGTGGTCAGAGATAACGTTGGGTAGAATACCTACAGCCGTGATCCTGTCAATATGATTAGATAGTATCCAGTCAATAAGTGTGCTAGATTCACAGGTGGTTGTCACTCTGGTTGGATCAGAGATGATTTGGTGTAGGTTAAAGTCTTGGAACAGGGAGAAAAGGGTGTTATGAGTGTGCTCTAGCCAGTTTAGGTTCATATCATCAAGAATGAGTAGTTCATTATGGCCAGCAGTGGAGACAGAGAGCTCAAGCAGCTCAGTGAGGCCTGAGGGGCCATTACAGGGTGGGTTGTAGGCACATACTATGTGCAGCTTTTTTGAGCCTAGTAGGAGGATGGTGTGGAGAGAATTGCCTGACTGCTCTGAGGGGGTAGGGGCTAGGCAGAGATTTAGATGGTTCCTAAAATAGATTGCCACTCCCTCGCCCTGTTTACGGGAGGCTCTGTCATGCCTGATAAGGTTGTAGTTAGTGCACACACTGTATCAGGAATAGAGGGCTTGAGCCATGTTTCGGATAGGCAAAGGATGTCAGGATGATAGAGAGCGACAAAGGCCTGAAGTTCAGAAAGATTCTTCATAAGGCTTCTAATATTAAGATGGATGATTCATAACCCCTTGACATTGGACCAGTTTCCTTTTGTACCTCCAGGCAGCGTCTGAGGGCCAGGGTTCGTTTCTATGTCTCCAGACAGTAATAGTGCAAGGAGCAGCAGGTACCAAAGTTTGAGGCGTATAAATGAATGGGTCAGGAGAGATTTGTTCTTTAGTTGTTTGGCTGTAAATAACAAGGCATGGTACAGTGGGAACCTCAGGAGGATCATTGGGGTGAGATCAGCATGGTTGCAAGGGGCAGCAATCATGTTGGAGAAAGTAAAATCATCAACACTCAAGGCTGATTCAGACATGGCTAGAGGCCAGAAGCTGACAGAGAGCAGTTGTAGGATGAGTAGTGCTAGGCCAGTGATCAACAGGGATCTCATAATTTTGGCCATGATAAAAATTTGGTCAGGCAGGGATTCCCAGGAACTATGAGAAGTGTCAGCACTTGTAAAAGAGGAGAGGAAACAAGAGGGCATCAGTGGGTAGAGAAGGATTAAGGGAGGGAGTAGCTAGGTTTCAGGTGGCGGGGTTTGAGGTGAGGGAAGAACATTTAATAAGAAGCTGAGGTGGAGGGGGTGGGCTGAAAAATTACAGTCAGTGGCTGCACTAAGAAACAGAGAAAAGCCTGCAAGGAAAGCGCCAAGGGCACACAAGTTTAAAATTAGACACTTTGTGCGCTATAGCCAATGGCAGGCCAGCAGCAGTAAGCAGGAGCCAATTGAAGATGCAGCTTTGAGTCTGGGAGGCAGCCAAAAGGCTTAAGAGTGAGTACGACTGTCATAGCCATTATGCAAATTGATGACACCCCGCATTCCTGCACAGAAAAGAAATTTAATTAAAGCTTCACATTCACATATAACATATTGCACACACAGCTTCCTTCAGGTAACAAGCACAGACCCCCACGTGTCTGCTCTGCACAGAAAATAAATTTAAAGCTTCACATTCACATAAAAATAGCAACAAATAGCATACAGACTTAACGTGTCAGCAAAACACCAAACTGCAGTTGCAGTGATTTAAATACGTTCAATAAATTTGTTCTGTACTGCCTCTGCATAGCATAATCACCCCACTGCAGCTGATTCAGACCTGCTGCTGTTCTAAACACAGCTCCACGTGCAAATCTCTTAAAGATGAACTAGTACTTCTGTTCACATCCTATGTACCCGATTGGCAGAAATCTCAAAAATCATGAAAATAATTCTCTATTCTCTAAGTTAAATAAGACATTCAAGATTATGCTTTATACATCATCAGCATCACCTCATGGTAGGAACTTCCTCTGTCTTTGGCCTTAGGAGTTACATCTACCACTTGTGATGTTAATGAGGTATAAAACATCTTGTCTCATGTGTTATTTCTTACATAATGACACAATGATTATGTGAAATAGTTAAACAAACAAACAAACACATAAAACAACAGTCAAGAACTGCCATAGGTCTCAAAGGGAGTTGGAAACATTCAAAGAAATTATTAAGTAAGTATATCTTTATAACAGGATTTTCAGAGATAATACTCAAATCAAAATAATCTTTGCTGACTAATAATAGATAATGTCTGAAAAAAGGAGTAACACAAATGTCAATTTTTATGACATGGACAGTAAAATGTAGATACAAACAAACTACAACTACCAAAAGAGCTGCTGTCTGTGTCTAACAAAAGCTTATTTCAAAACAATTTCAGGGATCTGGTGCAGTTCCAATGATTAAGAAGTGGATTGCTGGTTAAGCTTGGTGCCTTGCTAGTGCAGTTTCAATACTCAAATGTAAACAAGAAAGGCAGCTCTGGAAATCAATGGTTCTCTTGAAGAATAATACTGCCAGTCAAAATAATCATTTCACCAGTTCTCCACCACAATGCTGTGTAGCTACAGTGTACCTACCATAACTGCATTGCAATTGCAGTACAGTTATATGTCATACCAAACTGTAATTGAAAATGTACATTTGATTTATCTGTACTGTGTTGCCTACATTCCCCTCTTTCCTCTCCCCCAAGACGCCCCGAGAGAAGAGCAACTTGTTGCTCAGCGTGTTTTTTTTTGGTGAAACTCTTCAACAAATAAAACATGCACCAAACATGCAACTACATGTATTTAATAATTACTTATCCTGCAGTAACATTGAAACTGACACTTAAAATAAAGTGTGACCAATCTTTTAATTTAAGTAGAGTTTTACATAACAAAAGCACAGATAAACTCGGGCTCATATAGACAAAGCATACAAAGACACCCTGCATTACAGTCACCCTACTGTTTTGTCCATGCATGCTTCCTCAGGAAGTGTGCATGCTCGAAGCCTTTGGGTGTTTCTAGCATGGGGTGTCTCTTTTTGCTTTGTCACTTGGATTGTAACTGAATTAGGGATTTTCTGATAGTTTAGTAATGACTTAGCCAGATTACCTGCACATCTTCCCTATTCACCGAGCATTTGTATGCTTTCTACTGTACACAGATGCATACAGTATAAGGATTTTAACTCTGAACACACATGTAAATTATGGGGCTGTAACTAACCTAAGGCACAGTAGAATGCCATGGGAGGACTAGACTGGCTCCTAGTTAACCAACAGCCTACTTCCTCCTACCCCCACTAGAATTGCCTTATGTCTGTCCCATGCATTCTTGATTCCCCCACTGTTTTTGACTCCACAACCTCCTCAGGAAGGCCGTTCCATACATCCACAACCCTCTCCATGAAAAAATACTTCCTCACATTACCTCTGAGCTGTCTCCCCTCTATCTTCAAATTGTGCCCGCTTGTTCTTGCACATCTATTTTTCTGAAAGATGCTACCCTCTTGGACTTTGTTGATTCCCTTGAGGTACTTGAAAGTTTCTATCATGTCCCCCCTCTCCCTTCTTTCCTCGAGGGTATACATATTAAGCTCCTTTAGTCTCTCTTCATATGGCTGCTGGTGCAGACCCTGCACCATTTTAGTTGCCCTCCTCTGGACTGCCTCCATCCTGTCTATGTCCTTGTGGAGATGGGGTCTCCAGAACTGCATGCAGTACTCCAGATGGGGTCTCACCAACTGTCTGTACAGAGGGATAACAACTTCCTGTTTTCTACTGATGATGCCTCTCCCTATGCATCCCAGTATCCCCCAGCCCTCCTTACTGCCTTCTTACATTGCTTGCCCACCTTTAGGTCATCTGATATGACTACCCCCAGGTCCCTTTCCATTTTTGTTGTTGTTAGTATCTCACCCCAGGGTTTTAAATAATTGATTAGCAGTGTTTTTCTTAGGACAATACTAACTGTACAAAAAGTATTTATATAGGTTTTCTAGAAGTGTTGTGTTAGTTAAACACAGTGAGGCAAGTGCTATGCATTTTCACAATGTTTTAGAACTTTTATGAGCAAAACGCTAATCAATTTTTAGAGTTAAATAAAACCCTGCACCCCCCCCATTGTGTAATCTTCCCCTGGGTTTTTGTTTCCCAGGTGCATTACTTTGCACTTCTTTGCATTGAATCTAAGCTGCCATACATTTGACCATTCCTCCAGCCTTGCCAAGTCCCTTCTCATCCTTTCCACCCCACCTTGTGTATCAACCCTGTTGTAGATCTTTGTGTTGTCTGCAAAGAGACATACTTTTTCTTCCAGTCCCTCTGCAATGTCACTTATAAATACATTAAAGATGACCAGTCCCAGTACTGAACTCTGTGGTACTCCGCTAGTAACCCCACCTTTTTTCAGAGTGGTCTTTGTTTACTATTACCCCCTGCATCCTGTTGTCCAGTCAATTTGTTACCCAGGCTACTACCTTGGGACCCACTCCAAGGCTGGCTAACTTGTTTATTAATCTTTTGTGTACGACTGTGTCAAATGCCTTGCTAAAGTCTAGGTAGGCCATGTCCACAGCCCCTACCTGGTCTACTACTTTGGTCACCCAGTCAAAGACATCTATTAGATTCATCTGACATGACCTTCCAACTGTGAATCCATGCTGCCTTGGGTCCTGTGCCCCACTGGCCTCTAGGTACTTAACAATTCTTTCCTTCAGAAGTGATTCCATCATTTTACCTACCACTGAGGTCAAACTGACAGGTTTGTAGTTTTCTGCCTCTGCCTTGCTCCCACTTTTGTGAAGTGGAATTACATCCACCCTCCTCCAGTCCTCAGGTACCAACCCATCCTCCCATGATTTGTTAAAGAGGGTAGTCAATGGTGTTGCTAGTTCTCCCCTGAGGGCAGAAAAGGCCCACTGACCAATCCAGTCTGCCCAGCCCTACCTGCAGTATAAGACTAATGGCTTAGTGGTCACTTTGACTCCTCCCACATCATTCTATCCTGCTACCCTCACCAGCCTACCCTTGCTTGAATCCCACCACTGATTTGACACATACTACCACCTCGGGCAGTCTGTTCCACTTATATACCACCGTTTCTGTAAAGAAATACTTTCTGGCATCCTTCCTGAATCTCTCTCCTGCCAGCTTCTTTGTGCACGTTTCTACTCATTGTGAACAGTTACCAAGTATCTACCTTGTTTATCCTGTGCAGAAACTGGTAAGTTTCAATCAAGTCTCCCCCCTCCCATCCTGGTCTCAGATGTATACATGTTGAGGTCTTTGAGCCTCTCCACGTAGGACTTCTCTTGCAGCCTCTGAATTATTTTTTGTTGCCCTCCTCTTTGCTGCCTCAACCCTATCCTTGTCCTCTTTCAAGTGCAGACTCCAGAACTGCATGCAGTACTCCAAATGTGAACACACTATGGATCTGAATGGGGCAGGATACTGCCATCCTTCTGCTGCTACTGCTAATATACTGTACCTGCCTGTGCGCTCCAGGATTCTGTTTGCCTTCCCACTGCTCTGTTGCACTGTGCTGACTAAGTTATGTTGTCTGCTATTAACTTGAGATCCCTCTCTTTTGTTGTTTTTTTCTACCACTACATCTTCCAACCTGTGTTCAGTCTTTAGATGCCTGACACATATGTGTATAACTTTAAACTTTTTTGCATTAAACTGTAGTTGTCAGCCCCATGACCATCTTACCTTCTCTTTAGATCTTCCCTTAATGTCCTGACTTCCTCATTACTGTCGATTCTATCACAGACTATGGAGTCATCTGCAAATAATGTGGTACTGGCTGAGCCACTCTGGGCTAAAAAACGCACCACACATTAAGTCCTTATGTAAAATTATTTTATTTAACTTGAAAATCCCAGCATTTCACACCAAAACTCTTCATCTGGGGGACTGTAAACACATTAAAAATAGACTTTGAGCATTTTTTTCTTGTGGGTGTTCAATACAATTTTTATACACAACTGTTGCAGTAAAAAACATTGCAAGATAGGATGCAAAACCAAATTAAAAGTAAATGCCTAAAGAATTTATTAATTCTCTGAAATTCTGCCTGTGTGGGAAAAGGAGGGCGGTAGGCAGAAAATCAGAGATATGGAAATTAGAGAGCCAAATGCCTGGCTAGAGGCCGGTGCCAGCAAAGGAGGCAACACTTCATGGGGAAGTGGCTGGACTTCTGGGAGCAGCAGTTCTTTAGGTTTGATGGCCTACATCTAACAAAAGAGGGAGTCAGAGTGTTCGGCCAGAAGTTTGAAATTTTTACAGGTCATTTAAACTAATAAATGGGGAGAGGGCACTGGCACCCAACAAGTCACAGAGGAAAACACTTACTCCTCCCCATCAGCTGGCAGATTACTATCAGGACATAATATGGTGAGCACCAGACAGGACAGGAAACACACAGCCCAAACTAACTGTTCATGAAATGCAATAAACTTGGAATGGGTATGCAGGAGAAAAAAGGTAACATTGCAGTGAATGGAGGGAACCAGGGATGGTGGGCAATGTGCATCAATGCTCACAGTCTGGTGGTGAGGTGGGGGAGAGGATCAGGGGTTGGAGGAGGAGTTTCCTGTGACACAAGATGCATGTTCAGCAGTTAGGCAGCAGCACGAGGAAGCTGCCTCTCACCTCTCCAGGAATGCCACTCCTGATAGTGGAATTCTTCTAGCATTTTTAGTTTAAAGTTTTTGCCTCATATTGTCGGTAAGTGTGGCTATCTCTGCTGATGGTCAGTGAATAAATGGAGTTGGCGTCTCGGTCCATGGGGTAATATTTTTTTTTTTTTTACTTCTGAGCTTGCAGCGTGGTGCATTAGGAGAAAGAACGCTGAAGTTTTAATCATCACCGCATTTCTCCTATATAGGAGAGTGGGAGCATTGGAGTGATGGTCAAATCATTTTTGGCTAAGACTAATGATTGCAGCAGTTTGGGGGATTCCCAGAATCGGTCCAGAAGGATGCGGGGAAGATTGCTTTGCTTCATTGCCCTGTTTTACACCTCTGAAGAGCTCCGATGTAAAAAAGAGCAAAATCATCAAACAGAGAGCTGCAGAAGCACTGGTCAATAGACCTCAGGGATCTGAAAAAGCTACGATAAGTAATGAGCTGTTTAAAATTGGTACAATCTTTCTAAACTGTTTGGCTGTACCAATTTAAAGACTATACGGTGGCCAAATTTGAATATAAAAGAAGGAATGGTTGGCAAGTGAGGAAAAAAGATATGGACAGTTTCTAAACAGCAGAGAAGCATTTAAAAGGGACAGATATACCGCAGGAAAAAAAAAAAAAACAGAAGGCCTGTTAAGTTCATGTTGGAAAAGGACAAGAATTTAGAAGAAACATGGAAAAGACTTGGTATAATCTTTCAAAGTGTGGGCCTAAAGCAAAAAGAAATTACTTTTATGGGGCAAAGGACAAAAACAATTGATAAAAACAATGCTAGAAGAGGCAAATAAAAAATACAAGCAGTCTAAACTGCCATTTAATAATTGTTGGTCTCTGTCTGGTTCTTCACAAAATAAAACTGGGCCTAAAGTTAATTCAGAACCAGAAAGAAAAAATTAAAAAATAAAGGGAATGGGGCATTTAGCATAGGTAAAGCAGAAGCCAGAGGTTTGTCTTCAGATTCACAATCTACTTATACTTCACCACTAGCTTCAGCATGCCAATCAAAGGCAGAGTTAAACTCTAAAATATCTAATGAGGACACTGAAAGCATTCCAGCAGATAAGGAAGGGGGGAAGAAATATGATCAAAGGGATGATCCCCACCTCATGGGCTGAGCAAATAATCAACAGATTTGCTTTGCTTCAGGAATCACTGGATAAATTACAACAAATATCAGAAGCCTTAACAAAAATCTCAGAAAAAATAGTTAACATGAATATCAAATTAGAAGAGAGCATTAAAAAAATTACTGACTTAGAAATCAGACAGTCAGACTTGGAGGATGCAGTGGCCCCTGTAAAACAAGAAGAAACAACATTGAAAAAGCAATATGGGACTTTAAGAGATCAACTTGATGACCAGAAAAATTGATCCAGAAGAAAAAACATTTGGATTTTTGGGATTCTTTCTGAATGGGAGAAAGACTATCCTTTGAAAGGCATCATGAAAGATATCTTTCAAAATCTATTAGGCGATGAATCCATTGTCCCAATAACAGACATAATTCATTGGCTGGGCCAAAGAGGAGTGGAGGGGGCAGGAAAAGCAAGACCAGCCATAATGTCACTGTTAACATCGGAGGTGAATGACTACATAATGCAAGCCCTTTATAAATCAAAAAATTTCAAATATAAAGAACAGAATATTAGTTAAAAAAATTATTTTTCCAAAACATTATGTAAACAGCAGAAAAGGTTTGGGGATATTCAGTAAAAACTGTGGAAAGAAGGAATAAAAGCCTATGTGGTTTATCCAGCCAGACTGAAAGTACTTTTGAACATCCAACATTTATTTTACAACTCAGTTACAGAAGCAATGCAGGAGTTAAAAATTAGAGTGCCTGGAATGTTTACTTAAAAATCATAAAAATACAAGTCTGTTTTGAACACTTTGTTATGAAGTGGGGAGATAACTACTGTCATGCTATCGTCTCCAAGGATAAATTCTGTACTATACCAGATTAGGATCTTAGGCATACATTAGGTTGGGGGGTAAGGGGAAAAGTAGAGTTAATTAATATAAAACAGAAGGATTCAATATTATGAGTCATTTGTTTTGTGGGTGCTTGAATATGCCAAGGGGAAAAATTGAATAATGGGTATTCTTAAGGGGCAACATGGAACATCAATGGGTTAAACTCCCCAGTTAAAAGAACCAGAGTCCTAACCAGGATTAGAAAACTGAATTTAGATGTAACTATGTTGCAAGAAACCTTTCTTAATGATAAAGAAGTAGATAAACTTAAAAAGAGGTGGCCATGACTATTATTCCACTCGAAAGGTATAAATAAAAAGAGTGCAGGGGTGGCTGTATTGTTTTGTAAGCACTTTAGGGGAAAGTAATAGATCACATAGCAGATAAATTAGGAAAAATTATTTTGGTGAAAGTCAAATTTGAGGGAAAAGAAATTATATTTGGTTCTATACATACACGTTTTAAGGGGTACAATAATTTTTTAGCAGAACTTAGCAAGTTAATATACAAATGGGATTATGAATATATTATTTTGGGGTTGATCTGAATTGCACTCTAACTAAGAGCTTGGACAAAACCTCTGCTGGATCAAGGTGGGATATTTACAAGGTAAGGCTGCTACAAGGCATTCTTGATTCACATAATTTAGTGGACTTATGGAGAGAATGTAATGGAATGGAGAAGGATTTTACTTTTAATTCAGCAAAACACAAAATATTTTCAAGAATTGATTACATAGTCATGTCTAGAGAATTGATTGTTAATAGTGTAATGACAACAGCTAAAATAGAACCATTATTAATATTAGACCATAGTCCAGTTAGCTGTAGTATGGTTATACAGGGGTCAAAAGGTGAAGAGAAAATGTGGAAATTTAATAACAATTTATTGAATGACCAAAGGTTTATAGAGAAAGTGCCTAGTAGTGTAGCATTTTATTAAGGAAAATAAGATATCTGAGCAAAACATAACATCTTGGGATGCCCTGAAGGTAACTATAAGGGGGTTAATAATTTTCTAGGCCACCTGGAAAAATAAAGAAAGATTACAGGTAGAGGAAAATAATAGGAACCACCTAAAAAATTTAGAATTAACAGTTCAAGGGCTGGACCCCTCTAAGAAAAAGAGATAAATGAGCTCAGGAAATTAATTACTAACATAGATATAATGAAAATTAAATGTAACAGGGCTAGATACAGTAAGAACTAGAAGACTAATAGAGAAGTGGTGGGGAAAATGTTAGCAAAAAGGCTTCAAGTTGTAGAGCAAGAACAAGTAGAAATAACCTCAAAAATAAATAAAGAAGGGCTCCCTTGCTCTGGCAAGAGGATATACTAAAATAATTTTAGACATTTTATGCAGATATACACATTAGTCTGCAAGCCAGCAGAGGGGGATATCAACTATTATGATAAGGAGGGTTTAACTGAACTGACCACAACTGAGGCAGAGACTTTGATCCAACCAATTACAGAGACAGAATTTAAAGAAGTCATGTATAGTGTCAAGAACTAAGTGTCCTGGTTTGGATGGGTATACATTAGAATATTTAACTTTTGAAAAAGTGTTGTTACCCCTGTTGAAAATGCTGTTTAAGCAAATGCAGAAAACTAATATAATGACAGATTCTTTCTATTCTGCCTATGTCTATTACCAAAACAAGGGAAAGAGAAAACTAGAGTCGAAAATTACAGGCCAGTTGCCATTTTTAAACACAGATTATAACATATACACACAAATGATAAATAATAGAATGTTGCCAATATTACCCAACATTATACATCAAAATCAAACAGGTTTCATACCAAACAGAAATATTCAAACTGGTTTACATAAAACTCAGTTTATTATTGAATATTTAGAAAAACCTAAAATTCCAGCATTTTTTGGGGCACTAGATGCCACTAAGGCATTTGACATGTTAGAATGGGTCAACCTTTTTGGGGCATTACGGATTTTGGGATTTCCTGAACAATTTATAGAATACATTAAAACTATTTATAGTAAACCAACTTGCCAGATTAAAGTTAATAACAATTTCTCTAAGACTATAAAATTATGCAGAGGGTAAGACAGGAATGCCCCCTATCCCCAGCTCTTTTTGTTATTGGATTGGAATTGTTTTTAAATGATATTAGAAGGAATACCAGAATAAAATAAGTGTAAATAGCTACTTGTGAAACCAAGCTCAGTGCATACACTGACGATGTGCTACTAATGTTGCAGAAACCAGAATCTAGCCGGGAAGAATTAAAAACAGTAATCAAGAGATTTTCAGGAATTTCTGGTTATAAAATTAATGAAAAAAAAAATTATTTTTATTCAATATCACTCAAGCCACACAACATTATAAACAAAATAGCAGCCAAGATACAGGAAAAGGGTCTTAAATACTTAGAAATTAATATAGATAGGCAAGGCAAAATTTATTTAAAAGACGCCCAATCCCGGAGGCTCTGAGCGCCGTACAAAAATTTTAAATAAAGTTTTGAAAACACAGAAATTTAAAACACAAAAATTTTATACAAATTAAATAAATAAATCTATTACAGTCACAATCGTTACTGTATATGCTAATCTAGATGTCAAAAGCTTGGGAAAAAAGAAAAGTCTTCAAACGGGCCTTAAAAATTTCCACTGTGGGGGCTTCCCTGACCAAGACTGGCAAAGAGTTCCACAGAACGGGAGCCACAGCACTAAAGGCTCTATCACCAGCTGATTTTAACCTCATTCTGGGAATGGTCAGGAAGCCACCACTAGACGATCGAAGAGGGCAGGCGGGGAGGGTAGGTAGCAGAAGGTCTGACAGGTAACCGGGGCCCTGCCCGTGTAGGGTCTTATAGGTGAGAAGACCCACCTTAAAGAGGACTCTCCACCTGACTGGCAGTCAGGCAATTCGCATAAAACCGGTAAAATATGACAAAATTTTGCTGCCCATTCAACAACCGGGCAGCGGCGTTTTGCACCAGCTGCAGTCTGCGGAGAGATCCTCCTGTGACCCCGAGATAGAGCGCGTTACAGTAGTCAAGCCTAGATATGATTAAGACATGTATCAAAGTAGGGGGGGTCCAGAGACGGAACAAGGGGCTTTATTCTGGCAATGTTTCTGAGATAGAAAAAACAGGTACAAACCGTGGAGGAAATCTGAGCCTCCATGGTTAAGTTCCTGTCCAGAATCACTCCCAGATTTCGCACCCAAGAGGAGGCCTTCAATGATGCAGATCCAAAGACAAGCTCAGTCTGTGAGTTAGAGGCCATCCTATCATGAACTCTGTTCGACTCCACTACCAATACCTCCGTCTTGTCAGGATTCAGTTGCAACCAGCTGGAGGCTATCCAGTCGTTAATCTCTGCCAGACAGATATTAAGCACATCAACTGCATTTGATGTTCTTGGGGCAAAGGGAAAATATAGCTGAGTGTCATTGGCGTAACAATGAAAGCTCAGACCATATATCCTAATGATCCCTCCCAGGGGCAGCATATACACTGCGAACAGCATTGGGGCCAGTACCGATCCTTGAGGGACTCCACAAAATAAAGGACTGGGTGTAGATGAGGAATTCCCCATCATAGCCCATTGCCTTCTGTTGGTAAGGAAGGACTCAAACCAGTTGATGACAGTACCGGTGAGTCCACATAGCTCCCTAAGGTGGACAAGCAACACACAATGGTCCACAGTGTCAAATGCAGAAGAGAGACAAAGGAGGACAAGAATTGACCTGTCCCCCCAATCTTTAGCCCTGAGGAGATCATTCTGCACCTGAACAAGTGCAGTTTCTGTGCTATGTCTAGCCCAAAATGCCGACTGGAAAGGTTTGTACAACTCGTGAGTCACGAGATGCTCTTCCAACTGAAGTGCTACCACCTTTTCTACAATCTTCCCCAAAAATGGAAGGTTGGAAATGGGACGGTAACTCGACTTGATCTCCAGGTCCAAAGATGGTTTCTTTAGGAGGGGTCTCACCAGAGCCTCCTTCAAGGCATCCAGAAAGACCCCCTCAGAAAGGGAACACCATACAATCAAGGTGAACACCGGGCCGACAGAGTCAACGCATCTCATTAAAAAATGCGTTGGCACCGGGTCCAGTTCACAAAAGGTATGCTTCATGTTGGCTACCACCTCGATAACCTCACTAGCCTCCACCGGTCTAAACTCTCCCCAACTAGGTGGAGTGCACTCAGAACACATCAGGTGACCACTGTCAGCTATACTATTACTGGCTGAAGAAGCCACCTGCCAGATCAAGGACACCCTGTCCGAAAAAAATGAAGCAAACTCCTCACAATCTAAATTAGAAAAAACTCTCCCAGACTGCAGACAGGCAGGATGAAGAAGCCCGTCCACAGTCCGGAAGAGTAAGGCTGGTCGGTTCTTTCTGGCAGCAATCTCCCTAGACAGAAACACTGCCTTCTTACGGTTGATTGCCTCCTGGCATGCATGATAATGCGTACGCAGGACCAGTTTGTCCTCCCCCAAGCAGGATCTTCTCCAGCGGTGCTCTAATCTCCAACCCATCTTCTTCATTTCCCTGAGCTCCCCGTCAAACCATGGGGACCTCAGGTATGAAGTTCTGGGTCGTATGCGGACAGGTGCGAGGGAGTTGATGGTGTCAGACAGCACCCTATTATAGGTATCAACCCCAACACCAATGCCTCCGACGCATGCAGCACCCACAGTAGACAGATGAGCTGCCACCAAAAAACCCTCTGGGGTCAAACCCCGCAAAGGGTGACAGCTAATCATCTCAGCAGGGGAAGGGCTTATGGTGGGAGCCCCAAGCGTGAACTGCACCGTGCAATTATCGGACCAATGTACTCGATTAGTCCTGAGATCACCGATCTCAAGCCCCAGCGAGAACACCAGGTCCAACATATGGTCATCCTGATGAGTTAGCGCAGTAACAGCCTGCGTCAATCCTAAAGAGGACATAATCTGCAGAAAGTCACGGCTGCATCCATAATTCTTGTCATCAATCCGAACATTGAAATCCCCCAGAAAAACACATCTGGGGGATCCCAACGTTCCATCGGCAGTGAAATCTGCGATCCCCTGCAGGAAGTTCCCCATCGACCCAGATGGGCGATAGAAGAGGAAGATCCTGCAGCCCGCATCAGGTCCTCCACGAATGGCCACACATTCAAAAGAACCTGGGGTTCCCACTGGGTGCACGGTGAAGGTCAGGCTGGATCTAAAACAGATAGCTATGCCACCACCCCTGCATTCCACTCTGGGGCAGTGCACCACGGTATATCCAGGAGGGACCACGGCCTTGAAAATCGGGCCTGCATCATCTCCCACCCAGGTCTCCATGATGCAAGCCAGATCGACCGAGGAAATCAAGGCAGCAATAATTGCCATCTTATTTCTGATCAATCTGGCATTGCAAAGCACTGCCATCAGGGGATTGGAGGGTGGTGCAGCCCCATGGATTACCAGGCCACTCAGTCTAGTTGACTCCCTGGGGATGTGCACCAGCCATGTCTGGCCTCTTGCAGATGCCCATCGAAACCCAGGGCACCTTCTGGACCTAACAACTCCAATTCTACCACCATCCATACATTGGTCTCCTCACTGTCCATCACCAGCACAATCCCTTCCAATCCCCACTTCCCAACAGCGTCTGACAATAGTGTCTGACACTGGAAGGGGGATAAAAGGGGCGCAAGTCACGCAGCAGTGAGCTCCCATAAATAATCCTGGCCCCTTTTAATCCTCCCATATAGCCCCTACACATCCCGAACAGCTAATACAGTACATAGCTATCTAACTAAAAACAGACACAAATTATGTCTAAAATAACTGCCTAGCCTCCTTATATAGCAAACTACTATTATCTATTAGTATTTAAATCAAACCACAGCTACTACACCCTAATACACCCTGGCTAGGAAATTCCCTCCTCAGGCTTATTTTTAAACAGTAAAAGATAAACTGGTAAATTTTTAACACTACTTAGAAGGGATAAAATGAAAGACCTACCCTTTTTTTTTCACCATCCATTACTAGCAAACTTTTCAGTCCCGAGTGGCACTTGCGCCACTCATACGCTTGCGAGCAGTGCAGCAATTTAAACAGATCAAGTCCCCACCCCTCGGACTCTCAGGTCCTAGCTCCCCCTGACAAACACCTCAGTTGATGGTAAAAAACCAGGACCCACTGCACAGCCTCTCACGCTATGCAGGTGCTGCAATGGAGGATGATTTTCGGGCTTCAATGCCCAACATACAAGGGGTACAGCAGTCTTTCCAATTCCTGGCCGCTAACGAGTGGCATTGCAGTCCACAGGCAGAAGGTACAAACAACCAATATAGCTGCTTGCGAGCAGCGCGGCAATTTAAACAGATCAAGTCCCCGCCCCTCAGACTCTCGGGTCCTAGCTCCCTCCGACAAACACCTCAATTTATGGTAAAAAACCAGGACCCACTGCACAGCCTCTCACGCTATGCAGGTCCTGCAATGGAGGATGATTTTTGGGCTTCAACGCCCAACATACAAGGAGCACAGCAGTCTTTCCAATTCCTTGCCGCTAATGATACTTGTAGCTAAGATAACCAATAGGGAAGGTTTTCTGAGTTAAACCACAAAGAACTGCTTGTATCTCTAAAAGAAAAATTTAATGGCTGGGGTAAGAAATTTAATGGCTTGGGTAAGATTCCATTTTCTTTGTGGGGGGGAAGGTACAAATTCTAAAAATGGTAGCAGTCCCATTAATATCTTATAGGATGCAAACAATATTAACCTCGATACCCCCAAATTGGTTTAAGCAAATTAATGGTATATGCTCAGTGTTAATGGGAATCTGATCCAAGACGCCAAGGTGATTTCCAACAGTTTCAGTAAGGTTTTCACTGACCTTAGTGGAGTGCTTCCATCCGACTTCCTTAACTCACAAAGTGGCTCTAGCTCCAAGGGCAATGGCAACTCTCGTTCACAAGCACAACCCCCCCTTCTGCCTTAAAACTGTCTCCATATCAGAGGCCAAAAAATACATCACAAAGGTAATCGGGAAGACAAGACATAGTGGTGACTCTCTAGATCTAAAATTAATTGCCCTCACCCTGGACGAGGTACTCCATCCTCTAACCCACATCCCGAATATGTCACTCATAACAGCTACATTCCCCAAAACCTGGAAAAAGGCTATGGTCACCCCTGTTTTTAAAAATGATGATCGCATTAACTCCTCAAACTACTGGCCTATCTCTATATTCCCCCCTCTCTAAAGCACTCAAAAAAATTGTAAGTGATCAACTTGTGGACTACCTTGACAAGTACCAGCTTCAATGTAAGGAACAACATGGTTTCAGAAAACTGCATAGCACCTCCACTGCCCTGGTTGAGTTCACTAGTTTCATCCATGATGCCATAGACTGTGGGCATATGGTTGGAGCCACCTATATCGATCTGACAAAGGCTTTTGATATGGTCAACCATGAGCTACTTATCACTCACCAGTCTCTCCACAGAATCAGTTAGGTGGTTCCAGAGCTATCTCACTGAATGCATTCAACAAGTAAAAATTCAAGACATTCACTCCGATCACTGTCTCTTCACAACTGGGATGCCCCACAGCTCAATATTCGGCCCCCCACTTTTCAGTCTCTTTCTCAATGATCTCCCTATGTCATGCCCTGACTGTGTCTTCTTGTACACGGACGATGCTGTGTTTTCAAGTCAGCCTGACCCAGCGGTACATGAAATCCAAATACAGAACTACTTCTCAGTTGTGGAGTCATGGTTCCTAAGCCACAAGCTCCTTCTAAATTACAAGAAGACAAAGACCATGCTCTTTGCCACATCCAGAAACAGACACAAATCATATCACTTGCAAATTCATAATAAATAAAATGAAGTATTGGATATGGTCAATACCTTCAAATACCTTGGAGTAACCCTCGACAGCACCCTCTCATACTCACAACATATTGATTTGGTTGCAAAAGCTGTTAACTGTAGGATTGGCCAGCTGTACAAACATAGGCACTGTCTAACTGATGAAGCCCTTAAACTCACTGTGACCAGTGCCATACTATCATCTATTGATTATGGTCTGGTGGTCTATGGAGTGGCAACTGATACAGCCCTACATAGAATCAGGATAGCCCTTAACAAATCCTGTAGCCTGATCCTGAGAGCCCACCAACTGACACATACTTGTGAGCTATACTCCCACACTGGTTGGCTTAACTTAGATAATAGGATTCATTACCAAGTTTGCCTCCTCATTAAGAAGGCCACTCTGGGCCTCTTTACCCCAGGGGTGCTTGGCCTCCTCCTCCTAAACCACAGTGGCAGGAACACTAGAAATTTGAACAGTCTGTCTTTAAACGTGCCCTTCCACCGAAACTCCCCACGTCAATGATCCTTTGAATACAGGACCCCTTTATGGCTAAACTCCCTTAGCACAGACCTCCTATCCAGTACTAAAATTGGCCAATTTAAAATGAACCTGAAAACTTACCTGGCTTCCAACAACACTAAATGTGACTGTGGTTGCTAGCACTTATTCCCCCCACCCAGTTACTGGCACTCTCCTTCCTACCCCCTCCCATCTCTAACCCTTTCCCCCGACAAAGCCTCTGTTGAGCTCTTTCTGCCCCCGCCACTCCTAGCATACTAAATTATTTCCTGTCCCTCTCCTACTCCCTCCCCCCTCCCTCTCTTACTCTTTCTCCTGACAAGGCTTCCGTGAGCTGCTCTCTGTCCCCACCACTCCTAGCACACTAATTATTTTCCCACTTCCTCTCTTACTCCCTCCCCTGCCTCACCCCGACTCCCAGACTCTAACCTATACTTACTTCTCCTCCATTCCCTCTTCTTAACCAGGCTAAGCATACTGTAAGATATTTATTCTGTTTCTCATTTATTATAAACCATACTTGTTGATTTTGTAACCTCCTTGAAATGAGTGTACCTAAGCCTCTTGTTGTTTACATGCTGTATTCTCTGTTTTTAAGTCCTTATTGTTTGTCTTCTGACATGGAACCTTTGCAAATGAGCTTCTAGCTCAAATGTATTAATTCCTAGTTTCAATAAATACATAAATTAAATAAATAAATTAATAAATAAAATGTAAGAAATGTATATGGAATAATAAACAGCCAAAAATATCTTGGAACAGGCTGTGCTTAACAAAAGAAAAGGGAGGCTTATCTTGCCCAGATAGTGAAGTATGCCACACTACATCTATAATAAAGGTGGCAATAAAATGGGCACTCATAGAAGAACAAGATTTAGATTTTGAGCTGCTGAACACAATAATAAAAGGAGTTCATAATGAAATGGTGGATAACAAACAGATCCTATTTACGGCAAGACATTTTCTAAAATGTAAGAGCCCTTTGGTTAAAAGTCTGGCAGATATAATAAATAGGTATTCTAATAGAACCAAATGGTTGTTACAACTTTCCCCCTGAATAGAATATGGAAAAACCCAAGCCTTAAAATTGTTGGGAAAACTCTTAAAAATAAGGAATGGTAAATTAAGGGAACAATGAGATGGAGGGACTGCTTTGAAAAAAAAATATCAAGTTAAATTGGATTCAGTTCAGAACAAAATTCCAGTTAAAAGATTCCAATTTTTTTGGTTTTTAGTCAATTAATTGGCAAATATGAGAAAGATTACAGCAGATAGGAAAGTGCGCCTAATAACAAGATTATAGAAAGAGAACTGATGACCACATTAAAAAACAACCCAAATAAACTGTGCTTGGCTAACCAAGCCAATACAAAAAACACAATATGTTATACAAACAGGTAATGCTCAAGTGGGAAACTGAGTTAAAGTATAAATGCACTGAACAACAATGGCAGCTGGCCTGTGGCTCTTTGGAAAGATAACAGGCTTAGTAGGGACAAGGCTATACATATAAAATCCTAAATAGAACTTACATTACACCAAACCAATTGCACAAAATGAATACAAAGATATTAGATATCTGTTGGCACTGTAGAGAAAGTAATGTTGATATATGGCACTTATTTTGAGGATGTGAATTAAGTTATACCTGGTGGAGTCAGTTCTTCAGACTTTTAGAACAAATAGGAATTCATTTTTCGGATTGGAAGGACCCTAAATTTACAATACTGGGTATGTCTATTGAACATGGTTTAAGGCCTGAACACAGAATATTAGTAAGAGAAAATATATTAAGTCTCAAGAGACTGATTTAAAAAAAATTGAAAGTGTGACACAGTCCATATTGTATTTCCAAACATGGAA
The DNA here is from genome assembly GCA_016271365.2 of Neoceratodus forsteri. Classification (NCBI taxonomy): domain Eukaryota; kingdom Metazoa; phylum Chordata; order Ceratodontiformes; family Ceratodontidae; genus Neoceratodus; species Neoceratodus forsteri. The sequence goes on from CM028131.1 coordinate 1,114,692,261, forward strand.
TGGAAACAATTATTCTTAAGCACTTTATGTAATTATAATTTTGTCTTAGAATTTAAGAAATTATGGAATCTTTATAACAAGTAGGTGGAGGACTGGGTCCAATAGGATTTTGCTATACCGTGAAAGTAAAAAAAAATGTACTTGATGACAGCACTTTATGACTTTTTCCTAATACTGCATTTAAATAAGGTTATTTATTGGCATAAGACAAGCACCTAAAATGTTTTGTATGTGAATATACTTCTGTTAATGGATGTTGGAATTGATATTGGAAAATAAAGAAAAAGTTTATTTGCAAAACAAAAAAAAATTTTTTTGCAGTCTGGCGAATAAGATCCCAGACCTTATCGCCACACTGGCAGAGGCTGATCTGGACTGGATCACAGTAACAGAAACATGGTTCAACGAGAACCACAGCTGGAATGTTGCCATCCCTAGTTACACTCTGTTCAGGAGGGACCAATAGGGAAAAAAGGGGGGGGGGGGGTGGAATCAAGGCCACAGAGATCCAAAGGACTTGCAGCGAGGCCGAGGCACTGTGGATCACTCTTGGAGCTGGGGACAAGGCCCCTACCTGGGTGATAGTAATAAACAGACCTCCATCTGAAGAGGTGGAAAAGTACAGAGATTCTGGAAACCATCCTAAAGATGGCTGACAAGGGTGAGATGTTGTTCATTGGAGACGTCAGTCTACCAGATGTGGATTGGGCCTCCTTCATGACTTCATCAGAAAGGAGTAGAGAGGACTTCTGGTGACACCACCAGACAGCATGGAGTAACACTGACTGTGCTTTGAGAGCAAACAGCTTTAAAACGTCTCCAAAGCCTGTGTTTTAATAGCCATCAATTTATTCTACCGGGAGATGTCTTCTTAGTATGGGTGGACGCAAAAGAAGTAAAAAATCTGCAGTTATGGATCCTAACTCAGATAATCGTGAAAATATCAGGAGTATGTCTTCGGCATGCAGCGAGGCCTCCTCTCACTTCACCCCGAGCAATATGGAGCAAGTAACTAATACACAGCTTCTCGCTGAAATAAAAGATTTTCGGATGGAGATATCTACATCAATACAAAATACGAAAATAGAATTGGATGGATTTTAAAAAGAACAAATAAATATGCAATCAGCGCTCAGTGATCTGTCTGATCAAACTGACAAATATGGCAGATTTTATTGTAGCATTGCACCGAAAGCAAGTTCAACTTGAGGAGAAGTGTTCAGATCTTGAGGGCCGTGGGTATTGGAAGAACATTCACCTTTATGGACTCCCTTAAGGGCTAGAAGGCTCTCAAATAACACTGTATATACAGCAGCTGGTTCAAGAACTGTTAGATCTACCCTCCTCCCTGGATCTACATTTGGAACGGGTGCACAGGGCACTGGGGCAGAAGACAGCTCCAGAGGCCTGATCGCGCTCCATTATAATCTGGTTTTTGAGTTATACAAAGGAACAACTTTTATCTGCTGCATGGAAGAAGAAAGTTTTGAATTGGCAAGGTCATCTTGTGTATTTTGATCATGATTATGTTCCTGCAGTGCAGGCAAAGTGAGCAGCTTTATTACCTTACCCGAAAATTCTTCGAGAAGCAGGGCTCCACTTCCAGGTGCCGTATCCAGCTAAACTCTGGGTTATGTTATCCTGATGAAATGGTGCTTTACCAGATGGTAGAGGAGGCGCACCAAGATTTTTAGAAATGGGGGCTTGTGGTCCCCTTGCCTCCTTAGAATACATCCTTGACCCAATAACAAATGGGTAATACAGATTCTGCTACCCCTTCCCATACCAATACAGACTCCCTGTCTCAGAGTCTTCCAATTAGCCAGACTAGATGCCAAGCCCCGAAGACTCTTCAGTCTATTAAAGATTTACTTCAACAGTTTCAGCGGGTCCCAAGGAAAAGCTGAACTATCACTTCTCAGCCTTGGACTCACCTAATTGATGTCCTGATATCTTGAGACCTGCTGCACCACTCTTCATGGACTGTGATTCTCCCATGCCTGCTCCTCTCGTCCTCCTGCAAAATTCAATAAGATTTTGAGCTTGGGTTTACGCTATGAAAGACCCTTGGTAAAGAGTTATGCACTTGACACTGAAAACTGTGAGTGTACCTATGGGGGAGAGAGGGAGCCAGATGGAGCAGCGTCACACCGATGAGACTGAGAACACTAAGCTGTATTTATTGTTTGCTGTTTAAACTGAAGCACCTTCATGGTCCTGAGGTTTAAAGATTTTTTTTCTTCTTTCAGGATTTTCATGCTATGACAGTTGACTAGAGACTGGGGGGGATGCGGGACACCTCGGGGAGGTGCCGCTGCCAAGGGAGTTCCTCAGTGATACATTGTATGTTTCTTCTAAATATATGAGATGTGTGTGGGGGGGGGGACTGAGAAATTATTAAGTATTATACTGTTCCTTTATACTTTGGTCAGAAATATAGTTGGGAATAGAGATGACTCCTGTTATTTTGGGACTAGCAAACCTCATTTCTTGGTCCCTACATACAGTACACTTTACTTATTTTTAAATAGAGGAGTCAGCTGGCGGAACTCCGCAATCATTTTGGATAGTTTCATATCTGGGACTTCTTAATAGGAGAGAAGCTGCACAAATAGACTTTATAATGAAGCCTATCTGATGCCATAGTCTTGCAGCTTTCTTGGGGTTTTCCCCTCCTCTCTCATACTAGTTTCTTGTTGCAGGTTTGGGTGGAGCTCCCTGGGGATCACTGAGATATGAGTTAGGGGCACCCTCATGACTTCAGGCTTCTTTTCTCTTTTTCCCAGGGGACACTGAAAAGCTGTTTTTCCCCTACCTGCTCCTACATGATTGTGCCTGGGGGACCCAGTGCTGTGGGGTGATTTCCATGGATCGCTGCCTACCCTCCCTGAAGGGGAATTTTCTTTTCTTTCTTCCCTTGGGGGAAGCAGGAGAATGAAGAGACATTTTCCATAGCATTAGTTTATGCCTTCTAAACCTGACTGCAAGGCATAGTATGTATATATTTATGTTATTCATCCACCTGTAATACGCAGAGGGGAAGGATTTCCAGAGGGAATATCTGGCTTTTGTTTGTTTGATCCTTTTATTAGATCACTCATCTGGTGGCATTGATGCATGCAGGAATTCCTATGTTAGGGGCCCAGGTTTTTTCTTACCTGAATAACCCCACTTACCAATGCTCCCTTACCATCAGAGGTTGGGATAGGAGTATAGGTATTATCCACACCCCCTTTCTTGGAAGTCTCTTGTTTACATAGTGGTTTTATATTAATTACTCTCTTGAGTTATAGCTGGTCAGCAGGGTAAGGCATATGAGGAGGGGTTGAGGGCACTGAACATATACTCCCTGGAAGACAGAAGAGAGAGAGGGGACATGATTGGGACCTTCAAGTACTTGAAAGGGATAAATAAGGTTGATAAGGAGAGTATCTTTAAGCTGAGTGGCAACCATAACATGAGGGGGCACAGTCTTAAGCTGGAGGGTGGGAGATTTAGGAGGGAGGTCAGGAAGCACTTCTTCACAGAGAGTGTGGTGAACACTTGGCATGCACTGCCAGAAGAGGTAATCTCACTGAAGACAGTGGGCAGCTTTAAGAGAGGCTGGGACAGGTATTGGGAGCAGGGTAAGAGTCATGGGTAGGGAGGATGGGAGTAGCGGGGAGAGGGGCAGGGACATTAGCTTGAGCTGTGTACCCTGAAACAGAAGCAGACTTGATAGACCAAATGGCCTTCTTCTGCTGCCTTCTTCATATGTTTGTATGATTTTTAATAGAGTTTTGTGTAAATGAGGTCTGAACATGTAGATGTATCTGTTCTACTGGTTCTATTTGATGGTTTACATGCTTTTTGGTATATTGCCCTGTTGGCAAAGTTGTTTATTTTACAAGGTGGAAGGTTTGATTCATTACCTTATGACTTTGGGAGGTTTAAACCACATCATAAATTAGGAACTTCTGACAAATGCTTGATGGGATCTATTTTGAAAAACTGGTGATCTGGTTTAGACTCTGCTGCACCCTGAAATGCTCAGCTTGGGCTACTCTGGAAACCCAGAGGGAGCAGCGGATTCCTATTTTTCATCAAGATACACTTAAAATACATCATGGTGCACTTACGACCTACAGTGATTTTATCTTATAATGTGAATGGTATCCATGATCCCATTAAGGGAGCTAGGCTAGTAAATATGTTTTGTAGGGAAAAAACAGATGTTATATATTTATAGGAAACGCATCTCTCTCATTTGGAGCATCAAAAGTTTTATAAATTCGTATTTTCCATGGTTTTGGCATCTTCCCTTTCTAGTGGAAAACAATGGGGAGTTGTTATTTTGATTCCCAGAGGAATAGTCTTTATGGCTATAGACACTATAGGTAGGTTATTTTGGTGGGGCAATTACAGGGAGAACTAGTTACTATGGTTAATGTCTATCTCCCCCCAGGGACAAACAAATCTGTAATTCATCAATTTTTTCAACATATACTATCTAAGACTCAGAGAATTCTTATCATGGGAGGGGACATCGATATTATGCTGAACCCTTTGCTGGATGCCACGATGAGTGGCGATCATCGAAGAATAGACCCACAAAAAGCATTTAAATCCTGGTTAACTCAGTTGGGATATGTGGATGTCTGGAGGCAAACATTTCCCACTAGTAAGGTTTGTACTTATTAGTCACCTAGGTATCACTCATTTTCTAGGCTTGGTTATTTTTTTTTTTTTAACAGAACAGCATTTTGAGTGAGTCCAGGATATATATATATATTTATAAAATGGGTAGGAAAAATTAAGTCTGCCGATTTGCTGGATTCCGTCACATGACCATGGGTGTATCAGAGCACGACTGCACACCTGCCCTTTTAACCCCCTTAAAAACAATTTTGCCATTTTATAAGATAGATAACCCGCTCTACAGTGTGCAGTCACGCTCTGATATACACATGCCTTGGGTGGTTGACGCACTCGACCAGTGGCCTTGAGTGTACAACGCATACCAAGGTGTGTGTATATCAGAGTGCAACCGCACACCTATGAGTGGGTTATCTATTACATATGTGTGTGTATATATATATATATATATATATATTCGGATTGCTATCTGGCCATTCTCTGATTTACTTAATAATAAACTTAGGTAAAGTCAGAAAACCTACCTTGTGCCACTTAAACTTGTCCCTTCTCAAAGACACTGAAGCCAAGCAATTAATACAAGAGCGTATACCCTAGATAATCTCAGATAATAGTTCAGACTATAGCTCTCCATCTATACTATGGGACACGGTTAAGAGCATCCTCAGAGGAAGATTAATAGCATTAGCCATTCGGAAACAGAGGCAGAGGGAAAGACAATATGCTGTACTGCAAGATAAGTTATGTACCCTCCAACTTTTAGCCACTCCCAAAGATAAACAAGTCTCACAGTTAATTGCCCAAATCAAAAGAGAATTAAAAAATTATTAAACCAAAAAGTGGAGCAGGGTTTAATGTATCTCCGGCAATACTACTATAAGGGTGGGGCACGGGGTTCCCAAAGAATAGCGAGATAATTACGCCAAAAAAGTCAAACCACTATTATTAGACTGCAGGACCCAGATACACACCGCTTATCACATTAAGCATGAAGAGATCCAGAACATCTTTGTTGAATACTACACTTCATTATACACGCAGGACTTTACACCTGACTCATTAAGAATAAAGGCCTTTTTAAATAATTTAACCATACCAAAACTTACGCCAGAGCAATAGGAGCAGTTGATCGCTCCCATAACATTACCGGAATTACTTCCAACTATTCAGCAAGCTAAGATGGGCAAGTGCCTTGGCCGGATGGCTTCCCTGTTGAATTTTATAAAATATTTTTGGGAGTGCTTGCCCCAACATTATTATCAATGTTCGGGTATCTCCAGGAGGGGGGCTCTCCACCTCCCTTGTGGGCATATGCTGTTATAGTGACAATCCTTAAACCAGGGAAATAGGCCAAAAATCCCATTTCATACCACCCTATTTCAATGTTGTGTGTAGACTACAAATTCTTTACTAGTTTCTGGGTCTGCAGATTGGAAAATCTTCTTCCCAGTCTACTTGATGTGATCAGGCCAGCTTTATCCATCAGAGACAAACACGCGGCAATATTTGTCATACTTTCCACCTGATTGCTTACGTCACCCAATGCCAAATACCCTCAGAAGTGATCAGTTTCAATGCCGAAAAGGCATTTGATTGCCTAGCCTGGTCATTTCTATGGGACACCTTAGAAAATATGAATTTCCGGCTGAAGTGATGCAAATTTTTCAGGAGTGGAATGCATCCCTGAAAGCATATGTAAGGGTGACCAAGATGATATCTTCTCCCTTTCCACTGACTAGAGGGTCACAACAGGGATGCCCCTGTCCCCTTTCTTATTCGTAGTTTATGTTGAGTCTCTAGCTGCAGCTATATGACAAGAGAGGAATGTAACAGATATTCTGGTGGGAGGGAACGATTTTAAAAGTACGCTCTTCACAGATGACATCGTTTTGACCCTTATAGTCCCTGAGATATCCATACCAGTAGCCTGGGACATAACAGAGTACTATGTTTCTTTGTTGGGCCTCTGTATAAATACCCTCAAAATGGATATAATGACATATAATTTTCCCCTTCAAAAGAGTTAAAAATCAGAATACCTATTAGATGGAATAGAAATGCAATCAAATACCTAGGGGTTACGCTATTTAAGGACTAAGAACCCTGGAATTATTAAACTATGAACTTATTACTCAACAAATTACCCAGGACCTACAGAAATGGCAATTGCTTCCCTATTCCCTACTGGAAAAGGTAGAGGTCATTCAACAGAATGTTTTTCCTCATTTGTTATACTTTTTTTTAATCATTACCTATAATTACTGTGCTCTGCTAACAGCAAGGCTCCCAAGCTGACAACTATGTTTCAGAATAGTACAGCAGACCCTGTGATAAAAGCTGAAGTGTTGTTCACAAACTTTATTGCTGAACATAACCTGCCGTTTCTAATTGCAGACCATTTTTCTAAACTTTGCAAGGTTATGTTCCCTGACTCTGACATAGCAAAGAAGTTCTCTTGCAAGAGATCAAAGGCTACACATATATTAAATCTTACAATTTCACCCAGACTTGATGATTATGTCAGTGAACTGTGCAGGAATGAAAAATTCTCAATTTTAATTGATGAGAGCAATGACCTTGGTGGTGACAAGCTCCTGACCATTTTAATGCGTGTGTTAGACAGAAATGTAAAGCAAATCAGCATAAAATTTCTGGCTATGCCTGAATGTAACATTGGGACAGGAGAAAATATTTTTAACACAGTAACAGAAGTTTTTGTAAATCGGAATATCCCATGGTCCAACCTGGTTGGTTATGGCAGTGATAATGCCAGTGTGATGATAGGCAGGAACAACTCTGTGCTATCCAGAATCAGACAGCAACAACCTGATGTGTATAACTTAGGCTGCATCTGCCATCTAGCAAACCTATGTTGCCAGAAAGGAGTAAAAGCACTTGGACTGCAAGTAGAGGAATTCCTGATAGATGTGTATTATCATTTCCACAACAGTGCCAAGAGAAAAGAACAGTACAGTGAGTACCTTGAGTTCACAGACACTGAGCCACTAAAAATCCTTAAGCACTGCAGTACCAGATGGTTGTCTCTTCAAAATTGTGTGAACAGATTCCTTCATCACTGGCAGGCATTAAAAAGCTACTTTGCAAGCCATGAAGATGTTGAAGAGCCAGGTCGTGTGCAAAGATGTGCACAATTGCTAGACAATCAAGAGATGTATCTTTACTACCTGTTCCTTTCATTTATTCTGACACCACTAAATGAATTCAACACCCTGTTCCAAAGGGACGAATCCATGATTGGATATCTTCATATTGAGATGTCTCGCCTGCTCCGAAAGTTCATGGGAAAATATGTACAGGCAAAAGTGATTACATCAGCTTCTGACATCACTCAAGTTCCATTCACCACTGCAGCAAACCAACTACCTGATGACATGCTAGCAGTTGGGATACAAACCAGAGAGTATCTAGCAGAAAATGAAGTCACACCACAGCAACTCAGGTCTTTTTACAGCCATATATGCCTCTTTTACAGTGAAGTGACTACAAACCTCCTAAAGAAGTTTCCATTTCATGACAAACACTGCAGACTCTGGGATTTGTAAATCCACAGCTAAAAGAAAACATTGAGCCACAATCTCTTCTGCAGCTGGCCAAGAAATTCAATACCTGCAAAGATGAACCTGCATTACATGAAGACATCTTGGACTTTACCCTAACACCTCAGGAACAGCTACCTCCCTGTACTTCTAATATGCCTCTTGATGCCTACTGGCTTTCCATGGAACAGTTAACAGCACCAGGAACAAACACCAGAAGATTTAAAAATCTTTCTTCACTGGCTTTGACAGCGCTGAGTCTTCCACACAGTAATGCTACTGCTGAGAGATCTTTCAGTATGCGCAGAAAAATCCAAGATGACAACAGGGGGAGATTATTAAACAACACCATTGCATCAATAATGTGTGCAAAAATGAACATTGACACTGACTGTTACAACTACACACCAGATAACAAGATACTTAAGGCAACTAAATCAGCATGCAGCACTTATGCACATAGTGACAGTACCACCCCAAGAAAGTAAACAATATTTATTAATTGATTTTTTTTTAACTTTGAATTTTCTACATCTGAATTTTGTATGAATTATTCTGGAGCATATTAAGTATTAAATGCATAAAAATTGAAAATGTTCTAGTTTTTGAATTTATTTCACTGGAAACAGTTGCGCTACGCTATCTCCCTCCTAAAAGTCAAATCTCCCTCCTAACTTGGCCAAACCTCCCTCCCACCCAGATTTTCAGTATCACATGTATGGATCCTTTTGGATTGGAGTTCTAGGGCCTGATATTCAAAACTTTGCCCCGGGGCTAAATTAACACTGCCCGGCAGGCAAACTTAGCCCAGAGCACAAAGCAAGCTATATTCAAAAGGAATAGCCTGGGGCAAACAGCTTCTGAATATAGCATGGAAATGAGGCCGGGCAAACTGGGCTGGGAGAGCAGGGCAAACTTAGCTCTGGAATAAGACAGCTCTGAATATAGCAACCAGGAAGTGCAAACCACAACAGCAACACAGTGCACAGCGACGTGAAGGTAGGTAGAGGTGAACTATGTGGCCAATGTGTGTGCCAGCAAATGTGTGGACCCAGTACAGCTGCAGACAGCAGTGCATGTGAAAGTACAGTGTTCAAAACTGTATAATATTCCCCGAACTGTTTGTGTAGCGCTAACATGTTTGCTCAGGTTTAGCGCAGGGCTAAACCGTTAGCCTGGTGCAAACATGCATGCCCATTGCTAAACTTTGCCATATTCGAAAGTGACATGCAAATGAGCCTACTTAAGTAGTATCTGGGCAAACATCCAGATTAGCATCTCATTATGACCCAATTTGCATGCAGTTTGCACTGAGCTAACGGTTTAGCCCTGCGCTAAACCCACGCAAACGTGTTAGCACTGCGCAAACAGTTCAGGTAATATTATACAGTTTTGAACACTGTACTTTCACATGTGCTGCTGCCTGCAGCTGTACTGGGACAACACAGCATAGGCACAGATGGTATTGGTGCTGCTTGCAACTGTCACACTGTAGGTCATGCTACAGTACACAGCAGACACTACAGTAGCAAGGGGGCCAGTAGTGTGAGGACACAGCACTGCCAATGATGTGTAGGGCAGTGCTGATGACTGCACTGTACACAATGATAGGCCCAACATGCAGGCATTTACTGACAGTGCACATTACTATTATGCTGTTGTGTGACCCACAGATGCTGCACCTCTGGCATGGGATGCTCACAGTGACATATACATGTCCGGCTTTGTGTGCTGTGGCAGTTGTACAGCTGTGCGGTATGTGGCCGGGGGGGGGCATATATTTAATAAGAAAGGCACACTGGTGTTGGGGTATTCCCAATACTGGCCCATGTGCACTGCATGATGTGTCCCAGCCTTGTGGCCACACCTGGTCTGTGGCACAGCCTGGCCACCCGTACACTCTCCCCTCAACATCTTCCATGCCCACAGTGCTGCATGTGTATGCTGGCATCTGTTGGTGTCCACAGAAGAGTGGTCCACAGGTGTGTGCTGTATGGCCACACGGCCATGCTGTCCACTGGCGGCAGGGTCACCACTTTATTGCCTGGCATGGCTGGGACTGGTGGCAGATGATGGCATCATTGTGATACCGTCAGTGAGCAGCATGTTTCCTTTATGTCTGGCTTTGTCTGTGTGTCATATTTATTTGTTAGGGCCGTGCAAAGCCGTGCAAACACCGCGCAAAGCCATAATGTCGCACAAAGCTGATTGCCCAGGGTTAAGACTACCTTTTCCTGAGCAGTAATGTGTCACACTAAGTCACACAAAACCACTTTGTGTGGCGCTAGTCGCTGAATATAGCATTGCACCTGTATTCATGTACACACCCCACTCAGTTTGCACCTTGCATACATTATGATTTTGCCCGACGCTAATGCAGTTTGCGCACGCTATTTGGCCTTTTGAATATAGCAAACCCACGCTAATCCCGCGCTAAACCTGCGCAAACAGTTTTTGCCCGGCACAAAGTTTTGAATATCTGGTCCCTAGAGGGTTAAAATATATTCATCAGTATTACACAACCTAGGGCTTTTATACTTTTCTTGAATTACAAACAAAGTATTCGCTCCCCACTCAGTCACACTTTCATTATTTACAGGTGAAGTCTTATTTGATGGAGATGGAAGTGCAGTTTCAGTGCCTACCTGAACATTTCCCCTTACTATTTTCCTTATTTAAGAGCATCAACAGGGAGCTTCAAGGTCTCATCTAATTGGCATTCTCTATAAGAGCCTTCTGGAATTTTTACCTAATGGCGTCTCTTCCAGTGTTAGAGCACTAGAATAAAGAGCTGCACAGTGATGTGACCACTGAGGAATGGATCCAATACGCCGTGAATAGTTATAGATTAACTGTTTCTTATTATTGGCGTGACTATTTATGAAAATGTCATATACAATATTTCATTACCCCGCCATACAAATAAAATATCTGGGTAATTCTACAGGGAACTGTTGGAGGGGTTGTGGTCAGTCTCTCGCCACATATTTTCTGGGCGTCTCCTAGAATAACTGGGTTCTGGCAGGAAATTAATGAATCATTAAATGCTCTTTTTATGGAGCAAAACATACTCATGCCTCAAATGGCCCTCCTTTCTATAGTCCCTCAAACTATTTGAGGACCCAGATGGAAATGTTTACTAATTTTATTACTGTCTGCAAAGAAAACTATAACTAAACTATGGTTGCAGGGGAAACCTCCTCAGCGGTCTCAATGGGTAACTGTAGTAAATGACATTTATAGAATGGAGCTGTTTACAGCTTCTGTTAGGGGTAAATCCACTGCAACTGAAGAAATGTGGAGACGCTGGGTAATGTACCAGATTGCGACAAATGCCGACTTTATACCAAGATCAATGTTAAATATTTAAAAGATTTATCTACTAGTTTAAGCTCCCTAGGTAATAGGTAGTTGTGCAACAGAAAACATAAAGATACCTGTGAGGGGCTGGGACATCCCTCTCTCCTTTTTATTATTTCCCTACTGTGTTAGACAAATTGTTTATTAAAAAATTAATACTTTATCAGAATATAAGAGGTGGTGCAGGTGCTGTCTATAGATGTTGAATATACCTTACTGCTGTTTCTGGGGAATTTGTAAGATCATATTTTCTCTTGTTTCTGACTTGTTGTGTTGCAATAAGCCAGATGTATTATGTGCATGGCTATCAATTAAAGATGGAATTTTTTAAAAAAAAAGAAAGAAGTAGGGAATTCCTCATAGCTCTATCAGAGGCGGGACTAAATCAGCTGGTGGCTGCACCCACTAGGGAGGGAGCAGTCCTAGACCTTGTACCCTCAAATAGTACCAGGATAACAAACATAAGGGTGTGAAGTCATCTGGGGTCCAGAGACCAAAGGACTGTCTGGCTTAAGTCAGCCAAACCGGGGATACCAGTCACATTAAACTAAAGATCCTGGACTTCAGGAAGGCTAATTTCCCCAAAATGAAAACCTGTATAATAAATATGCTTGATCATAGGACAGGAGGAGATGTGGAGGATAGCTGGAAAGCTCTGAAAGGAGCAATAACCCTAGTCAGAATGCAATGCACCGAGCAGATTAGCAAAACCAAAAGAAGGAAGAATCCTTTTTGGTTTTTTGAAAGAGGTAGCATCTAGAATAAAGGAGAAGAAAAAAGCCTTTAAAAGGTACAAGGAGATAAACAAGGACAGTGACAGGGAAGAATACAGGTTTAAGCTAAAAGAAGCTGGAAAGGCGATTAGGGTTGCCAAGGCACAAACGGAGGAAAGGATAGCAGAGGGAATAAAAAAGGGAGACAAAACATTCTACAGACACATAAGGGAAAAAAGAAAGAGTAAGGGAGGTATTGTCTGACTGGCGAAAAAGGAGGGTCAGTATGTAGAGGAGGATAAAAAAAAAGTGGAGGTTCTAAACAAATACTTCTGCTAAGTCTTCACACAGGAGGAATATGGAGATGGTCCAATACTAAATAGGAAAGAGCACCATATCAGTGGTGCAGACAAGTGTCCCTTCACAAAAGAGAGGGTCCTGAAAGAAGTCAGTAAATTAAAGGTAGACAAAGCAATGGTGCTGGATGGAATTCACCCGAGAATACTAATAGATCTTGGGGGAGAAACTTGCCGCCCTGCTAGCTGAGCTCTTCAACAAATCGTTGGAGAGCGGCAGGGTACCTGAGGACTGGAAGAGGCCACAGTGGTGCCCCTGCACAAAAGTGGGAGCAGGGAGGAGACGGGGAACTATTGCCCAGTCATCCTTACTTCAGTTATAGGGAAACTTATGGAATCAATATTAAAAGAAAGAATAGTTAAATATCTGGTTGCAAGTGGGCAACTAGACCCCAAGCAGCATGGCTTCACAGCAGGGTGGTCATGCCAGACAAATATGATTGAGTTCTTCGACTGGGTAACCAGAACAGTGGACCAGGGTGGAGTGGTTTGCATGGTATATCTGGACTTCAGTAAAGCCTTTGATTCTGTTTTCCAGAGGAGAGTAATAAATAAACTGGAGCACATGGGTGTAGGGCAAAAAATAGTCAACTGGGTACAAAAATGGCTTCACATGAGGACTCAGAGAGTATCAGTCAATGGAACACTGTCAGGGGAGGGTAAGGTGACCAGTGGAGTGCCGCAGGGATCAGTGCTTGGGCCGATCCTCTTCAACATATTCATCAGTGACATTGCTAATGAACTGGAGGGGAAGGTATGCCTGTTTTTGGATGACACAAAACTCTGCAACAGGGTGGACATGCAAGAGGGGGCCATTGGGATGGAATCAGACCTGAAAAAGCTAGAAAAATGGTCTAGAAACTGGCAATTGAAATTTAACGTCAAAAAGTGTAAGGTTATACACCTGGGAAGACAGAACTCGGAAAGGAAATACTTTCTAGAAAGGGAACAATTAGCAGAAACAAAGCTTGAAAGGGATCTTGGGGTAATTATGTCTGACGACAAGGTGGGAAGGCAATGCGAAAGAGTGGCACAAAAAGCTAGCAGTATCCTCAGATGCATTGGCAGGGGTATCACAAGTAGAAAAAGTGAGGTGATTATCCCACTCTATAGGGCCTTGGTGAGACTTCACCTGGAGTACTGCATCCAATTCTGGAGACCCCATCTGAAAAAAGATGTAGACCAATTGGAAACTGTGCAGAGGAGGGCAACGAAGATGCAGGGTCTGCATCATGAGCCGTATGAGGCAAGACACAATCATCTCAAATTATACTCTCTAGAACTGAGAAGAGACAGGGGAGACATGATTGAGACCTTTAAATACCTTAAGGGAATAAACTCGGTATAGGCGCAGAGCCTCTTCCATGTGAACAGTGGTGCATGGACAAGAGGTCACAGCATGCGCCTAAAGGGAGGGAGGTTCAAGAGCAACATTAGGAAGTTCTTCTGCACTGAAAGGGTGGTGGAACCTTGGAATGGCCTACCCTCGGGGGGTGGTAGTAGCAAAGATGGTTAGAGATTTTAAGCTCGCATGGGACAGTCAGTGTGGAACCCTCGGGAAGAGGAATAGCTGGGGGGGAACTTCATGGGCAGACTAGATGGACCAAACGGCCCCCTTCTGCTGTCACATTTTTGTGTTCTTTAACCAAGTTGTAGTTACTAATGGCACAGCAGTAGGTACCTCAGTGTTTCACTTTGACTCCAGGAAATTGCTGACTAGATAGCCTCCAGCTGGATGAGGCTTAACCCACCAAAACAGAGCTGTTGCTAGTGGAACCTCTCAGGTCAGCAGGTTGAAATGGTGTCATGGAGTTGCACTCTTTAAATAGTATGGTTCTTATTTCTGACTGCTGTGCATAGGGTAAAATATTTGATAAAGTCATTATGGCCTCTAGTCTGACACTTGAACATTATGTGTTAGCCATAATCCACAGTGTTTTTTTTTAAATTGCAAAATACTGTATCTTCCACATTAAACCCTATCTGGTGCAAGAGGGTCTGGTGACCTTGGTGCATGCTTCTGTAACATCAAAACTTGACTGCTGTAGTGCTCTGTACCTAGGACTATCTGGAGGGTGGATGCACTGCCTATAACAGGTGCAAAATACTGTGGGCAGACTGATTAGGGGCTGTCTGTATTCAGAACACATCATGTCTGTGTGGCAGCATTTGCATTGGTTACTTACTAGGTGGCACACCAATTTCACAATTATACTGTTAATGTACAATGCCCTACACTGTTTCAGTCCCAGCTGCCTTAAAGATCTCTTGGTATGATATGCTCCTGTCAACTACTCTGCTCCACAGAGGCTCTGCTGTTGGCTGCCTGAGGTCCTGTCTGAAGCAGTCAGGTGTTACTGCCTTCTTATAACGTGGGTTGTCTGGAACATATGCTGTGATTGGTGTATAGTCCCTGCGTGGCAGTGCATTAAATTCCCTTTTTAATGCATGGTTCCATGGAGGGAGACAGGGAAAGTGCCATCGGCACTTGTTCCCTGATTTAGAGAGGAAAACCAGAACGACAGCCATTGAATACTGTAGGTGAAGCGACAGAGCCTCAGCACTTATAAGTACTGCCAACGCATACCAGTGTAAGTGTGGTATTCTAGTGACACAGTCCCACACAGTCCCTACACTGTGCATATTGTGCACCTTTGGTAATGTGGTGATTTGCACCAGTATATATATATATATATATATATATATATATATACATACACACACATATATACACTGTTGCAGTGCATATGATGGCCCCCCCCCCCAACTGGTCCCCGAGTGAGAGCGAGCCGTCACCAAGACTGATCATTAAGTGTTTCAGTGTGGAGAGACAATATTGTTTTTCTCTGTCTGTGTGTGATCACCGCTGGGCCCGAGGCCATGTGTGGCATCCATTCCCTGCATGTCCCACCGCAACAGCAGACAGAAAGAGAGAGAGACAGGCAGACATTGACAGAGAGAGAGAGAGAGAGAGAGACAGCACAGGACCCACAGCACACAGTGTGACAAAGCTCCCTGTGCCGTGTTCCACTGACTGTTCAGAGTAGAGGTTGTTTTGGCTGTCTCTGTTGTGGAAGTAGAGTCTGGTGAGGATGTGGAGTTGCAGTTCTTTGTCTGTCGGATCGCAGCTGAAAGGGGGACTGTCAGGACAGCTCGGTTGGGAGAGTGAGAGAGATAGCAAAGAGGGGGACAGAGAGAGATGCACAGCAAGAGGAAGGTGGGTATGTGTAAGTGAGACTGTGCTATTTCCTATCTGTCTGTTTTTCTATGTCTGGCTGACACTGAGTAGAGATTGTGGGGTGGGGGAGAATGAAAATCACCAATATGTGTTGCAAGTGGGGGGGAGGAAGGGGCAAAGCCATGTTTCAATGTCCTGCAACTGTTTGTCTGTGTGTGAGTGACTGGCTCTGTCTGTGTCTCGCTAATCGGGTCAGTGACGTGCACAGAGGGATTCCTTTGGACTGTGTTTGTGTGATTGGGCCAGATTGGGGGAGGGGGACAGAGAGAGAGAGAGAGAGCCTTTGTACCAGCCAGCAAAGTGGCACATTGCAGAGCTGAGTGAGCCACAATACGAGCAGGACAGACAGTGTCAGCAAGTGACTAAGTGAGAAGACAGTGCTTGGCTGCTGTGCTGTTGTGCTGTGTGAGAATGTGCCCACTGAGTCGCAACAAAGTTTCTGTGTGTGTGGTAGAGCAAGGTACAGTAACAGTGACCATGAGAGAAGCAGGTAATGGCAAGGTGTACATCACATTCAGTACTGTGTCCTGTCTCTTTTTGTATGTTATGTGCATGTGTGGGGTGTTATGTGATAATGGCGATCGCAGAATAGCGATTGCCATTATGTTGAGTGTACATCGCCAAAAATGAATTTCGGTGATGCACACTTGCGGCGACTGGCAATAGGGTGCTCGAGAGCCACAGCTTTATTTTTTAATGCTGAGGGCTGTGTCCCCTAAACCACCCCCATACCCCCTACTAAAGGATTGTCAACTCCAGGGGGCTGTATGTCAGAGGGGTGCAATACTTGTAAAATGGAAAAGCCAGCTGCTGGTGAAAAACAAAACTACGCCGCACCAGATCCGAACCCTGCACCTCCCAACCGACAACACTCCCCACCATGCTAGTGGACCAGCTCAGCAGCTGCCTGCCATACCCCCTCCCACATACATTCCCTCCCCTTCCCCCCATGCGTGTGCACTTGCGTACGTGTGTAGGTTCCTGTCGTCCCACCTCGCCCACCCCAGTATCCGGGCGCTACCATGCCAGGTAGCCCTGAATACAGGTGCCATAACTGAGTCGCTGTTTTTATAGGTGCTCAATTGCGGACGCTGTATTTACTGGATAACGTGTGGGGGGAGGGGGTGGCAATGAAATGTTGTTGGCACGCTACCAGAGGATATTATGCACAAAAAATGTCATAGATCATGGCACAACGGTATCTGTGACATTTTTATTTTTTATTTATTTAGTTTTTGTTGATCAAGTAAATGAACTAGACAAATTCTGTCTGTTTTCAGGCACGACCTGGGGGAGGGGGATATAGTTGAATGCCAACTGACCTTGAACCAGATTAAGCTGTTGGTGGTATTTTTAGTGAATTCTATGTGCATAAGAGCATGGAAATGTGTATCTTTTCTTAAGGACTATTTTGCAAGATTCAATACCTTTTTTTGGTGTTTAAACACGAGGAAAAACACTTTTTTGTGGGTTTTCTTGTGTTTGTGACATAGCCCATGTTATAAGTGCAATAACCCACTCCAGGGTATGGGGTTATGGTGATTTAATGCATGGCTGGGGTGCTGTGAGGACACTCATCATGCGGCCTTGTGCCTCGCAATGCACTCAACTGTGCATTACATCACCATAACATGGGTTATGTCACAAACATGAGAAAACCCACAAAAAGTGTTTTGCATATGGGGTTCTTCTGCATCACACTTTTCATTATGCATGCCTAATAGGGTTACTGGGGCTATTTTTTTTTGGTGATCACCTTTGGCGGATCCCATAGGACTCAATTAGCAAGCCCCCTGTCATTAATTTAGGGCTTTTTGCCCTTTTTCTAGACAGAACTGCCTCTTGATATTTGGACCCCCCCAAAAAAACTTTTTTATATATTATTAATAAGATAGGTGTTTGTATATTATATTTTTTAATGCATTTGCAATTCTAATATGACTTGTTTTTTATAGTGTGGTGATCACCAATTGATTGATTCCACTAACCATTCATAATACTTACTAACCATATCTGTTTTTCTTTTATATGCTTTTTCACCTGTATTTACTTTCTGTTGCATTAGCATAGTTATCCTCTACGTACTAGTGGCTAGGTGCATTCTATTATTGTATTTTCTTAATTAATTGTATGTGCCTTCACAATTAGTTGGACTGTTACTTTAAATGTATTTTGGCATAAAAGGGATTACGTGTGCTGTTTGCCTCCACCCTCTGATGAAGAGGCAATGAGCCCTTGAAGTGTCAGGGTATTCTCCTGTTTAGATTTTTTTGTGTGTAGAATAAAGCACTTTTAATTGCAGCATTTCTGAGGTGCACATACATTTTTTATGTTTTGCATGTCATTTGCCCCTTTGTACAGCTGAGCCTAGTCTTCCCATGTAGCACATAGGCTTGCATGTTTTTACCCCTACTCTGCTCAGCCTGGTCAAAAGGTCGACATTGGTTAGTGAGATCGGCTTGTAGCTACTCGCCTTTGTGTCATCCTTACTGGGCTTTGGGATGAGTGAGATCCTGGCATCTGTAATGAAGGGGTCTTCGATGCCTTCTTATAATAGATAGTTATAGAGACTGGTAAGAATAGGCATTAATCCTGTATGGAAGTGCTTATAAAAATTTGTAGAGAACCAATCTGGGTTCAGGGCTTTGTCCAAACTCATTTCTTATATGGCTATCCTGATTTCCTTATCCTGTCTAATCTGCCCATCTTATGTTGCCCACTGGGATTCTGTTAGCTGAGGGAGATGTAAGGGACTCAGAAACTACTGAATGTCATTTTCTATGTCCCTGCTCCAGAATTCATCTGTGTATAAAGCCTGGTAATATTTCCTAAAAATACCAGCCATTCCGCTAGCATCCATTGTTAGTACTCCCACCGCCTTAATGCCTCTAATGACCCTATTGGCTTCTTACTGTCACAGCCACATAGCTAGAAGGGGTCCAGCCTTCTTACCCTGGTCCAGATACCTTTCTTGGGCCTGAAATATGGTCTGCTCAGCTTTCTCATTGAGAAGTTCAGCATACTCTTAGGGTGTTTAACTGAAGCCAGGTCATTTCTGGAGTAGCTGGCTTCAGGATTTTCTCTGTGTGACTGATTTCACTTAAAAGCTCTGGGGTACATTTTTCTTTCTCTTTTTTTTTCTAATCATGGCCAGATTGTAATTTCTGCTCTCAGATAACTTGTGGCTGCACCCCACACCATATCTTCCCCCTCTACAGACCCCGTGTTCTTCTGAAAAAACTACTGCATTTGCATTTTAAGTTTGTCCCAAAAATGCTTTCCCTCTTAGAAGTTGGGAGTGAAATTTTTACATTTGATCCAATTCTGCCCACTTTTCTAGGTCTAGATGAAGCATGACTGGTGTGTGGTCTGACAGTATTAAAGCCTCCATCTCACAGAGCTGACTACTCAGTAATGACTCCTAGCTGATTAAAAAATAGTGAGTTCATGAGAAGGAATCATGAGGTTTGGAGCAAAAGGAGTATCCCCTGTTTGTGGGATGGAGCATTCACCAAGAATCTACCAACCCATGGTTATCCATAAATTCCCTTAAAGTCCTTTGTCCTTGGGAAAGTCCCTATCTGTGTATCCCTAACCTGTCCAGATCCAATTGATGAATCAGGTTCCGATCCCCTCGAGTAGCAAGGGTAGCCTGGCAAAGGGGGCCAGAAAAATGTCCAGGTCATTAAAAAATTGGGGGAAATCTGCATTCAGACTATACAACAACCTAATGAGGACTTATTTCTGCCCCAATCTACCATGCGACAAAATCTCCTGGCCCTCCTCATCTCATACTTTCTGGAGAAGTTGAAAAGGGACATGTTGAACTATTAAAAATATCACCACTTTTTTATTTGTACTATCTCCTGCTCCATACACTTGATCCACCCACTCCCATCTAATACTTGGTATATGCTCCAGCTTCTAGTGTGTTTCCTGTAAACAATGCAGTTTGTATTTGCAGTTCTCTAACTATGGGACCCTTGAAGATAGTCACTTCAACTAGTCAAGACTAAATTCACATCCAGGTTTTTCTCATTGGTCCACCAGTGCTTGGGTTGCAACCCCATCCTCCACACTGAACATATAGCTAAACTCCATGGAAAAACACTAAAACATGTAACATTAATCTCATGATTTTCCCTCAGTCCTGATGACCTCTGTCCTCTGCCTGATGGTCTATGACTGACCAGCTACAGCTAGAGAGTGGTTTCTCTACCGAGTTAAAAATAAGTGGGAACAGTTTAAGTAATCCAGATCTTAAAACTACAAGGTTGTATGAACTGTGCTGCTGTCACTCTGCCTTGCCAGCTTGATGGACAAAATCTGTGTGTTATGAAACTGTTGTCTCCTTGCCAAAATGAAGAGACTACCAACTGATGTCCTTACCCGCTACAGTTATACTATTTCTACCTCCCTAGGCTATGAGTTGGTCTGTCCTTGCCAGCCCAGCAGAACATCCCAGCATATCTGTATTATAATAGTAACACCCAATGTGATAGCACTCTGTTTTGAGGTTTGTGACAAGTGGGGTACCCCAGGGGTCAGTTCTGGGGCCTCTGCTCTTCAACTTATTCATTAACAACATCACAGAGGAGCTGGGTGGGTGTGGCTATTTGCAGACAACACTAAGCTCTGTAATAAGGCAACCCAGAGGAGGGGGTAAATCAAATGAGGAAGGACCCCCACAAACTTGGAGAATGGTCTTCTGCATGGTAATTGAAATTTAACACCAAGAAATGTAAGGTCATGCACCTCGGAAAGGGCAACACTAGGGCTGAATACTACTTGGGAGGGGAAAAGCTTACCACCTCGAGCCAAGAGCATGATCTAAGGGTCATTATTTCAGAAGATTTGAAGGTTAGTAGCCAGTGTGAGAAGGCAGCACTAAAAGCAAACCATATGCTATAATGCATAGCTAGGGGCATCACTTGGAGAGGGAGAGAGGTGGTCCTTCCTCTGTACAGGTCGTTGGTGATGCCCCACATTGAGAACGGGTCTAGTTCTGGAAACCGTATCTTAGGAAGGATTTTTTTTTAACCAGGAGAGACACACTGAGCTGAAGCTTATTTACAGGTGCGACCTGGGAGCACAAGAAAGTTAAGTGACTTGCTTAGGATCACACATTATGCCAGTTGGGGCTGTGGGATTCAAACTCAGGTCTCCAGGTTTGCAGCTCAGAGCCTTAAACCCCTGCACTATACTGCCTCCTCCTGGATATTGACAGGGTGGAGATGGTCCAGAGGAGGGCAACTAAGATGATACATGGACTGCAGGAAAATAGCTATGAAGACAGACGGGGGGAGCTCAACATGTACTCTCTGGAGCAGCGGAGGGATAGGGGTGATATGATACAGATCTTTAAGTACCTCAAAGGGTTAAACAGAGTCCAGACAAATTACCTATTCCAGCTAAATACATCTACAAGGATGCAAGGTCATGGCCTGAGGTTACGGGGGGGGGAGTTTTAAGAGCAACAAGCATAAGTTCTTCACAGAGAGAGTGGTGACAACATGGAATGGGTTACCTGAAGAGCTGGTGGAAACCAAAACAGTTAGGGAATTCAAAAATGCATGGGACAGATACAAAGGAATTGTGACAACAAAGACAGGGAGAACTTGAGGTGGGTAGTCCAAAACATGGGCAGACTAGATGGTTCTGCGATCCCCATCTGCTGACGCATTCTATGTATCCATGTCATTTAAAGGAGTACTGCAGTCAAAATTTGCAAAAACATATATTGTACAGAATGTTTTGATATGTGTGTTTAGCCCTGGTGTGTCCTTCCCTTTTTTTTTCTATTAGTAGAGATGTTGTGAATTTTTAATTCACTGGCGAAGCTGGCACAAATCTGTGATATTCGCATTCGCAAAATAATTTGTGAATTCCATGGTGAAACTGCCAACTTTGCCAGTGGATTTTTTTCATTAAAAAAAAAACCTTCCTCCACCCACTGTGCTGTGAAAGAACCCCAAATCCAAGAACTTGGAAACAAGTCAACCCCATTCCCACCCCTCACCCTCCCCCCACTGGTACCCTCTGCCTTCCTCCCTGATGAACGTCATGCTGTTGCTTTTCTTAAGTTAATAAGATGTAATTCCTTCCCCTCACCCACAAGCTAAACACACTCCCTCCACTGTCTTTAATAGAGTTACTCTCAGTCTTTCACCCCGTCCCCTCTCTGGTCACCACCACCTTTCTCCCCCCACCAGCCCCCACAAAATACAGTATACGGCTGCAAATAAAGAAAATGGTCCCCCGATTCTAGAGTGTCTAATGCTCTATTCAGTACTGAACCCAACTTCCCTTCTGGTAGTGGCACGAATGAATGAACATCCTTGCACCTAGTAAAACCTGACTGGATGAAATTTCAACCAATCAGGTTCTACTAGGAGCTGAGATGTCACCCTTCATTCATTAAAGCCATCATAAGACAGGAGTTGGTACTGAACAAAGCAGACATTCTGCACTGGGGAACCATTTTCTTTATTTGCTGGTTATATTTTGTGGGTGCTATGGGGGGGCAGGAGGGTGATGGGAACCAGAGGGAGGTTGGGTTGGGGACTGAGAGTAACTGTTAAAGACAGTAAGACTCAGGTGAGGGGACGTGGGGGAGTGTATTTGACTCTTAGGTGGGGAAGGGATTATATTTTGCTACGGGAAAGCAACAGCATGATATTCACTGGGCAGGGGGAGGAGGGAGGATGGTACCATGGGGTTTTGGAGAGGGGGTAACCATTTTTTAAAACCAATTCACCTTGGGATTTGCCAGTGAAATGGCCATTTACCACAGGAATTTTAGCCAATCTGCCTGGTGAATAACAATGTGAACTGCAGTCCCCAGCTCCACAAATGTACCAAAATTCATGGATTTTTCTGTGGAGCGAATTTCAGCAACTTTGCACATCTCTAGCTATTAGGAGTTTTTTCTCAATTTGCCTACTAGTTTTATAGCCCCTCATACTAGTTTTATAGTCTCTGGAGATCTTCATATTACCAGAATTTATTGCTCTTTCTTTTTCTACAATGTCTCCTGTCCCATGTGACAGTGATGCATCTGGGACCATAGATTCAGCCAGTACTCGTTTACAGTCAATTTTACAGCAGTACAACTGTGATGTTAGGTCACTTTTCTTATCCCGTGGGTGTTGAAGGCTACATTTACAGCTTAACAATCACTTGGGGTCTAATGCATGGGTATTCTGTAAGAAAACAGCTAGTGTCTTTACTAATTATAACATTGAGGACCAAGGGTGATTTGTGTGCTTTTTATGGCTTGGTGTAGTTTGATGAAATTAAAAGCTTAAAAACAAAATAATTACTCTTGCTGGCTAGGCCTAGATAAGCATATAGAAAACAAAAATACTGAGTTAGAGTTATTTAGCTGAGGCCAGAACATCAGGCTCCTATCTTCAGATTACTGCTGCAGTACTTTCCCTCACTGAACACATCACTGTCACGTGAGACAGGAAACAATTTAGGACAAAGAAGAGCAATAACTTTCTTTTATCAGCACACCTGTGGATAATCTATGGGGGAAAGAGTTGGCAATTTAACGATTCTAAGGATGCAGGGCACTGGATGGAGAAAATAGAGAAGGAGCTCCAAGCAAAGGCAGAGAGAACGTTGGCTGAGGAGGACTCTGATAATGACTGAACTACTTTTTTGTATTCTGGAGAACTGGCTTTAAATGTTAAGACCTGAGCTTTATGGACTATCAATGTAGTAGTCATCTCCTTATCTTGGAGAGACACATCTTTATTTGTAATTTAAAGGTCTAATACACTTTCCTCTTTCCTGAATAATTATTTGAGAACACTTAATGATAAATATATTGTGAAGCTACCTATTTTATGAAAGCATATAGGTTGTTGGGAAAATTGTGGTCTCAATAAGAATCTGATTTTGAGAGGAAGGTGCGGGATATGAATAGTCTTCTGGGCTCTGTTAAATGTTAATCCCAAGATGGAGTATGTTCCTAACTGGGATGAAGTTCTGTTTCCTTTTTGCCCACATTTACTTTATTTAGTACTAATGTAGAAGGGGTTTCTTTTTATCTGTGTTGCAGTAGTGCATAATCTGAGAAGCAAAACTTTACTTTTAAATTCCACAGTTTTACATGGAACAATAGCAATCAGTTAAGATTGTGATAATTTCTTCATGCTGATGCTACCTAAGTTGAACATTCCACTAGCTTTTGAGATGGCTGGCATTATGGGACTTTCTTTGTTGACTTTATATTTGATACCCTTGCTTCCTATTGTATCAGATTACGAGGAGAGATAAATGTATATCAACTGTCATGATTATGTAACTCTGTGATGGCCTTGTATGAGAAAATGTAAGAATTGTTTTATTTTTAAAGCAATAAATATAACGTTTAAAAAAAAAAAGAGCAATAAACCGTGCTAACATGAAGATCCTCAGAGCCCATAAAACTAATAGGCATATTTAGAAAAAACACCTAATAGCAAACAAAGGGAAGAACATACAAGGATTAAACACATAAATCAAAACACTTTGTATAACATTAGTTTTTGCAAATTTTCACTGTAGTACTTCTTTAAAGTCTCCTCATGGCTAACCAGACCTTGCACAAGAGACATAACTATTCAGAGGGCGGGATATTTGGACTGCACCAGGCTGTGGTGCAAGCCTGGGTGCAGCGCAACTTGGATGCGCAGGGGTGTTGACAGGGTGATATTCAACAGAACTGCACCATGGCACAGCATCGTTGAATATTGCTCCTTGGCCACCTGCAGTGCACATGGCACAGTGGCACTGCACCAGTGCAAGTGGTCAGAGTGGAGCAGGGGGATGCGCTTGTGCAAGTACCATTGCGTTAGGTGCAACTACCACGAAATTCAAAAGTGCACATGCAAATGGGGCCATAATGTATGCAAGGCACAAATGGGTCCATTTGCATGACATTATGGCTCCATTTGCATGCAGGTGTGCTGATCCCCGGTGACTTGTGCCTGGCGCCCTGCCAGGCTGCAGCGGTTGGGGACCGACGCCCTCTGCACAAGTGGCAAAGTGCCCCACAGCCTGATTATGGGCATTTGTATTAAAGATCAGTCCAATATCCCTGGTGGTCCAGTGGACTGCACGCAGCCTGATCACGGGCATATGTTTTATAGAACAGTCCTATATCCCTGGTGGTCCAGTGGACTGCTCGCAGCCTGATCACAGGCATTTGTGTTAAAGAACAGTCCAATATCCCTGGTCATCCAGTGGTACACCCCTCCCCACCCACCCACTGAGCCCCACCGCCCGCTCCCCGGTCAGCGGCGGGCAGCAGATTCTCACATGCTTGCTGCCCGCCCGCCTGCCACTGACTCTGTGTGGTAGGGCTGTCGCCCGTAGGTCCACAGTGTGAGCCAATGGGCGTGCAGTCTGTACCGTACTACACAGTTCAGAAATGTGAATGGATCCCATTCACATATCTGTACCGTAGTACGGTATAGCTGCATGCCCATTGGCTCACACTGTGGACCAATGGGGCATAACCCTACCATATGGAGTCGAAGTCGGTGGGCAGCGGGCAGCAACATGTGGGGATCTGTTGCCCGCTGCTGACCGGAGGGGAAGCTGGGCGGTGGGGCCCAGTGGGTGGGTGGGAGGGGGTACCACTGGATGACCAGGATATTTGACTGATCTTTATTACAAATGCCCATGATTAGCTGTGAGTGGTCCACTGGACCACCAGGATATTGACTATTATTTTCTGCATACGCCCACGCATCAGGCATGGGGGCACCACCATGAAGATGCCACCGATAGGCTGGCCACCACAGGGTGGCAGCTGCCGTGTTGCACCCTGCAATACGGCAGCTCACCTGTGGGTGGCCAACTGTTGATCTTTTTTTTTTGGCTCACCTGTGTGCAGCACAGGTAGGGGTTGCGCATGCATGGGCTCAGCACATTCCGGGCTGAATATCAGGATGTGCGGAGTATGCATGGGCACTCCCCCCCCTACCTGCACCGCATACATTACTGATGCGCTCCAGCGCATCAGGATTTGTGCCAGACTCAGTCTCCGTTTGAATATCATGCCAGGGTGCATCAGTGGGTTGCGCGTGGCGCAACTGTTTTGCACCATGCGCAACCCTTCTGAATATCCCGACCAAAGTGCACAACTGAGAGATATTTTAAGTTGATGATTCAAACAGTAATTAACTAATCGGCCCGCCATCCATCAATGCCCACAAAAAATACTGGGGTTTTGTGAAATGATAGTTAATTGTTATTAGAAGTCATTTTCATGGAGTTATAGTCCCGATTGGCCAGGCAAGAAGCCCTTCTTGGTGGGTAGGAACTTAATGATTGTTCATTGCTCCCTGGCTGCCCACCCATGTCTCCATGATGCTTCTGTGTTGCTCAAGGTTCACAAATTGTGGGAAAAGCCAGGTGGTACATGGGGGGGGGGGAGAAGTCTGCCACAAAAAAAGTTATAATGCCAGTGCCATTATAATTTTAATATCAACCTCTAGGGCCACATTTCATCAAAAGGCTGTCAAGCAAAATTAACACCTTTGTTATTAGCCTAAATGTTCTCGAGAAGCTAGCACACCACTGTCTGAGTGTGGCTTGTTCAGTCCTTTTTCTCTGTCATTATAGTAACTCTCGATCAAATTCCCCAGCAAAAACAAATTTCAGGTTTTTCTGGCAGCCTTCTTCACTGGTGCCAAGCATTACTGCAACAGAAAAGTTTAATTAACAGAGCAACAGGTTGCAGACTCACCTCTGAGGCCGGAAGACCAGATTGCTGTGGGTTCTGTCCCCACACCAGGCACTTGGGTTAATATCTCAATACTGACACTGCTGTGCAGCATGAGGAGGGTGCTTCACCCCTGAAGTGCCATCTTTTGGATGAGACATTAAGCCGAGGTTCCATCTGCCTGTTCTGGTGGTTGTTCAGGTGGACATTAAAGATCCCATGGCACTTCTTGAAAAGAGTAGGGGAATTTTTTATTTAGAAACATAAAAGTAAAATCATAACAATCAGTGTAACATCATACAAACAAATTCAGATCAGTGCAGTATACAGAATAATAAACAGTGGAACATATGTGAAAATTGCTGGAGAGAAAAACATAGTGAAAATAACATCAAATACAAAAGTATAACAAGCTGTAATCAACCCCCTTTCAACTTGAATGAGAAAAGAAAAAAGCTAGAGAAGATGAACTAGCTGGATGGCCATTATATTAAAGTAGCTCCTGCCTCACCCAATCACAGTTTTTCCACAGACCTTGAAATTTTGTTCTAGAGAGAAAAAAGTACTTTCTTTTTCATATAAAGTACGTAAAAATACCAAACACTGTAGAACCGCCCCTTTTAGGGATACCTCTTTCTGCTGGAGTAAAAGGATACATTGATCTTGCCACACGTAATACTTATAGGCAGCAAAAATAACCCTAAGGGTACTCTAATTATATTTCCAAAAACCGTGGGGGTAAATACCGAGGACCAAAGTCTCATATGTAACGGAACTCAGATTTCGGTCTTTCCAGATATTTTGCAAAATAAGCCATACCTGTTCAGCGAAGGGACATTTTATAAGAAAATACTCTAGAGTCTCCAACACCTGACAGCATATAGGTCTAGGGCACCATCTTACTTCTAACGCTTTTTGTTTTAAAGTATTATGAACACCTAATCTTCCATGGCAGAACAACCAGACTACATCCCACATTTGTTTGGGAATTCTGTTTTCTGTGAGCTGTATGCAGGTCTCTGGCATATTAGTCGCTGAACATTCTGGAAATATTGGTTGTTCAAATAAAACTTCTGAAATGATATGGTTATAAAAAAATTTCCTTGGAACAGTGTCCAGTAGTTGTGAAGTGACCCTCCACTGATGCAATTTGGTTAAACAAGGTTTGATAAACCCCGGGGCCCCCTCAGTATGTGCAAGCATGGAAGGATTTAAAAAACCTGACCCCCATTTATCTAGCAATATCAAAAACCAAGAAAAACTAAAATTAAACCATCAGAGCATTTTATCTTTGATAAGTTCAGTCAGATTTCTATAAATAAAGATACTATGAAAAAAAACTATGGGGTTGAGCATTCTGATCCCTCCTAAAACATAATCATAGTATGTAAAATCCCACTTCATGGGGTTTAAACGGCTGCCCCATAGTCTCTGGAAATAAATATTTAAGACCCAAGGTTCTAAGGAAAAAGGAATGGGAAAAATATTTGCCGCATGTAGGAGCTGTGGTGTTATCAAAGTTTTTAATAAATAAACCCTTTTTTTCTTGGAAATGGTTTGATGTTTCCAGTGCTGAAGTAGACCTTGACATTTGTCAAGTGCTTTTTCCCAATTATAAGAAGCATCATTTGGTGTACCAAATGTAAGTCCTAAAATTTTAATGGGATCCATCCGTACTGGTATAGTGAACTGGGTAGTAGGAAAAAGTCGTATAGATGCTGGGTGAATTTGAAAGCAATGGCTCTTGTCATAATTTAACTTAGCTCCTGGCACCCATTCATATGCCTGTAGAGTCTGTTCTATAATAGGAATAGCCTCTGCTGTCTGTGTGCTAATACACAAATCATCAGCATACACACTTATGGTAGTCAGTTCTGGAAGTTCTGGCAACTTTATACACGGTATATGACTGTGTGTTTGTATTTTATGAATTAAAGGATCAATTGCGAAAAGGTACAATGTGGGACTTAAAGGGCAACCTTGGCGGACACATCTTCGCAAACAAAATCCTGTGCCTATAGTCTTATTTAAAAATGGAGCTATGGTAGCAGATTTATACAATGCCTGTATCCAGGATATAAATTGAGCAGGAATCCCATAAACTCGCAGTGTGCTTAATAAATAATCATGTTCAACCCCGTCAAAGGCTTTCTGCTGGTCTAAAGATAAAACCCAACCTGACTGGCCCTGTATTGTGCCCAAGTTTGTGATCTCATGTAAAAACTGTAAATTATGAAGAATGGACTGATTCGGGATGCCACATGACTGTACTGGGGAAATTACTTTGTGGGCTATGTTAGACAATCTGTGAGTCAAAATAATAGAAAGGATTTTGTAATCCACATTTAATAAACTGATTGGCCTCAACTTAGTTAAATTGGTACGGTCCCCTTTTTTATGTAAAAGAATTACCAGATCTTGAGAAAATCTAGTGGGAATGTGTGGAGCTGGTAGTAAGGAACTAAATAATACTGTAAGAATAGGACTAAGCTGAGCTTGAAATGTTTTGAAAAACTCTGCAGTTAAGCCATCTTCCCCTGGTGTCATGCATGATTTTAATTTTGAAATATCTTGTATCACTTCTTACACTGAAATGTCAGCTAATAAAGCAGAAGTATCAGCTTCAGAAAGGTGTGATATAAACAGGTCAGAGAAATAATCCATGTTCTTTGGAATGTCCATTGTTCTCCCAAACTGGTTATATAAATAATCATGTACTGCCATTTGAATTCTGTTGTTATCTGTAATAGGGGTTGACTCATCAGGGAGCGATAAGCTATCTATTGGTGCCTTTAATCTAGTTGTACAGCTGTGGAAGGTGTCTAATGTGGGTTGCCTACCCTGAGTACCTAATTGGGCTTCTATTTTGAGGCTGAAAAATCTATTATATTGGACTTTAGACATTTCTGCTTCAGTTTTCTGTGTTTGGGCAGATAGGTCAATGTTCTGAGCATAAACCTGTGAAATCAGGGTTTGTAACAGGTTGCGTAACATGAGATACAAAACCTGTTTCTTCCTACTTTTCTGGGATGCATAGCGAATGAACAAATGTCTAAAGTCTAATTTACAGACTAACCACCACGCTATTATTTCTTCATATGCTTTTAGAATGGAGACTCGGGCTTTTAATAATTTGTCCCATTATGATATGAGTTCAGGGTCAGTTAAAAATGAGGAATTCAAACACCATTGGTAAGGAGGAGACGGATGATTAGCCCCTGGTAGAAATCCAATACATGAAACTGCTAAATGATCACATGTTTCTCTGGGGGTGGTAGTGGCTTGGGAAATAGTAAGACTTTTGGATGTAAATAATCAATCCTAGTGGTGAGGTGTCCTTTTATAAAGGTTCTTTGCCCTTGTGTATGTGTGGCTGAAAAAACCTCTTGAAGGTTTGCCATGATAATAATGTCATTTAGGCATGCCATGTCCCCAAATATTTTTTGAGTCTTACAACCCCTATCCCGGAGGGAGAGCCCACAATTGAAATCACCCTCAAAAATTACTGTTTTTTTGAGTATGAAGAAATGGTTGGATTAATTTAAAGAGAGATGTTCTACCAGCAATACTCTGTGGGGCATATATACAGATGAGCCGTAGAGTCAATGTATAACAATAAACATCCATCAGAATAGCCCTCCCTGGGTCAATGTCTATAATTTTCGTAGGATGAAATTCTGAACCTCGGAGTAAAATAGCTATTCCGTCACATAAGTCCTGTCCTTGGGATCAAAATGACAGCATCCCAGATCACATTTGTTTGGTTTGTTGCAGTTCATACATAGTTTTAATGCGGGTGTCCTGTAAAAAAAAAAATATTATTTGGTAACTGAGTCAAAATGTGAAAAGTGGTGCCCTGTTTTTTGAAGGATTTTATACTGCTGATGTTGAGTGTTAAAGGACATACTATTCAATCCATAAACCAAAAGAAAAAAAGGAAACAGCTGAGCAGTGTATAATATAGCCTTAACCCTCAGATTTCTATCTGAACTTATGTTTGCCTGTAGCTTTCCTTGATTGTGAGTGCTCGGGGGAGAATCAGAGACATCCTCTAAAACCCCAGAAGTTACAGAAGAGGTGTCAGAGTCCCCCTCTTCATCCACCAATTTGCTCCATTGCTTCCATCTGGATAACGCATTAAATCTATTCCTCATAACAATAGGGGACTCAGTGGTATGGGAGTCTTTTTTTCTGGGATCGCTTAGATTTGTTGTGGGGGGGGTACCACCTCCATGGGGGTTTCTCTAGGCGGTAACATGGCCTCAGAAGAAGGTTCACCAGGTGTTTCAGAAACTGTGGATGTGGCAGGTTTTCCCTCTATCATATCAGAGGGGGGGATCAGGGTTTATCATAGGCACTACATTCATCAGACTAGAAGGTACAGAATTGTGGTCTAACTGTGGGGGATACTAACTGTACTCAGAGTAGCTTCCTGTCTGGCTTGAACTACTTTAGATTGTTGGGCAACAATCAGTGTGTCTTGATCTTGCATGGCCTTATCTAATCTATTTTTGGCAGCCCAGGAACAGGAGGCATAGGTATGGACTGATTCTTCACACAGGTTACAGCGAAGAGGATTAGGGCACCCAAGGCTAACATGGCATAGTCAAGGCATAGGTTACACCTAGGCAGATTACAAGTGGAAATCAGGTGAGTTCAAGCCCCACACTTGTGGCATGTCTTGGGCTGGCCTGGGTAGAAACAAATACCCCCATCCCTGCCTATGTGAAAACTACTGGGGAGATGTAAAATCCCAATGTCAGTGTGTTGTAATTTTACTTTAACGCACCAACCACCCGTCCAGACTAAATCTTTATCCAGGATGGGAATGGGACTCTGTAGGATTTCACACTTCTGCCTCAACCAGTACTGAACATCTTCTATATTAACTCCCTCATTTCTAAACAATAGGGTGATAGTTTTAACAGTGGATTTGGTCAAAGGGATAGGAAAAAAATCTTGCCACTCAGGTTAATGCCTAAGTGCTTCATGTTTTGCCATAATTTTTCTAGAGTAGCATTGGTACGAAAACTGATGTCATAAACATTTTCCCCTTTTATATGAATGAATGCAAAAAATTCATGTGCAGGGATACCCACTGCTTTCACTAGGAGTTCATGCAAAACATATTTTCTATCAATGAAAATGTCCTTATTGCCTGTGTATTTAAGACGGACTGCATTTCGCCTTTATGAAGGTTTGCCCACTTGCTTAAATAAATCAGCCATCCTGAACAGAGTGTCTGTATTATTGACATTATTTACATCAGTCAAAGTCTCTGAGCTAGAAGAACGAAAATGTCCTGTGGAGCCTTCAGTGTGCACACTCGTAGCAGGGTTGGGTTCTGAGACATCCTCAGAACGAGGCCGTGAAACCGAATGCTGTGTAGATTCTGAGGGCAAGGGAGAAGCTATGCTGGGTCAAGAAGAGGTAGAAATGTCCCCAGATTCTAAATTTTTAGTAGTCATCCCAGCAGGTACGCTAGAATTGGTAATCAAAGATGCAAGGAACGAGGGCGCTGGCGCGTTTGCAGAAGGCATCGGTTCAACTGGTGTGACAGACTGCTTTGAGGTAGACTGAGAGCACCGAATAATTTCTGCAGCCAAGACGGGCCCAGGAGAGGTCCAGCCTTTTTTTGAAGTAGGTAGTCATCCCGTGGCATGTAGCGCCGAGGGCGGATCCCAATTAGTGTTGATGACAGGAGGTCTAGGAATAGAAACCGAGTTATTGTCTTGTGGATTTTCTACACTTGTATGCGGTATAGGTACATTTTGAATAAGTTCAGGGGAGTTAAGCTGGGAAGGTATTTCTTGTGAAGTTTGGAAGGAGACAGTTGGAACACATATAGCTAACCCAGGTGTAACCAACTCCATGGAAACCAGATGTTCAACTCTTGACACAGCTGTAGGTGATGTTTTTTGCAGATTGTACCAAAAGTTTTAACAAGAAAGCCTTATTATGCAAGATGGCATTTTGCAACAGCGTTTCTTCTTGTTCAGGTGCTAATGGATTTAAACCCAATGCAACAGCAGACATCAACCTTGAAGGTGAGTTAGATTCTGGAAGAGATTCCTGTCCAGCAGACTAAGCCTTTGTAGAATCCTGTGCATTTTCAGAGACATCCTCTAATAAAAAATCCACTATTTCTTCCATATCTGAGTAGCTCTGATTTTGATCAACATCGTTGACAACAGTATCAACCATAGATGTACTAGGGAGAACATCCCCTTCCTTCTCCCCTCCAGCATCACCACCAGCACATTCCACGTCTGCCATCTTGGGAATGGCTGACAGAGGGTCCCCCTACAGGCAAGTAGGGGAATTTCCCCGGTGTCCTGGCCAAATTTCCCCCATTCAGTAAAAATACCACCAACAGCTTAATCTGGTTCAATATCAGTTAATTACTATCTGTATCCCCCCCTTTCCCCAGTCATCCCTGAAAAAGGGACTTCTAGTCTCAGTGGGCCTACCAAGTCAACAAAATTCAATAAATAAATAAATAGAGCATGTTTCCTATTGTTCAGTGCTATGGGTATTACTCTATGTCTGTGACAGGGTAACCCCTGTCAAGGATGGGAGCCCCAATAAGAAGTCAAAAATATTCTCTTACCCCCCCTTTCCAGTAGAAAATGAAGAAAGAAATGGAAAGTACAATTGGAAATGATAAAAAACAGCATAATAAATAAATAAATATGGGGTTTAAGATATGGCTGAGGGGACCGGTAAGAATATGGCATCAGATAAAGCCATGGAGGTGCTGATTTATGAAACCCCAAATAAGGTAAAATGGAGTAGAGTGCCTTTTGCGTTTTGAAAGCGGGAGCTGCACCTGAATAGAAAATAGAATCTGTTTAAAAATATGGCTCATGTTCTGGAGATAGGCAAGGAACCTGCTGACTGCTGGCTTTAGCTTAAAAAGTCAGGAGATGCCAGGCACGTTGGGTGGGAATTGAAGTGCAATGACAGCCAAGTGGGACTATTGCAAGTGTGGCCAGAATCCTGACTCAATTCTGGATTATTGCTCTGAACACCAGTGATAGTGAGTGGTTGGCAGGCTGCCAGTATACAATTGCAGCTGCCTTGCTCTTCATTAAATAATGAAAAGCCTCTCAAGAAAGAGGAGAGAGACTGAACTGTGCAAGAAAGAGAGGCAAAGTAAATAAAAAGAAATTAGGAGCACTCTCGCTCCTTGAGCTCTCTTTCCCTCTCACTGCTCTGATGCAGCTATCTGAGTGGAATGGGCAGCTGGCAGGATGCCAGAAGAATAAGACAGCCGCCGGATGGAAAAAAAATAAATAAAAAGATATTGGTGCTCCCAATAGGTGCGCATTGAGCACAATGTGGCACCTCTTCTTTAATCAGAGCAGGATTAGCTCCATGTTTACTTTGGAGCAGAAGCATGCTCCGAAGCCTAAATAAATACCACAATAGTGGTTCAGGAGTGAGCCCTCAAGAAAGACAGGGACTGGAGTGTCCCTATGAAATAAATGTATATGGTGGCCCTGAAAAGGATCGATCCAGAGGGGTCAGTACAAGGGAAGAAGAGTGAAGAGTGAGCTGATTTTACAGTCAAACAGGAGTGTGCTTGCACCTAGCACTTTCTCTCTTTCTCTCTCTTGCTTCCCGCTCATAAAACATAGTGCTAAGCACTAAGAAGAGCTTTGCAATATGATACAGGATGGCAGCCTGAAAAAAGAGAAAAGGCTGAAGATGTTTTATTTGCCTGTGTAGATAGAAGGAGGCTAGAAATAAAGAAATGAAGGGTGGAAATAAACTATGTGGTGTTCAGCTGATAAATATTAGACAGGAGGGCCAAAATGAAAAGTTCAGCCGACAGGCTGAAATTGCAGCCATTGGGGAAACTAGAGAAAAGCACTCCTTAGCAGTAGGAGCCTCTAAACATAACAAAATATCAACAAATGCCAAAGGTGGCTAATTCCCTAAAGTGGGGCATAGTGTGCTGAAAGCACCTTAAAAAATATTAAAGAAAGCAAAGTATTACTGAGGTAAGGAAAAGAAACAAAAACACAGAACAGCACACTTAAAGAAAAGAACGTGGGGAATGGGGTTGTTCTGAAGGGGTGCCCCCCTCTCTCTACATACTGTATATATATATATATATATATATATATATATATATATATATATATATATACACACACACACACACACCCAGGAGGAATAAATGTCAGGGTTATGCAGCAATTAAATCGTCTGTATAATATTGTAGAACACTTAACTGTGGACTGACCTGTTCCTCAGAGAGCTCAGAAAGAATGAAGATCCCTATAGGAAGATAGTGACCCTTAGTGATCTTAATATATACTGACCTGGTTCACAGTATAAGCTGACCAGTGGGAGGGGTTGATATTAATGAGGGTAGTTACATTTACAAATAGAAATAAAACGGTTTAGGGCTGGGATACAGTATGTATGTCATGTTTTACGAAGATGAACTTTCTGTAAGGGCTTAGGAATATCCCTTTCTTTATTTTGTACAGGCCGGGACATGAGCCATATAAACTTATATTTTTGGTTAAGTTACATGAAGTGGGTGGATCCCTACTTTATGAGGTCACTCATAAGATAATATAAAAACCTGCCATTAGGGCAAAGTTTTGAGAGTGATGAGTCAGTCTAGCACTGACTGTGAGAGAGGAGGGTCAGTCTCGATCTAACTGACTGAAAGGAGCCATTGCAGGGCATCAGATTGGCCTTTCTAAGGCAATTGAAGTTGGATTGATCTATGAAGACTATGAACTAATATGTGACTATTTTATTTATTTTCCGTTCAAATTATTGTTTTAAAGAAACAATAAAATGATAATGATAAGTGTCATCATGGCGTTTTTTATGCACTAAATCAACATGTCCGCCTTGTAAATTGTATCCTGTTATCCCAACCCCACTACAGCTGGTTTTAGAAGTGAGATACCAGCTAAATGTCCGAGTAAGCCGGGGGGAATTCAGTTGGGGTGTCAGAACAGGCACCACAGGGTGTGGGTGGCACAGTGCATGGCACCAGAGAAAAGGATGAGGCCCATGAATAGAGATGGCGGCCTGGGAAAGGCACCACAAGACCAGAGGATGGACTAGAGGAGCCTGATATACTGGTTGCATGATTGTTGGCTGGATGCTGAACACCGTTGGAAAGCAGCAGAGTGGAAGTACCTCCAGCTGAGGACCCAGATGGCTGATGCCAGTGCTGTGCCGAGAAGGGAAGGGCCTAAGATTTCGGAACCAGAAGAAGCCCCGATGGAATGCTTCAAGTCAGACTTTCTGATCTTGCCCATGTTTCCAGGAATGTACTGGCTGGAAGACGTTGGAGATATGACCTCACAGAAGTCCCCAGGTAGGACTGTTCTAGTAAACTTAGGGGTGAAGAGTGAGACTCCAATCAACAAAGAAAAGGCACTAAAAGCTGAATGGACTCATGTACCTATAAATGCTGTTTACCCTGAGCAAAAAGCAGAATGTAATAACCCAAGTATAGAGTGGGGAAGGTTACAAGTGGGTTACCCGGACATACCCAAGTTGATGTTATATATTAAAAACCAGGAGGAAAGTAGGAGTATAAGTCCACAAAAAGTAAAACCCTTGTGGTGGGTTGAATACAAATAGGGGACCCTCTATCACATGAAACCTAACTCCGAGACAAAAAGGTTGTGTGCAAGGATAGTGGTACCTATAGCACACAGGGAGGTGGTAGTGGAGAACATCTGCTCCAACCAGTCCAAACCATTGCAAACTGAGAAAGTATTGACAGAGCTAACCTTAGCTTTCTTTTGGCCAGATATGTACCGCCAGATTGCTGAGTACATAGAATGCAGGTGTGTGAAACAAAGTGTATCTGCCGGACACATGGGAGGTAATACCCAAAAATGGGAGGGCCGGAAGAGATGGCAACCATGGAAAAAGGGAAGGAACCACTACGTGTTAGGAGGTATGAGGTAGAGAACACAGGGAGTACAGCTAGGGGTATAAGAAGATCTCTGAGAGCTATGGGTTGAGGTAGAAAAAAGGTGACCTCTAGAAGAATTCAATAGTTGACGTAATTATTGTACCCTTTTGATATAGGTTGCCTGACCTCATCCATAGCATGGATAAATGGGAATGTAGATATAAAGTGCTGATAGTACAGTTTCTTTATTAAATGTTATAAGCCTGTGGTGGCAATGCTTGGGTGCATTAAGGTAGCTAGTGATGGTAGTGCAAAATGTACAGTAAAGTTACTGAATATCGGCCCCAGGGTAAAGACAGGTTAGGAAAAGTTTGAAATGATAACTTATACTGTGAAAAGTCTGTTTGAAGGACCCTAGGGTGGAGCTAATGGATGAGGGAGTGCCATAGCTCCATCCCCTTCCCCCAAGGTGGGAAGATGGATTGGTGTACAATGTACAATTTGTTTCTCCTTCTTTGGTTCTCCTTCTCTGCTGCAGCAAACTTTCTTCACTAATGTTTTCAAATATCTTCCAACATCCAATGAGTGGGCCACTTTTGGGCGATTTCTTTCTTTTTCTATTGATCTTTCTACACTTTTTGATCTAAGTATATATTTTCTATTTCTAAAGTTTAAGGATGAAGTTTATGATGTACCTCTGTTGTTAAAGAATGTGATATAACTTTGAAACAGGTACTAGGAGTACTTATAAAAAAGGCCACGAATATGTAATGTGTATAAGGATTGATATTATGTGGACAGTACGTCAGTTAAACATAGATGTTTACTATGTTTAATTGGAGGATAACAGCCCCAGGGTTAAAGAATGGATAGTTTTTTTAGATGTTTTGCATCCTTACAAGAAAGATTAAAGGGACCCTGGGGTGGAGCTTCCAGGTGAGGGAGGTCTGGAGCTCCACCATACCCTATGTTGGGGTGGGTATGGGTCTTTGGACAACCAGTAGATGGTTGCCCTCTTAGGTGGGGAGGAATGTGACAGTGTGACCCTTGTCAAGGATGGGTACCCCAGTAAGGAAATGAAAATCTTCCCTTACCCCCCCTTCCAGTAGAAAATGAAGAAAGAAATGGAAAGTGCATTTGGAAATGATAAAATGCAGCATAATAAATAAATAAATAAATAAATAAATAAATATGAGGTTTAAGATATGACCGTGGGGACCGATAAGAATATGGCTTCAGACAGAGCCATGGAGATGCTAATTTATGAAACCCCAAATAAGGTAAAATGGAGTAGAGTGCCTTTTGTGTTTTGAAAGTGCGAGCTGCGCCTGAATAGAAAATAGAATCTGTTTAAAAATGTGGTTCATGTTCTGGAGATAGGCAAGAAATCTCCTGACTGCTGGCTGTAGCTTAAAAAGTCAGGGGGTGCCAGGTACATCGGGTGGGAATCGAAGTGCAATGACAGCCAAGTCGGATTATTGCAAGTCTGGCCAGAATTCTGACTCGATTCTGAATTATCGCTCTGAGCACCAGTGATAGCGAGCAGTTGGCAGGCTGCCAGTATACAATTGCAGCTGCCTTGCTCTTCATTAAATAATGTAAACCATCTCAAGAAAGAGGAGAGAGAGACTGAATTGTGTAAGAAAGACAGGCAAAGTACATAAAAAGAAATTAGGAGCACGTGAGCTCCTAGAGCTCTCTCTTCCTTTCGCTGCTCTGATGCAGCTATTTGAGTGGAATGGGCAGACAGCCGCCAGATGTAAAAGAAAATAAATAAAAAGATATTGGTGCTCCCGACAGGTTCTTCTTTAATCAGAGCAGGATTAGCTCTGTCTTTACTTCAGAGCAGAAGCATGCTGCAAAGCCTAAACAAATACCACAATAGTGGTTCAGGAGTCAGCCCTCAAGAAAGAGAGGGACTGGAGTGTCCCTATGAAATAAATATATATGGTGGCCCTCAAAAGGATCGATCCAGAGGGGTCAGTACAAGTGAAGAAGAGAGAGCTGGTTTTACAGTCAAACAGGAGTGTGCTTGCACCTAGCGCTCGCTCTCTTTCTCTCTCTTGCTTCCCGCTCATAAACATAGTGCTAAGCACTAAGAAGAGCTTTGCAATATGATACAGGATGGCAGCCAGAAAAAAGAGAAAAGGCTGAAGAGGTTTTAGTCATCTGTGTAGATAGAAGGAGGCTAGAAATAAAGAAATGAAGGGGTGGAAATAAGCTGTGTGGTGTTCGGCTGATAAATATTAGCCAGGAGAGCCAAAATGAAAAGTTCAGCTGACAGGCTGAAATTGCAGCCATCGGGGAAACTAGAGAAATGTGCTCCTTAGCAGTAGGAGCCTCTAAACAGAACAAAATATCAACAAATGCCAATGGTGGCTAATTCCCTAAAGTGGGGCATAGTATGCTGAAAGCACCTTAAAAAATATTACAGAAAGCAAAGTATTACTGAGGTAAGGAAAAGAAACAAAAACACAGAACAGCACACTTAAAGAAAAGAACGTGGGGAATGGGGTTGTTCTGAAGGGGTGCCCCCTCTACAAATATATATATATATATATAAATATATATATATATATATAAATATATACATATATTATGGTTGCACGGCAGTGCTACCATAGTTAGGGTTGAAGAGCCCTTTTAAGGTTAAAGGGTCAAATTTTGCACCTTAATAACTTTGCCGCCATTCAACGGATCTTCCTTATATTTGGAATGCATGATCAAGAACCATACATCTTGGGATCTGCCAACTTTTGTACTGGTCGAATATACAGCTGCGGAGTTATTAAGCGTGATCTCCGCACACGTTTATGCTTTCGAGTGAATTCTTTGCGTGCGTCTACATGTCGCGCAGTTTGGGACCCTCTAGCAACACAATTCTTTTTGTGTTTACCTAGTCGGACCCTGAGGGTGCTATGCATGTCTTTATTTTGAGGTTAGACACCCTAGAAATATGTTTTTCAAGTTTCTGGAAAAAGCAGTGTCACAAAGTAGTGTCGCACTCATGAAAGTATCTCAAATTGTTGCGAAAGCTTTTGCAAATCACGACACTACTTTTCCAGGTTATGGCAAAATGACAGCAATTCTTTGCCACCCTGCTGCAAAACAACGGTTTGGTCTTTTGGGCTGAAATTTGGGGGGAACGTAGCCAACATCTCACAGATGTGCCTTTCAATGATTTGGTAAAAAAATATTGCATGGCTGCAAAGTTAAGGTACTCCGAAGGTGGTGTTTTTTCCCATAGACTAACATGGTGGTGCGTATGCCACGCCTTTCGGGACTCGTATCTCAAAAACGATGCGAGATACAGATTTTTTGCTGTGAGCCACATAGCCCTATGGGCTATACAGTAGCAAACACCTAGCCAGGAAAATCATGATTTTTGTGAAATTTTAATTTTTTTTCTACATTGTGCGGTTGCTGAGATATTTGCAATTAAGTACTTCCAATGCTCGTTTTAAGCTTCGATGCCCATTACAATGCATACATTCTTTGTGTTTATCTATACAGCTGTTCAGAAAAAACAGGGTATGCACTTCTGTTACTGATACACTTACTGTTTCCACTTGCGTTTATGTCCCCGTTTCCATTACCATTCCCGTGTACGCC
Organism: Neoceratodus forsteri; assembly: GCA_016271365.2. NCBI lineage: Eukaryota > Metazoa > Chordata > Ceratodontiformes > Ceratodontidae > Neoceratodus > Neoceratodus forsteri. The sequence continues at coordinate 1,114,732,353 of CM028131.1, forward strand.
ACTGTGTGCGTTAACCTTTGCATTGTGATTTGCGCTTGTGTTTTCGTTACTGTTACCATTTTCATTTCCACCTTGTGTTTGCATTGCTGTTCCTGTTACTATGTCACAAGACATCACATGGCGGAAGCGCGGGGCCCAAATGGCCCGTGCTCCCTCCGCTGCATTACATTCACTATTTCTTGTCATCATTCTCAAAAAGAAGGGAAATTAGAGGCAAAAAACTCTGTTTAATGCATCAGTTAGGGTTGTTCCACAGCGACAAAAGTGAGGAAATTCGGTGTTAGGGTTGAAAACCCTCTTGGATCCCTCCAGCTCACCCCCACCGCATCGGGTGCATTGGGGTCAGTCGGTCCCAACTCTCACCCCATTCTTCTATTCCCAGCTTCTCACACATGTGATGGGGTGAGAGTTAGGGTCAATAACCCCAATGCGCACCCCAATACCTGTTGGGGGTGGGCTGGAGGGGTCCAAGGAGGTTTTCAACCCTAACACTGAATTTCCTTGCTTTGTCGCTGTGTAACAACCCTAACTTATGCATTAAACTGAGTTTTTGCCATATATATATATATATATATTTATTTATTTTATATAGTTTTTGTTGACCGGTAAGTGCACTAGACAAATCTTGCCTATTTTCAGGCATGACCGGGGGATAGAGATGAATGTCAACTGACCTTGAACCGATTAAGCTGTTGGTGGTATTCTCAGTGAATGAGGGAAATTTGGCCAGGACACTGGGGAAATTCCCTACTCTTTCGATAAGTGCCATGGGATCTTTAACATCCACCTGAACTACCACCAATCCAGGCAGATGGGACCACGGTTTAACGTCCCTTCCGAAAGACGGCACCTCAGAAGTGCAGCATCGCTCTCATGCTGCACTACAGTGTCAGTACTGGGATATTAACCCAAGTGCCAGATGTGGGAACTGAACCCACAGCCCTCTGATCTCCCGGCCTCAGAGGTGAGTGTGCTACCTACTGAGCCAGGAATAAATGTCAGGGTTATGCAGTAATTAAAATGTTTGTATAATACTGTAGAACATTTAACTGTGGACTGACCTGTTCCTCAGAGAGCTCAGAAAGAATGAAGATCCCTATAGGAAGATAGCGGCCCCTAGTGGTCTGAATATATACTGGCCTGGTTCACAGTATAAGCCTACCAGTGGGAGGTGTTGATATTATTGAGGGTAGTTATATTTACAAATAGAAATAAAACTGTTTAGGGCTTGGATATGTATGTCTTGTTTTACGAAGATTAATTTTCTTTGATGGCTTAGGAATATTCCTTTCTTTACTTTGTATAGACCAGGATATGAGCCATATAATCTTATATTTTTGGTTAAGTTACATGAAGTGGGTGGATCCCTAATTTATGAGGTCACTCATAAGATAATATAAAAACCTGCCACTAAGGCTAAGTTTTGAGAGGGATGAGTCAGTCTAGCACTGACTGTGAGAGAGGAGGGTCAGTCTCGATCTAACTGACTGAAAGGAGCCATTGCAGGGCATCAGATTGGCCTTTCTAAGGCAATTGAAGTTGGATTGATCTATGAAGAGTATGAACTCATAACTGACCATTTTTTTTATTTTCTGTACAAGTTATCATTTTAAAGAAACAATAACAAACACTACATGATACTAAGACATCTCTCCAAATACCACCCACAGGTAGTGTTCCTACAGGAAACTCACCTAAAATGGGAAGACATTTTGCTCTTCTGCAGGGAATGGGTGGGCCAAGTCTTTGGGGCAGGGTCCAGTAGTAAAAGAGGAGGGGTGTGCATTCTGATTGATAGGAAGACCCCCTTTCAGTTAATAGACGAGCAATGGGATCTGGACAGCCGATTCATTTTAATACGAGGCTGACTTGGACTGACGGAAGTATTGCTGGGAGGTACGTATGGTCCAAACTCGGACTCACCCTTTTTTTTTCCAACCTCATAACTCACCTTTCCTCACCCTCTAACCCTCTCATTATTTTAGGAGGGGACTGGAATCTAGTATACCACAACGATACTGATAGGTCTGGGGGACTTAGAAAAGGGCTTTCGCCAGCCCAGAGAGGCCTTCAGGAGCTTATGGACACACTTGGCCTAGGTGATCCCTGGCGTATCTTGCATCCAACGGAGAAACAATATACATTCCACTCCTTCCCACATAGCTTCTTCTCCAGAATTGACTATTTTTTTACTTCTATGGCAGGTATCACCAGGCTGGTGTCATGCAACATCTTACCTACAGTGCTGTCGGATCATGCCCCGATATTTATGGAACACTCCTTAGGTGGGCTGGACGATAGAGACAGAGTCTGGAAGTTTAATCCAGAGATTCTGCAATATCTTCATGTTACCCAGACCCTATCTACCTTGATTATGAACTTCTTCAAGGAAAACCCTCAGCTCGATTGCATCGATGGATGTGCTCTGGGACGCGGCAAAATGCTGATTAGGGGTGAATGCATTCACACCACCTCTAAGAATAAGAAGGTGAAAGAGGACTCCACTAAGGAGCTGCTTGACCAGATTAGGGCGTTGGAATGAAAGCTCTCTTCTACATCAGAAGAGAGGGTCTAGGCCAAGCTTAATGGACTGCGGGCTCAATACTTCGGGCTATTAGCCTTTAAAGCAGACCTTGTGCTACAAAGAACCAAGTTCCAATATTTAGAATTGGGAGAGAAGGCAGGCAAGTTACTGCCCATGAGGTTCAAGCAGCTTGAGGCACAGAGCGTAGTGCAAACCATTCAACCAATCAGAGGTGGCCCAACCCTCACCAAGCCCAGAGAAATAGTGGAAATCTTCAAGCAATTTTACGAGACCCTGTACTCGACATCTATTGAAACCTCACCCAATTCTGCCTTAATAGACCACTTTTTGGAGGCAGTAGTCCTGCCCTCTCTCTCCCAAACCCAGCAGGCAGTGTTGGGTTTCCCCGTCTCAACTGGTGAAGTCAAGAGGGTAATTAGACAACTACCCAAGGACAAGGCCCCAGGCCCTGATGGGTTTAACAACTCTTTCTATGTGACCTTTGCAGATGAGCTGGCCCCTTTCCTCTCTCAGCTCTTCAACTTTGTTCAATATTCTGGTATCTCGGATTTTTTGCTCACCCAAGCCTGGATTTTGGTTATTCCAAAACCGGGTAAGTCCCCCTTGGCCCCAGGCAATTACCGTCCCATGTCACTGTTGAATTCTGACATAAAGATTTTAGCAAAAATTTTAGCAGATTGTCTCCACCAAGTCTGGAAGGGGTTAATCAGTACTTCACAGGTGGGGTTCGTAGCGGGGCGGCTCTCCTCGGATCAGACTTTTAAGGTACTACATCTTATGTCTCTGGCCAAAGAGTGCTCTATCCCTTCAGTCTCAGTCTCACTTGATGCCAAAGAAGCATTTGATCGGGTCTCCTGGCCATTTCTTTTTGTGGTGCTTGATAAATTTGGCTTCTCTTCACATTCTGTGACTGGCTCTGAGCACTATATGCTCGTCCTACAGCTCAGGTTCTATGTAATGGAGCCCTCTCTCTACTCTGTTCCCTCTCTCTCTTAGGGCACTAGACAGGGGTGTCCCCTTTCCCTATTTCTCTTTAACCTTTACCTCGAGCCCTTGATTTGTCTGTTGCAAGCTGACACTGTGATTTAAGGTATTCGAGTGGCTCAGATGGCATTTCCTTTATCGGTGTATGCAGATGATTTGCTGCTGCATTTAGAAAATCCCCAGCAGTCAATTCAGGTGGCACTAAGCATCATCAACTGATTCTCTTTGGTCTCAGGATATAAACTTAACTTGGAAAAAGCATCTTTTATGCCCCTTAATCACCTAGTTCAGAAGCATTGGATTACTGACCTTGACCTGACGTGGGAATCTGAAGCTCTCACTTACCTGGGCATAAAACATTCTCGCAGCCTCTCACATCTGATCAAACTAAATCTTTTCCTGATCATTCAGGTGATAAAGGCCGACTTACTTAGATGATGGCACCTCCCTCTCGCTCTCTGGGGATGCATTAGTGTTATAAAAATGAATGTGCTTCCATGTTTTTTTGTAATCTCTTAGCATGATCTGCCCATATGTCCGAAAAAGGTGGTTTTGTAAATTGCACTCTCTTGTGTCTGACTTTCTCTGGCAAGGGAAAGTGGTCAGAAGAGCTTATGCTAAACTGACTTTTCCAAAGATAGTTTGTGGTCTCGGCCTTCCTAACTTCTTTTTATATTATTGGCGATCCATTGCAGTAAAAGTTTTTGTTGGGGGGTGGATGGGATCGGGAGCAGTATTGCAGAGTATTTCCCCTAGTGGCTATCTTTGAGCAGGAACTTTGCCGGGCCAATAGAATAGATCTCAAATCCCTCCTGTATATCAAACCGGTAGCATTGCCAAAGACATTAAAGGCCCCTCCTCTGTGGTGGTCTGTTAAGGCCCTTCACCAAATTAGCTCCCTCCTTTCTTTGGACCTGTCAAGGGACTTGGACCAACTGATCTTGGGCAACCCGCACTTCAGGATTGCAGGCGGCGCGATTCTGAGAGGTTTCTGCTCTAAACTATGGGGGATACCACTCTCCTTTTTGCTGCGCTCAGGCCACCTTAGGTCAGCGCAAGATAATCAGGCTGAATATTTGATCCCTGTGTTTCATTCCTTCAAATACCAGCAGCTGCAGAAGGTGTTGGTGGATCTCCTGGGCCCTCCTCCTTGGGACCCACCTGCAAGCTCCTTGAAGCGATCCTTTCTGGAACTAGCATCCCAACCCCATGTAATTTCCTCTTTCTACAAAGCTCTACAAGTCCAGATGCCCCATTTGCCACAAGGTGTTTGCTGTTATTGGCAGCGGGAACTTAATCTTTCCCTTGCAAGTGGGGAGTGGAACAGGTTATGGCAGCAGTTATACAAATTTATAAAACAGGATAGACTAAGATTTTTGCATTTTCGTATTCTGCACAATCTATACTTCTGTCCCGTTTGACTATACAGGATGGGGAAGGCGAGTTCCCCCTTATACATTTCTTGTCAAAATGCAGACTGTATGATCAAACATCTTTTTTGGGATTGTGACAGGGTGGCACCTCTGTGGCAAAGAATCAAGGACTCACTTGACCCAATATTTGGACTGGAGTCCTATTTCATACCACAGATCTCTATAGTGGCTCTATTCCTTCTGATATGATTGGTATTCATAAGGCACACATGGCCCTCATTTCCGCAGTGGCAAAGTTGATTATCGCTCATCACTAGACTGATCAAGAGTGTCCTCCCTTCCAGGAGTGACATGCAGAAATACTGCAGGCCTTCAACAATTGATGGGGCCAGCTTATGGCTCTGATACCTCTTAGCTGCGCACCCTAAGGTTCCCTAAGGAAGTTGGGGGTTCCAGTGGTCCCCTGGGATGTCCACCTGGTAGGCCTCTATTTAAGGGGCTATATGAATACCCTAGCTCTCACATGTCAGACTTCCTTTACTATTCAGATTGCTCTCCCCGGCTCTTCTCTTTATTTCCTTGCTCGGTGGGGAGTGGGTTGAAGGGGAGGGATTGGGCAGTAGGCAGTTTAGTTTTGATAAGTTTCATTTTTATTCCTTCAAGAGGAGAGGCCTCTAATTGTCAATCTGGTGTTGTTCTAATATTAAGAGGCCTTCCTGTGTGGAGAAGATAGTCTTACTGAAGGACTATGATTAATAATATCTTCTGTTTACTCCTGTTTGTATGGAAAGATTGTATATGACTGTTGACTGTCTCCTTGTACGGTCGGTTTGTTTTTTCTCTTTTGTTTGTGATGTTGTATAAATCACAGTCTAAAACATCAATAAAGTATATTAATTTAAAAAAAACAATAAAATAATAAGTGTCATCATGGTGTTTTTTATGCACTAAATCTATGTGTCCACCTTGTAAATTATCCCAACCCCGTTACGATGTCCATTGATGTCATGATGGCTCCCGGCTCTTCATGGGACTGGTCCTCGTCCCCTGCATGCTGCTGAAAGTTTGGCAGCACTTGCTTTGCTTGTTCTGCTGAGACAAATTGCTTTTGTCCTGTGTTTGTAGTCACCATGAGCTTGGTTGGGTATAGGATCTGAAAGCAGGTTTGAGCTACATAAAGCTTGATTTTTTTTCATGGTAGGTGGCTAACTTTCTGGGGAGGGCTTCACAATGCATGGTGGGCTGTCTTGATGATGTAAGTCAAACCATGTGGGGACTGGCCTACAATCTTTTGTACCAGTTTCTGTGCAAATTATAATGTGTCTGGTTCCTTTGAGAACTCTGGAAGACCCACCAGCACCAAGTTATTTCTATGGCTGTGCCCCTCTTGTTCTTCAAGCTGCTTCTCCAGACAAGAGACCTGTCATCATAAGGCAACCACTTCGGACTTCAGTCTTTCTTGGTGGTCCTCCATAGAAACATAGAATTTGATGGCAGATAAGGACCGCTTGGCCCACCTAGTTTGCCCATTTTCCTACTTAACAGATAAGCTGCAGATCCTAGTTAACCAACAGCCTACTTCCTCCTACCCCCCAACTAGAATTGCCTTATGTCTGTCCCATGCATTCTTGAATTCCCCCACTGTTTTTGATTCTACGACCTCCTCAGGAAGGCTGTTCTATGTATCCACAACCCTCTCTGTGAAGAATACTTCTCACATTACCTTTGAGCCGTCCCCTCTATCTTTAAATTATGCCCTTGTTCTTGCACATCTCTTTTTGAAAGATGCTACCTTCTTGGACTCTGTTGATTCCTTGAGGTATTTGAAAGTTTCTGTCATGTCCCCTCTCCTCCTTTCCTCGAGGCTATACATCTTAAGTTCCTTTAGTCTTTCTTCATATGTCTTCTGATGCAGACCCTGCATCATTTTGGTTGGCCTCCTCTGGACAGCCTCCACCCTGTCTATGTCTTTGTGGAGATGGGGTCTCCAGAACTTTACACAGTACTCCAGATGTGGTCTTACCAACTGTCTGTACAGAGGGCCAACAACTTCCTGTTTTCTACTGGTGATGCCTCTCCCTATGCATCCCAGTATCCCCCCAGCCCTCCTTATTGCCTTCTCACATTGCTGGGCCACCTTTAGGTTGTCTGATATGACTATCCCCAGGTCCCTTTCCATTTTTGTTGTTGTCAGTATCTCACCCCCATTGTGTACTCTTCCCCTGGGTTTTTGTTTCCCAGTTGCATTACTTTGCATTGAATCTAAGCTGCCATACATTTGACCATTCCTCCAACCCTGCCAAGTCCCTTTTCATCCTTTCCACCCAACCTTGTGTATCAACTCTGTTGCAGATCTTTGTGTCATCTGCAAAGAAACATACTTTCCCTTCCAATCCCTCTGCAATGTCACTTATAAAGACATTAAAAAGGACCATCCCCAGTACTGAACCCTGTGGTACCCCACTAGTAACCCTCCTTTCTTCACTGTGGACTCCATTTACTATTACCCACTGTGTCCTGTTGTCGAAACAGTGTTTTACCCAGGCTACCACCCTGGGACCCACTCCCAGGCTAGCTAATTTGTTTATTAACCTTTTGTGTGGGACTGTGTCTAATGCCTTGCTAAAGTCTAGGTAGGCTATGTCCACAGTCCCTCCCTGGTCTACTGCTTTGGTCACCCAGTCAAAGAAATCAATTAGATTTGTCTGACATGACCTTCCCGCTGTGAATCCATGCTGCCTTGGGTTCTGTGCCCCACTGCCCTCTAGGTACTCAACAATTCTGTCCTTCAGAAGTGATTCCATCATTTTCCCTACCACTGAGTCAAACTGACAGGTCTGTAGTTTTCTGCCTCTGTCTTGCTCCCACTTTTGTGAAGGGGAATCACATCCACCCTCCTCCAGTCCTCAGGTACCACACCATCCTCCCATGATTTATTAAAAAGGGTAGTCAGTGGTGTTACTAGTTCTTCTCTTAGTTCTTTTAGAATTCTGGGGTGAATCCCATCAGGCCCCATTGCTTTATCCACCTTCAGTTTTAAGAGTTCTTTCAGAACCTTTTCTTCTGTGAAAGAACTAATATCAACCCCCCTATCCAGAGTGCTTCTATTGGCTGGATTAGGTATTTCCCCCTGCTTTTCCATTGTGAATACTGAGTGGAAGTATTCATTCAGTATCCCTGCTTTTTCACTGTTGCTCTCTGCCCAACCACCTTCCTCTTTGTTCAGCCTCAGTATCCCTGCCTTAGTCTTTCTTTGCTCCCTAATGTACGTATAAAAGGTTTTTTCCCCCCTTCTTAATCGAGTTGGCTATCTTTTCCTCGGTTTGGACCTTTGCCATTCTGACTGCCTTACCCACTTCCTTCTGCTTTAACTAGTACAGTTCTCTGTCCTGCTCCTTCTGTGTTTCCTTACACTTCCTGAATGCTATCTTTTTCTCCTTCACCTTCCCCGCCACTTCTTTTGAGAACCATAGTGTTTTTTTCTTTCATTTTGATTTGTTTATTTACTTCACACAAAGGCTTGTTGCCTCTGTGATAGCGGTTTTGATGTTTCCCCATTGTTGCTCCATCCCACCTTCTTCCCTGTTTGCTAGTGCTTTTCTGAGGCACTCTCTCATTTTGACAAAATCAGCCCTCCTGAAGTCCAGTACCTTCACTTTTGTGTGGCTTGACTCTACAGCTAAGTTCGTCATGAACCACACTGTTTGGTGGTTGCTGGTTCCCAGATGGCTACCCACTTCAAGATCAGAGATCCGCTCTCCATTCCCAATTAGAGAGTACCAGGTCTAAGATTGCTCTCTCCCGAGTGGGTTCCATAGCTAGCTGTCTGAGGCATGCCCCTTGTAGGGCATCGAGAATGGCCCTGCTCTTGGATGTGGCTGCAGCAAAGGTGCTCCAGTCAACATCTGGCATATTCAGGTCCCCCATCAGTAATATCTCCCCTTTCTCTGCCATCCCAAGGATGCCTTCTATCATTTCCTTGTCCATCTCCTCCCCCTGAGACGGGGGTCTACATAATACCTCTGTGCGGATTGTGGAGCCATTTCCAGTCTCCAGGGTGACCCACAGTGCCTCCTCTCCTCCCCTTCCTGTTTACCCTTTAGTTCTGTTGCTTTGATCCCTTCCCTTACATAAGAGCTACTCCTCCTCCTCTTCTTCCTTCCCTGTCCTGTCCCTCCTGTAGATTGTGTACCCTGGTATGTTGACATCTCAGTCATGGTTCTCTGTGTACCATGTTTCTATGACTGCCACAATATCCAGGCATCCCTCTTCCATCAAGTCCACCATTTTGGGAAGTGTTTTACCTAGACTATGGGCACTGGTACTCATTACCCTCCATTTTTTTATGGCTTCCATGGAACTCATCCAAGGCTCTGTATCCTCTACTCTCCTGATCAGTTCATCAGTTGCTGGCTTGATGTTTTTTACATCACTGGCCAGTTCCTGGATGGCTTCTTTAATGTTGCCCATTTCACTGAAAAACCTCACCAGAATCAGGGACTCCACAACTTGAGTCTCTGGTGAAGCTGGGAACTCATCTGGCATGTGCCACTTGGGCCCTTGTTGTCATTCAGGATGTGGAGGCAGCATGGCAAAGTGTTCTCCCCTCTCTTCCTCAAACTTCATCTCCAAGCCATTTCAACCCTGATGGATGTTGCTGCACTGGAAGTACAGGTACTGTTGATTTTCAATCTAGAAAATCATGGATTGCAAAGATTTAACAGGATTTAAGTATGTTACTCAGCAGACACACTCTTAACCACTGCTACTCATATGAGTGCATCACAAAACTCAGCGTTCAGTGTTTGAGCACACCACCACACAATCCACTCGGGTCCCTCACTCCTCTTTGGTTCAGCAACTCCTGTTGCTAGAGCAAATAATGCATATTCATCAAAGTGCAATTGCACTCTCTCCCAAGTTCCCAGTCTTCATACAACACTCTTGGATGCCATCTCCATGCCTGTAAATACCAGTGGAGGTGGATCAGTCAGTTGCTGCGTGGCTAATGGCAAACATAAAAGTGTCCCCCTCTATGGAGGGGGACCAGGAGGCAACTGTATGATCGACAGTTTAACTGACACTGTCCCCCAAAATGGAGGGGAACCAGGAGGAAGCCATTCAGCTGCCAACATAACTGACACCTCAATGGAGGGGGAGCAGAAGGGAGCCATGCAGACAGTGGCATAACTAACACTGTCCCCCTCCATGGAGAGGGACCATGAGGCAGCTGATCAGCTGGTGGCATAGATGACACTGTCTCCCTCTATGGAGGGGGACCAGAAGGCAGCCACATGGCTGGGAGCAAAACTGAATGCTTCCTCCTCTACAGAAGGGGACTGGGAAGTGGCTGCTTGGCTGGAGACATAACTGACACTTCCCCCTCTGTGGAGGTGGACCTTGAGGCAGCTGCACAGCCCTGCAGCATCACTGACACTGTGCCCCTCTAGTGAAGGGCAGCAACAGGCGGAGCCCCCTCTTAGAGCTTACAGGAAACTGTCTATCTCAGTCTCATCTGCTGCCATACTTCTACTCTTCTGATCCCATTCAGTTTCTAATTACTATAAATTTCTTCCTCTTTGCTTCCATTTTAGCAGAACTATCCTGTCCTGATTCCAGTTTGCCACTCAGATGAGACAGTGTCTTCTAGTGTCAGTGACTGTGAACAGTCAGAGGCTTAGATAGCTTGAAATGAAGTTCTAAAGTGTCAGTTAAAAATGAAAACCAAGTGCTGGATTCTGATATGAACAAACCGTACACATATCACTCTGATAACATTCTGTGGTGATTTGCATATGCAGCCCATGATGCTTTGCATTGTGGGGGCATGTGTGATTTTGTATTTTCTATCACTCTGATGTTGTATACTTCACTTCTCAACTGAATAACCTCAACAAACTCAATGAAGATGTTCACCACACAATCCAAACTGATAAAACAGTTGGGTCATTACAATATGCTCCACACCTCAACTTCCTTGTGGAGAACCTTGCTTATCAGTCATTCTCCAAGGCCTTCCCTGGAAGCAGATCTCAGATGGAACTTATGGCTGGAGGAGGACCCACTGGGACCCATGAAAAAAGTACTGCAGTCTTGGAAAGGAAAGGGCATTAATAGGGTGGATGACATGTTTGAAGGGGGTACCCTTATTTCTTTCCAGTCACACTCTGCTTAGTTCACATTGTCGTCTCAGGATTTTTTTTACTTACCTGCTGGTCAAAACACGACTAACTAGGCATAGCAATCTATTGCCCTCTGCCATGGAGAGATTCCCAGGGGAGGAGATCCTCTTAGACTGCAGATCAACTGAGTGACCTATGCAACAATTCTACTAGTTGTTCCTGGGTAGCCTTCCAGACCCCACTATCACAATAAAGAAAAAGTGGGGTAAAGATCTAGAAAAACTGCAATGGACTGAGGGCGACTGGGAACTAGTACCGAAAGTACAGATTGTGTCTAATTAGCTTTAAATTCCTCCATAGATCATATTTTACCCCAGCCCTAGCAAACAAAATTGAACCCCTCCAAGTTGTAGAACTGTCTGAAATGTAAACCTGAGGCAGGATCCTACATCCACATTGTATAAAACTGTCCTACGTTCCAACCCTTTTGGTGGAAAACATCTTGTCCAAATCTTTGGGAACTCTACATATAACTTCCCCACTTACTATTCTGCTAGTCCTACCGGAGGTACTGACTCATGGTACAGTGCATGTGCATCTGCATCCCTTATGGCGAGTGGGCATAGCTATGGGGAAAAAATGATTGCCCAAACTTGGAAGCAAGAGAACCCCCCAACAGTGGCACAGTGGACTTTGACTCTGCTAGACTGCTTGAAGTTAGAAAAGACCCAGTACTCAGTTTTAAGCAATCCCATCAGTATAGTAATATGTGGGAATGGGAACCATTGGAGAATGCCATGGGGGAACCTTGTTTCCCCCATTTTTGACCCTCCTGGAGGGAACTAATATCACACTAGTGCTATGCTGCTGGGCTGGCCTGTATGAGACTGGGAGGGACCCCCTGAGGTGTGGAGAAGCGTTTCCTAATCTGGGAATGACAGGCTAGATTATGTTTCTCAAATCACTCTTATGCTTCTCTTTTTAAATGTTGTCACTCTGTTTAACATAGAAACATAGAATTTGACAGCAGATAAGGGCCACTTGGTCCACCCAGTCTGCCTATTTTCCCTTTCTATATCATTAAATGAAATCTGAACTTGTTTCCGGTGTTTTCTTTCCCAGCAGAAATTATGAGTGTGTACTCTTGATAAAAAATGTCTTCTGTTCATCCACACCCTCTGTATTACTATATACATTATATTGTATACTGACTGTATGTATACTAAACTACTGTATATGTGTATGCTTTATCCTGCTGCCTGTACTTCCCCCTTACTTACACTGACAATAAAGAGATTTTAAAAAATAATTTCCCCTGAGGATTATTTAAGTTACTGATCTGATATGAAATACATAAGTAACATCAACATTCCATTATAAGTTGATCAAACAGGAAACAACAAATAAAAATATCACTCTAGTACCTAAACAATAATATTACATCAAATTGCATCAAAAAAGCATTAACAAGGGAAACAAGTTTTATGTGGGGGGACAGGAAAGAAGGAGGAAGGGAAAAGGGGTAGGTAGGTGGAGGAGAGGAACAGGAAAAAGGATAAGGGAGGAAGAAGGAACATGTACCATGTACCATTTCCTTTTTTTTTTTTTTGCACCTCCCCAGCTCCTCGTTGGCCACTCCTTCAGGCCACCTAGGCACTGCTGACACCCTGCTCCCAAGACCAGCCACCACCACCCCACATCACAGCCCCTCTGGGTAACCGGGCATAACCCTTCACCAGGTAGTTCCCCTCTTCCAAGGGAGACAGGCACCAGTGGGGGTTGGCCAGCACACTCATTTTTTCTTTTGGCCCGGGTGCTGCTGATGTGGTCCTGGGCTGTCCCTCAGGGCTTCTGTGTCAGTGGGAGCCAGTGACTGTCATCCAGTCAGCCATAGAGCACTTTTTCCATTTTGCTCCCTGGGGGTGTGGCGTGCCACCAAAATCAAGGCGTATGCTGATGTTCACTACGCCCCATTAGTTAGTGGGATCCAATGCACTGCCATGCCCCTGGCCTCTGCCAGGAGTCAGCAAGCACTGGGTCATCTCCCCACCCTCCCCCGAGAGAAGGTGAGCAGTCATCAGACACTCAAGCCTTCTCCCCCTGGCTGGCCCTCAGGAGCCCCGGGTCCATTCCTGAATGTGGGTCACTGGCGTCACAAGCAGAAATCCAACCACTGCACTGACAGGCCAGCATTTACCATTTCCAAACACACAATAATGTTTAATATCCTGTAAAATTTTCTGAACTATTAAGTCCCAGAAAATTAGTTACTTTGCCGTATTGGTCCTTGTGACACAAGATCCAGAAAAAAAAAGAGATGATTTGATACCTTTTATTGGACCAACATAGATGTTACAAAAGAACATAGATACTCAAGCACCTATTTTCTTTTGTAACATCTACAGTATGTTGGTCCAAGAAAAGATATCAAATCATCTCTTTTTTTTCTGGTTCTCCAAAACATTAAGGCAATGCGTCTTATAACAAAAGGTGTCAAGTCCCATGTTTTATTCAGTCCATTCGGGTGTAATGATTTCATTTACTTTTCAGATCAGCTTTAAATCTCAGTAATTAATTTGTTCTGTCCCCTTCCCTCTGCCTTCTCTTCACCTGTTTTAGTTTCATGAATTTAAACAGGATTTTTCATTGGACCATGAATGGAACTAGTAAGTTGCCCTATTGGGTCATTACTAGGGAAACCCTGCCCAGATAAAAAGCAGTCTTGGCTTGAAGTGCTAGGATACCTGTTGCTGGGCCTTTAGCAACTCTGATTTGGTTAATAAATTCCTTAGGAATGTACTTAATTTTGTTTTGAGTTCTTTTTTTTTGTGAGTAGTGAGTGCGAGCCTTTCTGCCTTGCTCGGATGGATGTTTATTTCTGGTGGTACACACAGTGGTTTCAGATGTGCTGAAATACTGCTTGTTTGCAATTAACCTCCAATTTCTTAGCAACTCTCCCATGTGGGACAGAGTCCAAGGCTTTGCTAAAGTCAGAATGGAATGAAGACTACTGCAGAGTTCTGCAGAGATACTGCAGGAAACAGTACAATTTCAATGGCATTAATCACTTTGGTAAATACATGCTGCTTTTTGTCCAGGAATCCTTGGCATTCAGAAATGCCATCATCATCTCCTTAACAGTGGCCTCAAGTAATCTGCCCACTACAGACATCAGACTGCCTGATCTGTAATTCCCTGGTTCATCACTGCTCCTGCTCTTGTGTGAGGGTACCACATCGGCTGCCCTCCTATCCATTGGTATCACTCCTGTTTTCAGTGAACAGCAGGCGAGGTCTGCCAGTGATGCGGTCAGCTCCTGCCGCATTTCTTTTAGCACTGTAAGTTACAACCCATCTGGGCCCTTTAATTTGTCAATCTTCAGAGCACTTAGACCCCTTCAGTGCCCACTCCTCAGATTGTGGTCAATGTTAAATCTGACTATCCCTGTCATCTTGGCCTTGAGACCACATTCATGTACTGGTCCCTTGTCCTCTACCATGAATACCAAGCAGAGATACTCATTTTGTATTTCTATCTTAACCTCATTCTCCTCCATCCTCCCTTCCACCTTATTCAGTCTAACTACTCCCCCCTTGGATTTGTACTTCTCCTGAATGTGGTGGAAGACAGAGGATAATGTATGGGCATATACTGGTAACCAGTCTGTTAACCATCAAGAAGTTACAATGGTGACTATGTAAACCTTGAGAGCGAAGCTCAAGAGGTTTACATTGTCATGGCAACCCCAAGATGGTTACACAAACTGTTTGCCGATATATGACCATACATTATATTTTATAGTATATGGTCCCCATAACTAGTAAAGGAATGAAGCAGGTTCCTTACTATTGTTAGCTTCAGTCACCACTGCTGTGCTCTGGGTCTTGCTCTAACTGCCACCACCATTTCAGGAAGGCCGTCTGTTTGGGCAACGTGCATGCACAGGGTGATCCCCGTTGTTATACCATCCATGTGATGTACTATTGATGGGTTAAAAACAGTGACATCACATTGATGGTATAACAATGGTATAAAAAGGTGGATTTCGTGATATAACAACATTCTACCATACATTATAATGTCTTATCCCCCTTCTTCACCCCCTCCACGATCTCTCCTTTGCTTCTAACTTTGCCATCCTAACCTGCTTGCTGGTGTCTCTCGTCTTGGTCTGGTAAACATTCCTGTTTTCATCTGTCTGGTTGGCCTTGCATTTCTTGAAGGCCATCCTTTTCTCACTCAATGCCTCCTACACCTCCTTTATGTACCAGATTGGTTTTCTAACTTCCTGTGTTTTCTGCTGCCCTAATATGAAGACTTACTGAAACAATCCCTTTTTAATCAATCTCCATTTATTATTCATTTTTGCTGCCACCTACCCCCTCCAGGTTCACTCTGACCATTTCCCTCATGCTACCAAAATAGGCCTTTATACAGTCTAAAACCTTAATTTGTGAGTGCTTGTTTTCTGGCTCTACTTGTATGCTAAACCATACAATCAGGAAAGGTTCCAACACTGTGACCTTTCCAGTGTTGTCCCTATCTGTGAGGCCCAAATCTGGAATGGCCCCTCCTTTGTGGGTTCCTTGCCTTCTGTACTACAAATGTATCTTGAAGAGCCCCTATCAGATTCTGGTTTCTTGCACTTGCTGTCACTGGGACACTTTAATCCATCACTTGCATTGATAGTACTTCACATTGCTTCTCACTCTCTTTATTACCTCTCTGCACTCCTTGTCCACTTCTGTTTTTTTTGAGATGGTGCTCAATATGCCACTCCATCCCTGATAATTCTTCCCTTTCTATGACTACCTGTATCCACAATGCTTCTGTATCTGTGACCCCAATATCTTTGTCTTTTGTAGCCTTGATGCCCGTTATCACATATCAGGCCATTCCTTCCCTTACCCCTACCTCCTATCACTCCTGAAAATGGTGTAACCTGCAATGGATTGTTCCCAGTCATGGTGCAGTGTAGCTCATACCTTGGTCACAGCCACAAGTCTGACTGGGCTTCTGTCACCAGTGCCTACAGGTCAAACATCCTATTCCACAAGCTCCTGGAATTCATGCACACCACCCTCCAGAGTTCCTGCCTCTCCCCTCCTTATGTTTTTGTTATTGTCCTCCTTCCCCCCTTTTTTATTCTGCCCATTGGTCTTGTTCCTAGACCTAACCTCCCACCTAATTGCTTTTCCCACTTCTCCAACATTTCTCCAGGGTATGCGCCTCTTCTTCAGCTAGCAGCAAGACACAAGCCCTAATAATATTTTGCTCCAAGCACATACTATTTTCATGTTCTGGGTTGGGTCTGGGCAGAAGCAGAGCTGATGTAAGAGTTTCCAGTCATAGGCTGCACTTACTGAGTAATGTTAGTGGCACTCGTGTCATTGCTATCCCAGTTTAAAATATGGACCTGGCCAGGAGTGACTCAGAGGGGGGTCCTGGATCCCTGAAGAAAAGTATGTAGGATGGGAGGGGCTGAGGATTGATTTGGGTGGGTGGGGAATCACTATCTCCTCTGTGGTCCTAGGAGTGGAACTAGCTCACCCAAAGCCCACCTTGTGTCTTTGGTTGGAAAAGCTTCCCCCACCCCATCTAATCATGGAGTTCAGTTTATTAAAAAGCATGTTATAAATATATCAGGGCTGGTGTCATATCAGTTTACTTAATCGCCAGTATGCCAGAACTTGCTAATTTTCCAGCATGCTAACCTGGTGTAGTACTTGCATACCACAACTTTAGAATAATGGGATCATGTTCAGAAAAAAATATGGTATATATCTGGGCTCCCTGTATATTGTGCTCTGCTGTGTTCTAATTGTTGCAAGGGAGTTGTAATAATTTTTAATGATATGAAATGTTACAGGCATGCCTCTCAGATGTCAGGCAGTCTTTATGCAATAGAATTGATAACCAGTAAACTGGCACATTATACTGTTTTGTTTGAATTTACAGGGTAAAGTGACAGGCTTGTGTGGAAATTTTGACAATTATACATCAAATGATATGACTACATTTAACAATATGGAAGTAAGAAATGCCCAGGTCTTTGGAGACAGCTGGACTATTGGACAGGTAAGCATATCAAAACAATCTATCTTTAGTTTTTTTAAATGTAGACTACTGTTTTTTACAACATTTCAGAAATTTGTTAAGCTACTGATTAAAAACAACATATGAAACTTGTTTTATCATAATAGTGTAAAGGCCAAAATGACACCATCAGACCATGTGAAGTACATCACAGCAACTTCCCATATGCTAAGAAGCAATGTGCTATCCTGTATAGCGACGTGTTTGCCCCTTGTCGTAATGTGGTAAGTCATCATTTGTTTTCTGGTAAATGATGAACAATGACAGGTAGATATTTTGTGAAATAAATGCTGCTTTATTTACTGTTAGGTTGTGGAATCCCTTCTTACTAATAGCTGTGGAAACTGCAGTGCCAAATACTAGGATTTTGTCAGGCCCAAAAAAGAACTTTTTCATATTCTTTTAACCACACATTCACAAACATACAGGTTTAAAGGCTTCCAGCAATTTACTTAGGCTTAATCATGTAATTTAAATGTGAAACTGAATCACAATAATCCCTGGGTTTTAAAAAGTGATAGTAGCTTCTAACTACTGGCTGGATATCAATGCATTACCCAGCAGAGAGTAACATTTTGGCTTCTGTGATGTTGCTATCCTTCATTATGAAAATGTACCTGCCAGGCTGTTTCAATACACCATTCTTTATAAGTTAATTGCATTGTTCATATTATTGGTCATCAATCACTGAGGCCACTTTTTGAAATCTTAGTAAGAGAACGAGAAGAAGGATTATTTTCTTAAAGTGACGTATATCAGCACTACATTTTTGTCTGTGTAAAATTATTGATAGCTATAGGGTAAAAGGGAAAGTGGCTCATTTTCAGATTGCTATTAGGTCTTTAAGAAGGGAGACCATCAAGTTCTGAACAACTATGGGCCCACTGCTATCCTACCTGTCCTAAGTAAAATACTGAACAAAAGGTAGTGGCCTCACAGCTTACTAGTTACCTTACTGAGCATAAACTAGTATCCCCAAATTAGCATGAATTTCACAAAAGGCACAGTACCACCATTGCCCTTCTTAGCTGTAGTGCCACCATGTATGCAGATGATCTCGTAATCCTGGCTCACTCCCAGAATGCCACTACCCTAAACCAGAACCTGACCGATGACTTTAACAGGGTATTGTCATGGGTTACTAGTCACAAGCTGGTCCTGAACCTGAAAAAGACACAGGCTATGCTCTTTGGCTCAATAGCTAAAATCAAAGCCTCATCGGCCTGCTTACATGTCACCAGCGCAGATGGATCCTCACTACCCATAGTGAGCTCCATCAAATATCTGGGGGTAACACTTGACCCCCAACTTGACATGGGTAATCATATCCTTAACATCTGCAGGGCGGCAAACTGCAAACTGGGTCTGGCCTATAGGGCCAAGTATAACTTTACAATCGGCAGCCAGGCTTGCCCTAGTGAAGGGTGTGCTCCTTCCCTCCCTCAGCTATGGGCTGCACCTATTTGCTTGCTCTCCAAAGACACATCTCACCCGGTGGTACACTGTTTATAATAACATTTGTCATTATGCCTTGGCTGCCCCCCAACTCACCCATCATTGTGAGCTATATGAAAAACTCTGCTGGCTCTCACCAGCTAGATACCTTGATTTTGGTTTGGGATGCCTCTCTGGGAAAGTGATCAGAACTAGCACCCCCCAGGGGCTGGCCCGGCTTCTGCCTAAACTGAATTCCACCCCTACCAACTTAGGTTTCTCACATCAGGGATGCTCAAAGTCCCTCCTACCCGGACCCTCATGGGGGATCGGGACTTTGCCATAAGTGTGCCCAGACTCTGGAATTCGCTGCCTGTGGATATCCGAGCTGCCCCCTCCTATCTGAGTTTTTGAAATTCCCTGTGGGGTTTCCTAAAACTAGCATTAGAGTGTGACTGCCCCAAACCTCCCTAGAGTAAAGTGTCAAATTGTTTTGTCTGAACCTCCCCAGGGTGTCTCCATTGAATTCCTGGAGATATTTTCCCCATTGTATCAATGACTTCTGACTAGTCCTGCCTAAAAAGCCTTGAGCATTTTTACACCCATTATTGCTCCACGGTCATAGGCTAACCATGACATATTGCACCTTGGTCACTTGGTAGAAACTTATACTACCAAGTGTTTCTGTTTCTGTCTAACATGTGCATATTTAGAAAAATGTGATGAGCTGTATATACCTGTCCGAGATCCAACTAGCCTTGGGGGTGTATACGACAATGTTATAAGTTATATTATGACCAGTCCAGTCCTTGAGCTATGCTCCACGCCTATATATGATGACCTGTATATATCTGTCAGTTGAACTAGCTAGTCTAGAGTGTATAATCCGAAATGTGCTTACTACTGTATGTTTCCTCTAGCGTCAAATGATGTATTTCCCACGTGTTTGTTTACTGTGACAAAAAACTGTACTCTCTTTGCCATGTCTCCTTGACTGTTGTTCCTCATATTGTACTCTCCCGGGTCGTGCCTGAAAATAGGCATAATACTTGTCTAGTGTACTTACCTGGTAAACAAAAGCTAAATAAATAAATTACCTTTACAAATAGCATTTCCACTGCCAAGGATACGGGTACCCTCACAGGTGTAATTTTTATTGATTTTATGAAAGCCTTTGACCTTGTCAACCACACCCTGCTCACCAACAAACTTGTTAACCTGGTTATTTATCAGACTGCTCTACTCTGGTTTTAAAACTACTTGGTTAACAGAGCCCAGAGGATCTTGTATGCATCCTCACTCTCAGATCTAGCACCTTCCCTGAGAGAAGTCCCACAGGGCTCCATACTTGGCCCCTTGCTGTTCGCCATGCACATAAACAATATCACACATAGCACAACACACTCCTCTCCCATACTCTACAGTGATGATGTGGTGCCCTACATCATCTCAAAGCATAATGACAAGATAAATCAGCAACTGACAGCGGACCTCCAATCACTGCACAACTGGCTGTCATTGAACAAGCTCATCCTCAACACCACTAAGGTGTTATCTTTAATATATTAAAAACAGTCAGCCCTGACCTCGAGCATTTGCTCGTCAGGCTGTTGAAAATGGCTACCTCCTTAGGTCAACTGATAATGCCCTGCTAGCCATCCTTAGAATCAAATCCAGAGTAGGGGGAGCATCCTTTGCCTACTCCACCCCCAAACTATGGAATGTCATTCCTTCTGACATTCGGCGATGTCCCTCCTCTCATTCACTTTGTGCCAAATGTCAGGGACATCTCCTTAGCTGGGTGCTCTGCTCCTGTTCCAGCACTTGAAGTATCCTCCATGTCCCTAGTGTACCCCTGCTGACCCAGCAGCCCCCAACTGCACTCCTCTGATGTAAATTGCCATGAATAGTTCTCTTTCCTCCATTCCCCTGAGAATCTTTCCATCTTCCTACGTGCACTGAGCCATAATTATGATTTACTCAGTACTTTCTCTACCTCTCAAATGTGTGCTATGCATTCTTCAATTGCTCAACTGAAATTAGATGCACTATATGCCATGTACAATCTTGCTTTTGTATGTCCTGTTATAGTGTATCATCATGTTATATACCTTTCTACCACAGTATACCTTGTTACAGTATATCATATCTTCTAACTATGTATGTTCTTACTATATTGTACTCTCTAGTGTCTGTATTTTGAGTGTACTCTCCCAGGTCGCACCTGAAAATAGGCATCTTATTGTCTAATGTGCCTACCTGGTAAACAAAAGCTAAATAAATAAAAACAAATTATTTTTTTAGTGTTTTGGCATCAGTACTGTTTTACTGTAACTGATTTTGTGGTGGAATGGATACCTGTATTTATGTAGGAAAAACCTTAAGTATCACATATTAATAAGTTAAGATTTTATTTAAACAATGCAGTTTAAAAGGATTTTCAAGTACCGGGTGCTTTTAAAAAAATATATATATATTTTTTTGTTCTCCTGTTACGTGTGCTAGACATTCAAATCCTATGTCAGGCACAATCAAGGAGAACACAATAACAGAACAAGTACAGGATAAAGGATTGCATCAGCCCACTATATGTACAAGTCAAAACACAAATACAGGATTAATAAAACCACATAAAATCATAATATAGTATGGCATAATTCAGGTAAGATTCCATTCATTTTCTGTCTTTACCTCCATTTTGATGTTTGCTTGCCAAAGGTATAGGAAAGTATTTTGGAGCCTTGGCCCCTTCCACCTATCACTGATCTCTGCCCCAGTTCCACCCATTTTCCCCCTGCTCTGCCTATTCTCTGTTTTTTCTTTGAAGTACACAATCAATCAGATGTCTGGAAAAGGTACCAAGAAGGCAATTTTCCACGTGCATCTGCTAGTTCCTACTAGGAACATTTCCTGTGCTTTAGGCATCACATCTGTGGTGCTGTTAAGTGGGTTTGTTTCTCTGTCTCAAGGGAATAGCATTGATGTTGCACATTGTACATCTGCTTTGCATGCATAGAGGCTCCCAGCCTACAGGGTAGTGGTATTTCCCGACAAGGTGAACAAAGCACATATGGAAATGCAGGAATCAAGGAACTCTTGATGCTGAAAGCAGGCAAAATGCTGCACCCAAAAAAGTAGACAAGCAAAAAACAAAATGAGGGTGCACAAAGAAACAGACAAATACTGAGTTGTAAATGCAGAAAGTGCAAAGTGCAAGTTTATTGGAGTCTGGTACAAACAAAAGGACTTCAAAACTCCCTGGCACTTCAGATCACACTGATCCTTCCTCAAGGGGGTGAGGTACAAGTACTACTTTATTTATTTTATTTATTTATGACTTTGGTAACCGGGTAGGTGCACTGGTCCAGTGGACCGTTTACAGGCACGACCTAAGCCACAAGGCAGTGGGGAGAAAAAAACAATAAGAGACTATAGCAAGGTTACATTTGAATAGCAACATACCAGATTACACAGTGATGGGTACAAGGTACAATAATAAGCGCTACAGTCAGGTAAATAAAAATAGAGAATACATGCTATACAAGCATAGTAGGTGGGCAAGGTATAGGGGTGCCATGTCTCAGCCCAACATAGCCAACAAAGCAGGGCAGGGAGAGAAGTAGCAGAGGAGATGGGAAAAATGGCAGGTGAGAGGGTGACTGTATTGGTGGGCGGTGCATTTGCACTGACCTCTGTCCAAAAGCCAGGATTTGAGGTTTAGTTTAAAAGTTTGGTGAGTATTGGAAGTTCACAGGGATGCAGGTAGCCTGTTCCACAGAGAGAGGGGGCCGCCACAGAGATAACTTTCCCACCCATATTAGTGGAGGTTTTGGGAATCTCAAGGGTGGAAGTATCAGAGGAGTGAAGGTGCCTAATCGGGGTCCTGGTGTTAAAGAGGGTAGCGAGTGGAAAAGTGTTGCCATATCTAAGGATGGCATCCAGGAAACAGGCAAAGGAGTAGGTGAAACAACCCTGTAAGGATAGCCAACTAAGTGAGCTATAAAGGTTGTAGTGGTGTGTGGAATAAGGGGCCAATAAGGCAAAGTGGCAAGTGCTGCTGTAAGCTACTGATAGCCTAGCCAGGAGGGTGGTTGAGACTCAGGAGTAGATAGGAGGGCAATAATCAAAGATAGGGAGGCAGTTACCAGTGACGATAGCCAAGTGAGCCTCCTTGGTGAGGTAGGGCTTTACTATAGGCCGCTTCCAACTTTGTTAGCCCTGTGGACTAAGTGGTTTATGTGATCTTTGAAAGGAGAGAAGGGTCAAGGTACCAGGTCAAAATGTTGTATGCTTAATAGCGTACGACAAAACCCCAAAACTGCAACAGCGCAGTATAACACAGCAAGATGGTACTATACCGCGAATGGGTCTGTGCGCTGTACTACACCCTCTCACTGTCCCAGGCAAAGGATAAGACCTCTGCTGGGACAGGGTTCCACTGAGCAGCTGCCATGGCTCAATGGAGTGAGCCACTGGCAGCAAGGAAACCAGGCAATGTGTTTGGGACCGGGTTTGATTCCTGGTCCCAGATGCATGGACATTTTTTTCTCACTTTGTGCGATATTTCTGGTAAACCTTCCTGGAGTTAGTTATTTTAGTTGGGGGGGGGTTCAGGGGAACAGCCCCCCATGATGAGGAGTTTGGGGGAGCGGGGCCCCCTCGCAAAAAAAAAGACTTATGGCATATATCACACTGTTTTGGCAGCATGATATATGCATGTGGCATAATGTCTTGCAACATTATGACCCAGTGCTGGGCTTAATACAATAGGCAGCTCCCAACTTCATGTTAACCCTGCGGACTAAGTGGTTTAAGTGATCTTTGAAAGTGAGAGAAGGGTTAAGCATTACCCCAAGGTATTTAAAGGATGAGACGTTGTCGAGGGCTGTGCCATCAGGGAAGTGTATGAGGTAAGAAGAGTTGGTGTAGAGGGTTTTAGTAAGGAAAGGTTTTGACCCAAACAGCATTGCCTTGGTTTTCTTAGAGCTGACCAGCAACAGATTGGAAGAGAATCAGTTATAAGCAGCACAGTAGTTCTGGGAGAGGACAGAGGAAATACACGAGAGGGATTTGTCACTATGGTAAATGACAAGGTCATCCATGTACAGCAGGGAGTTACAGGTAAAGCTGTTGGTGGCGAGTTTGTTGATGAACAGAGAGAAGAGCAGGGGGCCCAGGATGGAGCCCTGGGGAACACCTGTGGTAACCAGCAAGGGAAGAGAAGTGGTGGTACCAATGCAAATGGATTTGGAGCATCCTGAGAGGTAGCTACGAAACCAGCAAATGGTCTCTGCAGAGCAGGCGAGAGTGGATAATTTCAATAGAAGTAGGGAGTGGTTGACAATGTCAAATGCTTTTGATAGATCAACAAAAATGGCACTCATGGCACATCCACAGTCCATGTTGGAGAGGATGTGGTCCGAGAAGAGAGTCAGACCAGTTGGAGTACTGTGAAACGTGCGGAAGCCATGCTGTTGGTTACAAAAAAAGTTGTGTTTAACGATGTACTCAGAAAGTTGTTGGTGGACGATCCTCTCCAGAAGTTTACTTAGGTGAAGGAGGATGGATATAGGCCTGTAGTTATCAGAAATGTGGGGGTCACCAGATTTAAAGATAGGAACCATTCTAGCAGACTTCCATGCTTCGGGCATGGTGGAGGTAGATAGGGCAAGATTAAAGATAAAAGTGAGAGGCTTGCAAATGAGAGCGGAGACAAGCTTCAGAAAGACAAGGGAGAGGCTGTCAGAGAACAGAATAGAATAATAGATAGACAAGTGTGTATTACAAGACAATAGTACCATCTAGAGGTTTTGGGGACTTGGAACCTCAAGAGCAAAGCTTGAGAGGTTCCCAAAGTCCCCAAAACCTTGAGATGGTATTATTGTTTTGAAGCATACACTTGTCTATTTATTATTTTGTATTGGTCTTTTTATTTGTAGTATATGGATCCAGTTTAAAATTTTCCCATGGCTCTGATTTTTGTTTTTGTCACACGTGCTGCGAGGCCGTCCGACAGCTGCATTGGCCACAGACAGCTGCACTGAGCTCTCCTTTGCACTGTCACACCTCTACCCCAACAAACATCTGTTGATGTGAGAGTGGCATTGGTCAAAGAGTGGCATCAGTTGTTGTATTTTGTTGCAGTTCTACCTGTCAGGCATTTGGGATCAATCAGATATTGTTTTACATTTTGGGGAAACTTATGGGCGAAAGAGCGGAGAGGATGAAGTGCTCTTTGTAAGTGAGAGATGGATGTCATGTTTTTAAAATTGTTCTGCCTGCCCACGGACAGAAAGCAGCCAATCACGAGGCACTTTGAAAACATCAGGTGCATGCTGGTAGCTGCTCTTGTGCTGCTGAATTGTGATGATAATACTACTGGTCAGAGATGGACTTTGAACTGTAGTAGTGTCAACAAAAATGATAGTATTACCAGTTGTCTCAGGATGGTATTGAAATGGCAATGGTTTACTTGGTTCCAAAGGACAAAAAGAGGCTATTGTCCATCGAGATTGTCCCCCACCATCATGGTGGGATAAATTATACCCTGGAGTTATTGAACTCCATCCAGTAATCTAACCCTTTTTTAAAGGCTGAAATAGAACTACTGTCCACCAATTCTTGAGGAAGTAAATTCCAGATTCTAGGAGTTCTCACCGTGAAATAATTTAACCTTTTATTTGTTTTAGATTTTGCAACATTGATTTGTTTAGTATGGGACCGTGGGGTAGTCCTTCTACTAGAGAAGTTTAGACCACAATGATGCGTAAGATCATGGGAATTCTGAATTTTATATAATAGGAGTAAATCACTCTAGTATGTCTTGTTTGAAGGGAATGTAGCCCTGTTTCCTGTAGTCTACTCCAGTAGTCCAATTTGGATAGATATGGAACCATTTTAGTAGCTCTCCTCTGGATTTTTTCAATTCTATCCATGTCTTGCCTTAAGTAGGGACTCCAAAATGGAGACCCATAATCTAAATGTGGCCTTACAAACGCTCTAAACAAAGGAATAATACATTCCTGAGTCCTTGATACAAAGGAACGTTGGATATGAGTAAGCATTGCATTTGATTTTCTGGCTATCCTGGTACAGTGATCAGCTGAAGACAATTTGTTATTAATGATAATTCTGGGATCACGCTCTACTAGTGACACATGAAGGGGAATATTATTTAAAAAATAAGTTTGTTTAGGGTTATTCTTTCCGAAGTGTAATACATGACACTTATCTGGATTAAGTGTCATCTTGTTAGAGTCTGCCCATACTTCTATAGTTTTTAAATTATTACTAAAGATTCCTTGTTTAATGATGTATAAACAGACCCTCCTAGCTTGGTGTCATCAGCGAATTTCAAAAGAAGATTGTCGGAACTAACCTGCAAATCACTAATAAAAATATTAGACAATGTTGGTCCCAACACAGAACCCTGTGGAACCCCACTGGTCACATTCTGAACTTGAGAAAGCAAGCCATTTATTTTGACTTGCTGTTGTCTATTATTTAACCATCCTGATACCCAACTGATTATAAACTGTGAAAATCCCAGTTTTACCATTTTGTCAAGCAAGATGCCGTGAGGGACTTTATCAAATGCTCTGCTATAGTCGAGAAGGATTACATCCATGGGGATACCATTGTCTAGTCCTATACTTATATAATTATGTAGTCTATTATAGGAAAATTTTTGTATGACTTAGGATTGTTTTATAGATGCTTATCCATATATTACAATGCCTTTTTATATTATTTATTTATTTTGAGTTTTGGTAACAGGGTAGGACCACTGAGACAAAAACAGTCCTATTTTCAGGGTCGACCCGGGTTTGCAACAAGCAAACAGAGACAATACATAAACATATATAGAAGCAGGGAAGATAAAAATAATTGAATATATAAAGTAGGTTGATAATTACAAATATACAAGTCAAAAAGGATGAAACAATTCAGAAGGTATACACATTTCAGCAGTAGTAATCATGGGTAACAGGTAAGAGTACTGGCTATGACTACAATCCACAGAGACAAGAGCAGCAGAATGAAGAGCGAGGGAGAGTGTGTGTGTGTGTGGGGGGGGGAGACAAAGTAAGGAAGCACATAGAGGTAGGTTAGAGGGGACAGCTAAGGGAAAGGTAGGAAGAAAGGAAGAAAAAAGTGCATTAACGGAAGCATGAGCAAATAGCAGAGGCAGAAAGGGAGGCAGTCAGATGGGTTTGCAACATGGAAAGAGTGCAACAGGATAGTACGGAGGGAAGAGAATTCCAGTTGGATACAGTTGCAAAGGAAAAGGAGCACCAGGCAATAGCCAAATGCAGTGAGGACTTTTCGGGGGGGGGGGCTGATCTGAGGGTTCTAAGGGCTTGTCTAAGATGTATGGTTTCACGAAGACAAGGAAGTGTGAACTTATGGACCAGTTTATGCACTAAACTTAATGTTATAAACCTTAGTTTTGATGTATAAGGTAACCACCCCAGCGAGGAGAGAACATCACAATGGTGGTGATGGGCATCAACCCCCAGAGCGAATCTACCCACCCTATGGTAGGCCTGGGAGAGGAGAGACATGGAAGAGGCATTAGTAGAGAACAGTAAGGGAGCACCATAAGCGAGGAGTGGAAGAAGGGATGAGGTTGCAATCCTGAGGCAGGAGGCAGAAGTGAGGAAAACACAGATGTGAAACAGGAGACCAAGTTTTTGGTTAAGGGTTTTACTGACATTAGAGACACGCGCTCTAAGAGAGAACGAGGTGTCAAGGGTGATACCCAGGTACCTAAAGGAATGGACAGACTTAAGAGTTTTGTGCAGGTGGAAAAATCCTTTTCCGCAGTGGTGAGAGCACTGTGGGAGGGGGTAGATGGACAAGTGCTTCTGATACATTTATGTGTAACACATTGTTATGAAACGTTTTATGCCTGATACTGGAATATAATGTTTAGTTTTTTTTTTTTGTTTTTTTTTTAGAGTATTTTGTTAGGGTATAATTTTAGTTAGTTTTGTTTTGCTTAGTTATAATAGTTATATTTTGTTATTTGTATGTTGTATTTTAAATTCTCTTATTTATATATTTTGGTGGGGTTTTGTATTAGTTGTGTTACTATGTGTTGGAATGAAAATAGGACAGTCGGCTATTATTCCCCCTCCAGGCTCAGGGATCTCCGTCCCTTCTCCTGTCCCCCCCTGTCGCTGGGAGTCTATAGAAGGTGTAGGGCTCTGGGGATTGTGAGGGGGAGGAGGAGGGTTGGGGCTGGGCCTGGGGGGATGGAAAGGAGCAGGCGGATAGGGATTGTGAGGTCAAGGAGATGCCCTGGGGCTAAATGGGCTCAGAAGAGGGTTCTCCCTGTCTTGTGCCCATACCCAAGGGTTCTGGTTATTAGCAGGTAACGCGTCATCGTCGAGTCCGATCCTGCACGAGCTGTGTTGTGCAATGCTAGGTCCATTAAAACAAGACGGCTATTATAGCCGATCTTGTTGGGTCAGCTGACCTAGCTTGCATCACCGAGACCTGACTGGATGAAAATGCTGGGCCAGTATTAGCCGCAGCAGTTCCGCCGGTACTGTGATACACCGCCGAGGCAGGATCGGAGGGCGGGGTGATGCCATTTGTTTTAAATCAGAATCGGCCTGGTGGAGGTACCGTGGGAGTCACCGATCCTTTGAGTGTGTCTTAGGCGAGGTGTGGGGTGCAGGATACTTCGTGATATTGTCCCACCAGGTGACGGGAACGCTTTCCTGCAGGAAGTCGAGACTTCATTGTCGACCTATTACTGGGGTCCCCAGATGGTTGGTTCTGGGTGACTTCAATGCCTGGGTCAACGATGAACTCTCAATTTTTGGTCAAGACTTCCTCCAGTTGATGTTATCACTGGGCTTCACACAGGTAGTTTCCTCCTCGACCCATATTGGTGGGCACTCATTGATCTGGTGTTCCTTCTGGGGATGGGGATATCTGATTTGGTGGTGGAACCACCTGATGGTCTGACCATCACTCCATTAGGTTCAATTTTGAGGCCCCTATTAGGTCAGCTCTTCGAAATGGTCCGCACCGCCATTGAGGGGTGTGTCCCAGATGACCTGATGGCGTGCTGGACCTATCGGACCTTTTCGATAGATTGCTTGGATCCAGGTGACCTAGTACAGGCCTATAATAGGGCAGTTACAGGGGCCCTGGATTCTATTGCACCTGTTCGTGTTCATCCGGCCACTCTTTCGCCCCAGGTCTCCGTGGTTTGATGAGACCATGAGGGAGTTGAGGAGGGTAGGACGAAGGCTGGAGAGGCGTTGGTGGAAGTCTGGTCTGGATGATGACAAACTTAGTTTGATGGACCATTATATGGCCTATCAATCCGCAATCTCTCATAAGAAGGCAGAGTTCCTGTCCAGGGAGATAGCGGCTGCACAGAATAGACCAGCCCAGCTCTTTCGGACTGTGGACAGACTGTGCAATCTAGTCTGTCTTCAGCCCGGGAGGGCCTTTTCCACAGAACGATGTGAGGAGTTTGCTCTTTTCTTTGCAGATAAGGTTGCCAAAATCAGATCGGATCTCCGCTCTTCCCTCTCCAATGGGGGTAGTTATGGTCGGCCGGAGATGTCAAACACCCAGTTTACATGATCTGACTTCAGCCTCCCCAAAATCGAGGATATTGTGATGGTCATCCGAGCGCTACGACCAATCACCTATGATTTGGACCCTGGCCCCACATGTCTCTTAGTGGATTGTGTGGATAAAATTGGCCTAGTCCTGGCTTTGATAGTCTGGAAGTCTTTGGAGAGGGATCTTTCCTGAACCCTTAAAGAGGCTATAGTTAGGCCTCTTTGAAGAAGTCCTCCTTAGACCCAGACTGTCTAGCAAATTACAGACCAGTCTCTAACCTACCCTTTGTGGGTAAGGTTATTGAGAAGGTGGTCGCACTGCAATTGGAGGATCATCTGACCAACAACAATATCTACGATGCTCTCCAGTCTGGATTTAGGAAAAGGCATAGTACCGAGACAGCACTTGTTCGTGTACTAAATGACCTCCTAATAGCGAGAGATCGTAGGACCCGTTCTATCTTGGTTCTTCTTGATCTCTCTGCAGCATTTGACACTGTTGATCATGGGGTGCTGTTGGAGCATCTGCGGTCCATCTGTGGATTATCTGGTATGGTACTCAGGTGGTTTAGATCTTACCTCGAAGGTAGGACTCAGAGGGTGGTGTCGGGAATTTTTTCCTCGGCATCAGTCTCCCTGCCTTGTGGGGTACCACAGGGCTCTATTCTAGCGCCTATGCTATTCGTGGTGTGCATGCTGCCTTTGGGAGCGATTATAAGACGATACGGACTGGGTTTTCATTGCTATGCCGATGATACCCAGCTGTATATGTCTTTTGTGCCAGGCCAGGATGCTGCCTTGTCGGTATTTAATAACTGCCTTGCAGAAATCCAAGATTGGATGAATGGGAGTTGGTTGAGGTTAAACCCCAAGAAAACTGAGGTGTTGGTTGTGGATAAAGGTCGCTGTGAGGCGGGTTTACCAGCTGGATCGCACTCTGGCTTATGGCTTGCAGGCGCCCACTGACAACCTCAGATCAGGTGCGGAATCTTGGTGTAATAATTGATGACCGCTTGACGCTTAAAGCTCAGGTGTCAGCGGTGGTCAAAACTTCCTTTTTTCATCTGAGGAATATCGCCAGGGTGAAGCACCTGGTTCCTCCAGAAGATCTTCCAGCATTGATCCACGCCTTTGTTACCTCCCGCCTTGACTATTGCAACTCCCTGTACCTAGGCTATCGGGTTGAGCTTTCTCGCTGCCTGCAGCTAGTGCAGAATGCGCGCAGGTTGTTGACTGGTTCTTCTAGATACAGTCATATAATGCCTGTGCTCTGTGGACTGCACTGGCTGCCAGTATTTTGGCGAATCACCTTCAAGGTCGGTCTTCTGACCTATAAAGCTCTACATGACCAGGGACCAACTTACCCTGAAAGAGCTCCTTTGCCCCTACTGTCCCTCCCGCCCCCTCCGATCCACTGACGAGGGATTGCTGGAGATTCCCAGGGTCTGTTTGAAATCTTCGGGGGCTAGGTCATTTAGCTTTGTGGCCCCGACCCTGTGGAATTCTCTACCTCGTCAGGTGCGAAATAGTCCGACTGTCCTGAGTTTTAAAGGAGCCTTGAAGACCCACCTTTTTAGTATAGCTTTTAATGATTTATAATAGTTTTAAATTCTGTTTATTTATTGTTTTATGATATTGTGCAGGCACTTTGGATTGGAGCAAAGTGCCTTTTATAAATAAAAATTGATTGATTGATTGATTGATTGATCACCATTTAGGGAGGAAAGCCATAGAAATAGACCAGGTATTTCAAGTTAATTCAAATATTTTGATTACAAAATGGGAAAACTCAGGTATCTCACTCACATCCATTAGACACATAAATAAATACCTTAGGTGACAAATATAAATAAATGCCCCTTTGTGATACTAGTGATTAAATATGAATAATAAAAAAATAACAAAAAAGGCTAGGGTAAAGCTAAGCCCTGAAATAAGTACTTTAAATATTTAAGACAGCGTAAGTCAAACATAGATCTAATACAAAATGTAAACAGTAGTTAATTCAATCAGGTCATGCTTCAAAGTAGCTGCAGATCAAATCAAGGCACCTAAAGAAGCAGATAGGAGAAAAGCACACAAATGTGAGCAAACTGTGACTAAGTCAATGAATAAAGAATATCTCAATCATTTAGAATATTAATTCTTTCTATTATCATTGTCTAACAGCAACATATATATGAAAAAGAAAAAAAGGTTTTATTCAAAAATGCATGTAAGATCACACTGAAAGGAACAGGGTACGTTTGGCAGGGGAGAGGGGGGGAAGAAAAGAACGTTCTTGCATATACATTACAGATAGAGATAAATACACCAGTCTTCATTTAATCCATCTGGTGTACAATCACCAAGTTAGAAAATGAGTCTCCCTTCAAGTTGAGATAGTATGTTAGTTCTATCACCTCCGGAACATGATGAATGCCCATGAAATAGAAACTACTCAGTTCTGAGCTGTGCTTTTCATGCCAATGCTTTCCCACAGCGGTGTCACTTTCTGGATTACTAATAGAGCAAATGTGCTCTTGAATACGTTCTTTAAAGAGCAGCCAACACCTTTAGGAAAACTTCAAAAAACAATGTTCAGATACAGCTCAGCTGTTATTTCATATATTTTCTACATAATTCTACAGATTTCTCCTCTTCATTATTTATTAGTGAAGAAATTTCCACAAAAACAAGATTTAGAGTTCATCTGCCTCTATAGGTTATTCCCTGCTTGAAATCATAATGCTTTGTTGTGACATAACAGTCTGTTGTCATGGCAACAACTGTGATGTCACAGAGTAGTATGACATCAAGTTGGGAAGAAGCAATAGGAGCTGATGAACCGTCAAGGAACAACAATCCTGTTTTTATGCATATGATCCCAGTAATAAATAATGTGGATGAGTAATACAAAGTTAATGAGAAATTTAAAGCTGCTTTGTGTCCAGATATTATGGTTTGCAGTGTTCTTCTTGAGGCATCAGTAGCTCTTTAAGGGTCTGCCAACATACAGCATAAGGCATGTACACCAAAGGGCATATATCGTACAAGCTGTATGACAGGTAATGAAATGTCTGACCATATGGTATGTGTGGTTTGCAGGACTTGTGAATCTTTTAACCTGTGAAGTAAACTTTGCACATTAGTTTCCACAAGGAAAGAAACCAATAGGCACATTTCTGCAAAAAAAAGATTTTTTTATACTCCTGAAGATGACTGCGTACCACTTTACCCTTTATATCTGTCCCTCTACAAAGACCACTCTCAACCGACTATCAGTTACTGAACTTAAATCTTCATCAGCCTCTGAAATGGGCCAGGCCCTTTTAAGGGCTCCTGCTACCCTTTGTGTAATGGAATTAAATTCTGTAATAAAGTTAACATGCTCAAATGAATTTGAAGAGGTATTTTGGGGTATCAAAAGCTCTTTCCTATCTCTGGCTCTGGCATGGGCACATACTTGATTCACTAACTCTTCCCCATATGCCCTTTCAGGAAACCTGTCCCTTAAATCCTGGGTTTGAGCATCAAATTTGATGAGATCAGAACAGTTTCTGTGACTGTTTTTACTGGACTCCAATAAATTTGCACTTCACACTTTCAGCATTTGCCCATCTATCACACCCATATATAAAGGTGGGGACCGCTCCTCTGCTAACAATTACCGCCCTATCTCCATACTTCCTCCCCTCTCCAAGGCCCTAGAGAGGATTGTTTCTGATCAGCTCACTGAGCACCTAAATAAATATAACCTTCTCTGCAAACAACAACATGGTTTCCGCAAAGGGCAAAGCACGACTACTGCCCTGCTTGAACTTACATCACACATCCAAAAAGGCCACATCACGGGTGAGATCTTCATAGACCTCACAAAGGCTTTTGATACCATCCACCATTCTCTTCTCCAAACCTCCTTGATCAGCCTGTGTCTCTCTCAGGAAGTCGTAAGATGGTTCTCTGACTACCTTTCAAACCGGACCCCACAGGTCAAAATTGGCAATGCCCTATCCATCAAATCTCCTGCCCTCTCAGGTGTCCCACAAGGGTCCATTTTGAGTCCTCTTTTATTCAGCCTCTTCCTAAACTCCCTCCCTGAACCCTGCCCCTCCAACCTATTACTATATGCAGATGATGCTGTCATCTTCTCCTCCAGCACAGCCCCCCTTCAACTTCACCAGTCCCTCCAGTCCTCCTTCAGCTCTGTCAAAAGCTGGTTCTTCTCACAACGCCTTATTATTAACTATAAAAAAAACAAAGTTATGCTATTTGCACATCTGCAGAATGCCAGGACGGGGCTTTTCCCTCAAATACTAACGGTAACCCAGACTCCCCTGGAACTAGTGGATTCCTTTAAATATTTGGGCATCACCTTGGACAGTGGCCTTACCTATCACGAGCATATTCACCAACTATCTAAGGCCCTAAATATTAGGCTAGGTCTTTTGCATGGTTTCAAACATTGCCTTACCCCTGATGCCCTTAGGCTTGCTGTCTCCTCCTTGGTACTCTCTCTGCTCAACTATGGCTTACTGATTTTTGGAGGGGCAAGCACCTCAGCCCTTGGTAGACTTTGACTTGTCCTAAACAAGGCCTGTCATCTTGTCTTGGGGTGTGATAGACTCACCCATACCTGTTCACTATATAAGGACACCAATTAGCTTAACCTTGACAACAGAATCAGTATTCACACCTGCATTCTGGCAAAAAAAATCGCCTTAGGCCTCTCCTCCTCGGTCCTCGCCCCTTTAATCACCACGGACTCCAAAGTTAAACACACCCGTAGCTCAGACACCCATCTCTTCTCTATTCCTTCCTGTTGTACCACTCAATTCCAAAGATCCTTCAGCTATAGGGCCCCCTTGTGGATGAACAGCCTACCCTCCTCCTTGGTTTATGAACAAAGAATTGGTCAATTTAAAACTCACCTTAGGGTCCACCTCCTGTCCACAAGTGACTGTGATTGTACCTGAACCTGGACCCTCCCTTCCCTTTACCACTGACAATGGCCTCCGGCCCGCCTCCTACTCATAGTTCTTAATTCTAGTCTTCCTGGGGTTGTTATGCATCCTGCTTTTTTAACTGTCTTAAACTGCTCTAGAACCTGAATGTTAGCCTGACTGTTCCTTGTAACAAACTGAATTTTTACTCTGTAACAATCACTGTAATGCTTGTCTGTACCTAATCTATGTGATATGGAACCTTTGTAAAGGAGTCTTTGACTCAAAGGTATTCTTTCTGAAATCTGAAATAAAATAAAAAATAAAGCTATGTCCCATTTTGAAATGAGCATTAGAAGCAATTGAAAACAGACTGTCTCAGCCAGCACCTCCCTCAGCTACAACAGGGAGTGTAACCAACTGGAAGACTGGGGAAGTATTACCAGCTGGTTTTATTTTCTCACTCACACTGCAGCCCCAAACCCTGCCCCCCCAGTAAGCTGTACTCAGTGCTAAAAAAAAACCCTCCTTCAGCATTCCTTTAATCTGTAGTATCTCTTCCTAACCTCCACTCCACTCCACTGAATAGGCACACTCACAGGAAACCTCCCCACCTAAAGGGGAGGCAATATTGGCATGGAGATCCCCCCCACCACTGCGGCCTCAGCGGTCCCCCTTCTCCTCTATGCAAGCGGGCCAGTCAGGTTGGCTAATGACATGGCCGGCAGAAGTTGGGGGCCCAGCAAACTGGTTGGCAAGATCGGGCAGCCCACGGCAGAAGAAGGAAGGAGAGTCAGGAGCAGGGATGGGGCAGGGTGCCTGGGGGTTTAAAAGTTCCTGCCTGGTGCAGCCCTGGTCTCTTTGCTTTCTCTTCACTGGGCACACCTCTGAATTTTTATTCCAGCACACATTTCAGTGGATCGGCCGCTCCACGTGGCCTGCCAGCGTTATCTCAGCGCGGCCTACCGGCCCCTTGGCCTTCTCGTCCATGGCTTTATTTAATTTCGGACTTTCTCTGGGTCTGTGTTTGTCAGCTTGCCAGGTTGTTTGCTTTCTGCCTGTGGCCTGTTTCCTTTTGGGGCATTTTCATGCATTTTTTTCTGTCTCCTTGTGCTGCACTTGGGGTCGGCTGCTTCTCTGTCTGTTTCTGGTCAGCCTGCTCCTGTTCCCAGCTCAATGGCAGCTTCCGGCTCTGATAACATCTTGGATTTGCTATCCCAGGTCAGAGCACTGGCTGAATCTAATGGCTCAGCTTGGCTGCACCAGGTATTGAGTGCGGGGTCTGGGGGTGTGATGGCCGGCCAGGGGCCTCCAGGGGAAAAGAAAATGTAAACAAGCAGGCTGGTGGTAGGGGGAGTCAGGGCAGGGGCAAGCAAGGTCAGCTGCCCTCCTTCTTCCCTCCGGCTTGGGCAGACCATGCCTATGCTGCAGCCAGGACCCCAGCTGGGCCTGAGTCTGTGGTGGAGGCTGGTGGCCTGCTCCCTGCCCTCCCCTCCTCCGCTGGT
Organism: Neoceratodus forsteri; assembly: GCA_016271365.2. NCBI lineage: Eukaryota > Metazoa > Chordata > Ceratodontiformes > Ceratodontidae > Neoceratodus > Neoceratodus forsteri. Next base: position 1,114,767,923 of record CM028131.1, read on the forward strand.
GCTGCCCTCCCCTCCAGGACAACTTGCATTGTGGACCCGGCCTTCCCTGTTGTTTTCCCTCCTGGCCCCCCTCGGGACTGCAGCTCCCCCTTCCCTACAGCTGGGGTTTCAGCTCCCCTTCCCTCGGCAGTCTAGAGGATGAAAAGGACTGCAGATGACCAGATGGGTAGCTCCCGGAAGTTCGCCAAAGTGCCGGGTATGATGGATGCCCAGGGTGAGTATTTATTCCCTACCAGAATGGTCTTGTGGTTGTGAGGAAGAGGTGAGGCATCTGTCGGTGGTGAATATAGAGGCATCCAGTGCAAGTGGACTAGGCAAGGGAGCTAGCGGGATAGGGGGTATAGAGGTAGGAGGGCAAGAAGATTGTTTGCCACTGGGCACCCCGTCCTGGGGGAAGGAACTGGCTGGGCGGGTTGATAAAGTGGCTGAAAACGTGGCTTTGATCCAGGGCATATTTACTGAAATGATGGGGGTTGTGGCCTCTTTGTGCACTAGAGACCAGCACAGTGGTCCTCTGGGAATGGAGGGGTGGGTAGGTGAGTGGTGGCTAACAGAGAGGGGGGAAGAGCCCACAGCTGTGAGCTCTTCCCTCTCTGCTGTCCCTGTGAGCCTTCTGGTGCATAGCAACCCACATGCGACTGTTCTGGGGATAATAGCAACCAGGCAGGGCAGTGCTCCGGCTGGGATATAGGCTGGGGGAGGAGTGAAGGTTCCCCCCTCTCCTGCAACTGCAGGCATGGCTGATGGGTTGGGACTGGACTTTGCTGCTATGCTCCAGCTCCTCGGAGTGGAAATCCAAGAGCTAAGAGCAGGCACATCATCCTGCAACCCGGGATCACTGGGGTTGCATGTGCCTTAGGCCTTGAAGAAGAAGGCATGGAAAAAGGAGTATATTGACATTTTCTCCCTTCTTTACAAAGAGGAAGAAATGAAGGAGACAGAGAAAGACAAGGAGGGTAAAGGGGAGAAAAAGGAGAAGAAGAGGGAGAGCAAAGTCAAGAAAGATATCTTAACCTGGATAGCTTCATTTAATGTGCTGTCTACAATCATGCTAGAAAAGGAACCAGAAGAAGCACTGGGGTTAATCAAGTATCAGGATCACATCCTGAAAGCATGCTATTCCTTTGGTGGTGAAGCTTGGCGGGGATATGATGAGAAATTCAGGAGACGGATGGCTTCAGACCAGTCAGTTAGGTGGGGCAGAGTGCAAACTTTCCTTTTTCTAGAACAGATGTGCCCACGGCGGCCCTTTCTCAGGCAGTGCACAAACGTGGTTTTCCTGTCATGGGATATATCCCGGGGACACAAGGGGAAGGGAATTGCTGGAGGCACAACAAAGGATCATGCCCATACCAAAGCAACTGTAAGTATAAACACAAATGTCAAGGGTGCGGGGGGCCCACACCCAGGGTTCAAATGTAAGAAGAACAGCAGCCCCGGTGGTGGCTCCAGCATGAGCAACCCTGGAAAAGGCGCCTTTGCAAAATGATTATGCATCCCTTCTTTCTTGGTTAACACAGTACCCTAGCAGAGTAGTGGCGTTGGAATTGATGAATAGATTTAAATATGGTTTTAAGATCCCCTACCTGGGCCCCCAGGTCGCCCGTGAGACAGGCAACCTTAGATCGGTGGTGGACCACCCTGGAAAGTTGGATGAGAAAATAAAGAAAGAGGTAGTGCTGGAGAGAATAGTGGGTCCATTTTCCACGCCAACTCTGGCTAATCTGTGGGTTTCTCCCCTGGGACTGGTACCTAAAAAGGCCCCAGGGGAGTTCCACCTCATTCATCACCTTTCTCTCCTGAGGGGAGATTCAGTCAATGACCAGATAGACCCCAAACTCATGTCTGTATCATACACATCCTTCGATGTGGTAGTACAAAGGGTGCAGAGGTGCGGCCCTGGGTCTTTAATGGCCTAGGCAGATATTGAATCTACTTTTCACCTTATCCCAGTTCACCTGGCTGATTTCTGCCTGCTAGGCATGAGGGTTCTGGGGCAATATTTTGTTGACTGTTGCATGCTGATGGGCTGCTCAATTTCCTGTGCCATTTTTGAAAAGTTCAGACTTTCCTGAACTGGGTGGTCTGTACGGCCACTGGATAGAGTCCATCATCCAATACCTGGATGACTTCCTTTTCATTGGTCCCAGAGGGCTGGACATGTGCAACAGTGTGCTAGCTGGCTTCCAGGTCATAGCCAAAAATTAGGGTCCCACTGGCTGCAGACAAGACAGAGGTCCCCTGCACTAGGCTCACATTCTTGGCCATTGAGCTTGATTCAGTGGCCGGGGTGTCTAGGTTGCCACAAATGAAAGTACAAAAACTGACTGGGCTGGTAGAAAAGCTAATGGGAGCCAAATAGGTGACGTTACAACAGTTACAAGAATTGCATGGGCACCTAAACTTTGCATGTAAAGTCATACCCATGGGGAGCCCATTTTGCAGATGGCTGGTGAGGGCCATGGCTGGGATCCAGGCACCACACCACTTTATGTGGGTGCATAAAGGCTTAAAAGCCAATTTAGGCACCTGGTTAGAGTTCCTGCACTCATTTAATGGAGTGACACTATGGCAGGCACCAGCCATTACCAACTGGGAGCTGAAGTATTTTACGGATGCTTCTAGTGGGATGGGTTTCAGGAGCTACTGTCAAGGTGAGTGGTGCACAGCAACATGGACTCAAGAGTGGCAAGACTGCGGGTTGACCAAGAACTCCCCATTGTAGTTGCCCTGGAGGTATGGGGAGAAAAACTGTCCAACAGGCTTTTGGTCTTCTGGTCCGATAATTTGGGGGTGGTGCAGGTCATTAATAGGCAGTCTGTGAACTGCAAGAAAGTGTGCAACTTGCTACCGAAATTTGTGTTATCATGTTTGAGGCTGAATGTCACATTTAAGGCCAAACACGTACCAGGTGCTGACAACAAAATTGCTGATGCACTTTCTCGTTTTCAGTGGCACAGTTTTCGGATGCTGGCTGTCGAAGCCATGGAAGACCTGCTGGCCCTCCCCGCCTGGTTGTGGAACAACAATTGGGTGGGATCTGGCAGGTAATATCTAAGTCAGTAGCTCTGGTAACATGGAACGCCTACAGTGGGGAGGTATCCAAGTATTTGGATTTCTGCAGGGTCAAGGGGATACATGACCCAGGGTCTGGGTCACTGAGAGCCATACTGGGGTTTCTAGTGGAACTCATGGGTGACGGGATATTTCATTCATCGGCTGTGTCAATGCTAGCCAGGGTGTCATTTTTCAGAAAATTGGTGGGGCACAGTAATGTGACACAACAATTTGCTGTGTGGAAGTTCATGGAGGCTTAGGCATGGCAGGCACCGCCTCTCGTGGACAGCAGGAAGCCCATTTGAATTAATGGGTTGAGGGCCCTGGTGCACTCACTACAGAGCTGCACTAACAGCGATTATGAGCACCAGCTTTTCCAGGCAACATTTTGTCTGGCCTTCTTCTGGGCCTTCCGTATCAGCAAGCTGGTGGCGGCAAATAAAGCTGATAGAGTGGGAGGTCTTCAGATGGGGAAGTGCAGTTCCTGGGTTCATCAGTTAACAGCTGGCTACCCAGATTAAAGACTGATCAACAGGGCAGGGGGACACAGGTCACCCTGTATGCAGCCACCCTCCAGAATATTTGCCCGGTGCATGCAGTAACATAATTTGTTGCCGTCTGTCGGGCAGGGGGCAGGTGCGGATTCATGCTGATGGGGTTCCACTATCAAGGTATCAATTTGGCTGGATGTTAAAAATTTGCTTGGAAGCTTGTGAGTGTGACCCAAGCCAATTTGGCACCCACTCATTAAGAATTGGCACGGCCAGCTCTGCAGCTTGCATGGATTTGGCAGAAAATGAGATTAAGCGGCTCGGGAGATGGAGAACCTGGAGATTTTAGGAGTTATATTCGGCCAGTACACTTGCAAAACTAATCTGTGTTCTTCCTTCCCCATTGTCTATTAGGATCAAGGAACCCAAAGCGTGTATTGATATTGGGATCGTCTTATATATTCTAGACCTGGAAGAGGGTAGAGGCCAGGGTCTATGGACAGAATCTGAGCTTACCGAGGGAGGATGCCATTATACAGTGGTTTGGGGTGTGGGGCATGAGATGGGAACAACTGATGTCCTGTATCCAGCAAAACAGAAAAAGATTTAGCACACCAGACGTTTTAGTAATACACTTTGGGAGTAACAACCTTGGGAAGCAGGCCATGGTGGAAATAATCCTGTGGATTAAATGGGATTGGGCCATGCTTTTTTCCAATTGCTTAACCAGGAGTGGTACACTAAGCTGAAAGCTTGTTTACAGGTGCGACCTGGGAGCACAGGGAAGTTACGTGACTTGCTCAGTATCACATAGTATGCAAGTGGGGGCTGTGGGATTCAAACCCAGATCTTCAGATGTGCAGCTCAGAGCCTTAAACCTCTGCGCTATACTGCCTCCCCGCTGCGGAACCTGTTACCCAGATGCTGGCTCATGTGGTCAGACATGCTGTTACAACGGCTCTGGCAACACGCCTGTGAGCCCAAGGCCATTGACTAGGTGAGGGTTAAGCTAAACAACTGGTAAATTCATGGGCCAGCTGAGTGGCTGCACCATTGCCCATGAGGAAATAGATGTGGTAATTGCAGGGATTTATCACAAGGATGGGGTTCACCTTTCTGATGTGGGGGCTGATATATTTAATGTGGAGATGTACATCAAATTGGAGAACATAATTAACAGAAAATAAGACTGTAAGCAGCCAGTTGGGGGGGAAGGGAGGCATAGGCAAGGTGTTGCCATGCCATCCTTATGGTGTTTGGGGTGCCTCGGGGAGGCCTGTGTGAGTGTTGTACTCTGATCCCTGCTGGCCTGAAGCTGTGTAGTGGAGGGTCGGAGAGGCAGGGAAAAGTGGGGTGTCCTCACCCTGTTGGGGTGGGCAGGGCAGGGGTGGAGAGTTTGGAGGAAGCCCACCCACCTCTTCTCGTGCGGCTGAGGTGGAGGGGGCCCCTCTAGGAGGCCAGGAACTGAGGTACCTACGGAACGTTGTTATGGTCTCGAGTCCTGGCTATATGATGTGCATACTTCAGGTGCTTGTATATAGAAAAAAATCAATGTGAATTTATGTAAAAGTTTGTTTGTTTGTTTGTTGAATTTTGTTGACCCGGTAAGCTCACTGGGCTTAGAAGTCACCTTTTCAGGGGGACCGGAGGATACAGATGGTATGCAACTGCAATTGAACCAGATTCAGCTATTGGTGGTATTTTTAGTGAATAAGGGAAATTTGGCCAGGACACTGGGGAAATTCCCCTACTCTTTTTGATAAGTGCCATGGGATCTTTAACATCCACCTGAACTTCCAGCAATCCAGGCAGATGGGACCTTGGTTTAATGTCTCATCCGAAAGACGGCTGTGATATAAATTGTATCAAACCTCTTATGAATAGAATGTAAAGGATGATGTTTATGTTTTAATTATCAGTAAAGTTGTGCTGCTGCCTTAGAACCCAGAGAAAACTGGTGTGGTGTAATGTTTTTATACAAAGGGGGCAGACCGGGGACAGGGATAGGAACCTCTGTGTTCAAAGGAAGCCTCCCCACCTAAGGGGGAGGTGATATTGACATGGAGTTTCCCCCTACCACTGCAGGCCCTGCGGTTCCCTCTTCTCCTCTATGCAAGTGGCCTAGTCAGGTCAGCTAGTGACATAGCCGGCAGAAGGGGGGGGGGCGGTCCCTGCAAGCTGGTTGGCAAGATTGGGCAGCCCGCAGCAGAAGAAGGAAGGAAAGGTGAGGATGAGGCGGAGCACTGTGGGGTTTAAAATTCCCCACCCAGTGCAGCCCCAGTCTCTTTGCTTTCTCTTGCTGGCATGTCTCTGAATTTTTTCCCACCCTCCCTCCCTTTCTCTGGGGAGCACAAGGCCATGGCTAATAGAGAATGGCTATGAATTAGCCAAATTAAGGCATGTCACACACAACAATTACAAGCGGGTTGGGGGGTCCTCAGGGAGGCCTGGTGAGTGTTGTACCCTGATCCCTGCTGGTCCGAAGCTGTGCGGCGGAGGTTCAGAGAGGCAAGGAAAAGTGGGGAGCCCCCACCCTGTTGGGGTGGGCATGATAGAGGTGGAGAGTTTGGAGGAAACTCACCCACTTCTTCTCATGCGGCTCAGGTGGAGGGGGCCCCTCCAGGAGGCTGGGAACTGAGGTGCCTCTGGAAAGTTGTTATGGTCTCGACTATATGATGTGTACACTTTAAGTGCTTGTATATAGAAAAAAATGATGTGAATTAATGTAAAAGTGTGATGTATATTGTATCAAACCTCTTATGAATTGAATGTAAAGGATGATGTTTATGTTTTAATTATCAGTAAAGTTGTGCTGCTGCCTTAGAACCCAGAGAAAACTGGTGTGGTGTGATGTTTTTATACAAAGGGGGCAGGACAGGGATGGGGATAAGAACCTCCGTGTTCAAAGGCTAAATCACCTCCATCAATCAGTTACACTTTCATGCAATCTGGTAGTTTGGTCTAACAAATTCAGCCCACCACCACCCAAACTAATAAACAGCAGAATCCTTCTGCATGGTCAATTGAAGCTCCTCAAATCACACCTTAGACAACAAGACTGGTCACCTATCTTCCATGCATTGGATGTCAACTCTGCGCTTGACTTCTTCATCAGCTCCTTCAATGCTGCCTGTGACATCTATGCCCCCTTCAAAAAGAGGAAAGTAAAAGGCCTTAGCAATCCATGGCTCACTGCTGATCTCCTAACATTGCTGAAAGCTAGGGAGCACCTCTGGTTTCAGGCTCAGGCCACTGGTAGGCAAGAAGATATACAAAACTACAAACATGCCCGAAATGACTGCACCAAAGAAATACGCCTGAAGAAAAGTAACTATTACAAAGATGCCCTCATAAACACTTGGGGAACGGGGAAGTCCTTCTGGAATAATCTCAAGGAAGTTACTGGAAAACTGCCCAAAACATCACCTTAAATGTTGGACGTGGATATCACTATAACTCTTGACCCTTCCACTATAGCTAACACGTTCAATAATGCATTCACTGACCTCAGTAGTGTTTTTCCTCCAGACTTCTTTGATGAAGACCTCCCTCCTGTACCCTCCTCCACCCCCCACCCCATTTACCAAATCACCCCTTTTACTTCAGAGCAGTCAGGACACATGAAGTCCATTGATACGTCAGTAAAGCAATTGCTGGATCTAGAATAAGTGGCAACTCATTCAACCTCAAACTGCTGTCCTTTACTCTTGATGACATGCTATGTCCTCTAACTTGGATTTTTAACCTCTCCTCACCCTAGGCCAGTTCCCTGATAGATGGAAATCTGCCACCGTGACACCAGTCCACAAGATTGGGGGCAAGGTCTTTCATAGAAACATAGAAACATAGACTCTGACAGCAGATAAGGACTGCTAGGCCCATCTAGTCTGCCCATTTCCCTACCTACAGGATAGGCCGCAGATCCTAGTTAACCAACAGCCTATTTCTTCCTACCCCCCACAAGAATTGCCTTATGTCTGTCCCATGCATTCTTGAATTCTCCCACAGTTCTAGACCCCACAACCTCCTCAGGAAGGCTGTTCCATGCATCCACTACCCTCTCTGTGAAATAATACTTCCTCACATTGCCCCTGAACCGCCCTCCTTCTATCCTTAAATTGTGTCCCCTTGTTCTTTCAAGTCTCTTTTTCTGAAAGATGCTACCCTCTTGGACTTTGTTGATTCCACTGAGGTACTTAAAAGTTTCTATCATGTCCCCCCTCTCCCTTCTTTCCTCAAGGGTATACATATTAAGCTCCTTTAGTCTCTCCTCATTCGGCTTCTTGCAGACCCTGCACCATTTTAGTTGCCCTCCTCTGGACTGCCTCTATCCTGTCTATGTCCTTGCGGAGATGGGGTCTCCAGAACTGGACACAGTACTCCAGATGGGGTCTCACCAACTGTCTGTACAGAGGGATAACAACTTCCTGTTTTCTGCTGATTATGCCTCTCCCTATACATCCCAGTATACCCCCAGCCCTCCCTACTGCCTTCTCACATTGCTTGCTAACCTTAAGGTCATCTGATATGATTACCCCCAGGTCCCTTTCCTTTTTTGTTGTTGTTACTACCTCCCCACCCATTGTGTATTTTCCCTGGGTTCTTGTTTCCCAGGTGCATTATTTTGCACTTCTTTGCATTGAATCCTAGCTGCCATACTTCTGACCATTCCTCCAACCTTGCCAAGTCCCTTTCATCCTTTCCATGCCTCCTTGTGTATCAACCCTGTTGCAGATCTTTGTGTCATCTGCAAAAGGCATACTTTCCTTCCACTCCTCTGCAATGTCACTGATGAAGACATTAAAAGGACTGGACCCAATACTGAACCCTGCAGTACCCACTAGTAACCCCTTTCTTCAGAGTGGACTCCATTTACAATTACCTTCTGTGTCCTGTTGTCCAGCCAATGTTTTACCCAGGCTACCACCCTGGGTCCCACTCCCAGGCTGGTTAATTTGACTATTAATCTTTTGTGTGGGACTGTGTCAAATGCCTTGCTAAAGTCTAGGTAGGCCATGTCCACAGCCCCTCCCTGGTCTACTACTTTGGTCACCCAGTCAAAGAAATCTATTAGATTCATCTGACATGACCTTCCCGCTGTGAACCCATGCTGCCTTGTTTCATGGAAACTATAGGCCTATATCCATACTACCTCCCCTCTCTAAGGCCATTGAAAGTCCATGCTTCCATGTTTCCCACCCAACAGGCCCCCCACCTACTCCAAAACAAGCTTCAGAAGGGCTTTACCTCCATTGAAACCTGGTTTAGTAGTCAAAAGCTGGTTTTCAAGAAATCTATTAGATTCGTCTGACATGACCTTCCCGCTGTGAACCCATGCTTCCATGTTTCATGGAAACTATAGGCCTATATCCATACTACCTCCCCTCTCTAAGGCCATTGAAAGTCTGGCATCTGACCAGCTTATGGAATATCTGGACAAGTACAACATCCTTTGTAAACAACAGCACAGCTTCAGAAAAGGCCACAGCACCACATCAGCCCTCTTTGAATTCACAGGAGCAATTCACAACTCCCTGGACAATAATTACCTCACTGGTTCAGTCTTCATAGACCTGACCAAGGCTTTTGACACCATCCATCATCGAATACTCCTCACAGAACTGCTAAAAGCTGGGCTCTCCCCTGAGTCTACAACTTGGTTTAAGAGCTACCTGGAAAATCATTCCCAGATAGTGAAAATTGCCGATGTCCTCTCAGGTGCTAGACCCGTATGCTCAGGAGTCCCCAAGGGATCCATTCTCAAGCCACTCCTCTTCAGCCTGTTTTTGAACAATCTTCCACAATCCTGTCCGGAACAAGTCCTATCCTATGCTGATGATGCTGTCATTCACACCACCCAACAGGACCCCCACCTACTCCAAAACAAGCTTCAGAAGGGCTTTACCTCCATTGAAACATGGTTTAGTAGTCAAAAGCTGGTTCTCAACTGTAAGAAAACCAAGTCAATGCTTTTCTGTGGCTTCCACAACTAACATAGGCTTCACCAACTTAATATTACAAACTGCCTTGGTGCTGTTCTCAAACAGGTTCACTCCTTTAAATATCTGGGAATCACCGTAGACAGCAACCTATCCTATGGCATCCACATAGCGTCACCAAAGCTGCAAACACATGCATTGGTCTCCTCTACAGGCACAGGCAATGCCTTACCTCGGATGCCTTAAGGATAGCAGTTCAGAGCTCAGTGGTCTCGCTAATCGACTATGGTCTGATTATTTACGGCTCTGCAACTGACAGAGCCCTCAGGCGCTTATCCTTGGCCTTAAACAATGCCTGCTGACTCATCACAGGATCCCACTGTCCCACCCATACATGTGACCTCTATGCCCAAACAGGGTGGCTCCAGTTATCAAACTGTATGAAGCACCAAACTTGTCTAATTGCTAAGAAAATTATGCTACATCTTGCTCCCCCTTGAGACCAAACTCTTTCCCAATCAGCACGCAACCCCCGCCTCACCAGGGCTTCAGAAAATCAAATGCTGCACATTCCTCGGTGCTGCACCACATTGAGCCAAAGATGCTTTGTGCACCGAGCTCCTAGCTGGAATAATGGACTCAACAAAGACATCTCTTCTCTGCAAAAGCTAAGCCAGTTCAAAACCAACATTTGCCTCCACCTAGCTGCCTCTAGCTGCTGCGACTGTCCCTCATAATCTGATCTCCCCCTAGCACTTCTACTCCTACCCCCTCTCTCCCTCATCCTAGAGCCCACCCTCCTTTTTTGCCCCTACCCCCCCAAGCACTTTTTTGAGGCTTGACAAATGCCTATGGCTGCACCGCTCTTTTTGTGTCCATTCCAAGCCTCAGCTACCTCTGTCTACTCTGCCCCCTCTGGTACCCACATTCCTTAAATGTGATGTATTTCAGCTGCTAAAAAATGTCTGTACACCATTTCTGCATTGTTACTCAACTTTTGTAGTGTTTGTATTGTACCTCAATTGATGTGGAACCTTTGTAAAAGAGCCTTGGCTCAAAGGTACTTGTAATCCTAGACTCTAAATAATTAATAAATAAATAAATAAATAAGGAGTGCTAGCCACTTCCCCCTTCACTTAATGTGAAGGTACACAAAAGGATTATGGGCTGACCCTCCTCACTTCTTCCCTTTGCAAAGCTGTCGGGTAAAGTTCTGCCATAAAAACAGATCTAACTAGAGGTATGCAGCATTTATATCACTTACAGAAGCTGCAGAGTCATTTCAGTGGTGACCCACTTTGATGGAGAGTCCTTTCACTATTGCTAAACTTGAGTTCTGGCCAGGAGAGGAGGAGGCAGGTAAACATTTAATTACCAGCTGCTCATTCACTGCGTTGTCATAACAATGCTCACTATTAAATTACAGTATATACAGTGCTCCCTCTTTCATCTGCCAAACTCCATGCATTCTAAAACTTTTGGCAGATAAAAAAGGGTGGTGGATAATAGACCACAGTCAAAGGATGAGATAACTATTGGAAAATGGGACAGGAGCTCACACTGGTGGTAAGCATGGGAGGCAGATGGGGGATTGTATAAACAAGGGAGCACTGTATTTATTTATTTGAAAATTGGTGACCAGGAAAGGTGCACTGAGCTGAGGCTTGTTTCTAGGCATGACATGGGGGAAGGGGGAACAAGTGAGAAAAATAATACAGTAATTGGCATGAAAGCAACATGATGCTACAGTCAGTCAAAACTGATAACTGAAGCCTGCTACCGATAGTAGAAAGGCAACGACCTTAACAGCACAGTACATTACAACAAAACATGACCCTTCCAAAGAGTAGGCAGAAGAAAAAGTAAAAAAAAAAAAAAGGAAAATCTAGAACATGTATCTAAAACAGGTGAGTGCAATAAATTAGTAAGTGAGTAAAACTTTGTTAAGCACTCATTCCCTGAGGTTCAGGGCACCACACTGAGTTTAGGACAGCGTGAACATGAACAATTACAAATATAGAATCTTAAACAAATTACTTTAAACATAAATAAAATAAATTAAGTTATATTGCAAAAACAGTAGTTCAATTATAAGAAACAGATGTATTTATAAAAATATATTATAGGTCGCACCCCTGTAGTTGGGATTAAATCTTTGCTTCTATGGTAAACAGAACTGTAATAACTTCACAACTGTTCCAATGAGTTGCATGAAATTTGCCATGCCCACTAGGGATCAAAGATCTCTTAATATGGCAAGTTCTGTTCCAGTTGGAGGTGTGGAGGTGTGGATGCGGAGATACAGAGTGTCAAAAAACATGTAAATTACCGTTTTTTTTTGTCAAATTCTTTGTCACTGCTTTGCACAAAAACTGTATGGAATGTTGGTCTGATATTTTCAGGGTATATAGGTCTTGGGTCATAGTGGTGCCTTTTGAATGTTTGGTGAAACAATATTAATCAGTTCCAAAGTTATTACATTTTAAAGTTTCCCATTATTTCCTATGGGAAAAGTTAGATGTGTGTCTTGAAATAGAATTGATCGCAAATGCAGAATTCTCGTTCACAAACAAGGAATCCTGTTCCACAAATGCAGAATCCTACTTCTTGCTGCTGCCATCTTGTTTTTCCTTAGTGAGGGAAATTAACTTAAATTACAAAATAATAGTGATTTGGTAAACACCAACAGCTGTATTTACCTAATTGGGGCCCGAGGAATTAGTTTCTGGGGTTAGTTCTTTTTATAACTTATTGAGAAATGTGTTTTTTTTTTAATCTGTGGAAATCCTTTGTAGCAAATTGCAGAAAATGTTTACCCCAAAACAGGATCCTTTTCCACAGTTTGTGAAAAAGGATTTTCTTTTGCCACAAATTGTGCAAAAGGATTTGCAAAACAGCATCCTTTTTCATGATTTGCGAAAAAGGATTTTCTTTTTCTGCAAACTGTGAAAATGAAAGCTGGGAAAAGGATTTCTTTTGCGGAAAAATAAATTTTATATGGCTGTTTCTTTGTCACTTCATAGCAAAAAAATGATTGGGAATTTGGGGCTGAAATTTTCAGGGTACAAAGGGCTTGGCCCACAAACATGCCTTTTGCTGGTTTGGTGAAAATATATTACTTTGGCTTGGACTTCTGCAGATTTCAATTTTCCTTGATTTCCCATAGGATAACATTGTAATGGGAGGTTTAAGGAGTCATTTCTTTGTCGTGACCCTGTTAAGACACAGTTTCCAATTTTGCACTAAAATTTCCAGGGTACAAGGGGTGTGTGTCATCAATGTGATTTTTGGTGGTTTCGTGAAAATATATTAATCTGGTGTCAAGTTACACAGTTTTCCAAATTTGCTGTGTTTTCTATAGGATAAAATTGCAGTGTGAGGTGTGTTTTGATGCTGTATACTACAGGATGGCAGTGCAGGGTCCAGAGGGCCCTGTACTAACACACACACACACACACATATATATATATATATATATAGATACCATTATGGACTAATAGAAGCGTAGGGCCCAGAGGGCCCTGCGCTTCCACAGGGAAATAAGGATACAGTTACAAGCTTTCTTCATTTGTGGGTGGATGGATGGGAGGGCAGGGCCTGGGGGGCCCTGTGCTCCCATAAGCAAATAAGGATTCAGTTATGCTTTATCAAAAAGTAAGCAAATTCTTTGCAAACTAAATTTGTTAATGCATCAGTTAGGGTTACAGCAACAAATATTTGAAAAGGTGTTGTAATGGTTTCCCACCCTAAAACCACATCCCAACCCCACCCTCCATGCACCAGCAGGTGTCAGGGGTGTGTCTTGGGGTTCTCAGCCTTACCGCTCACCCCATTTTCCTGTACTATACCCATCTCAGCGTATTTACTCATGGAATGTGGTGAGCATTAGGACTGAGAACCCCAAGGCACACCCCTGATGCCTGTTGGTGCATGGAGGGTGTGGGTGGGGTGGGGTGTTAGGGTTGGAATCCCTAACACACGTTTCCAAACTTTTGTTGCTGTAACCCTAATTGACTCATTAACAAAGTTTTTTGTGAAGAATAGAAACTATAAATACATTTATAGAAACATCTTATGCAGTATGTTAGCAAAAAAAATCACAGGAAAGAAGACAACAGCACACATTGGAGGTGTATCATTTTAATTATGAACTTTAAAAACATTAGAAGATGCTCTGCAAGGGAAACCTTTGAGTTTGTGGGCCAAGCCCTTTGTACCCTGAGGAGATGGTAGGGTAGGGCCCACAGCTTTGCACTATGGACACAAGGGGGAGGGAGGTGTGCACTAGTCCCTTCACAAAAGAAAGGGTCCTACAAGAGCTCGATAAGCTCAGGGTGGACAAGGCAATGGGATCTGATGGCATACATCCCAAGGTACTAAAGAAGCTAAGGGTGGAATTAGCAGAGCCATTATCAGAACTGTTTAATGAGTCTCTGAGCACAGGAGAGGTCCCAGAAGACTGGAGAAGGGCTCATGTGATCCTGCTCCACAAGAGTGGTAGCAGGAAGGAGGCAGGAAACTACAGAACAGTCAGTCTTACCTCAGTAGTGGGAAAGATTATGGAGATATTCTTTAAGGAAAGGATGGTGCAACACCTGGAATCCATAGGAGCACAGGATCCAAGATAGCATGGGTTTACAAAAGAAAGGTCCTGTCAAACTAATCTCATCGATTTCTTTGGCTGTGTAACCAGAGTGGTGAACCAAAGGGGAGCAGTTGAAGTTGCCTACCTTGACTTCAGCAAAGCTTTCAATACTGTTCCACATAGAAGATTGATTAATAAGCTGGGTAGGCTCGGGGTCTGTCAGGCATTGGTCAACTGGGTGGCAAACTGGTTGACAGACAGAAAACAGAGAGTGGTGGTTAATGGTATACAGTCAGAAGAAATGCAAGTCACAAGTGGGGTACCTCAGGGATCAGTTCTGGGGCCAGTCCTCTTCAATATCTTCATCAGTGACATTGCAGATGGACTGGAGGGTAAGGTTTGTCTGTTTGCAGATGACACCAAGATCTGCAACAGAGTAAGTGATCCAGATGGGGTGGGCAGAATGAGAAGAGATCTGGATAAACTAGCAAAATGGTCAGAAGAGTGGCAACTGGGGTTTAACACAAAGAAGTGCAAGATCATGCACATAGAGAAGAGAAACTCTGAAGCCACCTGTAGGCTGGGAGGGGAGTTGCTGGCAGTCACAAGGGAAGAAAGAGACTTGGGCATCATCATCACTGATGACCTAAAATCATCCAAGCAGACCTCTACAGCAGTAGGTAAGGCTAAAGGGACTGTTGGGGTGTATTAGTAGGGGTATCACAAGTCGGATGAGGGAGGTAATAATCCCTCTTTACAAGACACTGGTTAGGCCCCATCTGGAGTACTGTGTGCAGTACTGGAGGCCATACCTTCACAAAGACATTACCCAAATTGAGACAGTCCAGAGAAGGGCAACCAAAATGGTGCAGGGACTGCATCAGAAAACATATGAGGACAGATTAACTGAACTCAATATGTATACCCTAGAGCAAAGGAGGGAGAGAGGTGATATGATTGAAACATTCAAACACCTTAAGGGTATTAACAAGGTGAAAGAGTCTAACATGTTTAAATATAAGAAAAATAGCAGGACAAGAGGACACAGCATGAGATTAGAGGGAGGCCGATTAATGGGTAATGTGAGGAAGTACTTTTTCCTTTTTTGATGTATTATTTCTTCCAGAGTTCCCAGCTTGCAAGCCTGCCTTCAGTTGTTCTCCAGCGCAGCCCCGGAAGTTAGACCCCCCTCCCTTGTGCACTCCACGACTTACCCATTGTGGCAGGGTGGTGGGGTGACAACCCACCCCTAACAGATCCCATGCCAGCAGGTGCCTTCTCGGGGAAGGCGCTCAGAGACCACTTCATTCTGCTGGAGCTGTTTTTCCACTTTTCTCCCACTTGTGTGGAGGCAGGGCGTGCAATGATGCCTGTGGTGAGTGTGCGACGCTCCGCACGCACTCTCACCAAGTGTCTGCCCCATCTCCTCCCCTTCAGCTGTAAAGACAGCGTGCTGCCCCCAGCAGCTGCTAGGGGCCAGTGGAGCACTGACAGCTAATGTCCCCCACCTGGAGAAGAAGAGCAGTCCAACGGACTCGATCCTTCTCCTCCCTGCCAGCCCCTGACGACCCGTGCTCGTTCCCGAACATGGGTCGCCGTGGCTTGGAGGTAGGGTGTCCAGTGCCTCAGCCCTCAACACCACTGGGCCGGCTAGGAAGTTCTTTTTCACAGAAAGGGTGGTGGATGCATGGAATAGCCTACCTCAGGAAGTGGTGGATATGAATACAGTGCAGGGCTTTAAACAGGCATGGGATAGGCAGAAGGGAGCAATACAGATGAGTATGAATAGATAGGCCATTGACAGAGCAAAGTCCTATGGCATATTCATAAGGTAGAAAAAGAAATGTGCAGACTGGATGGGCCTTGCGGTCCTTACCTGCTGTCAACTTCTGTGTTTCTCTGTTTCCTTTGGGATGAAGTAACTAAATAATTGAAACACTGTCATATGGGCTCAAGTGCATTTTTAACATTCAGTATTGCCTATGTTTAAGGGAAACTTCTCATCTGAAACAAACATTTGGAACAAGGCTACAGTATGTTATTCCTCCCTATCTGACTTTTGATTTGCCTTCAGATAGGCAGTATGTCTTGCAGCAGACCAGGAAAGTAAATATAATTAATTGTGTTAGGATAAGGGCTTGCATCTTTCCTGATAGATCTTTATTACCACTGCAGTGGCAAAATGGATTGTGGATATTAAAGGTGTGCTTTTTATACTTAAGCTATAATGTGGCAGTTGGGTGGACAGTATAGTCTTGAGGATAGAGCAGGCCAGGGTTTGATTCTCACACTCTCCAGTTGCATACTTTGTGAAACTGAGGAAGTCACCTTCCTGTGCTCCCAGGATACACCTGTAAAGCAGCTTTGGCTCAGTGGGGTTTTTTTCTGGCCAAAAATGGTAAAATAAATAAATGAAAATAAAACTGCAAGAACTGGAGTTGGTGAGGGAGCATCAGGGCTTCATTGGGTAAATGTGCCAGTGGTGGTGGTGAGGCAGTGGGTTTCTTAATGTGCTTTCTTTATGTGCTGGAGTGATGGCAATATTACCGGGGTGGGGGGGGGATGGAGGGGCGACTAGGATCACAGCCCTGGGAATGCCTCATGGAAACATATGCTCAGCAGTGGCTGTGACCTACCTTCCCCTTCCTAAAATACTTCTGTTCAAATAAAAAATAAATGATATTTTTGTTCTGAATATTATGTGCTGTGACTGGCTACTTATTTATTTATTTTATTTGAATTTTGGTTACCGGGTAAGCCCACACAGACAAAAAGTCCCCTTTTCAGGGGCGACCCAGGGGAGGATACAAAGGAAGGTACAGAGAATACAAAATAAAGCAAAGTAAGTATGCAAAGACACTTGTACAATGGAATGTGGACACAATATATGTACAAAAATATATATACAAATAATACAGTGAGTACAGATGCTGTAAAACAAGGGATGCAGCTAAATACAAGTTGTTTAGGCAAGGTTATACAAATATACATAATTAAATAAATGCAGAAAGTAGTTCAAACAGTGCAGAATTGTCAGCAAGTGATTCAAGCAGAACAGGGGACTAGGGAGAGGAAGTAGACAGTTAACAGAGTAGACACAATGCTACCAGAGTAACCCCATGAACAACTATGGGAGGGGTTGCAAGGCCAAGTGAGTAAGGTAGCAGGATGAGGCAATGGAGGGGGAAGAAGTGAGCTGGATGGTAGAGGTGGGAAACTATTAGTTACAGGTGCAGACTTAAGGAGAAGATAGGTAGGATTTAAGAGAATTCTTGAAGAAGTAAAGAGAGGTACAGGTCAGAACAGTAGAGGGTAGTGTATTCCAGAGGAAGGGCCGAGAAAAGGCAAAGGCATGCTGGCCCACTGCTAGGCAGAGTTTCGGGATGGAGAGGAGAGGTAGGTCAATTGACCTTAAGGACCTAGTAGAGGTTTTACATTGGATAATGTAAAAGAGGCAGGGAGGAGTGAAGGTATGGACAAGCTTGTAGGTCAGGCAAAGGCTAGGGTATCGAAGTATGGCTTCAAAGGATGGCCAGCCAAGGGAATCAAGGACAGAACAGTGGTGTGTCCTGGAACTAACACCCAGGTCGAAGCGAGCAACCCTGTGATAAGTTTGCTTAAGCTTGGCAAGATGGGAGACTTGAGCAGAGCGGTGAATAGAGGCACTGCAGGTGATGAGCGGGAACAATGAGAAGGATGCTATGGCAAGTCAGGAGGAGAACATAAGGTAGGGTAAGAGGCGATACAGCAGCCCAAGCTTTTGGTGGATGATCTTGACCACGGTTGAAACATGCAAGTCAAAAGACAGGTGGAAGTCCAGTGTGATGCCAAGATATTTAAAAGATTGAATCTGATCTAGGGGGTCCTCTCAAGAGGAATTGATCACCAAAGGGTGGTGGGGGGGTAGACATTGGGGTCCGGTTGTAGAAGAACATCAATTTCATTTTCTTAGTGTTCTGCACCAAGAGCATATTGAGGAACCAAGCTTCATGAAGATGGAAGTCCTGTTGCAAGCGTAGATTCAGCAGGGTAGAGTCAGAAGAGGACCTGTACAAGATAGCATCATCTGCGTACAACTGAACTGACGTGCCTCTACAGTGCTGTGGGAGTTCATTAATAAATAAAGAGAATAAGAGTGGGCCAAGGATGGACCCCTTGGGGACACCATCTCTTATGGCACTGAAAGTGGAGGTATTTCCAGCCTACCTCACACATTGGGTATGACAAGGGAGATAGCTCAAAAATCAGTTTAATGATAGGACATCAAGACGAAAAGATAGGAGCGTGTGGAGCAGAAGGTCATGGCTGACAAGGTCAAAGGCCTTGGTAAGATCGACAAAAATAGCACCAGTTATAAGGCCTTTGTCCATAGAAGAAAGGACATCAGATGTTATCTTAATGAGGGCAGTGTCGATACTGGTGGGATTTATGGAATCCATGCCAGTTAATGGAGAGTGAAATATTTAGCTCTAGGTGTTGCTTAAGTTGTGTATGTATAATTTTTTTCTGTATTTTAGCAAAGGGGCAGAGCATGGAGATTGGCCAGTAGTTCTCAAATGCAGAGTTAGGGCTGCTCTTGTGAATAGGGACAACAGTAGCAACCTTCCACTTGGAAGGCACTGTGCTGCAGTAGAGGGATTTGTTGATTAGGTCATGCACAAGGGAGGCAATGGTGATGAGTCCAAATTTTAGGAATCGGGATTCAAGGGTGTCAAACCCTTGTGAGGAAGTCTTCTTGATACTCTTGAGGTGGAGCCTCACCTCATTCTGGGTGTCTAGTTTAAGGTGGAAGGTGGAACTAGTAGAGATGGGGGGAGAGGAGGGAGGAGGTGGAACAAGGGCCGGGAGGGAGGGATGCTTAGAGAGGTTGGAGAATGCCATTTTAGTTTTAGAGGCAATGGTGGTTGGGTCAGCAACTTCAACACCATCACACAGCATAGTGCTGGGAAGAGATGTGGATTTACCATCTAGTAGAGAGTTAATTTGACCCCAGAATTCTTTGTGGCTGGAGGGGTTGCTAATCTGGAGGAACTGGAGGAGGGAGCAGTTGGTTAAAAGCAGCATGCTCTTGCATCGATTACGTAGTTGTCTATAAGCCTGCCAGTTGGTAGGTAGGCCAGAGCTCTTATAAAGCCTGCAGGTGGCATCCCAAAAGGCCATGAGGTTTCTGATCTCTTTAGAGAGCCAAGAAGGGCCCCTTGGCTCTTCACTTGGACAAAGGGGCATGAAGGTTGACTATTGAGTTAAATATATTTGTAAAGAATTCCAATGCAGACATATAATTCCAATGCAGACTTTGACTTAGAATGTGATAAAGAAACAAAGGAGTAGACTGAGCATGTTAAACTATGCACATTAAGCCTGGGTGATATATTTTTATTGTGTTCCCCATTATGCACATTTACTGCAATGTGGCATATCAGCAGTATTTGATAAAGTAGAGCTCTATCACCTCTGAATTCCATTTTAATCACTGTTGCCTACCACAGTGTAATGGATACTTTCATGCCACATTCTTGCTTTTCCATGTTGCAAAATTAGCTGACCCCCCCCATAGTCTGACACCGGGGTGCCTAATCCCCATTGTTAATAACAACTGTCCTCTGCCACAGCCTGACACCAGGGTGCCCAGTCTCTAGTGTCACTAAATACCCCACCACCACAGTCTAACACCATGGTGTCCAATCCTTGATGTTGCTAATAAACTAGCAAATAAAAGCAACGCCAGACACAATAAATGAAAGAGCACACATACCTCACCATTTTAAGCCCTGAGACGCTATTTAAACAGGAGATGTTTTGAAATTCACATCTTCCTGATGATGCTGTAGTGGCGAAATGAGTCGAAGGGTATTGTGAGGGCGCTTCTTAAATCTCATTTATGGGCACTTTTATGCATTGCACTTTGTATTTTGCGCAATAAATTAAGTATGTGTGCTCTTTCATTCTTTGTGTCTGGTGCTGTTTTTGTTGCTAGCCTAGCGTTTGTGATTTACAGGCATGGACACTTTTGGTGTTTGAGCCGAAAATTCATTTTTTTGTTGCTAATTAATCCCCATCCTGATGTAGTCCAGCTGCAGGATGCCCAATCTCCAGTGCCACTAAACAATATCCCCTGCACAGAACAATACTGGGTGTCTAGGCCTTGGTGTCTATTACCTCTCTCCCTCCCAGTCTGACACTGGGGTTCCCAATCCCCAGTGTCAGTCTCCAGAAACAACATCTTTATGTCCTGAAAAAAAATACACAAAACTGTTCATTGTCATTTCTTTCTTTTTTATTTTTCAGTTACCTGAAGAAAAGAAAACTGTGCAGTGATGTCTCTCAGTCCTCTCTCCACCTATCCCACAACCCCCTCTCAGCACCCATCACCCCACATCCCACAGTCATCTCCATAGAGTCACACAATGTACTCCTCTAACAGACCGCCAATGCTCTCACTACCATGCTTGGCTGCAAACTTAAATAAGTCCAGCTAGAGGTATTTTTTGTAATGCATTTTTAACTTTTACCTATAACTTCATCATTTTTCAAGATTTTGGCCCCCAGTTTTCAATAAGTTTGTTTTACCCCCATCTCATGAACAAGATAGGTGTTATTGTTCAAATCTCCCAATGCATGTTTTTAGTTGTTCTGTTAAATTTCCATTTGGACAAAATTGATCGTAAGATGGGGGTAATCAAAAGGCTGTATTTAAAATCTGGGGTCAAAATCTCAAAAAAAAAACAAAATTGTGAAGAAGTGTTGACATGTTTTAAAGTTTACTGATAAATTTGGTATTATTTTAGTTTTGGACTGAAATCTGCAACATATTTTTTTGCCCTATCTCATAAACATATGACAGGTGTCATTTTTCAAATCCCACCAAAAATGTGCTTTCACAGTTGTTCTACAAAATCATGTTTCAGGTGGGATTTGATAAATGACACCTGTCATGTTCATATGGTGGGATAATAAAAATGCTTTGTTGAAATTTGAGATCACCATCTAAAAAACAATGTTTTGTTTAAACCCCTTTTAACTGAGGTAGACACAAGTCCATTCACAGAGGAAAGAGTCCTGAAAGGACCTGTGAATCTGAGAGTGGCTAAAGCTAGGGGATAGGACAAGGTATGCCCAAGGGTGCTGAGAAAGCTCATGGAAGTACTGGCTACACTTCTGACAGCCTTATTTCTATAACTCACTGGTAACAGGAGAACGGGAGTGGTTCCAGAGGACTGGAGGAAGGCAGATGTAGTCCTGCTCCATAACAGCGGCAGTAGGGAGGAGGCTGGCAACTAGTGGAATATCATGAATTCAGTGGGTTAAAAGAACCAAGGCAGCATGAATTCATGGGGGTCATGTTAGATGGTTTCACCAACCGGTTTGACAAGAACTTTGTCAAATGGCACTTCAGCAACAGCACAATGCCGACAGTCGGAATTGTGCTATCACTGAAGCAATGTGTTTTTTCTGGAGCTTTGCCCCTGCACCCTTCCTGGTGGAGGTCTCTGCCCCCGCTTACCCCCTGACTTTTAAATAATCAACTCCGAGTCTGAGTTATGTCAGAGAGGGGGCAAAATTACCGGGGAAACGGAGTCGGTGTACCACAGGACCATTACAGCATCCTGCTGATTTTGTCGCTGTAATGGTCTTCATGGTAATGTATTCACTGCATCAACAGTATACCATGTCAGATGAACCTGACTGATTTTCTGGACTGGATGACCACAGAAGTAGATCAGGGTGGGGCGGTGGACATAGCCTACTTAGACTTCAGCAAAGACTTCCAAACCATACAACATGAGAGGCTCATAGGAAAACTGGGAATATTGGGGGTGGGTTGCAAGGTGGCAAACTTGGTGCAAATTTGGTTCATGCATAGGCAACAGAGGGTGGTGGTAAACAGCAGTCACTCTGGGGAGCGGAGGAAGACCAGTAGGGAACCTCAGGGCTCAGTACTGGGACAAGACTCTTTAATTTCTTTTAAGTGACATTGCAGAAGAGCTGGAAGGGAAGGTTTTTCTCCTTGCAGATGACACCAAAATCTGCAATAGGGTAGACACTCCGGAGGGGATGGAGAGAATGCGTAGAGTCCTGAGAAAAGTCAAGGAGTGATCAAGGGTATAGCAGCTGGGTTTCAATATGAAAAAGTGCAAAATCTTGCAGTTAGGGCACAGAAACCCAGAGGTGGAGTATAAAATTGGGGGAGTGCTACTGACAGTCACTAAACAAGAAAGGGACCTTGGGGTAATCATATTGGATGACCTCAAGGTGGCGTGGTGATGTGACAAGGAAGTAGTTAGTGCCAGCAGGATGCTGGGGTTTATAGGGAGGGGGTATCACCAGCAAAGGAAGAGAGGTGGTGTTACCATTGTATAGATCATTGATAAGAACCCACCTAGAGTATTGTGTCTAGTTCTGGAGACCACATCTAAGGAAGGACATAGACAGGATAGAGGCTGCCCAGGGGAGGGCAACTGAAATGGTGCAGAGGCTATATCAAAGCCTTATGGGAAGAGACTAAGGGGATCTAGATATATATACCCTAGAAGAGAGGAGGGAAGAGGGGACATAATAAAGACCTATAAATGCCTCACGGGGCTGAATAAGGTACAGGAGAGGAGAATATTTCAGAGAAGAAGGTGCATGAGAACAAGGGGGCATGCAATGAAGCTGGAAGGGTAGAAATTTAGGAGGGGTGTGAGAAAGTACTTCTTCACTGAAGGAGTGGTGGATACCTGGAATTGTCTTCCAGAGGAGGTGGTGAGGACAAAGACAAGGGGTAGGATTCAAGCATGCATGGGATAAGCACAAAGGAATCTTGGTAAGAAAATGCGGGGGGGGGGGTAGCCGGAGATGAGGTAGAGCCTGCGGTGACCGTATAGGCAGGGCAAAATGGCAGATTGAGAAGATGCACAGCGCAAAGTGGAGATGAGCTGCACATTCAAGAAAATGAGCAGAACTGTGATATTCAAAAGGGAGAGATGCATCCGTGCATCTCCGGGTGCACCAGCGTGCATCTATAATATATGCCGCACATGTAGAGGGGTGTTCCCATGAATGTGCTGCACATCCCTATATTCAGCTAACATGTGCGGCGCATCTGCTGCGCATCTCAGAAATGAGCTGCTCAAAGTTAGGCATGGAAAAAGCATGCCTACATGGCCAGCCACCCATAGGCAGGCAGCAGAACTGCAGGCAAGCCATCCGAAGACAGCCCTTGCAGGTGCACCAGGATATGCTCCAGGCACCCACACACAGCAGTCATGCCAGGATGGATGAACCCTGAGCCACAGGTGCCATTGTCACCACTGGCACTGTCCAGGGAGCAACACCGCACACCACACCCTGGATGTAGGCACCCAGCAGCCACATGCCAGTGCTGTTGTTTGATCCCCAGGTGCACTAGTAAGGTAGACAGCCATTCTGAAGCACATGTACCAGGGGCCATGGCCAGCACTCATGCAGCCTGCAGGGTGCCACCTGTTGGTGGCATGCAGCCAGGGTGGCATCTGTGGCAACAGTGCCCATGTTGTCTGGTGGTACTAGTGGTCTCATGGCATTGGCCAGAGACCGTCCTGTCGCACACTTTCAATCAATCAATCAATCAATCAATCAATCAATCAACTTTATTTCTAAAAAGCGTGTTTCCAAAGCCAAAGTGTCTGTACATAAAAACAATATAAATAAACATTTAAAACAATCAATATTCACCAAATAAAATATCTATTATCAGTAAATTAAAATCATGTCACCAAGCATGAAGTCATGCGCTAGAGTCTGGAAATGCCTGACTAAATAAATATGTTTTTAAAACTGTTTTAAAGCTTTGGACGGTCAGGCACCCCATGGGTGCACACAGGTGGGACCTACCCACCCAGGTACCCATTCAATGTCTGCACACTGCCATTCCTTGCAGTGCCCACCAGGTACCTCCCATACTGGGGTGTGTGGGCCACTGCAGGTGATTGTATACAGCACATGCAGCTGGTGCATGACATGCATGTGGTAACCCCTGTTGCATGTCCAGGTGGCTCCTGTACCCCTGTCTGACCCTGTACATGGTTATGGGGTGTAGCACTGTACCCAGGCCAATGCAGTCCACCCTCCCACACAAACATTCCACCACACCTGTCTGCTAGGCTGCAGTTCTTCCTGTTCACCTTTGTGGAGTGGTGGGGCAGTCCTACAAAGCTGGAACTGAGCATGCCTGGGGTATGCAAATGGACTGAATACATTCCAGTAATGAGATGCAAATGTGGAAGATGGGCTTGGAATGTGCAGTGAGGTCATTTGCATATCCCAGCTGAATATTGCAACTTTGTGCACTGCGCAAGTGGCTTTGCATCGCATATTTCCCCATGCTCTGTATAGGGCTCAGGTCACCTGCTGAGCATCTCCCACTGCGCAATCACACATCTTTGGGATATTCAGCCGGACATGCATGAGCGCATCTCATGGCGCATCTTCTGAATATTTCATTTGTTTGGGCCGGCGCATCTCAGCTGAGTGGCGCAGGCACTTGCGTGGTTTTGCAGGGGACTTTTGAATATGAGGGCCAGCTTTTAGATCTTTAGATGCAGTCCTGTTTTCCTTTTAGTGTCTGTCCTACATTCTGATATGTGTGGATCTTTTCTGTTAAAATGAGTAATCTTAGTTTTTTACTGCCTTTTAACTACCCTGAATCCCTCTGTTAGGAAGCTACTGCTAACTGTTATGATACTGCCCGAACATTCTGTGATTAAGCAATAAGATGATGGGGCATGGGTTATGCAGGGTTTACTGCATGCCCAGGGGTGTTTTCAAGCGGAGTCCCTTCAAGGCCTGGGTGTGCATTAAACCCTGAACAACTGATGCTCCACAGTGTCTTATTGCTTATATAAAATGGGTTATTAATGAGCAAAATAAACTCAGTGCTAACTTTTAAACCACAGTTAGAATTAATTTTATTTCCAAAAGAAAGGTAAAATAATTCCTCTGCCTATTAGTGCCTGTTGGTCATGCCTGCCATACTGTCACAGAACAGTAAATATAAAGCACCTGTTTGAAATTTATTGTGTAAACAGAACAAAAACTAGTACTCTATAAATTAAATATATGCACTATGCAATTCTGAATAAATATTTTAACATTTTTCCTCTTTCATTTTCAGTTTCCCTCATGTCTGCATGTGAGCAGTCAGAGCATCATTCAGGGCAGGGGATACACTGCAGCACACTGTTTCTCTTTCCTCATCTGTCCCTTGGAGGAGATTTAAAAAAAAACATAATTCACAGCAGCATTTTAGGTGTTTAATGAGACACACAAACATGGAAGCTTTCAGAGCAGCATTCAGGGTAGGAATACATGGAAGCATTGGCAGCAATGGTGATTTCGGACACATTTGATTTTACCAAAGAATGAAAAAAAAAATTTAAAAATTCAGAGCTACTGAGGACCTGCAAGCTGCAGGATGTTAAATTCACCTAGCCACTTTTCACTGTCTCTCAGACTCCTTCAGCCAACGCACCAGCCCACAAGAGAGTGAGAAGCCTTCAGCAAGACACTGTGCAGTGGGATAACACCAGCATTTTTCTGATTGTTGCTTCTGCAAATGGGAGCGTGCTGCCAGCGGTGAAGAGAGTGATAAGGCGGGTGGGATGGGGAGAGAGCAAGTGAGCGGATGGGGGAGGGGTCAAGTGCAGTTTCAACAATAGGGGAGAGTGGCATGGGAGCTGCAATTTTTGGTTTTAAAACAGTGCGTTTACTGGCCATATAGGTGAGAGCGCTATCTTGATGGAGTGTGAGCAAGAGAAGCTGGTGGGCAAGTGAATGAGTGAGTGGGGTAGCAGGTGACAAGCGACCCTACACATCCAATGTACACGTCAGAAAGAAAACTTTAAACTGATGGAAACAGTCTTTGAGATTAAAAATGAAAAACGAGCAGCCCTGGAGTGGATGGGGTAACCTGGTACTTTATGGAAGTCATGAAATAAAACTGCGAGAAAAGGTACAGGAAATATATGGATTGTGGGGAAGAAATGGCTACCATTTATAAAATGAAAATTCCATAGCACCAGTAATATGGAATATACTGAGCCTTACATGCATTAAGCTTATTCTGGGTTGTGGCTAGACTGTGCCATTGACCAATCAGATTGCTGGAAATTGCTAGCCCATTTTATTTGTTTTTTGTTGACTGGATAAGTGCACCAGACAAATCCTGCCTATTTTCAGGCACGACCCCGGGGGGGAGGGATACAGATGAATGCCAACTGACCTTGAACCAGATGAAGCTGTTGGTGGTATTTTTTGTGAATGGAGGAAATTTGGCCATTGCACCAGGGAAATTCCGTTGCTCTTTTCAAGAAGTGCCATGGGATCTTTAAAATCCACCTGAACTACCACCAGAACAGGCAGATGGGACCTCGGTTTAACATCTCATCCAAAAGACGGCAACTCAGGAGTGCAGCACCCCCCTTATACTGTACTACAGTGTCAGTATTGATTGTGATATTAACCCAAGTGCCTGGTATGGGAATAGAACCCACAACCTACTGATCTCCTGGCCTCAGAGGTGAGTGTGCTACCTGCTGAGCTACTGACAATGGTATATAATCAGTTACACCATTCTGGGTATTCAAATGAATGGCATGGAATAGTGTCAGTGATGCCATGGAATGTTTTGAAATCTGAAAAGAAAGAGCAGTAGCAGCTGAGGAAGAGGAACACAATGCAGATATGAGGGGGCCGATTCCAAGAAGAATGTCTCAACTCGCTGGCATATGCGAGTTGCAACATTCGCCGCTATGCCAGGGACCCTACACCGCATTCCAAGAGCAGCAGGGTCCTGGCACTTGTGGCATGTGGGCTACACCATGTGGAGGCTAATGCCACAGGCATGGCATAAAAGCTGCGCATGTCGCAAGTTGTGGCCCATGACATGTAGCCCCCCTGAAGCCCCTCCACCCTGGAACAGCACGGCACACCAGGGGGCATGGGGAGACAGGACAGGTGGTACAGGCATTGGGGGGAACACCAGTGATCGGATCTCTGGGGATCCCCGACATTTGGAAGGTGGGGGGGCACTGGTATGCCTGTGGGGGTAAGAGGGACTCATTGGCACCATTGTTACAGTGCCATGGGGCGGGCAACCAATGGACAGCACCATTGGATGCCCCTTAGAGCAGCTCCAGGTTGCTCTAACTTAGCGCCGCCAGTATGGCTCTCAAAATTGCACTTGCGGGTTAAGGCATCCACCCTCCTGGAACAGGGTGCAGTTGCTGCCGTAATCCACACTTGTGCCATGGCATTGTGGGCTGCGGTGTAGTGGGTGGTGCATCCCATGGTTGTCATAGTCCACAGCCGCTATGGTGCAAGGTGCCACTTGGAATACCAGCCAGGTGCCGCTTGGCATAAGTCACGAGATTCACCAAGGGGTTTGGTGTATCTCGGCTCATGCCGACATACCTGGTCTTGGAATCGGGCCTGAGGACTCTACAATGCTAAGAAATTAATTTATCAATATGAATATACGAAAAAAGCCAGCAGAAGAAGGCCACTTGGTCTAGCGTGTCTGCTCCGTAAACGATGCCAGATCCATGGCTTACACCTATGACACTGTTCCCCCCTCCCACAATGGTCAAAACATATCAGAATACTTAACTGACATGGAATAGAAATCGGGAGTACATTCACCAGCTGAGATCAGCTAAAAAGAAAAAAACTAAACTTAAAATCATTATGTACACTTTACTGTGATCCAGCGTAGCCTTATCCTATTTTTGCTCTTTTAATAGTTTGACATAAACTAGTACTTATTCCTCTGTGTGTTCCACAAATATTTTAATATCCCAATCTGACTTTGCAGTTGTTGTGTTTGAGACAGCAAGGTTTGCCATCATGGCAATAATTGTGATGCCACAAATAAAGAAATACAAGATAAGACCAGAAACACCTCTTTGTAACTTTTTATATACATTTCATATCTTTTTTTTTTTTTATTTCTTATTCCTTTGGCAATTGGGTAAGAGTGCCTATTTTCAGGGGCAACTTGGGAGCACTGGGGTGGTTAAGTGACTGCTCAGAGTCACACAGTATGCAAGTGGAGGTTGTGGGACTCAATACCAGGTCTGCTGGATGTACAAAGCTCATTCACAGCTCATTACATTAACCTCTAGGCTATACTGCCAGCCCCTCTGAATTGATCAACTGTATTGTAAACCTGGGGGAAAAATGGAAATCAAAACAAAAAGTTTTCTAGTAAATTATATGATCTAAATAAATTCAGTTTACACAAATACTTACAAATCTGTTTTTAGGGAAATTTTGGGCAAGGTGTGGCACACTTCTTCCTGGTGGTTTAGCACAGGACTAGAAGTAGAGTCAGGCTCTCAGATGGTGGATACATCTTTCAGTTGTTGATGGCTGGTACCATTAGACTTTCTGCTGACTTGTTACCCTGGGCTTTCTTCTCTTGGTATGGTTGGAAAATAGATGACGGCTGGCTGAACCTACCAGTGTTTGTTCAATGATACAGTATTCTCCCTGAGCAATGATCACTCTTTATAAAATGTAGATGATAAAAGAACCAACCAGTCTCTGTGTAAGTAGACTGCCAATGGTTAATTGTAATTCCCTAATGATGCTTTAGCAGCGAAACCAGTAGGAGGTGTTGGTGTTCGCTGTTGTCCTGAGAGAGGTGTGTGGTGCACTGCTGGTAATGAAATTTCACTTTGTTCTGAATTTACCTTTGTGGACTGTGTTTCTGAGCAGTGGTGGTACTGGAACTGATTTGTTTCACACTAACTGTAAACATACCTCTCAAATGTTATGAATTTTGCATAGTGCTATGATATTTACATTCAAATTTACCCTTGCTTGGGAAGAGTTACTGATGGTCCTCACAATTCAGAAGGCCAGTGCTGTGTATCTTTATGCTGACAGGTTGAGAGGTACACTTGTAAAGGAAGCAACTATATCTTCGGTCAGTGTCATCTGACTGGATGTACCAGTCGAGAAGACAGAAGGGCTGAAAACCTTTGTCCCACTTCATTCAGTTTGTTGACCAGGTAAGTGCACTAGACAAATCCTGCCTATTTTCAGGCATGAGGGAGGGAAATACAGATGAATGCCAACTGACCTTGAACCAGATTAAGCTGTTGGTGGTATTTTTATTTTTTTTTTGTGAATGAGGGAAATTTGGCCAGAACACCGGGGAACTTCCCCAACTCTTTTTGATAAGTGCCATGGGATCTTTAACATCCACCTGAACTACCACCAATCCAGGCAGATGGGACCTCGGTTTAACGTCTCATCCAAAAGACAGCACCTCAGAAGTGCAGTACCCTACTCATGCTGCACTACAATGTCAGTGTTGGGATATTAACCCAAGTGCCAGATGTGGGAACTGAACCCACAGCCCTCTGATCTCCCAGCCTCAGAGGCAAGTGTGCTACCTACTAAGCCACTAACACTCCAATTGATGTGAAAACATTCAGTACTCAATTAAAGCAGCAGTGCACTATAGCGGTGACAATTTTAACCTATACTTTTTAAATTCTGTTTTGGATTGTCCTGTATCTCCTGATTTGTATGATACTCTTTGTTCCTCATTTTGAGTCTGCTTTAGTAGTAGTTTTCAGATTTTGAAATAATAAAAGGAGTGCCCCTTTTAATATGGCTCGGGCCAGATTTTTATCAGTATTCTCAGATGTTTTTCCAGCACCTGTTGTACCATATGGCTAGACAGCACTGTCTTATTTTTATTTTTTATTTTTCCAATTGTTTAACCAGGAGTAGCACACTAAGCCAAAAGCTTGTTTACAGGTGCAACCTGGGAGCACAGGGAAGTTAAGTGACTTGCTCAGGGTCACACAGTATTCAAGTGGGGGCTCTGGGATTCAAACCGAGATTTCCAGATTTGCAGCTCAGAGCCTTAAACCACTACACTAGACTGTCTCTCTGTCTCACTGTCTGCTGCATGATAGTGCATTTTTGTCACAACAAAAGTGATTATAAAGAGACTCACCAAGTTGTCTGAAAATAAATGTACACCACATCTTTAGTTGCTTTACCTGAGGGAAATGTTGCCTGTGTGTAATTGCCCCCAAAGATTTAAAGTTATGGAAGAGAAAAAAACACTCATAAATTTATATTTACCAGGTCTCCTGTACTTCCTGGTATTTAGCTCTGCCCCAGCACTGCCTCGAACTCTGCCATCTTTATGATGTGATGACAGGGAGAGAGTGGGGATGTGCTACATTATAGATTATGGGGGTAACTTTACAAAAAGAGAGTAGAAAAGAAACCGGCACCAGCTCAAAAAGAAAACACAGCGTGTTTCCTCCACTCGAGTATAACAGAAAGAACTCCTAAAACTCAAGGTGAACAATATATATAATTGATTTCTTTGACTGGGTGGCCAAAGTAATAGACCAGGGAGGGGCTGTGGATATGGCCTACCTAGACTTTAGAAAGGCATTTGACACAATCCCACACAAAAGATTAATAATCAAGTTAGCCAGCCTGGGAGTGGGTCCCAGAGTGGTAGCCTGGGTAGCAAACTGGCTGCACAACAGGACACAGAAGGTAATAGTGAATGGAACACATTCCAAAGAAAGGGGTTACTAGTGGAGTACCACAGGGCTCAGTACTGGGTCCAGTCCTCTTTAACATCTTTATAGGTGACATTGTAGAGGGTCTGAGGAAAGGTATGCCTCTTTGCAGATGACACAAAGATATGTTACCGAGTTGATACACAAGGGGAAGGGGGTAGAAAGGATGAGAAGGGACTTGGCAAGGTTGGAAGAATGGTCAGACATATGGCAACTTAGATTCAATGCAAAGAAGTGCAAAGTAATGCACCTGGGAAACAAAAAATCCAGGAGAAGAGTACACAATAGCAGGGGAGGTACTAACAACAAAAATGGAAAGGGACCTGGGGGTAGTCATATCAGATGATCTAACGGTTGGTAAGTAATTTGAGAAGTCAGTAAGGAGAGCCACGGGGATACTGGGATGCATAGTAAGGGGCATCACAAGTAGAAAAAGGGAAGTGGTTATCCCTCTGTACAGACAGTTGGTGAGACCCCATCTGGAGTACCATGTGCAGTTTTGGAGACCTCATCTACGCAAGGACATAGACAGGATGGAAGCAGTCCAGAGGAGGGCAACTAAAATGGTGCAGGGTCTGCATCAGAAACCATATAAAGAGAGAGACTGAGAGAGCTTAATATGCATACCCTTGATGAAAGGAGGGACGGGGGGACATGACAGAAACTTTCAAGTACCTCAAGGGAATCAACAAAGTCCAGGAGGGTAGCATGTTTCAGAAAAAGAGATGTGTAAGAACAAGGAGGCACAATTTAAAGATAGAAGGGGGACAGCTCAGGGGTAATGTGAAGAAAATTTTTTTTTCACGGAGAGAGTGGTGGATGCATTGAACTGCCTTTCTGGGGAGCATGGGACAGACATAAGGCAATTATAGTGTGGGTTACAGGAAGTAGGCTGTTGGTTAACTAGAGTCTGCAGCTTATCCAGTAGGTAGGAAAATGGGCAAACTGGGTGGGCCAAGTGGTCCTTATCTGCCGTCAAAGTCTATGTTTCGATGTTTCTACGTTAAATTAGATACATGTGGCCATCCCACAATATTTTGAAGCACATTTCAAATAAATAAATGAATCTTTCACCTGATCAGTTCACTACTAGATATTTCCAACCAGTATATATTTCCTATTGCAGTTATTTGTCCCAACCTCTATTATTTTACATTTATCTGTACTGAAAATGCAACAGTTACCTTCTTGCACAGTCTACTAGGCTATCCAAATATTTTTGTCTTGGCTACATTGTTCCACATTATTAGCCTTAAAATCATCTGTAAATCTGGAGTTCTTGATTTTTTTACCCTCATTAAAATCATATTATAGTGGCACAGTAGCAGCACTACAGTTAGGGTTGAACAGGTTTTTCTATGTTAAACGTTAAACTTTGCACTTTAATGTCTTTGCAGCCATTCAACGGATATGCACTAAATTTTGCAAGTTTGGTCTCGAGGGCAGATCTCTTAATGTACTAAGTTTAGTTCCAGTAAGATGTGCAGATTCTGAGATGTGGACAGCAAAAAAGTTTAAAAACCTGTGTTTTTTGCTGTTTTGCCATCACCTAATACCCAGATGGTTGGGAATTCTAGTCTGACATTTTAAGAGTAGAAATGGCTTGTCCCACAGATGTGCCTTTTTCTTTTTTGGTGAAAATTATTATTTTGTTCCAAAGTTATTAAACTTTAACATTTCAGTTCTGAGCATGCTCAGTACAGTCTTCTGGATAGTTGCATGAAATACAAACATACGAATATACGAAAATTGCCAGCAGATACAGGCCATTCGGTCTATCAAGTCTGCTTGGGTGTGCAGCACCCAATCTTTTAAACTGCAGTTGTCTCCCCTCCCCTTGCACCCCCTTCTTAGTGCCCCCCACTTCTAATTCATCTTCCCCCACCTTTTCCACAATTTTGACCCTTTCTTTGGCCCTATCCCACCCTCTCTTGATTCTGGAATGAAAAAAGAATGCTGTCCATATGAAAAAGGATCCTTTTTCACATGGGAGTCATCCTTTTTTTATGAGGAAAAAATAATTTTTTGTATGCCCGCCATATAATCCTGTTTCTGAGATGATTAAAATGTCTGGTTTTAGAGTGCACACCAATTTCTGAATCTGGTGTATTTAATATTTGGTCAGTTAATACAGTACATTTTCTACTTGGCTTACCCTCCCAACACACGCATGCAGCACAGTCAGAATTAAAATTTAATTGAAATGAGTTGTTAGGTAGTTTGAGTACGAGATGATTTTTAGTTGGTTGGTGGTTTTTAATACAGGTTATCTGATAAATAAGTAAAGTTTAATCGGTTGTTATTAGTTGTTAACCGTTTTTCTCTGTTTCTAATATTAATGGTTACATCACAGAGCTGACAACTGGTTTGCACTTCATTGCATACTGGATAAGAAATTTCAACATTTAGAGTTTGCAGCTCATTGAAAATGGGTTTACTATACTGAATAATAATGCATTATCAGTGAGGTTTTTTTTTTTTTGCTATTACTTTCTGGAGCTGGCTGTGGAAGCCTCTAGCTCCATCCCCTGGCATTTACCATTCGGTGCTGGCCTGTACTCCCAGGGCTTGCCCCACCTGGTGGGGCTGGCAGTGTTCCCCAACCCCCACTGGAGACTGGAATCAGTGTGACCAGCACTGTGGCTGGCTGGGAGTGGAGCCTACGAGGAGCCCTCCACCACTGTGCTGTGGCGTCTTTTTCCTGGTTTCTCCCCAGGAGTTTGAGGTGTGCAAAGACACCCGTGGAGAGGAGCATGTACGAGTCCACATGCTCTCCCTCCAAGCATCTGCCCCAACTTCTCTCCCTTCTGCAGCACAATGCCCTGTCCCCCAGCCTCCACTAGGAAACAGGCAAGTGCCAACCACTAAGGACCTCCCTCCCTGGAGAAGGAGAGCAGTCCATCGGACAATCAATCCCTCTCCTCCCCTACTGACCCTTGGCAGTCCGTGCTTGTTCCTGAACATGGTTCGCCAGCATAGCGCGAGGTAAGGCTTCCAGTGACTCAGCCGTCAGCACCACTGGGCCGCTATGAGTTCATTTTAAAGTGTAACACTGACAGTACTGTAGATCTGTGTACCCATGATGCTTTGTGCTGGGTTTGAGGCTTTTGATTGCATATGTGCTTAAAATAATAAAGTATCTGCCTTCTTATATTGTTTATTCATTGTACCTACTTTTTTCTTTCTCATTCGAATTAAAATTTCTTCACCCATTTCCACATGACAATAAAAAGGCTTCTAATGTATCTGCTGCCAGAAAGCCAAAGCAACAATAGCTGCCAATCCTTATGTGATTCAGGTCACATCTGCTCTGGGATCACAAAGTGTATTTGTAGTTAGGGGCTGCTTCACTAGTGTCAGACTTCGCCCTTTTCTTAACGCTGATGTTGTGAAAACAGAGGTGTAGTCCCATGTAGTATCAAGTTGAGTAGTGCACTCTGCCAGATGAAACACCTGCAGCTGGTGTGGAGTGCTGCAGCTTGTCTCCTCAGTCTAGCACTCTGCATTTTACTGTTGTGGATTTTAGTAGGAAAAATGTGTTTAGACATTTCCTAGTCAGCTGATGCCTCCACTCACATGGATTTGCATACCCATAAAGCCTTTGGGCCTTATAATGTACAGTATGTGTTTAGAAAAAACACACAAATTGGAAAGTGTCTGCCTTTTTAATTTTTGCACAGATTTTAAAGATCGTTGTTATGTTTTACGCAGTGTTGGGTAAGTTACTTTTTCTATTACTTTCTATTACTTTTGGAAACTTGTTCCAGAAAGCTCTGTGTAGTCACTAGCAAGGATGGAGAAGTACTGGAAAAAGTAATACACCTCACAGTTACAATTACTTATATAGTATATGGTTACCTTTTGTTATGTATAAAAATCAGCCTGCTCAAATTCCGTGTTAAGCACATTCTAAACTGTTATGCGCATTCCAAAGTGCTGTTACGAGTATTCTGAACAGTTGTTATGCACAGTTCAATGGTCATACAATTTTAAATTTCTCATTTATTCTACACATAGCTGATTACTAAGCATCCATTGCTCAGTCATACCTTTTACCTTTCAAAAGTCTGGAAATGTGATTTTGTTATGCAAGTAGAACAAAGAAATGGCAAAATTTTTTGTTTTCACTTCAGTGGGAGTCTGTCACTTTAGTGTAAAAAAACATAAAGTATAAAAAAAAATTATGGTCAACCACACACAACTCGGCATGTGTTTCCATCTCGGGGTTGAGATGACAGCATGGACCTCTCAAGCTTCTCTATATAGTTAAACAAAGTATAAATAAA
Organism: Neoceratodus forsteri; assembly: GCA_016271365.2. NCBI lineage: Eukaryota > Metazoa > Chordata > Ceratodontiformes > Ceratodontidae > Neoceratodus > Neoceratodus forsteri. Next base: position 1,114,802,858 of record CM028131.1, read on the forward strand.
CAATAGATACTAGGGTTAAGCTGACACGGGTCGAAGAACATAGTAGGATAACCAGCTAATACTTAATAGACAGTCCAACCTACAGTAGGTGGGAATCAATAATGGTAGCAGATAGGTAATGGTCAGGAGCATTCACAGTTGTCCAGCTCAAGGAGATGGGTCTTGAGGGATGTTTTGAAAGGACCAAGGGTGGGGAAATGGGTGATGGATGTTGGGATTTCATTGAGTCATGAAGGGGCTTGGTATAGGAAGGCCCTTTGACAAAGCGAGGTTCTGCACCATGGCACAGAGTAGGTAGACCTGGTGGTACTTCTAGATACATGGGTAGCAGGTTATATAGTGATCAGGAGGTCAAGGCCAGGAGGAGTTGTTCTGAGTATGATCTTTTTTACAAGAATGCAGGTATAATATTTAATTCTGGCGGCAAGGTTTAACCAGCCTGCAGATTCATACAAGTTACAAGTATGGTCGGATCAGTCTGTCATGTCCCGTGACTAGCCTACAGGCCTTATTCAAGGTAGTTTTAACCCTGGAGTGGGCCGTTGGGCCAGCTGAGCCATATATTACCAGCCTGTAGTCAACCAGGGAGAGGACAAAGGAAGAGACAGCCAGGCAGAGAGCTTCAGGAGTCAGGAAATGTTTGTGCCTGTGTAACAGACCAACCCTGGTGTTGACTGCAGACAGGAGGGTCTGGATATGGTCTTACCTGAAAGAGTTAACCTGGTCAATAAGGACATTTGTTGAGCTACAGATAGATAAGGGGACGTTATGGTGCTGGCTTTGATGGTGTGAGAAGACCATGGATTTAGTTTTATTAGTATTGAGGAATAATTTGTGGGTGACAAACCAGGACTCAATGGTATGGAAGCGCTCTTGGAGCATAATTTGAAGAGTACCAGGATTAGGGCGACAGTCAAAAATAATGGCGTCATCTGCATAGAGGAGCATATTACCCAGACAGAACAGAGGAAGGGGGTTTAGGTATAGGCTAAAGAGGAGAGGGCCAAGGATAGAGCCTTGGGGGATACCGGAGAGAACGAGGTGGTAGGAAGAGAGGGTGGTGCCAAATCTGACCTGTTGTGATCGCTTGGAGAGATAGCTTGCAAACCAGGATACTACCTCAGGATGGAGACCTACAGCTGGGAGGGATCAGAGTAGTAGCGTATGATTGACAGTATCGAAGGCTTTTGTGAGATCTATATAGACAGAGCCCACCAGATGTCCACTGTCCAGGGCACGGTGTATGAAGGTAATGTATTCAAGTAGTGCAGTTGTGGTGCTGTGCCCACTGTGGAAACCATGCTGGATGGGAGAGAGCAGGCTATATTTGGAGGGGTACTCAGTGAGTTGGCCCGTGACAACTTTCTCCAGAGCCGGGGGGGGGGGGGATGAAGATGGAGTAATAGTTATTGGGGACAATACAGTCACTGCCTTTGTGGAGAGGTGTTATGACAGCACATTTCCATGCAGATGGGAATTTCCCAATGCAAAGGGAAATGTTAAAGATTTTTGTGAGGGGGAGAAGGACCTCATCCAGAGTAAGTCTGAGGAGTTTCAGGTCGATAGTGTCACCACTATGTCTAGACTTATTGATAAAGCTAGAGATATACTTGTGAGCAGTCTTGAGGAGATAACTTTGAGACAGAAAGGGGTGGTGTAGTTGATAAGGTGGATGGGGGACTGGTGGCAGGGGGGATGCCAAAGAAGTTTGAAGGCAACACTCTACTGAGCTCTGAGGCCGTTTGTGATTGTAAGCAGTTCTTGACACAGCTTACTAGCAATAGAGAGTTTGGGGGGAAGTTAATAGACAACCTTCCCTGTGATTTCTTTAATGTTTCACCAGAAATCATGGCCTACACTCCATGTAGCAGAGAGGGCTTGTTGATAATGCAAGGCTTTAGCCTGATGGATTGCCCAGGTACATTTGTTCCTGGCTTCTTGGTAGAGTTGCCTGTCATGGGGAAGCCTAGAGTCAAGTGCTCTAAGCCAGAGGTTGTCCTAGCGGTGCATCATATCAAGTAGACAAGGGGAGAACCAAGGATTATTTTTGTTTTTTATGTATTGCTTTCTACGAGGGGCGAAGACGTCACAGGCATGGTTGAAGATATTGATAAAGTGGGCTAGGGCAGCGTCCATGTCTGTGGAGTCACAAATGGGGGACCAGTCACTGGACAGGAGGTGGGCTTTGAGTTTGGGTAGGGCACCCCTTTTTAATTGTCTGGAGTAGGTGGTGATGGGGGGCAAGGAGAGGGGGATTTATTCGACCAATGGCATGTAATGGGGGAGTGGTCACTAAGGGAGTCAGGAAGGACCGAGACCTGGGAGACGTGTTTGGATTGGTTGATTTCGTGAACATAACTCCTAGTCACTTGTTTATTTCTGTGTTTCTATAAGCCCCTAAACTGTACACCCAGTTGGAACAGCACACATTTTCATATAAGCTAGCCACAATATATATTTGTTACCTTTAAGACCAAATTAATATTTTGCTTCTCTGAATATTGATAGAAACAAAGATGTTTCACATGTAAGCACTACACTTTTATTTCAACAAATACGAAAGTGCAGGACTAATAGAATAGCAAAACCTTTCACATATAAAGATTAAAATATAAAATAGAAGTACCCTAAAATAATGATACACCTTCCTCCAAGTTGCTATTTGGTAAACAGCAAATGATAAACTTCTGTCATCTTGCCATGCATAAGACTTATAAAGAATGAAAATAATGTGGTGTGGTGCAGCTGAGATCCTCATGAAATGCTTACCATCATTTCTGTGAGAGAAGTAGGAGATAGACTGAAACTGCAATGGATTTACAATATTGGCACTCAGCTGTCCAGTATCTACATAGGCAACAGTAGTATATGTCCTCCAATAACTGTTCAGCTACCCACCTCCCTGATATTGACTGACCCACAGGAAGTAGGACACAGAGTAATGCACCTTCACCGTGGTGAGGTCTGATGGCTATGCCAGGGAGTCTTAAAAAAGGAAAAGTTGCTCCCCCAGTCCCCGATTCATGGGGACATTGGAATGCCCTGAGGAAGTCTACCTGCTACAAATGAGCAGCATATTGGGCTCATAGGGAGAGGTGTACCACCAAAGCAACTGGTTAAGAAAACCGCAACCTCAGCAAATCTCTGGGTGGAGGCACTGTCCACTTTAATATTTCTCTGGGTAGAGGCATGACTTAGCTTAAACTCTATCTTGGATATGAGCCCCGCATCAAAAGTTATTGAAACAGGACCCTCCACCTCATCTGAGGCCATAAGCAGGGGTACTGACTGTCACATACCATGACCCAGTCACAGTGGAATACAGGAATTCAACTTACGCAGAATTCCGCTGGCAGAATGTTCATCCCCTCACACACAAAAGAAGGCCATATATGGAGTCAAGGTTTCAGTTTGATCTGTGGCAGTGTAAGCAGCAGAAATTGCCCTGGCAAGCTGGAAAGGATAGATGGGGGACTTTTCATGGTCACCAAAGAAACACAAAAAATGAAAACTATTAAGAGCACTTTTTTTTATTTGGTTATGTGTGTAAGGAGAGAATCATCATAGGAAAGAATGTTAACTATCATTTTTTTAAGGGAGGTTTACTTTTTAGTAACTAGTTGAAAGTTTTAGTGTGCAAATATCAGGAATGAGCGAAATGAGTTATGAATTTTGTGCGTGAGTTGCCTAAAGTCCAAATCCATCTGCCTGAACGTTTTGTAACTTGTGTTTTTGTGTAGGATTAACACAAGTGTCTCAGAACATAGTTAGCCAATCAGGAAGCACAACATTTCCAACGTATGTTATAATACCTGGTAAAAAGTCTTTTAATCTGAAAACTGTGTTATATGTTATACACAAGCACAGTGCCACACTCATGTATAAGGAACATATAAAAACAGCTACTGCCTGTCAAGAAATAAATCCTTTCTATTTTTTCACTGAGCAAGTGAAGGAACAACACGGAACACAGTACAATTTAAAGGAACACTCCGGGCAAATAATAAAAATACATGTTTAGAGACTTGTTCCATTACTACTGAACATTATTAGTGTGTTTTAGAGTGTGTAACTAGTTCAAATACATTTTCTAAAAACATTAACTCTGTTTCTGAATGTGTTGTGTACCATGTTATTGAGATTTTGTTTTCCGTTTGCCATTTGAGTTCATTTGCCACAAAGCACCAAATCCTGAGAGACTGTGATGTCAGTTACTGCTGCTTGTGCATTTTGAACAGTCACTACATGGCACATTTAAACTATATTTACATATCTTCCCCATTGCTTTTTTTTAAACTTTCTTTATACCTTTTGGTATGGGAGGGGACGTACCCTCTTATTCTGCACCTGGAACTATCACCCAGCATCCTTCCCAAGTCACTCAGTCTGGGAGGCCTGCAGCTTTCCCCCTGTGGTGGGGCTCCCCAAAGGGAGAGATTGAGATTCACCTGAGGCCCCAGCTGAGGTTCAGGGGCATCATCCCACAGACGTCCACCATCGCCTTCGCCTGTCCGTGTACGGTACTGACTGGTGTACACCCAGTCTCAATTGCGTATCACTCGTGTGCCAGCAATCCACAATCCTCCCCCTCTCAGAGGAGAAGTGCTGTCCTTGGAATGCTCTTGTTCCCAAATCTAGGACCTCAGCATCGTAAGTGATAACACTACTGCGGTACCAGCAGACCAGCCCCCCATTGCTTGTTACCAACAAGTCATTTTCAGTACACAAGCTGGGGCCATTCTTCAGGTGACCTGAGCAGACAAAAAAATGAACAGATTGTAAATTGGGAGCGTGATGGGAATTGTCACTACAACTCCAACAAACGTCATCAGGCTACAGAGAAAAAGCTACAAAACACAGAAGCTGTCATGATGTGACTTGAAAAGCCTTGCAGCTAGGCCTGGCTAAAACATGCATTTGCCAATGCCGAATGTTTTCTTGCTTGTATTTACTGTGTAGTTGCTTCGCACTAATAGGGCAGAGACCAAAATTATCAAAGTAATAACACGAGTTATAAAGTTGTAATTTTTTGAGATTTTGACCCTAAATTTTCAACAGTCTTTTATTACCCCAACTTATGATCAAACCAGGTCCAAAATGTGAGTTCACTGAATGACTGCAGAAACACGTTTGGAGGAATTTGAAAAATTTCACCTACCTGGTTCATGCGGTTGGGTAAAATTATGTTGTAAATCTGGAGTCATAATCTGAAGAAATAGGAAAGTTCTAAGTAAAGATTGAAGAATTTGCTTTTTGCAGATTTTGACCCCAGATTTTCAACATAGTCTTTTTATTACCACACCTTATGATCAAGAGAAGTGGGATTTTTTTATTCGCACCCAAAACATGGTTTTGCAGAGTGACTATAAAAAGACAATTTGGGGGAGGGATTTGGAAAAGTTCACCAAGCTGGTTCATGAGGTGGGGGTAAAAATAGGCTATGGGCTTGATTTTCAAAGGTGTGGGGAAAAACACAAGGTGCATGCATTAAACAGACATGACGCAAGGGGCACCCTGCACTGCACCTCACATCATTCCCAATTTTCAAATGGTGCTTGTGAGGGTAACAGGACCCTCTGTGCCAGATGGCCTTGTGCCGGGCTTGCAGTGATCTGTAGGCTGTGGCATGGTGCTAAGGGGGCAGGCACCACAACTCGGCAGCACCATCCCCTACCTCAGGATTTTCAAAGGTCTGCACTGGCCGCAAGCCTCACCTATAGTTAAAACAGTGGAGCTGGTCTAATAGTTCTCTGCACCATCACAGGCAACAACAGCCAACTGGGTGTGGGTGTCCAGTTGTGTGCAGCTGGTACATAGAACATAGATAGACACTGAGGAAGGTATGCATGCATCTGAACTGAATCCATAGAGTCCTACAGTGAGATATCTCAGCAGGTTGCAAGTGGCACAGTTTCATGAATGCCCATGCAACAAGAGTGGTAGCCAGCCTGCAGCATGTGAAGACACAACATTGCAGAGGGATGGCTGAGATGAAACCCATGGCACTTGTAAGCAGAGTTTAAAATCCGGCACCAAGACTCCTGACTCCTGATTGGCGCTCGCTCCGTTTCTCCCATTTTTGGACTTTTGGAGTGAGTAAGCAGCAAGCAAGGGCTTACAGAGTCTGAACCCCGAGTCTGATTCTTGTCCTGCAGCACTGTTTCCTGCTGCCGCCTCTCAGAATGTTATTTATTTAACTTTTACCCACTAATCTTACAGTACTACAATATTTTGTTTTAAAGCTAAGTAATTACTCAGCATGCTTAAATTGAATTAATTTCTGCCTGTGCATAGCCAAACTGTATTAGTTATTTAGTGAAATGTGCCTATGCTCATTTCCTTTTTCTTTGTTAGAAAATTGTTTAAACTCTGCCAGCTTAATTTATCTTCCTTCGGCCTGTCTGGCTTATTCTCTGTCACAGCACTCAACCCCTGCAACTGAGCCAGTTTCCATTGTAGACTTAACCTGTTTTCATTTTTAATCTGGGGCACAGCCTGGCTAATTAATTGTCCTTAGGCTACTTGCCCCTGCTGCATTCAACCCCCCCACCTGGCCCCATAGCAGCCTGCTGCTCAGTCTTTCCATTCCCACTCCCACCAATTGACCATCGGTCCCTTCCCTTGCCATATTGTTTCCATCTGATTCTCCCCTCCCCTGCCATTTAGTCTCCTTTCTTTTCTTTGTTTCTCTGCTGCCTATCTCTTCCCCAGCCTACAGTAGCTCTTCTCAAACTCCCTCCCCCTGCTACCTCTATTTAACTTCTGTTTTCTGTCCCCTTTTTCCAGGGGACAGCCAGCCCATTTTGGGCTACTGACCCTCCCCTTGGCTGAGAACTGCATTTGCAGTTAAAGGACCTTCCTGGACGGCTCACCAAACATCCCAGGTATGGAACTAATGGTTTAAAATCTGGCTCCCTGACTCCTGATTGGCGCTCACTCCGTTTCTCCCATGTTTGGACGTTTGAAGCAAGTAAGCAGCAAGCAAGGGCTTACAGAGTCTGAACCCGAGTCTGATTCTTGTCCTGCAGCACTGTTTCCCACTGCTGCTGCCTCTCAATGTTATTTATTTAACTTTTAGCTGCTAACCTTACAGTACCACAATATTTTGCCCCCCCAACCCCAGCCTTAATTAAATACGCCTTGGCCCCTCCTCTTTCTCCTTAGATAACTCTCTGTTGGATGTCAGTAGTAAATTACACCCAGGGTCTTAAAGCTGCAGATAGCTCTTTCCTTTGGCTAATCTCCGACTGCCTTTCCATTCCCTGCTCTTTTTGACCTGTTCTTTTTTCTCTGCCACATCTTTATTCTTGCCAGTTTCTGGCTATTTGATTACTATATTCTCCTTTTCTGGGCCTTTTTTCCTGCTCTCTAGGATCATTATACTCATTTGTCTCTTGGTGGCCAATTACTTTGAATTACTTCACAATGGATAGTTCTGGCTGGCTACTTATCCTATCCTGCCTTATCCTTTTTTTGCTGTGCTGACCAGTTAATGGCCTTATCCTTAAGTGCCCCTCCCTGGGACTGTAACCCTCCCCAGTTGTGTTACACCAGGCCTGACTCCCCTTGGGTGCTTTCATACATTCCATGTCTTCTGAAGCCTGACACTGCACTCCTTGGGCTCTGGCTTCATAGGTGCTTGCTCTTCCACTCTGCACCAGCTGTCCTTGCAAGCTTACCTCCTAATGTCTTATTCTGAGTATGTATGTCCATCCTCCTCCTTCTAGTCCATGCAGGGGACGTTGAGCTCAATCTCGGACCTCCCTGCCCTGCCCTACCCCTAATCAAATTCCAATGCCTATGACCCAATCCTACCCCAAAGGCTAGAAGATTGCACATATGAATATTCATAGCCTTCGCCTTAAAATGGCGGAGTTGGAAGCTTGGATTGTCCAAAAGTACACAGATATCTTATGTATCTCTGAATCCTGGCTGAAACCCACTATCAAACAGCATAAACTGGCACTTCCATGCTTTAACTGTTTTAGAAGGGATAGGCAGGGCAAAAGGGGTGGTGGTATCCTTATCTACACTTGGTCTGATCTGGATGTTACTGAGCTCTCTGTACCTGACTCTGGATCTCAAGCCATGGAATCCCTATTCCTCTCCCTGATCCTGGGTAATGTCAAGAAGCTTTATCATTGGTTGTGCCTATCTCCCACACAACAAGGCTCCCCTAGGCCTACTATCCTTTATTGCTTCCCTTACCAATCTCCCTCATCATGACCTTGTGCTTTGTGTTGACTTCAACATTGACTGGCTTGGTCCCACTGCTGACAAATTATGTTCTTCACTCACTGACTCCAACCTAACTCAAGTCATCATAGACCCAACTCGCATCAATACCAAAACCAGTAAATACTCTTTGCTTGACTGGATGATTTCTAATTGCTCCCGAAGGTAAAAGCTGTAGGTCTACTTTCTGATTGAATAAGTGATCATTCTCCCACTCTTTGTGTCTGGAGAAATAATTGTCACCCCCCAAAGATCTCACTTGTCCTCGGCATGTCCAGGCTTGATACTGATAACTTTATCAATACTATTTCCAACACTGACTGGGGACCTATCAAAATCCACCTTGATATCAACCAAGCTCTGGATTACTTTATTTCCACCTTTACTCAAATTGTAGATAAGCATGCTCCTCTGAAAAAATGCAGGTCTAAGGGTGTCAAGGCCCCATGGCTCAATAAGGACCTTAGGATGCTTATGTCCTCCTGTGACTGTGCTTGGCCGACCTACAACAATAGTGGTCTGCCTTCTGACTGGCAACTTTAGAGGCAACTCAGAAATAAATGCGAAAATTCCCTCCATAAAGCAAAATGCCACCACCACAAGATGCTGCAAACTGAACACCTTTGCAGTCCTAAAGCATTCTGGAGACAGGTCAAATTCATGGTCAAAGGGAAAGCCACTGAGCTCTCGAGTTCACTCACTGCCCAGGGCACTACCCATACTGCCCCCCCCCGATCACCACTGGATTCAATGAATTCTTCACTGACCTTGACAGATACATCTCACTCTTTAATAACTCCCCATTGCCCCCCTCTGCCTCAATCTCCCCCAACTACCTAGGGACTCGTCCCTCTTTACACCTGAAGCTGGCCACTACCAAGGAGGTCCAGAGGCTTCTAGCTTGCTTGAAGGCTGAGAGCTCGCCTGGTCATGACACCCTTGAACCGAAGTTCTTCAAACTAGGTGCTCCTGCCCTTGCCTGCCCAGTATGTGACCTTTTTAATCACTTCTTCCTTTCAAGTACTGTCCCTAACAAGCGGAAGGCAGCGGTAGTCGTACCTGTGCATAAGGGGGGACCCAACTCGGTAGCTGAAACCCTGGCTAAAATACAGGAACGTATAGTTCATAATCTTCTGCAGAGTTATTTAGAACACCACAATCTACTTTCTCCCTACTAGCATGGATTCAGAAAGAATCATAGCACCCTCACAGCTTTGATTAAAGTAACCATGGATATAATCCAGGCCTGGATCAAGGTTCTGTAATGGGTGCTATCTTTGTCGACCTGACAAAAGCATTCGACCTGGTGAATCATGTTCTTCTGCTACAATGGCTTCTCATGCTTGATCTTGATGATAGTGCCCTGGGTTGGGTCAACAGATATCTGTCCTGTCGATCTCAATGGTTAAGTGGGCTGGTGCCCTATCTAGCCTTAGACCCACAACTTATGGGGTGCCACAGGGCTGTATTCTTGGGCCTATGTTGTTTTTTCTGTTTATTAATGACCTACCCAGTAACTGTGGTGGTGCATCTGTGCACCTCTTTGCAGATGATGCAATCATATACTGCTCATCTCCCGATGTTAATGTAATAAACAGTGACCTTGCCTATGACTTCTCTAACCTTGAAGGCTGGTTCAGGTGTAATCGTCTCATTCTTAACACAAACAAAACTAAAAATCTGTTATTCTCTCACCCATACTCCTCTCCTAGTACCCTCCCGCCACTCTCTGAGTGGTGATGCCTTTGAATCTGTCCACATCTTTAAATACCTGGGCATCACCCTCAATTCCTCACTTTCCTTTACTATCCATGCCTCCACTATAGTTAAATCCCTGAGCCAAAAGTTAGGTCTCCTTTACTGTATCCGTCCCTTCCTCACCTCTGCCTCTTGCGTTAAAATTGCTTCCACATCTCTTCTCCTTCTCCTCACCTATGGTGCTCCTTTATTACAATTTACCAGTGTCACTACCCTGTCTCTCCTGGCTCAGGCATATCACAGAGAAAGTAGGTTCACACCGGGAGTCAACGCCTGTCACCATCACTGTAACATCCTTTCTTCCTTAGGTTGGCTACCATATGAATCTAAACTGAGGTATACCACCCTGAGTTTCATGCATAAGATGGTCCATAAATTTACCCCTCCCTGCATCAGTGCACTTGTCTGACATAGACAAGCCCCTCGTGCTCTCAGATCTGCCTCCCTCCCCTTCTCATATGGCCCAACCTGCGACTAACCATTGCTTATAAATCCTTTGCTTTTGCAGCAGTGTCTGATTGGAACTCCCTTTCTCCTTCCATCCTATCTTGCTTCTCTCTTCCCACATTACAATCCAATTTACTCACCACTCTCTCTGCTGCTGCTGCTATGTGCTCCTGCTTCCAATGGTGCTTATCCTACTCCTACCCTGCTGTTTTCCCTTCACTGTCCTCTGCCTGACTCTCTACCATGGGGACAAGTTGATAAAAAATTGCACTAGCTCGCAGATGGTTGCACTAGCCCACAGTAATAATGGTCAATTTTGATCGGTTATACAGGAAAAATGCAAGCCAAGAAATACTCTTGATTACTGCATATTTATCCTGCTCCGACATTGCTTCCTGCCACAGCAAAAAACCAAAAAGACTGCAGTCCAATCACACGCAGTGTGTACCTTCATTGTTTTTTCACCGTGTGCCCCTTGCTTCCTCTTTTTTCTCCCCCTCCCCGCCAAACCAGAGAATACCATAATAGCTAATGTTCAGTCAGGCAGTTCTAGCTCTGCACACACAATAGCCAACATTATCATCATGTACCTCACCACAGTCCCACCCTGACCTGCAGGACAATGTACAGAATCAGGTAGAAAAAGACACTCTCATCCCCCACCCTTTGATTAACCAGAACTGCACTTCTGGTAGTTTTCTTACACTGTGAAGTGAGCCAGGGAAAGTTTTAAATTTTTTTTGGGAAAGAGTTAAACAAACATAGGGGCCTGGGATGTAAGAAACTTTGACATATAGGTTTATACAGTGGCGTGAAAAAGTATTTGCCCCCTTCCTGATTTTCTCTATTATTGCATATTTGTCACACTGGATGTTTTCAGGTCTTTAGAGAAAATGTAATATTAGATAAAGGGAACCTGAGTGAACAAATAACACTTGTTTTTTTTTTTAATTTCACTTATTTAATGAAAAAAAGTTAACCAACACCAACTGGCACTGTGTGAAAAAGTAATTGCCCCTTACACTTAATAACTGGTTATGCCACATTTAGCTGCAATGACTGCAACCAAACACTTCCTATAATTCAATATCAGTCTTTCACATCGCTGTGGAGGAATTTAACCCACTCTTCCTCGCAGAACTGCTTTAATTCAGTAACATTTGGTAGGTTTTCGAGCATGAACTGCTCGCTTCAGGTCCTGCCACAGCATCTCTATTAGGTTTCAGTCTGACTTTGATTAGACCACTCCAAAACTTTAATTTTACTTCTTTAGCCATTCTGATGTGGACTTGCTTTTGTGTTTTGGATCATTGTCTTGCTGCATGACCAACTATGCTTCAGCTTCAGCTGACGGAAGGATGACTGGACATTCTCCTTAAGAATTTTCTGGTACAGAGCAGAATTCATGGTTCCTTTAATTATGGCAAGTCATCCAGGTCCTTAGGCAGCAAAGCATCCAACACCATCACACTACCACCACCATGTTTGACTGTTGGTATGGAGCTCTTACTGTGGAATGCTGTGTTTGCTTTACGCGACATTATGGGATCCATGTTGTCCAAAAGTTCCACTTTGACTCATCTGTCCATAGAACATTTTCCCAAAGGCTTGTGGATCATCCAGGTGCTTCTTGGCAAATGAGAGATGAGCATTTATGTTCTTCTTGGTTAGCAGTGGTTTCCGCCTTGCTACTCTCACATGAAGCCCATTTTGCCCAGTCTCTTTCTGATTGTGGAGTCATGAACACTGACCTTAGCTGAGGCAAGAGTAGCCTGCAGTTCTTGGGTGTTGTTTTAGGATCCTTGAGACTTCTTGGATGATTTTTACACTGTGCCCTTGGAGTAATTTTTGGCAGGCCACCCACTCCTGGAAGGTTCACTACTGTTCCAAGTGTTCTCCATTTGAGATTATGGCTCACTGTGGTTCGATGGAGTCCCAGAGCCTTAGAAATATCTTTGTAACCTTTCCAGACTGATAGAGGGCAACAAATTTTTTTCTGATCTTTTCAGGAACTTCCTTTGATCATGGCATAATGTGCTTGTTGAATCTTTGTGCTGGCAACGTGACTCTGATGGTAAGGGCCAAAATAAGTGAGGTTTATATTGAGCAGGGCTGGCTGTAATCAAGCCTGGCTGTGTTCAATCAGCTGACTCTAATTATCCTTTAATTGGGTTGATTTAACTAGGGGGCAATTACTTTTTCACACAGTGCCAGTTGGTGTTGGTTAACTTTTTTCATTAAATAAATGAAATAAGTAAAAAAAAAAAATGTTATTTGTTCATTCAGGTTCCCTTTATCTAATATTATATTTTGTCTAAAGACCTGAAAACATCCAATGTGACAAATATGCAATAATAGAGAAAATCAGGAAGGGGGCAAATACTTTTTCACGCCACTGTATATACCAGGCACAAAAATATTGATTCAACATGGTCTGCCCTAACAAAAATAGATTTTTCATAACAGTGTCCTTTCATCAGTCAAAGGGAAACAGTATACAGGCATGATGCTGTACTACCTCTCTTTCTATACTGGATGATCTGTGCACACCAGGAATACCTATTTTAACCTTTCAAATTATATATTTTACTAAGGTTTTGCTTTGTATAATACATGCTCCTAAGCATTGTTTTTAGGATGAAATGACATGCTGGGTGGTACTGAATTGATGGCATTGACTGGTGTGATCCATTAAGAGGAGCTGTGAAACCTACACCAGTCAGTAATGGCAGCTATGGGTCTATGAATGGCCATTTCGGAGCCTAGTCTGCAGTGGTGTCCAGAGAAAGTATAGAGTGGACAGACCACCTGGCTGGGCAGACAGGGTATACATGATAGCATTCTGTCACTGCAGTGTTGGATACAGGCACTCAAAAGGTTGGAAAATGAGGCACACTGGTCTTAATATTGTGGGACAAATCAAAGACAAGTTCAGCAAACTGGAATCTAGTGACTTAATCATTCTACCCTTGATCACAACATTCACACTAGTTGACTGTCCTAACTATTGAGTGATAAAAACTCACATTGAGTCTTTTTTTGGACCCCCCTCTTGAACTGCCAGATAATTGCAGCTCTTAATGAGCTGCTAATCACACTAGGCCACCTGGAACACTGAGGGAGATTAGCAAAAGGACTACAGCCTGCTAAAGTAGGGACTTTTTCAATTTCATTAACAGCCATGAAAAATCTGCACTAGTCAAGACGGACAAGTAGAGGGTTAGCTGCACTAGCCCTGGCCAATTTGCACTAGGTTCAGGGCTAGTAAAACAATGTTATGGTCGAATCCTGCTCTCTACCGATGCTCCACTTCCTGCTCTTTACCCTAACTCATCTTTATACTGTACTGCATATGTTTCTAATGATTTGACCTTAACATGAGTATGCATAACTGTAACTTTTTTATATGCCTAATCTGCTATTTGTTATGTTATGTTATATTATGTGATGTCGATACCATTACTGTATATTGCTGTGCTTGATGACCATTGTTCTTTTACTATGATTTGTTTCTGCTGCTGTAATTATCTTTCTGTGAATTTGCACTGTATTAGAACTATCTTTCTGTCAAATTGTTGTAATTGTTCTGTACTGTACTTCTTTTGTTGCTTTCTTGGGTCATCCCTGAAAAAGGGACTGCTATTGTCTCAGTGGACTTACCTGGTTAACAAAATTCAAATAAATAAACAAACAAATAAATAAATAAATAGATAAGAGTCATCACTACAGGAGACGTACAGTGAATACTAAGGACTGACCCATGACTATGATACTGAAAGTGAAAGTATACCTGTGAGGGAGTGGTGTCATGATGGCAGTCCGGATTGCCATAAATGCACATGGGGGGGGGGGCATGCTATCCCTTGGTGAAGCATCCTGCTGGTGCATAACAGAGGGCGTATGTGTGCAGTTCGCACTGTGTGAGGCACAAGACTACATGTAGCTGTTGCAGTGCTTCTGGCATGGCATGCCATTTGTACTGGGGGAAGTACATGCCCACTGTGTTGCGTGCATATGTGAGGTGAAGCCACTGGGCCATGTATGGGCAGACACCACCTGCACAACATCAGATGCACACAACCATTCATAAGTCATGGCAAGGATGGCAAATATGATGAGAAGAAGAAGAAGAATCAGCATTTATATAGCACTTTTCATACACAGTATCCCAAAGCACTTTACAAGCAATGCTAGACTGCTACTGAAGTGACTGAATGTGTGGTGACGGCCATATCACACATCATCACTCACAGCCTGGATAATTGCATGAATCAGTTTATGGGAAGGGGAATGTTGGCCAGAACACTGGGAATGTTCCCTGCTCTTTTGCAAAGAGTGCCCTGGGTTCTTTTACTTCCATCTAGACACCCACCAGGACAACACCAGGATGGGCAGAAGGGACCTCAGTTTAATGTCTCATCTGAAGGACAGCACACCCCAGCACCCCCCAAATACTGCACTTGAATGCCAGCGATTTTTAGGTGCAAGTCCAGTCCCAGTGTGGGACAAGAACCCATGACCTTTTGGTCCAGAGACGGATGTGCTACCAACTGAGCCACACTGACACACTGATAATCTGGAGCACTACTGCACACAGGTGTGTGGTTGCAGACTGAGGGATAACTCTCATCACTATCACCTCAGTGCATGCTATGGAGCACGGTACTTAGCCATCCTGTGCATCACTATCACTCTCCATTATGCTGCACATCAGTGATTGCTTGACATACACAGTCTCTAGTAGTCAGTCATCTGGATGAGGTCCCTGTGTCACTGTAACACATTGACCCAACAGTGTGGCACCTTGTCCCTGTGTTTGCATCCCTCCGCTTGTTACAGTGCTGTCAATGTTGCTCATTCTGCCATCCACTGGCATGGTTGTGGGTGCACAGCACTTGACACTGTTCTACACCAATCCAGTGCCACGCTTCAGCTATAGCCATGTCAGTGTTGCACTAATCATGCTGCCACAGTATCACCATAACATTGACATCATGCCCACTGGCAGGTGTGCCTGAATATCATCCTATGCTGTATGGTACCACATCCCATATGTGCGCACTGCCTGCACTGTGGCAAAACACTCACAAGTGCTCAGTGCTCATGACCATACTGGGTGCTGTGCTTGATGCTATGGCAGTAGGACATGATGCCATTCCTGACGACTTAGGGCTCAAAAACAGCAGACTGCAGCAATTCAGACTGTGCAGCACTGACAGGTAGGACGGCCCTGTCAACAATGCTTTGCACTACTCATCCTGCACACCCTTCATTGTACTTAGTTATGTAGAGTAGTGGCACAACACCAACAAAACAGGCAAATAAGGAAGATATGCAAATAAAAAATCTGTATAATTTATTTTGCCAACCAAATAACCAAACTCTGCTTTCCACAACAGAAACCCCTGAGCTTTGACTGTTAGGTCTTCCTAAGGGGCAAATTTCTGAACGTGAAAGAATTGCTTAAATAGCCCCAGACAGGATGATGCCATAAGTCACATGACCAATATACATAATTAAAGCAATACATTTGCCATTTCTATCCTGTGGATTTAGGAACAAATTCTAAAGTAATACACATTCAAATACAAAACAGAGAGTTATATAGCATAGTAATCTGTTACATTACACAATAAAAGCATTTTAAAGAAAAAATATACATATACAGTAAAGGACTTATTAAATAAATACTTAATTGAGTTCAAATTCATTTACATTTTAGCATATGTGATTATAGCCATCCACAAGCCAAATATCAAAACTAACAATACAGCACTGTTAAAGGAAGCTACTCATCTATATCAAGAACCAGAGTCATGAACTGATATTTGCTACAACAATTGTATATATCCGAATTGGGGGTGGGGAAGGGGATGGGAAGGAGGGAACCAGTGTGCAAAATTCTCTAGAAATTTAACATGATCAATCATATAATATCCACTATCAATAAATTTGCTGTAAACATTAATGAAGAAAAACAGGAAATCTGTACCCTGGACATGAAATGTACAGGGAGCTAAATCCTTATAATGAATTTCATCATAAAAATAGCAGGAAATTAACTTGTGCTCATCACAACACAGATCAGTACCTAGGGAAAGGAACAAAGAAAAGAACAGAAAAAACATGTAAATATAATGATTAGATGCACAAAATGTGAAATGAATTGTTTTAGTGTGACAACCTTTGAACTGCCAGGTAGTGAAAAATTAGTATGTTGTATACAACATTTGCAGATATTGCAGTTGCCACAATGATACATGCCAGATGTCCGAGAAGGTAACCATGTAGTTCTTGTGTCTTTTGAATCTGTATAGCAGCTATTGACAAGTTTATCCTTTGTTGTCTGTCCTTTTTTAAAAGTTATTCTGGGTGTATCACCAACGGTCTCTGCAAGTTCCACGTCATTCTTAAGTATGGGCTGTGATTCTTGGCCAGCTGGTTATGACTGTTCTATGATATGTATAATATAAAAATATAGTGTGTGATTGTCAGTGCTTCCATGGGTGCCCCCCCCAAGGTTTCAGTTACAGTCAAGTGACCTGAAACCAGGAGATAATTAAAAGACTAGAGAGACTTAATTAAGGGTCTCCTGTAATTAGAACTGACCCAGCTGCCAGCATATAGGGACCTTTTATGACGTTTTAGAGGAAAAAACATTTTTAATACCATGGTGTGAAAAGTCATAAACATCCTTTGATGTGCACTGGGAAGAGGAGCTGCTCGAGATCAAAGAGAGGATGTTAATTAAGGAGTTATATTGGGAAATTAGTTTTTGCTGAAGTCATAGTATTTAAAATATCTCCTGACAGGAAGATCATTGTTTGTATAATTTTTATATTCTAAAAGTAGGAGCTAGATGACATCATAGAAGGGGTGGAAACACAGAGTTTAAACTGTATTCTGTGTTTCAACTGAGAGACATTTCCTTTTGGAGTCTTCAGAAACAACATCTAACTTAAGCACTATATAGAGGTAATATATTAGATAGAAAAAGTCTAATTGTATTGTGGTAGGAGTTTTTGTTTGCACTTTTCCTTGTTTTCTTTTAAGTGATTGTATGCTTGTTGATACAGTTGATATAGATAAATAAATAAAAAATAAATAAATAGTGTTCTTTGTTTACATTTTACATATTTTTATCCATTTTAATAAAAGTATTATTTTGAAAGACTGCCTGGGTGTGTCTTCGAAGTTCTTTTTGTATGTGATGTATAAAGGGTTAAAACTGACAAAAACTGTTCAGAGCTTAATGGTGTTACCAATCTGGGAAAAGGTAAAAATATACCTAAGGGCTTTCATAGAGTTTTAAGGGTTCATTTTGGATACCTGGTAAGGTGCCCTTAGGCAAAAGATATCTTGCATCCCCCCAAAGAGCTGGTTATCTGAGCCTGTACATTCGGGTACACCAGCATAAGGTTCACAGTTTGAATCCCCCCAGAACTTGGGACTAAAGGTGATTCAGACCCACAAGCAGACAGGAGGGTTCCCCTGTCTGTTACCCATTCACAATACTGCGCTTGGAGGTTGGCACTGTGGCAGCAGAGGGCCTGACCTGCTGAGTGCATTTGTGACATGGGCAAATATTTGTATAGTATATTTCCAATCTGACCGGATATCTGGGAAAACTCAGTACTAAATGTAATTGCCCCTTAATCTGCTATTCTATGTTTTGGCTGTAGCAGGTCAGAGCACTGTAAAGATGTTGCTATGTCCAATGCCTGATCCAAAACTGCAGTACTGTAGCCTCTTGCTTGAAATCTCTCATACATTTTCTTAGATTTATTGTGAAAGTCAGCATCTACTGAGCAATTACGTCTGAGCCTAAGAAATTGGTTGTATGGAATAGCATTTTTAAGCTTTCTAGGATGGAAACTAGAGGCATGCAGTAAACTGTTTGTAGCAGTAGGTTTCATATACAGTATGCACTTGGCTGTATACTTAGATCCTGATCTACTGATCTACTGAAAGAGTGGCATCCAGAAAGTTAAGCTGCTATTCTTGAATCTCTGCTGTAAACCACATATTGATGTCATTAATATTCAAACAATCAATGAAACAATCTGTCTCCTGTTTGTCACCCTGCTAAACACAAATTATATCATCAATGTATTAACTCCATTTCACAATATGATTATGAAGTGGAGTAGTGTCAGGGTTATGAACATGAGCCTTTTCCCAGAAGCCCAATAGCAGATTAGCACACAACTGTGCCATGGCTGCCCCCATGGCTGTCCCACAGATCTGAAGATAAAAATCATTATTAAACATAAAATAATTATGTGTTAGTACAAAATCAAAGGCAGTTAAGATGAATTCTTTTTGTATGCTAATTCCCAGTGTCCCTATTTAGGAAGTATTCACATGCATTGAGACCATCCTTGTGTCTGATAGATGTGTAAAGGGACTTGACATCAATGCCAGGTTCACAATGACCCATTGGTGCAGCGGTTGGATTTCTGCTTGCAACACTGGCAACCTGGGTTCGGGAATGGACCTGGGTCATTGGAGGGCCAGCTGGGGGGAGCTGGATTGAGCATCCTACAGACTGCTCTCCTTCTCTGGGGGAGGGTGGGGTGTGTTGCTGGTGCATGGTGGACTCCTGGTGGAGGCCAGGGGTGACACAGCAGATGGTGCCAATGAGGACCGAAGGGGTGGGACTGACACTGGCATCATTGCATGTTCCCACCCCGCCCACAAAAAAAAAACAGAGGAAAAAGAAGCCTGCCCACTGCCTTCATGATGCCTGCTCCCCTGCTGCAATCGGCTCCCCTGGCCAACTCCTGCTCTGTCCCAACATTCGTGGCACCTTAGGCTGGGTGCCATGACCCCACCCTGGAGGGCAATTCAGGAGTCCTGGGAGGATGGCTAATGTGGGGTAGCCGCAGCCAAGGGGGTTCATGACTGGGCAGATGCCCCGACAGTAGGGCAGGCACCAAAAAGTATAAATAAATTTAAAAAAATACCAATCCACAAATAATCTGGTTGCCAAATAAAATGTTCAAATTTCTGTAGGGCAAGCATGGAATCCCTCGTATACGAGGGTAGTGCTATAATGTATTGTACCCTGCAGTATGCTTCTTGTCTACTGCATGGGGCTGCTACTAGCTTGCTGGTTTTCCCGGGATGGTCACAGCAGGTTGTTACAGCATTACCGTGCTTGCTTGGGGTCTACCTGTGGCTCTGGTACTCAAACTCACTCTAGCAACATGGCTGTGGACCTGGTGGGATGGATTGTCACATGTTGGGGGTTGATGGCTTTCTCCATCAATCCCCTCCCATGCACCATCTGTTTAGTGCATGGAGCCGCTTGTGGCAACTGTCAGGAGTTTGTTGCTGGGACTGCTGTTGTACCAAAATACAGCACTGGGTCCTTGGTGCACCCAGCTTTGCCACAAATGGCCCCTTGATGCACCTTGCATCACTCTTGTGGCTCTTTGAAAATCAAGCCCCATGTTGTAAATGTGAGGACAAAATCTGGAGACAGCAAAGTTATGAATAAACACTGAAAAATGTCAACATTTCTTCATAACTTTGTTGTTTTTTGAGATTCTGACCCTCAATTTTCAGCATAGACTTTTTATTACACCAACTTATGATCAATGCAAGTAGAAGTTTGTAAATTCTTTCCAAAATGTGATTTTGCAGAACTACTGTGAAAACACATTTTGGGGGATTTGAAAAATATCACCAACCTGGTTCATGAGGTGGGGTAAAAAAGAATATGTTGAAAATCTGGGGCAAAATTATTAATAAATGATGGAAGTTTGAATAAAAGTTTAAAATGCACTAAAAAGCCATTAACCTAACTTACCTTATTTTGGTACATTCAGATCAGGCTCTGGAGCAACACTATTTGCTGTTGGCAAGTGAGGTACGTAGGGTGAAGGGTATGGGGCTGTGGGGTGGTGGGTGCTCAGATGGGGGTTTGGGTGGGGGCATAGGAGGCAGAATAAATCACAGGACCATTTTCTGCTTTTCAGGTGTAGCCAGGAAATGAGGTACTGGGGAAGCAAGTGGGTGGTTGGTGGACTAACAGCAGAGGGTGGTATTGTTTTTCAGGGACTGGACACTGGGGAAAGTGACCAGGAGGGGGACAGGCTAACAGCAGATGGTGTAATTGTTTTCAGGGGCCAGACAGTGGAGGTAGCAATTGGGAGGTGGGCAGGCTAACAGCAAAGGTTGGGATTGTTGTTGGTTTCCTGAGGGAGCACTGTGGGAAATGGTTGGTTGGTGGGTGGGCTAACAGCAGAGGGTTTGGTTTTTCTATAAATGGAGCACCAGGGAAGTGATTGGGTTGTGGGAATGAGCAGCAGGCTGATAGTCATGCCAATCAGCTGTCTGCCTGGCAATGTGTTGTAGATGAAAGCATTCAGCTGCACTGTGATAGGTGTGGCTGCATCCTTTCAGCTACACAGTTTCTGCCCATTAGCCAAGCTAAATACCATCATAATTAGCCTGCTTCTGGTTGGGCTGTCAGTGGAGAACCTCCTGCAGACTGAGCTGCATTGGATGCTACACAGACACACCTCTGCAGCCACTACTCTCCTGTGTAGTCACAACATGCGCTCAAGTAAACATAAAAAGTGAGACTAAAGACAGCCTAAAGAAAGGAATGCCAGATTGTGAGAGTCATCAATCAATCAATCAAAAATCTTTATTTTACCAGGCGAAACACCTTTGAGTAAACTCATTTACAAGATGGACCTGGACAGGTACATGATCAAACACAGAATAATATTACAAAAATAAATAAAAAAAAGGCATTACATACAATAGAATAAGATACGTTTGTAAATATGTACGCTAAGAGAACACTTATAGATAGCAGTCACATAACAATATGTGCACTGAATGTACCAGCATAACAGAGGCAGTGCGGGCAACCATGCAGGGAAGGACAATGGTTGCATGGAACAACTAAGGTGGAGAAGGGAGGGAGGAGGAGGATAAGTGTGATTAAAAATCACATTGGGGGGTCAGTGGAGGTCAAACAGAGGGTACAATGTCAGAGGTCAGTATACCTTTAGCCAAAAATCAAGGAAAACAATTGCAGGACTCCTCAACAGAACGTGCATATAGTGATTCAAATGCTGACAGATTAATATGGCAGGTTATTCTCATGTTTTTTTGGAGTTTATTCCAGAGTTGAGGAAGTGCATAACTGACCGAGGCCCTGCCAAAGTGTGACTTTGGGAATAGTTAGGGAAATGTAAGAAGAGCTTCTCAGAGCATAACTACCTAATGTACAACAGTCATGCAGCAATGCATATTTACTGATACTGCATGATTCTAGGGGGCAAAAGCAAATACAGAAAAGGCAAAGTCAGGGGAAGGAAATAAGTCACGTTAAAGGACCATTACCAACTGACATAATTTAGGAATCCAGAACAAATACATCGATCACCATGCTTAAACAATCGCTAGTACAAAGTGTTGTGAAACTTCCAAAATGCTGAAACAGTAGTTATTGGGGGTAGGTGACATCATAACCTCTCGGAATTTGGTGCACTGTGAGACAAGGGTTGAACAAACAGTCTCACGAACCTGGTGCTGCACACACTTAAAAATGGAGGTAAGATTTATGTTTTTGAAAATAAAATGTATTTGAACCAATTACACATTCATAAACACAATAGTACTGTTTAATAGTTAAGGATATGATTTAAAATATACTTCTTTTCATTTTTTGCCCATAGAGCTCCTTTAACTTCTGTTCACTTTTAAAACTGTAGTTACAAAAAATAAAACATGAGGAGTATGGTAACTGTAGTTTTGCTCTCATGGTGTAAGTGGCATCACACACTGGGTGTATAAGAAAAACTTATAGTACATGGTTGACCAGTACTATCCACTGTTTTTCAGTGACTGAGAAATGCCATTATTCCCTGTTAGCAGCAAATAATGGAGTGTGAATTGTTTTTTGTTTTAGTCTTTGGTAACCGGGTAAGGCCCACTGGGCACAAGTGCCTGTTTTTAGGGGCGACCTGGGAGCACTGGCGGTTAAGTGACTAGCTCAGAGTCACACAGTATGCAAGTGGAGGTTGTGAGAATCAAATCAATGTCTGGTCCTGCTGGATGTACCAAGCTCATTCACAGCTCATTATTCTAACCTCTAGGCTATACTGCCAGCCCAAACAACAGAGTGTGACTAACAGCTCAAAACAATGACCCTGTTATTTACTGATTTTCAGTGGCTGACAAGTAAGCAATAAAGGTGCATTTACATAACCATTTGGATCTGCTGCAGTATGCGCCACTCACCTACTATGACTCTTGCATTATTGTGAACCAGCATTTACACTCACGGTGTTGTGTTAGAATTGCAGGGGTAGTGTACAGCATTTCCTGTGTTGCCACTGTATTTCTGCCAGATTTCAGGGCAGGCTGCAGTTAATGGAAAAATGAAATATGTGATCTTAAATATGCAGTCTTTTTTAGAACAAATGTCTGAGTCACATTTCTGGTGTCTCTGAAGAGCGCAAGATAGCTCAGACGATTATTCAGAATGTATCACATACCCATATTTGTGCATGGGGATCAGATAATGAATGCTGATGATTAACTGTATGGTCATATGGCATGGATCGTTTGTAACATTAGGAAAGAGGAACACACAGGAAGGGGAACCAATCAAATTAAGTTTGCTGCTTGGAGCTGATTTGAGTGTCACAGTGTGCCACAGGACTGTACTAATGTAGGCAGAGTAGAGTGTTTGCATACCAGCAAAAATTGCCAGCATCATTTCAGAAACCTATGAAAACACCTACCACTCATCATCGCATCAGAACACACTGGTGCCACCTGCAATTCTCCCTGTGGTGTTTACACTGCCTGACCTGCACTGATGCAACCCATCTGCACCTCTTGCAATGGTGCAGATCAGACAGTGTAACCAGGCTTAAAGACACAATGGAGTGTTGATTGTGTTGGGTTTACTGCATGCCCAAGGGCATAGTAAGGTATGAGGCTGCAGGTCGAAGGCCTTTAGACCATGGAAGTGCTGTACCCAGCACAACCAACACCTGTAAGTATATTTTTGAGCTTATAGTATGGGCCATGTGCAAAAATAATAAGGTATGAAGCTGCTGGTCGAGAGCCTTTATCCCATGGAAGTGCTATAAACTCAGCACAACCAACACCCATGAGTATATTTTTGAGCTTATAATATAGGCCATGTGTAAAAAAATAAACTGAGAGACATGTGATTGCTTTTTCAAATTAATTCATAACATTTAGTGATACATCAAACCGAGAAGAAAAATAGTGCTGCAGTGTATTTAGGCTGGAGAAAATAAATTAGTACATCAGTTAATTTCCAACCTGTAAATTACTTCATTTTCTGTTTATTTGCAGTTTGCTTATAATAAGATACATAGTAACATAGTGTAGTGTACAGGCAAAAGTAGTCCCCTGCACTATTTAACACCAGCCTGTTCTCATTAGCTTTTCTCCTACTCTCCAAGATACACATATTCAAATCACTCATTCTGTCCTCATAGAGTCTACTTTCCAGTCCCTTTAGCTTCTTTGCATATCTTCTCTGTTTTCTTAATTTCCTTTTTTTTGTATGGCTTCCATACCCAGACAACCTATTCAAGGTGGGGTCTTACTAGAGATCTATACAGCAGCAACAACACCAGTCTATCCCTACTTGTTCCATTATGTTTAACATAGCCAGATACCTGATTTGCTTTACTAACCATAGCATTTATATGTTTACTCCACTGTAGGTCATAACTTGCTATTACTCCTAAGTCCCTTTCAGCATCAGATTGTCTTGCATTTGCTTACAATCTTCCTCGTTTTCAACTATAATTCCTATTTTTGCACCATCTGCAAATTTCGCAACCCAGCCAGGTAAGTCTTTATTCATGTCCCTTGTAAAGACTTTACAGAGGCTAGGTCCTAGGCCTGAACCCTGTGGAACTCCACTTGTAATGTTCACCCAGTTTGATGTTACTCCTCTTAATTTAACTCTGTCTTCCTGTTGTGAGCCAGCTTGTAATCCTTTTAATGAATACTGATGGAATGTGTAGATTTTCCCTTTCTCCGATTAGTAGATTGTGTGGGACTGTATCAAAGGCCTTGCTCAGAACCATTATGTTATATCTGCTGATTTACCCCAATCCAATGCTTTGTGTATTGTATCAACAAATGTATCAGATTTGTTTGACAAGTCCTGTTCCTAGTGAATCCATGCTGACTTATATCATTATCTAGTGTTTTTGTTATCCAACTTTCTAGATGATCTTTTAATATGCCTTCTGTTATTTTGTAAATGACTCTAGTTAGGCTTATGGGCAGATAATTTTCCACTTTATTTTGGGTGCCTTTCTTATGTATTTGGTGTAACATCAGCCAGTTTCCAGTCCAAGGGTGCCCCATCTTTTGTTATTGAATTTTTTTTTACTATGTGTCTTAAGGGCTTTATTATTTCTGTCATAGCTTCCTTGAGAACTCACATATCTATGCCATCAGTTTCATGTGATTGGTTGACTTTGAGGTTTTTTAGTTTTTGTTCAACATCTTTCTTTGTGACAACAATTCTGAGTGTCTCATTATCCCCAGGTTTATTTTCTTTGTTTATAGAAATTTCTGAATTTGTGAACACTGAACAGAAGAAATTATTGAATTTATCTGCTATGTCCTCATCTTTTTCAATTAGAGTGATCTTTATAACCAGTGGCCCAATAGTTGTTTTTTTTCTTTTTGGCATTGACATGAGAGTAAACTTGTTTGTAATTATCCTGTACTTTGGCAGCTAGCTTTTCTTGCAAACTCTTTTTTGTTTCTTTACCATGATTTTACACTTCCTTTGCAAATCCCTGCATTTCATGACCAACCTGTTATCCGCTCCTTTTTTTCATTTTATTATATGCTTTCTTTTTGCTCCTTAACAGTTCCCTGATTTTGCAGGTCATCCACTTTGGCGCTTTACCCTTATTGTTATATTTAATTTTCAGTGCTATATATCTGCTTGTTAGTGTGCTGATTTTAGTTTTGAATAACTCCAATTGTGAGTTAAGTGATTTGTCTTTAAATTATTTTTCTCATTCCCATAGTTCTAAACTTTTTCATACAATCAAAATCAGCTTTATGGTAATCCCACTGTGTAGTTTTAACCTTTTCTTTGATAGATTTTCTTTTTATTTTAAACCCCAGCATACTGCTTAATTTACCAATTACATACATGAGTTGTTCATCCTTATTTTTATTGTTATCTTGAGGTCAGTATAGTGATTCAGTTAACTATTGGTATAGTTCCATGGGGCCCAATTCCAAGTCAATTGTTGCAACTCGCCGGTGTATGCGAATTGCAACATTTTCCGCTATGTCAGGGACCCTATGCCACATTCCAAGAGCGGTAGAATCCCGGCACTTGTGACGTGTGGCTTATGCCATGTGGAGGCATACACCACAGGCATGGCATAGATGGTCTGCATGTTGCAAGTAGTGGCCAGCTACTGGCAGTCCCCCAAAGCCCCCCTGCCCCGGAACACCATGGCACACACTGGGGGCATGGGGGAGCAGGACTGGGGCACAAGATTCTGGGGGGCATGCCAGTGAATGGACCCCTGGGGGTCCCTGACATCTGGGGTGGGGTGCAGGGTATACCTGTGGGGGCACTGGGGGCACATCAGTGCTATTGTCATGGCACCAAGGGGTAGGCAGCAGATAGATAGCACCATTGGATGCCCCTTAGAGCAGCTCCAGGCTGCTCTAACTTAACACCACCTGTGTGGCTCTTGAAATTGAGCTAGTGGGTTATTGCAGCCGTCCTCCTGGAATAGGGCGCAGTTGCTGCCATAACCCGCACTTGCACCATGGCGTTGAGGGCTGCGGCATAGTGGGTGGCGTAACCCATAGTTGTTGTAGCCCACAGCTGCCATGGTGCAAGGTGCCTCTTATAATCAGGGCTGGTGTACAGCTTGATGTAAGTCATGGGATATGCCAAGGGGTTTGGCGTATCTCAGCTTACGCTGGCATACGACCTCTTGGAATCGACCCCATAATTTTTAATTTCCACCAATAAAAATTCTAGGTCACCTGTGTCAGTGTTTGTCTACCTGCTAATGAAATCTTCTTTAATTAGTATAGCAATTCCACCTTCCCTTTTATGTGCACTATCTTTACTATAAATATTGTATCTCAATAAACCTTTATTCCAAGTGTCGCTTGGATTCCATCATGTCTCTCTCAATGTGATAATACTGATTATTCTAAGTGTACTAGTGCCTCTAGTTGGTTCTTGGTCCATTTTTTTGTTCATACTTCTAGAATTAATTAATTAATATATTTTTTAAATGTTGCAATTTGTTTTCCATTTATTGTGATTTAACAGTTGTATTTGGATATTGTTTTTGTCTGTGCTCCTGATTACCCATATCTTCTTTCATATTTACAGAACTTATTGTTCCACCAGTGTGGTTTACTACAGTTCTATTTCTGACTGTTCCCCTACAGAGATCAGTTTAAATTCTTTTCAATGAAAGTGTTTAATCTTTCTCCCAGAGTGGCTTAACCCTTCCTATTAAGATGCAAGCCATCTTTTCTGAACAGGTGATTTTTATTCATAAAGAAGTCCCAGTTTCTGATGAAGAAATGCCCTTCCTTTTTTTGACTGGTTTCAAAGCCAGGCGTTTTTTTTTTAATTGATCATAATCTTCCTTGGCCAACTCTGGGCAGTGGTAGAAGCTCTGGTACAGTATAAGAACTCTGCAATTTCTTTTTTTCAGGATGTTTCCAACTGCTATAAGTAAGCAATAATACCTGACAGGGTGGGCGGTATTGGGAAATACTGGACCGCCCAGGGGCATAATGAGGTCCAGTATTTCCCAATACCGACCACCCTGAAGGGTATTATTGCACTTAGAAAATGGACCATAGGTAAAGTTTTGAAAAAATATGTATAGAAATAATGAATCATATATACCATTTATAAAAAAGGTTTTTAAATTAACTTCTTTGGTAAAGAAGTCCCTGTACTGGCAGACTCACCAGTGGAGGGCGCTGGTGTCCTTTTATCAATAGTTACTTTCCAATAAGGATTTCCTCCTCAATGTGGTTGCTTGCTGCTTTTTCTCCCCCCCCTCCACACACACACAAACAGTGAAGCACCACTTCCTTTGTCAGTTTAATCAGCGCGAGTCAGAACAACTGTAGTGCTAAAGACCAGTACTGAACTGAGGTATCTTTCTCTTTTTTATTTAACAGCAGCTTTCAAATGTGGCACAGTACCCAGTACAATTCTCTAGCGTAGTTTAAGTATGCCATCGCTTCAGATGGAGGCGATCAAGAATTTACTACATGTCAGGAAGTGGTATTACGTTCAGAAAAAAATAATTATGTTGTTTCTGCAGTTTTCAAAGGAGCTACTTCTGAGCGTAAATGATGAGGGAAGACTATGGATTTACATGGAGAAGCACATTATGTGAAGCCGATCGATCTGTCGTGGGCTTTTTTAAAAATATATGGCTACTGGTGTGGTTCTGGTCCCCCGTGACTCTCAGGAGACATACTGTGTGGGCAGTGCAGTCAGTGGTAGTGGCCGTTTTTAAAACGAGCAGTGCTTTGCACCATGAAGCTGATAGAACCAACGGCTTTCATTTAATTTTTGTCTAGCGCGGTAGTGCGAGATGGCAGTCGGGAGAGTGGTTCATAGTAAAGAATACAGCTGTGAATGTCTTCACTCTCCCAACTGCAAAATCAGGCACACAGTGATCATTGAAGCTAGTAGTGGGGAGTGGGGCTTGTAGCTCTTACTAAGCGAGAGAAAAAACATGGCGGGGATTTTGAATTTTCTGAGATACTTCCAGCCATTTCCAAAGCAAGCTGGGCACCACTGGAGAATGCTACTAGGTGAAGTGACCCTTAGACTGGCTCTTATTTTTAGCTGGGCATCTATTGTCTGATAGATGCCCACCTAAATAAGTGTCTCAGCCAATCAGGAGAGAGAATTGTCTTTGCCCATTTTCTAAAGTAATTTCGTATATCTTCATCCATTCACATACCTACCCCATTAACACCACAGTGAAGTAATGTTAGTGGGTTGCTACCTCTGTTTTTCATAAACCTGTCTATGTTGTTTTTAATGTCGCTAATTTTTGCCCCTCATAGCATGCCGTAGTTGTTTCCTTTTTATCTTTACATATACATCAGTACACCTGATAATTGAGTTAGCCAGGACAAGTCTATCTTCTTTGTTGTTATCATCCATAAGTTTACTCAATTCTTCTAGTGTTTGAGTTTGGTGTTCTTTTTGGCCGTCATTATTGGGCTCATAGGGTATTAATTTGGGACTCATCAACTCAACGTAATGAAGCTTTTTTCGTCTACTTTTCCCCTTCTATTACTTTTCCTACCTGCAACATAGGTCCTTCCATTATCATCGTTATCTAGTGTCAGATCATCTGCCGTTCTGGCTTGCTTCCTCCTACATCTGTCCTGTGGAGGAATTCCATTGTCAACCTGAAGCATGTTAGTTATTTCACCATTTACTTTCTCAAGATCATTTATTCTTTCCAATCTGCTGATGTTGTCTTTCAGTGTGATTATGTTTCTTTCTAGCTATAATATATATTTGCATTTATTGCATGAAATTTCCACCACTTCATCTATGTTGTACATACCACAGCTGTTGCAGACCTCTATGCTGTTTCCCTTATTTATTTAGGTTGACACTTTATAATTCAAGTAGTATTTATGTACAGATAGGATTGTCACCTGTCCCTCCTGGCCTTCCTTTGTATTGTATTTATAATAATTTGTATTTATAATGATTTGTCATATTGTTTGTGTGTTTAGTTGTATGATTTTAACGTTTGGATTGTTGTATTGTTGTTTTGTACAGCACTCAGAGTCCTAGGAATTGGGCACTTTATAAATAAAATATCTATCTATCTATCTTCCTGACTGATATTCGCAGATAATGCCTCTGCCAATGTCACCTCCGCTCAGTGCTTGCCGACACTCACACAGGTATCTGTGTGCACTCAGGACTGGAAGTGACGGACAGTGTACTTCCAGTTTGATGAGTTGCAGTTGGCACAAATTTTCTGGTTTTTTTTGGCTCTTATAGTCAATTCCACACAAAAAGCACCACTGCCAGTTGCTATTCTGCCCCTTAAAAAACATTTTAAAAACTAGTAGCAGTAGTAGTAGTAAACTTTATTTATATAGTGCCCAATCCCAGGTCTCTGAGTACTTAACAAAGTATAAGCAAACATTAAAAAAACAACACGTTCATTATAAACAACCATAATTAAAATAAACAAATAAATCATTATAAATAACCAAACATTTAAAGTAATACTGAAAAACTATTCAGTAGGTGAATTTGTAGCACAGCAGGTGAATTTCCAGCAGAGTGTTACAGAGTGCCAAAAGCCTCCTACAAGATGAAGGATTTCCGGCCTCTTTTAAAGGCATCCAATGAGGGGGCCTCTCTCAAGGCCCTAGGAAACCTGTTCCAAAGAGCAGGACCAGCAGAAGAAAAGTCCCTGTCATTGGAAGATTTCAGCCTTACCCTTGAATGGCTAGGAGGCCCACCTCAGAGGAGTGGAGGGGGGAGAGGTTTGGTAAGGAGACACTAAATTACACAGTAGTCAGGACCCAGACCATACAGGGCTTTATAGGTCAGTAAACTGACCTTGCAGGTGACAAGCCCCTTCACCGGCAGCTAGTGCAGTTCCTGCAGGACCAAAGTTATATGACAAGACCTTGGAAGCCCCATCAACAACCAGGCCACTGTGTTCTGCACTATCTGCAGGTGTCATAGGACACCTCACTCACCCCAAGACATAAAGCATTGCAATAATCAAGTCTACAGGTAATGAATTCATGTACCAGTGAGGGCAGGTCTCTCACAAGAGCTGTTTAAAATCAGCAGCTGGCTGGCCCTCCAGCTTCCCCGAAACCCCTTTGGCCACCAGTGATATATTGTTCCCTATGAGGAGGGACCTATTTGTAGGTTATTTTTGGGAAGCTTACAGACAAAAATGATTTATTTATTTATTGAAATGTTTCATCAGGAAAGGTACGCTGAGCAAAAAGATGCTTGTCTCATGGTGTGACCTGGGGGGAGGGGTTACAGAGGAGAGTACTGTATACATTTGCACAGGAAACAAAATTACAAGAGTGAGATTACATGATGGTAGATAGGAAGAACACCCCAGAGTGAATTTACAAGGTGGTACATGGTGTAGCACCCCAGGAACATGGGAAACATTGCACAAGGAGGTATCCAAGTTGTTGACCAAGTTATTACATGGGGTAAGGGAGAGATTGTACAAGGATAATAATGACAAGAGGTGTAAAATATGTCTCCATACATGATGACTACTAGCTACGGTAATGCGGAGGGCCAATAGACAAGTCAAGTTAAGTTAGAAGTGCAGTAGGGGGTAAGTGCTGAGGTTGGAAATATATGCCAGTATTTGTAGCCATAGCTAAGGCCACTGGTCAGGCTGCATAGGGTCTCCGATAGGGCAGAGGGGGAGGGGGAGAGAATGTACTACAGGGGCGGAGGTCAGTGACACTGGCATTTTACAGCCCAGTAGTTTGACAGGGCAGAGGAGATGGAATACCTAGAGGAGGAGTGTTGGATTTGAGCCAGCAAGTCGTTCCAGAGCTTTGGGAGGTGGTAGGAGAAGGCTGATTGGCCAGCATTGGTCCGGCGGTGGGGGATTACTAACAGGCGAGTGTCAGTAGATCTAAGGGCATGAGTGGGGGTTGGGGTTGGGGATAGGGAGGAGATGAGGTAGGGTGGATGGGACCCAAACCAGAGGTTTGATGCAAATTTAGCACAGTGAAGTAGACGCCGGCTGTCGAGGGAAGGGAAGGCCAGTGCGTGGTAAAGCTTGCAGTGGTGGGTGCGAGGGGGTGTTGAGGGCAAAGAGGCAGAAAGCGTTGAAGAGGGGGTCCAGTCTGGATAGCGCTGACTTAGGGGCAGCACTGTAGACTACATCACAGTAGTCGAATGTAGGTAATATAATTTTCTGCACAATTTCGCATCTCACCGGTAGGAGGAGGCAACTGTGGTTTTGGTAGAGAGTGCCGAGCATAGGGCAGAGTTTTTTCAGGATCACATCCACATGAGCTGAGAAGGATAGATGTCAGTCAAGCCAAATACCAAGGTACCTGAAAGTTGGCACGTCCTCTAGGACAGTCCTGTCTAAGGTGTGGAAGTTAAGGGGAGTAGTAAGCCTGGATAGTCTCTGCCTAGTGCCAAAGGTCATGAAGACAGTCTTTTTGGCATTTAGGGAGAGTTGATGGGAGCTAAACTAGTGCTGGACTTTGTTGAAGTCCACCTGGAGACTGGTACTAACCTCCTCGGGGGTACGGCCGGAGTAAAAGAGGACGGTGTCATCTACATACATGTGTATTGAGGAAGGTGAGCAGACAAGAGGCATGTTGTTTAGGAGGCTGGAAAAGAGAATGGGGCCAAGGACTGAGCCTTGGGGGACACCAGTGTTTATAGGGAGTGGGGGAGAGGTGGAGCCAGCAATTTTGACGGATTGGGTTCGCCCTTCCAGGTAGGCTCTGAACCAGTTGGAGGCAGGCCTGGATAGGCTGGCTTCAGAGAGACTGGATAGCAGCAGGGGGTTGGAGACAGTGTTGAATGCTTTGGCTAGGTCAACAAAGATGGCTGCGGTAATGAGACCCTTGTCCATCCCTGAGAGGACTGTGTCAGAGAGTCATAGGAGGGAGGTGGTGGTAGAGTGGTTCTTTCTAAAACCAGACTGGTAGGGGGTGAAGGAGTTAGATTCTGAGAGGAAGTTGGAGAGTTGGGAGAGCACGAGGTGCTCCTGGAGTTTTGCTAGGGCAGGGAGGAGGGAGATGGGGTGATAGTTGGCTGCAGAGGTGGGGTCTCCTCCTTTGGGAAGAGGGAGGACTATGGCATGTTTCCACTCCACTGGAACTGATTCAGAGGTAGGGCAGATAGTGGCGCTGCGATGGCAGGGGCAAAGAGGTGGAGGAGTTTGGGGTCTAGCCCATCAGGGGACTTACCCTTGGTAGGGTTTAGGGAGAGTAGTGCAGCGAGAGTTTCTGACAGGGAGATGGTCCTGAAGTAGAAGGTGATAGAACTGGAGGGATTAGCACTAACAGCATGGTGAGTGGGTGGAGGTACCATTGGTACAGAGGCAAGAAGTGATGAAGCACATGTGTTGAAGTAGGAATTGAACTTGGAGGTGACCGTGAGTAGATCTGAGAGAAGAGTACCATGTGAGAATAGTAGGGGGTAGGATTTGGCGTGGGGGGAATGGATAACTTTCCAAAATTTAGATGGGTTAAGCAGGTTGGCATTGAGGGTGGAGTTAAAGTATTCAGCTTTGGCTAAGCGGGTGGCCTTGGTGCACTTGTTACAGAGGATATGGTAGATGATGTAATCACTTTGGAGGAGTGTAGACTTGTAATTTTTCCATGCTTTGTCCCGAGCTTTTTGGCATGCTATTAGTTCAGGTGAAATCCAGGGGAGGTGAGTCCCTCAGACCCTGATCAGATGCAAGGGGACGTGTTTATCCCAGGTGCTAAGGAAGGTATTCTGAAAATGTAGCAGGGCATCATCTATGGTGTAGTTACTATGGTTGGGACCCCAGTTTGCATGGGCTAGTTCATCCAGAAGGGGGCAATGTTTAGAAATTTGTAAGACCTTTGGACAAGAAATTTTGGAGGGGATTTAAGGTGATGGATTTTGTGGACTATGTAAGTGATATGGTGGTCGCTTATAGAGTCAGGAAGTAGGCCGGCTTTGAAGACTCAGTGGGGGTTGGAGGTGAGGGTCCAGTCAATCAGGGAGTGGTTGCCTGTCTTGAGGTTAGAGTGAGTTGGTTCTGAGATGACCTGGGTTAGGTTGAGGGCTGTAATCTCAGAGCGGGCTTTGTTAAAGGTGGGTGAAGGCCAGTTGTGATTAAAATCACCCAAGATATAAAGTTATCCAGATGGGTCTAGGGAGGCTATGAGGCTTAGAAGGTCGATGATTGTCATGGTAGGAGTTCCAGGGCAGCAGTATATGCCTGCAATATAAATAGGGAGAGAGAAGGGAAGGGTCAGTTGGAGCATGAGCAGATCAAAGGCTCTGGGCTCTGATTTAGCAAAGGTAATTGTGAAGTGTAGGTTTGAGGCTGTATATAGTGCAACTCCTCCGCCTCTGGTGAAGCGGCCTTGATGAGAGACATTGAAACCTGGGATGGCAATGGATGTGTCTGGAAAGTTAGGGTTTAACCACGTTTCCTATAGGATGATAATGTCAGGAGCATGCTGGGCAGCTAGCACCTGGAGTAGATTGAGTTTGGGGGCTAGGCTGCGAATGTTTAAGTGGAGGACACGCAGACCTTGGGGGAAGGAGTCAGAGGGTGTACCAACGGTGGCTAGTTTAGGGGTGTTGATCGCTGGGCTTGGGAAGAATTGGGCCGATGCAGGGCCAGGGTTGGGGTGAATGTCAACCGCTGCAAGAAGTAATAAGAATAGTGTTAGATAGTGAGAACAAATATAATAGCACAAGGCTGTGTGCGATCTCTGCCTAGGAGATGCTTTAGGGTGGCCAGCAGGAGATGCGCGAGAGGTGATTAGGTGCAGGGATGACCAAAGGTGGGCACAGATGTATAGAGAGGAGGAGGAGGGGCTATAGGGGTACGGGGACCAGGTAGGGGCAGGAAGAGATAGAGTAGTGGAGGAGGAGGAATGGGCAGGAAGAGTTGGATTGGCCGAGGGAGGGAGGGAGGGAGGGAGGGACTCAGGAAATAGGGGAAAGGGGTAGGAGGGAGGGTAGGCAGAGTAAGATGTAGGGGATTAGGAGTAGGTTCTGGGCTGTGAGTTCCATAGAAGCTGTTGACAGGAGGTCGAGAACCAGCATTTGTGTTTGGTGGTTGAGTGTGGTGGAAGGGAAGCAACATGGCCCTCTTAAGAGGCAGCTATAGGCCGGGAGGGCAGCAGTATGTGGCAATGGTGTTAGAGTAGGTCTTTAGGGAGGGGCTAGTAGTGGATTTAAAGGAGGCCTGGCAGGGAGAGGGGGGTGGGACAAAAAGCCACAGAACAGGACTGTCGCAGGGCTGTAAAATAGCTTGCCGCACCGAGGTTTAAAGCTGGCTTAGAGGTGCACCAATTGGGAGCTTGGCACTACCCACTGGACCAATCAGAGCCGCTGAGTCGGCAGGTGCACCAATCAGAGAGCCGCCGCAAGTTGACGGCTCAGGGAGCGTTTAGCGGTAGTACCTGTTCGATTAATCCGGGCGGCTGAAGCAGGAGGGCGGGTTGGATTTGTCCAGTGAGTTCAAGGTGGCAGCTGGAAGCGCCGCCGAGGTCCAGAGGCACCGCTTGGACACGGCAGAGATCTGTGGGAGAAGGAGGACATGGAGTTACTTAAAGCAGAGGAACAGGAGGGGTGCAGGGGACAGCTGCCATTGATCAAGTAGAGGGTGGAGGTGTTAGACAGGACAAAATTAGATGGGGAAAGAAGTAGAGGAGAGGTGAGGTTCACATGCAGTTATTTCTTTCCAGGCAGAGCTAATTTGAAGGCAAGGGGGACACGCTGTTTGGGCATGGTAATGTGATTTTTGGAAGTGTTAATAAGCCCTGTCCTAACAGCCTATTAGTGCTTACAAAATGCTGCCAGTGACAGTTTGCTCTGACTGCATAACTCCACCTCCCATTAGCATGTGCTCCTGGAGTGGTTTATCACTTATCCCCATTCAGTGGCACCCCCTTCCTCATCCGATTCTAGTAATCATTCCCTTTAGCTTCCAGTAATACGCACCCCCCAGTTCTAATTCTTGTTAAAGTGATCCCTAGTGTCTGGTGATTCCCCCTGCAAATCTCTATTAAAGCAATCCATGGTGCCACTGTCACACCCTCCCTCTTCTAATACCTGTTAAAATGACCCCTGGTGCCAATATCACCCCTCCTTTTCCCAGTCCCCATTAAAGTGATCCCTGGTGTTCAGTGGTCTCTCTTTCACACCAGTCCCAGAACCCTGATCAAGGGTGTCCAGTGGCAGCCCCCAAATCCTGATCCCAGGATGGCAGCAGGCAGGTACCTTCCTCTCCCTTCCATGGCCATTTGCCATCTTATATATTCAAACACTGTAGTAACATACAAAAAGGTACAGCACAATAGTACTTGTGGGATGTCTATCAAAAATCCTGGAGCTACCATGATTTTCATAGACATCCTGCACGTACTACAATGATATACATTCTTGTGCATCAGTACAATGCTTGTGTGCCACCAACAGCCATGGAAGTGAGTGGAGTATGTGTTAGCTGCTGTCTGTAGACCAAGGGAAATTAAAGGGTACAGGGATTGGGTATTTCATTAGACACCAGTGACCAGGGTTTTAGGACCTGGAGGGGGCCCCATGAAGGACCCATGGACACCAGAGATCAGTTTAATGGGGATTGGGAGAGGTAGGTGGGACCACTAGACACCAAGGATCAATTTAATGAGGATCAGGAGAGGGAAGGGGCACCCCTGGATGCCAGTGAGCTGATGACATGGAACATGGTAAGGGAGATGAGTTTCTATAGTGTATGGTAGAATGTTGTTATGGATAGCAATCCATAACTAGAATGGAGCTGTAATGCTGCAGTAGCTATGTCATCACAGCTGTTATGCTGCACTAGCTATGTCACTACTGCAGTATAACAACTTGGAATGCTGCCACATAGTTGCTTTCCTCAATCCAGTTAAGCTGGAAGTTGCGGATTTTTTAAGTTGAACTTACAGAAACGACTGCAGCACACTGTGTCAGTTAAAAAAAAAAAAAGTAACATTTCTATTCTCTGTTGTCTTCTCCAGCTGGTTTTGAGAGATTTTCTATGCTGTGACTGCCCATACACTATAAAAGATTGTGTATGAGCAGTCATACACAAACAAGGAAATTCTTGTGTCTGGAGGTTCCCTTGGTAACAGAGGACCTCTTGAACTGCGCTGTCGAGGTCATCTGTTTCCAAGGAAACCTCTCGATACAAGAATATCCTTGCTATGTATGGCTGCTCATACACAATCCTCTATGTTACATACAGTACCCTGTGTGGACAGGATGAGTACAGACAGGGTAACCCACAGCCACCATCAGATGCATGGAACAATTTGCTATTCTAATTAGGATTTATTACATGGTAAGGGGATTGAAGCACTATGCTGTTTGAATATGGCCATTTGCATTTTCTGCACCAGTACTGAGTTTAGCTCTTTACACTATGGTGTTTTGTGCCTCACAAACTGCCCTGAGTACTCAGTGGGAAGGGATGTTTAGTGCATGTGGTGACATCTCTGGTTTGCACTCAGATCAGGATTAGGGCTTCACTTTACCCTGTGCTCATAGGACGTATATTGGACATCTCTTTGCAGTGTCTAGACTGTTAGTGCAAAGTTTCTAATATCTGCTTGTGTGTCTGGTGTAAATTAGTGTGATCACACAGCCCTTTGTGTGACTGTTTCTGAGAGCCTCCAATATGCTGCCAAAATGTTTTTATGAAAATGACTCTTCAGCCAACTGAATGATCTGTATCTAGTATATAAGCAGTTCAGACACCTTGCTTCTCTTTTTTATTGTTTAGTATAATGCACTTAATCTAATACTCCATTCTACTCTAACCTGGAGTTAGAAATGTAAAATGTTTTAAAAGTGGAGGTTGGTTAATCATCATTGTGCTGCAAACCTGTAATAATAACCATGAAATACTTTAATTCATACTGTATGCAGAAATAATAGCTTGAATAATAACATTGCTCAATAATGTGTTTCTCCTTTTCTTTTATTTAACATCTTGATCTTTGTCATGTGTGTTCAGCCATTTTGTTGGTAGTACTAGCTGTTGTGTTCTTTTTATATTTAATTAATTTACTAAATACTCTAATAATGTTTAATTGTTAGCTATTTCTTGCAGTGATTTGAACTACCAGTTTATTATTTGTACATGATGATTTGAAAAATGGATAAAAAATAAGTTTAAAAATATCACACTGGCTCAGTTATTGTAACTCATAGGAATTTCAGTAGGTTCACTGGCAAAAAGCACTATGTCATAAGTATACATGTAAATGTGAGAAATGACACAGTGTGTAGGTCATTGAGAAATATAGAAAAAAGGATGGGCAGAAGACAGGGCCTTGGGGAACACAAGATATGACTGGAGTGAGGAGTAAGAGCCACACATGTGTACCCCTTGGAAATGGCCCACTAGGTAGAGGCAGATCCAAGGCAAGGTAAGGTGGGGCAACTTTTATTTTTATGGCACCCAATCCTGGGGGATCTAGGCTCCTAGCAATGAAAACAAAGATACAGATTATAATCAATTAAAATAAAATAGTAAAAACATCACAGTCATAACAATATTAAAATAATAGAATACCTCAGCAGAATGTAAGATCAGTAATCAGTATTCAATAGTCGGGGCAGATTATGCGGTAGCCTCTGGAAAGGCCAGATGGATTAGGTGGGCCTTTAATCTCAGATTAAACTGTTCAACTGATGGGCCTCCTAGACAGTAGATGGTAGGGAATTCCACAGGGTTGGCCCTGCGACACTAAATGCATGGTCGCCTGAGGTCTTGAGCTGAACCCTGAACACTGGGAATGTCCAGGAGGCCTCTGGTTAAAGAGCGGGTCTATGTGATAACGGTGAATGCCTAAAGGCAATTACCGTTATCACTCAGTCAGAGTGCCGAAAACATTTTCGGCACGCTGACAACCCCGGCGCCTCAGGACAACGGTGCCAGGACACTATTTTACTGCTTTCTGTGGGGGGGTTGCACCCCGCACCCTGGGATTCTCCGGCTCCAGGGGTGCATGTCGGGGGTGAAAGCAGGAAAAAAAAAGGTTTGGGCCGGGTGCAGCCTGGTGCACCAGTGCCCGGACCTGAACCCAG
Source organism: Neoceratodus forsteri (assembly GCA_016271365.2). Lineage (NCBI taxonomy): Eukaryota > Metazoa > Chordata > Ceratodontiformes > Ceratodontidae > Neoceratodus > Neoceratodus forsteri. The sequence goes on from CM028131.1 coordinate 1,114,841,169, forward strand.
TACCTCTCCCACCGCATCCACTGGGCGAACCCCAATGCCACGACGTGCAGCTCGGCCAGCCACCGCAGCGCCACCCCTCACAGCCTCTCCACCCTCTCCCAGCCCACGCTCACCATGCCGCTCCACCCACCCCTACACGCATACACATAGTGACATCCTGTCGCCCAATTCGCCATAGTCTCATCCAGTCGCCCAACCCTCCCCATCACTGTGAGGGATAGGGCTGGGAAGAAGTCACCGTAATGGACGGCGCCCTTCCTCATGCACCCACCTCATGGGCTACCTTGAAGAGCAGAGAGAGCGGACCAAAGTGGCAAGTGAGAGGAGCTCAGCCAGGGAGTCAGGGCCCAGTCCATATTGGGCCTTATAGGTGAGCAAGCCCACCTTGAAGAGGACCCTCCACCTGATCAGCAGCCAGTGAGGAGTCCGCAGGACTGGGGTCACATGACTGGACCTGGGAAGGCCAGTCAGCAACCTGGCCTCTGCGTTCTGCACAAGCTGTCCCTCCAGTGACTCCAAAGTAAACAGAGTTACAGTAGTTGAACCTAGAGGTAACAAAGGCATGTACTAGTATCAGTAAGTCTTCAGGCAGAATGAGTGGCTTAATCCTGGTGATATGCCTCAAGTGGTAAAAAACACTTTTTACAACAGATGACACCTGAGCCTCAAGAGTCAGGCTGCTGTTCTGGATCACACCAAGATCTCACACCCTCTGGGAGGCCATCAACAGAGCGGACCCCAGGGATAGTCCTGTGCTCATTCTGGAAGCACTCCCATCACACCCACAACCTGGCTCGATCACCAGCCCCTCTGTCTTGTTCAGGTTCAGTCACAACCAGCTGGAGGACATTCAGTTACTGATTTCAGCCAAACAGTTGTTAATCACATCTGTGGCATTGTGTGTTCCAGGAGCAAAGGACAAATACAGTTGGGTATCATCTGCATAGCAGTGGAAACCCACACTGTATTGCCGAATGATCTCATCCAGGGGCAGCATATATATACTGCGAATAACATCGGTGACAAGATTGAACCTTGTGGTACTCCACATGACAAGGGCAGTGGGGAGGAGGAGAAATTCCCCACCACCATCCGCTGCACCCTCCAGTCTCCTGCTAGCTCCACCACTAGCTAAGTTTCTCAGAAGGAAGGAGTGTACAACTGTGTTGAAGGTTTTTGCTTGGTCAGTGAACATTGCATTGGCTAGCAGGCTCTGAGCCATTTCCTTATGAATGTAGTTGGTTTGCCTAAGAAGGGACGTGCTTGGGAAATGGTTCTCTCTGAACCGTGAGTGGAAGAGACTGAGAACAGAAACTTTGTGAAAGGAGGGGAGTTGGTCATATACACAGCTTTTTGAGTGCAGGGAGAAGGGCGCTGGACCAGTAATAACAAGCTGTGGGTGGCTCACTTCCCTTACTATGTGTGATAAACTTAGCCTACTGTACATTCAAGTGTGATGTGTCTTTCCAGAATCAGAGGACAGGCTTAGGAGGTCAGAGATGGTACACCAATTGTAGGAGAAGCAGTGTGGAGGAGCATAATTATGGTCAAGGTCATTCAAGCTATTGCTTAAGATTTAGTTGAGCATGAGTAGAGCTTTAAGTGTGGTAGTGGAGGATATAGGAATAGGAGTGTAGTCAAAGATGGGTGGGGAGGAAGAGGGGAAGAAAATTAGAGGAAGGTGCCAGATTGGAAAGCAGGGATTATGTATTGTATAGTTGTCAAAGTAGATGTTAAAAATAGATGTGACTTCTGGGGGATAACCTGTGTGACTTCTGGTGGTAGAGTGTTCTAACGGTGAGGGAAACATTAAGAAAGGTCTGCAAATGCAGTCTGTTTGTTGCAGCTGAGGGCAAAGAAATGGTTACCTGGGGATGGCCAGAGTTGGTAACTGGATTGACAGCAGGGGAGAGAAGGTAATCAAGGAGCTTTATCTGCTAGAGTTTGTAGATAGTCAGGGCAGGCAGGCCATCCCTCTTCCTCATAGAGTGAGCAAGAATGATTTCATAAGAGACAGTTTAGGATGCATCTACACTGTGTACCAGACTGTGTCCAGTTCTGATATCAAGGTTATCCAATGCAGGTTACTAAGAGACCTGAAAGGGGTTGGTGACTCTCTGCTGGCTAGTTATATGACATCTCCATACAGGCTAACTGTGCCACCAGCATGATTTTGCTCAGTTTTCTTTCACCATGCAAGAAGCCTGTGAAATCAGGATGCTAACCCTGGTCTTTTTCATGGTAGCATAAAACACTGTTATGACACCATTATATGGGCCATGAAACATAAAACCTATGTAATGTTCCTCCTTCCACAAAGCTGGCACAAGTTTTTTAAACTGGAGAAGTTGCCATACCAATTTTGTGAAATAATTTATAGACCTGTGGAATCACTAAATTCTATTCTGGAAAAAGTGAACAGCTGGCCCATCTCCTAAATGGATAGATCCTGTAAAAATCTAAAATAAAAAACAATATACTGTAGCAAATATCTGAGATATTGGAGTGGGGCACACATGTTTATTTTACAGATGCACTTCTATCATCAGTCATCTTCATTTTTTGCTGTCTCCTTGCAGATCGATGTGACATGGTTTGATAAGAACTGTCATTCTGATACCTGCAATTGTATGCTTGGAGGAGACTGTGAGTGCTTATGTACAAGTATTGCTGTTTATGCACACAAATGCTGTCAGCAAGGCGTGAAAATCCACTGGCGGTCTCCTACAGTCTGCCGTAAGTACAGAGTTTCAATTCAAACATTAAAAGAATTGTCTTAAGTAAATGTATATAGTACTGTATATGTTGTGACATACAAGGGAAAATCAAAGACATGTACTTGCATGTATCTGAGCAACCTTCAAAGGATCAGGAGGGGGCATGCTCTCATTGAGGTGGATGGAGGAGGGCTAAAAACCAATAAATAAAATAAATAAATAGGACCGGGAGGACTGGGACTAGTTCTTCTGACCTGTCAGGGAAGGCATTGGCAGGTTCAGTATTTGAGCCAATACTGTTGGAGGTTATCACTAAAAGGCCCCCCCCCAATGCTATTACAGCTGAATGCCAGCAGGATGGGTAAGCAGTTGTCTTTACAAGTGATGCTGCTTTATTGTCAGGTAATTGGACAAAAGAAAAAGAAAAATGCTGGACAGACCATGCCCTTCCTGGGAGCATTGAATGTCCCACCTCTCTAACACGCCAACAGCAGTGTCAACTGGTGGTTAGAAGCTGATATTGCAACATAGCATGAACTACAGCTTGGTTTAACAGCCCAGCTAACAGGTCTTTCCCTTTAGTTGAATAGTTATAGCTACTGTCTCTGACACCAGGGATGCAAGGATTGATCCCAAGTCCAGAACTTACTCTTTCAGACCTGTAATTAATTTCAAGGAAGAGGCCCCCCCCCAAACTGGGGAGAGGACATTACATTGGTGACATGGGTGAGGACCCTGCAGTGTAGAAAAAGAAACAAAGTAAGTGATGCAGTGTATGCATAAAGGAATAAGACACAACAAGGTGTACGGTCAAACTGAGATATATACATGCCTTCAGTGCACTGGCACAAAGTGAAAGGTTGTGTGCCATCAGCAGGTGAGAAGTGCATACTGTATATATCAATGACCACACAGCAAATAGTGCCTCACCCCCCAGATAACATTTTAGTTTTTTTGTAGTCAGCAAATAAATCAGCAAAAAGCACATTAATTACTGATTTATTACTGCAACTCGCTGATCTAACATCTGATGTGACATGGGTGAGCTCCACTAAATGCCCAGCATTGGCATATGCAGATGATCTTGCCCTTTTTTCTTTGACTGAGATGGGTCTCAGGCAAAGTTTAAATCTGCTGATAGGTCATGCAAATAAGTTTAAACTTAAAATAAATACAGAAAAAGCCAAATTCTGATCTTTGGCACTAATGGCAAAAGGGGGAAAAACTGGAAAATAGAAACACAGAAACATAGAATTTGACAGCAGATAAGGACCGTTTGGCCACCCAGTCTGCCCATTTCCCTACCTAATGGATAAGCTGAAGATCCTAGCTAACCAACAGCCTACTTCTTCCTACCCCCACCCTCTAGAATTGCCTTATGACTGTCCCATGCATTCTTGAATTCCACCACTGTTTTTGACTCCATAACCTCCTCAGGAAGGCTGTTCCATGCATCCACAACCCTCTCCATGAAAAATTACTTCCTCACATTACCTCTGAGCCGTCCCCCCTCTAGCTTCAAATTGTGCCCCTTGTTCTTGCACACCTCTTTTTCTGAAAGATGCTACCCTCTTGGACTTTGTTGATTCCCTTTAGGTACTTGAAAGTTTTTATCATGTCCCCCCTCTCCCTCTTCTCCTCAAGGCTATACATATTACGCTCCTTAAGTCTCTCTTGATATGTCTTCCAGTGCAGACCCTGCACCATTTTAGTTGCCCACCTCTGGACTGCCTCCATCCTGTCTATGTCTTTCTTGGAGACTGTGTCTCCAGAACTGCATGCAGTACTCCAGATGGGGTCTCACCAGCTGTCTGTACAGAGAGTGACAACTTCCTGTTTTCTACTGGTGATGCCCTCTCTATACATCCCAGTATTCCCCAGCCCTCCTTACTGCCCTCTCACATTGCTTGCTCACCTTTAGGTCATCTGATATGACTACCCCAGGTCCTTTTCATTTTTGTTGTTGTTAGTATCTCACCCCCATTGTGTACTCTTCCCTGGGTTTTTGTTTCCCAGGTGCATTACTCTGCACTTCTTAGCATTGAATCTAAGCTGTCATACATTTGACCATTCCTCCAACCTTGCCAAGTCCCTTCTCATCCTTTCCACCCCACCTTGTGTTCAGCTCTGTTGCAGATTTTTGTGTCGTCTGCAAAGAGACATACTTTTCCTTCCAGTCCCTCTGCAATGTCACTTATAAAGACATTAAAGAGGACCGGTCCTAATACTGAACCCTGTAGTACCTCACCAGTAACCCCCCTTTCTTCAGAGTGGACTCTGTTTACTATTACCCTCTGTGTTCTGTTCTCTAGCCAATTCTTTACCCAGGCTACCATCTTGGGACCAACTCCCAGGCTGGCCAACTTGTATATTAATCTTTTGTGTGGGACTGTGTCAAATGCCTTGCTAAAGTCTAGGTAGGCCATGTCCACAGCCCCTCCCTGATCTCCTACTTTGGTCACCCAGTAAAAGAAATCAATTAGATTCATCTGACATGACCTTCCCTCTGTGAATCCATGCTGCCTTGTGTCCTGTGCCCCTCTGGTCTCTAGGTACTCAACAGTTCTTTCCTTCAGAAGTGATTGCATCATTTTCCCAATTACTGAGGTTAATCTAACAGGTCTGTAGTTTCCTGCTTCTGCCCTGCTCCCACTTTTGTGAAGTGGAATAACATCTGCCCTCCTCCAGTCCTCAGGTACCACCCCATTCTCCCATGATTTATTAAAGAGGATAGTCAGTGGTGTCACTAGTTCTACCCTTAGTTCTTTTAGAATTCTGGAATGAATCCCATCAGGCCCCATTGCTTTGTCCACCTTCAGTTTTAGGAGTTCTTTCAGAACTCTTTCTTCTGTGAATGGGCTGGTATCAAAGCCCATATCCAGCGTGTTTCTGTTGTTTGGTTTAAGTACCTCCCCCTCTTCATTTGTGAATACTGAGCAAAAATATTTGTTTAGTATCTCTGCCTTTTCACAGTCACTCTCTTCCCACCCCCATCCCTTTATTAAGCCTCACTATCCCTCCCTTGGTCTTCCTTCGCTCCCTGATGTACCTATAAAAGGTTTTATCCCCCTTCTTAACTGAGTTGGCTATCTTTTCCTTGGTTTGGGCCTTTGCTGTTCTGACTGCCTTTCCTGCTTCATTTTGCTTGAACTGATACAATTGTCTATCCTGCTCCTTCTGTGATTCATTGTACTTCCAGAATGCACTCTTTTTCTCCCTAACCTTCAACTTGAAATTGGTCTGGTGAACTCATATACTTATCTGGGACTGACCATGTCTTCAAATGGCAGTTAGGGTAAGTATACGGTATGAGGGATCTAGAAATTAGGCAAAGACAAGTTGCAGGAGCCTTGCAAACATTTAACAGACAATACGGGGGAATACAGTAAGACCTTTATTAGAAGCATGTAGAACAAAATATATTTCTATGGCCCTGTATCTTTCCAAAATCTGGTATAATGACTCTCACACAGCTTTAGTTGTTCCACTTAATAAATTGTTTAAACAAATATTGGGACTTGGTCTTTCAGTACCCACCCATTTGATTAGGGTAGAAGTGGGTATGGATAATCTCAGAAGCATGCACTCATACAATAAATTATTGAATCAAGCTTACTAGATTACATAAGGACAGACTTTTATCACAATGCCTACTTGAAAAAAAACAAATGGCAAAGATTAGGGCGTAGAAAGTCTGGTTTAACACAATCAATAAAAATCTTGATACATATGATCTTTAAATGTTGGATAAATATACTAAAATGGCATTGAAATTAGCCCTAAGCACAAAGGCTATGTGAAAACTAAAATTGGAAACTTACATTGCAAATTAGATATGGAAAACATAAGGAAGCTTAGAATAGCCCCATGGTTGATTACTAATGTCATAAATCACTTTTTTAGATTTTACTTTGATGAATTAACAGACCCAATGAAAATACGTAAGTTCACAAACTACCGGATGGAATGTTTTAAGAGTAACGTCGTCATTATGAACCCGATAGCAATACTTTGTATATGTTCAAGACCTGAACTAGAAAATCTGTGTCATGTGATCTTTAAATGCACATGGTAAGAGAGTCCAAGAAAAAAGTATTTGATTTCCATATGGAGTAAGATCTTAATGCAAGATAAGGATCTTCTTCTGAACTTAATGTTTACTACAGAGGATTCCTATATTATTAATAAAGTAGCGGAGTATTTAGTAACTATAAACAAAATTCACCTTAGAAAATGTCCTTAATTGATCTGGTCTTGGTGTTTTGGTGGAGCGTAATGATCATGTGTCAGTTAATTCTCAATTTATCAATACGGTTTACATGTACAAGGTCTTCAGTCCCACTGGAGAGTTTAACATTTTAGAAAAATCTGTATGACAAATGGTGCTTTTTGTGTAATTTTATTAAAATCCAGAACTTTGTCAGAACTGGGATGTGTATTTTTATATCATGAATTATAAATGATCATTTTATTTATTTATAACTGTATATTTCTCTATGTATATTTTTGTAATGGCTGTGGCTGAAAAAATAATAAAACTGAACTTGAACTTGAACATTAATTGCTGAACATATTCTATACATTGTTCAACTGTTTCAGTACAAATGTGTTCAGTTTTGAGTGCAGCACAGTTAGATTGCAATCTCCTTAAGCATTGTTAAAGCTGCCTTTGTCATTGGTTAGACACTACACAGATATATAAATGAGTGCAGTGTGGAATCATCAGGAATTATAAATACATCTTCTGGGTTATTAGCTAATCACTTAAAACTATGGCATTTTCCAGGAATCATTTTATTAAGAATCTTTAACCAGGCAATGCAGAGTGTGCCATCTGATAACGAAAGCTAAGACTGCAAAATACAGAACTAGAGTTGTCAAACAGCCTTGCTAGAACTGTCCCTCACCCATGCACAAGCTGGAGAGAGGGTTAGGAAAATAGCTCAGATTTGAAGCAAATACCATCTAAAATTTCAAAGCAATGGGAAAAGATGGAAGACAAATGGCCTTTCTGCACAAGCCTGGTTTGTACAACCTCTAAATGCCTACTGGGCAACAGTTACCATGTTCAACTTTTCCAGCACAATGGATGACAAAGGAACTGTCCATGTACTGCACTGGCACGCAAATTGGGAATACTTTACCAGCTATGCTCATGCAAAATCACTAGTAAATGAGCAATAATAAAAAAAAATTTCATAAAACAATGTTTTGCAGGATTAAAAAACTGACTCTTAGAACATGGCTAATAAAAGCCAATGGAACTTCAACTGGGCACAGTGGTTATAAAAGTGCTTATTGTGTACTTGTGTTACTGTGCATCCACTCCACCGAGAGTGGAAGTGTAAGAAGTTGAGAGCTGACTACCTCCATTGTCAAGACAGATCCCTGCTATGTGCAGTTAATCCTCATTACTTCACCTAATGACCTAGTAACTTAATAATTTAAAGTCTGGAGGGAATTAATGTCCATTCTGGCTGCCCCCTGCTTCACAAGCAGGGATGAAGTGTGTTCACTGTGCAAGCATATAACAATTTACAGGGATTCCCTACCCACTCTACTACCCAGGATACCCAGTTATTCTCCTGGTAAGCATAAATTTGTCCAGACTTTCTTAAAGGCCTGCATTATATTCATGTCCAGTGACTCTGCTGGCCAAGCCTCCCCACCAACACATTTCTATATTTCTATGTAGGATGATTCATACAAAGTTTAGAGTCTTCATATTTCATTTTATTATGCTGTTTCCCCTCTGGTGCTGAAGAGGAGTGCTCCCTCCTAATGCTCCCACACAGAGCACATTGAAAACAGTACATAGGTAAGAGATACAGTGACTCTGCATGCTGATTGACTGAAATCATTGTATTGATTTATAATAATAGACATGGACATGCCAGGGAAAACCCTCTTTAGCTGTAATAACAACCACATGTTTAAATGTAGTGTGTCCCACATCCCACTGCACTATATTAGCAGGAACAGTGTATTCTACCTTATCTGCATGGCACAGATTCAGATCTAGAATGCTGTAACCCTTTGAAGAGCCACTGACACCACAAATGCTACATTGCAAAATCCAAATAAGCATACTCCCAGTAAATCTCATACCAAAAACTAGATTTTTATGTTATTTCATTTTAAAGTTATTAGCCATTTTGTAACTTTGATTGCATTATCTGTGCAATAAAAGCAGATGTCAGTAAAGAGCTGCTGATGATGTCATGAAGGGACCTCAAAGTCTAATAATCCCTGTCAGCAAGCTTATAGTCCTAAAACAGCTAGTTTTGGAACCCACTCATGAGGGAGCAATCTTAGACCTCGTACTCTCAAATGGGGACAGTGAGAGGATCCCAGATCTAGAAATGGGTAGCCATCTGGGAACAAGTGACCACCAAACAGTGTAGTTCACGATAAACTCAGCTAAAGAGTCAAGCCATACAAAAGTGACCGGTACTGGACTTCAGGAGGGCTGACTTTGGCAAGATGAGAGAGTGCTTTAGAAAAGCACTAGCAAACAGGCTAGAAGGAGGGGTGGAGCAACAATGGGGAAACATCAAAACTGCCATCACAGAGGCAACAAGTCTTTGCGTGAAGCAAATGAACAAATCAAAACAAAAGAAAAAGCCACTATGATTCTCAAAAGAGGTAGCAGGGAAGGTCAGGGATCAAAATATAGCATTCAGGAAGTATAAGGAAATACAGAAGGAGCAGGGCAGAGAGCTGTACCAATTAAGGCAGAAGGAAGTAGGGAGGGAAGTCAGAATAGCAAAGGCCCAAACTGAAGAAATGATAGCCAACTCGGTTAAGAAGGGGGATAAAACCTTTTATAGGTACATCAGGGAGCGTAAAAAGACAAAGGGAGGTATAGTGAGGCTGAATAAAATGGACAGTGGGTGGGCAGAGAGGGACAGTGAAAAAGCAGAGATAATGAATGAATATTTCTGCTCAGTATTCACAAAAGAGGAGGAGAGGGAGGTGCCTAATCCAATTAACAGAAGCACTCTGGATAGGGGGGGTCGATCCCAGTCCTTTCACAGAAGAAAGGGTTCTGAAAGAACTCCTAAAACTGAAGGTGGACAAAGCAATGGGGCCTGATGGAATTCACCCCAGAATTCTAAAAGAATTAAGGGGAGAACTAGTGAAATCACTGACTACCCTTTTTAACAAATCATGGAAGGATGGTGTGGTATCTGAGGACTAGAGGAAGGTGGATGTGATTACCCTTCACAAAAGTGGGACCAAGACAGAGGCAGGAAACTACAGACCTGCCAGTTTGACCTCTGTGGTAGGGAAAGTGATGGAATCACTTCTGAAGGAAAGAATTGTTGAGTACCTAGAGGCCAGTGGGGCACAGGACCCAAGGCAGCATGGGTTCACAGCGGGAAGGTCATATCAGGCGAATCTAATTGATTTCTTTGACTGGGTGACCAACGTAGTAGGCCAGGGAGGGGCTGTGGACATGGCCTACCTAGACTTTAACCAGACATTTGACAAAGTCCCACACAAAAGATTAATAGTCAAATTAACCAGCCTGGGAGTGGGTCCCAGGGTGGTAGCCTGGGTAAAACATTGGCTGGACAACAGGACACAGAAGGTAATTGTAAATGGAGTCCACTCTGAAGAAAGAGGGGTTACTAGCGGGGTACTGCAGGGTTCAGTACTGGGTCCAGTCTTTTTTTATGTCTTTATAAGTGACATTGCAGAGGGACTGGAAGGAAAAGTATGTCTCTTTGCAGATGACACAAAGATTTGCAACATGGTTGATACACAAGAAGGCATGGAAAGGATGAGAAGGGACTTGGCAAGGTTGGAGGAATGGTCAGAATTATGGCATTCAATACAAAGAAGTGCAAAATAATGCACCTGGGAAACAAAACCCAGGGGAAGATTACACAATGGGGGAAGGTAGCAACAACAACAAAAATGGAAAGGGACCTGGGGGTAATCATATCAGATGACCTTAAGGTTAGCAAGCAATGTGAGAAGACAGTAGGGAGGAAGGGAGGGCTGGAGAGATACTGGGATGTATAGGGAGAGGCATCACCAGCAGAAAACAGGACATTGTCATCCCTCTGTACAGACAGTTGGTGAGACCCCATCTGGAGTACTGCATCCAGTTCTGGAGACCCCATCTCCACAAGGACATAGACAGGATGGAAGCAGTCCAGATGAAGGCAACTAAAATGGTACAGGGTCTGCAAGAGAAGCCATACAAAGAGAGACTAAAGGAGCTTAACATGTATACCCTTGAGGAAAGGAGGGAGAGGGGGGACATGATAGAAACTTTTAAGTACCTCAGTGGAATCAACAAAGTCCAAGAGGGTAGCATCTTTCAGAAAAAGAGATGTGCAAGAACAAGGGGACACAATTTGAAGATAGAGGGGAAGACAGTTCAGGGGCAATGTGAGGAAGTATGTTTTCACAGAGAGGGTGGTGGACACATGGAACAGCCTTCCTGAGGGGTCTAAAACTGTGAGAGAATTCAAGAATGCATGGGACAGACATAAGGCAATTTTTGTGGGGGGTAGGAACAAATAGGCTGTTGGTAGGATCTGCAGCTTATCCTGTAGGTAGGGAAATGGGCAGACTGGGTGGGCCAAGCGGTCCTTATCTGCCATCAAAGTCTATGTTTCTATGTTTCATTTCTCCAAAGTTGTAAAGATCATGTGCAATGGTTTTCATAAGCAAAACAGGCAGCACCAGTCAGAAAACATTGCTATAAAAACTGTACATGTTTCAGGTTTTGTAACAAAGTTGATAACATTTTATTATTTAATGCTGTTTTTGTGTGGTCTGTTTCTCCAGGGTTGCTGGATGCTAAGTCAGCATATCTTTCAATAACTTTCAGGCACACCAAATCCTTACCTACGATTATGAGAAGCCGTGTCCCCCCAACCTCTCCCTCATAAGCCTTGGTGAGCATGCTGGCTTTTACACTCTCACACTCAACTTAACACACACCCTTACACAGGACACTCACTGTACCTCAGCTCACCCCCACCCAGACCCCAACCCCCACTCCCTTGTAAGCGCGACATCAGACCCCTCACTCTTCCGACCATGTTAGCCTGTATCACTCCCTCATCTCCTGTCCCCACCCCCAATGCAAAAGTCCTACACTCTACCAAACCCAGCGTCACTCGTCCAAACTCTGTAGGTTAGCCCTCCTACAGCACGCCCTACTACTCTCTTATTGTCTGGCAATATCCACCCCAACCCTGGCCTGCCATGCACTGTAGCCCACCTAGCAGACCAAGCGGAACCTCCTGCTGGCTACTCTTAATATATATGTAGCCTACCAAAAACACACATCCCTCCAAGGCTGGATTGCCCAGCATGACCCTGACATCCTAGCCCTATCTGAGACCTGGCTCTCTGAAAGAATACCAAATGAGTCTGTCTCTCTCACTAATTATTCCATCTTCCAGGCTGACAGGTCCAGCAAGAGAGGCGGTGGGTGTGCAATCTATGTTAAATCCTCTCTTCATGCCACTGAAGTCCAAACCCCTATACCACAATACGGTGCCCAGACACTAACAGTTAAACTAAGTCTGGGTGCTAAGACCCTCCACATCACTGTGGCCTATATCCCCCCGAGCAACCAAAAACTCGCATTTGACTCAATCCTCCACAGTATCTCACACATACCCAACACTAGTGAAGTTATCATGATGGGAGATTTTAATGTCAACTGGTTATCCCCTGCCTCATCCAACTTCAAAGACACTGCCCTGTCTTACGATCTAACCCAACTCGTCACCTCCCCCACCAGAAGGAACAATAGAACAGGGACATCCACCCTCTTAGACCTCATCTTCACCAACAGGCCACAGAACATCTCCAAAGCCACTGTCTTCCCAGATGCTATCAGTGACCACTCCCCAGTGACCTGCTGGTGGTCAGGAAAACTACCCCATGCCCTCCCCAATCACCTGGCAGAGGCGACTGATAAGAGGAGGCTTAGAGAAGCTAAAATCCCACCTATCTACCAGCAATTGGCTCCCCATCTACACCACGCAGTCTGTAGATCTGGCTCTCTCCCACTTTATAACCACTTTCAACACGGCCTGAGACATTTTCGCTCCCCCCTCCAAGCAAGTAGTGAAAAGCAGAACCACACCCTGGATCACCACATCATTACTTAACCAGCTCCGACATAGGGATAACCTATGGTTTAAGGCACTTGACTCCCAAAGCGTCCATGATAGACAACTCTCACCAGAGGTCTGCAACAATGTACCTGGGCCCTACAAGAAGCGAAAAGCCTCTACTACCAACATACCACCACCTCCTGGGAGATGGTAAAAACTTCTGGGACAATATAAAGGAACTCAATGGTAAATCCCGCTCACCCGCTCCCACCCAGCTTACAATAAATGGGGAGATTTCCCAGGATCCCTCCTCTATCGCTGAAGCCCTCAACTCTGCCTTCTCCGACCTCTCCCATATTTTCCCCCCCCTAACTACTCCCAAACAATCCCCCCTCCCACTCCCACGGATACCTCGAGTAAAAACAATACAATACCCTTTCGGCTGAGAGTCATTTCCAGCCTCGAGGCAAAACACTACATCTCTAAAGCTATTGCCAACACCCGGCACAGCAATGATTCCCTAGATCTAAAACTCATTAGGCTGACCCTGGATGTCACACTACCCCATCTCACTAAAATTCTCAACCTCTCTTTATGCCTAGGTCAGTTTCCCACAACCTGGAAGATAGCCATAATCACTCCCATTCTGAAGAGCGGCGACCCCACCAACACAACCAACTATAGACCAATTTCATTACTTCCTCCTCTCTCCAAGGCCCTAGAGAAAATAGTGTCGGACCAGCTATCAGAACATCTGTCTAAACACAACCTTCTCTGCCCTGAACAGCACGGATTCCGGTCCGGCCACAGTACCGTCACAGCTCTTACTGTGCTCACCTCATTCATCCATGAGGCCCTCGACCAAGGCTCTATAGCAGGGGCAATCTATGTGGACCTGACCAAAGCATTTGACACGGTCAGTCATGAGCTATTGCTTAATGTCCTTCCACAACTAAATGTGGTCACAGAGGCTACTGCCTGGTTCAAAGACTACCTAACAGGCTGGTCACAGCAAGTCAGGATAAATACCACCATCTCCTCCCGTAAAACAGTTTCCTCAGGTGTCCCACAGGGGTCTATTCTTGGCCCTCTACTATTCACCTTCTTTTTAAACTCTCTCCCCAAGTCATGTAGTGGTAACCTGCTACTCTACGCTGATGACGCGGTAGTGTTTTGGAAACACCAACAGCCGAGCTCTCTCCAGTGAGCTCTTCAGGGTTTCTTCTGGGAGCTAGAAACCTGGTTCACTGAACACCGCCTGATCATCAACTATCAAAAAACAAAGTCCATGATCTTTGTACATCGACAAAGTACACACAGCCAGTCGGCTCTCCTAATCAAAAACAATTAAGGCACACCTCTTGAACATGTTACGTGTTTTAAATACCTGGGAATTACTTTAGACACCTCCCCTCTCCTACTATCATCACATTCAACTACTCTCCTTCGCTGTTAACATTAGAGTGGGTATCCTCCACAGACTTAAACACTGCTTACCCGCACAGGCCATGCAGCTCGCGGTCGCCTCCTCTATCCTCTCCCTAATAGACTACGGGATAGTGATATATGGCTCTGCGGACCCTACCGCCCTTCGTAGCATCAACACCGCTTTGAATAAAGCTTGCCGCCTAGTCACCGGGTGCGACAGATTAACACATACCTGTGAGCTCTATGCACTTACTGGATGGCTAAACTTCCAAGGAAGACTTAAGTACCACTCCTGAGTGCTAGCGAAAAAGATCCTTCTCCAGCTAGCGCCCGCAGGCCTTCTCTTAATAGTCTGTGTTGCCCCCGGCGTAACACTAGATTGCAGCATCCTCCTCATTCCTGGTCCCTCATTGTAGAACATCCCTTGGGCAAAGATCTTTCTGCTACCGTGCCCCTCTTTGGCTAAACACTCTACCCCCCATCTCTCAGACCCTCAGCCTCTCCCAATTCAAAACAGCCCTCAGAGCTCAACTCCGGGATTCAGAAAAATGCGACTGTGGCTAACTCTCTGCCCTTCTCTGGTTTTTCCATACCTCCAATACACACGACACAGGGTCCCAATTGATCCCAAGAGTAGCATCATTATCTTGTATCGCTGCCTACTACTGTCACCAGTTAACAAAGCTTATGCCTGGACTGCACCGGCAGTACTGTGTTATGAATTTCTACCTGTTTATTGTGTGTTCTCTGTATTTGTTTACCCTCCACCCTATGTAACCGACGTGGAGCCTTTGCAAAAGAGTCTGTGACTCAAAGGTTTGTAATTCCGATTATATCCAATAAATAAAATAAAAATAAAATCTCCCGGCTGCTGAAGCCATTTGGAGTGCTACTCTAGTGTGCCTGTTAGGAAATTGAATTTGCTGTTAGTATTGTAATGTTGATACAGTAATTTCACTGCTGTTTTGTCATTGTCTGTTTTACAATATGTTTTAATAGCGGCCTTATTTATGTTAATTCCTACTATGGGTGGAAGTATTAACTCTGGCAAAATGATCATTGTAATTTAGAGTAGAACATAGATGAATCTGCCCACCCCATTGACAAGGGAGATGGGATATTGTTTTAAATTGCCATTCTTAGAAGTTGCCTCAATTGACTGACAGGTGTGAATGAGCTCAGCCTTTCACCACATCAGAAACTTATTCAGTCTGCAAACCTCTCAACAGTGTGCTATGAGTATGACCCAGCATTCAGCAACCCAGGATAAAAGGACCTCAATAAAGAGGCACCCAGACACAATATTGTTAGTTTTGTTACAAAGCCTGACACACAAAGTTTCTAAAGCAATGTTTACTAACTCGTGCTGCCTGTGTTACTTATGAAAACCATTGCACATGATCTATACAACTTTAGAGAAACAGGTCCTATAAGCTTGCTGACAGGAAATGCTAGACTGCAAGGTCCCTAGATGACATCAGCAGCAGCTTTTCACTGAAACAGGCTTGTTTTGAACAGGTAGTGAATTCAGGGTCACAACATGGCTAATAACTTTAAAAATGAAGTAACATAGAAATCTACTTTTGGTATGCGATTTACTGGGGATATGCTTATTCTAATTTGGCAATGTAGCACTTTTGGCCAGATGGTGTCAGCAGCTCTTTAACTTTTTGAGAAGTGATACCTCCTTCAACGAGTCTCTGCCTACAGGCTTCCACATAGTCCCACTGGGCACTGTGAGATAGGGCAGAATCATCCCATCCCTGTTTTGACTCTCCAGTGCATAATTCTATTGGCCTGACTGATCGTGGGCAAGTTCCTACCTTCTTCCCAGCTGGGCAAAAGTCCATTTGTTATCCTGACGCCCCTTCCTCTTCCTCCATAGAAAGTACCTGGCTCTGTTTCAGCCTGGACCACAATTGGCATCTTGATTATGAACTTCCTTGCTCTGGCACCCATTCTGGGTTGTAGAGGGTGGGGCTTGCTCATTAACTTTGACAGGTGACTGTTGTGGTCAGACTAGTGCTCGAGGAATGGACTTGTAGCCCTCAGAAGCAATGGCCGGACACCCCACTGGATGGTTTGGTTGCAAGTCTTTCTCACGGCTCATCTCTTATGTGGTTTGCTTGAATTTTCAGGTCTGGGTCCAGGCATTCTGCAGAGCACTCTTGAGGCATCACTTGTGGGGATGTCACTGACATTGCCAGGTCTCTCCAGCCTGGATTCCAGAATAGCAGGTGGTTCTAACTTTGTTTCCAAAACAGGTTTGCATACAGGAGCCAGAGAAACATAGAATGTGATGGCAGATAAGGGCTACTGAGCCCACTCAGTCATCCCATTTTTTTTAGCCGCCATTTATTTGCTGCAGACCTTACTTGATCTATGGCTCAATATCTCTCCCCCCTTCCTTACCCCTATGATTCCCTTCTGCCTGTCCCAGGCAATTTTGAACCCCTTCACTTTTTTTCCCCATTACCTCTTCTGGAAGACTGTTCCAGGTATCAACCACCATTTCTGTGAAATCGTACTTCCTCACATCCCTCCTGAATTTACCCCCCTTCAGCTTCATAGCATGCTCCCTTGTTCTAGAGCACTTCCCCCACCTGTACCTTATTACCCCCCATGAGATATTTAAAGGTCTCTAGAATATCCCCCTCTGGGGTGTGTATATTTAGTTCCTTTACCCTTTCCCTGTAGGGCTTTTGATGTAGACCCTGCACCATGTTGGTAGCCCTATTTTGGGCCACCTCCACTCTGTCTGTGTCCTTCCTGAGATGTCATCTCCAGAACTGGATGCAGTACTCAAAATGGGGTCTTACCAACACTCTATATAGGGGCAGCACCACCTCCCTCTTCCTGCTATAGATACACCTTCCTTATGTACCCCAGCATCCCACTAGCCCTTACAACTGCCTTGTCACACTGCCTGGCCACCTTTAGGTTACCTGATATGATTACCCCAGGTCTCTTTCTTGCTTGGTCTTTGCCAGGGTTACTCTGCCCATCCTGTACTTTGCTCCTAGGTTTTTATGGCAAGGGCATTACTCTGCACCTTTTTGCATTTAAACCCAGCTGCCATACTCTTGACCACTCTGCCATACCCTTGATCACTCTTCCATTCTTTACACTTCCCTGCTCATCCTTTCCACCCCTCCCCACCCGGAGTGTCCATTCTGTTGCAGATCTTGGTGTCATCCGTAAAGAGGCAGACTTTCCTTTCCAGTTCCTCTGCTGTCTGCAATGCTACTTACATGTCAAGACAGGATCCTCCTCTATGCAGACAATGCTGTCCTTTACTCTAGCCACCCTGACCCCACTTCTCTTGAACAGCGCATGCAGCTCAACTTTAAAAAAAGTCAAAGATTGGTTCATCAATGCAAGGCTATTGTTAAACTACAAGAAGGCCAAAACCATTTTGTTTGCCTCCACACACAGCAGGTACAAGTGTTCCAAACTGATTATCCACAACAAATAAAACAGTGCTCTTGAAATGGTGCAAAGCTTTAAATACCTTGGGGATACCTTGGACAGCTCCCTCTCCTACCCATTGCACATTGACCAGACTGCTAGTTCACATTGACCAGACTGCTAGTTCATCTAACAGCAGAATTAGCCAACTCTACCGGCATAGGCACTGTCTTATAGAAGAAGCCCTTAAACTTGCCATAAATAGTTCAGTTCTCAACAACAGACTACGGCCTAGTTGTCTATAGTGCTGCCTCCAACACTACCATAAAAAGAATTGCCCTAACACTGAATAAAGCCTGCAGGCTGGTCCTGGGTGCCCCATGCCTCTCCCACACCAGTCACTTATACTCACTATCGGGTTGACTAGATCTGGATAACAGAATTAGATATCAGTTATGTCTTCTGGCTAAAAATGCAACCCTTGGCCTTGTGCCAGTGAGGGTCCAGTCCATGCTGACCCCAGCTACAGCAGTCAGATTTACCAAGGGGTCAACCAACAATCTCTTTAAGGTCCCCTTCCACTGAACCTCACAAGGACAATGATCCTTTGGTTTCTGGGACCCCAACTGCCTCAACTCCCTCCCAAGTGTTATACTCACAGAAACCAAATTAGGACCTTTTAAATCAAAACTCCTTGAGCATCTTACAAGCCAAAAGAAGTGTACTTGTTTCAACTGACCTATTTCCTTGCCAGTGGCAGTCCTGACCATCTTAGTTCTCTTTTCTCTGCTATTGCTACCTATTCACCATTCTCCTACCTACAGCCAACCTTTAAAATTACCTATATACTCCCTACTATATCCTACTGATTGCTCTGTTCCTGTCTTAACATCCCTCCCCTAACCTCCTCCTTCCCCCACTTCATCAAAAATCTACCTCCTTCCCTCCTTTTTCTCCCACTCCCACCTATCCCAATAACTCAACAATGGTTACTGGCTTGGCCTGTTACCTGCACTGTATTTGTTTGCTTTTCCCTTCTCCTTGCAACTATTAAAACCTAGTGGAAAGTATTCCTTCCCTTTCTGATAAGAAACGCATTGTAATGTTATCATTTTCTAAAGTAAATTTAGAAGAGTTTTCATTATTGTTCATGTTCATCACCATTGTATTTCCTGTATTATTTGTTTTGTCATTGCCTGCTACAGTTTGCGAGGGGGAGGGGGGTTGGGCAGCCGCAGCATAGTGGTGCTAGCTACACATTCAAGCAGACTTGGTAACCTGTGAGGCCCATTTCTGCTGGCAAGTTTCATATGTTCAGATGTTACTGGACATGGAACCTCTGTAAATGAGCTGTTAGCTCAAAGGTTGTAATCTGAGACTATAATAAATAAATAAATAAATAAATGTCACTTATAAAGACATTGAAGGGGGCCAGTTCCAGCACTGATCTCTAAGGTACCCCACTGGTCACCCTTCCTTCCTTGGAGCAAACTCTATTTACCACCAACCTCTGTGTCCTATTCGCTAACCAGTTTCCTACCCATGTTACCACCTCCCAAGCTACCCCACTTGCTTACCACTCTCATTTGGAATGGTGTTGCAGACCTTGTTGAAATCCATGTAGGTCACATCCACCACTCCTACCTGACCCAACTCCTTGGTCACTCAAAGAAATCTATCAGATTTGTTTGGCATGACCTTTGCTCTATGAAACCATCCTGCTTTGGGTCCTGTAATCTGTTGGATACAAGATATTTTACAATCCTTTCCTTTAATAGTATTTCTGCTAACTTATCTGTCACTGGTATTAGGATGACAGGCCTATAATTGTCTGCCTCTTTCTTGCTACCATTTTTGTGAATTGTGTCTACATCTGCCTTCTTCAGTCCTCCAGGACCAAGCCTGTCTCCAGTGATGCGTTAAATAGGTCTGTCAGAGGTACAGCTGCTACCTCCCTGAGCTCCTTTAATACCTTGTGGGAACTGTGTGTGCAAAGTTCCATTTTTAGGTGAGGAATCTCCTCTTCACTGATGCTCTAGCCTGACTAACACTGGTAGTCCTCCCAGTGCAACAGCAGGCAAGCAAGCAATCTTTATTTATTAAACACTGTTCCAAAAAAGTTCATAGTGCTGTACGTATATAAACAATGAAAACATAAAACATGCATGAAATAATAAAATAATAGCCATAAAACAAAATCACAACAATATATTTAGCCCAATCAATTGGGGAAAGCTAAGGCAAACAAATGTGTTTTAAGGGCAGATTTAAAACCTTCGACAGTCAGGCAGTCTCTAATCCGATGAGGTAGAGTTCCACAGGGTCGGTGCTACAAAAGCAAAAGCACGGGCACCAGAAGTCTTCAAATGGACCCTGGAAACCACTAGCAATCCCTCGTCAGAGGACTGGGGTGAGCAGGAGGAGGGTAGTAAGGACAAAGAAGATCCTGTAGGTAACTTGGTCCCTGCCCATGTAAGGCTTTATAGGTCAGTAACCTGACCTTGAAGGTGACCCACCAATATATAGACAGCTAGTGCAGTTTGCAGAGCACAGGAGTGACATGGATAGATCTTGATAAACCAGTCAACAACCTGGCTGCCATGTTCTAAACCAGCTGCAATTGGTGGATATCAACCCCTGGTAGCTCTAGGTAGAGGGCATTACAGTAATCAAGGCGAAAGGTCACAAAAGCAAGGACCAATGTTGGTAGTTCGCCAGGCGGAACCAGGCACTTGTTCAGGGCGATGTTCCTCAGATGGTAAAATGAGGATTTAATGACAGCAGACACCTGCGATTTCAATGTCAGGCTGCTGTTGAACACAATGCCTAGATTTTACGCCCAGTCTGAAGTGAGCAGCTGGTCACCCCTGAGCCAAAGCCCGGAGGGAAGTCCTGCCAACAACCCCATACTTTGGTGACTAGGATCCACAATCAGCACCTCAGTTTTGCCTGAGTTCAGCTCAGCCAGTTGGCACTCATCCAGTCCTGAATCTCAGAGAGGCAGCTGCTAAAGATCGAGACTGCATTGACCTGCCTGGGCACAAAAGACATGTAGAGCTGAGTGTTATCTGCATAACAGTGAAAACTCATCCCATACTGCCCTAGTTCCTTCACAAAAGAAGGGTCCTAAGCTCAAGGTGGACAAGTCAATGTGACTTGATGGCATACATCCTAGGGTACTAAAGGAGCTAAGGGTAGAACTAGCAGAGCCATTATCAAAACTGTTTAGTGAGTCTCTGAGCACAGGAGAGGTCCCAGAAGACTGGAGAAGGGCTCATGTGATCCTGCTCCACAAGAGTGATAGCAGGCAGGAGGCAGGGAACTACAGACCAGTCAGTCTTACCTTAGTATTGGGCAAGATTATGGAGGCATTCCTTAAGGAAAGGATAGTGCAACACCTGGAATCCATAGGAGCACAGGATCCAAGATAGCATGGGTTTATAAAAGGACGGTCCTGTCAAACTAATCTCATAGATTTCTTTGACTGGGCAACCAGAGTGGTGGACCAAGAGGGGAGCAGTTGATGATGTCTACCTTGACTTCAGCAAAGCTGTCGATACTGTTCCACATAGAAGATTGATTAATAAGCTGGATAGGCTCAGGGTGGGTCAGAAGTTGGTCAACTGGGTGGCAAACTGGCTGTCGGGCAGAAAACAGAGAGTGGTGGTAAACGGTATACAGTCAGAAGAGATGCAAGTCACAAGTGGGGTACCTCAGGGAGCAGTCCTGGGGCTAGTCCTCTTCAATATCTTCATCAGTGAGATTGCAGATGGACTGGAGGGTAAGGTTTGTCTGTTTGCAGATGACACCAAGATCTGCAACAGAGTAGATGATCCAGATGGGGAGAGCAGAATGAGAAGAGATCTGGATAAACTAGCAAAATGGTTGGAAGAGTGGCAACTGGGGTTTAATGCAAAGAAGTGCAAGATCATGCACATAGGGAAGAGAAACTCTGAAGCCACCCATAGGCTGGGAGGGGAGTTGCTGGCAGTCACAAGGGAAGAAAGAGACTTGGACATCATCATCACTGATGACCTGAAATCATCCAATCAGACAACTAAAGCAGTAGGTAAGGCTAGGGGGATGTTAGGGTATATTAATAGGGGTATCACAAGTCGGAAGAGGGAGGTAATAATCCCTCTTTTACAAGACACTGGTTAGGCCCCATCTAGAGTACTGCGTGCAGTATTGGAGGTCACACCTTCACAAGGGCATTAACCAAATTGAGGCAGTCCGAAGAAGGGCAACCAAAATGGTGCAGGGACTGCATCAGAAAACATATGAGGACAGATTAACGGAGCTCAATATGTATACCCTAGAGCAAAGGAGGGAGAGAGGTGATATGATCGAAACATTCAGACACCTTAAGGGCATTAACAAAGTGAAAAAGTCTAACTGTTTCAGTATAAGAAAAATAGCAGGACAAGAGGACACAGCATGAGATTAGAGGGACGCCAATTAAGGGGTAATGTGAGGAAGTTCTTTTTCACAGAAAGGGTGGTGGATGCATGAAACAGCCTACCTCAGGAAGTGGTGGATATGAATACAGTGCAGGGCTTCAAACAGGCATGGGATAGGCATAAGGGAGCAATGCAGATGAGTATGAATAGATAGGCCATTGACAGAGCAAAGGCCGATGGCACATTTATAAGGTTGAAAAAGAAATGGGCAGACTGGATGGGTCTTGCGGTCCTTATCTGCCATCAACTTCTATATTTCTGTGTCTCCTTACAGCAGCATATACACTGTGAACAAATGGGGAACAGCACGGAGCCCTATGGAGCCCCACATGACAAAGGGAGAGGGGCTGAGGAATAAATTCCTGACACCACTCTTTTTTTTTTTTTTGAAATTTAAAGCTTTATTGATTTTACATAAAAAACAACATCAGGTACAGCATACCAGCTCTATAGCCATAAAAAACACACCAAGATCTGTTCACAGAGATTGAAGAACCAGTGTCAAAGTCCCCAGTCTCCCCTTCCCCCCTCCCTCCCCAGGAAGGTGCCACTTTCCACCTCAGGTACAACCTGAGGAAAACGGGGATATGCCAAGGGATATAACATTGAAAAAATTTAAACAAACAAAATCAAACAAGGGCCTCTCAAAGTAGATTCGTCAGGGTGTCTCAGACAGGGGTCAATGGAGATACTGACACCACTCTCTGCATCCTGCCAGTGAGGATTGATCAAAACCATCTGCGGACTGTACCCAACAGTTCACAGAGTATCCGCAGGCATTCCAGCAGCACTCCATGGTCCACAGTGTCAAATTCTGCATAGAGATCAAGGTGAACCAAGATGGACCAGTTCCTCTGATCTCTCGCTATCAGGAGATCATTAAGAACCCGAATGAGGGCAGTCTTAGTACTCTGCCTCTTCCTGAAACCAGTCTGGAGAGGACTGTAGACATCATGAGATGATAAATGATTGTCCAGTTGCACTGCAACCACTTTCTAAATAACCTTATCCACAAAGGGAAGGTTAGAGACAGGTCTGTAGTTAGCTAAGCAGTCCAGGTCGAGGGGAGCATTTTTGAGGAGGAAAGTTACTACAGTCTCCTTCAGGGGGTCAGGAAACACCCCTGAGCCCAACAAACTCAGGACAATCTCAGCAAGGACCGGGCTGATGACCTCAACATACCCCACAAGGAGGCGTGTTGAGCTTGGGTCCAAACCACAACTGGTTGTGTGCATAGCCTGGACGATCCACGTAATGTCCCTGATTGCCACCTGGTTGAAGTTTGACCAGGCAAACCTATGGCTTGTAACCTCCTGCCAATCACCCTTGCACCCCTTAGAGGGCACTGAGTGGATCTCGAACCTGACAGTGGCCACCTTGTCGGTGAAGAATCACGTGAACTCGTCACACTTAACCGGCGAAAAGGTTCTCTGTGACTGGAGACAGGCTGGATTGCACAACCTATCAACAGTCCAGAAAAGTTGAGCCTGTCGATTCCTCATTGCTGCAATCTCTTTGGACAGGAATTCTGCCTTCTTACAAAAGATTGCAGATTGATAGTCCTTATAATGGGCCAGCAATATAAGTTTGTCACTAGATAGTCCCGATTTCCACCAGCATCACTCAACCCCTTGACCCCTATGCCTTAGCTCTTTCAAAGTTCCATCAAACCAGGGAGACTTTGGGTGAAGAGTAAGGGGCTGAACATGGACAGGAGCCAGGGAGTCAAGGGCAACTGTCACTGACTTATTATAGGCTAGTACTAGCTCCCCTAATTTCACGCATATCCTAGGCAGGCCTGATAGGTCCAGTATGGCCATAAGACCATCAGGAGTCAAACCTCTCAAATGGCGGTACAGGACCATCTCCACAGGAGCAGGTCTATTTTATCTGCCCACATAAGTTGGAAGCCTTGGGTATGGGAACCAGGTAGAGAGGTCCCCTTTCCTGGCCCATTTCATCCCAGGGTGTCTCCTTGCCCCCACTACCTCAAACTGCCCACTTTGCTCCACCACTCTACCAGGCCCAGACCCATAATCTTGCCCATTTCTTCATCTCCTGACTCCCCAGTACACCTCAGATGCAGCAGGCTGCATCAAACCCAGGTTCTTGAACAATGTCTTGTGGGCTCATTCAGACTTTTTACTGTAAAATCGAGTCCATGGTGAGCTTCACCATGGACTTTGTCTGATTACTTCCCCCATTTGCTGTGGAAGAGGAGCTAGTGGTGTAGGCTCCTCCTTTGTTGAGACAGTCATGGTTGTGATCTTTTCACCAGCAGACAGAGTAGACTTGTAATGCTGGTCACATAAGATTCAGGCATCTTGGCTGGCAGAAGTGACTGGGCTGAAACAGAGTGGGATGCATTGGTCCAATGAGCTTATGGACAAGCTGTCTTTGGGGCCCCCCTTGGGACATATAGGCAGGGCCAAGGGGCAAGGTAGCCAGAATACTAAGGCCATGACATTATTCCTTGGCATCTGCACACATTAAAACATGGGAAACTGTCCCACTCCCACAAACAGTGGGGACACCCCCAGCACCATCTCAAGTGGGGATATGCTAGTACAATATGCTTCCTATCCACCACACAGCATCGAGCACTTTCCTATTGTGTGTTCAACAGTCTGTCAGTTTGTCATCCCCAGCAGAAGTCATCTCAGTGTCACTTCCAGAGCTAAAACTGCAGTGGCTCAGAATGGTAGCAGTCAGCTAGTTGTTGCAGTAGGATTTTTTTCTCCTAATCGATTGCTTGGATTTTCAGGGCATGGGCCCATGGTATCCTCTGAGGTATCAGGGTTGACTGACTTGATGTCCTCACATGCCATGGCCTCCATGTATATACTGTACCACTGGCAATGGTGGGCTACATCTCACTACCCTGCTGTAACCCTTTCAGTTTAATGGTAAAAATCTCTAAATCTTTCACTGCATTTTTTGCCAAACACTCCACAATACCTCTGTTAGTATTACAGTTTGTTGCAAAGCTCATATCTTACTTACGAGTTGTTTTTACTTTGGGCTCATTATAGTCAATGACACAGATTCGTCAGTGCTCACAGTACTAAAAGTTCTGTTGGGTTCCATGTGTAGCTACCTGTTACTTATACAGTCCCCACCCAATTGTCCAATCAAAATCCATGGATAGGGCTGTAGAAACTGAGAACAATCCTTTGATACCATATTTAAGGTGCCCTCTTCCTACCTCCCCTCTTAACTAATGCCATCATGTGAGCCACCAAGCACAAACAAGTTTGGATATGTCTTATTTTCTCCAATTCTGGCACCTTTCCACTGGAGAATGGCTTTAATCTTCTGTATATCTGGGCTTACCACCTAGTGGACACCACAATGTCCAAGTCCCAGTTATGACAATGTCTCTAAAGTCTCAGATGAGCCCACAAATGTAAGCCCCCTTCCTGGTCTAGTGAATTTCAAGGATGACACTGGTTTTCAGGAAGAGGTGCACACAATGAGCATCTATGTTTTGCACAAACAAGATCTATGGGATTCAGGGACTATGGGTGTGTGTTGTCACATGAGGTTACCCAAGAATACACAGAAAAAAATGTATTAATGTCCACACATAGAAATATAGAAACAGAGACTTTGACGGCAGATAAGGACCACTTGGCCCACCCAGTCTGCCCATTTCCCTACCTATTGGATAAGCTGCAGATCCTAGTTAATCAACAGCCTACTTCCCCCTACCAACAGCCTACTTCCTCCTTCCGCCTATTAAAGCCATTCTCCCCCACTAGAATTGCCTTATGTCTGTCCCATGCATTCTTCAATTCCCCCAGTTTTTGACCCCACTACCTCCTCAGGAAGGCCATTCCATGTGTGCACCACCATCTCTGTGAAAAAATACTTCCTCACATTGCTCATAAGCTGTCCCACCTCTGTCTTCAAATTGTGCCCCCTTGTTCTTACACATCACTTTTTTTGAAAGACACTACCCTTTTGGACTTTGTTGATTCCACTGAGGTACATGAAAGTTTCTATCATGTGCCCCCTCTCCTTCCTTTCCTCTAGGGTATACATATGAAGCTCCTTTAGTCTCTCTTCATATGGCTTCTGGTGCAGATCATGCACGATTATAGTTGCCATCCTCTGGACTGCGTCCATCTTGTCTATGTCCTTGCACAGATGGAGTCTCCAGGACTGCATGCAGTACTCCAGATGGGGTTTCACCAACTGTCTGTACAGAGGGATAACAACTTCCTGTTTTCTACTGTTGATGCCTCTCCCTGTGCATCCCAGTATCCCCCCAGCCCTCCTCACTGACTTCTTACATTGCCTGCCTACCTTTAGGTCATCTGATATGACTACCCCTAGGTCCCTTCCCATTTTTGTTGTCGTTAATACCTCCCCCTCATTCTGTATTCTTCCCCTGGGTTTTTGTTTCCCTGGTGCATTACCTTGCACTTCTTTGCATTGAATCTGAGCTGTCATGCCTTTGACCATTCCTCCAACCTTGCCAAGTCCCTTCTCATCCTTTCCATCCCCCATTGTGTATCAACCCTGTTGCAGATCTTTGTGTTGTCTGCAAAGAGGCATACTTTTCCTTCCAGCCCATCCACAACGTCACCTATAAAGACATTAAAGAGGACTGATCACAGTACTGAGCCCTGCTGTACCACGCTAGTAACCCCCTTTTCTTCGGAGTGGACTCCGGTTACTATTACCTTCTATGTCCTGTTGTCCAGCCAATTTTTCACCCAGCCTACCACCTTGGGTTCCATTCCCAGGCTGGTTAATTTGTTTATTAATCTTTTGTGTGGGACTGTGCTAAATGCCTTGCTAAAGTCTAGGTAGGCCATATCCACAGCCCCTCCCTGGTGTACTACTTTGGTCACCCAGTCAAATAAATCTATTAGATTTGTCTGACATAACCTTCCCACTGTGAATCCATGCTGCCCTGAGTCCTGTGCCCCACTGGCCTCTACGTACTCAATAATTCCTTCTTTCAGAACTGATTCCATCATTTTCCCCTTCCACTGAGGTCAAACTAACAGGTCTGTAGTTTTCTGCCTCTACCTTGCTCCCACATTTGTGAAGGGGAATCATATTCACTCTCCTCAAGTCATCAGTTACCACAGCATCCTCCCAGATTTGTTAAAAAGGGTAGTCAGTGGTGTCACTAGTTCTCCCTTTAGTTCTTTTTAGAATTCTGGGGTGAATTCCATCAGGCCCCATTGCTTTGTCCACCTTGAGTTTTAGGAGTTCTTTCAGGACCCTTTCTTCTGTGAATGGACTGGTATCGACCACCCTATCCAGAGTACTTCTATTGTTTGGTTTAGGTACCTCCCCTCCTCTTCTTTTGTGAATACTGAGCAAAAGTGTTCGATCGGTATCTCTACCTTTTCACTGTCAGCCTCTGTCCATATACCCGCCCCTTTATGAAGTCTCACTATCCCTCGCTTGGTCTTTCTTCGCTCCCTAATGTACTGTACCTATAAAAGGTTTTATTCTCTTCTTAACTGAGTTGGCTATCTTTTCCTCAGTTTGGGCCTTTGCTATTCTGACTTTCTTCCCCGCTTTCTTCTGCTTTAACTGATACAGGTCTCTGTCCTGCTTATTCTGTGATTCCTTGTACTTTCTGAATGCTATCTTTTTCTTCCTAACCTTCCCACCACCTCTTTTGAGAACCATAGTGTTTTTTTCTTTCATTTTGTTTTATTTGCTTCACACAACGGCTTGTTGCCTCTGTGATGGCAGTTTTGATTTTTCCCCATTGTTCCTCCATCCCTCCTTCCAGCCCATTTGCTAATGCATTCCTTAGGTACTCTCCATTTTGCCAAAGTCAGCCCTCCTAAAGTGCAGTACCATCACTTTTGTATGGCTTGACTCTACGGCTGTGTTTATTGTGAAGCACACTGGTGGTCACTTGTTCCCAGATGGCTACCCACTTCTAAATCCTAGATCCTCTCTCATTCCCATTTGAGATTACCGGGTCTAAGACTGCTCCCTCCTGAGTGGGTTCCAACACAAGCTGTCTGAGGCATGCCCACTGTAGGGCATCGAGAATGACCCTGCTTTTGGATGTGGCTGAAGCAAATGTGCTCCAGTTAACATCTGGCATATTCAGGTCCCCCATCAACAATATCTCCCCTTTTGCTGCCATCCTAACAATGCCTTCTATCATTTTCTTGTCCATTTCCTCCCCCTGAGGCAGGGATCTAAAAACAACACCCATGCAGATTGTGGTGCCATTTCCTGTCTCCAGGGTGACCCACAGTGCCTCCTCTCCTCCATGTTTACCCTTTAGTTCCATTGCTTTGATCCCTTCCCTTATGTAAAGAGCTACTCCTCCTCATCTTTTACCCTCCCTGTCCCTCCTATAGATTGTGTACCCTGATATGTTGACATCCCAGTTATGGTTCTCTGTGTACCATGTTTCTGTGACTGCCATGATATCCAGGTGTCCCTCTTCCACCAAGGCCACTAGTTCAGGACGCTTGTTACCTAGACTATGGGCATTTGTACTCATTGCCCTCCTTTTCCTGATGGCCTTACCCCTTTTAGCCCCATCTCTGCCCTTACTGCCTTTGCCTTTTTCTCCATTTACCCCTGTCCTGCTCCCTATCAACCTCTCTACCTTGGTGTTTACCTTGCTCACTATCCTGTTTTGTGGGGAGAGGCTGGGAATTCCCTGCTCCTTTTCAGTGCCTCCCCCCTTAGCTAGTTTAAAAGCTTGCCAATGAAGCACTTAAACCTATCACCTAGGGTCCTGGTTCCCCTCCCAGACAAATGCTGACCATCATGCCAGTATAGGCTTGCATCACTCCAGGTGGACCCCCAGTCCCCAATGAAGCCAAATCCCTGAGCTCCACATTGAATCCCATGGTGTGCAGTACCCTAGCCTCACCCATGCCATGTACAGGCAGCACCTCCAAGAAGGTTACTGTGTGTGCTACTTGTCTAAAGCTCCTCCCCAGCTCCACAGACTCCTCCTGCACTGCTCTGAGCCCATTTCCAGCTAGGTTATTTGTCCCTAGGTGGACAGTGATGTCCAGCTCCCTCTCCCGTGCAGCTGCTCCCATGAT
This sequence comes from Neoceratodus forsteri, assembly GCA_016271365.2. Classification (NCBI taxonomy): domain Eukaryota; kingdom Metazoa; phylum Chordata; order Ceratodontiformes; family Ceratodontidae; genus Neoceratodus; species Neoceratodus forsteri. Next base: position 1,114,870,322 of record CM028131.1, read on the forward strand.
CCTGAAGATTCACTTCTTGTTCCTCCAAGCCATGGCACTGAGCAGACACCTTCCCTGCCTCTCCCCTCCCTCCCTCAGTTCTACCCCCCTAGCAACTGAGTCCCCCACCAGATGCTGTTTAGAATTCAGTTAATGTGCCTTTACAGAAGTTAAAACATCTTTGTTTTAGATTGGTATAATGGCAGTCCCAGCAGGAACTGCATGAATATTCTTGATACAGACACATTCTATTTATCTTCAGTTTTGTACAATCTTTGCCATAGATGTACTCATCAAGCTTGCAGAGTGTCTAGTCTCCATGGGTGAACTGCAGAGGAGACAGATCCCAGACTGCTAACTTTTACTTTACTAGCCCACATGAAGAAAAATATTCCAGGAGCATAAGTTATTTGGGCATAGAAGAGGATTTGCCATATCCCCCAACCCTCTTCCGTGGGGGAAAGAACTCCCATGAGGAACTCGGCAGGACCCACACAGGGATACTCTAGAATTACATCAACAGATTACCTTGTTGACAGGTTTACTCTTCTCTAGACTCTAAGCTTATTGCTCTGACACAGGCAGCAGCAGTCTTTACTTGGTAGGGATCCCACTGGGAGACCAGCCCTCAATTCAGGGGTACCCTAGAGGTAACCATCCATCCAAAAACCACACTGCACTGGTCTGTAAAAGAATACACAAGATTTCCCAAATATAAGTGTTTACTAGACTAGCAGCATTCAATTGATACAATATTGCATTTCTTTCTTGGAGCCATATTAGTACAGTGTGACAGTCTTTGTTGAATACAGTTAAGTACTCAGCAGCACAAATAATAAAGAAATAGTCTCTTTCCCCTACGGGGATCTACATAATATCAACTGCTACTGCTTCTCTAGTGGGACTGGTTTCTCTCTCTTCCTTGAGAAAATGGCAGGGGAGAGGCAGGCAGTCCCTTTCTTTCTCTCTGGGGATCTATGTAGGAATGGCTGCAATCACTTACCTAGTGGGCTTTCGGTTTTCTCTCCTCTAAGAGAAAACAGGTTTCAGGCAGAGGAGAGAAGCTGACAGTCCTCTGTGGTTCTCTTCAGAGCAACTGACTAGAATTCACTCAATGGACTCCCATTCAGCACATGTGCTACTGCAAACAGCCCTCCCACCTTGGCACCAGAGTTCCTGATTAATAAGGAGCCAGAAGGAGCCCAAGAATGATCCCTTTAGGTTCAGCAGCAAACAATTATTCTGGGAACCCATTTTCATCATGGGATTACAAAAGTATTCAACCTTCCTTTTTTAATTATTACACAATATCATAAGATTTCTTTATTTTATTTGTTCTAATTTATTTTTTATTTTACCAGAAGGTCTCTTGCATATTAAAAGCTTGTTTACACCTAAATTGGTGGTCCTATAAGTGCATTGATCTGCCATGTGGTAAACCCTGTTTCGTGCTATGTTCTTGAGATCAGCCATCCCGAGCTTGAGGAGCCTTGGATGTGCTGTAGATGTAGCACTTTCAAACTCTGGGGGAAAGTAATGCTTGTTTCACTACTTGAATGCCTTCAGTGGCTAGAGGGGTGGCGTTCATGTTGTGAGTCATGTGAACTACTGCCGGAACACCCTCAGCATCGCCACTAACACCACCACGCACTGTTGTCAGTAGGGCATGTGGGACTAACCCTATGTGCACAGGAATTGGTCAAGATTTCCACACTCAGGGAAACAACCCTGGTCACACAAACGAAGGCTAACCCAGAGCTGCCACAGGACTTGATACTTCCTCCGGTCCCTGCCCAAATTAGCTTGCATCTCACCCTGGTTTGTTGGAGCCAGCCCTGGCCCTGCCAAGGAGGTGTGTCCTATGGGGTGCTGAGGTGCAAGATGATAGTCTGATGAGGTTCAGGAACTCAGACTGGTGTCAAGATGGGCAGCTGCCAGAAGTAACAGTCTGATGCAGTGGAGGAACTTGAAGTAATCATCCCTCATGCTTGAAAAATACTGTGTTCCACAATAATTATAAAACTATTATTTAATACTTTTGCCATATTAGAGAAAACAAGTAAAGGTCCCTGTTTCATATTTATCTAAAGTAGAGTTAAAGTCCCTCAGATAAACTAATATGGAGAGTATAGAAACTAGTTTTTGGAAAGGTGAGAAACATGGACAGGAATTGGGGTGGGGGCAGTATAATTATTGGCATAGTAAGGATTAGGACTGTGTGGAATGAGGAATTTCCCTGGTAACATTTTTGTGGAATGGCAATTCTGCTTCCAAAATGCTTTTTGGGATTTCTTTTTTAATTACCCAGAAAAGCAAGAAAATCATTTTTACATAAACCATAGAATAATATTCTGTTGATCATGTAATCTGCAGCACAATATTCTGTGGTTTGTGGAAAATCAATCTGCTGTTTCCATAAACTGCAGAATATGATTCTGCAGTTAACATTCCACTTACAGAATGGACCTGCAGATAAGTTAAGAGGGGTGCTCCCCATGTTATACTGCTTGGAGGTGGTCTTTTGTTGCTGTCATTCACAGCTGTCTGCTGGACATGAGAATTATTTTTTTATGTAGAAACTTGTACTGAGTGCATCATATGGTAATATATTATATGCAAACAGCTTTCAATGTAATGGTTTGTGTAAACTTGAGAAAATAAGAAAAGCAACTATTTCATGTATATACACTACATGGTGGATCCATTAAAATTAACCTCTATTGCCTATAGATTCAGCACTTAGATTGTTTTTTCATGAATAAAAAAACTGTACATAAAGTAAATAGATTGCAGCAAGGTGCAGTGAGAGATCGGATACCTCTGATTACCATGTCAGTCTAACACTGATATAGAAAAACTAAACTGTTTTTAATTTATCTCTTTCAGCCTATGACTGTGAATACTATAATCGAGGTGAGTAACTTTCTTTGAAATTCTCTTTATCCATTTTTTTCTACAGTTCCTTTGGACTCACCCCTCCATCCTCATGTCCTTACCTGCAACTTCCTTTTACACATCTGATAGTACAGGCAAGTGTATGGTCCCTTACTCTGCCATGTAATTCCCTGAAGCTTAAACTCTCATTGTAGGCTTTCACTGTGTGGGCCTGATAACCTAGGAAGGAGCTGGCTAAAACCTGGTAATCAGGAAATCTGAATTTCAGTGTAGCCCATCTGTGACATCAGCCTAAGGTGTGAAATGTGGACTGCCTATGCATACCATAAAAATGAAACAGAAGTGGTTCACTTACCTACTCGCAAAGCTAGTCCCTCCGGATAGAATCACACAATGCAATGTACTGTAGATTTTCAAAAGCTCTTAATTTTTTATTTAAAGTGTAGGCATTCAAGGTAAAGTGGTGCTCATTGAATACCCCACCTTGCACACTTACAATTTAAAAAGAAAAATTGTGGAGCTGTGATTAGCATGGATAAGCACCATTGTTGTCTTGCAATGACTATTTTGTTTTGGGAATATACATGTCTTACAAATACTTGAACTGAAACATCAAGGATAGGGGCGATGCAACGAGGAGGTCTCCATCAAGCACAACTTCCTGCCCCTTAGGCACTGGGGGAAACCGTGTAGTGACAGGAGGCATTATCCCTCCCCAGAGACATCATACATCCCCTAGGCACAGTGTTCGTTCTCTAACATTTCTGACTGGAATTCCTGTTGTCTTTTTTTGGGGCAAGTGAGTGTGGTACTACTATTCATGATACACTAGGGCTGAAAAATTCCGTCACCAATTTTCAAATAAAAATAAATAAATTCAGGACAAATTTATTAGTTATACATGTTTCTTGATGGTGTCCTGACAGTTGCTGTGAGTTGCGATTGTGGGGGAATGGGATGGGGTGGGGCTTTGTAAATTACTCATCTAAGGAGGTTAAGTATGAGGATGGTTTAAGTAATGAATATATACACAAGCTGTGGGCACCTCACCATAATGGTGGTGCTAGCAGAAGCACAGTTTATTATGGTAGATAGGGCCATAGGTATGTTAGAGTTGTCTGTCACAATAAAGCAGAACCAGAATGCTTTGTTTCTGAAGCCAAACATGAATTCTGGAAGTTGTAGGGGAGTGTGGGTACATGTTTATGAATAATCTGTGAGATTCATATTTGACATCCTTAGATAATTGGTACTGTATTTTGTTTTCATTGTTCAGGGCAAAATTCAGGAAAAAAATCTAGCCCTCTCCAGGTGACTAGAGCTAGTACCTTGCCCACCCTAATATCCAGTCATTTCCTATCCTTCCTCCCTACTCCCTTCTTCTCACAAATATTTTTTTTAATTAAAGTTGCCAGGCTCCTTGCACTAGGAGTGGGCACCATCTTTTGGCACTCCCCCACCTTAACCCTATCCCATCCAGATCCCAAGGGGCAATTTATTACGAATTGTGTATTCCTGATCCCCGATCCATGATTTTGGAGTGGCAGTCATGATCAAAATCGGGCCATCCCAGTTAGTAGTAGTACCCCGTTGCTAACCAGCAGTTTTCCTTTCCAATAGCAATCAGTAAGTCATCTAATACTATCAGTGCTCAGCACACGACAGGGAAGGATGGGGGAGGAGTGAGGCACATTACTGATGATGCTCAGCATACTGACTGGCTAGAAATGCTACAACAATGTCACAACTAGTGGGCCTCGAGGAACAATATGAATGTACCCGACCAGCCCTATAATCATCACTCCAGTTGCAAAACCAAAAAATAAAAGCTATTATCCAATATTTCTAGCTCAAGTGTTCAAGCTTACATCCTGTGTTTACTCACTCTCAATTTCTGTGTCTGTCATGGATTCCTTATCACTCGCATCATGATTCCATTATTAATAAAACGATCAATTTAATAAAAAATAAAATAATTAATAATATCAATTTATGTTGTAAAATATATGAGAGGCACTTTTTTCTTCACAGGTTGGAACAAGAAAATGTGTTTTTTGAGATACACAGCATCCATTTTTGATGAATTACATTTTTTTTCCCTATACTTAACATTGTTTTTTTTTGCTCTCACATACAACTTAGATGGTATGGATTTTTTCATGACATTTTCAGAGTAGAAGCAACCCTTGCCAAGATTATGAGTTTCAAAAGAGGCAGACCCCTCAGTAATCATTGACAGATCAGCATTATGAGCAAATAAGATGGACCTTTTAGCCTTTTCTGCTGCCATTTTTTGAATGTTCATATGATAGAAAACTCAAGAGTTTGAACAGACTGCCAACTCACTAGCTCGCCGGTTTACTTCTGCCATTCAAGCCAGCAGCAGCCTTCCATCTGCAGCTGGAAAAATCAAGAAAGTCCTGCTGTTCTCAAATGGAGAACGTGGGATTTTCGTCTTAAAAGGATTGTAAGTTTTTTTGAGCATGCTCAGTAGGATTTCTGGATAGCCCTCTGATATGAGCAATAAAAACATTGATCATGAGGATTTATTGTTTGTGATTTATTGACTGTGAAAAAAAATGTTGATCATGACAGCTGCCATCTTGCTTTCATATATTAAAAAACATTGAAAATACATAAAAATATGTACAGTATTTAAAAAAAACAAACACCTGAACCTAGGTAAATGGGACCCATTTAGCTAGATTCTGGTGTTCGTAAAAAAAAAAGGCAGAAATACCTTTTTTGGGCACCCAAAAATCCCACGTTCTCCATATGATAACAGCAGGACTTTCTTGATTTTTGCAGCTGCAGATGGAAGGCTGCTGCTGGTATGAATGGCAGAAGTAAGCCGGCGGGCTAGTGAGTTGGCAGTCTGTTCAAATTCTTGAGTTTTCTATCATATGAACATTCAAAAAATGGTATCAGAAAAGGCTAAAAGGTCCATCTTATCTGCTCATAATGCTGATCTGTCAGTGATTACTGAGGGGTCTGCCTCTTCCTTGTTAGGAGATTTTCCTCCCGATAGGAGTCCCCCTGATGTTTCTGTTTTTAAATTGCAACCCTCCCCTTTTCTTTGTCCTAACCCCTCTTGAAGTGGCCCATTATTTTAAGGGATACCAACTCATTAGGCAACTCATTCCACTTAGCCACTATCCTCTTGGTGAAAAATGCCCCCTTATTTCCCTCTTGAATCATCCTGCCACCAGCATGAGGCAATGTCCTCTGGTGGTTTTGTTACTGCTAAGGCTGAAGAGACCCTCAGAGCTCACCTTGTTTTCACCACTGAGGTATTTAAATGTTTCACGCATGTCTCCCTTCTCCCTTCTGTCCTCCAGGGAGTACAAGTTGAGGTCTCTGAGTCTCTCTTTGTATGTCCTACCCAGCTGACCCTGGATCATTTTAGTTGTCTTTCTCTGGACCATTTCCAGAAGATTGATGTCTTTCCTTAGGTATAACCATCAGTACTGTACAGTGTACTCCAGGTGTGGCCACGCCAGGGGTTTTGTACACAGCATAATGACATCCACATTTCTGCTAGTTATTCTTCTGGCTATGCAGCCCAACATTCTATGTGCTTTGACTGTTGCCTTCCTGCACTGCACAGAGCGTTTCAAGTTATTTGTGAAGATCACCCCAAAATCTTTCTCCTCTTCTGACTTGAGTACTTGCACATCACCCAGATGGAATTCGGTCTTTGGTTTTGTTAGCCCCCAAGTGCATGACTTTGCACTTCACATCATTGAACCCCAGTTGCCACAGACCTGACCACCTCTCAAGAATGGCAAATCCTGTATTGTCTTCTCTGTGACTACCCTGCCACAGAGTTTGGTGGCATCTGCAAACAGTCAGATCTTACCCTTTACTATGTCTGCAGTGTCACTAATAAATGTATTAAACAGGACTGGACCTAGCACTGAACCCTGTGGGACCACGCTAGTGACTACTCTAGCCCCAAAGAATCCCCTCTTCCCAACCATTACCCTCTGACTGCTGTCCTGCAACCATTTTTTTTACCCAGGTCTTTAGTTTTATCCCTACCTCAGATCCTCCTGCTCCCTGATTAATCTCCTGTGGGGAACAAAGTCAAAGGCCTTACTAAAATCCAGATACAGGATGTCTACTGCTGGCCCTTATCCCCTGTCTTGAGCCCCCATTGAAAGAAATCAATCAAATTTGTTTGGAAGGATTGCCCTGCCCCAAACCCATGCTGCCTCTCATTCTGTAGCCCATTATCCTCCAGAAAACACACAGTCTTTCTTTCAGTATGGTTTCCATAAGTTTTCTTACTATCGAGGTCAGACTGACCAATCTGTTCTTGCTGGGTCATCCCATGACCCACTTTTGTGGAGCGGCACTGCATGAGCTGTTCATCAGTCTAAGGGTACCTCCCACCATACCAATGAGCTGTTAAATAAGCCTTTCTAGGGGAATGCCAATTCCCTCATCACCCTTAGATGTATGCCATCCTATCCGGGGACTTGTCCACTTTCATGGCCCTCAAACGCTTCCTTACTCTACCCACACCAATATTCCTATAATTGTCACTTCCCTCCCCTTTTTCCCTTGAGGCACTGGACCATACTTCTCCCTGGAGAATACTTAGCAAAAATACTTATTTAGTACTTCAGTCTTCTCTTCACTACCTTCTGCCCAACCACCCCTTTTTTAACTTAACAATCCCATCGTTCATATTGCTTTTCTCCCTGATATATTGGAAGAAAAGTCTTCTTCTTCTTCTTCTTCTTCTTTTTGACCCCTTCTGCCCCTTGCAGCTCCTTTCTAGCCTTTGTCAATTGGACAGCACTGTCCACCCCCCAACCCTTTACACTATACATCACTCTGTCTTCCTCCTTCTGAGTCTTCTTGAATTTCTTGAAGGACGACCTTTGGCCCCTCACTGCTTGAGTTGCCTGCCTGCCAAACCAGTTGGGCTTTTTGGCCTTGGATTTTTTTACTTTTCAGTTTTACACACTCATTAGTGGCTGCTACCAGCACCCCCTCCTCCAATTATGGCCATTTCTTGTCCACCCCATCTCTTCATTGATACCAGCAAGGTGCATATTTAGAATCTCTCCCACCTTCTTACAGTCTGACTTCCTAAAATCTCATACTCATGTTTTGGTGTTCTTTTTTCCCTGCTCATGTCCAGATGCATCTGAAATATGTGGCAGTTGCTCCCACCCAGGAGTTTCTCCTCTCTCACCGCCTGAACATATGTTTCATTTGTCAGCACCAGGTCTAGGGTGGTTCTCTCCCTGGTGAGCTCCATAACACATTGTGCCAGGAACCTATTCTGAAATGCATCCAGCATCACCTGCGACCTGGTGCAGGAAGTAGATGGGATCATTCACACTAGGTAGATTGAATTTCTGTCTGTCTGTCTGTGTGTCTGTCTATTTAGCTATCTACCTATTTATTTATCAACCAATCCTCTCTCTATATCTATCTTACGCGGACTTGGGTGCACACCCCTGGCACTGCTATATTCTACATCCCTTCCTCTCCAGGTCACCCACCCCCTTCCCAATATCTTATACATGTATTACTACAATAGCAGACCAGTGTGCCCACCCCCAGCACCACTTCTTTATCCCCCCTCCAGGTAACCCCCCAACAAAATTGGTGATGGCACTAGTTGCCCACCCCGTGGTGCTGCCTAAGATTATCCTGACACTGGGATACCCAGTCCCTGGTGTTGGCTTGGGTCCCTCTGCAAATAAAGAAAACCATCCCTCTTTTGTTATCACATCCAAACCTGTAAAGAAGAAAATGGTCCCTCGACAATCTGCTCTCTCACAACCCCACCCATCCCATGCTGCCCCCCTCTTAGCACCCACCACCCCACACACACCCACACATCCTCACTCACCTAAAGTGTTCCATTATGTGGATTCACTCTCCAATTGAAAACATGTCTTGCTGCTGGAATCAGCAACCAAAATATGAGAAAATAAGGAAAATCTGGGTTAATGTATTCCAATGGGGTTTTAAACTTTTACTCAAAACTTCATAATTTTTCGATATTGTTTCAGCACATTTTCAGCATGGCCTTTTTTGGGGTGCCAACTCATGAACAAGGTAGGTGAAAATCTTCAAATGCATTCCAATAGGTGATTTTGTGGTTACTGCACAAAATCACCTTTTGGGTATGATTTGAAAAGTTTCGCCTACGGGGTTCATGAGATGTGGTTATAAGAAGACTTTATTGTAATAGTATTGTACAATGACAAAGTTATGAGTGAACATTGAAATATTTCAATACTCACTCATAAATTCACTGATTTTGTTTAGCAAACTTTCAACATGACCTTTTTGTGACTCCACTACATGAACAAAGCCAGTGAAATTTTTCAAATCTATGATGAAAGGTGATTTAGCAGTTGTTCCACGAAATCATGTTTTGGCCAGGACTGGAACATTTTCACCAGCCTTGTTGGTCATAAGAAGACTGTGTTGAAAATATGTGGCAAAACCAGGTAAAATGACCAAGTTATAAGTCAGTGTTGAAATATTTCAATGTTCACTCATAACTTGGCTAATTTTCAGTATTTTGACTCCACACTTTCAATGTAGCCATTTTGTATACCACCTCAAGTGTGACAGGTGTAATTTTCTCTTCCAAACCAAAAATGGACTCACATAGCAATACTTATAGCAAAAACATTTGCTTTATTCAAATGCTGAGGTCTGCTCATGTTGCACATAACCAATCCTCCACACTTACTGTGCCATGGTACTTTACTCACTAGAGCTTCCTCAGGAGGTGTTGTATTAGGATGGTACCCCCAGTTTAAATACAACAATCCATCTTTAGTGTGCCAGATTCAGTTCAGAACTGATTCAGACATACTTTGCATTTAAAGAGACCTCACAAATTAAAAAAAAAAAATAATGTAAATGACCACTATTTATTTTCCATTTTGACTCTGCTTGAAGTTATGCCCTATTTTAAACCCTCTTGTGCCAAACTTTTTAAATGTCTTTTTATATTGTTTGTGTTTTTATATTAGATAGAAAAACAGTAATGGGACTTGAACCTTATAATTAATGTAACACCATCGCCAGCCCATATAAAGGACAATACCAATCACCCCCTTATCTATTCATTTTCTTTTCTAGCAGATTGTGAAGACACTAAGCAGCAATACAATCCAAAAATATATTTTTTATATAATTAATATCTTTGCATAACAAGAATCTGAGACAGTATGCCACAATTTTTTGATTAAGTAGCCTGTTTTTTCTACTGGGTCTGAGGTTTTGTTAAATCACCCACTTATCTAAAATAAGGTTCAAGCCACTATGTACATTATTCATCAAACAGCCTGCTTTTATGTCAGAATTTACTTACATAAAAGCTGTAAAGAAAAAGAAAGGAAGTACCCATTAAGACACCAGAAAAGATACTATTGAATAAATATTAATGTGAACACCATTTTAATTTAATATGCATTGCCATCTTCATGCCTTGATTTATTCATGTTTACTAATTTCATATTGTAACTCTAAACCACATTTAGGTCCCTATTGCTTATCTCACAGTAAATATTTTCAGAAACTGACTGTTAATATTTCATATAATGTTTATGATTTAATTCCCTTAACAGTCTTTGTGGGATCTGGAAAATTTATTCCAGTCCTATTTAAAGAGATTATTCCTATAGTGGTTTCACAGAGTCTACTCAGGCTTATAATGAAAATAACCATAAAAGATAATTACATAGTTATCCTGTGACTCCTTCCTATAATGAATACCCTATCTCTAAACTCCATGTCATATCACATCTATGCTATGCTTGTACCCTGTAAAGTATTAGTTTAGCTCAAAATATCTGTCTTGATAATAGAGCTGAAAGACATGAAAGCCTCCTATTTTTCTACCCTATATTGGGGGACCCACTCGTATGCAATCCCTGTTATTTCTTTCTCTACAAGAAGGATTTAAGATCCCACTCTTCAATAAGACCATGGGGTTTTAAAGTATTCAACATAAAAATCCATCTACTCTCCTTTTCTAACAACCAAACAAATCGGTAACCTCCTCAATTCAATGGGGGAACCAATTCAATCCCAGAAAACTGTAAATCCCGTGGATCTGAACTGTGTTGCTCTCTGAAATAGGCACCTATTGGGTGTTAACCTGTGACCTCACTATGCTTCTATAGTGTTCTTGTATCCTGACTTTCAGTGGATGAGCTGTCTTACCTATATAGGCCAAGTTTCAACTACACCACAGAACGTGGATAACAAATGTGGTGGTACAGGTAATAAACTTTCTAACTGCAACCTTCTTATGGTTACACTCCCATTCAGTCATCTACCCTGTCTTACAGTGTTTGCTGGTATTGCATCTGCAACAACTAAACAGTCCTTTAGGCCTAGTTTGCCACTACTGGTTGTCTGCTAAGTTTCTTTCAGGCCTATGCTGGCTATGAACCAGCATGCCGTTAAAGCTTCGCCTCCTCCAGAAAGTAATTCTTGGAAAGTCACCAATCTTATCCTTTAATCTCATCTTTTAAAGTTATGTCACTTTTCAGAACTGGACAATTCTTTCTAATCAGGACCAGGGTCACTGGTTCTTCAAAAGTCCTCTCTCCTGCCTTGGGTTGTAATACGTAATTTCTGTCTAAGCTACTGGCTTTCTGTTTCACTTCTCTCAACAAGTTAAAATCATAGCCCCGTTCCATTAATCTGGATGTTTATGCCTCAGACTCTATTTCAAAATCAATTTGGTCACTGTAAGTCATTCTAATCCTTAAATATTGTCCATATGGAATTGAATTTAACAAGGGACATGGCTTACTAAAACACTTTGATTTCAAACAGTTTGATTGTCCCTTTAGTGATGTAACATCCAGGAAGTCTAGTTTCTCTGAATTAATTATGCCAGTAAATTTGTGATTGCGCACATTGATGTTTGACCAATTCAAAAATTCTCTTGATTCTTGTTCAGTACCCTCCCACACGGACACCACATCATCAGGAAAGTGGTACCACTTAATGATGTGGTATGCGTGCAGATTCCTGTTCCTATCAAACACATTATGTTGTTCACAAAGGCCCCAAAATAATTGTGCAAAAGAAGTGGCAATTGAGGCCCTCATTGCTGTTCTATAAAGCTGTAAATAAAAATGCCCATTAAATGCAAAGTATTTTTTTTGTTAACACAAAATGTAATGCTTTCATTAAGAACCGAATGGGAAAATCAATACTTTTGGATTCAGTCTTAAGAAATATTCTCATACCCTTTTTTCATCTTCATGTCTGATTGATTTATGCAATGATTTAACATCCACCCCAAGCCACATATTATATTCTTTCCATTCAAAGTCTTTAAATTTGTAACTTAAAATTTGTACCATTATAATGGTACATTAAACTTAATAAAAAAAGGAAGATAGTAATAGGAAGAAAAAGGAGTAAACATTTATGCATAAACTATAAAGTCTTAATAATACTACTGAGCTATTTTTCATTGGGCACATCCTAGTTAGATGTCCTGTTCTACTTATACTGGCACCTTCTACTGCATATTCAAAATGGGTACAATGCACAACACATTTATACTCCTAAGTATGGGACTCACTTTGCTTAGCTTTGTCTGACTATGTAACTTCTGTTCCCAGGCACTTGTCAATGACAGGGAAGCCTTTAGTTCATACTCCCACACAATACTAAACTAGTATTTAACCTCTGTTCCTCAGGCTTTATTACAACATCCCTTGTCACATCTGGCCTGTCTCTCTAGCAGGGAGAATCGCCTCCTGGGCGCAGCAGTTTACTCTGACTCTATACCCCCGCTTATTCCCATTTGGATCCTCTCTGGTCTTCCCTCTTGCTCTCACCTACTATTATTGCTGGCAGGAGATATTGAAGTCAACCCTGGCCCTAGTGCAAACCCTAAATCTCACACTGATCCCACCTGGACCAGTAAGCATGGCAAAAAAGATTGCCCCTGTGAATATACATAGCCTCCCCTCTAAAATTCTGGAGCTAGAAGCCTGGCTAGCCCTCTACAAACCCAATATTCTAGGGGTCTCAGAAACATGGCTAAATCCCTCCACCCCTGCATCACTATTTCACCTCAGTGGATATATCCCAATTGGGCATTACCACTCAGGCAAGAAAAAAGGATGTGGTGTGATGCTTCTCACCAGAGAACAGCTCTTGGTTTCCATCGTCTCCACAAACTCTGAAGGTATACCTGGTCCAAAATGGATCATAGTAGAACTAACCCTTGGCCCATGCAACAGACTTTATGTAGGATGCCTATGCAATCCCCCACAAAAGTGGGGTTTGTCAAGCCTGCAGCAGTTCATACTGATGGTGGGCGGACTATCACCAGCCAGAGATAAGATTTTGCTCGGTGACTTTAACTTAAACTGGCTCAGCGATAATCAGAATGAGTATTCTAACTTATTTAAGCAAATAAATCTCTCCCAGATAATCACCTGCGACACTCGACTTAATAACCAGTCCAAGAATCACTCCCTGCTTGACTGGATTGTTATTAATAGAGTCGACAGAATTGCCACATCAGGAGTGCTAGCTGACTCCATTAGTGACCACTCCCTGACTTTCTGCACTTGGACCTGCAAGAGCCCCCTTCCATTGTCCAAAACCATATCCTTCAGGGATTTCTCAACACTGTCTCCTGAGAAACTTAGAACTGACCTATAGATGGTGGAATGGTCTGTGTATTATTCCCTAACAGATGTCGACTCTGTCCTCCACTTTCTCTCCTTTGTGCTTTCCTCCATCCAAGGAAGACACTGCCCAGTAAAAATCTGCAAGATCAGGGGCAGAAACTCCAGATGGTTACCTAGGGAGCTGCTCAGAATAATGAAACAAAGAGACAAAGCATGGGGTCAGTATAAAGCAAACTCCACCCCAGCTTTGTGGAATTCTTACCATGCCCTCCACAATTGCTGCAAACAAGAGGCCAAACTCCAAAAGGCCTTCTATCTCAACAATCAACAGTCAAACAACCTGAGAGATCCCCGCAGATTTTGGTCCTCCATCAACTATTGAAAAGCAATGCTTGTAAGGTTGGGTCCACTGCTAATAAATTACAATCTGGTACCTGATGAACAACAAATGGTGCATTAATTCAACCAGTATTTTTCCAGCATCTTTAAAACAAAGGAATCAGTAGGTAACATAGTTGGTGGCTTACAGGATTCATTTGTGGAATTTACTGGAGCAGAAACTTACTCGGCCATTAATTCCTTTAAATCCTCCCCAGCATCAGGACCAGACAATATACCTTTTATTTTTTTTTGAAAGAAATCTCATATGAGTTAGTTGGAGCTCTCACCTTATTATTTAGAAAATCACTTGCTAAAGGGGTGGTTTTGAAGGAATGGAAATAAGCATTGGTAATCCCTATTCATAAGGGAGGCACTAAACAGAATGTGAAACACTACAGACCAATCAGTCTAACATCTTGTATAGGCAAAGTAATGGAGAAACTCTTATCACAAAAAAATAAGTATACATATAATGAGTTATGGATTAACAGATATAACTCAACATGGATTTTCTTTGGGTAGATCATGCCAAAACAACTTAATTAATTTTTTTGAGCCAGTCAGTGAAGCATTGGATGCTGGTATTTCAGTTGACATCATTTTTCTTGACTATGAAAAAGTTTTCAATTCTGTGTCTCACAAAATCTTGATTGAATATCTATTGAATATGAAGATTCCAAAGAATATTATAAGGTGGATTTCATCCTGGTTGACAAAGAGACAGCAACAAGTCAGTATTAGGGGATATAAGTCCTTCTGGAGTGAGATCCCTAGTGGAGTACCACAGGGTTCAGTGTTGGGCCCAATACTGTTCAATATTCTGATCTCTAGTATGACTATCTCACAAGGAGTTTGGCTTAATAAATATGCTGATGATGCTAAAATAGGTAGCATTGTTAATAACCTCACTTCTGTACAAAACTTACAGGATAATTTGAATAGAATATCCATTTGGGCTAAGGTCAATAAATTAACTTTTAATCTACCTTAATGTAAAGTGATGTACTTCAGCAAAAATAATAGATTGGCAGATTATTTTATGAACAATACCCTATCAAGTAGGGTAACCTCTAAGAAGGACTTGGGAGTTTATATTACTAATAATCTGAAATTCTCTGAGCATACAAATAAAACAGAAAATGTCACAGATTAACTAACTGTATTTTGAAAAATGTCAAGAGTCGGGAGTAGGAAGTATTAATACCATTATATAGCAGTATTGTTAGATCTCATTTTGACAATTCCTCATCCTTCTGTGCCCCAGCATTGGTTCAGGATAAGGTGTCCATAGAAAAAGTTCAACAGAGATTCACAAAAAATATTACTAATTTAAATTCATGTTCATATGAATATAGACTTAAAAATTGAGTCTTTACTCAATGGAATATCATTCACTAAGAGGTGACTTATGTCTAATTTATAAAGCAACAAAAGATGAGGCTTTGTTTGAGACTTTATGCATCGACTGGCATCCTTCCGCAAGTAATACTCGATCTCATAAATTGAAGTTAAAAGCAAATATTAATAAGACAAATAAAAGAAATAGTTTCTTCACACAGAGAATCATTCCAATTTGGAATTCCCTGCCTCAGAAAGTGGTGCATAGTGCTAACTTGCTGAAATTTAAACAGAATCTAGATCTATACATGGGAGATCTCAAATACAAATTCCACCCAGATTAGAGGTGGCGAGTTCATAATGGGCTAGTCCCTCGAATTCATAATCACCTATGAATCTATGAACTCCCTAATAAAACCTGACACCAGGCAGAGTTCCATCAGTATGCTCACTGACGTTGGTCTAATTTTTGAGGCCAACATCATAGCTTATTTACTAAACCACAACTTCACCAACCTCCAGCCCTACCTTGACATACTTTTCCCTAATATCACCGTTGACCCTGAGGTCACCGGATATCCCCTCCCACAATCAACTGCCCCTTTCAATTTTAAGTGTACTACTCAAAAGGAGATCTCACAACTCCAGATGGGGCTGCCAAAATCTGGTAGTGCAGGCAGTGATGGACTATGCCCCGGATTCCTGAGACTGGCTATAAGATTTATTACCCAACCCCTGGCTTTTCTCTTCAATATGTCCCTAGCCACCTTCTCTGTATCAAGGTTATGGAAGTTGGACAGAGTAGTCCCCATATTCAAATCTGGTGATCCCTTGCTTATGGAGAACTACAAACCGGTTTTGATACTATCACATCTGGGTAAAGTACTAGAAAAGATAGTCTTCTGACAAATGTCTGACTATATAGACACTAATGGATTACTATGCCCCCTACAGCATGGTTTTCAGAAGGGATACAGCACCACCACTGCAATGGCATGTTTCACTTACCACATACTTAGATCTGTTGATGAGGGAAGGCTAGCTGGAGCCATCTTCATCAGTTTGTCAAAAACCTTCGATCTCATCAATTACAACCTCCTTATTCAGAAACTGGCCTTGGCCAGTTTCTCTGGAGGGATGGCTAACAGATTTTGTCATTACTTATCTGGAAGGTCACAAAGCATGCACATTAGTGGTGCTTTCTCAGCTTCTCTTGAGGTGACAAGTGGTGTCCCACAAGGATCCATATTGAGCCTGATCCACTATTCCCTATTTGTCAACAACCTGCTCACACAAACCCTGACTGTCAGAAAATTATGTATGCAGACAATCTGATCCTGGTCAGAAGTGATCTCAATATCACCTCCTTGTCCCACTCACTCACTCACGACTTCAAATTAACACATAACGGGTTCTCCACAAATAGATTACTGGTTAACGATAAGAAAACGAAGACTATGCTATTTGGCTCCAGTCAGAGGCTCAGCAAATTACCTGCATCTGTGGCCTTGTCACTCCCAATCTCGGTTCCTGACAGTACAATTCCAAAGCTATAAGTCCAGAACACCTCACATTTTAATGTGAGGTTCTCAGTATTACCTCTCCACTGTCCCAACTGCACCAGTTGAATGCCCATGTCTTTGTTTAGCTGGGGACACACTGAATGGGAAACTACATATACAATTGGTAAGTGCTTTTCTGTCAGTTTCTGCATACTTAAAAATAGTTTTTATAGAACAAGGATGTAGAGGAGGTGTGGTCTAGCATGGGGACTGATTCTCTCACCATTATATTGCCTGTAACTTTTGTAATTTATTTTAATTTACTAACTTGATATTTTTAGAAATTTACAGACAACTGGGGAATACCGACCCCCAATGCACACAGTACCTTTTATGTCATCAGATCATCTTTATGTTGTATATGGAGTTCTGTTTCTCTAAGTTAGATTCTGGGTGCTACAGTAGTGTAAAGAGGATTCCTTTACCTCTTTATATTCTTGCCCTTTGTTTGGCATTTTGGTGTTTAATTTGTACAGTGGTAGCCGTTCTTGCAAGTTGACATTTTTTCTTCTTCCAGTCCACCTCTCCAAAACCCTCCCCCACCCCCAAGTGGTTCAAACTACAAATTAAGTTTACATTTATTTATATTGGAGGCAATGTAGGTGCAGGTTGTTTCAAGAAAACAAAGTGGATAACATGCTTCTATATCCACAGTGTTCCTTTCAGTAAACTGTTTGTTTTGGGGGGAGGCATTTGAGGGTTGGTGGCAGTCTCAAATTATTGATACAAGGTGCTGCAGCTTTTTCTGTAAGTTCAAGTGAAAAAAGGCATCTTCCTTTTCGATTGGATTGAGGAAAGCAACTGTGGGGCAGCATTCTAAGTTGTACTGCTGTAGTGACATCACTACTATAGCACAACAACATAATAATGTCACTACTGCAGCAAAACAAGCATATCACAGCCATGGAATTCCATGCATAACAAGTTTCCACCATTCACTTTATGCATGGAATTCCATGCCAAGAGTTTAATTTGATCTCAGGGGTTCTGGTGACAAATCAACCACTTGAGCTTTGCTCAGTCTCATGGCTTATAACATCACCTCAGTTTAATTATAGCATTTTAATTCACAGTTGTCTTTGATTTACTCTGTATTTCATAAACTGTTTTAACTAATACAGATTGTGCAGGTAAACCAAACAGAAATAGTTTAATACAGTAAACCGATAACCATAAATTTATTCTTCTAACATTTTAATAAGATTATTTGTTCTTCTAGGGATTGGTGAAGGACCGTATGTCCTAGTTAACTATGCACACAGTGAACTGGTTTTAGCGGCAAACCTTACCAGCGGAGCCGTCTTTCCCTTGCCACGGATAAGTGCATATGGGAGCATAATGTTTAACTTCATGATAACACCAGGCCTTTACAAGAACAAAAATCAATGTAAGTATTTTTTTAATACTTGAACTGCTAATAAGAGCATTTGTTTGATTACTGATTTATTTGGGAATGAAAGAGCATATGTTTGATAATGATGCACAGTCGTTTTTTTCCTTTTTGGTAAATATAAAGATTTTGTATTTTTTAGTGTCAGTGCTCTTTGCTGATGTGGGGATTATTGCAATGGTAGCTGAATTCCCAGTTGATTCACTTTGCCAAATGAAGCACTAACCTCTACAGTAAGGGCTTCCTCACATTGTCCCACTAGTGTCTCTCTCTACCCTAACTTAGAGGGATTCTCCCTGTTAAGTGAGAATTTTATTCAGTGTCCCTGCTTATTCCTTCATGGATCTCTTTTAAGAAAGGGTCACCAAACTGTGCCAATTTGTGTGAGGCAGTAAAATATGTCACTGTAACAGAGGTCATCTGAGTAATTTCATTTGGGAGTGACTCAAGTCAACCTCTATAACCTGTCTCCAAAAGTGAAAATCTAATGTTTTATCCATTGCTTCATCCAGCCCTGCTGTGTAAAATTGTTTTATTGAGAGTTCTGTTTAGAAAGAGCCAGACAACTAGTTGGTCTCAATTAGTGTGTATGACAAATTTCTGTCCTGCTGGCTTAAGTCTGTCACACACACACACACACACACACACACACACACACGCACGCATGCACGCACGCACGAGTGACCGAGTACCCAGATAGCTCCTTGTATTTCAGTGCTGCCATTGCCAGGCTGACTGCTAGAGTCAATCAATCTGATTCTAGTGGCACAACTGGCCACTGTTCACCCAGTACAGGGCCTTAATATTGACACAGAACCAGCCCTAAAAGTTGCTTCCATTACCACTCACCTGGTCTGTATCAAACACAGGTAACTTTATACTTGGTAGGTATGCTCTTTGGTAGCAGGACACTTGTTTGCTGAATAGAAATGGATTGTTACCTGTCCCCCTTCTCCCAAAAACCAAAAATGCTGCACAGTCACATAGTATATAGAAAATATTTAATATTTACTCTACTAAATTACAGAATATACATTAAAATACAAAAGAGATTAAACCCACAAGGGAAATGCAAAAGAAACAGTTACACAGAAATATTACTGAAAGAACCTCTTTAGTCTGTATATTACGATCTAACAGATCTTACCCCTACTCTGGGTAGTTTCTTTGCTTAGGAATCCACTTGACACTAAGGCTTGAGATTTAGGAAATGGCTGGCACTGTAGCATAGCGATTAGAGTAACGAGCTGTGAATGAGCTTGGTACATACAACAAACCAGGGTTTGATTCCCAGACCATCTTGTTGCATACTGTGTGACTCTGAGAAAGTCACTTAACCTATCCAGTGGTTCTGGGTCACCCCTTAAAACTGGTACTTGTGCCTAGTGAGCCTTACCTGGTTACCAAAGAATAAAAAAAGGAGACACCAAGTTTCCATTAGTTTGTAGGGAACATATGCTATACTCTGTTCTCTATCTAAATCTGTCAATTACTGTCTTGGGATGCTAGACTAACCCTCTCAAGGAGTCCGTCTCCTCTTTTTGCATCATTCTGTCCATCACAAGGGTCAGCCTCCCATCATTCCTTTGATCCTAGGAGCTGAGTCTTTTCCATGGGTTTTCACACCCATAAGTGGTTACTCCTTGAAAGTGGGCCCTTTTGATGTGAGCCACTCAACTGTCCCCACCATGCCTCTGAACCAATCCAGCTGTTTCTATTATCTGATAAAGGTTTTACACCTCATGAGTGGTCACTTCTTAAATCAGATCCTTTCCTGTGAACTTCCCATGAACTCATTCTCCCACCTTACTCCTTAGACACAAGACCTTTCCTGTGACCTTTCTATGAGCTCAGACAGTTTTTTCTTTCTCTTTCTCTTTTTTTCATGAGACCTGTTAACTCTTTCTGCCCTTCTGATGCACGTCTGTATTCCCTGACTAGGTCCCCTATTCATTTTACCAATCTGTGACTATGTTACAGTTCCAGACTGATATCTGTGATGTGTTGCACAATCATTTAGTCCTTCTGTCACCAAAGCAATGCTGGGGGATCCAACTTTAAACTTGAAAGAATAAATCTTAAACCATAATATTTTTGTTATTACTTAAAGATGGGAGGATTAATTTCAAAGAGTTGTGCTTTGGGGGATCTTCCTTAACAAAAGGAATATAAGGGTCCACCCCACTGGTGCAGTGGTAGTGCTACAACGTCTGGTGCTGGTGACTGGAGTTTGGAAGCAAACTCAGGACATTGAAGGGTTTACTGGTTGGAGGATGGGAGTAGAGCGCCATCAGACTGCTGTCCTCTGGAGAGGGAGGGTTGTGGTGCCAGCACATGGCTAGCCCCTAGCGGAGGCTAGGGGGCAGGCTATTTGGGAAGGCTAACTGGTGTGGAGGAGAGGTGCTCATTGATGTAAGGTGCATGGAAGCTCACACAGTGCATCTTGATGGCATTGCATGTCTGCTCCGCCAGTGGGTAGGTAGGAAAAAGCAAATGGTTATCCAACGGGATGATTCCAGCCTACTGCAGGCCCTGCACCCATCAACTTGGGTACTGCCAACTGGATCCATGACATGAAGGGGGTTGCAGAACCCCACTGGTCCCACTGGGGTAAAGCCCTGTGAGAACATGTGGTGACAAGGTAAGTCTGGAGGAAAATTGGGGAGACAGGACTGGGGAGGCCATCAGGAAGGCAGGGGGGCTAAAAAGAATAACATTCGAACATACAAACATATTGACAATGCCCGCAGAATTAGGCCTCAAGGTCTATCTCATCTGCTCAGAAATGCAGCCCACAGTTCAAACAATTTCTGCTGCCCCCCCTCCACTTTCCATCCCTCCCACCAAATTTTCCCTCCCTGAGATAACCACCCTGTCAGTTATCTCCCTACTTGTACCTTGCCCATGAACCTATCCCATCCCTTCTCAAAACACCCCACTGAATCCAGCGAGATCATCTTCTCAGGCATCGGGTTCCAAACTGCCACCACCCTTTCCATGAAATAATGCTTCCTCAGCTCCTTTCTAAGCCTCCCTCCCAACCAGTTTCAGTCTATGTCCCCTCGTGGTCCCTTCCCCCCTTCAGTCTAAACATATCCTCAGTACAAACTTTTTTTATGCCCTTCAAGTACTTAAAGAAACATACAAACATACAAGTTGATGGCAGAAAGAGACTGCTAGGTCCATCTAGTCTGTCCATTTGTTTTAGTCCTATTTTGACACTCATGTTGCCCTTTGTAGTCAGAGCTCCCTTTGTCTATCCCATGCATTCTTGAATCCCCCCACAGTATTGACCCCCACAACCTCTTGGGGCAGACTGTTTCAAGTGTCCACCACTCTTTCTGTGAAGAAAAACATCCTGGTGTTGGTAGAGAACCTCCCTCCTTGCAGCCTGAGGTCATATCCCCTGGTCCAGGAGGTCTTCTTGAAGTAAAAAAGTTCCTGTGCCTGTACCTTGTTAATGCCTTTTATGTACTTGAATGTTTCAATCATGTCCACTCTCTCTCTCCTCTGCTTCAGGGAGTACATATTCACTTCCCTAAGTCTTTCCTCATAAGAAACGTACTGCATACCCTGAATTATTTTTGTTATCTCTCGCTGTACTGTTTCCACCCGGTCAATGTCCTTTCTGAGGTGAGGCCTCCAGAATTGGACTCCATCTTCCAGGTGAAGTCTGACAAGTTATACAGTGGTAGTACCACCTCTCTCTTCCTGCTCGTGAGTCCCCTCCCAATGCAGCCCAGCATTCTGTTTTCCTGCATTGTTGCCTTCTCACACTGCTTACTAACCTTCAAGTCATCTGAGATTATGATTCCCAGATCTCGTTCCTGGTTTGAGGCTGCCAGTCTTTTGCCTCCTAAGTAATACTCCTTTCTTGGATTTTTCCTTCCTATGTGCGTGACCTTGCACTTTTTAGCATTAAATGTCAGCTGCCACACTCCAGACCATTCTTCTAGTTTCTTGAGGTCAGCTTTCACCTTGCTTACTCCTTCTGGGGTGTCCATCCTGCTACATATCTTGGTGTCATCTGCGAACAGACACACCTTCCATTCCAGTCTGGTAAATGTCTCAATCATATATCCTCTGTCCCTTCTATCCTCCTGGGAGTACGTGTTGAGCTCTATTAGTCTCTCCCAATGGGATTTCTTCCCCATTCCCTGGATAATCTTGGACACCTTCTTCTGGAATCCCTCCAGAAGCCTGACTTCCCCCTTTAAGTATGGGCACCAGAACTGCACACAGTACTCCAAGTGCGGCCTCACCAATGATCTGCACAGTGGCAGAATATCCTCCTCCCTCCTTGAAGTGATCCCCCTAGCAATGCACCCCAATATTCTTTTTGCCTTTGCTGCTGCTTTTCTACTCTGTACTGAGTGATTCATATTCCCTTTGATCACCACACCCAGATCCTTTTCCTCCTCAGATATGGATATCTGCCCCCCCCAAGTAGTAACTGTATCCTGGTTTCCTAGCCCCAAAATGCAGTACACTGCACTTCCTAGTATTGAAGCCCAGCTGCCATGTGATTGATCACTGTTTATCTTTCCAGATCCTCCTAGAGTACCCTCCTCCCTTCCTCACTGTCCACCACCATACCTAATTCGGAGTAGATGCAAACAGACTCATCTTGCTCTTAACTCTCTCCACTATGTCCACTATGAAAGAATTAAACAACAGTGGACCCAAAACTGATCTTTGCGGGACTCCACTAGTGACCTTCCTGGGTGACGAGACTCCCACCACCACCACCCTTTGCTGTCAGTTGCTCAGTCAGTTCCCTATCCACTGTACCAGCTTCACCCCTACCCCCAGGTTCCTCAGTTTGCCCATCATTCTCCTGTGCAGCACAGAGTCAAATGCCTTGCTGAAGTCCAGATACAGGACATCAACCAGCCAACTTCCATCTAGATCTTTAGTCACCCAGTCAAAACATAACAAAATAATCAAACAAAAAAAGGAATGTAAGACCATGCAAGAAAACTATCCAGCACATCTGAAGGGACTCTGCTATTTCATTGCCAATTATGACCTGCTTAGGGGACAATGGTGCAAGCATATTATTCATACAAATACATGCATTCATACAAACAGTGAAGAAGTTACCTTTATAACCCAAACACACTTTTAAGATATCTTTAAAATACAGACTAATGTAGGGGGAGCTGTGTATAACAAGTTTTTTTTGTTACAATTGGAAATGTCTGATGACCACATAAACCAATGAGATCAAGCTCAAGTGCTTTGTCAGGTGAACTGGATGGCTCAGTGGATTGGTAATGGGTTAAGGAGCCTTTCACCTCTAGGTCACTGGTTTATATTCAGCCATGGTCAGTAGTGTCCGAAAGTCATTATTACTTGTAAGCTGTTCAGTGTCCTATGTGAAATTAGTTGTGGTAGTCTCAGTCCAGTTCCCCATGGGCAGGTGTACATATCAACAAACCAAAAACACAACTGGCTCTGTTTGGCACCTTTTTGGCAGTCTCACGTGAGAGACCAAGGACTAACTAGGCATGGAGTCTGAACTACGCTTTCACCTATGTGGTGGTCCGTTCATGACTGGGTTGAAGCACATTGACAGGACAGTTTGGGGAAGCATGCACTGTAACTGCCTATGCTGTACCTAGCATGTTGATAAGCAGAGGACTTTAAGTTCCATTGTTGTCAATCCAGCACCTTTCACGAGGGCACTAAATTCATACATAAAAAAAACATACAACTTCAGAGAAGTGGTTTATCAGGGCATCACACATCAAGGGTTTGTGAAAAAAATTTTTTTTGACTACTCCTCATATTGAATTGTTTATAATTGTTGGTAATATAAAAAATACAGGACTAGCGTAACACCCTTTCCACTGTACCCCTACCCCCACTTTCACAAAAATGTTTAATTTTACTTTTGATACAAAAACTCCTCCTAGGTTTAAATTCCCCCATGCCACCAGTCCATACATTTTTTAATAAAAAACTTAAAACTTATCTTGTCGGTCCTGTAATTTCTGTGTATCACTGCATATGAACACAAACTCATATGCTGCACTTTACGTGTGCTGGCCATTGAACACTGTATCACTCAGCTGGCATAAGTGATGCAGTGTTCAAGTGAGTTTGTGGGCTGGGTTTTCAAAGAAACATGGCACAGTTCTGCAGCAGTTGCAGTACTTGGGGAATGTCTGCTAGCCCACATAAAACATTGTCTAACTTTATGTTGTAAGTGCTGCAAGTTACTCATCAAAAATAATGCATGCCTGATTTGTTTACTGTAAAGTGATCAATTTGTCACAAATGTGGCAAAATGTTAGAAAATTGCTCAGGCACATTTTGGCACATTTGCCATGGTGCAGCTATGGCAGAACAACTGCTGTAAGTCCTGTGTCCAACTTTTTGGAAATTCAGGCCTGTGTGCTTATCTGATGTGATGCAGAAAAATGTCAGGATCAACCAGATAAGTTATTTTTATTAAAACACTGTAATGTAAGGACTTGTGGGAAATGACAAAATTGAGAGCTGGGTTAGGGTGAAATAAAAAATTTGGATCAGCTGAGTGCGCAGCAGATCTCCATTATACACAAGTAGGACATCTCACTTGTGAATAATAGAGAATTCAGCACACTGGTCTTGGGCTGTAATCAATCCTTACCAATAAATGTGCCACAATAAGAGACAGCATTAACACCTTGTGAGAGGCTATCCATTACAGAATTGGATGTCTGAGAGTGTTTTCCCCAAAATGTAGGGAATCTATAACATTATTTATTTTTTTAATTTCTAAAAAAATTGTAGTGAATTTTTTGTGCCAATGAAAGGTGCCTTATTGATAGCACTGATGACCAAGTCTTCAAGATGTGAGGCCACAGTACAAGTTTCCATATACTGCTTCACTTAAACATCATAGTTGCTTGTATTTAAATCTGTGAGCAAAGTTCCAGCAAAGCAACATTTTTAAAAAGTGGTTATGTCTACCATCTTCTCCCGATGTATCACTTAACATTCTGATCACCCTACTGTAGC
Source organism: Neoceratodus forsteri (assembly GCA_016271365.2). NCBI lineage: Eukaryota > Metazoa > Chordata > Ceratodontiformes > Ceratodontidae > Neoceratodus > Neoceratodus forsteri. The sequence goes on from CM028131.1 coordinate 1,114,895,527, forward strand.
TACATAATTTCTTTTTCTGGCCAAGTAGGCAGTCAGAGCTTTTTAAAAGTCAGTTCAAGGACCCTAGTCATACTTGAAAATGGGGAGTTTTCTCTGGGTAGTGCCATCAGTAGCAATTTTTTCATCTTTCTCCAGTGGGATTCATTTTCCCACCCCATTTCCAGTGACTAATGAGTGATGATCTCCGCCTGTGGGGCAATGCAAATTCAAGTTTTTATCCAATGATCTGGTCATCCCTAGTGGTCCAGTGGACCCTCTCCTAAACCTAACCTTTAAGTAGTTCCTGGTGTACAGTAGATGCTACTTCCCTTGCCCTGTTCCCCTATGCTGGCTTTTTTGTCAGTTCCTTGCTTACCTGTGTCCCCCAACATCACTGTCTCCCACTGTTGCATGCCTGCACCACCCTGTCAAAAAGATTAAAAACAATTTTACAGTGTGGGTGGTGCTTAGGCATGTGAAGGGAGTGTACAAATGCCAGCATGTGACTGTGCATTGCATAGCACAGCATGCAATTTAAATACCAGCTCCGGCAATAGCATTCCTGTCCCCTTCCTTTTTCTATGCAGTCACAATATCCTGAGCGACCTAGCAGGGAAAGACACGCAACCTGGTTTTGCCACTCTGTGCAACATAACTGCAGCTGTTTATAGGCCTCACTTTTTTTTTAACTTGAGCAGTTGGAATATTTATGTGCAAAATATGTAAAGGAGTTCATTTTTCACCAAGTTTACTTTTTAAAACCCATTTTTTTTAAATGTGCACTTTGGAACATAATGTTCAAAAGACATGAAATTGCACATCTATTCTCACATGAAAAAGAGACTAATTTCAAAATGACTTTTTTTACTGTTAATTTCTTTATTGAAATTTTTTCAGATAGTCAAGACATGTTCCATACACTTGAAGCAGTCAACCATCTAGATTACATTGTTTAAGTACAATACATATTCAAGCATGCATTTAAAATGCATTGTACATTATTGTTTTGTAGAGTACACATATTCAAATAATGTGGTATATTTTAATAGCCTTCATGTGGATTATGACATAAGCAAAGTAAAAACTATCATTACTATAGTAAGTAAAGTAGTAAGATAAGGAGACAACAAATAAAGGCTGGGAATCTAAATAATGTGCCCATATTGGAATAAGCTTAAAACAGATCCATATCAATTATTTTCCAAATAGTCTAGATATTTCTGCCAACAGAGTTTATATCCATTTATCTGGCCAAGAGCCAAGTAGGAGATTTTTTCAAGGGATAAGTTATTAAGAATGTCAGAAAGAGTAGGTACTGTATTGGATTTCCAATTCATCAGGAGAAGGTTTTTAACTTGCATAGATAATATATTCAACCATCTATGTTGGTATTTAGAATATTTGTTATTGTGAGTGTTAATCCTTAAAATGTAAAGTTTGGGATTGAAAGGAATGTCATGACCAATGACATTAACAGCCACATTGTGAATTGATTTCCACAAATTAGATACAGATTTACAAGACCAGATCATGTGTAATAAGCCACCACCGGTGGAATTACATCTTCAACAAAGATCATTTTGGGATAAGTTAAGGTGGTGTAAAACTGTAGGAGTTCTGTACCATAGGTGAAGTATTTTGAATTGGATAAGCAAACTACGAGTATCTTTATAGGAATAATGACAGGCAGAGCAATAACTATCCCATTGAGAGTCAGATATGTTGTAATTTAGTGCAAGACTTCATTATCTTTAGATGAGAGAGACTGATTTGGTAATGTATTCCTGATAGATTTGTATATTTTGCTAACAAGAGCAGAGCTACTATTTAACCAATAAGAGATATAGGAGTCTGAGGATAGTATATTCCTTAATTTCATTAATAAGTCAGATAGGGCATGTCTTAATTGTAAGTATTTCCAGAAATTGTTGTTAGGTGTACCCCACCTCATTTGTAAGTTAGTAAAAGAGTCCAGTGCACGATGATCATCGGATAGAATGTCATCCAAGAAGTAAATACCTTTACTTTTCCAGGATTTGCAGTATAATAGTTGGCCTTCCAAAGTAATAAAATGATTGCCCCAGATAGGGATATATGATGATGGAGTGGTATTGGAGTTTATCTGTTTATGAAGTTTTCACCAGTAGATGACAGATGGAGATATAGTCGGATGTTGTTTTAATTTTCCTGATGGGGTTGAATATGAAGGTTGAAGGGGAAGCACCAGCGATCACCAGCGATCAAGGATGTTTCCATATCAACCCATAAGAGGTTTTGGGGGTTGGGTTTTTTGATCCATTTAATTGTCTGAGATGCACAAAAAGACCAGAGATATGCCAGAAACCAGGGAAGACCTAGTCCTCCTTTTGACCAGTGAGATTTCAGTTTTACTCAGCTAATTCTTGGTATTTTCTCCTTCCCAGATAAAGCTGGCCATTATTTTATCTATTTTTGTTAGAAAGAAAGATGGTAATGTTAGTGGGATATTTGCAAACAGGTACAACATTTTGGGGGTTATAGACATCTTGATAGCTGCAATTTTTCCCATAAAGGAGAGATTAAGAGTCTTCCATTTATATAGTATTGTTTTAATTTCTGTAAGAAGAGGGGAAAGGTTAGCATCCCATATTTTATCTAACTTGGGCAAAATCTTTATACCTAAATAGATAAGCCCTTGGGGAGACAAGCAGAATCCAAGTGGGAGATTCATATGTGGTTTACATAATTTATTTAAGGGTTGCACCTCTGATTTATTATAATTTACTGTCAAGCCAGAAAGTTTTGTGAATAAGTTAAGTAGTTGGGTTGAGCGGAGGCTTCCAGGTTTTCTACTAGAATAAGTAAATTGTCTGCATAAGCCAGTGAGGTATATTGTGAGTTGCCTATTGAGATGCCTTTTAAATCACTGGAAAGCTGAAGTGCAGCTAACAGTGGTTTGAGAGCTAGGATGAAAAGAGATGGAGATAATGGGCACAAAATGACATTTTTTAAGTACACAAAATTACACATTTTAAAAAGGACAAAAGTCTTCATGAAATGTGCACAATTAAAAACAATTATATTCATGTCATGCACATTTTGTGAAATGGAATTTGCATATTTCACCCAACAATGATATGGTTGGTAATGGTTTTCTCCCCAAAGGGAAAAATGGCCTCCATCCAGCACAATTCTCCCCAACCACTGCACTCCTATTGCCACCCACTTCTTGGATTTATACAGTATATAATGAAAAATAAGATAGACAATAACAGGGCATGTGATTCCATCATGGCTTTTTTGGTGGCATAATCCTAAAATAAGATAGGTTATAACATGACATGATTCCATCTTGGATTTTTTTGTGGCATAAACCTCTCCTTGAGTGTCACTTTCCTGGTGTACTATGATAAGCCTCTCAATGAAATTATGGCCAGTTGTCATGTATGTTTGCTTAACTGTTAATTTCTTTGTCTTAATGTGGTGGGGTAAAAATAGTGCACACTGTGACAACTAGATGTTCATGCTGCAGATCTACTTATATGATTGCTACTGTCTTTAGCTACATTTTTTGTTTGTCTTTACTTCTTTTGGCAGTGTGTTCTGTAGAGCCCCAGTCTACTCACCTTGTCTTCCTTACCACCCAGGTCCAAGTATTGACTTTGGGCTCCATCATTTCCTGCTACTCAGCTTCTCATCTGCCCCACTGCACACAATATATTATCACCCATGGCTAGACCCATTTGGTCAGCAGATATATGCAAGAACTTCAGGGAAGACTTGAAGACTAGATCCAGTCTTGGAGGGTGGGGGGGGCAAGTGTTCCTATAGGCCTTTGGGAATTTGATCGCTCCTGCTGGACAATAAGGGCTATTTTTACTAGTATGTAGTCTTGCTCTTATCCCTTTAATATTGGCCTCTGCTTGTGATGCACCAACAGTGAAACTACTGAAAACCCACAAGATCTACCCTCCGAGGAAGACAGCATCCATGTAACTGCTCTTCAGTGCTCCCTGGCTGTCTCCACTGGTGATGGCCAAGACACATGACATGAACCTGATTAGCCAGCACGTCTGGTAGCCCTATGCTGCTCAGCATCAGGAAATTGGCATTTAGCTTCTCTTTTAATAGTAAATCAAGATGTTACATACGAGATGCTCTTAAAGGAATGGGGATCTGTTAACTTTCTTTTACTTCAGATGTCTTAAATACTGTAACTGCTGAATGATGTTTCCTGAGTTGCTGCTAAGGGTCACCTGATCATTTTTCCTTCTCACAGATATGCCTGTTGTCTCTTTTGAGTCTGCTGAAAGGCCTAATTACTTCCTTTGTATTCATAATGATGGAACTGTCCATTTGGAGCAGTGGGAAACAAGCTCATTGTTTCGGAAAGCAGCCACCTTTTTCCACCATCAGAATCTTTGGGTTCCTGGATACAGTGCTTTTGAGCTATACAACAAGAAAGGCTTTTTCCTCATGGTTACCACATCTACAATAAAAGCAGCAGCATATGACTATTCAGAAGAATTTAGATGTGCATGCAGTTTCTCAGTTGAAGGTAAGCTGCTTTGTTGAGGAAGGTATGGGGACAGATGACCTTACGTTGGAGTTCAATGAGGAACTGAAATAGATAAGTTGCCGTATTGATCCATGTAAGAACAGATCCAGAAGCAAATGGTTTGATACCTTTTACCTTTTGTTGGACCAACATAGATGTTACAAAAAGAAAAAAAAAAGCCTGAGCTTTTGGACCAACCAAGTCCTTCCTCGGAGACTTATGCCAGTTGTTCAGAGAATCACATTCTCTTAACACCCAGATCATACAGAAAAAAAAACAGAAAAAAATTATCATTGGTTTAAAGTACCTATTTAAAAAATCAGAGATTTAAATGGAATGAACAGCATTCCACTAGCTTGCTATTGCTGAGAATCTTTCCAAGATCACATGACATCCAAAAGTAGATAAGCTGAACACTCAAGTAGACAAAACCTCTAACTGAAATGATTAATGAATGAGTGTGTTGAGAATATATTCATAATTAACAGCAAAACCTTCAGATTTTATACTAGAAATGTCCAACTTAAAATTTGATAGTGTTGTATGATAAAAAACTGTATAGCAGAAATGTATGTACGGAAATAAGAGGGAATAAGGAAAATGTACCTTGTATGAACAACTGTTTAAAACATTCATACAGTATAAAACCTATCTGGAGACATTTTCTAAACTATGCTCTCAACCAAAACTGATAGCATTGCCTTGTGTCGCATGGATCCTTAAGGTAAAATTACCTGATGGTAACTCTGAGGGCTGGGTTTACAGTAATGCCAGCTGCACTAACACATGGTGCCCTTGCTGTCTGGGGGGGTCCTTTTGTAAGCTTTTTCTGTGTGCTGTGCAGCATTCATTTATTTTTTTGCTGGTGGCTGCTGTCTGACCTGTACTCAAGTACGGTAATCATTGTGTCTTCGAGGGGCTGCCCTTCTCAACTTGTTTTGCTGCAAGTTGTGCATGTACTACTGGCTGCAGGTGGCAGCCAGTAGTTAATGAGTAGAGTGAGAGCCAGACAGTAAAATTTGAGTCTTGTTGGCAGTGCCGGAGCAGAATTATTAGGGCAGTGGTTGTTTCCCTGGTTTGGCACAATTTTTCTCACCATTTCATGGGTCTGGTTTTTCCTCACCCTGCTCTCGTTATCTAGCACATATGTGGTCAGTGGGTTGGGTTGGGGTGGATCGCCATGGGTTATGTATGCTGAAAAGAAAAGTTAAGCTACTCTGAGTATCTATGCATAAAAGAGCTGTTGAGCTGGATGTAGAAGAAGCCATGGTATCTGGGAGGGGAGGCTGAGGACAGGCGTGTGTGGACCTCTTGGTGTGATGTATGCCAAATGCCCCTGGTACTAACAGCCTTGAGAGGAGTCAGGGACTGGAGAACATAAGGTGGTAGACACTAGCCTCACAGCATGTGCAGGCAGGCCAGAACACTGTGTGAGGAGCATCAGGAAACAGCTATGGTGGGTAAATTACCCCCTTATTTTATTCTATCTTATGTCTGTAAAGATTTAAAGGGGGTTGTGCACAGTGTGTAACTCTAGTCTTTAGTGACAGATCATCTGCATCACTCACTGTCAAAAACTAGATTAACTGAGTAGTACTTGGATCCTGCTGTAGTGTTATATTTTTTAAGTATGTAGGCAGGCCAAAGAATATAATTCATACTAATCTAATTTGTAAACAGTAATACACAGTTATAAGCTTTATTCTCATTGACCTTTTTGTTTAACACTGTAAATGCAGCTTAGAAAACCATAAAATCATAGCATAAAAACTCCTCCCTGCTTGGTTGGATTTTTTATTTGGGGAATCACTGGTCAGTGGTAGGTGAAAATTTATTTGAGTAGGTCTCAAAGTGGATGCCTGTTTGGAAGGGGGCAAGAAGTGAAATGATGCCTTCTGTGCAGTGTAGCACCGTAGCACTGAAGTACTACCTACAAATATGGATGCAGGGTTGCAGCATGGAGTGGGTAAAGAAGACTCAGATCTGGAAGAAGAAGGGGAATAAAAATAGATAGGAATATACATTGTTCTATACTGTGACTTTACATTTAACTAATAACATTGTGCTATATTTAATGCATTTGGCAGTGACGACTGCAGTAAAGAAAAATAGGTTACTTGGATTTATGTATTGGATGTTTGCACAACATGGTGTGGGTGTGATGCAACGCAACCTTTGAAGGTGGGATGATGCGGGGGAAGGGGCATGGTTACTCTTGTACCTAGAGCCTGTGACAGTGTAAATCCAGCCCCTCTTTGTGCCTTACTGTTAATAATAAAAAAAAAACTTTGAGATATGATGAACTTGGTGCAGTTCTGCAGCATCTCCAATTTCACTGGCAAAGCCTGAGTTCTGAAGTGAAAACTGAGTATCCTCTTCCCCATTTTGTAGAACTGAAATCCTGCTAACAAAACCTAATGGTTTCAATTGGAGGCAAACTGGATGAAAGCTAGGTTTGTAGAAATGTGCAAATAAACCCCATAACATTTGGGCCTAAACATTTGGTTTGGCTTCAACATTTCAACTTGACCACTTTTTGCTCCCATTGCAGTAATTGGCACTGGGTAAGAAAAGACTACAGGTAGGAGGGGAAAAGCCATGAGGTTAGCAAAGAATTTGAATTACTGTGGCTAATGTGTGGCAGGTGCTGTTGGCATGCATCTGCTGTGAATTACTGTTTATGATCTTCTGATACAGCCTGCAAAACTCACTAAAACCACCATGACCCATTGTGAGCTACAGTAAGTTACTATTCACTGCTGTCCTTAAGGCATTACACCATCTGTAGTCTGTGACTCTTCAATTCACTTCATGCCACTTACTACATTCTCCCTTCCAGGGCCATAGATTTTACAATGATATTTCTAAATTATGATTATTATTTTATAATATTAGCTCTTCTATTATTTTTAGCTTTATGTTATGTATTTTATGTATTAGATAATAGTGATAGGATGATGATAGTAATCTAATATAAAAATCTTTTTGTGAAATAGTGTTTCATTTATATGACAAGACAAGATGATTTGTGATAATGTTTTGTGTTTTGAAGAACTAGTCGACTTTTGTGGTTTTGATGTCAATAAAAATTTATTATTATTTATTTACCAAGAAAATAGTTGCATGATAGTATAACAGTATGCTTCATTAGAATGCTGTAGAAGGTAGTAAGTAACATTATGTGTGGTATTCAAGTTAACTCAAAATGGGAAGGACCATGAAAAGGATTGTTTATTGTTCATATGATTGCAGAAGCACAAAAAGCTTGGCTGCTTATTGTTCAAATGCTCACAGAAGTTGAATAAGTGTTTGTGGCACATACCATCACACACACTGTCTGGGCTTGCCGTGACAAGACAATGCGAAACAATGATGTAATGTTTTATTAGTGCTTCAGTTCTTTATGCAAAAGTCTTCAAAACCCAGTGTCTTCTACAATGGAGAATGGCTGAAGATCAAGAGCTATCATCATCATTTCCCAATGACTTGTGAAATGAGTGCCAGGACATTGGTTCTTGTGCTCTGCTGGTACTGGCAGAGGAGTGCAGTGGAGTGAAACTCTGTGACATGAATAATATAACTATTTTATAGGAGTAGATTATAGTAATATACTATAACTTGTTTTTTAATTCTTTAAATGCATGTTTTATTTAGAAAACATGATTTCAGAATTAACATGTAAATAGTCATTACAATGGTAATAAATAACACTATCTATAGTGCCTCAAAGCAGACAGGTTGTGGTGGCACTGGCTGCTGGTGTTGTGTTGTTCATAAACAAGTGACAAGTCATGAAGATGATAATACATAGCACTATCTAGTGTCTCTATGCAGACAGGCAGTGTTCCATGCCCAGTGCATACAGTACCACTTCATAGAATGATGAATACCAGTCCTGCTGTACCATCAGTACATTGTGCAGATAGGGAAGAAGGTGGTGTCAGTCACATGTGGCAGAGATCTGTGATCAGGTAAACGTGATTCATGATCGAGGGAAGGGATGGATGATGATAAAGAGGATGTGTTGTTTTCTGAAGCCAGAGTTCTTCCAAGGTTTTTATTTTCATGTATATTTTATTTTTATTCTTTAATTTGGCTGCATAAGTCCAAAAATATGATTTCAGTTGCTTTGTAGTGTCATCTGTAAAATACTTCCACACTGTAGAAGATCCATTTGGCTTTTTAGAAACAGAGGATGGTTGGTAGTGGTGGGGGCCAGAGGGTTCTTCTGGAGAGGATATGGGCACTGGGGCAGTGATTGTGAGATGATTTATTTCTTTTAGCCACTGTGGAATGACATGCTTTCAGATGGCATTGAACAGGGCAGCAGGTATGATATACAAACAGATGATATAATTTGATATATGACAAGGTAATATATATATATATATATATATATTAATTGAAATCTTCATTAATGTTTAGTTGGTTAGCAACAGTGAAATACGGTATTAGGGTTTAACTTTCACCTTCACACCCTCGCAGGCAGCACTTCAGGTGTGGATGTGTCTGAGTTCTCAAGCCCAACACTCACCCCATCATAATGGACTGTACACATCTGACTTTATTTATGGATGGAATATGGTTGAGAACCCCAAGCACATCCCACAGCTGCTGTGCTGCCTGGAGGGTGGGTGTAGGGTGTTAGGGTTGGAAACCCCAATGCCACATTTCCCTACTTTTGTCGCTTTGACCCTAACTAGAGCATTAAAGAAGTATTTTGCAACTTATTTCCTTACTTTTTGGCATAGTATAATCATAGTCTTATTTAGCTGTGGGAGCGCAGGGCTCTCTGGGCCCCGCGCTCCAATCAATGCATAGAAACATAGAATTTGCCAGCAGATAAGGACTGCTTGGTCCACCCAATCTGCCCATTTGCCATATCCACAGCATATAATGCAGACCCTAGCTGATCCACTACTTGCCCTCTCTTCCCGATCGCTAGGGTTCCTTTATGTTTGTCCCATACACTCTTAAATGCCCCCACCATTTATGCCCCACCACCACCATAGGGAGGCTGTTCCATGCATACACCACCTTTTCTGTGAAGAAACACTTTCTGACATTACCCCGGTGCCTACACCCCTCAAGACTTATATCATGACTCCTTATCCTGGAACATCTTCTCTTCTGAAAGATGCTACCCTCCTGTACCTTGGGGAGAAGCAGAGTTAGGCACACCGGGGTAGAAGCAGTGATGCTATTGTAAACAGAACAGTCACAGGCAAAAACAAAGCACCCACTGCACGGACACAAAACACCAGGACACTGCACATACATTTTGAACAAGTCCTTTATGTAGTGCACATGTGGCAAATTGCAGGCACATAGAAACATAGAAATCTGTCAGCAGAAATGGACCACTTGGCCTATCTAGTCTGCCCTTTTTCCTCCCCATGGCTCTTTTGTCATATTGCCCTTATTCCCTTCATTCTGTCATACCCTTGCCTCTCCTGTTCAGTCCCATATTGGTATCCCATGCCCTCTTGAATTCTCCCACCGATTTCGCTCCCACCACCCATTCCAGTAGCCTATTTCATGGACCCACCACTCTTTCAGTGAAGTATTGCCCCCTCACATTTCCCTTGAAACTGCCTCCCTCCAGTTTTAAGCTGTGCCCCCTTATTGCCATGTTATCACTCATTTTGAAAATGCTCCCTTCCCTCATCCTGTTTATTCCCTTCAAATATTTAAAAGTTTCTATCATGTCCTCCCTCTCCCTCCTTGTTTCCAGTGTGTGTATAGGCCAAGCTCCTCTAGTCGTTCCTCATAAGATCTCTTGTGTAGGCCCTGCACCATTTTGGTAGCCCTTCTCTGGACCCACACCACTCTATCTTTGTTCCCCTGTAGGCGCAGTCTCCAGAACTGTACCCCATACTCCAGGTGTGGCCTAACCATGGATCTGTACAGCGGCATGATTACCTCTCTCCTCCTGCTCGTGATACCCCTCCTTATGCATGCCAGCTTTCTGCTTGCCTCCCCCCCACCTTGTTACATTGGTTTGCCACCTTTAAGTTATCTGAGATAATGATCTCTCAGATCTCTTTCCTGCTTTGTAGTTTCAATTTCCTCTCCTCCCAGCCTGTAGCTTGCTTTTGGAATTTTGTGCTCTATGTGCATAATTATGCACTTCTTTGCATTAAATCTCAATTACCACCTCACTGATCACTCTTCCAGCCTGCCTAGATCCTCCCTCATTTATTCCCCCCCCGGTGTATCCACTCTATAACAGATCTTTGTGTCATCTGCAAATAGACACACCTTCCTATGCAGACCCTCTGTAATATCCCTGATAAAGCTGTTAAACAGTACTGGGCCCAATACAGAACCCTGGGGCACCCCGCTTGTCACTTTTTCCTCCCTGGAGTGAGCACCATTTACAACCACTCTTTGAGGTCTGCCCTCTAGCCAGTTTTCCACCCAATTCATTAATTTCCTCCCTACCTGCAGGCTGAAATATAGAAACACAGAAGTTGATGGCAGATAAGGACCGTAAGCCCATCCAGTCTGCCCATTTTTTTTTCTACCTTATAAATGTGCCATCGGCCTTTGCTCTGTCAATGGCCTATCTATTCATACTCATCTGTATTGTTCCCTTATGCCTATCCCATGCCTTTTTGAAGCCCTGCACTGAGGTAGGCTGTTCCATGCATCCACCACCCTTTCTGTGAAAAAGAACTTCCTCACATTACCCCTTAATCGGCCACCCTCTCATCTCATGCTGTGTCCTCTTGTCCTGCTATTTTTCTTACATTGAAACATGTTGGACTCTTTCACCTTGTTAATGCCCTTAAGGTGTTTGAATGTTTTGATCACATAACCTCTCTCCCTCCTTTGATCTAGGGTATACATATTGAGCTCCATTAATCTGTCCTCATATGTTTTCTGATGCAGTCCCTGCACCATTTCAGTTGCTCTTGTCACCACTGTGCATCCGTGCCACATGTGTGGCATGCACCCATGAATGTATGCATGACAGGAGAGGCATGTGCAGCACAATTGGCTGCATGATACACATCATGGGACGGTGCCTTGCTGCCTCTGTGCATGGCATGTGCTCTACTGCACATTGCACATGTGCCAGAAATGCACCTGTGGATTGCTCCGGCGCATTCGCATTGCGCATGACACAGTCCATTGTGCAAGGATCAATTCTGCAATATTCAGCCGGAGTATGCAGATAGCCTCATAAGCCAATGCCGGGTGCAGTTGCCCACATTAGTATCTCATTACTGGTTGCGCACATCTTCATTTGCATGAGTTGGGCCATATAAGTGCCACCACACAGCACTGGTCACTGACAGGTATTGCAACCAGTAAGGCAAGACTATCCATATTGTGATGGGTCACTGTTACTGCTATGCTGTCAGCCAATGCTGCATTGTGTCATGGACTACTCCCATGTTGCTCATTGTTGCACCATCCTACTCTTCACAGGTCGCATCATGTTGGATTCAGAGGGAGCTGAGGAGCAGGAGCCTACCAGGAAGTGCAGGCCAAACTTCACAAAGGACAAGAAGCAGGACCTATTTGAGGCTTACATGGAGAGGGAGGACTGACTGAGTGGGGCCACTGGGACCATGCAGGACCATGCCACTGGGTGGGAGGAGGTAGCAACGTATGTCAATGCCCACAGCTGCCACAACTGCAGCACACAGGAGTGCAAAAAGAAGAAGGGCACTGACAGGAGGTGCATCAAGGAAAAGACTGCTGCCTTCAGGGCATCCCACAATAGGATGGGCAGTGGACCGACTACAGTACCCATCCTGTTGGCAGGGGAGGAGTTTGTAGCAGCCACCATCATCCAGGCAGTTGTTGAGGGTGTCCTGGGAGGTGGATTCCAGACAGGTGGCAGCCCATCACAACACTGTGAGTATGACAGCAGGTGTTGTGGGGTGGAGGCATGTGCATGCAACAGACACACTGCTAGTGTACTGCACACCTGTGACCATTGCAGCCTGGTGTGGTGCACGCCACACCTGGGCACACTGTGCATGTCCATTGTCCCATGTGTGCAATGTGTCTGCTGCATGGGGCATGTGATGGTAGGGTGGTGCAGGGTCCAGGGGGTGCACATCACCCTACATGCCCTATGGCTGTACGGGTGCTGCAGTGTGTGCCAGCACATGCAGGACCACAGTGGTCACATGCAGCATCACAGCACACTGCACAGGGCATGGCCAGGGGGGCCATGCCTGCTGGCCTTGTGTAGATGCAACACAGCATTGTGTGGCTACACATCATGGTCGACATGTCCTGTGCCATGCCTGTGGTATGGCTGACCTGTAGTGTAGTGCTGCACAGACAGCTGCTGGTGTGGCCTGACACACTTGTGACATGCATGTGGACATTGCATAGTACACAACATTACATGCACTGCAACAACGTCAGTGGTGACACCACACATTCTGTCTTCCAGCTCCATCACATCTCAGGGGTGCAGTGTGGGACAATATTGGTGATGTTGGACCTGATGATGCTGTGCCATCCACATCATCCGGCATTGTGGCCACAGACCAGGGACACCATACAGGTATGGGACTCATGGAGCTCCTTGGCCTGGGAGATGATGATCCACTGGCAGACCTCCTTCTCCTGGATGACCTACTGGTGCTTATGCCTGCAGCACAGAAGGAGGGCACATGTGACAGTGATGATGACCTCACCCTGATCCTGGCCAGCACAGGGATAGTCACACTGCCCCAGGGACAGGTGTCAACACAGGCAGTGGCAGGCAGCTTTTGCAGTATGGCAGACATACAGGCCCTCCCATACCATGGCCGCTTAGTGGCATGTGGTGCTGCTGCTGGTGCTGGCCATGGTCAGGATGCTGGTTTGGGCACCAGTCCCACAGGGCAGGTCCAGCAGGCTGCTGGAGTACAGCAGCAGGCTGCAGGGGTCACTGTGCAGCCCTTCCCAGGGGCCACTGTTGGAGCACCCATTCACTCCACACCACCTGCGCCTATGCATGTGCAGTGTTCCCAGTCGAGGGATGTTGCACGGCATGTTGCCACCCATCCAGCATGTCGTGGCAGCACCATGAGATGCCTGGTGCTGACAGGCTGGATGAGCACACCAGGCTGCTGTGTTCATCCGTTGACAACCAGGCAATGCTCGGGGCAGAGACACGTGCACTGTGGTAGAGATACATCAGCTGGCTGAGCACATTAGGGCATGCAGGACTCCCTGTAGCACCACCTCCACACCACTGTAACTGGGTAATAAAATTACCTTTCTCAGTCTCTTGTTGGAACTGCACAAAAGTGAAGAAATGACAGACAAATGGTGTCCAGCACATGAAGTGATTTATTTCTGGTATATAAAGCAGGATTGCAACCAAAACAATGTGATCACTGGGTGAATACTTCCAGTCTGTCTATCTTACCTATAGGCAGAAATATGTCTCTTCTTCTCAGAGAAAAAGGTGCAATGCAAAGGGTCTTATACCCCTGATAATAACCATGACAACAGGTATAAATATATATACAGTATATATATATAAAACCTTGCAGTTGGTCTGCGGCAAATAACCTGACCACTTACTAGCCTGGGAAAGCATGCTGAGCTAGCAAAAATAACAGATAACTAAGACAATAGTTTTGTATATTTTGAAGGACACTTGCAGTTACATACACGATTGTAGTTCTGCACTAGCACTAAAGATGTCAGTATTGCCTAACTAATCATTATACAATAGTACAAATAGAAGCATCTCCCAAGTGTTACAATTAGAATAATAGCAAAAGCATTATGATTCTCAGTAAGAATACAGTAGAACTTAGATCCTGACACTTATACTTGTATGATAAGTACCTGTGCCCTAAGAATAGTGCATATACTAATAAGTATTGCTGTCTGTGAAGTAGGGAGCCAATTAGGGGTGCTGGTCCATGAATAACATTCCCCTCCTTGTTGCGTCAGAAGGGGCAACAATGCCAAGGTAGTTGGTAGGGATGGAGCTAAAAAGTCATTTACAGGCCCGACGCATGAACTTTGTAAAGGAATTCGAGTTGTTCTTGATGTTGTTTGAGGGTACATCGAAGACGGTACAGAGTGAATATCAGAAAAATAATCAAAAATGCTTGAATCACAACAAAAATTTTGAAAGTAAGTTCTACCCACATATTGCCTACGGCAAGGTTCAAATCACCATAAGATCACTGAGTGCATTAGAAGCTTTAGATATATTATTACTAATGTAAATCAAATGAGCATCTTTTCTGGCTAAAAAAGATTGCAGAGAGAGTGTCAAGGGATCAATGTGCACATTAAAAATAGGCAAATATTGAGACAGGGCAAGCAAGTATTGGGGATTAGTATCAATAACGTCTGATTCAGGGAGAGGAACAGGCGTGATCACAGTGTGACCAATAACAGTTTTCTGCTGTGGAGTAAAACAAAAGTTAAGCTTAGTAACTTGACATGTCTTGGTTCCATATGAGAAATTGGGATAATTAGTGATGATACAATACTGGCTGTCAGATGTATAAGTGACTCTGACAGAGGGTACCTGCCAACGATGTAGATGTACTGGGCATGAGAATGTCTGATTGGTGAGCTGTGTAATGAGGCGATGTACCACTTCGAGGTAGCTTCGAAGTGGTGCTGTTTCAGTGTCTTGCGCTGAAGATGCAGCAGGAGGTATGTCATCATCAGGATCAACATCAGTAAGATTGGACAGCAAATCTTCACCCAATGTCAGTGCCCAGTCAAGGTGTTCAGGCACGTAGCCACATAGTGGGTTCACAGTCAAAAACGTCACATCGGCACAAGAAGTAATATCCTTTCTTGGCACAACAGTTCATATGCGGGGCTATGCAAGCTTAAAGGACTGAATGATAAACCAGCATAGAAGGTAATTCAGTTCTTTCACTAAATATGTAATTTTCAAGATGACCTGTGGAATGAATTCTAGCTGGCTTGTCAAAGACAGATGTATCGGGATCAAAACATGGTAAAGACACAGTGAAGGTAATGAATATGTTCTCCTTAATGGAGTAGGATTTAGGAAAATAGCAAGGTTCTTGGTTAGGAAACCTAGAAACATAGCCAATATTTCTAACAGTAGCCATGGAAATATTTAGAGTATTCTTTAAACATATAGTTATGCAACCTCTAGATTTGCAATGTGGGCAATACCATTTACCCAATCTGAGATCATGTATCAAATCTGGAATTTTGCCTGATTCCAGGTCCCTGAAGAGAGCGTCAACAGTGGATATAACATAAGAACCATAAGCAGAACATAAAATTTCACACCCAATATATTGCTTGCCCACCTCGTGCTTATTCTGAAAAATAAGATCATTAAGTTTATGTTTAGTATCATTAAACCCTTGAGCAATCTCTTGTATATTGTATACAGTATAACGTTCTTCCAGTAATGGTGCCTGCTGCTCTAGTTATGCCAGAAACAGAACCAGCTGCACCAGCTATGTCAGTTGCATCCTGCTTGGTGCGTCCACATGACTTTGGTTTAACATAGTCTTTAAGGGGAGGTCTAAAGACTCCAACGTGATCAATGGTGTGAGATCCACCGAAAGGGTCATTTGTGTGTGTTTGATAAGCAGTAACAAGATCAGTAAGCATCATACTGTAAAATCTGAAGGTATTTGTTGTAGAACAAAAACCAAATTCAGCCATGTTCCAATGTGTAAGATTGAAAATAACAGGGACATGCATAAACTGCACATTATTAATTAGGGCTCTGGGTAGTGATGTGGCTGTCAAACCACTAGCAGGGCCATCATCTTGAGGAGAGCAGACAGTCAGGTCTTCTTGACTGGGTGGGACTACAGAAAAATAAAGAGCTTCAGAAGCTTGATGGTTTTGAAGACAGAAATCACGTGCCTCCTCTGGAGAGAGTCAGTCACAATAGGCAGGATCTATGACAGAAGTTAGATCATACTGACCAGTATGTCTGGAAGTGGTCTGTCTGATAGAAAGTGTACCATTTTTAGAAATGTCAGTATTAGGCCAGCCATGGAATGTACCTTGGACAGGCGAGCTACAGGGATTGTATAGCCCATAGCATCAGCTTGCCATTGTATGGAGAGTGAATATTTATCTGGGGCAACCACTACAGCATCCAGAAAGGCGTCCGAGCCCTGTGTTGCTTTGATCATTTTGTTGGGAACATTAATCCATACACCAGTAGGGGCTGAATGTTCAAGTTTACCAAGGAAGTGTTGTAAGCATTCCTTGTATGTCTGTGGGGCTGAATATGGGGATGCCCTCATAGTCACAGTCAGTAGTCCCACCAGTAGGAGAAAGGGGTGCCAGATAGCCATCTTGCTGATACCTGTAAGAAAACAAAAAGGATTGGTTAAGTATGGGTACTAGTCCACCCATAGGGGTTGGAAAAAGTAAATTTAGTCCCCTTTATACAATTTAGGTTGGTTAGCTTGGAACCACTTGTCAGCTGTCTTTTTCTGCTGTTGTACCCTGACCTGATACACAGCAGGGCTGAGCTTGTTAACAATGGGATAGGGACCTTCCCATTTGCTGGCTAAAGATTAAGTGGGTTGTCTATATTGGAGAAGCATAACTTGGTCTCCAACTTGCCAGCCGACTTCTTTCACATGCTTGTCAAAATGAGCTTTAGCTTGTTGTTGAACTTTGACCATTTGCTTGGCAGAGAACAGTTGTGTTTTCATGATGTCATCATGAAGCTTTTCTACATACTTGTCTACAGATAGTGTATCCGCAGTGGGTGTGTGGAGATCAATCAACAGGTGTCCAGGTAGTCTCATAGCTCTACCAGTCATGACCTCATTGGGTGTGCACTGAGTAGTAGCTGCAGGAGTACCCCTAATTGCCATTAGTAGCAGGGGCAAGAGGGAATCCCAATCCTTGGGATTGTCATCAATGAATTTGCATAACATCTGTTTTATGCATCTGTTAGCTCTTTCCATCTGGCCTGAGGATTGAGGGTGGTAAGGGATATAAAATTTTTGATCAACTCCAAGAAGTTGGAGTGTCTGTTGCATTAGCTCAGCTGTAGAGCTAGTGCCTTGGTCTGAGTCTACTTTTAAAGGCAGACCCCACCTGGAGAACAATTGGTCTACCAGGATCTTGGCAGTTGTCTTTGCCGTGTTGTTCTTAGCGGAAATGCTTCTACCCACTTGGAGAACAAATCTGTAATAACAAGTGCATACTTATTGTTTTTACTGGAGTTAGTGAGAGGACCAATGAAATCGATCTGTATCACATTCCATGGTCCAGATTGCCTTTGAGGCAGCAACTTGGCATTTCTTTTTACTGAAATGAGGTTGTTCTGAGTGCACACTGTGCAGTTGTCTACATAATGTTCTGCATCTTTGGCCATTCCAGGTCACCAGATGACTGTCTTGAGTCTATGAAGGGTGTTTTCTGTTCCCTGGTGTCCACCAGTGGGAGTGTCATGGACCATATAAATAAATTTGGTCCACAGAGATTGTGGTGCAACCCACAATTTGTCACCTGTATCTTGTTTGTGATACCAGATGAGCTTCTGGTCACTAGCCAAATGTCCCCCTGGACCCCCGAGGAGCGGAGGTCGTGAGGGCTTCCCACTGCCCTCCCCCACACGAGCCTGGACCCCCGCGGAGCAGAGTGAAGATCTCCCGGACCCTCCCAGACCCCCGAGGAGTGGAGGTTGCCAGGGCTTCCCGCTGCCCTCCCCCACACGAGCCTGGACCCCCACGGAGCAGAGTGAAGGTAAAAACTCACTGTTTGGTGCCATTTTTAACAAAGTTCAATGCTCCATTCTGAAACTGACCTTCCTGCATGCTCGGAACTAAGGACAAGCTTGTGCCCTTGCCTCCTACCTGCGATCACTCAGGGGGGCTGCTGCAGCCTTTTTCATCGGCGCAGGAGTGGAGATAGTGCATGAACATCAAACTTTTCTCCCTCCAGCCCTGTATTCTCCACCAGAACAGCGGTTACCTTAAGACCCCTAGTACCTGCTACCTTTGTGCTGTATACTGGTGGCTGTAACCTGTTTTTCCCTTTACTTGGATATGCTGAGCACAGCCCCTATAGTAGCCGCTGTGTGTTGCTGATTATATCAAATTGCAATGAGCTGTAGTTGTTTAGCTGATTTTATCAAATTGATTTGAGCTTTGGATGTTAGACCCTGCCTGTAGTGACTGCAACCAGTGTAGCTGAACAGCATCTGATTTTATTTAATTGCATTAAGCTTTAGATGTTAGACCCTGCCTGTAGCTACTGCTACCAGTCAAATTGAACAGTATCTGAGCACAATGTTAGGAGGATTTCTGTCTCGCATTTAAAAGCCTACAGTTTCAACTGATTTGTCACTCGTGGTGCTTTGTAAAGCTTTCTGCTTAACTAATTTGCTACTCGTGGTGTTTGGTGTGTGTTCAGCCCAATCACCGATCTGTTCCCCAGGTTCTTTTGTTCTGTCCCCCCCCACCCTTATAACTCACCTGTTTTCTCCTCTGTCCTTCCACAGATCTCCCGGACCCCCTGGACCCCCGAGGAGCGGAGGTCGCAAGGGCTTCCCGCTGCCCTCCCCCACACGAGTCTGGACCCCCGAAGAGCAGAGTGAAGATAAAAACTCACCGTTTGGCACCATTTTTAACAAAGCTCAACGCTCCATTCTGAAACTGGCCTTCCTGCATGCTCGGAACTAAGGACAAGCTTGTGCCCTTGCCTCCTACCTGCAATCACTCAGGGGGCTGCTGCAGCCTTTTTCGTTGGCGCAGGCCTTGCTCTGCCGAAAGCTACGCGTTTGGCTACCCACCGCCCCCACCATCACCCTTGGTCGGCTCTCCATTTTATAGGTAGCTGGTGATGATGTGGAACTGAAATAACCTATCAGCCCACTTCTCCATCAGCAGGCTATACCACTCTGCCACTAGGGGTTTCCCACTATTTTCCTGCATTAGTTTCTACACTACACAAATAGTTCCCATAGCTGCACTCTCCCACTGTTCCCTTAGGGGATTCCTCCACCCTCCTGCTGTTCCTGTAGTTGATTCCCATACCCCCTGATTCCTACTCCTGTTGCTCTAAACCCTTGGTCTCTTGCTACTTAGCCCAAGACCCACCCCTGCTTCGATTTCACTCACCTCCATCACTCTCTACACACCCTATCTGCCCTTCTATCCAGGGATCTGCTGTGCCAGGACAGCCTACCCTCTGAAGCATGGCTCCCCCCTCAAGCTGGCCCATCCACCAGCAGCCAAGGTCCCTCGTCGCACCCAGCCTCCTACTGCCCCCCCTCCTGGGGGACGGCCAAGGGGTTAAAAATAGCCCACCTGAACATCCATAGCCTCCTCCAGAATCTGGTTGAGCTAACTGCTTGGGCTGCCTACTACAAACCTGATGTCCTGTGCATTACAGAGACATGGCTCAAACCCTGCACCCCTGATTCGGCTTGCTCTCTCCCAGGCTACGGCATGGAAAGACTCGACAGGGCTGGTAACAAAAGAGGTGGAGGTGTACTTATATACTTTAAGGTACCCTAAACATTTCCATTGTGTTGCACCAAACCCCTGGAACCTTGCACTGTGAGTTTCTCCACTCACTCCTTCTCCTTGGTAACACCAAAAAGGTGCACATAGTGTGTGCATATAACCCTCCAAAGGGGGGGTCTGCAGGGATTGTCGTCACTACTGGAGTTACTCCAGGAGAAGGTGGGCTCCAGCGAGCTTCTCCTACTAGGTGACCTTAACCTTAACTGGTTGGGACCTCATGCCAAGTTGTATGAACCATTACTCTCTGGCCTCTCCCTCAGTCAGGTCATTGTGGAACCCACCCAGCTCTCCAGTCGTGAGGATAAGGGGTCACTCATTGACTGGATCCTGTGCAACCGTATGGACAAAATTGTTAAGTCAGGACTCCTTC
Source organism: Neoceratodus forsteri (assembly GCA_016271365.2). Taxonomy (NCBI): domain Eukaryota; kingdom Metazoa; phylum Chordata; order Ceratodontiformes; family Ceratodontidae; genus Neoceratodus; species Neoceratodus forsteri. The sequence continues at coordinate 1,114,915,895 of CM028131.1, forward strand.
CTGACTCCATCTTGGACCACTCACCGGTATACTGCATTTGGGGCTCAAGCCCGCCCAGGGTCCCCTGCTGAGTGGTAACTATGAGGGACTACTCGAAATTCTCGATCCCCACCTACCTCAAGGACCTGCAGGGAGTGTCTTGGAACCACGTCATGGCTACGCCTGACCCTATTACAGCCCTTGACCTCTTCCTCGTGGCATTTGCACCGCTCCAGAACAGGCACACTCCCCTTTCCAAGAGGCGTGTCCGAGACTCGGTCACCAAATGGCTTCATAGTGAGCTCCTGTCTCTCATGAAGCAGTGGGATAAGGCCTGGTCAAAATATAGGGCATCGCGCAACCAAATGGACCTCCAGGTGTACCATCAGCTTAGAAACTCCTGCAAGAGGGCTATACATTCTGCAAAAAGCCAATACTGTAGCTCTGCACTGATTGCCACCGCACGTGACCCCAGACGTTTCTGGGTGAACATAAAAAACCTAGTCAGTGGCTCGACCAAAACTCAAGTTATTGACATGACAATTGGTGAGGCAAACTGCAATAACCCCCTAACCATTGCCTCCTCCTTCAACCGCCTCTTCACTGACCTGCCATCCACGCCCTTCCCACTGCCAGCTGCCCCAGTCCTCGGCTCCGGCCTCCAGTCTCCCCGCCCACCCTTCTACCTCAAGAAGATCACTGTGAGGGAGACCCAGGCTCTCCTTGTCGGTCTCTCCCACCATGCAGGGGCGGGTCACGATGGCCTCGAACCTAGGCTTCTCAGCCTGGGGGCTCCCCATATTGCCAGGCTACTCGCTCATATATTCAACACCTCGCTCATAACAGGGGTCATCCCCGACTTATGGAAAATTGCCAGGGTTGTCCTTGTACTGAAAAATGGTGACCCCAAGGACATTAACAATTATCGTCCTATCGCCATTCTCTCAGCTGCAAGCAAACTGCTGGAAAAAGCAGTTGTGTCACAGCTTCTCCACTACATCCAGGAATATAATGTCTCTTTCCCCATGTCAGCATGGCTTCTGTAAAAACCACAGCACCTCTACGGCACTAGCCGAAGTCACAACAAGGATCAGGACCACAACCAATCATGGAAAGCTCACGGGGGCCATATTTGTGGACCTGTCCAAAGCCTTTGACCATGTAAATCAACCCCTCCTCCTCGGCACACTCCACACCCTCTGCTTCTCCCGCTGTTCCCTCGACTGGTTCTCCAGCTACCTTGGGGACAGGAAGCAACTCACCTGCTTCAATCGTACCCTCTCGCCCCTCCTGCCCATATCCAGTGGAGTACCACAAGGATCTGTCCTTGGACCGATCCTGTTCTCCCTGTTTGTCAATGGCTTACCCTCCACTGCTACCGAAGGGCACCTTACTATGTATGCGGATGACCTCGTCCTGTTAGCCAGCTCCCACGATATTACCAACTTCAGTGCCCAACTCAACTCTGACTTCTCCCAAATTAGTAAATGGCTGGAAGGGCACAAACTCGTAGTCAACCTTAAGAAAACCCAGGCAATGCTATTCGGCGCTGCGGTTAAAATCTCCTCCTGCACGACGCCCCTTAAAATCCTTGGTACCTGTAACTCCCTACTGGCTACAACAGACTCTGCTAAGTACCTCGGACTCACCCTTGACCCCCAGCTGGACCTCTCTGGGCACATCAGGAACATCTGCAATGCTACTAATGACAAACTTGGCCTTGCTTATAGGGCTAAGGACTGTCTCACTCCCGCCCAGCCTGGCTGGCTTTAGGAGAGGTACTTCTGCCCACCCTCTCTCTTTCGTCCCTCTGCCTGCCTCCTCATGCCTTGCCAAGTGGGATACCCATACAGCAACATATGCCGCTTTGCGCTCTCGGCCCCCCGACTTACCCACCGATGTGAGCTCTACTCCCATCTGGATTGGCTACCCCCTGATAAACTCCGGATATACTCCATGGGCAACTTCATCGACAACATTATCCGTACTTCCTCCCCTGCCTCGCTCGCCCTCCCCCTGAAACATGCCTCCCCCGTCTACCACCTTAGGTCCTGTGTGTCCCAGACCCACCTGGTCCCCAGGACCTGCACCCTCAAAGGTGGTAGGGCATTTGCCTCTCACGCATCCAAGCTGTGGAACTCCCTTCCCCCCCAAGTTCTAACCTTCCCCTTCCACTCCACCTTTAAAGCCTCCCTCTGGAACTTCCTGAAGCCTGCTGCTACCTGCCTATGTGCGGCCTAATCACCCAGGCCCATGACCTTTTCTGCTATGATACCCCAACCTAGCTCTGCCCCCCCCTGCTGCCCCCCTTGCTGACTCAGTGCAGCACTCTACTAATTAAGTTGCCGTCTTGTGTCTTTCACCCTGGGAGGTCTCACACCACCCTGTAGCCGCTGGGCCAGTATGTTTTGAAACCTGTGGTTGTCTACATGCAATTCCATTGCTTCTTCTCACAATCCCTTGTGTTCACCTCACCATTTTGGAGTATGTGCTGCTTCCCTATTGTTAGGTTATTCTGTACCATACGCACCTGACAAAATGTTTCTGCTCCTGATTGCAATGCTGTCTATGTTTCTATCAATAAGTTATTCTGTACCGTATGCACCTGACAAAATGTTATCTCTGTAACTACTACTCTGTCTCATTGTTGGAGTATGCCTGCTCCTGATTGTAATTGTCGTCAATGCTCCTGATTGTAATTGTTGTCAATGTATCTTCTCCTATGTAATTACTCTGTGATTCTCCCGGGTCGCACCTGAAAATAGGCACCGGCTGTCTAGTGTGCTTACCTAGTTACCAAAAGCAAATAAATAAATAAAATAAATATATTGTCCGAGTGCCTCTTGTATGGACTGCCAACCGGCAGTGGCTGTTCAGTTCCTTTATCTAAGAATTTGAACATATCTCTGATCTCTGGATCTGCTTTTTGTGCAGCGGAGGTCCAGCGGAGGTTCTGGTACAAGTTTCTTGCTGGCAGCAATTATAGATGTCACAATTTCTGCTATACATTGTGGGTGAGTCATTGCCCATATCTCCCCCTCTCGAGAGCCTGCTTTGGCAAGTGAGTCTGCTCATTCATTGAATTCATGGTAAGGGTCAGATTTGCAGTGTGCCTTCACCTTATGAATGTACAACTTGTGAGTGAACATTTGTGTCAGGGTGTGTATATACACAAACAGTTCCCTATATTTGACAGGAATGCCATCAGATGAGGTAAAGTTGTTCTTTTGCCAAAATGGAAAGAACTCAGTGAGTGATGAACACACCTAATTAAAGTCAGCAAAAATGATGGCATCTTTGTCACCATGTGGCATGATCTCCAATGTACAGACCACAGCAGCCAGTTTGGCGTACTGTGAAGTGATAACACTGCATTTCCTAGCAATGCACCTGAAATGACCCTCGTGATCACTAATGAGCACTCCAAGCCCTGCTTCCTGCTCTCCAGCTACATAGGAAGCAGAGTCATCTGTAAAGATGCGAAACATGGTGTTATCTTCCAGGACCTCAGGTGTGGCTGGTAAGAATGGCCCTGGATCAAGTAGGTCAGATGGCTGGAGGGCACAATTATGAGGTGTGCTTGTGTAGAGCACGCCATGAGCCAAAACCAATGCGATTTTAGCAGTTAATACTTTGATGTACCTATCCTGCAGAAGCAGAGACCAATGGGTCAGTCTGGTGTTAGAGACTGATCCATCCTTCACTTTGTCTGAAAGCAAAAAGTTAGTTGGAGTATGGCAAGTATGCAAAATGATGGGAGCATACCCAATGATGTAGAGAAAGTGTTTGACAGCCCAGAAGGTTGCCAAAAGTGTCCTTTCACAGAGACTATATTTTCTCTCTACTAGGGATAGCATCTGAGATGCATAGGCAATGGGCCTGTAGTACCCACTGTATGTTTGTGCCATCACTGCAGACATGGCCACATCAGAGGTGGCAGTTTCCAAGTGGAAAGGTAATCTTGGATTAGGGTTGACCAGTGCTGGAACTGAGGCTAAGGCTTGTTTAAACTGTGGCACAGCTTCAGTGTGTGTGGGGCCCCATGTCCATGGGACATTCTTTTTCAGAAGTTCATACAGTGGAGCGGCCTTTAAGGCAAAGTCAGGAATAAAATCCTTGGAGTAGTTTACCATGCCCAAGAAGCATCTAAGTGTTGCCACGCTAGTGGGAAGTGGCAGATCTTGTAAGCCCTGGATCTTTTTGACAGCTGGGCTTCTCCCTTGGTCCATGATATATAGGCCAAGGAAAATTACCTCTTTCTCGCACAGTTGTTCTTTAGAGGGGTTGCACTTGAGGCCTGCTCTCCTGAGGAGAATCAGTAGTTCATCTAGCATGGTCAGATGTTCTTCTTTGGTGGCAATTGCTAAGACCAATTCATCCATATACTGCAGGAGACACTGGGGTGTGGAAAACCACTGCAGGGCATCCATCATGTGTAAGTGGAAGAGGGAAGGGCTGTTATGGAAGCCCTGGGGCAGACAGGTCCTAATGTACTGGAGCCCATCAAAGGTAAAGGCAAATTTGTATTGGCTTTCTTGTGCTAATGGGAGTGACCAAAACCCATTGGAGATGTCAAGAGCTGAGAACCACTTTTTGTCAGGTGTCAGCAACTTGAACACATCAGGGGCTGATGCCACAGTTGGGGCACAGCTGGGGGTAACTTGGTTAAGTTTCCTGTAGTCTATTGTAGGTCTCCAAGCTCCATTCAGCTTTTTAACAGGCCAGATGGGTGAATTCATAGTGGAAACACAAGTCCTAATTGCTCCTTGTTGTAGCAGTGATTGGATGGTCTCCCTCAATGAGGATAAGGCTTCAGCAGGAAATGGGTACTGCTTCTGCCTCACAGGATTAGGTCCTGGGATCTCAATGGTGGTGTGCATCCTACCACAATCATGCTTGTTGGTAGCAAACACATCAGTATGTTCCTGTAGCAAGGGTTGAAGTTCAGGAAACAAGTCATGATTTTCAAACAAAGCTCTGATGTCATACTCCTTGTTGTTATGGGAGATGGCCGCCACCGCATGGGAGTCTGGTATGGTGACAGCATGACATTGTCCCTTGATCCGTAGCAATAACCACAGCCATTCTGTGCCAGAAAATCAATTCCCAGTATGCTGGGGTGATGACATAATACCATGAGGTCAAAGACAAAATTAGTCTTAAGGTGGCCTACCTGCAGAGGGAGAGACACAGATCGATAAGTTTGTAGTTGGGTACCATCTATCTCTTGTGCACTGGTCTTCCAGATGGTAGACCAGGCAGACGTGGCTGGGTTCTCATCATGGAGAACAGACATAACTGCTCCTGTATCCAGAAGCATGTCCAGTTGGTGGCCCCTGACCATGGCCCTTACACAGGGCCATCCATTTGTGTTGACAAGCAGCTCACTCATAATCCGGACTGGAGCCTGTAACTGTCAATCAGTGCTGCTCTCGGCTCCTTCTTCATCTTCTCGTTTTTGATACCTGAGGCCTAGGGTGGCTGGTTGGGCCTCCCTATTGCAGCTTAGAGGACATGAGTACTGTGCCTCTGATGTCAGGGCCGTAATCTCGAACTGTTCAATTGGTGGTTACCGAATCACCACATTGGCCTGGCCAGTGCCCGATGCCATGAAAGGGTAATTTCCTTGGCTGCTTGATTGTTCGGTAGCCAAAGGCCAGAAAGGGTTGGTGCTGTTACTGGCTGGTGTCAGGGCCACCATGGAACATGTGGATGCAGCCTCTTTTGCAGCACGGGCCTCCTTCAGCTGTTTACGGAGGGTCTCATTTTCATCCTATACGTCCCTATAGTTAGGCCCGTTACAGTACTTGCCATCAGAATTTGAGTATTTCCCATTTCTGTTGTAGTTGTTATTGTTCTGGTTATTTTTGTAGTTCCAATCCTGCCCCCCCCCATGCGACTGTTGGTCGTCAGAAAGGGCTTCCTGTTTATTGCTATTGCCTTCCACTATATAGTGGGTTGGGATAGGGCCTACCATGGTGACTTCAGCCGGGGTGGTCTGGGCCAATGGAGTTTGGATGGCAGTGGCCTTGTTGGTGTTTTTACTGGAAGCTAGGTTATGGAGGTAGACCTGAAAGGCATGCTCCGTCTTGGTGAGGATGTCAGCGAAGGTGTCAGTCTGCGGGTAGACGTTGAGTTCAACTTTCTCTCAGAGAGCCAGAGCCATGTTTTGGATGTACAAATCCTTGTACTCAATTTGGTTTTTGTCGGCATTTTCACCTGCTGGGCCATTGCTGGCCTCGTAGGTAAGCCACAGCCATTGATGGTAAGCTGCTGGGCTTTCCTTCACATTTTGTTTGACCTTATAGGCCAAATGGGCTCCAGCGATATCTGGGGAATTGGCAGCAAGGAGTGCCTGTGTGATATCATTGTAGTCGAGCATCTCGCAATTGCGAACATCCTCTGGGAGTTTGGCCCAGAGGGCAGGCTCGATGGTTTGTCTCAGGACTTGGACCTGGTACTTGGGTTGGAGAGAAAGCTTCTCACAGAGGGAGTGCACCTTCTCCAAATGACAGCTGAGGTTGTCAGTTGGGCCCATCTGTCCGATGCCTTGGGTGATTTGCTGAACAGAATGAGTGCCCTGTAGGGAATTGGTGGTGAGCGAGTAGGGAGCAGTGTTTAGTTCCCCACAATCCAAAGCTCCATGAAGGGGCAGCTTCCACTGCTGCATCAGTGACTGCTTTGAATGCATTCTCCTGAGTTACAGCATTTTTGAACATGCATCCGATCTGCTCCTGCATGGAGGAGTGTCCCTCAGGGGTTGTTAGTCTAGTTAAGACATCCTGCACAATGCCTTGCACTTCTGCATCATCTTCCCGGGAAAGGGGAGCCGGTGGAAGTGGGCTCCTACCAGGAGGTGGTCGGCCTCCCATATCATGGGGCCTAACATGGGGGCCGCCATGTTTGTTTTGACATAGCAGTGTAGAAGATGTGCCAACATGACAAGGGGGCAGGCTATAATGGCCGCTATCTTGGGAATGGCTGGTAAAGACCACCGCCCTGTGGGGTGGGGTTCTGGATGTGACGAGGCTTCCTATGTCCTCATAATCAGAGTCGTCATCACCTGATGACATAATGACAATGGGTGTATACTGAAAACCATTCATGGCTTTTACATAGCCAGCGATAATATCCCGCTGATGTTGCATTTTTGCCACCTTGTCTCTACACTTCTTGTGACAAACTTTAGTAGTGCCCTGCTCAATACCCTTCTCGACCTCACACTGCAATACTCTGTACACGGCACCCATTTGAAATTTTCCCTAAGCTCTTTGTCTAGCTCATGCATCAACCTCACATTCTCTTCCTTCAATTCAACATTATCCTCTCTCAAACTTTCATTTGTTTCACTTAAACTGTCATTTAAATAAGATATCTGTTTCTTATCACATTTTAACCTTTCATTATCATCTCTCAACATACACAATTCACACTCAGAGTCTTGAGCAGCACAATGCAACAGTCTGCTATTGTGGTCACGGAGTGACTGTGTCTCCTCAGCGAGTTGCTGTTCTCTTTTTAGTAACTCCGATGCCTGTAAGCCCATCTCTTTTTTAGAGAAGCATTTTGCAGCTCAAGGGAGGCACAAACTAATAAACTTTTGTATGGCTGTATGTAAAGCCATGACCAAGAGGCCTTTGGTGTGGCATTTCTTGGCTTTTTGCTTCTACTCTAGATATTGATCAGAGATTGTAAGCAAAGGGTCTTCTGACGACTTCGTATCCAGCACGAAATCAGTCCAACCTCAATGGGAAGTAAGATAGTTTGAGACATACAGTCTCAATTCTGTGCACAGTTCAGGCATAACAAACAAAAGGGTAAATGAACAAAGAAAGCAGTCGAAAGACTGGAGTTAAATCCTTGACGCAGTCATCTAACGGCTTTCCGGTCCCCTGTGGGCAAATGGTGGTGCCAAGGTTGTACGCTGCTACTTGCAAAGGGAGTATACCAGTGGTTCGGTGTGGGTCTGCCACGTCCAAAACCGAGATGGAACAAGTCCGTAAAAGAACAACCACAGTAAGTTCAAGTAGGTCCAAGTGGGCAAAAATGCACCACACTACTCAACATTCAGTTCAAGGAACTCGAATGGAATCCTCACTTTGTACATTCCAACCTGCACATGGTCGCCAAATGTAACTGGGTAATAAAATTGGATGTGCTCGGTTGATTGGTAAGATCTGGCAACTGCAGGAGGCCACGACCACATCACTGGGCTGCTTGGCTTGGACAATTGCTGCTGGTTTTGCATCGCTGGCATCCACGGGGCACAACAGGGCATGCAGGACTCTCCATAGCGCTACCTCCACACCACTGTAACTGGGTAATAAAATTACCTTTCTCAGGTTCTTGTTGGAACTGCACAGAAGTGAAGAAATGACAGACAAGTGGTGTCCAGCACATAAAGTGATTTGTTTCTGGTAAATAAAGCAGGCTTACAACCAAAACAGTGTGATCACTGGGAGAATACTTCCAATCTCTCTATCTTACATATAGGCAGCAATATGTCTCTTCTTCTCAGAGAAAAAGGTGCAGTGCAAAGGGTCTTTTACCCCGATAATAACCATGACAACAGGTATAAAGATACATAAACATCTTGCAATTGGTCAGTGGCAAATAACCTGACTACTTACTAGCCTGGGAAAGCATGCTGAGCTAGCAAAGATAACAGATAGCTAAGACAGTAGTCTTGTATATTCTGAAGGACACTTGTGGTTACATGCGTGATTGTAGTTCTGCACTAGCACTAAAGATGGCAATATTGCCTAACTAATCATTATACAACGGTATAAATAGAAGCATCTCCCAAGTGTTAAAATTAGAAGAATAGCAAAAGCATTATGATTCTCAGTAAGAATACAGTAGAACTCAGATCCTGACACTTATACTTGTATGATAAGTGCCTGTGCCCTAAGAATAGTGCATATACTTATAAGTATTGCTGTCTGCAAGGTAGGGGGCCAATCAGGGGTGCTGGTCCATGGATAACACCACGGTCATGGCATCTGGTGACTTCAGCATGGCTGATGCCGTCCACTGCCATGCCCATCCCAGACACACCCAGCAATAGTCTGTTTGCCTGTCTGTACACACCCATGAGGACCCAGTCACATTCTTCAGCCTCTACCCCATTAATGTGTTGGTGACTCCTCCTGTGGCTGCTGAGCAGCCTGTGTCTGCCACACAGTCAGGGCATGGCTGCCCACGTGGCCGTGGCAGCATTGGCTCCACATGGTAGTCCTGCCGGGTGTGCTGCCCAGTTATGTTACCTGCTGCTGTTGCCTGCTGCACACATGGCTGGGCGTGGCCTTGTTTGTGTGCTGTCACATACATGTAGCCTAGGTCATGTGTGCTGGCAGTTTTGCTAGGACATTTGGTGTGGGTATGATGAGAGAGGCACTGTGCTGGCATTGCCTGTATGCTGGCACGTACCCTCTGATCTATGCCACAGCCTGCTGTACTGCTGTGTGTGATGACTCCTCCCCAACAGCACCAGTCTGTGTGTCCCACCTTGTCCCCTGTGCCCTGCTGTGCACCCAGTGGTGGTACTGCTGCATGTTCCAGCCTGTGTATGGCCACATGTGTATCCAGCACATGGCACATAGGTGGGTGCATCTGCCTGTGCTGCTCCACTGTGGTGTAGGCATGGGTCTGCATGCCTGTGTGTTCACCTGTGTGTGCTGTGTGTGTGCTTGTGTCCCTGCATGCATCCCTGTGTGTCTGTACATGTCTGTGTGTGTTTGTGGGGGGTGCTGTGCATGCACAGCTGCCCTGTGTGGTCCTCTCCTGTGGTTCCTGTAGTGCTCTTTGACAATGGTGTCTCTGTGCCTCCTGACATGGGCCACCAGCCTGGGGTCCCTCCTCTCCATGGGTGGCTGCACACCCTCATCTGGCTGGTCCTCCTCATCATCATCACTTCTGTTGGCCTTATCCACTTGGACAGTTATCCCACAGTCAATGGCAATGCTGTGCAGCATGCAGCAGGCCAGGAATATGCCACAGGCTTTCACAGGGCTGTACTGTAGGGCACCACCGGAGCTATCTAGGCAATGGAATTGCATCTTGAGCATGCCAAAGACATGCTGTGTGATATTGCATGTGGTGATGTGTGCCTCATTGTACCACTCATCCGCAGCACTGGATGGTCACCGGATGGGGGTGAGCAGCCTGGGCCAGAGGGGGTATGCACTGACACCTGTGGGAGGGAACACTTGTGATGGTTAATGCCTATCATTGCCTGTTTCCATGACCACCCCCTATGGTTCACATTGCCATGTTCCGCCATACTGTGGACCTTGGCTATGGCCTCCCCTGCTTGGCTGCTGTGCCACCATTCATGTCATGACATCTGTGTTTGGCGCACCTGGGTACCACTGTCCATGCTCCCTTGCACTGTTTCCATTCACATTCCCTGTCCTGTCCCCTCACCTTTCACTGTCCACAACCCCCATCACCACATACTGTAGCTGTGTGGTGCCCTGCATGGCTGTTCTGTCTCCTCTTCCCAGGATCTGCTTATCTAGTAGGTGTCCCATGGGGATCACCCCACTCTCAAATTGCTGGCACAGGATAGACTGGTGCCATATGAATGCATCATGTGTACTCCCAACGTGTGTGGAGCACACATTGATGATGCACCCAGTGGCATTGCACATCACCTGGCAGTTGACAGAGGAGTAGCCCTTTCTGTTGATGTATACAGCCCTTTCCAGTCCAAGTGGTACACGTATGGCCACATGGGTGCAGTCAATGGCCCCTATCATGCCGGGCATGTGTGCCACCCTGTGGAATTCCTGCATGTTTGCTGTACGCTCTGCCTGTGTGCTTTGGGATCTTATGTACTCCTAAGCATGTGGCAGCAGAGCTTTGAGGACCTGGGTGAGGAGGTGGGATGTGACCAACTGTGATATACCAGTGGTTGCACCCACTGGTGTCTGGAAGGTGCCTGTGGTTAGCAGGCACATTACCACTGTCACTTTGGTCTCCACCATCATGGCATGACTCCTTCTGGTGGGTGCCTGCAGCTCGTCATGGCACAGCTCACATAGCTGCCTCAGAATTGCCCTGTTCAGACAGTACTGGCCCACTATCTCAGTGTCCCCATAGTCCTCAAATGTGAGCCGGACATGATACTGTCTGTGTTGGGCATACCGCTGCCAGGCCCTTCCTTGGCTACGTTGCTGTTCCTTCCTCCTCCTTACCCCCCTCATCACCTGTACTATAAGGAATGGTCCTCAATCCATGGCCTATTCTCCCCTGGATCACGTATCTGCTGTGTGTGTGGTTGAACCTCCTTTACCTGTGCTCAACTCTGTGTGGTGCATTCTGTGGGTTGCTCCTCAGTTGCACCATGTGTTTTGGCTGAATATGCCATTGCACAGCATATTCATGGACACGCCCCCCCCGTACTTGTGCTGCATACATTACTGTTGTGCAGCAGCGTAATGGATATTGTGCAGTGCATTCCTACTGTTTTAATATGGCTCTGGGGCACATTTCTGTGTTTGCACCAACACAGTTTGGTTGCGCATTGCGCAACTCCTCTGAATATCTAGCCCACAATGTATTTGATTAAAACTGTGAGCAGTTACCATTTACCCTAAACATGGAGGGTACTCCTGGAGCTATGCACACCTTCAGCCTCTGCCTGATGCCAACTTATCATATGGTATTAGCCCTCAACTGAAAGAATAAGGACAGTAGCCACAGCTGAAAGTGATTCTTGAACTGCAGTGCCATCTTGTAAGGGAAATGAGGAGACCAAAGGGAGAGTCAAAGAGGGGTTGCACATACGTTCTGAAAGCTGTTTCATGGCACATGGATTTTGAAAACTGTTGCACAGTGTGGAGTTTTTTAAAATCTTCATGAAGGGGTTCTGTGTGAACATTTTGTGAAACCCCTCATGTAGCACATACATTTTTGCAAACTATTGTGCAGCATATAGATTTTGAAAACTCATTCAGAATGAAAAGTTTGAAAACCATAATATAGATGTTAAAAATATTCATGCAGCATGCAGATTTTCTACAAAATTTGTGAAGGATTCCTGTGTAAATGTTTTAATGTTTAATTAAAGATAATCGATTACTAATTAATTAAACACACACACACACCTTATATTCAGTCATAGTTGTTTGTGCTGCACCAACCCAATGCTGCAGTAAAAAGCACTTGGCTTCCAGGGAGCAATTTCAGATAGAGAGCTTGCCCTGTTCGTCCTGCTATGCCTGTCTCAATATTGGACTTTCATAGCTAGTGAACAAATTTTATTTGATATAGTTCCGTATCCCATAGGCTTGAAGCTCTGTACATGCAATTTCATTTAATCAACTAAAAACATTTATAAAATGAAGTAACAAGCATGGTGGAATCCCTCTCATTCATAACATATTTATAATGAGTCTTCAAATGCCAGAGAAAAAAGATGGGTGTTAAGAGCCCTTTTAAAAATGTCAACAGAGGCGATCTGATAAAACTGATTTGGTAAGCCATTTCACATAAGGGGCGGCCACAGAAAAAGTCCTTTCATGGAGGATATCCAAAGGACACAGGAAACCACCAACAGATTCTCCCCTGTAGAGCAGAGCAGCCAAACCTGAGTATATGGATGTAAGAGGTTTTTTATGTAGTCAGGACCCAACCACTACAAAAGCCATGCCTGGTGCATATATGCATCATTACCACAGCCCCTGCTGCAATGGCTCCCAAAAGAAGAGGGAGATAGCCTGTTTGAAAAAGTATAGTACCATTACTTCTGAGAGCCATATTTTATGGCTGGCATGCTAAAGATCAGACACTTATGGCATGCATGGTGCTAAGAGTCCATTTGTATGTCATTATGTGGCCATTAGCAGCTCAGCACAATAGGTCCATGCACAGATGTGGGAGGCATTGTACAAAGCCTTGGCTAACCCCCATGCTAGAGCCCTACCCACCTATGCCATCCCTGGCAGTCTAGCTGAACCCCCTCCCTCACCGAATTCTTGTTAGCACTGTGGAACTGTACTAAATCCATTCCTTGACTATCTAGTGGATTCCAGTAACCCACCCAATCTGGTGTTGTGAAAATGTATTGATGCCCATCCCTAGCAGTTTAGTGTTACCACCCCAACCAATTACTGTAAAAGCCTTACTCCCCAGTCCACCCACTGAGCAACTACCACCTGCATCCCCTTTCAGTTCCCAACTCACCCATTCATCCACAGTTGATTTGCCATCAGGTACTGAGACACTGACTGGCACAGACCACTCACCATCTTGACCATCTGCCATGTGACTAACAGGTAGTGAGTGTGCACATACTGTAGAAACAGTTATTTCTCCAGTATACATGCATTCACTCCTTCTCAGTCAGACAGCAATCTTCTGAAGTGGTGAGAGGAGTGTCTGTGCCAGTTCTCATCTGAGGACCAGATGGCAGCTCACCTATGGACAGGTAGGTGAGAAGGGTACCAACAGGTGGTGTGGGTAGTGGGTACTCAATGGGTGAGCTGGGGCGGGGCTTTGACAATGATCCATCAAGGGAATAACACTACACTGTCAGGGATGGGCTTTAGAACATTTCCACAAACCTGGACTGAATGAAGGAGGGGATCCACTAGACTGCCAAGGAAAGGCTTTTCTATATTTCCAAAATACTAACAGGGACTTGGTGAGAAAAGGGGGTTCACAAGGCTGCAAGGGAAGGGTTTTAATACAGTTCCACCATACTGACAGGGTTCAATTATTTATTTATTTAAAAGAGATTTACCAGGAAAGACATGCTGAGCCATACAGCTCATTTCCAGATATGTCCTGGGGGAAGGGGGGAAGGGAATAAGTACATAATAACAAGTAGAAAGCACAAAATATAATAATACAGGGGCATAATAATGTACAGTGATACTCAGTATGGCATAGTCATAAATTAATAACAGTAACAATTAGATTAAATCAGGAGTGTGAGACACCAGACACTCCCAGGCTGAACGTCCAAAAACTGAGCATAGGAATTTAGGTAGGAAGAGTGGGAAGTGGTAAAGGTAAAATTGGAGGGTAATCTGAAGGAGGAGGTGATAGAGAAGGAAAGGGTAGGAGGTAGGAAGGGTGGGTGGACAAGGTAGGATGGGGTGAGGAATGGAGGGTAAGAGATGGGGGAGAGGAAGAGTATAAAGGTTAGAATATGTAGAAGAGTAAAAAGAAGAGTGCAGCAGTGTAGGAGGTAGGAGACTGGAAGTGGGTAGGGAAAAGAGAAAAGAGGGAGGAGACAGGATATAGGGCTATGGACATTTGCAAGTAAGGGTGGGGGATCCAATAGACTGCCAGGCAAAGCTTTTAGTACAATTCCACAATACTATCAGGGATTGGGTGAGGGAGAGGGGTGTCCATTAGACTGCCAGGGTTCGGATCTTTAATAGTGCACAGTACTGACAGCAGCTAGGGTTGGGGAAACCACTAGACTGGCAGGGTTGGAATCTGCAGTGCAGCTCTGTACTGACAGTGATGTGGCAGGTAGAGTGGGGGTCACCAGCACCAGTGCTGCTGAAGGGGCAGGGGTCATACACCACTGTGCACATTGATAAAAGCAGGGTTTCATAAGCATTAATTAGGTCTGCTTTGGCTGCCTGTTATCACTTACAAAAGTTGCTGAACATACCATTGCATCCATATGCAAGAGGGCACCCTCATTTATAAGGTGCAGTGGTGTAGTCTGCATATCAGCACTATCCACTGTGTGTGATGCCAGGTAATCCTTTGAATATGGTACCCACCCTGCCCAGCTGCACTGAGTCTGGTTAGCATGGCGGTATGCTTGTTAACGCTGTGCTAACCCTCATAATATAAGGGTCAATGTATGTTTCATTCTACCACTCCCTCACAAACATTTATCACCCTTAACATTTAAGTTTTTAATAAGTTATCTTACCTTAAAGGTTTTAGTCATGTCAAACTTAAATACTAATGAAAAACTTTCACTCAGCAGCTAGATTTTGAAAACCATTGTGCAGCTTGTAGATTTTGAAAACCATCACACAGCCAGCATATTTTCAAAGCTTTCATGTAAAATTTTTGTTTTGGAAAAACAATTGCGAAGCGAGTAGATTCTGAAAATCAGCATGCAGCATGAAAATGCTGGACACCGTCATGTAGCAAATCAGTTTGAAAACCATCATGCAGCATGTAGATTTTGAAAATCATACTGCAGCATGAATATTTTGTATACCACTGTGTAGAAGTTTAAAATATTTGTGCAGCAGGTAGACTGTCAAAAACATTTATGAGGGATTCCTGTGCAAATATTCTGTTTTCTAATTAAAGCTATCTAACTACAGGCTAGCCCAGTGGCATGACAGTAGTGCTACTGCCTTCCATGCAAGTGACCCAAGATTGGGAGTGGTCTTGGGTTTCAAGAGGTCGGTCTTGGGGAGAGAACTGAGCTTCTAGCAGACTGCTCTCCCCTCCTGGGTAGTGAGGGCTTGTCAACCTCGCTGCAAGACTGCTACAAGGTGAAGTCCTGGTGGTAGTGTGGGTGTGGAGTGGCATGAAGGGAGGGAGCAACAAGACGTTGAGGTGCCTGCATGCTTTCACATGCACATGCTGATGTGTGCACCCCAGCTACAAGGAAGGGAGAAAAAAGCAGGGGGAAATGGATGGTGGGGCAGGCATACATGCTGCTCTGTGTGGCAACCCCTCACCCATGCAACTGCCAGGACCCCTGTCAGCAGCAACTGGATGAGAGTCTTTGGGGTGGGAGGATAGTTGTCCCCCTTCTGGCCCTGCCATGGGGGGCAATCTGTGGGGGAACATGGCTGACAGGTGAGTTTTGTGGAGATGATTCCCACTGGGGGGGCCAGTCATCCCTGGTCGAAGAGACACCTTTAAAGAAAAAAGATATCTAAATACTAACTTGAGTAGATTTTATTAAAATTTAGTATTCTGAGTGTGGCTGTTATTAAAAAGATTAATTCTGACTTATAGTTCATATTTGACAACAGCTTTTATTCCACGGTGCCTTCTATTTGATGAAATATGGTATTTAGCTTTTTCTTTATTGAACTGAGCATGTGTGAACAATAAATCATTTATAATTTCAGAAAAAATAACTAGCTTTTTTTTCACCAAGCCACCAAAGGACGTATAGCTCCATAACATGTAACAAATCTGTTAGCTTCAAAACACAGCCTTTTGTAGATTTTATTTTTAGCTGTTGTTTCGGCAAACTGAGCATGTGCGAACAAATACCATTAATAACTGCAAAACAAATCAGCATTTTTTCACCAAATCACCAAAAGGACCTGTTCCTCTATAACATATAACAAACCTGTCAATTTTCATAACTTAACTACATGTAATTTTTTTCCCTATCTTTGGTCAAAATTTTGGTTCAAAAAAGGGCAAAATACATAAATTCAACACTCTGTAAAATACAAAATGGACAAGTAGATTTCTATAACCCTTTCCATATTAGCAGACCCTTGGAGTTAGATGACTTATGCCAAATTATACAGTCCTAGGGTCTATGATGGCCAAGCTAGTTACAAACATTTGAAAATTGACTTTTTTAAAGAAACCCCAATGCAACCCTATTTTTTTATTTATTTATTGTAAAATTGGAATTACAACCTTTGAGCTCATTTACAAAGGATCCTCATCGAACAGAGGGTGGGGGAACATCAAGTACATGGACAGTGGAGAAAAAACAAAGCAGCTAGTAGGCATTGTCAGTTACATATCATTAAAGAGGCTATACAGCATTACAAATAGAAGGATGGGGAGAGATGGAATACATTGCAAAAGCCGTCACTTAATTACATAATACAGAGGAACATAGTGCCATAACAGGTTAGGTAAATAAAGTGCAGATTCCAACTATGTACAAAGTATGAGAATTCCCAGAATGCAACTGTTGAGCTTAGATAGGTTCCCAGAGGGAACAATTAATGTGACCACCAACAAGTATAGCCATTAAGGGAGAGTAGGCTACAGGCTAGATGGGTGAGGGGGACAGCACAATGGTGGGTGATAGCTTAAGGGTTGGGGGGGCTAAGCGGGTGTGGAGGTGGGGAGTATGGAGGATCAGGATGGCTAAGTGGGTGAGGGGGTGGGGGGAATGGAGGACCAAGAGATGGGTAGGTGGGGATTAGTGGGAGATTCTTATGAGCCATGGGTCACTGCAGCCAAGCCATATTGTGTCAGGGGGCACCAGGAGGGCTAGAAATAGCTGGGATGTTCTTTACAGCAACATTGTACTGGAGGAGAGATGGTCTTCTGAATTTCAGATTTGAACTGACCAAGTTGAGTAAGGCTAGTAGTGGCCTGGGGGAGCCCATTTAGCCAGGTGGGAGCCCTTACTGCAAAGACTCACCTCCCCAAGGCAGTTCTTCTGAAAGGCACTGCTAGGGCATGTCTTGTAACACTTCTCATGGAGTGCTCAGCTGGGACTGGACGGAATAAGGCTTGTAGGGAGAGGGGTGCAAGACCTAGAAAGGCCTTCTTCCCTAGAAGGCAGGAGTGAAGCTTGATTCAGTCCATGAGAGGAAGCCATCGTGTCCCAATGTAAAGATTGCACATGTGTGTAAGCGATCTGCACCTAAAACAAAGCGACATGCTTTATTGAGGGTAGTATGGACCCTGTGCAGGCTGGTTTCAGAGGCTGCACCATATATCACATTACCATAGTCTAGGATGGGTAGAACTATCCCTCTTACTTCCTGGACCCTAGCCTCAGGTGTGAGGCAGAACCAAAGCCTATATAGAGACCCTAACTTACTACTGGCAGCAGTGGTAATATTTCCTATATGTTCATTGAAGGAGAGGGACTCGTCGATTGTAATCCCTAGGTACTGGAACGAGGGCACCTGCTCAAGGGTGGAGTGGGAGTTATACAGAATTGAGAAGGGAGTGGTATACCTCCTATTTTGGCTTCCGGCAAAGAGCACTGACTTGTGTTTTTTTGCTGTTGAGCACTAGCTGGCTATCTTTGAGCCAGTTCTGTAGGAGGTCAAAGTTGTACTGCATGTCCTTAGTGAGTGCACCTTGACAAGAGCCACGCAAGAACACCGCCCTAATATATGGGCACTACTGTGACTGTATAATAAACAATGAACAAGTGTAAGTTACAAGGCAATAATCCAATTGAGGGCTTTATGAAACTTTAATCCACAAGGCCACAGGCTGTGTGGATAGTTATGTTCCATAAACACCAAAAATGAATTTCCCCCTTGTAACTCATGTTTGTATATCATTTTGTTTTATATTGTAAGGCTAATTGAAAACGTCAGTGACAGGGCGTCTTATAAAATGGGTAGAGAAAATCCAGCGTCCTGACTGATTGAAACCTGTGTATTAAATCTGTCTAATACATGGGTAAAAACAAGTTCTGCCAGCCAGGAAGCTGGACATCTGTGAAATCCTTGAGACAATCTTTAGAATCTTCCACAAAGACCGAGATCCCAGATTTCACTTATACTCAGTAGCATACTAGTAAACAATAAACTGAGCAAGTATAATGCAAAACACAGAATTCCTCCTAATAATATATGTAGTTTTTGTCATTTTGGCATAGTTTACATGTTTAACTCTGTTACGAACTGTGACACCCCCTCCACACTACTTGCTTTGACTCTTGTCCAGACTGCTCATAAATATAGAAAGGCTCATGCAATCCACTATCAGTGTTCTCCATCACGTTCATTAAACTGCTTTGAAACAGTTTAACAGCATGTCTTTGATTCTTTCAACAGTCCTGGGCAATGATAGTGGTTGAGCTCACACTTGCATTTACCAGTACAGCACTGATGAAAATGCCATCAGCAGCTAGAACTATACTCTGCACTTCCACCTCTGCTTGCTAGTCACCCACTCACTTTCCTATTTTACTCACCCAAAACTGACAATCAGTCAGTCATTTGATAAAATTTAAAAAATACCAGATTCATTCAATGATCATGGCAGTGCTTTTGTAATTGCGCATAATGACAGTGATTGTGGTCTGGTTGCATTTCAACCCTCTCCCACAGTGCTTTTAATTTTAATCTTGCTTAACATAAGGATGCCAGGGTGCTGCACTTGTGCTTGGAACCTCTCTCAGCACATCACAACCTAAAGCAAATCTACAGTTGAAAAAATGACAACTACGGAAGTCTACCAAGGACAGAAGACCTAAGGCAAAACAGCAAAGCCTTACAATGAAACCAGGCGGAGGAACTGCTTTAATAAAAACTAAGCAATAAACTGAAGTTTTTAAATATTTAAACATATAAATTTTAATGTTTCCACTGATTTAAAATATGGGGATCCATTTAATAAGCACAATCAGACACGTCGGCTGTGTGCATTAGATAGTTCTAATACACAGCCATGGTCTGAAGGCACTTAGCCTGTGGCCTTGTGCCTTGCTATGCCACTGACCATGCATTAGAACTGTCTAATGCACACCCCATTTTGTCTTATTGCTTACATAATGTACTGCTGCACTTCACCGCATATTACTGCTGTCATTTTTCAGTTTTTTTTTTTAATGAGTTTTACCTCACTGTGTACATTATAAAGCATGAATCTTGACACTGCTACAACAGTGGAGAGAAAGAGCAGGAGGGGAAGGACACAATGGGTATGGAAACTACACGTAGTTGACCTGCCATTGCAGGATATTGCAGGATATCAATGGCTGTAGCCCACATATTAACAGTAAAACATGCCATTCTGGCTCTATCCTGGTACTCCAATTACCTTGCTGGCTGACAACAGCTAATAAAATATAATTGATTCCTCTTGGAACCTATTCCTATAAAGGTTGGAGTTCCACAGGGGTCCATTTTAGGCCCCATACTTTTCTCCTTATTTATAAATGACTTCCCTCTGGTCCTTACCCACAGTAGCACAACCCTCCATGTGGACAATTTGGTTCTCCTGTCTAGTTCGCGCAACATCAACACCATAACCTCTCATCTTCAAGCTGACTTCCATAAGCTACAAGCCTGGCTTCTCTCAAGTAAGCTTGTTCTTAACCTAAAGAAAACTCAGGCCATGCTCTTTGGGTCCTCTGCTAGGCTTAAGATGAATTCTACCCCTCTGTTGATTATGAGCTCAGATGGATCACCTATTGCCTCCACGCCCTCCTTCAAATACCTGGGAGTTATGCTCAACCTTCAGTTAGACCTTTCTTCACATATCCAGAACATTTGTAGGGATACAAACATCAAGATGGGCCTAGCCTATAGAGCCAGGGGGAACCTAACTGTAGCTGTGTGTAACCCCCGGACCCCTGCCTTTTTGCAAAATGACAGGTGGCATGCTGTTGAAGCTAACAGCAGTACCTGGTGGTGACTGGGTTCGGGGAGGACTAGGCTTGGCTACTCTGGACAGCGGCACCCAAGTAAATCCGAACACAGGAAGCAATAACTGTAATGTCCAAAACCAGGAATGGGATTCTACAGTGTGGCTTTTATTCACCTCCAAACTTGAACAAACAAAGCATAGATGGACCCCCGCGGGGCTACATTCCTGGTAATGCAGATTAGAGACACAGAACACTTCTTCACATTTCAGCCCTCAGGCTCTGAACCCACCAGGCACACAGCCCGGACTTGCACGCAGCTTTGGGTACACAGCCCGACTTGTACACTATTTGGGTTTTCCCCATGGCTCAGCTCCCCCGCCAGCCACTTGATCTGCGGTCCATATGGGAATGAACCAGTTTTCCTGTTGGTGGCTCCCCAAACCACCTTAGAGCCTTCGACTCCTAAAGGGAAATTTCCTTCCATCTCACATCTGGGTACTTCCCTCATCACTGGCCAAGTGCATGAGGCAAAGTAGAAATCCACAGAGCAAATCCGTAGAGGTGGACCTGGTTACTAAAGATGGGGGGTCTCCCACCTCCAGCTCCCACAATCCATACCCGGCCATTTCTCTGGAAACTAAACAACTCTTTTGAAAGCTTGGCAATGTAGATTACTGGGTAGATGTATGTCACATCTCCTCTACATGTCTTGACTTCCCCTATGTGCTGGACTTGAACATACTTTTACTTCTGGCTAAGCCTATTACTCTAGGCCTCTCACTACTTCAGTAGTCCAATCCCCACTTTAACACAGTTCAGGATGAAACATGGGCCATTTAGAAAGCGCAGAACTCACCCCTCAGGTGCAGGTGCCCCACAGGCGAATCTCAAAATCTTCTTGTACCCCACACATGTGGACAAAATAAGGCAGCTTCTTCACTAGCAGTAGCCAGGGGTTTCCCCCTGGAATAGCAGGCAAAGCTTCCTGACCCATCCCCTGAGGGATGGGGCACAGAGAAGCGAATCAGCGGTCTCCACCACTTTAAAAAACAGCTTACTGTGTCTCTCTTTAGGTGGAAACACACACCTTTCCCTAAATGTAGCCCTATTTCAGGGCTGAGGCTCCAAGAGCCTGAGCACAGAGCTGCTGTGCTCCTCTCACACCAATCTCCAACTGCAGGCTACTAACAACTGAACACTGACTGTTCCAAACCTCCTAACATTCTACTCTAACTCCCTTCTGCAGATTCCATTGTGGCTCATGCAACTGCGATAGTTTTATGGTGATGTCATCCCTCAGTCTCAGCTGAGACTGAGAACAGAGTGAGACAGTGTGAAATCCATTTAACTGGAGTTTCACAAGCTGCCTTCCCTGCCTACCACTAGGTCTTACTGGGATTCTAGTAACCCCAGGTAACAAGGGGGTTACATGTGCATCTTGCACTTGCCAAAGAAATTCTTCTTCCTACACTTGGCTATGGACGCAACACTTCCACCTTTACTACTAAAGCTTGTCTTACCAAGTGAGATGTAACCAATAATAATGTCTGTCACTTTGCCCTCGCTGTCCCCCACCACACCCACCATTGTAAATTGTACAGCAAACTACACTGGCTGTCCCCGTGTAATAACCGCTCCTTCATCCTTGTAACTTTCTTGACACAATTGTCCATACCGCCACCCCTCCTTAGTTGTCCAAACTATTTAAACCTGCCCAGCCATGATACCTACTCAGGTCCACTGACTCATAGTCCTTTCTAGTCCCTAAGACAAGTTCTTTGTCTGGAGATCGAGCCTTTGCAGTGTGTGCACCTATATTCTGGAATTCTCTCTCCCAGTGCTTACCAAGTCTATCACTTCCCATCTCTCTTTTAAGAGATCCCTAAGGGGTTGCCTGAAATCAGCCTCTGACTGTCACTGTCCTTAGTTTGCCTGGTTGTGCCACACCCCTGTATCATTCCCCTGGCCCCATACATGCTAATGAGTGATGTCTTACGCACTTATAAGTCTAATATATATCTCTCTCTCTATATATATATATATATCTTAGAGGCAAAAAACTCTGTTTAATGCATTTGTTTAAGGTTGTTCCACAGCGACAAAAGTGAGGAAATTTGGTGTTAGGGTTGAAAACCCCCCTTGCACACCCAGCCCGCACCACCAACTGGCATTGGGGTGTGCATTGGGGTCGTCGGCCCTAACTCTCACTCCATCACATGTGTAAACAAGCTGGTATGGGAGAATGGGGTGAGAAGTGGACCGATGACCCCAACGCACCCTTAATGCCGGTTGGGGGCGGCTAAGTGCAAGGGGGCTTTCAACCCTAACACCAAATTTCCTCACTTTTTGTTGTCATGGAACAACCTTAACTGATGCATTAAACAGAGTTTTGCCTCTTATATATATATATATCTCAACAATAACGGCAAAGGAAACAGAAACGGAAACGCTAACGCTAACGCAAGCGCGTATGGAAATGCAAACCATAATGCGCACGGTGATGGTACTGCAATTGTAAAAGCTAATGGTAATGGTAACAGTAACAATAACTCCAAAGAAAACAGAAACACAAATGCAAATGCATGGTCATGGTATGGCAATTGGAAGTGCAAATGGTAATGTTAACAGCAAAAATAACGGCAAAGTAAAGAAAAACAGAAATGCGAATGCAAGTGCGTATGCAAATGAGAACGCAAAGGGTAAAGCACACGGTGGCGTACACAGGAACGGTAAACCAAACAGGTACGGAAACACAACTGGGAACAGTAACTGTAACAGTAACGGAAGTGCACCCCTGTATTTGCCCAACAGCTGCATAGAGAAACACAGTGTGTAGAAAGAATGTATGCATGATAATGGGCCTCAGAGCAAAAAATGGAATACTAAATTGCTGATATCTCAGGAACCGTATGACGTAGAAAAAAAATTTAAATTTCACATGATTCATGAGTTTCCCGTAGGACTACGCATTGTCATGTCAAAAATTCCGTATCTCACACTGTTTTCAAGATACGAGCCCCGAAAGGCGCGACGGACACCACCATGTTAGTCTATGGGAGAAAACATCAACTTCAGAGTACTGTAACTTGGCATCCATGCAATATTTTGTCACCAAACCACCAAAAGGCACATCTGTGAGATGTTGGCTGCCTTCCCTCCAAATTTGAGCCCAAAAGACCAAACCATTCTTTTGCAGTAGGGTGGCAAAGAACTCCTGTCATTTTGGCCATAGAATGGAAAAGTAGTGTCGCAATTTGTGAAAGCTTTCGCAAAATTTTGCGAAAGTGTCACAGCTGCGACACTACTTTGTGACACTACTTTTTCCAGAAATTTGAAAAACATATTCCTGGGGTGTTTAACCCCAAAATAAAGACATGCCTAGCAACCTCAGGGCTCGACTAGGTAAACACAAAAATAATTGTGTCCCTAGATGGTCCCAATTTTAAATGCCAGGCATTTTTCTGATCTCCAACTGAAAACAAAATGGTGGATTTGTGACACTACTAGGGCCATTTGTGACACTAAAAAGTGCATTTGCGACACTTTCAAACTTTTTTTTAACTTTTCCCAATGACTTATAATGGGAACTTGTTTTTTGAATAACTTTTGAACCGTTCAATATTTTTTTATGAAATCTTCAAAAGACACACCGGGAACCCTGGCCACATGTTCCCTGAAGTTTTCAGACTGGTCACGCAAACCATGCGATCTGTAGGAGTAAGAAAAGAATTCACAAAAATCCATAATTGTGCACGCGAATGTCACTTAATAACTTCATAGCTGTATATCTGACCAGTACGACAGTTGGCAGTTCCCAAGATCTATGATTCCAGTCTGTGCCTGCCAAATTTCAGGCAAATCCATTGAACGGTGGCAAAGTTATTAAGGTGCAAATTTTCACCCTTTAACCTTAAAAGGGCTACTCAACCCTAACTGGTAGCACTACTGTGCTACCATAACATCTCATATATATATATATATATATATATATATATATATATATATATACATACTAAAACCTACGCGATAGTGCAGGTATAGTTAAGGTTACATGGAGACTTCTATGTTAAAGCCAAAATTTTGCAGTTTAATAACTTTGCAACTGTACTACGGATTTGCTTGGAATTTTGTATGTGTCATCTTGTACCATAAGCCTCTGGATCTGCTAATTTTCATTCTGGTGGCTGGTGCTCAAAAACGTGAAAAACATCACTTTTTGTGCTATTTTTTTGCATGTGACTACAGCCCAAATGACGGGTTTCTGGTCTGAAATTGTCAGGGTAGATGGGGTCTGGGTCACTAAAGTGCCTTTTGAAGGTTTGGTGAAAAAATATGAACCCGTTCAAAAATTATTCAAAATTTAGATTTCCCATTGTAGCCTATGGTAAAAAAATCTATTGTATATATGGCTTGAAAGCACTTTTCACTTTCATTGCCACAAATGGGTTTAGTACTTTTGTGCTGCCGCCATCTTGCTTTTAGTTGGTGAGGAGGAAAAAAGGTTGTAGTTTAAAAAAATACTGCCCCTTGGTAAACACCAACAGTTGGGTTTACCTAATCAGGGCCTTATCAGCACGACCCTGACATTAGTTTTTCCATACGATGCCTAAAAATATGTTTTTTACATTTTTCCACCATCTTAGCCGCAGAACTTTTGTGACTGTACCATGGACTTTTGCAAAAGCTCCGCATCTAAAGTGGCAGAACATTCATGAAATTCCACAGTATTTTCATGAAAGCTCCCCCAGGTAAACTAATGGTACTTTTGTGAAAGTACACAGAACTTGCGCGAAAGTCCCGCAGGTAGACAACCCCAAAAAACAGTTTCTTTGCCACTCCATAGCAAAAATATAGGTAGGACGTTTTGGGCTGAAATTTGCAGGGTGGCAAGCCCTTTTCCCACAGATGTGCCTTTTACTGGTTTAGTAAAACATTTCACAGTGGTTCCATAGTTACAGCACTTCGAAGTTTCAAATTTGCCCATAGAATAACATTGTGGTGGCCATGCCACCTTTTGGTGGCTATAGCTCGAAAACGATTCAAAATAAGGATTTTTCACCAAGTGCAGCTTAGTACAATGTAATAAGCATGCCTGGAGGTTTCCAGGTCATGATTACAACTGTGGTGGAATTTTTCTGAAGTTTCTATGGTTACTCACGTGGAGGATGCAGAGAGTAATAGTAAATGGAGTCCACTCCGAAGAAAGGGGAGCTACTAGTGGGGTACCGCAGGGTTCAGTACTGGGATGGGTCATCTTTAATGTCTTTATTGGTGACATTGCAGAGGAACTGGAAGGAAAAGTATGCCTCTTTGCAGACAACACAAAGATCTGCAACAGAACTGATACACAATGGGGGTGGAAAGGATGAGAAGGGACTTGGCAAGGTTGGAGGAATGAACGAAAGTATGGCAGCTTAGATTCAATGCAAAGAAATGCAAAGTAATGCACCGGGGAAACAAAAACCCTGGGGAAGAGTACACAATATGGGAGGAGGTACTAACAACAACAAAAATGGAACGGGACCTGGGGGTAGTCATATCAGATGACCTAAAGGTAGGCAAGCAACGTGAGAAGGCAGTATGGAGGGCTGGGGGGATACTGTGATGCATAGGGAGAGGCATCACCAGTAGAAAACAAGAAGTTGTTATCTCTCTGTACAGACAGTTGCTGAGACTCCATCTGGAGTACTGCATGCAGTTCTAGAAACTCCATCTCCACAAGGACATAGACAGGATGGAGGCAGTCCAGAGGAGGGCAACTAAAATGGTGCAGAGTCTATGCCAAAAGCCATATGAAGAGAGATCTAAAGGAGCTTAATATGTATACCTTCAAGGAAAGAAGGGAGGGGGGACATGATAAAAACTTTCAAGTACCTCAAGGGAATCTACAAAGTTCAAATAGCATCTTTCAGAAAATGAGATGTGCAAGAAAACGGGAGCACAATTTGAAGATTGATGTTGCCTACCTTGACTTCAGCAAAGCTTTCGACACTGTTCCACTTAGAAGATTGATAAATAAGCTGGGTAGGCACGGGGTGGGTCAGAAGTTGGTCAACTGGGTGGCAAACTGGCTGATGGGCAGAAAACAGAGAGTGGTGGTAAATGGTATACAGTCAGAAGAGATGCAAGTCACAAGTGAGGTACCTCAGGGATCAGTCCTGGGGCCAGTCCTCTTCAATATCTTCATTAGTGACATTGCAGATGGACTAGAGGGTAAGGCTTGTCTGTTTGCAGATGACACCAGGATCTGCAACAGAGTAGATGATCCAGATGGGGGTGGACAGAGTGAGAAGAGATCTGGATAAACTAGCAAAATGGTCAGAAGAGTGGCAACTGGGATTTAATGCAAAGAAGTGCAAGACCATGCACATAGGGAACAGAAACCCTGAAGCCACCTATAGGCTGGGAGAGGAGTTGCTGGCAGTCACAAAGGAAGAAAGGGACTTGGGCATCATCATTACTGATGACCTGAAATCATCCAAGCAGACCTCTAAAGCAGTAGGTAAGGCTAGGGGGAATGTTAGGGTGTATTAGTAGGGGTATCACAAGTTGTAAAAGAGAAGTAATAATCCCTCTTTACAAGACACTGGTTAGGCCCCATCTGGAATACTGCATGCAGTACTGGAGGCCACACCTTCACAAGGACATTAACCAAATTGAGGCAGTCCAGAGAAGGGCAACCAAAATGGTGCAGGGACTGCATCAGAAGACATATGAGAACAGATTAATGGAGCTCAAAATGTATACCCTTGAGCAAAGGAGGGAGAGAGGTGATATGATCAAAACATTCAAACACCTTAAGGGCATTAACAAGGTGAAAGAGTCTAACATGTTTAAATATAAGAAAAACAGCAGGACAAGAGGACACAGCATGGCATTAGAGGGAGGCCGATTAAGGTGGAATGTGAGGAAATTCTTTTTCACGGAAAGGGTGGTGGATGCATGGAACGGTCTACCTCAGGAAATGGTGGCTATGAATACAGTGCAGGGCTTCAAACAGGCATGGGATAGGCATAAGGGAGCAATACAGATGAGTATGAATAGATAGGCCATTGACAGAGCAAAGGCCGATGGCACATTTATAAGGTAGAAAAAGAAATGGGCAGACTGGATGGGCCTTGCTGTCCTTATCTGCCATCAACTTCTATGTTTCTATGTAAGATAGAGGGGGGACCACTCAGGGGCAACGTGATGAAGTATTTTTTCATGGAGAAGGTGGTGAATGCATGGAACAGCCTTCCTGAGGAGGTTGCAGGGTCAAAAACAGTGGGAGGATTCAAGAATGCATGGGACAGACATATGGCAATTCTAGAGAGGGGTAGGAGGAAGTAGGCTGTTGGTTAACTAGGATCTGCAGCTTATCCAATAGGTAGAGAAATGAGCAGATTAGGTGGGCCAAGCAGTCCGTATCTGCTGGCAAAGTCTATGTTTCTGTGTTTCTATGTTACTGAGTTATTGCCAGATTTGCACCACAAGGGTTACTTGAAATGGCTGTAGACCTGCGCTATGTCTCTATACTTATGGATAGATGGCCCACATATGGATACCATTATGCAATAATGGGAGCTCAGAGCCCTCCATTATGTTGTGCTGGGAGTGCAGAGCCCTCCCACAGGGAAATAACGGTTCATTACAATGTCTATACACTTATGGATAGATGGAGTGCAGGGTCCATAGGGCCCTGTGCTCCTACAAATGGATTCCATCATCGATAGATGGCAGCATCATGGGAGCATAGGACCCAGAAGGCCCTGCGCTCCCATAATGACATATGGGTAAATAATGCTTTCTCAAAAGCAAGGGAAATTCATTGCAAAAATTCCCATTAATGCATCATTTAGGGTTTCTATCAGAGCTACAAAAGTCTGGAAATTCGATATTCAGGTTACCAACCCTATGACCCCTCTGCTCCCCCACGCCACATACCAACAGGTGTTGGGGTGTCCCTTGGGGTCATCAGGCCTAACTCTCACCCCGTTCTCCAGTGCTGGGAGTGCAGGGCTCTTCCACAGGGAGATAACGGTTCATTACAATGTCTATACACTTATGGATAGATGGGAGCGCAGGGCCCATAGGGTCTTGTGCTCCCACAAATGAATTCCATCATCGATAGATGGCAGCATCATGGGAGCGCAGGACCCAGAAGGCCCTGCACTCCCACAATGATATATGGGTAAATAATGCTTTCTCAAAAACAAGGGAAAGTCATTGCAAAAAAAACCCCTTAATGCATCAGTTAGGGTTTCTATTACAGCTACAAAAGTCTGGAAATTCGATGTTAGGGTTAACAACCCTACAACCCCTCTGCTCCCCCACCGCCACACACCAACAGGTGTCGGGGTGTCCCTTGGGGTCATCAAGCCTAACTCTCACCCCATTCTCCAGTACTGTACCATATGAGATTTCTTACACATGAAATGAGGTGAGATAGGCCTGATGACCCCAAGGAACACCCTGATGCCTGTAGGTGTGGGGTGAAGAGGGTGGCGAAGTGTTGGTAACCCTAACATCGAATTTTCAGACTTTGGCTGTAATAGAAACCCTAACTGATGTATTACCCGAGTATTTTGCAATGTGTATATATATATATATGTATATGTATATACAGTATATATATCAGAGCACGACCGCACACCTGCATTTACCCCCTCCAAAACAATTTGACATTTTATAAGAAGATAAACCACTCTGAGGTGTTGTCTTGCAGTGTGACTCTGATATCACATACGCTTTGGGTGGTTAGACGGACTCGGCCTGCGGCCTCGTGTGTAACAATGCACACCAAGGCGTGCTTATATCAGAGCACGACCGCACACCTCAGAGTGGTTTATCTATTACATACTGCTGCCACAGGTCCTTCACCTGTGAGACAGAGAGCTGGGAATGGCACTGGGATGTATGCAGTGCTAGTACTTCTCAAGCTCCAGTGTCGTTGTTTAGCTACTTCAGCTCATGTGGCTTGCAAACTATTCTGACATGCTTAGTGTGTGCTCCCTGTAAAAAGTGTTGTATTATGACATTGAAGTGATGAAGGGAAACTGAGTTCCTCCAGATCTGCTCTGTTCAAAACACTGAATTTTATCATATTAACTGAACACAAATCCTGCATTGGCCAAAATCTAACTCCAGAGAAGGACAGCATCCAGTGAGGGAGCTTTGGCCACTATACATTTTGAGCTAGTCATTGGCTAGCAACTATACACATCCCTGGTGAAACTGAGGAACATACTTTAATTTAATATTCAAATGTGTATTCCAAAATTTTGTTAAACAGTCATTTCTGTTTACTACAGAAGTGCAATTCACTGCTAATAAAGAACAGCATAGCTGCAAAATCTTGTATCATATAGGTGATACTTTCCTGTTGCTTCATTTTACTCCTTATTGTTGCAAGGAAAAACCTTTGCAATACTTTCATGTCTTCTAGTACTAATTTACATTTTTTCTCCTTATGTCCCTGAATGCCTATAAACCTTTCACCACAAAATAATTACTGAACTATAGCATGAAAGTCAAAACCTAATGACAGAAGGCAGTTCTTCATAGGCCACTGTATAAACCAATTGACATTTTATGCAGCATTCCTCCTTTGAAGTGCAACACTTAAAGTGGCATCCAATATTCACACAGCAGCAACACTGCTGTATATTCCACATGCTGTACCTGCCCTATGACTCCAGGTACAAATTCAACCCGTACCATACTTAGATGCTTACTTCAGTGCCTGTTTTTTTAACAACTGTTCTGTCTGGTGTGTCTAAATTGGAAAACTTTCTGTGGCATCACACAAAAAAGGTTTTGTCCTGTAACTATTTATTAATCTATATAGCCACACACATTGCATCACTCCTTGCTCAAGGAGTCAGGATCCAGAACTGTCCAAACAGATTCAAACCCAAACTGTTTGACTGCTTCCACTTCTCTTACGTAGTTGCCCCTAACAGTCAGATCTTTCCACCAACTGGAGAAGCAGCTACAAGTAGATAAAATTAATGCACTAACAGTACCCCAAACCCAGATAGTCCAGACATGAGAGGATAGGTAGGCAGTTTGTGCCTAAGAATGAATTCTTCTAGAAAAAACAGGAACCTTTTCTTCTAGTAACAAGGATTCAGCTTTATCTATATGCATTTCATTGACTACTAGCAGAACCACTGGGAGGAGGGAAGTACTGAAGATATTTGGGAAACGCGCTCTTCAGCACAGCAGAACAAAAGTCTGAATCCTGAAGGTATTGGAGATCTACACAGTGGTGAAAAATGAAAATGTGAGTGGGCACCAAGGTAGCTGCTTTGCAGATTTCAGCAATGGAAATGAATTTAGAAGCTGCCACTGATGTGGCTATATCCCTGCTACAGTGGGCATGCTGTCCTGTTGGGGCAGGGTGCAATGTAAGAATACAGCAATTAGTAATATTGGAGACTATCGACTGTGATAGGGTCTTTTTAACCAGGGGAAGACCTGAACAAGTACCACCATAGATGACAAATAGCTGTTTGACTGAGCCTGTGATTGGCTCCGTCCAGCTTAAGTAGATGTTTATTGCCTTTTAACATCCAGATGGTGAAGGGTTGTCTCACTCTTGCTAACATGTGATATAGGAAAGAAATTTGGGAGTGCAATGGACTGGTTCACATGGAACTTTGAGACAACCTTAAGCATGAACCATCCTTATACCCTGAGCAAGTCACTTAACTGCCCTTTGATCCCAGGTCGCACCTGTAAAAAAGCTTTCAGCTTAGTGTGCTAGTCCTGGTTAAACAACTAACAAAACTTAAAAACTAAGTTAAGGTCCTTAGTGGGAATAGGGTACTTAGGGTACTTATAAAGGGAATATAAATGCTTTAGCACTTTCAGACATTTCTTAAAAATAGGCACTGACGTCTTTCGAAAGAGTCCTTTGTCTTAACCTGTATGCCAAAATGTCTGGGAGGTGCACCATCAGTGAAGTAGTTTTCAGCCCTGAAGACACCAGTAACAGCAGGCAGTCTAGTAACATGGTTACTGTGCAGAATAGAATATTTTGGAATAAAAATCTTTTCCATTTGAAAGTGTAGGCTTTTTTTGATAGCAGCTTTTCTAGAAACCATCAGTACGTCCTGAACTTTCTCTGACAGTGAAAACTCCTGACATTCTATCCTGTCAGGAGCCATACCTTCAGGTGTAAACTGGATGTCCAGATGGACTATTTCCCCTTAGACCTGGGTAGAAGACCCTGCCTGAGGGGAATGGGGATGGGCTTGTAGATGCTCAGGTGAAGGAAGTCTAAGTACCAGATCTAATGGACCCAATCCAGAGCTGTCAGAATCATCAAAGGATGGTCTTAGCAAAGCTTTAAGAAACCTTCCTTCGCAGGTGAAGGCCAATGCTTCTGCCTCTATGGTTCCTCTTTATGGTGGCCTTGAGTAGAACATTGGAAGCTTTCTGTTTCCCAGGAGGCAAACAGATCTATCTCAGAGTCCTCCACTCCTTGAAAATGTTATTTATGCCCTCCTGGTTCAGAGATCACTCATGAGTTATGGTCTGTAGGGGTTAAGACTCTCTGCCAAACTCTGTCATATGAGCTGCATGGATATGAGAAGAAGTGGAGTAGGATAGTTCCACAGGTTCAGGGCTTTCTGACTTAGGCTGAATGACTTAGCACCTCCTTCCTTCTTCAGGTAAAATATTGCATCGGTGTTTTGCATGGCAACTGGAACTGTTCCCCCATCAGAAGACTAACATATCTGAAGGACCAGGTGAAATGCTTATATCTTCAAGAAATGTATATGCAGGGAGGTTTTCTTTTTGGATCAAGTTCTGTGCATGGCTTCCTGACTGAGATAGGCTCCCAACCTGTCGACAAGCATCTGTGTCCTGGTGGATAGTAGGATGAGAGGTATGGAATGGGATACCAACTCTAAGGTTCTGTTTCACCTGGTACCAATGTAGGGCCTCCTTAAGGTTTGATATCACCTCTAACTTGTGATCTATGTGATCTGTCCTTTGAAATCACACTTGCTTGAGTACTGCCTTATGTGAAGCTGAGCCCAAGGAACAACTAATGTGGTCACAGCCATCCAGCCCAAGAGTCAAGGGAACTCCCTGTCTGTGCACTTCTCACCCACCTGAAAGGATCCAGCAAAGAATATCAGGTGCAAGACTTGCTCTATGGACCAGAGTGACTTGGCTAGGATTGAATCTAGTTTCATCATTGAATGTGATGTTCTGAGTTGGGATCAGTATAGACAGTTCTATATTTAAAAGTAATCCTAGCTTCTGAAAGTTATCTACTATGATGTCCTGCGCTCTCACAGCTGCTTCTGACATACCAGACTTGAACAGGCAGTCATCAAGATATGGATGCACCGTTAACCCTTTACCTTAGACTTAGGCTGCACTCACCAAGAGTCATTGGGTAAAAACCCTGAGAACCGAGGAGTACAAATAGCAAGCCTCCGTATTGGTGTGTTTTGTCTCCTAGTCTGTACTGGTATGTTCTGTCTTCTAGTCTGAACCTGAAGGATTTCTGTTGGGATGATCTTATGGAGATGTGCACATATACTGTACGTCCTTCAAATATAAGGAGCAGAACCAACCTTCTTCTTGGAGTGACAGGATTATCTCAGTCAAAGATACCATCTTGAATTTAGTAAATGTCAAAATGTTCAGACCTCTGAGATCTAAGGTGTGCCATCGTCCTCTTTGACTTTTTGGAAATCAAGAAGCATTAGGAAATAAATAATGTTGGTATTTTGGTCTCTAGGACCTCCTGCTTCTACAAGCAGAGGCTTTAAAGTTCCTTTCTTAAGCATTCCTGCTCAAGGTCACCTTACCATACACTTGTGAGGAGAGGTGATACAAATTTCAGACTCAGACATTCCCTGACAGTCTTGAACACCCATTTGCCTGTGGCAGAGTCCATTTTTGGAAGATAGAGCGGGTCTCTTGTCCTAGTGTCCTGTTAGCCCATCTCATACATTGGCCTGTAGTGGACTGGATATTTCACTGAATCAGTGGTTGTACACCGATTGCTCGTGCTGATCAGGCAAACTGACATTCAGTATGGTCTTACAATCCAGGAGACAGAATGGAGGAAAGGAATAAATGAAAGCCGAGGAGACTGAAGAACTTAAGGCAGAGCTAGAAGAATTGCTTTTGCACTACTCAGTACCTCTAGTACTTTGAATTAATATTTGTAGTGCAGGTACTGTAGAATAACATATTATGTGAGCTATTTCAGTTCAGTGTACTCCTTTCCCTTGCACAATGATTTGCATATCCATGATGTTTTGCACTGGGTGTAATGCTTTATAATGCATGCATGTATGTGGCTGAGTGAGATTTATCAGAAAGTATACAAATTAGAAACTCTGCTTGTATCATTTATGCATTCTACATACTACCCTTCTTGCAAACTGCCTTACTGTTATGTTGCTTCCAGGGCATCTTCGGTCAGCTGTTATGGGCGTCTCATACATTAGTCTTAGCAGACTGGCTGCTTAACTGAAAGAATGATTGCACTGTAACACGTTGTCATGATCATCAGCATGGTCCTGCAGTCCATGAGATGACATTTAAGAGCTAGTGGATTGGATTGAATGGTTTTCCTTTCTGTTTCATGTATATACTCTGTTATGGACAGTAGATTTCATATATAAAAGTGATTAAGCTAAATGAGTATGGCAATTTTTTAATCTCACAGTTTTGATAAGTTGTGGATCCTCAAGAAATGTGCAGCACCATTCATGAATTGCAGACAAGAAATGACACTATGGGGGGAAGCTGTGTCCGTAGGTTGGTGTAGTGGTCCATCTGTGTCACTGCTAGCTATGGTCATTGTCTTTGGTTGTGGTACCTTTTTTAAGAGGCAGTAAATCATATTCTGCTGATATACTGTACATACTGTATTGTACTGAGCAAGTCAAATAAACTGTGTCTGTCTATCTGTTTGCTATGCACTATTTTTTCTTATGCAGCTAGATCACAGGGGAAATGTCAGTGCATCCTCCTCTTACATGCCATCCCTCCAAAGCCCGAAGCCCAAAGTATGTTTTAACTACTTTCTGAAATAATAAAGAAATCCCAGACTTAATGCAATATAGAATAGTGAGCATCAGTACAAATACCATGCCTAAGTGCCTACCCGAGCCACTGCTATCTACATTTGCCCCACTTTCCCACCCAGTTTGTTTCTTTTTTTACATAGAAATGAACTCGCAGTACCTGTTACAGTCTCTCTCATTCTGTTACATGCCAGCAATCCTACTCAAAATCTGGTATCCTCTCCCTACCACCACAGCACTGGAGCAGTATTTTTTCCTCAGCAGTTATTTATTATTATTTTTTTCAAGCATGCACCCAAACTGTGATGTCACTGTCTTGCAGTCTGATTTATGATCCCAACCCACATGTTAATGAGCAGTCTGTCTCTCTCTCTCACTCTGTTAATAGAGGCTTTTTTAATTTGAGCAATTTTTTTTGTTTTCAAAAGAAGCACTCCAGCACCCCCTGTCTTGCAGTTCCATTGATTCTGACCTCTGTGTCCACAGATGGTCTCTCTCTGCTTTACAAACAACAACAAAAAAATACAGATTTCAAGGGGAGAGTCAAGAAAAGACTGCTACAGGGAGGGCAGCACTCTAGAGTTTTAGCTGGATTCATTTCACAACTCAAGATCAAAATGTGGCCATGTTTAAATTACCCATGCCTTCCGTGATCACCACCCCAAGGGACCATAACCTGTAGGCAAAGAGGGGCTATTGACCTGCTAGCTGTGATTCTTGAACCTAGACCCAGTGCTGCTGCTATGCATATGAAACATCCTGCTGCTAGTGGGTCTCTCCTGAAGGGCGAAATTTTTTAATTTTAAATGTCATTCTGACACTCAGGCATACACCAGAAGCAGTAGTCCACTACAAAGGGAAATTATACAATGAAAATCATGTGCTGAGTCAGCTCAATTCATTGCTGCAAACTGTCCAGGAAGTGGCCAGGATGAGTATGTAAGACACTGATGGAGGAAAAAAAATACTGATTAAAAAATGTACAGTTTTCTGTCCCAAACACTGGCAGATAGAATTAGTGTTTGTGATTAAAGCAATTATTGACACTGCTGAAGAGTTACAGGTCTGATTTCCTTCCTTGTTGGACAAGATACAAAAGAATAATTGTCTGTCTGTTAGATCAAAAGAGAACAATACACAAAACAG
This sequence comes from Neoceratodus forsteri, assembly GCA_016271365.2. Classification (NCBI taxonomy): domain Eukaryota; kingdom Metazoa; phylum Chordata; order Ceratodontiformes; family Ceratodontidae; genus Neoceratodus; species Neoceratodus forsteri. Next base: position 1,114,951,322 of record CM028131.1, read on the forward strand.
TAATTATGTGCCAGTTTGACAAATTAGGTTAGTCTACATAGCCAGAACACATTATTTGCCACAATCTGCTGTCTAATACTGTCTGTAAGATGAAATCCAGTCTACTGTACCCTGCTTTAAGATAGTGGCTTCCAGACTGCACTTCCCCCCATAATGTCACTTCCTGTTTGTAGTGAAGCATCCATTCACTCCCACGCTGCTACATTGAACACAGTCACACATTCAGGACTAGACAAAATAAAGACATGAAACAAAAGGTAACTGCAAAAATGACACTTTAACATTCTCAACATGATTAATGTATACCTAATCCCATTTACATTCAAATGAAAAGGCACTCCAGTCCACTAGCTCTTTAAAGAAAAGTTTACAAGATGGAGTTGAAGAGATTGAAGAAATTAAGGTGAAGTAACAACACTTGCTTTGCACCTCTCAGGAGCATTAGTACTTTAATCAAACACTTGCAGTGTGAGAACTATAGAATCGCAGAAACGTCACATTTATGTAATGCTTTTCATATACTGTATGTCCCAAAGTGATTTAAGAGCAATTTATTTACACCGCCTACCCTAACTGAAATGCCACATCTGATTTCCCATGGAGAACTGCTTCTGCTGGGGACAACCTGATGGCTGTCAGTACCGCTGGTACTTTGGTTTATGTTTGTGCTTTACATTTTTTGTTGTTCTACTTCTGCTTTGTATTTTAACATTTTGCTTTAGCTTTGCTTTTTTTTGTTTGCGTTTCATTATTTTATTGTTTCTTTACTGTTCGTGTTTGCAGCATAATTTTTGTGTGCTTTGCACTTCTGGGTCTTATTAGATGGAGAGTGAGGGGGACTGCCACAAAATGGCTGCATGGGAACCTCCTAGCCCTTATGCGTGCAAGAGACAAGTGTTGGGCTCACTTCAAATGCACGTTTGGCTCTCCCCTCCTAACCATCTTCCAACAGTATAGGAAGTTCAGAAACGAGTGCAAAAATGCCATCAGGGTGGCAAAAAGTGAATATTGTAAATCTGCCCTGCTTAGCTCTGCTAAGGGCCCACAAAGGTTCTGGAGGAACATGAAAAACTTAGACAGCAGCTCCTCCAACTTGGGAGTTTCTGATACGATCATTGGAGGGTCAAGTTTTAATAATCCACTCTTGATTGCTAATGCTTTAAATTCCCACTTTTCGGACTTGTGTGCGCTTACCTCCTTTTTACCTGATGTAGGGGATATTAGAGGCCCCTCAGCCGCTGTCCCTCAGGAGGCTCACCCCTCTCACCCATTATTTTATCTAAGGTCTGTGTCTGTTAAGGAGATGCAGAAACTTCTCTCTGGTCTCTCCCCACACTCCAGTGCTGGCCATGATAACATGGAGCCCAAGCTTCTGAACCTGGGTGCTCTCTACATTGCCATCCCAGTTGCACAGATCTTCAATCTGTCCCTAGACACTGGTGTTATCCCTGGTATTTGGAAAGTAGCAAGGATTGTCCCCGTTCCAAAGCAAGGTAACCCCAAAGTCCTGAACAACTATCGCCCAATTGCCATCCTATCAGCCATTAGTAAACTCTTAGAGAAAACTGTGGCTGAACAGCTTACAGAGTATATTCAGATTCATGAGTTGCTGTCCCCTGCACAGCATGGATATCGTAAAGGGTATGGCATGACTACTGCCCTTGTCTCTGTCTCTACCAGTATCAGGGCAGCCATGGACCAGGGTGAACTCTTTGGGGCTATATTCATAGACTTATCCAAGGCCTTTGACCTTGTAGACCATGCATTACTCTGCTTACAGATGCAGTCCTTAGGCCTGTCCCCCCTGCCTTGAGTTGGCTGAGAAACTACCTCCAGGGCAGAATACAGCACGCTAAGTTCAACAAGGTCCTCTCTGACCCCACTCCGGTGACCTCTGGTGTCCCACAGGGATCAGTTTTGGGGCCCCTTCTCTTTTCTGCATTTGTTAACAACCTCCCTGCTGCTGCTTCCAACTGTAGTGTCACCCTTTATGAAGATGATCTTGCCATCCTTGCACATTCCCGAGACATTGGGGTTCTTAACCTTCAGCTGAGTGAGGCCTTTAAGAATACTCAAGCCTGGGTAACATCGCACAAGCTGGTCCTTAATCTGAAAATAACTCAGGCCATGCTCTTTGGGTCAGCAGCCAAGACGAAGCCCTCCCCTGTCCCTCTATGTGTCAGTGGTGTGGATGGCTCTCCCCTCCTAACCACAGTTTCAATAAATTACCTTGGGGTTACACTTGACCCCCAACTCGACCTGAAGAGTCACATCCTAAATGTTTGCAGAACCGTAAACTGCAAACTGGGTCTTGCCTACAGGGCAAAGAAAAATTTGACATCTGCAGCTCGCTTGGCACTGGCCAGAGGTGTGCTGCTCCCTTCACTAAGCTATGGCCTTCTCCTGTTCACTGGCACCTCCAAGGTCCACCTTGCCAGATGGAACACGACCTATAACAACATCTGTCGCTTTGCCCTGGTTGTCCCACGTCTCACCCACCATTGTAAGTTATACGACAAACTGAGCTGGCTTTCACCAGCCAATCACTTGAAATATGGGTTGGGCTGCTTCATAGAAAAGGTGCTCAGAACTGGCACACCACTGAGGCTTGCGCAGCTTCTCAGGGTTCGGCGGTGCTCAAAGTTCCGTATACTCGAACCCTAATGGGGGATAGGGACTTTGCTACATGTGCTCCGAGGCTATGGAACTCCCTTCCTGACCGTGTATGTTCCTCCCCCTCCCAACTGTACCTCCAGAATTCCCTGTGGGAGCACTTGAAACTGTCCTCAGTGTGTGGGTGTCCCAAGCCACCCTAACCTGGTCTCCAAACTGGTCCCACCTGACCCACTGCCTATTGTCCTTTAACTCTGGGTAGCATGTGATTGACCGCCATCTGCTTATGAATTAAGTGGCCCTGGTAAACAGGGTCACTCATGCAATGTAATTACCATTGAATGTGTTAGTCTATCTATTCTGTATGTATATGTATATTTTACTATTACTGCTCACTGTAGACTATCTATGTTTATCTTGCTCTCTTGTAACTCTGTACATTGCCCCTCTTGTTGTTATGTACCTTGTTTGAACCTGCATTTTCATTGTACTCTCCTGGGCCGTACCTGAAAATAGGCATACAGATTGTCTAGTGTACCAACCTGGTCAACAAAAGCTAAATAAATAAATAAACAATACCAGGGGTTGGGGAGTATGAGCATTTGTATTCAATTTATCCCTACTTCTGTGTCAGGAAGTACCTGATAGATTACATGTCAACATCTCTAGCTGCAGGAGCATCACAGACAATGATATGTCTGATCAGGATGGGGGGGCACTAGTCAATTCACATGCATTACTGACTGGGCTAGGATGCGTAGGCATCAGGATGCAAGAAAGAAATAGAAAAACAAACAACGGCTCCTACTTAAGGATATTTTTTATCTCCAGTGCCACTTCCCGAAATGCTTCAGACTCTGCCTGGCCTAGGAATTTCATGTCAACACTACAGAAGACTAACAAAGGTAGATGGTGGTAAGCCACAGAGTGTCCAAGCAAGGTTAAGATTTGGGCCAAAGGGAGAAGATTAGGCTGACATGGTGAAGCTGGGGACCACTTTCATATGCAGGACATTGGGGTAACTAGAAAATGAATAAAACCAGATGTCCAGACTGTTGACACTGGTTGAAGCATTTTGCATTATCATGCAGAAGACCCACATTCACTCCCTTGCTCCAAGCCTTTGGAGTCTCAGATGTGTTGCTAAGACAGGGTATTATGACAGTATGGGGAAAGAGGGAGACATTCTGCAGTAGTAATGCTTCCTACAACAGTTGGTGATATAAAACTAGAAACACAGGTTACCATGTGCTGTTGGTCAGTGCCCGCTTAGTGAAGGGATACTGAGAGGTGACTCCAGTTGAAAGTGAAAAGCAGGTTTACAGGGAATAACAAGGAAAAAGCTGTCCTGGCACATCCAATGGCACCCACAACACACCCATGTTACCTGGACCCAACACTGACTCTGTGATCCCTTCCATGCCATCACCAAGCAAAGCAGTCTGCTTCCCCATGGTGCCAACAGGAGGACTCATTTGCTGGAATACATTTGAAGCCTCTGACAAACAAGCTAACGGGATATCAGGAAGTAGTTACCATAGAACTGTGGAAAGTATACACCGGCACTGGATATTGGCGAGCCTTAAGAAATGAGGGCAAGTAAACTGAGTTGTACTGGGGTAATCAGTGAAGTAGGAAAAGAGCCACCTGAATGCAGTCTCAGCAAGTCCCCCCCCCCAGTTTGTCCAGGTAGAAGGGGTGGTCCACAGTATAGAAAGACCTGTCAAGGTTGATGAAGATGGCAGCAGTAATCTGGCCCTGATCCCTCCACTTTTGGACAGAATTAGTGACCTGTAGTTGGGAGAATCAGTGGACTACAAACTGGAGGGGGTAGAGGAAGGAGAATGAGTTCTTGAAGGATTAGAGTTAAGATAGGACACATTTTACTTCAATATGATCTACAGCATGGAGATGAGACTATGTTTACTCAGAGAGGAGGAGGAGTCTCCTCCTTTGTGTAGGTAGAGGACACTGACTTACTTTTAAGCCCAGGGAACAGTAATGACATGGACGGAGAGGTTGAGAAGTGCAGCAACAAGGATACCAACTGCAAGGGCTGAAAGACGAAGCTCAGTTCCTCCAAAATACCAGGACTGTGTCCCTTGTAGTGATTTAGGGAGAAAAACACAGAAAGGGTGTCCATGGGAAAGATATGGAAAAAAAAACAAGAAGGTGGGGTGGAGAATGTGGAGGAAGGGCTGGGGGGAGTAGAAGGCTGCAAGGAGGGAGGATAAGGATGAGGAGAGCTTGTGGAAGAGAGGGAGGGAAGAAGGCATGGGAGGTGAAGAAAGTATAGAAAGATGCAGAAACCTCAACAGGGTCAAAGAAGGGAGAGTGCCAGCTTGAGGACTAGGCTACATTGACTGAGTTGGTGGACTATCAAAAATAGACTGAATCACCTTTCAGAACTTGGCTGGTGAGTTAAGGTTGCTCTGAAGGTTTTTGGAGAACTAATTCTCGTTGGCTTCCATGGTAGCCTTAGTGCTGGCTTTCCAAAGTCATTGTACCTCAGTAAGACTTCTGGAGAATCAGACATAATGTAGGCCACTGGTATAGTTACAGGCTTTAAAGGGAATGTGTACCATTCCCTGTGTGATTATTCTGAAGATACTATAAGGAGCCAATAATTTGGTTGATTGCGAAAAAGGCTTTGCTCATTACTGTCCATGTTGTTGGTACACTAAATGACCAGGCAGGCAGCATCAGCTGCCCTGTGGTCCAGCCACATGAATTGGAGCTGAGTCAAGTTATAGCCAAATAGTTGTTCAACATGTGAGAAAGACCACAGCTGTACCTTTTAGCATCCGCAAACAATGCTAAACTGCCACTGTTCTGCTTGCTTACTCCAGGGAATGGAAATGTGTGGTAAAATCCACTTTTCATTTGTTAGAAAGGGATATTGTTCTATACCTTTCCTCTCTATCTGCCTCTAATTCAGAGGGTCTACATCAACCTCATGGAACCAGCCAGAAAGAGCGTGTTAGCACCCTTGTGACCCAGGTAGATCTGGTCTCCACTAACGTGGGAGCTGGCAGTAGAGGCTCAGTTCCCTTTGCCCCTCCAGCTGGGTATTCTGTCCCAGAATAATTGTACACTGCTGCATCTGGATCCCCAGTCCCTGTGGCCACATGCCTAGCTCCTGAGGACATACAGGTCTCTTGGTTCAGAGTCTTAGCTGAGGTCTCAGCTGTTAGGCTTGCTGCTAGGAGATCTTCCCACAAGCACACTGAAGTGGAATGTTTTACTATGGGGCACCAAGTGACATCTTTGGATCCTTTTATTTGCCCTGAGCAGAGAGTCCTAAACTATCTCCTGATTTTGCCTCTGTCAGAATTGCAGTACTCCGCAGTAAAGGTTCCCCTCTAGGCCATTTCAACTTTTCATGCCCCTCTCCAGAACAAGACAGGGGCCCAGCTGGATGTGATTCACAGGTTGCTGAAAGGCCTATTGCATGTGGCTCCTGTGGTTTACAGCCAGTCCGATAAAACCCAGCACTTAAAACTCAAAAGCCTGGAAGAATAGTCAGAAACTCAGTTCTTGCAAAATGTGTTAAACACCTTTTATTAAATCCAGGAATCTAGTAACACAGTGAAACAGCATGATTACTCCAATACCCAAGCACTTCGACCAAAGTCTTTGTCAGGGGGATTGCAAGCCTGTTACAGTTTGGGACATGAACATTGTGCTTGAATCATGGCTGAAAGCCCTTTCAAGCCTGTGTCTCACTATGCCATGAAGTATTTGTCCAGAAAGACATTATTCCTTGTGGCTTTATCTCAGCCAGGGGTGTGTTGGAACTGCAGACCTTGGTTCATGCACCTCTTTTTCGGGTGTTTCACAGAGGGTGGCATTCCATAGTCATACTAAATTCTTGTCTAAGGTGGTGTCTAATTTCCCATTAAATCAGTCTATTGATTTTACTTCCCTTTCCCTCAGAACCCAGGGGTAATTCTGTTTCTAAACAGTGCCACTCCAAATGGATCTCCTTCTGTATCTTGCTCTGCTACAGGCAGGTAAAACATGCCCTGTCTGGCACTGTTACAGGGCACATAACCATGGACTTAGCGACTTCGATGGTCTGTTTTAGGTCTTTTTCGGCTTCTAAGATTTACTGTGATGCTTCCTAGCACAGAATTCTTTTAATTCTTTTATTCATTACAAATCGGGTTTACAACCTTTGAGTCAGAGACTCATTTACAAAGGCACCTCATTGCGGGGGGAGGGCAGACATCAAGACAGTTATTATAGTGCAGATTAAAACAGAGGATAACAATACAAGTGCAGTAAAAGGAACATTTAACATAGGTACAGTTAGGTTACATAATGTAGTAGTTTGTATGTTACTTAGGTTACATAATGTTACAAAATTGTGAGTTACACTCATGGATATAGTAGGTCCTCAGAGAAGACAGTGGGTTACATTCCTGTTTGGACCTAGTAGGGAAGGGGTAGGTCTGGGGGTGGGAGAGGCTGTCTAGTGGACGTTATCGAGCCAGGGGGCAAGGCGGGCAGGAACCACAGTTTACAATAGGGGGTTAGTTGCACCTACAACAGCGGATATTAAAGATATGGTTTGGAAGGGATGTTTTGAAGGAGCCAATTTTTGGCAAGTTAGAGATGCAGTTAGGGAGGGAGTTGAACCAGGTGGGGGCCCAGTAGAGGAAGGATCTCTGGGCAAGAGAAGTCTTTGTTCTGGGCACCTTGAAAGTGGCCTTAACAGAGCTATGGGTGGTGATGGATGAAGATGGCTGCTGTAGGGAGATGGAGATCCCCAGGGGGGAGAGTCCTAGCAGATATTTCTTAGCGAGAAGGCAGGTCTGGTAGAGCAGTCACTCTTCAAAGTTGAGAAGATTGGTGGTAGTATAGAGAAGGTAGGTATGAGTTTGGCTGGGGGCACTGGTCAGGAGCCTACAGGCCTTATTGATGGAGAGTTGGATTTTGGAGAGGGCAGTGTTGTCAGCTGCAGCATAGATGGGCAAGCCATAGTCCACGAGGGACAAGACGGAGGAGGTGATGGCCAACCTGAGGGCAACTTGAGGCAGGCAGTCCCTGTGCCGGTATAGAAGGCCAATCCGAGAGTTAATGGTGGCTGACAGGGCATTAATGTGGGTGTCGAAGGAGAGGGCGGTATCGAATGTGATGCCTAGTTACTTGTATGTGGTCACTTGTTCTAGCAGGTGCAGAGTACTGGGGCTAATCAAGACAGGGGTATTTTTAGCTTTATTTTGGTGGTGGGAGAAGAGCATTGATTTGGTTTTCTTTAGGTTAATGACCAGTCTGCGGTCTCCAAACCACCTTTCGGCTTGGTTGTAAGCTTGCTGGAGGGATAACTGGAGGGAGATGGGATTGGGATGTGAGGCAATGAGGACTGCATCATCGGCGTAGAGGAGCAGTTTACCGGTACATGAGCTGGGGAGGATGTTGAGGTAGAGACTAAAAAGTATTGGACCCAGGATGGAGCCCTGAGGGACCCCGGAGTGAATGGAAAGAGTGCTGGAGAGGGAGATGCTGATCTTGACACACTGGGATCTAGCAGAGAGGTAGCTAGAGAACCAGGAAATGGGACCACCAGAGAAGCCAAGTTGGTGGAGAGAGTCGAGTAGAAGGGGATGACAGACAGTGTCAAAGGCCTTGGAGAGGACAATGAACACTGCTCCTGCAAGGCTGCCAGAGTCAAGAGCAGCATGCAGGTGTTGGGAGAATTCCAGGAGAGCCATGGTCATACTGTGCCCTGGGCGGAAACTGTGCTGCTCTGGGCACATAATGTCATACTTGGTTAGGTATTCAGAGAGCTGGATCAACACCACTTTTTCAAGGGCTTTAGAGAGTTGGGGGAGGATGGAGATGGGCCGGTAATTGTTGGGGGTGGATCGGTCCCAACTCTTATGTATAGGTGTGATTTCAGCAGTTTTCCAAGCACTTGGGAACTGACCCAGACATAGAAACCGGTTTAGAAGGTCAGTCAGGGGGACTAGGACTTCTTCCAAGACCATACGGAGGATCCTGGAGTCAAGGGGGTAACTGCTGGAGTTATTGCTGCCTAAGGCTTTTAGCAGGTGTGGCCTGGCTTCTTGGGGGGATAGGGTGCGCAGGTAGAATGGTGGGTGATGCAGGACTGGAAGGAGAGAGGTGGGGATTGGATCAAAGAAGCTTCTGGGGAGGACCAAGCTTAGGTCAGAGAAGGTAGTGTTAAGGCAATCGGCTATGAGGAGTGGATCTGTGGTGGGGGTGCCATTGATGGAGAGCTGAGATGGTGGTGGGGAGCGGGACTTCCCATTTAGCTCTTTCGTATTATCCCAGACAGTCCGGGCTGAACCCCAAGTGGAAGTGAGGGTGGTCTGGTAGTGCTCTGCCTTGGCCCGCCTAATGGCCTAAGTGCACTTATTGAGTTCTGTGTTGTAGGCCTGTCTGTCAAACGCCTTTCCAGATCAATAACTATACTAAGCATTACAGTCTGAATGTGTTCTGCTGAAGGAGGGCTTGGTTTGGCCTGACTGTCTTGCAAGGCCTATTCTCCAGAGACATCAATCCACTGTTCTCTTGGCCACCTAGTTGGGATTGGTACTGCATGGTAATTGTTCAGTGTACTATGGCCGTATGCAGATACCCACAAAGAAGATAGGTTTGTTACTACCAGCAACAGTAGATGTTTAGAGAGTGTATCCATAGAGCCGTACTTTTCCTACCTGCCATCCCCCTGGTGTGGTGGACCTTTACTTTCAACTAAATGGCAAGGCACTGTGCATTCAGTCTATTATTTATATCAGTGCCTCTGCTAGCAGTGTGGTAGGCAGTGTTTGATTCACCCCACTGCCTCTCTGTGCATAATTAGTGAGGTGACCCCAATCTCGCTGTTAGTAGATGTATGGAACTCCATTAGCTGACAACATAAGGTTGAAGTGGTTAGGGCCCATCCACATTATACAGAGGACAATGTGCGCCGAAGAAATGCATGTGGACATGTTGACATGGACGGCCCCAACTTGCGAAAGTCTCCTGTGAGGTCTTGATTCTGATGGCTTGCAGTCCAATGTATTATGGCTCTGTGGAGATCCTAGCAAAGATCTACTGTTACTGATAACAAACCTTTCACAGCAACATATACAGATCTGCTTTTCTACCCTGATTGTTGGATACATCAGATTTAATCCCATTGGCTACTTTGATGAGATATTAGAGCAGTAAGGATGTAGCACTAGAGGCAGATTCAAGTGGGGCACTTTTGAAATCAATATACTAATTAAAACAACAACATTCTGGCAAATCAAGTGTGTCATCATCCACACTTGGGACAGATAAAAGCCTTGTTTGCACAGTCACATTTGCACTGGAGTAACTCGATCACTCGGGTTGCTTCAGTGCAAATGTGACCATGTGGAGACGTACCCAATTGCGGTAAACTGTCCATTAAGCTGGTCCCACGTCCCTCTCAACCTCTCAAGCTGGGGACACCAGCCAGAGTGAGCGACTTACAGTGGATTAAACCACTGTGTGGACTGTCTGCGCCATTGCAACACATCCACTCTCTCCTTGCAGTGGTGAGTGACAGTCTGGCCTCCTGATGCATGGCTCCTCACCAATTCAGACTATAGTGGTGCAGAGAGGGGTCATGTGGACAGGCAGTTTGCCACTTGCTGCTGCTCATGACCACACTGCTGCAGTCAGAAAAGAGTAGCACTGCTGCCATGAAAACACGGCTAAAGACTGATCATGAATGAAGGTTATCCCAAGAAGGAAAGGCATAGACTGGGCAGCATTTGTGCACCCCTACTGACTGAGCAAGGAGTGGCATTGATGTTGTTAACTTCAGTCATCAAGTTGGAAAATAGGGGAAACAAAGATGGAGATCAGGGTTCATGTCTGAACCCTGGAATGCAACAGTGGCTGGATGTGCTCCAGTCAGGTCACAGAGCTAATTTGCTTAGCTATTCAGGGAGGAGGACAGAAGATGTCCAGCATTCATGCACCCCCTGTCTGCCATCCAACAAAGAAGTGCCATTGATGTCAGCTGTGAATGTTGCTGCTGCTCAGTTGCCCTCTTAGCCTGTTAGCTAGAGGAGGGGTGCAGCAGTGAAGACACTGATCATTGAGGTGGGGAACAGGGATATGAGGCAAAACAAAATAAAAAAAAAAATGTTAAAAATCCCATCTGCACTGTCCTAAGTGATTATTGTTGCCTGCTCCTGACAGTCACACTCACACATAGAAACACACACACACACACACACAGACACACGCACACACACAAAACTGATGTGCGCACAGCACATTCACACACACTAACATACGCACTGATATATAGGAGGAAGGCAGCATGATCTAGTGGTTAGAGCACAAAACTGTTAACCAGGAGCTTCCAGATTTGAATCCCATCAGATTCACTTACTTTGTGACTACAAGAAAGGAACTTGACCTTCCTGTACTTCAGTTTTTAGAGATGTAAAATTTGGTAGGAGTTGGGAATAGGAGCAAGACCCCCCACGCAAGACTGTGGAGTAACTTCCTAAACACTGTGTAGTGCTTTTTTTGCCATGCAAGAACCCCCCTGAGCTGTACAAATAACCTGATTTTCTGGTTTGAGGGAGTGAGATGGGGTTGGAGGTGGGTTTATCATTAGATGAATGCAGTGATCAGTAATCAGCATCAAGCCATTTAGCCAAACTCCTTCCGTAAGTTCAATGCTTTAGTTCTTTTCTCCCTCAGATCTGGAAAAGTGGACAGTTCTTTTTGCCTTTTGTACTGGAGCTCGGATTCAATTTTGTTAAAATAATTGGATAATGAATGCACTGGTGCCCTATAAGTTCTTATTGTTATTTTTTGGATGTTCATGCAGTGTCTTACACAAAAACTCCTGCTCCATTCGTGGAACTCTGTCAGCAAGGCAACCACCTGCTATGCCGATGACCCGAGTTCAGGAATGCACATGGAAATCAGAGGGCCAGCCAGGGAGGAGGAGGATTGAGCATCCTAGGGATCGCTCTCATCCTCCAGGGGGAAGGTAGGGATCATTGCTGGCACTTGCCTGACCCCCAATGGAGGCTGAGGATTGGAGCTCCAGAGCTCACACAGGGAAGGGCTGGGTCAGTGCTGACGTACATGTCTAGGTGTAATTGCACATCTACTGCTCTGCTGGGGGGGGGGAGTCAAAGGTGAAAATGACCAGGCACAGCATGAATGACACTGGCCTCCCCTGAAGCTCTGCACCACATCACAGGACCCCTCTCCTGCACTGGATCCATGTATCAGTGGGGTGGTGCCTGCTGTTGGAACCCCACCATGTGGGGGCTAAGCCATGGAGGATATAGGACCAAGGGTCCTCACCTGATCTGTGTCACCAGTGGCGTGGCACCCCTGATGACCCCCACCATGGGGGGTAAGTCATGGAGATGTTGGATGATGTAGGTCCCTTGGGTGTCATAGTGGCAGGGCTTTGGGAGGAAAATACATCTAACAAAAAATTAAAAACAAATGTCAACTTCATATGCTGAAGTGTTTATTATAACACAGAACAATGCAGCAATACGCTAACCCACACTCTCACAGGAGCCTCAACGTTTCATGCAGAAACATAGAATTTAATGGCAGATTAGAAAATTCAGGAAGACCAAGAGACAGATGGATAGGGAAAATTACCTAAGGTTGGCTAGTGAGGCAAGTAAGGAAGTTTAGCAAGCAAAGGCACAGAAGGAGCTACAGATACCTGAAGGAACTAAGAAGGGGGAGAAGGCTTTCTTTCACTACATAAGTGAGAAAAGGGACAAGAAGGAAAGGATTGTTAGGCTTAAGAAAGGGGTGGAGTGGGTGGAGGATAATGGGGGGAAGCAGAGATACTAAATGAATACTTCTGTTCTGTCTTCACCAGGAAGAAGGACAGACAGAGTGCCTTCAAGAGGGAAAAGAGGAGCAGGGGGAAGGGAACACAGATGTAGTGATAGAGGAGGATAGCTTGAGGGAGGGGCTGCTGGCATTGAAGGTGGACAAATCACCAGACCCGGATAGAGTATATCCAAGAGTACTAAAGGAACTGGATGAGGAGCTGGCATGGCCACTGGCAAACCTATTTAATAGTTCACTAGGGTCAGGTGTGGTACTGCAGGACTGGAGAACAGCACATCTAGTGCCCCTCCACAAAAGAAATCCCAAGGATGACCCAGGGAATTACAGACCAGTCAGTCTGACTTCCATTGTGGGCAAGCTCATGAAGGCCATATTAAAGGAAAGATTACATAGAAGCATAGAAACATAGAAGTTGACTGCAGATAAGGACCGCAAGGCCCATCCAGTCTGCCCATTTCTTTTTCTACCTTATGAATGTGCCATCGGCCTTTGCTCTGTCATGGCCTATCTATTCATACCCATCTGTATTGCTCCCTTATGCCTATCCCATGCCTGTTTGAAGCTCTGCACTGTATTCATACCTACCACTTCCTAAGGTAGGCCGTTCCATGCATCCACAACCCTTTTTGTGAAAAAGAACTTCCTCACATTACCCCTTAATCGGCCTCCCTCTAATCTCATGCTGTGTTCTCTTGTCTTGCTATTTTTCTTATATTGTAACATGTTACACTCCTTCACCTTATTAATGCCCTTAAGATGTTTGAATGTTTTGATCATATCACCTCTCTCCCTCCTTTGCTCTAGGGTATACATATTGAGCTCCATTCATCTGTCCTCATATGTTTTCTGGTGCAGTCCCTGCAGCATTTTGGTTGCCCTTCTCTGGACTGCCTCAATTTGGTTAATGTCCTTGTGAAGTTGTGGCCTCCAGTACTGCATGCAGTACCCCAGGTGGGGCCTAACCAGTATATGTAAAGAGGGATTATTACCTCCCTTTTATGACTTGTGATATCCCTACTAATACACCCCAACATCCCCCATCCTAGCCTTACCTACTGCTTTAGAGGTCTGCTTGGATGATTTCAGGTCATCTGTGATGATGATGCCCAAGTCTCTTTCTTCCCTTGTGATTGCCAGCAACTCCCCTCCCAGCCTATAGGTGGCTTCAGGGTTTCTCTTCCCTATGTGCATGATCTTGCACTTCTTTGCGTTAAACCCTAGTTGCTACTCTTCTGACCATTTTGCCAGTTAATCCAGATCTCTTCTCATTCTGCCCACCCCATCTGGATCATCTACTCTGTTGCAGATCTTGGTGTCATCTACAAACAGACAAACCTTACCAACCATACGATCTGCGACTGGCCCCAGGACTGATCCTGAGGTACCCCACTTGTGACTTGCATCTCTTCTGACTATACCGTTTACCACCACTCTCGGTTTTCTGCTCACCAACCAGTTTGGCACCCAGTTGATCAACATCTGACCCACCGAAAGCCTACCCAGCTTTTTAATCAATCTGGTAGGTGACATCAGCTGCTCCATCTTGGTTCACCACTCTGGTTACTTAGTCAAAGAAATCTATGAGATTAGTTTGACAGGACCTCCTTGTTGTAAACCCATGCTGTCTTGGAGCCTCTGCTCCTCTGGATTCCAGGTGTTGCACTATCCTTTCCTTAAGGACTGCCTCCATAATCTTGCCCACTACTGAGGTAAGACTGACTGGTTTGTAGTTCCCTACCTCCTTCCTGCTACCACTTTTGTGGAGCGGGATCACATGAGCCCTTCTCCAGTCTTCTGGGACCTCTCCTGTGCTCAGAGACTCACTAAACAGTTCTGATAATGGCTATGCTAATTCCACCCTTAGCTCCTTTAGTATTCTGGGGTGTATGCCATCAGGTCTGATTGCCTTGTAGGACCCTTTCTTTTGTGAAGGGACTAGTGCACACCTCCCTCCCCCTGTGTCCATGGTGCTGAGCTGTGGGCCCTGCCCTACCTTCTCTTCAGTAAATACTGAGCAGAAGTATCTATCTATGATAGATGCTTTTACATGATCCTCCTCCTCACATACCCCCTTATACCCTTTGATCTTAGCAATACCACCTGTGGACTTTCTCCTTTCACTAATGTATCTATAGAAAGTCTTGTCACCTTCTTTTACTGTTTGTGCTAGTGTTTCCTTGGTTTAGGCCTTTGCATCCTGGAGACCATGCTCCTCTGATGGAATATCTAGAGGAGCATGGTCTCCAGGATGGAAGGCAACATGGGTTCATGGGGGGGGGAGATCATGTCAGATGAATCTGATTGACTTCTTTGACTGTGTCACTAAGACGGTAGACATGGGCCAAGCAATTGACATCTTCTATCTTGGTTTCAGCAAGGCCTTTGACTCTGTGCCCCACAAAAGGTTGATCAGGAAGTTGGCGGATCTTGGGTTTGGGGAAAAGATGGCCAGATGGGTGGAAAACTGGCTGAGGGACAGAACCCAGAGGGTGGTTGTGGGGGGAGAGTTAGCTGGCACCAGAGAGGTAACCAGTGAGGTCCCACAGGGCTCAGTCCTGGGTCTGGTGTTGTTCAATGTCTTCATCAATGACATTTGGGATGGAATTAAGGGCAAAATGTGCCTATTCGCAGATGACACCAAGCTCTGCAGGATAGTGGACACAGCTGAAGGGATACAGGACCTACAGGAAGATCTGAAAAAGCTGAGGATGTAGTCCATGATCTGGCAGCTTGACTTCAATGCCAAGAAATGCAAAGTTATGCATATTTATTTATTTATTTGGTAATTTGGATACATCCTTTGAGTATCCACTCTTTTACAAAGGTTCCACATCAGGATGTAAAATAGTAGACATATAACAAAAACTTGACAGTTAACACAAAACATAAGCTTGCTATGTAATACAAAAAATAGATAAATAATACATTTAAGTAACCTAGACAACTGAAATTAAACTGCAGGAGGAGAGTCCCAATTAGCAACGTATAGCATAGCTGCCCCAAGGTGGCCTGTCAAGGTAGAGTATTGGAAAGTGTAGGAGAAAGAAATGGGGGAAGAGTGCAAATGAGGGGTAGATTAGAGAAAGAGAGGAGGGGGGAGAGAGAGAGTGAGAGACAGAAAGGGATTGGGAGAAGGAGAATATTTAGGGGAGAGTGAATGGAAAGGGAGGTGTTGGGGAGTATGGAGGGGAGAGAGTTGGGGGGAGCTTGGGGGGTGGCAAGGGATAGCAGGTGGGGGTCCAGGTAGGTAAAACAGGAGAAAAGCTCAGACAAACAAGGGAGGTATCCCGGTTGAGGATATGGACTCAGGTAAGGGAGTAGAGGTGTCTAAGAAGGGGGTTATTGGAATCAAGAATCCCAGGACAGAGTACTACCTGGGTAGAGTCCGAGTATCTGCATCAGAGGAGGAGAAGGACCTGGGAGTGATGATCACTAGTAACCTGAAGCACTCCACTCAGTGCAAGAAAGTAGCAGCAAAGGCAAACAAGATGCTGGGATGCATATCTAGGGGGATCAGTAGTAGGAGAGAGGAGTTTATACTGCCCTTGTACAGGTCACTAGTAAGGCCACATCTAGAGTATGGAGTTCAATATTGGTGCCCACTCCTCATAAAGGACATTAACCTGCTGTAGAAGCTCCAGAGAAGGGCTACAACAATGATAGCGGGTCAGCAGGCTAAGGCATACGTGGAGAGGTTCAGGGCACTGAATATGTACTCCCTGGAAGACGAGAGAGAAGAGAGAGAGAGAAAGAGAGAGGGGACATGATTGGGACCTTCAAGTACTTGAAAAGAATAAATAAGGTTGATAAGGAGAGTCTCTTTAAGCTGAATGGCAACCATAACATGATGGGGCACAGTCTTAAGCTGGAGGGTGAGAAGTTTAGGAGGGCGGTCAGGAAGCACTTCTTCACAGAGAGGGTGGTGGACACTTGGAATATGCTGCTGGAAGAGATCATCTTATTGAAGACAGTGGGCAGCTTTAAGAGAGGCTGGGATGGGCATATGGGAAGGTAAGGATCATGGGTAGGGATAATGGGAAGAGTGGGGAGGGAGGGCAGGGACAGTAACTCAAGCTGTGGACCCTGCAATATGAGCAGACTTGATGGAACAAATGGCCTTCTTCTGCTGGTTTCTTTGTATGTTGGTATAAGGTCAGCTTATACCAACCTTATACCAACATACAAAGAAACCAGCAGAAGAAGGCCATTTGGACCACCCAGTCAGCCCATTTTTCCCCTTGCCTATACTGACACCTCAGATCCTACTTAATATCTGGCTCCTCATCCCCCTTGCTTCACACTAAGATCCTCTTTTGCCTATCCCATACATGCTTGAAGCGCACCACTGATTTCACCCTCACCACCTCCACTGGAAGACTGTTACAGGCATCCACCACTCTTTTAGTGAAGAATTACTTCCTCACATCTCTCTTGAATTTACCCCTTCTAGCCTCATTTGATGTCCCCTTGTTCTCGTATATCTTTTCCTTTGAAAAATACTCCCCTTCTGTACCTTCTTTACTCCCATGAGGTATTTATAGGTCTCTGTTATATCCCCCTCTCCCATCTCTCTTCCTAAATGTACATATTGAGGTCCTTAAGTCTCTCTTCTTAGGACTTCTGATGCAGACCTTGTGCCATTTTAGTTGCCCTCCTCTGGACTGCCTCCACTATGTCTACAGTATGTCCTTCCTGAGATGTGGTCTCCAGAACTGGACACGGTATGCAGGATGCAGGTGATTTGTTAAGAGACAAGGTCTCCCCCAGTGACATTAATTATATACAGTGATCTTAAAATTATAAACACACAATAAGTTTAAAGGCAATTGCGTACATGTGATATCGCCTGCTTTTGCCAGGAGACTCCTGTTTTTTTGACTGAACTCCAGCCCTCCCTCCTGGGAAACAAAATCTGTTGCTTTAGTAAAATTCTGTCAAAAATATCTATTCATGTTTTTTTTGGCAGATAAATATACATAGAAAGTAAATTAGTGATGAACAATGTAACTGATAACTTTGTATAACTAGTTGTTGATTCTTTTTAGTGCTTATTCTTGACAAAATAAAATATATTAACAGTTTTTAAATGATTTTTTTTCTTGTTTTTGATGCCATTTAAAGACAAACTCATGACATTAGGAAATCTCCCTACTTGCAGGCCACCCCCCCCCCCACTAATTTGACCCAACTCTCCCTCTTAAGCAAGTTGGAAATATCACAGGTAAGCAACTGAAGTCCATACACATAGAGAGTGTATGGGGGGGGGGGGCAGGATTGAAACAAACATACACAGTTCCTCAAACATGTTGGGGCTACTACAGATATGCTAATACAGAGCATAAGGTTAAACTTTGCCCATTATGAAATGCTTCATGAATGCATAAGTGAGCCACCTAAAATAAATGGAGGCAGACGAGACACAGCACAATGTTGCAGCATGTTTCTACTTAGAGCAGTAATCCAAACAAGACTATTTACAGAAAAGAGGTAAATTCTATTGTGTCCTTAAGAACTCTTCCTGAGGTGGCCCCAATTTAAAATCCAGTACTCCTCCCTCTTGGAAGGAGTTTTGCCAAATCACTGCCCGTGTCCAAGGTATGCCTTTTCTATACCCAAAAAGACCATTTATAGTTCTGAGGATCATTACTGCTTTTAACATGGGGGGCATTTCATAATTGCAATTTCCCTGAGGCAGGGCTCTAACATAGTCCACAACCCACTTTTAAGCTTCTGTTTAGCCCTGCCCACAAAGAATGTGGTGCAGGTGCAGGCTGTGAGGTACACCTCATGCACGGTGTTACAATTTATGAACCTTGTTATGTTATGTGTTTCATTGGTGCTTGGATTTACAAAAGTTTCAGTGGGCATGATGTGCTCACAAAACTTGCATCTTTCATACTGGAAGCAGCCAGGCGGGAGAAAAGGGAGCCAAGTGGTTGGTCGAATCACAAGCTGAAGGCTTTGTGTGACTCTATCAGTCAATTTTTGATGGACATTTAAGTACCATCCTGGGATGTCACTCAATCTGTGGTACTGGCTTTGGTTTAAATTGGAGAATATACCAATTCTTTTTGATAATGTGCTCCACAGCAGTAGCTTGTGTGCTGTAATTGGTGACAAAATTACATCTGTTAATAGTCTCTGTAAAATTGTTTTGGGGGGAATGTAACAAATTTTGTCTGTTGGTATTTTTAGAATGATTGTAGTTTTTTTCTGTGCAATCCCCTGAGTACCCTCTGTCCTGTAATCTCTTAACCAGTTCATTAGCATTTACCTTTAAGCTCTCCAGGCAGCTACATTTTGTGCCAACATGCAGGAACTGAAAGATAGTAATATTGCAGATGGTGTGGTGGGGGTGGTATGAGCTGGCCAAAAGAAGTGTGTTATGATCTGTGGCCTTACAAAAAAGATTTGTGTCTATTTCACATTTTCAACATTTTTAGTGATCATGATATCCAAAAAAGGGGTATTGGAATCACTGCTGGTAATGGAAAAACAGACTAGGGTTGCTATACTCTAGAAATCTAACAAAATCAGGAAGTTCATCAGCTATCCCCCACCACACCATCAAGAGATTATCAATATACTTATGCCACAGTGCAACCTGGTCAAGAAAAGGGTTAGTGTCAACATTGTGAATAACACATCCCTTTCACAGCCCTAGGAATAAATTAGAAAAATGGGGGTAAACATGGCCCCCATCACCATACCACTTATTTGTAGGTAGTGTCCCCTACGAAACTGCAACTGTTGAATTCTAGGACATACTTTGCTAGTTGTACAAGGAAGTCAGTACGGGGCATACCACCAGGTACTCTGCCATCAAGGTACGTGCACAACACAAAATGGCCTTCACCATGTGGGATGTTTGTATTAAGTGCTGCCACATCGAGAATAACAAGAAAATCACTACCCTTGATGTGGAGGGCCTCCAAGATTCCCAGAACCTCAGTTGTGTCCTTTAAAGAAGACCTCAAGCAGCTCACAAAGGGCTTGATGTAACGGTCCACAGAGACTGACAATGGTTCTGTGAGACAGTCACTGTCCAAAGTAATTGGGCATCCAGGTGGTGCTTCAAGGTTTTTGTGTACCTTGGGAAACAGATATATTGTCTGGCAGACTGAATGCTGTTTTATTAGAAAACTCCTGAAATGAACATCAGTCCACCCCTCCATATATGCCATAGTGCTGTATGAATCAATGGTGTGTTTAAATGATACAGTGAGATCTGAAGACAGCAATTCATAATGTCTGATGCTTTCCAGCTGCCTTTTAACTTCCCCATTGTACTTAATGCCTATGGGGTAGTCACTTATCTCGGTGCATCCATAACTCTCCTTAGGAAGTGGGATACCATCTATAACAGCATCTGCAGGTATGCTTCAGCCTCTCCCTGCTCAAAACACCACTGTCACCTGTATGCTGGTCTGAACTGGCTACCCCCTCTTCTGCTCAAACTCTTGCCCTTGGCTCTCTGACTGATAATATTATTAGAGCAGGTATCCCTGTCTCACTGGCCTCCCTACTTACACCACTGCCCTCCTCTCACAGTCTCCGGTCATCTGATAAATCTCTGCTGCTAATGGTAAATTACCTAGGTGTAAATTGAACAAAGGAACCCTAGCCTTCACTCACTCGGCGGCCAAACTCTGGAACTCTCTACCTCTTGATGTTCGCCTAGCCCCCAGTCATGTCCTATTCAAAAACAAGTGTCGCTCCTTCCTCTTTAGCTTAATCTCCTGTGCCTGCTTTAAACCCCCCTGAATTTGACATTCAGCCGCTGCCTCACTTCCCCACTGCTGCTAACTGATCTCTACTTATCCTGCCCATCCGATTACATTGTTAGGCACTTTGTCTCATTTGAATTTGCTTCGGCTGCTCTTAACCCAGTTGTTGTTTGCTATATGTGGGTGTTGTTCACTGAATTTATGTTAACTGTGTTCAGGAGTGTAGCCAGACATTTCCATTTTGTACACAATCTCCAACAGTTACACCCCCCCCAATTAAAAAATGTGCACATCCTTTCCAAATGGCACCCCCCTCCAAACAAGTCAGATTGTTGTCAGATGACTCCTCTACTCTCTAAGAGGTTATACATGTATTGGACACTCCTCAGTGGCCTACACTAACCCAAATACTACAGATTAGAATGATAATATTAACAGAGTGGCTTATGATTTGTACCAGGCACTCAACAAAACTGTACACAAATGTGTACAGTGAGTATGCCTGTCTACACCCTTGACTGTGTTTGAACTCTGACCTATCTTTCTATTTACTCATGATTTGTAGAATTATTGTTTTATTCTGTATTTTGTTGTTTTTTTTCTTTCCCTGTACTCAAAATGTATTCCCTGTTTATCTCTACCTATTGTAATCTCCTGGGTCGTGCCTGAAAATAGGCATGCCTTGGCTATGGTACCTGCCCGGTTAGCGAAAATGAAATAAATAAAATAATGGTGTCCATTATGACTATGCTCCCCCTTTATCTGTAGACTTGAAGGTAATGTCTGTGTTTTTACTTAGGCTCTGCATAGCTGCAAATTCAGCAGCACTCATGTTTACAAAAGAAACTTGGAACCCCTGACTTACAAGGTCTGCCAAGTCTCTATCACAGGCTTTGGTGAAAATGCTGACTGCTGGGGGTTTCTGGCAGGCATAAAAGTGGAGCATTGGTGTGGAGTGACTCCTGGATGTGGTGTGGCTTCTGACACCGAATTACACCAAATGTAACTATAGTCAGACCTGGTTAATCCATACACATTTGTATTTGCCAATTTTGTTACGTAATACAAATCTACGTAGTAACCAGACAGTGATAATAAAGAGGTCAATAGCCCAACAAAAAATCTGTATGCAGTGTTTTTCATTCAGATAATCAGACATATGGATTAACAAGGCACGGATTAACCAGGTCTGACTGTAATCCAGATATCTCTGACACTAACTGTAATGGAGGCCTAGGTCAGGAAACATAAGCAGTCCAGGAGAAATGATAGAAAACCACAGGTGGTGATTTATTATTCTAAATCACAAGAAAAAAAAATAAACAAATTGATAAACATTTCAGCATCTCTTCTCTTTCTTCACTTAGCAAATTAGTAGACAGTTCAAGACATGAAATCAGCAGGTCTCCTCTAGCCACTCTTCAAGTCAGTCTCTACACTAGGACATAAAGCAGCCTGTCCTTTCTCTGTTCAAGTCAACCTCTTCACCAGGACTTAAAGCTGCCTGTACTGTTTCTGTTCAAGTCAATCTCTCCACCCATCTTCTCAGTATGACAGGCTTTGTAGTTGTTGGTTGCTAGGCATAAAATTGTGATCCAGCTAGGAGCCGGTCAGAGCATCGTGACAGGTTACATCAGTCTGAGGTCATAGTCTGTCACAGCTGCCTCTGCAATCATTTCAGCAATTTCTAGGGAACCTAGTTTCATGCATATGCCTTACAAACATACATAAGCAAGGTAGAGATTAGAAATTAGAAAGTACAGCAGGTAGAGAGAAAATCTGACTGCGCAGTCTAATAGAAAGTCAGAAAAGATAGAGAAAGTAGTAGAACTCTTGCTTCATATTCCCTCCTACGTAACAGAAATGGGACAGGGCCTAACTAACCCAGTCAGAGCTGGCAGAACTGCTGTGTTCCCACATGCTGTGAACCACTAAATCCCTACATGAGACTTCCCATATTCTCTTTTGCCAGAGCTGTTACCTGATGTTCCCCTTCTGTCAAAGTGGCAGTAGTGGTTTGACGTCCCATTCTGCTGATCAAAATAAGGCCTCTCAAATTAAGATTACGGGCAAACTTGCGGAAGTCTATGATAGTATCTAAATGGTCTAGACCATACAGAAATATAAGTGAGCTGTATACATGCTGAATGCATGCCACATGCTTAATTGTGCAATGTTTGCATGCGGTTCGCATACACAGAGTGAACCTAAGCGAACCAGGTCTACAAAGCAAAATCAGGTTCACATGCTGCAGCAGGTAAGCTGGTGCAAACAACATCTTCTAACAAGCATCTGTCAATGCTGACTGTTTGCTTGCTGGTATTAGCATTGGGCATGCAGGAGTTAGACATATGCAGAATAGGAATGACAGTGAAGTTTTGAAGTTCATGCCAACCCCACCTCCATCCAGTAGAGACCGACAAGCATTGGAGTAAGTGTTTGGGTCATCGGCCATGACGGGCATGCCATGTGCCATTCTGCACCACATGAACAAAATTACAGATCAGGCAGGATGTGAAGAATGACAGCTGTACCATCCACAGGGAGATGTGAAGAGATGGCAATGTTGAACAGCTGTACTGGGAATATAAAAAGTGCTCACGTGTGAGCATACAGTATGTGGAAACTGCGCAAAGCACGCACATTACATAGTCATTTTATGGGCGCTCGTCACCAAAGTTTTAAAATAGGCATTGTAGGACCTCTGCTCATGAACAGTGTCACTGTGATTTTCTTGATGAGTCATGAACACTGATTTCCCACAGCAAGCATGCTATTCTGCGCCAGAAGTGTGAAAACACATTTCGGCCAGGATATGAAAAATTATAGCTGTACTGTTCATAAGGAGGTGCAGAAAAATGGCAATGTTTAAAAGCTGGAGTGAACATATTACAAATGTGCGAAGTTATGAGCATGACTGGAAACAGTGTAACGCACGCTTGTAACACAGTCATTTTATGGAGTTTGATCACCAAATTTCCAAAATAGGCATTTTATGGCCTGTGCTAATGAACAGTGTCACTGTGACTTTGTTAATGTGGCTTCAACACTGATTTCCCACAGCGGCTATGCTGCTCTGTGTTGCAGGTGCAAAAATACATTTTGGGCAGGATGTGAAAAATGACAGCTGTACTGTTCATAAGGAGGTGCAGGAAAATGGCAATGTTGAAAATCTGGAGTGAAAATATTGTAAATGTGCAAAGTTAAGAGCGTGCGTTGACACTGCGCAACGAACGCTCATAACACAGTCATTTTATAGACTTTTGTCACCAAATTTTCAACATAGGCATTTTAGGGCCTCTGCTAATGAACAGTATTATTGCGATTTTCTTTATGCATCCTGAACACTGATTTCCCACAGTGACCACACTATTCTGCTCTGCTAGTATGAAAACACATTTCGACCAGGGTGTGAAAAATGACAGCTGTACTGTTCATAAGGAGGTGCAGAAAAATGGCAATTTTGAAAATCTGGACTGAAAATACTGCAAATTCGCAAAGTTATGAGCGTGCGTAGCAACTGCGCAATGCACTCTTGTAAAACAGTCATTTCTTGGATTTTTTTCACCAAATTTGCAACATACTCTTTTTGACAGCCCACCTCATGAACACTGGCACTGTTGTTTCGTTAATCGGTTCCAAAAGGTGATTCCACACAGTGACTGTGAAATCACCTTTTGGGACCGAATAACGCCATGACAGTGACTGAATTCATGAGGAAGGGTTGCAAAAATTCCATGTTGAAAATTTGGTGCCAAAATTCCAAAAAATGCCTGAGATATGCAAAAAAGTTGAAAAAACCCTATCTATTCCACTATACAGCTTACTGGCATTTCCTCAGTTCGCAGTCTGCTTTGAAGAGTGCAGATGTGTTCCCAGTCCACTGAAGAGCGTCGCGCTGGACTCCGGAGGTAAGTATGGGGTGAAGGGGGTGTGGGGAGGCAGGGTGCACAGTGGGTGGGTGCGGGTTGTGGGGGAGGGGCCAAGGAGACCACGAGGGACCGTTTTGTTTTAGAGGTTATAAACCCAAAAAAACATTGCGGACAGTTTTCCTTTGCAGGGGCATTGGGCACGTTAGGGTGGGCTCCCAGCATGCCATCTGAACATTATTTTTTGGGGGTGTAGCTGGCGAAGTTGGGCCCCTATCGGTACAAAAGCGTGAGTAAGAGCCAGAGGGGATTGGGCACCCTCGGTCTTTCACGTTACTCTTTGGGGGAGCTGATGCCAATGGGGAGTGGGCTGCCCCTCGGCACATCAAACAGTGACTGGGACCGTACTGCCAATGGGGAGTGGGCTCCCCCACTGGCAAGTCAACACCGGGGATGGATGCTGATGGAGATTGGGGCCTCCATCGGCAAAAACACACGTCTGTGGTGAGGGGCATATGCAGCCGAGGGGGATTGGGCACCCCCTCGGTACTGGGGCTCTTTGATATTTTTTGTGAACATGGCAGCAAGGCGCCGTCATGTTCACAAACAATATCACACTAGCAATGTTCCACCCAGCAATGATGGGTCGCTCCCTCATTGCAGTAATCGCTGACGCTGCAGTGACGAGGTGGCCCGTGATTGCTGCTGTGAAAATGTTACAGCTTGGTGCACCTTCTGGAAGCCAGTGTCATCAGCACACTGTGACTCCATTGGTGCACCACGGTCAGGCTCCCAAATGCAATGCTTCTGTTGGATGCCACATGGCCGCACCTCCCCAACCGGCTTCTCTCCTAAGCTGTCACATAGTGTTTCTTGTGCATGTGCAAGCAAACATAAAAATCACATCATGTTCACATGTTGCATGCTTGACATGAGTGCAGCAGTTAAGCTGGTGTGAGCATCATTTAAAAATCACATCAGGTTCACATGTAGCACACTTGCCATGTGTGCTGTAACTAAGCTAGTGCAAATCTCATGTAAAAAACACATCAGTTTCTATTTCTCATACTACTGCTAGCAATTAGAGCCATTAAAATAATTTTTTATAGATTTCCCATTAAAATTAGGTAAACTCATTATTTCTGATAATTTTTCAAGTTGTTTAATGGCTTTTGATTTTTGTTATTAAATTGTCATTAATTTGTAAAGTAGTGTTTGATTACTGCATTAAATGCCTAGGATATAGTCGGTCACCATCCCCTATTCCAGATGTGTGAAGAGGGGTCTCTGACTCTGTTGTGAGGCCTGACCTTTTTATTTCGGGCCATGTAAATCCCCTTATGCATATTTAGTGCTACAAATTTGTTTCTCTATTACTTTTTCAGCTCATCTACTTTTCCTTTGTCATTCTGTATGAAGCATATTCACTATGGCCATGTTCAGCACTCTTTGTGCTGAGTAGGGTCTTGGAAACAAGCACCGTACCTCACATTTTGTCACTGAAATGATAGACATGGGCACTCAAAATGAGGGACAATGAGGGACACTAACCCTCATGGTGATCAGGACAAACCTTAAGCATGGAGATACAGTACCTCAGAACACAGTGGAAACCAATGTATTTACTTGTACAGATACTAGCACCTGAGAATGAATTTCTACCATAAAGCAGCAGTGCCATTTAGGCAGGGCAAAGGGGGGCAGTTCCCTCCCCCCTGCATTTGTGCCTAGGTTGGTCTTATGATGTAGTAATAATGGCAATAAATTTGGATTTCATCTTTTGGACAATAATTCCCCCCCCCCGGCCTGAGTGCACTCACACTGCAGGTGCACTCCTGACTCGACTGTGTCTGTATTGTGTTGTCCACTCTTTCCACCTACTAGTGGCATCTCGATCACATGTGATGTGGAGGAGCTCCAGCCAAGCAAGAGCATGGGTCACATGAGTGAGACACTGTCTTTTCCACCACAGAGTAGACAGGCTGCACATTACAGCTTGGAGGAGTCAGTGAGCCCCAAACTCTCAATAGCAGTGCTGTGGCAACATATGTTTGTTGGTCTACTCTTAGTGAGTCTCCATCTCCCCTGGTGGCTGAAGGGGCAGAGGGTGAGCTAGAAGCTAACTTGAGACTAGGCTACCTACTTACTCTACTAAGCTTGCCTCACAAAAAAAAAAAAACTGCACAGGTCCCCCACAGCAGCAAGCTAGGCCTAGCAGCAGCGGTGACAGTAGTGTGGGCAGCCTTTATAGGCCTTGATCAGTGCAGTGCAGCTGCAGCCATGGCAGCAGTCAAGCAAGAAGCAAGCAACACAAGATGGGTGGGTTCGGTTGGTGAGGTGACTTGGTCACGGACCATGTTGGGGACCTAGGATGGTCGGTTCTAGCATCCAGCTTCTGGCAAAAGGATGGAGGAGGAGTGAACTGAAAACTGGGCTGGGGGCACACTGGGTCAGGCTGCAGGTTCTGGCCAGATAGCCAGGTAAATAAAAGTAATTATCTTTTATTACAGGGGGATTGGGGAAGGAGGAAGGACTGAAATATTGATGTGTTTCTCATGTTTCTGCACCTTTGGACAGTTTCACAACCCACATAGGATGGGTATTGAATGGAATGGAGTCGGGGAGAAAAACCAGGACAAATGTTTTCGGTGAGGGGGGGGGTCAGAACTTCACTCAGGAAAAAAATTGGTTACTAACTGGCTGGGTTTAACCCAAATCTGATGCATTGCCCCAGGGTATAGACAGATTAATCTTATACATTTGAATTTTTCCTGAGTTGCATATCACTTTTCAATCACAACAAATACGTTTTACCTTTTAGAGACATTCCAGACATTCTAAAGCATGCCACATATAGGCTGACTAGTACCTGGCCTCCACTGGTTGTTGACTCCCCCTGCTGAAATCTGAAATGGGCCCCCTGCCATAAAGTCTAAATTTACAGGACATCCTCTGTTTGAGCAGTATGTTTTCCATGAAGGATGGATGAGGAGCAGAGCAGTTTTCAGGGGTAAAACGAGGGCTGTCCTTTGCATTCAGGGACAGTTGAGCATTATGGTATGCACAGACAATTGGAGCCCCACTATAGTCAGGCTTATGCCTTCCCCCCAATGAAGCTGACCTCTACATCCCCACACTCAGGCACATTATAACATAGGGCAAGGGAGATGGCAGGGGCAAGCACCATTGAAATGAATGGGGTATTATTTTATTAATATTTTATACACTATTGATGGAGAGTTGGAGATTAATAAAGGCCTCTGTTCAACTAACAAGGGCCTTAGTAGAACAGTGGCCTTCATTATTCTGCAACTCAGCATCATAATGTATAAAACAGTAATAAGAAATAACTTCATTCATTTCAAGGGGGCACATCCCAGCACTCTGACTTGAGATGCATCAAAGTATGAATTCGCGAGTGAATCAAGCAGCCGAAATTCACCTCTGCGGTGCTCCGTGAAGTTTTGCCCAGATTCAGAAAATCTGAAATGGCGAAGGCCCGCTGTAAAGTGTGGAATTCTGCACTTTGCAGCTGAAACTTCACCATGTGGAATGCATGGATTAATCAGTGGAGCAAAGTTTTCCAACTTCGTCCATCTCTAACTCTGACCCATGGACATGATTTCTTAAAGACTCCTGCCTCTGGCTCCCTAGTACTCAGGAAAGAGACTCTCGACTTATATCTGTACTTGGTGGGTTGTCTGTAGCAGCATGGCTGCACCCTCTACAGTGTGTGTGCATGGGGGGGGGAGACGGGCTATGAGGGTGGGGGTGTTAAGTTATTGCTACTTTTGTGTTTGCCTGTTAAAGTCTATTTGCCTGGAAGCATTTAAAACTATGTAGAGAAAATAGTAGGAGTACAGGCCAGATGGAAGTAATTAAGTAATTTTGTGAGTAAGTGCGTGTATTGGGGGTGGGAAGAACCACATGTTTCCATTGGTATGTGTGCTACAGTTCAGCTGTGCAGCTGAGATGAGAGCGGAACAGGAAAACTAAAAAGTATAACAGTGGCTATAAGCATGCAACATTCGTGAAAATGTATGTGGATTTGTACTGAAGTACAAGTGAGCTATATGTATGCAGGCAGTATAGCTTAGTGGTTTAAGGCACTGAACTGTAAACCAGGAGACTTGGAGACCTGAAGACCTGTGTTTGAATTTCAGCAATCCCCCTGGTATATGTCGTGATCCTGAGAAAGTCACTTAACTTTGTTGTGTGCAATTATCAGTGACCACTTGCTTTTTGCATGCTTGCCACATGCATGCAGTCTCTTCCAATTTAACATAAAAAGCATGCTTTTCACACTTGCTTGCTGCACGCATGCCACATGCATGCAGTCGGTTCCAATTAAGCATTTAAATCATGCTTGCAGTATGCATATCACGTGGGTAGTTTTATGTGTGCAGCATGAAATCATTTCATATAATTGACCATGTGTGGATACAAATTTTAAACCCCTATTTAACACAGAGATTTCTGATTCATTGAGCTGCTAGGAAGAAATGTTGATCACATTGGATCCAAGTAGCCCCTCTTGTTCCATCCCCCAAGTTGGACTGGAACTTCTTGGTGTTGTACAACCTCTTCCCCCTGTTGCCTTGACTTCCCTGATCTCTGCTTGCCCCTTTTTGTGCATCTTGGTCCTTGAACATGATGCTTGGTCTGCATCTAGGTAGTGGGGTGGGCTACAGCCTGAGCTGATGGAATCCTCTAAAAAAATTGAAGATGCAGCATCTGCTTCACAACCAGCTGCTGAGGCAGTAGAGAGAGTATTGAAATTATGTTATTGTAACCCCTAGGCAGTGCTATCTCTAGGATTACAACCCCTGCCTGTACTTCTGACCACAGGTTGATGGGTCTGGGTTCAATATTTTGGTGCCTTCACCCAGAGTAATATATGTGGGGTATCTACCTAACCTGGTATAGCCCTCTGGGAAGCTATAACCACCCACAAGCCCGCCTAGTGACTACCTTTTTTGAATGGGAAACAGCCCTTTACAGCAGTTGGCATACAGTTAGCAATGACCACTAATAATATGTTCACACACCTTGCATTTACCCCAGGGTCTGGTCTTCGGACAAACCCCCTGGAACCCCCTGTAAAGACAGTGCTAACAAGGCAAATGTGCACCTTCAATACTGTAACAGATTTCAGTAAGATTTCACCAATTAAGAATATGCTCATAAGCCAGTATAAACGTGAACCACCAAATCAGTTTTATTAAGGGGACATGAACATGGGTGGGGGCATGAATCTAGAAGAATGATTACATTACTGATTTGATTCAGGTTACTCTGCATACATGTACTCTAGTCTCACAGTAAAACAGTCTAACAACAACTGGGTACCCAGAATATTATGCTGGCTGGCCAGAATCGGTGCCCGGGGTGGCCGGCATTGCAGCTGTTGTTGGGGCCCTTGATGGAAAGAAAAGGCAGTTAGACATGCATAAACAAGACCTTGGTTATTTGTATCCTCAGCTGATTGGCCCAGTCCTTTGTAACCCTGTAACACATTGGAGCAATCAAATATACCACAAAATGATTTAAAGAAAAGTTGCAGGGCATTACCATGAATTTACTCACAACACTAGTTGGTCAGAATTGACCTGGCGATATGAAGACCTGCTGCAGAAGACTGAAGAGCATAGGGAAGCTGGGTCTGCATGACTCACCTCCGCTTCATAGCCTTTCCCTCCAGGTGGCCGCAACCTGCGATTTCTTGCTGCTCAGGGGCTCGATCCCAAAGCTGGTCTCTCGCTGAGAAAACATTAATTGATGCAAGGATAGTCGGCTTGGGACGGGTCTGGCACAAGCCCAAGGCTGGATGAATCCTTCTGATAAAGTTTAGTTTGTTTGCTGGTGAAAACCTCCAGCTGGCAGACAGTTCGGTCACTGGTACAGATGGTCTTCTTTCTGGCAATCAGGAGTCCCTGGACAGTATGCCTGGACCCACAATGAACATTCAGCACATTTAATGAAAACAGCATTCACTTCTCTACCTCTCAGATCAGTTTCAGGCTGGTTTGCAATTGCAGTCGATTCACTGAGCAAACCTTAGTCTGTAGAAACATTCTCTATTCACAGTTCCTGGGCGGAATGCTCACAGAAGCTCTTCTCGGTCAAATAGATTGAGCTGCACTCTTTAGAGTCTCGGGGCTAACTACCAAAGTTTAAAGATTAGTTTTGGATTAGTTTGTTTTACTTCTAACAGGCAGTTTAATGCTGGAAATAATAGCAGGGAGGCAAGTCAGGCCTTTCCCTGCCAATTCTCCTCAGCTCCTTTTCTGGAGCTGATTCTCGATGGCTCTAGTTGCTCACTCTTCCAGCTCTAACAGCAACTGAACCTTTTTTTCTATAAGTTCTTGAACTAGTCCAGTTTTCTAGCAATCCAGTTGGCTAGGGGAGCTGTTAATCACAGTTCTAGTGCTCCCATTTGTCAGTTTATGCACCAACCTGTAAAACTACAAGGACTACAGCTTTTCTCACAAGTCATTTGAACTAAGTACCCCTCGAGGTCCCCTGTGTCCCAATTGGTCAATGTTCTTGGAAGTCCCAGATCAAACATGGTGGCTCCCACTTGGATGAACAAGCTGCAATAAAGGCAGGTTAAACAAGCACTCTAATTTAAATATAAGAACAGATTAGAAGTAAATATTTACAGCACTAGTTAGAGCTTCCTCTGCTTTACTATCAACTGTAGAGTGGAGCAAATTAAAGCAGTGCCTGGCCAGTTGCGAGCTTTGAAGCACTCGGACCCAGCCCAGGCCATTTACTGTATGCACACAGCTATAGTCTTAAAGGGACAGGCACGGAGGCACATCATGGCATTCTCACGCAGATCAACAGGATTAAACAAACAACCATGGATTTACTATCTCTGCAGGACATCTGCCTGGCATTGGGCATTGATGGAGCCCTGTGAGACCTGGGAGACACTTAAGGTAAGCCCCAAATTGGTGTGTGGGAGGGCTACATTATTGTCCCCTTAAGATGGAATGTTGCTGTGCTGCTCCAGTGGCACAGACGGTGGAGGTGCCTAGAGTGCCTTACCTCTTTCATGCCAGTGATTTGAGTTTGGGAATGAGCCAGGGCTACTGAGGGTCATCTGGGGGAGGGCTGGGAGAGCATTGAGCAGCCTCTAGGCAGATCTCCTCTCCTAGATTGGGAGCCAAGCCTTCCCAGCTCTTGGCTGTCACAGAATGGAGGCTTGGTGGTAACAACAGGCAGATGGGAGGGCTGGTGCTAGGCTGGGTGGGTGGTACAGGGTAACTAATTCTGGCACACATGCATACCTCCATGTGCATGCACAACAGTGTCACTGATGCCCTGGGGAGTTAAGGAGAGAAAATCAGAGACAAATACCATGTACCCTCATCACCATATGTGACACCCTCAGGACTCTTGGGTCCCTCTCTGTGCAGATCCCCGCCAGTCTGATGGCAGGGGAGTGGCAGATGGGACTGGAAGACCTGAGCCAGGGCCAGAAAATAGGAGTAGGTGACAATGGGGGCCAAAAGCTTAATAAAAAAAAAAGATGGAATGTGGCTGAAACTGAGTTTGCTGCCTCTGATACTGTTTCCAGTTAAACATGCAGCTGTTCTTGTAGTCCCTCTGGTTCCTGCTAAACTATTTTTGCCTAAATGCTTGGGTCTTCTTGTTAAAGTTCCGTATGGTGTGGCAGAACTGTGCCTTCATTGTTTCAAATTCTGCACAGCTTGACAACTGGGTCAACTCATGTTCTTTTTCTTAAGGTCTCCAGACAACTTTTCTTGCACTCTGGCAGAATCCACTTAAATAAGCTTTATAATTCTTAGGGATGAGATGTGAAGCTCCTACTTCCATGGGCCAAAAAAAATCATCCCTCTCTTTACCAAGGTTCAGAAATTTCAAAATGAGAAGACCCCTTGGAACTCTGCCCACCTCAACATACCCTTCCAAGGTAACTTGTTACCACATTAAACGTCTAATTTTCAGTGCCACCCTTTCATACCTGATTAAAGCATCTCTGATGGTAAATGGCCTGTCAGGAGAGGTATTATTAGACTGTGGCTGCTGAGAGGTACTTGATTGTGCTGGAAGTTCTCCAAAAACTGGTTTGAGTAGGTCTATGCACAATAAAGTGGGAGAGAGGCTGGCTGCTGCAGATGATGTAGGCGGTACTGCTGACATGCTACTGTATTCCCCACAGCCAACAGTGGACTGCGGCATCAACCAGGGACTATCCTGAGTGATCAATGTGGGAAAACAGAAAAGGGAGCTCAGGGTCCAGTGGTGCACTGTTTCTAAATTCAAGACAATGGAAAACAAAAAACATAACAAGGTTCATAAATTGTGACACCATGCATGTAGTGTACCCTGCAACCTGTATCTGCACCATATACTATGTGGGCAGGGCTAAATGGGAGCTTAAAGAGTGGATGGGGGACCATGCTAGAGCTCTGCCTCAGGGAAATTGCAATTATAAAATGGCTCCCTCCATGTTAAAAGCAGTAATGATCCTCAGAACTACAAATGGTCTTTCATGGGTATGCACCTAGGGGCGGTGACCTGGCAAAAGTCTTCTCCAAGAGGGAAGATGACTGGTTTCTTAAATTGGGGGGCCACCTCTAGAAGAAGTCTTAACAACAAAATGCAACAACCCCTTTTTCTGTGAATAGCCTTGTCTGGATTACTGATCTAAGTAACACTATGTTGTAACGTTGTGCTGTGTCTCTTTGTCTCCATTTTTATGTTGCTTGCACGCATGTGCAAGAAACATAGTGCTATCATCCGAGTTTTCAGAGGTGCGGCACCCATCTTCCAATGCAGTCAGTGTGTTTGCAGGTGCGGCCCCAGTTCCCCAATCACTGCTGCAGCTGTCTCGACAGCAGTTGAAAATGCATTGGTTGTACAGTTGAAGGGAGGCTCCACTTGATGAGCCCAGGCTCCCCCCTCCACCTGCCAGCATGCCGCGCACTGCGTGCTCATGCGCCTTCCCCTCCCCATGCTGTACAGCCGACAGGGTGCCCAATCCCCATTGGCTCCACCTCCCCAAAGCATCCAAGTGCCACTCAGGAGCCCACCCCAGCGTGGCAAAATGTTTTATGGCCAGCAGAGTGCCCAATCCCCGACATCGGCTCCAGCCCCAACAGCCTTCCAGCTGCATACTGAGCCCACCCAAGCGTGTAAGCGTCCCTCGTCGTCTTATTAAAAACCCTGTAAATACAAAAACTGTCCTTGGCGATTCTCCTGCCCCCTCCCACAACCCGCACCCACCACTGTGCACCCTGCCACCCCACCCCCTCACCCCATACTTACCTCTGGAGCTCAGCGTGACGATCTTGATGGACGGGAACACGTCTGCACTCTTCAAAGCCGACCCGCGAACGAGGAAATGCTGGTAAGCTGTATAATGGGATAGATAGGGTTTTTTCAACTTTGTTGCATATCTCAGGCATTTCTGGGAATTTTGGGCCCAAATTTTCAACATGGGGTTTTTGGGACCCCTCCTCATGAATTCTTGCACTGTCATGGCGTTAGTCGGGCCCGAAGGGTGATTTTGCGGTCTCTGCGTGGAATCACCTTTTGGGACAGGTTAACGAAACAACACTGCAGTGTCCATAAGGTGGGCTCTCAAAAAGTCTATGTTGAAAATTTGGTAAAAAAATTCCTAAAAATGACTGTTTTACAAGCGTGCGTTGCACAGTTCCTACGCACACTTGTAAGTTAGCGAATTTTCAATATTTTCACTCCAGATTTTCAACATTGCCATTTTACCACACCTCCTTATGAGCAGTACAGCTGTCATTTTTCACATGTCACCCAAAATGTGTTTCTGTGCATGTAGAGCACAATGGCGCAGTCGGTGTGCACAATCAATGTTTGGGACACATTAAGAAAATCACAGTGACACTGTTCATGAGCAGAGGTCTTAAAATGGCTATGTTGAAAATTTGGTGAAAAGATTCTAAAATGACTGTTTCTGACGTGTGTTGTGCAGTTCCTCACTTGCGCTTAAGTAATTCATGATTACAATATTTGCACTTCAGATTTTCAACATTGCCATTTTACCACACCTCCTTATGAGGAGTACAGCTGTCATTTTTCATGTGTTGCCCAAAATGCATTTCTGTGCATGTAGTGCACAATGGCGTATTCGGTGTGTGCAATAAATGTTTGGGACAGATTAGGAAAATCACAGTGACACTGTTCATGAGCGGAGATCTTAAAATGGCTATGTTGAAAATTTGGTGAAAAAATTCCCTTCAGACATTCTGCAATATTACTAATGAAGACATTGAGCAGAACTGGCCCCAGGACTGATCCCTGCAGCACCCCACTGGTCGTCCCCTGTCCCTAGACTGCACACCATTTACCACCACTCTCTGCTTCCTGTCTGTTAGCCAGTTTCTAACCCAGTTTACCACCCATTCCCCCATGCCCAGCCTACCCAGCTTGTTTATCAGCCTCCTATATGGGATGGTGTCAAGGCTTTGCTGAAATCAAGGTGGCGTTGTCCACTGCCCCACCTGATTCACTTCCTTTGTCACCAGTCAAAGAAATCAACCAGATTTATCTGACATGATGTCCCCACTGTGAATCCATGTTGTCTATGGTCCTGGGCTCTGATGGCATCTAAATGTCCACTATCCTTTCTTTAAGCAATGTCTCTATGATCTTCCCCACTACAGAGGTGAGGCTGAACAGTCTATTGTTCCCTGCCTCCTCCCTGCTGCCGGACTTGTGTAGAGGGACCACATGTGCCCTCCTCCAATTCACTCATGTTGAATGACTCAGTGAACATGGCTGCCAGAGGTACTGCTATCTCCCTTTGCAGTTCTGTTAATATCCTTGGGCGTATGCCATCTGGTTCCATCGCTTTGTCCAGCTTCAATTCAGTGGGATCCTGCAGGACTCTTTTGCCTTTGAATAGACTATTTTCCACCTCTTCACCCCCTTGGCAACTGCTGTACTGCTGTGGCCCTTGCCCCTTCCACTCTTCTCTGAATACCGAACGGAAAGACACAGTGGATGTCTTGGGAGGAAGGCATGGAACTATCACTTCCAAATACCTAAACAGCACATACAAGCAAACATTTGGCATTGACAAATGCTTGTTTTAGGTGGCTCACTTATGCATTCATGAAGCATTTCATTATGGGTAAAGTTTAGCCTTATGCTCTGTATTAGCACTTTTTGTAGTAGCCCCAACATGTTTGAGTGACTGTGTCTGTTTGTTTCAATCCTGATTTCTACTCCTTACATTCACTGTCTGTGTGTATATGGACTTCAATTAACTTTTAACTTATTGGTGTTTATAACTTTAATTATACAATGCATCAAAAAATGGATATCCCTCATTGGCCAGCTGGCACTATCACCCCGTTGTAAAATACAGCATTACCAACAGGAAAAAGTGCCAGCTGTGCCAACCTTGCGCTGCAACCCAATTAAAAACACTCCGACCCCCGTTGATAAATCCCAAAGCCGCCATTGTACATCGCGGTACGGAAAAACCCCAAATCCGATCGTTCAAAAAAAAATATGAGCCTCCAAACAAGTTTTGATTTGATCGATAATGAAAGCTGGAAGCAATATTTAAAGCAACTGAGACGGCGATAACGGCGAAATAAAACGGAAAATCCATCGAGGAAAAAGCAACAGCACAGCCGCCACAAACACCCGTTGTCTCCGCTCAAATGCCCAGCCTAAACTTGACAACTGTGCCCGCCAGAAAGCATCGCCCAACTACAGTCAAGACGGCGATAACAAGAAAATAAAAAAACATCCAGTACCTCAAAAATCATTCAACTGCCACCAAGCTCGTCCCTCTGCCTCACATCCCCAGTGTTAACGTCACACACAGCTGCCTAGCTAGCACGTCCAACTACCGCAGAGGAGAATTCAAACACGGCGCTTCCTTCAGGCCCACACCAGCCAATCCTAACACAAAAACAAAAGTCTCATGACAGCATCACATGTGAGCAAATAACAATGCTGGAGCTAGAAAGATACTGAACTTTAACCTCATAACAATATTGCTTTAAAATTATAATACCTAATCATTCAACACTTTTCTAAAATAATAAAATATATATATTGCTTAAAAGTACATATTAAAACTACATCTGTTCATAACTACTGTTCTGCTTCACTGTAAAAGTTAAGCATCAAATGTTAAACCACAAAAAAATAAACACTTCTTTATGTTACAAGCAAACCCACTGTATGGACTATTTTTTTGCATGGAAGGATAGTCCACTACTTCCTTACTTTTTACACACAACAAATTATCACAATTAAATTACTATTCACATTTTACCACACACATTTGTATAATTGCAATAAACCACGACAGGGTGTTGGTGATGCTGGTTTTACCCACGCCTGACGAGGTTTAGTCACTCGGCCGCAGGCCTCGTGACCAAACCACGCCAGGCGTGGGTAAAACCAGCATCACCAACACCCTGTCGTGGTTTATTGCTTAAATCACTGTCTATAAATTATGTCACTATGGAGAGATCTCATCTCTTGACAAAGCGTGCCTGCACAAAATGTTGACGTTCCTGTGAGAGTGTGGGTTGGCAGGCTGCTGCACTGCTCTGGGTAATAATATGAAGTTGGCATTTGTGAGTGTGAGTTTTTTTTTAATTTTGCTTAGAAAAGAAAGGTAATTTTCATAATATCTTGCAAGCTGCAGTCTCTGACACTATGCTGCTTCTTCACAGTTTGCTAATTCTGCCTCTGGTTTGCTCCTCTATCCAGAACCTACTACTGATCTGGTCCAGTCCAGCCTTGTTTTTACATCACATAAATGTCTCTCATGCAGAAAACACAGTGCACAGTCAGTGGGGGTAGGGAGAGTATGAGACTGGGGAGAACTGCAGTTGCCAGGCATGGGTGACTCATCATTAAGAGGTTTCACAACTTGTCAGGCAGGCCCTGCCCTTCCCTGGCCCAGACTGAGAGCACCACAGGCCAATAGCAGTGGTGGAACTGGAGACAGGGACAGGGTGGGCCAGTCATTTTATTAATGTGTGTGTCCTAGAAAGGTATGTCGCTCATTCAAAGCCCTGTCTTGCACACTCAGCCTGACAGTCAGTAAATGTTGTATACCACTGTTATAGACTAGAGACACAAGTAACGAAAAGACACAGCACTAACTTGTTTTCTAGAATTAATCTGACACCCCCATGCATATCCAGTGGCAAAAGGTAACCACTCACTTCTTCATTTGATCACAATAGGACCAGACCCAAAACTGTTTTGACTGGAATAGTAGTCATAATTCAACAAGGGAAACACCACTGTATAATACTACATGAAGTTGAAAAAACTTGACCAATAAAAGTTGGCTTGTCATCTAATTACAACTATTTGCAGCTCCGCTAACTCAACTCATAACATACCTCTACAACCTGCCACTGCATTTTCAGTAAACACCTCAGATCTGGAAACAAGTAGAGTCATACCTATCTTTACACAATTATTTATTTACTGAAAATTGGTAACCAGGAAAGGCACACTGTGCTGAAGCCCATTTCCAGGTCTGACCCAGTGGAAGGGAAAAAGGGAAACAAAATGCAAGATATGCATGGTGTGCAGGTTTGTAATATAGTAAATAACAAATGTGTGCAAAGACAGTACAGGTTAGTAACAAAGCAAGAGTGTTGTACCAGCTTGTAATAAAGCTGAGGAAATTAGTACTAAGGCAGGGTACAGGAGACAGGCGTGGCCAAATCAGGATTGATGTGACATTTAAGGGACAAGTGGGAGGGAGAGGCAGATGGTGGGAGGGACATTGTTCTAGATTGAAACAAGCATTTGTCAATGCCGAATGGTGTCTTGCTGGCATTGGCATTGGTAGTGCAGGAGTTAGAGATGCATAATAGGAATGGCAGTGAAGTATTGAACTGATGCCAACCTCACCCCCACCCTGAAGAGATACATTTTCAACATAGGCATTTTGGGACCTCCCCTCATAAACAGTGGCACTGTGATTTTGCTAATCTGTCTCAAAAGTTGATTTCCCACAGCAGCCACTCCATTCGGTGCCACAGGTGCGAAAACACATTTTGGGCAGGATGTGAAAAATGACAGCTGTACTGTTCATAAGGAGGTGTGAAAAAAATGCCAGTGTTGAAAATCTGGCATGAAAATATTGCAAATTTGCGAAGTTACAAGGGTATGTGGAAACTGTGCAACACATGCTTGCAACCCAGTCATTTTATGGACTTTCATCACCAAATTTTCAACATACACATTTCAGGAGCTCTGCTCATGAACAGTGTCACTGTAATTTTCTCAAACTGTCCCAAAAACTGATTTTACACAGCAACCGCGCTGTTCTGCACCAGAAGTGCGAAAACACATTTTGGCCAGGATATGTAAAATGACAGCTGTACTGTTCATAAGGAGGTGTGGAAAAATGCCAATGTTGACAATCTGGAGTGAAAATATTACAAATTCACGAAGTTATGAACGTGCATGGAAACTGCACAATGCATGCTCGGAAAACAGTCATTTTGTTTTAATTTTTTCACCAAATTTGCAACATAGGCTTTTTGAGAGCCCACCTCATGAAGAGTGACACTGTCATTTTGTTAATTGGTCCCGAAAGGTGATTCCACGCAGTAACCACAAAATCTCTTTTCAGGACTGAATAATGCCATGACAGTGACTGAATTCATGAGGAGGGGCCCCAATAACCCCATGTTGAAAATTAGTGCAAAAATTCCAAAAAATGCCCGAGATATGCACCAAAGTTGAAAAAAATCGTATTTATGCCATTATACAGCTTACCACCATTTCTTCAGTTCGCAGTCGGCTTTGAAGAGTGCAGATGTGTTCCCGGTCCACTGAAGATCATCGTGCCAGACTCCAGAGGTAAGTATGGGGTGGGAGTGTGTGAGGAGGCAGGGTGCCCAGAGGTGGGCACGGGTTGGGGGAGGGAGCAGGACAGACCGTGAGGGATCCTTTTCTTCTTTTACTGGTTAAAAAAAAAAAGAAAGAATCACGGGGCAGTTTTTTTTTTTTTTACAGGGGCATTTGGCATGCTGGGGTGGGCTCCCAGCGTGCCACCTGAGTGTTTGGGAACGCTAGCCAATGGGGTGTTGGGCACCCGCAGTGGCACACAACAAATGTGTGGGGGCATTATGCCGATGGGAGTAGGTTCCCCCGTTGGCACATGAACTGGTTCAGGGCATGCAGGTGGTGGCAGCAGTCACTGCCGCCATGTTTACTAGAATGCTTCACCAGGAAAGGCACATCGGGAGGTGCCACTGCATGACGAGCTTGGCTCTCATTGCAGCAGAACTTTTCTTAGATGTGCTCACTACATTATGTGTTGCTGGTGTGGTGTCTGAATCCTGTCTTATTGGGGAATGAGGAATGCACCTACTGATGCATGCCCTGCATTTGCCCATAGTGACCGCACCTCCAAATCTGCTACTACTGCAACATACTGGCTGGCATGCAAGTGCAAGCCAGCATAAAAAGAGGAGAAAGCAGCAGAGTTAGAGTGTGACATGGGAATGGTATAGGAGTCATGACAGCGTTGGGCATAGGAGGCAGACGGTGAGAGGAAAGAAGAGAGATAGGTATGTAGAGAGTCAAACCAACATTTAGAGATGATGGCTGCATAAGACAAGAGGTGACAGGAGGGAAGGGGTGGGATAGAAAGGGAAGAGTAGAGGGTGCAGCAGTGAGTAGAAGGAGGGGCATTAGCAGTAAAATGAAAGACAGCATTACAAAGAGTGTCCATTTTGGAAGAAAAGAGGATGGGGGAGTGCCATCCATCACCTTTGCACAGTCAAACACCAGGAGTACCATCTTAGTGATCATCTCCCGGCAGACTAGGCATGAGAGACAGTCTTTGTTGTGATAGAGAACACCAAGTTTGGGGTGGATGGCATCAATATGGGTAGAGAAGTCGAGCCTGCTATCCTGCCATACCCTGTGGTTTTTGAAATGGGACAGCCTCAAGGGGAGTGCCATCCAGGGTGGAAAAAACAAGAATGGGACAGACTGGAAAGTTTTTGGCTGGTGCTAATGGCTGTGGATACAGTTTTCTTTGTGCTGACCCTAAGTTGGTTAGAACTGAACCAGTGTTGCACATTGTTAAAGTCAATTGATTCCAAGTTAGAGTCAGGTATGTGAGGCAAAGAGAACCATGTCAGCTGCACACACATGAAAATGCAAGTCAACACATATGGAAGCAAAATCATCTAGGAAGATGGTGAATAAGATGGGACCCAGGATGGAGCCTTGGGGGACTGCAGTCTGGAGCGGAGCAGAGGCAAGGCATTACCAACCTACACCGATGGGATAAGGCTTGAGAGGTAGAATCTGAACCTGTGAACTGCTGGGGCAGAAAGACCCACCAATCTCAGCTCCTCCAGAATGAGGGGAGAGCTACCAAATCAAAGGCCTTAGCTAAGTTGATGAAGATGACAGCAGTAATGTGTCCCTAGTCCCTCCCAAAGAAGATGGGGTCAATGACACATAGCAGGTAGGATACAACAAAGTGGTTCTTATGGAAACCAGGCTGGAAAGACAAGATGAAACTGGTGGAAAAGAAAATCAGAAAGCTGAGACAAGACTAGTTTTTCTTGTAGCTTTGGGAAAGTACAGTGGAATGAGATAAGATGGCAATTGCCATGGATGGTATGGTTGCCACTTTGTGTAGGGGTAGAACCTTAGCAGATTTCTGGGACTGAGGCACTGTGCAGAGGGAGAAGAAGAGATTAAGTAGGTGGTTAAGGGGTACAGTGATAGCAGGGACAGAGAGGTGGAGTAGTTTATGGTCAGGTCCATGAGGGCTAGACCCATTAGAGAGAGATTTAAGGAGGAAAGATCATTAGTGTTGACACTCTTGATATATGGGGTAGGCCAGAAAGGAACGCCGATAGTCAGCGGCTGCTGGGAATTGAGTACAATCCTCCATGAGTCACACCTGGTCGGTGGCCCCACCCAGGGGGGTAAATCTGGCAGGACCATTGTTGAGCTAAGTCCCGGAGGGTGGGTGCAGACCGGAGGGAGTAGGGACTGAGCTACAGGGCCATGGCAACAAAAGCATGGTAAATAAAAAAATAAATGATTATGCACCAATGGCAGTTTGTCTAGTTGTGGCAAGTATCCGGAACTTGTTCAGGCACATGTAAGAGAGCCCAGCACTCAAAATCTACTAACCCATACTCAGTCAGGATTCTGCTAAGATCTCAATAAGATTACAGAAATTCACAAGGCATATGCATTTTACAATAGGCATCAGACACCTTACTGGAGCAATCTTCAGAGGCTGAACCAAATCCTTTGGCTTACTATCCCATTACCTCTGTCTCAGAAAACTTGACAGCCTTGAGTTCATCAATAGTGCCCTTTACTGGATCAAAAGGTACTTGTTCCATAGAAAACAACAAGTGCCTTTCATGGGGTGCAAGTCTCAGTCTTAGTGTCAGTGCTGGGAACCATTGACTTTACTGTCTCATATACTTTATGAATTCCAGTGGTCCATCGAGCGCACCCCTTCCTCTCGTAGCAGTTGTACCCACTGATGTTATTTCTCTTTAGAAACTCAGTGAGTTTCCACATTAAGCACCCACCTGGATTAGATTCTATTACCTCATGGGTTAATCAGCGCTGCATCCTTGTTCTCTTTTACTGGCAGACAACAAACAAGCTAATTGAGTATACCTTCTCAACATTCTTCCTCATTTTAAATACCTGAATCATATCCTCCACATCTGTCTCTTCTCCAGAGAGAAGTGAACCACGTGATGTAGTCTCTGTTCCTGCTCCAGCCTTTTTATGTCCCTTATCATCCTTGTCACGCTTCTCTGATCCAATTCCATTTCCATAATGCTCTGGTGGTTCAGTGCCCAGGACTGAGCACAGTACTCCAAGTAAGGCTGCATCAGTGCATTTGTACAGTTGTTCAACAATGGGAAACATGAGATGACGCTACTCATCCATGTACGGGTAACACGAAACACATAACATTATTAAACAATATAGCAAATGCATTACATTTAGGTTTTTGGGGATTGCTTTGATGAAAGCATTCTGATATGGCTGCTTCTAGTGTCATTGCAATTATGTATTTATGGCTGTTAAACCTTATTTAGGCTTTTTTGTTTGGTCTATGTATTAAAATATGCACTGTTAGCAGCTGATGAAATAAATGACCTGTCTTGCTCCACAGTACACGTTTGCTTTGATCTTGCAGTTGATTGCTAACTCAGCTTTGTTTAAAAAATGTGGCTTGCTGAAAACTCTTTTATGTCTTGATTTAATCTTCTGAGTTTTGTTGTATGGTTGCAATTCTCTTCCTTTGCCTCTTTATGTGATATGCAGCTCAGCATTCATTTAGCATGTCATCCATGTATTTTTACACTGTCAGCACAGAAGTGGGTTTATTTTCACATGTAGAGCAGAAGAGCTTCACTGTGATCATTGAATTCAATGTAAAGTAATTAGATCTTAAAACTTCCCTATAGGAAAGAATCACATTGTACTCATTCCATTACAGAAATGCCAACTTTTAATTAGATAGCAAATGTAGGCTGTGTTATACAGCACCATGGTGCTTTATTAAGTTCAAAGTACTGGAAATAAAGAAGGGAGGCCTTATGAGTCACAGCTTTTTTAGTGAAACCAAAGCCGCTTGAAAACAGCTAGCCAAATGCTGCTGTCAGAACAAGGACCTCTTCGGGGGCAGTCTGCTGTGTCAACTTAACTCCTGACTTTTAGCCATGTTCCCTTGTATACAAAGAGTCAATTAATACACAGCAGGCCAAAGAGCTGTACAGTACTCCAAAGTCTATTTTCTCTACTAAAGGAATAATGCATGACAGGGTGTGTGTCGGGCTGGGATAAAGTCACGCCTGGGGTGATTAGGCACGAGACACGCAGGCCGAGTGCAACTAATCAGCCCAGAAGTGACGTTATCCCAGCACGACACACACCCTGGAGTGCATTATTCCTGTTATACAATGGCTCATTGTTATATATAAAATAAAAAAAATATTTGAAAGAATGTTTTTATTAGTGTGGAAAAATATTTTAGTTTCTTAAAAAGAGATTCCAAAAAAGAGAGCATGGCATCCATAGTGTCA
Organism: Neoceratodus forsteri; assembly: GCA_016271365.2. Lineage (NCBI taxonomy): Eukaryota > Metazoa > Chordata > Ceratodontiformes > Ceratodontidae > Neoceratodus > Neoceratodus forsteri. The sequence goes on from CM028131.1 coordinate 1,114,994,465, forward strand.
TCCACATTGTTTCACAGTGCTGAGACTAGACCCATGATGTTATGCTGGATAACATCACACCCGTGATGTTATGCTGAGATAACATCACGGGTCCAGCCCCAAACTGACCAATCACATCCAGGAAATTTTCTTGCCATTGTACTGTATAATGTAGAAAATTACAGTGAGAACATTAACTCAATGTTAACATAAAAGCAAAGGCTTGCATTTTAAGATTTCTTCTCAATGAGAAACCTTTGCTTTATTTTACTAGATACGCTGCACTTTAGCAGATGCCCCCAACCTTTCTACATGGTGGCTTTGTGATGTACTGATTAGAACAGAGAACTGGGAACCAGTTAATCCTAGGTTCATATTCCACCAACTTCATGTTTTTCATGTTTGTTGTTTAACCAACAAAGGGACTATCAACACCATTTTCAGACACACCTGAATCAAAAGTACAAATAAATATACAAGTCATAACAATATAATACAGAATAACAACCAGGATATACAGTGTCACCCACCAGGATAAGCACTCTGTAATGAAGATGTCACATTTTCCTGTCTGACAAATTGGGGTGATTGCCATTAAAATAACATTGTATTTCTGCAGTATTCTCCAATGTATCACTGGCAGAAACTGTGAAGAGTGCTTTGTGCTGGCAGCCAACACTATATTATACAGGCATTTAACAAGTCTGATGGCAAGACTAAGTACCTAGAAAAATTACAGGACGATGCATCTGATAAGAGACTGAACAACTGTGCTTTGAAAGTGCCATAAATTACATCTAAATCAACATGTGCAGTTAATTGTTTAACTAAACAATGAGCTAAATATGAAAATAATCTTTCAATAATACTTGACTTGCCATATAGTCTCTCTGTGACCCTAATTAAGCCACTTAACCTCCCTGTCTGTAGTCCTCGCTGCTATAGAATTGATTAGACGTGGGTCTTCAGGATCTCTCTTTAAATGAGTTTTAGTTTCTCAGCTGGGCTATCCTGTGTTAATACACTGTAAAAACAAAATGCTGGTTCGACTTTACTATCAATATGCTGTAGTAATGTAAGGCCAAAAGGGACGCTAGGTCTATCATGTCTGCTCCCCCCCCTTTCATAAGCAAGGAGGCATAACTATATTTTGCAAACAAGTACTAACTCATAGTAATTACAGCTTGCAGGGCAAGTTTATGGAGCATCTGGTAAAGTCAAAAGGACCCACTCTAAAGGTATTCAGTGCAGTGGTAATAAATACAGTGTGCTTTATTAAGGCAATAGCCACTGAGCCACGGGCACTGGACTACAAGGACAGCACTAATTATGAGGCACACACAAAATAGTTATTCCACTGCAATGTGTTGTCAGCAATATTGTGTACCCTTTTGTTTGCGGGGAAACTGATCAGATATTCTGATTTAATATTAAAGATGGGCTACGTGGTTCAGGGAAAAAAAGATCTTCTGAGCTTGGGAGGCTCTAAAATATTAAACCGAATCCCAGCTCTTATAATCTGTTTGAATGAGTCAGCATTTTAAAAACCTGAAACACATGCAATCACATAATCATGCACAAATATACCTGGGGGGGGGGGCGCAAATACAGTATATCCTGTAGTGTATGTTAATTATTGTAGCGGAATTCAAGAAGTTTCATGGGCCCAGATTTTGAAATTATAATTTTTTTTCAACATTTTAAGCAAGATGTATTTATTTAGTTTGGAAAATGTTTCACCAGGAAAGATATGTTTTTTAAGTACATTTTTAATTTTATTTTATTGTATTGGATTTGTTATGCTTACTGAGACTTGCATCCTTTTTTCAGGAGTGACCTGGGACTGATTACATACAGTAGAATAACAAGACACTGTAGCTAGGTACAAAAGCATTACAAAGATAACATTCGAGATGATATAGCAGTGGTAGTAAAACAATTATATACATTCAGGTCAAAGAGCCAAAATGCAGTGTACATATTCTAATTGTGCAGCACATTTCATTAGACAAGGTGGACCAGAGCTCACAAATTCAATATAGTCTCATAGATAGGCATAGGAAACAACGTCAACTGAGCAGCTCCCAGCAGAGGCAAGTACAACTGTTTCTGGGAGCAGGATGCACTTTGAGCTGCCTTTTGAAGGACTGGAATGCAAAGGCTGTGTGTGAGGGCTATGGCTGATGGTTGTCAGGCAGGGACCCTGGTGTTCTGCGGCAAAATTTTCTGATTTCTGCGGCTGGGCTCCTTGACTTCTGCGGCAGCATTTTCGGATTTCTGCGGCATGATTTATTCATTTCTCTGGCAGAATGCAGTCCTGTCATTGGCTAAATATGATGTGATGTCATTGATGACATCATATGCTGAGCATAGAGGAGGGACTTCAGAATAAACGAGGTGGGAAAGAAAGCCTGACGCTATGAAAAAAACAGTATATTTATATGAAAATTCACCAAAAACAATGAATTCTGTGGCACTATATATAGTCTGCGGCATGATGCAAATTCTGTGGCAAATTCCGCAACCACAGAACCTCAGAATTCCAGGGGCCTTGCTGTTAGGGCACTGGGTACCTCTAACAGAGGTAGAGAAGAGTAGCAGAGGTGCCTCCTCAAGGGCTTTTGGACAAGTACATCCCTGAGACTGGGAAAGTTAATATAAAATAATACTAGTAAACTACCCTTTCTTTTTTTTTTGTTTTCATTAAGTTTTTTCTCATGCAGGTCATCTGACAGGCGGCTTTGGCTCTGTCCTTGAGATGGCTCCATCCACCCTGAACTACAGGCTCTCCCATGATCCTGGCCTGTCCCCAGTGAGTCTCCCATGGATTTCCCCCTGTGGTGGGGCCAGGGAAGGGAGGGCCATCCTCTCCCCCAACCAAGTAACTCACATCCAGATGTTGGGGGTAGCCTTGGGTCGGGTGCACGGTCGGGGCTTCACGTTGGCTGCCAGCCTCCCAGTTTCCATTTTTTTCTCCATCCCCCATTGCTGGGGCTTGTATGCCAACATGTGCACATGGAGGCATATGCACGCTGAGGAGTCCCACAGCAACCTCCCTTCAGTAACATCCTCAACCATTTCTGCCCTCAGGTCTCCACCTGGGGGCAGTCATTCGGCAGGCTTGCCAGTGTACCCTCCCTGGGAGAGGAAAGTTGTCCTCCGGATGCTCAGTACTCTCCCTCCCTGGCTGGCCCCCAGCAACCCACGTTCGCTACTGAACACAGGTCACCGGTACAGCAGGATATAAGGCCAGATGCCTCAGCCCTCCACTAGGCCAGCCCCAAACTACTCCTTCTTTGAGAACTGTAAATCACTTTTGACTTCCATGATAGCAAGATTGTCACCTAATTCATCCACTTTTTGATTTTTATCTCCTTATTTTTGAAAATTAAATATTTCAGAATGAGAATTGTATAAAAGGTTTGTGAAACAGAGCTTCTTGATTGGCTGTAAACGTTCTATTAGGTTTTTGTTAATCTTAGGAAAACCTATACTGTATGTAGAGTCTAATCAAATCCTAAAATAGTTACTACTCTATTTAAAATATCTATTTTTATAATAGCAATGAGGCACTCTTAGGGGTATGTTAATGTTCAGTTAATCACCCTTCAGGGGCATGTAGCACTCAGCTATGCCTCATGCCACATTATACCTCTAAAAAGTGCTTAATAGATCATTAACGTAACCCTCAGCTTGCCTTATTGCTTAAAAAACAATTCATAGCACATTCTAATGGTGGTATTTTCTTGGTTCAAAGTTTTACATACAAAAATGGCAGAAGTAAAAAGTCAGAATGACCACACAATCCAAATGTTTACTGGTTCTCTACCACGTCAGCAGAGGGGAGGGGTGTGTGTGGGCTTTCTGTCCTTCCTATACAGCATATTGCAAGATTTTGTAAAGAGAGAGTGCCCATTTTTAAATATACATAATGGCTATTTTGATTTGCAAATAGTTATAGCTGGACTAAAAATTCACTCCCTTAGAGATCTTTTTCTAATTACTTCTGGTTTTCTATACTCATTACTAATATTTAAAGCCAAATAGAAATGAGAATAACATTCATATAGGGCAAGATTGTGACCTCTATTGCACATGGTTCATGAGTTCACAAAGTTAGCGGTGGTACTCGGTCACAGAGACCACTTAGCACTCATTCTAGTGTCTGAGGATGGGACCTACGGGCTTTGTACTGCTTTCTAAATAGAGGTGTAACAAACAATGACATCCTTAACTGCAGCACAAAAATATAGACGATGGAAAATTAAATGCAATTTGTGAACAAGTGTAAACTGCACTATCAAGATAAAAATATTTGACCCACTTTAAGAAATTTATTGAAAAATTAAATGCTTAATGAAGCAATTTTGTCTTAGCGAACGTCAAGAACTGTGAACCTGTTTCTCATGTGCAAATTGTGGAAGCACAATCAAGGTGCAAACACCTCCTTGCTACTCCACCACCACAAGTTGTTGCTATGTACACAAAGGATGCATGGTTTCACTGGGGAGCTGTGACTACATATGTTGAAATACAAATTAGACTTGTCAGGTGTTACAGGGTGCGAGATATGTTTGCACCTGCTACCACTTGATTTACAACACACACAGAGTCCTGTGCATGACATAAAGTCACTTGCATATTGCAATGCCATGTACAATTCTCTGTGGCATTGGGATTACCACTGCAATCATCACCCTGAACTGACCCGCACCATTCGGCCTGCTTCAGTTCCAAAGAGTTGCCATTTCTGATGGCCAAGTTCCAGTCTTTTGGGTGGCTTAGTGGCCTCCTCACTAACCCTATCCCAAGAACAGTCCCTGGCATTCAGTGCACACAAACCCATACCTAATCCAATTCCCCCACATCCATCTATTTCCAGTGCAGTTCCTCTGATCTCTGTCTCCTGCTGACTCCAGCACCGCAGGCGCAGCCTTCTAACACCCCTACTATTAGCCTTTATTAGTTTTAGGGCAGCTAGTATAACAGTATTACTGTGCACACACAAGCCGGGGTCACCATGTTTTGTGGACCATTTGCATGGTGACTCCTGCTCCCTTCAGTGTGCACTCGTAAAGTGATGTTGCAAATGCATGGTAAGGGTCGTTGACCTGCTTTGAGCGTAGCTCATGGGGTTACAGATGTAAAACTGTAATTTATGCAGTTTTACACCAGGCTTATGTTGTGAAGAATCAGGCCCTGCATTTGTTAAATTGAACTGAGCCCCTAGTTTCAGATTCTGATTGCAAAGTTTTGTAGCCTGAATTTGGAGTAATCCAAAATGAATGCCAAAATTGCCCATCTCCTGCAGCAATGTAACACACCAGTGCTTATTTGCATATTGCTAATTCAAACCTGAAAGACTTTCAAAAACAAAATCACATCCTTAACAGTTTGGAGTTATGATTTACCACTCTCTTTCATATAACCATGACCATATATTAGTGGTTAGCTCTCTAAAATTGAATTTGTTTTACTAAATACTGTATATTCCAAGAAAGAATGGTATTGTATGCCTACCAGCTCTCACTCAACTGTACTTGGAGTGAAAATTAATCATTTTCACTATTAAAGCAGGGCATTTTTTTAATCAAGCCTTTTCTCCTCCTTTGCAGTCTGCCCCAGTTCTAAGGTTGCTTTCTCTGGCTTATTCCCAGGCCTGACAATCACCTCCCCAGTGGGGTCTGCAGGGTGTGAGCCGAAAGTGCCTGTCACTGTCATGAAGACTACAGCGTGTCCTGTTGACCCTTGAAGTCCCTCCACCTTGTGGAGGACTGGAGGAGAAGACCCCAAGTGCATGCAGTGCAGGCTCTATAACCCACCACTGGTGGTCATTGCAAGTAGCTGAGACTTACAGCCAAGGACAGTGCTTTTCCCAGCTGGTCGCCTGATTGCCAGCAGCTTCTGAACCCGGGCTGCTGGCAGTGTAGTGCAGTGCATTGTGGACAGATGTAGTTTTAATCAATTTGTTTTTCTAACAACAGTCAACATTGAACAAATTACTTTTAAGGCACTATATTGTAGGCAGAGGCGGCTCCAACCTGGGCATGGGGGCTGACTCCTCCCTAAAATTCAATGTGTTCATTTAATGAGGCCATTGTTATTGACCAATTCTGACTTTTATGAACTAAGCCCATTGCTCTTAGGTCTAGACCCCCCCACACCAATTTTAGGAGGTGTAAGAGGGAATGAAAATACTTAATTCGGTTTCATAATGCATAGTCAAAGCATTGCTGATGTTACCTTAGCTGTACTTGTGAATGTTGTGGTTAAATAGAGGGAAGGACACCGTGAACCATCATCTACCAACCAATTGTTGAACATCAGATAAATTTTGGCCAAAATGTTAAGTGCAACTCATTTGTGTATAAACTGAAAAAAAATGTCATATTAATAGACTAATCAAGCAATTTAATAATACCTTCTTTCAGGAGCAAAAGCAGTTGTACCATACAGAAGGATGTGTGAATGGCGATACGAGCCATGTGCCAGTCCTTGCATTAAAACATGCAGTGATCCTGAAGCGGTGAATTGTAAATTTCTACCACTGTAAGTGTATTTTAAAGTTTTTATTTAAATAAAATTGCAGTGCTTTCCAGACACGATATACATATATTATTCATGAGATGGGGAAAAGCTGAGCTATGGGTTTGAGTTTAGAGCATTCCATTTTTAGATTCTGAATCCAAATTGAAATTGTTTTACTGCACCGGCCCGGTGGTTCAGAGGGTTGAGGCGCTGGATGCCACACCTTGCACCACACCAGCAACCCAGAGTTGGGAGCAAGCTTCAGTTGCCAGGGTTCAGCCAGAGAGGAGAGGATTGAGCATCCAGAGGATAGCTCTCCTCCCCAGGGGAAGGTGGAGGACAAGAGCTGCGGCAGCATTGGCTCCTGGTGGCAGCCGGGGGATGGTGCGTGGTAGCTCAGAGCATGTGGATGGCAGGATAGATGTCTGATGTACAGTGTGTGGGAGCACGTGCTGCAATGTCCTAGGCATCATTGCACACCCGTGCCAAAAGAAGAAAAAGAGGAAAAAAGGAATCCTCCAGAGCGTATGAGGTCTTGGCCCACCAACGCCACACTGGATGCACCAGAATTCTCCCTCCCAGTGCAGCTCACCAGGAACTCCCCTGTGTGTGGGGTAAGTACTCGCTGGGTCAAGACCTGGGCTGTGTGCAGGGGGAAAGAAGTTGAGAATATGAGCTGTGGCCAGTGGGACGCCAGAGGTGGCAGGGCTGAAGGGGAACCGTAGGCAACACCCCCAGCCGACGAGGTAGGAAAATAAAGAAGTAAATAAAAAAAAAAAAGAATTTGTTTTACTGATTAATGATTATAAAAATGACTTAGTGACATATCCCAAAGGAAAGATTTGCCTGGACCATTAATTCACTTAACAATAAATGCTGAACTTCTCCAATGATTCCTAATAAAAAGAGCTCCCTAGAGCCACCGAGTCTGAATTGGCAACATTTCAGACCTTCAAAGTATTGGATTTAGAGAAAAGTTCATTAATCATCCACATGATTTACTGATGTGTTACCTTTAGGCCTAAAAGTCATATTTAAGTTGAGTATTTGCTTAAGGATCTACAAATATCTTGGACTTACCCTCAACTCGGCCCTTACCTTCCATGACCACATAAACACCCTTGCTGCCGCAACAAACACCCAGATTGGACTCCTTTACCGACACAGGGACTGCCTCCCCCCCACGCCCTTAGGCTTGCCATCACTTCATCAGTACTGTCCCTAGTGGACTATGGGCTCCCTGTATACAGGGCAGCAGATAACTCCACACTCCAGAAAATCCAGGCCTCCCTAAACAAGGCCTGCAGGCTCCTAACTGGCGCACCTAGGCTCACTCACACCTGCTCTCTCTGTACCTCTGCCAATCTTCTCAACCTTGATGAAAGGCTCCACTACCAGACCTGCTTACTGTCCAAGAAAATACTGCTCGGACTCTCCCCCTCTGGGGTCACCACCTCTCTTCATCCTGCAACCCCCACTATCCTCACCCGCAACTCAGAGAAAGCATCTCTGGTTATGCCCAGGGTAAAAACCTCCCTTACCCAGAGATCTTTCCACCACAGGACCCCCACATGGTTTAATGCACTCCCAAGCACCATCACTAGTGCACCCAAGATCGCCCACTTCAAAACCACTCTTTGCAACCACCTCTTCAATAGCCGCTCCTGTAACTGCTACTAATATCTCACTCTCTGACTCACTCTGATCCAAATTCTCTGACAAAGTCCATTATTGGATTGCAACCTCCGTCAATAACACCAAACCCATGAATAGGACTGACTACTAGGTTTAGATGTTTTCTCAAGCTTATAATGTCTTCTACTGTTTTGTTGTAAATATCGTCATCCAAATATTATAAATAATGTCTGAAAATATCTACATCCAAATACTGTAAATAATGTCTGTGACAAATGTCTGTAACACATGCTTAATGTAATTGTTGTTATACCGTGTTTCTGTATTACCATCTGTCTTACAAGTGACGAGGTTCCTTTGTAAATGAGCCTCTGGCTCAAAGGTTGCAAACCGATATATCAAATAAATAAATAAAAATAAAAAGGATCTGGGCCTAATACACAGTTGCAAAGGGTGACAGCACAAAATGGGGGGGGGGAGAGGCAATCACTCCATTGTGATGTCACCCTTTGGGGTTATTCACAAAAGAAGAAGTTCATAGTCACAGGTGAAGGAGACCTCTGCAACTATATTGCAAGACAGATGATTTGTTCAGATCTTTATGTTGGTAGGTGCAAATGGTGTTTGTCTGTCTAACTCACCCTATTACAATCCCTAATTACCTCTGTCTTTATTGCTTAACTGAGTCTGAAATGTCCTTCTTGAAAGATTGTAAGCCTGCAGTTCAATGGCCGAAGCAACAGCCACGCCCACCCCTTGCCTGACTTATTTAAACCCTTCCTTCCTGCTTCATTCAGAAGCTTTTTTCTTTGCGGCCGGAGCCTCTGTCTGTTCTATCTCTGGGTCTGGCTTTTCCTTGGGCCCTGCCCCCCCATGTATTTTTTTGTCTCCTACCTTCCCTTGTGTTTAGAACCCACTGGCTATGCTGGACTCGCTGCCTGGTTTGTATACTTCTGCTTCTGGGTCAGTATTTTGCCTCTGGCTGCAGTCTGTATTGCTTATCTCTCAGTAGTTTGTTTCTCCCTTCTGCTCCAGTGCTTGTGTTTGCTTTGTTTGCTTTTGGGGCTTTTAGTTCTAGCACCCCTTATTTGCTTTGTTATGTTCCACACAATCTGTCTTTTATCCGTACTTGTTACCTGTGTGCTCTGTGTTCCAGTTGCTGTTGCTATGCAGTCTCTGTGCTCATCACCTTAAATGTTTACACCTGCCTCTCTCAGTACTGGCTCCCTGTTATACTGGGTCTGTTCTACAGCTCTGCTTTTACTCACTCAGTGCTTGCTGTCTGTACTCCCTGTGTTTGTGTTATCCAGGCTCATATGTTGCAATGTCAGCATAGCCTCCTGCTTCTCCCAGGCCTCTGGCTTCGCCCAGCCTTCTCATCCCTAACCTGCTACCTAATCTACAGCCTCAGAATTTTATCAAACCATACTTTTACCAAAGGCCTTGTAGTCCATTTCTGACCATATTTTTAACAAAACCTCAGCAGTCTGTTTCTGACTTCTATACTGCAATGTCAGCATTTCAATTGCCTCTATTATTTTTGGGGGGTTTTACCCTACCAACATTATAGTTGCTGTTTGGTCTCATGGTGCACGGCTCGTGACTTCCCTGTTATTCCCACGGTGGGGGACTGTGATGTCACAATGGGGCATTGCGGCTCCAGATAGCAGGAGCATTCTTTTATCTAAGTTAAATGAATCCTGCTCCTTTGCCTACATAGCCTCTCAGTTATCTATGCATAAATATATTAACCTCATTGCTGACATGGTTTGCACAATATTCATCACATGGATTTTAAGATTTTCATTTCATTCCATTATTATGTTACAAGTGCTCCTTACTCGAATAACTTAACTCCACCTTAAAGCAAAGCAAAGCAAAGCAAACTTTATTTATAAAAGGTGCCTTTCCGAAACCAAGGCGCGTGTACATAACATAATAAAATCAATAAATAATTAAAACAATATTAAAATTAATCTAGGGAAACTACATTTAAAAATCATTGTATCCAAGACTAAACAAATGGGTTTTTAATGTCCCCTTAAAGCTTTGGACAGTCAGGCAATCCTGCACCTGACGAGGTAGAGAATTCCACAGGGTTGGGACCATAAAACTAAAAGATCTGCCCCCAGAGGTCTTTAAACAAACCCTGGAAATCTCTAGCAATCCCTTGTCAGTGGATTGGAGAGAGCAGGAGGGACAGTAGGGATGAAGGAGATCTTTCAGGTAGCCAGGTCCCTGATCGTGTAGGGCCTTATAGGTCAGCAAACCAACCTTGAAGGTGATTCACCAGCATATTGGCAACCAGTGCAGTCCACAGAGCACAGGCATTATATGACTGGACCTAGAGGAACCAGTCAATAGTCTGGCTGCTGCATCCTTCACCAGCTGCAAACAGCGAATATCAACCCCCGGTAGCCCAAGATAAAGGCTTGCAGTAGTCAAAGCGGGAGAAATACTTGAAGCGTGGACAAAGTAGGAAGATTGTCAGGAGGAACCAGGTGCTTCACCCGGGTGATGTTCCTCAGATGGTAAAAAGAGGCTTTGACAACTTCCAACACCTGTGATTTCAGTGTCAAACAGTCAACAAACACAATGCCCAGGTTCCGCACCCGGTCTGAGGTAGTTAGCTGAACACCTCCAAGCCATAAAACAGAGGGCGAACCTGCCAACAAACCCACCTCCCGGCAACCTAGGTCCACAACCAACACTTCAGTTTTCTCTGGATTCAACCGCAGCCAACTCACATTCATCCAGTCCTGGATTTCGGCCAGACAATTGTTAAAGACCAAAAAGGCAGCATCTAGGCTGGGCACAAAGGACATGTACAGTTGAGTACCATCTGCATAGCAGTGAAAACTCAAACCGTACCACCTAATAATCGTTCCTAATGGCAGCATGTACACTGCAAACAACATGGGCGCCAAAATGGAGCCTTGCGACACCCCACAGGATAGGGGGAATGATGCCGAGGAAAAAACCCCGGACACCACCCTCTGAGTCCTACCCTCGAGGAAAGATTGAAACCGACTGAGGACTGTACTAGACAGCCCACAGATAAACCACAAGTGCTCCAATAGCACACCATGGTCCACAGTGTCAAATGCTGCAGAGAGATCAAGAAAGACCAAGATGGAATGAGTCCTTCGATCTCTCGCAATTAGGTCATTTAGTACCCGGACAAGAGCTGTCTCGGTACTATGTCTCTTCCTAAATCCGGACTGGAGAGAATCATAGACATTGCGGCTGGTCAAATGGTTATCCAGCTGCAATGTGACCACCTTCTCAATAACCTTACCCACAAAGGGCAGGTTAGAGACAGACCTGTAGTTAGCCAGACAATCCGGGTCTAAGGAGGACTTCTTAAGAAGGGGCTGAACCACAGCATCCTTCAGAGGATTTGGGAAAATCCCTCCTCTCCAAAGATCTCCAGACTATCTCAGCAAGGACCGGACTGATTTTATCCACACAACCCACTAGGAGACGTGTGGGGCCCGGGTCCAAACCACAGTTGGTCGGATGCAATGATTGGATGACCATCACAATGTCACTGATTGTGGGAAGGCTGAAGTCAGACCACACAAATAGGGTGTCCGATATCTCCTGCCGACCATCACACTCCCATTAGGGAGGGTCAAGTGGATTTCAGACCTGACTGTGGCAACCTTATCTGAAAAGAATTGAGCAAACTCCTCACACCATTCTTGAGAAAAAGCTCTTCTGGGCTGAAGACAAATTGGATTTCATAATCTGTCCACAGTCCTGAAAAGCTGAGCTGGTATATTCTGTGCAGCAGCAATCTCTCTGGACAGGAATTCTGCCTTCTTACGAGAGATTGCTGATTGATAGACCACATAATGGTCCATCAAACTAAGTCTGTCACAATCCAGGCCCGATTTCCGTAAACACCTCTCTAACCTTCGTCCAACTCTCCTCAACTCCCTCAGAGTCTCATCAGTCCAAGGAGACCTGGGGCGAAGATTGAGGGGACGAACACGAACAGGAGCAATGGAATCCAGGACCCCTACTACCGCCTTATTATAGGCAAATACCAGGTCCCCTGGGTCCATGCAATCACTCGGTAAACCCAATAGGTCCAGTACCACCATCAGGTCATCTGGGGAAACACCCTTCAAAGGGCGGTAGCGGACCATCTCCATAGGGGCTGGCCTATTGGGGTGGCCTCAAAACTGAACCCAATGGAGTGATGGTCAGACCATCCAACTGGTTCCACTACCAGATCGGATATTTCCATCCCAGTAGGAACACCAAGTCCAATGAATGACCACTAATATGGGTTGAGGAGGAAATAACCTGTGTGAAGCCCAGTGAAATCATTAACTGGCAGAAGTCTTGACCAAACTGCAAGAGTTCATCGTCGACCCAGGCATTGAAATCTCCCAGAACCAACCATCTGGGGGATCCCAATGTCAGGTCGACAATGAAATCTGCGACTTCCCACAGGAAGACATTCCCGTCACCTGGTGGATGGTAAACGAGAAGTATCCTGCACCCCACAGCCTCGCCCATGATACAGTCAAAGGAGTTGGTAGTTCCCACTGGTACCTCCACTAGGCACAGTTCTGATCTAAAACAAATAGCAACACCCCCGCCCCTACGATCCATCCTAGGGCAGTGTATCAAGGAGTACCCAGCTAGAATTGCTGATGCCAAAACTGGGCCAGCATTCTCATCCAGCCAGGTCTCAGTGATGCACACCAGGTCAGATGTTCCAACAAAATCCACTATAATAGCGGTCTTGTTTTTAATAGATCTGGCGTTGCATAACACCACCCGAGTAGGATGAGCATCCAAGGATGACCGTGCTACCTGCTGACTACAAGCAGAACCCTTGGGTATGGGAACCAGACAGGGAGGACCACTTTCCTGGACCCATTTCACCCCAGGGCATCTCCTTGTCCCCACTATCCCTATCCGCCCACTCCTTTCCATTCCCTCTCCAGGCCCAACCCTCATCCTCCTCCTTTTTCTAACAATCCCCAGAGCCCTACACCATCTGTACACCTCTGGTGATAGGGGAGGACAGAAAAAAGGACAGAGGTCCCTGAGCATGGAGGGGAAATAATGACCGACCGTCCTTATGCCTTCCCAACACATATTTACCACACTAAGCAAATACAATACTCTATATAATAATTTAGCAGCCAAATATAAAAGTACAAGTTAAGAAACAGTCACAGTCAAATAAAACTCAAGATTTTTGAATTTAAGGACTGTCACCCCCCACACCCAAACACATAATACAACAAAAATACAATAAATAATTCATTTCCTCCTCCCCACCCAGTCCTCTCACCACTGGGGAAAAGAGGTAACAAGCAATATACGATATAAAAATAATTTATAATGTATTCCCTCCCCACCCAGTCCTCTCACCACTGGGGAAAGAGGGCAGCACTCTTACTGCCAAACAATTAAAACAATTATAATAATACAATAACAAATAAATATAAACAACAGAATTATTACAAACCATAAAATAAAAAAAGAAAACCATAAAATCCCCCTTCAGTCCTCTCACAACCAAGGAAAGGGATGATTATAGTCTTCCACACTGCCAAAAAAAAACAGTTGTAGAATCCAACAAACAAAAAATAAATAAAGTTTGTGGACACAGGGTCTTCTCACCACCCAATCGTCCAAATGATAAAAAATTAATAATCCACACAAAAGTCAGGAGGGAGTTCAGCAATCTCTTCAATCCAGATCCAAATAAGGTAGAGTCAAAACCAAGAGCCACCAAAACCATATTTCAGCTCACATATCTGAATATCTTTCTTTTGTCACAAATCTTCTCCAGTCCAAACCACAAAGGAGTCCAGGAAAAGTCAAAAAAACAAATCCAGACCGTGACTTTGAATAAATCCCATGTTCATCAAAAGCTCCCCTAATTTGGAAGGCTGCAGCTATTCAACTTCCAACCAGGCAAAAATCCATAGATCCAAAAATCACCTTCATACAGTGACCAGATAGAAATAATATCTGATAGAAGGATCCATATGCAAAATACTAGGGGTGTGCTATTTTTAACCAAACCTCAAAGGAATGCACCCCCAAACTACCTCAATCAGACTCTGCTCGCACCACCCGTGACCTGCAGCTACAGACACCCCAAGGCTAGGCTGTCAGGACCAACCTCAGGGTATCTTAGGAAAAAACCCCAATAATGCCTCTGGCTTCCCGTAGCAAACTGAGGCAATTCCTGCTCGGTCCCGAGCGGCACGTTCAGGTCTCTGCCCTAGACGTAGAGAGTTAGGGAGCTCCTTCACCCAGTACAGCCCACTGGACTCACTATCCCCAGGCTTGAACAACAATCCGAGATTCAATCTCCTGGTAAAAATGCCAGTCCAGTCTCAGGAATGCAGCGGTAGTTAAAGCGGTAGTTCCCCCACACATGTAGCTCTGCATATAACTGCAAACAGCGTCAGTCGCCTTCTCCAGATGAAGCAAGTATACCGGAGAAAGACATCAAACCCGGTAAATGATTCAAGTTTCCCCACATAAATATGTGAGTCAGGAACATAGTGAAACAGTCCGGGCAATACAGCCAACAATAGACTACCGAAAACAAAACTATGGCTGCAACTGCTTCCAGAAGCATAAAATAAAACAAAACAACATCTAATGCTAAAACTACTAAAGCAAATAGGCATTTAAGGCATTCATGTCCCCCATATCAATTCTCTGTTCATACTACAGCCATAGCAATCACTGCTAAACCTCATCGATTCAATTTACTAAACCTCATTAAATCAGTTTCTGGCATCACTGCCTCTCACTGCTTAATGGCTTCACAGCCTCTCACTACTTGATCACCTACCTTCCATGACACCATTTATCTGACTTCTGTAGTGGAATTGGTAGGCTTGCTTTTGCTGGTTCTGCTCACATCACTCAATTACATTAAGCATTCCTATCCAGCAATCTCATCAGCCAATTATATCAATCCATTGTATCAGTCAATCATCTCAGACAATCATACCATATACCAATACCTAACCGACAGCCGCTGGCTTCACCCAGCATCCTCATATGTACCACTTCATAGTTATCTGTCTGCTTTCCTTCATAAATTGGAGGCTTGCCAACCATGACCATCACTTTCTATGGCTCAGGGCTTCCCTGCAACTTATAGTCTTGCTCTGCACCAAAGTCCGCATCTTGAGCAAGTGAACCTAGGGGCAGGGTTCTTCTTATTGGCCCATAGTGGTAATGTCCTCACTCTGGACGGAGATTTAGCCATTTCTGTCATTGATGGCACTGCTTGATGTAAAATTTAAGACTTCAGTTATGAGCCCAAGATCACTTCTTTAGCTGGCAAAATCGGATTCAGCGATGCCCTCTACACTATTCGCCCCATGACCACCTCTGGTTCAACTGGTCTGTTTTAATTGGTAGGCCGGCTGAGTGCCTTAGTGGTTGTTGCTCTCCTTCTCTCTCCTTGGGGGTCCCACTTAACCTTCAGAGCTTCTGTTGTTGCAGAGGTCTCTTGCAACCCTTTATGGTGTTCCTGTTAGAGGGATCATGAGAGCTTACTCCAAATCAAAATATTTTCCTCTTCTTAGATTGGGTTTCTAAATTGCAGCAGCAGAGCCATCACTAAATAAAACACCCCTAGCCTGGAGGGAAGGCGACATAGGCCTCAGATCCTCAGAGGTTTCATCCTCTTAAAAAGTTTTTTTTTCCTCTCCTCAGTGCCAAAGGTCATAATGTGTAGTCAGTTGTTCATAGTATATTCCCTAGTTTCCTTAGGTAGGTTCCTGCTGTTAGATGGAGATGGATGCTGGCCCTCCTTTGCCATTCCATCTGTCCTTGGGAGTCATGCCCTCTTGTTAGAATTCATTCAACCTATGTTCAAACCGTTGCTCATTTCAATTATGTCTGACCACTACCCTCATCTCTGATGACCATGTATATATTCCAATCTCAATACCAACTCGTTACATCCGTAGTACCTTCTAATCAGCTTGTTACCTCTGAAATGCTTTTTGATCTATACTCTTTTTGGGGCTTTTCCTAAGTTACCTTTAGCCTATGGGAATCCTTACCACAGCACATCTAGGAGTGGAACCCTCCTCCAGGGTTCCTGCCTTCAGCATCCATACAGGGTGGTATTCCTGAGGCACAGAGAAGTAATGGCCACAACAAAGTTTATTCAGCAAGTTGCATAAGCACAACACCACACTAAGTTGCGTAAGCACATTGAATTGAATTGAAAGTAGTAGTTGTAGTAATAAATAATTTTTTATTCATAACAATAATGGAATACATTCAATTGAGCGAGCTCATTTTCAGTGAAGTTCCAGGCTGAGTAAAATACTTATAGTTACACATATTCACGTAAAAGACAGTACACAATATAATAGAGCAATAACATTACCAGTAGATAATACAACAATAGCATCAGACACGTCAATCAAATTATTAAAGTGCATTGCAAGAGTTGCAGATTATGGCATCGTTAGACCAAGTCATACACCATTTTTTTAATTCTAAATTATTATTCTGGGCCCCATGACATCTTAAATTTGGAGAGGATTGATTCCATAATAAGGCTTCCCTAAAGGGAACAGACAATCTCTCCATATTTAGATTACGTTTATTCAAGGCATTGAGCTCCCTGTGAGGTCCTCAGGCCCTTTCTTACCTCTCTATATTCAAATAAATCAGAAATATAATCAGGAACCCCTCTATTCAAAACTTTGATCATGAACTATTCAACTTTATAAATCCTTCATTAGACCGCATACAGATTATGCAGTCTCTTTTTGGGCTCCATATCCACAAAAAGATGTAAAAATAATTGAAAGCATGCAAAGAAGGATCACAAAGCTGATACCCAGTGTTAAAAATGTACCTTATGAAAACTAACTGCCCTGGGATTTTATGGTTTACAGCTCAGGAGGGACAGAAGGGATTTATTATTATTTAATATAATAAATGATGATACACTCATGAAAGAATGCAATATTAGATTAGCAGAAAAACCCTCAAATCTGCGGTGCCATAACAGACGGATTTTTATCCCTAGGTCTTTCATTAATAAATGGAAGTGCTTTTTTACTGTTAGGGCTGCTACCTTACGCAGCAGTTAATGGATATTACCAGCTTTCAGAAGTTTAAAAAAGAATTGGACCAACTTTTATGTGGGCCAGATACTTAATCCATCTATTGATATGAGGAGAGTGATCTCAATGGGCCAAGTGCCTCCTTCCACTCTTTAAACCTGAGTAATACCGAGTAACTGGAGTAAATGTAGATTTCTTCTTACAGTGGGTTTAAGCCAATTCAGCTCACTAAATAATACACACAGGTGAGTTCTATAGGGTGCATCCAGAATAAAATGAGCCATTCTGTGAAACATTAGATCTACTTTGTTTAGGAGGTATCCAATGGTCCCCATATAGAAGATCTCCATAGTCAAGAACAGGCAATAATAAATAGTCAATTACGTTCAGGCGTACCTCCCTAGACATGTACCTTTTATACATATAGAGGACGCCCAACTTTCTATTCATGCCTCCTATATGAGAATCTATTTGAAAATCCCAGCTCAGGCAGGAATCAAGTAAGATACCAAGATGTTTACAGTATACGGGTCAACTTGCTTAATAATAGTGCCATCAAAAGTATTAATCTCCAGGTGAAGGTCCTGTTTTTTATTGTGCTTGTTTCTAAATAAGAGTGCCTGCATTTTATTGGAATTCAAAACCAAGTGATGCTTCTTAAAGAAGTCCTGAACTTGATTAAAAGCTAGTTGTAGCCTTAGACCAATTGAATCCAATGATGTCCCTTCCACATACAGTATGGCATCATCTGAGTATAGATGATACCGAACATCAGATGATTTAAACTTAAGTACATTTATGTAAGTATTAAAAAGTAATGGCCCTGAAATTGATCCTTGGGGAGCTCAGTTTTTCATTTCTAAAACCCCAGATTTAAAGGAGCCCACTTCCACAAAATGGCTTTGTCCTATCAAATAAGTAGAGAACTATTTCACAGACTGGAGGGACAAACCAATCTTACTGAGTCTGGACTGGAGCACCCGATGGTTCAAGGTGTCTAAGGCCTTTGAAAGATTGATAAACAAGGCACTGACCATTAGCCTCCTCTCCAGACTCAGTTGAAGATTGCTTACCACCTTAATCAAAGCAGTCTGCGTGCTGTGGAGGGACCTGAATCCTGATTGAAACAAGAAAAATTTATTATGCTCTTCCAGAAATCCCTTCAACTGACGTGAGATTATTTTCTCAAAATTTTTTGAAATCTGTGGCAACAGCGAGATGGGCCAATAATTGCCCAACTCGCTCCTATTGCCAAATGTAAATATAGGTCTCACCTTGGCAATCTTCCACCACTCTGGGAATTCACCACTAGTACAAAATAGATTAAAAATATGGGCCAGAAGGAACGCTACACAAGGGGCCGCATACTTTAAAAGTCTAGAAGGAATCTTGTCTTGGTCCAAAGCCTTAGAAATGTTTAATTGTAGGAATTCCATATGGACTTCCTCTGGAGTAATATAACCAAAGTCAAAACCACCTGTTCCACTAACATCAGGATTTATTCCCTCCAAACCCTGCTCTTGGGCACTATAGTGATCCTGGTGTACCCCAGCAACTGGGTCCAGGGAACCTACCTTAGTAAAATAATCATTAAAGACATTAACAAGTCCCTTCCCTAAAGGCATCGCTAGTCCATCAACTGTTACCTTATTCACTGGAGAATATTTATTTTTCCCCATTAAGTCAGAAATAATCCCCCAGAACCTTCTCAGGTTCTGTCTATGATTGTTATCGAGTTTAGATCGAACAAATTCTTGTTTAGCTGCCCTTACCTTCCTAGTATACAGGTTACGGGCCTGCCTATAGAGGGTCCAATCGTGGTCTAACATATTTTTTTTTACCTTTACCCATTTTTATCTCTATCTTTCCTAGCTTTATGGAGTTCTGGGGAAAACCAGACATTCCCTTTGTGTTTAGTTTTCTGGATTTTAGTGGTGCATGCTTATCACAAATTTGTAAAAATTAATCTAAAAAGTACTCCCAAGCTGCTGAGGCCATGGGAATCAAATCCAGCCTTGACCAGTTAATGTTTTCAACATCAAGCATAAATGAGATGTAATCAAACTGTCTAAAGCATCTCAATGAAATCCTAGATCCAGGGTCAGGCTTAATAATACTATTTCTAACCGTATAAGTTACCTGATGACCCGAGAAGGATTCTGGAAGGACTCTAGCTCTTGGATATAACTCGGGAAAATTTGTAAACATCAGGTCCAACATAGCTGATTTTTTTGGTATCTTTGTGGTTAATTCTGGTCGGATCCAGAATTAACTGGGTCAAGCCCAGATCAATCTGAAAACGAATTAAATCATGATTTGAACCAATAGTTAATCAATTAGCATTAAAATCTCTAGTTAAGAGCAATTCATGCGAATATCTATAATCAGATCAAAATTCCCATAATACTTGAAAAACCTTTGTGTCAACCTTAGGGGGGTTTGTATATGTCCAATAACAAAACAGGTTTCCTGTAAGGTACTTCAACCTCTATGACCAGGACTTCCAAGCCACGTCCTGTAAAAGAACATAAGACTTCATGGATAGTTAGGTTACAATCAGCATAAATAATAACCCCCTACCCATTTTTAATCCTATCTTTCCTGAATGTCTGAAAATCCTCAAGGTCAATAGAGGTATCCTGGACTTTACCATCTAACCAGGTTTCAGTCAAAACCGGAATCCCAGGTTTGGATTCCTTTACCCAGTCCTTTACTTCATCAAACATTTTCCCCAAGCTCCTAACATTGAAATGAACAATAGGCGTACATCCCTGTTTCAATTTTAGGACTTCTGAGTCAAATCTAATGGGGGGGTTAGAACCTAATACCCCAATTTCAGAGTCAGACATAATAGAAGGGCCAGGGTTTGGGGTACATCTCCACAGGCCAACAAGCAGTAAATAAAAAAGGTTGTTAGGATACCCCTCAAGTTTAGTTTTCACGTTCTTATATGAACATAAGATACATTTTTAATAATAATTCTTAATACAGGGGAAATCTGAGTTACAGATCTAACAGGAAAAGCTTTAAGAAGAGCATTAAAACATCCGATGGGCAAAATTTCAGATGCGATGATAACAGTCTGACTAGGTTCTACTGGTCTCAAGTCAATAAAGGGACAAAGTTGTGTATCAGTTAGTGACCCTGTATAAGAATATGCAGTATGAAAAGAATTAAAAGTGCCAAAAATAAATAAAAACTCTAAAATGGAACAAACAGCCATTTTGAATGCAACCACCCTAATTATTATACAAAAACACTCTCCTACCCTTAGTCATACACCACAGATAGCCCTGGTATTGAGCATTCAAAGTACAATAGCAATACAAAATACGAATAACTTAAGACACACTTTTTTTTTTCCAATTGTTTAACCAGGAGGACTTACCATAAACTGTAATGCTATAAGACCCGGATCATAAGTTATGGGTTAGCACCTTATTTTAAGTTATATTTCTCTTTGGAGTGGTGCAGCCACTCAGACTTGCACCTGAGGACTCATGCCTTAGGGCCGGCGTGGGCTTTTAAAGTGTACAGCCCTGCCCCTTCTTGTCTGTGATTGGCATACGACTGGCTTGCCTCCAAGCCTCCTCCAACAGCCAAAATGCAAGACACAGGATACTGTCCACAGTCCACAGAAGTCGCTGCTCAAGTTGATAATAGCAGCACAGTTCTCTCTGGAATTTCTTTTGGCAAGGCAGGTAGGGAGATGGTAAAAGCACTGTCCACAGATGCCACTGCTCAAGTAGACAATAGCAGCACAGTTCCCTCTGGCATATCTTCTGGCAAGGCAGGTAGGCAGATAGTAATAGCAGTACTGCACACTGATGTTCGGGCCAGCACGGGCTTTTAAAGTGTATAGCCCTGCCCCTTCTTGTCTGTGATTGGCGTATGACTGGCTCACCTCTGAGCCCCCTCCAACAACCAAACCGCAAGACTCAAGATACTGTCCACAGTCCACAGTCCACAGACCACAGAAGCCGCTGCTCAAGTTGATAATAGCAGCACAGTTCTCTCCAGCTTTTCTTTTGGCAAGGCAGGTAGGCAGATGGTAAAAGCACTGCCCATAGACGCCGCTGCTCAAGTAGACAATGGCAGCACAGTAAGCTGTAGTTCAATGGCTGAAGCAACAGCCATGCCCCCCTGCCTGACCAATTTAAACCCTTCTGTCCAGCTTCATTCAGAAGCTTTTTTCTTTGCCCCCACCATCCTCCTCACCCCCTCCAGGGGCTAACCTCTCTCCTCAGGGGCTTTTCCTAAGCTACCGTTAGCTTAAGGAAGTCCTGTCTGTGACACCTCTATGGGTGGAACCTTCCTCCAGGGTTCCTGCCTTCAGCATCCATACAGGGTGGTATTCTCGAGGCATGGAGAAGTGAACGGCCATAACAAAGTTTTTCAGCAAGTTGTATAAACGCAACACCACACTAAGTTGTATAAGCGCATTGAACTGCAGTATGGTGCCCAGAAGTAGCCATAGCAGCACTCCAAGTGTGGTCTTGCTAGTCTGTTATATAGTGTTAGAATAATCCTCTGATTTATATTCTCTGCCCCTTTTTATACATTATTGGTCAGATATGTTTGATCTCCTTAATGTTACCAGACATTTTGAAATTGTTTAAGCCTCTGATTACTACCAGGACATCCTGACCCCCTTCTTGCTCTGTGCCAAGCAGTTCTTCCACTTTAAGGTGCCATCTCTAGTAGTATTACATTGGCCATTTGTGTGTTTTTTATTTCAGCTCCATCTGCTCATCCAGTTGTCCATTTAGATCTGATGGCATTTACCATACTGGCATACTCTTCTTGTTGTTTTATTTATTTATTCTGAAATTGATAACCAGGGGAGATTCAATGAGCCAAGGTTCATTCCTGGGTATGACCTGGGTGAAGGGGTGAACAGTGGGTGAAGAGGTACAATAACAAAACAGTTAAAACAACAGCTGTAAGCCCACTATTACATGAGAGGAGTGTGTGGATTAAGTTACTTAGTAGCAGATAATTCCTTTCCATCTCCTGGTTTGACTTATTCAGCACACTCCACGGCCATTCATGCAAAAGTTGCACAGCACCACTGTTTCCTACTCATCTTTAACGTACTATGCTCAATCCTGTCTCTCTTAAACAATCTATAATGTAAACTTTATTGCCTGTGGATCAGTGGGACAGCTGAAGACAGCTCCTTACTTTCCCTTTCTGTATAAATAGCCAGCCCCCACAGCCAAATCCAACTTTGTTTGCTCACCTCTGGGTTCCCAATTGTGCTCCTGCTTGGCCATCAATGCTCTATGCTGTATTTTGCTCCTGTTTTCTGTGTTTCCTGTGTTTACTTCCACTTCTGTTTTCTGCTTTCCTTGTGTCCCTCTTTTTCTTTGTCTCCCAGTTCCCCCATTCTTTCATTTTTATGGCTGTGGGTGGAGCCTACAGCCATTTTGCTATCTGTAGCTTGAAAATGGAGTTTCGTGGAACTCATTTTTCGGACATTTCAATGTATTCTTCCACATCTACAAATCACTATGACAACTAAAATAAAATTAAAAAATAATCCCTTCTTTCTGTTTAGAATGTTGGAGACATAACTCCAAGCTGCTTATCTGAGGGCCATTAGGAAATTGAAACAGCTTGTTAAATATTGGTTGCCTATTAAACTGGAAATTTATTTACCCCCTTCGAAATGCAACAGCTTGCACATTTAAATGATTAGCATTTAAACATTTTTTGCTACTAATTCAGTTGGAGATGAATATCTTTCAAGAAAGATTCATACGTCATAAATGTTACCCTTTCCCAGCAAATGTTTTAAAGATTTACACTGTTTTTAACCTCTCAAGACCTATCTGATAAAATGCCAGGTATTTGGTGAACTACCCATACTAAATACATAAATTTATTTTTGACAGAAAAGGGCAGCGGCCTGCTTCTCAAACATAACAGATAAGAGCTACTGAGATCTCTTATAGTAAGTGTGTGTGTGTGTGTGTGTGTGTGTGTGTGTGTATATGTGTGTGTCAAACTTTAGGCAAGGAAAATCTCATTTAATGAATTAACTGCTGACAAACCATGAGTGATACAGAAGCAAATGATTTGATACCTTTTATTGAACCAACATAGATGTGACATAAAGAACTTATACCATTTATAAAATTCCTTATCAAACAACTACAAACAGAAGACTGTTTTTTGTCATTTTATAATATGATATACTGAGTGTGTATTTACTGAGTTGCTGGATCAGTGCCCTGATAAAATAATAACATTTTCTTAACTCATTCAAGAGATTCCATCAGGTGGACAGAATAAAGTCTATGAGAATTTGTTTGAAAACTAACAACTATAAGATGCAAAAATAGCATGTGTGTGTGTGTGTGTGTGTGTGTGTGATATATATATATATATATATATATATATATATATACATAAAATATATGGAGATGGCCAAATAATTGTATTCTATCCCATATAAAAAAATCCTGGTAATACAACAGTACCCAAAGTGATAATACCATTGTTGACAACTGATAATACTATCATTCAGAACTCGTAATACTATCATTCGAGCTCTGAACGATAGTATTATCACCAAACCTGAAGAGCGCACCCTCCAAACACTTAAATGCCATAGGCCTATTCCAGACATCACCACGGCAACCTCTTAGCATGTGTAGTGACATTTAGAAAACTGCGCCTCCTGATTTGACGTGCTTTCTCCGAGGGCGGGTAAAACAGTTGGAAAAACATGGTGGCTGTCTCTCGCTTACCGAGAGAAAATCGTCCCTTCGTTCCAGTACCACTGCTTTGCAACACAATTATCTGGCTAATCCTACTGAAAACATCAAATGAAGGTAGGACTGAAATCCAAACAAAACTTGCTCTAGAGAGACACTGAGCGAGTGAGCGAGCAGGCGTGACAGAATGGGACTGGGGTGGAGATGGAGACTGAGACAGGCATTGTCTGAGTTTGCACTATGAGGGAGCCTGCCCTCACAGTACCACACAAATAAAACTCACATCCATATATTATAAAAAATAAAAAATAGGTGAGTGTCCATTACTTGGGAGAAATACCATCTCAAGGTTCTGGGGACAAGGGAACCTCTCGAGCTTCGCTCTTGAGGTTCCTTTTGTCCCCAGAACCTCTCGATGGTATTACTACTGTACTAGACACTACCTATCTATTATTTATATATATATATATATATATATATATATATATATATATATATACACACACACACACATACACACACACACACACATATGTATATGTGTATATATATAAATATATATATTATAGGGGTGCGGTTACACCCCTATAGTTAGGGTTGAGTAGGCACTTAAATGTTAAACCTCAATTTTTGCACCTTAATAACTCTGTAACCATTCAACGGATTTGCATGAAATTATAAATGCGTGGTCTGGTATGGCAAATCTCTGGATTTACCAAGTTGTGTTTTGGACAGGCATATGGTTTCTGCACAGCGAAATACCAAAAAAATGCACTTTTCACCAGTTTTGATGCATTTTTTGCCTATGGAGCTGTGACCACACTGTGTGGTCTTTTGGTCTAAAATTTAGAATGTAGAAAGAGTTTGGGTCAAGGAACAATCCAGCATTGGTTTGGCAAAAAAATATTAATCCATTCAAAAGTTATTTAATTTGTAATTTTTTAGTTCTGAGCATACTCAGTTCTCTCAAAAATTTCTATGTATTTTTTGCGAACTAAGAATGGTCTCATGGTCAAAGATTTTATCAGCTCACAGATAAAATTATAGTTCATCAGAAAAATTCTATGTGAGCAATTCACAATCTTGTTTTCAGTTTTTCAGCTAAACAAAATATCATAGTTTTCTCCACGGGTGACTTTTGGGCCAAATGTGGCATAGGTTTTGTTCCGGGTTACACCGTCTACAAAGCCATGCCTTTGGTTTGGTTAATTTTTGTCAAAAAATAGCTTTTTAAAAATGTAAAATTCTTTAATTGTAACTCGCTAATGATCCTAGTCTGTGAGTCGACAAAATCCTGGTCTGCCAGATGATTCTGGTCGACGAGCCTTGTCCATCAGGGGGTGACCAGACAGCCAGAATTTCATGACCAGATGTCCCTGATGGCGTGACCAGATGTCCCTGGGCATGACCAGATGACCATGATGGCATGACCAGATGTCCCCTTGTGGACTAGAATTTTGCTAGGTCGTGGACTAGAATGGATCTGATGGCCCAGGATTTTGCTATCTCACAAGTGAAGAATTTTTAAAGGTGTAAAAATTTTACAATTGCATAGCTCATTAATGGTTTGGTCTTTTTACTTAAAATTTACAGGGTGTTGAGGGGATGCCCTACAGGTGTGAATTATGCTGTTTAGGTGTTGGGGAATTAAGTGGTTCCATAGATATGCAATTGTGAAGTTGAGATTTTCCCCATAGGATTACATTGCAAGGTCTGTCATGCCTTTCAGTGCCTGTATCTTGAAAACAAAGTGAGATACAGAGTTTTCTCTACTGGCAGCTTAGGTCACCTTTAGGTGACCTATGCTGCTAGAAAAAGATCTGAAACCATACAGTAAGTCTGCAGTAGAATATTTTTCATGGGTTGCACGGGTAATGAGATATTGTAAAAATTAGTGTCACAAGGGTTCAAACAGTGTCTGTCCAGTGCTTTTCGGTGCCCATATCTCAGAAACGATGTGAGATACGGGTTCACTCACTTACTGTTGCGTGAACTACTCACTGTCATGGTTATAATGACACTTGAATTTTTTTTGACCTGTTGCGGTTCCCAAGATATGGGCAAATTAGTGTTACAAGGGTTCGGTGCCCTATTGGGCTGTTGTATGGCTTTGTAGCTATATATAAGTGCTGGCCCAGATGCATATTGTTATGAAGAAAAGGGTCCCGTGCTCCCACCAGTACATGTTTTTTACTAGTTATATTACACTTTTTCAAAAAGTAAGGAAATTCATGGCAAAAAACTGCATTTAATGCATCAAAAGTGAGGAAATGAAATGTTAGGGTTGAGCTCCTAACCCCCCCACACAACCCACACACACACATCCTCCACAGACTGACAGATGCCAGGGTGTGCCTTAGGGTCATGAGGCCTAAGTATCACCCCATTCTCCTTAACTGTAGCATGTCAACCTGCTTACACATGGAATGGGGTGAGAGTTGGGCCTGACAACCTCATGGCGCACCCTGGCATCTATCAGTCTGTGGAGGATGTGGGGTTGTGTGGGGGTTAGAGGCTCAACCTTAATGTTTCTACTTGTCGCTTTAACCCTTAACTGATACATTAAACACAGTTTTTGCATATATATATATATATATATATATACTATAGTGGCACAGTAGTGCCACTATAGTTAGGGTTGCGTAGCCATTTCTATGTTAAACCTCAAAGTTTTCACTTTAATAACTTTGCAACTGTTTGTCCATTTGCCTGAAATTTGGAATGAAGGAAGATTTTTGGTAGATCTCCGGATCTGGAAATCGTGTCAATCAGATGTACAGTTGCGGAATCGTAGCGTGCTCAAAAAGTGAAAAATTCCCAACATTCTGTTTTCTTTAGACCTGCACTTTGGACTGAAGAATGCATGTGAGTAGGTTCAAATTGGGTGGGCTACATGGGTCCTGGGTTGCAGATGTGCCTTTTGAAGATTCCATGTAAAAATCTTGTTCCGTTCAAAAGTTATAGCATTTTTAGTGTCCCATTATATCCTATGGGAAAATTTATATGTGCAGCTCGAAAATAGTCACAATCGTATTTTTTAGTGTTGAGCTTGGCAAAAATAGTGTTTTGATGCCGCCATCTTGTTTTCAGTTAGCGAGAGAGAAAAAAATATATAACAAAAAATAGTGCACTTTTCAACACACCAACCATTGGGTTTGCCAATTCAGGGCCTGAGGAACAGGAATCTGGTATTCATTTTTCACCAGCTGGTCTGGAAATGTGGTTTTTAGATTTTTTTCACCATTTTGCCGGTTTTTGATCGTGACACTGTAACAAACTGCCACGGTAATATGCACGACCATAAAAAATACAACCGCAACACTATTTTTTACTTTCACAGTTGTATTCCCATTATAAAGATAAGAGTGTCCTGATCATATTTTAAATGATCGCGGTAATACTGCACAACCACATTTTCTGAAATGCTGTTTTCTTTGTCACTTGATTGTGGCAAGCTGGATTATGATATTGGCCTGACATTTTTAGGGTGGCAAGCCTTGGTGCCACAGATCTGCCTTTCAGTTGTTTGCTTCACAAATGTTCACCACGTCCCTAGTTATAACATTCCAAAGTTATGAATTTTCCCATAGTAAAACATTGTGGAGTTGTTTTCTTTGTCACTTCATTGTGGCTATGTGTGTTGTGGTATTGACCGGAAATGTTTAGGGTGCAAAGTCCTACCCCTACAGGTGTGCCTTTTGCTGGTTTGGTAAGGAACCATTGAACATGGCCATAGGTACAGCATTGTGAAGTTTGGAAATTTCCCCATAGGATAACATTGCTACACAGGTCTTTATTTGTCCTCTCATTGTGGCAATGTGGATTGCGCTATTGCCCTGAACATTTCACAGTGGAAAGACATACTCCCACAGGTGTGCCTTTTGGTGGTTTGGTACAAAAACATTCAACAGGGCCATAGTTACAGCATTCCAAAGTTCAGAAATGTTCCCATAGGATAACATTGCGGCACCCGTGACTCCTTTCAGGGCCTGTATCTCGAAAACAGTTCAAGATATGAACTTTTCGTCACAAAAGTTCTTAGCCCCCCACTGGGGGCCTAAATGCAGAATTAGGATAGAAAGCCATGAAACCCCTGAAATTTGAATTTTTTTCCTAGAATTTACGGTTCCTGAGTTATTTGCAAATTACTATCCCACGTGTACATTTTTGTGAGCGTCGATTATTGCTATACCTGCACAGTTGACACTCACACTATTTTTTGGTACCCGTAATAAGGAAATGATGAATGACATGTGTTTGGTCGCTGCATTGCTGCAACAACTACTGACTTTCACAATTACAATTACACTTAACTTTGCTTTGCAGCACATGCGCGTCACGAGATATAGGCAAATTACTGTAACTATGCCTCCTTGCTTCATATGACTGCTATACGGAACCATACTTAACTTTAAGTGGGAGCGCAGACCCAGAGGGCCCACACTCCCACAAACACACACATACTATTTGCCACACTTGTGCGGCTTGGTGGCCACCCATTTCTATTACTACTTACATTACACTTTTAAGAAAACAAAGGAAATTCTCAGCAAAAACTTTGTTAATGCATCAGTTAGGGTTGTTCTGCAGCAACAAAAGAGAGGAAATTCGATGTTAGGGTTACCACCCCACCCCCACCAACAGCCATTGGGATGTGCATTGGGTTCATCATGCCTAACGCTAACCCCATTCTCCTATACTGCACCACCTCAGCTTCTTTTCACATGGAATGGGGTGAAAGTTAGGCATGACAACCCCAACGCACATCCCGATGCCTGTTGGTGGGGGTGGGTGATAGGGGTGGTTACCCTAACATCAAATTTTCTCTCTTTTGTCATTGTGGAACAACCCTAACTGCTGCATTAACAAAGTTTTTGCAAAGAATATATATATATATATATATATATATATATACAAAATCTATGGCCCAGATATTCAAACTGTGCCCAAAAAGTGCGCAATAGCAGGAGCAAGTGCAAGTCCATAGCGCCCATGCACAAGAGGCGCGATATTCAAAAATGGAGCAGACCAAATTGCACCTACAGCTGATGACTGAATGTTGCACCACCCGTGCCATAGCACAACTAGGGAAGGGAAGCTGAGCAGATTTGATGTGCCATAGTGCAACAAAGGATGTTCAGCTGAGCAGTCCAGAGGTGCCATAGCGCAACCAGGGATGCCCCCCAGCAGCAGAGCAATGCAACTGCACAACCAGGGAGGTAGGGGCCCACCACCCATGCCACAGATGGGCACAGGAACACACAGCAGAACAGACATAGTCCCCCCACACCCCATGCACTGCACAACTGGGGGAAGGCTGGAATAACCACCGCCCATGGAGACAATCAAACAACCCACAGCTGGGCCATGGTGCCCCATCACACCCCCCGGCAAGCTGTGACTGGCACACAAGGAGGGCTGACCACCCCATGCCACACCATCCCCCCAATGCAGAGCACACCCTGCACCGTGACCCCCAGACACCCTGCCCAGGAGCAGCAACCACCACTGCAGGAAACCTCATGCATGCCACCATCCCCCTGTGACACTGCAACCCTGTGCACCACAGAACCATGCAAGGCAGCCCCACCATGAGCACCCATCAGCAGGTGGCAGCACACAGCGATGCAACAACAGCATACACAGTGCCACCATGCACAGTCCCCCCGAGGTACTGCTGGGAGACCAACCATGCGTCGGCACATGAGGTACCCCACACGGGACAGGGCATGCCCCAGACACTACCACCAGTGGTACAGCACCCTGCACAGTATCCCAATGACACACCCTGACCCAGCACTGGCCACAACAGCCAGCACAGACACCCACAGTGGTGCGTGGAAGCATGCACCACACCGAATGCCACACAGTGCATGGACAGACACCCACCCACACCCAAGGGCACAACAACACAGGGACGCAGTGGTGGGGAAACCAAGCCCCCAGTGTGGGCCCATGTAAACTGTGTACACACACAACCCACAGTCCTCCATGGCACTGGAGTGCCAGCCACCCTGCGCAGGCACTGTGGACCCGTACGACACCAGCATTTCCCGGAGCACAAGTCACAGACAGTGGTGCTCATCCTCTGCAACACACACAAGGCACAGCATGGAGGTGGGACAACAACTGTGGAGGCCACAGTGTCACCCGAGGCAGACATGCACCACACCAGTGACAGGAGGCAACCCAGCAGTGTGACGGGTACAGTGGCTGCCCTGCAGGGACTGCCACGACTGACATGCCAGCGGACCTTGCAGGTCACAGACATGCATGTGTGTCAGCTGCACAGGCCATGGATGTGCTGATAGGGGCACCATGGACACAGAGCATGCACCATGGACCACTGCACACAGTCATCCAGTGCACAGGGAATGACACAAACACACCTCAGACACTGACTGATAGCTACCCCCACACCATAGTCACCTCCACACGGACACACACACATAACCATGACCGCACCACCCCTGACGCCATGCACACCACTGCAGCTGAGCACCTATAGCCCACTGCAAATCAGAGACCACCACATTATTCATATCAAAATAACTGTATTGAAAAAACATATAAAAGTTAACTATTTACAAAACTATTTACAAAATATATACAAGGTGAGTGTGAGGGCCACAAACAAGGTGGAGGTGGGTAAGGGGCAGGGGTGGACAAATGGGACAGGAAAGGAGGGGTGTGAGGGTGGGTCCAGGGGGGTAGGGGATTTCAGGGGCTGAGGGACTCCTAGCGGGAGCGCTGCTCCCCACTCTGGCTCCGTCTCTGTTGGAGCCTCCGCAGGACCCCGGTGTCATCAATCCTGTGGAGGATGTCCAGTGATGCCCTTGCCACCTGCAGGATCTCCCGAGGCGCCTCCTGTATCTCTCAGAGATGGCGTGTACCTAGGACAAGGCAGCACAGTCAATAGGTGTGAATGCACAGTGCCATACAGCCCGCCCACTGTGCATGGCATACGGCCATGGGACATACTTCTGTGATGGTGTGTGACCACCCACAGTGATCACGTCCACATGACCTGCCCAACCAGGTGCATACAGCCATGGGGAAACGCTGCACACACCCACCGGCCAAGTCACGCACAGCACCACCGTGGCCATTTAGTGACATGGCTATGTGGTGCAAAGGCAGTGGCACAGGCATGTACCCGGTGCACACATGGACCACCATTGATGCACTCCCAGACATGCATTGCCACTGGACAGTGTTGACTGTAACAAGTTGCGTGCATGGCAGTGGTGTCGATGGATGGTGGCCATGCCCCACTGCCCACCCTGTTACACAGCATGCAATACTAATCATGGAGTTATGGCACTCACCATCATCAGGCTGATCCATTGGGTGGTGTGGGCCCTCACCCCACCTGGCTTCCCTCTGTTCCTCCTGCCGCCAAAGATCGCGGGCAAGGCGACGTTCCTCCGGGCCTGTGGTACAAACATGGAGAGAGGAACATCAGTACAATCCCATAGCAAAGCCCCCCTGCCCCCAGGTGTGTGCCCTCCCACCCAGCCAGACCCACCCACCCCACACCCTGATAACACCACCAAAGCCAACCCGGATGGTCCCTCCCCATGTGCTGGACACATACAACTGTGATACCCATATGGAAGATAAAAGTGTGTTGACGTAACACCTACCTGGCCATGGCACCGTGCCCCTCCTGGCATATCCCCGCAGGCGGGCTAGCAGCTCTGGCTCCCTCCACCGCAGGTCCCCATACCTGTGGCAGCACTGCTCTGCACTTCTCCCCCATTCTGTGGCCTCCTCGAGTGCAGTGGCCACCTCCTCCCACATCTGGGTCCTGGCCCTGTCCAGGGGTGCCTCACTGAACAGTGGCCCATGGTGTGGCTCCACAGTGGCCACTAGGCTGGCCAGCTCTATTTGCGACCACTGAGCAGCCCTCCTGCACGCCATGCTCTCGGCTCGATCTGCAAATATGGTGCTCTGCAGCATGGCTCCCCACGTGCAGATGCTGCGCAGTACAGCGCTGCCATTCCCTATCACACTGTCACTGAACAGCATGATGGAGGTGCACCCATGCCTGATGCATGGCACCTAGGGGCAAAGGTTGGGCACAGGGTCAAGGGTCTCTGGTGCACAGACATGCACAGTGCCATTGGAATCCAATGTGTGTAGCGCAATTGGCTGCCTCTGTGCTACTGCCAGTAGTGGCCTACCGCACAGTTGCCCCAGTGCGCCTATGATGGTCCAGTGCCACAGCGCCATGTAGGTGACCATCGCTATAGTGCCACTGGCACAATGGTGGCTGTGCCCTGCATTGCTTACCATGCACAGCACATCAGCAGCATGGCAGATGCCTGCGTCAGCAACCCGGGCATGCGCAGTGAGGTGTGTACTACACATGTCACAGAACTGCGCCATTGGCTCAGCACGGTCAACACAATTGCGCAAAGTGCAAAAGCGTGATATTCAGCCGTCATATGCAAATCATCTAATCAGCCATTCAATGGCGCAGCACTGCAATTTGCATCCACTTAAAGTTGCACCTCGCCTCATTTGGATGGGTTGCACTATAAAAGTGCGACATTGGGCTGCAGTGGCCATAGTCAGTTACTGCAGTCTATTGGTGAGTTGCATGCTGTTTGGGAGTGTGGACTATGGATTTAGGGACATCCATGGGACTGCACAGTCACAGGTAACAACTGCCATTCTTACAGGCTAAATAATGACTAAGCAAGTTGTGGGAGAGGAGGAACACAGTGGTGGGAGGAGGAGGAGGAGGCCTAACTTTACTAAGGCCGAGACTGAAGCCCTGTTTGAGGCCTACCTGGATCAGGAGCCGCTTCTCAGCGGATGGCAGGAAACACCTCAAGCCCATGCTGCTGCATGGGAGGAGGTGGCACGTGCTGTGAACCTGCATGGCAGCCACCAGCGCTCCATGCAGGAGTGCAAGAAAAAGATGGGCACAGACAGGAGGAGGATAAAGGAGAAGGTGGCTGCCATCAGGGCAGCATGAGCTGCGACAGGTGGGGGACAGCTGGAGGTGGTACACCTGACTCCACAGGAGGAGAGGATTGCTGGAAGCATGCAGCGTAGTGCCATTGAGGGTGTTCTGGGTGGTGGCTTCCAGATGGGTGGTGGCCCATCACTGCATGGTAAGTCATGGTCTGTCTATGGGGGGGCAGGGTAGGTCACATGCAGTAACGTGACTTTGCTTTCCCTTACAGATCCTGAGCATCTGCATGGGTCAGTGGTGGTGGGCCTGTCCAATGAGGACAGTCAGCTGGAGATGGAGGAGGGCCCATCCACCTCCACAGGTATACGTGGCTCAGTGCGACAGTGGGACCGCCTGGCTGTCCACAATGATGTTGTTGTAACAGGTGCGGAGGAAGCCCTGCCTGTGTCCCAGTGTGCCGGTGTCCACGGATGCCAGCATGCTGTGCCTGGGGCCGGTGCCGAGTCCGTCACCGATGATGATGTCGCTAACATCATGGGCAGTGACATGTGTGTGCCACAGGATG
Source organism: Neoceratodus forsteri (assembly GCA_016271365.2). NCBI lineage: Eukaryota > Metazoa > Chordata > Ceratodontiformes > Ceratodontidae > Neoceratodus > Neoceratodus forsteri. The sequence continues at coordinate 1,115,027,909 of CM028131.1, forward strand.
GCCACACAGCAGGACACTTCGCAGCCATGGCTGTGGGTGGTGCTGCCATGGAGGCCTGCGTGTCAGCACAGTCCCAGCCTGTGCCTATCAGCACCAGTGGGGCAGCACTGGTGTTTGTTCAGGACAATGGGACTGTTGCAGCCACTGCGGCAGCACCACTGAGCCCTGGGGAGTGGCAGCCGGAGGGGCAGCATCAGCAGTCGGCCAATGGGCTTGGGGGTACAGGGTTCAGTGGTGGCATCTGTGCACCACCTGTGGACATGCCCAGACTTGGTCCTGGTGCACAGCGTCCACCCTCAAGGGGTGCTGAGCATCAGGGCCACGCACACCCTGAGGGACAGGATGCCGAGGAGGCAGATGACCTCTTGGATGAGCACACCCACCTACTGCAAGCATCAGTCCAGCAGCAGATGCGGCTTGTGAGGTCGGTGGATGCACTGCGTATGGCTCTGGAGTGGGGAGAGGAGCATTGCAGCAGGGACACTGCTCTGATCCTGGCAGGGATGGACCGGTTGCAGAAGGATGTGACCGCTGCCATTGACAGGCATGCACAGTCATTCAGTGCTGTCATGGCCACAATGGGCACACAGTCATGTGCCCATGCATCATGGACACCACACAGTGCATTGTCCACCCCCCGTTCCCGGCGTCGTGCGACACCCTCCCTGTCGACAACGGGTTCAGCTGTGGACACCCCGAGCACGCCTGGCGCAGGCATGTTCGGTGTGTTGCAGACCCCTGTGTGAGCATGGTCGCGGTCACACAGTGGAATCCCTGGGGGACCATCGGTGCCACCCCATGAGGCCAGTGGTCGGCCTGTCAGTGCTGGCGGGTCTCAGCGGGGCCGCCCATGCATCCATGGTGGCCGGGGCCCTGTGTCATGTGACTGACCTGTCTCCCAACGTGGCTACTGTCTGGTGCTGCCCTGTGTGCATTGTGTCTTTCAATGGGCAGTGCACGGGTGGGTACCAGGCCCTGCATGCGGACACACAGTCCACCTGCACACCCTCCAGGCTGCTGTCCGCAGTTGCATGTGCATGACAATGCCTGCATTGTGCTGTACACCAATGTGCAATGGTGCTCAGCAGCTGACTCATGCACATGGATAGGCAGTGGGCGTGGTGGTCTGTGGACATGTGTGTGGCTAGGGTTGGCGTTCTGGGTCGGTGTGCCTCCTGCCCTTTGTGCAAGTTTGGTGTGTTGTGTGTGTGTGCATGTGCGTGTCCATCCACGTGGCATGTTAGTCCTCACCCATCCCTGGTTGTGTGTGTGGTTCCATGCCCTGCCACTTCCCTTGATGGCATGCACCCCTGCTGTGTGTCCATGCGTGTTTGTGGGTTGTGCCTTAGCCACTGTTGGCTGCACATAGCCCCATGGCTTACCTGGGTTGGCTGAAGTGCTCCTCTGTGATGGTGTCCCGGTGCAGCTGTGCCAGCCGGATCAGTCGGGGGTCCCGACGCCCATGGGGGGGCTGCCCATCACCATCGTCACCAGCGTCCTCATCGTCCCCATCACTGTCCCCCTCTTTGACCTGTACGGCTATCCCACATTCATTGGCCATGTTGTGCAGGATGCAACAGGCCAGAAATAGTCCGCAGGCCTTTGAGGGGCTGTACTGTAGGGTACCACCGGAGGTGTCCAGGCAACAGAAACATGCCTTCAGCATCCCGAACACCCACTCGATGACATTACGTGTAGTGGCATGTGCCTCATTGTAGCGTTGCTGTGATGGGGTCACGGGCTGCCAGTAGGGTGTGAGCAACCAGGGACGGAGTGGGTATCCACTGTCACCTGTGTGTAGAGGGTGGAGGTTAGTTTGGTGATCAGCATTGCCCTGCCCCGGGCCATGTAGGCCACTACCCATGTCACCTCTGGCCATGCCCCCCCAGGCCCTATGATTGTCCATGTGGTTTGCATACTCACCCACTAGGTGTCCAGTGGGGATCTCCCCACTCTCGAATCTGTGGCACAGTGCCGACTGGTGCCAGTTGAAGGCATCATGTGCTCCCCCAGGGTGCGTGGCACAGACATTGATTATGCGCCCCCTGGCATCGCACACCACCTGGCAGTTGATGCTGGCATAGCCCTTGCGATTGATGTACGTGGCCCCCTCGGGGCCAGGTGGTGTGCGTATAGCCACATGGGTGCAGTCAATTGCCGCTAGCACGCCAGGCATACGTGCTACCCTGTGGAACTCCTGTATGTTTGCTGTGCGCGCCGCTGGTGTGCTGGGGAAATGGATGTACTCTGCAGCATGTGGCAGCAGTGCGCTGAGGAATTGGATGAGGTGGTGTGATGTGGCCAACTGGGTTATGCCTGTGGTGTCCCCAGTTGGTCTCTGGAAGGTACCCGTGGTGAGCAAGCACATGCAAGCTGTCACTTTTGTCTCCATTGACAGGGCATGGCTCCGTCGTGTGGGTGCCTGCATCACATCACTGCACAGCTCACAGAGCCGCCTCAGAATTGCCCGATTCAGGCGATACCGGCCCACAATCTCGGTATCACTGTACAGCTCGAAGCTGGTGCAGGCTCGGTACTGCCAGTTGGGGGCATACCGCTGATGGGCCCTTCCACAGCCACGCCCCCCTGCTGCCTGCCATCTCACCCCCCTCATAACGGCCTCCATCTGGAAGGTGGCACTGGCCATGTCCCTGGCTTGTGTTCACCCCCCTGGCAGCTGTTACTGTATTCCCCTCACTGTCCTCACTGCTACTTCCCCTGCACCGGGAACATCTGCCTGTGGTGGCCTCTGTGTTGTGTGGCACTGCCCCCTTCTGCACTTGCTGTGGCTCCCCACACCTTCCCTGTGCCTCTGTGTTCAGGGTGCCCTTCCCGGCCTGCCCGTGTGTGTCCCTCCTGCCCTGTCTGTGTGGCTAGAGTTCTGCCTCATGTGCCTTCCTGTAGCATTCTTGCACCTCTCCTTGCTCCTTTTATTTTGGCTCATTTCCGCTTATGGCGACTTCGCTGTTCTTATTGCGCATGGCGCAAGTTGTTGAATATCGCATCGCGCCATTTATGCATGGTTCCTCCCCTTCAGTTGCGCATGCCTTTATTATCATTGCACTGTTGCTCAGCGTGATTTAGGGGGCACAACTGCCTCCTGCTGAATATTGCAGAATGGCGCAATTTCCGACTTGCGCAGGCGCAACCCTATTGCGCATGGCTCAACTCTTTTGGATATCTGGCCCATATATCTATATGGAAATGTCTCTATTTGCAATACATTTGTTTACAGACATTACTAGTATCTTTTGAAAGTTCATCTAAATCATCCCATTCCAAGGCAAAAATATGGGACTTCAGAGGAGCTGACTTTGATAAGATGGCCAACAGAGTTAAGATAGCCCTGGCAAAAAGAAACACAGGTGAGGGGGTACAGGCAAAGTGGGCAAGCATTAAGGATGCAATACTTGAAGCAACATCCCATTGTGTTAGACAGAAAAGGAAGTGCAAAAGAAGAAGGAAACCACTTTGGTTCTCAAATACAGTAGCAGAAAAGGTCAGAGCCAAAAGGCTGGCCTTCAGGAAATATAAGGAACACAGCGGGATGAAGATAGGGAGGCATACCAAACTGCCCTAAGGGAAGCAGGTAAGGCAGTAAGGCAGGCAAAGTCCCAAACTGAGGAAACACTAGCACGAACAGTAAAGAAGGTGACAAGACTTTCTATAGATACATTAGTGAAAGGAGAAAGTCCAGAGGGGTATTGCTAAGCTTAATGGAGAAAAGGAGCATGTGAGGAGGACCCTGTAAAGGCATCTATCCTAAATAGATACTTTGCTCAGTATTTACTGAAGAGAAGGTAGGGCAGGGCCCACAGCTCAGCATCATGGACACAGGGGGGAGGGAGGTGAGCACTACTCCCTTCACAAAAGAAAGGGTCCTACAAGAGCTTGCTAAGCTCAGAGTGGATAAGGCAATGGCACCTGATGGCATACATCCCAGGGTACTTAAGGAGCTAAAGGAGGAACTAGCAGAGCCATTAGCAGAATTGTTTAGTGAGTCTCTGAGCACAGGAGAGGTCCCAGAAGACTGGAGAAGGGTTCATGTGATCCCGCCTCCACAAGAGTGTAGCAGGGAGGAGGCGGGAACTACAGACCAGTTAGTCTTACCTCAGTAGTGGGCAAGATTATGGAGGCACTCTTAAGGAAAGGATAGTGCAACACCTGGAATCCATAGGCACAGGATCCAAGACAGCATGGGTTTACAAAGGAAGGTCCTGTCAAACTAATCTCATAGATTTCTTTAACTGGGTAACCAGAGTGGTGGACCAAGGGGGAGCAGTTGATGTCGCCTACCTTGACTTCAGCAAAGCTTTTGACACTGTTCCACATAGAAGATTGATAAATAAGCTGGGTAGGCTCGGGGTCAGAAGTTGGTCAACTGGGTGGCAAACTGGTTGACTGGCAGAAAACAGAGAGTGGTGGTAAATGGTATACAGTCAGAAGAGATGCAAGTCACAAGTGGGTACCTCAGGGATCAGTCCTGGGGCCAGTCCTATTCAACATCTTCATTAGTGACCTTGCAGATGGACTAGAGGGTATGGTTTGTCTGTTTGCAGATGACACCAAGATCTGCAACAGAGTAGATGAGCCAGATGGGGTGGGCAGAATGAGAAGAGAGCTAGGATAAACTAGCAGAATGGTCAGAAGAGTGGCAACTGGGATTTAATGCAAAGAGGTGCAAAATCATGCACATAGGGAAGAGAAACCCTGAAGCCACTTATAGGCTGGGAGGGAGTTGCTAGCAGTCACAAAGGAAGAAAGAGACTTGGGCATCATCATCACTGATGACCTAAAATCATCCAAGCAGACCTCTAAAGCAGTAGGTAAGGCTAGGGGGTGTTAGGTGTATTAGTAGGGGTATCACAAGTCGTAAGAGGGAGGTAATAATCCTCTGTACAAGACATTGGTTAGGCCCCATCTGGAGTACTGCGCAGTATTGGAGGCCACACCTTCACAAGGACATTAACCAAATTGAGGCAGTCCAGAGAAGGGCAACCAAAATGGTGCAGGGACTGCATCAGAAGACATATGAGGACAGATTAACGGAGCTCAATATGTATACCCTTGAGCAAAGGAGGGAGAGAGGTGTTATGATCGAGGCATTCAAACACCTTAAGGGCATAAACAAGGTGAAAGAGTCTAACATGTTTAAATATAAGAAAAATAGCAGGACAAGAGGACACAGCATGAGATTAGAGGGAGGCCGATTAAGGGGGAATGTGAGGAAATTCTTTTTCACAGAAAGGGTGGTGGATGCATGGAATGGCTTACCACAAGAAGTGGTGGCTATGAATACAGTGCAGGGCTTCAAACAGGCATGGGATAGGCATAAGGGAGCAATACAAATGACTATGAATAGATAGGTCACTGACAGAGCAAAGGCCGATGGCACATTTATAAGGTAGAAAAAGAAATGGGCAGACTGGATGGGCCTTGCGGTCCTTATCTGCCGTCAACTTCTATGTTTCTATGTTTCTATGTAGATTGTCTGATTTGTGATTACTAATTTTGAGTATAGTTCATGAAATAATGAGCCTGATATTTGTTGTTTCATACAGTCCCCATTTTGCCTTATGCATAGCATATAAATCCAAATCATTTCAAGGCCATCGTGACATACAATAGTAATGCTGAGCAGCAAATCAGAGCTCTTTTCCCAATAAAAGGCTGCTGATATAATAAATAAAGAAAAAAGTCATAAATAAAGAACCAGTGGCTTATGGAAAAATCTACAGGGATTTATACAGGGATTTGATTCTGCCTTTGTGGGGAAAACACAGGGAAAATAAGGGCTTTTTACAGAGTAATGGTTATTTGGATCTGGGATCACTGAATATTTCTTATCCTATATTTTGTATCCTGGATAGGGCAGGGGAAATGCTACATCTCATTGTCACATGGATGTTCATTAACACATTTTTGCACTGTATTTACTCAGTCTGTCCCAGATTAGATGCAATATCTTGTTTTCAGTGGGGTCATGATTTTACCATTTTTATAATGTATTCAGGCTATCTAGTCCAGGGCGTCCATATTCAAAGGAGATATGCAGTGCATCCCTGTGGAAAAGGGAGATGTGCCACACAACTCCAACAATGCGCAACAACATGATATTCAAATGTGCAGGATGCGCAGGCTACAAGGGAATGGGCCAGGGCACACAAATGGTATGCCATTCAAGTCGAGGAGGCAATCCCATACATATGCTGTGCTGCAGCATATTCAGTGGGAACGTGCCCCTCATAGTCCAGAGCACTGCAACCCATGGTTAGGCCATGAATAGCTGGCCTAACCTGGCCAGCTACCCAAAGGCAGGCTGCAGATGTGCACCCTGGTGCACAGCAGGACAGCAGCCCAGCAGCCCTGGTAGACTAGAGGTACCCCCTTTCCATCCTCAGTCTAGCCAACTCCATCCCTGAAGAGCTCCATAGTGTAGGGCCTCCCCCCCGACCCATTTGTAACAGAGGAAACCATGGTCCATATCCATTGTCTAGAGGACTCCCATCCAACCACCCCTGTACACAGACACCCTCACTCCCCCATACCCTACCTGTTGCAAAGACCGGCACTGCCCTCCACACCCTGCCATGGCCAGCCATTGACTGCACTGAACCCAGGCTGGGGACCTACACTCTGGAGTGACCCAACTGTCTGTACCATGCATTGGGGCACCATGTCAGCTGCACATCCACCAGTGTATGCAGCTGTGTATATGTCCCTGGCAAATTGAAGAGGGAATATCCATACCTCCAATGCATGCCTTGTCAACGCCGTATCTTCCTACTGCCATACACCACTGCAAGTCCACACTCTCCTCTATGTAACATGTCACCCTCTGGACTTCTGAAATATCCCAGGTGTCATGGGGTGTGGTATCCTGTAGTGCCACCTGCAGTGTATGCTTGAGGCTATAGACAGTTCATCCACAGTTCCCCAGTTGTACAAATTAATGGGTGATTGGCTGTAACCTGCCTGTTTTGGGACCTGTGGGAGTGGATACAGCATCGGACATCACCCACACTGTGCAGTGCAATGGCACCGGCATGATGGATCTGCATGCAAGTGCTTGAGGAGTATGGCCACTGGGTGTTATCACCCACACACAGCTTGTGCCTACATATAACACATCCCAGCATCATACTACGAGTGCTCTGCCACCTGCCGATAGAGTGGTATGATCCTATTATAGAGACAGTCATTGCAATAGAATGGGCTGGGGGTGAAGAGGGGGTTATCTGTGTACCATTGAGGGGGAGTGGGGGCCACTACACTAGGGACATGGACTGTGGGTGTATTCAGGTGCAATTAGGGATGGCATCGGGGTCTCTACAATATGAAACAGGTAGAGCCTGGACGATCTAGGCTGGTGGAACGGGTGGGGGGGGAGCATGCCGCTGTACCACCAGAGACTTCAGGGCCTGTCCCATGTGGGAGCGATTGGGGTCAGGGTTTGGGGGTGAGAGCTGCTCCGATGCATTCATCCCCATGCCAACATGCAAATGGACTGGTAATAAGCATGCATAAGAGCATAAGACCCTTTTGCACCCTGCATGCTCAATTAGTTCATTTGCATTCCTGGGCTGAATGTTGCCCATGGGGGTTGCGGTGCATGCTGGTAAGTGCCATGCATTTCCCCTGGAAGGTATTCAGTTGGGGTCATCCTGGATGCACCTGACTTGCCGGCCACCTGCACTGAGCCTCCCATCCAGGGTCACATTTTCAACAGGAATGATGAAGCCCACCAGGATGAAGTGCAGCATCACAGGTTTACTGCATGACAAAAGGGATTAACTCCCTTTGAAACTGCATTGTTTGCTGCAGTAACTCTACTGCAAAATTCTGCAGTTCTGCGCTTCATCCTGGTAGGCTTCACTGTATGCACACCCTGTACTGGTGGCACATTCTCTTTGAATGTTGTATCAGTGCCGACCTGCATACCCTCATTGTACAACGCATCTTTCTGCTTGTGCATCAATCTGGCAATTAATGTATCCCCCCAGATGTAAAATATTGTTTTTAGTGCGTTCCGGTTTTACACTATGCAGCATTATATTGAGTAGATGTAAAGCACCACTGAAAATAAGATACCATTTCTTCTATGAACTATCCAGACTAAATCTATAGCAATCAGCAAGCATATTCTAGGAAAACACATTGTAAAAATGTGTAAAAGGTAAAGGTAAGGTAAGGTAAAATTTATTTATATAAGGCACCCTTCCTGAGCTCAGGGAGCCTTTACAATACAATACGATAACAATATTTAATATCTATAAAACTGATAAAGCAGTAACAACCACTGAGCAAAACCCTGAAAATGCCTGTTTAAACAGATACATTTTTAAGGATTTTTTAAATCCTTCCACGGTCAGGCTGTCTTCTATCTGGTGAGGTAGAGAATTCCACAGGTTAGGTGCCATAAAGGCAAAAGATCTTCCTCCAGATGTTTTTCAGGGATACCCTGGGAATCACTAGCAATCCATTGCCAGAGGATCGGAGTGAGTGGGAGGGGCAATAAGAAAACAGGGGTTCTTTCAGGTAGATCACATTGAAACTGCCTCTCCACAGATCTGCATTGTGCAAATTCATTAGAAATAATGGCTAAAAACATCCCAAAAGCTCTCCACAACCATGTTGTCTCTTACCAGTCCTTGTTTACATTTGCTGGTGGTAAATATCCCCTCTCCTTCCTACCTGTTGTCTCTGCACCTCTCTTCCAACCTGCATCCCTACTTCCCTACCCTCCAACTTACTCTGCAACCCAGGTCTCCTTCCTATCCCCTCCTCAAACCTCGAATTTCTCCACCACGCCTTTCACTCCCTTATCCTTTACTTCTTTGTCCTCTCTCCCCTAGTCCACAAAAATCATAAGACATCTTCCATTCTAGTCCTCCTCCTCATCCTTCTAATTCCATCTGGCAATGTGGTACCAGATCCTGGCCCCCCACATCCCCTATCCTGCTCTGTGCCTAAAGGTCTCAGTTTCTTTCATTTCAACCCACGAAGCCTCCTTCCAAAGACAGACTCCCTCAAAATTTGATCTTACAACACTCCCCATACATCCTTTTAATATCTGAAACCATGCTGTCCTCTAGAGTCCCAGACTCCCAACTTGCCCTCCCCAAAGTTCACCTTTTCCACCAGGACAGAGGGAAACATGGAGGAGGAGGAGTTGCTATATACATCTGTCATAACCTTTTGTGCTCTATCTCCCTAAAAGAGGCTCTCCCCTCCTCCCACAAGTTCCAGCTGCTCAAATGTTCCCTTCCCTCCACCCTTCCTATCTTTGTTGGCATCCTTTACACCTCCCCTAAGATCCTTCTCCTCGTTCCTTAACTCCCTCTCCTTGTTTGCCTCCCTCTATTCCTCTGGTAAACGTATCCTACTCAGTGATTTCGACCTAAACTGCCTCTCCCCTACCTCTAAGCCTATTGTATACTCTACTGAATCCATAAATATCATCCAGTTAATCTCAGAACCCACCAGGTTCAACCTCCACTCATCAAACCACTCCTTCCTAGACTGGGTACTATGCTCCCAATCCCATTGCATCTCAGCTGCAGGTGTACTCCCAAACGTGTTTAGTGATCACTGCCTTACCTACTATATTAGGAAAACCTGCCCCCCTTTCTCCACCCCAAAATACATCTGGCACAGACCTCTCAGGTCAGTTAACACAGATGCTATCTTAAGTGACCCAGCCTCTGCTGACTGGTCTCCAGTCTACTCTGCCCAAAACCTCAATACAGCCCTCTCACACTTCACTGCTGTCCTTACTAGCTCCTAAGACACCCAGGCCCCCCTCAAAAGATCCAGAGTTAAACGCTCCCAACACCCCTGAATTACACCTGACCTCACTGAGCTATGAAAATCTAGGGACCTTGCATGGGCCCGCTTTAAGACCTCCCACTCTGATTCAGACCACAAAAACTACGGGTCCCTTAGAAACTCATGCACAAAGGCTATATGAGCAGCCAAGGCCCACTACTTCTAAACCAACCTACAATCCAACCTAGACTCACCCTCCAATTTCTGAAAAGTAATCCAGTCACCTTTTGACCCACCACCCCAACCAGCCTAGACAGCTCACTGGTCTCTGACCACCTTGCTGTTGCTTCCCTCTTCAACACTCCCCCCACCATCCCATCCCACCTCTTCTGCTGGTTTTCACTTCCCTCCTGTCTCCCCTCAAGAAGTTTTCCTTCCCCTCAAGTCTCTTAACCCCTCAAAATGCTGCCCAGATGGTTTGGACCTGAAGCTCCTCCATATATCTGCCCCCGTTATCCTTCATCCACTCACCGGCCTCTTAAACCTGTCCTTCTCCCTCTGTGCCATCACTCTTGCCTGGAAAACCGCCAAGGTACTCCCTCCTCCATAAAGAGGGTGATCCATCATCTTCTGGAAACTATAGCCCTATCTCTCTCTCTCCTCCTTTCCCTTGCTAAACTGCAGGAGTCACTAGTACACTCCAGACTAGTCAACTTCCTAGACTCTTCTTACTTCCTGTCCCCTTTCCAGTCTGACTACAGAAAAAAACCCATGTTACTGAATCTATCATTACAGGGATGGACCAGGGTCATGTCACAGCAGCCATTTTTATTGCATTCACTTGCATGCATGCACAAGGAACATCTTAAAACAGTACAACTTTTTGGAGGTGTGTGACCCTCCTTGTGAATGCAGTGCTCAGTGTAGCAGGCATAACCCTACTGAACCAATACATGCTGAGCTGTGTATGACTGCAGTTCAGCTGTGCCGGTCTTCACTTCAAACAAAAGGCCTGCTGCAATCAATGGTGGTAGCATGTGTGCAATTAGCATACTGACGTCTTTACGCCTTCAGCACAGCTGAACTGCTGTCATACACAGCTTGGCATGAAATCCATCCCACTTCCTCTCAGTGCTAATGTCCTCCCCCTCCCTCGTTATTGTCCTCCCTAGCACCCACGTTGTGTGCCGAGAGAGGTGCCCAATCCCCCTCAGCTTATGTGTCCCCCAGCACACTGTGTGGCTGATGGGTGTGCCCAATCCCCCATTGGCTGCAGCCCCCCAACAAATAACCAGCTGGCATGCTGGGAGCCCACCCAGCATGCTCATGCCTCCCCTCCATGCACACTGTATTGCCGACAGGGGTGTCCAATCCCCGACAGCTCCAGTTCCCCCAACAAACTCATAGGTGGCAAGGCATGCTGGGAGCATGCCTCAGCATACCAAAAGCATCCCATGGTGTCTTTTTGTTTTAAAAATTCCTGTGAAAGAAGACAATGGTCCCTTGGTGAGTCCCTTGCCCCTCCCCCAATCTGCACCCACTATCTATGCACCCAGCCTCTCCACACCTCCCTCACCCCATGCTTATCTCTGTAGCCCTGCGCGATGATCTTCGGTGGACTGGGAATACGTCTGCACTCTTCAAAGCTGACCACAAACTGAGGAAATGCAGTAAGCTGTATAATGGCATAAATGTTTTTGTTAAACATAGAAACATAGAGGTTGACGACAGATAAGGACCGCAAGGCCCATCCAGTCTGCCCATTTCTTTTTCTACCTTATAAATGTGCCTTCGGCCTTTGCTCTGTCAGTGGCCTATCTATTCATACTCATCTGTATTGCTCCCTTATGCCTATCCCATGCCTGTTTGAAGCCCTGCACTGTATTCATAGCCACCACTTCCTGAGGTAGGCCATTCCATGCATCCACCACTCTTTCTGTGAAAAATAATTTCCTCACATTCCTTCTTAATCGGCCTCTCTCTAATGTCATGCTGTGTCCTCTTGTCCTGCTATTTTTCTTATATTTAAACATGTTAGACTTTTTCACCTTGTTAATGCCCTTAAGGTATTTGAATGTTTCGATCATATCACCTCTCTCCCTCCTTTACTCAAGGGTATACATATTGAGCTCTGTTAATCTGTCCTCATATGTCTTCTGATACAGTCCCTGCACCATTTTGGTTGCCCTTCTCTGGACTGCCTCAATTTGGTTAATGTCCTTGTGAAGGTGTGGCCTCCAGTACTGCACACAGTTCTCCAGATGGGGCCTAACTAGTGTCTTGTAAAGAGGGATTATTACCTCCCTCTTACGACTTGTGATACCCCTACTAATACACCCTAACATCCCCCTAGCCTTACCTACTGCTTTAGAGGTTTGCTTGGATGATTTCAGGTCATCGATGATGATGATGATGAATCCCAAGTCTCTTTCTTCCTTTGTGACTGCCAGCAACTCCCCTCCTAGCCTATAGGTGGCTTCAGGGTTTCTGTTCCCTATGTGCATGATCTTGCACTTCTTTGCATTAAATCCCAGTTGCCACTCTTCTGACCATTTTGCTAGTTTATCCAGATCTTTTCTCATTCTGTCCACCCCATCTGAATCATCTACTCTGTTGCAGATCTTGGTGTCATCTGCAAACAGACAAGCCTTACCCTCCAGTCCATCTGCAATGTCACTGATGAAGATATTGAAGAGGACTGGACCAAGGACTGATCCCTGAGGTACCCACTTGTGACTTGCATCTCTTCTGACTGTATACTATTTACCACCACTCTCTGTTTTCTGCCCGACAACCAGCTTGCCACCCAGTTGACCAACTTCGACCCACCCGAGCCTACCCAGCTTATTTATCAATCTTCTATGGAACAGTGTCGAAAGCTTTGCTGAAGTCAAGGTAGGCGACATCAACTGCTCCCCCTTGGTCCACCACTCTGGTTACCCAGTCAAAGAAATCTATGAGATTAGTTTGACAGGACCTTCCTTTTGTAAATCCATGCTGTCTTGGATCCTGTGCCCCTATGGATTCCAGGTGTTGTACTATCCTTTCCTTAAGGAGTGCCTCCATAATCTTGCCCACTACTGAGGTAAGACTGACTAGTCTGTAGTTCCCTGCCTCCTCCCTGCTACCACTCTTGTGGAGCGGGATCACATGAGCCCTTCTCCAGTCTTCTGGGACCTCTCCTGTGTTCAGAGACTCACTAAACAATTCTGCTAATGGCTCTGCTAGTTCCACCCTTAGCTCCTTAAGTACCCTGGGATGTATGCCATCAGGTCCCATTGCCTTGTCCACCCTGAGCTTAGCGAGCTCTTGTGGGACACTTTCTTTTGTGAAGGGAGTAGTGCTCACCTCCCTCCCCCCTGTGTCCATGGTGCTGAGCTCTGGGCCCTGCCCTACCTTCTCTTCAGTAGATACTGAGCAAAAGTATCTATTTAGGATAGATGCTTTTACAGGGTCCACTTCCTCACATGCCCCCATTTCTCCTTTGAGCTTAGCAATACTACCTCTGGACTTTCTCCTTTCACTAATGTATCTATAGAAAGCCTTGTCATCTTCTTTCACTGCTCGTGCTAGTGTTCCCTCAGTTTGGGACTTTGCCTGTCTTACTGCCTTCCCTGCTTCCCTTAGGGCAGTTTGGTATGCCTCCCTATCTTCATCCCACTGTGTTCCCTTATATTTCCTGAAGGCCAGTCTTTTGGATCTGACTTTTTCTGGTACTGTGTTTGAGAACCAAAGTGGCTTCCTTCTTCTTTTGCACTTCCTTTTCTGTCTTTTCTGTCTTTTTTTTCAACTTAGGTGGATATCTTGGCCATTTGTTTGACTTTTGGCACCACATTTTTAACATGGAGTTCTTGGGACCCCTTCCCATGAATTCAGTCACTGTCATGGCATTATTCATTCCCAAAAAGTGATTACGCGGTCACTGTGCGGAATCACCTTTTGGGACCGATTAAAGAAATGACAGTGTCAGTGTTCATGAGGTGGGCTCACAAAAAGCCCATGTTGCAAATTTGGTGAAAAAATTCCAAAAATTACTGTTTTATAAGGATGCATTGTGCAGTTTCCACACACACTTGTGAGTTTGCGAATTTGTAATATTTTCACTCCAGATTTTCAACATTGGCATTTTTCCGAACCTCCTTATGAACAGTACAGCTGTCTTTTTTCACATGCTGGCCAAAATGTGTTTTCGTGCTTCCGGCACAGAATAGCGTGGTCACGGTTGGAAATCAGTGTTCAGTAAAGAGTAAGACAATCACAGTGACACTGTTCATGAGCAGAGGTCCTAAAATGCCTATATCTGGGGGCCAAAGTCCATAAAATGACTGTGCTACGAGTGTACAATGTGCACTTTCTACAACCTACTCGGGGGAATAACATTCTAGACCTTGTCTTTCATAGCAGAAGTTTAGCATTAAAATACTTAACTATATCCTCACCAATTGGTAACAGTGATCATTGTCCTATTAGTTTTGTTTTAGAACAAATGTTAGTTGTATTAAATAATAATACCAAAGTATATATTTATGATAAAGCCAACATCACCAATATTAAAAATGGATTAGACAATGTGGACTGGTCATCTATTTTAACTACCCTAGGAACTGAGGAGTATTTCAACAAATTACATAGAACAATTACTGTTTTAAGGGACCCCTATATTCCATCTAAGTTTAAAAAAACTCAGCCAAACAGTGCAACCCAAAATGGATGAATAACTCCATAAAAAAACATATAAAGAAAAAAAATAAATGTCATGAGGCTTACTTAAAATCCCCAACCCAAACCAATTGGTGCCTATACCTTCATACTCAAAAAAAAATTCAAAAATAGCATTAGAAGGGCCAAAAAAACATGGGAGCTCAAACTAGCATCTAACGCAAGTAAGGACAACAGCAAATCTTTTTTTGCCTATATCAACTCTCTTAAGAAACCTACATGTCAGGTTGGTCCCTTTCAAGTAAATGATGCTATAGTTCATGACCCTTATTATATGGCTAATCAATTTAACACCAATTTTTGTGACATATTTCAAACTAATCAGAAAGCAAATATGGTTCCAGACACTATGGGTAATTATGTAACACTATCAGAATTAGATATTCACGCAAAATTAATGTCACTTAAAGGGAAAATCAGTACATCTCTGGATAATTTATCAGGTCATCTCTTGTACCTATGAGCTGATAGCGTGTTTCTGCCTCTTAAATTGCTTTATGAACAGTGTATCAATAACAGCTTTGTTCATGATCTTTGGAAAACTGCATATGTAGTCCCCATCCATAAGAAAGGTCCAAGAAACCACTGGGAAAATTATAGGCCAATTAGCCTAACCTTGACAATGTGTAAAATCTTAGAAAGTGTTATTAAGGACTTGGTTTCCTCCACCCTGACAAAGATGGATCCTGAGCAACATGGTTTCAAGAAGGGCCACAGTTGCTTGACCAACTTGTGTTTTTATAAAGATGATAGTCTACAGCTTGAAAACAGGTACCCCTATGATGTGATTTATATAGACTTTAGTAAGGCTTTTAACCTTCTTCTTCACTGGGCACTGTTACAGAAACTATATTCAATTGATATCAACCACAGCATAGTGAGATGGATAGCTAACTGGTTGACAGACAGAACACAACAAGTTTTGATAAAAGGACAGCTTTCTGAAATGGGGTCTGTAACTAGTGGGGTTCCACAGGGCTCCATTTTGGGCCCCTGCTTTTTCCAGATCTTTAAAGCTGACTTAATTAATAGCTGCTATTCCAACACTATTAAATATGCAGACGATATTAAAATTGGTGGACTATGTTCCAACTTCAAGCAGATAGCATCCATTCAGAATGATCTTGATCATATTTCTAACTGGATCAATACGGGGGGATGAAATTAAATCATAATAAGTGCAGGGTTATGTATCTAGGTACTAACAATTCCTATCATGCATATATATTAGATGACAGGGTGATGACTAGCACTAGTACAGAAAAAGTCTTGGGGGTTTTGGTATCAGATGATTTCCTTCCCCATTCACAAATCAATTGAGTCATTCTCAAGGCTAATGGGATTATCTGGTCAATAAAGAGAAATATAATATCAAGAGATAGTGAAGAACTAATACCCTTATACAGAGCCTATGTTCGCCCACATTTGGATTTCTCTTTTCAATTATGGTGCCCTTTTAGGAAACATGATATTATTCAGCTTGAAAAAGTACAAAGACAATATACTAAACGTGTGAGAGGTCTGCACAATGTCACTTACGAAATCAGACTTATTTCCCTGAACCTAATATCCCTTTCAACTAGACGTCTAAGAGGGGACCTCCTTCTCATGTATGACGTTATGCAGGATCCTTTCCTGCTGACTAGCCTAGGTTTAACATCTACAACACTAGAGGTCATCCACTACAGTTACAATATAGAAGATTTAATTTAATGCCACTTAATTTTTTTTATATATATGTATCATTAAACCATGGAATGCATTATCATTAGAAGTGATTACCAGCAGTTACAAAACAATTTTCAAGTCCTGATTGGACAAACTGATTCTATCTGGCATCTCTATTTGTTATTATTAACTCATAGGAGCAATTATGGGCCTCACAGCTCCCTAGCTCCTGACTGATCTTAGTATGACTTTCCACGCACCCTCGTAATTATGTAAATTTGTAATATTTTCACTCCAGATTTTCAATATTGCCATCTTTTCATTCCTTCTTATGAACAGTACAGCTGTCATTTTTAATATCCTACCTGAATTATGTGTTTGCACATCTGACACAAAATGGTGCGGTCGCTGTAGAAAATCAATGTTCGGGACACATTAAGAAAATCATAGTGACAGTGTTCATGAGCAGAGGTGACAAAATGCCTATGTTGAAAATTTGGTGAAATAATTCCACTGAATGACTGTGTTATGAGTGTGCATTGTGCAGTTTCCACACAGGCTCGTAACCTTGAGCACAACCAGGGAGTTAGGGTTCCTAAGACAGACACTTAAGAAGTATGAGGCTGAAATGTTAATCAGATGCAAGAGGAGTTGCAGAGAGGTACTCTGTTGAGACATGGATGCTGAAGGGACATGGATACAACTGGGGGGGACCTACATGAATGCCAAACACCACTGCAAATACCTGCAAGTGAATATTCGGCATTGACAAATGCTTGTTAACCTTGCTAAAGCATTTGATTCAGTATCCCACCGCTCCTATTGAGCAAGCTGGCCTTAGCCAGTCTCTCTACTCTTGCAGTTAAGTGGTTCCACTCATACCTCACTAACTGTCAGCAGTCTGTTCAGGTTGGTGGTGCACTATCCCCTCTCCTCATCCTTGCAGAAGTCCCACAGGGCTCCATCCTGGGCCCAATACTATTCTCTGTTTTCCTCAATGCCCTCCCATCTGTCTGTGTCTCCTCCCAGATTCACATGCATGCTGATGACACAGTCATCTATGCATCTGGTCTCTCCTCGTCTGCAGTCATATCGTCACTCCAGTATGATTTCCGCAATGTGCTATGCTGGTTCCACACTAACCAGCTCAAAGTAAACACCAAGAAAACTGTATCCATGACCTTCGGCATCATCTAAATGCTAGCTAGCTAGGCTCTCTCCTGCCCCAGTCTTCTCCACCCTGGACGGCACCCAACTGGAGGTAGTCCATACTTACAAATACCTTTGTGTGTGGCTTGGTAGTAACCTGGATTTCTCAGCCCACATTGACACTATACACTCTAAGATTTGCCCCAAAATAGGCATCCTTAACTGGAACAAGGAGTGTTTCCCCCTGAAGTCTGTAAGGACCTGATTGTCAAAATGATCCTCCCTATTTTGTACTACAGGGACGTGGTTTACAGCGCTGCCCCTCCTTCCACCCTCACCAGACTGGACACCATCTGTAATGCCTTCTGTTGCTTTGCCTCAAACTTTCCTCCCTGCACCATCACTGCTCCCTTTATTCCTCTTTGTCCATGGCCCCCCTACCTTCATGTAGACTTTCCCACTGCTCAGCCCTCATTGGTAAATACTGGTTTGCTTCTCTCCCCTCCTATCTATCTTCTCTCCTCTCCCCCTCTGCTCCCTCCTCCAATCCCCTTTGCACTAGAGATTCCCATTCCTTCTCTATCCCCCAACCCCACTCTCGCGCTGGTCATGCTGCTTTCTTATACTGGCTCCCCACCCTTTGGAACCAGCTCCCCCTCTTCATCATCAAGCCCCATCTCTACTATCCATAAAGTGGCTACTAAAGCCCACATCCCCCCTACTTGTTCCTGTCACTCTGCCCTCTAACCCTCCCTCCTTTCCTTCTCTGACTCCACTTTTCCCCTTCTCTGCAAAGCCTACCTCTCATATGTACCCTCACTCTACCCCCACCCTCTCTCCCTTAATTGAGAGCTCTCCTCATCCTAATTATATTCCGCCTTTTCCCCCACCGCATACCTTTTGTAACATTTTTAAAGCCACCTATGTTTCAGCCTGCTTGCCATGTACCTTAATGTATTACCTCTATTTTGTTAACCACTGTATTGCTCTTGCACTGCTGACATTGCGCTTCATTTGTTATAACTCCCTGATTGGATTTATCCCCTTTCCGCTTCCCCCAGGTCACACCTGGAAATGAGCCTCAGTTCAGTGTGCCTTTCCTGGTCACTGAACTTTTAAATAAATAAAATATCATTGTATTGATTCATGTACAAAGGCAATTATACATGATAACAAAATTGAAATAAAAAGAGAAAGAAATGAAAAGAGAACTGGTACTAAAATGCAAATAATAATTAGTACTTCTGTTTTTGGTTTATTTATTTAAAATGTGGTAAATCCATAAGCATATTCTGCCCCATTTTCATGGATGACCAGATATAAATAATAAAAAAAATGCATTCTTCTGCATATGCACAATCACATAAAAGATGAAAACAACTATTAAGAAACACAAAGGGCTGTGTTCACAAAGAAAGCCAAAAATCCCACACCTGCAGGGAAAAAAGCCTGCAGCACTGCGGAAATGCAGTTGCGTGATATTCATAAAGAAATTTTGAGCAGCTGCAGAATTTCATAAAATCTCCACAGCTGCAGAATTTCAGCAGCTGCAGAAATTGTGTACATGCTGAAAATCCGCAACTGTGGATCCGCAGCTCCAGAAATAGCTTAGGAGGCATAGCAACAGGTGAACTTAATTAGCTGGAATAGCAGACTTTAATAGGGCTGCCATAGAATGAAGCTGAAAGCACCCACAAAGAGATCAGCAACCAGTTCCTCAACTGGACCACTGCAGCACCACAGGTACCAGCAATACCATGGCACCACAGTGGCCAACTGTTACTGCTGGTCCCCCCTCCCTGGGGTGTTCCTGTTGCCTGGAGGGGTGGAACTCACTGCAGGCTGACCAGGCTCTACTGCCTGTGGGGCTCCGTCATGGGCTGCACTGTGTCAGGTGGTTGTTTCCTGTTGCCATATCATGGCAATGTGTGCTTTTGTTGCTGTTATATCAGCCACAGTTATACTATCTGGGATGCTATTACCTGTACCTCATCTTCACCTTAATTGATTCCAATTGCTGAGGCACCACTGCAGTTTGCTGAGGGAAAGTTACACCTCATTCCACTGTGTGTAACATTTTTTCCGCAGCTGCACAAAAAACTGGTTGTGAATAGCCTTTCAGGGGCTGTGCCTTACTTACCTCACACCTTTTTTTCCTCAGGGGCTTCCGCAGCCGCACATTTTTCCACAGTCCTCAGTGTTGTTTTTCTGCAGCTGCAGAGGGTTTTGTGAACAGCACTCGGTGCAAGTTCCCCTTTGTTTCCATAGCTATGGCAGTTTTGGGGACTTAGGGAAGGTTTTGCACCTTCAGAAAGCTCTGTGAATCCAGCCCCAAGTTTACAAACAATTAAAGTTATCATAAGTTGTTAAACACTTAGCCAACTTCAATTTAAATACAGAGGAGCCCAATGACATGTCAGCAAGGTATTGTGGACGGGTGTTATAGAAACTGGGAACTTGAAACAGCAATGATCTTTGACCCAAACTGGTTTTTAGTATAGTAATTTTGAAAAAATAAAGTTTTTTAAACATGGTCATGTTCAATCACATTATAAAGAAGTTCCCAAATCTCCCAACATTTCTTAAAGCAGCAGTACAATGTAAAACAAATCTGCACTTTTTCGACTATGTATTCCCTGTGCTCTGCTGAGCACATCTCTGGTACTCTTTCCAGCCGGCAATGTACTATCACCCCGTAATTTGCTCAGTTACCCTTTGTGTTTGTTTACATTTCTGTTGCCTGCTGCATTGACAGCAGTAGTACTAGATAGCAGCTGCCATATTTTCTGTGGTGCTACAATGGCTGTAATGGATCACTTCCTGGTTAGGTAGTACTCCTGCTTTAACATGTTTCACTGTTACATAGTAATTTTTTCTACTCTCATACATTTGAACAGCAGCTCCTAATTCAGGAAACCTCCTATATTGGGCCAAATCTTTGGAACTGTAAACCATCGGCATCAGGACCATCTGGAAACTTCTGCCTAGCAAGGGGCCTCCCATGATGAAGTATAACTATAAAGCGTGGGTGGCCCCCTCTCCTGGTAGCAAAGAAATTTAACACTACTCAGGGGTAGTTATTATTATGAAGCTGATGTCTGACAGGAGTTTGATGCACATGTTTCAGTTCTACCATCTCAGTGTCTCTGTTATCAGTTTTTCCATGAAATCATGAATGTCATTTTTTCTGATTCCTCTCGAAGACCTATGAATTTCAGACTGTTTCTCCCAGCTCTCCAGTCAAGACTACATTAGTTTGTAATTTATTTAGTCCTTTACTGTTCTTTGTCTCCATCTGTCTGAGGTAGACAGTCTTCCAGGTCTGACACATGCGTTTCCAGTTAAGTAACTTGCTTGATGATTAAACTTAATTCATTTCTAGTATAGCCAGTTTCATTTTGGATCCCTTTAATTTTTTTCTCCCACACTGTTGACGCTATCTTGCATATTCCCTGAAAAGCAAACATTTTGGCACAGTTACACAGAATAGTGGCTGAGGAAGTGTGTGCTGCAAGCACACAATGCAGCTGCACCTGATTTGGGGGGGTGCAAACCCAAGCCTGGCAAGGCTGCTGCTGATGCTGGTTTGCTAGCTGATGGGAGTAAAATTCTCACATATGAAAGGAGGCTGCTGCACCTATCACAGTGCAGCTGTATCTTTTCATAGTGCTAGCTGTCCCCCTCTCACCTGACCCAGCTTTGTAGTACCACTGCCACTCCCCCTTCTTCTGACTTACCCAGCAATCACTAGCAGCCTCTCATTTCCCCACCAGGCCCATCTTTCAGCACCCCCTCACATGCAGTACACATAGGTAGTCCAACACCAGCGTGCCCACCCCTGGTGCCAGCTTACCCTCCTACTCCCACAAAGATGATCCAAAACAAGGGTGCCCATGCCACATAATGTCAAATAAGAAATTTACATTGGTATCGCCAGTCCTCATTGTCGGGACTGGAAATAAAAGAAACCATTCCTTGTAGTCAAACCATCCCTTGTGATCTTTTTTCTGACACTTGGGGTGCCCACCCCCAGTGCCAGCTAACCACCCACTCCCACAAAAAACAATGCAACACTGATGAGCCCATTCCTGGTGCTGCCAAACAAGAAACTGACACCGGGTGCCCAGTCACCTGTTTTGGGACCTTAAACAAAGGAAATCATCCTTGGTAGTCAAACTGTCCTTCATAGCCTCTTTTTCACCAAGGAAAAAAAACACTCTCTCAAAGTGTTCTGTACTCCCCACATGACTCCTACCTCCACCCCACCTCTCTCAGCACCCACCAACCCCATCCCAAACTTATCTGTTCAGTCCAGTACCGCAGTCCTCTCTCCACTAACATGTCCTACTGCTCCTGAGTATGACCGCAAAGAAGGCAAGTTCAGTTACTTGTTTTTTAAATGCATTTTGGACTTTTACTCATAACTTAACAAACCCTGCCCTTGTGCTCATATACGGTGGCCCTCCAATAGCCTGACCTGTAGCTGCCTTGGGTATTCCTGATGTTCTAGTGGTCCGCCATTACCTGTACTGTAGCTGTCTTGAATATTCCTGGTTGTTTAGTGTTCCTCCATCACCCTGATCACCAGTTCTATACATGCCTTGAATATTCCTTTTGATCTACGGGCCCCCACCATAAGGGTATCCAATTCCCTCCTGACCCATCAACTCAGGACCCTCTTCCCTGCACTATTCCCCCCTACCCTAACCACCTAAGTCAAAGTACAGCAACAGTGATGCTGATTGCACAGCCCTCTGCTCACCACCTCAGTCTTCTGCTGTCTGACTGTCAGTGGTAGGTAGAAATATTACTGTTCAATTGATGCAGTCATTACAAAATTTAACAAGCATTTGTCAATGCCGAATGTTTGCTTGCTGATATTAGCATTGGAAGTGCAGGAGTTAAACAGATGCAGAATAGGAATGGCAGTGAAGTATTAAACTTTATGCCAACCCCACCTTCACCCTGCAGAGATGGACAGGCATTGGGGTGTGCCTTTGGGTCGTCGTCCATAACGCTCATGCCATTTCACCTCACCCTATCCTGCAGACACCAACAATCATTGAGGTGTGCCTTGGGGTGTTCAGCTTTACAGTGACCCCATTCCATAAGGACATACCCTGAAATGGGTGCAGTATAGGAGAATGGGGTGAACTCTGGGGCTGAAGAGCCCAAGGCACACCTCAATGCCCATCACTAGCTACAGGGTAGGGTGGAATGGCTTTAGCATTACAGCCAGCAATCCAAAGGCACACCCCTGATGCCTGTCAGTCTGTACAGGGTGGGGCGTTATGGTTAGAAACCCTATTGCCCTGGGCGTTTGTTGCTATTTGCACTACAGATTTTCAGCATAGCCATTTTGTGACCCCCACCTCATGAAACCATTTAGGACCTCTGCTCATGAACTGTGGCACTGTGATTTTGTTAATCTGTCCCAAATATTGATTTCCCACAGTGACTGTGTCATTCTGCACCAGATGTGAGAAAACACAGTTCAGGCAGGATGTGAAAAATGACAGCTGTGGCATTCGTAGGAAGGTGTGAACAGATGGCAATGTCGAAAATCTGGAGCGAAAATATAAAAAATTCTCTAACTTATGAGCGTATGTGGAAACTGCACGTTCGTAACACAGTCATTTTGTTAATCTGTTCTGAACATTGATTTCCCACAGTGACCGTGCCATTGTGCGCTAGATGTGCGAAAACACATTTCAGCCAGGATGTGAAAAATGACAGCTGTACTGTTCATAAGGAGGTGTGAAATAATGGTAATGTTGAATATCTGGAGTGAAAATATTACAAATTGTCATAGTTATGCATGTACATGGAAACTGCGCAATGCATGGTCATAACACAGTCATGTTTTGGAATGTTTTCACCAGATTTGCAACATGGGCTCTTTGGGAGCCCACCTCATGCACAGTGATACTGTTGCTTCATTAATCAGTCCCAAAAGGGGATTCCGTGCAGTGACTGTGACATCACCTTTCAGGACCGAATAACCAGATGACAGTGACTGAATTCATGAGGTGGGGTCCCAAGAACCCCTTGTTGAAAATTTTGTGCCAAAATTCACACAAATGGCTGAGATATCCACCTAAGTTAAAAAAAAAATGTATGCCATTATACAGCTTACTGGCTTTTCTTCAGTTCGCAGTCGACTTTGAAGAGTGCAGACATGTTCCTGCTTCACCAAAGATCATTGTGCCAGGCTCTGGAGGTAAGTATGGGGTGAGGGGGTGGGTGTGGGGATGTGGGGTGTGCAGAGGGTAGATGTGGGTTGGGGGAGGGGGTCCTGGAGCCAACGAGGGATGGTTTTCTGTTTTTTTTTACAGGTTAAAAAAAGACATTAGGACAGTTTTTCCATTTACAGAGACAATGGGCATGCTAGAGTAGGCTCCCAGTGTGCCACCTGGGTGTTTGTTAGGGGGGTCTGGAGCCAATGGGGATTGGGCACCCCATTGGCACATACAGTGTGTCTGTGTTTCAGGGGCACATGAGCCAAGGGGGATTGGGCACCCCTGCTCAGCACACTATGAATGGGGGGGACATTATGCCGATGGGGATTGGGATCCCCCATTGACAAATGAACTGGGGAGAGTGAATGTTGACAGGGGGATTGGGCACCCCCATTGGCTTTCTTGGGGACTGTGAGAGGCGGACGGCTGTCACCATCTGCCATGTTTATTGAACTGTTACACCAGACAAGGCGCACTGTCCTGCAATGACGGGTCACTCCCACATTGCAGCAGCTAATTCATTTCAAGTTGGTGACATGCTTGCTGAACTAGTGTCAGCAGCAGCGTGCCACCACATTGGGTAAAGAGGGACACGCTCAAAAATTCAATGGCAGTATTGGCTGCCACAGTACCGCACCTCCAAACCCGCTTCTCTCCTAAGCTGCCACATAATGTTTCCTGCACATGCACACAAGCAAACATAAAAATTACATAGAAAGTTAAAATTACATACAAGACATAATAAAAAGGATATAAAAGCATCCAGACTAGACTAGAAAAAAACAAAGCAACACTCAAGCAAAAATATAAGAGCATCAAGTTAAGTATCATGGCTAAAATAACTTTTCTTAGTCTGCCTGTTCCTGACTTTTCTGGATGGTAACTAAAAATTTAGCTATCCTCAAGATAGTAAAATCATCTTCAGCAGTAGTTCAATTCAAGTTTATTGTTCGACATATCATGCCATTACAAATTCAGACATAAATAACAAAATTAAAAAATATATAATAAATATACATATCAAACAGACATACAGTTAAGCACAGCTTTAAATCAGTATAAAATCATTTTTACAGTGCCCAAATATTATATAAAGCCAATTCATCACCTATTGGTTTCAGCACCTCCTCTGGCTAAACAAATTCTGTCTTTAACCTTATTAATCATTCTTGTTCTGACCATATTTCTATAAAATGATATATTAATATTCACCATACTTCAAGACAGTTTGTTTATATATAGGGAATCCCATGATACTATGACCTAAATCAGAGTTTCAAATGAAAACCTTTAAGTTCTATATATCTTAAAAGGGAGGCCACAGGGACAAGTACCTCTTCTTTCTGCACTTTTAGTAAATATGTCAATATGTTATCCGGTTGTTAAGTGAGTTGTTGAATTAAATCACCCAGAAGGGAAGACCTCATTTTTTCATACAAAAGACACAACATGAACACATGTAGTAAATTATCCTGACTTGACCCACATTTACAGTAAAGATCTTTATCTTTTCTTTTCTCAAATCTCCCCTTTCTAACATTACTCGAAAAACATCCAAAACGAAATCTAATAACAGCTTTCCTATGTTTTGGGTTTCATAAAATCTCTAGATACAGTTCTAATTTGTGAGATCTTTTATTTTCAGCCAGGCACGGGCAGGCTTTAGACAGTCTACTAGTCTCCAGATCTTTTTGAATAAATACATTTTTAATCCTAAAGTTAACTTGTTCTCTTATTTGAACTAAAGGGAGTCTTAAACAGTCTGTAATAGTCGACAACAAGCCAAGTGGTTTAATTATTTCTTATAGTACTTTCATGCAGGGGAAAGTTATTCATGAATGGAGATATGTTATACCTTCCTCCAAACAAACATGAGGGAGCCTTTCCTGATTCATTCTAAATACTCTTAACCAGTAATTTACTAACCTCTGCTGTATTTGGCAGTCAATTGATACCTTAACAAGCTCAACCCTCACTAACGAAGATGGGGCAGCAATTGGAAGCCCTAACATCCTCTTATACAGTTTGTTCAAACAGGCATCAAGTCCGATTTTACTATTATAGTTAATACCCCAAATTTCAGCTCCATAAAGGAGTTAAAATCTAATCTTGGCATCAGTAACCATTAGGTTATCTTTAATAGAATTCTCTTCAAACCTGGAAAAAAAAGGATGAAAGAGTAGGGTAAAAACTTCTCTGCCTTTAGCTTAATTTCCCTCATGTGATTACACCAATTTCCATTTTGGCTAAAAATTATTCCTAAGTAACAAAAATGTGTTACTACATCTAATCTGTAATGATTTATATAATGTTCATAATTGCTCCTATTCCCCCTGAAAACCAATACCTTGGTTTTACTATAGTTAATCTGAAGATCTGCACTATAGCTTTCTACATAAAATTTATCCAAACTTCTTGCCATGCCTAAATGACTTGTTGAAAGTAGATCCATCTCATCAGCATAAGCCAAATAAGATAATATTCTTGCTCCAATTTTTGGCATATGGATTTCTTCATCATACATTTTATTTAATACAGTGCAAACAAAAACCCAACAAATTAAACAACAGAGGTGCCAGTGAGCAGCCCTGTTTAACCTCTATATCAGAGCTGAACCAGTTACTTAATTCACCTTTATTATTGTACTGGACACTGGCACAATTATCCTGATGCATCAACCTAATCATTTCCGATAGAAAAGGACCTACTCCAAGGCCAGAGAGTCTTTCCCAAAGGAGAATTCTATTAACTTTGCCAAAAGCTGACATAAGATCAATGAATGTACAGTAAAGTTTTTGGTTTTTCACCACCTTATATTTGTGTATAAGATTTGCCAAAACAAAAGTTTGATCTATTCTTGAGTATTCTTTTCTGAATCCAGCTTGTGCTTCGTTGATTACATTATTTGCCTCTACCCAACAATACAATCTTTTATTAATAATTTTTATAAATAGTTTCCCCAAAGTGTCAAGTAAACTAATTGGCCTATAACAACCCGGATCCTTTATACAGTATCACCTTTTTTAAATATTGGTACAATGGTACTTAGAGTCAAACTTCTCGGGATTAACCCTGTTACCCAAACATAATTAAACAATTTACATAAAAAAGGAATCCAGTGGTGTTTAGTCCTAATTATGACATCCAAAGGACCCCGTCAGGACCTGGAGCCTTTCTTCTTTTAAATTAATCCATTGCATTATCTATCTCTTTTACTGTTATCTCATCGTTAGGTCTATACATTCATTTGCCAGTCCCCATCTGTGTTAATTTGAAAAGATAATCAGGATCCTCCCTACTAAACATTTGATTATAGTGAATTTCCCAGGTGTTAAGGTCAATGTATGCCTCAATTTTATCATTGATTTTAGTACCATATCTAACAATATGCCAAAACAATTTTGTCGCGGGGTTCAATTCATGAAGACAGCAGGAATCATAAAATATCATGTAAAACACCCTGAGGTGCTGTTTTATTGCCACGTTTGTACAGATGGCATCTTCAGATGTAAACTTTTGTCAGGTTACTATACAAAATACAGAGAGTACGGGCTGGGAGTTTAGCTAGGAGACCTCTCACTAGAACACTGCAGTTGGACCTTACAGTGCCCTCTAGAGACCAGGAACTGAACCCATCGCATGGTATGGTCACCCTGCCAATACCCCCTGGGTTTCTGCAAGTTCCTCTGCAGTCTGAGTATCTGCCCACTCAGGCCTCTGCAGCTTCTCACCAGTCTGAGTATCTGCCCACTCAGGCCTCTGCAGCTTCTCACCAGCCTGAGTCCTCTCCCTTTGGTAAATTCCAAGTGAGCAGCTTCTAGCATCCAGGTAGCCCAAACCTGACCTTTGGAGGTCCAGGGCCAATCCCAAGCCACAGTGATTCCTCCTTGCTTTTAGGCTTTACAGGACTTTCAACCTGAACTCTACCGTAAGCTTGCCTCACCTTCACCTTTGGGTAACCAGGATCTCAGTACTTCAACACACTGCATGTCTCTCTCACGTTTGGCTGCTTCTCTGGCTCCACACTGCTTCTCCCTGAGGTTCCTCTCTGCTCCTCAGCCCAAAGTAAATCTAAAATTGTAGGTTACCTGAGCATTCCTTATATAGAGCTCAGGTGTCACATGATTTAATCAGTCATGTTCTATTAACCAATTAAAGGAATACTAAAATTTATAATTCACACAACTGCATTATTTTCAAAGAAATATACAGGATACATATATAGGGGGCAATTGTTACACAATGCTAAGCCCCTTACAAAAGCATAAACATAACATACAAACAAATAACCTTTTCAGAAATTTCATCCCTTTAAACTAATCACTTTCTGGCAGGACAAGACCCAAGCCTTCGCTATATACTAATGCAATTAAGGGCCAGCCCTTCCCTAAGGGAACATCTTTCTAAAATGGCTGCAGCTGCTGAGATAGCAGCAGCAGAAACACAGACCCAGGAGTCTCTGAACTCCCAGCTTCCAGGTACAAACTACCTTTAAAAAGCATAGATTCTTTTAGAGATGAACTCAACCTTTAACTGTTATCCTGCATGTACTTTTATAGTTTATACACATCTCTTTTTCTAAAGCTAATCAAATGTTTCCTTATATCATGTTTTGTTTCACAGAAATATAGTCTCAACTGTTTCCTAAAATCAGCAGCAGCCTGCAAACAGCAAACTATTTAGCACAGGTATATTTGCCTAGATTTACTGCTCAGCACTTTGTTACACTTGTACTTGGTGGTGGTGGTGGTGGGGGGGGTTGCATCCTCCCATTATATAGGCAAACTGCCATGCTCAGTGTTTCTACAGCAAGGGGAACTTTATTCATTAGTTAGCTGGCAGATTACACCCCTTGGGCAGATTCTTTTATTTAAAAGCAAACCCCTCATGTAATGCTTCTTATGATGATGTCTATATACCAGCATGCCACATTCTTTGGGGGGGGGGTAGATTAAAGAACACAAACTAAATTGAAGACTACCCTGATAGTGGCCAGCTAGCAAGGCTCAAAGATAAACAAAATATAAAGTACAACAGACTTACAGTACATAGAGGAAGGAAAAGGTAACTACAACTTTATTTTACTTCCAGGGACTACTGCATGCTATACATATCCCTAATTTGGCATCATGGGGTAAACTTTGTTGAAGCTGAGCTGCTTTATCCATCACTACAGTTTTCCAACTGGGGTAGGGTCACCCACCCTATCACAAATTTGTTGTCCTTTGATTGAACCACCCTTTTTAACTCCAACCATAGATGTTTAACATATTTTCTTTTACTATTTACTAGCACTGACTTATACATTTTCCTTATTTAATTCATTTTCTTATTATTTTCCTTATTCTATTCATTTTCTTATTATTTTCCTTATTCTGATGCATTTTTAATATTCTAAATTGTTTATTGAGATGTTTCCTAGCTTGTTTACATTCCATATTATACCAAGGCTGACCTTCTTTCCTTTTAATCTTTACCTCATTTGTTATTATATAAGCTACTGCACTTGTAATAGAATTATAATCAGATATTATTTGGTTATCGGGGGCATTATCTACTGATTCCAATAATATCATTAAAATTCCTATATTTTGTAAGATGTCTTAAAAATGTTGGGCTTTAATCATTTCCCACTCAATTCTATTCCTTTTCAGCTGGATTGATAAAGGTTCATGCCTATTTATTTTATTGATACGTTCCTTTTTATTTAACCTGAGCTCAATACCTGAGTGCTGACTTTCAGGTCTTGTTTTCAGATATAGAGAAAGACATCGGTTAATCATATTTAAATCTGTCCAGACAAAATCAATAGTTAAGGAGCCATTCCCTTCCCTAAATGAGTGTTCTCCCTCTAAATCCAAAAGTATCCTTCCATTTAAAAGACATAAATTCCTTTCAATCATCAATCTATGCAGATCTATTCCATGCTTATTTTTTACCAAATCCTTTACTTTCCTTATATTCACATTTTAGATTTATCATTTTGAGACAAGACCTCCTCTATATCATTAGTACAAGCCTGTAAATTGCCTAATCTGGCATAAAAATCCCTCATAATCAACAATCCACATTCTGGATAATCACTCTGGATGCTGATTATTAAATCATTGAGTGTCTTAAAAAAATCCAACTCTCCATGTTTACTTCCTACAGGATTACAATAGACATTAATTATAAACCAAGAATCCTTGTCTTTATCCATTATTTTAACCACTTGTAGACCATTACTATTACTACTTACTTCTTCAGTTGTTATATCAATATCCAGTTTAATAAAGATTGAAAGCTCCAACCCCCTCCCAAATTTCTTTATTTTACTAGCCAATTTATTATAAGACTTATATCCATCTAGAAAGGAATTGGTAAGTGTCCATGTTTCTTGTACACAAATCAGATCAAATAGATTCAAATATTCAATCGTTTCAGGGTCCCCTAATGATTCCACTAGTCCTGATGGCTTTCAGGACAAAATATTAAGCTTGTCTTCATTGGTTTTAAACATATCTGGTCTAGGGGATCCATAACATACAAATAATTGATTCTTGGTCCCTGTGGCCTCCCTCTGACATAATCTATTTGTCATTGATTCATTAAAGAGAGCATTTCATATCTATTAGCTGTTTCAACCAATATCTCCCATTGTTGCCCCTTCTGATGTATAGTTAAAAGTGAATCATTAAATCTGCTTTTATCATCATCAATACAGACATAAATACCTAATTGATCCAAAATAAGCTGTTTCTTATTTAATTCCTTAACCAGGCTTTCTTGTTTGACCATAAATGTAACTGGTCCATCAAATTCTAATCTCTTCGCTCTATCAATTAGAGAGCTGCTAACATAAGTTCCCAAACAGACACCCAAAAAGTCAGTCAATTTCCTTTTTAAATTATATTTGTTCTCATTATGCAATTGCTTCAGACCAAAAATAGAAACTAATGTTTCCTGTTGAATTATTACATGTCCCTTGTCATTATAAATTTCCAGAAGAAGTTCATTCAGGGTCAACAAGTCTCAACTTGAATTCCCATCCTCTCAAGCTCCTTAGTTTTTTGAACAATAGTTTTTAAAAGATAAAACTGGTTAGTAACCAGCAAAACTAATTCTGAGGTGGGAATTGGTATAATTATACTAATAGAATGTTTAACTAGGTTACAACCATCCAATATGTTAGTTAACAAATCAACCAATAAACCAGTTAATTTGTCCTGCATTTCCTGAGGAATATAGGACACTTTAAATAATGGGAGAATAAAGTCGGTACCAAGAGTTTTTAACAGAAATCTTCTAAAATGTTCATTACCCTCTTGTCTCATTCTATCTGGGGTACTTAGTAAACTGAGTTCTTGAATATTCTGTACTTTAGTGACCTTCTCCTTACTTACTAAACATTCATCCACTAGCATAATATTCTTTGTTGTTTCTATCTCAGCTTTTCCATCTTTTTCCTTTAATTTCTTCTTTACAGTATTCTTGTTCCGCTCTTTTTTACTTGTCTTTAATTTCTTCAACTTCTCTAATCTGTTTCCCTTCTTAATGCAACTTTCAGTTATTTTTTCCACTCCCTGATGTTCATTTGGATCTAGGTTACCATCTGCACCACATGATAATAAATCAATATCAGTTTTTCCTTGATTTACAGATGTTTTCAGTTATGACTTGGACTCCACTAAAACTTCCCTAACTTTATTTCCCTTTCCCTTACAATGCATGTCAGCATTTATCCTACTCCCTTTAGCACACTTACACTTATCCTTACACTTGCACTTACCTCTACTAGCCTTTAAAATCCCCCGCTTGAGTCTCTCCCTTTTTCCAAAGAGAGGAACATTTTCCTGCCATCTCTTTACAAATGCTAGTATCTCTTACATTTTTATTAGGTAACATTACACACTCAGAGCCATTGCTTATGACTGACTGCTCTGAAAAACTATTTACTTTCATTCTTAAAAAATCATTGGACTCAAAGCTTATTGAATCCTGATCGAACTGACCACTATGATCCAAAGTATGACTCAAGGGTGAACCAATAACACTCTGATCAAGAGTTAAGTTGTATCCAACTATTTGAAAAGATATATCCACTCCCTTATATCCTTGTTCCCTCAAATTTAATTTATTTTTATTTTCTAAACATATCCCTTTAAGAAAGGAAAGATCATGTTTAATATCCAACAGTTGTTTAAACAAAAAAAATATTAGAATTGAGTGGATCTCTTAGTATATTAATAATATCCTTGGTTATACCCTCCAAGTCTGGAGTAGTTCTATTCTCAGGGCTTATTGTCCAAGAAGCACAACTATACTCGTCCCCAATGGATCGATCCAAAACCTCAGTTGCCTGATTTTCTTCCTCTATATGCCTTGTGTATTCTATCCCTTCATCTTGCTTTTCTTTTATAAGTTTCTAAATATCCATTTTATTTATGGAAACTTCTGCTTCAATCTTGTCATCTGCTCTTTGCTCATTGTCACTAAAATGTGACCTCAATGTTTCTCTCATACTTCTCACCTCTGTATCTAATATAGTCAGATTATGAAAAATGTCAGAGAAGTCAATTTTGGTAGCTTGAATCTGCTCAGACTCCTCTCTGATTACTTGTTTAATTGGACTGACCATTTCTGACTTACTATTATTGGAATGATGACACACTTCCCCTTCTTTACTTTTAAATGGTCTAATATCTGCTGTTGTAATAATCTTCAAATTATCATCTTTACCCTGTGGAGTTACAATGCCAATAAATTTCAAAATGCCCCCCATTTGGGGTAGATGTCAATTGAATAGCATGCTCTTTTTTATTCTTAGCTTTGCTGTTATTTTCTTGTAATAAAGACCTGTTATTATTAAACCAAATTTGTTTTTTACCAAGTGACTTTGTAACTAATTTTTTTAAAGAGAGGAAATTTTTTTGGATACCCTTAGAGGGCCCTCCTTATTTAGCTTTCTTAGGTTTACCCTCAGCCAACATTAATTCATCACTAAGAGACATCTTGCTTCTAGTAACAGGCGGCATATCAAAAAGACAGAAAAATCCTTACTATATAAAAGTCCTGAATGGAGAAATGTCAGTTTCTTTCCTGAAAAAAAAGTGTTTCAAACTTGCAGGCCCATGTCTTCAGATCACATACAGGTCCCATACAAAGGATGTGGATGAAATAAACCAAAGATTCCCAGCCCAATGATTCGTATAAAAGCCGGATCTTTGGCCTAGTAAACAGTAATTATTGGACCCCCCCTATAGATTCAGGATTCCGTTTCCCAGCCAAAGTCCCAGAGAAGGTCCTTGAGCAGGTTCTTAGACAGTGCAGTGTGATAGAGGCTCCAAAATTCATTATTTCTAAACAGAGCACTAAAATATACAAAACACACACAAAAAAATGGAGTAAGTAAATGCCCAGACAGTATACGAGCATACGAATATATGAGTATACGAATATATGAGTATACGAATATACAGTAGTCAAATAAACAGCCAAGCAATTGTCCCCAGAGAAAAAAGAACCTTGCATCCAATTAAAATACTAATACCCCAAAAAATTACATAAAAAACATAGAAGGCATAAAAACTCCTTCAATCAAAATGCTTTTTATCATAAACTCGTAAGCTTGTAATAATTGGTAACTTACTTCTTGTAGTGCAAACAGTTACTTCTTGTAGTCAAATGTGATAAAAAGTCCACATACAGCAAAAGGCCTTGGCGTTTGCATTCAGACCCGAATTTATAAGGCAGATAAAAACAAAAAAATTGGGAAATACAGTGAACAAACTTTTTTTTTAAACTCAAAGGTAATAAACAAGCTTATGGTGGGAGCTGAGAAGTGCAAAATATCAAAATATCTCATTTAAAACAGCCAGCGCCCAAAGAAGAGGCCCATAGATGTTCTTGAGCACCAGAGGAGATCTGAGGATGCCACACATGCATATAAATACCCAAATCAAGTGGGGAGAATGCACATTGGCATGTAATGTATTTTTAAAACAAAAAAAAATCTTTAAAAGTAAAAAGAAAAGACCATCATTCTAGCCAAGATAAAAATTCAAAAAGAACATCCAACACTCATCCAATCTTAAAAAATACACCAAGCGCAGAAAGGCATAAAGAAAAACAAACAAAAAAAAACATACAGCATAAAACATAAAATATAAAACATAAAAATATATAAGGTCCAAAAATTACACCCCTTGCATTATTTTGTAGAGGCTGATGCAGAAAACAGATCAAAGGCATTTTATGACAAATGATTACACAGTTTTAAGGCTAGGATCGGACTTCTTTTCCTTCAGTGATGCCGTTCCGACTGGCTATTGTCTGACTCCTGCTGGGAGCCTGTCTCGGGAAAACCCTGGTTGTCACAAATCAGTGAGCTCCTCTTTACTCTTTCTCTCTTC
Source organism: Neoceratodus forsteri (assembly GCA_016271365.2). NCBI lineage: Eukaryota > Metazoa > Chordata > Ceratodontiformes > Ceratodontidae > Neoceratodus > Neoceratodus forsteri. Next base: position 1,115,061,846 of record CM028131.1, read on the forward strand.
TCTTTTTCTGAGGAAAAGATAAAAACACAGAGGAAAACTCCAATCCAACACAAGGCAGAATTTAAGATTTGCTGGTAAGGAGACAAACATAGACAGGCAATGGTGGCATACCTGTTCCCTGCTTCTCCCCTTTACTCCTCAAAGTGAGAGAGCGAGATTCTGCGTTGGTCTCACTTCATCCGCTCACGTTCTATCTTACCTCAAGATTCAGCCTCATCTTCAGCAGTAAATAAAATACTCATAATAGTATTTTTGTCAGATTGTTGTGTAGATTCAATAATGGGATAAATCCACTTTTTCGTTGCTTTTTGATACCATATGCAGTACAGTATAACATGAGGTAAGTCTTCTTTGTCATTTTTGTTACAGTAAGAGCAAAGGTTTTGTGGTGAAGAGGACTTGCCACACCTGGCAGACAAAATATTTGATTCAAAAAATTCCATTTTATGTCTAGCAAAAGTCCTTCAGCTAGTTGGGTCCTCCAGAATTTCCAAGTAATATCTGAACATGTGTCAGCAGTCGTTTTCGCTATGCCATCCACTTGGCATACCTGGAGGACCGAACAAGATCCCGATCCCTAGCCTTAAAATGAGCTGAAATCTTCTTAGAAATACAGAGTTTGTATTTGTAACTAATGGTGATATTCCTGCTAATATATATTGGAAGGTCCTCTAGTCCATATGTCTTCAACAAGCTAGTGACATGACATAACCAAGCAGACTGTTTACAACCCAGATGTTCCCAAAGCATTTTTTCTTACAAACAGTGTTTTGCTGTCAGTGAGTAATTGAACGTATTGCAGAAACATCTGTTTCTACAGTAGTCAGACAAGGTGGTGAGCAAAGGGCTGTGCCACACCTGTTATCACTATTACCATAATTTAGCTTAGGTGATCAGAGGGAGGAGTCAGTGTGGGGAGGAGGATCCTCAATGGCTGGGTCTGAATGGAGCTGGATGACCTTGAGGGAAAGAGACACTAGAGCACCAGAAATATTCAAGATAGCCACAGGATGACAGACTGTGGGAATGGGGGACCAGGAAACTGCAACCTAAGTATAACTTATTTGACCCACTCACCAGATAACATATACAAGTCACTGGTGTTAATGCGAGTCTTTCAATTAATTGGAAGATTAATTTCTCCTCCCTGGAGGAGAGGAGGGTTCAGGGAAAAATGATCAAGACCTTTAAATACTTGACAGGGATAAAGAAGACAGGTACAGAAAGGATATTTAAGTTGAGAAGGGGAAGGGATAGGAGAGAGCAAGGTCTCAGTTTGGAAGGGGGACGACATAGGAGAGAGATGTGGAGACATTTCTTCATGGAGAGGGTGGTGGCTAAATGGAACACTCTACCCAAGGAGGTGGTATCCTGTAGGACGGTGGGCAGTTTTAAAAGGGGATGGGACAGGATGAGAGGGGGGCAACTGTGAGGGAGGAGGGGAGGGAGGGGCAGCTGCAATGTAAGGGTGCTAGCTGCACATTCGAGCAGACTTGATAGACCATAAGGCACGTTTCTGCTGGCAGAATCATATGTTCATATATTAAACAAATAGACTTATTTGACTGTCTAGATACAATACAGTAGGTCATACTCTCTAGTCAACATTTCACTACTGTAAGCTTTCTTAGTACAGTATGATCTATAAAGTATACAAATAATTATTTCATTTGTTCTGTAGTCTATTAATACAGTCAATTTTATATTTATTTTTGCATTCAAGTTGTGGGACATCAGCCGCTAACTTAATTATCAGGCTTTTTAAAACTTGATAACACTTATGTGCTATTTCTTAACATAATTAAATATTATTACCAGTCCTATATTTATGTGAACTTTTCATCAGTATATTTCATGAATTAACCCTCATAGTAAACGTACAACATGAATATTAAGTAAACTCGTATATCATTGTCATTCTATACTCTTCATTTATTAATCTCAGTTTGAATTTACCTCTCTTTATGTAGTTGTTTATTTCACAGATTACTAAATTGTATTTGGTTATGGTTTCTAATCTCTGCAAAAACAAAACTCTATATTTCTTACTAACAACAGTGACTCATATATGCTGTTTGGTGAGTTGGTCAGATTGTTTAAACTTAGGCTGTTGATTCTCTATAGTTTTAACTCAGCTTCTCGCAGTTTTTTCCCTGTTCACAGGGGCACAAGGGCCAGGTTGGTACATTTATCTCTGGGGCCAGTAAACCACCAGGAATATTCAAGATGGCTACTGGACAGGCACTTACTGGTTGAGCGGGCATATATGCTAATAGAACATACACACATAGGTATTGATGGCAGATAAGGACCTCTTGGCCCACCTAGTCAATAAGCCCATAGTCGTCATGCAAATGGCTCATAGTGCCTTGCATGACCAATAGGCTCATTAGTATGCTAGGGATGAATATGGGTCACATGAGCACTTGTGCTATCCCGTTTGTGCAGCTCTATCTCCATTTGGCTCCTGTGGCCTAGATTCAGTCTGGAGCAGTATCAGAGCAGTATATAATCACTGTGCGCTGCACTGCCATGGCCCCTTATTTAGACAGAACACTTCCATCAGAGTGCGTTAATTGTGTGAATATTGCCTCGAATCAGCCATGCACTAATTGCTACACAGCACTCCTGTCAGTACACCACACACATGTGGCTTTGAATATGGGGACCTATATCCCTTAACATGGAGGAATTCAATCAATCTCCATGAGACAATGGCTATGGGGGGGGGGGGGTAAGAAAGGTTAGCCTGTAGCATCAAGATACTGTTGTTCTAACTTGTAACCTCAAGCAAGCAAACATGTTCAGCATTGACAAATGCTTGCTTTGTCTTATATCTCATTCCTTCTGGACTTTTTCCTTTTTTTTTTTTTTTGTCTTTCTCCAATCAGTATTTCACTAGCTTTATAATTAATTTTGTTTTTTTTCCCTTAGTGTTTGCACACCTGTGTCTTGGCAGTGTCAGTCTTCTGGTTTCATTTTTGTTCTTGCCTCAAGTCAGGTTTTCCTCAAACTAGTTTTTTGCTTTTGTTTCTCCCCGTTCTCCTACTGGCCGCTATCTCCAGTCTCTTGAGTGGCTCTAGTCTTCTCTAAGATAAATGTTCACATTTACAAATTCTACACATGATGTCCTCTTTTTTTTAAATTATTCTATTTTTCCCTTTTTTTAATCTCCCTGGTTCCCCATGTTCCCTACCGCTGCATTAGGGCCACCATAACTCTACCCTTTCTCGAGCATGGAGAGCAGCCAAGGAGCTGCTTTCACTGCCAATGCCACTACTGCTCTGAGGTTAGCTAGCAGGGTATGTGTGAATGCCAGCTGCCATTTCCACCCTGCCTCAGAGCCAAGTGCTTCATGTCCATAATGGACCTGGCCCACTGACTGCTCCAGTGATGAGACCCTCCTATGGTTATGAGAGATGTTCACATGCTGTCTGATCTCAGTACACAGAGACTAATGTATGGACGAGGTGTTCAAAGTTTTTTTTTTTTTACACTCACTCAAGGAATGTGATGCCTCATGAACTGCTGAGAGCAAAGCTCAAGGGGTTTATTAATGTATGACACACTGAGAGTGTGTAAAAAAGTAATTAAACAACCCCTGCCTATATTTTTCTTTAATAATTGCTGATTTTAGTGATTTTGATACACCGAGGGTTTGTAAAAAAATAAACAACCCCTACCTATATTTTTCTCTAATAATTGCTGACTTCAGTGATTTCCATTTTCTTCTCTCCTTCATGGTCCTGTCTTGGCACTGATTCCCGAGTTGGCACTGATTCCTGAGTTCTTCCCATTTCCCATTTCCCAGATTGGATTCACCCCAGAATTCTAAAAGAATTAAGGGGAGAACTAGCGACACCACTGACTACCCTTTTTAACAAATCATGGGAGGATGGTGTGGTACCGGAGGACTGGAGGAGGGTGGATGTGATTCCCCTTCACAAAAGTGGGAGCAAGTCAGAGGCAGGAAACTACAGACCTGTTAAATGGACCTCAGTGGTAGGGAAAATGATGGAATCACTTCTGAGGGAAAGAATTCAATCAATCAATCAATCAATCAATCAATCAAATCTTTATTTATTCAGGCGATCATCATTGAGCAAGGCTCATTTACAAGATGGACCTGATAAGGTCAAGGTTCGAGTTGGTGCACAGCAATTACATCACATACTTATGAGACAGTTATACATACAGAAACAAGAAAATGTTATTTATAACACAATAATATACAGAGAATTCACATGTAAAAGCTTGGCAAGAGAAAGTTAAACTAACATCTACAATATGTACAATACATATATATCACAATGAGGGCTATGACAGTCACTCACATAATGAGTACAAGGATGGTGAAGGAATATTGGGTGCCATATACTGGCGGTGTCTGGCTGGAAGGAATATGCCATATGTGATTGGAATAAGGTTTTGTGGGATGACTATTCTATCTCTAGCGTAGCAACTGCATTTCTCTGTGAAGAAGGCTGTACAGTGCTGCTTGAAGGATGTAAATGGAATGATAATGGACAGTTTTAGGGATTTTGTAGGTTGTTCCATGCTATGGCTAGAGAGTAGCTGATTGCTGCCCTCCCTATTTTGGTGTTGAGTTTGGGCAATTTAGCAGGATGATATTGTTGCTTCTAGGCATAGGAGCTGGGAGTGGTCAGGTTGAAGCAGTCCAGGATATAGCTTGGGAGTTTTTAGATAAAGCTCTGTAGATCCATAGAGCTGCATTTCTGCTCCTCCTGACATGAAGGGAAACCCATCCAACTGAATCATAGAGAGAACAATGGTGAGTATTATATGGCAGGTCTGTAATGAACCTTATTGCTCGATGGTATAAGGTATCCAACTTTTGAAGGTAGGGAGTGGAGCAGTGACTATAGAGGAAGTCTGCGTAATCAATGACTGATATAAAGATGGCCTGGACTAATCTCATCTTTGAATCTTTATTAAGGAAGGGTTTTAATCTGTAGAGGAGGCCAGCCTTAGGCTGACGCTTTTTCAGCAGTTGTTCTAGATGCTGAGTAAAGTCAAGTCTGTTGTCAATCCACACACCTAGGTATTTGAAATTTTCAACATACTTCAGATTTTCTCAAGTATAGTGCATATCTGGGGAGACTGATTGAAGAGGATGTGTTGGTGGAGTTTTGGGTTATGAACATCATTGCTTTGGTTTTCTTTGCATTTAGCAGAAGCTTTTTCTCGAGAAGCTGATGTTGTAACAGGGAGAATTCCTGCTTGTAGGATTTCATGAGCAACTTTAGGTGAAGGGTTGCTGACATACAGTACAGTGTCATCAGCAAAGAGATGTACTGAGGACTTGGTAAGGGTTGAATCAATTTTATTTATATAAATGGCAAAAAGGATAGGACCCAGAATAGAGCCTTGGGGGACTCCTTTTGACAGTGGTCTTAATGGGGAGAGATCACCTTCAGCTTTTACCTGCTGTGATCTACTGGAGAGGTAGCATCTGAACCACTTAAGGGAGGATGGATCTAGGCCAATGGAGTGTAGGGATGAGAGTAGCAGTTCATGGTCCACAGTGTCGAATGCTTTGCTCAGGTCCAGGAATACTGCACAGACATTATTCTTTTTATCCAGTTCGGTTTGCCAATCATTGGTGACCTTGGCTAATGCAGTGATAGTGCTATGTTTGGCCCTGAATCCAGATTGAGCTGGATTTAATAGATTAGCATTGTCCAGATATTCCCTTAACTGAATACTCACTAATTTCTCCAGCATCTTGGATAACACAGGTAGGATGGAAATGGGCCTGTAGTTATTAAGATCCATAGGGTCCTCTGATTTTAGAAGGGGGACCACTTGGGCTGTCTTCCACAGCATGGGAATAGAGCCAGAGTTTAAGGAAAGGTTAAAGAGGTGAGTTAGGGGGACTGCAAGCACATGACACGCAATCTTTAGAAAGAATGGGTCCAGAAGATCTGCTCCTGCACTTTTTTTGGTATCTAGATGCCACAATAGATCCTCAACTTGTTTCAACAATATAGGTTTGAAGCTAAAGGAGGAGTCAACTCTTTGTTCACCAGTATAGTGGGAGCTTAAATGATCCCTTAATAGGTTAGCTGGGAGGAGTCAAAGGCAAGGCCAGCTGTTGTGAAGTGGTTGTTGAATACATCCAGGATTTCCAATGTGCCAGTAATGGGGCCATAGTTACTGTGTAAATGGGTTGGAAGGGGGTTGTTAACATCCTGGCCCATCATACCCTTGATGGTGCCCAAAATCTAGCAGTATTATGGTAGGAGGAGTCGAGCTGGGCCAGGTAGTAGGCAGCCTTTGCATCCCTAACTTTCCTAGTGCATTTATTCCTAACTTTCCTAAAGATCATCCAGTCCATGATATTCTTAGTTTTTCTTGCTACTTTCCAAAGTTTATCTCTCTCCAGCAGTGCAGCTTTGAGGTCAGCTGAGAACCAGCGACAGGATTTGTTTTTTATTCGGATACTAGAGATTGGGGCATGGGTGTTAAGGGCATTTAATATAATGCTATTTAGCATCTGCTGAGCTTTTTCTACAGAATGTGCAAGATAGAACTTTTGCCAGTGTGGAGAGTAGGCTAGATCATGCAGATATCCTTCAATATTGATGTTTTTCTTGGATCTCCTCATGAGGTATTTTGCAGGATCTGTTTTAATGCTGTTGGATCTTACCCCTGCGATGGGGCAGTGGTCACTTATGTCGCATAGGAGCACTCCAGCGTGTGTGAATAGATGTGGTTTACTCACTAGTATGATGTCAAGTAGAGTACTGTTACTACTGTTCCTTGCATTTAGTCTTGTTGGTTCATTAATTAACTGTGTGAGCCCATAGATGTCACAGAATGATACCAGAGGTGTAGCTGCCTGGGTGAGCCAGTTGAAATTCAGGTCCCCTATGATAATGACTTCTTCAGTACAGGACTTGACCAGGTTTCCCAGTACCTAGAGGCCAGTGGGGCACAGAACCCAAGGCAGCATGGAATCACAGCAGGAAGGTCATGTCAAACAAATCTAATTGATTTCTTTGACTGGGTGACCAAAGTAGTAGACCAGGGAGGGACTGCGGACATGACCTACCTAGACTTTAGCTAGGCAGTTGACACAGTCCCACACAAAAGATTAATAAACCAATTAGCCAGCCTGGAAGTGGGTCCCAGGGTGGTAGCCTGGGTAAAACATTGGCTGGACAACAGGACACAGAAGGTAATAGTAAATAGAGTCCACTCTGAAGAAAGGGGAGTTACTAGTGGGGTGCTGCAGGGTTCAGTACTGGGTCCAGTCCTTTTTAAAGTCTTTATAAGTGACATTGCAGAGGGACTGGAAGGAAAAGTATGCCTCTTTGCAGTCGACACAAAGATCCACAACAGGGTTGATACACAAGGTGGGGTGGAAAGGATGAGAAGGGACTTGGCAAGGTTGGAGGAATGGTCAGAAGTTTGGCAGTTTGGATTCAATGCAAAGAAGTCCAAAGTAATGCACCTGGGAAACAAAAACTCAGGGGAAGAGTACACAATGGGAGGGGAGAGGTAGTAACGACAACAAAAATGGAAAGGGACCTCAGGTAATCATGTCAGATGACCTAAAGATTAGCAAGGAATGTGAGAAGGCAGTAGGAATGGCTGGGAGGATACTGGGATGTATAGGGAGAGGCATCACTAGTAGAAAACAAGAAGTTGTTATCCCTCTGTACAGACAGTTGATGAGACCCCATCTGGAGTACTGCGTCCAGTTCTGGAGACCCCATCTTCGCAAGGACATAGACAGGACGGAGGCAGTTCAGAGGAGAGCAACTAAAGTGGTGCAGGGTCTGCAACAGAAGCCATATGAGGAGAGACTAAAGGAGCTTAATATGTATACCTTCGAGGAAAGGAGGGAGAGGGGGACATGACAGAAACTTTCAAGTACCTCAGGGGAATCAACAAAGTCCAAGAAGGTAGCATCTTTCAGAAAAAGAGATGAGCAAGAACAAGGGGACACAATTTGAAGATGGGGGGGACAGCTCATGGGCAATGTGAGGAAGTATTTTTTCACAGATGCATGGAACGGCCTTCTTGAGGAGGTTGTGGGGTAAAAGACAGTGGGGGAATTCAAGAATGCATGGGACAGACATAAGGCAATCCTTGTGGGTGGTAGGAAGAAATAGGCTGTTGGTTAACTAGGATCTGCAACTTATCCAATAGGTATGGAAATGGGCAGGCTAGGTGGACCAAGTGGTCCTTATCTGCCATCAAAGTCTATGTGTCTATGTTCAATGTTTCCCAGTTCTGATGCTTGTCATGGGGCTGGGAAACACCTTTCTTGCCTCAGTGATGATCTTTAAAGTACTGTCCCATCATCGCTGCTTGCCCTGGAGTCCGAGATACAATAATACTACAGACAGCTTTTTTCGCTATCTCTGAAGTTTTGCTCCCAGCAGTGGGCAGGTTTACACAGTGCACTCTCATGCTACTGAACTTTGATTGTCAGCTCTTAGCTGATTTGCACTCGCCGTTATAACTGGCTGGTTATAACATCAGATTACACCATGGTTATCTGTGTGTAATAAAGCCTAGTCTGTAACTATTAATTAATAAAATCAGCAATAATGATGTATAACTGTTAAAATGAAGCCTGTCTTAATATTGCAGGGCTCCACCTTTTCCCAAAGGATTCCCCTACTCCCCCAAATCTGCTGCATACATCAGCTTGCTAGCTTCATATTCACATTCCAAATCAGCCTTTGCTTACTGGGACCTGGGAATGACACTGGCTATATTTCATCAAATACTATCCTCGTGAATGTCCCCTTGAGCTTGCTCTCTCGTTCCCAGAACCTTTTGTATGGGAGCTGCATTCTACTGTAATTCTTCCCACACCACTGGTTCATTTAAGTGTCAGCAGTTCACTTTGGTTAGTCATATCTCTGCTTAATAGATGTGTCCCCATTTATTTTGGTTATCTGTTAAACCTGCATGAGCTATCTTTCACCTGTACCCATCTTTCTCTGGTCAATCACTAGGCAGCTCCTGTTAAGGCACCAATCTTATCCCATGAGCTCCGATTCAGCTCACTGCTGTTCTGCACACCCCACATGACCTCCACCTCAGCTCTGATAGCAGTTGACTTCACACAGTATCTGTTAGCACAGGGGAGGGATAAGAAGGAACAAGGGGTTGGTGCTGAATCTTGGTGATACAGATGCCTAGACATGCCATTATTCTGATTGATCAGGCCACTATCCTTACTAATGCTGGAAATGAGGGGGGCTGACATTGTGTGGTCATCTGCATTGTCAAGGCCACTTCACATTCTCTCTGCAGGAGGTGCTCAAACAGTAGGGTAATTGATACGCTATCCCCTGGTGTCTGAGCATACTTCCTCCCCAGCTGCCATGATCTTTTCTGGCTCTGGGTATAGCAGTGAGGCTTCGGATGTGAAGCCAGATCTCCTACATGATAGCAAGCCACACCACCAGGCCAGGCTGCATCCCAATTACTGACATCAGGAGTATACATCAGTTGTAACCATTCTGAGTCTCCTTTTTTAGTGCTGCTGGTGGGCGGAGCTCTGCAGTTCTTTCACGATCACAAAAAGGTCTCCTTTCCGAAAGAACAACATGGGCGGATTGCATCACAGCTGCCTCCGTATCTGTGAAACAATTCACCCTTGTTGTCCCTACTGACTGCAGCACTGCACTATTTCACAGTGCCTGCGTTTTTTCTGCATCCCTCTCCCCTTCCACTGCCGATGAACATGCAGCTACGCCCCTCCTAGAGTGGGTCTTTGATCAGTAATTGTGTTCATGGGCATAGTTTTTCTGCATCCCCCTTCCCTTGCGCTGCTGAAGAACATGCAGCCACGCCCCTCCTAGATTGGGTCTTTGATCAGTAGCTGTATTCATCCCCCCCCTTCCTTTCAGAGATGAATACAGCTACTGATCAAAGACCCGGCAGGATGACCGCATTGCTGCTCTGTTCCCTGTAGCTTCACGTTTCCCACATACTCTTTTTGCTGACATTGGGGTACCCAATCCCCAAGTCGGCATGTATCCCCCTAACCCCCATTATTGTGAAACACTGGGAGCCCACCCTAGTGTGCCTAGATAATTTTTTTTTAATTTAGATTTCCTTTATGACACCAGAATGCCTACTTCTGGTGTCAGATGCCCCCCAAGCCCACTTTCATTGCAGATGGGGGTGCTCAATCCCCCCTGTCAGCAGCATGTAACCCCTACCCAACTCATGTGGCACACTGGGAGCCCACCACAGTGTGCCCAAACATACTTTTTTTTTTTTTACCTGTAAATACAGAAAAGTGTCCCCCACCGTCTTTTTTTTTAACCTGTAAAAAAGAAAATAGTCCCCTGTCATCTCCCCAGTCCCCTCCCCCATCCCTGCCATCCCACTGAGCACTCACCTCCACGCACACAAACCCTTACCCCATACTTACCTCAGGAGGTTGGCGCTGTCATCTTCTCTGGACTGAGACACATCTGCACTCTTCAAAGCCCAACCACAAACTAAAGATTTCAAGGTAAGCCATGTAATGGGAGTCAAAGGGGGGTTTCAATTTATGTTGATATCTCAGCCATTTTTAAGAATTTTGACCCCAAATTCTCAACATGGGGTTCTTGGGATACCACCTCATGAATACTGGCACTGCCATTTCATTATTCAATCCTGAAAGGTGATTTCACAGTCACTATGCGTAACCACCTTTTGGGACAGATAAACAGAATAACAGTGCCAGTGTTCATAAGTTGGGGTCCCTAGAACCCCATGTTGAAAATGTGGTGAAAACATTCTGAAAAATGCCCGTGTTACAAGTGTGCATTGCACAGTTTCTAAGCACACTCGTAACTTTGCCAATTTTTAATATTTTCATTCCAGATTTTCAACACAGCCATTTTTTCACATCTCCTTATGACCAGTTCAGCTGTCATTTTTCATATCCTGCCAGAAACATGTTTTCACACCGGTGGCACAGAATGGCACGGTCACTGTACAAAGTCAACATTTGACATGGACTAACAAAATGACAGTGCCACTGTTCATGGGGGGGGGTCCCAAAATGCCCATGTTGAAAATTTGGTGAACAAATTCCAAAAAATGACCGTGTTACGAGTGTGCGTTGCGCAGGTTCCGCACTTTAGTAACTTTGCCAGTTTACAACATTTTACTCCAGCTTTCAACATTGCCATTTTTATACCTCCTCATGAACAGTAGAGCTATCATTTATCACATCCTGCCCGAAAGGTGTTTTCACACCTGTGGTACAGAATGGCACAGTCGCTGTGCAAAGTCAACATTTGGGATGGACTAACAAAATGACAGTGCCACTGTTCATGAGGGGGCCCCAAAATGCCCATGTTGAAAATCTGGTGAACAAATTCCAAAAAATGACTGCGTTACGAGTGTGCATTGCGCACTTTCTACGCACTTTTGTAACTTCACCAGTTTACAACATTTTCACTCCAGCTTTTCAACATTGCCATTTTTTCATATCTCCTCATGAACAGTAGAGCTATGATTTATCACATCCTGCCCCAAACCTGTTTTCACACCTGTGGTGCAGAATGGCACAGTCACTGTGCAAAATCACCTTTTGGGAATAATTAATGAAATCACAGTGGCGCTTTTCATGAGGTAAGGTCCTAAAAAGGCTATGCTGAAAATTTAGTGAAAAAATCAAAAAAATGGTGGAGTTACACGTGGTCATTCAAACATTTATATGCATGTGTGTAACTTTGCTCATTTTCAATATTTTCACTCCAAATTTTCAATACAGCCAATTTATCACACCACCTCATAAATAGTATGGCTGTCATCTTTCACATTCTGCCCAAAATGTGTTTTCACACTTGTGGTGCAGAATGCCATTTTCTCATGGATTTGAACATTCTCACCTATGGGGTTCATGAGGTGGGGTGACAAGAAGACTATGTTGAACATTTAGGGTCAAAATATGAAAAAATAACAAAGTTATGCCTATTCCTTGCAAATGACAGAGTTTATGCCCTCGTTCCCTTCCCCACTCCCCCACCCCAAACCCATTTGGCATCATGATATGAAAAATTGACAACGTTATGCCCATTCCTTGCAAATGACAGGATTTATGCCTTCTTGCTCCCCAACCCCACCCCCACCCCCAGCCCAAGACACACACACACATATCAAGTTAATGCATTAGCAGCCTAGTGGCTCTGCCAGAATTTGTTTTGAATAGCTGAATATTGAGCAAGGTTAGCCTGGACAATTGTTTACTTACCAGGGTAATCACACAGTACCCTGGGTAGTAGAGTGGGTACAGAATCCCAGTACATGAGAACATATTTGCACATCATACCATTCTTCCCTTCTTATGAAGCGGGTGGACATAATATACTTGGGGTCCCTTCCAACCTTAAATTACTGTGGTACTATGTACAGTAAGTAGTGGTAGTCACTTGCTTATGCAGGTAAAAATGCACATTTGGGCCAGAGCATATTTTCATGTGCATTCCTGTGCTGCAACATACACATTTCATACACAAAAAACATTATGAACATATATATAGACTTAAAAACTGTTGCAGGCATGTGGCACTTCATTTAAAATTGCTGTTTTGAACATCTTCACTGGAGATGTTTTTAAAATCTAAATTGAGGTTTGTTTCAAGATTTTACTGCAGTATCCATCTCACCAAATTTAGTCATTACTTTCAATACAATTAACCCTCTAGATCTGGATTTACAAATACTGTATGCTTTAATCCTATTCTGTTCTGTATTTAAAAGGTGATACAGAGGTGATTTTGATCAGAATTAAGAACTTTGTATAACACTGTAACCCACTTTCTTTCTCGCTTTCCTAACTCCAATGGACTACAACCCTAACTTTTTATTTAATCAGTGATGATGTTTACTCACTTTCCAGTTTAAGAAAACTCATGGAATCCAATTGTAGATCTCATCCAGTTTTATCAAGTTAGCTTCTTTAGTTTGCATATGCACAATACTGCTATTCTCAAGTACAGACAGAATCATCGGCTGTACTGTCTTTCTCCTAGTTTCTTCACTCAAGCAATCATTCTTCATAGTGTTTATAACTTTTTCATATCTTTTTGACTCACTACTGAAATATGTCTAGAGAAACTCAGAGTATGTTTAACAATCATCCCTAAATACTTATACCCATTAACATTATCTTATTTAGTTCCCTTAGAGCCCCTTATGACAAGCTCTTTTTCCAGGTCCATTGACTTGGACAGTTTCACATTAAATACTATAATGTATGCTTTCATAACAGTCATGGCAATCCTTGACCTGGCGAACCATGCCTAAGTAGCCAGGTAATCTCTCTGGAGTTTAAATTAGCACTCCATATCATTGTATAACATCCTGATCTCTGAGTGTATCAAAATGTTGGTCAATTCATTGCTAAAGATTGTGAATAGAAAGGGCCCCAGGACAGACCCTTGAGGCACTCCCGTACTCAGATATCTCATATTCCAGTTCTTATTTTAAAGGAAAACAGTCATTTTCCCAAATTACCCACCCCTGCAAGCCTTACCCCCCGATTAGGGGTTTCACAAATAGATCGCCCTTTTCTGTTGATTTTCACTTACTTTATTTTATTTTTGGAAAGTCCAGAAGTCAGCAAAATGGCACATGCTCTGTGGCTCCATTTCATGACAAACTGTGGTGCTGCACTGCTCAACTCCAATACAAGTGTATAGGAGCTGAGCGGTGTGGTGCTTCACTTTGTCATGAAATGGAGCCACAGAGCATGCGTCATTTTGCCTCTGGATTTTCCAAAAATAAAATAAAGCATTGAGTGCATCACCCCATGGTGTAAACTGCTGCAGTGCTCCATCCACATGCAGTCCCATTTCTCCCAGTATCCTGGCCACTAGGGGGTCACTCCACTTGGTGCGATCTGTGGTGCTTGAGCCGCAGGAGGTGTAAACTAAAATGAGAGCACAGCGAGTTGGTGGCGGAGCGGTAAGTACAGTGTTCCCAAAATGTAAACAGGGCTAAAGAGTAACAGTAACACTGGATGTGAAGGTAACAGGAAGAGGAATTAGACAAAGGCATGTATATTATTTCTTTAAATGGCACCTCATTCCCAGTGTTTTCTAAATTCTGAGACTGGAAACACTACTATGATGATTTGCACAGAATGAATTATGATGAGATCATAAAGAACTCTGTTAATGATAAATATATTGTTGCTGTACTTTGTATGCAGAAATGTTAAAGAAAACACCCAAAACAAAGCAGGAGAACACACAAATAAAGATCCTAGGGATGTGGCTGACCAACCAGAAGGGCTTGTAGTGAAAAAGAACAAAAAAGACAGCGCACACTAAGCTTCAATAATTACAACATAATTTATTTCAGAACAGTGCAAATTCAGCTAACACAGCAGTGGTTACCAAGATAATTAAACATTCTATCTGTCTGCCTGTCTGCCTGCTTGCCTGTCTCTATCTATCTATCTATCTAACTATCTATCTATCTATCTATCTATCCATCTATCTATCTCTGCCTCTGAATCAATCTAAGGGGCTGCTCCTGTACACCCCTCACCCACCTCCCCCCTCCCCCCGTCTCCACGCTAGGATAGGTCTATGCTTCCCTGACCTCAGCCTTGCCTCCTTGAGCACTTTTACTAGAGGCCCCCCCCTACCAAACTCCTGTCCTTACTGACCCTCTGCCCAACCTAACCTAAAGAAAGAACAGTGGGACTGATAACAACCCAGTAGTGAGAGGATGGAGAGGGAGGAATAGAGAAAGCAATGATAAGTGTGTGTGTATGTGGTGGGGGGAGTGGGTAGCAAAATGGCAAAAGGCATTGCACAGGGAATCCAGTCTGACAAGGCAGGAGGAAGGGGTGGTACCATAGACCACATCCATGTAGTCAAAGAGCGAGAGATCCATTTTTGGTAATCAGCTTCCAGCAGACCTACAGGGAGAGGCAGTCCTTGTGATGGTACAGGCCACTGAGTGTAGGATGAAGCTTGGGATGGATAGTGTCAATGCGGGCAGAGAAGTCAAGCTTGCTGTCAAGCCACACAGTGAGGCACATGAAGGCAGGGACAGTCTCCAGAGGGGTGTCATCCAACATGGAGAAAATGGGAGGGGGGGTGAGAGCCTGGCCAGTTTCTGGCTGTTGCCAAAGGTCATGGAAATGGTCTTCTTTGTGTTGACCTTGAGTTAGTTGGCATGGAACCATCACAGTATCTAGTGGAAGTCGTACTGGAGCTGACCCTCCACAGCTGCACCGAGAGTCCAGAAGTGAAAATGCTCATGTCATCTGCATACATGTGGATGTGTGAGGAGACACATTTAGAGTCTGGCATTGATTTCTGTTAGCAGCTTGTAGACCTCATTTACTCCAGTCTGTTTGAAACTGAAGGTGGGTGTTTCCACGGGGGATTGCTGAGGTGGGCCAGGGGTTTTTGCTCTGTGTGGTTTGCCTGTACTTCTTTTGTTTATAGTGGAAAAGGTCCATGAAAAAGTAATTTAGATGGTTACTTATTTTTTTTGTGGTGAGTTAACATCTACACCTTGATCTGTTATCTTTGTTATTTGGGGATGATTTTTACTCCCTAGTAGCCCATTGATAGTGTGTCATAACATTTGGGATTTTTAAAATTGTTTGCCTGCTGGGTTTTGTAGAAATTGGCCTTAGTAGTTTTCATCAGCTGCTTGCACTTTTTCCACTGCATTCTGTATGTTTGGCAATCTTCATTTAATCCTGAGGCCTTGTTTCTTTTCTAAGACATAACTCTTTCCTGAAGCAAGGCATTTATCTCTGGTGTATACCACTCTATGATATTGCCTTTAATGTATTTTCTTTTAAGAGGTGTATGTTTGTTGGATATTTTTAGAAAGTTTTTTGTAGTATAATAGAGGGCAAGATCTATCTATCTATCTATCTATCTATCTATCTATCTATCTATCTATCTATCTATCTATCTATCTAACCAACTCAGCAGAAGGCAATACTGGACCTTGTGCTCACAAACAGGGACAGTGTGATGGGGATAACAGTGGGGGAGCACCTGGGGAACAGTGACCACCAGTCATTGTGGTTTGAAATCACAGAAAGAGCAGAACCAAACCACACAAAAACACGTATCCTGGATTTTAGGGGGGCAGACTTTGGGAAATGGGGAGATACTTGGAAGAGGCATTAAGGGGAATGGAGCATGAATCAGGGGTTGAGGAACAGTGCAGTATTTAAGATGGGGATTACAAGAGCAACAGAATTATGCATTACAGGTTAGCAAGAGGAAAAGGAAGAGGAGACCATTATGGTTTTCCAAAGAGGTAGCAAAGAAAGTGAAAGCCAAAAAGACTGCATTCAGGCAATACAAAAAGACACAGGCAGAAGGGATAGGGAGAAGTACCAGGAGAAGCAAAGGGAGGCAGGGAGGTCAGTAAGGGAAGCCAAAGCTCAGACAGAAGAACACATTGCAAAATCAGTGGGTAGAGGGGACAAAACCTTTACAGGTACATAAGTGAAAAAAGAAAGGCAAAGGGAGGGATAGTGAGACTGAAGGGGGAGGATGGGGGCCACGTGGAGGATGGCAACAGTAAAGCTGACATATTGAACAGGTATTTCTGCTCAGTCTTTACTGAGGAAGAGGAGAGTAATGGTCTGAAGGAGTACAAGGGTGAGAATGGTGCAGAAATGGACACAAGTCCCTTACACGAGAAAGGGTCCTGAAGGAACTGGAAGTAATAAGAGTTGATAAAGCAATGGGACCAGATGGGTGCACCTAGGGTCCTTAAAGAACTAAGAGAGGTGGTCTAAACCTCTGGCTATCCTGTTTAGCCGATCACTGAAAACAGGTAAGGTACCCAAAGACTGGAGGACAGCAGATGTAGTCCCCTTATACAAAAGTGGGAACAAAGAGGAAGCGGGGAACTACAGACCAGTCAGCCTCACCTCTGTAGTGGGTAAGATCATGGAAGCACTACTGAAGGAGAGACTGGTGGAACATCTGGTTGTCAATGGACTACAGGACCCAAGGCAGCATGGTTTCACCAGGGGGAGGTCATGTCAGACCAACCTCGTTGAATTTTTTGTCTGGGTGACTAGGGAGGTGGATCATGGGAGGGCAGTGGACATGGCCTATCTGGACTTCAGTAAGGCCTTTGACACCTTGCCACATAGAAGACTATTACACAAACTGAGGAATATGGGTGTGGGCAGGACAGTAGTGTGGTGGGTAGGTAACTGGCTGGGTAGCATGACACAGAGGGTGGTGGTAAATGGCTGTCACTCCACAGAGGGAAGAGTGACCAGTGGGGTACCACAGGGATCAGTGCTGGGACCGGTCCTATTCAACATCTTCATCAGAGACATTGCGCAAGGCCTAGAAGGCAGAATTTCACTGTTCGCTGATGACGCAAAGCTCTGTAACAGAGTAGACACACCAGAGGGTGTAGACAGAATGAGAGGGACCTGCAGAAACTTGAAGAATGGTCAGGGTTTGGCAGTTGAAATTCAATGCAAAGAAGTGCAAGATAATGCATATGGGCACAAAACCCTGGCACAATATATCAGTTGGGGGTGAGGATATAGCATGCACCAAGCAGGAAAGGATCTTGGGGTTATCATCTCTGATGACCTCAAGGTAGGGAAACAGTGCGACAAGGCAGCAGGTAAAGCAAATAGGATGCTGGGATGCATAGGCAGGGGCATCACCAGCAGGAAAAGGGAGGTCATAATTCCACTATACAAGACACTAGTGAGGCCCCACCTGGAGTACAGTGTACAGTTCTGGAGACCTTACCTACATAAGGACATAGACAGGGTAGAGAAGGTTCAGAGGAGGGCAACAAAGATGGTACATGGATTGCATCACAAGTCCTATGAGGACAGGTTGAAGGAACTGAATATGTACTCCTGGAGGAGAGGCGGAGAGAGGGATATGATAGAGACATACAAGTATCTTACAGGGAGGAACAGGTGCAGGAATACACTATTTTTAAGCGAAAAAGATGTTCCAGGACTAGAGGGCATGGGATGAAGTTGGAGGAGGATGATTCAGAGGAAACGTGAGGAAGAATTTCTTCACAGAATGGGTGGTGGACAAGTGGAACACCCTGCCAGAGGAAGTGGTGGGGGCTGAAACAATCAGGATTTAAGAATGCATGGGATAGACATAAAGGAATTCTGGAGGTCAGGGGTAAGGGGCAACAGACTTCTAGGAAAACATAAACTGAACTTACAAGCTCAAATGGGCAGACTGGGTGGGCCATAGGCCCTTATCTGCCGACACTTTCTATGTATCTATGTATCTATGTATCTATCTGTCTGTCTGTCTGTCTATCTATCTATCTATCTATCTATCTATCTATCTATCTATCTATCTATCTATCTATCTATCTATCTGTCTATCTGTCTATCTGTCTATCTGTCTATCTGTCAATCTATCTACAGTATCTTTCTATCCCTCACATTGTATTAAACTCAGTTGCTGCCCTCATTTTATGAAAGAAAGAAAGAAAGAAAGAAAGAAAGAAAGAAAGAAAGAGAACAAAAGCAAATTTCTACCCCCAAAATCGGTATCTAAAGTATTCTAGTGACACCATTATCACCACTACCTATTATGTTTTATTTCTTACACTTTAGTTAACAAAATAAGTTCATTTTGTTTGGTTCTTTAAGTTAAAGTGTTACTTGGAAATAAATTTTAATTTGAATTCTTACATTTCAAGTTTTGAATGAAGAATCTGAGTGATCAGTTCTGAGGTCTTTGGTCATCTCAGTAGTCTTTCCTTTTTTAATGCTTCTGCATATTTTGCACTTTTCCTCAAATAAATTGAGCTGTATTTATTGTAGTGTCCCTTATTTTTGGAGTGTGTTGTATGCCACTTTTTGTTCTTTTTTTATCAGAGAAATACCAGATGGTATACATTCAGAATATGCTTATCTCATTTTAGCTTCCAGTGTGTATTGCTTACACCAGCAGTATGCATTTATGTGATTCTGTGTCGGTAACATTGTGATAAAAATTTTATTTTCTGTGATGTTTTCTATAACTTCAGATGATCAGAGTTTTTGTTCAATTTCTATTTTGTGAAGGTTAGAAGGCTGCGTACCATACTGTCCCCAAAACATGATTTTGGATGAAGTCACACTTAGATGTGTTTACCCTGAAGACTGTAAGTACTTATATCTCTATTATTCGAATACATATCTGTGTAAATTCATCCTTATTTTAAAGTGTACAAAGAAGAAACTGTTATTTGTGGTACTTAAAGGGTGTAAACAACAGAAAGTTAATAATAATCTGAGTTTATAGTTCTAAGGCTATAATAATCAATAGGCTTGTCACCCCAGGGTGATCATGAAGCACAAGGCGTAGGCAAATGTTTAATGTCCCTAAGGTTGGGCTAATAAAGGTAACCCAATGCCTAGAGGGCCTCATTACTATTATGAAACTGAACTGTTTTTACTTTTTAAAATGTTATTGTATGTGAGGGAGTCCAGCTGTTAACATAATCCTTTTGGAATACAGGCAGCCAATCAGATCATTCCATTTCAAGCCACTGTTTTATAATAGAAGAAATTGAAGAACTAAAAAACAGGCTTTATAATTGTACATGTTATATATAAACAAATTAATTGCAAAAAACTCTGTGCCACATGGGAGACTGCTCAGTAAGCTGCAGGACCCAGAAGTTGGGAAGAAGCTGGTGGGGTTGGTCAAGAGCTGGCTACAAGACAGAAACCAGAGGGTGGTAGTGGGGGGGTGGACTCTCAAAGTCTTGGCCTGTTACCAGTGGGGTCCCACAGGGCTCAGTGCTTGGCCCAGTGTTGTTTAATATCTTTATTGGTGACGTAGCAGATAGGATCAAAGGTAAAATCTGCATATTCACAGATGACACTAAGCCCTGTGAGAGAGAGTGGACACAGAGGATGGGAGACAGGAGCTCAAGAAGGACCTAGCTAGGCTTGAAAAGTGGTCAGGTATCTGGCAGCTGCTATTCCATGCCAAGAAGTGCAAGTTCATGCACATGGGAGCTGAGAACCCAGGGGCCAGTTACTGGTTGGAAGGGGTACAAGTGTCCAGTTCTGAGGAGGAAAAGGACCTAGGGGTAATCATCACAATGGACCTGAGACACTCTGCTCATTGCTGTAAAGCAACAGCCAAAGCCAGCAGGATGTTGGGATGCACTACCAGAGGAATCACCTCCAGGAAAGGGAAGTCATACTGCCATTGTACAGTTCCTTGGTGAGACTGCACTTGCACTACTGTGTGCAGTTCTGGTGCCCATATCTGAAAAAAGACATCAAATTACTGGGGGGGATACAGTGTGGGGCAATTAAGATGAACCAGGGCCTGTGCAACAAATCCTATGAGAAAAGGCTGCAGGAGCTCAATATGTATTGCCTGGAGAACAGAAGAGAGAGGGAGATGTGATTGAAACCTTAAAGTACCTTAAAGGCATAAACAAGGTTAGTACGGATGGCATATTCAGTCTCAGGGGGAATGGGTCCATTATGAGGCACAGTCTAAAATTAGTGGGGGGAAGATTAAGACAGGAAATGAGAAGACACTTTTTCACAGAAAAAATGGTGTCCAAGTGAAACGAATTGCTGGAGGCGGTGGTATCATTGAAAACAGTGGACAGCTTTAAAAGGGGTTGGGACAGAGGGAAAGGGAGAGTCATACCATATGGGAAGAAAGGAAGGGGGGATGAGGTGGGTAGGGAGGAAGGCTCTATGTGGAAAAGGTAGATGGGGCGGCTCCAGTAAATTTGAGCAGACTAGATAAACCAAAATGGCTTGTTTTTGCTGGCATTTTCATATGTTCATATGCATTTATGTATGTAAAACTTCATTAATGCACCAGTTAGGGTTAAAGTGACAAAAATAGGGAAATATGGTGTTAGAGTTCTTAAACCTAACACCCTACCTCTATCCTGCAGGCAGCAATAGGAAAAAACTATTATGGTTTCACTTCTCCTGAGTCTTCGCAAATCAAGCGTGGGGTGTACCTAGGGGTTGTCAACCCTAACGCTCACTCCATTCCATCAGTAAATGAGTTGAGATGTGTACAGTATACGAGATCGGGGTAAGCGCTAGGGTTGACAACCCAAAGATACATCCCACGCCTGATTTGCGAAGACTCAGGAGAGGTGAAACCATAATGTTTTTTTCATGTTGCTGCCTGCAGGGTGGAGGTGGGGTGTTAGGATTGGGAACCCTGACACCACATTTACCTATTTTTGTCATGTTAACCCTAAATGGTACATTAATAACGTTTTTTGCAATGAATTTCCTTACTTTTTGAGATAGTATAATCGTATTCTCATTCAAGCAGGTCCCTGTGGGACCTGCATGAACATATCCATTTTCCCGTGAAGGGTCCTGCATGTCCACCCCTGCATGGATGCATACATCCATGTTGGTGTGGGAGAACAGGACCTCCTGGGTCCAGGGCCTCCATTCATGCCAAAGGCCAATATATTTGCTTGGCTGTAAGGGTTGTTCAACTTCCAGTGTTATACTATGGGACTTTTCATGTTTAACAGTTTTTTCTTATGCTTTCTAAATTGTTGGGGGGGGGGTATCTTGTAGTACTCAGTAAGACCTTTGTTTTGATATATAGATTGTCCCTTTACTCCAGATATTGAGGGAGTTATGGCTTATTGAATTTGAAATGTGGTAAAAAAAACTATCTTTCTTCATATGAAGTAATTATTTTTTGTATCAAAAGACCCATACGAAAAAGAATTCCTTCATACAAAAAAAGAAGGGGCAAAAAAACTACGTCCAGCATTTTTTTTCATAGGAAGGCATCCTTTTTCATATGAACAAAAAAAAAACATATGAAAAAGGATTCCTTCATATGAAAAAAGAATTGGGGGAAGGGGAACTAAGTCCAAATCCTTTTTTTGTATGAGGGCATCCTTGTTGCTATGAATGAAAAACGCATATGAAAAAGGATTCCTTCATTCAAAAAAAGAAACAGAAAAAAAACCCAAAATCTTTTCTCGTATGAGGGCATCCTTTTTCATATGTATGTAAAAACTGTACAAAATAAGGATCCCTTCATACAGAAAAGAATTTGGACTTAGTGTTTTTTTCCCCAATTCTTTTTTCATATGAAGGGATCCTTTTTCATACACTTTTTTCAATTATATGAAAAAGGAAGCCTTTATACGAAATAAGAATTGGAAAAAAAAACTACGTCCAAATTATTTTTTTCATATGGAGGCATCATTTTTCATATGGCTGAATTCCTTTTCATATGGCCATACAAAAAACTAAAATTGAATCATGAAAGAGGATTTTAAAATGAAAAGAAAACACATTGTGTGGTCATTTTTCCAACAACTAAGTGTAGATTCCACCTAACGGGGTCCCAATGAGCAAGATATATGTGTAGGTGTGTGTGTGTGTGCAGGATGTCATTTCTCATGGTTTTGAAAATAAATAAAAAAAAGGAAACAAGATGGCAGCCACATGAAAAATAATCTTCTCCTGATGAAAAAGGATTACCCCCATATGAACAAACATTTGTCATTGATGAATGATTCTTTGCATGGCATATGCAAAATAAGTAAAAGAGAAACCAGTGGCAAGTGATCACCATACAGTATGGTTCAAGGTGAAGACATTGGAATTGGAGTCAAGCCACATGAAGGCAACAGTCCTGGATTTCAAGTGGGGCGACTTTGAAAAAATGAGGGAATGCCTCAAGAAAACCCTGGCAAATGGGAAGGGAGGAAAGGGGGTAGAGGAGCAGTGGGAGATCCTTAATGTAGCCATAGCAGAGGCAACTAACCTTTGTGTGAAACAAGTAAAGAAAGGAAAAAGAAAGAAAAAAGCACTATGGTTTTCAAAAGAAGTGTCAAGGAAGGTTAGAGAGAAAAAACTGGCATTCAGGAAGTACAAAGAAACACAGAAGGAGGGAGACAGGGAACTGTATTAGGTAAAGCAGAGTGCTCCTCTTTGAGTGGTTCAAAAGCCAGCTTGTTCTCTGTGAGATGCTGTATAAAATGCGATTGCATGGAATTCCCAGTCGGGGAAGGGAGGGGGGAAGGATGCAGAGTGATATTTTTCAGCAGGTTCTGCAATCAAAAGAGACAGAAAATAACAAAACGAGGGATCAGTAAGGGGGGTGTACCCCAAAAGAGGGTTTGGGTTCTAGTCTTTGATCCCCAAATTCTACCAAATATTGTTGTTAACATTAATAGTTAGCAGTGTTACCTACTGTTATCACTTAAATAATGCCACAACATAACTGAATGTCCAGCGTGCTGTTCCCTCCGATCCACCTGGAAAGCGAGCTCAGTACTGACATTCGCTATGTATTCCCCTTCTGGGTACCAAAGTTGCATTTCCGAGTTGTCTTCTTCAAAATGTTTGAATAGAGGGCTCTCTCCCTTCGCTGTTGCCATCATCAGTCTGCAGAGGTCAGCCACACTCTTGATGAAAAACAAGGATTTGTCAGTCTTGTCCATGCAGTGTAATGTTTCTGAATTGCTAAAAGCATCTTCTTTCATAATAAAGTTCCACTTTTGAGCAGCATCATTGTATGGGGGTATGATCTGGGCATTGCCATCATTATTGACATCTAGGGTAAGTAAACTATTATTAAGGAAGTGTGGCATGATATATTCACCATCTGTAGCCCACGTATTGTTATAATTTACAATTGCATTAATTAGAGCAGCACGCATGTAGTGATTCTTGTTCAGCACTGTATACTCACGAAACATCAACATTTTTACATTGAAAACCATTACAGCAACAATTTTGAGATAGTTGCTGTAATGGTTCCATGATACGAATTTTGCTGTTTAGCCAGTGTTTCATCCCCATCAAATCAACTCTGACTCAGTGTTGGTTATTAAAAAATTGGGGGGGGGGGCATCCCCCCTCAAAAAAAAAACCTGTGATGTTCTGAAGGACAAAACTTTGCCTGTTGCTATCAGGGATTTCAACAACTTTGTTGTTGAAGTGACTTGGTGTAAGCGTCCATCACTACCCCCAACCTTAAGCCAGTCTTTGCATTAATCAGGCTAGGCCCATCCCAGTACCAGAGCTGGGATTCTGCAAGTTCATCAGTCACAGGCCTGACTTTTACCTCTCCACTCTCAGCAAGTGGTATGAGAACCTTGCATGGCAAATGATTATTCTGAATAAAAAAGAAATACATGACTGCTTCTGTATTGTTGGACACTACAGCCATCTCAACAATCTTTCACTGCCCTCCCCTCTGTCTATCAGAATATGTGCTTTGTAGGATGAGGTTTTGTTTCCTGAACTGTCCTTCATAATGTCTAGGGCACATGATTTATTTAATTTGGATTGAAGGACATATTCATCTAGATACCATTTCTGGATGTTTTTAAAGTCACTAATGGCGTCTGATAGGACCCCTACCTTGAGAACCCAGTTCTGTCTGTTTGTAAGTATCCAATCCAGTAAGGAGTGGTTCAAAGACTCATGGTTTAAGTGGGTGGGGAAAGTAATGTGTTAGGAGGGGTTGAGCTGTTTTAGTAATTTGTTACACTTGAGCTAGATTCCCTGAAATCAGTTTAAGCTGATGTTTCCTACCATGATAATAATGATCGTAGGTGAGCAGTGAGCAATACCTGTAAGCATGTGTGCTAGACTGGGTAAACCACCTTTAAGGGGATTGTAATAACAATTTTAATATGTAGTTTTTTTCTCACAGAACTGTGTGAGAGTTCAGTTAGAAGCCAGTCACATACTGTGTTGTCAGAGGCACTGCTAGAGATAAGAGAAACACTTAGAGAATCTCTAAAGTACATAAGTACACTGCCTCCTTTTTTGGATCCATCTCTGTCCTTCCTGAGCATGCTAAAACTACAATGGTAACATGCAGAGTCAGGGGTGGAACTCTTTAACTGTATCTCAGTGATTCCCATAATGTTAGGACTATAGAGTGCAACCCATGCCTCAAGCTCAGTAAGTTTCGTCAGTAGACTGCAGAGATTCAAATGCCCAATTTTCAGCCCATGCCTGTTAGCCTAGAGTGGGTCACTGTGAGAGACAGGAGAGATGGGATAGGACTAGGATTGCTCTCAATAGCTCCTTTCAAGAGGAGTAAAAATAAAGGGATCAGCCATCTTAGGATATGTTTTTTGGGGGGGAGGGGGTATCCATAAAAGGGCAAAGAGGATACAAATGCACTCAGGAAGCATCCATCTCTTTTTAAGTAAGGCCAGACAGAATGATGGATGGGTGGGCTGCTCACAGTGGGAGGGGAAGAACTGAGACGAATTGTGGCTGTTTGAAAAATACAACAACATGGCTTTGTCAAGTATAAGTACTGATGAGCAAAACTCAAGACACTACGAAGAGTCCCACTATAAGAGAGCCTATAAGGACTGTGTTCACTCTCACATCATGTTTCCAGGACAAACAATAACACAGTGAATTGATGTGTGCCCAAGATGAGAAGCAAAGGTAGGTTGCAGGTTACTACAGTTAGCTGGGCAGTAAAACAAATGTAGTCAGCACTTAAATGGGGTGTAGACATTTTAGTTTCCTAGCCAGAACCACAAAAGACTTCACCCAAATGGGGAGTAAACTATTTTAGTTTCCTAGGTAGTATAACAAATGAACTAAGCACCCAGATGGAGTGTAAGTTATTAACATTTACATACGAACATATGAAATTGCCGGCAGAAACAGGCCTTATTCGTCTATCAAGTCTGCTCGAGTGTGCAGCTCAGCCTAGTTGCCTGGAGCTGCCCTCCCCTCCCCCCTTCCTGGAGTCATCCTTCCCCACCCAATTTCTCCCCCCTTCCACTTCCCAGTATTGATTCCTCCCATTCTAATTTTCTTTTTCACCCCGTACCACCCTCCCCGTTGAAATTGGCCACCCTATTCACTGCAACTACCTCCTCCAGCAACTCATTCCACCCTGTCACCATCCTTTAGGTGAAAAAGTGCCTTCTCATTTCCTTCTTAAACCTACCTCCTACTAGCTTCAGGCTATGCCCCCTTGTTGTACCTTCCCTTCTTAAATGAAAGATGTCCTCTGATTAAACCCTGTTTATGCCCTTAAGTGTGGCAGGAAGACATGCATACATAGTACAGTTTAAAGCTTTATGCCACAGAATTGTAAGGTTTGTGTCTGATGCAGGTAATGGAGAACATCATTATAGTGTCCTTGTCTTCCTTAACTGGCCACATCCCCAGAAATGCTGCTCTACTACCCAACCCTCTGTTTGGCCTACAAGGTGTTAATGGACAGCCTTCCCAGTCTCAGGGATGTACTGGTCCAGAAGACCCTGAGTAGGCATTTCTGCACATCATCTCTGCCTCTCCTAGAGGTTCCCAACACCCTGACCACATCTGGTCAATGATCCTTCTCACATAAAGCCCTCTTCTCTGGAATGAACTTCCTCTCCCTATCCGGGAAAGCCTTATGTAGTAGTCTTTCAATGGATGGCTCAAACGATTCCCTTCCTAAAGTACACCAGTTCTGTCTCTGTGGAGATTGGTTCTGCTGCACCTTATGCCTACCAGAGCTATCATGTGTGATCTGTCCCTTCTGTTCGCCATGCCTAGATCTTCCAGGAATCAATCTTCGCCATTCCAAGAACAGGACTCTCAGAATGGGAATGGTGTACAGGCCACCCCCTCAGACAGAGAAGTTAGACAAAGAACTAGCAGTACAGATCAGAAGGACCTACATGAGGGGTAGTGTAGTGATTGTGGGGGACTTCAACATGCCAGGAGTGGACTGGAGTGCCCCAACAACCAGAAATAGAAGGGAGCAGGTACTGCTGGATACCTTCCAGGACAGCTTCCTGATGCAAATGGTCAGTGAACCAACTAGGGTAGGGAATACCCTTGACCTTGTGCTGGCAAATGGGGAGTTTGTCAGGGAACTTAGGGTGGAAGAACCACAGTCAGGGAGTGACCACCACTCAGTATGGCTCACATTGGATATGGGCCAGGAAGGAGTGGAATCTGGTACAAGGGTGCTGGACTTCAGGAGGGCCAACTTTGGTAGGATGGGGGAAGTGGTAAAAGGGTACCTGGCTAAAATTCAATCTAGCAAGGACACTAACCAGAGGTGGGAGCTCATAAAGCTAGGCATAGCGGAGGTAACCAGAATCTGCAGTAAGGCCCAGAGCAAGAAGGCTAAGGCTAAGAAACCGAGCTGGGTGAGCAAGGAGGTCATGGAAAAGGTAAGGAGGAAAAGAGCTGCCTTTAGGAGGTACAAGAAAACAGGGAGGGGGGAGGACAGGGAGGAGTACCTGATGGAATCTAAGGAGGTGACACGGGCAGTAAGGGGAGCCAAGGCGTCAACGGAGCTCAGGCTGGCACAAGGCATTAAGAAGGGTGAGAAGGACTTCTTTAGGTACATCAGGGAGAAAAGGAACTGTAAGTACCACATGGTAAGGATTAGGAAGGAGGGGGGTTGGGTGGAAGCAGGGGGTGATAAGGCAGAAGAGCTAAATGATTACTTCTGCTCTGTATTTACTAAGGAGAAGAGGGGGTGATACCCAAGAGGGAGGAATGGCAGAAACAGGGTGGGAGTGGGTGACAGATGTAGAAACATAGAAACATAGATTTTGATGGCAGATAAGGACCGCTTGGCCCACCCAGTCTGCCCATTTCCCTACCTAATGGATAAGCTGCAGATCCTAGTTAAGCAGCAGCCTACTTCTTCCTACCCCCACCCCCTAGAATTGCCTTATGACTGTCCCATGCATGCTTGAATTCCACCACTGTTTTTGACTCCACAACCTCCTCCAGAAGGCCGTTCCATGCATCCACAACCCTCTCTGTGAAAAAATACTTCCTTAAATTACCTCTGAGCGCCCCCCTCTATCTTCAAATTGTGCCCCCTTGTTCTTGCACACCTCTTTTTTTGAAAGATGCTACCCTCTTGGACTTTGTTGATTCCCTTGAGATACTTGAAAGTTTCTATCATGTTCCCCCTCTCCCTCCTTTCCTCGAGGCTATACACATTCAACTCCTTAAGTCTCTCTTCATATGTCTTCCGGTGCAGACCCTGCACCATTTTAGTTGCCCTCCTCTGGACAGCCTCCATCCTGTCTATGTCCTTGCGGAGTTTGGGTCTCTAGAACTGCACGCAATACTCCAGATGGGGTCTCACCAACTGTCTGTACAGAGGGATAACAACTTCCTGTTTTCTGCTGATGATGCCTCTCCCTATACATCTCAGTATCCCCCCAGCCCGCCTTGCTGCCCTCTCACATTGCTTGCCCACCTTTAGGTCATCTGATATGACTACCCCCAGGTCCCTTTCCATTTTTGTTGTTGTTAGTATCTCACCCCCCATTGTGTACTCTTCCCCTGGGTTTTTTTCCCAGGTGCATTACCTTGCACTTCTTAGCATTGAATCTAAGCTGCCATACATTTGATCATTCCTCTAACCTTGCCAAGTCCCTTCTCATCCTTTCCACCTCACTTTGTA
This sequence comes from Neoceratodus forsteri, assembly GCA_016271365.2. Lineage (NCBI taxonomy): Eukaryota > Metazoa > Chordata > Ceratodontiformes > Ceratodontidae > Neoceratodus > Neoceratodus forsteri. The sequence goes on from CM028131.1 coordinate 1,115,090,264, forward strand.
TCAACTCTGTTGCAGATCTTTGTGTCATCTGCAAAGAGACGATTTTTCTTCCAGTCCTCTGCAATGTCGCTTATAAAGACATTGAAGAGGACCGGTCCTAATACTGAACCCTGCGGTACCCCACTAGTAACCCCCCTTTCTTCAGAGTGGACTCCATTTACTATTACTCTCTGTGTCCTATTCTCCAGCCAATTTTTTTACCCAGGCTGTCATCTTGGGACCCACTCCCAGGCTGGCTAACTTGTATATTAATCTTTTGTGTGGGACTGTGTCAAATGCCTTGCTAAAGTCTAGGTAGGCCATGTCCACAGCCCCTCCTGATCTATTACTTTGGTCACCCAGTCAAAGAAATCTATCAGATTTTGTCTGGCATGACCTTCCCGCTGTGAATCCATGCTGCCTTGGGTCCTGAGCCCCTCTGGCCTCTAGATACTCAACAATTCTTTCCTTCAGAAGTGATTCCATCATTTTCGCTACCACTGAGGTTAAACTAACAGGTCTGTAGTTTTGTGCTTCTGCCTTGCTCCCACTTTTGTGAAGGGGAATCACATCTGCCCTTCTCCAGTCCTCGGGTACCACCCCATCCTCCCATGATTTGTTAAAGAGGGTAGTCAGTGGTGTCACTAGTTCTACCTTAGTTCTTTAGAATTCTGGGATGAATCCCATCAGGCCCATTGCTTTGTCCACCTTCAGTTTTAAGAGTTCTTTCAGAACCCTTTCTTCTGTAAATGGGCTGGTAACAACTTCTGTATCCAGAGTGTTTCTACTGTTTGTTTTAGGTACCTCCCCCACTTCCTTTGTAAATACTGAGCAAAAATATTTGTTTAGTATCTCTGCCTTTTCACAGTCACCCTCTGCCCACCATCCCTCCACTTTATTAAGCCTCACTAGCCCTCCCTTGGTCTTCCTTCGCTCCCTGATGTACCTATAAAAGGTTTTATCCCCCTTCTTAACTGAGTTGGCTATCTTTTCCTCGGTTTGGGCCTTTGTTGTTCTGACTGCCTTCCCAGCTTCCTTTTGCTTTAACTGATACAATTCTCTGTCCTGCTCCTTCTGTGATTTCTTGTACTTCCTGAATAATTTCTTTTTCTCTTGAACCTTCACTGCCACTTCCTTTGAGAACCATAGTGGTTTCTTACATCGTTTCGTTTTGTTAATTTGCTTCACACAAAGGCTTGTTACCTCTGTGATGGCAGTTTTATTATTCCTCATTGTTCTTCCACCCTCCTTCCTGCCCATTTGCTAGTGCATTCCTTAGGCACTCACCCATTTTGGCAAAGTCAGCCCTCCTAAAGTCCAGTACTCTTGCCTTTGTATGGCTTGACTCTATTGCTGTGTTTATTGTGAACCATACTGTTCGATGGTCGCTAGTTCCCAGATGGCTACCCACTTACATCTGTGATCCTCTCTTCATCTCCATTTGAGAGAACCAGGTCTAAGATTGCTCCATCTCGAGTGGGCTCCAATACTAGTTGTCTAAGGCATGCCCTTAGGGCATCTAGAATAACCCACTCTTTGGGTTGCTGCTAACTGCACTCCAGTTAACATCTGGCATATTCAGATCACCCATCAGCAATATCTCCCCTTTTTCTGCCATTCTAAGTATTCTTTCTAACATTTCCTTGTCCATTTCCTCCCCCTGAGAAGGGGGTCTGTATACAACCCCTGTGCGGATTGTGGTGCCATTGCTGGTCTCCAAATTTACCCACAGTGCTTCTTCTCCTCCCTGTTTTCCCTTTTGTTCTGTTGCTTTGATTCCTTCCCTTATGTAAAGAGCTCCTCCTCCTCTTTTACCCTCCCTGTCCCTCCTGTAGATAGTGTATCCTGGTATGTTTATGTCCCAGTCATGGTTTTGTGTGTACCATGTTTCTGTGACTGCCACGATATCCAGATGTTCCTCCTCCATCAAGGCCACTAATTCAGGAAGCTTGTTACTCAGACTACGGGCATTGGTGCTCATTGCTCTCCATTTTTTGATGGTTTTACCTTCTTTTGTAGCATCCCCCACTGACCTGTCTACCTCGGTCTTTTTCTCATTTAGTACCCTGTTTTGTAGGGAGAGAAATCATGGAAGGCAGAATTCTGGAGGGTTTGAGGGCACTGAGGGTGGACAAGGCACCAGGCCCAGATGGCATCCACCCTAGGGTACTGAAGGAGCTGGCAGAGGTCCTTGCGGGACCTTTGGCAGACCTATTTAATGCCTCACTACACTCGGAGTGTGTACCTGAGGATTGGAGGATGGCTCATGTGGTGCCCTTCCACAAGAATGGCCCCAAGGATGAACCAGGTAACTACAGACCAGTGAGCCTCACATCCATCATGGGTAAGCTGATGGAGACTATCCTGAAGGAGAGGCTGGTGGCCTCCTGGAGGCCAAAGGACTACAGGACAGCAGACAGCATGGCTTCATACATGGCAGATCCTGCCAAACCAACCTGGTGGAGTTCTATGACTGGGTAACTAGGCAATTGGACAGGGGTCATGCAGTGGATGTCCTGTATCTGGACTTCAGTAAGGCATTTGACTCAGTGCCACATGGGAGGCTGGGAAGTAAGTTAGAAAGCACAGGGGCAGGTACAAAGCTGGTGAGATGGGTTGGGAACTGGCTTCAGGGAAGGCAACAGAGGGTCGTGGTGGGCATGGCTCTCTCATCCCCAAGGGTAGTGACAAGCGGTATTCCACAGGGCTTGGTGTTGGGACCAGTGTTGTTTGGGATATTCATTGCAGACATATCATGGGACATCAGGAGCAAGATCAGTCTGTTGGCTGATGACACCAAGATGGGAGCAGTGGTGGACGACCTAGGGGGATGGCAGCGGTTTCAGGATGATCTGGAAAGGCTGGAAACCTGGTCAGACACCTGGCAACTGGGGTTTAATGCCAAAAAGTGCAAGCTGCTGCATTTTGGGGTGAAGAACCCAGGGAGGAGTTACCAGCTGGGGGGAGTGCAGCTAGCCAAGACAGAGGAGAAGGATCTGGGGGTGCTCATTACAGGGTCAATGAACAACTCTGCACAATGTAGGAAGGCAGCTGCAAAGGCCAACAAAATGCTGGGTTGCATTGCAAGGGGTATCTCCTTGAGGAAGGAGGGAGGTGATTCAGCCACTGTATAGGTCATTAGTTAGACCACATCTGGAGTACTGCATGCAGTACTGGTGCCCGCATCTGAAGAGGAACATTAAGTTACTGGAGGGTATGCAGCGCAAGGGGACAAAGCTGATCAAGGGGCTGGGGGGACTTGCCATATAAGAGGAGGCTCAGGGAGCTGAACATGTACTCACTAGAGGAGAGGCGGGATGGGGGGGCATGATTGAAACCTTTAAGTACATGAAAGGAATAAACAAGACAGGTACAGAGGGGCTGTTCAAAGTAAGGGAAGGGAGGGACACCCAGGGCCATGATATGAGGCTGGAGGGAGGAAGGTTCAGGAGGGAGATGAGGGGACACTTTTTTACAGAGAGGGTGGTAGCTGGGTGGAATGCATTATGGGCAGACATGGTATCCCGTAGAACAGTGGACTGCTTCAAAAGGGGCTGGGACAGGACAAGGGGAGGGTCAATGGAGAGGAAGGGTGGAGAGGAGGCAGCTGCAAAATAAGGGGTGCTAGCTGCACATATGAGCAGACTTGATAGACCTCTGGGCCTTTGCTGGCAAATTTCGTATGTTCGTATGTTCAGTTCACACTAATGGGTCTTAGCCAGAGGTGCTAGGACCTTTTGGGAGCCAGAACCTTTCAGGAGGGCTGATGCCGAGGTAAGCTGTGCGCATACATGGCACCATAAGAGTGGCTTGTGGCTCCGGGCTTACATCAGCACCAGCCCTCAACTACCTCAGTTCCTTTTTTCCCACCATTGAATGCGCATCAGTGAAGATGTCGCTCACCCGACTGGAGTCAGAACTTCATGTCTATATGACAGCAACTTTCAGTTCTTGTTAGTTTTAGTGTTTAAAGCTAGAGGTTTTTTTTTGATTTTGTGTCAGTTTAGTGATTTTGTAAAAATATTTAGGTCAGTTTTTCTCTCAGTCTACCGAGTTTATGGTGGATGGCCAAGGAGGACAATGATAGGTAGAATTTCAGGCAGGCTGCTTCAGCAGCGGGACCGTGTCTGGTCTGCTTTCCCTGTAAGGGTAAGGTTCTGACGATGGGTGGTCCTGTGCTCAGGAGGAAAGACAGTCCTACCGAAAGCACAAAAGGACAGGTCCATTCTCGATTCTGGTTGGGTTCCTGGCACCGCTCCACCTTGAGATCTTCCTCTTCCCTTCGTAAGGCAAAGAAACTGTACCACTGAAGGTCACCCTCTGGGAGGTCTGCTGCATGCCCCTCAGTCTCCCGGGGCTGGAGGACCTTGTCAGCATCACTGGGGGCCACTGATACTGGGATGTTGAGGTCTCAGGCTCGGAGTCACCCTCTGTCTTTAAGTGGGGACCCCAAGTGCGCAGTTCCAACCTTGGGCAGCTCTTTGGAACAATGGGTGCAGAATCAGGCTGTTATGTCTCTGCTAGCAGATTTAATCTCTAGCCCTTCGGAGTCAGTAGAACTGGAGCTGCAGGGGTTCTTCAAGCCAGTGTAGAGTGTTTAGTTCTGGTAACAGCCTTTAGCCCTTGCCAGTAACTGTGCTGCTGACTCCTGACCCACTGGCCACACCCCCACCTCGTGTCTGTTGGTGGGACCTGCCAGGTACCATTACTGGTCACTGCACTGCCAGCTGGGTCATTGGTGCTAGGTCTGGTTCTGGCATTGATGCCAGCTTTGGGCCCTTCGTGACCTGGCCTGGCACCAGTCCCAGTGATGGTCTTGGTACGATGTCATTCTGGGTCGGAGTTGTGTAGCCACCAGACCGGCAACATATCAGCACCATGTTAGTCCTGGCTTAATGCCAGGGGCCCTTGGTACCAGAGGTTCCTAGCACTGGGGATCTCCAGGTGCCAGATTCAGTTCTGGCTTTGGTGCCACCTCTGACACAGGCCCCTTTTCACTGTGGCTGGTGTCATTGATGTTGCTGGGCCACATTTGGGGCCTGTGATCCATGCCTCTCTTTGCCCTCCTTCTGGGGAGGATCTGGAAGGGAATGAGTCTGACCCCGACCTCATCTTCTCTGAAGGTGGCTATAATGACTTTCTTAGCCTGGACTCTTCTGACCCAGGCCCAACTGCTGTGCCTTAGGAAGATCTAACTTTCAAAGCTTTGCTCAGAGACATGCTTCTCTACTTAATTCTGAGTCTACAAGCATTTGTCAGTAGCTAATTGTTTCTACCATGCTGGTCAATGTAGTTCCTCCTATTCTGCTTGCATTTAAATCCTGTCTAATATGGTCTGGAGTAGACCTGCTTCAATTACATCTGTCTACAAGCAGATAGATAAAAAAATGTTCCATTTATGACTGTCTCCTTTGGAGCTCGCGTAAGTCCCTGGCAAAGAATAAAAAAGGGATTCTGCTGACTGTCATATATGGAATTTAGTCCAGCAGTCATCAGGTATATAAGCTACTTGGATGCCTTTGCTTCAGCTCCCAATAGGCATTTGCATCAGAAAACATCTCTGGCTTGGATCGCTGGTTCATTCATAGAAGGCATGCACCCCTTCCTCAACTTCTGAAATTTTATTTTCTTGAATCAAGAAATTTACAATTATTTCTTCCAGGATTGGTTAGCTCCCTGGATATGCAGTATGTATACCAGCTCATTTTGGTACATCCCAGCCACCTCAGATATCGCTGATTCTTCATGCTGGGGTGGCTTACAAGTTCAGAGTCCAGCCCTTTGGGCTCTTCTCTGCACCTTGAGTCTTTGCAAAGTGGCCTTGCAGTACTCACAGTGCACCTGAGAAAATTTGGACCCCAGGTTTACCTTTATCCAGATGATTAGCCAATACTCAGTCCATCCAGACTTGACACAGAACAAACAGTGGTCACTGCCTTTCAGTTCCTTACCTCCATGGGGGTTCTGCTAAATCCAGACATCTCAGCTCCAATCCTCACAGCAGCTGCTGTACATAGGATATCTTTTGGATATGAGCTCCCTTCCAGAGAGCAGAATGTAGGCCATCTTGCAAACAGCATGCTACATTAGCCTCTTCAGTGTTCATGGTGCACCTGTCATAGTTACACATGAGAATGATTCAGTGGATGCTCGGTGCACTGGGGTCACAAGCAGCACATCCTCAAACTGAACTCTTTCAGGTGACCAAGCCCTTGGTTTGCTCACTGACCTGGTGGTCTCTGGAGGACAGTCTCCTCTAGGCTTCCCTTCTCCTAACTGGAGCCAAAGGTGACTCTCACCATGGATGTCTCCCTGTCATGGTCAGGAGACCACTGTCAGGGCCTCCAAACACAAGGTGTCTGGGACCCATCAGAGACTCAGCTCCACATCAATGTGTTGGAGATGAGAGCTGTTTAGTTTGTACAGCCTGTGAGCCACCCTAGTGGATCTCATCAGCTACAAAACAGTCCTCCTCCAGACAGACAACAAGTCTGTGACGTACTAAAACAAAAAACAAACAATGAGAAGCTCACTCTTATCTTCTCTGCAGGGAAGCAATGAAAGTGTGGGAAGGGTGCCTGGAGCAGGAGGTCCTACATCAGGCCATTTATCTGTCAGGAGTCCAGAACATTCTGGTAGATGAGCTCAGCCAAACAGAGGCTGATCCTCATGAGTGGTCGTGAGATTGCTGTTAGATGAGTGGGGCACCCCAAATGTGGACCTTTTTTGCATCCCCATTCAATGCCAAACTCCTTCAATTCTTCTCCAGAAATTCAAGACATGGTGTTTTCTGTCATGATGCATTCAGACTGCAATGGCAGAATCTTTTTCTGTATGCATTCCCTCCAGTCCCTCTAGTGCAGAGGGTATTGCTGAAACTGAAGGCACATAGGGTGGTGATGATTCTGATCACCCCCTGTTTGTCTCAACAAATATGGCTTCCTCTGTTGAAGACTATCAGGCAGCAAACTGAGGATCCTTGCACTCAGGATGGACTTATTGACTCAGGGTCACCTGGTCCATCCCAACCTGCACTCCCTTCACCTTCAGGCATAGCTGCTGAAGAGACAGAAGTGAACAGGTACAAGGTATCTCAGAAGATCTCTGAAATATTTTTGGCTGCCCGTAAACATTCCACTAGGAAGACTTACACAGCCAAATGGAAAAGGTTTTCCATCTGGTGCTCCAAAACCTGCATGGATCCCTTTGGGTGCCCACCTGACAAGGTTCTGGAGTATTTTCTGGATCTTTCAGATGCTGATCTACAGTATTCCACAATTAAGATCCACTTGTCTGCTATTTCTGCATATCACAAGCCCATCGTTACCCTCTGATTAGCACAGCTGCCACTTTTTAAGAGGTTCTTAAGGGCATCTTACACACAATGCCTCCCATCAGAAAACCAGTAGCTGCCTGGAATATCGATCTTGTTTTGGATATGCTCACCTGCAAGCCTGTTGAGTCACTTATGACATGTGAGCTGAAGTTTTTTAACTTGGAAAGCAGCTTTTCTAGTGGCCTTGTCTTCTGCTTGCAGAGTGCATGAAATCCATGCCTTGGTCACAGATCCTCATGTACTGTTTTCCACAAGGACAAGGTAGTTCTTTGCACACACCATAAGTTGCTTCCTAAAATTGTGTTGAAGTCCCATCTGAATCAGCCACTTGTGGTGCCTTCCTACTTTACCAGCTTCCAGAATGAAGGAAAGTGCACACTCCATTCTCTGGATGATTAGAGAGTCCTTACATTTTTACATGGACAGAACTAAGGACTTCAAGCAATCCAGTCAGCATTTGTCTCCTTCAATCCCAATCAAAAGGGACAGCCTGTTAAAATCAAATGCATTTCTGCCTGGACTGTGCGTTTTCTATTCCACGGCTATGCCATGACACAGGTTAAGGTGGAAAGTCAGGTACATGCCCACTCCACTAGGGCTGTTGTCACATCCCTGGCAGAGACTCACTCTATGCTTATTTGTGATGTGTTGCAGAGCTCTAACCTGGAGCACAGTGAACTTTTGTTAAGCACTATGCCCTGGATGTCCATGCCAGGCAGCATGCCACCTTTGGCAGGACTATCCTGAATAGATACCTGTCCTGAGTCAGCCCTTGGTTCTTACAGCCCTTGTCTTAGCTTGGTACTGTGGCCCATTAGTATGAATCAATGCTGAAGACTGATTCCTGGAATATATGAAAATGATGTACTCAATGTAATTCTTAATCTTCTAGGAATATCTTCACTGTTGATTCACACACCCACCCACCATCCTCTGGGCTCACTACAGTCTCTTTATTGGTCATCATGCCTTGTTCTTGGTTTGGGCTGTGAAGACACTGTAGTACTGTTTTTTTCCCCACCTTTTTTACACTAGTCACCAGGGCTATCTTATGCTTTTAGGTTTAGTGCATAAGTACTAGTTAGGTTATACTGCACCTCCTCGGTAAAAAAGTATTGAAGTAGTTGAGGGCTGGTGCCAAGGTAAGCCTGGCACCACAAGCCACTCTCATGGTGCCATGCATGTGCACAGCTTGCCTCAGTGCCAGCCCTCCTGAAAAGTTCTGGCTCTCATGGGGTTCTGGTGCCTATGGCAGAGACCCATTAGTGTGAATCAATGGTGAAGATATTCCTAGAAAATTGAGAACTATGGTGAGTATGTCATTTTCATTTCTGGGAGCCTAATTTTTATTTAGTTGTTTAACTGGGAGTAGCACACTAAGCTGAAAGCTTTTTTACAGGTGCGACCTGGGAGCACAGGGAAGTTAAGTGACTTGCTCGGGGTCACACAGTATGTAAGTGGAAGCTGTGGGATTCAAACCCAGGTCTGGTCTGCTAGATGTCACCAGATTTGTATCTCAGAGCCTTAAACCACTGCGCTATACTGCCTCCCTGGGATGTATTGTAAGCTGCTGTATTGCACAAATGTACTTTGCTTACTTTATCTGTATGCATGAACTGTTATACCCATTGTTACTACCACTCTCATGCTGTCTCAAATGTCATCTCTGTATCTGACTTTGAATCATGCAAAATATCATTCCACAGTATGTAATTAATCTCGGGTTGCTCCTGAAAAAGGGACTTATGTCTCAGTGAGTCTACCTGATTATCAAATTCCAGTAAATTAAAATAAATAAATTTGGGATATTGTTTAAGTTAATAGGGCCTCTGTTGGGTGTCTCTAATGGTATAAGAGCCTTTGAGTGTGTGGTTTGGGAAAGAGCATTGCAAATTGAAGATAAGCAGTTCTGGCTGTCCAAACCTTACACAATAAATCTCTTATACCATACGAGACACCACGTGAAGGCTCTAGTAACTTATAAATCATTTGTGATGGCTAGAATGACTCATAATAAGTTTTAAGGGGGACATATTCAGAGTTGGCCAGATGCATGTGCAGAATGGTGTGCTGTGCAAGTAATTTGTGCCTGCTAGCTCTGGCCCGATATTCAAACAAAATGTGCAGTCTGAACAGACTGTGCATTCTGTCTGAATATCAGACTCTGGTTGCATGGCACACAGCAGGGGTCTCCATGTGCCACGCAACACAACCAGGGTGCAGGGCTGAATACCGCCCATAGAGGAACTGTGTGGCACACACTGACATGCGCCACAGCACCCATGAGTGATATTCAGCCCAAATATGCAGATGATCCCTTTGGGCATGCATGGCGCAATGGGGCCATTTGCATGCCCATTATGGGCTCATCTGCATGGCTGCACCGCTGTGTTGTGTTCCATGCCAGCCTTCCCCAGCCCCAGCAAATGTTAAAGTAATTAAAATCCCAAACTGCATTTCTGTAGAGTAGCGTCCCCCCTCCCCTGCCCCAATCCACGAGAATTAAAAATATGCACCAATCCCCCTTTCCATAGTGTAGTGTCCCCCAGCCCCAATCCATGTGAAATAAAACTATGCACCGCTCCTATTTCCGTAGTGTAGCTTCCTCCCAGCCCTGATCACTGTAAAATAAAATGAAACCCCTGAGCACTGTTTACGTAGTATAGCTCCTCCCCCCCATCTCCGATCACTGTAAAATATAGAGATAACTGTGATCCCCATTCCCTGGTGGCTAGCAGTCCCCCCACCCCAGCAAGCAGTAACCCACCACCTAGCACCCTCATCCCATCCCATGCCAGCAACTGGCACAGCCCTCCTCACCCTGCCATGGCCAGCCACCGACTGAACTATACCTGAGCGGGTACAGTAAATAGTATATGCTCATTGGTCGGGACCAAAATTAGTGTCAAATTAGTGTAAATGTCATGCACTCCCCTAATGTAATATGGGGCTGATTTGATAATTTAATAGGGGCACTGGGAAGGGCCACCCCATTGCATTGCCATGCAGATGATATGAGTTTGGGAGCAGACGTGGATTGCACAGTTGGGACGCAGGCCAGACTAAGATAGCTGCCACATATAAGTGCAACTCAGCCAGGAGGATTGGTAGGGGGCCTTGTGACTGGGTCAGGGAGCTTTCACCTGCCACAGAGATATACTATGTTTGCGCAAGGCCATTGAGAAGGCCATGCCTATGCCTAGGGATGTGGGATGAGTCAGAGAGAAATGCAACAGAAACAATCCCAGGACTCACCCTAGATGATAGCTGGCAGCAGGTTGGGGCCCTACACTACGCAGCTCTACTATCTGCAACCAGATCTTTATTTGGGTCAAGAAAGAACAGCTCTTCCCCAGATCCCCTGCCATGAAAGGCAGAAATGAAGGGGAATGTGGACATGGTGAGTTAATGGGTGATAGACAGAAGTAGATGTTAGTTGGAGACAGTCTGAGGGCAATGTAAAGGCTGGAGGTGGTGAAAACCTCTACAGAAAATCGTAGGGATGATAGAAACTGCCTCTTATGGCATAAGTGTCATCTTGTGAAAGTCCCCAGCTTGTGTCAGATGATGACTTTAAACCATATGAGACACACTGTATCAGTGCCTCAGTAACTTACTATGATCACAGGTAAGTATATGAATAAACAAATGTATCACTTCAGAAAATGAAAGATTTCATGAAAAATATTTTGTCCAGATCCTTCTATTCAGTGGCGGAGGACGGAACAGTACAGCAGTGCTCAGGAGTGTATTTGTAAACAGAATGAGAGGTGGGGCGTGGCACAAAAAATGCATTATGATTTTTAATTAATACTTTTTTTAATTGATTATCTTTACCATGAAGTGGACTTGGCTGTTGTCCCTTTTTCAGCCACAGCTGGAGAAAAAGGTAATGATAAAAAACAATACATTACACCGCCATTTTCAATACAGTACAAATAAATGCAATATATAGACAGCACATTGGGACTGCATAAATACCTTAGACATAACAAATGCAGTTTAACTGTGCCTTTTGTGCCAAAGCCAAGATTCACTGGCAAAAAACTTTAGTGAGGGCCTTAATATGAAAAAGAACATTTGATAATTTTTGTTTTACAGAATTTTTCTTGATACAAATTGGATTCCCTTAAAGTACAAATATTTTTCATGAACCCTAACTAAACCATGGATTGCTGAAGTTTCTTTATGCTGTGTAACAGGGTTCACCTTTGACTAGGGCATGATATTTTGATGGGAAGTCTGTTGTCTGATCTTGCTCTGCCTACAAAGCATTATGGAATACCAAAGGGGAAAGGACACAGAAGGGATAAGTATTGAAATATGGGTCAGTTTGAAGTAAGAGTCATGGAGAATATTACACTTTTTGCCTGACTAGTGGTCTTATTAGAAATATACGCTTTGGAACTTCACACTTGTTCAGAAGGGTTGATAATTTTGTTATATAAATAATGAGAGGACATGCATTGCTTTAATATAACGTAGTGCTAAGCAATTGCATTTCTCTTGGCAGGCATTAAAATAGTACCAACACCATCAACAGTTTGGACCAGACCACACATTACTACAACACAGAGTTCAAGAACTTCTCAGAGGACTCAAAGCATTAGTCCAACACAAGAAACACGACTCAGACCTACCAGAACAAGAACAACTATGAAAACTCCAATCACTACACACGTGACTGATAGACATACAGTACCAACAGGAACAGGCATAATTATGGAGGGAACCATCACAAGCAAAATATCAACTTTAAATGCAACAGTTACTACATTAAGAAAAGCATTGACTTCTGCTGCTTCAGCAACACTGCTACAGAGAACAGCAAAAGTGCCTTCTGTTTCAGCACCAACATCAGCTACTCTTCAGACTTCTTCAGAAACCTTAAGGACCACACGCCCCTTTACTACACTAATAACCTCTTTCTCAACAACATCCACAACTCCTCCACCAACATCTACGTTAACTTTAAGAACGAGGCAATCCTTCACAAGCCCTAAGACACTTATCACATCATCTTTAGGACTGACTCATTCCACTTCTAAAATATCTACAGTAACACCCACAGCCTCAAGTCCTTCCGCTTGGCTTACAACTGCATACTCAAGGGCTACTACAACTACTTCTTCACTATTCCCTATGACATTGCAAACAACAAGTTATTCCTTACTTGCAACCTCATTTTCAATATCAACTCCCCAAACAGCAACAACATTAAGAACCACAAGCTCTTATACAACTCCACATAGGTTATCTACAGTTACATCTTCGATGAAAACTACACACACGTCCCAAATGCCTACAGTAACCCTAACAACTTCTCAGTCTTCTGTAAGTCCAACAGTACCCCAAACAGCTACATCACTACCTCATGCTACTGTTAAGACATCTATAACATCTTTAAGTAGTACTGCTTCTACTGCAAGTCCATCTACAATTCCATATTCAGTTCATACTCCAGTCACACCACAAGCAGCTACAATAACTTTAGCACCCATTTCTTCCTTGCATCCATCAACAAGATATATGTCTTTAGCATCTACTCCAGTCATCTCTCCTGCACATGCCATAACTTTACATACCACAAGTCCATCTATGACATCCACTACCTCAGCCACACAGCCAGCTCAAGTCACTCCCTTAAAAATCACAAGCTCCACTATGACTCATTCTGTGTTAAGCACAACTACATTTTCAGCAAAAACACTAGCTACATCTCCTACATATTTAGTAAGCTCAACATCTACAAGTTTTACTGCACCACCTGCTACAGAAACCACACAGTCATCTGCAAAAGAAAGTGAAATCACTTCTCAAATATCTATACATACTTTAAAAACCCCAAGTTTGCCTTTGAGTACTATACTACCCCAGGTGACTTTTTCAACCCAGTCTCCATTCACTTTACACACTTCTGTAATCCCTGCTACAATTAGCACAAGTTCATCTTCTTTACCATATCAAGAAACTTCACATATGATCACAGTAGCCACAACACTCCCTTCTGCATTACTTACATCAGTTTTAGAATCTCGTACAGCCACTCCTCAAACATCCATGATCTCCTTAGCAACAACAGCCTCTCCAGTACATCTTTCAACATTACATACAACCATATCTTTATCACCAGTTGCCACTTCCCAGATACCTGCAGTAACTTTAAGATCCACTCAATACCCAAAGAGTCATTCTTTAATGCCCACAACCACATATGCACTACCGGCTGTGATCACTGGTGAAATTACTTTAGCTACAACAGGATCCACAGTTTCTTCTGTGTCCCCTTTAACATTACTTTCAACATCTTTGGTATCAGTCACAGACACATCTGAAACTCTTTCTGTGACAGTAGGAAGTCCAAGTGCAACTGTAACTCCAGGGACACGTACATTGGAAACCATAAGCTATCCAGTATCACCCATAACACCATCTTCATTGCCAGCACAAGAAACATCACAGACATTTGCAGTAACTTCAAGCAGGTTAAGTTCTTCCATAAGTTTATCACTGTTTACAAATGTGTCTTCCTTACAAACAGCCAGCACTTCTAAAACATCTGCAGAGACCATAAGAACTACAAGTTCTTCACTAACCAGTTCTCAACCACTTACAGTGTCCTCAGGAAGCACAGTTTCCTCTACCTATCCTTTCACAACACAAACAGCATCATATTCTATAACACATTTTCCTTCTGAAACAGCTAGACTAACTTTAAGGACTACAAGCTCTGCTGTTGCTTCATCTACATTACTTACAACCATGTCATCAGTATCAACTACAGCCAGACATCCCACATCTCTGACAGAATATGCAACAAGCATCTTATCAATACCATCAGAAAGTAATGCTACAATCTCAACTCCTCAGCCTTCCTCTTTATTCCAAACAAATGCGTCTGTGACTACTCTGGAACAAGTTAATACTACAGGTTTACCCCAAACCATTAAAATCAATGAGACAACTGCAAAATATAACTTCACATCTACATCTTCTACAACATCAGAGCCTCTGTATTCTACTCCCAAAGGAAGCACTGAAATGATCTTTACAAGTCAAACTGCACTATCCTCTTTAGGCATTTCTGCAACACAGTCAACAGCTGCTGCAAAAACTTCCATAGCACCATTTACATCTTCATCAGTTTTGTCAACTCTTTATACAAGGCCTTCAACTGAAACATCTGCTCCACCTACATGGATTACAAATGCTACAGTACCACCACTGACTATAGCTCCATCTCCGGCGAAAACAATTGTGAGTAGTCCTTTTGCTTTGACAGAGTCACAAACGGCTATGGAGACCACACAAATGGCACCCATCTCTATGACAAGCTCATCTCCTGTTTCCAGTTCAACAACAGCAGCATCATTAGCGCCTTTATCTCTGCTAACTGTTGGGCCAGAAACCTCAGCAAGTCATGTACCAGAATCAACTACTGGTGGCATTTCAACTGAACTACATCTTGCTTCCTTTAGTACGATGGTACACACACTGATGACATCTCCTGTATCACGATGTGTGGTATGTAGAATCATTTAGTTGTTTTTTTACCCAACACCCTATTTGGCTGTGTCTCTAACTGTCTGTCTGTCTGTCTGTCTGTCTGTTTATCTGTCTATCTCTTTCTATATGGCTAGAAACATTACTCGTCAAAGACATTTTAGGCAGCTATTTTGTGTGGCACAGTTTCTCTTTTGTCTAGGCATATTAAAGAGCAACTCTTCATGTCGGTGTGTACTCTCATAAGCATGGTATTTCAACTACAACAATTCACTACAAAAAAAACACAAACTTTTTTTAGTGTTCAGATTTCTTTTCTGGTGTTTATAACACATTTTAATAGTCTATCCAAAGAGCCTGCATACAAAGTATAGCCCTGTATCCTACTGACCTCATAGGACCTTTATTTAAGACATCCTAATGCTCAGCATGACAACAGACTGTGATATCACAAATGGCAATTGTGAGGTCAGTTGGAAACAGTCTGATGCTTTTTGAAAGACTCATTGAAAAATGCACTGCATTATCTGAAACATTTAGTAGACTAAGAACAAAACAAAGTGAAATAAAACTAGAAAAACATAAATTAAACATAATTATAACATGTGGTTGACAAGGACAGGTACCTGATTGGTACAGAGCCATCAGGTGACCATTGATTAATCCAGCATACACGCACAGCAAGTGGTGAACCGTCCCCCCCTGAGAGATCAGTCAGTGCTCCCCATCTGGTTATTCCAGTTTGAATGGTAGCCATTAATATCCTCTCTAAGAGCGCAAGAGACAAAGCCTGTCATGTAGTGTAGCACAGTGCAGCAACACTGGCTACACTGTTCAAACATTCTGCACTGTTCTGTCTCTGTCTCTCTCTCTCTCTCTGTCTCTCTCTGTCTCTCTCTCTCTCTCTCTCTGTCTCCCTGGTGATGAGTGCTGCTTGGTGCCCCCCCCACATTCCCATTCCTGTGCCTGTCCAGTGTGCATCAAGCAGAGAGGGAAGGAGAGGCGGCAATGCTCAGTTAGGACAGTCTGTGTCGCTGTCTCTCACTGTGTCATGCAGAGCAGTCGGCATCTGGGATCCCCACTTACTGCCCCATGGATCACTGGGCACCAAGCGCACACTGAATGGGGAAAGGGACTGCTGAGCTGTACCCCATGTCATAAGAAAATCTGCATGGCAGGCATTGAAATGTCCACAGACAGGCAGTAGTGAACTGCAGCGGGGGCACAAAGAGGGTTTATCTTCCCCCCTTCTGTTGCTTCTATGGGTATGTGTGCAGTACTAAAGCATGCTTGCATGCATGTCCTGTGTCGTATGTTGAGTAAGGCTCTTCGGCCAGGGTGAGTCAGCAGGGGAGTGAGACACAGAGATACACCCCATGCTGCCCTACCCTAATGATCTCCAGTCCTGCTTTACATCACCTCACCTCACAACCACCCCACAACACCGGATGCACGCATGTCATAACATGAAATACAGTGGGGACACACCGACTGTTTCTTGTCACCATACCGTATGCTTGAGACAGCGACTGTCCCCCACTGTGATGGGAGGTGAGAGAGTGGCTGAGTTTTTTATGTTCCTCTCAGTGTGACAGAGAGAGTGAGACATGGAGTCTGGCTACATTTCCTGACACAGTCTTCGGTGGAATGGTCAGCTTGGTTGGTCGCTCAGCACCTGGTCGTGCGATCACCACCACCATCAATCCATCCACTCTGGCAATCAACACCCACCACTCCCCAACATAAGCAGCCATCCTTCCAATGCCAATGACAACAGGGAAAGTGCCCAGACCTATCCAATAACAAGGTCACACAGTTCTTTGCAGTACAGATGTTCACAGCCCAGACTTGGTTTCTTCAGTCACTGTTATGCGAACAGTGCAGGTGCTGTACTGTTTGATGTCAGCAGGCTGTCGGCTAACACTTGCGAGAGGGAGAGAGTGGCAGAGACGCTAAGCCATGGGAGTGGACATTTCTCTCTCTGTCTCTGTCCACATGTGGTACAGCAGTTGAAACGAGTGACATGTTGTCTCTCTCTCTCTCTCCACTGCCATGATCCCTCTCAGTGCTGCAGGGACACAGCTCATTTCCTGCAGCAGTTGTGGACCCTAGCAAGCAAAACAAGTAACACGTTCTCTGTCTGTCTCTCTCCACTGACATCTGCCCTCTCCGTGCTGCAGTGACGAAGCACACAGTGAGTAAGAAACATAGTGACAGCAAGAGAAATGGTACAGTTCATTTTGCAGCCATGCACAGGTGCTGTCTGTGCTGCACTTAACACACTTATGCTGTAAGTGGGGGGTGCTACCTGTTGTTTGAAATAAACAGTCATATTTTTATAGTATGCTATTTAAGGCATGGTACGGTGCAGTCTTTTGAGGTGTAGCCGAGAGTTTTCATTTTTTTTTCTATTTTCAGGATATATAAACTGACTCTCCAGTTAATGAAAATGATAATGGTTATTTTTTACCACACCCATATCATAAACAGTAATCATGTCTGATGGAACAGGACAGAATCAGATTCAAAGTTTATCAAGCCCGCCCTGTTGTGCCTACCAAACATTTCTTAATCCTTTTGCATCTGCCAGAACCCTCAACCTCCTTTTGCTTCTTTTTTTTTTGACATTTCTATTTATCACCTCCAGGACCCAGAAATCTCTCAAGCTCCCAACTCACCTTGCCAGTCTACTGCCCTCTGTAACCCCACCTTCTTCAAGGACAATACTTTCTCCCAGCGGGACCCATGGGCCCTAAGGCCCATGAGGAGATCGAAGGGGCAGATGTGGAGGTCCAGTGTTGGGCGTGTGGCAGCCAGGCACTGTTGGGCCATTGCCTATCTGGGGCTGAAGGTTTTTTTCCCATTTGTTCCCTGCAAGCTCCCTCCTTCCCCCGAGCATGGCATGCAGTGATGCCATGGTGCACGGCAACCCTGCTGGCATCTGCCATGCTTCCTGCACGTCTGGTCCTACATTCTGCAGTGTACCCGATCTCCATCGTGGGTCACTGGGACATTGGACAACCCCACCACCTTCCCCCCGGGAGAGGAGAGCAGTCTGTTGGATGCTCAATCCTCTCCCTCCCAGCTGACCCCCAGTGCCTGAGCTTGCTCCCGAACCCGGGTTGCTGGTGCAGCGCGAGGTGTGGCATCCAGCGCTTCAACCCTCAGTACCACCAGGTCAGCCTCCTTTTGCTTCTTATTACCCCCTTGTACATATCTTATTGGGGTTTGAACCCTGAGATAGTTCTGGCATTACTCACAATAGTATGTAAATGGTTCCACCTATTCATGTCCCACTATGTAAACAATGAAATCTTTCATGATACTCCCCCAACAAGTTTGAGTTTATGGTCCCCCATGGTCATATTACTTCCTAATTTAAATAAATCTGAGAAGTCCACCCTGTTGTATACCTGTATGTATTTAACACATTAACAATACTGGTGGAATGGGACCATAAGTCCATCTTGCCTGCCAGCCACTCAGCAGTGGTCGTATCCTTTAGTCATGTCTGAACTCATGAAGTTATCCAACTTTTTCTTAAATAACTGATTATTCTGTTGCAGCAACCTCCTATTTCAAAGAGACAACTCTGTGTGAAAAAAAGCTGTTTGTTTTGCTGTTTTTAACAGTTAGACCTTTCAATTGTAATGTGTGGTTTCCTGTGTTTAATTTTTTTGGGGATCTGACTTGCAGTCTAAGATTGGATTCTAATATACTTGCACTAAAGGATCTATAGATTAGCACAATGTCCTCTCTTACCCTTCTACATTCAAGCCAGAATAACTTGAGATGTTCTAATCTTGTCCCTTACTCCATGTTCAGGATTCTTGATATAAGCCTAGTATACCTTTGTTGGGCCTCTTTCAATCTATTAAAGTCACCTCTCTGGCGTGGACACCACAACTGAACACAGGACTCCAAGCTAGATCTAACCAGACTTATACATGCATAACACGACATCGCTATGCCTGGTTGCAATATATTTCTTATTGTTTGCTAATACTGCATACAAAACTCCGGAGACTCTCTCTTGCTTGGATGCCCTTAGTTTTTGTCCACTGAATTCATACCTACTGATCATGTTCTTTTTTATGGAGTGTATCACTGAGCACTAACCCACACTGAAACCCATTCCATTGTCAGTGGCTTAGTTCTGTAATATTTTAAGTCAATGTATAGGGCTAATTGCTGCTTTTTTGTGTTTACAGCAATGTACTTCCAATTTTAACATCATCAGCGAACATAATGCACTAACTCCCTCTCCCTGGTTGAATGTCTTTTACAAATACATTGAAGAATTATGGTCCAAGTACTAACCCTTTTGGAATCCCACTGGTAACATGTTCTGGGCTTGAAATGGAACCATTTATTTTTACAGTCTGCATTCTATCTTTAAGCCAGTCTACTACCCAATTAATGATTCTTCTATGGAGCCTCATAGAGTACTTCTCTGTTTTTCTATTATGTTATTATGTGGGACAATATCAAAAGCATTTTTGAAATCAAGGCATACCATGTCTACAGAATTACCCTCATCTAAATCCTTGCTTACATCTTCAAAGAAAGTTACTGAATTAGTAAGATATGATCTTCATCAAGGATATCACCCCCATTGGGCCACACCTTTGTAACTGTAAGCCTTCAGTGCCAAAATCATCCAAAAACTTTTGCCTAGCTGAGGGCCGACCACGATGATGTACAATGTTAGCACCTATAAATTATGGGCAGCCCCCTCACTCCTCAGTTTCTTCTTTCATATCAGCTGTTCATCGGACTTGCAGAGAAATAACACCATCATTTATTTTTCTTTCTTATATTTAAACAGTTTGCTATATTGACATAGCTGTATGCCACCATCAAAAGCACCTTTATTTAGGTTTTATAGCTGTGGTTACAAGATCTAAAAAGACAATGCTCACACCATGTGTGTTTGCTCTTTGGGCCTGTCCCACACATGAGGACCTGCAAGAGCTTCCAAGGATTTAACTAGGCCACAAGGAGAAGTGGGAATAAGGCTCTAAAGACTTTTATTGCCATTAAGACCATGAAAGCACAGCAAAGGCTGTAGGCTCCAAACCAGCTTCACCCTTTCGTCTGCCCACCCTGGGTATGGAGGCACCCAGGTGGTTGGCAACCATTATCACTGCAAAAGTTGGTGAGGATGACAGATAAATCCAAAGACAAAAAAAAAGACGTTATCAAAGCTCTTCTTCTCTTCTAGCCACTATAAGCATAGAGGCAAACATGCTTCTCTGGTGAGGTCAAAGTCCCCATTGAAGAAGGATAAGTCTTTGTCGTCTGCTCTGGTAGTGTCAACTACAGCTCCCTGGCCATCGTTGGAACACCAAGGTTGGCACCTAGCTCTGGTGCTAGCTACGTACTACAGACAGAATGCAGCCTCCAACATTGGGTTCCACCCTGAAGATGATGGCAGTCACAACGCCTCCACTGAGCATTGTTGACTCACAGGTAATGCTGCTATCATTTTCAGAAATGTTAGCATACCTATTCCTGTCAATGACAGTCCTGTCAAAAGGCCCTCCTCCATCGACACTGTTGTTGTTGATGGGACTGAAAAGCATACAGTACCTGCTACACTGATAATAATGTCACTGCCTCCACTGCTGGTTCCATTGCTTGCCCCATCATCATTTAGGATGATAACAAGGTGGAATATAATCATGACCTCCAGGAAATGGAGGAAGATTTAGTAGATGATGCTGGGGAAGAGAAGCCCTGTGAAGGGAGATTTCCTTCCAGCTCAACCATATCATCTCACAGTGAGGACTCTGTGATGTGTAACCTCAGGTACCCTCCAGAAAATCTTTCCTTCTAGACTTTACTCAAGCAAAATACAGGATGTGATGGGATATGAGGGTGAAAAAGAAAACCCCAGTAACAGAAACATACCGGAATTCTTGAAAGTAACAGCAGCACCCACTATTGTGGTGCTTCTTGTTTACCCTGCATTAAAGAACGCTACATTTGCTATTTGACACAGGCCTAGCACTCTGACTGCAGTCCCCAGAAAGGCTGTCAAACAGAATCCTGCTCCATCTGTCAAGCTTTGTTATGTTTCTTAGCCTGAGAATGACTCCATAGTCATTATGGCTTCCCATGATCGCTCTTGGGCTCCTAGAGTTATGAGCACCCTGCCTCCTGAAAAGGAATCCAGGAAATTGAATGTAATGGGTAAGAGGACTTATGCCTCAACCACTTTGGGTCTTTGTTTTGCAAACTACCAGGCATATATGATTAGTATCAGAATAGCCTCTGGAAGTTGGCTATGCCTACAGTATAGACTCTGTCGGACAGTCCTGCAAAGCAGAATTTCTTAAAGCTGCCTTTGCTGACCTAGATACTAGAAAGTCTTTACTAAGGTCAGCATATGATGCATCAGGTACTGCTGCTAAGTCTGCTGCCTCTGGTACAGTATACGCCTCAGGAGATATTCCTGGTTCAGAGTAGCAGCATTTGGTTCAGATGACCAACAGCCTGTGCTCTATACCACTTTCGGGTTCTAAGCTATTAGGCCACGATGCGGACAATGCAGTAAAAGACCTTCAATCATCCAAAATCACTCTGAGATCTGTGAAATCATTGACCCCTCCCCCCAAAATTTTAGTGGTTGTGTAGTAGGGCTTTTTGGAAGCCTGCTGGCAAAGCAGGCCATGGCCACTGTCAACAATATTGTGGTAGAGGAGGCAGCCCCACTGCTGGACCTGCTGCCCCAGATGGCCACTCAAAAAGGCACCCAAAGGTTCTTGTTCTGGCAGAACTGCCACACAGACACCTTCTGGCTCCCCAGTCCCTCAACCTCCATGGCTGCTGCAGTACAAGTACTGGGAAGGATCATACATCATCTGCCAAAATGGAGGGAGATCAGCACAGATGAATGAATAGGTTCTGGAAATAATGGAAAAAGGGTATGCACTAGAACTGCTCTCCAAGCCTCCAGTGCACCCTCCATCTCAATAGCATTTTTTTCTGGGACATCTGTCCCTGTTAAGGGAAGAATTTCAGTCCCTACTTCAGAAAAAGGTTATAGAACTGGTTTCTCCCAAGGAAAGGAACAGTGAGTTTTACTCTATGTATTTTCTGGTCCCAGAATCAACAGGAGACTTGCACCCAGTTTTGGATCTCACAGTCCTGAATAAATTCATCAAATACAAAATGTTTCAAATGGTGTCTCTTCTGGCTCTCATTCCTGTTCTGCAAAAAGCGGATTGACTTTGTGCTGCGGACAAGAAGGATGCTTACCTTCATATCAAATACAGATCATGCCACAGATGGTACCTGAGATTCACATTGGAGGACTGCCTTTCTCTGCTCTGCATTTCGCCCTTTGGCTTATCATGAGCAATATGGATATTTACCAAATTCTTTGTGGTTATGGCAGCAGCCTTCTGGAAGGAAGGGCTTTATGTCTTCCCCTAATTTGAATGACTGGCTCTTGCAGGGCCCATCCAGGAAAGTGATCCAGTACACAGTATCTCAAACTCTGCAATTGGTCAAGAACCCGAGTGTCACAGTCAGTGTTCAGAATCTTATTCCATGCCAACACCTCCAATATATTGGGATGGTACTGGACATTGCAGTGGACAGTGTGTTCCTGTCCTCAGCACAGAGTCGAGGCCCTGATTACTCAGGCCCTTCTAGTACACAGAAGTCATTATAAGCTGCACTTATTGCAAGGTGTCCCATTCTTTTCCCCAACACCGGAGCAAATCCTCACAACGGATGCCTCTGGGATGGGCTTGGGTGCCCACCTGGGATTGTACCAGACCCAGTGATATGTGGACAGAATGAGATTCAGATCTACACATCAATGTTCTGGAGATGAGGTCTGTTCTTCTTGGTCTCCATGCCTTCGAAGAACACCTCTCTCTAGGTCCCCTGTTGAACAGAATGGACAACTTCAGTGTGACACCCTGTATCAGCAATCAAGGGGGCGCTCACTGATACCCTCTGTGCAGGGAGCAATGAGGGTATGGCAATGGGCACTCTCTCACAGCTTGCAAGTAACAGCTGTTTTTCTCCCAGGAGTCCAAAATGTCTTACCAGACAGACTAAGTCAGTCCCATTCTTGAGTACATGTGGTAGATAACCTCTTCATAAGATAGGATCATCCAGAGCTGGACATTATTGCATCCCCACACAATGTATAACTGTTGCTTTTTTGCTTGCTTGCTCAAGAGCCTGGAGTTTTTGGGTGAGACCCATTGTCCCTCTCCTTGATAGGAGTTTCCTTTATGCATTCCCTGTGATCCATCTCATTCAGAAGGTTCTACTCAAACTACGGGTAAAACAGACCATCTGTATATTGGTCCCCCAGCCTTGACAGGTATGATTTTTACTCCAGCAGCATCTAGCAGTGGAACCTCTCATTCAGTTGTCCCTGTAGTGGGGTCTACTGTCCCAGGACAGGGGATCCCTGCTCCATCTGGCCATATGATCCCTCCACTTGCACGCTTGGCTTCTAAGGACATATCCACCACATGTTTTGGGGTTCTCCCCAGGTAGCTGAGGTCTTACTGGCAGCTAGGAAGCCTTCCACCAGGCAGATGCATATTCTTTGAAATGGAAGCATTTCTCCATCTGGTGTGCTTCCCGCGTTGAGGACCCATACATGTCTTATTACTACTGATACCTGTAGGCATATTCCAAGATGGCGGCGGTGTGTAAGCTTCCTGAGGTTTGAGCTCCGGAGTCTGAGTTTGTTGTATTTTATTTTTGAGTTTATTTTTAGTAAGTTTGGGCTGACAAGTGAGTTATATATTGTTCTAGTGTACTGTGGCTATACAACTAGTGTTTTGGATAATTTTTCGCTACTTAGGAGCTAAATCGGCTGTTACGGTGGTTCACTTTTGTTTTAGTGAAACCACTGATTAGCTTTTCAGGACGGTTGCTCTCCCAGTCCTGTTTAGTTACTTTGGAATATACAGCTGTTTTATTTGGTGGCTCACTTTGTTATAGTGAGTTCACCGCTGAAATTGTGTCAGGTTTTGATTTTGAAGACCCGATACAGACTTCAGATTTTTATCCCATGGTGGGACTGGAACCTACTGCTTGATGTTGTGGGCTGGAATTTGTTGCTCGCGTTGTGAGCCTGAGTCTGGAGGATCTGGGCAGAATTGCTGTGGAAACGCTGTGGGAACTCTGATTTATCTTTGCCTGCTGCGGGGAAGATTGTGCAGTTAGAGGGCAGATTGATCCCAAATTTACCATCTTTTGAGGAGAAATGTTCAGATTTGACTAATGCCTCTATTAATATTACCATGCAGAGATCGAGGACAGAGGTTTTGGTGCTTGTGAAGATTGGTGGCTGTTACTGTTATTGACACCGGTGTACCTCTGAAGGCGGACTAAGTTTTGAGGAGAGACCGAGGGCAGTGTGGAGGTGGGGATCTCCTGGTTCTCTACCGGCCTTAGGGCTATACCCGGTCTCTGGTTCTCATGACAGAGCAGGAGCTTTTGGGATGTGCCCCGGGAAGTTGGAGGTACTGCCTGTGGTTTCTTCTAAAGGGCCTTGTGGCTAGTCCTGTTGGCCCAGCTTCAAGGTGTTTGTAACTGCGGGTCATGGGTGAGAGTGATCGGGGCCTGTTTGTGGCTGGGGAGTGGGTTTTCTCTTTCCTTTGAGCTGCCCCTGGTTTTACATTTGGCCTTTGAGCTTAATGGATACAAGAGTCTACAGTTGTTTTTGGGCCGAGTGGAGAACAACAAAGATGAATTGAGTTATTGGAACTCTGTTGGGCCGTCTTAGTTCAAGCTGCAGCCCAGAACGGGTGGAGACTTACTGTATATGTTTGGGTTTTATCGGATGACTAGGATTTTTTTGGTGTAATTGTTTTTTACGCTGGACCATGGAACTTACTGCATGAATGATAACAATAAGAATGAACTGTACCTTTTTTCATTTGGACTAATCTAGACATTGTGGGTGGCTCCCTGGTGGTGAGAGGACCTGGGATCCACATATTCTTTCTGACTCGTTTTAGTTTTTTATTTTTTATGTTATATAGTAGTTTTATAGACTGTGATTTTTTAATTTAGGCAGTGAGAGTGCCTGAATCCCTTCCTACATTTTGGGTTGCAAGAGGGTTTTGTTTTTTCTGGTTTTGTTTTGTTTATTGTTTTGCTATTTAATGCCTATGGTCTGGTGAGAGCAGAGCTGGGATTAATAAAGCACTGGTATTGTTTAGGGGACGTGAGAGCTTTCCTGGGCTATTTAAGCTATTTAAGTTATATATATTTTAAGAGTCTTGTAGTAATTATTTGTTTAAGTTTGTGTAGGATGTGCTGTTTGTCTGCCTCCATGGTTGTGCACTACTCACCCTCTGGTCTTCATGCCCTCCATCCGTTTTTCCTCCTCCTCTGGAATTTGATGTGTACCAGCACTGTAGAGCACTTGGAGCACAGAGGAAGGGGAGGAAGATGGGAGGTGGTGAACAGTAGAGGGTGAGTGAGCGGGGTCATCAAATCGGGGTCGTGGGAGTCAGGAGACGCCCTGGGGTGAAATGGAAATCAGAACGTGGTCAGCCATGTCTGGTTCCCATACCCAAGGGCACGTCTGAACTGAGTCAGCAGGTGGTTCGGGAGGCACGAGGCATTCGTCCAACTTGGATGGTGTTATGCAATGCCGGGTTGGTCAAAAACAAGACAGCAATTATTGCTGATCTTGCGAAAATGGCTGACCTGGCTTGCATTACCGAGACCTGGCTGGATGAGAATGCTGGACCCATTTTGGAAGCTATAGTTCCGGCCAGGTACTCACTAATATGCCGTCCGAGACTGGACCATGGGTGGGGGGGTGTCGGTCTGTTACAAGACCAAACTCAACCTCACTAGTGTACTGGTAGGAGAGACTGAGTCATTTGAGTGTGCTGTCATAGTGGGTGTAGGTTGTTGGATCGTTCTCGTCTATCGTCCACCCAGTGACAAGAGAGGCTTCCTTCAGGAAGTGGCGGACTTCATCATTGACATGGCATTGGAGTCACCAAGACTGATGGTTCTTGATGACTTCAATGTCTGGATCGATGATGAACTCTCACAGTTTGGACAACACTTCCTCCCGCTGATGTCTTCTGTGGGCCTGACACAGGTGGTTACCTCCGCTACTCATAGACATGGCCACTCCCTTGACTTAGTCTTCCTCCTAGGGATTGAAGCTTCTGATTTGGAGGTGGATCCAGTCAGGTGGTCCGATCACTGCACTGTGGGGTTTAGTTTTTATACCCCCCCAGTAGGTCTACCCCTATGGAAATGGTCAGATACCACCCTTTACGAGATGTAAGTTCTCAGGGCCTAATGGCAGTGCTTGACCTATCACCTTCCTCGTTTGCCAGCAGTGATCTGGAGACTCTCGTGACCGCCTATAATTTGGCCATCTCGACAGCTTTGGATTCTATTGCCCCTGCATTCAACCTCTCCCCCTTTGCCCTCGACCTCCCTGGTTTGATGGGTCTTTGAGGGAGATGTGGAGACTAGGTCGAAGGTTGGACCGTTGCTGGAGGAAGTCCACCCTTGATGCCGACCACCTTAGATAGTTAGAACATCATCAAGTTTACCAATCTGCAATCTCCCATAAGAAGGCGGAGTTCCTGTCCAAGGAGATGACAGTTGCTCAGAATTGACCAGCTCAGCTTTTTCGCACTGTGGACAGACTGTGCAACCCAGCCTGTCTTCAAGTGCGGAGAGCTTTTTCACAATTAGAGTGCAATGAAATTGCTCGATTCTTTGCAAATAAGGTGGCTGACATCAGGGCGGGACTCCAGCCGGCACACTCTATGGGCATTGCAATTGATCAGTGTGAGGTTACTGCACCTCTGGTGTCTTGGAGTACCTTTGGCCATCTGGAGTTCATGGATATCACGCAGATTATCCAGAGTGTGCACCCCACTTGCTGTAGATTGGATCCTGGACCTACTTCCCTAATTCTGGGAGGTATTGAGGTTATCAGTCCGGGCCTAGCATGGATTGTCTGGTGCTCCTTGGAGTCTGAAGAGTTTCCTAGCTCTCTGAAAGAGGCGGTGGTGACACCTCTCTTGAAGAAAGCTTCCTTGGACCCAGACTGCCATGCTAACTACAGACCTGTCTCTAACCTTCCTTTTACAGGGAAGGTTATTGAGAAAGTTGTGGCTGCACAATTGCAGGACCATTTGACCATCCATGACATCTATGAACCACTCCAGTCTGGTTTTTGTAAGAGACATAGTACAGAAACAGCGCTGGTCAGGGTGCTCAATGATCTCCTGATGACTAGAGATCGGAAGAACCGTTCCATCTTGGTTCTTCTTGATCTCTCTTCAGCTTTTGACTTCGTGGACCATGAGGTGTTGTTGGGTCATCTGAGGTTCATCTGTGGGCTGTCTGGAACAGTCCTCAGGTGGTTTTCATTTTTCCTCATGGGTAGATCTCAGAGAGTGGTGTTGAGAGTTTATTCCTTCGACCCTATCTCTCTGTCATGTGGAGTTCCTCAGGGTTCAGTCCTCTCACCCATGTTGCTCGCAGTGTATATGCTGCCCCTGGGAGACATTGTAAGAAGGTATGGGCTGAGGTTTCACTGCTATGCTGATGATACCCAGCTCTACCTATGTTTTGCACCCGACCAAAATGGAGCTGCATCGGTATTTAACAACTGTCTGAAAGAAATCCAAGACTTGATGGATTACAGCTGGCTAAGGTTGAATCCAGACAAAACTGAGGTGTTGGTTATGGATCCAGGTCGTCGGATAGGGAGGTTGGGGGAAGGTGCACCTTCGGGAATTTTTCTGGGTGGCGCCTCACTCCCAATCTCTGAATGGGTGCGTAACCTGGGGGTAATTTTTGACGATGTGCTGACCTTGCATTCGCAGGTTTCAACGGTCATCAAAACTTCCTTTTACCATTTTAAGAATATCGCCAGGATTAGGCACCTTGTTTCATCTGATGACCTTCCGACATTGATCCACGCCTTTGTTTCCTCTCGCTTGGATTATTGCAACTCCCTTTACCTAGGGCTTCCTGGGGTAGAAATCCGCCACCTGCAGCTGGTGCAGAATGCAGCAGCCAGCCTTTTGAGGTCTTTATGATCTTGTCATATTTCACCGGTGCTGCGCAAGCTGCACTGGCTGCCAGTTCAGTGATGGATCACCTATAAAGTCGGCTTGCTGACTTTTAAAGCCCTACACAGACTCGACCCGGACTACCTGAAAGAGCTCCTGATTCCCTACCAGCCCAGTCAATTACTCCGCTCATCTGGCAAGGGGTTGCTAGAGGTTCCAAGGGTATGTTTAAAATCTTCTGGTGCAAAAGTGTTTGAGTTCGCTGCACCTACCCTCTGGAACGCTCTACCTTTTGGATTCGGGAGTGCACAAGTGTGGAGTCATTCAAACAGGCTTTAAAGACTTATTTGTGGTCTCAGACTGTTATTAATTGAGTGTGTTGGTTGTACTATAATATGTGCATGATTTTATTTATGAATGATTGTTTATTTATTTATTTTATTTAGCTTTTGTTGACCGGGTAAGTGCACTAGACAAATCCTGCCTATTTTCAGGCACGACCCGGGGGAGGGGGATACAGATGAATGCCAACTGACTTTGAACCAGATTAAGCTGTTGGTGGTATTTTTAGTGAATGAGGGAAATTTGGCCAGGACACCGGGGGAATTCTCCTACTCTTTTCGATAAGTGCCATGCGATCTTTAACATCCATCTGAACTACCACCAATCCAGGCAGATGGGACCTCGGTTTAACGTCTCATCCGAAAGACGGCACCTCAGAAGTGCAGCACCCCTCTCATGCTGCACTGCAGTGTCAGTACTGGGATATTAACCCAAGTGCCAGATGTGGGAACTGAACCCACAGCCCTCTGATCTCCCGGCCTCAGAGGCGAGTGTGCTACCTACTGAGCCACTGACACTGACTGATATATTTGAAGTGTTGATTTTATTATGTACAGCGCCTTAGTTTTTTGAAAGGCGCCTAAAAAAATCTAAATTATTATTATTATTAAATTATTATTACTGTACCAGCCTAGCTCCTGTCTTTGTCAAACACCAGTCTGTAGTACTGTTTCATTAAGGGGCATTTGGCAGCCATCTCAACATTTCATGACCCTATTAAGGGATGCACGGTGGCACAACTAGAAGTGTCCTGTACATTCCTTAAGGGTATTCTGCACATGCATCACCTGATTCCTAAAGCAGTTCTACCCTCTGATCTTAATTTTATACTTGAAAAATTGACTTTGGCTCCTTTCATGCCTGCTGCAACTTATGAACTATGCTACCTTTCATAGAAAGCTCATTTCTTTGTTACTGTTACTGTGGCCCGAAATGTTTCTGAACTTCAGGCACCCATGCATGAGCACTCCCCCCAATCTGATCTTTCACAAGGGCAGGGTGGCTTTGTGCACTACTACACATTTTTTACCCAAAGTGGTTTCTGACTTTACACTGAATCAGACAATAATATGTAACAATAATATGACTAGTATATTATCCTAAGCATGCCAACAAGTTGAGGCTCTGCTACATACCCTTGGCATTCCCTTTATGTACATAGAACTCCACATTTTTATTTGGATCACACAAAGGACTGCAGAAAGTCCTCTCAGCTTTGTATCTTATTTGTCCCTGAGAGGGAGGGCATACCTGTTACTAAGCAGTGTCTGTCCAAGTGGCTTGTCAACGGTATTATGTTTTGTTTCAGGAAGTATGAAAATAACTTCCTGGTGATGTTCGAGACCACTCTACCCGGAATATGGCCACTTCTAGTTCCTGTTTCCAGGGTGTGTGTGCTGCTGACATTTGTGCTGCTGCCACATACTGTAGCCTTTCAGGCTGTCCCTGACCAGGCCAAGCACTCCTGCTTCATAGCGGTTTGGCCAGAGAAGCCAGTCAGCTGCGCTCCATCTCCTCCCCACCTCTGAAGCATCTCCTGCCAGGCTTCCCGTAACTGGGCCAAATGCTCCTGCTTCATAGCAGTACAGCTGAAGAAGCGGTCGACAGTGCTCCACTTCCTCCCTGCCTCTGAAGCATCTCCTGCCAGGCTTCCCCTGACCGAGTCAAGTGCTCTCGCTTCATAGCAGTATGGCCAGAGAAGCCAGCTGGCTGCACTCTACCTCCTTCCCGCCTCTGAGGCATCTCCTGCCAGGTTGTCCCTGACCGGGCCAAGCGCTCCCGCTTCATAGTGGTATGGCTGGAGAAGCCAGCCAGCCATGCTCCACCTCCTCCCTCTGCCTCAGAAGCATCTTCTGCCAGGCTGCCCCTGACTGGGCCAAGCACTCCCGCTTCATAGTGGTATGGCTGGAGAAGCCAGCTGGCCATGCTCCACCTTCTCTCTGCCTCTGAAGCATCTCCTGCCAGGCTGCTCTGACCAAGACAAGTGCTCCTGCTTCATAGCAGTATGGCCAGAGAAGCCAGCCAGCTGCATGCCACCTCCTCCCCATCTCTGAAGCATCTCCTGCCAGGCCTCTCCTGACCGGGCCAAGTGCTCCCGCTTCATAGTTGTATGGCCAGAGAAGCCAGCTGGCCACGCTCCATCTCCTCCCAGCCTCTGAAGCATCTCCTGCCAGGCTGCCCCTGACTGGGCCAAGCACTCCCGCTTTATAGTGGTATGGCTGGAGAAGCCAGCCAGCCATGCTCCACCGCCTCCCCACCTCTGAAGCATCTCCTGCCAGGCTGCCCCGACCGAGCCAAGCACTCCTGCTTCATAGCAGTATGGATGGAGAAGCCAGCCAGCTGTGCTTCACCTCCTCCCCACCTCTGGAGCATCTCCTGCCAGGCTGCCCTGACGGAGACAAGCTCTCCTGCTTCATAGCGGTATGGCCGGGGAAGCCAGCTGGCCATGTGCCACCTCCTCCCTGCCTCTGAAGCATCTCTTGCCAAGTACAAGCCAAGATTTTGCCCAGAACTGCAGTTGGAACTCCAATTGGCCACAGCCCTTCACATCAGCTCGTGATTGGCTAAAGCACTTGCGGCTTTCCTCTGTATTGGCTAAAGGGTCACAGCTTCCAATCCTTCTATTTTCTATGGCTCTTGAGGCTTTCATTTGAAACCACTTCTGCTTCTTTTACTGCTCCCCTTTAGCAACTCGAATTTGTAGAACATTTTGGGGATTGTGATGTTATCTACCAGCAACAACAAATCTTCAAGAGAATCTCTTCTACTGGGCCACAATGCACCCACCCTCCTTCCCCCCGTCTAAGGTATTAGCTGGCAGGATGTTCCACTGCCTTTGCGGAAGGTGTCCATATTGATATTTCTGTGTCTTCTGTCACCAGTCCCATTCCTCTCCTTGTGTGCCTTGTCCTGGAGTGGTCTCCTGATTCCTTACAGTAAATGGCCCTCCGAGCTTACATCCAGTGGGGAACTGAAAAGTAAGGGGGCTGCCCATGTTTTATAGTTGCCAACATAATACATCATTGTGAGCAGTCCCCAGCTAGGCAAAAGTCTCTGGATGGTTCTGACTAGTGTTGGAATTACAGGTGGGCTTGCCAGAGCTCAGAACCCCCTTCCCCAGCTCTGAAGTGAGCCCTGGTAGCTGGAACCTCACTGCCATTGACTTATAATGGGAAGAGGGGCTCAATTTAAAGATATGAGCCTCATGGTCCCCCCTAGCTCCCAAAGCTCATAAAGTTTAATTCCAACACTGGTCCTGATGCCAATGGTTTCAGTTCCAAAGGTGTGGCCCAATGGAGAAGAGTCTCTTGAAGATCTACTGTTAGTGGTAGGTAACTTCTATTTTCCAGTTGTGAACCTGTGTTGTGTGACGTTGTTTAAGTTATTTTCCTCAATATTGTGATATACTATTTTATGACTCCCTCTACCAATTTGAATATTACAGTTGTCAGATTCAGTGGTCTGTAATTGACAGAGTTATCCCTTGCACCTTTCCTATATAGAGGTGTCACAATGGCTTTTCTCTTGGGGGCTGATGGAACCATTCTCAGCCCAACTGACTTCGATCACTGATGGATGTTGTGGGCGGGGACTCACATTTTATGCTATCGCTTTTAAAAATCTTGTGTGGATTTCTTCAGGGGCCTCTGATTTGTCTGGTGCTAAACCTTTTAGTTTCTTATCTACCTCATCCTTTTTAACTAAAAATGGGGGTTATCATGGTTCCTTCTATATCTAGTTATCTTGTTGTTAGTTTTAGTAAAGACTGAATAGAAGTAAGTCATTCACCAGCTATTACAATATTATCGCTTGTTATATTCTGATTTTTTTAATGGGACAACACTCCTAGATTTCCCCTTCATCTTTATTGTTTTTATTTATTTATTTTAAAGTTTGGAAATACACCTTTGAGCAGAAATGCTCATTTACAAAGGTTTCTCATCAGAACAACAATTTGCTTACACCATGTCAAAGACAGTATTAAAAACTGATTAACAAAGGCTGGACACTATTGATTCAGTGACATAACAAAACAGAATAAATAACATAAGTACTATTTCAGCAATACAGAGTGAAAAAAAGTTAACATTCAACAGGTCAAATAATACAAAGCATAACATAGGCACTAGGAACTACACAAAGGTAGCAGCCTATCTGGGCATTGTCAGAGGTTAAGTCTGTGCTCTTTTACAACACATTGGAATGGAGGAGAGGCACGTGAGAGAGGATGTTAATGTGATTGTAAAAACACTTTTTGTAATCCTTTACAAACATTGCCAGCTTGTTTTTGTATGATGATTTAGCCAATTTGATATTCTTTTTTTTAACAATTTTTGAATTCTAAAATATCTCTTGTGACTTATTTCACTGTTGTTATCCTTGAAAGTCCTATAAAGACTGTTCCTTTTTTTATATTAATTTCGAACATTTTTGTTAAACCGTGCTGGGTTCCAGCTACTTTTTTTCTTGCTTTGTGTAGCCTGGGTGTGTGAGCATTGTCAAGCAGATGCATCTTTTGTTTAAAAATGTCCCATATCTCATACAGTGAGTCATTTCCAAATTCTGCTAGCCAATCGCAATTGGCCAAAATCTCCTTAATCTTTTCAAAATTTGCTTTGCTAAAATTCCATATGCATTAATTGTTCTTAACATATTCCCTACTAGGTTTGTGCAGGGACTGAATATTATTTCCCAAATACCACAGATAGTAGGGCTCCTGAATATTTGGAAGCCCTTCCTGAATAGGGGACTGTTTGTATTCCAGAAAGAGAATACCCTGTGAAAAGAGCAAGGCCAGATTAAGACAACCTGGGGCCCTAGCCCCAAGTGAAATCTGGGGTCCCCCCTCACTGTAACCCCTTACTTTGGACAATCACCTTACTTGTGCACCTCACATCGAAAATGTTGCCAAGAATGTGAACGCTAAACTAGGTCAACTATTCAGACACAGAAGGAGTCTGACTCAAGAAGCACTTAAACTTGCTGTTCATAGCTCAGTACTATCCATTATTGATTATGGCTTGGTAACATATGGCTCTGCCCCAGACACATCTCTCAAAAGGCTAAGCACTACCCTTAACAAAGCCTGTCGACTTATCACTGGCGCTGATCAACTCACACACACTTGTGACCTCTGAACCCTGACTGGCTGGCTAAAACTACAAGACCGGATCAAATACCAATCGTGCATACTTGCCAAACAAGTGCTACTTGGAGTCATGCCAGCTGGCGTCACCTGTCTTTTGCCTAAGTCCCTCAGGTCCCGTCACACTCAGGCCTCTGACACTGAACTTCTTCTTGTTCCTAGAGTACAGATTACCCAATGCTAGTGATCCTTCATCTACAGAGCCCCTAACTGGTTTAATGGTCTGGGCCTCCAACTGATCAGTCTTCCATATATTGCCCAATTTAAGCATCTCCTGCACCAGCACATCATGAATGAAGCTGCCTGTGATTGCCTCAGTTAATTGCACTCCTTGCCATCTGTCACCTCCCAGCTGACATCTACCACAATGACGCTGGCCCTGGCTGCCTCCTCCAATTGCACCACTTTCCCCTTCCCACTCACCCCTTTCCCTTTCACCTCTTACCCTCTTCCTACTCTACCTGGTTTACCCTCTGACCACTACATGTGCTGCCTCCTTTCTCACCTTCCTTTAACTGTCGCTAACACCCTACCATTTAGACACCCTTATCCCTCCTGGTGTCATCCTCTCCCCCTCTCTTTCCTCCCAGCCACCCTCATACTCCCCTCCTACCTCGCTTCATTTTCCTGACAATGCCTCATGGCTGCAACCTTTTCCCACTTCTATGCCCTGCCACCTATCCCTTCCCCTTATTTCCCCTACCCATTTCCATCTCCTGTATGAGCTCCCTCTTTTGCTTACACTACTGTTTTTGAAATGTTAATAGCTTTGTCTGATGATTTTGTTTTCGCTGTGCACTAGAATGTATATGCTTCCTCCTCTGTCTGTTTTTGTAACCCTCTCCCATTATGATGTGGAACCTTTGTAAATGAGCCCTTTGTGCTCAAAGGTATTTCTAATCCGAGAATGAATAAATAAATAAATAAAATGCCCCTTCACCATGACTGCACCTCTTGGCTATTGCATATCAGTTACTGAAACATGAAAACAATCTTCATACTGTCCCTAAAAAGTGTCATAAATGCTTCAAAATTAATGAAACGAATGCTATCAGTATGGAAAATTAACAATAGCCTGAGTTTTGATAATTTAGGGAAAATAATTAATAATAGGCCTGATAAGAATAATTTTTTGTATGTGAAATGTCATGATTTGCACTTCTCCAAAGCCCCCCATCCCCAAACACACATGTGTGCACTTGCAGACTGGGTGTTATCATATTTTCCTGTCAGGTAGTATGAACCAGAATGTGGGAGTTTTGTTGGGTTGGGTAGGGACCAATCTTTAAAAGAGGCTAGGTCCTGGGTGGTATAGGAGTTAAGTTTGTGGTTTACTAGGTGGGTTATGAACTTTAGAGATTATACTGCAAAGCGAGTGATTATTGGAAGAATTTGAAATCATTCCCAGGATCAAACATTTCTGTTATTGCTAAGTAAGCCAGGATCCATAAATGGCAAGATTTACTGATGGGAATCTTGAAATACATTCATTTGTTCACCCTGAAAACAGAGCTGTATCAGGGTCAGAACGTGAGTGTGACGAGATGAGAGAATTAAACAAAAAAAGAGTATGATTTTTAATTGTACCATTGAAACTTATTGTAGATTTCTTAATTTTAGGAGTGAGATTAAATATTAATTTTTTATTTACTGGGATATCGGAACTACAAACCTTTGAGTCAGAGACTCATTTGCAAAGGCTCCACGTCATGGAAGTACAAAACAAGAGAAATGGACAATACAATGAAAGGTATCACAAATGAATGTGCAGGGTAAAACAACCCAGAGTCAAGTATGGTACAAAGGTAATGAGCAATACATTGAAAGGTATTTCATCTGAATGCTGAGGGTAAAACAACCTAAAGTCAAACATGGTACAAAGGTTTCAAGCAAATTAAGCTATTGCTTACATTCAAATTTCAAGGATGATACAAGGTTTCCCAAGCCAATAAAACAGATACTTAAGTAAGCAATAATACCTGACAGGGTGGGTATTATTGGGAAATACCGGACCCCCAGAGGCGTAATGAGGCCCGACGCCACAGGCGGAGGGCCTAATAGTCCCTGGAAGGTCCGGTATTTCCCAATAATGCCCACCCTGGAGGGTATTATTGCACTTAGAAAATGACTATCTTAGTAAGTTTTAATAAAATGCTAAAAGAAGAGAGGAAATGGGCAGAAAAATGAATAGAATTAGTAGAAAGAAACATTATTGATAAAGTAGTCCATATTTTTTAAGGCTGTTCCAGCTGCTGTTGCTCCTCCCCACAAAGGCCATTCTGATAAATTGGCTCCTCCCCAACACACACACACACACACACACACACACACACACACCTGATCCACCTAGCAGACTCTCAGCATCCTTTTTTTAAGTTCTGCCCCATTTTTGCACTTTCTGAAGTGCAAGTTACCTGCGTGTCATCAGCTTTTATGGTTGACAACAAGGAGACTGAATTACGTGAAAATATCCTGATGTGAAAAGATCCTGACCCCTCCCCCAAAATCGAGCAGAGCCCATCCCTCTGGAGCCAACAGGTACAATAGAATGCAACAATACCCTTGTGTTGCTAAGTTAAGGACACAGCTTTTCTTTTCTCCGTGAATAGAGGAGCTGCACTGTGAAAGTACATGGAGTGGAAGGGGTTGCCATGGCAGCTTGTTGAATTTTGAAACGGCAGCGTGCTCGCGCATAAACTGACGGACACACAAGCAAGTGGGATCCCTCGCTTGTACTGTTTTGGGATGGAAACTGTATGCAGTGCCTTTTTATTAAGAGGCAGCTGTACTAAGAAGTGCAGACATGACAAGTGTTGCCGGGGATGGGGGTGAAGACCAGTAGCTCTCGCTAAGCGAGAGAAAAACATGGTGTGGATTTCAGATTTCACCGGGTTCTTTCAGCCAATGACAAAACAAGCTGGCACCACAGGAGAATGCTACTTGGTGAAGTGGCACTTGGGCTGGCTCTTATTTTTAGCTGGGCATCTATTGAAAAATAGATGCCAGGCTTGGAGCCTGTCTCAGCCAATCAGCTTTAAGAATTGATTCTTGCCATTTTCTAAAATAAAATATAAAGCATACACACTGAATTGAACTGTTAATCTTTTATAGTTAAGAGTAAGATTCTAAGCTGGGATTCTAAATGGGTGTGGGAGACAAAGCAAAGGAAATTGACTTGTTCACACTTTAAAGGTAATCCTGGCTGGGGCCCCTGAAGCTGTCAGCTGCACTTAACACCAAATCAGGGAGGTGGGAGTCATGTCACAGTTCAGCCCCTGACTTACTCAATAGCTGAGTCTTTTTACAAAACACATGCAGCTCAGGCAGAAAGAAAAAGATATATAGTAAATATATGTTGGGGATTGCTAGGGGCCCCCTGGCAGGCTGGGGCCCTAGGCCTGTGCCTATGTTGCCTATGCCTTAATCCGGCCCTGGAAAAGAGTGCTTCAAACACAGCGCCATAAAAAACGTGCTTCAAAAAGTGCATCTGCCTTGATAGCAACATGGGTAGGATAGTGTATCTTAATTACCACTATCCCAGTAGCTGTCAAGGTAGGTGAGGAAGGAATAAAGGAATTGAAAGTGTCATGGCTGGCTGAGCTGCTCCTGAGGCAGAGAGGGCTAAGGTATGAGCAGTTCAGGCTCAGAGCAGGAGACCAGGGTTCTGTTCATGATCTCCTGATTAGTAGTTATTTCATCTTCCACTCATAGGTAGTTTTTTTAAATAATTTTGTCCCAAAAGTCATAGACCCCCTCCCATAAGTTTCTTCCCATCCCTGTGTTTGCCTCCCCCAGGAGTTGAATATTTATGTATCGGGTGGTGTGGGGGGGGGCAGAGCTACCCACAGAAACAAAATGTATACTTTTATTTCCTCCATGGAAGCCATCGTTGGCTACCATTGGCGCTGTTTCTTCTGGCAGTGTTTTGGGATGGTGCTGTACTTGACAACACTGTTTTTTCAGGGCACTTGTTGGCAGCTCTGTTATTGATTTTGGCGTCTTGACCTAGTTCCCAGAAAGAGTGCTCGGTCATCTACCAAAAAAAAAAAAAAAGTAAAGCCCCTCCCCCTCCTTCCCAGCCCCTCAAAAAAACAGTAAAATGTAACCTTCGCCTCACCCTCTATCAGCAGTTCGATCCCACCCTCTTCCCATCCAGAACCCACAATCTGTTATATTTAACCCTTGTTGTGCTGGGGACTGATATATCAGCCCAGAATTCCTATATGTTCTAATTCTGTCATTAGCCTAAGGATTCATTATAAAGTGTAAAATAAATCCCTGGATGGACGACCGGCACAACCCGCCCACCTCCACGGCCATCTTTCTTATTATATAGCTCATTGTTTTTAGAAAGAAAAAAGCCAGTTATGTCCCCCCACCCTGGCAGCACCCTACTCCCATCCTCCACCCCAGTACCCACTTCTTAATTGGAGAAGGCGATTGGCTCACACCCACCTTCCTCCATGGTCAGCCACCTCTCATGAATGTAAGTGCTTGCACTCTTATTCTCTGTATAGTAAAACTAGCTGATCACAAGATCAGCTGGTTTTACTATAAAGACAGCAAGAGCGTGAGCACTTTCATTCATGAGAGGCGGCCGGCTGTGGAGGAAGGTGAGTTTGTGCCAGTTGACTTCTCCAATTAAGAATTGGGTGCTAGGGGGTGAAGGGTGAAAGTAGGGTGCTGCCAGGGCTGAGGGGGACATAACTGATTTTTTTTTTACAAACAACAAACTATAGGATAAGAAAGATGGTGGCTGGCTGTGGAGAAGGGTGGGTTGTGCTGGTGGTCCATCGAGGGATTTATTTAACATTTTGTAATTAAATATAACAAATTGTGGGTGCTGGCAGGAGAAGGGTGGGACTGGACTGCTAACAGAGGGAAGGAGGAGGACGGGAGTTACCTTTTACTGTTTTTTTTGTGCTGTGAAAGACAGCGAGGGGATTTCTTTTAAATTTTTATTTTTAAATGGGCTCTGAATGCTAATACCTGAATACCTGAATCTTTGGGTGCCAAATATAAATATTCAGGAAAAATGTTCAGAAAAAGATATACACACAGCCCTATTCCCTACAGTTTTTAATTTAAAAGTGGACCGTACTATTGCCATTTGGCCAAATTGGTTCTCTTACATTGACACCACAAACCATTTGAATCTGATCAGTAATTATGAGGGCGAGGATAGCCTCACTGCATGTCCCATTATACACTAATTATTATAGTGCATTGCAATTGAGTCTTCAAAAATATTTTTTTACTTGATGTTCTTAAGTTAACTCTGTCTAATTTATTGTGATGTGTACCATAACTATTATAGTGTCATTTTTACGTTTGCTTGTGCGCATGCACAAGGAACATTTTGGGAGAGTAGCACACTTTGGAGGTGTGCCTCTCCCTTGCAATCCACTGCTCCGTTGAGCAGGCATGGCGGTCCTGCACCAATGGGTGCGGGAGCTGTGTATGACAGCGGTGGTCTTCGCTTCAAAGAAAACCACCGCTGTCATACAGAGCACCGAGTAATGCCGCCCCCCCAAAGCTTTGGTGCCACGCTGGGAGCCCACCCCAGCGTGGCAAACGTCCCGCGTTGTTTGCCGACGGGGGTGCCCAATCCCCTGTCAGCTCCACGGCCCCAAGTTATCTTCTTCTCACGCTGGGAGCTCACCCCAGCGTGGCAAAGTCCCACATAGTCTTTTTTTTTTCACCTGTAAAGCGAAACGGTCCCACGGCGCTTCTCCCAGTCCCCTCCCACAACCCGCACCCACCCACTCGCACTCTAGCCTCCCACACCCCCACCCCATACTAACCTCTGAGCTCGGTGTGATGATCTTCGTGGACCGGGAACACGCTCTGCACTTCAGTCGACTGCTAACTGAGGAAATGCCGTAAGCTGTATAATGGGCTAGATAGGGGTTTCAACTTTATTGCATATTTCAGTTATTTTTTTTATTTTGCACCAAATTTTCAACATGGGTTTTAGCTCCTTCTCATGAATGATTGTCATGTCATGATATTCGGGCCCAAAGGGTGATTCTCGCAGTCACTGCACAAAATCACCCTTTGGGCCCAAATAACGCCATGACAGTGACTTCATTCATGAGAAGGGGTCCCAAAAATATCAAGTTGAAAATTTGGTGCAAAAATTCCAAAAAATGACTGTTTTACGAGTGTGCGTTGCGCAGTTCCTCCGCAGGCTCGTAAGTTCGCGAATTTTCAATATTTTCACTCCAGATTTTCAACATTGCCATTTTACCATACCTCCTTATGAGCAGTATAGCTGTCATTTTTCACATCCTGCCCAAAATGTGTTTCTGCCCATGTAGCGCACAATGGCGCAGTCGGTGTGCCAAATCAGTGTATGGGATGCACTAAGAAAATCATGGTGACACTGTTCATTAGCAGAGGTCTTAAAATGGCTGTGTTGAAAATTTGGTGAAAAAATTCCTAAAAATGACTGTTTTATGAGTGTTCATTGCGCAGCTCCTATGCATGCTCGTAAGTTTGCGAATTTTCAATATTTTCACTCCACATTTTCAACACTGCCATTTTACCACATCTCCTTATGAGCAGTGCAGCTGTAATTTTTCACATCTTGCCCAAAACGTGTTTCCGCCCATGTAGCGCACAATGGCACAGTCGGTGTGCGAGCTCAATGTATGGGACACATTAAGAAAATCACAGTGACACTGTTCATGAGCAGAGGTCTTAAAATGGCTATGTTGAAAATTTGGTGACAAAATTCCTAAAAATGACTGTTTTATGAGTGTTCATTGCGCAGTTCCTATGCACGCCTGAAGTTTGCAAATTTTCAATATTTTCTACTCCAGATTTTCAACATTGCCATTTTACCACACCTCCTTATGAGCAGTTCAGCTGTCATTTTCACATCCTGCCAAAACGTTCCGCTCATGTAATGCACAATGGCACAGTCACTGTAAAGAACTCAGTGTATGGGATACATTAAGAAAATCACAGCATCACTGTTCATGAGCAGAGATCTTAAATGGCTATGTTGAAAATTTGGTGACAAATTCTAAAATAACTGTTTTATTTAGCATGCGTTGTGCAGTTCCTATGCACGCTGTAAGTTTATGAATTTTCAATATTTTCACCCAGATTTTCAACATTGCCATTTTACCACACCTCCTTATGAGCAGTACAGCTGTCATTTTTCACATCCTGCCCAAAACGTGTTTCCGCCCATGTAGTGCACAATGGCGCAGTCGGTGTGCAAAATCAATGTATGGGACACAGTAAGACAATCACAGTGACACTGTTCATTAGCAGAGGTTTTAAAATGCCAATGTTGAAAATTTGGTGAAAAAATTCCTAACAATGACTGTTTTACGAGTGTGCATTGCACAGTTCCCACACACGCTCGTAGGTTTGCGAATTTTCAGTATTTCCACTCCAGATTTTCAACATTGCCATTTTACCACACTTCCTTATGAGCAGTACAGCTGTCATTTTTCACATCCTGCCCAAAACATGTTTCCGCCTATGTAGCGCACAATGGGGGTAACAAAAAGGTCATGCTGAAAATTTATTGTGCAAATACCAGCAATCGCACAGGGCATTAGGGTAAAGCACCATACGTGCCAAACACCACTGCAAATACCTGCAAGCGAACGTTCGGCATTGACAAATGCATGTTTGAGGTAAGGTCTATACAGTTCACTATTAGTGTTTCATGACCACGTGCAATCAAGTGGTCTGTAACAGATTCCCTGGGGGATTTTATGACCTTTTCTCCTACTTAGATCAAGGCTTAAAATTTCTAGCTGATTATGCAATGATTTCC
The DNA here is from genome assembly GCA_016271365.2 of Neoceratodus forsteri. Taxonomy (NCBI): domain Eukaryota; kingdom Metazoa; phylum Chordata; order Ceratodontiformes; family Ceratodontidae; genus Neoceratodus; species Neoceratodus forsteri. Next base: position 1,115,131,414 of record CM028131.1, read on the forward strand.
TTTCTATTTATAGGTTTCTAAAGACCTTGTTGCTCCTGTTCTTAGTGAGTGCATTTTTAGGCTGTCATATCTTTTCTTGCCTAGCCTTGTTGCACCTGGATTTGTTTTGTTACCCTCCACAGACTATATCCTTTCCTTATCCTTTTTTTTTTTTGCGTGAGGGTTCCAAAACTACATGCACTACTCCAGCTATGGCCTAACCGAAGACCTGTTAAAGCTGCAATATTACCTCTTGGTTTCAACTAATAAAACCTCACCTGATACATCCCAGCATCCTTTTAGTTTTTACAGATGCTATCCCATATTGGAAAGAGGATTACAAACTGTTGTATATTATAACCCTAGTCCCCTTTCCTGTTTTGATTACTCTGCCATGACTCCATTTATATTATTGTGTATGCAGATTGTTTGTGCCACTGTATTGTATGTCATTTTAACTGTCATATTCTGGAGCACTGCTCCAGCTTTTCTTAATCCCTTTGCATGCTTTTATTTCCCCTCATCATTGTCTGTGCTCCCACAGCATTTTGTGTAGTTTGCATATAGGCTTACTTTACCCTGTAACCCCATCCCAATGTCACTGATATACATATTAAAGAGTGTACATCCCGGGACAGACTCCTGGGGCACCAAACTTGTGACCTTCCTGACACTGTTAGGTTTTGCTGTTGCCACCAATACCCTACCTGGGTTCTGCTAATATGCTGTAGTACCTATCTTCTCCTGTGATTTTGATCTAACCATACCCTATCCCAGAAGGCTTCTGCACTGACCTATTTAAACATGGCCTTAAAGGCATAACGTTGGCCTCAGTTTACATTATACTCTATATCTGTATTAACAACTTTGTCATAGGGATTCTGACCCAATGCTACTCTCCCAAAAAGAGGAAATCCTGTCAGCATCTTCAGTTCCTCCCATAGGAAATGACTGTATTTCTGCCATCCTAATTATACATGGCCTGAGCAAAAATGGCAGTTGCTATAAAATGATCTCAGGGTTTTGGTGAAATAATGCATTAAAATGGTGTGGTCTCCCAGCTCTACTACCCAGGCTGCAACTCTTAACCCTGCTGTTGCTTGCCGAGGATGTTGAAACCAATCCAGGTACTGCTGAAGTACTGGTGGTTCAGTGGAAGAATTCTTGCTTGCCATGTGGGAGGCCCGGGTTTGATTCCTGGCCAATGTAAGTGTGTTTTTTCTCTGAGATCCTGCCAGTCTGGGAGAAGGGAGCAGATGGACGGAAGGTCAGAGAAGGGGAGATAGGGGAGCTAAACACATGGCTCAAGGACTGGTGCCAGGAAAAAGGACACAGATTTGTAGGGAACTGGCAACAGTTCTGGGAGTGAAAGTTCTTTAAATTTGATGGACTGCATCTGACTAAAGAGGGAGTCAGTGCATTGGGGCAGAAGTTTGACGCCTTTGCAGAATATTTAAACTAGCAAATGGGGAGAGGGGCAGCACCCCATACGTTGAATGGGAAGAACACCCCTCCCCTCAGCTAGTGGTCAAACTGAATTCAGTGTGTTTGCTGCTCATTTGCATCACCAGGTAAGAAAAAGGTTTGTCTCCTACACGATGCACAGGGTAATGCCAAACCTCACCCAACAACTAACACACCAAAATCTGGCCAATGGAAAATCATGTACACAAATGCTCACAGCCTGGGAAATAAGATCCCAGACCTGCAAGCACAATGTCAGAGGCAAACTGGACATAGTAGCAATTAGGGTGAGACGTGGTTTACCAGTAACCACACTTGGGAGACTTCAGTACCTGGCTATGTATTGTTCAGAAGAGACCGAGGTGTAAGGGGGGAGGAGGGCCCTGTATGTTAATGAAAATCATCAAAGCTACAGAAATTCAGAATACACATAAGGAGCCAGAAGAACTGTGGGTCACCCTGGAAACAGGAAATGGGACAGCTATAAGAACTGGGGTTGTCTACAGGCCCCCAGACCAGAGGGAGGACATAGACACATTACTGTTAGAAGATATACAAAACATGACAGCTAAAGGGGAGGTTCTGATGATGGGAGACTTCAACATGCCAGATACAGATTGGTCAATACCAGCAGGAACATCTGCCAGAACTAGACTCATAGTGGATTCCCTGCAGGGGGAGGGCCTCAAACAACTGGTACAGCAACCCACAAGAGACAGGGCTATCCTAGATCTAGTACTGACTAACAAAGAAGGGATCACAGATCTCCAGGTAGAAGGTCACCTGGGGGCCAGTGACCATCACATGGTATGGTTCAATTTGGCTACTACATCTAAATCATCCCATTCCAAGGCAAAAATATGGGACTTCAGAGGAGCTGACTTTGATAAGATGGCCAACAGAGTTAAGCTAGCCCTGGCAAAAAGAAACACAGGTGAGGAGGTACAGGCAAAGTGGGCAAGCATTAAGGATACAATACTTGAAGCAACATCCCATTGTGTTAGACAGAAAAGGAAGTGCAAAAGAAGAAGGAAACCACTTTGGTTCTCAAATACAGTAGCAGAAAAGGTCAGAGCCAAAAGGCTGGCTAAAATATATAGGAACACAGCGGGATGAAGATAGGGGGCATACCAAACTGCCCTAAGGGAAGCAGGTAGGCAGTAAGGGAGGCAAAGTCCCAAACTGAGGAAACATAGCACAAACAGTAAAAGAAGGTGACAAGACTTTCTATAGACATTAGTGAAAGGAGAAAGTCCAGAGGGGTATTGCTGTTTAATGGAGAAAAAGGGAGCATGAGAGAGGAGGACCCTGTAAAGGCATCTATCCTAAATAGATACTTTTGCTCAGTATTCACTGGAAGAGAAGGTAGGGCAGGGCCCACAGCTCAGCATCATGGACACAGGGGAGGGAGGTGAGCACTACTCCTTCACAAAAGAAAGGTCCTACAAGAGCTTGCTAAGCTCAGGGTGGATAAGGCAATGGACCTGATGGCATACATCCCAGGGTACTTAAGGAGCTAAAGGAGGAACTAGCAGAGCCATTAGCAGAATTGTTTAGTGAGTCTCTGAGCACAGGAGAGGTCCCAGAAGACTGGAGAAGGGCTCATGTGATCCCACTCACAAGAGTGGTAGCAGGAGGAGGCGGGAACTACAGACCCCGTCAGTCTACCTCAGTAGTGGGCAAGATTATGGAAGCACTCTTAAGGAAAGGATAGTGCAACACCTGGAACCATAGGGCACAGGATCCAAGACAGCATGGGTTTACAAAGGAAGGTCCTGTCAAACTAATCTCATAGATTTCTTTGACTGGGTAACCAGAGTGGGACCAAGGGGAGCAGTTGATGTCGCCTACCTTGACTTCAGCAAAGCTTTGACACTGTTCCACATAGAAGATTGATAAATAAGCTAGGTAGGCTCGGGGTGGGTCAGAAGTTGGTCAACTGGGTGGCAAACTGGTTGACTGGCAGAAAACAGAGAGTGGTGGTAAATGGTATACAGTCAGAAGAGATGCAAGTCACAAGTGGTACTTAGGATCAGTCCTGGGGCCAGTCCTATTCAACATCTTCATTAGTGACCTAGCAGATGGACTAGAGGGTAAGGCTTGTCTGTTTGCAGATGACACCAAGATCTGCAACAGAGTAGATGATCCAGATGGGGTGGGCAGAATGAGAAGAGATCTGGATAAACTAGCAGAATGGTCAGAAGAGTGGCACTGGGATTTAATGCAAAGAAGTGCAAAATCATGCACAGGGAAGAGAAACCCTGAAGCCACTTATAGGCTGGGAGGGAGTTGTTAGCAGTCACAAAGGAAGAAAGAGACTTGGGCATCTGTCATCACTGATGACCTGAAATCATCCAAGAGACCTCTAAAGCAGTAGGTAAGGCTAGGGGTGTTAGGGTATATTAGTAGGGGTATCACAAGTCGTAAGAGGGAGGTAATAACTCTGTACAAGTACTGGTTAGCCCCCATCTGAGTACTGTGCAGTATTGGAGGCCACACCTCACAAGGACATTAACAAATTGAGGCAGTCCAGAGAAGGGCAACCAAAATGGTGCAGGGACTGCATCAGAAGACATATGAGGACAGATTAACGGAGCTCAATATGTATACCCTTGAGCAAAGGAGGAGAGAGGTGATATGATCGAGACATTTAAACACCTTAGGGCATAAACAAGGTGAAAGAGTCTAACATGTTTAAATATAAGAAAAATAGCAGGACAAGAGGACACAGCATGAGATTAGAGGAGGCCGATTAAGGGGGAATGTGAGGAAATTCTTTTCACAGAAAGGTGGTAGATGCATGGAATGGCTTACCACAAGAAGTAGTGGCTATGAATACAGTGCAGGGCTTCAAACAGGCATGGGATAGGCATATGGGAGCAATACAAATGACTATGAATAGATAGGTCACTGACATAGCAAAGGCCGATGGCACATTTATAAGGTAGAAAAAGAAATGGGCAGACTGGATGGGCCTTGAGGTCCTTATCTGCCGTCAACTTCTATGTTTCTAGGTACTCTTCCCTGCAGCACCAGAGTGTCCTTTCCGAAGGACCCTTGCTGGACCAACTTCAAGGGTCCTAGAATTGTCCATGACAATCCCAACAGCCTTCAGCCTAAAGTTCATACATGTGAAGCTTGGGCCAACTTATATTCCCTGGACATGTTGGATATCTCTGAATCCTGGCTTAAGCTCACTATTCTAACCCATGGAATTGATCTCCCAGGCTGTACTGTGTTCAAGAATGACAGAATAGGGAAAAAAGGCAGCAGTGTCTTGCTTTATATTAGGTCACCCATTAATGCTCATGAAGTCCCTGCCCTGGATCAGTCTCCCTGTGAAGCCATCTTCATGTTCCTTACTCTGGGAGGGACTTGGGTACATTACAATCCCTAGAATGTTGCTCTTCCAGCTCTTACCTGTTACCAGCAGCTGTCTGAGTGACCAGACTAAGAGGGAATTAATTCTGTTAGAAGACTACAATAAGAATTGGTTGACTAATGATGATAAAGAATGACAATCTCCATTATCTGACTTATATTTCACACAGATAATTGGAAAGCCCACCAGGATCAAGAATAGAACTGGTAACCACTGCCTCTTGGACTGGATTCTAGTTAATAGACCAGACAGGAGCAGAGCAGCTAGAATCCTTTCTGACTCAATTTGTGATCACTCGCTGGTGTTGTGCATGGAAAAATAATGTTCCCAGCCCACCCGCAAATCTCATCAAGGCCAGAAACCTCTCAAATGTTATAATAACTCAGTCCTACAGTATCTGGTTACCAGGATATCTACTCATGGTCTATGACCAAACTTTCTGATGTCAACAGTGCACTTGAGTTCTTTGTCCATAATTTTACAAGTGTTCTGAATATGCATGCTCCCATCAAGCAGCGTATGGCAAAAGATCACTGTGCAAGATGGATGGTAATGATCTGTGAAGCAGCACAAAACTGAGAGATAAAGCCTGGGAGTGTTACAAAAAGACCAGTCTAATGTTAGAGTGGCAAGGCTACAGGAACTTAAGAAACATCTGTAAGGCCACTCTGAAACTGGACAAAGGAAATATCCAAAGGGCCTCCAGATTAAATATTTCTCAGACCCTAAAAACTTTTGGGCACAGTTAAAATTCCTATTGAAAGGTTGGTCTAGTGCACCTACTCATGACATCATTGTCAACAAACAATTATTATCTAATCCCAATACTTCAGCATTTGCTTTCAACAAATTCTTTACAGACCTGGGTAGATTTATTTATTTATTTTTTATTTTAGTTTTTGTTGACCAGGTAAGTGCACTAGACAAATTTTGCCTATTTTCAGGCACGACCCGTGGGAGAGGGATACAGATGAATGGCAGCTGACCTTGAACCAGATTAAGCTGTTGGTGGTATTTTTAGTGAATGGGGGGACATTGCCCTGCTCTTTTCAAGAAGTGCCATGGAATCTTTAACATCCACCTGAACTACCACCAGAACAGGCAGATGGGACATCGGTTTAATGTCTTATCCAAAAGATGGCACCTCAGGATACAGCACCCACTTATGCTGCACTACAATGTCAGTATTGGGATTTTACCCCAAGTACCTGGTGTGGGGATAGAACCCACAGCCTTCTGATCTCCCAGCCTCAGAGTCAAGTGTGCTACCTACTGAGCCACTGACACTGTTTAAACTCCCTACCACTGGAAACTCTCTAAGTTTCCAATCCCCTTCCCAATCCATGACCCAGGCACACCAATCCAAATTTCAATTCCAGCTGGTAACATGGAAGGATGTGCTCCAATAGCAGGGATGGATACAAATGGGGGTTTCTCTTGGTTTTGACACTCTTGAGCCTAGATATCTGAGACTTGCAGCTCTGGTCATTGCCTTTCCACTAAAATACCTAATAAATAAATCCCTTATACTGGGCACCATCCCTGATAAATAGAAGACTGCCATTGTGGTCCCCCTTCACAAAGATGGACAAAAAGACCCAGCTGGAAACTTTAGGCTCATCTCCCTGCTATGTTCACTAGCCAAAGTACAGGAGAGGCTAGTGCACAATCAACTACAGGACTACCTAGACCTGCACCACTCCCTCACATGCTGCCAGCATGGGTTTGGGAAAAACTACAGCACAGACACTGCCCTGGGGAGGGTCACAACTGACATCTTAGGTGCAACTGAGTGCAGCAAGGCCACAGGTGCTGTATTCATAGACCTTACCAAGGCCTTTGACTTGGTAAACCATGCACTTCTGCTTGCTAAATTCAGGGCTACAGGGCTAGATGAACTTGCCTGCAGGTAGTTCAAGTCAGTACCTATCAAACCAGAACCAATTTGTCCATTGGCAGGGCTGTTTCTCTGAATACAGAAATATGACTGACAGTGTGTCACAAGGTTCAATTGTGGATCCCTTCCTTTTTTCATTATTCATCAATGACATGCCAGATATATATGTGTGTGTGTGGGGGGGGGGGGCTATCTACAACTCTGTGCAGATGATGCTGTCTTGCACAGATCATTTGCTGATTTCAGCTGGATAAATTCAGAGTTGGGGAATGATTTCAAACTCTTTGAGTCATGGGTCTTGATAAATAAGCTAGTGCTAAATGTTAAAAAAACACAAAACCACACTCTTTGGCTCCAGAAGTTTGGGCATAAAGAGAATGAACCAGCTCAAATAATCCACCAGATGGAGTGCTTAGCTAGCTGTTGTGAGCTCTTTGAAATAGGAGGGGGTAACACTTGACAATGACCTGATCTTCTGTGCCCATGTGGATACTGAGGCCAAAAGAAAACATTACTCACCTTAATAATGTTGTTTCTTCTAATGGAGTCTTGCTGTATTCTGACAAATTGCAGTGAAGTCCAACCTTCGAACTGCCCCGGAGATGAAAGGGTTAACTTTCCATGCCAGGCATGGAACGCTGAGCTCGAGCTCGATTGAGACTCTGTCTGTTGCTGTTTGAACTCAAACCGTCAGATCTTTATGAGCTAAACTCACTGAGAGTCCTGTGTGGAAGTTGTAAACCTACACTAGCCAACTGGCTATTAAATATAATAAACAGATTTTTGGGTTTCAAAACAAAGACTCAAGTCAGGAAACCCCAAAAAATGAAACAAACACAACACCCAGTCACCCAAAGTAAAGGGGTGATAAATAAAAGGTGGGGCCCCTCTTGAGTGCCAACACTGCTACTGCCCACCCACATCCCAAAACAAAGGTTCTGAGAGGGGAAGGCAGGGGGGAAGGTCAGAATACAGCAAGACTCCATTAGAAGAAACAACATTACTAAGGTGAGTAATTTTTTCTTCAAACAACATGAAGTCTTTCTGTATTCTGACAAATTGCAGACTACCAAGCAGTACCTCCATGGAGGAGGGACAGAACCTACCTAGGAAATAGGCTCTGAAGCACTGCTGTGCCAAACCGAGCATCACTTCTAGCCTGGATATCCAGAGAGTAATGCTTGGTGAAAGTGTGAACTGTTTTCCAGGTAGCTGCTTGACATATCTCTAAGATAGGAATATCCCTGGCAGCAGCCAGGGAAGCAGCTGTACCTCTGGTAGAGTGAGCCCTCAGGCCTGAGGATGGAATCTTGCCTAGTTTTTCATAGCAAAATTGAATGCAAGAGACAATCCACCTGGCAATGGATCTTTAGTGGCAGGTTTTCCCTTACCAACCTCACCATAAGTGAGGAACAGTTGGAGGGAGTCAAACCTATGAGCCTTGGTACGCCCTATGTAGTAGCTAAGGGCCCTTTTCACATCCAAACTGTGCAGTCTCCTCTCACCAGAGGAGGAATGGTCAGTGAAGAAAACAGGAAGAGACATAGACTGGTTAAGGTGGAAGTCTGAAACCACCTTAGGTAAAAATGTCCTGTTAGTCCTGAGGACCACCTTATCTCTATGGAAAGAGATAAAATCAGGCTCCACTGATAGGGCTTGTATCTCGCTTATGTGCCTGGCAGAAGTGATGGCCACCAAGAAAACAGTTTTCCAAGTCAAGTACTTAAGCTCTGCTGAGGACAAAGGCTCAAAGGGGGTTGCATAAGCTGAGCTATGCAAACATTTAGGTCCCAAACAGGGGCAGGGTCCCTGAATGGCGGATTGGTATGAAGCAATCCCTTGGGAAACTTAGAGAATACAGGATGAGCTGAAAGGGAAGAAGGCTTATCTGCTGAAAGAAAAGCAGAGACAGCTGCCAGATGCACTCTTAGTGTAGCTGGTCTGAGTCCCAAGCTATTAAGATGAACCATATAGTCAAGGACTGTGGGCAGGCCAGCAGACTCTGGAGAAATATGCTTTCCAGAGCACCATATGGAGAATCTTTTCCATTTGGAGTTGTAAGTGCTTCTGGTGGAAGGCTTCCAAGAAGCCTTTAGGATATCCATAACACCTTTAGAAAGGTGTAAATCAGCAAATTCTAACTCTTCAAGAGCCAGGCCTTGAGATTGAGAGATTTGAGATTCGGATACCAAACCCTTCCCTGAGCACAGGTTAACAGGTTGTGATTCCTGGGAAGAAACAGGGGAAGGTGGACTGCTAAGGACAACAGGAGAGGGTACCAGGGCTGTCTGGCCCAGTCTGGAGCAATCAGAATCACCTTGTAGGGTTGAGACCTGATTTTGATTAACACCTTGAACAGGAGAGGGAAGTGGAGGAAGCATACAGGAACTTCCCTTCCCAATTGATAACTAGGGCATCCAGGGGGACTGAGCCCAACACTGGGGGCCTGCAGCAAAAGAGGGGAAGTTGGTGATTGTCTGGGGCTGCAAAAAGATCTATCTGTGGAGTGCCCCATCTGGTGAAGATCACCTTCAAAACCAGGGGATCCAGTGACCATTCGTGATGGCCCTGAGATATCCTGCTGAGAGCATCTGCCAGGACATTGTCCTTGCCTGAGAGGTGTACTGCTGTAAGAGAGGTGTTCAGGGAATAGGCCAGAGACCATAACTTCATTGCTTCTGTGCACAAGGCCGTAGACCGAGTGCCCCCTTGCTTGTTGATATACCACATTGTGGTGGTATTATCTGTCCTGATCTGAACTACTTTGTTCTGAACAGACTTAGAAAAAGCCTGAAGTGCTAGAAACACTGCTCTGAGTTCTAATAGATTGATGTGAAGCAGAGATTCCTGAGGAGACCACAACCCTTGGGTAGTCAGGTCCCCCAAGTGGGCTCCCCACCCCAAGAGGGAGGCATCTGTAGTAAGGATTAGAGAATGAGACTGAGTGAGAAAAGGAACTCCCTGTCTTAGATTGCCCTGATCCTGCCTCCACTGCAAAGCCTGGATCAGGGTTCGAGTCACTGGAATCAATTTGGTCAGAGGATCCTTTTTCTGAGACCAAAAGGCTCTCAAGTGGAACTGAATGTCCCTCATCTGAAATCTTGCTCCCTGCACCACTGCTGTAGAAGTAGCCATGTGCCCCAGGAGCTGTAGAAAATGCCTTGCTGGTCGAGACACCTGGAGGGTGAATGCAGAGGCCAGTGAAATAAGGATCCTTGCCCTGTACAGGGGAAGGAAGGTTTTTGCCTTTACTGCATCTAGCTCTGCACCTATGAAGGTGAGGAGCTGTACAGGCTCTAGAACTGACTTTGAAAGATTCAGAAGGAAGCCTAGGGAAGTAAGCAGTTGCTGAGTTATCTGTAGGTGTAACTTGACTTGGTCTGGGGACTGGCCTACTATGAGCCAGTCGTCAAGGTATGGGAAGATGGAAATCCTTTTCCTTCTTAGGAAGGCAACTACTACTGCCAGGCATTTTGTGAACACCCTTGGGACAGAGGTTAGGCCGAAGGGCATTGCTCTGAATTGGTAGTGACCTGAGGGCAGCTCGAACCTGAGGTATTTTCGATGGGAGCTTCTGATGAGAATATGAAAATAGGCATCCTTGAGTTCCAGGGAGACTAGCCAGTCCCCTGGCCTTAGAAAGGGTAGAATTATTCCCAGAGTCACCATTTTGAACTTTGGCTTTAAAAGGTGCTTGTTTAAATATCTGAGATCCAGGATAGGCCGCCATTCTCCTGTCTTTTTGGGGGTGAGGAAGTACCTGGAGTACTATCCTCTCCCTTTGTGTAGGGGTGGAACCCTTTCTATAGCTCTGAGAGCCAAGAGGGAAGAGACCTCTGCCTCTAGGGCAAGTGCCTCTGAAGGATTTGCAGGTAGAAAGGATCTGGTTCTCATCTTTGGAAATTTTTTGAAGCTGAGAACCAGTCTCTGGCTTACTACTTCCAGGACCCATTTGTCTGATGTTAAAGACATCCAGTCCTGGACAAAGTAAGCCAGCCTGCCCCCTACAGGTAGTGGAGAATCAGCCCTGGCAAACCCATCAGGGTGCCTGTTTGGCAGGGGCTTTAGGCTGAGGGGTGGAAGCAGGCCTGCTTGTACCCCATCTGCCTCTCCCTCTAAAGAACTCCCTATGAGCATAAGCAGAAGAGGAGGCCTGGGCTTGGTAGAAAGGCCTATGAAAAGGCCTGCCCCTGCCCCTGGGTTGCTGCCTCTGAGGAGTGGCTTGCCTTTCCTTGGCCTGAGCACTCCTATAGGTGGTCCTGTATTCATCCATTTTCTTCATGTAGTTCTCTGTTTGCTCCCCAAACAGAGAATTACTCACAACAGGAAAATCCATGGCCTTAGTATGGGTATCCTGAGACAGGCTAGTACATCTGAGCCAAGCCATCCTACGAAGGACCACAGATGTAGCCATGACTCTAGATGAAACATCATTGGAGTCCACTGCAGCATGGAATTGCACCTTGGATGCCTCAATACCATCAGCAGCCACCTGCTCCAGCTCCTTGGCAAGCTGGCCAGGGACCTGTTTAGCTAAAGCCATTACAGTGTTCCATCTAGATTTCTGATATCTAGCTGTATAGGCCATATAATTGGCCTGCCTGAGTCCCAAGGATGCTGCCATGTATTGTTTCTTTGCCATGGCATCAATCCTCCTGGAGTCCTTATCTGGGGGGTGTGAAGCCAAGGGTATATTAGCCTTATCACGGGCTGCAGCCTGCACTACCCCAACATGGCTGCATTGCTGGGTAAGGAACTCCATATCTGAGCATGACAGAGTATACCTCTTGTCCATTCTCTTATCCACAGGAGGTATGGAATTAGGAGTCTTTAAAATTTTCATTGTCTGTTTCCCAAAAGACTTATGAAGGGGAATAGACAGCCTCCTGGACTCTGGTTATCCTTCATTTCAACATAGTCAGGCTCCTCCTGGTCATCCACAGCTTCTTCCATAGGAAGCTGAAGAATTTCAGCCACTTTCTTGTAAAACATGAAATGGGAGGGGGACTCAGAAAGCCTAGGAGGAGACACTCCTGAAGGTCTGTCTGGGGAGATGTCTGGGTCAATGGGCACATCCAGACTTTCATAATCACATTCACTTTCCTCATACTCTCCTTCCTCCTCCTCTGGTTCATAAAATTCCTCTAAATCATAATCCGGAAACGGTGGAACCGACCGAACCGAGCGCCTTCCTTATGGTGCTGGTTCGGTCGGAACCGGGGATAGCGACTGAACAATTTTTATCGCTTTAGCTATTTCATCAGCAGTAGGAGAAGAAACTTTTGGATCCACACCGGCTGATTTATCCCTTCTTGTTCTCTCCACTGGAACCGATTCCTCGGAATCGGTTCTCCTTTTGCTCAAGAAGTTTCTACTGGTAAGAGGGGGATTCCTTCTGGTTTGGTTGGAACTGGAACGGTTGGCCATCCGGTCAGCGGACTTTTGGCCTCCTTTCCTGAGCCTGCCAACTCTTTTTCTAGGGTAGCTGTAGGAAAATTTTACAAATCTGGCAGTCTGAATCGGGTGGTCAAACCCCAGACAATAAACACAGGTGGTGGGATCAGCCTTAGAAAGACTTCCCACACACTACAGTGTTGAAACCCAGTGGGCCCGGTTTTCTTTTTGGGTTTCTCGGATATGGCTAGTCCTCAACTAAAACGTACTTTTTTGGCAACTGCCAGGCAAGACACCTTATCGTTCCTGACCGTGTTCATGGGTCGTGGAAAACATAATAAATCTGCTTTTTAGAACCAATAAGAACCAGTAACCACACCTAAAAGTAGAAATAAAGACTTTTAACAACCTGATCGGTTCAAACCGAACCGATCCCACGTTTACAAGTTCCACACAGAATAATAAAAGTAAACCTATCTAGTACTCATGAATACCACAGACAGAGACTGAACTGATAGGCTGCTGTTTAAATTCGGTCGAAAACCGAGAAAAACGGTATTTTAACCAACAAATTGAACTGAGCAAAGGAGAAATCTCCGGAGTGACTGTTCAGTGAGGCAGAGTAAAGAATCTGATGGTTTGAGTTCAAAAAGCAACAGACAGAGTTTCAACCGAGCTCCAGCTCAGCGTTCCATGCCTGGCATGGAAAGTTAACTCTTTCATCTCCGGGGCAGTTCGAAGGTTGGACCTCACTGCAATTTATCAGAATACAGCAAGACTTCATGTTGTTTGAACAATACAACAGAAACTCAACTACTGTACTGAACCTTACCCTACCTATTTAGAGACGCCCAGCTAGCTACTGCAAGCAGCACACTATTCCCAATCCTTCTCTGTAGAAACATAGAATGTGATGGCAGATGAGGACCGCCTGGCCCATCGAGTCTGCCCATTTTCCCTACCTTCTACAGCGTTCCTTGCTTACCCTTTCTTCCCTTCTGCTAGGTTTCCCTTATGACTATCCCACACATTTTTTAATTCCTTCACTGTATGTGCCCCCACCACCTCTTTGGGGAGGCTGTTCCAAGCATCCACCACCCTTTCCATAAAAAATACTTCCTCACATTACCTCTGATTCTTCTTCCCTCCAGCCTCATATCATGACCCATAATTTGTGAGCATTTTCGTTTCTGAAAGAGGCTCCCCTCCTGTACCTTATTTATACCCTTGAGGTATTTAAATGTCTCTATCATATCCCCACTCTCCCGTCTCATCTCCAGTGAATACATATTGAGGTCTTTTAGCCTCTCCTCATATGGCTTCTGGTGTAGCCCATGCACCATCTTTGTAGCCCTTCTCTGGACAGCTTCCACTCTGTCTATGTCTTTCTGGAGATGTGGCCTCCAGAACTGGACACAGTATTCCAGATGAGGTCTCACCAGTGATCTGTAAAGTGGCATCACTACCTCCCTTATTCTGCCAGCGTTGCCCCTTCCCATGCACCCCAACATCCTGTTTGCCATTACAGTTCCAGAGCTGGCTGTATGGTGCACCACTTAGGGTAATACAATCACCTCCATCAACTGTTATTCCATAGCCTCAGAGCAGTAGTGAAATACTGTTTCTTTTTTAATTGTATTTTTAGTAGCACAAGCATGTCTTAACGGATTGGGCTGGCAACAGTTTATTAGTGATAATCAGGAGCTGCTGATGAAAGCCACATCACAGCTGTCCAAAAACACACAATTCATTTAATGTAAGAAATATTTTTTTAAATGTGCTGTACTTATTATGGTTTGGGAACATGTGGGCAGAGAGAGGTGAACGAGCGAGGAGGCGGGTAGGGGAGACAAATGAGCAGGCAAGTAGATGAGCGAGCGAGTGGGGAGAAACAAGCTGACAGCCTATTGTGTCTGCAGTGAGCAGGTGGATACATGGATGAGCTGGTGGGGAGAGACAAGCTAGCAGCTCCTTGTGTCTTGTTCTTTTTGGAACCATACAGTATACTATATAAAATAGTATAAGGACAACCATGCACAAACAAGGACTGTGTTTCAATCTCAGGGTTGAGATGACATCAGGACCTCTCGAGCTTTGCTCTCGAGGTCCCTGTGATGTCATCTCAACCCCTTGATGGAAACATAGCCTTGTTGTGTATGGTTGTCCATACACTATTCTATATATATGTGCGTGTTGCCCTAAGATGGCCTGCACTAGATTTGAATATGAAGTTCTCATTGCTTTGCCTAACCTTTAAGCTGTCTAAAGTTTTTACCCCTCCCAGCCTTGAGGGTGTCTTCAAGCCCAGGACACATCAAAGATGTCTCCACTCCACATCCAGCCCACTAATGGAAACCAAAGGGAAACCTCAGCTTTAGGTAGATGTACCTTCTCCTTTACTGCCCCAACCCTGTGGAACAATCTCTCGAGCAAGATCATAAGCTGTCCCATTCTAACATCCTTTAAAAATAAGCTTAAGGCTTACTACTAAGCAATCATTCAGTGTAGAAGTAACTGCTGAGGTCCTGCCTACCTAGTTCATGACCTACCCATATTTGTAAAAAACTTGTTGAAAGCAGATGCTGAGGTGTTGGGATCAGGTAATAATTTTCCATCAGTGATGATGGCATAAGTAGGTGCACTAGGCCCGGAAGCCTACTGTCATCCTTGGCAGAACTTGATGAACTCCTGCTTCTTGCACAATGTATACAATTTGTCTTTCACTCATTGGGCCAGATTTTCAAAGGCCGTAGACTGACGGAAGGTGCTTGCTTCAAACAGGTCTGATTCAAAGGCACATTGTTCCAAGGGCTGCACCAAGTGCTATTTTCAAAGGCAGCCTGTGTCACCCAGCAGACTGCCTGTGCCAATGTGTGCCAGTGCCTGCCTTGCACCATGAAAGTGGCTGCTGCATGACACAAGGGGGCTTGCGGCAGACCCAGACTGCCGCAGCCCTCAGATTCGGACTTTCAAAGACCACCCCAGGAACTAAGTGCCAAGTACTCTTAGACCAACGAAGGGCTGGTCTAATGGTACTTGGACAGCTCCTGGGAGGGTCATCCGGTATATGCCACTGTGTAGCCTGCCCAATCCATCCACAATGGGTGCTCTGTGGTGATCCAGTGGCCCCCCCACCTTGACTGTCCATGTGCTGGACTTCACCCCCCGGTGCCCTCCCACTCGGCACATAGTGCCCACAACCCAGCACACCCCCATCCATACCCCAGTTTCGGGGACTGGCACAGGCCTCCTCACCCTACCATGACCAGCCACCAAAGAACTGTCAGTGTGCATACTGTATACAGTATACGGTACACACATTGACAGTGCATTCATGACCAGCCATGGTGGGGTGAGAGGAGAACTGTCTATCTCTTTGAATCCGGAGGCATGGTGGCAGGGGGTCAGACAGCATTATGCCCCCATATGTGGGTGCCGCAGACAACCTGCTGCCATTGCGGCATTCTGGGTAGTTGCACCATCCATTTGGTGTAGCACCACCTTTGCCATATGCTGCTGGACTTTGGCGCTGGGACCCTGTGGGATAGAAATTTGGGTGCAGGGTCCCGGACACAACTGCACTTGGCGCAAGCTGCCATTGTCGCAGCTTGCATTGGGGCTTTGAAAATCTGACTCATTGTATTTAATTATTTTATTGGGACTAAAAATGTACTTTGGATTATAGAAACAGAATTTGATGGCAGATAAGGATCGCTTGGCCCAACCAGTCTGCCCATCATTGGATCAATGCAATCTTTCTGTTATTCTGCCTACCCTGTGTGCATTTTATGAGCAATCTGTCTATACTAAGAATTTATATAAAATGGAAGCTACTGAACTATGTAAACTAGGGATGAGCGAATCGGTTAGTCGAAAATATGAACCAACCCGAACATGCCAAAGAGTTCGGAAACGAACGGCTTCCAAACACTTGCGGCTGTTTGAATCAGTTTGGATGGCTCCTATCATGGGAAGTGCAGCATGAGACATGCCAGAGCAGGAGGAACCCACAGGAGGGATCAGAGACAAGACTCTGGTCCCTTATTGGATGGCCGAGCTGTCCATCTCTCTAAGGTGGCACCCGACTGGGTTGCTGCTCTAGCAACGCAAGTGGTCCAACTTAGAGCTATGCAGAGGAATCAGGAGGTTGGAGAAGTAGCAACATCTTCTCTTGGCTGCTCCTTGCATTGTGGATCACCAAATCGACTGTTTTCTTCTGTGCTTGTACTGCTTGCATTTTTTTTGCCCCTTGAGCAAGTGAAGAAGTCCTCTGTCAGTCTGCCACTTCCACCAAAAAAAAAAAAGCAGAATTTTTTTAACTAACAGAAGAACTTAAGGGAGGAAGGGATTGGGAACTTGGGGAAGTTGGGGATGGGGAGTTGGGGATCCAGGAGGGGACTGCCAGAAAGGACTGGGTGTGGGACTTGGGAGGGAGTTGAGATTGGGGTGGGGACTGGACTGGGGACTGGGGAGTACAATGTATAGGAGAGGAGACTTGGACAGGGGATATTCATGAACATGAACATTGAATGATGAGCCAGGATGGAACTTGGAGAATGAGACTGATGGCAGCTTGTAAGAACTAGAGTGCTGTGTGTATAACATCTGCCAGCCTGCCATCAGTGCACTAGTGCCACTTCTTGCATACTGTCTGTGTGACCCCACCGTGTCAGAGAGGGTTAGGCCAGGCTGGGTCCCCAGAATCTCTGTGGGTATACTAGCAGCAGTACCTGCAGCATCACCCTTAGCATAGGTGGTGTGTGAAATAAAATCTGCCAAGACTACTAGCCAGTCATCAGTGCACCAGTGTCACTTCTTGCATACTGTCTGTGTGTCCCCCTCAAGAAGTCAGTCATCTGTCATCTTCCTCCCTGTGCTCACTCAGCAGAGTATAAGTGGGCAGGGCATTCCATCACATCACATGGAATAAAGAAAAAAAAAATCCTTGAAGGGGAAAAGTACTGTGTTAGAGAGGGTTAGGCCAGGCAGGATCCCGCAGAATCTCTGTGGGTATACTAGCAGCAGTGCCTGCAGCATCACTCTTAGAGTAGGTGGTGAGTGAAATATAAATTTTGTGTGTGTGTGTGTGTGTAATAAAATCTGCCAGCCAGTTATCAGTGCACCAGTGCCACTTCTTGCATGCTATCTGTGTGACCTCTCTCCCCCCCGGCAAGACGTCAGTCATCTATCATCAGGGAAATACAGCCATAGGTATTTCAAATTTTCTGGGACAATTGTTTGTGGAAGCTCAGTTCCATTCAGTTTCTGGTGCTCTGAGAAGCATTGCCAGTGCCAAGTTCATGACTCATGTCATGTCACAATGAATCACGTTCTTCATGGTCATAATGAATCACACCACTTCAGTTTTTTTGTTGCAACCCTGTTTTTGTTTTTTTAAACTTCGGTTTCAGGATCAGGACACCCAGTTATCATGTCACATCACTCACGAGCCTTGGTCCAGTACGATGCTTCTGTTAGTGTTCATGTTTTGTAGGATGCCCTACTAGGAGATGGACTTGAATCTTTGTCCTCACAATCCGGCTATATTTAATCCAGTAGATATAATTTCAGACCCAACATTGTAGCAGTTCAGGGAAGTACAGCCATAGGTATTTAAAATTTTCAATGGCAACTGTTTGTGGAAACTCAGTTCCATCCAGTTTCTGGTGCTCTGAGAAGCTCTGCGAGTGCCAAGTTCATGATTCATGTCACATCACAATGAATCACATTCTTCACGTTCATCATGAATCACGCCATTTCAACTTTTTTTGGTGCAACCCTGTTTTTTTGTTTTTCTTTTAATCTTCAGTTTCATCATGAATCGGGACACCCAGTTATCATGTCACGTCACTCACAAGCCTTAGTCCAGTATGATGCTTCTGTTAGTGTTCACGTTCTTCAGGATGCCTAAATGTTGTGTTCCATATTGAGAACCATTGCTGATCATAATTGGTGACACACATTACAAACACATTGCCCCCTTCTACAAAAAGTCATACTCAGTAGACTGGTTTAAGAAAAATAGAGATCTGGGACTTGTAAGTTTCATAAGCTGTATAACAGGTATTTTTAGCATTAGCCTTTTGTAAGATGCACTACTAAAGTAATAGTTTAAAGCAGCGATCACCACTAAATTCATCTAATGAATGTTTAAATTGGTCCATGGAGTTACATGTTACCACAGTTATTGGTAACGAGTTCCATTGTGACACTACTCGCTGAGAAAACCATCCACCTCTCTGATTCTTGAAAAAAAACTTTCACCTCTAAGCTGAAATGTGTGCCTTCTATTTATTTTTAGATCTTGTCTTCTGTCCAACCCCACACATTTCCAGAAGTCTTTTTCCTTAAATGTCTTATATACCAGGCACATATCCACTCTGTACCTTCTATATTGCAAGGAGTACAGTCCTGTGTGTTTTAGTCTTTCCTCATCTGGACAATCCCTCATTCCATGTAATAACTTTGTCGCCCTTCTCTGCACACCCTCCAACCTCCTAACATCCCTCTTGAGGTATGGAGACTAAAAATCTGCATAGTACTCCAAGTGTGGCAGCACCAGTGATTCATACAAGGGCACCACCACCTCCCTAGCCCTGCTCCTAATATTTTTCCTTATTGCAGCTAGTATGGTGTACCCCTTTTTAGCTACATTGATGCAATGGTGAAAAGAAGACAATTCATTTGTTATCTGAATTCCTAAGTCCCTTTCAGAATCAGTTTTCTGTAATTTGTGCCCATTTATTGTATAATCAAAACCTCAGTTATTTTTACCGAGGTGCATGATTTTACATTTATTCAAATTAAACTTCAATGTTTTTTCACCTGCACTTGTAGCTATGATATCAGTGTTTTCCTGAAATGTGCTGGCATCATTTTTATTAAGTATTAATGCCACAATCTTTATATCATCTGCAAATTTGGTTATCCATTCATTAGATGTACAAGTGATGGATGTGATAAGTATGGCAAAGAGCACTGGACCCAGCACAGATCCCTGAGGGACCCCACTAGATATA
Source organism: Neoceratodus forsteri (assembly GCA_016271365.2). NCBI lineage: Eukaryota > Metazoa > Chordata > Ceratodontiformes > Ceratodontidae > Neoceratodus > Neoceratodus forsteri. Next base: position 1,115,150,549 of record CM028131.1, read on the forward strand.
AATACGCAGCCAGACATGTATCGTTTTATAAGACCCTCTGTCTTCTGTTAGTTAGCCAAGTTGCTATCCATCTGACAATACTATTGTCTACCTTTAATTCATGTCGGGGTATTAATCATTTCTTGATGGGAGACATAATGAAACACCTTTTCAAAGTCTATAAACAGACTACCCACAGGTAGAGTCCTATCCAAAACTTTACACACAGGGTTGTACAAATTAATCAGATTTGTTAAACAAGACCTTCCTTTTTTAAAACCGTGTTGGTATATATCTATTAAACCATTTTCTTGTAGATATAGCTCTAATGCATCTCTGATAAAAGACTCTGAGATTTTACCCAGGATTCTAGTCAGGCTAATAGGTCTATAATTACTACAGGATGACTTAGCCTTTCTTTATGAATTGGTACCACATGTGCTGTTTTCCAGTCTTCAGGTAGTTCACCTTCCTGAATGGACCTTTGAAAAATAGCCTGAATTAGACTGCAAAGCATTGAGGCCAATTGTTTTAATAATTTCAGGTGTATTCTGTCAGGACCTGCAGATTTATTTGCAGCCAACTTATCTGGTTTCTCTTTTACCAGTTCTGGTGCTACAGAAATTGGACAGTCATTACTGTTACTGATAGTATTTGCAATGTGTGCTTCTTTTATATAAAAACTCTCAAAATAAGTTTTAAATTCCTCAGCCATGTCCTAACAGTCAGTGATCTTAATGTTTCCCCATATGAGAGGTCATATGCTGTTATTATTTGGTTTTAGACTACCTATATAATTGTAGAAGGCTTTTTAATTATCTATCACATGGGTAAGCAGTTTAGGTTCCAGATTGTTTTTTGATTTTTTTATTTCCTTTTTTAGTTCTCTAAGTTTCTTTTTATATTTTTCTCTGTATGTTCTCGTACCATCTTTCCTAGCCTTCTTTTGGAGTCTGTTTTTAGCTTTTATTAATTTATGAATTTTTGCATTAAACCATACAGGAATTCTTCTTCTTGAATTAATATTTTGTTTTTGTGGGGATTTAAGATTCTAAAAGATTGTGAAGGAAAGACTTAAATTCATCCCAGATTTGAATTACACTCGAGCCTTCAAATTTCTTATTCCAATCAATTTGTAATATCAGACTTGCCTGTCTTTGGAACATATCATCGTTATCCTGGGGTGGGTGGGAGGTGCAGCCAGTACATGACATGATTGTACTGGTAGCAATTGTGGCAGACAAGTTCCTGATCTCACACACAGTCGCTTTCTCATTCTGAAGAGATCATTTAGCTAAATGTGCCTTAACCAGATTGATTAAAATTTAAAAAATTTTGCTTATCTCTGTTTTTCACCTTGAGGCTTATAGTAATGGTAGTATCAATAGTGAAGTGCTGACTTTTGGACTGCTTAGTGCTCTGTCTTTTTTTGCCATTTTGCTTCTAGTCATGTTCCATACTGAGAGCCATTGCTAAACAAAAGTGGTGCTAAACATATCCCCTTCTACAAATAGTCAGACGTGGGATACTGGAAAAAAAATAGAGATCTGGGACTTGCCTGCCTTCGGACCAAATCATCGCCATCCTCCAGTAGGCACATCCACAGTCACATTATTCACTTCTCATTATTCACTCCTCATCTTGTTTCACTACTCATGTTGTTCAGTACTACTAAACGGTACTCATATTGTTTAGTACTACTAAACGGTGGTTTAATTGCTTTTTTCTGTAGATATGTTGATTAAAAGCTGTTTAAAATGATTTACTCAAATACAGTTACTGTATCATAAAAACATGAAGATTATAAAAGGTTCAGATAAGCATCCAAACCTTTTTTTTGTTTATCAGCACCTTTAAGAAACTCAGAACCTTTATAGGGTCTCCCATCTCTAATGTAAATAGTTTATTTTGAGCATTGTTCCCTACTGGCATGCAGTGTAAATAACTAATTTCTAGATATACTAATGCAATCGCATGCTTATTTGTAAAATTTCACTTGTGCTCATCTATATTATTATGTACCATTTGTCATCTTGTATGTAACTAATCCCTGGACACCCTGAAAAAGGGACATGCTGTCCCAGTGACTCTACTCTGTTATCAAAATTCAAATAAAGAAATCAGAGAATTTGCCTCTCAGGACAACACTCTGGGTTCTGCCTTACAACCAGTTGCCAGTCCACTTAAGTTTGTCCTCGCCCATGTCCTGTTTTCTCTCACCTTCTGACAAGCCTCCTGTGAGGCATCAAATCAAAGGCCTTACTGAGAATGTCTACTACCTGCCTCTTGTCACCATCTGTGTTACTGAGCTGAATTAAATCAAGTATGGTTTGCACACACTTCCCTCTATAAAACCTTGATGATTTCTGTCCATCAGACTATTTATATGTTCACGTGATTTTATAGCAGCTCTTACTAGAACAAATTAACCAGTGCAGAAAAGATTAACCTTCTGAACCTTTGAAAGTGTTTGGCGCACCCAGGCACTCCCTGGGTCATCCCTGAAAATGGGAGCTTTGCATTCCAGTGACGTTACCATAGTAAACAAAAAAAACTGACTAATGTACCCTTAAAAAAAAAACTATGTTCTTTTCATTTCAGTTAACTAACAGGCTTAAAGACCCTAAAGGTTCCCAAGTCAGTTCCTACCCCAGCACCACCTCCACTGGTTCTTTGGCCTCTGCCTGGGCCTAATCTTGCTTCTACAGTAGCCTATCCACCTCTGGTGGAATCAGTAGTACCTTGCCAAAATTGTCTCCACCTCTACCCCCATTAGCCTGCTGCCTCCGGTGGGTCCCTTAGGGGCTGTGTGCATTTTGTCACCTACTATTGGGGTGGGCAGTTTGCAGCTGGACAGCAGGACTGGCTCAGGTGTGACCCCTCGAGGGCACCTTGACATACAGTTGCTAGATGGTCCTACTCAGCTGTCTCATCTGGACTCCAATTTGTCTGATTCATATGAGAACATTTAGGAGAACATGGATACATCAGAGGATTTTGAGTCTTTCTCCCAACTCATCAATGGGAACTCATCTTTCCTTGATAACCTCCCTGCTCGAGATGGCTACAGCATTTGAGGCATCACAGACAATCTCAGGTGATGCTTTCCAGCTTCAGGATCCTGTTACACACATTTCAGGGCTTCTGCTTTATTGGCGCTAGAGATGAACAAAGTTGTCAAATTTGTTCCATCAAATAATTCACACATTTCAGCAAATTTGCAAAGCTGGGGACTGCAATTCACCTTGTTAGTCACCAGGCAGATTGACCAAATTTCACCTGGCAAATGGCCAGTTCACTGGCGAATAACAAAGCGATGTTGCTTAATATTCCCCATACACCCCCCCACTAGCATACTTTGTCCCTTCTCCACTCCCACAAACATCACACTTCTTTCTGCTGTGTCAGTAATAGGGAGTCCCTTCCCCCCACCCACATGTCAAATACACCTCCTCTCGTCCCTCAACCCAAGTCCCTGGTATTTCAGTTTTATTCCCAGTCCCCCACCCAACCCCCCTCTGATCTCCAGCACCCTCCTCCCCCAATGAGCACTCACAAAGTATTAGCTGTCTGCCAATAAAGAAAATGGTCCCCTAGTGCAGAGTGTCTGCTCTGTTCAGTGCCAACTCCCAACTCCTATCTCCAAATGGCTCTAATGAATGCATGGTGATGTCTTGGCTTCTAAATAAACCTGATAGGTTGAAAATTGAACCAATCAGGTTTTACTAGGAGCAAAGACATCAGCATTCATTAATTTGTACCATTTTATCAGACAAGAGCACGGGACTCAGATGAGTCAGCGGTGAACAAAGCAGACATTCTGCACCGGGAGACCATTTTCTTTATTCACAGCCTATATGTTGTGGTGCCTGTTGGGGGAGGAGGGGAGGTAGGAAGCAGAGTGGGGTTGGGGACCAGAGCAGTAGTGAAGGATTCCAGTATCTTTAGTGCAGCTGATGCTTGTAAGGAATCAGATTTGTGGCTCTGCTATTGCACAGTTTTCCACTGCCACTAATGAGAGTGATCCTGACTGTGCATTCAAAGCTTCAGTGGCAGCCCTGGGAGAACTGTACAATACTGTGACAATGGAACCACAAAACTGTTGGCTGCAAAGATGATTTTAGGGAAGGAGCTTTTGTAGATCAAGACCTTTGGAGCCAATACCTTGTTTACACACCACAGCAGCAAGGGGGATGTTTGCTGGTCCAGGGGGTGTCAGTGAGGGGGTTATTTTTATTTATTTTACATTCATGGGTGGGAGGAGGGTCAGTTTCATAGCTCAGTGTGTGGGGGAGAGATTGCTTTTCAGTTATTTTAAAAATATTTGCAGGCAAAGTTGGCTGGTTCAGTTGAAGAATTCACAAATCATTCACAAATGCAAATCAGGAGGATTCGCACTGGCTTCACTGGTGGATTAAAAATTTGCAACATCTCTAGTCAGCACCCATCAGGTAGATTGTAGACAGTATGGCCCAGGTCTTTCCACATGCAGTTCTGATACTTCAGTAGATACGCTTTGTAATTAGCAAATAAGCAAGCCAAGGTGAAAGTACATTTACCCATAATGTTCTGGATTATTTGTCAGGAAGTCTGGTACTCATACTCTGCAGGGCCCAAGACCTGTCACAGTCAGGCTCAGCCATGATAACAACAGAGTCAGTATCAGGCTGAATGAAATATTACTGTATTTACTGCCCCTAGGGGCCAAATACTGCTTATTTGCTTCCCTAGGGATGGCTAGCAAGCTACTAGGTCTGTGCCAGGCAGTCAGGATTGTGTTTGCCAGAGCAGCATAAATGGGAGGGAAGGTTATGAAGAAGGCACGTTCATCCTCCAGAAAATCACAAAGGTACTTTGAAGAATACTCCTCCTGAAGTCAGAAACTTAAAGTCTCCAGGAACTGCCACATTAAAGTCTGCCATGGGGACTGTGTGACACTGAGCAAGGGTCCTCAGGAGGACAGCAAGGCCCATACAAGTAACATTCTCTCTTGGAGGAAACAGTAGAACATGCTGTATCATCCAACTCCAAGTGGCAAAAAGATCAGGGTCCTCTTCTCCTACTCCTCCCCCTAATCCAGAAAGTCAGGATTGTATGCCTCATCCTCCTCTTCCTCTAGGGAAAGAGGCAGGGGAGTCATTGACCTAAGAGGAGGGGCCTTAGAAGGTACTGCAAGACAAGCCAGCAGTACTGGAAGTAGTGGTTGAGGGAGTTACCTGCATTACTGACTGTGGCAGACCCAGCAATAATCTTTTTATTGTGTCCTTAGAATTCTGCCAAAATGTCAAGTGGAACACCACTGATGGGTGAGGGCACTGATGATAATGGGACTGCTCCAATTGAAGGCAACAGTAGGTAAGGGTAGTGAATGTAAAGACTGGCAACTTCAGTTCTGCTTTGATTTGGAATCCCTGTCTTAGGTTCTGCTTTAACACTTTGGCCAAAGACACTTCAAGCTCTTTCTATTCGGGTTTAGCAGGCTACAAGTAGGGGTAATTGGCACCCCTCAACCACCCCTTGCCCACCTCGGTAAATCCCAACCTCTTCCACCTTCCCCTGGTCCTGCAGTCAGATTTAAAAAAAAATTCAGACTGCACCTAGCACAAGGCCCGAGGCATAGACTATATTTTTTATATTTAGAAAAAGTTCTTAAGAGAGAGGGAAATGACAGAAGTGGTGAAGGGGTGGTTATGGTGTTAACCCTAGTCACCTGGGAAGAGCTAAAGTGTTTTTAGATCTTCATTAACTGGATAAAAGTCAAAGTGATCCTAAAGTGGACCAAAACTTTGACTGAGGTGAATCAAAGGTAAAAGTGCAGAATTTTTGCACATTCACCAAATACAGGTTTGGCATTGCCTCATCCTTACCAATGAGATTGCTTATGTCCATGGTGTCGTCTGGACCACACACATTGATAAAATTCCTAGGGCTCTCTTAGAAGGCTGGGGTACCTTGGATATTGGATCTGAGCCTTTTAAGTTAGGGGTTCTGGCCTTCCAGAGGCTGAACCAGCCTGTTTTGCTGGGGTACTGGGAGCATTTTTTGACTTGCCATTAACTTTAGAGAGTACTAACCTGGATTGATGATGGGTGGAAGAGCAGCACTGCTGACTCAGCAAGGATGAGTGGTCTGACTGCTGTCTGCATCAGTGGCTCTCTGTTGATGAGAAATATTCCAAACTAGCCAACAGTCTTTGCTGATGACAATGATGTTGATTTATGTGAGGACCTCAGGGTTCCTTGCCTTTCCTGTTGACAATTCCTGTGTTTTAACTGTGTCACTGATGGGTTCAGCAACTTGCTGGGCACTGCAATATTCTCGTCCATTTTCTCAAAAAATGCTCCAGAACTTTCTGCCTATACCTCAGTGTAGCCTAGTTAGAGCACTGGAAGATGTTGCAGGCTTTTAAGTGATGGGATAGGCATCAACAACAAATGCACAATTCGTGGGTGTCCTCACAGTAAATCAGCTTTCCCAAGCAACAGTGGCGAAAAAGGACCTTACTTAGCAATGACATTCACAAGTGATCAATTCCCTAAAAATAGCTGCCAGAAAAGAAATAAATTCTGACAATGAATACTAAGTGATGGAAAAGTAGCTTCTACTGGTCCAGTGTTCACTCTTTTGATGACAGGAGAAAAAAAATCGGCATTGTTGGGCCCTCAACATTATTTAGGTGACACTATGACTATGATTTCATCCTGCCACTGCCCCTCCTCAAAATCCCCCTTGCACATTCAAAACACTTTGCTCCCAACTCTGGTTGCACTCAATACCAACCACCCCAGCCAAGACAGGTGCTTAGAGTACTACTCCACTTACCTCACAAATAAACTTCTGTGTCAAGATCCAAAACTACAATACCAGATCCATTATCTGGTAATGTACATAATACCATAGTAATATGGTGACATATTTAAGGTTGGAAGGGACTTCTGGTCCATTATATCATACCCCCATGCTTCACAAGCAGGGATGAAATAAGTATGCTGAGCAGACAAGTAACTCTTTATAGGGATTCCTTACTCACTCTACTACTCAGGGCACCTGATGAGTCTCTTGGTAAACTGACATTCATCAAGGCTTGCCTAAAAAGCCTGCACTGCAGAATTTAGAGACATTTTTATATCAGAGACTCCCTGACACATGTCTTTAAATTAACAAGTCCGGGAGTTTATATCAGAGACTCCCTGACATACCTCTTTAAATTAACAAATCCTGGGAGACTCCCTGACATACTTCTTTAAATTATCAAGTCCTGGGATCTTTTGGACTGTTCGTCAGGCTGCTTGCCTAATTTTGTGTTTTTGGTTTTCCTGCAAAGCATTTCTGAAATTTCAGCAGAGTTCGTATCTGAAGAGTCAGACAGAGCAGTAAGGCAAAGCCTTCAGAAGGAGCTGGCATGGGAATTGGAGAGACAGCCTCAGAGAAAGATAACATCAGGCAAGCGGTACTTGCTGTTGACCTAACTAAGTGCTTTTTACAGATGTCTGTCTGGTGTTTCCTTTTTTGGTAGATAGAAAATCTGCACTCTCCCTTACCCTACGATAAGGCATACGATTTGTATATTACAGTATAATGGCTTATTTTTGCATTAGTTTTATTTTGTGCTCTGGAGAGTGCCCGGTTATGCGTGCAAAATTATTTCTGCATGACACACTCTATTCACTCTCTGGCTGAAATGTACAAATAAAATGATGCACTCACCAGAGATAGGTGAAAATAAATTTGTAAAACAGTGTATGCCAGGGAAAGCAGCACAGTCAACTCATCTGTGTATCACCTCTCACAGGAGGCTTATCAGGGGTGGAGTTAACTGAAATGCACAGGTTTTAAATATGCAAATCAGTCATGTAAATCTCAGTGTGAAAAATTTACACACAATAAATGGAGTGCATACGATTAGTGTTAGTGTAACATAATGTGTGCATAAATCTATAATGTGTATGTACTAAATATAATCGCTGTTCCACAAACATTGCAACTACAAACATCACAGCAGCAGGTATTATTATTATTGTTTTTTTAAACTAATTAAAATACATAATTATTGTACTAAGACATTTTCTTAGTACCATGAACAAAAACTGCAGAAGAGCTCTGTTTGAGACCAGGGTTTCATTGCTTCCTATCAAAGCCAATGTACAAAAACACCTTAGTATAATTATGCAGAAATCCTTAACTCAATAAGCTCAAGGTGGTCATTTTGAATAAGATTAAACATAGAGCATTTCAGCTCAAGCCCACATGAAAATTCAACCTTTAAACTAATCAACAGATAGGGAGATGGAACAAGAACCTATGCAGATGCTGCGGACCCTTACCATAGTAGTGTGATGTAAAGCAAAAACACGAGGGGGGCTAATTTTCAAAAATATATTTTTTTCGGCATCCTAATGGTATACCTGTGCCCCAATCCAGACCAAGCCCCCTCCCCCCACTGCCATCACCCAACTTACTATGAATTTACTGCATATTCCCATGCCTGTTCCTATGGCTTGCCACCATGGTGGGGTGCATCAGGACCCCCAACTGCCAGTGAACAGGATCTGGTTTTGGGGAAGCTGCCATGTCACCAGTGCAGGGTCTTTGAGGGGACACGGTCCATAATTCAGCTCCAGGATCACTGATTTTTCCTCCTTTTCTCCCTGGCCCCGAGACATTGACATGGGGAGTAATGCAAGCATGCACGCAAGTGTGGTATGCACTATGCACCAGTATCTTCCTTCCCACTGAGCCCTTCCTGAGTACTGTGTCACCTGTGGTCACCCAGGTAGCAGTCATGCACCAGAGCTGGCAGCCTTCCCTCCCTGGATGACAGAGTCCTCAGGGATGCTCAATCCTCCTCCTCCTCCAGCTGGTCCCTGATGACCCATGCTCATTCCTGAATGTGGCTTGCCAGCATCGTGAGCATTAGCGTTACCGCTGTGCCAATGGGCTGGCTTCAAAAAAGTAATTTAAAAAGAAAAGTAATATTCTGATCAAACAACATGAGGAGCAAAGGGAAGCATTTTTTTATACACTGTAAATTAGAGAAGCATCTAGTTGGTCCCTAAAACACCCAGTGTGCCACCTTAAAAGGCTTCATCAGGGAGTGGGGAGCTGTTTCCCTGGCTCTTGAGGAATCCTTTTTATGCGACTTGCTGGAGTGCTACATCTTCACAAGTGATTGCCACACTGAGTAGCACCACATTTTGTAGCTGCATTTCAGCCATGTCAGACAATTAAAGCTACATTTACAGCACGTCTCTGGATGCTACTTGATGTTATTATCTCTAGTGAGGGCAGCTGACATCCTGACAAGTTGTTTCAGCCAATCAACAATCTGGACTTTCTTAACCCATTTTATGTAGAGCTTGATGGCATGGATGCACAAATGGGCTGATTGAATGTTGAGTGTGGAAGGAACAATTGATAGGATTGAAATTGACTGAATGAGGACTGCTGAGAAAATGACTGATATTGATAGTGAACTAATGACAAGGTACTGAAAATATGACCTCATATCAAAGGCCAAAATCACTGGTAAAACATGGCTATTATGAGCAGGAAAGTAGGAAGTTGTATTAAAACTAAGACTATGGTGATGATGCTGAAACAGACTGATTGATTAAGGCTGACTGAAATGACTAAGTAAGAATGGGAGCATGTGTTTGACTAGAGCCAGGTGAACACAATGAGAAGGAGTGCATTGGAACTGAGAGAAAAGTTTCAGATTGCTTGGTATGGACAGCAGGTAGAACAGACTGAGAAAATACAAACTAAATACAGCAGCATGACACAGACATGATATAAAAACAGTGAGCACACCAAAAAACAAAGAGTTCAATGAGGACATGAGTGCAGCTTGAGTGACTGACTTAGGAAAAGAAGGTAGCACAATGCCACAGCATGGGAAGGCAGAAGGACAAAATACTAATGGCTGCAGAGACAAACATATGACCACAAAACTGGGTTCCTGTTAAACAAAATCTCTAACAGATGCAGGGAGAAAGGCACTCCAAGACAGTTCTGTGGCACTTAACCTGAAGACCCAAATTTAATATTTATGTTGTTTTAACACAATACTCAGAGTACAGTGTACTACATTAAGTGCACAAGTACATAAAAATACAAAAAATAAACTGACCTGACCACCATAGAACAAGTCCCGGCACTTTCAGAACTGAACCTCCTTCTCAAGGGGCCCTCAGAGTGGCTGACCTAGGAAAAGAAGGAAGCACAATGCTAGGAAGCACAATGCTACAGCCAGGGAAGGTAGAAAGACAAAATACTAACCTAGTGAATCACTAAAAATGCAAGCTAAACAGATGCTAAAGGCACAAACCAAACAGAAAGCCCAAAAACTAACAAGGAAATGCAGCAGCAAACACACGGGAAGGCAAATACATGGGTAGGGGGCAGAGTCCTTATAAAGTTGCTGGCTGCAGCAAAGAAACAGAGCTTCTGTATGGGCTGGAGGAAGCTGCTTTAAATAGCCCAGGTAGGGGTGCATGTGTGTGTTGCTGGTTGCACCCATCCATAGAACCACAGGCATAGCCTTGTAACTGTAATGTCCCAACTCCTTTAGATTGCAAATTTATAAGTAGGGCAAGATAGACTTTTACTGTAACTTCAGTTATCAGATGAACCCTTACTATAGGAGTGCTACCATGCTCCAATTGTCTGTCTCGGTCTGTCTGTCTGTCTGTATTCATCTGATGTTAATCACTGGCATGGTCACCTCAGGTCACAGCAAGGACAGGAAGGGGACTAAATATGCAGTATGGTAAAAGAGCGGCCAAGTCTGGGCCCCTTACATGGCCACTCATTTTGAGGTATGCTTACTTCAAAAGTAATACTAGTTCACATCAGCCTGCTTTATTACTGGTCTTACAAGTTACTCATGACTGTTTCTTACTATGAAGTTAACCCTCTGTTTACCAGTGTTGCTTTATTCCCTATGGGTACTTAATGCCTCCTGTTTCTTCAGTTACTGACTTCTGAATGTGAATTTACAGGCTATGATGAAGTATGATTAAACTGTACATTATCACAATGCTTATCAGGGATATAATTTTTAGGTCATCTTTTCTTTTCCTTGCCTTGACAGCCAAACTATTTAGATCCTGTCGATGAATGCAGTCAATATATATGCATTAACACGGAGTGGAAATTGTACAATGCTTCTAAGAACTGCCAGAACAATGTAACTCAGCCGAACTGTGGCTTTCGAGGAATGCCAGTCCAAAGAAATAGAGATGATTGCTGCCCAGAGTGGGAATGTCCATGTAAGCATTTGACAGAAACATTTATCTTTTCATGATTTTAAACAGAATGCATGTTTTGTATGTATTCAACTTGCTACAATTGTTAAATACATTGTCATAACATTTGCTTAGTTCACTCAACTTTTTAAATACTTGCAGATTATCAGTTACATTTTTATATGCAGAGTGAGTAGAAATTCTAATTCTTAAAATTCATTACGGAAATTAACGTAAGATAGTTGAGAACTGTCTTAATAATTATTTGACACATTATGATCAATCACAAATATTTAAATTCATTAATTTGACTGAGGCAATATGTCTTTACTCAGTTGAGATGAAAAAGATTAGAACATGAAAGACAGCAGTAACATTTTCTGTTATGAATGTAATGAACCTTAAATGTAACATAAGAGGAACACTATATGTATTCTTGTCATATTGAACGTTTCGTAAGTCCTCCAGTGCACATATGCAGATTGCGCAGATGTACATCAGAGTGCTTACAGTAATTGTGTGGTTCGTAGATGTTACAGTTTCATGTGTGCAAAATGATACAGTACGTGGATATAAATTTGCATCTAAGTGATTGTGGGATGACATCATAATATACAGTATTTCATTTTTATAGTGGTTCTTTGGTACAGCAGGGCGTAAATGTGAATATATTTATGTGCACGCTTGTGCTTGAGCAGGCACGAAAATGTTATAAATGATAATGGCTTTTAAGAGGTGTGTCATTGTCAGACCAATGCGGGGCAGTCTGCAAGGGGTTCAGCACTGTCAGACCAATCATCGGCCAGACTGATCATGACACTCTTCTGGGCCTGCGTGAAGTTCAAAGAAAAGAATCACCCAAATCATAGGGCATCTCTTTCCTTTAATCTGCATAATATATAGATACATAGATAGATACATAGATGTTGTTGGCAGATAAGGGCCTTGTGGCCCATCCAGTCTGCCCTATCCCACTTTCTAATGCTTAAGGTACTCTAGATGCTGCGACAAGTTCCCCCCTTTCACCCTAGCTTGATAATTCCCATGTGTCTGTCCAACACATTCTTGAATCCCTGAACCATGGCCACTCCCACCACTTCCAGGGGGAGACTTTTCCATCTCTCCACTGCCCTTTCAATGAAATAGAATATCCTCAAGTTCTGCCTACGTTTTCCCCCTTTTAGTCTCATGCTGTGCTCCCTTGTTCTGCTATTTTCCTTCATGTGAAAGATGCTCCTCTCTGGTACCCTGTTGATCCCCTTCAGATACTTGAAGGTCTCTATCATGTCCCCCCATTGCTCCAGGAAGTACATATTGAGAGCTCTGAGTCTCTCCTCAGATGACTTACGCCGCATCCAGGACATCATTTTTGTCACCCTCCTTTCCCTCCATCCTGTCTATGTCTTTTTGGAGATGGGGCCACAAGAACTGAATACAGTACTCTAGATGAGGCATTACTAGGGAGTTGTACAATGATACCATTACTTCCCTCCTTCTGCTTGTTATACCTCTCTCTATGCACCCTAGTATTCTTTTAGCCTTTCTGACTGCTTTGTCACACTATTTAGCCACTTTGAGGTTGTTTTCTATGACTCCCCCAGATCCCTTTCCTCTTTGGTGGCCTCCTGTGTTACCCATTCTAGCTCACACTCAACCCTAAGATGCCCTCTCCCCAGATGCATAATCTTGCACTTTTTTGCATTGAATCCCAACTGCCATTCCTTAAACCAGTTTTCTAGCATTTTAAGATCTCTCATCATTTTTTCAACACCTTCCTGTGTATTTACACTGTCACATAGATTTGTATCATCTGTGAATAGGCTAACCTTCCCTTCTAGACCCTCTGCAATATCACCCAGTAAGCACAGCGGATCAGTGCCATGATCAACATGCTGTAGTCCTTCACTCCAACCTAAAAACAATCCCTCTACCCTCTGCCAAGTATCCATCCCCCCTGACATTGCTTCCCCTTCCCCTTCCTTCTTAATTTTTTGACACTAGGATGCCCAGTCCCAGGTGTTGGCTAATAACCCCCACCCTGCCTGTTTTCATTGTGTGACAACTGAGACCCTACCCCCAGTGCTACCAAACATAACACCGACACTGGGGTGCCCAATCCTCAGTGTCAGTACCTGAAATACAGAAAACTGTCCCTCAAAGTTTTTTAAATCTCTGTGCTGCATCTTTCTTTATCTGGTTTGGGGTTTGGTATTGTTTCATCACTAAATCACTTCCAGTCTGGGAACTTTTCTGTGCTTTTATAAAAGAGACTCTTCTTTGGTATCACAGAACCCATCATCATCATCATCTGTACTGTCTAATTTCACCCCACTAGCTGGTCTCTGCATATGATGATCTACCCACCCTGGCTTTGATCTCTGGCTAGTTACTTTCTCTGCCTGGACTGGCAGTGATTCAAAGTTCATCCAACTTGCAATCATCCTAGCACACTCAGGATAGGAACTTTTTTGCATTGAGATTATATATCTAAAGGTTTTTTGGTGGGACAACTGTACTGAGTGTCTCTATGGATTGCAAACATTCTCCCAAACTGTATTCTTGCTGAGATTTTTGAAAGATGTCAAACCTTGATTAATTTCAGAGGGTTGTCACACCTCAGCAAGTAGTTCACCTCCTCTTGCTTGCTCTTAGTGAACACCTCCCCAAGCTGGGGACACGAGGAGTCTGTTTTCTTTTCCCAAACCCCATCCATACAGTACTTGCAGATGTTATGACTGCCCTGCTCTTGGGCTTCCTTTGTCAGGTTCAGTACTGTTCGGTAACAGAATCCATCTGAAATCTTCTCTTCACTTGTATGACTGGGGAGCCCTTCTTTGAGGATGTCCATGAACACGAACCTGTCAGTACCAGGTGTTTTGGGTCCAGACTCTAATGGCTCCTGATGGGCAATACTTTTATATTTCCAACCAAGGTTTTGTCCCCTAGCTGGGGCTTTCTTGGTCAAGTTCTGATTAAATCCCTTGGAGAATTTCTCTCCACTTTTAGGAGTGGACAGCAGGTTATCAGCAATGTCTACAAAGCTGCCATTATTGGTACTGTCAGATTTTGGCCACACAGCCGACCTCAGCATACCTTGATTATTGTCACCCAGGTTCAGTCCCCCAGCAGTGATTCTATTTGTCAGGTAAACCCATCTTTGGTCACTAAACCCTTCATGTCTGGAAATTCTGCTCCACTTTTAGGCAACAAGTCTTTGTGTGAAGCAAATCAGCAAAACAAAATGAAAGAAAAAAACACTATGGTTCTCAAAAGAGGTGGCTGGGAAGGTTATGGAGAAAAAGGTAGAATTCAGAAAGTATAAGGAAACACAGAAGGAGCAGTACAGAGAACTGTACCAGCTAAAGCAGAAGAAAGAGGGGAAGGTAGTTAGAAGAGCAAAGACCCAAACTAAGGAAAAGATAGCCAACTCAGTTAAGAAGAGAGATAAAACCTTTTATAAGTACATTAGGGGGCGAAGAAAGACCAAGGGAGGGATAGCGAGGCTTAATAAAGGGAAGGAGGTGGGGTGGGCAGAGGTTGACAGTGAAAAAGCAGGGATACTGAACAAATACTTCTGTTCAGTATTCACAAAAGAAGAGGAAGGGGAGGTACATAAACCAAACAATAGAAGCAATCTGGATAGGGGTCGATACCAGTCCATTCACAGAAGAAAGGGTTCTGAAAGAACTCCTAAAACTGAAGGTGGACAAAGCAATGGGGCCTGACAGAATTCACCCCAGAATTCTAAAAGAACTAAGGGGAGAACTAGTGACACCACTGACTACCCTTTTTAACAAATCATGGGAGGATGGTGTGGTACCTGAGGACTGGAGGAGGGTGGATGTGATTCCCCTTCACAAAAGTGGGAGCAAGACAGAGGCAGAAAACTATAGACCTGTTAGTTTGACCTCAGTGGTAGGGAAAATTATGGAATCACTTCTGAAGGAAAGAATTGTTTACTACCTAGAGGCCAGTGGGGCACAGGACCCAAGGCAGCATGGATTCACAGCAGGAAGGTCATGTCAGATGAATCTAATAGAGTTCTTTGACTGGGTGACCAAAGTAGTAGACCAGGGAGGGGCTGTGGACATTGCCTACCTAGACTTTAGGAAGGCATCTGACACAGTCCCACACACAAGATTTTTTTTTTTTTTTTTAATTTCTCTTTATCCTCCTCTCTACTTGCAGCCCCCTCCTCTTCGGGAGACACCTATGGGCTTATCAGCCTTCGCTCACCTACCTGGAGCCGGTGCAGTCCATGCCCCATGGAGCCGTGGCTGCCACCCCCAGGCGGAGTGCAGTAGGACACCCTTCACCCGACGTTCCGCTAATCTTTTAGTCGGCATGCTGTCCGGGCAGGTAGGGCATTGAAGGTCGGGCTCCTGGTGCTCCGTCTACCAGGAGGCTGCAAGGGTTTTCCTGGTGTTCTCGGCGTGCCAGGTCCGATGTCGAAGGCGCGCGCCGACATCTGGGCACGTCAGCCCCTCTGTTGAGCATCGGGCTTGCTGTACCCTCAGGTCTCCACCTGGGTCAGACAAGCACCGAGCTCAGGTACCCCCCTCCCCCCGGAGAGGACGAGCAGTCCTTGGGACGCTCAAGTCCTCCCCTCCCGGCCGGCCCTCCAGCTCCCACACACAAGATTAATAAACAAGTTAGCCAGCCTGGGAGTGGGTCCCAGGGTAGTAGCCTGGGTAAAACATTGGCTGGACAACAGGATGCAGAGGGTAATTGTAAATGGAGTCCACTCAGAAGAAAGGGGTGTTACTAGTGGGGTACCGCAGGGTTCAGTACTGGGACTGGTCCTCTTTAATGTCTTTATAGATGACATTGCAGAGGGACTGGAAGGGAAAGTATGCCACTTTGCAGATGACACAAAGGTCTGCAACAGGAATGATACACAAGGGGGGGTGGAAAGGATGAGAAGGGACTTGGCAAGGTTGGAGGAATGGTCAAACATATGGCAGCTTAGATTAAATGCAAATAAGTGCAAAGTAATGCACCTGGGAAACAAAAACCCAAGGGAAGAGTACACAGTGTGGGGGGAGGTACTAACGACAACAAAAATGGAAAGGGACCAGGGATAGTCAAATCAGATGACCTAAAGGTAGGCAAGCAATGTGAGAAGGCAGTAAGGAGGGCTGGGGGGATACTGGGATGCATAGGGAAAGGCATCACCAATAGAAAGCAAGAAGTTGTTATCCCTTTGTACAGGCAGTTGGTGAGACTCAATATGTAGTACTGCGTGCAGTTCTGGAGACCCCATCTCCACAAGGACATAGACAGGATGGGGAAGTCCAGAGAAGGGCAACTAAAATGGTGTAGGGTCTGCACCAGAAGCCATACAAAGACAGACTAAAGGAGCTTAATATGTATACCCCGAGAAAAGTGTTTTATTTTTATGCACTCTGTAAAGAAGATGGTCCATCAATGGCTGTTGCCACTGCTGCCCCCCACTATTACCTTGCCCCACCCAACCCCCCACTCAGCATTCACCCTCACACCCCACACCCTAAATTACCAAATGGGGCTAACACCATAATCCTCTCTGGACCAGAGACATGTCTTCACTCTTCAATGCCAGAATGGGATTTGAGGAAATCAGGTATGCCATTCAGTGTATTTCAGTGCATTTTGAACTTGTACTCATATCTTGGTCATTTCAAATTTTTTTCCCCAAAACTTTCAACATGGCTTTTTTGGGATCCCACCTTAAGAATAAGAGTGGTGAAATTCTTCAAATCTGGCCTGAAAAGTTATTTTGCTATCACTCTACCAAATCACCATTTGGGGAGGATTTGAAAATGTTCAACTACTGGGTTCGTGAGGTGGGGTCATAAGATATTTGGGGTCAAAATAATAAAAAAAAAAACAAAGTAATGAAGGCAAATTGAAACTTTTCAGTGCTCACTCATAACTTTGGTAATGTTCAATATTTTGACTCCAAATTTTCAACATAGCCATTTTTTTACTCCACCTTATGGATGTGACAGGTGTAATTTTTCAAATCCTGTCCAAAATGTGTATTTGCATTTGTAGCACGAAATAACATTTTGGTCAGTATTTTATAAATGACACCTGTCATAGTCAGAAGGAGGGGGTCATAAAAAGACTATGTTGAAAATTGGTGGTCGAAATCTGAAAAAAGTGAAGAAGCGTTGAGTTGTTCCATTTACTCATAACTTTATTTTTACTGATTTTGGCCCCTAATGTTCAGCATATCCCTTGTGTTACCCCCACCTCCTGAACATGACAGTTGTCACTTTTCAGATCCTCTCTGAAACATGTTTTCGCAGTTTCAGTCACACTGCAAAATCACCTTTCTGATGGGATTTAAAAATATTCCACCTGTCTTCATCATAATGTCAGGTCATAAAAAGACAGAACTTTAGGGTTCAAATGTAGGAGACCACTGAAAATTAGATATTGCCTCTCAGCTGGCCCATCCTGGGTAAATACAATCTAAAAAAACATGCAAAAGCAGGACACCACTGAAAATGAGATCTATCCTTGGTAAATATTTAGTACAAATGTATAAAAGCAGGACCCTGGTACAGCAGAGACCACACTGAACTGTGCATCTATGCTGCTGCATCCTGGGGAAAAATACAGTGTGGGAAGTAATCTCTGAGATAGTCCAAACCATCACAGACTGGGTTTCTTGCTCTCCTGAGAGGCAGTTGATGCACATGTGACTTAAAAAGAGAAATCCCAGGCCATGTATTGCCCTGCCTTGAGATATCTGAGCTCAGTTTCTTCATATGCATCTGACCAGGCTGGATCACAGAATCAAGTTCCTGCTTCTTTGTACTTACAAGCCTTCAAGAAAGCACACAATGAGCAGGCATACCGGCTCAGCAACAGGGCATCCACTCGTGATGCTGATGACCCAGATTCAGAGGGCCGGCTGGGGTGGAGAAGGATTGAGTTCCATCTGGAAACTCTCCTTCTCCATGGGGGGGAAGGGGGGGTGAGCATTCAGTACCTTAGTGGCCCCTGCTGGAGACTGGGGAGCTGCAAGTACTGAGGCCACACATTTATGGGAGTTGGGACAGACATCATGTCAATGCCCATTGATGTAACTGCACATCTTGCCTCTGGTGAAAAACTTCAAGCATCAACAAAATCCAGCCCCGTTGGTGATGCTTTTACCTCCTCTGCCAC
The DNA here is from genome assembly GCA_016271365.2 of Neoceratodus forsteri. Classification (NCBI taxonomy): domain Eukaryota; kingdom Metazoa; phylum Chordata; order Ceratodontiformes; family Ceratodontidae; genus Neoceratodus; species Neoceratodus forsteri. The sequence continues at coordinate 1,115,168,935 of CM028131.1, forward strand.
TCCTGCTGCATCTAAGATCCACCGGGGGGAGCCCACTCCTGTGGCCTCATCCTGAGGGGTAAGCCAGGGGCTCGAGACTAATGTCCTGGGAAGGGGGTGCCTGCCCATCAACCCCACCCGGGGGGGGGTAAGCTTGGGCTGGGGGTTGGTGAGGAGGTGGGGGCCTGAGGAGCAGGTGTCATGCTGGGGTGCATAGGCAGAGGCCTCACAAGCAGAAGGCTGGAGGTGGTGATGCCATTGTACAAAATACTGGTAAGGCCTCACCTGGAGCACTGTGTGCAGTTCTGGAGGCCACATCTTCGTAATGTCATCAACAGGGTGGAGGCAGTTTAGAGAATGGTGACAAAGATGGTGCAGAGATTACACCAGAAAACATATGAGGAGAGACTAAAAGACCTCAATATGTACTCGCTGGAGGAGAGGAGGGACGGGGTGACATGATAGAAACTTTCAAATACATCAAGCATATAAACAAGCTGAAAGGGTGACACCTCCCAGTTTAGGAAGAGTACAAGAACAAGGGGACATGATATGAAATTAGAAGGAGCCAAGTTGAGGGATAATGTGAGGAAATTCTTCCTTACTAAGAGGGTGATTGATGCATGGAATAGCCTGCCACAGGAGGTGGTGGGAGCGAGGACATTGGAGGGATTTAAACATGTCTGGGACAGGAATAAGGGAACTTTAGATGTGAGGAGGAGAGGGAAGAGGCCATTGACCAGGTAGGGCCGGTAGCCACATACTAGTGTAGGGCTTACAGGCATACATGATGGGCCTAGCGGTCGTTATCTGCCGGCAATTTCTATGTTTCTGTGTATTTCCTCCACTGCTGAAGATGTTCTGCTTCAGAAGTTCTTGAGGGAGGTGCAGGAGGCTTTGGATTGGCCCTATTTTGTGAGTATGAACCCTACTATCATGCCACTTGGTTTCCATATGTTTTCCAGCCAGAACACTGTGGTGATTCCCACATGGCATACAGCCCTGGAGGAGGCTGCATCAATGGTCTGGAGGCCCCCATATTCCATTCCACATGCTCCAAGGTGCATCCTGACTAGGTACTTGGCCACCATTGAGTCCCTAGGGGAGAAAGGTTATCCCTAGCTGAGGCTATCATCTCTGTGGACTTCAGTAGGGTGCAGGGATCAAGTCATACCCCCTTATGTGCACTCCAGGCAGGTGGATGTCTTAGGGAGGAAGATTCTACATTGATCAGATTGTCCCTTACCATAGCTTCATACCAGGTGCACATGGTGGAATATCAACACCATTTGTGGTCTCATGTACATGCTTTGATCGCTGAGCTTCAGTACCTATGTGCAAAGAAGTTCAAGCTGGCATTGGCATTGCTGCTAAGGGCAGTTAGGCAATGTAACATCAGACAAAGGGGGCCCTTCAGTGCCTCTAAGGTGGCCTCGTACTCCATAGTATCTGCTGTCCATATCAAGTGGATATCATGGCTATGCCTTTCTTTGCCTAGGTGCGGTCACCCGACATACGGCCCTTAATACCCCTTTAGGAGAAAATCACTATTCTTAGCCAGGGGGTGCAGGAGCTGTCATGGCCAGCTACCTCTCCTGTCCTTCAGCTCCTTCACACCCACTAGTGCAGCCTAGGGGTGGAGACACCCCAACTGCTCTTTCACCTTGCATCGCCCCTTCTGAGGACTGAAAGCTGTTTTTGCCCCCTGTGGCGTAGTCTGCACATCTGTCTTCTGGGAACAGCTTGCTACTTGACCCAAGTGTGTGTTTCTGTGAAGAAGATTGATACTACATTTGCAAAATAGGAAAGACAGTAACCATAACTCTAGATTGATAAATACATGGCTAAATAGACAAAGACGTAGAAAAGGCCTGTTGGCCCATCCAGTCTGCCCTCCCCATCTAACTGTTCTGCACTGGCGCCTACTGGCCATCCCTCCCCTTTGTCTCTGCCCTCCTTTTCTAACTAATCCCATATGCCCGACCCATCCCAGCTTGAAGCCACTCACTGATTTGGCCTATACCACTTCCTTTATCAGCTTGTTCCATTTGTCTACCACTCTTTCTGTGAAAAAGTGCTTGTGGATGCAGACTTCCTCTTTGAATCTTCCCTCTGCAAGTTTCACTGAGTAATCCTCATTACTTTATTTGAGCTCAAGGAGAAAAGTTCATTGGCATCCACCCTATTTATCCCATGTAGGTACTTGTATGTCTCAATCATGTAACCTCTTTCCCTCCTCTTTTCAAGGGTGTACATGTTCAAGTCCTATAGGCTACCTATTTGATGGGACCACCACACTTGACCCAACAATCATCGTGGACTCCTTCAGTGCTGCCTTCACTGACCTTAGTAGTGTTCTCCATCCTGACTTTTTCAAGGATAATGACTCTCCTACTCCCCTCCCAAGCTCTTCTGCTCCTTCTAAATACCCGCCTTTCTACTTCAAATCAGCCAAGATGCACAAGGCCCGCAAATATATTACCAAAGCAATCTCCAAATCTAGAAATAGTGGTGACACGCTTGACCTCAAACTACTGTCTCTCACCCTTGAAGAGGTGCTAGGGCCCTTATCAAGGATTTTCAACCTCTCACTATGCCTCAACCAGTTCCCTGACAAATGGAAATCTGCTACTGTTACGCCGGTCCATAATAGTGGTGACAGGGCCCTCCATGAGAACTGCTGGCTGATCTCTATATTACCTCCCCTCTCCAAGGCCCTTGAATGCATAATCGCAGACCAACTCACTGACTTCCTGGACAAATGCAGTATTTTATGCACACAACGTGGATTCAGAAAAGGACATTGCACCACGTCTGCCCTCCTAGAATTCACCGGAGCCTTACACAGTTCTCTGGACAATGGTCAACTTACCGGGTCTGTCTTTTTTGATTTGATAAAGGCGTTTGATACCATCCACCATGGTCTGCTGCTTGAGCAGCTGCTGAAGGCTGGGCTCTCCTCTGATTCTACAGCCTGGTTTCAAAGTTACCTGGAAAATCAATCACAAAGAGTAATAAGCATTTGTCAATGCCGAATGTTGTTGCACTGGCATTTGTAGTGGGAGTGGCGGAGCCAGAGATGCATAGTGCTGTGATTTTGTGAATGTGTCTGAAAAGGTGATTTGCACAGCGAGCACGCCATTGTGCGCCACAGCTGCAGAAACACATTTTGGGCAGGCTGTGAAAAATGGCAGCTGGACTGTTGATAAGGAGATGTGCACAAATGCCAGTGGTGAAAATGTGGCATGAAAATATTGCAGATTGATGAAGTTGCATGGGTGCATGGAAACTGCGCAATGCACGCTTGCAACACAGTCATTGTATGGAGTTTCAGCACCAAATTTTCAACGCAGGCATTTTAGGACCTCTGCTCATGAGTAGTGTCATTTCTTCAAACTGTTCCGAAAACTGATTTTGCACAGTGGCCGTGCAATTCTGTGCCAGATGTGCGAAAACACATTTCAGGCAACTGTAGTGTTCATAAGGAGGCATGGAAAAATGCCAATGATGAACAACTGGAGTGAAAGTATTACAAATTCACAAAATTATGAGCACGTGTGCAAACTGTGCAACGCACACTGCACACTCATAAAACACTAATTTTATTGACTTTCGTTCCCAAATTTTCAACATAGGCATTTTAGGCATCTGCTAATGAACAGTGTCACTGTCATTTTCATCATGTGTCTCGAACATGGACTATCCACAGCGACCACACTATTCGGCGCCGGAACTGCAAAAACAGATTTTGGTCAGGATGTGAAAAATGACAGTAGATGGCACTGTAGAAAATCTGGAGTGAGAATATTAGAAGTTTGCGAACGTATGAGTGTGCGTGCAAACTGCGCGACGCATGATCATAACACAGTCATTTTATGGAGTATTGTCACCAAATTTTCAAAACTGGCATTTTAGGACCTCTACTCATGAACAGTGTCACTGTCATTTTTGCAATGTGTCCCAAACACTGATTTTCCACAATGACCGAGCTATTCTACGCCGGAAGTGCGAAAACACATTTCGGCCAGGATGTGAAAAATGACAGCTCTACAGTTCACAAGAAGGTGTGGTAAAATACAAATGTTGAGAATCTGGCATGAAAATATTGTGAATATGCTAACTTATGAGCGTGCATTGCGTAGTTGCTATGCACACTCGTAAAACAGTCATGGTTTGGATTTTTCCCACCAAATTTGCAACATAGGGTTTTTGAGAGCGCCCCTCATGAACAGTGGCACTGTCATTTCATTACACTGTCCCAAAATGTGATTCTGTGCAGTGACTGCGAAATCACCTTTCGGGATGGACTAACACCATGACAGTGCAAGAATTCATGAGAAGGGGTCCCAAAAACCCCATGTTGAAAATTTGGGGCCAAAATTCACCAAAATGCCTGAGATATGCAGCAAAGTTAAAAAAACTCTATTTATTCCATTATACAGCTTACCGGCATTTCCTCAGTTCGCGGTCCGCTTTGAAGAGTGCAGACGTGTTCCCAGTCCACGAAGATCGTTGTGCGGACTCTGGAGGTAAGTATGGGGTGGCAGGGTGTGGCGAGGCAGGGTGTGCAGGTGGGTGCGGGTGGGGGAAGGGGGCACGGAGACTACGAGGGACTGTTTTCATTTTACAGGTTAAAAGGAAAAAAAAAAACATTGCTGGACAGTTTTTTTTGCAGGGCATTTGACACACTAGGGTGGGCTCCCAGTGTGCCACCTAACTGTTTAGGGTGTCTGTAGCCAACGAGGATTAGGCACCCTCATCAACCAAACAACATAGAGAATTTATGCCAGCAGGATTAGGCACCCCATTCGGCACACAAAGAAGGGTGGTGGGGTGCAGAGCCGAGGATTTGGGCACCCTCAGCATTAAACAATTGGGTGTGAGTTATTTCTGCCAATGAGGAATGGCTCCCCCATCAGCACACAAGGAAGGGAGGAGGGGTAGGCCGAGGGATTAGGCACCCCTCGATATATCTAAATGGGGGATGCTTTATGCCGATGGGGAGTAGGCTCCCCATCAGCACATTCACAGGGGGCAGGGGCAGCCAACAGGGGGATTGGGAACCCCCGAAGTCAGCAGTTCGATGGCCAGTGTGTTGCCATGTACATAATGGCGACGAGCATGGCAAGAAAAGGACTGCTGCATCTGATGAGCTTTGCTCATAGTGCAGCGGATCTTTTCTCAGATGTACTTGCCACATTATGTATGCATGGTGTGGCGCCAGCATGCAGGCTGACTGGGGAATGCGGGATGCACCTACTGGTGCATGCCCTGCATTCGCCCAACAGTGACCGCACCTCCAAAGCTGCACTGTCCCAAGATGTTGGCTGCGCAAGCATGCCAACATAAAATTTGTTGATGTCCTCTTTGATGCAAGACCTGCCTGCTTGGGTGTCCCACAGGGATCTATATTGGGCCCACTTCTATTCAGCTTCTTCCTGAACACCCTTCTGCAATCTTGTTCTGAGCAAATCATTCTCTATGCAGATGATGCTGTAATTCTCTCTTCTCATAAGGACCACATACCCCTACAAAACAATCTATAGCTTGGCTTCATCTCTGTTGAAAACTGGTTCAGTAAGCACAAGTTGGTCCTAAACTACAAAAAAACAAAGTCAGTGCTTTTCAGTGCTCCCAAAACAGGCACAGGCTCCATCCCCTAACCATCACAAACTGCCTTGGAGCTACCCTCAAACAAGTGCAATCCTTTAAATACCTTGGGATATCGCTTGACCCCAATCTATCCTATGGCGCTCACATTGATAGTGTTGCCAAAACTGCTAATACCCATCTTGGCCTACTTTTCAGGCACAGGCAACATCTCTCCCCAGAAGCCTTGAAGGTCGCTGTACAGAGCTCTGTTGTCTCCATGATTAACTATGGCCTGATCATTTACTGCTCTACCTCAGTTACTGCACTCAGACGCATACCTATATCCCTCAACAAAGCCTGTTGGCTCAGCACTGGATCTCACCGTCTCACACATACGTGTGACCTTTATGCTCAAACTCGATGGCTTCAACTCTCAAACTGCTTAAAGTACCTAACCTGCATTATAGCCAAGAGAATCACCATGGGCCTCATGTCCCCTGCAGTCCAATCTCTACTTTACCCAGGCAATAATCCTTGCCACACCAGGGGATCTGTCACCCAGCTCCTACAGGTCCCTCGCTGTTGTACCACACAGGGTAAATGATCTTTTTCTTATAGGGCCCCTAGCTGGCTAAATGGTCTCAGCAGTGACATCTCCTTCACTCCCAAACTTGGCACATTTAAATCCAGGCTCTGCCTTCTCACTGCCTCTAGTTCCTGTGATTGTCTCAGTTAATTAACACAACATACCATTACCCTAGCCATATATCTGATCCCTCTACCTTGCACTTATATCTCTATCTCCCCCTTCCCCTTCTCCCCTCCCTCGCCTCCCTCCACCCCCCTGTACACCAAGCACTTCTCCCTGTTTGATGATGACAATGCCCCTAGCTGCTCTGACTTTCCTTTGTTCCCCGTCCTCCTTTCTTCCTACATTCCTCATTAATGCCTCTGTCTTTTGTTTTCCAGAATCCCCTGTGATCAATTTCATACATCTGATTGTTGTTCCTGTTAATTGACACTGTTCTTTTATTGTTCGTATTTACTGTATTGTACTGTAACTGACATGGAACCTTTGTAAAAGAGCCTTGGCTCAAAGGTACTTGTAATCCTACACCTAAATAAATAAATAAATACAAATATTATGTATTGCCTCTTAGGCCATGGACCATCTTGGTGGCTTTGCGTTGTGCTGCTTCCACCTTGTTACAGAACTTCATTCAGAACATCTCCTTCATTGGGCCATACTTTTGTAACTGTAAGCCATAGGTGTCAGGACCTCTCAAAAACGTTTGCTAGCTGGGAGCCACCCACAATGACAAGCAACATTGGGGCCTATAAAATGCAGGTGGCCAAATTGCTCCTCAGTTCTTTCTTCCACCATTGACTGCTTGTCAGACCTGCAGAGAAATGCCATCATTTCTTTAGTTTATGGTCCATGACTACTGCGTAAATTGCCTCAGCAAAGGCCATGATGTTCGGTGCTGTTCATTTTTGCCAGAGGAAAAACTCAGGGCAGAAAGGCCCTCACCACTTTTAGTGGTACTGCAGGAACCGGCAAGTTCCATGCTGACAAAAAAAACACTGCCACTGAACCTCAGTCCAGTGACACTGTTATAAATGGCAGCACCCTTCAGCATTGACCCAGGCAATTATGCCATATACACCCAGCTCTTTGAGTTGATACAGAAACTGCTGCCTCAGTTGCAATCATTGCCACCTATGGCCCTGGTAGCTGGCCTGTCTGCAATGCCCACACAGTTGTCTGCCCCATAGTGGTCCTTGTTTTTGATCAGTGACCCCCTCTTCCTCCCCCTGAACAGGAGAAGGAGGTCTGTAATCTTGATATAATGGAGGAAGACTACTGGGAGAGCAGGAGGAAGACATGTTTTTCAGTTAGACACATTGTGGGGTCCACTATTTCCTCTGATAGTGGGGATACAGTATATTAAACTCACATATCTCCAACTGTGGATGCTGTCTTTCATACCATGATAAGCTAAGTCCAGAGACTTTGCAGTTCTCCATGGAGAAGAAAGATTCTTCCAAAATAATCTTATATTTCTTTGGAGGCCCCATCTGCCTCTTCAGTGAGGATTTCTCTGACTTTTCTGGCACAAGGAGATGCCCCTATGGCAGCATGGCATAGGCTTAGCACCCTGTCAACCATACTCGAGAAGGCAGACAAGCAGTATCTGGCTTCTAGGGATGAAAAGCATTCTTTTTCCCAGACGAAAATGGACTCTGTGGAAATCATGGCAACTCATAATAGGTCATAAATGTCACAACACATCAGGACTAGATCCCCAGATAAAATCTAGAAAACCAGATATTGTGAAGAAGAGGAATTTTTCTTCAGCCATACTTCGTCTCCAAATAACAAACTCCCAGGAATACCTGCGGAAGTACCAGCACTCCCTGTGGAAATTGGAATTTCAAATCCAAACATTTTCGTGCCGCAGCAGAACCAAAAGGTGCACTCTCAGGGGTGGTTAACCCTAGCTACAACACAAATCAGGAAAAGATGATTGTGCAGTTACTGTAAGTAATAAACAGTCACTCAGGTTATTTACTAAAGGACAGTTTTCATTTTTACAGCACACACCAAATAGTCGGTGCAATGTCAGCAAGCAACACTGTTTTTGTAGCTTAAACGTGCAGAATTTGTGCAAATTAATTATACCCAAGCTAATCAGCACCCTTGTAACTGGAGGCTCAATGCCCTGGTGTTACACTCATAAACTGAACTTTGTCAAGGGGTGGGGACTTAGAGATAAGATAATGTTTAAATAGTTACCCACCTATGACATCATCATTTGGCAATATTAAGTGCTAATAAAAAGCTTTATGTGAAATGTAGTGAAAAACAACACTATTTATCTACACTCTATTACAAAAGTCTAACAATCAAGATAATTGCATATAGGCTTCAATGTAGAATCTAAATATTATAGGAGCATGGTTGTGCCCCTGTAGTTAGGGTTGAGTAGGCACTTTAATGTTAAATCTCCAACTTTGCAGTTTAATAACTTTACAACTGTTCAACAGATGTGCACAAAGTTTGGCATGCACTGTCTTGTGGTGTAGATCTCTTAACGTGAAAAGTCTTGTTCCATTCGGATGTGCAGATTCTGAGATCCAGACAGTGCAAAAACCTTACAATTCTCCATTTGTTTTGCAATTTTTGTTCTCATTACTCTGCATGCAGATGGTGCAGAATTTTAGCGTAAAATGTGTATGATAGAAAGAGCTTGAAGCACAGAACAAGCTTGAGCTTATTTGGTGAAAAAATATTATTCCATTCCAAAGTTATTGCATTTTTAAAGTCCCATTATTTTCAATGGGAATTTCACTTTCCAGGATAGAGGAATGGAATGAAAAAGGATTTTGGTCTCATGAAAAAGGATTCTTTTTTGTGAGGGGGCCAATCCCTTTTCCTGAGAAAAAATTCCTTTTTCGTGAGCCGCCATCTTGTTTTTTCTTTTTGCGCACAACAAACTGTCATGACTCAGCCCAGGGATGTCTTCTACAGACATCCAAACATGTATCTTGCTCACCGGGAGCTGATGAGCTTCAGTGTGCATTTTGTTATAGTTTCCATGGCCTCCGAATGATTTTTTCATCTATTTAAATTATTTTTGACCACTCACTAAGTTCCTTGTTTGCGAATCCTTTTTCATCATTGTGAAAAAGGAAATGGGCTGGCAAAAAAGGATTTAACTGTGCCATCCCCTTTTATATAAGTAAAGTATTCCATTGGTATTTTGTGGCACCCCTCCCATCTCCCTATTTTATATCCCTGGTGTCTAGTGGCCCCCACCTCCCAATTCCCATATATTAAAAAACAAACAAACATTGATGTCCAGTGGCAGCCCCCCACTCACTGATCACCATTCCTAATTTCCCTGGTGTCTAGTGGCACTCCCTACCTGCCAGTCACCATCCCCATTGCCAATTTTGATATTCTCTGGTGTCTAGTGGCACCTATACCCTCCCATTGAAGTAAAAACCTGAAATAAAGAAAAAGATCCGTCGATATTGTTTTTTTAAACCTGTAAAAAAAATTGGTCCCTCACTGATCAGCCCCCTCCACCCCCACCTCCTACTAAGCACCCCCAAGCCACCCTGCACAGTACACCCCCACAAGCCCTTGCTCACCTGAACAGGTCCCAGGTTCAACATGACTCTCTGATCGAAGACATGTCTTGCTGTTGGAACTGGTGACTGCTGTATGAGAAACTAAGGTAAATGCAATTCAGTGTATTTCAATGGGGGCTTCAAATTTTATGCATAATTTAGCCATTTTTTGAGATTCTGACACCAAATTTTCAACATGCCTTTAGGTGATCCCACCTCAAGAACAATGTGACTATCATTATACAACTCCTTCCTGAAAGGTTATTTTGCAGTTCACAAAATCACCTTTCAGGCAGGATTTGACAATTTTTGTTGACCTTGTTCATGAGGTGAGGTCATAAAAAGGCTATGTTGAAAATTTGGGATTAAAATCTCAAAACAATGACAATGTTATGACCATTTGCTGCAATTTCACTGCACACGCTTGTAACTTTGGACATTTTTAATATTTTGACCCCAGATTTTCAGCATAGCCTTCATATTACCCTACCTCATAAATGTCACAGCTGTCATTTTTCAAATACTGTCTAAAATATGTTTTCACAGTTGTGGCATGGAATGGTGCTGCACAGAATTATATTTTGGCGGGGATTAGAAATTTTCTGTACTGGGTACATGAAGTGGGGTAATAAGATGGCTATGCTGAAAGTATGTCAGTGTTGTCCTATAAATGGAGGCACAGGGCCCGTTTCACAGCTACATACATATACGTATCTGTGGAGGGATGGGGGCCCTGCACTCCCACAGGCAAATAAGGATACAATTATACTATCTCAAAAAGTAAGGAAATAAATTGCAAAACACTTTGTTAATGCTCTAGTTAGGATTAAAACAATAAAAGTAGGGAAATGTGGCATTAGGGTTTCCAACCCTAATATCCCAGTCCCACCCTGCACACACCAACAGGTGATGGCTGGTGTGCCTTGGGATTGTTAGCCCTAATGCGCTCACCTCATTCTCCTATACTATACCCATCTCAGCTTATTTACTTATGGAATGGGGTGAGTGTTAGGGCTGATGACCCCAAGGCACACTCCTAATGCCTGTTGGTGTGTGCAGGGTGTGGATGGGGTGTTAGGGTTGGAAACCCTAACACCACATTTCCCTACTTTTGTCACTTTAACCCTAACTAGATCATTTATGATTTTTTTTTGCAATTTATTATAACATATATACATTCAGCTACAATTTTTCCATTGCTCTTTACATCAGTCTATTCATACCATAAATAGCCTAGTAAAGAGAGAAAGATAGAATACTCCATGAACAGTACAGTACTTAGCCCTTTCATAATCACCCAATACTTCAGCATCTGGGGATTTTCAGGGGATCCACAGTTGAAAGTATACACTGGAGCCAACTGTGGTAGGACAGATGGAATTGGCAACCAATTTGTGATATCTATAAAAGTAAACAAAAATACAAAAGGTTACTGGTTAAGTAGATTACACAATTTTCTAAATAATTAAAAATCAAAGTAACCATTGATGAGTTTCAAACAAACTTCAAGTTAAAGCAGCAGTACTAGTCTGCCAGACAAAATGTAATCTTACCTTTTTTAGCAGTAATGTGGTCCCGATAATCTTAGATTCTTCATTTTGGTATTTTAAATTCAGTCAGCTATCTTAAGATCATGTTTAATTACAGATGTTGTAATTTGTGTGAATCTGCAATAAAGATGGCACCCCTAGCAGCTTTCAAAAATCTTCTCCCCGGAGATCACTCACTACCTGTACCCACTGTAGTTATAATGCAGATATGTCAGGTGTTGCCAACACATGTTTCTGATGACCAACAGCACAACACCACCCTGATCTGTTTACATCTATGATGGTGGATCTGGCAAAGGACCAATAACTTTTAGGAAAATCCTCTATCTTGCCTCAGGAATGAAATAAAGCAAAAAGAAAATCAGATATATTGATGCTCTTGGTTGTCCAAATTGCCAAACAAATTAGATATATTTTTGTTAACTAGTACTGCTGCTTTAAGAAAGTTGGGGACTTGTAACATTAATGTATAAGTTAGAAGGGGTGTATGTTTTTTTTGGGAGGGATTGGTATGGGTTTCCTTGAAGAGTAATATCATCAGATGATTTAAAAATCACAACCAATTTCAAACTGTTTGTATATAGTAATTTCCACGGTATTTACAAAAACAGTTTCAAGTTTCAGTTTTCATTCAAACCAGACTGATTGCATTTTCTGAAAGTCCAAAAACTGGACTGATTGTATTTAGTCTGAAAATCCAAAAACTGCCCCTTAAATCTGTCCCCTCCTCTTTTGAGAGACTTTATCCAGTTCAGGCCCATGAATTTTAAAAGTTTGTGGCTTTGATTAATGATGTTCAGAAAGATTTCTCCTAATTGGGGTACCCAGTTTACCACTGATTATAGACCTGCTATGTTCCTGATGATTCTCTCCTTTAGCATTTGAATTGTTCTTCTATGTAGCACAGGCCTCAGGGGCACCAGATGACATAGACTACAAAGATGGTTGTGCAAGAAATGAAATCCCTGATTTCAACCTGCAATACATTACTTTGCTATCAAACATTTTGCACTGTTGGTAATATTGACACACATTGCGATGCTGACACATAGTTTTCATTTGAGCATTCTTGTAGCTACATGTGGGTGCCTGTTTCTGTCCCTATGAACTGGCTATGGACCAGTTTTCTTAAAGAAAATACTGTATGTGGTTTGTCACCCTCAGCAGTTGCTACTGCAGGGTCCCTCCATGAGGATGTCAGTTTCACTAGAGTACATTGCGTATTTGACCTGCTATACATGATTAAAATCTGTAGAGAAAGCAAATGGACCTCAGGTTTTACTCATCTTTTGTTTTAGGCTGCAGCAGGTCACTTCTATGTTTAGTTTTAACCCCAAATAGCTTTCTGTAACATTTCTTCCTGATAGTCTTTCTCTTTGAATGTCTGTTTTAGTTCCTCTGCCTGAGTATCAAAATAATTCACATTTGTACAGTTCCTTCTCAGGCAAAGAAGTTGGCTATACGTAATTGACTTCTTGGTGAGAGATTCTGGGTGGGCATCATCACACCTCAACAGGGAATTAGTCACATTTTATTTTCTGTAGCCCTTTGTTTTTACTAGGGAATCTGCTTTAGTAAATATACACTGGTACTACTAATAGTGGAAGTGAACCACAAATTGTTCACGTTTAGCCAGTTAACAAAATCTCTGGCACCTTCTACCATGCACCTCCAAATACAGATACAATTGTCTATGTAACACTGCCAGCACACCTGACTCTCTGCACTGTGTCTGACCTCAAGGTTTAATACAATGTTTTCTTCCCACAATACAAGAAACAAATTTACATAAGAGAGGGACTTTTTTTAAAATTTTATTTAAACTTTTGTTAACCAGGTAAGTGTTACAAGCCAAGGCCCTTTTTCAAACATGACCTGGGACAGTTAATACAGTCAGGTGTTACAGGAAAAATAACATTGAACACATAAAAACAAGGCACAAAACATACAATTTAGCTAACAATTACATACAGGAATATTAGAATAAAATTTCTTAAGAGAAGTTTTTAAACTTTCATGATTCAGTGTTTGTTGTATGTTTAAAGGTAACTTATTCTAGTGTAAGGGAGCAGAGACAGAATAAGCTTGCTTACCAGCACAAGTTCTTACTTTTAGAACTTTAAGTGTAGAGGAAGAATAGGAACGAAGATTCCTATCTGTATTTCTTTGATGTAGCAAAGAAAACAGTGGAGAAATAGAACCTAAATCCAATATATTTTGAGTCAAGCAGTTAAGAGTATATACACAACTCTGACTCGGAGGCAACCATCCAGTTAATTTATATAATGTACAGTGATGCGTACAAAATGTTTTTTTTTAGTACAAATCTGCATAAGGCATGAAAAGTTGTTATCAGTGAGGGGATGTCAGATTTTGCAAAATCATGGAACAAAAAGGAATTGTAGTTCAAACTGGACGACAAGATACTATTAGCAATTGCAAATCTTGCTTGTTCAGTAAGGAGATGTTGTAATTTAAACAGAGCTCCAACCATTGATTAATATTCCTGCATATCAGATTTATATGAAGTGAATAAGACAAGCTAGAATTCAAAGTGATTCCCAAATATTTGAATTGGGAGACTTGCTCCAGTGCAGTCCCCAGTGTATCATGGACTATAAACGGGTCACTCCCAGTGGTATGTTGTGTAGTTCCAAAAAGCATACTTTTTGTTTTCTTACTATTTAATAGCAAACACTGTTCTCTCAACCATGTATCAAGGATCAAATAATTCAGTGTTTAAGGCTGAATTTATATTCTCAGTAAGTGGGGAATTAATGTACAAAATTATGTCATCCACGTACATTAGGATATGTGTGTTTTTTAACAAGGATGGCCATTTATTTATGTACAGTGAGAATAAAAGGGGCCCCAGAATTGACCCCAGGGTACTCCTACTTCCATTACCCTAGTTTATGAAATAGCACCACCAAAACTAACCCTAAGGGGATGTTCCCTTAGATAGCTACCGACCCAGCCACAAGCAGGTTCTCCAAGACCAAGTCACTCTATTCCCCCAAGCAGCAGGCAATAACTGACCAGGTCAATGGCCTTGGACAGGTCAACAAACACAGCATCAGTGAGTTCTCCATTATCCATGGCCCCACCAATGTGATCTATGAACCTGGCCAAGGCCGTCCTGTGCCATGATGTTTACAGAAGTCATTCCACTCAGGAGACTGACTGAGTCAAGGTACTCAACAAGTTGCTCATTCACAATTTTTTCCAGTAATTTACCTAAACATGCAAGAAGGGAAATGAGTCAGTAGCTATCCAAGTCAGCAGGGGACCCCCCTTGAAAATAGGTTTTATTGTAGTTTGTTTCCATTGAGTTGGAAATTCAGCAGTAGTTAGGGACAAACTAAACACCTTAGTCAGGATAAAATAAATATAGGAGGCTATTAGTCTTAACAATCTTGGCTCAAGACCATCAGCTCCTGAACCTTTGTTGGGAGATAAATTTCTCAGTAGTTTCAGAAATGTATTTGATCTACTCAATCTAAAATAGAATGTGGAAATGGGCTGAGTAAGAGAAGCAGATATTTTATGATTATGAGGTTCCTCTGAAGGAAATTGGTCAGTATAATGGGACAAATCAACAAACTTGTTTAGAAATGCTTCCGCTATATCATTAGCATCAGTGACTTTACTACCATTTAATTCAAAAGTGTCAGTTTGAGACCTAGAAGTGGGGGCTGTTAGTTTAATTGCCAACCAACATTTTGGGGGGTTTTTGAGCTCCGACCATTGATTGTTTAAGTGGTGTTCAGATTTATTTTCTCTCAATTTAATTTGACATGTATTCCTTAATCTACGGTATTCATTTAGGTCTACTTCAAGTTGGGAGTTTTTATACTTTTTCCAGGCTACATCCCTAGTTTTCATTGAGCAAAATAAATCCAGGGTAACCCAGTTATTAGTTAACCCTCTAATCCTGCGTTTTTTTGTTGGAAAATATTTATCTTGTAGATCAGTAAAATACTTGAAAAGAAGTCAACTGCAGAATTCGTATTGCGGATTATATGTAAATAGGACCAGTTGATTGAATGTAGTTCACTGAGCAAGTTGTCAGGTATAGTTGAAGTAAGTTTCCAAAAAGTTACTGTGTGTATC
The DNA here is from genome assembly GCA_016271365.2 of Neoceratodus forsteri. Taxonomy (NCBI): domain Eukaryota; kingdom Metazoa; phylum Chordata; order Ceratodontiformes; family Ceratodontidae; genus Neoceratodus; species Neoceratodus forsteri. The sequence goes on from CM028131.1 coordinate 1,115,184,306, forward strand.
TGGGGGAGGTCTGATTTCCATGCAAAAAAAGTAGCAAGATGGTCACTTAGTCCATCTGGAAAAGTGCCACTCTCCAGAATTTTGTTAGGGTTATCGGTCAAAATCCAATCTAATAAAGTATGATTTTTACTAACATGACTCATTCTGGTAAATGAGGAAATGAGCTGACAAAGACTTGCATTAGCTAATAATGACTCAGTCTCAGGTGCAGCCGAAGGATCCCAATTAATGTTAAAATCACCTAATGCAAGTATATCACCTGTCCTATAGTCTTGACTAATGAACTACAGCAAATCCTTAAGGTCCCTTATGCCCAAATTAGGTGGATTATAAACTGTACAGATTTTAGGCTTGTAACAGCCTCCCAGTAAAAGTTGCAGCAGAATCCATTCACAGTCAGAGTTGTAGTTTGACTCTGATTCCAGTTCAGTTATGTCTAGATTGTCTTTATAATATATCAGTATCCCCTCCCCCCCCCTTTTTTCCAGGCCTATCCTTCCAAATCAAGTTGAAACCATCAATTGTAAAGCATTTACTATCAACAGACGGCTTCAGCCAGGATTCAGTTAAACAAAGCATGTCAGGTTTATGCTGAGTTACTAGGGCTTCAACCTCATGAAATTTAGATTTTATACTTCTTACATTTAGGTGTATAAAACGTAGCCCTGTAGTGTTTCTACCATCCTGGCCATAAAAGCATGTATTATTGGGAGGGCCTGTATTAACTTCAACATCACCTGATAAGCCTAGCAAAAAGAAAGACAACAAGAAAGGTGAAAACAGAAATAAATGCTGCCATACAGGAATAAGATACAGTAGTTACCTAAGTTGGTTAATGTTCATTTCTTTAGAGCACCTAGGACTTTAATATTAACTGATAATGATTTAGTGGAATTTAACAATAGGTTAGAGTACAAATCTATACAAAAGAGGGAAAGCAAAATACAATAGATCTCAAAGTGCTTTACCCACATCTTAATAATACTTACATTTAAATACTAAAGGCAATTTGAGAAGAACTTCCTAGATAAAACAAGCAGCTACTGTACCTTGTATAAATTAATGAAGTCCTGGAACACCTTTAAATTCTATAACAGATACTTAAAATAAGACTTTCAGTCTTAGGGTTGAAAATACAATTAGACCCAAAATTTCTCTATGGAGTGGTACTCCCACTCACACTCTGCCACAGCACTCATGCTGTGAGCAGCATGGTATTTTATACCCTGCCGCCCCTCTTTCTAGGTGACTGTGTGCTCCTTCCCACAGTCCCGTTCTTCAGTGTACTCACTGGGACAGGGAGCTCTCAGTTACTGAGTGGAGTGGGAGACAAGACAGTTCAGCAGTCTGGCGGCAGGTAATCTTAGCTGCAGGTGTAGCAGACTGGCACAGTTCTTAAAAGTGCACCAAGTGAAGGCAGGCAGAGTAGATGTATCAGCTGGAGTCAGGTGCTGTGAGCAGCATGGCATTTTAAACCCTGCCACCCCTCCTTCTAGGTGAGGTCACTCCTGTGTGCTCCTCCCCACAGTCCCATTCTTTAGTGCACTCACTGGGACAGGGGGCTATCGGTTAACAAGTAGAGCGGGAGGCAAGACTGTTTAGCAGTCTGGCAGCAGGTAATCTGAACTGCAGGTGTAGCAGATGGCACAGTTGCTAGAAGTGCAGCAAGTGAAGACTGGCAGAGTAGATGTATCACCTGGAGGCCCCCATCACAGTAATTCAGATTTGTAAATAATGTTCCTGTTTGAACTTAAATGAATTATGGGTTAATACAAAATCAAGTGCCCCGAGGATAAATTCTACTGTAATTGCATTGTTTAGTGGGCTATTAGTCAAGTAGTGTCTACAGGCTGTAATACCATTACAGTGATCTATTGATGTATATAATGTCTCAACATCCACAAATGGGCATAGGTAATAACTTTCCTACTTAAAGTTGTCAGAGCTCCAAAAGATGTCTCCAGTGTCATTAAGGTATGATGGCAATTTTTTTTTTTTTAACCAGGAGAGACACACTAAGCTGAAGCTTGTTTACAGGTGCAACCTGTGAGCACAAAGAAGTTAAGTGACTTGCTCAGAGACCCACAGTGTGCAAGTGGGGGCTCTGGGATTCATACCCAGGTCTCCAGATTTGCAGCTCAGAGCCTTAAACCACTGTACTATGCTGCCTCCTTAGGACAAATCAATTAATTTTGACAAGTTTTCTGTTAGGGAGCCCAACCCAAGATAATAGAGATCCCTGGTGGGCTTTTCCGATTCTTGTGAATTTTAGGTAAAATGTAATATGTGTTGTAGATATTACAGGAAAATCACACTACAGAAAGCTGAGTTCATTTGTTAGGGACTTTTCAGCTAACCCTTTTTGTAACGATGACACACTTCTTGTTTGCTTGTTTGGAAAGGTTGCCCATCAATGTTTTGTAATTCCTGTCACTGGTTAACAGCTTCAACACTGTCTCCTTGTAGTGTTCTCTGTCCATGGCAGCAATGTTGCCTCCCATATCTGCCTGCTTTAAAACAGTTTGTTTTGCCTGAGCCAATTCCTTAAGGGCCTGTTGTTCTGGGGGGACAAGATTGTTTTTAATCTGGTTACAGGAGCCGTTTGAGATATCATTTAACTGTTTGGTTACTGCCTTCTCGAAAAGGATATTGACCACATTGTATACCGATGGGACAAAAATCAGACTTCTTTTTAAACAAAACCTTTCTAGTTTCTCTGTGAGTATCAGCATCAATATCTGAGTTGTTGGTTTGGGCAAATACAATGCATCTTGTTGTCCCTAGTTCTTCCTGCAATATCTCCAGATTTCTTTTATTCAAGCTTTCTGTGGTGGAGTCATTTGATCCCCATACATTCTCTATGCTTGACTGCAGAACTTCTTCTCCAGTGTCCTGTGTCATTGCCATCTCATCCAGTGTATGGTCTATATTCTCTGTGCTGATTTACTCTTGTGGAATTGTAAATCCCATGATATCTTGTCTTGGTCCTCTTGTTTGATCCTTCCCAAAAAGTACTTTAATTTGATCTTCCTGTAGAACTTGAATAAATCCACATGTATTTGGAAATTATTGGGTTTGGGGGTGGGCATAATGTTCAAACCTTTCAATAATAGAGACCCCTGCTCATTACTTAATGTGGTATCTGAAAGGTTTACAACCAGTAATTCAGCTACTTTCTGTCCCTCAGCTGTCTCCAAATTTCTGCTTGATTTCCTGCCACACATCCCACTTGGTTCGTCTTGTTTTCTGTTTCTTTTCTTTTTTTATAGTTTTTCTTTTATGGTTCTGCTCTAAAAAGTCCACATTTTTGTTAGCTCCCCTTTCTTGTTTCTCAAGACTGGACTCTACTTCTAAGTAAGAGTCCAACTCTTCTTGCCCACCTTTTTTACTGGTATTGTGATTTTGAGTACTTCTATAGTGATGGCTTGACTGCCTACTTTTGGAGCGTCCACAGCTTTGTGTTCTTTTTATTGTGGCCCAAGTAAACACTCTGTCCTTATCATAGTCCTCTTGATCATCCCTTTGTAGTTTGGTCTGTTTCTTGGCTACACATTATTTCTCAGATTTAGCTGTTCAGGATTGTAGGTGTTTATCTAGTGCTTTAAATTCACTTGTATCTTAAAATTTTGTCAATTCCTCTTTTGCCAGGTTTATATCTTTAGAAACTTCCTCAGACTTAGCAGTGTCATCCTTAACAATTCAGTGCACAAAACTTAGTGAGCATTCCTCAACAAATTTCACCCATTCCTTTCTGTGCTGAAATGCTTCAAGGCCACAAGATGGGGCCTTGGTAACACACAAGCCTCGAAGTGCCTGATCCTTCTCCAAATATATTTCAAGCTTAATTATATCACATGCAGTATTCAATTCTTGTATATGTCATTTTTCAAGTTTTTGAAAACAGGCCTTTACGTTACCTAAAAGTTAATCTGGAATTCCTAGACACTGAAGTGTTTGGTGATCATGGAAAGGTTAAGTACAATGAATATTTTATCTTTCTCTCTTCACCAGGCTATTAATGATGTGATTAGACTGATGTAAAAAGCAACAGCAAAATCATTGCTGAACATAATACATGTTATGTTTAGAATCTGAATGGAAACCTGCATGAAATGACCTAGTTTGTCAAACTTTTGTAATGATGTGTATATATCTGCAGTATCTTGTCATAGATGGGTGACTATTTATTTAAAAGTTTCACCAGGAATACATGCTGAGCAGAACTGCTCATTTCCAGATGTGTCCTGGATGAAAACATGGGGGAGGATCATACAAAAATGGGGAAGGGGGGCATTAAAAGAATACAGTACAATTTACAATTATAATACAATACAAATGATAAGAAGCTGAGATTCAGTAAGGTACAGTGTGATCAAATCAGGTACATACGAGGTATAACAAGCACAAGGTGCAGCATGGCAGCAGATGTCATGGCTAGGATGGGTACAGCTATTACTGTGTTTTTGTGTTACATAATAGGTCAGTCAGATTACATAAATAAAATATAAGCAGGTATGAACAGTTTTCATTCAGGCACAATTCCAGGATACATCATGAGTAGGGTGATAAGACAAATAGTGCAGATGCCTAACCCCCTGATAGGGGATGGAGGTATAGGCGAAGGTATTATGAGCAGTTATAGACTGGGGAGATGAAATCACATAGTAGGTGGGAAAGGGATAGGAGAGAGAGGAGGCATTGATGATGGCAGTGGGGGGTCCAAGGTTTATGGCGTCAATACAAGAAGGTGGTCTGGCTGACAGTAGTGGACCTAGGAGGGAGAGCAGGGGCTCAGATACCGATGTTTTGAAGGCAGTAGGAGGTTGTTGGGGGATGGAGAGAGTAGAGATAAGGTAAAGAGGGTAGGGACCCGAACTAGTATTTGGTTATAAAACTAACACTGTGAGTGAGGCATCTATCTTCTAAAGAAGAAAAGAAGAGTGATTTGTACAGGTCACAGTAATGAGTATGGAGAGGGCAGGTTAGAGCGAAGTGACAGAATGAGTGAAAGAGGGCATCCACTCTATTTAAACACTATCTTATCTCTATGTCTCCACCCCGATGAAGCTCAGTTTGTGAGTGAAGTGTATTGAACCTCCAGTTACGAGAGTGTTGGCTAGCTTGGTTAATGTTAATTTGCACAAATTCTGCACATTTCAGTTACGAAAACAGTGTTGCTTGCTGGACAGTGCACTGGCTATTTAGTGTGTGCCATAAAAATAAAAACTGTTCTGTAGCAACAGACTTGAGTGACTGTCTATTATTTACAGTGAGTACTCGCGCATCTTTTTCTGATTGCCCTGTGGAAATCCATGTCCAAAATTGTGGATAGTCACTTGAAGGTTTAGTCAAAACTGAGGCTAAACAGTGTGTAGCCCAGGGGCTTAGAATCTGGCAAGTATTTATTACATTTAGCCTACAGTGCCTCCAATGCTTCTGCAGAGGCAGTACATTTTGGAATGTACATGCACTGACATTCTGTCTGACTCAGCGTTGCTGGTTTTGCTCTGGTATGAATCAATTAGTACTGCACTCCCCTTCTGGGGATGATTCAGGGCCATCAGGGCAGATCTTATGAAGATTGTCTGAAGGCTCTGAACATGTACTCACTGGGATCAAGTGAGAGAGGGGAGATATGATAGAGACCTTCAACTTCCTGAAGGGAATAAACATGGTGAACTGCAAGGAACTACAATATGTAGCAGTAGTATTGAGTCATGAACCCAAGGTCATGAGTGGAAATGTGCAGGGGGAAGGTTTAAGAAAGATGTGAGGAAGTTCTATTTTACTGAAAGGGTAGTGGAGCCATGGAGCAGTCTGCCAGCCCAGATGGTGGGCACAAAGACTGTAATGATTTTAAGCATGGCTGGGACAAAGCGAAGGGTATGGTGGTTGCTCAGGTCAGCAGCAATAGGAAGAGGAGCAAGGGGGTGGACCAGGAGGGATAAAACCCTATATGGACAATAAGTCCCAGGGCAGATAGGGAACTCCAGGCAGACTAGATGGACCTTTGATCTTTTTCTGCCATCATTGTCTATATTTCTGTGTTTCTATGACAGTTGGTTCGGCTACAAGGTGGAAGCCACTTTGAATGAGCTCAAGGCATCCTGTCAGACCATGTGGTCTATCAAATTTCTTGGCCCCAACAGCCTAGAGACAGTGGGAAGGCTCGTTTTGCAGGATCTCCCATCCTTTCCATTCATAAGGAGGGGTTTCTGGTTCTACTAGCAGCTGCATTACATGGATGTCCCTTAAAAGACCTCAACATGCTGTGGATGAGGTGGCCAATAGCAAGCCATTCTTTCAATTTTCTTTTTACTCATTGCATCTCACTCGACATCTATGGATTCAGATGTGGGGGGGGCAGACTATGGTACTGTAGCCCATCATAGGAAGAAGCTGCATGTGATTCCTTATTTGACTGATTGGCTCCTGAAGTGACCCTCTGTAGACCTGATGGTTTGAACACAGAACAGGACACAGCAGTTGCTAGATCAGCTAGGTGTCCTTGTCCATGTACCTAAGTTCAAACTTTACCCTTGCCAGAGTTTACAGTACATCAGAGCTCTGCTGAACATATCCCAGGCAAAAACTTTCTTGCCAGAGGATCGGGTGGTTGCTAAATCAGATTAGTCAGCGTCCAGAAGCAATATGGACTCAGCTAGAACCCTAATCTGGGTATTGGGCCTCATGGCAGCATCCATATTCATGGTTCCCTTGGATCGCGCACATGTATGAATTCCTCAGTGGATTCTGCAGTCTCAGTGGTCTCAAGTGCATCAGTCTCTCAAGTACCCAATCAGGGTATGGGCCCCACTGTGATGAGCACTCCAGTGGTGGCTGGATGGGCAGAATTTGCTGGTAGGGGCACCCTTCCTCAGGAATCCTCCTAAGGTCACATGAGGGAAGCTGATGATACAAACCCTCTTGAGCATCTTATTACACATATAGAATGTTTTTTGTAGTGAAACATTAATTTGGTGATGTTTATATGGATTTTGTGGTGTGGTCCATTGACTGTGAATAGAAGTAATAATGTCTCTTTAAAAATAAATAAATATTAAGTCTAAACCCACTTCTTGGGGTATAACACATTCTTCTCATGTCTGATTACTTACATAACATTAATATACATACCATCGATGGCCAACCCAGTGGCACTGAAGGTTGAGAAGCTGGATGCCACACCTCACGCCACGCCAGTGATCTGGATTCGGGAACAGACTCAGGTCACTCAGGGGTTGGCAGGGGGAGGATGGATTGAGTGTCCATAGACAGCTCTCCTTCTTTGAAGAGGGGGGACAGTGCAGCACGCTGTAGACTGACACCCAGTGGTGGCTGGTTGTCAGCATAGGCACATCGCTCAGACCAGGGTAGGGCACCTGTCCAGGGAGTATGGTTGCTTCTGCAGAAGCAGGGACAGCTACCTCACCCATTGCATGGTTCATTTGCCCGGGGAGAAAAAGTGGAAAAATGGCAGGGAGCCAACGGGGTTCATGATGCCCTGACACATTTCAGTCAGAATACGAGTCCCTCTGAGGGAGGGCTGGAGCAACCTGTCAGCTCCGCAGAGGAGTCATAAAGTATAAATAAAAAAAAAATGCATACCATCGGCCAGCCCGATGGCAAAGAGGGCTGAGGCACCATGTGTGCCTTACCTTTTCCCACAACAGTGACTCAGGTTCAGGAACAAGCTCGGGTTGTCAGGGGTTGGCCGTGGTGGGAGAGGATTGAACATGTGTAAGACTGCTCTCCTCTCCTCTCCTGGGGTGGTGAGGCATGCCAGCCCAGCCTAAACTGCTCCCAGGTGGAGTCCTGGGGATAGAACAGCATCAGGGTGGCATGTAAAATGGAGGAGACTGTGGGGAACATCAGATGAGTGTGCCACAACAAAGTGTGATGCTCCACAGTGGAGTGGGAAGAAACATGAAAAATGTAGCACTGGGGCTTAATGAAGCCCAGCTCAGTTGCCTCTGAGCCTGCACTAACACTCAGTTGGCAACCTGGTCCACCTTGGATTTGTTGTACTGGGAGAGGAGGACAGTCCTCCCTCTCTGGCCCTGCCATGAGATGAGAACTATTGCCCAGGTAAACTCATCGAGGGAAGAGGGGTTAGTTCAGGGGATCTGGGGACTGGGCTGATACAGCTGCTTCTTGGACACAAGGAGGAAAAACACCAATATGGAAAAAAATACATACCATCATAACATTAACAAATCACTTGTAGTTTTTTTGTCATCAGTTGTTATAGTGATACTATAAAAAACTGTATGATTATCATAAAACACTGTATCAGTTTGTTAAGATTAAAAGCTTTCTACCATATGAAGTATGCTTTAGAAAAAAATACATGCTTTTTTTTTTTTGTGCTTGCTATTTTTCCGCCTTCCCCTGCCCCCTACGCTCCGCTTCTTCGGGAGCGCCTGGCATCTGCCTCGGTTCCTTCAGTGCCTGGAGCCCCATGGCAGTCCCCCCATGTAGCCTTGAATTTCCCCCCAGGTGGGGACGAGGTGGGGCCCAAGCACCCTGAGCTAATGTCACTTCGTCGGGGCCACCGCATGGGACAGGCAGGGGACCTTTGAGGTCTGTGCTGGCACTCGTCTACCCGGAGCAATGGAGGTGTTTTTTTCCCTGTTTCTCTGGGCATGCCGTGTGCCCAGACATCAAGGCGGAGCTCCGCCGATGTCTGGCACGCCCAACCCTCCTGCATTGGCCAGGCGCTTGCTGTACCCCAGGCCTCCGCCTGGGGTCAGTCAAGCACCGAGCCTTGTCCTCCCCTCCCTCCCTGGAGAAAGCAAGCAGTCCACAGACGCTCAGCTTTCTCCCCCCGGCTGGCCCTCCAGCTCCCCGGGCTCGTTCCCGAACCCGGGTCACTAGCGTCGCAAGTGGTAGCGCTACCACTGCGCTGACGGGCCGGCCAATACATGCTTTTTAACATCAATTTAAGTAACCTCCACCTGAAATTGCACTTGTTTCATCTTATCAAGAAGCTAAGTACTTCATTGTTTCTGCAAAGCAACACCCCTACTATATGAACTAAAACATAAAAACAGAGGATATCTTCTAGTTATATTAAAGAAAATATTTCATACTTATTCTGAGTGCTTGCTTTTGCTGCTAGTAACTTTTTACTGAAAAAATAAATTCAGCAACATACGTAACCATTCACAACTCTCATGTTCTGAGTGTCTGCACTGAAAAATATAATCTTAATGCAGTTTTACTGTAGGCATGTTACAGTGTTTCAAATGCTTTTTGTGCTTTTTTAATTAGTGCAAGATTAGTTCCCAGGGACCATTATGTTTATACAGAAGTTAATATTTTTTCTTTGATATCAGTTCTAGTTTATTTTGCAAAACTCAGGTAATTTATAAAGTCACTGAAAAACTATATGTTGCTGCCAATTGTATGCAGGTTATTTTAGTGCATACTTTGCAGATGTATTTTTATTTAGTAAACCATGTGTGAGCCATAATAATAGACACTTAGAAAGTTACAATTAGAATATTAAATGACAACTCATTGTTAAAGCAAATATCTCAATTGGCTGTTTTTAGGTCTTTGTTCCTTGTTATCTGACCTGAGTATCATTACCTTTGATGGGAATAATGCAGCATTGTATAATGCTGCTTCTTATGTCTTAGTCAGCATTCCTGGAGAAACAATTGTGGTTCATATTGAAAAATGTTCTACCAATGAGGTAAGATTTGTCTGCTTCTATGGAACAAAATGGATGCATAATTCATATAAATGAACTGCAATAGATTTTGATTGCTGATTTTGTGCCATTTCACACTTATTAGATTACAAAAGCTAATAGTTAATCCTACAATTTGTACCAAACAGATACTACTACACAGGTGATGTACATTAAGTTAATGTGATGTTGGACCCCTTCATAGGAAACCTTAAAGAATGATACTATACAATGAAGATCAAGTTATTTGGCAATTTTTATCATTGATTTTATCCAAACACTGCTGAGACAAAATGCTTTATTTAAGGCAGCAGTATTTGTTAATAAGCAAAATATTTCATCATAGTCTTTTTAGCAATAATATATTTCTTACATAATTGGATTCATTATTAGTATATTTTTTATAGCAGATGTTTTTGAAACAATTTTTATTACTAATATTGTAATTCATGACTCAAATCATTAATGATGCTGATTCTAGCAATTTTAATAATTTATTCAGTCAAGGTTACTTTTGAACTTTGAATGCTGGATTCATACTTTGGATGTACAGTATTAGGAGAGTGCTAACACACATTTCTAATGATAAACTGCACCGTATCACACCAAAATGTCTAATTTATTTATAGTGGGTGCATCCAGATAGCTGTTACTTTCAAAACCTTCAAAGCCCAATGTCTTATTTCAGGAATAGAAGACAATGAAAAGAAAAATTGATATATTGGTGTTTTTGCTAGAAATCCATTATTACTTAAAATACAAGGATTTTTTTCCCATTAAATATTGTTGCTTTAAGCAGTAATTCCAGCAGTACAAGGCTTTGCTATCAGAATTGTTCACAGCAGTAGCTGAGCAATAAGGTTAGCTGATCGGACAATATCATTATTAGTTGCGGTGAATTCCTGACATTAATTATTTAAAGCAGCATTCAATTATTCAAACAGTTTTGAAATTGTTTTTGTTGTATATTCAAGTTGCTCTACAATAAAACATGGCAGCCTCCCAGAAGTTTCTAACAATATTCTCCTATGAGGTCGCTCTTCAGTTGTACATTATGCATGCTGAATGAGGGTGCATGAGGGCATTGTTTGCATGCTTTTGATTATCAACAACATGTCACCCCTTGTATCTACTTACATAAAGGAGAAGAGCTCTAAAAACTTCAAAAATCCCTTGTTTTGTGTCAATAAATGTGTTTACTCTGATTGCCATCTAGATTATAAAAAACAAATTACTAGCACAACTGCTTTAATGTACACTAAAGATATTGGCTGATAACATCTGAGGATTTTCAAAATAACATGATATTCAAAGTATTAGATGACTGAGTACAATATATGGTTCTAGAACATTTGAATTGCATTTATTTAACCTTTAGGTTTTACCTTTATTTTAACAAGGTAGTACAGTATATAATTTATAAAACTAACGTTTTATGTCAAGTGAATAGGGCCAACTGACAACTGATAAACTATAGAGGATGCCTGTTTTAATATACTGTAACTAATTAACCTCAGTGGAAAAGATGACACATGGAATGCCATGAATGCAAACCTTATTAAATGTTAAATTCTTTTTTAAAACTTTTCCAGAGCCCAAACTCCATCAGACGACAGGTAGGAAATTAAATTTTTTTATTCCTGTTGTCCTTTATTTTTCTGTATTAGTCCTATCCTTCCATTGTCTTGTTTGTAACAAACTGTGCTAGCAGCTTAAACTAAGATATCACTGTATGCTTGTCCATGGCAGCACCAAAATCTAGTAATGTAAAGATAAGTTTATGAGTTGTTGGGTCACTCAGACATCTTCAATAGTATCTCCATAGAGCCATTATATGTTGGACTGTAAGTTGGTGGTGTCAGGACCTCACAAAAAGGTTTTATCCAAAGTGGCAGCCCGTGTTGATGTGCCTATGTGCATGTCATCTGCACACACTGTCACTTGCACAGTTGGGGTGTGTCCCGACCACTCCAACAGTTGAGAGGGATAACATTGAACCAATGGAAGCTGTTTTCCCGTTATTGTATTTTTGTCAATGGAATTCATTTTTCTCTAGTAGCTACTCCTTGAAGAACTGCCAATTGCTGGTATATGTTGCTGCAGAATAAGGTGCCCTTTTCACCATTGTCAGTGCGGAAACCTGATTTATGATGAAAATGGCAACAAGTTGCATGTGTTGCTTGGGCCTATACAGAGAGAGAAGATTCACACACCTCCAACCAATCTGCAGTGAAGCTAGCACCAGAAGTTAAATTAAATGAGGATATCAAATTATGTTAAGCAAAAGTTTTGAATTATGCACTCCACAAAACAATGGTGAATCTCAATTGTTCATCTGGTCAGAAAATGGGGCCTAGAGATATAAAAACCATTTATCTCCTGATTTTTATTTGACACAGTTACAGTCATTACTTAGTTTCTCTGCTGGGAACTGCCAATATGTATGTGGCAGTTTATATAAGTATTCAAAAATACTGCACAGTTTCTGTTTGACTCTTCATTCGTTGTAAGTTTTTTGCAAAGTCCTTGGTTAAGGACTGCCCAGTCAAAAAACAGCAGTTCAGACATTCATTTCTTAAGTAGTTTTAAGGTAATATTTTAGGAATAGTCACGAGATTAAAGTGCTATGTAACTTTTTTATATTTATTGGAATACTGTATATTGTCAGTTGTTTGCTTGATTTCTTTCATTTTATTGCTTGGGTTTTTATTTGTACAGGCACTCCAAGCATTGGAGGGGTGCCTCATCAAAGTAAACATTTACTACAACTGCTAAGTAGTGTGAAAACATTCAAATGGTTTGTGGAAATATAAATGGTCTTCATGAACAAAAGTACCAAAAATGCCAGCTTTGTTCCCACTACCTTCTCCCAATGATTGCCTCAGAAACAACCGCACAAGCACTGGAGGGTCCCCAGTCAGAATCATGCCTCCTTCAGCACTGGGGCCAATCGAGAGGCTCCAAATCAGTAGTGGGTGAAGTTCAGTAAGCTTACCAAAATTCAAATGGAAGAATGGCCATAACTCACAAAACTATTCATTCCACTCCCCAGGATGTTGTTGGATCCAGCAGATGGAGTCAAGAGGGTAGTCTGCTTTGTTCTTACTACCCTTCTCCCAATGATCATCTCAGAAATGACTGTGCCAGCACCAAAGGGTCTCTAGCCAAAACTGTGCCTTCTCCAGCACTGGGACCAGTCAGGAGGCTCCAAATCAGTGGTGGGCACAGTCATCTCCCCTGAAATTCCAGGTGCCTAAAGTCATCCTCTGCAATGTGATCTGGAGCACTAAGGGCCACAGCACAAAGGACAGATTAATTGGGTGTCAGCAGTGAGGCAGCTGGCAGCTGGGAATGCTGCCCAAAATGGACCTTGTAAAGGACACTGCAATGTGGAATTCAAATAAGGGCTCTAGGTACAATGTGACATTGCCTATGTGCTATACTATGCCTTGTGTAGTATTGACCTAGGCAATACATGTTTTTAATGAGTGCTTACTGCTACTAGTTGGTTAACTGTCTTGTTAGCTCTGTATTTACTGTCTACTTCTCATCTGGATATTACTGTCAAGCATATTGCAAGGTACTATGTATTATGCCCCTAGTTACAGTACCTTCAGCCTATCTAGACAGTGTGGTTTTATTTCTCATAGCTCCTGGTCATCTTTTTAGATTTAATTGGTACTGTACCTTCTATCTGACTGCCATGCATATACAAAAATACTATTACTTTTTGGTGTCTTTAACATATTTTGTACAGTATCTGGGTGGAGTGCACATACAATTCATATTATTGTGACTGTGGTGTTCAATAACCTCAACCTGTCTGGGTAGCATGAATCTGTGACCTAGTTGGGTGGTGGGTATATGTGGTCATCTCATTTAGCTGTTTGCTGTTTTTTCTAGATTAGCTCTATGTGGTATGTTTGTTCCTTTAGTGGTAATTTCTTGTTTTTACTGTCCTGGTGGTTTCTTCTGGTAATATCCTATCTTGGCCAACCATATCTTTAACATAGTATGCCCTATTACTGGGTTGCTGCATCTTCAGAATATTTACTGGGTCTCAATGGAGCTCCCAGGTACTCCCAAACATGGTAGGTATGTTGTTTTTACTTACCAATTATCTGTATCCTAGTGTATTCCCAGTTTCCCCCTTTCTGGGAGGGGATCACTTGAACTCAAGCTTAGCATGGCTGTCAAGGGGATAGCTACTTGCCAGCCTTTACATCATACTGGTTAGCTGTGCAGATCTAGTAAACTTGTACCTAGGAACCTTGGATCCTGGCTCTCATCTGCACAATCATCATGGTGCTCCCATTTCCTTATGCAGCATTCCTCCTTGCAGAGCTATGACCCCCCTTCTTACTCATATTTCATGGCCTGTATCAGAATAGTAATTGCTATAAACATTTCTCCTTCTTACAGCAAGCTAAGGTGAGGCAAAGTAAAAAGAAAAAAATAAAATAAACACACACAAGAAAGTACATGCTGGAGCCCCATAGGCAGGGCAAGTAGTGTTTTATTGGAACCATGCAAAAATGAAACAATGGCACAAACTACCCCACTGCTTCGAACCGACAGTTATTCCTCAGGGGGAAGGGTTGCACCAGCTTGTCAATAATTAAGTAGTGCTGAGTTAAGGGTACAGGACCCTGATATTGACATTGATCAGAATAATGTGAAAAGTGCAAAGTAAATAAAAAATTACTAAACAAATAAAATAATAAATAATAATAATAATAAATTTTATTTATAAGGTGCCTTATCCAAAGCCAAGGTGCCTAACAATATAAAATTGAATCAAAATCATACAAACATCAATTCAATTAAAATCAGATAACAATAATTCAGAAAAACAAATCAATCAATTAACTGAGAAGGCTTGGTGCCACAAAAACGTTTCTAAGCCTTGTTTAAATCCCTCCACGGTTGCACACTCCTGCAACCGAGGGGGTAGAGAATTCCAAAGGGTGGGGGCTGCATACGCAAAGGTTCTTGCACCAGATGATTTCAAGTTCACCCATGGGATCTCTAGCAACCCCTCATTGGCCGAGCGGAGTGATCGACCAGGGCAATAAGGGACCAGGAGCTCTTTCAGATAGTCTGGGCACTGTCCATGTAGGGCTGTGAAAGTCAGTAAACCGACTTTAAAGGTGATCCACCACTGTACTGGCAGCCAGTGCAGTTCGTGCAGCACTAGTGAAATATGACAGGATCAAGCAGATCCAGTCAAAAGCTGGACTGCCGCATTCTGCACCAGCTGCAAGCGATGGATTCCTACCCTAGAAAGCCCTAGGTAGAGGGAGTTGCAATAATCCAAGCGCAAGGACACAAAGGCATGGACCAGAGTAGGAAGGTCATCAGATGGAACCAGATGCCTAATCCTGATGATATTCCTAAAATGATAAAAGGACGTTTTGACGACAGCTGACACCTGAAAATGCAGAGTCAGCCCATCATCAGAAATATGCCCCAAAAGTGAAAAGTTTGCAGATGTCATGCAGATTGTCCAGAGTATGCACCTTACATGCTGTAGCTTGGATCCGGGTCCAGCCTCCTTGATTATGGGATATTGTGACATCATTGGCCCGGTCCTGGTTCAGATAGTCTGGTGCTCCCTTGATTCGGGTGAGTTCCCAAGCTCCCTGAAGTAGGCGGTGGTAACACCTCTCCTGAAGAAAGCTTCTTTGGACCCCAACTATCTGGCTAACTACAGACCAATCTCTAACTTCCCTTTTATAAGGAAGGTTATTGAGAAAGTAGTGTAGGTACAACTGGAGAACCATCTGATCATCCATAACATCTATGAACCTCTCCAGTCCGGTTTTTGAAAGAGTCATAGTACCGAGACTGCGTTGGTTCCGGTGCTCAATGATCTCCTGATGGCGAGAGATTGGAGAAGCCATTCCATTTTGGTGTTCCTTGATCTCTCTTCAGCCTTCGACACTGTGGACCATGGGGTATTGCTTGGGCACCTGAGGTCCATCTGTGTCCTTACACATACAGTCCTCAGGTGGTTTACATCTTTCCTCACTGGCTGAACTCAGAGAGTGGTGTCTGTTTTTTTTTCCTCTGACCCATTTTGTCTGTCATTTGGGGTACCTCAGGGCTCAGTGCTTTCCCCCATGTTGTTTGTAGTGTATATGCTGCCCCTCAGAGACTTTGTAAGATGATAAGGGCTGAGGTTTCACTGCTATGCTGATGATACCCAGCTCTACCTGCCTTTCGTACCTGACCAGGATAGTGCTCTCTCGGTATTTAACAACTGCCTTGCTTGAATGAATTCGAGCTGGCTAAAGTTGAACACGGAAAAGACCGAGGTGATGGTTGTGGAGTCGGGTCACCGGATAGAGGGGTTGAGGACTGGTCAGCCCTCTGGAATTTATCTAGGGGGCGCACAGATCCTTGCCTCTGAATGGATATGGTACCTGAGAGTGGTGTTTGACGATGGGCTGACCTTACGATCTCGTGTCGGCAGTTGTCAAGTCTTCCTTTTATCATCTTAGGAACATCACCAGGATCAAGTACCTTGTTCCATCTGGAGATCTTCCTACACTTGTTCATGCCTTTGTGACCTCGCACCTTGATTATTGCAACTGCCTGTACTTAGGGATTCCTGGGGCTGATATCTGCCGCTTGCAGCTAGTGTAGAATGCGGCAGCATGATTGTTGACGGGGACTTCATGAACATCTCATATTACCCCTGTTCTGTGCAGTCTGCACTGGCTGCCAATTCAGTGGTGGATCATCTTTAAAGTTGGTTTACTGACGTATAAAGCCCTACATGGACTTGGCCCTGACTACTTGAAAGAGCTTCTGGTTCCCTTTTGCCCAGAGTGACAGCTCCATTCGGCCAACAACGGATTGCTAGAGATTCTGAGGGTGTCTTTGAAATCTTCTGGGGCCTGTGCTTTTATGTACGTTGCCCCTACCCTCTGGAATTATCTACCCCATCGGTTGTGGGAGTGCATGACAGTGGGAGGCTTTAAACAAGCGTTAAAAATTTTTTGTGGTGCCAGGCCTTTAATGGCATTTAGTAAATGAACCCTGTCAGATTATTGTTTTGCTTTATACTGTATTTATTGTTCTTACTGTTCTCCATTTAATCTTTTGCAAAGTGCCTTGATACTTGAAAGGCACTTTTATAAAAAAAAACTATTATTATTATTATTAAAATTAATTTGGTAATCAACTAACTCATACTCAAGGAAGGTGAGATGGCAGAAACAACCTAGCAAAAATTCAGCTTAAATTACATAGGAGAAATAAGTGCATCAATACACAATTCGTAATTTCAGACAACGCTGGTTCAGTGCATCCCAATCAGGCTGTCCTATTCCATACTTAAAAAAAAAAGGAGAGAGGAAGGAAATAAGCAGAAGGCACAACATATAGTACAATAGTAAAAAGCATGGAGGCAACAGCTACAGGGGCACCATGAAGGGAATAATGTCCTAATCATCACTGAGCCCTCTTGGAGAGAAGGCTCCCAAATTGTAAATAAGGTGACTTTCTCTCTTAAGGAGATCACTGAGCGTGTCTCTATGCCATTGTTTTCTGTGAATATTAAGGTAAAATAAAAAATATTAAATACAGTTGGTGAGCAGGGTCAGACTGGAGTACAGGGGGCCCACCTGGAAAGTTGACACATGGGCCTACCTGGAAAATCAATAGGGGAGGGTCCAGGGTAACACTCATATCAGTATTCCACTTCAATATGATACACTAGCTCTGTTTTTGCATCTTACATTTACTTACAGGGCCCATTTCTTTAAAAAAAAAAATAGGTGATAAAAACAAAGATTCTCAGAGCTTAGAAGGTGGCCAGGTACCCATTAGAAGGAGCCCAACTGGAGATTTCACAGTATCCTGGTGGGCAAGTCTGACCCTGTTGGTGAATGGGCCCATTGTCCAATATCTGTAGCAATTACTGCAGTTGGGACAGGCTCCTCACAGTTTTCTTTTACTTTTTCAGGCCACAGAAATTGGGTGTCAGCTGAGTTCATAGAACACCTCGGTGTGTATTTGGATCAAAAACTCTTGCTTAGAATTCACATGGACAATTTAACTAAATCTCTGCACTAAAAAAAATGTTTTTTTAACACTTGAGAGCCTACCAATGAAGCAAGGCTAAAAATTGCAAACTGCACTCTGCTTCCTATCCTGTTTGACAGTGCCCATATCCTATATATTCTAAAGAGCCTTAAAATAAGTAGACTAAAGATCCTATAAATAAAACTGTGTGTTTTGGTGCTCTATGCAGGGCATATCACTGTAGTATATTCTCCAAGCTACAATGACCTTCTCTGAAGTGGAGGCTGTCTTACCCCACTTTCTCTGCCTGGGTTTCAAACTGGTCAAAATCTATACCCCTCCCAGCCTGCAAGGAATTCTTGCTCCTAAACCCCTTAGGCGGCTGTCATGATCCTCCTCCTGCACTCTACTAAAGGTGCCCAGGTTTAAGTCAGGCTTGGGTAAAAGGTCTTTTGCCACCTCTGCCCCATCCCTGTGGAACATCCTTCCACCAGAGTTACAAAACTGCTTCTCCCTTGGGGGCTTTGAGAAAGGGCTAAAGACCCTACACTAGAGCACAGCCACTGTACCTGCAGTCACTGATTTTGAACTTCTTAACTCATGTTCATTACTTTTTCTGCCTTGTTAGGACCTTGTATTTTTGCTAAGTATCTTATTCGTTGTGCAGTCTTGAATGTTTTCCGTGTCTTGACATTGTCTGTGTAGTTTGTCAGTTCTCACATTATTGTAAAACCTTGAATGTACTTTTATGTAATTCCAGTTTCTTGCGCATTGTATTTTCTGTATGCTCTCTTTGTAATTAATTATGTGTCACCCCTGAAAAAGGGACTTTTAAGTCTCAGTGGGCTAACCCAGTTACCAAAATTTGATAAATAAAATAACAATTATATCTATGTTGAACTTGCAGTGTATTAATACTCTATAGTTTTTTTTAATGTTTAAAAACCGCAGGGCAGAGGGATCTTAGAGTGATTGCTGTTTGTAATGACACATTAAATAGAACTTGCAGTCTCTTAACACTGGAGAATTATTTTTAACATTTAGAAACCCCAGGGCTTTACAGACTTGCAGTGATAGCTGTTGTATTTGAAACAACAAGCCAGATAGACAAATATCCTGAAACACACTGCCAAGGGAGGCTAGACCCAAATATAGATTATCAAGTTGCATAGGTTAAGTTACAAACATGTCTCTGGTATGCATACAGGAACAATTGGGCACTGAATTTAAGCAAGGTCAAATGGAGCACTCACAGTTCATTCTGCTAAGCTCAAACTTTATTTAAAGAATTTGTACAACTGGGATATACCTCTCATTTACCAATATATACCGGCTTCCCCTTTACTTTCTCATAAGTCATGTAATTAATAAATAGTTCAAAGTGCTGCAGAATACTTGCGTATCACCCAGAAGATCATGCAAGAAGTGTGGCAGGTCTCAGAAAGATTCCACCTAGGAGAAGACCCTGAAAAGAATGCCAAAAACCAACACCATTAGATATATGCAGGTGCATGGACCCAGTCCTGTTATATAAGCAATGCTGTGTGCTAAAAACATAGGCCTAGATACATCCATATGGGTGGCCGCGTTGTGCAAAAGCATGCTGTGAGGTCCTAACACCAACAGGATATTATAGCTCTGTGGAGAGATTCTGAAAGATCTACTGTCAGTGACAAGTAACACACTTTTTATATTGGTGCGCATGCGCAGCCAACATCTTGCGGCAGTGAGGATTTGGAGGCATGGTAGCTGTTGGGCGAATGCAGGGCATGCACCAGTAGGTGCGTCCCTCATTCCCCAATCAGCGATGTCACACCATACATACTAAGCTGGCAAGCACATCTAAGGAAAGGCCTGCTGCAATCCGAGCAAAGCTCATCACACGTAGCGGGCCCTTCCTACGTGCTCGCCAGCTAGTAGCATAGCGGCACAGTGGTCACTACTCTGCTGACAGGGCCGACTTCAGGGTGCCCAATCCCCCGGTCAGCTTCCCTGCCCCTTGAAGTATGTGCCAACAAGGGAGCCCACTCCCCGTCGGCAGAATGTGCCCCCCCACCTCGTTGTTTGCCAATGGGGGAGCCCACTCCCCATCAGCATCATGTCCCCCCCTTCTTCTGTGCTGATGGGGAATTTGCCCAATCCCCATCAGCTACTGTACCCCCAAACAATGTTTGCCAAGGGGGTGCCCAATCCCCATCGGCATCCGCTCCCCTTCCCGTTGTACTGTGCTGACGGGGGAGCCCCCTCCCTGTCAGCATCATGTCCCCGCTTCTTCTGTGCTGATGGGGTGCCCAATCCCCCATCAGCTACTGTATCCCCCCAAACAAAAGAAACAACCTGTAAAAAAGGAAAACGTCTGTGTTTTTTTTTTTCTCTTGGTCCCTGTAAACTGAAAACGGTCCCTCGTAGTCTCCCTACCCACCACCCGCACCCACCCACTGCGCACCCTGCCTCCACACACTCCCACCCCATACTTGCCTCCAGAGTCCAGTGCGATGATCTTCGCTGGACCGGGAACATGTCTGCACTCTTCAAAGCCGACAGCAAACTGAGGAAATGCTGGTAAGCTGTATAATGGAATGAATAGGGGTTTTTCAACTTTGCTCCATATCTTGGGCATTTTTGGGGATTTTTGCACCAAATTTTCAACATGGGGTTTTGGGGACCCATCCTCATGAATTCTGTCACAGTTTTGGTGTTAATTGGTCCCGAAAGGTGATTTCGCAGTCACTGTGAAATCACCTTTTGTTCAGTCTTTTACAAGGACAATAACAGTGTTCGTAATTAGGCTTTCAAAAAGCCTATGTTGCAAATTTGGTGCAAAATCAGAAAATGGCTGTTTTATGAGCGTGTGTTGGCAGTTGCTTCATAGCTTGTAACTCGTGACTCGCACATTTTCATGCCAGATTTTCAACATTGTCATTTTTCTACACCTCCTTGTGAACAGTACAGCTGTCATTTTTCACATCCTGGCTGAAATGTGTTTCCGCACTTCCGGCGCACTGTGGGAAATCAGTGTTTGGGCTAGATTGCAAAAATGACAGTGACACTGTTCATGAACAGAGGTCCTACAACGCCTATGTTGAAAATTTGATGACGATTCTCCATAAAATGATTGTGTTATGAGCGTACGTTGCGCAGTTTGCATCGCACGCTCGTAATGTTGTGAATTTGTAATATTTTCACTCTGGAGTTTCACCATTGCCATTTTTCCACACCTCTTGATGAACAGTAAAGCTGTCATTTTACATATCCTGCCCGAAATGTGTTTTCGCACGTCCGGTGAAGAATAGCGCAGTCACTGTGCAAAACCACTTTTTGAGACAGCTTGAGGACATGACAGTGACACTGTTCATGAGTAGAGGTGCTAAAAATGCCTATGCTGAAAATTTGGTGCCAAAACTCCATAAAATGCCTGTGTTACAAGTGTGCATTGCACATTTCCCACGCACCCTTGTAACTTCACATATTTGCAATACTTACATGCCACATTTTTACCACTGCCATTTTTGTACACCTCCTTATGAACAGTACAGCTGTCGTTTTTCACATCCTGCCAAACATGTGTTTCCACAATGCACTATCAAAGGCAATGCCAGTGCGACAACATTCGGCATTGACAAATGCCTTGTTTACTTCTTCTTTTCAATTCTCCCTGCACTATACAAGGAATCTATCCTACAAAAAAAGTGATTACCTACTGCTCCATGATTCCAACATTAAAAGGGCCTGCTCACAAGCATTAAGTGAAAAAACTCTTTTGCATCCTAAGAATGCTAAAAGTGCCAGTTTTTCAAGAGGGACATGTACCATTTCACAAAACCTTGGACAATCAGTAGTTTGAGCACAAATTAGGGTTATACCTATATTTATTAAAATCACTAAATTTACTAAATTTTCATAATTTTACACGTTGAAGATACCATTTTCATTCATGTTTGATACATAGATGTAACTGAAAGATTACTTAATGATAATAAAGTGTCCAACCTGGAAAAAGTAATGGGGTGGTACTGTATTATTTAAACTCAACTGCACGTAAATGTACTTATATATGTATAAGGTGCTTGTGCAACTAAATGGATAAAGTTGCTGAGAACTGCTCATAGCTTGGCACTGCCAGTAATGTTGGACTGATGGGAAGAAGCCCAGAAGGAGAGAGGGGAACTGCCGGAGAAGGAGTGGAGGAAGGTGGGAACACAGAAATGGGTGTCCACAGGATGCTTGTGGCATGTGCTATTATACAGTGCTCTGTAAATGGTGTGGCATGCTTTACATACTGCCCCCACCAAGCCTCAGACTCACCTTGTAGTTCAGTGCTTCAGCAGACAATTAAGTATGGAATACACAGTAGCGGTGTCGTATACCTGATTTCGAATATTCGGGCCACATATTATATTCAAGTCCGCAAATATTCAGGTATTTGGTATTTGTATTTGTTATTCAGCTGTTTGTGCTGGGGAGGAAAAACAACTAAAGTTACCTTATCCCCATACTAGATGGTCATGGATAATCTCCTGGCCACCATCCCAGCCCTTTTCATTCATTTCCCACCCACCTCACTTTTGCCGATGCCTCAGAGAAGGTGCCGGAGTTAATTATAAGCTCCCAGCACCATGCCAGGAGCCAACAGCATCTCTTCAAACTCATCCCCCACTTTTGCCTTACTCTCCATTCTTTAAATGTTGTTTTTTAATTCAGCCCTCCTTGACCCCTTACCTTGATTGGGGGGCGGAGGAGCTAGTGGCACCAGTATCCACCATGTCTCTCTCACCCCATTCTTTGCAGGAGTGATTTTTGTTGTAGTGTCCTTCCCAGCAGTAAAATCACACATACTGGTGACTAAAATAAAGTACTGCATGTACTTTGTAAGGCTAAACTGAACCCAGATCTGGACAAAAGAGTGGAGTGAGCATCAGCGAGGGGTACGCGATTGTGAGGGGTGGGCAATTGTCATAGTGATGCTATGTATGATTAGTTGCAGCATAGCTTCACAGTGAGAAGTGACCCTGCCCCTCACCGATGCTTACTCCACTCCTTTGTTCAGTACAGGGGTTCAGTTTAACATTACAAAGCACATGCAGTACTTTATTTTAGAAAATGGCAATGGAAATCCCAGTGTCCTGATTGGCTATCAGGATTCCATTGCCATGCATCAATTTTTCAATAGAGCCCTGTAAAAAACAAGTACCAGCTGCACATTGCCAAGCTGGTATCCCTGTGCCACTTTCAATTTAAAAGTACAGTAGCCGCCATTTTTCCCCGCTTGGTAAATGAGAGAAGCATGTCAGTTGCCCCCCCCACAATTGAATTGCATTTTTAACAAAGTTAACCATTTTAATAAAAATTACACTTTGTCCCCAACCACTTCTTTGTTTTGAAAATGTTTTAAACTTGCTGCACAGTAGCATTCACTCACACATTTGAACCGCTCCACTCCCACACCCCCTCCATGCCCGCTACTCATTAAAGATCAAAACACTTTAAATTCAGTGTTTCAAACAGTTTTTAAACTACTTCAAACAAAAACTAAACAAATAAATAAATACTTTGTTGTGATTGTTGGTGTCACTTAAACACTCTCTGGTCCCGATGCCTGCCCGACCGTGAGCCGCCTGACAACAAACAGTGAGGCATCTTATATGGTGCATAGCAGCTCCTCATTATGACCCTGGCTCCCAAGAACTAATAAAAGTAATAATGTAATGAAAGCAGTTTCTTCCAATAGTGTGGGCGGTGGGAGAACGGACCGCCCATCAGGAACAAAGTTGAGACAGAAAGAGGTAATCCTCAACAGCAGCACCATATTAAGTCAAACACTTTAACAAGACTGGGGGGGGGAGCGTGGGGACTGAGAGTGGTCACTGAAACAAGGAATCCTAAACAGCAGCACCATCTGCTGGCAAATATAGCAGGGACGCTTTACAACAGAACTTATTTTCTATTGTTTTTAATGTTTATTACATGTATTTTTTATCTTTCATTTAATTTTATTAAAATTGTTACTAATGAGACATTTTCTAAACACAGTATACCCTCCAGGGTGGGCAGTATTGGGCAATATTGGACCTTCCAGGGGCTATAAGGCCCTCCACCTGTGGCATCGGGCCTCATTACACCCTGGGTGGCCTGGTGTTGCCCAGTACTGCTCACCCTGTTGGGTATTATTGCTTAATGGCCAGTATGTGAGACTTTGTCCCTGCAAGAGACAGTACAACACAAATCACTACTGCAGCGAACTGGGTGAGAAGGACACAGAGGAAGGGGGGGAGTTTGACTGACTAGCCTGGTTACTGACACCACAACCCCCTAATCAAAGTCCGATTCAGGGTTGAAGTAAAAACAAAAATATAACATTTAAAAAATGGTGGTGTGGGGGATTGAAAAGACAATATCGGCTGCTGGTAGGCTGCCAGGAGATAACAAGTTAATATATGATCTCTGGCACTCTCTAGAGGCTCTTGGGAAAGGGGTGAGTGGGTGGTGGCTAGGGGAAAACAACTGTTTTTTTCTAAATAATTCTCCTGAAGCTGAATACCATGAATAGTGCCCATAATTTGGTTTTCTTGCCAAATAACGAATTGGCTATTATATCATATTCAAGAAATGTGTTACTAGCACACCCCCAGTACACAGGGCCGTTGATTGCTTGGATTGTTGTAGTGAAGCCTGTTCAGCGTAATAAGGTGCTTATGCAACCAAATGGCTAAAGTTGCTGAGAGTTGCTGGTAGCTCAGTAGTGTTAGTAGTGGTAGTTTATTCACCTGGTAAAGGTGATTGTGGGAATATATCCCTGAGGCACTCCACAATCCTTATAAAATGGGTTATGTTCACCTGATAGGCTGTAGATGCACATGTGTCTTTAATGGTGAAATCTGAGGTACCTTCTGCTCTGCCTAGGCTTGGACACCCAAGTTTTGATGTATTCCAAAGCTATGTGACAAATCTAGGATAGAAACTTCACTAACATATAGCAGACTTGTGACTAAAATTATTTGGTGACACATAGTAAAGTTCTACTGCTTTATTGCCTACTATCTACAAGCTAAGAACCTCCAGCTATACACTTTGTCAGGTAGCAAGACTGTAGAAAAGTCCTTGTGTGCCTATTTGCAAGCTGTCTGCTTCTGGGTAGGCCCTGGAGTGCATCAGATATATTCTCCCACAATCATCTATACCAAATGAGTAAACTGCCATTATGGGAAGTAATCTCTGTGGCACTCCACAATACTTATAAAATGGGTACTAAAAAGCAGTACAGTTAGACCCGGTTTGGGTAGACTGGTCATGATCAGGCTCTGAGAGTAGCACTGTGGTCAGTACCAACCGGCCAAAGTTGGCTCTCAGTTCAGATAGAATGTCCAATCTATATTGTCTTTTAAATGTGTGTATGGACAACCAGGTGGCAGCTGTACAAATTTCATCTGCTGTGGTCAGATTTCTTTCAGCCCATGAAGTGACCACCACCCTGGTGGAGTGAGGTTTATGGTCTGTGGATGGCATGATGGCCTTTGACTTCTTTGTCTCCTGAATGGCCCTCTGTAGTCATGTGGCTTTAGTGGATTTTGATGCAGGCAGGTCCTTTTTGTGCCTTTGTGCAATGATGAACAGTCTATCCAACTTTATGAAGTCTCTTGTCCTATTGACGTAGATTGCCAGCAGTCTTTTCAAGGTTAAGGTATGAGGGCTTGAGTCTGAAGCACCTTCCTGTTCTGGGAGGCTTGTGGGCAGCTCGATAGTTTGGCTCATGTGAAAATTTATTTCGGGCACAAATGATGGAACTGTCCATAGCATCATTCTGTTCTCATGGAATATCAAGAAAGGTTCTTTACAGGAAAAGTGTGGAGTACTCATGGTCTCCTTGCTGAATGTATTGCCACTAAAAACACTGCCTTTAGGTTCAACCAATGTAGGTCAACCGAAGTGAGCGGTTCAAATGGTGGAGTGGCCATAGCCTTGAGGACTAAATTAAGATCCCAGGGAGCTGTTAGTTGTTTGGTTCTGGGCCAGATGTTAGATGCCACCTTTAGGAAACATATTACATCAGGATAAGTTCCTGGAGCTGTACCTCTAACTTGTCTATGTATTGCTCCAACAGCCACTAGCTGCACCCTCATGGATGATAAGGAGAGGCCCTTGTCTACTCCCTTTTGAAGGAAGAGCAAGATGTCTGCTAAAGTTGCTTGTTTCAGAGCATTTCACTCACACCACTTGACAAAGATCAACCACTGTCTCTTTTAGGTTGATGTGGTTGAAGATGTCCTAGACATCATCATTGTGTTTATCACTGATAGGTGATAGCCATCCTTTAACAGTCTCTCCCATTCAGAAACCAGGCCATCAGCTGTAGGTTGTGAGGACTGGTGTGAACCAGTGGCCTCTGTTTGAGTATTTCTGGTCTGTTGGGTAGGTATCATGGGGGTCCAGCGCCATGGACTCTATTATTGCAAACCCCAATCTGTGAGGCTAGTATTGTGTTGTCAGAATTATCCTTGCTCTAGACTGACATGTTTTTCTGAAGACTTGCAGAATTAGTGGGACTCGGGGAAATATGTAGGCCACTTCGAAGAACCATACAAGAGAGAGTGCCTCCACTCCTAGTGACTGGTACTCTTTGAATTTGGAATAGAATTTGGGGACTTGAGCATTGTATCTGGTCACTATGAGATCTATTTGTACAGGGCCCCATCTTCTATTTATCTGTAGGAACACTTGTTGGTGCAGGATTCATTCTCCTGGGTGGATCTGCTGCCTGTTGAGCCAGTCCTCTGTGGTGTTTAGCTTGCCTGCTAAGTGTATGGCTGACATGTGGGATAGGTGTTTCTATGCTCCATTCAGTACCTTCATGGTCCCCTCTGCATGGCCTTGATCTTTGTTCCCCCTTATTTGACAATGTAGGCTACAGTGCCTCTGTTGTTTGACTAAATGATTATGTTCTTTTCTGCTAGGGTGGTTCTGAAATGGATTAGGGCATTGTATACGCTTCACATTTCCAGTACATTGATGGGTAGTCTTTATTCTGACATTGACTATGTACCCTGGGCCAGCTGGGATCCTGTTGTTGCCCCCCCCCCAGCCCTTCAGACTGGTGTTGGTGTCAACTACAGTACAACCTTATGTTGTAGATCCAGAGGTACAACCTTAGTCAGATGGCATTGTTGCTTTCACCACTGTGATGACTTTCGTACCTGTGGGGTGATGCTCATCCATGTCGTTATGTTGTAATTTCTCTGTGCTCCCTGCTGTATGGCCTGCAGCAGGAGTGGCCTCACTCTCCATGTTGTCCATGGTACTAAGTCTATACAGGAAGCCAGAGTGCCTAGTACTTGAGAGAGGTGTTCCATGGTCAGCTGACAGGTGCTCTGCAATGCTGATGCCTGCAATATCATGTTGTTTACCCTCTTGTTCAATGGACTACTGCTCCCGTCTCTACATTGATGAGTGCCTCGAAGTGCTCTATGCACTGGCTGGGCTTGAGGCTGCTCTTTTGTAGGTTCACTACCCATCTGTGATTATGTAGGCACTGTAGAACCATCTTTGTCTAGCTGCATGATTGAGCTGGGGACCTGGTTCTGATTAGCCAGTTGGCCAGATAAGGAATTACCTAAATCCCAGTTCTCTTTATGCTGCTAGTACTATGGAGACCTTCTTGAACACTCTTGGTGCTACTACTAGGCTGAATGATAGGGCCTGATATTGGAAATGTCCCATTATGTTGAAACGGAAGTCATAAAATCAGTCGAGGGATGAAGTTCCTCTCCATCCCTTCCCCGAAAACTTTTCTATCAAGGTACATATATTACTGATAGATCTTTAATACTAGAATCTTAACACACATTTCTCCATAGCAGGCCTTGCCTTTGACTCCACCATAGCTGCTAGCCTACAGTCTGCAGATATTCAAGCAGACCCGAACACAAAGCTCTAATCCCAAGATTGCTTCTGATTCTCCCCTTTTACCTTTAAATGAGTTGAAGATGTGCTTATACACCTCGATGTAAAAAAAGTGAAGGAGCAGATGACTTAAACCCCCAATTCCTAAAAGTAGGCTTTCGATACCTAACCACACCGATACTGCATTTATTTAACATTCTCATTTTAAATAGTGAAGTCCCTTCAGAATGGAAAATAGCCCATATATTACCACTTTTCAAATCTGGTGACCCTGGCAACCCTAAGTAATTATGGGCCTATATCCCTTCTACCCATTCTATCAAAATTATTAGAAAAATTAATCAATAATCAGAACAGGGATTACCTAGATAACTTAAACCTCATTAACCCACTACAATCTGGTTTTCAGCCTTTTCATAGCACCACAACTGCCCTTGTCAAAGTGTCAGACGATTGGCTTCTCATCTTAGATCATAAACATATCACAGGAGCAGTGTTCCTTGATCTGAGCAAAGCCTTCGATACAGTAGACTGCACGTTACTGCTAGATAAACTTAAGGAGCATGGCATGAATGTACCTACTGTTAACAGGTTCTCCAGTTATCTGTCTGACCAACAGCAGCAAATTAAGGTAGATGGGACCTTCTCATCACTTCTTCCACTCTCTCATGGGGTACCAAAAGGATCAATTCTTGGCCCCCACTTCTTCATGATATATATCAGCACCCTAAACAATAATATAACCAAGGCTAAGATCAATTTCTTTGCTGACGATACTGTTCTCTATAATTCAAACCCTTCAGTGACGGATGTCTGCCTGGAACTCCAAGCCGAATTTCACCTTTTGCAACATAATCTTCTTCTCTCTAAACTATTATTAAATACCAAAAAAACAAAAGCCATGTTCTTTCAACCCAATAATACTAACATACTAATTGCCAGCAGATTAGGTCTTACGGACTATCGAGTCTGCTCGAACCTCAGATCCCTAGTTGGGTGCTGAGGCCCTCCCCCCCTTGTGTTCCAGAAACCCCTATCATCCATCCCCACCCCTGGCCAGGCCATCATCTGATACATCCACTTTCTGTGTCTGTCCCACCCTCTCTTGAAGCCCTCCACTGTGGATTTCTGAACCAGCTCGCCAGGCAGTGCATTCCAAGGGTCCACCACCCTCTCAGTGAAAAACCTCCTCCTCTTTTCCCCCTCACCCTTCCACCTTCCAATTTCAAACCATGCCCTCTGGTGATACCTCCCTGCTTTAGTCTAAAGATCCCCTCCATGTTTACCCTATTTATTCCCTTGAGGTACTTGAAGACCTCAATCATGTCCCTCTGTCTCTCCTCTCCTCCAATGAAAACAGGCAGAGCTTCTCAAGTCTGTCCTCATACGTCAAATCCCCTAGTCCTCGTATCATCTTAGTTGCCCTCCTCCGTGCCCTCTCCAGGAGCTGTATGTCCCTCTTCAAGTGTGGTCTCCAGTACTGTACACAGTACTCAAGGTGTGTCTAACCAGTCCATTGTACAGCGGCAGAATCACTTCCCTGCTCCTAGAGGTGATCCCCTTGATGCATCCCAACATCCTGTTTGCCTTGCTAGCCACTCTCCTGCACTGCTCAGAATTATTCATACATGCATCCACCATGATCCCTAGGTCTTTTTCCCCTATTGAGGCCTCAGCACCTCCCTCCCAGGGTGTACCTGTGTTTAGGGTTTCCCTGCCCAAGATGTAACACCTTGCACTTGGTGATATTGAAATTTAATTTCCATGTGTGAGCCCAGCTTTCCAGGGTGTCCAGGTCCCCTTGCAGGGCCAACCTCCCCTCTTCCCCCTCAACTACTGCTCCCATCTTGGAGTCATCAGCGAAGAGACTCATTTCACACCCCATACCATCCCTGATGTCCGATATGTATGCATTAAACAGGATCGGACCCAGGACCGAGCCCTGCGGTACCCCACTACCGACCTCTCTAGAGTTCGAGAGCTCCCCACCGACCCCTACTCTCTGGGTGTGTCCAGCTAGCCAGTTTTCAATTCATCTGACCATCAAAGGACCTACTTCCAACCCCATCAGTTTCTCCACCAGACCATTGTGGGGGACGGAGTCAAATGCCTTGCTGAAGTCCAAGAATAATACATCCACAGGCTTTCCCTTGTCCAGTTCTGATGTTACCCATTTGTAGAACTCCACAAGATTGGTTTGACATGATCTACCTGGCACAAACCCATGTTGCCGACTATCCAGACCTCCCACCTCCTCCAAGTACATCCCCAATCATTCCTTTAGTATACTCTCCATTAATTTTCCCACCACCGAGGTCAAACTGTGGGTCTATAGTTACCTGGTACTTCCCTCGACCCCCCTTTATGGATTGGCACCATATGTGCCTCTCGCCAATCCCTAGGTACCCTCCCTGTCTCAAGCGACCTGTTGAAGAGCTCTGCCAGGGATGCAGCCAGTATGTCCACCAATTCCCACAGTAATCTCAGATGAATGCCATCCGGCCCAGGAGATTTGTCTTTCTTTAGGGTCTTGAGGGCTAGCCACACCCTTTCGGTGGAGATAGCATCATCCGTCCCCTCCACCTTACTGGCCTTTTTATCCTTATCCTGATGTGACACCCTGGGTACCTCTCCCTCCTCTGCTCCATTTCTGTTGCTCCCCTGATCCCACTCACTGCCACTTCTATCCCGTCGTTGCCTTGCTTTGTAGATATCCCGTCCCTCCCTAGTGAACACAGAGGCGACTACTCGCTTAATACCTCTGCCTGGTCCCTCACCTCTTCCACCCACCCTCCTTCTGATCTCAATCTGCTGAGATGGCCCATAGTTTTTCTCCACTCCCCAATGTACTGGAAGAACCCTTTTCCCTCCATGTATCCCCTGTGCCAGCCGCTGCTCTTTACTGGACTTTGCCCCCCTCACCATCCGGGTGACTTTTCTAGATGCAAGATGGTACATTTCCTTATCCCTATCCCCTCTTGTTGTTTTATATTTTTTGTAGGCCGCCTTCTTTTCTCTGACCGCTACCTGAACCTCACTGGACCACCAGCATGGTTTATGTGCTGTTGCTCCCTTACGTTTCACCTTAGCGCAGGTTCTGACTGCCTCACGAAGTCCCCGTTTTATGACCTCCCATCTCTTTTCCATATTTGTCATTGATGTAATCCCCTTCAAGTGATCCTTGAGAATATTTCCCATGCCCACAAAGTCTGCCCCCCTGAAGTCCACTGCCAGTGTCCTAGATCTCCCCACCCCCCCATGCTTATTTGAAACCAGACAGTATTGTGGTCGCTCCCAGTCAGGATCTCCTACAACCAGGTCCCTACCAGATCCCCATCTGCAGAACCACGTCCAGGACATGTCCCTCCCTTGTGGGCTCCATCACATGCTGTGTTAAGAACACATCCTGGAAGCCGCCCAGCAGCCTCTGCTCCTTGGCCACCTTAGAGGACATGGTTCCCCAGTTTGTACCTGGCATATTAAGTCCCCATCAACACTACTCCTTCCCCTTTTGGTCCACACTGGGCAATGACGTTGTCCAGCAAACCATCCTCCAGAACATCACCCATCCCGGAGGGCCTATATACTACACCCAACTTGACCTTACCTCCTGCTGAGGTTCGTAAGGTGACCCATAAGGCCTCCATGTTTCCCTCTGCCTCTTCTACCCTAGCAATTTCTATGTCATCTCTAATGAACATAGCCACTCCACCCCCTCTGCCCTCCTTTCTATCCTTCCTAAGCATAGTGTACCCCCGCATGTTTAGGTCCCAGTCATGGTTTTTGTTGGCCCATGTTTCCGTGACCACCACCACATCACCCCCTCCCCGAACAGCATGGCCTGGAACTCTGGCAACTTGTTTCCCAAGCTCCTGGCATTTATGAACCTCACCCCCACCCCTTATCCCTGATCCCTTTGTGAACCCCACCCAGGTTCCTTATACTTCCATCCTCCTCTGCTCCTCCTGAAACCTCCACCCCCAGTCTGTTTCCCCTCCCCTTGGGTTTGAAGGCTACTCCCCTCATCCGGAGGAGAGGGCTTCTGGTCAGCCCTCCCTTATCCCTCCCCCCTCTCACAAATTTAAACCCCACCTTTCTTGAATGTAGTCAGCCATCCCCTGTTTAAGGACTTCCTTCCCTAACTGGGAAAGATGAAGCCTGTCCTTGGCATACAGTCCCTTATCCTCCCAAACTCCTTTCCAGTTCCCTAACACCCCCAACCCACTCTCTTCACCCCACTTCCTGAGCCAGTCATCAACCTCTGTGATCTTCATTTTTTTCTCCACTGAGGCCTTTGGTACTGGCAATATCTCCGAAAAGGAAATGTTGCATCCATTATCCTGACAGACTCTGGCAAGTTCTTGGAACCTTGCTTGGATTTCCAAAACGCTATTTCCCTCTAGATCGTTAGTTCCCAAATGCACCAGGAAATCCGGTTTCCCTCCACAATCTCTAACCAGTTCGTACACCATGAACTTTGCTCTGTGCGCTGTCAGCCCAGAGATACTCACTACCTTCACCTGGCTATGGCATCCACCCCCCTGTCCCTCCCACTGGATACCCCTAATCATCGAGTCTCCCAATAACAGAACCTTAACACCGCCATCATCCTTATGGTTACCTCCACTATGCACTCTCAACCCCCCATCCCCTTATTCATGATCTCAATTCCATGGGAGGCTTCCTGCCTTATTAGAGACCCCTGGTCACCCTCCCCTTTCTGCCTCCCTTGTTATTTTGCCCACTTAACTCAGACCCCCGAATAGGTGTCCCCTTTAACCCTCTCTTATCTGAACCATTTATCCTGGCCCTGATGGTTTCACCTTCCCCCACACCGCCACCCTCCCCCCTTGTAATAGTACCCCTACCTCCAGATGCACTCTGTGGGTCTCCTTTACCTAGGGCCCCATCCTTGGTACAGACCCCCCTGCTGAAGGGGGGCCCCTCCCCCACCTCCTTGTCTCCCAGTTTCTCTCCAGTCATGCTCTCCTCCCTCATGTCTGCAATATGTTGCATCTCCCCCGTCTGCTTAACATTTATGTTTCCCCTTCTCCCTCTGGGACTATTTCTATCCTTTCCATTGCCAGTCTGTGATGTCCTTTGGGTATCCGACTCCCTCCCCCCGGCCACTGTATCAGTTTCCTCATTTCCACCAACCACTTCCTCCCCCTCTAGGTTGCTTAGTAGCTCAAATTTATTGTAACACTCTATGCCAGCCTCCATCAAGTAACCCGAGTTTCCCCCGACTGCCCCTCTAAACTGCCCCTCTTCCTCCCCTCTTGCTCTGTTCTCCTTAGGAGCTCCCTTCCCACAGTCTGCTCTTTTAGGCTTCCCCACAACAGCCCCTCCCTTCTCAATATCTGCTCTTCTAGGCTTCCCCACAACAGCCCCTCCTGACTCTTCCCCCTCCACTCTCTTTATATTTGGAATGTATACCCCATACGCTTTCCCCTTAGCATTAACATCCCTATCTAAGGGTCCTCTGTCCCTAATATCCCCCCTCCTGCTTGCTGTAACATAACGTCCTGTAATTTCTGAGCGTTGCCCCAGCCTCCCTCAGCCCCACCCTTCTTCTGCCCATATCCACACCCCTTATCCTTGGACACCCCCCCAACTCCCCCAGCTTACTCCTTAACCAATATACTTCACTCCTGATACAAGATAGCTGCCTACAGAGTGGGCAGCCTCCCTCTCTCCAGGCCCAATTGAGAATTATTGCCATCCCACAGCCTGTGCAGCCTACAACCCTTCCGAAGATGCCTGCCATGATGGAATATGGCCACCCTGTTTGTCCCTCTCTGTTTATAATGGCACACACCCCTTTTCTCAGTCCCTTCCCCCTGGAATACAGTCTCTCTGTATACTGACTGCAGTTATTTACAAATCCAATTTCGACCCCACCAATAAAGCTCCCAAGTCTCACAAACAAACACATACAGTACAGTGTGTGTCCAGTCCCACTAACAGTGTGTGTATGCAAACATCAGGTACCGTATGATGTCACAGGCCCACCAGTTACGGTTGCTTCATATTTCAGTCACAAACAGAAATGCACAGCCCTTCAATCCCAACCCCCAGTGGCTTTTCAGTACAGTCCAAGCCACTTTGGACACGGGTAACGCGGACAATCGGGTACCGCGGACAGATTTCAAAAACCAAAACCATGACCTATTTGTTGTATATTAAATTATCCCCTTAATGCGGACCTGGTATGCTGGCAAACACGGACAGCAGAAGTGCGATTAACAAGGGCAATTAACACATTCTCGAGCTGTCAATTAGGCAGTTGAGTTATTTCCGTGCAGCTACTTAGGAGCAAAACATTCTAAAACACACACTCTTTGCTACTGAATGCTACAGACACGTCTAAGCACCCTGGCATCCCATTAT
Source organism: Neoceratodus forsteri (assembly GCA_016271365.2). Classification (NCBI taxonomy): domain Eukaryota; kingdom Metazoa; phylum Chordata; order Ceratodontiformes; family Ceratodontidae; genus Neoceratodus; species Neoceratodus forsteri. The sequence continues at coordinate 1,115,218,318 of CM028131.1, forward strand.
CGTGGATGCTGTCCGTTACCCCTGAAACCATGGTGATGAAATAGCGAGAGTATTGGAGGGAGTGCAGTTTACTAGCAGTCAGGACCAGGATGTAAAAGAGACAGAAGACAACCCCAGATGAGCAGGAGCTCCCACCTGTAACAGCCAGTGATGCACGCACAGCTCTGAACACACTTCGCAGAGCCAAGGAACAGAACTGAAAAGCATACACAGTACCCTGCACAACCCTGCACTACCCTCACACCTGCCCTGTATAAGCAGTAATAAAAGCACATAAATGTGCTTCACTGAACAGTTCGGTATAGTACAAAAGCACTCTACTGCCATCCTTTGGCAAATACGGACATCGTCTGATGTGGACACATTCCATAAGTCCCGATGTGTACGCATTAAGTGACTTTGACTGTATTTAAGAAAGCCTACAAAACAGGGTGGGTGGAGGATCTACCAACCAGGCAAACATCACATTTAAATTTCACTCTAATTATCACTGCCAAACAAGTGTTCCCAAGCCCCAATAGTTACAATATCACAGCCCAAGTAACAGTTCTAACTCAAAGTAGTAATTTTTAACACACATAACTAATTTCAAGTACAAAACTATTCAAATATTACAGTTAAACAGAAGATAAATCCAAACCTCTGTCCTGAAAAGCCTCCTGCTACTGTTCCCAAGTGAACAATGAAAGACAAGATGATTCTTGTAATTTCCCCTTCCCCTAACACCAGGCAAACATCACATTTAAATTTCACTCTAATTATCGCTGCCAAACAAGTGTTCCCAAGCCCCAATAGTTACAATATCACAGCCCAAGTAACAGTTCTAACTCAAAGTAATAGTTTTTAACACACAGAACTAATTTCAAGTACAAAACTATTAAAATATTACAGTTAAACAGAAGATAAATCCAAACATCTGTCCTGAAAAGCCTCCTGCTACTGTTCCAAGTACTATGTCTAAAACCCCCACTCCCCCATTACCTATCGTAACCCTGTTAGGTGACACTGTAGAGGGTGTGGATAATTTTAAATATCTTAGTTTTCTACTGGACCATAACCTCTCCTTCTCATCCCATATTGAAGCTCTTGTGAAAAAACTAAAGTTGAGGCTTGGTTTCCTATATAGGAATAACGCCTTATTCTCCAAAGAGTCCAGGACAAGACTGGTCCAAGCAACATTCCTTCGTCTGCTGGAATATGTTGACATCCTATATGGCCATTGCTCATCTGCTAGCTTACACAAATTAGATGTCCTATAACATCGCGCTATCCGCTTCATCACTAATGCACCATTCAGGATGCACCACTGTGACATCTATGCTGCAGTTGGGTTGACATCCCTCACCACCAGCAGATTATTTAATACTTATGTTTGGGCATGCAAAGCCTTGCTTTGTAAGTTGCTGCCATATATCTCTAGCCTGCTTCACTGCACCCTGAGCACCTAGGCCTTTAGGAAACTTTGTATATTATGCTTGAAGTTCCTAGATTCAGCACTAATTGCAGCAAAGCTGCCATTAGCCATGCTACCCCCTTGTGTGGAACAAACTGCAATCATCCCCCAGATTACCCAATTTAGTATCATTGAATGCATTTAAAAGCCATGTTGCCAAGTATACAAATGATGTTTGCCACTGTTTCTCAGCTTAAACATTTTGGTCTTTGACCTCCTTCTCATCCTCCTGATCTTATTATGTAGCTCCTCCCTGTTCTCCCTCACATCCTTCAAATCTCCCTATTTGTATGCTCCTTCTTTTCCTCCCATGTTCCATCCCCTTGGCCCCTATATTTTCCCTCTTTGTTCAACTATCTGCTTAGATTATATCATTAATATGACTTTCTTGCTTACTTTTTGTATCACATTATATGCTGATGTTTATCATTAAGCACCTATATGTAACTATTGTACTTTTAAATTGCACTACTGTCTTTTTAATTGTACTAGCTCTGTTTATTATATATTGCACTGTATTGTTATGTAATTTATCTGCATGGGACCTCCTTGTAAATGAGTTTGCTCAATGGAGTCTTCCTGGTTACATAAACTTGAACTTGATTTGTGGTGTGAGGGTCTGATAGGTATGTGAAGGCATGAGTCCTTGTCTATGGATGTGAGATAGTCTCCAGGATGGATGGTCTTATTGTGGTCCTGACTGTCTCCATTTTGAACTTCTTGCATGCTACAAATCAGTTTCAAAATGTTAAATCTAGCACTGGAAGTAAGTTTATGGTTTCCTTAGGAACCAAAAGAATATTGAATATATTCCCATGCCTCTTTCATTTGGCGAAACTTGTGTGATGGCCTTGTTTGTGACTAGATCGTCTAGTATTTGTTGTACTTGTTCTGGGCTTGCTTTTTTTTTTTGAGACAGGTAAAATTACCTTACTGGGATTTCCATCAATTTTATTGCATAATCCCTTTGAAAAATTTCAAGGACCACTTTTCCTGAGTGGTCTTCTTCCACTGATCTAAGAATTGTAGGAGTCATTCTCCAGTTGGTGAGTTCAACTGTTGTTTGAGTGCCAGTGTGTAGTCATTGACTGGGCTGTTGCCTGGATTTGAAGAAGTTGTTGAAATGACCCCTTCTTACATTGTTACAGCTTCCAAACCTGTTATTATTTGCGTGGGGAATGAGCAATGAAATTTGTTGTTTTTGTTGGTGTTATAGCCTTGGGGTCTGTTACGCAGGTTTCTGGGTCTGCAAAATCTCCTGTATGGTAGGTAGGTAGGTGTCACTTGAGACCTTATCCTTCCCTGGTGTTTTACTTTCTTCCTTTGCTTTCAAATACTTTTCAAAGCCCTTGCCAAACAGGTGTGAACCTCTGAAGGGTAGCTTCTGGAGCATTATTTTCGACTCACTGTCTGTGGCCTGTAATTTCAGCCACAGGGTCCTACATGCCCTATTGGCTATAGCTGACACTCTAGCATTTATTTTCAATGAGTCCACAGCCATGTTGTCAAGATACTTTGTGGACTGAATAGACTGTTCCATTAGTTGTGCCTCTGCAATTTGGGTGCTAGGGGTTTGTAGACATCTTGCATTCAAGTGGTTTAATGTGATAAGGGCCATCCCCTTATCACGCTGCTCCTTAGAGCAAGGAAAGAATCGCCCCAGACAAAAGGGCAACTTCCCAGTACAGAGACTGTTGCAAACAGCGATGGTTCTCTAAAAATATACACTAATTCATTGTTTATGTGGAGGGTTCCACCCCCCCGCACCCCCAAAATAAGGATTCTCAACTCCAGGGGGAGCGGACTTAGAAATGAATAGAAACTCCCCCTGAAAGGAAAAAAAAAATCTGCACCAGGATCTGAACTCAGCAGCTCAGGTTCCAGGGACAGTGGCTCAACCATTACACCACACAGCCAGCTCAGCAAAGCTTGCCCAAATAATCCTTTTATCCTCATTTCTTGTGAGTGTAGTATCGCTGAACACTATCATCATCATCATTTTATTTTTCAAAAGCTTCCTTCCAGAGCTCAGGGCGCCCTTACAATTTAAAACATAAGATGACATATACACATAGACACATATTTACAACTTCATTCATAATTAAAACATTCATAACATTTATTAAATTATGAGCGACTGTCTAGTAGAGGCTTTAGTATTATATATCAGTATTATAGGCCCAAAAAAGGCCTGGGTAAATAAGTGGGTTTTTAATGTTGTTTTAAAACTTTCTATGGTCAGGCAATCTTGTATCCAATGAGGTAGAGAATTCCAAAGGGTCAGGGCCATAAAAGCCAAGGCTCTCCCTCCAGATGTCTTCAGACAGACCCTGGGAATCTTCAGCAATCCCTCATCAGAGGATCAGAGAGGGCAGGAGGAGGGGAGCAGGAGATCTTGCAGGTATTTCGGTCCCTGGTCATGTAGGGCTTTGTAGGTCAGCAATGTGACCTTGAAAGTTATCCACCACTGTACTGGTAACCAGTGTAGTTCATGCAGCACAGGTGTTATGTGGCTGGATCTAGGGGCTCCAATTAACAACCTCACTTTCACATTCTGCACTAGCTACAAGTGGCAGATATCAACCCCTGGTAGCCCTAGGTAGAGGGCGTTACAGTAATCAAGATGGGTGGTGACAAAGGCGTGGACCAGAGTGGAAAGATCTTCAATCGGTACCAGGTGTTTCACCCTAGCTATATTCCTGAGGTGGTAAATAGAAGATTTGACTACGGCCGACACCTGAGCCTTCAAGGTCAGGCCCTTGTCAAAAATTACACCAAGGTTACGCACCTGGTCCGAGACAGTTAGAGGTGTCCCTCCCAGCTCTAAACCAGAGGGCTGTCCCACCAACGTCCTGACTGACCTACGATCTGGGTCCACGACCAATACCTCTGTTTTTTCTGGGTTTAGCCTCAGTCAGCTGGTACTCATCCAGTCCTGAATCTCAGCCAAACAGCCATTAAATACTGATACAGTAGCTTCCTCCTGGCTGGGCACAAAAGACATGTACAGCTGAGAATCATCTGCATAGCAGTGAAAACTCAGACCAAACCATCTTCTAATGCCTCCCAATGGTAGCACGTATACTGCGAACAACATGGGGGACAACATCGAGCCCTGCAGCACCCCGCAGGGCAGTTCATAGGGAGCCGAGGAATAAATTCTGGACACCACCCTCTGAGATCTGCCTTTGAGGAATGATCCAAACCAACTGAGGACAGCCCCTCCCAGTCCACAGAAGAACCACAGACACTTGAGGAGTACCCCATGGTCCACAGTATCAAATGCTGCTGAGAGATCCAGGAGAACCAGGATGGTACAGGATCTCCGATCTTTGGCCACTAGGAGGTTATTTAGTACCCTGACCAGGCTGTTTCAGTGTTGTGCCTTTTCCTGAAACCTGACTGGAGTGGGTCATAGATATCGTGGCTTGTTAAATGATCCTCCAGCTGCAGGGCAACCACCTTCTCAATAATTTTACCTATAAAAGGCAAGTTTGAGACTGGTATGTAGTTGGCTGGAGAGTCAGGGTCTAAGGAGGTTTTTTCAAGAGGGGTCAAACAACTGCCTCTTTTAGAGGGTCTGGGAAGATCCCTGTCTCCAGAGAACTCCTCACTATCTCAGTCAGGACTGGGCCATTTGCTTTCAGCATGAATACTGTAGCTTCTTTTCACTACTCACTCTACATGGGAGCAGTATTACTGAGTCGCTCATATTGATGTGCTCAATAATACTCGGTCTTATGTGGTGCTACCCATTCAAGCTAGCTATGGTCTTCTGGCATTGATTGTGGTAGTTGCTGCTGTGATCCCTAAACCTGCCAGCTCAAAGCTGATCCATGGGTTCCTTGAGTCCAGTGGCCCCCTCTGACAGCAGGACTGTTTTTTTACTGAGGGCTGTAATTTGGAGGTCAACCAATGGGGCACTGGTAGTACACCAGATCTTGAATATATCTTTCTGAAGTGGGTATATTTATTCCATAAGCATTACTTTGGGATCCTAACTGACTCTGGTACTTCCCGTTCTTTGAATATCACCACATCTATGGCCTCACAGACTCGAAAAGTGCCATTGTGCTTGACCATAGGTTGAAGTGAGGGCATGAACTTCAACTCTGGAGCAGGTGGAGGAGCTTTGAAGCCCACCGTTGTTTTAATAATGTGTATCTGATGGGGTATCTGGTCATGAAAACACATTTTGGCAGTCAGTGGCTGTGGATCTTATTCCACATCCAGCCCTTGATCAGATTCTTTGCCTGACTCATCACCCAATTCAGGGTCATTGTCGTTAGGTTGAGGGTTTGTAGGTGGTGGTAAAATTGGATTTGGTGGTGGATTAGGGTCAGTAGGTACAAGATTCGGGTTGAGTGAACCCACTATTTCTGCCAAATTTTTCATCATTGCGGTCATGAACTACTGTTATGCCTATATCAGGGCTGTTAGTGTTGTTTTGTCATTTCTATATCCTGCTGTGTCCTTGGAATGGGAGTAACTATGCCTTGGTTGTCTGTGCCTGAGTTGTCTTGCAGTGAACCCAAGGCTTGGGTTGCTCAAACATGTGAGACATGAATGGCCTGGGAACAGTAGGACCCCATAGGTATGATGTCTCTTAGTCTTCACCATAATGCCTGCAGTAAGGAGATATAATGGGGAATAGTCACTGAGCATGTAAAATGGCTTATACATTTTAAGCATGCAGTATATTGTAGCATAGCACTGTCATTGCTTGTACAGTATGTACTTATAATAGAAAATCGCGACTATGTGTCAGACAGAGCAATCATCTGTCCCAGTTATTGAGTATCCATCTGTATGTAGCAGTGTTTGATAGTATTACAAGATGGCCACTGGAAATGATTCAGCATGGTCACGTCTGGCAGTTGCAAGCCATGTATATGTCTTATCCAAATCAAGGGCTCCCATAGGACTGCAGTATGGCCACTGGAAGTGATGCAAGGTGGGTCACTTCTAGTGGCTGCAGAGCTTTTTCAGAAGTCATTGGTACTTTCAAGATGGCCACTGGAATTGCCATGAAATGGGTAACTTCTGGCAGCTGCAGTTGATTAAGCAATTGGGCAATGAGGAACTAAGGGACTGATTCCATGGACAAAGACACAACATCAGCGACATTGTGCTTGGTTGCTGGTGAGCAGAATATGCTGGAAATGGTAGTTCCACTGCCTTGTTGCAATTTTGACCAGTTGAGAAGCACTGGTACTGTGCCCAAGATGGTGCCTTACTTCTGTGCATTCACGGTTGTCAAGTCGTAACGTTTGTGAGAGGTGGGGACATTGGCCAGAGGCATGCTAAGGCTAGAGTACACACATGTTCAATGCCCACTCTCCAAATTGGCCAAACCACACTCAGGATGTAGAATGCAAGGACAGCTAGAAAGCAGGTGTTCAAATTTCCTGAAACAGTTAAAGACGCATGTGGGTGACAGTTGGCATTAGCGCATACACAGATGCATAAATCAATGCCCAGGCCAACAGGGGAGGGGGGAGGGTCTGAGTATGTAATTTGAAACAACAAAGTTATTGATATAAAGGCAGTGGCGATTGTGCACTGCAAACAACTCAGAGCTGATAGATATTATTTTCAAAATGACTACTAGTTCCAGAACAAAAGTGACTGTCCTAGCAGACACAGTACCACCCAGCTGTGAGTATTGTAGGCTTCTCCACCCTACCCATCTGACAATAACAAGGTGGAGAACACGGTCCTGGGGTTGCAAGCAGGGGCTCCAGGACATCACTCAGTGCATTATGCACACAACAGTGAGTGCTTTGTTTCTGGGGAAGTGATCCACTGGCCAAGTATGCGCAGCACATCAAGTGACTGCTGCATGAAGGGTCAAAAGTGTGTCCAGGCATAGAGAGAAAATATAGGCATGTGAAAGATCAACACAGCCAGGTGCTCTATTCAAACTGAGTGAAGCAATGTGCAGAGATGAATTGAATTTTAAAGGCACAGTGCTTAATTATTTGCTAAGCTACCAAGCTTGATGATTCCAGTGCACTGTTGGCTCTTTATTAGACCAAGAGACCAGCTAGGATAGGTAGAGTGTAGAAAGTTAATGGAAATTAGATGGCAAAGCCTAATTTCACAGATAATGTTAGTCACAAGCCATAAGAAATAAATACCTGAAGATCTATGGGTCAAATTCTGAAAGTGGCACAAACAATTATGCTGTATCTCAGGAGCTCTGATTATGTGCTGCAGCCTGGCCAGATGCACGGTTGAAACTGGGCTGTCTAAGCCAGGGCAGGCTAGAAGGCAGCTTGTATTTCACCTTTGAAGTCACATGTGCTTCTGCAGCCTACCAGGTGAACATGACCCATTTTGTAAGGATTCTGGAGTGCCTCAGAGAATACCTCCCACAATGTGGTTGGATTGAAGTCTCTGTGCCTTTCATGCTCACTGTTCACAAGGAACTACCAGCCATTCAGAGTACCAGAAGCACAGGAACCCTCCTGAGGAGTATTTCACCCCATGAGGCACCACAGGATGGAAAGTCCTTTGGCTATAGGTACCTTAGAGAAGAAGCCTAAAAGTTTAATGCTGAAGGTATGAAAAGAACTGTCTAAACACTGAGTTGAAGCTAGAGAGGGGACGGCTCAGAGGTAATGTGAGGAAGTATTTTTTCATGGAGAGGGTTGTGGATGCATGGAACAGCCTTCCTGAGGAGGTTGTGGAGTCAAAAACAGTGGTGGAATTCAAGAATGCATGGGACAGACATAAGACAATTCTAGGGGGTGGAGGGTGGAAGAAGGCTGTTGGTTAGCTAGGATCTGCAGCTTATCCATTAGGTAGGGAAATGGGCAGACTGGGTGGGCCAAGCGGTCCTTATCTGCCATCTAATTCTATGTTTCTATGTTCCTATGTTTCCGCTAAGGAGAGGAGGAAGGCCATATGCTGGATGACTACTTAAGGGACAGAAGGAGCACCATCCAGGTCCCAACCCATGACTAACACAATTAAATTAACTTATATAATGACTGTTGGTACAGAGGAGAGGAAGAAACCTCTGTGGGGGAAACTACTGGGTGGCCAAGGCTTCATGTCATCATCCTTCCTGGCAAATGTGAATGCTGTGAGCCCAAGCGTAAAGTGTGACCTGCGATGCACATCAGACTAGAGAGTGCATGAGATTCTCCTTCTGACCTGAAGGACTTTCACTGGCAAAGGACCCAAAGACTACCCTCTTGTAGCATAGCTGCTGCTATGCTGAGGAATGTTTGGGTTAGCAGCACACCAAGGGAAAGAAAAAAAATGGAAACAGTTGTTTCAAGTCTGACATCCCAAAACTCTTCTCTGTCAAGGCTTGTGGATATAAGAAGCTGATCTCTTGAGTGGATTGGGTAGTTACAATATGAATCCATAGAGGGCAAAAGCATATTGTTTATTGCAGTGCAAAATCATAGAGGGCAACAGCGTACTGAGCCCTTGAGGAGTAAAGAGTGGGCATATACCTGTGGTTTGATGATGGGGCATATGCTCTTATGACATTTGGGTGTGCGCCCGTTGTTGCTTGTTGAAGTATTCCCCTGATAGTATTAGATAGAATCAAAATTGTAGATTATGAAATTGAAAGGGTATAAAAGAGACCTGAGGAGAGAACTTGACAGCCATTAGAGCAGGCTAGTGAATGTTAAGGAGCAGTTGATACAAAGCCCAACAGAATGCTTGGAGGAAGCCAACCATAGAGAACTGTGGCAAAAAGCAGTTTGAAGCCAGAGGCAAAGTGTAGTGAGCCCTTTACATGTCTAGGCAAGGTGTAGATTAAACAAAGATCCCAAAGAGAAAGAAGTGGAGTCTGCCAGAGCTACAGCTGGAAGAATCCCAGAGGCAGACTGGTAGCAGAGTGTAGCAATGAGTGCCAGTCCATCAAACAACCCAGCAGCAGGCAACAAAAAGGGGGAGGCAGACTGAATGTCCGCCCAAAACAGACTTGAGCAGAATGCTCCTCTCAGCACAGGCCAAAGCAAAGGGACTGCAATTGGGGGGAGGGGGGGCAGTACAACACACATCAGTCACCTGAACAGCAGGCAGGTGAGGGGCAAACATCAGCAGAGCAGAGCTGCAAGAATGAATGAGAGGAGCAGCAAGCCCCCTCTCCCCTCAGCACGGTCTTGAAGTGAAGGCAAAACAATGGATCAGGAGCTTGCACAGCCAGAGAAACTAGGGAACCAAAGTGCAAAGCAGCAGAAGAAGGGGAACACTGCACTACAGGAGCACCAGCATCAGTATCCAGCCACCGAAACGCTGTCCGACAGAGCATGGAAGAGGAGCAGGGACGCCTTGGGCTGTAGCTCTGTGACAAGGAAAGGGGAGGACAAGGAGACTGGGCAGAAGTCAGCAGTTGTGTGGCTGCAGAAAATAAATGGGTATTTAAGGAAAGCTTGGGACATGCACCACTATATAGCGTTTAGTGGGGGCATGGCATGTGTCACCCTCTGCTCCACAGAATCCCAGGCTCACCTGGGACCAAATATGAAAAACAATAAATAAGCAGAATTATCTTGCTTGGTTGTATGATTCCAGTATTGCTTCAGCTGTATGGGGTTTTAGAAGCAAAATGCATTCAACAAATCAGACATTTGTTAAGAGCACTTTTCAACAAGTAAGAGGAAAATAAAATATTGCAGGTTAAATATTTGAGGCATATCAGCAGTACAATGCCCAAGTAAAGCTGCTAGCATAGCACAAAAAGAGCCTTCTGTTTTTAATATTTTTTTAAGGAATTTACAAGGTCAATCCTACATAATTTATAGCAATACACTCACGCATTCCACCCCCACCCTGCAGACACTGACAGGTGTCATGGTGTGCCTTGAGGTCTTTAGCCCTAATGCTCACATCATTCTATAATGAAATAAGCTGAGATGGGTACAGTAAAGGAGAATGGGGTGAATGTTTGGGCCAAATACTCCAAGGCACACCCTAATGCCTGTCACTGGCTGCCCTCCATCTTGTTGTTGTCAGATAGGTAGGGTGGAGAAGCCTACAGTACTCACAGCTGGGCGGTACTGTATCTGCTAGGACAGCCACTTTTGTTTTGGAACCAGTAGTCATTTTGCAATTAATATCTATCAGCTGTAGGCTGTTTGCAGTGCGTAATTGCCACTGCCTTTATATCAATAACTTTGTTGTTTCAAATTACATACTCAGACCCTCCCCCCATCCCTGTTGGCCTGGACATTGATTTATGCATCTGCGCATGCGCTAATGCCAACTGCCACCTATATGCGTCTTTAACTCTTTTGGGAAATTTGAACAGCTGCTTCCTAGCTGTCCTTGCATTCTACATCCTGAGTATGCTTTGGTCAATTTGGAGAGTGGACATTGAACATGTGTGTACTCTAGCCTTAGCATGCCTCTGGCCAATGTCCCCACCTCTCACAAACGTTACGACTTGACATCAGTGAATGCACAGACGTAAGGCACCATCTTGGGCTCATTACCAGTGCTCCTCAACTGGCCAAAATTGCAGGGAGGCAGTGGAGCTACTGTTTCCAGCAGGGTGGGGGTGGGAGAGGAATAGTGTGAGCATTATGGCCAACGACCCCAAGGCACACGCCCGATGCCTGTCACTCTCTACAGGGTGGGGGGGGCATTACAGTTGGAAACCCTAACGCCCCAGATGTTTGTTGGTATTTTTGCTCCAAATTTTCAACATGGGCTTTTTGGGACACCACCTCATGAACAGTGGCACTATCATTTTGTTACTCAATCTCAAAAAGGTGATTTTGCTTGGCGACTGCGCCATTCAGTGCCACAGGTGCTAAAACACATTTTGAGCAGGATGTGAAAGATAAGAGTTGTACTGTTCATGAGAAGGTGTAAAAAAATGGCAATGTTGAAGGTCTGGAGTGAAAATATGAGAATTTGGCAGAGTTACAATCGTGCATAGAAACTATGCAACGCACGCTAATAACGCGGTCATTTTTTTGGAATATTTTCACCAAATTTTCAACATGGGCTTTTTGGGACCTCCTCTTATAAGGAGTGGGACTTTGATTTTGTTACTCCATCCCAAAAGTTGATTTCGCACAGTGACGCACCATTCTGCACAACTGGTGCGAAAACACATTTCAGGCAGGATGTGAAAAATGACAGCTATACTGTTCATAAGGAGGTATGAAAAAATGGCCAGGTTGAAAATCTGGAGTGAAAATATTACAAATTGGTGAAGTTATGAGCGTGCGTAGGAACTGAGCAATGCACGCTTGTAAAGCAGTAATTTTTTTGACATTTTTAGATAAATTTGCAACATGGGCTTTTTGGGACCCCACCTCATGAACAACTGCACTGTCGTCTCATTACTAGGTCCCAAAAGGTGATTTTATTTATTTCGTCATTCGGACATAACCTTTGAGCAAAATGCTCCTTTTCAAAGGTTCCACGTCTTGACAGGAGGACATTCCATGCAGCGACCTCAAAATCACAGTTTGGGACCGAGTAACAAAACAACAGCAACATGCTCATGAGGTGGGGTCCCAAGAACCCCGAGTTGAAAATTTGGGGCCGAAATTCCTTAAAATAGTTGAGATAGCAACATAAGTTGAAACCCCCACTGACTCCCATTATACGGCTTACCTTTCATTCTTTCAGTTTGCCAGTCAGCTTTGAAGAGTGCAGACATGTCCCAGTCTGCAGAAGATTGCGTCTGCCAACCTTGGAGGGTAAGTATGGGGTAAGGGAGGGGGATGCGGGGAGGTGGGTGTGCAGAGGGAGAGTTGGGATGGGGGAGAGGGACAGAGGAGACAGCGAGGGATGGTTTTGTTTTTACAGGTGAAAAAAAATACTGCAAGGGGAAAGTTTTCTTCGTTTACAGGGAAAAAAATAAATATAAATTTAGACACACTGGGGTGGGCTCCCAGTGTGCCACAATAGTGGTGTGGGGGATGCCGACACGGGGATTGGGCACCCGATGTTGGCTAGGGATATAGATGGGTTGGGAGGGCGCATCCAACACTGGGAGTGGGCATCCCAGTGTTGGAAAGGGAAAGGGGAATTTATTTAACAAGGAAAGATACACTAAGCCGCAGCTGAAGGGCTCGCATTTCAAAGGACAGAGCTACATGGAGCATCAGCTCTGTCCTTTAAAGTGTTTGCCGAGATGAGCCCCCTCAGCAAACTAGTGTCATCAGGATGCTGCCTGCTGATTTGCTGACCACAGACCGGCCCCTGTAGCACTGTTGGCCATTGGGCTTGCACCCCTCACACCTGTCTCTAGCAACTCTCATATCAATATGTCCGTCTGCACTTGCACGCTCGATGAACATAAAAATGAGCGAAAAGCTTCCTCCTAGGTAAAATAGAATGTTTGTTCTTCATATCAACAGGAAGCTGTGCTGTGTAAAGATGTCTAATTGCTGAGATCTAAAGTGAAACAGTATCTTCTTTCTTCATTGAGTCTCCCTTGCTAAATCAAAGTAAATGTAAAGTCTGTGGGACCAACCTGGAGTGATGTTCTCTCCCATGTAAAATTTTCAAATGCTTCTTTCACCTGTGCTGATAGCAAAGTTGCAGTAATTGTTAGCCAGTTCCAAAATTAGAATTTTCTGCCAAAGCAGTGGCAGCAGGTGTTTAATCTCTATAATGTACAGAAATAAAAAAAAGAGCCTGAACCACACAACAGAAAGGTTTGTCTGCTAGATGATAAACTGTTGTAAAGTGTCAGATAAACTCTTGGCCGAAAGATAAAGACAGGGCCAAAAACTGCAGATTTCACTCCCTCAGTTTATTCTCTGGCTCTGTCTAATTCATGGTGGATCTGGACATTATCTCAGCATCACAAGCAGCAGTTAGAGTGATTAATGCACAGTGAGTATTCTCTGCTGTTCTTTTCAAAGCTGTAATTCTAGTTGTGCATGCGTCTAACTATAGACACTACAATACAGTACAGTGTAGTGTAGTACAGCACATACAGCTCAAAGCCCTTTCACTTCCATCAGTGCCATTTCTCTCCAAAAACTAGTCTTGCAGAAGTTTATATATTGCAGTTTGTGTCTCATTATCAGATCCAGATTTGCCATGTGATGCAAGCTGAAGGAATGGTAGCATACAGCTGGCATCAAAAGCTTCTCTGTGCTACTTGCTGGCATCTACCTGTGCATTGTGCAACACTGTCAGAGCCCCCACCAAAATAAAATCAAGGGTTGTATTTTTCCCTACCCCTTTGAGTCTTTTCTTATCCTGTTTAGTTAATACTTAGCTTGCCATTTCCAAACTAGAGCCCAAACATTACTACCTCAAAAAGAACTCTTGTATGAGAGTGTTCTTGCATGATCTGGCTGGGAATGGGATAAGAGCAGTGCAAGGGGAGTTTGTGGAGTTGGGAAGGGGTCTTAGACAAGTAGAATGAATGGTAACCTTCTTGGACATGTTGTCTGTCTATGGCAAGAGTGAGGCTAGGGTGCTTTACACCATGGGATTCCATCAACGATTGAAAAAATGGTGCAGCGCTCAGGGTTTTGGTTTCATTGGGGATGGGGGGTCCACCAGGAGGGATACAGGCCTGTACTGGAGCGATGGTCTGCATCTGTCCAGGAGGGGAACCAGAATCCTAGGTTATAGGTTAAAATGCTTCATTGGCAAGCATTTAAACTAGCCAAGGGGGGGATGCACTAAAAAGGAACAGAAAAATCCCTGCTCCCCCCTACAAAACAGAGTAGTTAGTGAGGTAAACATCAAGGTAGAGAAGTCTATAGGGAAAAGGTCAGGGGTAAATGGAGAAAAAGGCAAAGGCAGTAAGGACAGGGATGGGGCAAAAAGGGGTAAGGCCATCAAGAAATGGAGGGCAATGAGTACCAACCATGTAGTCTGGGTAATAAGATTTCTGAACTAGTTGCCTTGATGGAAGAGGGATGCCTGGATATTGTGGCAGTCACAGAAACATAGTACACAGAGAACCATGACTGGGATGTCAACATATCAGTGTACACAATCTACAGGAGGGACAGGGAGGGTAGAAGAGGAGGAGGAGTAGCTGTCTACATAAGGGAAGAGATCAAAGCAATGGAACTAAAGGGTAAACAGGGAGGACAGGAGGCACTGTGGGTTACCCTGGAGACAGGAAATGGCACCACAATCCGCATGGAGTTGTATACAGACCCCCATTTCAGGAGGAGGAAATGGACAAGAAAATGACAGAAGGCATCCTTATGATGGCAGAAAAAGGTGAGATATTGTTGATGTGGGACGTGAATATGCCAGATGTTAACTGGGGCACCTTTGCTGCAGCCACATCCAAGAGTAGGGTCATTCTTGATGCCCTACCTCCTGTACCCCCCTGAGGCATACCTCAGACAGCTAGTGTTGGAACCCACTCAGGAGGGAGCAGTCTTAGACCTGGTACTCTCAAACAGGGATGGAGAGAGGATCTCAGATTTAGAAGTGAGTTGCCATCTAGAAACAAATGACCACAAAACAGTGTGTTCACGATAAACAGCCATAGAGTCAAGCCATACAAAAGTGAGGGTACTGGACTTTAGGAGGGCTGACTTTGGCAAAATGGGAGAGTGCTTCAGAAAAGCACTAGCAAATGGGCAAGAAGGAGTGGTGGAGGAGCAATGGGGAAACAGCAGAATTGCCATCACCGATGCAAAAAACCTTTGTGTGAAGCAAATAAATCAAAACAAAGGAAAAAAAAACACTATGGTTCTCAAAAGAGGTGGCGGGGGAAGCTTAGGGAGAAAAAGGTAGCATTCAGGAAGTATCAGGAAACACAGAAGGAACAGGATAGAGAACTGTACCAGTTAAAGCAGAAGGAAGCAGGGAAGGCAGTCAGAATAGCAAAGGCCCAAACTGAGGAAAAGACAGCCAACCCAGTTATGAAGGGACAAAACCTTTTATATGTACATTAGGGAGCAAAGAAAGACCAAGGGAGGGATAGTGAAGTTTAATAAAGGGAGGGTGGGTGGGCAGAGGGTGACAGTGAAAAAGCAGGGATACTGAATGAATACTTCTGCTCAATATTCACAAAAGAAGAGGAGGGTGAGGTACCTAATCCAATCAATAGAAGCACTCTGGATAGGGGGGTCAATACCAGTCCATTCACAGAAGAAAGGGTTCTGAAAGAACTCCTAAAATTGGAAGGTGTACAAAGCAATGGGACCTGACGGGATTCACCCCAGAATTCTAAAAGAACTAAGGGGAGAACTAGTGACACCACTGACTACCCTTTTTAACAAATCATGGGAGGATGGTGTGGTACCTGAGGACTGGAGGAGGGTGGATATGATTCCCCTTCACAAAAGTGGGAGCAAAGCAGAGGCAAGAAACTACAGACCTGTTAGTTTGACCTCAGTGGTAGGGAAAATGATGGAATCACTTCTGAAAGAAGGAATTGTTGAGTACCTAGAGGCCAGCAGGGCACAGAACACAAGGCAGCATGGATTCACAGTGGGAAGGTCATGTCAGATGAATCTAATAGGTTTCTTTGACAGGGTGACCAAAGTAGTAGACCAGGGAGGGGCTGTGGACATGGCCTACCTAGACTTTAGCAAGGCATTTGACACAGTACCACACAAAAGATTAATAAACAAGTTAGCAATCCTGGGAGTGGATCCTAGCGTGGTAGTCTGGGTAGAAAACTGGCTGGACAACAGGACACAGAGGATAATAGTAACCAGAGTCCACTCTGAAAAAAGGGGGTTACTAGCATGGTACCACAGAGTTCAGTACTGGGACTGGTCCTTTATAATGTCTTTGTAAGTGACAATGCAGAGGGACTGGAAGGAAAAGTATGCCTCTTTGCAAATGACACAAAGATCAGCAACAGGGTTGATACATGGGGGGTGGAAAGGAAGAGAAGTGACTTGGCAAGGTTGGAGGAATGGTCAAATGTTTGGCAGCTTAGATTCAAAGCAAAGAAATGCAAAGTAATGCACATAGGAAACAAAAACCCAGGGGAAGAGTACACAATGGGTGGGGAGATACTAACAACAAAAAAAATGGAAAAGGACTTGAGAGTAGTCATATCAGATGACCTAAACGTAAGCAAGCGATGTAAGAAGGCAGTGAGGAGGGCTGGGGCGATACTGGGATGTATACGGAGAGGCATCACCAGTAGAAAACGGGAAGTTGTTATCCCTCTATGCAGACAGTTGGTGAGACACCATCTGGAGTACTGCGTGCAGTTCTGGAGACCCCATCCCTGCAAGGACATAGACAGGATGGAGGCAGTCCAGAGGAGGACAACTAAAATGGTGCAAGGTCTGCACCAGAAGCCATATGAAAAGACTAAAGGAGCTTAATATGTATACCCTCGAGGAAAGGAGGGAGAAGGGGGACATGAGAAACGTTCAAGTACCTCAAGGGAATCAACAAAGTCCAAGAGGGTAGCATCTTTCAGAAAAAGAGATGTACAAGAACAAGGGGGCACAATTTGAAAATGGGGGGGGGGGGGACAGCTCAGGGGCAACGTGAGGAAGTATTTTTTCACAGAGAGGGTGGTGGACATATGGAATGGCCTTCCTGAGGAGGTTGTGGGGTCAAAAATGATAGGGGAATGCAAGAATGCATGTAACAGACACAAAGCTATTGTGGTGGGAGTTAAACAGAAGTAGGCTGTTGGTTAACTAGGATCTGCAGCGTATCCAATAGGCAGGGAAAAGGGCAGACTGGGTGGACCAAGTGGTCCTTATCTGCTGTCAAAGTCTATGTTTCCATGTTTCTAGGCATGGAACCATCTTACTACCAGGCCTCTGATACACTGATATGTTTAACAAAAATGTGTCCTGACCATACCCACCCCAGAATTTAAAAGGATTGCTGTATTTTGAATTCATATCTACTCATTCTCTATTCTCTTTCTGTATGTATCACTCTTTTTGTTTTGTTTTCTTTCTGGCCTTAAAAAAATCAGCTCTGTGAGGCCCCCTGTTGTGCAACTATAGGTGCTTCAATCAGTGACATCATTGGTTCAGTCATTGGATTATGATGTTGATACTTCTACTTGCATTGATTCCTACATTAATGAACACAGAGCGGCTCCTTTTAAGCAAAGTAGCACTCCATGCATTTAGAGGTATTAGCATCAAAAGCCATTGATTGATTGCAACTGATGATATCACTGGTCAGGGTATCTATAATGATGCAATGGGGGCTATATATAGAGATGGTTTAATGACTAAAGAGAGAAAACAACAAGTACAGAAAATGAACCTAGAGTAAGTAGCTAAGAATTAGGATTGTTGCAGTGGTGCCCTTCTGTGCGACTTTGATGTGCTGCCAAGCTAATCACACAAATGCTTTCCTCAGCATTTAATTAGGCAAAACAGTATGGAAAGCACTGTGATATAGCTGTAGTAATGGAGATCCTGGCATTCCACATGAGAAGCTAGTGCAGGCAGGAAAGGTGGGTGTGCAAAATTCAAAGAATTGAGCAATCAAAATGTTGCTATGAAAACGTACAAATGTTGAGAAAAACAAATCTTTGTAATCTGCACACTTTTAACATATACTCAGGAACTCTTGTATGGCCGCTATATGCGCTGCCAAGAGTGAGTTCTGTAAATCAGCTTTGCTCAAATCGGCTTACAACCCCCGGAGTTTCTGGAATAACATCAAAAGAATGGTGGGTGTGTCCGCCATGCACTCGGTTGTTGACATGAACTTAGAAGGGGCCAACTGCAACAACCCCCTGACCATCGCCTCGGCGTTCAACCGTCTGTTCTCAGAACTGCCCGCCACCCATCACCTCCCTTCTCCCTCCACGGAACCTCAGGGCCACTCCCCTCCTCCTGACCTCCTTTTTACCTGAGGCAAGTCTCTGCCAGAGAAACTCAAACTCTCCTAGCCAGGCTCTCACAACACTCTGGGGCGGGTTATGATCACCTAGAACCTAAGCTCCTGAGTCTAGGGGCGCCCTACCTCGCTCGGCCGATTATCCACATTTTTAACTCTTCCCTCACCTCCGGAATCGTACCTGATATATGGAAGGTGGCCAAGGTTGTCCCGGTGTTTAAGCATGGTGACCCCAAGGAGTTGAATAACTACCGCCCCATTGCCATACTCCCTGCTACCAGCAAGCTACTTGAAAAAGCTGTGGCTGGACAAATCTCCCATTACCTCCAGGCATATGCAGTTCTCTTCCCTGCCCAGCACGGCTTCAGGAAGGGGCATAGCACATCCACCACTCTCGCCGTGGTCACCTCCCAGGTCAGAGCTGCCACAGATGCTGGTAAACTGACTGGGGCCATCTTTGTCGACCTCTCTAAGGCCTTTGACCGAGTTGACCATAATCTCCTTATCTCCACCCTACTTGGGCAAGGCTTCTCCCCCCTGAGCTCTTGACTGGTTCACCAGCTATCTTGAGGGGAGACAACAATTCACCTGTTTTAACCGTGCCCTTTCGGGCCTCTCCCAGTTAGATGTGGTGTACCCCAAGGGTCCGTTCTTGGTCCCATTCTGTTCTCCCTCTATGTAAACGAACTCCCATTAGTTACAACCTTCGTGTCTAGTACTCTATATGCGGATGATCTAGTATTACTATCTAGCGCCCTGAACCCCGTTACCATCAACTCCCAACTCAATTCCGATTTTGGGCGTATCCAAAAACTGGCTCATGGGACGCAAGCTTACTGTAAATCTTGACAAAACCCACTCCATGTTATTCGGGTCGGCAGCCAAAATTGCTTCTTGCCCCTCCCCCCTCACCATAAATGGGGGGAACGGCGGCTCTCTCCTGCCTGTCCTGAACTCCGCTAGGTACCTAGGAGTGACACTAGACCCCCAACTTGATTTCACTGAGCATCTCCAGAACATTTGCAAAGTGTCAAACTGTAAGCTTGGCCTAGCCTACAGGGCCAAGGACTGCCTCACCCCGGCTGCGCGGCTCACCATAGCCAGGGGGATCCTCCTACCTACACTCTGCTATGGGCTTGTTGGCTTCGCGCTGGTCCTGAATGCCTCCCTAGCAAAATGGGACATGGCATATAACAATGTCTGTCATTTTGCCCTCTCTGCCCATCGTCTTACGCATCGGTGTGCCCTCTATGCCCGGCTGGAGTGACTTCCCCCTGATAAACACCGAGCCTTTGTTCTTGGTAGCTTGGTAGACAACATAGTCTGTACGGCTAGCCCCCCAGCACTTGCCCTTCCCTTCCAACACTGCAATCCAGCCTATCTGCTTAGGCCCAGCTTGACTCTCGCTTGCAAGGTCCCCAGGACCCGCTCCGTCACCGGGGATCGGGCCTTCTCCATCTATGCCCCCAGATTCTGGAACTCCCTCCCTGCTCCTGTTCGAGCTGCCCCTTCCCACTCCAGCTTCAAAATGTCCCTCTGGAAATTCCTCAAAGGGGCCTCCACCTGTCCTTGTGGAAATGTGTAGCTGCCACCACTGACTGCCCGTCACCTCTTCCACCTCGTAGGTTTCGGCCCTAACCACTTCTCCTCCCCTGCACCTACTTGCTCTCGTGGCCTCCCTACTCCCCACCCTCAAGTAGTTCCTGGCCCCCACCATCCCCTCTGGTCTGCACCTTCCCCCCACATTGTCTGGGATCCCCTCCCCTTCTAGCTCCCTCCCTTGGGGCTCCCGAAGGTCCCTTCGCTATCCCCAGACCTGCCCACTGGGGCCTGTCACTGGATTGGGCAGTACTCCCCAGCAGCTCATGCTTGCCTTGCCGTGGTGGTCCTCCAGGTTGGGTTCCTCTTCCTCTAGCTCAATGCTGCCCACTGAAAAATCTCGCCACCCCCTGCCCGTCTTCCCGACCGCCACTTGGGGTGTCAGCAGATTCTGCCCCTTCCCTCCTTCTAGCCCCCTGTACTTGTTGTTCTCCTCACCTCTGCCACAATGTGCACTTATTTCGTAATGAGCCTGTAGTTGCATTCTTGTTTGTTGCTCTGACCATGTACTAGTGTCTACATGCTGTTTACTCTGGCCCCACCTGTGTGTGGGTGAGATTGTTCCTTGTCCATTCAATGTTCTGTGTATTGTATTCCACTTGGCCCACTTGTAGTTGCAGGCCTGTATGCTACCCTATATATGTACCATGTTTCTCTGTACTGTAACCTCCCGGGTCGCACCTGAAAATAGGCACTCGTTGTCTAGTGTGCTTACCTGGTTAACAAAAACAAATAAATAATAAATAAATTCTACGGTATGCATAGTAACATAGTAATTAAGGTTGGAGGGACACTTGGTCCATCAAGTCCATCTCTCTCCCTCCCCACACTTTGGTGCCAATGCACTACAGACGCCAGGTATGTGCGGGGCATAACCTGCTGTGTCAAACTCTTGGACAGGTGCACACAGCATGGCATTCACAATAGCCAGCCACCACAGGGTGTCTGCCATGGCCCCACACTCCTGACATGTTGGTGTGAGAGGGCAGATTAGCAGACACAGGTGGGCATCCAATTGGCTGCCTATCCTGGTCTAGTAGTGGATCCCCTGCTCAAGTGCTCCATGTGGTGCAGGGGACTGTGGGAACCACACATCCCAGAAAAGTAGGAAAAAGGGTGGTTCCCCCCAATGGCTGCCCCAAGCCCTCTCTGCTGGACCAGAGGGCTCAGGTAGTATGTCGTGGGTTCTGATCCTACTGTGGCCAGCAGGTGATTTCTATTTGGGACACACAGTAGCTACAGCAGGGTCCCTGCTCACATAGCCTGTGCCCCCTCACCCAGCAATCTGCACCTTAGTGAATGACATAGAGTCCGGGTATGAGCCCTGGCCACTTTCCCAGATCATCCACATGTGTACCCACATTGACGGCCAAGGGGTGGAGTGTGCAAGGGACACATGCCCCTTTGGTAAAAACTGCAGGGGTCCACCAAACCCCCCACACACCGCTCACTAATTTAGGGTTGGCTATGCACCATGGATATGTAGCATGTAGGCAATCTACACACATGTGATTGTGCATAAGGGCCCATAAGTGGAAATAAATAAAAGTATTCTGTGTAAACATGTACATATTCATACGGATTCCCTATCCACTCTACTATGAAGGGCAGCCATTAATTCCCTTGTTAAGCAGAAATATGCCCAGGCTTGCCTTGAACGCCTGTGCTGTCTTCATATCACATCCACTGTTTGTAGTGGAAGGCTGTTTCCCAGGTTTACTACTTTCTAAGAAAAACAGTGTCTTTTAGCTTTACCACTGAATTTGCCACCTTTGAGCTTCAGGATGTCTCACGTGTGCTGCTGCAGGACACCAGACCAAGCATCTCTGTATATTCAATCTTGTAGATACACTTGTGTATAAGGAAGGCTGAGATCATGTCCTATCATAGCCTCTTTTTCTCCAGGGTGAACATACCACTTCTTTCTAGCTTCAACTCATAGTGTTGTCCCCCATACACCTGGTCATTTTGTGTGACCCTGTGTAGCATCCTCTTGACTGCTTCAATGTACATTTTGTAGTGAGGAGCCCAGACCTAAGCCCAGTACTCCTGGTAGGGCATTACCAGATCCTTGGAAAGTTTTGACCCTCTTGACCAGGGCCTTGGAATGTTTTAATGCATCCCATCATACTGCTGGCTGTCTTGACAGCAGCCGCACACTATTTGTCAGGCTTTAGCACCTTGTCTATTATGAGCCCTCATGTCCTATTTGTCCTCGACTGCAGCAAGAGGAGCCCCACACAGTGTGTAGGTCCTACCTCTGCGTATTTCTCCCCAAGTGTTGTGCCTTACTTTGGGCTACAGTGAATCTGCAGCTTCAGCAGCATATGCCATATAGTTTATAATAAATGAGTAGCCTATTTTTCTGGTGTTTTCTGAAAACTGTTCTTCATGTAGAACCATGCAGAATGGCCTTTCCAGAGGTTAGAACCATGCATGACTTGGAGTGTAAAGAATATGTTTTCATGATGACCAGAAATATATTGTGATCAGTATCTTGGCAGTTCTATGGGCTTCTATGCATCTGAAGGTGCAAATATGACTGCTTGCTGCAGAGGGGCAATCACCATTATGAATACTTTATGAATGAATTAATACTTTATTTCTAAAAAGAGCCTTTCTAAAACCAAGGCGCTTTTACAACAAATCAGTACATAAAACTTAAATTCCTAAAAACAATCCACAAATATATTTTAAAAATCCGGATATGCTAGGTTATACAGATACGTCTTCAAAGCTGATTTAAAGCTTTGGACAGTCAGACATTCTCTCACCCGATGAGGTAGAGAATTCCACAGGGTTGGAGCCATAAAACTAAATGATCTTGCCCCTGATGTCTTTAAGCGAACCCTGGGAATCTCTAGCAATCCCTCATCGGTGGATCGGAGCTGATGGGAAGCACAGTAAGGGCGACGAAGATCTTGCAGGTAACTAGGTCCCAGATCGTGTAGGGCCTTATAGGTC
Organism: Neoceratodus forsteri; assembly: GCA_016271365.2. Lineage (NCBI taxonomy): Eukaryota > Metazoa > Chordata > Ceratodontiformes > Ceratodontidae > Neoceratodus > Neoceratodus forsteri. The sequence goes on from CM028131.1 coordinate 1,115,241,086, forward strand.
AGCAAACCGACCTTGAAGGTGATTCACCATTGAATTGGCAGCCAGTTCAGTCCACGGAGGACAGGCGTTATATGACTGGTCCTTGACGTACTAGTCAAAAGCCTGGCCGCCGCATTCTGCACTAGCTGCAAATGGCGAATATCCACCCCCGGTAGCCCTAGGTACAGGGCATTGCAGTAGTCCAAGCGGGAGGTAACGAAGGCATGGCCCAATGTTGGAAGGTCATCAACGGGAACCAGATGCTTCATTCGGGCTATATTCCTCAGATGGCAAAAAGAGGTCTTGACAACAGCTGACACCTGATGTTTAAGGGTCAGACAATCATCAAATATAATGCCCAAGTTCCGCACCCGGTCTGAGGTCATCAGCTGGGTCCCCCCAAGCCAAAGACCTGAGGATGACCCAGTCAACGAACCTACCCCTCGATGGCCTGGGTCCACAACCAACACCTCAATTTTTTCAGGGTTTAACCACAACCAGCTCACAGTCATCCAGTTCTGAATTTCAGTAAGACAGTTATTAAAGACCGAGACGCGTCACCCTGGCCAGGCACAAAGGACATGTACAGCTGAGTATCATCTGCATAGCAGTGAAAACTCAAGCCGTACCACCTAATGATCACTCCCAATGGCAGCATATATACCGCAAATAACATGGGTGCTAAAATAGAGCCCTGCAGCACCCCAGAGGATAGGGGGAGTGATGTCGAGGAACAAATCCCAGACACCACCCTCTGAGTCCTACCCTTGAGGAATGATCGAAACCAATTGAGGACTAAACCAGATAGCCCACAGATAACCCACAGGTGCTCCAAAAGAACCCCATGATCAATGGTATCAAATGCTGCAGAGAGATCAAGAAGGACCAAGATGTAACGAGTCTTTCTATCTCTCGCTATTAGGAGGTCATTTAGTACTCTAACAAGGGCTGTCTCAGTACTATGTCTTTTCCTAAATCCTGACTGGAGAGAATCATAGACATTGTGGCTGGTCAAATGATCATCCAACTGCAATGCAACCACCTTCTCAATAACCTTGCCTACAAAAGGCAGGTTAGAGACAGGCCTGTAGTTGGCCAGACATTCCAGGTCTAAGGAGGATTTTTTAGAAGGGGCCTAATCACGGCTTCCTTCAAGGGGTCAGGAAAGATCCCCCTTCTCCAATGACAACCAGATTATCTCAGCAAGGATCTGGCTGATTTTGTCCACACATCCTACTAAGAGGCGGGGTGGGGCCCGGATCCAAACTACAGTTGGTCGGTCGCAGTGATTGGACGAGCATCACTATGTCACTGATTGTGGGTCAGTCAAAGTCAGACCACACAAACTGGGTGTCTGACATCTCCTGCCAACCACTACAACTCCCATTTGAGAGAGGTAGAAGGAGATCGGACCTGACTGTGGCAACCTTATCTACAAAGAATCGCGCAAACTCCTCACAGCGTTCCTGTGAAAATGCTCTCTCAGGCTGAAGACAGAGTGGATTGCACAGTCTGTCCACGGTCTGAAAGAGCTGGGCTGGTCGATTCTGTGCAGGAGCAATTTCCCTGGACAGGAATTCTGCCTTCTTACAGGTAATTGCTGATTGATAGACACGATAATGGTCCATCAAATTGAGCCTGTCACACTCCAGACTCGATTTCCGCTAACATCTCTCAAGTCTTCTTCCCACTCTCCTCAACTCCCTTAAAGTCTCATCGAACCAAGGATACTTTGGGTGAAGGGTGAGGGGTTGAACACGTTCGGGACAATGGAATCTAGGGCCCCTACTACCGCCTTATTATAGGAAAGAACCAGGTCCCCAGGATCCATGCATTCACTTGGCAAACTTGATAGATCCAGCACCGCCATCAGGTCTTCTAGGGTAACACCCCTCAAAGGGCGGTACCGGACCATCTCCGTAGAGACTGACCTACCAGGGGGGGTCAAGAAACTGACCCTGATAGTGTGACGGTCAGACCATCCAACTGGCTCCACCACCAAATTGGATATCTTCATCCCCAGGAGGAATACCAAATCTAATGAATGACCATCTATATGGGTAGAGGAGGAAATAACCTGTGTGAAGCCCAGCGAATTCATTAGCTGGAGGAAGTCAGAACCAAACTGCGAGAGTTCATTGTCGACCCAGGCATCGAAATCCCCCAGTATCAGCCATCTGGAGGATCCCAATGTCATGTCGATGATGAAGTCTGCGACTTCCCACAGGAAAACATTCCCATTACCTGGTGGATGGTAGATGAGCAGAATCCTGTACCCCACACCCTCACCCAGGATACATTCAAAAGATTTGGTAATTCCCATTGCTACCTCCACCAGACTCAGTTCTGTTCTAAAACAGATTGCCACCCCCCACTTCTATGATCCAATCTCGGACGGTTTATCACCTAGTACCTGACTGGTATAGCTGAAGCCAAAACAGGGCCAGCATTTTCATCCCGTCAGGTCTCGGTGATGCAAGCCAGGTCCGATGACCAGACAAGATCAGCTATTATAGCAGTCTTGTTTTTAATGGACCTGGCATTACATAACACCGTCCGTGTTGGATGAGTTACCAGTGAAGACCGAGCTACCTGCCTGCTAAAAGCAGAGCCTTTGGGTATGGGGAATCAGGCAAGGTAAACCTCTTTCCTGAGCCCATTTCACCCCAGGGCATCTTCTTGTCCTCACTGTCCCAATCCATCCACTCTTTTCCATTCCCCCTTCAGGTTGGGCCCCCACCTTCCTCCTCCTCACAATCCCCAGAGCCCTACAACATCTATATACCTCCGAGGATAATGGGGGGCAATTAAAAGGGCGGAGGTCCCTAAGCCAGGAGGGGGAATAATGCCTGACCGTCCGAGTAACTCCCCAACACATCTTCACACAAAGATATACACACTAAAAACCCCAGAAAACAAAATTAAAAAATAAAAATAAAATTAATAAAAACAAACAGTTATTACAACAAAATTATAAGAACAAATTTGTACAATTCTCTCCAAAACAGTTTATAAATTCTGGGAGCTCTCACCTCACCAGAAATACATAGCCCCCCACCAAACTCTCACTTCAGTAGTACAGTTCGGGATATAAATAATTTATTTAAAGAAAGTAAAACACTTTCAATGTTCCCAATATCTTATTAAACTGTCTGTGAGAGAAAAACATTCACATTGTCCTCCAGGCAGGGAATAAAATAAATCCTTTGAACTGTCTTTAATGAAAAAACACAGTCCATCCAGCAAAAATAGGAAAACATTCTTACTAGGCTGTAGAGATCTCACCGACTCACTTTCTGATAGTTCTCTCCACAAACTCAGAAGTCAATAAACTTACATATCGAGACGCTGCTCCATTCAATGTTCTTTAACCTCTCCAGCATCAAACCACAGACCATCCCCTGAGAGGAACACCAGCCGGGATCTGAATAAATAGGATCTGAGTGAAGGGCAAGCTCTTCAGCCCCCCCCCCCAAGACCCATGAGGTACGTGCGCCCTCTATTCGTCCTCCGATAACAGAGGGCCCAATCCTCACATCAAATCCCCCCAGTGATGCCCCCAGGTTCAGGCTCAGATACCAGTCCAAGAGAGGTCAGTGATCAGCGTTATACTTCAGGAGCAGATCTTAATCACATACACTGACCGTCTGTATTTGACCGAGAAGAGAGGGCAGAGTCACAAACAGAGGCAATTGATCATTTAAAGAGTTTCACCCAGCCCCAACCCTTCTCCCAGACCCGTTCAGTATCACGACAGCCCGCCAGTTGCCGAACAAACAAAAGTACTGCAAAGCAAAACACAGCTAGGCTTAGGCTGGGGTCAGGAAACTCTTCTCCACCAGTTAACTAGAACTGCTACCAGGCAGGATCCTCTCCCCTTCCTTCAGTTCCAAAGCAGAACAAACAGCCGGCTCTTTCAGCTCCCAGAGTCTTTTACTCTGCCTCCAACTTCAAACTCCAGTTTCGGTCACTATGGTCCCGACTACTACCCGACTCAGAATGTTTCAAGCGGCTTCTCGATATTCAAACAAACTTCTGAGCAAACACCCAGCATACATGGAGAGAATTAGCAGAGTCACAGCAAATCACAGTCGAGTAAAAATCCACAGATTCTAAACGGGACGACAGATGGCAACAGCAAAATAACATTAAAAATGATCGTAATAATATAAAGGAAAATAAATAAATGGAACATAAATAACATAAATAATGCAAAATGGGCAAACAGCCAGAACTCAAAACCACAGCGTTTACAGCCAGCCCAGCCCGGCGGCCATCTTTGGTACTGTGTGCAGTTTTGGAAACCTCATCTATGCAATGACATAGACATTAGGAGACCCTAACAGCCCGATTGTGATTGTAATCCCCATGGCATCCTACTGACCACATACCTCCTGTGGACAGTAGGAAGCTGGGGTTTGCGATCGCAATCCAGATAGTGCCTGATTGATATATTGGAATATGCCTTTAGCATTTGCAAACTGCCCAAGCATGTTCTAGTATATAAGGATATGCTGTGCTCCAGGAAAATAAACAATGATTGTGAGATACAAAATAGCACAAGCCAAACAACTGAAATTTAAGATTTAATGTGCACCAAAGGTAGGTAGCATTAGCCCCGGCGCTCTGACGTAGCAATTTAAGTTGTTTAGCTTGTGCTGCTTTGTATCTCACAATAATTTTTTACCTTCTCGGAGTGCAGCATATCCATTCTGTCTGTAGTGAACTACTGCCTGCCTGTACCGATAGTCTGAAATGCATGTTTCCACTGTGTGCCTTGCATGTCCCAATATACGACAGGTTTGCTCCAGACATTAATTTGTTCCTGGAGCAAACTTTACTGGGCCCTAATCTGGACCTATGAATGTCCTTGCATTTATGAGCAACCACCTTATTTTTCCTAATCAGGTTGGGAACTTGATCAACAGCCCTACTGGATAGTCCTTGAAACTGGCAGACCCCCATACACTGTTCAGGACCTCTGGAAGGTTTGGTATTTAAAAAATCATTTGTTTTTGCAAAATGGGCAAATGATTTATTATTAAAAAAAACACTCTAACAGTGAAGAACAGGGTAGCTTGGGCATCTTGGGGTTTTAATGACACAGTAGTACCACTTCGGCTTTACTGTCTTGGTTCTGTGATGCCATAAGAACCACTCGGTGTCTGAATAATCCTATTCTTCACAGTCAGAGGTTACCTATTCAAAATATGTTTACCTGTTGTTATCCGCCGATTTCAATCCTTGTTGAAAAGATATTGTACCATTGTTCTGACTCCACAATGTTGTACCATTGATCTGTCATCAGAACTATGGTACCACAACATTGTGATGCAGCACTCTCGTACCCAAGTTTAAAAATATTCTGTTTTTATGGTCCTGCTGTCCAACAGCTTCCTGAGCCCTAAACAGTTCTGCATAATTTGTGTAACATGTAACAACCCCAACCACTCCCATCTGCCTAAACTACCACCCTTCATCCAGCACTGATCAATGTCCTCACTTTTACTCTGTTGCTATACTTTAGCATTGCTGTTATGTAAACCAGCAACACTCATTCATGCATCAACAGAGTAACACTGAGGACTTCACTCAGCGCTGGATGAATTTCTTAAGTTAAAACACAGAACAACTTTCTAAATGACTAAATCTGCTGAACAGGACCAGTGAGTGGTAGGTAGTTTGAGCAGTTGGGTGCAGTGCATTTGTTTTATTTTACACAACTACAACACCATTGTTTTTGTTTAGATGTGGGGAAGAGAGAGATGCTCCTATTGCAAGTTCATAAAAAAGTCAATAAAAAATATATTACATAAAATAGCAGCTATTGAGCCATGTACAATGGGGCATGTTATTCCAGCTCATGTTTCTGATGCCATCACAGACCAATCAAGTTTTGCTCTTGTTTCATGATGTCACCAGAACCCCTTTGATGAAATAACAGCCCTATTGGGCCTTCTGGGTTGTACTTGTAAATAGGCTTTCGTTTGCCTAGTGTAAACTACCCGGTAAACAAAAAACAAATTAATAAAGTATGCATGCCTTGATAGCTACTGTTCTATATGTGTTCAGACGCATAATCTTGCTGCAGTGATGTGCATTCTGTTTCTAGTCTAACAGTCTCTACTAGGAGTCAGACTCTTAACAATACTATACAACGTTTGAAGCCACTGTGCCAGTAGTATTATTTCTCGGTATCCTGATGTCTTTGGCTATACCGGTGCACAGAACCAGATACAAAAATTCTTACTCTATAGGCTTGTTCACACGGCCGACTGTGAACCATCAGTGGTTTACAGCGGCTAGTTCGGTACTCCTGCCCACGTGTGAATGCTACCGTTTGGGCACTTTTCCATTGCATGGTGTTGCATCCATGTTCCCTCTTTCCCTGGGTTTGTGGAGTGGTGTAGGTGGTTTCCCCTGCCATCTGAACAGCCAAACCACCTGCAGCACTCAAAATTCCCTATTAAACCAACAGTGACCAGAACAGCAGTCAAATTGCTGGAAAGGAAAAGGGCAGCAGCAAAACCGATGCCGTGTGAATGCGGCACTCTAATGTTTTATTAATTTTGTTTTGAATGAATAAAAATGAGCTGCTGGGGCAAGGTGCAGTGTGAATGAGCCTTGTGATTGTTCTTCTCTTAATGTCATTGTGGCTCATTTGGTAGCACATCTGCCTCTGGGTTAGATGGCTGTGGGGTCCAATCCCACACCAGAATTGGGCCCATATCATAAAACCCTGGCACCCGAGGGCAGTACTAGGGGGGTGCTGTACTGTTGGAGTGTACTGTCCTTCAGATATGATATTAAACCAAGGTACTTCTGCCCATCTCTGGTGAGTAGGAGATCTTCCCCTGTGTCCTAGGCAACAGTCCCATTCCCATAAAACTTTTTCATATATTTGTTCGAAGCTGTATGGGTGTTAATGTACAAAATGGCTGCCACTACACTTTTACAATCACTTCACTACCAGTCTCTCATTGCATGTAAACCTCTTTGGGATACAGTGTGTATGAAAAGCACTATATAAATGCTAATTCGTTTCCTTTTTCTTCTTAAGGTTCTTTCTGGAGGAATCGCAGGACTGTGTTTTAACATATTAAACATCACAACAGGCCCCTACAGGATCCTTATTAATCGCCAGGAAAGAAAAGTGAGTATAAATACAGAACAGTCAACAACTGATTATTAGCTAAAGACAATTCGCATATTTAAAAACCTTAAATATATTATATTCTGTTTGGACAAGACTTCCTGTCTTCCCACTATTTGCTCCTTACCCTCACACTCGTATAGTGCATTGCACCAGCAAAGGTGAAGGTCGTGTGGTCTTCCATAAGTTCCCACCAATGTTCTTCTCTGTTCTAGAGATCACCGTGCTGTAGAATGCTCCAGTGACTGAGCACATCACTTCCATTATGTGCCAACCCCAAGTCATCCCAGTAAGAAACCGGCCTAAAGTCCACGGGTCACCACTGGGCAGTCCTGAATTAGATAGACTGTACCAGTTTGTGATTCAAGTGCTGTTCATTTTACGCAGCACCAGAAAAACTGACATCTCTTTTACCCTACACTGGCAATTAAGAACAAGGTGAGGCCACACTTGTTTTCATGCCTCTTTAAAATGACTATGGTCTTTAGCACTGCAGTGCTTTCAAAATATACCATTGATCTCACTGTGCTGCTGTGCACAGACACTGGAAAATGCTACTGTCAGCAAATTCTACCATTCTCTGCATAAACCTGCATTTTCCACATGTTTGGGGGTGACGAAGTCAATGGGTCATCCATTGAACGAACTATAACAGTGGAAAGGGCTAAAATATTGAACTGAGACTTGAGCAACTGAAGCTCCTTATTAGCTTGTTACTGGAAATCAAATAAATGTGAAGTTTGACAGCAGTTTGAACCAAAAGGTTGACAGCCATTTTAGTCCAATTAATCAGATGACATGTGTTTTAAGTCTTCTTATCAATGACAGTAATACTTAGGAGTCTTATATAAAATGCAATTTTTGGTTTTTAACTCCCCTTGCAAACAAACGTCAACATCAACAATCCTGCCCTTCGGTGTCAGATGATTTATCTTACCTCTGGGCCCTTCTGAGCTCTCACTTTACTTAGTTTGTTGTGAAAGTACTGTATCACTGTTACAGTTATGTATCGATCAGCTCAGTGTTCTAACCTCTCCTATTCCTCCCCCTCAGTCTAATTCCCCTTCATGTACTGTTAGAACAGTTGTTGGCCAGGGGGAAAAAATAGATGTATAGATGCGCTCTCATGGTACTGAGAGACAGGATGAAATGCAAAGTATTTTAGTTGACCACACACTTTGTTCCATGAGGACAGGATTTGCTGAGCTTTTTTTTATCAGATTAGAAACTAGGGATTGCAGCTGGCTCTCCAGTGCAGCAGTAGTGCTACGGCTCATAATGCCAATGACCTGGCTTCAGGAATGTCAGAGGGTCAGCCAGGGGCAGAGGATTGAGTGTCCCAGAGGATGCTTTCCTACTCTGGGGAGGGAGGGCCTCACATTCCACTTCTTTACTGCCAGCTGGGTGACTACAGGTGGCAGTGCAGGGGATCCACGAGTGACAGGTGGGGCCATTGGAGTTTCCCCATGTGTTGGCTGCATCAGGTCTTGCCTACAGTCAATCCCAATGTGCACTTCTGGTGGGAGGGCAGGAAGAACACAGAAATGGTGTGCATGGGCAAGGTAGATGAAGCTCCTCCCATGATCACCTCCCACATGGGACTCTAGCTGCAGTGCTCCTGGATTGATCCATACCTTCTCCTCCACCCCAAGTGGCCAGATGACTATGTGGAAGAAATGCCAAACAGGCTGATGTCATACCCAGCCCCAAGGGGTAAGCTGGGAGGGCAGCACAGGGGTAAGTCACAGGTGGGTATGGAGACCAGTGCAGCTCACTTAGGAGGATGCCAAAAGAGGTTCTAGCCTGTGGGAAAAGCAGCATAAGGAATATTTGAAAAACAAAAGAAAAGAAACTGGGGTTCGCTAAATGCTAAAACTAATCTTTGCATGCTAAGATGGATAAAATGCAGGCAGTGATTCCTTTCTTCCTTCTTATTAAGCACTGTCTTTATTTCAGGTTTATCAACTGATGTCTTATATTTCACTGTCTGATATTGTAACATTTAAGCAATAATATATAACGAGATGTGTGCTGTAGTGGGATAATGGTACGACTCAGGTGACCAAGTGCCTCCGCTGCCCGAGAATGGGAAGTGCCGTTATCCCACACAGTGTATACTGTGCAGTGACCTACTGTGATTATGAAATGGATCCACTGAGTGAATTGTAAAGAAATTATTATAAACAATTGTTTTCAAATTTAAATTACTATTTTGAAAGGGGAAGTCTACATTATACCCAATACCTCCGTTTAAAATCCGAACCACCCATTGCTTATCCTGATACAAAATGGCCACCCAGAGCACAATGAGTCAAATAGTGCTACGAAATGTCTACAGTATTGCAGAATGCCCACTAGATGGCACTCATTCTGCATACAAAGTGCATTTTTTTCACCTCACAGCTTTAGGGCAATGTAAGGGCAGTGCTGTTTGTGTATAGTATATGTTATAGCATGGAGGCATGGTGGCATGAGTGAGTGGGGCAGGGTTTCAGCTTGAGATGGCATCAGATGAGTTAATTTTTATGTTCACCATACACACATGGGCAGTGAACATTTTATTTATTTATTTCATGTTCAGAAATACCCTTTGAGCAAGGTGCTCATTTTCAAAGGTTCCACATTAGTATTAAACAATACAACACAATACATACATACATTAAAGGGTACCTAAATAAGCAGTTTTTTAAAACTGCAAACTCCAGAATCTGGCTTCATTGAGAGGTAAAGTAAAGGCTGCTGTTTACATGTATGCTAAAACTGCATTTATGTAAATAACATAATTGCAGTTTCATGGCTTTTGAAAAATGTAAACATCAGCCTTTCACTTTCAAAAAACAGCCTTGGCTTCTCCCTAAGATGTCTGCCAAGTGTGTTAAGTGATGAGTCATGATGACATCATTGGAGCCAGAGATCCACATATATTTCTATAGTGTTAACTAGTTCTTCTTTCACTCTTTATTTTGAATTGTTGTAAAAGAATGATCAACACCATGTATTACCTCATAGATTATTTTGATCAGTACACATGTTAGGCTGTGATTTTGTTCATTTTGTTTACTTTAACTTGCAGAAAATCTTTTGCAATCCAGATGACTTTTTCTTTGGCAAACTGCATTACAGTACAACACTTCAAATACCCGATGATCTAGTGGTTATACAGTATGATGCACTGAATTTTGTTTTTTGTTAACCAGGAGAGACACACTAATTGTTTACAGGTGTGGCCTGGGAGAACAAGGAAGTTTAGTGACTTGTTCAGGGTCACACAGCAAAGTACCAGTCTTGTTCAGTTCCAAAGTTTATACTGTCTTGTTAATCCACAAATAAGGCTTTCTTTTTCCATGTGAACCCCCTGCACCTAGCCTGCCTTCTGTTGAACACTCCACCATCCATACCCTGTCCTTAGTACTGCCTGGGGCCGCAATGAGCTTACGGTCTCATGAAGAGAATTATCACACCTCAGATTGTAATCTTGCACCTCAGAGGGTTGTGCACACCTATACTGATACGCATCATTAGCTGGCACTGTTAAAAAATGCCTCCCAAAACACTCTCCAGTTCACATTCTCAATGTTTGACATCTGTTCACACAGTAAACGTTGAGTGGATCAACACCCTTCTGCACAGTGATGGTAGTATGTACAGTTCCCTGTTGTGTGTTTTTTCTCACCTCATTAACCAACAACTAGGTCTTCCTGGAGGGCCAAGCAATAAGCATCATGACCCACCAGAAAAACTGCTGTTCATGCCCTCATAAGGACTGCACTTACAATGGATAACAATATTATTAGCAGGAGAGGCATACTAATACCTTGATTGAATCAGCCTGACTTTCAGTGTCAGTCTACTCCTTTACCTGTGATCTGCAGAACCACACAGGACAGTTCCCAGCAATTCTTCTGCAGAACTTTTCTGTTCTCTACTCCACAATGCGAGTTGGCTGGCCACCACCCTTCCAAATCTTGAATGAGCTATACACAACTCCCTCAATACTGTCCTAACAAATGTCAGCATCCTCCCCCTCACCTGAGGGTAATCTCCGTACACTGAATTCAAGTAACAGTTTAGGTGCAGCCCTTCCAAGCTGAATATTTGTCATTGCTGGCTACTCTCATTCACAGTCAGGTAGTGATCACGATGCTGGCAGCCCCACATTTCAGATCTCACAGTGATCTGCTCAACATCCTCCTTCATGTCTTCAACTAACCTGAATATAGCTGTACCCTGCAGGAATGGCCTATTCAGTCCCTCTCTGGCATTCATTCTTCTTACCTGCTCCCCACACCAAAAACTGATTAGTTCACTACCCTTCCTCATCATGAATGTGGTTAGTAGGGTCTCCTGTGTTATAGTTACATATTAAAAATAAACATGATATTCTGGTAAGCCACGCTGATAGCAGCATGGCACAAGTGGAAAAATAGGCTTTTCTAGCCATATAACATCTAAGCCACCTATGATTAGTCACTATTAAATGACGTGCATAGTGATGTGCACACCCATCACTTAATAGTGCCTAATCAGTGGTAGTCCCGATCTTTTAAGGATAGGAAAGCCCATCATTCCCCTTGTTCCCTGCTGCTATGAGCCTGACTTACTGTAAAGATATGTTTATATTTGATATGTCAAAATAAAACAGGGACTGTACTACTTGCATTCATGATGCAGAGGGGTGATGAGCTCACCAGTTTTCAGTGTGAGGAGGAATAGTGAAGAATGAATACCAGAGGGAGACTAAGAAGGCCACTCTTGCAAGGTACTGCTATATTCAGGGAAGGGGAAGACAGAAGGAGAGAAATATGAGCAGATTACTGTGAGAAATAAGATGTGGGGCTGCCAGCACCTTGATCACTACCTGACCCCATTGTCCTGGCCAGCATTCTTCTTCTTCCCATAAAACCAGTTCATGCAATTGTCCAGGGCTCTGTGTGGATATTAGTGTATGGAATAACTGCCACTACATGTTCAGTCACTTCACTATCAGTCTAGTATTGCTTGTAAAGCACTTTGGGATACAGTGTTTATGAAAACCACTATATAAATGCTGATTCTTCTTATTATTATTATTTCCCATGGAAAAAGAAGACCAGACAAGCATATATTTGAGTTTTGAGAAAGTACGAACTCTAACATTGGACTGCACAAGAACTTTGCTACAAAAAAGTAGTGGCTCTAGGCGGTGGAGAAGGGGGTGGCTGCAACCCCCCCTCCACATAGTATTGTACTTGCTTGCTGCTGCTGCTGCTCCTGCATTTCACTTTGTTGAAGAAGTCTGATTTGATTGTACACATGTTTACGTTCAAAATATGGATTACATTTGTAGGTTCTGTCAAAATTGTACTAGAAAAGAATAATAGCAGAAAATATAAAGGTTTAATAAAAATGTTAAAAAAGGGCATATTAAGCATGCACACCACCCCAGCACCCCTATTGTAGCATCCTGGATCCACCATAACCACTAGACCACCAGATTATTCGAGATTTGTACTGCACTGTGGTTTGCCACAGAGAAAGTCGGTTGGATTAAAACACATTTTCAGCATGTTAAAGTAAATAAAATGAACAGAACCTTTGCCTACCATGTGCATTATACAAAATAATGCACATGGTTTTGACCATTTGGTGAAACAGTTCTATACAAAGGGAAAAAAGAACTAGTTAGCATTATAGAGAGCCATATATCTCTCTGACTTTGGCTTCGATGATGTCATCACATAACACATTTGGTGGCCATTTTAGGAAGCAGGTAAGATTTTTTTTTAAATTGGAAGGCTGATTATACAATTTTCAAATGCTCTGGAACCACATTTAGGTAAAGTATGTAAATGTAGTTTTAGCATTATTGAATACAGCAGTCTTTCCTTTAGTCACGTACGGAGTCAACTTTTTGAATAGTTTGTTGTCAAAATGTTGTTTAGGTATCCTTTAATACATGCATACATTCATACATATATTATAAGAACTTCAGTTCACAAAAAAAAAAAAAATAGAACGGAGTACATTTTACAGAGATAAGGGAATAATTCAGGCAACACCATGTACCATCACTAATAACTTGACATATAGCAAGTAAGGGATAATTCAACCCTGGCAATGTTCAGGCAATGAATTAGTTGACTTATAGCAGATGCCCAAGTTCAGAGTACCTCTGAAAAAATGAGTAAAATTCACAGATGTTCACTTTTTTGTTCAACTGGTATAGTAAAACACATAATTCAGTTTCGAAAAACAAGTGCAAGGCAGCCTGGTGGGTAGTCTCCATCGAGGGGGTGGCAGCCTAGAGGGTAGGCTCAGTCCAGAAGGTGGATGGCTTAGACAAGGAAGAGGAGGAGGAGGAGGAGGAGACTAGAGGGAGACTAGTGGGAGAGATCAAATTTAGGCAAGAGGGAGTGAGAGGTAAGGGTGCAGGATAGAACAGTAATATAAGTGGAGGGCTTTGTGTTAAAAGGGAGGAAAGGTAGAATGGGAAGGGGGAAAGGCAGATGCAAAAAGGGTAAGGGTGGGAAGACTGGCAGTAGCAAGAGCTCAGGGCGTAGGAGGAGAGGAGAAATTTATAAAGTGCATCAAGACACTGAGAAGGGCCATGCACCAGGTCAGTGGAATCAGCTCATACTGTACATATGATTTAGGCTAGGGAAAGAAGGGGGTTAGTCGAGGCCTAGAGTGGCCAGAATTGACAGGCGAAATCCTGCACTCACAAGATTCAGTTTCAGTGAGGAAGTGTTTAAGGTCAGTTTTGAAAGAGTGAAGACGATCTATGTTTAGTAAAGATGTGGGGAATTCATTTAACCAAAGTGGGGCCCTATATGCAAAGGACTGTTGTCCCAATGAGGTTTTCATGAAGGGAACAGAGAGGGGACAACAGACCATGCCCCTGGTCTGATAACTAGAGAGGTTAACCTGCAATTAGGAGAGTGTCTTTTGAGGGGTGTGACACTGTCAGTCCAATGCAGAATGGTCAGCAAGAGGCTTGTCAGTATCACACCAATCATCACCCAGGCTGACCATGACACTGTTCTAGCTGTTGGCTAGAAACTTCATGTAGTTCAAAGGAGAGAGCCAACCCAATCATCTGTTGGTTCTTTCCTTTGATCTATGCTGTTCTGCAATCACAGCTGATCGTCCTGATCAGCCTGCTGAGGTTGAATTACAAACAAACAATAATGTACCAGCACTCCCAGAGCCAGGAGTTTCTGTAACAATTCCAGTGAAGGATGACCACAATATGGAATTTTCACAAATTTGTAGTTTATTCAGAACAAGTTTCCAACAAATTTCAACAGTTAGAGAACAGCATCCATGACACCAAACTGCCCTGGCACTTTGCCACATAAGGGCTTCATCAGAGGGCACCTGTTTGTTATTGGACTCCTCTTAAATAGTGAAGATTAGTTCATTACATCAAAATGACATCATTTGTCTATTCATACAGTCAGCCTATTATATGGGGTATGCAATCAAGGTTAATCACAATTCATTTTATACAAAAAAATATTGCATCTATTTACAAAAAGTATCACCACAATAAATTCTATCCATAATGTAGTATACACATTGTCTCAAAAGAATTTATCAATGTTCAAAACAGGAATTTTTTACTTTCTAAAAATGTTTTTTTTATCAGAAAATTATACATTTAAATTTGTACACTTGAATAGAAAAAGGAAGGTCCATTATGAGTGACTCAACTTAAACTCATCAGGAATTTTCCTTGTTATTTTTTGTGTGTGATTATATTCACCTTGATTTGTTCAAACATTGATAAATTATTTTTGAGACAAATGTGTATACTACATTATGGATAGAATTTATTGTGGTGATCATTTTTGAAAATAGATGCAATGTTTTTGTATAAAACGAATTGTGATTAATCTTGATTGCTTACCTCATATAATAGGCTGACTGTATGAATAGACAAATGATGTCATTTTGATGTAATGAACTAATCTTCACTATTTAAGGGGTAGTCCAATAACAAACAGGTGCCCTCTGATGATGCCCTTACATGGCGAAGTGCCAGGGCAGTTTGGTGTCATGGAAGCAGTTTGCTAACTGTTGAAATTTGTTGGAAACTTGTTCTGAATAAACTACTAATTTGTGGAAATTCCATACTGTGGACATCCTTCATTGGAGTTTGTTTACAGAAACTCATGGCTCTGGGGTGCTGGTATGTTATTGTTTGTTTCTGAGTTAAGGGTGGCAGCCCAGAGCCAGCACCCTGCCTGTGGTCTGAGGACCATGGCACGATTTGTTGTTGTGAGGTTGAATTGTACCATGTAACAAAGAAAATCCTCCATCAATGTCGGCTGCTGCTGCACTGTTACTGTTCCCCCACCTGACCCTCCCACTCAGCACCCACATCCACCCCTCCCACTCAGCACCCACATCCTTTCCCACAAACATACCTCGGACACTGGGGGTGCCCAATCTCCAGTGTTGGCAACTGAAAAAAAGAAAACGGCCCCTTGTAGTTAAATATATATATATATATATATATATATCCTGTAACAAAAAAAATGCCCATCGATGTCTGTTGCTGACACTGCCATAACTGTCCCCATGACCTTCCCTGTCAGCACCCCCCCACAAACATAACACTGACACTGGGGGTGCCCAGTCCCCCAGTGTCGCCTCCTGAAATAAGGAAAATCATCCCAAGTAGTTTATTTGTTTATTAAATATACCCTGTAGAAAAGAAAACTGTCCATTGATGTCTGTTGCTGGTGCTGCTGTTGGTTCCCCCACTTGACTCTCCTACTCAGCACTCCCCACACCACCACAAACATAAAACTGACACTGGGGTTGCCCAATCCTCCAGTGTTGCCACCTGAAATAAAGAAAACTGTCCCTAGAAGGTTTTTTCTTTAAACATATCCTGTAAAAAAGATAACCGTTCATTGATGTCTGTTGCTGCCATGGCAGTTAGTCCCCCCACCCAACCCTCTCACTCAGCACCCACCACCCCACATCCCCAAGCCCTTACTTACCTACCAGGGGTCCAATGCCATAATCCTATCTGGACAGCAGACACATCGTCACTCTTCAATGCCAGACCGCAAACTGAGGAAATCAGTTCTGCAGTTCAATATATTTCAGTGGGGTTTTGAACTTAGTGGCATAACTTGGTCAGATTTTAATATTTTTACCCCATGTTTTCAAAATGCCTTTTTTGGGACCCCGTCTCATGAAAAAGGGTAGTGAAATTAGGCAAATCTGTCCTGAAAGGTGATTTTTGTAGTTGCTATGTGAAATCACCTTTCGGGCAGGAGTTGAACATTTTCTCTATCTTTGTTCATGAAGTGGGGTCATAAAAAGGCTATGTTAAAATTTGAGATAAAAATATTAAAAAATAATAAAGTTATGAGCCTACATTGAAATTTGCAAATGCAGGCTCATAACTTTGGTAATTTTCAATATTTTGACCCTCAATTTTCAACATAGCCATTTCTTCACAGTACCTCATGAATGTGACAACCATCATTTTTCAAATCCTGGCCAATATTAGTTTTTGTGTCCCAAAAGGTGATTTTGGGGTTACTGTGGATAATCACATTTTGGGCAGGAGCTGAACATTTTCTTCACCCTTGTTCATGAGGTGAAATCCTAAGAAGACTATGTTGAAAATGTGGGGTAAAAATATTAAAAAACAACAAAGTTATAAGCCAGCCCGGTGGCGCTGAGGGTTGAGGCGCTGGACGCCACACCTCACGCTATGTCGGTGACCCGGGTTCGGGAATGAGCTCGGGTCGTCGGGGGTCGGCAGAGGAGGACTGGGATCGAGTGTTGGGAGACAGCTCTCCTGGTCCTGGGGTGGGCTGGGGACTCTACACCGCACTGTGGCGACCCCTTGGGACACCCGGAGGTACCGCATGCAGTGGTGTAAAGGAGGGAGGACCACAGCAGATGACTGCATGTATGTGCACAGATGTCATTGCACATCCATGGTCCTGATGGGGAAAGAACAGGGGAAATGGCAGCATGGGTCCGAGGCAGCTTGATAGCCGCAGCTCCGCTGGCCAACGATGCCTGGAGGCATGTGCCGGTACTGGTTCTTCGCTGGGTGGGGGGCTATGGGGGGTCCCCTTTTGCAGGTGTAGTTGCATCTGCCAGCTGGGCATGCAAGCTTTGGGGTCAGCAGCGGAGTGGAGCTGTGGCTGAATGTAGAGCAGGACCATGGCTGCAGAGGAGAAAATGTTAAATGATAAAAAAAAAAAAGTTAGGAGCCTACATTGAAACTTAGAAATGCAGAATTGTAACTTTGGTAATTTTCAATATTTTTACCCCAAATGTTCAACATAGCCATTTCTTCACAGCAATTCATGAATGTGACAGCAGTCATTTTTCAAATCCTGGCAAACATGTGTTTTCACACTTGTGGTGGGTGAAATCACATTTTGGGCAAGATTTGAAAATGTTCTCTCCCCTTGTTCATGATGTGGGCTCATAAGAAGGATATGTGGGGTCATTCATAAGAAGGCTATGTTGACAATTTGGGGAAAAAAGAGTCTATATTACAATTGTTCAACACACGCTCATAACTGTGGTAATATTCAATATTTTGATCCCAACTTTTCAACATAGCCATTTTTCACACCAATGTGACAACTGTCATTTCTCAAATCCTCCTACCTAAAATATGTTTTAACACTTGTGATGCAAAATGACATTTTAGTCATTGTTTTATAAATGACATCTGTCATACTCAGAAGGAGTGGTCATAAAAAGATTATGTTGAAAATTTGGGGTAAAAATGTGAAAAACCAACTAAGTAATGAGAAAATGAATTGTTCTGTTTACTTATAACTTGATTTTTTGCAGATTTTGGCCCCCAAGGTTCAGCATATCCCATATGTTACCACACCTCCTGAACATGGCAGGTGTCATTTTTCAAATCCCTTCAGAAACTTGTTTCCACTTTCACACAGCAAAATCACCTTTTGGATGGGATTTTAAAAATTCCACCTGTCTTGATCATAACGTCAGGTCATAAATAGACTGTTAGACATTTGGGATCAAAATGTGGGAGCCCACGTAAAAGTAGATATTGCCTCTCAGCTGCCCTATCTTGGGTAATTACAGCCTAACAATGTGTCAAAGCAGGACACCACTGAAAATGATATTGCATCTCTGCTGCTCTATCCTGGATAAATATATAGTAAAAATGTGTTCAAGCAAGACTGGCACAACAACAATATCAGTGGCAGACATTCGGCATTGACAAATGATGTTTTAAACTGATGTGGACTGTATATTCAGGGATTTGTAACACCATCAGGAGGACTGTAGTGGCGAATGTTGTTCATCACTGTATCACAGCCTTTAATTTGTGCTGCAGTGTTGGTGGCAGTGCATAATCCATAAGGGCTTTTCGTCTGTACCATGCAGTTGGCAGCAGCCCTTGGTCCCATCAGTACCTTTCAGTCATTCCCTAAGGCTGGCAGCAAGTCTCAGCTCCCACAAGACCTTTCATTTGTGCTGAACACTTGGTAGCAGTCCCCTGACCCAACAAGGCCTTTCATTTATGTCCTAAAGTTGGCAGCAGTTGAGATGTCAAGTCATGGTATGCATATTGGAAACAGCAAATGCCAAGCGTGGAATGGAGCTGCAAAAAGTGTGAGAAATGGAGTATGTGGGCTGTTCATTTTCTGTTGTTTAGTACAAAGAAGTTTTAAAAATGTTGCTCGTTTTCTGTATTTTAATAAGTAGAAGATGCACTGGGCAGTGGTGGGCTTTTCTAAATCATGACAGGAAAGCCATAATAGATTTGAATATTTTTACCCTGGATGGGATGTGAATAGCTCTGGGGAAGATTGCCGAGGTTGGTGACCGGAGATAATTTAGGTTGCACTATTGCACTGGGACATTGGCATGGCTGAACGTACCTCTGGGCCAATTAGGTTTCAGGATTCTTTATATCCATTTCATCATTAAGCAATAGTACATGACATGGAATATCATCATGACTTGGGTGCATTATGATCTCATGACTCATACACCTGAGAAGTGATACTGTCCCATGGTGTAACACATCCTGAAATATATTATTGCTATTATAGAATACAAAAAGAGAACTTGAAATGGTCCTAACTTTCAATTAAAATAGAATTTATATGATAAAAAACTTTCAAACTTAACTTAAAGTAAGCAGATTAAAAATGTTACATTAACAATTAAATACGGTACAGTAGTTAAATTTACCTCTGGAGTGCCTGGTATGCTGTGACTCTAAGCCATCTAAGGTAAGCTGCTTTGAGGAGATGACCATGTAGTGTTTTATTGTTTACGATATGAGGTGCCTGATTGGAACTTTTTTCCCCAGTTGTTAGGTGCTGGAATTTACAACATATCTATGTCAATAAAGTTTAGAAACCTAGAAGCAGAACTTGTTGGCAGAAAAGGGTTACTGTACTTGGCCCACCTAGTCTGCCCAGTTTTTCTGGCCTGTTCTACATCCGCAGACCCTATCTGATCTCCTGTGGCCCCCTCTCCCTGCCTCTGTTCTAATATACTCCTATGTCTATCCCACACATGCTTTAAGCCCCCCACTATTTTTGCCTTCACCATTTTGGCTGGCAGTTTGTGGCAGGCAATTACCACCCTTTCAGTGAATAAATATTTTCTATTATCTCTCCTGAACTTCTTTCCTTCTAGTGTCATTGCATGCCCACTGATCCTGATGCTGGTCCTCATTTGAAAGAGGCTCCCCACCTCACCCTGTTCACCCTCTGATGCACTTGTAGGACTTGATCATGTCAGTGTCACCTCTCTCTCTTCTGTCTTCCAGGGTATACATGCTGAGTTCCCTCAGTCTTTCCTTGTAGGCTTTCCTTGCAAGTCCTGTACCATCTTAGTTGCCTTCCTCTGGAATGACTGTACCTTTTCTGTGTCCTTTCTGAGGTGTAGTCTCTAAAACTATACACGGTACTCCAGGTGGGGGGTGTACCAGAAAGCGATACAGTGACAGCACCACCTCACTCCTCCTACTGGAGATTCCTCTCCCTATGAACTACAGCATCTCACTAGTCCTACCCACGGCCTTGTCACACAGTCTTCATATTGGTTATTTACCTATTCTTTGAATACACATAAAATGTTTTAAATTACATACAAATCTTTGATCTTACTCTTCTCAAACCATTTCTTTTAGGTTAAAGTGAATGCTCGGCCAGCAAACTTGCCATTTTCAAAGAAAGGCCTCGCCATACAAGACACAGGGACGATGTATACCATTACTACTCCAGCTGGTATTAGCATTCAGTGGACTCATAGAACAAGCATCCTAGATGTACAGTATGGAGTACCTTCCATCAGAACCAATGAAACCAGAGGACTCTGTGGTAAAGTTTAATTGAACAATCCTTTTCTAACTTTATTACATTTCTGTTATTTCTTCTCTGTGTCATTCTCTGTTTTACTGTTTGCAGTCTGTGTTTTATACATGTTTGTTCACAGGAGAATTTATATCTAGACAATTGCAGTAGACAGACAGATAGATATATTGGTTTGGGTCATCTGGGTACATTTCCTGGAGATCCTGGTCAGAATCTGAACTGGACCTCAGAGGTGTTGCCTATACCCTAACACTTTCTTAGATAGTCTGGGTTATATTACTTGAGATCCAGGCCAGAATCCAGACTGGGTCACAGTTGCCTCACCCATCCCTTATTACACAGCAGAGAATGGTGGTGTGTACTGCAGGAGGATCTTCAGTCAGTGGAGGTGTAGACCAAGAAATGGGAGTTAAGATTTAAAGTGGGGAAGTGAAAGAACTTCACCTAGGAACAAGGACTTTGTATTGTACCACCAAATCTTATATGGTGCAACAGTGGACAGCACTACTAAGGAAATAAACTTGGAGATAATCGTGGACAGGAAACTTAAGCTAGGCAGTAAACTGCTATAACTGTTAAGAGAGCAAAGCCAATGTTGAGATGCATTAGAAAGTGTAAGTAGGACGCAGATCAAGGGTGGTTATCCTCCTTCTGTACAAGGCCTTGGTTAAACTACATCTGGAGTACTACAGTATCTCCAGTTCTGGGCATCTCAGTACAGAACAGAATATTGGAGAAGCTGAGAGGGTCCAGTACCGGGCCACCAAGCTGATAAGTGGCTATAGGTGGCAGGAGGTAAGAGGAAAGACTGGATATACTTAAATTGTTTAGTCTAGGGAAGAGAAGACTGTGGGTGGCAGTTCCACCTGTTCAGAGCGCCAGCAGCAGTACGCTCAGTCATTACAGCGCCAAGTGGATGAGTCACCGTCATCTCTTTTAGCTGGGGGCTGTGCCCCCCACACATCCTCCTTTCTTTTTTTTTTTTATACTTTATTCGTTAAAATTTCCCATGTACAACTTCAATTCAGTTTGTAGAAATAACAATACTTCTGAACTGCTTATCTCTTTGTACACCAAGTATAAATGATTTAAGATGTCATAGCAATGTTCTCCATTGTTCTAACCTGCTATTATACTAAAGACATATATTCTATAAAAAATTATAGTGATAACATATAGTTGAATCTAATTTATCAACAAATTTCAGGAACGCATTAAACCATAAACATAAAAGTAATGAAACCACACAAAATCGCTGCCAACCCCTATACACCTCCACCCCCATGATATATCTCTTACTTAATTACTAGATCAACTACACATAAAGGTCCACCCACCTAGTCCCACCTTAATTAATAAAGAATTCCCTCTTATTATGTTACTTCAAGAGAGATCTGTGAAATGGGCCACATGGCCCGGGCATTTGCTCATTACTACCAACAAATATATTAAAGTGGTTCGCTGATATGCACCAATAGTCGATTAGCTAATTATTATATAGGTCTCATGTTAAATAAAAGTATCCAAAATGCTGCGCTTGAAAAAAAAGTATCAATGTCCATTAGTAATATGAGCTGAAAAATAAATTTCCCATCTGGTCCATGTGTTAATTAGCCCTGACTGCTTTTGTTGCGAAGAGAAAGTAATGCATTCCATTTCTTGCAGTTGCAAGACTACTTGAACACAATCTTTTTCCTTTGGCGGGGGTATCTGTAGTCACTTTCTAGTAATGGCGTTTAAGGCAGCAACTATTAAAATATGCCATAGATATTTGGCCTCTTTACCATTCAAGAAATTAGGTTCTAGCCCTTATAGTATGTGCTTTGGTCATAACTGCTCTTCATTTCCAAATAATCCCTTCAAATGATCCAACACCCCATTCCAGTATGATTGTAGTTTGTGACAGAACCCAAAAAATATGTGTTTGAGTAGCCCTAGCCTCCCTGCATTGCCTCCAGCAGGTGGTTGATTAGGTAGGGTTCCATTTAGACTGCACCGACCAGAAAATATCAAATTTTTACGCTCCATAAAAATTCATGCTGATCAGGGGAGGAGGTAGTTTTCCATACAGTTTACCAACCCCTCTCCCAATCTTCCTCCTTGAGATGAATCCCCAGCTCCCTCTCCCTACTTGATTTAATCTGGGAAGTCATAAGTTTTTGATCATTTAAATAATTTACATATAGTAAAGTAATGGCACCCTTGCCTGTGGAGGAAGTCCTAATGGCCTCGAAGGGAGGCAAAAGGGCATCCCAAGTATTTTCTTTGCATGGGTTTATTTAGCTGCTTATCTATATAGTCTTGTATTTGATAAAACCAAAACCTGTCTCCAGGGGGCAGGTTATATCTAGGGGTCACAGACTCGAAGGGCAGGAGGGAATTGCCTTGAAGAAGTTGCCATGGGGAATGGAAACCTAATAAAGCCTGTCTGAACCAAGGGTCCAGTGTAGCAGGGAGAACGTTCTTATCCCAGCCCCACCAACTATACCTCCACAAAGCATGCACTGTATGCCCCTCAACAATGCCACATCTCCATCCCTCCTAGGCTGCTGCAACTCCTGAAAGCATCTCTTTCACATCTTCAGATTTTAATTCATACAAAAGGAGAGACTCTGAAGTGGGGGAATCTGCTGTGACTGTAGTTCTATCATCTTCCAATGTGAAGCATAATGTTTATTCTGCCATAATAAAACTTATTTTATCTGAGCAGCTACCCAGTATCCTGATAAAAAAGATATAGCTAACCCACCTTTACTTTTATGTAAATACAAAATCTGCTGCCTCACCTGTGGACGCTTAGCACTCCGTATAAATGACAGCAGTTGTTTCTGCCATTGCAGTAACTCCCATGGTAAGAGTGTGCAAGGGACACTTTGGAAGAGGTACAAGAATCTGGGTAATGCATTCATTTTGGCTGACTGCATCCTAGCCTGTAGGGGCAAATGGAGAAGTGCCCACCTTCTATAACCTTGTCTAAGGGAATTCAATAACGGAACATAATTATCTTGCTGTAGTGTGGTGGTCGTCTATCACTGATACACCCCCAAATATTTCATTTTAGGCAGGTCCCAACGCATCAGGAATCTTTTTGTAACTGCGTGGATGCTGTGTAGGAGAAAACCAACACTTCAGGTTTGATAGTGTTTAAAAGATAGACCAAAAATTCTGAAAATGTCTGGAGTTGTCTAAACACTTCTGACAAGAATATGTCTGGGTCCCTCCAAAATAACAAAATGACATCTGCATAAAGACCTAATTTATGCTCTGACCCTCCCACCTCTATTCTCCAAACTCCAGGGTTCATATGAAGGGGTTCAGTATAAAGTGCAAAAAGAAGTGGGGAGAGGGGACAACCCTGCCTTGTTCCCCTCTCTAACTTGAATGGAGCACTGATATGACCATTGAGATGGACATAGCCAATTGGGAAGGTGTATAGCCTGGAGACGAACTGTCTAAACTTATCAGGAAATCCAAAGCCGGCCAAGGACACCTGTAGATAAGGCCAAAGGACCCTACCAAAGGCCTTTTCTGCATTGAGACTCAACAATAATGCTGGCTGTTCAGATTTAAACAAATGGTCTATTATATGAACTGCACGCCTAATATTATCATGGGCTTGGCAGCCGGAAATGAAGCCCATTTGATCTATATGATTTATCTTATGGACTGTCTTTTCTAGACACCTTGTAAATAACCCTGTTAAAATGTTATAGTCCGTATTTAAAATGGAAATAGGTCTATATGATGCACATATGGTTGGGTCCCTAGCTGTCTTAGACTGCACCGCGACAATCGCTTGTGCCCAGGAGGGCACCAGTTTACCATCTGGACTAAGTAGTGAGTTATATGCCTTGGATAACAACAGAACAGCTGGTCCAGGAAGAGTTTATAAAACTCCACCGGGAACCCTTCAGAACCTGGGCATTTCCCTGTATTCAATCTGGAAATTCTTGCTACGATTTCAGAGTCTGAAATAGAGGACACCAGCAGCTGGGAATCCATTGGTGATACCTTGGGCAAATATAAAGTATTTAAAAAAGTGTTTGCCCATTCCAGATCAGGTACTGCATCTGCCTTATACAGGGACCTATAGTAGTCCATGAAGGCTTTGGCGATTTCTAATGTGGAGGAATAGGATCTTCTAGTAAAGGTGTGGGTTATTTTAGTAATGGTTGTCCTAGCTCTCCCTGGTGTAATCTACTAGGTAATAATCTAAGTGCATGAGGGCCCCCTTCATAGTGTCTTTGCTTCAAATATAGCAGTTTTTGTTCAACCTGATAGTCCAAAATATTATTTAGTTCTTTTTTTTTTTTTTATGTATTAGCCCCGCCTCTCTTTTAGAGTCATACTAGGCCTTCTGTTGTGTCTCTAAAAAAAAAATCTGTGTTTGTAATTGTGTCCTTTTGGCCTCTCACCCCCCCCATCTAATTATACTATCTCTGGGGGGACGGACCTTGGAGAGGGGGTGGCGAATCTGGCATTTGGTGCTGTAATGACACAGCGCTGTAATGCCGGCGCTCTGAGAGCCGCAAGGGCTGGGTGGCATGATCACCGTGAAGTGGACAAACAGCGTGGGACATTCATAGCTGTTTGAGCTGGTGAGTACCAGCAGTACTATATAAAATGGGCAAGGAAATCCCTGTGTCCTGATTGGCTGAGACTTTGTTCTAGCCATTGCCTTAAGAGAGCACTACCAAGGGCTAAAAACAAATCCCTGCCAAATGGGACAACTCACAGAATTCATAAGCCACATGCTTCCTAATTGCCATCACAAACATGACTGCAACCTTTACTCATAAATAGAAACCTTCAACTAGACCCTAAAAATGAAAGTCCATTAAATGAACTAAAGTAAGTAAATAAGTTAATGTTATTTCCACTCAAGAGCCCCTCTTTACACGCATACACAAATTTAGAAAATCAAATGCTATTCAGGGTTTCCATTATTGGTGTTTCTTTGCTAACCATGAAAAAAACCCCTCCTATCCTCACCAGTTTGCCAGACAACTCCCTGCTTCTAACCTGGCAACAGATAAAACTTAGGTTCTGGCTCCACTTGAGGCGTGTGTGTGTGTATGTGTGTGTGTGTGTATATATATGTGTGTGTGTGTGTGTGTGTGTGTGTGTGTGTGCCAGTGGAACTCTGAAGAATTTTGAATTCATATATCTATGTTAGCATTCCATGTGTGTTTGAGGTGGGAGCATTCTATTACTGGAATAATGCTGAGCTTTGAATCCTTCTATTCCATGGTAAACAATCACAGAACGCACTGAATATGAAGAAAGACAGGTGAGTGACAGGTGAAAAACATCTGTGGAGGGACTATTTTACATTATTTAGCAACATTTTATTATCATTTTTGTGGGTTTGAAAACTTTGAGAGTGTCTGTTTTTTAAAAGTTGCCTCTGGGCCCATTTTATATAAGTAGTAAGGCACTTCAGGGACATTGGTTGTACTAAGTTTACCCCACGGTCAGAGGCTGAAGGCACTCAGCTTTACCTCATGCCTTACAATGCCCCTGACTGTGGGGTAAACCTAGTACAACCAACACCCTGTCATGCCTTATTGCTTAAGTAAGGGACCAGCTTGGGTGGGCTCACCCCCATGTTCAGAAACCTTGCACTAGAAGGGACTCTGGAATGCTTCTGGGGAAAGTAGTGGCATCAGGTCCTGGTGCCTTTTCTGTATCCTGTGGGCTGTTGAGTTTCTGGAGTGACAGCCCCAAGCACAAACCGAGACAGACTGTGAGCAGGGCCTATAAAGGCAGGAATGTGCTGGAGGAGGGCAGATCTGGTGGAGATCTTGTGGTGGAAAGGTCTGCAGTGTTGGGAGTGGGTGCAAATTGTGCCATCACAGGTCTCAAAAGTGGAGAGCAAATTGTGAACAGAGCTGCTGAGTTCTGGAGAGGAAGAGGGTGGCGACTGTATGCAAGTCAGCATGTGGGTGATGCTGAAAATGTAGCATAGAGAAAAAGACCAAGGGCTACTAATCTAGGTTCTGTAGCAGGCACTACAGCATGGTGCCGAGCTGCATTTAACCTAGGGATTTTATCCTAGGGATTTTGAAGCCAGGATGTGTGAGTGTCAGATCAAGGTCTCAGCAGTCTGGAATGAGTAAAATGATGTTGGAAGAACCTGCAGCTTGTGCCCAAGGTAGATGGTTCAGCACACAGCAGAGGAGGAAGCCTACCTGCATAATAGATACCCTGAGGAAGCAGAGATCCAGTGGCTTGCTGCATCAGCGGGAGATATGGTTCTGGAAAGCATGAGTATGATGCAGTGTGGCATTGTTTCAAGGGACAGTACCTTTTGTTTCACCATGTTTCTCAGTTTGGATTACAAATAACCCTGTGTTGAGGGGTTTTCTACCATTCAGGCAATTGCATGGCCTGTGGGGTTTGGGGGAATTGAGCATGTTGATCTGTTTAAAGTGCACTGATGCCAGCCAACGTGTGGCAACATTTACAGGCCTGCAGTAATTGTGCACTTGCGGTACCCAGGGACAGTGTTAAGGGAGCTCCCATTTGGGTCTGTTTAAAACCTGGTACCAGGTAGGAAGGGGTAGATCTGGCCTGCCTAGGATGGTACCTAAGAGGGCCATGTTTAAAGTTGACATTTGCACTATCTTCATTCTTGCAGGTGTTCGATTGCTACTAAAGCTGTGTTATTCCATTAAACTTGAGTTGGCCATTGTCTCCCCACATGATGGACAAATTAGTGGTTTCCTTACTGAGTCCACCAAGAGTCAATGCCCTTGTGACTTGGTCGATGACATTGTCTCCAGCACTCACCCTGAACTGCAATTTATCAAACTGTACCAGTTTACCAGAGGTGGTGGCAGCGCCACATATATGGCCTGAGTACGCCTTGCTGTGGGGTCTATCACAGTACCTTACTGTAGCTCATTCAGTGAAACTGGGGGTGGGGTGAGGGAGGGAGGGGATACAGTATAAGGAAAAACATCACAAAGCATACCCAGTGAAGTAGTGGAAGCTATCACTGTCAAAGTTCTAAAAGCAGCATTAGACAGAGCCCTGAGGGAGAATGACATTGAAGTTCACACATTATGTGTAGGGGTAACATTCTGGTAGTTAAGCGTGGATGTGCAAGTCACTACTCAAATGGGGGATATAGTCACTGTGGTGTAGTAAGAGGGGTAGACAAGATGGGCACTTTCCATCATCACAGGACTATGATACTATGTTACTACAGTATGTGCTGCATCTTGGCCAGTGTAAAATGCTTTGGGATACTTTTGTATGGGAGTTGTATTAGTGGAGCCAGGGCTCCCAGGGTGGGACTTATTCCTCACAAAAGCCATTCTCAGGACAGGTAATTATCATAGCCACAAGTGAAAGCCTCTTCTTTTTCCAGTAAAACCTGGCCCTTTTATATACCTGTAGGCCTTCTGGAGCAGCCCCAAATCTCCTTAGAGTATCAAGTATTGCTGCAGGCATTTCTTTAGAGTGATACATATCACCACAGTTACTATTGTTGTCCAATTACACTATCTGACTATTATTTATCTGCCATTTATTGCTAAGTTTTTTTTTTTCTAAATTGCCTATTGAGAACTGCTGTTGAATTGTGATTTATTGTTATTTATTCTTTAAGTAAAGTTTAACTTATTTTAAAGAATCTTGTGTCCTAGTTGTTCTTGTTAAGTCTTTGCTCCCCTTTATATGTTTGTTCTTCAGAGTGGTAACAGTACTGGGGAAACAGTGCCTCCCTCTTGTAAAGGTACTTCTCCTTTCCATCAGTAGCTGGCTCCTCAGCACGTTTGGGCATCCAGCTGTCAGGCTGAACAACCCAAAATTGTCACCTTGGCCAAATTAAGCCCACTATCTATGGTTGAGGATAGCAACACAATGTTTTGCCCAGTCCATACATCACACTGGTAGTAGCAATAAGATTCTCAAGCCCCCATAGGAATCCCTTCAGGATGTTTTCATTTTGCCTTTGAACAGACTGACTAGGACTTCTAATAGCAACCCTTTCTGCTAAATTGGGGACTGTGAGAGAGCTGGTATGGGTACCAGATAGATTGGAAATGTTCAGGTGGGTTTCATAGATTGAAGGCAGTTGTTTCACCTTAACCACCTCAAACCCTGTGTGTGGCACCTTTAGTGACTCACGTTAGAAGGACTACGCACGAGAAGTCAATGAATCAAAGACTTCAGCTAGTGACCCAAGATCAAGACTAGAAGAAACTTTGTTCCAAGAAAATGAATAACCATGAACTATGAGACCATTTTGTGTGGCAAAATTGTATTGTATATTACTGTCCTGGCCTCATACTCAGTGGCCTTACTGAACCTGTTATTTAATTTGTAATGTGTTCACCCTGTTTTCTTATTCATGACCTATGAGGCATGTATTGTTTTCACCTATATTATTCCTGTTAGATTGTTGTATTCTCCCGAGTCGTGCCTGAATATAGTCATAGTATGGCTAGTGTATCTACCCAGTAAACAAAAACAAAATCAATAAATAGATAAATAAAAAGATTTTGGCATGAATTTTTAAAGGTGTCAGAACATGTCCACAAAATAAGGGAGTAATATACTGTAACAGCCATTTTAGTAACTGTGTGCAGCGGTGGCTGCCTCTTCCTCCTAGAGTGGGTGTTCTTACTGACAGCAGTAGCAGTGGGCATCCTGTCAGCTGCAGTGTCTTCTTTTATTTTATTTTAAAATGTCTGTGTGCTGCTTGTGAGGGGATGTCGGTGAAAGACTTTCCCATCATGAAGAGAATATCTCCCTTTTTGTTTTAAACAGCCCTGTTGTGGGAGACCAGATCCTGTGGCTCCCATTGTGGGACATCAAAGGCGCTTGCCGCCTTTTCAGAAGAAGTTACCATAAGAGCTGTAGTTGACACCTCATGCAGGGAAAAGGGTGGTAAGGCTAGACTACCAAGTCTCAATGCTAATTGGTTTTGCTTTTCAAGTCTTTATTTGTATTGCCAAGCAGTGTCACTTCTGTCTCCAGCCAATCAGGGATCCCCTTAGATAGTCATGCCCCCTTCCCAGGAGCATACCAGAAGGCTGAAAGGAGGGTTCAAGTTTATTCCATTCTTAGATTATTGGCTCTTTTGTACATGACTTTGCAGTTTTTGAACATTACACCTGAGCTGCCTTACCTTGGACTAACTTTCCAGTCTCTTCATATCCTCCCTCGTTACCCTAATTCCATCCTCACTCTCCACTCTCACCCTGATTCCATCCTCACTTTCCACTCTCACCCTGATTCCATCCTCATTCTCCACTCTCCTGCAGGTTTTTGCATGACCTTGGATATCTTCACCTATGTCACAAGTAAAGATGTTAAAAAGCGTTGGCCCCAGGACTGACTCCTGAGGCTGCCCACTAGTGACCGCCCTCACCTTTGAAAACTCCCGTTTGAATATTGCTGTCTGTGCTCCCCCCCGCCTTGCCAGTTTCCAGTCGAGGTAGTTAGTTTCTCCTCTTCCCCCCGGGTCCAGCAGTTTCATAACCAGCCTTGTGTATGACACAGAGTCAAATGCCTTACTGAAGTCCAGGTACAACACATCCACAGCCTGGCCTATGTCAGCAGCCTTTGTTACCCATACAAAGAAGTCAGTCAGGTTTACCTGACAAGATCTACCCACCATAGACCCATGCTGCCTACTGTCCTGTAGCCCATTTACCTCCAGGAACTCTGCCAACCTTTTCTTAATAATGGATTCCAGCATCTTATCCACCATTGAAATCAAGCTAACCATCCAGTTGCCTTCTAGTTTATCCATACTTCCACTATTGTGAACTAGCATGACATCAGCTGTCCTCCAGTCAACCGGTACTAATGCTGTCTCCAGGGAGCAGTTGAAGAGGCCAACTAGTGGTGTCGAGGGCACCTGCCTCATGTCTTTTATCACCCTCAGATGCAGATCATCTGAACTTGGGGATTTATCTACCCTAAGTAACCTAGTCCCTTTATTACCCTCTCCTTTACAATTACCCCTACTGTATGTTACTGTCCCAACCCTCCTCCTTACTGTGCTTGATTCCACACTGCAGGAGAGAACTGTTCTTCTCCACCATAAAGCAGTGGTCAAAGTGATTAAAAAGTGGTGGTACTATGCATTAGATCAGCATAAGGGCACATATTAAATGTATAGCTTGATTTTAAGAAGTAGCAGTGCATCATACCCCTGTGTCTCCCTCACTTCTACACCTGCCATAAAGACAGAACAAAAGTATTCCTTCAGTATGTCTTCCATACTCTTATCGGTTCCCCCAACCCTCCTCCTTTCAGTCTGACATTCCCTTCCTTAATTTTTTTTCTCCCTGATGTAGCAGAAGATAGCTTTGTTCCCCTCTCTGACTCCCTAAACTACAGTATTTTGAGTTCAGTGTCAGCTTTCTCTTTGTTCACTACTTTATATGCCTCCTTCAGGTCATTTACCTCCCTGTTTTCATCTGCTTAGTTGTCACTGTAACATTTGAAGGCCACCCTCTTCTTTCTCACCACTTCTCTTACATCCCTTGTATACCTATAGGCTTCCTTCTGCTTACGTTCTTCCCCACTATCCTTGCATAGAGTTTAGTGGCCTTTTCTACCCCTCCCTGATTATACTCCACTTCTGATCTACTCCTACTTCAACCCCTTTAATTTAGCCCAAGTCCTTCCCACATCCTGCTGAAATCAACTCTTGTGAAATACAGTCCTCTGGTCCTTGACCTTGGTGGATATGATCAGCCTCCAACACTATTTTAAACCATATTGACTGATGGTCATTGTTCTGAGGGGTTCCCTTATGGTAACCTTCCTGACATTTTCCTTGTCTGTAATGACCAAGTTCAGGATTGTTCCTTCCCCTGTTGGTTCTTGAATACATTCTTACAGGAGTACATCCTAGAATGCTGGCAAAAGGCCCGGACTCAAGGCCCATGTTGCCACTGATTGCATGTTGAAGTCCTCCATCAGTATCACTTCACCCTGTGTCACTGACTTCCTGATCTCTTCCCCCAGTACCCTGTCCATTGCCTCCTTCTGATTAGGCAACCTGTAAGCAACCCCAACCTTGATGACCATCCCCATAACTGGGGATTGTTGCTCCCACAGGGTTTTAGTGATGGTATTCCCCTTCAGGTTCCTATCCTCTGTGGCTCTGATGCCTTCCCTGTTGTAATGGGCTATTTTGCCTCCTCTTCCTTCTGCTGTATCCTTTCTTTAGAAGCAGCCAGGAATTACGAGTATGCAGTCATGATGCCTCATTGTCCAGTGTTCCATCATGGCAATCTGGCCAAACTGAGCTTTAACCACCAGCAAATAGAGGTCACCCATTTTATTCCCTACACTTCTGGTATTTACACGTGCAGCTCATCAGAAGGTCTACTGACATTCCCTTATAAACTATTGCTCACCCTCTGCTCCCTACCCCAGTTTTCTCCTTGATTGTCACCTACCCTCTGCCCAGCAGTTGTGTATTATTATTCTTTTTGCTAGGTCCTTATGCTTTGGCTACCTCTGCTCCTGCTCTTGCTTCCTTTTCCCTTTTCCCTCCCCTTGTAGTGGACTTCAGGAGTGGCCCGTGAAGCAGCTGCATTATCACACACATTGTGCTAGACCTGCAGTGGAACAAGCAGTTGTGTGCAGGCACAACACCCCAAAACTCAGAAATTATTAACAAAAGTTGTCTGTGCTTCTGTACAGTTACATTTTTGCATTCCATAAGGTGTTTTTTGTGAACATGGAGTACACTGTTTTTATGGGTAACTTAGATTAATTTTAAATGAATTCTGCCATTTATATGACTCATAGCGGTCATGGAAGCAGCAGAGTTCATTTGCCCCTGAAAACATATTTTGGTGGGATTTACAAATTACCACTTATGTTGTGGTGAGGTGGGTTGGTAAATTGTGAATCTCCAAAGTTTGGGGAAAAAGCTAATGTAACCCCCCCTTTGCCCCCTCGTCTAGGGGCATAAATCTTCATCACAGTTGTTCCAGAGGCACTAGAGAAGGGCTACATCAAGTGCCAACCCGAGCCACTGCACCCTTAAACAAGAGAGGAAATTGGTGGTCCTACCTTTAGGTGACTTCATTCACCAGTGCACTCTTGATCTCACTGCCTACAATCTGGAGTCTCCCTGAATGCTGACACTGGACCAGGATCTCCATGCTGCAACCTCCTGACTCTTCAAGCCCCAGAGCCCCTCAATCCCAAATGAAGCATGCTGGAAACTCCTCTGGAATTAAAAACTTATGAGATAAATTAGACACAAGGAGAAAGGAGTTTCTATTTCATTTTGTCCCTCTTCCAGCGTAAATAAGGAAACACCCACTATCAATTTCTTCCCAAACTAGCCTCTTTATTAAGTTCCTGCACCCCAAATGATTCCAGGAATGCAGGGATCACATCCTTCATTTAAATAAATAAAGCAGCTCCATGGGGCTATCTAAACGTTTTACATGACTTCCAGGCTGGACATTCAGAGCAGCAATAATGGTTTATAGGCAGTGCAAGCAAGGCTTCTCCAATTCTACCTACTTGGATGATTTACCCAAGGCACCTCTCTAATTAGAAACCCACAGGCTCCTGGCTCCCTGACGCTGGTAAGCCAATCTTTTTTTTTTTTCTTAATCTGGGTCACAAATTCCCTGTTTAGTCAGGCACTGGTTGCTGCCCTATCTCCGGCATGGGAAAGCATGGTGCTTCCTCAGCGTGGCCCCTGAACCTTGGCCCAAATCTCAAGGGGTACCAGGATTTTTTCCTTTGACCCAGGCACTGTAACCCACTTGTTTTCAGTTGAAACAGGGAATCTATATCGTGAGTGCTCCCAAACCTCTGACACCTGTTCCCTCCTTACCGCTCAGCCTTTCCTCTGTACTGCCCTCCACTGATGCAGCGGCCCTCAAATCTGGCCCTGCTCCAGTACCTGAGCCCCCTGCTACTGGCTGCCCTGCCACAGGAAAGCCCCTGTGCCCTGCCCACTGCCCAGGCCCCTCCGAGCAGCCCACCTTTTGCAGATAGCACCATACTCCTTTTTCCGCTCCCAGTAGACACTTTTGGGGATTCATGTCCAGGCCCACATCCTTATCAAATGCATCCTGGGCTTGTGGTAAGCTCCAACCAGAGGCTACCCTCCAAGGCCTGTCCTATTACCTGTGACCCACCCGGTCCTTTAATGCTGGTGCCCCAGGGCCTGCCCCTCCAAGCAGACCCCCTTAAATGAGTGAAGGGCCCCCTGGCTCCAACTACCCCCAGGCCACTCTACCACACCAGGTATGAGGAAGAGCCTCTGCCACCAGCCTTCTCCCTGTCAGGACCCTGCCACAGTTCCCACAGCCCTGGCAACCTGAGAAAACACTTCACTGGATCTATAAGGGCTTCTGCCTATCCTGGCCTCCTACTGCCACCTGCACCTCCCTTACCCCGACAACACAGGACCTGGCTGACCATCCTCCCCCATGGAGCCACTTTCCCAGATCCTTGATGCCATGTCACTGCAAAAGCCATCCTTATCTGCACTACTGGCTCACCCGGACTGCAGAGCTCCCTTTCTTGACTGCCTAACCCACTCCTCCAGTACCCCCCTCCAGCCCCAGGCCTAATGCACACAGATCTTTCCCCTCCAATTCCTAAGAGGGTCAGGCCGGCTCCCCGTAAGCCCGAGGGTCAAGAGGGCTACTGAAGTCAGGGCCCTCCCCAACAGCAAATAGATCTTTTGCCTCCAGTTCCTAAGAGGGTTGGGCTGGTTCCCCGTGAGCCCGAGGGTCGAGAGGGCTACCGAAGTCAGGGCCCTCCCCTACAGCAAACAGGTACAGAACTCAAGCGGCTTACAAGACTCGCAGTGAAGGACTGGCGCCATTTTCAAATGATTTCTGTGTCGGCATAGGAGTGCTGATTGTTTTTTATAACTTGTGTTTTGTGCTAAACTGTAATGCCCTGTGCTCCTTAATAGTTACTGCTGTAACCTAATCAGCTTAGCCATTGTGTATCTTATCACAAATGTTGACAAAATAGCACAGTGATTGTGTTTAGTTCCAGCAGTAACCTTAATTTGTAAGTCCACGGTGCTGTAAACCAAGTATTTTCATATGAGAACTGTATAAGTTGCTTAATTAATGCTGGAATTTCTCAGTCTTAAAAAAAAGTGCTAAATTCCTAGCCTACAGCTCCTGTCCTGACCAGCCACTTCTAAAGTTATTACCCCGTCCAAATTTAAACTTGCCCAGCAATTCTGCCTTCCTGCTGAGAAACTCACTGTCTCTTACCAAAAGCAGGTTGCAGGGTCGAGAGGACTACCAAAGTCAGGGCTCTCCCCTACAGCAAACAGGTATGGAACTCAAGCGGCTTACTAGACTTGCAGTGAAGGACTGGCGCCATTTTCAAATGATTTCTGTGTCGGCATAGGAGCTACCCCGCTGCCCCCACCACCACCCTTGGTCGACACTGATCTTTATAGTGTTACTCACATGACGAAAAAAACCCCAAAAAACAATCAGCCTACTTTTCCATCTGCAGGTTATCCGCTTCTGCTTCTAGAGGCCGCCTGTCTCTATCATTGCTCTGACTGTTTCCCAGCTCAACTAATCCGGCTAAGTCCTCGGTCTCCACTCTAGTGATCAGAATCCTGCATTACCACTCCTTGCAAACCCTGTCCCTCTCTGGCTCCCCCAATTTCAAAAATGCAGAAGCCTCCATGTTGCTGCTTTCTACTTCTGGCTGTCTTTCTCCCCCTCCCATCTCCCCATCTCACTCTCCCCAAATCAACTGCCCACCCCACACCCCCTATAAAACCCTCCCCCTCCAACCTACCCCAAGACCCACTCACTACTATCCTTTTGCACCACATCCCAAAGCCTTTCCTGTTACTCTCTCCCCCTTCCGCCCCCACTCTCCTCTGCGCAAAACATCCCTTTTTCCCCACCCCACAATCCACCCCTCTCTGCTCCACTCCTACCTCCTCAACCTGGAGGCGCTAAACTGAAGCCTAAACTTGCACTTGCCTCCATCAAAGCGCTGCTCGACCAAACACTCCCTGCTCTGCATCTACTCCTCCATCCTCTTACTTTTAGCTGGGGACATACACCCCAACCCAGGCCATCCCAAACCCAGGCTTTTCTCACCCCCAACCAGATCCCCCTCTTCCACTGCCCAAAACTCTCTCCCCAAGGGCCTCCGCATTTTCCTTCTCAACACCAGGAGTCTTCTCCCCAAAATGGACTCACTAGTTGTCTGGATCTCCAGGCACAACCCTGACATACTCTGCATTATGGAATCCTGGCTAACCTCTAGGATCCCTAGCTCCTCCATCGCCATTCCTGACTACAATTTATTCTGCCAGGACCTTGGCAAGCGCCGTGGGGGGCGTGACATTATATATTAGACAGTCCTACTCAGGCTCCATCATCCTCAGTGAATCCTGCCAGCTTCCCACAAATCTATTGTGGCTCTCCTCTCCGTCCCCTCCTCTGCCCCCCTCTACATAGGGGCCCTAAATGCCCCGACACAGTCCACACCCGACACTGTCATCAAGGCCATCTCCTCCATCTCATCCAAGACATCAGCTGGTGAGCTCATGCTACTTGGCGACTTCAATCTCAGCTAGCTCTCCCCCTCAAGTAAACCCTCCATCCTAAAGATCGAATCCCTAAATCTCTCACAACTAATCGAAGAACCCACTCGCCTAAACCACCAGTCCCTTAACCATACCCTCGTGTATTGGATCCTATCTTCTCATCCCCACCGCATCTCTGCCTCAGGCGTTCTTTCTGATGCCCTTAGTGACCACTGTATCACCTACTGCATCCATAAAATCTGCTCTCCCTTTGCTCCCCCCAAAATTCATCTGGTCCCACAGCCTTCGAAACCTTTTCGTCCCTTCTCTTCTCCAAGACCTGTCCCATGCAGACTGGTTTCCCCTCCTATCTGCCACTGACGTGGACACTGCCCCAGCTAATTTCTGTAGTACCCTCCTGAGTATCTTGGACATGCATGCTCCCCTGAAGAAAGTAAGGGTAAAACGCCACCACCACCTCCCCCCCCCCGGATCACAGCCGACCTTATTGCCTTGTGTCGATCCAGGGACAAAGTGTGGCAACTCTATAAAACCTCCCACTCAGCCAGAAACCTTCTTTCCTATAAGCAGCTCTGAAATAAATGCACCAAGGACTTCTGTAACTCAAAATCTACCTACTTTAAAGCGTACTTCACTCAAGCCCAGAACACTAAAGCACCTTTCTGGAAATTGATCAACTCCGTCCTTGACCCCCACCCCCCACAAACCGAGCATGTCCAACCCTTACTGTAGATGACAAAACCATCTCCGATCCTGCCTCCGTGGCTGATCTACTCAACAAGTTTTTTTATCTCCTGTGCCTTGCCCAGCTCCACCACAGCACCCCCTAACCTGGGCAGTCTATCACTCCCCCCGGCCCCGGCTATCTCTTTCCTCCTAGCACACCTTAGGAAGTCTACAACACTTTTTACTCCCTTAACTTATCCAAGTCCAGCCCTGACGGAATCCACCCCAAAATGCCCCATATTTCTACGGTAGCCATTGTCGCTCTGTTGACATACATACTGAACCTATCCATAAACACAGCCACTGTTCCAAATGCTTGGAAATCTGCCAAAATCATCCCCCTCCACAAAGGCGGCGACCCCTCCCAACCAGGTAACTATAGGCCTATCTTGCTCCTCCCCTCACTCACCAAAATCCAGGCGTCTCTCATACTGACCAAGCTAACCGACTATCTCTCTGCCAACAACTACCAGTCACAAATTCAATCAGGCTTCCAAAAACACCACTCCATCATCACTACCCTTCTTAGTGTAACCGACTCCATCCTCACAGCCATGGACAGTAGCCACGTCACTGCAGCCATCTTCATTGACCTGGCTAAAGCATTCAACTCTGTCTCCCACCCGCTTCTTCATAGCAAATTAGCTCTTTCGGCATCGCCCAGTCTGCCATCGCCTGGTTCCACTCATACGTCCTAAATAGACAGCAATCAGTCCAAGTGGGCAACTCTCTCTCCTCTCCTTGCTACATCCTATCTGGCATCCCCCAAGGATCCATACTTGGCCCTCTTCTCTTCTCTCTCTTTATAAACAACCTTCCTCCTCCTGCTCAGCCTCAAACATGCCTCTCTACGCAGATGATACAATCTTATTTGCCTAGGGCCCCTCTTTTGACAGTGTCCTCCCCACACTTCAGGACGATTTCAACAAAGTCCAGTCCTGGTTCCAGGACAACTTGCTCACACTAAACGCAAAAAAATGGTCACGATGGTCTTTGGCTCGAGACAGAAGCTGGCCTTCCTCCAAGCCCCTCCTGCTATCACTACCACAGATGGCTCTCCCCTGGAGCAAGTCTCTGCTTTCAAATATCTGGGAGTCTGGCTGGACAGCCACCTCAGTTTCTCCACCCACATTGAGGCACTCTGCACAAAGCTCGAGCCCAAACTTGCCATCCTCTATCACCACAAAGAGTGCCTACCAATCCCCACACATTGCAAACTGGTTCGTAAAACTATCCTACCAATAATCGACTACGCAGATATAGTCTATGGAATGGCCCCAGCCACCTCTCTCTCCAGACTTGACATACTCCTAAATTCCTTCTGCTGCTTTGCTACTGCCTCACCCCCTCTCACTCACCATTGCCGTCTCTACAATCCCCTATCCCTGGCCCCGCTCTACCACAGGCATACCATTCACTGCGCCTCCTTCGTAGCTAAGTACTGGCATGGGTCCCTACTCCCCCTACCTCACCACCCTCCTCACCCCAAACTCCTCCCTAAGCTACCTTCTCCGCCACAGGAACACCTGTACTTTCCACCTCCCATGCCCTTGCTCGCATACCGGCCAAGCCGCCTTCTCGTTCCGCCTCCCTCTTCTCTTGAACAACCTCCTTCCAGATCTTCGTCTGGCACCTTCCGGTTCTGTTTTCAATCAACTCATCAAGCACCAGCCCACCCCACAATGCCCTAAATGTTTAAATGGTCACAAATCGATAATGAAGCACCCCCCCATCATCCACCCACCTACCCCAGCCTCTTAGAACTAGCCGACTTATCTCCCTTCTCCCCTTCCACTTGAATTTGTTAAACTGTTTTAACCACTGACTCAGAGTGTTTTAAAACTGCTGTAAATTGTTGTACATACTGTCTGTTTCTTGTATCAACTACTACTACTGTCTGTACAAACAGTACCCGGGTTGCACCTGGAAACGAGCCTCGGCTCAGTGTGCCTTTCCCGGTCATCAAATTTTAAATAAATAAAAAATAAAATAATGCCCAGGCTGGAAAAGGCCCTGAATGGCCTGTCCCCAGCCTTATATACCCTCCCTAAATCTGCTCTCTGCTGCCACCTTGAGGCATCCAGCAGGCATTAACCCCCAAGAGCACTAATGAATTCCCTACCTCGAGGGGGGGGGGGTGTAGGAGGAGGAAAAGGGATGCCTAAAATGGGAGCAGAAACCTCTTCTTTAAGGGGGGCTTACACTAAAAAAGAAAGTTATGGGTAAAAGAACATTTTTTCTTGGCAAAAAAAGCAACGTCTGAGGTTTTATTTTAGACTTAAGTCTTTTATTGTACCTTTTGAAAAAAGTCGTGAAAAAATATTAAGTCCCAAAAAAATGTACTGCCATCTATACAGTTTTGTTTTTTAAGTAAAATATTGCTTTACTCATAACCATGTAAGGTGATACTTTCAAATCCCTCCAAAATGTATTTTGAATGGGATTCTCCCATTTCCATGACTGTTACAAGTCATGCAGATAGCTGAATTCCTAAAAAACTGATGCAACTTGCATGCAATAAACACCTTATGCAAAATGAGTGATACATATATATATATATATATATATACACATCTACATAAAATAAATGATAGGCAAGTGTGGTACAGTATACAAGGAAATAACACCAGTAAGTGGTCAAACAAATCATGAAGCCATGAGCCCAAAGGACGAGTATCCTTTATGAGCTTGTTTGACCCTGAGGTGGTATTATTTCAAGAGTATGCTAGACTTTGCCAACTTCTGTTGTATATAATGTATTAGACTGGACACTGTTTGCTTTGTCCTATTTTTTTCTGTAGAAACATAGACCATGATGGCAGAAAAAGACTAGAGGTCCATCCAGTCTGCCTATATTCTTTATAATCTCTGGAACCTTCCCGGAAACCTATTGTTCCTCCAGGGTACTAACCCTCCCTGTCCTGTCTCCACTCTCCTCCCTGGCCTTGTCACCCTGGGCGACCACTTTTCCCTTCATTCTATCCCATGCCTGCTTGAATCCCCTGACTATGTTTATACCCAACACTTCGGCAGATAGACTATTCCAAGGTTCCACCACCAGTTCCATAAAGAAGTACTTCCTCACATCCCCCCTGAGTATCCCTCCTATTAATTTCCACTCGTGACTACATGATCTTAAGTTGGTATTCAGGGGAAATAATTTCCCAGAGTATACCTTGCTAATACCTTTTAGGAACTTGAAGGTCTCTATCATGTCTTCCCTCTCCCTGCTAGTTTCCAGTGAGTACATATTTAATGCCCTGAGACACTCCTCATAGGATCTGCCCAGCTGGCCCTGAATCATTTTTGTTACTCTGCGCTGCATTGTTTCCAACCTATCCCTGTCCTTTCTGAGGTGAGGGCTCCAGTACTGGATGCAGTACTACAGGTGAGGCATCACCAGGGATCTGTATAGTGGAAGTATTACCTCTTTTCTTCTTCAATCAGTACCCCCCAACACATCCCAACATCCTGTTAGCCTTGCTATAGGCCTTGTTACACTGGCTCATTTGTTTAAGGGAGTTACTGATGATAACTCCTAGATCCCGTTCCTCTTCTGTAGTGCTAAGTCTCACCCCTCCCATTCAGTACTCCGTCGTGGGGTCCCTTTTCCATAGGTGCATTACCTTGCACTTTTTGATGTTGAATTTTAACTGCCAGACTTTTGACCACCCCTCTAGTTTTTGTAGGTCCCTCTGCATATCCCTTATTCCCTTATCACTATCCACCCTCCCACATAGTTTTGTATCATCTGTGAAGAGACACAGCCTGCCCTGGATTCCCTCACTAATTTCATTAATGAACATCCTGAAGAGGGCTGGACCTAGGACAAATCCCTGTGGAACCCTGCTCATAATCTCCATTTCCTCTGATTTAACCCCGTTGACTACCACTCTCTGCAGCCTCCCTTCTACCCAACTTCCCACACAGTTCACTATGATTTTAGCTGCACTCAGGTCTTCCATATTTTTGAGCAACCTTTTGTGTGGTACCAAACCAAAAGCCTTGCTGAAGTCAAAGTACAGCAGATCCACAGTGTGGCCCTTGTCTACTTCCTTGGTCACTCAGTCAATGAAAAAAAATCAGGTTAGTCTGACAAGACCTTCCTGCCACAAAACCATAATATTTACTATTCTGGAGTCTGTTGCTCTCTAGGTAGTCCACAAGGTCCTCTTTGATTAGTAAATCCATCAGTTTCCACACGCTGGAGGTCAGACTGACAGGCCTTTAGTTCTCTGGTTGCTCATTATCCCCTCTTATGAAGTGGTACAACGTCTGTCATTCTCCATTTCCTTGGAACTTCCACAGACTTAAGTGTACTGTTGAACAGCCCAGTCAGTGGTTCAGTCAGTTTCACTGCTAATTCCCTAAGCATCCCAGCCCGGTGGCGATGAGGGTTGAGATGCTGGATGCCACAGCTCATGCCACACCAGTGGCCCAGGTTCAGGAGTGAGCTCGGGCCGTTGGGGGTCAGTGGGGGGGTAGAGGATCGAGCATCTGTTAGATTACTCTCCTCTCCTGGGGTGGGATTCAGGGACTTCCCCACCAGGTAGTGGCTCCTAGCAGAGGCTGGGGGCACCGCACACCTTGGTGGGGACAACCAGTGGGGGCACGGTGTTGGTGGGTGTCTGAAGTAGGGGGCAGGAGCGTGCCCTCCATGCGCTGATGCCACTGCATGACTGCACTGGTAGGTGGAACAAGTGAAAATCCCTGGCACCCAGTAGGGGAAGGTGAACCCAGGGATCAGCCCTCACGTCCAATGCTGGGCCTTTCCAGCACATGACACTCCCACCAACTCTCCCTGGTTGCTCAATTAGATTCTAGATAGAGCGCCAGAGGAGTGGGTGGTCCTTCCCCATGGAGGCAGAGCCAGGGGGTCAGGCGGCTAGGGGGCTAGGAGTGGAGATGGGCCCATGTCAGGAGGGTGCTGGAGGTCTTCAGGGAGGATGGAACCAGGCTGCATCGAGTGGCTACACTGGAGAGAGTCTGGAGATCACCAGCGCAGGAGGTAAAAGAGAGTTTTAAAATAAAAATTCCCTAAATATCCTCGGATGCAACCCATCTGGTCCTGGGGCCTTACCTTTTTTAAGGGCTTATAAAATTATAAAAACAGTGTGGTATTTTCCACAGTGGAGTGGTATATCAGTAGTGTTTTTCCATAGTGTAGTGGTATAATAACTGCTAAACAGTTTTTTTTTCAGTGGGCTCACCCAGTTATTATGTCCTGTAATAACTGGCTGGTTATTACGAGAGACACACGCTATCTCAAACTCTCTATGCATGAGCTCTGTTCTCACAGCTACACAGCTGCTGTCATGAAACATTCACACTGCGGCTGCAAGAATAATCATGCTCACTGAGTGTAAAGAAGAAAGCTATGATTTTTACAGCATCTTTTCATTTTTTGGGACTTTTATTTGAAGAATCAAAATATCGGCAGCACTGTGCCAAAAACAGAGTAGTTTATAGTTTGATTCTTAGAAGTTTAAAAAAATGATATTTTTGTCTGCTCCCGTTTAAACTGTGTTGCTTTCTGACATTTTTTCAAGAGTTCCTGAGTTTGTGATTTAATAAGAACATGATAATCCTTGCACTTGTTAAGGTACTTCACATTAATTTTATTCATATTACAACCCTGATGCTTTCATAGTGCTTGGAAAAGGTACTTATGTGAATATCTCATAGTTTTTTAAATTTCCGGTTGGAAAAAATTGCTACACTAAAAATTATAAAAACACTAATACACAGGGTGGAGTGTATCATTCAAATTCAATACACACCCTCACTGTGTAATGCTGAGTAAACCCCTTTGGCTTTGATCTTGGAGTTTATATAGCATCACACACCTCTGGTGTGTATTAAATTCTCATAATAAACTCCACCCCATGCATTATTCTCTCTGTATATATATAAAATATAAATTGCAAAAAACTTTGTTAATGCACTAGTTAGGGTCAAAGCAACAAAAATTGGGAAATGTGATGTTAGGGTTTCCAACCCTAACATCCTCCTCCCTCTAGGCAGTGTAGGATGTGTCTTGGGGTTCTCAAGCCTATTGCTCACCCCATTCCATCCATAAATAAGGTCAGATGTGTACAGTGTATGACAATTGGGTGAGTGTTAGGCT
Organism: Neoceratodus forsteri; assembly: GCA_016271365.2. Lineage (NCBI taxonomy): Eukaryota > Metazoa > Chordata > Ceratodontiformes > Ceratodontidae > Neoceratodus > Neoceratodus forsteri. The sequence goes on from CM028131.1 coordinate 1,115,283,952, forward strand.
TGAGAATCCCAAGGTGCACCCCACACCTGCTGTGCTGGCGGGTGGGAGGTGTGTTAAGGTTGGAAACTCTAATGCCACATTCCCCAACTTTTGTCACTTTGACCCTAACTAGAGCATTAATTAATTTTTTTGCAATTTATTTCCTTACTTTTTGAGATAGTATAATCATATCCTTATTTGGCTGTGAGAGCTCAGGGTCTTGTGGACACTGCGCTTCCATCCATACACGACTGTTCTGATAGTGTAATCATATTCTTATTTTCCTGTTGGAGCATGGTGCCTTCTGGGTCCATGTATTTCCATCCCTGCAGTATATTACTGTTTTATATTAACATACGAAATTGCAAGCAGATAAAGGCCATATGGTCTAAAGTGTCTGCTCGACTGTGCAGCTAGCAACCTCTTACACTGCAGCTGCCCCTCCCTCCTCTTCCCCCCTCATTGTGACCCTCCCCTTCACTTTGTCCCATCCTCTTTTAAAATCGCCCACTGTCTTACAGGACACCACCTCCTCAGGCAGTGCATTCCCCATAGACACCACCCTTTCTATGAAAAAATGTCTCCTCATTTCTCTCCTGAATTTTCTACCCTCCAATCTCAGACCATACCCCCCTGTGTCCCTTCCTCCCTTCAATTTAAAAATCTTCCCAGTACCAGTCTTGTATATATCCTTCATGTATTTAAAGGTCTCAATCATATCTCCTCTGTCCCTCCTCTCCTCCAGGGAGTACATATTCAGCTCCCTCAGCCTCTCCTCATAGGGTTTGTCTTCCAATCCCGGGATAATACTTGCCGCCATGCACTGGACCCCTTCCAGTAATCTAACATCCTTCTTTAAGTACACCAGGTGTGGTCTGACCAGCGACCTGTACAGAGGCAGGATCACCTCCCCCCTCCTGGAGGTGATTCCTCTAGCACAGTTATACTCACTTGTACTAGGATTTGGAGCCACATATGCAACTTCTCTTGGCTCAGGGGTCACAACCAACATGCACGGCATTTGTCAGTACTGAAATAAAGCATGCATACAGAACAAATTCATTTTAAAACAGTTCATTGCAATTAAATAAACATAAAATAAACATACAGGCATAAATTAATAAAAGCATAAATATAACAATTAAAAAAATTTCATATAAATAAAGAACAGTCAGATACATTTCAGCATTCCTCATGTTGCTTAATTACCTGATTTCAGGTCTAGTTACCTTCTATGGCACATCTCATAACTGAAATAATGCATTGCTCACATCATTAAATTATCATATATCTGCAACCTCAAGAAGGTGCTCACATAAGACAAGTAGTAATAAGATGGCAAACAAATCAAGAACCAGAAGGGGGCGCTGCTAATATTATAACTGAAAAGATCAAAAGTGTGCACAATGCCCCAAGACTTAGCATAAAGTCATTTTTACAAAATGTTGGTTTGTTCCTTTTGCCCTACATTGATAAACTTTCCCTTGAACCACCTTGTAGATTTCTACTTGACATCACCTTACTATGGAAACTGGTAGAAAGTCAAGTTAATCAAGTAACAGAAACAAAAATATCAGTTCTCGGACGCTAATGATACAAATCAAAAAAACACTTGCTGCTTGGGATATTCAAATTAATACGGATGAGACTGCATCAAATAAATATGGAAACAGTGAAACATAATGAACAGAGCCATGTGATGTGATCGAGCAGCTAGTAGTAGGGAGTGACAGCTCAACTTGAAAATAGATCTCAAAACTTCAGGTTAAATAAAAATTAGATGTTAGCAGTAGAAGCAGCAACCATCAACAGAACTCAGTTCTGGGAACAAAATGTGTCAAATTTAAATTTTCAACACTCGAGCTGCTTTGATTAATGATATGGAAGAAAGTCTAACCTGCAAGCCGTTAACAGTGGGATCCCAAGCTGTTAAACATGGCAAACCAACATTTTCGCCAGACCTTTCCCCAATAGCAGCCACCACTGCCCCTGCATATAAATATTTGGGGGAATCTGACTTTTTAAAGAAAACTCTCTTGAACCTAGCAATTCAGTACTTTTTTAGTGTGAATCTCATTACCCAGTACTGCAGCTTCGTCAGTGTTGTCAGCGCGATTGCGATCACGATCAGTGGCAATTGAGTGCTGTTTTTGATGAAGGGTAGAAAGAGCCGCATCGTAGTATAAATTTTGCATAAATATTGGAGCCGCCAGCTAAGTCCTAAAGAGCTGCATGTGGCTCGTGAGCCGCAAAGTGAGTAACACTGCTCTAGCAGTACACCTCAGCATCTTGTTGGTTTTAGCTGCTGCCTTCCTGCACTGTGCCAAGTGGTTCATTTGCCCTGTTATTATCACCCCAAGATCTTTCTCCTCCTCCTCTGTAGTGGCTATCTGTACCCCTCCAGTTGATAACATCTTCTTGGGCTCCTTGCTCCAAAGTGCATGACCTTGCACTTCTTAGCATTGAACCCCAGCTGCCATGTGCCTGACCAATCCTCAGGTTTAGCCAGATCATCCTGCAGCCCCTGCCACCCTGATGTGTCATCCACCACTGCACCGATCTTGGTGTCATCCACAAAAAGACTAATTTTGTTCTTAATGCCATGTGAGATGTCGGCTATGAAAATGCCAAACAACACTGGGCCCAGTACCAAGCCCTGCGGCACTTCACTTGTCACATCCCTCAGAGACAAGAGTTCCCCTCCCACCACTACCCTCTGCTGCCTCCCCAGTAGCCAGTTCTTGATCCAGTTCACCATCCTTTTCCTTGCTCCCTGGTATTCCACCTTACTAATCAGCCTCCCATGTGGCACTGAATTGAATGCCTAGCTGAAGTCCAGATACAAGACATCCACTGCATGACCCTTGTCAAGTTCCCTAGTCACCCAGTCATAATAGTCAACCAGGTTTGTCTGGCAGGATCTGCCAGAGACAAACCTATGCTGCTTCCCTTCCTGGAGTCCATTACCTTCCAGAAAGGCTACCAGCCTCTCCTTTAGGATTGTCTCCATTAACTTCCCTACAATGGATGTGAGGCTTACCAGTCTATAGTTGCCTGGCTCATCCTTGGATCCGCTTTTGTGATGGGGCACCATGTGAGCCATCCTCCAGTAATGGGGTACACACCCTATTTCCAGAGAGGCATTGAATAAGCCTGCCAATGGCTCTGCCAGGACCTCTGTCAATTTTCTCAGTACCCGTGGGTGGATGCCATCTGTTCCTGGTGCCTTATCCACTCTCAGTGCCCTTAAACCTTCAAGTACTCTGCCCTATGTGATTATCCCATCTGTTACCTCCTCCCCCCTTGAGTCTACCCTCCCTAATCCTTGAGGCAGGGACTGATCCTTCTCCTTAGTACATACAGAACAGAAGTATTCATTTAGTGCTTCCTCCTGCTCTGCTCCTTTCTCTGCCCACCCCCCCATCTTTCCTGATCCTTACTATCTGATCTTTGCAGATCCTCCTCTCCCTTATGTATCCCCTTTATATATATCCCTGTTGTCTAGTAGCACACCCCATCCTCCCATTTGCATATATATAATTTTTATATATCTTCCCTGGTTTCCAGTGGTACCTGTCACCCTCTTGTTCCTGACCCTGTTAATTTTTTTTCCCCCAGTGTCTAGAGGTACCCCTCCAATTGTGCTCCAGTCCCCATTAATTTGTAGTTAATAGCCCTGGTGTCTGGTGGCAACCCCCAACCTCCGATTTCCATACACTGTTTTTTATATTTTCATTGGTGTCCAGTGGTACCCTCCACCCTTCCATGTCCTTCGTATCCTGTAAATAATTTTCATAGGTGTCCAGTGGTACTCCCCTCCCTCCCATGTCCCTTGTATGCTGTAAATAAGAAAGGGGTCCCTCGATGACTTGTATTTTTTTTTTTACCTTTAAAAATAAAATCCACCAGTATTCACACCTGTACCCCCACCTGACCTCCCACTGTGCACCCCCTACCCTGCAGCCCCATAGATCCCCCACACACTGTCACTCATCTGAACTGGTCCCTCTGTGAAGATCCAGTCTCTGATGGAAGACGCGTCTTGCTGCTGGAACCAGTGGCTGCTGTCTGAGAAGTAAGGTAACTGCGGTCGGAAATCCCATTGAAATATATTGAACTGCAGTTACGTTATTTCTCATACAGCAGTCACCAGTCCCAGCAGCAAGACATGTCTTCAATCAGAGAGTGAATCTTCACATTGGGACCAGTTCAGATGACTGAGGGGTGTGTGTGGGGGGTCAGGGGTTGCAGAGTGGTGGGTGCACAGTGGGAGGTCAGCTGTGGGTGCGAGTGCGATCACTAGTGGATGTTTTCTTTACAGGTTGAAAAAATACAAGACATAGAGGGACTGTTTCTTATTTACAGGATACAAGGGACATGGGAGGGTGGGTACCACTGGACACTAATGAAAATGTAACAAAAGAAATATATGGAATTTAGAGGGTGGGTGCAACCAGACACCAGGAGCCAGATTCACAAAACTTGCTCAAGCGCAAACCCAGTTTGCCCAGGCAAACTGTGTTTGCACCCAGGCAAAGTTGGGAGAGGGGCCACAATGCAAATGAAGGGGAGAAGACCTGTATATCCCTGCAGTATCATTCAGAAAGTGTTTGCTCCGTGCAAGGGCCATTTGCGAAGGCCTTTGTGTGGAGAAATTACTGCTGACAAAAACCTGGTGGTAATCTGCGCAACCCTAGTGGTTGGCGGAGGTACTGCCCTCCCACCCACCAGGTCCCCAATCACCCACCCGATGTGTTGAAGCATCTTTGCCATAGTGTAGTGTTCCACCCCAGTCCCTGACCTCCCTCCCGATATATACATATATATATATATTTTTTTTTGCTCCTCCTGAGCACCCCAATTGGCCACTCCTTCAGGCCTTTTAGGGCACCCAGCTGCCCCTCTACCCCTGTCACCATCCACTGCCCCCATATTGACCAATCACAGTCAAGGAGCTGTACTGTATACAGTACATGCTCCATGGGGGCTCAGTCTTCAACCAGCCACGGGGGGTGTGCAGAAGGCTGTGCTAGTCACCGATCATGGGTTGGGATGAGGAAGAATGGGGTGGTGGGTCTCGTTGGACAGGGAGCAGGGGTGGGGAGAGTGATCCTAGATTACCAGGACATGGGAATTTTGCATTTGGGGATGGCAATCAGTGACGGCGGGAGGGAGGACCACTATACTATGGAAAATGCTTTGGCAATATCGGGTGGGAGATTGGGGACTAGGGTGGGACACTACACTATGGAAAAACTGTTAAAACATATCGGGTGGGAGATTGGGGACCAGAGTGGGACACTACACTATAGAAAAACTGCTAAAACATATTGGGTGGGAGATTGGGGACTGGAGTGGGATACTACACTATGGAAAAAATGTTAGAACATAACGGGTGGGAGATCGGCAGCCAAAGTGTGACACTACATTATGAAAAAAACTGTTAAAAAATATCGGGTGGGAGGTTGGGGACTGGGGTGGGACAGTACACTATGGAAAAATGTTAGAACATATCGGGTGGGAGATCAGGGACTGGGGTGGGACACTACATTATGGAAAAACTGTTAAAACATATCAGGTGGGACATCGGGGACCAGAGTGGGACACTACACTATGGAAAAATGTTAGAACATATCGGGTGGGAGATCAGGGACTGGGGTGGGACACTACACTATGGAAACATTTTTTTATGAATATCAGGTGGGTGACTGGGGTCAGGGAAGGCACCACTAGACTACCGGGGACCTCGGTTCCATGGGGCATGGGCAGGTGGGGGGGAACCATGCAACACCACACTAATTCCATCCAAAAGAGCCCATAATGGGCATGCCAATGGCTACTAACACCTTGCATGCCCAATGGGCTTATTTGCATGGCTACTTTTAAGAATAGCACTTTAGCACGTGAGTGTTTTTGGCTGAGGGGCCATTTTCCTGGCTGGCTGTGTGGGGGGGTAGTACTACTGGGTATCCCACTGTTTTTCCTGGAGTAGCACTGCCCCAGCCTGCACCTATTCATAATCAGATAGTGTGGTGCACTATCTAATTGTGAATAGCACTTTTTGGCCCCTGCACAATGGCATGGTACGGCACAAACTTTTGCGTTGCACTTTGCCCATTTTTCTGAACCTTGCACCAGGAATATTAACTGAAAATTAATTGGGGACCAGGACACAACTGGGGGGGGGGGTTACCACTGGACACCAGGGAAAATCAAATAAATTGACTGGAAAATGAGGAAAAAATCCTGTTGCGTGAGAATAAATCCTTTTTCTACATATTTTTCCAATTGCTCAAAAAAGGATCTAGTCTCACGAAAAAGGATTACAGACTTGTTTTTTTGTTTTATCCCTTTTCATGAGAAAGGATGCTTTATTGTGAATCCTTTTTTATTCTTGCAAAAAAGGATCCCGTGTCATCAAAAAGGATTTTGGACTTTTTTTCAATCCTGTTTCAAGAGATAGGATCATTTTTTGTGAATCCTTTTTCGTTCTTGTGAAAAAGGATCTGTCTTGCAAAAAATAATTTCGAACTTTTTTTTAATCCTTTTTCGCAAGATGGAATCCTTTTTCATTCTCACGAAAAAAGATCCATCTTGCAAAAAAGGATTTCTGACTTGTTTTTTTTTAATCCTTTTTCACAAGAAGTAATCTTTTTTTGCGAGAATGAAAAAGGATTCATAATAAAGGATGTCAGCGAGTTGCAAAAAAGGATTTAAATAATGTAAAAAAAACAACTTCCGGGGGCATTTTAGCACTAAACAACTAAAGAGTTCAACTAATAAAGTCCAGATGAACAAGATACATGTTTTGGTGTCTCTGCAAGACATCATTTTTGAGAGTTTTGAAATTTTTAAAAAAAAAAATGGAAAACAAGATGGCGGCTCACGAAAAAGGTATTTTTCCTCACAAAAGAGGATTGACCCCTAATGAAAATGAATCTTTTTTGTGAGACAAAATTATTTTTCCTTTCCTGGAAGCTATCCTGGAGGGTGAAATTCCCATTGAAAATAATGGGAACTTTAAAATTGAATAACTTTGGAACAGATTAAAATTTTTTCACCAGACTAGCAAAAGACAGTTCCATGACCCAAGCTCTTTCTACCCTAAAAAATTTAGACCAAAATTCCAAACTGGGTGCAACACGATGAGAAACAAACAGTGAAAAATTAAAATTGTAAAGGTTTTTGCATCATCTGGATCTTGGAATCCACACATTCGACCAAAACAAAACTTAACATGTCAAAAGATCTACCCCATGAGACTGTGCATGCAAAATTTTTTGCAAATCTGTTGAACAGCTGCAAAGGTATATGAGGTTTAACATAGAAACCCCAGCTCAACCCTAACTATAGGGGCACTACTGTGCCCTATAATCTGATGGGTAAGTGTTAGATATGAGGAAATATCATTATTGAGGGGTCAAAGTAGCCATAAATCTACAAGCCCAAAAGGCGAATGTCCTTTATGAGCTTGTTTGGCCCTGAGATAGTGATATTTCATGAAGTTCTTGGACTTCCCTATCTAATGTTTTATATATTACATTAGGTTGGTCTGTTTTGCTTTTAAGACAAAGTATGCTGGTTTTTGTGTATAGCTTGCTTAGTGTATTTGCTTAAGTTAGAGTGTTTCCATAGTGCAGTGGTGTTTCTGCTACAGTGTTCCCCTTAGTGTTTTTCCTCAGTGTAAAGGCATTTGAAGGGCTGTAGTACTGGTCCTTCCAGGTTTCCATAATGCAGTGGCTTCTATAAAAGGAGGTGTGTTTCTGGCACGTCTTCCCTTTAGGATGGCAGAGAATGAGCAGCATGAAAGGGAACAGCAAAGGTGGTAGGTAAGTGATTCAGGGATACTGACTTTGTGCAGTGCATAGCTCAGGGACACATTCTTTACACAGGTTAACTTCAATTTCCAGATGTGTGGCTGAGAGTGATATGGAGGAAGCAGTGAGAGTAATTGATAGGGATTTTGGGGGGGGGGGTGCTGACTGCACAGGGTAGCTCAGGAACAATTTGTTTACACAGGTTAACTTTGTTTTTCATGTGTGTGGCTGTTTAGCAAGTGATGAGGGACTGATATTGTACAGTTTAGGTCAGGGACAGTTTCTTTTTACAGGTCTGTTTTTTTTTTTTGCAGGGACTGTAGTTGAAGAGGCTGTTAGAGCTATAATGTGGGTGTTTCATAGGTTGCTGTTACATGTGTTATTCAAGTGCTTGTTATACACGTTAATAGTGCTGAAACAATGTGTATATATTGTGTCTATACTTGAAATAGTTAATGAATCGGTTACTCATTATATTATAATGGGCTGTGTAGTTTTATAGGTAGTGTTAATTACTATCAGATATGGGGAAATATCTGAACGTTTTTATAGTGGGAAAAAGTCCCAACCATGCTGCCATGCTTTTTTCTGCCAAGGGGAACTGTTTTAAGATTCAGAAAATATTCACTGGGGTCTGCCTTGAGTGAATGCTTAATGCTGCTGCAGTATTTCTAGTCTGTGCCAGTGAAAAAACTGAATAGCTCAATTGCAAAGTTAATAATTTTGCAGAGGGTAAATGATTCATTAGTTAGGCCTGATTTTCATCAAGGACATCTCCTCCATTGGGCCACACCTTTTGAACTGTAAGCTGTTGGCGTCAGGACCATCCATAAACTTTTGCCTAGCTGTGGGCTGCCACGATGATATATCATTGTTCCCCAGTTCTTTCACTGTGAGCTACTTGTCAGACTTGTGGAGAAACAATGCTGTTTTCCATATTTAAATAAATTTGTTATATCAACATTGTCCCTGTATGCCACCATCGAATGTACCTTTATATTGGTTTTGTACCTGGAGTTACAAGATCTACAAGGACAACACACACACCCTGTTTGTTTGTTTACTGTTTGGGCCTGTCCCACAATGTGAGGGCCTGCATGATCTGCCAAGGATTTAATCAGGCCACAAGGAGATGCCACAAGAAGGCTCTAAAAACTTTCATCACTATTAAGGTTGTGGAAACATTGGTGAGGGTTGCGGGCTCCAAACCAGCTTCTCTTTCTTGACTGCCTGACCTGGCTAAGGAGATACCTGGGTGGTCAATGACTGTATCACCTCCATGATCAGTGAGGATGATGGAGAAATCCAAAGACAAGGAAAAATCATCATTGAAGCCCTCCTCCTCTTCCAGCTACCATAAGCTTAGAGACAAACATGCTTCTCTGATGAGGTTGAGGCCTCCATTGAAGGAGGGTAAGTCTTTATTGTCATCTACTCCAGCAGCATTGACTACAGCCCCCTAATGATTGTTGAGACACCAAGCTTGAGGCCTGGCTGTGGAGCTGCCATATCTTCCATGGACGCTATGCTGCCTCTGTTGCTGGGTTCCATACCGATGACAATGGCAGCCATGACCCCTCCACTAGGCATTGTTGACTCCCAGGTTATGCAGGCATCATTTTCAGAAATATTAACGTGCCTTTTCCTGTCACTGACAGCTGTGGTGCTGGTTCCGTTTACAGGGCAACACAGGGTCTGCACTCATTCAGAAAAGTAAACAGTAAAAATCTGCTAAAAACTCAGTTTATTAGGAGGAGCAGTTGAGGCGTGCTGATCAAAACCCTGATGCTCTAGGACTAAACTATATCCCTTCATTGCCCCCTGAATGAGTGCTGACCCTGTGTTGCTCTGTTTGTTCCAAGATTTGTCTGGCACCAGCTGAGTTTTCTGTGCAAGCAGGGACCTGTGTTTTTCTTCCATTGATAGGGCTTTCTCCTTCAGTACTGTCATCATCAGTGGGACCAAAAAGCATACCTGCTGCACAAACAAAACAGCTGCTGCTGCCACCACCTCTGTTTCCATCACCTGTTCTGCCTCTTGTCCCTGTCATCATTCAGGATGATGACAATGGGGAATAAAATCCTGTACTCCTGGGAATGGAGGAGAATTTAGGAGATGATTGTGAGAAAGAGGAGCCTTATGAAGGGGGTTTAACTTTCAGCTCAACCTTGTCATCTTGCAGTGAGGACTCCGTGGTGTATAACCCCAGGTCTCCTCCAGAAGATACCCCCTTCCAGGCTTTATTCAAGAAAAAGCTGTAGAACAATGGAGCTGGCTGGTTCAACAGAACAGTGCAGCACTCATTGAAAACAACCATGACAAACCAAACCAAAAAGCAGAATGCACTAAACTAAATGTAATAGCTGCAAAGCATTTAATGTAGTGAAATAAAATCAGCAAAAATCCCCAGCACTTCAAATCTATGCAGATTCTTATCAGGGAGGCTCCCCTAAGGAAGAATCTGCATAGATTCGAAGCACCGGGGAATTGCACTGCCTTTGTTTTACTACATTAACTCCTTTTGCAGCTCTTACTTTGCATAGCCTTTCATTTTACGCACTCCGCTTTTTGTCTTGGTTTACTCAAGCAAATGCAGGATGTGATGGGATTTGAGGATGAAGAAGATGACTCCGGTAAAAGTAAGTTAATGGAGTTCTTTGGAGTAACAGCAGCATGGTACCCACTATTGTGGTGCCTCCTCTGTGTGTTCTGTCTACCCTGCCTTTGAGGATGCTACATTTGCTGCCTGACACAGGCTTAGCGCTCTGCCTGCAGTCCCCAGAAAGGCTGACAAACAGTATCCTGCTCCATCTGTCAAGTCCTATTATGCTTCTTAGCCTGAGACTGACTCTGTGGTCATTATAGTTGCTCATGACCATTCTAGAGCTTCTAGAGTCATGAGCACTCTACCTCTTTACAAAAAGTCCAGGAAATTAGATGTAATTGGCAAGATGGCCTACACCTCTGCTTCATTAGGACTACACATTGCAAACTATCAGACTTACATGATTAAGTATCAGAATAACCTCTGGAAATTGGCTATGTCTATAGCTCAGACTGCCAGGCAGTCCTGCAAAAGCAGAACTGCTTAAAGCTGCTGCTGGCCTGGATACTGGAAAACATTTACTGAGATCAGCATATGATGCCTCAGATGCTGCTGCTAGGTTGTCTGCCTCTGGCGTCTGTCTCAGGAGGTATTCCTATCTCAGAGTAATAGGTGTGCCTCTGATGTGCAAAAGCTGTGCTTAAAGAGCTAGTGTACTGCCTGGAATTAATTGTAACTTTCAGATGTAGTCAGATATCACTTCTTATATCTCAAGTATTTTTCATTTTCAGTTTGCTAATTAGAAGATTTTCCACCTGGCAGTACTGGGGTGATGTGTGGAGCAACACTCGGTCTGGAGGATAAAAAAAGTCAGTTCTGTTCCTTCCACTACATCAGCACTGAGACACTGACTGAGACATCACTAGTAACCAAGGATAACCATTTCTCACTACCATATTATTCTCTTTCATATGAAGCAGCAGGGATGGGCTCTTCTTTGTTACTAGTGATGTCACAATTTCCTGCATTTTTGATTGGTAGCTCGTGAAAGTCACTGCTCAGACTACAAGGATTGTGATGCCTCAAGGTGTTCAGTCACATTTCTGACGATGTAGTGGGAGGAACAGAACAGACTTTTTTTGCCTCCAGAGTGCTGCGCTACACATCAGCCCAGTACTGCCAGGTAGAAAATCTTCTAATTACCAAACAGAAAATAAAAAAAAAATGCTTCAGTTACAGGAAGTGACAGTGGACTGCATCTGAAAATTGCTATTAATTCCAGACAGTACACTAGCTCTTTAATGCCCTTTTCTGTGACTCAAAGTTGTTCAGCAATGATGTCAATAACGTCTTAGAGATTCACCAAGCTAATGTTATGGACCACGTGCTGTGGTGCCTTACCTCTGCAGCACCTGGTGTAGCTTTTCTTCTCTCCCTCCCCCCCCATTAGTGAGTGTGCCATACCCCTGTTCCTTATATGTTGTCTCTCTCTCCACCCTCAGTTCTGGACCATTCCTCTCTTTCAGATGTTGGATTTGCCCTTGTCAGCCTTCCCAAGACCCTTTATCTAGGTCTCCTTCATCCTGAGCTAGTTCCCATCTAGTCCATTGGTTAATAAACGCTTCCTCTCTCTTCGGCACCTTGAATGTTAGCCTCTCCATTTCAGATATTTCACCCAACACCCCCACCAATCTTGCACCATAGGGTGCCATACATTCCTTAAAGGTATTCTGCACATGCGTCCCCTAATTTTTGAATGGTTCCATTCTGGGACCTTAAGTTTATACTTGAGAAATTGACTTTGGCTCCTTTTGAGCCCACTGTAACTTGAAAACTATGCTTCCTTTCATGGAAAGCTCTTTTCCTGGTTGCCATTAGAGCGGACTGAAGGATTTCTTAATGTCAGGCACTCATGCATGAGCCTCCCTACCTGCCCTTTCACAAGCACAGGGTGGCCTTCCATACTAATCCAAGTTTTTTTATTCAAAGTCATTTGACTTCACATTGACAATAAACCTACTAGTGTATTATTCAGAACATGCTAACAAGAGTGAGGCTCTGCTGCATACCCTTGATGTACACAGAACTCTGCATTTCTACCTGGATTGCACAAAGGACTGTAGAAAGTCCCCTCAGCTTTTTTGTCTTATTTGCTCCTGGGAGAGAGGTCCTACCTGTCACTAAGCACCAACTGTCCTCTTGGCTGGCCAACTATATTACGTTTTGTTATAGGAAGTTTGCTAAGGAACTTCCTGATGATGTTTTTGGCCACCCCACTTGAGGTATGGCCAACTCTGTTGCCTGTTTTCAGGGTGTGTCTGCCACTGACATTTGTATGCTGCTTCAAGGAGCAGTGTACATACTTTCACAAAGCACTAAAGTCTAGACATTGTCTCACGCAAATGTGCTGGCTTTGGTCTTGCTGTCCTGCAAGGCCTTCTGTCTTGATTTCATACCAGACCTTGCCATCCTCCCTGGGTACTTTGTACTGCTTGGAAATCTTTCCAAGACGTGGACCAATGCAGGAGATGTTCTCGATGAAGATAGAACAGTTACTCACCGTGACAGCAGATCTTTGAGAGATTCTCCTCCGTTGGACTACAGCACACCTCCTCTTCCCCCTGTCTGAGGTATAAGCTGGCTGGATGTTCCACTGCCTTTATGGAAGATGCTTATACTAGAATTCTATGTCTTCTCTTTCTAGTCCCGTGGCTCTTCTTGTGTGCCTGGTACTGGTGAGATCTCCTGGTTCCTCACAGTAAGTGGACCTCCAAGCCCATCTCAGGTGGGATCCTGAGCAGCAAGGGGGCAACCCATGTTTTATAAGCTCTGATGTTATACATCATTGTGGGCAGCCCCCAGCTAGGCAGAAGTTTCTGGATCATCCTGATGATGACAGCGTACAGTTCTAAAGGTGTGGAGGAGATTCAAGATCTACCATTATGGTGAATAACTCTTCCTTATCTCCATTCCATTATGATTAATCTGAAAATGTCATAATGAATGACTAAATGAATGAATGCATAAAGAACGGTAGTATTACATCTAGTGTTTTTCAGTTTCTTGTGGGAGGGTTACAGTTATTTGCTTATGTACATTGGTGGTCAGGGGAAATTGTTATAAAATTAATTCAGAATCTGCATTTGCATTTATTGCATCAATAATCATGGTTATTTGGAATTTAAGTTAGAGAAGTCCCCCAACACACACACTTCTAAACTTCTGCCATGGAACTCAACATTATAGTATTATTTATTCTGTGTAAAATTAACAGGAAATATAAGTGATAATGAATTAAAAAAAACAACAACTATGAGGTCAACACTGAATGCCGTGAAATATAATGGATCTGAATTAATACTACCATTCATGTATAAATCTATCCTGGATTTGACCACAGTCAAGGAAAAAAAATGAACTATTAATGTATTACTCATCAAATCAGTAATAAAAGTGGAACTAAAACATTTCGTTATCTTGAGCAATTATATATAAATTCAACTGAATTAATTTGCAATTGCTTGCTCATTAGATGATTAGAATACCTCATAAAATACATCATGCATGCATATTTACACATTCATTCACCATACTTATCTGAAAAGGTCACACAAAAGTCTATTTCTGTTACGTAGTTGATTGCCATTAAGTTTACTGTTTCTCATTCTGTAATTCATGTGTTCGTTTTCTGTTACCGATTAAGCTATGGTTTCAGATTTGGTTTAAGATGCTTTATAGTCTGAAATTTTCTTCTGATCCCAACATGGACTTTTTAGGCTGTTGCAATGGTAACCCTGCTGACGACCTAAAGATGTCTAATGGAATGATCATCGCAAGTATAGAATACACTGAAGAGTTTGTTCAAAGCTGGGAGGTTGAGACGTCTGGCAATTTGAGTGAATACAGAAGGAAAACTCCAGAAAACTGCACTAACGGCCTTTGTGATGAGTGCTTGGAGATGCTGAATAACAGTCTTTTTGCCACCTGTCACAGCAAAGTAGGTCTACTCATCCCCATTATGACATTAGTTGCATTATATTTGTAGGGTAAAATGCCTTTATTTTTAGCTCTGCATTGTTTTCTTTGCCCCAGTCTTTTAATAGAAGGCTGGATGCATATTTAAAATTGGTATCAGCTGCATTACCGGCTTGGAAATATTAACTCATACCAGGGCTTCTGATGAACAAATTCTTCATTTGTACTGTTATTCATATGTGAACTGCTTTGTGTCACAGTCTGAAACAGGATATTTGTTGGACCCTTCCTTCAATCTGCCCATCTTATTGAGATCCACCCCAGGAAGTTGCACAGATTAAAATCTATTTCAGAATCTTAAAGTGAGGATATATATGTTGGGGCAAGGTTGCATATAACAAAACAAATGATTTGTTCATTTTCAGGTGCACAGTGGTGTCAGAACTGGGCATTAAGGGACATATTTACCAAACAGACTGGCTAGTGTTTCTTTTGTATGTAGCTGGCTTGCATGGTAGGAGCACCACACCATCAGCTGTATGGGTGTCAGATGGTGCTAACTGCTGCCAGCCTCCCCCTCCTACTAGCATTCCATTTGTGTACACCTTTATGTATGTATTTATTTATTTATTAGAAAAGTCGGATTTACAACCTTTGAGTCATGGACTCATTTAAAAAGGCACCTCATCGCGCGGTGGGGGGGGTAGACAGAGTTACATAGTGTGGTTACAACAGTGAGAACAGTACAGGTGCAGAACATTAAACATAGAGTACACATAGGTTACATAGTAATGTTACTTATAATAGGTTACAGTCATATACAAGGTACCCAAGGGTTAAAGCCCCGGAAATACCTAGATAATACCTGGAGAAGGTGGAGGTAGGGATGGGGAGTGGGGTGGAGGAAGGGGGAGAGGATAGGCTGTCCAGAGGATGTTGTCAAGTCAAGGAGGCCTGACAGGAAGATCCCACAGTGGGATTAATTAGGTGCATTTACAGCAACGAGCATCGAAGAGATGCTGTAGATGCTTTGCAGATAGGCAGGGGTGGCAGGGGAGATGACACTTAGCTGTTGACCAGTCATTTAATAGGATGCCACATCCATGACTAGTGGCTCCTCTGGTCACACAAGGCAGACAGACTGGAGTATTCTTGTATATGAATGAGAGCTTGTATGTCCCCTAAACAGTGCTGAGAACAGGCACTATAGTTCTGTGGCTCGCTCAATCACCCAAGCTCCCTCAGAAGATGCAGGGCAAGTGTGGGGGAGGGGGGCCACTGTCCAAATTGGACATTTGTTTAAGCAGCGACTGGGCAAACATAGCCAATATGACACCCCCATCAGGCTGCAGAAGATAAGCATTCTCAGTGGTGCTAAAAAGTCAGAGTCAGTCCTCTGAATCATGCACTCTTTGTTTGCTGAGTCCTTCCAGATCCTATCTGATCATTAAGGCCAATGAGTTCTAGACACTGCAGAAATTTCCATGTTTTTCCCCAAATTGCTAAAAATGTCATCTACAATGCTGCTTTTCACTATTATCTTTTTTATACATAAATAAAACCATGTTATGTCTTTAAAAAACTAACTTTACTTCAAATGTTATAAGCTGGTGTATTTTAAATGTTCCAGAATGTGATATTGTTCAAATAAATACATTTCAGAGTTCTCTAACTCCATATAAATCTCAATACTAATGGTATGAAAATGGTTAAAAGACTTTGATGGTAGTGACCCATTAAGGGGGACCGGAATACGTTAACACCTTTGATATAGTCCCCTTGCTTCTGTTCATTTTTCTGGCAGTCTGGCTTACTGTATAAGTAAAACCATTGGTTTATTCAGTAAAGTATGTCTTCTCAATGAAATCAGCTTTTAAAATTAAGGCTTAGAGTTTGTAGAATACATCTGAGGTAACAGGGATACACATTTTTCAGCACCTTATTGTTTCAGTGTCTCTCTCCAGAAACCTCACTTCTCATAACACACTTCAATATATTTATATAATTCAGTGGCCATAATAATTCATTATTAAGTAGACCGTGGTAGCTTAGTCATTGGATTTCTACACCCCATGGTACTATATATAGTTAAACTGTTGTGGTGTACTGATCATTGATAACATACTAACATACTAAATTGCCAGCAGAATAGGTCTAACAGTCTTTTGTGTCTGCTCGTTTGGTCAGCGCCCACCTGAGACAACCTTGCCTCTGCACTCTCTGGCTTCTCCTTCCAGTCCCGGATATTCTCACTGCACTGGATTTTGCTTCAGAACCCTTCCCCTGTACCTGTCCCACCCCCTCTTGAACCCCTCCACCGTCTCTGCCTCCACCAGCTCCATGGGCAGCGCATTCCATGGCTCCACCACCCTCTTAGTGAAGTAACACCTCCTCCTTTCTCCCCTGAATCTCCCCCCTCCAGCTTCCACCCATACCCTCTAGTTGCCCCCTCCTTCCTTCGAAGCACCCTGACTGCTCCTACCCTATTTACCCCCTTCATGTACCTGAAGACTTCTATCATGTCCCCCTAGTCCCTTCTCTCTCTCTCTTCCAATGTGTACATATTTACCTCTTCGAGCCTCTCCCCATAGTTCCTGTCTCCCAAGCCACAAATAATTTTGGTTGCCCTCCTCTGGACCCTCTCCAGGAGTTCAATGTCCCTCTTTAAGTGTGGTCTCCAAAACTGCATGCAGTACTCGAGGTGTGGCCTTACCAAGCAGTTATACAGAGGGAGTATCACTTCCTTCCTACTGGAGGTGATCCCCCTAGCGATGCATCCCAGCATCCTGTTGGCCTTGGTCACTGCCCTCCTACAAGTCTCTGAGTTGTTCGTCTTGACATCCACCACCACCACCACCCCCAGGTCCCTCTCAGCCATCGAGACTTGTAGCATTTCCCCCCAACCAGAGTGTACACTTGGCCCTGGTTTCTGGCTCCCAGGTGCAGTACCTTGCATTTCCCTGCATTGAACCTCAGCTTCCACTTTCTAGACCACCTTTCCAGAGCCTACAGGTCCCCCTGTAGGGCCACCCTCCCCTCCTCCCCATCCACCACTACCCCCCATTTGAGTCATCTGCAAAGAGACTCATCTCACTCCTGATACCCGTCCTTATGTCAGAGACGTAGCCATTGAACAGGAGGGGTCCAAGGACCGATTCCTGCGGGACCCCACTAATGACCCTTCTTGGGGATGAGACTATCCCACCAACCATGACCCTCTGGGTCTGGTCCTGGAGCCAATTGCCTATCCATCTGATCATCTGGTTCCTCACCCCCATTTCTCCCAGCTTATCCAACAGACCCCCATGCGGAACAGAGTCAAACGCCTTGCTGAAGTCAAGAAAGAGGACGTCCACCGGTCTACCCAGGTCCAGGGCACTCGTCATCCAGTCACAGAACTCCACAAAGTTTGTCTGACACGATTTCCCCGGGATGAATCCTTGCTGTCTATCGTTCAGGCACCCCGACTTTTCCAGGTCCTCCCCCCAGCCTCTCCTTGACAATGCCCTCCATCACCTTGCCCACCACTGATGTCAGGCTGATGGGCCAGTAGTTCCCTGCCACCTCCCTTGATCCCTTCTTGTGGATAGGCACTATATGCGCCACCTTACAGACATGGGGCACCCACCCTTTCCTCAGACAGATGCTGAAAAGCTCTGCCAGGGGTTCACCAGGACATCAGCCAGTTCCTTTAGCACTCTGGGATGTAATTTATCCAGCCCCGGTGCTTTCTTCATCTTACAGGACCCGAGGGCTTCCCTCACTCTCTCTGCCTTGATTTCCACTTTCGCTACCTCTTCCCCCTGCTTAGCCTTCCCCCCTCCTGCCATGATGCCCCCCTTCCCAGACCTGCCAATCAGTAAGGGTCCCCCCCTCCTCAGTTTCACTGCTCCTCCCATGTATGTTGCAGCCTCCCCATTTTCCTTGGTGAAAACTGAGATGAAGTACTCATTTAGTACCTCAGTCTGCTCCTCCAGGTCTTGTGCCCATCCCTCCCTTCCCTGTTTTAATCCTGCTAATCTGCCCCTTCACCCATAGTTTTTCCCCAATGTATCTAAAGAACCCTTTGTTTCTTCTCCTAATTTCCCTGGCCAGGTTCTGCTCCTTCCTTGCCTTAGCTGCCCTCACCACCCTAGTGGCTCTTCTGGCCATCAGCTCATACTCCCCTCAATCCCTTTCACTCCTTGAGCACTTGAATTGCCTATAGGCTGCCTTCTTTCCCCTCACCACCTCCTGAACCTCCCTGGTCCACCAGCAGGGTTTTCGGGCCCTACCGCATTTTTGTCTTACTCTTGCACAGGTGCTAGTAGCCTCCTGCACCCCCCTCTTGATGATTTCCCACCCACTGTCAGCGTCCATATCTGGCCCAATCCCATCCAAATGCTCCTTAAGGATCCTTCCCATTTCCATGAAATCCGCCCCCCTGAAGTCAGTTACCTCAGTTTTTGTGCAGCCTTCTACCCCTCTTAGGTCCAGGCAGAACCAGACCATAGCATGGTCGCTCCCCTCCAATGGGTCCCTTACCTCCAGGCCCCCAATCTGGTCACTGTCTACCAGGACCACATCCAGTACCCACACCTCCCTGGTCAGTTCCCCCACCTGCTGAGTTAGGAACGTGTCCTGAAAGACATCCAGCAACTTCTGTTGCCTGGCCACCAAGGATGTCATAGTCTCCCAGTCTGTTCCTGGCATGTTTAAGTCCCCCAGCACCACCACCCTTCCCCTGCCCAATCTGCAGTGTCTCCCAGCATCTGCCACCAGACTCTCCTCCAGCTCCTCTGGCAGTGCAGGTGTTCTATACACCACTCCTATTTTTACTCTCTTGCCCCCCCCCATTATCAAGGTGACCCAAATTACCTCCACAGTTCCCTCCACCTCCTCTACTCCTCCTATGCCAATAAAGTTTTTGACTATTATTGCTACCCCTCCTTCCCTTCCCTCCCCCCAGTCCTTCCTGAACATGGTGTAACCTGCATATGGGGGTCCACTGCCCCAAAAATTCCCAGTAGAGTGATTCAGGTCAGGGATTATTCCAAGCTTATCCTAAACGACTACCTGGACGACCTTCGTCGTACCGACTGGACCAGGGTACTTAGTACCAGTAACCCGACCATTGCATTGGACCACTTCCTATCAATTCTCATCCCCCTGCAGAATAGGCATGCTCCCTCACTAAAAAGAAAGGTGTGAGGTACTGTCCTGAAGTGGCTTCATGGTGGACTACTTGCTCTCATGAAGCAGAGACAAGTGCTGGATCAACTACAAAATTTCTGGTGACACACAAGATTGCCTTGAATATAAATCGACTCAGGAACTCTTGCAAAGGCCACTATATGCCGCCAAGAGTGAGTTCTGTAAATCAGCTTTGCTCAAATCGGCCTACAACCCCCAGAGTTTCTGGAAAAACATCAAAAGTATGGTGGGTGTGTCCGCCAAGCACTCGGGCGCTGACATGAACTTAGAGGGGGCCAACTGCAGCAACCCCCAGACCATAGCCTCAGCGTTCAACTGTCTGTTCTCAAAACTGCTGGCCCCCCTTCACCTCCCTTTCCTCTCCACGGAACCTCAGGACCACCCACCCGGCCTCCTTTTTACCTGAGGCAAATCTCTGCCAGAGAGACTCAAACTCTCCTAGCCGGGCTCTCACACCACTCTGGGGCGGGTTATAATCACCTAGAGCCTAAGCTTCTGAGTCTAGGGGCGCCCTACCTCACCTGGCTGATTACCCACATTTTTAACTCTTCCCTCACCTCTGGAATCATACCTGACATATGGAAGGAGGCCAAGGTTGTCCCGGTGTTTAAGCATGGCGACCCCAAGGAGATAAATAACTACTGCCCCATTGCCATACTCCCTGCTACCAGCAAGCTACTTGAAAAAGCTGTAGCCGGACAAATCTCCCATTACCTGCAGGAGTATGCAGTTCTCTCCCCTGCTCAGCACGGCTTTAGGAAGGGGCATAGCACATCCACCACTATCGCTGTGGTCACCTCCCAGGTCAGAGCCACCACTGATGCTGGTAAACTGACTGGGGCCATCTTTGTCGACCTCTCTAAGGCCTTTGATCGGGTTGACCATAATCTCCTTCTCTCCACCCTACATGGGCAAGGCTTCTCCCCCCGAGCTCTTGACTGGTTCACCAGCTATCTTGGGGGGAGATAACAATTCACCTGTTTTAACCGTGCCCTTTCCAGCCTTTCCCCAGTCAGATGCGGAGTACCCCAAGGGTCCGTTCTTGGTCCCATTCTGTTCTCCCTCTATGTAAACAAACTCCCCTCAGTTACTATCTTCGGGTCTACTACTCTATATGCGGATGACCTGGTACTACTATCTAGCGCCCAGAACCCCATTACCATTGACTCCCAACTCAATTCTGACTTTGGGCGTATCCAAAACTAGCTCATGGGACGCAAGCTTACTGTACATCTTGACAAAACACACGACATGTTATTCGGGTCGGTGGCCAAAACCACATCTTGCCCCTCCCCCCTTGCCATAAACGGGGGGAACAGCTCCCTCCTGCCTGTCCTGAACTCCGCTAGGTACCTAGGAGTGACCCTAGATCCCCAGCTTGATTTCACTGAGCATCTCCAGAACATTTGCAAAGCGTCGAACAGTAAGCTCGGCTTAGCCTACAGGGCCAAGGACTGCCTCACCCCGGCTGCTCGGCTCGCTATAGCCAGAGGGATCCTCCTACCTATGCTCTGCTATGGGCTTGTTGGCTTCGAGCCGGTCCCGAATGCCTCCCTAGCTAAATGGGACACGGCATATAACAATGTCTGTCATTTTGGCCTCTCTGCCCATCGCCTTACGCATTGGAGTGCCCTCTATGCCCGTCTGGAGTGGCTTCCCTCTGATAAACACAGAGCCTTTGTCCTTGGTAGTTTGGTAGACAACATAGTCCGAACTGCTTGCCCTCCAGCACTTGTCCTTCCCTTCCAACACTGCACCCTGGCCTATCAGCTTAGGCCCAGCTCGACTCTTGCTTGCAAGGTCCCTAGGACCCACTCCCTCACCGGGGATCGGGCCTTCTCCGCCTATGCCCCCAGATTCTGGAACTCCCTTCCTGCTCCAGTTTGAGCCACCCCTTCCCACTCCGGCTTCAAAACGTCCCTCTGGAAATTCCTCAAAGGGGCCTCCACCTGTCCTTGTGGAAACGAGTAGCTGCCACCAGCAGCTGCCCGACACCTCTCCCACCACGTAGGTTTTGGCCTCAACCACTTCTCCTCCCCCGCACTTATTTGCTCTTGTGGCCACCCTACTCCCCACCCTCAAGCTGTTCCTGGCCCCCACCTCCCCTCCGAACAGCACCTCCCCCCCCTCCACTGTCTGGGGTCCCCTAATCTTCTAGCTCCCTCTCTTGGGGCACCCGAAAGTCCCTTCACTATTCTCCTGACCTGCCCCCTGGGGTCTGCCACTGGATTGGACAGTACTCCCCCTGCAGCTCGTGCCTGCCTCTGCTGTGGTGCTCCACCAGGTTGGGTTCCTCACCCACTAGCTCTGTGCTGTCCACTGCAACATCTTACTCAACCCCTTGCCCGTTTTCTCGACCGCCACATGGGGTGTCTGCGGATTCAGGCCCCCCCCATTTCAGCCTCCTATACCTGTTGTTCTCCTCACCCCCGCCACAATGTGGGCTTATCGTATTGAGCCTGTAGTTGTACTCATGTTTGTTAGCTCTGACTCTGTACTATTGTCTATATGCTGTACTCTGGCCCCACCTGTGTGTGGGTGAGATTTGTTCTTTGTCTGTGCAATGTACTGTGTACTGTATTCTATCTGGCCTACTTGTAGTTGCGGGCCTGTATGCCACCCTGAATATGTACCATGTTTTCTGTACTGTAACCTCCTGGGTCGCACCTGAAAATAGGCACTTGTTGTCTAGTGTGCTTACCTGGTCAACAAAGACAAATAAATAAATAAATAACCCTCCAGGTTCAGGTCCCAGTCGTGTCCTGCGGTGGCCCAGGTCTCAGTGACTGCTGCCACATCCACCTCTCCCTCAGTTAGCATCACCTGGAGCTCAGGAATTTTATTGCCCAAGCTCCTGGCATTAGCAGGACCCTTCCACCCTTTTCCTATACTTCCATTTCCGATAAGAAACCTATGATTACATATTTTTTAATCACCAAAATTCTATATCCAGAAGTCAGTCCTTCTGATCAGGCATGCAGCTATAGTCACCAGGCCAGGATTAAATGAAAAAAAGCAGGATATTCATCTGCATCAAAGTGCATTCCAGACTTAAAGTTACTTATAATATTGCTAGACTCACGAAGCTTTGTCTAGGACAAATGCACAATTGTTAATTATTTCAAACCATGGGTTGTTTCTCATTAGAAAATATATTTAATTATCATTCAGGTATGTTCCTAGACAAAATTGTACAGTACTTGGTCTAATGCCTGACTGAGTAGTATGTTAGAACATTTTGGAAACTCACTTACTACATTTGGGACTATATCACAGAGTAGATTTACCTTTGAAATTCTATATTTTCCCACCACATCAGGCCAGAATTCATTCACGTCAGGTTTTACCATCTTTTATAATAATTTGCCACTGGACGTTTTGAATTGTAACAGACATTTTTAAGAATGAGCTCAAAACAATTTTGTATGACCAATCAGTCTGCATATGTTATTGCTGTTACTGTTTTTTATATTGCTTGTTTGTGTAAGTAAAGTGAAAATGGGCATTTTCTCATCTGCTTACCAGTATAAAATATAAAAAATGTAATAAAAAAAGGTCAGTGACATAGAAGGTTGCATTCTTGCCTCTGTAGCTGGAAGATCAGAAGGTTATAGGTTTTAATTCTTACACCAGAAACTTAGGCTAAAACCCAGTACTGACAATGTTGTTCAGTGTAGCATGTGAGGTGGGTGTGTGTGTGTGTGGGGGGGAGGGGGGTGCACTGTTAAAGTGTCATCCTTTGGATGAGATGTTAAACCAAGGACCCTTCTACCCATCACTGGTGGCTGCCTTGGTTGAAGTTAAAAATTCCATGGCACTTATCATAAGAGCAAGGGATTTTCTCCAGTGTCCTGACCAACATTCCCCCGGTCAATAAAACAGGCACAATACATGTAACCTGCCCCCCCCCCCCCCAAGATACACCTGGAAATGAGCTGTCACAGCTCAATATACATTTCCTGGTTCAGAATTACAAATAAAGTAATTAAAATTATGGATACCGTGGAAGTCATTGTACAAGTGAAGATGACCCCTGCATCATTGAATATAAGTCCAGCACATTCATGTGTACTGCATACCTTTTAACTCTCTATATAGTCCAGATGGAGTACACTTTTCTATCCTAATACTGTGTATATACATCATGGAGAATATAGATAAAACTGCTATTCTTTATATTACAATAACATTGTTAAATCTTGTGAAATTGTGCTACTTAATAGTTCAGCTATGTTCCTCTTGAAACTATTTCCTACATTTTAATGCATAGACTTTGTTACAATTATTTTATGACTTGCTTACATCCCTAGAACTATACTTTAATAAAAATGTAGAGTGTTTAGATGCTCTATTTGCTTAGGACTGACAAAGAATCATGCTTATCTTGCTATTTTACTGACATTTGATGCTTTATATTTAGCTCTGCTTCTTGTGAGGGCAGTCAGCCTATACTGTACAGTGGTTTGGTGTATAACAGTATCTATTGTACACAGACTAATAGATTTTTGCTATCGCATTTGCTCAAAGGTTCCTCCCAAAAAATTCTGTGAAGAACTGTGGATCACAGATGCTCATTTTCGACTTCATACATGCGATACCCTCACTGCATATGTGGGCATTTGCAATAAGCACAATATCTGTATTAACTGGAGGACACTAAGTAACTGCAGTAAGTACCTTTCTTTGCAGATAATGCCAGTGTAATTTAATATCCTGGCCCCAAGTCTCAGTCACAAGAGACTGTTGCAAAATCACTGTGAAACAATTCTGTGGCAGACACTTGGCAGCGACACCCTCAAGTTATGCTCAGATGGGGCCACGGCAGCCTTCCGTCCAAATGCACATCAGAGTGCACTAGAAAGGGACAGATGAGCACCTGTTGCTGCACTTTTTTGACTGCCCCAAGCTACCTTCTATAAATACTGGCAGTAAGGTAGTCTGAGTACTGTGCAGGTGCATTCCAGCACTGGGGACTGTGACTGTGATTGTCACAGGACTATGCTGGAAATTGGACATGTGTGGGGGATAGTGGAAAGGGATGGTGGGGTACCTCTGGACTACCAGGGATGCTACTGGGCTAGAGTTTGGTCAGCTGCCCATTGGACTACCAGGGCGACTAGTGAGGACAGACTGATGAAATGAGTAATGGGGCCACAGGCAAGGGGATGAGTAACTTTGCCAGACCAGCCCATACAGGAATGTACTGTACATGGTAATGCCTCATGAGCACACATGCACGGCCAGTGTTGTGTACGTCTGCCATGCATGAACCATGTTTTCACAGAGTAACAGCTGGATAGGTTAATTTAAATATCAGGATCAGCATCAGGTTTTCTTCACCCCAGTACAGATAGTCCCTTTCCAGTATAGCAAATGTATGAGTCAGCACAATGGTACACACTCTGCACACAGTTTCTGGTCCATGAATTTTCAACTAAGAAATTGGACCCCTTGTGTTTACCCTATTACAACTTGTCTGCCATGAGGACACAGATGCTTACTGTTCTTGTATATAATGACTAAAAGTAGCTGTAAGATGCCAAAGTTACATAGGTATGTGTGTCATGAAAGAATGTTGTGATGATAAGGCTTTAGATATCATCTCTGTATTTTTTATGTTTGAACTCGATTGGGATTGGATGTGTTAAGGAATCCATGTGCCCAGTTTTCCAAAGACGCATGGCTAGATTGCATGAGCAACTCATTATTAAATGTGTTCCTCAGCCACCTCTTCCTACCCCCTCCTGGTGCTAGTATCTCCAGTTGTTTCTGCTGGGCTAGCAGGTCATGTCTGCATGCTATTCTATGCTACACTTGCTGCACCCATAGTTGGTGTGTGACCTTAGAAAGAGAGGGTGTCGGTATGCATGACAGAGGCTGACATTCTCCACCCCCAACCTCTGAACCACTGGGGAGCAACAGAAGTAACAAGAAGCCAGAAAAAACATATGCATTAGAAAGGGGAATAGGTATGTTGGGGAGACAAATGGGGGTGAGTTGGAGACATATGGATTTGGAAATGCAGACACCATTCATTCCGATCTGGGATTTGCCAAGTTTGTGATTGGAACCTCACATAAATTAGAGCTAGCAAAGGCTCATCCTGGACTTCTCAGATAACCAACCATGGACTTTACATATCTGACAGCAGAAGCTAGCTGAAGGCCAAGTGAGTCACACAGGTGATGCACTCCACTCCTGTGGAGGCAGGTTATGGGCTACATTGAGTTAGCAACCCCTCCCCCCTAAACTTCAGCTGTAAAGGCCGCTGCTTAGTCACCCTTCCAGATGGATAAAAGGTGTAGCCATTATGAATCCCAATCATCCAGGGTAAGGGGCAGGTGGATAAATGGAAAAATCATGGTAAAAATAAAAATAATAATAATGATAAAAATCTGTGATGGGTATATCTAGGGCCAGCGATGGGACCCTGTGCTCAAATGAAATACTTGTAGTGATTTTGCACGAGCACAATTAAAGTAGCCAGTTTGCGTGCTCATGTAGGTGCTGGGTGGGGTAGACTCCTTTACCAGCCCAGGGTTAAAAATGACATGGATGGCTCGAGATGTAACCAAGGTACAAATGCAGAATGGCATTGGGCACCATAGTTTTTCTGATCAAAGCCCAGACTCTTTAATTTATGAATGTGACATCTGCAAACTTCCCATATGTTACCTGGGTTCAGATTTCTACCCTAATCTTATCTTTATGCTGGAACTCTGGAACCCAATAAACCCACGAAATGTGAAATTGCTGAGGTATTGCCATGCTCTTATGTACAGCTGTGAAGTGAAACTTTGTGCAGGATCTATCACATTTGAATTTTTGTGAGATTCATTTCTGCTGTTTTTTTTTTGGTTTTTTTATTAAAGTTTGTGTTTTGTGTTATATACAGCACTGAAATGCCCTTCAGGACAGGAATACCAGCCTTGTGTGTCAACCTGCACAACTAAGACATGTTTAAACAAGGATTATTATGTGGAAGCCTCATGCTCATATTTAAGAGAGGAATGTGTATGTGAAAATGGGACTGTTTTGCATCGCGCTAACGCTAACATCTGTGTGAAAGAGGAAAAATGCGGTCAGTATGCTGCGTCATCATTACATAACAGGATGTTAGAATATAGTAGTTTGAAAATATCACGCTATACTAATGATAGCGCTTAGTCTTGGCATATGCTCTGAATATATTATGTCTTCTGTTTTCATGTCTTTGGATTAAGGTAATGACCTTTACTGTTTTGACTTCTAAAACAGTATTATCTCTGCTTGATTCACTGTAACATAATGACTTAAAATTTATAACTGAGACACCTTACAGTACACATTAGTGTCAGTTATAGTCTTTTGTAAATTGGTTATCTCTTTCATAAAGACAATTGTACAACTGGCATGTGCTTTGTCATAAAATCCAGTGTGTTAAAGTTCCTGAGTATTTAATTGATTAATCTATTTCATAAATTGGATTTCAAAAATCATGAAACCTGACTGGTGAAGAGCCATCTTTAACCATACTGTTATCTCAGCACAACAGCATTGTATAAAGATCCAGCAGCCTCTTAACAGTAAAATAAATGCTAACCACACAACTCTGATTGCTATCACAGACATGGCTGTTACCTTCACTCACTAAAAACCTTCAACTAGACCCTAAAACTAAAACTGCCACAACTGCACATGAGGATTCCTCAATAGTTGCTTTGATCCCATTTAATGCCTCACAGCTAACCACCCTATTTCGTCCAAGACACTGCTGCACTTCTAAACAAGCTTTGCTATAAAATGTCTTTATAGCTGCCGCTTAGCCCAGTTTCAGTTGTTATTTGCATGTGCTAATGTCACTTTTGTCATCTCTGCATAGCTATGTGTATTATCTCGAGTATTGTCTGACTTGACCTGTATTGTAACCTACCTGTACTACATACTATGTATTGTATAATCTCATCTCATTTTATGTATGTATTCTCCCGGGTCGTGCCTGAAAATAGTCAACTTTGGCTAGCACACCTAACCCAGTTAACAAAAACTAACTAAATAAATAAATAAATAAAATTGTTCTTCTACGTCCAGTGGGCCCAGCATCTGGACAACCTGGAGTGTCTCATACAGGTAATTCCCCCTCTTCATCATGCACTTCCCTGGTGGCTGGACCATTCCAACCTCAAGAGAGGATCCCCTTTTCTCTGTCCTCCACCCCTCTTAGTCATAACAATGGCTGCTTCAGCCTCCAGTTTTGGAGCCCATCTCAGGCCCTTCCAGATACAAGGCCTTTGACCCTTCACAAATTGCATTCTTCATAGCAACACTCTGGAGATGAGGGCTGTTCTACTTAGCCTAGAAGACTTCTCTGTCCTTCTCCAGGGTCACCCTCTCTTGGTTCATATAGACAGCATATCAGTAATGTATTACATCAGCAGACAGGGTGGTGTTCATTCTTACCTCTTTGTAGGGAGGCTATGAGCATCTGGCATTGGGTCATGGAACATGATACAGTCTTTATGGCCATGTTTCTGCCCAGCACCCTCAATACTTCAGCAGATTCCCCCGGCAGATTCTTGCCACTCTCCCACAAGTGGGAACTCCTGGACTCCATTACTGATGACCTCTTCGAAAAATGGGGTCACCAGGATAGTGATCTTTTTGCATTCCCAAACAATGAAAAACTGCCACATTTCTGCTTGCTCACTCCAGGACCTGCAGTTTTTTGGTGAGATGTATTGTCATTCTCCTGGAAGTGATGATTCCTCTACATCTTTCCTCCATTCTCCCTGATGCAGAGGGTTCTGGGCAAGTTGAGGGCAGAACCGGCAACCCTGATTCTAGTGGTCCTGTTCTGGCCCAAACATATTTAGTTCCCTGTGCTGCAACAATTGGCAGTGAAGCCTCCTATCATGCTCCCTCTGTAAGCAGAGCTTCTGTCACAAGAGCAGGGTTCTCTGGTAGACTAGGATCTCCAATCCCTGAACCTCCATGCCTGGCTCTTGATGCTGTGGAACTCTCTCACTTTGAATTTCCCCTGTGGTCACAGAAGTTCTGCTGATGGCCCGTAAGCTGTCCATGCAGTACAACTTCTCCCAGAAATGGAAATGTTTCATGATCTGGTGTACCTCCCATCTGCTGGATCCTTTTACGTGTCCACACAGTCATGTTCTGAATTTCTCCTTGTTTCTTTTGGACTCAGGCCTCTGGTACTCCTCAGTAAATGTGAATTTTATTTATTTATTTATGTAATTTTGATAACCAGGTAGGGCCATTGAGACTGGATGATGCCTTTTTCAGGGGCAACCCAGGGGTTAATTACAGAGAGACATAAGCCAGTGTCATAAACATTATACCTTTAGAATACAGCAGTAGACACATTATACAGAGGAGTACAGCATTATTAGTCAACATATTACATAGTCAAATCTTGTCATGACAGAGAGACAACATCTATCATAAATCTAGGACAGCACTGGATGTGCATAGGCAAATTAACAAAAAAGGGGAGGAAGCATATATCTCAGCACAGTAAGGGATCTTTATATGCACTCATCACTGATGGTAAAACAGTTACCCAACTAGAGGTGTCCTGCAGATTCCTCAGAGAAATCCTGCTGCCCCCTTGTCAGTGACCCTGTACTGGTGTGGTACCTTAACATGGATCTGGAGACCTTTATGGCACTTCCCTTTGAATCGGCCTCTACCTGTAAAATGCACCTCCTCTCATGAAAGACACTGTTTCTTGTGGCTGTTACTTCTGCAAGAAGAATTTCCGAACTGCAAGCTGTGGTTGTGGTGCCCCGTACCTCTTTTTCCTCAAGGACTGGATCACCATAAGGACTGATCCTCATTTGCTGTTGAAGGTCATTTCAAATCAGGCACTAAATCAGAGTTGGCATTCTGGTTTAATGTTCAACTCCCGTGGGTAGCAAGGAATGTAGACTCATGCTGGACGGCCGCAGGACACTGCATGGTACCTTGCTCATATTAAGGGTTGTAGGCAATCCTCTAAACTATTTTTATCTTTCATCCCCAGGACAGAGGCTGCCCGGTTTCTAAGCAATGACTGTCCGCATAGTTGGCATCCTGCATAATTTTGTTACTGGAAGTGCAGTAAGCAGCTTCCCAATCTTATTCATCCCACTCCACTCAAGGCATTGCCACTTCCATGGTTTGTTTTCACAATGTGTCAGCTGCTGACATGTGTGCCACTGCCACTTAGAGTACCATTCACACATTTACTAAACATTACAGTCTGGACATCATTTCTTGTAGACATGATAGCTTTGTCCTTACTGTTCTGCAAGGCCTCCTGTCATTGGATCATTTGAACCTTTCTGCTTCCCACGGTGCTTCAGTACCTCTTGGGAATCATTCCCATGGTGTGGCTCAATGGAGACAGATGTCTTTGAGGAAGATAGAGCAGTTACTTACTGAAACAGTAGATCTCTGAGATAACTTCCTCCATTGAGCCACACCTCGCACACCCACCTTCCCCTTTCTCCCCCTCTTCTCAGATGGTTTTAACTGGAAGTCCTGCCTGCTGTTGCATGCTTGTCATTCTTCCTCTGCCCAAATAGGGCAGAATTGATCTCAGGTTTCATATTCTTTCCCATATGCCTGGTTCTGGTTGCCTCAGTCCCTGCCTGTCTGGTAATCTTCTGAGCATGTCTCTGGTAGTGAAATGTAACCTGATGGGGCTTTGCACATTATAAAGGCAGTGACGATGTACACTGACGTGGACGGCCTCAGCTAGGAAAAGTTTATGGGTGGTCCTGATCCCGATGGCTTACAGTTCCATTGGTGTGACTCAATGGAGGATACATAGATACATAAACATTAATGGCAGAAAAAGGCTCGTCAGCCCATTCCAGTCTTCCCAACCTATCCTACTACTCTGCACTGGCCCTAGTGGCCATCCCTTCCCTTTGTTTCTGCCCCCCCTTGACTAATTAATGCTATATGCCTGTCCCCTCCCTGCATGAAGCTGCTTAATGCTTTGGCCAGTACCACTTCCTCCGGCAGCTTGTTCCACGTTCTCATCACTCTGTGGAAAAGTATTTACAGATGTCTGTTTTGAATCTGTCCCTGTGATTTTAAGTGAGTTCCCTCTCACCCTTGTATTTGAACTCAAAGAGAAAAGTTCTTTGGTTTCCACCCTATTTATCCCATGTAGGTACTTGTATGTCTTGATCATGTCAAACCTTTCCCACCTTTTCTTAAGGGTCTAAATGTTCATGTCCTAAAGTTTCTCCTCATATGTCCTGCCCCTTAGTCCGTTGACCATCTTACAGTATGTCAGGAAGATGAGAGTCTTTTGAAGATGTACTGTTAACGATAAGTAGCTGCCCTCATAATCCTCTTACACATACATACATAAATTAAACAAGCATTTCTGAATGCCAGACATGTTTACTTGCATGTGTTTGCAAGCTAGAGCAGCAGCAATATCTCATTTTTCAGTGGGGACTGGCTTTTATGCATTTTACACTGTATTTACACTTGACACTCAACACTGTAACCTCTACATCTCCACCAACTGGTTCCCCTTCCATCACTGTTCTAGCCTCAATGCAGCCCTCCTGTGCAAGAGCCCTTCTAGGACAATTGCCCCTGGTGCACGCAGCCACGTATCACTGATTAAAAACAGGTATGGTACTCAATCCATGGGGTAAAATAAATTGCTCTTGCTGCTCAAGGAAATGTCACTTAGCCAGTGCTCTTTTGCGTACAGGGTAGTCAAAGCTTTGAACTTACTGTCTCCTACAGTGAATCACCCCCTCACCTTCCTAGCCTTCAAGGCCCAAGCCTCTGCCCATTTTCTCCAGAAACTTCACTGTAAGTGTGCAGAGTGGTGTCTGTGAATTCATGGCAATCATGCAATTGTTCCTGCAACTTTGAAGCTTGCTGTTTCCCTCCCTCTGTAACCTGACTCATGCAGTTGTTAACAGCATGTTTATTGCCCCTAACTTTGACTTTGTTACCTGTAAACTATGATGCTTGCTGTTATCTGATATACATTTTCTTTTGTAATCAGCCCAACTTGGACACCTTTGAAAAAGTACACTTGTGCTCAATGGTACTACAAATACAATAAATAAATAAATAAATTTGTATGTATGTATCTGTTTATCTATAGTGCATGGTAGAACGCTGTTCCCCATCAAAATCCATGCCTGGAACAGCCTTGTTGTACGCCCTGTCTACGTCACAATCTTGTGCTGCACTGAGTGCGTCACTGGCGCAGCACAACAAGATTGAATGTCGGAGTGCATGTGCAATGAAGGGGCCACAGCAGTCAGGAGTGGCCAGGAAGTGAACAGTGCTTTAGAAACCACACCTTGGTAAGTAATTTTTCTGCTCTTGATGGGATACTGGAGTCATAATACTAGGAATCAGACTAGGAAAAGGTTAGGCATACAGAGGACCGAGGCCCATATATGTTTGTCTCCAGCATTCTGGTACATTATCCCTTTTTTCTTTTTTTTTTTATAACAAATACTGGTCGAGATTCTGTTTAAATTTTAGAAAATTTGTATTTTCTAACATAAGCCCTGGAAGGGTGTTCCATAACGGAATAATTCTTTGAGTAAAAAGAATCTCCTCTTGTTAGTTTTTGGAAATGTCAATGCTAGTTGGTGGTTGTGACTTCTTAGATTACATTCTCTATAAGTGTAAGACATGCCCATATGTGATACTAGATCAATATCTGTGTGGATTTTGTACATGAATAACAGATCTCCTCTTTTCTTTCTTTGTTCTAATGAAAACAATCCCAGTTCTTTTAGTCGTGTTTCATAGTTCTTATCCCACATGTTGGTAATCAGTTTAGTCGCTCACCTCTGGACTCCCTCAAGTCTATTAACATCCCTTCTAAAGTATGGATTCTACAAAGGTGAACAATAGTCCAAATGTGGCCTCACATACAATCTATAAAGTAGCAAAATACATCCTCTATCTCTTGTAGAGAAACATCTTTTAATACATCCAATAAGTCTATTTGTTCGACTAATAATAGCATTACAATGACTTTCTGCTGTAAGATTGGAATTTATTAATGTGTCTAGATCATTCTGTACCTTTATTATGTCCATTGAGTTTATGGAGGTGTTTTGCATTGGTATTTCCCAGGTGCATAACTACACACTTTGCTACATTGAAGTCCGTCTGGTTTCTAACTGCCCATTCTTCCAATTTTTCTAAATCTTTCCTAACGTTGTAAATATCTTCCTGTGTCTCTACTGGTGATACTATTTTTGCATCATCTGCAAATTTAATTGCAAAACTATTTACATCATTAGTTAAATCTGAAATATAAATGTCAAACAATACTGGACCCATGACAGATCCCTGAGGAATTCCACTACTCACTGGGCATGCATCTGACGTATACCCCCTTATACATACACGTTATGTACGATTGTTTAGCCATTCCTCTACCCAGTCAGTTATAACATTATCAATTCCCAACAATCTCATCTTGTTAATTAGTTGATTATGTGGCATCTTATCAAAGGCTTTGCAGAAATCTAAGTAAATCACATCCAAGGGTATATTATTTTCTAGGGATTTACTAATGTATTCGAAAAAAACTAAATTTCCTGTCAGGCAAGATCTATTTTTTCTAAAGCCGTGTTGAGTTTGATCCCTCAACCCTTTTGTGATTAGATCTTTCTCAAGTCTAATTTTAAGCAAAGCCTCAGAGATGTTTCCTATTATACTGGTTAAACTAATTGGTCTGTAATTTGTTATATCTGATCTATTCCCCTTTTTACATATTGGTGTAATAGTTGCCAATTTCCAGTCATCTGGTACTTCATGTTTTGTTAATGACATATTAAATAATGTATAGAGGGGTTCAACTAACCAATCCTTCAATTCTTTTTTTAATCTTGGGTGGATTTTATCGGGCCCAGGTGATTTATTGATGTTAACCTTTTTCAATTCTACGATAATTTCAGCTCTGGTGATTTCCCATCCATTTATTATATTTGATGCACAGTAGACATTTTTTTTATTAGTTTTAATATTATAAACAGAGCTGAAATATTTATTAAACTCTTCAGCAGTCTCTAGTGGGGCTGTTATTACTTTAGTGTCTATTAATAAAGGTCCGATGTTCCTAGGGGTCAGTTTTTTATTATTAATATAAGAATAAAAACTTTCCCCCATCCTTTATATATGCTAATCTGTATTCATACTTTTTTTCTCAGTTTTTATCCTAGATTTAAACTTTTTCAAAATCTCTTTATACTTCAATCTATTATAATTGTTAGCATCTCTCTTCATATTTTTGTATGCTTTTGCTTTTTGCTTTATTAGTTTATGTATTAAAGGTGTTATCCATGGAGGGATTTTGCCTCTTTTGTTGTATATTTTCCTATTTAGAACAAATTTAGCTTCTGTTTCTAGTAATTTATTTTTAATTTTATTCCAAAGATCATTTGAGGAGCATGGCTCAACATTCCACTTCCAGTTTAGCAAGTCCTGTCTCATATGTTCAAAATTTGCTTTATTGTCATATTTAAATATAGTTTTCCCTATGTCAGGTTTTAATCTTATGTTTACATCAAAAGTTATTGTTGAATGATCACTATTTGAGATTGGAGCTTTTACATAGATATTACTAATTTTGTCTGGAATATCTGTTAGTAGTAAATCTAGAATGTTGTTTTTTCTTGTTGGTAGAGTAATTAATTGGGTCAGGCCATTCATGCATCATATATCCAAAAAGGAATGTTCTTGTTCGTTGCTACCCTTATTTTCTTTCCAGTTTATACCCGGAAAGTTAAAATCGCCCAGTAATATAATCTCTTTAAATTTAGATTTGCTACATATACTGTCATATATTTCTTGTGTAAGTTCAGGACTAGTGTTCGGTGGCCTATAACATAGTTCAATCAATAATTTTGGTTGTGCATCTCCCAATATTTCCACCCATATCATTTCACATGATGAGCTTATCCCTAGGTCAGCACTGTATTTTGCCCTAATATTATCTTTTATAAATAGGGCAACACCTCCCCCTATTTTATCTAGTCTATTTTTATAGAAGGTAGTATAACCAGGCATATTCATGATCCACTCCGATTTGTTGTTCCACCAAGTTTCAGTAACAGCAGCAATGTCTATCTTATCATTATTTAGTATTAACTGAAATTCTTCTAACTTTATGCCATGCAGGCTTCTAGCATTAGTAAAGAGAAATGTTAATCCTTTTTTATAGTTATTGGCCTTGTTTACTGTTGTTTTTGTATGGGCGTTATTATTTTTCATTTGCTTATTTGTGTAGTTATTTTCCCCTTGCCCCTTGTTCCTTAGTTTTTTGAATGGTTTATTTCATTATGTGTGATACATCCAAGCAGTCTTGATCCTTTCCTGCTTAGGTGCAATCCATCGTACTCATATAGTGTAGAACTGTTTTCGAATTTCTCCCATGTTTTTATACAATTTATATTATTTGTAAGGCTCCATCTGCATAGCCAATTGTTAAATGCTTTAATATTTCTTGTTCTTTTAAAGGTTGCCCTTGGTACAGGTAGGACCTCAGATATTATAGGGGTTGTGTTTAAATCTTGTATTGTTTTTATAGCTGTTTCCATATTACAAATGATTTCTCCCACCTCTTGTTTACAGAAATTGTTAATACCCATGTGCAACACTACTGTTTTTGGTGTTTGTACATTTTTTAATATTCCTGGCAGTAGTTTAGTAATGTCATCAATTGTTGCTCCACCATAGCTACAACTTGTCAAATTCTCTTTATTCCCTCTTGTTGTATATCTATCTGTAAATTGGGTGATGGAATCCCCTAATATAAATGTTTGTTTGGGTATCTCAGGACTGGCATTTTTTGAATGATCCATCATGATATGGTTATTATTTGAAGCAACTTGGTTAGATTCATTTTCTGTCCCATGCATTCCTGAATTTGATTCATTCTGTTCTATTTGTACAATGGGGTGGGGGGTTACTTGTTCTGTATTACCTTGGCTTAATTCAATGTTATTACTTTTTTCAGCGTTTTCACTTGTTGGTGATATTAGAATATTGTCTGGCAAGGTTGCACTTTCTATTTCAGTTTCTATGATCGGTGGGTCAAATGTGTTGTACAATGGTACATCAAAGGCCTCTGCTCTTCTTCCCTTTTTTTCTTTGAGTTTTCTATGATTACCCATACACTATAAAATATTATATATGAGTAATCATACACAAATAAGGCAGTTTGGGGATCTCAAGGCTTCCACGGTAATGGCCCTCTCAAGCTGCGCTCTTGAGTTTGCAGGTTACCATGGAAACCTCTTGATCCTACAACTGGCTTGTTGTGTATGATTACTCATACACAATCCTCTCCATCTATCTATCTGTCTACCTATCTATCTATCTATCTGTCTAATACATGGTCCCCATAGGAGCCCATTATCATGTATTTCCCTGTATACCTCACCCAGGAACAGCCAGTCCTGAAGCCCAGTGCCTTCTGGTGATGTCACTACATCCGACGTCAATGGCTCCAAGTCCAACATCACTCACTGCATTTCTGTTTCTGAACTCATTATTTTCCAGCCCCATGTATTATAAAAAAAATGATAGGTAAATGTGATGCATAGGGATATAATTCAGTCACTTTGGGGTGCTAATGAGGTCATAATGCCACTCGCCCTTCAAGTTCATGGCTTATTGACCTCATTAGGACCTCTCAATAAAATTAGATCCCTATACTGTACACCACACTTACCTATCATTTATTATATATATATATATACCTGTGTGTGTGTATATATATTTATAAAATGGGTAAGAAAAATCAGTGAAATCCAAGTTTCCTGATTGGCTAAAATTAATCACATAACCATGCATTATTTCACAATGACCGCAACTCTCCCATTATGACTGCATGTCTGAACTACTTTCCAGCCCTCAGAACCTTATCACCAGCACTAAGATCATTGCACACCTGGCACAGACAGGCTGAGACACACACACACACACGCACACACACACACACACACACACACACACACACACTGTCACCCACAGCCACAACTAAGTATCTATATCAGTCCCACATTCTATAGGATAATCTGGTTGATCCTGCCATAATTTAAACAAAAAAGAAGTAATTAAAAGCAAACTTATCTGGTTGATCCTGCCATTTTCAGACTGTCTTATAGTGTAATCACTTTCACTTTTCCTCCAGTAAAGTAGTGTGACTGAGATGTGTTAATGGATGTAAAGCATGTGGAGCCAGAGGTTTACAGTAAGGAATTCTGCCTTGAAATACTATGTAAAAGAGGTTTTTCATATTAACTTCATTCACCTTTTTGTAAAGAAAGCTGCCGACTGTACACAGAGGAGACCAAGCTTACAGCGAGTGAGTCGGCATCTTCAGAAAAGTACATGCAAGAATAGAAACATGGCTTGCTCACAGCTGGCACATATAGACTGCCACCCACTCACTCACGCTTGAGTCTGATTTTCAGAAGCCACCAACTCGCTCACTCTCCACTCGGTCTCCTTGGTGTGCAGTTGATTACTTCTTTTACAAAAAGGTGAATGAAGTTAATATGAAAAATTACTTTTACATAGTATTTCAAGATGGAATTTCTTATTGTAAACCTCTGGCTCCACATGCTTTACAGCCATTAACACATCTCAATCACGCTACTTTACAAGAGGAAAAGTGAAAGTGATTACATTATAAGGCAGTCTGAAAATGACAGGATTGACCAGATGCATTTTCCAAATGACATTTTTTCTTAAATCATAGCAGGATCAGCCAGATAGCTATCACATTATGGCAGGATCAACCAAATCATCTACTTAAATGAAACAGGTTTTTGTGGCAGATGGGCTACTTTTTGTCCCCCCCCTCAATATTTGTGGCCATTTTATAAGATAGATAACCCACTGCACAGAGTGTGGTCATGCTCTGATATACACACACCTTGGGTGGTTTAACACACTCAGCCTCTGGCCCCGTGTGTTGCAACACAAACAAAGGTGTACATATATTACAGTACAACCGCATGCCTGGCAGTGGGTTATCTGTTGCATATATTTACCCAGGGTAGCACAACTAAGCTACTCTATTTTGGTTTCAGTGGCCCCCAGCCCCATCACTGACCTTCTGAAGGACTTACAGGTTACCCACAACTTACTCAGGACCACAGTGTGGTGGGTGGCCAACTGTGTTGGTTGTGTGAGAGCCTGGGGGGGTGCTGGCTTAGCCAGGCAGCATTTTTATCCTGCCCTTTGATGTTTTTTCCTGGGATGGTGGCATGCAGTAAGGTGGCCGTGCATACGTGTGGTGGCACACATGTGTGATAGACATCCAGTGGCTACCTTTTGCTCCTGGCATTCCCGACTGTGTTGCTGACCAGTATGCAAAAACAATTTCCTCCCCTTCCTGAAGAAGGAGAGCAGTCCTGGGGATGCTCAATCCTTCAGCCAGCAGCTGGCAG
Organism: Neoceratodus forsteri; assembly: GCA_016271365.2. Taxonomy (NCBI): domain Eukaryota; kingdom Metazoa; phylum Chordata; order Ceratodontiformes; family Ceratodontidae; genus Neoceratodus; species Neoceratodus forsteri. Next base: position 1,115,321,907 of record CM028131.1, read on the forward strand.
TGGAACTCCCTATACCCCTGCCTCTGTGCAAAGGCTTGATCTCCCAGGAACAGGGAACCCTAGTCCATCTGGACCTCAAGTCAGCCCACCTCCATGCTTGGCTCCTGAAGATGTAACCATTGTGAGGTTTGGAGTATCTCCCAAGATGGCTGATGTCCTGGTGGCCACTAGAAAACCTTCCACCAGGGCCACCTACTCCATGAAGTGGAAGAGATTTGCTTTGTGGACCACTTTTCATCAGTTGGATCCCTTCAAATGCCCAGTGAACCATATTCTGGAGCATTTATCATCCTTGTCAGATGCAGGACTCCAATACTCTTCCGTTAAAGTATACTTAGCAACCATTTCAGGCTTCCACATGCTTATTGATAGCCATACAGTGGCCCAGCTAGCAGTGGCACATATGTGTTTGAGATGCATCCTACATCTAAAGCCCCGCATCCTCAATCCAGTCCCAGCCTGGGACCTGAATTTTGTGTTGGAGAAACTCATTTTGGCTCTTTTTGAGCCAGCCATGACTTGCAAACTATGCTTCCTTTCTTGGAAAGCATTACTTTTAGTTGCTGTTACTTCTGCTAGAAGGATTTCTGAGCTTCAGGCTCTTATGTGTAAGCCTACTTATCTGATTTTTCATAAAGACAGGGTGTCTTTATGGAACAGCCCTAAGGTAGTGTGGGAGTTTACTTTGAATCAAACTATCCACCTACTAGTTTATTTTCCAGAATATGCCAATCCAGGAGAAGTATTGTTCCATACATTGTATGTACATAGAATACTCAGATATTATGTTCATTGTACAAAGGACTGCAAGAAGTCCTTACAGCTTTTTGTTTCCTTCACCCCTGGAAAAGAGGGTGTACTGGTTTCTAAATAGTGCCTGTCCAAGTGGTTGGCCAACTGTATTACGTTTTGTTACAGGAGGTACAGTAAGGAACTTCCTGGGGTTGTGCGTGGCCGTTCAACCAGATGCACCTCTGCTGCATGTTTCAGGAACATGTCAGCTGCAGACATTTGTGCTGCTGCAACCTAGAGTACTGTCCACACTTTCACTAAACATTAAACACTACAGTCTGGACATTCTCTCTGGAAGAAGGGCGGGCTTTGGCCTGACTGTGCTTCAAGGTCTTCTTTCTTAGGCCTATAGCCTCTAGTCACCCAGACTGGTTCTCTGTCAGAACTGCCTGGGACTCAATCCATAGGTGTGGCCTGATGGCAAGAGATATCCTCGAAGAAGATAGTACAGTTACATAAGAACTTACTGTAACAGTAGCTCTCTGAGAGAATCTCTTGCATCATGCCATGCTGTCCCACCCTCTGTCCCCCTCTTTTTTGAGCTTTTCACTCCTGTCTTCCTTTCCAGCTTGGTGTACCTTCTGCTCTCTACCTCTTTTGGTAGTAGGAACCTTCAGCTCCCTTAGTTCCCCCAGAAAGAGGTCCTCTGAGTATGATCTCTGGTGGAGAACTGAGGAGAGCACGGGGCCACCCACATGTATATGTCCTATAGGATGTCGACATCTGACATTGTCATGGGCAGCCCCTAGTAGACTGCTAGCAAAAAGGTTTCCATGTGGTCCTGGCCCCCTGATGGCTATAGTTCCATATGTGTGGCCTGATGCAAGAGATTCTCTTGAAGATCTACTGTTACTGTAAGTTTTTACATAACTGTACTATTTCTCTAGTGGTGGGATTGGATACCCCAACTGCTGGATGTGAAGGAGGGAATCAGACTTCTCGGAGGCAGGATTGGGCACACCAACTGTTGGACATGAAAGGGGAGGACCAGAGATTTCTTTGGCGAGAAGATTGAGTAGGGGTGTATGAATGCTTATTTTTTTTTTTTGCTATTACTTTTTTCCCCTCTGGCATACCTCGGTCTGCACCCATGTTCACTAGGCAGCCCCCTTGGGTCTCCAGCCACCGTCAGTCATCTGCACTCCAATCAGGATCACCTTAACTCCCGTGCGGCTAACCCCCCACAGTGGGGTGATGGAGAACCCCTCCTTTCCCACCTGTCTGGATCCAGATTTCAGGCACCCCAGAGCTGATGAAATGTCAGATGGCTGTCAGCCACCCGACCAGGCAGCCTCTCCACATTTTTCTTGATTTTCTCTCTAGAACTGGGGGCATGCAATGATGCCAGTGGAGGGGAGTATGCATGCATCCACATGCACTCCCTCCAGGCATCTGCTCCAACTTCTTCCCTTGCTACAGTGTGGCATCCCTATCCCCCAGCCTCCGCCAGGGGGGTGAATGGGCACCGACTGCTGTGGACCCCCCTCCCTGGAGAAAGAGAGCAATCCATTGGATGCTCAATCCTTCTCCTTCCCTGCCAACCCCCGATGACCCGTGCTCGTTCCCGAACACAGGTCACCAGTGTGGCGATAGGTAAGGCGTCCAGCACCTCAGCCCACAGCGCCACCTGACCGGGCTAATGAATGCTTATTTTTAATATTTGCTGAGCATTCATATTCAGGGGTCCCAATTATTCACTGTTTGAGCTTTGTTATTCATTATTAGACTGCTGAAACTGACTGTCAGATTACAAGATCTCCTGAGACTTCCTGTCCAATCAGAGGCCACTTTGGAAGCTCATTGAAGGCAGGTGATGTGACCGAGCTCTTGCAGAAGCTTCAGACAAGAGACACAAACAATTTGAGTGGTTGCAAAGAAAGAATCTACTTCTATCCACTTGTTAAAACTAGAAAACAATCTGAAATTTTGACATTTTTTTTAACCCTCTCTAAATCCCAAGCTAGAGAGTAATTTTTGTCATATTTTTTGTGTGATAAATTATCTTCAGTGTTTCTCAGGAGAACTGATAGTAGTGTTTTTTCCGCTAAATATTAGTTCTGTTTCTGCTCTGCAAGCAAAAGAATTCAGACAGTAACAGCCTGGCTGATAAGGCTTAAAAGAGGCCACTGAGTCAGCAGTTGCAGTTTGCACAGTGCCAGACTATACAGAACATTTCCAATATCAAGTTGTTAAATTTTTTCCATTAAAACCAAACATACTAACCCAAGTGTTTCACTAATAGGGCTTGTAGGAGAGAGTTTGTACTGTTAGTATCATTTTGCTATCCTTTTTATGTTGGTTGTGCTTTCACAAACCAATGTATTGTGGCAACACAGGATTTCAGGGGGGGGGGGTGACACTACCGAGCCGATTGCAGTTCACAAAACCAGGGGCCCGGCAGTCTACCTCAATGACCACTAGGTGTTGTTCTGACGCAATTCTCTGCTGGGTGGTTGAACAGTCAAGCACTTCTAAGGGCCAAAACCGCTTTTATCCGAGAGGGCTTCGGCCTTTGATTTGCATGACTGTTCAGCTCACCCAGCAGATTGGATGCAATCAGCTAGTTAGATAAGTGAGCAAACAGAAACTGAAACCACTTCAAATGGATCTGAAACAAAGTATCACTGCTGTTTCACTTCTTCATTCATAAAAATGTTGACATTCTTTGGCTTGGTAGGCCTACACAAAACTGCAATTAAAGCAGCGGGGACATCGCCCTCTGCACTAGTTTGTACACGGATACCAAGCTTAGCTGTAGATCAAGTCTGTCGACCACCTCCTTTCTTGAAGTAATACAGCATTTATTGTATATATAAAAAAGATGCCTGGAAAAGATGAATAAAAATACTACAATGGGACAGAGGGCCTGCATACTAGACACAGAACAGACTCGCTCCAGCCACCTGAGGTTGCTGTAGAATGTGACATGGCCCTGAACTGAACAACAGCAATGCTGCCAGCTGCTAAGAGCTCCACTGTTTCCAGAGCAAGCTAGGCTGAAATGATGTCACCCGTACGGACTCGCTGTAGAGGGAGTGGTGTAGTACATAGCCCCTGGTAGTTTAGTGTCCCTCCCCATCCTCTAGTGCCCAATCCCCCAGTGTCCTTCCCTGAAATAAAGAAAACTGTCCCTCATCATTTTTTTTTAAACCTGAAAAAAAAAAAGAAAACCATCCATCATTATCCGCTGCACTGTTACCCACCCGGCCAACCCACTGGAGGTCCGTCGCTGTAATCTTCTTTGGACCGCAGACATGTCTTCACTCTTCAAAGCCCAACCGCGAACTGAGGTAAGTGCTTCAATGTATTTCAATGGGGTTTTCAACTTAGTGGCATAACATGACCATTTTGTAATATTTTTGCCCCAGATTTTCAACATACATGTTTTGGGACCCCACCTCATGAACAATGAAGTGACAGTAGTCAATTCTGTCCCAAAAGGGGATTTTGTGATCACTGCGCGAAATCACTTTTCAGGCAGGAGTTGAATATTTTCTCCACCTTTGTTCATAAGGTGGGGTCATAAGAAGGCTATGTTGAAAATTTGGTGTACAAATATTAAAAAAACAGCAAAGTTATGAGCCTGTATTGAAATTTGCAAATGCAGGCTCATAACTTTGGCAATTTTCAATATTTTGACCCCAAATTTTCAACATAGCCATTTCTTCAGAGCACCTCATGAATGTGACAGTGGTCATTTTTCAGATTCTGGCCAAACTGTTTTTTTGCATCCCGAAAGGTGATTTTGCAGTTGCTGCATGAAATCACCTTTTGGGCAGGAGCTGACATATTTCTGTGCACTTGTTCATGAGGTGGGGTCATACGAAGGGTATGTTGATAATTTTGGGCAAAAATATTCACTCCTACCTCCCCACCCAGTGTCACACCCTCAGCTCACTTCTTCTTCTTCCTGCAGGTCACTCCGGATGAGGTATATAATGCACTGGCTACCCTTAACCCAAATAAAGGCAAATGCCCCACTGGGCTGGACTCCAAAATGCTCCACCTATTGGCCCCCACCATAGCTAAACCCCTGACCTCCCTTTCTAACCTATCCTTCTCCCTTGCTGAAGTCCCCTCCGAATGGAAACATTCCACCGTAATCCCCCTTCCCAAGGGTGGGGATGCCTCAATCCCTAGCAACTACTGACCCATCTCCCTTCTACCAATTCTGGCAAAACTACAAGAGCGTCTAGTACTCTCTTGCCTATCACCCTTTCTGGATTCCTCCTCCTCCTTTTTCTCCCCCTACCAGTCTGGCTTTAGGAAATCCCACTCTACCACTACCTCCCTTCTCAGGCTCACTGATGCCATCCTCACTGGGATGGATGCTGGTCACATCACAGCTGCTATTTTCCTCGACCTGGTCAAAGCATTTGACACTGTCTGACACTCACTCCTCCTGACCAAACTCACCAAAGCTGGTCTATCCACCTGGGTCACCAGTTGGTTCCACTCGTACCTCGCAGGCAGGTCCCAAGCCATCAGAATCAGTTCTTCCACCTCATCACCCTTTCCTGTCACCTCAGGGGTACCGCAAGGCTCCATCCTAGGCCCACTCCTGTTCTCCATCTTTGTGAATGACCTGCCTTCTGCCTGCACACACACACACCGCAATCCACATATATGTAGACTACACTGTGCTGTATGCATCTGGCCCTTTGGCCTCAGAGGTTTTGGCCAGACAGCAGCTGGACTTTATTAAGGTCCAGCACTGGCTTTGCAACCAATCAACTCCTCCTCAACGCCAAGAAAACAGTCTCATTAACCTTTGGCACAAGGCAGAAACTCTCAAGGTTACCCTTCCTGATCACATTCCGCACCTTGGAAGTGATGCCCCTGGAGGCCTGCACCTCCTTCAGATACCTTGGGGTCTGGCTTGATCAGCATCTCAACTTTTCTGCACATGTTGACTCCATACTCAAGAAGCTGCACCCCAGGCTTGGTGCATTTTATGGGAAAAGAGGCAGCATCCCTGAACCAGCCCGTATGGCCTTTGTGCAGAAAATGATCCTCCCCGTCTTCGACTATGGCAACGTAATCTACAGTACCAGTCCCAAGTTCACCTTAGCCAGACTGGGCCCTCTTTTCCACTCCTTCTGTTGCTTTGTCCTGGACTGTCCATACTCCACACACCACTGCCCTACACCAATCAATGAGCCTCTCCTCTGTAGATAATCATAGACAGTCCCACTGCGCTAAGATTCCAGCCAAGTTCTGGTCCCAGCTGCTCCCCCCTACCTTGCCACTGCCCTAGCCAACCCCAGCACCCTAGCTTACTCTCTCAGAAACACTGACTCGCGGTCCCTATCTGTCCCACATAGGTCCACTGCTATTGGCCAGGCAGCATTCAGCTACGGCATACCAACACTGTGGAATTCCCTTCCCTGCAAACATTCATCTCTTCTCCTCCCCCCAGCACCTTAACTCCATGCTCCAAGTTCACTTTGCCTCTACCTGCACATGTGTATAAGCAGTCTACAGGCCACAGAGTAACAACACTGTTTAACCAACCCGCGTTTATATCAATGTATTGTTCTACCTATCCGCCTTTATTTTTGGCAATGTATATAAACTGTGCCTGTATCTATTGCTCTCATGCTACTATGTCTTAATACCAGGACCCATTGTTAGCATTATGTACCCGCACTTGTATTATGATGTCATTCTCTGTGTCTATGTCCCCCCTCCCCCAGGACGCATCTGGAATCGAGCAGTAGCTTGCTCAGCATGCCTTCTTGGTTAAATAAATAAATAAATAAATAAATAAATAAATAAATAAATAAATAAAAACAACAAAGTTATGAGCCTGTGTTAAAATTTGTGAACATAGGCTCTTAACCTTGGCAGTTTTCAATATTTTTACCCCAGATTTTCAACATAGCCATTTCTTTTCTTCACAGCACCTCATGAATGTGACAGCTATCATTTTTCAGATCCAGGCCAAAATGTTTTTTTGCATCCCAAAAGGCGATTTCACAATTGCTGCACAAAATCACCTTTTGGGCTGGAGTTGAAATTTTTCTCTGCACTTGTTCATGATGTGGGGTCATACAAAGGGTATGTTGAAAATTTGGGGCAAAAATATTCACAAGCAACAAAGTGATAGAATGAATAGATAGGCCACTGATACAGTACAGGCCTATGGCACATTCATAAGGTGGGAAAATGGGTAGACTGGATGGGCCTAGCGGTCCTTATCTGCCATCAACTTCTATGTTTTCTGTGTTATTATGTGATGAGCCTGCATTGAAATTTGTGAATGCAGGCTCATAACTTTGGCAATTCTCAGTATTTTGACCCCAAATTTTCAACATAGCCATTTCTTCACATCACCTCACGAATGTGACAGCTGTCATTTTTCAGATCTTGGCCAAAATGTTTTTTTGCATCCTGAAAGTTGATTTCACAGTTGCTGTACAAAATCACCTTTCAGGCAGAAGTTGAAATCTTCAAAATGTGGGGTCACAATTTCAAAATAAAAGGTTTAACAAGCAACCAACATTCAACATTGACAGATGCTTGTTTTTGTTGTAATAATTTAGCACACAAATAAAAAGGCTGTCTGCTTTTATGGCTCTTTTTCTATATCTCTTCATTTCATTATTTCATTTTCAAGGAAAGCCTCAAAGGCAAGGCCTCATAGAACATTTTTCCTAAAGTGTCATGTTGGCCTCCTTGAAAGGATTCCCCACCAAGTAGGAGAAAAATATGATTCAGTCAAAATATTTTGGTTGTGTGGCCACCCCAGTGGACCAAGTTCAGGAGGAGCAGAGCTGGGTGGGCACTGTGTGGTGTAACGGGCCCCTGAATGAAAAATAAATATCCCTGCTGTCTCAATGACAGCTGATAGAGACTGAACAGGTTATATTCCATTCCCTGCCTGATCACAGGGCAGGGTATATCCTTGTCTGTTTTGAGAGTACATTCCTATCCGATTACAGTGTATATCCCTGGTGGACAACAGGAGGGGAAAATTCAAAGCAAACAATGTCTTGATTACTAGAATGAAAAGAAAGAGCCAGCCTCGTAGCACTACAGTACCGTCTGTCCTGCTAAGTCCTCCAACTAACTGAGTTTCTGAATGGACCTTGGTCTCTCGGGGGCCAGTCAGGGCAGAGAAGATTAAGCATCCCATGGATGGCTCTTCTCTTGGGAAGTAGAGGCACAGACTGTGTCCCCATGTGTGGCTGCTGCAGTGCACTAGTGTAAGTTAGGTGCTGGGTGGTGGCAGCTGAGCAATGTCAATGTGTGAAAAATGAAAACGAAATGAAAGGATTTTAAAAGAATGATAAAAGTAGGCAGTCTTTTTTTATTTGTGAGATAAGTAATTTGCAAGCCAGAAAGAGCAAAATGAAGAAAGCAGCAAAAACATTCACTTAAACAAGCTGCGTCTGCAAAACGTTGGGTCCATGTGGGAAATGGGAAGCAAGAAGGTTATGGGAATGTTGTTTTTGTAGGCTTTATGCAAAAGTAGATTGGTGAGTGGTGGTGCACTGTGCAGTGTACCCAGTTTCACAGCCTCATTGTTATGAAGTCAGAACATGTGAAGCAAGTTATGATCACTCACTGGATTTTGATTTACCTCACGGCTATTATTTATTTATTTATTTTTACTGTGGTAAGTGGGTAAGTGCACTGGCACCAAGTGCCTTTGTGCCTTTTTCAGTTAACAAAGTGAAAATAAGTAAATTATTTATAATTTAGTTATTATAGCCGTGTTCTGCATTGCTCAGTATCCTTGCTGTTTGAAAGATACATCATAATAGCATGTATTAAAACAGGAAGAGAAGTTACATTTGGGTCAGAAACAGTTAATGTCTTTATATTATAATAAAAGTCTGTGCATTAAACATTGCAAGAAGCAAGTATAGGGAGAAAATACACATGTTAACTATGAAGAAAAACAATCATCAGAAGCAGACTTAAGAGACTATATTTCTATTTTTATGGGGGTAACTCATATTTGTACCCAATTAATGGCAAGTTAAACTTAATGAAAATAAGCTGTTGGATGTGTTCAGGGTCTAGTGTTGAATGACGAGGCTCAACATCACCAGCAGTTTTAAATATCCTATCAGATGGCACACTCATGGGGGGCAACTTAATGTATCTCATAGCCAGTTGCACCAAGTGAGAGGATGAATGCATCTTCTGTGCCCCGTAGCCTAATGGAGCAACCTGAAATGGGTCAAGAGACTCCACGAAATAGCCATTCAAGATATTTTCTGCAGAAAAAGGCTATGACTGTGTCCTCTTCTGTTGCTCTTGATGTAAGGACATACTGACCATTGCCCACTCACTCCCATCACTGCTGCTGTCAGTAACAAGTATTTCCATCTCCACCAGTGGAACCAGATCAGCCAGATGGAATTCCCTTTCTCTCATGACCTTCTGCACCAGCTGCTGGTGTCACCATCCCCCAACCCCCACAGTCAACCGGTGAGGTCATAACACAGCTTTTGTTGAAAATGAATCACTCTGTGGCTATCCATAGCCACGTGAAGGATCTCACTTTTGAACTGGGGATTCAGCATGGTTACAAAAATAGGGCTGCAGCTATCCAACATGTTCGCAAACCTTAAATCCAGTTCAACTTGCAGCTGCTCAACAAGCACATTTGCCCCATCTGGCCTCTCCCTGTTTTATTCTACATCTCTCTCCATGGATACTTACAGCCTATGCACTGCTGGGATCACCTGACTCAGAGTGGCAGTGGTTGCATTTAGATCATGGCTGCTCCTCTCAAATAGCCCAAGTACTCTCACAATGGCATCAGCCAGTGACCAGTCATGGTGGCATAGGACTTCCCCAGTGTCACACCACATTGCCATATCACGAAGTGTGCACTTCTGTTCTAGCAATCTAGACAGCATCAGGTATGATGAATTCCATTTGGTACTGACATCCTGTATCAAGCAATGTTGAGACAGACCAAGATGGTGTTGCACTTCTCTTTGTTGGTTAGAGATGTGACCTCCAGATTCAAGTTGTGGGCAAAACAGTGAATGCTGACAAAATGTCCACAAGCAATGGGTTTCACCATATTTACCTGTTATGAGTGCCAAAAAAAAAAAACAACATGTAGATTGATACCAACTGTCCATTACTGCAGTATGTCTTAAATGAATGCCAGGATGTTCAGTGACGTGTGTGGTCTGTCTCCATTAGCCCAACATTTAGAAAAACAGACCTGGAGTGACTGCCAGGTTGTTGGAGTATGAAGGGAGAGCCAGTGACACAGGGAAAGAATGAAGATTATACAATGGCAAGGAAAGAATCCTGGGCTCTGATTGGTTAATGTTTGCCTGTCACAGCGATGTTATCCCAGTATAACATCACGGGTCTAGTCTCAACACTGTGAACCTCCTGACTGATTACATTGCATTTGCATCTCTTGCATCTTCTCTTAAGAAGCAAAAATATTTTTTCACAATAACAAAAACATCTTTAAAATGATTTTTTTTAATTCTGTATAACAACAAGTCATTCTATAATAGTAATTATGTCCTCCAGGGTGTGTGTCATGGGGAATAACGTCACTTCTCAGGTGTTGGACGCAGTTGGCCTGTAACCTCGTGCCTTACCACCTGAGGCTTGACGTTATCCCAGCACGACACACACTCTGTTGGGCATTATTGCTTAAATCCACAACAGCAGACATAGGGTTTTGTACATACCATTGTACGGTCAAGGAGAGATATGCATGCATGGGGTTTGTACTGCCCCAGATGTCTGAGGTGCAGTGGAAAACCCCACCTACAAGCTCAAAGAGTAATATGGCAACTACCATTTTCACAACCTCATATATTTTTGGCATCAAAGTGCGTGAAATGTGGAACAAGATGGGAGCTGGTACCATGGCTGCAAGTGCTGCAGAAGTCTGCGATAGCCACTGTCTTCCAAAAGTGAAAAGGGTTGCAGATCCAATTCACCTATGAGCTGTGTTATGTGTTGAGTTGTTGGCTGGGATGGATGGTACTTAGTTCTGGCCTGGCATGCTTCCACTGTTGACATTGACTGTGGATGGGGGGATGTTCCATGCTTGTCAGATGATGTGCAGATAGCAAGGGACTGGTGCCTGATGGGAGTGCTTGGGGTGCATGGAGGACTCTTTAATACTGAAGGAGTTGGAGAGGTAGCAGCAGCAGCAGATGCAGAACATTTTTTCCGAAGCAGAAAGTCCTGTGGCATTGCCAGTGCCACCAGTACCACTGCCTTAATTATCACCATGAAATGGGACTGGTGGAACCACAGGCACAGACCCTGATGCTTTAGAACCTTGAGGGTGTTTTACCTTTAGGTGGTTCATTTAGGAGGTGGTTGTTAAATCTGACAGAAAAATCTCCCTGCTTATAGTTGTACTGCACAATGTGTATGCTGCCTTTCTGTTATCCTCTTTTAGTAATGTGAAATGCAACCATACCATGCTTCTACTGCTCCTGACAGCACTCAGACAGCTTGTGTCACTAGTACCACCACCACTCTTTTGGTCTTCACCAGCCTTACTTGTTTGGACCTGCATCTGCAGGCTTTCCTCTGGTGCCACTGGTGCCCCTGCATCCACTGCACTTCACTGTTCAGGCTCGGACTGAGCCTGCTTAACAAGGTGCTGAAGGTAGCCTGCCGAAATTTTTAAGGGGTCGAGGAGCCATATCCTGCTTTCTTCTGCCACTGCAACCTCAAGAGGTTGAGGCTTTTCGGCCACCCAACTTTCTTGCTTTACAGCCCTCAAGGTACTCCTCATACTCTGCCTCATCATCAATACTGCTTAGGTTAGCTTCTTCAGATGATGTGTCAATGAGCAAATCTCTTTTTAGAAAGTACTCAGATCTGGATAAGCGTGTCTCCTCCTTATCTACACTGACAAGTTCGACAGCAGAGAAGACAGGCCAAGAAACAAGAGGGGTCACAGGAGGGGTGGACACAGTACTGGAAATAGTTATGCAACTGGCTGGGGCCCCAGTGGTAGAAGTGGTTGGCATTCCGTAGCAGCATAGGTGGTTGCCATGGTTACATAGGTAGTTGTGGTCTGGGTCACGTAGCAGGAGTGGTCTCGGTCACAGTGGCAGGAGTGATGAGCAGGGCAGGAGTTGCAGCAGAAATTGGGATACTAGTAGTTTCAGTGGATGCGTGGTGGATCAGAGCAGTGGTGGTTATTAGGGAGGATGTCTTCACCCTGGCAGTACTGGTGGTGGTGGCAAGGGATGAAGAGGACACATTCACGTTAGTAGTATCAGTCGCAGTTAATGACAATGTCCTCCTAGCAGCACTACTAGGACTTTGAATGCTACTTTTACTTTTTTTCCCTGGTGTCAGCTGATGCCAGATTGGTACTGCTGGCTCTGCTGTAGTAAAACATAGTTCTGTGCAGCAAATGCACCCTGAGCATTGCTCTGCAGTATGCTCACCACCTCCTGCTGCTTGCTGCTTGCTGTTCTACACCTACTGCAGGTTTGCTGGGTCTACTGGACCAACTATGTTTTCTGGTACTACATCCTGTGTCTCCCATGGTTGTATTACTCACAGAAAGATGTAATTACTATGAAATGTAGTCACTCAAGTCACTGCAGCAATAGTCAGCTGACAAAATAGTTTGGGGCATTGAGGATGGGCTCCTGGAGCCACCAAAGCAGCATTCTGATTGAGTTCTGATGGCCACAATTCATGTGGGTGGGGTTAGTGGGAGTTGGCCAGTAGTTCCCCACTCGGGGTTGGCTCATGGTGGCTGCAGAGTTAAGAGTTGGGGAAACAGCACAGATGCACTGTGGTTGGGATCCTGGTGCTGTATTTGAACATTGGGGGGCTCAATTTTGTAACACTATAGATGGGCTTCTTATTACAACTGAAAGTTTGGAGGCTGGTTGCTCAGAAGTGTAAGAAATGGGATGGGGTCCCAGCGCCACTTTTAACGATGTGAGTGTGAGCACTGCCAGCCCCAGAGTATGGGCTCCAATCAGTGCTACACTGAAGAGCATGGGGGGGGGTCAAAATTGCCAGTTATGAAGTGTATTCAGGATCCCATATCATGATCGTTTAAAATATACCACTGCGCCTGAGCACGAGTGACCCCCCCATTCATAAAGGGTGCAGCAGTATATTCAAAGGTTTCAATGGTGCTAAACGTCCACTAGCATGGCACTGTTTACTGCCTCCAAACCTGGTCTTAACCAGGTGCTATGGCTGCATGCCCCCTCCCCCTACCTGTGTTTAAAACTCATAAGTATTTCCCTGGCGTCTACTGGATCCCTCGCCCCCTTGATTGCCCATGATAGAACACAATATGATATTCCGTGGTGTCTAGTGAACCCCCACAATTGCCCATGATAGAACACAATATGGTATTCCATGGTGTTTAGTGGCCCCCCGCAATCGCCCATGATAGAACACAATATGGCATTCCCTGGTGTCTAGTGGCCCCCCCCCGATCGCCCATGATAGAACACAATATGGTATTCCCTGGTGTCTAATATCTGAAGTATTTCCCTGATAGTCTAGTGGACACCCCACCCCACCAAGAAACAGCCCCCTACCTGCCGACTCATTGAGGACCCACCCCGCACCCCCTTCGCCCTGGTCACCCATCACTGGTTCTGCTCTAAATAAAGAGTGACTGGCACAGCCCTCCCCACCCCTCCTCAACCAGTCAACATTTGACAGTGCCAGAGCTTGATCACTAGACTACCAGAGAAATACTTACGATATTTAAACATGGGCGATGGGGTCCACCAGGAACCATGGAATACCGTATTGTGTTCTGTCATGGGCAATTGGGGGGAAAGGGCCAGTAAACACCAGGGAATACCATATTTGGTTCCTTGATTGGTGATTGGGGGAGGGGGGCCACTAGATATCAGGGAATGTAATACTGTGTTCTGTCACAGGGGATTGCTGGGTGGGTGGGGTCTGCTAGATGCCATGGATGTGCATTTGGTTTGACACAAGACCAGCATGAACACGAAGGGGCTGCATATGGCCCCATAGTGCCTTGCATACCTATACGAACATACAAAAGAAGCCAGCAGATACATGCCAAAATGGTATATCTCATCTTCTCGAAATTGCAGCATGGTTTATTCTACTGCTGCTAAACCCCACCCCTGCTCATTTTCCTCATTTGGGTTGAGCTCTCTTCTTGAGTCAAGCCACTACCACAGTTATTTTGCCCTTGACTCTATCCCAACCCCTTTTGAAGCCGTCCACTGTCTTCTGAGAGACCAGTTCCTCAGGGAGTACATCCCATGCTGCCACCACTTGCTCAGTGAAATAGTGCCTCCTCATCTCCCTTCTGAACCTCCCTCCCTCCAGTTTCATACTGTGCTCCCTTGTGACCCCTCCCTTTTTAGCCAGAACATGTCCTTTGTACCAGGAGTATTTATACCTCTTATGTAGTTAAAGGTCTCAGTCATATCCCCCTGTCCCATCTGTCCTCCAGGAGTACATGTTAAGCTCACTCAGCCTATTCTCGTAGGTCTTCTCCTTCATCCCATTAATCATTTTGGTTGCCCTTCTCTGGTCCCCCTCTAGGAGTTTGATGTTCCTCATCAAGTAGGGATGCCAAAACTGCATGCAGTACTCCAAGTGCGGTCTCGCCAGTGATCTGTACAGTGGCAGGATCACTTCCTCACTCCTTGAGGTGATTCCTTTTGCTATATACCCCAACAACTTGTTTGCCTTAGCAGCTGCCCTTCTGCACTGAACTGTATGATTCATGTTCCCTGTTACCATTACCCCAAAATCCTTTTTTTTCCTCTGTGACCTTCAACCTTTGACCACCTAAATGGTAGCTGTACCTGGGGTTCTTTGACCCTAAGTACATGACTTTACATTTTCCCACATTGAATCCCAGCTACCATGTTTTTGACCACTTTTCCGGCATATCCAAATCTTTTTTGAGCACCTTCTCCTCTTCCTCCTTGTTTACTACTGCACCAATTTTGGTAGCGTCTGTGAACAGGCTCAACTTGCTCTTTACCCCCTCTGCTATATCAGCAATGAAGATGTTAAAGAGTACCAGCCCCAAAACCGAGCCTTGTGGTACCCCACTTGTGATTGCACATGGTGTTGAGAGTTCTCCTCCGACCACCACTCTCTGTTGCCTGTTCTTCAGCCAGCTTGCTTTCCATCCAGTCAGCCTTTTCCCAGCCTCCTGGGACCCCAGTTTGCCCACCAGTCTTCTATGCGGTACCGAGTCAAAGGCCTTGCTAAAGTCCAGGTACAGGATGTCAACTGCCTGGCCTCCATCCAGTGCCCTAGTGACCCAATCGAAGAAACCTATCAGGTTTGTCTAGCAGGATCTCCCTTCAATTAACCCATGCTGCTGGTCATCCTGTAGACCATTCTCCTGCATGAATGTTACTAACCTCTCTTTTATGAAGGTCTCCATCAGTTTAGACACAATGGCTGTGAGGTTGACTGGCCTGTAATTCCCCAGTTCGTCTGTAGGCCCACTCTAATGAATTGGTACCATATAAGCCATCCTCCAATTCATCGGAACACATCCTGTCCTAAGGGAGGTGTTGAAAACATCAGTCAGGGGTATTGCCAGTGCCTTTGCAAGCTCCCTCAGCACCCTAGGGTGTAATCCATCTGGCCCAGGTGCCTTATCAGTATGTATTGATTTCAGGCCCTTGAGTACCCTATCTACTGGGATGTCACAATCAGTTATCCCTCCCTCCCTCACTCCCATCCTTCCCTTTGTCAGTGGGGTTGTTCCATCACTATCCCTTGTAAAAAACAAACAGAAATACTCATTTAGTACCTCAGCCTGTTCAGCACACTTTTCTGTCCACCCTCATCCATTCCTGAATCTAATTATCTGCTGCCTGTGGAGGAGTTGTGGGATAACAGATGGATCAGACACCAAACTTCAGATTCAACACACAATCTCTGTGTGATGGTTATTCAGAATACAGGAAATAAGGTTCAGCAATAGCATATTCCTTCTTCAATACATCAGTTTGCAGCAACAGACTATGAATGTCCTTTCTCTGCACTTAGCCAGCACCTACTGATCTCTGATCTCACTGCCTTTCAGTGAAAACCCTTCATCTCTATGTGGGCCCCGTTTGCTTGGGTAGTGGGGGCTCAAAAGAAAAAAAAAAAAAAGCTAAAAACAAAGAATCTCATTGCAGAAACACTGGAAAAAGGGTTAACCCAAAGGGCATTGGCAACAAATCAAGTTTCAAAGAAATGCAACATCATACATATTTCCATAAGGAAAAGCATCATGGGATATATGCAAATCACCATGACATTTCAGACTTGTTCAGTTTACAGCAATTTATATGCATCTTAAACAGCACAACTAACTTATTTTCTATAATAGTCACTTAGTACTTTTTACCATGATCAAAAACATCTAGTGCCATGGTATTTTAAACATGTACAGGTTTCATAAACATAAGGTATATATACATCAAGGTATTTTATGACATAGTGCTATTACATACTAAATCCAACAACGATAAACACAACCTGTTTTACATGCACTTGGAGGTCACAACAGTAACCTCCCTGTATGAGGACCTGAGAGGGAAAAGGAAAATTAAAGAGGACACCATAGCATAGTCAAGAAAGGGGAAGGGGTGACCATAGGTGGCCAAACTTATGGACTAGAAATTATAAAGGATAGAATGGACTAAGAAATAGAAGAACTGTTGCAACAGATTTAAGAAAAGGTCAGTCCTCAAGAGTGGCAGGAGCTTTCTGTCACACTACCTTACATTTCTTTTTTCCCTGATATACCTAAAAATGTTCTCGCTTTTCCTTATCTTCTGTGTGAGCCTCAGTTCTTTTGAAGGCCTTGGCTGCTCTCACAATCCTGGTCACTTTCCTAGATCTTGCAGCAAGTTCCTCCCCAAAGGGATAATTTGCAGGGTCAGGTTGAATATGGCCCACAGGACCCAAGTACTATCCCAGTTTGGGTAGCACTATCTCCAGTGGGCTCCCCTGTGGGCCATATTCCTCCTTGAGCCATGTCAGCGCAGCACATAGTCACTTTATATTGCACTGGCAAGGTCCCATCTTCAGACGGGTAGCGAGCTCCATCAATATGCACTGTATGAATATAGCTCAGCCTACCATGTCCTATGTGCCATGCAGTGCTACTGGCTGCATGGCAGTATCAGCTGGTTCTGAATATGGGGGGCCTCACACACTTGCATGTGAAAAGACCATTTGAAAAATGTAAACAAATGGTCTGTGCATGCATGGTACT
Organism: Neoceratodus forsteri; assembly: GCA_016271365.2. Taxonomy (NCBI): domain Eukaryota; kingdom Metazoa; phylum Chordata; order Ceratodontiformes; family Ceratodontidae; genus Neoceratodus; species Neoceratodus forsteri. Next base: position 1,115,338,918 of record CM028131.1, read on the forward strand.
TTAAATACTTTTATAAAATGGGGAAAAAATGTTAGCTTCTCTGATTGGTTAAGCACCACTTTTGCCCGTGCCCTTATAGAGCCATATCATGGCAACCTGCACTACATCTAAAGAAACTGATGCTGCACAGCTCTATGTCAAGATTCCCACACTTCCACAATTCAAAATTCAGTTCTGTTCTGCCGAGCTGCCTCAAGTGTTTGCACACTCGCAGAGCGCAGAACATGGCCACGATGACAAAGTGAGACTCACCTCACCACACACAAACTCACTTAGGATGATGATAAAAACATAAAGAAATGAAACTCTGACCTGTACAGTGCATACCAGATTAAATACTGCACACCAGAAAGCAATTCCATTCCGATGAATGAACCGTAGCGGGGTGCCACCACCAAAAGTGTTGAATCATACAGGAAACCTGATCGCCCGTTATGTCCTATATCAGAATATAAGTGGAAAAAAAAACCGAAACCTGCACATCGTTTTTCCTTTCATAAGCGCACTCACTTAGCGAGATAAAGCTGTAAGGCAAGCACACTTTTAAAAGATGCTCTACTGTATGGCATCTGAAAAGGGACACGCTCACCCCCCTAACCGCCAATATAAATTAAAGGAACACTGAATTTCAAAGTGTGCAGAAAAAAAACAACTCAGTGTGTTCCCGAGTGACTGCAGACATGTAACCTGAGCAGTAGGTGGGGACAACGAGGGCACTGGGCAGCACTGCTGGTCAAGCCAAATACAAACTGAAACACAGGACAGTACATAGAGGAACTGTTTTTTCTTTGTTTTACAGTAGCAACTCAAAAAAATGTTTTTTTTTCCAAATTCTTTCTATTTTAACAGCTTTGTTTTAATTTCTACTTGGGGGCCCATTTTATAAGCACAATAAGACACTCTGAGGTGTGGGTTATGGCCTGATAAGAGCACTTCCCAGTGCTAAAGGCACTCGGTCATAATGCACCTGGGACGTGCTCTTATCAGGCCATAACCCACACCTCGTCATGTCTTATTGCTGGCATAGGTTGCTCATTTTAAATAATTTAATTTCAGAGCTACAGAATCTTCACCTCTGGGAAATGCTCCAACAATCTTGAATGAGTTTTTTTGTATTGTATTTTTGTGAGCCACAAAAGCATTTCAACATTGATAATTTCTGCATTTTGACCTCCACTAACTTTTAAACAACTTGGCTGAATTTCAAAATATTTGGAGGACTCAGAGATCTTTTCACCAAAGGTGTGCATGCCTATTTCTAGCTCCCTAGGTCAAAAGACTGCCATGTTACAAGGTTTGGAAAATCAAGCCTGCTTAACCCTAACTAAAGCGGTGCAACCGTGTCATTACTGCACAATATCCTTATCTTCAGTTGTTTGACCATGTTATGGCCGATTTGAGCACATATGCAGTTGCACTGTCACGCAAGTGCAAATCAGATGAAAAAGCAGCTTTACCAGCTTTGAGACGTCATGAGAAAAGTGTTCACATTTTGTAAGCCACATTTTCAATATTAATATTCTGTTTTTCTTGGCTCTGCCAGCTTTGTGATCCCTCAGTCTTGAAATACCTAGTGCAGATATTTAGAAGGGGAACTGCAATATGTGAAAGCACTGCAGACTCACTGACAAACCATGCATTTTTCTTTGTCTCTTAGCTTGCACTGATCACGAAGGAAACCCACACTCTGTGGGAGAGGTTTGGAATGGGTCTAATAAAGGATGCTGCATGTATCAGTGCTTGGAGAATGGAACTGTTGCTGCTGTAGAACCTGATTGCAGTCATATAAGTACACCTGTCTGTGAACGGGAGGGAGAATTTGTCATAAGTATCATTCAAGATGATGCCTGCTGTCCAAGGAAAGTTTGTGGTAAGCTATCTGGCATGCTCAGAGAAATCCCATAGGACACAGTTGTGCAGTAAGCCTGGGTTTTCAAAGCTTTGGATACAGGACTTGCAGCAATTTTTCAGCTGCAGCTGCATCACTGCAAATGTGTCAGAATGTTTGCCTGTGATTATTAAACATTTTGAAGCACTTAAGGCACTTTGCTCACTTTATGGCAGAAAGATGATGCATACATAATTTCTGATGTACAACTTGGGCCCAGGCTACCTGAAAGAGTTCCTTTGTCCTCATGTTCCTGGCTGCCCTCTCTGCTTTTCTGAGTGGGGCCTCCTGAATTTCTCCAGATCAAGACTGAAGCAGTCTGGGAACTTGACACTTGCAGTACCTGGTATCTAGATTTTGCTGCATTGTCAGGTAAGGGAGACTCCCTCGATAGAGAACTTGAAGCAGAGTCATACATTTTATCTGTTTACCTTGGCCTGCTTAGAGTGACAGTTAGCTCACAGCTTGAGAGCTAATCTTCAGTTACATTTGTAGTTATTTATTTTTAGAAAATGGACATGAAAAATAAAGCATGCTGATTGGCTGAAAGCCATGACCAGCCATGCATTTATTTTTCAATATTGCCTGGCAAAAAACAAGTGCCAATTTGGGTGCCCCATTACTTGGGATATCTTTGGGCCACCCCGACTTGTCAAACTGGCTAGCTGCCATTTTATTTTCTCACTTAGCGAGACAGCTGGTGAGTGAGATGGTGACCTGTTGAGCCCCCTCTCTGCGCCGTCTATTTCACTTCAAGTTTAATACATTATTTAAAGACTACTAGCCAGACAATTTAAAAAAGAATGAGGAAACAAAAAAGGAACCAACAATCCAATTGGCTTTACATCACCGGCAGTCAGCAGCGCAGCTTTTCAAATGGCAGCGCATGCCTCTCCTTAGCAACTAAATCCACTTGCACTGCTTGCCCTCGCTGCCTGCCATATGATACACTGTCTCTCTTCTGTAAGTAAATAATAGCCGACTACCAGAAATCACCCCTGCAACAGCAACCTTCACGTCTTTGTAGATATGCAAAGTACCTCTTTTTTTCTGTAGAGTTCTTCTGATGACTTTTGTGTCATCACAGAAACCTGGTGTAATGATAACCATGACTGGGAGATGGCCATATCTGGCTACAACATATTCAGAAGAGACAGGGCAGGTAAGAAGGGAGGAGGAGTGGCACTGTATATGAAAAATGACATAAAGGCCACAGAGATCCAGGAGAAACAAAATGGGGGAGAAATACTGTGGGTTAAGCTGGAAAGGAAAATGGGGGCAGCCAGCCACACAGGTGTGGTCTATAGACCACCAGCCCAGGAGGAAGAAACAGATAGGGAGCTGATGCTAGCTATCCAAAGGATGGCAGACAAGGGTGAGGTAGTGCTGGTTGGAGACCTCAATATTCCAGACATGGACTGGAGCATCCCAGCAGCAGCATCAACTAGGAGCAGATTTATCCTGGACTCCCTTCAGAGTGCCTTCCACAAGCAACTGGTCATGGAACCAACTCAGCAGAAGGCAATACTGGACCTTGTACTCACAAATGGGGACAGTGTGATGGGGGTAACAGTGGGGGAGCACCTGGGGAACAGTGACCACCAGTCATTGTGGTTTGAAATCACAGAAGGAGCAGAACCAAACCACACAAAAACACGTATCCTGGATTTTAGGGGGACAGACTTTGGGAAAATGGGGAGATGCTTGAAAGAGGCATTAAGGGGAATGGGGCAGGAATCAGGGGTTGAGGAACAGTGGGCAGTATTTAAAATGGGGATTACAAGAACAACAGAATTATGCATTAAGCAGGTTAGCAAGGATAAAAGGAAGAGGAGGCAATTATGGCTTTCCAAGGTGGTAGCGGAGAAAGTGAAAGCCAAAAAGATTGCATTCAGGCAATACAAAAAGACACAGGCAGAAGGGGATATGGAGAAGTACCAGGAGAAGCAAAGGGAGGCAGGGAGGTCAGTAAGGGAAGCCAAAGCTCAGAGAGAAGAGCACACTGCAAAATCAGTGGGTAGAGGGGTCAAAACCTTTTACAGGTACATAAGTGAAAAAAGAAAGGCAAATGGAGGGATAGTGAGACTGAAGGGGGAGGACGGGGGCCTCATGGAGGATGACAACAGTAAAGCTGACATATTGAACAAGTATTTCTGCTCAGTCTTTACTGAGGAAGAGGAAGGTAATGTGTCTGAAGGGAGTACAAAGGGTGGGAATGGTGCAGAAATGGACACAAGTCCCTTTACACAAGAAAGGGTCTTGAAGGAACTGGAAGTAATAAGAGTTGATAAAGCAATGGGGCCAGATGGGGTGTACCCCAGGGTCCTTAAAGAGCTAAGAGAGGTGGTGGTTGAACCTCTGGCAATCCTGTTTAGCTGATCACTGGAAACAGGGGAGGTACCCAAAGACTGGAAGACAGCAGATGTAGTCCCCTTATACAAAAGTGGGAACAAAGAGGAAGCGGGGAACTACAGACCAGTCAGCCTCACCTTGGTAGTGGGGAAGATCATAGAAGCACTACTGAAGGAGAGATTGGTGGAACATCTGGTTGTCAATGGACTACAGGACCCAAGGCAGCATGGTTTCACCAGGGGGAGGTCATGTCAGACCAACCTCGTTAAATTTTTTGACTGGGTGACTAGGGAGGTGGATCAGGGGAAGGTAGTGGACATGGTCCATCTGGATTTCAGCAAGGCCTTTGATGCTGTGCCACATAGAAGACTATTACACAAACTGGGGAATATGGGTGTGGGCAGGACAGTAGTGTGCTGGGTAGGTAACTGGCTGGGCAGCAGGACACAGAGGGTGGTGGTAAATGGCTGTCACTCCACAGAGGGAAGAGTGGCCAGTGGGGTACCACAGAGATCAGTGCTGGGACCGGTCCCATTCAACATCTTCATCAGTGACATTGCGCAGGACCTAGAAGGCAGAATTTCACTGTTCGCTGATGACACAAAGCTCTGTAACAGAGTAGACACACCAGAGAGTGTAGACAGAATGAGAAGGGACCTGCAGAAACTTGAAGAATGGTCAGGGGTTTGGCAGTTGAAATTCAACGCAAAGAAGTGCAAGATAATGCATATGGGGCTCAAAAACCCTGGCACAATATATCAGTTGTGGGGTGAGGATATAGCATGCACCATGCAGTAAAGGGATCTTGGGGTTATCATCTCTGATGACCTCAAGGTAGGGAAACAGTGTGAGAAGGCAGCAGGTAAAGCAAATAGGATGCTGGGATGCATAGGCAGGGGCATCACCAGCAGGAAAAAGGAGGTCATAATTCCACTGTACAAGAAACTAGTGAGGCCCCACCTGGAATATGGTGTACAGTTCTGGAGACCTTACTTACATAAGGACATAGACAGGGTAGAGAAAGTTCAGAGGAGGGCAACAAAAATGGTACATGGATTGCATCACAAGTCCTATGAGGACAGGTTGAAGGAACTGAATATGTACTCTCTGGAGGAGAGGAGGGAGAGAGGGGATATGATAGAGACATACAAGCATCTTACAGGGAGGAACAGGGTGCAGGAAGATACTATTTTTAAGCGAAAAAGATGTTTCAGGACTACAGGGCATGGGATGAAGTTGCAGGGAGGACGATTCAAAGGAAATGTGAGGAAGAATTTCTTCACAGAATGGGTGGTGGACAAGTGGAACACCCTGCCAGAGGAAGTGGTGGGGGCTGAAACAATCACAGGATTTAAGAATGCATGGGATAGACATAAAGGAATTCTGGAGGTCAGGGTTAAAGGGCAACAGACTTCTAGGAAAACATAAAGTAAACTTACAAGCTGAAATGGGCAAACTGGGTGGGCCGTAGGTCCTTATCTGCCGACACTGTCTATGTATCTATGTGTCCCATGATTGCATGTGACATGACACCACACCTTGCCCACTCCACAGTTCATCCATTCGCTCCCCGCTAACAATCTGGGTAACCAAAACCATTTTTATCCCCATAGCGTGAGGAGAAAACCCCGGGGGGAGGGGGTTAAAAGTTAAAACTAACAATGCCCTCGGTAGCGCTATAAAAAAGTGACACTACAAGGTAATACAAAAACATATTTCACAAACAGCAGCACCCTCTAGTGGCACTAAACCTGTAAATGGATTATTTTACAGAACATGTTCGTTTTTATTAATATTTTACACTCTTTTTTTTTTTAATGAAATCATTATTTTAAAAAAATGTAAGCCCATTTACTAAGTGCAATAATTTCCTCCAGGGTGGGCGGTATTGGGAAATATCAGACCTTCCAGGGGCTATAAGGCCCTCTGCCTGTGGCATCAGGCCTCATTATGCACCCGGGCGGTCCGGTATTTCCCAATACCGCCCACCCTGTCGGGTATTATTGCTTACATATGGGCTATTTTATTGTTGTGGGGCTAGAACCGATGTTAGTAACATTTGAAGGTATGATCTGCTGCTGCTTATTGTAGTTTTAAGGGCACTCTGAGCCTGTGGGATAGGGAGCCAAATAAATTACATCTGCCACTACTATTACTACTACTACTACCACTACTACTACTCACTACCACTACTACTACTACTACAACACACTCGTGACAGGAAGTTAGACTACATTGTATGTAGTCTGGCTGTCATTTCACAGCCAAATCATGCCACAATTCTTTGATAATCCTGCCCATTGTCTTCAAGGTAGTTTGCTGAAAGCTGGAAATTGTGCTAGTTAACTGGTAGCACTGGCACTCATTTTCTACAGCGGTGGATGCACAAACACAGAAATCCCTCATGTGAACATGTAACCTATATGTCAGTTTTGAATGGCGATCCATTAAAGAACATATTTAAGTAGACTCCCTGCAGGTGCATGACCATGACAGTGCTCCTCCCAGCCGATCACCTAGTCGCCAGCATCCTGTGTCTGCTCTCGAACCTGGGTCACTGGCATGGTAACTCACTGCACTACAGATGGGCCATTTGGTGGCCCCTGTTCTTCTAGTATGTATACATGCCAATTTTTGACTTTTAACTAACTTTTTCATGTCCCTATCTCCTTCTGTGATATTTAATTAAAAGTTAAATATAGGCATAACAAGAACAGCCCTAGTGAAATCAACATTTAGACCCATACATGGCCCTTGGGCTCCAATAAGGATGGAGGAGACCCCTTCATGAATGCGGAAGCTTCTGCACATCTCACATACACATGGTCCCCTACAGAGGCTGGATCCAATCACATTGATGCCATTATGCAGATTGTTGGCTTAACAACTGTAACTGGGGAGTGGGGGTGAGGTTGTAGATCACAATCTGCGCCACACAGGAATGCATCTGTGTGCTCACAGAGGGTGCAGAGGGCATCAATATTATGTCACGGATTGCCCTAATGTAATGCTTACATTCCCTACCAACATGCTACCCCTGACAGTTTCATGGCCAGAAAGGCCCTACTGATGCCCCAGCCCTCTGTGATGGCACTGAGATCTTCACATTTTATATTAAGTTCATTCTTCACATGGGGCTATAGTCACCCTTAGAGGATTGCTTATGGCGGCCATATCCTACAATCCTGTGTTCCGTGTGGAGCAGGACATCCACACTCAAACACCAGCTAGGGCATCTGATTTCATGTTCATTGTCTGGCTATGCTTCACCCTCTGTAATGACCCAGCTCCTGCACGGTCCTCTACAAGCACATATGGAGGGGAACTGGTGGATGTGGATTCAGTTATGGGCAACCAAATACACGGGTGCAGAGTTCTGTACCAGAATACATATGAGTTATGCATATGGAGGCAGTAGAGCATAGTGATTAAGACCACTGAGCTGGAGAACTGGGTTTGAATCCCACAGCCACCACTTGCATACTGTGTGACCATGAGCAAGTCACTTAACTTCCCTGTGCTCCCAGGCCACAACTAGAAAGAAGCCTTGACTTAGTGTGTTTTTCCTGGTCAAAAATAGCAAAATAAAATAAATAGAAAATAAATAAAATATCCCAGCTATACTTCCACATTGATATGGCCTTGAGGCACCTCTTATGGGCCAATGTCTTTCATTTTAGCCCTTTTTTTATACTGACCCGAATCTTCCTGATTTTCAAACATCTGTGTCGGGGCAAATTTATGTGATTACATGACTATGTACACTTGTGAATTGTTTCTGCATTCCCTGTGTGTACAAAATATAATGCAAAAAAATGGCATTGTGTAGGTATAGGAAGATGCATATGCATCATTTTGGCTTCATGTGTAGGGGCATTTTTTTTTTTTTGGCTATGGAGGCCGCTTTTACAGTTAAGGCCAATCCACAGGCAAACAGTGGACAGACTGGGACTCTATTTACTGGTCCTGCTCACCAGTGGGCCACCAGCTATTGAATGGATGTTTGATAGGATTAAATATTAGTTTAACAATGTGCGTATGGGCAACATCTTTATCTGTATAATACAGCTATAAGCAAAGTTATATACCCATTTTTGATATGCAATATAAGGTGTATATTTGACATCCTGCAATATTTACAAATAGAATACACTCAAATAAAGATGCTTTACGTTTATGATATTTATGTTATCAAGTGGCACAACAGTCCATGTGTGCCTGGGAAAATCTGGGATATGAAAAAGAAAACTACCTTGCCATTCATAGTGAATTTGCTTTACAAATTGCTTTACTTCAGGTTAGACTTGTAAGAGTCTTACTCAAGAGTTGATGTGACAGTAAAAATCTGTTTTTGATTATATATTAATGGGCAGACCAAGTTTGAAAAAGGTACTTGAAATGCTCAGAGCAGTAAATGATAGCATTATTGATACAGATTATCTTTCTGAATTGTAACTTTCTGCAGAGTGCAATATAACCATATGTGATGATGACGTTCCGACATGTGAAACTGGTAAAAAACTGGTGATGGAGCACAATCCACTTTCCTGTTGTCCCAAGTATAGATGTGGTGAGTTTTTTGTATGTTTTACTGCTTAAACTGCAATTTTAGAAATTTATAAAAATAATAATGACCCCACAGAAATAAAAGCAGAAGTTACTGTTTAGAAAAGGTGAACAACTGTCAAATTAACTAGCATTTTTAATAATGGAGTATGAGCACTGTCTTAAGGAAGCTGACTCTGCAACTGTTTTGTTTGCATGATAAATAGAGTGTGACCTTGAAGCCTGCCCCGTTACTCCACTCCCTGATTGCAGAGAGGACCAATTCACAGTGGAAGTCAGGCTGGAAGATCCTTGCTGTTTTTCATATTTATGTGGTAAGAGGACATTTTCTCTATGTGTTACTCTTCAGCTTTCAAGTCTTGATCCTGAATAAGAAGAATGTCCCACAAAACTAAAAACTGTAAACTTATGGTATGTGATTTCAGTCTATTTTAGTATTGAAGTCAACATACATTTTTCACAAGTTAATGTGTCCCGTATATAGTTACAATCTATTGCTGTCCCTGTGACCACTTAATGGCACACTGTGGTTTGCAGCCGATCATCCCTGCACTGTTGCTAAAGAGTGCTGGTGGCCTTTGCACAGCTGGTGACAGCCTCCTTTGAACCCCTACCTATAGAACATCTACAGGCTGGTGGAAAGGGGGATCACTGTGCTGCAACTTGATGAGGAAGGGGGCACACCATGGAGAAACTGCTCTCACAAAGGTTTGGTGTTAGGGAGGGAGTACCACTGAACACCAAGAATATACAGATTTACAGGAAGCAGATGGAGGGGGGGTCCACTGGACTGGCAGGCAGAAGGCCCTCTGTGCAGAATAATAGTGTCCTGGCCCTACAGAGGTTCATACGGTAAGTAGGAGAGGCTGGGGGGAGACTTGTAGGCAGCATGACCAATAGCAACAGGGTTGCTGCATGGCACTGCATCATGCAACCATTGCTCTCACTTGCTGTGAGTCAACTGCAGTTATCAATCAATACATTAATGGGTGCAAACTCCATTTCTACCCACTGGTGTCTGAACATCCAATTTCCACAGTGACAGGGTGCCAAGAGACTCCACCTCCCACAACTAATTTGAAAACATAGAAACATTGGAAACATGATGGCAGAAAAAGACTCAAAGTCAATCCAGTCTGCCCAGTGTCGCTACCTTCGTCGTACTGGTCTATAGCCAGATAGGGTAGTTACACCATGTTCATCTCCCCCATTCCCTTATTCAGCTCTCCACCACTACCCCCATCCCCTCCTCTTGCAGAGGGACTACCAGTCCCTTGGCTTTATCCCAGCCTTCCTTAAAACTGTCAATACACCCTGCTTCCATCGCCTCCCTTGGCAGTCCATTCCATTTCTCTGCTACCATCTCTGAGAAGTACAATACTTCCTGATATACTGTAGAGACATAATTTCACATCAGTTGTTCCTCTGTGTATAACAAAAAAGGGCGATGATGCAACAGGGTGAAAGAAAGTCTCCCTTTGTGAATGTGAATGGGGCCCCAGGATTTTTTAGGGCAAATCCCAAAAATGGTGTGGAGTGGCTTAAATTGCTTCTGTCTGTATTTTTGGTCTGCCACTTAATTTCGATTCCTACAAATTCAATCAATGAAAATCAGTCCCTGATAGGTCATTGTAGACTGAACCTATAAGAACTAGGAGCAGCACATATCAGTAGAAACTCCAAAGGACTATGGGAAAATAGCAGGAATCACAGCTGCAGCAAAAAAAATGATGTAATAGCTACAGTATGCCCGTGGCTGCACCAACTTTTGAAGAACAAGAGCTATATTTGCCCAGAAAAGCATGCAACCCATTGTGTGAAAAACTTTGAGGGGCCAACCATCCAAGGTGTTTGGTGTAGTTTGCCTAGAATATTATAGCGTGCATAACACACTGGACTTCCAATAAATATATTTCTCTGTGGAAGTACATTAATTCCAAAGATCACAGTCTGGAAGTATTGCCAGTTATTTTAAAGCAAACATAGCTCTATGCCCAAAACTTGTAAGTGGAATCTGGAAGTTCAATAATTATATCAGAAGAAATTTGTAAGTTTGTTGTAAGCTCCACCACAATACCCCATTTTGGTTTGCTACAGTATGTAGGGGCATGGGTTTCAGGACACAAAACAAGATCAAGTGATCCATCTAGTCTGTTTTGATGCCATCTTTGGCAGATGAACCCTTCATCATAAGATTTGCTCTAGATACCAAGTGTTTGTGTAGACAGTAATGTTGTAGTAAGCAAACATGACAAGGTGTACGGTAATGAGAAATAAATGAACTGTCATGTGACAGATTTTGACCAATCAGATTGCTAGTTTAAGCCAAGCCATTTTATAGTTTGTATTATGATCCTGGCACTGAGAGGGAAAATGGCCTATGGCAGAAACGTCAGGGCATACAAGGTTCAGTAGATCCTCTGGTTCCTCCCAGGCATAAATACATGACTGAGCTGAACACATAACATGTCTTGCAGGCTATGAATATCATCTCCTGATGCTTTTGCAGGCATTGCCTCTGAAAGCAGAGGAGAGTAGGAGTTGGGGTTTATGTGATAATGGCGAAAGCCTAAAGGTGATCGTCGTTATCGCGAAGTCAGAGTGCTGAAAATTAATTTTGGCACTCTGACTCCCATGTGCACAGCAAAATGGCACCGGGAACTTGCTTTTTAATGGTTTATGCAGGGCTGCACCCCACCCCTTAGGGGGTTTTGCCCACACCCCTGCTAAGATTCTCAACTCCAGGGGGTGCATGTTGGGGGTGCAAACATTAAAAATTTGGGCCAGGCGCAACATAAACACGCAAGCGCCTGGACCCAACCCAGCACCCTGCCCACCAACACCACCTCCACCCACCCACCATGCCACACGGGCTAGCTCACCAACCCACCATGGCACCACCCCTCACAATCCCTCCCACCCTTCACTGAGCATGCTCGTTCTCCCCCGTGCGCGTATGTATAGTGACATCCCATCACTATATTCACTGACCTTTCCCCATCTGGCCATCCTACCCTACCCTAGCCCCGATGACATGCGCCGGGGATTGGGTCGCCGTTAATGTAGGTGCCCAATCACCGACGCCCATGTCATGGGCTATCAGGAGTTGCTAGAGGGAAAGTGAAAAGTCTGCAGCACTATAAGAGATAAAAGATGAATGAAAATTAAGTTGCAAACTACACCATTTCTAATTAAATAATGTGTAGTATTAAAGTGTTTAAAAATGTTATGTAATTTTATATACTGATTCAAAAATAGTATTGATATGCTTTTGAATAGTAACAATGCATGTAGAATATCCTGAACACAAAACTGTACCAATAGAATTGATTCTTAATCTGACTCCAAGCTTTCATTTAAACAAAAATGTTTCTTGCCCTAATGGTTTTAAAGTGAGAACTTTCAACAGATAATTTCTTTGAAATGGGATAAATTTGGAACTGCTAGGTCTAGAAACTTATTTTTTTGTTTTACATGAAGGCTTGGAATAAGCTAAGGCCATATTTCAATATATGATATTTCTAACTATTCCATATGTCAATGTAGGAAAATGTAACATGGTTCAAAAAGCTTTCTAAATTCTTTTATTTTTACAAACATAGAAACAGAATTTGTCGGCAGAAAAAGACCACTTGGCCCACCCTGTCTGTGAAATGTTCTCTGCCTAGTCTGTCCCCTCAGACCATAACTGGTCTCTATTAATCCTCCTTCCTCCCCGCTTGTTTTCTGATACACCCCTATGTCTATCCCATGGATGTTTGTAGCCCCCAACTGTTTTTGCTTCCACCACTTTTACTGGAAGTTTGTTCCAGGTGGTATCTCCCTTTCAGTGAAGAAATATTGCCTCACATCTCTCTTAAACCCCATCTGAGTTTCATCACATGCCCCCTGGTCCTGATGCTCCTTTACAAATGAAAGGGTCTTCCCCCCTGCACTCTGTTCACCCCTGTGAGTTAATTGTAGGTATTTATCATGTCACCTTTTTCTCTCCTGTCTTCCAAGGTGTACAATTTGAAATCTCTCAGTCTGTCCTTGTAAGGTTTCTCATGCAACCCCAGTAACATTTTAGTTGCCCTCCTCTGGGCTGCCTCTACCCTGTTTATGTCCTTTCTGAGTTTCAGCATCCAAAACTAGACACAGTACTCCACATGGGGTATCACCAGCAGAGTGATACAATGGCAACACCACCTCCCTCCTCCTGTTGGATATACTCCTCTTTATGCACCCCAGCAGCCCACTAGTCTTACCCACTGCTTTTTCACATTGCCTGCCATCTTGAGGTTGTCAGATATGATAACCCCAAGGTCCTGTTTAGTGACTGTCTGTACCTACCCCAATCATATACTCAGCACCTGGGTTCCTATGCCCTAGGTGCATTATTTTGAACTTTTTAACACTGATACCCAAATGCATTGCTTTAGCCCTATTGCAGATTTTGGTATCATCTGCAAAAAGGCATGCCTTTCCTTCTAGTTCCTCAGCAGTGTCCCTTATGAAGACACTGAAGGGGAACGGTCCCAGTACTGATCCCTACAGCACCCCACTGGTCACTTTGCCATCATTCAGGTGAGTGCCATTTGCCACCACCCTCTCTCTTCTATCTGTTAACCAGTTTCTAACCCAGTTCACCATTTTGGATCTACCACCAGGCCACTCAGTTTCTTTATCAGCCTCTGATGTGGCACAGTGTCAAAGGCCTTGCTGAAATCCAGATAGGTGATGTCTACAGCCTTCCCCTGATCTGTTTCCCTTTTCACCCAGTCAAGGAAGTCCATTAGATTCATTTGGCATGACCTCTCCCCATGAATCTATTCTGCCTGTGGTCTTCCAAGATTTTAGTGGTTGTTCTGTTTAAGAATAAGCATGTTTTTCTGTTTGTATTGTCTGGTAGCCCAGAGTAGGTAGAATACTTCTGGGCAGAACTGAGCACCAGAAGAGCTTAAGATGGCTCCACATTCATTTTTTAAGGAAAATAACTAATAGGCACAATATGGTATTGGTAACTAATGCTCTTACTTTTTTTTTTACAAAAATGATCTCCTAATTCCTTGCCTAGTCTTGTGGGGAATACATAAGGAAAAACACATAACCGAGAGTAGATTAAACTATGTTAGTCCCCCCCCAGTGGGTTCTATAAATAACCAGGGGAGTGGAGTACTCTGAAATGTATAATACCACTTAGAAAATTATTTTAGTTTTGCTGAAAAAATAGAAATGATTGTTTTCTTTCCGTGTGAGAAAAGGGATAAAATAAGTTATCTCACCCCATATGACCAGGTTTTGAACTTTTAGGAAGCTGGATTTGTGAATCCCCATTACATAAGTGGAAATGGCTCTTATTTAGCCTTAGGTCTTATCATTTTTTTCCACTACATGACAGGTGTCCAGATCTGTAAAGATAGCTGCTATTTGAATGTGTTTGTTAAATGTATCTCGAGATCTCACTGTCCCACTACCAATTAAATGATCTTGTCTTAAAAACAAGGGACAACACTGTCACTCTGTGTACTGAGAGTGTTAATATTAAGGAGTATTCCCCTAGAGATATTTAATTTGAAGCCTGGTAGTATTCTTCTTATTAAAGGAAAATGTATCTGCTCCAAGAAAATCAGACAGTTTGTGCCTCTCTAAATCACTTTATTTATTCTCAGTCTGTGAGTCCTGTATTGACCCTATACCAATGTGCAGTGAGGGGGAGATTATTTCTGTCGATCTGAACACCACACATCGTTGTTGCCCTCAGTATTACTGTGGTAAGAGAAATACATTTTCTTCTTTATTGTGACATCTCATCTGCTATTGTAGTCTGCCTTGAAATGCCAGTGACTGTATATTCCTTGGTTATGCAAATACAATTCTAAAAGTAAGGGAGATGATTTTACATCAGAAAAGTGAAATTGGCCAAACTGCAAAGGATTTTCCTGGTAGGTGCATGCTTTTGTACCCATTCTTATCCAACCAGACAGAAGAAAACAATTTTGGTAATTAGCAGTGTGTCCCCCTTAATTGTTACAACAGCAGTATTTATATGAGAAAAACAAAGAAGTGGATCCAGGACTGAGTAATATTTATGTTGCCAAAATTTAGATTCTGGTTGACATCTGGATATCAGATGAGCTAAATTCAATCTTGTATGGTCTTGTTATGATAATTAGTAGACTTACTTGGAGAGCTGAGCAAATGATTTTCTATGGTCAAATGTTTAAGTAATATGTATGTGACATATGTAAATATTTACAGAGTGAACCCTTGACTTCTTTTATATTTAAATATGTTATTTGTATTTGTTGCATTATAAGTAATATTTTTACGTGATTGCCTTTGAATTCTACATAACTTTGTATCTACTTAATTGTAATAAGGACCTCACTGGAAAGGAGCTTGCTCAGTTGAGTCTCCTTTTCATGTTACATGAATAACATGTTTTACTACTACTGCTACTACTGTGTAAGGTAACAGTATCCGAACTCATAAGTAGGTCAGAAATGACCCCTATATTTTCTTTAATTATTTACTTCAGCTATTAGTTTATTATGCACTATTACTCACTCTCTTTCCTCCCAGTTAGGGCCATAATGTCAATTTATATTGTGATAGGTAAAAGTCCACACTACACCACAGCAATCCAATTTAGATATCCAAGAATTAAAATTAAGCAAACTAATTTAGACACCATTAGAACTTTAGAATGAATCCTGTCAAAAAAAATCTCACTTTTAACTCATAATGACATCTAAGAAAATCACTGTTGTTCTTTTACTATCATCTTACTCCGCTGGCTGTTCAAAGATAGCGCCTCTATGTTTTGAATAAAGGACATAAAAGGAAGCCATTCAGTTTTGTACTGTTCAGTCTGCAGCCTAAGCAAGATGGAATGTTTGCCATCGCCTGCAGTTCTTTACATTTTGCAACCTAGTCTGATTGGTTCAGAATAGGTGGCAGTAACTATCTTACGGTGATACATTTGCATGCAGCAACTATGCAGTTGTTATGTAACTTTTTTTTTTAAATTTGTGCTATACTTCTAGAGGATATAAACCTAAGACAACATTAATAAGACAGAGGGCATGGAGGACAGAAAAGATGTTTTTTAGGTGTTGGATAATAGTTGACCAGTATGGGGTAAGCATAGGGCAGTCCCAAAAAATGTGTACATGGATCCCTATTTAGTGGCATTCTCTTCAACACAGATTTGAATAGGTAGTTGCAAAGTGTCTAGTTATTACCAGAGTTTTGAAATAGCATTGTACTATACGCCATTGAAATTCTCTCCCAATTGATGCCGCAGTAGTAGAATGTACTCCTTGATAATCTGTTAACTAGCCTCAAGCAGTAAGTGTTTATTTATTTATTTAGCTTTTGTTGACCAGATAAGTAAACTAGACAAGTTATATGCCTATTTTCAGGTACGAACCGGCAGAGTACAATGAGATACAGATACAATGAGATACAGGTTTATACAGAGAACAACATGACACAAGTTAGGCAGTACACAGAGTCAAAATAGAACCGTGTGAACATAACCAGTAGACAGTAAGCACAGTTAATATATGTACAGGAATATATATATACATAGAGACATCAAGGCTAAGAACAGTACAAATTTACAAGGTATACACGGCTCCGAGCCACAAACAGAGCCACAGTCTGAGTATCTCCTGAAACAGAGAAAAAATACATTATATGCACCTCAGAGTCCAGTTAGACAGGCTGCGTCATTAGGAGCTGCAAGAGGGGTGCCAGGAAGGACATGTGAGTCCAGTACAGGGGACTGGTACTAGCTATGGAGGTCTGGGACACCCACATGCAGAGGAGAGCATCAAGTGATACCACAGGGAGCTCCAGAGGCACGAGTGGGAGGGGGAGGATTGTCCTGTTTCAGCATGCCATTTTTCTTTGATGCAGTCTATATAGTGCAAATCAGAGGACTGTAGGAGCCAATAAAGATCAACAATCAGAACTTTGCGAGAAGGAGTTAGCAGACAAGATGCAAGATATTGCAAATAGGAAGAAGGATGGGCTGTCAGAAGTTGAAAATTTGTCTCTTGGGTCAGAAATAGGAGTGTTGCCAATTTAAAATCCACTTATGAACTGTGACAAATTCAGTTGCTATGCATAGCATTTGTGTAGTGCATACTACATAATTTGCCACAATTGCACAAGTTTTTTGTATGCAAATTGATGCCGCCATGCAGGACCAAATATGCAGCTACAAGTAAAATAGCAATGAGGACAGTCATTAAGTAACACAGAATTTAAATTTAAGAAAACTCTGAGCTCCCACAAAGGGAGAAAGGGGGCACAGCAAGTAAATAAACAGTAAACTTCAAAACAGAAGGTCCATAATCATATGCTCGGACACCATCCCAACAAGAAATGGTGATTGATAAACTGTTCAGAAGCAGTATGTTATTACTTGGAGGCAGAATCAATGTCCTCAGTGTAATTAAGAGACAGAACCATTCACCTCTGGAAAAGTCATGATGCCATTAACAGGCAGTGGAAGTATAGTGTCAACTAAGGTGCTTGGCGGAACTTTATAAAAATCTTGATTACCCATGGCATGTCAAGGAACATAGCACGGGGGAGCCGTTCCTAGTGTACCAAGTCCAAACCATGTAATAAACCCACATGGGAAGCACGATTGTGAAGAAATCATTTCACAGTCAAACAGCTCCATTTAGTGGTGTAAATAAGTATCTGGAAAGAGGGTACACCTGCTCAGATTTAAAACAGTAAACAAAAAGACCTCAAGCACTAGCAATCCAAGTACCTTGACAGTTAGTGGAGACTAACTCCCATATTGAACAAAACCTCAGGGGTTAGTATTGTGGGATCCAGGAGTCTTACTAGGAGCAGACCTTCACTAAGGTTGCTCAGATTTGCTGAAAACCTTTCTGATTAGGATTTCAGATTAATCCAGCACCAATTCAGATCTGAAACTGTTAGACTGGTCAGAATTGGAATCCAAAATCCTAAATCCTAAAATCCTAAATCTATGTATCATGCTATAACTTAATAAACAACATAACTAAGGCAATATGTCAACAACTGAAGGTGTGTAATATTGTGTTATCCTGTAGTGCAGTACTATGCACGATTGACCACAGATCTAATAATTCAAACAATTAAGACTTTTAATAATCCTTGTATTTACCTTATATCTACAGTACATTAGTCACCTACTTGATCTTCATTGTCCAAGGCAGTCTTTAAGTCCATTTTGATGTGATGATGGGTAATCCTACAGCCAGGGATCATGTTTTGATAATGCTCAGAATTATTATTTATTTATTTATCGGAACATCAGTTTACAACCTTTGAGCCAGAGGCTCATTTACAAAGGTACCTTGTCACAGAGAGGACAAAACAAGGCAAACAACATTATTACCATTAGACAGTGCAAGCAACATTTTAACAATAAAACAGTATACAGGAGAATTGTGGGAAACATGCGGACATAGGACAGAGTGCAGTTTTGATATTACAGGAAATTGGCAGAGCACAAGTCAGTTCAGCGGCATCAGAACTGTTACAGAAGAGCATTACAGGATTGGCAGTATACAAGTAGGTACAGGGCGATTTGTACAGTATGCTAACAGAGGCAGAACTAAGCAGAAGAAATCATTATTGAGAAGCAACCCTGACAGCTGCCGAAGGCACTAGTGTGCTGTGTTGCTGTATGTTGTGCGTTATTGCCTGTGAGCTGTGACACATCCTTAAGCTCCTTAGGTTGTGATAACATAGTAGCCTTGGTAGCTGTCAGCCGTGTTGTCTGATGAGTTGATGACCTGTCGCATAGCTTCTGATGTGATAGAAACATAGAAACATAGAATTTGATGGCAGATAAGGACCACTTGGCTCACCTAGTCTGCCCTTTTTCCTACCTACTTTAACACCTCAGACCCTACCTGATATCCGGCTTCTACACCCCCTTCCTTACTTCTAAGGTTCCCTTGTGCTTATCCCATGCCTTCTTGAAACCCATAACAGTTTTTGCCCCCACCACTTCCACTGGGAGTATGTCTTCATAGTAGGTGGAATTGCTTTACTTTTTTTTTTGCCATAATTCTTAAGCTTGTTGTGATGATCATTGATGATCATCAGAGTCAGATTAAGCTGAATTCATCATGTTGTTTGATGTGTTCAGCAGTAGAGGCTGGATGCATGCTGGAGCTCTGCAGATTTTTAATAAGCCAGGTGATGTTGTTGGAGACACTGTTGAATAAATCCAGGTCATGCATGTGTTGTGTCATCATCTGTCTGTCTGTCATTCTTTTTCAATTCTTAATCACCAGCACTGTAGATGAAGGAGGATCAGCAGTGTGCAGTGCAGCCTAATGCTGGAGTTGCTCTGGTGCTGTCTGGCTGTTCTGTTGGTATCTATGCTGGTACAAGAGGCTGAGTTTGTTGTTGCTGCTGGAGGAGGATGCTTTGTTGCTGGAGGAGGATGCTTGGTTGCTGGAGGAGGAGGATGCTTTTGTGCTTGAGGAGGATGCTTTGGTGCTGCTGGATGCTTGCTGCTGTCAGTGGTTATACCTGTAGAAGAGGGAGACACAAGACCTGGAATATTGCCATGATATGCCTGTGGATGGTAATGGACATTAGTTGTGATGCAAGAGGAGGAGGTAGCTTTTGTGCTGGAGGAGGAGACTTTGTTCAGGTGCTGGAACTGGAGGCTTTGATGCTGGAGGAGGCTTGGTGCCCCACTGGCATTTGCTATGCCTGTATGACATGGAGATACAAGGGGACAGGAAAAGACAGTTTTAGTCATGGGACACTAAGAGCCTGCAGGACTGCCATGACATGCCTGTGGAGGGATGCGGACATTAGCAGCTAAATGTGCTGACTCACTGTGAGAGACACTCACCAGTGTAGCAAGCAAACAAGGCATCGGGTACACCCTGGTGCTGGAGGAGAGAAGGCTTTATTGCTGGAGGAGTCTTGGTGGTGCTGGTGTCACTGCTGTCAATGGTTATACTTGCATAGCAGGGAAATACAAGGGGAAAGGAAAAGACCATTTTATTCATGGGGCACTTTCAGCCTGGACCACTTCCATTATATGTTTGTGGATGGAAACAGACATTAGATGGATAGTAGCACTGGCTAAGTGTGCTGGCTTTCTGTTTGAGATACTTACCATCACAGCAGACAAAGATGCATATCAGGTTACACCCTAGTGTGAAAGGGTGCTTTGACACTGGCTTGCTGGCTGCCTGGCTCTGCCAGAGGCTACACTGGTACAAGATGCTGGGTTTGTTTGCAGTGCTTGAAGATAATGCTTTGGTGCTGGAGGAGGAGTATTTGGTACTGGTTTGCTGTTATTGATGGTGTTGTCTGGCACATGACACCTGGTTTCTGTCAAACCATTCATTTTCCTTGTCTGGCTTGTTGTCAATGGGAATGGGTGCTATGCTGACACAAGAGGTCATGATGCTGGAGAAAAGTTCATTTTTGCAAGCTGGCAGACTTTGGCTGGATGGTGTCTGGCTTTTTTAGTGGTTACCGACATTGACCAGCTACTACACTGGCCAAGGAGGCCTGGTTAGGGGCCAGTGCTGCCTGATGCTAGACTCTGGA
Source organism: Neoceratodus forsteri (assembly GCA_016271365.2). Classification (NCBI taxonomy): domain Eukaryota; kingdom Metazoa; phylum Chordata; order Ceratodontiformes; family Ceratodontidae; genus Neoceratodus; species Neoceratodus forsteri. The sequence goes on from CM028131.1 coordinate 1,115,359,304, forward strand.
GGATGGGTGGGTGGCTTTGGCTGGGTGGTGGTCGGCTTTTTAAGTGGCTGCTGGCATTGTTCAGCTGCTATGCTGGACCAAGAGTCTGCAATAGAGTCTGGTGCTAGCTGGTGCTGGATTCTAAAGGATGGGTGATGGGGCTTGGCTTGCTGGTGGCTGGCTTTGGCTTGCTGCTGACTGACATTTTAAGTGGTTGCCAGCATTGTCTGGCTGCTGTGCTGGCCCAAGACTCTGGGTTAGAGTCTGGTGCTGGAGGCTGTACGATGGCAAGCTGGCTTTGGCTTGCTGGTGGCTGACTGTGGCTGGTTGGTGGCTGGCTTCTTGAGTGTTGCCAGAACTGACTGGCTGCTGTGCTGGTCCAAGAGTCTGGGTTAGAGTCTAGTGCTGGCTGGTGCCGGAGGATGGATGGCTGGCTTTGGCTTGCTGTTGGTTGGCTTTGGCTTGCTAGTGGCTGACTTCTTAAATGGTTGACATCATTGTCTGGCAGTTACGCTGGCCCAAGAGTCCAGGTTAGAGTCTGGTGCTGGATTCTGGAGGATGGTTGACTGACTTTGCCTTGCTGGTGAATGGCTTTGCCTGGGTGGTGAATGGCTTTTTGAGTGGTTGCCAGAACTGAACAGCTGCTACACTGGCCAAGAGTCCAGGTCAGAGTCTGGTGCTGGCTGGTACTGGAGGATGGGTGGCTGGCTTTGGCTGGCTGGTGGCTGGCATTTTTGTGTGATTGCCAGAACTGACCAGTTGCTACACTGGCCAAGAGTCTGGGTCAGATGTCTGGAGCTGGCTAGTGCTGGAGGCTTGAGGATGGGTGGCTGAGTCTGACTTGCTGGTCACTGGCTTTGGCTTGCTGGTGGCTGGCATTTTGAATGGTTGCCAGCATTGATCAGCTGCTAAGTTGACCCAAGAGTCTGAGTTAAAGTGTGGTTCTGGCTGGCTCTGAGGACTGGCTGGTGCTGGTTTGAAAGCACTAATTGGTAGCTACTACCACAGGGTTACATGCTGGTGCCAGAGACTGGATTGCTGGTTGCTGCTAGTTTGAGACAAAATGATTATTCACTGTAATAACAATGGATACTGGTGTGACATCAATTATGAAAAGCCACATACCAAAAAAAAAACACATGAAAGAAATTAACATAATTACATCAATACTTTCGTACAATACTAATCAATGTTTAATCCGAAGATAAAGTGGCTTCCATACCACAGAAAGACCTTAGACTACAATCACACTTACCTTACATACTACAGACCATTGCAGAACAATTACAGATCAATTTATTACTTTTACTACATAGTTGTTTAATCACCCACCTTGTGGAATCCACCACAGTCAGCATTCAGCAAGTTAAATGAAATTTTGGATCTATTTTATAACAGAAAACGCAGGTGTCTATTGATGACACAGTAAAAACACTTTCAACATTTGACTCACGGCACTGACCACTTCGTCATCACTGATAGTCTAGTGTCCTGCCTCCATCACTCCAACCCTACCTCACCCAATCCAGGTTATATCAGTCACCCTATCCATGTCTTCAGGTATAGTTCTACTGTTAAGATTTTTTATTAAACAAATGCAACTCAGACAGGTGACTGTATGAGAACACATTGCTGAGTAGAGAGACATTCATTTTATGGAGTAAGGTGTATGTATAAAGCACTAAGCTTTATTCAAGGGACTAGTTCATCTCACACTGTGCTGACAGCCTCACATACTAGTGTGTGATTGTTTGCACTATGTGTGCAATGTGCATAAAATGTAATTATTATCATTTACTGTAGCACGGTATATCATTATTCTGCTGATTCTGCAAAGTTCTAAGATGACATTTAATGAAAAAACCCTACATATTCTTGCAGTGGAGATCTCAGAACAGGGATGCAGCACTGTGAGATTCAATAACGTGCAGCACACAGTAGTCTCTCAACCTTTGTGTGCTGCTCCCACTGTTCAGCTCCTCACACGTTTAACTAAACACAGTCACCAAGAAATGTAATCACATAAATCATCAGAATATGCCTGATACAAAAATCTACTATACTTAATATACTCCAGTAAACAATAATGTGCAGGGACAAACCTTACAATTCAGGTATGTGGTTCATATAGTGCTGAATGTTCCTTACTGTAATACCAAACTGGAAAAAGAAAACATGTAGTAGTGATGTTAAAGTGGCTCAGCACTGTTAATAATACTATAATAACTTAGATTTGGTTGTTACCCCACTGGGGGCTGCAAGGTCTGTGGGTGTGGTGTCCGTGGACTTGTCAAAAGCCTTTGATCTTGTAAATCATAGAATCTTATTGGACATCCTAAAAAATATGGGGGTGGCAACTGAACCATGTCAGTGGTTTCGTTCCTATTTAGCTGACAGAACTCAGGTAGTTAGCATAAATTGAGTCAGTTCAGAACCATTGCATATTACATGAGGGGTACCCCAGGGATCAATTATGGATCCCCTATTATTTATTACATACATAAATAGTCTGCCTACTCATATAAAAAATTCTTCCATTCAATTATACACAGATGACACAATTTTGATTGCAGAGGGAAGTTACCCAGAGGAAGCGGAAGATATACTTCAGAATGACTTTCTAGCTATGCAAGAATATTTTTCTTCACTAGGTCTGGTAATAAATAATAAAAAAAACTCAAACAAGGTTTTTTTCTCCAAAGCAAATTAAAAATAAATTGAATCCTAAACTTGAGGTAAAAAACAGAGAAGGGAAATTCTAATTCAAACTGGGGTTTATAAATACCTGGGGCTCTGCTTTGACCTGCATTTAACTTTCGAACACCATATGAAAGAATTAGTAAAAAAAAATAAAAAAATCAAGGTTCGATTAGGGGTAGCAAGGCGAATATCCCACTGTACAACTAAGGAAGTGCATCTAACCACAGTGAATCAGTTAATATTACCGGTAATGGATTACGGAAGTCACCTATATTGTCACACAAATAAACAACAACTGATGAAGTTAGGTATAGTCTTTAATAGACTGGTAAGATACATACTGAAATGAAAATTTAGCACTCACCATTGTATTATGTATATTTCCCTTGGTTGGAGCCTGCTAGATAGAAGAAGGAAATGCATTTGGGCAAATCATGTATGGGGGATTCTTAAAAACAACATACTGAATGGTTTAATAGGGAAGTTGCAAAAACCCAAACATGGTCTCAACTTGATGAAAAAAGGGGCCAGAGAATTGGTATTACCAAAGATAATTGAGAAATTTGCTACTTTGACATTTCAATACAAAGCAGTTCTTTGTTGGAATCAACTTCCTCAATATCTTAGAGATCTAAATATGTCACCAAATACATTTAAAACAGCAATACTGCAGGAACTGAATTATCGTTGTGGATGTAATGGTGAAGTTTTGGATAGTGACCATCAATTTATACTGCTGAAAGTATGTTTGTTATATGTATTTTATAATAACTTCTTGTGAAGTGATTGTTTGTAATGTATGTTATATGTGTGTATATTTATTTTGTAACTTACAAACAGGTGCACCTTGTGAAAAGGGCATGCATAGCCCTAATGGTGTTATCACTGTATAAATAAATTTTACTACAACTACTAACTGGTGAGCATTTTTACCCTAAGGAAACCCAGTCTGTAATCTGCCGTTATTTATTTTATTTATTTATTTATTTTAGTCTTTGGTAACCAGGTAAGGCCCACTAGGCACAAGTGCTTGTTTTCAGGGATGACCTGGGAGCACTAGGTGGTTATAACAGCAAACATGCACCAAATATCCCTCGCTCCCTCGCTCCACGCATGCGCAAGCTGTCCGTCTTCCCATTGTCGCACTGAACAATGCACTGCCACTTGCTCTCGGAGGTAAGTAAATCTTAAAAAAAAAAATGACATGACTGTCAGAATGGAAACTTTCTGAGCCCCATCTATTATTTAAAACTGCTTAGTTGAATTTTTAAAAATGAAAACGAAATCAAAAAAGCAGCTACAACAGCCATGGACCACGCTTAAACCAAACCGTGACTGAACAGGAATGTTCTATTTTTATATAATTGCCATGGTGAAAAATGATCCCAACAATTATATAAAATAAATTAGATAATATTAAAACTTGAATTTTACACACCCTCAGTGTTGGATGCTTAGAGAACCTCTCAAGCTTTGTTCTTGGGGTTTATGTATCATCCAACACCTCGGGTATGTGTAAAATTCTCATTTTGCACAGCACCCCATGTATTATTCTATATATAATGTCCACAGACTCTGCAGTGACAGTGAGGAATGTGGTTTTGCTGTGTGAGCACATTCAGGTTGTAATGTGTGTGACCATTCCACAGAGGATGAGAGGATAATGTGTCCAGTGGACTGCTCTCATTTAACAAGTGCCTCAGTGTGGCTCACTGGTGCAGCTGTAGTGTTAGTGCTTGTGACACTGATGACCCAGGTTTGGGAACAAGACCAGAGCATCAGAAGGCTGGCTGGGGAGAGGCAGGATGAGAATTGCATGGACTGCTGTCCTCCTCCGAGGTGGGGGCCATGAACTCCTGATGCTGTAGTGACAGCCAGTGGAGACTGGGTGTATGCAGGTCTGGACCACGCAAAAAAGGGGCAGAGGTGATGGCAGATATCTGTGAGACTTGCATGGGAGTATGAATGTCCACATGCTGACATCATTGCACATCCACACCTCCAGAGGAAACCATGAAAAAGGAGAAAACCCTCTGGTAGGTGCAAAATGAAGCCTGGGATCCATGGACCCTCCACACAGCCGAAATGAACACACATAAGTCTTGACTGGGGCTCAAAGAGTGATCTCAGTCTATCCCTGAGGTCAGCCCCTCTGTGAGGGGAAAGTCACAATCCTCCCAGACTGGGCAGTAGTGGGAGTGTCAGGAGTGTGGGTGGAAAAGGAGGTCTGTGGGCTGATATTGGGGTACATCCGCATCCTGGCCAGGAGAGCCATAAATAGGCTTGGAAAAAAAAACCTAGTGGCCTCAGCCCACCATGCCTCTGGACAGGCATACATTGCCAGTGCCACCAATAGAGGTGTCTTGGTATTGGCATGGCTCTGGGTTGGGCAACATAGGCTGTATATGTACAGATTATGGAGCAGTGTGTGTGTGTGTGTGCAGACGCACTGCAATGAAAATGCCACCATGTCCAGGGAAGCGAGAAACCAGAAAGGAAGTACAGAGGAATAAAAAACAAATCATGTACACAATTTCATGAATGCACCAGCACCCTTAAATCTCCTGAGTGCTCTGGAAGGTTATGGAGGACTGTAGGGCCCCTGCAACCTTCAGTGCATTCTGAAGGGAGGAGTAGAGAGGTGGTGGCAAGATGTGGAGGTACCTTGAAGGGTGATTCCAACCAAATATGTATCAGTCTTTTTAAATCCCCCAGCTCCAATCAATTAACAGTTGTGCACTCAAGCAGACTAGATAGACCATTAAGGCCTGTTTCTGCTGGTAAACTTGCATGTTTGTAAATATACCAAACTGCCTCATCTTCCTCATCATTCCATCCTGCCTCTTATGTCTGCCTCCTGATGCTGAACTGTCATACACTAGGTTGATAGTTGATGGAGAAGGTGATTGTGAAAGTCATGTATATTCATCATTAGGGACGTGAGCATTTCAATGTTTCCAATGTTGAGGTGTGGACTACTGTGACTCACAATTACACCAGCAGCACTGAATACTGTACATGTTCCAACTGATCACTTGAGCTTGGGTATGAAAGATAGTAGAGTGCCAGCCTCCACAGTTCAGGCAATACATTCATCTTAGAATGCCAGTATTTAGGTGGTCAGAACCTCTGCGAATACTGGATGATCCAGAAAGTTCACACATGAACCATGCACAAGGTAATAGTGGTGCTTTCAGCTAAACAAATGATAGTGCCAATAAGCTGAAGCACACACATACCCCAATAATAACCGGACCCAGAGCTTCTTTAACAAATTTTATTGCACCAACAGCTCCACCTGACCGCGTTTCGGACAAAGGTCCTTTATCAAAGGCTAAAAACATTATGAACACACATTTCAGTTAAATAACAAATCACCTATTACATCATAGTGATGAAATACAAAATCATTGGTTCAACAATAATTAAACACAATCACCCTTAAAACTATGATTAAATATTAAAGACATATCCATAAAACATCAATGATTAAACTATCAAACATCAAATAAAAAATTTGAAAATTTTAAATGCTCATTTGTACCATGTAAATAATCAACAAATTATTCAAGCATTTTTGCATCTCCTTTCCAAATTAATATGATGTCGTCTATAAAGCGTTTCCACAGCAACACATTATAAAAAAAGAGGTTGCTGTGGTTGTTAAAGATGACATCATATTCCCACTGGCCCACATATAAATTGGTTTCTGATGGTGCACAGGTAGCCCCCATTGCAGGGGTTATTTATTTAGCAAAGTGCAGTTGTGGAGCATTTTATGTTGGCAAAACAGAAAGAGCCTTTAAGATCAGAGTATTGGAACATGTTCAAGCTATTAATAAACATGATTTGACTTATGCGACAGCAGCGCATGTCTTTGAGAATAAAGAAAAACTGGAAATACATGACTTTAAATTTGTAGGCATTGAAAAAGTCTTCCATGGTCCGAGAGGCAGTAATTACCGCAATAAAATTTTGAGAAAGGAAAATGAATGGATTTTGCGATTAAATGCATATAAAAAAACTGGGTATTAATGCACATTTGGAGCTGAAACCATATCTGGAATGTAGATAGAATTATTTATAATAAGAAGATGTTTAATCCAGTAGAACTGGTAGTATAAATATGCATATAAATTGTTATTTGATGTTTGATAGTTTAATCTTTGATGTTTTATGGATATGTCTTTGATATTTAATCAAAATATTGGTGTTATGATGATGTTATTAAAACATGATGGTGTTTAATTATTGTTGAACCAATGATTTTGTATTTCGTCACGGTAATGTAATAGGTGATTTGTTATTTAACTGAGGTGTGTGTTCATAATGTTTTTAGCCTTTGATAAAGGACCTTTGTCCGAAATGCGTCAGGTGGAGCTGGTGGTGCAATAAAATTTGTTAAAGAAGCTCTGGGTCCGGTTATTTTTGGGGTATGTGTGTGCTTCAGCTTATTGGCACTATGATCCAGAAAGCACTCGATAATCTGTGTGTCAATGTCCAACGAACTTCTATTGGGATACTGATGCTTAAGTTGATGTCATGAGCTCCATCATTGTTATCCAATCCATCACTGATGCACAAGATTCCAACTAACCTTGATCTCCTTCAATGACAGAATTTTACACCAAAATAATGTCCTCTGTTAATGGTTCTTTCTCATTTGGGTCTGTGCATCTTGGCGTAGCAGGCAAGTGCATCAGTTTTTCCCAAAGAACATCCTTCCGGAATTCAATGTCTGCATCATGTGAAAGTATCTTGGACATCTGGTGCTCGATTTTTAAAGGACCCCAAAGATTGACACAAGCTGTGCAAACAGCAGCATGCGTTGATCACCAGTGCAACAGGGGCCCTGCACCTGATTTTAGTACAGGTGGGATCCTGGTGCACAGTCCCCTGGTCGGTGCATCTACTCCCATGCACCACACAGAAGGTTCACAGGAGGGCATTGCTGCAAGCTGCAGGATGGTCCTCCGCCATAGTGACTGGTGCAAATGCTGCAGGTTGCATGGCATGGTGGCTACCAGCAGTCACAGGGGGGTGTACAGTGGGAAATAGGTGAGTGGGGGTAGCAGACACTGAAGGCCATAGGCCATGCCAGGCAGGGTCACCACCAGGACCAGGATGTGCAGAATGGCCACAGGAATGGCTTGGGGGGGCTCTGGAGTATAGCTGGGAGTTTTGGGGGGTGGCAAACAGCTGCAAGCCGTGGTAGGACTGTGGCAGGGGGCACAATAGGGAGCAAGTTGGCAGCCAGCCTTGATAGCCAGGGAATGCTTGGTATGACCCCAGGTGGTGGGAGCACCTGTCCTGGACCTGCAGTGGTCCAATGCCATACCCACACCTTGTGGCAAGATGGTGGGTGCTACCTTGGGCTTTCTTCGGTGAGCATGAGGGCTCAACTCTTATGGCTGGTCTAACTGCCAGGGCCATGCACCCTTTAGGAGGGGCTTGCAGAATCCCAGTGTAGGGGATACTGCAGCTCTGCCCCAGCACAAACTCCCTTCCACCATGTTGCACCACTACAGCTGTTGCAAGGATGATGCAAGCCTGGTTGGCACAGGTGGTCCCCAGGACAGTGCAGGCTGCCTTGGAAAATCAGGACTGGCACAAGGTGCAGCACAAGGAGCCCCTTTTACCATTTCTCCTTGACTCAAGCCCCCTTGTGCCAGTCCTGACCTTTGAAAATTGAGTCCCTGGTCTTTAAAATTAGGTTCCAGCATGGAGGAAAGCACATACTGTTCCTTGTAAAACAGTTCCTGAAGATGGCTGTTATTGGCCAAGGTTTGAAGTAGTGATTCAGTTTAACAGTTTTTATTATTTGTGATAGGACAAACACAAAACATACAGTAGTACACATAAATCCAGACCAAACCGCAACATTTGGAGAGGCCAGGAGGGTGTGGATTAAGGTAAAGATACAATAGCGTATGGAAAAAAAAAATGACATCGATTTAAAATGTACAGGCCGATTGAAGAAGTGATTCACTAAGCCACTTAGCATCACCATTGACATGTAGGTCCTTCCCATACTGCTCAATCTTTTTTGTTTTAAGAATTAGTGCAGAAACCATATTTGTGGCAAGGTAATCTTCAAGTATGATGAAGCAGAAATGGTCTCCCTTGTAACAGCTTCAAACGGCTCCAGCAGCACAATCAGCAAATGGATGGTTGTCCAGTTTCTTGCAGAAATTATGATATCAGCACCTCCTATCTGGTTGTAAAGCAGATAATCACAAATTGGCAACTTCTGCTCATTGAAGCATTGCAGAATATGGTAGGGTGAGTTACCATCTTGTCACAAAGTTCTGAATTAGAGCATGCATAGGTAGGATCTTCTCCAAGTGCAGACACCACAATTTTTTATGAGCTTTTACTGAGTATGAGAAGTGTGTGCAAATCTTTTTCACAGCACTAACATCTTCAACTATCCTATTGTTACTAAGAAACTTATAAACTACCAGGTATATGCAGTGTGCCAGATAGGGTTTGGGTGAATCCACCATTGTCAATTGCTTCGAGTATATTGAATGCATTGTCAGTGACAATGATGCCAGGCTCAAGACATTCTGCTACCAGCCAGGACCAAGACACCTCCTCCAAATCATCAAGTAGATTTTTTGATGAGTGGGATCTTTCAAAACCCATTACTCTCATAGCAGCTTGACAATGAAACTAAGACCTGCAGACGCAACCGTCAGGGGGTCAGGACTCCTACTGGAAATTGAGGAGCTTGAAGCCAGCTGGTAAAGGCACCTCTACAGGAACCCCCTCCCTCACATCCTAGCAGCCGCCGCTGTCGGGAGGTCAGGACTCCCACTAGGAATCGAGGAGCTTGGAGCCAGCTGGTAAAGGTAAAGGTCTTTAACCTCTTGCCATGGACCTCCTAAGGGGGTGTTTGAACTGATTGTAGGTTGCACACAGCCAGGAACTTTAAGTTGGCAGAGTCGGGAGATAGTTTCTGTTGTTGGGGCTTGTGATCTGAATCTGTGGGGTTGGGGGTCTTTTCTTGGATGCACTTTAACTCAGAGGGAATTGTAGCGGTGGACCCAGACTATGGGGTGTGTTGGGGTACAATTGTTAGTTGTTTGCATATGTTTACTGGTGGAATCACTGTCTTCAGAGCTAAGTTAAAACTTACCAACGGTGTTTGTCTGGTAACGAAGCCCTATACGCAGTCTAGCCCTGGTTCTCCAGCATGAACGCTGCACATGCGCAGTAGTGTCCTGCAGCATCTCTTTGTCCTGGCTTCTTGCCAGAAATCCTGTTACTAATCCCCCCTCTGTTCTATCTCCTCCTAGGCAGCTCTACAGGAACTCCCTCCCTCACAACCTAGCAGACGCCACTGTCGGCGGGTCAGGACTCCCACTGGAAATTGAGGAGTTTGGAGCCAGCTGGTAAAGGTAAAGGCCTTTACCCTCTTGCCGCAGACCTCCTAAGAGGGTGTTTACCCACCGATGCTTTAGCGTCGACTCCCACCACCCACCACAGCCACCCTCCCACCAAGGCCGACCCTCTTTTTATTGATGTGGTCATGTGACTAAGTGCCCATTCCTCCACTTGCAAGTAATCACTGCTGACCACAAGGGGTCAGTCTTGAGCCACCTGCTCTCCCTGTTCTCCTTACCTATCTCCCCTTCTAATTCTACATCATTCACTAGGTAACCCTGTTTCTCTCTTGCTACTCCCAGTTCCTATCCATTTCTAGCTCCCTCTACCCTCCTTCCCATCCTGGGTCTCAAACCCTGCACCTTGTGCACTGTAGTCAGCAGCTGTACCTCTGCACCAACAGGCCACCCTACTTTACTCAGACCTCCCCTGAACCACTGGTAGTCCTAGTCCTACCAACTTGCCCTATCGCAGAAACTACTAGTATCTTGCTACCTAACGCTATTCAATCCCCCTGGCAAAACCCTCATCCCTGCACTGCCCAACTGCACCTATCTGTCCTCCTAGCACACCACATTGCCTCCCTCCCTACTCCAGTCGTGGGATCTAAACCCTCAATCCATCGCTGCCACACTTCACTCAAACCCAGATTATTTGAAGCAGCCATCCTCCAGCATTCCCTCCTTCTCTTACTACTATCTGGAAATATTCACCCAAACCTTGGCCCATTACCCCCACCACCATCACCAATGGCAGAAAGGATGGCCTCCTAATTGCCTCTCTAAATATTTGCAGTTTGCTCAAAAAGCATGACATCTTACAAGGCTGGATGGTCCAACATCAGCCTGATATCCTGGCAGTCACCGAAACCTGGCTCACCCCTGAGATCCCAGACTCCGCAGTGGCCTTCACAGGCTACAATATATTCAGATTAGATAGACTAGGCAAAAGGGGTGGTGGCTGAGGTCTTTATATATGGAAACCACTACAAGCACTGCTAGTCACAATCCCCCCTCTCTCCCATAGTGCTCAGGCACTCACTGTTAAAGTGATGGTGGGCAACTCAAGCAAATCACTACATATTATGACAGTATACATTCTGCCCTGAAATCAGAAACAGGCCTTCAATGTGGTCACTTCCTGCATCTCTCAACTATCACCTAACTGTGAAATCATTGCGTTAGGTGACTACAATGTCAATTGGCTATTGCCCGCTGCTGCCCCCTGTAAGGATATTATAGCAGCCATGGACCTCACTCAAGTCATTTCATCTCCCATGAGGCTCAATCATAAAACTGGCTCATCCACCCTACTGGACCTAATCCTTACCAACCACCCCCATCATCTCTTCATGGTCACTGTACTCCCTGATGCCCTAAATGGCCACTCTCCCATACTCTGCAGGTGGTTGACCGAGTCCTCTAACCCCCCCCAAAGAAAATTCAATACATCACTGGTAAAGACCCCAAAACTACCCCGAACATGCTGAACATCGATGGCATCCCTACCATGGACCCAAAAACCATCGCAATTGCTTTCAACAAAACATTTACAGACCTTAGCAAAGTTCTTCCCCTGACTACTTCATGGTTACCCCCTTAGGTATGAACACTGCAGTCCAGAATCCATCCAAAGACCATCCAACATTTTACTTCAAAGCAGTGTCTATAAATGAAGCGAGAAGTTATCTTAAGATGGTACTAGGGAAAGCTAGATTCAGTGGGGTCTCCTTGGACTTAAAGTTTGTTGCCATTATCTTCGAGGAAATCCTCACACCTCTTACCAAAATAATCAACCTGTTACTCTCTCAGTCACAATTTCCATATCTTTGGAAATCAGCAGTGGTCACCCCAGTGCACAAGAGTGGTGACCAAGCACTGCAGGGAAATTACCACTTGATCTCTATTCTTCCCCCGATATCTAAGGCCCTGGAGTGCATCGTGGCTGACCAACTCATAGAGTATCTGGATAACTACCAACTCCAATGTCCCCAACAGCATGGGTTCAGGCATGGGCATAGTACCATCACTGCACTGCTGGAGTTTACAGGCTTTATCAATAACTCTCTGGAACAAGGGCTCTTGGTAGGGGCAACTTTCATAGACCTTACCAAGGCCTTTGACACTGTCAACCATGATCTCTTCATCAGACAACTCTCCTCCATTGGTATTTCCTCCAACACTACAAGCTGGTTCTCCAGCTACATAAGCAGCCGGACGCAGCAGGTAAAAGTTGGTAACGCCCTGTCCGATAGTAGGCCTGTGCGCTCTGGAGTCCTGCAGGGATCTGTCTTGGGTCCATTGCTTTTTAGCATCTTCCTCAATTCACTACCAGAAGCTTGCTGTAACCACATACTTCTATACGCTGATGATGCTGTACTTTTTACCAGCAACATGGACCCTCACCTTCTCCAGGACCAACTTTAGCAATCCTTTACATCTGTAGAGAAGTGGTTTTGGAACAAAAAGCTCATCCTTAATTATAACAAGACTAAGACAATGTTGTTTTCGACCTCCCTAAGCAGACACAAAACCTCCCCACTTATCATCATTAATGACACTGGCTCCCCTCCTGAACTGGTTCACCATTTCAAGTACCTAGGTATAACTACTGATTCTACCCTGTCTTTCACCCAGCTCATCAACTGAACAGCCAAAGTTATTAACCAGTGTGTAGGAGTTCTGTACAGGAACAAACATAATCTCACTCCAGAAGCACTGAACATGGCCATCCACATTTATGGTGCAGCTACAGACATTGCCCTCCGATGTATCAAAACAGCCTTAAATAAAGCATGCTGCCTTTTTACTGGTGCCACATGCTTGACACACATCTGTGATCTTTATACCCAGGTTAGCTGGTTACAATTTGACAGCAGGCTCAAATACCAATCATGCCTGCTTGCAAAAAAAGTCACCTTGGGACTGCTACCCCCTGGTGTAATGGCCCTTCTTTCCCTTGCATGTAACCCATGCAGTAACAGAAGCTCTGACAAACAGGCTTTCAGAATCCCATGGTGCCTCACCACCTTTGGACAATGTGCATTTGTATACAGAGCTCCGCAGTGGTACAACTTCCTGCCTCCTGACATAACCAATGCCACTTTGCTGGGCTCTTTTAAGAAAAAACTCTGGCAGCATCTAATCTCACTGGCAACCTGTGACTGCTGCCGATAATTAGCCTTAACCTTGCTCCTGCCATTTGTAATCTCTGTGATCTCTACTGATTAGTAAAATGTTACATTTCATGTCCATTTCTTGGGCCCCCGATGAAGTTAGTACTTTCATGGACTTTCTACCCCTGCTTAAATTATTTATTTTTCCTCCTACCTCCCTCTATCTCCTCTTCCCTTTCTTGCCCCTCTGTCATTCCATACCTCTTTCTTCCCTACCACCTTAATACAGCTTCATCATCACCCCACTGCCTATACCACCTCTTCCTCCCTACTCTCCTCCACTCCTCCTTCCCCCACCCTCCTCCCCCTTTATTCCACTTTGACTACATAGCTATTCTTCCCTTTCCCTCCTATCTATCCCCATCCTACCTCCCACCTCTGCTTGCCTTCTCCCTTCCCGCACTTTCCTCCTCCCTCCCCTGTCCCTCTCTACTGGTACAAGACCTTCCTTCTTTCTTTGACTCAGTCACAATCCAATTATCTGCCTCTTGTTAGCTGTACAATTCTCCTTTTTAAATAAGCGTCCTCATAATCATTAAATTGATAGACCAATCATGTGTCTTTGCCATTTAACCATTGATTAACATATGCAAACAAGTGCATACACCCCATAGCATCATAATGAAAAATAAACAATAATCAGAAAGAAAGAAATGGGGCAACTTAAATGGTATCTTTGTCTCCTCTTCTCTTCCTTCCCCCTCCCCTTATTAAAGTAACAGAAGCTATTATTGTTCACACTTCTGAAAGTTAGAAAACTGTTTTTCTTTTTTGATTTTTCACAGATGTGACAATGGATGACATTTATTCCTGAAAAATATGTACCTATAAAGAAAGAAAAAACTTATAAGGAAAGAATTAGAATCTTTGTGAGATTATTATTTATCTTTCATTATGATGCTATGAGGTGTATGCACTTGTTTGTATATGCTAATGATTATGTATAAATCAGGTATCAACCTGAAGTGCTGTTATTCTCTGATGAAGCCTTATGGCGATACGTAAAAACTTCCAGCTTCTCTGGTGCTTTGTACAAGATGGGTGAATAAAAAAGTCATTATGGACTAAAAGTTCGTTTCTGTCCTTTTTGCTGGGGTGAGTGCAGCACTGAAGATTTTCTATATCTGTATTCTTGTTTGTGTCATACTTGACTTGGAACCTATGAAAGAGCTTTCTGCTCAAATATGTAAATCCAAGATCTCAATACATAAATAAATATCTGTCAATGCCACCTGAAAAAGGGCTCCTTGACCCACTTTACGAACCACCTCCTGAATTGTGATTGGTCACCTATTGACACAGTACAGTCCATTGACAGTGCTCTAGCCCACTTTATTTCCACCTTCAACACTGTGTGTGACATCTTCGCCCCAGTCACCCAACAAACTGTTAAAGGCCACACCACACTGTGGATCTCCCAAACCCTTCTTGATCTCATGCGCCATCATGACAACCTTTGGCACAAAACCCTTGAATCTGGTCTACCCCTTAACAGACAATGCTATAGGGAAGTTAGGAACAAATGCACCTGGGAACTTCATAAAGCTAAGGCAGCCCATTACCAGGAGGCTTTCTCATCCTCATGGGGATCAGGGTGGAAGTTCTGGAATAATATCAAAGAGCTCAATGGTAAATCAGTATCCCTCCTCCCAGCTCTTAGTCAATGGAACCCTCACTCAGGACCCCCAGCTCATAGCTAATACCTTCAACTCTGCATTCTCTGACCTCAGTAGTGTGCTTTCCCCCAGCTTCTTCGAACATACTTCGGAGCACATGCCTTCTCCCCTCCCCCCCATACACCACCTTTCAGGTTCAGGATTGTGTCCACCCGTGAAGCCCATTCTTATTTAACAAGAGTCCTGGGCAAATCCCATCATAGTGGTGATACACTGGACCTAAAGCTCCTCCGCCTTGTCCTTGATACCGTCCTCACCCCCCTCACCAAAATCCTCAACCTCTCCCTCTGTCTTGGTCAGTTCCTTACCCTCTGGAAACAGGCAGTAATCACTCCCATCCTAAAAAGTGGTGACCGTACCTCCCTATGTAATTACCGCCCAGTCTCCATCCTTTCACCCATATCCAAAGCTCTTGAAAAAATGATTTCTGACAAACTCACTGATTACCTGTCAAAATATAGCCTACTCAGCCATGAAGAGCATGGCTTCAGAAAGGGTCATAGTACCACCACTGCCCTCTTGGAGTATATATCCTTTATTCAGAAATCCCACGATCGTGGACACTTAGTTGGATCAGTGTACATAGACCTAACTAAGGCGTTCGATACTGTCAATCATGCCCTCCTCCTCAAGTCATTGCCCACTCTAGGGCTTACACCGGAAGTCTATTGGGTCAGTATCTCATACGCTTAGTAGCGTATGTTAAAACCGCACAACAGTAACAGCACGGTAGGGTAGAGCGAGAGGGTGCAAAATCACAAAAGGGTGTATACACGACAGTGCACCCTCTCACTCTTCCCAGGTAGAGGATGAGACCTGTGCTGTGAGGTGGGGCTGGCAAGCAGCTGCAGTGGCTTGATGGGATGAGCCCCAGGCAGCAAGGGAGGGGGGCAGTGCATTTGGGAGTGGGTTTCAATTTCCAGTCCCAGAAGCAAGGAATTTTTTTAATTTTTGCACTTTGTGCGGAGTTAAGTGTTACCCCCCCGAGTTGGTTATTTTAGTTGGGGGTTGGGGGGGTGGAGCCGCAAAAAAAAGACATATGCCACGTGAAATATATAGTGCTGTATTGGCAGTGTGGTATATTTTATTTTGTTTTTGTTGACCGGGAAGGAGGACTAGACAATTTTTTGCCTATTTTCAGCCATGTCTGGAGGGGATACAGATGGATGCCAACTGAAATCGAACCAGATTTTAAACTGTTGGTGGTATTTTAGTAAATGGGGGAAATATGACCAGGACACTGGGGAAATTTCCCCACTCTTTTCGAGAAGTGCCATGGGATCTTTAACATCCACCTGAACTACCACCAGAACAGGCAAGCTGAAGCTTGGTTCGCTGAGCACAAACTTGTGCTTAACTATAAAAAAACATAGGCAATGGTCTATCGCCAAAACAAACACAGTGACTTTCCCCTGCACATCCTCAACTATCAAAGCACCCCTCTAGAGCTAGTAAAATCCTTTAAATAACTGGGTGTCACCATTGACTCCTCCCTCACCTACCATGAACATATTCATCTTTTCTCCAAGGCCAACAACTCCTGTATTGGACTCCTATATAGGCACAAGCAGTGCCTGCCACCTGAAGCACTCTGTCTGGCTGTGTCTTCCTCAGTGCTATCCCTGGTTGGTTATGGTATTATTTTCTATGGCGCAGCTGACAGCATTGCTCACCACCGCATCAAGGTTGCCCTGAACAAAGCTTGCCACCTGGTTACAGGGTGTGACAGGTTCACCCACACATGTGACCTCTACAGGCTTACTAACTGGCTTAACTTCAAATGCAGGCTTAAATACCATGCATGCCTTTTGGCCAGGAACATCACCTCCAACCTTGCCCCACCAGGGCTTTGCAACCTAATTCAGCTCACCCCTCTATCTAGATCTACCAGGGGCTCCTCAAAAGCCCCTCTACCAATCCCTCAGTGCAGGACATCTCTGGGGCAATGAGCCTTTATCTACAGGGCTCCGCTTTGGATGAATTAACTACCCTCTGCTATCT
The DNA here is from genome assembly GCA_016271365.2 of Neoceratodus forsteri. Classification (NCBI taxonomy): domain Eukaryota; kingdom Metazoa; phylum Chordata; order Ceratodontiformes; family Ceratodontidae; genus Neoceratodus; species Neoceratodus forsteri. The sequence continues at coordinate 1,115,376,224 of CM028131.1, forward strand.
CCTCGGAACTCAACCATGGCTCCTTCAAATCCAGTCTTAGAGAGCTACTTATCATCTCCTGTGACTGCACCCAACGCCTTTAATTCCTGTCTTCCCTTACTACCTTCTAATTATGTTCATTTCTGCCCGCTACCCTTAACCCTCATTCTCATTCCTCTTCTTCTACCCCTAACCTCCTACGCACAATTCTTCTTTTCTTCTTGACCTGCTTGCTCCTGATTGTCTTTACCTATAATGTTTTCCCATATTTGTATGCCTGTTTGATGCTGGGTACTATGGCTGCCCTCTGTATTATCCTGTATCCTATGTGTATCACCTTGATTGTCCTTACCAGAATATTGCATAAAATTGCATTGTATAGCTATTGTTTTACTAGATTAATGTACTTATTTTATGCAGGGTACTTTGGCTACCCTCAGAATTTTCCTGTATCCAGTTTGTATTCTCCTGTGTACTATCTGTTCTGTACTATGCCTTAACTTGATGTGGAGCTTTTGCAAAGGAATCTCTGATTCAAAGATTTGTAATTCCGATCTGTTCAATAAATAAATAAAAAGATACACCACCAGCAGTACCCTCTTCAAGGCACACCCAGTGAGTAGTCACCACCATGCAGTCCAGCACCCAGTCAGACACCCACATGTCAATAGTTAAATGAACATTAGAGCAGGAAGACTCCCTCAGGCTACAGCGAACCTCCCTACACACCTGCTGGTACAATTCCAGCACTGCAACATGTGTGAAGAAATGCCTAGATGGAACTGTGTTGTTGAACTCTACCTTATGCAGCATTTTGCGAAATGCAGAACTTATCACCAGGGAAAATAGAAGCAGGTTCTGGACAAGGAATTCAGTAATAGCAGAATTCAATTCTTTACACTTCTAATGTCCTGCTCCAAATGTTCTAGTTCTTTCTGCGCATCACTGGATTGTCAACAGACACTATGATGCTGATGAAATAACAGGTGATGATGTGAATGTTCATGGCTCCCCTTGCTCAAGATCAGACAAACTAATTGTAGATTTTGACCAGTCACATCCTTCTGATGCCTTTCCAGTGTCAATACAGATTTTTCCCAGACATCTATACCACAGTCATCTCCATTCACTGATTGTGATGTGTGCATAGGTGGGTGGGTGCGCATCCCTGATGTACCAAAGGATGGAGATTGTCCATAGCTTATTTTCATCAAACAAATATTACATTGTGCAAAAGTAAAATTTGACTTGCAGGCCTCAAAATAGTCCTCTGCTCCTGAACCCCTTTTACTCTTGGTCAGAATCACTTTATGATGGCCAGAAGGAACTGTTGGCACAACGGGACTACCACCTGTTTCTTCATCAGTACCGCCTTTCCTCTTGGGCACAGCGTTGATGCACCCCTGGATGCCCTCTTCACAGATGCCTTTTCTCAGTGTGGTGACACCTTTTTTTTTCTCTGATGAGATTTCATAGGCTGCTCTTGGGGTACCTCTTGACTTCATCAGCCTCATCATCTTCAGGATGTTCCCAAAATCAGGGGATATAGTCTACGTCCTCATCAGCAGCAGCTGGGTCAGGTGATACATGACCTTTGATATCTTCTTTTATCATCTGAACCTCTTCTTCCTTATCCTTCTCAACCATTGTTTAAACCTGAGGAACAACAGGGTGGGTTCACTTTCACTCACAGGATGATGATCTCACCATCATCAATACTGTTTTTATCATCATCGTTATCATCGCATTCTTGGCGGGTAGTGCTTCTGGACGTTGCACTGCCCTCACAACCACGTTCCACTGATTTTTCTGTTTCTTCTGGAACTTTAGCAATATGTTTAATGTCTACATGTGTTTCATATGTGACATGGCCTGTCCATGTCACAATTGTGGGGTTTTGACTTTTCTCCACCACAAATTGTCCTGCGGGTAATGGAATCAACAACTACAGACTATAGAGAATGGATAGACCAGGTCAAAAATGGCAAGGGCTGGAATTATACATCAGAAGGCACAAGTAATTGAAAAGCAGGATTTTGAACTGGATGAGATGGAGACTCTCTGACTAAGATTATCTGAATGAAGAGGAGTCACAGTTACAGTTTGTCTATGCTAAAGTCCAACAGACATGAAAGAACCACAAACCAGGACCTTAACTTCCAGATGTTACTAAGAGATCAAAAACCAGAGGAAGTATGCTTTTGATGGGAGACTTTATCTACCTTAGGAAACGGCAAGGTGCCTCGAAATGGGTTAGGTATGATTTCCCGACAATCACATTCCCGGCACACATTAGCCCGGCTCCTTAATCCCGACATCTAAAATGTGGACACATTCAAACACCCAACTTGCAATATCCGACAATTACTAACATCTCTCTTGGTATATGTTCTTATAAAATATTTTTAAGTTGAAACAAGTCTCTGCTCACACCAGCAAAAATCCAAAACAAGTTTCTGTTTAGAGAACCTGCTTGTTCTCTCTGTCAGATAGCTGTGTCACAGCTGCCGGCAAGTTTAGTGCAAAGGTACTGTCACTGCTAGCAATCCTTTTAGTAGTATCAAAGGAAAGGGACTGGATCCACTCAAGCATAGACTTGACTTCCTGCTGCCTCCACTATGCCAGTGGCTGTCTTTTAAGCATTAAAAATGTATGAGCTGAATGAAAAGAGCGGATTCTGTGATATATTTGGATATAGTCACAGCATTTGTCCACACCAGATGGCTACTCAGGGTCCCCTCTAGTATGCCTTTAATATGTTGTTAGCATGCTTTGACCCTTCAGGCTCCCAGCCATTAGCGTCATGGGATAACATTTGGATAGTGTAGGCTCTTCCCTTGTACCATATTAAATATACAAAAAGAGAGGGTAAATATTTTATTGTCCTCTCATATAGTTAAATTAATCAACTCCTATTCCCTCATTATCCTCCTATGCCTTGGCAAAGGTATAAACTTACTGCGCTCTCTCTATCCCAAAAATAGAACTGGGTAAAATCAATCCATGTTAGGCGGTGTCGGCAAGCAGATCCTCTTTGGAAAAGAGGAACAGTTACACACGGCTCAAAAATAATGACTCACAGATATCAAACTGACCAACTGACCAACAAGTAAAAGATATGTATCTCGCCTAAGCAGCACAGTCATTAAATACAGAAAATAGTAGCAGCACTTTTTCAGAGAGAGCAGCGTAAACCATAATCAGAAAAAAATGGTGATCTGCTGGGAGGACACCTGTCAAAACCATGTCACCTGTCAAAACCGTGCAACACTCGCATTTGTAACTGGTTCAGTGTATTCACCTATTGTAATAAGTTTTCTCAACCTACAAATGCCAGCTGCTGTTAGTGCACTTGACAGGGTAATAAATAAAAAAAAATGATTTGTCAGAATTGTAAGTGACTGGATTTTAGGAGGCTGGATTTTAAATGGTGGGATCTAAACCTAGTCGGGATTTTGGTGTTGGGCATTTGTTTGTCGGGATTCCATCAGTCGGGATTTAGTATGGATCCCCCTTGAAACATAGGGAGTTTGTAGGTGAAGAGCCTTTTGGTGTCTACAGTTAGTTGGGACCAAAAATATGGCTGCAGTAAACTCTGGGCTTCTGGTATGCACTTTATTTTTTGTGGCACTTTAATCCTTTGTAAATGAATTGCTGCTCAGGAGATCGGATGTACGGAACCATTTTCTTTTTTAACTTTCTCTTTGTGCTCCTAGGCCTAGAGCAAGTCCTTGGCCCCCCTCTTAGGTCTCTCCATGCCTGATCCCCAACACACTACCTTAACATAGAAACATGGAAATTGTCAGCAGATAAGGACCGCCAAGCCCATCTAGTCTGCCTGTAAACCCTACACTTGTTTGCAGGCTCTGACCCTACCTAGTCAACAGCTTTTCAGCACTCTTTCCCACCTCTGAGGTTCCCTTATGCCTGTCCTAGGCATGTTTAAATCCCTCCACTGTGGTTGCTCCCACAACCTCCTGTGGCAGACTATTGCATGTGTCCACCACCCTCTCCATGAAGAAAAACTTCCTCACATTTCCCCTTAACCTGTAACCTTCCAATTTCATGTCATGCACCCTCATTGTTGTACTCCTCCTGTATTGGAAGATGTCGCCCCCCTCTGCATCTTGTTTATGCCCTTAATATATTTGAATGTTTCTATCATGTCACCCCAATCCCTCCTCTTCTCCAGTGAGTACATATTGAGGTCCTTTAATATCTCTTCATATGTTTTCTGGTGCAAGCCCTGTACCATCTTTGTCGTCCTTCCCTGGACTGCTTCCACCCTGTCAATGTCCTTATGTGCAGCCTCCAGAATTGCACACAGTACTCTAGGTAAGGCCTCACTAGTGTTTTATATAATGTCATCACTACCTCCTGCCTTCTGCTAGTGATGCCTCTGCCTATGCACCCCAGCATGCCACTGGTCCTCCATGCAGCCTTTGTGCTCTGCTTAGACATCTTTAGGTCATCTGAAATGATAACCCCCAGATCCCATTCTTCCTTGGTGATTGTCAGCAACTCCCCCCCCCATCCTGTAGCTCTCACCAGGGTTCCCTCATTCCAGGTGTATTGTTTTGCACTTCGAGTTGAACCTCAGTTGCTACACCTTGGACCATTTTTCAAGCTTTCCCAGGTCCCTCCTCATCTTCTTCACCCCCCTCTGGAGTATCCACCCTGTTGCAGATCTTGGTGTCATCTGCAAACAGGCAGACCTTTTCCTCCAGTCCTTCTGCAATGTCACTAATGAAGACATTAAATGGATAGGCCCAAGGACTGATCCCTTAGGTACCCTACTGGTCACCTTCCTCTCCCCGGATTGGATCCCATTTACTACCACCCTCTGCCTCCTGTCCATTAACCATTTCCTAACCCAGTTTACCACCTTGTGTCCCATGCCCAGACTACCCATCTTGTTAACCAGGCTTTTATGTGGAACAGCGTCGAAGGCCTTACTGAAATCGAGGTAGGCAATGTCCACCGCTCCCCTCTGATTTACCTCCGTCACCCAGTCAAAAAAATCCATCAGATTCGTCTGACATGACCTCCCTGCTGTGAATCCATGTTGACTCGGATCCTGAGCACTGTTGGATTCCAAGTGTGCCACTGTTCTTTCTTTAAGCAGTGCCTCCATGATCTTACCCACTACTGAGGTGAGGCTGACTGGCTTATAGTTCCCTGCCTCCTCCCTGCTACCACTTTGTGTAGAAGGACTACATGTGCCCTCCTCCAGTCCTCTGGAACCACTCCTGTGTTGAGTGACTCAGTGAGCTTGGCTGCCAGAGGCACTGCTAGTTTTCTTCTCAGCTCCCTTAATATCCTCGGGTGCATGCCATCTGGCCTCATTGCTTTGTCCACCTTCAGTTCTGTGAGCTCCTCCAGGACTCTCCCTACTGTGAATGGACTTGTGTTTACCTCTCCCCCATTTCGTATCTGTTAACCAACTGTGGTCCCTGACCCTTCCCCTCTTCAGTGAACACTGAACAGAAGTATTTGTTCAGTATTTCTGCCTTTTCTAGGTCTTCCTCCTTACACTCCCCAGTATCCCCTCTGAGCCTTACAATCCCTTCCCCGGTTTTCTTTCTTTTGCTGATGTACCCATTGAATGTCATGTCCCTCTCACACCACCTAGTAGCTACCTTTTCTCAGTGTGTCCTTGCGCTACTAACAGCCTTCCCTGCTTCCTTTAGACACTTTAGATACACCTCCCTGTCCTCTTCCTTTTGAGACCCCTTATATTTCCTGAAACCCACCTTTTTGGCCCTTACTTTGTCTGCCACATCTTTCAAGAACCATAGTGGTTTCCTTCTTCCCTTGCCTTTGTTTACCAACCTGATGCATTGGTTCGTTACCTCTTCTATGACTCCTTTTAGGTGTTCCCACAGGGCCTCAACCCCCCCCATTCATGCCTCCCTGCCAGTGCTTCCTTGACACACCTCCCCATCTTCTCAAAGTCTGCCCTCCTGAAATCTAAGACCCTTGCCTTTGTGTGTCCCTGTTCCCATGCTAAACCACACTATGTGGTGGTTGCTGGACCCCAGTTGACCTTCTACCTGGACGTCTGTGATTCTGTCACGATTTGTCAGTAGTAGGTCTAGAATTTCCCTGCCTCTAGTGGGATCAAGCACTAGCTGTCTGAGGCCTGCCCCCTGTAGGGAATCCAAGATGTCTTGGCTCCTGGTTGAAGCAGCTGCTGGGATTGTCCAATCCACGTTTGGCATATTGAAATCACCCAGCAGCGGTGCTTCCCCTTTTGCTGCCATCTCATGTATTTCATCCACCAGTACCCTATCCACCTCCTCTCCCTGTGCTGGAGGCCTATAGATCACCCCTGTACAGATTGCAATGCCATTGCCTGACTCAAGGGTGACCCACAGTGTCTCAGCCCCACCTGTCTTCCCAGTACTTCCATTGCCTTTATACCCTCTTTGACATACATGTCCCCCTTTTTACTGCCCCAACCCTCCTGAACAGAGCATACCCCAGTACATTAACGTCCCAGTCATGATTTGTGGTGTACTAAGTCTCTGTGATTACTGTTCTGTTCAGGTCTGCTTCTACTAGCAGCACCTCCAGGTTTGCAATTTTATTCCCCAGGCTATGACCATTGCTAATCATGGCCTTCCATGTTTTGTTGCCTATCTGCCCTCTACTCCTGCCTTTGCTCCCCTGCTTCTTTCCCTCAACCCAAATTTCCTTTTTCTGCTGCCTTCCTTCTTCTGCCTTTCCCTTTGTGTCTGATTCATGTGTTACTGGCAGCATCTTGCCTTCCTGTTCCTCATTACTGGCTTCTCTATCTTGTGGGGGTTGGCTGCTAGAGCTTCCCTGCACCTGTTGGCGCCCTCCCCTGGCTAGTTTAAATGCTAGGCAAGGAAGTAATTAAACCATTCATTTAGGACTGCTTTCCCCTTCCTGGACAGGTGCAGCTTGTCACCCGAGTACAGGGCCACATTGTTCCAGGTGGGTCCCCAGTCCCCAATGAAGCCATATACCTTCTCACTGCACCAACCCTTCAACCATGTGTTGAAGCTTCTGATATGGAGATTCCCATTATACTCCCTGCTGTGGACCAGCAGCACCTCCAAAAATGACATGGAACTTGCTGCCTTTCCCTGGTGCCCTCCCAGATCTCTGAAGTCCTCCTGCGCTTGCTCCATGCTTGCCTTGTCCATGGATAGGTCATTTGTTCCAAGGTGGACAATGACCTCCAGCCCCCCTCTCCATGCCACTGCCTTAGTGATCCTCTGGATTCACACCCCCTCCCTCCGAGCTGTCTCCTAAGAAGCACTTAAACTCCCTTTCCTCCCTGGTATCTGTGCCCAGATCCATTCCCCGGACAAATGAGTCCCCAACAAGAGTAACTTCTTCTTCCCATGGGGTCCTCTTCCTCCCTCCACTTGGTCTCCCTCCTGGAGGATTCTCACTCCTCCCTGGTCACAGCCTTGGGTTCCCTTGCTGGACTCTCCTGCTCCTCCAGAACAGTGTAGGAGTTCTTAAGCTAGACCGGATGGGGGCTATGTCTCTGATCCCGAACTGAACCTCCCTGAGCCCACCGTAGTCCATCCAGCCCTCTGACTGGGCAACCATTGTGGCAGTGGCTGGTGACGTGGTGGCCTCTGGGTGGGAATAAAGGTCTCCAGCACTCCTGCCAGCTCGGTCCAGAGACTGGCCACCTCTGTCTTCAGCCCAGAGAGGTGCCTGTATATGGGACAGCACCACAGCACCCAGAATGTCCTCCTGAAGACTTTTTCCCCACACCCAGAGCACTGCACGACTCCCTGCATCTTCCCCTTTTGATCTGTGTCCCCTCCTTTTTTGCTGTCTAAACCCTCCTGCTCCTATAGTTAGACTCCTGGGTTTATTTGTTATATCTTGTGCCCTGTGTATAGCCCTAACTCCCAAGTATAGTCCCTAGCTTCTCTCTCTCTCTTTCTCTCTCTCTCTCTCTCTATTTCTTCCTTTCCTCCGCTCTTCTCTCACACTCGGTTTCTTTCTGTTCTCTGCAAATTATCACTGCTGCTCCCTTATCCAACTGTGCTAGTCCTGTTTCTACATGGAGACAGGAAGTGTCACTCTATTGGGTGCCTGTAAAGGTGGATGCACCTGGGGTGGGTGGGATGGGAGAGGGAGGGTTGGGCCTAGACTTCTGCTCCGAAAACAATCAACTTAGTCCTCACACCAAGTCCTGCCCAAACAAAATGGGTAAGCTCACTGAATTTTAGTTAGGAAAACACAGCAATTTCAAATAAAACGAATCCCCTGTAATGTGATGCCTGTACTTAAGGTACAGACTCAGCCAATTACAAACAGCCAGAAACTTACCAGAAAACTGAATCCCCTAGTCCTGCCCAAACAAAATTGGAAAGCCCACTGAATTTCTGTTAGGAAAACACAGCAATTTCAAACTAAACTAATCCCCTGTAACGTGATGCCTGCACTTAAGGTACAGACTCAGCCAATTACAAACAGCCAGAAACTTACCAGCAAACTGAATCCCCTAGTCCTGCACAAACAAAATAGGGAAGCCCACTGAATTTCAATTTGGAAAACATGGCAATTTCAAACAAAACTAATCCCTTCTTCTAAGACTTAACCTCCTATTACCCTATGCCCCCCCCGGCTTCCCCCTTGACGAGCCCCTCAGATTGTACCTGGACCGTCAGGTATTTCTCCAGCCAATCTTCTGGGGCATAGGGCTTGGGTTGGCAGGTGTGGGACCTGTGGGTTGGAGTGCCATTATTCTGTACCATTAGGGTTTTTTCCTCCTTGTCTGTCTCTCCTTCAATAATGTTAAGAACTTGAACATCAAGTTACAGGTGCATGCAGAGCACTGCCCATTGACATTGGTGGCATCCTCCCCGCCCTGTATCCATGCACTGCATCTCCCCCAGTGCTCACCAGGGTGCAGCATCGCAACAAGTAATCCCTGCCTTCACTCCTTGGAAGAAAGGAGAATCTGTTGGGATACTTGACTCTCCTCCTGATCTGCTCCTGACAACCCAGTCTCATTCCTGAACCTGGGTTGCCAGTGTCTTGAGTGGTAGCTCTGCTGCTGTGCTGATGGGCCAGCCTGTGCCGAACTTTTTTATGCATGATTTTTGTTTGAGAATTTGTGCAACTATCTATATATACACTGGGAATGAAAAAGTTATGACTGCATGCACAGTAGATAATTTCTAGATTTTCAGTTTAAAGTTAAAAAAGGAACATGTGCCCTAGCTGTGATTTGAACCCAGGGTGCATATTTCTTTCTCACTTCTAAATTGCAGTCCAAATATTCACTATGCACACCACAATTCTTGTAAAAATATATATAATTCCAATTTTTGTGGCTCCTGGGTGTGCAGTGAAAAAGAATGAGTACCTTTGCTCCGCTCCTCCACTAAGTGCCTCCTGGCGGTTCCCAGGGCCTGGCTGAAAACCTCAGGAGATTGTGAATTTGAGGTGGCCGGCATGGCCCTGTGGAACTTGCTGCCATGACCCTTGAGGGAGGCTCCATTGGTGGAGGCTTTTAAGCAGGGTCTGAAGGCCAATCTATTTAGAGAAGCTTTCGGTAGCTATCTGTAGGCTGCTTACTATTGATATACTGTTTTTGCTGATATGTATGTATTGATTTTGACTGTCGTGCCCTGCATATTGCCATTGTTGATATTGTGTATGTTTTCTGCATCTCTTCTTTTGTAAAGTGCCCAGAGCCTCTGGGGATGGGTGCTCAAGAAATAAAGATTTTCTTACTTAATTTACTTACTTTAGGATCCCCAGGTTTCCAGTTGTCCTGGCAGCACAACTGGTAATGGAGTGGAATGGCTTTCTGAGCAGGACTAGATTATAATTCCAACTATCACGTTAATTTTTTTCTCACATTTTAATTGTATTTTAAATATTGTATATGCATTCTGCACTAATTAAAAAAATGGCAATTCTGATTTGTGTGACTCCAGGGCATGGACTGAGAATGGGTAAGTGCCTTTGGAATCCCAAGGTTTCCAGTTGTCCTGACAGCACAGCTGGTAGTGCAGTGGAATGGTAATCAGAGCAGGCCTGGGTTCAAATCTCAGCTAGTACATTTCTTTCTTTCTCACTTCTAAACTGAATTTCAATTATATGCACACTGTAATCCTTATAAATAAAAAATGGGATTTTTTTGTTCTTTTTAATGCTACTGCTGTGCTGATGCAGCGTGGCACAGTAACCATTAAGGATCAAACAACACTGGCCAGGCTGGAACCCCTCTTCCTCCTTTTCTGACCCTTTGCCCTCAACTGCTCTCTCCACATGTTCTACTGCTCCCCCTATGCTAACATCTTCTTTACCTCCCATTAGCCCAGTGCCGGTCTCACTAAAGGAATAACGCCCGACAGGGTGGGTGTTATGCTGGAATAACATCCTGCCCAGGTGGTTGGGCCCAAGGCCATAGGCCGAGGGTGTTCAACACCCAAGAAAGGATGCTATCTCAGCATAACACCCAACCTGGAGGGCATTATTCCTATTATACAATGGCTTGTTGTTGTATACAGAATAAAAAAAATATTTAAGAATGCGTTTGTTAGTGTGTAGAAATATTTTTGTTTCTTAAGAGAAGATGCAAAAAATGATAATGCAAAAAATCACCTGGGATGTTACGCCAGGATAACATCCCTGCTGTGATGGCCAACTGACCAGTCAGAAGCCAGGATTCTTTCTTGCCATTGTGTAATGTGCCTTATTCCTCTGTAAATTCTGGTTTCATTTCTTTCCGTCTTACCTCTCCTTCCTCCTATCTCATACCCTCTCCTCTTCCTACGCTCATCTGGTTCCTGTTCATTTGCTGTCTCTCACTCCAAAACCTCTGCTGGACAATCTGCTTTTTCCAACCATCTTTCATTTTTCTGAAACAACCTCTCTTTTGCCTCCTTACCTCCCCCTGCAATTTCCCCATCTTCCTCTTCTTCATGTACAGCCTTCTGCCTCCTTTGTTCCTTAATGATGATCCCTGCCTGTCTAGTGTTTCCCTAAGTTTGTTAACAATGGCTGTGCCCTGCCTTGATGGGATTTTCTTTAAACCCCCCAGCCCACTTCTATAACACTACTCAGCAGCAGTATTTTCTTCACCATAGCTATCATACTTTCCCTTCCTTGATACCCTTTTGCCCTGTCCCACCTTATTGTACCACTGCTCTAGTGTTAACATAATTGCATTTTTATTATTGAATTTTCCATTTGCACTTTGTACAGTATTCTTTCTGTCCCACTGTATCTACTTCCAGTTGACCTGCTCCAGTGTGTGCTGATTTTATCTGATGCTTGATGTTTTTGTTGTACTCCCCTCTTTGTAATCCCCCTTCCCTGGATCACACTTTAGTATTAAGCTATAACTGGGTGTTGGTTTACATAGGCAATAACACACAACAGGGTGGTGGTTGTACTAAGTTTATTGCATGCCCAGAGACATAGATAGGCATGAGGTTGAAGAGGGAGTTTTATCTGGTCTCCTGTACCTCTTATAATAAATTTCCACTTGCATCGGTTTTTGTGCTCTATGTTCTTTTGTCTTGTACAAGTGCCCTTTCACCCCTGGAAGTTTAGTTAATCTAGAAGAACCAACACCCTGGGGTTTATTATTGCACTTATAAAATGGTGTTTGGGGGACATTTAAAAGCAAGTACGGAAAACTACTGAAAAATTATAAAAATATGACAATGTTTGGCAACATAGTCCCTCTGCTGAAGCACTGTCACCAGATATGCTAGTGAGTTGTTGCTGTTACTGTGCTGGTGCCATGTTATCTTCTTGGCATTTCAATTGTTGGCCCAGAGGAAGGGAGGTACAGGAGTGGACCTATAGCCAATCCAAGCAGGATCCAGCAGAAATGCTGTGTGACACTGAAAAAAAACCCCAGAGCTTTCAGCAAAATTATCTCACTGGGTGTCTATTTGGTGTTTCTTTGAACTGCTGTTTTTTTTTTTTATTTACTTTAGCAGAGGAAGCATCTATATTTGTTTGTACTGCCTTTTTATGTTTGCTTGAACGCATGTGCAAGAAACATAGTGCCATCATCCGAGTTTTCCAGAGGTGTGTCAGCCTCTTCCAGTTCAGTCAGTGTGTTTGCAGGCGTGGTCGCAGTGCTACAATCACTGCTCCAGCTGTCTATGACAGCAGTTGAAAATGCAGTGGCATACAGTTGAAAGGGAGTTCCCGCTTCAGTGAGCAGAGCTCCCCCCCCTCAACACACATGCATGCATATTGCATGCTCACGCACTCCCCCCCACGCACATACTGTATAGCCGAGGGTGCCCAATACCCATTGGCTCACGCCACCCCCAAAAAGCTTTCCAGGTGCCACTGGGGAGCCCACCCAGCATGGCACATGTCCCAGATGGCTGACGTAAGTGCTCAACCCCGTCAGCTCCAGCCCCCCCAAACAGCCTTACAGCTGCCACGCTGGGAGCCCACCCTATAGGGACCCTATAGGAGACTGCACCTAGCAATGAGAGCAACACTGATTGGAATAGGAAGCTTTGCACAGCAACCTGCAAGGAGCTCACCTGGACACCACAATACAGCATTAAGTACCCTCTCTGTCTTTTTTGTATTTTATTTTGCTATTGCTACTGTCTGCCCAGGTATTCATAGCAGAAATATTAGTTTAGCGTTATATTTCATTATGTAGAGAACCTTTCATTTTTACAGGCACTTTACTAAAGCGCTAACCCTTTTTGTCTGTGCACAGGTATTTTGCTTGCCTTTTTTAAAATACAAATGCCACTAGGATTCATTATGGGGACAGAGCCAGAGGAAACAAGTTAGTTCAGCAAAAAGAGTACAAGGAAAGACAAACAACTAGAGTGCAACAATAAGGGAAGCTACAGTGGGTGGCCATTCCACCATAGCAACAACACATATGGTAGACAAGGAATTAGAAATTAGCAGAAATACACAGCAAGTGAGAAATATTAGATGCTGTTGTGCAACAGACTTAATAAGTAGAAAAACTGGAAAGAGGCAATGTCCATGTTACAACCCTAAAGTGGTGGCACATTGAGGGGGGCTCCTTCTATCACAAAGGTAATGGCAAATATCAGATAGTGAGTCAGAGGCAGTGTTGAAACCACCTCTCTGGTAGTTGTGCAATGCATAACAAGTGCACCAGACTCTGTTGCTGGTCATTTGCCTGATGTGCAGCTCATTAAAACAACTGTTTAAAGAATTCGGCAAGTGGAGCGTGGATGCCCAGCAATGCCAAGCAGTGCTGAGGAATTGGTTGTACCACCAGAGTTTACTATGACACATTCTGGGGAGCTGTTCCTTATTTTTGACATTGGAAAGGAGCAGAACCGCATATTAATGTTTGCCACAAATCCTAACCTTAGATTCCTGCATGAGTGTACCTATTGGATGATGGACAGTACATTTAAGTCCTGTCCTATACTGTTTGATCAGTTATACACACTGCATGATATGAAGTCTGGGACTGTTGAAACAGCACTGTATGTCCCTATGTGCTCGTGAAAGACAACTTCATATGCTTGTGTGTTTGCACAAGTAAAAGCACTTTGCCCAACCTTGCACCAAACACTGCCATAATGGACTTTGAAAAATCTGCCTGGAAGGCATTTACTGATGCCTAGCCAACAACTGATGTAAGGGATTGCTTTTTCCATCTAGTACAAGCCTTATGGCATACGATTCAAAAGCAACCACAGGTGCAAGATAGGTACTGTTCCAAACCTGACTTTGCACTACACCTGCAAATGTTACTTTCACTTGCCTTTGTGCCACCAGCAGATGTTGCAAGTGCTTTTGATGACCTGCGAGACTTCGATTTTTTCAAAATTCATGAAGAGCTTCTGCTACCGATTCTAGATTACTTTGAGTCAACTTGGATTGGCAGGCCTAGGGGAAGATCTGGCCACAGGAAAGCAGCATTCCCACTACACCAGTGGAACTGTCATGATGTAACTTCAAGGGGCCTAGCCCACACAAATAATGAGGTAGAAGGCTGGCATCATGGATTTAATAGCCGACTGGGTGCATGTCACCCGAGTGTGTGGAAACTCATTCAGTGCCTGAAGGAGGAGCAAAGGCTGACTGAAATCAAACTCGAGCAGATGGTATCTGGGGCCTTTGGTACTACTGCAAAAAGAAAGCACAAGACCAGCAATGAAAGGATTCTTTCAATAGTGACATCTTATGAAACGTGGAGCCGCTATGATTTCCTAAGAGGACTGGCTTACCATTTTCAATTTCATGTGTGAGTCTGACTCCACCTGAAAAACACCTCACCTAATAACCCTTTTTTGCTTTCTGATTTGTCTTTTTTGGTTTTCTGATTTGGCTTGATTGGTTGATTTTGTTGTTTTGAATAAAATATTATATGTTTTTAATTTGGGGTTCTGGAATTTGGCCAATTGAAATTTTATTTATATAAAAAAAGCTGCTATTTTGACATGGGAAATAACCAATAACTAGGTTTAATGTTTCAGTCATTTTGCTCCTTTCAAAAGGTACAGAACCAGGTTGCTCCCAATTACATGCTTTCAATTGCATTTGCTATATTTTAATAATGAATGGCAGGAGCTATCGCTATTTCGACATGTTCGCCTTTATCATATGGTCGCTAGAATTGAAGCTGCTGTTTAGTAATCGCTATTTTCAAGTCACGATTTTGTGGTCACGATTTTAATGGGTAACCAAGGTGGAGACCCCTCATCACCTGGCAACTATCGCCCCATCTCGTTACTCTCTACTTTAGCCAAACTACAAGAACATCTTGTTCTCTCTCAACTCACCTCCTTTCTATCTGATACCTCCTTCTTCACCCTGTTCCAATCTGGTTTCAGGAAAAAACACTCTACCACCTCCTCCCTACTTCGGCTTACTGACTCCATCCTCTCTGGGATGGACAATGGCCAAATCACCTCAGCCATATTTGTAGACCTCGTCAAGGCTTTTGCCACTGTTCCCCATGCCCTTCTCCTTGGTTCCCTCTTATTCGCTGGTCTAACCCCTTCTGCCACTAACTGTTTTAAGGCCTACCTTACTGGTAGAGCCAAATCAGTTAAGATCGCATATGCCATCTTGCCACCCCTCCTGATCTGCACTGGCATCCCTCAGGGTTTCGTGCTTGGTCCCCTTCTAGTCTCCATCTTCCTTAATGACCTGCCATCTTTCTGCTCCCCCTCCTTCACCATACACATGTACGCTGATGATACTCTCCTGTATGCATCTGGCTAATGCCCAACTGAGGTTACATCCTGCTTGCAGCATAACTTCAACAAGGTCCAGCTCTGGTTTGCAAACCATCAATTATTCCTCAACACCAAGAAGACAGTCTCCATGACCTTTGGCACTAGGTGGAAACTCTCTAGGCTTCCCTTCCTGCCCACTTTCTGCACTCTTAACAGGATTTTACATGAGGACACATCATCCTTCAGATATCTTGGGGTTTGGTTAGGCCAACACCTCAACTTCTCTGGACACATTGACGCCATCCAGAAAAAATTGCGCCCCAAGCTTGGTGCCTTGTTCAGGAACCACAGTTGCATCCCTGCTGCGGCTAGGCTAAGCTTGTCCAGAAGATGATCCTCCCCATTTTTGACTACTGCAACATAGTCTATGGTGCTGCTTCTAAGTCCTCCCTGACCAGACTGGACACTCTCTTCAAGTCCTTCTGCCACTCTTTCCTTGATGATTCCTCTTGACCCACCACTGTGACCTCTATCAAGCCCTTTCCTTCCCCTCCCTTACAAATAGACTGCTCTCACACTGCACTAAATTCACCACTAAATGCTGGCTGAGTGAACTCCCTTCCTACCTCTCCCCCTCATTTATAACACCTCTTCCTCCTTCCCACTCCCTCAGATCTACTGACACTTGCTCACTAACTACTCCCTGCCACTACACCCTCTCCAGCCAGTCTGAGTACTCTCACCATTTTCCTAAAATATAGAACTCTCTAACTGCCCAAATCCGACACTCTTCCTCCCTCTAGTCCATCAACACTGCCATCTCCAACTGTCTTGCACCTAACTGTTCCTGTTATGACCCGCCTTAATTTCCTTCATCTTGCTCCTTACAGTTCATCCCCTTTAGAATTTACCCAATGCCCCTATCAACTCTACTGCCTCTACTGACCCTAGCCCTTCCTAGGTGCTAGTTCTCATACCTTTCTCTCTTCTAATACTTTCTTCTCCTTTTTCTCTAGGCTTCACACTCCACTTGCAGGGTTCTCAGCATCCTAAAGGGGTCCTATAGTGTCTAAGCTTGCCACCTTTTCTTCCCCCATCTATCTATTCTTGGCCTTCCAGGTCATCTTGCAGGGCCCCTAGCATCCTGGAGGGTTCCTTGGATCAGGCCTCATCCCCTCCCAGGTATTATTTCTCATTCCATCCCTCTCATTATCCCTCTATAATTACAACGCCTAACCACAGAGGGGTTTACAATCGCTTGAACTTCCCTGCCCCCTTGCACGGCTCATCGCATCCTGAAGGGTTCTCTTTTTGGGTCTGGCCTTATTTCTCCTCTTAGGTGTTAATCATGCTTATACCCTCTCTCTCCCTCGCTAATCCCTTCTCCAGTCCCCTGTCTGCTTGCAGGGTTCCCCACATCCTGAAGGGGTCTCTCTGGGACATGATTCTGCACTATCTGTCATCTCATCCTCTCTCTCCTTCACCCCTTATTTCATGGTAGCACTTGTTCTCTTATTACCATTGCACTTATTAATTGTCCTCACAAATTACATAAGTATATAACACTGTTTGTAACAACTGCCTTAATTAATTGTGTGCTATGTTGATCTTTGTAACTTGAATTTAAAATGACTCATCCCTATTGTACCCCTTCCTCAGGTTGCACCAGGAGATGAGTAACCTGTTGCTCAGTGTGCCTTCCTGGTGAAACATTTCAGTAAATAAATAAAAATTAAATAATTTATGAGAAGAGACTGGCTGACTCAAAATCAATGAGTTTGGAACAGTGCAGAATTGGAGGGGATGTGTTATTTTTATATGATGTTATGCAGGATCCCTATCTGCTAAACAAATTAAATCTGTACTTCAGAGACTTACCCTTGTGTACTAGAGGTCACCTGCTACAACTAAAACCCCTTAGATTTAATACTACAAAGCAAAAGTTCTTTTACACACAAAGAGTGATAAATTCATGGAACAGTTTGCAAGAAGAGGTGGTCATAAAAAGTAATACAAAGGACAAGTTCAAAACTCAATTAGAGAAATGTATTGTTTGCAATTCTATAATTCATGATATACATTAATAATCTTAACAGAAACATCACTATGGCTAATTTGCATTTCTACACTGACGATACAGTCCTTTACATCTCTAGACCCATCCTATCCAGTGTATCTTCTGACCTCAAATCAGAGCTTAATCAACTGCAGTTAAACGTATTCTAATCAAAATTAGTATTAAAGAGCCCCTGACATCATTAGAAAAACTTGGAAAAAATGTGAGATTTGGACAGCTCAGTTTATATTTAGTGTATTTTCTATAGCTATTTACCTTTTTTCTTTATTATCCAAGACAGCTGTAAGAAAGAGGCTTATTGTCCCTTAGACTTTATCTGCTCTTTCTGCTATCCTACATATGACATCATAATCCAGGTTGCACCTGGAAATGAGCTTCTGATCATGGTGCTTTTCCAGGTTACCAACTTTTAAACAAATAAGTAATAAAAAAAAGTCCCCATTTATGGCATCATACTTATCCCCACAGCCAGAGACTGTGATATCTTAACCAGAACTGTGATGTCATATGTAGGCAAGCAGACAGAACAGCGGTCCTGTTTACATGCAGATGTCCTTAGTAATAAAGAAGAATTAGAAATACAGAAACAGTATTGAAATATAAACTCACTTGTGCTAAACATTACATTTTCTCAAAGATGGCACAATGGTGTCAGGGGCTCTTTAAAGTTAAAAGAGACTAAGGTAATGTTTTTCTCAGCTGCTATTTTGGCATTCCCCACCTTATCTGATCCCACCATAACCACACTTCTAGGAGACTCACTTGAAGTGGTGGACAGTCTAAAATATCTTGGTTTATGGTTGATAGACACAAGTCCTTCACCACACATATAGAAGCCCTATGCAAAAAACTAAGAAAAAGATTAGGCTTCTTGTATACAAATAAAAATTGCTTCCCACTGGATGTCACAAAGAAATTAATACAAGTCACCTGCCTCCCCCTCTTAGACTATGCAGACCTGATCTATAGTCACTGTTCTAACACCTGTCTAAACAAATTCGATGTGCTCTACCATAGGGCCTTTTGCATATTACTAATTCAGCACCTAGAACACAGCATTGCATACTATATACTACTGTAGGATGGACATCTCGAACCACGAGGAGGCTCAAAAATGTATACGTTTGACTACAAAACAATAACCAAAAGCTTACCACATTATATATTGTCAACTGGTTTCATAGCAACTGTGCTTTAAGGAAAAGTAATTATATTACCCATGATATTCCAAGGTATACTATCCAATATAGCAAATCAGCAATCAGCAGCACCACCCCTATGGTCTAGAATAACCTGCAAACTCCTTCAGACTCGCCAGCATAGTTAGCCTTGGTATCTTCAAATCACTTGTAGGAAACTTATACAATGAGTCATGTACCTGTAAAAGTATAAATGGATAACCACCACTGTACTCTGCATTTACTTGGTACTTTGTTAAGAGCTATACTCCTCCTGAACTGCACATATGTATGCCATGTTGTACCCTTCTGCACAGTGGGATGCCCACACTTAAACAGTATTATTTGTATTAGATAGACATTATTATGCACTCTTTCATGTTATAATTTATCAAAATGATCTGTATTACAGTGTATACCTTTTCTATCAGTTTCTTGTGCTGCTTGATCATCCTAACTATTGTATATTATTGTGCCTAGTTTTTTTATTGTATGATGTCCTATCCAGGACCACCTTGTAAATAATCTTGCTCTACAGAGCCTTTTCCTGGTGAAATAAATAAACTAAACTAAACTATAACATTTGCATATTATAATTTAAATGAGCTATTAATAGACATCTACTTACCAGCTCCTCACATTCATTAGTGTACCCATTAGAAATGCACATCAACACCTAGATGTGACTGACAACCATATTTCTTAACTGTCCTTGATGTTCAGGGACTTCCCTGATTTTGCCAAAAAAATGTTCCATGGTGCCTCTTAAGATTAGAATTTTTGTCACTATAAAGTGAGGATTCAAAACATAAAATTATGCCAGAATTTGGTGTTACAGTAGTTCTCCTTCATACAATTCTTTTCATGCTAAGCTACCTATAATGGTAGACTTCTGAGTAGATAGTAACATTTTTGGGGGGATGTGTCCCTGATTTTAGTCACTTGTCCCAGACTTATAAGACAGAAGTTGAGATATCTACAGACAAGGCTTCTGTGTAATGATAGTTTGGTTGGTCTGAGGAGGGTATTATTGGAAAAGTATCCTCTGTATCTAGTTTGAAAGTTACTATACCCATCTAAGAACATTATTTCTGCTTCCTAACATTTAAACAATCAGCAAAACAAGACTTCTGTATTGCAGATGGCAATATATAAATATTAACTTAAGACCTACTGTTTAACCTCTCTTTGCTATAAAGCAGTATTATGAAGCTTGTTTATATCACTACTATTTTAACTTATAATGGCTAAAAACAGTCTCCGTCTTTTGAATTTACCCCTATATAATGAGTTTCGGCTTATATTGTGTCACATATCTGATGAACAAGCAGCAGCAGAGGCCTCGAAAGCATGTATTGTAAATGTTTTGTATTATGGCTACTAAACTACAATGTTTTCATTTTTTCTCCTACTAAAAGGATGGAAAATATTTGCAAGCAACTACATTTAGGCATAAGTTAGGGCAGAAGCCCAAAGCCTGAAATGGAGGGAACTGCAACATTAGAATAACAAGCATTTGTCAGTGCCGAACATTCGCTTGCAGGTATTTGCAGTGGTGTTTGGCACTTGGACATGGCTTAAAAAATCAGTGACAAAGAAGTAAAATGAGGGACACAGTTTAACAATTGGTTCTATTCCCTGAAGCAGGCAGCGTAAGAGTATTGGTGTAAAATACTTTGTCTGCAGAACAGCAAGTCCGTAATTCTGTTTGACAATATTGTGAGCATACAGTATACCCATTGTTCAGTCACAGAAACACAAATTTTAGGAGGGACAGAGGCAAAATCAGGGACATCCCTGAAAATCAGGAAACGCCTAGAGGTACGGTCCCTCTTTCCCTTCTCTCTCTTCCCCCCACTGTCTCTCTCTCTCTCTCTCTCCCCCCCACTCCCTATTCTCTCTCTTTCTCTCCCTCTGACTTTCTCTCTCTCTCTCTGTCTTTCTCCACCTGTCTCTCTCTCTCTCAACCCCCTCTATCTCTCTCTCTCTCTCTCTTCTCCCTCTCTTCTCTCCATATTCTCCCCCTCTGTCTCTCTCAGCAAACAAGCATTTGTCCATGGCGAATGTTGGCTTGCTGGCATTGGCATTGGTAGTGCAGGAGTTAGAGAGATCCATAATAGGATTGGCAGTGAAGTACTGAACTGACGCTGACCCTGACCCCACCCTACAGAGAGTGACAGGCATTGGGGTGTGTCTTTGGGTCATCGGCCATAATGTTCATGCCATTTCACTTCAGCCTACCCTGCAGACACCAAAAAGTGTTGCGATGTGCCTTGGGGTCTTCCGGCATTATGTTCACCCCATTCCATAAGGAAATACGCTGAGATGGGTGCAGTACAGGAGAATGGGGTGAACTTTGGGGCCAAAGAGTCCAAGGCACACCTTGATGCCTGTCACTGGCTGCAGGGTGGGGGTGGGGTGGAATGGTGTGAGTATTACAGCCGACAATGCCAAGTCACACCCCTGACGCCTGTCAGTCTCTATAGGGTGGGGTGTTACAGTTGGAAACCATAATGCCCCAGGCTTGTGTTGGTATTTTCACTCCAAATTTTCAACATGGGCTGTTTGTGACCCTACTTCATGAACAGTGGCACTATGAGTTTATTAGCCGAAAGGTGATCTTGCACAGAGACTTTGCCATTTGGTGCCGCAGGTGCGAAAACACATTTCGGGCAGGATGTGAAAAATGACAGCTGCACTGTTAATGAGGAGGTGTAAAAAAATGGCATTGTTGAAAATATGGAGTGAAAATATGGAAAATTGGTGAAATCACAAGTATGCATAGAAACTGTGCAACGCACGCCCATAATGCAATTATTTTGAGTATTTCTTTTAACCAAATTTTCAACATAGTCATTTTGGGAACTCTGGTCTTGAACAGTGTCACTGTGATTTTGTTAATCTGTCCTGAACATTGATTTCCCACAATGACTGCACCATTGTGCGCCACATGTGCAAAAACACATTTCGGGCAGAATGTGAAAAATGACAACTGTACTGTTCATAAGGAAGTGCACAAAAATGGCAATGTTGAAAATCTGGAGTGAAAATATTAAAAAATGTCAAAATTACTAGCATACATTGAAACTGCGCAATGCACGCTCGTAACACAGTCATTTTGTGTCAGATGACATCTCTGCACTTTGCACAGGTTGTTTCCTCAGCTACACACAAGGGAGGTCACTCTCTTGACCTGGTCTTCCTCCTGGGATTGAGGCTTCCGATTTGGTGGTGGAACCAGTCAGTTGGTCCGATCATTACTCAGTTGGGTTCAAGTTTGAGGCCCCCCTGGGTAGGTCGGCCCCTGTGGAGTTGGTCAGGTACCGCCCATTGCGGGATGTTGTCCCTAAAGACCTGATGGCGGTTGTTGACCTCTTGTTGTTGGATGAGTTCTGCACTGATCCTGAGCAGCTGGTAGTGGCATATAATAGGGCCATATCGGTAGCACTCGATCAGATTGCGCCAGTCCATGTTCGTCCCCTTCCGCGTCATCCCGCTGCCCCATGGTTTGATGGGGCTCTGAGAGGGTTGTGGAGGATGGGGTGGCATAGGTTGGAGCGTCATTGGAGGAAGACCACCACTGATGCTGACCACCTTATTTTGCTAGAGCATTATAAACTCTACCAAACAGCAATTTCCCATAAGAAGGCAGAATTCCTGTCCAGGGAAATTTCTGTCGCACGGAATCGACTGGCTCAGCTCTTCAGAACTGTTGACAGACTGTGCAACCCAGCCTGTCAGCAGATCCATCGAGTCTTTACTCAAACTGATTGTGAGGAGATCACTCAATTCTTTGTGAATAAGGTTGAAGACATCAGGAGGGAGAGTGCCTCCAACCTCATTCCAAGGATGTTGCAGTTGATTGGTGTCCTGTCGCAGAGCCTGGAGTTTCCTGGAGTGCCTTTGACCTGCCGGATCTCGTAGACAGCATGAGGATTGTCCATGAGATGCATCCCACATGCTGTAGTTTAGACCCTGGCCCTACCTCCCTGATTTTGGGTTGTAGTGAGATCATCGGCCCGGTCTTAGCTCAGATTATCCGGTGTTCTTTAGATATAGGAGTTTTTCCTAGCTCTCTGAAGGAAGGGGTGGTGACTCCCCCTTCTGAAGAAAGCTTCTTTAGACCCGGATGACCTAGCAAACTACAGGCCAATCTCTAACCTCCCTTTTGTGGGGAAGGTTATTGAGAAAGTTGTGGCGGCTCAATTGGATAACCATTTGACCATCCATAGTTTATAAGAACCTCTCCAGTCTGGTTTTCGCAAGAGGCATAGTACCGAGACTGCTCTGGTTCGGGTGCTCAATGATCTCCTGATGGCGAGAGATCGGAGACATCATTCTATCTTGGTTCTCCTTGATCTATCATCATCTTTTAATACTGTGGATCATGGGGTTCTGATCGAACGCCTGAGGTCCATTTGCGAGCTATCGAGTACAGTCCTCAGATGGTTTTCATCGTTCCTCGAAAGGAGAACGCAGAGAGTGGTCTCAGGTTTGTTTTCATCTGGGGCCTTCTCTCTGCCGTGCGGGGTGCCTCAGGGCTCGGTGCTTTCCCCCATGTTATTCTCAGTATATATGCTACCCCTCGGAGACATTGTAAGACGGTATGAGCTGAGGTTTCACTGCTATGCTGATGATACCCAGCTCTACCTGTCTTTTGCACCTGACCAGGTTAGTGCTGTTTCGGTACTGAACAACTGCCTCGCAGACATCCAAGACTGGATGAATTCCAGTGTTTTAAAGTTGAACCCAGGAAAGACTGAGGTTATGGCTGTGGACCCGGGTTGCAGGGTAGAGGGATTGAGGACTGGTCTCCCCTCTAGATTAATCCTGGGGATGGACCAGATCCTCACCTCTGAACGGGTGCGTAACCTGGGAGTGGAGCTTGATGCTGGTTTGACCCTCCATCATCAGGTGTCTGCAGTTGTCAAGCTGGCCTTTTTCCATCTTAGGAACATTGCCAGGATTAGACATCTTGTTCCTCCCAGTGACCTGCCGGTCTTGGTCCATGCCTTTGTGACATCTCGCCTTGATTACTGTAACTCCCTTTACCTAGGACTTCCTGGGGTTGGTATCCACTGCTTCCAGCTAGTGCAGAACGCGGCAGCACGTTTGTTGACTGGGGCCTCTAGAAGTTCTCATATTACCCCTGTGCTGCGTGCTCTGCACTGGCTGCCAATACAGTGGTGGATCACCTTTAAAGTGGGTCTTTTGACCTACAAAGCCCTACACGGTCTGGGTCCCGACTACTTGAAAGAACTCCTGGTGCCTTACACCCCTCTGCGACAGCTCCGCTCGGCTGACGAGGGGTTGCTGGAGATTCCAAGGGTAAATTTGAAGTCATCTGGTGCCCGTGCGTTTGGATTTGCTGCACCTACCCTCTGGAATTCTCTGCTCCGTCAGCTCCGGGAGTGTAGGACAGTGGGGAGTTTTAAGCAGGCACTAAAGACCTTTTTATGGGAAAAGGCATTTTCTTCTTTGTTCTGATTTTATACTGTTGTATTGGAATATATGTTCATATTTGATTTTATTGAATGTATTGAATATGTTTTAGGTTTGTTCTTGCTGTACAGCGCCTTGAAATTTTGAAAGGCACTCAATTAAATACATTTTATTATTATTATTATTATTAGTTTTTGGAATTTTTCCACCAAATAGAAAGATAGACTTTTTGGGACCCCACCTCATGAACAGTAACACTGTCATTTCATTAATTGGTCCCAAAAGGTGATTCCATGCAGTGACCACGAAATGACCTTTCAGAACCTAGTAACAAGATGACAGTGCATGTGTTCATGAGGTGAGGTCCCAGGCACCCGATGTTGAAAATCTGGAAGCAAAATTCAAAAAAATTACAGAGATATCCACTTAAGTTGAACCCCCCTCCCCCATTTATGCCATTATACAGCTTACCGGCATTTCTTCAGTTCGCGGTCGACTTTGAAGAGTGCAGAGGTGTTCCCACTCCACCGAAGATCGCGGCGCCAACCTCTGCAGTAAGTATGGGGTGAGGGGGGTGTGGGAAGGTGGGGTGTGCAGATGAGCGGTGCGGGTTGGGGAAGGGAGCTAACAGCGAGGGACCGTTTTCTTTGTTTGAGGTTATAAAAAAAAAACGAACACCACGGAAGGTACAGAAGGTTTTCTTTCTTTATAGGTGTAAAATAAATGTTGAGCACACTGGGATGGGCCCCCAGTGTACCCCATGACTTTTGGGGGGGTGATGTTGGCCACACTGGGGTGGGCTCCCAGTGTGGACAATGGGGGTGGAGCAGGGGTAGGAACATGCCGACAGCGATCAGCTTCCAAACACAGGGAGACACACTGGGGTGGGATCCTAGTATGCCACACAATCTTGGGGGGTTTAAACATGCTGACAGGGGGACTGGGCACCTCTGAAGTCGGCTTTCTGGGGCTTGTGTGTGACAGACGGCGGCAGCAGCCACCATGTTTATTTAAATGTTTCACCCGGAAACGCTTATTGGGAGGCATGTCATCAGTGCCACTGCATGATGAGCTTGTCTCTGATTGCACTGGCACTTTTCTTAGAAGTTGTATCCACTTTGCATAATGCTGGTGTCAGCGATAGCATGCTGGCTTATTGGGGGAATGAGGGATGCACCTACTAAAGTGTGCCCTGCATTCACCAACACAGACACACCTCTGAAATGTACTACTAACACAAGACCTGATAAAAGCACACCCCAGCTGCATTATAAAGCATGAGGTGCTTGCGCCGGGTGCCTTTAGTACCTGGGAAGTGCCCTTATTAGGCCATAACCCACACCTTGGAGTGTGTTATTGCACTTATAAAATGGGATCCCCTTCATAACCCCTCTAGTAAAAAAAAAGTCTTTAAAAAGGTATGCTGAAATGCACTAATTATTGAAAGCAGAGGAAAAATAATCCATCTATAGTGCAAACTGGTACACCATATATGTCATGGATTCAGTAGAGGGTGTTGGTGTCTGTGTTTCTTCTCCCAGCTCTGTCCCTCTCTCCCTGTTCCAACACAGAAACACTTGTTTTGTTTTGTTTATTAACTTTACTTTTATCTAGGCTTTGTTGTTAACTTGCAGCTAACACACCACATCTATCATCGAGTCACGGGGAGGGGGCATCTGTGTCTCTGCTCCGAACTCTGTCTCTCTCTTAGCACAGAAACACTTCAGTTTTGTTATTTATTTTACTTTTATTTCTGCTTTGTTCTCAAGTTGCAGCCAGAGCACAATGGTTTTCACTTTGCAGTTTTGAAAGTGTAACATGTACTGTGTGGTGCCATTATAGATAGAGGATTTTTATTTTTTGTAAGTGTCCTCTCATGGATGGGGATGGGTGACTGGCAGGGCTGGACACAGTTACTACAGATACTAGAAACAGACCATACACTAGAGATTGTGGCAATGGTCACTACTGCCTTTGCCATGTTTTAGATAGTGGGAGCGAGAGGCATACAGTTGTTACAAATAGACATGGGCACTGAAGTAAACAAAATAACAGGTACTACATCTCCAAAGTTTTTTTTTGTGCAGGAATTGGGGGGAGGGGGTGTTGGATGTATTGTGTGGTAAGTTTGGTGTTTGTCTGTTGGTCGCACCACTTTCCCAGTCCAGCTCTTGTTTTTCCATTGGATGCTAGGCGAGCTGAAGAGGTGCAGTGGGAGAGCAGTGGCATGAATTGATTTCATGGTGTTCTGTGTTGTCCTTGGCACAAGTAGTGCCGGTTGAGAAGTTATGTCCTGATCAGCCAATCAGAAAGGAGGAAATGTTGTGCCCATTTTACAAGATTTTACAAGATAATGTATCCAGCTAATCACTGGATATCTTTCTTAAATTGGAACTCAGTTATGAAGTGAGAATAATCCTAAGTATTTGTTTTGCTCTCTCTCTGTCTCTAGTTTGTGATGAGAACATGTGCCCCATGCCTGAAATGAACTGCACAGCTGATACAAAACTTGTGAAGCAAAAAATACCTGGCAGGTGTTGCCCTGAATGGCATTGTGGTAAATATGGTAGTTTGTAATAACCACAGTATATGAATGTTTAATATTTTGTTTCGATCTTGACACCAGGGAATTCTGTCTAATTTTAATATTGTTTCCTAAACAGAGTGCAATTGTGAAAACATTATAATCCCATCTTGTAAAGTGGTAAGTGTGTTTTTTTTGCTTTTTATGTATTGTATATGGAAGTTTTGTGCCATCTGTTTTTGACATGCTGTTTTGCCAAATGATTAAAATTGTTTTATTTCCATTTACTCAATGTCAAGAACCACAAACAGGCGAACATTTGTTTCTGTTTTTACTGTTTTCTCCATCAAAAACGAGAAACTATAAGAAAATGAAAATACATGCTAACCAACTTTATAAAATGGGTAGGGCTAAACCAGCCAATTGGAGACCTGGCTCACCATGCATGAAATCTGTTCCACGCATGGGTAAAAAAATGGCCGGTAGTAAAAAGGCAAAAATCATGAAGTGTTAGAATGTTGGCATTTAAAAATGCCGCTATTATTCTTTCCTCGCTAACATCGATCAAGTACCATCATCAGCTTGAAGTAATCACTCACCCTCAGAGCCGAGAGATCTATTTCATCCAGGCTGCGAGCTGGAGACTCGCTCACCATATTTATTTCACGACCGTGAAATTGATGCCGAGATCAGTTGCAGCAACCCAACAGAAAGAGAAGCCCTAAATAAATTAATTTACGAGCCCTTGAAGTATTCACTCACCCTCAGAGCTGAGAGATCTATTTCATCTAGGCAGCAAGCTGGAGAATCATTTGCCATGTTTATTTCACACACCCATGAAATTGACAAAAAATCATGCCTCTATCTCTCTCTCTCTCTGTCTTGCTCTGCTGTACTAGTTCACTCAGTCCTGGTAAAGATTCAATGAACAGTGCTTGCCGACGGGACCACTGCTAGCACTGTTCCCAGTGTAAGTGTATACTATTTAACTAAACCGCCATATACAAATGAGCTCATCAATATTAAACAATGTAGGCGGAAGGACTATTTTATCATAGATTATCAGAATAAAATGATTGTTCAACATATAAGCATTATTTTTTAACTGTACACACTAAAAAAAAAATAAGAGCCCATTTTATAAGCGCAATAAGACACTTCAGGGTGTGCATGCAACATATTTTACCGCACGCCAGTGGCTAAAGGCACTCGGCCAGGGACCTCGTGCCTTATTACACCCCTGGCTGTGCGATAAAATATATTCCATGCACACCCTGTCATGTCTTATTGCTTACTTATAAAATGTGTATGGTATTTTCTGCATCCTGATTGGTCACAAATATTCCAAGACCTTGTAGTTTAGAAAAGAAAACCCATGGCTTTAGACTTCTTCTAGCAACCAGGATGTAGTGCACTCATGTATCCATGCTTCTTAAAAACGTTTTAGAAAATGTTATGGTGGACATCTTAATTTAAACAGTTGTTACTTGCCAGTAATGGTAAAAAAACATTGTATCTCAAAATTAGGGCAACCCAACTTGTTCAATAAATTTGAATTAAAAAAAAAAAACCATGAACAATCCCCACCCCACAAAAAAAAAAAAACTATCAAAACAAACTGTTTAAAGAATTGTACTGGCTGAGTTTTTTTTCTTTGCAGTTTTATACATGGTGAGAATGGCCCAAATCACCAGTTCCAAAGTTGTTTTCAGCTCTGATGGTGATATTTACAGCACCCACTACTATGGCACGTCATCTGTCTGATGCCCTGACTGCATGGAGAGTACTCCCACTCAAGTCAGCCTCCAGTCACAACCACTCATCACTATTGCTCCTATTCACCCCCTGTCTGTGTCGTGCAAACTTATGAACATGCCAACAGATAAAGGCCTTATGTTTTATCTTGCATGCTCGATTGTGCAGCTGCCTATGTGTTTACAAAGGGAACTGCCTCCCTTCCCCATTTTGCTTTTGCCTCCCTCTACTTCCCCCTCTCTCCCCCAACTTGTTCCCCTTCAATCTACAATTTTTCCCCTCACCCTGTCCCAACCCCTTTTGAAGCTGTCCACCATTTTTAGGGCTACCATCTCCTCTGGCAGCTCATTCCACTTGATCACAACCCTTCCAGTGAAAACGTGCTTCCTCATATCCCTCCCTGAACCTTCCCCTCACCAGCTTTAGGCTGTGCCTCCTGTGGTCTTGTTGCCATTAAGGCTGCAGAGCACCTCAGTGCTCACCCTGTTAATACCCTTAAGGCACTTGAAGGTCTTAATCATGTCTCCCCCCTCCCTTATTTCCTTGAGAAAGTACTGTACATGTTGAGCTCCCTGAGCATCTCATCATAGGTGTTGCCCTACTGGCCCTGAATCATCTTGGTTGCCCTTCTCTGGACTGTCTCCAGCAAGCTGACATCCGTCCTAAGATACGGGCATCAGAACTGGACACTGTACTCCAGGTGTGGTCTTCCCAGTTATCATACAGTGGCAGAATGACCCCATCTTTCCTTGTGGTAATTCCCCTGATTATGTAGCCCAGCATCCAATTTGCTTTGGCTGCTGCTCTCTTGCAGTGTACAGAGTGCTTTGGGACACTTCTGATTATTACTCCCAGGTCCTAGTCTTCCGACCTGGTTACCTGCACTCTGCCTAAACGGTATTTGATCCGCAGATTCTTCTCCCCCAAATGCATAACTTTGCATTTTTAGCATTGAACCCCAGCTGCCAAATACCAGATCATTTTTCTAGCCTAGCCAGGTCCTTCCTGAGTTCCTGTTTTCCCTCTGTTCTGTCCACCTTCTCATATTGCTGCTGTCATCTGCGAATAGGCAGATTTTACCCTTGATTCCATCCGTGATGTCACTTATGAAGATGTTAAATAATAATAGGCCAAGCACTGATCCCTGTGGGCCCCCACTGGTCACAGACCTTGCTTCAGAGAATTCTCCCCTGACTACCACTCTCTGGCTTCTATCCTACGACTGGCTTCTGACCCATCCCACAAGCTTGGCGCCACCCCCGGTCCTCTAGCTTCCTGACCAGTCTCTTATGGGGCACCGAGTCAAAGGCATTGTTGAAGTCCAGATACAGGACATCAACCACCTCGTCCATGTCCACTGTCCTAGTGACCCAATCAAAGAAGTCAATTAGGTTAGTCTGCCTTCATGACACAACTCATGTTGCCTCTCATCCTGGAGCCAGTTTCCCTCGAGAAGCTGATCAGTCTCTCTTTTAGGATGGTCTCCATCAGCTTACCCTCTACAGAGAGCAGGCTGACTGGTCAGTAGTTCTCTGGTTTGTTCCTCAGCCCACTATTGTGGAGAGGCACCACATGTGCCATTCTCCACTCCTGGAGCATGGTTCCAAATTTCAGAGAGGTGTTAAACAGGTTTGCCAGGAGACCCGCCAGAACCTCTGCCAGTTCTCTGAGGACCCTCAGATGCATGTCATCTGGCCCTGGTGATGTGCCCACCTTTATGGCCTTTAGGCCCTTGAGTACCATGTCCACTTGAATATTACAATCTGTGACCCCCCCCCCACAGTCCCCACCCCTCTACTCACTTGTGGTACTGGTCTGTCATTCTCGCGAGTGAAGACTGAACAGAAGTGCCCTTTAAATACCTCCACCATTTCTTCACTCCCCTCTGTCAATCCCCTTCCCATTTTAGCCTTACAGTGTCATCCTTTATGCTTCTTTTCTCTGTTATGTACTGGAAAAATGCCTTCTCACCTGCTTTTACCTATTTTGCTAGTTGTACCTCTCTCATGGCCTTTGCCTCCCTTACCACACTTCTTTCCTTTCTTGACATAGTGGCATAGTACACACTATCCTCCTCCTTCAGAGTAGGCTTGTACTTCCTAAAGGCTGCCCTCTTGTCCCCACCAATTTTGCCACCTCTTTGCCAAACCAAGGAGGTGTTGGCATTCTCACTCATGTTTATGCATTGAAAAATAAGGCAGAGTACTTGTGCAAGAAATTCAGCTGCAGTAATCACCCCATCCAGGCCTGGGTGGTGTCAGTGGTAAGATAAAAAGAAAGGGTGTGGGGGTCCATCGAGAGAGAGAGAGAGAGAGAGAGGAGAGAGAGGAGAGAGAGAGAGAGAGAGAGAGAGAGAGAGAGAGAGAGAGAGATAGATCACAAACCACAACTTTAGCCTTCAGTGTAAACACTCCTGTTATTTCTAGCTTTGTATGTCTGGAGGTTGGGAGATGACATGCAAAGAAAAATGTAGAAAGAGAGGGGAAGAGGCAGGCACCTCTTCCACCAAACCACGGGAAAACAAGGTGGGGGTGGTCACATACCTGCAAACAAGCTGGAAAATATAAAGTTACATAATTCCCTCTAGTGGCAAAATGTAAAACACTACAGAGTCTCAGTAGGGACCTTTTTAATTTTCAAGATTTTGTTTATTCTTTTCATATTTTTTTATAATCCTAATTTTATTAAAATATTTACACATTTTGTAAGTGCAGTGAAACACTTCAGAGTATTGGTTTGTTTTTGTAAACTGTACTTCCAGGTGGCTGACGGCACTTAGTAAAAGTGCCTCGTGTCTCACAATGCACCTAGGCATGAGGTTTACAAAAATAAACTCACACCTTGTTTTGTCATATTGCTTACAAAATGCCAATTTCCAGTATTGCCATAGTAACCATTTTCAGATTAGATAGGCAGACAAACTGATAGGTAGCTAGACAATCAAACAGCTAGATCTGAAAGGGATAATACACACCAGTATATACATGCATACTGTAATAAATGAGCACCAAGGATGCATTGTTCTGCATGGAGGGAAACTGAATGCTATAAACATGCATTCCAAATCATCATATATTACAATAGTGGTACAACTGTGGTGTGTATGTTTGCACTCACACAAATGTCTCTTCTATCTCGGGTTCCTTCCCCTGTGGGAAAGATAGTTCACCTGATTCAGTGGTTAGCCCATTAATGGCTAAAACCTGGCGTCTGTCACCCAGGTACTGTCTCCCACATTGTGGAGGCATAGTCTACACCTGTATACTGGAGGAGCCTACAGACCAGGATGTTGTGGTTTGCTAGATCAGATGCTTTTGAGAGATATTGTGAAAATCACATCAAGGTCAGGACAAGAGTTGAGGATATTTGCAATATAACAATCACTTTTAGTGGTCCTGTGGCTGTGGAGTGTTGAGTAGTAAACCTGACTGTGGATTACATATTATCTGTTTGCTGACAGTGTTAGTATTTGTTACAGACTAATTTTTCCATTATTACAGTATGTTCAGGATGCATAAAATTGATATTGAACTGCTATTGTTGAGGTCACTTGCACTGCACCTTCCTCTTATAAAGGGATGTCACTACGGCTGTCGTGCAGTGGTGTGATACAGTGCCAGATGTCTGGAATATATTGAACTGGAAATTACAGTAAGAGACTTTGATAAGAGTAGGATAGCCAGCTTAATTAGTAAAGGCTCAATACCATCATAACCTAAGCTCTCTGTTATGTTCAGCTCAGTCAAAAGTTGGATGGTCTCTTCTATTACTTCACTGAAAATGTTCACTATTGCACTGTTGGAAGGTAGACAAGTTTATCCTGAAATTGAAATTCAAGCACACATACAGACACAAAGCCTAATAGAAACCTGGGTCTCCCCCAGGCTGAGCCAACAGATAACATTATATTCCAGAACACCGTGAACAGCATAGAACGGTCCAGCCTATGGGTCCCCATTCTTCTCATAATGCTGCTGTACCTTACTCTAGAGCTTCCTCTAAGGGGGTCCATTTTTCCTGGAATCTAATCATTTGGTTATTAACCTTATTCTGAACTCTTTTTATTTGGATGCATTTTAGCAGAATGTTGCCCCAGCAGTCGATAGTGGGCACTTTGTCATTCTCCCAATGCTGGGCCAGGACTCTCTCCCACTGCTAACACCAGCTTCCACAGTGAATGGTAGATCTTCATCAAGGTTATCTTCCCTATTGGGCCACATCTTTGGAACTGTAAGACATTGGCATCAGGACCTCTTGGAAATGTTTGATATCCAGGGGCTACCCATGATGACATACCACATTGATGCATATAAAACGTGGGTGGCCCCATCACTTCTCAGTTCTTTGACACGCTGTTGACTACTCATGTGACATACACAGAAACAGTGTCATTGAACCTTTGACTTTACTATTTTTCTAAACTTATTAATTTGTCATAAATTTATGCCCCCATCGAATGTACCTTTCTTTATTTAAGCTTTGTGCCTGTGGCTACAAGATCTATAGAAACACCTTTCACATGGTGTGTGTTTGCCGTTTGGGGTTGTCCCAGAATGTGAGGACCTATGCTATCTGCCAAGGATTGAACCAGGCCACAAGAGATGCTGCAAAAAGATTCTAGAAACCTTCATCACCAAGAAGGCCATGGACATTGCCACCAAAGCCACGGGTTCCAAACTGGCTTCACCTTCTTGCTCGATGGCTAACACCAGAAAGTCTCCCCAGCATTCAGCGATCCTCTCAGTGAAGTGGCTTTCAAAGTCTAAGGAAAAAGACAAGTTATCAAAATCCTCTTCTTCCAGCTGTCACTGCAAGCATAAGGACAAGGATTCTGCTTCCCCGGTGAGGATGAAGTCTCTGCTCCATTCAGAGGTTAAGTCCTTGTCATTGTCTGCTCTGGCAGTGATGATCACTGCAGCCCCCCAATCATCCATGAGATGCCAGGGTCAGGATCCAGCTCTGGTGTTGCCATACCTACAATGGATGATTTGCAGTCTCCATTGTCAGGTACTACCCTGTCGATGATGGTAATCCTGGCCCCATCACAGGCTGCCATTGACTCCCTGGTTGTGCTGATGACAGTTTCTAAATGGTTTCGATGTTTTTTGTCATTGCTCTTGCCAACAATAATGGCTGTTCTGTTGAAGGAGCCTACCTTGTCAGCAATGTCTTCATCGATGGGTTTACAAAGCACACCTATAATTACTATTTGTCAGCTGCTGACATTGTCTCTGACTTTGCCTACGCTTTCTGCCATCATCCCAGATGATAACGAGGAAAAGTATAATCCTAGTCGCTTTAAAATGGAGGAGGATTTGAAGGATGATGAAGAGGATTGTGAGCCCTTTGAGGTTAGATTGGGTTCCAGGTCCACTCTCTCCTCACATTGAGATGACACAGTGGTTTACACTCCATGGTCTCTGCCTGAGGATGTCTCTTTTCATGCATTATTGAAGCAGATGCAAAGTGCAATGGGTTTTGCTACTGTGGACGAAGACTCCCACCAAATTAAGTTTTGCTGTAGTTTTTGGAGGTATTTACTATTCCATCCATTGTTGCTCCTCCTGTTTATCCTGCCTTGGAAAATCCTACTGTCTGGCACAAACCTAGTATTCTGCCTGCAGTGCCCAGAAAGGCTGACAAGCAGTACCCTTCTCCATCTGCTAAGCCTTATTACGCTTCACAGCCTGAAACTATGTGGTCATTATGACTACTAATGATAGGTCTTGGGCCCCTAGGCATATGATCTTTTTACATTCTGATAAGGAATCTAGGAGGCTGGACATTATGGGCAAAATGACTTATGCCTCTGCTTCCTCAGGCCCCTAGAATTGCCAATTACCCAGGTTATATGATTAAATGTTAGAATAACCTGTGGAATTCATCAATGTCTACTATACAGTGTTTGCCTGATAGTCCAGTCAAGGCTGATTTGCTTAAAACTGCTTCAGCTGGTATAGACACTGGTAAGCATCTGCAGCATTCTGCATATGATGATTCTGATGCTTCAGTCAGGGCTGCTGCCTCTGTTTTTGCCTTCAGAGATATTTCTGGGTGCATGTGACTGGGCTTGCCATGGATGCACAGCAGTCAGGAATGACATTTTTGGGGATTGGCACTGAAGGTGTCTGTGTGAGCTTCAGTCCTCCAGGATGACTCTAAGCTCACTTAAGTCCCTGACTCCCTCAGCACTCCAGGTGGCATGGCAGGGGTCTTCAGCAGCCCCACACTCTTGGTGGAGGTCCCCTTACAGGCCCCCTTCACCCGATGTACACACCAAGGCATCAAAGGGTATCATTCCCGGTGGCTCTGTGCTGTTCTTGGTACCTTCTTACTCCACAATTCCTCCCCCTCCTCTGGGAAAGTGGGGGCTCCCTTCATCTACAAAAACTGAGGGAGATCACCACCATCAAGTGGGTTCTGGAAATGGTTGAAAATGGTCATGCTCAGGAGCTGCCATCTACCCATTTAGTGCATCTACCACCTCATTGCCATTATTCTCTGGGCCACTTGTCCCTTTTGATGACAGAGGTTCAGATGCTCATACTAAAGTGTGCTATAGAACCCATTCCCCATCAAGAAAGAAAGAAGGTGTTCTACTGCAAAGTGGACAGGAGATCTGTGTCCTGTATTGGACCTCTGAGACCTGAATCTGTTCATCAAAGACAAAAGATTTTGAATGGTATCTCTTAAGGCTTTCATCCCCCTGTTACAACAGGGGGATTGACTCTGTATGCTGGATATGGTGGACACATACCTTCATATCAAGATTCCTAAATGCCACAGGCAGTACCTCTGATTCATGCTGGAGGACAACCATTATCAGTTATGAGTCTTGCCCTTTTACTTATCCTCAGCAAGCACCATGGGTATTTTCCAAATGCTTGACAGCTGTGGCAGCAGACCTTCAGAGAGCATGGCTATATGTTCTTCCCCTATCTGGATGACTGGCTATTGAAGGCCCCATCCAGAGAAGCCATTCTGTACACATTGTCCAGAATGAGACAAT
The DNA here is from genome assembly GCA_016271365.2 of Neoceratodus forsteri. NCBI lineage: Eukaryota > Metazoa > Chordata > Ceratodontiformes > Ceratodontidae > Neoceratodus > Neoceratodus forsteri. The sequence continues at coordinate 1,115,411,355 of CM028131.1, forward strand.
TGTTCTAGGATCTGGGTATCAAGGTGACTATACTGAAATCCATACTAGTTCCTTGTCAGCAGCACCAATACATTGGAGCCATGCTGATTATGATGGTGGCCATTGCCTTCTTGCCCACAGACAGAGCTTAGGCCTGTGTAGCCCAGGTCAAGCTGATACACAGAAGTAATTTTGTGTCAGTGCCAGCAATATTGCATAAGAGTGGGACTGATGGCTGCAGCCATCATCATGATTCAGTTTGCCCAACTCCATATGCACATTCTTTATTGGACTCTTTGGATGCAGTCAGACTAGCTAATGGTTGTCATCATGTCACCTCAATGTCATGCTGTGATGTGGAGAACTGACTACCTGCATCTGTTATAAGGTGTTCTGTTCTTTTACCCAACTTCCTTGCAGGGCCTGACAACAGATGCCTCAGGTCTGGTTGGGGTGCACATCTCGGATCCATTCAGCCTCAGAGCTCTTAGACGAGCTTGGAGTCTGACCTCCATATCAGTAATCTTGAGATGAGGTCTATGTGTTTTCACCTACAGGCATTTTCAATCCCATCTTAGCCCCAGTTCTTTGCTGATTTACACAGACAATGTCACTCTCATGCACTACGTAAACAAGCAAGTGGGCACTCACTCACCCTCTGTGTAAGGAGGCAAGGACTGTGTGGTATGGGCCATGTCTCCTGCTGTGTTAGGGTCTGCTGTCTCAGGACCATGGGTCCCTGGTCCACATGGACCTGAAGACCGTGTCCACATGCCTGTCTCCCAAAGACATAGCCATTGTCCATTTTGGGATTTCGCCCCAGGTAACTAATGTCTTGCTTGTGGCTAGAAAACCTTCCACCAGACACACCTAGTCTTTGAATTGGAAACACTTCTCAATATGGCGTGCTTCCCATTCCAATGACCTGTTTACTTGTCCTGTGAATACTGTACTGGACTACCTTCTGTCCCAATCTACCTCTGGTCTCCAAACATCTCGATTAATGTGAATTTTGTTGCTGTTTCTTCTTTTTATGTTGCTACTGATGGGGACATAATAACACAACCAGAAGGATCCTGTACTATTCTTAAAGGAGAACTGCATTGAATCTGTAAGTTATGTTTCCTAGAAGAAACTGTTTTTTAAATACTGGTTCAAATTCTGTTATTGATCTAGCTAGCCAGGTTTTTTAGTTATCTTGGTTGGTGTTTCTGATTGACATGCTGCTGGTAAGAACCATTTTAGAACTGTGTGATGTAGTTTATGTCCCTGTTCTACTCTTCTGTTGTGAACTCAATGCATCCATGTCCTACAGTGTAACCATGGCTGAGAGGGACATAAACTACATCATACAGTTCTCAAATGGTATGTACTCCAGACTGTAAAGCAGAAATACCCACTGAGGTTACTAAAAGGCCTACATAGATGTAACAATAACAGAATTTTTACCAGTGCTTTAAAACAGCTTCTATTGGGAAAAATGACTTACTGGTTCAGTGCAGTTCTCCTTTAAAAGCAATGTGCTCATGCATACTCCTGTTCATAAACTTTCCACCTTGGGACCATAACTTCATCCTTGAGAAATTAGCTGTGGCTCCACTTAAGCCTGCAGCCACCTGTTAAATGTGTTTCCCTTCATGGAAAGCGCCATTTCTTGTCACTGTGGTTTGATTTCTAGAATGTCTGAGCTTCAGGCTCTTGTGAAACCTTACTTGATTTTCTACAAGGTCAGGATATGTTTGTGAATCAAGCCTTATTTCTTTCTGAAGGTTTTTTTCTGATTTCACATTGAATCAGACCATGCTCCTTCCTGTATATTATCCTGAGCATGCTACCAAAGGGGAGTCATCACTCCATACACTTGATGTACACAGAACACTATGTTTCCACCTCAGTCACACTAAGGACAGCAGAAAGACCTCTCAGCTTTTTGTTTGATTCACCCCTGGTAAAGAGGGTGCCCCTGTGGCTAAACAGTGCCTGTTCAAATGGCTGGCCAACTGTATTACATTTGTTATGGGAAGTACAGTAAGGAAATTCCTGGTGCTGTCCATGGCCACTCTAATTGGGATATGGCCAAAGCTGTTGCTTCTTTCAGAATGTTTCCGCAGTTGACATACTGTATGTGCTGCTGCCACAAGGAGCACTGTGCCTGCTTTCACTAAGCATTACAGTCTGGACCTCATCTCTCATAAATGTGCTGGTGTTGGTCTTGCAGTACTGTAAAGCCTCCTATAATGATGTCCTATCAAGACAGGAGGCCTTGATATCATATCAGACTTTGCCATTCTCCATGGGTACCTTGTGAACTGCTTGGGAATCATTCCAAAGGTGTGGCCTAATGGAGGAGATATCCTCGATGAAAATAGAACAGTTTCTTGCCATTACAGTAAATCCTCGAGAGAAGCTTTTCCACTGGACCACAGCATACCCACCCTCCTTATTGAGATACAAGATGGCAGGATTGAGGACTTCTGATGACGTCGCGGCCAGGGTAGCAGACTTAACATGGAGCTCCCTTCTCTCTCGGGCAAACAAATATCCCCAAATTAGCTAAAAACTGCCCCAAACATACCAAAATGCCCAGTGGAGCAGATAGGGAAGACAGATGGACCTGATCCTGGTCTAATAAAGAAAAAATGACATTGGATGCCAACAGATCCAGAGAACCAAGCTCTGACTGCAGCCACAGCATGTCTCCAGCCATCATGAAGGAGCCTAGTTATTACACAGATGGGATGATGGAAAAGCTCACTCAAAACAGATTTGAGCTGTGGCTCTGGGAAATTAAAGCCTCCCAACAAGAGAACAAGAGGGAATTTAAGAGGCTACATGACCGGCTGTCAGGGGTAGAGAAGAAGATTGATGAGGCAAAGAGATAGTGGCAGCGGCTGAGGATGGAGCCCTGCAGCTGTGAATGGCCCTGTCTTCTCAACTCCAATATACAGAGACCTTGCTTGAGAAGTGCATCACCCTCAAAGCCAGATTGAGGAGAGAGAATCTGAGATTTACAGGGTTTTCCAGAGGGGGCAGAGAGAAGTCAGATGTGTGCCTTTCTAACAGGTTTGTTAAAAGATGTGCTGGCTGTTCCTCACACCTTAGAATTCTAAATTGAACATGTCTGAAGAGCCCTCCTTCTAGCCCTTCAGATAAGTCTGTTTTGGATATATTTTATGGCCAAGAATTAGCTCAAAACATCCAAAAATGAGCCCTGTGGAGTAATTGATGTCCAGTAGCATTTCCCTTGCTTAAGAGTGACATCCTGTTTTCATTGTGTGGATGTTACATCTTTAAGTTTTTTTTTCCAATCCTTTGGATGGATGCCACCATGCCAGTTGCCATGGGAATCTTTTTTTTTGTCTCCTTCAAAATTCTCGTGCCCCCCCAAACTCTCATTCATTTCAAACATGTGCAGACCGTTTGGCGCCTTCTGTCAGTGTAAGGATGGACTGTGTTCTCAGAGGAGAGCAGCCAGTGAGTCTGAGGGCAGGAGCGAGTGAGAGTATGAGTAACTTGAGAAGAACTTGTGAACTGAGTGAGGGCTGGGAGGGACGGAGTCAGACTTCGAACTCTTGGAAGAGGGACTTTTTCTGAGTCAGACAGGCAGTGGCAGTTTTGTGTGAGCTGAGCAGCTCAGGAGGTTCAACCAGAAAAGAGGAAAGCAGGTTGGGCCATAAAGTCAAACCACCATACATGTGTTGAGGAGCTTAGCTAGGCCAGGGTGATGTGGGAGTCATGGGAGTCTGGGACTAGTCTGTGAGGGAGCCTAAGAGTACTGGAGCCTGCTGTTTAGTCACATCGATAGGAAGGTGCCGAACCAGTGGAGTAGATTATGTGGACCTGACCATGTGGCATGGCGTTGAGTCCAAGAGGAGGAGTGAGTGTGCTGCCTGCTGCATTGTGCCTGTTGAGGAGAGGAGGGCTGGAGGAGGCATTGTCTGGAAGAGGAAGGTAGAAGAGCCAGTCCTGAGGCATGAAAAAATTAACCTGTGCTGACAGGCACTGCTGTTGGGCTCCCTAAAGAAAGCTCCTCGAGATGCACAGTGCAAGTTGCAGGCTGAAGCCTTGTTGCAGGACTGGAAGAGTGCAGAGACTAGAGACAGCCTTGACAACTGTAGTGAGAGTGGTTGAGAGGGGTTATCAAAGGATAAGGTACTTTCTTTGTTATTAGACACACCACCATGTCAGCTCTGCATTCAATTTATGATTGTCATGTGTTGTGACTGTCCACAGTATTAACCCCTTGCCTCTTAATGCAGCTAGCACACAGCCTATTGAGAAAGGGAACATTATTTAACCAGGAGTAGCACACTAAGTCGAAGCTTGTTTCCAAATGTGACCTGGGAGCACAAGGAAGTTAAATGACTTACTCGGGATCACACAGTATGCACCTAAGTGGCTGTGGGATTCAAACCCAGGTCTCCAGATCTGTAGCTCAGAGCCTTAACCCACTGTGCTATACTGTCTCCATTATGTTTAGCTTTCTGTTCTCTGTTAGCAGGCATTGGAGTGATTTAAATATATTAGCCACATGAACCTATTTGACATATTTTATTTTAAAACGTCCCTTCATTGAAATAAACTGGCTAAACTGATTGTGAAAAAAATGCATTTGTTTTCTCCATTGATATGTGTTGCTCATACTGGTTTAATCTCAGATACAGATGTCTTTTCTTTTTAAATGCTGTGAGGTGACCATGCTGACTTAACTTTGCAAGCAGAATGTGTGGATTTGTATTTGGATGTGCCCTGTGACTGCATGAGAAAGGGTGCAGGCAGGAGATGCCAGGCAACTGCTCCCAGGGACAAGACAGTGAAATACAGTATGTTCACACTCTAGTGTCCCACAAAGTGCTGTAACTAACATTATTACATATTTAGTGCTACTGTTATTTAATTCTAAATGGTACCACTGCCAGATTCCAATATGCCATTAAACAGTGCCTGACAGACAGTGCCTTGGGGGAAGGGGCACAGAGACAGTGATTATAAGCACAGGTGGCTGGCAGTTGGATGGAGTAATGTTATTTCCACATTCCACTTAGAATCTAGAAAGAAGTGAGGTATTCATAAGGCAAATTAGTTGACTTCTAAAACTACAGGACTTGGAGTATTTTGACTACCAGAATTTGTTGACTGGAATTATTTTGACTTCCAAAAAATTGATGGTTGGAGTATTTTGACTCCAGTGAAACTGATATGACTTCCACATTGCAGCCCATGGAAGTATGTGACTTCCACCCAAAAAAAATGTATTTGAAGCCCTGCTTCCTACTGAAACTGAGACTCTGAATTGTGTTAATGAAGTTTTCCAGCTGTTGGGAAAACAAACACATCCTTTGCCTAGCTTGGCAAAAGGGCGAAATTAAGTATAATGTTTGTTTAAGATTACCCCCATCTCAGGGGCGTAGTTTGCTTTTTTTCAGAGGACGAAAGAATGCTAAAAGTCCTGCTCATAGTAAATCCTAAATCAATAGGCCGGGGTCTGGGGCCACAGGCCCCCAGAAGCTATAAGGTTTTCAATGCATTCTGGCGCATTTGGGGTAATTTTATTTATTTATTTATTTAAGTGTTTAACCAGGAAAGCAGAAAGCATGCTGAGCAGGCTACTGCTTGTTTCCAGATGCATCCTGGGGGGAGGGGGTACAATTACATAGTTGAACAATCAATACATAAATGAATACAAAGTATAGAGATAAACAGCAGATACAGGCATAGCATCAATACCTTACCATATAATATATACAGGAGGAATCTACAGCGTAGTAAATTACAGTTTGGATGCACAGCCCAGCTATACAGTGAACCCGCAAACTGTCTAGACACATGAGCAGATAGAGGAGAAGTGAGAATGGAGCATAGCGTTTAGAAGTGGGGGGGGAAGAGCAGTGATGAATGTTTGTTGGGAGGGAATTCCACAATGTTGGTAAGCAGTAACTAAAAGCTGCCTGCCCAGCAACAGCGGTCCTCTGTGGGACTGCGAAGGACCTGGAGTCTGTGTTTCTGAGGGAGTAAACTGGGGTGCTGGGGTTGACATGGGCAGAGGCAAGGTAAGAGGGGAGTAACTGGGACCAGAACCTGGCTGTGAACTTAGCACAGTGGAACAGTCTTGAATCTTCTACAGAGGGGAGGTTTGTTGATTGGTAAAGGGTACAGTGGTGAGTGGAGTAAGGGCAGTTCAGGATAAAGCAACACAAAGAATGGAAGAGAGGTCCAGTCTGGCTAGGGTAGACTTAGGCCCCGAACTGTATACTACATCCCCATAGTCGAAGACAGGGAGGATCATTTTCTGCACAATGGCCCTGCGGGCAGGAGCTGGGATGCAGTCCTGGTTCTGGTAAAGTGCCCAAAGCCTGGGGTGCAGCTTCTTAATTATAGAGTAAACATGGGATGAAAAATTGAGGTGCTGGTCCACCCAGACCCCGAGGTACCTGAAGTAGGTGCAGGAATCCAGAGGCGACCCCTCAAGGGTGTGGAACATAATTAGGCAGGGGAGCCATGAGAGTCTCTACCTTGTGCCAAAGGTTACTGAGACTGTTTTCTTGGCATTGAGGAGTAGTTGATTGGAGTGAAGCCAGCGTTGAACTGAATCAAAGTCACACTGCAATCTAGTAGAGACCACTGCAGCCGAGGGGCCAGATGTATATAGTACGGTGTCATCCGCATACATATGTATTGAGGTTTGAGGGAAGGCAGATGGCAGAAGTGAGCTGGGTGATGGGAGGTGGAATTGAAAGCGGCTTTGAAGTAGTTGGCTTTTGCTTGGTGGATTTTCCTAGTACTGGCATTGCATAGTGTGCGGTATTGCTGGAGGTTAGAAATATAGAATTTGACGGCAGATAAGGACCACTTGGCCCACCCAGTCTGCCCATTTCCCTACCTAATGGATAAGCTGCAGATCCTAGTTAACCAGCAGCCTACTTCTTTCTACCCCCACCCCCTGGAATTGCCTTATAGCTGTCCCATGCATGCTTGAATTCAGTCACTGTTTTTGACTCCACAACCTCCTCCGGAAGGCCATTCCATGCATCCACAACCCTCTCTGTGAAAAAATACTTCCTCATATTACCTCTGAGCCACCCCTTACTTCCTTACATTACCTCTGAGCCACCCCCCCATCTTCAAATTGTGCCCCCTTGTTCTTGCACACCTCTTTTTTTGAAAGATGCTACCCTCTTGGACTTTGTTGATTCCCTTGAGGTACTTGAAAGTTTCTATCATGTCCCCCCTCTCCCTCCTTTTCTCGAGGCTATACATTGGCTGGAGATCCAGACACCTTGAAGGATTTCCAGGCTTTGTCTCTGGTTCTAAGGAGGGTCAGGATTTCAGTTGAGATCCAAGGGAGATGGGCACCTCTGACTCTGGTACACCTGAGGGGGGAGTAACCGTCCCAGACAGCAGTGAACTTGGTCTTAAAGAATTCCAGGGCAACATCTATGGAGTTTGATTGACTTGTGCATGACCAGTCAGAATTGCCCAAGTCATTTAGTAAGGAGATGAGGTCCAATGATTTGAAGGATCTGGCCATAAGGATTTTGGGTGGGTGGGCTTTTGGCTTGAAGATTTTATGCACAGAGTAGATTCCATGGTGGTCGCTGAGGGCATCTGGGAGGAGGCCTGAGGCTATGATCCTATGGGGGTGTGAGGCGAGGGACCAGTCTATAAGGGTGTGCTTCAAGGTTTTGTGATTGTGCCGAGTGGGCTCAGAGATTAGTTGGGTTAGATTTAGGGCAGTCACCTTGTCTTGGAGCTTGGCGTTGGCCCCAGCAAGCCAGTTAAGATTGAAATCCCCAAGTATATGGAGCTCACCACCTGGAGCCAGGGAGTTCAGCATGCCCAAGTGATCCAGTATAGCAGCTGTGTTGGCACCAGGGGCACAGTAGGTGCCAGCAACATAGATTGGGATTGAATGTGGGAGGGAGAGTTTTACCATGAGCACATCGATGGCCTTTGAAGGCAGGGGTAGGGTGATTGGGGTAAACTGGATGGTGGAGGCAATGTACATTGCTAAGCCTCCACCTTTTTTGCCCATACGATCATGTCAGATGAGTGTATAGCCAGGAATAGAAAATTCAGAATCAGGGTTGTGAGACTTCAGCCAGGTTTCTGAGATAATCAGAATATCCGGGCTGAGGGACATGGCAAGGGGTTAAAGCTGAGTTATTTTATTTAATAGGCTACATATATTTAGATGGGACAATTTTAAGCCTGTGGGGAGTTGGTGGGGTATTGGTGGGTTTGGGGTGTGGTGGTGGCTAGGTCAGGGGTTTGGCTCAATATCACCTGCTAGGAGAAGCAGTGAGTAATCAGAATTTAGTATTATGTGCGACCCAGCGCAGCTTTCTGGGGGAGGCATAAGTCCTTGCAATAGCAGGTGTTGGCTGATGATCATGGGGCAGGAGGGCAAAGAGGCTGGTTTGGAAGCTGGGTGGGAGTACAGCAGGGCCAAATGAAAGACTGTGAAAGTGGCACCAAGGGTAAGTTTCAGCTTTTGTCACTGAATTATTAATGTTTATTTGGCGACTGGAGCATGGTTCCTGACAGACCATCAGGGCAGGATAGATAGGTGGTGGGAGGGATGCCCAGGGGATGAGGATGCAGAAAATTATGAGTGCAAAGGGGGTCATCATGAAGAGGCAGCAGTGCAAGAGTTAAAGTCACTGTATGGGTGTTCTTAGTGAGGAGGCCACTAGTGGTAGAAAGATATAACCTGCAAATGGTAAAGTGAGCTGATTGGTTATTTTGTTTTATTACCATGTGACCAGCCCTATATTACAGACAGTTTGCCAAAGGTGGTGGTGGGGGTGGTGGGGTAGCTGACATGAAGCGTCAGTGGGGTGAAGCTCTCTGGTGTACCTTTACAAACTCCTCACTGTGGGGGGGGGACTTCTGACCCTCCTGTGTCTGCAGTGGAGAGGTGAGCTAGGAGAGGAAGAGACAGAGTTTAAATACTTAGGAGCGAGGGAGGGACTAACTCCACTACCTGACTCCACAACTTTAATTAATTTACAACAGAGTTCAGGTTGAAATGTACAGCAGAACGTACAGGTCACTCGCCAACTTTATTTAAACACAGTTTTAAACACAACAGGGTTTACAACGGAACAGGTTTAAAGTAAAACTGCAGATCCACAGGATTTAAATCGGTAGCAGCGTAGTTCAGCAAATTAGTGTGCTTTAAAGCAGCTACAGCATTTTCTTGGTTTAAAGGCTGCAGTAATTAAAGTGCCCAAATACCAGGCTGCAAAACCCCTATTATTCAAGCAGAAAGAAGGGAAAAAAAACTATCTCCATTCGTCTGCCGACTGCAAAGAATTCAAATTTAAAAATTTGGCACCCAAACTGAAGCTCTCTGGTGAGCTGCTGAGGATCAGGTGGTGACTGCGTAACTTTAGAGACTCTTCACTGCGGGGGAGGGCGTGCTCTCCGTTTCGGGGGAAGGCTTCCGACCCTCACAACTCCTGTGTCTGCCGTGGAGAGGTGAGCTTTAGTGACTCTCACTGTGGGGAGGGGGCGGCGCCTGGTTGGGGGAGGGCTTCCAGGCTCACGACCCCTGTGTCTGCCATGGAGGTGAGCTTTGAGACTCCTCACTGCGGGGGCGTGTTCTCCGGTTCAGGGGAGGGCTTCCGACCCTCGCGACCTCCTGTGTCTGCGTACTTTTCACACCTTCTTTGCCTTGTTACAAGCAATCAATATTCATATCAAAATAAGTAGCTTTTTGTTTTCTTGAAAAAATTGTCAAAACTAAAGCAACTTCTTGATCAGTATCAAGGAGCAGAAATCGTCTCTTATCCAGGAAATCCAGCCATAAAATATTTACGTTGGTAACCATATTGCACATCACATAGGAATTACACGTGCTGTTAAAATAAAATACAGGATAAGGGAAGAGACCATTTTTGCAGATGAGATCCCTATGCAGCAGCAACCAAACAGTCCCAAAAATAATGGTGCATAAAACAAACCCATTTATACTAATAATGGTCAATCCAAAACATGAATCACCGAGTGTGAACCAGTGTTTAAAACAGAGAATGACTGCTGTCCATCAGCACAAAACCCACTGCAAAAGGGATGTAAAAAGCCCTACTTGTGTCAGCAAATCCAGCACAAGTACAAGCATGGTCTGTGGGGAAATAAAAAAAGGTGAAGAGCTGTGCACACCAAGATTGTGCACACAATAGTGCCCCAAACCACACCCCACCACCTACAACAGAAGAGAAGATAGTGCAAGAATATTAGACAAGTCACCAACAGCTTAATCTGGTTCAATGTATGTCAGTTCTCAGCTGGCATCCATCATCCCTCCCAGAGGGGTGCTGTATGCAAGCTGAGGGCCCTCCCTGGGAATGAGGCTAACAGACAGAATTGTTTAGTCCTCCTTTCACAGTGAATAATGAATGCTACAAACATTCAGTCAAATCTGGGAAAACAATGAGTGGAATGTGCAAGTTTTCTATAGTAAATGAACAGGTAGAGTGAAAGCCCGCAGCACAAAGCTGGCAGGGCAGCAGATGGCATAGCAAGCAACAATGAATTTAAATGTCCATGCAAAAGGTGGTCAGGAAAATGGAAACTAAAATTCAATGTGGGGAAGTGCAAGGTTCTGTACCTGGGAGTCAGAAATCCAGGCCAGGGGTATACCCTTGGAGGAGACATGATTCAAGTCACGGAGGGTCAGAGGGACCTAAGGGTAGTGGTAGATGTCAAAATGAATAACTCAGAGACCTCTAGGAGGGCAGCGGCAAGGGCAAATAGGATGCTGGGATGCATCATCAGGGGGATTACCTCCAGAAAGGCGGAAGTGATCCTTCCACTGTACAACTGCTTGGTTAGGCCACACCTCAAGTATTGTGTACAATTTTGGAGACCACATTTAAAGAGGAACATTACACTCCTAGAGAGGGTCCTAAGGAGGGCAACCAAAATGATCTTGGGCCTGGGGAAGAGGAGCTATGAGGAGAGGCTCAGGGAGCTCGACATGTACACCCTGGAGGAGAGGAGGGATGGGGGGCAACATGATAGAGGTCTTTAAGTACATGAAAGGGATCAATAAAGGAGGCCCAGCCAGGGTACTCCAAAGGAAGGCGGGTGGGGCAACAAGAGGTCACGGGTGTAAGCTGGAAGGGGGCAGGCTCAGAGGGGAGAGGAGGAGATGTTGTTTCACTGAAAGGGTGGTGGAGCCATGGAATGCGCTGCCCAGGGAGCTGGTACAGGTGGAGACTGTGGACGGGTTTAAGATGGGATGGGACAGGTACAGGGGGAGGGTAAATCTGACCAAGCCCAGTACAGGTGCCTGTATCCCCAACCCCACCCACACACAAGACTGACCAGTGTCCCCAACCTCACCCACACACAACCAGTGTCCCCAACCCCCCCACACACATGACCAGTGTCCCCAACCCCCAAAAATCATAACCAGTCAATAGTCACTATAACAATAGCCAGGTAGTAGTAGTATCATTTCTTTAGAGTGCATGTTTCAGTGCAAGATTTTTGCTAGTCTTGTAACCCTATACGGGGGACAACACAATAAACAACCCCTTTGGTTGTGTTTGCCAGGCAATAGAGACAGGGAGAGCAAGGCCAAGGAATCGGTCTGTTTCACCTCTCCACAGTGGAGGATCGGAGAAATCGTAAAAGTTAAAGATTACCTTTACAGCCAGGTAAATGATGAGTGGGAAAATAACAGTGAGATACATCCCTTAGCAGGTAAAGGATGAGGTAGAAATAACATTTTAACATTTACTTCTGTTTATATGCTAACACCCAGCCAGCAAGCATGGAATGCCTCCCCTTCCTAACCAACATGGACAGTCCAACCAGAAACCCAGCCAGCAAACATGGACAGTCCCCTCAAATACCTGGCTAGCAAACACAGACAACACCCCCCCCACCAACATGGATAGCCCCCACTAGACACCCAGTCAACAATCACAGACAATCCTCCCCACTAAACCAACATGGATAGTCCCCCCCCGACACCCGTCCAGCAAACACAGTCCCCTTCCCACCAGACACCTGGTCAGCGAGCACAGAATGTCCCTCTCCCAACCAACATGGACAGCCCCTCCCACCAGCACAGACAGTCCCACCAGACACCCAGGCAACTAGCAAACATGGTGGTTCCCCCATGCCCCACCAAGGATAGTCCCCCCGACACCCAGCTAGCAAACATGGAATGTCCCCCGCCCCACCAACATGAACAATCACACCTAGCTAGCAAACACGGGGAGTTCCCTTTCCCCACCAACACTGATAGTCCATCCAAGACACCTGATCAGCAATCACGGATACCTCCCCCGACAAGCCAACACAGACAGTCCCCCGCCAGACACCCAACCAGAAAACACAGAGTCCCACCTCCCTACCAAACACCCTGCCAGCAAACAAGGACAGTCCTCCCACCCCACCAACACAGACAGCCCCATCCCAGACACCCAGCCAGCAAGCACGGAATGTCCCCCTGCTCCACCAACATGGACAGCCCCCCCAGACACCTGGCCAGCAAACAGACAGTCCCCCCTACCATTAGACACCTGGCTGGCAAACATGGATAGCCCCCACCCCACCAACATGAACGATCTCCCCCAGTCACCCCACCCAGCCAGCAAACATGGACAGTCCCCTGCCCCACCAACATGTCACAGTCACCCCCAGACACCTGGCCAGAAAGCATGGAATGTCCCCCCTCTCCACCATCACTGACAGTCCATCCCTCCAGCCCCACCAAACAGACCACTCTCCCATTCCCAAACACTAAACGCCCCAGCCTCAAATACTGACCGTCCCCCCCCAGCCCCAGCAAACGCAGACCCCCAGCATCAAACACTGATCATCCCTTCAGAGAGTCAGCCCCAAAACACAGACCATCCCCCAACCCCAGAAAACAGACCATCCCCCCAGCCCCACCACTGACCATCCAGTGAGTTCCCCCAACACACCCCACCACACCAGCACAGTCAAAGTCAGTGTCCCCAACCCACTAACATGGCCAGTGTCCACACCATAGCAAACAACAAATAGGCCCCACGCCCACCCCACCAACATAGACAGCCTCTTCAGCAGCCAGTAAATACCTCCCCCCCACCGAGACACATCCAGAAGCCACCCCTCAGACATACTGACAGGCTGAGTGACAGCAAACCTTCCACTGCCCTCAAGACACATGGCCATGGGCCTCCCCCCCAAAAAAGAGACATTTCTGGGATGTGAAACATCATGGCATTAATTTCCAACAACCCGCTTGCAGCACAGTTACTTACCAAGTCAATAAGGGCACAGACAGAGCAGCATGCAGCAGGGCACAGTAGGGCCAAGAAGGCAGGCCAGGTGGCTGCGTCTCTCTCTCCAGAGTCCCGTTCCTCTCCCGATGAATCCCGGCACCGACAAAACAGTAACTCCCCACCCCCGGACACCAGCATTGTAGGTCCTGCTCCTCTGCAGGGTGACAGGGTCTGTCTGGTGATGGAGACTCCTTGTGGCTGCAAGCCCCTCGGGAATTGGGGGAGGCTCAGGCGGCAGTGGGGAAGTGCAGTTGCACTCAGTCTCACTGAGAGACAGAGTAGATGGGGGACTGTTAAAACAAACTGGCAGGCTGGTCAGGACAGGAGGAGAGGAGGAGCCGAGGTAACAGTAAATGACCGACAGACACACCGGCGACGATCGACAAACAACGACTGCTGCTCGGCCTCCTTGAATAGCTCTCTCTCCCCAGTACCACACGATATGGATGCTGTGCTACTGCTGTTCCTTTGTGGATGTGCAGGAATTGCTGGACAACTAAATGGTGCCACTAACAGAGTACTGGTCACGCTATGGCATGAGTCTGTAGCGCTCCCCGATTGGCTGCAACAACACGCAGGCTACTATGGTTGCAGCAGGCTTGTAGCCAACCAGAAAAGGAGATTTTTGTTTTGAATTAGTCGAGGAGACACGGGCATGGCGTCTGGTGCCCGCCCCCTCCCCCCCCAAGGAAAACAGCCAGTCTGGGCATAGCCTGACCACATGTTGCAATAATTACAAAAAATTAAAAAGCGATAACCGAAAATAGTGGCTCATTAAAAGTCCCTTGCCTAATTTCTCAGGGGTGCAGTTGCCCCACCTGCCCCCCCGCAATCTACGCCACTGCCCTATATATACTTTGTAAGTGACTACAGTAGGTGTATGTAAACAAAGCTCTTCATGCTAAACAAATTAAGTTCCAGATTCCCTACCCCACTTATATGCGCATCTTTTGGGAGGATGTTGTAAAACATTTCCTCATGCCACAAGAATCCACAGCCGCTCTACAAGATCACGGTGTCCACTGGAGCCACAAAGACCACAGCAACCTGCGGGGACATAATGGAGTGTTAGCAGAGACTGGAGCATGGTGAGATGCCAGAACATTAAGGCCTGTAGCTGCTGAGTGACGCAGCATACCATGGGGGGAACACACAATCTGCTACAACAATTTCAGAATGCACAGCCATGATGAGCTCTCCATGACAGGGATACGTGAACACAGTTCCCATAGTCTACGTTGCTATTTTTGGAGGTAAGTTGGACTTTACCAGAGTTATGATTGTTGATGCTGCCACCCCTTCCACACGGCAACCAGTAAAGTTGGGACTACTACACATGGTTACATGGTAATGACTTTAACTGGCTGCTCTCCCTAGCTGTGCTCATATTTCAGACACATAAGCTTGTTTTTATCTTACCAGCTAATAAACAGTTGGAGCTGTCCTCCATTTCTTTCTTTATTCCTCCCTCCATACACTACAAGACACTCCATATAGCTGTGTTCTGCGTGAGGCACTGGATGAAGAAGAGTTATGAGGTGGGAAGGCTAAGCCCCCCCATGTTACCTATGTAACAAAGCATGCAGAGGCAGGACTGCTATGTCATGGACAAGGGGATCCATTCACTGTATATTTAAAAAAACTGGTCTTCAGGTCTTTTGAAATGCTATACTTATACTTATTCACCTGGGGGGGGGGGAGAGGAAGGTTAAGCTGCAATGGGGTATATACTGGGACACGAATACACAGTAATCATGGTTCCTAGAAACTTCCAGGCCATTGTTTCATGATGATATGAACCTTTACCTTTATGAGTAGGTGGCAGAGAACCACTTTGATACACCTGCTATTGATGCACGGATTCCACCATACTGCCCAGACAGGGATATGGTATACCAGGGTGGGGGTTTGGACTGGGGGCACCAAAGAAAGGCCTCCAGCATGTTTTGGGGTGGTGTTTCTGGATGCTCCCCACCTGGTCTGCCTTGACTGGCACCCCCAAACCTGATCACGGTAGGACTAAAACCTGCAGTACTACAATGTTCATCAGGTGGTACTTCGCCATGGGCACTGGTTATGCGGTGGGGGTCTTTTAACTCCGGGGGAGCTGCATTGTATTGGTTGGTCAGTATTACATCGGACACTGTATGATGGACCTCTTAAGTTTTTTGGTGGAGGCACTGCCTCTACAGGTCATCTAACTGGCTGGATGAAGAGGGCTCCTCAGTACCCTACCCAGTATAAACTGTTACTGATGGAAAGTTCTGCACTGCTTTTACAGGTGCTATCTTTTAGGCACCCGGTCACGTCTTTGAGTAATCTTTCAGATTAAAAGAAAGTTGGAGCAGGACTTCTTTGTTAGTACCCTACAATCTCTCTGGTTAAACAATTTGCATTAGAAGACTGGTACATTAGTTAAATTACCCGTCCTCATGAATCCTGAGTGGGGGAGGAAGGGTTTGGAATGTTTAAGTTCTGGCCATGGCTCTGTTTGTTATTTTATCTGACCATGCTCACCTACCTGTTGAGTTCTTCCTTAATGGAGGCAGCTTGCGTAAAGGCCCCTGACATTAAGGGTAGTGGCACCACTACACAACCTCTCTGGGGGCTATCTCTCTCTATATGGGTTGCCTCTGGATGGGTACAGGGAATGTCATGTTACATTCCCCTACCTGGAAAGCAGAAATGTTTTGGTTTATGGTTAATATCAGCCTAATGTGCTAGTTTCACAGTTCTTTGGTTGCTTAGAAGCAAAGTGACTTTTAGTATATTGGGTCCTTGGTGGTGGACAATGGACACTTATGCTGTATTTTTTTGATAAGTAACTTATGACATCCCCATAGACAAAGTTCTTAACTGATAATATTAATGGCCTTACCCACCCAATAAAGAGAACAAACTAGACAGAACTGATACGGCTGCGCCAACGCACTTACCAGTCCAGGTATCAGAGCGGTGGCATCATGGCTCACAGAGCACTGTACCAGTGGTCATGGAGCTGCGGCGAATGGTGACAGTTGCCATCCAAAAGATGGCGGTGACACTGCACATGCGCGATACTCATGCATGCGCAGTGGAAGCAGAAGTGCACCTACAAAGTAGTGCGCCATGTGGAGGGGGGGATCATGCTGCAGAGGGGAGCTCCATCATGGAGGACAGCTGCTATACATAAGCGCAGCCATGACATTGACGCAGCACTGTAGGAGAACACAGGGTTGTATTCCAGAGCCAACCCCCTGTTCTCTTACAGTGATGGCATAATATCTGCGTAGCTCCGCCCATGTAGCCGTGAAAGAGATCATGACATTTGTGCGTCAGACCAAATCTGATTATATTTTGCTTCAAGAAATGCATCTTACTGATACTGAACATCAGAAGCTTACCGGATTTGGCTACAGGCAGTTCCACTTCATCTTATATAAATCTGGGCAGAGGAGAGGTGTAGCTGTGCTGGTGCCAAATAGGGTTCCCTTTGAGATGACAGAAGTACACAAAGACAAGGAAGGCATGTTTATTATAGTAAAAGGGCTCTAAAATGGGCAACTTATCACCTTGGTATTTGTCTATGTCCCTCCAGCAGCTGATTTCCTCTTTTTTTTTTTTTTTTTTTAGGAAATTCTTTACTCTTATAGTGGAAAAGGCTGAGGGATCTTGATTTGTGGGAGAGACCCGAATTTGAAATTTGTCCCATTGATAGCACTTCACAAATTCCATGGAGGGGTCAATTATTTATTTTATTTAGTTTTTGTTGACTGGGTAAGTGCACTAGACAAATCCTGCCTATTTTCAGGTACGACCCGGGGGAGGGGAATACAGATGAATGCCAACTAACCTTGAACCAGATTAAGCTGTTGGTGATACTTTTAGTGAATAGGGGGAAATTTGGCCAGGGCACCAGGGAAATTCCCCTACTCTTTTCAAGAAGTGCCATGGGATCTTTAACATCCACCTGAACAGGAAGATGGGACCTCAGTTTAACTTCTCATCCGAAAGACAGCACCTCAGGAGTGCAGCACCCTCCTCATGCTGCACTACAGAGTCAGTATTGGGATTTAACCCAAGTGTCTGGTGTGGGCATAGAACCCACAACCTTATGAACTCCCGGCCTCAGAGGCGAGTGTGCTACCTGCTGAGCCACTGACACTGACAAGTCATGCAGTGGCAAAAAAGACAAAGAACCTGATAGGACAAATGGTCATAATAAATGCCTGGAGACGTATCCATGGGTCTGCACCTAGCTTTACTTTTTATTCACAAGTGCACCAGATGTATTCTAAATTGGACAGTTTTCTTTTGTCCAAAGAATCATAACCAGATTATGTAGATGCACAGTTGGTCCCCTTGGTCTTTCAGACCATACCCCACTTACTATTGAGACAGACCTACAGGTAGCAATACAGTCTTCCTTTCAGAAGCTAAATGTCTCCTCGCTTTAAGACAAAGATGTCCAGGGACAAATCCTGGTGCTCCTTGAACAAGTGTTATAAGAAATGTCTACCCCAGATACTAAACCTGAAATATTATAATTAAAGTGGTACTTAAGGGGAAGCTGTTAGCCACAGCACTGGATATAAAAACAGAAGAGGCAAGAGCATTAAACACAGCTTGAGGCAAAAATCTTTGACCTTATGTACTTCTGTTGTCTCAAATGGGACCCTGTTTGGCACCAGCACAGTCAGATGGGCCACACCACCACTGCCATTACGTGTTCATATCCAACTGGTGAAATTAATGTCCTCCCCAGGTTTTATACCTGTTTCAGTGTGCCCAAGTGTTTCTAACCAAGGCCTGGTTGGAAGAAACACAAAGACACCTCTCTAAATTTATCTGGGCCTATACCAGGCCTAGGGTGTGAAGTACCCTTCTACTGGTGTAGAAGGAATGGGAGGTGGGAGTTGCCTAATTTAGAGGAATATTGGTTGGCAGCATGGATTAAAATGGCCCTCCTGTGGAGTGCTTCTGGGCACCAATCCCATGGGAAGTAAATCAAGGAGGATTCCTCGGACAGGGTCCCAATTATGGCATAAGACTGGCTTAGTCATGATACCTACTGTAACTGGGCAGACACAGTGGGCCTGTGGGCCCTTATCTGCTGGCACCTTCTATTTCTATGTTTATGTTTATATCTATAGCATATATCTATAGCATCAGATCCTAAGTAATGAGAGGAAGACTTTCCCCTTGTAAATTAATGGAAGTTACATTTAAGACTTGGAGCAGATTTTTGAGGTACCCACAGGTTAAACATCAACAGTGACATTTCGAATAGCTGACATGAGATAAAGGCTTCCACCAAATGCATTGGATCCTTGGTACCAGTGCCAGGCCAGAGGAGGTCTTAGATACCCAGACCAGGTGTTGAGAGGGAATGTGGTGAAAACATTTAAAGAATGTAACACAGAGTTTGGGTGTCAGAATACTGCTAGGTTTAAATATTTTCAACTTAGAAACTGCTGTATATTTTGACCTTCCTTTCTAGCCTTCAACACCATATTGAGGAAACGCAAGATATCCCTCTCACAACTAGTCAATACAATGGCACAAAAAGAAGCCATAACCTGTCTCTACCAGTTCCTACAGTAGGATCAGAAGTCTGTGGCAGCATATCTAGTTAATAAATGGGAAACTGAAGTTGATGTTCACCTTACTGGCAAGGAGCGGGGATGTTCTGGGTAGGTTCCTTCCATACTTCCTCTTCTCCTGGAAGGCATGAAGCTGTTTGGACAATGAAAACTCAGTGTAACCCCCCCCCCCCCCAATTTGGAGTTTACCTTGTTGTCTTCCTGGGCTCCTTTAATGCCCACTGCCACGCTGGTGTCCTGTCTTAGTGTGATCCTGTTTATTTACGTGTGAGTGCCATGTTGAGCCTCCGTGCCTGTCCCTATAAGAGACTAGTTGATATGTGTATAATGAATGGTCTGAGCTGGGTCTGAGTGATTTAATGCTTGCGACTGGCCAGCCACCACTCTGATTTGCTCCACTCTGCAGTCCATAATAGTGCAGAGGGAGCCTGTATGGAAACTGTGCTTGTTTACTGTTTATATATTGTTATATTTGCAATAGAGAAGTTTGTTTAACCTGCTTTCTTTGCAGCTTATGCCATTAGAATGGAAGCCACCATGTCAGGTCTGGGACTTCCAGTAATTGGACCAATAGGACTCAGGGGACCTAAAATGGATCCTGGCTCAAGTGTCTCGTGGGAAGAAAAACTGTAGTTTTTGTAATTTTTTGGTTGGTGCCAAAACTAACCTGGAGGAGGAGCCCTATTGTGACTGACAGCTTCCCAAGCCAACCTAAATCTTGGATGTACAATGTAAATCCCCTGTACTGTAAGAGCCAGTGGATCAGTTAGAGTTGGAGCTTGAAGTGTGAATAGCTCGAGCTTTCGAGCAGCTGCTTCTTGAACGGAGCTTAGGGGAATCGGCGGGAAGAAGCCTAACTTGCCTCCCTGACACATTTCTCCTGCCTGGGACTGCCTGATAGCGGAAGTTGGACTTCTTCCGATTTAAGCCTGGAACTGCAGCAGAAAGAAGAAAAGAAGTTTATTAGTGCCACTTACGTTTTTGACCGAAGATTTGTTCCTGTGAAGCAATCGGCTCAGCTAATGTGAGAGACAAATTTTGGATTGAGAGGTTTGCTCAATGAGTCCTACTGTATTAGTGACCAGACTGTATCCAAACTGTACAAAGATAGTGCTGCTTTATTTGAATGTGTTAAATGTTTCTCGTGGGCCAAGATCTGCTTGCCTACGAACCAACCTGTTATGCCAGCTGAAGGTTTCACCAGCGAGAAACAAGCGAACTTTGCCATTTTGCTGATCCTGCCAGGGTCTTTGCCAGTCTGGGCCAGACTGATTGCCCTGCACCAGAGATTGTTTCAGTGAGAGACCGACTTTGGGGATCCAGCCCTTGCTCAACAACAACTTGCAGGTTGCAGCCACCTGGAGGGAAAGACCATGAAGAGGAAGTGCGTCGTGTTGGCCCTGCTTCTCCATGCTCATCAGTGAACACCACAAGGTCTCCATGTCACCTGACTTCCTACAGAAATCTGGTAGCATGAGTGCAATGAGTATGGAAATCATCTGTGGTACCGTCTGATTGCTTTAACTTTCTGGATTTTCAAGAGACTGAGCCAACCGTCTCAGATTACAAATAATCACCTTATTATTGTGCATGATAACTGCATTTCTTTCCATCAAGGGCCCCAACATCAGCTGCAATGTCGGCCACCCCCGGGCAATGCCTCAGGTTAGCCAAGCTTCCATTCTGGGTACCCAGTGTTGTTGAACTGCATATTTGGGACTTAAAGTACATGCTAGAAAAACGTGATTTAAATCAGAGTACAAATCATTTGACGAAATTCACGCCCCTTCCTTGTTTACAACCCCTAAATAAACCTGATTGTCTTTTTTCATGTTTAACCTGGCTAGTGTGCATATTATTAGTTGGGTTACAGTGTTGAAAGGGTGCAACTGTGTTGCTAACCTTATTTTTACAGGGGGTCTCCAGGGAAGTTGCTGAAGGTCCATCCCTGGTGGTAAGTGTCAAGGGTGTGTGCATATCATTACTGGCTATATGCTGACTGTGTGTTAACTGCTGTTACAGGTTTCAAACCACTAGGAGGGTTGGTGGGTGGTTATAGCTTCCCAGAGGGCTATAGCAGGACAGACAGATACCCCCAATACCATTACTCTGGATGGAGGCACCTTACTACAGAATCCAGGCCCCTCAACCTGTGCTCAGACTTACAGGTAGGGGTAGTAACCTTCGGGATAGCACCACCTAGGGTTACATCTTGGAGGCACTGCTGGGATTAGCACCCCCTAGTGGCCAAAAGATGGAATTTCACTCAGTTGTGAATTTGGAGAAAAATTTGAGATGGAGGGGCTCACTACCCCCAAGTGGAAGATTTTTCCCCACAAGCTGGTTGTGCACCGCATGATGGGGTGGATTTAGGGAGAAGGGGTTGACCCCATAATGCTTTATTCCTACTAGAGATTCCCATGGGAACTACTAATGCTACTATAGAGGAAACCGTGAGAAAGGTTAAGTGTCTGGGGAAGGTTTCAGTGCAAGGGCGGGACTCAGACCTGTTTGAGCAGACTCTAATGGCCCTCATTTCATGTAGAATCCCTATAGATCCTGCAACATTACTCCTTGTTATAATGCCCGAGGGATCTCAGATGGGGTGGAGGGTCATTCACGTACACAGTGGACCATCTTCCCCGGGGGGGGGTTCTCAAAGGTAGAAGGATTTAGAGAGACGTTATTGAGGCTTCTAGCTGCGGAAGGGCAGACTGTTAAGGACTTGCAGAAGGCTCTGGAGGACTCTGAGGAGGTCACTCCCATACATTCTCCTCTGGCCTCCCCATCTTCACCCAGGGCCTCACCCATTGCAGTGTCTCCTATTGTGATACCCTCGGTTCACCTGGACTCCTATTGCAGGCTCAGTCTGTTTTCAGGTGCCTTTCCTGTTCCTGTGGGAGAAGATGACTTAGAAACCTGGATAGACTATGCCAACGCCCGGTCCAAGAGTGGCAATGTTCTGAAGGGGAAAAACTCAAAAGACTTATGGAGAGTTTAAGGGGCCCTGAACTGGAGGCTATCCAGTTCCTTTGGTCCACTAATCCCGAGGCCTCTGCTGCTGAGTACTTATCTGCTTTAGAAGGGGTAGTTGGTAGTACTGAATCAGAAGAGGACTTGATGTGGAAGTTTAAGTCTACTAAACAGTGGAAGAAGGAGCAACTGTCTGCTTTTGCAACCCATGTAGAGCGGGCCTTAGAAAGGGCGCACCGAAAGGGGGGCATCTCAGCTAGTGAACTAAATTGTGTCAGATTGGAACACATCCTTAAGTCTGCTCACTATTCGAGTGTGCTCATGCTGAAGTTAAAATTTCAAGATCGCAAAGTCATCCTCCTGAATACTGTTGATTAATGAAAGAAATCCAGGAGGCGGAGAACAAAGACGATGGTTGGGACCCCTGCACTGGGGTTGCACAAACTGCCCTGACCCCAGATAGACCTACTGAAAAAGAGGATAACTCTGAGCCACAACAAGTCAGTAAGTTGTTGAAAGAATTGAAAGAACTGAAATCCAGCAGGCAATCTGAGGCCGATCAGGCTAAAACCCATAGCCTTTATCCCACCAAGACTGAACCTGTTTGCGAGGACTCACCTGTCTGTACAGGGCCAGTGCCCATTCTGCTGCTGAGTCTCAAGCTGACCCCAACATGGCAGAAGAAATTAGGGAGTTGTGAGCTATGGTGAGAGACCTCATTTATGCCACCCAACTCTCTGCTCCTTGGAGGGGCTACGGGGGAGCTGAGCCTGAACCTAAGCCGAAGTAAGAGAGCAGAGCTCTGCCACCCAACCACTGCAAACCTCGTGAAGACACGACGCATCCTGCTGACCCCAGAGCTAAGGTATTTTGCTACCGGTGAGGAGAAGATGGCGCACCAGATGAGCTTGCAATGCTCCACAAGATCTATACGAGTCACTGCCAAGCTACTCAACCTGGTCTGACAAAGCAATATAAAGCCACAACAAGGTCCATCACAAAAATCCTTTTCTTCCAAAACTGCTGTGGACCAGCCCACCAAGCCTATGCCTCCAGATTGGTCTGACATGGTGGGTCCCTCCATGGAGACCACCGTAACTGTTAATGGCTTTTCAACCCTAGCCATGCTAGACAGTGGCTCACAGGTCACTATTGTGTTCAAAGATTGGTATAACTGACACTTGTCTGACCTTCCGCTCCTACCCTTTGAAGGAATTAATGTGTGGGGGTTGAGCAACAAATCTTATCCATACCTGGATTATGTATGACTGTGGTTATCCTGTCCTACTGCTGTTGTAGGCGTAGATGAATCAGTGGAGACCTTGGCCCTGGTATGCCCACTGACTGGCATGTATGATGGTATCCCTCTGTTAATCGGCACTAATGCCCACATGTTCGGCAGACTAGCTCAACTTTGCCAGGAAAACAAGTGAGGAAGACTGGATGGGCCTTGCACATCCCTGCCATGGTGCGCAGAGCATATGACTTACAGATGCAAGACAAGGACACAGATAAGGATGAGGCTGTAGGCATTGTGTGGAAAAAAGATCCAGCACCGCTTGTATTGCCACCCAATGCTCAGTGCACTGTTAGTGGTGAAGTACAAATCAAGAAAGAAGTCAAGGATAAGATTCTCATACTGGATGCCCCGGAAGAGGGGAAACTGCCTGAGGGACTACTAGTTTAGCCTAGCATCCTGCCTGTCCAAGCTCACACCTATGCTCAGTGTGCGGTGGTGCAAATCCAAAATATGTCTGACCGGGACATTAGAGTCAACTGAGGCTACACCCTGGCTACTGTGTATTGTGCAGATACTGCTGTGCTGCTTAGCAAGCAATGCATGGGAGAGGATGAAGAAATAACCCCTGATTTGTTTGACTTTGGGGAATCCCCTATTCCTGAAGAGTGGAGAGCAAAGTCAGCTGAAAACTGGCCCAGTGGAGCAAGATGTTTTCCTTGAGAGAATGGGATGTTGGATGTCTCACTGGTGCAGAGCATTACATTAGACTTCACTACGAGAGGCCATTCCGTGAAGGATCTCGTCAACTGGCACCAACAGATATTGACGATGTTCAATTCCACCTCCAGGAGATGCTAACAGTTGGAATTATACAAGAATCTCATAGCTCTTATGCCTGTCCTATTGTGATGGTCTGAAAGAAGAATAGCTCTGGGAGAATTTGTGTGGACTACTGGACACTGAATTGAAGAATCATACCAGACCACTATACCATGCCATGCATTCAGGATGCCCTTGATTGCCTTAATGGAAGCCAGTGGTTCTCTGTGCTAGACCTCCAGAGACAGTATTACCAGATCCCAATGGCACCCAAAAATGGAGAAAAAAAAAACAGCGTTCATCTGTCCTTTGCATTTTTACAAATTCCTACACATGCCTCAGGGCATTTTGGGAGCACCTGCCACTTTTCAGAGGTTGATGGAATGAGCTGTGGGAGACATGAAATGCTCTCTGCTTAGGGGGGTCGATACCAGTCCTTTCGCAGAAGAAAGGATTTTGAAAGAACTCCTAAAACTGAAGGTGGACAAAGCAATGGGGCCTGACGGGATTCACTCCAGAATTCTAAAAGAACTAAGGGGAGAACTAGTGACACTATTGATCACCCTTTTTAGCAAATCATAGGAGGATAGTGTGGTACCTAAGGACTGGAAGAGGGCAGATGTGATTCTCCTTCACAAAAGTGGGAGCAAAGCAGAGGTAGGAAACTACAGACCTGTAAGTTTGACCTCTGTGGTAGGGAAAGTGATGGAATCACTTCTGAAAGAAAGAATTGTTGAGTAACTAAAGACCAGTGGGGCACAGGACCCTAGGCAGCATGGATTCACAGTGGGAAGGTCATGTCAGATGACTCTAATAGATTTCTTTGACTGGGTGACCAAAGTAGTAGACCAGAGAAAGGCTGTGGACATGGACTACCTAGACTTTAGCAAGGCATTTGACGCAGTCCCACACATAAGGCTGATAAACAAATTAGCCAGCCTGGGAGTGTGTCTCAGGGTGGTAGCCTGGGTAAAACATTGGCTGGACAATGAGGGTAATAGTAAACGGAGTCCACTCCAAAGAAAGGGGGGTTACTAGCGGGATACCACAGGGTTTAGTACTGAGTCCGGTCCTTTTTAATGTCTTTATAAGTGACATTGCAGAGGGACTGGAAGGAAAAGTATGCCTTTTTGCAGATGACACAAAAATCTGCAACAGGTTTAATGACACACAAGGGGGGTTGGAAAGGATGAGAAGGGCTTTGGCAAGGTTGGAGGAATGGTCAAATGTATGGCAGCTTAGATTCAATGCAAAGAAGTGCAAAGTAATGCACCTGGGAAACAAAAACCTTGGGGAAGAGTACACAGTGGGGGGGTAGTATTAACAACAACAAAAATGGAAAGAGACCTGGGGGTAGTCATATCAGATTACCTAAAGGTAAGCAAGCAATGTGAGAAGGCAGTAAGGATGGCTGGTAGGATACTGGGATGTATAGGGAGAGGCACCACCAGTAGAAAAAAGGAAGTTGTTATCCCTCTGTACAGACAGTTGGTGAGACCCCATCTGGAGTACTGCATGCAGTTCTGGAGACCCCATCTCTGCAAGGACATAGACAGGATGGAGGCAGTCCAGAGGAGGGCAACTAAAATGGTGCAGCTTCTCCACCAGAAGCCATACAAAGAGAGAGACTAACGGAGCTTAATATGTATACCCTTGAGGAAAGGAGGGAGAGGGGGGACATGATACAAACTTTCAAGTACCTCAAGGGAATCAACAAAGTCCAAGAGGGTAGTATCTTTCAGAAAAAGAGATGTGCAAGAACAAGGGGACACAATTTGAAGATAGAGGGGGGACAGCTCAGGGGTAATGTGAGGAAGTATTTTTTTCACAGAGAGGGTGGTGGACGATGGAATGGCCTTCCTGAGGAGGTCGTGGGGTCAAAAATAGTGGGGGAATTCAAGAATGCATGGGACATACATAAGGCAATTCTGGTGGGGGGGTAGGAAGATATAGGCTGTTGGTTAACTAGGATCTGCAGCTTATCCAGTAGGTAGGGAAATGGGCAGACTAGGCGGGCCAAGCAATCCTTATCTGCTGTCAAAGTCTATGTTTCTTTGGCTCTGTAGTTGCTGTCCAGCCCTCCAGTTCATCCATCACCTCCTTCTTATTATCTTCTGGGCCACTTGTCCCTTCTGAGAGAAGTGCAGCCGCTATTTCACAAGAGAGCTATTGAACCCGTCCCTCCGAGGAAAGAAACAAGGAGTTTTACTCCAGAAACTTCCTGTTTCCCAGCTGGACAGGAAATATATGTCTTGTACTGGACCTCAGAGACTTAAACAAAGTCATTGAATACAAAATGTTTCAAATAGTGTCTCTTCAGCCATGTCAAGATTCAAAAAATGCCACAGGCAGTACCTCTTTTTCATGCTGGAGGACATCCATTATCAGTTCTAGGTATTGTCCTTGGCACCGCAGGTATTTATCAAATGCTTCACAGCTGATGAAGCAACCCTCTGGAGGGGGAAGGGCTTTATGTCTTCCTCATGTGGATGACTGGCTCCTAAAGGGCCAATCCAGGGAAGTAGATTTGTACACATTGCCCAGCGCTAAACAGTTTTTCAAGGACCTTGGATGTATGTTGTACCTTCACTTGACTTCACGGAATGTAAATTCCAAAGTACTTACCTGCAATTTCAAAATAAATAAAATTAAATGAAAGTTATAGTTAGTGTGCCAAAATCCATACTAGTTCCCTGTCAGCACCTCCAATATATTGGTGTGGTACTGGACACAGTGGTGGACAGTGGACTTCTGCCTACAGACAGAGCAGAGGCTGTGGTTGTCAAGGGTCAGCTGTTACATAGGAGTCATTACGTGTCCACTCGGACAATGCTACATCTCCTGAGACTTATGGCAGCTGCCACTGGGACATTCACCTCCGCCTGCCTCCATATATGCATACCGCAATGGATATTTTGGGTACAGTGAGATCAATTGGTGGACAAACTGGAACAAATGATTCCCATTACGTCTCCTCTTTGCAGTGCCCTGGTATGGTGGATGGGTCACCTGCACCAGCTGCTGGGCATCCCATTCTTCTCCTCAATTCTGATGCAGTTCTTCACAACAGATGCCTCAGGGTCAGGATGTGGTGCCCATCCTGGTCCTTTTCGGACCCAGGGATTGTGGACCGACCTGAACTTGGATCTCCACATCAGTGTTCTGGAAATGAGGGCTGTTCTATGTGGTCTCTAAGCCTTTGCAGAAATCCTCAGCTCTGGTCACTTGTTGATAAGGACAGACAATGTTATTGTGATGCACTACATCAACAAGCGAGGGTGCACTCACTCTTACCCCTATGCAGGGAAGCGATGAGAGTATGGTACTGGTGATGTCTCACGGCTTGCAGCTGTTGGCTGTGTTTCTCCCAGGTCTTTGAAACTTCTTAACAGACCAGCTAAATCGGTCCCAGTCATGCATACATGAGTGAGAACTGCTGACCTCTGTGGTAAATTACTTCTTCGCAAGATGGGGTCATCCAGAATTTACCTTTTTGCGTTGTACATAATGCACAACTGCTGCATTTCTGATTGCTCACTCCAGAGCCAGGAGTTTTTGGTGAGATGCATTGTTTCTCTCCTGAAAGAGAGGTTCCTTTATGTGTTTCCTTTGATTTCTATCATTCAGAAGGTTCTGCTTAGGCTGTGGACAGAGTGGACTACCCTAATACTAGTGTCTCCCTTCTGGCATAGCCAGCTATACTTCCACTGCTACAGCATCTGGTAGTGGCGCCACCTATTTGGTTGCCCCCATGTCAATGTCTAATGTCACAGGACAAGAGATCTCATCAAGTAAGGTGTACTTGGATGCCGTTTTGGCTTTCCATGCCACTGTTTACAGGCACACAGTGGCACAGCTAGAAGTGTCCCATACATTCCTTAAGGGCTGGCAGTATAGCCTAGAGGTTAGAGGAACGAGGTGTGAACAAGCTTGATACATCCAGCAGACCATACCTCAGTTTGATTCTCACAGCCTCCACTTGCATACTGTGTGACTCTGAGCAAGTCACTTAACAGCCCAGTGCTCCCAGGTCGCCCCTGAAAACAGGCACTTGTGCCTAGTGGGCCTTACCTGGTTACCAAAGACTAAAAAAAAGGGCACTCTGCATATGCATCCCCTGACTCATAAAGTTATTCCACCTTGGGACCTTAATCCCATACTTGCAAAATTGACTCTGCTTCCATTTGAGCCTGCCATGACTTGTGAAATGCAATTTATTTCATGGAAGACATTGTTTTTGTTGCCATAACTTCTAAGAGGATTATTGTGCATTAGGCTTTCATGCATGAGCCTTCTTACCTGATTTTTCACAAGGACTGGATGTCCTTGCATACCAATCCATGCTTTTTTAACAAAAGTAGTCTCTGATTTCACTTTGAATCAGACTATAAATCTTCCCATGTATTATCCAGAGCATGCTAGCAGAGGTGAAGCATTGCTCCATACACTTGATAGACATAGGACACTATGTTTCTATCTCAATCACACTAAGGGCTACAGAAAGTCATTACAGCACTTTGTCTCATTCACCTCTGGAAAAGAGGGCACACCTGTAACTAATCAGTGCCTGTCCAAATGACTGGCTCATTGTATTGAGTATTATTATGGGAAGTATGGGAAGGAACTTCCTGGTGCTGTGCGTGACCACTTTACCTGTAGTATAGTCACTTCTGTTGCCTGTTTTCAGAAAGTTTCTGCAGCTGACATACATTTTGTGCTGCTGCCACATGGAACACTCTACATACTTTCATTAAATACTACAGTTTAGACATCGTCTCTCATGGACTTGCTGGCTTTGGTCTTGCAGTTCTGCAAGGCTTTCTGTCCTGATTGCATATCAGACTTTTCCAACCTCTTTGGGTACATTATGTACTGCTTGGGAATTGTTTCAAATGTATGTCCCAATGTAGGTGATAACCTTAATGAAGACAGAGTAGTTTGTTACCAGTAACAGATCTTTGAGAGAATCTCCTCCATCGGCCTATAGGGCACACACCCTCCTTCCCCCTTTCTCTGTTACTGAGGTATTTGCTAACTGTGGTCTATTGCCTTGGTGTCCATAAGTGCCTTAGGTTTATTGCCCAATCCATGCCTCTACTTGTGTGCTTGGTACTGGTCTGGTCTCCTAGTTTCTCATGGTGAGAGGCCCTCTAATCTTGTCTCTGTTGGGGAACTTTGGAGCAATGGGTTTGCTCATATTTTTTAGGCATTGAAATTGCACATCATCGTGGGTGGTCCTCAGCTAGCAAAAACATTTCTGAGAGTTCCGGGTGCTGACAGCTTACAATTCCAAAGGCATGGTCCAATGGAGGATACTCTCTCAAAGATCTATTGTTACTGGTAAGTTACAGCTTTTTATGCATGTTTTCAGAGTCTGGATATTTTTTGGAGTAGTGATTGGTGTCTCATTCTGTTATGCCTTACAATTCCTGCAAAGGCCAATATTTCCTCAGCAGACTACAATTTAAATGTGACTTGCAACACTAATGAGGGGATACTGCAAGGGTATCCACACCTCCAGAATGTTTAATGCTTAGAGGACTTCTCAACAGGTTTTCATGGCTAATCTTTCAAGAATAGTAGAGACTTTACATAAGAGGCCAGATCTATGGGATATTGCTCAACCTGACTGATACGCCTTTCATGCCCTGCTTATCTTTCTGCAGAGCGGGAAAGTCATGCAGGCTGCAAATCTCTTTGGAGAATACCAGCGTAAGGGCTTCCCATATCAGGGCTTAGTTATGCACAAAATTTATGAAAAACACATCTAAAAACCAAAATCATGGGTTATGTAATCTATTCAGAGCAGGCCTTAATTTATATCCACTGGTGCTTGGATGTTCCAAAGTAATAAACCTTGTATTCTGTTCTCAAGACTGCATCTAAATTTTAATATTTTTTTTTTGTTTGTTTAGGATGGTGGGTGTCTCAGCCCAGTCTACAGAGGCATCAACCAGATGTTTAGCTTCTGTATGGTTAGATGATATCGCTTCAGTCCATATGGATTCATTTTTATTTCCTCATGTTTAAAAATTTAGGCTCTGTTTTTGACAATAGCGTGCAATGTCTAAGTCATTTCAGTAATCAAGCCCCTAAGGTTGTCTTTCCATTTTGCTGACATTACATCTTGGTTTTCCAACAGGGAGAGATTCGTGTACAGGATCCTGTCTTTGAAAGTACCTGCAATTGTACTCGATATATCTGTAGTAAGTTTTTGATATTTCTTTCGGAATTTCATCCATATTAATATTATGTCTCACATTTCTCCATTAAAAAACAAAATCAGTATTTATATTTTGATGCTTCACTTGAACACTGCTTTAGCTACAGCTAGATTAAGGCCACTGTATAACCCATAAGCACAGCAGGCCACAGCCACAGCTCCTTCTGAAGTCCCCATAATTTTGTTTTACACTTTTCGCACAACCTTGTGCCAGTGACTCAGTTGGTAGTATGTTCATTTTCTTACCTTTGAGCCAGGAAGACACGATGATCAAGGGTGCAAAGTTCCACACCATGCTCTTGGGCTAATACACAAGACTCACACTGGAATTCTGTACTACAGGGGTGCTCCACCATTGGTAGTACTGTACCATCTTTCAGATGAAACATTAAACTGAGGACCCTCCCACCTCTCGTGGCTGCCCAGGTGGATGTTCAAGTGGCTTTGTCACTTTTGAAAAGGCTTTAAAAAATGTAATATTTTGATACAGTACAGTTACTGTTTAAGGATTTCTGTATTACTTGAATAATCAAAGGCTGAACTGCACTCACCCTGCCGGCTTGTGTGAAGATGTAGCGTCTTTTCAGTCTGTTGCTGGTTCCACCTGCCAAAATTATTTATTTATTTAGTTATTTGAAAGTTGTTGACCAGGCAGACCCACTGAGACATGAAGTTCCTTTTTCAGGGGCACCTGAAATGAATTACAGTTAGTAACAACAAGCATTTGTCAATGCTGAATGTTTGCTTGCTGATATTAGCATTGGATGTGTGGGAGTTAGACAGATGCAGAATAGGAATGGCAGTGAAGTGTTGAACTCATTCACGCCAACCCCACCTCCATCCTGTAGAGATGGACAGGCATCGATCGGGGTGTGCCTTTGGGTTGTTGCCCATCACGCTCATGGAA
This sequence comes from Neoceratodus forsteri, assembly GCA_016271365.2. Classification (NCBI taxonomy): domain Eukaryota; kingdom Metazoa; phylum Chordata; order Ceratodontiformes; family Ceratodontidae; genus Neoceratodus; species Neoceratodus forsteri. The sequence continues at coordinate 1,115,442,364 of CM028131.1, forward strand.
TTTCATCTCACCCTTTCCTGCAGGCACAGACAAGTGTTGTGGTGTGCCTTGGGGTGTTCGGCTTTACAGTCCCCTCATTTCATAAGGACATACACTGAAGTGGGTGCAGTATAGGAGAATGGGGTGAACCTCGATGCCTGTCACTGGCTTCAGGGTGGGGATGGAATGGTGTGAGACACACCCCTGATGCCTGTCAGTCTGTATAGGGAGGGACGTTATGGTTAGAAACCCTAACGCCCAGGGCATTTGTTAATATTTGCACTACAAATTCTCATCCTGGCCTTTTTGTGATACCCACCTCATGAAAGCCTTTGGGACCTCTGTTCATGAACAGTGGCAGTGTGATTTTGTTAATCTGTTCCAAATGTTGATTTCCCACAGCCACCGAGCCATTCCGTGCCAGATGTGTAAAAACACAGATCAGGCAGGATGTGAAAAATGACAGCTGTACCATTCATAGGGAGGTGTGAGGAGATAGCAATGTTGAAAATCTGGAGTGAAAATATTAAAAATGCTTGAACTTAATGGGTGTACGTGAAAAACGCACAATGCACGCTCATAACCCAGTCATTTTGTGGAATTATTTCACCAAATTTTCAACATAGGCATTTTGTGACCTCTGCTCATGAACACTGTCACTATGATTTTCTTAATCTGTCCCTAACATTGATTTCCCACAGCGACCGTGCCATTGTTCGCCAGATGACAGAAACACATTTTGGGCAGAATTTGAAAATATCAGCTGTACTGTTCATAAGGAGGTGTGCAAAATTGACAATGTTGAAAATTTTGAGTGAAAATATTACAAATTCTCAAAGTTAAGAGTGTGCATGGAAACTGCACAATGCACATTGGTAGCATAGTCATTTTATGGACTTTTGCCACCAAAGTTTCAATATCGGCATTTTAGGATCTCCGCTCATGAACAGCATCACTGTGATTTTTCTTAATCTGTCCTGAACACTGTTTTCCCACAGCGACCATGCTATTCTGTGCCAGAAGTGCAAAAACACATTTTGACCAGGATGTGAAGAATGACAGCTATACTGTTCATAAGGAGGTGTGAAAAAATGGCAATGTTAAAAATCTGGAGTGAAAAGATTACAGATTCGTGAAGTTACGAGTGTGCGTAGAAACTGCACAATGCATGCTTGTAACAGTCATTTTTTGGAATTCTTTCACCAGATTTGCAACATAGGCTTTTTGGGAGCACACCTCATAAAAAGTAACACTGTCATTTCATTAATTGGTCCTGAAAGGTGATTCTGCATAGTGACCGTGAAATCACCTTTCAGGACCGAATAACCAGATGACAGTCACTGAATTCATGAGATGGGGTCCCAAGAACCCCATGTTGAAAATTTGGTGCCAAAATTCGTGAAAATGGCTGAGATATCCACATAAATTGAAAAACATTTATGCCATCATACAGCTTACTGGCATTTCTTCAGTTCACGGTCGGCTTTGAAGAATGCAGACATGTTCCTGATCCACCGAAGATCATTGCGCCAGGATCTGGAGGTAAGTTTGGGGTGGGGGGTGCAGGGAGGTGGGGTGTGCAGAGGGTGGGTGCAGTTGGGGGAAGGGGCACTGGACTCAATGAGGGACTTTTTGTTTTCTTTTTACAGGGAAAAACAAAACAATGCAGGAAGTTTTCTTTTTTCACTGGTGGATTGGTACGCTGAGGTGGGCTCCGAGTGTGCCACCTGAGTGTTTGTTGTGGGGGTGCAGTAGCTGATGGGGATTGGGTACCTTGTTGGCACAAAGTGTTTGGGGGCGCATGAACCGAGGGAGATTGGGCACCCCCCTTGGCACACAACAAATGGGGGGGCATTATGCCGAAGGGAATTGGGCTCTCCTTTTGGCAAATTAACTTGGAAGGGGCATGCTGACAGGGGGATTAGGCACCCCCCATCGACTTTCATGATTATGACAGGCAGACGGTAATTGCTGCTGCCATATCTGAAACAACTGCAGGGACATTATGCTGACGGGGACTGAGCTACCCCATTAGCAAATGAACTGGGGAGGGGGCATGCTGACGGGGATTGGGCACCTCCGTCGGCTTTCATGGGGACTGAGAGGCACCTGCTGTTGACGTAAATATGTAAATCACATACACGTTACCGCTGTGGTTTTCTTTCAACTGCACACCACTGTATCTGAACTGCTGTCATAGACAGCTTGTCCATTCATTGGTGCGGTGTGGTCATGCCTGCAAAATGGATTGAGGCATTGGCAGAGCAGGCAGCACACCTCCAAACGTCATATGGTGGCACTATGTTTCTTGAGCGTGCGCGCAAGCAAACATAAAAAGAAGAAAGATAAAACTAATATTAAGTAGGGTGTGTAGACCACAACATTAGCAAAAAGGTAGGGAATACATCAGAAGAGTACAAATAAGACATAGTGTCAACAAGGGGCTCCACCCACAATCCCATTCAGCAATGGAAGGATAATTCCAAAACCGAAAGGGAAGCGCTATGGCATGGAAAAACTAGACATACCTAACTAGTGCCAAGGTCACCAGAAACTGAGGTAGCCTAAGTCTGAGGACTGCTGTTATACATTCTGGTGCCTCAGTCTCGGAGACCTTCTCTTTCCACCAGTCCAGTGTGGGGGACTGAGAGGAAACCTGCTAAAAAAGTGTTTTCAAAATTTGCTGGAGTTTCCAAATTGCATGCGCAAATGTTGGGAAAATCTGGCCCAGAATTTATTGACAGTGGCTGGGTAAAGCACGTTAAAGAATTTCAAAATGTACCTGCCAGTTTATATGCAGCTTAGTGCCACAGACCACATGCAAATGTTAAATCTCTATTAAAAGTGGTGTTCATTGGCCAGCCCAGTGGCGGAAAGGGCTGAGGCACTTAGCGCCTTACCTCTCCCACACCGGTAACCCATATTTGGAAACAAGCAAGGGTTGCTGGGAGTCAGCTTGGGGGTGGGAGAGCTGAGAGTTGGTTTGAGCGACTGACAGGCAGCTCTCCTCTCCCGGGTAAGGGAGATTGGTATTTCCAGTGCTTAGCTGACACAGAGTGTAGACTCGGTGGTAGTGCCACGCAGATGGACCAGGCTCTAGGTCAGAGTGGGTGAAGCAGGAACCACTGCACCCAGCATGCAGATACACCTCAATGTGTGTGGTTCACCATACTGCTGTGGCCCCTGGAAAATTAAGAAGAGAAATAGAGAGGAAAAAAAGAAGGGCACTGCAAGAGCATATGACACACGCTGGCCACACCTCCACCGGCCACGTCATCAGGAAACTCGGAGTGAGGAACTGGATAACGTGTCTTGGGTGGGGTCAAACTGCCCTTCTTTGACCTGCCACAGAGGTGGGGGGACTGTGGGGGTGCCCTCATTACCAGTGAATGGGGAGATAGAAACATAGACTTTGACGGCAGATAAGGACCGCTTGGCCCACCTAGTCTGCCCATTTCCCTACCTACAGGATAAGCCGCAGATCCTAGTAAATGTAGGTGTAAGTGTAGATGTAGGAAAGGGGGGTGACTGCAGCCGGCAGAAGAGAGCCTCCCTTTCTGTGGCCCCCAGGCACACAAACAGAACAGATGGGGAAAAAGTGGTGGTCATTTTAGCATGTATTGATGCAGGATAGCCCAACTCTGATGCAACATCTTGCTTTCAATGGTGTCCTACTTCTGCCCTGTTCAATAGCTGGGAAGGACTGAAACCCAATGTGGGCAGGCACCACACTATGCATGGCACAGAAGAGTAAGTGGCAATGTTGGGTAAGTTACTTTTTCTATTACTTTGTATTACTTTTGGAAGCTTGTTCCAGGAAGCTCTGTGCAGTCACTAGCAAGGTTGGAGAAGTGCTAGAAAATGTAATACACCCTACAGTTACAGTTACTTCTTTCTTTTTATACAAAAGTAATATGTAACTGTAACTGATTACATTTATTTGAAAGTAACTAGTAACAAACCTATTATTTTCAAATAAATGTAATCTGTTATAGTTATTTATTACTTTTGTATTGTTTTTGTATAAAAAAGAAATAAGTAACTGTAACTGTTAGGTGTATTACTTTTTCTAATACTTCTCCATCCTCGCTAGTGACTGCACAGTGCTTCCTGGAACAAGTTTCCCAAAGTAATAGAAAGTAATAGAAAAAGTAATTTACCCAACACTGGTAAGTGGCTATGCTGGTATATGAACATGGGATCTCCGGCGCCCCATTTCTGTGTTCTTAACAGTTGGATCATACTGCCTTCCAAGGGAATTAGTATGTGGTATCACGTAACAAATAGCAATACTATTTTCAACCACTGCTCAAAATGTGGATACATACAATAGGTCGCATTGTATTGCATGAACCTAATTTCACTCCAAAAGGGTTGTACAATTGCTTTGTACAAGGTCACATGCAATGTTTATTTATTTAAGGTATTGGAATTGCAACCCTTTGAGTCAGAGACTCATTTACAAAGGCTCCACGTCAAATGACATCAAAGATAGCAGACTTACAGATAACACAGAATACAGTAATAACAAGATACAATAGTGGTGCATAAGAATACCTTTACAAAGTAGTAGCTAGGGTTACACATACAATTACTTAAGTAAGCAGGCTAGTGTAGAGTAGTCCTATACGTGGTAGTAGCTAAAGTTTCCATAGTGGTATTCTTAGTAAAAATTAGACTAGCACTTGGGCTACAGCAATGGTCCACTGGAAACATTTGTCCTTGCCTGGTGGTGGTGGTGGTGGGGGGGGGAACCTAGCCTGCTGAACTGGCAGGCAGGTGAGGAAGGGAGCTATGTGCAGCACTCCACATATTTTATCCTTCCTAGTACTATTAAACTTTGCATCACAGCGATTGCTATGCAAACATTTTTTTTAAATGGGTTCTCTGCGCATTTTACTATACACTTCCTCTGTTGGTGCTCCCTCCTTCTATTTGCCCTGCTGCAGCAGGGAGATTACCCAGAACCTCTCAGGAAAATCATCAAGATAAAAGCCTTGATTCTGCCTGTTCACCTGCCATCACTGGTACTTGCGTTTGTCATGTCCAGGCTTGACAACTGTAATACTTTGTACCTTGGGGTGAGTGGAGGTGTCCTACAATGTTTGGAGCTGGTGCAGAATGGAGTGGCCAGGTTATTGATGAACCTTCCCAGATTCTGTTATATGATCCCGGTCACTCATGAACTTCACAGGCTCCTGGTGAAGGGGCGTGTCACCTTCAAGGTTGGCTTGCTGACCTACAAGGCTCTATATAGACTGGGTCCTGTCTACCTGAGAGACCTTCTGACTTCTTACCCTCCTGCCCCCTCAGTTCCTCCGAGGCAGCCACTTTGCCATTCCCAGGGTAAGAGGCAAAACTTTGGTTGATTGAGCATTTGTGCTGTCTGGGCCTACCCTGTGGAACAGGCTGCCTTAATCTCTGTAGGAGGCATGCTTGGTGAAGGTTTTTAAGAGGGGCCTAAAGTCTGTTCTGTTTCAGAAGGCTTTTGGGCACTAATAATTCCTGTTCTCCTGTGTTTTGCTGCCACCTTCTTGCACTGCTATGAATTGACTGCATTAGTAATTCATTTGTTCTATCTTTTTTTTTTATATTAGTTGTTTAACCAGGAGTAGCACACTAAGCTGAAAGCTTTTTTACAGGTGTGACCTGGGAGCACAGGGAAGTTAAGTGACTTGCTCAGGGTCTCACAGTATGCAAATGGAGCTGTGGGATTCAAACCCAGGTCTGATCAGTTGGATGTCACCAGATTTGCAGCTCAGAGCCTTAAACCCTTGTGCTATACTGCCTCCCTAAACTAAACTCCCTATAATGCACACATGGAACAGTTCTGACTGTTGTGTATGCTATGCTTATATACTGCTTCTCCTGTAAGGCACTCAGATTCCATGAGATTGGGCATCAAAGAAATAAACATTACTATTATCCCTCTCTTGGCCACCATCTTCAGCCCTCTGTGATTTAACTCCTGCTGCAGGGCCTCTGAAAGCTAGTTGGGAGGGGACTGGACATAGCACACTGCATGACAAGGAAAGTCCCCCTTCTCCAAGGTAATGTCAGCAGGAGGATGCATGTTGGATGCTGTTGCATCCAACACTGCAACATCAGTGCCTTGCTGTGTGTTGGGGGTGGGGGTGAGGCTGAGGGGCACTACCAGTGTGAATTCCTTCATCTAGGCCACCAGAGGGCAATCATTTAGCCATATAGAGGGTGCAGTCCTTCCCAGTTATGTCTTGCATCCTCTGAGACCACATTGGTCATCCAACTGGCTTCCTGTGTCCAAGAAAAGAAGAAACACAGATACCCTCAACTGTTTGTGTGCAATTGTAATGGAAAAGTAAAAGCGGAGGAGTCTGCCTCTAGAGGCATAGCAACAGAAGTTCAAGCTAGCAAATGACGGGGAAACAAGTCCTTAGTATAATAAAAAAGTATGTTTTATAATAATTGCATTCATTAACACAATTTCAAATGATAATATTTTGTGGCCCTGGGGCCACTTCCTCAGACCCCGTGGTGGTTTTCAAGAATACACTGTTAAAGTTTAATATATTTTTATTTATTTGGAATCTTTGACCAGGAAAGGCTCACTAAGCTGTCAATTCTTGTTTCCAGGAACATCCTGGAGATGGGTTACTTGAACCTGGTTTATTGATGGAGGAATATTGGCCATAACACAGTAGCTACTAGCCACTACATTGGACACTAATCAGATTTTTTTCAGTAGTCACAGGTGGTAGCTGAGATCTGTCAGCCCCTGTCAGTCCTTTGTTAATAGTGGTGGGTGCTGGCAGGCATCTATGGGCACCAGTTGGGATTTTACTAGTAGCCTGGTAGCAGGTCCTATCTGGGAACCCTGGCTAGGGCTTAATCACTAGAAGCAGGTGGAGGCTGTTATCAGTGGGCCCGGGCAGGCTTTCACTAACAGCTCGAGGAGGCAGCTATTGACCAATATCAGGGTTTAGTAATTACCATGAGTGGCAACTCACATCTGGGGACTCTGATTATGCTATCATTAACAGCTTTGGGTGCTGACTTCCCTTCCATCTGTGGGCACAGTAGGGGTTTTACTGGTAGCCAGGGGTGTCACTGTAAACTACCACCTCTGCGTGCTGCCTGGGCTTTCATAAACAGCTCAGGATAAAGTAAATTTTGAGTGAGTACTACAGATAAAAACACATGAGAACCCAGTCAGGATTTTATCTAGTGCCCAGCACCGGAGAGACTCTGGTTTTGGTTTAGCAACATCATCTCTGGTTTTGGTTTTAAGCCAGTTGCTCCTAATTCTTCCCCACATCAATGTTAAGAATAGAATACTTTCCCCTCACTAACTTTAACCAAGACCCTTCCTGTATGGGACAAAAGCCCATTGTCAATGGTCTCCATTGAATCCTCCCATAACAAGTCACACATCCTGCCAGTCCACTCCATCAAGGCGTGTTTAATAATTTTTCTCAGTAACACCACTAAAGGAAAGTAATTTGGTTTTCTAGCACCTTTACACACTATTGCAAAGTGCTTTACAAAGCAACAAGACTTTGACAGCAGATAAGGAACACTTGGCCCACCTAGTCTGCTCATTTCCCTACCTATTGGATAAGCTACAGATCCTAGTTAGCCAACAGCCTACTTCCTCCTAACCCCCCCCAACTACAATTGCCTTATGTCTGTCCCATGCATTCCCACACTGTTTTTTCATTTTTTATTTAGTGTACTTTTTCTGCTGCCGGCCACCTGGTACCTCTGCCCGGTCATGGACCCCCGCTTCCACTCCCATATTGGCCACACCTCTTCGATACCTCTTGGCTTACCCCCACCCCAGGGTGGGGTGTGTGGCACCAGCCCCTATAGTGCCACAGATGATGGGATAGGTCAAAGGGCCAGCCTGGGAGCAGAATGAAGCTGAGAGCAGGCCTCATCTAGGTCAGCTGACAGCATTTGTTTCCCAGTGTTGATGACCAGTGTCCGCTCTGCCCCCCCCAGCTACTGGTGTCAGCATGCTCGGTACACCCAGCCTCCATTAGGTGTCCATGTTGTGCCAAACACTCTACCCCCTTCCCTGGAGAAGGAGAGCAGTCATCGGATGCTCAATCCTTCTCCCCTAGCCGGATCTCCGACGTCCTGGGTCCATTCCCCAACCCGGGTCGCCAGCATTGCAGGTAGGCAATCTGTCCCTGTGCCAGCAGGCCAGCACATCCCCCGCTGTTTTTGACCCCATGATCTCCTCAAGAAGGCAGTTCCATGCATCCACCACCCTCTCTGTCAAAAAATACTACCTCACATTGACCCTGAGCTGTCCCCCCCATCTTCAAATTGTGCCCATTTGTTCTTGCACATCTCTTTTTCTGGAAGTTGCTCCCCTTTTGGACTTTGTTTATTCCCTTGAGGGACTTGAAAGTTCCTATCTTGCCTTCCCCTCCCTCCTTTCCTCAAGGGTACACATATTAAGTTCTTTAGTTTCTCTTCATGTGGCTTCTGTTGCAGACCTTGCACCATTTTAGTTTCCCTCCTCTGGACTGTCTTCATCCTGTCTATGTCCTTGTGGAGATAGGGTCTCCAGAACTGCATGCAGTACTCCAGGTGGGGTCTCATCAACTGTCTGTACAGAGGGATAACAACTTCCTGCTTTCTACTGGTGATGCCTCTCCCTATGCATCCCAGTATCCCCCCATCCCTCCTTACTGCCTTTTCACATTGCTTGCCTACCTTAAGGTCATCTGATATGACTACCCCCAGGTCCCTTTCCATTTTTTTTGTTGTTAGTACCCCCTCCCCTCCGTGTACTCTTCCCCAGGGTTTTTGTTTCCCAGGTGCATTACTTTGCACTGTTTTGCATTAAATCTAAGCTTCCATACCATTCCTCCAACCTTGCCAAGTCCCTTCTCATCCTTTCCACACACACCCTCCCCCTTGCATATCAACCCTGTTGCAGATCATTGTGGATACTGGCAGGTCAGAGTCTCAATCTGTTGAATAGCATAGAACAAAAGTTAAAAAAAAAATAACTAGACCACAGTATATGACTATGTGTGAACTCTCTGTTGGGAGATGAACCTCAAACTGCAGCAACAGTCTCTCTCCTCTCTCTCGCTCTCTCTCTCTCTTTCTCTGATTGCATATCACTTTAGGATACAGTGTAGATGTAGAGCACTATATAAAATCAAGATCGATGGTGTTCTACTGAATCTGCCATTGCACTACTAGAATCTAGCTAGTTGCTCTGTAAACCACTGATTCTGTTTGCATGCAAGGCAGTAAATAAAAACAAGTTATGGGCTAGGCACTGCATTAATTAAACTGTACAGCTTTTCCTTATTTCCTACTGTTGCCTGCAGCTGCAGAGTGAGCATCTCCAACTGGCCACATGACAAGGGAGGGAAAAGTGGAGCACATAGCCCAGAGTCACATAAAATATGGATGGGAGAGTATACACTAAACAAAATACTGTGCAACAATAATAAAAATATACAAAACCAAGTGGTTTAGTTAGATCCAATGCACAACATTAACAAAGCCATAAGACATCAGTTCCAATTAATGTTACAAACCATTTGGTTTTGAGTGCTTTATTTGGGGAATCCAGAGTACACTGTTCATTGTGTGCTCCCTGTATTTCTATGATTCTTTTCTTGCAGGTGAGTTTTATCATAATTTCTAGGATACTCACAGCACAGCTACCCTTTTTTGTTTTAGCCAAACAAACAAACAACAATAACTGGGCCTAATCTTAGCTGAACTGGTAAAGTTCAGCGTAGGGTGTCTCTGTCTTGCCCTCAGAGAATAAATATGTATTATATGTACAGTTACTTAATGTACTATTCATTTATATTGATTTTTTTCACCCATTTATTATTATAAAAAAACTGCCTGCCTGTTGCGAGCTATAGCCAGTATGTTTCTTTTTTTATACAGTGCAGCATGCACCTGCTCTAGGCCTCTGTGACACTACATACCTCAGTCACAGTGCCCTTCAGACCTGCTGCCTGCCTATTACAAATTCCCCAGTCTCCCCCTCAGCCTGCCTATTAGTCTTTAAAAAGTTTATTTAATTCTTATAAAATGTGCTTGTAAAATATCATTTTGTAACCATCTATCTGACTTTCTTCTTCCTGCAGCACTCTCCTCTCTGCAGTGTACCCTTGTTTCACTGACACTGAGTCGCAATGCAGTGCATTGCAGAGAGAGAGCATCATGTAATTCTGTTGAGGGGAGAGTGCTGCCTGGCATTGTGATTGGAAGCCTTTTGCTCTGCCCCCACCTCCTTTCATCCTCTTTTTTCTGCTCAACCCTGAATTATGTAATCAGTGTCATGATGAGATGATCTACATTACAGGTCTCAGTCAGGCATGGGAGGGTGTTGAGAGTATGGAAGCAAGCTGCATCAGGGCTGTACAGGCAAAGTTTGGCTTTGGTTTCATTAAACTAAGCAGCTTAGTTCGGTGAGAGTCATTTTTGCCACCAAAGGTTCTGCACACCACTAGTTTTATCAGTCATTACAGGCTATAACAGCCATCTGTGAACCACAGTCTGGGCTTTATATGTAGCTGTGAATAGAGGCTACCCTCTGTAGGACTCTGTCAGGCATTTATTATTAGCTACAGGTGGTGGCTAGCAGTACTCAGCCTTAGTCAGGGTTTAAGTAATGGTTGTTGGTGTTGGTTTGCATCTGTATGTTCCGGTCAGATTTTCATTAATAGCCTTGAATAGGTACTTGCATCGGTGACTGAGTAACAGCACCCGCTGTCCTTGGTATATAGGGACCTACAAAAGGATACTGGACACCTGAGTCAGACTGCTTTAAATGCATGTTGTTCTTCCTGAACAGGATCCACTGACATAAAACACACAGCGCCTAGTAAATCTTACTGAATACAATAGGATACACGAAAGGATGCCAAACTGCTTCAAATGAACATTTGCTCTCCCTGTACCTCTTACCAGGAAATAAAACACATAGCACCTAGTAAACCTCATTGAATACAACAAAACAATAAATGAAAAGCATTTGTCAATGCTGAATGTTTGCTTGCTGATATTAGCACTGGAAGTGCAGGAGTTAGACAGATGCAGAATAGGAATGGCAGTGAAGTACTGAACTCACGCCAACCCTACCTCCACCCTGCAGAGATGGACAGGCATTGGGGTATGCCTTTGGATTGTCGCGCATAATGCTCACGCCATTTCACCTCACTGTATCCTGCAGACACCAACAAGTGTTGAGGTGTGCCCTGGGGTGTTTGGCTTAACAGTCACCCCATTCCATAAGGACGTACGCTGAAATGGGTGCAGTATAGGAGAATGGGGTGAAGTCTGGGGCCGAAGAGTCCTAGGCACAGCTCGATGCCTGTCACTGGCTGCAGGATTGCAGGATGGGGGTGGAATGGCATGACCATTACAGCCAACAATCCAAAGGCACACCCTGATGCCTGTCAGTCTGTACAGGGTAGGATGTTATGGTTAGGAATCGTAACGCCTCGGGCATTTGTTGGTATTTGCACTACAAATTTTCAACATGGCCTTTTTGTGACCCCCACCTCATGAAAGCATTTGGTACCTCTGCTCATGAACAGTGGTACTGTGATTTTGTTAATCTGTCTTGAATGTTAATTTGCTACAGCGACCGCACCATTCTGCGCCAGATGTGCGAAAACACAGTTTGGGCAGGATATGAAAAATGACAGCTATCCTGTTCATAAGGAGGTGTGGAAAAAAATGCCAATGTTGAAAATCTGGAGTGAAAATATTAAAACTTCTCAAAGTTACGAGCATGCGTGGAAACTGTGCAATACATGCTCATAATACAGTCATTTTGTTAAATCTTCTCACCAAATTTTCAACATTGGCATTTTGGGACCTCAACTCATGAACAGTGTCACTGTGGTTTTGTTAATTTACCCCGAATGCAGATTTCCCATAGCGACCGTGACATCGTGAGCCACATGTGCAAAACCACATTTTGGGCAGGATGTGAAAAATGACAGCTATACTGTTTATATGGAGGTGTGAAAAAATGGCAATGCCGAAAATCTGGAGTGAAAATATTAAAAATTCTCGGAGTTACGAGCGTATGTAGAAACTGTGCAATGCACACTTGTAACACAGTCATTTGTTGGAATATTTTCACCAAATTTGCAACATAGGCCTTTTGAGAGCCCACCTCATGAACAGTAACACTGTTGTTGTGTTACTTGGTCCCAAAATGTGATTCCACTCAGTGACCGTAAAATCACCTTTCGGGACTGAATAATGACATGACAGGGACTGAATTCATGAGATGGGGTCCCAAGAACCCCATGTTGAAAATTTGGTGCCAAAATTCACAAAAATGGCTGAGATATCCACCTAAGTTGAAAAAAAACATTTAAGACATTATACAGCTTACTGGCATTTTTTCAGTTTGCAGTCATTTTTGAAGAGTGCAGATGTGTTCCTGCTCCACCAAAGATCGTCGCTCCAGGCTCCAGAGGTAAGTATGGGGTCAGGGGGGTGCAGGGAGGTGGAGTACGCCAAGGGTGGGAGCGGGCTAGGGGAGGGGCCACCGGACACAACGAGGGACCATTTTCTACTTTTCAGGTAAAAGAAACCCAAAATAAAACCATTGTGGGAAGGTTTTCCTTTTTTGCAGGTAGATTTGGCATGCTGGGGTGGGCTCCCAGCGTGCCACCTTTTTTGGGGGGAGGAACTGGAGCCGATGGGGATTGGGCCCCCAGTTGGTAAAAAAAAAAAGGATCTGTGTTTTGGGGGTGGGGACCCTTGGCAAACAAAATGTAAGGGGACATTATGCTGATGGGGAGTGGGCTTCCCCATCGGCAAATGAACTGAGGAGGGGGCATGCCGACAGGGGGATTGGGCACCCCCATTGGCTTTCATGGGGACTCTGAGGCAGACGGGGACAGCCGCTGCCATGTTAATGAAAATGTTACACCAGGCAAGGTACCGCCCTGCAATGAAGGGTCGCTTCCTCATTGCAGTGGCGATTTTGTTTCAAGTTGGTGGCACGCTTGCTGAACTAGTGTCAGCAGCAGCATGCCACTGCATTGGAGAAAGGGGGCCAAGCCTCTAAATGCAGTGGGGGCATTGGCCGCCACAGTGCTGCACCTTCAAAACCCCGCTTCTCTCCTAAGCTGTCACATAATGTTGCTTGAGCATGCACGTAAGCAAACATAAAAAGTACATACAGGATCAAAGGCACAGACAAGGTTGGATAGGGTATTACAATATTGCACAAGGACAATGTTATAGTGCACAAATCAAAGTACACAAACAACTTCCAGGGTTAATTACACTTCAAATTACATTGCACAACAAGAATACAAGGACAGGAGTCAAGGTTACAGCATACATCTTTACAATGTTTCAGCCAAACAGATATCACAGAATCTAGCAATCCATTTATTTGGTGCTGCAGTCAAAATGTGGCCATGCATATACAAACATATGAAGAAGCCAGCAGAATAAGTCCCATAGGTCTACCTAGTCAGCTTGTATTGCAGGGTCAATATCTTTGTCTACTGACTCTGCCTTCCCCATCCTCCCATCCTTTCCATCCACCACTGCCTTGACTTTTGCCAACCCCTTTTGTCTATTCCACCCTTTTTGAAGCTGCCCACCATCACCAAGGAGACCACCTCTCCTGGCAGTGTATTGCAACTGTCCACCACTCTCTCAGTGAAGAACTGCTTTCTAGATTCCCTTATAAATATTTCCCCCTTCAATGTGAGACAGTGCCCCCACATGTTATGGTTGCCACTTAGCCTAAAGAGACCCTCTTAAAAAAGAACACAAAACTCTGTCTCCTAAAGAGACCACAGTGAGGTATAACAACAGACTTGCAGATGATGAAACTCCACAAGGGAAAGCAAAACATGAGATTGTGTCTTTTGTTATACTGTACAGTACAGGACATTACTTCACTTCACTACGTGGCCAAATTGTGACTGCAGCACCAAATAAATGGGTTAGTAGATGCCACAATATGTATATGGCTGAATCATCTTAGCAGGCAGAAAGAGCAAGTGACTACAAGGAAGCATCACTTCACAAGCTGGCAGGGATGGGCGCAGTCCCTTCTTTTTTTTTCAAGCCTGCACTAGGCATATGGGGCTGGCACCATGCCAGAAATCTGGAAGTGTCTGTCACTGTGACTATTTCTGTATTACTATTCCTTTTATTCTTCATTTCTAGGTTCATTTACATGGAAACAGGATGATTGTCCTCTATGATTGATCTACTATCCAATATTCTCTCTCCTAGTTACACAGATTCTAATGCAATATGGCTGTGTGATATCAGGATGTATAACAACTGCTATATGTATAGCAAATTGCATATATTCCCTTCAATATCAATATCTAATTGTTTTGTATAGCATATTGGGACACAATGTTTTATTTTTTAATTTATTTCTTTCTTTGTATTTTGGATGACACCTTTGAGCTGAGGGCTCTTTTACAAAGGTTCCATGTCAAGGTAATAAGGACAATAAGGTACAAAACATAACATGATCATTACAATGGAACTTACAAAAAAAAAAGACAAGTAAGGTTATAATAACAGCAGCCAAAGGCATTGCCAAGGAATTGTGTTGCGAGTTAATTATATAGTACAAGTCATAGGCGGCTCAGTGAAGCTTTGTTAGGAGTGAGTTAGTGGGAAAAGAGAAAGAAGAGTGGTGGTGGTATGGGAGAGAGAGATGGAGGAGGGGAGAAATAGGGAGGGCATTGTGTTGGGTAAGAGGTAGATGGGAAATAGCAAGGGAGGAGGAATGGGGGGGGATGAAAAGGAAGAGGAGACAGATTCATCCTATACCCAGTAATGGGGGGGTAGGACAGGAGGAGGAGGAGCTGAGGCAGTGAGAAGGGATGCTTGAGGGTAGTATGCCTGGAGGGGATTATAAGAAGCAACCACATAAGGCACTAGCCACGAGGTATTGACGTAGTTTACACTTAAAAGCATCAATCGTGGCAATGTTGGAGATTTCTGTAGGAAGCAAGTTGAACCAGGTGGAGGCTCTGACAAGGTAAGAATGCTGAGATTGAGAGGTCCAGCAGCGAGGTATTGTAAAGGTTAGACTGTCTGATCTTCTAGTTAAGTGGCGGACACGCTGTGGGGTCAGTATTGATTGGACTCCAGGGGGCATAAGGCCCAGTGATGTCTTCTTAGCTAGGATGCAGGTCTGGTACTTTAGCCTGCCGGATAGCTGGAGCCAGTTAGCCTGCTCGTAAATGTCACATGTGTGAGAAAGGCAGGCAGCTGAAATAAGGAGTCTACATGCCTTATTAAATGAAATAAAACTTTATTTATATGGCGCCTTTCTTAAACCAAGGCGCCTTACAATAATTTAAAACAATGAACAATAAATAATAAACACAAATCCATAAATAATTTATACTATACTAAATCTGAGCTCCATCACCATAAATAGGTCTTGAGGGCCTTTTTAAACTCCTCCATAGTCGCACACTGACGAAGCAGATGGGGTAGAGAATTCCAGAGGGTCAGAGCAACAAACATAAAAGCACGCGCACCTGATAACTTTAAAGAAACCCTCAGAATCTCTAGCAACCCCTCGTCCACTGAGCGGAGAGATCACCCAGGGTGGTAGGGAACCAAAAGCTCTTTCAAGTAGTCAGGACCCTGTCCGTGTAAGGCTTTGTAGGTCAAAAGACCAACTTTAAAGGTAATCCACCACTGAATCAGCAGCCAGTGCAGATCGCGAATATCAAGTAGATATGACAGGTACGGACGACCACAACAATCAGGTCAGAGTGTCTGCACCAGCTGCAAGTGGTGATATCAACCCAGGAAGCCCTAGATAAATGGAGTTGCAATAATCCAGGCGTGAGGTCACAAAAGCATGGACCAACGTAGGAAGGTCAGCTGGCGGAACAAGGTGCTTAATCCTGGTGATGTTCCTAAGATGATAAAAGGAAAGTTTGACAACTACTGACACCTGCAAACGCAGTGTCAGTTCGTTGTCAAAAATCACCCCCAGGTTCCGCACCCATTCAGAGGTAGGGAACTGGATGCCTCCCAGAAATAAACCTGAGGATAAACCAGCTCCCATCCCCTCTACCCTGTGACCTGGGTCCACAACTAATACCTCTGTCTTCTCCGAGTTCAACTTTAGCCAGCTTGAACTCATCCAGCCTAGGATTTTGGTGAGGCAGCTATTAATGACTGAGAGAGCTCTATCCTGGTCGGGTGCAAAGGACAGGTAGAGCTGAGTATCATTTGCACAGCAGTGAAACTTCAGCCCATACCTTCTTACAGTGTCTCGAAGGGGCAGCATATACACTGTGAACAACATGGGGGACAACACCAAGCCCTAGGGTACCCCACATGACAGTGAGAGTGGGCAGGAAGAATTTAATCCAGACACCATTCTCTGAGTCCTGTCAGTAAGGAAAGATCTAAACCAACTGAGGACTGTCCCTGACAGACCACAGATAAACTCCAGGTGCGCGAGAAGTACCCCATGGTCCACAGTGTCAAAAGCTGATGAGCGATCAAGAAGAATGAGAATGGAACGATTCTTCTGATCTCTAGCCATCAGGAGATCATTGAGCACCCGAACCAGTGCTGTCTCGGTACTATGCCTCTTTCAAAAACTAGACTGGAGAGGTTCATAGATGTCATGGATGGTTAAATGGTTCTCCAATTGTGCTGCCACCACTTTCTCAATAATCTTCCTAACAAAGGGAAGATTAGAGATTGGCCTGTAGTTAGCATGGCAGTCAGGGTCCAAGGTAGCTTTCTTCAGGAGGGGTGTCACCACCGCCTCCTTCAGGGAGCTAGGAAACTCACCCGTATCCAAGGAGCACCATACTATCCATGCTAGAACCGGGCCGATAGTCTCAAGACAACCCTTTATCAGGAAAGTCGGGCCTGGATCTAAACTACAGCACATAGGGTGCATACTCTGGATAATCCTCATGACATCAATGAACTCAGGCCGGTCAAAGGAACTCCAAGAGAGACCAGAGGGAGCAACCAGATGCCGATCAAAAGCATCTCCAATAGAGGGAGCAGGTCGGAGTGCTGCCCTAATGTTGGCCACCTTATCTGCAAAGAAGTGAGCAAGCTCATCACACTCTAATTTTGAAAAGGCTTTCCAAACCTGGAGACAGGCTGGGTTGCACAGTTTGTCAACAGTTCGAAAAAGCTGAGCTGGTAGGTTCTGAGCAGCCGCAATCTCTCTGAACAGGAACTCTGCCTTCTTACGAGAGATTGTGGAATGATAGAATGGATAATGTTCCATCAATCTAAGATGGTTGGCATCAAGGGCAGTTCTCTGCCAACAACGTTCTAATCTTTGTCCTTGTCGGCGCATCTCCCTCAAGGCCTCATCAAACCATAGAGACCGAGGTCGAATGGTGAGAGGACGAACGTGGACAGGAGCAATTTGATCCAGAGCCGAGGAGATGGCCCTATTATAGGCCAGCACCAAAGCATCAGGATCATTGCTCACTTCAGAAAACTCCGCTAGGTTAAGTGCTGCTGTCAGGCCCACAGAGCTAATATCTCATAAAGAGCGCCATTTAACCATCTTCACAGGGGTAGGCCTACAAGGAGGGGGTGCAAAAACTGAAGCCCACAGTGTAATGATCGGACCAACTGACGGATTCCACCCCCACGTCAGTGGCCTCAATCCCCAGGAGGAAGACTAAGTCCAAAGAGTGACCACTCTTATGCGTGGCAGAATAAACCACTTGTGTGAGACCCAAAGATGTCATTAATTGGAGGAAATGTTGTCCAAACTGCGAATATTCATCATCGATCCAGGCATTGAAGTCACCCAGGACCATCAGCCTGGGAGACTCAAATGCCATGTCGATGATGAAGTTGGCTACTTCCTGTAGAAAACATTTCTCATCCCCTGGTGGATGGTAGATGAGAACTATTCTACATCCCACACCTGCCACAATGATAGACTCAAAGGACTCCACCTCCTCAAGGTACACCTGTGAGTCCCAGTTCGGTCTTGAAACAGACTGCACCCCCCCCACGGTCCAACCTCGGGCTGTGTAACACCGAGTACCCGGCTGGAATTGCTACCTCCAAAATTGGACTGGCATTACCATCCAGCCAAGTCTCAGTAATGCAAGCCAGATCCACGGGCCCCACCAAGTCTGCAATAAATGCAGTCTTGTTCCTAATGGATCTGGCATTGCACAACACCATTCGGGTTGGACAGGTAACTGAAGTGGAACAGACTACTTGCCCAATACCATTAATAGTAGAGGTACCCTTGGGTATGGGAACCAGACAAGGAGAACCTCACTCTCGAATCCATTTCGCCCCAGGGTATCTTCTGGTCTCCACAACCCAAATCCGATGTTGCCGCTCATTCGGCCTCCACTGTCCACACCCCCCAAAACTCCTCCTCCCCCTCTGTACAATCTCCAGTGCTCTACAGCTCTGGTAAGTTGACAACTGTAATGGCAAAGGGGAGAAAGAGCGGAGGGCACGGAGAGCGGAGGACGAATAGCGCACAACCGTGGTGGCAGACCCTCTACACATTGCAACAATAAAACCATACCCAAAACCCAAAATAAAATAAATAAATAATATAAAAATAAACAAAAAAAAAAATAAATCAAGTCAATCAAAACAAAAACATCCAAATAACTAAGATTAACAACCAAAAATCCAGAGGCTGTCACCCTCCCTTAAATTCTAAAACAAGTCATAAATATAAATCACGTAACAGTCTCTAAAAGTCAGTGTCAGGCAGAATAGCAACTTTCCACAGGGAAATGTAGAATCCAGAGGACAACAAGTGGGACTCTCACCCCCTCTTAGTCCAAATACCAGACGATTCTCCAGATGAAATTCGGACAAGCAGCAAGAGGGGCGCTCACCCCCTCTTAATCCGATCACCGAAAGGGATTCTTTAGGAAAACCAGCTCTTCTCCAATAAACTGTATTCTCAGGACCCAAGCCTAGACACCTAAGCTAAGATGGGGCCGGAGGGCTGTAATCTGAAATAGGGCCCTGAGATGGCAATAATAGTTCCCACCACAGAGACACCGTAGGAACCCCAGGGAAAATCCACACCACCAACAAACCTCGGAGTTCCCTCAGAACAGCCCAACACAGCCACAATCCCACACCCAGGAGCCAAGGCCCAAAAGGAGAATGCAAAACCCCCACCCCCACAGGAGTAAGACCCACAGAAAAGCAGGCCGCCCCAGGAGGGGAACCTGAGATTCCAGTCACCCACCAGCCGCCGAGATCCCCCAACAAACAACCACAGAGGAGAGCAGCCCTCGGGCCAAAATCCCTGTGATTCCTCCTAAAATGGCCCAAAAATTCCCTAGGAATCACCCACACCAGGGGAGGGGGAGCCTCCACCTAAACAGTCAGAAAAGGAAGATTTCCCTATGATCACAGTACTCCACGAAAAGTTTCCAGAATCTAGAACAGGGAAAGGATTTTGTCTAATGCCCCCAGGCCCTGGGTGCTCTCACCACCCAGAACGATATTTAGGGGCAATTAGCAGTCAGCAGAATCCACCCTTAATAATAGCATCTCAAATGCTCCCATCTCAAATTAAGACGAAAAATAAAGGAGGTCTTCACTCACGAACTCACAGTCCCAGTTTTTAGTTCTGGAAAGATACCATTTAATTCTTAGAGCTCTGGTCAGTAGACTTCCTCTTCAGACTTTCAAAAAGTTAATCCACAAAACTCATAGGAAGTGTTCAAAATACCCAGATGATATACCAGCGACAGTCAGAAAGCCAGTCTAGCAAGTGCAGAAGTCCAGGATCTTACACTCCTTGGGGACTCCCCAGCTCCAATCTCCAGCAGTTTCCCTGAAACGTAACAAGCTGGCTAACGCAAAACTGGAGAGTTCTATACTCAGGTCTTGTAGAAGCCAGAGCTGCCTGCGATGTTTTTTCCTCCAAGCAGGCTTAATAAACATTTCAACACCTGTGTTACACTAAAAATCAGAGCCGCTAAATCCCAACCGAGAAATACTGCACCTCGGCGGTTGTCAGATGGCAGCTCAGCGCTCGCTTCACATGCTCAATACAGACACAGCCAAATGAAACAAACTAAACAAAAAACACAAAAATAAAAGAATCACTAAAATAAACAAACTATTAAAAACTATGAAATAAAATGAATTGGAGCTCAGAAAAACGCATTTAATCAGAGCTCAGGCTCAGGCAGCTCACACATACCACTGCCATCTTGAACCGCCAAAGAAAAGGCAATTACAATAACTAAAATGAAACTGACTGCACTTAGTCTTCACAGTTTAAATAGGATTAAGGGCTACAGCTATGTGCTGGAGTGCAGTATCAGTAGCGGATCCATACATAACGAGCCCATAGTCAATAATTGAGATAACAGAGCTCTGGATAGCGAGGTTCAAGACTTCAGCCGTTAGGCAATGTTTATGCTTGTATAGTAGCCCTATGCGGGAGTTCACAGTTTTAGCGATATTGTCAATGTGTTTGGCATATGAGAGGGAGCAATCAAGGGTCAGGCCCAGATATTTAAACATATCCACCTGCTCAAGGGCAACGCCTTCGTGGTTGTTAATTATGAGCTCATGGTCCCTGTACTTGTTGTGGGTTCCATGGAACACCGTTGTTTTAGTTTTTTTGTGGTTAAGGATGAGTTTATGTGAGCAAAACCAGTCTTCCACTTCTATGAAACTTTTCTGTAGTTGAGATTGAAGGGAGGTGGGGTCAGTGTGGCAAGTGAAGATTACTGCATCATCTGCATACAGTAACATTCTGTCATGGCAGTAGGCAGGGAGATTGTTCAGGAATATGCTGAATAACAAGGGACCCAGGATAGAACCTTGGGGTACTCCACAGTGGATTGGTAGGGATGACGAGAGGAATTCACCAATCCAGACCTGTTGGGTCCGGTTACTGAGGTAGCTTTGAAACCATGTATATGAAAGATGCTATATTAAACCAACATTCTCTTTTACTCTCTTCTATCTGCCTTCCAAACATCATAATAAGCTAAAGTAAGCCTATGTAGGGGCCAGCATACAGATTATTAAAAATAAAAACTGAACAAATCACAGTGGGGGCTCTGCAGCGTCTTGGGCAAAGTATGTACCAGTAGGTGCATATCCAGCCCACACAGCTCTGCAATCATGGACAGGTGCATGGTGGTCGACATTCATGGTCGCCAGCCACCACAGGGTGCCTGTCTGCGACCCCGCTCCTGGCATGCTGGTGTCCAGGGGTGCATCAGAGGGCACAGGTGGACATCCAGTCAGATGTCCAATCTAGTCCAGTAGTGGATCCCCTGCTCTGCATGGAGCAGAGGGATTGTAGGATGGCTCGAGTCCCTAAATCTAAAATAGTGGAGCGAGTGCCTGAACGACTGAACCCAGCCCTTTCTGCCTGACCAGAGTGCAGTAGCAGCATGGTAGGAGTGGTGTTTCAACCCACCTCAACCTGTGGGTGTAAGCTGTGGGGGGTGCACACATCAGAAATGGCAGGATCCCCGCTGCTGTGTCTTGTTTTCACCTTGCCCAGCACTCTGCACCTTCGTGAAATGGGGCAGAGTGCAGGAATGCTCACTAACACTCCCCACAGACCATCCACACATGTAGCTGCAGGACCAACCAGGATACTGAGTGTGGAATGGCCATGCGCCCCTTCTGTGAATGCTGCTGGGGCTTCCAGTGCACAGATTCCAACTTAGGGTTGCCAGCACACCGCAGATATAGGGGCACATAGACAATTCCTGTTTTTGTGCGTAGCCCCCGATGTTTGTGGTATTAATTGTCAGCACTACAGTAATTGCATTTTGTTGTCGGTTTCAGCACCTCCATTGCCAGTCCAAGTCATAGCAGAACATTTTAATAGTTTTTGCATTTTAGCATGAGAGAGAGAGACAGAGAAAGGAAAATTCAAGTGAAGAAAAACAGACAGAATTTGTTCAGACAAACAGAAGAGAGAAAGAAATAAGTGCCTTAGCAGGGACTTGAACCCTAGCCACCCAGGATATCATTCTGATTGTGTTACCAGCTGCACCACCAAGGTGCTGCACAGATAATTACATTTTCAATCACATGGATGTGGTGTGCACATTTATGGAACACAGACAAACAGAAGAGAGAAAGAAATAAGTACCTTAGCTAGGACTTGACCCCAGGAATCCGAATCCAATAGGAATCCTGATAATTACGATCTAGGATTTGGGGCAACTAAATCCGAAAAAAAAAAAACCATTTAACTTTAGGATCAGAATCTGAGGTATCCAAATATCAAAATGGATATCCAGTCACCCTTTTACTTGATGATTATTACTCAAGGGGTTGAGTCCAATAACCATCAACTGACGGCTTCTTTAGATGCCTCTGACGGCACGGGGCCTTAATGTCGCAAGACATTATGCCGCATGGCAAAATCCCGCTGCCAATACAGCGCGATATTGCCATGCGGCATATGTCTTTTTTCTGTGGGGGGGGGGACTCTGCCCCCCACACCCCTCTTACCGGGGGCTATGCCCCCCAGATCCCCACCCACTAAAGATTTTCAACTCCGGGGGGGGTCCAACTCAGGGAGCATAAAAAATTTTGAAAAAATAAAATATCTGGGACCAGGAATCAAACCCAGTCCCAGACACAGCACCTAGGTTCCTGCTGTTGTAGCTCAGTCTAGTGAGCCACAGCAGCTGCTCGGTGGAACCCATTCCCAGCAGAGGTCTTATCCTCTGCCTGGGAGTGTGTGAATGTTGCAATACCGCGTACAGCAGTATACGCGGTATTGCACCATTCGCTGTCCTGGACGGCACTCATTTGGGTTGGCCATAATGTCGTATGCTATTAAGCGTACTACATTATGACCCCGGTAGGTCTCTGACACAGTGGCATACTCAGCTGCTTCTGGGATTTGTATCTGAGGCATTTCTGGCTAGGAATGGCAGGGATCCATATCCAGTGTCCTACAGAACATCATGAACATTGTGTTCAGTGGAACCGATTGATTTGGTCAGCATGTAGAAGAACTTATGTAGAAGAACTTAGAGCCCAGTGAAATAAAAATGACTTCAGAATATGAGAAACATCCACACTCCACCTCAGGGAGGTGGAGAATGTAGCTTTTTCTGCTGGCGGCATGGCACACCTCACCAACGTGGGTTTTGCTAGCAGTTTAAGCGGAAGCTCTTCCAGCAGCAGCAGCAGAAAGTCCAACACTACCCTCTGATGGGACGCTAGCTCCATAAAAATCTGGTTGAATAATACAGCCCTTAAATCAAGAAAGTGTTGCACAATATAGCATAAGCTTTAGCTGTAGTTGAGTATGTATGTTTACTGCCCATATTGCTGTATCGTAGTTGTGGTCTTGGTCCCTTTATGGATGTTGTACCTTATAATATGTATTTGTATGTTTTATATTAATATAATTTGGAACAGTACTGTCTTTTTATTTACACCATTGACCTCGCTGTAAATGAGTTGTTAACTCAATTGAGTAAATCCTGATTCATAAGATTTTATGAAAAACATATTTTACTTACTACTATGTCCTCCTCATCTGCCCAAGATGGATCACTTGTATCTGGTAGGGAGGGTATCATGTCATAACAGTGACCAAAAATGAGCGACTAGAAATACAGTGACTCATTTTGGGTGCTTTTATTGTGGGCTACCCTGCAGATTAGCAAAGGTATGGGTTAGTGACCAGGGGGGAGTGCAAAAGGAAGGGAGGAATAGCAAAGGGAAGGGGTGGGACAGTGAAGGGGTTTTCAGGCACTGGTGTACCTGCTGTCACCAAGCTAGCCATGTGGCATGGTGGTGTGGGAGGCTAGCTCTGGCAAAGCAGGTACTGGGTTCAAGACTGGGAGTAGGTTACATTTTCCTGCATTTAATTTTTTGCGAGATCGGGATTTTGCCCTCTCCCCAACATGCATCCCCCCTGAGTTTGGGAGGCAGAGCCCCTGCAAAAAACACTTTTTTTTTACATCTGGAATTTGTGACACCTTAAAGTGTATATCGCCAATTTGCTTTTTGGCAATATACACTCGCCATAATAGCGATCGGCGTTTTGCGATCGCTATTATGATATGAAACCAGTAGGGAGTGACTAACCCTATTTCATCAGTATTGGGACACTATTATTTTGGACACATGGATCTTGAAGATTATTCAGGATGGTTATTCCCTAGAGCTGTTTGAACAACCTATGGCCCATATCCAGGGTATCAACACCAGCTTACAGGCCTAATAGCAGACCTGCTTTCCAAGAAAGTAGCCAGGCTTCTGCAGTACAGTATAGTAGAGAAGGTACTGGAGTCAGAACAGGGCAAAGGTTTCTACTCCAGACACGCACTCATTCCTAAAAAAATGGGCAGCATGCCTGCAAATTGATCTCATGTACCTGAACAGGTACATGAGGTGCAAGAAATTAAGGATAATGTCTCTGGGATCTCTCCTTCCATACCTGAGATTCCAGGATTGGTTGATATTCCTGGGCATGCAGGATGCATGCCAACATATTTCTGTCAGGACCAGCCACCACAAATACCTTTGCTTTTGTGTGGACTTTGATCACTACCAGATAGACCTTCATCGAGGATATCTCCTCCATTGGTCCACAGCACTGGAACTATAATCCGTGGGTGTCAAGACCACTCGTAAACATTTGCTAGCTTTTGACAGCCCATGATGATGTGCAACATTGATGCCTATATAATCATTGGTAGCCTCATTGCTCCTTAGTTCTTTCTCCTGCTGTTTACTGCTTGTCGGACCTGCTGAGACATAACACTGTCATTTCATTGAGTTTATTATTTTTACTACTTTATTTGTCCTTTTATGTCATCATCAAAAGAACCTTTATTTAGGTTTTGTACCTGTAGCTACAAGATCTACAAGGATAACACTCACATAGTTTGTGTTTATGTGTGCCTATGCCACAGCCTCAGGGCTTGCAAGATCTGCCAGGGACTTAATCAGGCCACAAGGAGATGCCAAAAGAAGGCTCTAGAAACCTTCATCGCTTTCAAGGCCATGGAAGCTGCCACCAAGGCCACAGGCTCCAAGTTGGCTTCTCCCTCTTTCATGACCACCTCCAGGAAGGAACTTCCTGGCATTTGGCAACACTGTACTGTTGCCACCATGGTCACTGATGACTAAGAACAAAGACAAGGAAAACTTGTCATCAAAGTCCTCCTCTTCTGGCTATCACCACAAGCATTAGGACAAAGCTCCTACTTCACCAGTGAGGTTAAGGTCTCCACTGAAGGAGGGTAAGTGGTCATCATCGTTCACTCCAGCAGTGATGACTGCAGCTCCCTGACCCTTGATGAGACACCAAGATCGGGGTCAGAGTCTGGCTCTGACACTAGCATACCTACTGTGAATGATTTGCAGCCCCCATCATCAGGTTCCACCCCCCCCAACTTTGGTTGTCCCCTGCCCCTTGCAGGGTCTGTTGACTCCCAGGTTGTGCTAGCATCATTCTCTGAATTGTTTTGATGCCTGCTGTCATTGATCTCACTGATGATATGGGCTATCCTATCATCTGGGCCTCCCAGTCAGCACCATCATCATCAGTGGTATCCAGAAGAACACCTTTCTTTCTTCTGTCATAGTCACTGCCTCCATCACCAACACTGCCGAATGCTCCCATTATCATTTCAGATGACAAGTTGTAATATAATCTTTATCTCCTTAAATATAAAGGAGGATTTAGAGGATAAAGAAAGGGATAATGATCCCTATTGGGGGGGGTTGCCTTCCAGCATTACCATCTCCTCATGCAGTGAGGACTCTGTGGTGTATACTCCCAGGTCTCCTCCTGAAGATCCCTCTTTTCAGGCTTTACTTAGACAAATCCAATATGTCATGGAATTTGATGCCGAGGAGGAGGACTCCAATAAGAAAATTTTAATTGATTTTTTAAAGGTTCATACTACACTCTCCATTGTAGTTCCCCTGTCTATCATGCCTTAGAGGATGCTACCTTTGCTGCCTGGTGTAGGCCTAATACCTTCCCTGTAATGCTTAGAGAGGCTAATAAACAGCACCCTATTCCATCTGTTAAGCCTTATTATACTTCTCAGCCTGAAACCGATTCTGTGGTTATCATGGCTGCTCATTTATTTCATTTAGTTCTTATTTTCCCAGTAGATGCACTAGACAAGCAAATGCCTTTTGTCAGGCACAACCTGGGAGATCACAATAAACTTGGTCAATGCAAGACAGTGTACACAGTTACACATGGTAGATTATATGCAGATACAGACAATTGAGTATCACAGTGTACATATTAATTCATAGCAGTTTTTAACAGATGCAAACATTGAAGGCTCAAGCAAATGCATTAACATCATGCAACACATATGAAGCAAAGAGATCAAGAGCATAAGAATCTTAATACAATATGCAAGGTGCATTAAGAAGCAGGACATGCATCTATAAATGCAGATCAGTGGACCTGAAGACAAGTACAGTGAACTATCTTAAGGAGATGCTTGTACGGGTGACAAATAGAGGACACTGAGGGACATGATCCTACTTCTGGAGGAATTGAGTTTCATGGCCTAGGGATCGCAAGAGCAAAGGAAGATTCCTCAACCTTTGTACTAAGTCTGGGGACAGACAGTGGGGCATTCTCACAGGATCTGAGTGGCTAAGCAGTTCAAGCAGGTTGAAGGAGTATGGCTAGGAAATCTGGAAAACCACTTGCCATAGTGCTAAAGATAACACCCAACTAAGTAGGGCATACAAGGAGCAGTGATGGGTAAGATAATGAGATGTAAGTGCAAAGCAGCATATTTTGTACGTAACATCACACCTATGGAGGGTAGTCTTTGATACAGCAGGAAAAAAGGACACCATAAATAGGTTTAGGGAGCAGTGTCCCACAGACAGTTAGTCTAGCTTGAGGAGTAAGGTTGTAAGTGACTAACTTTATAGGAGACACCCCTCACAGAGTCGACAGATTTATAGACTCCTGTTACACGCAGCGAGAAGTCAAGTGAGGGGTCTAGGGTAACCCTCCCTAGGCTGGTGAAGGAGGTGACTGTAAGGACTAGGGCTCCATCTTGGTAGGCAACAGTTTATGAGGATGGATACTGCCTTAGCCTAGCAGCAGTACCAAATAACATGGCCTGGGTTTTAGTCATGTTTAGGATCACTTTATTCATAGACAACCAGTTAGATACAGACTTGAGGTCCTTGGATAAATTTTGATTTGTGGTATCAACTGTATGTGAGCTAGTGTGCAGGTCCAGGCCATCAGCGTACAGGATGGCAGAACAATGAGACCAACTTTGAGCAATTGAATTTATATACAGGACAAATAATAGAGGTTCTAGAATAGAACTTTGAGGGTCTCCCATTGAGGAATATGCTGGTGCAGAGGGGGAGGATTCAAATTAGACCCACTTTGATCTCTCAGTAAAGTGGTTCTGAAACCAGAGGAGCACCATGGATGAGAGGCCCATACCAGCTAATTTAGAGCAAAGCTGGGAGTGGTCCACCAGATCAAAGGCCTTTTTTTTTAGAAATGAATACTTGGTGTTCCTCAAGATTCTATACTTGGTCCACTGCCCTTTATGTTATTTATCAATAATCTGCCTACAACCACTGCCTCTTGCTCCACCCTGCTCTATGCAGATGACATGGTACTGTATACTTGCTCAAAGAATGTATTGGATATCAACTCGAGGCTTAATGTTGAATTCAGAAATGTTCAGTCATGGTTAGCTCGTAAAAGGCTTCTCCCGAACAATAGTAAAACCCATTCTATGCTTTCTGGTTCTGCACCTAAAGGTAGGTCTAGCTCCTCTGCCCTAGCTATTTATTGTTCTGATGGCTCTCCCCTTACTGCTGTTGACTCCTTCAAATACCTCAGCATCACCTTGGATCCTTCCCTTGATTTTAATCTGCATATATCAACAGTCTGTAAGACAGTAAATCTGAAACAAGGACTTGCTTATGAAATTAGGCATGCCCTGACTCCAGCCGCTAGGTTGGCTATAGCCCAAGGTGTCCTGTGGCCTAGTCTCACCTATGATTTGGTACCTTTCTCTGAGGTTAACAAAAATGTACAATGAATAAACAGAATACCTACTATAATAATATCTGTCACTTTGTCCTATCTGTGCCCTGGTTGACCCACCACTGCTCCCTTTATTCAAACCTAGGGTGGCTCTCTCCATCCTCATGTCATCTCCTCACCATTGGCTGTGCTATTGAAAAAATTATCAGAACAGGTACACCTGTTACTTTTGCTAGCATGTCCAATAAAACTGAGCAGGCTTACCCCTCATGGTCCTAAGACATGTCATTACTGGTTGTACCGAAATGCATTTAAAAAATTGGGGAGCAGGCTTTTTCAGTCTTTGCCCCTAAACTCTGGAATTTGCTCCCACTAACTCTTACGTTTTCTCAGACTCACCTAGTTTTTAAAAATGAGCTTCTCAAGTTTCTCCTGTCACTGGATAAGTGTTCCTGTAACTGACTCCTATTTCTGCCAAATTAATCTATGCCTCATGTTTACCTCTCCGTAATCTGTAACCCTAGCTGCAACTACATTGCTCAAATTGTTGACAAACGTCTTGTCATTTCTGTACTATTTTTTCTATACACTTATGAGTCTATGTAACAATGTTTTACTTATTATTTGTACTTCTCCTGGGTTGTGCCTGAAAATAGGCATTGCATTTGTCTAGTGCACCTATTCAGTAACAAAAACTAAATGAATAAAATACTGCACCTGCAAGGCCATGTTTGTCCATGGCTGAGAAGATACTATTTGTGAGTGTGAGGTGGGCAGTGGTAGTACTGTGCCCCTTTCTAAAGCAATGTTATGTAGTAGAGAGGAGGTCATAGGAGGCCAGGTAACTATTAGAAACATAGAAACATAGAAACATAGACTTTGACGGCAGATAAGGACCGCTAGGCCCATCTAGTCTGCCCATTTCCTTACCTACAGGATAGGCCGTAGATTCTAGTTAACCAACAGCCTATTTCTTCCTACCCCCCACAAGAATTGCCTTATGTCTGTCCCATGCATTCTTGAATTCTCCCACAGTTTTAGACCCCACAACCTCCTCAGGAAGGATGTTCCATCCATCCACTAACCTCTCTGTGAAATAATACTTCCTCACATTGCCCCTGAACCGCCCTCCTTCTATCTTTAAATTGTGTCCCCTTGTTCTTGCAAGTCTCTTTTTCTCAAAGATGCTACCCTCTTGGACTTTGTTGATTCCACTGAGGTACTTAAAAGTTTCTATCATGTCCCCCCTCTCCCTTCTTTCCTCAAGGGTATACATATTAAGCTCCTTTAGTCTCTCCTCATACGGCTTCTTTTGCAGACCCTGCACCATTTTAGTGCCCTGCTCTGGACTACCTCTATCCTGTCTATGTCCTTGCAGAGATGGGGTCTCCAGAACTGGACACAGTACTCCAGATGGGGTCTCACCAACTGTCTGTACAGAGGGATAACAACTTCCTGTTTTCTGCTGCTGATGCCTCTTCTTACATCCCAGTATACCCCCAGTCCTCCCTACTGCTTATTACATTGTTTGCTAACCTTAAGGTCATCTGATATGATTACCCCAGGTCCCTTTCCTTTTTTGTTGTTGTTACTACCTCCCCACCCATTGTGTATTCTTCCCCTGGGTTCTTGTTTCCCAGGTGCATTATTTTGCACTTCTTTGCATTGAATCCTAGCTGCCATACTTCTGACCATTCCTCCAACCTTGCCAAGTCCCTTTTCATCCTTTCCGCCTCCTTGTGTATCAACCCTGTTGCAGATCTTTGTGTCATCTGCAAAAAGGCATACTTTTCCTTCCAGTCCCTCTGCAATGTCACTGATGAAGACATTAAAAAAGGACTGGACCCAATACTGAACCCTGCGGTACCCCACTAGTAACCCCTCTTTCTTCAGAGTGGACTCCATTTACAATTACCTTCTGTGTCCTGTTGTGCAGCCAATGTTTTACCCAGGCTACCACCCTGGGACCCACTCCCAGGCTGGTTAATTTGACTATTAATCTTTTGTGTGGGACTGTGTCAAATGCCTTGCTAAAGTCTAGGTAGGCCATGTCCACAGCCCCTCCCTGGTCTACTACTTTGGTCACCCAGTCAAAAAAATCTATTAGATTCGTTTGACATGACCTTCCCGCTGTGAACCCATGCTGCCTTGCTCTGGGAGGCAATTTGCCTATTGCTCTGGGAGGCAATTTTTCTCTAGCAATTTGTTCAAAATAGGAAGGATAGTGTTAGGACTGTAGCAGCTTATGAGTTTCTGGTTCCTTTTTCTAAATACGGGTACCATGACTGATCTAGATCTCTTAGTCACGCAAGCATTTTGCCTTCTGACAAACAATCCAGGAGGCGGGATGTTATGGGCAAAATAACCTAGGCCTCCACATCCCTAGGCCTAAGGAATTACAAACTACCATGTATACATGATTAAATATTAGAATAGCCTGTGGAAATCTGCTACATATACCATTCAGGATATGCCTGATGTTCCTGCCAAGACTGACGTGCCTAAAGCCATCTCAGCTGGTGTAGATACTGGAAGACATCTGTTATGCTCTGCATATGATGCTTCTGCCAGGGCTGCTACCTCAGTCATACTGTATGCCTCTGGAGATATTCCTTACTTCAGGTAATTGGATTTCCTAATGAAGTACAGCAGGCTGTGCTGAATGCCCCTTTTAGAGGCACCAGGCTGTTTGGAAGTGATGCTGAAAAATACTCTATGAGAGCTTCAATCTTCCAGGATGACTTTAAAGTCACTCAAATCTTGGACACCTCAACCTGCCAGGGGCATGATAGAGGCTCATTTCTCAGGCCTGTGGCCCGCAGTGACCATGCCTTCTGTCAGCAGCCCCGTGCACAAAACAATGGAGGTGGTCCCCTCCTTCTTGGTGCTCATGCAAAAGCATCCAAAGACATTGTCAAGGTATTGCCTTTGATGACCCTGGTACCTTCCGACTCCCCTCTGCCTCCCCCTTCCTGGTTACCTTCGGGGGTGATGGTGGGGTGGGGGCAGTATCTCGTTTTATCTGCCAAAGTGGAGGGAGACCATGGCAGCTGACTGGGGCCTGTAAATACTGGAAAAGGGGTTGGGGTTGCTGTCTACCCCTCCAGCTCGTAGAAACATAGACAATGATAGCAGAAAGAGATGAAAGGTCCATTTAGTCTGCACAAGTTCCATAAATCCTTGGAACCTTTCTTGGAACCTAATGTTCCTCCAGGGTATTAACCCTCCTGGTCCTTTCCCCATTTTCTTTCCTGGACCTGTCACCCTGGGCAACAACTGTTCCCTGAATCCTGTCCCAGGCCTGCTTGAATCCATTGATTGTGTTCACTCCCTCCACCTTGGCTGGCAGACTGTTCCAAGGTTCCACCATCCTTTCTGTAAAGAAATATTTCTTCACGTCTCTCCTGAACCTCCCAACTGCTAATTTCCACTTGTGTGCACGTGACCGCAAGTTGGTATGCAGACTGAATAATTCCCCCCAGTTCATATTATTAATTCCTTTGAGGAATTTGAAATTCTCAGTCATGTTCCACCCCCTTCTCATTATCCTCTGGGTCACTTGTCCCTTCTGCTACAGGAGGTTCAGTTCATCATACACAAACATCATGCTATCAAACTTGTTCCTCCCCAAGAAAGAGACAAAGGGTTCTAATCCAGATACTTCCTGGTTACCAGGTGGACAGGGGATCTGCATCCTGTACTGGACATAAGAGACATAAGCCTGTTCACTGAATACAAAGAGCTTAGAATGGTGTCACTTCAGGCTCTCAATCCCCTGGTGCAAAAGGGGGATTGGCTCTGTGCCCTGGACATGAAGGACGCATACCTTCATATCAAAATTTGCAAGTGCTGCTGGCCCCAGGGCACCAGGTGATGGGGGATCACCTGGCACACTAGCGACCGGGGTTAGCTCCTGATCCCAGGATGATAGGAGCAAAGCCCAGCAGGGAGGGCTCAAGAGCATCCTTCGGACATTCTCCTCCGGGCGGGTGAATTATGCACCACACTTTGGTGTCTCCTAGTGGCTGGGTTTGGCATCGTGCTTTGTAATGTGGGTGACCACACATCGTGTGCATGATCAGCTGGGATTCCATGGTGTGTATCCAAGTGGGCGGCGGGAGAAAAAGCAGAAAATGGCAGCCTTGCCATCTGGATGATGGCAGCCTATCTTCACATCGCCACGACAGCCCAGGATGCCTGTGCTATACATTCACCACCCCCAGCAAGGATTGAATAAGTGCCTACGGGCACAAGACAGTTTACTTTCCCACTCGTGACCACGACGAAGGGATATGTTGGGTCAGTCGGGGGTTGCATGATGACGGGCAGTGGACAACGGATGGGAGTAGCGTGGTGGCTGGCCTGGCTGCCCAAAGGAGTGGTCAGCTAGGCTGGCAGGGGGTGGAGAATAAACAAATAACACACAAAAATAAATCTGCAAGTGCCACAGACAGTACAGTACCTCCACTTCATGCTGGAGGGCAGCCATCATCAGTTCAGAGTCTTGCCATTTGACTTATCCTCAGAACCATGGATATTTGCCAACTGTTTAGTGGCTGTGGCAGTGGACCTTCAGAAGGAAGGCTCGATGTCTTCCTATATCTGGACAACTGGGTCCTGAAGGCCATGTCCAGGGAAGTGATTCTGTAAACATTGTCCAGAATGAGACAATTGTTCAAAGAACTGGGTGTTATGGTAAATATATCGAAATCTGTGCTAGTTCCTTGTCAGCACCTCCAATATATTGGTGCGGTGATGGACACAGCATCAGGCAGTGCCTTCCTCCATGCAGACTGGATGGAGGCTATCTTTGCCCAGGTCCAGCTGATACAAAGGAGTCATTCTGTGCCCACTTGCATGAGGTTGCATCTCCTGGGACTAGAAACCAGGTGGAATTTGAGCACTCACCACCAATAAGTTAGGACACCACAGCATAAATAATTCTTAGGAATTTATTGAAAAAGCACATACTTTGCCATCCAACACCTTGACAAACTCCCACCTTATGCTCAATAAATTCCCATCTTAGGTTTACCTACACCTGTGATAAACATTCTGTTTCTTACCTAGATTTAAGCAAAACATCTTGGCAAACAGACTAAGCGGGTCTCAGTCCCTGGTACATAAATGTGCACTGTTGACCTCTGTGGTAAATGACCTCTTCGCAAGACTGGGTCATCCACAGCTGGATATTTTTACATCCCCACACAGTGCAAACTGCCATGTATATGCTCACTTGCTCCAGAACATGGAGTTTTGTGGTGAGACGAGTTGTTCCACTCCTGGAAAGAAAGGTTCCTTTATGCTTTCCTCTGATCCTTCTCATTTAGAGGGTTCTGCTCAAACTGTGGGTGAAACATGCCACCTTAATATTGGTAGCTCCCTTAGGGCCTCACCAGATTTGGTTTCTGCTTCTGCAGCATCCAGTGTTGGAGCCTCCTGTTCAATTTTCTCTCTGTTTTGGCCTGCTGTCACAAGTTCTGAGGTCCCTGGTTCTTCTGGACTTACGGTCCCTGCATCTGCATGCCTGGCTCCTAAAGACATAGCCTTTGCCTGTTTGGAGGTTTCCCACTAGGTGGCTGGTGTCTTGCTTGCAGCTAGAAAGCCTTCCTCTAGACACACTTATTTTCTGAAATATAAATGCTTCTCCATATGGTGGACCCATTTATATGAAAAGCACAAAAATACAATACACTACAGGCAATGAGGCTCTGTAGATCAGGCTTACTGCACAGACTTTTTATTAAGCAAGTGTTGAGAAACATCCAGGAAAGACACGCCAGCACTTCACCTCTATTAAATGAGGCTTCTCCAAGGGGCCATGTATGTGCCTGTCACATAAATAGTCTGTACTCGACTACCTTTTGTCCCTCTCTGACTCTGGTCTCCACCACTTGTCCACTGAGGTGCACTTGGCTGTTGTTTCAGCACTCCATACCCTTATTGATGGGTGCATGGTGACACAACTAGAGGTGTGCCATACATTTTTGAAGCATATTGTGAACATGTGTCCCCAAATTCATAAACCAGTTGTGTATTGGGACCTACATGTCATGCTTAAGAAATG
This sequence comes from Neoceratodus forsteri, assembly GCA_016271365.2. Classification (NCBI taxonomy): domain Eukaryota; kingdom Metazoa; phylum Chordata; order Ceratodontiformes; family Ceratodontidae; genus Neoceratodus; species Neoceratodus forsteri. The sequence continues at coordinate 1,115,476,401 of CM028131.1, forward strand.
GACTCTGGCTCCATTTGAACCTGCTGCGACCTGTGAGATGTATTTCTTTTCATGGAAAACACTGTTCTTGGTTGCCATGACTTCTGCCCATTCGAGTTTCAACCTTCAGGCTCTAATGCATAAGCAAGGCCCTGAATTTTCTACTGCACTTCGGGACCAACTTCTGGGACAGGATTACCATTTTCCACAGAACTTCTGCAGCACTAGTTTGTAATATCTGCAGAAGTTCTGTGGCACCAATGAACTGCCACATCGTAGCATCAGCTTGTCATCCTGACACCACGTCCATGGTAATAGATATGGCAAACAAAATGGGGAACGCACAATACCACTAGTTCAAAAAATAAACCCAGAAGCTTTTAAGAAAAACATATATTTTTAAAAAGCTAATAAAATAATCTGTCACTTAAAGTCCAAGTCTATTGTATAAATAAAATACAGTATGTGGAGGGGACCTTGTGTGATAATGATATATCTGTAGTCATGATGTTAATGCCATGTGTGAGGTCCCCACTGTATATTACTTATATGTTTATATGCTATTTATGTACGATCTGTAATGTAATTTAAAAAAAATAAATTTCCCTTTTCGCAATCTTGAAATTGTATCCTCATTTATACAGGTCCCTTTGGAAATTGAATAAACAGAATAGTGGAGATATTTCATGACTCATTTTTCATGCCAACCCACTTTGCCTGATGTGCTAAGTCACCCCATCAGGCCATGACACACATGCCTTGGCCCATCACAAGCTGTCACCTGTTGGACAAAGCGCTGTGCCATATCTTGACAGGCTTGGAACAGTGGTGTGTGACTGGCCCCCTCATCCTCGTGCTGCCTAGCCAGCTCCCCCAGCTGATCCCTGAACTTGAGTCACCAGCATGGGAACACAGTATGCTACCCGCTGGCCCAACGACCGGCCCTGCACACAACATTTTTCCATAACTATAAGGTAATTCTATCAATCCATAATAACATGTAATCAATAACATTGGCAAAAATGTGTACAGCACAATTATTCATATAACAGGTCTGTCCTTTCTATAGGTCTATGCATCATTGTATTCCACCTTACTGGACATATTTTTTTCTAAAGACAGGTTAGTTCATTTTACCAGTTATATATTTCAGAGAACGTCCCTATACCTTAAAGGCACAAATAAATCTGTGCAAAGTAGGGCATTTTGTTAACAGGTTTATGCTATTGTCAGTTATACAATGGCAAGAAAAGAATCCTGGGCTCTGATTAGTCACTCTGGCACTGGACCCGTGATGTTACCCAATATAACATCACGGGTCTCATCCCAGCACACAGATGTCCACATCAGTTCTTAAGAGAATCACTCCATGCAGTCCACTTCACTGATCTCTGCTCAGCAGTTTGCTCCACTGATTCCCGCTCGCAAGCTGCCTTCAGTGTCCCCGACTCACTTGCGGACACCAGCCACAACCACTCATGCTGGCAACAACCTCCTACCCTCCCCCCCAGTATACCCCCAAATAGAAAAATCTTTTAAATAAAAAAAGCCATCATCTGAGATTGCATTTCGATCCCCCCTTGGCTGTAGTGCATTCAAATAGCCATGCTTGTTGCTTGCTGGACAGACTGGTCACTTTCCAAAAGAAACAGCTGCACTGCTTACGGCCACCTTGAGAAAACAAAAAATAAATCAATAAATACGTAAAAGCAGAGTCATTTTCAAAATGCCACACTACAGAAACTGTATTTTGAGCAGTACCTCTGAATGCTTCCAAAGTAATGGCTGAAATACCGGAAGTAGGATCGCGATTCCTGAACTCCTCTGTGGTTCCCAATCCTTTTTTGTAAATCATCCCAAATAGATAAATACAAAGAACTTCACCCAGCCCCAGGGCAGGTGGCAGAACTGAGTAAATAAAACACTTCCCCCACAATAACAGAAGAAGCACCATGGGGAAGGGGTGTGTGTGCAGGGGAAGACAGCAGTCCACAGGCTAAAGCAGCACTACCTACAGAAGAAAATCTTTACAATGGGAATATGTTTTTATTCAATATACCTACCCATCCAAAAATCAAATAAAAATACACTTTTAAAAGTGTTTTTTTTTTGATATTACTAGAAACAAGTCATTGTATAATAGCAATAGTGTATGGGTAAGAGCTATCAGCTGACAAGTTTTTCCACTGCCTTGTTTGTAGGTTTCCATAAGTGTCTTATGTATACTATATTTCTAGTCACATGCCTCTCTTTGTGTGGCTGGTACTTGTCTGGTTTCTTGGTTCTTCATGGTGAGAGGCCCTCCAAGCTTATCTTCAGCAGGGAACTGAGGAACAATGATGCCACCCATGATTATATAGGTGCCAATATTGCACGTTATTGTGGGTGGCACCTGGCTAGCAAAAGTTTCTAAATGGTCCTGATGCCGATGGCTTACAATTCCAGAGATGTGGCCCAATGGAGGAGTTTCTTTTGAAGATCTACTGCTATGGTGAGTAATTGTTCTTTCACAGTCCTGCCATTTGTGCTTGCATTGGTGCTGCATGTCTTTACAAAGTGCTTTGCAATGCCTGCAACACACATTAGAAAAGGATTTCAAGTATTCCCTTACCTTGATTATTGGCTCATAAAGCGCTCATCTAAGCAATAGATGAAAACAGCAGTATCCTTCAGAGTCATATTGAATATTTAAAAGTTGTATATGATTCCCTCAAAGAGGCTGCAGTTCATAGGAGCAATTCTACTTTCCATTACAGTATGGCTTTCTACCTGATATTTGGAAGAAGACCACACTTGAGCCTGTGCATAAGTTGGGTGACCATGCTGCTTACTACAGGCCCATCTCCCTATTGTCCCACTTGTCCAAGACCCTGGAAAAAAATAATCAATAACCAACTTCTGGATTATATTTCCAACCAAGATCAAGGAACAACATGGCTTTCTTAAATATCATAGTACTCATACTCTCTTGATCGAATTGACTGAGGATCTCTATGTGGCCCTGGACAGAGGGGAATACAATGGTGCAGGCTTTCTGGACCCTTCTAAGGGCTTTGATTTGGTTGATCATGACCTGATGATAAAAAAACTTCTGGAGATGGGCCTGGTGAATGAGACTACCATATGTTTCTCGGATTATCTGGGAAATAAATCACAACAAATAAGGTGTGGTCATGCCCTCTTTGAGAAACTGTCCCTTAATTCTGGGGTTTCCCAGGGCTGTATCCTTGGTCCCCTATTATTTAGCTAGTTCATTGACAGCTTTTTGAGAGTTTGTAACTGCTGCAGAACTTTATGGATCTATGTCATAACAGCGAAAGTCTAAAGGCGATTGTCGTTATGCAGAAGTCAAGAGTGCCGAAAATTTATTTTGTCACTCTGACACAGCAAAAGGGTGATGTGGACTTAGTTTTTAATGTTTTCTGTGGGGGGCTGTGCCACCCCCCCGGGGGAGGCTTCATCCCCCGCAACCCCTACTAAAAGATGTTCAACTCCAGGGGTGTGTCGGGGGTGAAACATAACAAAAAAGGTTCGGGCCAGGTGCAACAAAACACATCAGCGCCCAGACCCGAACCCAGCACGCTGCCAACCGATGCCGGCAACCCACCCACCACACCATGGGGTTGGCACAGCAACTGACCACAGCACCACCCCCACATTCCTCACTGTGCATGCCCACTCCCACCCCCAAGACATGTACTTATAGCGACAGGATGTCGCTATTGCTTCCCACCACCCATTCGGCCGCTGTATCCTTGAGCTGTTCCTGTAATGCGCTGGAGAGTGGGTTGCCATTATTGTTGGTGCCCTCTCCCCAGCACCCTCATCACGGTCTACCAACTTTACTGTATCGGATGATGCAGTTATTTTCTTTAGAAACCCAAATCTGTCTACCCTTGAACAATGTCTGCAGCACAACTTTAATAAAGTCTGCAACTGGTTTTCAGCTATTACATTGATAATAAACTCAAAGAAAACTAAAATAGTGCTGTTTGGAACTAGGCACATACTCAAGGAACATCCCAGCTTCTGCATCACCACACTCTTTGGGGAGCCCTATTGAACAAGTGAAGGTGTTTAAATCTTTGAGAGGTTATTCTTGATCCACAGTTAGCATCTTCTGCACATATTGATGCTGTGGTTGGGAAAATTCACCAATGGCTTGGTTAACTTTATCAGAATAAGAAGAACTTCACAAAGGACATTAAACTGATATTGATCTGAAGTCTAATAGTACTAATTATTAACTGTGGTGCCATGGTGTATTCTGCTTTCAGCAAAGTCAACCTTGAGAAAAATTTCCCTGACTTTTAAACGGGCTTGTAAATTTATGCTTGATCTCAAACATAATGCTCACATGTGTGATCTGTACATTAACCTAAATTGATTGATATTCTACTGCTGAGTGTCCTTCCAGTTGGCACTCTTGTGCAAAAAGACTAAATTAGGATTCAGGCCAATCGGCATTCAAACATTTTTTACCTTTGTAATCAATGGGTACACTGCACATGCAGTGTGCAGTGGCAGGCTCCAGACGCCATTGAGGAGGACTGTCCTTGGGCAGATGTCTCTTCTCTACTGAGCCACCAAAGTATGGAACTCAATACATATTGACTTTTGTGAAATTCATTCCCCATGTTCCTTTAAAAAAACATTTAATGTCTTTCTTAGGACAAAATATTCTGTAGGGGTAATTAACTTGAGCTCATCTCTTTATCACATTATTTGATAGTCTTGTGCACTACTGTTCATTACTCATGTGCTGTCTATTGTTGAATCACTGCTTGTTGTTTATTGTACTGTGTTGTGTATTCTCTTCTATGACTTGCACACCTTTGAAAAAGGGCTCTGAGCTTATAGGTCTTCTGAATATGAATAAAATGAATTGAAAATGAAAAAATGGATATAGCTCAGGCCCAGTTCTTCCCTCCCAAAAGACAGTGCAGAATGGATAGTGTGCATGGCCTGTTAAGTCAGAGAACTTTATCAAGTGACAGCACACTCCATGCAAAAGATTGCAAAAGATGCTGGGACTTATGGCAACCACAGCGTTCACAGTACTCTTTGTGAGGCTGCATATGAGAACATCTCAGTGGGTGCTTAGTGTCACAAATACAATCCCAGGTCAGGCCCTCTGCTCCCACAATGCCAACCTCAGAGCGCAAAAGTGTGAACACATAACAGACAGGGTAACCCTCTTGTCTGCTTTGGGTCTGAATCACCTGTTAGCCTCAGGTTCTGGGGGGGATTCAAACTGTGAACCTTATGCCAGCATACCCAATTTCCAGGCTCAGATATGTACCCTCTTCAGGGATTGCGGTACAGTCCTTTGCCAGGGGCACCGAGACAGGTCTCCAAAATGAACCCTTAAAATTCTATAAGAGACCTTGGGTATATTCTTACCTTTTTAAGCAAGTTCAGTAACACCATCAAGCTTTTAACAGCTGTCAGCTTTACACACAGGTTTCAGCAATCGCATGCAAAAATAACTGAGAAGACACCCAGGCAGTACTTCAAGAAAATGCTTATTTATAAAAAATTGTAAAATAAGTCAAATAAAATACATAACAAATAGTATGAGCTCACAGCCACAAAAGAAAATGGGGAAAATTACAGAACAAAACTCCTACCACAATACTTTTAGATCTTTGCTATCTAAGTATTACCTTTCTGTAAGCGTTGATTTTGTTAGAGAGAACTTTGTTTCTTCAGAGCCCAAGATGAAATCACACGTTTCGGATACAATGATACATTTTCAACTCTATCTCCCCACTCCCTTGGTGAGTCATCTAGCTCCTCCTTTTAGAATTAATTTTTACAAACACAGTTTCCTACCAGGAGGTATTTTAAGATTAATGGTACATCAGAAGAAAACATTTTTCCTAAATATGGCATCCTTTAATTGAACATTTCTCTTTGATCTTAACATTCCCACATCTGTCATGTCCCTTGGCGGATTTCCTGCCAGTGAGATCTGAGAGATTTAATGACACTACAGCTATTTGCTAAGTTTGAGAAGAACCAGCACAATTACCTGTCCCCTTTAATATGTCATTAAATTTGTATTTAAGTTCTAACTTCAAAAGCAGCAGCAGGCAGTGAACTGTTTCTGGAAGGATGTTCCAATTAACTGTTTCCTTCTGGTCTGATTTATTACCTCCTAGTTTCAGCTACTGACACTTTGAAGTTACAGACCAAATCTTCCAGCTTGGGTTAGCCAAATATCATACACACACCAGTTATTTATTTTACAGATATTCAATAATCATAAGCAAGGGGCAGAGTGTCACACTTCTCCCCACATAGACTGAATTTGGGGGCTCTATCCCCTGCATGGGATGAGCTCCCTAAGTCAGTTCACTCCTCATACAGACGCGACAGGCCATCTCGGTTCTGATTGGTTGTTCCAGCCCTATGTGAGATCGTCATGTCATACCCTTGCAAGGCAAGACTCCATCTTAATAGTCTACCATTCGTTTTTCCCATTTGTGTCAGCCAAACCAGGGGTTGTGGTCAGTTTGTACCTCAAAATGCTGTCCATATAAGTATGGCTCTAACTTCTTTAGGGCTCACATCATGGCAAGACACTCTTTTTCCACAGTAGAGATTGTCTGCTCCCTGGGAAGTAACTTTTTACTCAGGTACACTATGGGGTGATCTTTCCCTTGGTTGGATTTCTGACTCAGCACTGCCCCAATACCCACATCTGAGGTGCCAGTCTGTACTAAAAAGGGTCTGCTATAGTGTGGACTTGTCAATACAGGAGCACTGCACAGTGCCTCCTTCCGTCTGGTAAAGGCGTTTTCACAGGCTGGTTCCCAGGTAACTTTCTTGGGCATCCTTTTCTTTACCAGGTCAGATAGGGGAGCAGCCAGGGCACTGCAATTGGGTACACATTTCCTATAGTACCCTGCTGTCCCCAGAAAACTCCTGACCTGCTTCTGAGTTTCTGGTGTGGGCCATGCCTTAATCACCTCTATTTTTACTTGGTTAGGATGGAGCTGTCCCCGGCCTACAACATGCCCAAGGTATGCCACTTCAGCCATGGCCACCTGGCACTTCTCAGCTTTGACAGTGAGCCCGGCCCTCTGTTTCCTGCCCAGCAATTCCCTAAGGTGGGAGAGGTGTTCCTACCAATTGGCACTAAAGATGGCAATGTCATCCAGGTACACCACGGCATACTCCTCAGCACCATTTAACACCTGGTTTACCAATCTTTGGAAATTGGCCGGGGCATTCTTCATTCCAAAAGGCATTACTTTAAATTCAAATAACCTTATCAGAGTGATGAAGGCCAACCTCTCCCTAGCTCTGGCAGTTAACTATACCTGTCAATACCCCTTTGTCAGGTCAGTAGTTGTAAAGTAGGTCAGCCTCCCAACTTGTCCAGGAGTTCGTCCTTCCATGGCATTGGGTGGGTGTCTGACTTCATGACTGCATTCAGTCCATGATAGTCCACACAGAAATGAGTAGAGTCATCAGGCTTGGGAACAAGGACTATGGGTGAGGCCCAGGGGCTGTGGCATCCCTGGATTACCCCTAAATCCAGCATTTCCTCCACCTCCCTCCTAATGTCCTTTTGGACAGCCTCTGACACCCAATATGCTGGCCACCATATGGGCATCTGTGTCCCTGTCTCCACGTCATGCATTGCTAAGGGAGTTAGTCCAGGCTTGGTGCTAAACAATGGGGCAAAGTCTGCTAAAACCTCCCTTACTTCCTGGATCTGGTTTGGGACCAGCTGGGGTGACATTTTAATTGCCTCCACAGAGGACTCCTGCTTGCTTTCTTCCTGCAAGTCCAGAAGGGGGTCTCCTTCATCTATCTCATCCCTAGGACTACACACTGCAAACACCATGTCAGCCCTATTAGCATACGGCTTCATCATGTTGACATGGTGCATTCTTTCTTTATGTCTTCTGTCAGGTAACTCTGTTGTATAGTTTATGTCATTTACCTTTCTGACTACTTTGTATGGTCCTGCCCACTCAGCCTGCAGCTTGTCCTTCCGGACTGGAATGAGGACCATGACTTCCTGACCCACTGTGTACAAGCGAGCTCTGGCTCTGCGGTCTTACCACACTTTTTGTTTTTGTTGGGCAGCTGCCAGGTTGCTCTGGGCTGTCCCCATAAGCTCCTTCAGCCTTTGCCTAAAACTAAAGGCATAATCCACAATGGGAGTTCCCTGGGTTGCATGCTTGCCTTCCCAGTCATCCCGGATCAAGTCTAGGGGCCCATGTACCCAGCATCCGTATAAGAGCTTGAAGGGGGAAACCCTGTTGACTCTTAGGGCACCTCCTTGTAAGCAAACAACAGGCAGGGAGGATATTTCTCCCAGTCCCTCCCATGCTGTTCAGCAAACGCTTGGAGCATTGACTTAAGGGTACCGTTAAATATTTCCACAAGCCCATTAGCTTGTGGGTGATAAGGAGTTGTACATCTCTCCCACCCCACACTTCTCCCACAAATATTTCATCAGGTCTGACATGAAGGAACCCACTTGATCGGTGATAACCTCCTGCGGAAACCCAACATGGAAGAAATCCCTAGTAAGGCATTTGCCACTTTGTCTGTCCTCAGAGAGGATAGAGTGACTGCCTCTGGATGCCGGGTGGCATAATCCACCACAGTCAGGATGAACCTCTTACTGGAGGAGCAGGGGGTATTTAAAGGCCCCACAATATCCTTTCCCACCCTCTGGAATGGCTCCTCCACTATGGGTAATGGAATCTGGGCGGCTTGGGTTTTCTTACCTACTTTCCCTATTACTTGGCACCAGAGACAAGACCTGCAATACTTCTTCACTTGCTGGGTGAAGTTGGGCCAATAGAAATTCTGGGCCAACCACTGCATAATGCGTGTGATTCTCAGATAACCAGACAAGGGAATATCATGTACAATCTTGAGCAACTGCTCCCAGTACCCCTGTAAAATGTCAAGCTGCCTGCCTACCACCCCTCCCTCTGTCTTAGCATCCTGAGTATACATCAGTCCATTGTCCCAATAAACCTTATGTTTCCTGTCAACTCCCTGTGCTCCATCAGAGTCTGCCCAAGCCCTCAGCTTTTTTAGACTAGGGTCACTTTTCTGAGCAGTTGCAAACTCATTACACATTCCCAAGGCATGGGACAGGTCCCCGTCAGTCTCTAAACTAGGATCCCTAGCTCTAGCATCAGGGCACTCAGGATTACTGCCATCCCTAACCCTCTGGCAATGGGTCACCCCTCCTTCTTTGGAGTAACCCTCCATAGCTGTTTGGTTAACTGATAGCGGGGAAATTTCTACACCCCTTTCTTTAGTCTCCAGATCAGGAGACACACAGGGGCTTCTATGGGGTGCAGGTAATTACAATTTTCCCTTGCCGCTTGGCTACGGGTAATGGCACATACCATCCCCTATTTGAGATTGTTGCCGAGAATGACATCAACTGCTAATGTTTTGGCTACAGCCACCTGTTGCACAGTTCCCCCTGTTTCACCCCAGTCTAGGAGAACACTAGCATGTGGCAATGTTTTCTCCTCCCCAGTGACCCCTGTACAATTACAGATTTATTGGGTATAAGCTGACCAGGCTCTACCAGATTCCCTTTTACCAATGTCAGGGATGCCCCTGTGTCTCTTAACCTTTGTGTTTGCACACCATTCACAGTGACTGGGTGCATGTGTTCCCACATGTTTACAGGCATACTTTCAGGGACACACAAACAACCCACTTCTTTCCTAGCACCACTTTGCTTATTGCTCATCCTTTTTGGGACACTGTCTGGCAACATGCCTAGTCTCTTTGCAAAGCCAACATTCATTTCTTTTCTCAGAAAAATCTTTTCTTTGAAACCTGGGGCTTACTGGTTTTGGTGATGGCAGTGAGGGTTTTAGCTGCCCTGAAGGCATGCTTTTCCCTTTCTGTGCTGCCACACCTGCCCCATTCACTCTCAGAGCAGGTCTGCTCTTGTCATAGCAGTCTGAGAGTTCAGCAGCTTCTTGCACTGTTTTTGGATCTTGGTCCTCCAGCCAGGTTTTAAGCTCTGCTGGGCATGCCCCAAAAACTGCTAGAACAATACACCATTTTCAATTTTTTCTACAGACATTGCTTCAATTCCTTCCCACCAACAGTTTAAAAACTGATGTTGTTTCATGTCTAGCTCCTCATAGCTCATGTCAGGACTTCTCGTAAGCTTACGGAATTTAGCTCTGCATGCTTCTGCACTTAAATCATATTGTTTTAAAAGGCAGCTTTAAGTTTGCTGTAATCATTACTGTCCTCATTGTCCATTTGACCCAATGCATCCTGAGCTTTCCCGGTAAGTACCGGGGATAGCTGGAAGCTCCAGGACCCTCTAGGAATATTTGCCTGAATGCAAACTTTTTCAAAGGAATTTAAAAAGACATCCATATCCTCCCCCTCTTTAAATTCAGCTATCAATTTGGAATTTAATTTGTAACCCAGTCCTGTAGTTCCAGCTAAACTCAGGCCACTTACCTGCTCTGGTGCTGGTGGTTGGAGTTGTAGCTTCTCCAATTCACGTTGCCTCTGACACTCATGCTCTTCACAGTCAGCTTCTCACTGTTCACGCTCTGCTTCTCACCATTCTCGCTCAGCTTCTCAATCAGCTTCTCACTCTGCTTCTTGCCGTTCTTGCTCCGCCTCTCACTGAAGTTGTTGCTCTTCTCTCTGGAACTCCAGCTCCATTCGTTGCAACTCAATCTGTAGCCTGATTGCTTCTGGCTCCAGAATGCTGGTGACCTTACCCTGCTGCTGTGTCCCTTAGCTTGCACAGGCCCTGCTGTCCTCCTAACTGGATCTGGACACTGCACTGGCCGCTGGCCCCTCCATGCCCGAGGTTTGGTCCTTTCCAGTCATGGACTGTGACTGAATGCTCTGGCCATCGGCAGCCATCAGAGCATCTATGATGGTGTGCTTGTTGGCTTTCCTCTCATACTGGAGTCCTCTGTCCTGGCACAACTGTCTCAAGCCGTCTGCAGTGTACCTGCTGTAGTTGGAAGCTATCTTCTTCCCTAACTATGGCTACTCTAACTTGCACTTTAGGAAAAAAATAAAACAGGTAGGAACTTTGACTTAAGCAAAATGATATAGTTCTGTTTACATTTTTAAAATAAATCACTGCCTTCTTTTGCAAGTGAGCTGTACAGTCTTAAGCTGACACACTGAACTGTTAAAGCTAATGTTACCAAATTTTTGTCGCACTGCTGTCAACCAAATCTGTCACAAATGCACTCCACAGGTCAGGCCCTCTGCTCCCACAGTGCCAACCTCAGAGCACAATAGTGTGAATAGGTAATAGACAGGGTAACCCTCCTGTCTGCTTTGGGTCCGTATCACCTGTTAGCCTCAAGTTCTGGGGGGATTCAAACTGTGAACCTTATGCTAGCATACCCAATGTACAGGCTCAGATATGTACTCTCTTCGGTGATTGCGGTACAATCCTTTGAAAGGGGCATCCAGCCAGGTCTCCAAAATGAACCCTTAAAACCCTATAAGGGACCTTGAGTATACTCTCTTTTTAAGGAAGCTCAGTAACACCATCAAGCTTTTAACAGCTGTAAGCTTTACACACAGGTTTCAGCAATCGCATGCAAAAATAACTGAGAAGACACCAAGGAAGTATTACAAGAAAATGGTTATTTACTAAAATTTGTAAAATAAGTAAAATAAAATGCAAAATAAATAGCATGGCCTCACAGTCACAAAAGAAAATGGGGAAAAATTACAGAACAAAACTCCTACCACAATACTTTTAGATCTTTGCTATCGAAGTATTACCTTTCTGTAAGTGCTGATTTAGTTAGAGAGAACTTTGTTTCTTCAGAGCCCAAGATGAAATCACACATTTCAGATACAATGATACATTTTCAACTCTATCTCCCCACCCCCCTTGGTGAGTCATCTAGCTCCTCCTTTTAGAATTAATTCTTACAAACATAATTTACTACCAGGAAGTATTTTAAAATTAATGGTACATCAGAAGAAAAAAACATTTCCTAAATATGGCATCCTTTAATTAAACATTTCTCTTTGATCTTAACATTCCCACATCTGTCATGTCCCTTGGCTGATTTTCTCCCAGTGAGATCTGAGAGATTTTATGACACTACAGCTATTTGCTAAATTTGAGAGGAACCAGCCCAATTACCTGTCCCTTTTAAAACGTCATAAAATTCATATTTAAGTTCTTACTTCAAAAGCAGCAGCAGGCAGTAATCTGTCTCTGGAAGGATGTTCCAATTAACTGTTTCCTTCTGGTCTGTTTTATTACCTTCTGGTTTCAGCTACTGACACTTTGAAGTTACAGGCCAAATTTGCCAACTTGTGTGAGCCAAATATCATACACACACCAGTTATTTATTTTACAGATATCATACAATAATCATAAGCAAGGGGCAGAGCATCACACTCAGCACACAATAGTTGCAAACATCTCACCCTCTGAACCACCCTGTACTGTTGTCAAAGCCTATGTTCACTCATTCCTATGGTGGTTCTAGAAAGGGTACCCCATCAAGGCTTCCCCTTCTCCCCTCCAGAGCCACTGATAAATGTTACATTGGATGCCTCCTTACAGCATGGGGGGGTTTCTAATGAACAACATCCTACTTCAGGCAACTCATTAGTCAGTGTAGACAGTATCCTGATGGTCAATCTCAGTCCAACACTAGCAGATCCTCACAAATTATTCTTATTAGATGACTTAGTTCAGTCCCTGTTTGATATGTGGGGGGGGGGGTGCTGGAAGTGGACCTTTTTGCATTCCTTACAACACAAAACTGCTACACTTCTTCTCCAGGATTCATTCAGGCTACAGTGGACAGGTCATCTTCTCTATGCCTTTCCATCATTCCCCCTTGGGATAATACCAATAGCCACATGCTGGCTGAGATAGATATGGTACCCATTACTGAATAAGCTAGCAGTTCAGTAGCCATGGCTGTTACCCTTCAGAATGAACCACCTGACCCAATTCCAAGGTCAGCTAGTACATCTGAACCTCCAATCTGTACACCTCTATGCATGGCTCCAGAGAACAAGGAAGTAGTTAGATTTTGGGTGTTTCAATGGGTCTCCCAAGTTCTTCTGGCATTACATAAGAAACATAGAAACATAGACTTTGACAGCAGATAAGGACCACTTGGTCCACCTAGTCTACCCATTTCCCTACCTATTGGATAAGCTGCAGATCCTAGTTAACCAACAGCCTACTTTTTCCTACCCCCCACTGGAATTGTCTTATGTCTGTCCCATGCATTCTTGAATTCCCCCACTGTTTTTTCCCCCATTATCTCCTCAGGAAGGCCATTCCATGCATCCACCACCCTCTCTGTGAAACAATACTTCCTCACATTGCCCCTAGCCATCTCCCCTCTATCTTCAAATTGTATCCCCTTGTTCTTGCACATCTCTTTTTTTGAAAGATGCTACCCTCTTGGACTTTGTTGAGTCCCTTGAAGTACTTGAAAGTTTCTATCACGTCCCCCTTTTCCCTCCTTTCCTCAAGGGTATACATATTAAGCTCCTTTAGTCTCTCTTCGTATGGCTTCTGTTGCAGACCCTGCACCATTTTAGTTGATCTCCTCTGTACTGCCTCCTTCCTGTCTATGTCCTTGAGGAGATGGGGTCTCCAGAACTGCACGCAGTACTCCAGATGGGGTCTCACCAACTATCTGCACAGAGGGATAACAATGTCCTGTTTTCTACTGGTGATGCCTCACCCTATACATCCCAGTATCCCCCAGCCATCCTTACTGCCTTTTCACATTGCTTGCTTACTTTTAGGTTATCTGATATGACTACCCCCAGGTCCCTTTCCATTTGTTTGTTTGTTTAATTGTGTTGACCTTAAGCCCACTGGGCCTATAAGTCCCTTTTTCAGGGGTGACCGGGGGGAGGGGGGGAATACAGATGGCAAGCAACTGAAATTGAACCAGATTAAGCTGTTGGAGATATTTTTAATGAATGAGGGAAATTTGTTCAGGACACCAGGGAAATTCCCCTATTCTTGCTTCCTGTGAGCAGGGGGGGACCCTTTGGTCTGTGGGACTAAGATGGTGGATGAGAGTCCTGGAGTGAGGAAGGACCTTGTGGCGGTGGGAGAGCTGGTCTCCTCTCACACCTCGTCTATGCCAGAGACTGCAGTGCAAACTGAGCAAAATCAAGGGAATAAGGATTTGGATATGCATACTATGGTAAATGAACAGGATGGAGTGAGTAATAACAATATGGATGCACAACTGCAGGAACAAGAGCAGGAGGAAAGTATGGACACTTATTCTGAGCCTGAGGGGCTTGAAGACATTGCTGATACAGAGACATCAAAGCTGGTGTCTGAAGAAACACTGGAGTTACAGCTCTTACTGGAGGTGGAAGAGTGGAGATTCCATTTTAAAAAAACATCCTTGCCGCAGAAAATCCGGCAGTCAAAAGCTGAGAGTGTAGTTAACACTGTCATTGCAGATCAGCTGAGTAAGGAAAAGAATGCCTTGAAGGAACTGTCATCTGCTGGGGATCAGAATGAGTCTATAGAGACTTGCTCTGCTACTGAGACACCTCTACAAAATGTGAGTACTCCTGTATTGAAACAATTGCATTCTGATAAAAATGTTTCCTGTCCTGGGACTAAGGCCCCTGGCCCAGGCCCTTGGTCTACAGAAAAGGCCCTCCAAGGTGCAGGCTGGGAAAAACAACCCCAGTTTGGCCAGTGGGTTTCTGGTAAATCCCCTATTAGAATGTCTATGCCTGCTGATTTTCAGGAAACTGCAGTACAGAATATGAATAAATCTCATATACAAAATCCTGGAGAGCCTATCTTGCAGGAAGATCAGCTGGCTATACCTGATGATTTAACTCTGACACAAAACCCTGTACTGGCTTTACCTAATGGGGAGAAAAATACAGCACCACTCCAAGTGGAAGCATCCTTAAATAAACAACCTGATAGGCAAAAGAAGACTTTTTCCTCTCTGTTTCACTTGCCCATCCTTCCAGCCAAGTGCCACAATGCAGTTAGACTCTCTTATATGGGTTGAATGCCAGAACCTCCAGACCGAGTATTTGTGGCTAGATCTCTTCTAAAAGACTCAATGAAGTTCTTCTTACATGAAATATACGCATTGATTCATATTTCGGGGGAAACAACTTTTGACATAAGTTTTAAAACCCCCCGAGGAATGGAGAGGTTCTGGTCAAAATATCATACCCTAAAACGTTCAGCATTGTGGAGTCCTTTTTTAGCTATCCCTCTCACCAAGCCTGCCTACAAGACTATTTCTGTTTTATTCAGGAATGAGGGACTGGATTTAGCTGATGTTCTTTACTGGCTCAAGTTTTGTTGCACTGTTATTGGAGATCCAGAGGCCACCCTGGACACAGAAAATATATGGACTGGGGGTTGGAGAATAAAAGTCCTTCTAAAATCAAATGACTCTGGGGTTGTGCATCTGCCAAACTCTTTTTTTCTGGGTCGAGATAGGGGAGTGTTATTTTACCCAGGGCAGCCTAAGGCTTGCTACTGGTGTGGGGACCCCTCACATCTGAGTAGTGTATGTGACACTGTAAAGTACAATTTATGTGAGGAATTGAGGCACTTGAGTACCACATGTATAAGTGAATGTAGATGCAATTTGTGTGATGAACTAGGTCACACATTTCAGAACTGCTCCTGGGCTGCTTACAACTAGGAGCACCACGATGGAGGTGCAGACCAGCAATTTATAATTTCCCAGGCCCAAAAAGCTAAAAACCTGGAATTGTTCTGGTACAGCCCAGACTTGCCCTGACCAGAAGAGGCCTTCCACCTTGAATGCTGCATGTCCTGAACCTTTACAAACTCCTCCCCCTGGTCATAGATATAGAGTGGCCTCCACCCCTTTCACCCCGGATACAGGAGGTGGTTGTGATAAATTCTGACCCAATACCTACTGAAAAAGAGTCCATGCCCCCTCCCCTAGAGCCTGTACAAACTGTATGCAGATGCTTCTCAAGGGCCAAGCTAAAAGTGGGCCCTCCTCCCAGAAAGCTGTTAGAACGTCCCCCATACAGCTATCCAACCCCTATGATATTCTGCAAGAGACATCTGCTGACTCTGGTGAGGACTCAGACTCCTCATCTATCCCCTCCTCACACTCTGAGGGCACAACAGATACAGAAATCAGTTCTAGAGGTAGAGGTTTACAGAACGTAAGGCAAGGTCTAAAACAAAAAGAGTTGGTGTATCTAGGAGGAAGAAATAACTGGGGGAAGTGATTTGACACCCTCCTTCTTCTTACATGTCAAATGTCTCCTTATGCCTTAGCATGCCGTACTATTAACGTAAATAGTATTAAGAGGATCGACAAATGGAACACAGTCCTGGCTTTTCTTACTTCATTTTAGATGGGTCTGATCTTTTTACAGGATGTCCAATTTCAAACCTCTAATGAAATAAAACAGGCCCAAAGACATTGGTTACTAGGTCCATCATTCTGGTCTATTGGCCAGAAACCATGCTCTGGTGTAGGTATACTAATACACTCACTTGATTTTAAACTGCTTAAACTTTATGATGTGGTTCCAGGCAGAGTACTAATACTTGATGCCCTTATTCAGAAACAGCCTTGCCCTGTAACTAACCTCTATGCTCCCCCTGATGAAATCAACTAGAATTGAGATAATGTCCCATATTCAGCCTTTTTTACACACATCCAAATATGTGGTGTTTGTGGGAGATTTCAATTGTGGGCTAAGTCTCCAGGACAAAAGTGCTCACTCTAAAACAAAAAAAATATATTGCGGCTCTCGCTCCTTAAACACAATTATTCACACCGCAAAATGCGAGATGCTTATCTGGAACACACAAAAAACACACACCCACCTTCCAGAAGGGCACCCTGGCAACTAGAATTTATTATATTTTTTTTGTCCCAAAATCTGAGCACTTCAGCTGCCTGTGTGGAACCTTTAGAATTTTCAGACCATAGGAAAGTTTATATTCTAATTGGTGATAATCCCCCATTTGCTAAAGGGCATGGCACTTGGAAATTTAATACCTCTCTGGTAAAAGGGGAGGCCTTTCTTAACATACTAAGACAGTTTTTAGCAGCCAGAAAATCAGTGCTGGTGTACTATGAGAATCCCGTCCTCTGGTGGAAAGACACAAAATTGGACCTCATGTGCTTCCTCAAATCATACAGTAAGGGAAGATGTAATTCTGCCTACCTTACATATTTACAAAAGTGCTACCAGTTACAAAACCTACTGACTATAGCTCATACCACAATGCAGGATGTGAGTAACCAAGTTTGGTTAGTCCAAGCAGAAATGATGGCTTTTGCAAAACAAAAAGCTACACAACTTTTTCAGCAGTATAAGTTTGGCATGCAAGGCGGAGAACAAGAAACATGTCCCTTTAGCTATAATAGATACCAGGTGGGGAAAAAAATCCATGACTGGTTTGCTGGACCAGGCTGGAGTCCTTCAGAACTCCCTTGATAAAATGGTACATATAGTGTCTGATTTTGCCAGGGAATTGTTTATGAATATTCCTTCTGATGCACAGAACATTAAAGAATTTTTGTAGGATATTCCAGTGCCCGTGGTTTCCTCCTGGGTATTGGCTGAGGTATGTAGACCAATATCAGTAGGGGAGGTATTAGATGGCATTCGTCATTTAAAGAATAACATCACACCCGGGCCAGATGGTCTCCCAAATGAGTTGTATAAAATCATAGGGGAGACCCTGAGTATAGAGCTTACATCAGTGTTCAATGCTCTTTTAGAATCTGGTGAAGTGCCATTAAGCTTTAATAAAGGAACGTTAACTTTCTTGCATAAAAAAGGGGACAGGGTTGATCTAAATAACTGGAGGCCTATTTGTATGTTAAACATTGATTGTAAACTTGTATCCAAAATTTTAACCAAGAGGCTACTCCTGGTGGCAGAAACTGTCATTTCCCCTGAACAAGCCTGTGCTATTCCTCAGCGGAAAATACAAGATCACATTATTTTAGTAAAGGAAATCATCATGAAAGGCTATTCTAATATGTGTTCTGGCTTTGTAGTCTCTCTCTAGACCAAAGAAAAGCCTTTGATTCAATTTGTCATGATTTTTTATGGGAAGCTTTACTATACTATCATGTACCACCTCAAATGGTAAACTGGATTAAATCTCTATATAGGACAGCAACCATAGTACCAGTAGTTAATGGAAAATTGGGACCTATGGTACCTATAAGACGAGGGGTTCAGCAGGGGTGCCCATTGAGCCCCCTCCTATATACTTTTTCTATAGATCCTTTACTATGGAGACTTAATGTTTCTCAGTCTATCAAATCTATAATATGGACAAACCTACAGGTGCCACCCAAAGCTTTAGCGTATGCAGATGATGTGTGCCTTATAGTAAAAGACAAATCCTCGGTACTAGCGGCTATTTCAGAATGTTCCACTTTTGGAACGGTCTTGGGGGGCTGCCTTAAACTTAGGAAAATGTAATGCCTTAGTACTAGGAACTGGCCCGGTGCAGGAAAACTCTGTGGGGCCCATCCAACTCTCTACTGAGGCAGTATCAATCCTGGGGTTAAATCTGGCCCTCCTGAAACAGATATTTTAAACTGGGAAGAGAAAATTGCAATTGGGAAATTTAAAATTTTGCAGTGGAATAGGAGTAAAATTGGCAAAAAGAAAAGGATATTTTTAATTAAAATGTTCTTATTACCCATCTTTTTATACCTCAGTTATGTGTTCCCAGTCCCCAAAAAGCTAGAAGCAACCATCGTGAGCCTTTTTTTTCAGGCCATCTGGGGGAGCCGCCTCAACCCTATAAAAAGGGATATTCTATACTTACCTGTGAAGGAGGGTGGGTTGAATATGCTTAACCCTATCTTATTTTTTAATAGTATATTTTTTTATCACTAACCTGAGACCTTTATTGATTAATACACAAAAGGGGTGGGAGGGCTGGATGTATGAAAACTGTAAGCCATGGTCACACCAGTGGGAACAGAATTCCTTGAAGACAGTGCAAGGTCCAGTTTCCTTACAATATATAAAGGATACTTTCCATAGGCTAAAACAGTGGAAAGTTACTCCCCAACATATTCTGGCAGCTCCCATGCACAAAATGTGTTATAAAAATCTACGGCATTTATGTGTGCATGTCACGAGCCCTTCACTTTGTGTCCTGCACAATACAGGAGTTCCCTTAAAAATCTATTAAAAAATCAAAGAATTCCAATACACATATGGGACTTCCACTGGCTGTCCTGCCACGAGAAGATAAATATAAAAAATAATCATAAACACAAACAGATCCAAGATAGAATATGTAGTAGGCTACAATGTATCAATACTGTAGAAACAATGGAACATCTCCTCTTCCAATGTTCCTTTATCAAAGATTTTTGGGCATACCTAGCCATGCAATGGAATGAACCATTATTTACAAAACTCACTTATGTTAATATTATGTATGGGCATGTTTCTCCAGCTTGGAGTAAATGGAATCACAATACATTACAGCTACTTTTCACCATCATTAAAGTAGCAGTGCAATGAAAAAAGTTATTCCAAAAAGCTAATTTTCTGCTATGGTTATAAAACATATTGGCAGAACTGTTGATTTGGGTTTTCTGGATGCTTCCTATGCTGTGTACTGTACATCTGCATTATTGTCCAGACTCTTATCCTCCTCGGGTCCTCAGTATTATTTCTATGCAAAAATGAAGCGCCCATCTTTTTTTCTTGAGAAATAATTACTTTAAAATGTTTATAAAATTCTTAAATGACAATGAAAACTGAAAATTTCTCCACCAAAATAAACTGGAAGACATCTGGCATCTATTAAGAAGAAAAAAAAGTGAGGTCAAATTTTAACCCACTTTCGTTGCACTGCTGCTTTAAGTGGAATATTTGGATGGCCCGATGCTTGTTTACCTTGCAACAAAAAGAATGTACTTATATTGAACTAAGGGAAAAAATAGTGAAAGATTTACAAGCAGTGTATATTCTAGAATGTAAACAACTTTCAGCATTAGATATTGGGGAATTATGGAAAGAAATGACCTGGATTACAAACAGATGCAACAGTTACTTAAAAGGGGAAAAATGATAAACAAGTAGTGTTTAGTTTAAAGCTGTATTGAATATTGTGATTTATGAGTTATGAATTATGTTTCTTGTGTTTGGATATGATCTGATTTATTTCTTTTTCAATAAAATGTACCCCTACTCTTTTCCATAAGTGCCATGGGATCTTTAACGTCCACCTGAACTACTACCAATTCAGGCAGATGGGACCTCAGTTTAAAATCTCATCCGAAAAACGGCACCTCAGAAGTGCAGCACCCCTTCTCATGCTGAACTATGGTGTCAGTGTTGGGATATTAACCCTAGTGTCAGATGTGGGAACTGAACACACAGCCCTCTGATCTCCTGGTCTCAGAGGCGAGTGTGCTATCTACTGAGACACTGACACTGCATTTGTGTTGTTGTTAATACCACCCCCCTCACTGTGTACTTCTTCTGGGGGGTTTTGTTTCCCAGGTGCATTACTTTGCACTTCTTTGCATTGAATCTAAGCTGCCATACTTTTGACCACTCCTACAACCTTGCCAAGTCCTTTCTCATCCTTTCCACCCCCCTTGTGTATCAACCCTGTTGCAGATCATTGTGTTGTCTGCAAAGAGGTATACTTTTCCTTCCAGTCCCTCTGCAATGTCACTTATAAAGACATTAAAAAGGACCAGATCCAGTACTGAACCCTGCAGTACCCCGATAGTAATCCCCCTTTCTTCGGAGAGGACTCCATTTACTATTACCCTCTGTGTCCCATTGTCCAGACAGTTTTTCACTCAGGCTACCACCCTGGGACCCACTCCCAGGCTGGCTAATTTGTTTATTAATATTTTATGTGGGACTGTGTCAAATACCTTGCTAAAGTCTAGGTAGGCCATGTCCACAGCCCCTCCCTGGTTTACTACTTTGGTCACCCAATCAAAGAAATCTATTAGATTCACCTGACATGACCTTCCCACTGTGAATCCATGCTGCCTTGGATCTTGTGCTCTGCTGGCCTCTAGGTATTCAACAGTTCTTTCTTTCAGAAGTGATTCCATCATTTTCCCTAGCACTGAGGTCAGGCTAACAGGTCTGTAGTTTTCTGCTTCTGCTTTGCTCCCACTTTTGTGAAGGGGAATCACATCCACCCTCTTCTACAGTCCTTAGGTACACACCATCCTCCTATGATTTGTTAAAAAGGGTTGTCAGTGGTGCCACTAGTTCTACCCTTAGTTCTTTTAGAATTGTGGGGTGAATCCATCAGGCCCCATTGCTTTGTCCACCTTCAGTTTTAGGAGTTCTTTCAGAACCCTTTCTTCTGTGAAAGGACTGGTATCGACCCCACCTATCCAGAGTGCTTCTATTGATTCGATTAGGTACCTCCACCTCCTCTTCTTTTGTGAATACTGAGCAAATTATTCAGGAAAGACAGAAAAGGGTGCAGGGATGGGGGGGTTGCATTATATATAAGGGAGGACATAAAAGCTATGGAGGTCCAAAGGTCCCAAGATGAACCTGAGGTACTCTGGGTCACTTTCAAACGGTGCTCATGCTCAGCCCTCAGGCTAGCAGTGATATACAGGCCTCCCTCTCAAGGGGCAGAAGGAGACAAAGCAATGCTTAAAAACATACTTAAGATGGCCAAAAGAGGAGAAGTCATGCTAATGGGGGACTTCAGTCTCCTGGATGTGGACTGGAACTCCTGCACAGGATTCACCACTAGGAGCAGCAATTTCCTAAACACCTTGGGAAGGGCTGGATGTAATCAGCTTGTCATGGCCCCCACTAGAGAAAACATAGTCCTGGACCTGGTGCTCATGAACAGCGGCAAAGTCCAGGAGGTGGAGGTGGGGTGCCATTTGGGATCAAGTGACCACAAATATGTCTGGTTCAAGATCAAAAAGGCCAAGGAAACAAGCCACACTAAGACACGGGTCATAGACTTCAGAAGAACAGACTTCGATCAGATGAGAATATGCTTTAGGGATATCCTCAAGAAGAAGGCAAAAGGAGGGGTAGAGGAATGTTGGATAAACATGAGAGAAGCACTTACAGAGGTTACTACAAAATACTCCAGGCTAGTCAGTAAGACGAAGAAAAAAAGAAACTGCTATGGTTCACAAAGGAGGTGGCAGGTGCAGTGAGGGAAAAGAGATTAGCTTTCCAAAGATACAAGGGCTCAAACAATGAAATAGATAGGGAGGCATACAAGTGCAGCTTGAAGGAGGCAGGAAGAGTGATCAGAAAAGCAAAGGTGCAGACTAAGGAAGACATAGCGTGGGGGGTTAGGCAATAAGACCTTCTTTAGGTACATAAGCGACAAAAAGAAAAACAAAGGAGGCATTGTCAGGCACATAAGCAGTGATGGGGGGTGGGTAGAAGAAGACAGTGAAAAGGCAGAAGTCTTAAAAGAGTACTTCTGCTTAGTTTTTACTAAGGAGGCACCTGGTAATGGACCCACCCCAAAGGTGGACATAAGTCACCTAAGGGGAATGGACACAAGCCTGTTCACAATAGAGAGGGTAAGGACAGAATTTAAAATACTACAGCCCAGTGACACTGAGGGCTGAGGCACTGGATGCCACACCTCACACCACGCCAGCAACCCAGGCTCAGAAATGAGCCAGGGTCGTCAGGGGGGGAGAGGGATTGATCATCCGATGGACTGCTCTCCTTCTCTGGGCTGGGGGGTTTGCATCCGCTGGTGTGCTAGTGGCCTCTAGCAGAGGCTGGGGGTGATGCAGTGGCACAGGAAACCTGAGGGGGTGTGATTGGGCACGGCACCGGGAGGAGTGTGCATGGAAGTGTGCACGCTCTGTCCATTGGTGTCATTGCACACCCCATACGCAAGGGGGACCAGAACAGGGGAAAATGGTACCGGTCATGGCGGCATGATGGCTGTCTCCATGGGGAGTACTCAGCTCCGAGGGCATGCAGCGCATTACTGGATCCAGTCCTGGTGGATGAGTGTAGGGGGCTCTCCACCACCCCACCACAGGGGTAGATGCAGCAGGCCCGAATGGGAGCTGGGGATCTTTTGGATGGCAGCCGGAGGACCTAGGGGATGCCAGGATGTAACGTAAGGCAGACCCGGACCAAGGAAGAGAAAAAAAGGAATAACAAAAAAAAAAGAGTTAAAAAAACTAAAGGTAAACAAAGCCATGGGGCCGGACCAAGTCCACCCACACATATTGAGGGAACTTAGTGATGAACTGGCAGCACCACTAGTGGATCTTTTTAGCAGGTCCTTGAGAGAAGGGACAGTTCTCCAGGACAGGAAAAGAGCAATAGTGGTCCCCATACACAAGAGTGGTAGCAGTGAGGAGACAGGAAACTACTGCCTGGTCAGCCTCACCTCGGTGGTGGGTGAGATGGTGGAGTCACTGCTTAAAGAAAGGATACTAGCATTCCTGGAGAAATCTGGGCAACTGGATGCCGAGCAGCAAGGCTTCACAATGGGAAGGTCCTGCCTGACTAACCTGATCGAGTTCTCTGACTGGGTTACTAGGGCTGTGGACTGGGGGGAGCCATTGTTGTTATCTACCTTGACTTTAGCAAGGCCTTCGACTCTGTACCACACAGAAGGCTGCTAAACAAACTCAACCATACAGGAGTGGGGCAGAAAGTGGTAGCATGGGTGAATAGCTGGCTTGAATAGAGAACTCAGTCCATGACAGTAAATGGGGCAGCATCAGGGGACAGGGAGGTGACAAGCAGGGTGCCACAGAGGTCCATATTTGGACCATTACTCTTTAATATCTTCATCAGAGATATCACAGAGGAGTTGAGCAGGAAGGTATGCCTCTTTATAGATGACACAAGGCTTTGCAACAGGGTGGACACTGCACAGGGGGGTAGAGCAAATGAAAAGTGACTTACTCAGGCTGGAACATTGGTCCAACATGTGGCAGTTAAAATTCAATGTGAAAAAGTGCAAAGTTATGCATCTGTGCAGAAGCAACCCAGAGACAGACTACTACCTGGGAGGGGAGAAGGCCAGCAGGATGCTGGGATGCATAGGAAGGGACATCACAAGTAGAAGAAAGGAGGTGATCCTGCCACTGTACGGGTCCCTGGTGAGACCCCACCTTGAGTACTGTATCCAGTTCTGGAGACCTTATCTCAGGAAGGACATAGATAGATTGGAGACAGTACAGAGGAGGGCAATAAAAAATGATACACAGTCTCCATAAGTTCAATCAGTCAATCAATTAATCAATCATTCAATTCTTTATTTATAAAAAGGCACCTTTCCAAAACCAAGGTGCCTGTACAATAAAACCAAACACATTGATAAAATAATAAAAATAAAATTAAAACTAATAAATACAATAGCAGCTTTAATAATTGAAACATGCCAAGCTAAAAAGATACGTTTTCAGGGTAACTTTAAAACTTTGGACGGTCAGGGTATCTCGCACCCGATAAGGTAGAGACTTCCACAGGGTCGGGGCCACAAAACTAAATCACCTTGCCCCAGATATTTGTAAATGAACCCTGGGAATCTCTAGCAATATCTCATAGGTGGATCAGAGAGGGCAGAGGGGACAGTAGAGATGAAGGAGATCTTTCAGGTAATTAGGTCCCTGATCGTGTAGGGCCTTGTAGATTAACAAAGCAAACTTGAAGGTGGTCCACCACTGTATCATCAGCCAGTGCAGTCCATGGAGCACAGGCATTATATGACTGGTCCTAGAGGTACCAGTCAAAAGCCTGGCTGCCGCATTCTGCACTAGCTGCAAGTGGTGGATATCAACCCCCGGTAGCTCTAGGTAAAGGGCATTGCAGTAATCATACGAAAGCAGGTTACAGGAACTCAACATGTACTCCCTGGAGCAACGCAGGGATAGAGGGGACATGATTGAGACATTCAAGTTTCTAAAGAGTATAAACAGAGTCTCCACTCAGGAGCTCTTTATGGTCAATAACACCAGTAGGACAAGAGGACATGAAATGAAATTGAGGGGAGGAAGATTCAGGGGCAACATGCAAAGGTTTTTCTTCACACAGAGAGTGGTTGACCCATGGAATGGTCTACCAGCTGGAGTCATTGACTCCAAAACAGTAGGGGAATTCAAAGCAGCTTGGGACAGACACAAGGGGATTGTCTCTCAGAAATCCTAAAGAGGGGGCTAGGGCTCAGGGCAGACTAGATGGATTTTTGGTCCCCATCTGCCATTAATTTCTATGTTTCTAAGTATTTGTTCAGTATCCCTGCTTTTTCACTGTCCCTCTCTTCCCACCCATCCTCCCCTTTATTAAGTCTCACTATCCCTCCCTTGGTCTTTCTTTGCTCCCTAATGTACCTATAAAAGGTTTTATCCCCCTTCTTAACCGAGTTGGCTATCTTTTCCTCAGTTTGATTCTTTGCTATTCTGACTGCCTTCCCTGCTTCCTTCTGCTTTAACTGGTACAATTCTCTGTCCTGCCTCTTCTGTGTTTCCTTAGACTTCCTGAATGCTATCTTTTCTCCCTAACCTTCCCCACCACCTCTTTTGAGAACCATAGTGTTTTTTTCTTTTATTTTGATTTATTTATTTGCTTCACACAAAGGTTTGTTACCTCAGTTATGGCAGTTTTGAGGTATCCCCATTGTTCCTCCACCCCTCCTTCTTTCCTGTTTGCTAGTACTTTTCTGAGGCACTCTCCCCATTTGAGAAAGTCAGCCCTCCTAAAGTCCAGTACCCTCACTTTTGTATGGCTTGACTCTGCAGCTGTGTTTATCGTGAATCACACTGATTGGTAGTCACTTGTTCCAAGATGGCTACCCACTTCTAAATCTGAGATCCTCTCTCTGTCCCCATTTGAGAGTACCAGGTCTAAGATTGCTCCCCGAGTGGATTCCAACACCTTCAGCCAGAAAAGCTTACAGGGTAAAGTGGAAGCATGTTTCAATTTTTGTTCTCTAAAGACTTCAAATATCTCTTTGCTGTCCTCCAAAGAGACTTCTTGAGTACTGTGAGACTATTTTTTTCACGCAAAGTAATTTTAGTGCAAACACAAATATGAGATTAATTGCTTGGATTTAATTTAGTGCTGTCATTAACACCACATTCCCTATAATGGGAAAAGTGCTAATTTATTTATTGAATTTTGTTGACCGGGTTAACGCACTGGGCCTCAAGGAGTCCCTTTTTCAGGGGTGACCTGGGATTAATTACATGAATTAAAAAACAAGATCACAGCATAGAGAAGTTACAAACAACAAGTAGTACACTTTAGAACAGATTAAAAGAAGGAGGTAACATAGTAGTTAAAAAGAAACACAATTTGGTATCATACGCATCAGATTATACACACATGATAAAAATGAGACAATTAAGCAGATAAGGACAAGTTAAAATGCAAACAATATCAAGCAACTAGCATATTTGGGATATAAGAGCAAAGGTTTTTTCAGTGATAACAGTTGCATTGGTTTCTGTCTAATATGTTGGTTTTTAGGCCTATCTTAAACCCCTCCAAGGAAGAGAGTCCCTGCGGCTCATTTGGAAGAGCATTCTAGAGAGTAGGGGTTAATTTAGTAAATGATATACTCCCAGTTGTAGTTTTAGCTTTAGGGACATGAAGAAGCCTTCTGCTAGAGGATCTGAGGGGTCATCTCTCAGGTTTATTCATTAGTAACCCATGTAGGCATTGGATGGGCATTTGGACTTATTAGCTTATGGGCCAGGCATAGTCATGCATATTCATGCCTGCCAGTGAGAGAGGGTCATTGGAGGGAATCTAGGACTTTTCAGTGATGCTCCTTGAATGGGGCTTCAGCAGCAAAGCTGGCTATAGAATGGTATAGGGATTTTAGTATATCTTTTTCAGAGCATCTAGTTGAGAGTAGAACAAGAGATCCATAGAGGACTGTTGGTAGAATGGCTGAAGTGGCTATACGTAGACGTGAGTCTTTAGAGAAGTAGGGGCTTAGGTGGTATAATAAGAATTTTTTAGTGGAGAGTTTTTGTGAGATATTCAATGTGGGTTTTAAAGGAAACATCCTGGTCCAGACGAATACCCAGAAAATTAAGAGAGTCAACAGTTTCGAATTTCATTCCATTTATTAAGGAGAGTGTGAGTAGATTAGCCCTGGAAGTGTGTGAGCTCTTCAGGCTGAAGAGAATAGACTTTGTCTTATTGCTATTAAAGACCAGATTATTTGTTAAAAGCCAGTTCTCTAGTAGATATATTTCAGAAGAAAGTAGATTGTTAATTTCCGTGATATTGTTGGCGCTACAGTATAGTACAGCATCATCAGCGTAAAGTATTAGTTTTGCCCCACCACAGCTTGTGGGCATTTCATTAATATAGAGTGAAAATAGAAGCAGATCCAGCATAGACCCTTGGGGGACATCATCCATGATTGTGAGCCTCTCAGTTAGTTCCCCTTTCCAGGTTACAAGTTGAGATCTTTTAGATAATTAATTAGAGAACCAGCTTAAAGACAGTTTATGTAGGCCCAAGGAGTTTAACTTGGTTAACATTATCTGATGATCCACAAGGTCTTAGGCCATGGTCAAGTCAATAAATACAGTTCCCGTCATCTGGCCATTGTCAATTCCACTGTGGATATCTGTGGCCAACTGGACTAGGGCAGTGTCAGTTCTGTGGTTTTTACGAAATCCATGTTGGAATGAGGAGAGCAAATTATGCTGCTCTACATATTGCATGATTTGGTCATAGACTTACTTCTCTAAGATTTTTCTTAGGGTACAAAGGATGGAAATTGACCAGTAATTAACTACTAGTGTTCTTGCAGCACCCTTGTGCACTGGGATTACAAGTGCGACTTTCCACGCAGAAGAAACAACCCCTTCAAAGATGGACCTATTAAAGAGTAGCATAATGAGATATGCAGTTGCTGGTGCTCCCAATTTGAGGAGCTTAGGGTCAAGTTTATCATATCCTGTGGAGCCAGTTGTTTTTGTCTTGGACAGGACTATCAGTACTTCTTTTCTCATTATAAGCTTAAAGTGAAAGTTGGGGTGAAGGAGGTTATGAGTAGTAGGGTCAAGGGGTGGAGAGAAGGTGGGCTATATGTGGTTCTTATTACTATTAAGGTTTGTGAAGAAAGTATTAAACACAACTGCAGCATCCCTGGGACTTTGGCAAGTTTCACCTTCAAATTCAATATAGGTGTTAATTTCTGCCAATTGTCCCTTAAGCATGGTGTTAATCTGGGACCAGAATCTTTTTGGGTCATTGGCATTACGATTGCATTAATTAGCACTAATTAATGTTCATGCAAATTAGTGCTTCAGTGAAAATAGTGAAAATTATTTGGCAGTGAAAATGTCATGCTTTACTGTATCTCTTGGCCTTATTGTACTCTGATTCCAGTACTTCTGGATTAAAGTTCCCTGATTAGCCATCTAAGCCTACCATGAGCTCATAGGAACCCTCCCCTTAGCCCAAATTCCTCTGTTCTGCATAAGAACCTCGCTAGAAAGATACCTGTCACAAAATGAGATCTCTGCCTTGTACTGGACATGCTCACTTATGAGCCCTTTGAACCGATGACTACCTGTGACATGAGGTATTTTACATGCAAAATACTGTTTCTAGTAAATTACCTCTGCCCACAAAGATTCTGAGCAGCAGGCCCTAGCTATGGATCCTCTGTACACAGTTTTTAGCCTCTGCCATAGGTGGCATCGGACTTCCACCTCAACCAATCTTTAGTGCTTCCAACCTTCTTTTCCCAACCTGAGAACCCAGGAAAGGTGGTGTTGCATTATCTCAATATTAGAAGGATCCTTTGCTTCTACTTTGAGAGAATTAATAACTGCGGACAAGTCTGTTAACCATTTGTCTACTTCAATCCCAACTGAAAAGGTATTCCCGTTTCCAAACAGTAACTATCAAATTGGATTATCAGTTGCATCCATCACTGCTATACATTAGCAAGATAGCAGTTGAAGGGTTCTGCCAGAACTCACTCCACTCACATAATGGTTACCAGGTGGCTTTGCTCCAGTTGATCCCTATTTCAGAGACTTGTAAGGCTACTGTCTGAAGAAAGGTTCATACTTTGACTAAACGCTATGCTTTGAACATTTACTGCAGGAAATATGAAGGTTTTGTACCAGCTGTGTTGTAAGGTCTAGTCTCCTATTGTGTCCTAAGTCTCTAGGCTGCCTAGTCTGGGGGACTCTCTCTGACTGCTTGCTAGTCAAGACCAAAGAATGGGTCTTCATGGAGAAGACTGATTCTTGGAAAATAGAAAAGTTATGTACTATAACTCAAAATCTTTAGGAATTTCTTCTCCAAAGAGTACCATTTGCCTAACCTCCATCCCCTGGAATAATTTCAGTTCCATGTATATTTTCTTCCCCCCCTCCTTGAATATGTATGTGCTGAACAGGTACTTTTTGTTGCTATTGCTGATCCTTCTTTTGGGGACCGATTGGCCGTCTTATGCCCTACTGTTATTCATTGCCACCTCTTTGGTAAAACAGGAATTGAGGTGGTTGGGGTTAGCACTATTACATATTGTACCCTGCAGGCATGTGGATGATAGTCTACAACAGTGCTATGCACTGATGCTGCCAGTTCCAAAACTTTTGATTCTTGCAGGGCCCTGTAGACTCTGGCTCTAAGTCCGAAGAGTGGTACTCCACAGAGAAGATACTCTTTTTTATTTTACTTAAATTTTATTACGTTTTTGCAGGCATTCAGATTGAAGTGTCAGTAGCACATATAGTATACAGATAATATGAGCACCACGAGTAGTGGCACTCAACATGTTAAAAAGCAGTTCACCATACAAATCATTTCCCATAGTGGTAATTGAAGATCTGGAGTAACAGAAACTAACTTTTCTTTGTTTGATAATTTGTTTGAAGATCATGTTTAAATTCTTGTGAAGCTCCATTTATCTTTTCATGAAATGTGCAGAAGAGGGCAACAGTTCTGTTTTTTTTACAGCTCTTCTTTTGGAATAGATTACATGGATAAGGTGAAAGGGTGACTGAGAGACAGGTTAAAAGAGCTGGACACATCAATGATGGTGTTGGGTAGGTTAGGTTGTGGAAGGAGGACACTTTTTTTCAGAGGAGAAGGAGTATTTTATTCTCAGAGACATTACGTTGAAATAATTCAAGATGGAGCCAGGAGCTGATTTTGTCAAGACAGGTAAAGAGGAAACATAAGGAGGAACTAGAGATGGAGCTGAAAGGCATTTATACTGCAGTTTGAACTCACCAGCATAGAAATTATGCCTGGGACTGAGATTATTATTATTTTTATTTATTAAGTATGCTTCATCAAACTACCAACATTCTGTACATCCTAAAAATAAAAGATTGCCAATATGAATAAAAAATAACAAAATAAGAATAATACAAATATAAACTAATAATATTTTAACAAATAAGTTTTATGGGCACTGCAAACACTCAAAACACTGAGAGATTTGCAAATAGAGGGGAAGAGAATTCCAGTGAATTAGTCCAGCCAGAGAAAAAAGCACATTGCTGAAGTCAACAAAAATGTGATTTTGGCACCAGTAACAACCCCACAGAGGACTGAATTGAGCTAGAGGGTACGTACCACTGAAGGCAGGAGGAAAGACAAACCAGCAGCCCAGTATGGAGAGCCAAATAAACTAAAGTAATAATTTAAAACTGGGGAGTAAATATAACGAGAGGTGCCAAATATCAGATGGGCAGATACATTATGAATGTGATACAGTGGTGCCAATTTTGAGGCAGGTAAACAAAATAACACACTGTTACAATAATTGATTTTTTTTTAAAAAAGGTAGTGCACACACAGGATAATGGTGGTGTAAACAATGCTATTATAATACTCACCATTACAGTGCAATACAGTACAATTATACAGAAGAAACTTAAAATACAAGCAAAAACCTGAATCCAGTAGGGCTACACTGGTAACCTCCTAACTCTCCCACAGTACGTATTGATGTGTTGTGCATCTTCTTCTTGAAAGTGATAACTGATTTAAGATGACACATTTATTTATGAGCAAAGCCTTATTGTAAACTGATCACACATTCCAATGTGTACAATTTAAAACAAAAACAGGAGGGATTGAAGGACTGGGTAAAGAGATGGATTTAGGATTATCAGGATGAATAAAATCATAAGGGTTAAAATAGTGATTAGGCTGAGAACAAAAATAATAGATAACAGGGATTTCAGAGCTCATCACAAAACACTCATTGGGGATCATAGCAGTGGAAGACAAAGAGCTCATAAGGGGGATCCTTCTTAACTTACTAGTATGTTTTTTTACTTACTCTTTTCTATGCCCCTTCTCTCCATGACCACTCCTCTCTTCGGGGTCTTCATGCACCCTGCCAACTCCTATTGGTGCCCTGCCTTCCATAGATTCATGAGCCCCCGGAATACCCCCCAGTTGGGGTGGGGGAGCCCCTACTTACTCCCCTATACTTCAGGAGGAAGCATGCACTAAAGCTGTGGTGCTGGAGACCCATCTACCAGTGTGGCTTTGGGTTATTTTTCCTTGTTCTCGCTGCCTCCAGACATCCACATGCAGGGAGGACCAACGAGCTAGAGGTGCATAGAGATGCATCTCTGCTCTGGTCCTGGGCTGACATCTGCCCCTTCCCTATTTCCTGCCTCCTCTGCTGCACTGTCACCACCCATGGTCACCCAGGTAGTGGTGGTATTGCGGTGAGGAGTGCTGCCCACCCCACCCAGAGAAGAGAGCAGCTCGTCAGGTGCTCAATCCTTCTCCCCCCAGCTGACCCTCCGATGACCCAGGCTCGCTACTGAACTCGGGTCGCTGTCGTCATTAAACTTATTAGTATTTTACCCAGCTGAACCTGTAGATAGACATGAGTGCCAAGAAGGCTGCCTAGAGACCACAGTAGGAACACTGTAGTACATTGGGCCAGCAGCATGAAATATACTTGGAAATAAAAGTAAATAATGAAAGATAATTAACAAACCATAACTGAAAAATAGCAGCTTAAGCAAACAGTGAAAAGATTTTACAATAAAAGTAAAGTCTTATAATAATATTTAAAGCCATGGAAAGGCATGCATAAAGCACTTGCAGTCAATAATCATGATAGTAATCTACAGTAGATCAGATGAAAAAGTCCAGGAGGAAGAGCATTTATTTAAAAAAATGGCAAGCAAACTGAAAGTTAAATGAAGAAACATTTTGGTGTAGTCTCTAGCCCAGGCTCCAGCTGGCTCTAGATGTGTAACTCAGCTGCTGCTGCTATTCCTAGATGACCACTGTCTTTTTTAGCAGCTAGCCCCTCCACCAGCAGACCTGACACCACTGCAATTGGTTGGAAGCAGTCAGAGTTTCAAAACAGGTAGGTAGTTCTTTGTGGAACAGTCTAAAGGTAAGATAGGAGAAATTAACTTGGAGTGGAGACTAGATGTGAAGTTGCTAAGGAAAGGAAAGGTAGATAAAGGAGAGCATTGAAGAGAGAACATTGGGAACACCATATATGAGAGCAGGGGTGTCGGCAGGCATACGCACTGTACTCAGCAGAATACAGTAAAAAAAATCAGGCGGGGCGACAAAAAGAGGAAAGCAAGGACATTGTGTCTGTGTCTTGCTGAGTTCTTTGCCTTTGTTGTTCGCTATGGGGCACTCATGCTACCAGACAAATATACAAACAAGAATAACTTACCAGGCAGGCAGAAAAAACAAAGGAAGGAGGATTATAGGAAGGAACTGATTGCTTGAACTCAGACATGGCAAATGGGGGGGGGGTGGCTATTGTTGGTGTGGCATGGCAGCACATATTTTGGTTTATGTTAACATAATGGGGGGGGGGCAACAGTGCATTAGTGTTGAGTACAAGTTCAAAATTCCTGGCTACACCCCTGTATGAGAGGACACAGGAAGGAAGAAGCGCTACCATCGGGTACAAAAAATGGAAAGATAGGAGTGAATGCAGGACAAAAAGTACCAGTATCAAAGAGCCAGCCCATTGCTTGAGGCAGTCAAAGAAAATGAAGAATTCTTCATTTGCTATAGAAGCTACACTCAGCTTAGGAAGGATAAACACAGAGACAGATCATCCTCAAAAGGTAAAAGATCACTCACATAGAAACAGAATCAGAAACTTTGACAGCAGATAAGGACCGCTTGGCCCACCTAGTCTGCCCATTTCCCTACCTATTGGATAAGCTGCAGATCCTAGCTAACCAACAGTCTACTTTTTCCTACCCCCCACCAGAATTGCATTATGTCTGTCCCATGCATTCTTAAATTCCTCCACTGTTTTTGATCACACGACCTCCTCAGGAAGGCCATTCCATGCATCCACAACCCTCTCCATGAAAAAATACATAGATACATAGCTACATAGACAGTGTCAGCAGATAAGGGCCTATGGCCCACCCAGTCTGCCCATTTGAGCTTGTAAGTTCAGTTTATGTTTTCCTAGAAGTCTGTTGTCCCTTACCCCTGACCTCCAGAATTCCTTTATGTCTATCCCATGCATTCTTAAATCCCGTGATTGTTTCAGTCCCCACCACTTCCTCTGGCAGGGTGTTCCACTTGTCCACCACCCGTTCTGTGAAGAAATTCTTCCTCACGTTTCCTCTGAATCATCCTCCCTCCAACTTCATCCCATGCCCTCTAGTCCTGGAACATCTTTTTCGCTTAAAATAGTGTATTCCTGCACCCTGTTCCTCCCTGTAAGATACTTGTATGTCTCTATCATATCCCTCTCTCCCTCCTCTCCTCCAGGGAGTACATGTTCAGTTCCTTCAACCTGTCTTCATAGGACTTGTGATGCAATCCATGTACCATCTTTGTTGCCCTCCTCTGAACCTTCTCTACCCTGTCTATGTCCTTACGTAGGTAAGGTCTCCAGAACTGTACACTGTACTCCAGGTGGGGCCTCACTAGTGTAATTAACTAATAATTCCTCACATTGCCCCTGAGCCATCCCCCCGCGACAGATTCTGCCCCCTTGTTCTTGCATTGTGGATTCCCGTGAGGTACTTGGAAGTTTCTATCATGTCCCCCCTCTCCTTCCTTTCTTTGAGGGTATACATGTTAAGCTCCTTTAGTCTCTCTTCATATGGCTTCTGTTGCAGACCCTGCACCATTTTAGTTGCCCTCCTCTGGACTGCCTCCATCATGTCTATGTCCTTGCAGAGATGGGGTCTCCAGAACTGCATGCAGTACTCCAGATGGGGTTTCACCAACTGTCTGTACAGGAGGATAACAACTTCCAGTTTTCTACTGGTGATGCCTCTCCCTATAAATCCCAGTATCCCCCAGCCATCCTTACTGCCTTCCCACATTGCTTGCTTATCTTTACATCATCTGATATGACTACCTCCAGGTCCCTTTCCATTTTTGATGTTGTTAATACCCCCTCCATTGTGTACTCTTCCTGGGGTTTTTGTTTCCCAGGTGCATTATTTTGCACTTCTTTACATTGAATCTAAGCTGCCATACTTTTGACCATTACTCCAACCTTGCCAAGTCCCTTCTCATCCTTTCCACCCCCATTGTGTATCAACCCTGTTGCAGATCTTTGTGCCATCTGCAAAGGAGGCATACTTTTCCTTCCAGTCCCTCTGCAAAGTCACATATAAAGACATTAAAAAGGAATGGAGCCAGTACTGAACCCTACGGTACACCACTAGTAACCCACCATTTTCGGAGTGAACTCCATTTACTATTACCCTCTGTGTCCCGTTGTCCAGCCAATTTTTTACCCAGGCTACCACCCTGGGACCCACTCCAAGACTGGCTATTTTGTTTATTAACCTTTTGTGTGGGACAGTGTCAAATGCCTTGCTAAAGTCTAAGTAGGTCATGTCCACAGCTCCTCCCTGGTCTATTACTTTGGTCACCCAGTCAAAGAAATCTACTAGATTCATCTGACATGACCTTCCCACTGTGAATCCATGCTGCCTTGGGTCCTGTGCCCCGCTGGCCTCTAGTTACTCAACAATTCTTTCTTTCAGAAGTGATTCCATAATTCTCTCTACAACTGAGGTCAAGCTAACAGGTCTGTAGTTTCCTGCTTCTGCTTTGCTCCCACTTTTGTGAAGGGGAATCACATCCACCCTCCTTAAGTCCTCAGGTACCATACCATCCTCCCATGATTTGTTAAAAAGGGTAGTCATTGGTGTCACTAGGTCTCCCCTTAGTTCTTTTAGAATTCTGGGGTGAATCCCATCAGGCCCCATTGCTTCGTCCACCTTCAGTTTTAGGAGTTCTTTCAGAACCTTTTCTTCTGTGAAAGGACTGGTATCGACCCCCCTATTCAGGGTGCTTCTATTGATTAGATTAGGTACCTCCCCCACCTTCTCTTTTGTGAATACTGAGCAGAAGTATTCATTCAGTATCCCTGCTTTTTCACTGTCCCTCTTCCCACCCACCCTTCCCTTTATTAAGCCTCACTATCCCTCCCTGGTCTTTCTCTGTTCCCTAATGTACCTATAAAAGGCATTATCCCACTTCCTAACCAAGTTAGCTATCTTTTCCTTGGTTTGGGCCTTTGCTAGTCTGATAGCCTCCCCTGCTTCCTTCTGCTTTAACTGGTACGGTTCTCTGTCCTGCTCCTTCTGTGTTTCCTCATTCTTCCTGAATGCTGTAATTGTCTCCCTGACCTTTCCCGCCACCTCTTTTGAGAACCATAGTGATTTTTTCTTTCATTTTGATTTATTTATTTGCTTCACACAAAAGCTTGTTGCCTCTGTGATGGCAGTTTTGATGTTTCCCCATTGTTCCTCCATCCCTCCTTCTTGCCTGTTTGCTAGTGCTTTTCTGAGGCACTTTCCCATTTAGACATAGTCAGCCGTCCTAAAGTCCAGTACCCTGACTCTTGTATGGCTTGACTCTACAGCTGTGTTTATTGTGAACCACACTCTTTGGTGGTCACTTGTTCCCAGATGGCTACCCATTTCTAGATCTGAGATCCTCTCTCTATCCCCGTTTGAGAGTACCAAGTCTAAGATTGCTCCCTCCTGAGTGGGTTCCAACACTAGCTGTCTAAGGCATGCCCCCTTAGGGCATCGAGAATGAACCTCCTCTTGGATGTGGCTGCAGCAAAGGTGCTCCAGTTAACATCTGGCATATTCAGGTCCTCCATCAACAATTTCTCCCATTTTTCTGCCATCCTAAGGATGCTTTCTATCATTTCCTTGTCCATTTCCTCCCCCTGTGACAGGGGTCTGTATACAACCCCCATGTGGATTGGGGTGCCATTTCTGATCTCCAGGGTGACCCACGATGCCTTCTCTCCTTCCTGTTTACCCTTTAGTTCCATTGCTTTGATCCCTTCCCTTATGTAGAGAGCTACTCCTCCTCCTCTTTTACCCTCCCTGTCCCTCCTATAGATTTTGAATCCTGGTATGTTGACATTCCAGTCATGGTTCTCTGTGTACCATGGTTCTGTGACTGCTTCAGTATCCAGGCATCCCTCTTCCATCAAGGCCACCAGTTCAGGGAGCTTGTTACCTAGACTATGGGCATTGGTACTCATTACCCTCCATTTTTTGATGGCCTGACTCCTTTTTGTCCCATCCCTGTCCTTACCGCCTTTGTCTTTTTCTTCATTTACCCCATGCCCTTCTCCCTATCAACTTCTCTATCTTGGCGTTTACCTCACTAACTACCCTGATTGTTTTGGGGGCTAGGATTTCCCTGCTCCTTTTTAGTGTCTCCCCCCTTGGCTAGTTTAAATGCTTGCCAATGGAGCATTTAAACCTATCACCTAGGATCCTGGTTCCCCTCCATGACAGATGCAGACCATCTTGCCAGTATAGGTCTGTATCCCTCCAGGTGGACCCCCAGTCCCCAATGAAGCCAAAACCCTGAGCTCTGTACCTGTTTTTCAACTATTGACTGAATCCCACCACCAAGCAGATAAAGAGCTTAGTGGTCAGAGGAGAAAAGCCATATCTTGTTAGAGTTAATCTCCTTCATACTGTAGATCCCCACTCATAATCCCCACATTTTTTTATTACACAACATGCGATCCATCTCCAATGAAAGGTTAGTAATTTCAAAAACAAAAATGTGCTATGGGTTAATGAGCAGATAGGCAGATGCTGCGAGGGTCTGTAGTGACCAGTCTCCCTTTGGAAATTAGTGGTGCGCAAGCCACGAATATTATTTCATGAATGCCATAAATAATGCACTTTTTATTATTCGAATCACAAATAATAAATAGTAACATTATTCATCCCTATTCAGGAAATACTACCCAAAACAGACGATCACTCTCCTCCCTAGCCCTTATCCTTTAAATATAGAAGGCCCCCGTCCCCTCACCCTCAGTTAACACTGAGATCCCCCCCTTCCCCAGCACACATGTTTTGATAAAATTCAACTCCAATGATGGACAACCGGCATAACCCACCCGCCTCCACAGCTGGACACTGACTTTCATTAGTGCTTTGCAATGCACTGTAAGAACTAGTATTCACTAACTGTTCCCCCTTCCCCACCCCAACCCTGATAGCAGTACCCTAGTTGCAGGACCCTCGCAGCACCACCCCCTCCTGCTGCGCCCTCAAGTGGAGGATCTAAACACGTACATGCTAGAGGATAGAAGAAAGATGGGCTGAATGACTGAGATGTTGTAATAAACCTGTGGAATATACAAAGTGGACAGATGTCATTCTGATTGGTCTAGAGCAGCTTCTTGACATCCACTTTATGTAGAAAGACAATATTTGCTGTCCTCTAATTTTTCTGTTTCCAAAGAGCAGTTGAGGAACTCCATCAGCAGACATGCCAGGGCCTGACCCATCTCCCTTAACACCATCAGGTTCGACTCATCTGTGACCACTGACTAATTAACATTTAGTTCTGGAAGTACCTTCAGTAATCTCTCATCGGTTATGGGCTCCTCATTGATACATGCTAGCGATTTGCTACTGGCTGCCATGCTGCAGTATGGCAAAGGGTTTCTGTCCTCCACCATGAATATTAAACAGAAATAATCATTCAGTAGATTCGCCTTACCCCCTCACACTCTAACCATTCCTCCCCTTTTATAGCCTAATCACTACTCCCATGGTTTTGTGCTGTTCCTGTATATAATGAAAAAAACATCTTGTCATCCTCCATGTTCCCTTCCACAAGCCTTAGTTCTGCCCCTAGCTTTGGCTGCTTCACTGCCCCGTTTACCACTCTCATTTCTTCTTGGTATGCCCCACTGTCTTCCTCTGTTAAGCTCCTTTTATACTCCATATATGCCATCCTTTTTTTTCCTTTATAGCCTCCACAGTGCTCTTTGAGAATCATAGGTAAAAGGCATTTTATTACATGAAGTGCTAGTTTTTGACACCTATTATCATGAGTAAAAGCTTGCTATATAAAGCTGTACTATTTACATGTACAGCTTCACTACTCTGTAATATTAGAAACATAGAAAACAGAATTTGCTGGCAGATAAGGACCACTTGGCCCACCTAGTCTGCCCATTTTTCCCTGCCTATAGTATCACCACAGATCCTACTTGATCTCAGGCCCATTCACCCACCCCCCTTCCCTTTTCCTAAGATTCCCTTATGCCTATCCCATGCATTCTTGAACCCCACCACTGTTTTTGCCCCTACCAATTCTGCTGGAAGACTGTTCCAGGAATCACCACTCTTTCTGTGAAGAAGTGCTTCCTCACATCTCTCCTGAATCTACCCTCCTCCCAACTTCTTATTGCAGCCCTTTGTCCTTGAGCAGATTATTTCTCTGAAAAATACTTCCCTCCTGTACCTTCTTTGCCCCCATGAGATAGTTAAAGGTCTCTATCATAGCTTCCCTCTCCTTTCCAGGGTGTACATATTTAAGTTCTTAAGTCTCTCCTCATAGGGCTTCTGATGCAGGCCCTGCACCATTTTAGTTGCCTCCTGTGGACCTCCTCCACACTGTCTATGTTCTTTCAGAGATGTGGTCTCCAGAACTGGACACAGTACTCTAGGTGGAGTCTTACTAGCGATCTGTACAGAGGCAATACCACCTCCCTCTTTCTGCTAGTGATAACCCTCCCTATGCACCCCAGTATCCCACTCACCCTTCCAGCTACCTTGTCGCACTGCCTGGCCATCTTTAGATCATCCAATATGATCACCCCCAGCTCTCTTTCCTGCTTGGTGGTTATCAGCATCACTCCTCTCGTTTTGTACTTTGTCCCAGGGTTTCTATGCCCCAAGTGTATACATTTGCACTTTTGTGCATTGAAACGGAGCTGCTACACCCTTGACCTCTCCTTGAGTTTTCTCAGGTCTCTGCTCATCTTTTCTGCCTCCCCCACAGAGTGTCAACACTATTGCACATTTTGGTGTAATCCACAAAGGGGCAGACCTTCTCTTCCAGCTCCTCTGCAGTGTTACTTATAAAGACATTAAAGAGGATCAGTCCAAGCACTGATCCCTGAGGCACCCCACTGGTAACCCTCCCTTCTTCTGAGTGAACTCCGTTTACTGCCACCATCTGTTGCCTATCCCCTAACCAGTTTCTTACCCAGTTTACCACCTTTGGACCCACTCTAAGCTACTCAGCTTGCTTACTAGCCTTCTGTGAGGAATAGTGAAGAAAGCCGTACTGAAATCTAGGTAGGCCATGTCCACTGCTCCACCCTGATCTAATTCCTTGGTCACCCAGTCAAAGAAGTCTGTCAGGTGGTTTGACGTGACCTGCCACTCCCCAACCCGTGAATCCATGCTGCTTTGGGTCTTGTAACCATTGGATTCAAGGCATTTTACAATCCTTTCCTTCAGCAGTAACTCCATTAAATTTCCTATGACTGAAGTTATGGGCCTGTATCTGCCCTCCTCCAGTCCTCCAGTACCACTCCTTTTTCCAGTGAGCTGTTAAACAGGACTGTCCCAGGTGCAGCCAGTACCTCCCTGAGGTCCCTCAACACAATTGGATGTACCCCATCTGGCCCCATTACTTTGTCCACTTTCTTTTTTTTTTCCATTTAATATACTTTATTGAAAGTCAGGTGAGTAACAGACACTTCAGGTATCAACAGATAACATGAAGCATGTACATGTAGTCACTGTACAAGCTATACTATAAACATTTTACAAACATAGATATAAAACTCCTAACATTCCCCCACCCACCTCCCCCAATCCCTTAATTCCACCAGAGATATCTTAATAAGTCACTAAAAAGGTGTGTTCCTTTTAAAGTATAGTGGGAAACACCTTGACTGATTGTTTAAACTGAGGGTATTAGCAGTGGTGCTCTGTTTCCCTTAAGGGGATTTTCTTAGTTTGTAATAGTCCTTGATAACTTACTATATTGACAGGAGGGTATACAGAGGCTCCCAGATACAATTATACCTCAACATTTTGTTAGTCATACTCGCTTTCATTCTCTCTGCCTGTAAAAAAAAACATTATTTCTCTATACCACTCAACATAACTTGGGGTAATCTGATCTTTCCAGTGTCTGAGTATTACCTTTTTAGCACATGCTAATATCAAAGCCATGTGCGGACGTTGATTACCTATGAGTTGATCTGTATACTCTCCTATAACACAGGCAGCAGGGTCAAATTTCTGAGAGAGCCCAAGCAAGGGGTCTAGTCTATTTTGAATGGAAGACCAGAAAGGAGAAATAGTCTCGCATGACCATAACATGTGTAAAACTGTACCAGTTTCTTTGCCACATTTTGTGCAAAGGTCCGATGGTAAGCAGTCCATTTATGCAATCTAGAGGGGGTATAGTAGAGGTCATGGTTAATTTGGAATTGCATGAACCGATAGCGGTCCCACCATATCATAATGTACAAGTGGTTCCATATCCGGGGCCAGTTTCTTGAGGGAGAAGTGGGGGGGGGGGGCCTGATCCCACCAGTAGAACCGTGGTATAGGATCAAAAAATGACTGTAAATAATGATATGAATATGAGATCAAATGAGTTTTAGGAACTGAGTTCAGATAGGGGGAGATTGCATTGTGAAGAGATGATCCCCATGGACCTTTGCCTAGTGCAGCATATAACATATGAGTAATTTGAAAATATTTAAAAACAGAAACGGTGTTCCAATCATAAATATTACTAGCTTCTTGAAATGTCATTAGTTTCTGGTGGACTGTTAAGTTTTCTACCATGTCCACTTTCATGTTTGGCAAGAATTTATCTCTGGAAATAATCTTGCCTGAAATCTGGAAATTGGGGTTTTCCAAATAATGGCTGGGAAATATCTTGCTTTGGATTTGTTTTTAACAAGTTATTTAACTAAGATTGAGACATTAAAGAGTCTCCTAGGGAAGTGCCCTATATCTGAGTAGGCAGCTTGCTTTTCAAGAGAAAAGGTAGCACCGCTACAACTATGCCATGATTTTAGCATAGGGTGGTTTCTATTTCTACCCATAAAAGGGTATATGGGCCTCTTGGGGAGTCCTGGGAATAATTATACCAATGTAAACACCTTGCTAAGTGTATTGCAAGGTAATATAGGTATAAATTTTGGGCTTGTAGTCCCATCTCTTTTATGGTGCATTAACTTGGTATAGGCCTTTCTAGCCTTTTTACCCTGCCAGAGAAAGAGAGTTAAAACTTTATTAGTTTGGGAGAACCAGCTCTGGGGTAGAAACCTAAT
Organism: Neoceratodus forsteri; assembly: GCA_016271365.2. NCBI lineage: Eukaryota > Metazoa > Chordata > Ceratodontiformes > Ceratodontidae > Neoceratodus > Neoceratodus forsteri. Next base: position 1,115,517,955 of record CM028131.1, read on the forward strand.
GAACATCTGGAGAGGATATAATAGATTGGGGAAAATGTGCTTTGTCCAGTTTCTAATTAGCGCGTCCCTTTAGGACACTCTCCTCTGACAATGGACTAGTGTCCACCTCCCTCCCTTCAATGCTCCTGTTACTTTTTTTGGCCCCTCCCCTTCTCCTTCCCCTGTGAACACTGAACAAAAGAATTTGTTGGGGATGATTGCCCTGACCTGATTCCCCTCTGCACAGTCCCCTTCTCTTTTCAATCTTACAATTCCACTCTTGGTCTTCCTGTTTTCACTTACATACCTAAAAAATGCCTTGTGCCCCTTCGTCACCACCTGGGCTATTCTGCCTTCAGTTTGCACCTTCGTGCTCCCTACTGCTCTCCCTGTTCCTCCAGTTTCCCCTGATACACCTCCCTGTCTTCCTCCCTCTGTGTCTCCTTTTACCTTCTGAATGCTACCCTTTCAGCCTTTACCTTTTCAGCCACCTCTTTTGAGAACCATAAAGGTCTCTTTTTCCTCTTATATTTGCTAACTTGCTTGATGCACAGGATTGTTGCCTTCCCTATGGCCCTATTATCCTTATTGATACTAACTTGACAGTCCAACCATCATCTGTCTTTCTACCTTTGCTTTTAGTTTCTTCATCTGTTTGTTTTTAATTTCTCTTTTTTGTAATTTCCTCCGTATTGTCGATACTTTCCTATTATGTTTTTTTTCTCTGTTTCTGTTTTTGGAGGTAACAGGTACTAAAACTTTTGAGCAAACATCACTTATACTGTATATGCTGCTGATGTATATGTGATGCCATATATCGGCACCATGTGTTTGTGTTGTCACCCTCAAAGACTGTAATACCTATGGTGTCCATGTGCTTCCAGCTCCAAGGTTGTGTGAGTATGGAGGAAATTCTCAAGAAGGTCAAGAGTTACTGGTAAATAACTTTCCAGCTGAGGCAGTTGATGTTTAAGCCAGGTTCAAGGTTATGAATGTACACTGGTATCATCACACGTAAACAAGCAGTACAACTAGATGAATTCCCAAAATCAGTACTGTTTTCAAGAAACTCTCTGTTGAAAACAAATATAGATGATATATGATAAATAAGCCAGATTCAGGAGGAAAACATAATTATCAGAGACATGTGTAGTTGTTTAAGGTAAGTCTCTTGAAAAAGAAAAACCTTAAAGAAGACGTTTCTTTATCACAGTATGTTGAAAATCATTTTCATAAATGTATTTGTCAAGACCATAATACAAAAATGTACAGTATTTGATATACAGTAACAGTTTCAGATTTGCATTGACATAGAACAGTGCTCCTTTAGGGCTCCTGGTACAATGTACTTTATTAATCAGGCAGCATAAAAGGGAAAGAATAGAAAGATGGCTTTATTTGGAAATACAAACTAGTAATAATTTTCAGACATTATTTACAGTGGGGTCCACGACTATCCATGGGGTCCATGCTGTCTTTATGAAATAATATTTCTGGACATGGCAACACACTTCTAATTCTTGTTTCAGAAAAGAATGACATCTGCATTTTCCAAGATTCAACACTGCTAAATCCTGGACAATCATTAATTCAGTATTTGGACAATGACCTATGCAACTCAGTACGATGCTTGCAAGGAAAAGACCCTAACACTGGCTTTCATACTTTGGAAATCCTGACTGTCAACTGTTCTGAAAAATGTGGACCTGTAAGTAAAAGAATCAGATATATAACATGATATATTATATTCACTTTTCATTTATAAAATCAACAGTGGAAGGCAAACAAGCTGAATAGACGGTATCATTGAGAACCAAGCAACCTTCACAAAGATTTGTAATCCTCATTTGGAAGGCAATTGACACTATAAAAATATACATTTTGCTGTTTACATGTTTAGGGTATATTAGCAACATCATGCTCTTTATGTTTAAAAATAATTTTGAAATGTACCACTGTATTGTGTTTTTGCCACCACTACCTTTCCCCAAATACTCAGATTAATAACATTCTGTGGGAAACAGCATGTCATTTTAGTTAGAGCAGTTTTCTTACTACAAAAATTAGGCAAATCATACCCCATGGTATAAAAATGGTAAATCTGTCACTATGGTTAATATGGCATTGCTTCTTAGCAAAACTATTTTTTGTATATTGGGCTGGTGGTAGAAACAATTAGTGGCTAATGACTCAAATTATTCTTTCTGTATGCTGTGGGTCTGAGTGATCAGGAATGATGAAGCAAGGAATTAAAACACATTAGCATAGACCTACGGTAAGTCTGAACCACACTTTCATTAAGCAGAGTTCTTTTTGCCAAAGCATGTTGCTAGTAAAAACAAAACAACAATTATATCTTTAGTTGCTCAATAGCCTTTTTAAATATTTTTATTGACCAATATTAAAGTATTTAAAAATATACCTTTCTTTCATGTCTGCTTGCTTAATATAGTTATGTTTTTCTGATTTCTATTTAAAAAATTACGCCGGCTCGTCGGCGCAGTGGTTGGATTTCCGGTTGCGAAATCGGTGACCCAGGTTTGGGAATGGACTCGGGTCACTGGAGAGGCAGCCGGGAGAAGAAGGCTTGAGCGTCCTGCGACTGCTCACCTTCTCCGGGAGGAGGAAGGGGACATGGCTCGCTGTCTGCTGCCTCCTGGCACAGGCTGGGAGAGCAACAGCTCAAGCGAGCCCCACTGCACACAGGGACGTGGCGAATGTTAGCTTCAGCCTAGACATCCATGGCACACCATGCCCCTGGGGAGAAAAGCCGAAACACCAGCCTCCTGGTTGGCTGCATGATGGCTGCCGGCTCCTGCCGACTCAAGTATCCTGACGCCCCAGAATCCACCTCAGCAGTGCCTGGGGACTGATTGAGTAGCACACTGGTTTCCCCTCCTGGCACCTTCCCCCTCAGAGGAGAGGGACCCATCCAGTGAAGGGATATGCCGGGCCACCCTTGGGATGGCTTCAATGTGAGGTGAGTGGAAGGGAGTCAGGGCAAGGGGGCCGGGGGGTCCATGAGCAGCTGGAAGGAGAGGCAGGCCAGGGTGCAAGTAAGGAGAAAAAAAATATTAAGCCTTCCATTTCAGTAGTCAATAATTATGTGCCAAGCATTGAACTTATTACCATAATTTCTCTTGGCATATTGTTAACAATTTAATTATCAATCTCTCCTTCCATATTTAAATAGCATCAAGTTTATGTTCCCTCCTCCAATCTTCACACATGCTGTGGCACCTGCAAGAATGCATCATGTATCTTTGACAGTGAGAATGGAACAACTGTCATGCACGAGGTAAGTTTGTAATAAAGTTCAAAAGACAGAAAAGGCCACTCTAAGCTCACCACAGTGCCTTAGGTCAAAAACATAGATAGCAACAAAGAAGGACCCAGAAATTGCTACCCACACATAACTGGCACAACTGCTTTATTCACTGTAAAAATGTGTTAGACTTACTTATTGGTGCAGCAACAGCCACAATATCATGTGAAGATACTGCCAACAACAAACAAAATAATGTTTTGCGCAGGTCTCATTGCGGTTCCTTTGAGCAAGAGCAAGGAGACCTGCGCAGAATATTGAGGTTTTGGTTGTGCGAAACACTGGGTTTTTGTTGCTATGGCAAATGTTCCTTTAATATCTATGTGGCCATGATACCTGCCTCCATTGATCTGTAGATCTCAAACAGAGCAATGTGCAGTGGTGCTGGTAATAATTTTTTTAATAATTTACTTTTCCTCATTTTTCTCCCTTATCCCCTTCACCTGCACATGAATGGAATCACTGTGATTGTATCTTTCTTCTACCTTGGAGGGTTGGTGCGTGACTACCTTCACAGCTGATGCCAGTGCTGCTCCTTGGTTGGCCAGCAGGGGGTACACAAATGTCAGAAGCTGACCGGTTCACCTCCATTGCAGCCCAGCCCTCAGCCTGTCCTTGGGCCCAAGCCACATAGATGGCAAGGATACACTTGAAACAAGCATATCCCAGCTGTTGCCCTGCACCCCTGATGCCCATCCACATTGGATAGTATCCTCAACCCCCTTACCTCCATGCTGCACTAGTACTGAGTCGTGCATTGAGGCAGGGGTGGCAGGAGTGGGGGGGGCAGGCCTGGGTGATAGGCATACAATTGGATGTCTGTGCCAGTCTGCAAGTGGATCCCTGCCTACCCAGGGAGCAGGGCATGCTAGGATAGGATACAGCAGTTCTCCAGGACTGCTGTATCCCTATCAGAATAATTGATATTTAGCAAACCATGTGAGTTAGTGCCAGAGATACCCCAGCTCACAGTGTAGGCTCCTACTGCTGGGGGGCTGGAGGTTGGAGGAATGACCTGGCCAGATAACATTACTTGGTGGAAGGGGCATGCAGCTCCTAATGCTGCCCCTGGGCAAACAAAGCATCCACCCTCTCTTCCAGCCAGTGTTGGGTAAGTTACTTTTTTTATTACTTTCTATTATGTTTGGAAACTTGCTCCAGGAAGCTCTGTGCAGTCACTACCAAGGATGGAGAAGTACTGGAAAAACTAACACACCTTACAATTATAGTTACTTACTTCTTTTTGTATAAAAACAATGCAAAAATAATAAATAACTATAACAGATTAAATTTTTTGAAAGTAATAGGCTAGTTACTAGTTACTTTCAAATAAATGTAATCAGTTACAGTTGAGTATTTCTTTTGTGTAAAAAAGACATAAATAAATGTAACTGTAAGGTGTATTACATCTTCCAGTACTTTTCCATCCTTGCTAGCGACTGCACAGAGCTTCCTGGAACAAGTTTTCAAAAGTAATAGAAAGTAATAGAAAAAGTAACTTACTCAGCACTGCTTCCAGCCCTCTGCACCATGAGGCTTGAATCCTGGATTCGATGCATTTATGCCTACATTCACTGGCCTGCCCTGCCCTGTACAACGCACCCATGTAGCCATGTGCATGGTTCAGGAATCAGATGTTGAGAGGACAGGTGTCCCTCAATGTGGATGCTGCAGACTGCCCTGATGGTAAGCATCCTGTGCACAGGGGGCACGCTGCGTTTTTTCCCAGCCCTCACCATGTGCAGACAGGTCAGTACACATCTGTGAATTGGGTCTAAGTGTGTGGTTCTGATATTCACTCAAGAACCATGGTATTCAGGTGGCAGTGGGTGGTACTGCTGGTGGGGACCAGTCTGGTTATAATGTTTTGATACACTACTCTAAAAAGATAATCAGAAATTCTTCGAATACTAGCAAACTAATCATTTTACCAACACACCAGAACTTGTTTCACTTACCCTTTTTCTCCCTCACTGACTGGCTTTTCTCCTCACTGACTCCCCAGCCCTGTCACCTAGCATCTCCCAGATTTACTGGCTGCAGTTTCCCCCATTGGTTACCTCCATGGTGGAGTGGTGAGAGTCTTGCTTGACCCGCCAGACAAAATCTGGTTAGAACCGCGCTGGGTCACCTATGTGGGGCCTGTGAGGGGTCAGAGAACTGCCAGCCAGGGTGATTTTTCTCCCCATTTTCCTCCCTTCTCCATGGTGCAGAGGAGCTGGAATGCAGTGATGTTAAGGGCTGAGCTGTGCATGCTTCTATACACAGCATGCCGGATGTCTGCCCTGCCACTTCCCCCTGTGTGCAGTCCCAGCGATCTGACCCTGATCTGCCACTAGGAGCCAGGTTCATGCTGAGCACCATTCCCACCCACTCCAGAGGAGGACAGCAGTCCCTCAGATGCTCAATCCTGCTTCCCCCAGTCAATGCTTCGATGACCCAGGCTTGGGGCATGAACTGGGGTCACCAGTGGTGCGAGTGGTAGCCCTAGTGCCGAGCCAGAAGAATGGCTCAACACACCAGCACCTTTAACTGCAGTTCTTTAAGGATCACTATTAACTTCTGAAACAAAGTTTAACTGTGATACTGTGATATTTCTAAGTAAGTTTGCGGAGTGAATATGGAGGTGACAGTAGAGGATGCCATATCACTCAAGTATCTCCATTTACATCTCCATTTACTTTAGTTTCACAACAATGTGTTGAAACGTTTTTAAAAAATAGAAAGATTAAGCTAACTGTATGGAACATTCCTTAACTGTAAAGAAATGGCATCCAATAATTTTAAATAGTTTCATTCCTTGGTATTAAGAAAATGATCATTTATTCCACATAGTAAATGTCAGTGCTGCACATTTAATGTGGACAGGTTGAAACGTATGGAGGGTACTGACTATTTTTTTCAGTTTTAACTTGTTTTTTTGCTTTATTTATTTATCTTTGATATTGGGGAGGCATCAGACAGGTAGGTTACTAAGCAGCTATGTGTTACCAAAAAAAAAAAAACCTCAGCTTTTTTTTTAAGTTACTTTGTTTAAATATTAACAAAGGTAGTAGTGGAAGAGGATTGGTCCCAGTACCAAACACTGTCGTACCCTGCTGGTTCCTCTCCCATCTTTAGAGTGTGTGCCATTAACCACCACTCACTGCCTCTTATCCATTAACCCCTTTTGAACCCAATTTACCAATATGGACCCAGTCAACAACAAGAGGATTAGTGCTAGTACCGAACCCTGTGATACCCTGCTGGTCACTCTCCCATCCTTAGAGTGTGTGCCATTAACAACCACCCTCTTTCCTATCTGTTAACCAGATTTGAGTACAATTTATCAATTTGGACCCCACTCCTAAACTGGTAATTTTCCTTCTGTGTGGCACACTGTCAAAAGCCTTACTGTAGTCCTGATAGGCTATGTCCAGTGCCCCCGGTCTATTTCTCTGGTCACTCAGTCAAAGAAATATGTCAGATTTGCTTGGCATGCCCCCCCCCATCATAAATCTGTGCTGCCTGTGGTCCTGCAGCCCACTGGATTCCAAATGCTCAACCAGTCTCTCCTACAGTAGGTTTTCCATTAATTTTCCCTCCACTGAAGTTAGGCTGACTGGTTTGTAATTGTTAGCTTCCTCCCTGCTGCCACTCTTATGTAGATGGACTACATCAATCCTTCTCTAGTCCTCTGGGACCTCTGATGGTTCTAGTGAGTTATTCAACAAGGCTGTCAGTGGGGCAGCTAACACTTCCCTGAACTCTTTCAGTAACCTAGGGTGTATTCCATCTGGTCCCATAGCCTTATTCATATTCAGGGTTTTGAGACCTCTCAGAACTCTTGTTTCTGTAAATGTACTTGTGTCTATACACCGCTCCATTCTTGCTTCTCCCTAGTGGCCCATTCCCTCCTCCCTCCACTGTGAAGACCGAGCCGAAGTCCCTATTTAAAATATCTGCTTTTTCTTGGTCCCTTTCTGCACAGTCTCCCCCTTCCACCATTCTAATCCTCAATTTCCCTCTTTGCTTTTCTCTTCTTATGTACAGTATCTGAAAAAAGTCATATCCCCCTTAGACATTCCTCTAGCAATCCTTTCCTCTGTCTGTGCCTTTATTACCCTAATCACCTTACTTGCTTCCTTCTGCCTGGCTTGGTACACCTACCTCTTCTCCTCCCCCCTCTGTGTTTCTTTGTACCTCTTGAATGCCACCCATTTTTCTTTCACCAACCTTGCCGCTTCTTTGGAGAACTATAGGGGTTTCCTCTCCCTTCTGCTTTTGCTTACCTGTTTCATGCAGAGGTTTGCTGCCCTAATTATTCCCTCCCTTAGTCTTCCCCACTATGCCTCTTTTCCTTCCAGGCAATCCCCACCTTTGAGGCATTTTCTGAGTCAGTTTCCCATTTCTTTAAAATCTGCCCTCCTGAAGTCCAGGACCCTTGTCCTCATGTTGTTCCCCTCTGCTCCTTTCCTTATGCTGAACCACATTATACGGTGATCACTGATACCTTGGGGCTCCCCACTGTGATGTCTGCAATACTGTCCCTGTTTGTTAGCACTAGGTCTAACTCTTCCCCATCCTTAGTAGGTTCTTTTAATAGCTGCCTGAGAAAAGCTGCCCGTAGGGTGTCAAGGATGGCCCTGATCCTTGTCAAAACTGCAGCTGAAAGGTTCCACTCTGCTTCTGGCTGGTTGAAATCTCCAACTAGTAGCACTTCCCCCTTTCCTGCCATCTTAATGATGTCCTCCTTTAGTGCTTTGACCATCTCCTCCCCCTATACTGGAAGTCAGTAAACTGCCCATTATGGATAGCAGTCCCATAGCTTGGCTCCAGGATGACCGGCAGCACTTCCAGATCCTCCTCACCTTAGTGCACGTTAACCTTAGTGGCCTTAATTCCCATAAATATATATATATATAGCCATCATGCCACCCCTCTTCCCCATCCTATTTCTCCTAAATAGAGAGTAGCTGGTATGGCCATGTCCCAGTTCTGGTGCTTGATACACTGTGATTCTGTTATGGCAACTAGATCCAGGTTAGCATCTACCATAATAGCCTTTTCTCTAAGATGCCAGACATTGGTACACATAGCTTTCCATGCCTTCTCACCCCCCTGCCTGATTCCCTGTATCTTCCTCACCTTCCTGCCTAATAAGTTACCTGAAGCTCCCTCTAACTCGCCCCCTCCTGTTTTGCTTTCTCCATTCCTGGTCCCTTTTGATCCACTCTCCTCACCTACCTGAGTTGTATCTCTGTTTCCTTTCTTCTCGTCCCTGTCCTTGACTTCCTGAGTCTTTGTTCTTGAGGTATTTTCACCCCTCTGGACCTCTCTCCTTGTCATTACACCATCTGGGGGGAAATTGTTGCCTCCCTCAGTTTTTTAAACCTCCCCTCAGCTTGTTTAAATGCTCATCCAAGTAGTATCTCAACCTTCCATCAAGGACTTTGGTCCCCTTCCCGGAAGGAGGCAGGCTGTCCCCCTTATAGCGGCCCCATCTCCCTAGGTTGGATCCCTGGTACCCGGTGTAGCCAAAGCCACCCTCAGTGCACCATGCCTTCAGTAAGTTGTCAACATGTCCTAGTGTGGAGTATCCCAGCCTATCCCCTGCCTTCACAGGTAGCACCTGGGAAAATGCCACCATGTGTGCTATCTACTGGAGGTCCCTCCCCAACTCCCTGAAGTTTCAATGTACTACCATTATCCTCTCTCATGCTAGGTCATTTCTCCCGAGATGGACAATGATATCCATCTCCCTCCCAGCTCCCACTACCCTAGCAATCCAAAGTATCTGCTCCCCATTCCTCCTAGTTGAAGCACCCTTTAATCACTTCACCTCCCTATCCTTCCCTGCCCCAGCTTTCAACTCTGTGCCCCTCACTTTAGAGTCACTCTCCAGCGGCTGCTTCCACTTAGGCTGCCACCTTTCCCTCCCTCCTTGGACCTCCATTTCTGAGGACCCTACCTCCTCCCCTCTCACTGCAAAGGGAAACCTCCTCCCAGTTGCCCTGTTCTGCCAGTATGTAGAAGGTGTTCCACAGTGGTATTTGTGGAGGAGTGTGCACCTTCACCCACCCCTAACCACCTGGAACTCACCAAGGTCCATCCACTTTGCCTCTGTCTAGGCATCCTCTGGCAGCGCAGCAGAGGACTTCTTGGCTCCTGGGTAGGACAGAAGGTCTGCTGTACTATTACCAGTTGGGCCCAGAGTCCAGCAAGCTTTGCTTGTAACCCAGTGAGGTGAGTACAGGCGGGGCAGTACCTGAGTCATGAGAAGGTCTCCTGAAAGACTATGGCACCACACCCATTACACTTCACAACTCCAATAATCACAATCCTTTCTGCTGTTCTTACTTAGTACCTAACCTAGTTTGAATTACTCCTCCACTCTCTTCCTACATCCTTGGTGCTCATCTCTCTCTGGTCTATAGTACCTTCTCCTGTACTTGCTTATTGATCTTCTCTATATAGAGTTTACCCTGCTTTTCATGTCCTAACCCCCTTACTTCTTCCCAGGAGTTTACTACCTACTTCTCTTTTATACTGCTGCTACATAGACTAGAACATTGTCTGTTAACTGAAACTAACAGAGGGCTGGTGAGGTGTCACTTCATACCTTGTCCAGCATCTCACCTCCAGGATCCTTTATGGACTACGGACCTGTGATCTCCCTATGGACAGCCTACAGACGTGCCCAAGTCAGACGCTCTACTTCTGTTCTGTTTCACTCACGCAATGAGATGCTAGGTGAAGGAGTCCTTATATTGCCAATAGCAGCTTCCTGGTTGGCTTCTCCAGTCCCGAGTATCGATTTGAATCATAAAATATTGCCTCTCATTAGTGCTAGTGTCTAGTTCTCATTAAGAATACACTATTTTCACTAAGCAGCATATTGTACACAGCTTTTTTAGCAGATTTTACTATTTTTTCAGATGTGTCTCTGATTATGGTATTTTCTCCTGATGTTGTTAAACCTTGCCCTTGATTTGTGAGTCAGAGAGGTAAGGTAGTAGTGGTTAATCACTATGTGACACTTAAAGAAGGTTACTGCAGATCTGTGTGTGCCTGGAGAGCAGTATCACAGTGCCAGAAAATAGATAAAACCATTGCTAATAGATGCAACTTCTAAGGAAGGATTCCTGTTGGGCTGAAAAAGTATTCAAAACAGATGCTTATTTAAAAAAAAGTAGCAAAACCACAAAGGGAAACAACTAATAGGCAAGAAAGCAGGCTAGAAAATTGTCAGTTAAACATTCGCCTTACAGTATGTCTGCCTCTATGCTAAAGGTTACTATCTTGAGATCCACCAGCAAGGTCTCCCCCGGGCTCTGTCTAATATATCTTGTTTGCTCCTGATAATATTCCATAAAACAACTCCTTGACAGGCAGTTTGCAAAGAACCTGGATATTAGGATTGGCTACCCATCCAGATGGGGAATGTTTTTGATTGTCTTTGAAGATAGTTTTGATAGCCGCTTTCTACTGGCACACCCCTGCTTAAAAAAGCTGCAAATGTGGCTTATCTTTGTTTTACATATTTAATGTATGAGAAAAGCATGTTCATGCCTAATGTATCTGGGTTGGGTTCTCATGAGTTTGTAGTCATGAGACTACATTGGGAAAAGTTGAAGTGCATCTCCTCTGCCGATGTTTTTAATGAAGTGACTTTCTTTTTTATTTATTCTAGACAGGGACCACATGGATCTTTAATTGCACTAAGTATGAGTGTGCACAGACTGCAATAGGGGCTGTGACACTGACCTCTAGTGTTGTGTGCCCTCCATTCAATGAAAATGAATGTACAGAGGTTTGTACTATTATGTTATAACTGTCTCCACCATTCATTTATATGTCCTTAAGTTTAACTTTCTTATAGTTGCTTGACTTATAAAATCTTGCTTCAAGGTACAATGTGTAACTAAATATAAACACTAGTATTCAACACTTCTAATTTTATGATAGGGTGAAAATGGATAAACAGTAAGATTATTGGACAGTAACACACATTCTGATTAGTGAAATTTTTGTTTTGATAGCATCATGTCTCCCTTAGAAAATGAAAACATAGTTTGTATGGCTTCTTTTCTTTTTTGTACACATCAACATTATTTATTCAAAAGAACTGAGGTAGCAACAGCTCATTTCCAGATGCATTCCCAGAGAAAGATGCTGGATATACAATACTGCAAAATTCCAAATGGATTACATAATCACATAAATATAATGAGCTAGTGACTGTACAGAGTAAGTAAATAGGTGATGTAACTGTAAACAAAAACAGTTACTAAGGTACGGGCGGGGGGCACCAAAGTATCCAGGGATTGTTGATAAATAAGAGAGCAAAAAGAAGGAGAAGTATTTTCAGAGAGGAGTGGACAGAGAGTGGAGGCTAATCTGGAGTGGGGAAGCCTGTAGGAGAAGGTGGTCTGCCCTGCTGAAATCATGAAAAGAAAAGAGAGAAGGATTTGTACTTAGAGTTTCCAAGAACCTAAGCTGAGGAGAAGTGGGCAGGAAAGGAAAAAAATAATATAGTTTGGGAGGGAACAAAACCAGACTTTAGAGAAAAAGATTTCTCATTGAAAGACTTACCTACCTTCAAGGTAAGGAAGAGATTGGGAGGAATATAAGGAACAATTTCATGATTTATTTTTACCTTTAATTTTTTGTCGACCTTGAAGGGAAGTCTGGGAAATATTTATTATTTTCAACCTCGTACCAATGGTAGGAGTGGGGGTATACAGAGGCAAACCAATTTGTAATGAACCATGTTATTTGGGTCAGTGAATGGGTGAAATTTTGTCAAGACACTAGGGTAGTATATTTTATGTCTACCTGAATAGCCACCAGGACTGGCAAAAGGAACTTGGTTTAACATCTCATTCAATAGACAGCACCTTGTGACAGCACAGTGTCCCGCAAACACCATGTGGGGACATCATTATGGTTACTGATAACCAAGAGGACTGTACCCCCTGCAGAGCTACCATTTCCTGCAGCACCTGATGTTCACTGGAGGTCTCTCATCCAACTGTTGACTCTGCTTATCTTCTGAGATCTAATGGAATCAGGCTTCAAAGTGGTAAGGCTGCGGGCAACAAGGTGGTAAGGCTGCAGGCAACAGTAGTATTTGTGTAGAGGGTAGTCAATAGCAAAGTGACACAATGAAAAGAAGATTGGGTCCCTGGTGGAAAAGGGGAACTAGGCAACACTACAAATCTCATCCCCGTAGTCGAATGCTAGAAGAATCATTTTAACAATAATCTTATGAAAAACAGGAAGGAAAATACAAGATTTGTTCTAATGTAGTGTACTGTGAATAGTAATTCATTTCTCATTCCCTTGCTATTAATAATAATCTAAATAAAGTTTGATTTTATAAGCTACTGTTCTGTTATATATAACCAAGCTGAAGTCTGCAACTCATGAACAGCAGGGCACACATTTTACTGTATAAAAATGCCTTTTAGCTCAGTACTGAGCATTTCCTCTATGCCTGTAAGCTGTTGTTAGGAAAACTACAATGATGTCTAGTAATAAATGCCAAACAAGTTCAATTATTTGTTTAAACAAGTTCACCCTGATAGTTTTGGTACATTAATTGTGAGAGGCTAAACATCAATAATGGTCTTAGGACTCCCAGTTCTTCTAGGGATAATCATAATAGCTAATGTGCACAGATAAAGTAAGTGGTGCGCTACCTTTACTTGGACCAGCAGTACACAATATTTGGGGTTTGTACACAGCACCCTTCTTCAGCTGAAGAAGTCTGAAGAAGTCATCTACATATTCAAGAAACAAAAATGCTGTAAACAATCCTTTGGTATGCACAGAAATGTTAAGTTAGCAAGTCCAGATAACTTGAGTAAAGAACTCAAAGATTAATTTTATTATTCAGAATATAATTAGAATCTGTGCACACAAATGCATATAGAGCAAATCAAAGGGTTCTTTGCATCTAAGTTTAAAAAAGTATGTTGCTTTAATTTCTTGAATAACAGCGACACCAAATATATTTCTCATTGTTGGCATTCTTCTGAACAGGTGATTTATTTTTGACAAAATACATATCTTAAATGTGCATTTTACATTGAAAATTGAAAATTTGATTCCAGTCACAGTTCCTCTAGCAAGCTGGTGTTCAAGTCACTCCATTCTTCATTACTAAGGATATTTGCATAAATATAACATATTTGTATCTTAGAGCCAGTCCACAAAAGACAGCATGCCCTCTGTAGAATGCCCTTTCCACACATGTGAAACACTCCTTGGAAGCCACATATGAACATGTCTGTCACTCATCTGCCCCCCTGCACCTTATCCCATGCTGCCTGCAGAATTATGCAGTTGGTCAAATTGAGGGCAGGCAGAAGGGAAGGGTTTGCCAGCCATGCAACCTGCTGCAGTATTTGCACAGTGCGAGTCCTGGGACAATACAAAGACTACACAGCCAGGCATGCTGCAGTTAATGCTGCAAGCCCCCCCCTGGTGTGACCTCCACAGGCACCACTGGCTGCAGTTTAAATGGGCCTCCACCTGCCACAGCATCCACCATCCCAGATTGCTATATAGGCAGGCAAGTTCAAACTGACACCACTCCAAACAATTGCTCACTCCTGTGGAAAATCAATATTCTTTGCTTCTACCTTAGGCTGTTATACAATTATATGACATCAGTGAGGATTACTGTATATTAAAGCACATTTATTTGTGAAAAATAACTAAAAGGCAAAGCAAGTGAGAATAAGCCAGTTACTAACCACACTCAGTCCCCAGCGATTTGGGTCAAAAGACCTTTCCTCAGGCGACGTGGCTAGATTGAAAGAAGCCATCACCTTTTGTACAGGGACCTCATAAGTATTCATATGGTAACATTCAAATGACCCAATAGAAAAGTCATATCAATTACATCTAATAAGTGCTCATAAGTACAAAAAAATGATATTTAAAAATGTACAAAATACCACATTAAATACATTCTGAATTTGAATTATTAGGCTGTTCAAGAAAAGGCACCAACATTTCTAACATATCTAGTATAGTCTGCAATATATAAAACATAGCATTAAATAAATTTTTCAGAGGAAAAACTGTATAGAAAGAACACTTCAGTTGCTTACATAATGTTTAAAATCTTTAAATCAATTTTCTAGGTAATTTATAATTCTAAGCAGAAGGTTAAATTTATGCAAAATGTCAAGCAGAGTAAACTGTCTAAAAAGAACATCACCGTTAATTACAAAATGATTTTAATCTCTAAATCAGTTTCTTTAGAATAACCTCTTATAATTGTTAAGGGGAGGTCAGATTCTATGCAAATTGCATAGAATCTGACCTCCGCTTAACTGAAATCCATCACCGGCTATGTCAATGGCTACCATTGTCATCTCAGAAAACAATGGGGTAGAATACAGTCCTGATCTCCTTAATATAGGAGGAATAGTTGGAGGATGATGAATGTGACAATGATCCCTATGAGGGAGGTTTGCCTTCCAGTTCTACCTTTTCATCATGAAGTGAGGACTCTGAGGATCCTTCTTTTCAGGCTTTGCTTAGACAAATCCAGGATATCATGGGATTTAAAGTCGAGGAGGAAGACTCCACTAAGAAAAATTTCATGGAGTTTTTGGAGGTTCCCACTTTGCCCTACATTGTGTTTCCTCCTGTATATACTACCTTAGAGGATGCTACCGATGCTGCTTGGCATAGGCCTAATACCTTGCCTGCAGTACCTAGAAAGGCTAATAAGCAGTACCCTGGTCTGCTTCATCTGTTAAGCCTTATTGTGCTGCCCAGCAAGCCTGAAACAGATTATGTGATATCATGGCAGTTTATGACTGCTCTAGAGCCCTTAGACACATGACCACTTTGCCTCCTGACAAAGAATCCAGGAGGCTGGATGTTACGGGCAAAAGAGCTTATGCCTCTGCATCCTTAGGCCTAAGAATTGCAAACTGCCAGGCATACATGATTAAATATCAGAGTGGTCTGTGGAAATCTGTTATGTCTGCCATTCAGCCTCTGCTGGTGTAGATACTGAAAAGTATCTGTTATGCTCTGCATATAATGCTTCTGATGCTTCTATCAGGTCTGCTGCCTCTGGCATAAGCTTTCATAGATATTCCTGACTTAAGGTAGCAGGATTTGCTACTGATGTACAACAGACTGTGCTGAATTTCCCTTCTAGAGGCTACAGGCTGTTTGGGATTGATGTTAAAATAATGGTCTATGTGAGCTTCAATCCTCCAAAATGACTTTAAGGTTAATCAACTCTCTGACCTCAGCCTGCCAGGGGGCATGGTAGGAGCTAATTTCATAGACCTGCTGCCTATGGTGGCTGCACCTCCCGTTAACAGTCCTGTGCAAAAATCTGTGATAGTGGTCCCTTCCAGTGTCCCCTCCACTGACCCCCCCAGTGCCCAATCAAAGGTACAGTACACAAAGGTATCAGTCAAGGCAGTGCTACTACTGCCCCCAGTACCTTCTGACTCCCCACTTACTCCCCATCCACTGTTGCCTCCAGGGGTACAAGTGGGTGGATTGCTCCTCCTTTATCTGTCAAAGGAATCATGACAGATGAGTGGTTTCTGGAGATAGTGGAAAAGGGGGCATGCTCTGGAGTTGCAGTCTACCCCTCCAGTTCACCCTCCACCTCCTTGTCATTATTCTCTGGGCCACTTGTCCCTTCTACTAGAGGAGGTTCAGTCACTTATACACAAGCAGACTATCAAACCCATTACTCCTCAAAAAAGAGACAAAGGGTTCTATTCTAGATACTTCCTGGTTCCCAAGCAGACAGGGGATCGATATCCTACAGTGGACCTCAGAGACTTAAACCTGTTAATCAAATACAAAAAGCTTTGAATGATGTCCCCTCAAGCTCTCATCTGCTGTTACAAAAGAGGGGGACTGGCTCTGTGCCCTGGACATGAAGGATGTATAACTTCATATCCAGATATGCAAGTGTCACAGACAGTACCTCTGCTTCATGCTGGAGGGCAGCCATAATTAGTTCCAAGTCTTGCTCTTTGGTTTATCCTCAGCACCATGGGTATTTATTAAATACTTAGTGGCTGTGGCAGTAGCCCTTCAGTGGATAGTTAAGCAATAAGCCGGAGTTGGGTTATCGAGAGTTTACTACGGCTGGAGTGGTTTGCCCATGAGGCGCAGCCGAGTGGGTAAATCCTCACCAGCCGTGGTAAATCCCCTGATAACTCACATCCCTGAGTGGCTTATTGCGATTATACCTTGTTGTTTTTATTTTTTTATGACAAAAAAAATAAAAGTTTAATAAAAGTTTTTTTAGAGATTTTATTATTTTTATAAATTTTCTTATGCCGTGAGAAAAAAAGGGTTCTCTGTTGCTAGGTGGAAAGTTTCTGTTTATGTGTGTTGCACTAATGGGCTGCCATCGCACAGCACAGCGTGTGATTTCGGTTAGGTTTGTGGTGCGAACTGCTTCTGTGTTCTACGAAGCAGTAGGAAGTGCCCGGGGTTGCGTTTTCCTTCAATATATATATATTTTTTAAATGGAGGCTGCTACATTAATGAGGTGAGACACTGAGTGGACCGGAGACAGAGCTAGTGTAGAGCGGGAGTCTCATGGCATGATGGAGGGCAGACGCACGGGAGTGGAGACGGAGACTGAGGTGAGGTGGGTACACTTTTGGCAGTTACGGTGAAATCCATGCTGGTCTGTTTTTTTGTCTTTTTTTTAAAATGCAGATTCACTTTCTAGGGGGTTTGTGCTAGTCACACTATGTGCTTTGGTGAGTTGGACGTGAAGGGAGTCGTAGACCGCCGCTTAGTGAGCATTCCAATGTGGTGGATCTGCAGTTTGAATTTCCCGGGTCGGATGATTTGTCAGAGATGCGGCAGGCTGGCACCTTTTGCAGTGACTATCACAGGATTTACAACGGAGGTAAGGTGCCAGCCTGCTGTTCTCATTGGTCGGTGTCCGATGTCCATGGTATAATATCCCATATCTGGATGACTGGCTCCTGAAGGTCCCATCCAGGGAGGCAAATCTATACACATTGTCCAGAATGAAGCAATCATTTGAGGAACTGAGTGCATGTACTGAAATCCATACTCATTCCTTGTTAGAGCCTTCTTTATATTTTTGCGCTGCTGGGTACAACAGTGGGAAGTGCCTGCCTGCCTGAAGACAGGATGGAGGCTGTTTTTGTCCAGACCCAACTGATACACAGGAGTCATTATGTGTCTGCTTGAATGAATGATGTTATGTCTCATGGTGCTGCTGCCATCATTATGGCTCCCTTTCCCGTCTCCATATGGGCATACCACATTGGACTCTTTGGTTACAGTGGGGTCTGCTGGTGGATGAGCTGAAACAAATGATCCTCATCATGTCCCTTCTTCATCATGCTCTAGTATGGTGGATGGAAACCCAGAACATGTTATAGTGCATTCCATTCTTTTCCCCAACTCTTGTGCAGATCCTCACAGTGGATATCTCATGGGTCTGGCTGGGGGGCCCATCTTGGATCCCTGTCTCAATGTCCATTGGCTATCAGTCATGTTTCTGCCAGATGTCCAAAACATCTTTGTGGACAGGCTAAACAGGTGTCAGTCCCTAGTGCATGAATGGGAACTCCTAACCTCTGTGGTAAAAGACCACTTTGCAAGATGGGGCCTTCAGGAGTAGGACCTGTTTGCATCTCCACATAATGCAAAAATGCTGCATTTCTGCTCATTTGTTTCATGGCCTGGAGTTTTTTGGCAAGAGGTGTTGTCTCGCTCCTGGAAAGGGAGGTTCCTTTATGCTGTTTCTACAGTATCTCTCATACAGAGGGTTCTGCTCAAGCTGCATGTGGAGCATGCCACCCTAACACTGGTGGCTCGCTTCTGGCCTTACCACTTCTGTAGCATCTGGCAGTGGAGCCTCCAGAATTATGTGATAAGGGCAAGTCCCTTATCGCACTGCACACAAAGAGCAATGCGAATATTGCATGAACCAAAAGGGCGACCAAAAGAAACTGAGACTGCCGCAAATAGCAATGGTCCTCAGCCACCCCTGAAAAAAAAAAACAGAAAATGTAATTTCCTAATGTAGGCCCCAAACTTGGGTCCTCTGGCTCTGTGAGCAGTGGCTCTAACCACTGCATCAAATGGCCAGCTCAGCATGGTTTGGCCACGCATCTGCCTATATCCTGTTATAGCAAGTGTAGTTCACTGCTACACTTACTATATAGGATCTTTCGCTCTCCTACAACGGTTGCCTAAACATGAGTGGCATTATTGAGTTGCTCATATTGAGTCACTCAATAATACTCACCCTTATAGGGTGTTACCAGAGTCTCCTGTTCAGATCCTCCTCTTTAGGGGCCTGCTGTCATAGGCTCAGGGGTCTTTGGTCCATCTGAACCTGCAGTCCCTGCATCTGCATGCATGGCTCCTGAAGACATAGACATTGCCCACTTTGGGGTTCCCCAGGTGGCTGATGTCTTGCTTGTGGGTAAAAAACCTACAAGACACACCTATTCTTTGACATAAAAGTACTTTTTCATATAGTATGCTTCCCAATTAGTGAAACCATTTACATATCCTGTAAACACGGTACTAGATTACCTTGTGTCCCTATCCAACTCCTGTGTACTTATCCATTAAGGTGCACCTGGCTTCCATATCAGCCTTCCATGCTCCTATAATGGGCACACAGTGGCACAATTAGAAGTGCCCCATATGTTTTTGAAGGGTAGTCTGCACATGCATCCCTTGTTTTATAAACTGGTCCCACTTTGGGACATCAATTTCATTTTGGAAAAATTTACCTTGGCTCCAGTTGAGCCTGCTGCAACCTGTGAGATGCTTTTCTTACATAGAAAAAGTTAGTTTTGGTTTCCATGATTTTTGCACATAGGATTTCTGAGCTTCAGGCTCTGATGCATGAACCTCCTAATTGGATTTTCCACAAGGACAGGATGTCTTTGCGGACCAATCCTTGTTTTCTACGTAAGGTAGTGTTTGATTTCACATTAAATCAGACCATACACCTTCCTGTGTATTATCCAGAGCATGCTAACAAAGGTGAGGCATTGCTCCATACACTTGATGTACATAAAACACTATGTTTCTTTCTTGATCACACTAATGACTACAGAAATTCCTCTCAAGTTTTTGTTTCATTTCCCCCTGAGACAGAGGGCACCCTTGAGTTTAATCAGTGCCTGTCCAAATGGCTGGCTGACTATTTTGCATTCTGTTATAGGCAGTATGGCAAGGACCTTCCTGTTGTTGCCAATGACTTATGTGCTGTTGCCACATGGCACCCTGTGCATACTTTCACTAGGCACTGCAGTCTATATGCCGTCTCTCGTAGATATGCTGGCTTTGGCCATACGGTATTGAAAGGCCTTCAATCCTGATTGCATATCAGGTTTTGCCATCCTCCCTGGGTACTTTGTACTGCTTGGAAATCATTCCAAAGGTGTAGTCCAATAAAGAAGATATCCTCAATGAGATGGAACAATAACTCACTGTAACAGTAGATCTTCAAGAGACTCTCCTCCATTGGGCCACAGTGCACCCACCCTCCTTTCCCTTTTCTGATGTATAAGCTGGCAGGTTAGTCCACTGTCTTTTTATGGAAGTGTCCATAAGTGCCTTACATATAAGTCCAGTCCCATGCCTCTCCTTATGGGTGTGGTACTGGTTTGCTCTCCTGGTTCTTTATGGTAAGCAGCCCTCTGAGCTGATGTCCGGCAGAGGGTAACCAGTTAGAATAGCGTTTTTCAGAATAGCACTGGTTAGAACAGTGCTGCAACAATAGCGTAAGCCAGAACAGCTATGGGGGTAGAATAGCGAAAGGTAATTACCACTACTGGCTAGGGGGATACTGGGATGTATAGGGAGAGACATCACCAGTAGAAAACAGGAAGTTGTTATCCCTCTGTACAGACAATTGGTGAGACCCCATCTGGAGTACTGCATGCAGTTCTGGAGACCCCATCTCCGCAAGGACATAGACAGGATGGAGGCAGTCTGGAGGAGGGCAACTAAAATGATGCAGGGTCTGCAACAGAAGCCATATGAAGAGAGAGACTAAAGGAGCTTAATATTGAGGAAAGGAGGGAGAGGGGGAACATGATAGAAACTTTTAAGTACTTCAAGGGAATCAACAAAGTCCAAGAGGGTAGCATCTTTCAGAAAAAGAGATGTGCAAGAACAAAGGGGACACAATTTGAAGATAGAGGGGGGATGGCTGAGGGGCAATGTGAGGAAGTATTTTTTCACAGAGAGGGTGGAGGATGCATGGAACAGCCTTCCTGAGGAGGTTGTGGGGTCAAAAACAGTGGGGGAATTCAAGAATGCATGGGACAGACATAAGGCAATTCTGGTGGGGGGTAGGAAGAAGTAGGCTGATGGTTAACTAGGATCTGCAGCTTCTCCAATAAGTAAGGAAATGGGCAGACTAGGTGGGCCAAGTGGTCCTTGTCTGCTGTCAGAGTCTATGTTTCTATGCTTCTACCCCTGTAGCTGTCACATCAGGGGAAGGAAGGGGAGGAGATTTTCAAGTAAAGAGAAATTGTAGTAACTAGCCAAGCTGCTCCTGTGGTGGTGGTGGGGGCTAAGGCATGGAACAGCTTGGCCAGTGCAGTCCTGGAGACCAGAGTTCTGTTCCCAGTCTCCTGATTGTCAACTTTCGTCTGTCTCATCACCGTAGTAATTTTTTCTAAGTCCATTTACCTTCGCAGATCCCCCCACCCCTGAGTTTCATCCTTTCCTCGAGATCCAACCCTCCTGTGGAGTTGATTATAATAATTAGGGGGGGTGCGGGGTGATTATTTTGAGCCATGGTAGCGGTCCTCAGTGTATTTTTGGACCGCTACCATTGGCGATATTATGTCCTGCAATGTTTTTACTTGGTGCTGCTGTTGTTGGTGGTGCTGTTATGGCGCGCTGTTCTTTACAGTGCTATTGTTGCAGTCGACATTCTGACCTAGTGCCCAGCAGGGAACTGAGGGACAATAGGGCCACCCATAATTATATAGGCACCAACATTGCAGGTCATCATCGGCAGCCTTGGCGAGTAAATGCTTCCAAGTGGTTCTGACACCAATAGCTTACAATTTGAAAGGTTTGGCCCAATAGAAGAAAGTCTCTCAAAGATCTTCTGTCACCATGAGTAACTGTTCTTTCTCTCTTCATCTGCAGTGCCTGTTCCTGTTTGTCATCGCCACTTCTGGCATTGTCATTGGTGTTGATCATGGCTGAGATTTGCCCCCATATACACTCTTATTCTATGCGCTGTCTTCCATTTTGTACTGTGGCTGTTTCGAACCTTCAGCACCATGCTGACTGTCAGTGTCTACTGTGGTTGTTGCCTGGCTTTGCCTCATCAATGTTCCAACTGATTGCTTTGACCTCACCTACAATAAGAAATATACCCAAATTAACTGCCTTTATACACATTTTTTGTGTGGAACTCATTGAGAGTTGCACGTGTGTAAACTGATCATACAAGCTTGTTTGCTTATACAATTTGTATGTAAAAATGTACATGACCAGTTGGCTTTACACAAAGGTTATGAAAGGATTTTCCTTCTATGCTGGCTATACAAAACTTAAGTAATAACTTCTACCATCTGTGTCCCTTATTACCTGGACACAGTGGACGGAATATTTTCACTCTTCAATAATTTTATGTTTAATTAAATGACTGCATGTTTAACTAAAGGAATAACTGGATGACCAAATGTACCCTATTAAGATTTCCAGTGAAATATTGATAACCATAATTGTGAGATAACTTTTTCTCTGCATGTTATTACTGTTTTAACTTAATGAAAATGTCCAGTTGTAAAATCTAAACTGTACTGTTGGAATGTATGTAATGTTCTGTCAAAATTCTGAAACCCATTCATTTTATGTTGAAATGCAGGACAACTTTGCAAAATAGGTCCCTCTGACCTAAAGTTTTATATCCTGTTGAAAAATAACATGTTACCACTACTACTACTACCACTACTACTACCACTACTACTACTACTACCACTACTACTACTACTACTACCACTACCCACCACCACTACTACTACCACTACTACTACTACTACTACCACTACTACTATTATTACTACCACTACTACTACTACCACTACCACTACTACTACTATGACCTCTGCTTTTTATCAGAGTCTGTCTGTGGTGTCCCATCAACTTACAGTATTTGGTGTTCATCACCTGCTATGCGCATCACTAGGCTTTGCTCGATGAACATCTTTCTTGTCTGGGTGACTCCCTGCTGTTTTCTCAATGATGATCTTGTTGTTTTTTTGGTGCAGGAGTCTTCTAGTTCTCTGGCCTCAGGGTCTCCAGAAAGTTTATGCCATTGCTGCTCCTGTGCTTTAGCCTCTGGCTTCTTCTGTGTGGTCGTGTTTCTGGCCATTCAGCTGTTGCTATGTCATTGCTTTTCCTGGTGTCACTAGCTGCAGCGTGTCGCAATCAGGCTTTTGCCCTGGCATGGTCATCATCTGGTTTTCCTGGTCGCTGCTTCTGCTGCACAGTGATTTGGCTTTTGGCCTGTTTGTTTGCCTGATTAGGATCTTATTCCCCCACACTCTCTCTGGTCTCTTTGCATATCATTGTGGTACTGGTTGGAAATCGATCTACAGGTGTGTTTCAGTGAAGGGAGATTCCCTTGAAGAAGATAGTGCAGTTACTTCCTGTAACAGTAGATCTTTGAGAGAATCTCCTCCATTGAGCCACAACTCACCCTCCTGCCTTCCCTGTTTTTTACGAGTGGTATCATTTTGGGTGTGGGATGTCTCTGTTTATACCTGATTCATGCTGTTTGTCTTATACCTTTTACTGGGTTTATTGTTGTTGCTCTCCATCAACGCTCCTGTTCATTGTGCATCAATGGGGAATTTCCAGCTTTCCTGTTGGTTTATACAGAAAAAACACAGGTGGAACCACACCCTAGGAGACAAGCGTGTGCTAGCCTAATAACAGACAGAAAAGGCTCATAAAGTGAAACTTTCAAACATAAATGTTAAAGAAACAAAATCAAGCCAGCCAGTGTGATTGAATCAGGACAGATCCCACAACCCTAACCCCAGTACTTTGAGTTTTTGCGTGACTCTTCATCGGGGGGGTTGACGAAGAGCCACACAAAGACTCAAAGCACTGAAGTTAGTGCTGTGGGTTTGGTCCTGACTCAGTCACACTGGATGACTTGATTTTGTTTCTTTAACACATGTTTGAAAGTTTCACTGAGTGCTGCTAGCATGATGCTGTATGTGTCTCCAGTGGGTGGAATGAACTGAAAAAGTATGAGATCACCCACATTATATAGGCATTGATGATGCATGTCATCATTGGCGGTCACAGCTCAGCAAACATTTCTAAGCAGTTCTGATGCCAACAGCATCTAAGTCCTAAGTCCTACAGGTGTGGTTTAATGAAGGAGATTCTCTTGATGATCTTTCATTACGGTAAGCTTCTGTACCTTCCAGTGGCAACTGCACAATGGGTCATACCTTGCCTTGAGAGACCACTAAAACGTAAAGAGAGAAGTCAAGTGCAGCACTACACTTAGGTATCAACAGCCTGGCAATGCATACCAAAAAGAAGGCAAAGGAATATTTACGGAGCTAGAAGACAAAGAACCTTAGTGCGTAAGCACTGAGGCAAGAGTTACCCCAAAGGGCATTGGCTGGGAAGCCAAGTTTCAAAGAAATACAAAATCACACATGCCCCCAAGGATGCAAAGCATCATGGGCTGTATATGCTAATCACCACAAAATGTTATGCTGGTTCAACTTTAAGCAAGAATGCATGGTGCCGAAAGGCCTCTCACACAGTCTGCAAAGGGTGCCAACAGAAGACACAGACATGTGTTTCATCCTACCAGGACTCATCAGTGTGCCTCATCTGTCCGACACCCCAGTGGAATGAATCAGCTCATTCCACTGGGGTGTCATACAGATGAGGCACACTGATGAGTTCTTGTATGATGAAACACATATCTGTGTCTTCTGTTGGCACCTTTTGCAGACTGTGTGAGAGGCCTTTTGGCACCATGTGTCCTGCTTAAAGTTGAACTAACATAACATTTTGTAGTAATCTGCATATACAGCTCATGATGCTTTGCAGTATGGGGGTATGTGTGATTTCGTATTTTTTTGAAACTTAGCTTCCGCCAATGTCACTTGAGTAACCCTGCCCCAATTACCTAACGAATCAAGGTTCTTAGTCTTTGGCTTGTTTTTGTTTTATTGGGCTCACCAGAACTGAAACCTGATAGACCAACTTTGGGTAGCTGGTTCATTCCACTGGTGTGTCATACAGACAAGGCGCACTGATGAGTCCTGGTAGGATGAAACACATGTCTGTGTCTTCTGTTGGCACCCTTTGCAGACTGCGTGAGTGGCCTTTTGGCATCATGCATTCCTGCTTAAAGTAGAACCAGTATTACATTGTGTGGTGATTTGCATATACAGCCCATGATGCTTTGCATTATGGGGGTATGAGTGATTTTGTGTTTCTTTTATGGAGCTAGGCAGAAAGCTGAAGAAAAGAACAGATATGGTAGCTATTTCAGGGGTGCTGGTGTCATGTGCAGATGAACACAAAGGAAAACGAAATGATTTAGTGCATATCTAAAAGGTTGATGCAAAGAAGAGAATTTCTGCTATTCAAGAGACTGGGGTACCTTCTGGCAAGACAGGCAACTATTCTCAGTTGATGGGCTGCATCTAAGCCAGTCAGGCACCAGTGCAGTACATTGGAACAAGAGTTAGATGCCCTAATTAGCCAGCTATTAAACTAGATAGAGGAGAGCACAGGGTTAGAGAAAGGCTAATAGATTTAAGCAATAAGGCAGAACAGGTCATGGGTCATTGTGGGATTTACCCATACCTCATGTGGTATAGTCAAATGCCTTAAATTACAAAAGGTATGTGGATAATTCCCACAAATACTCATGTCCTGGACTGCCTTATTGTGATTATAAATTGGCTCTATCTGTAAATGAACACAGCAACACAAAATAAGTAATTCCTTTTAAATATTTTTATTACAAATGCAATAAATCTTGATATATCTATGAACAAATAAAACAGTCCCAAATGAAATAGCTATGTGCAGCTGGCAGTAGTGTATTTTTGTCACAGAAGGTGATTTCTCTTGAATAGGTTCACCTGTCCCTGGTTCCAATACATGATTTTTTAAGAAGAACAAGATTTTTTTAAAGCATTTAACATCTGCCTCTCTTCCCCACCCTGTTTTTTTTTTGTGATTTTCCCACATTCAATAGCTTGCATAATTGTTTACCATAGAATACAAGAATTCAAAATTCTGCATAATTCTTTTGACAGAATGTTCCCTCCCTATACACAGAGGCCCATGCATTCAAAGGGATAGCGCCCGATGCAACTGAGCTGCGTAAGTGCAACCCCAGAAATGTGCCCTGGTGCATTATTCAAAAGAGGGACTTGCACAGCGCAAGTTCCGATGCACCGGGGTGGAGTGGTAAGTGTATGTGGTACATCTCCAGGGGGCGTGCCTATGCATATGCGGCACATCCCGATATTCAGCCCGGGATGTGTGGCGCATATGCTGGCACAATCCTGCAGTGTGCCACATACCTTGGCACAAAGTTGAGCCCAAAATAAAAGGCTCAAGTACCAGCCACCCACAGGCATGCTGCTGTACAGCAATGTGCAATACAGCAGCCACCAGCCATGGGTGGAAACACCCCCCCAACACCATGCAGAAGCACCCACAGATGTCCCTGGTAGTATAGTGGTACCCCCCCTCCCACCCCATAGCCCTGATCACTGAACATATATGCATGTTATGCCCCTGGTAGTCTAGTGGCACCCCCTCCCACCCCACAGCCCCAATCGCCGATAATAAAAGTATAGTAAATCCCTGGTGGTCCAGTGGTACCCCCCACCCTGCCTGTAACCCTGATCACCGGGACCCCATGATTAATATCCCTGGTGGTCCAGTGGCACCCCCACCCACACAGAACCCCCAGTCCACACAGCTCCCCCTCATCATCAGTGGGCAGCACATACCCACCTGCTTATCGCCTGGCTGCCCGCTGAATGACAGCTTACAGTAGCAGCTGTAAGCCTATTGGTCCATAATGTAGACCAATGGGCTTGCAGTGCATACCGTTATAGTCATTCACAAAACCGTGAATGGCTGACTTCATTCACGGTTTTGTGCATGACTTTTACAGTATGCACTGCAAGCCCATTGGTCCACAATGTGGACCAATAGGCTTACAGCTACTACTGTAAGCTGTCATTCAGCGGGCAGCTGGGTGGGTTTGTGCTGCCCGCCAATGATGGAGGAGGAGCTGGGCAGAATGGGGGTCCTATGTGAGTGGAGGGTGAGGGTGCCACTAGACCACCAGGGCTGTTAATTGTAGGGTTTCCTGGTGATCGGGGTTACAGGCAGGGTGGGGGGGTACCACTGGACTACCAGTGATGTACTATACTTTTATTATCAGTGATTGGGGATATGGGGTGGAGGGAGCTGCCACTAGATTACCAGGGATATAACATGCATATATGTTCACCGATCGAGGCTACGGGGTGGGAGGGGGTGCCACTAGACTACCAGGGATATAACATACATGTATGTTCGGTGATCAGGGCTACGGGGTTGGAGGGGGGTGCCACTAGAATACCAGGGATGTTTATTTATGTATTATATGGGGTATGGGACATTGAGAGGGAGGGAGGTACCACTGGACTGCCAGGGAGTTTATTTGGTACTATCTGGTGTTCACAGCTGTGGGGAGGGGGGGTTACCTCATGTCATTCTCTGGGGGCACTGCATGCTGTGCAGGGTGCCAGGCACAAGTCACTAGCCTGCCCTGCACAACACATTCTAATGGGGCCATAATGACAAGCAGATGGCCCCATTTGCGCCTTGCATACATTATGGCCTCATTTGCATACTGCTGGCTGAATATCGGGAATTTGCACACAGCGTAACTCTGTTGCATTGGTGCAGTTCCCATTCCAGGTATCCGGCCCTGTCTGTGGGGGATGCGCCAGTGCATCATATTTGTGCAGTGCGCATTACCTGATATATTCAGTGGAGCTGCGCCATTGCTCATCTCTTTTGAATATATCCCTGTGGTTTCTTCAGCGCAACACAGTTGCACTGCGCCACCACATGCACCATTGCCGGGCTCAATTCTGAATATTGGGGCCAGACAGTTTACCATTGAATATAAGAATTTAGAAAATGGGTAAGTAATTTCCCGGTCTCTGATTGGCTAAGATCCCTCATCAGCCATGCATTTATCTTGCAACAGAGACCAGGAAATATCAAGTACCTGTGCAAGCTGCCCCTTAACTGAAATCACAATGCCAAATAGAAATTTCAAACAAATTTGCTGCCATGTTTTTGCTCTCGCTGATGAGTGAGTGTAACTGACCCTTCCCTTCCTGTCCAAAATGCAGGGAGAAAGAACAACTGCCACTACACTCGCCAAACAAAATCACTTATTTTATAAAAAACAAAGGCTTTCCGGCCACAGTAGAGTACTCTAACCTCTGAGAGCTACTCATGCCCCCTTACCCCCCCCGAAGGTTGGCCGATGTATTAGGCGGTGCAAACTGACAGTGTGTGTCCATCTCCGGGGAGACGAACTTAGGAAAGTATGCGTACCGTTCCTTGGCCTGAGTCTCCTGATCCCTTCACTTTTACCTCACTAGCCCTACTCAGAACCCCCACTCAAAACACAGCAAAATCAGTTTAAAATAGAATAATATACCTGTTTTTATAGGCTTACTTTTGTTTTTGGTGCCAGTCACTTGGCCTCCCTTGATCTGCAGCTCCCGACCTTCTGTCCCTCCTCAGCAACTCCATAGTGCAGCCACCCACCCACTACCTATCCTGCTCCAACCCGGCAGCTACATTTTGTGCTACATTTCCACTAAAAACAAACAAAAGTGCACCGGTACTAGGGGACAGAGGACAGAACAAAACCAGATCCCGACTCAGAAGGGAGAACAGGAAGGAATACAAAATAAAGGCAATTGTAATACTATCAGTAGGGCATATTGCCCACCCTGTTGAGTATTATTGTTTGCTAAACATTCTGCATAATTCTTCTGGCAGAATGCTTACCACACAGGGACACACACGCACTCACCACTCACTCACTCACTCACTCACTCACTCACTCACAACAGGAGGCCTAATATGTACCCAGGAACTCATATTTATGCGACAGGGTAAGCAGCACAGATTTCCCTGGTAAGTAGGTAAGGATAGGAGGGAGATTTTTTATGCTAAGTAAAGGAACACAAGAAATAAAAACTATGAGAAATACTTACATTTTTTAGATTAGTGTATGTGTGTACTCGGGATGATGAAGGGAATCAACATTTCTGTAGTGCTGCATGTTGTCATTGGAAGTCAGAACACATGGGTAAAATGCCTCTCTAGTAGGGCGGTAGTATGGAATTTCTACATGACACCCTCTGATTATGAACCTAATTCTGTCAAGTTCTGAAACACTTGTGTTTCCCTTTCTTTCTGCATTCTGGACAATTTCACAAGAAACTTTGCATATAACATAGGAGACCCCTCCAAACTTGAATGTAGTAATCTCCAATATGAAAGAACATATGGCAGTCCCAACTGAGACAGCTGGCACTCTCTCAGATGGGAATAAGTTAAGTACAAAATACCACCTATCCATGAGCTTACTCCACTGGGAGTCAGCTAATAGGGTTGCATCCAAGTTTGGGGGGGCTTGACCCTCAACACTCGGATAACCATTATGTTGCATGGTTTTCCTGAGGATTCTAAATTAACAAACTTGATTTCTCCTACACTAGGACTGTGTATCGCATGAGAATTTGCCTTTAGAGAGGTAGCAGCTATCAGATAGAAGCTCTACTGTGGCTGCTGCAATACTGAGAGTAGTCATGCCATGCCACTGGTCTGCAGATCAGGATTCCAAGACATATTTGTGTGGAGTCCTCTTCTTCTGTGGCAAGCAATTTAATCCTAAACCATTTTCAAGAATGTCAAGAATAAGAAGGATCAACTGCTCATAGAATCATACAATTTGTCAGTAGAAAAGGTCTGCTCAGTCCACCCTGTCTGTAGAGATGTTCCCTGCTTAATCTGCCTCTGCAGACCCTACCTGGTCTCTGATGACCCTCCCACCTCCCTTCTTCTTTTCTAATATAACCCTATGTCTATCCAATGCATGCATGCATGACCCCCCCCCCCACTGTTTTAGCTGCCATCACTTCTGCTGACAATCTGTTCCAGGTGTCTACCATCCTTTCAGTGAAGAAATATTCCCATACATCTGTCTTGAGCATCCTCCTCCCCCTTCCAGCTTCATTTTATGCCTCCTGATTCAGGTGCTGTTTCTCATTTGAAAGAGCCCCCCCCCCCACACACACACCCTGTTTACCCCGTGAGGTACTTGTAGGTCTCTGTCATGTCACCTCTCTCTGCTGTCTCCCAGAGTGTACATGTTGAGATCCCTCAGCCTCTCCTCATAGGGCTTCCCTTGCAACCTCTCCACCATTTTAGTTGCCCTCCTCTGGACCACCACCATACTTTCTATGTCCTATCTGATGTTTGATCTCCAAAGCCAAACACAGTACTCCAGGTGGCGTCTTACCAGTGAGCGTTACAGTGGCAGTACCACCTCACCCTTCTGCTGGAGATATGCCCTCCCTATCCACCCCAGCATCCACTAGCCCTACCCACTGCTTTGTCACACTGTCCTAATACCTTGAGGTCCTCAAATATGATAACCTCAAGGTCCCCACCTTGTCTCATGATTGTCAGTATCTACTCCCCATCCTATATTCAGCTCCTGGGTTCCTGTGCCCTAACTGCATGATTTTGCACTTTTTGGCTTTGAACCCCAACTGCCATGCTTTTGACCACTTCTTAAGTTTCCTAAGATCACTGTGCATTCTCCCTAACCCCTACAGAGTGTTTATCCTATTGCAGAGTTTGGTATCATCTGCAAAAAGGCATACCTTCCCACTCAGCTCTTCTGCAATGTCCCCTATGAAGACATTGAAGATGACTGGCCTGTGGTACCCTACTGGTCAGACTAACATCATTAGAGTGAATGCCATTAACTACGACCCTATGTCTTATATCCATTAATCAGCTTCTAACCCAGTTTACCATCTTGGACCCACTACTAGGCTGTTCAATTTCTTTATCAGCTCCCTGTGCAGCACAGTGGTGAAGGCCATGCTAAAGTCCAGATAGGCCATATCCACTGCCCTCCCTGATCTGTTTCTGTGGTCACCCAGTCAAAAATCTGTCACATTAGTTTGGCATGTCCCTTGCCCCATGAATCTGTGTGGCCTGTGGTCTTGCAGCCCGTCAGATTCAAGATTCTCTGCCAGTCTCCTTCAGAAGGGTTTCCATTAATTTTCCCACAACTGAAGTAAGACTGATCAGCCTATAGTTGCTAGCCTTCTCCCTGCTGCCACTCCTATGAAGAGGGGCCACATCAGCTCTTCTCCAGTCCTCCAGAGCCATGCCTGTTTCCAGTGAGCTATTGAACAAGGCTGTCAGTGTGGTAGATAGCATCCCCCTGAGTTCTTTTCAGTCTTGGTTGCACCTGGAACCAAGCCTTCCACCCTTCTCGTCCTTATTATCCCTGCTCTTGCTTTCCTCTTCTCACTTACTGTATGTATCTGAAGAAAGTCTTATCTCATTTAGAGACCCCTTTGTCATTCCTTTCCAATCTGTGCACCTTTGCTTCCTTCACCATTCAGCCAGCTTCTTTCTGCTTTACTTGGTATACCTCCCTGTCCTCCTCCCTCTGTGTTTCCTTATACCTCTTTTTGTCACCACATTTTCTTTTACCATCTTGATCACTTCCTTAGAAAACCATAACAATCTCTTTTTTCTTCTGCTTTTGCTCACTTTCTTCTTGCAGACATTGATTGCTTTAATTAAGCCCCACCTTATTTTTCCCACTCTGCCTCTATCTGCCCCGGCAATCGTCCCCGCCAATGCAGTTTCCGAGGCAGTCTCCTATTTCTTTAAAATTTATCCTAGTAAAGTTCAGGACTCTCATCCTCATGTGGTTTGTCTCTGCTCCTGTCATTATGTTTAACCACACTGTACAGTGATCACTGGTACCTAGGGGACTGCCCACTGTGATGTCTGCAAGGCTGTCCCTGTTTATAAGCAGCAGGTTCAGCACTGCCCATTGTCTAGTGGGTTCTCTGACTAGCTGTCTGAGAAAAGCCACTTGTAGGAAGTGGCACGAGGTCATAATGTTGGCAACAAAAATGGTGTGGCAATCAATACCGCAGGCAAAATACTGAAACACCATACAACGTCAGGCAAAACAGTGCCCGACACAAAATGTCACCAAGCCATAGACCAACATTGAAGATTCTTTGTTTTGCAGGGGACTCTGCTGCCTGCGCACCCCGTGGACTAAAAATCACCAACTCCCAGGGGATGTGGACTTCGGGGATGGGGAGAAACTTAGGAAGGGGGAAAATTTCCTTTTTTTAAATGTAGCAAAACCAGGAGACCTGTGTACTGGTACCTTAGCCACTACACCACGGGAGCAGCTTGACCAGGCACCTCAGCAATGGCAACTTAATCCTTCCCTCAATCCAGAGGACAGCAACAGAGGTAGCGGTAATTCCCTTACACTATTCTATCCCTGTCGCTGTCAATGTTCTTGCTGTTGTAACAGCACAGTTAATACCACGCTTTTAATGCAGCGACATATTGATCTGGAACCATAGGGAGTTAAGGATGGTCATGCTGTATGTCAAAGCTGCAGTTTAAAGACTTTACTCCATGTCTGGCTAATTGAAATTGCCAACTAGCGGCACCTTCCCCTTACTTGCCATTCTGATTATGGATTCCCTAGGTGCCTTATCTAACTCCTCTCCCTGTGCTGTAGGTCTTTACCTCGGTACTGAGAGTGGCTCCAGAGCCCATCTGCAGGATGACCCACACACCCCATCCACTCTTTTTTCTTTTGGTGCCCCTGCACCTCCTTGACCTTGATTCCTTCCCTTTCACATGTTAAAATGTTAATGTATTCTTGTCTCGTATTCTGACATGGAACCTCTGTAAATGAGCTCTTAGCTCAAGGTTGTAATCTGAGATCTTTAATAAAAAATAAATAAACATATAACATAATCCCTCCTTCACACCCCGTCTCTCCTGAGCAGAGAGTAGACCAGTATGGCTATGTCCCAGTCATGGTGCTCATTGCAAAATGACTTCATCATGGCTGCTAAATCCAGGTTAGCCTCTGTCATAATGGCTTCCATGTCTGAAATTTTGTTCCCAAGACTCCTTGCATTAGTGCACATGGCCCTCCACACCTTCTTCGCCTCCTGCCTACTGCACTGCTCCTACATTCTATTCCTGTCTTGTTGTTCCCTGAAGTTCCCCAACTCACCTCTTCCCTTTTACCTTTATCATTCCTTGTCTCCTTCAATTTTCTGCCTTCACTTACCTGAGTAATACTCCCCTCTTCTTCTCTCTTGTCCTCATCCCTGCATTTCTGCACCCCTGCCTTAATGGAGTTTTCTCCCCTCAGGTCCTCCTTCCCTGACACTCTTTCATTGGAGAGAAGCAGTTATTGCGTCCTTTGGTTTTACTGCCTCCCCACTCTGGCTAGTTTAATTGCTCATCCAAGTAGCATTTAAACTTCTCACCAAGGACTGTGGTCCCCTCCCAGGAAGGATGCATGCCATCTCCCTTGTTAAGGCCATATCCTACCAGGCTGGTCTCCAGTCCCTGATGTAGCCAAAGCCCTCCTCCATGCACCATGCCTTCAATCGGTTGTTAAATGCCCTGTTGTGGAGTACCCTTGTCTCCCCCCAGCTATATACAGGTAACTCCTCAGAAAAAGCCACCATGCCTGCCACCTGCTTGCTTTTTTTTTAAACTTTATGTTTATTGTATATGAAAAAGAACATAGGCAATATGAATTTTCATAGTGCAAAGGCATAGAAAGCATTATACAGAAAGGGTATACCTATGAGTTAGGCACTTCTTTCCCTTTGTTACATTATTGGGGAGTATCTCTAAAATACAAAATAACAATGTCCTTAAAAGTTTCAAAATGGCCTTCTGCACCATTACCATGGACTAAAGTTCCAGAAAAGGTGTATGTCCAATAAGTCCCTGAGTGAAACACTCTTAAATAGGTCATAATGACCCCTCATTAGTCCATGTAAGAAGTGAATACATCCCAATAATAAAGTTGAATGACTCCCAGAGAAAAGTCCACTCAAAATGGTTCTTTTGAGGTCTTGCCCTGCTGCCCCATTCTCACTCATTCTCCTTATTATCTGCTTCCCATCTGCCCCCACCCTGGTTGCATTGCAACCCCCTCTACCCCAGCCCCCTCTCACTTGTCCCCTTTGGTTTCATTGCTACTCCTCCACTATTGCCCCCCACCCCTTTGCACTCCCCGGTGCACTCTCACTTGTCACCCCCTCTTCTGACTCCCCCTGGCCCCCCTCTTCCTTTCCATTCCCTCTATCCTTTCCCTTCTCATCCCAGTTGCCCCCCCGGTGGGGACCATGTCCTCTGCACTTACCTCCCGTCATAGACAACATCTTGCTCTATTCAGAGTGATTTCTCTCCTCCTCATGCTGTCTGGCAACATTCACCCCAACAAGGGCCCCACTCTAGCCAGCTCCACCTTCCCCCCACCTGCAGCTGGTCTCCGTATTGCTTCCATGAATATCTGCAGTCTCCTACAGAAGTTTACTGACTTACAAGGCTGGGTTGTCCTACATCAACCTGACATCTTAGCAATTATTGAAACGTGGCTCTCAGTCCACCCCTGACACTTTTATCTCTTTACCAGGCTATTCCCTATTCAAGGAAGACAGAGAAGGTAAGCATGGTGGTGAATGTGCCATTTATCTTCGGGACTCCCTCCAAGGACACCCCCAGCTGCTTCACGGTGCCCAAGCCCTCACCCTCAAAATCACCACTGGCACCTCCAGGGTCCCTCTACTTATTACCATGGTCTATATCCCTCCTTGACAACAGAATCTTGCTCTCCAATCCTTACTTGATCACCTCTCCTACCTACCCCCACAATGCTGAGCAAATCATATTGGGTGACCTTAATATCAATTTTCTCACCAGCTCTGCCTCACAGGCCAAAGATGCTATAGAAGCTCTTGACCCCACTCAACTGGTTACCCACCCCACCCAGATAAATCCCAATAAAGGGACTGCCACACTACTGGATATAGTCCTATCAAACAAACCCCACAAGATTACCCACACCATGTTGCTGTCCAATGCCCTCAGTGACCACTCCCCTATTATCTTCTCCTGGTCCTGCAAGACACAGAAACCTCCATCCAAAGTCGTTGTCTGGCTATGTATTCATCCTGGCAAACTGGATCAACTAAAAGGACATCTCACTCATGGTGACTGGTCCCCTATTAAGCTAGCTTCAGATATCGACACTGCTTTCAACTATTTTGTCCTCACCTTCAATACTGCTTGTGACCTTTTTGCTCCCCCCTCTAAACACTCTACTAAAGTACATGACTCCCCATGGGTCACCCCCTGCCTAATCCACCAAATGCAACTCAGGGACAACCTATGGCACACAGCCATAGAATCTGGAAAGCCCATAGATAGGCAGGCTTACCATACTGCAAGAAACAGATGTACGTGGGCCATCCGAAAAGCAAAAGCAGAATATTATAGAGCATCTCTTGCCTCTTTGTGAGGCTCATCCCGTAAATTCTGGGATAACATTAAAGAGCTATCCTGTAAATCCAAGTCCCTTCCCCCCTCAACAAAATGTCAATGGCTCAATTTCCACAGACCGCCCCAGTGCATCACAGACAGTCTTAACGCAGCCTTCTCCGACCTTAGTGCAGTGCTCCCCACCCAGTTTCTTCGATCCTGTCCCCCCTTCCTCCACACACCCTTCCACCCCCTCTTCTACTTTCATGCCCTCTCCCCTCATGAAGCCAGTGCCTACATCCTCAATGCCCTGAAGGGTACCAGCCACAGTAAAGACTCTACAGACCCAAAGCTTCTCTGCCTAGTCCTGGATGCTGTTCTCTCCCCCCCGACCAACCTTCTCAATCACTCCCTTTGCCTTAGTCAGTTTCCCGTCACCTGGAAAACTGCGGTCATCACTCCCATACACAAAAGTGGTGATCGTACCTCCCCCCAGAACTACAGGCCTATATCCATACTACCCTCTCACTCTAAGGCCTTAGAAAACATAGTAGCTGATCAGCTCAGTGACTTCCTCTCCTCTCACAACCTCCTCTGCCGGGAGCAACACGGCTTCCACCATGGGTATAGCACCACCACCGCCCTCATAGAATTCTCTAGTTACTTACACCTTGCCCTTGATAAGGGGCACCTTGCAGGTGCAGTCTTCATTGACCTCTCGAAAGCATTCAATACCGTCAGCCACCCCTTTCTCCTATCCTCCCTCCTTCAGCTAGGCTTCTCCCAGGGTGTCCATGCCTGGTTTTCCAGCTACCTCTCCTCCCTCTCACAGTGCATTAAGATTGACAGTACTCTCTCTGGTAACCTCCCTGTTCACTCAGGGGTCCCCCAGGGGTCTATCCTGGGGCCCCTACTCTTTAGCCTGTACCTAAATTCTCTCCCCAGTGCCTGTTCGGGAAATATTCTTCTCTATGCTGATGATGCAGTCCTTTTCTCCGCCCACGCTGACCCCATCCACCTTCAAACAGCCCTCCAAAACTCCTTCTTCCAGGCTGAAAGCTGGTTTACTGACCGTAGACTCATGCTTAACCTGAAGAAGACAAAGGTCATGCTCTTCACCCACCACCAAAATAAGCACAAAGGCTCCCCACTTAGTGTCCTATCTAGCCAACTTCTCCCCATCGACCAGGTGAGCTTCTTTAAATACCTTGGTGTGACGTTTGACACCACACTCTCTTTCCACGACCATATCCACACACTTTACTCTGCTGTTAACACACGTACTGGCCTACTCTATCATCACAGAAGTTGTCTTCCCCTGATGCCCTTATGCTGGCAGTTTCCTCCTCTGTACTGTACTATCCCTCATGGACTACAGACTCCTGATATATGATGCTGCGGACACCACTGCCCTCAATAGAATTAAACTCTCACTTAACAAGGCCTGCTGCTTACTCACAGGGTTCAACAGACAAACCCATACCTGCACTCTGTAATCCTTGGCAAATGTTCTTAACTTCGATGAGAGGCTACTTTAGCAGTCATGCCTCCTTGCCAAGAAAATCACTATTGGCCTTGCCCCCCCGGACTGGACACCATCATTCATGCCTCTCCCCCTGTGGCCAGCCCAGTGGTGCTGAGGGTTGAGGCACTGGACACCACACCTCGAGCCATGCCAGTGACCCAGGTTCGGAAACGAGCACGGGTGCTGGGGGTCGGCGGGGAGGGAGTAGGATTGAGCATCTGGAAAATAGCTCCCCTCTCTCTGGGGTGGGATCCAGGGGTATCCCAGCACAATAGTGGCCTCTGGTGGAGGCCGGAGGTACTACTGATGCTGGGAGCAAATTGGGGACACACACGGCTGACGTCTATGGATCTTTCTGTGCTGATATCATTGCACGGCTATGCGTGGGGGGGGTTAGCATGGAAAAAACACCTCGGCACACTACAGGATGGCCGGTCTGGTGGCGCCGCCTGGCTTCAAAACTCTGGATGCTCCCCCCCCCCCGGCTTCTGCGGTGGTTGTTGTGTACCCGCCGAGAAAAGAAGGACCACTGTGCAGGACCAGAAGGAAGAGGTAGAGCTTGGGGCTTGTGGTAGAGTGGGGCTGTGAGGTCAAGCCGGACTGGGGGGAACCATAGGTGAAAAAAAAAAAAAATTCATGCCTCTTCCCCCTCTCTCTTTCTCCACTCGAAGTTCCACTAAGCCCCCCCTTTTTGTGCCCAGAGTCAGGACCTCTCTTGCCCAGCGATGTTTTCACTACAGAGCCCTTCCTGGTATAATGCCCTCCTGGCAGCCATCTCCATTGAATGAAAGATTGGGCCCTTTACAACTTCCCTATGGCTACATCTGGTCAACTCCTGTAGCTGTAATTTCCTGTAGCAGAGACACCACCTTGGGGGCCGCCCCTAATATGTTACTTCTCTAATGTATGATACTATACTTCCTTGCTCTGACCACTATTGTTTCGTTATATAACAAGTGTTATAACCTTAACTACCACCCTGTGTAGGTATATCTTTCTTTTTTACCCTGAATTGTATATTCACTGTAGAGTCTCAATTTTCATAACTTTAGCTACCATCCTGTATAGGAATTTCTTTTTACCTTGTATTTTCATTTTCACTGTATTGCATGTTTTTTTGTCTTGTCCATATTCGTTTAATGTTCCATGATGTGGAGACTTTGTAAATGAGTCCCTGACTCAAAGGGTTGCAATTCCGATACCATTAAAATAAATAAATAAATAATAAAAGGAAATGTAACAGTTATGCAAGGCAAATGCCTGCCCCTCTGCAGTTAGTTCAACATATATACAGGGTAATCTTTAAATAGTTACATTACAGTGTAAGATATATATTAATATAGCATATACTTAACACCAAAACACTTGGCCATTTAAACAGCACAAACCATTCAGCAAATAAACACAAGCTGTGCTATAACAGTAAGTGTGAATGCCAACCAGAAATAATACCACAGAGGGTAAGCACCATGTGGAAAACAGCTTAAAATGTTATTTTAAACTGGTGAAGGCTAGGCAGACAGAAATGTTAACAATAAATATCAGTTTCCTTCACCAGCGATGTCTTCTTCAGTGCCCCTGATTGTGAAGTCAGCCTTAATTTTGAGCAGTCTCTTCCCCGCCTCATCTGGATCAGTAAATAGATAAGTCTTACTGGCATATACCATCCGAAGTTTAGAAGGGAATAAAAGAGCATGTGAAATTCCCAGTTGCTCCATTTCTGCTCACATAACATCAAAGGATTTTCTCCATTGCTGTGTTGCAAAAGAGAGGTCGGGAAAATAGAAAATACGAGTACCACCCAAGAGCTTGATTTGGCCCTTTTCTTTAGCTGCCCATAAGATCCATTTCTTCACCAGGGGTCCTGCTGTAATAATAAGGATGGCCCGAGGCATTCCCTCCTGTGCAGGGTGATGACATGGGTTGATTCAGTAGGCCCTGATAAGGGCATTCTCTTCCTGAAATCCAAGCATGGTGGCCAGAGTAGAAAGAACAAAGGCCATCAAGTCCGTGCCCTCACACTCCTCAGGTACTCTTAATAAATGGACATGAGACTGATGGGCCCCATTCTCCAGATGTTCCAGGTGAAGGCGCAAAAGTTTATTTCCCTGTACAAGACCAGCTGTCACAGTTACAGCTTTTTTGGCAAACGATTGTACCTGCTTTAAGGCAGAGGCCACTAGATCCAATTTAGTTTCCACTATGGTAACCCTTACAGTGAAACTAGCCACTTTTTTATCCATCTCTTTAAGGAACAAGTTCTTTAACTGCCCTCAACACCGTGCCAGTCGAGGGCTCTCCTTCAGCACCATGCTGCTGGCCTTGTTGCAGTATAGTTTTAGGATGACCCATGGCTCTGGGACAAAACTGATGGGAACAAGAAGAAATATAAAATTACCAAGCAGTCAGGCTGATAAAGAGCAATATCCACAGCGTTTCCACTGAAGTAAGAAAAATATGGTTTATAAATTTGAAGAATTGAGCTGCAATGTAGTGGAGCTCCTGTGGAAGACATCTGATTCAGTCAGCTGCTAGCCATATCCCCTGCATGCTATGTGCTTGTGTCCCCCTTCCCAGCTCCCTGAAGTTACCCTGTACTACTCTTACTGTCTCCCTTGCGAGGTCATTCATCCCCAGATAAAAAATGACCTCCAGTGTATTCACAATTCCTGCTGCCCTAGCAATCCTCTAGCTTTGCTTTCCATCCTTCCAAGCCGGAGCACCACTCAGGTATGTCACCTCCATATCTTTCCCCATCTCCCAAGTCTGTCCCCCTCAAAATAGAACCCCCCCACAAGCAGCTGTTTCCTACAAGGCTGGGGGTCTCTTCTTCCTTGGGGCCTCCGCTTCTGAGGTCCCCCACATCCTCCCCTCCCACTGTGTCAGGAACCTCCTCTCAGCAGCCGCCTCCCGTCACTATGGCAAAGGAGTTCTGCAGTAGGATAGCTGGAGGAACATGTACCCTTCCTGCCACCCCACCTCCTGGAGCGCACCAATTTCCATCTGCTCTGCTTCTACCTAGGCATCCTCTGGAGGAGCGGTGGCAGACTTGGTGGCCCCACGGTGGGAGCAGAATGTTCACTGTTCCCTTGTCAGTTCAGCCTTAAATCCAGCAATCTGTGTACCTCAGTCTCCAGAAGGTCTCCTGAAAGACTGCAACCCCATAGCAATTGCGCTGCATTATTCCCATGATGTACACTTTCTTTTGCCTAGTGTCTGTGCCAGCTTGGTTTACCCACCTACCACCTTCCTACTTCCTTTGTATTCCTACTTCTCCCTTTTGCTTCCCTGAAACTAGTTTGTTACTTTACCCTAGATAGCATGCCTCCTGCTTTCCTTTTCTTAACCCTCCTACCTGTTGCTACTTTTCCTGGAAGTCTACTGCCCCTTACACATTTTTATTGTGGATACTAGCTGTAGCTACCTGCCCCTTAGCAGGTTGTCACAGTATACTGTAAGTAGTTGTGTGTCTGCTCCTATCTTATTCCTGTGTCCTACCTACAGAGTCTCCTGTGGCCCTGCAGTCAACCTACAGAAGCCCTGCAGACCATCCTAAGGTACATGCTCCACTCCTGCTCTGTCCCATTCATGTACTGGGACACAAGAGTGATGGGACATACTGGTGAACTAGGAATTTATTCACATCTGAGCTGCTTCTGATGCTCCCCAATCTGCCTGCTGCTTCTTGTGTCCCACCTCTGGCCACCCAAAATGACCACACTTGCTGTTTCTTGTATGGAAATAAAAAACAAGTGTCAAAATCAGTTAGAAAGCTCCACATAAAGTAGAAACAGTGTGGTTTGGCTCCCCCCAACCCACTGGTGTGGCATCGTCTGCCAAAATCACAGTTACTCTTGGCTCATGGAAACGGGTCAGCAGGACTCTAGTTCTGCATTTATGGGGCAGGCTCTAGTCACCACCATTGCTTCAGACAGAATTTACGTCTAATTCAGGTTATGGCAACGAGCATAACAGTGGACTATTCTATGGTTTCAAACTCTCACAGAACAGAAGTTCTTTCTCCCATAGTCATTTTGGTGGGTCTAACTGAAGGGATGAATTTTCCATTAAAGAACCAGTCCCTGCTATGATAGGGCAGTTCTGGGGGTTCACTAGACTTTTATGTACCTCTGGTAGGACATAACTGGTGGGTCTTACTGAAAAATCGACTGATATATACTCTTTTTCTTTCTGAGATATCCATCCTTCCTCTCCTACTTCAACGAATTACCATTAGTTTCTGCTTTAAAATACTGTGCGGGATCGGCTGATAATGTCATTCAGTTGTCTAAGTACTTCTTTCTTATAATCATTAGTATTTATCACTACCACTGCCCCACCTTTGTCCGTCAGTTTTATAGTGATGCTTTTATTTTCCACAAGTCTGAGTGAGTGACGTGTTCCTTTTTGTTTGGCTGTTTGTTTTCTGAGTGATGATAGACAGCAGTTTGAAATCTTCCTCTCAGTGTAAGAAAGCTTATGCAATAGCAAATAGGCTATCATGGTATATTAGGTAGGACTTCACTAGCCAAAACAAGGTAAGGTAAAGATAAGGTACACTTTATTTACTGTATATGGCACCCAGTCCCAGGGGTCTGGGCACCTTAGAAGGTCAGAACAGGCAGGGTAGACACCAACAAGACACAACATCAAAGCTGTATAAGGGTTATACAAGCTACAAAGTTAAAATTATACAATAAATAAGCATTAATAAATAGTAATAATAAATAAACAATTTAAAATCAGCTGCAATTAATCTGGGAATGCCTCTAAAAAGATACGTTTTCAGATCCCTCTTAAATGCCTCCACTGACAGGGCCTTCCTCAAAGATCTGGGAAGTGAGTTCCAGAGGACCAGGCTGGCCACCTCAAATGCATGGTCACCCAAAGTTTTCAGCCTGGCCCTCAGAACCACAAGGAGCCCCCAGTGGAGGAGCGGAGGGAGCGGACTGGAATGGCAGGTTTAAGGAGGTCGTTCAGGTAGCCAAGGAGATGATCTTGCCTATACATGTCATTGGTTAGGCCATACCTGGAGTACTGTACACAGTTTAGGAACCCTCATCTGAAAAAAGGATAAGGAGAGGCTGGAAAATATCCAACAGGGGGCACAAAAATTATTCATGGTCAATAGGCTAGGACACATCCTGAAATAACAGGGAAACCTAAACATGTACTTAATGGACAGAAGGGAGATGAGGGACATGTCATGATAGAAACTTGAAAAAATATACAAGGACATAACGTAAACATCATTAATTTATTGAAGAAAAAGGCAAACAAGCACCAGGGGTCAAAACCTCAAACTACTGGGGGGGGGGGGTAATTTCAAGAAAGACATAAGGAAGCCTTTCTATACAAAAAAGGGTTGTGGATAGATGGAGCAAGCTGTGAAAAGATGTAAATAATGCCAGTACGATCTCGGGATTCAAAACCCAATGTGATAGCTAGAGGGGCTAATCAAAAGCAAGCAGAAGTCAAAAAGAGCTGGGAGCTTTGAAATGATTGTGTGAGCCTGAGTAGGTAAAATATGGCACACTTTGAACTCTAGTCTTTATCTGTCTTCAACCATCTGTGCATCTGTGTAACATCAGTTTATAGCTACAACCTTAGTTCTATGATTTATAATGCAAGTGTGTACAGTAAACTTAAGGAAAGCAATACTAATTAAATTGCTATAGATCTAGTAGCCCTTCTTTTGTAGTTATTCTAGCTGGATATGCAATGGTATTTTTTGATCTCTCCGCCTTTTCTTTTCATAGAATGGAGGCACTGTGGAGATTTACAATGACGGCTGCTGCAAGACTTGTAAGTGAACAAGCCTGCATCTAATGCTTGTTTGGCTTTGGTTCTGGATTGCTGTGCGATTAAAGTCAATTACTGGGAAATGAGGGAAGAAAAAAAGCATGCAGTATCCAAATCAAAAAACAAAACAAATTGTAATACATCGAAACAAACCCAGCTCAGAGTCCTTGCTTAATTGTGGCTGCTGATAAGTATGATTTTAACCTCATCGTTCTGGAGTATAACTGTATTTTAACTCAAAATGCAGTGGAAAATGTTTGAAACATTTATGTTTCATACTGAAACATGGTCTTAAAAATACTTATAGTTGTAAAGATATATGCTCTTGGTATTACATCCACAACAAATTATTTTTAATTCTATAATGGCAGGTGCCTTTTGAGTTTGACAAATATATTACTATTTTACCAAACAAAATAATAAACACATTTTTTTTCTCTTTGCTACCAGGGAAGTGTTTGAAATCCATAGAGAATATAACTGAGACTTTTACAATTATTGTGGTAAACTCTCTTGATGACAATGGTAGTTAAAGAACATAGAAAATGATAAAGGATCCAGATAAATTATAGCTTGTAGCAGCTTTCCTGTGGAAAGTGGGTGTGTGCCCTTTTTTAAAATCACATGTGCTTAATGAATTATATCTCAGATATTACCTATAGAATTATTAGTAATGCTGTCCCTGTAAATTGCTCTAAAGCTATAAAGAACAAGCGCCAGTGCTTTTTGGCTTTGCGACAGTTTTGGACTATAAGGCACACTGTAAAAGCGTTGTTATACTTCAGATACATCTGGTGATTTGGTCGCTCAGAATGCAGTGCACGCCCACCAAAATCAAATGCTATTTATTTTTTAATTGCCAAATGAATACAGAGTTTCAAACTAAAAGCATGTGCTGTTCTATAAAGCAACTACTTAAAAAAAGCTTGTTATTCCTGGCATTTTGTTCAAGCAAGTGATCTGTTAAAACAGCTTGATTTAATGCATGCAGAGTGAGTTCCTATTTTTAGCTCTTACCCTGCCACTATCAGTGAGAGGCGCCCAATTCACAAGTGCCATGGGAAATGTTTATCAACAGTGCTGTAGCTGTATTGTAACTTGATAGCTGATATCTCCAGTTGCTGATATCAGGTTTTGAGTTTTCATTGATGTTACTGTTGCTATAGTAACAGTTGTACAACTTAATTTTTTTAAAAGTCAAAATAAAGTTAAAACCTGAAATTATGACAGGAAACACCTGGCAGGGTAAGACATAAAATATTATAATGTGTGAAAAATGTTCTTTTTTTTAAACAAAACACTGATACTCCCTAATAATTCTGCCAGGTTCTGGACTGGGTATATTACCCTTTACCATTAGCCCAGTAGCCCCAACTGATAGTTATGATTGTGAAAAAGGTACTATTTCCATTATTGTATTTCATTTTTATGTGTGTGTGTGTGTGTGTGTGTGCTGGGAATTGTTTAAAGTATGTTTAATTTAAATGTTTTCTTACAGATGCAGTGGAATTATTTTTACTTGAAATATATGGTTATGTTTTAATATGTTTTGTTTGATGTGGAGGGTAGCATGTGAAACCCAGGTCACTGGTGAATCTAATAAAAGAAGGCATAATCCTTTACACTTTTTCCCCCCATGCCTTGGATGGCCTCCATCTGCCTGGACCCCCCGGCCCCGTCACCCCCATGTCCACCTGGACTTACCGGTGGCACGTACCCCCAGGGCTTGCCCCCACTGGTGGGGTCAGTGGGGTCTCCCAATCCATCGATGTGAACCGGATCCAGTAGTTGGACTGGTGAGCCCAGCTAGTCGGGTGCGGGGCCTGCGAGGATCCATGCACCATCCTGCCAACCAGGATTTTTTCCTGTTTTTCTTTCCCTAGAGGGGTGCGCCATGCTATGATGCCATGACGCATGACCTGTACACCCACGTGCCATGCCTTGGCATCTGACCATCCCTCTGCTCATTCTGTTGCAGTCTCATGTGTCTTTCCCCCAGCTTACCGCTAGGCACCAGGCAAACACTGGGCTTTGCAATCCCTCCCCCCAGAGGAGGAGAGCGGTCCCCTGGACATTCGATCCCCTCCCCCCAGCCAGCCCTCTGATGACCTGAGTTTGCTACTGAACTCGGGTCATCAGTGTCACCATCGGTAGTGCCACCACTGTGCCGATAAGCCAGCAGAATCCTTTACACTTTTTTTCCCCCATGCCTTGGATGGCCTCCATCTGCCTGGACTCCCCAGCCCCGTCACCCCCATGTCCACCTGGACTTACCGCTGGCAAGTACCCCCAGGGCTTGCCCCCACTGGTGGGGTCAGTGGGGTCCCCCAATCCATCGCTGTGAACCGGATGCAGTAGTTGGACTGGTGAGCCCAGCTAGTTGGGTGCGGGACCTGCGAGGATCCATGCACCATCCTGCCAACCATGATTTTTTCCTGCATTTCTTTCCCTAGAGGGGTGCGCCATGCTATGACGCCATGATGCATGACCTGTGCACCCACGTGCCATGCCTTGGCAT
The DNA here is from genome assembly GCA_016271365.2 of Neoceratodus forsteri. NCBI lineage: Eukaryota > Metazoa > Chordata > Ceratodontiformes > Ceratodontidae > Neoceratodus > Neoceratodus forsteri. Next base: position 1,115,562,778 of record CM028131.1, read on the forward strand.
CTGACCATCCCTCTGCTCATTCTGTCGCAGTCCCGGGTGTCTTTCTCCCAGCTTACTGCTAGGCACCAGGCGAACACTGGGCTTTGCAATCCCTCCCCCCAGAGGAGGAGAGCAGTCCTCTGGACGTTTGATCCCCCCCCTGGCCAGCCCTCTGATGACCTGAGTTTGCTGCTGAACTCGGGTCATCAGTGTCACCAACTGTAGTGCCACCACTGTGCCGATAAGCCAGCAGAATCCTTTACACTTGTTTTCATTTTAGAAACTGTTAGCTGATGTTAAAAAAAAAAAATAGAAATTTCTGTTTCTTAACATTACAACAATTTCTTGCCCATTCCCTCTAGAACGGGCAGCAATCTATTTTCAAAACCTCCAAATAAAACAAACAAAAAGTCTTAAAGAGAGACCATCAACCTCAGATAGAGAAGCTCTGTGCCCTCCTATCTGAAGCAACAGTCTTAACAGTGCCATTTTTTTGTCCCCTAAACAAATCATTACATTTTGAGTTTACTTTTTTCTAAATAACGTGTTTCAATTTTAAAACCATTTCTGTCCTGCCAGACAGATGGAATGTGGTTCATTAGTTGTGATGAATGAATCCCTGGTGCCAGACTATAATCAATACTGCTTCCAAATTATTTTTAAAAAGAAAGTAATTTTTTATATTAAAGGGACACTGTCAACCCATTTTTCATCATATTATTTCTAGTTAAAAACCTACATTTTATGATTGATTAACTTCTTTAAAATTCACTGATGTTGCTGTTTGTTTTGTCTGTCTCGTTTAGTAGAATTGAAGTGCATGTTAATGTATATTTATACACAACCTCATTTTGTTTACAATCCTGGATCTGTTCTTACTGCATACTTCCAGAGCATTAGAAACACATCCAAACATCATGAGGGGCCAGACTGTGTTGTGAGTGTTCCCAAGTCCAGGAAAGATGCAGTTGGAGCTGATCAAGGAATGTAAACAAACCTGTGTTTGTGTGGTAACACCAGTATGGTGGGCAGTCTGATTTTCACTTTTTTAAGGAAAAAAAGTGTCAGAAGCAAACTACCAGCTACATCAGCAATCTTTACAGAATGTTGGCAATCATTAAATGTGTTTCTTAAACTAGGGACACTTTGAGACCTAAGTGGGTTGATAGTGTCTCTTTAAACACATAATTAAATGCTGTGTTAAGGGGACAGCCAGCATCCTCATTTAATTTGAAAGTGCACAAACCTACAGCTTAGCTGATGAATGGGTGTCCCTTAAGTGAATTTAAAAAAATGTGAATTGCAAATCTTATGATACAGAGCCACATGTCACAAAAGAGTTGCACCATTTCTGTGTCAGCTTTGGAAAGTCACAGCTACTGTACCATCTCACTTTTAAAAATGTCATAATTCATGAAATAAAATTGTAGGGCTTGTCCAAGTTTGTAACTTACACACAGTAAAGTGGAAGTATTTCCATTTTAATGTTTTAAATAACATGGTGGCAGAAGCCTCTCTGCCAAATCCTAAAATGGAGAACTTCCACTGGTAGAGGAAGGGACTCTTTCATGTCTTTTCCTCCAAAGGGTGGTCATTAACACTGCATTGTTCTACTGAAAAAAGGATAGTGGATTATCTCGAAACCAGTGGCTTTCAAGATCGGAGGCAACATGGATTCACTACAGGAAGGTCATGTCAGACAAATATTGTGGATTTCTTTCACTGGGTGACCAGGGAGGTGGATCAGGGAGGTGGATTAGGGTGGAGCCGTGGACATGGCCAACCTAGAGTTTACTAAGGCCTTCAACACCGTTCTACATTGAAGACTCATAAACAAGCTGAGCTGTCTGGGAGTGGGTATAAAGGTGGTAATCTGGAAAAGTTATTGGTTGGAGAATAGAAGGCAGAGGTTCGTGATAAATGGAGGTAACTCCGAGGAAGGGAGAGTGACCAGCAGGGTGCCACAAGGATCGGTACTGGGTCCGGTCATCTTTACCATCTTTATTAGTGACATTGCAGAGGGGCTGAAAGGGAAGGTGTGCCTTTTTGCTGATGGCACAAAGATCTGTAACAGGGTAGACATTCCAGGAAGGGTGGAATGAATGATCAGTGATCTAAGAAAACTGGAAGAGTAGTCAAAAGTGTGGCAACTGAGATTTAATGCGAAGAAGTGCAAGGTCATGCACTTGGGGTACAGAAACCCATGGGCAGAGTACATGATGGGGAGGGGGGGTGGTACTGATGACATCTAAGCAGGAAAGGGACCTAGGAGTAATCATTTCTGATACTCTCAAGGTTTTCCAAACAGAATGTCAGGGCAGTGGTGAGAGCTATGGGGATGCTGGGGTGCATAGGGAGGGGCATCACCAGCAGGAAGAGGGAGGTAATTATGCCATTGTATTAAACATTAGTGAAACCTCACCTGGAGTATAGTTTTGGAGGCCACAGCTCTGTAAGAACATAGAAAGAATAGAGGCAGTCCAGAGAAAAGCAACTAAAATGGTGCTGGGCCTACATCAGAAGTGTTATGAGGAGAGCCTAAAGGACATCAATATGTAACCTTAGGGGTAAGGAGGGAGAGAGGAGCTATGATAGAGACTTTCGAATACCACACGAGTATAAATAGGATACAAGAGGAAATAATTTTTCAGAAAAAAAGATGCTCAAGAACAAGGAGACATGCTATGAAGCTGGAAGGGGGTAAATTCAGGGGAAATGTTAGAAAGTACTTCTTCACAGAAAGAGCAGTGGATGCCTGGAATAGGCTTCAAGCAGAGGTGGTCAAAGCAAAAACTGAAGTGGGTTTCAAGAATGCATGGGACAAACATAAAGGAATTTTATTAGTTTAAAATAGGTGGCAAAGCCGGAGATCAAGTAGGTTCTGCAGTATTACATTAGGTAGGGAAAATGGGTAGACTGGGTGAGCCAAGCAACCTTTATCTGCCAACAATTTCTATGTAATTCTATGTGATCATAAGGTCTGTTTATTAATGGCGTTCACCAAAAAAATCACAACAATTGAGTGTCTGAGTGTATACAGTAGTAACATAATGATTTAAGTTTGGAAGAGACTACAGATCCATCAGGACCACAACTCTCCTGCTTTATAATCAGGATTAGTAATCATGCTGTGCAAATGTACTAATATATAGGCATATGCCCCCCTCATATTAGAAGGGATCCTTATAAATTGACCAACTTATGCCAAGAAAGCAGAAAACTGTCCAGGCTTTGCCAGCCGATTGGCATGGTTGCTGTTTGCAGTGCCAGCGGCTCATGTTCAGAAACAATCCTGGGACACAGAAGGATGGGCAGTGGGAGAAGGCTTGAAAATCACCTCATCTAGGGTGAAAAAGTGTCTGTTCCCACTGTGCCGGCACCACTTTAGATGTCAAAGGTGGTACAACAGGTGGGATAGCATGGGAGGGCAGAAATGCAGTTCTGCCCCCACTGCATGCACCTGTTGCTTATAAGCTGCAGTGCACATTGTGGCCAACATCTAGATGTGTGAAAAAAAACAAAACAAAGAAATGTCTGTCTGACAGGATGAAGCATTCCCAGGCACTCATGAGTCCTGCACCCTCTAACCACCCAGCATGGAAGACTGTCCCTTGGCTCCATCTTCTGGTGGGGGTGGTACCTGAAGTCCCCATTGTGGAGTGAAAAGTCCATAAGAGGTAAACAGCTTGATTCCTGGGGCTTGGGTAGAGGCAACATGTCTGAGAGGTGGTTGACAAGGGAGGACTGAAGGTGGTCATGTTCATGGATGAGTAAAAAGTGTAATCACTACACTAAATCTAAGCTCGCAGGAGTCCGGCTAGCCCCCGCAAGTTGTTCAGGTCCTCCAGAAGTTTGTCCCCATCCTGAAGTGAGTGCAACACCCTGGACATCTTAGTGTTCTTATCAAACTTTATCGGCCTGCTAGAGACCCCAGTTTCCAGATCATTAATAAAAATGTTGAACAGCAGTGAGTCCAGCACCAACCCCTGAGGGATGCTGCTAAGTACCCCTCTTCACTTGGAGTAATGTCTGTCCATCACAACCCTCTGCTTCCTGCCTTCAAGCCAGTTAGCAATCCATCTATTGCAGTCCTTGTGTATAGCTCACTGATGTACTTTATCCAGAAGCTTTCCATGCACCAGTATCAAAGGCCTTGCCGAGGCCCAGATATACAACATCTATGACTCTACCTTTCTCCACATTCCTGGTCACTCCCTCAGAGAAGGTAATCAGACTGGTTTGCTATTTTCCGCTAGTCATTAAAGCCATACTGAAAGGGAACAAGAACCTTGACCTCAAGTGCCACATGATTCTATTCTTCATGATAATGGCTTCCAAGACTTAGCCCAGCACTGATATCGGGCTAACCATCCCATAGTTGCCTGAATCTCACCTTGTACCCTTCTGAAGGATAAGGAATCACATCACCCACATTCAAGTCCTTCACACCACACCTGTCTTAACAGACACACACTGGTATGATAAAATTACAGAATTTCAGAGAATCTGGTATGTTTTAGCAAAGAAGTACATATACAGTTCATGGAGTTTGCAATAAGTCAATTCCTATTATTTTCTTTTTGTTTAATTTAATTTGCTGTGTGTTTTCATATAGCTTTTTGTCATTCTATATATTAATACCCATAACCAATGCTAGACACAAATCCTTGTGAATCCAGAAATTAAACTAGAAGTTCCAGAATTCTGAGTTTTCATTCAGTTAAAATCATTTAAACAGCTGCAGAAAATGAGAAAATATTGTTTTATAAGAAGAAATAGCTGACAGGTCTGAATATTGAGCAGATATCATTTGCCAGAACTGAAAGTTCCAATGCCCTAATGATAGTCACATTAGTAACTTGCAAATATGAATCTACAATAATTAAATATGCAGATTGAAGTTCTGAATGCTTTTCTTTGTGACCTCAAGGTTCTTTTTATAAATACCAGACCATGCATCACTACTAATCCTCTTTGAATAATTTGTATTGCTCACTAGATGGAGCTTAAGGAACAGATATCCACTAAAATAAAACATTTAGAACCACCAACTTCATAACAATTGTATTTAAGTCTGTATTCTAGGTTTTACTGATGTTTTCCTTCTACTTGGCCCTTTTTTAATGTTTTGCATAAACTGCCATTTTCTTAACTGTGTATTTCAAAAACATACTTTTTTGTCAACAGCTGACTTCAGCATTGCTATGTTTTTGATATCCAAGTCCACTGATATGGGAAGGAATGTTACTGTATGTACTAGAAAGTGCAATATATGGCTTTTTTCAATTCTGTTTCTCTCTCATGGTCCATCAGGCAGGACTTCCTTCGGCAACCACCAGTGCCACTGTCTCATCCTTGGAGCTCCTCCTTGCTGGAACTCCCCATGGACCTCAGGGCACATGTGTTTCACTCCTGCATTACTCCCTTGGTTTGCCCCCTGAGGTGGGGTCCTGACTTTAGCTCCTAGGAAGCTTCCTCTATGAAATCTGGCTGCCCATGCAGGAAGTTCTCCTGAGGCTTCCTGGAGGTTTCCGAGGGAGAAGCCTGAATGGACAAGGGGGGGGGGGCCGCGGCAGTGTGTCATCTGTCCACCTGGAGGCTGTTTCCCCCTTTTTTTGTCCCATCCACTAAGAATATGCCATGCACCATCATGTACTGGCACTCCTGAAACACCAGTGTGTGCTGGCTCCTTTCCCCATTGCACACTGCAGGCTACTGAGACTACATTGCTACCTGTGGTCCCCAAGGTGATGGCACTGCAGTGGGATGAACATCCCTCCCTCCATGGAGTGCGTCCTCTTGGAAGCTCAATCCTCCTCCCCCTACCAGCCTTCAGATGATCCAGGCTCTGGGCACGAACCCAGGTTACCAGGAAACATACCTTATCCTGTGCTGACTGGTAGGTTCCAGCAAAGCTTTTTATGTGGAGTACATAGATCAGCTTACAAAAAATCATTTGTAAATACTGAGAAAGACAACTGATTGTTTTAAACATCAATCACTGGCAAATTGTAACCACTGACATTTTTTTTTACAAAAGAACACATTACAGTGCATATTTTCTCTGCAAAAGAAAAAATATTCTTTGTCAAGAGGGCGACCTATATGCAGTTACAGCTTTATCCAGCAATACACATTTTATAAGAAATTGGTTGCATTACTATGTGTATAGCGTTACTGCTGTTTCATTGTCTCCCTTCCTGACTGGTCAATGTTGGCATCATGGTTTTATATTACCATTGTTTGAAAATACAGCAATTAAAACTCTACCTGGGTTCAAACTATTTTATATTATGCTCTATATTTCACAGTTTTTAGATGTCGCATTTGTTTCTCCTTAATATGGATTCTAGAGTGGATATTCTATAATGTGTGCAATCACTCTAAATAGAAATTGCATTTAACAGTTTTAATGGCTACTTTTGTGCAACTTGAATCAGTCCTGGGACAGGCCCTCTTAAACATCTTCATCTGTGACATCAGAATAGGGATACAGGGCAAGATATGCTTTTTTGGGTTTTACCATGCCGCAGCAACAGCTGCTATGGCGACATCCCCGACAGCAACAGCTGCATTGCCGAGTGTCGGCAATGCAGTGTTGGGAATGCCTCCTGTTTCCAGTGGGGGCTGTGCCCCCGAACCCCCTCCAGTCTCTAGGATTCCCACTCAGAGTCAGAGTTGGACCGGAGGGGGGGGGACACCCTGCGAGGCAATCCCCTGGGCATGCGGAGACCATCACAGTGACAGGCAGCTTTTGGCCAAATCCTGTTGCTGTGGTGGTCTTCGCTGTCGGGGTTTCAATGAGGCGTTGGTATATGGCTTTTTTGTATGTGATGCTTAGATTTGAGGCCAAGTGGATAGTGAGGATGGGGTCAGGTTTATAAATGACCAGGGTAGGTTTGAGAGAGAAACAGTCAGAAACATTGCAGTTAAAATGTAACAAGAAAAAGTGCAAGACTGTGCACGTGGGGTAAAAAAAAGGGGTAAACTAAATCCAGAATAGGCGAGATAGTAGTACAAAGCACAACAGAGAGGGACTTTTTTCAGTCTGTTTTTTTTTCATCAGATCTGACAGGTGGCCCACATCTGACTGCCACTTTGCCCAACCATCTGCCATCCAGAGGCACTTACACCAACCTCCAAGTTCCCACATGGCTTGCCCCCCATGATGGGGCCCTACAGGGAGTGTGCTTTTACAGAAGGGAGCAGGATCCTGTCCAGGGTGGGCTTCTGGTCAATGATGCATGGCCTATAAGAGGCCAGACCTCATACTGCTGCTGCAGTAGTTTTTCATCCATTTTTCTCCCCTGTGGACAGCAAACATTCAGTGATGTGGCATGCATGCATAGTTGCACACAGTATGCATTGAACTCTACATCATTCCTAAGCCCCTGAGGCATTCTCCACATGTGTTGCCACCTAGCATACACTGTGTGGCAGCCAAGCAATGGAGAATACATAGAACCATAGAACAAAGAAAGTGATGGCAGAAGGGGACCTCCAGATCCATCTAGTCTTCCCAAAAGCTTACCCTCCTCCCCTAACTGCTATTCAGCGTTATGATTCTTTTGTACCTATCCAAAGCCTTTTTGAATGTTCCAACTGTTTTTGCTTCCATCACCTCAGATAGCAGGCAGTTCTATGCATCCACCGCCCTCTCTGTAAAGCAGAACTTTCTTGCATCGTCCCTAAATTTGTCCCATTCTATCTTCACGCTGTGACCTCTGGTTCTTGAGTGACTCATCAACTGAAAAAGGTCCTGAACCTGTACCTTGTTTATTCCCTTCACATATTTGAATGTTTATATTATATCTCCCCTATCTCTCCATTGTTCAAGGGAATACATGTTGAGTTCTTGCAGTCGCTACTCTTAGTTTTTCTCGTGGAGTCCCTGTATCATTTTTGTAGCTTTCCTTTGCACTGTCTCAAGTTTGTCTATATCCTTTTTGAGGTGTGGTCTCCAGAACTGTACAACATACTTCAGATGCGATCTCGCCAAAGATCTGTAAAGTGGCATGATAACCTCTCTTTTTCTGCTAGTAATTCCCCTCCCTATGCAGCCCAGCACTCCATTTGCCTTAACTGCTGCTTTCTCGCATTGTTTGGATGCTTTCAGATCATGTGCTATGTTTACTCCCAGATCTCTTTCCTGCTTTGTTGCCTCTAATTTGACTCCTCCTAGAAGGTATTCTGCATCTGGATTACTCTTCCCTATGTGCAAGATTTTGCACTTTTTGGCACTGAAATTCAGTTGCCATGTGTGTGATCAACTTTCCAGCTTTCTAAGGTCAGCTCTCATCCTTTCCACTCCACCAGGAGTGTCCACCCTATTGCATAACTTTGTGTCATCTGGGAAAAGACTCACTTTGCCTTCCAGATCTTCGGATACTGTATGTCACTGATAAAAATATTGAATAGGATGGGGCCCAGTACCAGTTCCTGGGGTACCCCACTAGTCATCTCTCTTTCTTCCGATAGGGAGCTATTTTCCACTAACCTCTGTATCCTTCCTTTTATCCAACTCCCAATACAGTCTACAACCTTTTGACCCACCCCCATGCTGCCCAGTTTATTTTATTTTATTTTTTTTATTTAGTTGTTTAACCAGGTATAGCACACATATTTAATAACCTTCTGTGTGGGACCAAATCAAAGACTTTGCTGAAGTCTAGGTAAATCATGTCCACAGCACCGCCCTGGTCCACTATTTGGGTCACCCAGTTGAAGAAGTCAATAAGATTTGTCTGGCATGACCTCCCAGCAGTGAACCCATGCTGCCATTGGTCTAATCTTCCATTATCTTCAAGAAAGGATACAATTCTCTCCTTGAGTAGAGCTTCCATTGTTTTGCCCACAATTGAGGTGAGGCTAACTGGACAGTAGTTGCCAGTACTCTCTTTGCTACCATTTTTGTGAAGTGGGACAACTGTGGCCTTCCTCCAGTCCTTTGGTACCTCTCCATGTTCCAGTGATAGGTTGAATAGCCTGGTCAGGGAAGCTGCCAGTTCCTTCTTTAGCTCTCTCAGTAATCTTGGATGAACATCATCCGGTCCCATAGCCTTGTTTATCTTGAGCTTTTCTAGTTCCTTCAGGACTCTTTCTTCTGTAAAAGGTTGCATAACAATTCTGCTGCTGCTTGTACTTTTTCTGGCATGGTGGTCTCTCCCTTCCTTCTTTAGTGAAAACCAAGCAAAACATCTGTTGAGGATTTTGTCTTTTTATCATCCTCCACATGCCCGCCAGCTTCCCTTGTACATCTGACTATGTCTCCACTCTTCTTCCTTTTATCGCTGACATATTTGAAGAAGGTTTTGTCTCCCTTTTTGCCCTTCTGGCTATCCTCTCCTCAGTTGCTTCTTTGGCCTCTCTGATTAGCTTGCCTGCTTCCTTTTGTTTTTTTTGCAATTAACTTTATTTTAGCTTAACACAAACGTAATCCAACATTATCATGAGTAGTCATACAGCAGAAACAATACATACATAAAAAATATAAAATAAGGAAAATTAGCTAAACCAACATAAGAAAACAATACAAAAGCACCCCCCCACCCCACCCTCACATGACAGATACCCTACTGACCCTATATAAAATAACAGCCCGAAATATGGTCATAATAGTTCTATGCCAGTAAATTTGAAATACCATTACAGGAGGAAAGGATGGAGACATGGCAAAAATCCAAAATTAATAACCAAGTAAAGACAATGTTATAGAGGGGGAGGGAGGGGAGACACATCAGAAGAAATATTGCCGGGAGAATACTAAACATATCATAGGAAAGGGGATAGAAGTTAAAAAACCAGTGAGAAAATAAGTCAGGACGATTAACCTATCCTGGGGGGTAAAGTTTATCTAATAGGATGTAGTTACCCCGGGGGCCTTCTGTAAAAGACCGATGGGAGCGAAGGAAAAATGAGCAGTTGAGCTTAGCCTTAATATCCAAATTTACTTCTAAGGCTTGACAAAAAGCCACCCCAGCACTTATGAAACTTCTCACTAGTTTGAAAAAACCAGGTTACACATCTCTCCGCATTTAGAGCATGAAGAAACTCATCCCGCCATTCCTTAAATGAAAGTTCCCATTTATTCTGCCAATGCCGAAGTATTAACAGTTTAGTAACCATAGCAACCATGGCTACATGTGCCTTTTGTACAAGGGTAGGGATCGGGCGTACATCCCTAACAGACACGTATCTTCATTAAAAAGCTGAGATATTGAAATAAGGAGCCACCCACTGCCTGACCGAGTTCCATAGCTTAACAATTTTGGGGCATGCCCAGAGCTTATGATGTAAAGTAGTGAGTTCACACCCACAATCTCCACACTCAGGCGAAGGTAATTTATGGATCCAAAATAACTTGGAGGGCGTAAAATATAAATTATGTAGAATGTTAAATTGGATATTCCTTAGACGATCCTGTTTAATAAGGGAATAAATTTCAATCCAAATCCTTTCCCAGGTTTAACTGTCCAGCCTTTATTATAATTGTTTTCCCAATAGTAGGCTATGGGGGTGCACTTGGACGTCACACAAGACAGGATTGTCTTATACAGCTTAGTTATTGCTTTCCGGTCCTTGCCTACTTCCCACAGGCTTTCTAGCATGGCTGCAGCTCCCTCAGACCATGGAGGCTTCCCCAAAAAAAGATGTATACATTGGCGAATCTGGTACAACCGAAACAGACCTTTGTGAGCTACCCCAAGTTTTGAAGCCAATGCAGAAATAGGCAAAGGGAATCACCCAAAACAAAGCTTGCTAGACGTGAGTTTGGTAGAATGCTTGCCTGGAAAGGTGCCTAATTGGAAGTTTGCCTATCTGTAGGTTTGGGTTATTCAGAAGAGGTTGCCTCAGGTCTCTTAAGTTAGATTTTTAGAGTAAGGAACAAAGTTGCTGTAAAGCCCATCATGTCCCTGCCTAACGAGGAACTCCTCATCTCAATGGGATCTTGGACCATGGGTATATAACAAGGACCTCTAGGTCCAGCTTGTGGTTGCCAGCAACTGGTCCAAAACCAGCCAAGAAGGAGAACCGGTACAGACTCCGCGCGCACATAACCAGAACAGAAATCGATTAGCATGAATAGCTAGATAGTAAACATAAAAATCGGATAATTGGAGTCTCCCCAGCACCTTAGAGCGGGTAAGCTTTGCATACGCTCAATGTGGGGCTTTGCCCATCCAGAAAAAATCAGAGCAGATTCTACAAAGGGGCATAAAGAAAGACTTGGACAGATAGATATTAAGATTATGTAAGGCATAGAAAAATCTGGGTAAAATTACCATTTTAAGAGTGTTAGCCCAGCCCCAGAAAGACAGTGGTAGCTTATTCCATCTCTCCAGGTTTTCCTTAATAGTTTTTAATAATGGGGTTAAATTGAGGTCTGTGAGCTTAGTAAAGTCTCTAGATATTTTAATGCTGAGATATACTAAATAGTCATTTTCCCACTGTAAACCCAAGGAAGAACACCAATCCTTCAACAAGAAAGGAGATAACGAATACACTATAGTTTTTTTTCTGTTGAGCTTATAGCCTGAAAACAGACTAACGTAGGAAATAGTTTGTAAGACACGAGGGAGAGATTCCCTACTATTCTCTATATGAATGAATAAATCATCAGCAAAAGGGATAATTTGCATTCAAGGCGCTCCAAGTGAATACCCGTATTGCCTTGTCTAGATTGAGAACTCTAGCTAAAGGCTCTATACACAAATTAAATAGAAAGCGGAGAGGGGCAGCCTGACGGGTGCCACGACTTAGGAAATGCATTCGATGTAAGGTTGTTACATTGAATTCTAGCTGACGGACAGGAGTATAGGATACGAATCTGGTTAATAAAGTGTGAAAACCGAACTTCTGCAAACATGAACATGTAATGCCACTCCACTCTATTGAAGGCTTTTTCTGCATCCAGGGACACCAGAGTTCAGGAGCCCTGGACACAGAAATTAGGTAAAATATCTTTCTAAAATGATCCGCTGAGGAACGTCCTGCAATGAACCCTGCCTGCTCAGGACTTAGCAGACCCTCCCACAGGCCTGCTTCCTTTTGTTTCTCCTTGTATGCTTCCATGTTCTTTTCACAACCCATCTCCTTGTATTTTTTGAAGGCAGTTCACTTCTCCCTGATCTTGGTGGCCAAGTACTTTGAAAACCAGAGGGGTTTCCTTCTTTTCTTTGCTTTGCTGGCTTTTCATTTACACTGGCTACAGACATCCAGTAAAGCTTTTTTGATAATGGCCTAGTACTCATCTACTCCCCCCAACTGAGTTAATTGACTAGACTCTACATGAGCTCCTTTTTCATTCTGGTGAAATCTGCTTGCCTTAAGTCCAGTATTTTAGTTTTGTAGTATCTGGCTTCTTTTTCTGTTTTTATTTGGAACCATACCATGTGGTATCACTGGACCCCAGGTGGTCTTCAGCTTCTACCCCAGAGATGTTATCACCATTGGTGAGTAACAGGTCAAGGAGGGCATCCCCCTAGTGGGTTCCTTCAGGAGTTGCTTCAGATCCGAGAGATGTAGAGTCTCAAGGAAGTCTTTGCTCCAGGAAGAGGCTGCTGTATGGGTGCTACAATTAATATTGGGTAAATTAAACTCACTGACCACTACCATTTCCCTTTTAGCACTCATTTTGTGTACGTTTTCTATGATCTCTTGTCCCCCTTTGTCCCAGTCGCTGGGGGTCTGTACACCACCCCCACCTGAGTGGCCGCCCCCTACTGGGTCCCAGTGTAACACAAAGTGTTTCGGCTTCAGAGTGTCATGGGTCCTTGTAGCTTTTATCCCTTCCTTTACATATATTGCAACCCCACCCCCTTTTTTGCCAGATCTGTCTTTTCAAAAAAGGCAGTATCCTGGAATAGTTACTTCCCAGTCATGTTGTTCGTTGAGCCAGGTCTCTGTAATGGAGACCCAGTCAGGATCTGCCTCTGTGATAATAGTCTTGAGGTCAGCTATTTTATTTGCTAGACTTTGTGCTTTCATATACATTGCTTTCCAAGTTTGACTAGCCCCTTTTTTCAAGTTCAGCCCATCATTAGATCCTGTTTTTCCATTTTCCCCATAGCTCCTCCTTACTGGATGACTCCTTTATTCTTTGATTATTGCCCCAAGTTGGGAGAGTTTTTGGAGAGAGGCAGCAGTTACTTTTATTGCTGACACCCTCTCCCCATAGCTTAGTTTAAACTCTCCACTGAGACATCAGACTTTTGATCCAGTGCCTGCACACCCTCCGTAGTGAGGTGCAAGCCATATTTGAAGAGACCTCTGTCCCAAAAGTCCCTCTAGTTTCCAATGAAGAGGTGCCTTTCTCTAGCACCAGTTTGCCGCCATGCATTCAGCTCTTCTATTTCATCCTTATGTATTTGTTGTGTACTGCCCCCTCTCTTCCATTATGGGAGGACCTCTGAGAATGCAATGATTGGCAAGTGTGTGGTTAATCTATCCCCCAGTTGAGATAGGTGCATTTTTGTCTCTTCAACTGTTTGTTCTGCCAGATCATTACTACCTAGGTGGATGAAAATGCCTGCAGTTTCCCTCTCTTGTGTATTAGCCTGACTATTCAGTCAGAATCTCTTTTTGCCAAGGCTCCTGGAAGACACTTCACTGCCACACTAGTTTCAGGGTGGTGAGTTAGGTGTGATTCCACTCCTTGGATCATGGAATCACCTACAATGAGAATTTTTCATTTTCACGTGCTGCTTGTTAACTTTGGTGTATCACCAATGCATTTATTTGAAGGGGGATTCAATTGATGGTTATTTGGGATGGCCATGCTCCATTTTTCTGTTGTATGGGCTAAAGGTGTAAATCGGTTAATCATCTGGATGGGTGTGTCCTGGTTTTAAGGCTGCGGTTGTGTGTTGAGGAACCTGCCCCTGCCCCTTTTTATCATCTGCCATTCTCCTGTACCAGGGGGACTCCAACAGCATGGGGTGTTACCCTGGTGGAGATGGTATGGCAAATGAGGGTCAATGGGCATGCAGTTCTCCAGCAGGTGTTGAAGATGTGCTATATGGTTCCAGGCCTCCCTGAGCTGGGTTTTTAGTTGTTCTATAGTTTGGCATGTGGGACAATTCCCTAGTGACTATATGCATGCCCTGTGAAAGGATGCCCCACACCACTGGCAGTTGACTATGTCCATAGTCATCAAGAGTGTGGACGAAAAGAAAGATTTTGGCCATGAGCATGGGGGATGATGATTAGTACGTAAGTGTGGACAAAAGGAAGCATTTGGGTGCTGAGCAATGGAGGAGTATATCGAATCAAAAATACAGTTTCTTTTGTTAGACTAAATTTCTCCTCCTCCTAGTGTGAGGCAGGAATTTGGTTGAAGTAGTACGGATGGAAGACAAAGGACATAAAAAAAGGAAGGCCATAGCTGAAGGCTGAAGTGGTGCAGACAAAAGAAAAAGCTGTAGCTGAAGGTTTTTTTTCTCTAGAGTACGTTCCTCCTGGTCCCAGTCCCTTGCTGGAGGTAGGCTGTAGAGTTGTGGACAAAAGAGAGAAAGGTGGGTTTAGCAGAAGAAAGGACAACAGGGAAGAAATAAATAAATTTTGTTTTCTTTTTAGTTTTAGGCAGGAAGTAGGCGGTATAGGAGAAAACTGTGGAAGCTCTATAAAGACAGATGACTCAGGGAAGGGTGGGATTAGGGGAGGGTGGGTGGGTAGACCTTTGTGTCCCCTAAGAGTGAAAACAATCAGTCACATCAGCTAGTAATCAGAAAAGAAAAATAAAACAAAAGCGGATTTGAGTGAATGCTGTTGGAAATGTGAAAAAGAGACTGCAAAACCAAGTAACCTGACCTTTTATATCTTCTTTCTGTGGAAGGACTAAGCCTTGTCAGCTCCAACCCACACAGTTACAACTCCCAATCCTCAGGAAGAGCTATGGAAGAAAACAATTAGCTCCTTCAATGTGAGAAAGAGACTGCAAAACCTGTAAGCCCAAACAAAACCTGTAAGCACAACCTGTAAGCACAAAACAAAATAATAGCCAAACAGTAACTATGCTTAGCCTAAAGAGAGATCAAACTGTAAAACCTGTAAGGCAAGGCAAGGCAATTTTATGTATAGGACGCCCAATGCTGGAGGCTCTGGGTGCTGAACACAAATGAAGGCACACAGCAATAAATTAAAACATAATAAAACTTCATTAAAACATAACAATATTAAAATTCAGTAAAATAGAGGTTTCAAATTGTGTAAGCACAAAACAAAACAATAACAAAACCTGTAAGCACAACCTGTAAGCACAAAACAAAATAGTAACAAGACAAACCTTAATGTTTCTCCTTGCTCTGTTAATGTTGCTCCTTGCTCTGTCCTTTCAAGCAAACTTAGAAGACAAAAGCTCCAGGTAAAGCTAGGTGCTTTTGTCAGCAAACTTTAGTCTTCCCTCCCCAAAGGAGGAGAGCTGTCCAGTGGGACACTTACTGCTCCTTCGTTTGGCTGCCCCCCCTGCAATCTGAGCCCATTCCCAAGCCTGGATCACCAGAGTAGTGTGAGGACAACTTACTGCTGTGCTACCTGGCTGACCTAAGAGGAGATGGATGATAATTTTGCAAAGTCTGAAGACAACTGCACAGTGCAACATAGCTGTGAGAAGGGCAAATAGGATGTTGTGGTGCATGGAGGGGGGTGAGCAGCTGTATAAGAGAATTTCTTTTATCACACTATAGGCCTTTAGTTCACCCTCACCTGGAATACTATGTTTCAGTTTGATGACCACATTGGAGGAAGGGCAGAGAAAGGGTGGAAATGGTACAGAGGAGAGTAACCAAGATGTTCCAGGGACAGCAAGAAAATACTTATGAGGAGAGGGTGAAGGACCTAAACATGCACAAGCTGGAGACAAGAAGGTGGTGGGGGACATGATGGAGACCTACAAATACCTTGATAGGGTAATCACCCTTCCCATGAGGCAGCCTACCAGGGGCAGAATCCAGCGCTGGTGGTGCTAGGACCAGGGCCAGGAACCTGGTCATCATTTAGCTGGTACATGGATTTAATCTCTGGTTTTCTGCCTGTCCTCCTCCTTTCCTGGCACTGCTATAGCCTGCTGATGGCCTTGGATGCATGCAGCAATGTCCTGTGGAGAGAGACAATTCCCCTGCTGCTTCACAGGAGTTGCTGCAGAACTGGATGCCTGATACCTTCCATCCCAGTTGCAGCCCACTGCTAAGTAGCAGCTGCTGTGATCTGGCCTGCCTTCTGAAGTGTCCACTCGAGGCTGCTGTCAAACCCAAGTCACCTCCACAGCATTGTGATGCACTGTCACTACAAGATTAGGGTGGCCCACAGCTTGTTTTTTAGTGGAATTTTTGCTATACTTGTGCTGAAAGTTTCAATGACTTGTTTTTCCAAGTTTACTTTGTATTTGGTTTAGCCCTGTGTGTTTCATGGTATGTCCTCCTAATATTAGTTAAGGTTTATTTCACTGGGATAATGCATTAGTTGGAGCCAACAGAAACTAGGTCTTCACAGAGAATTTTCCCGTAGCTGGGGCCGCCCATCTTATGCTTGCTGGGCTTACCCTCCTGTTACTCTGCCTATATAAGATGGTTTCCTGCTCTCACCTTCACCTTCTGTTTTCCCTTTGTCAAGCACACACATCAAAGGCTGTATTTTCTAAGGGCCAAAGAAGGCTCAGGGATTAAGTCCGATGCCACAAACCACAGGTGTGAAGAAAAAAGCTCCATGCTGGTGGACATGCAGTTTTTAGCCAGTGATGCGCACAGGCATCAAGGTGCAGTGTGGGGCTCCTGATAGCCAGTGTCAGGGTGTACCATTATCCCTATGGCACTCTGCGTGAAATACACTGGAGTTAGCCATGTGGGATGTGCAGGAGTGCTTTCCCAGAAGTGGAGTGGTCAGACTGTGGGGCTACAGTGGATTCCACTTAAGTGCACATTGGATAAGTGTACATTCCTGATAAGTGCACACTTTTCCAGTTTCTCAATTTTTTTACTATTCACATAGTACACAAAGTATCTGTTAAGTGCACACTGAATAAGTGCACATTTCGGCTAAAGGCACAGTTTCACAGTTCGCCAACACATCTTTCCCTAGGTAGTTAGCACCTTTTAAGTGCACAGGTGATTTTAAGCAGTTGTGAAGCAATATTTAACATCCTGTGTCACTCAGTTGGCACTGAAAAGTTGCAAACAGGCTAAGATCATTTCCTTTTTGGGTCACAAGCAATACAGATAATGCAGACAGATGATGACTTTGATATTTTTAATAGCATTGTGCTTCATTAAGGTATTTGCCAATGCTGCACAGCAGCACATTTTAACATTTTAACATTTTAAGTATATTGATATCATAAATGAATGTGGAATGCCATTAGTGTCAGGTCTCAGTTATTTTCTTTATGTTGCATTGTAAACATAGAAGTTCTGATAAATGCACATTCCACTTAAATGCATATTTTCTTGCTGCAGAATGGGTGTGCATTTAAGCAGATTCCACTGTAGTAGCACCTGCAGAATGCGCTTTGTTCCTGTGTGTTCTGCAGGGATGCTAACCTGGTACCACCAGGCATAGCACTGTGACACAGCTGCACATGAAAATGAGTGCAAGCTGTTGTAAATTGCAGAGCCAGTCACAAAATGGCTCTGTGTACAAAATACCACGCATGTGGAAAAACTTGTGGGTGCTCAAGGGAAGCCCTCTTTTGCACTGTTTTTGCCACCCATGCCTGGATTTTGAATTCTTTGAAAATCCATCCCCAGTTCTCTGTCAGGTGTTCTCTCTGGATTTTCACCTGTTTTATTTTTTTATTTTTCCATTTTTCTGGTGGGACTTTCTATCCCACCTGTTTGCCTTTCACAAACCTTTAGTTTCCTTAGTAAGCATTCTAAGTCTGTTCTATGTTCATTTCCCTCATCTACTCTGCAGTATGAGGCCTACAGGTACACGTTTTGTGGTAGTCCTCCCTCTCCAAGACAGCTACTCTGCTTGGTTGTTATACAGTGTTCATTTTTGTTGCAACGCTTATTTTTTCTCTTTAAACAAGAACAACTTTGTTTGGGAACCAGACCTTTTTTGTTCTTTTGTAGGCACAGCTGTCATTGCAGTTTGAAACCTGTGCCTGAGCAGCACATGGATAATTGCTTCAGGTCTGCTTCCCCAGCCTGGCATAATAAAGAAAGGTGAGCTACAGTGCAGCTTACTATTCGTTCCAGCTGTAGCTGGTTAAGGTGGTTCAACCAGGCTTGGATCACACCCAGACTATGTCTGCCTTTTGCTAATAAGGTAGACTTATTTTTTTGTCAAAGCCTGTTTCTTTTCCTTTTTTTCTCATTTAAACAGAACTATGTGCTGCCTATTTTAGTAGCATGACTTGCTCTGGCATTCTGAGTGCTGTCCCCCCTCCCGTGTGCTGCAGTGGACTTTCTTGGTTTTCTTTGTCAGGCTTTTTTTTTTTTACCCTCTACTTGCAGCTTCCTAAAAGTCTGCTCTGCTCTCCCTATTCTTTTCTGCTGGCATGCTGGAGTTTGTAAGAACTCTAATTTGGTCAGGTGGTGGGCCCATCTGTTCCTTGTAGTATGTCACTTTGAAAGTTTGCAGCTGTAGAGGTGAGTTGGACTATCCTGGACTTTTAGCAAGGCATTTGACACAGTCCCACACAAAAGATTAATAGTCAAATTAACCAGCCTGGGAGTGGGTCCCATGGTGGTAGCCTGGGTGAAACATTGGCTGGACAACAGGACACAGAAGGTAATTGTAAATGGAGTCCACTCTGAAGAAAGAGGGGTTACTAGTGGGGTACCACAGGGTTCAGTACTGGGTCCAGTCCTTTTTAATGTCTTAAAGTGACATTGCAGAGGGACTGGAAGGAAAAGTATGCCTCTTTGCAGATGACACAAAGATCTGCAATGCAACAGGGTTGATACAAAAGGAAGCGTGGAAAGGATAAGAAGGGACTTGGCAAGGTTGGAGGAATGGTCTGAAGTATGGCAGCTAGGATTCAATGCAAAGAAGTGCAAAATAATGCACCTGGGAAACAAAAACCCAGGAGAAGATTACACAATGGGCGGTGGGGAGATAGTAACAACAACAAAAAAAGAAAGAGACCTGGGGGTAATCATATCAGATGACCTTAAGGTTAACAAGCAATGTGAGAAGGCAGTAGGGAGGGCTGGGGATATACTGGAATACATAGGGAGAGGCTTCACCAGCAGAAAACAGGAAGTTGTTATCCTTCTGTACAGACAGTTGGTGAGACCCCATCTGGAGTACTGTGTCCAGTTTTGGAGACCCCATCTCCGCAAGGACATAGACAGGATAGAGGTAGTCCAGAGAAGGGCAACTAAAATGGTGCAGGGTCTGCAAGAGAAGCCATATGAGGAGAGACTAAAGGAGCTTAATATGTATACCCTTGAGAAAAGGAGGGGGACATGATAGAAACTTTTAAGTACCTCAGTGGAATCAACAAAGTCCAAGAGGGTAGCATCTTTCAGAAAAAGAGACGTGCAAGAACAAGAGGACACAATTTAAAGATGGGGGGAGCAGTTCAGGAGCAATGTGAGGAAGTATTTTTTCACAGAGAGGGTAGTGGATGCATGGAACAGCCTTCCTGAGGAGGTTGTGGGGTCTAAAACTGTGGGAGAATTCAAAAATGCATGGGACAGACATAAGGCAACTCTTGTGGGGTAAGAAGAAATAGGCTGTTGGTTAACTAGGATCTGCAGCTTATCCTGTAGGTAGGGAAATGGGCAGACTAGGTGGGCTAAGTGCTCCTTATCTGCCATCAAAGTCTACGTTTCTACATTTCTGGGCTGCTGCGGCAACCATGAGAAGTTTTGGGAAAAAGTCAACCTGTTGCTCCTCCCTCTCCCGTGTCCTGCAGCGGTATCACCACTGTTGTAGGGGAATGTCTCCCCATTCAGGGTGCTATAGTACTTGTGCTGTTGACAGGGATTCAGTTAACTTAAGTTTTGGAGTATTTCACTTCCAAAAATAAGGCAAAAACTTCTAAAATAAAGGGGGAGGAAGTCAATGACTTCTAAATGCAAAACTAAAAATTGAATGACTTCCAAAATTGCAGACATGGATGTCAAGAAATGATGGCTTTTTTTCTGAAAGAAATTGTATTTTACCACTAATATTTATATTACCATCCATAAATTGGTCCTTCCTAGAATATTGACCTCCAAAATGGGGATTCTGGGAAGTATTTTGACTTCCAAAAAGATTAGAATGACTTCCTGATTTTGACTCATGGAAGTTTTAGACTTCCACTAAAATAAATTAACTGAATCCCTGGCTATTGATCTCCAACCTTTTTAGCATCTACTCCTCTGGGGTGTGTGGCTTGAGCAACTAGTGTGTAGCTGTCTTTGTGTGCCCCAAATGGAGTATGTTCTGCACAGTGTCCTCTTGTAGTTGGGACAGTTGTTGCTTGGCTGTTAGCAGACCAGAGTTTTTATTATAAACACTGCCACAGTGTGCCTGTCCCAGTCACCAACTTCTAAATAAATCAATAAATAACTCAATCTCTCCCATTAGTGCCTTGATCAGGAAGTCTTGGGTGCTATATCAGTTACCATTTCATGTCCTATCCATACCCTCCAGTGGGAATGATCTTCAGTCAGTGTCACTACAGGGTGTCAGGTCACTATCGTCCCTGGCTGCCTATCTCAGGGAACACTAGGGGAAATTTAATCTAATGCACTCATGTCTTCTGACTTATGGAGTAAGGCTGTTTTTGGATTCTTCGATTGGTGACCCTGTGGGGTGCCTGGGCCCTCGTCTCCTCTTAGTTGCCTGGTCAAAGGAGCTCTGTGTACAGTTCAGATGCACTTACATCCTGAGGCTAAAGGGCAGTAATAAATGTAGACCGCATGGAATTCCGCGATTACGTAAACAGACAGGCGTCAAACCCTATTTTTAGTAAGCGTAGTATGAAATTTAGTAAACTCCATTTTAAGAGCGAGTCTGGTACAAGTTTATAGTGCTGGTGCACATAAAAAAACAAAAAACAATGACTGACAACAGACGCGGCATCAAGCAGAACTGATCTTGCAAATTTAGCACGATTTGCACAGTCAAATAGTATAATTTAAAAGCTTTTTAGAATGGTCTGAATTATGTTTTAAATTAAAATCGATTTTTTTTAGCAATTAAAGCTTAACTTTATTCCATCTATTACATGCTTTTGTTATTTTCTTTTATTTAGTGAAATACTGAGTTTTTGCCATGCAGGAACCGTGAAATTTGCTCAGAAAAATTGTGCCAATAATACTGCCTTACCTATGACCTCTCCTGCATTGCTGTTTAAGGATTCTTCCTCTTTTGGAGGGGTCTCCAGTTTGACTATTCTCTGTGGGGGTCCTCAGGCTCCCTTGGTTGCCTTGCTTTGGGAACATTGGATATGTCCATTTTGTAATTAGCCCTAGCCAGCCTAAGGCCTACGGGATATAATTGTGGCTGACATGTCCAATTTGATAAGGACTTCTTCATGCCTGTTTGACCATCCTTGGATGTGCCTGGACAGCTGCCTACCACCACTGTGCTTCCAGGGATGAGGCAAGCATTGCTGCAGAAATTGACTGCTACACCAGTGCCTCAGGCCATACTCAACCAGAATTTTTACTCCCAGTGTTTCTTGGTCTCCAGATGGGCAAGGGACTATCACTCCCATCCTGGACTCAAGCCTCTGATCAGGGCATGTGGAGTACAATATCTGTCCACATGTTATCCCTAAGGTCTTGGCTCCAACTGGTAGTGTGCTCTGGCTTTTCAAGATCACATACCAGCAAATTACATTTGAACAGAAGCAAAGGCTGTGCCTCCACTGTAACCTGGAGGTTCAGTATCTCTAGTTATGGGGGCTGGCTCCTGCAGGGTCCCTCCAAATGCCCAGACAGCTCTTAACCTGCTTCATACCAGACAGCTGCTAGACAGTCTCAGTTGTCAGGTTAAGGCAGTAGAATCCACGCTTGTCCTGTGCAAGAAATTTCCACTTAGAGCAATTCTAGGTGCCTTCAAGGTGATTACCTTTCAGTCTTGTTCTCAGTATCTGACTTGATGGTGCAGGCAGCTCTCGTCATCCACACCAACAAATCACACCCAAGGCCACTATTTAGATTCTTATGTATTGTGGTAGTCCCAGTTTTCATGATACCCTGAGGTTGCCTGCAATTATGTATTCCACAATGAATAGTGACAGGCTCAGTAGTCCCTGACACATCTGTCTGCTGTTTATACCCAATATAATGCCCAGCGGTGGTGGCAGGTCAAAGACCACTTCCAGGAAAAGAGCTCCTTCATTTAGAAGCAGATTCAGGTATTTCACCCTTGGGTGAAGGTGCCCACCTGGGGTCTTGCCAGGTTATGGTCTACGAAACAAAAAATTATAATACTAATGCAATCAATTGGAGCAGACCAGATTTGGTCTTTTATTTTTCCATACCCAGCAAAGGCAAATCAGCCAGGGTATGGTGTTTTATAATGATATGTGTTTTTTTCTTCTAAGAATGGGATTTTTCTTTCAGGTTTTCCTCCTCTCCATCTGATTCAAAGAATCCTGGTCAGACCCAGACTACATCCAGGCTCAGTCTTGGTGGTTTGGTAGGGCAAAGGGAGGACTGGATAGACTAACTTGCCTTCCTCTGCTGACAGTTTTCTATATGAATATATGAAGTAGCCAGAATAATGAAGCCATTTGGTCTATCTAGTCTGCTTGTATTGCAGGTTCCCTAGCTTATGCTACTGACCTGCTCACCCCTCCCCAATGCTCCATTCCTTTCCTTCCACCCCCCATGCCCCATACTTTCCCCTTATGCCTTTCCCAGCCCCTCTTGAAGCTGTCCACTGACTTCATTGAGACCACTTTCTCCGAGAGTGTATTTCAACTGGCCACCACTCTCTCAGTGAAGAAGTGCTTCCTAACCTCCCTCCTAAATTCCTCACCCTCCAACTTTAGACTGCGTTCCCTTGTGGTTCGGCTGCCACTTAGCTTAAAGAGACCCACCTTGTCTACCCTATTTATCCCTTTCAAGTACTAAAAGGTCTTTATTTTGTCCCCTCTCTCCCTTCTCTCCTCCAGGAAGTGCATATTCAGAACCCTCAACCTCTCTTCATATGTTTAACCCTGCAGACCCACAGTCATCTTAGTTGCTGTCCTCTGGACCATTTCCAGCAGTTTGATGTCTTTCTTTTGGTGTGGGAATCAGTATTTCACTCCACAACCCAGACATGGCCTCACCAACAACCTGCACAAGGGCAGTATAACCTCTTTCCACCTGCTGCTGATTCCTCTGGCTACATACCCTAGCATCTTGTTTGCCCTTGCAGGTGCCTTTTTGCACTGTGTGGAATGCTTCATGTCGCTAGTGATCATCACTCCCAGATCCTGTGTTGCTGCTACCTGGACCCACCCAGGTAATACTCTGCCCTTAGATTTCTGCCACCAGTGCACATGATTTTGCACCTTTTGGCACTGAAGCCTAGCTTCCAAATCTTGGACCAGTTCTCAAATTTTCTCAGGTCTTCTTGCAGGTCTTGTATCCCTTCTACTGTGTCCACCCTCCCACAGAGTTTGGTGTTGTCCACGAATAGACATCCAGTTTCTGTTTCTATGCTTCTATCCAGCCACATTTCTTTTGGTAGCCCTTCAGTGTGCCAGACAGATCTCGTAATATCTTCTCTGGGAATTAGCAGTGTAAGTCTCCATTTCTTCTGCCCTCAATCTGGGATATCTGTTCTTTGTCCCTGGTCAGTGGTGACACTGAGATCTGCCATCCTTGCTGCACGTGCTTGGATTTGGCTGTCCTCTGGGTAGCCCAGCAAACCATCTAACTAATATGCCTTTTCTATACAATTCAGTGATTGCTATGTTCAGGCCAGAATGTACTTTGTTATTATTTAACCTGTACTGTAATGGAGCTCAGCATGTCCTGAGTAACCGATTTTCCTGTTCAAGGCAGGCTCTCACTATTCCACATTGACAGATTCACCTCAGGAGCTTTTTTTTTCCTATGTTATAGCTGGTTGTGGGTTATAGTTCTCCTACATGTTGCCATCAATTCACATGTCTGTTCTGGTCTTGGGGTCATTTCTGGTGCTTAAACCCTTTTTTGGGCTCCTTCTGCACCATTCATTTTTTATATTCACAGTTTTATGTGGCCTAGTCTGCCTGACTGCCCCAGTTGACCATTACCCCAAAGTCCATCACCCAGCTTCTCTGAGACTAGTCTCATTCCATTTTATCCTTTGCTACAGGACCTTCTTGGAGGTGCCTGGTCTCTGATGTGGGACCCACAGGGGATCAAGCTTCATCCACATCAGTGGTGGGGAAATTAATGGAGATCTTGCTGAAGGAGAGGTTAATTGAGTACCTGGATGCATTTGGGCTGCAGGACCATTGGCAGCATGGTTTCACTTGGGGGAGGGCATACCAGAAAAATTTCATAGATTTCTTTCATTGGGCTACTAAGGAGGTGGATCAAGGAAGGGCAGTGGATGTTGCTTATCTGGGCTTCAGTATGGTTTTTGACACTGTGTCACACAGAAGACTAGTAAAGAAACTAAGCAGCCTGGGGGTTGGGAAGAATGTGGTAAGCTAGATATCAAACTAGTTGAAGGATATGAGGCAAGAAGGTGGGGGTAAATGGCAGACACTCAGGGGATGGGAGGATGACTAGTGGGGCATCACAGGGATCAGTACTGGGACCAGTCCTCTTCAGTGTCTTCATAAGTGACATTGCTGAGTAACTGCAGATGAAGGTGTGTCTCTTTCCATGACACAAAAATCTTAAACAGGGTGGACACTCAGGAAGCAGTAGAAGTGCAGTCACATACTATAGGTGGGGAAACCGAGGACATGTGTATAAGATGGTGGAAGGTACTGGCAGTCACCAAGCAAGGAAGCGACCTCAGAGTAGTCATATCTGATGATCTCAAGGTTGCAGGAAGTGTGACAGAAGTAGGCAAGGCTAGTGGGATGCTGGGTGTGGTGGGGGCATTCTTTGCATGAGGAAGTAGGTGGTATATCCACAGTATCGCTCACTAGTGAGACCCCAACTAAAATACTTTGTCCAGTTCTGGAAGTCACACCTCCACAAGGGCACTGACAGGTTGGAAGCAGTCCAGAGGAAGGCTACCAAAATGGTGCAGGGGTTGCACTAAAAACCATACAAGAAGCTGTGGGATCTCAACAAGTACTCCTTGGAGAAAAGGAGAGTGAGAGGGTACATGATTAAGACCAATAAGTATCTCACAGGGGTGAACAAGCTGCAGGTTGGGAGTCTTTTTCAGAGAAGGAAAAGCACCAGAACACAAGGGTATGCAATGAAGCTGGGGTGAGGGGAGAGTGTAAGAGGGATGTGAGAAAATACTTCTTCATAGAAAGGGTGGTAGACGCTTAGAGCAGCATGCCAGAAGGGGTGATGGTGCAAAAACAGTGGGGAGATTCAAGCATGCATGGGATAGGCATACATGTATAATAAGGAGAGGAAAAGGAGGCTGAAGGGACACTGGTGACCGAATAGGGTCTGAGGTGTCGGAATAGACAGAGACAAATAGGGCAGACAGAATGGGCCTGCTGGTCCTTTTCTGTTGATAAATTCTACTTTTCTATGTTTAGGTCCTACGCTTGGGGGGGAGGTCTGCTACTTTTTTGGCATGAGTCCATCGTGAATGCAGTGAATGCATTGTGTGCACTATGCCTCCACAGAGATGCCCTCAGTGTCCTGTATGTGGGGTCCCTCCCCCTGTGTGATCCTGCTGCACTGTTGCTCAGATTTCTCCAAGCAGATAAGCAGTAGGATATGGCCACCCCCCTCCCTGAGGGTGGACAACTGTTCTTGGAATGCTCAATCCTCCCTCCCTCCCCTGTCCAGCTGCCCAGTGACCCATATCTATTCTCTAACCAGGGATGCTGGCTTGGCAGGACGGCGAGGCATCCAATGCCTCTTCCCTCCATGCCACTGGGTGGGTTTATTAGTCACTTTTAGACAGTTTACCATTCTTGCTCCGGTAATCTTTGTTTACAGTGACTTTTACCTTAGCCCATGGTCAAGACCACTAATTTATGGTGATTAAAGTAATGAAATTCTGTTTTCAATGCTAGAAATTCCAGGAATTGCAGAGGTGATCATTAGTTTAATTTCTGGATTTTACCAGGATTCTACTGTCATTCTTTTACTAGATCTATAAATAATCAGAATAAAAGAAGGCTTACTATATACAGAGCATTAAATGAAGCAAACTGAAAATAGCACAGGAAGCAATGATTTGAAAATGCAAGTTTTGTAGAATTACTGATCCGGTATAAAATGCCAAATTCCATGAAATTCTTTGTTTTTGTCATTGTGCAGGCATTCCAAATTCTGTAATTTAGTGGGGTTTCCTGTAAAAGTGAAGACAAGTGGCCTTGCCCATGATGTAACAGAATTTAGGATTTTTGGTGTGATGGCCTCTATTTGTGGTCCCACTGTGGACTTTGACCAGTCTTCTCCAGTTGTTTGTCCCAGTTGCCCAGTCACATTGTGTATACAAATCACTATACAGCATCTTCCAAGGATTTTGTCTGCTGTCCATTCAGGAAAACTACACAAAAACTTGAAAAATATATGTTGTGTGCAGAGTGTTTTAATTTGTATGTGACTTTCTAGTGTTTCCTTCCCTCTGACTGGTATTAGAGTTTTCCCAAATTAGCCTGCTAGCTATATACTAGTTTTACGCACCCTGGGGATCTTCATACCTGATAGTGTAATTGTATTTCTGGTTCCCACAGTGCATTTTGTCTCATGTGACTGTGATGTAAGAGAGACCCAACATTCAACTGCATGCCAAACTAAATATCTTGGAAGCTTTACAAGCCGCACAAAAATTACCAGCAGCAAAAGTTTTCAGGACAGTAAAACCTTTAGGATGAGGGTGGTCACCAAGCTGAATTCTACAGATTTTAAAATATAGCCATCTCTGTTGTTGTGAACTGATTGTAATGCAACGCATTCTGCTGGATTTATGGGCTCTGTTACATCACCATCACACGAAACAAGGTGCATTGTAGGACAAAGAAAAGCAATAAAACTATTTGATACGGTGATCTCCAAGGGTCGAAAAACTACCCTAAAGCTAGCAGGCTAATTTAGGAAAAACTCCTAATACCAGTCAGAGGGAAGGAAACACTAGAACTTCACATACAAATTAAAACACTCTGTACAGCATATATTTTTTCAAGTTTTGGGTGTAGTTTTCCTTTCAGTTAGGCTGACAGTATTTTTCTGTTACTGTCCCTAGGCATATAATCAGGGGTTTGGTCATTTCAGAGGTTCAACTCAAGTTCACTTTTTGTAAAGCTGCTACCTGGAGTAAGGACCATAATTTCGCTATGCCTTTCAGCCTGATCTTTCTCTCCGGCAAGGGCTGGATATGGCCTCGCTGTTTTGTGAGGTCTCCTTCCTTAGTATACAGTATGGTTCTCTAATTTCCTGGCCTCCCATGATGGAATTTTATACTGCTGTTGGAATTTTCCAAAGTATTATGTCTCTGTGAAGGAGGTACTATCAAAGAAGACAGGTTCATTACTTGCCAGTAGCAGCAGATCTTCTAGAGGATCACCTCCATAGAGGCAGGCATTTTTCCACCCTCCATCACTCTATTGGATTGCTTTTTCATTGCCCAGTATACCAAGGGTAGCCTATCTGGCAGTCTGGGTAATCTCTGTGCATCTCTTCTCCTTGCCTCCCCTGTCTGATTCGCAGGGGCTGGTTTGCTGCTTCCTGCCAGCTATGCCTGGTTTGAACATCCACTTCTCTTTGATGCAGATTTTACATCCAGTGACCATCCACTGGGTCTGAACAATCCCCCTTGATTATTCCTCTGCTCTCCTGGGGAGACATAAAGGTGTAGTTTACTATCTAGTGATTTTAAATGAGTACAGTGTGTTTCTGGCAGGGCTATAATGAACTGAAGGTGGAATGACAGACAGCATAAGGTGGACGGCACTTTCTATGGAAGAATTCCTGTGGAGTTCTAATGCCTGCTGGCTGTAGTCCAATGTGTTATAGCTCTGTGGAGGAGAGCTTTCAGTGAGTACTATTGTTATGGGTAAGCCTGTATCAGTAATCAAACAAAAACATAAAGGATGTCCAAAAATAAGATAAATTCACTTTTAACTAATTAAAACCCATTAGCACAGCTTGAGTTCAGTTAGAGCAATTCTGTGGAATCCATTTATGCTATTCAGCAGTCAATAACACCTAATAAATATTATTTATATAACGCCAGTAGTGATACAATTTATCTGATAAATTTACCACACTGTTTAAGCTACAAATAAACATTTTCTGTAGGGTAGATTTTTTTATTTATGTAAGTATGTATTTATTTGTTTCAACCTATTTCCCATGAAAGACGTATCAAGCTGGGAACAGCTCATTTCAGATGTGTCCAAGTGCATGGAGTAGAGCCAAATCTGAACAGTGAGGTAAAGAAGTGCAAATAATACAGATAGTGCAAATGAATAGTAACAAGCATAAGAAATTAAAATTTAAAATTGTGCAAAGGCGAAAGTAGGTACACACTATGCCTAGTGTGCTGAGGGAAAACAATTAGCAGAGTGCAATAAGAAAAAGAGGGTTTATGGTGGAAAAAAGTTTGCAAATGAAGAGAGTGAAAAAGGAAGCTGCACAAATGTGGGTGCAGGGCAAAAGGGGAGCAATGAATGTAGGATGGCGGGCACAGCCCAGGGCCCAGCATCAGGGGCAGCTGCAGAAGTAAGTGGAAAAGTCACAGAGAAGTGATTTGATTGAGTGAAGTGATGGGATTGATCAGATAGTAGGGTGAAGAGAGTCCCATAGTTTTGGAAGTGGTAGGAGAGGGCAGCTTGTCAGCAGAGGATTTCATTGGGGAGAGAGTGTGAGACAGCCGTGAGTCAGAGTTACAAAGGAAGCAGGATATAGTGTGGGGAAGGGGGAGTGAGGAGGAAAGCAGGGTAGGCAACCAAAACAGAATTTAGAGATAAAGGAAACAGTGGGTGAGGCATCTGGCCTCAAAGGAAGGGAAGGAGAGGAAGGAAAGGATGAATACAGTGAAATGCGGTGGGTGTGGAGGGACTGTCCAGGGCAATGTGGCACAAGGAATGAAAGAGGGAGTCCAGTCTGGCCATGGTCGATGTGGAAGCAGCACTGTAAACAGTGTCATCATAGTCAAAGATGGGGAGTATCATCTTCAAGACTATCTCTCTTCAGGCAAGAAGTGGGATATTCCCTTTATTCCTGTAAAGTGCATCATGTCTGGGGTGAAGCTTCTGGTGGATGGCATCAACATGCACCAAAAAATTGAGATGACAGTCCAGTCAGACTCCGAGGTACTTAAATGAGGTAACATCCTCAACTGTTGCACCATCAAAGGTGTGGAAGGAGGGAAGAGGTTTTAGTCTAGTGAGCCTCTGTCTGGTGCCAAAGGTCAAAGAGACAATTTTCTTGGCATTGAGGGACAGCTGACTATCCAGCAACCAGTGCTGGATGTTAATGAAATCCAGTTGGAGCCAGTCAGTGAGGTCAGGAGCAATAGAGCTGGAGGCAAAGAGAACCTTATCATCTGTGTACATGTGGATGGACACAGAGAAGCAGGCAGTGGGGAGGTCATCCAAGAAAAAGCAGAACAGTACTGAGCCATGGATGGACCCTTGGTACACATCTGAGTAGAAAGAGAATGGGGAAGATAAGGAATCCTCAATCTGGACAGCTTGAGACCTGTCTTCAGGGTATGAGCAGAACCAGCTGACTCAGGAACCAGAAAGCTTTGTTGCCTTAAGCTTATCCAGGCGGAGGGGGTGGGCAACAGTGTTGAAGGCTTTTGTTAAGTCAGCAAAGATGGTGGAGGAGACCTGGCCTTGATCCATACCAGATGAATAGTCAGTGAGCTGGAGGAGGATGGTAGAGTAGGACTTTCAGATGCCAGACTAGAAAGGAGTGAAGATGGAGGATTAGTAAAAAAAGAGTGAGAGCTGGGAGTGAACAAGATGTTCTTGGAGATTAAATGAGTGGGGAGGAGGTAGATAGATTCATAGTTACCAGGTGAAGATGAATCTTTCCCTTTTGGAAATGAGCTGACTATAGCCTGTTTACATTTATCAAAGATGGGAGCTAAGGAGAAGAGACTGAGATTGAAAAGATAGGCGCTAGGGAGACCAATGGTATGGGCAAAGAGATATAGGAATTTGTGGTCAAGACCATCAAGGATCACACCCTTATGGGGGTTCAGAACCACAAGGGCCTTGAAGGATGCAGTGAGTGTGGTCGGAGAGAAGAAGAAGGGGATAGGACAGTGATAAGAAGCAAGGGGAAGGGGGACATGTTACAATTGCTATCCTCAACCTAAGAATTAATCATAAAGCATCTTCACAATAGTTTTGTCCTGCCCTGAATCCAGTAGCTAAATTCAAAGAGAAACCATTAAATCTTTACATAAACAGCTAATTTAAAACAATTGATTTAAATACCTTTTGTCCATGTTTGGGAGGTCTTATGCTGCTGCAATGATGTTTTTTTATCTCTTGTTATTTTGTTAAATACTAAGTTTATACTGGGGCATCAGTCTCTATGTCTGGGACTGAATTTGTAGGTGACCTACACATGTTACTGTGATTGTTGAAATGGACATAAACTACATCATAGACCTTTAAAATGTTACTTAACCATCAGTGAGTAGACTGGAAAGGCCAGTACAAACTAAACAGTAACAGAAGAACTGTAATCAGTATTTTGCTTTAAAAGTTTCTACTGGAAAAATGACATACTGTAACATTCAACACAGTTCTTTAAATGATCTTATAACATGGCAATGGGGTCCCAACTGCCCACTCATGGTTACAAGACTGGTTTCTTTTGAATTTCCGTGTGTAGGAAGTGTTCTTGTGTTGCAGATCTTTGACCCTGAGAAAGTACAAGTGACCACTCTCATAATCATTGCAGTTCCATTATGAACCCCACTAACATATAATCAGGCCCCTAATTCTTTGCAGTACATCAGTCTAAATTTCGTGGCAGGGCTCCTTGGTTCTGTGTTAGGGTTTGCTAGTTTCAGTGACAGACATGGTTTATTTCTCTGCAGCAGCAAAAGCAGTACCATTTGCTAAGATATCATGTGAATAGTCCAGAATTTGGCAGCTTGGATTTGATGCCAAAAAGTGCAAAGTAATGCATGCTGGACACAAAACCCTAGAACAGAGTACAGGATGGAAGGGGTGGTTATGGTATGTACCTTAAAGAAAAGGGATTTTAAGGGTTATCATTACTGACAACATGGCAGTAGCAGCACAGTGTTCAAGGGTGGTGGGATGAGCAAGTAGGATGATAGGGCTGCATAGCAGGGGCTAGCAAGCAGAAGGTGAGAGATTATACAAGCAGAAGGTGAGAGATTATTCACAGAAGGTGAGAGATTATTCAAGCAGAAGGTGAGAGATTATACAAGCAGAAGGTGAGATTATACAAGCAGAAGGTGAGAGATTATTCAAGCAGAAGGTGAGAGATTATTCAAGCAGAAGGTGAGAGATTATTCAAGCAGAAGGTGAGAGATTATACAAGCAGAAGGTGAGAGATTATTCAAGCAGAAGGTGAGAGATTATTCAAGCAGAAGGTGAGAGATTATACTCCCACTGTACAAGCCATTGGTTTGCCCCCCCCCCTGAGTACTGTGGGAAGTTCTGGTGCCCTCACTCTAGAAAGAACATTGACAGGGCGGAGGCTGTGCAAAGCAAATACACAAATATACAAAGGAGGGCAACCAAGATGATACAGGGGCAGCAGGAGAAGCTCTACAAGAAAAGGCTGATGGGACTTAACATGTACTCCTTAGAAAACAGGAGAGCCAGGGTGTTGTGACTGCAAATGTTTCATATCTCCATGGAATAAACAGAGTGGAGTATGTGATCTTTT
This sequence comes from Neoceratodus forsteri, assembly GCA_016271365.2. NCBI lineage: Eukaryota > Metazoa > Chordata > Ceratodontiformes > Ceratodontidae > Neoceratodus > Neoceratodus forsteri. Next base: position 1,115,594,658 of record CM028131.1, read on the forward strand.
TAGGCTGAGCACAAAAATGGTCATCAGAAAGAACATGACTACGTTAGTGAGAAAACCTTTCAAGAAGGAGATGAGGAAGCATTTCTTCATGGAAAGGGTGCTGGATAGATGTAACACATTGCCTAGTAAGGTGGTTGGGGGCAGAGACTGTGATGGGATTCAGGCATGCATGGGACAGGCACATGGGTATCATTTAAAGGAAGAATCACCTGAAGAGGGTGGAGGAAGCTGGGGTTGCATAGCTCCCTTTGCCACCACTTAGGGTAGGTAAAGTTAGGGCAGACTGAATGGGTTTTGTGGTCCTTTACTGCTGAGAAAATCTATGTTTCTGTGTAATGTCATGAATGACAGCAGGTGTCAAGCATGGAAATGGGGCTTCAGAGAAAAATGAAGAGCATAGAGCAGCCAGACACTGGAAAATAATACATTTTAAAAACAAATCAGCAGAAATATTTAATTCTGGCCAGCCCACCAGCACAGAGGCAAGGCGTTCGTCTGTGGTGCCAACATCCCGGGATTGAGAATAGACTCGGGGGTCAGAGGGTCAGCCAGGGGGAGAAAGATTGAGCATCCGGAGGACTGCTCTCCTTCTCCGGGGGAGTGGGGCTGAGTGTCCAGCACACGACAGATCCCTAGCAGAGGCCAGGGGTTTCACAGCAGCTGGCTGCATCACCTATGGGGGTGGAGCAGACACTGGATGTCATTGCACATCCCCACCCCTAGGGCTTTAGCGTTAGAAAATAGCCATCCCTATGTATGATACCTGCTCTGCCGCCGTCCCCACTGCCCACCAGTATCCACTGGAGGGGGATCCTGCTCCAGTGGCACTGACCCAGGGGGTAAGCTGAGTCTTGCCTACCCCAGTATCCATTGAGAGTGGGTGCCCACCCGGTGGCCACATTCAGAGAGGCAAGCCTGGGCATGGGGGGGTTGCTGGAGCTCCAACCGGTCTGGAAAAAAAGAAATATTTAATTCTGCACTACAGAAATTCCATGACTAAGTGCAGGCGCTTGTGGACAATTTTGTGCCGGAGAATGGCAGAATTCTAAGTTACTGCATGTAATATAAGTCCAAGCTTTAGAACTATATAATGGCATATGAGACGGGGCCTTGAGGTAGATGTAAGTAACTATCTATAGTGTTTTTGCAACCACAAAACCTGATTTTGCACCCAGTTTAGCTCAAATCCTGAGTCTCAGTTTTCTAAAACTGACAAGTAAAAGTAAGTGTGTCTGTATGTGTGTGTCTAATACAAGACTAGAAATGTATCTACAGTACATATATGCATCCCCAAAGCACACACTCATTAAAGATACTGACATTTTCTTCTAAAAAGTTACTTTGCTTCTTTAATCCTTGCCCCCCGCCCCCCCCAACACATACACACACACTCTCTCACTGGCAGCTCTGGTCTCTCTTATTTTGAAACAGAAGTGTAAATCAGCATCTAAAAACAGAAGAGTAAATCAGCATCTATCTCCATTCAGATAATATCCATGCTCATCCTCCAGTTAGACAACATTAGGTAAGGCAACTGTCTGCAACCCTCCTATGAGAGTTTGAGCTTTTCCTATGCAGTATGACTCGTACTCCAGTCGCCCAAGGTGGGGGAGTTCAAAGTCTCTTTAAAAACTTGAGTTTTCCATAGAGTTCTGTGAAAAGATCAATGTCAGATGAAAACTAAACAGCTGGACAGGTTTGCTTACTATTATCTACACCAGAGACCTGGGTTCTGGAATGAACTTGGGCAGCTCAGGGGCCGCTGGGAAGGAAGTATTACACATCCCAGACACGGATTTTCTCCCCTGGTATGGGAGGATGCTGCATAGCACTGCTTGACTGCTACCTGGTGGGGGCCAGGTGGTAGTGCAGTGAGCACACATTCTAGAGAAGGGACTGCCACTGTAGCCCATGCACCCATGCACATGTCATTGCATAGAGACAGCCTTGTGAGAAAATGGAGGATCAACATTTTTATGTTTGCTTGTGTGCACAGCGCAGCACAGAAGAAACATTTTAAGGTAGTAGAGCATTGCAGAGGTGGGGCATTGCTGTGGCCAGTGCAGGGGATGCTTTAATGGACACATCCCTCAGCCACCAATCAACAGGGAAGCTGCCAATGATGGCAGTTTCAAAGCGAGCGCTGCACATGAAAGAAATCTGCTGCTGCAATCAGGGACAGTTTCATCATTGCAGTGGCAGATCTCTTCCCCCCCCTTTCCCAGTAATGAGGCACATTCCAGCTATGTGCATTACAGTGCACAGTAATGCACATGGCTGGAGTTATGAGCAACTCATTTACTCAGTGTGCCTTTACCAGTGAATAATATTAATAAATGAACTGCACCATGGCTTATATAATTGGCAGGTCCTGCCACCCATCACATACTCCCCTCAAAGCCAACATCGGGGTGCCCAATCCCCATGTCAACATGTATCCCCCCTTCCCCCATTAATGTGGCACACTGGGATCCCACCCAAGTGTGTCAAACTAATTATATTTCTGACACCAGGATGCCCACTCCCAGTGTCAGATGACTCCTTCCCCCAATCCCAAACATATCTTTTGCCGACAATGGGGTTCCCAATCCCCGTGTTGGCATGCCTCCCACCCCCACTTTATCTTTATCCGACACTGGGATGCCCACTCTCGGTGTCAGATATGCCCCCCATGCCCCCTTTTTAAAGGTGACTTCAGGGTGCCCAATCCCTGGGTCAGCATTGATCCCCCCCAAGTAGTCTGGCATACTGTGAGCCTACCCCAGTGTGCCAAAATGTAGTTTTCATACTATTTCACCTGTAAAAGAGAAAACCGTCCCCTGAGGTCTTTTTTTTGTTAAACCTAAAGAAAAAGAAAACGTTCCTTCATCTTCCTTGCCACCACTCCCCCATCCCAACCCCTCCCTCTACGCACCCCACCTCTCTGCACTACCCCCACCCCATACTTACCTCTGGAAGTCCGGTGCTGCGATCTTCTGTGGACCAGGAACACGTCTGCACTCTTCAAAAGCCGACCGCAAACTGAAGAAAATCATGGTAAACCCTATAATGGCAGTCAGTAGGGGGGTTTCAACTTAGGTTGATATCTCAGTCAATTGTGAGAGTTTTGGTCCCAAATTTTCAACATGGGGTTCTTTGGACCCCACTTCATGAACACTGGCACTGTCTTTTTGTTTCTCGGTCCTGAAACATGATTTCATAGTTACTGCGTGGAATCACCTTTCAGGACCAATTAATGAAACAACAGTGCTGCTGTTCATGAGGTGGAGTCCCAAAAAGCCAGTGTTGTAGGTTTGGTGAAAAAACTCCAAATAATGACAGTGTTATGAGTGTGTGTTGTGCAGTTTGTACGCAAGCTCGTAACTTCACCAATTTTTTATGTTTTCATTCCAAATTTCCAGCATTGCTATTTGTTCACACCTTCTTATGAACAGTACAGCTGTCATTTTTTGCATCCTGCCCAAAATGTGTTTTCACACCTGTGGCTTGGAATGGCACAGTCGCTGTGTGAAATCAACTTTTGGGAAAGAGTAATGAAATCACAGTGCCACTGTTCATGAAGGAAGGTCCCAAAAAGGCCATGTTGAAAATATGGTGGAAAAATTCCAAAAAATGACTCCGTTACGAGTGTCCATTACATATTGTCACTCCAGATTTTCAACATTGCCATTTTGTCACACCTCCTCATGAACAGTACAGATGTAATTTTTCACATCCTGCACAAACTGTCTTTTTGCACTTGTTGCGCCAAATGGTGCATTCTCTGTGCGAAATCAGCTTTTGGGATTGAGTAACGAAATGATAGTGCCACTGTTCATGAGGTGGGCTCCCAAAAAGTCTATGGTGAAAATACCAACAAACACCTGGGGTGTTAGGGTTTCCAACAGTAACGCCTCACCCTGTACAGACTGCCAGGCATCAGGGGTGTGGTTTGGGGTCGTCTGCTATAATACTCACGTCATTCTACCCCCACTCCCACCCTGCAGCCACTGACCAGCATTGAGGTTTGCCTTGGGGTATTTTTCCCTAACGTTCACCCCATTCTCCTATACTGCACCCATCTCACCTTATTTCCTTAAGGAATGGGGTAAGCGTAAGGGCCAAAGACCCCAAGGCACACCGTGACACTTGTCAGTGTTTGCAGGGTGAGGTGAGGTGGAATTGCATGAGTGTTATGGCCGATGACCTAAAGGCACACCCCAACACCTGTCAGTCTCTGCAGGGTGGGGTGGGGTTGGCGTTAGTTCAATACTTCACTGCCATTCCTATTAAGCATCTCTCAACTCCTGCAGTACCAATGTCAACACCAGCAAGCAAACATGCAGCATTGACAAATGCTTGTTTATATCAGTATCTAGAAGGGGTCGGGGTGGGGGTTTAGATTCCAACAGCTAGATTTAAGTTGTTTTGTCCTACATTGAACTAATGGCTACATCCCTTGCAACAGCACATAATGCAAGTGAACCCGTCTTATTGTGGGTCTTTGATCATCTCAACCACAGATTGGTCATCATTTCTCTAAAGAATGTTTCAAGTACAGTAATCAATAATATAACAAAAGTTGTTAATGATTATTGGTATGCAACTGCAATCACTACGTAAAAACTGTAATAATATCACATAAGATAATGTGCTGTTGTTCACACAGAATGCATACAGAGTGTAACAATGACTTTTTATGTATTTTATCAGGCAGTGGTTTTGGAAGACTCTGTCAGAAAGTGACTGTAAGAATAGTCATAAGGAGAAATGACTGCAGAAGTCAAAGACCTGTAAGTTAATTAAGTTTTCATTCTGTCTGTGCTTTGTCTTTTGGGACATGAGACATAAACTGTATCTGTAAAACCCTGGGGCATGAGGCAAAAACTGTATCTGTAAAACCCTCTTATGTGATTTTGGACTTCAACTTTATGTACGGTCTTGGAGATGATAACTTCCCAAATGTATTGACAGCTGCTTTGAATTAGGACTTGTAGTGGAATAACCTAGTGCTCTTCGAAAACTGCTAGGGCCGGGATATTGGAAGATCCTGGATTGGGCCTGGTAAATGTTTGCTCTGGGGCAAATTAGTGCCTGGATCATGCAATAGGTATACTGAAATATGCTGAAGCACACGGTGAGAACTGAAGGCATGTTCCAATATATCAGCCAGGTACTACCCTAATTGCACCCATAATCCCAGCCCCTGCTGGCCACAGGTGGTATGAAGGTTACAGTGACTTGCAGAAGCAATCTGGCTGTTAGGTCTTGCAAAAGATGACTGCTTCTCTGGAGCAAGCTGCCATATTTGTACCTCTGTACACAAATGACCCTATAGTATTAGCATGACACTATGGGTCATTTGTATCTCATTAAGGCCTTACTGCAGGCAAGACGCAAACTGAGTTTGCAATCCCTGCCCCCCCACAGCACTGGTAGGTGCTACCTACAACCCTATCCTTGGCATCTCGTGGTCCCCCACCACCCAATTGCCTGCCCATTTCATGTTTGAAATTCCTTGGTGGTCCAGTTCCCCTCTACTTCCTCCCAGTTGCCTGCCTATTATATGTTTGAACTTCCCTGGTAGTCCAACTGTCCCTCTGACCCCTTGATTGCCTGCCCGTTACATGTTTGAAATTCCCTGGTGGTCCAGCAGCCCACTCCCAACTCACTGATTTCCACTCATTTCATGTTGTAAATTCCCAGTGGTCCAATGGTTCCTCCCACTCAACATACATCTGTAGACCCCACCCCATCCCGCCCACTCTAACCCCACCACCCACAGCCCCTCACTACCTGGTGCAGTTTCTCCTCATAGCCCCCCCCTCCAGTTGTGAAAGGCACAACCCCTCCACTCACCACCTTGGCTGGCCGCCCTCTGAATGATAAGGCATGACTGCATGCCTACTGTATAAACAGCTGCTTCTGGGTGCAACTACAGCTTGAGACACCAACGTTTTCTGAATGCAAGCTAGACCCACTTAGGCTTTTAGCTAAATAATTACTCTGTGAAACTGGTTAAACTGCTTATTTAGACTCTGAGGCAGGCAGCAACCTGGCGTGACTTGTCTGCCCCAGGATAAAAAAGGCCTCAGCTGCTCTTTTAAGGCCTCAAACCAGTGCACTCTCCTTATTCCCTGATTCAACAGAGAAACAGGAAAATGCCTTTGCTTACTCTGTTCCTCTCCCCGAAACCCTCAGCCTGAAAGAGTAACATGCCACATCTCAGCCTAACTGTTTAAAGCAGCTGTACAACATCCCTACAAACTTAGCTTAACGTTTCAGGTAGAAAGTACTACTGTACAGATCTTCTTTGCCTGTATTCATATACAAATGTATTTCATTTTGTATGTTAGAAAAGCTGTTTACCTTCTTTTAACATCTCCTGCTGCTGTATGTGCCTTTCTGGGACAGTCTGGGAAAGTTATTGATTCACTAAAATTAGCCTATTCTTTTGTAGACAGTAATACTGTAAATTAAAATAGTGAAAATGTCAGAGGAAAATGCTTTCTCTAAACAGAAATTTGCCCAACTGAAAGAACATAGTAGATTAATTCCATTATAAATAATGATATCATTGTTAACCAATCATAAATGTTTATTTCTAAATGTTACAGGTACTCTTACCACCATAAGAAGGTGTTTCATACAAATACCATTGTCCTAAAATTCTGAAGTTCTATGTTCGATTGGCATAGTCCTTTTAAAAATTTTTCCAAATTTTCTATGGAGTAAAACATTTTCATTTTAAATTCAATTTCCATTAAAAAAATAGAAATCTTCAATATGGCTTAGAATATGTTTTTATGTACAATGTCCCATATTATTATAAGAGTTTCTTCTTTGCTGCCCGCTGGTGCAGAGGCACGATTGCCCTCTGTGGTGCCGACAACCTGGGTATGGGAATGGACTGGGGAGTCAGAGAGCCAGCCAGGGGGAGTAGGATTGAGCATCCAGTGGACTGCTCTCCTACTCTGGGAGGAGGTGGGGTTGAGAGTCCAACACACCATGGACCCCTGGTGGAGGCTGGGAGTTCTGCTGCAGTTGGCTTCTGTACATTCACGGGTAGGGTGGATGTGGGTCATCATTGCATGTCCCCGCCCCCATGGGATTCACACTCTTCAAAAAAAAAAAAATATGCCAGCCCCTCCGTTAATAAGCCGGCTCCATTGCCATCCCCTCTGGCCACCAGAGTTCGCCTATCAGCAGCCCCACTGGGGCAAGCCCGAGCATGAAGGGGCGACTGCTGGAGCCTGGCGAGCCCATCTGGGCTTGGGGTGCCAACACAGAAAAAAAAATTAAAAATAAGAGTTTCTTCTTAAGTCGCTTTAGCGCAAGAACAGCTCAGCATTGCTTAGCAGTTCTCTCACCCAAAGAACTCTAGAGATTGCCATCTTATAACCATAAGAGACATAGTAACTGCTTCTATCCAATTGGGATACTTTGAGTTGCACTGCCTGAGGTGGGAGTGCCTGGGGGCATCTGTTATAGATCTGGTCTGAATCTCGCAGTATACCCAGTACAGGAAGCCAGGTTGTTTGAATGTGTGACCTCAGGGTTGATGTGGGTGTGGATGGCAGGATCCTTCTTGTATACCATTCCCTGTGGTATGAGAGTGGTTTCCTGCAGTAATGTGGGAGTACAGTTCTGGCTGACATCGGAGTTTCCCTCCGTGGTTGGTGTTTGGAGACTTCAGTGTCAGGATCAGCGATGACTCCTTCAAGTTTAGTCATCAATTCCTCCATCTAATGAATGTGATGGGCCACAGCCTGGTCCTTGGTTTCCCTCTGGGGCTTGATGTATTTGAAGTCAAGATTGATCTGATTGCATGGTTGGATCATCATGCTGTGGGTTTTGTCACCCGAGCCTCCCAATAAGATCATCCTCTCCTTGGAAGTTGATAAGATACTGTCCAAAGCATCACTTTGAGCCTTTTAAGCTCAAGATAGTATTGGACAGCTTAAGCATGTTACAGGTGTGTGCAAGGGGGCTGAAAAGGCCATGGAGGCTTATCATATGGCCTTTACTGCTGTCCCCATCTTTCTTGCACCCTGTTGTTTATGCCTGAGAGTCTCCCACCAGAGTGCCCCCTTGTATAATGAGGAGCTACAGTAAGGTGGTTGAAGGCCAAAGGGTAATGGCAGGAGCATTCTTGGAGGAGATTGGATAATTTGAGGATAAACTAAATCTGAGAGCTCACTATGGGGGGGGGAGGTTACTGGGGGCAATCACCTTGAGAAAGGAAGAGTTCCTGTTATGGGTGATTACTAAAAGGAAGAACAGACCAGCTTAGTAGTTCTACATTGTGGAAAGATGACTACATCCAGTCTTTCTACAGTTCAGAGCTGTGTTTCCACAAAGAAGTGTGAGAAGTTTGGCTGGTTCTTCATTGATAGGTATCCTCCCATCAGATCTGTGATCCCCTGAATGGGCTGTTGAGGCCAGTCATTAGCCAATCCTATGTTGAGCAGTGGTATAGACTGCCACCCCATGGCCGCTGCAGTTCGCCACTCCCATCATGTCTGCTCCTTTTGCTAGACCTTACTCTCAACACTGAATAAAAGCAAAACATTTTGTTTTGTTTTGTTTTTGTGACAACATCTGGGACACTGAGTGAAAGAGTACGTAAGACTGCTGGTAAAATAGTGAAGGAAAAACCCATACAAAAGTGTCAAGGGATCACACTGAACATAACCAAACAGCACAAATTGGTTTGTACACCTCAAAGTGGCACTAAATGAGTCAGTACAGTGACATATAGGACTCGAATGACACAAAAAGAAACTTTTGATTGCTCAGCTAGAAGGGAGTAGTCTGAGGACTCAGAAGAAGCTGAAGTTATCATTCTTCCTATACATCCCTCCCTCCCAAAAGTAGGTCTTCCTCAGCCGCAGATCTCTGTGGAAACCAGCACAGAGGAGCCATTACAGTTGTCAATGCCAAAATGTAGAAAAACTCCTAATGCCCTTAAGCTGTGCAGCATCCAGGGGCACTCCACACCATCACTCTCCTTTGTCTGTAGCATCGCATATCCATACAGTAAGAAAGAACATGTCAAGAGTCTGGTCCTGCCTTTCAACTGACAGCAGTGACAGTTCATCTGAAAAATATATGTTGCATGTGTGCAATTGAAATAAGTAGAAGCAGGATTTGCCAAGGAAGGGCCACAGAACTTTTGGTTCAAATGGGTGCTGGCTGTATTAAGGTTCCAAGGAGCACAGAAAAAGCCAGCACACCAGGGGTGAATGATGCTCCATAAATTGATTGTGTAAATATAGTAAAATGTGCAAAATAAAACATGGACTGGAAACACTCACCAAACAAACATATACTCCCCTTACATATTTGATGGAATGGGTATTCTTTTAGTAGTCTCCAGCCTCATTAAAATGCAAATATTTCTTTTTAAAAATGGCCAGTGATCATGCCCAGAGCATGAATAATAAATTAGTGTTCAAGACAATCAATCAATTATTAAGTCCAGGAGAAATACTCCCACAATGGATTGAGGGCTACTTAAAGGTAAAGCCACAGTGTAAAGAGTGTGTTATTATATAATGTATTTTTATTTTCTTGATGTTAAATACTTTAATGCATAGAGAAAGCATCCCAAGACCAACTGGGCTATGAAGTCTGTGAGCAGAACTAAAACACCAAGGACCAGAGATTAAAAACATTACCTGAGCGCAAAACCAAGCTTGCCTGGCCAAACCGGCTTTGCATGGAAGTGCAATATTGAAAAGCCCAGTTAGCATGGGCAAACTTGGTTTGCACCTGGGCAAAGGATTGGGTGGGGGGGGGCGCGATGTAAATGAAGGGGAGAGGACTTGAATATAAGTGCAGTCCAATATTCAGAGTATGTGCGCCGGACAAGGTAATTTTGCACAGTCCCCTTGTGAAGTAAACATACCATCAATTTAAACCCCAACTTACTCCTGCACAACCTTAGCAGTTGGTGGAAGAAGTGTGTCAGCCTGACTGACAACTCAGCGGTCTCTGGTGGTCCTCTGGTCCTTCTCCCCTCACCAATTGCCATCCCATTCAGAAATAAAATGCATCTCCCTGGTAGTCTAGTGGACCCATTCCCCTCGACGATCGCAGTCCCATTCAGAAATATAATTATCCTGGAGGCTTGTGTTCCCTCCCCTTGTCCGATCATCCACCCAGTACCTATAACAAGTATTCCTGGTGTCCAGTGTAACCCCCATCCCTAATCCCTGTAAAGGTAATGTTACCCATTCCCTGGTGGTCTAGTTCACCCCCACCCTGGCATGTAGTGAGCCACCACCTCACTCCCCCATCCGAAACAAGCGGTGACCAGCACACCTCCTCTCTTCACACCACGTTGACTGATTGAGTTGTTACTGAGCACATACAGCATAATGCTGTATGCGGTCAGTGACAGCTCAGTCGGGCAGCCAGCCGTGGTGGGAGAGAGGAGGCTGCACTGGTCACCGGCTTGGTTTTTGGATGGGGGAAGCAGGGTAGTGGGTACTACTTCCCAAGGTGGGGGGGGGTTTACTTAAGGAGAGGATTGTGAAGTTTCTGGAGGATAACGGGGCACAGGATGCAAGGCCACACTGATTCTCAGCAGGAAGGTCCTGTCAAATGAATCTTAGATTTCTTTGACTGGGTAACCAAGGTGGTAGATCATGGAGGGGTGGTGGATGTAGCCTACCTGGATTTCAGCAAGGCCTTTGACACCGTCCCACACAGGAGATTGTGAACTAAATTGGGGAGCCTGGGAGTGGGTCCTATGGTGGTTAAGTGGGTTAGGTACTGGCTAAGGGACAAGACTCAGAGGGTGATGGTAAATGGCACAAAATCTGAGGAGAGGGAGGTGACCAGTGGGGTGCCACAGGGGGTCAGTGCTGGGGCCAGTCCTATTCAGTGTCATCATTAGTGACAGTACAGAGCATCTTGAGGGAAAGTTGTGCCTCTTTGCAGATGACACAAAGATCTGCAACAGAGTGGACACACCGGAGGGGGTGGAAAAAATGAGAAAGGACCTAAGCCTATTAGAGGTGTGGTCGGGTGTCTGGCAGTTGAGTTTCAATGTTAAAAAGTGCAAGATCATGCACCTGGCTCACAGGAATCAAAGGAGGAGTACAGGATGGGTGGGGAAATTCTGGTTATCATAAGTCAGGTGACAGATCGGGGGTTTATCATGTCTGATGACCTGAAGGTGACAAAATAGTGTGAAAAGGCGGTGGGGAGAGCCAACAGAATGTTGGGGTGCATAGGGACAGGCATAACAAGCAAGACGAAAGAGGTGGCGATGCCATTGTACAGATCACTGGTGAGGCCTCAGCTGGAGTACTATGTCCAGTTCTGGAGACCACATCTCTGTAAGGACATTGACAAAATAGAGGCAGTCCAGAGAAGGGCAATGAAGATGGTACATGGACTGTACCAGAAGCTATACGAGGAAAGACTTAAGAACCTTAATATCTATTCACTGGAGGAAAGAAGGGGGAGGGGAGATACAAATAGAGACTTTCAAGTACCTTATGGGAATAAACATGGTACAGGTGGAAAGCATATTTCAGAGAAAACTCTGCACAACAAGGGGTCATGATATGAGACTGAAGGGTGGAAGGCTCAGGGGTAATGTTAGGAAGTACTTTTTCACTGAAAGGGTGGTGGAGCTATGGAACAGCCTTCCAGCAAAAGTGGTGGGGGCAAAAACAATACAGGGTTCAAGAGTGCATAGGATAGACATATGGGTACCCTGGACATGTGCAGAGCAGGAGAACCACAGATCAAATAGGATCTGGGGCTGCAGCAGTGAATAGGGAAATGGGCAGACTAGGTGGGCCATATGGTCCTTATCTGCTGACAGATTCTATGTTTCTATGGAATGGGTGATGTTACCTATACAGGGCATCGGTGATGGGGGGTTACATTGGACACCAGGGAATACGTTATAGGTACTGGGCAGATGAACAGGCGAGGGGAGGGGCCACTAGCCTCCAGGGATAATTATATTTCTGAACAGGACAGCAGTCAGTGATAGGGGAAGGATCACTACACTACACTACCATGGAGATCACAGGATCATAGGATTATATGTAATTTACAAGTTCGGTAGGCAGTGTTGCCTTTTATGGACTTACCACCTTTTTTATTGGTGGAAACAAATTTTTGTTATTATCCATATGTATATCTAGTCTGTTTTTAAAAATAGTAATTATATTGCTCTCAACAATGTTTTTTGGAAGGGCATTCCAAGTAGATATAACCCTCTGTGTATACCAATGATTTCTCTTGTTAGATTTACTTTGACTACCTTTTAATTTTTTATCATGTGATCTAGCATTGGTGTTGGAAAGATTTTTGTATCACCCAATGGTTTCTAGTGTTGACTCCTCGTTTATTGCTTTATATGCTAAGCATAGGTCACCCCTCATTCTCCTGTACTGCACTGAGTAAAGACCTACATTTTTTAACCTTGTACTATAATCAAGTCTGGTTACAGATTTAATTTTTTTGTAGCTTTTTGTTGAACTTTTTCTATTAATTTATTACCTCTTACCAATTGTGGTGCACATACTGATGAGCAATATTCTAAGTGTGGTCTAACAAGACTGGAATAAAGGGGGACTATGACTCTTTCATTTCTACTTTTGATGTTTCTCAGAATACAACCTAGTATTTGGTTCCCTTTTTTTACAATATTCTTGGTATGTATATCAAATGAAAACTTGTTTGAAATGGAGACGAATTTTATTTCTGAACAGAACGGCAATCGGCGGGGGGAAAGACCACTAGACTACCAGGGAGAAATGCTGTATTTTATTTAACGGAACATCAATCAACAAGAGGGAGGGACAGCTATACTACCATGGAGATGCATTTAATGTCTGAATGGGATGGCGCTCAGGAGGGGGGAGGGACCACTAGACTACCAGGGAGATATACTACAGTATATTTTATATTAATGGAATGGTGATCGGCGAGGTGGCGGGACCACTAGACTACCAGGGAGATATACTACAGTATATTTTATATTAATGGAATGGTGATCGGCTGGGGGGCGGGACCACTAGACTACCAGGGAGATATACTACAGTATATTTTATATTAATGGAATGGTGATCGGCTGGGGGGCAGGACCACTAGACTACCAGGGAGATATACTACAGTATATTTTATATTAATGGAATGGTGATCGGCTGGGGGGCGGGACCACTAGACTACCAGGGAGATATACTACAGTATATTTTATATTAATGGAATGGTGATCGGCTGGGGGGCCGGACCACTAGACTACCAGGGAGATATACTACAGTATATTTTATATTAATGGAATGGTGATCGGCTGGGGGGCAGGACCACTAGACTACCAGGGAGATATACTACAGTATATTTTATATTAATGGAATGGTGATCGACGAGGGGGCAGGACCACTAGACTACCAGGGAGATATACTGTATTATATTTATTAATGGAACATCAATCAGCAAAGGGGGGCACTACTAGCACCAGGGATAGCTCTAAGGAAATGGACAGTCGGGGGGTGGTGCCACACAGCACAGCCTCGCTCCCTATGATAATGGGCCCATATTGGGCATGCAAATGGCCCCTTAGCACTTTGCGTGCCCAATGGGCTCATTTGTATAGGTCCATTTGAATATGGGGATTTTTGCCCAGGCGCAAGCTATTGTGCCATCCTGTATTGGGGCTATGTCTGCCCAGTGCTAGGTGGCTTATCATCGGGTCTCACTGGCTCTGTATTCAGTGGAATAGTGCCAATGTGCTATTCCACTAAATAGAGCAGTTTTGGACACCTGGGCAACTGCAGGGGGCAGCACAAAGTTGTGCCCTCTGCTTTGCCCAGATTTGAATATCAGGCCCCAGAAATGAGTTGAAAGGCAAGTAAAATTAAAACCATAGCTACAAATACAGGTGTGCAAAACACATTGCATGGAATGACCTGAGACTACATTTAAATACAATATTTAAATATAAGTTTTTGGCAAGTCACGAAAATTAGACTAGCAAATCCAAATGTGCAACAAAAGGCAGCAGTAATGCATAGCAACACACGTCTGTGAATGTCCTTGTAGTAACTGAAATGGTCCATTAAAACCAAACTTCATGTAACCTAAGCTGGTCCTTAATTCCGCTGGGGTCCCATTAGCAAGTGTACAAGTTTCATCAGTTGAATGCTGGACAGGAGAAAACTAATATGAGGGAGCACACATATACACATTACAGTAGAAAACTTAAGTAAATTTCAACAGCATGGTATTAAAGACATCCACCCCCATACATGAAAATATTAGAGTTTTATTCTGAGTACTGACCCACCAGAGGCGGAGGGGTGGCTATCTATACCAGCTCAGCTCTACATTTTTCTGTCACTCTCTCAAAAGCAGAACCAAAGGCCTGCGAGCTGCTCATGCTGAAACTGTCCCCTCCTTCCTCACTCCCCATCTTTGTGGCTGGTATTTATTGCTGCTCTAGCACCCCAGCTGCAACAGTTACCAACATCCTGAACCAACTGACGTCTCTTGCCCAGTCGGGTGAACTATATGTCATGGGTGACTTTAATCACAACTGGTCAGAACCCACCTTTAACAAAACCCGTACCGAGATATCCACGTTCAACCTTACCCAAACCATTCTTGAGCCTACACGGTCAAACCATAAGTCCGGAAACCACTCCCTTCTCGACTGGGCACTTACCTCCCATCCACACCGCGTCGTCAGCTCTGGCCTCCTTCCAGACTCCATTAGCGATCACCAACTAGCCTACTTGGTCCCCAAAATCCACAGAATTAAATCCCCTCCCAAATTTATATTTCAACGATCATATAAATCCCTAAACTTCTCCCCTCTCCTGGAAGAGCTAGCTCACTCTAACTGGGACCCAATCCTAAGATGCTCTAACATGGATGCTGCCCTCATGCACTTCCGGAACACCTTCCTTAGCACCTGGGACAAACATGCCCCCCTGCGCCATGCTAGGGTCCGAGGGTCACACCTTCCCTGGATATCACCCGAGCTGATAGCTCAGGGCGTGGCGGACCTACAAATCCTCACTTCTCCCAGGCGACAATATCACCTACCGCATGCTCCGAAACAAGTGCACAAAGGCCATCCGCTTAGCTAAGGTCGAATATTTTAACAACACCCTAAATACAAATCTAGGGAGGCCTTCTAAATTTGGAAAGTCATCAACTCCCTTTTCCCCCAAACAAATCCCCTTTTCTCCTATTCACCCAAGGGACCCTACTCTCTGACCCCTGGTGGTAGCCTCTAAGTTCAATTCTACTTCACTACTTGTGCTACAACCCTTCTGGACTCCTTCCTCCTGTAACCCACCCACTCCTCAGACAGCTACCCCCCACCGTCTGGCCAGAACCCTTTCTGTTTCAGTCACATCTCCCCCATCGAAACCTTAGATGCCCTTCGCTCCCTGAATCCCACCAAAAGTAAATCTCCCGACGGCCTCGACAATAAACTTCTCTTCCTATCTGCCCCGGCCATCACCACTCCCCTCGCTGCCCTGCCAAATCTTTCATTCACCACTGAGTCACTCCCCATGAATTGAAAACATGCCACTGTCTTACCTCTACCAAAAGGAGGTGACCCTACCTCTGCTGCTAACTACTGCCCCATCTTCCTCCTCCCCACTTTCGCCAAACTTCAGGAACACCTAGTACTATCACAGCTATCCCACTTTCTCTCTGAAACTAACTTCTTCACTCTATTCCAGTCCGGTTTTAGGAAGAACCACTTTACCAACACCTCCCTACTAAGACTCATGGACTTCATCCTCTCTGGAATGGACAAAGGACATATCACTGCCGCTATCTTCATCGACCTAGCCAAAGCTTTCGATACGGTATCCCACCCCCTCCTACTGTCCTGCCTAGCAGGTGCTGGTCTATCACCATTGGCCATACATTGGTTCAGTGCCTACCTTCAAAATAGAACCCAATCTACAAAAATAACTGACTGCACCTCCCTTCCACTCCCCATTATTACCGGCATTCCCCAGGGCTCAGTTCTTGGCCCCATTCTCTTCTCCATCCTACTAAATGATCTGCCAAAGGCTTGCTCCACTACCTCAATACACATGTACGCTGATGACAAGGTCCTCTTTACTTCCTGCCGTACCCATGAAGAAGTCACCTCTAATCTTCAGACCGACATCAACAAAATACAACACTGGTTCTACTCCAACCAACTCTCCCTAAATGCCAAGAAAACAGTCTCTATGTCTTTCGGCACTAGACAGAGACTATCCAGACTTACAGCCCCCCTGATCTTCCGTACCCTAAATAACACCATCCTTGAAGACGTGCCCTCCTTCAGGTACCTAGGGGTTTGTCTTGATTGCCACCTCTCCTTTTCCACCCACGTGGATGCCATCCTATCAAAACTACGCCCTAAGCTCGGTGCCCTCTATAGAAACCATGCTAGTCTCCCACTTCCTGTGAGACGCGAAATAGTCCAGAAAATGATTCTACCTTCCTTCGACTACTGCAATGTTGTCTACAGCTCTGCCTCCTAGTCCACCTTATCCAGACTGGAGCCCCCCTTCAATGCTTTCTGCCGCTTCGTCCTAAATGCCCCCCTCACTCCCATCACTGCGTGCTCTTCCATTCACTGGCCCTTCCATCCCTGAGCAACCGGCGCCTATTTCACAGTGCTAAATTTGTTTCTAACTTCTGGCTCAGTTCCCTCCCACCCTACCTCGTTTCCTCCCTATCGTCCCTGCCAACTCCCGCTCATGCCCTCAGGTCTACTGACTCCCGGCTATTAGCTATCCCTCACCGAAGACCTCTGCAGGCCAATCGGCTTTCTCTTACCTCCTTCCTAAGCTCTGGAATGACCTGCCTGCCCAAATCCGCCATTCTTCCTCCAAACACTCTCTATCCTTCTGCCCTCAATAACTTCTTCGCATCCAATTGTACCTGCCCCTGACCTCCCCCGCTGACTCTCCTCCCCGATCCCTCCTCCACGCTGCCTGACCAGCGGTCGGCCATTCCACCCAAATGACTGGCTTATAAAATTTCACTAACAATCCTTGCACTTACCCACTCTTGACACTTCTGCTCCTCCCTCTTGTTCCCATCAATGTCTTCCCTAAGTCCACCCCCTCATCTTTCCCATTGTTTGACCACTGATACCTGTCACCTCCCCCTGGCTCCAAGCTCAGGCTCCCGGTTCGCTCTGCCAACTTGGTGCATCTTACTTCACTTCAATCTCTAGATATAGGCATTTATGTAACCATGTATAGTTATGTAACCATGTATAGTTTCGATGTGTAATCAAATATGTTATGCCACCCTCCCTGTGGCACAAGTATGTGGTGCCTCCACATGTAACAAGTCTGTCTAGCCACACTCAACTATGTAACCACTGTTGGAATTGCTTGACTCTAATTTCAACCTATTGTTTGTATTATGTACATTCCTCCCATGTACCCTCACCCCCCAAGGTCGCACGTGAGACGAGCATCGATTTGCTCAGTGTGCCTCTCCTGGTGAAATATTTTGAATAAATAAATAAAGTATTATTTTTTGTCCAAGAAGCAAGTATGATCCAAAAAAACAGCATTCAAGCTATGTGGGGGCAAACTAGTCAAAGTAAACATCCATCGTGATTCTCATTTTAATAGTCAATTGAGTCTGTGCCCCCAATGATCAAATGCTGCATGTTCCAAGGCCACATAGCCAAATGAGTCATGATTTTTTTCCATGCACTTGTTTAAAATGATCTCCTAATGCATTGGTTTGAGTGCCGTTTTTTTAGGAATTAACATATTCTTATATTCTCTTTTTCAGCAGCCTGGTGGTTCAGCCCACGTAAATCTTTGGGCAGGAACACCAGTATAAACTACATAATCTGTGCAGCAGCTAGCAAATTGTCTGACTTCAGTCATATTATCTGATCCTGGAATTTTACTGCTCTCCAAGTGTTTGGCACTATGCAGTTGTAACATCTGCTACAGGGATAAAATCTTATTGGTTTGTTCTATAACCATCCAGTTTTCACTTCCATATAGTGACTATTTTGTTATAAATGTTTTATGTCCTTGAAGAGGATATCCATGGTATTTGTCCAACCAGTTGTCCCAAAACATCATCTCCTGTAAACGTTTGTCATGGTTTATGAACAATATTACAGATTTCTGGACCCAGACTTCTGTACTGTACAACAAAGGTAACAGGTTTTCTCACATTTGTTTATCTTGGGGATTAGCAGATTCTCCTTTGGTGCACTCTTTCCCTGTTTATATGCTCTATTTAATACTTTCCTGGAGTACCCCATACAGACAAATCTCTGAAGTCAAGTGCCTGACTTTAGGATGTCTCCGTAATGGAGCAATTGTGACATATCCACAAAAATTGCCCCAACAGGATACTCCTGATAAGTCCGATTGGATAAGAACTTTTAGCTCTCAACAGTGCGTTTCCAGAGGTAGAAGCAGGAGTAGCAGCAATCCTTGCACCACTGCCATGTGGTGTCATTTTCTGAGGTCACATGGATTGATGAAACTAGACACAGTCCTTACAGAGGGAGGGGATATGAAGGCAGAGATAGTTTGTGACACTTTATTTCAGTAGTGTTAGGGAAGTGGAGAGAGAGAAGAGCAAAGAAGAGGCAGAGGCAAGCTGAGTAGGTAGCTGGTTTTAGTTTATTTATTTGACTTAAAAGTCATTACAAAAGTTTTAAAAACACAAGGCAAAACAATTTCAGACAACAATTAATTTACAATACATAAAAATATCTCGGCATCTAAAAATCCACTTGTATAACAATGATATAGAAACATAAAAACCTTTTATTGCTGGCCCGCTGGCACAGCGGCACGATCACGGTCTGCGGCACCAAAAACCCTGATTCGAGAACAGACCCGGGAGTCAGAGGACTGGCTGGGGGGAGTAGGAATGAGCATCCAGTGGACTGCTCTCCTTCTCCGAGGGGAGGTGAGGTTGAGTGTCTGATGCACGACAGACCCCTGGCGGAAGCCGGGAGTTCTGCTGTGGTCAGCACCTGCACACTCGGGGAGCAGGGTGGATGCGGGTTGTCATTGCACATCCCTGCCCCATGGGGCTTACAGCATACAAAACTGCTGGCCCACGCTTATGAGCCGGCTCCATTGCCGTCCCCTCTGGCCACCAGAGTTTGTCTTCTGGTTGCCTCACTTGGGGGGGGTAAGCTCCAGTATGAGGGGGCAGCTGCTGGGGCCTGGCGAGCCCGCACAAGGCTTGGGGAGCCAGCTGCCCCAAAAAATGTAATTAAATTAAAAAATGTAAACTTTTTATTGAACATTAAACTTTCTTGCAGGGAAAGTCAGGATGAAGCTTGTGAGAACATCAGTTGACTTGGAAAATGTCCAAGTGTAAAAAGAACCCTGTAAGAGTGGGGTCTGGCTACCTGTATCTCTTAAAAAACAGCTGACACCCTCAGGAGAACTTTACCAAAAAATATTTACACACAGTCCATCTTGTATTTCACATTAGTTCTATATTCCTCCTTCCCATTATTTATTACTGAGGTCTTCTGAATAAAAACAGGATGTTTGCTCCGAAAGAGGTCATATATTCTTGTTGCTGTCTCCCTACCTGAGGTCCTAATGCTCTGCTTGTGACATCACAGTTACTCCCACAGCAACGGGCTGTGATGTCACAACAGAGGATTATGACTTGCAGTAGGGAGTCAGCTATAGAGGCAGATGAACCCTGAGGAATAAAGATCATATATTCTTGCAAATGTTCTTAGTAATAAATACTGGGGAGGAGGAATCTTTAGAATATATATGGAATGGATGCTGAATTGAACCTAATTATGTTTTTCAAAGTTTTTTTTTAGGTGTCAGCAACTCTGTAACAGCATACTGAAATCTGTAATCCCATACCAAAACTTTGGATAATAGCCAAAAGACTTAAAAAGTGTCTTGAGATTCATCCTGAAATTTCACAGCATACATGCATAATAAAAAATCCTACTTCCAAGGGCACTGTTCTGAGGGATGGCACCTCAAGGTCAGGCATCAAGAATTTGATTAACAGGAAACTGGTTATGCTAGCTTGAAAGCCGTAATAAGCCGAGTAGCCTTATTTAATCCCTCCATATTGGAATTAGCAAAGAAAAGATAATCAACTCTATAGAGGAGTAATAGAATGTGGAGAGAATATCTCCTAGGTATTTATTCCTTTGCTCTTTAAAAGGGGGGATGTTTCATTAATATGTTCAAGATCATCTATCTCACCATTTCCACAATTGCAGAATGGTGAAGCAATCTCTTTCCTGTGTTGCTTATGGTATAATTGACTACTATGGAACAATTCTAGCCTACATTTTGGATATGGACTTTATGCTTTCTTATCCTGAATACAATCCAGGTATGGCTCTTTGCCAAATTGTTGTTTCAGGAATTTGTAAGAAATATGAATTTTAGAATTTTGGATAGCTGGCATGTCTGTCTGGGCAGAAACATACTTAAATCTCTATTTAATTTGATCAATGACATTAATTCGTGGTATTCTGAAACTAAAAGTCATTATATTAGCAAGTCATTTTAAATAAATCTTTCTTTAAAAAAATAAAGAAGAACACTGAAAACCTCTATTTGAATATTCAAGTTGTTTCCAAGACTTTTGTTTGGTAGTCTTGATTCACAAAGGGTGATGATAATGCCAGTAATAAAAAAATCTGGTCAGAGCCAATATGGCTGTGCAAAGCTTTTCAGAGTGTGGCTTCTGTAACTTGGTTACCCTACCTCTGTGCTCAGAGCACTGCATGGAGTGCCCTGGAGCAAGCAGCAATCCGAGCGACATCAGGTGCTGCATTGCTGCTCCAGTGTCTTGGACTGGGGCTCAGACTGTTGCAGTTTAAACCATTTTAAACACCATAGTGTGAGTGGGATCTAACACACTGCACCAAATAAAATGTTTTTTTTTTTTTTTTTTCTTTGTACATACTGTAAACTGCATATTGGGTGTGGAGTTCTTAGTGGTTAGTGGTGACGTACCCCTTTAAATATTCCGGTACTCAAGAAGGTGTGAAACAGCTGTGCCAACTGACAAAAGCTGTGCAGTATTGGCAAGTGGTAGCTAGTTTATGATCCTACCTGCATCAAAAGATGCTGGATGACAACAAATATGCGTCTGTAGCACAGTTATGTTTCAAAATGAGTCATTCTTGACTTCTGCATCCTCCCAGTCTCTCACAGGGTCTTCAAAATTATCTTGTTTTATTGCTTAAGTTGTTGAGAATTGGGGGGGGGGGGTGGAACTTAGCTTGGCAGACTTTACAGGTCAGTGAAAAGAACTCACAACCTTTCAATGTCTTCCTGTTAAGAGTATACTTCTTGTCATTTTGTAATATATTTTTTTATTGTGGTACCAAACAGATACCTAGTCATTTATAACCAATGAGCAAACATACATACTTTCTGGACTGTCTTTATCAAATTACATATGCATCAATTGACAACTGTTAAGAGGCATTTCAACAGTTCAGCAAAAACATGAGCATGGATTACAGTGGAATAAATGTTTTTGATTCAAAGTGTCTTTTTTAACCCTGTCAAGAACTGCCTTGAGTGGAACAGTTCGTGCATTTGAAATCTTACACACAAACTACACACGCTGCTAATTCAGAACCAGAATTGGGCTTCTCCAATATGGGGGCGCACTGTGATGTCACCGGAGGGTGTGGCATGTCGAGTCAGGAGGCGAAAGCAGGAAGGGATCAGAACCGGAGAGCTGGAGCTGGAGAGGGAAACTGGAGAGACTGGAGGAGCAACCTGCAAGATGTGTTGCTTGTGTACAGGAAAGGTGTGTGTAGTGAAGCAGAGCTGTCAGAAGCAGACGGTGCTGTGGTTAGCAATATAAATGATATTCCTAATTGTGATACAGACCTCCTACTGTGTACTAGTACAGTCAAAACAGGCAAACACCATGCAAAAAATGGCGATGGGAACAGAACTGCGCATGTATGAGATTCGCACAAGCGCAGTCTGCGTCGGTGCCACCATCTTGTGCCTGGCAGACGTCACTTCCACAGTTATGGAAGAAAAAGTAGTGCACCAGGAAGTGGGGGTGTTTATGCAGCATATGGAGGGTAAGGGCCACATAAATAGCACCACTGGACATGTGCCAGAGCACTGTGGAAGCACACTGGACAGTGGTCTGTTCATGTGCTTCCACAGTGCTCTTACTGATATGATGTGATGGCATAATGTCTGTGATGCTCCTCCCATGCAGCTGTAAAAATTGAAGTTCTAATCTTTATTAGTGTCTCTATGGAATATTGAACCTGCTGTACTCATAATATGTGTTCCAGTACCCAAACTGGAAAATAAAAAAGTATTTATATATAATTTATTTAATATTTTCTGTAATAAGTCTATGTTATTCTCCACATTTCTGAGGTGTAAAGAATTGACACCTTAACTTTTGCCTTTATTGTTTTGAGACAACTTGACAGAATGGTCACCAATGTTTTTCATAAATCTAATAACCCCATTTACAGTGGACTGTAGTTTCTGTTTTATGTAATTAACATGGGGTTTCCATTTCATGTCCCTACTGGTACCGAATTCCTAAATAGTCATAAGTGTTAACAGTTTGCAATTTAAACCGATCTAGACAAAGTGAATATTTAGCCCATCTTGTACTACCAAAAACTATAAGTTGAGTTTTATTATTAATTTCTAAGTATTTTTGTTGACATTCTATATTAAATTTCTTCGGTTTCCTCTGCAACCCCAAAAGAGACGTAAAGATTAATACTACGTCATCAGTATACACAAGATAAGAAACTGAGTCCGTTTTATCCTTTGGTGAATTAAATTCTTGATAATTGAACTGGGATATCATTGTGTTACTGTATAAATTGAATAATAAAGGTGCAAGAATACACCCGTGATGTACTCCCAGATTAGCATCTATCTTCTCAGATGAATGTCCAGAATTATTATATTGTATGCGAGGCCAAGTGTCTTCATGTAATCTAATCAAAACATTCAATATGCACACAACAATTCTCAGGTTATATAGTGCTTTCCACAGTGTTTTCCTACTTACACTGTCAAAAGCCATCCTTAAATTGACAAAGCAGCAATAAAGTTTGTTCTGCTTTACTATTACATATTTATTTAGAACATGAGATAAAACCATGCAGTGCTGTATAGTCGATCTGTGGTTCCTAAAACCATTTTGAGCTTCTTTGAGGATATTATTTACTTCCATCCCTTGCTCCAGTCTTGATAGTAAAATATAGCAAAACATTTTTTTAGTGGTATTGATCAAACTTATTAGATGGTACATCTATGGGTCTCTTAATGAACCCTTAATATGAATAGGGAATACATTTCCTGCCCAAGAGGGTGGGAAATTACACGACTGTAAAATATATAGTAGTTGTATAAGTGATATAGCAAATGGTATCCACCAATCTGGGAAGAATTTAAGTATATCTGAAACTACCATAGCAGGGCCTGGTGCTTTGCCATTCCTAATTTTGAGGACTGCCTCCATGATCTCAGTTTGTGAAAAGCAAACAGGAATTGGATAGGAGTTTATAATAATATACAGTTGCACTGTAAATTGTACCGTCGTAGGATTCTGCCTCGGGATCAAAACAGACTTTTTTAAAGTGCTTTTCCCATTGTGCCGGTTGAATATAAGCATCAAGAGATGAATTATAAAAATTACAGCCCATGGCTATTAAACCTCAGAACTAGTTAGTACTATTTTCTGATGCTGCCTCCTGTAGGCTCTCCCAGAGCCATTTTCTGTAGTTTCTCTTCAGCTAGAATTTTATTATATTGCTTCCATTTCATATTCAGTAACTGTAAACAGGACTTGGATTTATCTTTCCTGACCTTTCTTACCAGCTTCATTAATTCAGTTTTAGCCACTTTACATTTATCGTTAAACCAGTAATCAGATTTCCCATGATTATGTACCTGTCTGTACAGGATAGGGGCTATAAACGTTAATGTCTCCCAGTAATAAATGCTGTCTAAAGAATCCAAAGGGGCTAATACAGCTTGTCTATGTTTCTGAGCACGTATTGAGTTTAGGTAGCATTTGTTAGCTGAAGGTAAAATTGTGTCTATTTCAATCTTCTGGAATTGAAGACTTCTACAGTATTTCGGACATTATTTGAGTGCATTTTTAACTCTTACATAATTTAGATGTACTTCTACTGGGAGATGTAGGGATTCCATTCTTTCCAAGATTTAGAGATTGGTAACTTTATCCAGCACGTTAACATATGTGACGAATAAATCAATAATTGAAGTTCTGTTTGCTGAATGGTAGAGTATGTAAAATTTCCTTCCCTATCACTAGCACTTCTTCCATTAATGAGGACTAGGTCCAAATCCTGAAGAAGTTTTATTAGGTGGTTACCGGATTCATTTATTTTCTTATCCTTAGAGCTAACGGCATGATTTAAAATTGTATTCATTATTTTTATTTTTTCCTGGTATTCGTCATCTAGAAAATCACTAATTAGGGTATTATAACTGGAAGATACCCTGGTATTAAAATATCCAGCCCCAAAAAAAAACAACTTCATTGTTAAGATATTCTTCTAAGGGGCATCACTCCACCAACTTCCTCCTCCGAGGCACAAGACAAGGCTGCCCACTATCCCCGCTACTTTTTGCCATTTACATTGAGCCCCTGACACAAGCAATAGGGGAAACCCAATGTGTAAAAGGGGCCATGATGCGGGGCACTGAGCACCAGGTAGCGCTTCATGCAGATGATATTCTGCTCTACTTAGAAAACCCTGAGCATTCTCTCCCAGCAGTCTTCCAGATCCTCGACCAATTTGACTCCACTTCTGGTTACAAAAATGAAGTCCTTACCTTCAATTACCTTCCCTCCCAAGAGCTCCGGGTGTGATTTCCCTTCAGATGGCAACTAGACAATCTCAAATATCTGGGTGTCTTCCTTTCCTGGAATTCCTCAGAGGCCATCAGAAATAACTATTCCCATTTTTTTAGTCAGATGCATCAAGAGTTTGACCAATGGAGTGTGATTCCCCGGTCACTCACACAATGAATTGAGGTGATCAGGATGGTCACTCTGCCCCCGTGCCCTCTACCTATTCCAGAATATTCCCCTATCACTTCCGCTCAGTCAGTTTAAGATTTGGAATAAAGCAATATCTAGATTCATCTGGGCTGGGCTGTGCCCCAGGACAAAACTAGCCACATTGTGTCTCCCAAAGAACAGAGGCGGCCTAGCTTTACCCTACCTCAGGCACTACCTTTGGGCCTCACATGTGGTCTTCATCTATTAGAGGCAAATTGGTACCCCCAGACTTCACTGGATGGAAATAGAGGGAAACAATACTCCCCCTAAAAGATCTTTTGTGGAAGTTATACTATCTGGACTCCTCGCAGGCCCCCTCCCCCAATCTAGGTCCGTGGTTACACCACCAGCTGACAGCCTGGCGGAGTATCTGTAAAGCTACCCATCTTACCCCATTCTTATCCCTTTGTGGGTGGGCGGGTTGGATGAAGACACAGAAGGTGAGACAAGTTCTTTTAAAATGTCCCATATAGCAGTACACATTATTACAGAAGGACTTCAACACACTTTGCAATGAAATAAACAGTTCAAACAGTGCAAATCTGGAGCTTCTGTGTCGCTTGTAATACTGGGCTAGTCAGCATGATCTTGAGCTACTGTAAAAACTTGGCTTAAAGTGCTGTTGGTTCCCACTCAGCCAGTTCACAGGGATAAAACCAGTACCTGAGGGTGGTCCTACCTGCACCTGCAGCTCTGCAGCCCATACTTTAGGTAGACCAATTACACATCCAGCTGCTCAACTCAGCTGTGGTCCAAAACATCCCAGCCTTGGCTAGCACTGCCACTGGTCAGTCTTTCTGAGACTACTCCCAGCACTGATTACTCCCCTCTTGAATCAACCAATTTTTACTCCTGCAGAGGACTGCTTCCTCCACAGCTCAGATCTCAACTTATCTCATCTCCTTATATGCCAGACTGTGCTCAACCAGCTCCGTTTATAGGACTAGAGATCATGCGACCTGTCAATCATAGCTTAAATGTTAGTTAAATGTTTGCAACAATTTTAAATATGGCCGTTTTGTACAAAAAGTAAGCAAAACATGAAAAAAACAACATTTTAACACATATCAGCTTTTAAACAATCAGAAAATAAATCAATAAGAATACAAAGAATGGAACTTCCAGGCAGGCAGTCCCACCTTTCTTGTTCCCAGACCCCCTCACGCTAGAGCTCTATGAAGCCCACAGATTTCAGTCGGCCTGAGCCCATAGTAATCCACAAAATGGACGCCAGGAAACTAAAAGCACATGGAGTCAGGTATTCCCCTAACAGGTAAATTTTCTTCAACATATACTGTAGCAATGTGTGCAGTTTTGACTTAAAGAAACATTTCATCAACTGTCAGGAAACTTCAGGTAAGACCAGCAATGTAAAATAAAAGGCATTGCTAATGCATTGTTTGTAGCAGTTTGTAAAACATGTGTTTGGTACATTTCATCAAACAGTAAGAACTTTGGGATTCCTGATACCTTCATTGCCTTCCATATAAAACTAAAAGTGGTTTATAGTAGTTCTTCTTCAGTATTTTGTTTTATATGATATTTAGGACCAAAAACATAGATTCATTTTATGTACTTTCTTCCCCAGGTACACCATTTTGCAAGTGGAAACTTAACAGGGGAATACAGCACCAAAGTACACAACCTTTCTCTCACCCTAACTGTGCTAGGGCAGGACATGTATACTTAATGCTAGCTGTGTGTGTGTGTGTGTGTGTGTTTTTGGGGAGGGGGTCAGAAAGAGAAGAATTGGAAAGAGTATTAAAGTTTCAGTGCTGGGTGATCAGTCCAGCAAAGAAACGATAGAATATTAGAAAGGTTGGCGTAGAAGAAAGGCTGCAGCCAAAAGAATAGGAAAGAAATATTAATTTGACAAGCTGTAAGACTATTCCTGACTGAATGTTTCAGGTCTCAGCAGGCTTTCATTTTATTTGGTACCTTAGAGCAGCCTTATTGTGGCTGTATGGCTTTCTAGTAGCCCCTTAGCACTTCATTCTCTACTATTATTAAACAAAAATACAGTGGGAGGGTTTCACCTTACCACATACCTCCCCACCTTAAGAGGGAACCAGCTCTGAACAGCAGCTGATTTCCAATACTAGCATCTATTATCCCGGTATAATGCTCACTACTTCCTTGGCTAAATGTGAAAAGGGGCTCCCCTCCATCCCTTTTCAGGAGCCTTGCATTAAAAGTACCCTATGCAAATGAGTAGATGGAATGCAACATCTCCTGTAACAGTCCTCTCAGGGTCTCATGTCCAACTTACTTTTGGGATCTATACATGCATCTTTCCTCACAGTGATTTCTTATTACCAGTCCTCACATTTATACAAAGGAAAATGCACTTCTCGGTGCACAGACCAATCCAGGCTTGCACCAAACTAGCAAAGGTAGCCACTCCTTGCATTTTTATAACCTGCATACTGGCAGCTTTTCTTATTTCCATATTTAGGGATCCCTTTTTTTTTCCATTTTGTTTGCTTGCATGCACAGCGCACAAGAAACATATTGAGATAGTAGAGCATTGCAGAGGTGTGGCAGTGTTGTGGCCAATGCAGCGGACACTTTAATGGGCTCGTCCCTCGGCCACCAATTAGTGCTGAAGCTTGCGATGTGGCAATTTCAAATTGGCGCCGCCTGCAGTGAAAAAATCTGCTGCTGCAATCAGGTGCAGTTTCATCATTGCAGCGCAGTCCTCCTCCCTCCCAATCAGGCACATAGCAGGACAACAAATTTAAATGTTAGCTCCCTCCCACTGCTGCTGCTGCCCAACCTGCACCCTCTGTTCTCCGTCCATGCCGACATCGGGGTGCTCAATTCCAGTGTCAGCATGTATCCCCCTTCCCCCATTAATGTGGCACACTGGGAGCCCACCTATGTGCCAAAAAAATACTACTTTGATGTTTCCAACACTGGGATGCCCACTCCCGGAGTCGGATGCACTGCCCCCCCATGCTCCTTTGTTCTCAGCTAACCTCGAGGTGCCCAATCCCCGGGTCGGCATTGATTCCCCCCCTCCAGTACTCTGGCACACTGGGAGCCCACCACAGTGTGCCAAAATCCATTTTGCTAATATTTTACCTGTAAAAAAGAAAACAGTCCCACAATGTTTTTTTAACCTAAAAAAAAGCGGTCCTCGTTGTTTCCAGCGAGTCCTCCTCCCTAACCCGCACCCTCCCTCTGGCCACCCTACCTCACACACCTCCCCACCCATACTTACCTCGGAAGGTCAGGAGCAGCGATCTTCGGTGGACCGGGACACGTCTGCACTCTTCAAAGACCAACCGTGAACTGAAGAAATGACGGTAAGCCCTATAATGGCAGTCAGTGGGGGGTTTCAACGTAGGTTGATATCTCAGCTATTTTTTTGGAGTTTTGGTCCCAAAGTTTCAACATAGGGTTCTTGGGACCCCACTTGTGAACACTGGCACTGTTATTTCATTTCCTGGTCCCGAAAGGTGATTTCGCAATTGCTGCGCAGAATCACTTTTTGGGACCAATTAACAAAAATGACAGTGCCACTGTTCATGAGGTGGGGTCCCAAAAAACCCTTGTTGCAAATTTGGTGAAAAAAACTCCAAAAATGACTATGTTACGAGCGTCCATTGCGCAGTTTCTATGCACACTCATAACTTCACAAATTTTTTACATTTTCACTCCAGATTTCCAACATTGCCATTTTTTCACACCCACTTATGAACACTACAGTTGTCATTTTTTGCATCCTTCCCAAAGTGTGTTTTTGCACCTGTGGCGCAGAATGGCACGGTCGCTGTATGAAATCAACTTTTGGGACAGAGTAATGAAATCACAGTGCCACTTTTCATGAGGGAAGGTCCCAAAAAGGCCATGTTGAAAATTTGGTGAAAACATTCCAAAAATTACTGCGTTATGAGTGTGCGTTGCACAGTTTGTATGTACACTCGTACCTTCTCCACTTTTTCATATTTTCACTCCAGATTTTCAACATTGCCATTTGTTCACACCTTCTCATGAACAGTACAACTGTCATTTTTCACATCCTGCCCAAAATGTGATTTTGCATCTGTGGCACCGAATGGCACACTCGCTGTGCGAAATCACCTTTTGGGATTGAGTAACGAAATGATACTGCCACTGTTCATGAGGTGAGGTCCCAAAAAACTCATGTTGAAAATTTGGAGCAAAAATACCAACAAATGCCTGGGGTGTTAGGGTTTCAAATCGTAATGCCCACCTTGTACAGACTGACAGGCATCAGGGGGTGACTTGGGGTCGTCAGCTGTAATGCCCTTGCCATTCCACCCCAACTCCCACCCTGCAGCCACTAACAGGCATCAAGGTGTGTCTTGAGCTCTTCGGCCCTAACGTTCGCCCCATTCTCCTATACTGCACCCATCTCATCTTATTTCCTTATGGAATAGGGTGAGCATAAGGGCCAAAGACCCCAAGGTAAACTGTGACACCTGTCAGTGTCTGCAGAGTGGGGTGAGGTGGAATGGCATGAATGTTATGGGCACACCCCCAACGCCTGTCATTCTCTGCATGGCGAGGGTGGGGGTTGGCGTTACTTCAGTACTTCACTGCTATTCATATTATGCATCTCTCTAACTCCTGCACTATCAGTACCAGCAAGCAAACATTCGGCATTGACAAATGCTTGTTTTTAAGGATGGTCTGCACCTAGACTGGCTTTTCATTCCTAGGCATAACGCGCTTACATTCTTTTGCCCATCACAGACCTCCAACAGGCTATACAGGTTTTATAGTCCCCAAATCTTCTGCAAAGACCTTGCCTCATATGAAGGGGTCCAGTGGGAAATACCCAGATTACATAGGTCTTAAAAAGGGACCCATCTTCCTCTTCTGCTCACACAGCCCAAAGGCTCCTTGAGGTTTCCCCAATTTTCCCAAATCCCTTCAACTATCACCTCTGTATTCTACTTGCTGTGTCTCACCTAGGCAGAGCAACAGCAGGTTCCTTTTCATAACAGACTGAGTCAATTGTTTTTTTCTGTAACCACGTATTTATTCTATAGCTCCCCTTTGTTCTAGGCCAGATTCCCCATCTATATATATATATTTTTTTAAACATGCTGTACACCAAATCCAGGGAGGGGTTTACTGCACAAGGCAGCAGCCACCTTCACTATTTTAGGCATAGTTTTACCATCCTCTGGCTCACCAGACAGGTCCCAGAACAGGTACCCCACCGCTCAGACCTCCAGGGATATCCTTAGTACCCTTCTTACTTCTCTAAAATGGGTGACCCTTCACCTCCCACCCAAAAAAGGACAGAGTTTTATTTTTACATTTTTTTAACAGAGAGCTTCATATCATGAGAAACATTCCCACTCCTCTCTGCTTTCACCTCAGGTAACAGCCCCACACCTTTATCTGTAAACTAGAAAGGCTAGTCACCAACAGACAGAGTGGAATCATCCTAGGCCTAGACTGAAACAAGGAAAACTAAACTTTTTTTCTTTTCATTTTGTTTATAGCATGTTGTAATCAGGGACAAATGGTAAAACCTCAAATCATTTGATTAGATGGATTTATAACTCATCAGGTTACCCTACGTCAATAAACCCATCCAAGCCCCGCCAACTGTGGCCCAGATGTCATGACAGTCCTCTGTTTGCGTGGTAATATCCTGACCACACTTAACCCCTGCATGGCCCACATTACAGTTAGCCACCCCACTACCTTCTTTCCTGTTAGCTGGAGTAAACTTCTGGCCCTTTTCTTTGCCTGCTGGCAC
The DNA here is from genome assembly GCA_016271365.2 of Neoceratodus forsteri. NCBI lineage: Eukaryota > Metazoa > Chordata > Ceratodontiformes > Ceratodontidae > Neoceratodus > Neoceratodus forsteri. The sequence continues at coordinate 1,115,625,460 of CM028131.1, forward strand.
ACCACTCAGGACCTGCAGAACTTTTTCACCTGCCTGAAAATTCCAGGCCAGTAGCTGTGAGTTATTAGGCAGGCCACGGTTTTATGCCGCCTCAAGTACTCTCCATTATGGCCAGTGTGGGCAGCTGCCAACACGTGGTGACGGAGTGGTTTGGATACCACCATCTGCTCTTCCATGCAGCTAGTTCGAGGGTTAAAACACCTACTAAGCAGCTCATTGCCCGTTCTTATGTAATATAGCTTAGTGTAACCCAGTTCATCCTTACTAGAGATCTCAGACACTCTCTCTCTTTACCAGAATTTAACATACTGGATATTTCAGTGATACATGTCACTGGTGAACAATTATTTGAACCCACAGCCAAAACAGTCCTAAGAGTCCCTTCAGCCTTTGCAAGGCACTCCTGTTCAGCATCAATGCGGTGGTTAACAGTACTTACAGAAATAGGTATCAACTTTTCCTCACAGTCACATGAGGACACCGCATGGGAGGAACATCAGAACGAGGGAGGGATGGGGAGGGGCGGGAGCAAAACAAACAGGAGGCTGGCACTGAAGGAAGGCCCAGATCAGGAGGAAAGAGCCAACGCACAATACTGCAGAGGGGGCAGGTAATAAGTTTGCAGTGCTGGCGATACTGGAGGAGGAGGAGGAGGAGGGGGTGAAGGATCTCCAGGAGGGGACAAGAGAGGGAAGGGGGGAGAATGCACAAGGGACAGTAGTAGGTAAGAGGAAGGTGGCAGGGGTGAAGGGAGAGGGGCACAGCAGGAGGGATGGTTGAAGGGAGCAGGCATGCAGGGGAGAGGAGCAGGACAGATAGAGAGGATGACAAGGGTATAGCAGAGGATGGGGCAAGGGTTGAAGGGAAGCATGTGGAGGATAGTGAGAGAATGGTGAGGAGGGGGGACTGGGCAGGTGTGGGGGAGGGGGGAGCCGCAGAGAGGAATGGTGGAGCTACGAATGTGGAGGCCTCAAGGGATAGGTACCTAGGTATTAGGGTGGGGGCAGAATGAGGAATGAAGAGGGGTTTGCTGGTGCTGGGGCATTCCCTAATAAAAGGGATCAGATGGGGCAGTAAGGGAGAAAGGCATAGTCGCATATGGGTGGAGTCCATACCTGGGGTAATGACAGACAGGGCGGCATGGTCAATTCTTAAGTGTGTAAAGAAGGGTTGGAAGAAACCACATCTCATGATGTACGTGGGTACAAATGACCTAGCAGGGAGATGGTGAAAGTAGTAAGGGAGAGGTTCGAGAAACTGGGAAGGCTGTGTGAGGAGTTGGGGGAATTGGTGGCATTCTCAGAGGTGCTCCCAGTGTCGTGCGCAAATACAGCGAGGAAAGGGAAGATTGGGGAGTTCAACACGTGGCTGGGGAGAATTGTGTCGGTCCATGGGGTATGGATTGGTGGGTTGTTGGGGCAGAACCTGGGACAATTATGATCTATATGTAGGAGACAGGCTACACTTGAGCAGGTAGGGGAATGGGGGTATTAAAGCAGAAGATAGGGGGTACATAGCAGCAAAGGTGGATATAAACTAGGTGGGGGGTAGCAAGTGGATAGCTGGTAGACAGAGATTCCATGGAAGGGAGCCAAACGAGCTTACCCCCTAAGCTAAAGGAGAAGGAATCAGGGTAGTAGCACTGGGGGGAATTAGGAGCAGGGAAAAGCAGGGAGGGGTAGGGAAGGAAACAGGGGAGAGGGTGGTCTTCCTGAATGCAAGAAGCCTAGGTAACAAGTCGGCTGAGTTGCAGGTCCTCTTGGCAGCACAGAGGGTGGACATTGCAGACATCGCAGAAACTTGGGCTACCCAGTACCAGGACTGGGATATGGCTATCCCAGGGTATAGGATATTCAGGAAGGATAGGGATAAGGGGAAAGGTGGGGGTGTGGCAATATATGTACAGGAGGGGATTAGGTATATAAGGGGGGAGGGAGAGGAAGGCAGAACAGAGGCCATATGGATGCAGTTTCAAGGCCCGAAAGTTAGGACACTGAGGATGGGGGTAGTATACAGACTACCAGCTCAAGGGGATGACCTGGATAAAGAGTTAGCTGAGCAAATTAGAAAGGTCTGTAGGAAGGGGAACACAGTGGTGGTGGGGGACTTCAACCTACCTGGGGTGGAGTGGAGCACCCCAGCTAACTTAAGTGCAAAGGAGCAGGTCATATTAGAAGCATTTCAGGACAGCTTCCTGGTGCAGTTGGTCCATGAGCTGAGTAGATTGGAAAACACTCTGGACCTGGTCCTATCAAATGGAGAGGCTGTAAGGGATCTGGGGCTAGAGAACCCTCTGGCTGGGAGTGACCATAACTCAGTGTGGTTCATGCTCAATATGAGTAGGGAAACAGGGGGTACAGGAACCAGGGTGATTGAATTTAAGGGGGCAGACTTTAAAAGGATAGGGGACATTTTGGGTAGGCATCTGGTGGGAATTCAACCAAGCATGGATGCCAGTCAAAAATGGGACATTATTGAAAAAGGGCTGGCGGAGGCTGCTGGGACATGTACAAGGACACGAAGTAAGAAGGGAAGGGCAAAGAAGCCCAGTTGGGTGACTCAAGAGGTCATGGAGGGGGTGAGGGCGAAGAGAAAAGCATTTCGGAGACTCAAGAAATCAGGAGGGGAAGATGACAAGGATGAGTATACGAAGAAGTCCAGGGAAGTTACCAGGCTAGTCAGAGCGGCCAAGGCTTCAAGAGAGCTGAGACTGGCAAAGGGTATTAAGGATGGAGAAAAGGACTTCTTCAGATAACATAAGCAAGAGAAGGTAGAACAAAGACCAAATTGTGAGGATTAGAAAGGATAGAGGGTGGGTGGAGAAGGGAGTAGATCAGGCAGAGGCACTAAATGAATACTTCTGTATTCCTGGAGGAGAAAGGGGGCCAGATACCACAAGGGAGGGGTGGAGTGGGCTGTGGGAGGAGGGGGTGACTGATATAGAGATTACAGAGGACAAGGTCCTGGAAGGATTAAGAGCAATAAGTGTGGACAAAGCACCAGGACCAGATGGCATTCACCCTAGGGTACTTTAGGAACTAGCGGAGATCCTGGCAGGACCAGTGGCTGACCTGTTCAGTACCTCCCTGGACACAAGATGCATACTACAGGACTGGAGGATGGCCCATGTTGTGCCCATTCACAAAAGTGGCCCTAAGGATGAACCGGGCAACTACAGACCAGTGAGCCTCACGTCAATTGCGGATAAGCTCATGGAGACGATCCTAAAAGAAAGGCTGGTGACCTTTATGGAGGATAATAGACTCCGGGATGGTCAACAGCACGGGTTTGTCTTGGGCCAATCCTGCCAGACAAACCTAATTGAGTACTATGACTGGGTGACCAGGGAGCTGGACAAGGGCCATGTGGTTAATGTCTTGTATTTAGACTTCAGCAAGGCCTTTGATTTTGTGCTGCATGGGAGGCTGGGGGGAAAGCTGGAGAATATAGGGGGTGGGAAAAAGGATGGTCAAATGGATCAATAACTGGCTCAATAGAAGGAAGCAAAGGGTGGTAGTGGGGGGCGGAACTCTCATCCCCGAGGGCGGTGACAAGCAGGGTACCACAGGGATCAGTACTGGGATTGGTGCTGTTTGTGATATGTATAGCTGATATCTCACTCGGGATCTGGATTAGGATCAGTCTGCTTGCAGACGATACGAAGACGGGAGCTGTGGTAGATGACATCTAGGTTTGGAGGGGGACAGGGGCATCATGCAGAGAAAATTATTAGAGAGGCATAAAATCTAGACTTCTCTTTGGGGGCTGGGAGCATGCTTCTCCAAAATCAAATTTGAAAAACGGAAGCCAAATGGTGCATTTTGGTCCATTTTAGCAGTCTTGGGAGCAGCTTCCTGACAGCCTGCTAAAAGGCAGCACAATACTAGGGCTTACACACAGCAATGTTTGTACAGTATAGGAAAGGGAAAGGGTAAATTGTTTAACCAGAAAAGGCACACTAAGCCAGAGCTTGTTTCCAGGTGCGACCTGGGAGCACAAGGAAGTTAAGTGACTTGCTCAGGGTCGCACAGTATGCAAGTGGGGGCTGATGGGATTCAAACCCAGGTCTCCAGGTTTGCAACTCAGTGCCCTTAACCATGATGCTATACTGTCTCCAGTACAATTAATCATAAAAGATATACCCACACTTTTTTCATTTTTCTCACTGAGCCTAGGTACTATCAGTAGAATGAACAAAAAGTAAATCCAGCCTTTACAAACTACAGTAAATTCAACTGCTGTAAATGATCCAACATCACTCACTCAACACATGGTATTGACTGGGTCTGAATGCAAATACAAACTAAACAAGCATTTGTCAATGCCAAGTGTTTGCTTGCTGGTATTGGCATTGGTACTGCAAGAGTTAGAGAGCTGCATAATAGGAATGGTAGTGAAGTATTGAACTAATGCCAACCCCCACTCCACCTTGCAGAGAGTGACAGGCATTGGAGGGGTGGCTGTGGGTCATTGAGCATAAAGGTGACACCATTCTACCTCATCCTACCCCACCCTGCAGACAGGTGTCATGGTGTGCCTTGGTATCTTCCACCCTTATGCTCACCCCATTCCATAAGGAAATAAGCTGAGATGGGTGCAGTATAGGAGAATGGAGTGAACGTTAGGGGCGAAGATCCCAAAGCACACCTCGATGCCTGTCAGTGGCTGCAGGGTATGGGTGGGGATGCAATGGCATAAGCATTACAGCCGACAACCCCAAGTCACACCCCTGAAAAAGAGAGCTGTACTGTTCATGAGGAGGTGTGAAAAAATGGCAATGTTGAAAGCCTGGAGTGAAAAATATGAAAAACTGATGACGTTACAACCATGCGTAGAAATTGCGAAACACACGCTCATAACACAGTCATCATTTTGGAATTGTTTTACCAGTTTTTTAACATGGCCTTTTTGGGACATCCCCTCATGAACAGTGGCAGTGTGATTTCGTTAATCTGTCCCAAAAGTTGATTTCTCCAGTGACTGCGCTATTCTGTGGTACAGGTGTGAAAACACATTTTGGGCAGGATGCAGAAAATGGCAGCTGTACTGTTTATAAGGAACTGTGAAAAAATGGCAGTGTTGGAAATTTGGAATGAAAATATTGAAAATTGGCAAAGTGACTGTGAAATCACCTTTCAGGACCAAGAAATGAAATGACAATTCAAGCGTTCATGAGGTGAGGTACCAAGAACCCCATGTTGAAAATTTGGGGCCAAAACTCCCAGTAATGACTGAGATATCAACCTAAGTTGAAACCCCCCTTTGATGCCATTATAAAGCTTACCGTGATTTTCTTCATTTTGTGGTCGACTTTTGAAGAATTCAGGATGTTCCCGGTCCACAGAAGATCACAGTGCCAGACGTCCTGAGGTGGGCATGGGGTAAGGAGGTGGTGGGAGGGGGTGCACAGATGGAGGGTGGGGAGGGGGACCAAGAAGAGAATAAGGGACCATTTTTTTTCACGCAGAAACAAAACAAAAAACAGCACGGGACGGCCTTCTTCTATTGACAGGATAAAAGTGTGGCACGCCATTGTGGCTCCCAGTGTGCCACAATGGTTGGGAGAGGGATACTGACTCGCGGATTGGGTACCCCGATGTTGGCAAGGGGTGTTGACAGTTTGGGGAGGTGCACATCCAACACCAGGAGTGAGCATCCCGGTGTCGAAAAAGAAAGGGGAAATTTAAGGACACAACAAGGGGGGAGGGATGCCGACATGGGGATTGGACACCCAATGTCTGCTTATGGGGACTGTGTGGCAGAAGGCAGGAGCCACCATATTTTGGCACAGTGGAGTGGGCTCCCAGTGTGCCACTTAATGGGGAAGGGGGAGGTATGCCGACAAGGGATTGGGCTCTCCGATGTAGGCTTTCACTGGGAGTGTGTGGCCAGTGGCAGGAGCTGCCAATTTAAATAATGAAATGTTTTACCATGAAAGGCACAGTAGGGCCAGGGGCACAGGGCAGCAGCCGACATGAAGGAAACTGCACCCACGTGCATTACTGTGCACTGTAATGCGCATGGGCGGAGAGTCTTGTTGGCTACCTCTGTGTTCCTGTTTGTGAGGGAGGGGGAGCTGCCGCTGCAATTAAGGATGACTAAACTGTCTCTGATTGGAGTGGCACATTTCTTTTGAATCCAGTGCTCTCTCTCTGAAACTGATGTCATCGTCAGTTTTTGTGTTGATTGGTAACTGAGGGACGGGACCTTGAAAGTGTAGACTGCACTGGCCACACACTACCACACCTCTGCAATGCTCTGCTCACCTCATATGTTTCTTGTGCACTGCGCGTGCAAGCAAACATAAAAAGCCATGGCTGACTACTTTGAAAAGTTAATGTTAGCCAGCCTGCTGGCACAGCAGTAGAGCTGCTGGTTCCGCCACCGCCAGTCCAGGTTAAGGAACAAGCCTGGATCATCGGAGGTCCATCTACGGAGGAGCACTAAGCATCCCACAGGACGCTCTCCCTCTACAGGCAGGAGGGGGGATCACTGTCGATCATGGATGGTGGAACAGGTGAAATGTGGTACTGGGATTATTTATTTAGTTATTTTATTTATTTAATATTTTGGAAAGACCTTTGAGCGTAAGCTCTTTTACAAAGGTTCCATGTCAGGGTGGACAATAAGACAATACACAAATTCAGTGGTCACAGAGGCCTGATCATTAGGCATCAAGAGCAGTTACATGAGAATTAGACAAATAGGAAAAAACTGAGCAAATTTTAATTAGAATATAAAGCTATTGCTAATTGATTGCCCTAGGTAGCACACCCTTGGAAAATTCAAGTCAAGTGATAGACAATGGCAGGGTAACTGCAATGGGTTTGATTCTACCCCAGGAGCGAAGAGGTGGGTAACAGTGAATCAAGGGGGAAGTGGTGATGGGGGAGAGGGAGCAGCTCCAGAGGGCTTTGTTCAGTAGGGGTGGATGTAAGGGGGTTTAGGGAAGGGCTGAACCAAAAAGCCGCTAAGGGCTGATTGCTTACTTAAGCCCTTGGCAAGGCTGGAATGGAGGCAGGGGTCTCTATATAGTCCTGCTAGGTGACATGCATGCTCACACAAGTGATTGATTAGCTGGATGGATGCACATGACTTGTGCGAGCATGCATGTCAGCCAGCCTCTTGGGGGGGGGCAATGGAAAATACAGCCATGCTCCATGTGTCCCGCAGACCCTGCATGCCTAAGCAAAAAAATCTTCTAATTGGCATGTAGGAAAAGAAAAAGTGCCTCAGATATAAAAAGCAGTGATTGGCTACTTGGAAAAGTTAATATTAGCCAGCCCACTGGCACAGAGGTAGCGCTACCGCTTGTGACACTGACAATCTGGGTTTGGAAACGAGCATGAATCATTGGAGGGCCAGCTGTGGGAGGAGGACGGATTCACTGTCCCCATGAAACCACCACCTGGGTGACCACGGGTGGTGGTGCAACTGAAGTGCAGTACTGGGGTTGAGGACAGCTAACTGGCTGGACAAACACATATGACTTGTGTAAGCATGCCTGTCAGCCACGTGCCAGTAGAGGGGAGGAAGGAAGGAACAACGGTAAATATGGCATGCTCCATGATAGCTTTGTACGACCCATGGACCCCACACCCCACCAACCTAGGCTAATTCTTGGAGTCCCACAAGCAGCCTCTCCATTTATTTTTGAATGTCATGAGATGTGAGCCCCACAGATGCCAACTGCAATTTGTTTGCAGTAAGCTTGTAATCTCACTTTAGATAACGCACCAGTGACTAGATGCTCAGGTCTATTGCAGATGCTGGTTCCACAGTGTCTGTCAATATAAATTATTTCCAGATGCAGCAGTAGTGTTTTTCTTAATGCTTTTTTTCTTCTTGGGGAAGGGTCACATTTTATGCTGCAGGCTGCAGCACCCTTTTTGACCCTACTCCCCCCGAACTGACTTCCTCTCACAGTTTCACCACTGCCAGATTTGACAATTTTCCCTTTCCATTCTCCACTTCTCCCAGCAGAGGTCTGCAGCACCCCTCAAATAAAAAAAAATAAGACTCTCACTTAGTCTACACTAGTGTATATGTATTGATTCTGCCGCAGCCTTGGAACCAGTAGGTGGGTTTACCTACGCTGCCTCTGTCATCAACAAAAGTGTTGTCTGGTTAATTGTAAACAACTGGTGTGAGTTTTATTGGGGGTGTTCAAAAGTAACACTTATAAAGAAATTTGTTACCCTGCGATGGATGAGAATTGAAACCCAGAGGAGCTGCTGCTGGCTCTGAGCAAAGATCTGATCAGCCCAGAGCCGTTCAACAACCTCGCCAACAAGATGAAGAAAGAATCACTAAAAACAAGCTGCCTGAAACCAATCTCTCTGCCTCCCGATACACGAGCAGACGCATGAAAATATGAAGTGAGCTAATTTCTGCCTGCTTTACGCTTGTACTGTCATTATTCTAATAAATACATTTTTAGTATTACGGACTGTTGTTATGATACCATATGCGCAGATATTAATGTCAGAAGGGGGCGTGACTGGCTCTGCGATAGGATGGGACATTTTCTGTGCCCACAAACTGCACTCTTTCTTTACTGTGTGCACGAGGGCAGAATTACAGTATGCCACACAATACTGCAAGAGTAAGGGACCGGGTGGCCGCAACAATCAGGGACTGTCTGGCATCGCAGCATCAGCTTCTTGTCTGCATGGAAACTATTCAGACCCAAAGGAGAGGTGGATGGTTGATGCTGCAGTGACGAAGTGCTCCCTGATTGTGGCGGCCAAATAGTTTCAAGTTGGTGGCGTGCTTGCAAACTAGTTTCACCACCAGCGTGTGCTTGCATTGGTGACACACAGCCAAGCCCACAAAAGCAGTGGCGGCATATTGGCCGCAACAGTGCCACACCTCCACAACCCATTTCTCTCCTAAGCTGCTACAGCATGTTTCTTGTGCATACGTGCAAGAAAACAAAAACAAAATCACTTGCTTTCCCTATTCGCTTCTAAGGGGATCTTCCATGTGACAGCAATCGTGAACTGCCTTGTAATATTTTCATTCATGAGGTTTTTTGGGGGTGGGGCAGTCAAATATGTTCTGCCATGTAAGTTTTTTTTGCTCCACTGTTCAACTCTCATCACTGATTAGAATACAGTAATGTTTACAGAAGTGCTAAAATTAGCAAAGCATAACTAGACTAGGGGATTTTATTCTGAGTCTGTGATAGTGTTACAGGTATGCAAAAGAAACAACTGGTTAGCAAATCTGAATCATTCTCATGTCAGCCTATGTGAAACATGATAAACCAGCTTTCATCCAGAGCCAGCATGACATGCTTTAAATACCCCTATTGCTTTCCAGTTGATCAACATGCAGAGTCATATAAACTGTTAGCTGCTCAGGATGACGAGCGAAGGAGCAGGAATAGCATTGAAAGTCATTTTTCTTGTTTATGTGTTTACTTATGTTGATGATGGAGATGAGGTTGGTGTCTGTTTTTTTTTTTTGGGGAGGGGGGGTAAATGGTTTCTTAACGTATTAACTAATTCACCATGCTGGGTGTCCTGTAAATGAAGATTCCGATAAATCATACTTTGAATTGTAACTTTTTCAGCTGTGCATAGAAACACAGAAACATAGAAACATACAATTTGATGGCAGATAAGGACCGCTTGGCCCACCCAGTCTGCCCATTTCCTTACCTAATGGATAAGCTGCAGATCCTAGTTAACCAGCAGCCTACTTCTTCCTACCCCCACCCCCTAGAATTGCCTTTTGACTGTCCCATGCATGCTTGAATTCCACCACTGTTTTTGACTCCACAACCTCCTCCGGAAGGCTGTTCCATGCATCCACAACCCTCTCTGTGAAAAATACTTCTTGCATTACTTCTGAGCCGCCCCCATCTTCAAATTGTGCCCCCTTGTTCTTGCACACCTCTTTTTTTGAAAGATGCTACCCTCTTGGACTTTGTTGATTCCCTTGAGGTACTTGAAAGTTTCTATCATGTCCCCCTCTCCCTCCTTTCCTTGAGGCTATACATATTAAGCTCCTTAAGTCCCTCTTCATATGTCTTCTGGTGCAGACCCTGCACCATTTTAGTTGCCCTCCTCTGGACAGCTTCCATCCTGTCTGTGTCTTTGCGGAGATTGGGTCTCCAGAACTGCATGCAGTACTCCAGATGGGGTCTCACCAGCTGTCTGTACAGAGGGATAACAACTTCCTGTTTTCTACTGGTGATGCCTCTCCCTATGCATCCCAGTATCCCCCCAGCCCTCCTTGCTGCCCTCTCACATTGCTTGCCCACCTTTAGGTCATCGGATATGACTACCCCCAGGTCCCTTTCCATTTTTGTTATTGTTACTATCTCACCCCTATTGTGTACTCTTCCCTGGGTTTTGTTTCCCAGGCATTACCTGCACTTCTTATCATTGAATCTAAGCTGCCATACATTTGACCATTCCTCTAACCTTGCCAAGTCCCTTCTCATCCTTTCCACCCCACCTTGTGCATCAACTCTTTGCAGATCTTTGTGTCATCTGCAAAGAGACATCTCCTTCCAGTCCCTCTGCAATGTCGCTTATAAAGACATTGAAGAGGACCAGTTCAATACTGAACCCTCAGTACCCCACTAGTAATCCCCTTTCTTCAGAGTGGACTCCATTTACTATTACTCTCTGTGTCCTATTCTCCAGCCATTCTTTACCCAGGCTGTCATCTTGGGACCCACTCCCAGGCTGTCTAACTTGTATATTAATCTTTGTGTGGGACTGTGTCAGATGCCTTGCTAAAGTCTAGGTAGGCCATGTCCACAGCCCCTCCCTGATCTACTACTTTGGTCACCCAGTCAAAGAAATCTATTAGATTCATCTGGCATGACCTTCCCACTGTGAATCCATGCTGCCTTGGGTCCTGTGCCCCTCTGGCCTCTAGATACTCGACAGTTCTTTCCTTCAGAAGTGATTCCATCATTTTCCCTATCACTGAGGTTACACTAACAGGTCTGTAGAGAGATAATTCCAAGACTGCTGATGATTTTTAACGACCTGCCTATAAAAATTTAATTGCATAATTCACTCCTGCCTATTGAAATCCCCCAACCCACAGACCTATCATTAGATTCCCTCTTTCACATCTCCTGTGCTGCCCCCTCCCTCCACCACAGAGCCCCCTCCCTCCACCACAGAGCCAGTTAGACAAAGATCAAAGGCAGCCACCTCTCCTCCCCCAAAATCTTATGTACTACCTTTATAAATAGTGACCTCTGTCTCCAGTGAACTTCTCATGCCATTTTATCTGGGTTTCAGAAACATTTACAAAGAAATCTGAGCTGTTGTACTGCTTTAAAGAGCTGGTGTATTGATGTGGCTGTGCAGAATACATGACCCTGTCCCCAGATTTTCAGTTGCTTATTACGTCTGTTTTGTACTTATGCAGTTATTTTACAAAGTATGCATTAGTTTTCTTATTTTATTATACTTCCCTGTCTCTTTTTGTCCCACACCATTCACAATTAAGTACTATATTCTAATTGATGTCCTGGGAGGAGTGGTGTCAGTGAGTTATCTACTGGTACCTCCAGCTGAGAGAGAAGCCTGTCTGACTTGCCAATAAACCTGACACTGAGGTTTCTCGTGTCAGATATTGTGAAAACTCTGCCAAATAGTTCATTTTATTTTACTACTGTAAAACAGCTGTGTTTTAGACTGTCAGAGTAGAAACAGACACTAATAGAGTGACGCTGTTATGAGATGGGACAAAGGAGCTCCTAAGTACTAAATTAGTTATTATGAGGTACAGAATTGTAGCCATCAATCTTAGGTCCTGAATCATCACTTGTTAATAATGTCTATAAGGAAAGCAGAATTCAACTTTTGAGAAAAGAACTAAATGTTAAATATGTCTACTGTGTGTGAGTGTGTGTGTGTGTTTGGGGGGGGGTATCACACTGTAGAAAGGCTACGGGCACACCATTACAATTTTTTACAAAAGGACAAGCGTAATCGTGTGCTACGAGGCTATGTCACACTGGAAAAGCAACAGTTAGAAAGGGATGGATTGATAGGCACTATAAAATGATGTGCAGATTCCCCTGAGAAGTAGTGACAAGGGAAAGAGTCTTGTCAGAAGCAAAAGGTTCAACTGGGTGGACTCAATATAAAAATGTCAGGATGAGTAACCTTAGAAAATACTGCAGCTGTCCTTTTTTTCTTTTTTTCTCATTTTTTTTCCCCCGTGCAATCAGGGTTGCACACTGAGATAAGAGATTCACTTTGAAAGAGAGATCAACAGATAGGTAGATACAAGACACTATCTCTGGTGCGATGGTCAGCAATGCAATACAATACAATACAAGCCCAGAGACAGAGAGAGAGAGACAGACAGACAGAGACTGAGCTACAGACATTGGAAGATGTGTAGTGAGTGAGTGTCACAACTTGTATCAGGTCTCATTCAGTGTCAGTCTGGAAGAAAAAAAAAACTAGAAAGCTTCAGTCCTTCTTAAACGTTTTGGCCATCTAGTGAAAATGTAACATGCTGATCAGAAGACTACAGTTGAGACAATCAAAGGTTGTGTGGCATACCTCTTTCCCTCTTGTTATTTGTTCCCTACTTACAGTAACAGTAAAATATCAACATAATTATTATAACAACATAACACACACATTAAAAAACAATCAAGTACTCTTTCACAATGTACTGACAGTAGTAACAGCTGTACTGACCTACTACAGAAATCACTGCACACTATCAGCTCCTGATGGAAGTCCAGCATAATTCATCTGCTGTCAGCCTTCCCTTCCCCTCCCCCAGTACATAAATGCAGCCCTGGTGTTGAGCACAGGGCTTGCAGACCTTCATGCTAAGTGCAAAAAAAAACCCATTAAACCACAGTAACATTACAGGAGATAAATGGAGTGTTTATTTCAGTGTGTAGCCTTCTGCACACTGCTGGTTAGTAAATGGTTAAAGTTAAACTTTACTATTGTTATTTGCGCTATTCACCCCTTGCCCTCTTTGGGTATTTTCATTCTCTCGTTATTATTAACCTGCAATATTTGCAAGATGGCGGCGGTGTATGAGTTGCCTGAGGACTGTCCTGTTTGTTTGAAGCTTTGTGCTCCGTGTGCTTTACATGTATTTTTGTGTGTACTATTTATTATTTAGTTTTTTAGTTAATAGACAGATGGGGTCAGTGAGTGAGTTATTTAGTATTTATAAAAAGTTTTTTTTTTTGGGGGGGCCTTTAGTCAGGACTTTTGTGGACTCACATTTTTAGTGAATCGTATCCCTCAGTTTTTAGAACAGCCATTTTCATTTGTCTGGCTGTCTTAGGATACTCTGGTTTGGTTTGGAGTCCGTGATATGGATTATGGGAGTGAGCCAAGAGGCTCCGGTGTGAATTTGCTGACCCCCGAGTTAGTTTTACTGCCCGCCATGTCGATTCTGCAGTGAGAGTGCAGGCGGGACGAGCGAGGGAAAAATCTGACTGAAGGAGTGAATTACGAGGACTTGGATCGTATTCTTGCTAACTCCGGACTTGTCTCGCTTCATCGCCTGTTGTGCTGAGTTTACCATAAGAGCACAGGCTTAACGAGTGGGGAAGCTATCATGCCTGGAAGTGTTGGCCACACTGTGAATATGCTTCATGCAACTCCTAAAGGACTGTGTTTATTGCAATGGAGGTTTTGAGACCGTGAGAGGTGTGTGTGTGTGTGTGGGGGGGGGGCTCCTCACTCTTGTTGGTGCTAACTTGGCTAGTTGTCTCCTACGACCAAGCGGGAAGTGCCAGATGATTCCCCGGGGAACCGGAGAGTCTGGTCGGGTTTTTCTAGGCCTCCTGTGGGTTGGGTTATGTGGCTTGTCCCCTGGGAGGCTGTAGTTGTGGGTCATTGGAGCCTGGCTGGTAAGGTCTATGGGTGATATCAACTGGAAGAGGGCTCCCTCTCTAGGTTCCTGTTTTGCATGATCCTAGCCCTCTGCTGTATTGGGACCCTCAGACTATCAGATAGAAGCCAGCAGTGCGGCGTGTTCATACTGGATGTGGATGGTGTTTATACTCATATTTTAATGGTTTTTAATGGTTTCCCATCAAGCATTTGGATTTAATTATTTGATTTGTGGACTATTGACCATCTGCTGCAAATTCCTGCTGGATTTATTTTGGCTGGACATGGAATGATTTTATACTTATAATCTTGATGCTTGATCCCATCGAACTGAACTTTGTGGCCTCTCCTACATTTGGATGACTTCTTTCCTTGACTTTTTTCATCTTATTTGTTTGTGGTCTCCTAGTAGTGAGAGGACCAGGGTGTCCACATTTTATTTTTATTTATTTATTTTATTTAATGTCACGTTTATGTTTATTTTAGTTTGTGTCTGATTATTTTGTTTATTCTGGGCAGTTGGAGTGCCTAGAAATTCACCTTTTTTCCTTGGCTGTGAGAACGCTGGGGGGGGGGAAGGTACATTTATACTTATCTCTGTGTTTTGTATCCTGTGACAGGGGATTACATTATTATTATTATTTTTGGGTTTTGAAATCATCCAATACTGGGAGTAGGGTACTTTTGTTATGTTTATTTTGGTGGGTGGGGTATTATTGTTTTAGTTTATTATTGTTTTGTGGGGTTCTTAGGAATCTTTAATTCTTGCAGTTCTGCTTTGGAGTTAAGAAGCTGGAGTCTTGTGTGCTTTCCCCACTGTTTATTATAAATAATTGGTGGAATGTGCCTGCCTGCTCCCCCTGTCCTGTGCTATTCAGCCTCCGCCCTCCGCCTGTTCTCTCCCCCCCACTGCCTGTTTATATCTACCAGCGCTGTCGGGCGCTGGGGATTGCTCACAGGAGTGGGAGATGGAGTGGGCAGGGGGCTGCAGATAGCGGAGCCCGAATGAGTGTTGCTTTCCTATTGGGGTGGTTAGGACCAGAAGACACCCTGGGGCGAAATGGTGCCGGGAACATGATGATTCTGTTCTGGTCCCCATACCCAAGGGCACCTCTTCTTTGGGAGGGCAAGTAGTTGGGATGGCTTGCCAACATCGTCCAACTTGGGTGCTGTTATGCAATGCCAGATCTGTTTGCAACAAGACTGCCCTTATTGCAGATTTTGCTGGTACAGCTGATCTGGTTTGCATTACCGAGACCTGGTTAGATGGGAATGCTGCCCCTATTTTGGAGGCAGCTGTCCCCTCCGGGTACTCGGTGATACATCGCCCGAGATTGGACCGGGGTGCAGTCTGTTTCAAGATTGAATTGGGCCTAACTGGTATACCAGTTGAGGAAGCCATCTCATTTGAGTGCACTGTGGTAACTGGTATGGACTGCAGGATAGCTCTTATTTACCATCCACTAGGTGATGAGAAGCTGTTCTTGCAGGAAGTAGCAGACTTCGCCACTGACATGGCATTGGAGTCACCCAGACTGATGGTTCTGGGTGACTTCAATGCCTGGGTCGACGACTAATCCTTGCTTTTTGGACACTTCCTCCAGGTGATGACTTCACTGGGCTTCACACAGATTGTTTCCTCAGTTACTCACAAAAGTGGTCACTCTCTTGATTTGGTCTTCCTCCTGGGGATTGAGGCCTCCGACTTGGTGGTGGAACCTGTCAGTTGGTCCGATCACTACACCATTGGGTTCAATTTTTTGGCCTCCCTTGGGTTGGTCATCTCCTGTGGAGATGGTCAGTTATCGCCCTTTGTGGAATGTGGTCCCTGAAGACCTGATGGCGGCGATTGACCTCTTGTTGATTGGCGAGATCAGCACAGACCCCGAGCTGTTAGTCTTAGTCTATAATAGGGTTATTTCTTCAGCTCTTGACCTGATTGCTTCTGTTCATGTTCGCCCACTTCCACTTCAGCCCAGGGTCCCATGGTTTGATGGGGCTCTGAGGGAGTTGCGGAGGCAGGGGGGTAGGTTAGAGCATCACTGGCGGAGGACTGCCTTGGATGCCAACCACCTTATTTTGTTAGAGCATTATAAACTCTATCAAACAGATTTTCCCATAAGAAGGCAGAATTCCTGTCCAGGGAAATTTCTGTCGCACGGAATCGACCGGCTCAACTCTTCTGTACTGTTGACAGGCTGTGCAACCCAGTCATAGGACAGAGGGGTTGAGGACTGATCTCCCCTCTGATTTAGTCCTGGGGGGGGGATCAGATTCTTACCTCTAAATGGGTGCGTGATCTGGGAGTGGTGCTTGACGATGGTCTGAATCTTCGACATCAGGTGTCGGCAGTCATCAAGCTGGCCTTTTACCATCTTAGGAACATTGCTAGGATCAAGCACCTTGTTCCGTCCAGTGACCAGCCTGTTTTGGTCCACGTGTTTGTGACATCGTGCCTTGACTACTGCAAGTCCCTCTACCTAGGGCTTTCTGGGGTTGATATCTGCCACTTGCAGCTAGGGCAGAATGCTGTGACACGTTTATTGACTGAGGTGTCCATGCCTTACACCCCTTTGTGACAGCTCTGCTCGGTTGACGAGGGGTTGCTGGAGATTCTGAGGGTTAGTTTAAAGTCATCTGGTGCTCAAGCCTTTGGGTTTGTTGCCCCTACCCTCTGGAATTCTCTGCCCATCAGCTATGTGAGTGCAGGACAGTGGGGTGCTTTAAGCAGGCACTGATGACCTTTTTGTGGGGTAAAGCTTACCCCGAACTTCTGTGATTTTGTCGGTATTTATTGTATTTTTGATTGTGCAGCGCCTTGATTTATGAAAGGCACTATATTAAATAAAATTTATTATTATTATTCTGATTATTTAATTCACTACTGATTGCTGCAAGCAAAGTCCTTACCCTGGTCCATCCTGCCCCCCCAAGATTGTCCCCAAAGTGTTGCTTGTGGCCTGGTGTGAACTGATCCTCACCCTAGGTTTGGTCCTGCACCCCTAGGGACCCCGGTGACTGCATTGTTCCTGACTCACCTATTGCTGGTACAACTGATCTGTCACTTGGGAGCTCTGAGATGTTTGTTTTCATGTAAAGTGTGAACTGCCCTGCTAACTGAAAACAAGCATTTGTCAATGCCGAATGTTTGCTTGCTGGTATTAGCATTGGAAATACAGGAGTTGGACAGATGCAGAATAAGAATGGCAGTGAAGTATTGAACTGATGCCAACTCCACCCCCACCCTGCAGAGATGGACAGGCATTGGGGTATGTGTTTGGGTCATCGCCCATAACGTTCATGCCATTTCACCTCACCCTATCCTGCAGACACCGACACGTGTTGACGTGTGCCTTGGGGTGTTTGGATTTACAGTCACCCCATTCCATTGGGACATACACTGAAATGGGTGCAGTATATGAGAATAGGTGAACTCTGGGGCCAAAGAGTCCAAGGCACACCTCTATGCCTGTCACTGGCTGCAGAGTGGGGCGGGAGGGATGGCATGAGCATTACAATCAGCAACTAAAGGCACACCCCTGATGCCTTTCAGTCCGTACAGGGTGGATGTTATGATTAGAAACCCTTATGCCCTGGGCATTTGTTGGTATTGCACTACAAATTTTCAACATGGCCTTTTGTGAACTCCACCTCATGAAAGCATTTGGGACCTCTTCTCATGAACAGTGGCAGTGTGATTTTGTTAATGTGACCTGAACTTTGAGTTCCCACAGTGACTGCGCCATTCTGCGCCAGATGTACGAAAACACAGATTGGGCAGGATGTGAAGAATGACAGCTGTACCATTCATAGGGAGGTGTGAAGAGATGGCAATGTTGAAAATCTGTAGTGAAAATATTAAAAATGCTCGAACTTCCGAGTGTAGGTGGAAACTGCGCAACACATGCACGTAACACAATCATTTAGTGGAATTATTTCACCAAATTTTCAACATAAGCATTATGTGATCTTTGCTCATGAACTTTGTCACTATGATTTACTTAATCTGTCCCAAACATTGATTTGCCACAGTGACCGCGCTATTCTGTGCCAGATGTGTAAACGCATATTTTGGGCAGGGTATGAAAAATGACAGCTGTACTGTTCATAAGGAGGTGTGAAGAAATGCCAGTGTTGAAAATCTGGAGTGAAAATATTACAAATGTGCAAAATTACGAGGGTGCGTGGAAACTGTGCAACATGCGCTCATAACAGTCATTTTATGGCCTTTTGTCACTAAATTTTCAACATAGGCATTTTAGCACCTCTGCTCATGAACAGTGTCATTGTGATTTTTTTAGTCTGTCCCAAACACTGACTTCCCACAGCGACTGTGCTATTGTGTGCCAGAAGTGAGAAAACACATTTCAGCCAGGATGTGAAAAATGACAGCTGTACTGTTCATAAGGAGGTCTGAAAAAATGCCAGTGTTGAACATCTGCAGTGAAAATACTACAAATTTGCGAAGTTACGAGGGTGCATGGAAACTGCATAATGCACACTAGTAACACAGTCATTTTATGGACATTTGTTACCAAATTTTCAACACAGGCATTTTAGGACCTCTGCTCATGAACAGAGTCACTGTGATTTTCTTAATCTGTCCCGAACACTGATTTACCACAGAGACCGCACTATTCTGTGTTGGAAGTGCAAAAACACATTTTGGCCAGGATGTGAAAAATGGCAGCTGTACTGTTCATAAGGAGGTGTCAAAAAATGCCAGTGTTGAAAATCTGGAGTGAAAATATTACAAATTCGCGAAGTTACGAGTGTGCGTGGACACTGCACAATGTACTCTCATAAAACAGTCATTTTTGGGATTTTTTTCACTAAATTTGCAACATAGGCTTTTTGAGAGCCCACCTCATGAACAGTGGCACTGTCGTTTCATTAATCAGTCCCGAAAGTTGATTCCGCGCAGTGACCATAAAATCATCTTTTGGGACCGAATAATGCCATGACAGTGACTGAATTCATGAGGAGTGGTCATAATAACCCCATGTTGAAAATTTGGTGTCAAAAGTCCAAAAAATGACCGAGATATCCACATAAGTTGAAATAACCCTATTTATGCCATTATACAGCTTACTGGCATTTCTTCAGTTCATGGTCGACTTTGAAGAGTGCAGACGTGTTCCCGGTCCACCGAAGATCATCGCGCCAGGCTCTGGATGTAAGTATGGGGTGAGGGGGGGTGTAGGGAGGTGGGTGTGGGTTGGGGGAGGGAGCAGGAGAGACTGCGAGGGACCATTTTCTTTGTTTCAGGGACACAACTTAAATAAAAGACGTCGCAGGAAGGGTTTTTTTTGCAGGCTTCCTATGTGCACACTGGGGTGGGCTCCCAGTTTGCCACCTGCATTTTGGGGTGGGGGAACTGAAGTCGATGGGGATTGGACCCCCATCACCACAGAAATGTGTGTAGGGGGGCATGATGCTGAGGGTGATTGGGCACCCCTTCGGCACACAACAAATGGGGGGGCATTATGCTGACAGGTAGTGGGCTCCCCCGGCAAATGAATTGGGTCAGGGGCATGCTAACAGGGGGATTGGGCACCCCCGTTGGCTTTCATGGGGCTTACCACCACCATGTTTAGGGAAATGTTACACCAGGCAAGGTACCGCCCTGCAATGATGGGTCGCTCCCTCATTGTAGGGGAATGGCTGACGCTGCAATGATGAGGCAGCCCCTCATTGCAGCGGCCAAATCATTTCAAGTTGGTGGCACTTCTGCAGAACCAGTGTCATCAGGACATTGGGTGTGCAGTGGGTGAACAGTGCCGTGCACACAAGTGCAGTGCCAGGGTTGGCTGCCACAGTGCCGCACCTCCACAACCCACTTCTCTCCTAAGCTGCCACATAATGTTTCTTGCACATACACGCAAGCAAACATAAAAATGTGTTTTTTATATTATGCTGCCACTGCAAGCCAGCATTCCATCATGGCAATATGCACAGACTGCAAATTGCAATGATGCTGGCCCAGGAAGCGCTGGCAGCAATTTAAAGCTGCAGATGTGGAAGGAAAATGAGCTAGAATTTGACCCCACCTTTTTTCATTTTTTTATTTTAACCAGGAGAGACACACACTAAGCTGAAAGCTTGTTTACAGGTGCGACCTGGGAGCACAAGGAAGTTAAGTGACTTGCTCAGGGTCACACAGTATACAAGTGGGGGCTGTGGGATTCAAACCCAGGTCTCCAGATGTGCAGCTCAGAGCCTTAAACCATTGCACTATACTGCCTTTTTCCTAGCAATGCTAGAAGTATTCTAGTTTATTTTGGTGCCAACATTTTCAGTTTCCATTATTATTCAAGAATTTTATGAAAGTTTTAAAATAATTATTTCTGGGAAAAAAAGATGGCCACCTCATTTTTGCATTGAAATAATATTGAGGACATGAGGAGGATAAGAAACCAGGCAAAACACAAATGTACAGTACACAGTATAGGAACTATCCAGGAAACTAAAATCAACAGTTCTGCCAATATTTTTCATAACCATAGCAGAAAATTTGCTTCTTGGAACAACTTTTTTTCATTGTAGTGCTGCTTTAATGTAACATTACAAATAAGAAAATATGTTTTAAATAACAGTGACAGATCAACTGTGCCTGCAATATTCGAGTCAGCAGGTCCACACTGCACAAAGCCATTCAGCAGCATTTCTTTAACCCTTCTTGTGCTGAATATCTTTGAAAGCCCATCTGTTTTATACGTTGTGAGGTGGGTGTAGTGATGGATTTGCACCAACAACAGTTATTCTTTACCTAGGTTGGGAATATTGGAAAACACCTCTAAATATTGTTTTGTTTTTTTTAAACAGTTGTGGCAGTTTTGTGAAATAATTAATATTGAAAAACAAGAACCACTAACAAGACCCACTTTACATAATGAAATTCTGCAAATGGAATGGAATTACAAAGCCATGTTATTTTATTTACCTGTTGTGCCTCTGTTTCTGTGTAGCAGGTTGATAAGTACTTTGTAGTTGATTTACCCTCTTTAATGAATTTGCCCAAATGTTTACAGTATGGGAGGAGGGGACAAGTTCATTTAATATTAAAGTGATGTTTAATATTTCTTCACAATATTGTTATAATTGAAGTCCACTTATTTTACATAAACATTAATTCAGCTGTAAAGGAACCTGTTTCTGTTCAGAAAAGGACAATGTTTGCCATGGAGGTTTCAGTAGAAAGTCCTGTATGTTCCTATTATGTGGCAGGGTGTGTAGAAACAGGACAGAGCAGCCTACTTAGAGACGTTTTCATCTCACATCAGAATCAAATTCTAATCATTCCTCTCATTTACTTCCTTCCAGAAAGCCCCCCAATTTCTTCCTAGGGAAGAGTTCCAATGCAGTCTACAAATCGTTATAGTCCCTTAAGCTGAATATAGCAAAATAAATGGTGCACCCACCCCCATACAGCTCCCTATATAGTCTGTGCAAGATCTATACTGTAAAATATGGCAGCACACTGAGCCACAGGAATATGCTACTTATATGTGAATGATGTATTCATCCTGGCATACAAAACACAGCACAAGAAGTGCAGCTATATGCCCCCTGTTGGGGCAAACCCTATGGGGTTTCTAACATAATTACTATTGCTAGTGGAAATGCTTTTATCATTTGAAGTGTTTCTTATGCCAGCCTATTTAAATCCTATTTAAGATTCCTATGTTTTGTATGTCACGATGGATACAGAAGAAGCATGTAAGTAGCATATGGGGGGAGGGGTTATTAAGTATAATCTGTAACTGGAAGAGTTTGTTTTATAGTGTAGGGGGGCATGCATTCATTTTATTTCAAACATACAACAGTTTCATTAATTTATTTCAGTGCATTATCTAGATTTTAAAGAGAGACATTTTTGTTGGAATCCTCTGTTGCCATTTGTAATGTCATCATATTTTTCATCTCTTATTGAGAATGCCCAACTTATTCTGCTACAAGTCCAAGCATTTTTTTAAGTATTAACACCATCGGGGCAAATTAGTATTTGTATGTAACTTTCCAGTATTACTAGTATCTGACATTAGTTTAGAGGTTTGCAATTTTCAAAAGAAAAAAAAAATCATGTTTAAATTTGTCCCTATGTCTCCTTACAGTTTTCTGGTACTTTGTGGGCACCGGCTGATGCGCCCCATTATAAAGGAATGCAGGCTGTATGGCAACAGAAAAACTGTGCCAAACTGTTGCGGATACACATTATAGTGTTTAACACTTAACAAAAAAAAAAATCACTCCCTCATTCCCTTTGCTCATAAGGGGATCTCTTTAACAACAAAGGTAATCACGTCCCTGCTCTATGCACAGGCATGTTTCTATCTTTCATATTTTGTTACTTGTTATTTTTCTTTTAGCTCCTGTTTCATTTAAAAAGTGATCTACATAACAGCAGAAATAATTGGTACCAAACTGTTGTGAATGTACCTTTTAAAAGTAAATGTTACTAGTGGCATTTGTCCCCTTGTATAACCAAAGTCTTGAAGACAGCCGAATAATGATAAACAAAATTACTGGAAAATGTAACTGGTTATATGAATCCAATCGCTTCATCACATTATAATTTGTTAAACTGTGCCTCCACCAGGGATGCTGAAATGGGAAATGGGAACATGTGCAATGTGAATCTGAACACCTGCAATACTCTGAACTTTTCCTGTTTACTTCATTCTACTGTATCTTACAATACAAGAAAAGAGACTTGGCTATTGCTGCACATTGCACTTTATGGAATCCATGACTACTTTATGACATTTGAGATCTTAACACAACACAGTGCAATATGTATAGCAAGTGCAGTAATTCATTTGAGTGCAGCATTAGGGAGGAAAGGGTGTGCAATATGCTATTGGAGTATATAAAATGAAGTATGGATACATCATTTCTGAATGAGGTTCAAATACAGTATTGTTGCTGTAACAGATATCCCATTACCACATGTACACTAAAGCATTTTATTTGGCACTGTTTCTTATATAGCATGTTAGTGTGGTTCCCTTAACCTGGATTTCTATCCAAGTTTTTTTTTGTTTTGTTTAATTTGTGCCTTGGAAGAGAAAGCATTTATTTTAGTAGTACATCCCCTATTCCTTTTTCCTTGTAACTGGGCTGTTTAGGTGAAAGAAAGAATAGTTGCATCTTTGTTACCTAAACAGTCCCGCTAGCTTTGATCTTTGCACAGTCTGCAACACTGTGACCATGTATTGTATTGCTACTGCAGCTTTCCAGTAGTCAGTTCCACTGTCCACACTGTGTTTTGTTAATGGAAATCAAAGCTTCATAAAGCATGCTGGCTGTGGTGGAACAGTATGAATTTGTCTTGTTCTTTTTGTCTTGCTCTGGTGCCCCTTCTCCATTTGCTATTTGCTGATGCCCCTCCTCCCTCCACCACCACCACCCTCATTTGAGTTGTCCTGCCTCCTTCCTCCCTTATTCAGTTTTGGAGAGGAACTGCAGTATTGTACCACTTTATTTGCACTACCCTGTAAATTGTTATACATGTCTTGTTTTTCATCTTCATACTGTGTACTGTAACTGTGTATTACCTTGATGAGGAGCCTTTGTAAAAGAGTCACTGACTCAAAGGATTGTGATTCCAACATCATTATTAAATAAATAAACAACACATGGTAGTAAAATGCAATTTATAGTTCTGCTAACCCTTGTCCACTTTAGTTTTTCCCAAACATTGAACTGGTGAGTACTGCAAATATCAAAATATCAATATTCTGAAAATATTCTAATAATAATATTTTTATTTGTATAGTGCAATTCAGACATTCTAAGAGCCAGTCAGAGAGGTGAATCATAGGATCAAATAAAGAAATATTTATAAAAACAGTGCAGAATCTAGGATCTCAGTGCACCCATTTGACTATATAATAACATACTACACAGGGCATCGATTTTAGCCCCCTTCCCCAACAAGGACCCCCATTTCCCAGCAGGGCTCCTAGATGTACCCTCCCCCTACACCTATCCAAGCCTTTCTTGAACTCTTCCACAGCAGTAGCAGCCTCCAGTTCCCTGGGAAGTGCATTCCTGGGCTCCACCACTCTCTCAGTGAAGTAGCACCTCTTTGTTTCCCCCTTTAGCCTCCCCCATCCAGCTTCATAGGGTGTCTCCTGGTGGCCCCCAGTTCCCTCAGCTGAAGGATCCCCTCAAGGCTTACCATATTAATCCCATTGAGATACTTGAAGACCTCTATCATATCCCCCTGTCTCTTCTTTCCTCCAACAAGTACAGGTTCAGCTCCCCCAGTCACTCCTCATAGGGCCTTTCCCCTAGCCCCAGTACCATCCTGGTTGCTCTCCTCTGCACCCTTTCCAGTAATGCAATGTCTGTCTTTAAGTAGGGATGCCAAAACTGGATGCATTATTCAAGGTGTGGTCTAACCAGGCTATTGTACAGCAAAAGGAGTACCTCACTGCTCCGTGAGGCTATCACCTGGCTAAGCACCCCAGCATTGTATTTGCTCGTACCCCCACCCTTTTACACTGCTCTGAGTAGTTCATTTTGACATCCACCACCACCCCAATGTCTTTCTCCTCCCTTGAAACCTTCAGTGTCCCCCCACCATGTGTATTCATGAGCTGGGCTTTTGGCCCCCAGGTGTAGAACCCTGCATTTCGCAGTGTTAAACTTTAGTTTCCACACTTGTGACCACCTCCCAAGAGTGTCCAGGTCCTCCTGGAGATCCAGCTTTTCTTCCTCCCCATCTGCCACTGCCCACAGCTTAGAAACATCCACAAAGAGGCTCATCCTGCTCCTGATACCACGTCTGATGTCAGCGACATAGGCATTCAATTAAACTACACTGAATTCAATTAAAATGTCCAACATGTAGATGTGGTGGCCAAACGCTGGGGGTGTCCTCATCTAAAAGATGTTCCACAGAAACTTAAAAATCATTACTAAACTCCCATTATAAAGTAGGCTCCATGTTGGATGGGGTCAACTGCGATTGCTGGGCAATTACATGGGCACTTTGAAACTCACTACTGCAGTCTCTCTCTCATACTGTCTGTCTGTCTGTCTGTCTCTCTCTCTCTCAGTACCCTTTCTCTTTGTCTCTCACAAGCAGTGCCCTGTCTCTCTCTTTCACGGTCTCGCTCTCTCTTTACACCTCTGATTGCAGTGTTGTGGGCAGGGTAGAGAAGGAAGTGAAGCATCAGCCCCCTCTCTGTCTCTGTCTCTGTCTGTCTCTCTCCACTGCTGATCGTATTTGTCCCACACCATTCACAACTAAGTAGAGTATTCTAATTGATGTCCTGGGAGGAATGGTGTCAGTCAGTTGTTGATATATCCAGCTGAGAGGGAAACCTGCCTGACATGCGAGTAAACCTGACATTGAATTTTCTTGTGTTAGATATTGTCAAAACTTCATTTTATTTTACTACTGTAAAACAGCTGTGTTTTAGACTGTCAGGGAAGAAAGAGATGCTAACAGAGTAGTGATGTTATGACATGGGACAAAGAACCAAGTATTCAATTAGTTATTTAAGCAATAATGCACAACAGGGTGTGTGTTGTGCTGGGATAATGTCACGCCTGGGGTGAGTAGGCATGAGGCCGCAGGCCGAGTGTGACTATTCACCCAAGAAGCGACATTATCCCAGCACAAGACACACCCTGGAGTATTATTGGCATTATTGCTATTATACAATGGCTCATTTGTAAAACAAAAAAAAGATGAAAAACTACTTTTAAAGTAGATTTTTCTGTCATTTTTTTGAATGGGTAGGGTTACTTCAAGCAAAAGTAGTGCTGATTTAGCTAGCAGGAGGAGCTAATGTGTTTTTTGAGTAGCTGTGCAGTCCCCATAGCAATCTTTCAACCTTTGTCAGTGGTGCCACTCTTTGTTAATATGACCTATTGCCTCAGTATTTATGTTGTCTTTGGTCACTGTTTTTTCATTGTTTTCGTCTGTTTTTCCATGACTGTGTTTTTATCACAGTTCTTCTGCTGGAGTATCGGGACTGCCGCCACCCCCCCCCCCAACTTACCATGTACCATGGTGCTGTGTGGATGTCTGAAACAGGAGGAAAGGAGGTAGGGAGGATATTTCTAAAGTGTGTCTACAGTTCATCTAAAAAAAAATAAACAGAAAAGAAAACAGAAGTGAGCTAGTGAGGCTAACAGCTACGTGGTCTGTGTAAAGACTTGCTTGCTCTCTGATCTCGCTCAGTGTGAACCCGATGGTAATCACGGTTTTAGCTGTATGTTTCTTTTTTGGGATAGGAGAAAGACACTTGGGTGGGTGGTGTAAGAGGGTTGTTGTTGGATTTTGTTTGTGCTGGTGGGGTTTCAGGACATTGAAGGTGGCTGGCGGCTGCAGAGTGAGTGAAGTGGGCTGCAGAGTGAGAAGTACTTAAGCGTGCTGCATGCAGAGATTTTTACTTAATGCGGTCTTTTTGTGTGCTGGGACTAGACCCGTGATGTTGTGCTGGGATAACATCACAGGTCCAGTCCCAGACTGACCAATCAAAGGTCAGCATTTTTTCTTGCCATTGTATAATATGAATTACAGAATTGTAACAGTCAGTCTTAAAATCTTACACTGTGAATCATCATTTGCTAATAATGTCCATAAGGGAAGCAGAATCCAACTTAGAGATAAGCAGCAAATGTAAATACTGTGAGTGTGTGTGTGTGTGTGTGTGTGTGTGTGTGTGTGTGTGTTTTGGGGGTAAAACAATGGCTGATCACGACTGGGCTTGCCATCATATTTTTTCATAAATATGTGAAAGTTAACTTTCATCCTAAATCACACAGCTCTAACTTTGATTAAAATGGAGATGAGAAATTTGTGCACAAGCGGATACTGGTCCTTGTAAGTATGTGTGTGTGGGAAAGGGCGAAGAACCCAGTCGGCCCTGACTTTATGAGGAAAACAGCTGATGTGGTGGTAGACTAGGGAATGTAACACTTTGTAATGAAAAACTATTTGAATTATTCACCAGCTTGACATTTTTTTTGTCAGTGGTTCAAATAAGTAAGGCAGTGTACAAGTTCCTTTGACACTGGCAATCTCATTTGCTCAATTTGCACACTCAGCTCAAATCAAGATTAAGAGACACAACACATAAATAAATCCTACCAAAACCATCTATGAATCAAAGGAACACACTCAGCATTACGAATATACCTACAACAACAAAACATTAGGAATGTAAGTTGTTTTAAAATTGTCAGAGTGCACAGGCTGTCCGCTTTCCTCCCAGAAGAACACTTGCTCTGCAGCTACCTGGAGTGCATGACAAGCAGTCCTTGCCAGAGCTCTGATACAAATGGGAAAACATGGGAGGGGGTACCAGTGATAAAATGTGTACACCCTTAAAGGAAACAATGAAGTACACTAAAAATGGAAGCAGTTATCTACTCTGATAAGTATGTGCCAGTATTCATGTGTTTTTTTTTGGGGAGTGGGCAATCATTTTTTTTTCTTCCATGTAATTTTTTTGCTCCACTGTTCAACTCCCACCAGTGATTAGAATACAGTAGTGTTTACAGAAGTGCTAAAATTAGCAAAGCATAACCAGACTAGGGGATTTTATTCTGAGTATGCAATAGTGTTACAGGTATGTAAAAGAAATAACTGGTTAACAAATCTGAATCATTGTCATGTCAGCCTATGTGAAACATGATAAATCAGCTTTCATCCAGAGCCAGCATGACATGCTTTAAATACCCCTATTGCTTTCCAGCTGAGAAACAAACATGCACTGCCAAATAAATGGTGATTATTTAGATTAGGGGACACATAGTGCCCCTGTTTTGGAATTCAGCGGATTACGGTACTAGGTCCTCCAAACGGTGTCAGATAGCTCCGTTGCCATTCACATGTCAGTTCTCCCCGCCCCCAAACACATGTCTTGCAATCAGCCAAATCCGATTTCTCCATGCCCATTAAATTTTTTTTTTTTTTTTTTACGGTTTGAATGCGTTATTGAACTGATTCAATTGCAAAAGCAGTAATTTAAACACAGTTTTCTCCCTGCCAACCAACTACAACCTCTGGGAAAGTAGAGGGATAGCATCACTGACAAGGCTCTGATGCAGAGGAAAGGGCTATATTAGTAGATATGGTTTGAACGCATTATTGAACTGCCTCAATTGCAAAAACAGTCATTTAAACACAGTTTTCTCTGTTTTCGAGTAGCAACTGCCTTATGTTTGTTCTGTGGGGGCGCTCCAACCCCCCCCACACACACCCCGGGTCCAGGAATGTATTATTATGAGAGTGGTAAATTATGCTGTCACTAGTAAAATAATGAAATAACACATTTCGTTTTAGGTTACTTTAGTTTGCGATAGCCTTATGTTCTGTGGAGGTGCACTGCCCCCCACCCCCCGGTTCCGGGAATGTATTATTTTGAGAGCGGTAAATTATGCTGTCACTAGTAAAATAATGAAATAACACATTTTGTTTTAGGTTACTTTAGTTTGCGATAGCCTTATGTTTGTTCTGTGGGGGCGTGACATATCGGTGACTGCAATGCACATGCAGCCATATTTCTCACTCAGCGCACTCGCTTCCCAGGTGTGTCCCCTAAAGTAAATATATGCCAAATAAACAATTAGCTGCTCAGGATGGCAATGTCAAGGAGGGAGGGAGCTGGAATAATATAGCCACTGCTTTGGAAGTGATTTTTCTTCTTTTTGTGTTTACTTATTTTGATGATGGGGATGAGACGAGTGTGTGTGTGTGTGTGTGTGTGTGTGTGTGTATGTCGGGGGGTGTTGAATGGTTTCTGAGCTTATTAACTGCTTCATCTTGCTGGATGTCCTGCAAATGAAGATTCCAATTAATCATTTTGGGAATTGTCACTTGTTGAGCCCTGCATGCCAGTAGAGAGATAATTCTAAGACTGCTGAAGAATTTCAAAAATCTGCCTATAGAAATTTGCAGTATTCACTCCTGCATATTGAAATCCCCAATGCCCAGACTTATGTCATTAAAGTCCTTCTTCCATATTCCCTGTGTTGCCCCCCAACCACAACAGAGCCAGCTGTAGGAAGATCAAAGACAGCTGCCGCTCCTCCCCAAAATCATATCTTCTGCCTTTATCAAGAGTGACCTCAAGTCGCCAGTGCACTTCTCATGCCATTTTGTCTGTTTTTCAGAAACATGTAAAAAGAACTCCTAGCTGCTATGTTGCTTTAAAGAGCTAGTGTACTGATGCAGCTATACAGAATTCCCGACCCTGTCCCCAGGTGTTCAACTGCTTATGTAATGTTTGTTTTGTATATATTTAGTTGTTTTACAAAGTATTTATTAGTTGTACTATTTTATTACACTTCCCTGTTTGTCCCCTGCCATTCACAATAAAGTGTTGTATTCTAATTGACATCCTGGTAAAAATGGTGTCAGTCAGTTGCTGATATCTCCAACTGAGAAAGAAGCCTGTCTGACGTGCAGTAAACCTGACCGCTGAGTTTCCTTGTGTCAGATACTGTCCAAACTCTGCCAAATAGTTCATTTTATTTTACTACTGTAAAACACCTGTGTTTTAGACTGCTAGGGTAGAAAAGAGATGTTAATAGAGTAGTGACCTTATGAGACTGAACAAAGGACATACTAAGTACTAAATTCTTTGTAATTAAAGGGACACTGTCAGCTTTGCCCCTCCATTCTGAATAAAATGTGAGCCTTGTGCCTCTAGGCACATAGTTAACTAACATGTGCAGTAGAGTGTCCATGTAGATCAGAAAAGCCACCAGTTTACCTCATTTTAAAAATGTTCTCATATGTCTCTTTAGAAGCGTCCAAACTGAAATACACCACTCACCGGAAGCATCTGTTCACCCAGGACGTGCGTCTGCCACCAAGCGCTCTCCCGATATCGAATTTTTCATAAACACAGTGTACAAATTAGTTTGTTCACAGGCTATCCTAATAAGTAAATCGGTCCTGGCATGTTAGAGTTAAAACCGAGCATTAGTATTGCCACAAAATCCTTTTGAAAAGCGCTTCCAAGATCGCGTACATGCGCAAGGCTGACACGATCTTGCGCATGTGTGAGACCTCGCTCCTGTTGCTCTTTGTGCATGTGAGCAATTTCAGAAGCACTTTTCAAAAGGATTTTGTGGCAATACTACTGCTCACATTTTGCTCAGAATGGAGGGGCAAAGCTGACAGTGTCCCTTTAATTACAGAATTGTAACAGTCTTAAACTCTGAATCATCACTTGTTTATAATATGCCTATAAGGTATTGCAGTGTCATTGGCTCAGTAGGTAGCACACTCGCCTCTGAGGCCGGGAGATCACAGGGCTGTGGGTTCAGTTCCCACATCTGGCACTTGGGTTAATATCCCCATACTGACACTGTAGTGCAGCATGAGAGGGGTGCTGCACTTCTGAGGTGCCATCTTTTGGATGAGACATTCAACTGAGGTCCCATCTGCCTGGATTGGTGGTAGTTCAGGTGGATGTTAAAGATTCCATGGCACTTATCGAAAAGAGTAGGGGAAGTTTTTATTGAAAAATAAAACATAACATCAAGCAGAGAAACAATTTGAAAACAAAACTGAAAAAACTAAAGAAATATGAAATACAACAGTCATATACATCAGTCATACACATCATACAGAGAGTAAACATTGCAAAAGCAAAAATATACAGGCAATGGATCTCAAAATACTTAAACAGCAGTAACTAATGAAAAAAATCTATACGATTCCAAAAGGAAGTGAACCGGTGTAATGGGAGCTGTTTGTGTTCTAACTCCATAATTGTCATTAATGCATTTTCTATATGTTGTATAATAGTAAACGGACAGGTTGGAATTTGTTGCAATACATATTGGCATCTGGCTTGCCACATATAATATTTACAGATAGCAAAAAGTACTCTGAGAGTACTAGGATGGAATTTTGTCCATGGAGCTGAAAAATCACCCAAAATTAAGACTTGATACGTGATTCTACTCAGAAAAGGCCATTTCCATTTATTGGCCAGTGTTTTCCAAAACAGATGAGCATCTGTACAATCAAAGAAAAAATGATCCATAGTTTCCTCTATTTGAACACATAAAGGTTTAGGGCAGTACCTATCCTGTGAGGATTTGTGTTTCAAATTTCCCCGCACTTGCAACCTGCCGTGGCAACACAGCCAGGAGACATCCCACATATGTAGTGGGATTCTTTTGTCTCTAAGAATGTCGAGAGCACAACTCATTCAGGATAAATGACATTTAGGAAACTGTAGCACTGGTTTAGAAACTGTTATAAAAGCAACATACAGTTGTTTTCAGGTGAGCAACAAGATAGATGCTTTACTACATTTCCAAACCCACAGTTTACAGAATCCATCTACGGCATAAGATGGAAAACTAGAAACACGGAAAGGGGTAGGAGGGAGGTCAGTCCAAGCATTTATGATAGGATCCATAGCTTTGTTGACCCATGAATCGCAAATATGAGATAAGTATGTAAAGCTCTGAAAAAGGTGGAAAAGAAAAAAAGAAAGAAAAAAAAAAGCAATCGGATGTATCATACCTAGCCCACCCTGATGTACCGGTAAATAAGTTACGTCACGTTTAACTGGATTAAGGCGGCTGCCCCAAACCATCTGAAAAAATACACTAAATATTCTAGTTTCTAGGTGTTTGGGAGGGGCATAAATATGACTAAGAAATAAAAAAAATAGGAAGCAAAAATTTTTTAACCACTAATACCCTCTTCCTCTTTCCCAATCTCCAAGTTTTCCAGATGCGAACCTTATATTCGCCGAACGAAAGGCGCTTTTCCCAGTTATAGGTAGCTCCATCTGTAACATTAAACCAGATTCCTAAAATTCATTGAGGAGAATTACAAATTCTGATACCACTCACTCCCGGAACAACGGCAGACTCAGGGTCCAAGGGAATGGAGACGCTTTTCTGTAGATTAATAGTGCCTCCTGAAATTGAAGAAAAGGAATGAAATATCTGAATCACTCTATCACCGGAGTCTTGATTCAGGGTAAATAACACTACATCGTCCACATAAGCAGAAATCTCTACAGGTATTAAATTAGGATGGGGCGTTAAACCAATAATTCTAGAATCCCATCTAATTTGTCTAATAATGGGATCTAACGAAAAAGTATACAACAACAGGCTAAATGGACAACCTTGATGAAGCCCAACCTTTTGTAGGAGAGTTTTACCCTGGAAACCATTAATTACCGGAACAAAATATGCTAGGGAAAATATGTGGGTAAGCCAATACAAAAAAATTGCCGGGATACCATAAAGTGTCATGACATGAAGTAAATAAGAGTGGTGTACGGAGTCAAAGGCTTTTGTTTGGTCCAGTGAAAGAACAAAACCCAAGATTCTATTATGTTGTTGAGCTTCAAAAATCTCACTTAAGAGAAAGAGATTAGTTTGAATAGAGCGTCCCGGTATAGCGCATGATTGAGCTGGATCTATGAGATCAGGGGCAACCTGTCAAAGGCGAGAACTAAGTATTCGAGATAGAATTTTGAAGTCTGTGTTTAGAAGATGAAGGGGTCTCCAATTATTGAGAGAGTGTGCATCTCCTTTTTTATAGAGAAATTTTAAAAAAGACATACCAAATTCAGGAATCTTTTCTGAGCTATGTAAGATATAATTATAAACTTGGGTCAATACTTCTAATAAATTATCCCGAAATGCTTTATAGAACTCATGTGTGAGACCATCTGGTCCCGGAGCCACCTTCAGTCTGAGGTGGGGTATAGCACAAGCAACTTCATCTTGAGTTATCTGGGCAACAAGATCCGGAACTTGGTGTACAGAAAGTTGTGGGGTTGGGGCTGAGAAGACAGTGGATAGATCAGGTGAAGTGAGGGGTAATGTACAAAATTGTGTTTGTAAATAAGAATGGACAACAGAAAGCATACCAGGGATATTGTGAACAATATTACCATGTTTATCCAAAAGACCATGCATGATAGTGGATTGAAGTCTGTCTTTGTAGGCCAAAAATGGGTTAGCAGAAGGGGAAACTGAATTACCCACCCACATAAAAAAATCTAAAGTCTGAGCACTGTCATATTGGTGAGCAAACATGCAACGTTTAATTTTTGCAATTTGAGAGGAATAATCAACAGAAGAATTAACAGAAAGGGACATCAACTTATATAATTGATTTCGATAACGTAAATATGTAAGGTACTCATCCCTGACCTTCCGTTTCCCCAGAGTTTGAAAAAAAGATAGAAAATCTAACTTTGTATCTTTCCACCAAGGCCAGATGGAATCATAGCAGCAGAGAACTGAAATTCGGGCTTGAAAGAGGGTATGAACTTGTGTCTGGATAGAAAGGGGAGAAAACAAAGAATTATTCAATTTCCACTAGGGAGAAGTTGAAATAGAGGACATAGAGGCAGAGTCTATAAGAAAAATACCTGTTAATAAACAGTGGTCAGAAATTTCAGTGGGGCATAAAAAAATTTGACTGGGAATGCAATACCGAGAGACAAAAAAATAATCAATCCGAGTGTGATACACTGATTTGTGATATGTGTACCCAGCATCAGAGTACAGTGAACGGTATACATCCATTAAACCCATATCCTTAATTAGGGTTGACAAAGCAAGGGAATCACAATATATCTTTTTCCCCGTAGCTGTTCTATATGCAACATCAATAGAACAGTTAAAGTCCCCTCCCCAAACAACATGTTTCCGAGTACATAAAAATGGTTTTATCATATCAAATAAAGAAATACGGGCAGCTTTAGTTTGTGGACCATAAACAACAATTATGCGCAAAAATATGTTGTGAATAGAACAGTCCAGGATAAGTGCTCTACCAGGAAAAACATCTATAATGCGAGACACGGAAAAATTTGGGGAGAAAAACAAAATAGCCACACCATCAGCGGAATCACTCCCAAAAGTCCAATAGGAGGGGTCCCTTAATCCACCCTTGCTTAAGTTGTTGAATCTCAAATAGGGTAGTTATACGAGTTTCCTGTAGTAAGAGTATATCTAAAGGGAGGGAAGCAGCATGGTGGAAGAAAACCATCCGTCGCTTGTAGCTTTTCAAGCTACAAACATTAAAGGAGGCAATCCGGATAGTAGTCAGGACAGTATATTATTCAACCACTCCCATCCGTAACAGTCATATTTTTTCGTTTCTTACTCCCCTTTTTTATTTTAGTAAGTTTTTTCCGAGCAACATCAGGAGGCTTAGAAACAGTGAGGTCCATGTCAGATGGTAGAGCAGAGGCATCAGAATCACCATCAGTATCATCCCTGTCACCCTTCAAGCATTCAAAAGGATTGGAGAGGGGGAAGGTCAGGAGTTTTCAAGGTTTTGCATACAGTAGCCCTAGTGACCCGTCTGCCCAGTTGAAACCCCTCAGAATCTATGATAAGGGTATTAGGAGTCAAAAGGGGGGTAGGAGGAGGAATAGGGTCTACATGCAGCCCAGCTGGGGAAGGAGTCTCCATCTCAGGGGAAGAATCTAGTACCACCAGTGGATCAAGAAGTGTAGATGAGGGGAAATCGGGGGGGGGGCAAGACTGCTGTGGGGTTGGATACAGGCACTAGGGAAGCAAGATGGTCTTGGGCTTTATCCTGAGCTTTTTGGACTAGAATTTCGAATTCCACCCCTCAATATGGTTCTTACTAGCCCAGGGACATTGGTGGTACGCACGACCAGTTTCATTGCACAAATTGCATTAAAAATATTCTTACAGGAAATACAGGATGTCCGTACCCCCCACATAAGCTGCATTTCAACAGGTCACAAGTACTGCTTAAATGCGTGTTAGCTCCACATTTATAGCAGGCTCTTGGTTGCCCACCATAAAAACAGACACCCCTATCCTTACCTAAGAAGAAACTATTAGGTAAGTGCACCACTTCAGAGTTTACCTGAAAAAGCTTTACTCGAAACCTCCAACCCCCCGTCCAAAGCCCTTCGTCATCTAAAATGGCTTCGGGGGGGGGGGGACAGAACATTACACCGATTCTGCAACCAGTGGTAGATGTCACTTATGCTAACACCCTCATTCCTAAACATAATAGTAACAGTGCGCACTGTTGGTTTAGTAAGGGTAATAACATAAAAGGGAGTCCAGAGGGGGTCATTTTTCAGCGTAGCATACTTATGCCAAAACCTATCTAAACTAGCTGTAGTTTTAAAACTGACATCAAAGGTTTCCTCCCCAGATATATGGATTAAGGCATAGATGTCTGAAGCCTAAAAATGCATAGCACCTTTTAAGAGAGTCCTAGCTACAGAATAACGGTCAGGAAACTCAGAAAGACCACCTTTATAGCGTAGACGAACTGCATTGTGTCTGGGTGCCTGTTCAAGTTTATTTTTAAATAAATCTGAGAGGACAGGCCCCCTGCCAGAAGCAGACGAGTGATCTGAGGGGGGGTTTGAGGTCACTGTCATAGTCGAAGTTCCCTTCCCAGGAGTATCCAAAAGAGTTGGAGGAGGTTGGATAGATTCCAAAAGGAGGGAAGTTGAAGCAGGAGGATGATTAGGGGTCTGGCTAGAGGTAATAGTAGGCCGGAGGGGGGGTCATCTGGTATCTGAGATAAAGTAATAAGGGGTACCTCTGTATCCCTGGGTTCCTTGTGAGAACCAGTAGTACTGATAATAGAAATATTATTCCCAGAATCCATAATGTCCCCCCAAGTAGCCCCAGAAACAGTATTTGTTACAGAAATAGCACAGTCCTTGATAGCACAATTGTCATTTAAGTGAGGTACCTCGTTGGAGCTCAGGAGTGGTGCAGGCCTGGTAGGGGAGAAAAGAACCCCATGTTTGTCAATGTCCCATGAGGGATCCGGAGTCCAGGTTCCCGAGGTGGATTGTGTCCATCCCGAGCGGCATAGAGCATCAGAAGCATTCCAGGAAGGGTCCAAAATGTTTGCAGAATCCTGTAGTCCAAAATGGGAGTGAATGAGATCAGCAGCGGTGGTAGAGGAACTGATAGTCTTAGGGAGTACAGGCGAAGGAAGTGGATCCAAAGATAACAATGCTGATGCCCCCGATTACGACTCTGCAGTCGCGTTGACTCTCTGAACAGGGAAACCGGAAAGCACAGGGGGAGCAGTCAGTGTTACACTCAGTGCAGCCGCAGTATCGCGTT
Source organism: Neoceratodus forsteri (assembly GCA_016271365.2). Taxonomy (NCBI): domain Eukaryota; kingdom Metazoa; phylum Chordata; order Ceratodontiformes; family Ceratodontidae; genus Neoceratodus; species Neoceratodus forsteri. The sequence goes on from CM028131.1 coordinate 1,115,661,411, forward strand.
CCATGGTGAAAACCAGTGAACTCAGTGCAGAAACAGTACGAGGTTCCATAGGTCCCTTAGAAGCAGATTCAGAAAGCGGTGATGAATGAGACGTGGAATCCATGGTCACAAGCAGATAAAGAGTCGATTCTCCAGGTAAAAGATTAGCAGGAGCTGTTGTTGTCAGCAGTTGAGGACTGAAAGAGAGATCCTCACTACTGCAGGGCTGAACAGAAACTGAAACATCCATCGTGGTGACCAGAGTTCCCCCTACTGACAAGAGTAGGGGAATTTCCCCAGTGTCCTGGCCAAATTTCCCTCATTCACTAAAAATACCACCAACAGCTTAATCTGGTTCAGGGTCAGTTGGCATTCATCTGTATCCCCCTCTCCCGGGCCGTGCCTGAAAATAGGCAGGATTTGTCTAGTGCACTTACCCGGTCAACAAAAACTAAATAAATAAAGGTAAGCAGAATTCAATGTAAAGTATGATTACAGTGTGTGTGTGTGTGTGTGTGTGTGTGTGTGTGTGTGTGTGTGTGTATATCACACTGTAGAAGGGCTACCGGCACCATAACAATTTTTTTTTATAAAAGAGCCAGTGTAATAGTGTGCTATGTGGCTATGTTACACAGGAAAAGAACCAGTTAGAAAGTGATGGATTGATAGGCACTATAAAATAAAGTGCAGCTTCCCTGGAAAGCAGTGACAAGTGAAAGAGTCTCCTTAGAAGCAAAAGGTTCAGATGGGTGGACTCAATATAAAAACATCAGGACGAGTAACCTTAAAAAATGCTGCAGCTGTCCTTTTTGGGTGTGTTTGTTTCCTTCTTATTTTTCCATGCAATCAGGGATGCACGCTGAGATAGGAGGTGCACTGTGAAAGGCAGATCAAAAGATAGGTAGATACAGGACACTTTTTGACATTTTAGTTTTGTTTTCCCCTTTGTGTTGTGTTACTTACCTCTCTCTTTTGTTTTTTTTTTTTCTGTACTTACCATACACAGGAAAAAATCAACATAATTATTCTAACAACATAACACACACATTAAAAAGGTTATCAAGTACTCTTTCACAATATGCTGACAGTAGTAAGAGCTGTACTGACCTACATACAAAATGACTGCACACTGTCAGCTCCTGATGGAAGTCCAGCATAAGTCATCTGCTGTCACCCTTCCCTTCCTTATACATCCCGGGGATACGTCAAACTTGGAAGAAGTGTGTGAAAGTACTACGTTGGTAAATTATGCCCGTATAGTCTAAGATTGGTCAGAAGGTGGCTTGTACCAGTCTTGAAGTTGCATCAGCTGTAAAACAGTATTTATTTATGTGGTGAAATTCAAGTTAAGAATAGAGATTTTTTTTACATGGGGAGAGCAGCTTGTATGGGGCGGAGCAGCAAGCTTGCCATACTGCTGCACCGCTCCATGAAAGCGCACCTTTTTTAAAGTTGTTCTTATTCACTGACCTATGCAGCCAGTTTAGTGTTATGCTTGTGCAACTGTGTTAGTTTGGTTTTGGCCACTCACACTCTCTATTCCAGAGGAATTACCATCCTGTAGAGGTACGAAGGCAAGGAACTCTCAGAGAGGGTCCCATCCTTAGAGGTGACACAGGACAATTCCTGTGGTTAAAGGTACCTTAGGAATCCCCCTAAGGAGAGAGTGCTGCCACTGGAGGAGGAAGGGAGGATGGTGGGGCAAAGAAAAAATGCTTTACAGTGGGGCTGGGAGGAACTGCTTATATAGCTAAGGAAGTGGGAGTGGCTGGCTGCTTGGCCACTAAACTCCAAGCAAAGCCTTTCCAATTCATTAACCTATGCAGCCAGTTTAGTGTTATGCTTGTGCAACTCAACTGTGTTAGTTTGGTTTTGGCCGTTCGCACTCTGTATTCCAGAGGAGTTACCTCGCTGTAGGGGTACGAAGGCAAGGAACTGTCGGAGAGGGATCCACCCCTACAGGTACCACGGGATGATTCCCATGGCTAAAGGTACCTTAGGAAGCCTCAAAAGAAATGTACTATAATACCCAAAAAGGAAGCAACATGAAGCATAAGAGCAGGCAGTAACTGTGACATAGGAGCAATAACTGTAACGTGGTAGTAGAGAAGCATCGGCAGTTTGATAATGCAATAAGGTGCTCAGTTGGATAATGTAATGACTGCCCAGGGTTGTGTAGCATGATACTAATGGTCTCTGTTGAGATTAGGGGATCCCCTAAGGAGATAGGGAATGGTAGGACATCCTTCACCTCCATCCAACAATGGAACCTACCTAAAGAAACTAGGAGAAATAACTATGATAAGTGTTATGAGCTGAGGCAACAGAGGAGAGAAAAAAAACCTTATGAGGAGGAAATCTCTGGGGATCCAAAGCCTAGGTTGTCTTCCCTCCAGGCTTGGGATAGTTTAATTAGTGACAGCTCTGCAGCTGCAATTTGGAAAACCCAATTAAAGGGAGGCGGAAAATATTCCAGTTTGGAGGAAGGCTGTCACTCAAACCCTCTAGAGGGGACACCGTGGAAGGTTGCGAGAAAACTCTGCAACTATACATGCATCCAAGGCACAGGAGGAGAGCAACAATTTCTGAGGCACTCACCTGGCTGTCCCACCCTAAATCAAACAAGGTGAACCAGAGGCAGTCATAGGGAGAATGCGGTGAAGGTGCCTCACTAGGGAAACCACTAAAGTCAATAGCGAACCGTTATATGGAACACTAGAGCCAAAGAAGGTAACTTTTTCCACCCTTCACTGCTAGTCTTAAATTCTACACCAGAAGCTGCTGTCATCTAGCAGGCAGCTAAAGCCAAGCCCAAGGCGAGGACACTCCCAGCTATGGGCCAGGTGAGAAGGATCCCGCCCCAAGTTGGGCATGCTCGAGATGCAGACTAAATGCAGAGCGAGACCATCGGCTGCAGGAACCCTGCATCAGAAAGAATGGCTGGCATGTCCCAGAAATTAATTGAGAGCTGAAAAGCTGGTGAGCTGAATGAGCACGGCATGCTGAGAGCGTAATGAGCATTGAGTGCTGAGACCTTGCAAGGTCGAATGCAAATTGAGTGCAGCAAAATCCCAGACTGAAGCTGAGGGGATGACAGTAGGCATGAAGCAATGGTTTGCATAAGCAAGGAGCAATGGTTGAGCAAGCAAGTGTGGACCTGCATGTAGGTCAGTAAATGGAGCAGTAATTGGACCTGCACACAGGTCTGTATAACATAGGGCAAATAGCACTGAATAGTGGGGCAAGCCAGCCAGGCAGTTCAAAGCCAAATCAAAGTGACAAACTCTGAGGATTTTCGGCGCTGAAGACAGGATTTAGAACAGAATTAATTAGCCACATAGGCCACGACCCCCCAAACACCTCCCAGTCCCTGCCGTATGACAAACAAGGAAGCAATGGAAGGGCCAAGAACCACATGCAGATATAAAAGCTAATTTAATAGCCTCAGCAGGAGCTTTAGCTAACCTCAGAGTAAAAAAATGTACAATAGCAATGGGAGTAAACAAAGCAGTAGCATGAAGCAAATAGGCCTGTGCAGCAGTAGTAAAAACAAATAAGAACACTGAGTTGTAACTGCAATAAATAAAATGAGGCATAATGTTCTTAAAGCACTGTCTCCAGACAGTGCAATAAGACTGCTGCAATGAGGTAATTAGAACAAGCATGAGTGAGCTGTATAGCTAGGTTCAAGTAAATCTGAGTCAGGTGAAAGAAATAGAGTATGCCTCATGGAACAGCTATAGTTAAAGCTGAAACACACAGATCAGGTTTGCAGTTGCAGTGCAAGTAATTTGAGAGTTGTGAGTAACTGAAAGCAAGCAGTATGCTAGGAGCTTAGAAAAGCCCCCCTCAAAAAAGGAAGGAAGCACACACACAGCTGAAGGCAAAATACAAACCAGTAGCAGGAAAATAAACACAGAAGCCCAGCAGAGACAAGCAGAAGTGGTGGGGGGGGGGCAGGCCCCAGCCAGCCAGGGAGGCCCAACCAGTTCAGAGGACAAACCAACAAAGCCTTTGGCTGCAAAGAAAAAAATGCTTCACAGTGAAGCTGCAAGGAACTGCTTATATAGCTCAGGAAGTGGGAGTGGCTGGCTGCTTGGCCACTGAACTCCAGGCAAAGCCTTTCCAAATCTTTAGCTATGTTTCTATGGGCTACTGTTCTTCCAAAAAAAAAATACAAGGACTTAAATAGGCATGTTTTCTTCACATTTAGGAAGGTGACGGAAATAATACTTTATTGTAATGTATATACTTCTTTTCGAGGTAGCTCAGAATTCTTGATTAACTAGCAAAGATGCCAAGTTTGCTAACATCAGTCTGTCATGTTTGCTCCCTATCTCAGGCTGAGCATTAAAATGTTTTGTCCTGTTGTAGCCTTGGTTAATATAACTATATATAATTTGACTTACTCAGCAGCAAGTGATAAGGCTATTTCAGTAAACAAGGACACATAAATTGATGATTATTGGCCGGCCCGGTGGCGCTGGACGCCACACCTCGCATCACGCTGGCAACCCGGGCTCGGGAACTAGCCCGGGTCACTGGGGTCGATGGGGGGGAGAGATTGAGCATCTGTTGGACTGCTCTCTCTTTCCAGGGAGGGTTGGGGAGATGCAATCGCTCCTGGAGCGACCTCTGGTGGTGATTGGAGGCACCCAGTGTAGTGACATAGTGAATGCACAGGGCAGAGTTGCAGCAGCGGAGTTCTGAGGGGAAACAGAAAAAGGAAAATGCCCAGCCTTGGTAGACGACGATGGGGTCTAGGAGCTACCCCCCACTCCCAGCAGTCGTGTACGCCAGCTGACCTTGGAAGCACTCACGGTCCAGTGGTTGTCCTCACATAGGGTGGCAATGGTGAGGTGTGAATGCCTGGAACTAGTGGGAGTTGTCCCCGACCGAGTGTCAGGACTGAGTCTCAGACGTGGCGGGATGGAGGTAAGCTGTGTGCCCCCCATCAGAGAGAGTCCAAGGCTGAGAGGTGGATAAAGAAAGTTTAAAAAAAAATTGATGATTATTGCACGGAGTATCAAGCACAACTACAACAATTAAACGAGACACCAATAATATTGCCCTGGGTAATGAAAGCAAGCACTACTGCCAGTACTAAACAAATTTGGCCAGATCCACCACGGCTGCATAATGAAGTTAGTGAAGTTGTGTGGAACTGTTAAGAGAAGACATGAAGAAACAACACAATGATTTTTAGCTAGTAAGATTTGTTTTATTTTGCATTCTAAGAAAGGCAGACACATTATTAGGAAAACATATGGAGGTGTAGATTTCAATGGAAGGAATGGTAAGCAATAAAGTTTGACGAGTAGAATAGGTGGCAGTACATGAAAAAGTAATGGCTGGCATATGTTCAGTCTTGAGATTATTTACCCAGTTTAATAGAGAAAAATGGGATTTGTCCATGCGGTGATGTAAGTTATATTTAAGTAATGTGTTGATGTCAGGCAGTCAGGTGTAATGATGGACTTCATTAGGAGGGAAAATGTGATAATAACTTTTATAAGGGGTCGACCTGAAATCATCCAAGCAGGCCACTAAAGCAGTAGGTAAAGCTAGGGGGATGTTGGGGTGTATTAGTAGGGGTATCACAAGTCGGAAGAGGGAGGTAATAATCCCTCTTTACAAGAGTCTAGTTAGGCCCCATTTGGAGTACTGCGTGCAGTATTGAAGGCCACACATTCACAAGGACATTAACCAAATTGAGGCAGGCCAGAGAAGGGCAACCAAAATGGTGCTGGGACTGCATCAGAAAACATATGAGGACAGATTAACAGAGCTGAACATGTGTTTGTTTGTTTATTTATTTATTTACGAGTTTAACCAGGAAGGCATACTGAGCAGTGCTGCTCGATTCCAGATGCGACCGGGGGGACAAGTCCCAAGATAATAGCACAATCACAAGGTACAGTAGTTAAACATCACAATGAGGGGGCCACACGCCATATAGACATTCAGCAGATAGATACAAGAAACATAGGAGGAGGAAATACAAGGGATAACATTACAGAGAAACAAGCAAAGAAGGGAGAGAGGTGATATGATTGAAACATTCAAACACCTTAAGGGCATTAACAAGGTGAAAGAGTCTAACATGTTTCAATATAAGAAAAATAGCAGGACAAAAGGACGCAGCATGAGATTAGAGGGAAGCCAATTAAGGGGGAATGTGAGAAAGTTATTTTTCACAGAAAGGGTGGTGGATGCATAGAATGGTCTACTTCAGGAAGTGGGGGATATGAATACAGTGCAGGGCTTCAAACAGGCATGGGATAGGCATAAGGGAGCAATACAGATGGGTATGAATAGATAGGCCATTGACAGAGCAAAGGCCGATGGCACATCCATAAGGTAGAAAAAGAAATGGGCAGACTGGATGAGCCTTGCGGTCCTTATCTGCCATTATCGTCCATGTTTCTATGTCGCTGTTGATAAGGTTAAGGTAGTTATGCCTGTGATAATGGCAATATTAGGACAGTATGAGGTCTATACAGGAGTGGAGTACAAATATGCACTGTATCATAAGTATGTGTTCAGAGTGCAGGCAATGCGATATGCAGGTTTATTTTACATATATACTAGGTAAAAATAGGAATAGATGCAATTGATAGAAATATAGATAATTACATAGATAGACATACAGATAGACAGACGGACAAAGGGAGAAGTTATAGTTATGCCAGTCTTTGGAGAGGCAACTGCCCCTAGAGTCACAGTCATGTTCACTAATTTGGGCTGAAAAACTTTTCAAGCAGCACCATTTTGCTGTCAGTAATTGCCTGTGGGTTTAAGCATGTATTGGAATGTCTTAAAACAGTTATAGTACAGGAAAAACAACAAAAGCAATTAGGTTACAGTTTAGTACTGAAACATACATGTAACATACATGTTGCCACCTTGCTCCAATGAGCACCCTCCCCCAAGCAGAGTGCCAGTCTTAAAGAGCATCTGATGCCTTCAGGATAAGTGAAAGAAAACATAATAATTAGAGACAGATCAGTTTATATTTCACATTAGTTCTGTATTTTTCCCCCCATTATTTTTTACTGAGGCTATTTGCATGGAAAGAGGACTGCTGCTTCTGAAGTGTTTATGTATTCCTAGCGCTTTCTCAACACCTGAGGTCATAATGCATGGCTTGTGACATCACAGTTGCTCCCATGACAGCAGAGTGTAATGTCACAACATAGCATTATGACTTGAAGTAGGGAGTAAGCTACAGAGACAGATGAACTTTAACAGATAAAGATTATATATTCATCCAGATTTCCTCTGTAATAAAAGATAGGCAGGAAAATTCTACAGAATACTGTATATTTAAAATGTAAGCTGAGTTGTACCAAGTTATTTGTTTTTTCAAAGTTTTTACTGTGTCATCAGAGGCTCTGATTATAAAGAGGAGACCTGAAAAAATGTGTCTCAAAGTAGGTGTAGAATACTTTTTCTTAAATCTGTTTCAAGATATTAGGCCTTTCCTCTTTTTTTTTTTTAATTTAATGATAAAAAGAAGTAGCACCTTTCTTCTGACCGGACTAATGTAAATTATGATAGTCAGTGATTTGGGATGTGCTAAGTGTCCCCAGGAGCAAGGTGTGCTCCTTCTCTGGCTAGACAGTAGGATGTGATAAAACAAACAAACAAACAAATAAAAAAAAAACACACAGATCAGTCATTCTACCAAGACATGCAGAGGTTCAATAATTGTTTGGGGGGGGGGGGGGCAAGAGTTGTTTGGGACTGCAGCTTCTATTTTTGAAACTGAAAAAATTTCATGTTGATCTTGTCTCCTGTTCTAGCCTGAAAAGAACATATTTTAAATGCCTGTCTTAAGTGTATGTAATGGACTGTTTTGCCATTTAGGAGCCAAAGAACAAAATGTGTAACAGGTGACATTATGGTTACCTAGCAATTGTATGCCAAAGCAATGTAGGCATGTAATTAAGAACTGGACCAATGGAAGGCCATTGCCAGGTTATTATACACATTGGCAGAACTTAAATTATAGCTAACAAATTGCTGCACAGTATTTTGAGGATGCGTAAAGTGTAAAACATCAGTTGAGAATTTTAACAGCTGGACGCTGAACTGGTGTCTTAAACAAATGTGTAAGAATTCTACATGGATGTTATTTTTTCTAGCTGCTCTTTATCATCTTGTATTGAGACACCCATATTTTCAATAAAGAGCTGTCTAAGCACTAGTATCACAAGATGTGCCAACTGTAATCACTGAACCCACATAAATGGAGAATGAAGGAGGCCTGCTTACTCCATTGAAATGAGATGTGTGCTGTCCCATTGTGTGTCATAGCAGCATTTCTAATTTTGAACTTGGCACCACCACAACAGGGAGTTCTCTATTTCTTCAGCAACAAAAAATAAAAAACACACTTTAGCATCAAAGATTGTGTTTACCAAGCACTGTGCCCAGGATTAAAATAATTTGAACCCCCTTCCCCAAAAAATGTGCCCTGACATGAAACTGCATGTTTAACTGTAAAGACAATTAAGAATGTATTTCTAAATGCATTACTAAAACCAGTGCTTCATGATTAAAATAATTTGAACCCCCTCCCCGAAAAAATGTACTCTGATAAACTGCATCCTGGGAAGATTGCCTGAGACAAGATGCAATAAAAACACCTGAATAACAGGTTTCTGAGAGTAAATGTTAACATCCTGTTTCTAGTGTCCCTGATAAAATGAAATAAGAAATGCAGTTGAGATTTTTTTAATGTCAGGTCTGATCAGCATAGCTTTTAAAATCACCAAATGTTTTCTTGTTCAATGTTTTCTAATACATACTTCTCAAACTTAAAAGAAAAAAACACTCTTTATCATCAAAGCATGTGTTTATCAAGTACTGTGCCCATGATTAAAATAATTTGAACCCCCTTCCCAAAAAAATGTGCCCTGACATGAAACTGCATATTTAACTTAAAGACAATTACAAAATGTATTTCTAAATACATTACTAACACCAATGCTTTTTAAGTTTTGAAACTACTAAAGACAAATTATATATAAACTATATAAAATCACACATGACCCCACAATGCAAAGCATCATGGGCTGCATATGCAAATCACCACAGATTGTTATGCTGGTCCAACTTTAAGCAGAATTGCATGGTGCCGAAAAGCCTCTCACACAGTTTGCAAAGGGTGCTAACAGAAGACATAGACACGTGTTTCGTCCTACCAGGACTCATCAGTATGCTTCGTCTGTTTGACACCCCTGTGGAATGGACCAGCTACCCCTAAGGCAGTGTGCCTGGGATATATTGTGGTGAACCCATTAAAATAAAAAACTATTTAAAAGACAAAGAACCTCTGTGCGTAAACACTGAGGCAAGGGTTACCCCAAAGGGCATTTGGCTAGGAAGCCAAGTTTCAAGAAAATACAAAATCACACATGCCCCCACAATGCAAAGCATCATGGGCTGCATATGCAAATCACCACAGATTGTTATGCTGGTCCAACTTTAAGCAGAATTGCATGGTGCCGAAAGGCCTCTCACACAGTTTGCAAAGGGTGCTAACAGAAGACATAGACACGTGTTTCGTCCTACCAGGACTCATCAGTATGCTTCATCTGTTTGACACCCCAGTGGAATGGACCAGCTACCCCTAAGGCAGTGTGCCTGGGATATATTGTGGTGAACCCATTAAAATAAAAAACTATTTAAAAGACAAAGAACCTCTGTGCGTAAACACTGAGGCAAGGGTTACCCCAAAGGGCATTTGGCTGGGAAGCCAAGTTTCAAGAAAATACAAAATCACACATGCCCCCACAATGCAAAGCATCATGGGCTACATATGCAAATCACCACAGATTGTTATGCTGGTCCAACTTTAAGCAGAATTGCATGGTGCTGAAAGGCCTCACACACAGTTTACAAAGGGTCCTACCAGGACTCATCAGTATGCCTCATCTGTTTGACACCCCAGTGGAATGGACCAGCTACCCCTAAGGCAGTGTGCCTGGGATATATTGTGGTGAACCCATTAAAATAAAAAACTATTTAAAAGACAAAGAACCTCTGATGCGTAAACACTGAGGCAAAGGTTACCCAAAGGGCATTTGGCTGGGAAGCCAAGTTTCAAGAAAATACAAAATCACACATGCCCCCACAATGCAAAGCATCATGGGCTACATATGCAAATCACCACAGATTGTTATGCTGGTCCAACTTTAAGCAGAATTGCATGGTGCTGAAAGGCCTCTCACACAGTTTGCAAAGGGTGCTAACAGAAGACATAGACACGTGTTTCATCCTACCAGGACTCATCAGTATGCCTCGTCTGTTTGACACCCCAGTGGAGTGGACCAAACACGTGTCTATGTCTTCTGTTAGCACCCTTTGCAAACTGTGTGAGAGGCCTTTCGGCACCATGCAATTCTGCTTAAAGTTGGACCAGCATAACAATCTGTGGTGATTTGCATATGCAGCCATGATGCTTTGTATTGTGGGGGCATTGTGATTTGTATTTTTCTTGAAACTTCTTCAATACTTCTAGCCTGTCTCAGTGTTTACGCACAGAGGTTCTTTGTCTTATAAACTATATATTGAATATGGTAAACAAATATTGTTAATCCCAAAAGCTGAACTTTGTGTTTTTAGTATATAAATGTTTAAGTAAAACATGTGGCTCTTACTGTAAATTAAAAGGCGGTGTCTATGTTTTCCTTGGGAGATGTAGTTTCACTTGCTGTCTCCTTCTGAGGCCCCAGGTGGCTCTGATAATCATTTGTTCCAAAGGTTTTTTAAGTCATTTTGAAGGCATTAAAAGCTTCTGTTCTCCTAGTCCATCATAAAATGCAGGGGCTCCATAACTTCACAGACTTGTTCTGTTGGTTGATACAGATCCCAAACTAGTGGGTCTTTTTACAGCATTATAGAGCCACCTCATGCCCTTCCCACATTAAAAAAAAGTTGGGTGTGGATCTTTAGTAGCTTCTAGGATGGAGGGGGGGTGGATCTTACTCAAAAAAAAAAAATAATGCTGCCTCCCACTACTCAGGTTCCTGTTCTTGTACCACCCATTTAAGAAAGAAAATAGTACCCTACAATCATTGACTAACATGAAAGCATATTTATTTGAGGGAGGAAAACATTGCTTGGAGGAGGGTAAGGTGGAAGAGACTATTTACACCTCCAGTCAGTTCCATGGATAGAAAACATGACATCACTCCTTTTGTACATGCAAAACGTCTGCAGGCTCCGCCTACTGCAGTTGTAAAAACTAGTGCTTTACTTGTCTTGACTTGAGAGCTAGCCCGAAAGTGAACACTTACTGTCAGATCATGCAGCTTACCTACAGATAGGTCAGAATGACAGGTCAGGGTCATAACTTATAAGTTTCTTTTTACGGTCGCTAAATTAGCTTACTGTTAATATCTTTTGGGTAATGGGTAACCTGAGTGAGCACATCAGATTGAATTAAGGAGGATTTGGTGCATATATTATAACTGCATCTGCATACAGTCCGAATTAGTGCGGCAGTGCCGCCTATCTCAGGCTATCTTTACTTGTGGTGCAGATGCAGAAAGATGCAAGCTGGCAATGCGCATTGACAAAATAAATGACATTACTGCAGGCTAGGCTATGCAGTCATCAACTTAATTCATATAAATGATTCCATATGATAGAGAATTATATCCAACAGACCAACAACCTCTACAGTGTATGGGTAATGGGTTTGAGTCAGGGTGTGTTAATTTCAACATGGGATGTCACTGTGTGAGTTTGGGGAGGTGTGCACTTGTGCACTGGTCTGTGTGTGATCTCCAGATATCGGCAGCTGATGCCAGCAGGTGGGAACTCAAACTCATTCCCAAATAAAAAAAAAAAGACAGTAACATTCCAGTTTAAGGTGAAGCCCTTTAGCCCTTAGCCCCCAGTACGCTTGCATTGTTGCACAGCAGGGAACCCTCTCTCGCCCCCCCTCCAATTGCTTTGCCACATGATCTCTGGTGTGTGTCAGAGAGACTGTCAGTAAAACAATTGTAATATGCCTATCATACGCACGACATCATGAATCAATGATGAAACAGTAGCAAGGGCAACAGGTCATAATCCGTGCTGTACTTGAGGCTATGAAAATACAATTTTTATTGACAGTCTCTCTGGTTCACACTAAAGATGTGGCAAAGCAATGGGGGGTGGGGGAGGGCTTCCCTGCTGCCTGTTGAGATTGGAGATGGATTCTGTAGAACTTTCAAATAATTGCTTATGCTGCCTGTGAAGCCAAGTTAGTGATCTCTGGGTTTAGGGTAGGTCAGGCACTGGTTTGAACTTAGTTGCAGGCTGGTGGTGCCCAGCCCAGCAAGACAATAGGTATGGGCAGACAGACTGAGCAGTGTCAGGACAGTGGACCATGTGCAGAACTCATGGGAGTTAGAGCAAACAGAGATACACAAGAGTCAAATTTTTTTTTCTCAAATCCAGCAACACGGCCAATGCACAGCGTGTGTAAAATTAAAATGAATTTATTAGGGAAACAGAACTGATCTATTCCTGTCAGACAGCTTAGTTAAGCCCTCAGCACTGTCACAGACTTGTCATTTTATTTGTTTGGGTAATGTATAATGCTCCTGACATGCTGATGCTGTTTTTATCATGCAGTGCCTTTGCTGCCGCTAAACTAAAACGTACAGCAGTGTGGAGTCAGTGACTTGGGCAAACAATCTGAAAAAAGGGGTGGGGAGAAAACGGAGGTAAAAAGTAAAAAAATATCTATATAAAAAAACTTTTATATATTTAATACAAGAATACAAGAAAATAGTATTAGTATTCAAATAAATGTTTTGCTTTCTTTCTTTGTCAGCGAGGATCTAATTTCACATACAGTAGATAGACAAGCTGAAGCACCATTTGGTTAATGTGTGCTCTGTTTTGTTTGACGCACAGAGGCTGAAACAAAAAGGTTTAAGTTCCCAACCAAGCTAGAACAACACTGTGTGACAGACAGCTGCAACATTTTTCATTCTGACTGACTGCTTTAAAAAATGTTATCTCTCTGATTATCTCTATTAAATGGTATCAACACAAATTAATTATGCAGTGTTTTTTATTTCTTTGTCAATGTCAGCAGCCGGGCAGCAGCAGTTCCAGTAGAGCAAAAAAATGATGCTAACTAGTTCTTTACTTGTCTTGACTTGGGAGCTAGCCCGAAAGTGAACACTTACTGTCAGATCATGCAGCTTACCTACAGACAGGTCAGAATGACAGGTCAGGGTCATAACTTGTAAGTTTCTTTTTATGTTTGCTAAATTGGCTTACTGTTAATACCTTTGGGGTAATGGGTAACCTGAGTGAGCACATTAGATTAAATTAAAGAGAATTTGGCACATATATAAAAACTGCATCTGCACACGATCCGAATTAGTGCGCCAGTGCCGCCTATCTCAGGCTATCTTTACTTGTGGTGCAGATGCAGAAAGATACATGCTGGCATTGGCAAAATAAATGGCATTACTGCAGGCTAGGCTATGCAGTCATCAACTTAATTCATATAAATAATTCCATATGATAGAAGATTTTATCCAACAGACCAACAACCTCTACAGTGTGTGGGTCATGGGTTCAAGTCAGGGTTTGTTAATTTCAGCATGGGATGTCACTGTGTGAGTTTGGGGAGGTGTGTGCTTGTGCACTGGTCTGTGTGTAATCTCCAGATATCAGCAGCCAATGCCAGCAGGTGGGAACTCAAACTCATTCCCAAATAAAAAAAAAAAAAGACAGTAACATCCCAGTTTAAGGTGAAGCCCTTTAGCCCTTAGCCCCCAGTACGCTTGCATTGTTGCACAGCAGGGAACCCTCTCTCGCCCCCCTCCAATTGCTTTGCCACATGATCTCTGGTGTGTGTCAGAGAGACTGTCAGTAAAACAATTGTATTATGCCTATCATACGCACGACATCATGAATCAATGATGAAACAACAGTGGCAAGGGCAACAGGTGATAATCCGTGCTGTGCATGAGGCTATGAAAATACAAGTTTTAATGACAGTCTCTCTGGTTCACATTAAAGATGTGGCAAAGTAATGGGGGAGGAGCGGGGGGGGATTCTCTGCTGCTTGTTGAGATCAGAGATGTGTTCTGTAGAACTTTCAAACAATTGTTTAAGCTGCCTGTGAAGCCAAGTTAGTGATCTCTGGGTGAGCCCAGCCCAACAAGACAATAGGCATTGGCAGACAGACTGGGCAGTGTCAGGACAGTGGACCAGGTGCAGGATTCACGGGAGTTAGATCAAAAAGAAATACACAAGCGTCGGAGTATTTTTTTTCTCAAATCCAGCAACATGGCCAATCAGGACTAAAAGAGTCTAAATTATGGATAAAAACTAAAAAAAAAAAAAATCTCTCGGGCTTATAAAGTGAGCAGAGTAAGTATCTCTGGGGGTTTATGCAGCCAAACTGAGCCTGTGGAGAAGGGTTGGTTGACTTGTTCCTGTATCAGTGTGCCCTGCAGGCTGCAGCCCTCTGCTTTGAGTCAAGCGCACCACCCACAACATCCACACCGTCTACACTGTCCACAACACTTCATCGGTTGAGTCCAGTGGACCTGTGGACTGTAGTACTGTACCTGACCACCCACACCAAAACACTTCATTGGTTGATAGTAGCAACTGCTGAAATTAAAAAAAAAATGTTAAACACTTCCTGGTCCTCCTATGCTGTGCCTTACAAGAAGAGTCCAGCATGCCAGCCATCTGCAACACCATGGCTTTCAGGTTGTCTCCAACTCCTAGGGGGCTGGGGCAGCTTCCCTCAAAGGGTGCAAGTGGGGTCACTACGATTGCTGTTGGGTCCTAAATCTAATAACTGGGGCCCCAGGGGGCTAACACTGCTTGCCATTCCAATGCATGTTGCGATCTGGTAGCAGAGAGGGAATACTGGAGAGGGGCACACTAAATCAAAGCAGCTCACTTCCAGATGTAGGTGGTGGTGTTACCTTTCTACATCATTGCAATGATAGGCTCATAATTCATATTAGAAGAAGCACCGTCTCTAACGATCTGTCTCACACACACATTCCAGTTCACTGATTACCGAATAAAAAAAAGATAAGGAGGTGACATACACTTATTTCTGATTATCTTTTTTTTTATTTGGTAATCACTGAAGTGAAATGTATGTGCGACAGTGATCGTTAGACATGGTGCTTCTTCTGATATGAATTATAGGACAGCAAGTGATGTTCCCCTGTCGGTGACCGCAGGACTGGAAGTGGGGGGGGGGTGGATGGGGAAAAGGAAATCTATCTGTCTACCACTGTCTTCTCTGTGGGCCACAGATCAGTATGGCAGAGCCACAGAATGAATGGCAAAAGAAAATCTGTCTGAGTCTAGCACTCTCTTCTCTCTCGGCCGCAGATGACCACGGCATAGCCAGAGAGTGAACACTGTGTACTCTGCTGTGTGAAAGCACAGCACAGTGATGTCCCACTGTTGGTGACCACAGGAGTGCAAGTGGACAGTGAGTGTGTGTGGGGGGGGTGGCGGCAGAGGAAGGGCAAAAGAAATATGTGTGTGTCTCGCACTCTCTTGAGTGCTGATCATTGAAGAGGATGGCTGCACCATGACTGAAGTGTGCGCCCTCCCACTGTAGGGGAACTGCTGCTTGTTGGGGGATGAATTGAGGGGCTTCCCCAGAGACCTTGTCATTACAGGAGAGCACAGTGATTTCCCGCTGTCAGTGACCATAGAACTGGAAGTGGACACTGTTGGGGGGGGTGGATGAGGTAAAAGGAAATCTGTCTGTCTCGTATTCTCTTCTCTCTCGGCCGCAGATCAGTATGACAGAGCCACAGAACAGATGGTGCTTACTCCACTGACTGAAAGCACATTACATGACAATTAAATAGTACACGAGCGGCTGCAACAATCAATTACCACCCACCATCGCACCGTCAGCCCAACACAGAGATGATTGGCTGAAGCTGCAGTGACAAGGCAGCACCTGATTGTGGCAGCCAAATCATTTCAAGTTGGTGGCACTTTTGTAAACCAATGTCATCAGCACAGTGGGCCTGCATTGGTCCACCAGTGTCAAGCCCCGAAATGCAGTGCCGCCATTGGCCACCACAGTGCCACACCTCCACAACCCGCTTGTCTCCTAAGCTGCCACATAATGTTTCTTGCACATGTGCTCAAGCAAACATAAAAATGGCTAAATACAGACACCTAAAACATATAGATCTACCAAATGCAGGCCGCTGCCATCTAACTACAGGACTCAAGTAAACAGCAGCATTAGTATAATGTATTCCTGCAGAAAAGGGATACACATACTGCACTCCATCCTTTCGACCCTCTTAACTTGTTTGTCACTGAAATGTGCGACACTGACTTTCCAAATGTGGGACACATAATCCTCACTTCTCATACTGTGATATGCTCTCACTGCCACGTCAAACATACACAGACAAGGTCTGAACACTGAGGGAACAGAAAGTCAGCTGCCTTTGCATATTGTGTAGAGTTTTGCTTTGCATTACATTAGCATGCATGAGCATCACATAATATTACTTTTCTGAGAGGGTTAAATTACAAGAACTATCAAATACCAAACATTTCAGGATCAGGATCCAGCCCAAAGTCCTGATTAGTTCTGATTTTAAGCAGAAGCTTTAGTAAAATGTAAGGATTGGGAAAATAGAAAATCTATCATACCATTGCATAAAACAACACAGCGATCATTGACACAAATATGGAATTATAGATAGCACCAAGACCATTGCTTTTGAGGAAAATACACACATTGTCCTGCTGCTGAAATGGTTTCACAGTTAGATGACTGGTGAATAATGGGACAGTCTAGTGCTAGTGAGCCAGTGACTACCAGCTCCCACTAGGTATCTGAGCTTGCTGCTTTTTCATTAATTTAAAAGTTTTACCAGGAAGGCACGCTGAGCAGAGTACTGCTCGATTCCAGATGCATCCTGGGGGTGGAGGGCAATGGAGAATACGTCATTACAGTATTACAGAAAGAATGAACAATCACATTGCTGTTAGAGCAAGAACATAAACAATACAGCAGAAGGTAATAATACATATATCTACAGGGTGAAAATGGACCATCCAGTGATTGTTAAGTTGATGGCATGCAATTACAGTGGTAGGTAGTTGTGCGGGGCACAAAGACATTACAAGATCAATATTACACATATATTACTAACACAAGGAGAAGTTAGGCTTTAGTGCGTAAAACAGATCTAGTCACAAGCGCGGGCAGAGGTGAAGTGTGCTTTGAGGAGGAAGTTGAGGTGCTGGAGGGGGCAAGCCGAATGTCCTTGGGGAGGGAGTTCCAAAGTTTAGGCATGTGATAATTGAAGGCTGCCTGGCCTGCCATGGTGGACATGTGCGGGACAGCCAGGAAAAGGGAGTTGAAGTTTCTGAGTGAGTACATGGGAGGAGAAGCGGCTGTTAGGACTGAGGAGAGGTAGGGGAGCAAGGACTGGGTGCAGAACTTAGCCGTTAGTTTAACACAGTGAAATTGTCTCTGATCCTGAAGCAATGGGAGGTTTAGGGTCCGGTAGAGGATGCAGTGATGGGTGGTGGGAGGACAGTCAAGGGCAAAGCGGCAGAAGGAGTGGAAGAGAGGGTACAGTCTGGCTAGGATGGACTTGGGACCGGCACAATAGATTACATCACTGTAGTCAAAAATAGTGAGAATCATTTTCTACCTAATTGTATGACGGATGGCATCGATATGTACAGAAAAGTCAAGGTGCTGGTCAAGCCAGACCCCTAGGTATCTAAAGGAGGTGCAGGCCCCCAGTGAAGTCTCATCCAGGGTGCAAAAGGTGGGGGTGGAGGGAAGTCGAGAAAGTCTCTGCCTTGTGCCGAAGGTCATTGAGACAGTTTTCCTGGCATTGATAAAAAGCTGATTTGAGCTAAACCAAAGCTGAACGTCACTGAAGTTCTACTGAAGTCTGGTCGCCACATCAGTGGGTGAGGGGCCGGATGTATACAGCACCGTGTTGTCCACATACATGTGTATGGATGTGTGAGGGCAGGCAGTGGGCAGGTCCTTAAGGAAGATGGAGAACAAGAGCAGGCCAAGGACCGAACCTTGGGGTACACCAGTGGTAACTGGGAGGGAGGGAGGCAGATGTGGAGTTTCCAATTCTGACAGATTGGGACCTGCCTACCAGGTAGGAGTGGAACCATCTGGTGGCCTCCTTGGACAGCCCTGCAAGAGAGAGCTTGGACATGAGCTTGGGAGGGTGTGATTTCCAGGAGGATCTGGTGGTCTAGTCACTGGCTCACTGGCACCAGGCTGTCACTTTATTCACCAGGCATCTAGTAGTCATAAAACTGTTTCAAAAGCAGCAAAATGTGTGTATCATAAATACATTCCTTACAAGCAACAAATGTTTTGGTGTGTGCCTCTCTTCTTGCTTAAACTGATTATAGTGTCTGTGATGTAGGCACAGAAAAGAAGCACCAGCCACAGAGCCGTAAGCCTTTGCTTGTCCATCTTAGTGCACATCCCTGACATTGCCTTCCTTTGCTGATACCCACCATATACATTCCTGACAGTGACCCATCTGCTAATAACCCTCCCTTAATGCTTTTCCTTGCCCCTTGTGCAGAATCACACCATGCATCTGCAGAAACACCCTGCCACATCTTCTAACATCTACCCTGCCCCATAATACACATCCCTAATGCCCTACCCCCTTTGAGGAAATACACTCAGTCTCAGGATAAAGTATGCTACCCACCCTGCACCCTCCATCTCTGCTGAGTCGCTGACAGGCCACTAACCTTCAAATCATGGGACACTGATATTTATTTATGTGGTTCTGCAAGCTCAGAACACTGGAAGCACATTGCTTTACTTGGGCACTCTTTAATTTTGCAATGAGACAGTACCATTTGTTTTTGGAGGCAGCTATTCTACCTGCTTAGTAGTTAAGAACAATTCAGAGCCAAGCAGCATCTTCTGCCCTCTCCCTAGTGTCAACCACATTTGCACATTATTAATAGGTTTGACTGTCTGTCATATTCATCAACAACATCTATAGGTGCCTTATATTGTCCAGGATCCAACTACTGTGGTAGAAGTCCTGTAGTGACACTCAGGGTCCCAGTGTTACTGGGCAACTAGTTAGACTACAAGTGACTGGGCCACTCAAAGTTTGTGACTGTGTCATTTGTGGTGGTGCACCCAGAATCAAGTTACCTTACATGCCCTACTCCCAGATCACCAACCGAATCCTCCCTGCTCAGTTCTTGTTTTTAATACAACTACTCTCCCCACTACCAGCTCTCCAAAACCCTCACAGCCCCAAGTCAATTAAAAAAAAAACACAAAAAAACTACCTCCACACTCCTTGCCACCAAAATCCTCCATCCCTGTACCAACTACTCCCATTAGCTAATCCAGTAGTGCCATCACAGTCCTGGAGCTGATATTTTCCATAGAGTCCTCCCTGCCCCGCTTTCTCAGTCGTGGTTCACCTGCTTGACTGCCCAGCACCTGTTCACTTATTTGACCAAGTCCAACCAACTCCCTGCTTGCTCGACCGTCCTCCCATGTTACCAAAACCATAGCACACCACTAAGAGGTTCCCGCCAGTTTATGAATCCAGCTTGCACAATCTTGCATTGCTTACTGGGAACAGGGATCTTGCAGCAAAAGGAGGAGTGTTAGTGTGTGGCATCGTCATGCTGGCTAACTCACAACTTTCATTGGCTGTTAGGGTCCCAGCCTATGTGCTACTGCTTTGACCCCCCTCCCCCCATGAGGAGTCCTCCAAGTCCTGACACAGCTGGGCATCCTAGTGAGAAACTAAATAAAATGAAATTGGTGCTGCTGTACTGTTAACAAGACAGCACTGGGGGAACATTTGGGGGTAGATGCCCCCCCCCCGGGTCCCAATGGCATGACCCCACTGGAGAGGGCTGCAGGAAGACCTGATCAAACTACAGGAATGGTCAGAAACATGGCAGTTGTGGTTGAACACCAAAAAGTGCAAGGTACTGCACTTCGGGGCTAGGAACCAGGGGAGGAGCTATCAGCTGGGAGGGGGTACAGTTGGAAAGCACAGAGGAGGAAAGGAATCTAGGGGTGCTTATAACAGGGAGTAGGAACAGCTCAGCTCAGTGCAAGAAGGTGGCAGCAAAAGCCAACAAGATGCTGGGGTGTATAGCGAGGGGAATCTCCTCCAGAAATAGGGAGGCGATCCTTCCCCTGTACAGGTCACTGGTCAAGCCGCACCTGCAAAACTGCATGCAGTACTGTCGTCCATTCCTGAAGAAGGATGTCAGATTGTTGGAGGGGGTGCAGCGTAGGGCAACAAAGATGATCCAGGGATTGGAAGGAAAGTCCTATGAGGATAGGCTGGGCGAGCTGAACATGTACACCCTGGAGGAGAGGAGAGATGGAGGAATATGATCAAAACCTTTAAATACTTAAAGAGGATAAATAAGACTAATACAGAAAGGATTTTCCAGATTAGAAGAGGGAGGCATACGAGAGGGCACCAGCTGAGATTGGAGGGGAGAGAAGATTCAGGAGGCAAATCGAGATATTTTTTCACAGAACAGGTGGTAAACAAATGGAGTGCTCTGCCTGAGGAGGTGGTATCCTGTAAAATGGTGGGTGGTTTTAAGAGGGGGATTGAACAGAGTGAGGGGGAGTAATGATGAAGAGGGGTGGGGATGGTGGGGGAGCTGCAAGTTGAGGGGCTTGTTGCACAATCGGGCAGACTCGATAGACCGTGAGGCCTGTTTCTGCTGGCGTTTTCATGTGTTCGTATGTCACATAAAACTGCTGTGCTGCCCTCTTCAGCTGTTCCACCCTGGTAACCATAACAGTGCACCACTATGGTTTCTCCCAGGACAGCCCTTTTCTCTGGTACCACCTTGGTGCTTGTCTGAACAGTCTCCTCTCCAGTGGCCTTTATCTCATGGACACCACTGCAGTCCTGCTTAGTAGCACTTTCAGGAACTCTCAACACTTCACCTGGCACAACCTCGGGCTCTCCTCTCTGATCCTCCACTGACATTCGGTGAACTGTCTGCTCCAGATGCATAATCCTCACCAACACACCATTGATGGTCTCTCCCATCACCATAAATTGTGCCTCCACCCAATCACAGGTCTTGGTCGGTTCTAACACTGCTGCTACTGTTACCTTCAGCATCTGTTTATCTGTCATTGCCTCTTCTGGGTTGCTTAGCTTCACAGCGACCTCCATTTTGTCTTTTGTGCTCTATGCTAACTTGTTCTTGTGTCTGAAGCCTCTTCCTTGTTTTTGGGGCATCTGATTTTTGATCCTTTGTGCCTCGGTCAGACACTGGTGAAGTATTCCACTTCGGATACCATATGTGGGACGGTGGGTTGGATGAAGACACAGAAGGCAAGACAAGTTAGATGGGTTTATTGAGGTAGGGTAACCTGATTATAAATCCATCTAATCATATGTTTTGAGGTTTTTCCATTTGTTCCCAATTACATTATGCTGTAAACAAATGAAAAGAAGAAAAAAAAAAAGAGTTTTCCTTGCTTCAGTCTAGGCCTAGGATGATTCTACTCTGTGTGTTGGTGACTAGCCTTTCTAGTTTATAGAGAAAGGTGTGGGGCTGTTACCTGAGGTGAAAGCAGAGAGGGGTGGGAATGTTTTTCATAATATGGAGCTCTAGGTTTAAAAAAAAAGCTACATTTAAGCTATAATTGACAGGTCACATGATTTCCAGCCCTATAAAAGGGAAGGGAAGGGGAAGGGGAAATTGTTTAACCAGGAAAGGCACACTAAGCCAAAGCTTGTTTCCAGGTGCGACCTGGGAGCACAAGGAAGTTAAGTGACTTGCTCAGGGTCACACAGTATGCAAGTGAGGGCTGTGGGATTCAAACCCAGGTCTCCAGGTTTGTGGCTTAGAGCCCTAAACCACTGCACTATACTGCCTCCAAAAGGAGCTGACTGAGCACAGTCTAGCAGATAATAAGATAAGGAGAGGAGATGAGATAAGTTGAGACCTGGGCTGTGGAGGGAGCAGTCCTTTGCAGGAGTGAAACTGGCTGATCCCTCCTTACTCCAATAGCGCTCTTAGAACACTTTCCTCCAGCCCACACCAACCTAGCTTTCGGGAGATGGGAATACACTTCAGTAAAATATATCTTCCAGTTTTTCAATGCTTCAGTCCTCAAACCCTTTGCTGAAATTCAACACAAAGTTCAGTTAAGGCAATGTGATTTCTACAGGTTCTTACAGTTGAGGCACTTCTTACAATCCCTCATCCCGAGCGCTCTCCACCCAGACTCATATCCCACTATTCTTAGCACTTTAATCACTGTACTTCGAACTGGAGTTCCATCCCATCCAATCTTCCTCTTTATTAAGGCCCTATCTGAAACTCTAGGAGGCACAACCAACTCAGTGCTCTGGCAATGGAATGAGGAACTAGACCTGAATGTAACCCCAACCCAGTGGGTGCTCTTCTGTGGAATCTCCTCCAAGATAACTAGCTCACATCTGTGGCATGAGTTTGCCTGGAAAAATCAAATCAGGTATTTTCGAACCCCAGCTATAACAGCACACTACCAGGTTATAATGGACTCCTCCTGCTAAAGACAGTGTAGAATCCCACATGCTCATCACTCACACACCTTCTGGACATGCCCCAAACTTGCTGCATTTATCAAACATCTACAAATTAAACTAGGAGAACTATTTCTGAGCCCCATTACATTAACTGCAGAATTTTTCATGTTCTGTTTGTTCCCTCGAGAACTGAGGGGAAGGGATACCAGGTATTTTCTCAATATACTCCTACTTGCTGCTAAGAAAGCTGTCACAAAACACTGACTTTCCCCACTATCCCCAACTATATCTGAATGGAGGAAAAATAGTGAACCAAATATACCAGATGAAGAAAATAACGTTTTCTCTGAAGGACAGAAAAGAAACCTGTAGTGCTGGGTGGACTAGGTGGTTACTATACATGATGCTCAGGGATCCTTCCTTCATCCCGTGATACTACCCTCCTGAAGTAGCATAAGTTCTCAAATGAACTCCAGGCCTATGCAGAATAACCTTAAGGGAACAATCGACCACCGATCAAACCTAACCCCTGGGGCCTGCCTTCTCCCCTCCCCCCTTAGGGTGTCCCAGCCATGGACTAATAATTTAAAAGGGCAAAGTAGAAAAACTAGCAACTCTTGGTATAGCATACTGTGACACAACTGATTGACAATGTTTTCCCCCCTCGCTCTGTGTAGAGAGGAGTGGAACATAATGCAAGATGCTGTCTGAATAGCCCTATATATTTCTGCCCTATAGAATGAACCTACACACCATCAATTTATATTTTGCATGATTGAACAAGGTTGTAACTGACTTCTAAAAAGTTTAATACAGATTATATTTACAAAAAAAAAGATATTCTTTTATGATCTATGTTGAAATAGCACTCAACTTGCCCAAATTTTCTGAAAAATTACTTAAAGAATTCTTAGGTGGAATACAGTCAAAGCCACTTATAGCGGGCACATTTGTCCTGTTACTGTTTGCCCGTTATAGGCGTTGGTCGCTGTAACCAAAAGAACTAACAACACTATTTTGTTTTACATGACAGTTTAAGAATTACTGTAGAGTTACTCTTGAACAACTGTAGAACAGTCATTTTATCATTTTAAGTGAAGCATACTTTAATGATGACCAAACAAATACAAAAATAAAAATACTAATTCATTTTCAGCAAGTACTGTAATGCTGAGTAAGTCTTACTTTTGCAGTCCAGTAAAATATTCAGAGATGCGGGTCTGTACTGAGTCACTTCGGGTGTACGGTTGCCAAGTTTCCTCTGCTTTGCATAGCATGTCCCAGTTTGGCAACACTTCAGCGTTTTGCTCCATGGCATGATTCAGAGTCATTAGAGCAGCGCGCACATCGGTAGCCGAGACTATTTCCTCCTCCTTGGCAACATCAGGATCCTCCTGCTCATCTCCCAGATCTTCCTGTTCCATGTCACCTTGGCTTGCACCAATTGCCTCCCGAATGTCATCCAGATCACTTTCTGGTGGAGCATCGTGGTCGCCTAGGTGACAGAGACCTTCGAACTCCTTGGCAGAAAGTCCTTCTGGAGCAGGTAAGGTGTCATTCTCTGGCAGGATATCTGGGGCCACATTCAGATCCTCTTGTGTTGTTACACAAAAGTCTGCCTTTTTAAAACATTGCGTGATTGTTTGCACTGCAACCATGTCCCAGGAGTGCTTTAACATACGAACAGCATCCAGCAGTGAAATTCACTTAACACACTGCGATGCACTCATTTCTTGATTTGTGTCCAGCTCCTCCAAAACCTTCTCCCACATGGCACGTACATAGTGTTGTTTAAAGCTGTAAATGATCCCCATGTCTAGGGGCTGTATGAGGCAGGTTGTGTTGGGGGGGAGAAATACCATCCGTATGTTCCGCAGTCCAGGTACAGTGGGGTGCCCAGAAAAATTATCGAGAATGAGTGCGACTTTGTGGCTGCGTAGCTTCTTGTCCCAATTTTTGATCCACTCAGTGAAGATTTCACTGGTCATCCAGGAGGATCGGTTGGCCCTATATAGAACTGGCAGGTGATGGATTCCGCGGAAACAGCGTGGGTTCAGTGACTTGCCCACAACAACAGGTTCCATTTTCTGTGAACGATCCATATTACAGCAAAGCATCATTGACATGCGCTTCTTTTGTTTTTTGGAGCCAAGGAGTGGATCCGATTTAAAAACTAGTGTGCCATAACCTACACATCGATAAAACAGGCTAGTTTCATTGCAGTTGAAGATGTCCTTGGGTTCATAATCCTCCAGCAGACCTGGCAAAACATTCAAGAGCCACTGCTCTGTACCAACAGCATCAGAATTTAACTTTTTGCTGCGGGGCCTATATTGTTGCATGCTTTCCATCTCTGGAGCCATCCCTCAGATGGCTTAAATTCCTCTCGGCCCATGGCGACTATGAGCTGCTGTGCCTTTTGTGCTAGCAGTGGGCCACTGATAAGCACATCCCTGCCACAGGTATTTTGGAACCACCTGAGTAGGGCATTCTCTACATCACCATCCTTTCCATCCCTCTTGCGCTTACTATCAGGATTTTGATTTTGATGCCATTCAGTAAACAGCTGCTCCCGCTGCTTCATAAGATCTGCAATGGTTAATTTAGGGAGGGAAAGCTGAGCTGACAGGTTGCACTGGCTCATCTTAGGCAGCACATCAATGCAGTTTAAAAGTTCAATTTTTTCACTAAGAGAGAGTGCCTTGCGTTATGCCAGTGTTGCTCGTCAGAAATTTAAACTGGCCGCTTTTAGATGACTTGAATGAGAACTGAATGAGAGTTGAGTTGAGATCTTCTTTTATCCGCACTAATGAGCTGAAACTGGCTGCTAATTGATCACAGTTAGCATGACCAGACTGAGCACATAGCGATTTAGAGGTGTTAACTAAGCTCTGAAATGCCCGTAATAGCAGGTATCTCTAGATCATTGTAAATGGTGGGCACATAATTTAAACAATGGGAAATGGTTTTTGTTTTTTAACTTTTGCCCGCAGTAAGCGAGTGCCCGTTTTAACTGCGGGTGCCATAAGTGGAGTGGACTGTATAGGCATTTACAGTATATATAACAGCTTTCATGTTAAACCCAGGATTTTCACAAGTAGTAATTCTCAAAATTAGCAGGCTATAACAAAGAAGTGAGATTCATTAATAATGTAACTGCTGTGAGTAAGCCCATCCTGTTCCTACCTAATTTAGATTATCTCCTGGCCTTTATCTGGAAAATATCATAGCCAATCAGCTTTGGAGGTTCAGCTGCCTTCCACATCTCGTGTAACATAATGATACATGTGAGAGAATAAATGTCACACAGTCCCTATCAACAAGCTTAGAGGCTAAGCCATCTATGTTTCAAGATAGAAACTTGAGGCTATGGGATAATTTTCTGTTCCTACGAGATATTTGATTTAGATTATCTGGTCATTCCTTCCTTTGTTCTTCCAAATTATCTGCTCTGACTTTCTGGATATAATTTGGATGTAGAGTACAGTATACTGCCCTGACCGGGAAACTTTGATAGTGACCGACACTACAGCAACTACAGTGCCAGGTTGCTTTAGTGTCGGTGCTGGAACCTGGCACTGTCTTTCGGGGGTCTAGCACCCCTCCCCCCACAATCAGCTCCGACTCGGAGTTGAAAATCTATAGTGGGAAGGTGCAGGGGTGCAGACTCCCACGTGGGAAAACATGACCCAGTGATTGGAACCATATGCCAAACACAAAATGCGGTTGACATGCCGGTTTCACTGTCTGGTCGTTTGACATGATTTTTGTTGACGACCAGTCGTGATCCTGGAGCACTATCTTCTGCTACCTTTGCATCCAAACCAGGGTAATTAATTTCCTCTATATTACTTGTATTAGTAAATACTGATTCCATATTTAAAATATGGATCCCGAGGACATCCGATACTTCTGATTTCTTAGAGAGCAAATGCAAAGCTTTAAAAATGTACTGTTTGCCCACCCCAATGAGGACAACTTGTTACATAAAAAGTTCAGAACTGCAGTTAGTCATGTATGAATGCAATTTTGTTGCCTCTCTTGTTTGATGGTTTTACAAAAAATTCCCCAGACTTTTTCAAACCAGCTAGCAGAATCTTGGATTGGTACTGATGTCATTCAAGCAACAACTACATCATTTTCCTCCAGGTCCTGTCAGCTTAGTACACACAGTATATCAAATTGTCAAAAATCAGTCTTTGCTACCAGTCTTTAGATGGGGCATTTATTAATGGACTTATACCAGTAACACAAAATGGTACATATCCAGCAAATTCCCTAGGTTTAACACCCACCAATTGAGCATCATATGCCCTTCCCCCCAAAAAAACCTTTCATGCTCTTAAAATGTAACTTTGTTTTCCTGTGTTCCCATTCCTGTCCTGAATTTAGTATTTAGTTTCTTTTTCAATTCTCCTTCTACTCTTCAGAAAATGTGGATATATATTTTGGATGAATTCCATGTGTTGCAGATAGAATGCACCCAAAACAAACCTGTTTGACATGTACTGAAATGGTCTTTGGATACTGATTAACATGTATTACCTTCTTTATTTCTTACTCCTTTTGGCTCCTTACTATAATTGTTCGCCCATTTACTGGCTACAGATTATTGTTATGATCTCTTCTGAGCTGCTGCTAATTTCTTATTCTGTGCTTCAATGTGTTCATTTTGTAACTACTGTAATCAGTACATCTTTTGTGAAATGATAAATCAAATAATTGCTTCCCAGGGAGGAAGTGAATCGCTATCAAAGTGCTGTGCAAGCTGGCATAACTTCGGGCTTTGAGAATGTAAGGAGTGAATTTACAATAACTGCACGTGATGTCAATTTGAAGCACTGACACAGTACTGGTTCTATGACATACCTAATCTTGTGGGGCATGAATTTCAGAAAGAGAGGGCCAGAGAGAGAAAGAAAGGATTAGAGCATATTGGAAACTGCAAGGCATAGGACTGAGACACTGAGTTGAGACTATACACTGGATACTAATGGGGAATAATGCAATCAGGGATTTTATTGGGCTTGAACAAAGTGCTAAGACATTGGGGACATCACACTGGAAGCCTAATTTTAACTGTACCTGATTAGAATGAGAAACTGGTGGTTAGACCATTGCAGTGAAATACAGTGCATTAATCTAGGTGCCACACAATAGTAGAAGCTTTTGACTGATGCTGATGCTATGTTATAGCTTGATGTGGTCATTCAGGCCTCCTCAGGGTGGTTAATATTATTTTCTATAAATCATGCTAAGAGAACCGAGCAGAGGTATAGACTTACATATGGCTGTTTCAGTTTGCTGTAAAGTTGTGTTCTCTTGGCTAGGTAGATAGTACACTGAAGAGAAATGAATACATTGTTATACTTAATGAGTTAGTGGGGAAAGAACTTGCTGGCATAAATGTCTTCTCCCTTCCCTGTTTCCATACTGTGTGTAAGTATAGTCTTGAGCTACCTTTTCAACTTGAAGATCAATAAAGGCACTAGCAATGGTGCTCATGGGTTTGGTTCATGCCTTCTAAACAAGTAGCTCGTGAAAGTTCTAACCCATTTACAAAATGTTATTAATCGTTAATTAACTGTTAGTATTATGTCGTATTATGGTATTATCTGTTGTGGCAATGTCAGTAGCTCAGCAGGTTGCACACTTGCCTCTGATGCCAGAAGATTAGAAGGCTGTGGGTTCTAGCCCCACACCTGAAACTTGGGATGAAACCCAATACTGATACTGAAGTTCAGTATGAAGGGGATGCTGTACTCCTGAGTTACTGTCTTTCAGATGACATGTTACACTGAGGTCCTGCCTGCTTGCTCTGGTAGTTGTTCAGGTGGACATAAAAGATCCCATGACACTTCTTGAAAAGAGTAGGGGAATTTTTCTGGTGTGCTAGCCAAATTCTTTCCATTCACTAAAAGTACTACCAACAGCTTAATCTGGTTCAATTTCAGTTTGTTTCCATCTTTATCCCCACCCAGTACGAGGCTGAAAACAGGTAAAACTATCTGGCCCACCTTTCCGTCATCAAAACTAAATAAATAAATTATACCTCAGACATGGAAAAAAGGTAACCATAACTCCAATTCATAAATCTGGAGATATTAAAGATATCACAAATTACAGACCAATACCATTACTAGGTAGCTGATCAAAACTATGAGTGTTGGATACTTGAGCAGTTAACACAGTGCATGGGGAGAATGTACTATTAACTTCTATCCAGTTTGGATTGAGAAAAGTTTTTTTTTTCCACAGTTGCTGCATTAACTAAAGTGAGCAGTGATAGAAGTTTTGGTTTACACAGGCGGCATAGTTCAGCACTTTATTCCATGACTTGCAAAAAGCATTTGATATGCTAGACCACAACATGTTAATTCTCAAGCTTCACCAATCCGATGGTTGTTCTGGGTTACAGCATAGTTTATTTGCTTACCTCTTAGGTAGGCAACAAGTGATTTCACTTCAAGAGGTTACATCTACAGAAGGCATTATAGCCAAATGAATCTACAAGCATATACATTTCAGCCATTAGTATTCATAATTTCAATAAATGTTTTCATGATTACATATAAACCTTTCTTTGTACCTTTACATGGCTGACACTGCCATCAGCCTACAAGATCCAACACTAGAGTTTCTTCAACATTCTTACCAACTATTTATTTAATTTTTGTCGACCAGGTAAGTGCACTAGACAAATACATTGCATATTTTCAGGCACGACCTGAGAGGTTATATAGGACATCAGAATAACAATTCAGCAGAAAACAATACAGTTTACAGGAAGGATGGGGGTACAAAGCATAACTAACATAGCCAGCATTATCAGGTTCAATGAGTACAAGTAACACTGGTGAAACAATTAAGAGAAAACTAGCAAATATAATTGTCCAGTCGGGAGGTCCAGAGGTAGGAGACACATATTACAATGAAAATACTAAAGGAGTTTGAAGCCAGTGTAAATAAAAGACAGTGGGACAAACAAGACAAGAGCAATGGGAGTCAGTTGCAAGAGCAGATGTTAGAGCTGCTAAGAATTTGTAAAGTGCTTGTTTGAAACAGTGGCAGGACTGAGCGACTTGTAGGTGAGGTGGAAGTGCATTTTAAACTTTAGGGGTGAAGGTGGCAGAGGCTTGCTCACCCATCTACATACAGCCAGGAGTGATTGGTTGCAGGAATGCAAAGAGTAGGACTGGTCCTGGGGTGGTAACAAGGCAACGAGAGCAGCTGGTTTGGAGGACCTGATGACATTCTCAATCATGCAACCAAGTGCAAATAGGTGACAAGAAGGAGGGGATAGCCAGCCTTGTTTGGTGTACAGGGTGCAGTGGTGTGTTAACCTGGAAGTGGAAAGGGCAAACCGGCATGTTATTGTCAGAGACTTTCTATTTGTCTAGATTGGAAGCACTGGTCAGATAGTAAGGGGTGAGGCCATACAGAAGGCTGGGTAGCAGGATTCCCTGAGCAATTGCAAGCCTGGCAGCAGGAGTTAGGATATATCTTATTTTATAGGCCAGCCCAAGTTTGGTGTTCACAGTCTTACAGACATTCTAGATGTGCTGGTTGAAATCAAGCGCAGGGTCCAGGGTAAGACCCAGATATTTGAATAAGTTGCTATTAGAGAGGAGAGAGCCATCAGAGTAGCAAATGTCCAGGCCATTTTGGCAGGAATTTAGCCTAGGTGAGGGCCCAAAGAGCATGGCCTGAGTCTTACTAGCATTTAGGATAAGGCAGTTTTGAGTTAGCCACGTCTGTAATTTCCCAAAGTCAGCATTTGGCTGAGAGTTAATCATAGTTAAACTTTTGGAGCAGATATAGAGAACTGTATTGTCAGCATATAGGAGGGTGCTGCAGTAGGATGGAACTATGGGTACATCATTAATGAAGATGGAGAAAAGCAGTGGTCCGAGAATGAAGCCTAAGGGCACTTCTGTGGTGACTGTGGTTAGTGCAGATGTAGCCTGATTAACTTTAACAAATTGTTATCTGTTACTTAGATAACTGGAGAACCATCTGACTGCTGTGGGGGAAATGCCTACAGCAGATAGTTTTGGTTCAAGCAATGAGTAGTTCATAAGTTCGAAAGCATTGGTTATGCTGATAAAGATAGACCCAGTATACATTCCCTTGCCCATGCCCAGTTTGGCACCATTAGTGAACTGGGTGAGTGCAGAGTAGGTGCTATGGGCCTGTCTGAACCCATGCTGTGCAGAGGATAGGTCATATTTACTGAGGTTATCCATGACCTGGAGGGACACAAGTTTCCTTAAGAGTTTGCAGAGGACTGGCAGGATAGCTATAGGGTGGTAATTTGCAAGGCTGTTAGGATCACCTTTTTATAGACTGGAACTATTTTGGACATTTCCTAGGGGCAACACCTGTGGTTAGTGACATATTATATAGTCTGGTTAGTGTGGCAGCAATCTTGAGTAATCTCGACTCAAGCCCATCAGGGTCAATACTCCCGCAGGTTGTGATGGAGTTTAGGAGCCATAGGACTTCGCCTTGTGACAGCACAGAGGGAGAGGAAGGGTGGGCTTGTGGAAGACTATTCTCATGGGATGGTGAGGTTTGATCTCCAAAAATGGGTAACTTAATAACAATAATAATAACTTTATTTATAAAGCGCCTTCAAAAACCAAGGCGCTGTACAAGATAAAACACATCCAAATAAAACAGACGTTAATTTCTATAAAATTCTATTCAGACATTATTCCATAATAAATACATCACAGGAGCACAATATTGATGGCAGGACTAATGGCTAAATGCTATCAGGGAACGCTAGCCTGAATAAATAAGTTTTAAGGGCTGACTTAAAACTTTGGACAGTCAGGCACTCTTGCACCCAACGAGGCAGAGAATTCCACAGAGTAGGGGCTGCATAAGAAAAGGACCAAGCCCCTGATGTCTTTAAATGCACCCTGGGAATCTCTAACAATCCCTCATCAGTGGATCGAAGCGAGCAGGAAGGGCAGTAGGGACAAAGGAGATCTTTCAGGTAGCGAGGTCTCTGGTCATGTAGGCCCTCATAGGTAACTTAACAAAGTGGTTGTTGAAGGCATTGGCATGATAACCATATAGTTACAATTGACACCATTAACTGTCATGTCAGCCAGTATTTGTTCGTTTTATTTACCAGTTCCTATTAGATTTTTGATATGGCTCCAGAAACTTTTGGAGTCCCTGGCAGAGGCCTGTAATTGTTCCTTATAGTAAGCACCTTTTGCTAAGCGGATTTCTTTTTTGCAAGCGTTTCTCTGGGCCTGGTAATTAAGTCAGTCACTGTGCTGAGATGAGGCTTTAAATTTGTTCGAGCATGTATCTCTTGTTTTCATAAGGGCCAGTAGACCACTATGTAGCCACCTGGTAGTTTTCTCTTTAACCCTGAGCTTGATAAAAGGGACATGTTTGTCTTGAAGGGACAGGAAAGTGGCGGTTAAATAGTCAAGGGCAACATCATTATCATAAGTATAGAGGAGTGGGGACCAGTCAACTATGTCTAGATCTCAAATAAAAACAGTAGGATCAAGCCTAGAGAAGTCCCAAAAGACCAGCTCTTTGGGAGGGTAGGAGGGGGCGCAGGCATTCCAGATGCAGTAGACAGGTGCACAGTCACCAAGTGGATCAGCCAGGGTGCCAGCAGCTGCAACCCTGTCCTTCCTGTCTGAAAAAACCCAGTCTGTGAGGGAGGGTTTGCCTCCTAAGGTAGATAGTCTGGTTGGATCACAGATCAGCTGGGAGAGGTGAAATGTATTTAAAAGTGATTCATAGGAGTGGATGCTATGCCAGTTTAGAGTGAGATCCCCCATTACTAAGATTTCATTTTTTCCAGTGACAAAGGACAGATAATTGATTGGTTCAGTTAGGCCAGTTAAACCACTCTTGGGAGGATAGTATACAATACGTATTTTCTTAGAGCCAACCAAGGTCAGAAGTGAGTGCAGAACCTCACAGGAGGGAGGGGTGGCACCTGGTATGGTTGTCAGCTGCATGTGATTCTTACAGTAGATGATGATCCCTCCTCTTCTCTTTTTGTGGAAGGTCAGTCTAGCCTGAGCATGTTATAGCCTGCCAGGCAACACATAGAGTCTGGGACAGATGGGTTAAACCAGTTCTTGGTGATGCCAAGAATGTCTGGCTTGTAGTGAAAGACCCAGGCTACCAGTTCATGGAAGTTTGCCGTGAGGCTACAAATGTTAAGGTAGGCAATCTTAAGACCCTTGGTGTTGAACCATGGAGAGGGATTTGTGGGGGTCGAAATGGGTGGAGGGCCAGGGTTGGTTTCACCGGATAGGGTAAGAGAGAGAGTGTGGTGCCATAGAGCGGTTAGATCTGGAAATGAAATTTCTTGGGAAGGCCAGAGGAAAACAAATTTGGCTAGGTACCGCAGAATACAGAAAAGGTACCTGGGTTTGAGACACCATGTAAGGTTAGGGTTGTGGGCTGAGACAGCCAGTGCATTTGAGAACTGAAAGTCCAGATGTGGCTTATTTGCTGTCTGAAAAGCACAGTCAGATACTGGGATAAGGAGGTCCGCAAACAGTAAGTAGACATTTGATAGTAAAACTAGTTAAGATAATTGAGCCTGGGGATAGCAATCCGGTAAACAGAAAACTGATCGTAGGTAAGGAAGAAAGGATTATGGTAGGCTGGGAGTGTGCTACTTCTAAAGTAAGTATTAGGGGACCTTACAAAGGGGGTTGGAGCAACAGACTAGGAAAATGCTGCTCAGAGAGTAAAAGAAAGGGGACCCTATATAGGGAGTTGAAGCAGCAGCCAGGTGAAGCTGCTCAGAGAGTAAAAGGTATGTGGGACCCTGTATGGGGAGTTGAGGCAACAGCCTATGAAATGCTGCTTCAAAGTAGGGTTGGGGAGCCCTATATAGGAGTACAGATAGCAGCCTAGAAAGAAGGGTAGGAAACGGGAGGTACAGCACAGGGATATGGGTGGATGAAAAACAAGGAGAGAGTAGTCAGGAAGTGTAATAGCCCAGTGAAAAAATGAATGGTGCTATAGTATGTGCTGAGGAAGGCAGGCAGCAGGATAGTACATGCGAGCAGATTAATACCACTGTAAGATATGGAAGTTCAGGAAGTAACTCAAGTAGTGGCAGAGCAGCAAGATAAGCTATCTATAATGGTATTAAGTGGATTGGCTTAAAACAATATAGGGTATCATGGAATAGTCTGTGGTAGTATAATACAAAATCACACATGCCCCCACAATGCAAAGCATCATGGGCTGCATATGCAAATCACCACAGAATGTTATGCTGGTCCAACTTTAAGCAGAATGGTATATACTTTGGAATGTGGTAGTATAATGTCACTTACAGAGAGGTTGTATAGAGTCCACACTTTGTCGTAAAAGTGCACTGTGGTCGGCCCTGTGAGGAGCAGAGTGGCTGGCAGATCAGCTACCTATCGGCTGACTCTGACATACTCGAGGCAGACAATAGTGTTATCCTTGGTGTGTGGTTCTTCACACAGGAGCTGCCTGAAGTACCTGTCTGAAATACAGAGGGAGAGCCACTTCCCTCCTTCCAACACAGCCTCCTGCTAGGCTGAAGGGAGAGATTGTGCCAAAGTTTGAAAAGTCCCGGTGGGCAGAAAGTCCATTCTCTCTGGGGGCTCCAGTGATCATTGGTGGGAGCGCTGAAGGTCAGTCGGTTGCCCTCACAACCCCTTGCTGCAGCTGGCTCTGCTAGTGGTGAAGTCTGAGTGGGAAAATATCGACGTCACAGAAAATAAATTCGGGCGGGCAGCTCTGCGCTCATTCCCCTGCTTCCAACACAGCTTTCTGATAAGCTGAGGGGAAAGAGCATGCAAAATTATGAAAAGTCCTGCTAGGTAGAAAGTCCGTTCTCTCAGAAGCTTTGGCAGCCATTTGAGGGGGGAGGCTGAAAGGCAATCAGTTGCCCTTGAGATACCTTGCTGCAGCTGGCTGTGCTGGTGGTGAATCCTCAGCGTGAAAATGCCGACTTCTCAGAAAATACATTTCTGTAGTTCTCCAAGAAAGGTTATTTTTTTATTTTTATGTAAACTTACCGTATCTGTGTATTTTAATACCACCTGTGGGTTGGCATCTTATGCAACTCCATTGTAACTTTTTATGCACTTATGTGACTGGAACATGTGCACAGTACCTGGAAAATCACTGAAAATGACCTTCTGCTCCATGTATTTTTCCTCTTCATTTATCCCAATAAAAATAAAAATGAATGTTGTCTGCTAAGAAACTAATGCTTCATGAGGAAAAAGAAACTTGTGTTATGCTCTTCCAGAGCTCCAAAGAAGTAAAATGTCCCCGTTGCTTTTGCCCACTTAGTGAGACTATGTTTAATCAAATAAATGAATTTCATTACTTGGGTGAATGAGTTGATAACTGGCTAACATAATTTTCACACTGATTCTGCAAACACAATTGGCTAATCAGAAGCATGGTTTACTACACAGAATTCAAAACTGTTTTGCATTATGTACCAGAAAATATTTGATGAACCAGTTCACACTGCCCACCGCAGAATACACAGATCAACTAGATAAAGCTTTACACAGTAGACGAGCTCTTTTGTACAGGAACATTGTAGGATTGCTCTGAAGGGTGATTCATGTACTCAGAATTGCCAGTTATACTGTAAAATGTTCTTGGAATGCTGTCTCCTTCAGAAAGAGGGGATGTGCTTTCATATTCTTATTTCAACGTTTCGATTGTGGACAGCTGGAGCACCAAATTTTCTTTCAGAACCATTGTTGTTTTACTGTTTTGACTAAATCTAGAGTTACCAGGTCCAAGAATATGACTTTTTAAAATCCTCCGTAGATTAAGAAAACAATGAGAGATAAACTCAATAAGTAACACAGGCCTAAAGAAATGAATTGCACTTACAGAATCTTTAAGACAAAAGTGTTTAACTCTTTCAAGACTGTCACTAAAATGACTTGCAAAACCATGTACACATACTGTACCTACTGGAAGGGTTAATTTCCCTTGATGATGACTGAAAGCTACAGTATGTGATTATAATTTTCAGTGTGCTATAACATGTATTGTATCTCATCTAAACATTGTGCCTTGTGTGTCTACTCTTAGGCCCTGTACACACTAGGGAACTTAAAATGGTTTAACTGCCTTAAACTGTTAAAGTTCTTGGAAAACAGTTTGTGTACACACTGTAACATGGTTGAAACTGTGTTACAGCTGTGTTCTAAAACCATACTTAACCTGCTAGGAAGGTAGGCAGGCTTTAGCATGGTTTTAGACAAACACGGTTGCCTTAATCCATGTTAACAGCAGTGTGGATGCAATCTGTGCTGTAACACGGGTTAAGGCAACCATGTTGAAACAACAATGATTTTCATCTTCAGTATGGAGAAAAACAACAGATCACTCACAGGGGCATGCTCCCAGTGCACTCCCGATTCAGCCGATATAACTTTCTGCCAGATTGTTTAAGGTACCCAATCGCAGTTCTTTACGCTGGTGCCATCATGCCTGGGAACTCACACGGGCAAGCACAATTGTTGGAATGCAGTGTGGATGCTCCAACAACCGTGCTAGGGACTGGTTTCTAAAACGTTATTAAAAACATTTTAAAATTAGTCCCTACCATGGAAAGGGCCTTAGAGAAAAGAAATTAAAACTAAATAACTAAGATCAATGTTTTTTTACTTCTGTAAACAGTTAAAACAATATGGTTTATAGCAATGATATAGTACTACCTCAGGACCTGCCACAAATTACCAGGTTAAGTGCTTTTCTGAAGTCAAGTTGTTGTAGAACAGACTGTGCTGCTCTATGCAGAAACTTGTTTACCAAGAAAAATACTGTATATAATAATTGTAATTATTTTATTCACGAAAAAAAGATATGTCATTGAGTCAAGGACTCATTTACAGTGGTTTCCAAAAGCAGTTCAAGGCAGGTCAGAATCTGGTTACAACAAGAGGGTACGTGTTAGATGTTCAGGCTGAACCTCTAGCGGATCTCTTTAATGTGTAGCTAGAGATGGAGTGGGTGCCCAGGGATTGTAGGTGGGCTCATGTTGTGCCCATCCATAAAGGGGGATCAAGAGAAGTGCCAGGAAACTACAGGCCTGTCAGCTTAACGTCTGTGGTGGGGAAAATTATGGAGATAATACTGAAGGAGCGACTGGGGGAGTTTTTGAAGGAAATGGGATACGTGGATAGTTGGCAGCATGGGTTTGTGTCAAGTAGATCATGTCAGACTAACCTTGTGGAGTTCTATGAGTGGGTAACATCAGCACTCAATAGGGGGAAACCAGTGGATGTACTATACCTGGACTTCAGCAAGGCATTTGATTCAGTCCCTCACTATGGCCTACTGGAGAAGCTGAAGGGGTTGGGGATAGGACCACTGATGAACAGGTGGATAGGGAATTGGCTTGCTGGCTGCACACAGAGGGTAGCGGTCTGTGGGGCGGTCTCGTCTCCTAGGTAGGTCATTAGTGGGGTCCCGCAGGACTCAGTTCTAGGGCCAC
Source organism: Neoceratodus forsteri (assembly GCA_016271365.2). NCBI lineage: Eukaryota > Metazoa > Chordata > Ceratodontiformes > Ceratodontidae > Neoceratodus > Neoceratodus forsteri. The sequence goes on from CM028131.1 coordinate 1,115,698,464, forward strand.
TCCTGTTTAACGCCTACATCTCTGACATCAGGGTGGATATGGTGTATGAAATGAGTCTTTTTGCAGATGACTCTAAGCTGGGAGCAGTAGTGGAGGGGGAGGAGGGGAGGTTGGCACTGCAAAGTAACCTAGATACTCTGGATAGGTGGGCCGGCACCTGGAAATTGAAATTTAACTCCTCCAAGTGCAAGGTGCTACACCTTGAGTGGGGTAACTCCAAACATGTGTACTCCTTGGGGGGAGGGGGGAGTTGCAGGCCTCAGAAGTGGAGAAGGATCTGGGGGTCCTGGTGGACATCAACATGAATAACTCAGAGCACGGCAGGAGGGCTGTGGCCAAGGCAAATAGGATGCTGGGTTGCATTGTAAGGAGGATTACCTCAAAGAGACTGGAAAGTGACTCTGCTGCTCTACAACAGCCTGGTTAGACCACACCTTGAGTACTGTGTGCAGTTCTGGAGGCCACACTTAAAGAGGGACATCCAACTTCTGGAGAGGGTTCAGATGAGAACTACCAAAATGATCTGGGGCTTATGGGATGTGACCTATGGAGAGACTGGTGGAGCTGGGTCTGTTCTCACTGGAGGAGAGGAGGGACCAGGGGACATGATTGAGGTCTTTATGTATCTCATGGGGGTCAGTAGGGTAAACAGAGATGTGATCTTTCATCTAAAGGAGGGGAGATCACAAGAGGACTTGGTTGGAAGCTTGAGGGAGGGAGAGTTAGCAGGGAAAGGAGGAGGAGATACTTCACTGAGAGGGTAGTGGAACCATGGAATGCTCTGCCCGGGGAGTTGGCACAATCCTCTACAGTGGAGGAGTTCAAGAGAGGATGGGATAGGTATAGGCAAGGAGTAAAGCGGGGGATGGCTCCCATGGAGGGGTGCCGGGTTCAGGGGTGGAAAAATTGGGATAGGAACCAGGGCGAGGGCAATGGTACCCACTAAAGATACTTAAGCATGTACAGATGTCTTACTGAAGTGCTCTGATGAACCTGGAGTGGCACCAGATCAATCAGAAGCCAGCCAAGCATCTACAGTGAGCGATTTTGGATCTACAGCAGACTGGTCACTGGAGACTGCACTAAAACAAGTAGGATGGATTTTTGAAAATGGTCAGTGGATCCCGGATCCAAGTGTTCCAATTCCAGGAACACCTGAACAAAGGTGACTGAATTCAGCAAATGAAATGGGAAATGCGTTTCATAAAAAGCCCAAAATGAAGCGCTGCCAGCTGCTGCAGCTGCACATCAGGAGAGCGAGGTAAATGAGAATACTGCTGCTCCAGATGCCACTAGTAACGGATCATGATCACAATGGGAGAGTGATTCGGGTGAGACATCAGAAACATCAAAGGAACCGAACCCCCTGTTAGAACGAGAGTATACAGGCAAGGATACAGACATGGATGCTGCAGGTACTGAAAATATCTTTTCAGTAGAAAATGACTTAGGAGTGGGGAATGCTCCACTCCTAGACTACCAAGAATAAAAACAGTTATGCTAACCTCTTTCAGCAACCAGTGGTGGCTGTAAAATGTCACTTTGTAGTGTGACTACAATATAAAGGAGGCTCTGGTCAGGTCCCAGACAGAAATTTTGTGGGTAAAATCCTTATTAAGGATTGTTTGCACTTCTCACTTGCAGAGGTGTATGCCTTTATGGATACACACGAGGACAGTAATTTTGATATCGGCTTTTTGCACAGCAACTCTGTTAGATACATTTTGGGAACTGTACTACACAGTTAAAGACACCCCTATGTGGCAAGAATTTGTGGCAATACCTATCACAAAGCCCACAGTCAAAACTGTTGCCATCTTGACCGGGCTACCTTCTCCAGACCTGCAGCCGTGGCTTGCTCCTTGGAGCCATTGGCTATACTCAGTCTCCCGCCGCAGAGAAAATCAGAAACTTGCCCTTGACTAGGCTCCCTCCTCCAGACCTGTGGCTGTGGCTCACTCCTTGGAGCCATCAGCCATATTCAGCCTCCCGCTGCAGAGAAAATCAGAAACTTGCCCTTGACTGGGCTCCCTCCTCCAGCCCTGTGGCAGTGGCTCACTCCTTGGAGCCATCGGCTGTACTCAGGCTCCTGCTGCAGAGAAAATCAGAAACTTGCCTTTGACAGGCTCCCTCCTCCAGACCTGTGGCCGTGGCTCACTCCTTGGAGCCATCAGCTGTACTCAACCTCCTGCTGCAAAGAAAATCAGAAACTTGCACTTGACCGGGCTCCCTCCTCCAGACCTGCAGCTGTGGGTAAAGTGCTAACATTTGCCTGTTGTATTCTTTTCATCCCCTCTGCTCTTGTTTCTAATTCTCTCCCTTTTCCCTCCACAGAAACTTGCCCTTGACCAGGCTCCCTCCTCCAGACCTGCAGCCGTGGGTAAAGTGCTAACATTTGCCTACTGTATTTTTTCATCCCCTCTGCTCTTGTCTCTCAAATCTCTTCTCCTTAGCTCCAATTTCCCCCTTCACCGCCTTGCACTCTGCTTAATCTCTCTCTCCCCTCCTCCTCCCTACCTCACCTAAATTGCATTTTCTTTTGCTATTCAGGGTTCTAGCACCTAGATACAGACACCCATTTACTGATCCCATTTGTTTCCAAACTTCACTTCCCCTCTCTCTGTTACTAGTCCCACCCACCACTTAACCAGTGACCGATCCTCCGGCCATTTAAAGTTTCTAGTTCTATCCCTTTTCCTTCCACAGAAACTTGCCCTTAACCGGGCTCCCTCTTCCAGACCTGCGGCCGTGGCTCGCTCCTTGGAGCCATCGGCGGTACTCAGCCTCCCGCCGCAGAGAAAAATCAGGTACACCCACTGTTGCTCTTCTTGCCTACTCAGATCCAAACCTCTGTTTCCCACTGGCTAATTTCCCCCGGGAACCACTGGACTGCCATTGGTTAGCGTGCCTTCTTCAAGCCGGACATTTGGACACTGGCCCTTGCAAGTGCCTTGGCGTTCACTGACCGGCTTTTGCTACTCTTCAATCTGTGCTTTGACCGGCTTTTAGCTGGCTAGCCAGCCTACCCTTTTTTTTATTATTTATTTATTTATTTATTTTTTTAAGTGTCCATTTTCCCTATTAGCAAGTTATACTGTACTGCCACTATAGGGACACAACCTTTATCTAAAGTGATCCCTGCCTGTTGTTCATATACATACCTTCTTAAACTACAGCTACCCCATCCATCTAACCAGCCCCACCCCAACATTCCCTGCTCACAAATTCTTCCTGTTCCTAAATCAGTGGTTCACTAATTTCTGTGCTTTTACAGACAATGCATCCCCTACTCTCCCGTCCCCATTGTTCTGCTCATATCCCTCTCTTTACCACCTCCACTTGCTCACTACTCACCTATTCCTAATAACTCTCCCACCTCATCAGTTATTATCTCCAATCCCTTACCCACATCCGTGATATCACTCCATTCCCCCCATTTGAAATATGGTCTCACTCTACCACTATTCCTCACGTGATTTTGATAAGTGTCCACTTTCACTGCGGTTCGCCACCTTCTTCTTCTTCCTCACTCATCTACTCCCTTCTCCTCAAAACTCCCAACATCCTCACCAGTCCCTTTAAAATCCCCAAAGCTCCACTTTCTCATACTCACTCTCCTCTTGCTCTCCGCCAGGGATATCCACCCCAACGTAGGCCCTATTGCCCCTAGTTCCTCTGGTACTTCCTCCTTTACTACCTTCCCCTGCTCTCTTCTCTCAGCCCTCCCAAAGAGCTTAAAGATCCTACATCTAAACACCTGCAGTTTGTTGCAAAAAATAGACCAGATTCAGACCATGGTGTGCACTCTAAAGCCAGACATTCTAATCATCTCAAAAACTTGGCTAAAGAGCACTATCCCTGACCACTCGGTCTCCATTCCTGGCTACTCACTGCTAAGGCAAGACTGTGCTGGCAAGGGTGGTGAAACATAGAAACACAGAAACATAGACTTTGACGGCAGATAATGACCACTTGGCCCACCCAGTCTGCCCATTTCTCTTCCTATTGGATAAGCTGCAGATTCTAGTTAACCAACAGCCTACTTCCTGCAACCCCCCCACTACAATTGCCTTATGTCTGTCCCATGCATGTTTGAATTCCCCCACTGTTTTAGACCCAACAACCTCCCCAGGAAGGCAGTTCCATGCATCCTCTACTCTCTCCATGAAAAAAAATTTCCTCACATTACTCCTGAGCCGTCCCCCCTCTATCTTTAAATTGTGCCCCTTGTTCTTACACATCTCTTTTTCTGAAAGATGCTACCCTTCTGGACTTTGTTGATTCCCTTGAGGTACTTAAAAGTTTCTATCATGTCCCCCCGTCCCTCCTTTCATCAAGGGTATACATATTAAGCTCTCTCTCAGTCTCTACCGTGTACCATTTTAGTTGCCCTCCTCTGGACTGCTTCCATCCTGTCTATGTCCTTGCGTAAATGGGGTCTCCAAAACTGCACACAGCATTCCAGATGGGGTCTCACCAACTGTCTGTAAAGATGGATAACCACTTCCCTTTTTCAACTTGTGATGCCCCGTCCTATGCATCCCAGTATCCCCTGGCTCTCCTTACTGACTTCTCACATTGCTTACCCACCTTTGGGTCATCTGATATGACTACTCCCAAGTCCCTTTCCATTTTTGTTGTTGTTAGTTCCTCCCCTGCTATTGTGTACTCTTCTCCTGGGTTTTTGTTTCCCAGGTGCATTACTTGCACTTCTTTGCATTGAATTGTTGCCATATGTCTGACCATTTCTCCAACCTTGCCAAGTCCCTTCTCATCCTTTCTACCCTCCCTTGTGTATCAACTCTGTTACAGATCTTTGTGTCATCTGCAAAGAGGCATACCTTTCCCTCCAGACCCTCTGCAATGTCACCTATAAAGTTGTTAAAGAGGACTGGACCCAGTACTGAGCCCTGAGGTACTCCACTAGTAACCCCATTTCTTTGGAATGTGTTCCATTCACTATTACCTTCTGTGTCCTGTTGTGCAGCCAGTTTGCTACCCATGCTACTACCCTGGAACCCACTCCCAGGCTGGCTAACTTGATTATTAGTCTTTTGTGCAGGACTGTGTCAAATGCCTTGCTAAAGTCTAGGTAGGCCATATCCACAGCCCCTCCCTGGTCTATTACTTTGGTCACCCAGTCAAAGAAATCAATTAGATTCGTCTGACATCACCTTCCTGCTGTAAATCCATGCTGCTTTGGGTCCTGTGCCCCGCTGGCCTCTAGGTACTCAACAATTCTTTCTTTCAGAAGTGATTCCATCATTTTCCCTACCACTGAGGTCAAACTTACAGGTCTATAGTTTCCTGCTTCTGCCTTGCTCCCACTTTTGTGAAGGGGAATCACATCTGCCCTCCTCCTGTCCTTAGGTACCACCCCATCCTACCACGATTTGTTAAAAAGTGTGGTCGGTGGTGTCACTAGGTCCTCCCTTAGTTCTTTTAGGATTCTGGGGTGAATCCCATCAGGCCCTATTGCTTTGTCCACCTTGAGTTTTAGGAGTTCTTTCAGGACTCTTTCTTCTGTAAATGGACTGGTGTCAACCCCGCTACCCAGAGTGCTTCTTTTGTCTGGTTTAGGTAACTCCTCCTCATCTTCTTCTGTGAATACTGAGCAAAAGTATTCATTCAGTATCTCTGCCTTTTCACTAACTCCCTCTGCCCACCTCCCCTCTCCTTTATTAATCTTCACTATTCCTCTCTTAACCTTTCTATTCTCCCTAATGTACCTATAGAAGGTTTTATCCCCCTTCTTAACTGAGTTGGCTATTTTTTCCTTGGTTTGGGCCTTTGCTATTCTGACTGCCTTCCCCACTTCTTTCTGCTTTAATTGATACAGTTCCCTGTCGTGCTCCTTCTGTGGTATGGCCATTTATGTCCTAGCCTCCATCCAATATTCCATCATCTACTCATCCTCCAATCCTGAGACCCACGATGCCCTAGCTATCCATGTGACCCTCCCCTTTACTCTCCCAATCTTTGTAGCCGACATATACTGCCACTCAAATGTCCGTCCTTTGGTCACACTAGACCTCCTAATCTCCATCACTTCCCTTGCTCACTCTGGGGAATTATTCATCCTAGGTGACTTCAGTATAAATTGGTTGTCATTCACTAAAATACAACCAATAGCTTAATCTGGTTCAAGGTCAATTGGCATTCATCTGTATCTCCCTTCCCCGGGTCGTGCCTAAAAATAGGCAGAATTTGTCTAGTGCACTTACCCAGGCAACAAAAACTAACTAAACTAAACTAAACTAAAACTACCAAAACTAAAAACAAAATCAGAGCCCTAAACCCCCAACTGATCTCCAAACCCACCGTCCAAACCACAAGACACAACAACACTCCGTACTCGACTGGGCCCTTACCTCCCACCTCCACCGCGTTATCACCTCTGGCATCCTCCCTGATACTCTCAGTGACCATAACCCAATATACATAGTTAAGAAAGTCCACAGAACTAAATCACCACACAAAATTATACAACTACGTTCTTCCAAGTCTCTTGACCTTGAACCTCTCCTAAGTAACCTTGCCACTTCTGACTGGTCCCCCCAACGTCCTTCCCCTCGGTTGATAAGACCCTTGCCTACGTCAAAGAAATCTTTCTTGTAAACTGGAACACCTTTGCCCCATTCAAATAAACCAGAGTCAGAGGTAATCACTTACCTTGGATAACCCCTGAACTTCTGGCCTGCCTCAGGGCTAGAGATCGAGCCTGGAAGCGTCATAAAGCTACCCAGCATCCTAGTGACCTCACGAATTACCACATGCTCCAAAACACTTGCACCAGGGATACATGGTTAGCCAAGTCCAAATATTTTAAATCTGCCTTCATCACCAACATAAGCTCCCCTTCAAAGTTTTGGAAGGTGGTCCACGCCCTATTTACCCCCTCATCTCACCCCTCAGTACTTAAAGTAAATAGCTCACTAGTGTCCAGCCCACCAGCTGTAGCTGTGGAATTTAACTCCTACTATACCTCCTGCGCCACTGAGCTACTGAAATCCCTCCCCTCCTACCCATCCCCCTTCCCACCCTCTACTGGTGTACCCCCTCCACCACCCTCCCACATCCCCTTTGCTTTTGCTACTGTAACCCCAAATGATGCCCTAAGTGCCCTCCTCACCATCAACCCCTTTAAAAGTGCCTCCCCTGATGGCCTTGACCCAAAACTCCTCTCCCTCTCTCCACTTCGGCCATTGCTCCCCCTCTCAATAATCCTAAATCTCTCATTATCCACTGCCTCAGTCCTCTCTTCATGGAAACATGCAGTGGTCCTCCCTCTACCCAAAGGGGGTGCCCCCTCATCCCCTGGCAACTATCGCCCCATTTCTCTCCTCCCTACCCTTGCTAAACTTCAAGAACACATTGTCCTCTCCCAACTCTCCTCTTTTCTATCTGGCCCCTCCTTTTTCACTCCTTTCCAGTCTGGTTTCAGGGAAAAAACACTCAACCACCACCACCTCTCTCCTACGGCTCACAGACGCCATCCTAACCGGGATGGACAATGGCCAAATTACCTCTGCCATTTTTGTCGACCTGGCTATGGCCTTCGACACCTTATCTTAGTCACTTCTCCTCGACTCAGTCCTAGCAGCTGGCCTGTCTCCCTCCGCCACAAACTGGTTCAAGGCTTACCTTATTGGCAGAACCCAATCAGTTAAGATCTTGGACATCATTTCCCCTCCCCTCCCGTTTAGCACTGGCATCCCCCAGGGCTCTGTATTAGGGCCCCTCCTATTCTCCATCTTCTTAAACGACCTTCCCTCTCTTTGCTCCCCCCTCCTCTGCTATACATACAGTATGTATGCTGATGATACAGTCCTGTATGCATCTGGCTCCTATCCTTCTGAGGTTACAACCAGCTTACAGCAAGACTTCGACAAGATTCAGCTCTGGTTTGCTAACCATCAACCTTTCCTCAATGCCAAGAAGACTGTCTTCATGATCTTTGGCACAAGGCAGAGACTCTCTAGGCTTCCCTCCCTACCCACTTTCCACACCCTTGATGGGACTTTACTTGAGGACACATCTCCTTCAGATACTTAGGTGTTTGGTTGGACCATCACCTAAACTTCTCTGTACATATTGGCGTAATTCAAAAAAAACTGCACCCCAAACTCGGTGCCCTGTTCAGGAATCATGCTTGTATCCGTCCTATGGCTAGGCATGAATTTGTTCAGAAGATGATACTGCCCATTTTCGACTACTGTGACATAGTCTATGGTGCTGACCCTAGGTCCTCACTGGCCAGACTGGACACCCTCTTCAGTTCCTTCTGCCATTTTGCCCTGGATGCCCCTCCCCTCGCACCCACCACTACGATCTTTATCGTGCCCTATCCTTCCCCTCTTTTACAAATAGGTGACTCTCCCACTGTGCTAAATTCTCCTCCAAGCACTGGTTGGGTGAGCTCCCTTCCTACCTCACTTCCTCCTTTATAACACCCCCCCATCCTCCCATTCCATAGATCAACAGACTCCTGCACCCTGGCAGTCCCCCACAGATCCACCCAAATCGGCCAATCAGGTTACTCTCACCACCTCCCAAAAATTTGGAATTCCCTCCCCCTCATATCTGTCACTCATTCTCCACCTACTCCATCAGCTCTGCCCTCAATAATTACCTGCACCTAGCTGCTCCTGCCATGTCCCTCCCTAATTCCCTCCTCTAAGCCCTGGACAAACCCTACCCCTCCACCGTCACCCTCATTTTACCCTGTGCACCCCCACACCCCAAATTTCTAGCTCTCCTCCCCTTCCCCCAAATTGCTCCTCCTTACTGGCCTCCCTTGTTCTCTCACAGAATGTAAGAGACCCTGAATGCTCTCCATGGGTTTCTCTCCTACCCCCCAGGGGCTTGTATCTCTCATCTACTCCCTTCCCTCACCATCCCTCCTATCTCCCTAGACTTGTAGTCCTCTTGCAGGGTTCTTAGTATTCTGAAGGGATTCTGCTGCGTCTGGCATGTCTCTTCTCCTTCCCCTTCCCCATTCTACCTTTTCTCCCTAGCCTTCGCAGTCCCCTTGCAGGGTACTCAGTATCCTGAAGGGGTCCTACTGGGCCTAGGCTTGTCTCCTCTCCTTCCCCTCCCCCATCTACCTTTCTCCCTAGTCTTCCCAGTCCCCTTTGCAGGGTTCTCAGCATCCTGAGGAGGTCCTACTGTGCCTAGTCTTGTCTCCTCTCCTTCTACCTTTTTCCCTGGCCATCTCAGTCCCCTTGCAGGGGTTCTAAGCATCATGAAGGGGTCAAACTGAGCCTAAGCATATCTTCCTTAATCTATCTAGCCACTATCTTGGCTTTCCATGACTACTAGCAGGGAACAATTTATCCTGATGAACTATTAATTAGGCCGCATACCCTCCAAAGGTGCAAATTCTCTTCCCCTCGAGGGTTCAATTCTCACTCCCTCCCTCTCCTATCACTGTCTTAATCCCTATCTACTGAGTTTCCCCAACCCTCTTGCAGGATACCCCGCATCCTGAAGGGTCCTCTCTTGAGTCAGGTCCTAGTCCCCCTCCTAGCATCAAGTCACACATCCTCCTTCTCTCTTCTCCCTCTTTAAATCCCTACAGCCTTATCTCCCTTTCTGTCTAGCCCCACAGCCCCCTTGCAGGGTCCCCCACATCCTGAAGGGGTCTCTCTGGAACACTGCCTTATCCCCTTCTCTCTGGTCCCTAAGTCCCCTTGCAGGGTTCCTTGCATCCTGAAGGAATTTCCAGGGACACGACTCTTCCTTCTCCCCCACCTCACCCTCCATCTCCTTTCCTTTCATGTAAGCACTTGTTTACTTATCAACCCAGCAGTTATTGTCCACTCTGTCTACTTATTATACGCAACACTGTTGTAACACTGTTTGTAACACCTGTCTTACAACTGTATGTTAATGTTGATCTCGTAACTTGAATGTTTAATATCTCATTCCTATTGTACTCCTTCCCCCCACAGGTCGCATCAGAAGACTTTAACGCCAGTTTGTTGAAAACTGACAAAAGTGCTGCTACTATTAAAATTTATAGTGATACTGAATTTCTTCAGTCTTTAATAAAACAAGCAGGATTGAAAGATGCCCAGGGTTCACTGAAGAGCAAACCAGATCATACATTTTTTAAAGGACTTCTGTCCACTCGCATAGACTTTTGGTGCATTACAAATTTACTTCCCATTTCACATACAAAGACTGTCCTGGTGTAAACTTCAGGTCATGCTTTAATAGGCATTTGTGTTTCCACTTCACCACCATGGGTGAGTGGCTGTGGCATATGGAGACTAAATACTAGTCTCATACAAGATACCATAGTCCTGCAAGATTTGTCAGTACTTACAGTATAAAAGACAGGCAATCTGTTTATTTTCTGTATAACTCCCCAATACAGTGGTGGGAAGACACTAAACTTTGTATTACAGCCTTTCTTCACGCAGTTGCAGTGGTTGCATTACACTGCCTCCCACTGCCTCCTTTGAGCCCTGCCCCCCCATTCACTCACCTCTCCCCCTTACCCCTACTTCCTCCCCTACCTCTTCCCCTCCACTCCCTACCCCTTACCTCCCTCCACTGCTCCCAATCTCCTTTGATACTTTTCCTTCCCCACTCCCCACGCCCCCACTACTCCAGTTGCCTGCCCCCTCCTATGCCTCCTTTCCCCCACCCTCTCCACCTGCCTCCACACAACACCCCTCCCCATGGCCCAGTCTCATTTCCCTTGGTATCACCTGCTTCCTTGGCACTTGGGGCTCCTCCCCCCTCACTTTATCTCCTCTCTACTAACCTGCACCTCTGACAACTGACTGGTAATTACCGTTAGGCTTCTAATACCTGTAAGTCTGTTCTTTTCCCTTACCCTCCTCCTTCCTTATTGCCTCGTCTGCTCTGCTATTCCAGTGTAATTCTTTACTACTCTAATTGTATTGTTTACGTGATGTGGAACCTATGTAAAAGAGCTCTGAGCTCAAGTGGTTATTTCGAGATTGAAATAAATAAATAAAAAATAAAATAACATTTAAAAAATGAGCAATACTCTTAATTAAGAAGCCAATTATTTAAATTGGTCTCCTTGCAATTGGAGCAAGGGGGGGGGACTATTCATCGCAGATAGAGGCTGTCAAAAAAGAAATGTTTTTCTTACAATATGATAGACAGAAATCAATAGAAGCTGAGCAAAGACTTAGCATCTATAAGACTAAATATCAAATCCATTTGATGACTGTTGCACAAAAGGAATATAACTGCAATTAAGGATAGAGCAGGTAATTTCAGACAATATTAGGATCTTAAGAGAAACTGGAAAATAGATAAAAGAACAACAGGCATATCCAATTCAAATGAGTCTATATCCTTCCCAACTATTACAGGCAGCAGAGTTACCACAACTTAGTAGTGCCCAAACACAGCAGCTACTACAGTCAATTTCTGCTTCTGAACTGGTCGCTGTTATCTCACAGGTGAAAACAAGGGTAGCACTGGGTTCAGATGGGTTACCAGGTGAGGTTTATAAAACTTTACAGGATTTAATGCCAAAAGAACTTTTACAAGTTTTTCTAGCCGTCTTGTCAGAATTACAGTTAGATGAGCACATGTATGAAGGGTTGTTAACATTTCTGCACAAAAAAAGGAGACAGGATGGATTTAAGTAATTGAAGACAGATAACACTCTTAAATACTGATTTTAAGATATTGGCTATATTATTAAGTGCAAGATTATCCACAACATTAGAATCAATAGTACACCAATCCCAGTTCTGTTCTGTCCCTGGCAGGAAGAAAACAGATGCCCTACTTTTAAACAGAGAGATCATGGATAAGGGGCACAAAGGGAGGCGGCTGATATTTTGGTCAAGTTGGACCATTCTAAAGCCTTTGATAGGGTGTCACATGCCTTTTTATGGTTTTCTGGAAAAATTTGTAGAGTGGATTCAGCTAGGTTATGCTAAAGCACACGTTGGACCTTATGACAATAAATGGCCAGTTTTTTTTTACTGGATTTGGCAATCTAGGTGTAAGTTGGTCTTACAGCAGAAGCAGCAGGTTACTCCATTGGAATTGTTTTTAATAATTCAAAAGAAATGTAATTTCTCCCTTTATAGCTGGATGGCACTCTGTATATATGATGATTATATTTTTGCTCTACTTAATATAGGTTGATTTAAGCTGTTTTATGATTTATGTATTTTGATTTTTGTAATATATTAATAAAAAGACCCCTACCTTTTGTGAGAATTGCCATGGGATCTTTAATATCCAAACCAAAATTTAACCTGCACAATAGAGTCGCACCAAGGGTATAAGTGTCCAAAAGTAATAACTGCAGTCTGTTTAAATTTCAAGTTAAGAACAGAATAGGTTTAATTAAATGACCTCAAGTCCAGAACAAGGTCAAGGGTAATTCCATGATGCACTTACCCTTGACCTTGTTCTGGACTTGAGTTTGTTTAATTAAACCTATTCTTTACTTAACTTGAAATTTGCATGGACTGCAGTTATTACTTTTGGACACATACACCCTTGGTGTGACTCTATTGTGCAGGTGACATTTTGGTTTGGTTGTTTGTACTTCAGGGCAGGATGCCCTTAACTAGCACCACTCCCTTGCCTCTGGTACAGTTCCTTTTGTTCTGATCCCCCCCCATAAAGCTTTTCATCCCTGGGAGCCCCTGGCAAGTGGCTATGGTCTCTCCTGATGGAGAGACTCTGTCTCCGGCTTACCGCAACCCCGTCTCACCAGCTTGGGTAGTCCCCCGCAGATTGCCCCCCACAGCAGGGCCAGGAGAGGGGGGTCAGCACAGCCTCCACCCCCCTCAGAGACCCAATTCAGATGTCCTGAGCTGACCCCTGCAGTCGCAGGAGCCATCATGGACCCTGCCCGGCTCCAGTTTTTCTCATTTTTCTCCTGTCCCCCCCCCAACATAGCAATGTTGGCACATACCTCCCTACTTGTACTGCCCTCCAGCTATCGCCAAAGAACAGCCAATGAAGGAGACTATAAGTCTCCCTCCCCCCGAGAGAGGAAAGCAGTCTTTCAGATGCTCAATCCTCTCTCCCCCCTGCCAACCCCTGGCAGCCCAAGCTCATTCCCAAACCCAGGTCGCCAGCATGATGTGAAGTTTGGCATCCAGCGTCTCAACCATCCGAGCCACTGGGCCAGCATATTTTGTTCTGATCTTTAACGTCAACCTGAACAACCACCAGAACAGGCTGACAGAACCTCGGTTCAATGTCTCATTTGAAAGATGGTGCTTCAGGATTGTGCCCCCCCCACAGTGTCAGTATTTGGATTTGACACCCACAGCCTTACAATATTCCAGCCTCAGAGGTGAGTGTGCAACCTTCTGAGCCACTGACACTGTCAGAATAGGAGTAGTCAGATGGCTGACAGAGAACAAGTACTAACATGTCTCCTTGGCCAGATAGGGTGCTCCCAAGGGTGCTGGAGATAGGCAAGGTGGGCCCGGGTAGCACCTTTGGCATACCTATTCATCTAGTCACTAGAAAAGACCATGGTGCTGAGAACTGGAGAGTGTTGAACATGTTTCCTATGCACAAGTGTGGGTGTAGGAAGAATCCAGGGAATTACAGGCGAGTGAACCTGACATCTATTAGTTGGTGAGCTACCAGATGCAATTGTAAAGGAACAAATAGTTGAATTCCTGGAAGCAGTTGGGCTTATGGATAGTAACTGATATGGGTTTACGAGGGGTATGTTGTGTTAAATGAAACTGATTGATTTTTTTTTTAATTCGGTGACACAAAGATGGAGGCTAGGCAGTTGACATCCTGTACCTAGATTTCAGCAAAACCTGTGATTCGGTGCCATATAGGAGACACATGAAGAAGGTATGGGACCTAGCATTAGGGGAAGAATTAACTAGATTGACTGGAAATTTGTTGACAGATAGGACTCAAAAGGCACATTTAGAGTGACCTGAATGTTGCGCTTCACTGTGCACCAGTCGTCAGCACTGCTTTCACCAGGTGTTTACACAGCTGCGGTGTGCACTGTTGCAGCAGCATTTCCTGCATTTGTTCCATACTTCCTTTTGCCTTGGCAGGGAGGGTGGAGGACTTGGCAAATCAACAGGGCATGCTTGCATCACTGGTCACCTGCATCACTGTTGATGGGGCTGACTATTTACATGGGTGGACAAAACGACAAGGTATCACTCTTAGTCACAGTAACACATCTGGTGTGATGAACATTGCATTTACACGTCAGCAGCAGCAGCAATGCAAGTGCTCTGCACTACTTGGAATGGTGCAGACAGTGTCGTATAAATGGCCCTAGAGAGTAGCTCTGAATGGATAGTTCTCTGATGTCAGGTAGGTAACTAGTGGAGTACTTCAGGGTTCTGTCCTTCGGCCAGTTCTCTTTAAAGATCAGTAACAAAGCTTGATATTTTTTAGCTGTTGTTACTAACAGTTTAGTGCTGCTTGTAATAAAATATGGTTCGTAAAAAAAAATCTGTGTCTGTTTTTTGGTTTTTTTATCTAGCCCAGTAAGGCAATATTGACACATGTTTTACAGCTCTGTAACGCAGAAACACCAGTTTGTTTTCTTTCTGGTCTTGTACAATCAATGAAACACATTGACATCATTCATGGAGTGATGTGAATGACTATAGCTTGTGGAGTACACCATCGGCTGATGTGTACAGCTGTCATGAGAGGGAGCATGTCTTTTTCCCCAGCAAATTCAGTGTGGCACATTCACTAGGCATGACTGTGTCAATCAGAGCTGTACTGAAACTGGTTGTCTTAAGTTTTAATTAAATTCGTATCAGGTAGGCTACTGTTTATGCGATGTACTGATGCCTCATACTGAAACACGTATTTCAGACCCGTTGCCAGAATTTTTGCAATGGGGTTCCTTTTTTGCACTTTGTGACTTTTTCAAAAAAGCTGGGGGTCTGGGGGGCCTTGTGGCCCTAAGAAGCCTTAGGGTACTAGATGCTGTGTGGTGCATTTTGAGACTTATTTTGAAACTAAATAGCTCATATCTGAGCTCACCTCTACACCTTGCTCTAAGGAAAATTATTATTATCTGGCTGACTGCAGGGTGAAAATATATTCAGTACCTAAGGCTAGTGAGATGTTGATAATAACTGTACTGTACCTGTTGCATAGAGTCTGCTGCTGTGGTTTTGCTGGGTGTTGTACTTACTTGGATAGTATAGTACTTAGCCAGCCACTCCTGCTCCTTGCTGCTATGCCTGTTGGCTTCTAGGCCAGGGGTCTGGAGGCCACTATCCCCCCCCCCCCAAAGCCTTGGTGTACTGGATGCTCTGTGTTGCATTTTGTGGCTTATTTTGAAGCTAAATAAACTCATCATTCTGAGCTCTCCTCCACATCTTGCTGTAAGGAAAATTATTATCTGTCTGGCTGCAGCTTGAATACATATATACTGTATGTATTCAGTACCTGAGGCTAGCAAGATGCGGATAATGTACTTTACCTGAGGCACAGTATTGTTATCTACCACCCATCTATTGTGTTGTGTTACATTGTACTACATTACATTGCAATGCAGTGCATTGTATTTTGTAGTACGTATTGTATTATTTGCATTGTATGGCACTTTCTTCAAGTAAAGCTGGCAAGAGAATGTGTGGGAGTGGGAGGGGAAGGTCTGTCACTCTTGAGTATAAGGTCTTCTTAATTAATTGCATTTTTAAAGAACTGAAGACCCAGCACCAAGGATAAAATGCTCTAGTCATGACTTTGCTGACAATTCCATTTGAGCTGGCATCAGTACAAGAGAACAGGCTCTGAGACAAGGCTATCACATGGACTGCAATAGAGTAGTATTCAGCATGTTCACTTCTCTGCTGAACAAATCTATAAGAAACATCAAAAAGGAAGGCCGGTCCTCCAGCACAGTAGTAGGGTTTCCGCTGGCGACACCAGCGGTTCAGAATTGGACCTGTGGAGTCAGAGGGCGTCATGGGGGAGGAGGATTTAGCATCCTGTGGACTGCCTCCTCCTCCAATGGGGTGGGGTGGGTGAGCGACCTGCACTTGATCGGTGAGCAGCAGCAGAACTGAGCTGATAAAGAAGCATGCCGGGTGTCTCCGGCTATAGTGCCTTGCGCTCATTGCATGCCACACTCCCAGGGATAAAAGCACGTAAAATGCTGTCCCCATGGATGACTGCTCACTTCCTTATTCCCACTATGCCCACCACAACACTCGGTTAGTGACCGAGTTCAGTCCTCTGACGAATACGGCCTGACCCCACAGTCCCATCCTGGAAGTAAGCCAGGGAGGAACACCGGCAGTTTGGGAGTCTGCAAGGAACTAATGCCAGTCTCCATTGGGGGTGCACCTGCTTGGCAGCCTGCCCTGGGGGGTGTTAGGAGGATCACCACCAAGTCCTGGGGGCGAGTGGTGACCGGTTGAGCAGGGGTTGAGCTATAGGGGCTTAGGCACAAAAAAAAAAAACCACCAAAAAATGTAAACTGATAAATTCTATTCCTAAGTGTATAACCTCTTTGCTCATCATAGCATATTCTACAGGTAAAATTATGGCATTTATGAATACTTTTGACATACCTGAACATCAGTTATTTACTCTGAAATGTCTGTCCCCCCGGTGGAAACTCTGATCAGAAAGAAAAACCTATAGAAAGAGAATTCACTTGACTTCTGTAAATGTTATTTTGTCATTTTTAGTGTCACCTTGTTGTTGGAGTTTATAGGATGCTGTTATTCTGAAATTACTAATAAAAGACACATAGTTGCTTGGTGACACATTGACAGCATTTACTTTTTAAACTGTAATTTTGGGGAGTTTGTGATGAACAGATTCATACCATTCCACTTTTTATCCTGGGCAAGGTGAAGAATTCAGAGCAAAAGTTTTCTGACCCCAAAATATTACCAGTGTCATCATCATGTTTCACTGTTCTGGAAAAAAATATCCTACAGCTGTGCATCTTACTCCAGAAAAATTATCCCTGGCTATATTCTGAAATGAGGCTTAAATCTATCTCAGTCTTATTACACAAAAACCTCACTGACCGAACCATTTATTCAAAAGCATTCCATTTTATTCCTGGTGTAGTGTATGGTGCAAAATGGTATGGTTGTTTTTTCAGTGGGGAGGCTTAAGATTTATTTCCCTGGCAAAGGGGAGGCTCATTAGTGAAAAGTTTGAAAATTCATGATCTGGATTGATCCTCTGCTTTGTTACATGTTTTTATGTACAGAGATTTCAATACATGCACTGTGACTGATGATCCCAGAGTGTAGTTTGGATGATGCAGTACAGCCAGGAGAGGGATAAGTCTTTTAATTACCTGCCAGTCCCTGAAAAAAAGGAGCTAATCAGCCTACATCTATCTGCTTTGCCTTTTCTGTCACAATGTGTCATCTCGACTGCCATTTCTCCTCGCGATTCATCTGGGACTTGGATACCATGTGAATCTAGGACCAACCTGAGGGGCCGTAGTGCATGCCAGATCATCAGCTGACATCATGGCTAATCATTGGGAGGGGCATTGGAGAAGGAAGGAAGGGAAGGAGGAAGGAAGGAAGAAAGGAAGAAAGGAAGGAAGGAAGGAACACCCCAGCTGGCAATAGGCCTGTACTTTGCCTTGCATGCTGCTCAGTTGTAGTGATCAGTTTTCTTTCTGTAGTACATCTTAACAAGCAAAATATTTCGAAATGTGTAGAATACTGGTTGGGCAACCATGCACAACCAGCCCGTGCTGCCACAGAGGTGTTCTGATTACATCACACCTTCAGAGTGAAGCTCAAGAGGTCTGACGTAATCAGAAGCCCAAGGTGGCAGCACAGGCTGATTGGACATGTGATCACCCAACCAGTATTTTTTATAGCGTAGATTTTTTTTTTGTTTAGCTTTTTTATTTTCTGTTTAAAAACAAAAGCGTTTTTACAGCACTCCACAGCAGCAGCTAATGTGATGGTGGTTTCAGTTGAGAACTTGAACTGATTGCTGCGTGCATGGCAGTGCTGTGTAAACAAAAGCTGCCCTGAGGATTTCTGATAAACTGGAACTTTGTTGTACCACAGAAGGGTACAGCTGTGTTCCATTGTTTTTTTTTGCAGTTATTTTTATTGTAGTTATTGTGATTATACATACAAATACACTACATTCTCCAATATACACTTACATAAATTCATAATGGGAGAAGGAAAAAAACTTGTTGTCTGAAGTATTATACAATGATATTAAAGGGGAAAACAAATGTTGAGAAAACAATATGGAGCAGTACAATCTGTATGATAGAGAGAAAATATGGCAATTTATGATTCAAGGGGTAAAAGGAGTAGATACAAACAAGAAATATGAGTAGTTGTGATTATACTTCTATTATGCTGTATTTTAATACAAGTATGTGCAAGATTGTATAAAGGAAGAAGATGAAAAAGAGAAGAATATCTAAGAAAATGAACAAGAATGAAGAAGGAAAGGGAAGAAGAAAAGGCGATAAAAAGATAGAAAGAGAGGAGATGAAGAAGGAATGAAAGAGCTAGAAGTGAGATTCTAAGGTGAACGTATAATGACCCATGGATTAAGTGATGATATGTGTAGACGTGCTTAAATATTTAAAATAGTCCTGCCAGCATTTATGATATAAATTAAGTCGTCAGAGGCTATGTGTGATGTACGATCAAGGACTGCATATTGAGATAGTTGTTTGAGAATATCCGGGAGGGTGGGAATGATGTTGGATCTCTAATGCATTAGTATAAGGCATTTAACTTGAAGGAATAGTAAGGATAACCACCTATTCGGAGACTGGGATATTTTGTATGAATGAGCATTGGAAATACCAAGTATGCAATGTTTTGGATCTAATGCAAAGGATAGACCCATCACTTTCATTGCAAAGAAATGAATATGATGCCAAAGATTATGCATGGGAGGACAATGCCATAAAATATGTAGCAAATTTCCATTGGGGGAGTTACAGTGCCAACATTTATTTATTGTTCATTAAGCCCATTTTTGACAAAATCTCAGGAGTTCTGTACCATAGATGTAGAATTTTGGTTTGTATGAGTGAACTGCGATTATCCTTGAAAGATTTATGGCAGGATAGCCAGCAGTTATGCCACTGTGAACTGGTTATATTATAGTTTAAAAGGGTACTCCATTTATTTTTTGCAATGATAGATTAATCTGGAATTTTATTTCTGATATGATTGTAAATGATACTATTTAATTTAGCTTGTTTTGATCCATTTATAAATAAAAGTATCATATATAGATTGATGAGGAATAGTAGGAAGATAAAGGTTCCATGCTGTGCTTAACTGTAAATATTTCCAGAAATCGTGCTGGGGAAGATTCCATTGTTTGTGCAGGTCAGAAAAGGATTTTAATTTGAGAGTCTGAGGTATAAGTATATCCTCCAAGAAAAAAATTGCCCCTGTTTTTCCAATTACAATAAAAAATTGGGTGATTATCAAGAGTGATGTTACAGTTCCCCCAAACGGGGGGCATATATGAGAGGGGTTGGGTTGGATTTAAGGCGTTTATGAATTATTTTCCAGTAGTATATGGATGATGCTATAGTAGGGTGAGATTTTAAATGGAGGGGGGTTATAAATGAAGGAAGTGGTGACATTGCCCGGACATAGAGATGTTTCCATATTGACCCACAACGGTGATTTATTGCTGGGTTTATTAAACCATTTGACAGTTTGGGCAGTGCAGAAGGCCCAAAAATGTGCTTGGAACCAGGGGAGCCCGAAGCCCCCTTTGGATCAGTGGGAACACAGTTTGTTACAACTAAATCTGGGAATTTTGCCTTCCCATAAAAAATTGCCAATGATATCATCAATTCTGACAAAAAAGAAAGTAGGGAGGGTTAAAGAGATATTAGAAAATAGATGCAGTATTTTGGGAGCTATTGACATCTTGTTAGCGGAGATTTTCCCATTAAAAGAGAGGTTAAGCAGTTTCCATCTGTCGAGAGTGTTTTTAATATTTGCTAGTAACAGGGAAAGATTGGCATCCCATATCTTGTCTAATTTAGAGGTAATCTGTATTCCAAGGTAAGAGATACCTTGAGGGGCCCAATGAAAACCTAACATTGTATTCATAGAAGGGTTACAAAAATTTTTCAATGACATTGTTTCTCATTTGTTTAGATTCAGAGCTAGCCCAGAAAGTGAAGTAAAGTTGCTAAGTAACTTAATTAAGGGTGGTCCCGAAATTTCAAGATTTTCGAGTAGAATGAGGAGGTCATCAGCGTAAGATAGTGAAGTATAGCGGGAATTACCGATAGGGATACCTTGGATCGTGGAGGATTGACGAAGAGCAGCTGATAGGAGTTCCATAGCTAGAATAAAAAGATTGGGGGATAAGGGACACCCTTGCCTGGTACTTCTTGCCAGATGAAAGGATGAGGACAGAGTAGAGTTAGTAAGAACCCGGGCAGAGGGGAGAGTGTATAGTAATTGAATCCATGTGTTGCATGACTTTTCAACTGTGACACAACAAGGTTTCAGCTGGCATGGAAGTCAGTTCAGAATAAACCCTCACTATGCACTATAATATTATTGAGCCACATTTGTGTTCCGTGCAGTAGACACATTGGGTCTCCAACATGAAAGACCATGCTGTGAGCAATAGAAATCTCATAGTACAATTGGAACAGCTTGAAATAAATTTTAATTATCATGGAAATGAGAGGATACAGTACTTCAATGGTTTGAGTGATAGTAAAATGGGCAAGAATGACTGTAACATAACTTTGATTTCCTGATCCAGGGTGTGCATTCCCTCTCTATCTCTGCTTTAGCAGAGTTTCCTGGCTGGACACTAGCAAGCTTGCACTGTAAGTGAGATCTGTTCCATGAAGCACTTGCTCATGGCAGAGTGTGCTGACTGCCACATAAAGCACTCAGATTAGCTGAACACTAATACATTGAAAAATTAGTGTTTTTTTTTTTTTTATCAAGCTCAACTCAGTTACAGAAGTCTCTGGATAGCCTCACATCAACTACTATCCTAATTTTGTTTGTCCCATCTCAGTGTGCAGTTGTGTAACAGTGATAGGGTTTCAGTATGTTACACTGACTTTTGTTTGACTGGAGAGTATCACGCGCGTTAAGAAGGTTCAGCTGTGTGCTTTCTTTTTATTATAAGAAGTCTGACAGTGTTTTGTTACTGTTTCACTATAGCTTATATACTCAAGTTGGACTGCTCAGTAACCAGCAGTTATTTATTTAAAAATTGGTAACCGGGAGAGGCACATTGAGCCGAGCCTCATTTCCAAGTGTGAACACCCAGGGGAAAGGGAAGGGGGAGAAGCACAATTACAAACAAAATACAGTCAGTCAGGTGATGTGGTTACAGTGAGGGGGACATAACGAGCATAAGCTGAGTGCAGTACAGGCAACGTGGCAAAACACTACATGTGAAGGAAGAATGACTTGGCATACAAATCATCTGTGCAAATCGACAAACTCAAAGTGCATAGTTATTACTAATGAAGATGTAGATTTTGATGACTCCTTAGAGCTGTTTGATGAAATTATACCCTATGCTTTCGAGCTAGTGTTGTCTACTGGCACCCCTTCTAGTGTGGCTATTAAAGTACAAGCACATGCTAGCAACAGTAATCCAGTGGAACAATGGTGGGTAGTATACATTTTTATAAATGAATTGTTTAAAAAGTGTTACAAATATTGCACTATTTCTGGTATTTGGTGATCTATATATGGCCTTATACAACTGACATAAAAAATCCTCTGCTCTAATTGGTCAGTTAAGGTATTTACCCCATAGGTAAATCCTGCAAGGTGTTTATAAAACACAAACACATTTTTTAATTTATATAAAACACAAATACATTTTTTAATTTATATTACATTTGTTCCATTGTATAATCACAATAAGGCATTCTAGGACATGGGTAGTTGGGGGATTATCCACTTCTCATTTGGTTAAGTCACTCAGCTGCGCCTCGTGACTTACCACACGAGGCATGGGTAAATCCCTTTAACCCATGTCCCGTCATGCCTTATTGCTTAGTCAGTTGTAATTGTTTATTTTTAGTTTATCTGTGCTCCTTACTCAAATAAAAGCTAACCGATAGTCCTACAGTCATGTAGAGTGTAGAATATTTGTTAAAAATCAGAAATGTAGCCGGCCCGCCAGCACAGCGGTTGGATTTCCACTTGCGATGCCAGTGACCCCGGTTTGGGAATGAGCCCGGGAGCTGGAGGACCAGCCGGGGGAGGAGGCCTGAGCATCTCAAGGACAGCTCGCCTTCTGGGGAAGGGGATCAAGGGCTTAGCGCTTGTCTGACCTCAAGTGGAGACCTGAGGTACAGCAAGCCCAAGCCAGCAAGAAGGGTGGCATGCTGGACATCGGCGCTCAGCGCCTTGACATCAGGGCACACAGCACGCCAAGAAACACAGAACAACATCCTGCAGCACTGCCAGTAGATGGAGCACCACGGCCGCAATCCCCATTACCCCTACCTGCCCTGGTGACGGCATCCTGACGAGAACAGGAAGGACCTTGAGGTGTAAGGGCCCCCACCTCATCCCCCGCCTGGGAGGCATAACTAAGGCTACATTGGGGATGGACCACGTCAGGCTTCAGGTAAGAGGGAGGGGACTGATAAGGCCATATGTGTGTCTCCCAAAGCGTGGGGGCACTGTGGGTAGGGGGAGTATAAAGAGAAAGTTAAAAACAAATTTGAAAATGTAATTCTTCAAAACTGTGGTGGTGCACCCTTCCCCTGCCCCAAATCAATGTATTTTTTTGGGCCCAGGTTTGTAGTGGTCCATTCACCTACTCACTCGTAGCTATTCGTTGTCTTTACATAACCAATGTATTATCAACCATCCCCATATGATTAACCTCTGATTTTAAAACTCCAGTGGGTAATTATCATCCATGGACTTTGACTAAAGACTGCTGTCCTTTGATAGCCTACTGTTCCTATGTTCCCATAGTAGTGTCAGGACCTGATACTCAAAGGCATCACAGCTGTGTGTAACCCCTAGATGGCGCTATCCTAGGGGCTACTACCCCTGCCTGATTTGCCACTAACAGGTTGAGGGGCCTGGATCCGATGGCGGGTGCCTCCACCCAGAGGTCAGGGTTTGCAATAGTTAAACTAACTTGGTCACAGCCCTCGGGGACACTGCAAGCCCCTTCTTCCCAATAGTGCCCACACAGTATATCAGGAATTACTCTCAGTATACACTTACCCCCAGGACTGGTTCAGGCACTGGGACCCGTGTAAAATAAGAAGATACAGTGCAACAATCACAGTACAATACTTTAACATAGACAAATACCTCAGGCAGTATAACTTTGCTGAAACAAGCAGCTCTGATTTATTTAGGGAGATATAACAAGGACAGGGGGAAATCAGGTTAATTAGCTTATCACTTTACTCATCTACCTATGGCTCTGTGCACAGGCCTATCCCTACCAGTTACTGTCCCTGGATACCCAAGCCCTAGTGGCTAGTCCAAACCATGGCATCTGGTAGGGGCCCTTTCACACAGAGGAAAGAAAGATTAGTTAAACAGTCAGCAGTACAGTAATTCCATTTGGATTCAATGAGGCAATTCAACAGGCAGTGACCCTGAATTAGTACTCATGACCTCCAAACAAGATAGGGTCCTTCAACGTCAGCAGGGCTACTCTTGAGCTCCACGAGACTCCTCACACATTTATATGGTAAACAGTAACAGGCAAAAGTCCTTTAATGGCAGCAGGATTCACTTGAGCTACACAAGCCTCCTCACACATTTATATGGTAAACAGTCACAGGCAAAAGTCCTTTAATGGCAGCAGCATTCACTTGAGCTACACAAGCCTCCTCACACATTTATATGGTAAACAGTAACAGGCAAAAGTCCTTTAATGGCAGCAGGATTCACTTGAGCTACACAAGCCTCCTCACACATTTATAGGTAAAAAGAAAGTATTATACCAGGCAGGCTGCTTCTCTATCCTGATCGCAATTACTGCACAATACCCGGGAGAACACACAGCAGATTCAGTTCCTGACAGACCGAGCGCAATTCAGCAATTTCTCCAGTCTTCTACAGGGTGAACCTGGTTTCTACTCTTCAGATATCCTTTGATTCTCTTCACAGGACAGATTCAGTCCTAACAAGCAGTTACACAAGCTGCAGACCGGAACTCAGGGCCTTACACGCGTTTCCCGACTAAAACTGCACACCGAAAAAGCACAGGGCTCCTTCCCTCTTCACTGCCAGAGCTCAACTGACACTCCAGCAGACAAAACCAGGCACTTCCTTTGAGTTCCTCCCAGTTCTTGGCTGGATTGGCTGTCACTCACAACAGACTGCCCCTGTTGGTCCAAAAAGGCGCCGAAGTCCAAACTACATCTCCCAGAGTCACTGCCCATACAATCCTCTTGTGGCTGGCTCAGAGTACGAGTCCAAGTTCAGATTTGTCCAAGGCACCATTTTAGAGCTACCTTAACCCACACTGATTGGTCCAGTTCAGCAGTTCAAAACTAGAATGGGGAACTAGGCAAACACAGTTCTGACTGCAAAGAAAGCAGGTTAGACAAACTGTATTTTCATTATTACTCTAAATGATTTCTGGCAAACAGTTACATCTTTCAGATAGGTTCCTTTGCACTCTAGTGACTGCAAAATGGGGTGAATTGGCAGCAGCTCGAGTGGTACTCAAGCAGAGAAACACATAGTCCCCCATACAACTAATTATGTCTGCAAGCAGACAGCTCTTAAAGAGACAGTACCAGAGGCTCTAAAACACTCACAGATAAATGGCTTAAACGCCAAACACCATTCAGGCTTGGAGCATTCAAGCAAGCTCCTGGAAGTCTTTTGGGAACCCCCATTTGCAGGGGGGTTACAGTCTTCCTGGCCTGGGAAAGCTTGACGTCCGCGTCAAGCAAGTACCCCCATAAGTTTCAACTGCAACCATATACATTTGCATTAGGCTCACACATGTAATCAACAGTCAATATATCATTTTACCAAGAACACATATCTGAAACATTGCAGTACGTCACTCTTTACACAGTATTACACACACATTGTACCATAACTCAAGTTATTACCTCTTGTACATGAAACCTGTAGAGAGGGGGCCCTTCCCTATCAGTTACCTTGGGGCTGGACGGGGCAAGGGCACCATATTTAGAGGGCAACACAAGTAACTTGAGTTAGCACTGACGCCAGTTTGGGCAATGAGCTCGGGGACACATACACTCCTTTATGGACAACATTGAGAGGCAAGTCCACAGGCCTCCCAAGGGAATCATAACTGAGGTGCACCACAGGCTTTACAGCTCGACCAGTCTTTCTAGGGGAACTGTTACAGTCTCTGCACTCTGAGCCTCATTTTCAGCATTGTCCTCACTTGTCAGGGGAGTCTCCATGGGGGTAGAGAGGCTAGAACTTGGGGTACTTTCAGCTCCAGGAGTTACAGTTTCTGAGTCCACAACATTTGGCTCTCATTGAGAGCTTTTGGACACTGGCAGTGGACTGTCAGGGCACTCAAAATACTCTTCTTGTTCTGGTGTATCACCAGTCTGCCCCAATCCATCATTTTCCTCCCCTGAAAGCTCAAACAGTTCAACCATGCACAGTGATTCCATTTCATCTGATCTGATGCTTTGCACTTCACTTTCTGGGAGCATTGGCTCCAGGGACGAAGCTGGGGACTTAGACAGTCCAGAAGGCCCAGCTTCATCTCCAGTATTGACTAGGGATTGCCCCGAAACAATTGACTCAGTTCGTAAGAAGGATAGTATTCAAAGTCACTCTCACTTTCTTCTGATATGGACTGACAGTCATGCTCAACTGGGACTTGTGGAGGGGAACACTTTAACTCTGCTTCTGTAGGTGCAGACTTTCTTGATCTTTTCTTAGCAGCAGCTCTAGTCACTGGTCCAGAGGGGCATCTTCTGGGGCTCAGACTCAATCAAGATTTGTCCAATGGGCGTAAATGATTTCTATGCATTGTTTTTACATCTTTGAATTATTCTCAGGCCTTACTTTGTACACTGGCAGATCATCTAGTTTGCCCACTACAATGTGAGGGAGATGGTGCCATCTGTCAGCAATCTTGTGTTTGCCATGCAGTCCCAGATTTCTTAGCAATACCTGATCTCCCTCCTGGAGTTCCTGTGCTTTCACCTTTTTATCATACCTTTCTTTGTTGGCCAGATTTCTTTTGGCAGCCATGGTTTGAGCCAGTTGGTACGCATGAGTTAGCTGGGCCTTTAACTTTTGCACATACTGTAAATAGGTGTCGGCTTGAACCCCATCAGGAGAGACCCCAAAGCACACATCTACCGATAGTCGAGCTTCTCTTCCAAACATCAGGCGGTAGGGGGAGAACCCAGTGGCATCACTTTTGGTGCAGTTATAAGCATGTACCAGGGTGCTAATTTGTTGGCTCCATCTAGGCTTGACCTTTGGGTGCAGGGTGCCATAGCATATCTAGCAAAGTGCGGTTGAAACGTTCAGGCTGTGGGTCCCCGGGGGGTGGTAAGGAGTGGTTCTGGACTTCGCCTCCCACAGAGAATGCATCTCTTTGATCAGATGACTCTCAAAGTCTCTCCTTGATCAGAATGGATTCTTTGTGGAGCCCCATAGTGAACAAAAAGTTTTCTACAAGTACTTTGGCCACAGTGGATGCTTTCTGGTCTTTGGTGGGAAAGCTTGGGCATATCTCGTGAAATGGTCAGTGACCACCAGCACATTACTGATATTTCTTTGATCTGACTCCAAACTCAGAAAATCAATACAGACCAGCTCCATGGGTGCACTGGTGGTGATGTTAACAAGGGGCAGCCTCTGGGACAAAGCTTTCTCTGTAAGCAGCGACTACAAGTTCGAATGTGTTGCTCCACATCAGCCCCCATCTTAGGCCAATAGAATCTGGATCTCACCAAGTCAAGTGTTCTGTCTTTACCAAGGTGCCCCATGTGGTTGTGCAAGGACCTCAATACTGAGTCTTGAAAGGCAGTGGGCAGCACTAGTTGTTGTTTGTCTACTTGTCCCCCTCTGTCTACTGTTTCTCTGTATAACAGTTTATTGATCAGTTTCAACTTAGAACCTTCTTTGTATAACAGTGCAGTTCTCAAATCATTGGAGCGTAATTTGGACACATCTTTTCCTGCACAGAGGGCTTCTAAAGCTGATTTGATCATGGGATCGTGGGACTGAGCCCGCCGAATACTGTCATTGTCCAGCTGAGGCAGTGCACCAATGTCTGTTGCAGAAAAGTGGCAATAAGCAGCAGGTATGCAATTCTCAGAGGGTCCCAAGCAATCCACCATGCAGTCCACTGCATCCATGGACATTTGTTCCTCCCTGTCAAACTTCCGGCAGAGTGCCCGAATGTCAGGTTCTGCCAATCTGACCCACTCATTCTGGGGAACAGGCCTCCGGGAGAGAGCATCAGCATCTATGTGGTTCAGACCTGCTCGGTATTCGAGAGCATAGTCGTATGTAGATAATGCAGAAAGCCACCTATGGCCAGTGGCATCCAACTTAGCTGAGGTCTGCACATAGGTCAAAGGATTATTGTCAGTTTTTACAAGTATTTTAGCCCCATACAAGTACTCATGGAATTGGTCAACAATAGCCCACTTCAAAGCTAGGAACTCTAACTTATGTACAGGATAGTTCTTTCGGATGGGGTCAGGCTTCTACTGGCAAAGGCCACTGGTCTCAGGGCCATTCTGTGCTTTGGTACAACACAGCCCCCAAGCCTTGCAAGCTAGCATCAGTGTGCAGGACGAAGGTTTTCTTGGATCGGCATAGGCTAGCACTGGAGCATGGGTAAGTTGATATATGATCTCATGAAAAGCAGTCTAACAATCAGGAGTCCAGCGGGCCCCAAATACTTCACTCAGACGAAAATACACTCTTTCAGTCTTGAGGGACGCTGACTTTTGGTATTTTTTGTGGGTTGGGGGATACCCTTGAGTAAGGTTAAGTAAAGGGCGGATCACTCTTGAATAGTCCTTGATGAAACTCCGATAATAACCACAGAATCCCATGAATCTTTGCAGTTCTTTTAGATTTTGGGCTGTGGCCAGGTGGTCAAGGCCTCAACTTTACTTGGGTCGGTCTCTATTCCTCGGTGGATACTATGTGTCCCACATACTTTACTGATGTTTGAAAGAATT
This sequence comes from Neoceratodus forsteri, assembly GCA_016271365.2. Classification (NCBI taxonomy): domain Eukaryota; kingdom Metazoa; phylum Chordata; order Ceratodontiformes; family Ceratodontidae; genus Neoceratodus; species Neoceratodus forsteri. The sequence continues at coordinate 1,115,726,602 of CM028131.1, forward strand.
GACACTTATCAATGGACAGTTTAAGGCCAAAGTCCTCCAGTCGGTCCAATACCTTAAATAATCTGCTCTCATGTACCTCCAGTGAGCTGCCAAACACAATAACATCATCTAGGTATATCAGGCACTCTAGTAAGTTCATGTCCCCCACTGCACACTCCATCAATCGTTGAAAAGTGGCTGGGGCACCTGAAATCCCTTGAGGCATCCTCATGAATTCGTAGAAGCCAAGCAGACAGATAAAGGCTGTCTTCTCATGGTCCTCTAGGGCCATCGGGATCTGGTAGTACCCACTGCGGAGATACAACACAGAGAACCACTTGCTCCCATTTAGGCAGTCCAAAGCATCCTGAATGCGGGGCATTGTGTACTGATCAGGGATAGTCCGCCGGTTTAAGGTGCGATAATCCACGCACATCCTTACTGTCCCATTCTTTTCTCCTCACTACCACAATGGGGAAGCATAAGGGCTTCTGGATTCTTGTATTACACCAGCAGCTAACATCTCTTGCAGATGCCATCTCACATCATCTATGTCAGCAGGTGCCAGGCCGAGACCTCTCACGTAAATGGTTCTTTCGTCATGCAGCCGGATATCGTGCTCAGCTCCTTGCACGCATCCTACATCCCATTCCTTTAAAGAAAACACCTGGTCTCTCTGGGCAAGCTTCTCACTGATCCTCACTTTCCATTCAGCTGGGTAGTCGCCGGAATCAAACAAGTCAGGCGCATCTGTCATTCTTCCTCGAACTCTTGCTGCTGGGTAGCACTGCAGTGTCTGCACAATGCACATTAGCCAGGATGCAACCTCTATTTACTCGAATGTCTTTTTCAGACACATTATGAACTTGGACCATTACCCTTCTGGCATAAGCATGGGCTCTAGCGGGCAAAATACTAGGCTTGACCAGCAGTCCCTCTGGCAATTTTCCATCGCCTGGTGCATCCAACATTAATATTTTATTTTTAACATCCTTTCTGATATGGACCTCTCCCTGTAAGGTATACTGGGCATTTGGCACCAGGATCAGAGACTCAGGATCCCTCTTCCATACAATTCTGACCGGTTCCTCTGGTTCTATTTTTTCAGCATCTCTCTGTGCCTCATAGGCCTTCTTAATTAAAGCCGGAACTCTTAAAGCTCTACTAGTCTTTGACCGCTGTTTTTCATAACACAACTGTGCCAGCCTTCCGAACATATGAGCATTTGTTCCAATCAACAAAGGGACACCATCATACAGTCCAGTGGGGAGACACACTAAGGCTAGGGTCTCTACTTGTTTGGCCACTCCAGCCACGGAGGTGGGGAAGGACAGCCAAATTCGGATATACCCGGAATAGGGGTAGGCCTTCTCACTTAGCCCCCATACATGCAGTCCTTCGAATGGTTGTAAGGGTACGTCTGACAAATGCTTCTGATACCAATCCTGGAACATAATCATCACTTGGGAGCCACTGTCTAATACAGCTCTTGTAGACACTCCATTCACCTTTACAGTGGTCTCCATGGAGGGACCCACTATTCTGGACCAGTCTGGGAGGCGGTAGGGGGGCCTGGGCAACTGACCTTGCTACAAAAAGGACGGAGTTAGCATTTTGTTGCCCCACTGGGATCTACTTTTAGCACCTCTTAACCACTGATTTGTTCTCCGAAGCCTCCTTGTAACCTATATGCAACTTTGTCAGTGTCTTTTGGGACCAGCATTCTCTTCATGTGCCATCCTTCCCACAATTATAGCAAAACATACTTTCTGGAGTTTGAGCTGGCCCTGGCGCCACACTGGGAGTCAGGGCGGGGGTACTACTAACTGAAAACCTGGGTGCCATCTCTGTCTGGGCGTGATAAGCATTTGGAGACATCTTGTCAGTTTCTCCACTTCCATGGTCAAGGAATTGAGTTTGGAGCGTTATCAGCAGGAGATACATGGGGGGCACCCCACCCCATAGCAGATGCAGTCGGATATAGGTCGGGCCCGTACTTGCAGGCGTGGCCTTCATAAAGTTACTGTTTTTGAATTCCCGGATCTCTCTCAACAGTTCGCCCCATTGTGGTGTTTCTTTTTCCTTGTCAGAGCACTCATTGACTGCCAACCTCTGCCCCTGAACTTCACTTGATGGGTCACCCTCAGTCACTCGGGTCGTGGCCGCAGCTATTGGTGCAGGTCCCTCCCGAGTCCGCCTTTTCTCAACTCCTCGAATTTCTCTCATTAACTCATCAGAGGAGGGTGGGGATTCCAGTCAATTTGCCAGGTGTAACTGAAGCAACAGCAGTTCTGAGAAGGGAGCAGACTTAAGGATCCTGTCCAGCCTGGTTCGGTCCAGTTCAGTCGCTGGCAAACTACCCTTTCTGAGGCATTCTTGCAACAATTTTTCCAGCCAAGATACATACACAGACAACAACTCCCTTGGTACTGTTGTGCATTTCTTACTCTCCATAGGTCCTCATCAGAATCTGGGCTCCCATACACATTCTCCAAGGCCTCAAGATAGGCCTGTGCAGTCACTTCAGGGTTACTGGCCCGCTTAGCACGGATGGTAGCCAGGCAGGACCTCAAGGCTCTCACTAACCCTCTTCGCTGGGTCTGAGCATTGCCATTCTAGCACTTGGGTGGCAACATAGTCTATCCAGGTCTCCCAGTTATCCTCCCTTGGGGTGGAGAGGGTGCCAGAGAAGATCCTCAACCTTCGGTAAGAGTCGTGACTAATGGCAGGTGCAGAAATAGGAGTCTGCATTGGTTCAGCCACCATTACGGGTACTGGAGCGGGAGAGGGTGTTGGGGGAGGAACACCCCCAGGTGGCAAGAATAGTTTCTTCAAGTCCTCCACAGTTTTCCTTCCCCAGCAACCATTTAGCAAATTTCTCCTCAAAAGTTTCAGACAGTGGTGGGGCTCATTCACCCCGGTCTTTACTGTCCTTAGTTATCACTCCAGGCAGTGAGGGCTCCTCTGGGTAATGGTCTGTGGCACTTTGGAGCTATCTATGGGATCCTTAAACCTCTACTAGGGCCAGGAAAGTGGGTGAGCAGATTAGCATGCCGACCTACCACCACAGGGTTTTGTAAACCTTCCACCTTGGAAAGTACTCCTGTACAGTGTCCGTATTGATACCCAGGGGATGTCCAGGATAAGCATAGCATTTTGGGGGTCGATCTCCTCCCTAGTACACCACTCCACCAGCTGGTGCACAGCCACTCTGTTGGGGTACCCATTTTTCTTAACAGTGGTTAGTAAATATGGCCACTGGAGGACACACAATCCCAGCGGTGAGCCTCCAAGATGTAACCCCTAGATGGCGCTATCCCAGGGGCTACTACCCCGCCTGATTTGCCACTAACAGGTTGAGGGGCCTGGATCCGATGGCGGGTGCCTCTACCCAGAGGTCAGGGTTTGCAATAGTTAAACTAACTTGGTCACAGCCCTCTGGGACACTGCAACCCCTTCTTCCACTAGTGGCCCACACAGTATATCAGAATTACCTTCACAGTATACACTTACCACAGGACTGGTTCAGGCACTGGGACCCCTGTAAAATAAGAAGATACAGTGCAACAATCACAGTACAATACTTTAACATAGACAAATACCTCAGGCAGTATAACTTTGCTGAAACAAGCAGCTCTGATTTATTTAGGGATATAACAAGGACAGGGGAAATCAGGTTAATTAGCTTATCACTTTACTCATCTATTTATGGCTCTGTGCACAGGCCTATCCCTACCAGTTACTGTCCCTGGGTACCCAAGCCCTAGTGGCTAGTCCAAACTGTGGCAGCTAGTAGGGCCTTCACACAGAGAAAGAGAAAATTAGTTTAAACAGTCAGCAGTACAGTGATTCCATTTGGATTTAATGTGGCAATTCAACAGGGAGTGACCCTGAATTAGTACTCATGACCTCCAAACAAGATAGGGTCCTTCAACGTCAGCAGGGCTACTCTTGAGCTCCACGAGACTCCTCACACATTTATATGGTAAACAGTAACAGGCAAAAGTCCTTTAATGGCAGCAGGATTCACTTGAGCTACACAAGCCTCCTCACACATTTATATGGTAAACAGTAACAGGCAAAAGTCCTTTAATGGCAGCAGGATTCACTTGAGCTACACAAGCCTCCTCACACATTTATATGGTAAACAGTAACAGGCAAAAGTCCTTTAATGGCAGCAGGATTCACTTGAGCTACACAAGCCTCCTTACACATTTATATGGTAAACAGTAACAGGCAAAAGTCCTTTAATGGCAGCAGGATTCACTTGAGCTACACAAGCCTCCTCACACATTTATATGGTAAACAGTAACAGGCAAAAGTCCTTTAATGGCAGCAGGATTCACTTGAGCTACACAAGCCTCCTCACACATTTATATGGTAAACAGTAACAGGCAAAAGTCCTTTAATGGCAGCAGGATTCACTTGAGCTACACAAGCCTCCTCACACATTTATAGGTAAAAAGAAAGTACTATACCAGGCAGGCTGCTTCTCTATCCCGATCGCAATTACTGCACAATACCCGGGAGAACACACAGCAGATTCAGTTCCTGACAGACCGAGTGCAATTCAGCAATTTCTCCAGTCTTCTACAGGGTGAGCCTGGTTTCTACTCTTCAGATATCCTTTGATTCTCTTCACAGGACTGATTCAGTCCTAATAAGCGGTTACACAAGCTGCAGACCGAACTCGGGGCCTTACACGCTGTTTCCACTAAAACTGCACACCCAAAAGCACAGGGCTCCTTCTCTTCACTGCCAGAGCTCAACTGACACTCCAGCAGACAAACTGGCACTTCCTTTGAGTTCCTCCCAGTTCTTGGCTGGATTGGCTGTCACTCACAATAGACTGCCCCTGTTGGTCCAAAAGGTGCCAAGTCCAAACTACATCTCCCAGAGTCACTGCCCATACAATCCTCTTGTGGCTGGCTCAGATTTCGAGTCCAAGTTCTGATTCGTTCAAGGCACCATTTTAGAGCTACCTTAACCCACACTGATTGGTCCAGTTCAGCAGTTCAAAACTAGAATGGGGAACTAGGCAAACACAGTTCTGACTGCAAGGAAAGCAGGTTAGACAAACTGTATTTTCATTATTACTCTAAATGATTTCTGGCAAACAGTTACATCTTTCAGATAGGTTCCTTTGCACCCTAGTGACTGCAAAATGGAGTGAATTGGCAGCAGCTCGAGTGGTACTCAAGTAGAGAAACTCACAGTCCCCCCATACAAACTAATTATGTCTGCAAGCAGACAGCTGTTAAAGAGACAGTACCAGAGGCTCTAAAAACACTCACAGATAAATGGCTTAAACGCCAAACACCATTCAGGCTTGGAGCATTCAAGCAAGCTCCTGGATGTCTTTTGGGAACCCCCATTTGCAGGGGGGTTACATGTGTATGAAAAACGTGTATACAGGGTGCATTGTCTCACTGCTGTAGGTGCTTGTGCACCAGCCAGCATCCATAGTCCCTGCTTGTGTGGTGCCTCACTTTGGGGCAAGGGGTGGTGGTAGTGTGCGGAGCAGGTATGGTCTGTGCGGCATCCAGTAGCCTAGGATGCCTGTACTGGTCCATGAGTGGATCCCGGCCATGGGAGTAGGGCATGTCAGGATATGCAGTCCTCCTGGATTTCCATATCATGATGGGAAGTAGAAACTACAGGAAACACTGGATAGTGCCAGTAATGCCATCAGCCTACTGTGATTCTCAGTAGGGTGGGAGCTGGAGGTGGGAGAGCATGTCTGACTTGCTGACCGGTGTTGCGGTCAGACAGATGGGGGCGCATAACCTCTATTGCTGACCCCCCCTCACCTGCTGTCCACACTGTGAAGTCTATTTCACTTTTGGGTGGTGCCTGGACCTCACACTCTGGTCCACACAGTCCCACCTAACCATGTACATAGCAGAATACATGGGCTGGATTGCGTATGGAAGGGGCATGTATTCCCCTATGTGGATACCGCAGGCTGCCCCGATGATGCACATCCTACGCATGGGGGCACTGTGCGGCATGTCCCAACCCTCCACATGTGCAAAACCCTGCTGCTCATTAGAGATTGTGGGAACACTCCTGAACAATATGGACATTCAATTCCTCTGCACGTGAACCCCCCTCCCCCCTTACTATTTCAAAACAGTGTTTCATGTACAGCTGCATTGGAAAATGACAAGTTCAGCACAGTTGTCTTTTTTAATCTTTTTTTGTACAAAGTGTATACATTTTTTTGTAACACAGACAATAAATACAGCACAAATGAAGTGTAATACTGTCACTACATCTGTCCAGGGCAAGCTCTATGGAACTACAACTCTGATGCAGGACTTGAACCTCATAGTATACGGCCTAAGATATCCGAAAGCAGTAAGGTAGACAATTCAGTCCTAATCGCATAGTAGATCAATTCAGTCATGCGTGTTTAAGTGACTGTGACCAAGACAAACAGATATAATGATATTGTAACATCATGCCTTATCAGGACCCTCCCCTGGGAGATGACCCCTGGGCAATTTATCAACCAATAACCTCTGTGGTTGGGAGAGAGAAAAGCTCTAAACAAAAAACTAAGCAAAATGGTTAGTAATAATGTTGAAACCACAAAGGGAAGACAGTCAAACATTCACTGGCCCTTGTCGGATGCAGTGAGAAATGGATGGACACACGGACACAGGAATCGGGTGTAGCAAGGCTAAAGAAGTGCCAAGCTGGTTCTTTATTTATTTATTTAACTTTCTTTTATTCATTTTGCAATGATCATATAGAAAGTTTTACATTCAGAGGAGTGAGGTTACATAAGTTCCAGCTTTCGGTGTAATACAGAATCATGTTAGCACCAGGATATTAAGTCCTCTGTCATTTGATACATCATTAGGGTATTAACCGTAGTTTAAAAATAAAATGTTTCTAAACATTTGTCTAAGGATTACATTTAGTATGGCTAGCCACGTTAAACCCTGTGGGGTTAAAAAGACAACATTAGGTACATTATATTTAGGAAAAATATACTATGATCTCAAGGATCAATATCCCCACTATGAACATCTGGTTTAAAGGAACATTAACTCTCCCTGTAGCTACTGTACATCTCACCCACCAACATCTTCTAACAAACCTCTAGAAATAACTTCATCAACTTAATTACCTATATAGTCCCCGGCATGTAACACCGATGGAGGACCTACTAGCTTCCCTTTAGCCTAGCTTAATGTCAAAACGTGGAACTATCACTTGCTAGACTTTCATTTATGTTGCACTGCAAGTGCCATGCTCTTTATATTCACCGCCAAGAGAAAAGAACTCACAAACAAACATTTAGCTGTAGTTCTCAGTTTAAAGTTAGTTAGGGCAATAATGTCAGCTTAAGGTATAAGGTAACCAGGAAGGAGAACAGAAAAACTGAGCAAAACATTATGAAATCTCCTTTTACAGTCAGGAGATTTGTGTTAAAGGATGAGGTTAAATCAACAGTTGACAGATATTTATAGTCTCAATCTCAGTGCTGACTGATTGAAGAGCCATATGTGGCGGGAATAACAAGCTCCTGGAAATTGGATAATTTACCCACCACCTATCAGTCCTCATTGTCCTCCAATTCTGAAGGTAGGCCATGAGTCTCAGGGGTTCTTCATCTAAATTCTGCAGCAATAGATTCTACTTTCTTCTGTGCCTCTGCAGGGTCGTTGTATTGGAAGGTTTTGCCCCCATAGGTCATCTGAAGTTGAGCAGGTGCAAGGAGGAAATGAGCAACCCCCAGGCCCCGAAGCTGTTTCCTCAGGGGGTCAAACAGTTTGCATTTCGACCGGGTGGCATAAGACCAGTCAGGAAATATCTTGAAATCCTGTCCTTCGATGTTCACGGGATGATTGGCTCTCGCCCACTGCAGTATTCGGTCAATGACTGCTGGGCCTGTGGTTATGAGCATAATGGTGCATGGGGTGTCTTTATTGGCCTTTGCTCGACGAAAGTTAATTCGGAAAGCTTGGACCAAGGATTCCTTATCCACTTGCAGCTCGGTAGGTAGGCTGTTTTGGAGCCAGTTCTTGAGAAACTCCAGCAAGTCGTCGCCTTCAGTGCCCTCCGGAACCCCTACTAGTCTCAGATTAATTGCCCTTGCTGTATTTTCCATTGTTTCCATGTGTGCCTTCAGGTGATTCAGCTCCGTTATTGATTTAACGAATGCTGCTTGTGTCTTCTGTGATTGATCATCCGCCTCCTGGGCTAGTTTGGATGCAATCTCGATTTTAATATCTTGGGCTCCTAAGTGATCCAGGACTTTCTCGAGCTTTCTGTCCATTTCCCTCACAGCAGTCAGGACAGTGTCCCACGGAGGTATCTCTTTAGCTCTATTTGAACCCGTTGCTTGGTCAGGCCCACCATGTGGAGCCTGCGTGGGTTGTGTTGCCGATTTTTGGCTCAGTCCTGTGGCTGCAGCCTTCTGCCTTCCCATTGCTTTTTTAGTCTCTTTCGAATCGCAATCGATAGAGCTGTCTGAGGAAGTAAGTTGATTTAGATTATATTTTATAAAAATTAAACTTTGCAAAGATGTTAGTTTTGCAGTGCACAGAGTGTCAGGAAGGTGCTTCCAGTCGAGAATGCGGCTCTCTAGCGCCCCAAAGCTGGTTCTTTATTAAAGGTTAACCAACAAAAAGAGCGGACTTTGTATGACAAAATAAAGAAAAATAAATAACATCCAAAATCTTCAGTGAAATTACAGCATCATGACTGTTCAGCTTCAGAAGATTGCTACAAATTGGGAAAATAGCCCAACCTTCCTTTCAGATCTGAAAGAGGTTTAAAAATCTCCCACACCAAGGTCAGTACTATGCTAAACCCACAATTAATCTGATCTGGCAATCTAGGTTGCCTCCCTTTATACTTGGAAAGTATCAGGTGACCACCTTAGACTCCACCCAGTCTGTCTATTCAAATGCAATTCTCTCAAAACATCTTATTTTAAATGTACAAACAGTAAAGCATAACATGTAAACACATCTTTGTACATTCAGATGTCTAAAACCTAACAATAGTTCTTTATTAACAAAATTAAAAAGTGTTTTGGGAGTTGGCCCCTCCCCTCACCTGGCTAGTGTATAAAGCTATGGAGAGTGGGGCCAGCTGGCTCCTAGAAGGACACTGTGTAGCACAGGAGAAGGATCCAACAGCACTCTGTTTGCTAGAACTTTCCTCTGGTAAGTCATGTATCTTACATGGAAAACAAACTACTATGTACAAGATACACAAAATGTACCAAAGATTCATTTCAATTAGTAAGCAAACAAAAGAATAAGGTCTGTACATTTATTTTAATAATGCCTGCATATAGTGTGCTTTGTGGCTTGTTTGCAAACAAAACAGAATTTGGGGAAATGAAGAGACAAACTGCACACTTCCACAGCTACTGCACAGTTACCTGGAACATTTTACATGTGTGCATTTTGTCTTAATTTTAAGAGTTTTTATGTTTTTGGTACACCAAACAATCAGTTTTCAGAGCAGGCAAACAGGGAGTGTTACTATGCATTCCCTTCTGGCATAGTAACATAGCTGCCAGGGACTGGACATTTCTGGCTCTCACAACAGGACTGCTGTTTATTGCTATTTACCACCATAAAAGTATTCTTACAATACTAAATAACCTGTCCAGCGCCAGGCAATGTTTGAAAAAAAAAATGGGAACAATGCACAGCACCTTTCTTGGCAAAAGGATTAGTTCCTTCAAAAGGGGGGGGGGGGATGCAGACTGGGACCCTCATAGCAAACTGCAGGAAAGGGAATGGAAAATAAAGGGAGAGCTCTAGAGGGACTTTCATTCAGGTGGCCTGCCTGAAGAAAGGCGAAAGACAGAATTTCAGACAAGAATAGGGATAGAAAGGAAAGCAAGACGTGGTACTGAAGTAGGCTTTAGGCTATGGAAAGCAATCTTCCCAAGGGGTTACTAGCACACTTCCACAACTCCTCCCTGCTTAAAAGGAAACTAGTGTAAGAAACATTAAAACCGTTTCCTTTAGTTACATCCGACAATCAATAGGCACAAATGTCAGATCTCTCTCACAAGAGGGAGAGAGATGGAGCTTTAGCCCACCCACTCCCAAAGCTCCACCTCGGGGTCCCTTTACACAAAAACACAATAAAGCAATAACAAAGGCTATTGCTAACCTTTCTCAATACTTCTTACCCTGAGGTCTGACTGTGCCTGTACATTTGGATCTGCCCCATAACGGGACATAAAATCTGCATTTTTATGTGCAGTACCAGGCTGATGGTGAACAGTGAATCTATATGGCTGTAATGCCAGGTACCACCGCATTATCCAGAGGTTTTTATCCTTCATAACATGCAACTAGCATAGAGGGGTTGTGATCTGTAACAACTTCAAATACTGAGCCCCAAAGATAAAATGTGAGGGCTTCAATAGCCCATTTCACCACAAGACACTCCTTCTCGATAGCAGAGTATCGAGTTTCTCTTTCGTGCAGTTTGCGGCTTAGAAAAATGATTGGGTGTTCTTCCCCATCAAACATTTGTGAGAACACTGCCCCGATACCTGTGTCTGAGGCATCAGTCTGTACCATAAAGGGCAGCGAAAAATCAGGACTCCTTAACACCGGGGAGGCACATAAATGTGCCTTTATGGTACAGAAGGCTGTCTCACATTTGACCTTAGTAGGATTCCTCTTCTTTGTAAGGTCTGTCAGGGGGGTAGCAACTGTGGCAAAACTGGGGACAAGCCTACGATAGTATCCTGCTAGACCTAAGAAAGACCTAACATGCTTTTTGGTGGTTGGCCTTGGGCATTTTGCCATGGTGTCTATCTTCCCTATATCAGGCTTCACTCTTCCATTGTCAATCCCAAATCCCAAATATTTTGTCTCCTGCATAGCTATGGCACATTTAGCAGAATTAATAGTAAGGCCAGATGTTTAATGTGGTTCTCCCAGTTAGAACTAAAGACCACCGCATCATCCAGATATGCTGCACAGTTGGCCATATGTGGTTTTAAGGTACGGTCCATAAAGCGCTGGAATGTGGCGGGTGCTCCATGTAACCCAAAGGGCATGGTCACAAATTGATATAGCCCTATCAGGGTACTAAACACTGTTTTCTCATTTGATGAGCTATCTAGGGGGATCTGCCAGTATCCTTTTGTGAGGTCAATTGTAGTGATGTATTTTGCATTGTCCAGCCTATCTATAATATCATCAATCCTGGGCATTGGATAGGCATCAGATTTTGATATTGCATTAAGGCAGCAGAAGTCAAGACAGAGTCTTATGCCACCTTCTCTTTTATAAACAACTACAATTGGGAATGCCCACTCACTGCTGGATGGCTCGATCACTCCTAGGCGCTGCATCTTTTCAACCTCTCTTGTAACCTCATCCCTCATTATCTCTGGCAACCTGTAAGGCTTCTATCTGATGGGAGTGGTTTGAGTTACCTCTATATGATGGTGAGTCCCCTGTATCTTACCAGGGATAGATGTAAACGTCCTTTCGTGTTTCTGTAGTAACTCATTTAAGGCTAACCTCTGCTGAGGTTCCAGAGAGGGATTGATAGGGAGGTCACATAATTCTCCTTGCCTTTCCAAGCGTTCATAGGCAACCTCCAGTTCACTATCCTCCTCCTCTGGATACACAAAGCAGCTGGCCCTGGCTCTGTCAACCCACTTTTTCAATAAGTTTACATGATAAATACCCTTCTTTTTCTGGCGTCTATCAGGCAACTCTATTTCGTATGTGACTGTTCCAGTTTTCCGCAGAAAGGTGTAGTGGCCTTGCCATTTCATTAAAAGTTTGTCAGTGGAAGAGGGGAGTAAAAACAATATCTGGTCACCTGGTTGGTAAGTTTTGGCACCCACTCCTTGATCATAATACTTCTTTTGGTCAGTTTGTTTCTCCATATTCCAGTGGTGAGCCAACTGAATATATTTAATTAGTTTTTGTCTTAACTTGAGCATGTACTCCAAGATATTGTTCGGTGTTTCACCTTTTTCTCCTTCCCATGCCTCCCTGACAATATCCAACGACCCAAGAGGGTTTCTCCCATAAAGTAGCTCAACGTGGGAAAAAACAGTTGAGGCCTGTGGTACCTCCCTATAGGCAAACATTAAAAAGGAGAGGTAGATGTCCCATGTCTTCCCTTCATCCTCCACAAACCTAAGCAGCATTTTCTTTAGGGTCTGGTTAAATCGTTCGACCAACCCATCAGTCTGTGGATGATAAGGGAAGGTATGGATGACCTCAACTCCCAAAGAGGAATATAATCTTGTTAGCAATCTAGAACAGAAGTTACTCCCCCAGTCTGTGATTATGTCCTTCGGTATCACCACCCTGCTAAATACTTTCACCAGTTTCTCTGCAATCTTTTCAGCAGTAATGGTATGCAGAGGGATTGCCTGAGGGTACTTTGTACAATAATCACAAATTACCAGGATAAACCTGTTACCCTTAGTGCTTTTCTGAAGGGGCCCCACTCTATCCATAGCTATTCTGCTAAAGGGGGCGATGATCAAAGGTAACAGATGGAGTGGGACCGTATCCTTCTTGATTATAGTGGCTACTTTTTGGCACTCCTGGCAACCGCAACAATAGTTGGCCACTTGCTCATGGATACCTGCCCAGTAATATCTGAGCAGTAACCTACGTAGTGTATGGTCCCGCCCCAAATGACCTGCTAACAGGATATCATGAGATAGGTGAATCAGCTGCTCACAGTACTGTACAGGGACCAATAACTGGTTGACCTTTTCCCCTGTAGTGGGGTTTGTACACACTCTATAGAGTAGCCCATCTGTTAGGATACACTGAGTCCCTTTCTGTTCTTCTTGCCCCACCATCTGAAAAAAAAGGTTTTAGCGTTAGATCAGCAGCCTGCTCTGTACCAAACATTCTCTTTTCTGCTACCTGCAAAAAATCATTAGGTTTGACTTTAACAACATCAACATCACCAGTAGCATTTGAACTAGAGTCTTTGTTCATAGTCCATTATTTTTTATCTTGTCTTCTTTCTCGTATGGTCTTTCTTGTCTTCCCCAGTAATCCAGTGACATCTTCCTCAAATGGAAGCAGGCGGGCCCATTGTTCCTTCTGTTTAGACTGTGATCTTGTAGTAACAAAAACACCATCACCCTGGGTTACTAAAGTCTGAAATTCCGGATGGTCATGACCAATGACCACCGGAACAGGCAGATGAGAAACCAGTCCTACAGGGAGTTGATGATTCTTGCCATGTATTTGTAAATCAATGACAGTCAAGGGATATCGATGGGTATCACCATGAATGCATACGACTGTAGTTTCAGCACATCTGTCTCCATCCATCTTTATTAAGTCAGATCTTACAAGGGTCTGTCTACTGCCAGAATTGACCAGTCCAGAGACTTCTCAGTCCCCGATTGTTACAGGTACTATGAAATGACCCCAGTTTGCTAAAGCCAACTGGGCTGCCGCTGTCTTTTTCTTAGGGCAGAACCAGGCTATATGCCCTTTTTCTTGGCATTCTCTACAGATGATGTTAGGATTGTGGGATCTGCCTGCTTTATAAGTCTTAGCATTCCCAGAGTTCCCACTATTCCCAGAGGGTGAAGAAAAAGTAGTAGCAGAAGATCTTACCAGTGTAGGGGTAGCACCAGTTGCAGGTTGCCCTCGTGGGCGATGAGGTCTGGCAGATAGATAGTCCTCTGCTAAGGTTATCACCTTCTCAGCAGTCTCAGGCCAGTGTTCCCTCACCCACACTTGCACATCAGTTGGTAGAACTCGAATGTACTGCTCCAGGATAATCATTTCGAGCATCTGGTCTGCTGTCTTCACACCTGGCTGTAGCCATTTATGACAGAGGTCCTTCAGCCGCGCAAAGGCTTCTCGAGGGGAATCTCCTGCATGGAATTTAAAAGTCTGAAACCGCTGCCTATATGTCTCTGGGCTTATATCATGTGTTTGTAGTATGGCTTGCTTGACAGCATTGTTGTTCTCAACCTAGCCACTGTCCATATTACTGTAGGCAAGCTGGGCTTTGCCAGATAGATATGGCACCAAATGAATAACCCACTGTGTCCTTGGCCATCCACATGCTTGTGCTGTGTGCTCAAAAGTGATCATGTAGGCCTCTATCTCATCAGTCTCTCCAAGTTGTAATGTCTTTTGGGGTGTCTGCAGGAGGAGGGTTCCGAGCACCTACTGCCTGTATGGCCCGTAAGGTATCAACCCACCTGGCCTCACTTCTTATGAGATCATCCTCCCTCTGTCTGTCCATGGTCAGTTGCTTAATACAAAGCCATCTCAACAGGCCCTGCATGTCCTCTGGAGGTTCATCTGACATAACAGTATGCTCATCCTCACCCTTTTCTTCCAGCTCCTCTCCTTCCCCTTGGCTGTTTTCCTCCAGACGTCATCCCAACCTGGCAATGACGTCTCCCCATACTTCCCGGTCATTGTTTTCGTGAGGACACCACTGGATTTTGTAAAGGTCTTGCCCACTGCTGTTGACTGCATCTGCCGTCCACCTCCTGGCAGGTACCAGTGTCACACCCAAAATCCCACTCTGACACCAGTGTCAGAGGCAGTGAGAAATGGATGGACACATGCACACAGAAATCAAGTGTAGGAAGGCTAAAGAAGGGCCAAGCTGGTTCTTTATTAAAGGTCAACAAACAAAAAGAGCTGACTTTGTACGACAAAATAAAGAAAAATAAAAGAACTGACATCCACAATCTTCAGTGAAATTACAGCATCATGACTGTTCAGCTTCAGAAGATTGCTACAAGTTTGGAAAATAGCCCAACCTTCCTTTCAGATCTGAAAAAAGCTTGCAGATCTCCCACACCAGGGTCAGTACTATGCTAAACCCACAACTAATCTGATCTGGCTAGCTAGGTTGCCTCTCTTTATACTTGGAAAGTATCAGGTGACCACCTTAGACTCCGCCCATTCAGTCTTTTTAAATGCAATTCTCTCAAAACATCTTATTTTTAATGTACAAATAATAAAGCATAACATGTAAACACATCTTTGTACATTCAGATGTTGAAAACCAAATAATAGTTCTTTATTAACAAAATTAAAGTGTACTTTGGGAGTTGGCCCCTCACCTGGCTAGTGTATAAAGCTATGGAGAGTGGGGCCAGCTGGCTCTTAGAAGGACACTGGGTAGCTCAGGAGAAGGATCCAACAACACTGTTTGCTAGAAATTTCCTCTGGTAAGTCCTGTATCTTACATGGAAAACAAACTACTATGTACAAAATATACAAAATGTACCAAAGATTCATTTCAGTTAGTAAGTAAACAAAAGAATAAGGTCGGTATATTTATTTTAATAATGCCTGCATATAGTGTGCTTTGTGGCTTGTTTGCAAACAAAACAGAATTTGGGGACATGAAGAGACAAACTGCATACTTCCACAGCTACCTGGAACATTTTACCTGTGTGCATTTTGTCTTAATTTTAAGGGTTTTAATGTTTTTGGTGCACCAGACAATCAGTTTTCAGAGCAGGCAAACAGGGAGTGTTACTATGCATTCCCTTCTGGCATAGTAACATAGCTCCCAGGGACTGGACATTTCTGGCTCTCACAACAGGACTGCTGTTTACTGCTATTTACCACTATAAAAGTATTCTTATAATGCTAAATAACCTGTCCAGCGCCAGGCAGCGTTTGAAAAAAAGGGAACAATGCACAGCACCTTCCTTGGCAAAAGGATTAGTTCCTTCAAAAGGGAAGGGGGCTGGGACCCTCATGGCAAACTGCAAGAAAGGGAATGGAAAAGAAGTAGCTCTAGAGGGATTTTCATTGAGGTGGCCTCCCTGAAGAAAGGGGAAAAAACAGAATTTCAGACAAGAACAGGGATAGAAAGGAAAGCAAGAGGTGCTACTGCAGTAGGCTTTAGGCTATGGAAAGCAGACATCCTAAGGGTCACCAGCACACTTCCACAGCCCTACCTTATATTCTTGTTACCAATGGGGCCTATGCATGACACTAACATGCCATGCGTAGGGCACATAAGGGCAATGCCTAGGTGCCTATGCATGCACTGTGTTCATGCCACCCGTGGGAGGCATGCCTGAAGCGTGCGTAAGCCACTGCATAGGCCAGCAGCATGCAGCTACACAGCCCCACCGTGCTGTATGTACGATGGGGTGTGGCCGCATAATTCCACATGCAGGCGGCCTCTTTGCACATGCACGACACCGTGTATGATGCCCAGGCACGTGACGCAGGTTGTGTACACATATGCGTCTGGGAGGGCTGCCATAAGGGCCCACGTAACAAGCCTCAGCCACTGGTGGGGTGGCACAGGGCCAGACGGAGGCAATAAATGGCCACCCACCCCCCTATGGATTAGCACACCCTGTACTGCCATGTGCAGTGCACTGCTTGGGTGATAACATGGGCATGGCAGCACCCAGGCTGCTGATGCCCACGTGGGACCACTCACCTGGCCGAGGATCGGGCAGGCCACATGGCACATGCTGAACAGGTGTGTGCGCGCCATGCAGCTATGGCACTGTCACTGGTAGTGTGCCACATGGACGGGCCCCTGCCATGCCACTGGTAAAACATGGCCTGTGGTGTGAAGTAGGCACACTGCCACCGGCTGCCAGCCACAGAGTCTGCCTGTACCAGGCGTGGCATGGGGTGGCCAACACAGGTGGTCTGATAGCGTACGGGCACACAAGGGTGCCACAACACTACACACCATTCCAGCCGGCCAGGGGTGCAGCACACTGTAACAAGTGTAAACTGCCATGCACAAACACCACACCTGGCCGGGCCTGCATGGTCAGACCATGGGCCGCACAGCTGCCACATGAGCAGCAGATGTGCACAGACACTCAGCAGCTCCCCCAGACCGCGCCACCCTCCGCACCCACCCACACCAATGTAGTACACTTCGCCCTGCACAGCCACCCCCTGGACACAGTAACCACACCAATGTGCACAGTACAAAAGCTTTATTCAAGCACACTGATGTCATACCAGGGCATTGCGTCCAGCAACCTCTAAGGGTGTTGTGGTGGGAGTGTGCGAGAGCACAAGACCTCACCTCTCCTGGAGTTCCTTTTGTCGACCGGAGTTCGTGGATATTATGAGGATCATCTACAGTGTGCGCCCCACAAGCTGCAGCTTGGATCCTGGACCTACTGCCTTAATTTTGGGTTGTGTAGACATCATAGGTCCAGTATTAGCACAAATTGTCTGGTAGTCCTTGGAGTCGGGTGAGTTTCCTAGCTCCCTGAAAGAGGCGGTGGTGACACCTCTCTTGAAGAAAGCTTCCTTGGACCCAGATTGTTTTTCCAGCTACCGACCCATCTCTAACCTTCCCTTTATTGGGAAGGTTATTGAAAAGGTCATTGCTACTCAACTGGATGACCATTTAGCCATCCATAATATCTACGAATCCTTCCAGTCTGGTTTCCGAAAAAGACACAGCACCGAGACTGCGCTGGTTCAGGTGCTAAATGATCTTCTGAGGGCGAGAGATCTAAGGAGACATTCTATCTTGGTTCTCCTTGATCTCTCTTCAGCTTTTGACACTGTGGATCACATGGTGTTGCTAGCACGCCTGGGGCAAATTTGTGGAATGACTGGAACCGTTCTTAAATGGTTCGAGTCATTCCTCACTGGGAGATCACAAAGAGTTGTGTCGGGGATTTTTTCCTCTGGCCCAGTCTCTTTGTTGTGTGGAGTGCCTCAGAGTTCCGTGCTGTCACCCATGTTATTTGCAGTGTACATGCTGCCCTCGAAACATATTATAAGACGGTATGGGCTGAGGTTTCACTGCTATGCAGATGATACTCAGCTATACCTGTCTTTGTACCCGACCAGGATGGAGCTCTCTCGGTATTTAATAACTGTCTGGGGAAGATCCAAGACTGGATGGATTCTAGTTGGCTAAAGTTGAACTCGGAGAAAACTGAGGTTTTGATTGTGGACCTGGGTGGTCAGATTGAGAGGTCATGTGCTGGTGCGCCGTCTGGAATTTTTCTCGGCGGTGTGTCACTTCCGGCCTCTGAACGGGTGCGTAACCTTGGGGTGATTCTTGACGATAGGCTGACTTTTCAATCTCAGGTGTCAGCCGTCGTCAAGACTTCCTTTTACCATCTTAGGAATATTGCCCGGTTTAAGCACCTTGTTCCGTCTGACTCTCTGCCAACTCTGGTCCACGCTTTTGTGTCCTCGTGCCTCGATTACTGCAACACTCTTTACTTTGGGCTTTCTGGGGTTGAAATCCGCCGCCTACAGCTAGTGCAGAACGCGGCAGCCCGGGTTTTGACTGGGACAAGTAGGTCCTGTCATATTACCCCGGTGCTGCGTGAGCTACACTGGTTCCCAATACGGTGGCGGATCACCTTTAAAGTAATTTTATTGACTTTCAAAGCCCTTCACGATCAGGGTTCAGCCTATCTGAAAGACCTTCTGGTGTCTTATTGCCCTAGCCAATCACTCCGCTCGGCCGACATGGGGTTGTTAGAGATTCCAAGAGTGAGTTTGAAATCTTCCGGCAGTAGAGCTTTTTCTTATGCCACACCCACTCTTTGGAATTCTCTACCTTGCTGGTTACAGGAATGCTCCTCCATGGAGACTTTTAAAAAGGAATTAAAAACCTATCTTTCGAGAATGGCCTTTCTTGAAAGTTAAATGCACTGTTTAGTGTGTGTAATTTTACTGTAATTATTATGCTTTTAGAATATATTTTATAATTTTTATGGTTTGTGTTTGTATTGTTTGTTGATGTTTTTATGGACTTGTTCAGCGCCTTGATACTGTGAAAGGCGCTATATAAATAAAAGTATTATTATTATTATTATTAATGCTGTAAAACCACAAATCACATGGAAAGGGCAGGGGCAATCAGTGTGTGTACACCAGCGCTGGTGCCACTGGGTCCAGGTCCATTCTCATCAGTGTGGCATTGTCTGGGCCATGGCAGCCCTGCACGGCTACTACCCCTCACTGCTGCTGCTCACCTCCGTCACCTCAACGGGCACTCTCCTAATGCAGGTCAACATCATCTGCCTGATAGACCCTCTGTAGCACTGTTGAGAGAAAAGACACAGTAGTGTCATACTGCCCAGCTCTTACAAGGCACCCATACCACCCCCGCCCATGCGTGGCAGCGGCCACACAGGCACCCCCCGGCAGTGGGGCAACCACCACGAGACATGTGTGGGCGCATAGTCCAGGTTACATCCACCCCCACGGCCATGTGCCCTGGCAGGCTGTATGATGGGGGTGAATGACCCCTTGGGACATGGACAGCCACTGCATCAGGTAGTGCCATGCACCATCATACAGAGGCCATGTGGCAAGGCCACACAGGGATGGCACATCCAACACAGAACAGTGTGACCAGCGCTGTCATGCAGGCCCAGCCAGGGCGCCCATGGTAGAACCGGCACGGCCAGTGAGCACAATGGCAACAGTACATGCACAACCTGTCCCGTTCCACAGCTGCACCCATAAAATGTTACACTGACCCCCACCTGGACATGTGCATGTCGCACTGTGGCATGTGGACATGGCTGGACCACACCCTGGGCCATGAACACACAGTACCCCACCCACAGCATGTTCTGGCACATGCCATGCGCTCATCATGGACGGGACTGTGACCCTCCATACATCCTTGTAGTTGCTCTGGTACTGGATAAACCCTGTCTACCACCTCCCTGAACGGGTACTGTTAGAACTGCAGCAGCCATCTGATCCTCCTCCTCCTCTGTGTCGGCATCAGCACCATGATGGGGGCACCATCTGGCTGCTCCACCAGGGTAAGCTCCATATGCTGTGGCCTGCTTTGCTGGTCCTGTGTGGGAACAGAGAGAGGAAACATGGATTAGGGCACTGCACAGCTTACACACCCTGCACATCCCCCAGACACAGACTGATGGCATGGGTACTCACCCAGTCGTGGCTCTGCACTAACCAGGGGGGTGCCATAGCCTCCGAGTCACAGTAGTTTGCCTCTGACATGCAATAGGTGCAGTGGAAAGCAGTCAACATGGTACACCTCCTCCATTGAGCAGTGGTGGATGGAGGGGATGGATGGAAGCAGCTGCAGGGGGATCTAAGCAAGCTAGAGGAGTGGTCAGAGAGGTGGCAGCTGGGGTTCAATGCAAAGAAGTGTAAGGTTATGCACTTTAGGGTGAAGAACCCAAGGATAGAATACTGGCTGGAAGGGGGATTAAGCTGGGGATCACTGAGGAGGAGAAGGACCTAGGTGTAATGATAACAGGGACCATGAACAACACTGCCCAGTGCAAGAGAGCAGCTGCAAAAGCAAACAAAATGTTGGGGTGCATAGCAAGGGTTTTTTTGTCCAGCCGAAGAGAGGTGATCTTGCCCCTCTACAGGTCGTTGGTAAGGCCACACTTAGTACTGTGTGCAGTTTTGGAGGCCATACCTAAAGCGTGATATCAGGCTACTGGAGGGGGTGCAGTGGAGGGCAACAAAGATGATATGTGGAATGGAGGGGAGAGACTATGAGAGTAGGCTGGGAGACCTGAATATGTACACTCTGGAGGATAGAAGGGACAGGGGGACATGATAGAGACATTCAAGTATCTGAGGGGAATCAATAAGGATGGGGCAGAAGGGGTCTTTAAGCTAAGTAGGGGGAGGGGGAGGGACACCAGGAGGCATGGGCTAAGAATAGAGGGGGGAAGATTCAGGAGGGAAATGAGGAGACACTGTTTCACAGAGAGGGTGGTAGCAAAATGGAACGCACTTCCAGAATGGGTTGTATCATGTAAATCTGTGAACAGCTTCAAAAGGGCATGGGACAGAGAACAAGGGAAAGTGAGTGTGGGGAAGGTGGGGGATGGCAGTGGGATGACAAAGGGGAGGGGGTGGGGCAGTTGCAAACTAGGGGTGCTAGCTGCACACTCGAGTAGACTTAGATAGACCAGATGGTCTGTTTCTGCTAGCACATTCTTATGTTCATATGCCCATAGTGGTGCTGAATGGGCAATGCACAACGCAGGGTGGCATGGGCACATGTCCCCACATGTGTACACCGCCCATGCAGGGCCACCACACACGTGTAGCATGACATGCCTCCTTAAAGTCACACACTGGTGCATGGCTGTATAAAGCGGATGTGCTGGGTGATCGCATGGTGTACCAGGATGTGTCCCAGACTGCTGTTAAACATGCTCCTACTCCACGAGGAGATGTTACTATGGAGGTGGCCATGACCTCAGCCCAGGGTATTCCATCCATGGCTGGATGCCACCATGCTGTAGGAAATACACTGTATTGAGCGGTTCCATCTGCCATGGCACATGATCATCATGTTCTGTGACATGGTCCACGACGACATCACCCCGCGGACATGACGGTCGAGGGCAATGACCATCAAGATGAAGATGCTGTGTGCACTGGCATTCTATGACACAGGCTCATTCCAGAGGGTGACCAGTAATACAGTGGGCGTATGCCAGTCCTCCATGTCACGGGCCGTGATGGAGGTCATGAATGCCCTGCTGGACCATATGCATGCATGCAAACACACACACACACACACACACACACACACACACACACCCACCACCTTGCTCAATGACTGCGGATGACATATGGCAGATGAAGCAGGTGTTCTATGACATGCCCAATGTGATGGATGCAATAGACTGCACCAATATCACCATACTGGCACCGGCCGTGCAAGAGGAAGCATACAGGAACAGGAAGGGGTTTCCACAGCATGAACTGCCAGGTGGTGTGCGACACGCGTGGTATGTTCACCAACGTCTGTGCAAAGTACCCTGGTAAGTGCCATGACTCATTCATATTGGACACCTTGCACCTTAGTGGCATGCTCTGTGCAGGGTGCCTCGATGGCTGGCTGCTGGATGAGTATGAATGCATCACCCTGTAGGTGTGTACCCTGTAAAGCAGCATTATGACACACGTGTGACTCCATCCTTTGTCTTCCCTGCACAGAAGACAGTGGATACCTTCTGCAGTCATACCTGCTGATGCTTATCCTGGCACCCGCCACAGCTGCTGAGGAGGCCTACAACCATGCACATCGGATGACCAGGAACATCGTAGAGAGGACCATCGGCCTCCTGAAGATGCAATTCTGGTGTCTGGACCATACCGGGGAGTGGATGTTAATGCTGGCCCTGGGAAAGGCATGCAGTGTGTTCAAGGTCTGTGCCATGCTGCATAATATGGCCCTGCAACATAATGTGCCCATACTGGGGGCACCACAGCTGGACAGACCACTTGGGGATGTGGATGTGGTGGCTTGCCATGGCCAGGAGACAGCTGGCAGATAAAAAGCATGAGCAGCACTCGTGCAGGGCACATTCCGGCAGTAGCCCATCCACCAGGGGAGGCACAGGCCTTGCGAGGTATACAGAGGAGGCACAGTCCTTGCGAGGTGTGCAGCAGTGTGGTGCCATGGGAGTGGGTGCATCTGCCACGCATGTGCATACATGTCAGGTCCCACCATGGGTGATGTGGCATAGTGCCATGTGTGCAGTGTATGGGTTGGGGTGGGTGTGTGATTGGTTCTCGGCTGGCGCACCGGTGGTGAGGGACACGGGTCACTGCATCACCAGCGCGGCCATGGTGCCAGCCATTCCATTTGGGGCGTGCGATCAGTGGAGCGGCATGCAGTGCCATATGGTTCCAGCGAATGCCCGTGCATTCCCGTACCTCTCCATCCAACCGCCTGCCCATGCCCTGCTGTTTGGCTGTGAGCAGCACAGTGTGAACGGCAATGGCCTGCATGCAGTGGTGGTGGTGTTCCCTGTGCATGGAGAGGGGAATGTTGTGCACAGTGGCCGTGCAGTCTGTTTGTGTCGGTTGGGTGCCAGACTACTGTGTGCATGATGGAGTGTGAGCACCGTCCCGGTGCCATGCTGCATTCTCATTGGGGACCCACCGGTGCTGTTCATCGCTAAGTGTTCATGGGGGTCAGTTCTTCCCTGTTAAGGGAGTTGGCACAGTGCATCAGTGGGGGGTGTCTGTTGGTGCTGTGCATCAGTGGTGGGGCGTGTGTTGGTGCTGTACATCTGTGGGGGGCCCGTGTTGGTGCTGTACCTCTGCATGTTGGGGCTGTGTCTGGAGCTGTGCTTCATTACTGGGACAGCTGGCTGCTGGCAGCCAGGCAGAGGTCCAATCTCTGGGTGGGTGCCTGTTGTCTGCTGTTGCCACAGGAATGCCTTCCGCTGGGTGTACGGTCTGTCTGAGGATCAGCCGTGTCCGCCTCATCAGCGGTACCATGTTCCCCCACATGTCCAGCAATGTTGCCCTTGGTGCCCTGGTCCTCTGACCCTACACAGTGTGTGTCCATGGCAAGTTCGCAGGACAGTGCTGCATTTTGTGTGTCACCCAACATTGTGCTGTTTGTGTCATCCAGCTGTGTCCCTGGGGTGCACTGCGGGCTGTCCCCGCTGGTGGCCTGCTGTGTGTGGCACCACCTGACATTGACTCATGTGTGGTGTGTTGCATCCCACAGTGTTGTGAACTCGCCACTCAAGGGTGTCTGCAATGCGGCCCATGCTTTGCATGCCATTCACCTGTGTTCAGGGCTAGCAGCACGTTGGTATTGCAGCGCTGTTCCATCAGCCGGTCCACCTCAAGCTGGCGCAGCTCCAGGTATCTGTCCACCATGGTGGCCTGCATGCGCTCCATGCATCTACTTTCCGGCACACGCCACAACAGACCTTCGCTGGGACTGTCCTCATCAACTGGGCATTCACGGCTGGTGGGGGCTCTGCCGTCTGGCATTGGTCATCCACGCACCAGTTACTGTGGTCTGTCACTGACCACATCATGCTCCTGACATGCCTGGCAACCGGGTGCCTGTTGCTGTTGCTCCCTCTGCCACAGTCAGTGGCAGTCATCTTTGACCCCTCTTTGGCCGCATCAGGGATGCTGTCATCCTCTGGGGGAGAGGGGCATGTTAGCTGAGCTGGGCATGGCCAATGTTGTGGTGCTCACAGGACTGCATGTGGAACTGTTACATACCATTTCCAGGTCCGGCCTGCCTGGCATCCTATTCTGCTGGCACCGTTGCTGCAGTGTCCCAGCTGTGTGGCTGTGGTGCCAATGTACCATGTGGCTAGCTGGACAGGGTTGTGAGGAGGGAACAGAGTGCAGTTAGTACATGCCTGTGGGCACTGCACAAGGGTTCATGTGCCTGACATCCACCTACGTACCCTCCAGGGTGTCCACACCATCCACCTCACCGACATCCATTAGTGTGTCCACCACCATCAGCTCCACCAGTGTGAGCTGGCTGTCCTCACTGGGGGGGGAGCCGTCACTGGTGCCCTGGCATGCCGCTGATTACGATGCAATCTTCCTCTTGACCAATGCACGCAAGTCACACCATTTCTGCTTAATGGCCTCGAGGGTTCATGCCTGCAGTCCAGCGGCACTGATACCACTTTGGATATCCAGCCACAATGTTGCCTTCACCTCAGCTGGTGTGGTCAGTGCCTGTGACCTAGTGCAGCTCCCAGTAATGCGTCCTGATGTCCACTACCATGGATGCCACCTGGCCCCCCAAGAAGTTCGGGGCATGAGGATGGGCACCCACATGCGTCCTTACATGGACACGGCTGGCCAATCTGACTGTCCTCCTTTTCTGGCCACTCTGTGGCCTGCAGTTGCACTTCCCACCACTTTCATTCTCCGGCCATTACCTCTGCTGTCATTTCCTGCATGCTATTCACTTCCATGCTGCTGCATGGGGTGGGGAGCACATCCATATATGGTGGGGTCAAGGGGCGGTACCGCATATCTGTGGCACACCTCCATGCGCTACACGGCCAGCAATGGCATGCCCCCTGTGTCCACACAGTGTGCCTGGCAGTTTGTGCATGTGGCGTTACAGGTGTGCCTTGCACACCGCATAGCTACATGCTGCAGTTACGTCGATTTCATGCATAATTCCCGCACCTTCGTGCATAGGCCCCAATATCCTTTAATATTTTCACGCAGTCCTAAGTTTGAATATCTGCACTCTCCTACTTGATGTTGTGTGTGGTCTGTCTTAAGGCAGCTTTACATGCATGTTACCCCTCTTGGAACAAAAGATACAGAGGCACCATTCTCTGGGCATCTACCTTCTTTGTCACTCCCTCCCTGCACTAAATCTTGGAAGGGAGCACCCTGGTACAGAGGGAGATATGAGTGGGTGGGGCACCAGAAACCATGACAGAAGTGCCAGTGAATAAAAGAGCCATCAACTGTCCAACATTCTGCTCTGTTGAGTTGTCTCTGAGGAGTCTATGTGTGTTAACCAAGGTCCCTAGATGTCAAGTGTACTTGTGTCCATTTACCCTGGCTTTCCATGAGAACCTAATGCAGGAGGCAAATCTAGTCATGCCCACTATACGCTCCATTGTTGAGGGGGTTCTGCCTGCCATCATTTCATTAGGATCTGCCTCTTTACTTCCATAGCTATACGGTGCAGTGGAAGTTTAATGGACCTGGTTCCTCCTAGAATTTGAAAGGGGTCCCAAAGAATCCATAATTCTCGAGAAAGAGGAAGGTTATGCTATGTTACCTCTCTAATCTTCTTAATGTCCAACCAAAAGGCCTGCATGTGAGGACACTGCCACAGTATGTGGGTTATATCTCCAGGGGAGTGGTGACACCTCCTGCAGTCACTGGGCATCTGGATTCTTGGCATGTGATGGTCCAGTATCTTCTTGTATAATTGTTGCCTTCTCTCCCTTAGTTCATGGCACGATGCAGAGAATCATGTTAACCATCTCAGACTTCCTCAGTTTATAAATTTGGTTGAACCATCACTCCCATAGCATGTCTGATCTGAAGGAATCTCAAGTGGTCAGACAGGCAGGTTAAACTCCTCCCTGATCTGTGCAAAGGACTTCCATGTCCTGTTGCAGCCTGTTACCAAGTAACTGAGGTTCCAGATGCCCTTGGCCTGCCTTCCTGTCCAGTTTAGTACTTCTCTCCCTTGGGGTTGTTCCATAATGATTCTAAATGTCTTAGTGGCGTATCCTGCCATCTATTCAGTTTCATCAACTCCCCCTATGCCCCGCTGGAGTATCTTACCATGAATCCTATTTGTTGGCATGTCGGCAATGGACCCGGGAGGGCCAAACTCATAGGTGTGGGTCCAAACAGAGCCTGCTCCACCTGGGCCTAAAGTGGGGTGCTCAGGGGATCACCCTGCTAATCCTCTCAGTACAGGTGGCTTTATACGCCACCATACCCAATGCTGCACTTTTCAGCCTCTCCCCACCCTTCCTACATTCCTTCTCCCCCCTCCCCTCTTCCCTCTCCCTATGACTCTGGCACTTCTTATCTGTTGTCTATTTTCTCTGACAAATGCCGCTGGCTGCCTTGCTTCCTTGCTTACAATGCTACCCTTGAATTGTATTAATCTGTACTCTGTTTGCAATGTCCACTTTGTTGTAATGTCTGTCTTGATGTTCTCATAATTTGTATTTCTCCAATGTGGAACCTTTGTAAAAGAGCCATGGCTCAAAAGTATTTGTAATCCTAGACTTGTTAAATAATTAAATAAATAAATGGTCTCATACAAACCCACCAATTGCTACATTACACCTACTGCCTCCCCCTCTCACCAAAAAGGGAAAGTTTCAACTCCTAAAGCTCCTTCTAGATGCCCTTAAGCAATTACTCCTTATACTGTTACTATGTTCGGGAAATGTGGAGCTCAACCCGGGTCCCCCTTCACGCGCCTTGGCTCCCTCT
Source organism: Neoceratodus forsteri (assembly GCA_016271365.2). Lineage (NCBI taxonomy): Eukaryota > Metazoa > Chordata > Ceratodontiformes > Ceratodontidae > Neoceratodus > Neoceratodus forsteri. Next base: position 1,115,753,286 of record CM028131.1, read on the forward strand.
AATCTAGAGCAGCTAAAAGGTATGACCTTCCTGCATATAAATGCCTGTAGTCTGTTATGAAAACTGGACTCTGTCCAAGTCTGGATCTCTCACACAATGCCAGACATACTAACAGTATCCAAAACCTGGTTAAGAAGTTCCACCCCTCACCATGAAATTAACTTTCCCACCTATAATGTGTACCGGGCTGATAGATCTTCCTGTGGGGGGGGGGTCGCAATCTATGTGAGAGACAAGTTCTCGGTAACCCTGATTGACTACCTCTACTCCAAAAGAATTTGAAAGTATCTCTATAAAAGTTATATTACCATCCTCTGAATCCAAATGTATCACTGGCTGCTACAGACCTCCTTTAGGGGGGCTTGAGCTATTGAGCTATCTACGTAAACTTGCAGATACACAGCCTGGTGAGGTAATTATCATGGGAAATTTAAATCTGGATTGGCACCTCCAACTGTTCTAAATCTCTAAAGGATTTGTGAGGAGTATGGGCTTTCCCCAACTCATAATGGAGACCACCTGCCCCAACCACAAAAATCCTGCCAATAGTACTGTTCTTGATTTAACACTAATAAATAAGCCGCATTTCTTCAGCCACACTGGTGTATTCTTTAATGATATAAGTGACCACATCATCATAGCTTGTGTAAGGTCCACTCCCATACAGTACCTTTATCCACCTCTACATACATATTAAAAAGAAATCGTTGGAACTGCAACAGCAATGGTTTCCTTGCGGACCTAAGTAATACCAGATGGCAGGACTTCTATCTGGCTACCTCTGTGGCCACAGCCTAGGAGTTGTTCCAAAAGCTTTTATTAAAAGTTATAGATAAACATGCTCCCCTGTCAAAAATCCATACTAAGAAAAGGTCATGCCCCTGGTTTACTGCTGACCTAAAATCAGCGTTACGCAGCAGGGATGCCTTCTGGAAAAAGGGCACATAAAACTAAGAACCCAGCAGACTGGGTTGCATTCAGAAGGTTGAGGAATCAGTGTACAAAACTAATTAGGGCTGCAAAAGGCAATTATTTCCAATCACAGCTAGTCTCTTACACTAACAGCTTCACCAAGTTTTGGAAAATGTTGAGGGAAATAGAAGGGCATCGTCCGGCTAACTCACTCCCTGCCAAGATTAGTACTGGTGGCACTAGTACCTCAAATAAACAATGCATACTAGACCTACTAAATAACCACTTCGCTACAGCTGGACTTGCCTTTGACACATCCACTGCTGGTAAACTTCTCTCCCACATCAATAACCCTAGCTCTGTATGTCCCCCTACAAAGGCTCCTGCTCACGAGACAAAATTCTTCTTCAGTCATGTCACCTTCAAGCAAGTTGAAGACCTTCTTCTGGGCCTAGACATCAAAAAAAGTGCAGGAGCAGATAAATTAGAACCAATGGGTTACGATGCATTGACTGGACCCATTACACATCTTTTTAGCATGTCCCTCACCCATGGTGAGCTTCCTACTATGTGGAAAATAACGCATGTAGTCCCTCTCTTTAAGTCTGGCGATCCATGTGACTTACATAATTTTACAACATTACAGACCCATATCTCTCCTTCCCATCCTATCCAAACTCCTTGAAAAATCTCGTCAATACGCAGATCAGAAACTATTTAGACTCACTTGACATGCTTAACCCAATTCCGTCTGATTTCAGAAAAAAAAAAAAACAGCATATCTTCCTTAGCCAAAGTAACAAACGATTGGCACTTGACTCTAAACGTCACGTGAGCACCTTATTCCTCGACCTAAGCAAGGCTGCTGACCATATTGCAAGGTATCGGCCTAGACGTCACTGCTGTCAGATGGTTTACATGTTACCTGACAGGTAGGCAACAGCAAATCAAGGCTCCAGGGGACTTGTTACCACTGAAAACACTATTAGGAGCATTACTATTGTGATTTATCAACAAAATCAATGCAGGTATCAACCAAGCAAGTGTTCACTTATTTGCTGATGATACTGTCCTCTATGTTGCCAGGCCCTCCCGTGAACTCACCTGCAGTGCACTGTAGCAAAAATTCAACCTATTACAGCATAATCTCTTGAACTCTTGCTGAATGCAAAGAAAACAAAAGCTATGATATCTTCCCCTAAGCTTTATTCAGTCAGTTCTCCCTTGTCGGGAGCCCTGTAGCAATTAATGTCCCTCCTGGGGGAGCCAATCGAACTAGAAGACAAATTCAAGTATTTAGGATTCTGGATTGATCACAAACTCTTCTGTACAGTTCACATAGATGAACTGGCAAAAAAGTTAAAGCAAAGATTAGAACTGTTCTTCAAAATCAAACACCTACTATCCCAGGAAGCTAAGTGGAGATTAATGCAATCCACATTACTCCCCCTCCTGGACTATGCCGACCTCCTGTATAGTCGTGGCCCAAGCACTGCATTGACCAAGCTTGACACCCTGTACAACAGAGCTCTAAGATTCATTACAGGTGCTCTGTACAGGACTCATTACTACTTCCTTCATGCTCTTCTTGGCTGGCAGTCCCTGAAAACTAGGAAACTTAAAAATGCGTTAATTTGGACCTATAGAGCCCTAACTGGCAAGCTCCCGCAATACATATCTAGCCTTCTAACCAGTACCCCTGGAAGTTATTCTCTCAGGAGACACTCCTACGTCTCACTCAACATCCCTAGAGTTAGAATGCGCTTTGGGTTATCATCCATAAGCCATGCTGTACCAGCCCTATGGAACAACCTTCAAAAGACCCCTGAAGCTTTGAACTTTTGTTAAATTGTCAACCTTCAAAACCTTACTCAGACTACACATCAGGGACACCTGCAACTGCTACACTTCCACTAGTTCTCCAGCTGCATGTGCTTAGCATGCCTCACTCTGTCCCTGTCCATCCACTCTCTAACAAACCTTAAAGATCTTCTTCACACTACACCAGTTCTTTTCTTTTTTCATTTCTTTGTTGGGGTCTCTACCTATATTCTTACTCCGTATGGTGATCGCACTTTATACCAAAGTGAAATGTACACGTCCTATGTTGCACTTGGGCACTATATGCCATATTTAGATATCAATGTATTGTAAACATAAACTATGTGATCATTGTGTATACCGATGGTGTATTGTTGTTTTTTGTTTACCCTTAAGACCTTGTGTGGTGATCCAATCCAGCTGAATGCTGACCACGAAGATCACCGATCTCAGCTGCACACTCAGCATCACCTCAAGCAGGTGGACTGGCGAGACAATGCTGTGGTTCGAATGGGGGTGGGTGCATGGAGGCACCCAGTAAGGAGACGCAGAAGATAATCTATAAGTTTGATGCCTGGTGGGCTTTATTCATACCACAGGGAAAGGTAGACATGGTCACAAGGGAAGAGGGGAACCAAACCACACAAGAACAGCAAGTAACACTCTATACCAACTCTAAGAGGTGCACCTCGGCCTAAGGCCACTACCTATTATACTCTATGCTAAACTTTCTCTAAACAGTCTAATGAACAAATTCAAACATCTATTACTCTATAATGAGATGAGACAATCATTGCAGTGAACAATGGCTACCAGTGCAAATCCCAAAAGATCGGGTGGTGTAACCACCTCTAAGAGTTCATAAGGTTAAAGGAAGTCCAAACTTTTTGTGTGCACATATGAAGAATGGAGTAGCAACGAGGTAAAAGGGAAAACGGGGTTCCTGCTTGGCACCAAGCTACACCAGCACTAAAACCTAGGAGAGGTTGGGGGGGTAGGAAAGATTTTTTAAACAGACCCTGATTCTTCAGCCCACCCACTCTCCAGGGCTGCTGGAATACTCTAGCACAAGAGAATGGGGCTCTGTAGAACTCTTCCCGGCACAAACCCTTGACCAGGGCTGCCAAGGATGAAGGAACAAAGACTTTGTGTGGAATCCACTTGAAAGGATTGCCAAGGGTGAGGATCCGCTGCAATTTCCTCGGCACCAACCCTCAACCAGGGCTGCCAAGGATGAAGGAACAAGTGCTTGGCATCGAATCCACTTGCAAGGATTGCCAAGGATGAAGATCTGCTGCAGTTTCCCTGGCACAAACCCTCGACCAGGGCTGCCAAGGACGGAGGCATGTTGAAGCTTCTTTGGCGAAAGATCCACAGGAGGACCACCAAGATCCAGTTGAATCCCAGTAGACAACACGGTGCAAGCAGGGCAAGACAAGCAGGAGGAGTAAGATGCAGGACGAAGATCAGAATCTTGTACTGTCCAGAACCAGACAAAACAAACTGGCAGATGCGGATACACACTGGCCACATCGGACTCGACTATCAGCGAATGACTGGGAGTGATGGACAAGGCTTCTTTCAGGATGTTCCACTTCTAGGCTGACCATACCACAAGGAAACCAGGAGCTGGCAGCAGTGGATCACATTTGGTTACATTGACTTCAACCAATGGCGGACAACAGGGAAGGGTATTGCTGTGAAGTTCTCTGCTGGCTGAAGACTGCTTTGGTGAAGAATCAGCTGTGAACAACCCCACCAGGGGTGTTGCGGCAGAAGATTGAGTCCATATACTTTGCACTAAGAACACTGGTAATTCCACCTTGCACTACACCATGGTTTTCAATGGTTTCTGGGGCAATTGTTCATTGCAGAGGCAATTTGCCTGGAGCAGGGGCAAATTGCTGAAATCCGGGGCAATCCATCGGAGTCTGAAGCAGTTGTTTGAAGCAGGGGCAAATAACCACAATCCTAGTATAATACAGTCTCGGTACTTTGCAATCCACACAATATTTCAGATACTAAACGATTCACAGTTCATCAGCTGACAGTTATTAAATGGCAGTTCTGTGCCAAGCACCCCTTTTCTGACCCTGAAGCCTGAAGGATGGCTGCTTCGAGAAAAAAAATAACAAATCGGAGCATCATTCATTTTAAAAATACTCCTACACCAGTACTGCACATTTAAATCTTTGCTTTGATTCATAACCGGCAGTACTTTCCTCTAAGGAGTTCACTGAAAGCTAGAACATTCATCATTTTTCACTAGCAAATGGAAGGAATACTTTAAAATTTATGGGGGCATGTATGTATGTATGGCAGAATCAGTCAGTGTGTAAGCAATAATACCCAACAGGGTGGGCGGTATTGTGCTATACCGGACCTACAGGGCGTAATGAGGCCCGACGCGCAGGCGGAGGGCTTATAGCCCTGGAAGGTCCGTATAGCACAATACCGCCCACCCTGTTGGGTATTATTGCGCTAGAAAATGGGCACTGTAAAAAAATAAGTTTAATAAAACTGCTAATAAAATAGTAGTTTCATGTAAGTTTGAAATAAAATAGTTCCTCCACCTGGATCAGAATGACTAGAAAGCACCCTCCCCAACCTGTTAGGATGAGGCACCTTTGCTTTTCTATTCGATTTTTTTGTTTAATTTTTGTTCATGCCCCATCGCCACTGGCAACAGAAGTTTGTTTTTGTAAGTGGCAGCTGTTGCTGAAGGATAGAGAGAGATAGAGGCTATCAGCACAAGTGGCAGATCACTGTTTGTGAGACAGGTGAGACGGGGGAAGTTATTCCGGTTTCAAAAAAAAAAAAAAATGGAAGTAATTTCATCTTGTGCTGAGATGTGCGGGGAAATTTGCATTTTTTTTCTGTTGCTCAGCTGATGGTTTGTGTGGACCAAGGAGATAAATGAAAAAGCAACGTACCTTAGTGGCATGAGAGGAGCACAGAGTGAGGCGCGGAGGCAGCACCGATCTATTTAGCTGCCCAGACATGCGGCGTCAATCCCGGAAAGGTGCCAGTACTACAGCAGCTGGTTTTTGAGGGGCCGGTAGTCGCGGGGAAATGGGTCTGTCCGCATCACTTACTCAGACTGTTATGCTTTTGGAAAACGTTTTGTAAGTGTGTGTGTGTATGTCCCTGTGTTCCTGAACCTCAACTCACACCCCCCCCCCACGATGACCTGCAGAGATGAAATACAGTTTTAAGTCCTCCAGAAATCTGTTTTGGATGTATTTTATTTTGTTCCTCAGTGTAGAGCAAAATAAGAGAGATACTCTGAATTACAGAAAGATCCAGGAGTAGTTTTGTAACTGTGGGGTCAGCGGTCATTAGACTAATTGGGGCTGATTTGTGACATTATCATGTGGAGGGCAGTTCGTTTTGGCAGGACAAACAGTGCGCGATCAGAATCTACACTCTGAGGAAAACATTTTTTTTATTTAAAAAACAAACAGCATTGTGTTTATGTTGGCTTTAGTGTTCTAGCCGAGCGAGGAGAACAATGAAGGTGAGCTAACCTGTGGCGGAGCTGCGCTGAGCTCCCAACATGCCAGTGCTACTACTTTCAAGTAGAAAAAGCTGTTTAGAGTGAAAAACTAAAGAGAACTGTGTAAACAAACAAAAAAAATGTAACCCCTCGGTCGGTAGTACCGAGTGCGGTTGAGGGAGCAAGTCAGTGACAGAAGGCAGAAGCAGGAATTGAGGGTAGAGGCTGCTGCAGATGTGTGAAAGGAGATGGGATTGTAAGGTGGGAGTTGCGATGCTGGCTATCGGCACCTGTGAGAGCGGGCGTGGGATCGTAAGTTGGGAGTTGTGTCTGCGCCAGAGTCGGGTCTCCGTATAAAAAAATAAATACATTTTTTGTATGTGCTTGTTCAGATATAGGTGGAGTGGGTGTGTGTCTCACGGGGGAAGGGGAGCGTCATTGCTTGGTCGCCAGTTAGCGGGAGAAAAACATGGCGGCTGCTTTTTTTGAACATTCTGGGTGCCCAAGACTATGGCATGTAATGGGGCACCCCGAATGGGAACTTGTTTTTATATGGGCTCTATTGAAAAATACCCGCCCGGCTAGATCTGTGTCCTAGCCAATCAGAAAGTTAGGATTCTTTTAGCCATTTTCTAAAAATATCTAACTGCTAACCTAGGTTGCTTTTATTCCAATGTGGGCTCTAACTAACCTAGCCTAGGGGTTTGTTTATATCTGTTCCGTTCCCAAAAGGCTTTAACCTAAATAGCCCAAAGGAAGCAAATCTCAAATCCCAGGTTCAGGACGTTGCTCGGGACATGCGGGACTGCATAAACGAAAAAAAAGGGGGGGGGGTTACAAAATACAAATATAAATACACATACAAAGGCACATGGGTGGCCAGCCCATGTAAACGTACACATAAGATAACAATACAATAGACATAAAACATGAGGGTACCCTTTTTTGTGCAGACCCGTTTATATACCAAACAGGACCCTTCCACACTCCCATGCTCTCTTCCACTCCACAGCCAGCCCGAAACTGCCTACCAAAAATGGCTCCTTCCTTCAAAAAATGCTCGGGGCTCCTATTCTAGAACCCGGAGCCCGTGCCTTCCAACTAACTGGGGCACCACGCGCAGACCAAGGACAGCAGCCCTGCGCATGGGTGCCCATTGTCTCAGCCGCTTGCTGCTTGCTTCTGGGGGGAAGGGGGTGATTCTAACAGAACAGCAGCGCGGAGGCAAAGGAAAACAAACCCCTTATTTTTTTTAATAAAAAGATACAATTCTGGGGAGAAAGTACACACACACACACTCACAAACACAGGGGACCCTTTTCTTTTCTGTGGTGCCCCATACTTTGGGGCATTACATTTGTATTATCTGTTGCTACAGTATGTTCGCTGACCAGGCCCACTTTGTAAAGGAGTTTCACTCAATGGTGTTTCACCTGGTTAAATAAAGATTGATAGATAGATGGATATATAGATTGATTTTCCAGCCAGGCTAGTGCTTGCCTGGCTCCATTGGAGGTGTTGTATGCCCACAGCCACGGGAGGTTCCATCCCCCTGTAACTGGAGGTAGCCACAGAATCATTTTGCTGATCCTTGAGATTTTATACCCCATAAGAGAGTAGAGATCAGCCTATCCATCTTGCTCCATTGCTTAGGGGATAGCAGAAAGAAGAGGGATGTTGTTTAGATAATAGATCATTTTGGGAAGTGCCATCATCTTGAATGCAGCAATCTTCCCTGGCAGTCATAAGGTCAACTTTTGCCATCGATTAGTGTCTTGGGAGAGTTTGGAGAGCATGGGGTTAGATTAGCTGAAGCTAGATCCTGCCATTTAGGGGTAAAGGTCATGCCTACAGTAGGTATCAGATACCTTGTGGTGCTGATGACAACATTAAGTCCCCTACTTTTTTTTTTTTTTTTAATTCTTTGTTAACTGGGTAAGGCCCACCAGACATAAGTGCCTGTTTTCAAGAGGGGACCTGGGAGCACTAGGGAGGTTAAATGACTTGCTCAGAGTTATACAGTATGCAAATGAAGGTTTTGAGAATTAAACCCAGGTCTAGCAGATGTATCAAGGTCATTCAAAGCTTGTTACTCTAAGCTCTAGGCTGTGCTGCCAAGCTTGGGCATTATAAGGGTTACACCCCATTAGCGGTAGGAACTCTATTTTGGACCAGTTATCTTCAGGCCTGACAGTTTCCCCAAGTCCTCCAGGATTTCTAATGACTTTGGCAAGGAGCTCTTCACTTGTAATATGCAAGGAGCAGATTATCTGTGTAAAGCAGTCTTGGGAACCGTGTTACTCAGGTCCATGCCTTTGATTATCCCTTCTTGTCATAGTCTGGCCCATAGCTATCAGGAAAAATCAGTGGAGAAAGGGGGCATCCCTGCCTCGTACTTCAGTGGAGTGAGAAAGCAGAGGACAGGAAACCATAGGTTAGGACCATGGCTGTGAGTGAGATGTATGGAATTTTTATCCAGGCTATAAAGTACAGTTATATCACCACTGCCCTCATTGCTTCAAAAAGATAGTCCCACTCCACTGTGTCAAAGGCCTTCTGTGTTGATTGCAACAAGAGCTGCTGATGCCATCCCATGATGCACCTGATTGAGTATACTTACCAGAAAGTATGAGATTGTCAGCTTCTTGTCCCCCCTTCATAAATCCTGTCTGAGATTTGTGAATGAAGAGTGGTAGAGCTTGCTCAAGCCTAGTGCCCATCACTTTCACCAGGATCTTGAACATTTAAAAGACAAATGAGGTGGTAGCTAGCACACAATGCTCTGTCCTTCTGAGGTTTCAGGAGGACAGTGATGACAGCATCTTGCATTGAGGGGGAAGTGGCCCTACTGATGTGCCTTTTGGGAAAGTTGGACCAGTTGAGGTGAGAGACAGTACTGAAAACCGAGTAGAATTCCTTGCTAAGCCCGTCTGATGTGGGGCTTTCCCTTTCGCTAACATTTGAATGGTCTGAGAAATTTCCTATGTGGAGATGGGTCTTTCCATCTGAAGTGCCATATCTGGGGGTATCTGGGGTAGCTCTGCCCCTTGTAGGAACTGATGTACGACCTCTGTGTGTGTGTGTGGGGAGGGGGGGCCCTGAGAGGAGCACAGGCACTCAGAAAATTCTTGGAATGTAGTGTTTATGTGACTGGGGTTGGCAGACAAAGAACCATCCTGCATTCTGATATGTTGGATTTGTGCCTCACGCTGCTTCTTTTTTAGTCGGCAGACTAGAAGCTAGCTCGCTTTCTTGCCTCGTTCCCAGTACTACTGCTTCAGAAAGAAGATGGCCCTTTTAGCTTTTGAGAGTGTATGTTTTTTAACTCATATTTTAACAGGATTAGTGTCCAAATCTCCTGTTCCAAACTACAGTCTTTGGCATAATACTGCTCCTGACCCTGGGGATATGGGAACCTCAAGAGTGAAGCTCGAGAGGTTCCCATATCCCCAGAACCTGGAGATGCTATTACTCCCTTGGAATACACACTACACTAGCTGTTATTTTTTTGTAATATATGGATCCAATATGGATCCAAGAAGTTGTAAGTATTTAGGAAAATGTGCTGCAGTTCTGCTGTGTGTATGCTAGTGGAGCTGTAGTGAAGTGTTCATGGTTGCCAGGCAGTTGCTATGAACAGCCACAATGTCCACATGCTTCTAAAGGTCCCAGCATGTGTTTTGATTGGTTGTTGCTATTTCTCTTGAATAATTATGTAGGGAAAATGGCGGCATGTTTAAGTGAGGAGGTGAAATAGGAGCTGTGTTCCTGCATTACTGGCATGGGTTCTTTTTTTTCCCCCCAAAGTTAATAAAGAAAATTTTGGAGGGGCTCGATAGAGTAACATGTGGATTCGTTGAGCAGCCGGGACCTGGACTGAAAAAGAGATGGCAGGTTATGAATTTGTGGCTGTGTGTGACAGAACATTTAGGAAAGAAGTTTGATTTAAAAAAAAAAAAACACAAACAAAAAAAGATATTGATTGATAATCTGGGGTCGTTATGTGTTTTAAGCTATTTCTGGATCATTTGGTATGTTTGTTTTTGGTGAGTGGCGAGTCGGCGACTGGTATAGTTGGCGGTTACACTGAAAACTGACTGCTGCTCTGCACAAGGCACTGCTGCACCTGCGCTCATTTCTTTGTGATAATACTACCGTTCAGAGCACCGAACAATAGTATGATGGGCTCTGAACGATAGTATTATCACTTTTCATCTATGGTATTATCACTTCTGACCCGATGGTATGCCATTTTTTGTATACTTTAGTATTACAAAGGCTTATCCAAGCCGGCCCGGTGGTGCTGAGGGTTGAGGCGCTGGACACCACACCTCGCGCTACGCCGGCGACCCAAGTTCGGGAACGGACTCGGGTGGCTGGGGGTCGGCAGGGGAGAGGGAGGATCAAGCGTCCCAACGGATGCTCTCCTCCCTCAGGGGTGGGAACCAAGAACACACTCGCGTTCTGCATCCCCTTCGTAGCTGGTGGAAGCACCGACAATTGAAGGGGATGGAGGCGGCTCCGTTCGTCGGAGCTGGGGAGGGGGGACGTTGACGCAGCATGAGAGGTCTGGCGTGCATCAGCACGCCACCTACTCAGGACGTACGTCCTAGCGCTCAACGTCCCTGAGGGTAGGGGGAAAAACATGGAGAAAACGAAAATACCTCCCGGCAGCCTAGATGATAGCCTCTCCGGTACCATCCGGACCACCAAAAGAGGGACAGACCCCAATGTGCAGGAGGGGAAAAGAGGAGGCACTCTAGGGGCAGATCCCACCGAAGGTGGAATGGGGGGGTTGAGAGGAAGGAAGGAGAGGTGTCCAGGAGCAGGCAAGGAGGGATAAAAAAGAAAATAAAAAAAAATAAAAAAACCAAAAACAAAGGCTTATCCATATATTACAGTATATTAATAAATGCCTAGTTCTAACACATCCTAGTCAGTACCTGGTGGAGTTTGTTGGCATATTATAGGTCAGCAGTGCACCAGAAGCTGCCTTTCACATCCCCCACAATGCGTCTGACTGCCCCTGCCCCACTCATCCCCCCTGCTGGGAACCCTGTCCCCATTCTCCTACCCATATAAAACCCTCAAGTGTAATAACCCAACCCTCCCCCCCCTTCCTCTTTTGATTAGTTGTCTTCCCTCATAATATTGATCAGCGGCCAAATCACCTCAGCTGACTGAAATTACTGTGAAAAAGAGATACAAAATGCTAACACAAGAGGCAGTACCTTTTGGTCTCCAAAGTTGAGATCATGCTTCAGCCTGGGGGGGCCGGTTGTATTGGGTGTCAAACTTGGCCTGATAACAGGAGGGCAAAAGAGAACTAGCATAAGGGAAGACAGACATTGAACTATTGAGTCCAACTCACATTCATATAATCAGTTCAGAAGTCCCTTCTCCTACTCGGCAGATGACATTCAGAATGGTTGGTGTCATCTCTGCCTTCAGGTCCCTTGGTAACTTGTTAGGGAGCTTCTGCTCCCAAGAGGAGGTGCTTGATCCAGGGGATGAGTGCCTGAATACTTGGCTTCTACTTTGGCATCTGGACTGAGGTGACTGGTTCTATTGTTCCTTTTGTCTTTTCCAGGCTCTTTGACGTTCCTGCTTGGGTCTTAATGTCTGCCATTGCCCTTTCATTCCAGGCTGGTCTGTTCAGTTGCTGCTCAGTGGGCCTCCCAGATGGTTCTGATTTCCTTGGTCCTCTGGAGCAGTTTGAGTATGCCAATTACCTTTGCAGCCCAATCCTTTTCTCACTATTTGCTTCATAAAGCAGCTGCCTCCTGAGATGACTGGAAAGAGTGCCACGTTTGTGCCCACAGACTCTGCAGGGTTGCTGGATATATGAAGGAGTGGGGATTTCAGTTGGGCTAGTTCTTTTTTCACCGTGGTGTAGGCCTTGTGTTATTCAGCCTGGTCTCATGAGAAGTCCTGTAACAGGTACAGTATTTCCATTCCAGTACAGGGGGCCCTTCTCCTGCACCAATCTTAGGATGAAGTCTTTCACTCTATATCTCAAAAAGTAAGCAGGGGTCAGGTGCAGGGGTGCATGTCTACTTGGTCTTCCTGCCAAAGATCTGTGAGACTGCTCCATCTCCAGAGGATAGTCCCAATAGTGTTCAAGTATGAGGGATTGGATGATTAAATTCGTGTCCTGTCCTTCTGAGCCCTCCGGTATAATCACAATTTGGATATTGTTTCAACAACCTCAATTTTCGAAGTCATTGACCTTGGCCCATAGCCGACTTATCTTCCTCTGGAGCTCTATTGTTTGATCCTCCTGGGCTGCTGTTTCCGGTTCGATCCACATGGCAAACAGCTTGTGTCAGATATCATGATCTGAGTCACCTCAACCCTTTGTTCCACATCAGATACTGACTTGCGGATGGCAGGGATATCATCGATCAGTGTTTTCAGATTCATTATGTTTGCTTGCACGCATGTGTAAGAAACATAGTGCCATCATCCGAGTTTTCGGAGGTGTGGCAGCCCTCTTCCAATTCAGGCAGTGTGTTTGCAGGCGCGGCCGTAGTTCTCCAATTCCTGCTGGAGCTGTCTATGACAGCTCCAAAATGCAGTGGAGTACAGTTGAAAGGGGAGCTACGCTTCAGTGATCAGCGATAAGATATCGCCCGCGCCCCCCTACACACACACACACACACAGCATACTGCGTGCTGCCCCCACGCACACACTGTACAGTCGGGGTGCCCAATCCCCATCGGCTGTGCTGCGCCCCAAAGTTTTTTCCATGCCACGCTGGATGCCTACCCAGCGTGGAGTCATCGATAGCCGACGGGGTGCCCAATCCCCATCGGCTCCACTGTCCCCCGAGAGGGTGCCACGCTGGAGCCCACCCCAGCGTGGCAACTGATGCTATAGCCGATGGGGATGCCCAATCCCCGCCGGCTCCACGCCTCCCCAACCAGCTATCTCTGTACACGCTGGGGCAAACGTCCTGGCCATCATCTTTGTATAAAAAACCTGCAAATTAAAACTGTCCCTCGCTCTCCCTGCCCCTCCCACAACCCGCACTCCACCCACTGCGCACCCTGCCTCCCACACCCTCTCACCCCATACTACTCTCCGACCTCGGCGCGACGATCTTCGTGGACTGGAACACGCCTGACTTTTCAAAGCCGACTCGAACTGAGGAAATGCCGGTAAGCTGTATAATGGGATAGATAGGGTTTTTTCAACTTTGTTGCATATCTCAGTCATTTTTTGGAATTTTTGCACCAAATGTTCAACATGGGGTTTTTGGGACCCTTTCTCATGAATGCTGCCACTGTAATGGCGTTATTCGGGCCCGAAGGGTGATTTCGCAGTCACTGTGCGAAATCATCTTTTGGGACTGATTAACAAAGCGACACTGCCAGTGTTCATAAGGTGGGCTCTCAAGAAGCCTATTTTGAAAATTTGGTGGAAAATTCCAAAATGACTGTTTTATTTGAGCGTTGCTATGCAAGAGTTCCCACGCACGTCAGAATTCGCAAATTTTCAATATTTTCACTCCAGATTTTCAACATTGCCATTTTACCACACCTCCTTATGAGAAGTACAGCCTTCATTTTCACATCTTGCCCAAAATGTGTTTCCACCCATGTAGCGCACAATGGCGCAGTCGGTAAAGTAAATCAATGTATGGGACACAGTAAGAAAATCACAGTGACACTGTTCATGAGCAGAGGTCTTAAAATTGCTATGTTGAAAATTTGGTGAAAAAATCCCAAAGTACTGTTTTACGAGCGTACGTTGCGCAGTTCCTACGCACGCTCGAAAGTTTGAAAATTTTCAATATTTTCAATCCAGATTTTCAACATTGCCATTTTATTACACTTCCTTATGAACAGTACAGTTGCCATTTTTCACATGTCACCCAAAATGTGTTTTCGCACATGTAGCGCACAATGGTGCAGTCAGTGTGCGAAAGCAATGTTTGGGATAGATTAAGAAAATCACAGTTACGCTGTTCATGAGCAGAGGTCTTAAAATGGCTATGTTGAAAATCTGGTGACAAAAGTCCGTAAAATGACTGTGTTATGAGTGAGCATTGTGCAGTTTCCACGCACCCTCGTAAGTTCATGACTTTGTAATATTTTCAGTCCAGATTTTCACCAGTTGCATTTTTCCACACTTCCTTATGAACAGTACAGCTGTCATTTTTCACAACATGGCCGAAATGTGTTTTCACACTTTCAGCACAGAGATGCGTGGTCGCTGTGGGAAATCATTGTTCGGGACAGATAAAGAAAATCACAGTGACACTGTTCATGATCAGAGGTCCCAAAATGCCTCTGTTGACAATCTGCTGTAAAAAATCCCCAAACTAATTACATTACGGGTGTGCATTGCACAGTTTCTATGCACGCTCGTGACTTCACCAGTATTTTTAATATTTTTACTGCAGATTTGCAACATTGCCATTTTTTACACCTCCCCATGAACAGTACAGCTGTCATTTTTACATCCTGTTCGGAATGTTTTTGCACCTGTGGTGCTAAATGCCGTAGTCGCTGTGCATAAGAAGCTTTCCGCTAACAAACTGATATTACCACTGTTCATGAGGTGGGGTCACAAAAAACCATGTTGAAAATTTGGAGTGAAAATACTAATGAATGCCTGAGGTATTAGGGTTTCCAACCATAACGCCCAACTCTGTAGAGAATGACAGGCATCAGGGATGTGACTTGGGATTCTTGCCTGTAATGCTCATACCATTCCACACCCTGCAGCCAGTGAGAGGCATCGAGGTATGCCTTGGACTCTTCGGCCCCAAAGTTCACCCCATTCTCCTATACTGCACCCATCTCACCGTATTTCCTGATGGAATGGGGTGCGCATAAGGGCCAAAGACCCCAAGGCACGCCAGACACTTGTCAGTGTCTGCAGGGTGGGGTGTGGTGAAATGGCGTGCCCATTATGCCTGATGACCCAAAGGCACACCCCAATGCCTGTCACTCTCTGCAGGGTGGTGGTGGGGTTGGCTTCAATTCAATACTTCACTGCCATTCCTATTATGCAGCTCTGTAATTTCTACACTACCACTGCCAATGCCAGCAAGCAAACATTCAGCATTGACAAATGCTTGCTTTTATTCCTGAGAGACCTGCTATTCTGACTGTAGCCTGAGGGTAAGGCACCACGGCCTGCACCGAAACGGTTGCCATTACTTGCTTGATCCTGTCAGAGATGCTCAGCTTAACCAGCAGATAACAAATAGGCTTTACAATTCATGGCGGTGCTTAAAATAAAAACACTGCCTGATTTAGCCCCCCAGCAAAGTGAAAAAATGGGTGCCACATGTATGGCAGAGTTTGCTGTGAAAATGGCACAGGTTTCTTCAGTTTAGTAAAAGAGAATGGCCTTCACGACATCCTTCTTCACCTTCACATCTGGCAGTATTTACAAGCAGGCTTGAAAATGTGTATGAGCAAGACTGGGGTAAGACTGCAGTTTACTTCTTAATTCCTGATCCATGTCAGGTTTAGAGCAACTTAAACTGGGGGAGGCTGGGAGTTGTGGGGGGAGGTAACAATATTGTTCTTAACAGGATCCAACATGTTAACTCTCTGGAAGCACATAAACTCATATGTAGCAAAGTGATGCTGATAGGTAAAGTTAGATATTGTTGCAAGTGGCAGTAGCTATAGGTATTTCTTATACAGGTTCACCCTTGGTATGACAGTTCTGCCACAGTCAATTCGGTATTAACTCATGTGGGACAAGTTATGGCCAGTAGCTGCTATGGTAAAATAAGAATCTCTCTAACATGAATCTTTAAGTTGTCCCAGTAAAGCTCAAAAGCTCTCTGTGCTGTATTAGCTGTCGGCACGGATTTGGATTCATCAAATACTGTACATTCCTCCTTCCATAGCTTAAAGGAAAGTGTCTGCTTAATCCTTTCTAAGAGAACAGTAATGCTGATTGATTTATGTATCTTTTTTGTGTACTGCTTTATTGTAAGTTTTTCTTGAAACTTAAGTAAAAATTTAAAAACAAATAAATGAAAACCTTGCGGTGGAGCTCAAGTTCTGTCCTAGCTACCAAATATTGTTATAGGACCTGGCGATGGCTGTAAGAGGTGGATTATAACAGATTTTTTTTCTGGGCTGTAGAGAGCTAAACTCCTAAATGGCCATCTTGGACAACGGCTCACTAGCACCCCCATTTTTTATAATTATATTATTGATCAATCAAAATCAGTAATATGGCTACTGAGATCACTCAGTGCTGTAAGAGCAGCCTCACTTACATACTTACTGTGTTCTAATAGTGGATGACTTTCTCAAATGGAAGGTGGTCCTAATGTGGGTCATCCGCAGCAGGGTCGATGTAGTCGAAACAGCCATTGAGATGGTCACAACAGCTCTAGACAGAGTGGTGGCAACTGTAGACCACACTTCTGCTGTTGTGGCAGGGCTGATTGGCTGCATGGGTCACATGAAGGACAGTAGCCACCTGCTGTCACAGGACCACAATATGCCATAGCTCACATAGACATTTGTTTGCCACCTCCCAGCTAGGACCAGCACATTGGACTGTTTGCTGCCTCCCAGTTGGGACTGCTCAGTTACATTTTTGTTGTCCTGTTGTTGTATGTCACATTATTTATTGTGTTTGTTGTATTTAACCATTTTTTGCCTTTGCTGGTGTGTTGTCTGTTTCTCTTTGCGCAACCATTTCCACTGGCATGGTCTGCTGTCTGTGCATTGGGAGGGGTATTTCTGTACCATATTCAGTGCATTCAAGACTTGCTGATAGGATAACAGTCTTCGGGTGGACACACATTTGGTGTTCTTACCCCCCACCACTAGACCACTGGGTATTGGACATGGCAGGTTATTGGGCATGTCAGAAAGAATTGATGAAAGTAGCCAAAGTACTTTGCAGTAGCATGAGGATGATGGGGTCTGTGTGTGAGCTCCGATTGTGAATGCGGCAATAACAGCAACAGTAAAGATCTACTTGGGATGCTGATCTTTGTGTATATTTAGTATTTACTATTACACCTCGTTTTCCTTCCACTAGAACACCAGATGTGTTTCCTGTAAAAAGATGCTAATGGGGATATATTAGGAGGATTGAGCAATATGAGGAGGGTGGCTGCGATATATGAGCCAGTCAGTATTGACCAGCAAAAGGGCCCAGAAAGGGGTAGTAGCACTCAAGCTAGATAAGGCCCTTAGATCAAATGTGATGCATCCGAGGGTGCTCACGGAGCTGGCAGCGGAACTGGCTGAACCCTTGGTAGGGCTATTTAGTAACTTGTTACAGAAAGGGATAGTTTCAAAGGACTGGGGGGTGGCAGATGTGGTTCTGTTCCATAACGTGGGGGATAAGGAGCAAGTGGAGAACTACAGACCTGTCAGTCTCACTTTAGTTGTAGGGAAACAGATGAAGTCACTGGTCAAGGAAGACCTAGTGGACTACCTGGAAAGCAGTGGTCTCCAGCATAGTAAATAGTATGGGTTCATGGAAGGGAGCTCTTATCAGACTAAGCTAATATTCTTTGATTGATTGATGAGGTCATTGGACAGGGAACTTTACTCTTTTTCAATTTCAGCAAAGCCCTTGACCCAGTGCCTTACAGGTGTTCGCTGAAAAAGATGGAGGATCTGGGGGTGGCAAGGGACATAGCAAGGTGGGTAGGAAGTTGGCTGAGGGGGAGGCAGCAGAGAGTCATGGTAAATGGGGTCACATGGGAAGAAAGGGAGGTTGCAAGTGGTGTGCCACAGGGATCTGTCTTGGGACCGGACGTCTTCAGTGTGTTCATCAGTGACACTGTAGAAGGAATACAGGACATTTTGCATCTCTCCACAGATGACACAAAGCTCTGTGGGAGGATGGACAGTGAGAAGGGAATTAGGAAGATACAGAATAATCTGCAAGAACCACAGGACAGAGTACTGGATGGGAGATGTTAAGCTGACCACTACAACTGAGGAAGGGGACTTAGGAGTCATCATTGGTGACACCCCCAAACAATTAAGCCAGTGCAGTAAGATCTTTAGTAAGGCCAATAGGATGTTGCGCTATATCAGGAGGGGTATTAACAGTAGATGAAAAGTAGTAATATGGCTAGCTAGCAAGCATGGAAGATGCTTGCTAACACAGCTCCCTGAGACAATGGTCTAAAACTTGCATTATTAGCTGAACATTTAATTTGGGGTCGCTCCCCTGGTGCTCTTTACTCCGCTGAACAAATGGCTTCAGGCAAATGAAAAAACAGGCAAGCTAAAAATCAGTTCGGGTCTCGCACGGCTTCAAGAAAAAGTGAGAGTGACTCATGCAGTTCAGGGCTTGCATCTCCGGGCGCTAGCATAGAAGAAGCGCAAGTAGAGGATAGCATGATGGAAATCACTAAATCGCTGGCGGGTGTACCAGACAAACTCCTGCAGATGCAGCGGGATATGAAGACTGGCTGTGCAGTTTAAACACTCAATTCACCCACCTCCAGTCGGTGATAACTAGCCTGACAGAAACCACTACCACCCATACCACGTAGATTTGCAAGCTGGAACGCAGAATCAGTGAAATGGAGGACTCATGTGGGGGTCTTGGCTGAAAGGAATGAGCTGATGTCGGTTATTGCTGAACTCCGGGAGCATCTAGATAACCAATGTAACCCCTAGATGGCGCTATCCCAGGGGCTACTACCCCTGCCTGATTTGCTACTAACAGGTTGAGGGGCCTGGATCCGATGGCGGGTGCCTCCACCCAGAGGTCAGGGTTTGCAATAGTTAAACTAACTTGGTCACAGCCCTCTGGGACACTGCAACCCCCCTTTCTTCCCACTAGTGGCCCACACAGTATATCAGAATTACCTTCACAGTATACACTTAGCCCCAGGTCTGGTTCAGGCACTGGGACCCCCTGTAAAATAAGAAGATACAGTGCAACAATCACAGTACAATACTTGAACATAGACAAATACCTCAGGCAGTATAACTTTGCTGAAACAAGCAGCTCTGATTTATTTAGGGGGATATAACAAGGACAGGGGGAAATCAGGTTAATTAGCTTATCACTTTACTCATCTACCTATGGCTGTGTGCACAGGCCTATCCCTACCAGTTATTGTCCCTGGGTACCCAAGCCCTAGTGGCTAGTCCAAACCGTGGCAGCTGGTAGGGGCCCTTTCACACAGAGAAAAGAAAAATTAGTTAAACAATCAGCAGTACAGTAATGCCATTTGGATTTAATGTGGCAATTCAACAGGGAGCGACCCTGAATTAGTATACGACCTCCAAACAAGATAGGGTCCTTCAACGTCAGCAGGGCTACTCTTGAGCTCCACGAGACTTCTCACACATTTATATGACAAACTGCAACAGGCAAAAGTCCTTTAATGGCAGCAGGATTCACTTGGGCTACACAAGCCTCCTCACACATTTATATGGTAAACAGTAACAGGCAAAAGTCCTTTAATGGCAGCAGGATTCACTTGAGCTACACAAGCCTCCTCACACATTTATATGGTAAAAAGAAAGTACTATACCAGGCAGGCTGCTTCTCTATCCCGATTGCAATTACTGCACAATACCCGGAGAACACAGCAGATTCAGTTCTGACAGACCGAGTGCAATTCAGCAATTTCTCCAGTCTTCTACAGGGTGAGCCTGGTTTCTACTCTTCAGATATCCTTTGATTCTCTTCACAGGACGGATTCAGTCCTAACAAGCAGTTACACAAGCTGCAGACCAGAACTCTGGGCCTTACACATTCCCGACTAAAACTGCACACAGAAAAAGGCACAGGGCTCCTTCCTCTTCACTGCCAGAGCTCAACTGAAACTCCAGCAGACAAAACCGGGCACTTCCTTTGAGTTCCTCCCAGTTCTTGGCTGGATTGGCTGTCACTCACAATAGACTCCCCTGTTGGTCCAAAAGCAAGTCCAAACTACATCTCCCAGAGTCACTGCCCATACAATCCTCTTGTGGCTGGCTCAGATTACGAGTCCAAGTTCTGATTCGTCCAAGGCACCATTTTAGAGCTACCTTAACCCACACTGATTGGTCCAGTTCAGCAGTTCAAAACTAGAATGGGAACTAGGCAAACACAGTTCTGACTGCAAAGAAAGCAGGTTAGACAAACTGTATTTTCATTATTACTCTAAATGATTTCTGGCAAACAGTTACATCTTTCAGATAGGTTCCCTTTGCACTCCTAGTGACTGCAAAATGGAGTGAATTGCAGCAGCTCGAGTGGTACTCAAGCAGAGAAGCACACAGTCCCCCATACAACTAATTATGTCTGCAAGCAGACAGCTCTTAAAGAGACAGTACCAGAGGCTCTAAAACACTCACTGATAAATGGCTTAACGCCAAACACCATTCAGGCTTGAGCATTCAAGCAAGCTCCTGGAAGTCTTTGGGAACCCCCCATTTGCAGGGGGGTTACACCCTTCCTGGCCTGGGAAAGCTTGACGTCCGCGTCAAGCAAGTACCCCCATAAGTTTTAACTGCAACCATATACATTTGCATTAGGCTCACACATGTAATCATCAGTCAATATATAATTTTACCAAGAACACATTTCTGAAACATTGCAGTACGTCACTCTTTACATAGTATTACACACACATTGTACCATAACTCAAGTTATTACCTCTTGTACATGAAACCTGAAGAGAGGGGGCCCTTCCCTATCAGTTACCTTGGGGCTGGACGGGGCAAGGGCAACATACTTAGAGGGCAACACAAGTAACTTGGAGTTAGCACTGACGCTCAGTTTGGGCAATGAGCTCGGGACACATACGCTCCCTTTATGGACAACATTGAGAGGCAAGTCCACAGGCCTCCCAAGGGAATCATAACTGAGGTGCACCACAGGCTTTACAGCTCGACCAGTCTTTCTAGGGAACTGTTACAGTCTCTGCACTCTGAGCCTCATTTTCAGCATTGTCCTCACTTGTCAGGGAGTCTCCATGGGGGTAGAGAGGCTAGAACTTGGGGCACTTTCAGCTCCAGGAGTTACAGTTTCTGAGTCCACAACATTTGGCTCACATGGAGAGCTTTCAGACACTGGCAGTGGACTGTCAGGGCACTCAAAATACTCTTCTTGTTCTGGTGTATCACCAGTCTGCCCCAATCCATCATTTTCCTCCCCTGAAAGCTCAAACAGTTCAACCATGCACAATGATTCCATTTCATCTGATCTGATACTTTGCACTTCACTTTCTGGGAGCATTGGCTCCAGGGACAAAGCTGGGGGCTTAGACAGTCCAGAAGGCCCAGCTTCATCTTCAGTATTGATTAGGGGATTGCCCCGAAACAATTGACTCAGTTCGTAAGAAGGATAGTATTCAAAGTCACTCTCACTTTCTTCTGATATGGACTGACAGTCATGCTCAACTGGGACTTGTGGAGGGGAACACTTTAACTCTGCTTCTGTAGGTGCAGACTTTCTTGATCTTTTCTTAGCAGCACCTCTAGTCACTGGTCCAGAGGGGGCATCTTCTGGGGGCTCAGACTCAATCAAGATTTGTCCAATGGGCAGTAAATGATTTCTATGCATTGTTTTTACATCTTTTGAATTATTCTCAGGCCTTACTTTGTACACTGGCAGATCATCTAGTTTGCCCACTACAATGTGAGGGAGATGGTGCCATCTGTCAACAATCTTGTGTTTGCCATGCAGTCCCAGATTTCTTAGCAATACCCGATCTCCCTCCTGGAGTTCCTGTGCTTTCACCTTTTTATCATACCTTTCTTTGTTGGCCAGATTTCTTTTGGCAGCCATGGTTTGAGCCAGTTGGTGCGCATGAGTTAGCTGGGCCTTTAACTTTGCACATACTGTAAATAGTTGTCAGCTTGAACCCCATCAGGAGAGACCCCAAACACACATCTACCGGTAGTCGAGCTTCTCTTCCAAACATCAGGTGGTAGGGGAGACCCAGTGGCATCACTTTTGGTGCAGTTATAAGCATGTACCAGGGTGCTAATTTGTTGGCTCCATCTAGGCTTGTCTTTGGGTGTAGGGTGCCCAGCATATCTAGCAAAGTGCGGTTGAAACGTTCAGGCTGTGGGTCCCTGGGGTGGTGAGGTGGTTCTGGACTTTCGCACTCCCACAGAGAAAGCATCTCTTTGATCAGACGACTGTCAAAGTCTCTCCCTTGATCAGAATGGATTCTTTGTGAGCCCCATAGTGAACAAAAGTTTTCTACAAGTACTTTGGCCACAGTGGATGCTTTCTGGTCTTTGGTGGGAAAGCTTGGGCATATCTCGTGAAATGGTCAGTGACCACCAGCACATTACTGATATTTCTTTGATCTGACTCCAAACTCAGAAAATCAATACAGACCAGCTCCATGGGTGCACTGGTGGTGATGTTAACAGGGGCAGCCCTCTGGGGCAAAGCTTTCTCCTGTAAGCAGCGACTACAAGTTTGAATGTGTTGCTCCACATCAGCCCCATCTTAGGCCAATAGAATCTGGATCTCACCAAGTCAAGTGTTCTGTCTATACCAAGGTGCCCCATGTGGTTGTGCAAGGACCTCAGTACTGAGTCTCGAAAGGCAGTGGGCAGCACTAGTTGTTGTTTGTCTACTTGTCCCCTCTGTCTACTGTTTCTCTGTACAACAGTTTATTGATCAGTTTCAACTTAGGACCTTCTTTGTATAACAGTGCAGTTCTCAAATCAGTGGAGCGTAATTTGGACACATCTTTTCCTGCATAGAGGGCTTCTAAAGCTGATTTGATCATGGGATCGTGGGATTGAGCCCGACGAATACTGTCATTGTCCAGCTGAGGCAGTGCACCAATGTCTATTGCAGAAAAGTGGCAAGAAGCAGCAGGTATGCAATTCTCAGAGGGTCCCAAGCAATCCACCATGCAGTCCACTGCGTCCGTGGACATTTGTTCCTCCCTGTCAAACTTCCGGCAGAGTGCCCGAATGTCAGGTTCTGCCAATCTGACCCAATCATTCTGGGAAACAGGCCTCCGGGAGAGAGCATCAGCATCTATGTGGTTCAGGCCTGCTCGGTATTCAACAGCATAGTCGTATGTAGATAACGCAGAAAGCCACCTATGGCCAGTGGCATCCAACTTAGCTGAGGTCTGCACATAGGTCAAGGATTATTGTCAGTTTTTTACAGTATTTTAGCCCCATACAGGTACTCATGGAATTGGTCAATAGCCCACTTCAAAGCTAGGAACTCTAACTTATGTACAGGATAGTTCTTTTCGGATGGGGTCAGGCTTCTACTGGCAAAGGCCACTGGTCGCAGAGCCATTCTCGTGATATTGGTACAACACAGCCCCAACCCTTGCAAGCTAGCATCAGTGTGCAGGACGAAGGTTTTCTGGATCGGCATAGGCCAGCACTGGAGCATGGGCAGTTGATATATGATCTCATGAAAAGCAGTCTCACAATCAGGGAGTCCAGCGGGCCCCAAATACTTCACTCGGATGAAAATACACTCTTTCACTCTTGAGGGACGCTGACTTTTGGTATTTTTTGTGGGTTGGGGGATACCCTTGAGTAAGGTTAAGTAAAGGGCGGATCACTCTTGAATAGTCCTTGATGAAACGCTGATAATAACCACAGAATCCCAGGAATCTTTGCAGTTCTTTTAGATTTTTGGGCTGTGGCCAGGTGGTCAATTCCTCAACTTTACTTGGGTCGGTCTCTATTCCCTCGGTGGATACTATGTGTCCCACATGCTTTACTGATGTTTGAAAGAATTGACACTTATCAATGGACAGTTTAAGGCCAAAGTCCTCCAGTCGGACCAATACCTTAAATAATCTGCTCTCATGTTCCTCCAGTGAGCTGCCAAACACAATAACATCATCTAGGTATACCTGGTACTCTAGTAAGTTCATGTCCCCCACTGCACGCTCCATCAATTGTTGAAAAGTGGCTGGGGCACCTGAAATCCCTTGAGGCATCCTCATGAATTCATAGAAGCCAAGCGGACAGATAAAGGCTGTCTTCTCACGGTCCTCTGGGGCCATCGGGATCTGGTGGTACCCACTCACGGAGATCCAACACAGAGAACCACTGGTTCTCGCTTAGGCAGTCCAAAGCATCCTGAATGTGGGGCATTGTGTACTGATCAGGGATAGTCCACCAGTTTAAGGTGATAATCCACGCACATCCTTACTGTCCCATTCTTTTTCCTCACACCACAATGGGGAAGCATAAGGGCTTCTGGATTCTTGTATTACACCAGCAGCTAACATCTCTTGCAGATGCGCTCACATCATCTATGTCAGCAGGTGCAGGCGTAGAGACCTCTCACGAAATGGTCTTTTCTCATGCAGCGGATATTGTGCTCAGCTCCTTGCACGCATCCTATGTCCCATTCTTTAAAAAACACCTGTCTCTCTGGGAAAGCTTCACTGATCCTCACTTTCCATTCAGCTGGCAGCGGGAGTCACCGAAATCAAACAAGTCAGGCGTTACTCTGTCATTCTTCCTTGAACTCTTGCTGCTGGGTAGCACTGCAGTGTTTGCACAATGCACATTAGCCAGGATGCAACCTCTGTTTACTCTACTGTCTCTTTCAGACACATTATGAACTTGGACCATTACCCTTCTGGCATAAGCATGGGCTCTAGCGGGCAAAATACTAGGCTTGACCAGCAGTCCCTCTGGCAATTTTCCATCGCCTGGTGCATCCAACATTAATATTTTATTCTTAACATCCTTTCTGATACGGACCTCTCCCTGTAAGGTACACTGGGCATTTGGCACCAGGATCAGAGATCAGATCCTTCTTCCATACAATTCCGACCGGTTCCTCTGGTTCTATTTTTCAGCATCTTTCTGTGTCTCATAGGCCTTCTTAATTAAAGCCGAACTCTTAAAGCTGTACTAGTCTTTGACCCCTTTTTCATAACATAACTGTGCCAGCCTTCCGAACATATGAGCATTTGTTCCAATCAACAAAGGGACACCATCATACAGTCCAGTGGGGGACACACTAGGCTAGGGTCTCTACTTGTTCGGCCACTCTAGCCACGGAGGTGGGAAAGACAGCCAAATTCGGATATACCGGAATGGGGTAGGCCTTCTCACTTAACCCCCATACATGCAGTCCTTCTAATGGTTGTAAGGGATGTCTGACAAATGCTTCTGATACCAATCCTGGAACATAATTGTCACTTGGTAGCCACTGTCTAATACAGCTCTTGTAGACACTCCATTCACCTTTACAGTGGTCTCCATGGAGGGACCCACTATTCTGGACCAGTCTGGAGAGGCGGTAGTGGGGGCCTGGGCAACTGACCTTGCCACAAAAGGACGTGAGTTAGTATTTTTGGTGCCCTCACTGGGATCATTTCATGCACCTCTTAACCATTGATTTGTTCTCCGAAGCTCTCCTTGTAACCTATATGCAACTTTGTCAGTGTCTTTTGGGGACCGGCATTCCCTTTTCATGTGCCCATCCTTCCCACAATTATAGCAAAACATACTTTTAAACAACATGAAGTCTTGCTATATTATAGACATCAGCAGTTTGTTTCAGCTCTAGAACTGCCCCAGAGTGCAATGGTTAAAACCATTATAAAATAGAATTTTGACACAAGAGCAGCTCTATCTGTGTCATTTCAAACTTGAACTGTCAGATTCTTTACTCCGCCTCAGTGAACAGTCGCTCCGGAGATTTCTCCTTCTGCTCGGTTCATTTCTCGGTTTAAAAAGTGTTTTCTCGGTTGGATTTAACCTAGAATAGTTTTATTTTAACTGCAAAACCGTTCGGTTCAAGCTCTATCTGTGGTAACCGTAAGTAAATGAAGGTTTTGTCTGTGTGGAACTTGTAAGTTATCGGTTCGGTTTTGAACCGATCAGTGGGTTTAAAACTCATTTAAAACTAAAAGTTACTATTTTAGAGTGCGGTTCCCGGTTCTTATCGGTTCTAAAAAAAACGGATTTATTACGGTTTTTTCCAATACCCGTGACACGGTTAGGAACCGATAAGGGTGTCTTGCCTGGCACTGCCGTTAAAAGGGCAAGTTTTTGGTTAGGCTGGCATTATGTCTGAGAAACCCAAAAGAAAAACCGGGCCCACTGGGTTTCAACACTGTGATGTTTGTGGGGAAGTCTTTGCCAAGGCTGACCCACACACCACATGTGTTTATTGTCTGGGGTTTGACCACCTCCAGTCAGACTGCCAGGTAAGTAAGAATTTCCCTGCAGCCACCCTGGAAAAAAGATTGGGCAGGCTCAGGGAACGAGAGGCCAAAAAGTCCGCTGACCCGGATGGCCAGCCCGGTTCGGTGCCAACCGAACCAGAGGGAGTGCCTCTGACCAGGGCCAGACTTCCTCGGCAAAGAAAAGCTGGTTCTGAGGAACCAATTCCAGTAAAGAAAACAAGAAAATCAGCAGGTCTGGCATCCCAAATTCTTCTCCAACTGCTGCAGAGATAGCAAAAAGCCATACAAATTGTCCAGTCACTGTCTCAGGGTCCGTCCGAACCACCACTATCTGGTAAAGGTCGGTTCGTCCGGTCCCAGTGGTTCAGGATTATGATATTGAGGAATTTTAATGAACCAGAGGAGGGGAGGAAGATTATGAACAGTATGAATGTGGCTGGGAAGGTTTGGGTGTGCCCATTGAACCGGACATCTCCCCAGACGGACCTTTAGAATCTCCCCCTATGCTGTCTGAGTCCCCATCTCATTTTATGTTTTATAAAAAAGTTGCTAAAACCCTCCAGCTTCCTTTAGAAGAGGCTGTGGATGAGCAAGAGTAGCCTGATTTTGTAGAAATGGTGGATATTCCAGAGTCTAGGAGATTGTCTATTCCTTTACATAAGTCTTTTAGGAAACAAACAATTAAAATTTTAAAAGCTCCTAATTCTGTGCCTCCTGTAGATAAAAAGATGGACAGAAGGTATACATTGTCAGGCCCTGATACAGAATTCCTTTCAGCAATGCAGTCATGGGAGTAGTTCAGGCTGCTGCCTGTGATAAAGCTAATATTCCTTGGCTTACATCCTCCTGACAAGGATTCCAGGAAGATTGATGCCATGGCAAAAAAAAAAAAAAAAAACAGTATATGGCAGCCTCTCTGGGACTCAGGCAAGCAAATTATATGGCTTATGTAGCTAGGTATCAGAAATCTAGATGGGATACTGTTATGCAATTGGCCAAGCAGGCCCATGGCCAGCTGGCTAGTGAACTAGAACAGGTGGCTGCTGATGGCATTGAAGCCTCTAAGGTTCAGTTTCATGCTGCTGTGGATGTTAATGATGTTTCTCTAGGGTCATGGCCACATCTGTAGCTTTTCGTAGGTTGGCCTGGCTCAGGTGTACTAGTTTGTCACAGGATGCCAGGACTAAGGCTATGGATTTTCCTGTGGTGGAAATTCTCTGTTTGGAGAGCAGACAGAGAATTACGAAGAAGATGGATGAATATAGGACTACTTACAAGAGTGCTTAGGCTAAGGAGCGGCAAGCCACTCCTCAAAGGCATGCCCCCAGGGTAGGGGTAGGCCTTTCACAGGCCTTTCTACCAGACTCAGGCCTCCTCTGCCTATGCTCAGAGGGGCTTCTTCCAGAGGCAGGGCAGACGAGGGTGGGCAGAGCTGCTCCCACCCCCAACCTAAAGCTCCTGAGAAACAGGCACCCTGATGGGGTGCCCAGGGCCGATTCTCCTTCACCAGTGGGGGCAGGCTGGCACTTCAGTCAGGATTGGGCTTCTTAACCTCAGACAAGTGGGTTCTGGAAGTAATAAGCCAGGTCTGGTTCTCAGCTTCAAAAGTTTCCCAAGTTGAGAAGCAGACTTTTCTACCTGCAAGTGCTTCAGAGACCCTCGCTCTGGAAACAGAGGTCTCATCCCTGTTAGCTCTCAGAGCAGTAGAAAGGGTTCCTCCCCTGCATCAGGGCATGGGTCTGTATTCCAGATAAAGTTCAAAATGGTAACTCTGGCAATGATTTTACCTTCTCTAAGGCCAGGGGACTGGCTAGCCTCCCTGGATCTCAAGGATGCCTATTTCCATGTCCTAATCAGAAGATCCATCGAAAGTACTCAAGATTTGAACCTGCCCTCAGGTCATTACCAGTTCAGAGCAATGCCTTTAGCCTACCTCTGCTCCAAGGGTATTCACAAAGTGTCTAGCAGTGGCAGTGGCCCACTAAGGAGGCAGAGGATTGCTGTTTTTCCCTATCTAGATGACTGGGTCATTGTAGGCCAGTCCCCAGAACAGGTAAAATCTCACCTGCAGGTCACCCAGCAGCTTCTCACCTCCCTGGGTTTTCTGCTAAACCTACCAAAGTCGGTTCTGGAACCAGTCCAGGTACTCACCTTTATAGGGGCAGAATTGGACACAAAGCTAGCCAAAGCCTTTCTTCCCCCAGAAAGGGTAAGGAATTTAGTGGCTCTGGCCTCTTCCATCACTCTGCAGGTCTCTCGACCAGCAAGACACTTTCTGCAGCTCCTGGGGCACGTGGCTGCATCCACAGCTGTTGTGCAGGGAGCCAGATTTCAGATGAGAGACATTCAGTTTCACTTGAGAACCTTTTGGTCTGAGAGAAGAGACCCCCTTCCAAGTTGGTCCCAGTGACTCAACCTGATCCTAGCTTCCAGTGGTGGAAGGATCAGAGCAATTTAGAGCGGGGTCCCTTCATTTCCCTTCTCACGACTTGACTCTCACTACACATGCTTCCCTTCTGGGTTGGGAGCCCACATGGCGACCTTTCCACTCAGGGAGTTTGGTCCCCCAGGAATCTCTGCTCCACATCAATTTGCTGGAACTCAGAGCTGTCTTTTAGCTCTTCAAGCTTTTCTGCATCTGTCCACGACAAGGTGATACAAATCAGAACAGACAACACCACAACAATGTGGACATCAACAAACAGGAGGGCACTCGGTCTTCGGCCTTGTGCACGAGGCAATGAAGTTGTGGTCTCTGGTCTATTCCTGAACACTTCCCTCATGCAGTTCATCTTCCAGGGAAGGACAATGTCCTAGCGGATGCCCTCAGCAGGATTTCCCAGGGCCATCACGAATGGTCCCTGGATCCTCAAGTGGTGGGATAGTTTTTGCCAGGTGGGGCATCCCTCAGATAGATCTTTTGCAGCCCCAGACAATCACAAACTTCCTCTGTTCTGTTGTAAGCCTCCAGTGCTGGGCTCAGTTCCCTGGATGCCGTCTTCTGGATTGGGAGGGAAGTTCCTCTATGCTTCCCCCTTTCCTCTCCTATTCAAAGTACTAGTCAAATCAGATCTCAGCCTTGCAGGGTGATTCTGATTGCCCGGATTAGGCCAGGCAGCCCTGGTACCCTCCTTCTGTCTCTGACAGTCCATCTTCCCTGTGCCTCCCCAGGAATCACAATCTGTTGACTTGTGCCCAGGGAAGGGTTTGGTATCCGGACCTCAAATCCCTCAACCTCAAGGCCTGGCTCTTGAGGAGTTAGAGTTTGCTGATTTACACCTCTCTCAGGGTGTTCTTGAGATCCTAAAGGCTTCCAGAAAGCCTTCCACTAGGGCTACTTATAGTTCTAAATGGAAAAGGTTTTCCATTTGGTGTGCTGGGAAAAATATTTCCCCAGAATCTGCTGAATTGCCCATTTTGTTAGATTACATGGTACATCTTAATTCCTTGGGTCTCAGACCAGCTACCCTGAGAGTTCATTTGGCAGCTGTGTCCGCTTTTGTGTCAGCAGGAAAGTCATCCCCTCTTTCCTCTCATCCTGTGTTTTCCAAGTTTTTTAAGGGATTACTCTATACTAATCCTCCCTTTCGGGAACCGGCCCCTGCTTGGGACCTTAATGTTTGCATTGCCCAGTTAATGCAACCTCCTTTTGAACCTCTGTCTTCTGCAGAGCTTAAGTACCTAACTTGGAAAACTGTTTTTCTAGTGGCTATCACTTCTGCCAGATGCATAAGTGAATTGCAAGCCTTGTCAGTGGAGACTGACTTTATTTCTTTCCACAGGGATAAGGTAGTCCTTAGGACTAATAGGAAGTTTTTTGCCTAAGGTGGTTTCAGATTTCCATCTTAATCAATCTATCTCCCTTCCAGTATTTTTCACTGATCACTCCTCTTCGGGTGAGAGGAGGTTGCACAGCCTGGATGTTAAGAGAGCTCTTAGTTATTATATAGAGCGTACCAAAGGTCACAGGTTCGAATCCCTCCAACTTTTCCTTACCTATGGTGAAATTGGAAAAGGCAAACCTGCCACTAAGAGATCAATAGCCAGGTGGATTGTCTCTTGTATCCAATTTTGTTATCAGAGTGGGCAGAGCCCCTCCCGGTTTGAGGCTCATTCTACCAGGGTACAGCTGCATCTCTAGCTGCTGCCAGAGATATCCTTTATTAGAGATTTGCCAGGCTGCTACTTGGAAAATGGTACACACTTTTGCCAAGCATTACTCCCTGGATGTCCAGGCCAGGAGAGATGCTCGGTTTGGCACAGCTGTTCTTCAGAGCCTATTCCCTAAGTAGGTTCTCCCTCCTCCATGGAGTACTGCTGTGTATTCTGCTAATGTCTATAATATAGCAAGACTTCATGTTGTTTGAAGAAAAATTACTCACCTTAGTAATGTTGTTTCTTCTAATGGAGTCTTGCTATATTATGAACCCCCAACCTGCCCCTCTCAGAACCTCTACTTGGTGGGGTGCAGGCAACTTAGTGTGGGCACTACTTATGTCCTGTTAGCATTTTGTCCCCTTTGGGACTTTGGGGTGTGTATGTATGCATGTGTGTGTTTTATTATACTTATGTTCCATTTCATATTATTAGAATGGTGTTAGTATTTCTGGTCCCTGACTTGAGTCTTGGGTGTTGGGACCATCAATGGTTGTTATTATTTAGGTAGCCATTTGGCTAGTGTAGGTTACAAGCTCACACAGGCCTTAGTGAGTTTGGCTCAGAAAGATCTGACAGTTCAAGTTTGAAATGACACAGATAGAGCTGCTCGTCCAAAATTCTATTTTGGAATGGTTTTAACCATTGCACTCCGGGGCAGTTCTAGAGCTGGAACAAACTGCTAATGTCTATAATATAGCAAGACTCCATTAGAAGAAACAACATTACTAAGGTGAGTAATTTTTTCTTCTGGAGTTTGAGCTGGCCGAGGCGCCACACTGGGAGCCAGGGCGGGGGTATTACTAACTGGAAACCTTGGTGCCATCTCTGTCTGCGGCGTGATAAGCATTTGGAGACATCTCGTCAGTTTCTCCACTTCCATGGTCAAGGAATTGAGTTTGAGCTGTTATCAGCAGGAGATACATGGGTGGGTACCCCACCCCATAGCTGAATGCAGTCGGATATAGGTCGGCCCGTACTTGCAGGCGTACCTTCATAAAGGACTGTTTTGAATTCCTGGATCTCTCTCAACAGTTTGCCCCATTGTGGCATATCTTTTTCCTTGTTAGAGCACTCATTGACTGCCAACCTCTGCCCCTGAACTTCACTTGATGGGTCATCCTCAGTCACTCGGGTCGTAGCCGCAGCTATTGGTGCAGGTCCCTCCCGAGGTCGCCTTTTCTCAACTCCTCGAATTTCTCTCATTAACTCATCATAGGAGGGTGGGGATTCCAGTCGATTTGCCAGGCGTAACTGAAGCAACAGCAGTTCTGAGAAGGGGGCAGACTTAAGGATCCTGTCCAGCCTGGTTCGGTCCAGTTCAATCGCTGGCAAACTACCCTTTATGAGGCATTCTTGCAACAATTTTTCCAGCCGAGATACATACACAGACAACAACTCCCCTTGGTACTGTTGTGCATTTCTTACTCTCCACCATAGGTCCTCATCAGAATCTGGGCTCCTACACATTCTCCAAGGCCTCAAGATAGGTCTGTGCAGTCACTTCAGGTTACTGGCCCATTTAGCATGGATGGTAGCCAGGGCAGGACCTTGAGGCTCTCACTAACCCTCTTTGCTTTCGGCTTCCAGCATTGCCATTCTAGCACTTGGGGGGCAACATAGTCTATCCAGGTCTCCCAGTCATCCTCCCCTTTGGGGGTGGGGAGGGTGCCAGAGAAGATCCTCAACCTTTGGTAAGAGTCGTGACTAATGGCAGGTGCAGAAATAGGAGTCTGCATTGGTTCAGCCACCATTACGGGTACTGGAGCGGGAGAGGGTGTTGGGGGAGGAACACCCCCAGGTGGCAAGAATAGTTTCTTCAAGTCCTCCACAGTTTTCCTTCCCCAGCAACCATTTAGCAAATTTCTCCTCAAAAGTTTCAGATAGTGGTGGGGCTCATTCCCCCAGGTCTTACTGTCCTAGTTATCACTCTCCAGGCAGTGAGGGCTCCTCTGGGGTAATGGTCTGTGCACTTTGGAGCTATCTATGGGATCCTTAAACTCTACTAGGGCCAGGAAAGTGTGGGTGAGCAGATTAGCATGCCGACCCACCACCACAGGGTTTTGTAAACCTTGACCTTGGAAAGTACTCCTGTACAGTGTCCGTATTGATACCCAAGGGGATGTCCAGGATAAGCATAGCATTTTGGGGGTCAATCTCCTCCCCAGTACACCACTCCACCAGCCGGTGCACAGCCACTTCTGTCGGGGTACCCATTTTTTTTTTCTTAACAGTGGTTCGTAAATATGGCCACTAGAGGACACACAATCCCAGCGGTGAGCCTCCAAGATGTAACCCCTAGATGGCGCTATCCCAGGGGCTACTACCCCTGCCTGATTTGCCACTAACAGGTTGAGGGGCCTGGATCCGATGGCGGGTGCCTCCACCCAGAGGTCAGGGTTTGCAATAGTTAAACTAACTTGGTCACAGCCCTCTGGGACACTGCAACCCCCCTTTCTTCCCACTAGTGGCCCACAGTATATCAGAATTACCTTCACAGTATACACTTACCCCAGGTCTGGTTCAGGCACTGGGACCCCTGTAAAATAAGAAGATACAGTGCAACAATCACAGTACAATACTTGAACATAGACAAATACCTCAGGCAGTATAACTTTGCTGAAACAAGCAGCTCTGATTTATTTGGGGGATATAACAAGGACAGGGAAATCAGGTTAATTAGCTTATCACTTTACTCATCTACCTATGGCTCTGTGCACAGGCCTATCCTACCAGTTACTGTCCCTGGGTACCCCAAGCCTAGTGGCTAGTCCAAACCGTGGCAGCTGGTAGGGGCCTTTCACACAGAGAAAAGAAAAATTAGTTAAACAGTCAGCAGTACAGTAATTCCATTTGGATTTAATGTGGCAATTCAACAGGAGCGACCCTGAATTAGTACTCACGACCTCCAAACAAGATAGGGTCCTTCAACGTCAGCAGGGCTACTCTTGAGCTCCTCGAGACTCCTCACACATTTATATGACAAACTGCAGCAGGCAAAGTCCTTTAATGGCAGCAGGATTCACTTGAGCTACAAGCCTCCTCACACATTTATATGGTAAACAGTAACAGGCAAAAGTCCTTTAATGGCAGCAGGATTCACTTGAGCTACACAAGCCTCCTCACACATTTATATGGTAAAAGAAAGTACTATACCAGGCAGGCTGCTTCTCTATCCCGATCGCAATTACTGCACAATACCCGGGAGAACACACAGCAGATTCAGTTCCTGACAGACCGAGTGCAATTCAGCAATTTCTCCAGTCTTCTACAGGGTGAGCCTGGTTTCTACTCTTCAGATATCCTTTGATTCTCTTCACAGGACGGATTCAGTCCTAACAAGCAGTTACACAAGCTGCAGACCAGAACTCTGGGCCTTACACACATTTCCCGACTAAAACTGCACACCGAAAAAGGCACAGGGCTCCTTCCCTCTTCACTGCCAGAGCTCAACTGAAACTCCAGCAGACAAAACCGGGCACTTCCTTTGAGTTCCTCCCAGTTCTTGGCTGGATTGGCTGTCACTCACAATAGACTGCCCCTGTTGGTCCAAAAAGGCGCCAAAGTCCAAACTACATCTCCCAGAGTCACTGCCCATACAATCCTCTTGTGGCTGGCTCAGATTACGAGTCAAGTTCTGATTCGTCCAAGGCACCATTTTAGAGCTACCTTAACCCACACTGATTGGTCCAGTTCAGCAGTTCAAAACTAGAATGGGAAACTAGGCAAACACAGTTCTGACTGCAAAGAAAGCAGGTTAGACAAACTGTATTTTCATTATTACTCTAATTGATTTCTGGCAAACAGTTACATCTTTCAGATAGGTTCCCTTTGCACTCCTAGTGACTGCAAAAATGGAGTGAATTGGCAGCAGCTCGAGTGGTACTCAAGCAGAGAAGCACACAGTCCCCCCATACAAACTAATTATGTCTGCAAGCAGACAGCTCTTAAAGAGACAGTACCAGAGGCTCTAAAAACACTCACTGATAAATGGCTTAAACGCCAAACACCATTCAGGCTTGGAGCATTCAAGCAAGCTCCTGGAAGTCTTTTGGAAACCCCCATTTGCAGGGGGGGTTACACCAAGAAAATCATTCCCGGAGATCCAACATTCACATTATCAGGCTGCCTGAGGGGTTGGAAGGGTGTAACACTATTGTAGAAATTTATTGCTGGCTCGTTAGAAGCTTGGGCCTTGCAGAGGAGGTGTTGCAGTTTGAGGTCGAGCGAGCACATCGGGTGGGCCCTCCGCCTAAACCAGGGGAGCGCCCCAACACTGTTTGATTAAATATTTAAGGTTTCGGGACAAGGAAACTGTGTTGCAAAAGGCCAAAGAGGTCGGCCCTATTAAGGCATAGAATACAAATCTATTTTTACCAGGACTTTAGCAAGGAGCTCCAAATGAAACAACAATGCTTCAACTCGGTGAAAAGCAAATTGTTTAAACTTGGCTGGAAATTTTTGCTGACTTATCCTGCATGTCTGAGGGTCAACAGATAAGGGCAGAGCTCTAGATTTTTTAACTGCCATAAATTAGCAGAGAAATGGCTCGAGGAGGAGGAGACCAGGAGGGATGGAGCACAACCTAAAGCTGAGTGAGTTCCACTCTAATCTACCTTTTTTTGAGGTTGCACACACATCTAAAATCAGTTATGTTTCACTGCTGTTTTGTACTCACGACTTGGAATAGACCTGGGGCTCTTATTTCCTCCTCATGGTCTTCTGAGTTTTCAATGATTTCTGCTATGTGGTATGGGCCTGCTTGAGGGCATGTACTCGAGCTGCAGCGCTGGTTTGCACCCCCGACAGTCTGGGGACTCTGGTATCAGCGGGAGATATGATCTTGACAGCCTTGGATTAAAATGGCATCTAAGGAATAATAATTATACATGGGTTATTTTGCAATTGGGGGCAGAGCGGAGCAGACTCTCTGACTTTTGTAGCAAGGGGACCAAGTGATTGCTGGGATCCCCGTGGTATTCTTTCACCCATGCCGCTATGTCTTAGCTCTGGGCCCCACAATATTGGTCTGCCTACCTTGGTATACTATTTTCTGAGGATCCTACATTTTGCTATTATAGTCCCCACTGTGTCCCGACAGTTGTACTGTACATAACCTTGGTCGGCCTTTTTTGGGGAGTACACAGACCAAACTGTACTTTTTTCCTTGCGAGGAGTATCTTTGCCCGACCATGCCTGGGGGCACGAGTACCCACGGGCCTGCGTTCTGTTACTCTGGGGGAATATTTCAATCAGCCATATTCGGGGCTCGAGGTTAACTCGATGGTACCTCCTGGGAAGTTACTATAACTGTGAGCTCAAAAAAAAAAAACTCTCATATATGGCCATCTGTTTATACACTTTTCTTTACGGTTGTGCTTAACTGTGTTATTATGCCTTGTGGTATATAATGTTTCTTTGACGTTATTCACTTTGCAAATGTTACTGATAATTGAAGTTCAGCTAGCAAAGGTGTCTCATTTTCTTTAGAGCTTGGGCCGTTGCCCCTTCCTATCCATCTATCTATAGCTAGCAATTTGGGCAGGTGGTTCTGTTACTGCCTACTATTTTTAGTGGGAACACTGGTGGGTTTTTACTTGTGGGGGGGCCTCAGTTCCATTTGGACTAGGGCAGGAAGGTATTGTTGTAGAAGGGTGGGGGGCAGGTGAGGGCATTTCAGGAACTTGGGGGGCTGATTTAGGTCCAAGTGGCTCTCAGCATGCTGACTGTTGTCCTTGTGAGAGAAGGTGGGGCACTGTCTCTGGCACATTTCACCTTACTGTACTATGTTTGTGCTTGGTTGGGGCCTTTTTTAAGGGTACCGCTGTTTGCCTTGCTGGACTGATTCTGTGTTGGGGGTTTGTTTGGGAGATATGTGCTGTTTAGTTTGGATTGGGTGGAGGGGGCGGAGACATTTGGAAAAAAGAGTGCAGATGCTTACTTGATGTATACCAATAAGAAAGTTGGCTCTAAAAGGATGCTTTATGATGGTGGATGATACTAAATGTTCGTCTTGGAATATTAATGGCCTTAAATCCATAGTGAAGTGGAAGAGGGTCATGATGGAGGTCCGTAGACACAAAGGGTTGATTGTCTTGTTGCAGGAGACTCACTTTACTCAGATGGAGTCACAGAAAACAGTTGATTTTATGGGAGGCAATTGGGTTTCCTCTACCTTCTCTTCTAAGGCTTGGGGTGCCTCTCTCTGGATACCCAGGGGCTCCCCAATACAAATTTTGGATAGATTAGTAGACCAACAAGGTCGGTATGCATTGGCAAAGGTCGAAGTCCCGGATCAAGGAATGCTCCTGGTTGCTTCAATATATGCTCCAAACGTGGGATCCCCAGGTTTTTTCCAGAAACTAGCGCTGGATATGGCTTGTTGGAAGGGCCCTTGGTTATTGGGTGGGGACTACAACTGTGTCCTAGATACAATCCTAGATCGTTCTAATAAAACCCGGGTGCCCAAATCTCACAATGCCAAGGCCCTCGAGGCCTTACAAGCAGATTACATTCCAACTGATGTCTGGCGCCACCTATATCCCTCGGGGCGGGAGTATAGCTTCTTTTCTCATGCCAATGGCTCTTATGCCCACATTGACAGGCTATTGCTCTCTAGCACCCTCATAACCCACGTGGGGGAAGAGCAATATTTGCCCATTTTAATATCAGATCATGCACTCCATTACATTACTCTCTGTAGTATTGACGCTTCCTCTGGTCCAAGGGCCTGGAAGATGGACCCCCTTCTTTTGAAAAATCCGGAGTATATCTCATTTATGGGGTCCACCTTGTAGAAGTTTCTGGAGTTTAACTGCAGTGGTGATACCTCTCATTGTGTGCTCTGGGAGGCATTGAAAGCTTTTGTGAGAGGGCAATACATCTCCGTTGCCTCGCATACCAAGCGCACAGCCACCAAGGAATTGGAATTTCTTAGAAACAGAATCGCAGCCTGTGAGTGGGCGCACATGCTGAACCCTACAGCTGCTTTATATGGGATCAGTCGAAAATTAAAATGGAGATTTAACACTCTGTCTAGCATGCAGCTAGAATGGTCTATTCTTTTGTCCAATGCTGGACAATATTTTGATGGGGACAGAGCTGGCAAATACTTGGCCTGACAATTGAAAAGGAAAGAACTGGTTAAATCTATCAGCCAAATTCAAGATGAACAGGGGAATTTAATGCGGGGTACTAGGGTAATTGGTGATGTCTTTGGTTCTTTCTATAGGTCCCTGTACACCTCTGAATGCAACCCCGCCCAGGGAGACTGACCTTTTCTTTGAGGGGCTTCCTTTAAATTAGATTAGCTCAGCTGAGACTGATAGACTGGACTCCCCCTTAACTCAATCAGAAATTCAAGCAGCCCTGAAATCTCTTAAGAGTGGTAAAGCCCCGGGGCCCGATGGCCTCCCCATAGACTTATATAAAACCTTTGAAAATTACCTTCTGGGTCCCTTATTTGATGCATTGGAGGAGGGCCTACTGAAGGAGAGCTACCCCCCTCCACATGGTCCACAACCATCGTAGTCCTGCCC
This sequence comes from Neoceratodus forsteri, assembly GCA_016271365.2. NCBI lineage: Eukaryota > Metazoa > Chordata > Ceratodontiformes > Ceratodontidae > Neoceratodus > Neoceratodus forsteri. The sequence goes on from CM028131.1 coordinate 1,115,791,310, forward strand.
AAGCCAGGCAAAAATTTCTGCCTATGCTCTTCATACAGACCGATCTCCTTACTCACCGCAGACTATAAAATTTTGGCAAAAGCACTTGCCTCTATGTTAGAAGTAGTGCTCCTGGCCATTGTACATCAGGACCAATCTGGATTTATTAAAGGTCGACTGGGAAAACATAACATAAGGCACACTGCTAATATCATTTTTCGCTGGGTACGAGTCAAGAGGTCTCATGGTGCAGCGGTGGTTGCTTTGGATGCTGAGAAAGCTTTTGACCATGTGGAGTGGAGGTATTTGTTTGAAACGCTGGGTAGGCTGGGAGTGGGTCCCTCATTTTGTTCCTGGGTTTGGGCATTATACCATGGCCCTTTGGCACAGGTTTTGGTTGGGGGTGAGTTGTCTAGTCTCTTTCAGTTAGGTAGAGGGACGCGGCAGGGGCGCCCGCTTTCACCTCTGCTGTATGTGCTGTCACTAGAGCCCCTGGGAGCTGTGTTAAGGGGACATACGAGGATAAGGGACTTTTGGGGGTGGGGGAGGGAACATAAAATTGCAATGTATGTGGATGACCAACTATTATATTTACAGAATCCAGCGGAGGGCTTACCGGCCGTCCATGCCCTAGTGCGTGCTTCAAACAACATGAAGTCTTGCTATATTATGACAAGTTGCAGTTTGTCCCACCACTAGAACTGCTCCGAAGGTGAAATAGTTAAATCCATTCCATGAATGGAACTTTGAGCACGAGCTCTAAGATAGAAGCTCTGTCTGTGTAGTTTCAAACCTGAACTGTCAGATTCTTTACTCCGCCTCACTGAACAGTCGCTCCGGAGATTTCTCCTACTGCTCGGTTCATTTCTCGGTTTAAACAGTGTTTTCTCGGTTCGATTCAACCGAGAATAGTTTTATTTTAACCGCAAAACCGTTTGGCTCAAGCTCTGTCTGTGGTATCGTAAGTAATTTAAAATTGTATTTTCTGTGTGGAACTTGTAAGTTTATCGGTTCAGTTTTGAACCGATCTGCTGGGTTAAAAGCTTAAAAATTTTAAAGCTTGTCATTTTAGAGTGCGGTTCCCGGTTCTTATCGGTTCTAAAAAAAACAGATTTATTACGTTTTTTTCCAATACCCGTGACACGGTTAGGAACCGATAAGGGTGTCTTGCCTGGCACTGCTGTTCAAAGGGCAAGTTTTTCTGGTTAGGCTGGCATTATGTCTGAGAAACCCAAAAGAAAAACCGGGCCCACTGGGTTTCAACACTGTGATGTCTGTGGGGAAGTCTTTGCCAAGGCTGACCCACACACCACATGTGTTAATTGTCTGGGGTTTGACCACCTCCAGTCAGACTGCCAGATTTGTAAGAATTTCCCTGCAGCCACCCTGGAAAAGAGATTGGGCAGGCTCAGGGAACAAGAGGCCAAAAAGTCCACTGACCCGGATGGCCAGCCCGGTTCGGTGCCAACCGAATCGGAGGGAGTGCCCTCTGACCAGGGCGAGACTTCCTCAGGCAAAAGAAAAGCTGGTGCGGAAGAACCAGTTCCAGTAAAGAGAACAAGGAAGTCAGCAGGTTTGGAGTCCAAAATCCCTTCTCCAACTGCTGCAGAGATAGCAAGAGCTATTCAAATTGTCCAGTCACTGTCTCTGGTCCCGTCTGAACCGCCACTATCTGGTAAAAGGTTGGTTCCATCGGTTCAAGAATATGAGGTTGAGGAGTTTTATGAACCAGAGGAGGGGGAGGATGATTATGAACAGTATGAATGTGGCTGGGAGGGTCTGGGTGTGCCCATTGAACCGGACATTTCCCCAGACAGACCTTTAGAATCTCCCCCATGCTTTCTGAGTCCCCCTCTCATTTTATGTTTTACAAGAAAGTTGCTGAAACCCTCCAGCTTCCTTTGGAAGAAGCTGTGGATGAGCAAGAGGAGCATGATTTTGTAGAAATGATGGATATTCCAGAGTCTAGGAGATTGTCTATTCCTTTGCGTAAGTCTTTTAGGAAACAAACAATAAAAATCTTAAAAACTCCTAATTCTGTGCCTCCTGTAGATAAAAAGATGGACAGAAGGTACACATTGTCAGGTACTGATACAGAATTCCTTTCTCAGCAATGCAGTCATGTTGGGGTAGTTCAGGCTGCAGCCTGTGATAAAGCTAATATTCCCCTGGCTTCACATTCTCCTGACAAGGATTCCAGGAAGATTGATGCCATGGCAAAAAAGCAGTACATGGCAGCGTCCTTGGGACTCAGGCAAGCAAATTATATGGCTTATGTAGCAAGGTATCAGAAATCTAGATGGGATACTGTTATGGAATTAGCCAAACAAGCCCCTGGCCAGCTTGCTGTGACTGGAACAGGTGTGCCGATGGCATTGAGGCTTCTAAGGTGCAGTTTCATGCTGCTGTGGATGTTAATGATGTCTCCTCTAGAGTCATGGCCACATCTATAGCTTTTCGTAGGTTGGCCTGGCTCAGGTGTACTAGCCTCTCACAGGATACCCAGACTAAGGCTATGGATTTTCCTGTGGTGGGAAATTCTCTGTTTGGGGAGCAGACAGAGAATTATATGAAAAAGATGGATGAATATAGGACTACTTACAAAAGTGCCCAAGCTAAGGAGCGGCAAGCCACTCCCCAGAGGCACACCCCCAGGGGTAAGGGTAGGCCTTTCCACAGGCCTTTCTACCAAACTCAGGCCTCCTCTGCTTATGCTCAGAGGGGGTTCTTCAGAGGCAGAGGCAGACGGGGTGTGGGCAGGCCTGCTCCCATCCCTCAGCCTAAAGCTCCTGCCAAGCAGGCACCCTGATGGGGTGCCCAGGGCCGATTCTCCTTTACCAGTAGGGGGCAGGTTGGCTTACTTCAGTCAGAACTGGGTGTCTTTAACCTCAGACAAGTGGGTTCTGGAAGTAGTAAGCCAGGGTCTGGTTCTCAGCTTCAAAAAGTTCCCCAAGATGAGAGCCAGGCCTTTTCTACCTGCAAGTTCTTTAGAGACCCTTGCTCTAGAAGCAGAGGTCTCAACCCTGTTGGCTCTCAGAGCAGTAGAAAGGGTTCCTCCCCTACACCAGGGCAGGGGTCTGTATTCCAGATACTTCCTTACCCCAAAAAAGACAGGAGAATGGCGGCCCATCTTAGACCTCAGATATCTGAACAAGCATATTTTGAAACCAAAGTTCAGAATGGTAACTCTGGCAATGATTTTACCTTCCCTAAGGCCAGGGGACTGGCTAGCTTCCCTGGACCTCAAGGATGCCTATTTTCACGTCCTAATCAGAAGCTCCCACCAAAAGTACCTCAGATTCGAACTGCCCTCAGGTCATTACCAGTTCAGAGCAATGCCCTTCGGCTTGACCTCTGCCCCAAGGGTATTCACAAAATGTCTGGCAGTAGCAATGGCTCACTTAAGGAGGCAAAGGATTGCTGTTTTTCCCTATCTAGACGACTGGCTCATTGTAGGCCAGTCCCCAGCACAGGTAAAATCTCACCTGCAAGTCACCCAGCAGCTTCTCACCTCCCTGGGCTTCCTGATAAATCTACCAAAGTCGGTTCTGGAACCAGTCCAGGTACTCATCTTTATATGTGCAGAATTGGACACAAACCGGGCCAGAGCTTTTCTTCCCTTAGAAAGGGTAAGGAACTTGGTGGCTCTGGCCTCCTCCTTCACTCTGCGGGTCTCTCGACCAGCAAGACACTTTTTGCAGCTCCTGGGTCACATGGCTGCATCCACAGCTGTAGTGCAGGGAGCAAGATTTCAGATGAGAAACATTCAGTTTCACTTGAGAACCTGCTGGTCTCAGAGAAGAGTCCCCCTTTCCAAGTTGGTCCCAGTGACTCGAACCTTGATCCAGGCCCTCCAGTGGTGGCAGGATCAGAGCAATTTAAGATTGGGGGTCCCCTTCATTCCCCCTGCTCCCACGTTGACTCTCAATACAGATGCTTCCCTCCTGGGGTGGGGAGCCCACATGGCGACCTCTCCACTCAGGGAGTGTGGTCTCCCCAGGAATCTCTGTTCCACATCAATTTGCTGGAACTCAGAGCTGTCTTTTTAGCACTTCAAGTGTTTTCTGCATCTGTTCAGAACAAAGTGGTACAAGTCAGAACAGACAACACCACAACAATGTGGTACATCAACAACAGCGGGGCACTCGGTCTTGACCTTGTGCACGAGGCAATGAAGTTGTGGTCTCTGGCCTATTCCTGAACACTTCCCTCATAGCAGTTCACCTTCCAGGAAGGACAATGTTCTAGCAGATGCTCTCAGCAGGATTTCTCAGGGCCATCACGAATGGTCCCTGGATCCTCAAGTACTGGGGATAGTCTTTGCCAGATGGGGCACCCCTCAGATAGATCTTTTTGCAGCCCCAGACAATCACCAACTTCCACTGTTCTGCTGCAGGCCTCCAGTGTTGGGCTCAGTCCCCCTGGACGCCCTCCTTCTGGATTGGGAAGGGAAGTTTCTTTATGCTTTTCCCCCCTTCCCTCTCCTATTCAAAGTGTTAGTCAAAATCAGATCCCAGCCTTGCAGGGTGATTCTGATTGCCCCGGATTGGGCCAGGCAGCCCTGGTACCCTCCTTCTGTCCCTGACAGTCAATCTTCCCTGTGTCTCCCCAGGAATCACAACCTATTATCCTGTGCCCAGGAAGAGTTTGGTATAAGACCTCAAATCCCTCAACCTCAAGGCCTGGCTCTTGAGGTGAGAGCTAACTGACTTACACCTCTCTCAGGTGTTCTTGAAATTCTAAAGGCTTCTAGGAAGCCTTCCACTAGAGCTACTTATAATTCTAAATGGAAAAGGTTTTCCATTTGGTGTTCTGGAAGCATATTTCCCAGAATCTGCTGATTTGCCCATTGTGTTAGATTACATGGTCCATCTTAATTCCTTGGGCCTCAGACCAGCTACCCTGAAGTTCATTTGGCAGCTGTCTCTGCTTTGTTTCAGCAGGAAAGTCATCCCCTTTCCGCTCACCCTGTGTTTTCCAAGTTTTTAAGGGATTACTCCATACTAATCCACCTTTTGGATCCAGCCCTGCCTAGGACCTTAATGTTTGCATTGCCCAGTTAATGCAACCCCTTTGAACCTCTGTTTTCTGCAGAGCTGAAGTATCTAACTTGGAAAACTGTTTTCCTAGTGGCTATCACTTCTGCTAGATGCATAAGTGAGTTGCAAGCCTTGTCAGTAGAAACTGACTTTATTTCTTTCCACAGGGATAAGGTAGTCCTCAGGACTAACAGGAAGTTTTTGCCTAAGGTGGTTTCAGATTTCCATCTTAACCAATCTATCTCCCTTCCAGTATTTTTCACTGAACACTCCTCTTCTGGTGAGAGGAGATTGCACAGTTTGGATGTTAAGAGGGCCCTTAGTTACTATTTAGAACGTACCAAGGGTCACAGGTTCGAATCCTCCAACTTTTCCTCACGTATGGTGAGGTTGGGAAAGGGAAACCTGCCACTAAGAGATCAATTGCCAGGTGGATTGTCTCTTGTATCTAATTTTGTTATCAGAAACTGGGCAGAGATCCCCCCTCTGGCTTGAGGGCTCATTCTACCAGAGGTACAGCCGCGTCTCTAGCTGCTGCCAGAAATATCCCTATATTGGAGATATGCCAGGCTGCTACTTGGAAAATGGTACACACTTTCACCAAGCATTACTCCCTGGATGTCCAGGCTAGGAGAGATGCTCGGTTTGGCACAGCTGTGCTTCAGAGCCTATTCCCTAAGTAGGTTCTGTCCCTCCTCCATGGAGGTACTGCTGTGTAGTCTGTAACTTGTCATAATATAGCAAGACTTCATGTTGTTTGAAGAAAAATTACTCACCTTAGTAATGTTGTTTCTTCTAATGGAGTCTTGCTATATTATGACCTCCCCCCCCAGCCTGTCCCTCTCAGAACTTCTACTTGGGTATGGTGTGGGCAACCTACTGTGGGCACTATTTTATGCCCTTTTAGGTGTTTCACCCCTTTTTGGGGTTTGGGGTGTGGTGTTTATTATTCTCTTGTGTTATTTCTCATATTGTTAAATTATATTATTAATTCTGGTCCCCTGACTTGAGTATTTGGTGTTGGGACCAGCAATGGGTGTTATTATTTAGGTAGCCAGTTGGCTAGTGTAGGTTACAGCTTCTACACAGACCTTAGTGAGTTTTTGCTTGTAAAGATCTGACAGTTCAGGTTTGAAACTACACAGACAGAGCTTCTATCTTAGAGCTCGTGCTCAAAGTTCCATTCATGGAATGGATTTAACTATTTCACCTCCAGAGCAGTTCTAGTGGTGGGACAAACTGCAACTTGTCATAATATAGCAAGACTCCATTAGAAGAAACAACATTACTAAGGTGAGTAATTTTTTCTTTTGGTGCTATATCCGGGCACAAGGTAAATTGGTCTAAGAGTGAGCTTCTACCAGTGGAGCTCCTTAGCTGTGCACAGCTTATTGTTCAGCGGCCTACAGCTAGTCCATAAATTATTATACCTGGGGGTGCAGATCTCTGCTTCCACCAGGGCCCTATACAAATTGAATCTGAAACTCCTGCTGAATTAAATCCTGGAAGATTGTGAGCGGTGGGTTAGTTTACTTATCTCCATGCTTGGCAGAGTTGGAGTCATTAAAGTGACAATACTACCCAAGCTTTTGTATTTCTACCAAGCCCTTCCCATTAGAATACCGCAGCTTCACTTTAAGCAACTGGAGGCCATCATGCATAAATTCTTGTGGCAGGGAGGGCATGCTAAAATCCCTCGTGCCATTCTTTACAGGAAACCAAGAGAGGGGAGAGTGGGGTTACTGAACTTTAAATATTATTATTGGGCAGCCTAACTGGCCTTTATACCTACGGGTAATACGAGCAATGATTGCCCTTGGTTATGCCTAGAGGAGGACTTATTAGTGGGTAATTTTCAAAATGATTTATTGGTTGGGGACTTAAGAGTCAGACGTACAAGCCATCTGAGCAACCCCTTTACTGCCACAACCGTGGCCATTTGGAGGTGGTCCCATAATAGGTTTGGACATGGGGGGGGGCAGCTCTCCTAACCTTAGTATCCTTAGTTATATGCAATTTGGAGGGAAATGTAACACCAGGATGGTCCAAAGATTGTGGGTATGGAGGAAAAAGGGTCTTATAATAATTAACCAACTGTATGAAGGTGGGGTGATAAAAAGTTTTGTACAATTATCGGTGGAGTGGAACATGCCCCCTGGAGACTTCTTTCTATACCTGACCATCCATCAGCAGTGTGGTACTAGTCTCTCTGTAGATAATAAATGGGTTGACCCCTCTCCTATTGAAGATGAGGTATTTTGGCCCCAGCCCAAAGCCAAACCTCTGACTATCTACTATCGAGCTCTCCAGGGCTCCAAGCCACTCATACGGAACTCCAGCCAAGACAAGTGGAGCACTGACTTATTACTGCTGATTGATCAGAGGACATGGGACTTGGCCTGTACTCATTACATGCAGTGCTTGTGGAGTAATAAACTGTGGCAAATTCAATTATACGTTTTGCACAGGGCATATGTATCTCCTAAATGGCTTCATAAGATAGATGACTCCAGGTCACCAGAATGTCCCAAATGTGCAATGACTGCGGTGGACTTTCTACATTTGGCACTCACATGCCCCAAAGTTGCCCCCTTTTGGCATCTGGTACATAATATAATGACTCAAGTATTGGACTATGCTCCTTGCTTGGCAGAGTTGAGCTTATGCTGGGTGTGGGTCCTTCCCATCCAAATCACAGGACATCGGACCCGCTTTGGTCCACTGCCCTAATAAATGCTAGAAGAATGATTGTACAGTTGTGGATGTCCTTGACCCCGCCTACAACTACGCAGTGGGTACAAAATGTCAAATCTTGCATGTTGCTGGAGTGAGCACAGTTTGCCGCCCAGGACAAAATATTGCAGTTCCGGGAGATTTGGGAGCCGAGGTTGCTGGCAGTGGAGGCTGGTATTATCCCTGACTAACTGTATGTAAATTGCCTGTAGAGGTTGCATCTTTTCTTCCAGGGCCATTAGACAACCATATACAATAGAGTTTTCACATTAATATGTGTGTCTCTTCCTCTTATTGGTATCTTAGTAAGCTATATATTATGGATGACAGATTATGTAAGCTCTCTATTGCTTATCTGACCATTGTGTCTTTGTACCTCAGACTCACTATTGTATATAATGTATATTTCATCCTTTGTATTCATGGATACTCTGTAAGATGTCTGCACTCACAATAAAAATATTTAAAAAGAAAAGACGTAATATTACCTCTTTTATAGATTAATGGGAAGACCACACCTAGAGTACTGCACCCAATTCTGGAGTCCTCACCTTAAGATAGGTGAGGGCAGGCTAGAGGTGGTGCAACAAAGGGTGACCAGGGATGATACAGGACCAGAAGGGCAGATCTTATGAGAATCAGCTCAAGGCTCTAAACATGTATGCGCTTTGAGGTCAGACAGGAGAGGGGTGATATGATAGAGACCTTCAAATTCCTAAAAGGAATGAATAAGGTGAACTGCAAGGAGCTATGAAGCATAAGCACACCTTTGAGGTTACAGAGGCATGAGTGGAGACTGAGGGGAGGAAGGTTTAGAAGGGATATGAGGAAGTTCTGTTTTACAGAGAGGTTGGTGGAACCTTGGAAAAGTCTGCCAACTAAGGTGGTTGGTGCCAAAACCATAAATTATTTCAAGCAGGGTTGGAACAGAGTGAAGGCTACTGTGGCTGCTCAGGACAACAGCAGCAAGGTGGAGAATAGAGAGGATAGTGAGGGCTAGTACCATGAATGAAAATTAGGTCTCAGGGATAGATACGAAACCCCAGTACCCTGGATAACAATTAGATCCTGGAAAGAGATGGGGAACCATGGGCAGACTAGATGGATCTTCTGTCTTTTTCTGCTGACATATCTATGTTTCTGTAAAGACAGACAGGAAAAAGCAGTTGGGGTGTGAAACAAGCCCCTAATTGTATGTAAAACAGGGGGAGGGGAGAGAGGGAAACAAAGATCATTGAAAATGATAATGATGCTGCCCAGCTGCTTGCTGGGCGGGATCATGAGGATGAAGAGATTGAGCCGCTCTGTGATCGGAGTGGCTTGCACCTTTTGGCCCAGGACCCACAAGGGGAACAGCACTAGGTGGGCTGAGGAATAGAGCCAGGGGGAAGAGAGAGAGGGAAACGGAGGTCATTGAAAATGATAATGACACTGCCCAGCTGCTTGCTGGGCAGGATCATAAGGATGAAGAGATCAAGCCGCTCTGTGATAGGAGTGGCTTGCACCTTTGCCCTGCAAGCAGAGAACAGTGTTGTGATCAGTCTTACTGATCATTGGGCTGTCACTGTCACTGTCAAGTCCACTGAAGCCTGAGCTGTATTAGACCTCACAGTGACACACCTCCAAAACCCATTAGTGTAACAATATGTTTGTTTTGTGCATGCACAAAGCAAACATAAAAAGCCTCACTGTTGCAGATGCAGCACTATCCAGGAGGTGAAGGTTTACATTAAAGTACAAATAATTAATTCCAGCCTTCCCTTAGCAAGAGTATAGAAACCAAAGGTTACATACTGCTTTAGATTATTGCTTCTTCAAATGCATCTTTTTGTAATTATGCATTACATTGTAATTATGCATTACACTGTATATTAATGAGGTGAATATAAGTCAGATAGCTTTCTGACCATGTGAATTAGCGGTTAGAGTTGAAAACTGGGGACCAGGAGATCCCAGGTTCACATTTGACCACATGCACTAATTCAGTGTGACTTTGAGCAAATCACTTGGGTTACCTTTGCTTCGGTCCTGTCAACCAGTAGAGCAGTGCAGAATGCAGAATTCCTGTAGTGGAATTCGGGGTATAGTTAGAATGAGCCAAGACACAACTTATAAGGTGCATAAAAGGCAAAATACACTTATTTTATTGGAGACAATATAACAAACTAAAATAATAAACTAAAATAAACTTTGTACACTGAACTCAGGAGGCTGTACTTTTAAGACAGGATCACTTTAAACAATGCAGTGTACTGAACAATTCCTTCAGGATGAACATTCCTCAGTATTATGCTGGCACACTTTAATCCTGGAATACCAGGGAGTGAAGGTTCAGACAGCTTTTAATCAGGAAAGTAGCCTTGGTCTGTGTCAGCATCCCAGCTCAAACTAACCTTCCATCTTCCTCCTCTGAGTCACTCTCCATCTCCCTCTCAGAACTGCACGACAAGGGGCCTTTCATTGCCCTCCCACAAGGTCACATGATCCCTACTTAATGGTACTTGCATGTGCATGGTAAAATTCACATTCCACAGAAGGTCAATGCAATATAAATAACACATACAGTACATACTAAATTCTATACAAAAACTACACTTTTAAATGTGGACTGATAGATTATTTCCTGCACAAGTAAATGAAGGTAAAGGGCTTAACATATACAAATCCCAGCATATGGTCGATTCGTCGTGGTTTAAAAGGTCGCGGGCAATTAGTTCCAGTCACTGAGTCGATATTTCATGTTGCTGCTGTTACAATAAGTCACGGACACTTCACAGCCGCTGCAACTATTTTTCCGCAACATTCTGTCCAGCAATGTACGGCGACCATGTTTTTCTTGTGAAATAAGTAATATATTGGGAACCTCAAGTAGTTAATGTGTTATACAGGTGAAGAAGCATATTTCAGATTGAAAGCAATTTTTGGAAATGCATTGTTTTCATTTTTTCATATTTGATTGTAATGAAAGCAAGTTAAACTGCAAAGTAATCAAAGGTTACATGTTTCTCTACTGCCCTCCGGTGTTCTAACTAGGCATAGCTTTATTATTTGCAGGTGAGTAGAACAGGAATTTAACTGAGCACTTACAGGGGTATTTAAGCAAGCTTTTCCAACTGCATTTCATTACTGCATCAATGGAGTATGTACCGACACAGAAGGACAAGCTGAAGCTTGCTTTGGATAACTTTCTGTACACGAAAGAAAAAGATGGTGCCGATCAAAAGACAATTTGGCGATGTGAGAACCGAACATGCAGAGTACACTTACACACTAAGGGGTACTCCATTGTCGTTTCCCCGACTGTGCACAACCATGCACCACCACATGGTAGGGTTGAGGTTCTTACTGCCCATTCCCATATGCGACAGAGAGCATGCGAGTCTCAAGAGCCGACAAGAAATGTTGTGCATACTGGGTTACAAGAAGTATCCGTTAGGCATGCACACCTGCTGCCATCACAGAAAACCCTACAGCAAGATGTGCATCATCATAGGCAGCATGGTGGCCCAAACGACAGTGATATAAGTCTGTGTTCGAGTACTGTAGATGGGGAAATCTTTTTAAGAATAAACGAAAATGATATGTTAGTATTTGCCAGTAATTCAGACCTTAAAGTTCTTAATGACAATGAGCATTGGTTCTGCAATGGAACATTTTCAGTTGCCCCTCATGAAGATGATCAAATGTATACAGCACATGCACTGCTAAATGGTGTCAATAGACCCTGTGTCTATGCACTCCTTCCCGGCCGCAGTGAGGCAATTTATCGCAAGTTTTCTTTACACCTGCAAAACTTGCTCGGTGGTAAGCTAACTGCGCGTGGTGTCATGACTGACTTTGAGATGGCAGCAATAAATGTTTTAAAGGAGTTAATGCCACACGCTGAGCTTGCAGGCTGCAACTTTCATTTGGGACAGGCATTATGGTGTAGAGTTCAGCAAGAAGGCTTGCAGCAAAGATACATTCTTGATGAGGAGTTTGCACACAAAGTGTGATGCATCTTGGCACTCGCCTTTGTACCTGCAGACTTTGTTGAACAGAGCTTTGAAATGCTCCAGGATGACACCAATTTTGAGGACATTGTTTGCTTACTGGATTATTTGAAGGACAATTACGTTGGGCGACTAACAAGGAATCGCAAAAAAAGGCGAATGCCAAGGTTTCCAGTAGTTTTTTTGGAATCAGTATACCCGAGTGCTAAACGATTTGCCCAGAAGCAATAATGCTGTTGAAGCCTGGCACAGGGATTTCACTCGCACAGTAGCCATCAGCCACCCTACTCGTGGCTGCCTAGCACGAAAATTAAGGCAGGAGCAACACGCAGTAGCATTTCAGCGGCGACAGATAACTCTTGGTCAACAACCACCGAGAGAGCATGCAAAATATATACGTGTCAGTAAAGTTTTTAAGTCAATTTGCAGTGATTTTTCTTCTCGTGAGCCAAAGCAGTACATAATGGACTTAGCAACAGTCACTGAAATTAATGTTGTCTGATTAAAGCACTGTTGCACTTTCCGTTGGTACTTTCCGTAGGTTTTAAAATATGTATTAATTTTTTTTTTAAACTGTGAAGTAACGTTGATTTTAAATTATTTGATATTTAAATTATTCTCTTAATTCACACTTTCCATTTGTATTGCACTGCCGAACACAAATTAATTTGTTTGGGACTGTGAAGTATTGATTTAAAATTGCATTGCACTAAAGCATTGCACTTTCCCTTTCTACCACTAAAGCATTGCACTTTCCATTTCTATTGTACAACCAAACAGCAATTAATTCGTTTGGGCAATTTTAAATGTTAAATTATGTACTAAAGCATTGCACTTTGCCTTTCTATATGGTGAAGTATTTCAATAAAGATTTACTTTTAACATTACTCTCCGTTTCACAGTAAATTAATTGCACTTTCCATTTCTATTGCCAAACAGCAGTTTGGGATTGTGACCCAGTGCAGGTAATTAATTAATTGCACTTTCCGTTTCTATTGCCAAACAGCAGTTGATTTGTTTGGGATTGTGACCCAATGCAGGTAATTAATTGCACTTTCCATTTCTACCACAATATCATATCCGCGACAATTTGTCCAGGAGCATTACTGCCGTACATGACAAATCCCTCCCCAAATCTGCATAATCCCTCCTCCAAGCTGCACCTGCTGCTCTGAGCTTTCTTTCACAAGGTTACAACAAAGGGCAGGGTGGGGCCCGCTGCCTCTTTAGTAAGAACTCAGCAGGTCAGGTAAGAACCGACAGCAGTACTCAAGCTTTTACCATATAGCTAAAGCTGCTAAACCATAAATTGTTACAACTGTTTAACTCTGCTACGTAGCTTTTTAGTAACACTATCACACTCCTAGTACCTCAGAGAGTATAAAACAAACTACTCTGGGTTGTAAGTGTTTTCCTGCTTTTCAAGGTGTTTGAACTGTTAGAACAGTTTAGGCCTCTTCACAGAGTACTGCTACTACTACCAAAGTAACCAATTGTATTAGATGAAGCTTTAATAGTTGCTATGTGTTCTTACAACTTTCATTCCCTAGAAAACCATTTAAAGCTCTCACTGTAGTGTAGCTTGCATTTCAAACATTTAAAGAGACAATAACACCACATGCTTTAAACAATACCAACTGAAAACAAAATCCACTTTCTATATTCATATCCAGCCACTAAACCTGGCGCGCAACAGGCTAGTGTGCAGGTTAGAACACATTTGTTCTAAATTTTTAATGGTGCAGAAGCATACATAACAAACACAAACCCACAGATGGCCAGCCGGGGGGAAGGGGAGACAAACAAATGCAGACAAACAAATACTGGAACAGTTGCTGTGCAGCAAGACACACAAACCACAACATTTAACATACAATATTTAACCTGACAGATTTGCCTAATGCTAGCATCTTTACTATATATTTAACCAAGGACATTCTTGTCTAATCCTTTATAAGTAAAAACACTATCCCCATCATGATGGGGAATGGTGATTTTATTTCCAAAATGTTTTTTTGGAGTCTTTTTAATTCTGCTGAATTCTGAAAAGCCTTTCTATGTAAATCATGAAATAATACTCAACAGATTATGTAGTGTGTGAAATATTAGTCTGTGGTTTGAGGAGAAATGGATATACTGTTTATGCAAATTGCGGAATACATTTCTGCAGTTGATATACAGTAAAGTACATATTACTAGTTTTAAATAACATTCCACTTTATTGCATAATTCTGTTTTCAATAAATTCCACAGAATTCTGTGCAGTTTTCGAAATTTTGCAGAATTGTGGAGGAAACAGAATGGGACAATTCTGCACAGCTCCGCTTGACAGGAACAGTGACTGGAAACAGTCACCCAAACTACAAACAAGATGTTGCATCACAGTCAGGCTATCCCAGGTACACACACTGCTCAACATCCATATACACATTCTGTGCTCATGTACAATTCCTTTAGTAAATGTGAGAAACAGAAATGTATCTGGAATCTACTGTTAGTACTCCACTATTGTTGCATGTCAAGAGCTTGTAATATCAGAATACGGGCATACAGTATCTGTAGCTAAGATTAATTGCATTGCAAATGCACATTGAAACCACCATTAATTGGCTGCCTAGTGGGCTAGTGGTCAGCATGTTTGCTTGCTAAGTGGGGCTTATATACAATAAGACACAATGGGGCATTAATTGTTCTGCTTTTACCGCATGCCCAGGGGTGGCAAAAGGCATGAGGCTGCAGGCTGAGTGTCTTCAGCTTCGGGAAGTGTAGTAAAATCAGCACAAACACCGCCCTGTGATGTCTTATTGCAAGTATGATGTGAGTCCATGAGAAACTTTTAAAACAAACTCTGGTCGTCGCCGATATGGCTGTGGAGAGCTTTTGAGATGCTTTTACCCATTATTTCCAATGAATTTGCATAGTTCAGATCTGTGGAGAGGCAGTTTCAATGTGGTCTTCCTTTTATACATTTTTACAATGTGTTTTCCTAGAATATGCCTGCTGATTGCTATATATTTAGCCTGAATAGTTCACAGAAGAAATGACATCTTATTTTCAGTGGGGCTCTACATCTACACAATATTATGCTGCATTGCATAAAATCAGAACGCACTGAAAACAATATTTTACATCTAGGGTGACATATTAAGTGCCAGAGTGATGTGCGAGCAGAAAGATGTGTTATGCAAAGAGGGTGCACCGGTCTGCACCGATACAACACTCAAAGAGAATGCGCCACCAGTACAGGGTGCACATACAGTGAAGCCCACCAGGATGAAGCACAGCTCTGCAGAATTCTGCAGTAGAGTTACTGCAGCAAACAATGCAATTTCAATGGGAGTTAATCCATTTTGTCATGCAGTAAACCTGTGATATTGCGTTTCATCCTGGTGGGCATCATTGTACCTGTTGAAAATGTGACCCTGGATGGGAGTCGCAGTGCAGTCAGCTGCCAAGACAGGTGCATCCAGGGTGCCCTCGACTGAATACCTCCCAGGGAGAATGCGTGGCACATACCAGTATGCACAGCAGCCCCCATGGGCGATATTCAGCCCAGGAGTGTAAATGAGCTAATTGAACATGCAGGGTGCAAAGGGGCCTTATGCATGCTCATTACCAGCCCATTTGCATGTTGGCAGGGGATGAATGCACTGGAGCAGCTCTTGCCTCCAAGCCCTGACCCCGATCACTGCCATGTGGAACATGCCCTGAAGTCTCTGGTGGTAAAATGGTACCCTCCACCCATTCCACCAGCCCCGATCATACTGGAGTCCAGACTCTGTCAGTTCCATACTGTAGGGACCCAACTCCCATTCCTGATCTCACCGGAATACACCTGCAGTCCATATCCATAGTGTAGTGGCCCCCTCAATGGTGCACAGACACCCCATCCCTGCCCCCATCCCATCCTGTTGTGATGACTGACACTGTGATGGGATCATACCACTAACAGTGAGTGGCAGAGTACTAGCAGTAGGATGATGGAATGTGTCATATGTAGGCATGAGCTGTGTGTGGGCAATAATGCTCAGTGGTCATACACCTCAGGCGCTCGCATGTAGATCCATCATCCCGGTGCCATTGCACTTCTCAGTGCGGGTGACGGATGATGCTGTACCCACTTACACAGGTCCCAGAACAGGCATGTTATGGTCAACCTCTCATTCGTTTGTACAATCAGGGAATTGCAGATGAACTATCCCTAGCCTGGAGTATACACTGCAAATGTCATTGCAGGATACTGCACCCCATGACACCCGGGATGCCTCAGCAGTCTGAATGATGGCATGCTACACAGGGGAATGGGGGAGAGTGTGGACTTGCAGTGGTGTATGACAGCAGGAAGATACAGCATCCACAAGGCATGCTTTGGAGGTATATCAATTCCCTCTTACAGTTTGCCAGGGACGTACACACAGCTGCGTACACTGATGGGTCTGCAGCTTGCGTAGTTCCCCAATGCATGCTACACCCACTTGGATCATTCCAGAGAGCAGATCCCCAGCCCTGGTCCAGTGCAGTTGGCAGCTGGCCATGGCAGGGTGTGGAGGGCAGTGCCAGTCTCTGCAACAGGCCGAGCATGGGGGGGGGGCAAGTGTGTCTGAATACCAGGGCGGTGGATGGGGGACCTCTATGCTATGGATATGGACCATGGTTTCCTCTGGTATGATTGGGACTGGGGGGCCCTACACTATAGAGCTATTGGGGGGTTGGAGTTGGATCAGTTGGTGATGGGAAGAGGGTACTTCTAGTCCACCAGGACTGCCAGGCTGCTGTGCACCTGGGTGCACTTCCACATCATGCCTGTGGGTGGCTGGCCGGGTTAGGCCAGCTATTCATGTCTTAACTGTAGGCCACGGTGCTCTGGACTGCAAGGGGCACGTTCCTACTGCATGGGCATGCCCTCTCGAATTGCACGGCATAACATTTGTGTGCACTCTGGCCCATTCCCTTGCAGCCGGTGCATCCCACACATTTGAATATCATGCTGTGACGCATTGTTGAAGTCACTCAGCACATCTCCCTTTTCTGCCTGGATGTGCTGTGCATCTCCTTTGAATACGGGGGGGCCCTGGACTAAGTACCCTGAATAAATACATTATAAAAATGGTAAAATCCTGACCCCACATAAAACAAGATATTGCATCTAATCTGGGACAGCCTGAGTAAATACAGTGCAAAAATGTGTAAATAAACATCCCTATAACAATGAAATGTAGCATCTCCCCTGAACTATCCAGGATACAAAATGTAGGATATGAAATATTCAGAGCTCCCAGATCCAAATAACCATTTCCCTGTAACAAGCCCTTATTTTTCCTGTATTTTCCCCATAGAGGCAGACTCAAATCCCTGTATAAATCCCTGTAGATTTTTCCATAAGCCACTGGTTCCTTATTTATGACTTTGTTCTTTATTTATTATATCAGCAGCCTTTTATCTGCTGTTCAGTATTAATATGTAAGCAATAATACCCGACAGGGTGGACGGTATTGTGCTATACCAGACCGCCCAAGGGCGTAATGAGGCCCGACGCCGCAGGCGGAGGGCCTTATAGCCCCTGGAAGGTCCAGTATAGCACAATACCGCCCACCCTGGAGGGTATTATTGCACTTAGAAAATGGGCACTGTAAAAACTATAAGTTTAATTACAAATTGTTAAGTATAAAATTAGTTTAATATGAATGTTGTAATAAAATAGTTCCTCTGCATGGATTTGAATGTTGTTTTTTTGTTGTTTTTGTTTGCTGGTCATCATGGTTACCCCCCCTCCACTCACTCACACACACACACACACACACACACACAGGAGCTGCTTGTTTGCTGCTGTGAGAGCAGATAGTATGCTGCTTGTTATCTCTGGAGTGCCCCATCAGCGATCATGGTAAGCTGTGTACCGCACTTGAGAGAATTTTTTCTGTGTACCCTTGGTAACAGCTCAGACTTCAACACTCCTTGTGGAAAATGTGAATGGAGTGGCAGAATGAAGTGTGGGTAGGGATTTATCCATCAGCAATTTAATTTCAAATTAAACGTTTACAACACATTCACGGTGAAAGCCACATAGACTAACACTATCCCAACACAAAAACAGAGAAAATACGGGTGACCAAATGCCAACCCTTCTTTCGGATGTGCACTCAGAAACAACTCTGAAATAACTTGCCAGTCTCTCAGTTGGTGCCTGCCCGCCGACTCAAGATCAGTCCTTCTGACCTTTTAAATGACACTCGCTCTCGAAATTCAGAGTCTGTCTGCACCTGCAGAACACCACTCGCCTGTTCGGGACACCTTCACAGAATACTCAAGCGCTTAGCCTGGCATCTCCAAAGTAAGCAATAATAAAAGAGTGTATTTTTATTTAAAAGAAGGCTTTGGCTGGTGCTGGAACTATAGGGAGGGAACAACACTGAGCAGATGAAATTACAGTTGCGATCCCGCTACAGAAACAGAAACCGTGTCGCTTAGCGAGGGCAAAAAATGGCGGCGATTTTAAATTTCAATTATGTGGTTTTAGCCAGTTAGGAAGCAGGGTGGGCACTAGGATTCTTCAGTGGGTGAAGGGGCAGTATAGGCTGGTCCTTTTTATTTCCTGGGCATCTATTAAAAGTTAATGTACCCCCCTGGCAAGGGTACTAGCCAATCAGATGCCAGGAAATAAAAAGCCCATTTTCTAATATATGATAAGATGGCCTTGGAATGATTTGGATTTACATGGTATACATAAGGCATAATGGGGGATTATATGAAATAACAAATATCACACTCATTATTTCATGAACTATACTCATAATTAGTAATCACAAGTCGGCCAATCTTTCAAAAGATACTTGTAATGCCTGTAAACAAATTTATTGCAAATAAATTAGACACATTTTCCCATATGCATATACATAGATGCTATTTTTTACATCTTATATTTGTTAATTTTCAGACAAATTCTCATAGACTTTTTTTCTGACCACCTGATGGAACCTTGAATAAGTTAAGTAAATGTTATTATTTTCTTCAAGGCCCTGATCCAGCAACTCAGTAAACACACACTCAGTACATCATATTATAAAATGACAAAAAACAGTCTTCTGTTTCCAGTGTTTGATCAGGAATTTTATAAATGGTATTGTTATATACCAGTATCTTGCAAGTTCCCCAGAAAGATCTCTGACATTTCAGGAATAATATCAAGCCTACACGAAACCTCCAAAAATATACAAATAATAATATAGAAAAACATAAAGGGAACTTACAAGCTTGAATGGGCAGACTGGGTGGGCCATAGGCCCTTATCTGCTGACAGTATCTATGTATCTAAACAATTATTTTCCTCTTAATAAATGGCTTAATCTCTTTCATTCTCAAAAATAGCACATTATATATCAAGTCAATTTCACCTCCATCTTGGCATCAAATAAGATCTTGGCTTGTAAAAAGTGCTGAAATGCCTAAAGTTTGTTGTAATTCATTGAAAAACATCTACATATCCGTCATGTACAGTATTGTGTCTTTTGATACAGGTTGTATATTGTATTTGCTATGCTTGTATTTATGTACATATTCTGTGTAACTGTTTATTTTATACATTGGGACCCCATTGAAAATGAGCCTCTGCTCAATTGGGCTATCCTTTTCTGAATTTTCAAAATAACATTTTTACTACTACTACTACTACATGTTGTGAGAGAACAAAGCAAGTTAACACATACCCTGGCTAAATTATTATCAGACCTCAAATTTATTTATCAAAATTATGCACAATTACATTACTAATACTGTAAATTCAAATATTACTGTTCAGACCTTCTTACTGTTTAGATTGCTCATTCCAACCACAAACAATACATTTATGTTCCACAGCCTAGAGCTGGAGGTCCTAAATGCAAGAAAAACTCAACTGTTGATCCCTTACAAATTTCTTTCTCAGTTGTTTTGCCTAACTTTTTTTATAACTCTATTTGGCAACATAAGGAATCAGATAATTATACAGATGAATTGCTCATTCTTCTGGTTTGTCAGCAGTTAATTCATTAGATGAGGTCTCTTTTGCCAGGAGTTTGACTGTTTCTCCACCACACACACACACACACCTACCTCAGTACTTGACAAGCTGTTATCCATTATGTTTGGAAAGCAGGCGCAGCCCTTGTTGTCAAGAAATCTATATATTTAGTCTGGGTAGTTCACTGAAGACCTGGCTTATGTCTGCAACAGTGCTTATTAGATATTAGATGCAAATCCAGGATTCCAAGAATATGATTCTTAGAATGGTGGTGGTGTACAGGCCACCATCTCAGATGGAGGAGTTAAACAGGGAACTAGCGGGACAGATCACGAGGACCTGCGAGAATGGTAGTGTGGTGATTGTGGGGGACTTCAAGATGCCAGGAGTGGACTGGAGTACCCCAACAACCAGGAAAAGAAGGGAGCAGGTATTGCTGGATGCCTTCCAGGACAGCTTCCTGCTACAAATGGTCAGTGAACCAACCAGGTTAGGGAATATCCTTGATGTTGTGCTGGCAAATGGGGACTTTGTGAGAGAACTTACAGTGGAGGAACCACTGTCAAGGAGTGACCACCACTTAGTATGGCTCACATTGGATATGGGCAAGGAAGGAGGGGAATCTGGCACAAGAGTGCTGGACTTCAGAAGGGCCAACTTTGGGATGACAGGGGAAGTGGTGAAAGGGTACCTGGTCAGAATTCAATGTAGTATGGACACTAACCAGAGGTGGGAACTCATAAAGCTGGGGATAGTGGAGGCAACCAAAACCTGCTGCAAGGCCCAGAGCGAGAAGGCTAGGGCTAAGAAACTGAGCTGGTTGAGCAAGAAAGTCATGGAAAAGGTAAGGAGGAAAAGAGCTGTCTTTAGGAAGTACAAGAAAACAGGGAGGGGGAGGAGGAGGACAGGGAGGAGTACTTGACAGAATCGAAGGAGGTGACAAGGGCAGTAAGGGGAGCCAAAGCATCTACGGAACTCAGGCTGGCACAAGGCATCAAGAAGGGGGAGAAGGACTTCTTTAGGTACATCAGGGAGAAAAGGAGCCGTAAGGACCACATAGTAAGGATTAGGAAGGAGGGGGGGGTTGGGTGGAAGCAGGGTGAGATAAGGTAGAGGCACTAAATGAGTACTTCTGCTCAGTAGTTACTAAAGAGAAGAGGGGGGTGACACCCAAGGGGGGAGAAATGGCAAAAACAGGGGGGAAGGGGTGACAGATGGGGAAATCATGGAGGGCAGAGTTTGGGAGGGTTTGAAGGCACTGAGGGTGGACAAGGCACCAGGCCCAGATGGCATCCACCCCAGGGTACTGAAGGAGCTGGCAGAGGTCCTTGCAGGAGCTTTGGCAGACCTATTTAATGCCTCACTACATTTGGGGTATGTACCTCAGGACTGGAGGATGGCTCATGTAGTGTCCCTCCACAAGAGTGGCCCCAAGGATGAATCAGGAAATTACAGACCAGTGAGCCTTACATCCATCGTGGGTGAGCTAATGGAGACTATCCTGAAGGAGAGGCTGGTGGCTCTCCTAGAGGCCAAAGGACTACAGGACAGCAGACAGTATGGCTTCATACGGGGCAGATCCTGCCAAACCAATCTGGTGGAGTTCTATGACTGGATAACTAGGCAACTGGACAGGGGCCATGCAGTGGATGTCCTGTATCTGGACTTCAGTAAGGCATTCGACTCTGTGCTGCATGGAAGGCTGAGAAGGAAGCTAGTAGGCACAGGGGCGGGTGCAAAGCTGGTGAGATGAGTAGGAAACTGGCTTCAGGGAAGGCAACAGAGGGTGGTGGTGGGTGGGGAGCTCTCACACCCAAGGGTAGTGATGAGCGGTGTTCCACAGGGCTTGGTGTTGGGACCAGTGTTGTTTGGGATATTCATAGCAGACATATTGTGGGACATCAAGAACAAGATCAGTCTGTTTGCTAATGATACCAAGGTAGAAGCGGTGGTGGATGACCTAGGGGGATGGCAGGGGTTGCAGGATGATCTGGCAAAGCTTGAAACCTGGTCAGGCACCTGGCAACTGGGGTTTAATGCCAAAAAGTGCAAGGTGCTGCATTTTGGGATGAAGAACCCAAGGAGGAGTTACCAGCTAGGGGGAGTGCAGCTAGCCCAGACAGAGGAGGAGGAGAAGGATCTGAGGGTGCTTATTACAGGGTCAATGAACAACTCAGCACAATGTAGGAAGGCAGCTGCAAAGGCCAACAAAATGCTGGGTTGTATTGCAAGGGGTATATCCTCAAGGAGGGAGGAGGTGATTCTGCCACTATATAGTTCATTAATTAGACCACACCTGGAGTACTGTGTGCAGTACTGTCGCCTGTATCTGAAGAGGGACATTAAGTTACTGGAGGGGGTACAGCGCAGGACGACAAAGATGATCAAGGGTCTGGGGGACTTATCATATGAGAGGAGGCTGAGGGAGTTGGACATGTACTCACTGGAGGAGAAGAGGGACGGGGGGACATGATTGAAACCTTTAAGTACATGAGAGGAATAAACAAGACAGGTACAGAGGGCCTGTTCAAAGTAAGGGAGGGACAGACACCAGGGCCATGACATGAGACTGGAGGAGGAAGGTTCAGGAGGGAGATGAGGAGACACTTTTTTACAGAGAAGGTGGTGGCTGGGTGGAATGCATTACCTGCAGAAGTAGTATCCAGTAGAACAGTGGACTGCTTCAAAAGGGGATGGGACAGGACAAGGGGGAGGGTTAATGAAGGGGAAGAGTGGAAGGGAGGCGCAGCTGCAGAATAAGAAGTGCTAGCTGCACATTCGAGCAGACTTGATATATCTCTAGGTCTTTATCTGCTGGCAAATTTCATATGTTCGTATGTTCGTATAGTGTCTTAAAAGGTTAAAAAAACAGTGTAAATCTTTATAGATTTGCTGGGTAAGGGTGATATTTATGAGATATGAATCTTTCTTGAAAGACAATATATACCAACTGAAGATAGAAGCAAAAAATGTTTAAATGCTAGGTATTTCATTGTGCAAGTTGTTGCATTTCGAAGGGGGTAAATAAATCTCCAATTTAATAGGCAGCCAATATTTAACAAGCTGTTGCAGTTTCCTTACGGTCATCTGATAAGCAGTTTATAGTTATGTCTCCAACATTCTAAACAGAAAGAAGGGAGTATTTTATTTTAGTTGGCATAGGGATTTGTAGATGTGGAAGGATACATTGAAAAGTCCAAAAATGTGTTCCACGATACTCCATTTTCAAGCTACAGACAGCAAGATGGCTGTAGGCTCCACACACAGCCATAAAAACAAACACTCTATAGGTTTTAAAAGACAAAAATTTAATAAAATATTGTTAAAAATGTAAAATAGTCCCTCAACAGATGGTTTCCCTCTGTCAGTCATCTTTGTTTATCATGGAATACAACAATTCAAAATTCTGCAGTATTCCACTAGCAGAATGTTCCCTCCCCCCCAACACACACACATGAAATGGGAATATGGAATACATGAATTCAAACTTCTGCAGGATTCTATCAGCATACACAGACAAACACACAGGCCTCAACTGGAGCCAGAACCTTAGTTTCATCTGTTGCAAGATAAGGAGCAGGGAGTTTGCTGGTAAACTGGTAAGGATAGGAAGGGGATTTTTCTTGGTTATCAAAAAAGAAATAGGAACTCTGAACTGTACTTGATTTTTAAATGTGTTTGTGTGTGTAAGAAGGAGTTTGAGTGGAAAGAACATTTGGTTATTTATTTATTTTGTTTCATTAACGGAATTTTTATTTTAGGGCCTAGTTAAAGGTATATATATATATACTGTATATGAGTAAAGGTGGAGGCCATGTTTGTGATGGAACTCTGGAATAAGTGAAGTGACTCGTGAATTCTGTATGCGAGTTGCCCAAATTCCACTGCCTGAATTTGTTTAAACCTGTGCAGTCATGGATAATTAAGATATGGGTCTCAGAACTTGTTTAACCAATCGAGAAGCAGGTCATTTCCAACCCATGTTATAATCAGTTTTATGCCCAAAGTTCAGGATCCTCCTGAAGTCAGGTGTGAAGTACTGCACAGTTCGACGATTGGCCATGCATGACCATCAGGTAGCAGTGGTGACCTAGGGAGGAAGGAGCCAAGCTGCTAGAGAATCCTCTTGTAGCTGCTTTATAGCTGTAGAAGTGGGGCTTAGGAAGGGGTTTTGTAGACAGGCTTGTCCTGTTCCCTGATGCCAGCCCTCCACTGAGCTCCATTCAGATTATCCCTCAATTCTGTGCAGAAGGATTTGCTGCGGGGGTGGTTAAATGCAAGATGGCCCTTAGTATGCAAGAGGATGCCCTTTGAGGAATCCAAGCTGACAGGATTGTAGCAGTACAGTACAAGAGGCCCTAAGGAGAGGTGGGGGAAAAGGAAGAAAACTAAAAAATCAGAGCATGCATGTTTGTTTATGGTTACTGAATTCTTTTTAGGTTGGGGAAAGCCATAAAGTATTTCGGTAATGTGTCCCAGGATCTGGCACACCATTTGATAAGCAAATATTCAGGGTAAAGTGTACAGTACATGCCATCATGTCTATAGGGAGAGGCCAGGAAGAAAATTAATATCAGGTCCCAAATGGAAGAATAGTCTGGAACATGGCAGTTGAGATTCAATGCCAAAAAGTATAAAGTCATGAACATAGGAAAAAGAAATCCCAATAAGGTATATTACCTTGGAGGGGAAAGACTAGCTGCTTCCACCCAAGAGCGCGATTTGGAAATCATTATCTCAGACAACTTGAAGGTAGGTAAACAGTATGAGAAGGCAGCATTAAAGGCCGGTGGTATGCTGGGGTGCACTGGAAGGGGAATCACAAGAAAGAAGAAGGAAATGATCCTGCCACTGTACAGATCACTGGTTAGACTCACCTGGAGTACAGCGTTAAGTTCTGGAGGCCCCACCTCAAAAAGACATTGACTAAGTGGAGACAGTGCAGAGAAGGGCAACAAAAACAATTCAGGGACTGCACGAGATGTCCTATGGGGATAGACTGAAAGAACTGAACGTGTATTCCCTGGAACAGAGAAGAGAGAGAGGGGTGACATGATCGAAACATTCAAGTACATAAAAGGCATAAACCAGGTGCAGATAGACAATCTTTTCCAATTTAAGAAGGGCTGGAGAACCAGGGGGCATGATCTAAGGCTGCAAGGAGGGCAGTTCTCTACCAACACCAGGAAGCTTTTCTTCACAGAAATATTGGTGGATACCTGGAACAGCCTTACTGCAGAGGTGGTGGGGGCAAGCACTGTGGTAGGTTTCAAGAATGCTTGGGACAGATACAAGGGAGCCCTTAAACCCAAGGGCAGTTAGAAGACTAGGCTAAAAGACAATGGACAGACTAGATGGACCTGGTGGTCTCCTTTTGCCATCAGCTTCTATGTTTCTATGTACATGGAGGATGGTTGCAACCCTATATGGGTCACTTCAACTAGACATTTGGTTTGGGATTTCCTCCTCCCTCCCAGTATGCCAGATATGGGGTGTCACCAGCCAAGTGGTTATTCCAGGCCCTGCCCTGATGGTGAAAGCTGGGGAGAGCGACAGCTAGATGCAAGTAAGCATTGGTGGACAGGTGCCTCAGTGGCTGTATGGCTCCTTAGATGAGAGACAACTGTAGTTGGCTGAAGAGTGTTCTAACTGGGAAGATAGTAGAAGCATAAATAGAATAAGAAAAGGCTCCCAAATGTTAACCCTATCTCATGCCAACACTGGGCACTAAACAGAAAAAAAAATCCTAACACATATACTGTATGTTGCACATGCATATTAATGCCTGCTGTCTACACTGATGCAGAGTGACATAATTTGTCACTAACATTAACTAGAATGGACAGTTTCATTCTTGCATAAGAATGTTGTATTAATAAATCATCAGGTGTAATGGAAATAAATCTCTGGTGACTGTTTCAGGAAGAGTCTGCATTGAGATAGCTAATTGCAAAAAATGACATTAAGATAACATTAAGATCCACAGTAAAGCACAAAAAGTCAGGAGAACCAAAGTTAGGGTCTCAGGTCAATAACCCTAATTGTACTAGCTCTGTCGATTCCTCCGAGTATGTTTGCTTGATTAAATTGTATGTTACTCAGTTAACTATGAAAGCCTATGACTTTGCTTAGACAGAATGGGTGCAATTAGGGTTATCAACCATTTTGAATTTCCAGACCTTTTGCATCTTTCTGGTGAAATCTGTCATTATGTTAATGTAGTTTTTGCATTAACTTTCTATACTTTTTTTAAAAAGAGACCCCCCCGAGAAAAAAAATAACTGGCCTAGTACTAGAAGCTCATTACCACTGCCAGTATACTGTATATATCTTCCTTTGCCAATGGCATACCCTTTGGTCTACCTATCTCTATCCTGTTCCAAGCTCTCCTGGGTATCCAGTGACACTTCTCACTTTTACTGTCCCATGCATTCCACGGTGTCCAGTGTCACCCTGTCCCCAACCCATGCCAAGCAATCCCTGGTATCCAGTAGTTGCTAATACCAAGTTTGCTATCGCAGGGTGGTAGTAAAATGGGTGTGGGGATGCAACTAGACTGCAGGGAGAATTCACATGAGACAGGGGAAACACTAGACACCAGGGAATTTGTTAGTTGGATCAAGGTTAGGCAGGGGGAGTGGAGAGAATCGGAGACCAGTGAGGAGGCTGAAAGGTATTTAAATACATTTTAGAGGTAATAGGTTATGAGGGACTGGGCAGCAGTTGGGGAACTGTTTGTTTGTTTGTTTGTTTAATAAATTTAAAAGGGGGAGCCTTCAGGCATCAGTGGGATGGGGAGGGAGGGGCTTTTATTACATGTGAAGTGGTTGTTTGCTGGCACTTTAATTTCTGAGGGAGGAGACTTCCCAGCACCAAAAATCATCTCACTGTGCTAGACTTTCATTTTTGTCGGGGAGGGTTGCTGGCACTGGGAAACTTCGGTTTAGGAGATTTAAGTACTAAGAATGGTCCAGGAAGGGTTGCTGGCACTGGGAAACTTCAGTTTGGGGGTGCTCAGTACTGAGAATGGTCACTTGGTCCAAAATGTTAACTTTTTTAGGGTGGGTTCCTAGCACTGGGGTTGGGCTTCCAGTGCAGGGCTTTCATTTCAGGGTGGGGGACTTTTGCTGACACCAGGAATGGGCTCCAAGGGGCCGGACTTTAATTTTAGGAGGGGGTGGGGTCTTGGCACCAGGGATGGACTACAGGTGATGTACTTCAATTGTGGAGACTGTTTCCTTGCACTAGAGATAGGGTCCTGTACTGGCAAGGTTGTGTGTCTTTGCAGCAGGGGTTGGGGTGGATGGGGGGGTCTTATTTGGAAAAAGCGACAGTGTTCTTAGTGACATTCTCAGTAAAAGTGTAATTGAGAAAAATACCAGCACATACAGAAGAACAGAAAACCTTCAGCACATGTGGTACCTTCTCTGATTTTATGTTTTTTGCACACTACACATGCTCAGAACATTTTTTGTAAACCTAGATCAAAAACTATGGTTTAAATTAAAACTACCAGAAATATGGGTGAAGTTGAGGTACTGGTTCAGCCATACCACAAGAGATGGTATTTAAGCAATAAAGCATGACAATGTGTGCATTATTTTAGGATAATGCCCCACTTTAGAAAGTGAGGCATGAGGCAACACTGAGTGCCTTGTGCAGCATGAAATGATGTTATCCCACAATTAATACACACCCTGCAGTTCCTTATTGTGACTATAAAATGGTTCCTCTAATTTTGTTTTAAAAAACTGGGTAATAAGGTTTAAAAAGTTAAGTGTTTCTCACCTGTGCTGTTGTGCTGGAATAACACGTGGTCATGTGATCACATCTGACCAATCACAGGTCTAGGTTAAGTTTACCCATTTTATAATTAAAGGATATTACTGTTCAAAGGAGAAGTGAGCGAGAGTGTTGGTTGCAACAGGAGGTGAATATTGCCAGTCTTACCTTGGATCCAAAGGCAATTGACATTGTTTTCTTTTCATTTATGATCTGTTTGTTTGAGTAGAACCATCTCTGAGTGACTGAAATCAGGCAAAAATCAGTATTGAAGTGACGCAATACCTAGACCACTGTCAAAAAGCAGAGTATCATCCATGTACATGTACAGTATAATAAGGAGCAAATGCAACCAGTGGGAAAATCATCTATCAAATGGCGGATAATATGGGACCAAGGACTGAGCCTTGGACCCCTCTGTGAATCCGGAGAGGGAGACAGACCCACCTTTGTGTATAGATTATACACAAGTTGTCTGGTAGGAGATGAGTGAGTTGGTTGCTTCCTTAAAATAGCCCTGCATAGGTTGACTTTAGTAGGCAGGACCAGCCATCCACAGTGGACGCTTCTGCCCCTCAACCCCCAATCTTCAAAGCTACCTCCAGAAGCCCATTTCCAGTGACCCACCAATTCTAACTCTTGACACCCAGAACCAATCCCGGGGGTGTTGATATCCCTGTAGATTTTTTATGCAGACATGGACAGCCCAACCCCTGTACCACTGAAAGTTCCCCCCCCCACCAAAAGAACAAAAACTGTGTAGCCATCGGGAGCCCAACCCTGGAGCCACTGAAGTGCCCACCCAATTCCACACCCTTTTGCCCAGCTTCAGTGTTAGAATACTTTATTTAAAACGTTCATGCAGTTACTGGGAGTGTAGCCCCAGTGCTGATAAAGACCCCTTCCCAAGGAATTATCTAATATTTGAAATACAGTAATTTCCCTGCCATCTGTCTGCTAGCACATATTCCATCTTCTTCCCCTTCCCACCACACTTAAGTATAACCCCTTACCCCAGCTAACTAACACCCCAGCCCTACCCTCCTTCCCATGCCACTTATAATTTAAAAAAGGCCGCCATCTAAATAAACAAAAGTGCAACTCTGAATCAGCTGTTCATTTTCACCATTTGTGATCACGCTCCTACGCATTCAGATGGTGGAGGCCGAGATAGCGAAGAGGGTTGTGGTGATTGCAATCTCTTTTGTTTTAAATTGTGAGAGTAGGGCACCAGTGGGCTAGGAGAAGAGGGTTATATTTAAGTGAGGTGGAGACAGAGAAACAGTGGGATGGGTACTAGTGGGTGGGAAACAGGCAAATTACTGTTGTTTTTTTTTTGTATTTATTATATACCACTTATAATAGGCAGATCCATGTATCGACTTTCTGCCCGTTGTATTCGACTCTCTGCCCATTGTATAAGCTGGACGGTTTAAATGCAACTGCTGTTTAGCATGTCACAGCTATTGCAGTTTTAGACCTTCTAACAGCCAAGCTCACCACGGATAATAAAACACTGCTGCTACTCAATTTTGGTGCATTACGTAACTTGTATTAACATTAGTAGAAAAAAAAGAGAAACTGTACTGTACCGTTGCATTTCAGATGCTGGCATAGTCTACTCGACTGAATCCTTTATGCATTGCAGTAAACCAGGAAAGTCTTGTCAAAGATTTCGGTTATCTTCATTTGGACTGCCTTTATCTTTGTGTATGGTCCTCAGACCTTCTCAGAAGTAGTAAGGGCATTCCAGATCGACTCCAGGTCGGTATTCTATTCCATAGCATGCCATAATGTTAAGAGTGCTGTTCAAACTTCTTTCAGCATCACTGCAGCTTCTTCCTGAGTGTTCTTTGACTCATCCTCCTCTTCATGCATAACATCATTATACATACCATCCACAACCTCACCGATATCATCCTTTGATGGCTGTTTCATTGTCTCCAAGGTGACACAGCTATTGAAATGTATCTACTGTCAGACCTTCTGGAGCTGTCACAGGTTCATTCCCCATTTCTAGCATGTCAGCAGCATCAGTCAGTCCAGGATAAAGAAGCTGGCTTTTTTAAAACATCGACAGATTGTTAGGGTAGTCACGGAGTCCCATGCATGTTTCAGTAAGCAGACGGCATCCAACAATGAGATGCGTTTGCTGCATTACAGTACGTGGCATTAAGTTCAGAATTTATATCAAGCTCTTCTATGATTCACTCCCTCATAACCTCCATGTAGTGCTGCGTCCTTGAGTAGATGGTGCCCTAATCAAGGGGTTGAATGATATACGCTGTGTTTGGCGGAGGAAAATGAGTGTGATTTTCCATAAACCACGGATGGGGGGGGGGGGCCGGTAAAATTGTCCAAAATGAATGTAGTTTTCCTGTCTCTCACTTTACAGTCCCACACACGGACTTAGTCTGTGAAGATGTCAGCGGGCATCCTCACCAACCAGTTAGACTGATAAGTTATAGGCAGATGGTGCACATCTCTGAAGTATCTGGTGACAGCTGACTTTCCAACTAAGAGAAGTTCCTTTTCATCTCACTCCCATCCACGTTACAACAAGCCAAAATGGAGACACGTTACTTTGCTTTCTTTAGGCCAAGCAAGTTGTCACTTTTAAATACGAGTGTCCTATAACCTACCCATAAGAAAAAAACAACAAAAAAATCCCATCTCGTCATAGTTAAAAATTTGATGGGGTTTAAATCCAGCAAGCAAGCTAGGCAAAGTATCAGCCACCCATTGATCAGCACTTGGAGAGTCCACATGAAGTTTTTCACTATGGGCTTGGCAAAAAACAATGTTATACCTGGTTTTTCACCTCTGGAACCAACCCTCAGAGGGGTTGAAGTCCAGCCAGCCCAGGGCCTCAGCAAGTTGTTTGGCCTTCTGGGCATAAGGACATCTCTACCACAGGCATTTTGAAACTTCCTTAAAAGTGCCTCTTCCCCCTCCTCATTATTTCCTTCTCTTTTGCACATGGGGTTAGGGCTGTTGTTCTGATGTCACTCATTGAAAAGCAGATCTCACTGCTTCTGTAAGTCTGCTGCTGTTGATATGGGCAGGTTAAGGTTTTGTGCCAGATCCTTCTGGCTCATTTTTGGTAGCTTATCCATTTGTTTTGAGCAGTTCTGTTTTTGTGCTAGGAGACATTGCTTTTCATTTTCCAGCCATCACAACTCTATCATCAACACTTTTCTCTCTACTGTCTGAGTCAGAATGCAAATGAGCTGACCCCAGGGGATTAACAGTGCTTACAGTAGCTTAAAATGGCTGACTAATCACACCTGATTTGAGGTGTTAATTGGTGCTGACAGATTGACAGTGCTATAACATCTGATTTACACATCTGATAGCAGCCTGAAGTGCCCGAAATAGGAGGCACTTTTAATACAGTACATGTGGTGTTCATTACTGTAATGTCTATGAGAATGGCAAACAGCAAACAGATTTTGCCCATTAAAACCAACTGCTCGCTAAAACCACAGTCAGTATAAATGGTGAGGACTGTATTTATGGCTCTGGCCTTAGACACAGAGTGTTGACATCAGTATGGCGGGATGAGCAGCCACCAGGGTTAGGCTGCCAGTGGCTGTAATTTTTTTTTTTATTTCAGGACAAAAGTGGAGGCACCACTGGAGATCAGGCACTGAATGGTTTTGGTGCAGGCCACAGTTGGGGGATACCACTTGAGACCAAGGATTAAATGGTAAGGAACAAATTTCAGAAGCTGGTTACTGCTGGATATCAGGGTTACTTGTCATGGATTCAGATTTACAAGGGGGGTGCCACCAGAGGCTGGGTTGGTCTTTGGTGTGTATGTGTGGGGAAGGGGGTTGCCACTGTGTGCCAGTGATGACTGTCATGGTGCTTGGTGTGGGAGAGGGTTCCACTAGACAACAGAGATGTTTTCCATGGTGTCAGGTGTTGGAGAGGGTGCCATTGGATGCCAGGGATGCTTGGCATTGGTTGGGGTGTGGAGGGGTTGGCACTACTGCATGAACTGCTTGCTATTAAAAAAATTGACAGATGGCACTGTCAGTACAAAGTACTGTGTGTCTGATTTTAAACTTTTTTTAAAGGAAAGTAAATTAATTATTAAGGTAAAAAAAAGACATTCCTGAGTCCTGGTGTATTTCTGATGTGTAGTCTCTCATAGTTTGAATGATTGTACCATGCAGGGTTGGTGTTGCCCATCCTCTCTCTAAGCACTGGTATGTAGGTATGTTTCTGTACCTGGAAAGACAGTGCCAAAGTTAGGGCAATGCCAATGCTGCTTTGTATAATTGTTCAAACTCTGAGAAACACCACAGCAGAGGTTCACAAAGGTTCAGGAGGCTTTTTCCCCTAACGTAACATTTTCCTGCTCTTGAGGCCGATGAACAAAACTGACCCTGCAGTGCAGCACTACGGGCGTGCTGCACTGTTGAGGCGCCATCCTTTTGATAAGATGTATCTATCTCTGGAGTAGCTGTCAAGGTAGAAGTTAAAGATACCATGGCACTTCAGTTAATAAAACCAGTCCACGTACCCACCCTCCCTCCCCCACACACACACACACAACTGGAAACTCAGTGTGCCTTTTCCGGTCAAAACATACAGATACACAAGACAGTAATTAGTTATCGGTACAGTATTAGCCACTGTTAAGCAACTGAAACAAAAATTACAATAAGGAAAAATAAAATGATACAAAACAAGCAGTTAGCATAAATAAAAGCATCAACATGCTAGATTTTCTTTCCATTTTATTGAATTCCTAAAGGAAATTACTCTATGTGGTTTTAAAGTTTTTAAAAGCACTTGCTCACTTACTGTGCGCACCACATTAAAAGTATATGTTAGGGTATGGGGGCTGTGGTGTTACCATCAGAAACTTGCTAGCACAATTCTGACTCATCCACAGTATGTACATATTTATTTTTATGCAATAGACGTGGACATAAATGCAGTGTGATAAATCTGTTTCTGTACACAGTTACTACATCGCACTCCATTTATGTACATAGCTCTTATATCACATTCCATTTACTGTATGTATACAGTTTCTCCATCATCACCATCCCCCAGAGCTGCCGGCATTACTTCAAATCTTTCAGTTTCATCAAAAATCACATTCTGGTTCTCAACGTGTTCCATTAACTGTTCCCTCTCTCTCTTATTGAAACAGCACACCCAACAGCACAGTCTCTCCTGCCAACTCCAAATTCCACCACACTACACTGCAACTTCCCAGACTGCTATAGATGAAAATAAAATAAACCTCTGTACTGAAAGAACTCTTCAAGTCCACAGCTCTCCAACTTGCTTGTGTCGGGCTCTAAACATTCTCAGCTCCAGCTCACACACTGAAACCTCGGTTGCACAGAAACCGGCCGAGCATGCGGCACCTCACTTCACAAAACGTTAAGAAAACACTAAACTTTTTTTCTTTCTTTAAAAAAACTTGCGCAGCATGTCCTGTCTATGGATGTTGCTTTTCTGTACCCGCCCTTACTAAGCAGTGCTGCCATGTTGCCTACAAACTTTTCTCTCTCACTAACTCCCTACACCAATCACTTCACATGCTTTAACGTCACAGCATTGTCTCTCATGGCACATCTCCAGTGACAGCCACAGCAACCAGGCAGAAAGGTACTCTTTTCCAAATAAGCCCCTAAACTTTGTAAAAAAAACCAAAAGACTACTGACGAAGAAAATAAAACAGTGTCACGCCAGATCTTCTCCTGTTGCATAAATGAAATACAGTATGTAAGGGGGGAAGGGTGACTGTGTGATACAGCATTTATCTAGTGTAGTTGCCATTGCCCTCTCGTAACTATTGCTCGTGTCTCTGCCAGTCATGAAGTTACTTGAAGTCAATGACAACTACACAAGAGAAATACTGCATCACACAGTCTTCCCCACCTCCCCACCCCCACATATCCCTTATATTTATTTCAGAAGGCTTAACTAGAGAGAGATACCGAGTTGGTAACAGCTCATTTCCAGATACGTCCAGTGGGAAGGGTGATAGGGAGTATGCAATACAAGAATGTCATAGTTAAAATAGCACAATGAAGGAATAACAGCGAAAGAAAATACAATACAATAAAAAAACACATTTCAGTAGAAAAATATTAGCAAAATAAATTAGAAGTAAAATACGTTATAGTTATGTAGTCACAACATACAGGTTGAATAGTGCTAATAAAAAATAACTATGTAAACAATGTGTTAAGGTACAAGTACAACTATAGTACAGGTAGCAAATCCAGTAAGGAGCAGTATACAGTACTCCCTTGCTATAATGAACAGACCCATAGCCATAGCATGTGTTCATTATTAACTCCCTGTTCATTGTATGGAGGGATACTAAAAAAAAAAAAAACAGTGCACTTTGAACAGTAGAGCACTGTGCTGTATTCAACAGCGTGCCTCAACAGCTGTATTCAACAGCGTGCCTCTACTATCCCCTCTCCCTTCTTTTAAGTTGTATAAGGAGAATGTTGGTACAGTAGAGAAGAAGCCAGAAGGTGAAGGAAGGAAACATATTCAATTCAGTGCTTTAGAGTAACTGGTAATTGGTATTTTTCTTTTAAACTTAGATTGTAGGCTTGTAGTGACACTATACTTTCTTTCTGTGTTGTCTTTACTTATAATTGTTTTTGGGCTGTTGAAAATTTAAAACATAGTGGTGGTGTAATTCTGTGCTGTCTTTAATTGCTGCAAATTTTATCTTGGCTTGTCTGACTGTCCTGTAGCTGGGTGAAGGGTGTTAATTGTCTGGCCTCTGACCTCAGCTACGGATAACTGGAGGCGGCTTAGTCACAGTTAAAGCAGCAAACAGAGGTTCATCTTCTCAGAAGAAGCCAGAAGGTGAAGGAAGGAAACATATTCAATTCAGTGCTTTAGAGTAACTGGTAATTGGTATTTTCTTTTAAACTTAGATTGTAGGCTTGTAGTGACACTATACTTTCTTTCTGTGTTATCTTTACTTATAATTGTTTTTGGGCTGTTGAAAATTTAAAACATAGTGGTGGTGTAATTCTGTGCTGTCTTTAATTGCTGCAAATTTTCACCCCACCTACCACCCCTTCCCCCAACTCTTAATTATATGCCCTGATAAATCTGATTGACAGGAGCTAAACACAGGGTATAGTAAGAGGTGTGAAGTAGGAGGGGCATAAGGGGTAAGAAGACCACCCTCAGCACGACAAGTGTTTTGACTCATTTATTTATTTATTGGTTTCTTTTTCCTTAAAAAAAAATATATATCTGACAATCAGTTACAGGATTTTTAGTACTGTAAATAAATAAAAAGAGAACTAAGAGAGCTTCAGTAGCAGAGAAGTAGTGGAATTGCAGTATAATGTGGGGAGTGGTGCAATGCAGTGGCTGTGGGCAGCCATATTCAGGCAGACCTTCTGGACACTGAGGTGCTGCCCTATCTGCATGCATCTCTCTGGACTGCGGGATGAGGTAGCCAGACTCAGAGCGAGTAAACTGGGTCAGGAGTACCATCACCCCTATCCAGGGACCACCCAGTCCAATGCAGCTGCCTCCAAGGATGCCGAGAACGAGGAGCACTTGGATGACAGTGGGCTCAGGAGGGTTAGAGCAGTCAGGCAGAGGCACATCCCAGATCCTATTCCTCTCAAGAACTCATATGCCACACTGGCAAATGAGGACAACCAAATAGAGGTACCCAGGAAGTGGAAGGAAAGGATATGGAGGTTAGGCAAGGAGGTGACCTCAGTGGGAAAGCAGTGGACCCCAGAGGAGGAGGAGGAGGAGGAAGCGAATCCTGGTGGGGGACTCCATCGTAAGAGGGATCCAGCTAGGAACACAGGAGGGGGAGGACAGGGAGGTGAGGTGCCTACCAGGTGCCACGGCATGGAGGGATGGAAGGAAGATACTGGGGATCACTGGGAAGGCAAGATGGAGGGTGAGCTGGATGTCATTATCCACCTAGGTACTAATGACTTGGCAAATGGGAGCAAAGGAAGTTCAGGAAGAGTTTAGGAAACTGGGGCGGGTTCTCAACAAGTAGCTACTTCTGTCACTTTCTCAGAAGTACTACCTGTGAGAGGCAAGGAGAAAGACAGGAGCAAGCGTGCACCAGGAACTTTAACTCATGGTTGAAGAACTGGTGCTGTGAGGAAGGGTTTGGATTCATTGGTGACTGGGGACCCACCTGGAGGGATGGAGGTTTGTTCAAGCCTGACGGCCTGCATCCATCCTGGAGGGGAATCCAAGCACTCAATGATAAGTTTAAATGCTACATTGACAAGCATTTAAACTAGCAAAGGGGGGTGGCAGGCCAGCAAGGATGGTACCTACTTGCTCACCCCCCACAGCTAGTAGTGGAACCAGTGAACCAGAGGAGTGGCTATCTCTGCAAAGCAGTGTGCAAAAGATGGAGATTAGTGTCCAGAAGTGATACTCCCTCTGTATAACTGCTTGGTGAGGCCGCATCTGGAGTACTGCGTGCAGTTTTGGAGGCCACACTTAAAGAGGGACATTAACCTCCTGGAGAGGGTCCAGAGGAGGGCAACCAAAATGATTTGGGGCTTGGGGGACAGGACCTATGAGGAGGGGCTCGAAGAGCTAAATATGTACACATTGGAAGAGAGAAGGGACCGGGGGGACATGATAGAGGTCTTCAGGTACATGAAGAGGGTAAATAGGGAGGAACAGTCAGGGTGCTTCAAGGAAGGAGGAGGGCCACTAGGGCATGGCTGGAAGCTGGAGGGGGAAGATTCAGGAGAAAGGAGGAGGTGCTACTTCACTGAGAGGGTGGTGGAGCCATGGAATGCACCACCTAGGGGGCTGGTGGAGGCAGAGAACAGTGGAGGGGTTCAAGAGGGGTGGGACAGGTACAGGGGAAGGTTCAGGAAGCAAAATCCAATGCAGCAAGAATATCCGGAACTGGGAAGGGAGAAGCCAGAGAAGGCGAGGGGGACAGCAAGGTCAGCACCCAGGGTGGGGGCTGACCAAACGAGCAGACACGAAAGACCATTAGGCCTATTCTGCTGGCATTTTAGTATGTTAGTATGTTAGAATTATGCATTAAGCAGGTTAGCAAGAGGAAAAGGAAGAGGAGGCCATTATGGTTTTCCAAAGAGGTAGCAAAGAAAGTGAAAGCCAAAAAGATTGCATTCAGGCAATACAAAAAGACACAGGCAGAAGGGGATAGGGAGAAGTACCAGGAGAAACAAAGGGAGGCAGGGAAGTCAGTAAGGGAAGCCAAAGCTCAGACAGAAGAACACATTGCAAAATCAGTGGGTAAAGGGGACAAAACCTTTTACAGGTGCATAAGTGAAAAAAAAGAAAGACAAAGGGAGATAGTGAGACTGAAAGGGAGGATGGGTGCAGCGTGGAGGATGACAACAATAAAGCTGACATATTGAACAGGTATTTCTGCTCAGTCTTTACTAAGGAAGAGGGGGTAATGGGTCTGAAGGGAGTACAAGAGGTGAGAATGGTGCAGAAATGGACACAAGTCCCTTTACACGAGAAAGGGTCCTGAAGGAACTGGAAGTAATAAGAGCTGATAAAGCAATGGGGCCAGATGGGGTGCGCCCAGGGTCATAAAGAACTAAGAGGTGGTGGCTGAACCTCTGGCTATCCTGTTCAGCCAATCACTGGAAACAGGGGTACCCAAGACTGGAGGACAGCAGATGTAGTCCCTTATACAAAAGTGGGAACAAAGAGGAAGCAGGGAACTACAGACCAGTCGGCCTCACCTCAGTAGTGGGAAAGATCATGGAAGCACTACTGAAGGAGAGATTGGTGGAACATCTGGTTGTCAATGGACTACAGGACCCAAGGCAGCATGGTTTCACCAGGGGGAGGTCATGTCAGACCAACCTCATTGAATTTTTTGACTGGGTGACTAGGGAGGTGGATCAGGGGAGGGCAGTGGACATGGCCTATCTGGACGTCAGCAAGGCCTTTGACACTGTGCCACATAGAAGACTATTACACAAACTGGGGAATATGGGTGTGGGCAGGACAGTAGTGTGGTGGGTAGGTAACTGGCTCGGTGGCAGGACACAGAGGGTGGTGGTAAATGGCTGTCCTCCATGGAGGGAAGAGTAACCAGTGGGTACCACAGGATCAGTGCTGGGACCGGTCCTATTCAACATCTTCATCAGTGACATTGCACAGGATCTAGAAGGCAGAATTTCACTGTTCGCTGATGACACAAAGCTCTGTAACAGAGTAGACACACCAGAGGTGTAGACAGAATGAGAAGGGACCTGCAGAAACTTGAAGAATGGTCAAGGGTTTGGCAGTTGAAATTCAATGCAAAGAAGTGCAAGATAATGTGCATATGGGCACAAAAACCCTGGCACAATATATCAGTTGGGGGGTGAGGATATAGCATGCACCAAGCAGGAAAGGGATCTTGGGGTTGTCATCTCTGATGACCTCAAGGTAGGGAAGCAGTGTGACAAGGCATCAGGTAAAGCAAATAGGATGCTGGGATGTATAGGCAGGGGCATCACCAGCAGGAAAAGGAGGTCATAATTCTGCTATACAAGACACTAGTGAGGCCCCACCTGGAGTACAGTGTACAGTTCTGGAGACCATACCTCACGTAAGGACATAGACAGGGTAGAGAAGGTTCAGAGGAGGGCAACAAAGATGGTGCATGGGTTGCATCACAAGTCCTATGAAGACAGGTTGAAGGAACTGAACATGTACTCCCTGGAGGAGAGGAGGAGAGAGGGATATGATAGAGACATACAAGTATCTTACAGGAGGAACAGGGTGCAGGAAAACACTATTTTAAGCAAAAAGATGTTTCAGGACTAGAGGGCATGGGATGAAGTTGGAGGAGGACGATTCAGAGGAAACATGAGAAAGAATTTCTTCACAGAACGGTGGTAGACAAGTGGAACACCCTGCCAGAGGAAGTGGTGGGGGCTGAAACAATCACAGGATTTAAGAATGCATGGGATAGACATAAAGGAATTCTAGAGGGCAGGGGTAAGGGGAAACAGACTTCTAGGAAAACAAACTGAACTTACAAGCTCAAATGGGCAGACTAGGTGGGCCATAGGCCCTTATCTGCCGACACTGTCTATGTATCTATGTATCTATGTACTCTGCTGTTACATTGCCTTTATACTGTAATTTTAAACTTTTAACTTTCAGCTGCCATGTCCTTCCCACTCCCGCCCACTCTCTTGACCTGAGACATTTCCCCTCCACACATCCTGACTGCACTTGCTCATTGTTTAGCTGTTATTGTAGTTACTATAGTTTATTTAGTACACTACAGTAACTGGCTTTCCCTTTTTCCCATAGGGAAACAGTGGCTTAATTTGCCATAATAAAGGAGCGTTTATTACAACAAAACACTTGCATGGTTTCCCTCGCTCTCTTGTCATCCACCGAGTTCCTCACTTCCCAACTGTTCTCCCATAGAAGCCTCTCCGCTTCACTTCTCACTCAACCGATAACAGACAAAACCGCAACTCAGCCTTGGCAGTAAGTAATACAAAACAAAACGTAGCACAAGGACTGAACTCTTTCACCCATTGGCATAACTGCAGACAGTGTGCTATAACCCAACAGGACCACGGCTGCAGAGCAACGTTTTTGTTTTATATAATTACTGAGGCAAAAAAGGGAAACCCAGGAATTACATAAAATAAAATATGGGGTGGTGTGTAAACTCTTAAGTTCACAGACACTCTCGGGGTTAAATGTTTTAATAAACCCCTCGAGCTTCACTCTCAGGGTTTATGTAGCACCTAACCCCTCGGGTGTGTGTAAACTTCACATTACACACACCACCCCATGCTTTATTCTATGTATTATTTATTTCCTCTTATTTCTGTTTTATTACTTACAGCGCCGGCACATAACCAGCTTTGCGATGATGATCACAAGCAGAGGAGAGAGAATGCGTGTGAAGGGGCAGGGGGGTTCTGGGCAGCAAAATCAGTAGAGCAGTGGGTATAGGTACCTACAGTAATTGGCAGAGTAATGGGTATGGATACCTAATCAGCAGAGCAGTGGGCAGTGGGTATGGATACCTAATCAGCAGAATAATGGATATGCATACCCAATCAACAGAGCAGTGGGTATGGATACCTAATCAGCAGAGTAATGGATGTGGGTACCTAATCAACATAATAATTGGTATGGATACCTAATTAGCAGTGCAGTGGGTATGGATACCCAATCAGCAGAGCAGTGGGTATGGATACAAATCAGCAGAGCAGTGGGTATGGATACCTAATTAGCAGAGTAGTGGGTATGGATACCTAATCAGCAGAGTAGTGGGTGTGGATACCTAATCAGCAGAGTAATGGATTTGGGTGCCTAATCAACAGAGTAATGGGTATGGATACCTAATCAGAAGAGTAATGGGTATGGATACCTAATCAGCAGAGCAGTGTGTATAGATCCCTAATCAGCAGAGTAATGGATATGGATACCCAATCAGCAGAGTTATGGGTACCTAATCAGCAGAGTAATGGGTATGGGTAGCTAATCAGCAGAGTAGTGGGTATGGATGCCTAAGCAACAGAGTAATGGATTTGGATACCTAATCAGCAGAGTAATGGGTATGGCTACCTAATCAGCAGAGTAGTGGGTATGGATACCTAATCAACAGAGTAATGGATTTGGGTACCTAATCAACAGAGTAATGAGTATGAATACCTAATCAGCAGAGCAGTGTGTATGGATACCTAATCAGCAGAGGAATGGATATGGATAACCAATCAGCAGAGTAATGGGTATGGATACCTAATCAGTAGAGCAGTGGGTATGGATACCCAATCAGCAGAGTAATCGGTATGGATACCCAATCAGCAGAGTAATAGGTATGGATACCTAATCAGCAGAGTAATGGGTATGGATACCTAATTAGCAGAGTAATGGATATGAATACCTAATCAGCAGAGTAATGGGTATGGATAACTAATCAGCAGAGTAATGGGTATAGATACTAAATCAGCAGAGCACTGTATATGGATACCTAATCAACAGAGTAATGGGTTTGGGTACCTAATGAGCAGAGTTATGGGTATGGATACCTAATCGTTAGAGTTATGGGTATGGATACCTAATCAGCAAAGTTATGGATATGGGTACCTAATCGGCAGAGTAGTGGGTATGGATAACCAATCAGAAGAGCAGTGGGTATGGATACCTAATCAGCAGAGAATTGAGTATGAATACCTAATCAGCAGAGTATTGTGTATGGATACCTAATCTGCTGAGTTATGGGTACGTAAGCAGCAAAGTAATGGTTATGGATACCTAATCAGCAGAGTAGTGGGTATGGCTACCTAATCAACAGAGTACTGAGTTTGGGTACCTAATCAGCAGAGTAATGGATATGGATACCCAGTCAGCAGAGCAGTAGGTAAGGATACCTAATCAGCAGAGTAATGGATATGGATACCTAATCAACAGAATAATGGGTTTGGGTACCTAGTCAACAGAGTAGTGGGTATGGATATCCAATCAGCAGAGTTATGGGTACCTAATCAGCAGAGTAGTAGGTATGGATACCTGATCAGCAGAGTAATGGATTTGGGTACCTAATCAATAGAGTAAGGGGTATGGACACCTAATCAGCAGAGCAGTGGGTATGGATACCTAATCAGAATTGTAATGGATATGGATACCTAATCAGCAGAGTAATGGATATGGATACCCAAGTAGCAGAGAGTGGATATGGATACCTAATCAGCAGAGTAATCGGTATGGATACCTAATATACAGAGTAGTGGGTATGGCTACCTAACCAACAGAGTAATGGATTTGGGTACCTAATCAACAGAGTAATGGGTGTCACAAACTTGCTCAGCCGGTCAGCCCTCTACTCCCAAAGTGCCAAGCTCTGAGCATATGATTTGTGTACAGTGAACAGAACAAGGTAACCCTCTTGTCTGTTTTGTGGGTTCAAGTCACCTTACTCTATGCAAGACTTTAGAGAACTCTATCCGTTTCCCAGTTTGGTATATCAATAAGCCCATACACAGTGTTACTTATAACCTTTAAAAGCTCCACTTAAAATAAAAAGAAATGTAAAGGCACTCCAGACAGTTTCCATTGTAAAATATATCTCTTTACTTTAAAATATCAAAACAGAACAATAATTACAGGACAAATATATCCCAACACATACAGCCTTAAAACAAATAGGTTTAAAGTGCAAGTTTCTACAATACTTACATTCAGACTGGTCTAATCTTACTCTCTTTCAGTGCTGTGATGATTTTCCCTCAGTCAGATAATATTATCTTGTGTCTGTCAAGGTTCTTTCAGCAATTAAACACAGTTCTGAGCCAGCCTTCGTATGAGGTCACTAAATCCGCCTTGGTGCAACAACATTTATATTTTATCTCACAGGATGTCCAAATAAAATATTTAAAAAAACATAATAGGTGACCTCACTGCCTTTCCTCCCTCAGGTTAACCAGACCAAACCGGTTTGTACTCTGCTACACATACATCTCAAAAGTTTCTTTGATCTAAGTCACTGTATTCAAAGCAAAAGTGTATTTGCCTCTTTAATCCCATCTGGAACTTAGAATCTACACCTCAAAGGTCTCTCTGATGTAATTCAAGGGTTCCCCGGGAAAGTATATTGGACCTTTCAAATTTGTCTGGGTCCTCTCCTCAATGTCCATTCTGGCTTCTCTCTGACACCCCTCTCTCTCAAGTTCTTCCTGACAACTATTGTAAGTCAAAGGATTTTCCCTGAGGGAATTGTGAATGGCTAATCTTATTCCTGGGATGAAAGCAAATTGACAAGGTAATTGCACCCCAGATATCTGCAGTTTAGCTATGTCCTGTCCTTTGAACTTACCCCTGGGGGGTCTTGATGTGTCAGTTCCAGTAAGACTGTGTTTCCTCAAACTGACCTTCCCATCACATATTTTATATGTAATAAAACAATTGATACAGCAATCAGAGCTGGCTGTCTATGTCACAATGGGTATGGATACCTAATAAGCAGAGCAGTGGGTATGGATACCTAATCAGCAGAGTAATGGATATGGGTACCTAATCAGCAGAGTAATGGGTATGGATACCCAGTCAGCAGAGTAATGGATATGGATGCCTAATCAGCAGAGCAGTGGGTATGGATACCTAATCAGCAGAGTAATGGATATGAATACCTCAACTTTTCTGCACACATTGACTCCATACTCAAGAAGCTGCACCCCAGGCTAGGTGCACTTTACTGGAATCGTGACAGCATCCCTGTACCTGCCAGGAGGGCCATTGTGCAGAAAATGATCCTCCCCATCTTCGACTATGGGGACGTAGTCTACAGTGCCAACCCTAAGTCCACCTTAGCCAGACTGGACCCTCTTTTCCATTCTTTCTGTCACTTCGTCCTGAACTGTCCTTACTCCACACACCACTGTGCCCTATATCAATCTATGGACCTCACCTCTCTAGATAATCATAGACAGTCCCACTGCGCCAAAATCCCAGGCAAATTTTGGTCCTAGCTACTCCCCTCCTACCTCACCGCTGCCCTAGCCAACCCCTGCACCCTAGCATACTCTCCCAGAAATGTGGACTCTCGGTCCCTAGCTGTCCCACATAGGTCCACTATTGCTAGTCAGGCAGCATTCAGCTACCGCATACCAACGTTGTGGAACTTCGTCCCAGCAAACATTCATCACTTCTCCTCCCCCCCCCCCGCACCTTATCTCCTTGCTTCAGACTCATTTTGCCCCTACCTGCAGATGTGTCTAGACAGTTTCTTAGTTCACTGAGTGGAATGACTGAGTATGTCCGCACTTAGTACTGCAGTTAATCTGTGCCAGTAACTATTGTTTTCTCGATTCACTTTGTCTTTTACCAGGACCAATTGTTAGAGTTCCCCACTATGTAATTACTTTTATTATGCTGTCTTAACTGTTGTCTATTCTGCTATTTTCCCGAACCACTATGTCTAGCTACCAGAACCAATTGTTAGTGATTCCCCACTATGTGTTCACTTGTATTATGCTGTCTTCAACTGTTGTCTGTGTTCCCCCTTCCCCAGGATGCATCTGGAATTGAGCAATAGCCTGCTCAGCATGTCTCCCTGGTTAAACACTTAAATAAATAAATTAATTAATTGATAAATACCTAATCAGCAGAGTAATGGGTATGGATACCTAATCAGCAGAGTAATGGGTATGGATACCTAATCAGCAAAGTAATGGGTGTGGATACCTAATCAGCAGAGTTATGGGTACCTAATCAGCAGAGTAATAGGTATGGATACCTAATC
The DNA here is from genome assembly GCA_016271365.2 of Neoceratodus forsteri. Classification (NCBI taxonomy): domain Eukaryota; kingdom Metazoa; phylum Chordata; order Ceratodontiformes; family Ceratodontidae; genus Neoceratodus; species Neoceratodus forsteri. Next base: position 1,115,835,080 of record CM028131.1, read on the forward strand.
AGCAGAGTAATGGGTATGGATACCTAATCAGCAGAGTAATGGGTGTGGGTACCTAATCAGTAGAGTAATGGGTATGGATACCTAATCAGCAAAGTAATGGGGGTGGATACCTAATCAGCAGAGTTATGGGTACCTAATCAGCAGAGTAATGGGTATGGATACATAATCAGCAGAGTAATGGGTATGGATACCTAATCAGCAAAGTAATGGGTGTGGATACCTAATCAGCAGAGTTATGGGTACCTAATCAGCAGAGTAATGGGTATGGATACCTAATCAGCAGAGTAATGGGTATGGATACCTAATCAGCAGAGTAATGGGTGTGGGTACCTAATCAGTAGAGTAATGGGTATGGATACCTAATCAGCAAAGTAATGGGTGTGGATACCTAATCAGCAGAGTTATGGGTACCTAATCAGCAGAGTAATGGGTATGGGTACCTAATCAGCAGAGTAATGGGTATGGATACCTAATCAGCAGAGTAATGGGTATGGATACCTAATCAGCAGAGTAATGGGTGTGGGTACCTAATCAGTAGAGTAATGGGTGTGGATACCTAATCAGTAGAGTAATGGATATGGATACCTAATCAACAGAGTAATGGGTATGGATACCTAATCAACAGAGTAATGGGTTTGGGTATCTAATCAGCAGAGTTATGGGTATGGGTACCTAATCAGCTGAGTAAAGGGTATGGATACCTAATCAACAGAGTAATGGGTTTGGGTACCTAATCAGCAGAGTTATGGGTATGGGTACCTAATCAGCGGAGTAAAGGGTATGGATAACTATTCAACAGAGTAATAGATATTGATACCTAATCAGCAGAGTAATGGGTATGGATAACCATTCAGAAGAGCAGTGGGTATGGATACCTAATCAACAGAGTAATGGGTATGAATACCTAATCAGCAGAATTATGGGTATGGATACCTAATCAGCAGAGTTATGGGTACCTAAGCAGCAGAGTAATGGGTATGGATGCCCAATCAGCAGAGTAGTGGGTATGGATACCTAATCAACAGAGTAATGGAGTTGGGTACCTAATCAGCAGAGTAATGGGTATGGATACCTAATCATCAGAGTAATGGATATGAAAACCTAATCAGCAGAGTAATGGGTATGGATACCCAATCAGCAGAGCAGTGGGTATGGATACCTAATCAGCAGAGTAATGGATATGGATACCCAATCAGCAGAGCAGTGGGTATGGGTACCTAATCAGCAGAGTAATGGGTATGGATACCTAATCAGCAGAGTAATGGGTATAGATACCTAATCAGCAGAGTTATGGGTACCTAATCAACAGAGTAATGGGTATGGATATCTAAGCAACAGAGTAATAGATATGGATACCTAATCAGCAGAGTAATGGGTATGGATAACCAATCAGCAGAGTAGTGGGTATGGATACCTAATCAGCAGAGTAATGGGTATGAATACCTAATCATAGAAACATAGAAACATAGACTTTGATGGCAGATAAGGACCGCTAGGCCCATCTAGTCTGCCCATTTCCCTACCTAAAGTATAGGCCGCAGATCCTAGTTAACCAACAGCCTATTTCCTCCTACCCCCCACAAGAATTGCCTTATGTCTGTCCCATGCATTCTTGAAATCTCCCACAGTTTTAGACCCCACAACCTCCTCAGGAAGGCTGTTCCATGCATCCACTACCCTCTCTGTGAAATAATACTTCCTCACATTGCCCTGAACCGCCCTCCTTCTATCTTTAAATTGTGTCCCTTGTTCTTGTAAGTCTCTTTTTCTGAAATATGCTACCCTCTTGGACTTTGTTGATTCCACTGAAGTACTTAAAAGTTTCTATCATGTCCCCCCTCTCCCTTCTTTCCTCAAGGGTATACATATTAAGCTCCTTTAGTCTCTCCTCATACGGCTTCTCTTGCAGACCCTGCACCATTTTAGTTGCCCTACTCTGGACTACCTCTATCCTGTCTATGTCCTTGCGGAGATGAGGTCTCCAGAACTGGACACAGTACTCCAGATGGGGTCTCGCCAACTGTCTGTACAGAGAGATAACAACTTCCTGTTTTCTGCTGCTGATGCCTCTCCCTATACATCCCAGTATACCCCCAGCCCTCCCTACTGTCCCCTCACATTGATTGCTAACCTTAAGGTCATCTGATATGATTACCCCCAGGTCCCTTTCCTTTTTTGTTGTTGTTACTACCTCCCCACCCATTGTGTATTCTTCCCCTGGGTTCTTGTTTCCCAGGTGCATTATTTTGCACTTCTTTGCATTGAATCCTAGCTGCCATACTTCTGACCATTCCTCCAACCTTGCCAAGTCCCTTTTCATCCTTTCCACGCCTCCTTGTGTATCAACCCTGCTGCAGATCTTTGTGTCATCTGCAAAAAGGCATACTTTTCCTTCCAGTCCCTCTGCAATGTCACTGATGAAGACATTGAAAAGGACTGGACCCAATACTGAACCCTGCGGTACCCCTCTAGTAACCCCTCTTTCTTCAGAGTGGACTCCATTTACAATTACCTTCTGTGACCTGTTGTGCAGCAAATGTTTTACCCAGGCTACCACCCTGGGACCCACTCCCAGGCTGGTTAATTTGACTATTAATCTTTTGTGTGGGACTGTGTCAAATGCCTTGCTAAAGTCTAGGTAGGCCATGTCCACAGCCCCTCCCTGGTCTACTACTTTGGTCACCCAGTCAAAGAAATCTATTAGATTCGTCTGACATGACCTTCCCGCTGTGAACCCATGCTGCCTTGGGTCCTGTGCTCCACTGGCCTCTAGGTACTCAACTATTCTTTCCTTCAGAAGTGACTCCATCACTTTCCCTACCACAGAGGTCAGACTGACAGGTCTGTAGTTTCCTGCCCTGTCTTGGTCCCACTTTTGTGAAGGGGAATCACATCCGCCTTCCTCCAGTCCTCGGGTACCACACCATCCTCCCATGATTTATTAAAAAGAGTAGCCAGTGGTTTCACTAGTTCCTCCCTTAATTCTTTTAGAATTCTGGGGTGAATTCCATCAGGACCCATTGCTTTGTCCACCTTCAGTTTTAGGAGTTCTTGCAGAACCCTTTCTTCTGTGAAAGGACTGGGATCGACCCCCCTATCAAGAGTGCTTCTGTTAATTGGATTAGGCACTTCCCCCTCCTCTTTTGTGAATACTGAGCAGAAATATTCATTCAGTATCCCTGCTTTTTCACTGTCCCCCTCTGCCCACCCACCATTCATTCTATTCAGCCTCACTATCCCTCTCTTTGTCTACTACGCTCACTGATGTACCTATAAAAGGTTTTATCCCCCTTCTTAACTGAGTTGGCGATCTTTTCCTAACTTTGGGCCTTTGCTATTCTGACTTCCCTCCCTGCTTCCTTCTGCCTTAACTGGTACAGCTCTCTGTCCTGCTCCTTCTGTGCTTCCTTATACTTCCAGAATGCTGTCTTTTTCTTCCTGACTTTCACAGCCATCTCTTTTGAGAACCATAGTGGCTTTTTCTTTCATTTTGATTTGTTTATTTGCTTCACACAAAGGCTTGTTGCCTCTGTGATGGCAGTTTGATGATTCCCATTGTTGCTCCACATCTCCTTCTAGCCTGTTTGCTAGTGCTTTTCTGAGGCACTCTCCATCTTGCAAAGTCAGCCTCCTAAAGTCCAGTACCTGCACTTTTGTATGGCTTGACTCTGTAGCTGAGTTTAATGTGAACCACACTGTTTGATGGTCACTTGTCCCCAGATGGCAACCCACTTCTAGATCAGAGATCCTCTCACTGCACCCGTTTGAGAGTACGAGGTCTAAGATTGCTCCCTCATGAGTGGGTTCTGAAACTAGCTGTCTAATGCCTGCCACCTGTAGGGCATCAAGAATGGCCCTGCTCTTGGATGTGGCTGCAGCAAATGTGCTCCAGTTAACATCTGGCATATTCAGGTCTCTCATCAACAGTATCTCCCCCTTCTCTGCCATTCTAAGAATGTCTTCTATCATATCCTTGTCCATTCCCTCCCCTGACATGGGGGTCTGTACACAACCCCTGTGCGGGTTGTGGTGCCCTTTCCAGTTTCCAAGGTGACCCACAGTGCATCCTCTCCTCCCTGTTTACTCTTTTGTTCAGTTGCTTTTATCCCTTCCTTTACATAGAGAGCTACTCCTCCCCCTCTTCTCCCCTGCCTGTCTCTCCTGTAGGTTATGTACCCTGGTATGTTAGCATCCCAGTCATGGTTTTCTGTGTGCCATGTTTCTGTGACTGCTACGATATCCAGGCATCCCTCTTCCATCAAGGCCACCAGCTCAGGGAGCTTGTTGCCCAGACTACGGGCATTGGTACTCATTACCCTCCATTTCCTGATGGTCTTACTCCCTTTTGCCCCATCCCTGTCCTTCTTGCCTTTGTCACTTTCTCCATTTACCCCTGCCCTTCTCCCTATCGACACCTCTATGTTGGTGTTTGCCACACTTACTACTGTGATTATTTGGGGGCTAGGATTTCCCTGCTCCTTTCCAGTGCCTCCCCCTTGGCTAGTTTAAAAGCTTGCCAATGAAGCATTTAAACCTATCACCTAGGATCCTGGTTCCCCTCCCGGACAGATGCAGCCCATCATGCCAATATAGGCTTGCATCACTCCAGGTGGACCCCCAGTCCCCAATGAAGCCAAATCCCTGAGCTCCACACCAGTTTTTCAACCACTGATTGAATCTCATGGTGTGGAACACCCTAGCATCTCCTATGCCATAGATGGGCAGCACCTCCGAGAAGGTTACCGTGCGTGCTACTTGACTAAGGCCCCTCCCAAATTCCATAAACTCTTCCTGAACTTCTCTAATCCCTCTCTTAGCCATGTTATTTGTCCCTAGGTGGACAATGACATCCAGCTCCCTCCTCTGTGCAGCTGCTCCCGGCAATCCTGAGGATTCGCTCCCTGTCCCTCCAAGCCATGGCGCCAGGCAGGCACCTCACCTCCCTCTCCCCTTCCTCCCCCAGTTCTACCTTCCTAACAATGGAGTCCCCCACCAGGAGTTGTTTCCTTCCCCTGCAGGGTCCCTTGCCACCCTCCTGTGGGTCTTCTTTGTGGAGGTTCCCAGCATCCTCCTTGGTCTCCACTGCGGGTGCCTCCATAGAGGAACCACACTTTGCCAGAATGGCATAGGAATTGTGGAGAGGTACAACTGGAGGGGATGCACCTCTGTTCCACCACCCTCATTCTCCCTGAGCCCACTGTGGTCCAACCGCTCCTCTTTCTTGGCAACCTCTGAGGCAGCGGCAGAGGCACTGGTGGTCCCTGGATGGAAGAGGAGGTCCCACAAATCCTGGCCAACTCAGCCTGTAGATGAGCAACCTCCTCCCTCAGCCCAGAGAGGTACCTGCAGATGGGACAACACTGCATCCTCCAGAATGTCTCCCGGAAGACTGCTGCTCCACAGCCACTGCACTGCACCACTCCAATCATGTCTTATTTCTGGCCCCTTAACTGTTTGCAATCCTTACTCTTTCCTCTGTTTTTTTTCTCTCTCTCCTTACTTTCTGCCTGTGTGCCCTTTAAGCTCCTGATTGTCCTGTTCTGAGACAAGAATATCCTATATTTCTCAGTAGACCAGTTACTTGCTCAGAGGCAGACCTCCAGCAGCTAGAGGGGGGCCGGAGAGCTACTCTTGCCCTTCTAGGATGGTGGGTCTTTGGTGGTTCTGTGATCACTCACTTCCTGCTCCCAAACAGGAAGTTCCTGTTGTCAGTCAAATCCTGTGCCTATAAAAATAGAACTAGCTTTCGGTGGGGGGTGGAGGGGAGGGAAGGAGGGCAATATAGTCCCAGCAGAGAAGTTCAGTCACACAGCAGTAAATCAGCAGAGTTATGGGTATGGATACCTAATCAGCAGAGTTATGGGTACCTAAGCAGCAGAAGTAATGGGTATGGATACCCAATCAGCAGAGTAGTGGGTATGGATACCTATTCAACAGAGTAATGGATATGAAAACCTAATCAGCAGAGTAATGGGTATGGATACCTAATCATCAGAGTAATGGGTATAGATACCTAATCAGCAGAGTTATGGGTACCTAATCAACAGAGTAATGGGTATGGATATCTAAGCAGCAGAGTAGTAGATATGGATACCTAATCAGCAGAGTTATGGGTATCTAATCAGCAGAGTAATGGGTATGGATACCTAATCAGCAATGCAGTGGGTATGGATACCTAATCAGCAGAGTAATGGGTATGGGTACCTAATCAGCAGAGTGGTGAGTATGGGCATCCAACAAAGGACTGAATGACTCACTGACCTTACTGAACTGCAGCAATAAACGCTTGCTATGAAGCAAGCTGTTTCAGTGGCAAACCTATCCGTAAGTGCTTCACTGATCCCTCGCATACTTTTGACTCCAATATACTCCTATTGCTACACAGTATAGACTACTATAGTTAGGGCTGTAATTTTTTCATGGTGAAAAGAGGACAATTTCATGGCACCATCACGGGAAAAAAATCGGTTATTTCACAGTACATTGTAAAACCTTGATTTTTTTTTTAAAAAACGTGTTTTTAATTCATATTCAAGTCTTGCCTGCTCGTATTTGTGCTTTATTTTAAATCCTCTGCTATCTCCAGATGCTCACGTTGCGGCCTTTACTGCCATCTACCCTGTAAAAATGGAGGAGAGAGAGAGAGATGCTGAAATTGACAAAAGTGTCTCTCTCTCTCTCTCTCTCTCTCTCTCTCTCTCTCTCTCTCTCCCTGCCCGATAGTGTTCCTGATCTATCTCCAGAGCTCATGCTACAGCTTGTACTGCTGTTTACCTGAAAGTGTTCCTGTGCTATACATTAAATAAACAAGTAACGCTCCCAGAAAGAAAAAGGGGGTCATGGAATTGCAAGGAGATAGCCGCTTTGTATAAAATAGCAAACTCCGGTTTTCACAGCAGGAGTGGAATTTCACAGAATTTGTGAATTCCATGATGACCGTGAAAATAATACAGCCCTAACTATAGTTATTGTTTTTCTTATAGTTATGTTGTGTTAAAGTGTTTAAGTCTGCTATATTGCTCCACACAAAAATAGTGCATTACTGTTTCTCCAGTGGCCATGAGTATGATCAGTTGTTTGATGGAGGAGCCACGTGAACCATTTGTTATAACTGGGAGTTCAGTATAACAAGATTCGGTATAGCGAGAGAGTACTGTAATACCACCTAGCCTGTGAAGGTGCTGGATATTATCAGTGCCAGTGCATTACAGTGGTAGATGCAGCAGCTAAATAATACCAAAGTGAGTCAGTGAAGAGGAGCAGTACAAGGTCACACAGACCAGGGCCTAGGGAGAAGAAAACTGTTCACAGCATGGGGTGCATGAGGGCAGATCAACAGCGAGGCAGGAGGAGAGGAACAAGGGTAGGGGTCAATTGCAGTTGCAAGAAGGGGTATTAAAATCATGGAGAAGGAGTTTGAGGGAGGAGAAGGACAAGGCTGAGTGTAGAGATCGGGAAGGGAGGACCAGAGCTTCAGAAAATGATACCGGATTGCAGCTTGGCGCAATTAGGTTTTCCTGGAGGGGACAGAGTGAGAAGCAAGGTTTCAGAGAGGGTAGGAGGTTGAAATGAAGGAATATAGGTGGGTGTAAAGGAAGGGGGTAAGGAAGCCAAACCAGAATTTGGAGGTGAATGAGGCACAGTGGATGAGGCATCTGACAGTAAGGGAAGGGAGGGTGAGGGAGAAGTACAGAGAGCAGTGGTGAGTATGAGGGTAGTCCAGTGCAAAATGGCAAAGTAAGTAGAAAAGGGGATCCAGTCAGGCTAGGGTGGACTTGGGAGCTGCACTGTAGACAATGTCACCATAATCAAAGGTTAGGATCATCTTCATAACTAGCTCCCAGAGAGCAGACAGATGGATGCTGACTTTGTTTCTATGGTGGTTCAGCCAGACCCCCAGTTACTTAATGGAGAAGACATCCTCAAGCATTGTACCGTGAAGGGTGTGGAAGTAAGGGGGGGAGAGAGAGAGAGCCTCTTGAGCCTCCGTTGGGAACCAAAGGTCATGGAGACCATTTTCTTGGCAATGAGGGATAGATGGTTGCAATAGAACCATTGCAGAGCACTGTCAAAATCCTGTCAGAGATAGCAAGGTCAGCAGCAGAGGAGCCAGAGGCAAACAGCACAGTGTCATCCATACAATGTGGATGGACGCAGAGGAACAGGCTGAGGTAAGGTCAGTTTGGAAAATGGAGAAGAGTATAGGGCCCAGTACAGAAACTTGAGGGATATCTGAGCAGATAGGGAGTGGGAGGGGTACGGTATCTCCTAAACTGACAGCTTGCGACCTGCCCTCAAGGAAGAAATGGAACCAACTGATTGAGGAGCCAGAGTGCCTGCCTCCTTCAGCTTGTCCAGTAGAAGGGAGTGTGACACAGTGCCAAAGGTTTTGGCTGGGATGACAAAGATTGCAGAAGTGACCTGACCCTGGTCTATGCCAAACAGAATGGAGTCAATAAGCCAGAGGAGGAGGAAGATGGATGTGGAGTGGAACTTCCTGATGCCAGACTGGAAAGGAGTAAAAAAGGAGGAGGGTTCAAGGAAAGCGGTGAGTTGAGAGAGGACAATATGTTCTTAGGATTTAGCCAGTGTGAGAAGGAGAGAGATCTGATGAAAGTTGCCAGGAGAGGGGGGGATCACCCCTTTTAGAGGGCGGGGATGACAGTAGCCTGTTTCCAAGCATCAGGGACAGAGGAAGCGAGATTTAGGAGAAGGGTAATAGGGAAGCTGATGGCTGGTGCAGCGAGGTGTAGAAGCTAGGGGTCAAGGCCATATGGACTCATACTTGTGTGGGGGATAAGAGCTAGAAGAGCTTTAAGGGCAGGTGGAAAGGTGAGGAGCGAGAGTGGAGGAGGAGAAGGAGAGAAAGGGAACAGTTAGTGAAGAAGGAGTTGAGGAAGTGTCAATGGCAGCAGGGTTAGTGATATGGGAGTTGCCAACCTAGAGGACGGGGGGGGGGGACTGGGTTGGGGGGAAAGAGGGAGTGAATAACTTTTTAGTACTTGGATGGGTGATTAAGGTTGTTCTGGAGCATGGCTGCAAAGTACTTGGATTTCGCAAGTCTGGTGGCTGTAGTTCAAGTATTGCGAAGGGTCTGGTAATTTAACAGGGCAGCAGGAGAACTGGTGATCATATAGGGCTGCCAGGCTAGGTTACAAGCTAGAAGGCAAGCCAGCAATGTAGCAGACATCCAGGGAAGGTAAGAGCCCTGGAACTTGATTTTCCAGAAGGAGGCATAGCAGTCCCAGACAGCCATAAATTTGGAATGGAATGATTCAAGTGTCAAGCTGATGTTGGTGGCTGTAGTGATGTGGGTCAAGTCAGTGGGTGATAAGTCATGAATCCATGTGCAATGTTTAAGAGCAACCTCAGGGGAAGAGATCTCTAAAAACTGCTAGAGATTACCATATTTATTAAGTCATTAATTACAAAACTAGTAATATTGTAACACCTATTTTTAAAACAGACAAAATGAATTAAAAATACACTGATGATGAATGCAAGGATTTCAGAAATACAATTTTGCTAAAAACAACTATATGATGTAGTGTTTTGCCGATTAACAAATACTGCTGCTTTAAACTGGATGTTGTCAGTTTTTGCCAACTACCAAACATTGTTTCTTTAAGGATCCAGACAGTGTAGTGGTAATATTAGATTAACAATGCCTCTGAAGGCACTAAATGCAATAAACCTTCTGTGAGCAGTTTAGATCTTGAAACTGCAGTACAATAGCAAGCTCTGAACACCAGAGCCTCAGAGAGGCAATGAACATAACAGCTGTTTTCCTGAGTGCATGATGCCCATCTGTAAGATGACTGTCATGGAACAGCAATACAATGCTGATGTTTTAGTAAACATCAACATAATTACCCCCATGAAAAGACACAACAGAAGGAAAAGGCAGCTGTCACAATTAGAAATGTATGATGACCTAGACAGGTAAATGGTAAATGCCAGCTACCTGACCTGATACAGCCTCATAACTGATTGCTTTACAGTGCACATAATATATGTGAAGATGGAACTGTGCATCTCATTTTGTCTAAAATGCAGACCATAAATAGGATGAATAAAAGATCATCTTTTTAAATGTGAGGTTTGCTTTTTACTTGTTTTTATACCTACTCCCTTTCAAATTCCCCTTGGTGTCCTGGGGGCAACCTCCGCTCATCCCCTTGGATTCACCTTGCAGCACTTAGGGGCCTCTGCCCCCATCCCACTCCTACCTTCTCCCCCCCACAAGCATCTCATAGGCTCTCTCAAGCTCTTTGTCTCTTTGTTGCTTATAGTAGCAGGTGACATTGAGCTTAATCCCAGTCTAGTCCTGTCATCCCCCGCTCCCCTCCCCAAATGGTTGAGAGGTGCTAATGCCAACGTCTGCAGTCTCCTCCCCAAAACTGACCTATTACAACTAATCATGGTTAACTAAAACCTAATGTGCTGATGATTTCAGAGTCTTCGTTATCCTCCAAGATCCCAGATCCTGCTGTTATTGTCCCAGATTTCTCCATCACCAGACAGGATCGTGCAAAGAGGAGTGGTGGTGTTGCCATCAACCATTCCTCTTGCATCCAGTTTGAACCTGTGTTGTCTGCCTACTCCCCTTCTGCCTATCAGATGCTCCTCCTCAAACTCTCCCTCCCTTTTCAGTACCCATATTCATTGCTGGAGTTTACTGCTGTTCTGGAAAATCTCCCTCATTAGTCACTGAACTCCTCACAGTCATCCTCACATGCCTCCTCTGGTGAGTTGCTCATCCTAGGAAACTTCAGTCTCAATTGAGTCTCCTCCTCCCTTAGCCAATTACGCCAAAACATAAAGCCGCTCCAGCTCTCACAACTAATCTCTGATCCCTGTAGGCCCAGTCACAAATTCCTCAACCACTCACTCTTTCCAGGAAGTAAGGGGGGAGGGAGAAAGAGCTGTAGATCGGGTACAGTCTGTGGTGATAGTATAGATAGGGAGGAATGGGAAGACTGGATGGGCCAAGCAGTGCTTATGGCCTTCAAATTCTATGTTTCTATATTTCTTTGTTTCCTGATATGGGTTCTGTCCTCGCACCGCCATCATATAGTGGATGCTGGTACTCTCCTCAAAGCCCTCAGTGACCACCATATGGTCTAATCTACAGTATGTGAAAGATATCATCCCAAAGCTCCCTTCAAATTCATACAGATCTGATCCTTCCAATCACTGGACCTGTTCTTCCATCATGCTGACTTGGCAACTACCAATTGGTCCCACATTTCAGTTGCCAGTGACATCAACATGACCCTCAAATTCTTTAACTCCAAGTTTTTGTCTGCTTGAGTTCACCATGCCCCATGAGAAATAAATAGGGTCAGAGGTTCTTACCTGCCCTGGATGTCAGCTGAGTTGTTGGCCTGTCATCGAGCATGTAACCTTGCCTGAAAGACTTACAAGTCAGAAACAAAACTAGCATGCTGAACAGTCACTCCTGCTGATCCTCACGTTCAAATTCAGGTCAGATTCAAGAAACAGTAAAACAGCAATGCACACAGGAGATAAACTTCAAGCTGAGATAACAAATTTATTTGGACATACAACGGAGGTTCCCCAGTGCTTCGTGGGTAAGAGCCCTCTTCATCATGGACGTTGTATGTCCAAATAAATTTACCTTAGCTCGAAGTTTCTCTCCTGTGTGCATGCTGTTTTACTGTTTCTTAAGACTTATAAGTCCACTGGTTCCTGATTTGACCTTTCTAGTTACAGTGCCATTAATAATGCCAGTACCAGTGCTGCTAGACCTGTAAAGGCTGATTACTTTGCATCCACACTCCAGAACAACTTTAACCAACCCTCTAAGTTCTGGAAGGTCACTCACACCCTTTTGTGCCCTCTGACCCAGTCCCCATCCCTCATTCTCAAGGTGGGCGACACCCTTGTCTCTGACCCTGCCGCTGTCACCTCATCTTTCAGCTTTTTACCTCCTGTGACTGTCCCCATTTTCTTCCCTCCTCTACCCCTCTCCCCTTCACCTCAACCCCCTTCCACCCCCCACCCTGCCCTTCTTTTTCTCCCCCACCACATTGTCTGCTTCCCTCAAAGTCCTCTTGGCTTTAAACCCTCACAAAGGTGTAAGACCTGATGGTCTTGACCTCAAACACCTGTTTCTCTCCACTTCCGCCCTTGCTCTGTCTGTTATCTACCTTCTAAACCTCTCCTTCAGTCTTGCCTGAGTGCCTGCCATATGGAAGCAGGCTACAGTCATCCCCTTTACCAAAGGGGTGACCTCCTCCTCCCCTCATAACTACCAACCTGTCTCCCTGCTCTGCTTAACTCCAGGATCACCTTGTTCTCTCCCAGCTCTCCCCTTTCCTTGATTCCTCCTCTTTCTTCACCACCTACCAGTCTGGTTTTAGGAAATCCCACTCCACCTCCACCTCCCTCCTGTGTCTCCAGGGGCGTCATTTAGGGGTAGCCAGGGGTTGCGGTTGAGACCCCTATGATTTTTTTGCAACCCCTATGATGCCCACTGCAACCCCTAAGAACCCTAAAACAAGGTTTCCCTAGTATTTATTTATATAAATGTGGTAGTTGGGAGAGTTTAACAACCCCTATGCTTTTGCTGAAATGGGACTTTGCAACCCCTATGATTCTAGTGAAATAATGCTACTGAGTATAACCTACCTCCTTCTGCTTGCTATCCCCCTCCCTATGCAGTCCATCATCATATTTGCTCTCCCCACCACCATTGAATATTGGGCCACTACTTTCAGATCATTTGATTGATAACCCTGAGGTCCCTTTCCTATGAGATATATGCCATGACCTCTCCTCCCATCTTGTACTCGGCTCTGGGTTTTTGTGTCTGATGTGCATGACTTTGCACTTTTTTGGTATTGAATCCCAGCTGTAAAATTCTGGACTACTCTTCTAGTCTTTCCAGGTCCCTACTCATGGCCTGCATTCCCTCGATTATGTCCACACTATTGCAGATCTTGGTGTCATCAGCAAATAGATAGACTATTCCTTCATGCTTCACCCTTATGTCCCCTATGAATATATTGAAGAGAACAGGCAATGTACTGACTCATGACTCCCATCTCCCCTGAGAATTCCCTATTTAGTACAATCCTCTGGGTTCTATTCCTTAACCAACTGGGGGATCATTGGTTAAGGATAGGCTACAGAGGGTGATGGTAAATGGCATTCATTCTAATTAGGGGACAGCGACCAGTGGGGTGCTGCAGGGCTCACCATTGGGACCGGTCCTCTTCAATGTCTTCATAAGTCACATTGCAGAAGAACTAGAAGGGAAGGTATGCCTTTTTATGTTTGCTTGCACGCACGTGCAAGAAACATGTTGTGGCAGCTTGCTGGAGTAGCGGGTTGTGGAGGTGAGGCAATGTTGTGGTCAATGTCAGCAGTGCTTTTTGGGGCTGGTCTCTGTGGCACCAATAGAGGAGCATGCTGTCAATGACAGCAGTATTACAGCATGCCACCAACTTGAAAGAAATTTGCTGCTGCAATCAGGGAGCGCCCATCATTTAACAATCAGCTCTCTTTCTGATGGGGTGGTCCCTGATTCCAGCGGCGAATCACAACTTGCCTTGTCTGGTGTCCCATTTTCAATAAACATAGCAGCAGCTGTCACCGTCCGCCTCTCCCGGTCCCCATGGAAGCCGACAGGTGCCCAATCCCCTTCGGCATGCCCTCCAGTTCATTTGCCAATGGGGGAGCCCAATCCCCATCGGCATAATGTCCCCCGTGTAATAGTTTTGTATGCTGAGGGGGTGCCCAATCCCCCTCGGTATCATGTGACCCCCCCAAATACAGATCCTTTTTCTGTGCCGATGGGAGGCCCAACCCCCGTCGGCTTCAGTTCCCCTCCCTAAAAAATACAGGTGGCACACTGGAAGCCCACCCAGTGTACCAAAAACAAACCTGTAAAGGAAAAACCTTTCTGCTGGTATTTTTTTTAACCTGTAAAAGAAAAAAAACAGTCCCTTGTTGTCTCCGGTGCCCCCTCCCCCAACCCACATCCACCCTCTGCACACCCAACATCCCCACACACACATTCATCCCATACTTACCTCCAGAGCTGCGTGGATGATCTTTGGTGGAGCGGGAACATGTCTGCACTCTTCAAAGCTGACCACAAACTGAAGAAATGCCGGTAAGCTGTATAATGGCAAAAATGTTTTTTTTTCAATTTAGGTGGATATCTTGGCCATTTTTGTGAATTTTAGCACCACATTTTCAACATGGGGTTCTTGGGACCCCACCTCATGAATTCAGTCACTGTCATCTGATTATTTGGTCCTGAAAGGTGATTTCACTGATCACTGTGCAGAATCACCTTTTGGGACAATTAACTAAACAATAGTATCACTGTTTATGAGGTGGGCTCCTTAAAGCCTATGTTGTAAATTTGGTGAAAATTCCAAAAAATGACTGTTTAAACATGCATTGTGTAGTTCACGACACTCAGTAATCTCGAGATTTGTAATATTTTCACTCAAGATTTTCAACATTGTCATTTTTGCATATCTCTTTATGAACAGTACAGCTGTCATTTTCTATATCCTGTCCAAAATGTGTTTTTGCACATCTGGCGCACAATGGCACAGTCGCTGTGGGAAATCAACTTCCGGGACAGATTAAGAAAATCATAGTGACACTGTTCATGAGCAGAGGTCCCAAAATACCTATGTTGAAAATTTGGTGAAATAATTCCACTAAATGACTGTGTTACGAGTGTGCATTGTGCAGTTTCCACGCAAGCTCATAAATTCGAGCACTTTTAATATTTTCATTCCAGATTTTCAACATTGCCATCTCTTCACACCTCCGTATGAATGGTACAGATGTTATTTTCCACATCCTGGCCAAACTATGTTTTTGCACATCTGGCACAGAATGACATGGTTACTGTGGGAAATCAACCTTCAGGACAAATTCACAGAATCACAGTGCCACTGTTCATGAACAGAGGTCCCAAACGCTTTCATGAAGTGGGGACACAAAAAGGCCACATTGAAAATTTGTAGTGCAAATATCAACAAACGCCCAGGATGTTAGGGTTTCTAACCATAATGTCCCACCCTGTACAGACTGACAGGCATCAGGGGTGTGCCTTTGGATTTCCCGCTGTAATACTCATGCCATTCCACCCCCACCCCCACCCCCACCTGGAAGCCAGTGACAGGCATTGAGGTGTGCCTTGGACTCTTCGGCCATAGAGTTCACCCCATTTTCCTATACTGCACCCATTTCAGCATATGTGCTTATGGAATGGTGTGACTGTAAAGCCAAACACCCCAAGGCACACCTCAACACTTGTCGGTGTCTACAGGATAGAATGAGGTGACATGGCATGAGCGTTATGGGCGATGACCCAAAGGCACACCCCAATGCCTGTCCGTCTCTGCAGGATGGAGGGGGGTTGGCGTGACTTCAATACTTCACTGCCATTCCTATCCTGCTTCTGTCTAACTCCTGCACTTTCAATGCTAATATCAGCAAGCAAACATTCAGCATTGACAAATGCTTGTTGAAGATGACATCAAAATCTGTAATAGGGTGGCTACCTAGGAGGGGTGGAGAGAATGAATAGGTATCTTGGGAAACTTGAGGAGTGGTCGGGGCATAGCAGCTGGGGGGAATGAACTGAACTGAACACTGAGTAAGCAATAAGACATAACAGGGTGTGTGTTAAACAGTTCTAATGCACAGCTAGGGGGCGTAGTGAGGTACGAAGCTGCAGGCCGAGTGCATTCAGTCTCCTAGAACTAACACACATCCCCAGAGTGGCTTGTTGCGCTTATAAAATGGGGCTGTTTATTCCACGTGGAGTTTCTAGTTTTAGCCATGCATTAGACACTTCTAATGCATGGCTAATAACCAATCAGATTCCTTGAACTCATTTGCCCATTTTATAATGATTGCTTTGACATGTGCCACAAACTAGTAGCACACTCCTAGAAAAATGCATGAATTTATAAGAAATGTGATTAAAATTTGATAAATGAGCAGGGGTAGAGATTTCCAACCCTCTGGTATGATTATTAGCTGGGATTCAATGCTAAAATGTGCAAAATCATGCACATAGGGCATAGAAATCCAGGAGCTGGTTATAAATGAGGGGCAAGTTACTGACCATCATTAAGCAGGAAAGAGGCCTTAGGGTTATATCTGATGACCTCAAATTGGTGGGGCAGTGTGACAAGGCAGTGGGCAGGGCTGATTGGATGCTGTAGAGCATATGGAGAGGCATCACCAGCAGGAAGAGGGAGATGATGTTGCCACTGTATCGGAAAGCTCATGAAACCCCACCTGGAGTACTGTGACGAGTTCTGGAGACCACATCTCAGAAAGACATAGACAAGGTGGAGATAGTCCAGAGGAGGGCAACTAAAATAGTGCAGGGTTACATTAAAAACTCTATGAAGAGAGACTGATGGATCTCAACATGTACACCCTACAAGAAAGGATGGAGGAATGATACAGACATACAAGTATGTCATGGGGGTGAACAGGGTACAGGAGAGGAGTCTATTTCAAATGAGGAAGTGCACCAGGACAAGGGGACTGCAATGAAGCTGGGATAGGGAAGTTTAGGGGATGTAAGAAAGTATTACTTCAGTGAAAGAGTGGTGGATGTCTGGAATAGGCTGCCAGCAGAGGTGGTGGGAGCACAAACAGTGTGGGAGGGTACTTCAAACACGCATGGGATAGGCATAAGGGAATATTGGTAAATAGACAGGCAGGGAGGGGGAAGGTAGATAGAGACCAGGTTGGGTCTGCAGAGATAGAACAGGCAGAGAAAATCTGGATGGGCTGGGTGAGCCAAGTGGCACTTTGTGCTGATAATTTCTATGTTTCAATTTCCTACCCGTTGTTTTTTTCTTTTTGTTTTTTTTGTCACCTACCACTAGGCCTCCTTACTTGAGTAAAAGACTTTACTGAAGTTCATATAGGCCACATTGACAGCACACCTCCTGTTCACCTCCCTTGTCACCCAGCACTGCTTCACCCTGGGGAAACCATGTTGCTTACTGTCCTGTAAACCATTAGATTCTAAGAATTCTAGAATCATGCCAGCAGACAAATACCATTCGTCTCATAGAGTCTGCCCAAGATAACCCCACCTCCTTCAGGGCATCATTTAGGAGTCGCCAGAGTGCATTTGAAGCCCTTATTATGAGCCCTACGACAGACTTGTGACCTCTCCTTGCCATGGCTTAATGGATGCTTAAAAATATTCAAAACATATTTTTTGCCTCCCTGGCATTACGTGCCTGCCCGTGCACACACCTGTGGCTTGTGGAGTTGTTTGTGGCTTTGTGCTGCTGCGTGGAGGAGCTGTTTCAACAAAGAGTCTGTCTGGCGTGGTGGTGCCTGGCGCGCTCTGCATGCGTTCTTGACTCTCAGCCCACCATCCACCCACTCACGACCCCAACATCCATCCTGTTGCTGCCATGGCGTGAGAGAGGGTCACCTGACAAACTGGAGGATTGAGCGGGAGCAGCAGCGAAAAAAAACTGGAACCTACCCAACCACCACCACACGAAACAACTTCCAGGTAAGTTGAAGAGATTGCGACTGAGGTGCGAGCAATGAGAGGCTAGAGTGTGAGATAGACTCGAGTGATTTTTGAAATTCAGCTTTTCAGCTGGTAGTTACTTAAACCGGGTGGCGGGCGAGGCGAGCAAGCAGAGTGAGGAAAGAGGAGCGAAGCATTGATTGTTTATGTCACAGAGAAGGGCAGGGCAGTCCAGACCAGAAGCCATAAGGTAAGGATGCAATCTGACTCTCCCCAAAGCACTACAGGTATACTAAAACACTAAATATATATTGTCAGTAAATATAAACTGCGCTGAAGGACCATGTGGGCAAACCACAGATAGCTTGCCAGATTTTAAAGCAATAAATCTAACTGTAGCACTTCCTCTCCTCAAGTGGCCTATATTGTTTATTGTTTAAATGATAAATATTCTCCTTTCCTTCTAATGGTGGTTAAAATGATAAGTGAAGGATGTGTCAGTTTAGTCATTTGAATCATCAGATTCAAACCCACTAAGATTAATTCAGTCTTCCATTCTTTCCATAATGTGAACTAACTGCAAGTTTTCATGAATATCTTTTTTAAAGGAGGCTTACATTTCCAGTAATCAGTATCCTTACTTTTTAAAAGCACCAAATGTATAACAGTTAGCAAGACATTGGCTGATTACCTGATTTTGGGGTCAAGACTGGGGTGGTCAGTAGCAGCGGAGGGGATGCCGGAGGATCAAGTGATACTGGGGTCACTCCTGTCAGTTCTAACCTCATCCACCCTCTCCTGTTTCTCCAGTTGTTTTTGAAACAAAACTCAATACCTGGTGCTGTCCCAGGAGCTGGATTTTGTTTTCTTAATAAAAAAAAAGTCTGGGGGAGGGTGGTAACGAAGAAGTGGCTATAGGACTAGTTTGGGTTACTTATTATGAAGGGCTAGACATTTTTTTTTTTGCCAAAGGCTGAAGTGATCCAAAGTGGCCCAAAATTTCAGCTGGACTGAACTGAAGGTAAACGAGCCAAATTTCAGCAAATTCACTGAATACAAATTAGGTACTGGCTCATTGTTACACTTTGTGGAAACGGGTTCCTAAAAGAGGGCTAATAGCATGGGATCAAAGCAAAGATAACATTACTCAAGGCTACTGAAATGTCAGCAGTGCTAGTCTGGAAATCCTCATCAGGGCTACACGCGTGTCAGAGGTGCAGGCCCAACAGTCTTTCTCAGGGCTATCAGAGTGTCAGCAGTGTTAACCTAGCAGCCATTCTCAGGGCTGCAAGATTGTCAGTGGTGGCGTTAGCAGTGTTCATCAGCACTAACAGAATGCAAGAATGTTAGCCCAGCATCCTTGCCCAGGGTTGCTACTGTCAGTGATGTTTGCAAGGATATTAGTGTCCGTGGTGTTTATGGGAGCAACCACAGCTGAAAAGTTGGGGGGCACACATCCCTACCTAGACTTTCATGCTGATGCTAATATTACTGAGCAGTTGACATGGCTTAAAAAGTTGGGGACTGGCCCCCATTGGTTGTGCCATGTATTAGCCCCAAAGCCTTCTCTGAGGCAAGCATGTCAGTGGTGTAAGCCCAGTAGCATTCCTCATAGCTATCAGTGTCAGGATTTTAGCCCTGGCGGCCTTCACCAAGGCTGAGTGCCAGCAGTACTAGCCTAGCAGCCATTCCCAGGGCTACCAGGATGTCAGCAGTACTAGTCTAACAGCTTGCCCCAAGGCTGCTAGAATTTCAGTGATATTAGATCAGTAGCTTCCCCAAGGCTACCACAGTTTTTGTGGTGGTAGCCCAGCTGCCTACCAGGTCTGCTAAAGTGTCAGTGATATTAGCCCAGCAGCCAGCATAAGATACTAGAAAATGAGTGTCTGTGATGTTACATCTGGATTCATTTTAGGGCTTACATAGTGTCAGCAGTGTTAGTCCAGCAGTTTTGCATGTAGAAATATGGCTTGCCCATGTAATCCCTGATTGTATGATTAGGAAAGGCTGGTAGTATCACGTTGGCAGGACTTCTCTAGCAGTGGTGCCAGTATATGACCCACATAATAGCTTCAGTATGTGCCAAGGAGTCACCACCTACAATAAACCCACAATCCTTTGTTACTGGGGAAAAAGCAGGTGTTTCCAGGGGGGCGGGGGCACTGTCTGAGAAAACCCACATGGTATATGTGTATGTGGCATTACAGTGACACTAAATTAAACAGACAATCTATTGAATGTTTTTATGTACGTGGAGGTAGAGTTTTATGTTTATGTAATGTGGCTTGTATATATAATGCCAGCCTTTAATGTTGGTTAAAGTTCTACATATCTTGGTTGCCATTGGTTGGATTCCTTTCAAATGCAGTTGCTATGCCAGTTAATATGTGCTAAAATTAGTCTCCACTCATGCAGCCGGGGTGCAAAAGGTTAGAGTTCAAACTGAGATTTCCTTAATTTTCTTTAGTAATTCATTCACACTCAAGGGGAAATGTGGAGTATCTTGTGACCATTCGGATGCAGGCCCAGGGCAGTATAAAGCACTTACATGTGCACTTTGGTTGCTTCATGGATTCAGGCACTGTCAGCAGAAAAATAGGCTGAGAGACTACAGAGGTATCACCAAGTATTGTAAATTATATTGATAGCTGTAGAAATTGTAGAATGCCATAAAATGCATTTTAAATCTACTGACACAAACAAACTGCACATACATAGGTTCTTTTCCTTTTATTATTTTTTTTCTTTACAGGTTTTTGGCGTGATTTTTTTTCATCAGTTCGTTTTTGTTTAATATTTGTACAGTTGAGGAATGGGACTTTCACTATACTGATGATTCCATAATTTGATAAACTAGCTATTTAATTTGAATCAACATCTGCAATGACCCATTTCAGATTTATATTCAAACTTTATTATTCAATTTATAGCCATTTTTAAATTACTTGGAAACTAACCCTATGTCACATCGACAAATGCCACCCTCTCTGGCCCCGCCCACAACGTGGCCCCACCCACATCGTGCCCCCCCCACCTTGCTACCCCTATGATTTTGCTGAAATGACGCCCCTGTGTGTCTCACTGACTCCATCCTATCTGGTATCGATCCGGGCTTGGTCATCTCATCCATTTTTGTCAACCAGGCCAGAGCCTTTGACACTGTTACTCATACTATCCTTCTGGGACATACTAAAGGCAGCAAGGCTCTCTGCTTACTTAGTTGAGTGGTTTCACTCCTGCCTTGAGGGAAGATGTCTGTCTTGGAGACACCTTATCCCTTTCTTTCCCTATCTGCTTTGGTGTACTCTAAGGATTCATCCTTTGCCCTATACTATTCTCCATATTCTTGAATGACCTTTCCTTTGCCTATTCCTCTACATCTATTCACATGCATGCACATGACACAGTCCTCTATGCCTCTGAATCCTTTGTGTCTGACCTCATGTCCTGGCTACAGTTGGACTTTATCAATATCCAGCACTTGTTCTGGCCAAATCAGCTATTGCTCAATGCCAGCAAAATGTTCTCCATGGCTTTTGGCACAAGAAAGAGACTAGTTAGGCTACTTCCCCTTCCCTCCTTGATGGTGTTACAGTTGAGGATGTTTCCTCCTTTAAACACCTCGTGGTCTGGCTGGATCATTACCTGGATTTATATTGTCACGGTGATGCCATCCACCAGAAACTTTACCCCAGACTGGGTGCATTTTACAAGAATAAAACAAGTATCCCGCATCCTGTCTGTAGAGAGATTATCTCAAAGATTATTCTCCCTATCTTCAACTGCAGTGACACTGTTTACAGTGCTGCTCCCAAATCCACCCTAGTCAGATTGGACCCACTATTTTAATCTTTCTGCTGTTTTGTCCTTGATTGCCCCTTAGAACTCCTCACTGCTCCCTTTACTTCTCCTTCTCATTTCCCTCCTTTAATACCAGGGGCCTCGCTCACTGTGTTACTTTCTTCTCCAAATTCTGGCTTGGGTCCCTCCCCCCCTTACCTTTCTTCCCTTCTTAATTCCCACCCCACCTTCTGCCTCCTACTACCTTTGCAGCTCTGGCCCTCACTCTCTTGTGCTCCCCTCTGTAAAATCTGTTGATGTTCAAGCTGCCTTCTCCTTCCTCTTCCCTAAACTATGGGGTTCTCTTACCATTACCATTCATACTGCTCCATCTTCCCATTCACTCAACTGTCTCCTCCATGCAGTCACAACTCACTCCTGCAGTTATCTGTGATCCTGTGCTGCTGCCATTCAGTTCTCTCCCCCACTGCCCCTGCTCTTGCCCTAATTAATTTCTCCCTGCCCCTCTAGTTTCCTGCTGAACAATGTGCCAACCATGCTTCATTCACACTTCAAATTGCTGCCATCTGCACTTTCATACCATACCTAGCAGTGCCTGGTTCAGACTCCAATTGTGTTCTACTTTACACTGATATTACTTGTTGCTATTCAGATCCTTTGCCTAGCTCATCTTGTTCATTTTGTTGCTGCTTAATTGTTTAATTGATTTGTGTAGTCCACTGTTGTAGCTTATTGCTATACTCTCCTCATTTCCCCCCTCCCCCCAGGATGCATTTTAAAAATAGCTATTTTAGCTTAGTATGTATTTCTTGGTAAATCTTTTAAAATAACTAACTAATAAGTATCAGAAGCTTGCTTATAAAGTCTGTCTTCAAAAGCATGCATTCACAACCTATTGGTGACATGGCCGTGATTTTTGGCTGGCATTTATCAACTAAAATGTGTACTTTATTATGATATAATACAGAAATTGCAAAGATCAGATAGATCGGATAGTGTATGTGTGTGCGAGCGTGTGTATGTGTGTGTGTTTAATCCCCTCCTAGTTTGGGAGCTTACAGGAAGTCTGGATATGCTGCTTCCCATGGCATCTTTGTGACTGGAGTTACTTTCTTATTTACTGCATGCCCCTGTGGGATTCCCCCAGGATCCAGGAATACAGCCATGCACTGGTCTTCTGTTTACTTGCTCCAAGGACTACTAGAGAGGTGTGGGCAGTGCCGCAGAAATCGCAGACTTGCTCTCTGCACTCAGGGACTGAGTGTATTTTATACTGTGAGACTCCATAATAGAAGCTGACTGGGAGTATATGAAGAGAGACATAACCTGGGAGTGGAAACTCAGAGCACTTTGGAACATTCCCCTCGTTTCATCCAACCTTGATAGATGGCTAGGGATTTGGGCAGACAAGATAATACAGCATCTTGTTTTTGGTACCCTGTGGGAATACCAAGATGGCCAGAAGTTGCAACGATGGATGGATGGCAAAACATAAATAAAACATGACCCAAGAACATGGGCATTGCCATACTGTAACCCTTTGACACCATATGACTGTAAAATGGGACCAGAGATAATTTTTAAGCCCATGCAACTGTGGACCAATGGAAGGACAAAAAGCTAATATGACTGGAACAGCCAACCAGAAGAGAGTGGATAGTGCTGAAGCCCAAATGCAGACTTGCTGGGAAGTGTGGACAGGTTAGAAAATGAGTGCAAATCTGCAAGTCTGTCACATAGTTCCTTTCATTAGGAACCTTCCCCTTTTAGAAGTAGTAGTCTTTTATTTCTAAGATGCCCTTCTCTGGAGGCTCAGGGTGGCATACAATACTAACACAGATTAAAACTTCAGTGCAGGAACAAAATACATACAACTAAATAAATGCGTAATAATATAAAAATAGAATATAAATATAAAGCATAAAACAGCATCAGTCACTAAGTAAGGCAGCAGCCACTGGGCCCTTGTATATTATCAAAAGCCTTCTTAAAGGGGCAAATTTTAAAACCTGTTTTAAAGGCCTTCACTGAGGAACCAGACACTTCAAAGCCCCGCTCCCAAGATGATTTTAGCCTTGCCCTAGGAACAGACAGGAGCAGGGCTGGTAAGGAGATGGGAGCTCTGCCAGATAGCCAGGGCCCAACCCATGTAGGGCCTTGTAGGTTAGTAACCCAACATTAAAAGGGATACAACACCCCACCAGTAGTGTGTGCTGTTCCTGGAAGACCAGGATCACATGACATGACCTTGGAAGGCCCATCAGCAACCTGGGCCCCTCTATTCTGCACCTGCAGAAGGGTACCACCATTGATGCTGGGTTACAGTAATCGATCCTGGATGTCACAAACATGCACCAGTGTCACAGGGTCTTCAGTGGGGATAAGGGCTTTAATCTGGCTGATGTTCCTTAGATATCAGAAGCCACTCCAGATGACAGCCAATGCCTGAGCCTCAAGTGTCAGCCCTTCATCCAGAATGACCCCCAGATTTCTCACCTTTGTGGAGGTCTCAGTCCTATAGGGACCAAACTGAAGCTTGTCACCTCTTCAGTGGCCCTTACACCTCCTTTCCTATGTTCCCTGTAAGATGCATGCATGTGTGCCCCCACAGCATGTGGCAAACAAGTGCACACAACTATGGTTGTGGCCCAGAAAGAGTCAATCATCATAATGTCCCATATCCTGAGTGACTAACAAGGTTTATTACAATCTTTTCAGGGCGGAGTATTACAGTAAAAAACTAAACAGGTTGCAGAGTTGAATAGTTTTTTTTTAAATCCGTCCTCCCCCACATACCTGATCAGTGAGTGCATTATTCAGTTCATCTCCATATCTGAAAAAAGCGGAAACAAACCCCTCTGCCTCTTTGCAAAGTGAAGTGGATAAATACTCTTCATTCTCCCCTTCCTTCCTTCCTTCCTTCTTTCCTCCTCCAGGCAGTTGAGGCGCTTTTTATCCCCCCCCCCGCCCTTGAAGAGAGGATCAGTGTATTTGTTAGAGAGCCGAGCAGAGTGCTTTGTTGTTTCCTGTAGTACCTTTGTTGCTGGCCTCACTTGCACAGTCTATCCATGCTTTTGTGACTGCCAGAGGTTCTGGCCAATTGAAAACCTCTTCCAAAAGCCAAATATTCTTGCTGCTGTCAAAGGCTTGGTAGGTAGCCATGTGACAACAAGGGGCTCTCTTAAAAATGTGAGTCCTCTGTGTTTGTATCCACTTTACAACAAGTTCTAGCCAGAGCCAATAAGGTTGTGGCGAGCTGCCAAATGACCAAAGTTGCGCCTGTGCATAGAAAATTTGGAACGACCAGGTGTAACTCGGACGTTTTTTGGAGTTGTTTCACCAAATTTTCAACATGGTCTTTTGGGACCCCACCTCATAAAAAGTGCCACTGTCATTTCGTTCACTTGTCCCAAAAGGTGATTTCACAGAGCGACCACACCATTCTGTGCCACAGGTGCAAAAAAACATTTTGGGCAAGATGTGAAAAATTACAGCTGTACTGTTAATAAGGAGGTCTGCAAAAATGGCAATGTTGAAAATCTGGAGTGAAAGTATTAAAAACTGGCGAAGTTAGGAGCGTGCATACAAACTGCACAATGCACAGTCGTAATGCAGTTGTTTTTAAGACTTTCTTCACCAAATTTGCAACATGGGCATTTTGGGACACCACCTCATGAACAGTGGCACTGTCATTTCATTAATCAGGCCCAAAAGGTGATTCTGCACAGTGACAGTGAAATCACCTTTCAGGACTGAGTAACGAAATGACAGTAACAGTGTTCATGAGGTGGGGTCCCAAGAACCTCATGTTGAAGATTTGGGACCAAAATTCTTAAAAATGGCTGACATATCAAGATAAGTTGAAAATCCCATTGAGTGCCATTATACAGCACTTACCTTTGATTCTCCAGTTTGTGATTTGGCTTTGAAGAGTGCAGATGTGTCCTGATCCAGAGAAGATGACAGCACTGACCTCCGGAGAGTATGGGTAAGGGGTAAGGGATGTGGGTGCTCAGTGGGAGGGTGGGGATGGGGAGGGGACTGGGGCAATGACGAGGGACTGTTTTCTTTTTTTACAGGTAAAAAAAGACATTGGAGGACTGTTTTCTTTATTTACAGGCAAAAAACTAATTTGGGCACACTGGGGCTCCCAGTGTGGCACATGAGTGGGGGGATGGACATGATGCCGACACAGGGATTGGGCACCCTGATGTCAGTGGGGGCAATGAATTTAAAAAAAAATTGGGCACACTGAGGTGGGCTCCCCGATGTTGGCGCAGGATAGGAAACTGAGGGAGCGGGGAGGACAGGAGCAGTGGGATGGTGCGGGAGGAGTGCCATCTGCAAGATAGCAGATGCGACTGAACTGTGCATGTGCGGCATTCGAGCATGCATAGTTGTGGTGCACAAGATGGTGGCACTAGGAATACAGAAGTAACATCTGAAATAGTGCGGTTGTTACTCCATAGTGGCTGATCGTGGTGGAGTGTTACAAGCTCCATTGGACATTTGGAAGGATACTTCCAAATGTCCAATGGAAGGTGCCATGATCAGCCGTTTTAAGAGCAACAGATCGATCGCAAAATGGCTGTAGGCTCCACCCACAGCCATAAAAACAGCTGAACACTCTGGAGGGATGCTGACTAGTGATTGAACTTGAACAGCTGGACTATTTTGACAGCTTACCCAGAACAGCCAAGCTCAGAAGCATCTTTTTCACAGGGGTTCTGCTTCTACCCATTTCCACAGGTGGGTAGACTGAAGTACTAGGAGGTTAAGTAACTTGCTAAATATCAGGCAATGGATTTTGCCTCAAATGGACACTCACTATAAGCTGTTCCATCAACAGATCCACTGCTAGAAAATGTACAGTATTTTAAATGCCTGGGTTTCTAACTCAGCACGCAATTTTCCTATAAAAGAAAATATCATTAGATCTTTCAAGAAATGTACATCAGACTTTGGGGTCCTTTATTGTAACAAAAAATGCACTGCCCTCAGCCTTCACCAACAGACAACTTTACGTGTTCCAAAAAAGGTCACACCTACTGTTACTGGAGCACATAAGTCACAAACTGTAGTTAAACCCAGGTCCCCGGAATACCGTCACGATGCTATAACCACTAAGTTATAGGCTCACATGATTGGACCTGGGTTTCCTGGATTCACTTCTTCTCTCCAGTATTGCATATCCTACAACTAGGAACAACTGAGATGACAAGTAGATGCTTTTGGTGCAGTGTTAGACACTGCTTAACAATTAAAGCACAAACTGTAGTAGGTCACATTATTCCTTTCTCTCTAAACTTTGTGATTTAATTGCTTAGCAGTGGCTAATGCTGCACCATGTCACTACAATTTGTGCTTTAATTGCTAAGCAGTGGCTAATACTGCACCAAAAACATCTAATTGTCATCTGGAGCACATAAGCAAAATTTGCAGATCTGCTAACCACAGCTTGACATAAAAGCTGTATTACTTAAATAGCATGTGTGGGCCTGCATTAGTCTGTGAGAAAGAACTTGCCCTTGATTTATGTATAGCACTGTACTGGACTGGTACTGTAGGACTCCTGTCCCTGAGAAAAGAATGAGTGCAAGTGGGTATCTGTAGTAGTCAACAGTGTACATGGCCTCCTTCCAGACTAATCACCACATAGTCAAACCAACACAGAAATGCCAGCTGTGCCTCCAGACTAATACAACCTGAAATTTAATACCATATAAAGTTAATGAAGTTCAGTAACTTAAAAGTCCATCAAAAGGGCATGTTAAACACTTAAGTCCCTGTTTGAGTGGTAGGCTCTTCTTTCCTATGCTTCCCTATCCATCAAGGGACCTTTCTATGTCGGTATTTATATGTGTTATATGATGCTGATCTTTGTAATTGTGTATTGGATAATGTTATCAGTTCTAGTTCTCTGTAACTCTTAAACAGTTAAATAATGACTCTGCTACTCTGTTGTCCTATTTAATCCTCTTGCAAGTTACGTTTCTCTTAGATTTAGCTATCCTGGTGTGCAGAATTCTAAATAAAGGAACAGGGTTCATCCTGTTATCTCCTAATTGCCAAGCTGGTACTTAATCAGTATGAAACACTTCCTTCTCTTAAGGAACTTACCGAATTGAGGGACACTCTTTGTTGAGTCTACTACATTGTTAAATCATTTTATTGTAAAATGACTGTGTAGTATTATCTAGTTTTTAAGGGGTCATGTTAAAAATTAAAGGTAAAGAAAAGTTTGCCAGGTCCTGCAAATTCGGAAAGCCAATTAAAATAACTTGAACACAGGCTATTTTGTTTACCTGAAGGTGATAGTTATCTGGCAATATAACTACCAAAATCCTGTGTAAACTAAAACAGTAGCCATTTCATGAAATCGTGTGACAGGAAGTGATGTCACTGAGGTGCAGCTGTGATAAAGAACATGCAACTTTCTTCTCTCAGTGACAAATATGTTCCATCTCAAGATTCTATGATTTAAATTGTGGATGATTTAGATATTTGTATCTCTGGATTGCTGATTCCTACAAGTAAGCCCTATACCTCATTTGAAAGATCTCCTCATGGTCTTTCTGAATTAGTTGTTTATGTATTTATGTGTTTGACTGTTTATGCATGTATGCGTTTGAAATTTGTTTACTAGGTAGGAGCCCTGGACCAAGATTCTTTTTCAGAATCAACTGGGGCAGTGGCTTGGTGTACTTTCTCATCCTTATAATTGTGTTTTGTTTTTGTTGTTTTTTTGAAGAAAGGAGGGACATATGGCTAGGGTAGCAAGTGTAAACGAAGGAATGTTAGCAGCAGCTTGGATGGAGGGTAAGCATCTGGTGCACCTACTAAAAGATAGATTAATAAGTGTAGATCTGGCTAATTGGCTACGAATGGAAGAGAGGAGGTTTCAATCTCTTTAATGTTCACTGTACAGAAAGGAAATTAAAGAGATCAAGAAAGCTCATTGAGTAAAGGGCCATCAAGCCAAATAGTGGCTTATCAAGCAAGAGCTACAATATGAAGGGAGATTGGATATTCTCAAATGATTTAGCCTAGAACAGACAAGGTTGTGAGGGGACACACTCACAGTTACATGAATACTAAAGGGGTTAGACAGGGTGGAATATAAACAGATGTTAGAGCTGGCAAGTGGAAGCAGAACTAGAAGACATTACTTCAGGCAGAGGGTGGTTAACTTGTGGCATAGCCTAACCAGTGAAGTTGTGAAAACTAGCAGTGTTCAGGTTTTTAAAGCAGGACTAATCAGATTGCTGAGGGAAAATGGCTTTGAGGGTTACACAACTTGAATTGGTGTGACATTCTAGCTCCTAAGCTTGGATGTGTGCCCAGTTGAGTATGTCACTGCTGCTATGCAGCAGAAGGGGCAGACAAAATGGACCTGAAATCCCTTCCATCACATCATAATACTATGATACTACTGTATAAGGTAATGATACTAGGTTTCTATCAACCGGGAACGGAAATCTGGTATCGCTATCAAAAAAAGATGAGCAGATCTTTATTTGTTTTAAATTGTTAAGAAGTAGTAGTGCCTGTTTACAAAACAGTTGTAAAAGTAGCTAGTTATTACTTTTTAGTCCCAAAGTATTTTTCTATTTTCTTTTGGCAATGTAAAGGTTTTGTACTTGACAGTACAGTATTTGAGTGCTGAACATAAGTCTGCTTGAGTACTGACATATCCAGTGCTACTCCCCTTCATTCCTCATTGACCTTGTAACTCGTGGGATATGACTAGTGACACACCTGGCAGAAGATGAGGAGCTCTTCGTGATCATGCATGATGTTACAGTAGTGTGATATTCATACTGACGAGCTATGGGGGGGGTAGAACTAGTAATGTCAACCTTTAAACAGAGGGTTGTTCTGCACTCTGCACAATACATTTAGTTATGTTCTGTCTTAGAGAAAATCCTTTAAATTTCAAATGGAAAAAGACAAAACAAATACCATTTTCTAGTTTTAAAAGATCCAGAAACAAATGATTTGATACCTTTTAATGGACCAACATAGATGTAACAACAAGAACAAGGTGCTTTGCATTAGGCTTCTGAAGAAGGACTGGTTGGTCCAAAAGCTAGAGCACTTTGTTGTTATTGTTATATCTATGTTGGTCCATTAAAAGATATCAAATCATTTGCTTCTAGATCTGTTCTTGCAAGGACCAATACGGCAAATACTAAATCTAGTTTTAAAAGTTAATATTAATTTCAGGCAATGTGCTAGCTCATTGATGTATTATACTATATATGAATGCTTTGTTTTATTTCAATATAATAAAATGTTTTATACAGATATGCTGTACATGTGCATATTTATTCTTTTCTTACATACCATGCTGCACACACTCATGTGACTTCTGCCCAGTTTGTCAAAAAATGACTGGAAACATTGTTCCCTTCCAGCCTGGATTGATCACCAGTACTCAGTCTTGTGTGGGTTGAGTTTCTGACAGCTAGATGCCATCCAATCGTGGATCTTAGCCAGACACAAATTAAGCACCTCCATCATGTCACGCATCCTGGGAACAAAAGATAAAAACTGCTGGGTATCATCAGCATAATAGTAAAAACCCACACTGTGCTGTCTAATGATCCTCCCCAGGGACAGCATGTACACTGCAGATAGTATAGGTGATATGATTCATCTCTGAGGTATATCACAGGGCAGGGACAAAGGGCATCAGGAGAAATTCCCCATCACTACTCTCTGCATCCTCTCCCTTAGGTAGGAGTCAAATCAGCAGATGACTTTGCCAGGGAGTCCAACATATTCCTTCAGTCTTTCTAACAACTACTCATGGTCCAAGATGTCAAACACAGAAGAGAGACTGAGAATTAACCTTTTACATAGGGGAATGAGAATTAACCATTTGCCTCATCCTTCTCCCTGAGGAGGTCACTCTGCACCCTGACCCATGTGGTCTTAGTGCTGTGCCTAGACATAAACCTGGTTGGAGGGGCTCATAGCTGTCAAAACCCATCAGGTTAAAGACAGGTCAAAAGTTTGTGACATTATCTGGGTTCAAAAATGGTTTCTTCAATAGGGGCCTTACCAAGGCATCTTTCAATGCAGTTGGAAAGACCACCTCTGATGAGGAGCACCAGGCAGTCCCCACAAACACCAAACCCAAATGTCCCCCACAGTTTACTAATAGCTGCATAGTACCTGTATCCAGTTCACAAAATGAGGGCTGCTGCTCTGAGATCCACTCACAAACCTCTTCCATTGTAATTGGCCTAAACTCTTCCTCAGACACATGGTGTGTCTGAAGACCAGACACTGTCTGGTTGCAACAGACCACTCAGGGAGATTCCAGCCTATATAGAGGACACCCAGCCTGAGAAAAATTGAGTGAACTCTTTGCATTTCATGGATAAACATGCCCTTTCAGGCTGCAGATAGGCCGGGTGGAGTAGCCTGTCCACAGTCTGAAAGGGCTGAGCAGGTTGATTCCTCCCAGTAGCAATCTCCTGAGACAAAAAAAACATCTTTTTTCTGGGTGATTACCCTTTGGTATCCATCGTAATGAATACACAAAGCCAGTCTGTCTTCTGAGGGCCTGGAGGCCATGTACCTCCGTCAACAATGCTCCAACCTTTGCTCCTTTGCCTCAATTCCCTCAGCTCACTGTCAAATCACTGGAAGCCTCGGCAAAATCCTAACAGACCTACACTGTTGAATGCAACAGTATCAAAAGCCACGGAGATCACCTTGTTATAAGCCACCACCATTTTCATCAATCCTGTCTCACACATTGCTATCATACCCAAAATGTCCAACACCTCCTGAAGTTCTTCTGGTTGTAACCCTCTTAAAGGGTCGTATCGAACCATTTCCACAGGGAGTGGACTCTAAGGGGGCCCTGAAGGAGAACTTTACCGTACTGTGATGCAACTGGCTGACTACATCAATCTCAGGATTATCAAACTCAAACCCCAGGGAAAAAACAGGTCCAAGGCATGACCATATTAGTGTGTTGCAGAAGTAACCACTTCTGCAAGGCCCCAGTGGTTCTATCACCTGGTGAAAAGTTTGCCCATAGTAGGAGAGTTCATCGTTAACCTAGGCATTCAAGTCATCCAGAATTAACCATTTGGGTGACTGCATGATGAAGTCTGCAATTTCCAGCAGGAAATACTCCTCACACCCTAGAGGCCAGTATATGAGGACCATGTAACCTTGCATCTGGACCCCAATGCATAGCCATGTATATTCTGCCCCTAAACACTGGAACTCACAAGTGTGGCTGCTGCAGATTGCCAGCAGCAGGTCAGGTCAGCCAGACTGAAACATAGAGACTGACATGCTTTCTTCAGCTCAGCCTTTAGGTTGAGTGTCACTAGGAATGAATATTATACTGTACAGTTTGTAAGCAATAACACATGACAAGGTATGTGGTTCTATTGTAATTAACCACAAACTTCAGGTGAGTTGTGAGACGTGAGGTGTATTTAAGTGCCTTCAACCACCAATGAACCCTGGAGTAAGTTATCACACTTATTGAATGGTGCAAAAAGCCTTAAAAGATTAAAAGAAAAGACATCTAAACTGATCCTTGTGGTTATAATGTAATAATTGCATGGTCATGTAACTGGATTCGGCCAATCACAGTACATAATTTCACTTACTCATTTGATAAGCATTATTATTAGGAGGTTAACAGAGGACATAACACCACAGTCCTACCCCCTATGCTGCCCATGACTTGAACTGAGTAAAAGTTGTCTTAGAAGATGAGTACAAAAATGATAAAAAATTGAACATTGAAACAGTAGTATTTATTTATTTAGTTTTTGTTGACCGGGTAAGTGCACTAGACAAATCCTGCCTATTTTCAGGCACGACCCGGGGGAGGGAGAATACAAATGAATGCCAACTGACCTTGAACCAGATGAAACTGTTAGTGGTATTTTTAGTGAATGAGGGAAATTTAGCCAGGACACCGAAAAAATTCCCATACTTCCTGCTTCCTGTGAGCAGGGGGGACTCATTTTCTGGTGGGACCAAGATGGCGGAGGAGGAAGACAGTGGAGGAGCTGCACATGGGGCTGCAATAGCCCAGAGTAATTCCTTACCTGTTGATTTCACCGAGTCTGGAAATGCTGAAATGGTGGCTGGGATGCACCTGCGAGGTGGCCAGCAAAACGCCAACTCAAGTGGTCCTTCAGTTTCTGTTGCTACGTTGGGGCTTAGTTTTTCAGAAAAACAATGCTGTTTGGAAGAGAAACTTCTTCATGTGAGTGCATTATTGGTACAGGAACGTAAGAACCTTGCTGTGGAGGATGACAGGAAGCGGAAGAGATCGGAGGGTTCCCCGAGCACTGCAGCAGCAGCGGGGCCCAGCAAGTTGCATCCGGCTACTGAAAGGCCGAAAGTCAGTGAAGTTTCGACTTCTAAAGATTGGGGAGATCTGGTAGATGAATCCTGGTCTCTGGAGCATGCACTGCATGGGGCTGGCTGGATTCCAGTTTCAGGTGATTCATGGAAGCCGGCTGATGGATCTTCAGCACTACCGGAGTCTGCAGAGATAAGTACTGTGGCTTTAACAGTCCCTTCTCCTGTTGTTTTAGTCTCTGCACTTCCAGCCTCCTCTTTTCCTAAATCTACTACTGATTCTGGACTACCCTTGGACAGCCTGTCAGTGGAAATGGCTGCAGATGTGGCTACTTCCTCTGTCATACAGGGGCCAGCTTTGGAACCTGTGGAAAAACCTTCCTATGCCAGTCATTTTAGGTAACCTCTAGAATTAGCCAAGCAACGAAATGGCATTCGTTTGTGATATGTTGGGCCCAGTGATAATCCCCCTGATAGATTTTATGTTGGAAAAACTTTATTGAAGAAAAGTATGGGTTTTTCCCTTTCTGAAGTCTACGCCTTGATCCATGTTCCTGGAGAGTTTTCGCACCCCAGCTCTTTTGGAAATATTCTGGAGTCGCTATTTAAATCTAAAAACTAATCCCCTGTGGTCGGACTTTATTGTACTGCCTCTTTCAAAACAGGCCTTTAGGGTCATTACGATCATGTTCAGAAATGAAGGGGTTAATGTCGTAGATATTGTTAACTGGTTATCTAAAAGATGTGAAATACAGGGGAATCCTGTTCCTATCCTGGATGCAGAGGGATTTTGGAATGGGGTTGGAAATTTAGGATTAAACTCCACTCTATTGATTCTGATTTGGTGCATCTTCCCAACTGTTTTTTTGGGGGAGGATAAGGGGTTCCTTTTTATCCAGGTCAATGAGGGTTTGCTTCAAGTGTGGGTCTCGGACTCACATAAGCACCTCTTGTGATGTGCTAAAATGTTCTTATTGTGGGAGTCTGGTCATCCTAGTGCTCACTGTTTCCAAACCTCTAAATGCAATCTTTGTGATGTGGTGGGCACACATTTGAACTTTGCCCTTTGGCAGCTAAAACACACCAGAAGCTGATTTTGGGGTACAGGACCATTATATTAGGAGGCAGTTCGACTTGGCATTCCTACTGGAGGAAGGTTGGATCCCAGTACCTCTGGGGCTAGTCTCCCTTGCCTGTGTCAGGTTTGATTGCTAACTCTACCTCAAGCACAGACTCTATAGATATACCTGAAGTGGTGACTCATGAGGTACCAGAGACAGGACAAGGGGTTATTTGCCAGGATTCGGTATTGTCTAGTTTGGACCCCTTGGTAGATGGTTTTACTATAGTTAGTGGCAAGAAAGGGAAATCTGTTAAAGGAAAGGGGAAGGTGGGTAGGATAACAGCTTTACCTTCCATGCATGGTTCTATTGTTGACCCTAATACCTTTGCAGTATTGGTAGAGGCTCCAGAGGCGGTTTCCGACATATCTCTGCCTTCTGCATCCCCCCTAAGGCCTGAGCCCTTGGAACCTGCTGAAGGACAGATTGGCCCTAAGCCATTAGATGGGAAAAGTGGAAGGGTAACAAGAGCATCTAGCAAAGTAAAGTGACTTTACCCTTTCATTAACTCATGGTTCCCTTTTACTTTACAGTGGCAACTTTAAATGCAAATAGCATTAAATCTCCTGTTAAACATCAGAGCACTTATTCTCATTTTTTATATGAAAATCTGGACTATGTTTTCCTGCAGGATGTTCGTTTGCATTCTCCTATGGAGATAGAGGCTGCCACTACTGGTTGGGTGTGGGGAGATTGTTTTTGGTCTTTGGGAAGTGATTTGTGTAGTGGGGTGGGGATTTGTTTTTTTCATTCACATATAAAAGTAATTAATCAGATAGAGGTTTTAGCCGGTAGGGCCTTGGTTTTGGATGTTAAATGGGGTTCCTTACCCTTACGGTTACTTAATGTTTATGCCTCTCAATCTAAATTTGATCGAGTAACCCTTTTTAATTTATTATATCCTTTTCTATGCACCTCTTATGTTACTATCCTTGGGGGGGACTTTAACTGCTCCTTGTCTTCCAGTGTTTCTTCTGGAATGAGGAAAAAAGTGTATAGTGATATGGCAAGCTTGTCAAAACTTCTTGCAGATACTGGTTTGAATGATGCTTTTGGGCCTACCTCTAATGGGTTTGGAAATACTTATTTTTGTGGAACTAGAGCTTCCAGAATTGACTATTTTTTTCTTTCACCAGGGGTTGTAGTGCAATCACAGTCCTTGCAGGAGGTGGCCACATCAGATCATAAAATGCTTAGATTAGTGTTATGTGACGTGCCTGAAGTTCGGAGGGGGCCAGGTTTTTGGAAATTAAATGTTATCTTATTAGATAGCCCTGGTGTGGCTGATGGTCTACATTCCCTTTTTTTAGCACGTCAGTCTGTTTTCTTTCTATATGAAGATTTAAATACTTGGTGGGAGGACACGAAATGTGAAGTCAGACTCTATTTTCAAACCATAGGTCATTTAAATGGGAGATTCTGGCATGATGGACTTCAATATCTTAGAGAACAACTTCATTTTTTGTCTACTTTCCACCAGTCTTTGGGATCTGCAGGTTTGGATCAAATTAAAAAGGTAAAGGAAGAGTTGGCTAATTTACAATCTCAGGTTTTACGGGATGTGGAGAGAAAGCATAAATATGGGATTAGAGGTACAAAGAAGGATACTTTACCTTTTGAAAATCTGAAACTTCTTAAACACTCCGAGCTATGATGTATTTAAACACCTCAACTGGGGGTGTTACAACAAACACTGGTATTTTAGATACGATACATGACTATGTTACTGCATCCTTTAGAGTAGATTGCTCCCTGAGACCCCCATTAATGATTGGTTTCTTAGAAGACCAGTCCCTGTTTTGTCTATAGATGAGCAGTCTACTTTGGTCCAACCCATTACGGTAGATGAACTAAAGACTGCAATTTGGTCTCTGAAGTCGGAATTACTCCAGGTGCTGATGGATTGTCCCATGAAATCTATAAAAGTTTGTGGGAAGTTTTGGGTACTAAACTATGTCGGATATTGAATGCTGGGTTACAGGCAGGGTCTCTACCTAAAAGCATGTTACAGGGTGTGTTGCTTTTACTGTATAAAATAAAGGGAGTGGGATTTAGATAATTGGAGGCCTTTGTCTCTTTTGAACACTGACTATAAGATCTTGATGAAAATCTTTTGTATTAGATTACGGGGTATATTGGGTTCCTTATTACATCCATCACAATTTAGTGGGGTGCCACATCGAAGGGTTCAGGATGCACTGATCCTACTCAGGGAGCTTATAGCTAAAGGAGCATCTGGAGACATGTTTGGGCTTCTGGTTTGTCTTGACCAGGCTAAAGCTTTTGATCAAGTAGAATATAGTTATCTGTGGGAGAGTTTGAGACGGTATGGGTTTCCCTCACAATTTATAAACTGGCTACGTACCTGCTATACAGACATCACTCTGATACCTAGCATAAATGGATGGTTGGGAAGAGATATTGAGGTACATAGGGGAGTACGGCAGGGGTGTCCACTAAGTCCCCTACTCCATGTCTTATCCTTGGACCCCCTTTTGCATGCTCTAAATAATACAGATGATAACCCCCTTCTTAACTGATCCACTCAGTTAAGAAGGGGGATAAGACCTTTTATAGGTACATCAGCGAGCGTAGAAAGACAAAGGGAGGGATAGTGAGGCTGAATAGAATGAACAGTGGGTGGGCAGAGGGGGACAGTGAAAAAGCAGGAATACTGAATGGATATTTCTGCTCAGTATTCACAAAAGAGGAGGGGGAAGTGCCTAATCCAATTAACAGAAGCACTCTTGATAGGGGGGTCGATCCCAGTCCTTTCACAGAAGAAAGGGTTCTGCAGGAACTCCTAAAACTGAAGGTGGACAAAGCAATGGGTCCTGATGGAATTCACTGCAGAATTCTAAAAGAATTAAGGAGGAACTAGTGAAACCACTGGCTACTCTTTTTAATAAATCATGGGAGGATGGTGTGGTACCCGAGGACTGGAGGAAGGCGGATGTGATTCCCTTCACAAAGTGGGACCAAGACAGAGGCAGGAAACTACAGACCTGTCAGTCTGACCTCTGTGGTAGGGAAAGTGATGAAGTCACTTCTGAAGGAAAAGAATAGTTGAGTACCTAGAGGTCAGTGGAGCACAGGATCCAAGGCAGCATGGGTTCTGGCCGGGAAGGTCATGTCAGACAAATCTAATAGATTTCTTTGACTGGGTGACCAAAGTAGTAGACCAGGAGGGCTGTGGACATGGCCTACCTAGACTTTAGCAAGGCATTTGACACAGTCCCACACAACAGATTGATAGTCAAATTAACCAGCCTGGGAGTGGGTCCCAGGGTGGTAGCCTGGGTAAAACATTGGCTGGACAACAGGACACAGAAGGTAATTGTAAATGGAGTCCACTCTGAAGAAAGGGCGGTTACTAGTGGGGTACCGCAGGGTTCAGTATTGGGTCCAGTCCTTTTTAATGTCTTCATCAGTAACATTGCAGAGGGACTGGAAGGAAAAGTATGCCTTTTTGCAGATGACACAAAGATCTGCAACAGGGTTGATACACAAGGAGGCGTGGAAAGGATGAAAAGGGACTTAGCAAGGTTGGAGGAATGGTCAGACGTATGGCAGCTAGGATTCAATGCAAAAAAGTGCAAAATAATGCACCTGGGAAACAAGAACCCAGCGGAAGAATACACAATGGATGGGGAGCTAGTAACAATAACAAAACAGGAAAGGGACCTGGGGGTAATCATATCAGATGACCTTAAGATTAGCAAGCAATGTGAGAAGGCAGTAGGGAGGGCCGGGGATATACTGGGATGTATAGGGAGAGGCATCAGCAGCAGAAAACAGGAAGTTGTTATCCCTCTGTACAGACAGTTGGTGAGACCCCATCTGGAATACTGTGTCCAGTTCTGGAGACCCCATCTCCGCAAGGACATAGACAGGATAGAGGCAGTCCAGAGGAGGGCAACTAAAATGGTGCAGGTTCTGCAACAGAAGCCGATGAGGAGAGACTAAAGGAGCTTAATATGTATACCCTTGAGGAAAGAAGGGAGGGGGGACATGATAGAAACTTTCAAGTACCTCAAGGGAATCAATAAAGTCCAAGAGGGTAGCATCTTTCAGAAAAAGAGACTTGCAAGAACAAGGGACACAATTTAAAGATAGAAGGAGGGGTTCAGGGCAATGTGAGGAAGTATTATTTCACAGAGAGGGTAGTGGATGCATGGAACAGCCTTCCTGAGGAAGTTGTGGGGTCTAAAACTGTGGGAGAATTCAAGAATGCATGGGACAGACATAAGGCAATTCTTGTGGAGGGCAGGAAGATAAAGGCTGTTGGTTAACTAGGATCTGCGGCCTATCCTGTAGGTAGGGAAATGGGCAGACTAGATGGGCCTAGCGGTCCTTATCTGCCGTCAAAGTCTATGTTTCTATGTTTCTATGATATTGTTGGATTATCAGTTGGTTATATGGACCCACAGATAGTGACAATAGCATATGCAGATGATTTGGTTTTAGTTCTGTCAGATAAAAATTCTGCTGTTACTGCACGGACGTTATTGCACACCTTTTCAGCTATGTCTGGTTCCTCTATTAATAGGTTTAAAAGTGAGATATTGCCTTTGGGGTATGGGGCCACTGATGTGGCATTGATTTGGGACATGCCTATTAAAACTGGCTATAGGAAGATTCTTGGTGTTTATTTTGGAGGTGTGGATGATCATCGGTACAATTGGGAGAGCCAATTATTGAGGCACGTAATAGGTGTTACTCTGGAATAAGGGCCGAATGTCTAAAGCGAAGCGAATTTATTTGATTAAAACTTTTTTGGTGCCATATTTTTTGTTTATAGCTGCAGTTTTTCCCCCTCTCCATTCTTTAGAAACCTCCCTTTATGATGTATTTTTTATTTGTTTATGGGGTAATAGATTAAATCCGGTGAAGAGGGGTATCACTTATTTACCTATTGGCGAAGGAGGTTTGGGTATGGTGAATCTGGTTGTATTCTTGCATAGTATATTTATCTTTTATAATTTAGTTCCTTTGCTCAAGGGGTTGTTAAGATCTGGTCCCCATGGGTGGCTGATAGTATAGATCCCTTCTTGAGGCATTGGGTTCAGATTCCTTTTGGCCCGGCAGTACGGCTATGTGCATTGACTAGTCACTTTCATACGATGTTTCAAAAGTTGAAATCCTGGCATGTGGTCAGAAAATCCTTTCTTCTTCAAACAGGTCAGCAATTCTATAGTACTATATTGCAGGATTACTTTTTTGTGGATCCTTGGTTTCATGATTTACCAGTTTCTGAGCAACATTCCAAATTACAATTATTAGTAAGCAAGAGGGTACCCGCTATATGTGGATTTTTATGGCTATGTCTCCACAAGAGATTAGGGTAAAAGGCAATATGAGGCATAAAGAACTCTTGGAGATGTTTTGTCCCAGGAGGAAACCTGCTTAGGGTGGTTGAAACTATGGAACATTTTTTTGTGGATTGTCCTTTGTAGTTTCTTTTGGTCCCAATTTCAGGATGTGGCCTTTAAATCCTTTTGGGATCACCATCACAGATCTGGGTGGAAGGGTTCTGCCAGGCTCCTAGGTGACTTATGATGTAATCACTATGCGCCTGTTAATGGGTCATATAGGCTTTCAGCTATGGCAAGCACGTGTAATTTGACACTTCGCAGAAATTACTCTCTGCATCCCAGATTATTTATAACATTAAGAAGGTAGTACTTAGCTGGAGACTTCAGGAAAGGGAAAAAGTGTATCCTGAACTGTTTCGATTGTGGTGGAGGAAAATGAACTGGCTTGACACAGGGTAAAGGTTATGGTGCTACGTCCAGGCTTTCTTGAAAAGTCCTGGGTATCCCTGCTTGCAAGGCTAGAACCTCCTTTTGGGGTAATTTTGGTGGGGACTATTTTTTTGCATATGTCTTAGTTTTGTTTTAGACCCACTTCCTCGCTCGAAGGGGGGGGCATTTGTATCTTCTGGTACTATTTGTTTTTTTTTAATTTTCCAATCGTTTTATGATGCTGTTTTGTTGTGCATACTTGGTTTCTATGCTTCCTGTACATCCCATTTCTATGCTAGTATGCTTGTTTTGTTTCCATTTGTTGTGCATTATGATTTCTACTGTATATATTATTGTTTGATTGTTGCTTTTTAGTTGCAAATACTCCCCTAATCCTTTTTAGTGGGGGGGGGGTGTTTTCATATTATTTCTTTTACATTGCTCTGACATGGTATGTTGACAATACTCATTTGTTTTGTTTTCCATATGATTTGTTTATTATTTTATGTGACATACCACAGTTTACATTTCACTTTTGGTCTTTTGGTCTTTTGGTAAACAAGTCCCTACTATTTTAGTTTGGGGGGGGGGAGTTGGCACTGGTTAGTTTTTCGGGTCGCTAAACTGCTGCTGATTTTTGAATGTATGATGTAATACTTATTTCTGTTAATCCTTGTTTTATATTATGATTTTGTGTGCTGTAAACACTATGTTGTATATGTTTTGCTTTCTGGTTGTAATAAAAAATTCCCCTACTCTGCGAAGGCAGAGGGCGCTGTAGCGCTGCAGGAGAGTGTGGAGAAGCTCAGTATGTCTCAGACCATGGATGAGGATGGTCAGGTTTTTGGAGCTCCAGAGGCGTCATGCATCCAGCCTGAAGAAAGCATTATTTCAGCACAGAATTCGCTACCTGAAGCAATACCGGAGACTTGTATGGAGCAGCCTCTTTTGTCGGATGCTGTTGGTGATTTGAATTCTGAAGAAATTAGACTCCAAAAAGAACTGGAGGTAAAGTAGTTTCAACTACTAGCTCTTAGTTCTACTGCAGAACAGGAATACAATCAAAGTAAAACCAGGTTGGAGGAAGAAAGGAAAAAAAGGAAAAGGTCGGTAGCTAGTCCCCCATTAAGTACTCGCAAACATTTATCTACCTGTACTGATGCTTTTCTTGAAGAAAATATGGATGGAAATAGTGTGATTTCAGTAAAGGAGACAGTGTTGTCTGTAGCAAATACTGAATGGTCTCCGGAGGATGCTTTGCAAAAAGCAGGATGGTTCTACGCTGAGAATCATTGGGTTCCAGATCCTTTGGTTCCAATTCTGGGTTCTCCGGATTACTCTGGGAAAAGTCTTGGCAGCATAGTTGGTCAAAAGACTATGTCTTCAAAAAGTTCTACTGCATCTGTGCATTTTGATAAGGAGGCTTTGGATTTAGATGCTGCGACAGACGCGGT
The DNA here is from genome assembly GCA_016271365.2 of Neoceratodus forsteri. Taxonomy (NCBI): domain Eukaryota; kingdom Metazoa; phylum Chordata; order Ceratodontiformes; family Ceratodontidae; genus Neoceratodus; species Neoceratodus forsteri. The sequence goes on from CM028131.1 coordinate 1,115,876,061, forward strand.
CACTGCTTTGTTGGATTGTCAAGCCTCTGCCATTCAAAACGGTTGTTCTTCATTACAGGACATTCAAGGGAACTTTATAACTGCTGCTAAGGAGAAGGTAAGAGATGAGAGTGAAGATTTATTGAAACTGACTGAACGGAAAACGGACTTTGGTATTACTAGAGAAGTGCTGCCTACTATGCAAGATCGGGGCAGTTCCAAAACTTATGCTGGGCTTTTTCGTAAGCCCGAAGAAGCAGCTAAAAGGAGGTTTTTAGTTCGACTTCGATGTGTTGGGAAGGCTCCAATTGTTCCCGATAGAGTCTGGGTGGGGAAAACCCTTATTAAAGATCGGATGGGTTTTACCTCTATGGATATATATGCATTTATTCATGCACCTGGGGATAGGAATTATGCTGTCAGCTTTTGTTCGATGGCACTATTGGATAAGTTTTGAAAGTTATATTATGAACAAAAAGACTTAGAAGACTGGACAGATTTTTTGGCCATCCCCATAACTAAACCCCCTATTAAAACTATTACGGTGTTGTTTAGGAATGAGGGGGTTGATGTTACCAATATTAAATTCTGGTTGGAAAAAAAATTACTATTTTTGAACATCCTAAACCTATAATGGATGAGAACGGATTTTGGAATGGTGGATGGAACTTTCGGGTTCAATAAACACAAACTGATAAGGGGATTCAACACCTGCCTAGCTCCTTTTTTGGGGGTGGGACGGGGTATATTGTTTTCTGCAGGTCAACCAAAAAGCTGTTATAAATGTGGTGATTTAACTCATTTAAACAATGATTGTGATAGGATCAAATGTTTTCATTGTGGGGTACTAGGTCATTCTGCTGCCCAGTGCACCGCCCCCTCACCTGTAACCTGTGTGGGGATGAAGCCCATGGTTTTCAGGAATGTCCATGGGCTGCCCACAATTTGGAGTCATTTTCTGACCATGAGTTAATTTTTTCTCAAGCTCGTAGGCCTCAGAGGAATGAGGCTGACCTGTTACTGGTACACCACCCTCCTCCACTTCGATGTAGAGGACTGGGTGGAAGTAGTGTTTCCTCCTCTAGAGGTAGTAAGGAGGCTTTGCATATGGGTAGACAAGGTATGGTGATTCCCCCTTTACCTTCAAGTAATACTAAAGAAATGGAACCTTCCAGTATAGAGGTAGTAGAAACTCCCTTTGCAACCCCTCAAGGTTCTCCTAAGTGGGTTTCGGCTCAGCTATCTATTCCCCTTCAAGACCACATGGAGGTAGTAGTTCAGCAGGAAGAGAGTCCACGAATCACCTCCACTACCTTACAAAGGGTGGAAGTTTTAAACCCTGGGCATGTACAGTTACCTTGTCACCTTTACCTCTTTCTAATAGATTTTCAGCTTTTGCCTCGTGGGGAGAGCAAGTAGATAAGGAAGATCCTTTGGAGGACATTCCACAGAGTTCAAGTCAAGTTCTCTCTGATTCAGTTTTTCAGTCCTCACAAGAAAGGGTGGTACAAAAACGGGTTACTAGATCTAGTAAGAAAATTATAAATAAACCTCCTTGACTCACTAAATTTAAGAGTGGCATGTTTAAATGTCAACAGTATTAAGTCAGACTATAAGCATTAAAATAACTTTTTGGTATTCTATGTAAGTTAAATTTTGATGTATTTATGTTACAAGACACTAGACTTCATACTTTGTTTGAAACATCACAAGCATCTAGGGATTGGTGGTGGGGTTCTTCATTTTGGTCGATAGGAATGGATACATGTTGTGGGGTGGGTTTCTGTTTTCATTCTACTAATGTCCAGGTTTTACGTTTAGTGGATATTGATCCTGGTAGGGCATTATTGCTAGATGTCATTATAAACTCCCTATCATATAGATTAATTATGATTTATGGTCCTCAATCAAAAGCGTTAAGAATAGACTTGTTAACAAAATTCAAGCCATACTTGTTTACTATAGACAGATCTTTTGGGGGGGGGTGATTTTAATATAAATTTTCAGGTTCAGAAAAATAGGGGTAAACAATATTGCGATAAGACCTTTTTGAAAAATTTGATATTTCAAGCAGGTTTGAAAGATTTTCAAAGGAATAAGTTGTGCTCTGCTAAAGCCACTTTTTTTAAAGGTAAGCTTTCCTCTCGAATTGATTTTTTATTTTTGAAACAAACATTAGATATTTCAGAAACCTTTGTTTTACCCATGGAATCTTCGGATCATATGTTGATCGGGGTTAATATTGCAATCCCCCCGGTAAGAGAATCTGGTTTAGGGTTTTGGAGATTAAATGTCTCCTTACTAGAAGATGTAGTAATCTTGTCTGGCTTTAAGGAATTAATAAATGATAAGGTCTCTATGATGTTTCTATATGAGGATGTAGGTTTATGGTGGGAAGATTTAAAAGTTCTTATTATTGAATTTTTTAAGTTTCAGGGGAAGTTTCAAGCTATATCCAAGTATAAGGAATATTTAGTATTTTGACATACCTTAGGTGAGTTGTTATCCAGGCAATGTGAGGAAGGGTGGATCTCAGAGAGAGATTATCTTAATCAAACAGAAGATGAGATCATACCAGTATGATCGTTTATGTTCTCTCCAAAAAGAACAAACTTTTGGTACTCAAGGGAAAGCTGAAAGTGTTAATCCTTTTGTCAGTTGTCAAAAACGAAGGGAGAGGAAATTAATAACAGGTCTAAAAACACCGCAAGGCACTTTGGCTACAGATAATGGTTCTATTATGAGAATTATTGTGCAGCATGTAAAAGAAATGTTCGGTTCCCCAGTTGAATGTTCTCAATACATTTCACAATTATTGCAAGCGGCAGCTTTACCCAAACTTGCCGCTGAACTTTGTGATATTCTGATATCTCCTTTTCAAATTTAGAAATGGACAGGGTAATTCAGAGTCTCCATAAGGTTTCACCGGGTTCTGATGGGTTACCTACTGAAATATATCAATTATTATGGAAATTATTCCAGTAGAAATGTTAGGAGTATATAGATTTTTTAGGAAGAATGTTAGTTGCCTAACAAAATGTATAAGGCTTATTATTTTTGTTTAAATCAGGAGATTCTATAGATTTGCAACTGGCTGACCACTTACTTTGTTAAATATTGATTTTAAAATATTTGCTAAATTGTTAGGGAATAGATTGGCACTGGTTATGGACGATCTAATTAATCCATCCATCTCAATTTTGTTCCATTCCCGGACGTAGTATAACTGATGCTCTGTTATTACTTCAGGAAGTAGTAGAAGGGGATGGAAGGAATAGTATAGGGGATGATTCTGGGTTTTTAGTTAGCCTAGATCAAGTCAAAGTGTTCAATAGGGTGTCTCATTCCTTTTTATGGGAATGTTTACTGGCTTATGGGTTTCCAGTAGTGTTTGTGGACTGGTTAAAAGTTTGTTATGGGCTCGCTTATGTAGTCCCTTTTGACAACATTATTATGGGTCCAAAAATTCAGGTGTTGAGAGGTGTACGTCAAGGTTGCCCCTTGAGCCCTCTCCTTTATGTATTTTTCATTGATCCCATTATGAGATTATTGCAAAACTCCCCTAAAATTCTAGGTTTATCCAGGGGATTTTCGTCAGTTGGTAAAGTACTTGCATATGCTGATGATATATGTTTAATAATTCAGGATACTCAGTCTTTACTTATTGCTTTGAATTTAATTCAGGTGATGGGGAAAGTTTCAGGGGCTACTTTGAATCTGGGGAAAATGAAATGTATAGATTTAAAGGGTTTTTGAGAGGATCCAAGAGTAATTGGAGGTTGTGAGGTGGCCACAAATCCTTGTAAAATTCTAGGAGTTTATTTTGGTGGTAAAGCAATGGCAGATTATAACTGGTCTAGATTATTATCAGTGGGGAATGAGATGGTAAGTAGGTGGAATAGGTGGAAGGTTGGGAAAAAGAAAAGAGTTTTTCTGATTAAATCTTTTTTGGCTCCGATTTTTATATATATTAGTGCTATTTTTATGTTACTAAAAAAATTTGAAGTTTCCTTATCTAGAATGTTTTTTACTTGTTTTTGGGGTAGTCGTTTGAACCCTATTAAAAGAAATGTACTATACAAACAAGTTAAAGATGGAGGGGTTAATATGTTGAACCCTATTTTATTTTATTTTTACGATATTTTTATATGCAAATCTAGTTCCAGTAATAAAAGGGACTACTCAGTTATGGAGTAAATGTTTTTTTTCTATACTTAAAGGGAGTTTGTTAGAATGGGAAAAGGGCATTTTTTTTTCATAAAAATAAAAGACGTCCTCGGTTAGTAAAAAGATGGGAGGGGGTCTTTGATTGGGTCATTAAATGGGACATCAGATATACTATGGTACAGACTTTCTCTAGGAAGCTTTTATATGGAGAATTATTGGCAGTTCAGTTTCAGGAACACCCTTTTTCCAGTTTTTCTAGTGTCCAAAAAGAGTCAATATCAGTGTATGTTACAGACCCCCAAATCCCTGAACAGATGTGGGACACAGTGTGGTTGGGAGTGCATCAGAAAATCAATGTTAGGGGGTCACATGGGGCGGAGCTCTTAATGGCAGCTTAGTTCCTTAGCTCTCCCCTCTCAGCCAGAGAATCTTGTTATTTAGCGTTTTCTGCCAACTACTTCAGGCGAGTTATCTAATACCCTAACCCCTCACAGCTCACCGTCACTTTATTTTGGTGTTCGGTTATTATTTCAGCAAGTTTTTCGCCAAGGTGCGGTGCGACGATGAAGGCCGAGATGAAAAGCACCGGGGCCAAGCATATGCCACCGAATACCCCCGAGGAAGCGGCTAAAAAGTCGAGAACCCAATCTGCGGGGTCAAGCGCTAAATCTGGCTCCTCAGGTGTCTCATCCGGCCCGCTCACCGAAGACCGGTTTCTGCAGGAACTGATTCCTTTCCGTGAAACTCTGCAGGAAATCTCGGCAGAGCTCAAATCGATGCGTGGGGACCTTGCCTCCCTTACGATTCAGGTGGGTGATTCGGAGGCTCGGATCAGCTCTTTGGAAGCCTGGAAGGCCAAATGTGAACCCGATTTAACCACGCTCAAACAACAAGTAGCGAAGCTGAAAGTTGAAAATGGAGGATCTCGAAGGTCATAGCAGGAGGAACAACATATTGGTGTTGGGGTTACCGGAGGGAGAGAAGGGTCCTGACATCCTGTCTTTCGTGCAAAAACTGCTTACTAAGATTGTGGGCCCTTCTCCCATTTACTCCTCCTACCACATCGAGCGTGCCCACAGATCTCCTAAGCCTAAGCCTCCACCTGGATCCTCGCCTAGACCCATTTTAATTAAGATGCTTAGTTACCTGGAAAGGCAGCACATCCTATTGAAAGTGAAGAGCCTGCAGGCAGTTTTGTGGGAGAATCATACGCTGAGAATAACCCAGGATCTACCCTTTGAAACCAGATTGAGGAGAAGAGAGTATCACCCACTGGTCTCCAAGTTGATTGCTGCTGGCCACAAATTCCGTATGAACTATCCGGCAAGGCTTCAAGTTTACCTCGACAGTGCCTGGGCCACCTTTGAGTCTCCAGAGCAAGCCAAAAGTGAACTTACCAGGAGGATGCCTGACCTCTTTAAATCAGGCTGACTGTTTATGCTGAACTTTTAGTGTTAAGTTTTTTCTGTGCCTACCTGGGCTGTTTGGCCTTGCTTTGCAGTGTTGATGGGTCCGCTTCTGGCTTCTCTTGGGGGGGGTGTCGGCCTTTCGTGTGGGTTGGGGCGGCATCGGGTTGGGGTGGAGGCATGGGCCTTCTGGAGATGGGGCCTCCGCCTGGGTGTGCGAGGGAGGGGGGTGGGAACCGCGGCTTTGGTTGCGGTGCTACTCGGCCCATCTTACTGTTGCACCGGATGGGTCCTACCTGCTCTTCCCTCCCCCTCCTCCTATCCGGGTACTGCGGTGGCCGCCTGGTCGATTTAGAGCCCAAGCTCCCCTGTGATTTATTTGCTCCCTTTTGCTCCACCTATCTTGGAGTCTTGGGACAAGTGTAGGCAGGTTTGTCCTCTTCTTGGGGTGAGTATTACCTTTCGCCACCAAGTCATTTTGGCTTTGATGGTTGTTTTGTGGCTGTGTACTTTGGCTTTTTCCCAGTCTCGTTTTGGGGGGTTGGGGTTTCAGTATGTTGGGGTTGTTGTTTTTCTACCCCTTCTTTTTCCCTGTTTGTTTCTGGCTGGGGGATGGTGGGGTGGGTGAGCATTGAGATGCAGTCCCACAACCGATTTTGGGGCGGCGGTACCAACAGCTTTTAGTATTTTGTTCCATGTTGCTATTTCTTAGCGGGATCATTAGTCAGGGTTATTTTGCAGGGAGCCATTGGTCTGTCAGCCCTGGGGACCGTTTCCTTCAATGGTCATTCATCTGTGGTGTACTGGCTTATCTGTTACAGAGGGGATGGATTGTATATAGTTCTGGGGGTATTGTTGGGGTTGCTGTTGGGTTTTTCATTTGGGGTGGGGGTTTGGCTACTTTTTCCAGTTCAGTGTATCCTGGGCTTTGTTTCCCTGGCATAGGGGACCCCAGGGTTCTGATTTATCTATGTGTGTTGTTGACAATGTTATATTTGGGGACTGTCTTTCCATTGGTTATGGGGAGGGGCCTCGGAGAGTTTATCATTATGGGGTGTATTGCTATGGTTGGGCCATTCTTGTGGTATTTTCACGGTTATTATCTGTAATGCTGGTGATGCCTGGTGCCTGGCCTTCTACTAGGTAAGCTATCATGGCAATGAGCTTTGTTAAAATTGCCAGTTGGAATATTAGAGGCATCAATGACCCTCTCAAGAGACGCCAGTTTTTTCTGAATTGCTCCCTACATAATGTATATATTGTTTTTATACAGAAAACACATCTGGCCGCCTCTGAGGACAAGCATCTGCGTAGGCTGGGATTTTCTCAGGTTTTTACTGCCCCAGGTTCGCAAGCTAGTAGGGGGGTGGCAATCCTGATTAAGCACTACATCAGATTTGTTGCCGAAGAGTGTGTTACTGATCGGGAGGGCAGATATGTTTTGGTCAAGGGTCAGTTTGACAATAGTAGTATGGTGATAGGGATGATTTACGCTCCGGTGGGTGGCGACCCATCCTTCTTTATGTCCCTGGCAGATATCCTGAGCAGATACCTACCTTCCCTTTTTATCTTAGGAGGTGACTGGAATGTAGCCCCGTCCAACGAATTCGACAAAACTTATAGACCAATTAGACCAGCGTCCCCTGCTCAACTTGCCCTTTCTGACTTTATTAGCCTGTTGGGTCTCTGTGACCCCTGGCGTCTTCTTAATCCCGACAATCGGCTTTATTCCTTCTATTCCCAGGTTCACCAAATGTAGTCGAGAATTGATTTCATCCTTGTCAGTTCCTCACTAATGAGTTGTATTTCTCAAGTAGGTATTGAGCCGATAGTTATCTCGGATCACTCCCTGGTTTGGATCAAGATTTCCCCGGGTATCCAGGGTCAACGAGACACGTTGTGGAAACTTAATACGCAAATTCTGAAGGAGGAACACTTTGTCTCCCAAATCAGGGATATGATCCTTATGTATTTTGACCTGAATCAAGGATCCGTACACCGCGCGGATGTATTGTGGTGCTCCTTTAAATGCTTCCTTAGAGGGGAGATATCAAGATTGCGGCTACTAGGAAAAGGGTTAGGGAGTCTAAAATCAGGTCGCTGTCTAGCCGGTTGAGACTAGCCGAAGATCAGCTTCTCTCCTTCAATTCCCCAGCTAACTTGTCGGCTCTCATCAAACTCAGGAATGAATACAACGACTTAACCCGCGACAAAGCGGAATTTGCTCTTTTTAAGTCCAGGATTAGGTATATCGATCAGGGGGAGAAATCGGGCCGGATGTTAGCTATGAGGCTGAAAGAAATAGAGAGCTCCCGTCTAATTCCGGGCACTTAAAACTCAGGACTGCACCTCTAAGTCGTTACCTAGGGAGATTGCCCATATCTTTGAAGCCTTTTTTAAAGACATTTACAGTACCAGTTCCACAGTGTCGCAGGTTCAGCCGGCGGAGCGGTCCTTGGGTAATATTAAGCTCCCGTCCCTTCAGCCTCATCAATGCGAATTGCTTTCTGCTTCCATCACACTGGGCGAGGTAGAAGAGGCAATCAAAGACCTGCCTTAAGGAAAGGCCCCTGGCCCAGATGGTTACCCCTCCACCTTCTACAAGGTGTTCTGCAAAGAGCTGTCCCCTCTGTTGCTTAAGCTTTACGAATACTTGTTTTCTGCGGTAGTGACTGACCCCTCTCTCTTAGAAGCAATAATTATTCTAATTCCTAAACCTGACAAGCCCCTAACGGACCCTGCCAGTTATCGTCCAATATCGCTCCTCAACTATGATATTAAAATCCCATCCAAAATTTTATCGTCCAGAATCAAAATGGTCTGGCAGCTTTTGCTGAGCCCGGAACAGGTTGGCTTCGTTCAGGGGTGATCATCTGCCGATCATCTGAGAACTCTTGCCCATGTCCTTCAGGTATCCTGTACCTTGCCAGATCCTATGGTCCTTGTCGCTCTCAATGCAGAAAAAGCCTCCGACCGAGTGAACTGGGACTTTCTATGGGCTACTCAGAAGAGAATGGGCTTCCCTGACCCCTTTATTCAAATGATTATGGCTATTTACAAATCCCCCTCGGCTACAGTCTATTGTAACGGGGTATTTTCTTCCAGTTTTCCCCTATGCGCTGGCACCTGGCAGGGTTGCCCCCTGTCCCCCTACCTATTCAACCTGTACTTGGAACCGTTGCTTGTGAGTATTAAAGGCTCATCTCAAATCAGGGGCTGTACCCTTGCGCAACTCCCCCTAACCTTGTCGGTCTTTCCTGATGACATACTGTTATACCTTACCAATCCCGTACAATCTTTAACACATGTCCTTCAAACCATTGACCGCTTTGGTCAGGTTTCTAACTATAGGTTGAATGTCTCCAAATCGGTCATATTCCCGGTTAACTCTCTCATCTTTAAATCAGATTTTGAGCGGTTTGGTATGAAGTGGGCTCCAGTTTCCTTTAAATACCTAGGTGTGCATGTAACCAGGGGAGAGGGATTGGCTAAGGAACTCAATTTAGATAATGCGGTCAGGAGAACTAGGTGTGATCTCGATCGTTGGCAACGGTTGCCTCTATCCACTTGGGGGCGTAATAATATTATCAAAATGAATATTCTGCCCTGGCTATTATACCCCCTGACTCATCTTAATATTTGGCTACCCAGGCAGTTCTTTGCTCAGGTTAACTCGGCACTATCTAACTTTGTTTGGAAGGGGAAACAACCTCGAAGAGCCTTCCTGAAGCTTACTGCGCCCAGAGACATGGGGGGGCCTCCGTCTACCCAATCTCTTGCTGTATTATTGGGCTAGTCATCTGGCTAGATTAGGGAAGTTGTCCAACACTCAGCCTTCCACTTTTCTACCCAGATGGCAACAGCTTGAAGTAAATTTATTAGATCTAGCAGGTCTGAGCCCTTCTCATATTCTCTGGCACCCGTTCTCCAAGCTTCCCCCGGCCATTCGTGACTCCCCTATTGGCCTGTCCATTAGAGTTATTTCTCAATGCTGGAATTTCTTTAATTTCCTCCTGTCCAAAGACTTAGCCCAACCTTTGGTTTTAAATCCTAACCTTAAAATTGGGGGTAGCTGCGTAGTTAGGACTGGCTTCCGCAACTACAAAATCTGTCTGTGGAGTCTCTGTACCAGCAGGGTAATCTCCTCAATTCGGAAGGTATCTTAAAGTCTCTTCACATTCCTCAAAGATTTATTTTAAAGTTTTCAACTTAGACACCTGATCCTCCAAACCTTGGGGCCACCTGCTCCCCATCCAAAATAAGGCCTTTTCTTGTAAAGATTCAGGAGGTGGCTGGCTGTAAAACATCTCTATTATTTATAATAAATTGCTGGCTGACCTTTCCCACTCCTTAGAGGTTCCAAAATCTGGTCTCTTTCTGGTTCATGCTCTATCCCTGTTTGGGGTTCAATTTGGAGGGATGTGTATCGTTACTTATCCCAAGATAACCACAGACTGACCCAGTATTATATTTTAAATAATCTCTATTATACCCCAGTCAAGTTGGCCAGGTTTGGTAAGCAGGAGTCTAGTCTCTGCTGGAGATGTGGTGATGCCGAAGGGAACTTGTTGCATATTTTCTGGGTATGTGCCAAGGTGGCCCCCTTATGGGATGCTTTCAGAGATTGTCTTGACCCGCTCTTAGGTCTGAAAGAGCTATTCACTCCTGGTATATGTATTTTGGGTGTCTATTCTGGCATCTTGGTGAAGGAGCGTAGATACCACATGGCACTTATCTCAATGGCAGTTAAGAAACTGGTTCTCAGGCATTGGTTAGACCAGGTTATTATTACTTATCAAGAGTGGCTTAGGGAGATGTCTCTCAGTCTCAATACCGAGAAATTTATTGCTAGTTATAGGCATAGCCCGGCGTCTTTCAATCGGAAATGGGGCAAGTTGAGCCACTTATTTAGAATAGGCATGTTCCCGGTTGGTCTCATCTTTAGTCTTTTATGCCACCTAAACCATCCAGTGCGTTTAGTTTCAGATTGCAGATAGTCCCCCTTTTTTCTAGATCTGGCCTCTCTTCCGTTAGGGTAACTCTCTGGGGCTAAGGGGTGGGGGGATTGGGGGATGGTGGGAAGGTGGGGGTGTTGGGGGTTTTGGGGTTTTTTTTGTTTTTTTTTTTCCTCTGTTTCTGGTACGGTCTTGGCTTAGATTACGAAGATTGTCTATATTTATTTATGGTGTTTTGTTAACCAGGTTGTATGTATCCTCTTTCATTTTCCTTGACAATCCTAAGGTGTATTCCTTAATGTATTGTGGTTGTTTTTTCCTTTGATTCGAAAACCCAATAAACTTAAATTTCAAAAAAAAAGAAAATCAATATTAAAGGAAATCAAAAACATAAAGCAGTGTATGAAAGGTATTGTCCAAGAGAGGGCTGTGTAGAAGTTATAGAAATGATTGATCATTTATACTATTCTTGTCCTTACATTATTCAATTTTGGGACATTGTTAAACATAGATGGAAAAATAAGCTACCAATACCTCCAGCTTCTACATTACTGTTTTTTGGGATTCCTGATTCTCATTTTACTCAGTTGCATATAGGTATGGTTAGGATTTTGTTTGCTCATTTTGTATACTGGATCTGGATTTGTAGATGTCGTTTAGTTTTGCAGCAACAAGATATTTCTGTTTTAGATTTGTATTTTATTTTAATACGGGAAATTAAAAAATGGATGAGTGGTGAATTATTAAAGGGGAACTCGAAAGATTTGGTGGAGCAGTGGGCCTTTTTTGATTTTTTATAAAAAAAAACTACTTTTATAGTGGGGAGAGGGAGGGGTGGGTTGAAACATTTTTCTTTTCAGTTTACGATAAGCGTATGTATTCATACTAGTTTGTTTAGTTTTTGTGTTTTTTTCCTTTTTTTGGTTATGTATGACATAATACTGATTTTTGTATATATATTGTCATGAGATTGTTATGATTGCAATAAGAAATTCCCCTACCCTGTAGTGGGAGGGGGGAAGGGTGGGTTTATACTGTTTCTATTAGATTTCAGATACTTGTATGAATTAATACTTATTTATGTTTTTTTGTTTCTTTTCTTCCTAAGCTAATGACTGATATACTATTGATTTGTATCATTTTGTTATGATTTGTTCAGATTTCAATAAAAAATTCCCCTACTCTTTTCGATAAGTATCATGGGATCTTTAACATCCACCTGAACTACCACCAATCCAGGCAGATGGAACCTCGGTTTAACGTCTCATCTGAAAGACGGCACCTCAGAAGTGCAGCACCCCTCTCATGCTGCACTACAGTGTCAGTACTGGGATATTAACCCAAGTGCCAGATGTGGAAACTGAACCCACAGCCCTCTGATCTCCCGGCCTCGGAGGCGAGTGTGCTACCTACTGAGCTACTGACACTGATAATCAGTGTGATCATGGATAAAGCTGAAAGCCACCATTGTCCAGTTGCATCCAATGTATTTGTTGTATTTACGTTAAGTGAGAAGATTATTGTCAGTTTTAACCGTGAATTGGGCCTCATACAAGTAGTCATGGAATTTTTCAGCAACAGCCTAACTTAGTGCCAGAAATTCCAGTTTCCACACCGGGTAGAGCTTTTCAGATGGGTTCAAACTTGGTAAAGGACAGCTCCAAACCTGTTTAAGCTGGTGCCAGTGTACAAGATGTATGGTTTGGTAGAATTACCGAATGCCAACACAGGCCTCTAACTCAGACATTTGATTATCTCTTTGAATGCCACTTCACCCTGTTTGGTCCACCAAGCACCAAATGGTTTGTTCACATTCCAGTACTCTATATGGGGATTTCCCCTCCCAGAGCATGCTTTCCTTTTGTGAGTAGCCAAGTACCCCTGGGTGAGGTTGTTCAGAGGGCGGATAACTATGGAATAGCCTTTTACAAGCCACCTGCAGTAGCAGCAGAATCCAAGAAATGACCGTACTGACTTGATGTTGTGTGATCTAGGCCAAGTAGTGAGTGTCTCCATTTTTGCAAGGTCAGTCCATACTCCATTTGCCGAAATGATATGCTCCACATATTTAATTGATGGCTGACAAAGTTGGCACTTATCAATGGAAACTTTTAAACCAAACTGTTCTAGGTTGTCCAACACTTTCATGAGTCAGGTTTTCTGCTCCTCCAGTGTCTGGCCAAACACTTTCAGGTCATCTAGGTACATCAACATTTCTAGGAGATGCCTGTCTCCCACCACCTTCTCCAGTAACCTTTGAAACATGGCAGACACCCCAGATATACCTTGATAACTGGTAGAACTGCAGAGGGCAAATAAATGCAGTGTTTTCTTTGCCTCCTTCTTCCATAGGGATCTGGTAGTAGCTGCTGTCGAGATCTAGCACTGAGAACCACTTGCTTCCAGTTAAGCTCATCAGGACATCTTCGACTCTGAGCATTGTGTATTGATCAGCCACTGTCTTCTTGTTGCGTGTGCAGTAATCTATGCACATACTGTACAAGTTGCACCTGTCTTCTTCCTGGCCACTGCACTTGGTGAAGCATATGGACTTCCGGAGTCTTTGATGATCTCTGCTGACAGAAGTTCTTGTAAGTGGTGCCAGATGTCCTGTATGTCAGCAGGGGCCAGTTGTCGGGCTCTGTCCCTGAGGGGTCAGTCATCCTGGAGATGGATGTGGCGCTCTTGTTGCTTTACACATCCCTTGTCCCATTCAGGTAAGGAGAATATGTTCCTGCGCTTGGCTAACTTGTTACTTAGGCTCCACCGGTAGTGATCAGGTATGGGTGAGTCTTCAAACTCAAATAGTTCAGTATCGATTTCTGTGGTTGGTGGCAACTTCAGGGTCCATTCTGCTTACACTGTCAGCTTAGAAGATATTCACCAGCACTTGACTTTTCTGCAAGATATCAGGTTTCTCAGTCTCATTCTTCATCCTCACTGTGACTCATCTTTTCCAAGGTGTGACAGGTGTGGGCATCACTCCTCTTTGGACCATCAGTCCTTCTGGTAGGTTGTCATCAGCGGGCACATCAATGATGACAGTAGGTCTGGCTGGCTGATGCTTAAACGCCACTATACCAACCACATGGCACATTACATTAGGCAGCAAAACCACTTCCTTGCTGTCGACTTGGTAGATCATACCTATGGATTTTACCTGCACCACTTTCTTTGGGGCGTCAAGTTTCAGGCTCACTCTCTTTATTGTCACTTGCAATGGTGGACTTTATAGGCACTATGATCCATCTCTTTCTTGGCACATTTGGGCTAGTCTCCCAAACATATCGGTGTTGGTACCGACTAACACTAGAGTGTCACCCATGCTTTTGGATTCCAGACATATCAGTGCTATGGTGTCAATCCTGTGAGGCACACCCTTGCCTGCTCCAGGGAACCCAAATTGTACAATAATATAACCATCATAGGTGTAGCTGGTATAACTCATGTCCCACAAAGCAAGTCCTTTCAGAGGCATGAGAGGCAGTTGTTTTAAGTGACTGCTGTAGAAGGAAAAGTGGGCGATGGTAACTTGTGACCTGCTGTCGAGTAAAGTTTTGCATGGTTTTCCTTCATTGGGGACTGGAATGTCAGCTCTGGGGTTCAGTAGTCCTGAAAGCAACTCGCTCCCTCTGGGGATTTCAGGGTTAGTTAATTTTACTGCATTGCATTGTTGCATACCCAGATTGCTCGCTCCTTCACTGGGCTCCAATGTTGATTCCTTGCTGGGGCAGTTGGCTTTCCCACTTCTGATTCACAAGCTGTGGATTTCCTGGGTGAATGCAACCTGAAGCCATTTGTCCATCCGGAACATATCTGTGGCAAAATACATTGTTTCAGGGTCAAGGTGGGGCTTGAGGCCCAGCACAAGGGGCAACAGGGTACTTCCTCTACTTGGAGAACTGGAGCTGACTCTTGTCCGCTGTTCATGTGCTGTAGTCAGTGCATTTTACTTGCTCCACCTGTTGCTTCAGTTGCACTCCTAGGTCAGTGGCAGCCATCTGAGGTCCTTCACCAAGGACTTGTGGCATGAGGGCGGTGGCTTTCCCCACAGACCCTTTCAGTGACACTCTCCATTCTGCCTGTGACTCTTCTTCTCGCACTGCTTCCAGTAGCTGGTTCATGTTGGGTGACGTGACTTTCTGATCCTTCAGACAAAGAGAGAATATGGCCAGCTGTTAGTTTGTGGCCCCTTTCAGCATTTGCTCTAGTCTGGTTCTGTCATCCTGGTCTGGGGTGATCCCACTAGCCTCGACCGTTTGGCAGATAACTGCCTCCATTTGGGTCAGGTAATAGAACAATTTCTCTCCCTCTTTTTGGATGGTTACTCACAGTTGAAACAGCAAGTCTATGCCACTCTGGAAGTGTCCATACATTCTCTTTAACATGGCTAGATAGTTCTGAAGGGTACAGTTGGGCTGGTTTGCTCACAAGGGCTGGGTAATGTCAAAGGCATTTCCCCATAGACTCTCCACTATTTGTTTCCTCTTCCCATCTTTGGAGCACTTCCATTCTTGAAGCATCTGGGTTGCTGGCCTCATCCATGTGTAGTAGTTATCTTCCCCAGTGGGAGTAGGTGGGGACGGTACCTGAGAATGTGTGCAATCTTCTGTAGAAACTGGTGTTGTAGGATGGCTGCCCATCCTTGTACCATCAGTGACTGATTGGCAGAAGGCACTGGGGGGGTCATTCCTTCTTTCTGTAGCAGGTCACTCACATCCTTGGCAGTTATATTTCTGCACTGAGAAATAAAATAAATTTCACTTCAGAATCTGTGGAGTCTGTAGCGAGCTTGGGTGCAGGATTCAGGGTGTTGCTGGACACTAATGCTTGAATCTTTTGCATGATTTTTCCCTCACTTGCCAACAACATTTTGACTTTTTCCACCTTGTCAGTTGGCTGCACTAGCAGGGGAAGGGGAACAGAAGGCAGTCTACTCCCCCTGCCAAACAGGTCCTATACCCCTTCTGAACTTTCAGGGTTGTGTGTGGGGGGCACTTTACTCACATCAATGTCTGAATCACTCTCAGTCATGGCAGTTGTGTTCTGGCTGGTACAGTCATACTTCACACTGTAAACTTTTAAATTACCCCACAACTCCAAAGCATTCAATGGCTCCAAAATGCTGGCCCTTTTGGTACCTTTGGAGATTTCCATGACCAGACTTGCCTTTTTTTAGGTACACCCACTCCCCTCATCACTAATCTTCCAACTCCTGAAGTGTCATGACAACTTTCAGAATTGGGGAGGGTGTAATTTTGTTTCTTTTCCCAAAGTTGTAGTTTTTGGGGGCCACACATGTGACGCAGAAAACCCAGCGGTGCCTCCAATGTAACAACTATCCGGGGCCCTTGGACTTCAACTTAAACAGCCTTCCGAGGGGGCAGGCCTGGTTTCCCTAAAGTAGTACTATGCTGGGTACATGGGCCTAATGTGGTACAGTGCCTCCACCTGGGGCAGCAATATAGGATACCTGGATGCTGACACTCAGGCTATTACCCCCAAGGAAACAGTGCATAATCTGCCCACACAGTCCCACCCCACAAAATAAGTGACACAGAGAAGCAATAACAATCCCCAATCAAGACATGCAATTCAACAAATATTTTTTTTTAAAATGGAGAATATGGGGGAGGAGTCAACATAGCTCCAGCTAACTGCTGTGCAATTGAATTCTGCACCAAGGGGGACATATTCAAAACCAGACATGTGCACCCTGCAATGAGAAGTGCAGCACAAGTAAATGTACATCTGAAAAACAATGTAATATTCAGCAGTGGTGCATAGTCATGCGATCGCGCAAACACAGCCCAAAATACCATGGATGCATGATCGCACAAAGAGACATACACAGAGCAACAGTGCAAGAATTAATGCACGATGGGTCGTGGTTTGTGTGGCGCAGATCACTGCAATATTCAGCCAACATATGCAAATTGCTCATTACACAATCTGTGCCCATTCTGGATATTTGCATCACATTACAAGAATGTATTCACCTCAATTGCATGTGGAGTAGCAGAAGAGCAGTGATGCACCACCAGGACATTGTGATGTACACCAGGAACTGCATCCTGAGAGGTAGGCCTTTCTCCAATTGTTTGTGTGCATCACTCTGTATGCTTTGTGACTACCATATACTGCTCAAAGCCTTGCTGACAGGGCATTTGCCTGTTACTGTGTTCCTACAGCACCTCTGATGTCATCTGGTAGGCGTAGGTGACCTAAACTTCACTAGGGATGAACCCTCACCTGTGTGTGCTGCATGCCATACCTGTGCATTTACCTGCCTCTGGTTTCCCTTGGCCAACTACCCCATTCTGTGCTGTTGTTGTGCCCCTGGCCTTCGGTCTCCTGTCACATTATCCATGTTGCTCACCCCCCCACTTGCATGTCTGCATGCCCTACTGCCCATCAGCCTGTTGTGCACCTGTACATCCTCTAGGTCTGCACTCTTTGTACATATGTGCTGCTGTTGTTGTGCTGCACTCACCCACGAGTTGGCCCCTAGTCAGGTCCCTGAACTCGAACCAGCAACACAGGTCAGACTGGTGCCAACTGTAGGCATCATGTGCACTCCCAGGGTGGTTGGCAAACACATAGGTGATTCTCCGTGTGGCATTGCACACCACCTGGCAGTTTATCGGAGTGTAAGCCCTTCCTGTTGTGGTACACCTTACTGTCACCACCAGGTGGTGCTCTGAGGGCCACATGGGTGCAGTCTGTCGCATCGAGGACACCAGGTAGCTGTGCCATCCTGTAGAAGTCCTGCTTTGCCTCTGTCTGCACCACTGCCAGGCATGGGATAATGTCACCGCATGCAAAAACCGCATGACAATAAATGCTGCAAGCAAAAGAGCACTGTCCGAAACAGGGTCGGGTAATACAGTGACCCATCAGCAGCAGCACAGCCCGAGCAAAACAAATGGGAGTTTTTTCTATATGTGGGGGGCCCTGCCGCAGCACCCCCCCAGACTAAATATAATCAACTCCAGGGGGGTTGTGGACTTCGGGGATGGGGAGAATGTCGGGAGGGGAGGACATTACTTGTTTCTGTGAAAAAAATATTTTGTAGCAGGAAGAAGACCTGGTGGGTACTGAACCATGATACCAGGTCTCCTACCACGCTCTGTGCTGGTGCCCTAGCCACTCCACCATGGGAGTGGCTTGGCAATCCACCCCAGCACACGGCAACTTCAGCCCTCATCAGGAAACATGCAGAGTGACAGGAGGAGTGGTAATACCTTACAGCTAGGGTAAACCGCCCAGTTTAAAGATGTAAGTGAAGCACACAACATCACCCAACTGGTGACCTCCCCCATGAGAGCTAACCCGAGAACAGGCAACAACTCCCTTTTGGACCTAATCCTCACCATGCAACCTCATAGACATATCAGCACATCGGTCCTTCCAGACTCAATGAGTGACCATTTGCCTGTCGTTAGCCTCTGGGCAAACAAAGTCACTAAACCCCATCCCAAAATCACATACCAATGGAGGCTGAAAAAAAGGGAAACGAACAAGTTAGAACCTTCATTGCACAGTATGACTGGTCACCCCTGGGCTCCTTTTCTAGTATTGACCTCGGATTAAGCTACCTCATCACTCACTTTAGCAAAGCGTGTGACATCTTTTCCCCAGCTCATAAAACTAAGTCCAGGGGGGTAACGAACCCATGGATCACTGTTGACCTATTAAACAAGATGAAAGCCACAGATAATCTTTGGCATCTTGCTCAGGCCTCAGATAATCCAGTTGATAAGCAGCGCTATAGAGCTGCTAGAAATGCTTGCACCCAGGAAATCCTTAGTGCCAAAAAGACCTACTTTCAAAATGAACTTGCAAACTCGTGGGGTAACAGCCGGAACTTCTGGCAAAAAATAAAGGACCTCACTGGTAAACCAAACAAGGCTGCACCTACAATGGTTGTTGTTAATAACACCCCTGTGTTAGACCCTATTTCCATAGCTGAAGCTTTCAACTCTGCCTTTACAGACCTCAGCAAGGTCCTACCGCTCAACTTCTTTGACAAGTCCAACACTAGTGACACCCCGGACACTGCCATCCCCCCCACCCACATTACCCCATTTTATTTCAGGAGGATCACACTTGCTGAAACCAAGAAATATCTTCTTAGAGTACTAGGAAAAAACAGGCACAGCAGTGACACCCTTGACATGAAACTACTATACCTGTCATTCGATGTCATGCTAAAACCACTCTCCACCATTCTGAACCTTTCCTTGGCCCTTAGACAATTTCTCCATGTAGTGGAACCCTGCAGTTGTCACACCCAAGTGATGACAGATCACTCGTCTCTAACTACTGTCCTATCTCGGTTCTCCCGCCACTATCCAAAGTCCTTGAGAGAGTTGTGGCCAATCAACTGACTGAATTTCTTGCCAAATACAACATCTAATGCCCCCAGCAACATGGTTTTCGTCCAGCACATAGTACTACCACAGCATTATTGGAATACACAGATTATATTCACAAAGCCTTGGACCATTGTCATATAGTTGGGTCAATCTATATTGACCTGACCAAGGCTTTTGACACTGAACCACTCCCTCCCTCCTTCTAAACTCTCTCCCTTTCCTTGGCGTCTCCCCTTCTGTAGCAAACTGGTTCAGAAGCTATCTTGAAAACAGAACGCAACAGGTCAAAATAAATGGCTCCCTATTGAGTTGTCTGCCAGTCTGCACTGGCGTGCCACAAGGATCCATCCTTGGACCCTTGCTGTTCAGCCTGTTTCTAAATACACTACCCAAAGCCTGTGACAGCAACCTTGTCCTATATGTGGATGATGCTGTATTCTTCTCTAGCCACACAGACCTACTCCCCCTCATTAGTGACCTGCAATAAACTTCTCAAAAATTGAATCCTGGTTTGCCAACCACAAACTATTAATGAACTATGAAAAAACAAAGACAATGCTCTTTGCTGGCCCCATAACAAATACAATTCTGAATACCTAACCATCTGCAATAACATAACTCAACCCCTGGAAATGGTACATGAATTCAAATATCTAGGCATCACACTGGACAGCTCGCTGTCTTACAGCCTGCATGTTAATCATATTTCCAAGATTGTAAACAGCAGGATTGGGGCCCTCTTCAAGTATAAGATCTGTCTCACACCTGCTGCACTGAGGCTAGCAGTCACCAATGCCATACTATGCATCACAGACTGTGGTCTGGTAATTTACGGTGCTGCTACTGACACCACACTTAAGCAGCTAATTATCTTACTTAATAAGGCCTGCAGATTGATAACGGGAGCTGACAAATGGACTCACACCTGTGACCTCTATCATCAAACCATATGGCTCAACCTTCATAGTAGAATCAAATACCAAACCTGTCATTTCTGTGAAAAACATTCACCTCGCCTTAACCTCCCCCCCCCAGCTACCCAGTCTCTGCTACTCACCTCGACAAACCAGCATGGTACCCATAGCTCTGCTAAGCTGGCTTTCCACATTCCCCACTGTTGGACCTCTCAAGCCCAACATACTTTTAGCTACAGAGCTTCAACCTGGTTAAATGACCTGTCTCCTGATGTCCTGTCTGAACCCAAACTAGGCCCATTCAAAGTCAAACTGCTGGTTCACCTTGTAACTCTAAGTGTGACTGTGCTCTTTAGTTCCCTTGCTCTGCCCCTTCCTCCCTACATTTCCCTCTTGTTAGCCCTATGCCCTTCCCTCATGCTACTATTTGCACCCCCTCGCCACTCCTACTCCGCCCCTGCCTCCCAGATTCACCTCCTCCCCAAACTCAATCTCCCTGAGGTCACCTCTCCTTGTAGTAGCTTTATCTGAAACAAAGTCTGCTATATTCCTGAACTGCATACTTCTTGCTGGTATATTCTTTCTGTATTTTTCCCTGCCTGACCATTCTTACTGAATAATTTCTATATAGCCTGTATTTCCTTCGGCACTCGGCCCTTCCCCAGCTTCACTACCTCCCTAAACACAATCATCCTGTGGTCTCTAGCCTATTCTACTCCTTGCAATTATTGCTTATTTCGACAAAGCCTGCTATATTTCTGGACTGCCTACTGTTTACCTGTTGTTTTATACTCTGGATTTGCCCTGTCTAACTGTTTCAAACTGAATAATTTCTGTACAGCCTGTTTCCCCAATTGTAATATTGCTGTATTTATTTGCTCATTTGTTTTCTGTACATTGTCATTAATTCTATTGTGTCATATTGTTCCTTTCTATCATCTATTGTCATGCATTGATTTTTTTCATTTGACATGGAACCTTTGTAAAAGAACCTGATTCAAAGATATTTTGTAATCCTAGTAATTAATAAATAAATACTCCATCACTCTATATCCCTTCACGCTTTACACAGCACGTTTCTTGCAGCACTCTTCTTGGTGCTCTCTTTTGACCCAGTACCCAGCTAGCAAACTAGGGACTCCTATGTACTCACTAGCATGGGGCAGCAGGGCATTTAGGAACTGCGTGAGGAGCCTGGATGTAGCCGATTGGGTGATACAGGTGGTGTCCCCCATCGGTGTCTGAATGGTACCCATGGCGAGCAGGCACATGGCTGCAGTGACCTTTGTCTCCACCGCCATGGCATAGCTTCTGCGTGTGGGTGCCTGCAGCTCATCATGGTGCAGCTCCTTGATCTGTCTCAGAAGTGTCCTGTTGAGTCAGTACCACCCCGCAATCTCTGTGTCTGTCAGCTGTTTGAATGTGATGCAGGGACGGTACCGTGTCTGCTGGGCATACCACCTACAAGCCCTCCGTCGGCCTGCCTGTTCCCTCATTCTCCTCATGTCAGCCTTGACTACAACCATTCCACACACCAGGCCTGTCATGATTCTGTTGCCTGTAGTCTGTGTGTGTGTGTGTATGTCTCTTTCTCTCACACACTGTCTCCCCCTCTCCCAGTGCAGTTCTTGCGCCTAACACTGGGTGGCTTGCCAATTTAGGGTTGCCTTTTGTAAGCCTAACTTTGCACCATCACGCACATGTGTTGCGCAATGCACCATTGGCGCAGTCCGGTTCGATATGCGGTTGCACAGCGTATTCATGGACACGTCCACATTATCTGTCCCGTTTCCATTATTGGTGCACGACAGCACATCCCTATTTGCATGGCACACTCTGGTCTGCTTAATATCGCACTGTCATGCATTTCCTCCTGTGCATGGCACATCTGCCATTTGCACCCCACATCTGCTTTGAATATCGGGGCCCAACAATTTAATTAGAAACTATCTTTCTGGCTAGAATTACCTGTTTTATTTTGCTTTCTTCACTGTCAGACAAAATAATGGTAGTTTAATTGACTTCTTCTGAAGAGTCACCCTGAACAAAGCCATTGGAGAAGTTTTTTCAGCTGCAGTCCAGCACTGAGTGTGTCTGTAGAGCAGGAGAGAGAAGCTTCTGCTCTGAAGCAGAGACACTGATTGCCATCCCATGAAAGCCTGTGGCTGCAGCTACAGAGACCAGCTCACCAAAAACTACTCATAAGCTGCCTTCCACCATACCTCAAAACCCAGCCATCACTACTGGAGTTTCTAAAATGAGTCAGAAGAAAACACTGGCTGCACATTTTACTGTTGAGTCTGTATCAAAGAAAGTAACATCCCCAGTAAATACAAAATCATTAGCTGAAGAGCTAGCAACTGCCTCAATAATAAGCAAACTATGTGTACACAGTGTTGCAGTTAAAAGGATAGACTGTGTTGCAGCACATTTGGACATAGACCATACATACGAACATACGAAGAAGCCAGCAAAAGAAGGCCATTTGGGCTATCAAGTCTGCTCGTGTTGCAGGATCCACAGTTTGAGCTAATGTCCCTGCCCTCCCTCCCCACTCCTCCCATCCTCCCTATCCATGATCCTTACCTTCCCCCATGTCTATCCCAGCCTCTCTTAAAGCTGCCCACTGTCTTCAATGAGATGACCTCTTCGAGCAGTGCATTCCAAGTGTCCACCACACTCTCTGTGAAGAAGTGCTTCCTGACCTCCTTCCTAAACCTCCCACCCTCCAGCTTAAGACTGTGCCCCCTTGTGTTATAGTTGCCACTCAGCTTAAAGAAGCTCTCCTTATCAACCTTATTTATCCCTTTCAAGTACTTGACAGTCCCAACCATATCCCCCGTCTTCCAGGGAGTACATGTTCAGTGCCCTCAGTCTCTCCTCGTATGCCTTACCCTGCTGACCAGCTATCATCTTTGCAGCCCTCCTCTGGACCTTCTCCAGCAAGTTAATGTTCTTTTTGAGGTGTAGGCACCAGTACTGAACTCCATACTCTAGATGCGGCCTTACCAGTGACCTGTACAATGGCAGTATAACCTCCTCTCTCCTACTACTGATCCCCCTAGATATGCATCCCAGCATTTTGTTTGCCTTTGCTGCTGATTCCTTGCACTGTGTGGAGTGCTTTAGGTCACTAGTGATCATCACTCTCAGGCCCTTCTCCTCCTCTGAGGCAGATACTCCTACTCCACCCAGGTAGTATTCTGTCCTGGGATTCTTGGCTCCAATATGCATAACTTTGCATTTCTTGGCATTGAAGCCAAGCAGCCAGATCCTGAATCACTTCCCCAGCTTTTCCAGATCTTCTGTAGGTCCTGAATCTCTTCAGCTGTGTTCACTCTCCCACATAGCTTGGTGTCATCCACGCATAGGCACATTTTGCCCTTAATGCCATCTCCAATGTCATTGATGAAGACATTGAACAACACTGGCCCCAGCACTGAGCCCTGTGGGACCCCACTGGTTACCTGTCTGGTGCCAGATAACTCTCCCCCCACCAACCACCCTCTGGGTTCGGCACCACAGCTGTCAGTATTCCACTCATCTGGCCATCTTTTTCCCAACCCCAAGATCCACCAACTTACTGATCAACCTTTTGTGGGGCACAGTCAAAGGCCTTGCTGAAATCAAGATAGAGGATGTCTACCGCTTAGTCCCTGTCTACTGTCTTAGTGAAACAGTCAAAGAAGTCAATCAGATTCGTTTGACACGATCCCCCCCATGAACCCATGCTGCCTCTCATCCTGGAGACCATGGTCCTCTAGATAGTCTACCAACATTTCCTTTAGTATGGTTTCTATGAGCTTGCCCACAATGGAGGTCAGACTGACTGGTCTGTAATTCCCTGGGCCATCCTTGGGATCACTTTTGTGGAGGGGCACGACATGTGCTGTTCTCCAGTCCTGTGGTACCACGCCTGACTCTAGTGACTATTAAATAGGTCTGCCAGTGGCTCTGCCAGCTCCTCAGCCAGTTAATTTAGTACCCTTGGATGTACTGTGTCCGGGCCTGGTGATTTGGCCACCTTCAATGCCAGCAGCCCCTCCCTCACTCTATCCTCCTCTATCATTACATCTGAGTTCCCCTCCCTGCTGCTCCTCTTTTCCCTCCTGAAGGCACTGGTTTGTCCTTCTCCCTGGTGAAGACAGAATAGAAGTATTCATTTAGTATCTCTGCTTTTTCCCCATTATCCTCCACCCACTCCACCCCTTTCTTAAGCCTAACAATCCCTTCCTTCTTGTCCCTTTTCTCACTTACATATCAAAAGAAGCCTTCTCCCCTTCTTAATTCCTTCAGCTATCTGCAGCTCCTTCTGTTCCTTTGCTCCCCAGACTTCCTTACTTGCCTCACAAGCCAACCTTAAGTAATCTTCCCTATCCACCTCTTTCTTGGTCTTCCTGAGTTTTCTATAGGCCAACCTCTTTTCCCTTACTGCCTGGGCAACCCCAGAACTGAACCAGCTGGGCACTTTGACCCTCTGTGTTCTTCCCTCTGAGCCTAATGCACTCATCTATGGCAACCAGTATTCCTTTTTTAATGATGGACCACCTTTGGTCCAACCCCATATCTGCTCTGATGCCCGCCAGATGGCTTCTTAGCACTTCGCCCATTTTTCTGAAGTCTGACCTCCTGAAATCCAAGATTTTGGTCTTAGTCGGGATGCTTTCCCTGCCCATATCCAACTGGAACCACACTATGCAATGGTCAATTCCACCCAGTGGCTCCATGACCATTATTTCCTGTACATGCTCCCCATTTGTGAGCACCAGATCAAGAATTGCCTCAGAGTCCAGCCCGCTGGCATAGTGGTTGGATTTCCACTTGTGACGCCAGCGACCTGGGTTCGGAAATGAGCCCGGGGAGCTGGAGGGCCGGCCAGGAGGAGGAGGTCTGAGCATCCTAGGGACAACTCGCCTTCTCCGGGGGAAGGAGGTTACCTAACTCAGTGTCTGGGTGACCCCAAGTGGAGACTCGAGGCACAGCGGGCCCAGGGACTAAGAGGGCAGGCATGCTGGACGTCAGCGCTCATAGTGCCTTAATGTCATGGGCACACAGCATGTCCAGAAAAAAACAGAAAAACACCCACTGCCTCCCAGTAGACTGAGCGCCAAGGTCCCGACCCTCAACGCCCCTGCCACCTCCGGAGACAGCATCCCGACGAAGTAAAAAAAGGGTACGTCGGGGTGAAGAGCCCTCACCCCATACCCGCCTGGGGGGTACAACCAAGGCTCCATGGGGGATGGTCTGTTCCGGATGGTGGACAGGTGAGCAAGGACGTAATAGAACAACAGGTGACTCCCGAAGAATGGGAAAGTAGAGGGCAGAGGAGGGGAAAAAAAAAGAATTGCCTCAGCTTTTGTTGGTTCAGTGACGCCCTGCGTCAGAACTAAGTTAAACAAAAAGAAACCACTGGGTAAAATATTGAGCTCTCCCTCCAGTCCTTCATTTTCGACTTTATTACAACTTGAAGGCAGGATTGGCACTGGAAATACTATGGCTATCACTCCAGGTACCAGAGGTAGACTACATCCTATTGATTCTTTAGGGGGATGCATTAGAGAAATTAATTCAGTGGACCCAGACATTCAATAGGAAATTCCATGCCCTATCTGAAAAAGTGGATTTCCTGTAACAGGATGCCAAACAAAATAGAGATAAAACTGAAGAAGTGTGAAAAGATGTTAAAAGCAAGAAAACAAAAGAGATTGAAAAGTGTATTTATAAGTCAACTGGTCTGGAGGCAAGATCTGCAAATTTAATCTGATGCAATTTTGCAATGTCTTGTAAAATTGAAGTCTTAGAGAATCAACAAAGAAATAAAAATTTGTGAGTGGTAGAACTACCACTGTCCATGGACTCTGAGTTTGAAAGTAAAAGGAATATGATGACGGGTATGTTTGTTAATAGTTTTGGTCTTTCTGCAAATAATTTTCCTTTAATAAAAGCGTACAGAATACCAAAAAAATACAGACAAAAGGAGCAACAGAAAATTTGCCACAATCATAACCTAGAAGAGAATCTACTGCCCTGAAGAAATCAAAGATTATGGTCACATTTGCATTCGACTCAGACAAGGACCTAATCATGCGCTATCTAAAATCAAATCACCATTAACATGCAAAACTTATAAATTTTAAACCTTTCCAGATTACGCTTCTCCAGTACAGCAAGGGAGAAATTATTTCTTGGGGTTCAGGCAGGAACTGCTAGAGATGGGGACTACGTTTCAGTTCCTTGCCCTGGTTAAGATCAGGATGAAATATAAAGCAGCTCAACATTTATTTTGTGATGTGGACCAACATTTTGCTTTCATTAGAGATCAGTATGAGCAGGATAGAAACGGTGAGACTGATTCACCTACAGCCCCAGAAGATGAAATATTAACTATGATATAACGCTATAAGATGTAGTACTGAAGATACAGTAGGGGTCTGTGATTCCTTAAATGTTCCTATCCTCTGAAATTAAGGGAAATTCATTTTGGGAAATTGTGAACTTTCGAAATGGCTTAATCAATCAGTAGTAAATGATTAAAGGGACACTGTCAACCCATCTAGGCCTCAAATTTTCCTTAGTCTAAAAACCACATTTTATCATTACTCACATTCTGTACAGATTGCTGATATAGCTGGTTGTTTAATTCTGATTCCTTTTTTCTAAAACTGAAAAACAGACTGCCCATAATACTGGTGTTACCACACAAAAATGTGTTTGTTTACATTCCTTGATCAACTTCCACTGAATTTTTCTTGGACTTGGGACTGCCCCCACGCAGACTAGCCACTCATTTTGCAGTGGGAGAGGAGGAGCCTGTTGCATCATGAGTAGATGCACAGTTTGGGGGTCTTCATTGTTCAGGAAGTATACAATAAAAATTGATACAGGATTTAAAATCAAAACAAGGTTCGGTATAATTGCACCATAACCATGCATTTCAGTTCTAGTAAAAAAGGAAGTGTGTTAAACAACCAGCAACATCATTACATTTTAAAGAAGGTAAACAATCATAAAATGTGTGTTTTCAATGAGAAATAATATGATGCAAAAAGGGTTAACAGTGTCCCTTTAAGGGCAACAGGAGGGTGGAGGTATAATTTAATTTGATTTTAATCTACGAAATGTGAGACTAGTTTTTGTCCTAACTTACTGTATCTTTCTCTAAATATATGGGATATAGGTGTGTAACCCCCTTGTTACCCGGGGTTACTAGAATCCCAGTAAGACCTAGTGGTAGGCAGGGAAGGCAGCTTGTGAAACTCCAGTTAAATGGATTTCACACTGTCTCACTCTGTTCTCAGTCTCAGCTGAGACTGAGGGATGATATCACCATAGAACTGTTGCAGCTGCATGAGCCACAATGGAATCTGCAGCAGGGAGTTGGAGTAGAATGTTGGGAGGTTTGAACAGTAGTCTGTAGTCAGTTGGAGTTTGGAGCTTGTTGGGAGAGGAGCACAGCAGCTCTGTTTTAGGCTCTTGGAGCCTCAGCCCTGACATAGGGCTACAATTAGGAAAAAGTTGTGTGTTTCCACCTAAAGGGAGACATAGTGAGCTGTTTTTTAGTGGTGGAGACCGCTGATTCGGGTCTCTGTGCCCCATCCCTGAGGGGATGGGGCAGGAAGGTTTTCCTGCATTTCCAGGGGCAGCCCCCTGGCTTCTGCTAGTGAAGAAGCTGCCTTATTTTGTCCAAGAGTCTGGGAAACAAGAAGATTTTGTGATTCACCTGTGGGGCACCTGCAACCGGAGGGTGAGTTCTGCTCTTTCTGAAGGGCCCATGATTTTACCCTGGAACTGTGTAAAAGTGGGGATTGGACTACTGAAGTAGTGGGAGGCCTACAGTAATAATAGGCTTAGCCAAAAATAAAAGTATGTTCAAGTCCAGCACATAAGGGAAGTCAAGACATGTACAGGAGATGTGACATACATCTACCCAGTAATCTACATTGCCAAGCTTTCAGAAAAGAGTTGTTTAGTTTCCAGAGAAATGGCCGGGTATGGATTGTGGGAGATGGAGTGGAGACCCCCATCTTTAGTTACCAGGTCCACCTCTCAGGTTGCTCTGTGGATTTCTGCTTTGCCTCATGCACTTGGCCAGTGATGAGGAAGTACCCAGGCGTGGGATTGGAAGGAAAATTCCCTCTAGGAGTCGAAGGCTCTAAGGTGATTTGGGGAGCCACCATTTGGAAAACTGGTTCATTCCTATAATGGACCACAGATCAAGTGGCCGGGGGGGGAGCCAGGCCAGTGGGGAAAACCCAAGTAACATAGAAACATAGACATAGAAACATAGACTTTGATGGCAGATAAGGACCACTTGGCCCACCCAGTCTGCCCATTTCCCTACCTATTGGATAAGCTGCAGATTCTAGTTAACCAACAGCCTACTTCCTGCAACCCCCCACTATAATTGCCTTATGTCTGTCCCATGCATGTTTGAATTCCCCCACTGTTTTAGACCCCACAACCTCTCCAGGAAGGCGGTTCCATGCGTCCACCACTCTCTCCGTGAAAAAGAATTTCCTCACATTTCTCCTGAGCTGTCCCCCCTCTAACTTTAAATTGTTCCCCCTTGTTCTTACATATCTCTTTTTCTGAAAGATGCTACCCTCCTGGACTTTGTTGATTCCCTTGAGGTACTTAAAAGTTTCTATTATGTCCCCTCTGTCCCTCCTTTCATCAAGGGTATACATATTAAGCTCTCTCAGTCTCTCTTCATATGGTTTCTGATGTAGACCCTGCACCATTTTAGTTGCCCTCCTCTGGACTGCTTCCATCCTGTCTATGTCATTGTATAGATGAGGTCTCCAAAACTGCATGCAGTACTCCAGATGGGGTCTCACCAGCTGTCTGTATAGAGGGATAACCACTTCCCTTTTTCTACTTGTGATGCCCCTCCCTATGCATCCCAGTATCCCCCTGGCTCTCCTTACTGACTTCTCACTTTGCTTACCCATCTTTAGGTCATCTGATATGAGTATACCCAGATCCCTTTACATTATTGTTGTCGTTAGTACCTCCCCTGCTATTGTATACTCTTCTCCTGGATTTTTATTTCCCAGGTGCATTACTTTGCACTTCTTTGCATTGAATCTAAGTTGCCATATGTCGGACCATTCCTCCAACCTTGCCAAGTCCCTTCTCATCCTTTCTACCCCCCCTTGTGTATCAACTCTGTTACAGAACTTTGTGTCATCTGCAAAGGCATACCTTTCCTTCAGACCCTCTGCAATGTCACCTATAAAGGCGTTAAAGAGGACTGGACCCAGAACTGAGCCCTGAGGTACTCCACTAGTAACCCCGTTTCTTCAGAATGTGTTCCATTCACTATTACCTTCTGTGTCCTGTTGTGCAGCCAGGTTTGCTACCCAGGCTACCACCCTGGAACCCACTCCCAGGCTGGCCAACTTGTTATTACTCTTTCAGTGCAGGACTGTGTCAAATGCATTGCTAAAGTCTAGGTAGGCCATATCCACAGCCCTCCCTGGTCTATTACTTTGGCCACCCAGTCAAAGAAATCGATTAGATTTGTCTGACATGACCTTCCTGCTGTGAATCCATGCTGCTTTGGGTCCTGTGCCCTGCTGGCCTCTAGGTACTCAACAATTCTTTCTTTCAGAAGTGATTCCATCATTTTCCCCACCACTGAGGTCAAACTAACAGGTCTGTAGTTTCCTGCTTCTGCCTTGCTCCCACTTTTGTGAAGGGGAATCACATCTGCCCTCCTCCAGTCCTCAGGTACCACCCCATCTTCCCATGATTTGTTAAAAAGTGTGGTTAGTGGTGTCACTAGGTCCTCCCCTTAGCTCTTTTAGGATTCTAGGGTGAATCCCATCAGGCCCCATTGCTTTGTCCACCTTGAGTTTTAGGAGTTATTTCAGTACTCTTTCTTCTGTAAATGGACTGGTGTCAACCCCACTATCCAGAGTGCTTCTACTGTTTGGTTTAGGTAACTCCTCCTCTTCTTCTTTTGTGAATACTGAGCAAAAGTATTCATTCAGTATCTCTGCCTTTTCACTTGTAGTGTACAAGTCGGGCTGTGTACCCAAAGCTGCGTGCAAGTCTGGGCTGTGTGCCTGGTGGGTTTAGAGCCTGAGGGCTGGAAATGTGAAGAAGTGTTCTGTTATCTCTAATCTACATTACCAGGAATGTAGCCCCGTGGGGGTCCGTCTATGCTTTGTTTGTTCAGTTTGGATGTGAATAAAAGCCACACTGTGGAATCCCCTCTTCCTGGTTTTGGACATTACAGTTATTGCTTCCTGTGTTCAGATTTACTTGGGTGCCCCTGTGCAGAGTAGCCAAACCTAGGCCCCCTGTGCTGAGTAACCTAGTCCTCCCCAAACCCAGTCCCCACCAGGTACTGCTGTCAGCTTCAACAGCATGCCACCTGTCTTTTTGCAAAGAGGCAGGGGTGAGGGGTTACAGGTGGATTATGATTTCATCTGTTTGTATAATATTGTAGCCTGATAAAGTTAAACTTAGCAGACTCAACCTGCTGAATCTTTTTTATTTTCTAATTACATTAAATTCTCCTCCTTCAAAATGTTTTGGGCTAGGCACACCTTATATTATACAGTAAAGATGTGAATATAAAATTCTGTTTTTATGTATGTTATAAGCATACACAACTCTTCACATATTGATGTATTAAAATGTGAAAATGTTCAGTAAAATATAAGTTAAAAAAGGAGAGGGTATGGAAAGGACAAGGGGCAGAAGGGTAAATGGGAGCAGTGGGGTAGCAGTAATATTTAAACTCTATGCAGACAACAAAACAGTTTTAGCAGTTTTCCCAACAGAATCTGCACACCACCAGGCAGTCCTCAAAACTCCTAAGCAGGGTGCTGCCAACTTAATTCAACCCAAAAGCCATGGGCAAGAGCTCTCTTTTTATGTTTTATGTCAAAAAAATTCTAAACAAAACCAGGGTCGGGAGTGACTCACTAGACATGAAGTTGCTAGCTCTAGCATTGGAAGAACTTGCCTCTCCACTAACCAAACTTTTCAACATCTCCTTGCACACTGGAATCTTCCCAGATAGGTGGAAGACCGCCTTGGTCACCCTGGTGTTTAAAAATGGGGACAGAACTAATCTGGGAAACTACCGCCCAATCTCAATACTACCACCTCTCTCTCTCTAAAGCTCTAGAAAGGGTTGTTTCTGATCAGCTTACTGAATACCTAAACAAGTACAATCTGCTTTGCCCGCAGCAGCATGGGTTTCATATCAGACACAGCACCATCACAGCATTAATCGACTATACCTCTCACGTCTACGAAACCCGTGAGTCAGGAAAAACGGTGGGGTCCATATTTATAGACCTCACCAAAGCCTCTGACACCGTTAACCACCTAATCCTGCTCAGACACTTGAGGACCTTGGGACTGTCAGTAGATACTATCTCCTGGCTTAACAGCTACCTTTTACACAGGATGCAGTATGTGAGGATAGGGGGTGTAACCTCCAAACTCGAAAAGGTAACCCTTGGGGTTCCCCAAGGCTCGATCTTAGGACCACTTCTCTTCAGCCTCTTCATTAACTCCCTTCCCAATGCCTGTCCCACTAAACTGCTGCTCTATGCAGACATCTCAGTGCCTGGCAGCCTCACATCAGAAATAGCCCCCAAAACTGACTCCTTCTAAATTATAAAAAAACCAAAAATATGCACCTAACTTTGCCACACGTCTAAAGGAATGCTGAACACCTGACTATCTATAGCCAAAATGAGGATGGCATTGTACAAGTCTCTACCTTTAAATATCTCGGGGTACACATTGATGACACCCTCTCCTTCATGCACCATATAGACCATGTTGTCAAATCTGCTAATCTTAAACTTGGAATCCTCTAAAGGCACAGGCAAGCCATGACCCCTGAGGCTCTAAGCCTAGTCACTTGAAGCTTTGTTCTGTCTGTCATCAACTAGGCCCTCATCATCTACAGTGCTGCCACAGACTCAGCCCAAGATCGAGTAAAAGTACTAATGAACAAGGCTTGCTGCCTGGTCCTGGGGGCTAAACTCCATACCCATACTTGCGCCCTCTACTCCTCTACTGGTTGGCTCCCATTACATCTTAGGGCAAAGTATCAGACTTGCCTAATTGGCAAAAAAGCCCTCTTAGGACTCACTCCCTATTCCACCGCTGCTCTGTTCCAGTGCACCACCTCCACAAAAGTCACTAGGAGCTTGGCTAAGGGTGTGCTCCATGTCCCTTTCAAAAGAACCTGCCTGGCACAGCGCTTGCTCTCCTACCATGGGCCCACCTGGTTTAATGAACTCCCTACTACCACCCTGGAGCACTCAAAAATTGGACCCTTTAAAAGAGAACTGCTAACCATTCTGGCCCAAAATAACCAATGTGATTGCAATTAATAAATGCCTGTGACTATCACCACCATAACTTATCACCCCTCTGTTTACCTCGGCCTTCCTTCTTCCCTACTCCCTTCTCTCCACCCCCTCCCTGACAAAGCCCCATGGCTGCTGCCCCCTTACCCCTGCTCTTCCACTCACCCCACTTTCCTAACTCTGTGACAAAGCCCCCTTAGGCTACTCTCACCATGCTCTGTGCTTAAGATCTGTTTGATTCCTTTTCCTGTTTTTTACTGTGACCTGTTCAGAATGTCAAAATGCACTCCAACTTCATGTAACACTTTTGACACTGTAACGGCCTATTTGCTTGCTAGCTGTACAGCCTGTAACTTATTGTGTACTCGGAATGTTCTGTAACCTGTCTATGTAAATTTTGTCTCTCGTCCACTTGACATGGAACCTTTGTAAAAGAGTCTTCCTGGCTCAAAGGTATCAATCTGCAATTAAGATATTAATCTGCAATTGAAATAAATAAATAAAAATAAAAAAATGAAAAAAAATGTTGCAGTGGGTACCTCACAGGGGATGCAGTTGCTGCTAGCAGGGTGGAAGTCAGTGGCATGCTTTAAATTGTTGCAGGTAAAACACACTTTAACACCACTGTTGTGGAACCTAGAATGTAACTGTTTGAAAGGGGCCCTTATATATATGTAATCCACAGAGGATGGATGGCAGGGTGGCCTCCACAGGTTTTCTGCCTGGGCCTCTCACACTGGCAAAGTTCCACTCAGGACTCCTCCCTCAGTCCCTGGTAAAGCATACTTTCTCCTCAGCTGCAGAGCTGAAATCCTCATGTTTACTTATGGTTTGATGCTTTAAAAGACACCTATGTTGTTGGTTTCTGGGACAGGCATGATGGATGCAGTTGCTCCCGGCTGTGACACAGGCTTCTCTTGGGTAGCTGGTGGTCTCTCATCATTTTCACTTCTCTCGCTCTCTCCAAGGCACTGATTGTGCAGAGGCTTTAGGTCCAGGGACCTGGAACAAGCCAGTGGCCTTCTCAGACTGTAGATGCTGTAGGAACTCATCCCCCAGAAGGGAAAGTCTGTGGTGGAGCAGGAAATCCCCAGCTCTCAACTTGCCTTCACTCTGTAGTTTTGTTTAAAACTGCCGCTTTTTCTTCACACGAACACGTTCACTGGGATACCAGTCTCTTCAGGTCTGCCAGGACTTAAAAAAGTGAATGCTTAGGTCATTGCTTTTTTTAATGGATGTGGGCGGAGCCTACAGCCATCTTGTTTTAGCTTGAAAAAAGGGGTTTCTGTGGAACACATTTTTTAGTAGTTTTCAGTGTATCCATCTATAACTGCAAATCCCTATGGCAGTTAAATACTCCCTTCTTTCTTTTTAGAATGATGGACACAGACCTCCAAGCTGCTCTTCTTGGAGGAGAGAATGTGCACACCTTCCAAACAAATCTAAATATCTTTAAAACAATTCAAGGTGCACAAAAACAACCAGCATGAGAGTTGTTCAGGACAAAAAGACCTTTCATAAGAGGGTAGTCACTAATCTGAATTCTTTATATTTTGTAAAATATAGTCTTCCAAACAACCTCATTTTTTTTCTTTCTGAGTGAACACAGTAGGAGTCATGCCAAACAAATGTAAATATCTCAGAAAGTATACAAGTTACCAGTATTCAACCAACATGAAAGTTGTTCAGGACAAAATTACCTTTCAAATGAGGGTAGTCGCTAATCTGAGTTCATTAGATTTTTAAAAAATAACCATCCAAAAGGTGAAAATTGTGAAGAAAAATGAAAATTCAGGTAATCAGATGGCCATAGTATATAAAATATAATTAGTGAAGCTTAATGAATAGGCTCATTGGAAAGGTATTTTTGTCCTGAACAACTTTCATGTTGATGGTTTATGTGTAATGCATATACTTTTAGAGATATTTACATTTGTTTGGCATAACTCCTATGAAAAATGAAAATTGAGGTAATCAGATGGCCATAGTTTAAAAATATAATTAGTGCAGCTTAATGAATAGGCTCATTTGAAAGGTCTTTATGCTCTAAACAACTTTCATCTTGTTTTTTTATCTGTAACTGGTATACTTTTAGAAATATTTACATTTGTTTGGAATAACTCCTATTGCACTTCTAAATAGCCTCAGTTTTGCAAATTACTACTTAAATGAAATTCTAAACCAGACCACCGTGTTCATCTCTTGCCATGCCTAATTCACAGTGGACAGGAATTGATTACTTAGGTGCAGCTGTTTGAAATGTGTCTATTTTCATAAATTATCTTTATACCTCTAAAGGATCCCTATTTAACTGTGCCTGAATAAAAGCTGAAGCTGTCAGTTGTGTTTTGTATTGTTTTCTTTGTGTGGACAACATTCTGTGCAGTTCCTTTCATGGAACCAAGAATTTGGAGTTTTGACCATGTCACTTCATGGTCTCAGAACTGTGGGCACCTTGGGCTCAGAATCGACTGGCTCAGATCTTCCAAACCATGGACAGACTGTGCAATCCAGCCTGTCTTCAGGTTCAAAGAGCATTTTCACAAGATAAGTGATGAGTTTGCTCAATTCTTTGCCAATAAGGTGGCAGACATCAGGGTTGAGATCCATTCAGTACACTCTATGGGGTTTTGTGGTGGTTGGTATATGGTCATTACATCTTGGGCCTTCTGGGATTACTCTGACCGGCTGACAATCTCTGATGCTGTACGAATTGTCCAAAGTATGTGGCCTACTTGCTGTAGTCTTGACCCGGGCCCTACTTGCCTCATTCTGGGGTGTGTAGATGTCATTGGCCCTGTCCTGGCAGAGATAGTCTGGTGCTCTTTAGAGTTAGGTGAGTTTCCAAACTCCCTAAAGGAGGCAGTGGTTACACTGCTCCTTAAAAATTCCTCTCTGGACCCAAATTGCCCTGCCAACTACAGACCAGTCTCTAATCTTCCCTTTTTTGGGAAGGTGATAGAGAAAGTAGTTGTCCTTCAGTTGGATAAGCAATTGACCACCCATGACATCTATGATTCCCTCCAGTCTGGTTTTCAGAAGAGGCACAGTACGGAGACTGCTCTGATTCGGATGCTCAATGATCTGATTGCTAGAGATCGGAAGTGCCGTTCAATCTTGGTCCTTCTTGATCTCTCTCTTCAGCCCTTGACACCATGGACCATGGGGGCTGCTTGAGTCCCTGAGTGACTTCTGTGGACTATCAGGTACGGTCCTCAGTTGGTTTAGATCTTTCCTCACTGGCAGAACTCAGCCTCATTCTCTCTGCCATGTGGGGTTCCTCAGGGCTCTGTGCTGTCCCCTATGTTGTTCATGGTGTATCTGCTGCCATTGGGAGACATTGTAAGACGGTATGGGTTGCGATTTCACTGTTATACAGATGATACCCAGCTCTACCTGTCTTTTGGCCCCGATCAGGATAGTGCAGTCTCTGTCTTTAATAGCTGCCTCATGGAGCTCCAGGACTGGATGCAGGCCAGCTGGCTAAGGTTGAACCCTGAAAAGACTGAGATGTTGGTGGTGGAGCCAGGTCACAGGATAGAGAGGACAGGAGCGTGGTCTGCCTCTGGGCTTTGGCAAGGGGGTAGCCGTCTCGTCTTCTCTATTCAGGTGCGGAATCTGGGCGTGATATTTGATGATGGGCTGACACTTCATTCGCAGGTGTCTGCTGTAGTCAAATCCTCTTTTTATCATCTGAGGAATATCGCCCGGATTAAGCACCTTGTTCCGTCTTGCAATCTTCCAACATTGGGCCACGCCTTTGTGACCTCTCTCCTTGACTACTGTAACTCCCTCTACTTAGGGCTTCCGGGGGTTGATATCTGCTGCTTGCAGCTGGTGCAGAACGCTGCAGCCAAGTTACTGGTAGGGGTTTTGCAGACCAGCCATATTACCCCTGTGCTGCATGATCTGCACTGGCTGCCTGTTCAGTGGCAGATCACCTTCAAGGTCAGTTTACTGACCTATAAAGCCCTACATGGTCTGGGTCCTGGCTACCTGCAAGAGCTCCTGGTTCCTTACTGCCCCCTCTGACCCCTCCGCTCGGCCGACGAGGGATTGCTAGAGGTTTTCAGGGTTCAGTTGAAGACCTCTGGTGCAAGAACATTTAGTTATGCAGCCCCAACCCTGTGGAACTCTCTACCTCATCAGATTAGAGAGCGCCTGACTTTGGAGAGCTTTAAAATGGCTTTGAAAACTTATTTAGCCGTGCTTTTGGAGACTGTTGAATTTGAACTTGTAATTTTATCTTATTGATTTATCTCAGATATTTTATTGTTCTATCTATGTTTTAACTTCTGCACTGTGATATCTATTTAAATTGCACTTTATAAATAAATTATATTATTATTATTACTAATAAGTTCATGCTAACATTTCTGAAACCGTGAAGCTACCGAAAAACGTGTTGCCGTATTGGTCCTTGTAACACAAGATCCACAGAAACAGATAATTTGATACCTTTTATTGGACCAACAGAGCTGTTACAAAAGAACACAGGTGCTTTTACCTTTTGGATTACACAGAATCCTTCGGCAGAAAACACTGGTAGTTGTTTTAGAAGAACATATTTTCTCAAAACTCCGATCATACAAAAAAAAACAACAGATGAAAAGTTGTTAAGGACCCCATTGGTTAAAACTGAATTCAAAAAAACAACATACCCATATAATTTATTTATTTATTTATTAGATTTTCAGAAATACCTTTGAGTGAAAGCTCTTTACATAGGTTCCACATCAAACTGAGTTACAAAAGAGGAGAGGGTATGTAGCCAGTGGCAGCTGACATGTACAACATTTAAGATAAAACAGCAGTTACAAAAGTAGAGAGAAGAGCAACTATGCTACAGAGTGGGTGGGCAAAAACAAATACATCATGGATTTAGACTAAACAGGGGGAGGATTAGCCCATAAGGCCTAGTCTGACACAAAGTGAGAAAGAATAAGCAATGAATTGGGAGGACAGGATGGGGGAAGGAAAGACTACTATGAAGTTAAAAGAGGAATGGGTCAGAGGCCATGTATCAGGGTGTACAGTGGAGATGGGGTGGGCTGGTAGGGAAGGTTGGAGGAGGGGAAGGAGGGAAGGGGAGGGAGGAGCAAAATATGAGGGTGAAGATGGGAGTGCAGACAAACAAAGTTGAGAACAAGGAGGGAGGTTGATGGAGAGTGAGGGAGAAGGAGAGGGGGTGTAGGGGAGAGGATGGGGAAGAGAAAGAACGGGCATGTTGAAGTGCTTACAAGTCAGTAAGGGCAAGAGGGTGGAACAGGTAGGATAAGTGCTGGGCTATGGGTAGTCCTGATTAGTAGAAGCAGTCACAGTTGGCATGAGTAATGAGTTGGTGCCAAGTTTTCTTAAATGAGCCTCAGGTGTTAGCTGAAGATATGTCACTACTAAGGGAGTTAAACTAAAAAGGGGCTCGATAAATGAATGACCTTTGACATTGGGAGGTACGGCAGCGAGGGATTTTAAAGGTCTGACTATCGGAGCTTCTCATATGCTGCAGGTTGTCAGCGGTAGTAAGGAGCTTCTGTATCCCTGGTGGCATAAGACCTAAGTTGACTTTTTTTGCCATTAGACAGGTTTGGTACGTGAGTCTTCCCATGAGGAGGAGCCAGTTAGCCTGAGTACACAGGTCACAAATGTGGGTCAGTCTCTCTGATCCTGTTAGGAGGCAGCAGGCTTTGTTGAGAGCTACTTTTATGTAGTGAAGGGCAGTGTCTGTGGCTGACCCATATATAACCAGACTGTTATCAATGAGCAAGACAATTGAGCTATGGATAGCAAGGTTGAGAGCTTCAGAGGATAGACAATGTTTATGCCTACAGAGTAGCCCGGTTTGCATGTTGACTGCCTTGGCTATATTGTCAATATGGGGAACATAAGATAGGGTGCTGACAGTAGTGACCCCTAGATATTTAAAGTGTAGGACTAGTTCCAGTGGGGAGCCCCCTACATTATGAATAGAAAGTGGGTAGGTTCTGTGCCTATATTGGGGGTTGGTGAATAACATCGTTTTTGTCTTATAGTTCATAATGAGTTTCTGGTTGCTAAACCATTTTTCAACTTCAGCAAAGTGTCATTGAAGTTGGGTCTCTAAGGCCTTGGGGTCCAGATCACTGGCAAAGATGACTGCGTCATCTGTGTATAGCAGGATGTGACCCTGGCAGGCTGATGGGAGTGAGTTGAGGAAGATACTGTACAGGAGCAGTCCCAGGATGGACCCTTGTGGTACTCCTGAATGGACAGGTCTACTGTCAGATAGGACTGTCCCAATCTTTACCTGCTGCGTGCGATTATGAAGATAACTTCTGAACCATGCCACGCTATCATGGGAGAGACCAGTACCTGTGAGCTGGTCAACCAAAAGAGCATGGTGCATGTTATCAAAGGCTTTGGTTAAATCAATAAAAGCCGCACCAACAAGATGACCATGGTCGAAGGAATTATGTATGAAGCCTGTAAACTCAAGTAACGCCATCGCAGTACTGTGTCCATGCCTAAACCCGTGTTATTGCTGCATTGGAGCTGGTATGTTTCCAAGTTGTTGACCAGCTGGTCCGTTACTATCCATTCCAGAGCTTTGGATAGTGGAGGGAGAATTGAAATAGGTCTCTAGTTACTGTGAAGGGCGCGATCCCCACTGTTATGCACTGGTGTAACAACCGCAGACTTCCACTTTTTTGGAAATTGCGAGTACCTAAGAGATAGGTTAACTATATGGGTAAGTGGGGGCAGGATTTCATCAAGAGTAAGGGCGATAAATTTGCGATTGAGTTCATCCCCACTGAATCTTGCCTTTGCAAGCACCTTAAGGAAATATTTTTTGGCTACATTTTGCGAGATGACTTTGAAGCAGAATGGATGGTGCGAGGGGGCACAGTCAAGGTTCCTGAGGTTGTCAGTGTTAGCACTGGGGATGAAGAGGTCTGGGGGAGGACACCGCTGAGATTGGTAAATGCATTGTTAAATGTGTTAGCAATGAGACTTGGGTCAAGGGATGATGCACCATTGATATTGAGCATCATGGTAGCTAATTTTGAGTCCTTCCCAGTGACTTCTTTCAGAGTGGTCCAGAATTTATTTTCCATCATTCCAGGAGCAAGATAGGGCTTCTTTGTAATGCTGATGTTTTGCTGCTTGGTTGGCCCCAGTGCAGTAATTTCTTGATTTTTTTATAGGCCTGTAGGTCAGATCGTTTACCTGTGGCCCGTTCCCTATGCTAAAGGTGGTCCCTGAGTTGTAAACACTCAATTAGGTCAGGGGTGGTCCATGGATTGCAGTGACCTTTGATTTTATGCTTTTTTAATGGAGCATGCCTGTCGCAGGCTGCATTAAATTTGTGGATGAACTGTTCCAGAGCAGTGTCAACATCACAGGTTGGGTATACTGAAGTCTAGTCAAGGTGGTGGAGGTCTGTTTTTAGTAGTTCAAGGTGTCCTTTGATGAGGCCCTTATTAGTTATTGTTCTGGCAGTGGGCTTGGTGAATTTATTTGACCAGCAGAACACAACCGGTGAGTGGTCGATGATTGCATCATGGAGAACTGAGATATCAGATATGTGCACAGCGTGATTAAAAAGGACCCAATCTATTAAGGTACAGGTGCCGGTTCTATAGTTGACTCTAGTTGGGGACTCAACAAACTGAGTGAAGTGGACTGCCGAAACTGCATCCTTGAAGGAGTTAGCTTCTGAGGATAGCCAGTTGGCACTTAGGTCTCCCAGCAGGGTGACTTCTGAGTTTAGGCTCGCATTACCTAGGCAATTCATGAGTGAGTTGAAGCCTAGGGTTTTTTGCCTTGGTGGGATATAAACAGAGAGTACAGTAATTGCTGTAGTGTGAGTACCAAGGAGCACTTTAATGGTAAGTGCTTGCGTGTTATCCCCTGCGCTGGGCAATTGCATTACAAGACCCTGTAAGTTGTCCCAAAGGTAGATCGCACATCCGCCACCTCTCTTAGTAAGTTTGTTCTGCCAAAAGACTGACTAGCCTGGAATCAAGATAGATGTGTCTGGGATTTTGCAAAGTTTCAACGATGGAGAGAATGTCAGGGCTGTGCTGTGAGACCCAAACTTGTAAGAGGTCCGACTTAGAGGGGAGGCTGTGGATACTCAGTGACACAAATGTAAGACACCCTGTTTTGTTCATGGGTGCAGATTGCTGTAGAGGTGGTCCCCAGTTGGGATGTATATTACCTGAGAGTAACAGTAGGAGCATTGCAAGTCTCCAAATGTATACCTTTAGTAGCTTGTTGTTGACTTTGCGGAGCCTAGAACGAGTGCAACACGGTTTAAGGTTTTTCCATATGGTGATGAGTCCAGGGAGAAGTAACGGGGGGGTGTTAGAGAGGGGTGGCAGGCCATTGGCCTCCAGCTCCAAGGTGGGGGCAAGTCCCAGTGCAGGTTAGGAGCATTAGTAACTTCGAATGGGGCAGACGTTACTTTGCTGTAGGTACTGAGGAGGTTGGTTTCCACGGCCAGATGGGCTTGTATGAGTGCTGTATCTCTGGCTCTGCCAGGGAGTGTGAGCAGAGAGAGTAGCACAGTGCCTCTGGGAAGTAGGTATTTTATTGAGGTAGACATTTCTGCACATAGCAGAGAGGCATGTATCTAAGGTGAGACAGGAGAGGTTGGGGAAGGCGTGGTAGATGTTATGAAGCATGGACTCTAATGGCAGATAAGGACCTATTGGCCCACCTAGTCTGCCCATTTCCCTACTTAATGGATAAGTTGCAGATCCTAGTTAACCAACTGCCTACTTCCTCCTACCCCACCACTAGAATTGCCTTATGTCTGTCCCTTGCATTCTTGAATTCCCCCATTGTTTTTGACTCTACGACCTCCTCAGGAAGGCTGTTCCATGCATCTACAACCCTCTCTGTGAAGATATACTTCCTCACATTATCTCTGAGCCATCCCCCTCTATCTTCAGATTGTGCCTCCTTGTTCTTGCACATCTCTTTTTCTGAAAGATGCTACCCTCTTGGACTTTGTTGATTCCCTTGAGGTATTTGAAAGTTTCTATCATGCCCCCCCCTTTCCTCAAGGCTATTCATCTTAAGCTCCTTTAGTCTTTCTTCATATGTCTTCTGGTGCAGACCCTGCACCATTGTAGTTGCCCACCTCTGGACAGCCTCCACCCTGTCTATGTCTTTGCAGAGATGGGGTCTCCAGAACTGTACACAGTACTCCAGATGTGGTCTTACCAACTGTCTGTACAGAGGGCCAACAACTTCCTGTTTTCTACTGGTGATACCTCTTCCTATGCATCCCAGTATCCCCCCAGCCCTCCTTACTGCCTTCTCACATTGGTGGCCCACTTTATGTCATCTGATATGACTACCCCTAGGTCCCTTTCCATTTTTGTTGTTGTCAGTATCTCACCCCCATTGTGTACTCTTCCCCTTGATTTTTGTTTCCCAACTGCATTACTTTGCACTTCTTTGTGTTGAATCTAAGCTGCCATGCATTTGACCATTCCTCCAACCTTGTCAAGTCCCTTTTCATCCTTTCCACCCCACCTTGCATATCAACCCTGTTGCAGATCTTTGTGTCATCTGCAAAGAGACATCCTTTTCCTTCCATCCCTCTGCAATGTCACTTATGAAGACATTAAAAAAGACCGGCCCCAGTACTGAACCCTGCGGTACCCTACTAGTAAGCCCCCCTTCTTCACTGTGGACTCCATTTACTATTACCCTCTGTGTCCTGTTGTCCAGCCAGTGTTTTACCCAGTCTACAACCCTGGGACCTACTCTCAGGCTGGCTAATTTGTTTATTAATCTTTTGTGCGGGACTGTGTCAAATGCCTTGCTAAAGTCTAGGTAGGCCATGTCCACAGCCCCTCTGTGGTCTACTACTTTGGTCACCCAGTCAAAGAAATCAATTAGATTTGTCTGACATGACCTTCCTGCTGTGAATCCATGCTGCCTTGGGTCCTGTGCCCCACTGGCCTCTAGGTACTCAACAATTCTTTCTTTCAAAAGTGATTCCATCATTTTCCCTACCACTGAGGTCAAACTGACAGGTCTGTAGTTTACTGCCTCTGTCTTGCTCCCGCTTTTGTGAAGGGGAATCATATCCACCCTCCTCCAGCCCTCAGGTACCACACCATCCTCCCATGATTTATTAAAAATGGTAGTCAGTGGTGTTACTAGTTCTTCCCTTAGTTCGTTTAGAATTCTGAGGTGAATTCCATCAGGCCCCATTGGTTTATCCACCTTCAGTTTTAAGAGTTCTTTCAGAACCCTTTCTTCTGTGAGAGGACTAATATCAACCCCCCTAACCAGAGTGCTTCTATTGACTGGATTAGGTATCTCCCCCTGCTCTTCCATTGGCCAGGAGAGATAAAAGGAAACAACTATCATGGTGCAATTGCTACTGAGCAGCAATGGTTAAAATGAGTAGGACGGTGCAGGAATACTAAATAATGCTTATCCTAGGGTAGGGAGGGTCTTTTAAGAGAGAGCAATCGAGATGGACAGAGATTGGAGAAGACGAGTTGGGGTGGTGCCATGTGGTGGAGGAGTATTTAATAGAGGTCAGGGCCAGGAGGGTGGGGAGGGACAAAATGGTCCTAAAGAATACAGCAGCACAAGCTGAAACAGCTCTGGTTTTTAAACCATGGTGCTGCAGTACTAGGCTGAATTACAATAGCCAGTAAGAAGAAAGCAGCTGAGAGAGATCAGCCTGTGAGGTGCCGAGTTCAGTCCAACAGCAGCCAATAAAAACAGTGGCTTTGGATCCAGCTTCTCCAGCATGACTGTGACATACCTGAGTCTTGGAGGGTGGGCAGAGGAGCAGGCACGGCCAGCTGGTGAGGGGCCAGTCCACAGAGCCATAGGAGCACCTGCTTGCACTCAGGCAGCAGAGTCCTGGGTCTTGAAGGGTGGGCAGAGGAGCAGGCATGGCCGGCTGGTGAGGGGCCAGTCATAGAAGTGCCCGCTTGCACTCAGGCAGCAGAGTTCTGGGTCTTGGTGGTGGGCAGAGAAGCAGGCATGGCCAGCTGGTGAGGGCCCAGTCCTTGGAGTCATAGGAGTGCCCGCTTGCACTCAGGCAGCAGAGTCCTGGGTCTTGGTGGGCGGGCAGAGAAGCAGGCATGGCCAGCTGGTGAGAGGCCAGTCCTTGGAGTCATAGGAGTGCCCGCTTGTGCTCGGGCAGTAGAGTCCTGGAAAGGCAGCAAAAGGTTCATCAAAAGAAAGCTATCTTAAGGTCAAATGTCACTGACTTGAAAGTTCACTCCCTGAGAAAAGCTATAAACCTCCTGAAACTTCATTTTAAAACCAGCTGTGTGTGTCTGTGCTAGCATTAGTAAATGACAATGATTAAAAACCACAAGGAAAAATAAGCTTAAAGAGCAGCTGATACTGCCAGGAGATCTTAAACAAAACATAATATTTAGATAAAGTTCAGCTTGTATTTCACATTAGTTCTTTACTCCTCCTCCCTATTATTCATTGTTGAGGTCATTTGCATGAAAACAGAATTTTTGCTCTTGAAGAGTTCATCTATTTCTGTTGCCGTCTCCCTCCCTGAGGTCATAATGAACTGCTTGTGACATCACAATTACTCTCATGGCAACAGATTGTGATGTTACAACAGAGCATTATGACTTAAATTAGGGAGTAAGCTATAGAGGCAGGTTAACTTTAAAGTAACTGCAAGGGATAAAAGTCATGTATTCAAGCACATTTCCTCAGCAATAAATAATGGGGAGGAGAAATCTAGAATATATACGGAATACAAGCAGAATTTTACCTAATTATTATGTTTTTCAAT
This sequence comes from Neoceratodus forsteri, assembly GCA_016271365.2. Lineage (NCBI taxonomy): Eukaryota > Metazoa > Chordata > Ceratodontiformes > Ceratodontidae > Neoceratodus > Neoceratodus forsteri. The sequence continues at coordinate 1,115,919,983 of CM028131.1, forward strand.
GTTTTCTTTGAGGCGTTGGCAGCTCTTTAAGCAATACATAGTAAATAATGTTAAAAGTCTTATCAATATGAAAATATATATGTGTTAAGTAAAAAACAGATTGGAAGACAACCTGCCCTAGTGTAAATTAAGCATTCACCTGCTGTTTCACACATTAGTGTCAATCAAATTTTACACAGTGTACTGTTCAAATACATTTTTCTTAAACTCTGTGTACAATTAGTCCATATTACTCATGAACAGTCAAACTTATACTGTCTTAAACATGATATATCTGCAGTTCTGTAACAAGTGACTAGTGTATGTGTATATTCAAAACCTAACACAGACCCCCTTGTACTTGAGATACTGTTATCCTAATATGTCCATGTATCAACTTGTGTCCATATGTACCTAATCTGCTGTTGTACTAAATAACAGTTCTATAACTCGAAAACCAAAACAAAACACAACTGGCAGCTTCAGCTTTTATTCAGGCACAGTTAAATAGGGACCATTTAGAGATATGAATATAATTTATGAAAATAGAGACAGTTCGAACACCTGCACATAAGTAATCAATTCCTGTCCCTTTTAACTCATTCAGACCCACTATGTGGTTAGAACATTGGAAACAAAACTCCAAACTGCTTTCTTTGAGAATCTTCCAAAGGCATTGTGCAGAATTCTTAACAAATGTGCACACATTCCAAACAAATCTAAATATCTTTAAAACTATTCCAGGTGCATACAAAAAACTGTTCTGAAAGTTGTTCAGGACAAAAAGACCTTTTAAATGAGGGTAGTCATTAATCTGAATTCTTTATATTTTGTAAAATATGGTCATCTTATTATCTGTATTTCCATTATTGTTTTTCAAAATTTAAATTGCTGATGGCTATTTAAAAAAAAATTATAAAGAATTTAAATTAGCAACTACTCTCATTTGAAAGGCTTTTTTGTCCTGAACACAAAAGGGTAAAATAATGCACTTAGGGCACAGAAATCCAGGGGCAGAGTACAAAATGGGTGGAGTGGTATTGACAACATTAAGAAAGTACACATTAAAAAAAAACTTTTACATACAGTTGATTACTGTTTAACAATATTATGCATCTGTGGCTGCCACTGTACATCTGATGCAAACCCATAATCATGTTCCTCACTTGAAGCGAAAAGGGGGGGGACGGGAGGTGGAGGCCATAACTGACTCCTTGTTTTTGTGTTAAAGGGGTCAGTTTTTTTCAGCAAAAACAAGGAGAGGGGTCATTTCTAAAATGTGCAGACAAGTATGGGGACCACTTTTTTCAGAGCATGCCACCACTGACAGCTACCACTTTAAGACTTCTACTACCCCACCTAATACAATAGGGGAAAACCAGAAGTAGTCTACCAGCACTGAGATCAATATGGTTAAGGCACATTTACCAGAAATTACTGCTTAGAAAAGAATGAGAAAGTGACTGTGATGACGAGCAAATCCCAGACCAGATCTCTTGTTTGTTAATAGTCTCCTCCTAAGTCTGATTTTTACAGCTGTGTGGGCCAAGCTCCACAGATGGTATGCCATCATCAGATTTGTATAAGAGCACTGTGTAAGCATGTAACTGGACTGCTGTCTGATGTTCTGCCACAATACTCCAGCATAGTTTCCAATGTTTCTGTTTATGCAGCCCTTCCCCTATGTGGGCCACATAAACATACCTACAAGAATACATGGGACAGACATAAGGCAATTCTTGTGGGGGGTAGGAAGAAATAGGCCATTGATTAACTAGGATCTGCAGCTTATCCAGCAGGTAGGGAAATGGGCAGACTAGGTGGGCCAAGCGGTCCTTATCTGCCATCAGTCTTTGTTTCTATGTTTCCTGGTGCACTACTTTTCCTTTCCATAACTACAGAAGTGATGGCCGCCGTGTGCAATATGGTGGTGCTGATTTAAACTGTGCATGCATGAGTATCGTGCATATGTATGTAACCCCCATGCCACCTTTGGCTAGCTAGCACCCCCCCTTAAAAGAACTACTGCCAACTACATGGCATATAATTTTCTTTTGGCAGAACTACACTCATGATACCACCCCTAGTGTTGGAGTGTATACCAGGGTCATTATCTAGAAGACGGGGAGGGGGAGGGGTACATGCTAAAATGAATCTTTGCATTTACAACCAGGTCCAGGGGTTAGAATGCTAGGTATATGCTAGATTTAACTGCTGAGGGACCCCGATAATGTTTACACTAGAAGCAACAAGTGCAATGTCCAAAGCAGTAACTGAGATTTTGTAGTATGTCTTTATTTACAGATGTTACTTAAAGCAAGGGTGGTCCCCCAAAAGTTTGTCATTGCAATACAAGCACATTCTCTTTTGCAGGACACTTTGCTAGGCAGCACTGTTATCCACAAAAACATCTCTATCTCTCTTCCAAAGTGTATCTGTGGGATATGCCACACACTTTAAGCATTTTCCACACATTTCCATTTCTAAAGTGTATATCTGAGGGATGTGCCACACACTTTAAAATCCTCCTAGTGCATGATCTTTGCCCAGGGAACAGTGGTGCCCATCCACAAACCACTTAGCCCTGCCTGAAACTCCAGATGGCGTTCCTCTCACCCTTTACCCCAAACAGCCTCTGCCATTCCTTCAGGGTTACACCAAATGAGTCTCCAATCCCCGATGAATTGCTAAAGACTTCCAACTTTAACTTTAAAGTCAGCACAGTTGTGGTGAAAGGGGTCCTGACCGGGTGTGATCTAGCCTTATCTAGGGCACACATAGCTCAGACAACTTCCTCAGAGAACAGTCACAAATTCTGTACTCATGGATTAGTTGTTCTTCCTCCTAGTCATGGAAAGAACAAAAGTCATCTTTCTTTCTCTGGAAGCTGTCAGATTCTACTCGTTGTTCTTCCTCAAGGCAGCTGTGAACTTCAGGAACTTCAGGGGATTGTCCCTTGGATCCACAAGAAATGCATTTCCTCTCACTTCCCCCGAAGTGAAACTAAAGAGTCCTGTAGGCAAACTAAAGATTTTACCAAACTAGGGTGAGAGACACCAGGGATCTCTTTGACAGAGCCCCAAAGGCAGAACTCCTGCCACTCTGACTGCCACACTTGAACTTACTGATGAACATTCTAAGTTCCCGAGAGCAGCTGACTCTAAAATGGCTATGCTGCTGTGAGAGTTCTAAATAACATAATCATCCTTCTCTCAGGCTAGATGAGTAAACAATGATGTCATTATGTAGAAAGCCCCTAATGAGCTCCCCACCAGCTGCCTTTTCCTGCCTGCCTAAGACTAGTACTAATGGGATTCTAGTAACCCAAGGGGGCTGGGTTGTTGCACATAGTTATGTCAGCACCACCATGTTGTGCTCAGCTGATTCCAGGACAAACTACACATGTGCGAGTATCACGCATGTGCAGTACTGTAATCACTGCAGTATTAGTGCTGACTCAGGTGCAGCAAGAACACAGCATATTCTTTTCACCACTCTTATTGCTAGTAAAAGCTCTCCACAGTCATATTGGCTCTGACCAGAATTTGTTTATATAGGCTAGGTTAAGAAAGTGTTGTAAGTTTTATGTGGCACACATTGATTCAACAAATTGTGATCATCTTGTCTTGTTTCTTTCTTCTGAAGACCAGTTACATCATTTTAGAAAAGTAGTTTGTTGAGGGAAGGTGAAATGGCATTTCAGAGTTGATAGCTGGATGATCTGACTGAGATAGAAATGACACAGCCTTGATATGTTCTTAAAAGCTCTTGCCCTTTTTCTCCTGAAATGTCAAAGGCCACCATATAGAATATCAACATGGGAAAGTAGTCAAAATGTACTGAGGAATAAACACTGGAGTTGATAACAATGCAGAAACTAGAATACGGAATACAAATTGTGAAACATTTCACTTTAAAGGCAAAGACTTTGGAACATGATGCAGGAAACCTTCTGTTGAGATTTATACAGTTGTACAATATACCTTCAGTATTTACAGTACTTCCTTTAACATTTAGCGTTGAACAAAGTCAACTGTTAGGATATGTGAGGTCAGTCTGTACTATTAAATTTTGTCCCAGTGACTTACTAAACATAATGGTCTAGATATGTATGCCATTTTGGAGCCATTTACACATGCAGTGTTGAGCAGTATGCATGTGTTTTATTTTTCATTAACCCCAAGTCATCCCATCTAGAAGCTTATACTCATGTATGGACCACTTTTGCGGCTTGGGCCCGGGAAAAAAATATCTGCCCTTCCAAAGTCATGGTTTCACAGATTATGGATTTCCTTCAGGAGGGAGTGAAAAAAGGTTTGGACTTGAGCACCCTGATAGGTCAGGTGTAAGCCCTTGGAGCCTCCTTGGGTTTGTCCCTAGGGACTAACTGGGAAGTTATTCATTTTTCTACAGGCTGTCAGCAGGAGTTGACCTCTGTTCTGATACCCTGTTCCCCCATGGGATCTGAATCTGAATACTTTCTGTAAGGAGCCTTTTGAACCACTTTCATCAGTACCATTGGAAATGCTGTCTTACAAGGTGTGTTTTTTGGTTGCTATGTGCTCAGCCAGAAGGATTGGCAAGCTCCAGGCTTTGCCCCATGAAGGACCATACCTTGTCATGCATAAGGACAGGTGGTACTCAGAACAGTCCTGTCTTTCTTTCCGAAGGTTCCCACAGCCTTCCATGTGAACCAGGAAATCTGTCTTCCATCTTTCTGTCCTCAGTCTACTTACCCAAAGGAGAAGGAGTGGCACAAGTTAAATTTGCAATGGGCCATTAGAACATATCATAGATGGAATGCTGAGTTCCGGAAATCAGGTTGCATGTCCTTTTCAGAGCATCTGACAAAAGGCCACCATAGCTAGGTAGGTGAGGGCCTGCATTCTCAATGCTTATGTTGCAGAAAAGAAGACACCTCCAGCTCTCATCAAGGCTCACTCCACCAGGACTATGGCCACCTCCTGGGTGAAAAGAGATAAGGCATCTGTTCTACAATTGTGCAAGGCAGCTGCATGGTCCCCTGTCCACGCATTCACCTAGCGTTACAGATTGAATGTTCAAAGTTCTGCTGATGTGGCCTTTGTTCACAGAGTTTTGCAGGCAGCAGTTAGCTGGTAAATTTCTTCCTGTATGTGGTTGACATACAGTATGGGACAATATTCTCCCTCACCTGTTTTTTTCATCAGTACTGCTTCTTAGAACCCATCTGTCATGATAACCCATTGACAATATGGAGCACAACAGAAAGAAGAAATTTCTTCAAACTTGCCCTAATTTCCTTTTCTATTAGCTCCTACATTGTCAATAGAACCCTCCCAGGAGCATTGCTCCTGTGGGAGAATTATTTCTGGTATGCCAGCGTGGTGACGTCCATTATTCTGTTGTAAACTCTAATTGTAAGTCTGTCTGTACATACCTGTATAGTTTACCTGCTGTGCTGCTGTGTATACAGGTATGTTACAAAAAAAAAGAGCAGTTCCACATTGGAATGTTGGTTGCTAGCACGTAGATTGAACAGGTTTGAATTTGATGTTAACTAAGGGTTCCTCCTTTGTTGCAGGTGATTGCTTACATTGCATGTAGTCCTTTGCCTGTTAACAAGTCCAATTTCTTTCAAGTTGATACAGTTCCTTAGGACCTTCCAAGACGTAGACTTTTGGAAGGTGAGCGTCAATCACTCACCTTTCATCAGCTGACGAGGAAGGCCACTGTTTACTGTATTTTATTCTGGCTAGAGTCATTTCTGTGTAGGCTGCTAATTTGTCTGTTTTTAGTGTCAAGTCGACAGGTATGGGATTTATTTCCATATTTGGAGACACTGCATGGACAATAGTGACTGGAGAGTTGCTGCTGTCTGGAATCCTTATGTGACCAACATTCTATTCTGTTAACAGCCTTGAGCTGTTCCATTTCCCCTAGTAGGGGTTACATAGGTTGTTTATGAGCTAATTAGACTGGAGACCCATTTTAAGCTCGCCTCTTGCACAAGGGAATGTCCTGTTAAGCCCTGGTCTATACAATAGCTGTCCAACTTAGCCTTAACTCTGAAATAATCTTACTGCCTATACCACCTCCAAGGGAAGGGCATTCCATACTCCCACCATTCTCTGATTGTACCAGGAAGCCCTCCACTTGGTTGTACATGTCTCATCCTTGATCTGTATATCATGAGATCTGGTTTTATACATCTGGTCTCTGATCTCATGCCCCAAACACTCCCAGAAATGATCATTCATCAGGGATCCATAGAGTAGGCAGTGGTCCCCCGCAGCTTTCTATATTCCAATGTATTCAATCCTAGGGTCTGCAGTCTACCCCCATAGCTCAGGTGTTTTAAACATGCTACTATCCTTGTAGCGCTTTGTTGTAACCCTTCCAGGATCTTAACTTCCCCCTTTGTACATGGGGACCATAGCTGGGAGTATTAGTCCAAGTGCAGCCTCACCAGTGAGACATACAGGAGAATCACCACCTCCCTATCCCTACTAGCAATATGTCTCCTAATACAGCTCAAGATGTTGTTTGCCTTCTTAGCATTCCACTGATGATGCCTTTTGAATTTCTTTTTTTTTTGTTCTGGTGCCCCCTTACCTCGGACCCTTCCTGCCTGCCACCCCCAAGCCCAGGTGGAGTGGGTCGTCATGCTGGGGGGCTGACTTTTCTCCAAGTGCTTGATCCCTGGGGGCAGGGACATGCAATGATGTCCAGTGTCCACCCCGTCCCCTGAACATACTGGTGCTGGTCGTGGCGGTACCCCCAGCCTCCGCTAGGGGTCTGTGATGCACCAGACACTCTTCCCCTCCTTTCCCCAGAGAAGGAGAGCAGTCCCTAAGATACTCAATCCTTCTCCCCTTATGTGAAATTGCCCATTGCTCTAATCTAGTTAGCTCTTCCTGCAATTTCTCCACATCCCTGGAACACTGTGCCACAGAGCCGATTTTAGTGTCATCCACAAATTTGGACAACCATACTGCTCCCTCACATTTCATTGGTGATATGTGTATGTTGAACAAGCTTAGTCCCAACACAGATCCCTATGGCACCCCACTAGTGACATCAGCCCATTCAGATGAGACACCCCTAATGTAGACCTGCTGCTTTCTCTCTGTCAGCCATGATTCTATCCAGGCCATTAGTTTGTTGTTGATCCCTTAAGTTTTTCAGGGCTAGAACTAGTTCGTTGTGTGGTATTATATCAAATGCCTGGCTGTAATCCAGGAAAATCCCTTCCACTGGATATCCCATGTGCAGTATCTTACTGACCCTCCCAAAGAATTATATTAGACTTGTCTGGCATGATCTTCCCCTAATGAACCATGTTGTATAGTGTCAACTTTATTAGTTTCCAATAGAAACTTCTCAATTTCCTCTTTTATTACCCTGTCCAAAACCTTCCCCAGTACTGATGTCAGACTCACTGGATGATAGTTTTTGTTGATCTTTCTATTGCCCTTCTTATATATTGATATCACAGTTGCTCTTCTCCAACTGTCCACAACACATCCATTGTTCAATGTTGTTATATACAACATTGTTATTGGTCCTGCCAGTTCATCTGCCAATTCCCTATTGACCCTAGGGTGTACCTCATCTGGTCCTTGTGCCTTGTTAGCTTTTATCTGCTATAGCTTAATTCTAATGTCATTTTTTTCCAACTAATCCCTATGCCTGTCTCCCTCTATAGCCGCTGCTGTTGTACGATCTGTTTTAGCATTAAACACGGAGCAGAAATAGTTGAACATTTGTGCCATTTCTTTTTCACCTGTAGCTAAGTTACCCTTCTCATCCTCCAATGGTCCGACCTGTATATTATTACCTCGTTTGTGGCTGATATAGTTGTAAAAGGTTTTATAATTCTCCCCTACATCTGTTGCCAACCTTAATTAATAATCTTTTTTTGGCTTTTTTATGCTCGTTTACACAGCTTGACTGATTTCTTGTAGCCCTTCCAACCTTCTGGAGAATAATTTATTTAGCCCTATTATAGGCCCTTCCTTTCTTATTAACCTCCTTATATTTTTGTCCATCCACTGAGGTATTCTACCAACTCCATTGTATTTAGCTTTTACTGGTGCATATTTTTCTACAAGCTGATCTAATTTACTGATTAATACATCCCACATTCCTTCCTGAGTTTTGTTTTTAAAATCTTTATTCCAGTCCCAAACACTTACTTCATACTTCATTCTCTCAAAATTTGCTCTTCCAAAACATTTGATTTTTGTTATCTCATTTATTTTGCTAAATGCTATCCTGACCTCAAACATAACCATTTAATGGTCACTATTGCTCAAAGGTGCAATTATATGACAGTTTACCATATCTTCCCCAATATTGTTTAATACCAAGTCGAGAATATTATCTCCTCTTGTACCTGTATTTACATATTGGTCAAGGCTCATTCTGTTTATTATGTCCAGAAAGCCCCTTTCCGCCAGTGTCTTTCTCTGTATTTTTTTCTCAATCAATGCCTTGCATGTTGAAATCCCCCAGTAATATGATTTTGTTATCCAGTTTCAAATTACCCAAGAAATCATACCATTTTTGAACTAGCTGCTTGTTCTGGGAAGGCAGCCTATAGACTATGCTCAGAATCATTTCTGTTATAGCTTGGGTAAATTTTCAGCCATACATGTTCTAAATTGTTGTCTCCCACTGTATTCACTGAAACAACTTCTATGGAGTCTGAAACGTATCGTGCCACTTCTCCTCCTCCCCTGTTCACGTTATCCTTCCATATGTCTCATTATCCCACCAGGTCTCAGTGATAGCACATACAGTAGTAGCCACAGATATTGTCAGCTATTTCGCAAAATTTCTAAAGAGTTTCTCTTTGCTGCCCCTACTGTGGAAATGCAGAAAGGAGGAGATTTCTCTAGAAATATCACAGAAATTTCAGGAAATAGCTGGCAATGTATGTGGCTACTACTGTATCTGGATTTTCTTGCTCACTAACATGTGTTCCAGTTCTTCCTTTTTTTATCAAACTTCTGGCATTTATAAGTAGGAACTTCCAGCCCCCTGCTAAAAATGTCACCTTAGGTTTAGATTTTGATTTTGTGACAACCCTGGATATTCTGGCCTCTTCACCTTGCCCTCACGATTTAGTTTAAATATTTTGCCATGTTATTATTTATCCTATTTGCAAGCAGCTGTTTTCTGTATTTATTTAAATGTAGTCCATCCCTCCTATAAAGTCTCATGTCTCCAAACCTTTCCCAGTTCCTCATAAACATAAATTCTTCCCTCACACACCATCTCTGAAGCCAGCCATTTAGCTGAACAATATCTCTGGTTTTGGCCTTCCCTGCCCTTGGTACCAGTAGTATCTCAGAAATTGGTACAACAACCCACAAGAGACAGGACTATCCTGGATCTAATACTGACAAATGAGGAAAGGATCACAGATCTCCAGGTAGAAGGTCATCTGGGGGCCAGTGACCATCACATCGTGTGGTTCAGTTTGGCCACTAGAACTAAATCATCCAATTCCAAGGTAAAAATATGGGACTTCAGAGGATCTGACTTTGATAAGACAGTCAACAGAGTTAAGCTAGCCCTGGCAAGAAGAAATACAGATGAGGGGGTACAGGCAAAATGGGCAAGCATTAAGGGTGTGATACTTGAAGCAACATGCCATTGTGTTAGGGAGAAAAGCAAGAGCTAAAGAAGGACGAAACCACTTTGGTTCTCAAAAACAGTAGCAGAAAAGATCAGAGCCAAAAGGCTGGCCTTCAGGAAATATAAGGAAACACAGCAGGACGAAGATAGGGAGGCATACCAAACTACCCTAAGGGAAGCAGGAAAGGCAGTAAGGCAGGCAAAGTCCCAAACCTAAGAAACACTAGCACGAACAGTAAAAGAAGGCGACAAGACTTTCTATAGATACATTAGTGAAAGGAGAAAGTCCAGAGGGGTATTGCTCAGATCAAAGGGGATAAGGGGGAGTGTGTGGAGGAGGACCAAGGAAAAGCATCTATCCTAACTAGATACTTCTGCTCAGTATTTACTGAGCAGAAGGTAGGGCAGGGCCCACAGCTTAGCACCATGGATACAGGGGGGGAGGGGTTGTGCATGAGTCCCTTCACAAAAGAAAGGGTCCTACAAGAGCTCGCTAAGCTCAGGGTGGACAAGGCAATAGGACCTGATGGCATACATCCGAGGGTACTAAAGGAGCTAAGGATAGAACTAGCAGAGCCATTATCAGAATTGTTTAGTGAGTCCCTCAGCACAGGAGAGAGGTCCCAGAAGACTGGAGAAGGGCTCATGTGATCCTGCTCCACAAGAGTGGCAGCAGGGAGGAGGCAGGGAACTACAGACCAGTCAGTCTTACCTCAGTAGTGGGCAAGATTATGGAGGCACTCCTTACGGAAAGGATAGTTCAACACCTGGAATCCATAGGAGCACAGGATCCAAGACAGCATGGGTTTACAACAGAAAGGTCCTGTCAAACTAATCTCATAGATTTCTTTCACTGGGTAACCAGAGTGGTGGACCAAGGGGGAGCAGTTGATGTCACCTATCTTGACTTCAGAAAAGTTTTTGATACTGTTCCACATAGAAGATTGATTAATAAGCTGGGTAGGCTTGGGGTTGGTCAGAGGTTGGTCAACTGGGTGGCAAACTGGTTGGTGGGCAGAAAACAGAGTGTTGGTAGACGGTATATAGTCAGAAGAGATGCAAATCATAAGTGGGGTACCTCAAGAATCAGTCCTGGGGCCAGTCCTCTTCAATATCTTCATCAGTGACATAGCAGAAGGACTGGAGGGTAAGGTTTGCCTGTTTGCAGATGACACCAAGATCTGCAACAGAGTAGATGATCCAGATGGGGTGGGCAGAATAAGAAGAGATCTGGAAAAACTGGCAAAATGGTCTGAAAAGTGGCAACTAGGGTTTAACGCAAAGAAGTGCAAGATCATGCACATAGGGAAGAGAAACCCTGAAGCTACCTATTGGTTGGGAGGGGAGTTGCTGGCAAACACAAAGGAAGAAAGAGACTTGGGCATCATCATCATCACAAATGACCTGAAATCATCCAAGCAGACCACTAAAGCAGTAGGTAAGGCTAGAGGGATGTTGGGGTGTATTAGTGGGGGTATCACAAGTTGTAAGAGGGAGGTAATAATCCCTCTTTACAAGACACTGGTTAGGTCCCTTCTGGAGTACTGCATGCAGTACTGGAGGCTGCACCTGCACAAGGACATTAACAAAATGGAGGCAGTCCAGAGAAGGGCAACCATAATGGTGCAGGGACTGCATCAGAAAACATATGAGGACAGATTAATGGAGCTCAATATGTATACCCTAGAGCAAAGGAAGGAGAGCAGTGATATGATCGAAACATTCAAACATCTTAAGGGCATTAACAAGGTGAAAGAGTCTAACATGTTTCAATATAAGAAAAATAGCAAGACAAGAGGAAACAACATGAGATTAGAGGGAGGCTGATTAAGGGGTAATGTGAGGAAGCTCTTTTTCACAGTAAGGGTGGTGGATGCATGGAATGGCCTACCTAGGAAGTGGTGGATATAAAAACAGTGCAGGGCTTCAAACAGGCATGGGATAGGCATAAGGGAACAATACAGATGAGCGTGAATAGATATGCCATTGACAGAGCAAAGGCCTATGGCACATTCATAAGGTAGAAAAAAATGGGCAGACTGGATGGACCTTGCAGTTGTTATCTGCCGTCAGCTTCTATGTTTCTATGACACTATACCCATTTTCCTTTAAGCGACTTCCTACCTCCTCAAAATCTCTCTGGATATCTAGTTTGTGTCTTCTACTAATATCATTGGTACCAACATGCAACACCGTAATTGGGTTTTTAGCACCCTTCAACAGTCCATCCATATTATTTTTAGTATCCAGGATTTTCGTGCCAGAAAGAGAGGCCATCACGGTGTATTCTTTCCATCCCCAGCATATCACCGTGTCAGTATATTTTAGCATCTAATCACCCAGGATCACTACACACCTATTTATTTGTTTGTTCTCCCTCTCTGACTTCTCTAGTTTCTGGTGTGCTTGAGTGGGACTTATCAGTTATAATACTGTTGCTGTTCCCACCTCTCTCCATTGCTAACTCCAGTTAACTCCAGTAATTCCAGTGCTTGTTGACACCTTAAACTGGACTGTTTATGGTGGGTAGGGGGCTCGGGGGAGTCGGCCACCGGGACGTGCTGCTAGGAGGTGGGGCTTCTGAGATTTAAAAGCCTGCACTGCCCGAGAAGGCTTCAGACAGCTACAGCCAGCATACCTGTAACACCGGAGGACAGGAGGCAGCATTTTTCCCTGCACGCTTGAACACCAGAGCTGTCTCCTGCACCAGCACAACTCTGCCAGCTCCAGTAATTCCAGCACTTGTTGACACCTTAAACTGGACTGTATACCAGTGGGTAGGGGGCTCGGGGGAGCCTGCCACTGGGCTGCACTGCTAGAGTGTTGGGCTTATGAGATTAAAAAGCTCACGCTGCCTGCGAGCACGAGCGGAGCGCAAGTGGCACTCTGACAAGAAAAAGCCCAAGTAGCTGAAGCTTCTGTTTTTGGACATTAACTGTTTTACAAACAAGGTAGCATTCTACTGTTGAACATACTATAACCGGAAGTTACATTAGTATCTACTGAAATTGTAATTGGCTATAGTGTAGTTGTGTTTTATCTGTGGCAATCCATTTATAGTAATTTGCTGCTGTTTTTATAGCAACATATTGTTTTATACTGATTGTTATTTTCTAGAAAGCAAATTTTGTTTGAGGCAAATGAAATTGTAATAGATAGGGAAAACCATTTGTTTGGGGCTGTCATAATTGTAAGCTGTGAATAGTTATAGAGGTAACTAATACTGTAGAGCAGTGCCTATTTATTGGAAAAACAGATATTGTGAATATCTGGAGAAAAACAAACCGGTAATAGTTTTAAACTGATAGAGTGAGATCACAGCCTGTATAGGGATTTCTGTTTCCCATCTGCCTGCCTGTTTAACTTTAATTATGAAAATGAAGCTGATTAGCATTTTAGTAGTTGTTTGGGATTCTTGTCTTGTTTTGGCATGTCCTGGATATGTAAATATAAATGGGCGCATTTCTGATAAAATTTATGAAAAGCAAATTGGGGATACCTTGGCATTTTCGCCTAGCTTTTTGAGAAATACACTGCAGCAGACTCCACAGCTAATCGGTCAGCTTCAAATTTTTACTATGTGCAGTTAGCAGCTTTATCTTTAAATTTAAAAAGATTTGACAGTGTAACAAACTATAGGCAACATTTTAGTCTTATAATAAAAAAATTGCTTTTGCGGCAAGGTGGGCAGATGGGTAAACTAATAGTTTTAGTATTATTTAGTCTCCTATTATCAGGAGATATCCACTTAAACCCAGGACCAGGCCAAAAATAATCTTTTACAGCAGATATATTATGAAAGGTAGTAGAATTAGTTTTACTCACTGTAATGCCAGAAGTGTATACCCAAAATTTCATGCTATCCGGGAATGGGTTTTAGAGGTATCACTACGAAAGATTGAAACTCACAATACCAAGTGTCAGAAACCTGAGACTGATATCCCAAAACTCGAAATCCCGACAGTCGGTATTTTCCCGCGGGGGAGTTTGTTATATTAAATAAGGATAGTGCGGGGGAGGTGAAGCCCCCCGCATTGGGGGGTGTGTAGGGCAAAGCCACTCTAAAACCTCTGCCGCAGGCAATTACCAAGTGTCAGGATTCCAAGTTTCAGGATATCAGTCTCAGGATACTGACACTCAGTATTGTGCGTTTCAATCTTTCGTAGTAAATCCGTTTTAGAGTACTGTATAAGCTGGTTATATTAACAATAACTGAGACTCGGTTAAGCAAGAAAGTAACAGATGCTGATGTCTGTATCCCTGGTTACCAACTGTGGAGGCATGCTCATGCCAAAAGGGGAGGGGAGTTATGGCCTATGGAGGTTTAGCCCTGGAAATGAAAAGTATCTGCTGTGATATACACACATTGGATGTGGAAAGGGTAGGATTGGAAATAAAAGTCCCATATTGTAAGCCCATTATATTAATGGAATATTATCTTCCCCCAAAAGGGGATGATCAAAATGCTTTGGCCCTTAATAATTTTCTGTTTCCCTTTAGGAATAGTCATGATCTTGTTGTATTTGGAGACTTAAATGTGGATTGGGCAGCAGTACCCCCTACAGGTAAATTATTGGAACTATCACTAGGTTTAGGATTATCCCAATTGACTAAATCTCCCACTAGACTTAATTTAAAAGACCCTAGTCTTTCTACTATTTTAGATTTAATACTCACTTCAGCCCCAGATAACTACTCTTTACATGGTACACTGCTGGATGCTTTTAGTGATCACCGGGTTACTTTTTATATTAGACACAAGGACAAAAAATTTAGCTTACCCCAAGTTAAAACATACCGAACATTAAAAATACTTGATTATACTGCATTTATGGTAGATTTAGAAATGAGAAACTGGGATAGATTGGCATTAATTTCTGATGTGGATAGTGCCAGATGCTATTTCCAAAGTGAATTTCTATCTGTATGTAATGACCAAGCCCATATTAGTCATAAAAAAAGTTACAAATAATAATCCCCCTTGGTACACAACAGAACTGAGAAAATCCTGTAACGCAAGAGATATGCATGGAAGTGAGCAAAAGAAAATAAAAATGAGAGATCATATTAGGATAGATATTGTCATGTTCGAAATCTTTACACAAAAAAATAGGGAAGGCTAAGGCAGACTATTTTCTATCTAACTTTAGATCAGAAAATTCAAAAAACCCTAGAGATTTCTGGAATATGGTTAAAAAAATTGCAAGGTAACGCATCTTCTGAGCTACCCAGCTCCCTTTTGGAAGATGACGTCTCCCACCCAGTCATGGAGAAGGTGACCAACATGTTTAATGAAAATGTACATCAACATGGGATATTCTAAAGTTGGTAGCCCACACCCCCCTTTACGTGGAAACACCAAACTAATCAGAATGAACAAGACAAAATGATGCCCAACTTTTCTTTTAAAAATGTAACTACTAAACAGGTAATTAAGGAACTATTGAAATTAGACACTGAAAAGGCCCAAGGCACGGGTAGTATCCCTTCTTTTTTACTTAAATTGGCTGCACCCGTGGTAGCGCCTTTATTGGCAGATATCTTTAATTTTTCCATTTAATCTAGTTCCTACCCCTTAGCCTGGAAACAAGCAAGTGTAGTTCCAATTTTTAAGACTGGACCTAAATATGACATTGGAAATTGCAGGCCCATTTCTTTACTTTCTGTTACTTCTAAGATTTTTGAAAAAATGTAGTGCACCAATTAAGATGTCACCTAGAAGCCCAGAAACTGTACAATGTACACCAATCAGGTTTTAGGGTGAATAATAGTACTTCAACAGAACTGGTTAAAGTAGTGTCGGACATTCAGCTAGCCATGGACAAAGGCCTTGTGGTAGGGGCAGTATTCATAGATTTATCTAAAGCCTTCAACCTTCTGAACCATGATATGTTGATTAAGAAGTAAAGATCTATCGGCCTCAGTCAAGGGACTTTAAAATGCTTCCATGGCTGTCTGAATGACAGACAACTGCAAGTGACACTAAATAATACTGTTATTTTAGATCTAAGTTTCTGACCATTAAAACTGGGGTGCCTCAAGAGTCCATGTTAAGGCCCATGTTGTTTAAGATATATTTATTTGTTTAAATCTAGGATTATAAATACCTTTGAGCCAAGGCTCTTTTACAAAGTTTCCACGTCAGAAATGGTACATACATACAGTAAAGATAAGCAGAAGTGCAGCAATTTACATAAATCAAATACATAAGTCAGCAATCACAAAGATGCAACAACTAGGAGGAATAACAGGGGGTGGCCCAGAGAAGGCAGCAAGGGGAAAGGAGGGTGAGCGAGAGAAATGACGGGGACACACACACACACGGCGAGACTAGTGCAGCACAATGGCATTGTCAAAAGGACTGCAGGGAGAGGTGCTAGTGGATTGGACCAGTTAGAGGTGACAGTCACAGTAGCTGGAGGCAGCTAGAAGGAGGCGTAGTCTGGTTTTGAACATGCCCAGGGTGGAGGTAGGGGGGATGTCAGAACTAATGGCATTTATCCAGCTGGGAGCATGGTGAGCAAAAGAACGTTGGCCCTGTGTGGTGCGACAACGGGTAACCTGAAGTAGCTGATGTTCGGCCTCTCTGGTGTTGCATGGATTTAAACTGGGGCACAGGAGAGCTCAGACACCAGGGGGAGCAAGACCTAAGGTTATTTTTTCGTCATCAGGCAGGTCTGGTACTTTATGCGGTTGGCAAGTTGTATCCACCCCATTTGGGCATATAGGTCACAAGTATGCATGAGTCGATGGGCTCCAGTGATGAGCCGACAAGCCTTGTTTAAGGAGGTCACAATACATTTGAGAGCAGTAGCAGGTGCAGAGCCATAAATAATGAGGTCTGGTACTTTATGCGGTTGGCAAGTTGTATCCACCCCATTTGGGCATATAGGTCACAAGTATGCGTGAGTCGATGGGCTCCAGTGATGAGCTGACAAGCCTTGTTTAAGGAGGTCACAATACATTTGAGAGCAGTAGCAGGTGCAGAGCCATAAATAATGAGGCCGTAGTCAATGATGGAGACAACTGAGCTAAGAACAGCCGCCTTAAGGGCATCCGGGGTGAGGTGTTGTCTATTCCGGTAGAGTAAACCAATGTGTGAGTTAGCAGCTCTGGCAACGTTATCAATGTGTGCCCCATAGGATAGGTTAGGGTCAAGTTTGATTCCAAGGTGTTTAAAGGATGCCACCTGTTCCAGGGTAGTCCTGAGGCCTGTAAAAATGACCAAGGGGTGAGACCTATGCTTGTTTTGGGGGCTGCAGAACAGAATCAACTTGTTTTTTTTGTGGTTTAGAACCAGTTTGTGGTCAGCGAACCAATTCTCGACTGCAGTGAATCCTAGCTGTAAGTTGTGTTGAAGGGTTTGTAGATCTTTGTGAGAGGTGAGGAGCACAGTGTCATCAGTGTAGAGGATGATTTGTTCAGGGCAGGAAGGTGGAAGGGAGTTCAGAAAAAGGCTGAAAAGTAGAGGGCCCAGGATAGATCCTTGGGGGACCCCTGAGAGGACGGGTTTAGAGTTGGAGAGTAGACCAGAGATTTTTACTCTTTGAGAGCGATTTTCCAGGTAACTTTTGAACCAGGCAGTACAGTCATGGGAGAGACCTGCAAGTAGCAGCTGTTCCATTAACAGGCCGTGGTGAACTGTATCAAAGGCTTTGGTCAAGTCAATAAAAGCTGCCCCTGTTAGTTGGCCTTTGTCCAATGAGTTGTGGAGGGCTCCAGTAAATTCCAGGAGGGCAGTTGATGTGCTGTGACCTTGCCGGAACCCGTGTTGCTGAGGACACAAGATGCTATATTTGTCCAACTGATCAGTAAGCTGGTCTGCAACAATCTGCTCTAGGGCTTTGGAGAGGGGGGGCAGTATGGAGATTGGCCGGTAGCTGCCTTGGATAGACTTGTCTCCACTTTTATGTACTGGGGTGACAAAGGCTGATTTCCATAAGCTAGGGAACTGACTGACGCTGAGAGAGAGAGAGAGAGGTTGAAAATTCTTGTTAACTCTGGTCTTCGAGATAGCTTTTTTAATGTACTTATGGGCTTCACACACCTTGACTGCTTTGAAATGGAATGGCGGATGTTTGGAGGGGGAAGGGAGGGTGCTGGGAGTAGGGAAGTTGTTGTCCATAAAAAAGTTCTAAGGGAGAACACTACTGAGATCTGTGAAAGTTTCATTGAAAGTATTTGCAATGACCATAGGGTCAATGGTGGTAGTCCCATCAATATTGAGTAGAGAAGGGGTGGACTTGGGCTGCTTCCCAGTGATTTCTTTGATATTGTCCCAGAATGCCCGACCATTTCCCCAAGTATTAGTTAGGGTTTCCTTGAAGTAAGCACTTTTCTTCAGTTGAATAAGTTTAGTGCAGTTGTTTCAAGCCTGTTTGTAGGTTTCAATGTCTGGTTGAGTGCCTGTAGCTCTGGCTATTGCCCAGAGGTGGTCTCTAGATTTGAGCTGGGCCAGGAGCTCAGCAGAGAGCCAAGGATTGGATAGAGATTTAACTTTGCACTTTTTGACAGGGGCATAGGCATCACAGGCTGCATTGAAGGTGGAGATGAAATAACTAAGGACCGAGTCAACATCTGTCGCATTGAAGATGGGAGTCCAGTCTTGACGACTAAGGCAGGATTTTAGATGGACCAGCTTGCCACGAGGAAGAACTCGACTGGTAATGACTTTGGGGGCAGGTTTACTTGTTTGACCATTTGCAGATGACTGGGGAATGGTCACTGAGAGAGTCTGGGAGGACAGAGGTGTTAATGATATGGGTTGGGTGGCTGGTGAGTGCTCAGTCCAAGAGTGTACTAGTGCCTGATTTGTAGTTCATTCTAGTTGAAGAAGTAACCATCTGCGTAAGGTTGGCAGAGACTATAGCATCCTTATAAGGTCCTGTTTCAGGTGTGAGCCAGTTGATATTAAAATCCCTGAGGAGAAGGATCTCAGAGCCGGTAGGTAGGGTTCGGACAAAGTCCAGAACAGTATTGAGCCCTGTCCCTTGATCTTTTGGAGGGATGTAGACTGAGACGACTGTGAGCACTTTATTGTGGGCTCCAAGGAGTAATTTAATTGGGAGAAACAGTGCAGTGGAGACTGGGGGGATAGTCGGAATGGGATAGCTGGAGATGTATTCCTTGATGTAGACTGCACAGCCCCCACCTCTTTTGGTTCTCCAGTCAAGTCTAAAAATGTTGTAACCTTGCAGTGCAATGGCCTGATCAGGGATTTTAGGGGGTTAGCCAGGTTTTGACAACTGCAAGGATATCAGGGTTGTGCTGGTTGACAAAGATTTGTAGGGCATCAAGTCTGGGGAGAAGGCTGCATATGTTGAGGATAGTGAGGATGATGCCCCTCCTTAGCTTAGTATTTATGGTAGGACTTGAGGTGGGTGGGCCGGGGTTTGGGTGGACATTCCCAGACATCAGTAGGTAGAGGAGCAGGAGCTTCAGCGCAAGCTGTCATAGTTCAGTACAGGAGAGGTTTCGCCTCTGTTTCCTTGTAGCCTGGTTTCTGTATTTCAGTCGTATATCCCAGGGCAGTGTCTTGGCTAGGAGCAGTGCCAGGTTTGCAAAGCATCCCCAGTCGGTGGTTCCTCAGAGCAGCCATTCCAGGGTGGGGGGGGGCCCCAAGGGAACATAAGCAAGAGTGCCAAGGTGGTTGTATGAGAAGGTTAGGAAGAAGTTGGGGGGTAGAGTGGGGTAGCAGACACCTGGAAGATGGTAGAGGGGTGGAAGCAGAGCGAGAATGAAAAGAAATGGGAGGAGGAGGTGGTGGTGGTGGTGGAGGGGCATAGTTATAGGAGAAAGTACGAGGGGGGTAAAGTCAGTGTGGATGCAAGGGACAGACCAACAAAGTAAGCTGGGGAGGTGGGGTGAAGCAGTTGGCAAAGGCGATATGAGGAAAAAAGAAGCAGGGGAGGGTCAAAAGGCAGGTGGGTGGAGCAAGGGTCTACTTAATTAAGGTTGGGGGCGGGGGATGGGCAGATGGGCATAAAATTTCAGCAGTCAGCAATGAAAATGAATGGGCGCAGAGCCCAGACAGCACAACACCAGGATAGTCCAATCGGAGGGCAGAGACCCAAACCGGAGACCAATCAGGTGCCGGTGCGGTGAGCGGTCAACCTGTGGCAGCTTTTCCCAGCTTCTCCGGCCCAGGCTGATTTCCTACCCGGCACTTGTGGTTCTCAGCAGCGGCTAGCAGGTGGTGGTTAGGGTGGCGGCTTGAGGAGCCGTGGCCGCGCCTGCTGGAGACCCGGCGAGCCCGATCAGGGGCACGATCTAGAGGGGGGGAGACAGAACAGAAGGGTTAGATTTAAGGAGTAGGGAAAACAAAAGAGCAGTGACGCAGGTGCTTAAGCAAGGGGCGGGAGGATATCTCCGGAGATGGCAACGTGGGGGAGAGGGACAGACATTAGTTTCAGAGGCTTTGTGAGGAAGCAAGTAAGGGGGGGAATGACTGGCAAAAGACAAAAAAAGGGTCGGAAGACTTGCCCAGGCGCCAGTGAGGAATGAGGTGTTAGAGTGCAGAAACAGCCGGAGGGGGGGGAGTCGGAGGCAGGGGTCTGGAGCAGAGAGGCAGATTAGGTGGGAGAGAGGTGAGAGAGAAAGAAAAACACAGTTTCCCTGAGCGCAATAATTAAGCTCTAACAATCATTATAGTACAACTGTAAGATCATCAAGCAAATTAAATACTCAGGCATGGCAGGTACATAAACTAAGTTAACTGCAGAGGATAACAGAGCTAAAAACACAGAAAGAGCTGGTGCAGTTAGTGGCAGTGTAAAATAATTCAGTAATCAATATACAGAGAAGAAGCAGCAGTACAGTGAGGCCGATTTTAAAAGAAAAAATTTTGGCAGCCAGCAATGAAAATGAATGGGCGCAGAGCCCAGACAGCACAAAACCAGGATAGTCCAATCGGAGGACAGAGACCCAAACCGGAGACCAATCAGGTGTTGGTGCGATGAGCGATCAACCTATGGCAGTTTCTCCTGGCTTCTCCAGCCCAGTCTGATTTCTTACCCTGCACTTGTGGTTCTCAGCAGCGGCTAGCAGGTGGTGGTTGGGGCAGCGGCTTGAGGAGCCATGGCCGCACCTGCTGGAGACCCGGCAAGCCCGATCAGGGGCACGATCCAGCACTTATGGTTCTCGGCAGCGGCTAGCAGGTTGTGGTTAGGGTGGCGGCTTGAGCCGTGGCCGTGCCTGCTTGAGACCCGGCGAGCCCGATCAGGGGCACAATCCGGCACTTGTGGTTCTCGGCAGTGGCCAGCAGGTGGTGGTTGAAGCAGGCTGAGGAGCCATGGCCGTGCCTGCTGGAGACCCGGCGAGCCCGATCAGGGGCACGATCTGGCACTTGTGGTTCTCGGCAATGGCTAGCAGGTGGTGATTAGGGCAGCAACTTGAGGAGCCGTTGCCATGCCTGCTGGAGACCCAGCGAGCCCGATCAGGGGCATGATCTATATATACATGCAATATATATATATTAGAGGCAAAAAACTCCATTTAATGCATTAGTTAGGGTTGTTCCACAGCAGCAAAAGTGAGGAAATTCAGTGTTAGGGTTGAAAACCCCTTGACCTCCCACCCACCCCAACCGGCATTGGGGTACATTGGGGTCATCAGCCCTAACTCTCACCCCATCACATGTGTAAAGCAGCAGAAGTATAGGAGAATGGGGTGAGAGTTAGGACCGATGACCCCAATGCGCACCCCAATGCCGGTTGGGGGTGGTGGGGGTTCAAGGGGGTTTCAACCCAACACCGAATTCCTCACTTTGCTGCTGTGGAACAACCCTAACTAATGCATTAAATGGAGTTTTTGCCTCTAATTTCTTCTTTTGAGAATGATAACGAGAAATAGTGAATGTATGCAGAGCGGAGCGCATGGGGCTCTTTTGGGTCCCAGGCCCCGCTACGTAATGTCTTGTGGCATAGTAACAGGAACAGCAATGCAAACAGAAGCGCTAACAGTGGCACACATGGTAATGCAAGCACGAATGAGAACAGAAAGGGTAACGCACACGGTGGCGTAGATGGGAACGGACTGCCACGTGATGTGTTGTCACATAGTAACATGGTGCCTGCAAACGGAAATGTCAATGGGCATGGTGATACAAAGTGAAACAGAAAGAGAAACAGTACTGTAGACACAAATGGCAAAAAATAACAAAAACGCAAGCGCAAATGAAAACGCAAAGGATAACGCACATGGTGGCGTAGACGTCAACGGTAAGTGAAACGGGTACAGAACCGCAAGCGGAAAGGGCAACGGTAACAGTAATGTAAGCGCACAGGCTGGTTTTCCCCAAAAGCTGCATAGAGAAAGACAGTGAGTACAAAGAATGTATGCATAATAATGGGTATCGGAGCAGAAAATGAGGACTTGGAATACTAAATAGGTTATATCTCAGGAACCGTATGACATAAAAAAAAATGTAAAAGTCATGTGATTTACAACTGTCCTGGCTAGTTTTGTGGGGTTAAGCATTCTTCTGACGAAAAGTCCGTATCTCGCACCGTTTCCGAGATACGGGCCCTGAAAGGCGCGGCGAACGCCGTAATGTTATCCTATAGGAAAAAAAGAGAAGTTCGGAGTGCCATAACTTTGCCTCCCTGTAATATTTTTTCACCAAACCATGGAAAGGCACATCTGTGGCCTGTTGGCTGTCTTCCCTCCAAATTTCAGGAAAAAAGACCAAACCACTATTTTGCAGCAGGGTGCCAAAGGATTCCTGTAATGCATCGGGCGCCGTAATGTTATCCTATGGGAAAAACTGTCAACTTTGGAGTGATGTAACTTTGCCACCATGTAATATTTTTTCAGTGAAACACTGAAAGACACATCTGTGAGATGTCGTCAGCGTTCCCTCCAAATTTCAGCCCAAAACTCCCAACCATTCTTTTGCAGCGGAGTGCCAAAGAATTACTGTTATTTTGGGTATAGTGTCGCAAAGTAGTGTCGCAATTTGCTAAAGCTTTCACAAAAATTTGCGACACTTTCGTGAGTGCGAACACTACTTTGCGAAAGTACTTTTTCCAGAAATCTGAAAAACATATTTCTGGGGTGTTTTACCCCAAAATAAAGACATGGCTAGCATCCTCAGGGCCCGACTAGGTGAATACAAAAAGAATTAGGTTGCTAAAAGGTCTCAATTTTAAATGCCAAGCATTTTTCTGATCACTAACTGAAAACAAAATGGCGGATTTGCGACAGTAACAGGGCCATTTGCGACAGTAAAAAGTGCATTTGCGACACTGTCGAACTTTTTGTTAACTTTTCCCATTGACTTATAATGGGAAATTGTTTTTTGAAGGATTTTCAGACTATAACCGAGTGATTGCTTTTCGGATAAAATAATACTAATAAAACAAAATTAAAGGATTTCTGAAGCTGCTGACCCTCCTTGCAATTTACCTGTCGCTTCCATGATGTAATCCCCCTCCCATCCCTGGCATACTTCCCCCAATCCCGCCCTTACATAAGAATGAAAAAAAAAATCTAGACCACATGTTTTCAGTTTTATGGAATAATATTCCCTAGTAACACAATTTGGGTCTAAAAAGGCCTTACTGATATAAAAATAAAGATTTAAAGAGACCCGTTAATCACATCAAATATTCGTCTGTTTCTGCAGCTTAAGAAGGTGGGCATGTTATTTGAAATAAAATATCAACAACTGGGTTTTGCTCATTCAGAATTGAAATTCAAGTCTGTTCACTCTATAATTGGGGTGTCATACTCTGCAAATGTTTGCATAAAATAATGTTAAAAGTTATGTGTTCATTGACTGGCACAGAGTAAAGGGCAGGTCAGTACCTCTCCCCGATTTTGCATTACTCTGTAATTCCTAACTGCCATTTTTGCCACTGAAGAGTAAAGATTTGAATCATAAAACCGTACCAGACAATAGTTTTGCAGTCCAGTTCCCATCAGAAAGTACTTTAATCACTAAACCATTTGTTGCAACAGCTTCATCAGTTGATACCAGTGTGTGTTTTTTTTAAGATGTGTCCCTGATTTCGGTACTGTGTCATTGATTTTGCCTGATTTTGAGGCAAGGGTTGAGGGCATTAATAGGTCATGGAGTAGGGTAGGGTGAAACTGGGCAGACTAGATGGACCTATAGTATTTTGTATTTTTCTTAACCACGATATTTATGTTTTGTGGGGGTTTCAGATCCAGGTTCGGACAAGAACATTTTTTTTATTTGCAAACCTGTGTTGGTGAAGCAGCTGCTCTGTTTGTTTTCATTTGTTTTGTCCCACAGTTCGAGAGGAATGTTTCGATTCATCAACACAGGAAGGACCAAAGCAAAGTTGCACAAGACTTGGGATGCAATTAAAATGTCTGCGCTAGTCCTACTGTCATTTTCAAACCACAGTCCAGTCGCTACTAAAGTGGGCCCACACCAAGACATGGTCTAACCCAAGACTGCTCCACTTAACCCCACCAGGGCCCACTATCATGCCTCTGCTCTTTGTGATTCTGCTTAGCTATCACTTGTCTAAACCTGCACCACTGCTTTGCAAAGAATGTATGTAACCAATAAAATGAATACTCTGTACAGGTACACACCAATGTTTTGTAATGTCTGCACTACTCCACGGCAAAGGATGTCTGTAACTGCTTAGAACTGAAAATGACTTATCTAACTGCTTAGCTAACACTTAGTCTAATCACATCAAAGTATTATATTGTTTAATAATGTTTGTACATCTGCCAGTCCAACCAGTTATGTAAGGTTGTCTTTGCTGTACTATTGTCATGTCTGTATTTGTCATCCGACTGGGAGCCTTTGGTAATAAGTCTATGACTCAAAGGATTGCAATTCCGATATTCTAATAAATAAATAAATAAAATATGCAACAGAAACTTTTTGAGAAGAAATTAGAAGCGCCCCTCCCCCAAACAAACACAAACACACACACACACGTATATTCACAAATACTAGTGGAACATTTGTAACAGTGCTTCTCAGTGCTGCCATGTCTCAGTTTCTTGCTACTATTATACCACTTCGGAATGCTTCCCCCTTTCCTTCAAAATTCCCAGAGCCTCACAGTTGCTCCCTTGCACTGGCCTGAGATTTTCGGGGGGGGGGCAGGGAGAGACGGAGAGAGAGACAGCATTGTAGTGTGTGCATATGTCTCATTAATAGTTTGATATATAAATGTTGTCAAAATATGTATGTATTGTCATGCCAATAAAGTTATTTGAAGGGGGGGGGAGGGAGAGAGAGAGAGAAAGATAGGGAGAGAACAAGAGAGATGGGAGTCCCAGTTTCGCTCTCCTGTACTTATTTATCCAGGATAGACCCATGAAGATTAAACACCTCATTTACAAGGGTGTCCAGTCGATGGGAGAAGACATGCTTGGAAAAACAAGTCAAGTTCAGGATTTTAATTTCACATTCAGTATGTCTGAGGTTAGCTCCTCTTCAGAAGGTGTGGACACAAGTACACTCGAGATTTGAAATAAAAATACCTAAACACTACATAAACCACTATACTAGCGAAGAATTGGAAGAAGGACTGGCAGGAATTAAGATACATAAATTGATCCAATGTGTGGTTATACGTACAGAGACTGGGCCTCCTGGTGCAGGGCAAGGTGGCCTGCCGTGTCTGCAGGCTGTGGAGCATGGTGCTTTCAAATGTCCTGGCTCCAGGCTGAGGGCATCTCTGCAGGGCTCACATGAGGGTAGGGGCTGGGATAGGGGCACTGACGGAGCGCACCAGGGCATTGCCATACTGTTCCCTGCCAGCGCTGCTGCCACTACTGAGCATCAGCGGGCTCTGGTACCCACCGTCCCACCCTGGGCTGCCACTCACCGGGGGGCTGGGGCAATAGGAGAATCCCGAAGAGGGAGCATGGCTGCCACCACTGCCACTGGGGTTAAAGTCCAAGCCTTCACCACCTGGCTGTCCCCATCCCGGATGGCTGCCCAAGGGGTGGCTCTGGTGAGCAGACTCACAGCTCTGGAGGTAGAGGAGGGCCTGCAGCATGGAGGGTACCCAGGTAGTGGGCACGTAGACAGGGGAGCTGACCGAGGGGTGCATGAAGCTGCTGGAGTCATGGGAGTAGGCTGTTTGGGCATGGTTTGGTGCTAAGGCCAAGCTCTGATACATTGTTGGCTGTAGTTTTGTATCCAATTGCGTTCTATACTCCTGCTGTAGTGCTTCCTGTAGCCCCTAGTATATACTGGCAGAACAGGGTTTTGTAACTTGGCAGTCCTCTGCCTTCCTTCCTGGTCTCTCCTGTCTCCAATTCCAGTTGCAATTAAAAAGCTGGCTTTCAGTTTCCTCTTAGGCGAGGGCTTTGCAAAGTCTATCACCTGCGGCCTCCTAAAAACAAAAGGGAAAGATAAAGTAATTATACAACTGGCTGTAGATATGCAACTCGATACGCAAAATAATGGATAGTCTCCAGGATTCTAAGGTGTTTAATGTTTAAACGCATTAGGTAACGATATTTTAACCAGAAATTTGCTGCGCTTATAAAGCCATACTACGTCCCTCTGTAAAACGTAACTGAATTTTATAGTTTTAACCTTTTGTATATGGGTGTCAGGATACAGATAAGAGTTTGCAGTTGATCCTTGAGGTGCTAAATGGAAATAATTGTTTAAAGTTTAAAATTCAGAATAATGTTATATGGGATTTTTTACACGTTTGACCCCACCCCTTATTAAAATGAAAGTAGTGGCTGGGGTGCTAGATGTGGAGTATTACTTTAATTTTTAAAGCACCCCTCCCTCCTCATACTGTGGGAAAGAAAGTTCAGAGCCAGTGACTCCTAATTAGCTAGTTCTTTCCTACTTCAAACTCAGATAAAATCACAGAGATGCCCAGTACACAGGCTACCAGTACGCTGAAATGCTACACATGTTAAACGTTTGCTACCGAAATAAGGAACGTGATTTTTAAAAATAATCTCTTACAGTAACAGGAGAAGACAGATTTCGGCCACTTCCTGATATCATGCCAGGCTTATAGCACCCCCACCCCGCACCCCTCATGTCACATACCGGTCGATGGTTCATACCACATTTCAGCTGAAGTTTTTTTTTCTTCACAGATCATAGCAGTGTTTATAGGATTATTATCGATAACTACCCTTCAAAATTAATCCCACCATCCCAGCTGAAGCTCCCTCCCTCTTAGCTGCATTATCTGTGAGATAAGGGCAGCTGGCAGATAAATCCCTTTTGAAAGTTGACAAACAGAAATACATAAGAATGGACTTACAGCAAAACGGCAAGACTGGCAGTGCAAGCTACAGCGACAAGGACGAAGGAAGAGACCGACTCTGAACACAGAGGATCTCACTCTCCGGGTTAACTCCTCCAGCGGTGCTGCTTGTTGGAGGTGTTTTTTTTTTTTTCTCTGCTTCCTCTACTTTTCTTCTTCGGTGGAGTACCTGTCTGGTGGAGTTTTAGGCCGATCCTACTATTCTGGATTATGATTTAGGCTCTTTGCTCTGTTAATCTCTGCATCCAGTGATTCCTTGGCTCTGCCTCCGGCTCTTTACTGCTGTCGAGTTTGTGACCGGCACCACATGACCTCTGCAGTGCAGCTCAGGGGCGTTGCAGCCCACAGCTTTGTAGTGTGTGTGTGTGTGTGTGTGTGTGTGTGTGTGTGTGTGTGTGTTATTGTTGGCAACCTTGAAGAATCCCAAATCAGGACATTTTACAACTTTACTTGAACAATATGTAAACATGACCAATACAGCATATTGCTTTTCTTTAAATAATCAAAACTAAACTGGTTGTTTTACTCTTTTTGCGTGCTTATATTCATTTTCATTTCCTTCATTAGCAGTAGTAATTTTACTTAAGTGCCCAATCCCAGAGGGTCTGTGTGTTGCATATATTCTAATTACTTCATACATCTTTAAGCCTCTACCTCTACGCAAATCTATAAAATTAATTCTGAAGTGTTTTATTCAAGGTATGTAAATGAGTGGTGTGCAGAAATTAATATTAGTGTTCTCAAGTACAGTCTTCTTTGCTACCATTTTGTGAAGTGGGACAACTGTGGCCTTCCTCCAGTCCTTTGGTACCTCTCCATGTTCCAGTGATAGGTTGAATAGCCTGGTCAGGGAAGCTGCCAGTTCCTTCTTTAGCTCTCTCAGTAATCTTGGATGAACATCATCCGGTCCCATAGCCTTGTTTATCTTGAGCTTTTCTAGTTCCTTCAGGACTCTTTCTTCTGTAAAAGGTTGCATAACAATTCTGCTGCTGCTTGTACTTTTTTCTGGCATGGGTAGTCTGCTCCCTTCCCCTTCTTTAGTGAAAACCAAGCAAAAACATCTGTTGAGGATTTTGTCTTTTTATCATCCTCCACATGCCCGCCAGCTTCCCTTGTACATCTGACTATGTCTCCACTCTTCTTCCTTTTATCGCTGACATATTTGAAGAAGGTTTTGTCTCCTTTTGCCCTTCTGGCTATCCTCTCCTCAGTTGCTTCTTTGGCCTCTCTGATTAGCTTTGCCTGCTTCCTTTGTTTTTTTTTTGCAATTAACTTTATTTTAGCTTAACACAAACGTAATCCAACATTATCATGAGTAGTCATACAGCAGAAACAATACATACATAAAAATATAAAATAAGGAAAATTAGCTAAACCAACATAAGAAAACAATACAAAGCACCCCACCCCAACCCTTACTGCACAGATACCCTACTGACCCTATATAAAATAACAGCCTAAATATGAGTCATAATAGTTCTATGCTGTAAATTTGAAATACCATTACAGGAGGAAAGGATGGAGACATGGCAAAAATCCAAAATTAATAACCAAGTAAAGACAATGTTATAGAGGGGAGGAGGGAGACACATCAGAAGAAATATTGCCGGAGAATACTAAACATATCATAGGAAAGGGATAGAAGTTAAAAACCAGTGAGAAAATAAGTCAGGACGATTAACCTATCCTGGGGGTAAAGTTTATCTAATAGGATGTAGTTACCCCGGGGGCCTTCTGTAAAAGACCGATGGGAGCGTAAGGAAAATGAGCAGTTGAGCTTAGCCTTAATATCCAAATTTACTTCTAAGGCTTGACAAAAAGCCACCCCAGCACTTATGAAACTTCTCACTAGTTTGAAAAAACCAGGTTACACATCTCTCCGCATTTAGAGCATGAAGAAACTCATCCCGCCATTCCTTAAATGAAAGTTCCCATTTATTCTGCCAATGCCGAAGTATTAACAGTTTAGTAACCATAGCAACCATGGCTACATGTGCCTTTTGTACAAGGGTAGGGATCTGGGCGTACATCCCTAACAGACACGTATCTTCATTAAAAAAAGCTGAGATATTGAAATAAGGAGCCACCCACTGCCTGACCGAGTTCCATAGCTTAACAATTTTGGGGCATGCCCAGAGCTTATGATGTAAAGTAGTGAGTTCACACCCACAATCTCCACACTCAGGCGAAGGTAATTTATGGATCCAAAATAACTTGAGGGCGTAAAATATAAATTATGTAGAATGTTAAATTGATATTCTTAGAGCGATCCTGTTTAATAAGGAATAAATTTCAATCCAAATCCTTTCCCAGGTTTAACTGTCCAGCCTTTATTATAATTGTTTTCCCAATAGTAGGCTATAGGGGTGCACTTGGACGTCACACAAGACAGGATTGTCTTATACAGCTAGTTATTGCTTTCCGTCCTTGCCTACTTCCCACAGGCTTTCTAGCATGGCTGCAGCTCCCCTCAGACCATGGAGGCTTCCCCAAAAAAAGATGTATACATTGGCGAATCTGGTACAACCGAAACAGACCTTTGTGAGCTACCCCAAGTTTTGAAGCCAATGCAGAAATAGGCAAAAGGGAATCACCCAAAACAAAGCTTGCTAGACGTAGTTTGGTAGAATGCTTGCCTGGAAAGGTGCCTAATTGGAAGTTTGCCTATCTGTAGGTTTGGGTTATTCAGAAGAGGTTGCCTCAGGTCTCTTAAGTTAGATTTTTGGAGTAAGGAACAAAGTTGCTGTAAAGCCCATCATGTCCCTGCCTAACGGGGAACTCCTCATCTCCAATGGGATCTTGGACCATGGAGTATATAACAGGACCTCTAGGTCCAGCTTGTGAAAGTTTGCCAGCAACTGGTCCAAAACCAGCCAAGAAGGAGAACCCGGTACAGACTCCGACGTACATAACCAGAACAGAAATCGATTAGCATGAATAGCTAGATAGTAAACATAAAAATCGGATAATTGGAGTCTCCCCAGCACCTTAGAGCGGGTAAGCTTTGACACGCTCAATGTGGGGCTTTGCCCATCCAGAAAAATCAGGAGCAGATTCTACAAAGGGGCTAAAGAAAGACTTGGACAGATAGATATTAAGATTATGTAAGTATAGAAAATCTGGGTAAAATTACCATTTTAAGAGTGTTAGCCCAGCCCCAGAAAGACAGTGGTAGCTTATTCCATCTCTCCAGGTTTTCCTTAATAGTTTTTAATAATGGGGTTAAATTGAGGTCTGTGAGCTTAGTAAAGTCTCTAGATATTTTAATGCTGAGATATACTAAATAGTCATTTTCCCACTGTAAACCCAAGGAAGAACACCAATCCTTCAACAAGAAAGGAGATAACGAATACACTATAGTTTTTTTTCTGTTGAGCTTATAGCCTGAAAACAGACTAACGTAGGAAATAGTTTGTAAGACACGAGGGAGAGATTCCCTACTATTCTCTATATGAATGAATAAATCATCAGCAAAAAGGGATAATTTGCATTCAAGACGCTCCAAGTGAATACCCCGTATTGCCTTGTCTAGATTGAGAACTCTAGCTAAAGGCTCTATACACAAATTAAATAGAAACGGAGAGAGGGGGCAGCCCTGACGGGTGCCACGACTTAGGGGAAATGCATTCGATGTAAGGTTGTTACATTGAATTCTAGCTGACGGACAGGAGTATAGGATACGAATCTGGTTAATAAAGTGTGGAAAACCGAACTTCTGCAAAACCGCGAACATGTAATGCCACTCCACTCTATTGAAGGCTTTTTCTGCATCCAGGGACACCAGAGTTCAGGAGCCCTGGACACAGAAATTAGGTAAAATATCTTTCTAAAATGATCCGCTGAGGAACGTCCTGCAATGAACCCTGCCTGCTCAGGACTTAGCAGACCCTCCCACAGGCCTGCTTCCTTTTGTTTCTCCTTGTATGCTTCCATGTTCTTTTCACAACCCATCTCCTTGTATTTTTTGAAGGCAGTTCACTTCTCCCTGATCTTGGTGGCCAAGTACTTTGAAAACCAGAGGGGTTTCCTTCTTTTCTTTGCTTTGCTGGCTTTTCATTTACACTGGCTACAGACATCCAGTAAAGCTTTTTTGATAATGGCCTAGTACTCATCTACTCCCCAACTGAGTTAATTGACTAGACTCTACATGAGCTCCTTTTTCATTCTGGTGAAATCTGCTTGCCTTAAGTCCAGTATTTTAGTTTTGTAGTATCTGGCTTCTTTTTCTGTTTTATTTGGAACTATACCATGTGGTATCACTGGACCCCAGGTGGTCTTCAGCTTCTACTCCAGAGATGTTATCACCATTGGTGAGTAACAGGTCAAGGAGAGGCATCCCCTAGTGGGTTCCTTCAGGAGTTGCTTCAGATCCGAGAGATGTAGAGTCTCAAGGAAGTCTTTGCTCAGGAAGAGGCTGCTGTATGGGTG
This sequence comes from Neoceratodus forsteri, assembly GCA_016271365.2. Lineage (NCBI taxonomy): Eukaryota > Metazoa > Chordata > Ceratodontiformes > Ceratodontidae > Neoceratodus > Neoceratodus forsteri. The sequence goes on from CM028131.1 coordinate 1,115,951,254, forward strand.
CTACAATTAATATTGGGTAAATTAAACTCACTGACCACTACCATTTCCCTTTTAGCACTCATTTTGTGTACGTTTCTATGATCTCTTGTCCCCTTTGTCCCAGTCGCGGGTCTGTACACCACCCCACCTGAGTGGCCGCCTCTACTGGGTCCCAGTGTAACACAAAGTGTTTCGCTTCAGAGTGTCATGGGTCCTTGTAGCTTTTATCCTTCCTTTACATATATTGCAACCTACCCCTTTTGCCAGATCTGTCTTTTCAAAAGGCAGTATCCTGGAATAGTTACTTCCCAGTCATGTTGTTCTCGTTGAGCCAGGTCTCTGTAATGGAGACCCAGTCAGGATCTGCCTCTGTGATAATAGTCTTGAGGTCAGCTATTTTATTTGCTAGACTTTGTGCTTTCATACATTGCTTTCCAAGTTTGACTAGCCCCTTTTTTCAAGTTCAGCCCATCATTAGATCCTGTTTTTCCATTTTCCCCATAGCTCCTCCTTACTGGATGACTCCTTTATTCTTTGATTATTGCCCCAAGTTGGGAGAGTTTTTGGAGAGAGGCAGCAGTTACTTTTATTGCTGACACCCTCTCCCCATAGCTTAGTTTAAACTCTCCACTGAGACATCAGACTTTTGATCCAGTGCCTGTACACCCTCCGTAGTGAGGTGCAAGCCATATTTGAAGAGACCTCTGTCCCAAAAGTCCCTCTAGTTTCCAATGAAGAGGTGCCCTTTCTCTAGCACCAGTTTTGCCGCCATGCATTCAGCTCTTCTATTTCATCCTTATGTATTTGTTGTGTACTGCCCCCTCTCTTCCATTATGGGAGGACCTCTGAGAATGCAATGATTGGCAAGTGTGTGGTTAATCTATCCCCCAGTTGAGATAGGTGCATTTTTGTCTCTTCAACTGTTTGTTCTGCCAGATCATTACTACCTAGGTGGATGAAAATGCCTGCAGTTTCCTCTCTTGTGTATTAGCCTGACTATTCAGTCAGAATCTCTTTTGCCAAGGCTCCTGGAAGACACTTCACTGCCACACTAGTTTCAGGGGAGGATAGTGTGATTCCACCCTTGGATCATGGAATCACCTACAATGAGAATTTTTCATTTTCACGTGCTGCTTGTTAACTTTGGTGTATCACCAATGCATTTATTTGAAGGGGGATTCAATTGATGGTTATTTGGGATGGCCATGCTCCATTTTTCTGTTGTATGGGCTAAAGGTGTAAATCGGTTAATCATCTGGATGGGTGTGTCCTGGTTTTAAGGCTGCGGTTGTGTGTTGAGGAACCTGCCCCTGCCCCTTTTTATCATCTGCCATTCTCCTGTACCAGGGGACTCCACAGCATGGGGTGTTACCCTGGTGGAGATGGTATGGCAAATGAGGGTCAATGGGCATGCAGTTCTCCAGCAGGTGTTGAAGATGTGCTATATGGTTCCAGGCCTCCTGAGCTGGGTTTTAGTTGTTCTATAGTTTGGCATGTGGGACAATTCCCTAGTGACTATATGCATGCCCTGTGAAGGATGCCCCACACCACTGGCAGTTGACTATGTCCATAGTCATCAAGAGTGTGGACGAAAAGAAAGATTTTGGCCATGAGCATGGGGGATGATGATTAGTACGTAAGTGTGGACAAAAGGAAGCATTTGGGTGCTGAGCAATGGAGGAGTATATCGAATCAAAAATACAGTTTCTTTTGTTAGACTAAATTTCTCCTCCTCCTAGTGTGAGGCAGGAATTTGGTTGAAGTAGTACGGATGGAAGACAAAGGACATAAAAAAAGGAAGGCCATAGCTGAAGGCTGAAGTGGTGCAGACAAAAGAAAAAGCTGTAGCTGAAGGTTTTTTCTCTAGATCATGTCCTCCTGGTCCCAGTCCCTTGCTGGAGGTAGGCTGTAGAGTTGTGGACAAAAGAGAGAAAGGTGGGTTTAGCAGAAGAAAGGACAACAGGGAAGAAATAAATAAATTTTGTTTTCTTTTTAGTTTTAGGCAGGAAGTAAGGTATAGGTGTGGAAGCTCTATAAAGACAGATGACTCAGGGAAGGGTGGGATTAGGGGAGGGTGGGTGGGTAGACCTTTGTGTCCCTAAGAGTGAAAACAATCAGTCACATCAGCTAGTAATCAGAAAAGAAAAAATAAAACAAAAGCGGATTTGAGTGAATGCTGTTGGAAATGTGAGAAAGAGACTGCAAAACCAAGTAACCTGACCTTTTATATCTTCTTTCTGTTGGAAGGGACTAAGCCTTTGTCAGCTCCACCCCCACAGTTACACTCCCAATCCCCAGGAAGAGCTATGGAAGAAAAACAATTAGCTCCTTCAATGTGAGAAAGAGACTGCAAAACCTGTAAGCCCAAAACAAAACCTGTAAGCACAACCTGTAAGCACAAAACAAAATAATAGCCAAACAGTAACTATGCTTAGCCTAAAGAGAGATCAAACTGTAAAACCTGTAAGGCAAGGCAAGGCAATTTTATGTATAGGACGCCCAATGCTGGAGGCTCTGGGTGCTGAACACAAATGAAGGCACACAGCAATAAATTAAAACATAATAAAACTTCATTAAAACATAACAATATTAAAATTCAGTAAAATAGAGGTTTCAAATTGTGTAAGCACAAAACAAAACAATAACAAAACCTGTAAGCACAACCTGTAAGCACAAAACAAAATAGTAACAAGACAAGCCTTAATGTTTCTCCTTGCTCTGTTAATGTTGCTCCTTGCTCTGTCCTTTCAAGCAAACTTAGAAGACAAAAAGCTCAGGTAAAGCTAGGTGCTTTTTGTCAGCAAACTTTAGTCTTCCCTCCCCAAAGGAGGAGAGCTGTCCAGTGGGACACTTACTGCTCCTTCGTTTGGCTGCCCCCCCTGCAATCTGAGCCCATTCCCAAGCCTGGATCACCAGAGTAGTGTGAGGACAACTTACTGCTGTGCTACCTGGCTGACCTAAGAGGAGATGGATGATAATTTTGCAAAGTCTGAAGACAACTGCACAGTGCAACATAGCTGTGAGAAGGGCAAATAGGATGTTGTGTGCATGGAGGGGTGAGCAGCTGTATAAGAGAATTTCTTTTATCACACTATAGGCCTTTAGTTCACCCTCACCTGGAATACTATGTTTCAGTTTGATGACCACATTGGAGGAAGGGCAGAGAAAGGGTGGAAATGGTACAGAGGAGAGTAACCAAGATGTTCCAGGGACAGCAAGAAAATACTTATGAGGAGAGGGTGAAGGACCTAAACATGCACAAGCTGGAGACAAGAAGGTGGTGGGGGGACATGATGGAGACCTACAAATACCTTGATAGGGTAATCACCCTTCCCCATGAGGCAGCCTACCAGGGGGCAGAATCCAGCGCTGGTGGTGCTAGGACCAGGGGAGCCAGGAACCTGGTCATCATTTAGCTGGTACATGGGATTTAATCTCTGGTTTTCTGCCCTGTCCTCCCTCCTTTCCTGGCACTGCTATAGCCTGCTGATGGCCTTGGATGCATGCAGCAATGTCCTGTGGAGAGAGACAATTCCCCTGCTGCTTCACAGGAGTTGCTGCAGAACTGGATGCCTGATACCTTCCATCCCAGTTGCAGCCCACTGCTAAGTAGCAGCTGCTGTGATCTGGCCTGCCTTCTGAAGTGTCCACTCGAGGCTGCTGTCAAACCCAAGTCACCTCCACAGCATTGTGATGCACTGTCACTACAAGATTAGGGTGGCCCACAGCTTGTTTTTTAGTGGAATTTTTGCTATACTTGTGCTGAAAGTTTCAATGACTTGTTTTTCCAAGTTTACTTTGTATTTGGTTTAGCCCTGTGTGTTTCATGGTATGTCCTCCTAATATTAGTTAAGGTTTATTTCACTGGGATAATGCATTAGTTGGAGCCAACAGAAACTAGGTCTTCACAGAGAATTTTCCGTAGATTGGGGTCAGCCATCTTATGCTTGCTGGGCTTACCCTCCTGTTACTCTGCCTATATAAGATGGTTTCCTGTCTCACCTTCACCTTCTGTTTTCCTTTGTCAACACACACATCAAAGGCTGTATTTTCTAAGGGCCAAAGAAGGCTCAGGGATTAAGTCCGATGCCACAAACCACAGGTGTGAAGAAAAAAGCTCCATGCTGGTGGACATGCAGTTTTTAGCCAGTGATGCGCACAGGCATCAGGTGCAGCTGTGGGGGCTCCTGATAGCCAGTGTCAGGGTGTACCATTATCCCTATGGCACTCTGCGTGAAATACACTGGAGTTAGCCATGTGGGATGTGCAGGAGTGCTTTCCCAGAAGTGGAGTGGTCAGACTGTGGGGCTACAGTGGATTCCACTTAAGTGCACATTGGATAAGTGTACATTCCTGATAAGTGCACACTTTTCCAGTTTCTCAATTTTTACTATTCACATAGTACACAAAGTATCTGTTAAGTGCACACTGAATAAGTGCACATTTCGGCTAAAGGCACAGTTTCACAGTTCGCCAACACATCTCTCCCTAGGTAGTTAGCACCTTTTAAGTGCACAGGTGATTTTAAGCAGTTGTGAAGCAATATTTAACATCCTGTGTCACTCAGTTGGCACTGAAAAGTTGCAAACAGGCTAAGATCATTTCCTTTTTTGGGTCCACAAGCAATACAGATAATGCAGACAGATGATCGGCTTTGATATTTTTTAATAGCATTGTGCTTCATTAAGGTATTTGCCAATGCTGCACAGCAGCACATTTTTAACATTTTTAACATTTTAAGTATATTGATATCATAAATGAATGTGGAATGCCATTAGTGTCAGGTCTCAGTTATTTTTTTATGTTGCATTGTAAACATAGAAGTTCTGATAAATGCACATTCCACTTAAATGCATATTTTCTTGCTGCAGAATGGGTGTGCATTTAAGCAGATTCCACTGTAGTAGCACCTGCAGAATGCGCTTTGTTCCTGTGTGTTCTGCAGGGGATGCTACACCTGGTACCACCAGGCATAGCACTGTGACACAGCTGCACATGAAAATGAGTGCAAGCTGTTGTAAATTGCAGAGCCAGTCACAAAATGGCTCTGTGTACAAAATACCACGCATGTGGAAAAACTTGTGGGTGCTCAAGGGAAGCCCTCTTTTGCACTGTTTTTGCCACCCATGCCTGGATTTTGAATTCTTTGAAAATCCATCCCCAGTTCTCTGTCAGGTGTTCTCTCTGGATTTTCACCTGTTTTATTTTTTTATTTTTCCATTTTTCTGGTGGGACTTTCTTTCCCACCTGTTTGCCTTTCACAAACCTTTAGTTTCCTTAGTAAGCATTCTAAGTCTGTTCTATGTTCATTTCCCTCATCTACTCTGCAGTATGAGGCCTACAGGTACACGTTTTGTGGTAGTCCTCCCTCTCCAAGACAGCTACTCTGCTTGGTTGTTATACAGTGTTCATTTTTGTTGCAACGCTTATTTTTTCTCTTTAAACAAGAACAACTTTGTTTGGGAACCAGACCTGTTTTTTGTTCTTTTGTAGGCACAGCTGTCATTGCAGTTTGAAACCTGTGCCTGAGCAGCACATGGATAATTGCTTCAGGTCTGCTTCCCCAGCCTGGCATAATAAAGAAAGGTGAGCTACAGTGCAGCTTACTATTCGTTCCAGCTGTAGCTGGTTAAGGTGGTTCAACCAGGCTTGGATCACACCCAGACTATGTCTGCCTTTTGCTAATAAGGTAGACTTATTTTTTTGTCAAAGCCTGTTTCTTTTCCTTTTTTTCTCATTTAAACAGAACTATGTGCTGCCTATTTTAGTAGCATGACTTGCTCTGGCATTCTGAGTGCTGTCCCCCCTCCCGTGTGCTGCAGTGGACTTTCTTGGTTTTCTTTGTCAGGCTTTTTTTTTTTTACCCTCTACTTGCAGCTTCCTAAAAGTCTGCTCTGCTCTCCCTATTCTTTTCTGCTGGCATGCTGGAGTTTGTAAGAACTCTAATTTGGTCAGGTGGTGGGCCCATCTGTTCCTTGTAGTATGTCACTTTGAAAGTTTGCAGCTGTAGAGGTGAGTTGGACTATCCTGGACTTTTAGCAAGGCATTTGACACAGTCCCACACAAAAGATTAATAGTCAAATTAACCAGCCTGGGAGTGGGTCCCATGGTGGTAGCCTGGGTGAAACATTGGCTGGACAACAGGACACAGAAGGTAATTGTAAATGGAGTCCACTCTGAAGAAAGAGGGGTTACTAGTGGGGTACCACAGGGTTCAGTACTGGGTCCAGTCCTTTTTAATGTCTTAAAGTGACATTGCAGAGGGACTGGAAGGAAAAGTATGCCTCTTTGCAGATGACACAAAGATCTGCAATGCAACAGGGTTGATACAAAAGGAAGCGTGGAAAGGATAAGAAGGGACTTGGCAAGGTTGGAGGAATGGTCTGAAGTATGGCAGCTAGGATTCAATGCAAAGAAGTGCAAAATAATGCACCTGGGAAACAAAACCCAGGAGAAGATTACACAATGGGCGGTGGGGAGATAGTAACAACAACAAAAAAAGAAAGAGACCTGGGGGTAATCATATCAGATGACCTTAAGGTTAACAAGCAATGTGAGAAGGCAGTAGGGAGGGCTGGGGATATACTGGAATACATAGGGAGAGGCTTCACCAGCAGAAAACAGGAAGTTGTTATCCTTCTGTACAGACAGTTGGTGAGACCCCATCTGGAGTACTGTGTCCAGTTTTGGAGACCCCATCTCCGCAAGGACATAGACAGGATAGAGGTAGTCCAGAGAAGGGCAACTAAAATGGTGCAGGGTCTGCAAGAGAAGCCATATGAGGAGAGACTAAAGGAGCTTAATATGTATACCCTTGAGAAAAGGAGGGGGGGGGACATGATAGAAACTTTTAAGTACCTCAGTGGAATCAACAAAGTCCAAGAGGGTAGCATCTTTCAGAAAAAGAGACGTGCAAGAACAAGAGGACACAATTTAAAGATGGGGGGAGCAGTTCAGGAGCAATGTGAGGAAGTATTTTTTCACAGAGAGGGTAGTGGATGCATGGAACAGCCTTCCTGAGGAGGTTGTGGGGTCTAAAACTGTGGGAGAATTCAAAAATGCATGGGACAGACATAAGGCAACTCTTGTGGGGGTAAGAAGAAATAGGCTGTTGGTTAACTAGGATCTGCAGCTTATCCTGTAGGTAGGGAAATGGGCAGACTAGGTGGGCTAAGTGCTCCTTATCTGCCATCAAAGTCTACGTTTCTACATTTCTGGGCTGCTGCGGCAACCATGAGAAGTTTTGGGAAAAAGTCAACCTGTTGCTCCTCCCTCTCCCGTGTCCTGCAGCGGTATCACCACTGTTGTAGGGGAATGTCTCCCCATTCAGGGTGCTATAGTACTTGTGCTGTTGACAGGGATTCAGTTAACTTAAGTTTTGGAGTATTTCACTTCCAAAAATAAGGCAAAAACTTCTAAAATAAAGGGGGAGGAAGTCAATGACTTCTAAATGCAAAACTAAAAATTGAATGACTTCCAAAATTGCAGACATGGATGTCAAGAAATGATGGCTTTTTTTCTGAAAGAAATTGTATTTTACCACTAATATTTATATTACCATCCATAAATTGGTCCTTCCTAGAATATTGACCTCCAAAATGGGGATTCTGGGAAGTATTTTGACTTCCAAAAAGATTAGAATGACTTCCTGATTTTGACTCATGGAAGTTTTAGACTTCCACTAAAATAAATTAACTGAATCCCTGGCTATTGATCTCCAACCTTTTTAGCATCTACTCCTCTGGGGTGTGTGGCTTGAGCAACTAGTGTGTAGCTGTCTTTGTGTGCCCCAAATGGAGTATGTTCTGCACAGTGTCCTCTTGTAGTTGGGACAGTTGTTGCTTGGCTGTTAGCAGACCAGAGTTTTTATTATAAACACTGCCACAGTGTGCCTGTCCCAGTCACCAACTTCTAAATAAATCAATAAATAACTCAATCTCTCCCATTAGTGCCTTGATCAGGAAGTCTTGGGTGCTATATCAGTTACCATTTCATGTCCTATCCATACCCTCCAGTGGGAATGATCTTCAGTCAGTGTCACTACAGGGTGTCAGGTCACTATCGTCCCTGGCTGCCTATCTCAGGGAACACTAGGGGAAATTTAATCTAATGCACTCATGTCTTCTGACTTATGGAGTAAGGCTGTTTTTGGATTCTTCGATTGGTGACCCTGTGGGGTGCCTGGGCCCTCGTCTCCTCTTAGTTGCCTGGTCAAGGAGCTCTGTGTACAGTTCAGATGCACTTACATCCTGAGGCTAAAGGGCAGTAATAAATGTAGACCGCATGGAATTCCGCGATTACGTAAACAGACAGGCGTCAAACCCTATTTTTAGTAAGCGTAGTATGAAATTTAGTAAACTCCATTTTAAGAGCAGAGTCTGGTACAAGTTTATAGTGCTGGTGCACATAAAAAAACAAAAAACAATGACTGACAACAGACGCGGCATCAAGCAGAACTGATCTTGCAAATTTAGCACGATTTGCACAGTCAAATAGTATAATTTAAAAGCTTTTTAGAATGGTCTGAATTATGTTTTAAATTAAAATCGATTTTTTTTAGCAATTAAAGCTTAACTTTATTCCATCTATTACATGCTTTTGTTATTTTCTTTTATTTAGTGAAATACTGAGTTTTTGCCATGCAGGAACCGTGAAATTTGCTCAGAAAAATTGTGCCAATAATACTGCCTTACCTATGACCTCTCCTGCATTGCTGTTTAAGGATTCTTCCTCTTTTGGAGGGGTCTCCAGTTTGACTATTCTCTGTGGGGGTCCTCAGGCTCCCTTGGTTGCCTTGCTTTGGGAACATTGGATATGTCCATTTTGTAATTAGCCCTAGCCAGCCTAAGGCCTACGGGATATAATTGTGGCTGACATGTCCAATTTGATAAGGACTTCTTCATGCCTGTTTGACCATCCTTGGATGTGCCTGGACAGCTGCCTACCACCACTGTGCTTCCAGGGATGAGGCAAGCATTGCTGCAGAAATTGACTGCTACACCAGTGCCTCAGGCCATACTCAACCAGAATTTTTACTCCCAGTGTTTCTTGGTCTCCAGATGGGCAAGGGACTATCACTCCCATCCTGGACTCAAGCCTCTGATCAGGGCATGTGGAGTACAATATCTGTCCACATGTTATCCCTAAGGTCTTGGCTCCAACTGGTAGTGTGCTCTGGCTTTTCAAGATCACATACCAGCAAATTACATTTGAACAGAAGCAAAGGCTGTGCCTCCACTGTAACCTGGAGGTTCAGTATCTCTAGTTATGGGGGCTGGCTCCTGCAGGGTCCCTCCAAATGCCCAGACAGCTCTTAACCTGCTTCATACCAGACAGCTGCTAGACAGTCTCAGTTGTCAGGTTAAGGCAGTAGAATCCACGCTTGTCCTGTGCAAGAAATTTCCACTTAGAGCAATTCTAGGTGCCTTCAAGGTGATTACCTTTCAGTCTTGTTCTCAGTATCTGACTTGATGGTGCAGGCAGCTCTCGTCATCCACACCAACAAATCACACCCAAGGCCACTATTTAGATTCTTATGTATTGTGGTAGTCCCAGTTTTCATGATACCCTGAGGTTGCCTGCAATTATGTATTCCACAATGAATAGTGACAGGCTCAGTAGTCCCTGACACATCTGTCTGCTGTTTATACCCAATATAATGCCCAGCGGTGGTGGCAGGTCAAAGACCACTTCCAGGAAAAGAGCTCCTTCATTTAGAAGCAGATTCAGGTATTTCACCCTTGGGTGAAGGTGCCCACCTGGGGTCTTGCCAGGTTATGGTCTACGAAACAAAAAATTATAATACTAATGCAATCAATTGGAGCAGACCAGATTTGGTCTTTTATTTTTCCATACCCAGCAAAGGCAAATCAGCCAGGGTATGGTGTTTTATAATGATATGTGTTTTTTTCTTCTAAGAATGGGATTTTTCTTTCAGGTTTTCCTCCTCTCCATCTGATTCAAAGAATCCTGGTCAGACCCAGACTACATCCAGGCTCAGTCTTGGTGGTTTGGTAGGGCAAAGGGAGGACTGGATAGACTAACTTGCCTTCCTCTGCTGACAGTTTTCTATATGAATATATGAAGTAGCCAGAATAATGAAGCCATTTGGTCTATCTAGTCTGCTTGTATTGCAGGTTCCCTAGCTTATGCTACTGACCTGCTCACCCCTCCCCAATGCTCCATTCCTTTCCTTCCACCCCCCATGCCCCATACTTTCCCCTTATGCCTTTCCCAGCCCCTCTTGAAGCTGTCCACTGACTTCATTGAGACCACTTTCTCCGAGAGTGTATTTCAACTGGCCACCACTCTCTCAGTGAAGAAGTGCTTCCTAACCTCCCTCCTAAATTCCTCACCCTCCAACTTTAGACTGCGTTCCCTTGTGGTTCGGCTGCCACTTAGCTTAAAGAGACCCACCTTGTCTACCCTATTTATCCCTTTCAAGTACTAAAAGGTCTTTATTTTGTCCCCTCTCTCCCTTCTCTCCTCCAGGAAGTGCATATTCAGAACCCTCAACCTCTCTTCATATGTTTAACCCTGCAGACCCACAGTCATCTTAGTTGCTGTCCTCTGGACCATTTCCAGCAGTTTGATGTCTTTCTTTTGGTGTGGGAATCAGTATTTCACTCCACAACCCAGACATGGCCTCACCAACAACCTGCACAAGGGCAGTATAACCTCTTTCCACCTGCTGCTGATTCCTCTGGCTACATACCCTAGCATCTTGTTTGCCCTTGCAGGTGCCTTTTTGCACTGTGTGGAATGCTTCATGTCGCTAGTGATCATCACTCCCAGATCCTGTGTTGCTGCTACCTGGACCCACCCAGGTAATACTCTGCCCTTAGATTTCTGCCACCAGTGCACATGATTTTGCACCTTTTGGCACTGAAGCCTAGCTTCCAAATCTTGGACCAGTTCTCAAATTTTCTCAGGTCTTCTTGCAGGTCTTGTATCCCTTCTACTGTGTCCACCCTCCCACAGAGTTTGGTGTTGTCCACGAATAGACATCCAGTTTCTGTTTCTATGCTTCTATCCAGCCACATTTCTTTTGGTAGCCCTTCAGTGTGCCAGACAGATCTCGTAATATCTTCTCTGGGAATTAGCAGTGTAAGTCTCCATTTCTTCTGCCCTCAATCTGGGATATCTGTTCTTTGTCCCTGGTCAGTGGTGACACTGAGATCTGCCATCCTTGCTGCACGTGCTTGGATTTGGCTGTCCTCTGGGTAGCCCAGCAAACCATCTAACTAATATGCCTTTTCTATACAATTCAGTGATTGCTATGTTCAGGCCAGAATGTACTTTGTTATTATTTAACCTGTACTGTAATGGAGCTCAGCATGTCCTGAGTAACCGATTTTCCTGTTCAAGGCAGGCTCTCACTATTCCACATTGACAGATTCACCTCAGGAGCTTTTTTTTTCCTATGTTATAGCTGGTTGTGGGTTATAGTTCTCCTACATGTTGCCATCAATTCACATGTCTGTTCTGGTCTTGGGGTCATTTCTGGTGCTTAAACCCTTTTTTGGGCTCCTTCTGCACCATTCATTTTTTATATTCACAGTTTTATGTGGCCTAGTCTGCCTGACTGCCCCAGTTGACCATTACCCCAAAGTCCATCACCCAGCTTCTCTGAGACTAGTCTCATTCCATTTTATCCTTTGCTACAGGACCTTCTTGGAGGTGCCTGGTCTCTGATGTGGGACCCACAGGGGATCAAGCTTCATCCACATCAGTGGTGGGGAAATTAATGGAGATCTTGCTGAAGGAGAGGTTAATTGAGTACCTGGATGCATTTGGGCTGCAGGACCATTGGCAGCATGGTTTCACTTGGGGGAGGGCATACCAGAAAAATTTCATAGATTTCTTTCATTGGGCTACTAAGGAGGTGGATCAAGGAAGGGCAGTGGATGTTGCTTATCTGGGCTTCAGTATGGTTTTTGACACTGTGTCACACAGAAGACTAGTAAAGAAACTAAGCAGCCTGGGGGTTGGGAAGAATGTGGTAAGCTAGATATCAAACTAGTTGAAGGATATGAGGCAAGAAGGTGGGGGTAAATGGCAGACACTCAGGGGATGGGAGGATGACTAGTGGGGCATCACAGGGATCAGTACTGGGACCAGTCCTCTTCAGTGTCTTCATAAGTGACATTGCTGAGTAACTGCAGATGAAGGTGTGTCTCTTTCCATGACACAAAAATCTTAAACAGGGTGGACACTCAGGAAGCAGTAGAAGTGCAGTCACATACTATAGGTGGGGAAACCGAGGACATGTGTATAAGATGGTGGAAGGTACTGGCAGTCACCAAGCAAGGAAGCGACCTCAGAGTAGTCATATCTGATGATCTCAAGGTTGCAGGGAAGTGTGACAGGGAAGTAGGCAAGGCTAGTGGGATGCTGGGGTGTGGTGGGGGGGCATTCTTTGCATGAGGAAGTAGGTGGTATATCCACAGTATCGCTCACTAGTGAGACCCCAACTAAAATACTTTGTCCAGTTCTGGAAGTCACACCTCCACAAGGGCACTGACAGGTTGGAAGCAGTCCAGAGGAAGGCTACCAAAATGGTGCAGGGGTTGCACTAAAAACCATACAAGAAGCTGTGGGATCTCAACAAGTACTCCTTGGAGAAAAGGAGAGTGAGAGGGTACATGATTAAGACCAATAAGTATCTCACAGGGGTGAACAAGCTGCAGGTTGGGAGTCTTTTTCAGAGAAGGAAAAGCACCAGAACACAAGGGTATGCAATGAAGCTGGGGTGAGGGGAGAGTGTAAGAGGGATGTGAGAAAATACTTCTTCATAGAAAGGGTGGTAGACGCTTAGAGCAGCATGCCAGAAGGGGTGATGGTGCAAAAACAGTGGGGAGATTCAAGCATGCATGGGATAGGCATACATGTATAATAAGGAGAGGAAAAGGAGGCTGAAGGGACACTGGTGACCGAATAGGGTCTGAGGTGTCGGAATAGACAGAGACAAATAGGGCAGACAGAATGGGCCTGCTGGTCCTTTTCTGTTGATAAATTCTACTTTTCTATGTTTAGGTCCTACGCTTGGGGGGGAGGTCTGCTACTTTTTTGGCATGAGTCCATCGTGAATGCAGTGAATGCATTGTGTGCACTATGCCTCCACAGAGATGCCCTCAGTGTCCTGTATGTGGGGTCCCTCCCCCTGTGTGATCCTGCTGCACTGTTGCTCAGATTTCTCCAAGCAGATAAGCAGTAGGATATGGCCACCCCCCTCCCTGAGGGTGGACAACTGTTCTTGGAATGCTCAATCCTCCCTCCCTCCCTGTCCAGCTGCCCAGTGACCCATATCTATTCTCTAACCAGGGATGCTGGCTTGGCAGGCGGCGAGGCATCCAATGCCTCTTCCTCCATGCCACTGGGTTTATTAGTCACTTTAGACAGTTTACCATTCTTGCTCGGTAATCTTTGTTTACAGTGACTTTTACCTTAGCCCATGGTCAAGACCACTAATTTATGGTGATTAAAGTAATGAAATTCTGTTTTCAATGCTAGAAATTCCAGGAATTGCAGAGGTGATCATTAGTTTAATTTCTGGATTTTACCAGGATTCTACTGTCATTCTTTTACTAGATCTATAAATAATCAGAATAAAAGAAGGCTTACTATATACAGAGCATTAAATGAAGCAAACTGAAAATAGCACAGGAAGCAATGATTTGAAAAATGCAAGTTTTGTAGAATTACTGATCCGGTATAAAATGCCAAATTCCATGAAATTCTTTGTTTTTGTCATTGTGCAGGCATTCCAAATTCTGTAATTTAGTGGGGTTTCCTGTAAAAAGTGAAGACAAGTGGCCTTGCCCATGATGTAACAGAATTTAGGATTTTTGGTGTGATGGCCTCTATTTGTGGTCCCCACTGTGGACTTTGACCAGTCTTCTCAGTTGTTTGTCCCAGTTGCCCAGTCACATTGTGTATACAAATCACTATACAGCATCTTCCAAGGGATTTTGTCTGCTGTCCATTCAGGGAAAACTACACCAAAAACTTGAAAAAATATATGTTGTGCAGAGTGTTTTAATTTGTATGTGACTTTCTAGTGTTTCCTTCCCTCTGACTGGTATTAGGAGTTTTTCCCAAATTAGCCTGCTAGCTATATACTAGTTTTACGACCCCTGGGGATCTTCATACCTGATAGTGTAATTGTATTTCTGGTTCCCACAGTGCATTTTGTCTCATGTGACTGTGATGTAAGAGAGACCCAACATTCAGCACACGCATGCCAAACTAAATATCTTGGAAGCTTTACAAGCCGCACAAAAATTACCAGCAGCAAAGTTTTTCAGGACAGTAAAACCTTTAGGATGAGGGTGGTCACCAAGCTGAATTCTACAGATTTTAAAATATAGCCATCTCTGTTGTTGTGAACTGATTGTAATGCAACGCATTCTGCTGGATTTATGGGCTCTGTTACATCACCATCACACGAAACAAGGTGCATTGTAGGACAAAGAAAAGCAATAAAACTATTTGATACGGTGATCTCCAAGGGTCGTAAAACTACCCTAAAGCTAGCAGGCTAATTTAGGAAAAACTCCTAATACCAGTCAGAGGGAAGGAAACACTAGAACTTCACATACAAATTAAAACACTCTGTACAGCATATATTTTTTCAAGTTTTGGGTGTAGTTTTCCTTTCAGTTAGGCTGACAGTATTTTTCTGTTACTGTCCCTAGGCATATAATCAGGGGTTTGGTCATTTCAGAGGTTCAACTCAAGTTCACTTTTTGTAAAGCTGCTACCTGGAGTAAGGACCATAATTTCGCTATGCCTTTCAGCCTGATCTTTCTCTCCGGCAAGGGCTGGATATGGCCTCGCTGTTTTGTGAGGTCTCCTTCCTTAGTATACAGTATGGTTCTCTAATTTCCTGGCCTCCCATGATGGAATTTTATACTGCTGTTGGAATTTTCCAAAGTATTATGTCTCTGTGAAGGAGGTACTATCAAAGAAGACAGGTTCATTACTTGCCAGTAGCAGCAGATCTTCTAGAGGATCACCTCCATAGAGGCAGGCATTTTTCCACCCTCCATCACTCTATTGGATTGCTTTTTCATTGCCCAGTATACCAAGGGTAGCCTATCTGGCAGTCTGGGTAATCTCTGTGCATCTCTTCTCCTTGCCTCCCCTGTCTGATTCTAGGGCTGGTTTGCTGCTTCCTGCCAGCTATGCCTGGTTTGAACATCCACTTCTCTTTGATGCAGATTTTACATCCAGTGACCATCCACTGGGTCTGAACAATCCCTTGATTATTCCTCTGCTCTCCTGGGGAGACATAAAGGTGTAGTTTACTATCTAGTGATTTTAAATGAGTACAGTGTGTTTCTGGCAGGGCTATAATGAACTGAAGGTGGAATGACAGACAGCATAAGGTGGACGGCACTTTCTATGGAAGAATTCCTGTGGAGTTCTAATGCCTGCTGGCTGTAGTCCAATGTGTTATAGCTCTGTGGAGGAGAGCTTCTCAGTGAGCTATTGTTATGGGTAAGCCTGTATCAGTAATCAAACAAAAACATAAAGGATGTCCAAAAATAAGATAAATTCACTTTTAACTAATTAAAACCCATTAGCACAGCTTGAGTTCAGTTAGAGCAATTCTGTGGAATCCATTTATGCTATTCAGCAGTCAATAACACCTAATAAATATTATTTATACAACGCCAGTAGTGATACAATTTATCTGATAAATTTACCACACTGTTTAAGCTACAAATAAACATTTTTCTGTAGGGTAGATTTTTTTTTATTTATGTAAGTATGTATTTATTTGTTTCAACCTATTTCCCATGAAAGACGTATCAAGCTGGGAACAGCTCATTTCCAGATGTGTCCAAGTGCATGGAGTAGAGCCAAATCTGAACAGTGAGGTAAAGAAGTGCAAATAATACAGATAGTGCAAATGAATAGTAACAAGCATAAGAAATTAAAATTTAAAATTGTGCAAAGGCAAAAGTAGGTACACACTATGCCTAGTGTGCTGAGGGAAAACAATTAGCAGAGTGCAATAAGAAAAAGAGGGTTTATGGTGGAAAAAAGTTTGCAAATGAAGAGAGTGAAAAGGAAGCTGCACAAATGTGGGTGCAGGGCAAAAGGGGAGCCAATGAATGAGGATGGCGGGCACAGCCCAGGGCCCAGCATCAGGGGCAGCTGCAGAAGTAAGTGGAAAAGTCACAGAGAAGTGATTTGATTGAGTGAAGTGATGGGATTGATCAGATAGTAGGGTGAAGAGAGTCCCATAGTTTTAGGAAGTGGTAGGAGAGGGCAGCTTGGTCAGCAGAGGATTTCATTGGGAGAGAGTGTGAGACAGCGTGAGTCAGAGTTACAAAGGAAGCAGGATATAGTGTGGGAAGGGGGGAGTGAGGAGGAAAGCAGGGTAGGCAACCAAAACAGAATTTAGAGATAAAGGAAACAGTGGGTGAGGCATCTGGCCTCAAAGGAAGGGAAGGAGAGGAAGGAAAGGATGAATACAGTGAAATGCGGTGGGTGTGGAGGGACTGTCCAGGGCAATGTGGCTCAAGGAATGAAAGAGGGAGTCCAGTCTGGCCATGGTCGATGTGGAAGCAGCACTGTAAACAGTGTCATCATAGTCAAAGATGGGGAGTATCATCTTCAAGACTATCTCTCTTCAGGCAAGAAGTGGGATATTCCCTTTATTCCTGTAAAGTGCATCATGTCTGGGGTGAAGCTTCTGGTGGATGGCATCAACATGCACCAAAAAATTGAGATGACAGTCCAGTCAGACTCCGAGGTACTTAAATGAGGTAACATCCTCAACTGTTGCACCATCAAAGGTGTGGAAGGAGGGAAGAGGTTTTAGTCTAGTGAGCCTCTGTCTGGTGCCAAAGGTCAAAGAGACAATTTTCTTGGCATTGAGGGACAGCTGACTATCCAGCAACCAGTGCTGGATGTTAATGAAATCCAGTTGGAGCCAGTCAGTGAGGTCAGAGCAATAGAGCTGGAGGCAAAGAGAACCTTATCATCTGTGTACATGTGGATGGACACAGAGAAGCAGGCAGTGGGGAGGTCATCCAAGAAAAAGCAGAACAGTACTGAGCCATGGATGGACCCTTGGTACACATCTGAGTAGAAAGAGAATGGGGAAGATAAGGAATCCTCAATCTGGACAGCTTGAGACCTGTCTTCAGGGTATGAGCAGAACCAGCTGACTCAGGAACCAGAAAGCTTTGTTGCCTTAAGCTTATCCAGGCGGAGGGGTGGGCAACAGTGTTGAAGGCTTTGTTAAGTCAGCAAAGATGGTGGAGGAGACCTGGCCTTGATCCATACCAGATGAATAGTCAGTGAGCTGGAGGAGGATGGTAGAGTAGGACTTTCAGATGCCAGACTAGAAAGGAGTGAAGATGGAGGATTAGTAAAAAAGAGTGAGAGCTGGGGTGAACAAGATGTTCTTGGAGATTAAATGAGTGGGAGGAGGTAGATAGATTCATAGTTACCAGGTGAAGATGAATCTTTCCCTTTGGAAATGAGCTGACTATAGCCTGTTTACATTTATCAAAGATGGGAGCTAAGGAGAAGAGACTGAGATTGAAAAGATAGGCGTTAGGGACCAATGGTATGGGCAAAGAGATATAGGAATTTGAGGTCAAGACCATCAAGGATCACACCCTTATGGGGGTTCAGAACCACAAGGGCCTTGAAGGATGCAGTGAGTGTGGTCGGAGAGAAGAAGAAGGGATAGGACAGTGATAAGAAGCAAGGGAAGGGGGACATGTTACAATTGCTATCCTCAACCTAAGAATTAATCATAAAGCATCTTCACAATAGTTTTGTCCTGCCCTGAATCCAGTAGCTAAATTCAAAGAGAAACCATTAAATCTTTACATAAACAGCTAATTTAAAACAATTGATTTAAATACCTTTTGTCCATGTTTGGGAGGTCTTATGCTGCTGCAATGATTTTTTTTATCTCTTGTTATTTTGTTAAATACTAAGTTTATACTGGGCATCAGTCTCTATGTCTGGGACTGAATTTGTAGGTGACCTACACATGTTACTGTGATTGTTGAAATGGACATAAACTACATCATAGACCTTTAAAATGTTACTTAACCATCAGTGAGTAGACTGGAAAGGCCAGTACAAACTAAACAGTAACAGAAGAACTGTAATCAGTATTTTGCTTTAAAAGTTTCTACTGGAAAAATGACATACTGTAACATTCAACACAGTTCTTTAAATGATCTTATAACATGGCAATGGGGTCCCAACTGCCCACTCATGGTTACAAGACTGGTTTCTTTTGAATTTCCGGTGTGTAGGAAGTGTTCTTGCGTTGCAGATCTTTGACCCTGAGAAAGTACAAGTGACCACTCTCATAATCATTGCAGTTCCATTATGAACCCCACTAACATATAATCAGGCCCCCTAATTCTTTGCAGTACATCAGTCTAAATTTCCGTGGCAGGGCTCCTTGGGTTCTGTGTTAGGGTTTGCTAGTTTCAGTGACAGACATGGTTTACTTCTGCAGCAGCAAAAAGCAGTACCATTTGCTAAGATATCATGTGAATAGTCCAGAATTTGGCAGCTTGGATTTGATGCCAAAAAGTGCAAAGTAATGCATGCTGGACACAAAACCCTAGAACAGAGTACAGGATGGAAGGGGTGGTTATGGCATGTACCTTAAAGAAAAGGGATTTTAAGGGTTATCATTACTGACAACATGGCAGTAGCAGCACAGTGTTCAAGGGTGGTGGGATGAGCAAGTAGGATGATAGGCTGCATAGGCAGGGGGCTAGCAAGCAGAAGGTGAGAGATTATACAAGCAGAAGGTGAGAGATTATTCAAGCAGAAGGTGAGAGATTATTCAAGCAGAAGGTGAGAGATTATACAAGCAGAAGGTGAGAGATTATACAAGCAGAAGGTGAGAGATTATTCAAGCAGAAGGTGAGAGATTATTCAAGCAGAAGGTGAGAGATTATTCAAGCAGAAGGTGAGAGATTATACAAGCAGAAGGTGAGAGATTATTCAAGCAGAAGGTGAGAGATTATTCAAGCAGAAGGTGAGAGATTATACTCCCACTGTACAAGCCATTGGTTTGCCCCCCCCCCCTGAGTACTGTGGGAAGTTCTGGTGCCCTCACTCTAGAAAGAACATTGACAGGGCGGAGGCTGTGCAAAGCAAATACACAAATATACAAAGGAGGGCAACCAAGATGATACAGGGGCAGCAGGAGAAGCTCTACAAGAAAAGGCTGATGGGACTTAACATGTACTCCTTAGAAAACAGGAGAGCCAGGGTGTTGTGACTGCAAATGTTTCATATTCCATGGAATAAACAGAGTGGAGTATGTGATCTTTTAGGGCTGAGCACAAAATGGTCATCAGAAAGAACATGACTACGTTAGTGAGAAACCTTTCAAGAAGGAGATGAGGAAGCATTTCTTCATGGAAAGGGTGCTGGATAGATGTAACACATTGCCTAGTAAGGTGGTTGGGGGCAGAGACTGTGATGGGATTCAGGCATGCATGGGACAGGCACATGGGTATCATTTAAAGGAAGAATCACCTGAAGAGGGTGGAGGAAGCTGGGGTTGCATAGCTCCCTTTGCCACCACTTAGGGTAGGTAAAGTTAGGGCAGACTGAATGGGTTTTGTGGTCCTTTACTGCTGAGAAAATCTATGTTTCTGTGTAATGTCATGAATGACAGCAGGTGTCAAGCATGGAAATGGGGCTTCAGAAAAAAATGAAGAGCATAGAGTAGCCAGACACTGGAAAATAATACATTTTAAAAACAAATCAGCAGAAATATTTAATTCTGGCCAGCCCACCAGCACAGAGGCAAGGCGTTCGTCTGTGGTGCCAACATCCGGGATTGAGAATAGACTCGGGGTCAGAGGGTCAGCCAGGGGAGAAAGATTGAGCATCCGGAGGACTGCTCTCCTTCTCCGGGGAGGGGCTGAGTGTCCAGCACACGACAGATCCCTAGCAGAGGCCAGGGTTTCACAGCAGCTGGCTGCATCACCTATGGGGTGGAGCAGACACTGGATGTCATTGCACATCCCCACCCCTAGGGCTTTAGCTAGAAAATAGCCATCCCTATGTATGATACCTGCTCGCCGCTGCCCCACTGCCCACCAGTATCCACTGGAGGGGGATCCTGCCCAGTGGCACTGACCCAGGGGTAAGCTGAGTCTTGCCTACCCCAGTATCCATTGAGAGTGGTGCCCACCCGGTGGCCACATTCAGAGAGGCAAGCCTGGGCATGGGGGGGGGGGTTGCTGGAGCTCCAACCGGGTCTGGAAAAAAAAAGAAATATTTAATTCTGCAGCACTACAGAAATTCCATGACGAAGTGCAGGCGCTGTGGACAATTTTGTGCCGGGAGAATGGCAGAATTCTAAGGTTACTGCATGTAATATAAGTCCAAGCTTTAGAACTATATAATGGCATATGAGACGGGGGCCTTGAGGTAGATGTAAGTAACTATCTATAGTGTTTTTGCAACCACAAAACCTGATTTTGCACCCAGTTTAGCTCAAATCCTGAGTCTCAGTTTTCTAAAACTGACAAGTAAAAGTAAGTGTGTCTGTATGTGTGTGTCTAATACAAGACTAGAAATGTATCTACAGTACATATATGCATCCCCAAAGCACACACTCATTAAAGATACTGACATTTTCTTCTAAAAGTTACTTTGCTTCTTTAATCCTTGCCCCCGCCCCCAACACATACACACACACTCTCACTGGCAGCTCTGGTCTCTCTTATTTTGAAACAGAAGTGTAAATCAGCATCTAAAACAGAAGAGTAAATCAGCATCTATCTCCATTCAGATAATATCCATGCTCATCCTCCAGTTAGACAACATTAGGTAAGGCAACTGTCTGCAACCCTCCTATGAGAGTTTGAGCTTCTTTCCTATGCAGTATGACTCGTACTCCAGTCGCCCAAGGTGGGGGAGTTCAAAGTCTCTTTAAAAACTTGAGTTTTCCATAGAGTTCTGTGAAAAGATCAATGTCAGATGAAAAACTAAACAGCTGGACAGGTTGCGCTACTATTATCTACACCAGAGACCTGGGTTCTGGAATGAACTTGGGCAGCTCAGGGGCCGGCTGGGGAAGGAAGTATTACACATCCCAGACACGGATTTTCTCCCCTGGTATGGGAGGATGCTGCATAGCACTGCTTGACTGCTACCTGGTGGGGGCCAGGTGGTAGTGCAGTGAGCACACATTCTAGAGAAGGGACTGCCACTGTAGCCCATGCACCCATGCACATGTCATTGCATAGAGACAGCCTTGTGAGAAAATGGAGGATCAACATTTTTATGTTTGCTTGTGTGCACAGCGCAGCACAGAAGAAACATTTTAAGGTAGTAGAGCATTGCAGAGGTGGGGCATTGCTGTGGCCAGTGCAGGGGATGCTTTAATGGACACATCCCTCAGCCACCAATCAACAGGGAAGCTGCCAATGATGGCAGTTTCAAAGCGAGCGCTGCACATGAAAGAAATCTGCTGCTGCAATCAGGGACAGTTTCATCATTGCAGTGGCAGATCTCTTCCCCCTTTCCCAGTAATGAGGGACATATTCCAGCTATGTGCATTATAGTGCACAGTAATGCACATGGTTGAGTTATGAGCAACTCATTTACTCAGTGTGCCTTTACCAGTGAATAATATTAATAAATGAACTGCACCATGGCTTATATAATTGGCAGGTCCTGCCACCCATCACATACTCCCCTCAAAGCCAACATCGGGGTGCCCAATCCCCATGTCAACATGTATCCCCCCTCCCCCCATTAATGTGGCACACTGGGATCCCACCCAAGTGTGTCAAACTAATTATATTTCTGACACCAGGATGCCAACTCCCAGTGTCAGATGACTCCTTCCCCCAATCCCAAACATATCTTTTGCCGACAATGGGGTTCCCAATCCCCGTGTTGGCATGCCTCCCACCCCCACTTTATCTTTATCCGACACTGGGATGCCCACTCTCGGTGTCAGATATGCCCCCCATGCCCCCTTTTTAAAGGTGACTTCAGGGTGCCCAACTCTGGGTCAGCATTGATCCCCCCTAAGTAGTCTGGCATACCGTGAGCCTACCCCAGTGTGCCAAAATGTAGTTTTCTATACTATTTCACCTGTAAAGAGAAACCGTCCCTGAGGGTCTTTTTTGTTAAACCTAAAGAAAAGAAAACGTTCCTTCATCTTCCTTTCTACCACTCCCCATCCCACCCTCCTCCTACGCTCCCTCTCTGCACTACCCCCACCCCATACTTACCTCTGGAAGTCCGGTGCTGCGCATCTTCTGTGGACCAGGAACACGCCTGCACTCTTCAAAAGCCGCACCGCAAACTGAAGAAAATCATGGTAAACCCTATAATGGCAGTCAGTAGGGGGTTTCAACTTAGGTTGATATCTCAGTCAATTGTGAGAGTTTTGGTCCCAAATTTTCAACATGGGGTTCTTTGGACCCCACTTCATGAACACTGGCACTGTCTTTTTGTTTCTCGGTCCTGAAACATGATTTCATAGTTACTGCGTGGAATCACCTTTCAGGGACCAATTAATGAAACAACAGTGCTGCTGTTCATGAGGTGGAGTCCCAAAAAGCCAGTGTTGTAGGTTTGTGAAAAACTCCAAATAATGACAGTGTTATGAGTGTGTGTGTGCAGTCGGTACCGCAAGCTCAGAACTTCACCAATTTTTATGTTTTCATTCCAAATTTCCAGCATTGCTATTTGTTCACACCTTCTTATGAACAGTACAGCTGTCATTTTTGCATCCTGCCCAAATGTGTTTTCACACCTGTGGCTTGAATGGCACAGTCGCTGTGTGAAATCAACTTTGGGAAAGAGTAATGAAATCACAGTGCCACTGTTCATGAAGGAAGGTCCCAAAAGGCCATGTTGAAAATATGGTGGAAAAATTCAAAAATGACTCCGTTACAGTGTCCATTACATATTGTCACTCCAGATTTTCAACATTGCCATTTTGTCACACCTCCTCATGAACAGTACAGATGTAATTTTCACATCCTGCACAAACTGTCTTTTGCACTTGTTGCGCCAAATGGTGCATTCTCTGTGTGAAATCAGCTTTTGGGATTGAGTAACGAAATGATAGTGCCACTGTTCATGAGGTGGGCTCCCAAAAAGTCTATGGTGAAAATACCAACAAACACCTGGGGTGTTAGGGTTTCAACAGTAACGCCTCACCCTGTACAGACTGCCAGGCATCAGGGGTGTGGGTTTGGGGTCGTCTGCTATAATACTCACGCTCATTCCCCACTTTCACTCCCACCCTGCAGCCACTGACCAGCATTGAGGTTTGCCTTGGGGTATTTTTCCCTAACGTTCACCCCATTCTCCTATACTGCACCCATCTCACCTTATTTCCTTAAGGAATGGGGTAAGCGTAAGGGCCAAAGACCCCAAGGCACACCGTGACACTTGTCAGTGTTTGCAGGGTGAGGTGAGGTGGAATTGCATGAGTGTTATGGCCGATGACCCAAAGGCACACCCCAACACCTGTCAGTCTCTGCAGGGTGGGGGTGGGGTTGGCGTTAGTTCAATACTTCACTGCCATTCCTATTAAGCATCTCTCTAACTCCTGCAGTACCAATGTCAACACCAGCAAGCAAACATGCAGCATTGACAAATGCTTGTTTATATCAGTATCTAGAAGGGGTCGGGGTGGGGGTTTAGATTCCAACAGTTAGATTTAAGTTGTTTTGTCCTACATTGAACTAATGGCTACATCCCTTGCAACAGCACATAATGCAAGTGAACCCGTCTTATTGTGGGTCTTTGATCATCTCAACCACAGATTGGTCATCATTTCTCTAAAGAATGTTTCAAGTACAGTAATCAATAATATAACAAAAGTTGTTAATGATTATTGGTATGCAACTGCAATCACTACGTAAAAACTGTAATAATATCACATAAGATAATGTGCTGTTGTTCACACAGAATGCATACAGAGTGTAACAATGACTTTTATGTATTTTATCAGGCAGTGGTTTTGGAAGACTCTGTCAGAAAGTGACTGTAAGAATAGTCATAAGGAGAAATGACTGCAGAAGTCAAAGACCTGTAAGTTAATTAAGTTTTCATTCTGTCTGTGCTTTGTCTTTTGGGACATGAGACATAAACTGTATCTGTAAAACCCTGGGCATGAGGCAAAAACTGTATCTGTAAACCCTCTTATGTGATTTTGGACTTCAACTTTATGTACGGTCTTGGAGATGATAACTTCCCAAATGTATTGACAGCTGCTTTGAATTAGGACTTGTAGTGGAATAACCTAGTGCTCTTCGAAAACTGCTAGGGCCGGGATATTGGAAGATCCTGGATTGGGCCTGGTAAATGTTTGCTCTGGGGCAAATTAGTGCCTGGATCATGCAATAGGTATACTGAAATATGCTGAAGCACACGGTGAGAACTGAAGGCATGTTCCAATATATCAGCCAGGTACTACCCTAATTGCACCCTCAATCCCCAGCCCCTGCTGGCCACAGGTGGTATGAAGGTTGCTATGTGACTTGCAGAAGCAATCTGGCTGTTAGGTCTTGCAAAAGATGACTGCTTCTCTGGAGCAAGCTGCCATATTTGTACCTCTGTACACAAATGACCCTATAGTATTAGCATGACACTATGGGTCATTTGTATCTCATTAAGGCCTTACTGCAGGCAAGACGCAAACTGAGTTTGCAATCCCTGCCCCCCCACAGCACTGGTAGGTGCTACCTACAACCCTATCCTTGGCATCTCGTGGTCCCCCACCACCCAATTGCCTGCCCATTTCATGTTTGAAATTCCTTGGTGGTCCAGTTCCCCTCTACTTCCTCCCAGTTGCCTGCCTATTATATGTTTGAACTTCCTGGTAGTCCAACTGTCCCTCTGACCCTCTGATTGCCTGCCCGTTACATGTTTGAAATTCCTGGTGGTCCAGCAGCCCACTCCCAACTCACTGATTTCCACTCATTTCATGTTGTAAATTCCCAGTGGTCCAATGGTTCCTCCCACTCAACATACATCTGTAGACCCCACCCCATCCCGCCCCACTCTAACCCCACCACCCAACAGCCCTCACTACCTGGTGCAGTTTCTCCTCATAGCTCCCTCCAGTTGTGAAAGGCACAACCCTCCACCACCACCTTGGCTGGCCGCCTCTGAATGATAAGGCATGACTGCATGCCTACTGTATAAACAGCTGCTTCTGGTGCAACTAACAGCTTGAGACACCAACGTTTTCTGAATGCAAGCTAGACCCACTTAGGCTTTTAGCTAAATAATTACTCTGTGAAACTGGTTAAACTGCTTATTTAGACTCTGAGGCAGGCAGCAACCTGGCGTGACTTGTCTGCCCCAGGATAAAAAAGGCCTCAGCTGCTCTTTTAAGGCCTCAAACCAGTGCACTCTCCTTATTCCCTGATTCAACAGAGAAACAGGAAAAATGCCTTTTGCTTACTCTGTTCCTCTCCCCGAAACCCTCAGCCTGAAAGAGTAACATGCCACATCTCAGCCTAACTGTTTAAAGCAGCTGTGTACAACATCCCTACAAACTTAGCGAACGTTTCAGGTAGAAAGTACTACTGTACAGATCTTCTTTGCCTGTATTCATATACAAATGTATTTCATTTTGTATGTTAGAAAAGCTGTTTACCTTCTTTTAACATCTCCTGCTGCTGTATGTGCCTTTCTGGGACAGTCTGGGAAAGTTATTGATTCACTAAAATTAGCCTATTCTTTTGTAGACAGTAATACTGTAAATTAAAATAGTGAAAATGTCAGAGGAAAATGCTTTCTCTAAACAGAAATTTGCCCAACTGAAAGAACATAGTAGATTAATTCCATTATAAATAATGATATCATTGTTAACCAATCATAAATGTTTATTTCTAAATGTTACAGGTACTCTTACCACCATAAGAAGGTGTTTCATACAAATACCATTGTCCTAAAATTCTGAAGTTCTATGTTCGATTGGCATAGTCCTTTTAAAAATTTTTTCCAAATTTTCTATGGAGTAAAACATTTTCATTTTAAATTCAATTTCCATTAAAAAAATAGAAATCTTCAATATGGCTTAGAATATGTTTTATGTACAATGTCCCATATTATTATAAGAGTTTCTTCTTTGCTGCCCAGCTGGTGCAGAGGCACGATTGCCCTCTGTGGTGCAACAACCTGGGTATGGGAATGGACTGGGGAGTCAGAGAGCCAGCCAGGGGAGTAGGATTGAGCATCCAGTGGACTGCTCTCCTACTCTGGGAGAGGTGGGGTTGAGAGTCCAACACACCATGGACCCCTGGTGGAGGCTGGGAGTTCTGCTGCAGTTGGCTTCTGTACATTCACGGGTAGGGGTGGATGTGGTCATCATTGCATGTCCCGCCCATGGGATTCACACTCTTCAAAAAAAAAAATATGCCAGCCCTCCGTTAATAAGCCGGCTCCATTGCCATCCCTCTGCCACCAGAGCCTCGGCTTATCAGCAGCCCCACTCAGGGCGCAAGCCCGGCATGAAGGGCGACTGCTGGAGCCTGGCGAGCCCATCTGGGCTTGGGGTGCCAACACAGAAAAAAAAATTAAAAATAAGAGTTTCTTCTTAAGTCGTTTGTATGCAAGAACAGCTCAGCATTGCTTAGCAGTTCTCTCACCCAAAGAACTCGAGATTGCCATCTTATAACCATAAGAGACATAGTAACTGCTTCTATCCAATTGGGATACTTTGAGTTGCACTGCCTGAGGTGGGAGTGCCTGGGGGGCATCTGTTATAGATCTGGTCTGAATCTCGCAGTATACCCAGTACAGGAAGCCAGGTTGTTTGAATGTGTGACCTCAGGGTTGATGTGGGTGTGGATGGCAGGATCCTTCTTGTATACCATTCCCTGTGGTATGAGAGTGGTTTCCTGCAGTAATGTGGGGAGTACAGTTCTGGCCTGACATCGGAGTTTCCTACGTGGTTGGTGTTTGGAGACTTCAGTGTCAGGATCAGCGATGACTCCTTCAAGTTTAGTCATCAATTCCTCCATCTAATGAATGTGATGGGCCACAGCCTGGTCCTTGGTTTCCCTCTGGGGCTTGATGTATTTGAAGTCAAGATTGATCTGATTGCATGGTTGGATCATCATGCTGTGGGTTTTGTCACCCGAGCCTCCCAATAAGATCATCCTCTCCTTGGAAGTTGGTACGATACTGTCCAAAGCATCACTTTGAGCCTTTTAAGCTCAAGATAGTATTGGACAGCTTAAGCATGTTACAGGTGTGTGCAAAGGGGGCTGAAAAGGCCATGGAGGCTTATCATATGGCCTTTACTGCTGTCCCCATCTTTCTTGCACCCTGTTGTTTATGCCTGAGAGTCTCCCACCAGAGTGCCCCCTTGTATAATGAGGAGCTACAGTAAGGTGGTTGAAGGCCAAAGGGTAATGGCAGGAGCATTCTTGGAGGAGATTGGATAATTTGAGGATAAACTAAATCTGAGAGCTCACTATGGGGGGGGGAGGTTATTGGGGGCAATCACCTTGAGAAAGGAAGAGTTCCTGTTATGGGTGATTACTGCAAGGAAGAACAGACCAGCTTAGTAGTTCTACATTGTGGAAAGATGACTACATCCAGTCTTTCTACAGTTCAGAGCTGTGTTTCCACAAAGAAGTGTGAGAAGTTTGGCTGGTTCTTCATTGATAGGGTATCCTCCACTAGATCTGTGATCCCCCTGAATGGGCTGTTGAGGCCAGCATTAGCCAACTTATGTTGAGCAGTGGCATTCTGTTGGTCTGAAGGGAATTTCAGCTGATACTTTCTGGAGAGGTGCTCCAGCTGATCTCTGAGCTATGTCCTACATTCTGTATGCTGGACCCAGTACTGTCTCAGCAGTTGGTGGATTGCTGGATGTCCTTGGGCCCAATTACTGTGGAGACAGTCAGATGTTGTTTTGTGGAGAGTGTTTTCCCAGCCACACTGAAGAGAGTGCTGGTGAAGGCCCTTCTTAAAAGGCCATCTTTGGACCCTGATATCCTGTCCAACTGCACATCTGTCTTGAACTGCCCTTTGTAGGTAAGGTTATCAAGAAGGTATTGGTGACTCAGCATAAGGAGCATCTGGATAAATTTTCCATCTATGGGCCATTCCAACTTGGGTTCAGAAGGGGTCACAGCACAGAGACAGAATTTGCCAGGGTGCAAAATGGCCTCCTTCAAGTTAGGGATAGAGGTGAATGATTGATTCTCATTCTTGTTGATCTCTCATAAATATTTGACACTGTAGACCATTGTTTTTTATGAACTTGACTGAAGCATTTTGGAGGGCTTACAAACACTGTTTTGAAGTATCCTGAGTCCTTCCTCTGCGGCGGAGTGCATGAGGTCATGCTGGGAAATGTTTCCCAACCCCCTGCTGCCCTTGATTGTCAAGAGTCTCAAGTTTTGATTGCCTCCCATGTTGTTTATAGTGTATATGCTGCTTCTAAGGGAGGTAATTCGGTGATACAGTCTGCGGTCTCATTGCTATGCTGATGGTACCCAGCTATATTCGTCATATGCCTCTGACAAGAGAAATGCTGTCAACCTGCTAAACAGCTGCTTGTCTGATATCAATGACTGGATGGCCTCCAGCTGGTTGAGACTCAATCCAGACAAGATGGACGTGCTGCTGCTCGAATTGGGTTCTCAGAGGATGGCAGTTATTGGTGGGGATGTGGCTGGGTCCTGCTGACCATGACTGTGAAGTGCCTCAACATTCGATTCTCATTCCCATGTTGTTTGTGGTATATATGCTGCCTCTAGGAAAGGCCATTCAGTGACATAGTCTGCAGTTTAATAGCTGCAGTATGCTGAAGAAACCCAGCTATAATTGTCATTTGCCCCTGGTGGGAGAAATGTTGTCAATCTGTTGAACAGTTGCTTGCCTGATATCAGTGATTGGATGGCCTCCAGCTGGTTCAGGTAAAATCCAGAGAAGACAGAAGTCCTGCTAGTGGATTCAGGTTCTCAGAGGATGGTAGTGATTGGTGGGGATGTGGCCAGGTTACTATATAATGCTGGCCCTTTTACAGCCATGGATAGGGTTAAGAGCCTGGGTGTAATCATGGATTATAAGTTGATGCTTAAACATCAGGTGTCAGAGGTGGCCCGCAGTGGCTTTTTCCATCTTAGGAAAATTGCCCGGATCAAACCATATCTGAAACCTAAAGACTTGAAAACACTAGTGATTGGCTTTGTTGCATTGTGGATGCATTATTGCAATACTCTATACCTCAAAACAATATTTACTTACTTACACATAAACATATAGTATAAGGCAATTGTATCCGACAAATGTTTGCAAATTGGCAATGCCATTTTCATCCTGTATATAAACTAGGAGGGATATGCAGATAATCCAGCATTATTTTTTGGTTTGATAGTCTGCCTCTGTCCACTAAGTAACTAAATATCTGTATTGTATGTACTGTGTGAGGATGGCACTAGAACAATTGGGGATACCCCAGAAAAGTACATTGTACCTACAGGGGTTGGAGGTGTTAACCATTTAATACCAAATCTCCCTGAGTCCACAACTGTGCCTCTGGTGAGTTAATCCTTCTACCCCCCCCCCAGATCTGGTCAATCTATGAGGCACAACATTCTTTTGTGAGGAGTAAAGAGGGTTGCAAGAAAATGCATAGGCTGATTATTGGATCAGGTACAGTAGTTACTGTTCAATACACTCCACCGGAACATAATAGATGAGCTTTGGATGGTACAATGTCTGCAGATAATTTTGTTGGGCAGTGTTATTATCTAAACTACTGGATAAAGAAATTGATATTAAGCTGTTGGTTCAGCATCATTGTTTTTTTATAAGTTGCACTATTAATTGGCAACTCACATGGCATTTTCAGCAATTGACCAGCTCAAGAGCAACATTTATTAAATGCGTTTGCAACTCAACTGGAATGCATCTACAGTTCTGTCACAACATAATGCAAAATTGAGTCATAACTCTATTGCAAGATCTACTGCAGGCTTTGTGCTGGATCGAACAACTCTTATGCAGTTCATTGAGAGATGTAAAAGTAGTTCCTGGGTAGAGCAGTTTAATGTGAATTGTACTGTATCCCAAAATTTGGTGAATAGTATTTGCATATTTCTATTGGGAACCTATTTGGTGATGATAACTGATAAAACACAGGTGGTTATTGTACCAGGGTTATGGTAGTAAAGCTGGATAATTTTGCAGCCATATAGCTATAGATATGCACACTTATTGCCATACTGAATTGCCACTGTTGTCCAGTAGAGGCACAGACATGTGAAGTGTTAGGCTAATATTTTCATTTCTTTAATTACAGGTGAATGTAGCCTCTTGTGATGGGAAATGTCCTTCTGCCACCATTTTCAATGTCAATGTCAACAGCCATTTAAGATTCTGCAAATGCTGTCGAGAGACCGGCCTACAGAATATGACAGTGCCACTGTACTGCACAGGAAATAACACTGTTGTTGACTACACTATCCAAGAGCCTATGGACTGTTCCTGTCAGTGGAATTAAAAAATGATACTATGGCTATGACAGTACTCTATTCAAGTTTGCCTTCCCTTTCTCATCACTGAAACATTGTGTTGGATAAATGTTAAAATTGGAAATTACTGTCAAACCTCACATGCACATGTTTACTAACCCATAAATGTAGTCTGTCAATGTATTTATAAAACAAGATTGATGATATTAGGGTCTCTGTGAATGTTTTATATAATACAATATGCCGAAAATATTTGCATATACTCAATCTTATAACAGGTGATTTTATTTATACCCCTCCAAAAAAAAAAGGATTGAAAACAATAAACTTGGTGAGTTGAATATATACATGCTTACATTTAACTCAGTTGTACACATCATGATTGCCTATTTTGCATGTGAAATTATGTATAGCTTTATTAAATAAGTTAAAGGCTTGAGTATCAAAAATGCTTACATGAAAATGGATTTTTCACAGCACGTTATGTCCTCTAAACTCTGTATACATTTACATGGTGTAAGGATTTAAAACATAAGCTCATCACAAAAAGTAGCCTCTTGTTCCTAATCACATACAATACAGTTCCAAAATAAAATCTTATTTTTTCATAGTGTTTGTAATTTCATAACACATTTTATAATTAACCTACAGTACAGTTTTGTCTACTATTATTTTTTACTGACAATTTCACCAACCAATTTTTACCATAATTTTAAAAAATCTATTACAGTTTAATTTTCTGTCTTTCATACAATAATATACTGAATGAATTTGTAGCAAGAACATACATTACAACAAAACTGATATTTTCAGATTGATAACAGAGATTGTTTAGCTCCCCTCGCCCATGTTGTATCACTCATTTAGGCTTGCCCAAGCAGCTCTACCCATCTGGGCTCTCCACTGGCCACCTCCTGATTTCATATGGCTCCACTGTTAGAGTCCTCCATTCCATCCCATCATGCAGGTTATGACAGCCATCACTGAACATGGAGAGTTAGCCCACAATTCATGTTCTCCCATGACCCTGCCAACATCCCAGTGTCAGACCCTTTTACCTACATTACATACTAAGTGTTCAGCTGAGGCTGAAAGCATGTTGTCTCCCATGGTGCAAGGCCTGCCTTTATCTGCTGTAAGAGGTACTAGAGTGGGGAGGCAGGTTCTGCCAGCCTCCTCCTGGTGTCCAAGAGGACTCTTGTGATCTCTTCAGACCACAGTTAGGAAGTGAGTTCACAATGAGAACCCAGGTCTCCTGCATGGTACTGCAACATGCCAGCACAAGACAGGGCTTTTTTTGCTTATTTATCTTAGATTATCTACTTGAGATGCATCATCTCATTTTTAGTGGGGTCCTCCTACTATTCATTGTTATATGGAAGGGCTGAAATGCAGGAGTTGAAGGACTTGATCAAAATCATATAGTGAGCCAATGGCTATGGTAAGTGTCAAACCCTTAATCTCCTGTTTCACAGTTCAGTGCTACAGCCAGGAGACTACTGTATATAGCATTCCCAGTAATGGCCAAGGGGCATACGGAGCATGGCAAAGGATTAAGCTATGTTACATCACAGGAGTAGACCAGCTGAAGGACCTGGCATGAAGAGTGATGTTAGCAGAAGGGACAGTAAGAAGACTAAAGAATGAGACGGGCAAAGTCAAGAACACAAAAATGGTAGAGGATAATAGAGTTCATGCATACTTCTGAAAACAATGAGTAAAAATATACACATTTTCTTTAATGCAAAAGCTTTATGTATCTGATTTTCATCAAGATTAATAACTTAAAAAGAGTTTCAAATACTGTAACTGGAAACAGAAAAAAAAGAGTGTTTCAGCTTACTCCAGTGCCATACATTTATAATCTTTTTACTTTAGGATGAAGACAGCTTTATGTTGATTCAAATATCTGTACGTTTACATTAAATGATGGGGAACACTGCTAATCACATCACAGTATTGTAACATACATTGAGATTTTAAACCAGTTTTAATGAGGTATGGTAGCTTTTTTACCAGCTAATGATTGATATTTATTTTAACAGATGGGCAGTTCATCGTGCAGTCTTCTTGTCTTCACACATGTAATCTGTTTGCCTAAACAGTTTGATACCCTTGCATAAACATCTCAAAGGCTACTAGTTTTGAACACAAACAATAAAGAATTTCAATGAAGCTCTGCATTTGTATTTTATTTTCCCTCTTCCATGCTGCAGCATGCATCTTTATTTACTGCAAATAACTGGCTCCTTCACTCCAGTGCCTATTGCAACTATCCCACACCAGTTAAGAGGGGCTCTAGCGCCAATGGTGTCACTGCAAGATTCCCCCAGTGACAACAGCTGAAGAAAATAGAACAGAATCTGGATTTAGAAATTACTTCTATTATACAAAGTATCCTGTAGCGCTTTACAAATCAATGTTACAGTATGTACTGATAATGCAGGGCCTTGTATTGACGACTGTAACAGCCATTAATCACTCAGCATCCCATCCACACAAGTGTGTATCTAGATATAGATATAGATATAGATATAGATATAGATATAGATATAATATAGATATATATAGAGAGATTATACCTGCACAATAGTGCAGGTATAGTTACGGTTGGCAGGCCACTTCTATGTTAAACCCCAGAGTTTGCACTTTAATAACTTTGCAATTGTTTGTCCAATTTGCCTGAAATGCTGCATGCATGGCATCCAACCATACATCACTGGCTCTGAAAAGGGTCGTTCCAGTCGGATATATGGCTGCGGAACTGTCGAGTACCAAAAAAGTGAAAAATGCTCAACATTTGCACATTTTTCAGTCAGGCTTAAAGGACTGAAGAATGAGTCTGAGTGGATTCAGATTTGCATGTCTATATGTGACCTGGGTCAAACTTGTGCCTTTTGAAGATTTGGTGAAAAAATCTTAATCCGTTCAAATGTTATGCAAGTTTTTAATGTCTGAATTTAGCCTATGGGGAAATTTATATGTGCACCGCAAAAACATTCGCAAACACTTTTGTTGTCGTGCTCCAGAATTTTGTTTTCATGCTGCCGTCATCTTGTTTTCAGTTAGCAAGAGACAAAAACATGGCAAATTGAAAAATGCTTCCTCTTGCACTTGTGTTTACCTAATCAGGTCCTGAGGAACATGACCCTGGCATCAGGTTTTTGTCCAGGTAGCTTGGAAATATGCTTTTCAAAATGCTTTCACAATTTTGCCATTTTGTTGTCGCAAAAACATTTTTTGTGTGTGCTGCAATCACCTCACAAACAAAAAAGGTAGCTTGGCAACATATTTTTGTGCTCAAAAACATTTCCATTATAGGGATAGGAGTGCCGTGAACACATTAAAGTTACTGGGAAAACACTGCTCAAAAACATTGTCCCATGTGTTGTTTTTTTTTGTTACTTCATTGTACCAAGGTGGATTGTGCTTTTGGGCTGAAATTTGCAGGATGGCAAGCCCTGGTCCTACAGATGTGTCTTTTGGTGGTTCAGTGGTTTGGTCCCAAAACATTCAATGGGCCCATAGTTACGCATTCCAAAGTTGAGAAATTTCCCATAAGATAACATTGCGGTGCCCATATCTCAAAAACATTGCTACGGTTACTGAGATATTGCCAAATAAGTGTTACAAGGTTCCTTTTCAGTACTATGGGGCTGCTGTCTGGCTCCATATTTATGTGAAAGTGGGAGCCCAGGGCTCAGAGGGCCCATGCTCCCACATGTACATATCATTGCACAAAAAATGGGCAATGTGAAGGAAGTGCAGGGCCCAGAAGACCCACACTCCCACAAACACATGTCAGTTACCTGTTACATTACGCTTTCTCAAAAAGAAGGGCAATTCATTGCAAAAAACTTCATTAATGCATCAGTTGGGGTTAATAGCACAATGACAAATGTATGGAAATGTGATGTTAGGGTTACCCCCCCTACCGCCCCACTCCCACCCCCCACCTTCCTCACACCAACAGATGGGGTGTGCCAAGGTGTTGTCAGATCTAACTCTCACCCCATTCTCCTATACTGTAGCATGTCAGCTTGCTTATACCTGGAATAGGGTAAGACTTGGGCTTACAACCCCACGGCACACCACAACGTCTGTTGGTGTGTGAAGGTGGGTGGGTTGTGTGTGTGCTAGGAGGGGTAACCCTAACATTACAGTTCCATACTTTTGTCAATGTGCTATCAACCCTAACTGATGCATTAACAAAGTTTTTTGCAATGACTATATATATATGTATATATGTATATACAGCAATTGCACATTGATATCTCCATGTTTTTATATGTCATTCTGATATCTCCACACTCCTATATGTCATACTGAAACTGATACTGGCAGTTTTACACTGCTATTCTGTTAAGCGACTTTCACTTTTGTACTCAAATGCACTGTGACCGCACCCTATTAGTACAGCTTACTAACGTACTCACATACATTTAAAACAAAGTACAATCTGTCCAAATAATAACAAAATCTCTTTTGAATCATGGCATTTAGTTGCTTAAACCTACTCTGTTCATCCTGCCCCCAAATCATTCTTCTGACTTCAATCATTTTGCCCCAAAAGTTCCACTACTGTGTATATTTTAGCATGATCAAGTGCTGTAACAGTCCTGACACAAATTCAAAAATAAACTACTGCACATCACGTTTACATACTCTTAAAAGTCTCTCTCTGATCTTTTGTGTATCCTTAGTATGCTTGTAAGAAAAATAGACAGCGCACACCGTGGACAGGGAGCAAGTAAGCAGTTTCATATGACGATGCAAGCATGAGTGTGTCCTGCTATAGCAACACTTGCTCAGGCTCCTGACTACTTCAGAAACTCCTCACTTGCTCCCTCTGCACAGCACATGCTCTCCCTTTTTCTTACAACCAAACTAAAGATACACTAAAAAATCAGACAATTTTTTCACTATGTAAACATATCGTGCCGTATTTTCTTCTGAATTTATGTCAGCATCTCAGGACTGTCACAGCTCTTGGTCGTGCTACAATATATAAAGTAGTGGAACTTTTTGGGACAGAATGATTCAAGTCGGCAGTATGATTGGGGCCAGAATGTACTTGACAGGATCAACCAGATAAGTTTCAACATAAAAGAAAAAATACATTTTCCCACTATTTGCACAAATTGTCTTATTTTACATATATGCCAGCAGCTCAGTAACCAGTACTAGAATTCACTCATGCTACATGTTTAAAAAATAAAAGTGAAAGTAATTGAACTAAATGACAGTCTAAAAATGGCAGTATCAATCACATAATTTTTTTAAATCCCTCCAAAACATGTTGTAAAAACAGAACATGACAAGGCCTGAGAGGAGATATCATATTTATCTTCACTCAAGGCCAATGACATCAAGATACCTCACTCGACCCAAAACCCTAATGATTTTTCCCCTTTGCTGCTTGGGTGGTTGGGTGGGGAGTTAGGGTTGGAAACCCTAACACAACATTTCCCTACTTTTGTGGCATTAAGTTACCCTAACTGGTGTACTGACAAGTTTTTTGCAAAGAACTTCCTTCATTTTTGAGATAGGGGAATCATATCCTCATTCACGCAGGTCCCTTTGAGACCTGCGTGTATGAATGCAGATGTGCAGAGCCCTTTGGTCCCTGCACCATGGGAAGACTCCATCCACCTACAGAAGTGCAGGGCTTTGCACATTTACTCTTTACACATTCATTCTTTGCACATTCACTCTTTATACAGTCACTCTTCACACGTTCACTCTTTACACATTCACTCTTCACACAGTTACTCTTTAAACATTCACTCTTTATTTTTTTAATTTAATTTTGACCCCAAGTTGTCAAGATAGTCATTTTATGACTGCCCTTATAAACACGACATGGTAGCATTTATAGTATATCGGCCAAAATTGCCAAGTGGGTGACCTGGAGGGGGGGGAAGAAAGAATTGATAACAGGGTGGGCCCCCCAGTCCACTTAAAGGAGAACTGCTTTGATTTCTGGGGACCTAAGTGCTTGCAGCTAAGAACAGTATCTGTGGCTAACAGCACCGCAAGTTTTAACCTCCATTTTTTTTTGAGTTTAGAACTATGGACAAAGTGTGCTGGCAATGTTCATTTCAGTTTCACACCGCATAGGTAATGATGCACATCTTGATCCACTGTGAAATACAATAAGTAAGAAGTGCAGTAAGCTAATAATCTTGACCTGTTCATAATTTTCAAAAGCATGCAACACAGTTTTGTTTTTAGTTATGTGAATATCTGAGTGTTAGTCATACAAGTACAACTTCTTATTCTGAGTTGCAAGCAGCATTACAGTCAACCACTGTAATGAAGTAACCATTAATTAAACTGTAAGTTATCTTCCTGACTTCTCTGAATTGTAATCAGAGTAATGTTATATTTTATAAATATACTATTTCAATCAATGTTTCTATTTTCATTCATAGCATATTGATACTGGCTCATCAGTTTTAGCCTAAGTGACAGTCAGGGTGGTTATGCAGTTGAGATTCATATAATCAGCTCAAAAAGCGTGTTCTACTTCAGATGTATAATAACCAAAATGCAGCATGTTGGGTTTTTTATTGTAGCCATACTCTCATTTCAGTTTGTATGGTCTTCTACAATAATGCTAGCCTCAATGGATTGTTCATTGTCTATAGGAAACTTACATTTGAGATGAGTGTTGGTGTGTGATACGGTGTGTGTATGGGGGTGATGTATGTCCAAATTTCTTGTTGCTGTATTATGATTTAGATTGCTGCTTTTACATGGATTGTGCATACTCAATATTTGGTGCCTGTTATGATATGTCAAACATCTTGAGGTAATTAGCAAAATAAAGATTTTTTTTTTTTTTTCCATTAGCCGCAGACCACCTTCCAGATTCATTTTGATTAAATTAAATTAGATTAAATTTCAGTTCTGAGCATGCTCAGTAGGGTATCAAACATCTATCCAAAAGACCCTACTGAGCATGCTCAGAACTGAAATATCAAATCCTTATAACATGGGAAAGAGTATTTTTTCACCAGTCCAACAAAAGACACCATTCTGGGGCAAACCCTTTGTACCTTACAGCTACCGTGCCACTCTGAAATAAAAAAAAATATATATATATTATGGTAGCATGGTAGTGCTACCATAGTTAGGGTTGAGGAGCCATTTCTATGTTAAACCCCCAAACTTTGCACCTTAATAACTTTGCAACCTCTTGACAGATTTGGCTGAAATTTGGAATACATGATCAAGTCCATAGGCCTTGGGATCTGCCAAGTTTCGTAGTGGTAGGATATACAGCTGCAGAGTTATTAAGTGTGATATGTGCGTGCGTTTACGCTGTTTCTGGAATTCTACGGTCGCGCTACTACAGGTCAGATGCGGTTTGCGCCGACCGGTCTGAAATCTTCAGGAACGCGGCCGGGGTCCCTGATGTGCCTTTGGACAATTAAGCAATAAGGCATGACCAACAGTTATGTTAAATGGTCTGTTAATCACCCTGTAGGGGTTTAATGTTGAATGAGGCATAGCCGAGTGCCACATGTCGCTAGACAGTGATAAACTGACCATTAACATAATACCTGGGAGTGGCTTATTGCTATCATAATAAAACTGTTTTTTAAACAACATTATACAATGGCAAGAAAAAATCAAAGATGCTGATTGGCTATTGAGTCCTAGATACAATGATGTTATTACACAATAACATCACTGTATCAAGGACGGGCAGCAAAACAGCCGCATAGCCAAACATGAATCACTGCCCGCTTAATGCCCACATGACGAAACATGACCCTTCACAGCTTTACCGCCCCACACACACCAATTCATCGTAATGTGTGCCTCCCCAAACTCACACAGACACACTTACTCCATCCGTCATCCATACAGTTCATCTTCCTCATGTTAAGCCATTGCTGTACAACTACATAAAGAACCCACATTTGTTTTTATTTTTCAGGGAAAAAAACATTTTCTCGAAGCGCAGTCTATGGCTCTACTGCACGTAGAAGCTGTTCACTGTGTGCACGCGCCTGCACGTCTCTAACCAAAAAAGAAACTGCCACCAAACTGCAAATGTATTTCCCCTGGCTCAACATTTTAAACAATAAATTGTACCTCTGCCAACTTTTATCGCCAGCTTCGTGGTTCCATATCTCACTAGACGGATGCTCGCAGTCAACCACCCACCTGCTCGCAAAGCACCATTCCTACTTAAATGAAAAAAACATGCAAACTATAAAAAAAAGCAACAGTGCTAAAATAAATCAGCTTTTCATTATCACTTTTACTGCCAGCACAACAAAGATCACACAAGGCAAGGCACAGCACAGGTACAACTGGACATTTAGATAATTCAGTCTGCAGCGCCACCTACTGATGGATAATATTCTGAACTTTTTTTTTAAATGATATACTTCCACACACAAAAATCAAGTGTAAAATGCTTAAAAATATATATATTTTTCATTTTTCTTCTTTTATTAATAAATGAGCCATTGTATAATAGCAATAAGGCACTCCAGGGAGTGTGTTATCGTGTAATAACGCCTCGTGCTTCAACCCACCCCAGGAGTGACGTTATTACACGATAACACACACCCTGTCGTGCCTTATTGCTTAATTAAACCATGTTCATCATATGGTTAGGCTCTACATGTATGTTAATAAAAACCAAACATAAGGCTGTTACAATGTTTACAGTCAATTAGAAAGCTGCATTTCTCAAATCCTTGTTATAATCAGAGATATTATACCTGTACAACTCCTTGGTTTTGCTTAACTCTATTGCTCAGGTGGCCCACCACAAGTGGTGTGGTCTGGTGTGGGGCATCGGTAGGTAAGGCCATGCAACTACTAAGTGTGAGTACGCTGTGTGCAGCTGCAATCAGGGATGTGCGTTTGGTGTACATGGCCTCAGTTTTGCTGTTGATCTCCACTGAGCATGCAGTACCTGGTCAGGTGGGTGGGGATGTCTCGTAGTACATTTAGACAATTGTTTGTTATTTCTGTCACCTGCTGCTGGATGTCTGTCATTGGTTGTGTTGACTTGGTCCTCCCCATACTTGAATGTGTGTGTGTGGTGCTGGGGGAGTGAATTCGGAGTTAGGGTTTTCAACCCTAACAGCGAATTTCCTCACTTTTGTCGCTGTGGAACAACCCTAACTAATGCATTAAACAGAGTTTTTGCCTCTAATATATATATATATATATATATATATATATATATATATATATATATAGAGAGAGAGAGAGAGAGAGAGAGAGAGAGAGAGAGAGAGAGAAGGCATGGCAGTGACTGTATATTAGGGTTGAGTAAGGACTCCTATGGCAAACTAACATTTATATGCCTTAATAACTTTGTCCATCTTTCAACCAATTTACATTAAATTTGGAAAGCACAGCCTTTGTGTCAGGATCTCTTGAAAATGTCATGTAGATCAGTTCAGTGGGGCAAAGTTTTAAAGGTGCAAAAAAATGTAAAAGTCTCTATTTTTGAAAATGTTAAGACTTATTTTGCCATTTGATAACATAAAAAATAGGAGCCTGTGAAACCAGAAACATTCAGGTTTGATAGAGGTTGGCCCAATGTATGTGCTTTTGTGGTTTTTAGGTCCAGCTGTTAAGCAGTTTTTAAAATATTTAAGAAAAATGTTCTGTTTCTGAGCATGCGCAGTTAAAAAAAAATCAACATTCTAAGGATAACTGAATTTTTGCAACAACTGCAGCTTGCACTCTACAAGACAGCTGTTATTTACTAAATGACAGTTGTGTCATATAGTGCATCCCCTGCTGCTGTCCTGACTTATAGGTCAGGGACTGGGCTACTGTCAATACAGCTCTGCCATCCTGACTGTGCTGTGCCTTCAACTGTATCTGACAACCAGGGACCCCAATCACCAGTGGCAGTGTATTTATTAATTAATGTACTTATTTATGTATTTGTAGAATCTGACACCAGGATTCCCACCCCTGGTGTTGGATGCTCCCCCCATCCCCTTGTTCTATGATTACTTGCTAAAATTGGGGTGGGGCCCAATCCCCATGTCAGCATTTACAAGCCTCCCCAGTAGTTTGAAACACTGGGGAGCCCACCCCCAGTGTCCTGAAATACTTTAATTCCTTTTAACCTTGCTCATGACTGTACAACTAATTAATGTATTTATTCATGTATTTGAATACTCAGACACTGGGATGCCAACCCCAGCCCATTGTTCCATGATTGCTTGTCAACATCAGGGGGCCCAATCCTTGTGTTGGCATTTACTAGCCCTCCACAGCAGTTTAGGATACTGGGGAGCCCATTCGCAGTGTCCTGAAATAATTTATTTAATTCCTGTAGCCTGAAAAAAGCTCCAATCCCAGACATCTTTTGTTTTTAACCTGAAAAAGAGAAATTGGTCCCTCGTCATCGCCGTCATCCTCCCTCCCCCATCCTGACCCTCTCACTGAGCACCCACCACCCCACACACCCCTTTCCCTATACTTACCACTGGAGGTCATACTCTGTCATCTTCTGTGGATGAGACATGTCTGCACTCTTCAAAGCCAAACCATGAAATAAGGAATAAAGGTAAGTGCTGTATAATGTATTTCAATGGCATTTTGAACTTATGTTGATAACTTTACATTTTTTTGAATTTTCTTTCACCAAATTTTCAACATGGTCTTTCTGGGACCCCACCTCATGAACACTGACACTGTCATTTCATTAATCTGGCCTAGAAGGTGATTTCGAAGTCACTGCACTAAATCCCCTTTTGGGACTGAATAATGACATTTTACCACCAGTATTTATGAGGTGGGGTCACAAAAAGGCCATGTTGAAAATTTGTTGAAAAAATTCCAAAAAATCACTGAGTTACGAGCACTTGTTGAAATTGTTCTATGCATGTGCATGACTTTGGTAATTTTCAATATTTTGACTCCAAGTTTTCAGCATAACCATTTTTTCACACCATCTCATGAACAGTACAGCTGTTATTTTTTGCATCCTGTCCAAACATGTTTTTGCACCTGTGGTATGGCGTGGCATTTTGTCACGAATTTAAAAATGTTCATTTACGGGGTTCATGAGGTTGGGTCATAAGATGATTATGTTGAAAGCTTGGGGTCAAAATATTTAAAAAAAATAATTTATTAAGTAACGTTGTTTGCAGGGATATCTGTTGCAACACTGGGGAACATGATGCCTTACCTTGCTGGTGAGCTGAGTTTAGGTGTGAACTCAGCCAGTTTAGTGTGACAAGGCTGATGGGGAAGGTGCTGCAGCACTAGCCCTGACCTGGGTAAGGATGGAACAGTGTCTTGGCACAGATGTCACACCCTGTGGTGGGTCGGGGAATGTCACCCAAAAGGTATCGATTTGTGTTCTGGGGCCTGCTGGGCCCATGCACTGTGTCAGGACTGTTTCCAATGTTGTATTTATCTCATTTTGCACAGGTCCCAAAGAAACCTGTGCAAATGAGGATGCAATGCCACTATCAGAAAAAGAAGGGGAATTCTTTGAAAAAAACTATGTTAGTGCGGTCATTAGGGTTGTAGGATACAAAGTGCACCCCTCCTCTGATCAGACAAGGTCAGATGTGGTGCCTTCATGCAGGGCCCGTAGGTTCCCCGACCCACCACAGAGCCTCTGGCAGATTATGTTGGCCATTCTGT
This sequence comes from Neoceratodus forsteri, assembly GCA_016271365.2. NCBI lineage: Eukaryota > Metazoa > Chordata > Ceratodontiformes > Ceratodontidae > Neoceratodus > Neoceratodus forsteri. The sequence goes on from CM028131.1 coordinate 1,115,993,367, forward strand.
ATCACTATGAGGCACTAGGCTGGAGCTGTATCTTGTGCTTCAGACAGGAGGCTATGGGTTGGGGAAGGGGGTGGGTATTAGGTTTGACAACCCCAAGTAAGACCCCACCACTGATTTGTAAATACTCTGAAGACTTAAATCCCTAATGTTTCTCATTTCACATCTTTGTGCTCTTTGCATTCTACAACACTTATGTCTGCATTAATGTAGTTTTTTTGCAAAGACTATATTTATATATATATATATATTTATAAAATGGGTAGGGAAATTTCAGCAATATCATTAGCTGACCAGCATCACATGACCGTGTGTATGTCAGAGCGTGACCGCACACCTGCACTTTTACCCCCCCAAAACAATTTTGACATTTTATAAGATAGATAAACCACTCTGGGGTGTGCGGTGGGTGCTCTGATATACTACGCCACGCTTGAGTGATCGGCCTTTTCGACCTTGGTCTTGTGCGTACAATGCACACCAAGGCATGCGTATATCAGAGCATGACTGCACACCTCAATATCTATATATATATATATATATATATATATATATATATATATATCAATCAATAGGGGACACATGATGGGCAGGAGTGGGATATGGAAAATATTCTGACTCCTGCAGAGTGAGCTCTGTATCCTCACGAGTGCCAAAGGCACGAGTGAGAATGCTCAGCTCACTCTGCGGGACTGAGAATATTTTCTATATCCCACAATCTGCTCATCATGAGTGTGATTTATACCATGGGGGTGAGAGCTTTAGTAAAATTTGTTCTGTTTCTGTGTGTTTTCTGTTCATTCTGTGTGGTGTGTTTGTGTGTGTGTGTGTTCTGAATAGACTGGGAGTCAGATAACACAATGGGACACAGGTGAGTGTGTTTTGCAACTCTAATTGAATAAGTTGCAACTTCAGTGAGAAAGAGAAACTGTTGCAGATATCACTGAGAAAGAGAAGCAGCTGTGTGAAGGAGTTTCATTTAGAATGCCGGTTGTTTTTAAGCTGAGATCAGCACAGTAATGGACTAGGAGTGTTAGAAACACAATGGGACACTGGTGAGAGTGTTTTACAAAGCTAATTGAGTAAGTTGCAGCTTCAGTGAGAAAGATAAACTGTTTTCTAAAGTGGTTTCATTTAGAATGCAAACTTCAGTGAATATATCCTCACTCTGTTGACATCAGCAGAGTGTGAGTAAATTACATTTATCCTCACTCTGCCAATGTCATCAGGATTTATCCTCACTACAGTTTGAAATAACACAGAATATTCTACTGAGAAAGCTCTCACCCCCATGGTATATAATAGATATAGATATATGTATTATAGGTCGCATCCCTATAGTTAGGGTTGATAGGCACTTCAATGTTAAACCACAATTTTTGCACTTTAATACCTTTGCAATCATTCAATGGATTTGCATGACAGTTTGCATGTGTGGTCACCTAGGGTAGATCTCTGGATATGCTGAGTTATGTTATGGTCAGATGTGCGGTTTACAAGCTCCAGAGAAGTGAAAACGTGATTTTTCAATCATTGACTTTGTTGGGTTTTTTCTTTGAACTTACCTACAGGCCAGATTGTTTTGAATCTTGGTCTGGAATTTGTAGGGTAGAAAGGGCATGGGCCACAGATGTGCCTTTTGCTTGTTTGGTGTAAAAAATATTAATCCATTTCAAAGTTATTCCAGCTTTAGATTTTGAAAAATTAGGTTTTGAGCATGCTCAGTAAACACTTCAGGATAGCTGTATGAAATGAAAAAGGAATCCTGTTTTGGATTGTAATATTCTTTTTTCGTTTGACACTATCTTGTTTCCATCTTTTTAAAGAAAAATTTCCAAAAGCCACAAAAGTGATATCCTGGAGAGAGAGAGACCAACATGCCTATCTGGCTGATTGGGACACCATTAGTTGTTATCTTCACTTCACTGTGGAGAAATGCCCTTGAATCTTTTTTTGTGATGTGTGATACAAAACAAGAATATCTTTTTGTGTCACGAGTCATGAAAAAAGATCCTTTTTCATGAAAGGAAATCCTTTTTCCACTTGCCGTATGCTCAGTAGGCTCTTTCCTGACAGATTTATGAAACAGGAAAAGAATTGGGCCTCATTTAGATTAACTTTGCCAATTCCAGACGTGTTATCCCCCAAGCCGCACAGATCCTTGTAAATGGAAATATCCCATAGATTTTCAAAACTGTTATGCTGATGTTATACAATATAAGACTGCATTCTCCATACATAAACAGAAAAAAAAATATGGCTATAAAAGTACATGCCACACCAAAATATATACTGAATTTACAGGTACAGTTTACAGGAGCTGCATTTAGCATGTTTTATGAGTACCATAGAATTCAGAAAACACTGAACAGGGAAAAGCTGTTAAATACACACTATGGTAACTAGTAGGAATATCAAAATGTAAAGATTACTGTGCATTTTCCTTTAAGATAAAGTCAGCGATAAGATCTCGTGTTCATACTAAAACGTGTAAGCACACAAATAAACAGCAAAGCTATATGACTTTTAGATCACATTGCAAAGGTAAACATCTCCCATGCTTGCTAAAGATTGATCTAACCACATTATAAAATTAATGAAAAGATTAAACTTCTGCTGCAGAGGACATTAGATTATATGCCATTTCCCAGTTTTGTTACTTTGGCTCTGTAATATCTGCCAGCAACATGATGTACCATTTCTATAACAGTACATCACAGGTAATGAAAAAGGATTTTCGGGCCTGCACCTGGGAGCTGTGCTCGGCTGGTAAACAAGTAAAGCAAGAGAAAGTACAGATGCCAGCACCAGCTACTTACAGCCACTTCCACAAAACTGCCAAAGTGCCAATATTTCCAAACTGTAAGGAAGCAGATCCTTGGTTTAAGGTGCTATCAGTGCTAAACTTAATTTCCAAAATGCACAGTGCTTCCTTATCCATGCATGCTGCCCCCTCCTACAGCAATTCAGGCTAGTGTCCTAATGTGTTTCACTCCCCTTGGTGCTTAATCATAGGAATAGCATGCTAACACACCGATACCAATAAATACAACATGATTTAATGTGACAGTGCAGATATAAATAATGTTACAAACAATGTGACTTTTTTTTATTCATTTAAGTAATTTTACCTTTTATATCATATATTGTACACAAGAATTTTTTTCTAAAAACTGATTTTTAGCTTGTCCATCCATCCAAAAGTTCACATGGTTATTACTGCATATAGCTATTAAGTTTATAAACTCCCTCTTGTTATAATATATAGGATAAAGTATGGGTCTGGGTGTGTAACGAAATTTACACACACCCGAGGGGTTTGATGCTACATAAACCCTGAGAGCGAAGCTCGAGGGGTTTATGTGAAGCATCTAACCCCGAGGGTGTGTGTAAATTCGAGTTTCACACCCAGACCCATATTTTATTTTATATAATTGCTGGGTTTCCCTTTTTTTGCCTCAGCAATTGTATAAAATAAAATCTAGCTGTGCAGCCAGGTTTGTGGAGGGTGAAGTACGTTGCCGTAGTCAGCAGCTGGATTTTGTTAATTTTTTTGATTATTTTGTTCACAGCACTGGCAGATTTTTTTTTTATGTACTTACCGCCTAGTCGAGGTGGCGGTTTGCAGTGTCCCATAGCAGTTCCCCAAGCAGGCACAGTGTTGCGGAGTGAGGAAGTGCAGCGCGCGCATGTGCACAGTGAGGGAAATTATGCGCATGTTTGCCGTAATGAACACTCCTTCATTACAGCAAATTATGCCACGGTTTCCCTATGGGAAAAAAGGGAAACCGGTAATTATGTTACTGTTAACCATTTTAGTTTGAAGTTTTAATATTATTTTTACCACTTCTATTATGTGCACCAGTGTCCTGCTTCAAGTTTTTCATGGTTTCCCATGAGGATCCACTTAGCATTCAAGTTTAGCAGAAGTATCTATAAAAAAACAGAGAAAAATAAGAAGTAACACATCAATGAATATAAACGGAGCCATTCTAAACACTTTTCACATACAGTATTACAGATCATTCTCTAGGTAACAAAATGTCTGGAAATGGAGGGGGTGATTTCTTTAAAAAGGGTTTAAGGTCAATTCTTTCATTTAAACCCAGCCTCTCAGACCCCACTGTGGCAAAGATCCTATACTGTTCTCTTTTCAATAGGACATTATTATAGTCACCTCCCCTCAAGCTCTTTATGGGATTTTCTATGCCCAAAAATGACCAGGTATGTTCCTTTGGATTTGTGACTTTTCCCATATGGATTGCAAGTGCATTTTTCTGGTCATTGTGGTTTATTGCCCTCAGATGTTTCCCCACTTTTCCCTCAGTTTTCTTTTTGTTTTTCCTATATAGAAACATGCAAATGTACAGGTGGCCATATAGACGACCCCTTCTGTTGCACAGGTTATGAACCCTCTTTCTTTTGTCTCCCTTTTTGTTTTGGGGTTCATAAAACTTCTAGTCTGTGTCAAGGATTTACAAAATTTTGAGTTCCCACATCTATAGCACCCATCCTGTTTCCTTGGTAACCACGTTTTTTACTTGTTCTTGTTTAGGCTGTACTGAGTGAACCAGCATGTCTTTTAAACTCCTGCCTTACCAATGTACCATTCTAGGCATTGTGTTACTAAGATCCTTCAGGCCTGGGTCCAGACTCACAATATGCCAGTGTTTTTTGATCATATTACTAATCTCATCAGACTGGGCATTATAGGTGCTCACAAAGTTTATTCTTAAATCACATTTTTTTCTTTTGTCTGTCTTTTTCTGCATGACCTCTGACCTTTCCATTCTATCCACTTCTTCTCTAACTCTGGTGATAACTCTTGCAGGGTATTCTCTCTCATAACCTAATTTCTAGTTCATTTGCTCTTTTCACATATACTTATATGCCAAGTCTGATGAGATTAGTAATATAATCAAAAAACACTGGCATAAAAATCAAACATGTGTGGGAGGTGTGGCAAGGGACATGCGCCAAAGGCTGCTTGTCCAGCGTATGGACAAGAATGTCATAAATGTAGTGGTCTCAACCATTATACAAAAATGTGCAGGTCCAAAAAGTCCAACAAACCTCATGAGAAAATGACCAAAGGGGTAGAAGCACTATTTGTAGGTGCTATAAAAGAAAACAAGAAATTGTGCAGACACAAGTACCAGATGAAGGGTGGTACACTACTTTCAAGATAATGGGACAGCCAGTTAAGTTCAAGTTGGACACTGGGGCTGAAGCCAATATACTGACTAAAGAAGTGATTGTACAGTTTTGATGCAAGGTACAAATCAACCTGACCAGTACTATCCCAATGGCATATGGAGGAGCACAAATTAGTCCTGAAGGGGAAGTGATGCTAAAGTGTAAGACACAAGACAGAGAGGCCAATTTGCAGTTTTATGTCACTAATACATCGGGAGCTTCCCTACTGGGTCAACAGGCATGTGTTATCCTGGATCTGCTTCACAAAGTAAAGGTGCTTAAAACCAAGCCACCAAGCACAAAAGAGGAACTTCTTGCACAATATAAAACAGTGTTTGAAGGCCTAGGAGAATTCCTTGGAGTTTACCACATACATACTGACCCAAATGTTACTCCTGTGATACATGGGTGCAGGAAAGTCCCATATGCAATCACGGACAGACTAAAACAGACACTGGAACAACTGGAGCAAATTTGGGTGATTAGCAAGGTAAGAAAACCTACAGCATGGGTAAATAGCCTTGTAATTACCGAAAACAAAAATGGTGAGATCAGGGTGTGTTTGGACCCTAGAGACTTAAATAAAGCTATCAGAAGACATCACTTCTCCATCCCCACATTGGAGGATATTCAGAGTAAGCTTGCAGGTAAAGGTTTTTTACAATTCTAGATGAAAAAGATGGGTACTGGCAGATCAAATTAGATGACGAATCTGCAGACCTATGTACATTCAACAGTCCATGGGGAAGGTACAAATTTCATTGACTTCCTTTTGGTATACGGTCTGCTAGTGAAGTATTCCAGCAGAGAAATGCTGAACACTTCGGGGACATACCAGGTGTTTTTGTAACAGCTGATGACATGCTTATAACCACAGCTTCCAAGGAAGAGCATGACAACATTCTGAGAAAAGTAATGGACAGAGCAGTGGAACTCAATGTAAAGTTCAATAGTGACAAAATACAGTATTTGGCGAGTGAGGTGAAATACATGGGGCACGTCATAACCAAAAATGGGCTACAGCCTGATGAAGCCAAAATAGAAGCAATAGCTGAGATGCCCCCTCCTGAAGATAAAAAAGCACTACAGAGACTGTTAGGAATGACTCGATACTTAGCGCAGTACATTCCGAATGAAGCAAACCTCACTGCACCACTAAGGCAGCTACTCAAAAGAGACGTCATGTGGCAGTGGCAGCCAGCACAGGAAGAAGCCTTACAAAAGCTGAAAGAGGCTATTTCTTCAGAACCAGTATTAAAATTCTTTGATCCAAAAGAGGACACTGAAATCCAAGCAGATGCATCTAAGACTATGTGCTTGTCTACTACAAAGAAACAGACCAATAGCTTATGCATCTAGGTCATTGTCCAGTGCTGAAAGAAACTATGCACAGATAGAAAAAGAGTTGCTAGCGATTGTGTTCTCTCTACAGAAATTTCATCAGTATGTTTATGGAAGGTCAGTAAAAGTACAATCAGATCACAAGCCTCTTCAGTCCATATTGAACAAACCAATTGGAAAGGCTCCAGCAAGATTGCAGTGGATGCTGTTACAGATACAGAAATATGACATACAGGTAATATATACTCCATGAAAAGATATTCTGATAGCAGACACTCTGCCCAGGGCAGTACCAAGAAAACCAGCAGAGGGAGACATTGATCTAAGTAGTGAAAAGATCATATACTCAATTCAAGCAACAGAGACACTGCCTGACAGCATGTTAGAGGGGCTAAAACAGGCCACACAGAGGGACAGTGATTTACAGTTGCTTAACGAAATGCACCTCAAAGGATGGCCTAACAGGAAAAACAAGTCAGCATCAAACTTCAGCACTATTGGCCCATGAGACACAATATATACATAGAAAATGTACTCATAATGGTGGGTAAAAGAATCATCATACCCAAAGAGCTGAGAACAGATATGCTACAAAGACTTCATGCAGCACATCAAGAAATACAAAGGTTAAAGGCACAAGCCAGAGCTGTGATGTATTGGTCAGGCATGAATTGAGAAGTAGAAATGATGGTTGAAGCATGTGGACCTTGTCAGAAACTCTTACCCAGAAACCATACAGAGCCAATGTGTCCACATGAGATACCCGACATGCCATGGTTAAAGCTTGGTGCAGACATTTTTGACTTTAGGGGACACTCCTACTTAATAGTAGTGGACTATTTTTCAAAATACCCTGAGGTTCTCAGAATGCCTGACAAGACGGCAGCTACAGTTATTGCAAAATTGAAAGCTGTATTTGCAAGACATGGAATTCCAAAAGAACTGGTAGCGGATCATGTACCATTTGCAAGTCATGAAATGAAGCAATTTGCAAAGTTGTGGGAATTCAGAATGACTCCTTCCAGCCCAGGATACCCACAATCTAATGGTTTAGCTGAAAGAATGATCCAGACAGTAAAAAGAATCTTTCTGAAGTCTATGCAAGGTCAGACCGATCCACATCTCGCATTGCTCAGTCTTAGAAATACACCAGTCAAAGGACTGAACTGTACATCTTCTCAATTGTTAATGGACAGAATGTTGAGGACAACATTACCTACAAGTGCAAGGGCACTGTGACCTGAAATACCAAAGGATGCACATAAATGTCTGAAAAGACTACAGAAAAGACAGAAACAGTATTGCGACAGGAATGCAGCTCCACTTACGCCATTCAGAGAAGGGGAAAGGGTATGCATAGAGACTTCTAGTGAGTGGCAACCTGCTACAGTGGAAAGAATCCGTGATGAACCAAGATCCTATAGTGTGATTACTCCTTCAGGACAGCGATACCGCAGGAACAGGAGACACCTGAGGAGAGACTGAACAGTTACTTTGGAGGCTGAAGAGCAATGAGAAGATGAGTCAACTGAATCCATATTGTCACAAACAGTGGAATCCAGGGACAACAGCCAGGAACAGGACACTTGTCAAGAGTATGAGCAACCTAAGATGGAACCTGTTGTTTTCAATGTCACTTTGCCAGAAAGTCCTGAGGCTGTACAGTGTGCAGTCTACTCGAATGACCAGAAGAAGACATCTGCTTAAAGTTCCTGAGAGGTTCAGAGAGTTTGTTATGACTTGAGTCAGTGGTAAAGACTTATTTCAACAGAGCTCAGTACCAGTGACTGTAGACCCTAACTCATCACAAAGTAAGACTCAACCATTATGTTAATAGTGCTTGGTAATTATTTGTCATTGATATGCAAACCAAAATCAAGGTAATTGCTTTCTTTTACTAGAAGGGGAGATGTAAAATGTGGTAACTTACCCTAGTAACAGTGTAGAATGGTTTAGTCCACATCCCCCTGCAGTTTTGGGCTAATGGTATGTCTTGGGTGGAAACTGGGTTTTAGAAAGTGCACGAGCAGGTTGTAGTAGTGGTTCTGCTGAGGCTTGCTGATCTATCTAATGTATGTTTGTTGAATAAACCTCAGAGCTATTAGAAGTTACTTATGGTGTCCAGTCATTCCTAAAACCAGCAATCCAGTAAGAAGCAACTAAAGTGAAATATTATAGCTGGTGTTGTCATCTGTACTATCTCTTACATCACAGGTAATTTGATTTCACAGTCGTTTTTCACCCTTTGTTACTGAAAAGCACATTAACAGGATGTTTAGAGCTACATGCAATTGGTTCTTCATCACAAAAAGTCACCAATCTCCACTCCTCCATAACCAGTAGGATCCCAACACCTCAATGAGTCTTTTAAAGGGTAATAGAACTATCTATAATCCAGACTCACAAATACAGCATTCAGAATTGAATCACCATGGAAAATTGTATTCAATAAAATAGCCTGTAAGATTTAACATTCCAAACATCACTTCATAACGGAATTCACTTAGCTTGTTTATAAATTTCAGAGCACAATATTAAGCACAGTTCAGTCATAATTCAGAGTGGCTTGCTCTAAGAATTTATAAAAGCCAAAACATTCAAAATGTCAGTTGGTAATAGACTCCACATTGCTTGTTTGCAAAACAGCCCACTTAATTTATTTACAAATGTCAGACCACAGACTTTTGAACACAGTTCTGTTATAATTCAGAGTGGTCTACTATAGTAAATGCCCCACACTTCATCAGGACTAAAACACTCCAGTTGATAATTTGTTAGAGGATCCATTTAGCCTGTGTAGCAATTTGCAAAATTAATTTCTCATGAGAGCTAAAGATGTGCAAATGTGCAGAAATGTAAAGTGCTTTAGTGCAAACAATATTAAGATAAGTAGTTGTACACAGGCATCTCATGTTGGGAGATCTTTAGTACATCCAGCATCAAAACCATTTTATGTAGCCACCTGCACTGTAAAGCTTAATTGAAAGGTTTGTGATGGGAAGAACAATGAAGTAGCAAAATATCAACTTGAATGTAAAGAGATAGTGCTTTCTTAGGTGATCAAAACTATATCCACCAACTCAGGGGCCAGCCTGCTCCACAGGTTATTAAGCAAAGCTCTGGTGCTGTAACAATCCTTTTATATAAATAAAAACTTGGGGCTGTGTTGCTCACTGCAGCCCTAGTATACCCTCTTTCTATGCACAAATGGTTAGGTTATTGAATGAGCTTTGGAAAAAAGGTGGGCTATATTACAAACTATGGACAATGGTAGCCCAAGTGAACTTTCCCATGATACCCTTTAACCCCACCTCCATTCACTGAGAACAAAGGTAATTCACTAAGGATTTGCTGATGCCATACAAGAAACAGAACCAAAAACTTAGCTGTGGCTTTTTCTTCTATTTTTTTTCTCTTGCTGTTGACAAGAATGCCTCTGACAGAAAGTTAGTTGATTGCCACCAATGTTCTAGAAACATGTGAAATGAAAGGAAATAATCCATAATCGTGTTTCAGCATTTCCACTTCTGTACAATGAACATTGGTGACATCCAACTGACTTTCTATATGGGAGGCATTCTTGTCTGCAGCAAGAGAAAGAATATAAGATAAAGTGTAAGGCTGTTACATGTGATAGCACCCTGCTCGGTGTTGGAAACCTTCAAAAATTAGCTGCTATATTAAAATACCTCTGTAGTGAACCAAATTAGCTAAGTGTAATGCATGTAACAACTTCATAGGGCATAAAGCAGCAGAAGACAGGAAAAAGGGGGGGGATAAAGGAAAGAGGCTACAGTATATAAAAGCACCCATAAATTACTGCAACAAAGTAAACATTTAAGAATTAAAGGCTGCTATACATATGAAAAAGTGTTCAGAGTTACAACCTTCATACACAGAACTTCTGCTATGTAAAAACACCGCTAATTTACTGCACAAAAGTAAGGGTTTAAAGATTAAAGTCTGCTGTACATAACAGTGCTTAGAATGAAAGCCTTTATAGATAAAACCGCTGCAGTATAAAAAGTGCCTGTAATAAACCATATTTGGTACATTTAACAGTGTCAGTTAATAAATGCAATGGCTGCATAAAAACAGGGCAAGAATTAAATAGTGTGTAGTTCAACGGCTGCTATATGTGAAATGTAAACTATACCAAAATAGTAAGAACTGAGTGGCAAAAAAAACAAACAAAAAACAAGCTGGAAAGAAAAAAAGAGGTTGGGAAGAAATAACAAAATGCAAAAATAAAGGACTGCCACATGTAAAAGCACCCATACACAGTAGCTCCATCAAAATAAAAGAAAATAAATACAAAAAAGAGGAAATAACATAAAAATCCATGGCTGCTATATGCAAAGATGTCCATATTAAGTAGCTCCATAAGGATAATATATAGCTGCTATGTCAGGTGGCATGGGTTGACAGCTACTGTATGGAAAAGACAAGCCACACCAAAGAATCAAAAAAACATTTAAGAGCAGCTATATATAAAAGTGCACATACTCAGTAGCTCCATCAAAGTAATGGAAAAATAAGCATTTGTCAATGCAGAAAGTTCACCGTTGGTGTTGCTATTGTAGCAGGTGGCTCAAGACTACAGTTCCCAACAGCCTTGGCTACTGACTTATTTACATGTGCTTTTTAGCACTTTTGAAAAAACAAATTTTGAAGTCTCAGGTCCCCCCTCATGTCTCTGGACCCCGATTAGGTGGTTTAGGGGATCCAGGAGCATGGGGGGCCTTTATGTTGCTGCAGGAGCAACTTTAAAATAAACATGCACTTCCCTACACTCCCATCCCTCATTAGATGCGTATGTGTGAAGTATGTAACTTTGAGAGCACAGGGCTTTATAGGACAACAGTGACCAAATTGTCAGCATCGACACCTTATAACCCTACGTCATGTACCCGATACAGAAAATTTTCAAATTATCGCCAAAACATAATTCTGCACAACTACAATGCCATTCTGCACTACATGTGCAGAAATACATTTTTGCCATGATTTAAAAAATAACAGCTGTGACATACATGAGGTGGACTAATATGAAGCCTATGTTGAAATTCTGGGTCAAAATAGTTAACATTTCCTAAGTTATGAGAGGGCATAGCGAAATTGCAACAAATGGCCATAAGTAAGTCATTTTTACATATTTTCACCCCAGATTTTCAACATTGTCTTCTTATGACCCAACCTCATAAACCCTGTAGGTGAAAAGTTTCAATTCCATGCCAAAATACTATTCCACACCACAGGTACGAAAACACATTAAAGAGAGGTTGTGAAAAATGACAGCTGTACTGTATATGATGTGGTGTGAAAAAATGTCTATGTTGAAAATTTGGAGTCAAAATTTTGAAAATTGCCAAAGTTATGTGCCTGCATAGAAAAATTTAAACCAATGTGTGTAACTCAGCTATTTTTGTGAATTTTTGCACCAAATTTTTAACATGGCCTTTTTGTGACCCTGCCTCACAAACACTGGCAGTGAAATTTCATTATCAGTCCTGAAAGGTCATTTCATGCAGTGACCACAAAATCACCTTCCGGGCCCCATTAACAAAACAGTCACAGTGTTCAAGAGGTGGCGTCCCAAATGGCCATGTTGAAAATCTGGGGAAAAAATTTAAAAAAATGACAAAGACATCAACATAAGTTAAAAAGTCATTGAAATACATTATACGGGACTTACCTTTATTCTTCAGTTCGTGGTTCGGCTTTGAAAAGTGCAGACATGTCCCAGTCTGCAGAAGATGACATCCTAAAATCTCCACTGGTAAGTATGGGGTAAAGGGGGTTGAGGGATGCTGGGTGCTCAGTGGGAGGATTGGGATGGGGAGGGGGACAGTGGTGACAGTGAGGGACCGTTTTCTTTTTTTCAGGTAAACAAACAAAAGGACATTGGGGACTGTTTTTTTTTCAACAGGATAAATATTTACAATAAATATTTCATCACACTGGGGGTGGGTTCCTCAGTGCTCCACACTACTGGGGGGGCTTATAAAGCTGACATGGGGATTGGGCACCCAGATGTTGGCAGCATAAAATAAATAATGGGCTGCTGGGTGGGGGCTGGAAGCCGAGGGATGGCTGGTGATTGAAGGGTGGGGGGGTGCCACAATACACCAGGGACTAAAGTGTTCCTGGCATCTGTAAAGAAAAACTGACCACTCACTGAGCTGCAAAACACTTTTTAACTCTGGTGGTGAAAGTTCATGCATGTGCAATGACACTTTCTCACGCATATGTGGGATCTTTTCTCCAGCCGCTATTGCGCTTGCATGGGATTTGGCACCAGGGTTAAAAAGTATTTTGTTGCTCAACAAGTGCTCCATTTTTCTTTACATATGCCAGGAACACTTTAGTAAAACACACTGTAGTGGATTAAATATTTTTCATGAAAGGGATGTTAAATTGTGTACTTTGGGACAGCACTCCTGCTAGACATGTGTTCCTGGCACAGATCTGCTTCTGGTGGCCAGGGGATTTAAGTGTGGACTGCAACTCATGAAAATAATGCAACATTTATAAAAATTGAAAGGAAAACCAGTGGCGAAACTGACAGTGTCCCTTTAAAAAAAGAAGACTGTCAGCGACCATACTGTCGGTGGCATTGGTGGCGAAACTGAAAGTGATGATGTCACTCTCATTACGACATTGATCGGCCATTTGCTGAGTGGTGTCCTGTAGATCAAAGGAAAAAGATGTCATGTTATTGGTTCGACTTTTTCTTTTGAGCTCCACTCAGTTTCCTCCTACCAAGGCAAAACTGCTGTAAGCATTAGCCTCACTGATGATTGGTCTGGCACTGTCTCGCCCATTGCAGATGACTTTGCTTTGGACAGACAGTGCCACACCCATCTCAAGGCCACTTGTAGCAAGAAGCTTGCATATGCGTGCATGGTGAACTTAAAAAGGGGAAAAAAGGAAGAGAAATGTAAAAATTCAGGGCCGCTGTGTGTAACTAAACTGTGTAAATGACTAAATAGCGCTGCAAAAATAATCAGTGGCTGTTGTATCTGAGCACCCATTTAGTTTAATAATTCAGAGCAGCTATATGTAGAAATCGTTTCCTTGGTATGTAGTGGCACCAGTGAGTAACACATGTACTGTGTGTGTTTGTGGACTAAATGAATTAGACAACATGGCATAGTGGGCAAACGGATTCAGCAGTCAGCATTTACAATATTCACTATTAGTTCGGCAGTCAACATTTTCAGTGGTCGGAATCTTTCACTTTTTATACCTTGCAGCATACAATAAGAGAATAGGGAAAAGAAGGCAGTAGCATGAGTGAGTAAGGCATCTTCTGTGTTTGTGGAGGGAACACAGCCAAATGGGTTCAGCAGCTGACATTTATTTGCTAAATCTATTTATTTTTGCTTTAATTAGAGATCCACATTGAAATAGAAAATCTTTGTCACGTTTGTCTTTTCTTCATGCCTCGTACTGTATGCTATATTTTAGAAAAGTAAGAAAAGTAAAAATGCCAAAAACTGAAAGATACTGACCACTGATATAAAAAGCAAACCATGTACCAGACAAGGAGCAGTAATGAGTTTCACACTTCTACATAGTACTGTAAAATTTAAATGCCTTATTCATTCAAAATGCAGTTGCCTTCTTGTTGCTTTCTTTGCCCTCATGCCTCATATTGGATCATTTGGATGCTGTCTTTTACTAAGTAAATTGGCACTTGTAAAAGTAGAAGTAAAAGGTGCAGACTGATGAAATTGAAATGGAAACATAGAAACACACTGACCTCAAAAGCTCCCCTGACTGAGGCTGCCGTTCTAGTCAGGTTTATGGCTATACACAACAACAGTGAGTTGAGCTAGTAGCTAGTGCAGAAATTTATTTAAGGATGCATGGAACAGCCTTTCTGAAGAGGTTGTGGAGTCAAGAACAGTGGGGAAATTCAAGAATGCATGGGAGAGACTTAAGGCAGTTCTAATGGGGGGTAGGAGGAAGTAGGCTGTTGGTTAACTAGGATCTGCAGCTTATCCATCAGGTAGAAAAATGGGCAGACTAGGTGGGCTAAGCGGTCCTTATCTGCCATCAAATTCTATGTTTCTATGTAAGGTACTGTAAGTGTGGTTCAATGTATTTCAGTAGGGTTTTCAACTTTAATGCATACCATCTGTTCAAATTTTGGTGCGCTCACTCGTAACTTTGGTAAATTTAATTATTCTGACCCCAAATTTTCAACATAATATAGCCATTTTTATACCAACTCATGAATGTGACAGCTGTCATTTTTCAGATCCTGCCCAAACTGTGTTTTCACACCTGTGGCATGAAATGACATTCCAATGGCATGGAAAAATGCTTCAGTGGGGATTTGCTGAGGTGGAGTTTGTCATTAATGCCAAAAACATGATATGCTAAAGCGATCTCACAACCCTGTCCACCAGTATCACCTGGTCAGCTTCTTCATGGATTCCACCCTCCCAAGATGGAGTCAGTGGGCAAAGATCCACTCTCCCTCAAGACACATCTTGCTGCTGGAACCTCTGACTGCAATATGAGAAACTAAGATAAGTGTGATTCAATGTATTTCAATGGGGTTTTCAACTTTGATTAATAACTTTACCATTTTTGCATATTATGAACCCACATTTTTAACATAGCCTTTTTGGGACCACACTTCCTGATCAATGGCAGTGGAATCACAGAAATTTGGTTTGAAAGGCAATTTTGTGGTTGCTTGAAGTAGTCACCTTTTGGGTGGGGATTTAAACATTTTCACCACCCTTATTCATGAAGAGGGGTCATAAAAAGGCTATGTTGAAAATCTGGGCTTGAAATAAGGAAAAATGGCAAAGTTATGCTCATCTGTTCAAATGTTGGTGTACTCACTTGTAACTTTGGTAAATTTAAATATTTTGACCCCAAATTTTCATCATAGCCATTTTTTACACCACCTCATGAACATGACAGCTGTAATTTTTCAAATCCTGCCCAAACTGTGTTTTCACACCTGCGGCATGGAATTACATTTCAGAGGCATGGAAAAATGCTTCAGTGGGGATTTGAAAATTTTCAGTGCTGGGCTTTTAAGGTGGGGTAATAAGGCTATGCTGAAGTATGGTTGCTGTTCTACTACAAATGCAAGTGCAGGGCCCAGAAGGCCCTGTGCTTCCACAGCAATACACATGTCCACATCTATAGAGGGATGGGAGTGCAGGGATCCATGGGCAAATGAGGATGCAATTATACTGTCTTCAAAAGTATGGAAATTCTTTGCAAAAAAACTTTGTTAATGCATCAGTTAGGGTTGCTATTAAAGTGACAAAAGTATGGAAATGTGATGTTAGAGTTTTCAACCCTAACTTTGCATTTCCTCCCAAGCAATCAAAGAGGGCAAGGTAACACAAGCTACCACCGACATCTATCATCAGGTAAGATAAACAACAAACAACTGTTTCCACATGCCACAAGAGACAACTATTATCATGGTCCAGTGCTTCTGAAGCCATATGCCACAGGTAGTTGAAGGAACTCAGCACTGCATGCAAACATACATGTGGGCTTCTGTGGCAGCATAGGTGCCTTTGCTACCTGAGTGAAGACATCCACACTTCCCAGGTGCCTCACAATGCTCACCCCATTGTTTTATTCTGTACCCATGTCAACTTATTAACTGTTGAAATGGGGTGAGCATTAGGGTTCGCAACCCCAAGGCACACTCCTCACACCTGTTCCTGCATGCAGGGTGGAGGTGGGCCTTAGAGTTGGAAGCTGAGGGTAAGGGTGGGGTATACGGGTTGGAAGCTGAGGGTGGAGGCAGGGTCTTATGCTTGGGAAGCCTAAGATCACATTTCCCTACTTTTTATGCTTCAACCCTAATTGTGCATTAACAAAGTTTTTTGCAATGAATTTCCTTACTTTTTCAGATAGTATAATAGTATCCTTATTTTATGGTGTGAGTGCCATCCTTCCATTGAGATAGTGCATCAGTATCCTTGAGACACTATAATAGTATACCTATTTTACAGTGGCGCACCCATCCCTCTATTGAGACAGCATCCTTATGTTATGGTAGGAGCACAGGGCCATTTGGACCATGTACTCCCATTTGTGCAAATTACATAACTTGAGCAAGATACTGTTGTAGTTTGTACAAATTATGTAATTTGTACAAAATACAACAGTATCTTGCTCAAGTTATGTAACTTGTGCAACTTACAACTTCCCTGCCTGACATAAAATTTCCCACAGGAAATAATGGGAATTTAAAAGTTTAATAACCTTTGAAAGGATTAATATTTTTTCACCACAACTTCAAAAGGCAAATCTGTGTGGCAAAGACTTTCTACCCTGAACATTCAGACCACTATTAAAAGCCATTTCTGAGATACAGGTGGACAAAGAAATGTAAAAAAACTGGTACATTTAGGATTTTTTGATGCTCTATATTTCAAAAAAACACAAAACTGATTTGTAGGAAATAGTTCCATGTTATTAAGGTTCAAAAATTCAGGTTTAACATGTTGGTCCAGATATTCAAACTGTGCCATTGTGTGGCGCAAGCCCCTGCGCTGCTCAAAAAAGTTGCGCAGGGGTGTGGCCAGGGCGATATTCAACGGAGTTGCACTATTGCGCAACTTCTTTGAATATTGCCCCCTGGTCACACCCACTGTGCATGGCGCAGTGGAACTGCACCACCGCAAGTGGTCAGAGTGGAGCATTGAGATGCAGTGGCGCAAGTTCCATTGCGCCATGCTCAGCACCTGCGATATTCAAAGGGTGACATGCAAATGGGGCAATAATTTATGCAAGGTGCAGGGGGGCCATTTGCATCTAATTATGGCCCCATTTGCATGCCATTAGCATGCAGGTGTGCCGATCCCCAACGACTTGCACCTGGCGCCCTGCCAGGCAGCAGCCGTCGGGGACCGACGCCTCCTGCAGCCTGATCGCGGGCATAATAGTATCCCCGACCTCCCTGCAGCCCGATCGTGGGCAGAACAGTATTCCATCCCCCAGCAGCCCGATCGCGGGCATAATGTAAATCTCCCCAGTAGCCCGGATCGTGGGCATAATGTAAAAGCTTCCCCCAACAGCCCGATCGCGGGCATATCTGAATAACCCCCAAGCAGCCCAATTGCGGGCATAGAATAGTCCCCAGTAGCCTGATCACGGGCATCAGACCCCCCAAATTCATTCATTCCATATCTGGACTGCCTTGTATGGTATGGGCTGCCGCCCATTGGCTCATCTTCTGAACCAATGGGCTTGCAGCCCTACCAGCTGTCAGTCAGCGGGTGGTGGGGCGGCGAGGCGGGTGAGTGCCCGCCCGCCCGGCTGGACAGAGGCGAAGCAGGTGGTGGGGCTTTGTGGGTGGGTGGGGTGGGGGCCACTAGATCACCAGGTATTTCCGACATGGGGTGAGGATGCCACCGCGATTGGGCTACTTGCGGTCCACTAGACCACCAGGGATATTGGACTTTGGGGAGTCTGATGCCCATGATCAGGCTATGGGGGACTATTCCGTTATGCCCAGCGATCGGGCTGCTCGGGGGAACTATTCAGTTATGCCTGATCGGCTGCTGGGACACTTCAGCCCCGTCGGGCTTGGGGCACCACCAGGCGCGGCGGAACAGGTCTAGGGCCACCCACAGGTGGCAGCTACTGTGTTGCTCCCTGCAATGTGGCAGCTCACCTGTGGGTGGCCCTTGACTTTTTCCTCTTTTTTTTAAGCGTAACTTAGTGCAGGCACAGGTAGGGGTTGCACCTGCATAACTCTGCAAGGCCCGGCTGAATATCGGGCTGTGCAGTTTATGCACGGGCACGACCCCCCCCACCTGTGCCTGCATACATTACTGATGCATCCCGGTGCATCGGGATTTGTGCAGGTGAACCTTTCCCTTTTAAATATCACATCGGGGCGCATCAGTGGGTTGTGCCATGAGCAAACCGTTTGAATATCTGGGCCGTTGTATTTTGCACAAATTACATAACTTACACAACATACTGTTGTATTTTGTGCAAATTATGTAATTTATGCAAAACACAACAGTATCTTATGCAAGTTATGTAACTTGTGCAAATTACAACTTTTGTGCCTGACATACAGTATAAATGCTTCCATAGGAAATAACAGTAAATTAAAAGTCTAATAACTTTTGAATGGATTAATATTTTTGCACCAAATCTTCAAAAGGCACATCTGTGGGGCAAAGGCTTTCTACACTAAACATTTCATGTCACTACCTAAAACCATTTATGAGATACAGGTGGATAAAGAAATGTAAAACAAAACTGGTAAGTTTAGGATTTTTTGATACTCTGTATCTCACAACCCACAAAACCAATGGTTCCAAAGTTATTAAGGTTCAAAAATTCAGGTTTGGGGGTCGTGGCCTGGCTGTGCTGAAGATGGCTGCCTAATTTTGCTTCTCCCCGGAAACACCAACTATCATCATACATTCATCTGCTCCCAGACAATCAGCCTTCACCAACAACTGAGACCTTACTTTGCCCCCTGCACAGGTTGGCTCTGGTAAAGTATTTTCACTATCTACTGTACCTCTAGAACTTACAGTAGCATTGACAGTGCTTCTCTTTGAGGGCCTACAACAATGGCCGACCAACCTATGCATAATAGCTCCCTTAACAGAGTGGAATCAATGTTTTAGCAGCTAATTAATGAGATAAATGACTTAAAAATAACTTCACAGCAGAATGCTACTAATATGCAAGTCCTCAACCAAAAAATCAATGCTACAGAGACTAAAGCAATATAAAAAGAACATTCAATTAATGATCTGCAAGCTACTACCAGGGAACAGGACCGAGTTAATAGAACCTTGCAAGACAAAATTGATGATACTGAAAATAGAAACAGGCGTAATAACCTTAGGTTCCTGGGTTTCCCTGAAGGTGTAGAGCTCGGTGACACCAATACACTCCTAATGCATGTACTTCCTACTTTGCTCAAACTACCAGCTCGTCAAGACCTTATTACTGAAAGGTCTCAACGTACTCTAGGTCCGAGGCCTAACCCAGACCAGAAAACTTGGCCCATTATTGCTAAATTCCTAAACTCCGTACATACAGAATTAATACTTCACAGAACAAGGCAAGTTGGAACACTTATGTGGCAAGAACATAAAATCTCAATTTTTAGAGACTTTTCAAAAGATCTTTCCAACAAGCACAAAGCCTACAATCCTATCAAAACTATATTACATCAGTAGGGCACTAAGTTTTCATTACGATACCCAGCTACAATGTGTCTATTTTTGGGAGAGTCTACCAGAGACTTTTGTACCCCTGAAGCACTATCAGCCTTTCTTGGTGCACCTCAATCTGCACTCACCCCGCTGGATAGTAGCTCTGCGGTTCGCCATCGTTCCGATTTGGGCACTCCACACTCGGACTGCAGTGCTCCTTCTGCCGAATTCAGTCTCGACAGGTAAGAGAAATCTGTACCGACCCCATCTACACATGCACCTCCTCTTTGTATTTCAGCTCGCCTGAAAGATAAAAGGTCCTCCGGTTCACCTCATATCTGTCATTCATGCTGCTCGAATGATATCTCTTCAATCCCCCCCGCCTTCTCAACTCGAGTGACACATCACTTTTTCCATTCTTCTGGCCCTTTCTAATAAATTCTCCCTTCTATAGGAAGACTCGCATTCATCTCATGAGGAACTACGGGAAAATGATCTGGAACAACACACTAAAAACCCGAAAGAGACATTACCCATTAACAACTCTCCTGACTCTTCATGGGCTGAACTGGTGACCAGCTCTCCCTTCAAGTCAGCTGAACCCCTTAAAAAGAAAAGAAAAGCGAAACAGAAGAACAAAAAACTGCTGCTACTGTCAAGTTGCACAAACACAATAATCGCTGACTCTTTTCACCTTTTGAGAGGCTGAATTTAATGTAATCTCAACCCCTAGTAGTCTAGTTAATCATTCAGACCATATTTTGCTTCAACCTCATAGCACATTCCTAAAATGTGCACCACTATCGCACACAACCGGTTTGGAATGCTCAAGGCTGTAAACCGCTGTTGCAAGCTCAGGGGTATTTCTTTCCAAAATTTCTCAATAGGCTTAAGAGACATTTAGCATTCTAATGTTTTGTGAATTCTTACATAAGTACAATGTTTTCTTCTCTGTTGAAACAGTTATGGTAAGGTCTTTTTTCACATAGTTGGTGTAATGCCAGATATTGCGCTAGTATATTCAGCACTACACATGTGCAGCAATATCCTAAATTCACACCACTATCATGATGTCTAAACCTATACATACATTTGTACAAAGTTTCTTTTCTTTCTCAAATATATATCTAGCAGGCCTTCTGTCCTTGTTAGCAATTTAAGTGCTTGCCACATGGATCATTTTAGTGTGGAAGTTGTTTAAATGAATAATGTTTACTCAATACTATTTTTTTTTTTTACCTCATCACAGGCAATATTCAAGGCTTCTGTATTTCATTAAAACAGTTACACTGCCATTATTCAATTTAATAGCACATTCATACTCGAAGCCAATATCCTGCTGCTCAATCAAGCTCCGTGAATTCTCTCATAGTAGGGGCTTGCTAGGCCTTTCCGTAGACCTGGATATCCCACTATAAATAAATAACTACTCACTTTTTGGCACTATTTGAGTCATGTGCTATTAGCAAGCATCTTGACACTTTTATTTGATAAACTAAGATCCTTGAAGCCTGAAGCATTCTTTAACATCATAGCTATATTAATGCCAAGATGACTATATATACCGATTTATAAACTTATTCCACTACCTTGCATAATATTATTCTGCTAATATGAACCTCATAACACACTGATGTCCTATATATAATCTATATTATATAGAATAGGTTATCTTCCCGTGAATTCTTATATTATTTAACCAACCTCCACACATTACTTAATCCCAAGCTATAAATACAGCTATGTGGACAAGTTTTGTTAAATAGTAGGCCCTATTATGGCTTACATGAATTTAGATCTCTTTGCACTATGTTGGTAATTATGTGTTCCAGTTTATACTATATTATTATGTCTGGGATTTATTAATAATTCAATAATTCTTTTACATAACTGGTAAGATGCTGAAGGTTCCTCCCAGAAACTCATTCTAACTACCTGAGTACTAGTCACAATTAAGAGTTATTATTATTGTGATAATAGTTTATAGCTTAAGATTAGAACATGTTGCTTTCTCTTAAGTTTTACTTACTTCTACGCACACATAGTAGTGTAGTGAGAGAGTCTTGGTGCTCTCACCGACTCTTATCTCTCTACATTTCACAGATGTTCTTTAATCAGTTTTCTTTCTTTATTGTAGTATATAAGTTTTTGTTTGTATTAATGTTTATACTCTTTACGCTATACTACTTATACTATTCTTCAGTGAGATCCGATAAGCATAATCGTTTAAAATCTTTGACACCATACAATCTAATAGCCCTGCACACATTTGTCCACTTTATGGATATCCCTTTTGAGCCTATGACATTCTCTAACTTATTCATGAAGAGTCCCTCATTCGTATTTGTAACCTACTATACCCGCTATTGTCATGAGTGATTTAATTTTTCATTCATGGAATGTTAAGGGACTCAATTCATCTTGTAAGTGTAAGCAAATACTCACTTATCTTAAAAAACATAAAATGCATATTGCTTTCTTACAAGAAACTAAACTTGTACCAGAGGATGTCAATAGGCTTAAAAGGGACTGGATCGGTCAAGTAAATGCATCCTCCTCTCCTTCAAAATAATGTGGGGTTGCAATTTTAATACACAATTCCCTCAATTGGTCTCCCATTAATACCGTCACAGATTTAGATGGTAGATGGGTTATAACTATATTGACTTCTACAGTAGGTCCCCTTATGTTAGTAAATGTTTATGCCCCTAACTCAGACTCTCCTGAATTTTTCCATAACTTGGCTCAGCAAATTATGAGTAATAATAGCAATAATTTACCCATACTTATGGGCAGAGACTTTAACCTAGCACTTGAGGCTCAAGTAGACAGAAGTAGCTCATCGAAAGTTGCTCATCCCCGTAGTATCAATGCTTTGTCAATGTTAATGAAAGATCAGGGTCTTTCTGACATTTGCAGACTTCACCATCCTAGACAGCATGACTATACTTTCTACTCCCCACTACATAAATCTTACAGTTGAATTGACTATTGGTTCACATCCCCTCCCTTACTGAAAAAATAATGAATACAAATATTCTCCTGATTAGCATATCAGGTCATTCTCCTATAAGTTTACATTTACTCTGGGGTCCACATTCAACTAAATCTCCTTCTTGGTATCTAGATCCACTTTTACTGAGGGACCCAGAATTTATGCCCTGGATTATAACCCAAATTCAAGACTTTCTCTCTTTTAATAACACTCCTGATGTACCTCAGGGCACTATCTGGGAAGCATTAAAAGTTACAATTAGAGGTAAAATTATTAATTATGCTGCTCACAGAAAGAAACAGAGAGAACAACAACTATCCAATTTAGAAAAATCCCTTAAAGAAAAAGAAATTCTATATTACAAAACAAATAAACCTAACCATAACTCAGAACTCCATTGAAAATCCTACAATTAAGAATTCAAATCAACGAATTAATAGCCAGAAAAGCAGAACTCACACGTTTAAGGCTCAAACACCACTATTGGGAACAAGGTGACAGATGTGGTAAGTTACTTTCATACCAGCTCAAATCACAGCAGATGGAAAGACATATTGCTGACCTGAAAGACCCCTCAGGCCAATTTCATATGGATAACTCTTCAATCAACCACATCATGCAATCCTTCTAACATCAATTATATTCACATCAAAACTTAATACAACCCAACCAAATACAACAATTTTTGGGTAAATTGCAGCTACCTCACCTCTCCCACCAAGATATGGCTATGTTGGATGAACCCCTTATCTTACAAGAGATCCAAACAGCATTAGCCTCTTTAAAACCCAGCAAGTCACCCGAGAGTGATGGCTTCCCTGTTGACTTCTATAAACCCTTAACCGATACTCTCTGCCCTTTACTCTTTAATGTTTTTCAGGAAGCAATCTGCCTCATACTATGACTGAAGCTTATATAACTGTTTTACCAAAAAAGATAAAGACCCTTCTCTCCCCTCTAGCTACAGACTGATATTGCTACTCAATACAGATGGGAAAACATTTGCAAAAATGCTAACCCTTTGTTTAGAATCATTAATTCTGAAACTTGTCCATGCCTCTCAAGTAGGAGTTATCAAGAATAGAACTGGCTCTGATCATCTCCATTCTTTATTCAATTTAATCTATAAAGCAAAATCCCTTAACACCCTAGCCGCAGCTATTGCCATCAATTTCGAGTAAGCATTTGACTCCCTTAATTGGAATTATTTTGCCAGGTATTATCCCATTTTGGCATTACTAACAAATTTTGTGCTTGGATTCAATTACCGTACACCTTCCCTTCTGCTCGTGCCCTTACTAACTCTATTCTCTCCTCCTCCTTTTATCTAGCGAGAGGTACTAGACAAAGATGCCCCTTATCACCTTTCTTGTTTTATACTTGCCATGGAACCCCTATCTGCATCCCTTCATCAATATTGTAAAATCCACGGCATCCCTATTGGTAACACTCATTATACCTTGCTTTCTTATGCAGATGACTTTCTTATTCTACTAGAAAATATAGAAATCTCCGGACAGCCTCTAATACAACTACTTAATGAATTCACCTCAATCTCTGGGCTAGCTCTGAATCTTAATAAGTCTGAAATGCTACCACTGAATAACCTCTGTAAACCCTCTATGAATACCACACTAGACTTCCATTGGGCCCCCCAAAACATCACTTATCTTGGTATTCAGATCACCCCGACACTAGATAAAATATGGGATGCCAACCTTTCTCCATTACTAACTAATATTAAATCCACACTTGACAGATGGAAACTACTTAATCTATACTTTAATGGGAAAATTTATGCTATTAAAATGTCAATAGCCCCTAAAATATTATATCTATTTTCTAATATTCTGTTAATTAATTATTTTTTTCATCAAAATTGACAAAATCATAGGCAATTTTATTTGGGATGGCAAAATCCCTAGATTTAGCCATAATAAACTTCAAACCCACT
Source organism: Neoceratodus forsteri (assembly GCA_016271365.2). Classification (NCBI taxonomy): domain Eukaryota; kingdom Metazoa; phylum Chordata; order Ceratodontiformes; family Ceratodontidae; genus Neoceratodus; species Neoceratodus forsteri. The sequence continues at coordinate 1,116,018,031 of CM028131.1, forward strand.
GGACAATACGAGGGTTCGGACTTCCTTGGTTTCAAGCCTATTACTGGGCCTTTCGATTAGCTCAAACTATTAAATGGTTTAGTAAACCAAATTCCAAATCACCATTATGGGTGAATATAGAAGCTTCCCTATGTCCAGGTAATGTTGCTACAGCCTTTATTTACAATCCCTTCCCTCCCAAATTAAAATCTCACCCCACTATCACATCATCCACGTTTTACTGGAAAATATCTCATAAACTTCTAAAATCAAACCCAACCCCTCTTGCTTATGCCCCTATTTGGGGAAACAGTGGCATATGTCTGAATAATCATCCAATCTTCTGTTGAACTTGGAAAAACAAGGGTATTTTCTTCTTGAAAGATATACTTGAACCCCATGTTTTAAAACTAAAATCCTATTCTGACCTGCATACTCTATTGAATCTTCCCCACTAGGACTTTTGGAAATATCTACAACTTCGTATGGGCATGTACAGTAACTCCTATTTTTCCTTTTTCTCTAACCAGTCTTTGTATAATAAGCACATCTCAAAATGGACTAAAATAAGCTCTAATTTAAACAGTGTTATATATAAAGACATCAGAGATACACTTCCAGATCAATCCGTCAAATGCAAAAAATAAATGCAGTAGACTACTACATAATAATATAACTGATATGCAATGGTACAGATGTTGGCAGTCTTGCCACAAATCTTTTAAAGATAAACGTAGTTCTCATATTCAAACCAAAATTCTTCATTTGTGGTATAAAACTCCAGCTATATTACATAAAATGGGTTTTATGGATAACAGTAACTGCTGGTGCTGTAGTTCACCCAATGGTGATTTATTACATATTTTGTGGAGTTGTCCTCCCATTCAAAAACTCTGGCATTGTATTTCTAATTTTGTAATGAAAGTGATTGGTCAGCCCGTTGCATTGGACCCCAATCACTGTATACTTGGTATCTTTAATTTTTGCTCCCACAAAATATCCCACTCTATGAATAGATGGCTGACTATACTGTTTCTTCAAGTTAAGCACTGTATTCTTACACTTTAGAGATCCAATGTGATCCCTTCATTTCCCGACATTCTTAAACAACTATCTCTTTATGCCTCTCTCAACCGTATGACACTTATATCCTCTGACCGTCTCACCATATATAACAATTGTTGGCAGGGCTTTTTTAATTATCTGGAATCATTCAATTCATCTGATAACTAATGAATGGTTCGGTATACATAATAACTCTTCCTGTCACTGATACACTAAGCAGTTAGCCTGTAGTGGTCTCACTTCTTTCTTTCTGTACTATTTACCCTTCCTTCTCTCTCTCCCTATCTCGTCCTCTCTTTATCACACTCTCTATTTCTCTTTTCCTCTTTCTTTTTTTATTTATTTTCCATATTTCTTTTTCTACATCTATCTTTATTAGATGACCCTTTATTACTCTATAATTATCCTCCATTATATATATTTGGTACATTGTAATAGTTCATATACTACAGCAAAGTATAACTATGGCTATATACAATACTAAAATCATTTTACTTGTTTTTTGCCTTCTTTTTTAATTATTAAATGCTAAACTTCATCTTATTGCATTGTATATATTACCTATTTTAATCTTTAATAATTTATTGTTATACTATTTGAGCAATTTTGCAGGAAACATGCTGTTTTCAGTTCTTCCTTTATGCTCATATACTTAACAATGTATTGGAGGATGTTCTGTTGTTCTTTGTATATTTACCCTATTAATAAATAAAAAGATTAACTGCAAAACAAAAAATTCAGGTTTAACTTGTTGTATTTTGCACAAATTACATAACCTGTGCAAGATACTGTTGTATTTTGTGCAAATTACATAATTTGTGCAAAATACAACAGTATCTTATGCAAGTTATGTAACTTGTGCAAATTACAACTTTTGTGCTTGACATACAGTGTAAATGCTCCCATAGGAAATAACAGGAAATTAAAAGTCTAATAACTTTTGAACAGATTAATATTTTTGCACCAAATGTTCAAAAGGCACATCTGTGAGGCAAAGGCTTTCTGCCCTGAAAATTTCATATCACTACCTAAAGCTATTTATGAGACACAGGTAGACAAATAAATGCAAAAAAAAAATGGTAAATGAAGGATTGTTTGATGCTTTGTATCTCAAAAAGCACAAATCTGATTCACACAATATTTGGAACATCAGGAAACCTACCCCAGAGTTTATGCATGCCAGATGTCATGCAAATCCATTGAAGGGTTGCAAAGGTATTAAGGTGCAAGTGTGTGAAAAGTACGTTAATTTTCATTATACATATACATTTTTCAATAGGAAATAATGGGAAATTAAAAATTTAGTAAGCTTAGAACAGATTCATATTTTTTCACCAAACCTTCAAAAGGCACATCTGTGTTCCAAAGGCATTCTACCCTAAACATTTCAGACCACAACATAAAGGCATTTCTGAGATACAGGTGGGCAAAGAAATGTGAACAAACTGGTAAATTTAGGATTTTGTGACAGTTTCCATCTCACAAACCACACAACAGACTTGCACAACATTCTGCATGTCAAGGAATCTATCCCTGGAGATTATGCATGCCAAATGTTGTGCAAAACTGTTGAGTGGGTTCAAAGTTATTACGGTTCAAAATTGTGGGTTTAACAGAGACTTGTGCACTCAACCATAATGTACTGGCGCTACTGAGCCAGTATTTTATATATGTTTTTTGCAAAAACTGTGTTAATGCACTAATTAGGTTTCAAGATAATGCCACAAAAGTAGAGAAATGTGGCATTAGGGTTTCCAACCCTGACTCCCCACCCTCAAGCAGCAAAGGGACAAGGCCACACAAGCAACCACAGACAGACATCATCGGGTAAAACAAACAACATACAACTGTTTCCAGATGACACAAATGCAGTATCACTGATGTGCTACCTTCATGGATTTGTATCTGAGTCCACTACTGTGTCTGTATGTCACACAGTCTCTTCTGCAGACAGAGCACCCCATGGGGCCTGAACTCTGCATGCATTTGTACTCATGCATGCTGGCTGATGTACCTCACTAGATAGCATGATCACTACTGCATGGTTTTCTACATGCAGCTGCATAACTAAAAAAACTATCAGAAGTCCCCACATGTGCCTCACTTCTGCAGCGAAAAATCAGTGTGTATGTCTTACTGAGGAGCCTCTCAGGGGCCTGCACTTCTGCACACAGATGTACTGTTGCAATTTTTGTTTCTGAAAACCTGCTACAACTTGAACAATTTCTAGATCAGCTGCTGAAACCATAATACCCACATTGCAACAGTACTTCCATCTCTGTAACAGGGCCCTGCCAGTCCAAAGCCAGAAGCTGGTGTGTATGTCTTGCACCTGTGTCTGAAGACAAGCAGGACCCTGAGGTACTTGCACTAATGCAGACAGAAATTCTGTTGCAATTTTGATTTTATGGATTTTGTGGCTCCCATGCTTCTGCAGCCCGAGGTCAGTATGTCTTACATCTGTGGCTGCAGAAGCACAGGCCCATTAAGTGTGTTCATGTCTTACAATGTGCATGAGCACCCTGAGGCTACAGAAGTGCTGGTCCATTATGGGCCTGCACTTCTGCAGCTAAAACAATGCTAATGGTAACAGCAACAATAACACCAAATGAAACAAAAAACAGAAACACAAGCGTGTAAGGAAACACAAACTGAAACGTGCATGGACAAGGTACCGCAATTGTAAATGCAAATGGTAACAGTAATAGTAACAATAACACCAAAGTAAACAGAAAGGCAAGTGTGTCCGAAAATGCAAACCATAAGGTGCACAGTCACGGAAGCGCAATTGTAAAAGCAAATGGTAACGGTAACAGCAACAATAATGCCAAAGGAAAGAGAAATAAAAACGCAAATGCAAGTGCGTACAGAAATGCAAACCATTATGACACGGTCATGGTACCACAATTGTAAACACAAATGGTTACAGCAACAATAAACCCAAGGAAACACAAACACAAACACAAACACAAACGCAAGCGCATACGGAAACACAAACCATAATGTACACGGGCATGGTAGCACAATTGCAAATGCAAATGGTAATGGTAACAGCAACAGTAACACCAAACAAAACACAAATGGAAATGCAAGTACAAACAAAAACAAAAACTGTGATGCACATCGTGGCCTAGATGGGAACGGTGATGCGTACGGTAACAGAAGCACAACTGGAAACGCTAAGTGGCACAGTAATGAAAGGGTACACCTTTATTTTCCCCAAAAAGTGTATTGAAAAACACAGTGAAAACAAAGAATGTAAGCATAATAATGGACCTTGGAGCACAAAATTAGGACTAGAAATACTAAATTGCGTATATCTCTGGAACCGTACGATGTAGAAAAAAAATTTAAATTTCGCATGAATTATGACTTTCCTGGCTAGTTTTGTATTTAGCTCCTGTTTGGGGGGCTAAGCATTTTTGTGATGAAAAGTCCGTATCTTGCACCATTTCCGAGATATGAGCCCTGAAAGGCGCAATGGATGCCATAATGTTATCCTATTGGAAAAAGCATCACATTTGGAGTGCTGTCACTTAGCCGCCCTGCAATATTTTGTCAGCAAACCATGAAAAGGTACATCTGTGGGATATTGGCTTTCTTCCCTTCAAATTTCAGCCCAAAAGACCAAACCGTTATTTTGCAGCAGCGCAGCAAACAATTCCTGTAATGTGGCAGACACCATAATGTTATCCTATGGGAAAAAGCGTCAGATTTGGAGTGCTATCACTTAGCCGCCCAGTAATATTTTTTGACCAAACCACTAAAAGGCACATCTGTGGAATGTTGCCTTTCTTTCCTCCAAACATCAAGTAAAAAGGCCAAATCGTTTCTGGGATATTCAATATCAAAGATTACTAAAATTTCCCTATCTATTCCACTATAAAAAATCTGCCCATCTTGTCCCTTCCTCACGATCAAAGATGGCGATCAAAGAATCTCACAATCAAAGAATTTGTAGGTTCACAATCAAAGAATTTTCATGCTCACAAACAAAGAATTTAAAACCTTATAAATAAAAAAAAATGAAGGAATTGGGGTAAACCACCGCCATGGTTTGACAGAATGAAGTAAAACCCACCCTCATTTGACTTCCTAGGACACCCTTGGGCTGAGAAAATTGATTTTTAAATTGGGCCACCTTGTCCCTCACTCACAATGCACGATTGCATTCAAAGAATCTCACGATCAAACAATTTGCAGGCTCACGATCAAAGAAATGGCACGCTCGCGATTAAAGATGAGGGACGAGATGGCCAAATTTTAAAATGATTTTTCTCAGCCCAGGGGTGCCCTACTAAGTAAAATGAGGATGGGTTTTGCTCAGGGAGCTCTGTTCTGCCCCATCTGAATAACAAAAATAATGTTTTAAGTATCCCTGGTAGTCTAGTGGCCCCCCCATCATAATAAAATAAATAGTTATTTGTAGTGCCCTGGTAGTCTAGTGCCCCCCACATGTATTGTTTTACATCCCTGGTAGTCTAGTGGCCCCCCCTTGAGCTGTTTAAAATTATTCTTACTGCTCATATCCTTGTAGTCTAGTGCCCCCAGCATAATAAAATATATGCTTATTTTTGTATTTCCTGGTAGTCTAGTGGCCCCACCCCCACCCACTGTGCCAGCCACCCAGCACCCCGCCCCTTCTCAGCCCGTGACTGGCACAGCCCACCTCTCACTTCCATGGCCAGCCACCGACTGTGTCCATTACGAGCGCTAATGCAAAGAGGCACTCTGAAAATATCTCTAAGTGCCTCTTTGCATTACCGATCATAATGCAAACAGTCGGCGGCTGGCTGTGGAGGCGAGAGGTGGGCTGTGCCAGTCGCCAGCTGGGGAAGGGTGTGGGGGGTGCTGGGTGGACTGGATTGGCTGGCACACTTGGGTGGGGTGTGGGAGGCCACTAGACTACCAGTAAATACAAAATAAGCATATATTTTAGTATGCTGTAGGGGGCCGCTAGACTACCAGGGACCTCTACAAATAATATTATTTAATACAGATCAGGGGGCCACTAGACTACCAGGTATATGAGCAATAAGAATAATTTTATACAGCTCAAGGGGAGCCACTAGACTACCAGGGATGTAAAAACATACACATGGGGGGGCACTAGACTACCACCGAATTACAAATAACTATATATTATTATGATGGGGGGCCACTAGACTACCAGGGATAGTTAAAACATAGTTATTATTATTCAGACAGGGCAAAATGAAGCTCCCTGAGCAAATCCCACCCTCATTTCAGTTTATAGGATACCCCATGACTCATAAACAACAATTTTAAATCTGGCCATCTTGTCCCTCACTCGCGATGCACGATCGCGATCAAAGAATTTCACGATCAAAGAATTTGTAAGCTCGTGATTAAAGATCATTAGTGAGCTGTGAATGAAGAATTTAAAAGCTAATAACTCTATTTTTGGACTGATTTGGATGGAACCAAAGCCATGGCTCTATAAATCAGGGTCCCCTGAGTAAAACCCATTTAAGTTTTACTTCAGAAGTGACCCCTGAGCCGAGATAATTGTGTTTGTGCAATCAGAAAACTGAAAACAAGATGGCGGACCTCGTGAACAAAGAATTTTTGAAATTCCTCGGGGACAAAGATTCTTGAACCCTGAGGCTGCAAATTCTTTGATTGCCAGGTGGGACGAGATGGCCAGAACCCCATTCTTTGTTCGCAAAACATACATATAAATTTTCCCATTGACTTATAATGGGAACTTAAAAGTGGCATAACTTTTGAATGCCTTAATATAGTTTCACCAAACAAAAAGCGGCATGTTTGGCTACCAAAGCTCTTTCAAATGAGCCATCTTGTAGAGCAGCACACCACACAATGGTCGTGCAGGACCACATCCAGAATCCCAAAAGGTGCCTCCAAAAATGGATAATTTTAAATTTTGCACCGCTTTTGTATGCAAAGACCGTAAGTCCAACTGAAACACAATTTGGAAAATCATGAGATCAACCATGCCCCACTGCGCGTACCAAATTTAAGCAAATCTGTTGAATAGGTCCAAAGTTATTAACGTCCAAACTTTTGACTTTAGTATGTAAGTGACCACTGAACCCTAACTATAGTGGCACAACTGCACCACTATAAAATATATATATATTATAAAATACATGATGGGCAGGAGTGGGATAAGGAAAATATTCTCACTCTGGAGGACTGAGAATATTTTCCATATCCTACGATCTGCACATCATGTGTGCAACTTGTACCATGGTGGTGAGAGCTTTGGGAACATTTTTTCTGTTCCTGTGTGTTTTCTACTCATTCTGTGTGTGGTGTGTGTGTGTGTGTGTGTGTGTGTGTGTGTGTGTGTTGTTCTGAATGGACTGGGAGTCAGAAACACAATGGTACACATGTGAGTGTATTTTGCACGTTAATTGAGTAAGTTGTAGGTTTCAGTGAGAAAGAGAAACTGCTGCAGGTAGCACTGAGAAAGAGAAGCTGCTTTGTAAAGGAGTTTCATTTAGAATTCAGGTTGTTTTGAAGCTGAGATCAGCACAGTAATGGGCAAGGAGTGTTAGAAACACAGTGGGACACAGGTGTGAGTGTTTTGCACAGCTAATTGAATACGTTGCAGCTTCAATGAGAAAGAGAAACTGTTTTCTGAAGCAGTTGCATTTAGAATGCAAGCTGCAGTGAAGATATCCTCACTCTGGTGACATCAGCAGAGTGTGGATAAATGGCATTTATCCTCACTGTGCTGATGTCATCAGGATATATGCTCACTGCAGCAGAAATAAAACAGGATATTCTACTGAGAAAGCTCTCACCCCCATGGTATAAATATATATATATATATTTGCAATTTTTTTTTATTAATGCTCCAGTTAAGGTCAAAGCAACAAATGCTGGGAAATGAGGCATTAGTGTTTCCAACCATAACACCCCACCCTCCCAAACCAGGACCGGAAAGCAGGTGTGGGATGTGCCTTGGGCTTCTCAAGCTTAACACGCACCCCATTCCATCTGTACATAAGGTCAGATGTGTAGACGTTATGAGAATAAGCTGGGCACCACAGATGTCTGGAGCTAATTGTGAAAAAACAAACACCAGAATCCAGCTAAACGGGGCCTGTTAAGCTAGGTTCCAGTCTTTGTTTTGTAAAATGACAACACTGTTATATGTTTCCCATGTTTTTTAGTTGGCAAAAAAAAAACAAGATGGCAGCTTGCGAAAAAGGAATTTTTTCTCAAGAAAAAGGATTATTTTCCTCACGAGAAAGGAACAGCTCTCGTGAGACTGGATCCTTTTTAATGAAATCAAATTCTTTGTCAAACTTTTTACATCTATCCTGAAAAATGGAAACTTAAAAACTGAATAACTTTGCAACAGCTGAATATTTTTGCACAAAACTAACAGTGGCAGTTCTGGTACCCAGGTTCTTTCTACCATAGAAAAATCACACCAAAATTCCACACCATCTGGGTGCAAGGCAATGAGAAAAAAACTGTAAAAATTGGTGACTTCTTACTTTCTGACACTATCTGGATCTCAGAATCTGTATATCCTAATAAAAAGATGCCTGCTGCTTCAAGTGATCTACCCCGCAGGACAGCGCATACCAAATTCTGTGCAAATCCGTTGAATGGTTACAAAGATATTAATCTGCAAAATTTGAGGTTTAATATTAAACAGGCTACTCAACCCTAACTATAGTGGCGCTAGCATGCCACTATTTAAATCAGTGAAAATCCAGTGTCCTGATTGGATGAAACATATCACATGACTGTGCATTATTTCACAATGACTGCATACCTCCAAGTATGACTGCATGCCTGAACTACTTTCCAGACCCTTTCCAGCCCTCAGAGCCTTCTCACCAGTGGTGAGATCACTCCACACTGCACAATCTAGGCTACACACACACACACACACACACACACACACACACACACACCCCTGCACACCCAGGCTGGAACCCACAGGCATAAGCAAACCAATATATCTGCTCACAATGTATATATCTGGTTGATCCTGACACAATTTTTAAACTTTCCCACACAAAGTCAACTTAAAAAAAAATTGTATCTGGTTGATCCTGCGATTCTTCCTGTGTGTTCCCCTTCAACATACAGTACTTTTACTTTCATTGGTGCAATGTAGCATGACCGAACAATGTTAATGCTGGTAAATGACATGCTACCAAAAGTTTAAAATGGCTCATCTTATCTTAAAAAAATGTATGTAAAATAATTTTTTTATCTACAGCATATTTAGATTTCAGTAAAGGAAGCTGCTGACTATAGAGACAGGAAAGCAAGTGAGTTGGCAACTTCAGAAAGGAGACACAAGCCCAAGCGGCTGTTCCTATAACAACACTCGCTCACTCTTGCACCTTCCATTCTGAAGCCAGCAACTCGCTCACTGTCTTCTCTATACACTTGGTGGCTTCCTGTACTAAAATCTAAATAAGCTGCAGATAAAAAAATGATTGCGTATACTTTTTTTAGATACCATGACTTATTTTAAATTTCTGGTAATATATTGCTTACCAGTGTTAACACCGCTCGATCACGCTACACTGCACCTATGAAAGTGAAACTGTGTTGAAGGGGAAGACATGTTACAAATCGCGGGATCAACCAGATACAGTTTCTGATCACTTTTCCTGTTAAAACCAAGGCAGGATCAACCAGATAAATATTAGCAATAACTTTAAACCCATCAAAATAATTGCAGGATCAACCATATCAGCTACTGCAAATTAAATATTTATTCATGCAGAGAGGGACTTTTTTCTCCTCCCAGCTAAATATCACCAATAACTTAAAACTTATCATACTGATTGCAGGATCAACCATATCAGTTACTTGTAAATTAAACATTTATTTGTATAGACAGGTACTACTTCTTCTCCCCCCAAAATATTTGTAGCCATTTTATAAGATAGATAACCCACTCTAGGGTGTGCCATCGTGCTCTGATATATGCATGCCTTGGGTGGTTGAACACACACCAAGGCCTGTGTATATCAGAGTGCTGCTGCACACCCTAGAGTGGGTTATCTATTACTTATATGTATATAAGTAATAGATAACCTACTCTAGGGTGTGCGGTCATGCTCTGATATATGCCTGCCTTGCTGTGCATTGTGACTCATGAGGCCACAGGCAGGGCTTGTAAGGATAAATTTCTGCAAATACGTTTGATATTTTGAGGCTGACTGGACCCCTCTAAAGTTATGTATCTACACAGTTGGTCCATTTATCCACACAGAAGGTCTACATTTTCTGTCTTGGCCTTCTTCAAACAGTGATGTTGTACTGGGTTAACATAACTGTTGAAGGAAGCCACAGAACAATCAGGATGCAGAATTTTTTTATGAGATAGTACAATAAAAAACACTGTATAAATCAAATATGGCATGGCCCTAATGAAAATATCCCTGATGTTTTTCCTTGGGCTGTTTGACATTTGCCATAATTTGTGGCTTCACCACTCGTGATGTCTTAAGGTCTAACTGCACTCAGGAAAAATATTAGTAATACATGGCATATCCCTTATAGATATACAGATATATATGTAATAGGCATTGACGCAAAAGTTATTACATAAATGCTGATATCTGAGCTACTGTGCACATAAATGTCATCATCATCAACATTTATGCACACAGTAGACACATCACTATGCATTTATGTGCATCGTTGGCACGTCACCCTCCCACCCATCAGCACTACTTGCTTTTTAGCCAGCCTGGTGGTGCTGAGGGTTGAGGCGCTGGACACCACACCTCACACTATGCTGGCAACCCGGGTTCAGGAATGGACTCGGGCCACCGGGGGCTGGCAGGGAAGAAGTTGGATTGAGCATCCCAGGACTGCTCTCCTTCATCTGGGGTGGGTTCGTGGGGTTGCGTCTTGCTTGGGCAGCCCCCGGTGCAGACTGGAAGAAGCACAAGGCGCGGTGCCAGCAGAGGGAGGAGTTCAGCAAGACACTTGCATATGCACAGCGTGTCATTGCACTGCTGGCTCCAGGACAAAATTAAGGTGGAATATAGGGCTGGGTGTGACCGAGCAGCTTGATGGCCATGCACCTGCTGACCTGGAGGCCTGTTGTGGAATTGCATCCGGGGGTCTGGTGACGGCCGTGCTGAGACCCTCTCGTATGGGTGAGCCTGCTATCTTCCGGGTCGGTGGGGGCCGGCGGCTGGATGCCCCCTCCGGTGCGCTGCAAAGGTGCAAAAATTCGAAGGAAGATAAAAAAAAAAAAAAAAGCACTACTTGCTTTTCAAATTAGAGTACTTTCACTTTACAAAACCACCCACCCCTTTCCACAGCATCTCTAACCACACTATTACAAGTCTGTATAACAACAACATTCTTCCCTTGCTAAAAAATTAATCTCTACACAAGCAGATACAGTAATGTATGGTGGACAACTTGTTTTTTGCTCCCACTGCTCCCACCTCCTTTACCTGTGATCTTCACACAATAGGCAGCCAAGATGAACAGAAGTATTTTTATTTTAACAAACCCAAACCACTCTATCTATCACTCTGCCTACACCTCTTACCTAGCCATCCATCAGTGCCCCTGCTCTCACTCACTTCAGCCACTCGCTCCTGCTTCCTGGTAAATCTTGCATTCCACAACAAACTGACATACTCTTCTTTTTTTTTATTAAAAAAACGTAAAGTATGAACCCATCATTCTTGTCCATTGAAACACACAACAAGCCACAGCAACTTGCAATAGGAAAAATACCACTAACTCCCACTTGCTAAAATTTGCCACCATTGTTCTTTCTGAATTTTTGAACAAACCACTTCTTCATTGACTCAGCGGCCACAGTGTGATGTTGGCATGCCAGTATCATTAATGACTCCATAGTGACTACATTGAAAATGTGCACTAATATGGCAGGACACAAAGAAAACCCACAAAAAGTAAAAAATCTTTTAAACAACAGTTCAACAAAATAAAAAAATACACAACAGGGACCTTGTGGAAGAAATTATTTGTTTTCACTTGACCTGTTTGCCCTTCATTATAGCACTTTTGGCTTATGCCACTCACAAAGTTACCCAAGGTCAAGCACCTCTTGTGAAAATAAAAAAATATATATTTCAAGGTCCCTGTTGCATATGACAGATAGATAGATAGATAGATAGACAGACAGACAGACAGATAGATAGATAGATAGATAGACAGACAGACAGACAGATAGATATAGATATATTATAGGGTGTGATCGCACCCCTATACTTTGTGTTGGAGCAGCACATCTATGCTAAATCCAACATTTTGCTCCTTAATAACTTTGGCATACTTTGATGAAATAGGGAATGGGAACATTGTTTAATCGGGAGTAGCACACTAAGCTGAAGCTTGTTTCCAGATGCGACCTGGGAGCACGAGGAAGATAAGTGAACTCCTAGCCCAATGTGTGGCATGTGAGGTCAGTCTGCCAGTGTCTCAAAACCTGGAAAATTTCTTGATGGCATCCTGTATGTTTTTCTGAGCTAGGGAGTGGTAAAAATCAGAAAAACAACTTTTTTCCCTATATTTAGCATGTTTATTTTGCCCTCATGTAGCCCAGACAGTATGAAATTTCTCCCTGAAATTTTCAGGGATGATGGTGTCTGTGCAATGGGTGTGCCTTGGGATGGTTTGTGAAAAAAATATCACACCATTTTGAATTATAATGATTTTTGTGATAGCCACTAGACAGGCAGGTAAATGAAAACCATTTGAACTGTTAACAGTTAAGAATCTGAAAACGTTGTCAAATGGGTCAGAAACTACCTCACCATCAGATCACAGAAAACTAATATCAATGGTCATTTTTCTGTTGAATGTCCAATTAAATATGGGGTACCCCAGGGCTCCATTCTAGGCCAGCTCCTGTTCTCACTCTTCCTCAATAACCTCCCTTCCATCTGCCAAACCACCCAACTAGTTTTTTATGCTGACAACGCAGTCCTGTACTGCAAAACTAACCTTGATACAATGTTCAGTAACTTGCAGGCTGACTTCAGCAAGCTACACACTATGTCCTCTGCCAAAGGCATGGTTCTCAACTCCAAGAAGACTAAGTTTATGATCGTCTCTGGCCCAAGAAAAGCCCCAATCATGGGACGATCCCTCTCAGAACAATCTTGGTAACATCATAGAACAAGTCTACAAATTCAAATACCTTGGAATGTACTTAGACCCTCACCTGACCTATAATGTCCATATTACCAACCTCATCAAGAAAATCAATATGAGGCTGGGTCTCTTACACAGAATCAGAAAGTTCCTTATCCTCATCTCCAGACTACATCTCACCAGCGCCCTTCTCCCGACCCTCTTTGATTATGGCTCTATTGTCTACTCCCCCTTGATCACATCCCCCCTTTTCTCCAAACTCAGGACTACATACAATAATATTGCACACTTCATGACTGGTCTCCCCTAGATGACCCATCACTGTACCCTCTATGCCTCCCTCAACTGGCCCACCTTGAAGGCAGGTTACAACTTATAATGCTCTCTTTCCTACATGAAGTTCACCATAACCTATTGTCGATCAGCGTTAACTCCCTTTTCCCCTTATCATTCCCAAGTGCAGTACAAGAGGGGCTGCCTGTCATATCTTTGACACCCATTTTTACTGCACCAAGCATGCGCAGAACTCCATCACATACAAGGGCCCTAAGTTTTACAATAAACTGCCCCCTGAACTTCAGGCCTCTAGTTCATTGGCTCATTCACCTCCTCCCTCAAGGACCACCTTCTCAAATCCACCACCTGTTTCTGCCCTGGTAGGTAACCCCCTGAATGTCCACCAACCCTTGAGTTACCTTAGAATTTGTAAGTATCTGTATATTGGCTCTATTGTTGTGTGCTCTGCATTTTTTTTAGATGATCCTGTCATATACACTGTTCCTATTGTAAATACTGTCAAATTTTGCAAATATTGTTTTTACCTTTTTCTCTGTATTATCGAATTTTTGTATGACTGGACATTTGTGAAAATGGGCATTTTTGCTCACGTACCTTTCAGTATAAAAATAAAATTTAATTGATTTGAACTAATTTACTGTTTGTGCTCAGAGAAATACTGTTCATGATGTTGGTCATCTTGTTTTTTCTCCATTTTGAAAATGGTTTTCTACAGAAGTACTGCTTGGTAACGAGTGAACAAGACCTGTATTTAGGTCTCCCTCACATACTTAATTCATTTTTTGTCTTAGAATTTATAAATTTACAGGGTAAATGTGTGTTCTTGTGGCAGGTATCATTTCGCCCATCACTCTCTAATGTAAGGATAGTTTGAACGGTAAATAACCATTCGCACATTTTTACAGTTCAGACTTTATTGTTCGATCAGGAAAGACTGTGAACAGTAAAAGTCAATAACAGACACAACTGTAATAGCTCCATGGTGTCTAGTGGCACTCCCCACCAGTCGACTGCCCTCCTCGTAATAAAATAAACACAGCACAGTCTGGAGATTATTTAAAACTCTTCCACCAATTTATAGCACCACAGCAATGCTGACATCAGTTTCCCCCTTTAAGCTGGAAACACAGAGGACAGCATCCAAGATATATTTCTCCGTGATCGCTGTCCTTGTAATATTGTTTGTTTCCCTGGTGTCCAGTGGCACCCCCCCATCCTCCCCAATTGAAGTCCTTGTAAGAAATAAAATATTTCCTGGTGTCTAGTGGCACCCCCTTCCCTGATTGCTGTCAGTCATGAAAGAAAACAGTCCTTGATATTTTTTTACCTACAAAAAAAGAAAATGGTCTCTTGCAGATCTGACCCCCAAACACCTCCTCCCACTCAGTACCCACCACCCCACACCCCACAGTGCCCCCCACACACCTTCACTCACCTGAACAGGTCCCAGCTTGAAGATCCACTCTCTGATCAAAGACATGTCTTGCAGCTGGAACTGCTGACTGCAATATGAGAAACTAAGGTAAATGTGGTTCAATGTATTTCAATGGAGTTTTCAACTTTGAAGCATAACTTGCCCATTTTTTGCATATTTTGACAGCGAATTTTCAATTTGGCCTTTTGGAGACCCCACCTCATGAACAATATCAGTGGAATTTTGCAAATCCTGCCTGAAAGATGATTTTGCCATCACTTGGTGAAATCACCTTTCAGATGGGATTTGAACATTTTCACTGCCCCTATTCATGAGGTGGTGTCATACGAAGGCTATGTTGAAAATCTGGGGTCAAAATATGTAAAAATGGCAAAGTTATATACGTGCATTGAAATTTTACTACACTTGCTCTGAACTTTAGTTGTAAATATTTTGACCCCAAATTTTAAACATAGATATTTTTTACACCACCTCATAAATGTGACAGCTGTCATTTTTCAAATCCTGGCCAAAATGTGTTTTCACCCCTGTGGCATGGGATGACGTTGTGGTGGAGTGGAATGAGGTTTCAATGGGGAATTGAACATTCTCAGCATGGCATTCATGAGGTGGGGTAATAACAAGGCTATGAGGACAATTTGATTGCTGTTATGGCTGAAATGCAAGTGCAGGGCCTAGAGGTAAGCATCATTCCACAGAGAATGAGAATTCGATTATACTATCTAAAAAAGTAAGGAAATAATTTGCAAAAAACTGCATTAATGCATCAGTTAGCATAACTTAATGCCACAAAAGTGGGAAATGTAGCATTACGGGTTTTCTCCCTTATGCCCCCCCACCCCCAAGCAGCAAAAGGAAAAAACATTACAAATTTTAGTTTCTGACCCTAACACCCCACTCCCACCCTGCAGGCAGCAACAGGTGTAGGGTGGTGTGCCTTGTGGTTGTCAACCCCAAAGCTCACCTCATTCACATATACTGTACCCATCTTAGCTCATTTACTCATGGAATGGGGTGAGCATTAGGGTTGACAACCCCAAGGCACACCCCACACCTGTTGCTGCCTGCAGAGTGGGGTTGGGGCATTAGGGTTGGAAACCCTAATACCACATTTCCTTTTTTTTTGTTGCTTTAACCCTAACAAATTAACATTAGCATTAACAAACTTTTTGCAATTAATTTCCTTACTTTTTCAGATAATACTTTTTCTGTAATTAGTTTTTCTAAATGCATGAGAATTTTTCTATAATTCATTTTTCTAAACGCATGAGTTACTATTAAAAAAAAATAACTTTTGATCATATGCAGCAGGGGCCATAGGATTCAAACCCACATCTCCAGTTTCATGGACCAGAGCCTTAGCCACTACACAACATTACCTCCTTGGATATCATTGTGTCAGTGTTCTCTTACCTAAAGTCAAGATAGTTCCAAACTAAACCAGCCAATAATACTTTCCTGTTTCTGTGTATTACCAAAAGTCTTTTTTTTTTAAACTTTGGCTATTTCTAAGCCATTGAATTGTCTGAAACTTTTTCAGTTCACATGAGCACAAAATCTATACTCTAATGTCTATTTTAACATAAGCTAAAAAATGACTACATTCCTTCTATAGATCTGTTTAACATGCTGATTTGTAGCCTATGTTTCAAAACAATTCACATCTTCAGTCTGACAGTATCCAAAAAGTTAACCAAAAATAAATTTTTGTAAACAATGATTTTGAACAGACCACACTTGTAGTTTTCACCTAATTTTTCTAATTCCCTTGATGTAAAAAAAAGTATGCAAATAAGCTCATGATTATTCATGAGCTATGAGGTGATGTTAATCATTCAAGCCATGCCCCTTTACAGCTATTTTGAAGTGCTTAGCAAGCATGCTCAGAACCCAGATTTTTAGAATTTAATAATTTTGGAACGGATTAATATATTTTTTCACCAAGCCAGCAAAGGAAATCCTTCTAAGGCAAGCCCTTTGTATCCTGAAAATTTCAGACCAAAATTCTGAACCATCTAGGCGCTATGCGATGACACAAAAATGGCAAAAAAACTGATTTTTTTTACATCTTTTCAGTATCATCATCTCCGAATCTGCACATCTAACCAACCTGGTACATCAAGAGACCTACCCCATGAGACCATGCATGCAAAATTTTGTGCAAATCCGTTGAACGGTTGCAAAGACATTAAAGTGCAAAAATTGGGGTTTAACATTAAAGTGCCTACTCAACCTTAACTATAGTGGTGCTATCGCGCCACACTATATATATATATATATTTGCATTCTAAATATTTTTTATAAATTGTGAAAAATAAACTAAGCACCTTTGTGATCATAACATTTAAAAACAAATTGATGGTACAAAATATGCCTGCAAAGTATAAAGCTATAAAGTTTTAAAAACATTGGTTTTATTATCACTTGGCTGAGCCCACAGTCTAGCATTACTTTACTACATTACAAAACTGCCTCAAAAATATTTGATGTGGAATATTTTAAATAGTACTGTAATAACTAGTGAGGTGCTTTATCAACCTGATTTCAGTTGACGTGATACACAGCAATAACTGCGTGTGATGTCACACACAGTTATAATCATGTTTGTCCAGAAGCTCTAATTCGTAATCCTGAGAAACGGCTGTGAACTGACAGCATCCGCTACAGTCGGCGCTTTCAGATCTGAGGTGTTCAGTGGGAAAGTGAAACCCCAAGTCTCACATGGTGCTTTTCTTCCTGTCATATCAATTTGACCAGGGGACCAGTTATTATAAGAAAATAATACTCAGGTCATCTGTGTGTATATGAGTTTTTTTACACACTCTTGGTGTGTTATGACCGCATGAACCTTTCAAGTTTTGCTCTGAAAGTTTATGGATCATCACAAACCTCGGGTCTGTAAAAAAAACTAATAACACACAGATGCCTGAGTATAATTCTGTAGTTAATACTGTAGTGACTTCTTTACATTCTAATTAACTTTTACATCAGTACTAAATATATATCACACAGTTGGTGTTCTGAAATATAAGTATTGCACAAAGATATATAACCTCTTTCAGTGCATTTTATGTTTTTATTTAGGCCTGTAGTTTGTTCTACTATTTAGTGTTTGCTTCCCAGAATGAAAGTTGCTATTGTGGATTTATTGCTTTTTGAAGATCCAGTTTGAGAGTTTGGAGCATTCTGACATCATCACTTACTAAATGGGTCAAAATGGGTCAATATGGCCATTGCAAATACTGCTCAGATCACTGAGAGCATTGTGAGAAGCACTGCTGCTGCTGCACCAATGCCCCAGCCCTTTGCATCAATTCTTGATTCATTTCAAATATCAAAACAAGAATAAAGCACCTTTCACAGGTTAAAACTAGAGATGTTGAAAGTTAAACTTTACAGGCAGAATCTTTGAGAACTGTGCAGATTCTCAAAGACTCCACCTTTGCCACTTCACAACAAAATATAATTTTTGTTTTCCTCTTTCAAACTTCTTGCAGCAGCATTGAATCCCTTTTAGTTGTTTGGCATCTATCACACTTATTGCTGTTCTGGACATGGACAGCCACTCTTTTGGCATGGCAAAGATGTAAACTGCCCAAAATCTTCTTTGCCCCATGTTTCTGATTTCCCCAATGCTCTCTTGTTTATCTTCAGTCCCCCTCCTCACCTTCTTGGCAGTGTACGTAATTGCCTCAGTGCTGCCTGCAGAACCTGATTTGAGTCTGCTGTGCTGCCATAAAAATAATACCATCACTGTGCTGTTTGAGACTCTCTTCGAGAGCATAGTGGAATCCACTACCAGCCACCACCAGTCCACCACACAATGATTAGACAGAAAAATATGTACCCCCAAGAAAAATTGCAATATTAGCATCAAGGAAAGCTTTAGTCCAAGGACTGAACCACAGACACATGGATGCTGCTGATCAGATTCATAACACCAGTATGCTAATGCCAGAAGTCTCAACCTGCATTTTCTTACTCCTTATCCTTTGCCCTCATAGATGGCTCTTCTTTTTTTTTCTGACTGGCTCCAACTCCCCTGGTACTGGAGGATCTGGTCTCCCAGCCTGCTTGCCGCTCCCCCATCCCCAAGCTTACCTCCTTGTGCAGGGCTGCCTGGTGGGCACCATCTCCCTAAGGAACTTAGGCAATTATCCCTGGCTTGTCCCCCAGGGCAGGGCTCTGGGAGTGGGTTGCCCCTAGTAGACCTTGGTCTGCAGCGGGAGTGACATTGGAGATGGGGGTCATCATTAGCGGGCAGGCATTTTTACAGAAGGTTTTTCCCCTGGGGTGGGAACATGCAATGACATCAGTGGCCACCCCGTCCCCTCATAATGTGAGGTGCCGACCACAATGGTACCCCCAGCCTCCACCAGATATCTGCATTACACTGGACATTCTTCCTCCCTCCCCCTGGAGAAGGAGAGCAGTCCTAGGACACTCAGTCCTTCTCCTCTGACCAGCCCTCCAACTTCTAATTCCATTCCCAAACTCATGATGTCAGCGCCACATGCAGATGCCTTGCCACTGCACCGGCAGGCTGGTACATAGATGTCTCTTCTTCCCTTGTACTTCCATTCCAGACATTTATTTCCACCTGAACTTGATGCTGCTAGTAATTCTACTACATGAGTGAGGGATGCATCTTGGGTAATGCCATATCAGGCTACACTCAGTTCAGGAAGGATGGGGGGAGGAAAGGAGGTTTTGTTGTGTGTAAGGGAGGGTATAAAGGTGATGGGAACACAAGGGAACCAGAAGGAAAGGAGGGGCTGGAGGTACTATGGGCTCCCTAGAGACAAGAGCCAGAGCCACTTTTCACCCTGCGGAGATATACAGACCACCATCACAGGAGGAAGAACTGAATAAGGCACTGGGGAAGCCATCAGCACAACAGCAGAAAAGGGGAGGTGCTGCTGGTGAGGGACTTCAGTCTGCTGGATGTAGTTTGGAGCCTCCCAGCTATGGCCTCAGCTAGAAGCAGGAACGTCTTTGAATCTCTGCAGGGGGAATTTCTCAAGCAACTAGTCATGCAACCCACTTATGATGGGGCAATTCTAGACCTGGGGCTCACAAACAGGGATAGTATTGCAGATGTCAAGTTACGATGCCACCTTGAGCCCAGCAATCACCATACAGTGTGCTTAACATACTGACAGTAACAGAAGCAAACCATGCATGGACAAGGGTCCTGGAGGGCAGATTTAAAAATAATGGGCAAATGCCTCAGAGATAACCTAGCAGGGGGGACTACCAGGGTTGGGTGGAGGAACAGACACATTAAGGAATGATGGAGGTAGACACAAGTCCATTCACAGAGGATAGAGTCCTGAAAGCACTTGTGAATTTGAAAGTGGATAAAGCTATGGGGCCAGACAGGGTACGCCCAAAGGTGCTGAGGGAGCTCAGGGAACTACTGGCTGCATCTCTGACAGCCCTGTTCAACAACTCAGTGGAAACAGGAGTGGTTCCAGAGAACTGGTGCAGGGCAGATATAGTCATGTTTCACGAAAGTGTCAGCAGGGAGGAGGCTGGGAACTATAGGTCAGTCAGTCTGATGTTAGTGATGGGGGAGTTAATGGAGATGTTTCTAAAGAAAATGCTTGTGGAGTATATTGAATCCAAAGGGTTACAAGACCTAAGGCAGTATGTATTCACATGAGGGAGGTCATGTCAGACAAATCGGATTGATTTCTTCGACTGAGTGACCACAGAAATAGATCAGGGTGGAGTGGTGAATGTGGCCTACTTACACTTCAGCAATTCCTTCAACATTATACCACATAGGAGGCTCATAAGGAAACTGGGCAGTTTGGAGGTGGCTCCCAAGGTGCTAAACTGGATATGAAAATGGTTAATGGATAGGTGACAGAGGCTGGCAGTAAATGGTGTTCACTCTGGGGAAGGCAGAGTGACCAGCGGGATACCACAGGGCTCAGTACTGGGATCAGTCCCCTTTAATGTCTTTATTTGTGCTCTTGCAGAGGATCTAGAAGGGAAGGTATGCCTCTTTGCAGAGGACTCCAAAATCTGCAATAGGGTAGAAACTCCATAGGGGTTGTAGAGTATGTGTAGAGACCAGAGTAAACTTGATGAGCAGTCAAGGGTATGGCAGTTGGAATTCAATGTGAAAAAGTGCAAAATCATGCACCTAGGGCACAGAAACCCAGAGGGCAGACTATAAAATGGGGAAGAGGTATTGACCATCACTAAACAGGAAAGGGACCTTGAGGTCATCAGATCTGATGACCTCAAGGTAGCAAGGCAATAGATAGGACCAGCAAGATGCTGGAGTGCAAAGGGAGGGCTATCATCAGCAGAAGGAGAGAACTGATGCTACCACTGTATAGAATATTGGTGAGAACCCAGCTAGAGTACTGTATACAGTTCTGGAGCCACATCTTAGAAAAGACATAGAGTAGAGGCTGTCCAGAGAAGGGAAACTAAAACAGTACAAGGACTGCTTCAAAATCCCTATGAGGAAAGACTGAGGTATCTCAATATGTAAATGGTGGAAGAGAGAAGGGGGGGGGCATGTAAGAGGCCTCTAAATACCTCAAGGAGATGATTAAGGTAGAGAAGGGGTATATTTGGCAGAGAAGAAGGTGCACAAGAACAAGGGGGCATGCAATGAAGTTGGAAGGGGGGAAATTTAGGAGAAATGTTAGGAAGTACTTCTTCACTGAAAGAGTGGTGGATGTCTGGAACAGTCTTCCAGCTGAGATGGTGAAGGCAAAAACAGTGTTGGGCTTCAAGCATGCATGGGATAGGTTCAAGGGAATCTTGGTAAGAAAGGGAGGGGGTAGCCGGACATCAGCTAGAGTCTACAGTGACAGTATAGATGGAGAAAATGGGCAGATTGGGTGAGCCAAGCAGGCCTTAACTGCCAACAAATTATTTGTTTCTCTTTCTAAGACAATGGATGGTGTCCATGAGAACATCGTGTATCTTTCCCTGAGCGATACCCGATCTTAGACACATTACAAAGTGAAATTGTATGAGTAGTCATGCTTCACAAAGCATGGATGTCTTCACAAATTTTGCAAACTTTGTGTTGAAATCTGATTAATAAAAGCCATGGAGGAAGCCCATCACACATCTCAAGCTAAAGCTTGGGATTTTCTTAGAGTAAGTCTCCTCCATGGAGTCCCACTCTTTGGTCTTAGGCTGGAGGCACTTTGACCACATGGGAACTGGAGCTGCTTGGCTAGCGCAGTGGTAGCACTACTCCTTCCCGTCCTAATGACCTGGGTTTGCACCCCAAGCCCAGGACATCTGGAGCTTACCAGCGAGGCAGAGTTCTATGTCTGTCTTGTATGCCTTAGAAAGGAGTGCATCTCCCTCTACTGCATGACTGCCCCCGGTGGCAAAGGGAAAGTGCATGTCATGTGGGAAGGAAAGTAGTGGTCACTTTAGAGGGGTCTTATGGTGGCATGTATCTGTTCACTTGGATCAGTGACATGGATGGGGTCACACACCTACAGTGGAGCCATGACAGGAGTTCCAAAGGAAAGTTAGTGCTCACCCATCCTTCCAATGGCCCTGATAGGCTATTAACTTGGTTGCCTCTCAATATTACGCCCAAGAAGGTGGGATAATGGAAGGGACTTAGATGGGAAGAAACATCTTTGTGGCCCCAGCCAAATTCAATTCAAAATTTACTCTAGATAAAAAAGCATTGAGCAGAACTTGTTTGTAATAGTGCCCTGTTAGGCAAACTTTAGATGACAGACCAACATGTTACTGATATAGACAGTGCTAGATACAGGATACAAACTACAAAGGTATTGTATGATTTGCTGCAGCATTCCAGAGTTTTACAGTGCAAGGGTAATGCTTAGTGCAGGTGAGATGTAAAGGATATTTGCTTGAAGTTTTGGTTACCTATGTCACACCCCCTGACTGATGCCGGCAAAGTTGTTGCCCAGAAGATAGTGAGTAGAAACAGTCCATAACTTCTGTACTGGA
This sequence comes from Neoceratodus forsteri, assembly GCA_016271365.2. Classification (NCBI taxonomy): domain Eukaryota; kingdom Metazoa; phylum Chordata; order Ceratodontiformes; family Ceratodontidae; genus Neoceratodus; species Neoceratodus forsteri. The sequence continues at coordinate 1,116,040,895 of CM028131.1, forward strand.
AAGGAAGGGGTAGTTTACCTAGGTTAAGAATTCTGGCAGGGAGTTCCACACAGTCAGGAATCTGTAACTGTAGGAGAGGGACCTATGGACCATGTTTATGTGAAGGGCCATCAGCTTGATTGATTCAGTACAGTGCAGTGGTCTAGAGCAGATCTTGCTAGTAAGCCTTGAACGTAAGTATGTGAGTGTCATAAGGACCATTGAGAGTCAATCTGGCCAGTCTGCTGTAAAGCACATTTAATCTGGCTGGTCAGTTCTTGAATGCACTACAGAGGAAAGTGTTAGCAAAATCATACAAGGGGAATCTTATAGACTGGATTATTCGTTCTCTACAGTCTTGGGGCACCCTTATGGACAAAAATGTAAGATTTATGAGTCATGACTGATCTTGTATGATTTGTAAGAAGAACATAAGAAAATGTACTTAGTGTCAAAACTGCTGTATGACTGTGAAAGAATTTTTCTTGCATGAATAAATGCAAGTTTATTGCAAGTCCACACAAGGTCTGGAATGTATTTTCTATCTGACACCTCCTTTTTCTCCCCTTTCCAGTCTGGTTTCAGGAAAAAACACTCAACCACCACCTCTCTCCTTCAGCTCACAGACTCGTTCCTAACCGGGATGGACAATGGCCAAATGACCTCTGCCATTTTTGTCGACTTGGCCAAGGCCTTCAACACTGTCTCTCACTCCCTTCTCCTCGACTCACTCCCGGCAGCTTGCCTATCTCCCTCTGCCACAAACTGGTTCAAGGCCTACCTTATTGGCAGAACCCAAGCAGTTAAGATCTTGGACACTACTTCCCCTCCCCTCCCAATGAGTACTGGAATCCCCCAGGGCTCTGTATTAGGGCCCCTCCTATTCTCCATCTTCTTAAACGACCTTCCCTCTGTTTGCTCTCCATCCTCTGCTATATATATATGTATGCAGATGATACAGTCCTGTATGCATCTGGCTCCTGTACTGATGAGGTTACAACCAGCTTACAGCATGACTTCAACAAGGTTCAGCTCTGGTTTGCTAACCATCAACATTTCCTCAATGCCAAGAAGACTGTCTCCATGACCTTTGGCATAAGGCAGATACTCTCTAGGCTTCCCTCCCTACCCACTTTCCACACCCTTGATGGGACTTTGCTTGAGGACACATTCTCCTTCAGGTACTTAGGTAATTGGTTGGACCAACACCTAAACTTTTCTGAACATATTGACGCCATCCAGAAAAAACTGCTCCTCAACCATGGTGCTCTGTTTAGGAACTGTAGTTGCATTCCTCCTACAGCTAGGCGTGAACTTGTTCAGAAGATGATACTGCCCATTTTCAACTACTTTGACATAGTCTATGGTGCTGCCACTAAGTCCTCCCTGGCCAGACTGGACACCCTCTTCAATTCCTTCTGCCTCTTTGCCCTGGATGCCCCACCACACCCATCACTGCGATCTTTATCATGCCCTATCCTTCCCATCTCTTACAAACAGGTGACTCTTCCACTGTACTAAATTCACCTCCAAGCACTGGTTGGGTGAGTTCCCTTCCTACCTCACCTCCTCCTTTGTAGCACCCCCCCACCCTCCAATTCCCTTAGATCAACCGACTCCCGTACCCTGGTTGTCCCCCTCAGATCCACCCAAATCGGCCACTCCAGTTACTCTCACCACCTCCCAAAAATGTGGAATTCCTCCCTCTCAAATCCAGCACTCATCCTCTGGCTACTTCATCAGCTCTGCCCTCAATAATTACCTTGCACCTAGCTGCTCCTGCCATGTCCTTCCCTAATTCCCTCCTCTAAGCCCTGGACAAACCCTACCCCTCTACCATCACCTTCACTTTACCCTGTGCACACCTACCCCCCATTTTTCTAGCCCTACTCCCATTCCCCCAAATTGCTCCCCCTTACTGGCCTCCCTTGTTCTCTCACAGAATGTAAAGGACCCTGAATGCTCTCCATGGGTCCATCTCCTACCCCCCCCAAGCGGCTTGTATCTCTTATCTACTCCCTTTCCCCACCATCCTAAAGGGGTCTTTCTGGGACACTGCCTTATCCCCTTCTCTCTGGTTCCCCCTGTCCCTTTGCAGGGTTCCTCACATCCTGAGGAGGTCTCCAGGGACACGACTCTTCCCCTTCCCCCATCTCACCCCTTCCTCCTCTTTCCCACTTTTCTTTCATGTAAGCACTTGTTTACTTATTAACCCAGCACTTTTTATTGTCCACTCCTTCTACATATTATGCACAACACTGTTGTAACACTGCTTGTAACACCTATCTTACAACTGTATGTTAATGTTGATCTTGTAACTTGAATGTTTAATGTCTCATTCCTATTGTACCCTTCCCCCCCAGGTCACACCAGGAGATGAACGACTTGCTCAGTGTGCTTTCCTGGTGAAACATTTCAATAAATAAACAAATAAATATGCAAAATCACAAACAATGTAAGTTTTAACATTAATCAAGAAATCTGCAAGTTTAAACCATAATGTGGCACATTTACTTGAATGTTTCTTGACTAGTTTACACACAGGATTTTTCCTTACATTATTCTTACAAACATGTATATTTGCAAGAATAGTGCAAGTAAAAATCCTGTGCTTACACTAGTCAAGAAGTATGCCGATATGAAATGTAATGTTTAAGGATGAATGAGATCTTGTAAGAATTGATCAAGGAAGATTACTCTTTATACATACAGATAAGAATGCATGTCTTCATAGTGCTGGTATAACACTTTAGGTACAATCTGAGCTGTTGAAAGCTGCATACACCTCAGTAAAAGGTTTTTTTATGTACTGTTTAGATATGGTTCTATTAATACTACATGTCTCTTTCTTTGATTCCTCCTTCTGCCATTATTAAGGAAATTTGTATGAAAACAGTCATATTCCCTTGCAGTTAATCTACACTTGTTTCTTATTCCCTACTTGAATTCATATCCCTCTAAAGCTACATCATAATTAGTGATGGTAATGACTGTGATACCACAAGTAGTGTACAGTATTATGACCACAGCTGTGTATTAATACTGATGTGAAGGCTCCCCTAAGAGTTCTACAAGTGGTCTTGTGGATTCAAATAAAAAATAGTGGGAGCCAAATGAAGATATTTCCTTTAAACCATGCAAGAAATATGTATGAATTTATCAGGATTATGGCTTACATTTCCATTTATATACTTTTTTGCAAGTCACTTGAACTGTACAGTGTCAGTGGCTTGGTAGATTGCATACCCTTCTCCATAGCCAGAAGGCTATAGGTTCTAGTCCCATATCAGGATGTAAGGCCAATAATGTAGTGCGGTCATCCCACACACAATTTTTCTTGCACCCCATGATATTGGCAAGGAATTTTTCTTGCATAATGTCACAATCCTTACTCATTCCTTATTTATTTATTTAATTTTGGTAACCAGGTAGGCCCACTGAGACCATTACAGTCCTTTTTCCAGGGGCGAACCAGAATTAATTACAATTAAACAGTACAGTTTGCATATAATCCTTACATAAAAACATAAAAACTTGCATACACTTTAATAAAAACTTAAATGTATCTTGCATATGCCAGCATATATCCTTGTCAGGTTCCCAGTCAAAATACTTACAAAGTTTTGTCTTTTTTTGATAAGGGCAGTAAATATTTGTTCTGAACTGGAAACCAATATTTGGACCCAGACTTCTGATAAATTTGTCAATGTGAGTGTTCTCTGTAAGAACTGAGTCAACCCAGAAACCAAGATAATTGTGTCCTCTGATGACCTACAGGGCTAGGGGACTCCATCATCTGTGGTAGTAGTAATGACTTGAGGGGCAGAACTGGCATAGCTCTTCAGTCATGGGGCAGAACCAAATGCCATAGCTTTTGTGTCACACACATTAAAAGACAGTTTTGAGTCATGCAGATAGGTTTTCAGGTAATAAAATCCTGTTTGGGGAATGGTTTGAACAGCATGGATGTTATCACCACAGGTGTAGAGTACTGTGTTGTCTGCAAAAGGTTGCAGTCCACAGCAGGGTGTTACTGACTTTTCACACTTCCCTCCAGCTCTTTCTTTCAGACCTCAATCATTGAATGAGTATGCTCCAGATGGCACAGGATCAAGGGGTCCAACTCACAGAGGACAAGCTGTTGGTTGTGGTCACAGTTCTGAAGAGGGGCATTGAGCAATGGCTGGCAGAGGACTGGAATCTTAGAGAACTCCTATGGTGGGAAGATGAGCTTTGGTGGGTGGAAGGAGGACTTTTGGCATGCAAGGAGAAAATGGGGGGCAAAATAGAAAGTATGGAAAAATAAAAGAGATTTTGGGGCTGGCACACACCATGCACATCAATTGATATATGACACCATGCTCACCAGTGGTATAAATAACGGTGTCAGCCCCAGCTGCCACAGGTCCTTTTTTCTCCAACATCACAGAGTACACTAACTCATCAGTATCAGGACTTCTCTTTGTCTGCATAGCTTTCTGTTTAGTTCATTGTAGTTTTCATCCAAATTTCTCGTAGTAGTTTAACTAACAGTTCGGTGCTTTTTTCACTAACTTTAGTTTACTCAGTGCTGGGTGACTGCCCTGTTCTGTTGCAATGCTTATGTGCTGTGTGTCATGGTTCTACCATGTCACTTCGAAAACCAGATGGGTGACTGACATTGCAGCAACACCCAAATGCCGATGGTGACCATGTTGCCCGGTAATTGTACTGCCCAACTGACGTGATACCAAATGCATGGGACAAATCTAGGCTGTTTACAGGGGGCATCACACCCAGCTTCCCACTGCAGCCCCTGAAATAATAAATAATCACCTTTGGGGAGGTTACTAGATAGGGAGGGCAACACCGGTGCAATGCTGTGGGTGTACCGCGATCCAACAACCAGCTTGGCACTGTGAGTGTCGAGCTGATTGTGGTGCACCCATGGCCATCACCGTAATGCCATCACTGTGTTGATGGCACACCATGTGTCACAACTATTATGTTGTATTTGTAACTGTCACTCAGCACTGTCATTGTCATTTTTAACAGTTCTTTGGTAGCATTGCATTCCTTTGGTATCAACCTCCTCTAGGCCTCAAAACTCATGTTGCTTGTGTTTCAGAACTGTATAGCATCTGACTTTGCTCTGCTTGCTTGGGTTGTTGCCAGGGCAGCATGGCATGGTGCTGCTTGGCCATTAGGTGGCCCTTCTTTTTATCTTTTAATATTTTTTTGAATTTTCTTTTGAATTTAAGTACCATGAATATTGAAAAACACTTTGTATTTGGTTCCTAGTACTAAGTACCCAATTAATTGTGGTATTTTAAGCAATAAGGCATAAGCAGGTGTTACATTAAAAGTCTTTTAATCTCCCATGGGCATGTATAACCATTGCCTATAGGAGTGACTGAATATTAATCTAACCTCTGGGAGTATGTTATTGCTATTATACAATTGTTTACAAAATGTGTTGAAAGTGAGCCTTTTTAATGCTTTCCTCATTGAGAGAGATAATTTTATTAAAGTAGCCCATCTGCCATTTGCTGCACAGTGCTGGTTCATAATATCAACATGCATCTTTACAGTCATTCAGCAGTGCCAGCGGATGGACATAAAAAAATTCATGCACCATGGGTGATAAGGCTATACATGACAGTTTAACAGAGATTCATGTAATGGTCTCAGAATGCTGACAGTTAATGAGATTGCAGCATTTCTGAGACTGTTTTTCATTATGGGAATTAATATTCATTACTTGCACTGCCCTACTTGAGAACAGTTGGGTGATTTGTGTCAAAAAAGAAATCTTTCAGTATTGTCATTGTGTAGACTCAGGGCCAGCAATGTACTAAAAATTTATAACCAATAAGTTCTTATGTTTGGTAACATTTTTAATGCTTCAGTTTTTACTGAAGATATAGTTGGTCCTGTATATGTGCCTATGACACTGCCCGCAACATTACAGTTATTTTCTCTCTCTTCTTTGCCACTAATGTTAAAGCATCTGTTGTTATTGCTACCTGAATTAATTTGGGCTCAAGTTTGTAAAGTGTCTCCTAGATCTGAACCAGATTTGCTTACATTTTAGTATCTGTTGATTTCATGAAGAGTATAAGGAACACACTGAAGAGTTACTCTCAAGATCCTTGGTAAGACTGTTGGTTTGGCACTTCAAAACCCACATTTCTGTATGATCGAGGAATGTCTCTAGCCACTCCAAGGTGTGTTTCTGACCAGAACTGGGACCCAGCACTGGCCTAGTAACTGCACATACTGTACTGTACAGTAGCTAATGTTCTGCTGTAGTGAGGTTTGCTTCTGAGTAGAGCCGTGCTGTTTCTTCTGCTTTTTGTCACTTTGCAGATGCCCTTCTTCATGTACAAACATTTTTCTACAGCTATCAAAAATGTGGTAGTTTGGAGAAATAGTTCCAATACAGACAAAACTGGTAAATCTCTCTCTCACGGTATACCCTTTACATGCACACTGAAAAGATGGCAGTGCTTAGCTCCCAGCAAGGGAGATGTGGGCTACAACTCCATTTCTCAAAAACAGCATAGAGTTTTTTTTAGTGGGAGACGTTGAAGACATTTGGTGCCCTTGCTGGCTATAAAATGAAGCCAGATAAAACAGAAGTCCTGCAGCTTAATTATAATCCCTCAGAGAGGATTAGGAGGGAATTCCCATTCAAGTGGGATCTTCAGAAGTTGAAATATTTGGGGGTACAGTTAACACCCTGTAGTGCCCACCTATTTTGGGCTAACTATGCTCCATTATTGGAGAACTTGAAAAGAGACCTGGAGGACTGGGCCCTGATACTGATCCCACTGACCCAGAGAGTAAAGGCAGTTAGGATGGTGCCACTCCCAATGTTTCTATATTTGGCACAGTCATTACCCATACTAATACCAAAATAATTTTATAGGGACTTAAACTGGAAAATCTCCATATTTATTTGGGGAGCACAGAGACCTAGAATCAGGTTTTTGGTTCTCCACTTGCTTAAGAGACAGGGCGGTCTGGCCCGGATCTAAGGCTGTATCACCAGGCGGCCCAGTTGAGAACAGTAATATATTGATGTCACAACCAATACCTGACAAGATGGAAAACTTTTGAAGTTAGAGAGGAAAATCTCCTTCACTCAAATAGAATAGTATTGTCCCAACAAAACATATGGGAACAGGGGGTGGTTCCAATCCATACACGGCTACCACTATCAGAATATGGAGGGACTATCTGTCCGTGGCCAACTTGACAAGATGGAGACCTCTTCTTAGATCCACTCCCTATCTGGAGTTCTTTCCCCCAGTGCCCATGGATATGGGTTTTAGAAGATGGGAGGGAGCAGGATTACATTTGGTAATGCATTTTATAAAAGATGGCCATTTCCTTTCCCTAGTAGAGCTGACAGAACAATATGGACTGAACCCACAGGACAGATTCCTGTACTTCCAGGTCAGGAATTAAATTAGCTCCCTTTCCCGGGATCTTTGGAGTGGTAACCCAGTGCCTTCGGTGGTGCACACCCTGGTGGTGGCCGTGGAAGGTAAAGCTAGCCTAGAGCACATAATATCATATTTATATAAAGTAATGTTGTCCCTACAAGGGGGCACACTTGGTGGGACCAGAACAGCCTGGGAGACAGATCTGGGAATTCAAATTCCCGTTGAAACATGGGAGAGGTACTTGAGTCTTATACATTGAGGGATGGAAGCCATAGGCTGGAAAGAGTTCTCATGGAATGTTACACTCAGATACTTCAGGACCGCTAAAATGCAAGCAACATTTCAGCCCCTCAGGGCATCTGCTTGTTGGTGGAACTGTGGACATTCCCAGGCTGCCTTGGTCCACATTATGTGGCACTGCCCCAGACTGGGACAATACTTCCAAGCCCTCCAAGAAGAATTGAGGACTATTTTCACTCAGACCTTGAACATTTCTCCAGGATTGTTTTTTTTCTCAGAGTTCCTCCCAGAATGCAGGGATCTGAATGCTAAAAGGCTCCTGAGGATTTGCATCCTATCAGCCCAAAAGGCCATTACCAAAAAATGGCTGACCCAGGAGTCAATAACCATAACACAATGGCAAGATATAATGGTGTCTATATATAGAATGGAAGCATTAACTGCACTAGTCAATATGAGACAGGCCAAGTTTGAAATCATTTGGAGACATTGGGTATTGTATATGTATTTATTGAGACCTGATTTTACCCCTTAGAAGTGATCTTAGACTGTGCAACCTGATTTTCTCTTAGTCAATGTATTAACTATCAGACACCCCATAACCCCCCTCTCTTTCTTTTCTTTCCTTGGTTATTATCCACAGTATTGAACTCCGTAAATTGATTGAAATACTTATCTTTGCTATAATAGTTATACCTAACTGAGTTGAAACAGGCAATTTGCTGTGAAACCTTGTATATTGTTCCTGTAAATTGTATTGTCTCGAGTTTGTATGTCTGTTGACATAAAAAAGGAAAAATCTTTAAATAAAAGTTTTAAAAATAACTTTTTTTTAAAACTACTGTACAAATGCCTTTTCTACAGCAACTGATGTGTGTGTGTGGGTGGGTTGGGGGGTGGTGAGAACATATTTCCTACCACTGATAAACCACACAGGGAGACTTTACTGCTCTACCTAGTATCAACTCCTACAACAGGGCCACCTGCTGACCACAACCCACAAAGTTTTTTTTGTGAAACTGTATTGCTACAGTACACCTAAGAAAATAATTATTTGCATGTTTTAAAAACTGTTTTTCATATTTTTTTATTTATACATACAAACTTTTCTACAGCTGATAATTGCATGAGTGCATGAGACACTCAGCCTGCAGCCTCATGCCTGACAATGCACCCGAAGGGATGATATCCCATTATATAACCCACCCTGTTGCGTATTATTCATCAACCAGCTTTTTCTTGCTCGCTTTCCTTTTTGTTACTCTATTACATATTAAAAAAGCTGGTCAGCATCTCACAATCCTGTCCCTCTGTGACTGCTCATAGCGCAGCAAGCCCTACTCACCCACCTGCTCCTGCCACAGACTGTGAATTCAAATCTGCTTTCAGTGACAGTAACAGTGGCTCAGTCCCACCAGCTGCAGTATGATGCCACTAACTGCCAGTACAGTCACTTGGCAAGGCAAGGCAAATTTTATTTATGAGGCGCCCGATCCCTGAGGCTCTGGGTGCCTTACAACAAAAGGTAGGGAAAAATAAAACAATATACAATAAAATTGGAATAAATATATAAATACATTTCAGCATAACTAAAAATTTGATAAAATACAAGTCAGCCACCCTTGTCAGGGAATGACAGATGAAACAAATGGGTCTTTAGCCCCTTCTTGAACTGCTCGATGGTTGGGGCCTCCCTAATGACAGATGTTAAAGTGTTCCACAGGGTTGGCCTGTTGACACTAAAAGTGCAGTTGCCTGATGTTTTTAACCTGATCCTGGGAACATCAAGGAGGCCCTGGGTCGAGGAGCGGAGGGAATGGGCTGAGGAAACAGGTGTTAGGAATCTGCCAGATAACCAGAGCCCAGTCCATATAGGGCCTTATAGGTGAGCAAGCCCACCTTGAACAGGATCCTCCACCTGACCAGCAGCCAGTGCAGGGCCCACATGACTGGGGTCACATGAATGGACCTTGGCAGGCCCGTCAGCACTTGTTTAGATGTATTCCCATTACTCTCCAATTACAGTGGCTCTAGTCCTTCTAACACTATTAGTGTCTCATGAAAGACAGTAAACACTCCTGCCTGACATGCCCTTAACACATACTTACATCTGCCTGCTTGTGTCACTCTGTAGCTGTATGTTTATTACAAAAACACATGAACAACAAAAGTGCACACAAGGTCAGTGGTGCTCACGAGAATAAAAAATTAATGCAAAGAACTTGGACACTCACCATTACATATTACACCGACATTAATTGGCAGCATAAAAATAGTTTATTTACATATTGTACAACAAAAAAATGTGCCCTCCTGATGCATTTCAGATCCGATAGGACCCTTTATCAAAGCCTTTATCAAGGCCTGTGATAAAGGGTCCTTTCAGATCCAAAACACATCAGGCAGGTGCATTGTTTTGTTTTACATTATGTAAATAAACTGTAGTTGGTGTAATATATGGTGGCGAGTGCCCACGTTCTTTGTTTGTATATATTATTACAAAAACAAACTCCATTTCTCAATAACAACATAACTTTTTTTTACTACAAATGTGTGTTTGGGGGGGATGCATTTTTTAACATTGTTCAAACAAATAGGGAGACTTTACTGCACTAGCTAGTACCAGCTCCTACAACAGGACCACCTGCTGACCACAACCCACAAAGAGCTTTTTTGTGAAACTACCCCTACAGCACCTCTTAAAATCTGTTTTTAATTTTTTTTCATTTATGCCAACTTTTATCCAGTTCATAATAGCAATAATATGCTCCAGGGTATGGTATCTCATGGCATATCGTCATTCTTGGGTGCATAAGACACTCAACCTGTGGCCTTGTGCCTCACAATGCACCTGAGGTGTGACGATATCCCATGATATACTATATATGTCATGTATCATTGCTTAATTATGAACTGGGTAGAAAGAATCCAGTTACCTGATTTGCTGAGAGCTCATCTCACCCATGACTAAATCTCACCACATCATCACATTTTTAAACAAGGTTTGGTCAGAGCCAATATGGCTGTGCCATGCTTTTACGAGCACTGCCATTGTGCTGTGTACAAGATAGCGGTGTTGACAGAACTGCACATGCATAAACCTCATGCATGCACAGTCCGCTTCGGCACCGCCATGTTGTGATGGCGTCCTTCACCTCTGCAGTTGCTGAAGAAAAAGCAGTGCCCCCAAAGTGGGTGTGTTTATGCGGCCGGCAGAGGGAAAGTGCAGTATAAACACAATCACTTAAACTGTGTTGCAGCACTGTTGAAGCACACTGGACAGCGGTCCAGTCACATGCTTCCACAGTGCTAGTAAGTTACAATGTGTTGGCATAATGACTGCGGAACTCCACCCACACAGCCGTAAAAAAAGGGCATATCTAGGTAGGTTGCAAGGTTTGCCCTTTTGGTGCATGTTAGTACTGTCCCACATAAGTCCTTTTTGGTGAAAGCGATGCTGTATCATACAAAAATCACATTAACTGCCACCCCTTTCTGGTTGTGCCTAGGGCTGTGTTAGTCAGCTCAAGGCACGTGTCTAGTCCACTCTAACTCCGGGATGTAGGGTTACCACCTTTTATGAAGCCCAAAGTGGGGCATTTCTTACTGAAACTTGATTTTTGCAGGTCAACATTTATCCTCCAGCAATGCAACAGACTAGCTTTTCTCCATAAAATCAGAATTAAGACTAAGTGTTGTAGTTTTTCCAGTTGCTTTTTATTGTTTCTTTTCATTAAGGTATTTTAGTTAAGGTACCTTAGTTTTCTGCAACATTTAGAAGAATGTTAGAAAATATTCTTTCTACTATATGGTCAGGAAATATAGTATTTTTCATGTTTTTTTCTTCAGGACACAGCTGCCCAAATCAGGACTGTCCTGCCAAAATCAGGACAGTAACCATACACCAGGTGTCAACACCCCATTGTTGTATGATAGCCCCTACACTTTCTCCAAATTACTAGTGACAACCCAAACCCCTCTTCCAACTGCTCTGGCGATTACATCCCCAATTGCCTTCCAGCTGTAAGAAACTCTTGATTTCCACACTTGCTAAAAACCTCTGCCCTTCTCCCAGCATAAGCAATCCCTGGATTCTCAAAACACAGTAACTACAAACCTCATCTCCCTTGTTTCCAATCCAACAGCACGGGCTTCCATCATGCTCACTTTTTCCGGCTCCTCAAGTGCACACGAGTGCCATCTGCCATTTCCGAGTGCCCACTGCAATGCCTCATCCGAGATTCACTGTTTTCAGCCTAGCCAGAGTCTTCCTTTTTCCATGCTCCATTTCCACTGGATTTTGTCACCTTGACCCGTACTATATTGGGACAGAACCACACTGAAGGGAAAGAAGAACCCTTTGGGGACTATGGGGACCCAGGTTAAGTGAGCAGAGACAGCCGTTTGTTCAGGTTTTCTGCAGCTGTTGAGAGGGACCTGGAACTGACTTCACACATCAGTTGGTACACCATGCTGATACTGGTGCCTCTTACCAAAACAAATGTCTAATTTCCACAAAAGATTTTGAACCTTGGATTCACCGCCATCTTATTCTTAATATTAATCAAATTATTCATCCCATCATCTAGTGTCAAAAGTCTATCTGCATTGCAAAAATTGTGGTAAATGGCAGCCGTTGAACCCCTTGCAGAAAAGGTGCTTTCTTAGCAGCTGTCCCTGGCCAAAATGTATGTTCTTGCTGACGGTGTAAATAGTCGATGTGCCTTTTATTTGATGTAGCCCTTATATGTGTCTAATTAAAGACTTTGGGGGCAAAAGTCAACTGTAATTGAGCTCACCATTATGACAATGTGTTTCAATGAGACATTAACTGTCCCTGCCTGACATACAGTAAATCCATTCCTTCTTATGTAAATATTTGCAGGGCATGTGTTGACTTTTTCAGTTTTAAATAAGTTTATTCTTTGATAGATTTGGATAGGATGCTTATTTTCAGTGCTGCCTCTTTTAATAACAGATTTCTGTCGATCAATCAATCAATCAGAAAATAAAACAGTTGGAAGCTTGTTTATGAACTGAAATAAATTCAGAGTGCCTTGAAGTTGTGGTAGCATAGTAAATATCCCAAATGGTTCAACATGGCAAAAATAAAAGGAGTGAATTTTGTGTAATTGGATTACACATCTGTTATCAAAAGTGAAAGAGTAACTGTTAATATGCATAAAGTACTTGAATTGTTTATGGGGTAGAAGTAATAAAAAGAAAGCCGTTGCTTGGGAAGTTTACTTTTGCCATATTTTTCTTTTTAAAGTTTAGTAAGATGTCCAAGCCTTTAGCAACCCAACAGCAAAAGAGAAATACCAAACTATCCAGTCAGAGCCAAGCACCGTACTTTTATGAGTGACGCCATTGTGCCATCCTCAAGATGGCGGCGCCTACAGAACTGTGCATGTGTGAGACTCACGCATGTGCAGTCTGTTTCAGTGCCACCGTGTTGTACACAGTGGCCATCACTTCCACAGTTGAGGAAGAAAAAATAGTGCCCCCAAAGTGGGTGTGTTTATGCAGCTGGCGAAGGGGAAGTGCTGCATAAATACAACCACTTAAACTGTGTTGCAGCACAGTGCAAGCACACCAGAGAGCGGTCAGGTCATGTGCTTCTACAATGCTAGTAAGTTAGAGTGTGTTGGCATATCGACTGTGGAGCTCTGCTCACGCAGCTGTTAAAAGTTCCTGAACATAGATTTTTTACTTTGCTATGTATGACTCCACTGCTCTGCACACACTTTACCCACGCAGAACATGGATGCCCTTGCATTCATACTTACACACAATGTTTTAAAACAAGCCTCAGTTCACACAGCACAAGCATTGTCAACCATTTTATAACATAGCTTGACTGAGCCTTCACAACTCCTGCTAACTAATACTTTTAACAACAGGGTCAGAATTGCCAACCACAACAGACTGCTTAACACCAAACAACAGTTAACCAAAACCTTTTTAAAATGTAATAAACTTTGTTGGGTTTCTGTAACAAATACAAGCAACCACAAGCAGAAACACAATGGAAACAAGCCAATACCAATAAATGTGCTATCCCTCCTCTCCCACCCACCCATACCATTCCCATCCATATGTCGGGTCCAGTAACAGGAAGGAAAAGAGACAGATGTGCAGGCTGGCAGAATGGCAGAAGGGATGCCTGAAGGCAGCTGCATTGTGGCAAAGGTATGGGGGAGAGTGGGAGGAAGAAAACACCTTTGTTTCTACAATAAAAATTCCTAGCATCCAAAGAATGCTTGGACATGTGCAATTTTAACCACGTGGAGGGGTGTGTGGCATGGTTGCCTACTTCCCCTCTGAAATACAGGCAAAGCCTTATTATAATAAAAGAAACCATAGTGGCCAACTCCATGGCAAGAGGCACCATTCAGCTGCTTGGCATGTTAGCAACCCAGGTTAATGCCCTAAACCTGGGACATCAGAAAAAGATAGCAGAGGGTGCTAGTGTCTGCACAGATACCCAGTCCTCTAATGAGAGAGTAATGCATATCCTGCTGCTGACTGCCCCCTTTAGGCCCAAAGTGATGGGGTTTGGCAGCACAAGGTGGGGGACATTGTATGTAGGGAGCAACATGCAAATGCATTTACTTGAAAGCACTGTGAGAAAGGAAAAAGAATGTTGAAAAGCCTGGTGGGACACTAAGGAATCAGATGAAGCCCACTCTTCCCCCAAGTCAGAATGGGCTGATTTACCTGTTACTGCTTCTCGGCAGGCTTCACTCTTCCCACATGATTCACTTTCAAGCCAGTGCCAGGAGAGGTGCTGGCTGGGCCTCACCACTGGAGGTAAGCTGCAGGGCTCTAAAGGGTTGTTGGCTGCACCAGAGGTGAGGGGAATGACTGGATGAGAGCAGTTACTAAGATGGGAAAGTGGGTTAGTTTGGTGGAAGAAGGTCTTGTCTCAGCTGCCATGAAAGACAGAGGAAATACTGTAAACCAAAAAGAAGCTGTAACACACTTTAAGGGACAGTGGCCCTTACTGAGAAAGGCAACTCTGGTTTTAGGAACTTATTGAAGCAACAGTGCATGTTACAATCAAAATGTTGACATATATTTTTTTTATTCCATTTTAGGTCTTGTGCAATTCCCTTCTTTCCCCATTTAGAGTCTGCTTTAGCACTTTTTATACATTTGAAATAATAGAAGGACCACACCTTTTAATATGGCTCACACTAGGTTTTCATCAGTATTTTCAGTTGTTTTGGTACATCTATTGTATACATTATACTGCTGCTGATAACACTCTATAAGTTGTAAGAGGGGTCTCATGAGCATTCATAGGATATAAGAATGCGAACCAAAGAAAAGTGGTTCTGATGCCCTAAAGATGTAAGTGAGACTGCTCTTAGAACTATAAGAGTGGTCTTGGTGGCAAGATTAATACATTATTGAACAAGACTGATTAATAATATATCAAAATTTTGAAAAAAATGCCCTGAGCGTGCCCTTTTCCAGGGCAGCTGTGCATGACACACTCTTCACAGAAGAAGAGTGTCTCCCATGCAGAGGAATGGAGCATTTCAGTAGGCCAAAAACACTCCCTTGACCTATAATCCCATAAGGTCAGGGAGCACTGTCTGCTGCATATTAGTTCATTTTAGTCACAACAAAAGTGATGCTAGGGACTTCTGGTTGGGACACCCGTCTAATGGCAGCCTAAACAGCGCGCTCCGCCAATCGACTTAACAATCCACGGGCATCCAAATGTAAACCCACCATTCTGTCGACCAAAAGAAGAATCTCAGATTACCTGATGCCTCTGAAGAACCAATGGAGGGATAATTCCTCGAACCAACCAAGTAAAAGCTTAAAAATGGCAGCTTCGGTTGACACTGAGAAGGCCCTGGAATCCACGAGTCTTGCGCCCGGGCAAACAGCAGAGGCCCATCTGGAGGAATCTGAATGCATGGTTACAACTAGAGAACTTTGCCAAACCCTGAAACAAATTAACCAAACACTCCAGCAATTAGAAGCAAAGGTTTCAGACCAGTGTTCAGAAATTACCACATTAGCAAGCGGACTGGGGAAATTGAGGAGACTTTAAAGGACTATACAACCACTACCGATGTACACAACAAAGCCCTTCTGGACTTACATTACCATTCCCAACAACTTGAAGCTTGCCTTGAAGAGCTAGAGAACAGAAATTAGAGGAACACCCTCCGAATTCATGGGCTTCCTGAGGGCGCTGAGATTGGCTCAATGGTTGCTTTCATCGACTCATTTCTGCATGAGATTTTAAATCTTCCTCAAGACAAAGCTCTTAACATAATTCGAGTGCACAGATCGCTGATCCCAAAACCTCTGGACCCTAAGGTGAAGCCACATTCATTAGTTCTTGCTTTCCTGGACAATAGAATGAAAGAGGAAATCCTACAACTAGCATGGTCAAAAAAAGTGGTTCATTTTGGGGACACTCACGTGCATTTTGACCATGATTTTACACCACAGCTACTCTCCCAAAGGAGAAAGGTACTCACAGTGGTTAAACAACTACAACAGCAGAACTGTTTGGAAGCTATCCCAATCAAAATAGAAGTCAAGCAACAAGTCTGACAAACTCAGTGACTCTGGGTCCTGCTCGAATCCACATTTTCGTCTGGCTTGCTCCTAAGGGATCTATTTGTGGGCTTTTAAACAACCTCTTTAAATAACAAAGTAAGCATAAGGACAAAAGAATTTCCCATCCTGCACTTGTACTTGAGTAAGTGTGCCCCAGGCTATTAATGTAATGGGGCTGGGGAGTGTATGCTTGCAAGGTCTTGCATAGCCAAAGCCTCTTGTCAAATCCCTGCCTAGCTGTGACCCTGGGTGACCTCTGTCATAAGTTGTACTAATAGCCCAGATGGCACAGAAAGAAACTGGACTGTGCATTTCTGTGTTTGCTGTTCTATCCTCTCCCTTAATTAAATCTTACTTGACACTATGTTCATGGCTAACATTGCTGCCTTGCACCACATTCTTATCTTCTTCTTCTTGATCAGTCACTCTGGAAACACTATACCTAACTGGACTCAACCCCGGATCCTTGTGGCTGGAAGTAGCCTCCACTACACTATAGGCTGGACTTCTCAGGATTATTTTTCCATCTCAAATGGGCCCTGGTCTCCCCTATTTTTCTGTCCTCAACATGATTGTTGGGTTTCTACTTACCTACCTGCATCATAACCACCTCAGGACCTATTATCTTCCACTTCCTGGGCATGAAAGTGAATGCAAAATCATTGCATAGCTCCAGAATGCCTACTAAACAAGCATCCAAACTGATTAGAGAGTACCTCCTAAGGCTTGCCCTCCTGCTACTTCTGGTATCAGGTAACATCCACCCCAACCCTGGACCAGCATGCCTTATTACAAAGGATAATCACCGGAAACAGGGAACTCTTCACCTGGCCTCTATTAACATTTGCAGCCTCCTGTACAAAATTGACCTCCTTAAAGCCTGGGTCTTGCTAAACAACCCTGAGATACTATCTGTCGTTGAAACTTGGCTAGCTCCCAAAATACCAGATGCAGTGGTTGCCATACCTGGCTACACTACCTTCAGATTGGACAGATCGACTAAGTGTGGTAGTGGTTGTGCTATCTATCTAAAAGACACTCTGAAATGACTGGTCTTGCCTTTTGCTGATCTTGGGTGCCCCACCCGGGTACTAGCTATTAAAGTGCTACTGGGGGCCCACCACAAGACTCTCACAATCCTATCAGTTTACATACCTCCCACCGACCCTACCACTGGTCTTCATAAAGTCCTGGACTACCTGAGATCCCAAAATCACATAGCTGAGACAATATTACTTGGTGACTTCAACATAAACTGGCTGTCTGCCTCCAGTGGCCCCATAAAGGATGCACTGACAGCTCTGCACCTTACTCAACTGGTCAGCTCTCCCACTAGAATTAACTATAAGACTGGGACAAGCACCATTGTTGACTGGATAATCTCTAATTACCCTGACCATGTCACCAATGTAAGTGTGCACCCTGGCTCACACACTGACCACTCCCCTGTTACGTGCAATTGGACCAACAAATTCCATGCCCCACCGCCTCTAACTATCTACAACAGAGTGCTAAGATGTGGCCACCTGGAACTCCTAAAACAACACTTGCGCTGTCAGGACTGGTCATTACTTGACTCCTTTACAGACAATATATCACTCCAACATTTCATCACTATGTTCAATGCTGCCTGTGATGTTCATGCACCCCTCAAGAAAATGAAGGTGCACGGCACTGTTCATCCCTGGATTACTCCTGGGCTGATAGACAGCATGAAATGGAGGGACCACCTCTGGTACTATGCTAAATCTTCTGGCAAGCTACAGGACTGGCAAGCCTATAAAGCTGCAAGAAACTCCTGCACTCGGGAAATCCGTAAACCAAGAAGCAATCACCACAAGGAGAAACTTACCAATACCTGGGGTGACAGCAGGAAATTCTGGGCAAGTATCGATGATGTTCTGGGGAAAGACCCAAAAAAGGCTCCCACGATGTTAAACCTAGATGGTACCGCCATGCTTGACCCAGTCACAATAGCGAATATCTTTAATGATGCCTTCACTGACCTAAGTAGTGTGCTGCCACAAGACTTCTTTGATGATACCAACTTAATGGCAGCACATCATCCTGAGACCAAGACAAATCATCACCCCCCTTTCTACTTTAAACATGTCTCAGTGGCCCAGGTCAGGAAACTACTAAACAATGTGCTGGGCAAGTCCAGGCACAGTGGTGACTCTTTAGACCTCAAGCTAATCGCACTCACCATGGAGGAAGTACTTCCACCTACTACTAAATTACTTAACCTCTCTCTAACCCTCTCGCAATTCCCACAGGTATGGAAGACAGCCATTATTACCCCAGTTCACAAATCTGGAGACCATGCACTACACAACAACTATAGGCCTATGTCAATCCTCCCACCCCTCTCTAAAATACTCGAATGTATTGTTGCCAACCAACTTGTGGACTACCTCGATAGATACTCCCTACCATGTGAACAACAGCATGGCTTTCGGAAAGGGCACAGCATGACCACCGCACTCTTAGAATTCACCAGCTACATCTAGCAATCTATTGACCAAGGCAGTCTTGTGGGTACAGTCTTTATAGACTTAACCAAGGCTTTCAACACGGTTAATCACTGTATCCTCCTTAAACAACTCTCACAAACTGGTTTCTCCCCTGATACATTGCCCTGGTTTAGAAGCTATCTTGGGGACAGATCTCAATGCGTGAAGATTTCCAATGCTATCTCTGACCAGAAACCTGTTTGGTCTGGGGTACCCCAGGGCTCAATCCTGGGTCCACTCCTTTTCATCATCTTCGTTAACAATCTACTGACTGCCTACCACCAGCGAACACTGCTCTACGCAGACGGTGCTGTCATTTTTGCAAGCCACCTTGACCCTTACCTCCTTGAAAGTAACCTTCAAAAGGGCTTCATGGAAGTTGAGCACTGGTTTTGCTACCATAAACTAATACTAAACTACAAGAAGACAAAAGTCCTATTGTTCTCCTCATCCCACAGTTGACATAAAGAGCATGCTCTTACCATCCAAAATTCCCAAGGTGACCCCTTGAACAAATACAGCACTGCAAGTACCTAGGGGTTACCCTTGATAGACACCTCACCTATTCACTGCACATTGAAAATGTTGCCAGAGCCGCAATACCAGGATTGGGCTCTCTATCGACTGAGAAAGTTCTAACACCTGAAGCTCTTAAATCTTGCTGTCCACAGCTCGGTGCTCTCCTTAATCGACTATGGCCTTGTCATTTACAGAACTGCTTCCACCACTGCACTCAAAAGGATCACTGTGGCACTAAACAAGGCCTGTAGACTCCTAATTGGTGCACCACGCCTCACCCACACCTGCAATGTCTATATGCAGGCTGGGTGGCTCAACTTGCATGGGAGAATTAAATACCACACCTGCTTACTTGCCAAAAAGATTCTCCTTGGATTCATGCCTTCGGGATTAGGATGCTTACTTCACAAATCCCCCAAGACCCAACATACGCACACCTCATCTTCTGCACTCCTACTAGTCCCAATGTGCCGGACTGCCCAATACCAATGCTCCTTTTGTATCAAAGTGCCATACTGGTTGAATGGCCTCCACAATGGTTTAGCTAACCTTACTAGTCTCTGTGAATTTAAACTCAAACTTCGTTAGCACATTCTAACTGAAAACTTCTGTGATTGCACCACTTAACATCCTTGTCCCTCTTCCTGGGATTACACCAGCCCCTCCCCCACTGTTCTTCCACTGTTTTCTCTACTTGTCTTGCTCTCTCACTCTCCTCTCCCTTCCAGCCCTCCCATCTCCCCCTCTCCCCCCCCCACTGTCTTCCTTGCTTTTCGTCCCTTACTATCCTAGCTGCTACTTGACAATGCTGCCTGTTTGCTCTCCCCTTCCTTGATCTGGCTCCCCTCCTAATTCCCTCCTCTTCTCACTCCCTGCCTTGAATCACATGCTAACCTAATGTGTATTTATTTGTGGTTCTCTTATTCTGTATTTTGTAACACAAATTGCTTAAGTGTTTGTGAAACTAGTCTGTTTTCCATTATGGACCTGTAACCCCCCCATTGACGTGGAACCTTTGTAAATGAGCTGCCTGGCGCTCAAAGGTACTTGTAATCCTAGATTGAATTAAAAAAAAAAAAATCAGGGCTTTCGTTGAGTACCCAGCATGCCTGAAGGTCCAGCTGGCTGAAGGACCGAAGCATTTTCCAGACCTACAAGCAGCGGGGGACTTCTTGATTTCAGGGGGCATACAACCCCAGGGTGAGGAGGTCAACCTACCACAGCACAGGCAATTAGAGTCCAGGAACTGGGCCTACAGTGGAACCAAAAGGCAGGGCACAAAGGGCAACATGGACGCTTCCTCCTTGTGGGACTCCCTACGCAACAAGAAATGTTCGAGAGGCCTGAACAAGGAGCCAACACAGACATACCTCTCAAGTGTCCCTGATTTTCAGGGATGTCCCTGATTTCACCTCAAAATGTTACTCTGTCCCTCCTAAAATCTGTGTTCCCCTGACTAAACAGTGATGATTGTAAGAATAAAATTATGTCAAACAATACAGTTGCAGACTTCTTATTCTTCAGAAAATGTATTATACACTGAGTCCCTTATTCTGCCAGCTTCCTGAGTGGATAGCACCAATTGTAAAAATGTGTCCCTGATTTTGGGCCTTTGTCCCTGATTTTTTTAATCCTTGTCCCTGATTTATGAGGCAGGAGGTTGAGAGGTATGAACACAGATAGAATCAGAAATGGAGCAAGGGGACACCACCATAGAAGCAGCAAACTCTCAAACTACCTGAACAATTTCAGGCACAGTATCTCTTAATAATTTACTTTTTGTGATCTCCCCCGGCTTGGTTCCATGAGGACACATGTTGAAATCGTCTCAGGGTGTTTAAAGGGTCACAGAGAGAATAACCCCACCCAAAACAGAAGACAGACTGTTTAATTTGAAACATTTTATAAGGACATGATGTATATGCTTTTACATATACCATTTGGTATCCATAGCCCATGGTCTGATGGTTCGAGGGAAGGGGGAGCATGGCTTTCTCGTTGGGGAGCTTGGGTGGGCTTGGGAGCCTTCTGCGTCCGCCGGGTTCAGGCGGAGAAGCCATTCCTAGATCAATTAAATCCCCTCATGTTTTGGAAGTGCTAGTGGGGTGACCTGATTTAAGAAGTGGTCATATGGGGCACAAGGAGTAAAGGTTTAAATTGCTAGACTGCAAAGGATTTATAGGGTCTTCATTGGTAGCCTCCTCAGGGGAGCCCTCGGTGCTGTGCCTCACTCCAGATGGACCGTTTCTTTCTACTTGAGGGCTTGATGAAAGGCACCTAGGGATGTAAAGCTGAGGTTCAGTCCCTTAAATCTGCTAAGGGTGCCTGTGGCCATGCTTGTTAGGTCTCCCACAACTAATCTGGCAATCTACCAACCTAATAAATGTGGGAGCTATCAGTTGATTGACACACAATATTAATTTTTAATTGGCTTTCCTGCATAGACCTGATGGCGGGTGGAGGCCCCTTATGAGGCCTGCTTAATGGCTCTTCTGACAGGGGGTGATTACGTTCCCTGTTATTCCTTCACCATGGACCAGAATTTAGTGGATTACGTCAATACCTTTTTATTTTGTATTGAGTCGATTGGCTTACAATTTCTCATGTTAGTGATAGAAACAACTTGACTAAATAACATTCTTATTGTGCTTTCATGGTGTCCTACCTACAGGAATGTCAAGGGCAGTTTGGGCTCAAGATTTTTATAGTTGGCTTATCCGCTGACACTCACTGCAAGGAGCTAAGAGTATTTAACACCACTGAAGATCTAGGGTGGAGCCCTCCACTTGGAGAGCATAAGTATTCCCACCCTCTTAATTCCCTTTCCACAGAAGGGAAGGGAGTTCAGGCAAAGATCCATTAAACCTGGATCTTCTACCTAGGAAGTAATTTATGTTTAACCATAAAGGTTCTTGCCCAGTTGGCAGTGATGGGTACTGTATTGTTAATATGCTGTTTAAGGATGGAGACTTACTGCACTGTTTTTGAGGGAGGGGGGCAGACGGATTTTGAGTGGGAAATGTGGGGAACGTATCATAGTTGGATTTTTTTTTTTTAACATATAATGGCTAATTCAGGTACGCTGGTTTGCACATGCAGTGTAAAGGGTCTTACAAGTCCAGTTAAATGCAGTAAGATTTTAGCTTTGATTAAGAAGTCGGCAATGGAATTTGTGCTTCTACAGGAAACCCACCTGTCTGAGAGAGAGCATAGTAAATTTTTGAAACTAGGGTTTAGGGAGGTAGCTGCCTTCTCGTATAAAAAGGGTAGATGTAGAAGCACTATGGTGTTTATTCCACACAAGTCTCATTTTGAAAAACCGGCAGAAAAGGTGGATAAAGGGGGTAGATATGCCCTCATGAAGTGCAAACTTGGGTAATTAATAACACTGGCATCAGTGTACTTTTCACTGGATACCCCTTATCGGGACTATAGATCTTTCCTCCTCCTGCTTCAGGAATGGGCGGGGGGAGTCTTGGTCTGTGGGGGAGCTCTAAACCTAACTTTCAATCCCACCCTAGATATGACTTCCCAGATCCCAAGAAAGTCACATCAGGTGGCAAGAAGGGTTCATAAGTTGGTGGGAGAGTTGAGTATTTTAGATGTTTGGCTTCATTATCACCCTAGACATAGGGACTACACCTATTTTTCTACCACATATAACATTTACTCCAGACTGGACTACTTCTTTCTACCAAGGGATGAGGTTTTTAGGGTACAAGACACTTGGATTGGGGACTTTGTCCTTTCAGACCACACCCCACTCTTCATGTGTTTGGATCTGGGAGGATTTCATAGAAACACTTTTTGGAGTTTGAATATCTCCTTAATTAAGCATAAGGTAGTTAAAGATCAGATTCTAGACACATATCAATGTTTCCTAACAGAAAATGAGGGACAGGACATGTCATGTGCCACCCTATGGGACACAGCCAAGGCTGTTCTCCAGGGGAGGTTTATACAGCTTGTGGCACGGAAGAATAGAGAGAGAGAGAGAGGGGAGAAGGAGGACCCTTACTGAGCAAATCCAGTCACTGGAGGGATTGCAAAAACAGAAGTACTCTAGGGCAGTAGCACAGCAGCTTAAGACTCTTAAAGGGGAATTGGGCCAAATATTGTATTGTCAGGTGGAACAGAAATTGTTATCTTTAAAGCAGAAATATTATGAGGGTGGTCCAGGGTCACTTAGATTATGAGCCAGTAGATTCAGAGCACAAAGAGCTAGGGCCACAATCATGAATTTGTGGCACCCTGCACACCAGAAAGTGGTATATAAAACAAATGAGATAGCTGAGACTTTCCGGGAGTTTGATGAACAATTATATGAGAAAGGAGCCTCTCTACCTGTTGGGAGAACGGAAATTTTTCTACATAATTTGAAACTGCCAACCCTATCCCCAGACCAGGCTAAAGAGCTGATGCACCTAATAATTGCAGAGGAATTTAAAGTAGAAGTGGGAGCACCGAAGACAGGGAAATGTCCCGGGACAGACAGGCTCTCAAGAGAATGTTTTAAGTGTTTTAGGGACCTTCTCCAGACCCTTATTCTGAGAGTATTCTCTGAGGTCATGGAGGGCAGGGGCTCGGTTCCACCCTCCTGGGCCACAGCATTGATATCAGTGATACCCAAGCCGGAGAAGAACCCCTCTAGATGTGCTTCTTACTGTCCAGTTTCCCTGCTAAACACTGATTATAAGTTTTTTTCCTCCATTATGGCAAAAAAAATACAGCAGTGTCTTCCCCACCTCATACAATTAGACCAGAATGGGTTTGTGCTGGGCAGACAGGCCCAGGATAATTTGAGACAGACCACCCACCTTATTGACCATATTAACAACTCAGCTATCCCGGCTTTATTAATGGGTCTCGATGCTGAAAAAGCATTTGATAGTGTTGACTGGGGGTTTTTGTGGGTGGTCCTTTCCCAGTTTGGGTTCCCAAGAGAATTTACACAGCTGGTAAGTAAATTATATCACTCCCCATCTGCTTATGTCAGGACAAATGGCCATATTTCTAGACCTTTGAAGCTTGGTAGAGGTCCAAGACAGGGGTGCCCTTTATCACCGTTGCTTTTTGCATTATATATAGAACTTCTTGCTCAATCTATTAGGGAGAATGGGAACATAAGAGGAATAATACTAGATGGCTTGGAGCACAAACTGTCTTTATATGCCAATTAATGTACTCATGTACCTTATATAGCCTGACTCTTCCATCCCTGCCTTGTTTCTGCAGTTGGAGGAATTTTCCTCCCTCTCCAGACATAAACTGAACTGTACTAAAACAGAGATACTTAGTTGCAACTATGCCCCATCCCTGGGTTTAAGGAGCCGATACCCTATGAGATGGGACCTAGATCAGATGAGCTACCTAGGGATTAAGATTGGGATCAGCAATCACCGGCTCTGGGAATTCAACTACCACCCTTTGATCACCCAGCTAAGGAAGGACATCCAGAGGTGGACCCTTCTGCCCTTGTCTATATACTCTGAGACACAGGCGTTAAAGATGAATGCCTTACCAAGGTTGCTTTATTTATTCCAATGTGTACCCTGTCTGGTCTCTCAGAAAGATTTAAATACATGGCAGAGCATGTTTTTTAAATTCCTCTGGGCTAAAGATCAGCCAAGAATTTGTAGAGCCCTTTTATATGCCCCTAAGGCTCAGGGAGGTCTAGCTTTTCCTAACTTAAAGGGTTATTGGGCGGCAGCCCAAATGCGGGTGGCACTCCTAAGGGGCAGCCCAGGCTTTGATTCCCCATTGGAAGAGAATGGACTTGGCAGCTGGGACTGAGCCACTTTTCCAGGCCATCCTGTTTCAAAGTGACGCTGGACTCCTGGAGATTTGTTACATGGGGACAAAGACCATCCTGGAGGGATGGAGGCGAGGTGTAAACCGTGGTCCCATTAGACACTAACTATGGAAGTTTCGATGGTGGGCTTATGACCCTCTTTTCCCAGCTGCCACTTTAGACTCCTGGTTTAAGAAATGGGCCAGGAAAGGATTTCACTCCCCTTATCAGGTCTTAACATCAGATAATCCTATTTCTTTTGAGGCAGACAGGCAGACATTTGGTCTTCTCCCACGAGATAATCTAAGATTTTACCAAATCAGAGATTATGTCTATACCCTTCAGAAAACTTATGCCCAACTGCAGGACAATGCAATGTACCCCCCTTTCGAGGCATCTGGTCATCGGGGATGATAGAGGAGCTATATCCCTATTGTATCAAAGGTATTTATTAGATCGGTCTCTACCCATTGAAAGACTTAAACTCAAGTGAGAAACAGACCTGGGGATTACTCTCCTAGAAAAACAATGGGCTGGTATATGGCACATCACATGGTGGACAACAGGGGCCCCTCTTTGGAAGGAATATGGCTGGAAGGTGAGATCTCGGTATTTTAGTGTTCTGGCGCAGGTGGTACACTATGCACCAGCAGCTGGTTGGGCCTGTTGGAGGGGCTGTGGGTTCATTCCAGCCTCCCAGGCTCACATTTTTTGGATATGTCGGATGCTTAAGGGGTACTGGACAGATATAGAACACCACCTTAAAGAGATTCTTCAGTTTCAGTCCCCTTTGGGTCCTGAGCATCTTGTTTTGGGTTTTAGACCAAGGGAGATACAGGGAAGAGAAGAAACATATTTATGGTCAGTTCT
This sequence comes from Neoceratodus forsteri, assembly GCA_016271365.2. Taxonomy (NCBI): domain Eukaryota; kingdom Metazoa; phylum Chordata; order Ceratodontiformes; family Ceratodontidae; genus Neoceratodus; species Neoceratodus forsteri. Next base: position 1,116,066,826 of record CM028131.1, read on the forward strand.
AACAATAGCTGCCCTTAAGGCCATTACTAAGAAATGGGTGCAGAGAGCTCCTCCCCCCCCCCATTAGCAGACTGGAAGGCTATAGTAGACAGTATTCACTTAATGGAGAGGATTACATTTGGTCTTTGCCAACAAACCCACTTATACCAAAACAGGGTATGAGCCTAATTTGTATACAGATGCTTAGCCACGCACCATTGGGCCCCCTTTCTTTCCTCTCTCTCTCTCTCTCTCTCTCTCTCTCTCACACACTTTCTTATCAAGAATTCAAAAGAAAAAATATATATTTTTTGTAACTCCAATCAGTGCAGTGAACAATCTTTTAGGATCTCCATCGAGTTGAAGTAGATAGGAAAATTAGCAGAGTTTTTTGATAGATCAATGGGATCTTTCAGTTCAGTCTAACTAGATCATCATATGCTTTTATTCAGTAAAATGTTACCTTGTAGGTACACACTGTGATGTCAACAAGATTTATCTTATGTACCTATGTAACAGATGTATGATCTATATGTTTGGACATGATGTAACAAGCCCCTTGGGGCCTACCACAATAAAGGAAGTATAAAAAAAAGAAAAGTGATGCTAAAGAATATGTTCAAAAACGACAGAATACTGATGAAATCTTGGCCCAAACCATATTACAAGAGTGACCCTTTAATTACTGCAAATGTAAACAAAAAGTGCTAAAGCAGATTCAAAATGGTGGAAAAGGGGATTATACAACACAGAAGACAAGGAGTAATTGTAAATAAATTAAAAAAAAGTATACAGTAGGTCAACCTTTTCACTAAGATGCACTGTTGATTTAAACTGTACCATCTTCAAAAAAAAGGAGCTTACTGCAAAATGGTAAGCCCCAACTTTCCGGAAGTTGAGGTTGAGTTGAGTTGAGGTTAAGCCAAACACATTTCTTGCTGTGGGGTCCATGTAGTGTGCACATGTGTGGGTATCCCAAATTTAGATGTAAGGAGAGTAGCACGGAGAACAGCAGTGTCTGCATGCAGAAGATCACACTTCCAACAGTGGAGCTCGTGTGGTATGCACAGCTGCCAGCATCACCTTAAAAGGATGTCCCTACAGAGAATGAAGGGCTTCTGATCAGTGCACAGGTTGCTGGAAAGTAGATGGACCAGTATGCATAAGTACAGATCAGTCTACTGGCAGGATTTGGCACAGGGAAGCCAAGTGACTTGCTTAGGGTTATACCGTGATTTTAGCCTCGCAAAATATTGGAAACACATTTGTTTTGACTGTCTTTACAACCTCTAGCTCATTTTGCTATTTTTTTTTTATTTATTGTTTTTGGAAGACCTTTGAGCTCAAGAGCCTTTTTTCAAAAGTGTCCAAGGCAAGCAAGTTATATACAACATGAGGACAATAAATAAACAACAAATACCAATAAGCATTTACATAACACAAGAAGTATTCACAGTGGCCTGGATATTCAAAAGGGTTGCGCCATGAGCAATAGGGTTGAGCCAGCGCAAGTCCGAAAATGCGCCATTCTGCGATATTCAGCGGGAGGCAGTTACGCCACTGAAAACATGCTGAGCAACAGTGCAATGCAAATGAAGGCATGCACAACCGAAGGGGGTGGATCCATGCATAAAGAGCGCAATGCGATATTCAAAGGCTTGTGCAATGCGCAACAGTGGAGTAGCTGGAAGTTGCACCACGTCGGAAATGAGCCAAAATAAAAAGGCTCAAGGATGAGGCGCAAGAACCTGACAGGGAATGCTCATGAGGCAGCAACAGAGAGCAGGCCACAGCAGCAACCAGTGCAGGCCAGGGAGTAGGCAGGACAGAATAGTGGCAGCTGAAGGCATGTGGGGCCACAGAGTTCGGAGGCCAGTAGGTGTACCCGGTGCAGTGGAGGTAGTAGTCAGGACAGCGGGGGGAACAGAAGAACAACAGCTGGGGGGGACACCAGCCAGGGAGATGGACAGTGCCACCTTCCACATGGAAGCTGTAGTGAGGGGAGTGAGAAGGCATGCTGCAGGGGGACGTGGCCGTGGAAGGGCCCATCGGCGGTACGCCCCCAACAGGCAGTACCGTGCCCACATCAGCTTTGAGCTGTATTCGGATGTTGAGATTGTGGGCCCGGTACCGCCTGAACAGGGCAATGCTGAGGCGGCTCTGTGAGCTGTGCAGTGATGTGATGCAGGCACCCTCATGACGGAATCACGCTCTGTCAGTGGAGACAAAGGTAACAGCCTGCATGTGCTTGCTCGCCACAGGTACCTTCCAGAGGCCAACAGGGGACACCACAGGCATAACACAGTTGGCCACGTCACGCATCCTCGCCCAATTCCTCTGCGCACTGCTGCCACATGCTGCAGAGTACATCCATTTCCCCAGCACTGCGGCAGAGCGTACAGCAAACATACAGGAGTTCCACAGGGTAGCACGTATGCCTGGCGTGATAGGGGCAATAGACTGCACCCATGTGGCTATTCGCACGTCACCTGGCCCCGATGGGGCCGCATATCACAACCAGAAGGGGTACTCCAGTGTCAACTGCCAGGTGGTGTGTGATGCCAGTGGGCGCATCATCAATGTCTGTGCCACACACCCTGGTGGAGCACATGATTTATTCATATGGTACCAGTCTATACTGTGCCATCAATTCGAGAGTGGGGACATCCCCACAGGACACCTAGTGGGTGAGTATGCATGTAGGAGTGGCAAAGTTGGGGGACGGGTGGGCAAGCCACATGTCCCATGGGGGTGGCACACAGTACTAGAGACAATATGGACCTGAACATGACACTAACCTCCACTATCTCCACACAGGTGACAGTGGATACCTACTCCATCCCTGGCTGCTCACACCCTACCGGCGCCCCATGACCCCATCGCATCAACGCTTCAATGAGGCACATGCCGCCACACGCAACATCATCGAACGGGTGTTTGGGATGCTGAAGGCACGCTTCCGGATGCCTAGACACCTCCGGCGGTGCCCTACAGTACAGCCCCTCAAAGGCCTGTGGGATATTCCTGGCCTGTTGTATCCTGCACAACATGGCCAAAGACTGTGAATAGCCCATTACAGGTCGAGGGGGACAGCGATGGGATGCGGTGACACCGGTGATGATGGGGATGAGCAGCCCGCCTTGGCGAGCGTGACCCCGACTGATACGGCAGACCCAGCTGCACCGGGACACCATCACAGAGGAGCACTTCGCACAACACAGGTAAGTCATGGGGCCATGTGCAACCAACACTGTCTAGGCGCAACCCACATACACACAGGGTAACACACCAGGGGTGCATGATGGCAAGGGGAGTGGAAGGGTACAGGCACACAAACACACCACCAGGGAGGGGTGAATAGTTACACGCTACATGGACACACACACACACAAGGCACACAGTGTACAGGGGCAGTTGCATAGCAGAGCAGGAACAGACATGTCAAACACACAGATCCACAGACCACCCCCACCACCTGTACTGTCCATGTATGTGTGTCAGATGCTGGGCACCCTTGCACCTTGGTGTACAGTACAATGCAGGCATCATCACGCACACGCACCTGTGGACAGCAGTCGGGTGGGTGTGCAGGTGGTCCGTGTGTCGGCGTGTTGGGCAGGGCACCCACCGGTGCACTGCCCACCAAGACACACATTGCACAGAGGGCAGCACCAGACAGGGCCTGCACTGGGAGACAGGTCAGTCAGGTGGCACTGAGCCACGGCCACCACGGATGTGTGGCGGCCTCACGAGACCAGCTGCACTGGCAGGCTGAGCATGGGCCACATGGTGGCACCGATGGACCACCGGGGTCCCACAGCAGGCCGGACCTTGTCCGCACAGGGTCTGCAGCATGCGAACATACCTGCACCAGGGGTGCTCGGGATGCCCACAGCAGAACCCGGCGTCGACAGGCTGGGTGTCGCACGACGCCGGGAACATGGAGTGGAAAGGGTACTGCGTGGGGTGTGCGGTACAGGGGCACCTGACTGTGTGCCCAATGCGGCCACAACAGCGACCAATGCCTGGGTCAGCCTGTCAATGGCTGTGGTCACATCCATCCGCATTTGGACCATCTCTGCCAGGATCATTGCATTGTTCCTGCTGTGCCACTCCACAGCCACACACAGTGCCTCCACAGGCGTTGCAACTCGCATCTGCTGCTGTACTGATGCCTGCAGCAGGCGGGTGTGCTCGTCAAATGGGTCGTCTGCCACATCAGCAACCTGTCCCCCAGGGTATGGAAGGGCCTGATGGCCGCTGTTCACCAGGACCAGGTATGGGCAAGTCAACAAGTGGTGTGCATATGCCACCACTGAACCCTGTACCCCCAGACCCAGTGGGTGACTGCCGCTGCTGCCCCTCCGCCTGCTGTGCCCAAGGGACCAGTCGTTCCAATGTTGTGTCTGCAACAGTGCCAGGGACCTGCACAGCCACCGGTGCTGCCCCAGCAGTGCTGACAGGCACAGCCTGGGACTGTGCTGACATGCTGGCACACACATTGGAACCATCTAGGTCCATGGGCACGGGCTGTCCTGCTGTGTGTCCATTATGTGACACACACGTGTCACTGCCCATAGCGGCCTTTGCATCATCAATGGTGCAGGTTCGTGCCACAGCCTCAGCCTGCTGGGACACAGGAAGGGCACCCCCACACCTGACTCACCAACATCGGAGATGGCGGCCAGGCGTGCACACTGGTGCAATGCACGCCGGCTACCAGCAGAGGTGGATGGACCCTCCTCCAACTCTGGCTGCACATCCACAGTGCACGGGCCCACCACCACTGTCCCCTGCAGGCACACAGGATCTGTAACAGAAAGTGAGAACATGTTAGTGCATGCGATCAACCTTCCCCCCCCCCCACCATGTCATACCGTGCAGTGATGGGCTTCTACCTGTCTGGAAGCCACCTCCTGGAACACCCTCAATGGCACTGCGCTGCATGGATGCAGCAAGACAGTCCTCCACCTGGGTCAGCTGCGCCACCTCTGGCTGGCCCCCGCCTGTGGCAGCGCATGCCGCCCTGAGTGCTGCCACCTTCTCCTTAACCCGTCTCCTGTCAGTCCCCACCTTCTTCTTACATTCCTGCATAGAGCGCTGGTGGCTTCCGTGCAGGTTTACGGTGCGAGCTACCCTCTCCCATGCAGCAGCACGGGCCTGAGGGGTGCCCCGCCATCCACTGAGTAGTGGCTCCTCATCCAGGTAGGCCTCGTAGAGTGCCTCTGTTTCAGCCTTTGTGAAGTTGGGCCTCCTCTTCCACCCACCATCATCCTCTTCACCCAGTCCTTGCTCGGCCATGTCATGGTCTGTATGGGTGGAAGTGGACACCTGTGACTGTGCAGTTTACAGCATTATCCCATGACCATAGTGCATAACATCACACAGCATGCAACCCACCTATCACCTGCAGTAACCGAATATGGCCACTGCAGATCACTGTCACACATTTATAGCGCAATGCATGCAAATTAGGAGTGGAGCAACTTTAATGGGATGCAAATCGTGCCGCTGCCCCTTTGAATGACTGATCAGCTGATTTGCATATGACGGCTGAATATTGCGCTGTTGCGCTTTGCGCAATACGGTTGAGCCAGCTGAGCCTGTGGCGCAGTTCTGTGACTGCGTAGTACACCGCACCGTGCATGCCCAAGTACCTTACGCAGGCGTCTGCTGCACTGATTATGTGCACGGTCAGCTATTCAGGACACAGCCACCATTGTGCCAGTGGTGCTACAGCACTGGTCACCACATGGCGCTATGGCACAACTGCGCAATAGTCCACTGTGGCACTGGCACGCAGGCGACCGCTCGCGCTGGACGTGTAGACATCTGATGGCGCTGTGCGTGGCCTTGCACCAGAGACATGACCTTGTGCCCGACCTTTGCCCCCTTGGCGCTGTACGTCTAGCATGTGTGCAGCTCTATCATGCTGTTCGGTAACAGCGCGATAGGGACCGACGGCGCTGCCTGAACAGTGCAATAGGGACAGACGGGGTTGTATAGCGCAACATTTCCACGGGGGGTTGCCGCTCTGTGGAGCGCCATATTGTCTACTATCAAGTTGAGGACATGGCACGCAGGAGAGCTCCCCAGTGGAGTAGCTTGGAGGTGGCCAACCTAGTGGCCATGGTGGAGCCTCACTATGGGCCACTGTTTGGGGAGGAACCCCTAGACTTGGTCCGCACCCAAGTGTGGCAGCAGGTGGCCACTGCGCTGGAGCAGGTAACAGGGTGGCGCAGGACAGCGGAGGGTGAGTGTCATTACATCATGGATGCTATTGCGTGCAATGGGGGGGATAGGGCATGGCCACCATCCATGAACAACACTGCCATGCATGCGACGTGTGACAGTCAGCACTGTCCAGTGGCACTGCATGTCTGTGAGTGTGTCACTGGTGGTCCATGCATGCACTGGGCACATGGCTGTGGCACTACCTTCCCACTGCGTAGCCATGTCACTGTACTGCCTTGGTTGTGCTGTGCTGGGCATGGGTGGGGTGTGTGTGTAGTGGCACACATGGCTGTTGCTGCCTGGTTGGGCTTGGCCCTTGCACGGTCACTGTGAGTGTGTGCAGTCCATCACAGGGGCGGGGCACTTGGCTGTATGCCATGCATACTGGGTGGGCTTCAGGGTTGTGTACAGTCCTAGCCATTGATTCTGTTCCCTTGCCCTAGGTGTCCAGGTCCTGTGCAGGATAGAGCAGGTCATCCACCGCCTGATGGAGATGTCACAGGAATTGCTCAGCATCCTCAGGGAGATGAACCTGAGGGGTGTGCGACGCATGAGGGGGACACGGGGTCCAAGCCGGCCTGCAGATCTGCAGCCTGGGGGGCAGTAGCTGCCCCACAACTACACCCTTTACCCTTCCCTCACACCCTGCCTTCCCTCACCAAGTTCTTCACCCCTACCCCACACCCACCCCTACCTTGTACCTGTACCCCCACCCCTGTATTGTATATATTTGTAAATAGTGTTATTGTTGTTCCTGTTGTTGTTGTTCTGTTTTAATTGAATATATATATCTATTTTGTTATGAATACTGTGGTGGTCTCTGATTTGCAGCTGGCTATAGGTGCTCAGTTGCAGTGGTGTGCATGGCATCTGGCGTGGTGTGGTCCTGGGATTGTGTGTGTGTCTGCGTGGGGGGGGGGTGTCCCTGGTGTGGTGGTAGCTGTCAGCCGGTCTGGCTGTGTGCTGCCACACACTACTGTGGGCTCCTGGTGGGTCTGGCTTGTATGGTTCTGTGGTACACACGGTTGCATTGTGCCAGGTGGGGGGGGCATGGTGGTTCCGGCAGTGCCAGTCACAGTCACTGCTCATGGGTGGTGTCTTGGGGTTCCAGAGCAAGGTGTGCTGTGCACAGTGAGGGCTGTGGTACACCTGGGTTGTCCGGCCCCTTTGTGTGGCAGTATTTGCTTGCCAGTGGGTGTGTTGGGGCGCCATGGCCCAGCTGTGCTTTGTAGGCTTGTCCCCATGGGCCAGTGGATATTCCGTCCCTCCACCGGTGATGCTGTGCTTCGGGTGTGGGGGTGTGTGTTGTTAGTTCTACACTGTGTTCCTGTGCCGGTCTGTGGCATGGGTGGTGGGCCCCTGCCTACCTCCCTGGATGTGCAGTTCCATTGCTCTGCTGCTGGGGGGGCTCCCTGCTTGCGCTATGGCGCATCTCGACTGCTCAGCTGGGCTGGCCTTGTTGCGCTATGGTGCGACATATGTGCTCAGCTTCCCCTACCTGGTTGCGCTATGGCACAGGTTGTGCGATTTTCAGACGTTGGCTGGTTGCGCGATTTGACTTGCTCCACGTTTGAATATCGCGTCTGTTGCTCTATGTCTTAATTGACTTGTGCTTGCTCTTGCAGCTGTAGAGGGCCAGCAACAAGAAAATGGGTATAGGGCGGGGGGGTAGGTGCAAGCATAGATGGTCTAGGCACACAAGCAGTGGAGTTTCTGAAAGAGGTTAGCAGTGACTTAGGCCATGAAGGGAGAGAGGGTAGGAATGGCGGTAATAACCATGGGTGAGGAGTTCCAGGCTTTGACAGCTATGGCCACATTGAAATGCTGTTCAAGTGTTGTTTTCCTGAGGGGCAGGAGCAGTTTTTGGTTCCACATGGATCAAGTTCCGTAGTTGTTCTGATCAGAGAAGTGGTTGTGAATACCTGATGGCATTTGGCCAAGAAGTGCTCTCTTACATAGAAAGGCTTTGTTGAGGTCAACATATTGGTGTAATTTTAAGCCAGTTGGAGAAGAGGTATAGTTACAATGGTGGGAGTCAAATTTTCTGTTCAGTGCAAATCTGCAGGCATGGTTGAAAGCTACCAAAATTCTCTCTAATACAGTGCTATTAGCTATTAGCAGCAGAGTAGATGACTGCACTAAAGTCAATCACTGAGATTATGAGACTAGATACTAGGAGTTTTTTACTTTAGGGGTGAGGTTGGGCCTGTTTCTGTATAACAGGCCAAGGCATTGGTGGATGTTCTTGACCAGGGAGTCACTGTGAGAAGAGAAGCACAGGGTTGTGTCCAGGTACTTGAATTCCTAGACCTGTTCAATGGGGTCCCCAGATGATGTAGTGTTGTGTAGCTCAGGTCTGTCCTTCAAGGCATAGGTGCTCCCAAAAAGAAGGGACTTAGTTTTCTTCACATTAATGACCAACCTGATAGTGGTGAACCAGTCAAGCATCCTGCCAAAATTAGCTTGCAGGTGATTCTTCAGAGTCTCCAGATTGCGATGGGAAGTGAAGATCACTGTATCATTGGCATACGGTAGTGCTTTGGAGTGGACAAATACTTCAGGGACCTTGTTGACCAAGAGGCTGAACAGAAGGTGGAACAAGAATATAGCCTTATGGGATTCCAGTGGTAAGAGGTTGAAGGTCAGAGAACACATCACCACATCTGGTCTTTTGAGTTCTATTTGTTAAGTAGTCAGAGAACCACACAGAGGCCTCCACTGACAGGCCCAACTCCCAGACCTTTCCTAGAAGGAGGTCATGGCTAACTAAGTCAAAGGCCTTGGGGAGGTCGAGAAAGGCTACACCAACATATTCACCTTTGTCCCAGGCCATATGGAGTTCCTCAGTTATCTCAATCAAGCAGTAGTCATGCTGTGAAGTTTCCTGAAACCATGCTGCTCAGTAGCTAGGAGATTGTGATCTGAGATGTAGGTGGCCAATTGATTGCTGACAGACTCCTCTAGGGCCTTAGAGAATGGGGAGAGGATAGAGATGATCCTGTAGTTGGAGACCACCATGTTGTCCCCAGACTTAAAGACTGGGACAACACTGGCTTACGAACATATGAACATATGACATTTGCCAGCAGATAAAGGCCTAGAGGTCTATCAAGTCTGCTCGAATGTGCAGCTAGCACCACTTATTCTGCAGCTGCCCCTCCCTTCCTTGGCTTGTTTCCAGATGATTGGGGGGAGAGATACAGATTGGAGGGAGAGGTTTTAAAGTTTTTGAATGGGCAGAACTTCAAATGCCATTTTAAGTATCTTCCTGTCCAAAGTGTCAGGTCTGACTCTGATTTTGGAAGTTGAACTTATCAGGTATCTGTTAACTGTTTTTATGTTTACCCATTTAAAATAGAATCTGGGCATATTGGAGCTGGAAGAGACAGGAAGTCCTTAGGGGAACAGGGTCAGCATGAGGTATACCAGTAGGCAGATCTTTGCCAGAGTTCACAAAGAAAGAATTAAAGGACTCAGTGATGGTTAGTAGGTCAGTGGTGTTTATTCCGCTGACATTAGGGATGTTGGGGATGAAGCAACTTTTCCATCCTAGAACTCCGTTGAGGTTTCCCAAAGCCTCTCGAGATTGTTACTGGACTTGTGTAGTCTGCCTTGAAGAATTCACCTTTGGATTTATGAATGGCATATTTACACTGGTTTCTCAGCTCTTTGTACTTTCAGCAGGGCCTGATGCTTTGCATAGGACCTACAGTCTGTCTCATTCTTTGAAGAGTTTGAGGAGTTCTGAGGTGAGCCAGTGATTGGTGTCTCCTCTGATTTATTTCTTTTTAGGGGATCAAACAGGTCACATGCCTTATGAAATGCCTGTGAGAAGAAATCAAAACTGATGTTGATTTTAAATTCTTTTCTTCGACTGGCTTTGGTACAAAGCAATGCTTCAGTACTCATTGCTTGTAATATCACCAATATAACTACAGAAGGATGAAGTTCCCCATATTGCTGTTCTGAGTCCAGTTTAAAGACCAATTATTTGGTGTGAGGTTCTATGTTTTGTGGATCACCTAATCTGTGTGCTTGATTAATTAAAAAGTGACTAAACTGAAAGTGGAGAATGAGGACCCTATCTTCACTAGCATAACATAGTGTATCTATGGGTAGATGAGCCATAGGAAGGCCAAAATATGGTCTTGAGTAAGACTGAGCATGAGGAACTCTGTATAGTGTGGACTAGATACTGACCTGTGACAACGATTCACCATGAGGTGGTGCATAAACATAATGCACACAGCCAATGTGCTGCCCACTACCAGTTACAATTTGTGCATTCTATTGCATGTTATACAAGGCTCCATTTGCTGTGTGTTGCATGATATACAGTATGCTTTTGTTGTGGTTTTGTGCATTGGATTAGAAGCAAAGATCCAGTCATGCTCATCTATTTGGGTCATTTAAACACTGTCTTTCATTTTTTAACTTTTGTTTCATAGACCCGATGGGTTGGAACCTAGGATCCTCAGTCTTGCTGCTGTTATCCTTGCCTCACCTGTTTCCCACATTTTCAACCTACACTGATCTGGGAAGTTGTGCCTGATATATGGAAAATTGCCAGGGCTGTCCCTGTTTTCAAGAAAGGTAACCCAAAATGTATAGAAAATTAACATCCTATTGCTCTCCCTTTTCAGTTCTAAGTAAACTTTTGGAAAAGGTGGTTGCAGTGCAATTGACATAGCATCTCCAAAGTACAGCCTGCTATCACCAGAACAGCATGGCTTCCACAAGGGACACAGCACATCCACTGCACTCATCAAATTATCTAAAGATATTATGATATTAAAGTAGCTATGGATAAGGGAATGATGACAGGAGTTGTATTCGTCATACTTTCTATGGCTTCCAACTTGGTTTTATTTATTTAGTTTTTGTTGACTGGTAAGCGCACTTGACAGATTCTGCCTAATTTTAGGCATGACCCAGGGGAGGGAGATACAAATGAATGCCAACTGACTTTGAACCAGATTCAGCTGTTGATGGTATTTTAGTGAATGGGGGGAAATTTGGCCAAGACACCGGGGAAATTCCCCTACTCTCCAGTAGGGGGATCCTTTGGCCTTCGGAGGATGGCTGAGTATGTTGCTTCACTGCCGAGCTTGGAGATGGAGGGGCAGCAGGTCGGGGCGGCAGTCTCCTCCTCTGCACCTGATATGCTGAAACCTGAATTATTTTTTGATGCAATGATGGTTTCTGATGTTGAAGGCAAGAAGGATGTTAGATTATCTATGTCTGGTATTATTTGTTACTGACCTTTGGATTGTCCTACACTGGCTGTGACCGAATCACTAGTTCCCCCTGAATCGGACTACACTTTGGAACAATTGCTGCTTCTCAAAGAAGCTGCACACCAACAGAGAAAATGGGATTTGTTGAGTCAATTTTCTTTTCTCCCTCCGGTTTCCGAAGGGAAGCCTAGGCCTGACACTGTGCCACTGTTAACCGATGTTTCCATGGACACCGTTCCCGGGACTACTGTTCCTCAGGCTGTGCAGGTCGAACAACGGATTGTTTACTCTGACGGTACTGTTCAGGACTCTGCTACCATCTTTTCCTTCTCTACAAATATCGGGAAACCTGACCTGGATCCTAAACTCAAAAAGGGAACCCCCAGCAAACTTCGTTGGGCTCATACGCCGTTACCGGAGGGGGGACCGTGGTCAGTTGAGAGCTCCCTTGCGGTGGCCGTCTGGGTTCGTTCCCCTGACTTGGATAAATGGATTTCTGGATTTGATCCCATCAAGATTCCAGGAGTATCTTTGGCACCTTCTCGCCCATCTCCCACTGTGAGTACGGTTACCACCTCTACCTCTCCTGAACGACTTTCCTATAATTTACTGATTTCTTCAGATTCTTTGGCTAACACTGCTGACATTACCACCCAGGCTGTGCAGTCCCCTTTGCATTTACCCATGGAACTGACCTTGACACAACACCCTGTTTTACCAACTACACATGTTGTTCCACCTACTGATCCCTTGCCGGATACTCCTGAGGATGATATGAGTGACATTTCGGACTTCTCAGACATTCCTCGACACATTCCTGTTGACATTAGAAACAACCCAGTCTCCAGTGACTCTGTTGTTCCTCCTTGTAAGACAATACCAAACCCCAAATCTTATGCTTCTTTTTTTCAGCAGACAACTGACCCAGCCAAACTACATAATGCTGTCCGGCTTCTCTATAAAGGTGGTTTGGAAGTCTTTCCTGACAAGGTCTATGTAGGAAAAAACGTTTGAAGGACAGCTTACACTTCAATGTATCTGAATTATATGCCCTGATCCATGTTTCAGGTGAAAATACTTATGATGTTAGCTTTAAGTTAGGGAGTAGTTTGGACAAGGTTTGGGCCCGATATCATCAGGAAAAAAAATACACCCTTATGGGCCCCCTTTGAGGCTGTCCCTTTAATTCGGCCTGCACATAAAACGGTTACAGTCCTCTTCCTCAATGAAGGGGTTAGTGTCACCGATCTCATTTTTTTGCTCAAACAATGTTGTACTGTCACTGGGCATCCTGAAGCAATTTTTGATACAGAAAGGATTTGGATGGGGGGGGGGGGCTGGAGGATACGGGTTATTTTAAGGTCTGACGATGAAAGTTTTCAACACCTCCATAATTGTTTTTCTTGGGCAGGGATAGGAGTGTTCTTTTTTTACCCTGGTCAGCCCAAGACTTGTTATTGGTGTGGAGAAATGGGCCACATTAGCAGTGCTTGCAACCAACATAAATGTACTTTCTGTCAAGAGACAGGACATACCAGTGCTCACTGTCACAATTACATCAGGTGTAACCTGTGTGGGGCCTTAGATCATACTTATGCATCTTGTCCTGAGGCTGCACACAGAAAACCCACCTCTGCTGATTCAGAAGAGCAACTCTTGTTGGTGACCACTGCCCAACGAGTTTTTTTAATAAAGTGAAACCATTGGGGTTGTCTACTTCAATACCCCCACAGACTGCTGAGCAGGAGGATGGTCCTTTTTCCCCAGTAGAAGCCCCAGCTCCCCTGAGCACTGTTCTTGATTCCCCATCCCTTCCACTCCTTTGAACCACACTGTAGATGTGCCTCCTGTGGTGCTGTCCCCCCACCCAGCAGGTACCAGATGACAATCATCTTACTGTCATGCCCCCTCCGCCCCCTATTTCAGAACTAGTAGGTGGGAAGATGGTCACCAGAAAGCGACAAGCCTGGTCCCACCCTAAGTTGACGGATGATGTGGCAGCTTCCCCTTCTACTTCTAACAGATTTCAAGCCTTCCAGGACAATGTCACCTCCGATACAGAATCTGTTGCCTCGTCCTCTGATTCTCACTTACATGACTTAGCCATTGAGGTAACCCCCCCCCCGCAGCTCTTGACACAGGCCAGAAGCCCACCCCCCAAAAAGGCAGGGTGAAAAGAAAAAAATGCAGCTAAAATTTTTTCTCTTTTTATTTCCCTTTTGATGTTGTTACCCTCTTTGTTTTTCTTGATGTCTAACGTCAATAGTAATAAGAATGATAAGAAGCAGGGTGCCATTTTTCACCTTCTCCTATCCTATCCTCCAGGTATTTTTCTTCTGCAGGATACTATGATTCATTCTGTTCCCAAGGTGTCCAAAGTGACTAAGGAATGGATCACTGGTGTTTCCTATTGGTCCTTGGGTCTTGACTGCTGCTCCGGTGTCAGTATTTTGCTTCACCGTCTCCAGCCCACTGTGACTAAACTCCTGGATTTGATTCCAGGTAGAGTTCTTTTACTGGACTTTCATATCTCTCAAGCTCCTTTTCGAGTTATTACCATATACACTCCCCAGACAAAGGCCAGACATACAGCGATGTTCCATCTTATTGCTCCTTATTTGCATGTAGCCCCTCATATTGTTTGGGGTGGGGATTTTAATTGTGGGACTAGTAAATTGGACAGGGGAACTCTTACTTCAACGGATAAGATTTTTGGTGACATGTCCGCTCTTAATTCTATCACTCGCACTGCAGGCCTCAAGGACACATTATTGGATTTTACCAGTAAAGGAGAACGGACTTTCTATAAAGGTACTCTGTCCACCAGGATTGATTTTCTGTTTATTTCTAAATCTCTGATATTTCACAACTCTTCAGTTCAACCAGTGGAATATTCAGACCATTGTTCTCTGTCTATTCTTTTGGGTGATCCTGTGATTCCCAATGGCCCAGGTTACTGGAAATTGAATTCTAAACTAGTGGAAATACGCTTTTTATTCCCAACAGATCGTATATTTTTTGGTTTGTAGAAAATCGGTTTTTGATCTCTACGCAAATCCAGTTGACTGGTGGATGGACACGAAATCGGACCTCTGAACCCTTCTTATTTGAGCCGGTAGATGTGTCCGTTCTACAGAATATGTTGCCTATTTGAATGAGCATAAGCAATTGCAACATTTATACTCCCTTTCCAGGCTTACTACCCATCGGTTTACTGACCAAATTTCCCTTATCAAACAGAAAATGTTACGGTACCATTCTGCTCAGAATGAAAGTCTTCGGTTTCAACAGAAGTACAGTAATACTGGTTCCTTTTCCCATATTTGCCTTTTGCTTGCTAACCAGGATTTCCAATCATGGAAATTAATGACTGCACTCAAAGACTCTGGAGGAGTGGTTTGCTTTTCCCAGCATGACATCCTTCGAATAGTTTCTGAACATGCAACTAACCTGTTTGACAGTCGGACTCCCACTCACTCTGATTTTGAACCCTTATTTAGAAAGTTCCCTGTTCGTTTGCTACCTCAAGTTTCTCATCTTGCTCTGACGTCTCCTATTACCGTTTTGGAGCTTACAGCCACTATAAAGTCTCTGGCCTGTCATAAATCTCCTGGACCTGATGGTTTCTTGGCAGAATTGTTTGCCATTCTAGGACAGGAGATTCCTCATGAACTCTCCAGGGTGTTTAATTCTCTTTTGCTTCAGCCCTTTATCCCATTAGCTATGGCTATGGGTGTGCTCAGTTTTCTTTATAAAAATGGAGACAAGCTGGATATTTCTACCTGGAGGTCTATAAGTCTCTTAAACACTGACTTTAAAATATTTGCTAAACTTCTTAATAATCGACTTTTATTGGTGGCAGACCATTTAATTTCACAGGCCCAATCCTGTACTATTCCGGGGAAGGCGATTTCCAACCCTCTCATACTTCTCAGTGAGGTTTTTGATTCTCATAATGTATCCCCGGTTGAGGGATTGATTCTCTCCCTGGACCAAGCCCAAGCTTTTGATAATGTCGGTCATTCTTTTCTTTGGTATACTTTACAACATTATGGAATTCCTTCCGCCTTTATTGATTGGCTTAGATTATTATATAGATCTGTGATTATCAAACCCTGTGTTAATGGGTATTTGGGGCCATATGTCCCTATCTGAAAGGGTGTGCATCAGGGCTGTCCCCTCAGCCCTTTGTTATATGTTTTTAGTATAGATCCACTTTTACATCTCTTGAATTCGGCTATTGACATTTCCCTGATATGTCTGTCTGATCAGGTGATCCCGTATGTTGCTTTTGCCTACGCGGATGACCTAGTCATTTTGACTAAAACTGTTGCCTTGGCTCACCTTGTCCTGCGCTGCTGTACTGACTTTGGGCACTATGCAGGGACTAGCCTCGACATTTTGAAAGTAAGGGGCAGTTTCTGAAGGCTCCGGATCTTTTTCTTTCTACTGTTGCATGGATCCCGATTACCCAAGATGCTATTAGGATTTTGGGGATTTTTTTGGGGGGTACTCAGAGTTCTGAACTGGGATAAGAAGATAATATTGAGGACTACTTTGGTACAATCTTGGAATAAGCAGAAAATGTCCTTTCGTAAAAAGGTTTATTTAATTAAATCTCATCTTCTTCCCATTTTTTTTATTTATTAGTACTATCTTCCCTGTACCCAATTCTAGAGAAGCCACGCTCTATAGTCTTTTTTTTCAAGCATTTTGAGGCAGCCGGCTAAACCCCTTATGTCGGACTGTTCTTTATTTGCCCTTCCGAGAGGGAGGTCAATACATGGTTAACCCCATTCTCTTTTTTTTTGTCAGTTTATTCAGGTTAATTTGAAACCCTTGCTACTCTTCTCCTTTACATACTGGTGCCCTAGTTTGTTGCATACCCTGACTCCCTGGTTTGCTGTGTGGCAGACTGGTCAGTTAAGACAGCTTCAACATGGCTCCTCTGCTCTGGCTTATCTTTGTAAGATTTTTATTAAACATTGGATGTGGGGTCTTACTCCTGCTGTGGTTTTGTCCAAATCAAAAAAAAATAAATTTATTCTCAAGTCCTTCTGATGCATTTTCAGGAATTAGATCCATTTTGTAAATGTCCATAAGCTTATCGTTTGGCATTGAAAAGCTATCTACTGGAAAGCCGGTTGCTCATTAAAATGCAGCATGTTCACTGGTTGACTTGTCATGAACGTCTTAATGTGAAGGCTAATAAGAAACATAAGAAAGTAGATGAGAGAATTTGTGCCCGACCCCTTTGCATTCTTCAGCCTGAGACCCTTAGTCATTTCTTTTTTTCTTGTTCCTATGTACAATCCTTTTGGAATTTTTTGTTTATTGTCACTGGTATGTTTATTTTTCGACAGGTTTCATATTCCAATTTGATATATGGGGATATCCCCTTACTTGGATTCATTGGGAAAGGAGCACTTTAAATGTTATTTTTGTGATCATCAAGTGGTATATTTGGAATTCTCGATGTCTTTTTACCTTACAACAGTTAAATATTTCTCACAAGGAACTTTATGGGAAGATATTGCATGAAATACAAACACTTTATTTCCAAGACCTGAAATTTTTAGACCACACTGCATTGTTGCAGAGATGGAGGAATTTGCCATTGATAACTGATAATGACGTGCCTGTTACATGAATTGTTGCAGTTTTGCTTCTGTTTTGTTAATCTTTTTTTACAGTTACTCACAGATTTTTTTCTCCTTTCTTTTGTGTTATATTGTCAATTATCAGGATATTGTTGTTGTTGTTTTTTTTTCCTTTTTGTTCCCATTACCACGTACATTTTTTTTTTGGTTTATTTTTGTTTTCTTGTCTAGATTGTATGATTCTTTAATAAAAACCTCCCCTATTCTGACAGTAGTGGGGAAACTCTGTCATTTTGGCAGTCAGACAAGATGGCGGATCCTGGGATGGCTGGTGAGAGGACGGAGTCTGTGGAGACAGGGGAGATGGCCTCCTCCCCTGTTCTCACTACACAAGAGGCCATATATGTTGCCTTTGTGGCAGCAGACCTTTCAGAGGAAGACATATGGGAAGATTTCCTTTTTGGTGTGTAGGATTTTCACAAAAAAATAATATTACTGTTATTTCCGATGCAATAATATAAATGTTGCTCAGAATATGAATATGTCAAACATTGCTAGTAATGATGTTGAGAACAATTTAGAAGGAGCAGGCATGGTCAGACTGAGCCCACAAGAAGGTTTGTTACAGGACAATACTGGGCTTGGAATCTGTTTTCAAAATGTCAGATTTATTCCAGAATAAGGGTGAAGCAGCTCCTAGATGCAATGCTGTACGGCTTCTGTATAAAGGAGGCTTGCACTTCCCCCGACAGGCTAATAATTGTTAGGATATTACTGAAGGGTCCATGAAGTTCTTTTCTTCTGAAATTTTTGCATTGATAAACATTGGAAATGTTAACTTTGATGTTAGCTTTAAAAATGTGTCCTATTTAGATTAATTTCGGGCTCAATACAATGTACTAAAAAACAGTCTGGCTTGGGCTCCTTTCCAGACTGTTCCCCTGACAAAACCTCTTGAGAAAAACATTACGGTATGTTTAACAAGCATTTGTCAATGCTGAATGTTTGCTTGCTGATATTAGCATAGGATGTGCAAGAGTTAGACAGATGCAGAATAGGAATGGCAGTGAAGTATTTAACTCACACCAACCCCACCTCCATCCTGCAGAGATGGACAGGCATTGGGGTGTGCCTTCTGGTCATCGCCCATAACGCTCATGGCATTTCACCTCACCCTATCCTGCAGACACCAACAAGTGTTGAGGTGTGCTTTGTGGTGTTCGGGCTTTACAGTCACCCCATTTCATAAGGACATACTGTATGCCAAAATGGGTGCAGTATAGGAGAATAGCGTGAACTCTGGTGCCAAAGAGTCCAAGGCACACCTCGACACCTGTCACTGACTTCAGGGTGGGGGTTGGGGGTGGAATGGCATGAGCATTACAGCTGGCAATCCGAAGGCACACCCCTGATGCCTGTCAGTCTGTACAGGGTGGGACGCTATGGTTAGAAACTCTAACGCCTTGGGTGTTTGTTGGTATTTGCACTACAAATTTTCAACATGGACTTTTTGTGACCCCCGCATCATGAAAGCATTTGGGACATCTGCATATGAACAGTGGCGCTGTGATTTTGTTACTCTGTCCTGAATGTTGATTTTCCACAGTGACTGTGCCATTCTGCACCAGATGTGTGAAAACACAGATTGGGCAGGATGTGAAAAATGACAGCTGTACTGTTCATAAGGAGGTGTGCAAAATTGACAATGTTGACAATTTTGAGTGAAAATATTAAAAAGTCTCAAAGTTACGAGTGTGCGTGGAAACTTCGCAACGCATGCTTGTAACATAGTAATTTTATGGACGTTTGTTACCAAATTTTTAACATAGGCATTTTAGGACCTCCACGCATGAACAATGTCACTGTGATTTTCTTAATCTGTCCCAAACACTGGTTTCCCACAGCGACTGCTCGATTCTGTGCCGGAAGTGTGAAAACACATTTTGTCCAGGATGTGAAAAATGACAGCTTACTATTCATAAGGAGGTGTGACAAAATGTCAATGTTGAAAATCTGGAAAGAAAATATTACAAATTTGTGAAGTTACAGGTGTGCATGGAAACTGAGCACTGCACGCTCATAACATAGTCATTGTTTTGAAATTTTTCCCCAAATTTGCAACATAGGCTTTTTGGGAGCCCACCTCATGAACAGTGATACTGTTGTTTCATTAAACAGTCCCAAAATGTGATTCCACACAGTGACCAGAAAATCACCTTTCGGGACTGAATAACCAGATGACAGTCACTGAATTCATGAGATGGGGTCCCAAGCACCCCATGTTGAAAATATGGTGCCAAAATTTATGAAAATGGCCAAAATATCCACATAAGTTGAAAAAAGCCAATTGATGCCATTATACAGCGTACCAGCATTTCTTCAGTTCGTGGTCGGCTTTGAAGAGTGCAGATGTGTTCACAGTCCACCGAAGATTGTTGTGCCAGGCTCCGGAGGTAAGTATGGGGTGAGGTGGGTGTGGGAAGGTGGGGTGTGCAGAGGGTGGGTGGGGGTTGGGGAGGGGCACCAGACTCAACAAGGGACTTTTTATTTTACAGGTTGAAAAAAAACAACACAGGAAGGTTTTCTTTATTTACAGTTGGTTTGGTATGCTGGGGTGGGCTCCCAGCCACCATCTGAGTGCTTCTTGGGGGGGCTGTAGCCGACAGGGATTGGGCACCCCTGTTGGCACACACAGAGTGTTGGGGGTGCATGAGCTGAGGGGGATTGGGCACCCCATTGGCACATAACAAATTGGGGGCATTATGCTGACGGGGATTGGGCTCCCCCGTTGGCAAATGAATTTAGGAGGGGCATGCCAACAGGAGGATTGGGCACCACCATTGGCCTTTATGGAGACTGTGAGAGGCAGATGGCGATAGCCGCTGCCAAGTGAAGTTAAAAACAAATGCAGGGACATTATGCTGATGGGGCTTGGCCTACCCCCTTGGCAAATTAACTGGGGTGGGGGCATGCCGACAGGGGGATTGGGCACCCCCGTCGGTTTTCATGGGGACTGTGAGAGGCGTCAGCTGTCTGTCAGCTTCTGTGGGGACTGTGAGAGGTGGATGGCGAATGTTTATTGAAAGGGAACACCAGACAAGGCAAGCTGTAATTCGCTGCTGCAATCAGGGATTGCCCCAGCAGCAAAAACAGCTGATTGTTAATGATGGTGCACTCCCTGATTGCAGCAGCGTGTTTCTTTCAAGTTGGTGGCATGCTACACTACTGCTGTCATAGACAGCCTACTCCTCTATTGATGCCACAGAGACCAGCCCCACAATGGACTGCTGGCACTGGCTACAACACTGCCGCACCTCCACAACCCGCTACAACAAGCAAGCTGATGTAATATGTTTTTTCTTGTGCATGCGTGCAAGCAAACATAAAAATGAGGGAATGAACATTGAAGACATTTTATTCTGGCTGAGACAAAGGTATGAGATCATGAGTAGGCCCTCCCCAACCCTAGATAGTGAACAAATCTGGGATGGGGTGGTGGAGGATTCGAGTCAAGCTTTTTTCAACTAACACTGGGCCTGTACATCTCCCTAGTACTTTTTTTCTGGGGAGGGATTGGGGATCTATATTTTATGCAGGACAGCCCCTTTCTTGTTTCAAATGTGGCTTCCAAGTCCTTCTGAGCATGGCATGTTATACACAATGATGCAGTCACTGTTTAGAATTTGGGCATGCTTCTGCTAAATGCCTGAACCTTTTTAATGGTAACTTACAGTATGTGAGTGGACTGGGCATGCTTATGGGAGGTGCCCATGGGCATCCTATAATAGGGAAAACTATCGTTTACATGAAAGAATCATTAATATGGCACAACAACACCATGCCAAAAGAGTGGCTGAACAGAGCTTAAGAGCAGGATTAGCTTCCCTACAAAGATACAACAGTTCCTCCAGTACCAGAACCAGACAGTAATCAGGAGGTGGATATCCCTACTGAAGATCGGCCAAATTTAGAGGACTGTACTCCTGAGACAACAGTAGTCGCCCCTCATGGGAGCAGCAAGGTGAACCCTCTACCTCCATGCTGCCCCTTCCCCTCCAGAAGAGGGACCTTTGACCCCCAAAAAAATGTTACCGGCTAGGGAAAATGGTGTTCCAAAAAATTGGCTTCTCTGACCTACAGGCAAGGGGCCCCCAAGTCAATTGGAAACAAGGGAATACATGTGCTTCTCTTACCTCAGAAAAGAGAGATTCTGAGGAAGAAAACACAGATTCCTCCTCGATCCCATCCACTAAAGATACAGAGGAAGGGGGGTGGGGTACAAACACAATTGCTAAATGCACCCGTTGGAGATGAGCTTCTTGGACTCCATAGTCTTTTCCTCTGAAATATTAGGTCCCCTTAGTCTTTGGGTATCCCTCATATGAATAGTTTATCTATAACTTTGCTCAATATTAATGATATCAAAGGGTTAAGAAACAGGCTGGTGTTATGTGTTCTCTTCAGGATTCCCCTTGTGATATCACATGGCTTCAGGATACTCGCCTCAAAACTAATTTAGACCTTCAGGCTGCCTCCAAGGAATGGGCCACTGGTCCTTCCTTTTGTTGTACAGGTCTGGATGCATGGAATGGGGTAGGTATACTTAAGCAATAATGCCCAACATGGTGTGTGTCGTGCTGGGATAATGTCACACCTCAGGTGGTTGTGCACAAGGCCGCAGGCTGAGTGCGGCCAACAACTAAGGCGTGATGTCATCCCAAATGACACACACCCTGGAGAGCATTATTGCTATTATACAATGGCTCATTGTTACATATAAAATAAAAAAATAATTTTAAGGAATGTTTTTATTAGCGTGGAAAAATATTTTTGTTTCTTAAGAGGAGATGTAAAAAAAGAGGACAGTCATAATAATGCCAGTAGACCTGTGATGTTGTGCTGGGATAACATCACAGGTCCAGCCCAAGACTGACCAATCAGAGTCCAGGATTTTTTCTTGCCACTGTATAATTTTCGCTTACCCCTTACTCCATGTATCTAGACTAGCAGACATCCACCCAGGCAGGGCCATGATGCTAGACATATCTTATTTTTTGGAAAGGTTTTGGTTGATAGCAGCTTATGTCCTGCAGACAAAAGCCCAGAGGACTGCCTTCTTCCATGAAAAATACAGCCCTTCTTACAGTCTTCTAGGTTAATTGTATGGTTAGGAGACTTCAACTGTGGCTTATGTCTCACAGACAGAGGACTCCAAACAAATAAAATATTTTGTGGCTCAGTGGCTCTTCAAAAGATTGTTCGGACAGCTAGCCTTAAGGATGCCTATTGGAGTGTGCACTCCTCTGGAGGATGCACATACTTTAGGAACACTCTTAAAACCAGAATTGACTTTGTGTTTGTCTCCTCCATTCTGCAGGTTAAAGAAATTACAACTCAGGTAATCAAGTACTCTGACCATGTAGCCTTACATCAGGTGGAGCAATTCACGCACTGCAAAAAGAATAAGTGGAGATTAAACGAATCTTTGTTGGACAACCACCAGGTTACAATGCAAATGGAGCAAGGGTGGTCAGCTAGGCTATCTGTAGTGGGGTGCTATGATGACCTCACTGAGTGGTGAGAAGACACCAAAAAAAGCTGGCAGGAGCTATTTCAAAAATCAGGACAGTTTATTTCTAACAAAGAATATATAGACTATCTACAGTTTCGGCACCAGTTGCAATATTTAATTTCATAATCAGAAGCAATAAATATTGACTACAATTCACAGATTAGCAATGTGAAGAAGAAGATGATGGATCTCCAATATAACAGATTCAAATCTTTAGGGCAGGAGGCACGCTTTGGCACTCAAGTTAAGAAAGGGTCTTTAGACCATTATAAAGAATGTAAAACACGAATAGACAGTAGGATCATTACAGAATTAACTGCTCAATCTGGCATAATGCCACTACACTGCAAGAAATATTGAAAGTCATGGAAACACACATGGGTGAGTTACTGGGAGAGCCACCCCTTGATTTTGATATTTTAACTTACTTAAATGGCCTGAACTTGCCCAATACTTCTGAAGTGGGTGCTAGAGATTTAGTGAAAGACATAACATTAGAAGAAGTGCAGAAGGCAATTAGCCAGTTAAAAAATGACTCGGCCCCTGGGTTTGATGGCCTGGGAGCAGGACTATATAAATACTTTAGTAGTGAGTTAGCCCCTGCCTTGATGATTTTGTACAATTACATGTTAGCAGAGTCCAAAATTCCTGCATCCATACAGGAAGCTATTTTGGCACTAATTCACATAAAAGGTCCTAAGGTGAATATTAATAATTGGAGGCCTCTTAGGCTGCTAAATACAGATCTAAAGATTTTAGCCAAGGTCGTGTTAGCAAGACTTTCTAAAGCGTCTTCTTATTAATCAGTCCCCAGCAGACATGTGCAGTGCCATATAGACAACAATATGATAATCTCATCATTTTAACAGAGTTTTTCTCTAGAGGTGAGCGGGAGGAAGTACACGGGACAGTGATAGGGGTTGATCAGGAAAAAACTTTTGATAAGCTATCTCATGAGTTTTTGTTTCAAACTCTACTGGTCTTTGGCCTCCCTGTGACCTCTGTAGATTGGATAAGGGTAATGCACTTCAGGGTAATGTACCGTGAAACAGTAATCATACCTAACATCAATGGGTGGTAAGGAAATCAAGTCAGAGTACGTAGAGGGGTAATGCAAGGGTGCCCCCTCAGCCCCCTTTTGTATACTTTTGCTATTGACACACTTATCAGAGCTATACTGCAGGCACAGAGTATACAGGGGATCTCCTTATCGAGAGACATGGAATCACTGAAAATTATGTCATATGCAGATGATCTAGTTCTCATACTGGCCTCAGGAACATGTGAGGCCTCACTAGTGGGAGAATTACAATTGTTCTCTGCTGCATCAGGATCTAAGATTAACTTCACTAAAAGCAAAGGGGTCATATTAGGGTCCACACCTTTACCTCCTTCTGGGGAGATAGCAGGTATCAATATTTCTCAGTAGCCCATAATGTTGTTTTTTTTCACTTTATTTTTTTATTGGTGTTTTAAATATATAAAGAGGAACAAAACATACAGTACATTACATTGGAAAATATCCTCCGTTATATAGAAAGAAAACATCATGTTATGCATAGAAATAAATGGGTTATAGAGTTACAGAGGTTTCATTACATAATTATTCATTGGATTTTAAACCTAGACAAATGTGTGAGTGAACAATGGCAGGGTTATAATTAAGCAGGGAAACTGTTAATTCAAGAAGATCTACAATATATAAAATGTATACTAATAAGTGTTTAAACCTGGATTTTAAGTAAAATGCATAAAATGACATTAAAGAAATTACAATCGGTGTTCAATATAGGAAGAAAAGAGTAAAAAAAAAGTAATGTATGCACAAGAGACAGTAAACAGGGAGATGGCAGTAAAGAATCAGACAGAAGAAGAAGAAGGAGATAAGAGAGATACCTGTGCATAGGAACAGACAAGACCCTAATCTAAACCCATAATGGTTTTAGAAATAGAATTTAGGACTGGGAATAATCAGATAAGAAACCGGGAAAGGGCGATGAGCAGGGCTCATGGGTTGTTAAGTGAATGAAAGGGCAAGCAGCTGTCCAAAAAGAAAAGGGTTGTTTTGATCAAATCCTTGTTGGCGCCTATCTTTCTATATTTAAGTTATGTTTATCCCCCCCCCCAACCGGGGTCTCATGACCCAGTTATTTAGTATCTTTTTTCAAGCTTTCTGGGTGCTAGGTTGAATCCAATTAAAAGAGTTTACATGTAGATCTATAATAGATGGTGGAGTCAATATGAGTCACCCTGTGGCATTTTAGTATGAGCATTTTTTTATGTTATAATATAGCTTTGGCCTTTTGGCCTGGTACTAAAGACTGAATACCATTGGTAAACCAGTGGTTAGGTCCCACTATTTTGGACTAGGAACAAGGCACGATTAAATCTCTGAAGAAGGTAGGAGGAATTCCATAATATGGAGTAGAAGGTATGAAGCAAGCCATGAAATGGCAAACTCTTCCTAGTCAGCTAGTCATCAGATAGGAAGAGAATTTACCGTTCTATTGTACATACAGAAGGTCAGACTCCATTAACCTTTCCCTTATGTGGTGATATACAGGTAGCTAAAGTTCTTAAACAGTTATCCAAAGCTAGGATCCTGGCTTTCATATGGGACAGTCTTTGGCTTGGGCATTAGAGAAGGTTAAGTGTTCGTGGAAATAATAAGTACAAACAGATCACAGAAAGGTATTGTCCTAGAGACACGTGCGTACAGGTCATAGAAAAACAGCAGCATTTATTTTCTGAATGTACAGGTACCTATGTAAGAGAATTCTGAGACTTTTTGGCCAAAGAATGCAAGAACCTTGGTTATTGCACTTATCCTACTCAGAGATCATGTATGGTCCACAGGCCGTTACATGGGTTCGTGGTTTCTGCACTTATTATATATCTTACTGCCATTATCTGTATAATGCTTGCCATTATTTTTTGTTGTTTCTACCCATTGTATTTTTGTAGCACTGCTGTACTGTTCCTTTATTTGTATCATTGTACCCATGTTGCTGTTGTTCAACTGTTCTCTTTTTGTTGTACTCTCCTGGGTCGTGCCTGAAAATAGTCATTTTATAGCTAGTGCACCTACCCAGTTAACAAAAACTAAATAAATAAATAAATAAAATGGGGGAAATATCACAGTGATACAATGTATGTAACATTGGCAGTTCATAGGTATTATATATGGCAAGCCCTGTGCCTATGGGTTTTGCAGCAAAAATTGGTTCTGCATAAGGAATTATTGACAAATGTCAAGAAAACCTTGCAGAGAGTTATGCACTTTGATATGTCTCATTTTAACCCAGCGAAGGCTTGTCATTTATGGGTAAATTGCAAACTCAGGACAGTAGTGGACTAAAATTCTTGATATAATGTATATACTAATGAATGATATATGATGGGCTTTTCATGTCAGGGGTTTTATTTTGTTTAAGGGAGTTTTTGGAAATAGGGTCACCTTTGTTTGTACTTCTAGTATGGTTTCTTTTACAAATTGTAAGATGTTGTGAGATATAAAAATTTATTTTGTTTTGCATGTAATGAAGTCCAAACGTTCTAATAAAAATTCCCCTACTCTTTTTGAGAAGTGCAATGGGATCTTTAACATCCACCTGAACTACCATCAGAACAGGCAGATGGGACCTCGGTTTAACATCTCATCCGAAAGACAGTGTATGCAGCCAGTCTGGGGGCATGCTCACACTCTGCAACATTTTTGGAAATCTTTTATGTGCCCCCAAATGACACCTGCCAGATGTGTTGGGACAGGGAATCTCCCCACCATGATGCCCTGCCCCTCTGGGCTGACTGGGAAGGCTGGGGGTATCCATTCAGGCACTCACATGTATATTTAATAAAAATGGGACCTGCACCTACCCAGAACCCCCTGTTCACATGGAGCAGAGCATCCATTATATCTCACAACATCTTACAATTTATAAAAGAAACCATACTAGAAATACAAACAAAGGTGACCCTATTTCCAAAAACTCCCTTAAACAAAAGAAAATCCCTGACATGAAAACCCCATCATATATCATTCATTAGTACATACATTATATCAATATAGCACCTCAGAAGTGCAGCACCCCCCTCATGGGATATTAACTCAAGTGCCTGGTGTAGCTAGAACCCACAGCCTTCTAATCTCCCTGCCTCAGAGGCGAGTGTGCTACTTGCTGAGCCACTGACACTGAACATAACTGGTTGATCACCAGTTATGTTCAGAACTGATTTGGCTTGGCCTCTCCTCCCATTGTGTGTTCTGGTCTGTGACTTAGGCTCCAGTTCATAAAGATTAACAAGACCCTATCAAATATGGTCTTTACTGAAGTTGGGTTTCCCAGAGCCCACTGGTCTTCTCTGTCTTTATCAACAGTCTTCCTCTTGTGTCTGTTTCCTTCTCCTGCTTAGTTTAAGCAGATGACATTGCTCTCAATTTTAGTTCCCAGCCTATAGGCCATATTAACTTGCAGCTTAGTTGTGACTTTCAGAATATTCAGAACCAGCTGATGAAAATTAAATTGGTCCTTAGTGCCAAAAGGACTCAGGCTGTGCTATTTGGTTCTAAAGCCAAGCTTATGTCTTGTGTGGATACCCTAGCAGCAACTTGTACAGATGGCTTCTTACTTGCCACAGCTGACCAGTTCAAATACCTTGGCATCACTTTTGACCACTCATTGGATTTCTCCCTACATATCCTCACCATCTGCAAGGCAGTCAATACTAAGCTTGCTACAGCCTACAAAATTGGGCACATAATTACCCTGAAGGCCAAACGTATCATGGTTAAGAGAATCCTCTTGCCTAACCCACACTATAGCCTTCTATCATTTGTCCATGCCTGTAAAAATATCCTGGGTTAATGGGACGTGGCATAGAACAATATGAGTTGTTTAGCACTGTCTTCCCACTGCCTCACTCACTACTGCAATCTGTATTCTACCCTTGAATGGCTATTTTCATCTGCTGGGTGCTCCAATGCTCAACAGTGTTTTCTACATAAGCTCCTAAGATCTTCTACTCTTGCCTCCAAGTCACTACTCCATGTTCCCAAGTGTGCCACTAGGATGGGTGAACAGGCGTTCTGCTTACTTGCACCAAAGTTCTGGGACTCCCTCTTGGTGCTCTTATAAAATATTCCCTCATACCCCCTCTTCAGAGGTGCCCTGAGTAAACATTTACAGGCTTCCTCTGCTTGTAAGTGTACCTGAGGAACTCATGGCCATTTATGCTGTAATGATGTTCTCATTCGAGACTGACAGTTATTTCTCATTGAAGGCTGACAGTTATTTCTCATTGAAGGCTGACAGTTATTTCTCATTGAAGACTGACAGTTATTTCTCATTGAAGACTGACAGTTATTTCTCATTCAAGACTGACAGTTATTTCTCATTGAAGACTGACAGTTATTTCTCATTGACAGTTATTTCTCATTGACAGTTATTTCTCATTGAAGGCTGACATTGAAGGCTGACAGACTGAACATGTACTCCCTGGAGGAGAGGAGGGAGAGAGGGGATATGATAGAGACATACAAGTATCTTACAGGGAGGAACAGGGTGCAGGAATGCACTATTTTTAAGCGAAAAAGATGTTCCAGGACTAGAGGGCATGGGATGAAGTTGGAGGGAGGACGATTCAGAGGAAACGTGAGGAAGAATTTCTTCACAGAACGGGTGGTGGACAAGTGGAACACCCTGCCAGAGGAAGTGGTGGGGGCTGAAACAATCACGGGATTTAAGAATGCATGGGATAGACATAAAGGAATTCTGGAGGTCAGGGGTAAGGGGCAACAGACTTCCTGGAAAACATAAACTGAACTTACAAACTTAAATGGGCAGACTGGGTGGGCCATAGGCCCTTATCTGCCGACACTGTCTATGTATCTATGTATCTATGTAGTTATTTCTCATTGAAGGCTGACAGTTATGCATTACTGTCAATTACTGACTGTCTAGTATTGTATTTGTTCTTATTCTTATTCTAGGCTGGCAAATTGCTATTTGTGACTGCCTATTGAGTGCTGTGTGTTGTTCATTTAATCTTATTGGGGGCTATGCACTATTGCGGGCCAGGTACACATGGTTTTTGCATACCCAGCCTATGTAGCTATGTAACCAAGGACAGGTACAGGGTGTATAGTATGCACATCCACACACTCCTGCAGGCCACCTATTCACAACCTCCCCCCCCGGTGTGCATGATTGTGGGAGGAAGCTCGAGAGACACAGGAAAGCATCCAGTCAGATGCCCATTCTGGGTCCCATAGTGGATGCTCTGCTCCATGTGAACAGGGGCTTCTGGGTAGGTGCAGGTCCTATTTTTATTAAATATACATGTGAGTGCCTAAATGGATAGCCCCAGCCCTCCCAGTCAGCCCAGTGGGGCAGGGCATCATGGTGGGGAGATTCCCTGTCCCAACACATCTGGCAGGTGTCATTTGGGGGCACATAAAAGATACAGCAGGGTCCCTGCTGACATATCCTGTGCCCACCTTACCCAGCACTCCAAACCTTCATTAATGGTGCAGAGTGGGGGCATGACCCCAGACTGGCTGCATACATAGCTGCATGATTGGCCAGTGGATCAGGTTCACAAGGGGTAAACACTCCTTCCATGAATACTACCAGGGGCTCACTGGACCCCTGGTTCACAGCATTCAGACGTTGGGTTGCGTACATGCTGCAGATACATGGTGCATTGGCAATCTGCCACTCAATGCATATAGGCCATTGTGTTTTAGTTTATTTCCTGTAATCTTATCATGCTCTACCATACTTGTGATTTTATCCTGCCTTGCTTTACCTGTAATTCCTGACTAATTGTAATGTTGTTTCTTTTGCACTATTCCGGGCTGCTCCTAGAAATAGGCATTTACTTGTCTAGTGTATCTACCTGGTTAACAAAAGCTAAATAAATAAATTCAACAATTCCTGCATTTTGATGCAAGTAGTTAGGGTGATGGATCTGCAAGTCTAGTGCATCTCTCTGTCTCTGTCTGTCTCTTTCTCTCTCTCTCTCTCTCTCTCTCTCATTCTCTCCTCCCTCTACCAGCCGAAACTGAAAATTAATGACTTAAGTTAATGGGCAAAAGGTGCAGGGTTTGCTGCATTCTACTGCAACCCCCCCCCAACAGCCTGCCTGCTGCTCTCCCAAACTATTGCTGTTGTTGCTACCGGCTCCGTCTTGCTTAACCATGTGTGTGGTGGTGGGACAGACAGCACAGCAGGATGGACTTCTTTGATGCCTTCTGCACCCATTGTGGTGGTGGCTATGGCTGGATTCTTTGAGCCCAGTCCCCTGATCCTGGAAGAGGGGGCTGGAATCAACAGGTACAACACTTCTTTGGTGCCTTCTGTGCCATAAGCATACCACAGATGGCCAAGATCAGAAGCACATGTGCAGAGGCTCCTCCCAGTGCTCCCTGCTCTCATTCTAGCGTCATATGACTTGCAAACTCATTATGCGATGACTGAAATTGATTCACTGCACAACAGACCTAAGGTGGCTACACCAAACACTGGGGCGAGGACAATTATGGGGCATAAAGAAATATAAAAAAGACTTTTGAGCACAAGGCTCCATCAGGACATGGCCACAGCTATCTGGAGTGAGCAGATTTGCTGCTGGGTGGGACAGCTGGAGGCCTAGCCAGGCCCAAAATCTTGTGAGCCCTCACCTGGGCTTATACTGCCAACTTACTGTGGGCCTTATCCTGGGCTCATATTGCTGTGAGACTGTACCCAAAGGGCATCTGTTGAAGAAGAGCTGCTGAGAAACTGTGCCTGTCATGCATGTTCTACAGAATGAAGCAGCTGTCAAGAGAACCTGAGAGGTTCAGCCCTGAGAAAGCTTCTGAGCCAAGAAATTGGAGACAGAGATCTGCATTTTCCGTGAGTTGCAGCAGTCAGGAAGGGTGCCTGGTAGACCTTATCAAGTGGTGTAGATTGGGGAAATAGTGAATCATGGGATGCATGCCCTGAATACATGAGAACTCTAGATCCAACTCTATTTTGAGCCTTCTCCTCAGCTGTCATATGCCTCCTGGTCTCTACCAAACCTGAAGGTTTATTAAGGTGACAGACTCATTTCCACCTCAGCCAGACCTAGCTTTATCTGGTTGTTGGCATGATTTCAGTTACCCCCCCACCTCCCGTACTAAACCTCAGCTATTCTCAGCATGGGGAGGGGCCCAGCTGTAAAGGAGAACCTTTATATCTAACCCCTCGAACACCTGACATCAACACCAAGGCTCGGAGAAAGATGCTTGTTACCCTTCCACCTGACCCACCATAGTGGCAATTTGATTGCTACAGGGACCCACATTATACTGTGACTTTCCCCCAAAGGAGTGACGATCAACTCCTGGCAAGAAGAGTCCATCATACTCTCTCTAAGGAAGCTCCTCCAGCAGATTAGTTCTCCAGAGTACCACCTAGAGGCTGACAACCCTTAGTGGCTTTGGAAGCCCCCAGGAAATGGGTGTATTCCACAAGCCAGTTGCATGCCCTGTTAGCATTATGTGTTTCACCTAGTTTGCTATGATTAGTTGTCTTTGTTGCTCGTGCCTTTTCCTATTTCCGGCAACATCTCTTCTTCTCTCTCACCCACCTTATCTAGTTGATCCCACTTTTGCCCTTTTTTCCTGGGGGGGCTCAACCCATCATAGGTAAGCATCTGGTGTATCACCTACACAATGGCCAACATTTCTAAAGCTATCTTGATGAACATTAGTGGGATCCACAATCCCATAAAGTATTATTGCCTTCTCCATCAATGAAAGAGGGACAAACCTGACACAGTGCTCCTTCAGGAGATGCACCTGCCTGAAACATACCAAATTTAGAATGCTGAGTTTCCAACATGTGATTGCCTCATCACACTACTCTGGCCGCTGGAGGGGTGTAGTGATATTGATCCCCCGGGGGTTCCACTTGCTATACAAGACCAGATCATAGCCCCAGGGGGCTGCTTTGTTATTGCCACTGGCCAACTATACAACTCTCCCATTACCCTAGCAAGTCTCTGCTTACCACCGGGGTCAAGCAAAGTGATTCAGCATTTCTTCAATAAACTTCTATCAATCCTTATGGGGCAATTAATCTTGGGGGTGACCTGAACATCATCCTCTTACCAGTACTGGACACATCAGGCCCAATGCAGCATTGTATGTCACCACTGCAAAAGTATCTAAGATATACACTTTACCACTTGAGAATGGTGGCTTTCTGGTGACCTTTTTTTCTAATAGGCCAATAGTTTACCTACTATTCACCTCACAAGAACATCTACATGGAGAGATTACATAGTCACAATGAAAGAGCACTTAGATTCAGCCCAATATATAGCCCATGGCTCCACACTGCTTTCTATACTTCCTTCCAATTGGGAAAACCTGTGAGGGTAACACAGCGGAGGCTTAATTTAATTCTTCCCCTTGATCCTGAATTTAAAACTCCAATAGAGGATAAAACTCCTCCAAATTCAACAAGAAAACACAGCCCAGAAAACCTGTCCCACTGTTCTATGGGACATGCTTAAGGCTGTCCTTCGAGGTGAAATCATAGCTTACTTGGCCAGGAAAAAAAAAGGAAAGAAAGACTCACCTCTAGGAACTCCAAGCTACTCTATAAACCCTGCAGAGTTTTCTGCACCATGGGGACCATTCTGTTGCCCCCCACCAATCCAACAGATTAAAAAAGAGTTACAAAGGATAAGGACTTGAAAGTAGAACAACAACTACTCTATCTTAAACACCACCACTATGAAAGAGGGCCTAGAGGGGCACATAACTTGGCTCGCAAACTGAGTGCTACCCACACACAAGCATGTGTTCAGCAGCTTTTTGACCCCAATATGGGAGCACTGTTGAGACACCCTACAGTCATCAGAATGGCCCTAGCTACAGTAAATACTATCAGCAGCTATACACAGCAGAGGAATCATCCCCACTGGAGCAGATCCAAGACTACTTCCAGACACTTCCCCTTCCATGGCTGGATGAGGCTGCAGTCCAGGGCCTTCTAGGCCTAGGCCTGATTACAACAGAGGAGATAGAAGCAGCACTGTGTGACTCGAAGACTCAGAAAGCACTATTACCAGATGGCTACCCTGCCGAGTTTTATAAAAAATTTAAGGAACACCACCTGTCAGTCTACAGCCTTCAGGGTGATACAACGAGGTGAGGCCCTTCCACCCTCTTGGTGATACGTGACCATATCTGCCATATTAAAGCCATATAAAGACCCCCACTATATAGCATATTACCAGCCAGTTTCAATGCTTAACTATGATTATATTTATGTCTTTAATGGCCCAGCAACTCAAATACCTCCTCCCTCACCTGATAGATCCAGATGAGGTTAGCTTCATTCGTAGTAGACAGGCATATGACAACATGCATCACAACCTACTTCTAATACAGCACGCTGTGAAGCATTAAATTCCCCTAGCCTTATTAAGTTTGGATGCACAGAAAGCATTTGACAGGGTGAACTGCAGTAACACTAACCTGGACACAATGTTCAGTAACTTGCAGACTGACTTCAGCAAGCTACACACTTGGTTCTCTGACAAAAGCATGGTTCTCAGCTCCAATAAGACCAAGTTTATGATCTTCTCTGGCCCAAGAAAAGCCTCAGTCAAGGGCGGATCCCTCTCAGACAATCAACAAGTCTATGAATTCAGATACCTTGGACTGTACTTAGACCCTCACCTGACCTACAATGTCCATATTACCAACCTCATCAAGAAAATCAATATGAGGCTAGGTCTCTTATACTGAATCAGAAAGTTCCTTATCCCCATCTCCAGACTACGCCTTGCCAGCTCCATTCTCTTGCCCCTCCTTGATTATGGCTGTATTGTTTACTCCCCCCCAACACATACTCCCTTTCTCCAAACTCAGGACTACATACAATAACAATGCACGCTTCGTAACCGGCCTCTGCTGGATGACCCATCACTGTACCATCTATGCCTCACTCAACTGGCTCACCCTTGAAGGCAGGTTCCAACTTAAAATGCTCTCTTTCCTACACAAAGTTCACTGTAAACTGCTGCCGATCAGGGTTAACTCCCTTTTCCCCTTATTGGTTCCCAAGCACGGTACAAGAGAAGCATCCTGTCATATCTTCAACACCCCTTTTTACCGCACCGAGTATGCAGAACTCCATCAAGCACGAGGGCCTGTTTATAACATGGCCCCTGAACTTCAGGCCAGTAGTTCAATTGGCTCATTCACACCCTCCATCAAGGACCACCTCCTCCAATCCACCACTTGTGCCTGCCCCGGTAGGCAACCCACCTGAATGTCCACCAGCACTTGAGTTAACTTTGAGTTTATATGTATCTGTATATTGGCTCTATTGTTGTGTGCACTGTATTTTTTCTCTAATCTAGATGATCCTGTCATATAAACTGTTCCTACTGTAAATACCATAAAACTTTACAAATATTGTTTTACCATTTTCTCTGTATCATTGATTTTCTGTATCACTAGACATTTGAGAAAATGGGCATTCTTGCTCAAATACTTTTCAGTATAAAAATAAAATTAAAAGTGAAATTGAAATTGAACAGGACTTTTTTATGGGCCACCCTGCCACACTTGGGAATCTGGGCTGATTTTATTCAAATCTTGCAGGACATTTATCATTCTCCCCAAGCTCCCAAGCGTACCTATGTGTGAATGATTCTCTCTCCAACATTTTCACTGAGTGGAGGCACAAGACAGGGTTGCCCCCATACCCTTTTCTTTTTGCGTTATACCTTGAGCCCCTGGCGTCAAGGATTTAGGCTGACCCCAGGGTGGAGGGGATCCCTCTGGGAGACAGGTAGTACAACATTTTGCTGTTCGCAGATGACATGCTATTCACCATTGCCTTTCTAGGGGAACGCCGTCTCAGCAGTCTGGAAGACCTTCACAGACTTTGGCAACAAATCTGTTTGCAAACAGAATATGCTTAAGACTGAAGTCCTTTTGTATAATTTTGCATCCTCAGCACACTTAAAACATAGATTCCCTTTCAAATGGCAAAAAACAGCTACCGGTACATGCTATTTAGGTATATGACTCAATATTGGAAACAGATTGAACTGGTTTTAAATGATACACATAACCAGGATAAATACCTATTTGGGAATCCACCAGATTGTCTTCCCTTGACCAAGTGCTACCAATTTATGGATGAAACCTAATGCTAGTGGCTGGGGACATAAAAGCACTACGTTACATCCTATGGCAGACTATACCTTCAGGACCTAGCCTACGACACAGGCTTTTCTCCAAATAAAATAGACACAGCAATGAAACAATGGCACAGACTTGGTCTTCACAATGTATTCCAAATTCTCAGTCCGCATAGTATCTTACCGTTCTCCTCCTTGCAAACAACATATCGACTCCCTCATACAGACCACTATAAATACTTTCAACTCTGCTCCTACTTGGCTGACAAAGGAGCTGTCTTAAGGAAAACCTCCTCAGCTTGTCCACCTGATTAGGTCCCACCTTCTAGGTAAAATGTGGACACACCGTATCAGTCAC
Organism: Neoceratodus forsteri; assembly: GCA_016271365.2. Classification (NCBI taxonomy): domain Eukaryota; kingdom Metazoa; phylum Chordata; order Ceratodontiformes; family Ceratodontidae; genus Neoceratodus; species Neoceratodus forsteri. Next base: position 1,116,101,998 of record CM028131.1, read on the forward strand.
CTCTACAAAGTCCTCAAAGAGACTTCTGTCGAGTCCACAGAAACTATCTTTCTAAGGTGTAATACAGAGCTTGACACCATCCACACCCTGGACACTTTGCAGAAGTTCACTCTTCCAGCCTCCAAACTCACATTGGCCATGCATTGAAGAAGATACTCCGGAAAGTGTCGGTATCAATATTTCCTCACCCCAGTGGTAGTGGTGGACCATGCTGGACCCAGTACAGAGAAGTGCTGTCAATGCTATGGGCATTCGAAAGCAGATCAAACTGGTATACTATGGACTTGACCCCTTTCTACAACCTTTTTGGTTCTCTGTCAGATGAGAGATTGAAGAAGCCTTCACTTGTCCTGGTGGGCTCACTCCTTCCCTCATGCTCAGAGTGATACCACCGGAAGGCAGCTTCTTAAGTAAAGCCTCTTTTAAACTGGTACTCCTACTGATACTCACTGCCAAAAAAGCCATTATGAGGTTGTAGCATACTGATACAATGCCTACTTATGATAGCTGGAGAGCAATTACATGGGAACTCTATACACTTGAGAGGATGTTGTATAACATTATAGACCGACCATCATCCTTTGAGATCCACTGGCATAAATGGGTACTCTACCAGTTACACAACTATCTGGATTTTGCCCCATAAGGTCGAGCCAAACCCCACCCTGCTTGTCCCCCTTGCTATCCCTTCTTCCTCTATTTCTCTACCTCCGGTCCTTCTCTCTTTGTTCCACTCTTGCATACTCTGTTTCTTGCTTCTCCATATTATTCAGACACCTTTCTAATCTGCAGCAGTATTCAGTTCTCCTGGGGCACCTACATACATGTATGGGCCTCGGGGTATCCTGTCAATAGTGTGGAGGAACAAGCATGGGGTGATGTGAGCGAGTGCATGAGAGTGAATGCAATATGTGCGAGCTGGTGTTTGAAGCATGTGCAAGTGTGGCCATGCTGATCGGCAAGTGTGTCTGGGGCAAGCGTGGTGTGTGTATCAGCTGTGACTGAGTGTTGTGTGACACACATCCAGTCCTGCTCCCCTGTGGTTATTTTTCCACTTCCACACTGAGGGAGGGTGGAGATGTTTTATATTTTGGAGGTGTGTGGTGGCAGAGCCCCCTGCATCACATATGTAGGTAAGGACCTATTCCTGAGGGGCTGGTGGAGGTCCCCTGATGTCAGCCTGCTGTTTCCGACTTGTGGCACCACTTACTTCATGGGCAGTATTTTCCATCTGTCTCTCCCTCCTGGCTGAATTGTCTGCTGCGCTGTTTAGTTTCGCTCTATTGCTTGTGCAGCTATTTTTCTCTGTGAAACTGTTTTTGCTGTACTGTGGGTGACAGCCTCAGATCAGTATAAGGGAAAGGACTTGTTGTACTACTAGCTAGCAGGCAGTGAACACCCAATTCACAGTTAATATTTATGCAAATATTTCTCTGCTGTCATTAACATATTATATGACATGTTTGTCTGATGTCCTATGCTGTAGTTGTTCTTACTTTGTTGCGTTTCCTAGGTAAAATTGTGAAGTTTGAATAAAAATACATTTCAAGTGTACTCTTGATCCAGAGGGTAGATGGACAGTGTGGGTCACTCCATGGGTCTGGGATCCTTAAGAACCATGAAGCCACTGTGTAGTGCACCTGTGGCAGTGTTGTGAGAGTTGAGCCAGCTGGGCTGTGCTGCAGTAAAGCATCTGAGAGCTAGTCTAAAGTGCTTCATCTCCAGGTCACCGGGGCCTAATTCTGAAGGCTGCTTAACCTGCTGCTGTTTGCTCGTTCTGATCTCAGCTGAGCTGCTACATTCATGGGTCACATGAGTGCTGGCATTGCTGGCTGGGGTATTTTGAACTTTTCCTATTTGGATTACAGTAACTTTATTTGTATTACAAATTTGGTTTCAAGCAATTTCTAGATTAGCAATTGTAAGTTCTTAAATTGCTAGCACACCATGACCTGTTTTTTTCTTGGGGGGGGGGGTTAAAAACAAGGTTTACTAATTTCCAGCACACGCACCACTGAAAGAACCAGGACAACATAGCTACCAGGCCTGCACCAGGACTTCGTGTCATTCTTTGGTACCTAGAGTCATTTACTGGCATGTCATACTTGCAAGTGTAGTTTTGGTATTGGTACCAGTTATGCTTCAAAAGAATACCACACTCTGTGTAGTTTAGGTTATCTGACTGTGCCCCTTGATTGGGCAGGTGCCTGTCATTGCTGTGTAGGATTTGAGAGAGTGGTAGTAACCCACAGTGCAGTGGTTCCCAGCGAGGGTTGATATCAGGTATAAGCACTTACAGCGACTTGCAATTGCCTAACTCATACTTTCTTAACAGTATCCTGCCTGGTGTGGAAAAATAAAAGCCTTTACAATTTGTTGTACTTCACTTTTGTGTGTGTACTTATTTTGTGTGATCTGCTTGAACTGTTTACTGGTGAAGGTAACAACTGTCTCATTTGTCCCTAGGGGGTGGCCCAGTCCAGTGTAAGGAGGGGGTAATACTGCTCATGGCATCTGGCCCACTTTTCCTCTCTGGGTGGAGGCACCACATTATTTCTTATTTGTTCTGAGATGATCCCCACAACAGGAGAAAGAATGAACCCACACCCTCAACCAGGTGGGCCCTGTACAGTCACCAGGCAGGGGTGTGAACACAGATACGGCGACCCATGGCTCACAATACTATACATTTTGTGAAGGGGGGGTAGTTATTTCTTTGTTGAAATGTTACTGTTAAATTCCAATAAAGGTAGCTTCAGATAAATCAGAAAGTAAAGGTGGTCCAAACACATCAACAAAAAGCTAAGGTCCACCTTTGTTGTACTACTATTCTAGAAAAGCTCTTTCAGGGAGGGGAGTATATTCAGCAAATTATAAAATAACTGAGTGGCATGCAGTGAAAGCCAGCAGTGCAGGGGTTAAAAAAAAGCCTTGGTTAGTACTGGCAGCTCTGTAATTACCGCCTATTTATTTTTCCCATGATTGCACTCATCTTTCATTTTCAGCTGCCAAACGATGAATGCTGGTGAACTGTGGGAGTTTTGGAAAACTTGACTTCTGAACTGGGAGACATTCCATTTGGAGTGTTAGTCAACAGTCAGAGTTAGAGAGCAATATACTAACTTTAGCATACTAATCTCCTACAGACAAAGGACAGTCACTAAAAATAAGAAAGTGGGCTAAACAAATGATTTGTAGGTACTTACATTGCTTTAAAAATAATCCTTACTCCATTTAATTTATTCAGTAATTTATGTTAACATTTTAAATGTGCACCAACGTCTAACTTTCTTCTTACTAACCCTAAATTTTCTGTCATAAAATGCTGCTGGCTGTGGTTAATATCACTACTGTTAATTACTAATCAGGCATAGAGTCTGAACAGTAAAAGTATTCATGTCTTAAAGTCCTCTAGCTTGTTCATTTGCTATTAAAACTGAAACTTTTTCTTCCTTCCTCCACCTTCCATACACTCCAGCATTCCAGGGGATCGATTTTCGGAGCCCCATTAGATCAGTGCACCTTGTGCCAACACTCTGACTCTGGCAAACTCAGGTGTACCAGGGACCCTGCACCTGATTTAGTAAAAATCGTGGTCCCTGTGCCAAACTCACCAGGTCTGCCGCAAGTCATCCTGTGCGCCAAACAACTGGCACACAAGCAAGGAATGCTGCAGGCCATGAGCATTTCTGGCAACATTGGCAGCCATGGGGGAAAGGGACCCACTGGCTAAGCATCCAGTGGCTGACAGGGTCTGTGGAGGGCAGGCCTGGGGATGTTGTGGGGTGGAGAGGTGGTGACAGACCCCAGCATGGCACTGGTACGACTCCCTCTGTGGTGGTCAGTGGGTGTGGGGGATGGTACTGTGACTTGCAGTGGGGGGCCCTGGAATTAACCAGCTGCAGCCCCACGACTACTGGGACACTTGGCTGGTGTGTGAGGGCAGCAGTTGTCCCCTGGCAGTGGCTGCAATGGGGGGCATGGACCACCTCTCACAACAGCAGGGCACTCAGAGTGGCACAGGGGCCATTACACCAGCTCCTGCCTGGTCTAACTCTGGGGGCCCATGCATCCATTGCTAGGGTTTGCAGAATCCCAATTAGAGTGATACTGCAGTGCTGCTCTGATGCAAGCCCCCTCCACCTTGCCACACCAGTGCATCCATCACAAGGACAGCGCAAGTCTGGCAGGTCCTGCAGGACGTGTCATAAAATAGGGACTGGCAATCGGTACAGTGCAAGGAGCACCTTGCACTATTTCTCTGTGACACAAGCCCCTTGCACCAGTCCTAATGCTTTGAAAACTGAGCCCCAGGTTATCACAGCTGCACCCTTTGTCAGGCTGAAATGATAGGCATGTGTCTGCCTTTACATCCAATGCAAATGCTGCTCCTTGGTCATCAGGCAGAACTGCATGAGTGCTGATCACTCTGAGAGTTCTTCTCCAGGAACAGAGTGCCTCACCTCCATGCAGTAGTGCTGTGCAGAATGTTCAAATTCCAATGGAACAGAATTCCACAGAATTCCAGAACAGTCTGCATAATTCCAAGGAATGCCAACATTTTGAAAGTGGATTGTTTTTCACAGATTTGCATACATGGCTGATTCATTTTCTGCAATCTGTGGAAAATTCTTTCATAATTTATGTGGTCTGTGGAAAGTTATTTAGTGTTCTCCATAGAAAAGCTTTCTGAAATTCCACAGAATTCAAACAGAAATTCCAAAGGCACTTCAGAAGTGGAGTTCATTCCATACACATTCCACCGGTGATAATTATTCTGCATTCTGCACATCTCTATAGTGCAGGCCCCCAGCAGGTCCCAGTGTGGGATTGCAGGACATGCATGTCAGCCCAGATCTCCCAGGTGGCTGCTCAGTATGTTGCAGTCATGCCACTAGGCCATCTGGAATCTTTAGCATCCTTGGCCTACAAAAAATGTATCCAACTAACAGCATGTGTCCTTTTGGATGAAAAATGCAGCATGCAATTCTAACCAAAATAATAAACACGTTTAATATTACTGATGAAAAAAATGCATAAATCCACTGTCTCAGTGTATCAATATAGACTAGTGCAGACTCAAAATTAAAGACCAAAAGGGCTTGAAGTGTATTGTGTATACATTATATTTATTAATTATGTCAGAAAAAAAAACATATACTGTACAATATGCATATTCAAGGTTCCAAGGCACAGAAATCAGTGATCAGAAAGGCTATTCATGGGATCTAAATTTGTATCTCCCTCTGTTACATCATAGAGGAGTATCATAGTATTTACCATCAAAGGGGGCATGAGATGAAGCTAGAGGGGGTAGGTTCAGGGGCATCATAAAGAAGAACTTTTTCTCTAAAAGGGTGGTGGAAGTTTGGAACAGCCTCCCCACAGAGGTGGTGGGTGTAAAAACAGTTAGGGAATTCAAGAGTGCATGGAATAGATATAACAGTACCCTAGAGACAGGAAAGAAAGGGTGAGCTGCAGATCAACTGGGATCCATGTTTTTTGCAATAGGTAGGGAAAATGAGCAGACTGGGTGGGCCACATGGTTCTTATCTGCCATCAATGTCTATGTTTCTATGTTTCTAAGTTTTCAAACTTCAGTAACCAATAATGTCCCAAAATGGGCATTTGCACCTTGACTATGGACTACAGTCCATTAATGGTTGAAATCAATACGTTCCTGAGTGATTATACTCTTAAACTGGCCAAAAAGATCCTTCAAAAGTCCATGTAGTTGATAACATATCCTGATAAGTGAGCTTAACAACTTCCACAAAAATCTTCCTGCAACAGCTTAACTTGATTAACAAAAGGTATGAAGCAAATGATTTGCCATAGGAGAACTGAGTCTTTCAGTAAATTAAAATAGTAGGCTTGTCTATACTCACAGAAGGTCATCGAAGATAAATTAAGCAGTACATTGCAACAAGTAACTGCTTCTGGCCCATAAAAGGCAATAGGAACAAATTTAACTGTAAAGAACCATGGCTTATGTCATGCACCCCTGGCCTCCTAACCTCAGGCAGCCCAGCAGGACCTTCTGTTTGCAGAGAGGATCCCCCTGTTCAGGAACTCGTGAGCCGGAGTAAGGGTTCAGGAAGACTTCCCAACATTCTTTTTCCAAGTGGGTGGGTGGATTCTGTAGTTTTGAGTTCCCTTGACTCTGCACTACTTTCAGATTTGAATCCCACCACGGCCACTGGCTATGTCTTGCCGAGGTAGTTTTATATGATAGCCGAGCAGATTCTATCTTTTTAGGCACACAGTCTTTTCAAAACCCTTCTGTTTAAATGTTACATCACACAACCAGACCCCAGGCACAGTTAATAAGACAATCATAAAAGTTTACTTGAAATAAAAGCAATACAGAAAAGTCTACAGTTTGGAAGAACTTTGAAATGCAGACAATAACAAAAGTAAAACCAGATGGTTTACAGAAAACACTAGATACCATATTCTAAACTATACCTTGTTTTGATGTTAAAGTTCAGACAAGATTTCAAATGTCCTGGTAGAGATGGCTGTTCATTAGGCAATATAATTTGTAGCAAGTCATTGATCCAAGTCTCTGGATATCCTTTTAAAAGTTTACAGGTGCAGTCCTTGTTGAAAAGTCTTGGTTTCCAAAATTATGACTTAAAATCAGAATGTTCTGTTCAGTATGTGAAGAGTTTAATTCCCACAGACTCAGGTCTGGTTTTAAAGAGTTTTCCAGGCCTACACATATATTTTCTGGTGTAAAAGTATATGCCAGTTGGACAGACTATTCTGCCTTCCAACTTAAACACTATTCAACTGCTCTACATTTGAAGTGTGTGTCTGATCATATACTGGAGGGTCATTTTAGGACACACCCACCTTATTTTTTTTCTCTGGGGTGGGGTTAATGATTCCAGGACAACACAGATATTAAGGTGCAACAGTTTGCCTTTCCCAGTAAGTGTCACTGTGGTTCCATGTCAATCCCAGTGACATCTGGTCCATGCATTTGGCTTAACCTCCTGACCCCTAGGCCATTACATTATCCCTTCCCTATCATGGAAGGCCACAGTGGGATGTTTTATCCTTTCCTGGGGCCATATACCTGTCTCCCTTATCTTGAAATATAACAGGTCCACACTATCCTTTATAGAAATAACAGTTATTTTGTAGATACCTGTTAAAGGGACAGTGTCTTAATTCCAAAGTACATTACAGAATATACAATGTGAACCCACATAAATGGATTTAGGCCTATCATGCAACATTCCTCCCTCATAAAACAGAACCTGGGGGGAACATGCCCCTATTGAAGGTAGTTCTCCTCAGTTCTGTTATAGATCCAGTATATGGGATAGGCCGTCCACGTTCCCATTTTTGGATCCAGGCCTATGCGCAATCTCCATGCCATAAGCCTGCAAGTCAATACTTTATCTCAGAAGTTTCCCATTTGTTTTCCCCATTTGGCCCAACCATGTCAATGGGTTGTGGTCCATTTGGACCTTAAAATGCCTCCAATAAAGGTATGGTTCAAGTTTTCTTAATGCCCAAACTAAGGCTAGACATTCCTTCTCCACTGTCGAATAGGCTTATTTTTCATAGAAGCAGCTTCTTACTTAAGTATACAATGGGGTGCTCCCCCCCCCCGATTGGATACTTGGCTGAGGACTTTCCCCTATTCTCACATCTGAGGCATTTGTCTGTACCACAAATGGCCTGATGTAGTCTGGGCTAGCCAGCACTGGGACCCTGCACAGCAAGGTTTTCAGCTGTGTGAAGGCCTGTTTACGGTCCCTTTTTACTTTCCCAAGCTTATTCTTTGTCAGCAACCCAGATAAAGGAGCAGCCAAGAGCTGTAGTTGGGACCAAATTTTCTATAATACCCTGCTGTTCCAAGAAAGCTCCTGACTTGTCTCTGGGTTTCAGGTGTAGGCCATGATGTAATGGCTTTTATCTTTGCTTGGTTTGGGTAAAGATGGCCTCGCCCCACCACATGTCCCAAATAAGCAACCTCTGCCATGGCCACCTGACACGTTTCTGCCTTAATAGTCAGACCTGCAGCCTGTATTTGGCCCAAGACCTCCCTCAGTTGTATCAGGTGTTTCTCCCAGCTATTGCTGAAGATAGCAATATCGTCCTGGTAGGCGACTCCAAAGTCCTTTGTATTCTGTAACACCTGATTTACCAACTGCTGGAATGTAGCAGGGGCATTCTTTATCCCAAAGGGCATAACCTTGAACTTGAACAGGCTGATTGGGGTGATGAATGCTGACCTTTCCCTAGCCCTGTCAGTCAGTTCCACCTGCCAGTACCCCTTTATCAGGTCTAATGTAGTCAAGTATGTCACCCCTCCCAGTTTGTCAAGCAGTTCATCTGTGTGTGGCATTGGGTTGGCATCAGATTTCATGATGGCATTAAGCCCACGATAATCTACACAGAGCCATGTTGTCCCATCCAGTTTTGGTACAAGGACTACAAGTGAGGTCTAGGGGCTGTGGGATTTCTGGATCACCCCTAGATCTAGCATCACCCCCACCTCCCTTCTAATGTTCTTGAGGACTGTCTCTGACACTCGGTAAGCTGTCCTATGTATGGGTGCTTTGGTCCCCGTGTCTACGCCATGCAGCGCTAGCAGTGTCTGTCCAGGCTATGCCATAAATAAAGGGGCAAAGTCTCATAAAATGGTCCTCAATTCTTGGGCCTTTACAGGTGTTATCTGGGGTGACAGCATGATGGTCTCCACAGATGATGCCTGCTTGAGCTCAACTGACATGTCAAGAAGGGGGTCTTCCCCACCTAGCTCCTCTCCAGGACCGCAAACCTCAAGTACCATGTCAGCCCTATTAAAATATGGCTTCATCATGTTCACATGATACATCCTGTGAGTGTGTGTTCAGTCAGGTAACTCTACAATGTAATTAATATCGATTACCTGCTGTACTACCTTATATAGCTGTGTCCACTCAGCTTGCAGCTTGTCCTTTCTGACTGGAATCAGAACAATTACCTCCTGTCCTGCCCCGTAAGATCGAGCTTTGGCTCCATGATCATACTAGGTCTTTTGTTTTTGCTGGGTAGCTGCCAGGTTGCTCTGGGCCATGCCCATAAGCTCCTTCAGCATCTCCCTGAATTTTAACACATACTCCACCATGGGAGTCTGTAGGGTGGCATGCTTACCTTCCCAGTCCTCTTGTATTAAATCTAGGGGCCCCTCACCCTGCGTCTATATAAGAGCCCGAAGGGTGAAAACCCAGTCAACTCTTGTGGCACTTCCCTGTAGACAAACAGCAGGTGGGGCAGGTATTTCTCCCAGTCCCACCCATGCTGTTCTGCAAATGCCATACACATAGTTTTTAGGTTCCCATTAAATTTCTCTACGAGACCATTGGCTTGTGGGTGGTAAAGTGTTGTGCGCCTTTGTACACCACACTTCTCCCACAAACACTTCATTAAGTCGGACATGAAGTTACCCCCTTGATCAGAGATAACCTCTTGTGGCAACCTAAAAAGGCAGAAAATCCCCAGCAAAGCATCTGCCACTTTGTCCGCCTTAGTGGAGGACAGCTCAATGGCTTCGGGATAGCAGGTAGTGTAATCAACAACTGTCAACATATACCTTTTTCCCCGAGGAATTTGGGGTATTCAAAGGACCTACAATATCCATTCCAACCTCCTGGAATGGCTCCTCCACAAGTGTTAAGGGACTCAGGGCAGCCTTGGCTTTGCTTCCGGCCTTCCCTATTTCCTGACACCGGTGACAGGATTTGTAGTATTCCTTCACCTGTTTGGTAATACTGGTCCAATAGAAATTGTGGGCTAAGTGCTGCATAGTACGAACAATGGCTAAATGTCCGGACACGGGAATATCATGATTTATCTTGAGCAATAACCCACGATACTCATGGGGAACAACAAGCTGCCTGCCCATCACCCCTCTCTCTGTCCTGATGTCCTGTGTGTATAACAGTCCATTTTCGCAATACACCCTGTTTTCCGTCACCCCCCTGTTTCCCATCAGACTCTGCACAGACCCTCGGCTTCTCTAAGCTAGGGTCTGTTCATTGTGCTGCTGCTAAGTCTTCCAACTTAGCCAGAGCATGGGGCATGCCCTCATCCATTCCCAGGCTGAGGTCCATAGGTGTGACAGTAGGTGACTCAGTATCACAACCTTCCACCTCCCTTGGGCTATGTGTCACCCTCCCTCCTGAGACCAACCTTCAGTAGCAGTTGAGTTAACTGCCACTAGGGGAAGTTCAATCCCCCTGTTATTATCCTCTTTTTCATGAGCTACAGGTTGGCTGGCCTGTCTCCCAACCTCTCCTGTCTGAATTTCTGTGGGGTCCTGACTCCCGAGGATCACAGGAACCTCTATTCTTCTGGCTCCTGGTCACAGTACAAACCACTCCCTGTGGAACATCATTCCCCACAATAACATCCATAATAGGTTTTTCAGCTACAGCCAGCTTCCTTACCCCTTCACCTGAATCTCCACAATCAAGGGCAATACTGGCTAATGGGTAGGTTTTTCTTTCCCCTGTGTAATCCCTCTCAGAGACAAACTAATTTGGCAGGATTTGTTCAGCACTCACCAAATCCCCTTTCACCAGTGTAAGAGATGCTCCCATATCCCTTAGCCCCCTAGTTTGTACCCCATTCACTGTGACTGGGTGAATGTGTCCCCTCATATTGTCAGGGAGAGCCCCAGCTATGCAGTAGGCTATTGTCTCCAATTACACAGGCTCTTTTACCTTCTGGGCTCTCTTAGGACACTGCCTAGACAGGTGGCCTATCTGGTGACAATACCAGCATTCATCATGTTTCTTGTCCTGAACCTCCCTTTTGGGCACCTGGGGATTCCCTTCTTTTTGCAGGGGTCCTGTGGTTTTTAGTTGTCCAAAATGCCCAGTTTTCCCTTTCACCCCTGGATTCCCCTTGGGAGCAGTCCTGCTTTGAGCATAGCGATCCACCAGCTCTGCAGCCTCTTTGGCAGTCTTAGGATCTCTGTCCTCTAACCAAAGCTTTAAGTCAGGTGAGCAAATCCAGTAAAACTGTTCAAGCAATACCACCCCTTCAATAGCTTCAACAGAATCTGCTTTCACCCCTTCCCACCAATGTTTCAAATACTGATGCTGTTTTGTGGCCACCTCCTCAAAGCTCTTCTCCAGCCCCTTTCAGAGTTTCCAGAACTTGGCTCTGTATGCATCAGGGTTCAGATCATATTTTTTTAACAAAGCAGTTTCTAACTTGACAAAATCTTTACTTTCAACATTGTCCATCTGCTCCAATGCTTCCCTCCCCTTGCCAATAAGTAGTGCAGGCAGGTGAAAGCTCCAGGTTTCTTTGGGCAGATTGGCCTGGATGCAGACCTTTACAAATGAATTTAAAAACATGTCCATATCCTCCCTCTCTTTAAACCCAACAATTAATTTTGAATTTAGCTTGTAGCCAATCCTGGAGTTTCAGACCCAACTCCACCACTTACCTGCTCAGGGGTTGTTGTCGGTTGGAGTGTCAGCATTTTCAGATCATGTTTCCTCTGTCACGGTCATTCTTCAGCCTCTGCCTAGTGCTGTTGGTCTTTGGCCTCTCTCTGTTGCTGTCATTCTGCCATGTCCATTTTGAACCTTTTTTGCTCATTCTCAGTCCTTTTCTGCTCATTCTCAAGCTGTTTCTCCTGCATCCACAGCCTTCTCAGCTCCAGTTCTTGGTCCATAGATGGCTCCTTCTCCTCTGGGCTCTGGACCTCTGAAGTCTCCACCTCTGGTGCTAAGTGGGGTGGTACTTCCTATGTCTCAGCTGCCCGAAGGGTCTCCATGAGATGCCTTTTATTTTGGTTTTCTTTAGCAATGCCCTTCTCCCCACAGATCTTCTTCAGTTGTTCCAAGTTCATATTGCTGTACTGTACAGACATTCTTCAATCTACACTACTCAGCTAAAAAAAAAAAACAGATTGAAACAGGATAGGGTCTATTGTCTGCAAACACATTTCTTTTTTTCCCTTTCCAAATTCTGCCTTTGATTGTGTGATGGTTCTGCAAGACCATTCAAAATCCCAGGAGCTGGCACCAAATCTATCATGTGCCCCAGGCCCAATAATCTGGGTAGCCCGGCAGGACCTCCTGTTTGCAGACAGGATCCCCCTATTCAGGAACTCGTGAGCAGCAGTAAGGGTTCAGAAAGACTTCCCAACATTCCTTTTCCCAGTGGGAGGGTGGATTCTATAGTTTTGAGATCCCTTGACCCTGCACTACTTTCAGTATTTGAATCCCACCATGGCCACTGGCTACATCTTGCCTAGGTAGTTTTATATGATAGCCAAGCAGATTCTATCTTTTTAGGCACACAGTCTTTTCAAAAAAAGAGAGGCAGTATGGTGCAGTGGTTTGGGGATCTGACCTGCAAATCTGGAGACCTGGGTTTGAAACTCACAACCCCCACTTGCATAATGTGTGACCCTGAGCAAGTCACTTAACTTCCCTGTGCTCCCAGGTCGCATCTGTAAACAAGCTTTCTGCTTAGTGTGCTACTCCTGGTTAAACAATTGCAAATAAACAAAACAAAAAACAAAACAAAAAAGCCCTTCTCTTTAAATGTTAAATCACACAACCAGGCCCCAGGCAGAGTTGATAAGACAATAATAAAAATGTATTTAAAATAAAAGCAATACAGAAAAGTCTACAGTTTGGAAGAACTTTGAAATGCAGACAATAACAAAAGTAAAACTGGATGGTTTACAGAAAACACTAGATACCGTATTCTAAAGTATACCTTGTTTTAATGTTGAAATTCAGACAAGATTTCAAATGTCCTGGTAGAGATGACAGTTCATTGGGCAATAGAATGTGTAGTAAGTCATTGATCCAAGTCTCTGGATGTCCTTTTAAAACACTCCAGGTGCTGTCCTTGTTGAAAAGTCATGGTTTCCAAAATTCTGACTTAAAATCAGAACTTTCTGTTCAGTATGTGAAGAGTCTAATTCCCGCAGACTCAGGTCTGGTTTTAAAGAGTTTTCCAGGCCTACACATATGCTTTCTGGTGTAAAAGTATATGCCAGTTGGACAGACTATTCTGCCTTCCAACTTAAACACTATTCAACTGCTCTGCATTTGAAGTGTGTGTCTGATCATATACTGGAGGGTCGTTTTGGGACACACCTATCTTATTTTTTTCTCTGGGGTGGGGTTAATGATTCCAGGACAACACAGATATTAAAGTCCAGCAGTTCACCTTTCCCTGTAGGTGTCACTGTGGTTCCATGTCAATCCCAATGACATCTGGTCCATGCATTTGGCTTAACCCCTGACCCGTAGGTCATTACATTAACCCTTCCCTGTCACGGAAAGCCACAGTGGGATGTTTTATGCTTTTCTGGGGTGATTTACCTGTCTTCCTTATCTTGAAATATAACAGGTCCATGCTAGCCTTTATAGAAATAATAGTTATTTTGTAGATACCTGTTAAAGGGACAGTGTCTTAATTCCAAAGTACATTACAGAATATACAATATGAACCCACATAAATGGATTTAGGCCTATCATGCCATAGCTTACACTGAGACAAATGTTGCTTACCAGACAGAAGACTGGGGGATCCAGAGGCTATGTGTGAGGCTCGGCCTGTGTGCCACATTCAGCACCATGAAGAAGTAACCATGTAGTCGTCACCATCTTAGAGCTTCCCATCTTCACCTAAGGCACCCAGAGGCTACCAAAAGGTAGAAACTAGCTCCCAAACCTTAACACCCCATAAGTGCACCATCATTAATGAGAAGAGCTCTTCCCCACCAAAAATCAGTCCCAGTCATCCACTGGCCAGTACAGAATGAACAGTAGTACATGTTATACCCCAAAGAAACATTTCAAGCTGATGTTATTAAATGGGAAAAAACATATGCACAAAGATATACCTCAGAGATCAGTCTCCTGCCTTCACCCTCCATATCCTCCACATTGCTCCTCTTCTCAAAGTCATCTTTACTTTCAAGCAGTCTATTTCCTGCCTTGGCAGGGTCATTAAATACAACTTTTCTACCCTTACTTGATTATGGCGATTTAATCTATAATTCCGCTGTGGTCACCAGTCTCCACAGACTGGATGACCTTTATGACCATGCCCTATGATTTATCACCAACGCTCCTCTCAGAACTCATCATTGTGATTTATATGCAGCTGTTGGGTGGATGTGTCTCTCTGCAAGATGCCTTGTACACTCTGGAATTTGGAAGCTCAAAATCCTGCTAAACAAACTCCCTGTCTATATTTCTTTCCTTATCCAGATCTTGCATTGTCCATACACCTTCAGGAAATCAGATTTTATCTACTTGGATGTTTCAAGAACTCCGTACCTCCTTTGGCAAGAGTGCCATCTCCTATACCCTTCCTACAGCCTGGAACAGCCTCCAAGCAGTCCTTAAACTAACTAGCCTCATATCTAGCAACATTTTCAAAACTTTAGCTGCAAGCAAAGTGAAAGCCCTGTGTAACTGTCCTAGGTCCTAGCCTTGGCTTTCACAACTCCTCCCCGCTCCTAGCCTTGCCTCCCACATTCCCTCCCCTTGGTCCTTCATGCTCCTCTCCCCTCTTGCACCCTCCTCTTCTCTTTCACCCTCTCCCTTCTGTCTAGATTCCCAACCACCCCCCATGATTGTTAGTGTTCAAATTTTCATTATGAGTCTGATCCAACTGCCAACTATTGGCCCATTTGCAGAAGGCTTGCCTTGGAAACTCCATCCCTATTATGTTAAGATATGAATTTAGTTAGGCCTGATTATCTTGGCACATCTGCTACATACTGGAGATGCACTTTGTGAAATCTGTCCTTAAACTTGTACGTAATTGCTTATTGCGTAAAGTTTTATATATACTTGTGACTATTTGCATCCTTGGGTTGTCTCCCCTGTATATATTCCTGATTTATGTTCCTCAGGACCTCCTTGTGAATGAGCTTGCTCAATGGAATTATTCCTGCAATAAACTTGAACTTGAACTTGAAAAATAGATAGATCCTACACACATAGGGAAGTTTAAGTTTAGTGGGGTACAGTAGTGCATTGGAGATCCCCAATTGTTTCAGCTCAGACCTTACAGCATCAAAAGATTTCCTCCATTGTCTAGTTGCAAAGGAAAGTTTGGGGAAACAAAATATCTGGGTGCTATTTGCAAGATGCAACTGATCCTTGTTCTTTGCCACCTGCAAGATCTATTCTTTGACCAGGGACCTGATGTTACAATGAGACTGGCCCTAACCATTCTCTCCTACGCTGGTCACCAGCATGGGTTTATTTGGCAGGCTCCAATAAGTGTTTCCTCTTGCTGAAATCCATTCCAAGTAGCCAGGACTGTAGGAAAAAAGCCAGCAAGCCCAAGTGTCTTGCTACTCCAGGACCCAAGGCATGCAAATATTGGCAAGGTGAGCACCATTCTCAAGGTGCTCAAGGGAAAGACACAGCAATTGATTTTCTTGCACCAGGCCTGCTGTGCCAGTTACAGCCTTCTTCACCAGTGATTACAACTGCTGTGAATCTGAAGTCACCAGATCCAGCTTTGTTTTGACTGCGGTTACCCTTGCGGTAAAACTATCCACTTTCTTATCAAGCTCCTTAATGAATGCTTCGAGTTCTTTTACTGCCTTCAATTCCACACTATTTGATGGTTCTCCATTGGTGTCACGTGGCTGTCCCTGTTGCTGCATGTTTTGGGGTTTCCCCATGATTAAGGAATCAAGACTGCTCAAAAAGTAATAGAAATGTGCTCCTCAGGTTGACTTGAGGTGAGGAAATTGATTCTGGGGAGTATTTTTACCAAAAACCAACTGGAAGCTTCCCAAAATAAGGTTATTAGCTGTGGCAAACTGGTGCTCTCGTAAAAGCCATCTATCACTGTTGGCTGCTAGCCACACCCTCCTTACATTTTTTAAACTTTGTTTCTTCATTCATGAAACAGGAGCCTTTGGTTTTCAATTTTCAGACTGAAACAGAGTTAAGCTTGGCTGCCACCATCATCTGATTTGTAACTACTCATGAGCCAAGTCCCAATTCTAACTCACTTATTTCACTGCTTACATTTAGAATGGGTACACTTGGGTTGAGCATGTAAACTTTAAATTGTTTTATACTTGATACTATGACAAATAAAAGAAAGCATTTAGGGAGAAGCCTTTCAGTATGTCAGTTTCCTTTCACTTGGCACAGGATGTTTGGCCAGAATCAAAAAAAGTTTTACAACAGTAAACATGAGAGCATGTAAATGTTTTTGTCTGTGAAAGCTGCTACAAATTTCCAAAAAGGTGTAAAATCTGAACACAGGTTTAACATTTGCTTGTCTTATATAAAGCAAATTGTATTACAGTGTAAGCCCTTTGCAGAAGACATTTGAGAATATGATGTAGAAAATTGTTAAAAATGCTATATTTGTGGCTGGCAGTATAGCCTAGAGGTTAGAATAATGAGCTGTGAAAGAGCTTGATACATCCAGTAGATCGGGGTTTGATTCCCACAACCTCCACTTCCATATTGTGTGACTCTGAGCAAGTCATTTAACCTTCCCAGTACTCCCAGGTCGCCCCTGAAAACAAGCATTTGTGCCTAGTGGGCCTTACCCAGTTACCAAAGACTATATATATATATATATATATAGTTCAATAAACAAACGATTCATAAAATGGATGTGTTCTGGGTTGTGCTGTCTACTTCTATACTCCTGTTACATGGTTGAGAATTTGTCACCTGTTACAGTCTATAAGCTGTATTCTGAGTTATTCTAGACTCACTGGGCACACAAGTCTATCCATTCCATGGATGAAGGTCTTCCATGAGTGTGGACCTTTCAAATCATTCACCCCAGCCTTCCAACCCATCCTACTGGCATTGTGAAATGCACTCTTCTGTGGGAATTGCAATTTACATGTTGGCAGTCAGAAACCCCATTTTCTATCACGTACGTCTGGTGACAGTCATTTGCATTTTGACTTAGTCACCCGAGAGACACTTCCCCCACGGCGATCAGTTTTAAACTTAAAATAAATATTCTTAGGTCCTGCACAATAGCTCAGAATAGATCTACTGCAGACATCCTGAGCTAAGAGACAAATAAAGCTTGTGTACATAGAATTAGACCCAGATGTGAAACTAATATATTACACTAGGGTCCTTTTAATATCTCCTCTCTTAAAACTTCCCCTGTTACTGTAGGTCATACAGTACTGTATTTCATTGCTTCATAAATGTTCATTAAGGAACAATAAGTACATACTCACTGTAGGCTGCCTATTGCATAATTTTGTTTTATAATTGTTTTGAAAGAATAAGTATTAGGATCAGTGACATTGTAACACAGCAATTTAAGGTCAGAAGGGACTTTGCTGTAGGTCCTGCAATTACACCCCCCCCCCACACACTTCATAAAGTGGGATCATGTTCAAATACATACTAATTTATAGAGATTTTCTACCCAACCTGCTACCCAATATATCCTGTAACTATCTTGGTAAGCAGAAATGTGTCCAGGCTTACCTTGAAGATCAGTGCTGTTTTCATGTTCACTCTCTCTGCTGGTAGGCTGCTCCACAGGGACACCCTCCCCCCCAGGAGAAGATGTGCCTTCCAATGTTAACCATGTGTAACACCTCACAGCTGGGGTTTACCTGGTCTGCTTCCTAGCCATCTGGTCTTGCCAGTCCCAGTCCAGTGGTGCCCCCTTATTACTACTGTTGGTCCCTGTGTGCCTGCTTTGCTGAGGGGGACTGGTGGCGAGAGTGTATGAAAGTTAGAACTGCCTGCTTGGTGGTACAGAGCAGAGAGCACTGGGCAACTCAGTGTGTGCATGTTTGAGCTAGCTCCTGCTTGAACATGAGAGCTGCAGTAGTCTGTTCGTATGTTCTGTGAAGTGCTATGGCACTTGCTGGTAAAGCCTCTCTGGTGGCTCAGCCAATGTCTTCTTCATGTTCTCTGACCCCTCAGATCCCAAGACATAAGTGGCGGTCCAGAGGCAAACTGGGGAGAGAAAGAAATTAAACTTTATGTAACTGCTTAAAAGTGCTATAACTTTAAGAGCAGCTGAGGTTGCATTCAAATGAATGCTCTGCCTGTCACCTAGGATGACAGCACTATGGCACTAGCGACAGGCAGGGGGAGACTTTGCCATGGCCCACACTGCTACCAGGCAATAGGGCAGAGGGGCAGCTACCAAATGATGGGGCCAGTTAATGTTGATGCTTTACAATTTGCCTGCAAAATACATTTGAATTTGGGACTTTGTTCAACAATGGACTGCCAGTTTGTATAGCAGCCATCTTTGTTGCCTTTGACCTGCTTTGCAGCCAATGGGAATTCAAGGATCCCAAAAGGATATAGAAAGGGTGCTGTTGGGACAAGGTGAGGACTGTGTATTGGCACCTTTCCCCCTAGTCAATCAAGTGTCAAATGAACATTCCACATACTAATTTGATGGATTGACAGCCTATTGACAAATTAGACTTTCTCTCTGATCTCCTGAGACCTGGGGGCAGATCCAGCTGGAAGCAGTATTCTGAGAGCTTCGAGAGAGTGAGGAGGCTCAGACTGAGTGTTTTGAAATAGGCTGGAGGCCTGCCTGGGGCTTTCACAGCCACCAATCCAGGGACAGTCTACTCATTCCAATAGCTGGAAGAAACAGTCAGCCAGAAATTAAAGTGTATTTGCTGAACTTTGTTTGTGGATCCAGCTGGACCAGAGATTTGCCAGCAGAGACTTGGGTTTTTGTTGGACGTTTGGTGCCACAGCTGCCAGCCTGCAGTGTGGCCAAAACTCTAAAGCCTGTGTTCCTGAGATCCAGGAGGTAGTCAACCAGCAGACAGTCTGGGATTCAGTCGGTCAGTGTCACAGCCAGGCACTGCCTATCATTTCACAATGAGGGCTGGATGCCTGGACGGGTGGGTGAAGTGTGTGGCCCTGGCCCTAAGACTGTTCCCTCCAGAGAACTGCAGAGAGAGGCAAAAAGAATTACAGCCCAGCCAGAGAGATCTGCATCTGAGTTGAGAGCCCCCAGAGGTGCAGGCAGAGGGAATCATTCTACAGTCTGGAGAGTCCACAGAGACTGGTAAATCCAGGACCTTGAGCAATTCCAGGGCTTATCCTGCACCTGAGGATGTTGTAAATAGTTTCCACCAAAGGTCCCATCATTTTAAAAAAGTGCATCACCACCAGCCAGCCAGCTGCACTTCACAGGGCCTGCACTGACTCACAGACCTGGGTACCCGGAAGGGACATTGGGAAACACTGGTATCAGTGAGGAGGTGGGCCATTCTGTTTGTATTGCTTTTTATTCTTTTAACAGTTAAATCAAATGTTCTAAACAGTTATTTATTTTTGCACCTGAATCCCCTACCCTGGTTAATAAATTATTTATTGTTATTGTTAATCTGTCTAGTGAGCGTAACTTGCATTAACAGCTTCAGTCAACAACTGCATGCATAGTGAAAAAGCTACACAGTTTCTGGTTTTCCATGTGTGGGGTTATTGTAAAGGGAGGTGGGTAGGTACAGCATCCCAGGGGGTTGTACCAGTCAGTCAGCTGGCCCACTTTATTTCATCTCTGAGTGGAGGCTCCACACTAGTTAATTTCTCTTGGAAAGAACCCCCCCTTTCAAGTACAAACAAAGCCCAGGCTCCTAACCTTGCTTGTGCCCACAAAAAAGGGGTTGTAACTGTAGTATACATGGTGACCCAGTTACACATAAATTTACCACCTCAAGATAAACCATTGCCAAGACATTGCAACACTGGCTATAAGAACTCCTCATGCCAACTGCTGGAAGGTGCATGAACAATGAGTGATCATCATCAAGGATATCTCTTCCATTGGGCCACACCTTTGGAACTGTAAGCCACCAGCATCAGGACCACTGAGAAACTTCTGCTAGTCGGGGGCCACCAATGATGACATACAACATCGGTGCCTATATAATTGTGGGTGGCACCATCGCATCCTAGTTCTTTTGTCTGCTGTCGACTGCTCATTGGACCAACAGACATAAATGCCACCATTCTGAAATACTTTATTGTTACTAAAGAATGCACTGTCGATGTTGTACCTTGCACCGTTAACTATTTCTTTTATTTTTCATATTTGAACAAACTTGTTTTATTCAGTCTCATCTAAAATGGTTCACCCATGCTGCAGCAACACACCTTTTGACAATGCTGATTACAGCACTGGAAAAATGTTGCCAAGCACTGCGGCACCACGTATTTTGTCTCCTGGGAGGTGTAGTGTCAAAGCACCCTCCCAGGAAATGATCAACAGAACTAAATATAACCTCCTTCAGGGCAGGCATGCCCTGGAGGGGGTGGAAACCGAGTGGGGGCAAAGGGGGACAGGAGTGAAGGAGGATCTAAAATCATGATTGCCTCTTTTACTGTTGCCTTTGTCACGGTGACAAAATTGCTGCAACCAAATACATAGATACATAGATACATAGATACATAGACAGTGTCGGCAGATAAGGGCCTGTGGCCCACCCAGTCTGCCCATTTGAGCTTGTAAGTTCAGTTTGTTTTCCTAGAAGTCTGTTGCCCCTTACCCCTGACCTCCAGAATTCCTTTATGTCTATCCCATGCATTCTTAAATCCCATGATTGTTTCAGCCCCCACCACCACTTCCTCTGGCAGGGTGTTCCACTTGTCCACCACCCGTTCTGTGAAGAAATTCTTTCTCATGTTTCCTCTGAATCGTCCTCCCTCCAACTTCATCCCATGCCCTCTAGTCCTGGAACATCTTTTTCGCTTAAAATAGTGTTTTCCTGCACCCTGTTCCTCCCTGTAAGATACTTGTATGTCTCTATCATATCCCCTCTCTCCCTCTTCTCCTCCAGGGAGCACATGTTCAGTTCCTTCAACCTGTCTTCATAGGACTTGTGATGCAATCCATGCACCGTCTTTGTTGCCCTCCTCTGAAACTTCTCTACCCTGTCTATGTCCTTACGTAAGTATGGTCTCCAGAACTGTACACTGTACTCCAGGTGGGGCCTCACTAGTGTCCTCAGGTGGAATTATGACCTCCCTTTTCCTGCTGGTGATGCCCCTGCCTATACATTCCAGCATCCTATTTGCTTTACCTGCTGCCTTGTCACACTGTTTCCCTATCTTGAGGTCATCAGAGATGACAACCCCAAGATCCCTTTCCTGCTTGGTGCATGCTATATCCTCACCCCCCAACTGATATATTGTGCCAGGGTGTTTGTGCCCCATATGCATTATAAATGTACTCATCAGCTTGATGGGATACATCTAAAACAGAGACAGGGCCTGCAAGACCTTCCAGGATTCTTCACAGACCATAAGGAGATGACACAGGAAGGCTCTGGAACATCTTTCAATTACTACCAATAAACGATACCTGAGACTGAAGCCTCAGGCCCCAAACCAGCTTCTGACTCCTGTGCAGCCACCACCAAGAAGCTTATTTCCTGGTGCTTGGCCAGTCACCGACACAGCCAAAAGAACCTTTGTGGCAAAATGCCCCACAAATCATGGACACAGTGCCATCATTACTCTCCTCCTCTGGCCAGTACCATAAGCACTGGGATAAGCATACTTCCCTGAGGGTTAGACAGTTACCATTGAAGGAAGATAAGTCCTCATTGTCATCTGCTTTGGCAACATCAATGGTAGCACCCCCCCCCCCCAAACCATCCTTGAAACACCAAGGTCAGGGCCTGACTCTGGTGCTGCCATACCTACTGTGGACAGTACACTACCTTCATTGTTGGGCTCAGTCCTGATGATAACTGTAGTCCTGACCCCTTTAATGGACATTGGCACCTTTTAGGCTGTGCTGGCATCATTATTGGCTAGGGTACTTTGCCTGTTTCTGTTGCTGCATACAATGATGATGGTAGCTACAGTCCTGTCAACTGGGGCTTCCCTGTTAGTACAGCCATCACCATTGAGCCATATCTGCATGCCTCCATCACAGCTGCCCTTCATTCTGCTGGCTCTGTTGATTACCTCCATCGAAGAGGTTTATTTTTGTCTTATCCACCTGATTATGGATGAGGATCTGGAGGTTTCAGAATGAGAAGGTGATTTCTATGGAATGCATCTGCCCTCTGGCCCTATTTGGCACTCATTCAGGGATCAAGACATTGGGGTCCAGGACCTCAGGTCTCCTCTTCTTAATCCCTCTACTTAACTTTTATTCAGACAAATCCAATAAATCCTGAGTTTTCAGGGCAAGGGAGAGAACTCCATGTATTTAATGGCATTTTTGGAGGTTGAATCTATGGTATTCCCTTCTGCATATCATACATGGCAGAAAGATGCATTTGCTACTTTGCTAAATCCTCAGACTTTGCTTCTAGCCACTGATACCCAGTGTCATGCTCCAACTGAGGATCTTCAAACTTCTTACAGGAACACTGCTCTGGTAATACACCCAGCTGTTCAAGGTCTTCTTAACAATTTTGACAGCCTGGGTTCCTGGCTTTCTGATGAGGACTCATACTAACTAAATGCTGTATACAGTATAAATTCAGCCTCTGCATATTTGGGCCTAGGATGTGCAACTTCCCAAGCATCTGAGATGACATTTCTTGATAATGTGCTGGTCCACCTGTGTTGGGTGCATCTGTCATTGCATCAGATGCTGTACATGCCACTGGTAGTTCTGTGTCACAGAAGTATTCCTCTTTGGGGTTCTTCACACTCAAAGTACTCTTCCCCTCCACTATTGCCCTCAGGGGTACAAGTAGAGAGAAGGGTATCCCTGCATTTATCCAACTGGGAGACAATCATCATGTATGAGTGAGTCCTGGAAATAGTAGAGATGAGGTACGCTCTGGAATTTTTGTCTACCCGTCCAGTACACCCCCACCTTTAATTTTTCCTCTAGACCACTTGTCCCTTTTAAAAGAAGAAGTCCAATCACTTTTTAGAAAAAATGGCTACTGAACCCATCCCCACAGGGGAACAGATCAGCAGGTTCTGTTTCAAGTACTTCTTTATTCCCAAGTGGACAGGTGACCTGCAGCTTGTACTGGACTTCCGTGACCTGAACAATTAATCAACTTCAAAAGTTTTGCATGACGCCACTCCAGGCTCTCATCCCCATGTTGCAAACAGGGCATTGGCTGTGCGCAGTAGACAAAGGATTTTTCACTTCATATCAAAATCAGGAAATGTCACAGTCATCACCTCTGCTTTACACTAGCAGGAGAACATTACCAATTTCAGGTTTTGCCTTTTGGTCAATCCTCAACACCCTGAAAATTTACTAAATGTTTCAGGGTTGTGGCTGCACCCCTTAACAGGGGATAACTTTATGTGTTCCCTTATTTAGACGACTGGTTACTAAAGCTCAATCCAGGGTAGTAGCCCAGTGCTATTTGTCTTGAATATTACAAATGTTTTAGAACTTAGGGATGATGGTGAATGTTCCAAAGTCAGTACTGATTTCCTGTCAACACCTCCATTTTTTGACACAGTGCTAGGCACAACAGTGCACAGTGTTTTTCTGTCTCCAGACAGAGCAGAGGACTTGACTATCTAAGTCCAGCTCGTTTATGAGAGTACATTTGTACCAACCTGGATAATTCCCTATCTCCAGGGTCTCAAGGCCACTGCTATTGTGATGGTTCCATTTGCCAGGTTATGTATGATAATTTCCAATGGGATGCTTTGAGTACAGTAGAATCAAGTAAAAGACGATCCAGAATATAGGATTCTAGTCACATTGTCTCTACCAGACCCTGAGATGGTAGATAGAGGCATGCAACTACTGCAAGGTGTCCTCTTTTTCTCCCTGACTCCTATTCAAAGTTCAAGTGACAGCTGCTTATGGGTCAGGCTTGGATGACCACTAGGTCATACCCAGACCCAGGGGTCATGAACTGAACTGGGCTCAGTTCTCCACATCAATATTTTGAAAATAAGAGCTGTCCTTCTTAGACTCCAACCCTTTGAAAAACAACTCTGTCTGGGTCCTTTGTTGATAAATATAATATCAGTGTAGTGTGCTACATCACCAGGCAAGGGGTCACTCAGTCTTATCCCTTTGCAGATAGGCACCAAAAGTATGGGAAAGGGCAATGTCTCATGGCCTTCAACTGTTGGCAGTGCTTCTACCTGGTATCTCACACGACCTTAGAGATAAACCCAGTCAGTTCCTGTCACAGGAACATGACTTGGAGTTGCTGACCTCCATAGTGCATGACCTTTTCAGGAAATGGGGTTGTCCAGAAGTAGATCTGTTTGCATTCCCACATAACACTAAACTGTTGCACCTCTGCTGCTCACTCCAGGATCAGGATTTTTTTGCAAGACATATTGTCTGTACCCCATACAGGGAGGTTCCTTTATGCATTCCCACTCTTTCCTCTGATTCAGAAGGCCTTGCTCAAATTAGAACCAGAGCATACCACCATTACACTTGTGGTCCCATTTTGGCCTCTAAATCTGGTTCCCAAGCTGACTACACCTAGCTATGGAGCCTCCTGTTCACTTCCCCCTTTGCAGGAATCTGCTGTCACAAGCAAGACTGTTCCCTGCCCATCTGGATCTCCGGTCCCTGCATCTGCATGTATGGATCCTAAAACATAAAATAATAACCCCCTGATGACTACTGTCTGGCTTACGACTGGTGTTCCCTTGTCCAGATACTCCTTTGCCATGTAGTGGGAATCATGTTAAAAGAACCCTCTCTTTTTTCATACTATGTCACTATTATAATGACAGCTAATTGGTGGGTTCCTGTTGACACTTCTAGATGCAGGATGCAAGCAGGCAGTATAGCGCAGTGGTTTAAGGCTCTGAGCTGCAAATCTGTAGACCTGGGTTTGAATCCCACAGCCCCTACTTGCATACTGTGTGACCCTGAGCAAGTCATTTAACTTCCCTGTGTTCCCAGGTTGCACCCGTAAGCAAGCTTTCAGCTTAGTGTGTCTTACCTGGTTAAACAATTTAAAAAAAAAAAAAAAGATATATCCCCATCCTTCCTGCAGGAAATCTGCACAGGTGTCTCCCGCTACTAAGCCAGTTTCACCTTGATTCTTGAAACATATAAAAAAAATGTGCTGTAGTGTAAGAGCATGTTTAAACCTGCTGAATCCAGCAACCCTAGGTCACCTTGTCTTCTGACCCATAAGATTTCAGAGCTTCCAGATCTGCTAGAAGAGTAGCTGCCTTGAAATTTCTCCAAAGGGAAAGGGTATCTGTAAAGCCTGGTTCTCATTTCTTATGTTGTCTTGCGTGCGCAGTACAGTACATATTGGGGTTACTTGAAGTAGAAGAGCAGGTTTTGGAGGCGTGGTCATGTTGTGGCCAGTGGTGCCACTGCTTTTTTGGGCTTGGCTGTGTGGCACGAATAAGAATGCATGCTGTCTATGACAGCAGTTGCAAAGCGTGCCACCAACTTGAATCATTTTAGCCACTGCAGTGAGGGATCTCCACCTCATTGCATGACGTGCCTTCCCTGGTGTAACATTTCAATGAGACATAGCGGCGGCTGTGCGTCCACCTCTCATAGTCCATAGAAAAGCTGACGTCAGGGATGTCCAATTCCCCTGTCAGCATCATCATGCCCCCTCCCCAGATCATTTGCCAATGGGGAGCCCAGTCCCTGTCGGCATCCTTTCCCGTGCCAGTTGTTTGCCGAGGGGGATGCCCAATCCCCCTTGGCATCATTCCCCGCTCCAAACACCCTTTTTTATTTGCCAATGGAGTGCCCAATCCCCGCCGGCTCCAGTCCCTCCCACCCCAAAACATGCAGGTGGCACTGTGGGAGCCCACCCCAGCATGCCAAATGTATCTGTCAAAGGAAAAAACCTTGCCATGATGTTTTTTTTTTTTAACCTGTAAATTAGAAAACAGTCCCTTGCTGTCTTCAGCCTGCTCCCCCAACCTGCGCCCACCCACTGTGTACCCCACCTACCCCGTCACTCCATACTTACCTACGGAGCTTGGCGCGATGATCTTCGGTGGACCAGGAACACGTCTGTACTCTTCAAAGCCGACCGCAAACTTGAAGAAATGCCGGTAAGCTGTATAATGGCATAACTAGAGTATTTTCAACTTTGGTGCATATCACTGGCATTTTTTGGAATTTTGGCACCACATTTTCAACATGGGATTATCGAGACCCCTCCTCATTAGTTCAGTCACTGTTACTGCGTTATTCAGTCCCAAAAGGTGATTTTGCGGTCACTGTATGGAATCACCTTTTGGGACTGATCAACAAAATGACAGAACCACTGTTCATGAGGTGGTCTCTCAATAAGCCTATGTTGCAAATTTGGTGAAAAAAATCAAAAACTGCCTGTTTTACAGGCGTGCATTGTGCAGTTTCCACGCACGCTCGTAACTTTGTGAATCTGTAATATTTTCACTCCAGATTTTTAACATTAGCATTTTTCCACACCTCCTTATGAATAGTACAGCTGTCATTTTTCACATCCTGGCCAAAATGTGTTTTCGCACTCGGTGCAGAATAGTGCAGTCGCTGTGGGAAATTAGTGTTCAGGACAGATTAAGAAAATCACAGTGACACTGTTCATGAGCAGAGGTCTTAAAATGCCTATGTTGAAAATTTGGTAATGAAAGTCCATTAAATGACTGTTCTATGAGCATGCGTTGCACAGTTTCCATGCACCCTCATAACTTCGCAAATTTGTAATATTTTCACTCCAGATTTTCAACACAGGCATTTTTTCACACCTCCTTATGAGCAGTATGGCTGTCATTTTTCACTTCCTAGCCAAATTGTGTTTTTGTACTTCCCGCGCACAATAGTGCGGTTGCTATGGGAAATCAGTGTTTTGGACAGATTAAGAAAATCACAGGGATTCTGTTCATGAGCAGAGGTCCTAAAATGCCTGTGTTGAAAATTAGGGGACAAACGTCCATAAAATGACTATGTTACAAGTGTACATTGTGTAATTTCCACACACATTCATAACTTTGATAATTTTTAATATTTTTACTCCAGATTTTCACCTTTGCCATTTTTTCACACCTCCTTATGAACAGTACAGCTGTCGTTTTCCACATCCTACCTGAAATGTGTTTTCACACATCCGGCATGCAGTGGCGCAGTTGCTGTAGGAAAACAATGTTCAGAACAGAGTAAGAAAACCACAGTAACACTGTTCATGAGCAGAGGTCCCAAAATGCCTATGTTGAAAATTTGGTGAAAAAATTCCATAAAATGACTTTGTTACAAGCATGCATTGTGCAGTGTCCATGCACAGTCGTAACTTTGAGAATTTGTAATATTTTCACTCCAGATTTTCAACATTGTCATTTTTGCACACCTTCTAATGAACAGTACAGCTGTCATTTGTCACATCCTGCCCGAAATGTAGTTTTGCACATTTGGCTCACAATCACACGGTCGCTGTGGGAAATCAACATTCAGGGCAGATTAAGATAATCATAGTGCTGCTGTTCATGAGCAGAGGTCCCAAAAATGGTTATGTTAAAAATTTGGTGACATAATTCCACTAAATGACTGCGTTACGAGCATGAGATGCGCAGTTTTCACACACGCTCGTAATTTTGAGAATGTTTAATATTTTCACTGCAGATTTTCAACATTGCCATCTCTTCACACCTCCTTATCAATGGTGCAGTTAACATTTTAATGTGGTGCAGAATGGTGCGGTCATTGTGGAAAATCAATGTCCGAGACAGATTAATAAAATCACAGGGACACTGTTCATGAGCAGAGGTTCCAAATGCTTTCATGAGGTGGGGTCACAAAAAGGCCATGTTTTAAAATTTGGAGTGCAAATACCAACAAATGTTCAGGGTGTTAGGGTTTTTAACTATTACGTCCCACCCTGTACAGACTAGCAGGCATCAGGAGTGTGTCTTTGGATTGTCTGCTGCAGTGCTCACGCCATTGGTCCTCCACCCTCACCCAGCAGCCACTGACAGGCATCAAGTTGTGCCTTGGACTCTTCAGCCCACACAGTTTAACCCATTTTCCTATGCTGCACATGTCTCAATGTACTTCCTTATGAAATTAGGTGAGCATAAGGCCCGACAACCCCAAGGCACAACACGATACTTGTCAGACTCTGAAGGGTAGGGTGAGGTGAAATGGCATGAGCGTTATGGTCAGCGGTGTCAAATGCACACCCAATGCCTGTCACTCTGCAGGGTGGGTGGGGTTGACGTTGTCTATACTTCACTGCTATTCTTACTATGTGTCTCTCTAACTCCTGCACTACCAATGCCAACACCAGCAAGACAACCTTCAGCACTGTCAAATGCTTGTCTGTCTATGATGTTTTGACTAATACATTGACTCAGTTTATGCATTTCACAGTGTTTTGTCCAGAGCATGATACCTATAGGTTGGCATTGCCACACACCCTTGCGGTACATACTGTAGTACATTACATTTTCTATGTCTATGATACTAAGGACTGCAGATATTCTACGCAGCCCTTCTATTTTAGCTTGCACCTGAG
Organism: Neoceratodus forsteri; assembly: GCA_016271365.2. Lineage (NCBI taxonomy): Eukaryota > Metazoa > Chordata > Ceratodontiformes > Ceratodontidae > Neoceratodus > Neoceratodus forsteri. Next base: position 1,116,130,421 of record CM028131.1, read on the forward strand.
ACTTTTGCAAATATGTAGCACGTAATGTGGTCAAGACAAATTGAGCGACTCAATTTGACCACCCGTGGCATAGCAAGTGAGAAAATGTATAGTGAGTGTTGTATTGAGCTACACCTGCTGCAGCAGGCTATGGGGCTGTGTTCGGCCAAGCACTTCTGAGCTGCCCATCTGGTGTAGTGGCTTCAGTCACTGACCCTGGAGCTGGTGGACCTGGGTTTGGGTCCAGCTATGGTGGAATTTTTTTTTCTTCTTTCCCCTGTGTCTGCCCCCCCCCCCAGAGTTACATAGATACATAGAAATGGTCTACAGATAAGGACCACTAGGCCCATCTAGTCTGCCCGGAAGCCCTATACTTGTATGCAGTCACTGACCCTAAGTGATTAATTGCTTTTCGTCACTCCCTCCCCACCCAATATTCCCTTGTGCCTGTTCCAGGTATGTTTAAACCCCTTCACTGTGCTTGCCCCCACCACCTCTTGTGGCAAACTGTTCCTAGCGTCCACCACCCTCTCTGTGTAGAAAAACTTCTTCACGTTACCTCTTAATCTACCCCCCCTCCAATTTCATATTGTGTCCCCTTGTTCTGATATCTTTTCTACATTGGAAAAGATCCCCCTCCTGCACCTTGTTTATGCCCTTGAGGTACTTGAAAGCTTCTATCATGTCCCCCCTTTCTCTCCTCTCCTCCAGTGAGTACATATTGAGGTCTCATAGTCTATCCTTATATGTTTTGTGATGCAAGCTATGCACTATCTTTGTCACTCTTCTCTGGATAGCCTCCACCTTGTCTATGTCCTTACACATGTGTGGTCTCCAGTACTGCACGTAGTTCTCCAGGCGAGGCCATACCAGTAACAACAATTTGAGGGGGCACCTGGAGTTGCTAATATTAAAATTGGGGGGATGTGGGGGGTGGCAAAGCCCCACTCATAAACATGTTTATTTTATTGCTGCCATTGAGAGAGTAAGCAACCATCACTGTTTGCAGTGGTTGCTGTAATTATGGTCACCCTTTTCACATCAGGCAATGTTTGCTTCATTTTTCTTGGTTGGCGCTCTTACTGAGTCACCCTTATCACATAAAATCTCTCTCTCTCTCCATATATATATATATATATATATATATATATATATATATATATGCCTTCCCTGTCCCAGGGACTGGTTAGCTGTCTTACATTTTAGTTACCAGATATGTTGATATGCTGCTTTTTTTCTCTGGCAGGTTTACAAGGTATTTTGTCCTGACTGCCATTAGACTAGGCCATTCTTCTGAGGTACCATGTGTACTGCTTGGGAATTGTTCCAAGTGTGTGGCCCAGTGGAAGCGATATCCCTGATGAAGATAGAATAGCTACTCACCATAACAGCAGATGTTTGAAAGAATCTTCTCCATTGGACCACAGTGTACACACCCTCCACCCCCCCTTACTGAGGTGTGAGTCAGCTGGTTTTCACCTACTACTTGGTTTGGAGGTGTCCATGAGTGCCTTATATATACTTTTTTCCAGTTTCATGCCTCTCCTTTTGTGCCCGGTATTGGTTTGGTCCTCTGGTTCCTCACGGCACATGGCCCTCTGAGCTTATCTCCGGTAGGGAACAAGGGAGCAATGGAGCTGCCCACTATTATATAGGTGCCGATGTAGCCCCCAGCTAGCAAAAGTTTCTGACTGGTCCAAACACCAGTGACTTACAGTTCCAAAGGTGTGGCCCAATGCAGGAGATTATCTCAAAGATCTACTGGTATGGTGAGTAACTGTTCTGTCTCTTTCCCTCACTCTGGGCTTGAGGGTTTCATGATATACTCAGTACTCCCCTACCCATTGCCATATAAATCGTTCTGAAAATTTCAAATATTGTGTTTTGTGAAAAATCTAATCAGTTATCACTTTGCCATGCAATCTAGTAAGTTTATTTATCTAAAAGTAAGTTAGTGCGTATTGTAACTGTGCACGCAGTTTTAACACTCAAGTCCCTACTTTATAACTGCATTGTTCACTTATTATAAAGCATCAGCCTGAATAATCCTTAAATCGTCAAAATTCCTACATGATATGTATGCTGTTTAGTACAAATATAATACAACATTATACACAACAAAATGTTAACATTAAACCTAGATCTTTTTCAAGTTTGATGTGTTAAGGTCTTTTTGAATCTGAACGGCATTAAAATGTAATTTCTCCATCTGTGTATATTGTAAAAAAATGTAATTTCTCCATCTGTGTTTATTGTAAAGAAAAGTGATTTTTTAAGCATAAGGGATAATAGACTTCATTGCTACATACAGTAAGTGCCTGACATCATGCCTCTCCCTTTAGTCACCATGGATAAAAGAGTAGCATTTCACACAATGCTGAATTTTAAACAGCTCAAAAATAAAGGAATACAAGAGATTAAACTAGGGTTACCACCTTTTAAGAAGCCCAAAGTGAGACATTTCTTACTGAAACATGATTTTTCAAAGGATAGTATGTAACCTCAACCAATGCAACAGACTTGTTTTCTCTATACAATCAGAATTAAGGCTGAGTACTGTAATTTCTTAGTTGCTTCTATTGTTTCTTGTCATTTTAAGGTATTTTAGTTAAGGTATTGTAGTTTTTTGCAACATTTAGTGGAAAGTCAGAAAATATTTTCTCTACTATAAAATCAGTACATGTAGTATTTTTCATGTTTTTTTGCAGGACACAGTTGCCCAGATCAAGACCGTCCTGCAAAAATCAGGACAGGTGGTAACCTTAGGTTAAACAGTTTATGTTGATTTAATGAACTTGCCAACCTTTTTTTTAAGATGGATATGTAATGAGTTGTCTAAGGGTATTAAAAGGATAATGTTCTGAGTTAGCAATGTTATTGTAGCTGTCTGACTGAAAAGAAACCTGCTGAATGTTCATTTATTTGCTGACCTAAACATAAAGACCAAAACTAATTGTCTTCCAAGGCATTTCTGTAATCACGGATTATATGGAGGAGGGATGGCAAGAAGGCTTAACTTTGGGGAGAGAGAGCCCTGGCTAATTAATTGTTACATCTGCAGGTCCCAAGTTCCTCCTTAACCTTTTAACTTACTGCATTTATATCACTGCACCATTGGGTTTTCTTTAGTGCTGTTTATTCACCTGCATCCCAAAACACTTTACAATTCCATATCATATAAAACTAAAAAGTCACAGTACTGAGCAAAAGAAGAGCAAAACTGCATTCTGTCAAGATGCTTTATTCAGTTTATTCCAGTAATTTATGCAGTTTATTTGGTCTTACATGTGGCAACACTAAATTCACTGGCCTGCATAACAAAGAAGTCAAAGTCAGTCATTTTTATTTCTAAAAATCATGTTTCGCAATATCAAAGCACTTGTATATAACCACAGATATACTAAAATTGAAATAAAACAGTAATCAATTAAAATCAGTAAGTTCCGAGTTAAAACACATCTAAGAAGGCTGACTTAAATAAGTACATTTTTAAAGCAGCCTTGAAGGTCTCGTTGGACAGACACTCTCTAATTTGATGAGGTAGAGAGTTCCACAGGGTCAGGGCCATATATGCAAAAGATCTCACCTCAAGGTCTTGAAACAGACCCTGGGAACCTCTAGCAGTCCCTCGTCAGTAGATTGGAGTGGGCAGAGGGGGTAGTAGGGATGCAGGAGGTCTTGCAAATAACATGATCCCTGTCAGTGTAGGGCCATATAGGTCAGCACACTGACCTTGAAGGTTATCCTCCACCGCACTGGAAGCCAGTGCAGTTTGCGGAGCACAGGCGTGACATGGCTAGATTGAGATAAGCCCATCAACAGCCTGGCTGCAGTGTTCTACGCCAGCTGCAGGCAGTGGCTGTCCACCCCTAGAAGCCCTAGGTAGAGAGCATTGCAGTAGTTAAGAAGGGAGGTCACAAAGACATGGACTAAGGTAGGAAGGTCATAGGGTGGAATGATATGTTTTATCTGGGCGATATTCCTCAGATGATAAAATGAGGCCTTGACAATAGCTGACACCTGTGATTTAAGCATCAGCTCACCATCAAAAATAATGCCCAGATTCTGCACTCATTTGGAGGACCTCAGCTGCCTTCCCCTCGAACAGGCTCAAAGGGCTGAGCAGACAAGAGCCCCTCTACCCGATGACCAGGGTCCATAACCAACACCTCACTTTTATCCGGATTCAACCTCAGCCAGCTGGCACTCATCCAGTCCTGCATCTCAGTGAGGCAGCTGTTAAAGACAATGCAGCATCACCCTACTTGGGCACAAAGGACATGTATAGCTGAGTATGATCTACATAGCAGTGAAAACTCAGCCCATACTGCCTTATGATGTCTCCCAATGGCAGCATATACACCACAAACAACATGGGGGACAATGCGGAACCCTGCTTCAGCCCACAGGTCAGGGGAAATGGGGCCAAGGAAAAAAACCCTGACACCACTCTCTGAGTCCAGCTAGTGAGAAGAGAATGTAACCATCTGAGGACCATACCAGACAGCCCACAGATCAACCACAGGTGCTCCAGCAGCACCCTGTGGTCCACGGTTTCAAATGCTGCAGAGAGATCAAGGAGAACAAAGATCAAATGGCTCTTCTGATCTCTCACAGTCAGGAGGTCATTAAGTACACGAACAAGTGCCATCTCAGTACTATGCATCTTCCTAAATCCAGACTGGAGAGGATCACAGACCTCGTGGGTGGTAAGATGGTTCTTGAGCTGCAATGTGACTATCTTCTCAATAACCTTACCCACAAATGGCAGGTTAGAGACAGGTCTGTAGCCTGTGATACAGTCTGGGTTGAGGGAGGATCTCTTTAAAAGGGGGGTCATGATCGCCTCTTTCAAGGGGTCAGGGAACTCCCTTTTCTCCAATGAACTCCAGACTATCACTGTAAGGACCGGTCTGATGACATCCACACACTCCACAAGGAGGTGGGTTGGACCAGGATCCAAACTACAGCAAGTCAGTCACATACCCTGGACAGTCTTCATGATATCAATAATCACCAGCCGGTCAAAGTTGGACCAGACAAACTGGACACTAGCTACCTCCCACCGTCCACCGCATCGCTCATTGGAGCATACAGCGTGGATCTCTGACCTGATGGTGGCAACCTTATCTGCAAAGAATTGAGAAAACTGCTCACACTTAAGCTGTGAAAAGGCTCTCCAATTCTGAAGGCAGGTTGGATTGCACAACCTGTTGACAGTACAGAAGAGCTGGGCCAGTCGATTTCTTGAAGCAGCAATCTCCCTGAACAGGAACTCTGCCTTCTTACGGGAGACAGCTAATTAATTGTCCCTATAGTGGGCCATCAATCTAAGTTTGTCAACCTCCATGCCAGATTTCTGCTAGCAATGTTTCAGCCTTTGCCCAACTCGCTTCAAATCCTTCAAGGTCCCATCAAACCAAGAGGACCGAGGATGAAGAGTGAGTGGACAAACATGGACAGGAGCAACGGATTCTAGGGCCCCTAATACTACACTATTATAGTGCAGCAGCAGATCACCTGTCTCCATGCATCTTGTTGGTCTCCCTGATAGGTCCAGCACTGCCATTAGACCAGTGGGGGACACACCCCTTAATGGGCGGTACCTCCACAGGGGCAGGTCTATTGGGGGAGCCATGAAACAAAACCCTATAGTGTGATGGTCAGACCAACCTACTGGTTCTATCACCAAATCAGAGATCTCCATCCCCAGGAGGAAAACCAGGTCAAGAGAGTGACCACACTTATGGGTGGCAGTGGTAACAACCTGTGTGAAGCCCAACAAAGTCATCAGTTGGAGGAAGTCTTCACCAAATTGCGAGAGTTTATCGTGAACTCAGGTAAGAAACCTCTACTAAATATAAAGCTTTTTAAATGTGACTAGTATTTTCATAGATTACAAAAGTGTTTTAATTTAATTTTTTTGATAGCTGGATAAGTGCTCTGGACTAAAATTTACTAGTTTTCAGGCATGTCCCAAGTCATTAAGCAAGCACATTACATAAATAATGGAGTAATAATATTAAAGCAGCAGTGCAATGAAAACAAATTTTTTTCCAAAGAGCTAATTTTAGCTACAGTTAATAAAAATATTAGCATGCATGTCATATCTACATTTCTTAGTACTTCCTATGCTGTGCACCATGATTTTTTTTTCTTCTTGATCTTAACACTTACCACATCTGCAATGGTACTAATAGGCCATATGTGGTGACCATCTTTATTCCTTGAGAAAAAAAAATAAAACACTCATAGAATGCTCAGAATTTAGGTGGAACTAGAAAACATTACCACCAGACACAAACTGGAAGATTACTGAAATCTTTTATAGAGAAGAAAGGTAGGGTCATATTTTTTTTTTCTGCCCAGTTGTGTTGCACTTCTGCGGTAAGACTACAATACAAAGGGGAAATGAGGCTACAAGCATTTTAAAAAAAAAGTATGTTAATGAACACAATTTTTCATAACTTTTATTACATGAATTGAAACATTGATGAGCAAATTGTCAATTCTGGTACTTTCCTAAACCATTCTTCAACAAGGTGTAACTGTTTTTTGCCCATAACTGTCGAAGCAGGTGATTCTGGAATTAGTCATTAATTGGGTGATGTTAGGTCATTGAGACGTCTCTTGGCAACAATGCCTCAGATAAGGGTGGGGGATCAGTGAATAATTAATACAAGGAGCACCTTGCATCAAAACTTGCAAATTTCCCAATTCTCAGATGCCAGCTGTAGCAAATCTGGGACCCTGTGTGCCTGACCAGTTGTGCACCAGGCCTGTGTTGAGAACAGGGGTGTGCCAGGCCATTAGGGAGTTTGTGGCGGATGCAAGCTGCACTATCCCTGTCTTCAGGATTTTGGAAGCTGGCTGGACCTGCCAGGGCTTAGACCAGTCAAAAGCTGGTCTAACGGCCCATGCACCACTCCTGCAGACTGCTGGGATGAAGCATAGGCTTTCCTGGCACTTGGACTAGTGGGCATCCATGAGAAGTACAAAGGCAGTGGACCATAGATGTGCAGCTGGGCACAGACCACATCATAATGTACAATTGCACCCTTTTCCCTGCTGTGTGCACTGACTGCCACATGTCCAGACTGTGCAGTGGATGGCATACTACCTTGAGTCCAGTCAAGTCAGGCATCCACTGGGGCAGGGTACAACACAGTGGCAGACCCCCCCAGGGTTGCAAGACATCCCCTAGCTGTGCCCCTCACTTGTCCATAGTTCTACAGTCTCACAGCAGCAGCTGCCCATGACCACACACATCTCTTCCAGGCTGTGTGTGGGTGTTGATGTGCGATATGGCCGCCACTACCCATTCAGTCACTTCACTACCAGTCTAGCATTGCTTGTAATAGTGCTTTGGGTTACACTGTGTATGAAGGCGCTATATAAATGCTGATTCTTCTTCTTCTTCTTCTTAAGCCACCTGATTTTTAAAACAATCAACAAGAGGAGTCACGTGATTCAGTCCTCAGAGTAGCTGCCTCTGACTTATGCTCCCCCTCCAATCTACCTAAATTACTTAAATTTACTGGCTACAACTGTGCTTTTTCATCCACTGAACTTGGTAACTTACCAGAGATCTACGCAATGTAATTCCAATCCACTTCTGCCTCCAGAAATCCCTGAAGCAGTGCCGGAATGGATGCCGACATGCGCCAGGTGCCCTCCCCATCATATGCCACCTACTACTCTGGATAAAAGTACAAAGTGCTCCAAAGGCCAGAGTGCAACTACTGGTAAGAGCTCTACTGCTAGCTCTCCAACTACTAGTCTGGCTTCTGCCCTATTGTCTGAGGAACACTTTTTGGCAGAATTTGCACCTTTTAAATCTGTTTTACAAGAGCTTGTGGCCAAATTGAAGTCCATGTGATCAGACCTCACCGAAGCTACCAAAGCCATTACAGACATGATCACCCAATCTTCTTCCCTTGAAAAATGGAGGGATAGGATGGAACCTGACATTACTTCTCTCCATCAGTGCTTTGCCAAAATAGAAGCTAAACTGGAGGACTTGGAAGGCTGAAGCAGAAGGAACAACATAGTAGTCTTCGGCCTTCCTGAGGAGGCAGAGGGTTCCACTCCAGTGCTTTTTGCTCAGAAATTGCTGACAAAAGTATAGGGGCCTTCTCCTAACAACCTGATTTATGTAGCTGAGCAAGCCCACAGAGTGCTGCATCCAAAACCTCCGGTGGGCTCCCCTCCCCAACCCATCATCATGTGGCTGTTAAATTATTTGGATAACCAATATATACTCACAAAGGTATGAGAGCTTCGGCAGGTGTCATGGGAAGACTCCAATCTGCAGTTTTCACAAGATCTGCCTTCTATTACTCGACAAAAAAGGGCTGCATATCACCCACTTGTTACTAAATTGATAGCTGCAGGAATTACATTTTGTGTCCTGTACCCACTCAGGCTGTCAGTATCACATCAAGGTTCCTGGGTCTTTTTTGATTCGGCCCAACAAGCTACTCCTGAATTAAAGGGATTATTCCCAGAGCTTTTTAAAGAGCATTAAGGACTGTTTACTACTGGGACTTGCTCTTGTTATCTACAGCATCTCATATCATGATATGAACATAATTTTTACTTTTATTTTCAGCATAGCCTGCCCTTCCTATTCTCCTAGGTCTTTGGGAGGATTTATGTAGAGTCTCCACTTGCTGATGCTGCTTTCTATGAATGTTGGTCTGCAGTGTTGAAGTGGCCCCTGTGAGGTGGTGGTATGGGGTCCCAAGCTACTCACCTGTTTTAAGCTGTTATCAATGGTGGGTGAGGCTATCTTCCGATTATTTGCACTGGCTGGTGCACAAAACTGGACTGACTTCAAGTTGCTGCAGGGTTACACTGATGAAATCTAGTACCTCACTTTGGGATTTTGCCCTAGTGTGTATTTACTTTTGGCACCATGCTTGATGGGGGGATTCACAGCTGACGAGAGGGAGGAGGGGTTGGGTGTGACTGTACTGACTGGTGCGCACTTTGGGACTTTTACCAGTGCAAGCCAGGGATTACTTGCGCTATTTTGTTTCCCCAATCAAAGCCTGCTATGTGGCCTTTGGCTGTCTTGCTGGGATTTCTGCACAGCCCTCCCAGACCCTCCCTACTAAGTGCACTCCTGGACTGGTCAGATAACAGCCCTCTTAACCTCCTCTTTTGTCATTGCTGGCACTTGCACCTCGGACTTTACAATCCATTTTTGGGCTGGATGTTCATCTCAACAGTTGGCTTCCGGACCTAGAACTCTGGATGGTAATGGTTTATGGGCTGAACTTTATGTTATTATGACATCCTGAATTTAGGAGCCATACTGCCAGCTAGCCACCTAATTTTGGTTGTTACTCTGTTTATCTGTCATAACCAAAGACTAAACCCTGGCTGCCTCATTAAGATTTGTACTGTTCTGTTATTTGGGATGGATGATCTGGCAGATTTATTATTTTCTTATGACCCTTTCCTGGCAGTCACTAATGTGACCAAAACTTTTTATTTTTGTATGGTAATTTCAGGTTCCTTTTCAGTTTACGACTGTAGTAGAAGTCTTGATCTGGGGTGGATGTTTAACCTCAAGGTTGTTTTTCTACTTCTGTTTTTTGTTCTAACTAACCCAGGACTCAAAGATCTACCCATTATCAAGATTAATGTTACTGTAATAGTTATATTGTTCATTATTGGGGGTGGATTGGAGTGGGAGCAGGGTGGTGGGTGGTTAGGTGCTACTGTTGGGGATTGTTTGTATGAGCTGGATTGAGGGTGGGATACCCCTTTCCTATTGGCTGTGGGGTAGTAGTCTTTTTTATTTTCTGGCAGATTATCCAGAATAGGATATGGGGTTGGGGGATTTGGTGGTTTCTTTATGTTTTATGTAATGGAGTTGTTTTTTCTTATCTATGTATTGCAGGAAGGAGGGTCTCGAAGGAGGGGCTGGAGAAGGAGGGGGCTGGGGCATGTGTAGGGGAGAGGGAATGTGGAGCCACCTGTTGGGATGGGCTTTCTTTTGATACTGTGTATATTTCTTGTATTACTTTGAGATCTACAGTTTTCCTTGAGAATGATTAACAATCTGAAATATGTAGCATGGAATGTTAAAGGGGCCAGATCCCCATCTAAATGCTACCATATCCTTAAACATCTGTCTCAATTACAAAGTCATATTGCCTTTCTGCAGGAAACCCACCTTCTGTCTTCGGAGGGTAATTTGTTTCATAGCAAATGGTGGGGCAGGTTTTTGCAGCAGGTTTTAATACATCTAGTAGGGGTGTAGCCATTCTAGTTAATAAAATGTTTCTTTTCAATGTCAACAATGTCTCCTGGATCCCCAGGGCAGATCTGTTTTTGTTCAGGGTGTTTTGGAGCGGTCCGAGGTTATTCTAGGCAGTGTATATGGCCCTAACACATCGGATCCCTCTCTTTTATGATGCTGATGGGTCTTTAATCACCTTTTCTTCCTGTTCCCCTTATTATCAGGGAGACTGGAATGTAACCCTGACATCCAATCTGGATATATCCCTCACAGTGGTTGTCTTCCGTCCATCGCTCCATCCAGGACATGATGGAATCTTTAGGTTTATATGATCCCTGGTGGATATTTCATCTGCAGGACAAGGTGTACACATTCTGTTCTCCAGTACACAGGTCATACTTCAGACTTGACTTTATTTTGATAAGTAAGCCTGTCTTAAGTGGAGTGCTGGATAGTGAAGTGACGGCCAAGGTTATCTTGGACTATTCTCCAGTATGGGTGTGGCTTTCATTAGTCCCTAATCTACAGAGAGATATATCTTGGCAACTTACTAACCAACTCCTGAATAATAACTTTGTGGTGGAGCACATAAAAGAGCAAATTGCATGGCTTTCCCAACACAATTTGGGTACTGTGGAAAAGAGGGATCTAGAATGGGCAGCCCTTATATGTTTCTTAAAGTGGGGTTTATCAGGTTTTTCTCCAAACGTAAACATCAGCACATTCAGACAGCCACAGATCTCTTGAGGTGCACTACTGATATCGAACATCTCCTATCTCCCCAGACTCGGAAGTCTCTGTTACAAGAACTATCGGTCCTCAGAGATCGGTATGCATGATGAGAGAGAGAGAGAGAGAGAGAGAAGGCTGAGAACGCCATTCTCAAGACGCAGTCCAAATATATTGATCAGGGGAAGAAGGTGAGTCACCTGCTTGTGCTGCATCTCCAGAAGAAGGAATCCTCTAGAATAATTTCAGCAATTAGGCCCCCTAATGGCCCACTGAAACCCAGGCCTAGGGAGATTGCCCGAGAGTTTGCACCATTTTATAAAAACCTATATGGTCCTAATCCTTCCCCTCCATCGAAGCCTCTTATTATAGAATATCTTAATAGTATTCCTTTACCAAAATTGTCAAACACTCAGCAGGTGATTTTGTCCCGCACAATATGAGATGAGGAAATCTGGATACCCATCTCATCCCTGTCTCCAGATAAAGCTCCCGGACAGGATGATTTCTGGGCTAATTTCTATAAAACTTTTTCTACCTAGCTGGTTCCTCTTCTTCACAGAGTCTACTTGTATATTTTTGACTCTGGTATTTCTGTTTCCACCATCCTGGAGATGTTGATTATCCTTTTGCTCAAGCCTGGTAGACCCTCTGATTTTGTGTCTAATTATAGACCCATTTCATTAACAAATTATGACATCAAGATTTTAACCAAAATCATTGCTTGCAGGGTTGACCAGGTTTGGACTGGACTCATCAGTAGAGAACAGGTTGGATTTGTTGCCTCCAGGATGTCTGTGGATCGTCTCCAGAAGCTAGCTCATATCTTCTCCGCATCAAGGGATTCTATCACTTCCATGGCATTTGGTTTCCCTGGATGCTGAAAAAGCTTTTGATAGAGTCACATGTGAGTTTTTTTTCTGACACTTGAGAAATGTGACTTTCTAAAGACTTTTCTCAGGTGGATTCGTGTTTATATTCCTCCCTGACTGCCAAGATTTATTGTAATGGGGTGTTTTCTGTTTCATTTGGTTTATTTTCTGGAACTTGGCAGGGTTGTCCCTTGTCTCCAGTTTGTATTTAGAACCTCTTATTTTGAAATTAAAATCCTGCTCTGCGTTAACAGGTATTTCCGTGGGCCCCTATAAACTGAGTTTGTCGGTGTATGCAGATGATATTTTACTTCCCATCACCCACTCCAAAACCTCCTTGCTGGCTGCATTGCGCATTGTAGAGGAATATGGTCGACTATCCAGCAACACATTGAATCTCAATAAGATGGAAGTTATGCCTCTTACATCAACTGTGCCTAAAGACACTATTATTTCAATGGTCGAGACTTGGTCCCCTCGGTGCATTAAATATCTGGGTCTGTATCTGTCTAAAGACTCCTCTGCAATGCACAAACTCAACTTAGATGATCTGGGGGGTAAACTGCAGCAGGATCTCCAACAATGACAAGCTCTTCATTTGTCTTTGTGGTGATGAGGTTCTATTATTAAGATGAATGTTCTTCCCCACCTTTTTTATCCAATTAATATGTTAAATCTCTGCTTCCCCCGACCTGGTTTCAGCATATTCATTGCATGATTATGGAATTTATTTGGGATAAGAAAGCTCCATGCCGAGCTTATAGGAAACTCTCAGCTCCTAAGACTCTGGGTGGTCTCAAACTGCCTAATGTTTAGCTCTATTATTTTGCTAGCCATTTAAACAAGATGTTTCAGTGGCTCTTTCCCGTGCACCTAGGCCTCTCCTCTTCTTATACACCCATATGGTTGGATCTGGAACTGGCTATTCTAAATAATTTGGACACTCCGTGTCGTCCTTGTTTTTCACTCCCGTGAAATCTTTTCCCTTGGATCTGCATGCTACTATTATGGGAACCTCACTCTGAGTGTATTCTCAATTTTGGGCCTTGTTAAAACACCACATATCCAAGGATGTCTTCCAATCCATATTATATAATTGCAACTTTCGGATAGGGGCGCATCCTTACTATGGCTTGATTTCCTCAATTGGCTAATGTTCGAGTATGTGATTTATTGTTAGGAGAAAACTTCATGTCAACTACAGCTTTAATGAATCTTCTCCAACTACGGGGTCAATATGCCTTTAAAGTCTTCTAGTCATGACATGCGTTATATTACTGGTTTGGGCCAGGCAGCTGGATCACGGATTTTTCAGAGTTCTTATCTCAAATTACTGATTTGGTCCTCAAGCTGCATGCAGTGTCTGCTTTATATTCTTTACTCTTTGCCAGGATCTTCCCAGATTTAGACGGTTCTTCCCCCTCATGGGACACTGTATTCTCCTTATCCGCTTCACAATAGCAAACTATTTGGTCTGACATTTATCACTATGTTTCCCAAGATAGATTGAGGCTCACCGAACTTAATATTTTGAATACTCTTTATTACATTCCCAAAAGCTAGGCCAGATAGGTAGGCTATCCTCTTCTGCCTGCACTAGATGTGGACAGTATGAAGGTTCTACTCTACACATTTTGTGGCAGTGCTCTAAAGTAGCTCCTGTATGGCATCTCATTGAAACCCTAAAGTGGACCCATTATTGGGGTTACAGGGGTTATTTTGGCCCGAGATATGCATTTTGGGGGACTATAGTTCTGTTTCGATCAGAAAATGGAAATTTTATATGGCTTTAATTTCTCTGTCTGTTAAAACAGTGGTCCTATGGCACTGGCTTGACCAGGCTTCTATCTCGTATCAGGAATGGCTCTAGGAACTGCTATTCAGTCTTAGAGTGGAACGCATGATAGCAAATTTAAGACATAGGCTCCCTCTTTTTGATAAAAGATGGGGCAAGTTCTACACCCTTTATACACTTTAGGTTCTCTCCTTTTTATAGCAGGGTGTGACTATATAGTTGGCTGCATGGCACTTGTTAGCTGGCTCCTATGTTGTTTATAAGACAGTGAACTCTTTTGATTGGTTACTACGTTGGTATGGTTTTGTGGTGACTCCTCCAGGGAAGATGGGCTGGGTTAGGGAGGGAGAGGGTTGTAGGGAGGGAGTATATTTAGGTTGCACTGTTTATTGTGCTATTTTGTCTGTTGGTTGAATTTTCAATAAAGTTTATCTAATTTAAAAAAATCAACAATATCTAGCAGCATCAACAGAAAAATTCTGGATTTGAAATATAGTGCACAGTATAACCAATTATAGCAAGATATAGCTACATGTAGCCAAATATATCTTTGGTAACAGATAATACAAAATGGTGCACACTAATCCAAGAAAGGTCCAGAATAGACCATTACTACTGATGCTATTACTTCGTATAATATTAGTGAACTTAAATGTAGTAAAACCACTTTTAAAAACTGTATCAAAAGGCAAAGGTAAAATAAATGGAATAAAAGACAGAATCAAATATAATAAACTAACTCACAGAGAGGAATATATACTGTAGGTATTAAATAAGAAGAAAACACTGGGGTTATCTCTGTGAGACCATACAAACAACATAGAAAGCTCCAAAAGCTTTTTCCCATACAACTTGGTATCTGACATCAGAGCAACTAATAGCTAACCGTCAGAAAGCTCCCACTAATCTATCCAATACAAACATGTCATGTGATATATTTAGCATGAGAATTTAAACACAACCATTACAAACAATAAAATTAAAAAATTAAAAAAGAAACTAAATGATTAAAAAAAAATAATCACAGTGATCACTGTAATCACAGCTAGAAAAAATACCTTACCCACAATTATAAATCCTGAGGATAATTCTGGAATTAATTTTGTACTCATATGCAAAGTCAGTAGACTTGGCACTGAGCTATTATGTTCGTATAACAAAAATATAGCTCAATCAGTCTGTTCATGAGCTGACTGAATGCAATTAAATATGGTCCAAATAAACCCCAATGTTTTGTTAGTCCTGGCAATGCTTGCTTCTCTTTGTGATTAAATCAATAAAAATGACCATGACAGCAGCTGATAGTACAGAAGCTCCATGGCTCTTCATCTCCTCGGATTTCAGCTCCTGGCATTTCTCCACTACTCAACTCCTCCAGCACAGATCTGATAAGTTATCCTTCCCTATTCTGATACTCCATCACTCTGACTCCTGCCAGCTCTAATTCTTGCTACACAACCATTATTCTCAGTCCAAGAGTTGATGTAAGCCTTCCCACCTATGCCAGCAACAGCACTGATCTGGCCTACAGCACTCCACTCCCAAGAGGGGAAAACAACACAATCAACCTCTGGGGGAAAACAAAGCTTCCTTCAAGGAGGTACCACAAGCATTCACAAAGAAAAATGAGTCCACAAAATAGGTTGACATAGATGGCAATGGCATACTGTACAAAGATAAAAATGGCACCTACAGTATAATTTTAAAAGCAGCAATGCTTTCTCACCAGTCATCATAGCATTGCTTTCTCAGCTGCCATCTAATCTCAACCTACCATGCATTCAACTATAATTCAGAATCAGCCTTCATTCCTTTACCAAATCTTTGGTGTATTGCATCCAATGGAAGTCATCTGAGACATTCTCTTATGGCTGCCATCTTTTCCTCATCTGAGCACTGAAGGCCTTGCACCATTAAGGTGAATTGTTCAATCCACCTTCTTCACCATGAGGGACTGGTTGAATCCCTGAGAACAACTGGAGTCTGCAATACCCCTTGTACCCACATGGTATCTGATTCAATTTGTCCATGAGTTTATTCACTACATCCAGGATTTTTCAGATGCTCATTTTGTTCAGATCACCTGTAGGTAGAACTATACCTCAGTTAAGTCCATTTCAGTTTTTCCTTCATGAGCCAGACACTGCTTGAGTTTCTCCCACCACCTTGTAGGTGGTAAATAAGCAGACCAGGTGCTAGGAAAATTCCCCTTGCTAAAAAGTTTTTATGTTTCATCTGTCCCTTTAGATGTGAACCTGTTAGGCAGGTTCAATGACTAAATGACTGTCAGTTTCAACAGTTTCACTGATTGTCTTGGTAGTTACATCATAGGTCAGCTTGTGCACTTTGATCTTTCCTATCCAATCTACTGTATATTTTGCTCCAGTATATTATTCACTTGGGTAATACTAGAACTCTTTACAATCAATATATGTTGCCAGAAGTATATTTTATGTGTCTACTCCACTACTCAGGTTATATAACATACCTATGTATTTGTTAAAATGTGTTGTAATTATTAAGTTTTTGGCTGTGGTCGTCCCTAAAAAGGGGATTAGTTACACTGAAGGAAAGAAAGAAAGAAAGAAAGAAAGAAAGACAGGAAGGAAGGAAGGAAGGAAGGAAGGAAGGAAGGAAGGAAGGAAGGAAGGAAGGAAGGAAGGAAGGAAGGAAGGAAGGAAGGAAATCTCTCTGAAGGTTATATGAGCACTGCAAAAGTAAAAACAATGGTGACAAAAACATACCTCATGAAGATCACTTGGTAAACCTGAGATCACAATGACCAGCCTCCACTTTTGTACCCATCACCCACTGCCACTATTTTTACACTACTTACCCTGGTAAGGGTGGTATGGAAACTGGGTTATCCCTCCCTCCTAGAAGTATTGGGGGTTTATATCCAAAAACATATCTGAAAGGTATGACACTATCAGACCAAATGAAGCTCTTCTGGATGTACAAGGGACAAAGGAACAAGGGGCATAAAATACATTTGGAAAAAGGCAGATTCTAGGGAAATATCAGGAATAACTACTTCACGGAATGAGTAGTGAATACATGGAATAGACAGCTTTTGTAGGTGTTGTTGTTTCTACCCTAAACTCAAACTACTGTATATCAGTACCTTGGAGAAAAAGGTTGATTGGGTTTTTCCACTTAGTTGGTGTGGGAATGAACTTGACACCTGGTCCTCTTTCTTTTTCTAAATGTGTATATAATGTATGTATGTATGTACGTATGTATGCATGCATGTATGTCAGGCACTAACTCACTGCAGTGTATTGCTGTTCCTGTAAATTAAATGGCATTGTAGCTCCCCATTCTATGGTAGTCTGGCAACTTGCACTTTGTCACCACAGTAGAAGCTTGAGTGTCAACTAAACTGAAGATCATAGTCTGAGTGCTACCTGCTGAGCTGATCATCTTAGCTGCAGTAGAAGCAAATTTCAGAATCTCCGGTTGATAAGTAGGGGACTGTTTATTAGAATTATTTCCCCCCCTCCCACAAATGTAGTGGAAAATTAAAAAGAGAAAAAGAGAGAAATCTAACAGAGCTTACACAGTTGAGACAGCTGACCACATGTGTTGTGTGGCTCAGCGGTGTCACTCTCTCTTCCGTGGTAATAAATCATGGGCTTGTGTGTCACACTGCAGATTTGACTCACCTCTTACCTACTACTGACAGCTAAGTACAGAACTAATGTAGTGCTGCCCTGCTGGGAGTTTCACCCTTCAGGTCAGATGGAAGCTTTTATTTTTCAGTCCATCTCTGGTAGTTGCCACTATTCAGAAAGAGTTGAGGATGCCCCCAGTACCATGGCAAATATTTTCCCTCTCAGTAAATAGGTTATGTTCTAGTAATATCAGCACATTTATGACCAGCAAACAAATGGGTCCACACATCTCAGCTGATTGATAGGAAATGAAAATGCTTACCCTTCTTAGAAAACCCTGCATGCTTAATGTTGGCAACAACCATTTTTCTTGTTTTTGCAGCTTACATCAATTTTTGCATTTCAGCTGTTACATCCTTAGAATGACGTACTCAAATGGCATAGAAAATGCCATTCTCAAACCTGTTTCCATTGAGCTGCATGCAGTTGCAGAGGCAGCAATGTCGCAAAGGTTGTGGTGCAAGTGATACAAGTCATAAATTAGCAAGGGGATATTCAAGTTTTCTAACTGCAGTTGTATTGCTAATTTTGCACACCTATCTTGCATTTGCAAACCACAGAATAAAACTGAAGAGCACTTGCTATCATGTTCATGTGTGTCCAGCTGTCCATAGTAAGTTGCATCAGCTGCTGTTGTTTCAATGCCAAGATAACATCTTCATCACAGCCATGGCTATGTTCTGTAGATTATAGCAAATATACTAAACAGTTACTCTGACAGTCACACTAATATTTAACGTATCCTCTATAGAGCACTACCACTTGATGCTAGTAAATCAGTGAAAATAGATGTGATTATTTAATAAAGACACAATATTATTAGTACTGTACAATGGTGAGTGAGCAAATATTTAGCAGTCAAATTATTGAGATCATCAATAAAAAATATTGAACAGTAAGGGGAAAAAAAGGGAACCTACTGGTGATCTACTTCCAACCTAATGTTGCCTCATATAGTATATCACTTCATGCTGGGCTCTCTTGCTTAATCAGCTCAGTCTATTAAGCTATATTTCATGCAATTTTAAATGCCCTTAATTTTAGAACCAATTTCTTATTAGATGTGTCAAATGCTTTATGGAAATCTAAGTTTATTACATCAACTGACTTTTCTCTGTCTAATTCCTTGTTACTACAGGCATCTCAAACAGGTTCTGGCAAGAGTCATGAGGGCTGCAGGTGAGCATTTGGGGTAAAAATATTGAAGTTATGAACCTGCACTTGCAAAATGTAACATAGGCTCATAATTTTGTTGTTCTGTAATATTATTACGCCAAATTTTCAACACAGCCTTGTTATGACCCTGTCTCATGAAGAAAGACAGAAAAAGGTTCAACTCCTGGCCTAAAGGTGATTTCATGCAGGGAGTGCAAAATCAACTTTTGGGATGCAAAAACACATTTTGGGCAGAAATTGAAAAATGATAGCTGTCACATTCATGAGGTGCTGTAAAGAAATGGCTATGTTGTAAATCTGAGGTAAAAATATTGAATAATACCAAAGTTTTGAGCCTGCATTTATAAAATTCAATGTAGTCTCATGCTAACATACTAACATACTAAAATTGCAGTAGAATAGGCCTAGCAGTCTTTCGTGTCTGCTCATTTGGTCAGCCCCCACCCTGGGAGCTGACCTTGCTGCCCCCCCGCCCTCTCGGACTTCTCCCTTCCCAGTCCAGGATATTCCTGCTGCATTGGACATTTCTTCCATAACCCTTCCCCTGTGCCTGTCCCACCCCCTCTTGAACCCCTCCACAGTCTCTGCCTCCACCAGCCCCCCGGGCAGCACATTCCATGGTGCTACCACCCTCTCAGTGAAGTAGCACCTCCTCCTTTCTTCCCTGAGTCTCCCCCTCCAGCTTCCACCCATGCCCTCTAGTTGCCCCCTCCTTCCTTCAGAGCACCCTGACTGCGCCACCCCTATTTACCCTCTTCATGTACTTGAAGACATCTATCGGTTCCCCCCTGTACCTTCTTTCTTCCAATGTGTACATATTTAACTCTTCGAGCCTCTCCCCATAGGTCCTTTCCCCCAAGCCCCAGATTATTTTGGTTGCCTTCCTCTGGACCCTCTCCAGGAGTTCAATGTCCCTCTTTAAATGTGGCCTCCAAAACTGGGGGATGGAGCAGGACTCCAGGATTTCAGGGGCAATCCCCTGATCCTCCCAGGACTTTAGAAGCTGCCTTTGTTATGACAACTTTCTGTGAGTACATTTGTTTGGTTGAAGTCTGCCCAGGAGTTTTTAAAGGTGGATTCTCTGACAAAGGAACCCTGTCACCTTAGACTTTTCCTTTTCCTTAAAAGTTGTCTGTCTGCAGTGAAGTCCAGTATGTGACCATCCATGTGACAAAACTTTTATTTCTGACACCCCTGAGGTGTTTGTATGATATTAAGTGTGATGTACATTTCAAGACAGCATCTACAGTTTTTACAATGTGTGAGGTGTATTTATCAAATGAGCAGCCGAGTATGAACTAGGAAACAAAAGGTGGGAGACTCACCATCTGGAGTGACCAGTTTACCTCTACGGGTTCTGAAGGGCACCTGTGTTTTCTATCAGTGCACGTGGCCAATGCCTGAAGAAACAGTTTTACCCCAGTGAGTGGGACTGTTCTCCAGTTTACCCCTTGTATGTGGGTTCTGTGAGTGTGGAGCCTTTTGTGCTCCTTTGTGGTTTGTGTGCCACAACTTATCCTATACCATATGGGAAGTGACCAAGTACTGGCTGTGAGTGCCTAATCAAGGGAAATTTGCTTGTGTCTGTTCTACAGGTGGCTAGTCCACAGGTTCTATAGTTATCGTATGCTAAATGGGAATTCTTGGAGTTCTGTACCTTAGATGACTGCATTTACAGTATGTGTAACCCTTGGGGATCCATCTTCACTTTGTGTTATTCCTACTGTGTTATGGAATAAAGCCACACTCTAGAATCCCAACCTGGTATGGACATTCTTGTTATTGCTCCCCTTGTGGAATTTCTTTGGGTACCCCTGTCCAGAAGTGGAAACCTAGCATAGCCCTGAGCAAATGTTTTCTCCCAGGGACCTGGGTTGTTGGCCATGCATTGGTCCCACCAGGTGTGCACCAGGTATTTTGTGCCACACCTGGTTGTGGTCTGCATTGGTCCCATCTTGTCTATGGTGGGCAATCAGACACAGTTTTCTAGTTTGTGTATCTGTTAGTTTAATCGTATGTAACTCCCACCCCTCTCTGTTTCTACCCTTAGATCTGTTTTGGTGGTGAGAGGTGTGCCTTCTAGATAAATAAGGGGGCTGCTAGGGGGTTACATTATAATTGCACTTCATAAAAACATAATTTAGTAAGGATGTGCTGGTCAAATCACCACATACGGGAAATTATCAGTTAGAAACTGCACTTTGTAATAACAGAAGAGGACGGTAAATGAGCAGTAATGCCAAAAACAAAACAAACAAAAAAACTAAAAGCTTTTCCAGAGCAGCATGAGGAGAGGGAAATGAGATGACAGAGACTACAGATGGAATCACCCCCATAATCATAGTCTGGATTGAGCCCGCAGGTTACTTCTGTGTCTTGTATTGTTCTTTGGCAACTCCCTACAGTGATCAAGTTAAAGTGAATTTTCAGCAAAGAGGAAATGGAGTAGGAGGCAGTATTCCAAGTTAAGTGTATAAAATCAAGTGCAGCAGTACTTTTAATTCTCCGTTGAGAGCCAGAGCAATGGAAAAGAAACAGAGACAGATAGAGAGGGAGAGTTTAATTCCCCATTCAGAGTCAGAGCTACAGAAAAGAAACACTTAGAGGTAGATAGAGAGAGAGAGAGAGAGAGAGAGAGAGAGAGAGACTTGCAAGCAGTCAGCTGCACCTGCAGTTTGTTACTATGTGTCACACAGAGTTTTTTTTTTTAATTGTCCAAAAAAAAAAACCTCTCCAAGTCCCGAGTCTTCTCAGGACATTGGTTAAATGTTGCTTCACTGCGTCTGCTGAACTGATGTCTCAGGCTGCTTCATTCTTCTCTAGTTGCCTTTGAATTGGAGCCCAACTCTGCAAATTCGGACATGTCAGGGGAAGGGGCTATGTATTTATGGTGAAAAACCTCTCTCTTTTGCCACAGAGAAATAAATCTGCCACTGCATGTAACGCTTTAAAATGTATCAGGCTGCTTCTCCCTTTTCTGTACTTTGGTAAGACTGCATTGACACAGCTGCCAAAAGCAGAAAAATAGTGCCTATGATAAAACTTAATTGATACGGTGGAGGGCTTCACAGACTGCGTAAGGAACTGTGGTGCAACTCTAAATTTTCATTGTTCTAAACTGTTGTTCAGTGGGAAAGAATGCAGAGTCCTATTTGACAGCAAGAGGCCTGCAGGTCTCAGCCCACTGCAGCCCTAAAAAAACCCAAGTCTGACACGTACAACCACCCCCCCCCAAGGAACCACTGTTCACTGTCCTGTAAACAACTAGAATCTCAGCAGCATAGAATTACCTGGGTTACTTCACCTTCCTTTTTAATCAGATGGGTTACATTTGTCTTTCTTTAGTCACTGGACAGTGAATATAACAGTGATTAAAAAAATGCCAGTGTTATCCTTTAGTCAGGAACAGCCTTCTTCAAATCAGACCTACTATGGCTTCTAACTTGCTAATTTATCGTACTATAAAAATGTTAAGTATACCAATTGAAATGTGCTGCCCTCAACATTCAAGTGCGTTGGCACACAATAATACAATTCTGGGCACACTCTGCCTCTTCTGGTTAACTTTAGCAGTTGCTCAACATAGGCATGATTGAGGTACTATCTACTTTGCTTTGAAATTGTAATGTGACCTTGGGCAAGTCCAGCTACTTATTGTCATTGTTTCCCTGTACCTTGAGAACTTTCTATAGCTTTGAAGGAAATGCCTTGTAGACTTATTAAGATGGAAAACTGTCGGCCCGGTGGCAATGAGTGTTGAGGCGCTGGAAGCCATACCTCACTCCACACCAGCGACCCGGGTTCGGGAACAAGCCCGGGTTGTTGGGGGTCAGTAGGGGAGGACTAGGATTGAGCATCCAATGACCCCTCTCTTAGTCCTGGGTAAAGGGATGGGTGCACGCCGTGCTCTAGTGGTCCCTGGGGATGTCCAGAGGAACTACAGTTGTGCGGGTGCTAAGCAGGGGGGAGCACGGCAGACATCTGCATGTAGTGCTCAGACGTCATTACACGTCTGTGCTCCCATTGGGGAGAAAAAAGGGTAAATGGCAGCATAGTCCGTGGCAGCTTGATAGCCGCTGGCTTCACCAGGTGACAATGCCTGAAATAAGGCACATGCTAGTACTGGATCCTTGCTTGGTACGGGGGCTTAGGGGGGGCCCCTCTCAATGGTCGTAGCTGCATATGCCAGCTGGGCACATCAGCTTCGGGGTTGGTGGTGAAGGTAGGAGTGGCGGCTGGATGTATAGCAGGACTGTGGCTGCAAGGTGAGAAAAGGAGATGTGATAAAAAAATAAAGGCAGAAAACTGCAGTATGTATAGAGTATGAAAGCATTTCAACCTGAGATTGGCCCATTCTGACATGGGCAAAATGCCTCTGAAGAAGGTAGAATATGGTACTTTTTATGTTGTCTTGGGCAGGCGCAAGCAACATTTTGCAGTAGTATTAACACAGTGAGAGGAGTGTCAGTGTTGGAGAATGCAGGGTATGCTTTAGTTGGTGCATCCCTCATTCCCCAATTAGCCAGCATGCTAGCACTGATGCAAGAATTATGTAAAGTGCCACCAACTTGAAAGAAATAAGCAACTGCAATCAGAGACAAGCTTGTCATGCAGTGGCACAGATGACTCGCTTCCCATATGTACCTTTCCTGGTGAAACATTTCAATAAACATGGCAGTAGCAGTTGCTGCCACACAATCCCCAAACACAGCTGACATCAGGGGTGCAATCCCCATGTCAGCATGTCCCCCACCTCCCCACATTGTGTGGCACACTGGGAGCCCACCCTAGTGTGCCACTGCTCACAGAAAGATGACCATGTCGGCATGTTCCTCCCCCCGCCCCCATTGCATGGCACACTGGGAGCCCACCCCAGTGTGACCACATTCCCCCCAAAAGTCATGGGGCACACTGGGAGTGCACCCCAGTGTGCCCAACATTTGTTTAATTTCATCTGTAAGAACGAAAATGGTCTTGCGATGTCTGTTTTCTTTTGTACCTGAAAAAAGCGGTCCCTTCAGTTGTGCATGGCGCCCAACACACACACCTCTCTGCGACAGCACCTCCCACACCCCCATACTTACCTTCTAGGTCCGTGCTGCCATCTTTGTTGAGCAGGAACATGTCTGGACTCTTCAAAGCTGAACTGCAAAATGAAGAAATGCTGGTAAGCTGTATAATGGCATCAATGTGGGAAGGGGGTTCAACTTAGGTGGATATCTCAGCCATTTTTTAAATTTTGGCTCCAAATTTTCAACATGGGGTTCTTGGAAGCCCACCTCATAAAAACTTGCACTTTCATCTCGTTATTCGGTCCCAAAAGGTTATTTCGTGGTCACTGCACGGAATCACCTTTTGGGTCCAATTAATGAAATGACAGTGCCACTGTTCATAAAGTGGGGTCCCAAAAAGCATATGTTGCAAATTTGGTGAAAAAAATCCAAAAAATGACTGTGTTATGAGCATGCATTGCGCAGTTTCCATGCACGCTCGTAACTTTGACAATTTTTAATATTTTCACTCCAGATTTTCAACATTGCCATTTTTTCACACCTCCTTATGAAAAGTACAGCTGCCATTTTTCACATTCTGCCAAAAATGTGTTTTCGCACATCTGGCACACAATGGCGCAGTCACTGTGGTAAATCAACTTTTGGGAAAGATTAACAAAATCACAGTGCCACTGTTCATGAATGGAGTACCCAAAATGCCTATGTTGAAAATCTGATTAAAAAATCCCCACAGATAATTGCATTACGGGCGTGTGTTGCGCAGTTTCTATGCACGCTCATGACTTCACTAATTTTTCATATTTTCAATCCAGATTTTCAACATTGCCATTTTTTTACACCTCATGAACAGTACAGCTGTAATTTTTCACATCTTACCCAAAATGTGGTTTTGTACCTGTGGTGCCAAATGACGCAGTCGCTGTGCAAAATCACCTTTCGGCTAATGAACTGATAGTATCACTGTTCATGAGGTGGGGTCACAAAAAGCCCATGTTGAAAATTTGGAGTGAAAATACTAACAAACCCTGGGGTGTTAGGGTTTCCAACCGTAACGCCCTACCCTGTAGAGACTGACAGGTGTCAGGGTTGTGACTTGGGATTATTGGCTATAATGCTCACTCCATTCCACCCCCCATCCCCACCCTGCAGCCAGTGACAGGCATCAAGGTATGCCTTGGACTCTTTAGCCTCAAAGTTCACCCCATTCTCCTATACTGCACAGGGTTTCAAAACAGCATTGCTTCTTCCACCTCCATTGACAAGGAGACAGAATAATTGTTTTAAAGTGCCATCCTTAGAAATCGCCTCAATTGAATGATAGGTGTGAATGATCTTAGCTTTTTACCACATCAGAAACTTTTTCAATCTGTAAATCTCACAACAGTGTGTTATGACACGGCATCCAGAAACCCTGGAAAAAGGTCCACAACTAAAAGGCACCCAACAAAAAATTGCCAGCTTTGTTACAAAACCTGAAACATGCATAGTTGTTAAAGCAATGTTTATTGAATGCTGCTGCCTGTTTCACTTGTGAAAACCATTGCACATGATCTTTGCCACTTTGGAGAAACATGTCATATAAGCTTGCTGACAGGGAATTCTAGACTGTGAGTTCCTGACATGACATCAGCAGCAGCTCTTCACTGAAACAGGTTTTGTTGAACAGGTAGTGAAATCAGGGTTACAAAATAGCTCATGACTTTAAAATGAAGTAATGTAGAAATCTAGTTTTTAGTATGAGATTTACTGGGGGTATGCTTATTCTAACTCAACTGGAGCATGGTGCTCAGGCGATCTCCTTCAAAATTTCCACTGGTGCCTCCAGAGCCCCCCCCGAATATTCATGGCTACCTACAGTATATCCCCCCTTGACACCAGTTCCCTGCCTTTCAGTCACTTCTAGAGCACCTCTCCAGTCTGCCCAGCAAACTGGAACAGATCATGATGGGTGATCTCAATATTAACTGGCTCTCCAGCTCTGCCTCCCAAGCCAAGGATGCTATAGCAGCCCTCGACCTTACACAGCTGGTAACTACTCCCACCCAGTTCCACCCTACCAAAGGCACTGCCACACTTCTGGACATTGTCCTCTCAAACAGACCTCATAAAATCACCAGTACCACCGTACTACCCAATGCCCTCAGTGACCACTGTCCTATCACCCTATCCTGGTCCTGTAAAATGAAAAAAATAGCACCAAAAACTGTCCTCGATGGTGCACTCACCCTGGCAAGCTAACACAACTTAGAGAGTACCTTGCCAGCTGGGACTGGTCCCCGATTAAACTAGCTCCTGATGTTGACACTGCTTTCGGTTACTTTGTCCGATCATTTAATGCAGCATGTGACATCTTTGCTCCCCTTACTAAATCATCAATTAAGGAGCATGACTCCTCATGGATAACCCTGGCTATAATCAATCAACTGCAGAGTAGAGATATCCTCTTGCACACAGTAATCGAATCTGGCAAGCCTGCAAATAGGCAAGCCTATAGTGCTGCATGCAATAAATGCACTTGAGCCAACTGCAAGGCAAAATCAGACTACTACAGATCCACACTTGCCTCCTCCTGGGGGTCTGCCCAGAAGTTCTGGGATAATATGAAGGAGCTGACCGGAAAGTCTACAATACCCCCCACCAGCCCAACTTGACATAAATGGCTCGCTCACCACAGACCCACAGTGTATCGCCAATAGACTCAAGGAAACTTTCTCAGACCTCAGTGCAGCCCTCCCCACTAACTTCTTCAACCCCGCCTCTGCTCTCCCACCAACCTCCACTACCCCCCTTTCAACTGCAGGGCCCTCACACAGTCTGAGACCAAACTCTACCTACTTAAAGCCCTCAGTGGCACTGGCTATAGTAATGACATACTGGATCCAAAACTCCTTCGCCTAGTTCTGGATGCAATCCTTACACCCCTTACCAGCCTTCTGAATTACTCACTCTGTCATGGCCAATTCCCCCTTGCTTGGAAGACTGCAGTGGTCACCCCTATATACAAAGGTGGGGACCATACCTCCCCAGGAACTACAGACTGATCTAGATACTGCCCCCCCCGAAAGCCCTAGAAAAAGTTGTGGCTGACCAAATACCTTGACAAGCACAATCCCCTCTGTGTGGAACAGCACGGTTTCCACAGGGGGCATAGCACCACTGCGGCCCTCATCGAGGTTTCCAACTATTTACACACAGCTCTGGATAAAGGGCTCCTTGTGGGTGCAGTCTACATCGACCTATCAAAAGCCTTCAATACCGTCTGCCAACCACTCCTCATATCCACCCTCTCCCAGTTAGGTTTTTCAAATGGCTCTCTGTCCTGGTTCTCCAGCTACCTCACCTCCCAGTCACAGTGTGTGAAAATCAACAGTACCCTTTCCGGCACTTGGCAGGTCCGCTCGGGTGTCCCACAAGACTCGATCCTTGGACCGCTGCTTTTCAGTCTGTACCTAAATATGCTCCCCAGCTCCTGCTCAGAAAAAATGCTCCTCTATGCGGACAACAAAATCCTTTTCACATCCCACCAGACCCCCTCCCACCTCCAAAGTGCCCTGCAACACTCTTTTAATCAAGCGGAATCCTGGTTTCTGAACCGTTGCCTTATAATTAACCTAAAAAAGACAAAGTGCATGCTAGTCTCGCATTCCCAAAGCAAATCCAGGGACACTCCACTCACTGTTCTGTCTAGCACCCTCCTTCCCCTCGAGCAAATAAAAACCTACAAATACCTGGGCATCACCTTCAACTCTGCTCTCTCTTTTCATGACTACACACGCACCTTCGCTACAGCCATAAACACATGTGTTGGCCTACTGTACTGCCACAAGAGCTGCCTACCACCTGCAGCCCTAAGACTGGCCATTAACTCCTCTGTGCTATCCCTAGTGGACTATGGCATCCTGGCATATGGTGCAGCAGACAAAACCGTACTCAATAAAATCAAAATGTCCCTGAACAAAGCCTGCTGCCTACTTACAGGCTCCAGCAGACTCACCCACACATGTACCTTATATAACCTTGCTGATTTTCTCAGCCTTGAGGAAAGGTTGTGCTACCAAACCTGCCTCCTAACCAAGAAAATTGTTGCAGGTCCTGCACCTCCAGGCCTAATTGCCATCCTCACCCCCTCTCTCCCTGCCATCTCCACCCAGAGCACACTCAAGTGTACACTTCAAGTGCCGAGGTCAGGACATCCCTAGCCCAAAGGTCCTTCCAATACTGGGCCCCGACCTGGAGCAATGCCCTCCCCTCTGATATCGCATCTCAACTAAGAATAGGGCCCTTCAAATCTGCCCTTAGGCAACACCTAATCACCACACGCAGCAGTAACTGCACATAGCTGTTTGCTTCCCCACCTCACTGGGACCCCCCCCCCCACTGCCTCATGCCCTGGCAGAACATGTAGCCTCCCAAGTGTCACCACATTTGTTTTAAGTTACTACCTATTTTTATTTATAACAGAACCCAAACTGCTGTCTCTGGTGTACTAGATGGTTTAGCTACATCACTGTATAGTACCTGTATAGAGTTTCACTCTCTTATGAATTATATTCCTGGTATTTATGTACATACATGGATAGTGTTTTCCTGTATAGAGTTTTTGCTCTCGTATAAATTTTATCCCTTGTATTTATGTACATACATGTATAGTGTTCCCTACGTCGATCTGTACTCTATGTAACTATGTCTGTATTTGTATATACTATCTATTTCCTGACGAGGAGCCTTTGTAAATGAGTCCCTGACTCAAAGGTTTGCAATTCCAATTTCTACTAAATAAATAAATAAATAAAAATAATTCTGCAGTGTAGCACTTTTGACCAGAGTGGTGTCAGTTGCTCCTTAAGTGTTTCTCACAAGTCTCAGTTCTGCTTCTCTGAAAAGCTTAGAAGTGGCTCATAGCTTAAATAACAAAAAATAATCCAGTATCTTTGCTTCATACAGCTTAAAAGGGCCACAGTCATCTGCCTTTAAATGCACATACCTTGTATAGAAAATGCCCTTTTACAGATTTCCAACTTAACAACAAGCATTAATGCTATGGAGGACTCCAACAATTAGGAGCCCTTGAAAGCTGTTAGTCAAGACCAGACACGGAATCTTCTGGAACTTAAATTTAGATTGAACACTATTTATCAACAACATACCTTGCAGGCAGTCTTTTTTATGCAACAATCCTATTGGGAATCAGAGGAAATGAACAGAAAATTGTTGGCATACTGGTTGAGGAAAAAAGCTATGACTGTTCAAATATCCTTTTTAAAGGCAGATCAGGATACCCTGGTGATGGACCCGAAGCTGATTTCTAATTTATTTAAGGAGTATTATCAAGTCCTTTACACTTCCACAGTCTCCCCTTCCCAGCAGGATTTCGAGGCCTTTTTTTGCTTGGTGTAAGTTACCAGTGTAGTCACCTGAAACTGCTAGTGTGCTGGATGAGGAGATATCCCTTGCTGAGATAAAATTGACCATAAATCAATTGGCAGTGGGAAAGGCCCCAGGCCCAGATGGGCAGAGTCCTGATTTCTACCAGGTATGTCAGGAATTTGGTACATAAAGGAGGTTGGCTTGGTTTCCTCTTCCATGCAGGAGGCTACCATCACTGTTCTGCACAAATCTAATAAAGACCTACCAGCCTGTGCTAATTATAGGCTTATATCTTTACAAAATGCAGACTGTAAAATTTTAGTTAAAATATTAGCAATGAGTTTAGAAACAGCTCTTCCATGCTTTGTACATAAATTGCAGGCTGGTTTTATGAAGGGTAGGCGGGGCAGTGACAACCTTCGTGCAGTGATAAATCTTATTCAGATTACCTCTAAAGGTCTGGACTCTGCGGCTCCAGTTGCAATTGATGCTGAAAAGGCTTTTGATTCTATTGAGTGGAGTTATTTATTCTGTACTCCTGCCATGCTTTCACTGCACCAGCCTCCCCCTTCTCTCCCTTTGCTCCCCGCTCACCCACCCATCCCCCTCCCTAAGGACACATTCTACTCTATGGCTATTGGCCCCTTTCCCCCTCGCTCTGTCCATCCTTGTCTGACAATGGCACCTATCTGCCGGCTTCTTCCTGACTTCTTCCTACATACTGTTCTACCATGAATTGTGTTAAAAGCTAGCTTATTTTGTTCTACTTCAACTTATTGACTGTACTATTTAGGTCTTAGTAATTGACATGTTGAGTTTGTAATCTTTGTTCACCTTTGTGATATGTCACCCCCATCCTCTGATGTGGAACCTTTGTAAATGAGCAGTCCCTGCTCAAAGGTACTTGTAATCCTAGAGTTTAATAAATAAGAAACTAAATAAAATAAATAAATACTCTTTCAAAGGTGGGTATTGGCTCCAGTTTCCAGATGTGGGTCCGTTGTCTGTATGCCTCTCCCAAAGCCAGAGTTATAGCAAATGGCATATTATCTGGCTCATTCAATTTATACTGCAGAACTAGGCAGGGGTGTCCATTGAGTCCTTTATTGTTTTAACTGGTGATGGAACCCCTGAGTGCAGGCACACTGCAACATCCAGCCATACACGGTATTCAGGTGGGGACCCGATCCTTTCCTACATTACTATACGTGGATAATTTACTTTTATTACTATCTAAAGTTGAAACTTCTCTTCCTATTACATGGGATGTCTTAGACTCCTTCAATGTTATTTTGGGTCTTAAAGTTAATTAGAATAAAACTGAACTTTTGCCCCTATATGGTGATGACCCTAGTTAGGCATCTATCAGCACACCCTCCTTAAAGTGGTCACCCGGGGGATTAGATATCTGGGCATGCTCATTTCTAGAGATGTACAAATCATGCATACTGCTAATATTTCAGAAATGCTGACAACCCTGTTTGTGGATTTTAATAGTGGTTCAAGTAGTATTTGACTCTCCCAGGAAGGGTGACAGCTATTAAGTTGATGCTATTTACTAAATTGTTTTATTGCTTGAGTAATCTGCCTTTGCTGATACCCCCTGGACAGTGAGACAGGATTGACAAAATGTTCTCAAATTTAATTTGTAAGTGGAAAACTCCAAGGTTTACCAAAAGAACTGTGTGAGTGCCTGGTGTGCACGGGGGATGGAAGTTACCCTGGCCCTGGGCATACCATTTATTTATTTATTTTATTTATTTAATTTTGATAACTGGGTAGGCCCACTGAGTCCAGTAATGGTCCCTTTTTCAGGGGCGACCAGGAACTAATTACAGATACAACAGAAATGTAACAGTTGCAGAGATACTGAGACAGTATTTTACATGAACACAATGCAAGGTACAACACTTAACAATACGCAAGACTTTGCAACACTTGTTAGATACACTTGAGTACATTTGTGGATGCAACCACTCACTATTTATACACTTAACTTACATTTACATTTGTGAAGTACAACCAATCCCTGACTGGTTTTTTTGAGAAGAGGTGCTGGGATGAAGCATCAGTGTTGACAAGTGCATTGGTTTGGCTCCAGCATTTGGGCCTTAAGACACCTTCTAAAACCCCTAGAGAATTACTCTCCTGTAGTTTTGTCAGGAGCATGTTTCAGATGGGAGGGATGAAGGCTGAAAGGGCCCGGGACCCTTGGGCAGACGTTGCTCTCAGTAACATGAGGAGCCATGGTAGCACGTGAGGTTGGCGCCTGAAAGATGGCACCATCTAAAATGGCAATGTGATGTGGTCGAAAGCCCGAAAGGTGAGGGGGCAGGGAGGGCAATTGAATGTGGGGTTGTGGGTGACCCTAGCAACAGGATGTCACTATACGTACATGCGCACGGGGGGAGCGAGCACGGCTAGCGTAGCCTGGGAGGGAAGGGAGGAGATGTAGGAGGTGGCGCTGCAGTCGGCTGCCGAGCTGCATTGTGGCATCAGGGGTTAGCCTCCGCTTTCGGTGCTGGGGTTCTAGGTTCGGGTCTGGGTTCGAGTGCTACTGGCTTTTTGTTGTGCCTGGACCAAACGTTATTTATATTTTGCTTTTTCACCCCCCTGACATGCACCCCCCCTGGAGTTGAGAATCTTTAGGTAGGTCAGTGCAGGGGGCAAAGCCCCCCCCACAGAAAGCAAAGTTTAGACATCTCCGGAGAAACACAGAAACATAGAAACATAGAATTTGATGCCAGATAAGGACCGCTTGGCCCACCCAGTCTGCCCATTTCCCCTACCTAATGGATAAGCTGCAGATCCTAGTTAACCAGCAGCCTACTTCTTCCTACCCCAACCCCCTAGAATGGCCTTATGACTGTCCCACGCATGCTTGAATTCCACCACTGATTTTGACTCCACAGCCTCCTCCGGAAGGCCGTTCCATGCATCCACAACCCTCTCTGTGTAAAAAATATTTCCTTAAATTACCTCTGCTGCCCTCTATCTTCAAATTGTGCCCTTTGTTCTTGCACACCTCTTTTTGAAAGATGCTACCCTCTTGGACTTTGTTGATTCCCTTGAGGTACTTGAACATTTCTATCATGTTCCCCCTCTCCCTCCTTTCCTCGAGGCTATACATATTAAGCTCCTTTCGTCTCTCTTCATATATCTTCTGGTGCAGACCCTGCACCATTTTAGTTGTCCTCCTCTGGACAGCTTCCATCCTGTCTAAGTCTTTGCAGAGATTGGGTCTCCAGAACTGCACACAGTACTCCAGATGGGGTCTCACCAGCTGTCTGTACAGAGGGATAATAACTTCCTGTTTTCTACTGGTGATGCCTCTCCCTATGCATCCCAGTATCTCCCCAGCCCTCCTTGCTGCCCTCTCACATTGCTTGCCCACCTTTAAGTCATCTGGTATGACTACCCCCATGTCCCTTTCCATTTTTGTTGTTGTTAGTATCTCACTCCCCATTGTGTACTCTTCCCCTGGGTTTTTGTTTCCCAGGTGCATTACCTTGCAGTTCTTAGCATTGAATCTAAGCTACCATACATTTGACCATTCCTCTAACCTTGCCAAGTCCCTTCTCATCCTGCCGCATCGGTGCCATTCTTCCATGTGCCGAGGATGTCAGGGTGGCAAAATTGTTTTTGCCGCCCTGATGTCGTGATAATGTGAGTCGCTGTTTGACACTCGCTAATATCACATAGAACCGAGCTGTCTACTTGAGGATCTTAGTGTTCTGCTGTTCTGTTTAGGTGTCAGCAGGTCTGCAAGACTCGGAGGGGCATTGGCCAGCTTGAGCTTGTAGGCTAGGCAGAGAGATGGGGTATTTTAATCTGCCTTCCAAGGTGGGCCAGGCGAGGGATTGGAGGATCTGACAATGGTGTGCTCTAGAGTGGGCGCCTGCAGCGAACCTGCAAATTCTGTGATACAGGGTTCTGAGCTTATGCATCTCAGTGTTTTTAACTATAAGTAGTACAGGGGAACCATAGAATAGGGTGGGTAGAAGGGTCCCTTGCACAACCTTGAGCCGGGAGTCATGCGAAAGATATGAACTAAGGTGATATAATAGTCCTAACTTCTGATTCAGTGACTTGGTGAGCAGGTCAATGTGAGCCTTGAAGGTGCAATCCTGGTCGAAGGTAATTCCTAGATGCTTTAGAGAGTTAACTACCTCGACCCTCGATCCATTAGAATGTGGGAGTGCAAATTTTTTTGACCTGTCATGACTGAGATTTCTTGGGCCAAATACCATAGCCTTCATTTGTTTGCTGTTGAGGACCAGTTTGTTATTGTACATCCATCCCTCCAGCTTTTGGAGATCTCTGGTCAGCAACTGATTTAGTACGCCAACATCATAATTGGATCTATACAGTACCACATCATTCGTGTACAAGGTGAGCTTTGCCTCACTGCAAAAAGATGGCAATTCATTTATAAATAATGAAAACAGCAGAGGCCCGAGGATTGATTCCTGGGGGACCCCATCTTGGAGAGGGCACATATTTGATTAGGACCCCTGCCATCTAACTAGTTGGGACCTTCCCTGGAGATAATCAGTAAACCATTCTGTAGCCAGACTATCTAGGCCGATGTGCTTTAGCTTTGTGAGGAGTATTTGATGATCTACCAGATTGAATACTTTTGTGAGATCTATAAAGACTGCACCAGTGAGCATTCCCTTATCCAGGGTGGAAAATATATCCGTGGTGAGATTAACTAAGGCTGTATTAGCCCCATGTTTTTTTATGAAACCATGATGTGTGGCTGTAAATAGGCTATGTTGCTCCACATATCATACTACATGGTTGTACGCCACCCTGTCCATCACTTTACTTAGAATGGACAGGAGAGATATTGGATGGTAGTTTTCAACCTGCTCTCTTGAACCACCTTTGTGGATAGGTGTTACCAGGGCCACTTTCCAGAGTAAGGGGAATTTCCTTTCAAGGAGGGATCTGTTGATCAACCACGAGATAGGTGTGGCAATGACTGGGGCTGCAATATTTAGTAGCTTGGATTCCAGTTTGTCATGCCCTGCTGTTCCATGTGTTTTGATTGCCTTTAGTAATTTCAGGATGTCAGTTTTGGAGACTAGTTTGAAGTGAATGTCCGGGATGTTAGGGTTACCTTTATTGGTGACGGGGGGGGGGGGGTGAGGTGGTCCAGGGTTGCACATCTTGAATTTATCTAATTCAGTGAAGTATATGTTAAATGCTTACGAGACATCAGCAGGGTTTCTGTAACAAATGCCATTAGCTACAATATCACACCCTTCTTGCTTGTTACGGCCCTTTATAAGAGTGTTAATATGTGCCCAGAATTTATGGGGGTCTGAGAGATTCTTTTCCTGGAGGTCTCTGAAATGCTGGGTTTAGGCTCTTTTTAACTCAGTTTTACACCTATTTCTGAGTTCTCTGTACCTCTGCCAATTGGGGGCTTGATCTGAAGACTAGAAGGTACCCCACTCTCTATCTCTGTCCCTCATCAGTTTCCTAAGGTCCTGAGAGAGCAACCTGGCTTCTTGGCCTTTGACCCTGATCTGTTTTAGTGGGTCATGCTGATTTGCAGTAGACAGGAAGTTGGTAATGAAATGTTCAAGGGCTGCATCCAGGTTAGGAGCAAGCTTGATTTGCTGCCAATTGACATTGGCCAGGGTACTGAGAAAGGAGCATTGGTCAAATTTAGCATAGTCCCTAGCCTAGAATATTTTGGGGGAAGGGGGTAGGGGAGTTGTTTCACCATATGCTGAATGTGGAGGAGTGGTCACTCAGAGAATCTGCAAAGGTGCCTGCCAACTTGAATCTGGCTGGATTAGTGACCAGGACCCAATCCAGTGTAGTGTGGTTACAAGTTTTTACATTTAATCTGGTTGGTCCCTGTATTAATTGTATGAGTTTTGCCTCTAAAATGGAGGATTTCAGGTCCTCGTTGATGAGGGGCTGCCAATGTATATTAAAATCCCCTAAGATTATCTTCTCACCCCATGGGAGGGCAGGAAGAATATGTAATAGGTAATTAAGAGCTTCACTTGCAGTCTTAGGAGGGTTGTACACAGACCCAATGAGAAGTGGCTTAGTCCCACCTAGTTCTAGTTTTATGAATACCGCATCGCACTCCGAGTTGCTAAGATCTGGTGATTTGCAGTTTGAGTACCTCTGGATTCAGGATACTGGTGACCATCCCCTGCTGCTGTGGCCTTTCACTGACAGTGGCCCTGCTGCTGTCCTCCTCATCAGCTTGGGACGCCTCTCTGGTCTCTAGTCCTGCCACACTAGAGGTCTGGTCCCCTTCAGTCATGGTCTGTGACTCCCTGCTCTGGGTATCTGCTACCATCAGGACCTCTATGAGGTTCTGCTTACTGGCTTTCACCCCAAACAGGACTCCCCTGTCCCCGCACAACTGCTTTAAGAAATCTACAGTGTGCCTGCTGTAGTCGGAAGCCATTTTCTTCTTCCCTCACTACTGCTACTCTGACTTTGCACTGTAGAAAAAAAATAAAATAGGTAGGAACTTGACTGTACGCCAAGTGATAAAGTTCTGTTACCCTTTTTTTAAATTAAATCACTGTCTTTCTTTCTTTCAAGTGAGCTTAACAGTCTCAAGCTGACACACAGAACAACAAAGTTTATTATACCCAAACTTTATCCACACCGCAGCCAACCAATCTGTCATAGATTCACTCAGCAGGTCAGCTCTCTACTCCCAAAGTGCCAACCTCTGAGCGTAGTCTTGTGAACAGTGAACAGAACAAGGTAGCTCTCTTGTCTGTTTTGTGGATTTGAGTCATCTTAGTCCCAAGTTCTGGAGGGATTCAAACTTGTTAACATACCCAATTGTCAGGCTCAGATAATTCTGTCACCAGGGGGCCAGATATCTTTGCCTACGGGCACCTAACCATGTATTATAAAATGAACCCTTTTTGAACTCTATGTAAGACCTAGAGAAACTCTTAAACTGTTTCCCAGTTTGGTACACCCACAAACGCATGCACCGTATAAGTTTTAAAACCATCTAACTTCACTTAAAAGCAAAGAAATGTTTCAAGGTACACCAGGCAGTTTCTGTTTTTAAAATATTTCTTTACTAAACAAAAGGTAAAATAGTAAACAGTAATAAACAGAACTCTTATCACAAAAACATACAAGTCATTAAACAAAAAAGTGTAAAAGTGCCACTATATTTCTTATCCACAAAATACTTATCTTCTAAAGGCTTGATGTTGCTGTTTCAAAGTCAGGTAAAGAAGTCAATCTATGAAACCAGAATCATAGTTTTAAAAGCTGTTTTCTCCAGCCCCCTGGATGAGGTCACTGTACTTCCTCCCTATCAGGATATTATTACTAAAAATATATCTCTACAGGAAACAGGATCCATATAAGGCAGCAAGATCCTGTTTTTGTCAGCATAACATCCATTCTCAAATGACACCTCTTTGATGAAAAAGGGTCTTCCTGATCTTCACAGATATCAAAGCCTTTTTAATTTCACATAGAAGTGTCATGCCCTGCTTTCATTTTCCTGTAAACTTTGTAAAAATGGATATGTTCTTTCCTGCAAACTCAGCTACTGATAATAGAACTAGCTAAACAGGATGTCCCTGATTTTATGTACCTTTTAACCCTGCAATTATCTTGGCCTTGCAGGTGTTAGATTTTTTTTTATCTAAGTTCCTATGTATGTGGTCATCTCATAGACTGAGATCGGGGGGGGGGTGTGAGTGAAGGAGGTCACTCCAAGTACACTGGCATTTCCCACAGACAAATTCAATACCACATTTCTGTTATTTTTAAGAAATAAAAAATGATACAGCACTCAGAGCTGGCTGTCTATGTCACAATCCTACCCACCTAGACAGAAGTTGGGGGATCTATCCATTACATGGAATGAGCTTCCCAAATCAGTTCACTCCTCATAGACCCTAGACAGCCCATCTGAGTTCTGATTCTTCACTCTAGCCCTATGTATAATTTTTAGATCATATCCTTGTAAAGCAAGGCTCCATCTTAGCAGTCTCCCTTTGTTCTTCCCCATCTGTGTTAGCCAAACTAGGGGGTTATGGTCAGTCTCCACCACAATATGCTGCCCATACAAGTATGGCTCTAATTTCTTTAGGGCCCATACTATGACAAGACACTCCTTTTCCACCGTGGAGTATGCTTGCTCCCTGGGAAGCAGCTTTCTGCTCAGGTACACAACTGGGTGATCTGTCCCTTGGCTAGATGTCTGGCTCAGTGCTGCCCCAATACC
Organism: Neoceratodus forsteri; assembly: GCA_016271365.2. Classification (NCBI taxonomy): domain Eukaryota; kingdom Metazoa; phylum Chordata; order Ceratodontiformes; family Ceratodontidae; genus Neoceratodus; species Neoceratodus forsteri. The sequence goes on from CM028131.1 coordinate 1,116,167,522, forward strand.
CACGTCTGAGGCATCCGTCTGAACTATAAAGGTTTTGCTGAAGTCAGGACCCGTCAAAACAGGAGCACTGCACAGTGCCTCCTTTAGTGTGGTAAAGGCTAACTCACAGGCTGGGCCCCAGGTAATTTTCTTGGGCATCTTTTTCTTTGTCAGGTCAGATAAGGGTGCAGCCAGAGCACTGTAATTAGGTACAAACTTTCTGTAGTACCCTGTTGTCCCTGGAAACCTCCTGACCTGCTTCTGGGTTTCTGATCTGGGCCATGCCTGGATCACCTCTATCTTTATTTGGTTAGGATGGAGCTGTCCACAGCCTACCACATGTCTGAGGTATGCCACCTCTGCCATGGCCACCTGACACTTTTCGGCTTTGACAGTGAGCCCGGCCCTCTGTATCCTGCCCAGCACTTCCCTGAGGTGTGAAAGGTGTTCCTCCCATCTGGCACTAAAGATGGCAATGTCATCCAGGTATGCTACGGCGTACTCCTCAGCACCATGCAACACCTGGTTCACCAACCTTTGGAAAGTGGTCGGGGCATTTTTCATTCCGAAAGGCATTACCTTAAACTCAAATAAGCCTATCGGAGTGATGAAGGCTGACCTCTCCCTAGCCCTGTCTGTCAATTCTACCTGCCAATACCCCTTGGTCAGGTCAATAGTCGTAAGGTAGGTCGCCCCTCCCAACTTGTCCAGGAGTTCGTCCGTCCGGGGCATCGGGTGGGTGTCGGACTTCGTGACTGCATTCAGTCCATGACAGTCCTCACAGAAATGAGTCAAGCCATCTGGCTTGGGCAAAAGGACTACGGGTGAGGCCCAGGGCCTGTGGGATCTCTGAATTACCCCATAGTCCAGCATCTCCTCCACTTCCCTCCTAATGTCCATTTGGACAGCCTCTGACACCCGATATGCTGTCTGCCATATGGGCATCTGTGTCCCCATCTCCACATTGTGTGTTGCTAAGGGGGTTAGTCCAGGCTTGGCCCTAAACAAGGGGGCAAAGTCTGCTAAAACCTCCCTCACTTTCTGGATCTGGTCCGGGTTCAGCTGGGGAGACAGTTTTACTGTCTCCACAGAGGACTTCCATTTACTCTCTTCCAGCAAGTCCAGCAGGGGGTCTCTTTCATCTGTCACCTCCCCATGACTACACACTGCAAACACCATGTCAGTCCTATTGGCATATGGCTTCATCATGTTGACATGGTACATCCTTTCTGTCTATGGTCAGGTAACTCCACAATGTAGTTTATGTCATTTACCTTCCTAACCACTTTGTACAGTCCTGCCCACTCAGCCTGTAGCTTGTCTTTCCAGATTGGAATAAGGACCATGACTTCCTGACCCACCATGTACGAGCAAGCTCTGGATCTGTGGTCATACCATACTTTTTATTTCTGTTGGGCAGCTGCCAGGTTGCTCTGGGCTGTCCCCATAAGCTCCTTCAGCCTTTCCTACACCTAAGGATATAATCCACAATGGGAGTTCCCTGGGTGGAGTGCTTGCCTTCCCAGTCCTCCTGGATCAGGTCTAGGGGACCACATACCCAGCTTCCATACAAGAGTTCAAAGGGGGAAAATTCCGTCGACTCCTGGGGCACCTCCCTGTATGCGAACAACAGGTGGGGAAGGTATTTCTCCCAGTCCTTCCCATGCTGTTCAGCAAATGCCCAAAGCATTGCCTTCTGGGTACCATTGAATCTTTCCACAAGTCCATTGGCTTGTGATTGATACGGTGTCATGCATCTCTGCACCACCCCACACTTCTTCCATAGACATTTCATTAGGTCTGACATGAAGGAACCTCCTCAATCAGTGATAACCTCCTGCTTAAAATCAACATGGGAGAAAATCCCAAGTAAGGCATCTGCCACTTTGTCTGTCCTCAGTGAGGATAGAGCGACTGCCTCTGGATACCGGGTGGCATAATCCACCACAGTCAGGAAGAATCTCTTCCCTGAGGAGCTGGTGGTATTTAAAGGCCCCACAATATCCATTTCCACCCTCTGGAATGGCTCCTGCACTATGGGCAATGGAATTAGGGCAGCTTGGGTTTTCTTGCCCACCTTCCCTATTTCTTGCCACCCATGACAAGACCTGCAATACTCTTTCACCTGCTGGGTGAAGTTAGGCCAGTAGAAATTCTGGGCCAGCCACTGCATTGTGGCGTGATTCCCAGATGACCAGACAAGGGAATATCATGGGCAACCTTGAGCAACTGCTCATGATATCCCTGGGGAATGACAAGCTGCCTGCCTAGCATCCCTCCCTCTGTCTGTACTGCCTGTGAATACATAAGTCCATCTTCCCAATAAACCTTATGTCTGCTGTCACCTCCCTGTGCACCGTCTGAGTATGGACAAGTCCTCAGCTTCTCTAAACTACGGTCACTTCTCTGAGCAGCTGTGAACCACTCACACCTTCCCACGGCATGGGACAAGTCCCCTTCAGTCACTAAACTAGGGTCCCTAGCACTAGCATCAGGACTGTCAGGATCACTGTCAATTCCAACCATCTGACAAGGGGTCACCCCTCCCTCTTCAGAGTAATCCTCTGTAGCTGGGTGGTTACTTGCTCCTGGGGAAATTTCTACCCCCTTTTTATCAGTCTCCCCCTCTGGAGAAATAGGCTGGGGAACAAGCCTCTCAGTATCTTCCCCAATGGCTTCTGGGGGGGTTCAGGGAACTTACTATTTTCCCTTGCCACTTGGCTATGGGTAACTGCATATACCACCCCCGGTGGGAGATTGTTACCCAGGATCACATCCACTGCTAATATGTTGGCTACAGCCACCTGCTGCACAGTTCCCTTGGTTTCACCCTAGTCAAGGAGAACACTAGCGAGTGGCAATGTTTTCTCTTCACCAGTAAACCCTTGTACAGTTACATATTTATTGGGTATAAGCTGACCAGGCTGTACCAGATCCCCCTTTACCAATGTCAGGAATGCCCGTGTCCCTTAACCCCTGTGTCTGTGCACCGTTTACTAGGACCGGGTGCATGTGTTCCCTCATATTCACTGGCATGCACCCAGGGTTGCACAAACAACCCACTTCTTTTCTAGCACCCTGTTGTGTATTATGGCTCGCCTTTTTGGGACACTGGCTGGCAATATGCCCAGTTTCGTTACATAACCAACAAGCATTTTTTATTTCAGATAAATATTTTCATTGAAACCTGGGGCTAACTGGTTTTGGTGGAGGCAGTGAGAGTTTTAGCTGCCCTGAAGGCACACTTTTCCCTTTCTGTGCTGCCACACTTGCCCCATTTGCTCTCAGAGCAGGTCTGCTCTTGGCATAGTGGTTCGAGAGTTCAGAAGCCTCTTGCACTGTTTTTGGATCTCAGTCCTCTAGCCAGGTTTTTAGCTCTGCTGGGCATGCTTAATAAAACTGTTCTAATAAAATCACATTTTAAATTTTATCAACAGAGTTTGCCTCAATTCCTTCCCACCAACATTTTAAAAACTGTCGTTTCATGGCTAGCTCTTCATAGCTCATATCAGAGCTTCTCCTGAGCTTACAGAATTTAGCTCTGTATGATTCAGCAGTTAATTCAAACTTATTTAACAGTGGAGCTTTTAACTTGCTGTAATCATCGCTGTCTTCATTGTTCATTTGACCCAATCATCCTGAACTTTCCTGGTAAGTAGCGGGAATAGCTGGAAGCTCCAGGACTCTCTAGGAATTTTAGCCTGAATACAAACTTTTTCAAAAGAGTTAAAAAAAAGTGTCTATATCTTCCCCTTCCTTATATTTCAGCTATTAATTTAGAGTTCAATTTGTTACCCAGTCCTGCAGTCCCAGTTAAACCCAAGCCTGCCCTGGTGCCGCTGGTTGGAGTCATAGCTTCTCCAGTTCGTGTTGCTACTGGCGCTCCTCTCTCTTCTCCTCTGCCTCTCTCTGGTGCTCACGTTCCTTACGGTCTGCCTCCCTCTGTTGTCACTCTGCCTCCTGAACCGCCTCTCTCTGTTGTCGCTCTGCCTCCAGTTCCATCCTGCGCAACTCAATTTGCAGTTTGAGTACCTCTGGATTCAGCATACTGGTGACCGTCCCCTGCTGCTGTGGCCCTTTAGTGACAGTGGCCCTGCTGTCCTCCTCATCTGCTCGGTATCCCTCACTGGCCAATAGTTCTGCCACATGATGTCTGGTCCCCTTCAGTTACGGTCTGTGACTCCCTGCTCTGCGTATCTGCTACCGTCAGGGCCTCTATGAGGTTCTGCTTACTGGCTTTTACCCCAAATGGGACTCCCCTGTCCTCACATAACTGCTTTAAGAAATTTACAGTGTGCCTGCTGTAGTCGGAAGCCATTTTCTTCTTCACTCACTACTGCTACTCTGACTTTGCACTTTAGAAAAAAAATAAGATAGGTAGGAACTTGACTGTATGCTAAGCGATAAAGTTCTGTTTCCCTTTTTTTAAATTAAATCACTGCCTTTCTTTCTTTCAATTGAGCTTAACAGTCTCAAGCTGACACACTGAACAATGAAGTTTATTATACCAAACTTTATCCACACCGCTGCCAACCAGTCTGTCGCAGATTCGCTCAGCAGATCAGCTCTCTACTCCCAAAGTGCCAACCTCTAAGCGTAGTCTTGTGAACAGTGAACAGAACAAAGTAGCCCTCTTGTCTGTTTTGTGGATTCAAGTCATCTTAGTCCCAAGTTCTGGAGGGATTCAAACTTGTTAACCTCTTGTTAGCATACCCAATTGTCAGGCTCAGATACTTCTGTCTTCAGAGGCCAGATATCTTTACCTACAGGCACCTTACCAGGTATTACAAAATGAACCCTTTTTGAACTCTATGTAAGACTCAGAGAAACTCTTAAACTGTTTCCCAGTTTGGTACACCCATAAACTCATGCACAATATGAGCTTTAAAACCATCTAACTTCACTTAAAAGCAAAGAAATGTTTCAAGGTACACCAGGCAGTTTCTGTTTTTAAAATATATCTTTACTAAACAAAAGGTAAAATAGTAAACAGTAATATACAGAACTCTTATCACAAAAACATACGAGTCATTAAACAAAAAAGTGTAAAAGTGCCACTATATTTCTTATCCACAAAATACTTATCTTCTAAAGGCTTGATGTTGCTGTTTCAAAGTCAGGTAAAGAAGTCAATCTATGAAACCAGAATCATAGTTTTAAAAGCTGCTTTCTCCAGCCCCCTGGATGAGGTCACTGTACTTCCTCCCTATCAGGATATTATTACTAAAAATATATCTCTACAGGAAACAGGATCCATATAAGGCAGCAAGATCCTGTTTTTGTCAGCATAACATCCATTCTCAAATGACACCTCTTTGATGAAAAAGAGTCTTCCTGATCTTCACAGATATCAAAGCCTTTTTAATTTCACATAGAAGTGTCATGCCCTGCTTTCGTTTTCCTGAAAACATTATAAAAATGGATATTTTCTTTCCTGCCAACTCGGCTACTGACAATAGAACTAGCTAAACAGGATGTCCCTGATTTTATGTACCTTTTAGCCCTGCAATTATCTTGGCCTTGCAGGTGTTGGATTTTCTTTATCTAAGTTCCTGTGTGTGTGGTCATCTCACATACTGAGATCTGGGAAGGGGTGAGTGAAGGAGGTCACTCCAAGTACACTGGCATTTCCCACAAACAAATTCAATACCACATTTCTGTTATTTTTAAGAAATAAAAAATGATACAGCACTCAGAGCTGGCTGTCTATGTCACAGTTATTACATCTGGCAAGTATAGGCTCACCCAGGCCTCCAATTCATGCATTTTTGGCCATAGGCTATTAATATTTATGTGTATTATTTTTAGTCCCTTTGTAGCATCCCATACAGTCCTGTCAGAGGTGGTAATATGAGTGTGAACTACGGGGGGACCAGGGTTTTTTTCTATGTCCCCAGAAATCAGCAGCTTTATATGCCTGAATAGCTTAATGAGGAACCTATGTAACGGTAGGTTGCTGCACCATGTTTGGGTGGTGACATGCATCGTTGTGTGGTATACATTCCCTTGAAGTCTAAGACCCTATAAATATATTAAAGTGTGCCAGAGAATTTCTGTGGGTTGTTCTGACAGGCTTTGATTGTGCAGTGCACCAGCACTCTCTACATGTTTCTGGCATATTTGATACAGGATGTGGTCAGAGCCCATAACCACAATAATATATAGGGTTGCAAATATTATTCCCTTTGTCATTGTAAACAGTGCAGTATACAGTGTCTCCCTTTATGCCACCTTTATCTGGTGGTACTCTACTATGTTTTCCACAGATCTCTACTCTACTTGTGTAGTTTACTATTTTTCAACATTACACCTCTTATTAGAGAGCATTGATCGACAGTTCAACTTGATTTCAACACTGTGTGGTAAGTAGGTGATGAAATGTGCTATAGCTAGCCAAAAATGAATTACCAAAGGCCCTGGCAGAGATACAGGATTGATTTAAAGTATATGAGAAGAAAGAGAATAAAAACTAGAAGAAGTGAATGACAGGGATAGCAGTGATGCTGGCGACCTCTAGTGGTGATGATAGTTAACCTGCAAATGAGAAAGAAGGGAGATAGCTTCTAAACCCCACCTACATCATGTGAGTAAGAACTCCCTATAAGAGCAAGGCCAACTAAGGGTGGGAGAGAATTGGGGGGTGGGTGGGGAGCAGCTGCATAGCAGCTGTGGGGTAAGCACACAGTGGCACCTAAGTTCCGTTCACCCTCACAGATCTTGGTGGCTCCTAAAATAAACTAAACTAAGATTTAATCCTTTGAGATCTTGGGTGTGGACGTCTGGCAAGATAAATAAATACTTAGTCCCTAGAGAGCTCGGGCATAGCCATCAGGCAGGGTAAAAACAGATAAAATTTTACCCCAATGTTCTCTGATGCCAGTTTTGGGTTGATGCACACCATTACATGGATATCCTCCTCCAGCCAACATGCTCCTGTATTGGTTGATATTAAACAGGACTTGGTGGGGGATATGCCCCTTTCTGTTGTACTGTAGAAATGGTGGAGAACACTCACCCCTGCAGGCTACTACTTTCAATAAACACAAACACACAAAAGTGCAGTCAAGGCTTCTTTATTCCCATTTTTTCAAACACAGCAGTGCAATTACATGTTTCTTACATTTCACCTGACCTTTCAGGCTTCATCAGAGATAGTGAATCAATTTTAATGAAGAGTTTTTATACATTAATCACCTGTGACAATCTAGTACATAAGCCAATGAAATCATACTATTGTTAATCAAGTAACCAATCAAAAAGTGCAACTCAAGATTTGAAAATAAAGAGGACAAATGAGATGTAAAACACCTGAATAAAAGTATCTTCTCATTTTAACCATGTTTTTTTTTTAAGTGACAGTACACCATTATATTTCATATTATAAGATTTCTAAAACTTCTTAATTTCTGGTCACATTTGTAAGATTCTTGCTTCCTTTAATCATAACTCATTTCTTTCCTGGTGAACCTGTGTACAAGAAGACATCAGAAAGAAATGAAATCAGATGACAACCACATCTTTTTCAGTTCTTATGAGATGCATTTAAATAACACCATTTCCTTTCATTTTCAGAGAGTTGTAATCAGACAGGAACTAGTACTTAACAAATTCTGGTCAGATCCACCATGGCTGCATAATGAAGTTAGTGAAGTTGTGTGGAATTGTTAAGGAAGTATGGAGAAACAACACAATGATTTGAAAGTAGTAAGATTTGTTTTAGTTTCTGTTCTAAGGAAGGCATACGCGTTATTAGGAAAATACATGGAGGTGTACATTTTAATGGAAGGAATAGGAAGCACTGTAGGTTTACAAAACAACACCAGAGCAAATGCCACTGATGTATGTGTTATCCCGCACGATATTGGCCAGACAGCCAAATTTTAAAGAAAACACAATTGCACATACCCCTGGATACATATGCAAGTCCCCATGATGGTACAGAAGTTGGCGGTGCATGAACAAGTAATGGCTGGCATATGTTCAGCCTTGGGATTATTTACACAGGTTTTTATTTATTTATTTTTTTTTAGAGAAACAGGGTTTTTGTCCATGAGGTGATGTAAGTTATATGTAAGCAATGTGTTGCTGTCAGGAAAGTCAGCCATAGTGATGATGGACTGTTAGCAGAGAAAATGTGATAGTAACTTTCAGAGGGGGTCACTTTTGATATGGGCAAGGTAGTTATGCTTGTGATAATGGGAACATCAGGAAAGTATGAGGTCTATGCAGAAGTGGGGTACACATATGCACAGTTTCATAACTATGTGCTCAGAGTGCAGGCAAATGTGATATGCAGGTTTGTTTTAGAAATAGGTAAAAATAGCGATACATGCAATTGATAGAAAGATAGATAATTACATAGACATGCAGGCTCTGTCAACACTACACTTGAAAAAGCTGTAATGGATTCAAACTGTTACAGCCTGTAAACATTACAGTGTGTCCACACTGCCAGTGAACAGTAGGGATAATGGTTTGAAAACATTACAGCCTGTCCACACTGAGTGCGATAGTGTGTGTGGTCTCAACCCTGTAATAGCAGTGCACATCCCATGGTGCACTCGGTGATGACAGCTGCATTTTGAGATACCCTCCTACATGTCCTATGGTGTACTGTGTATATGGCACAGTCATATTATGTAAATAACCATATTTCACTGTTATGAGACACACTTATGTTGTGGAGGTGACAGACAGAGGTTCGAGAGAGGAGGAGATCTGTATGTTGGAATTGGGGGCTACATCAGTGAGAAGGAGGGAAGGGGAGGGAGAGAGAGAGGGAGGGGGGAGACATGGCATCAGTTCTGCCAGTATTAGGGTACCTGGGCACAACAGACGTTCATGTACTGCTGCTGTATGGCTGAAGGCAGACCCTCTACTACTGCCTTCAGTGTTCCTCACTGCTCCACTGTACACAGTGCACACATCTACTATCCACCATAGCAGTGCTCCATGATGCACTCAGGAGCTCCACTAATGTATGTGTTCACTACTGGCACTGCTCTGCAGGTAGTATTGCTGCCACATCACACATAGGCAGACAGGGTACTCCCAACACTCGGCACAGTGAAAACAGTAATCAAGGACAGTACATGGATACCATCAGGAGGTGGCGCTCAGGAAGGCAAGTGCAGACAGAGAGGTAGGTTAGGTGGGGACATGGGGGTACACCCGGGGGGGGTGCACATACAGCTGTCAGGTTACTATGGCATGGAGCCATCCCAGTATTGCAGCCTACACCTGTGCTCCACACTGCAGTCTGCATATGTCCTGATAGCCTCCGACCTCCCTGCATGCAGTGAAACAGCGCTGCAATGCGTGCAGGTATAGTGGGAGACTGGAGGCTACATGGTGGAGATTTAGACACAATTACAATTAAAAACTGATAAAGGTGTAAATCTTTAAATAAGAGTGAAATAACCACACTGGTATGCACACCACAAAGTGGTTCTTGGAAGGATACAGATTGGGGATGGCTCAATTAAAGGAGTAGTCCACCCAGAATTTGCAAAAACCTATGTTATGCAGAGTATTTTAATTTGTATGTAAAGTCCTAGTGTGTCCTTCCCTCTATCTGCTATTAGGAGTTTTTCCTAAATTAGGCTGCTAGCTTTAGGGTAGTTTTATGACCCCGGGGATCTCCATCACAAATAGGTTTATTGCCTTCTGCCTCCTACAATGCACATTGTCTCTCATGACAGTGATGTAGCCAGGCCCATAGAGTTAGCATATGCAGTGCTTTTTAAAATCAGTTCACAACAGCAGAGCTTTGTAACTGTTCTTATCCAGTGAGCACAAATGGCAACACTTACAATTTAGCCGATGCCTGAGAGCTACCAAGCTGGAGTTTCTGTAAGAAAGCAGCTACTAAATAGCTCTAATTCACTATTTGTGTTTTTTTGGGTGTGTCATGTCTAGCTAGCAGTAACATGTGTTTTCATTTTAAAATTTTATTTCATCAAACTGTGCAAAACAATAAAAAGCACAGAAATTGCCCCAGATCATCACTGCTAAAATCAGTAAAGACTATAGTAGTTTTCTTACAGAAAACTCGCTCAGTTAGCTCTAAAGTATTTGCTAAATTGTAAATGTAGGTACCAGCATTCTTTTTTTTTTTTTTAGCATGAGAGACACACTAAAGCTCGTTTACAGGTGGGACCTGGGAGCACAAGGAAGTTAAGTGATTTGCTCATGGACACACAGTACGCATGTGGAGGCTGTGGGATTCAAACCCAGGACACCACGTTTGCAGCTCAGAGCCTTAGACTATACTGTTTCTTCTATTCTAATAGGTAGGACTCTCAGTTAGTGCTGATTTTGCTCTGTGACATGATTTTCAATTTTTTTTTTGGTTACAAATATGAAGTATCTTTTTTAATACAGTATAAAACTACGTATGTGCGAGTTATTTAGGTTGGTGAATATTTGTTTTATTTTTTGAAAAAGTGGGATACACTAAACTTTTAGTGCAATGAACCATTGTAAAATGGGATCAAATGTGTAGCTGAAATAGTCACTGTCATCCATCCTGTTGTGTTCATGCTATACCACACACAGGAGATAAAGTGACTTTAAAGTATTTTGCAGTTTCTAGGCTGCAGCTTCATACCATACACTTCATTTGTAAAAAAAAAAAATGAAAATCATGTCACAGACCAAAATCCATACTAAATGCTAGTTCTACCTAATATAATACTAATACCTACATTTATAGTTTAGCAAATACTTGAAATCTAGCTGAATGGGTTTTCTGTAAGAAAACAGCAAGAGTCTTAACTAATTATAGTGCTAATGATCTGGGCAATGTCTGTGCTTTTCTGGTTGTGTATAGTTTGATGAAATTAAAAGTGTTAAAATTAAAACACTCCTGCAAGCTAGACCTGACACACACAGAAAACAACAATAGTGAATTTGAGCTTGATTTAGTAGTTTTTGTTTTACAGAAACTCCAGTTAGCTACCTCTCAGGTTTCTGCTAATAGGCTAATTTAGGAAAAACTCCTAATAGCAGACAGAGGGAGGGACACACTAGGACTTAACATACAAATCCAAACACTCTGCATAACATATGTTTTTGCAAATTCTGAGTGGACTACTCCTTTAAAACTGCAAACTCAGTAAAAAATATACACTGCAGCCTCTTGCTGTACTGACATGCTTCAGCTGATGCAAAATACAGAGTAAGGTGGTGGGGGCAGGGTTGAAGAACAGGTCTGAATAACACCATATGCTCACCAGGAGGGACTTTCCATCTCTTGGAATGTATTTGTGAAAATTTGTGACCAGGAGAGGAATGTAAGCTGAGCCAATGCTGTTTAAACAAGTGCTGTATAGGGATGCAGTTTCAGGCTTTTCCTTCTGAAGCTTAAGCTCTGATGCCCCAGGCAGCTCTGATAGTCAGTTGTTCTAGCATGATAGATCCACCTCATGGCCCTCCCACATGAACCAAAAAAAAGGTGGGGTGGATCTTTAGGAGCTTCTTGGGTGGAGGTGGGGTTGGATCTTACTCCCCCCAAAAAACTAATGCTGCCTCCCACTACTCAGGTTCCACTTCTTGTACCTCCCACTTAAGAAAGAAAATAGTGCACTGCAACCATTGACTAACTTGAAAGTGTATTTATTTGAGAGCGGAAAACATTTTTTGGAGGAGGGTAGTGTGGAGGAGACTATTTACACCTTCAGTCAGTTCCACAGACAGAAAACATGACATCACTCCTTTTGTACATGAAAAATGTCTGCAGGCTCTGCCTACTGCAGCCACAAAAAGGGGGTAGAGGAATTTCTCCTTTGTACCACTATACTAACCAACCAAAGGCTGAGATTTGGGGGGGGGGGGGAGAAAACTACCTTCTTTGTTTCTTTAAAAAGGGTTTTAATTCAAACTTGTCACTTAACCCTTGTCCTTTTGTAGCCCTCAATTCATAAATACTGAGTTGTTCCTTTTCATTTAGGACAGACTCCAAGTCCCCAAAAATGGGAGTAAAGAAGCCTTAACTGCACTTTTTTGTGTTCGTGCTTATTGAAAGTAGTAGCCTGCAGGGGTGAGTGCTCGCCACCATTTCTACAGTTAATGTTGCTATTGAGAGAAGCACCACCATACCGGTGATCACCTCTAGCTTTATATTACCCTTTCTGTTGTACTTCGTTGCCCACAATTTGCTGTCAGTAAATTTACTCTCCCCATTATTTTTACATATTACAACTGGAATAAAGTAATGACATTATTGAAATTGTGTTCTGATTTTTAAGGCTCTTTTGAGCCTCTCTGGCATAATCCCCAATTTCAGATAGGTGGTTCTCAGATCTGTTGGAAGGCCTGGGTGTCTAAAGGCATCCATGTAGTAGGAGATCTTATTGAGCAGTATACAGGGTTTTTTGTAGTTTTGCTCAGTTGCAACAGGATTTTTCCTTGTCTCCTCGGGATCTATGGTGGTATCTGCAACTTCAACATGCTTTTCACCCAGGCTTAAACATGATTTTTAATTCAAACAGATCTGTGGAAGCATTGATTGCGCTGGATTTTGTTAGCTAGAGGCCAGACAAGTAGTATATGTAAATCCATACTTGATTTGCATTTACCTAATTGGGAACCTTGTCAAACAAAGTGGTCAGAAGAATTACATATTTCTATTTCAGATGACTGCTGGAGCAGCTGTTGAGCAGAGGCATATCGGGCATCCCTGATCTGTGTTTGCAATTGATGCAAAAAAGATCCTTAGTCATTAGTACAAGACACTGACTTGATTAGTCTTGATGGGCTTCTGTTCCTAATATTTGTTGGAGGTGTGTCCAAGAGCCAAGGACTCTTTCATATACTGTGGGGTTGTACAGCTCTAAGGGATTGGTGGGAAAAGATTATTCATTATCTGGAGACTGTACTTCATATGCCTTTTCCTCAGTCCCCAGGTTTTGGGATTTTGGGGGACCATACCTTTACAGAAATAATTATATGAAATGTGTTCATGCAGCACACATAAAACTACCCATGTGATATTTGTTATGCAAGCATTATTTAAATGTTAAAGGGACACTGTCAACCTGTTTTTCATCATATTATTTCTAGTTAAAAACCTACATTTTTTGGTTTCTTACCCGTCTCCTTGTTTAGTAGAACTGCAATGTATGCTAATGTATATTTATTAACAACCTTGTTTTGTTTACAGTCCTGGATCTGTTCTTAACGCATACTTCCTGAGCATTAGAAACATACCCAAACAGTGCAGTCACTCTTGAGGCAGTAGCCTCCTAAATTCCCACTGTATCATGAGGGGCTAGACTGTGTTGTGGGTGTTCCCAAGTCCAGGAAATATGCAGTTGGAGTTGATCAAGGAATGTAAACAAACCTGTGTTTGTGTGGTAACACCAGTATGGTGGGCAGTCTGTTTTTCACTTGTTTAAAGAAAAAAGAGTCAGAATCAAATTACCAGATACATCAGCAATCTTTACAGAATGTTGGGAATCATAAAACAAGTTTTTTAAACTAGGGACACTTTGAGACCTAAGGGGGTTGACAGTGTCCCTTTAAATTGGAAATGATTGCATGCATGCAGCTTGTGTTCAGTAAGCAAGTGTGGAAAGCATGCTTTTTATGTTAAATTGAAACAGACTGCATGCATGTGGCATGTGTACAAAAAGCAAATGGTCAGTGATAACTGCACACATAAAAGTTAAGTGATTTGCACAGGATCACACCATATGCAAGTGTGGGGCTGATGAGAATCAAACCCAGGTCTAACAGACTTTAAGGGGAAAACACAAAAGTAGCAATATCTCAACACCCATCCACATGGCCAGTTCCCCCCTCCCCCCATGCACATACACTGTAGCGGGTGCAGCCATGCTACTACAGACAACCCACCAAATACAGATAAAAGTCGAGAGTCTCTTACTTGAGTACTGGGCAGGAGTCTTGGGTCAGAGTGCTGGGGCGTGCCCCCTTGAAATGAATGGAGTTATTTTTTATTACTATATTATACATTATGATGGTGAGTTGGGGAATAATGAAGACCACTGTGCTACTAACAAGGTCCTTGTTAGTCGAGCGGTGGCTTTCTTTAATCTGCAACTCTCAATCAATAATGTATAAAATAGTAATGAAAAAATACCCCCATTCCTTTCAATGGTGCATGCCCCTGCAGTCTCCCTTCTCCTATGTCATAGTGTGCCTGAGCACAGGGATGTGGAGGTTAGCTTCACTGGGGGGGACATAAGCCTGACTATAGTGGGGTTCCAATAGTCTGTGCATACCATGCCACTCAACTGTCCCTGAATGTAAGGGACGGCCCTCATTTTGTCCCTGAAATCTGCTCTGCTCCTCATTCATCCCTCATGGAAAACATGCTGCTCACACAGAGGATGTCCTGTAAATATAGACTTTATAGCAGGGGCAACATTTCAGATTTCAGCAGGGGGGAACCAACAACCAGTGGAAGCAAGGTGCTAGTTGGCCTCTAGGTGGCAAGATCTAGAATGTCTGGAACATCTCTAAAAGGTAAAACTTATTTGTTGTGACTGAAAAGTGATATGCAAATCAAGAAAAATTCAAATGTATAAGATTCATCTGTCTATACCCCAGACCAGTGTATCAGATGTGGGCTTAAACCCACCCAGTTACTAACCATTTTTTTTCCTGGCTGAAGTTCTGAACTCCCCCTCCCCCCAAAAAAAACCTTTGTCCCAGTTTCTCTCCCTGACTCCATTCCATTCAATACCCATCCCATATGGGTCATGAAGCTGCCCAAAGGAGCAGATATGTGAAAAACACATCAGCATTTCAGTCCTTCCTCTTTTACCAATCTCCATGTAAAAAAAATATTTACTTTTACTTACTTGGCCATCTGGGCAGAATCTGCAGCCTGACCCAGTGCGCCACCAGCCCAATTTTCAGTCCACGCCTCCTCTGTCCTTCTGCAAGAAGCTGGATGCTAGAACCAACCATCCCAGGTCCCCAAAGTGATCTGTGCCCCAGTCACCTCACCAGCTGAACCCACCCAACCTGTGTTGCTTGCTTCTTGCTTGGCTGCTGCCATGGCTGAAGCTGCACTGCACTGATCAAGGCCTATGAAGGCTGCCCACACCACTGTCACCGCTGCTGCTAGGCCTAGCTTGCTGCTGCGAGGGCGCCTGTGCTGTTTTTTTTTGTCAGGCAAGCCTAGTAGAATAAGTAGGTAGTCTAGTCTCAAGTTAACTTCTCGCTCACCCTCTGCCCTTTCAGCCACCAGGGGAGACAGAGACTCACTAAGAGCAAACCAACAAAAATATGCTGTTACAATACTGATATTGAGAGTTCAGTGCTCATCGACTCCTCCATGCTGTAGTGTGTAGCCTGTCTGCTTTGTGGTGGGAAAGAAAGTGCTGCACTCACATGACTCATGCTCTTGCTTGTCTGGAGCTGCTCCATGTCACATGTGATGGAGCTGCTGCTAATAGGTGGAGAGAGTGGAAAACACAATACAGACACAGTAGAGTCAGGAATGCACCTGCAGTGTGAGTGCATACAGTTCAGTGGGGCACTTATTGTGCAAAAGATTAAATTTAAATTTAAAGCCATTATTGCCACACCATAAAAACAATCTAGGCACACGTGCGTGGGGGGGGGGGCAACTGCCCCCCTCTGCCCTACCTAAATGGCACCCCTTCTTTATGGTAAATGGTGCTAATGTTGGTACAAGTAAATAGAATGGTTTCCACTGTATTCTGAGTTCCTGTATCTCCATGTTTTATGATGTGTCCTGTTCATCATGTGGGTTAGTATCCCTCATTGTCCCTCATTTTGAGTGTCCATGTCCCTCATTTAAGTGGCAAAATGTGAGGTGTGGTGCATGCTTCCAAGACCCTACTCAGCACAAAAAGTGCTGAGCATGGCCGTAGTAAATATGCTCCTTAGAGAATGACAAAGGGAAACTAAGTGAGCCAAGACAGTCATGGAGAAATACATTTGTAGCACTAAATATGCATAAGGGGATTTGCATGGCCCAAAACAAAATGGTCAGGCTTCAAAACACAGAGGCATCTCTTCACACATCTGGAATGGGGGATGTTGGCTGACTATATCCGATGCATTTAATGTAGGAAGCAAACTACACTTTGCAAACTGATGGCAATTTAATAACAAAAATCAAAAGCCATTAAACTACTTGCAAAAGGATCAGAATTAATGAGTTTACCTACTTGTAATGGGAAATCAATGAAAAATGTATTCAAATGGCTCTAATTGCTAGCAGTAATATGAGAAATAGAAATTTATGTGTTTTTTTAGATGAGATTTGCACAAACTTAGTTGCTGCACACATGGCAAGCATGCAACATGTGAACCTGATGTGATTTTTAAATGATGTTCACACCAGTTTAACTGCTGCACTCATGTCAAGCATGCAACATGCAAACCTGATGTGATTTTTAGAAGATGTTTGTGCCAGCTTACCTACTGCATACATGTAAAGCTTGCAGCATGCAAATCTGATTTGCTTTTTAGACCTGGTTCGCTTAGGTTCACTTTGTGTATGCAAACCACATGAATGTACACAGCACACTTATATTTCTGTAAGGGTAGGCTGCTTCCGCAATCAGTTTTAAAGCATAAACTGTTGTCATATTCTGCTGCTCTAGAAGCCAGAGATTGTTGCTTCGAAACTGGAAGTCAGCAGTTTCCCCTAATTTTATAATATGGCAAAAAGCCTTGTCCAAAACTGTATCCCTTTCAAAAGGTTTGTTTAGGAAGAAGCAGAAATCTGTGGTTTTTCACTCTGCCTGGGGACCCTGACTTGATTTTGTGGGTCTGTCTCCTTGTACATTGTGACTGTTTTTTTTCTGTGGTGATTTATGTGATCTATGTTACTTTTTGTTTTTTTTTCTTTCTTTGGTCCTATTGTTTAGTTTGTTTCATAATGCTGCAGGCTCTTTTTAAGATCTTTTAAGGCCCTTATAGGGATTCCAGATATCTGTCCATTTATTACCATTGTAAGGGTGTGTGTTGTTGTTAGATGATGCCATGGTGATTTTTTGTTGTTGCCAGTGCTCATTATTTGCTGTTCATAATAATTTCTGTGTTTCTTGTGGTTTAAAGTTTTAGTATTAGTATTAGGTAGACTACTGCTGGTTAATGTTTTGTATTCAAAGTTTCCTGTTTCTTGTATGACCTTTGAAAAATCTAATAAAATATTTATATACAACAAAATGCCCTTTTACAACAGGATTCCACCCCTCCAAGTACTACTCTATGGATTCAGCATCTAGCTAAATGAAGTGCAGAGAGTAATCTGGTGGATAGTTTCAATTTACCTATCCTTCTTGGGAAATACATGCAGTCCTCCCAGCTTGCTCCCTCAGTTTTGTGAAGCAGCTGGGGCCATGGGCATGCCCAGTGTAAATACTGCAATGCAGAGGGGAGCTGAGATGTCCTGATGTCATCAAACAAAAAAAACTCTCCACTTTTGGTGCTACAGGAGCCTCTTTGCTACAGACCACTGCAGAAACCATGTAGCACATATGGTTTGGGTTCTTCCCCTTGGTAACCAAGTGAAGGCTAAAAACTGCAGGCTTCAATGCCCCGGTCATATTTGGACCACTCAGTTTCTATATATTATTATTTTTTTAAAAGCCCTGTTTGATAGGGGCAATCCCTTAAATCAAGAACTATATTGATTATGTATTCTTTGTTTAAAGGGTGTCATGTACAGTGGAGAACAGTAGGGAGCAAAGGTTGGGTAGAGATGTCCTGCACCAAATCTAGATAACTGATTCAGCCTGCCAGTGCAGTGGTAGTGGTACCATCTGTGATGCCAGTGACTCAGATTTGGGAATGAGCCGGGGCTGCTGGAGGGCTGGCCATGGGAGGATGACTAAGTATCTCATGGATGCTTGCCTCCCTGAGGGTAGGTGGGATTCTGGTCTCTGCTGCAACAGTGCCACCTTGATGACCATAAGTGGTAGCACTTAGAGCCAGTGCTGAGGGAGGGAAGCATTGGCACTCTGACACCTTGGCATCAGATGCAACATCCTCGCAACACTCAGGGGGAAGTGGAAGAAAAAATGGGAAAATCCCTGACCATGCAGGATGCCGTCCATTGCTCTGTTGTGGGTCCCACACTGCCAACTGAGGCTCTCTCCTCGACCGACACTTCAACTCCATGTGGGTAGGTAGCGGTCCCTGGGTAGCCCTTTCTGTGGGGGGGGGGTCATCCACGGGGGAGCACAGGAGAGAGGTAAGTCCCAGAGAAGGTGGATCATGGCGCTAGGTAGGTGAAGGGGCTGACGGGGGCTGGTTGGTGTTAGGGGAAAAAGTACAGCTAAAAAAAAGGAAAGAAAAAAAACTATGTTCTGTCTTAATACCACATAGCTAAGGGAATACAAGTTACAGCCTGAACAAATATTCTCATAACTCAGGCAGAACAATCATACTGATTTTGTCTGTTACAGACAGCTATAATGAAGAAATACAGAAACATCATAGGTCTCACTGGTATAGAGTTCAAAATCCTAAAGAATGAAAGAGTTCCAATCTGTTCTTGGTATACTATGTCATTTGCCAGAACAGAGATCACTCACACTCCTTGTTCATGCCTTTGTCTAATTGAAATGTCACAGCTGTGTGAATGGTGTCACCATCAGAGCTCCTCTGGGGCACTTCTACTCTCTCCAGGCCCCAGAACCTTAATGATGCCACTGAATGACCACTATTGTTGAACTGTTGTGCCACTGCTGAGTTTTATCTTGCCTCTGAATGCTACTCTTATGCTCACTTACGTTTGTCCTGAGCTCCATTTTAGTCTTGCAAATACAAAGTTTGCCACATGGTCTTTGAGTTAAATACACCAAATGGTCCATGCCACAATTGATGTACTGCTTCATTTTTCATTTCTGATTTGTATAGGTGCATCATAGCTTGATTTCTGGCTGGGAACATATCATTGGTTACTGGCCCTAGAAGTAGTTTTCCCTGTGTGCGTCTGAATGTGGGTGTTCAGTGTGTATACATATGTCATGTGAGGTCTAATTTAGAGGAATGTTCCTAAACCTGTCATTAGGGTTATTTTCCACTTGCAGGATGTGCCCATTTATGTTAAGTATCTGTCTGATAGCCTCATTTTGATGGGAATAAGCTGTAGAGCATACTATCCTGTCACTCTTCACATCTTTCTTGGCGCTATTCAGTAATGTCTGTCATTGCATTTCTGACACTTCCTTGGCCACTGTTTTAATCCATTCATATGGATAACCTCTTGCAATAAACCTCTTTGTCAGTTCAGTTTTGTGCTTAACAGATTCTTATTCCACACTGCAGTTTCTCCCGGGATGTATAAATAGTACCTTAGGTATACTCTGAACAAGTTTCAGATTGTGGAAACCTGATTTATGCAGGGTAGCATTCCTGTCTATCTCTTTGCTAAACAGGATTGTCTGTAGGTCCCCCAGTACATTTATATAGTAACAGATCAAGAAAGGCCACTCTATCTGGATCACTAGCCATTGTAAATTCAAGGTATCCTGTTCTACTATTCAAGTAGCAGTGGGGCCAGATGGGGTGCACCCCAGGGTCCTAAAAGAACTGAGAGGTGGTGGCTGAGCCTCTGGCAATCCTGTTTAGCTGATCACTGGAAACAGGGGAGACACCCAAAGACTGAAGGACAGCAGATGTAGTTCCCTTATACAAAAGCGGGAACAAAGAGGAAGCGGGGGAACTACAGATTAGTTAGCCTCACCTCAGTAGTGGGGAAGATCATGGAAGC
The DNA here is from genome assembly GCA_016271365.2 of Neoceratodus forsteri. Taxonomy (NCBI): domain Eukaryota; kingdom Metazoa; phylum Chordata; order Ceratodontiformes; family Ceratodontidae; genus Neoceratodus; species Neoceratodus forsteri. Next base: position 1,116,187,227 of record CM028131.1, read on the forward strand.
ACTACTAGAGGAGAGATTGGTGGAACATCTGGTTGCCAGCGGACTACAGAACCCAAGACAGCATGGTTTCACCAGAGGGATGTCATGTCAGACCAGCCTCATTGAATTTTTTGACTGGGTGACAAGGGAGGTTTATCAGGGGAGGGCGGTGGATGTGGCCTATATGGACTTCAGCAAGGCCTTTGACACTGTGTCACAGAGAAAGCTATTAAGCAAACTAGGGAATATGGGAATGGACAGGACAGTAGTGCAGTAGGTAGGTAACTGGCTGCGTGGCAGGACACAGAGGGTGGTGGTAAATGGCTGTCACTACACAGAGGGGAGAGTGACTAGTGGGGTACCACAGGGATCAGTGCTGGGACCAGTCCTATTCAATGTCTTCATCAGTGACATTGCACAGGACTTAGAAGGCAGAATTTTCCTGTTTTGCTGATGACACAAAGCTCTGTAACAGAGTGGACACACCAGAGGGTGTAGACAGCATGAGGAGGAAGAATGGTCAGGGGAGTGGCAGTTGGAATTCAATGCAAAGAAGTGCAAGATAATGCATATGGGGCACAAAACCCCTGGAACAACATATCAATTGGGTGGTGAGGATACAGCATGCACCAAGCAGGAAAGGGATCTTGGGGTTATTATCTCTGATGACCTCAAGGTAGGGAAACAGTGTAACAAGGCAGCAGGTAAAGCAAATAGGATGCTGGGATGCATAGGCAGGGGCATCACCAGCATGAAAAGGGAGGTCATAATTCCACTATACAAGACACTAGTGAGGCCCCACCTTGAGTACCATGTACAGTTCTGGAGACCTTTCCTACATAAGGACATAGACAGGGTAGAGAAGGTTCAGAGGAGGGCAACAAAGATGGTACATGGATTGCATCACAAGTCCTATGAGGACAGGTTGAAGGACTTGAATATGTACTCCCTGTAGGAGAGGAGGGAGAGAGAGGGTATGATAGAGACTTGCAAGTATCTTACAGGGAGGAATAGAGTGCAGGAATACACTATTTTTCAGCCAAAAAGATGTTCCAGAACTAGAGAGCATGGGATGAAGTTGTAGGTAGGGCGTTTCAGAGTAAACATGAGGAAGAATTTCTTTACAAAATGGGTGGTGGACAAGTGGAACACCCTGCCAGAGGAAGTAGTGGGGGCTGAAACAATCATGGGATCTAAGAATGCATGGGATAGACATAAGGGAATTCTGGAGGTCAGGGGTAAGGGGCAACTGACTTCTAGTAAAACATAAAGTGAACTTACAAGCTCAAATGGGCAGACTGGGTGGGCCATAGGCCCTTATCTGCCGACAGTGTCTATGTATCTATGTAAGTATCTGTGGAACTGATGAGAGTAACATGATCTCCTATCCATGTCACAAACAGGAAAATAGAAACAGAATCTGTTGGTATAAAATCACCGGTAGGCCCATCCAATCTGTCCTATTTCTCCCTGCCTATTCTGACACCCTATTTAGTCACCAGTGTCCCTCCAGTCTCCCTTTCCAGTACTTATTATACCCATGTGCTTATTCCACACATGATTGAAACTCCACACTGTTTTCAGCCCCACCACCTCTACTGGTAGGCTGTTCCAGGTGTCCACCAGCCTTTCTGTGAACAAGTACTGCCTCATATCCTTCTTAAACTTCCCCCTCTTTAGCTTCACTGCATGCCCCCTTCTTCTGGTGCTTTTCTTCCAGACTCCCCACCTGTACCCTTTTCACTCCTGTGAGGTACTTATAGGTCTCAGTCGTATCCTGTCTCACTCTCCTCTCCTCCAGGAACTACGTGTTGAGATCCTGCAGCCTTTCCTTGTATGGCTTCTTGTGCAAACCCCACACCATTCTGGTAGCCCTCCTCTGGACTGCTTTCACCCTGTCAATGTCTTTGCAGAGGTGCATCCTCCACAACTTGACACAGTTTTCCAGGTGGGGTCTCACTAGTGGCAGGTACTGGGTCAATATGTTGTATACACAATGCCGCAGGGCAAAAATGCCCAACAGTAACAGCTCATGGAAGAACAGCTATAGGATACACAATGCTGCATGACACAAATAGCGTGGAGTGGTATCAGTGACCCTGTAACTATTTCCTGGAAAGCACTGCTGCAGAGCTCTGCTGGAACGGGGTCCACCAAGCAGTTGCTGTGACTCAGGGAGTAGAGCCATTGACGATGGAGGACAATAGAGCGGCTATGGACCAGGGTTCTTTTCCCGGTCCTAGATTAGGATAGTTTTTTTCTTGTCTTTACTTTTGTGCAGTTCGTGATGCCCCCTGCCCAAGTTTCACCCTGTCCCAGAGTTGCCCTCCCTCTGGAGAAGGTTATTTTAATGGGGGTTTGGGTGCAGTCCCCATAATGGGGGTGGGTGCACCTCAGCAGAAACAAGTATTTACTGTTTACATTTGTAGTCACTGTTTTGTTTGCAACAACATGACCCTGTGCCCTAGTGGCAACACCACCTCCCTCCTCCTGCTAGAAATTCTCCTCCCCATGCACCCCAGCATCCCACTAGCCTTGCCTACTGACTTGCCACACTGCCCTGCCACCTTGAGATCATCAGATATGGTTACCCTGAGGTCCCTTTCTTGCTTTGTGACTGTATCCCCGCCCCCCAACTTATACACTGCTCCCAGGTTTCCCTGCTCCAGGTGAATGACTTTGTACTTTTTGGCATTCAAACCCAACTGCCATGCCCTAGACCGCTCCTCTAGTTACCCCATTTCCCTTTGCAGTTCTCTTCACCCCTTCCTGAGTGTCCACACTGTTGCAGATATTTGTGTCATCTGCAAAATGGCACACCTTCCCCTTTAGTTCCTCAGGAATGTAACCTATGAAGACATTGAAGAGGACCAGTCTCAGTACTGATCCCTGTGGCATCCCACTTGTCACCACTCTCCCATCCCCTGAGTGTCTGCCGTTTACCCCCACCCTCTGCCTCCTATCCTTCCACCAATTTGACATCCAGCTTACCACTTTCTCCCTAACCTCCAGGCTGCTTAGTTTCTTTAACAGCCTCCTGTGTGGTACAGTGTTGAAGGCCTTGCTGAAGTCCAGATAGGTCACATCCACTGCCTTCCCCTGATCCACCTCCCTAGTCACTCAAAGAAACCTATGAGATTTCTTTGGTATGACCTAACCCCTCTGAAAACATGCTGCCAGTGGTCCTGCAGCCCACATGCCTCCAGCTACTCCTGGAGTTGCTATCCTCCTCCCTGATGCTGGTCTTGTGCAGAAAGACCACATTCAACCCTCCTTCAGTCCCCTGGAACTATCACCATCTCCAATAAGGTGCTGAATAGTGTTGCCAGAGGGGCAGGTAGCACCAAGCTCAGTTATTTTAGAACCCTTCGGTGAATCCTATCTGGTCCCATTGACATGTTCTACTTTTGGGCTTCCAAACTCTTCCAGACTCTCTCCTCCAAAGATGGACTTGTGTCCACTCCCCCAGTGCATGCTTCTACACGTTGGTCCATCCCCTCTAATCTGAAGCCTAAGCAGAAGCACTCATTTAAAATTTTAGCTTTTCCCTGATCTTCTTCTGCACAGTCCCTCCCCCACCCTCCTGAGTCTCACTATCCCACTGTTTGCTTTTCTCTTTTCACTCACATACCTGAAGAAAACTTTAGCCTATTTTTTGACCTTCTTGGTGATCCTCTCCTCTGTCTGTGCATTAGCTGCCCTCACCCTCCTTCCTGCCTTCCTTTGCTTTTCCAGATATACCTCCCTGTCCACCTCCATTTGGGTCTCCTTGTACTTCCTAAATGCTGTTTTTATGTCCTCCACATCCTTAGCCACCTTCTTTGAGAACCATAGCAGCCTCTTCCTCCTCCTTCCCTTGCTTACTTCCTTCAAACAGCATGCCACTGCCTTAGCTGTTCCCTCCTACATCTTCCTCCAGTGGGTCTCCACTACCCCCCCCACCTTATTGCCATCTCCCTCTTTGAGATGTTTACTGAGGCAGTCACCCATTTCTTTAAGGAGGTAGTGTAGCATAGTGATTAAGAGCATTGAGCTGCAAACCTGGAGATCTGGGTTTGAATCCCATCAGCTCCCACTTGCATACTGTGTGACCCTGAGCAAGTCACTTAACTTCTTTATGCTCCCAGATTGCACCTGGAAACAAGCTCTGGCTTGGTGTGCCTTTCCTGGTTAAACAATTTCCCCTTTCCTATTCTTTAAAATCTACCATCCTGAGCTCCAGGACCCTTGTCATAGTGTGTTCTTTCTTTTGGCAATACATATGCCAAACCACACAGTACAGGGATTGCTTGTACCCAGGGAACAATCCACTGTGATGTCTGTAGTGCTGTCCCTGTTTGTAAATACCAGGTCTAGCACTGCCCTGTCTGTAGTGGGTTCCATAACCAGCTGCCTGAGAAACTCCCCCATAGGGAGTCAAGATGGCTCTGCTTCTGGTTGCAGCTGCAGCCAGGATGCTCCAGTCTACACCCAGCAGATTAAAGTCCCCCATAATTGATATTGCCCCCTTGCTTGCCATTCTGCCAATGGCCTCCCCAGAATCTTGTCTAATTCCTCCCCCTGTGTTGGTGGTCTGTACACCACCTCCATAAGGATAAAGGCCCCAGACCCTCTCTGTAAGCTGATCCATTGTACCTCCAGCTCTTCCTTACCCTCTCTAGTACCCATGTACCTCTGTGGCCTTTATACCTTCCCTCACATATAAAACAACACCCTCCCACCATACCTTTTCTCCCTGTCCTGTCTTTCAGGAACATGGTGTAGCCAGGTATGACCACTTCCCAGCTGTGTCTGTTGGTGCACCATGACTCCGTTATGGCCACCAGATCCAAGTCTGCCTCCACAATGATTGCTTCACAGTCAGGAATTTTATTTCCTAGGCTCCTTGCATTGGCACACATGGCTCTCCACTCCTTTTAGCCTTCCCTCCCTCTATTCTGACTTCACTTCCTGTTTTCAGCTTGCCCCTCCTGTTTCCCCAGTCCTGTCCTCACCCTTTTTACTATCCCTCTGCCTACACTCCTTCACCTCTCTCTCTCTCTCTCTCTCTCAACTTTAGTTTCTCTTCCTGAGCCACCCATCCTGCTCTCCCCTTTATGCACCTCTACCCAGGGGAATTAATTTCACCTGGGCTTCTTCTCTCTGCAGCTCAATTCTCCGGGGGGGAGGGCAGTCTCTGCTTCCCTCACTTCTTCTGTCTCTCCCATTGGCTAGTTTAAATGCCCATCAAAGTAGCATGCAAACCTTCCACCCAGGCTGCCATTCACCTCCTGGTCACATGGAGGCTGTCTTCTTTGTGAAGTCTCTATGCCCCCAGATAGGATCCCAGTCCCCAATGTAGCTAAAACCCTTGACCCTGCACCATGCCTTCAGCCACTTGTTGAAGGCCCTGGTGCTGTGTTCCCCAACCTTTTCCTGGGCGTATACAGATAGCACCTCAGTGAAGGTCAACATGTGAGCTACCAGCTTCAGACCTGTCCCCAGCTCCCTAAATCTATCCTGCACAACCCCTGCTGTGTCCCTGGCCATGTCATTAGTTCTCAGATAGACAACAACATACAGCTCCCTTCCTTTTCCCTCTTCCCTGGTGATCTCTATGATCTGCCTTCCAGTCCTCCCCACCAAACCAGCTGGTAGATACTTTACTACACTGTCTCTCACTTCCCCTGCTCCCAACTCTATCCCCTGACTTAGCTGTCCCCCACAAGCATATGCCTGCTCCTTGGTTGGGGGCCTCTACCTCCACCTTGGAGCCTCCTACCTTGACAACCCCCACCTCCTCCCTTTCCCCTTGCTTGGGTGCCTCCATCTGGCTTTCCCACCCACCAAAATGGCAAAGGAATTATGCAGTGGTAGAGTCTGAGGAGTGCTTTCTTTCCTTCCCCCCAACCTTCCTGGAGCCCACCAAGGGCCAGGCGCTCTATCTCATTTCTGGCTTCCTTTGAGGGAGCGGAGGCAATCTTGGTGGCTCCTGGGTGAGGCAGATGGTACCCTGTACTCATGGCAGTTCAGCCCTGAATCCAGGAAACTCATGATTTCATCCCAGAGAAGTGTCTGCATATGGGGCAGCACCTTAGTCTCCAGAACGAGTCTCTGAAGATTGCGGCCCCACACCCATTATACTGCACCACGCACAAGCCTGATGACTGTTTTTCCTCTTAACTACTTACAGTACTTCTCTGTCTTTCCCTTGTTCTCATACCTCTCCTATGTACAGTATATCCCTCTCTTGGATTACCTGTACTTCTCCTTCCTTCCTTTATTCACCCTATCCTTTAGTGTGTTTGTACCCTTACCCTACAAAGTGTGTTTCTAACCTTCCCTTTATAATCTCGCTTCCTAATTTTCCTTGTACACTTTACCTAGATGGGGTTTTCCTGCTTAGCACTGTGTGCCCCCCAACCCCCTTGTTTTACCTTTGTTACTCTTCCTGCCTGGTGTTCCCTTTACTGCAGAGCTTGCTTACATTTCCTGTAGTTCCCCTTCAGAATGACCTGCAGCCTGCTGTCACCTGTGGGTGCCTGCCAATGCCTAAGATGACAATCCTGTTCCATTCCTGACAAACAGGGACAGTGTTGCTGATGTCATGGTGGGTAGCCACCTGGAGACCAGTGATCATTGTACAGTGTGGTTCAATATAAAAACTGGACCAGAATCAAACCACACTAATATGAGGCCCTAGACTTCAGGAGGGCTGATTTTAAGGAAATAGGAGAATGTCTCAGGGACACCCTAGCAGGGATAGGAAAACTGGGTGGAGTCGAGGAACAGTGGGCAAAAATAAAGGAGGGCATTGAGAAGGCAACAAACATCTGTATCAGGCAGATTAATAAGGGCAAGAGGAAAAACAGACCACTACGGTTCTCTAAAGAAGTAGCTGAGAAATTAATGCGCAAAAAAAGCTAGCACATAGAAGGTATAAGAAGACAAAGAAAGAGGAGGATAGGGAGAGATATCAGGAGAAACAAAGGGAGGAAGGGAAAGCAATTAGGAGTGCAAAGGCACAGACAGAAGAGAATATTACGAAGTCAGTAAAAAAAGGGGCATAAAGCATTCTTTAGGTATATAAGCAAAAAGAGGAAGACCAAAGGAGGAACAGCAAGGCTAAAGAGGGAAGGAGAGGTTTGTGTGGAAGAGGACCAAAAAAGGCAGATATATTGAACAAATACTTTTGTTCAGTATTTACAGAGGAAGGGGAAGGTGACAGGCCACAGATAAGGGGCACAGGCATTAAAGAAAAGGAGGTGGACACTAGTCCTTTTACAGAGGAGAGAGTCCTCAAGGCACTAGCACTACTAAAAGTGGACAAGGCAATGGGGCATTATGAGGTACACCCTAGGATACTGAGGGAGCTCAAGGAGGTACTGGCTGCACCTCTGACAGCCCTGTTCAGCCTATCACTAGATACTGATGAAGTTCCAGGGGACTGGAGGAGGGCAGATGTGGTCCCACTTCACAAAAGTGGTAATAGGGAGGAGGCAGTAAATTACAGGCCTGTCAGCCTCACTTCAGTAGTGGGTAAAGTAATGGAATCACTACTGAAGTAAAGGATTGGGGAATACCTTCTGACCAGTGGATTACAGGATCCAAGGCAACATGGTTTCACGGGGGATCTTGCCAGACAAACCTGATTGAGTTCTTTGACTTGGTAACCGGGGAAGTGGATCAGGGTGGAGCAGTGGATATGGCCTACCTGGATTTCAGTAAGGTCTTTGATACTGTTCCACACAGAAGAAGGATGAGCAAGCTGGGCAGCCTAGGAGTGGGTCCAAAGGTGGAAAAATGGGTAAGAAGGTGGCTAAGCAATGTGAGTCAGAGGGTGATGGTAAGTGGAGTTCACTCGGAAGAAGACAAGGTGACCAGCAGGGTGCCACAGGGGTCAGTACTCGTCCCGGTCCTCATCAATGTCTTAATTAGTGACATTGCAGGAGGGCAGAAAGGGGAAGTATGCCTGTTCATGGATGAAAACATCTGCAACAGAGTGGACACACCAGGGGGGTGGAAAAAATGAGGGATGATCTGAAAAGGCTGGAAGACTGATAAAGAGTTTGGCAACTGGGTTTCAATGCAAAAAAGTGCAAAATTATGCACTTGGGGCTCAGAAACCTCTAGGCATGTAGCAATTGGGTGGTGAGGTATTAGCAACCACAAAACAGGAATGGAACATGGAGGTAATCATTTCTGATGACCTGAAGGTAGAAAGCAGTGTGATAATCCAGTGAGGAAAGCTAGCAGAACGCTTGGGTGCATAAGGAGGGTATCACCAGCAGAAAGAGGGAGGTTTTGTTACCCCTGTATAGATCAATAGTGAGGTCCCACCATGAGTACAGTGTCCAGTTCTGGAGACTCCATCTCCAGAAGGATATAGATAGGGTGGAGGTGGTACAGAACAGGGCAAGCAAAATGGTGCAGTTTCTGCATCAAAAGCTCTAGAAGGAAAGACTCAAGAAATTAAATATGTACACTCTAGAGGAATGGAGAAAAAGGGGGAACATGATAAAAAAATTCAAGTACCTCACAGGTACTAATAAGGTACATGAAGGTAGCATTTTACATAGAAAAAAATGCATGAGGACAAGGGGTCACACTATGAAGCTGGAGGAGGTACTCAGAGGAGAAGTGCAGAAATACTTCTTCATGGAAGGGAGGTGGATGCCTGGAACACCCTCCCAGCAGAGGTGGTGGGGCCTAAAATGGTAACAGGTTGCAAGCATGCATGAGATGGACACAAAGGGACCTTAGAATTAAGGCAAGGGGAGGAAAAGACCAGAGACTGAGTAGGCTCTGTAATGGCACAGTAGGGGGAAATAAAGGGAAGACTAGGTGGGCCAAGAGGTCCTTATCTGCCAACAATGTTTATGCTTCTATGTTTCTATTCCTGCTCTGTTCTATTCACTGTATGGGATACAAACATGAATTGGACACATTGGGTGGATGAAATTTAAGTAGGAGCTTTGTGGTGTGCTCCAGTTAGCCCACTTGAATCACATGCTCCCAATCTCCAGCCTCCAACAAGATGGTAAGGCTTTCCCTTCCTGGATCCCTGCAACTCCCTCCACACAGCCTGGACCTGTTCTGAGTAGAGGAAAACCAAAAAAGGTAACATTATACTGCATTTTATTTAAATTCTTTACATAGACCTTGGAGCTTCCTCCTGTTTTCAAAAGTGCCCTGAATGTGAAATTGGAGCCAAATTTAAGCAGGAGCAGCAGCTTCCTGGTGCACTTTGATTGGCCCACTTGAATCACATGCTCCTGATCTCCAGCCTCCTATATGATAGTGTGACTTCTGTCACTAACCCACTCCTGGAGGTCAGGCCCACCCTTAAGTGCCGTCCATGATGGGGGGGGGGGATACCTTCCTTGTCCTTTTTGGATGCTCGCTGAGGTCATGACTGCATCTCAGCCACAAGGACCCAGGGCATCCCTCTTACTCTGGATAAAGGTACAATACCAGTCTTGAGTCTAGTGGCCAAATATGAACCCTTCCTTGTCTATTACACAAAGGAGGAAGGCCCAGGCATCACACTCTCTTTGGGGGTAGTAACTAATTTGAGTTACAGTATACAGAAATAAAAGGGAAAAATATATGCATGTAAGCACACTAAAACTGTTAGCTAAGTCTCTACCTTAGGTATGAAGATTTCAAGGTCCAGAGAACCGCTGGTTTGCAAAATATTTCAGTCTTTGTGTAGCAGCCTTTGGTTTTTAGGCAGGCTTTGTGCTGGCAGCTGCTCCCTTGTTGTCAGGAGAGAGGGTCCAAGCAGAATGTCCCCTTGAGGGTCTGTGCTGAGAGTTTTATAGGGCTGACCACTCCCAAGTCTGTGAGTAAAGGCTGGCACTTCCATTTAGGCCACCGGGTGTCACTCTTGTGCTTCCCCCAAATTTTATTTTCCTGATAACCTTTGATGGGTCAGATTCCCTTAGTTAACCCAGGTTTTACAATCATAACTCCTGTAAGTGGAATTTCACACAGGTATGCTGGAAGAATGCATTCTTTCCTATTACCTCACAAAATTAAGTATACTGTTAACAGTTTCCTGGGATCAAAGCATTCTGCTTTTTCTTGAAGTGAAAAGGGCTATCTCCTGCCATTTTATTACTTCTGTTTCTTTTGGGTAGTTAACTTAGAGGAAGAATCTTTGATCAGCTATCCACAAGCTGTTTGACAACAAACTGTCATTTTCCTGGCAAGCAAGGCTGGGCTGCAGGTTAAAGGAAGGTCAAACCCTTTTTTTAAAAAAAAATCAGTCTTTTCTCTATGTGCCTTTGCTGACACTGGCATGTACATATGCACAGAATTACATAAAAAAAATATATACAACAGAATTATTTCAACAAATAAGGGCTAGCAGCTAGGCAGCTCACCACAGCTTCCACTTCTTGGATCCCTGCAACTCCCTCCACAAAGCCTGGAACTTTTGTGAGTAGAAAAATGCAAACCAAAAAAAAAAAGTAAAGTTACACTGTGTTTTACTTAAGCACCTTACTTAGAGCTTGGCACTGCCTCCCATTTTTTAAAAATCACCTGTTAAATATGTCATCTATAAAGCACTTCCAATGGGTGACACTAGTTGTGGAAAAAACTCAGCAGTGGCATGACACTTCAACGACAGTGGTCATTCAGTGGTATCACTATGGTTCTGTGGTCTGGAGAGAGATGAAGAGCTGCGGAGGAATTCTGATTGGGACACTGCATTGCTTAAAAGAGAGGTTTACAGGATTCACACAGTAGGGCACTACAATCAGACGGAGGCATGAATGATGAGTGTAAGTGGTCACTGTTCTGTTAAAGGACATGGTATGCCAGGAACAGACTGGAACTCTTATTCTTTAGGATTTTGAACTCCATACCAGTGAGACCTATAGTATTTCTGTATTTCTTGCTTACAGTTGTCTGTAACAGGCAAAATCAGTATGATTGTTCCACCTGAGTTATGAGGACATATGTTCAGGCTATAAAATGTATTCCCTTAACTATGTGGTACTGAGAAAGAAAGTTATTGTTTGGGCTAACTAACTTTATGAATTCTGCAAAAAAGGTGGCGGACGCCTCTACCAAACTTCTGTTCCCCACTGTTCTCCACTGCACCTGACACACTTTAAACAAAGAATACATAACCAAGGAATGTATTTCTTGATTTAAGGAATTTACCTTATAAAATAGGGATTTTTTATAAAAATGATAAAATACAGTATGTAAACAGAGTGCTCCAGATAGGACTGGGAGGGAGTGAACTGCTGCGGCATGCAGTCTCCAGCTTGTACTTGGTTACTGAGGTGAAGAACCCTAACCATGTGTGCTACAGTACATGGTTTCTGCAGTGGTCTGTAGCAAATAGGCTCCAGTAGCACCAAAAGTGGGCATATTTTTTGGGTGATATCATCAGGGCATCTCAGCTCCCCTCTGCATTGCAGTATTTACACTGGGTATGCCCGTGGAGCTCATTGCTTTCCCAAACTGAGGTAGCAGACTGGAAGGACTGTGTGCATTCTCCAAGAGGAGTAAGTAAGTTTGAAACTATTCACCAAAGTACCCTGTGTACTTCATTTATTATGACAGTGATTTGTATAGCAGTGACTAAATAAGCTCTTGCAATATGATGTTCTAGATGCTGTATCCATAGAGTAGAACTCGAAGGGATGAAGTCTTCCTGCCATATAAGGGCATTTTCTGTATAAGGTATGTGTGTTTTAAATTGCATGAGAGTGGCCAACAAAAGTTAGAAACTATTTTTAAGCTGTATGAAGCAAATGTATATTAGAATAGTTCTGTTATTTTGGCTATGAGCCATTTTTGAGCTTTACAGAGAAGCAGAAATGAAACTTGAGATAAACACTTAAGAGGTATTATTTTGGTGTATTTGTGTTTGCAGCAGTTACATACTGGTGATACAAGGAACAATTTGGGTCTGTTTTAGAAAGACTACGTGGAATGCACACTATAATTTAGTATTTGATGCTATGAGATTACACAAACAAGGTAGCACGTGATGCCTGAATCACGGCACCGTCCAAAACAGCGACGCGATATGGGCGAATGCCCAAAAGGTGAGGGGGCAGGGAGGGCGACCAGATGTGGTGGGGTGGGTAACCCTAGCGACAGGATGTCGCTACATGTACATGTGCGGTGGGGGGAGCGAGCATGGTGAGCGTGGCCTGGGATGGGGCAGAGTGGATGTAGAGGGTGGCGCCATGGTCAGCTGCCGAGCTGCACCGTGGCATCAGGGGTTGGCCTCCATTTGCAGTGCTGGGGTTCTGGGTTCAGGTCTGAGTCCGGGCACTACTGTGCTTTTCTTGCGCCCCAGTCCAAAACTTGTAATTTTTTTGCTTTCACACCCCCCCGACATGCACCCCCTGGAGTTGAGAATCCTTAAGTAGGGGGTGCGGGGGCAAAGGCCCCCGTGTGGGGTGGCATGGGGGGGCACAGCCTCCCCCACAGAAAGCAAGTGTTTTCAGTCCCTGACGCCATTCTTCCATGCGCTGAGGATGTCAGGGTGGTGAAATTGTTTTTGCTGCCCTGACTTCACGATAATGCGAGTCGTCATTCGGCACTCGCCATTAGCACATGGAACCCACAAGCACTGCTATAACATAGAAGGTTTATGTGAGAACAGATAGTATAAATGTATAGCTTTTTGTGCACCACCCCCCTTTGGTGAGAGGGACCATTTCTTGGGAAATCCTGAATTCAGCCCTTCTGTCTTGATTGCCCTGCACAAATTCACAGAACACCACCAGTGCATTCAGCATTCTCTCTGGCGTCTGCAGACTCAAGCTTCCTTGTCAGCATCAGACATCATGTGAGTGTACCCACAGCCAATTGGGTGCACTCATCCTTTAGTATGAGCTGACATACCAACTTTAAAAAAAATGTATGAGCTGCCTTCCCATGGCACACAACTGGACTGGAAAGCCAAAGCAAACCTGCATGCTGTGAGGGGAGACTCACAGTAACAGGCTCAGCAGGAAGGGCAATGAGAAAGCTGGAGTCTGCAGCTGCCAGAGAAAATGCTGAGCACATTGGTGGCATTCAAATGATGAGCTAAATAGAGAGAGAGAGAGAGAGAGAGAGAGAGAGAGAGAGAGAGAGAGAGAGAGAGAGAGAGACAACATGGTCCATTTGTTTTCCACTTTTGGTTTGCATATTGATGGGTTCTTCTGCCATGCGCTAGACAAGGAGTCTGTGGTCAAGTACAGTTCATGGTCTCCTGTATTTTAAATTAGGAGCCTGAAATTGTCCATGTCTAAATTATGACCCCCTTACTAATGGGTACAATAATTTATGTTTTGAGATATCTGCTTGTTGAGTATGCATTGTGACTTATGCTTGGTATATTTCCTCTTTTGTCTACAGCATAGTGTTTCTGTTGCTGGATGTTTGAATCTAGTCGCTTTGTAGTGGTGTATTTTGGCAGGTCTTAAATGCACATACTTGATTGGGCAAACATACTATATCAGCCATCAAAGCTATCTATATATGTCTGCAGATGTGTAATATTATTATCTTTGCAATATGATCCATTAGTCTCTTTGAAACATGTTGCAAATGTCATGGCTGATGCAAATGTACTGTATCAAAGTTTTGAAAAATAAGATATTTTTCATGTTTACAATATTTCTTCCCTGCAACAGTTTACCCAAATCTGATTGGGGACTTGATAATGAAACATGTTAACTTAAATAGGCTTCAGAAGTGCAGCGAACAGTCTTTTGGCTATAAGGCCAAGATCGTGTTTGGCAGTTGTTATACATCTGTACATTTTTAAGATGAAATTATTGAAATTAATCAGTTAATTTTTGAGCAGTATGCACCATAAACATGTATTTAATCATGCTTGTGCAACAGGTATCAGAAGTTTTGAAATCCAGTCAGTGCACATTTGCATGATTATTTTAATCCTTGCCCAGTTCATGTTTAGTACTGTCACATTTAATTTGGTTGGCTTTCTTGCACCAGGGTGCATAAATAGGATTAGACACTAGGTCTCCCATCCCTTGAAAAGCTCTCCTCAGAGTGAAATGTTAGGTTTTGTGCACCAGTTTCCACAGATATACATATTTGTAATTGTGCTGTGAAATAAAGTGGTCTGCATCAGAATCCTCCTGTCAGTCTGGAGAATTACCTCATGTGGTGAGTGCCATATTTTTATTGCCGGACTGTGACTCTACTAAAACTAATTAAGGAATGGGGTAGTGTGGAGCACAGAATAAAATTGGTATTGGCTGACTCTGGCTAGAAATGAACCTCCCACTTATCCTGTTGCAGCAGGGCATGGGCTGGTGGTGGATGAATCAGTCCGCAAATGTATGTATGCTGTGCATCAGGAACCAGGGGAGGGAGGGAGCAGAACTAGGACATGAGACATGGGAGCAGAATAGTGTTGCTCGCATAGTATCCTACCAGGTAGGATACCAATGGATGCCATTATTTTGGTCAGATATCAGATAGCCTCAGATGGCATAGACATCCCACCAAAGATCTGAGCTCCTAGGACCTACAGTAAGTATCTGAGGTATTCATGGATCTGACCAGAATCTAATGGATCAGACCATCAGATCCAGTTATCTGACCATCCACTCTGAATACGGAATGTGACTTTGGTCAGATCCTAGGTTGGATACCAGCACTGTCTGATGGAGTGTAGTCAGATCAACAAAAACAGTATCTGAGCACCACTAGAGCAGATCTCAGTGGCTCTACATTGCTGGTTCGACAACACTTTTGTCGACCGGCATCTCATCAACAGAATTTATGTCGACCACAAGTTGCAGTTGACATAAATCCGGTATATTTCCTGGTCCTATTTTTTCATCGGGGGCTTTTTCCCCAGAACCCCCCATACTTAGGATTATCAACTCCAGTTTGAGTTGATTCGGGGAGGGGGTGCAGGACCAGGAGACAGTGTGCCCCTGTATCAGGCACACCTACTCAGCGTCCTGTTGGCAACCTGTCGATTTTGTCGATAGGTTGGTAGGTCGCTGTGTTTGTGTCGCTGTCAGGGGGGCATATTGATCTCAGTCACCCCTGCACAGTTGGGGAGAGTCACCCATTTTTTCCTCCCACCATTCTGGATGCAAAATCAATGGTCCACCCTGTACTCCTACCTGGAGAGGGAGGAGGCTAGTGTGTGAACTGCTAATACTGATGTGGATGTAATCCCAAGTGAATGGGTGGGGATGGGACTACTGGTGTAATTCCTTGTTTTGGTAGGACTTGAGTATGACCCACTGATACCAAACTGATGTAATCTCTATTGGGTGGGATGGTGTGGGGTACTACAATTATTGGTACAGTATCCAAGATGAAGCAGGGTAGAGGGAGGTAGTGTGGGACACTTATATCTGCATTGGTATGATTTTCCAGTTAAGAGGAGGGTGCTAATGTGAACACTGATATTGATGTTGGTAGACCCTGGTTTCTGTCAATGTACCCACAAGCTTACCCCATCATCGCAAGACATGGGCCA
Source organism: Neoceratodus forsteri (assembly GCA_016271365.2). Lineage (NCBI taxonomy): Eukaryota > Metazoa > Chordata > Ceratodontiformes > Ceratodontidae > Neoceratodus > Neoceratodus forsteri. Next base: position 1,116,202,675 of record CM028131.1, read on the forward strand.
GCAGTGGATGAACTGGCACATAAATATACAGTTGTCATGTGCAGAGAGCCAAGTGAGGGAATGGGTGGAGCCAAGGTAGTGGACATGGGAGCAGTGTCCATTCAGTATTGGTGACTGATGGATGCTTACTCCCCTTTTCTCTATCAAACCACCCATGATGCCTGCTTGGATGGGTGGGGGGGGCATTGTGTAGTCATCCATAATGTCCGTCCTGTCTCCTTACCCTCAGGAGGAACTACAAGGGGTTAAATTGGGATTTATAAGGAGGTGGAAATCTGGTAACTGGGCAAAGACTCATGTTGTGTGTCGCATGTAGTGCAACAATATTAGTAAGGCCCTCCAAAAAAAAGGGCACATTTCACATTTTATTAATAATTATTAAAACAAACAAAATTTAACTTTTTCAACCATCAGAAATCTACTTAACTAAAGCCATAAAGTTAAAATAACATCTGCAGCCACAAAAGCAGAGACAGAGTGCAGTCCACGCAGTCAGAAGATGGAAACTCAGTTCACATTTTCTTCATATCACTTTACATTCTCTGACTTAGCTATTAATACTTCTGCAAGAGATTGCATTATACAGTATCATTCACTGACTATACACCCAGAGCAGTTCCTCATCCAGCTGTACATTTAACTGCAAACTGTAACAAACTTTCCTCTTACTTACAGTCAGCAGTTTGGGGGTTTTAAAAAATTAAATTGTCTTGACCGTGCCTTTGAGGTGTAGGGGTATTTGGTTTATTTGCACATTTTTTTATATTTCTTTTTGGCCTTCTGACCCTCTTTCTTAGCTTGGAAATATGACTGTCCAGGTAATCCTGGCTTGTTTGAACTTTTGTGGATATATTTAAGCATATTTCCTGATCAATGAAAAGTAAATATCCAAGAAAGTCCAAACAATACAGGATTACCTGAACTCCCCAACCCCCTGCCCTTGTCTCTGGAAAGAAGTTACAGGTTAAAAAGTGCATCTGTAAATCAACATTAGCCTTGCTTATAGTGTTCAGTGATTTTTGTGTTTTAAAAAAATTCTAATTATTTCACTCTGTCTTCGAACTACTGGGGTATTTAGTTTATTTCAGTGTGTTGTTGCTGTATTTTTTTGTTTGTTTTGCGGATTGTATTGCCATGGTTGTGGCTGGGCCTGGAAATAGCCTATTTAAAAAAAACTTTTTAATTTCAAACTGAGCTGGTAACAGCTTCTTTCTGTGCCCTGAGAGGGAGGGAAGAAGGGAAGAGACAAGGTATGAGGGAAGGGAGTCAAGCCAGAATTTGGAGAGAAAGGAAGCACAGTGGGTGAGGCATCTGGCATCAAGTGAAGGGAGGGAGAGGAAGAGGGAGAGGGAGCAATGATTGTGCCAGGGGGACAGCCCAGGGTGATTGTGCCAGGGGGACAGCCCAGGGTGATTGTACCAGGGGGACAGACCAGGGCAAAGAGACAGAAAGAGTGAAAGAGAGGGTGCAGAATGCAGAATGCACCTCCTTTTTCACTTTTTCTGTCTCTTTGCCCTGGGCTGTACCCCTAGCACCCCCACTGCTCCCTGTACTCTTCCCAGTCTGGCTAGAGTGGTCTCCTTCCTGTTTCTTTCCCAGTGTTTAAAAAAAATGTTTTAAATGCTGTCACCACCTGTAGCTGCAGACTGGCCAATGTTCCTCATGCTTAGTGTGTTGCATTTATTGTGTTTAAAAAAAAATTAAACTATTCTCACCTATTTTGGTTTATTTGTGCATTTTTTGTTTGCCCTTTAACTCCCTCTCTTTGCTTGGAAATATGATTGCCGGGGTTATTGTGGCTTGTTTGGAGTTTCTTGGCTATAACTAAGTATATTTTCCAATTGACAAAAACTAAATATCCAAGAAAAGTCCAAACAATACAGGATTGCCTGCCCTCCCCCTCCCCCATTTCCCCATCTCTGGGAAGAGGTTACAAGTTAAAAACGCATTTGCAAATCAACCTTACTCCTGCTAACAGTGTATAGGAATTACTTTAAAATGTTTATCAAATTATGTGGTTGTCTTCGAACTGTGGGAGTATTTGGTTTGGCTTATTTCAGTGCATTGTGTATGTGTCTGTTGTGGATTGTATTGCCATGGTTGTGGCTGGGCATGAAAACAACAGATATGAAACACTTTTTTTATTTCAAACTGAGCTGGTAGCAGCTCATTTCTGTGCCATGGGGAGGGGAGAGCAGACAATAAGGTGCACTAGTAAGTCCAGAAAAACAATTGGGTAAAAAGCAGGTATCTGGTGTAGAATAACATTACAACATGGTGTACAATGCGAATAAATAAACTGAACTGATATAACTTGTAAACAACTGCTGTGTTCGGCTTTTTTATAAGTTTCTTTGCACATGTTCTTTTCAACTGAGCCCATCTCCTAGTTTTTCTCCAACATGGTGCAGTGACAAGTTGCCTTGGCATGGATGGGAGGTAAGCTGAGGGACATGTCTGGTTGTGCTAGCAGAAGAACCAGACATCTCCCTCAGAACTGATATATCCCTGTGAGGCAGCCATTACTGTTTGCAGCTGCTCTGTGATGGAAAGGGAACTAGGAGATTTTTTGAGGGGGTAATCAACACTTTGCTCCTGAAACTGAGCCTGAAATGCACAAAAATACCCCATTTCACACATTACATTCACGGGGGAAGGGTCATACCCCCAGACCCACCTAGACAGGTTTGCTTTTCCAAGTAAGCGCATCCCCCTTCTGTGAATTCCTGGATCCGCCACTGGTAACCTACCATTTTTTTTAACATTGAAAAGCTGCTTTACAGATTATGAGCTCATGATTTCCTCAGGGTTAATAGTTTCAATATGTGAGCACTGTGACAATTAGAGGTATTTTCCCTTGCAAAGTTTTGGTGCTGGGAACACAACTGGCAGTTGTAGAATAACTGTGATATTGAAAGATTACAATGGATTTTTTTATATATTTCTCTACAGCTGAACACAGTAAGCAGTGGGCCAGATGAAGTGGGTAGGGGCCACAAAATGTCACCCTCCAATGCTGGATGTGTTAAGTTAAATACAATAAACCAGTGAAGAATGACACTATATTGGAGTTTTACTCAACTTTTTTTTGTTTTTCTTATACTGACAGATCTCTCTTGCCACTTTCACCTCATTCATCTACTTAGGCATCACCATGGAGCCATCCCTTGGCTTCTCTCTGCACATTGCTGGCATCTCCAAGGCAGTTAACACCCAAATTTTGGTCTCTCATACAAGATTAGTAATAAACTTACCCCTAGAGCCTACCTCACCATAGCCCCTGGTATTCTATTCCCCAAACTTACGTATTGTGCACCAGTTTTTTTTTGTTTTTCAGCCAAATCCACATTAAGGAAGCAGGATGTGACTTATAGTAATTTTTTTTTTTTGCCCTGGCCTTGAATCAACATATCCACCATTGTAGATTGTATTCCAGGCTTGGAAGGCTTTCTCCCTCCATGACCACGTCCTGGCTGATGTCATTTACAATACTTTACATAACCAACTGCCCTCATCTCTGATCTCACTTCTCCTACCATCTCATAGCAAGTATTCTTTATGGTCTACTGATTATGCATTATTTTCCTTGCCTAAAGGCCACATTAAGCTAGGGACACTGAATTTACCAGTTCTGCATGTATGAACATAGGAATTTGTCAGCAGAAACTGGCCATAATGGTCTATCAGGTCTGCTCAAGTGTGCAGCTCTAATTAGTTCCCTGGAGCTGCCCCCCCACTCCCTCTGGAGTCGACTATCCCTTCCCTAGTACCTTCCCCCTTCCCCATCTCATGAACACCTACCCTAATTTTCATCTTCACCTTATTCCAGCCCCCCCCCCTTGAAATTAGCCACTGTATTTATGGCAACAACCTCCTCTGGCAACTAGTTCCACCCCACCACCCTTTCCCTGAAAAACTGCCTCCTCATTTTCTTCTTAAATCTACCCCCCTACTAGCTTCATGCTGTGCCCCCTTGTTGTACTCTCCTTCCTTAAGTTAAAGATGCCCTCAGATCTTACCCTGTTTATTCCCTTAAGGTACTTGAAAGTCTCTATCATGTCCCCCTCTCTCTCCTATCCTTCAGGGAGTACATGTTTAGCTCACTCAGTTTCTCCTTATATGTTTTGTCCCCCATTCTATGGATCATCCTGGTCGCCCTCCCCTGGACCCTATCCAGTAGCCTGATATCCTTCTTTAGATACAGGCACCAGAACTGTACACAGTATTTCAGGTGCGGCCCCACCAGTGACCTGTACAGTGGAAAGATTACTTCCTCCCTTCTAAAGGTTATTCCCCTGGCGATGCAGCCTAGCATTTTATTTGCTTTGGCTGCTGCCTTGTGGCACTGTGCCAAGTGTTTCATGTCTTCTCTAACCATCAACCCAAGGTCAGAAGAAAAATGAAACACTTGAAACAGTACTGCAAGGCAGCAGTCAAAGCAAATAAAATGCTAGGCTGCATCACCAGCCATCACCTAGGTTACGGAACTCTGTCCCACCTGAGATATCATCCTGTCAGACTACTCAGGGCTTCAGTAAGGGGTATTGTAACCACTTACTAGATGCACTGAAATGATCATGCTTATTTTTGTTTGTCTGCTATTCTTTGGTAACTGGGTAAGACCAACTAGGCACAAGTGCCTGTTTTCAGGGGTGACCTGGGAGCACTGGGGAGGTTAAGTGACTTTTTTTAGAGTAACACAGTATGCAAGTGGAGGTTGTGGGAATCAAATCCAGGTCTGCTAGATGTACCAAGCTCATTCACAGTTTATTACTCTAACCTCTAGGCTATACTACCATCCACACTTGTTTATAATTGCATTGTACCATGCCTGTCATACTTACTGTATTAATACTGGTCTTTACTTATTATCCTGTTCTCCTGCATCTCAGTGTGGCTTTTGTATTAGTACAAGTCTCCTCCTTTAAATGTATCAAAAAGTATGCCATTGACTATTTAGTACCCTGATTTTTGTTCCTCTCTCCTTGTTTGTTGTATTATACTTGTGTTAATTTTTGTATTTGGTATCACTGTCAATGCACATGTTTATTGTATGTGTATGCAGATGCCTTTGTGATACTATCCTCATTGTAATCTCCTAGGCCGTGCCTGAAAATAGAAATCTATAGTCTAGTGTACTTACCTGGTAAATAAAAACTCAATCAATAAAATACAACAAGTAGTTTGTGTTGGTAGGACCTTACTGACAGACAATCCAAACTGTAACATGCTCAAACCAGTGCCCTTCAAATATTAGTATTTTAGTTTATTTAATGTTTTTAGAAGGGTACTTAAAAATGTGGCATGTCAACAAAAACGTAATTAAGCACTTCTTATCAAGTCACTGCTTCCCAAAATGGACCTGCTTTTCTTTTAGAACTTTTTTCTGTTTATTCCTATCTCAGTTTTTATTTATTTTTATTTATTTATTTATTAGTTTGGACAAACACCTTTAAGCTGAACAGATTGTTTACAAAGGTTTCTCATCATCAGCAGAGCATAGCAACAAATATCAAGTCTAGTGTTAAATGACATGAACAGTGGGTTTATAGCAACAGTCAACAAGATATACATGGTTTACATTGCAATGCATAAGTCAAACCTGCAATGTACATTAAGCTTTGACAGTATATTGTTAGACACAAGGCAACTTACAGTAAACTCTGTCAACAGGAAAATACGAGGTATTGGCAATATGTAGATGGACACAGGCAGCTTATAATAGGCTTCATCAACATGAAAAATATGAGGTATTGGAAGAGAGGACAGTTGAAGCAGTGGAACAAGCAACTAAAGAGAGCATTGTCTGGTACAAAAGAGGGGAGAGGCCAGAGCAGTTACAAACGATCTTGGGGGTAAGGCATTGTTTGAGCTGTCTCTTAAACTGGCCAGTTCTGTTAAGGTTTGTGAGTAAATTCAGGAGTTCATTAATACAGTCCAAATGGAAGACTTTAGTTGTTATAATTCAGACAGAAAAGGTACTAGTGTGGTTACCAACATCAAGGTAACTCCCAATGAGAAGTTTGATGCAGCTTTTCATTTTAACCTGCTATAATAAACAGAAGCAAAGCTTCACTCGCTGTTTTTATAGTGTCAAGCAACTCTCAAAGCTAGCTTTTTACTTACATTTATACTGTTCAGTGCATGGGTAGAGATGGGCAAAGTGGCTGAAATTCGCTCCACGGGAATTACTTGAAAGTTCAGCAATGATACTTCAGCATCATAATGGGAACACAGTCCATTGAAACCAATGACTTCGCGTTATTCCACCTTCCCCAAACCACTTCTCCACACCAATTTTAAGGCAAAGTACATTGAAATCAATGTACTTCGCATCACTTCACCTTGTTATTGAGCTCCAAGGCGAATTTGCAGTGCTTCATGGGATTTCAGGTCACATGGGCTCTAGATTGTTCTGCACAGCCTCAGTTCTGTGTAGTGTGCATGCAGTGGAAGATGGAGACAGTTTTCTCTGAGCTCTGTGATTCAAAATCTCTAAAAGCTGTTAAAAAAGCCTTTTTGAGCCATTTTTTTACTCAAAATGTAGTGCTTCAATTGTAGGAAATCCTCCGGTGCTCATATGATTGAGTGTTTATTGTGTGTGGATTTTGAATGCTAATTTAGAACAGTCAGTCTGTATACTGTGAAGTGTGCTTTAGGAGAGGGGCGTATCTGTGGTGTAGGTAGATTAACTGGGAGAAAAAGGCAGTCTTTCTGTTTTGGTTATATTTTTCTTGTATAACTGTGTTAATGTACACACAGTAATATTTTCAGTAATTCTTGACTTTTTTTGCTGATTGTAGTGGTGCATCAGTGTATAATTTCAGTTTGTTTAAAACATTTGATTATATTGCTAAAGGTTTTCAATTTGCTATGCAATACTTGTAGTGTGTGTGCGAGTGTGTGTGCAATGCGTACCATTAAATCAGACAACTTTTATTGTGCCTGAGTAATTGCAGCAGTGTGAACCTGTTATCCACTGCATCTGCATAAATTTTTTGTACTGCATTGTGGTATCTTTACTGGTAGTGGACTGTTACTGCCGTGCGCTACCCCCCAACTGGCAAAAGTTATTCTTTTCCAGATTTGGATTTGTGACTTGTGAGCACTGGTTAGTTGTTGTTGTACCTTTGTGTCTGACTCTGCATCTCCTGAGTGTGCAGCACAATCTTTATTTGTCTGTGCATTTGCAGTACACCATTAATTCTGGGAGACTTTGCATTTCTTGTTACATTCTCATTTCACTTCGTCAGCACTGGGGAATTTTCAGGACACAAGACAGTAGGATTTTGGGGATGCACATTAATGCTAGTGACTGTGTGTGGCCACTGCTCACATGACAGAGTGCACCATTAATTCTGGGAGACTTTGCATTTCTTGTTACGCTCTCATTTCACTTCGTAAGCACTGGGGAATTTTCTGGACACAAGACAGTAGCATTTTGGGTGTGCACATTAATTCTGGTGTCTGTGTGTGATGTGACCACGTCTACTGTGAGCATGACTGAGTGTGCCATTAATTCTGGGAGACTTTGTATTTTTTGTTGTGCTCTAATTTCACTTCGTCAGCACTGGGGAGTTTTCTGGACACAAGACAGTAGCATTTTGGGGATGCACATTAATTCTGGTGACTGTGTGTGTAGGTGCCACTGAGGGGCTGCCAATATTGTTACCACTCCACCTTACTTTGTGTTAAAGAGAATTGACAACGTGAAGTAATAATTACAAGGCAAAGTGAGCCTTTCCTACTGGCCACTCCATGTAGCAGAGTGACAATGTGAAGTGGCCACTTTGCGTTCACTTCACCAGCGGAATTTAATTTTGCTGCATCTCTACTCATGGGGCATCTCAGGTATAGTACAGCATGTTAAATGGAGAAGGCCATACTACCTGCTAATTAGCAAACAATCCAGATTGCAACATGCTCATACCAGTGACCTTCAGAATATTAGTATTTTAGTTTTAGTTTACTTGTTTTTACAAAGTGTTTACAAAGAGGCAGCAAATAAAATCAGAATTCAGCACTCCTCATCAAGCCATTGCTAGCTAAATGGGCTTGCTTTTCCTTTAAGATTTATTTTCATTTCTTGTTACCCCAATTTAAATGGGGTAACAAAGATGAAAGTACCTATCAATGACCCACCTCCCATGCTGCTTTTCATTTTAATCTGCTATAATGAACTGAAACAAGGCTGCACTATTTTTATTTCAAATGCCAAACAACTCTCTAAGCTAGATTTAATATTAGTATTTTAGTTTGTTTGTTTTTACAAAGGCGCTTTCAAAGAGGCTAACAAATAAAATCAGAATTTAGCACTCCTCATTAAGCCATTGCTAGCTAAATGGGCCTGTTTTTTCTGTAAGACTTGTTTTTTTCTGTTTCTTGTTGCCCCAATTTAAATGGGAATGTTTAGTTTCCATATTTCAGATTAAAGTGTGGGCAAGCATGGTTACCAAGATTAAAGTACCTACCAATGACTCACCTCCCTTGCTGCTTTTCATTTTAACCTGCTATAACGAACTGAAACAAGCCTGCACTCTTTTTATTTCTAATGCCAAACAACTCTCTAACCCTTGGATGTGCTGTATTCAGCAAACCATAGTCACAGTATTACACAGCATGATGAAGAAACCAGAGAAGTACATAATTATACTGTAGTTTGCTACAAAAAGACATCAGTTGATGAAGTGATACTTCTCTTGTATCCCTTCTTCCAGTAATACAAATTTAAATTGTATGTGATTATTCAAGGCCAAAGTTTTTTTTACTGGTATAAAAACAAATAAGATCTTGGTTAGTTGGTCCCTGGCCCCATTTATTACTAAATGTTCACTTAAATGGCTGATAAAAGGGTTTAGAAACAACACTCCATAGAGATGAATGGAGTGTTCCACTGCACTTTCTCTATACAGATGTCATAAAATGTTGGGAGTGTGGGAACAGAGTCAGTGATAGGAATTGGGAGGGACTGCATGGCTAGCCCCTCAGGGACAAATTCAAATCCCTTCCATTCCATGGGGGTATACTGAAAAATTTCAGAAGTGCCACAGAGGAACTTCCATGGAGGTAAGGAAACCCCCTCTTATTTGTTTGCAGTACTGGGAAAGGTGCTCTTTAACTTCTGTTCTTTCCACTGCAAAGAGACTGAGTGATGCTGATAACTCAATCCAGTTTCTCCTGCAGAATAATGCTGTTGGACAAATATTTTGTCAACCCCACTGAGATAATTCTACTTGTATTTAAGTTATCTAATGCAATAATCTGTTTGATTAACCCTTTTGATATTGATGCTGCTGTCTGATTGGTCCAAACCATGACCAGAAACAGCTTTCACTATTGCTCTAATCATTACATTATGATGGCAATAGTTTATAGCAATGGGCAACAGAAAACACTATTGCCAGGCTACATCACATGCAGACATGTACACGACCCTAGTCATGACTTGGGTAGGGGTTCACAGCAGTGCAAAGCCAGAGCCACTGAAGTAGGTGCAGCAGGAGCTGAAGATGAATGCCACACACCCACAGTAGTTGGAAAGCCAAAGAGGACTCTTTTTTAAAATATATATTTATTTATTGGATTTGGTAACTGGGTAAGCTCACTCAGACAAAATGTCCCTTTTGCAGAAGTGGACTGGAATTAATTACAGACAATATAACAATCAAACTTAATACAATGAATACACAGGATTTACAATAAACAAGGACATGTGCAGAGGTCAGTTCAATGTGCTTACTCAACTGGTATGATGTATGCTTGTGTGACTCAGGTGTACACCTCTCTATCCATGGGATATACCACCCTGTAGGGGTACAATGGTGACGAACCCTAGTGAAGGGTTCCACCCCTACAGGTGCTGCGGGAATGATTCCCTTGGCTAAAGGTAGCTTAGGAAGAAGCCTATGGGAAGAGAGATGTACCACTGGAGGAGAAGGGAAGGATAGTAGAGCAACAAAAGAAATGAATCCTGGACTAGCCAGGAGGTGCGGCCTGTAGAGGCCTAATGGGGGAGTGGTTTGTTGCTCCACCCTTTGAACTATAGGCATAGCCTTTGAATTCAATGTGCTTATGCAACTGGTATGATACATGCTTGTGTAACTTAGATACATTGTGACTGTTTGCCTCTCTATCTGTGGGATATATCACCCTGTATGGGTACCATGGTGAGGAATACTAGTGAAGGGTTCCACCCCTATAGGTGCCATGGGAATGATTCCCTTGGCTAATGGTAGCTTAGGAAGAAGCCCAAAAGAATACCCAAAAGGGTGTCGAGCATTGAAGGAGGTGAGAAGTCAGAAGATATCGAGGCCAGAAATGAAGGCGATAGATGTAGATGGGAAGGACAGGAGAGGAATGAGCGATGACGAGAACAATGAATGAAATGAAAGTTGACAAGATGCAGAAGGGCAGCCTTTCTAAGGAGACAGGGAACAGCCAGGGCTCCCATATAACTCCATCCAACAGAGGAACCTAACTATGGAACCTATGAAATGCTCTAACCCTATCCAAATATTATGACCATTGGCACAGAGGAGAGGAGAGGAGAGGAGAGGAGAGGAGAGGAAAAAACTCCTTTGAGGAGGAAACCCCTGGGGATCCAAGGCCTAGGTCACTTTTCCTCCAGACTGAAGGACATATTGGTTAGTGATGGTTCAGCTACTGCAATTTAGAGTTGAGATCGAGGGAAAAAGAAAACATTCCAATTTAGAGGAGGCTCTCACACTGTCCTTCTAACAGGAATGCTGTTGAGGGTTGTGAGTGATGTCTCTGTAACTAGATGTCTAAAAGCAAAGGAAGAGAGAAATGACTGCTGAGGCACTCAGCCAGCCTACACGAGCCTATGAAGCAGACCAGGTGAACCAGAGGCAGTCAGATGGAGAATAGCATAGAGGGTGCCTCCAAACCCACACAGGCAGCTAAAGGGGTCCCACTGATGAAAGCCCCACCCCTTGTAACTGGAAGTCATAAATTCTGCATCTAGAGGTGTCACTGAAATGAGGGATGACTGAAGGTCTACCTGGAGCAAAGATATTCTCACTATGGGCCAGGAAGAAGGACCCCATTCCGAGCTTCGCATGCTCTAGATGCAGACTTTGGTGGGTGCAGAGTGAGACTGTTGGCTACAGGCTAGCCCTGAGCCATGGATCAATGGACATGGAAAACATGTGTCTGAGTGGAGAGCAGGTTGAGTTGAGGCAGCATGAGACCCATATGAGGGCAATGCTCGGATAGTCGATGCAAATGAGGAGACCTACAGAGAAGTCAGATGGAGCTAAGGAGACCCCAGCTTGGGTCCTGAGGAGGTAGGTTGCTGGAGTAACCATGGCAGTGCATGCCAACCAGGTCCATTGAGAATCCAAATTAGGAGTGGATCAAACAACATGAAGGTAGAAACAAGAATGGCTGGGTGAAGCCTGCAGCTGATGGGGGAGGTGTGGCATACCAGGAGGAGTGAGGCAGAAGCTATGACATTGAAATGGATGAGTGGAGGTTCGAGATGAATATATGAGGTATGCTGATGGAGGGAAACCTAGAAGGCTGGCAGGGACCAAAGAGTGGGAATGAATCGAGGGGGAGAGATGATGATGGCCAAGTGAAACCCTCAGCCTACGATGAGCTGAGAGTCAGCATGGGAGGAAAAGTTGGTTGAGAGTGAAGGAATGAGAAATGATGGTGGAATAAAAGCCTGGAAGGCTGGAATGGTTAAGGTGAGATAAGATGGCCAGTAGGGTAGAGGAAGGATGAGGTTCGCTAACAAAGGATGTAGACATGGAGTGGAGGGAGAGATGAGCTGAGCGGGCTGAAACGGAGGACTAGGGGAAGAAAATATGCAATTAGGTAAGGTAATAGTAGGACAAGAAAAATGCCCAAAAGAAAGCATGGGGAAGGGCGAGTTTGAGGTTCAGAGGGTAGCAAAGAAACTACACATGGCAAGGTGCTGTGATGCAAGAAACTGACAAAATTGTCAATACTGTAGTGAATGGACCAGGAAAGTGCATGAGAAACAGATGGTACTGGTCCCAAAATAGCTCCTGGTTCACTGCAACACAGAGCCATACAGAAAAACAACAGGAAGTCTAGGAGCTGGTAGCAAGGTGTGCAGAAGGAGGCAGGGTATGCATGCATGCACCTACTGAAGATGCAGAGGAAAAAGATCTGAATGGACACTCTAACTAGCTAAGCATTGCAGGAACAGAGCCAGGTGGAATACACAGGGACTGACAGGGATGCTGGTGATAAGGGCACATAAGGTCACAGCTGAACCTGGGATGTGGAGTTGTGATCAGAAAGATTGATGGAAGGAGTCACAGGAATATATGAACTAGGTAGACAGCTGAGGCAGTATGGTCAGGTATCAGCACACAATGAGAGAAAATGGAGCCACATGGAGAGAAAACCCGAAATCAGGATAGGCCCGGTCTCGATGTCCGGATAGGCACGGAGTCCAACACAGAGCAGGAGCATGAGCAGGGAAGGATGCCGAGTGGGGAGGATCGGCAGGCAGTGTCATGGAAGATAAGGGATCCAGATGGGGTGTAAACAGGAGGAGAACAAGAGCAAAGGGAGGAGTCTGCACGGCTGGATGACAAAACACCCAGAGAGAGCAGGCAAGGGTCATATCAGAGGCAGCAGCAGGAAGAAGGGTCCAAAAAGAAATGAACAGGAGACAAACACAGAAACTAAATGGGAGAAAACTAGGTAATGAAGGAGAGAACGGGAAGGGGGATGAACTGGATGACACAAGGGAAAGCAATGCCATGAGAAGAAAAATGAAGGGGAGGGGGGACCAAATGAGCAGAGAGAGGGAAGGAAACAAAATGGGGGACTAACAGCATAAAATTGGCTGCCACACAAGCGGCAGGCAGAGGTAGAAAAGGAGAAAGGCAGTGAGCCAGCTGCTGGAGGTGCCACAAGACACATCAATAGCAGAGGAATGGGAGAGACAGAAGGGGAGCAAGGAAGGGTGGCACCCTCCAGTCACAATGAAAGAAAGAAATACTGAACTAGCCAGGAGGAGTGGCCTTTAAAGGCCTGATGAGGGAGTGGTTTGTTGCTCCGCCCATTGAACTACAGACATAGCCTTGTGAATATTAGTTACAGGCCGAAAACACAGACTGACAGATTGGCTAGCTAGCCAATTGATAGTACTCGTAATAGAAAACAAGGTAAGATAGTAGATTGCTAAGTGTAGCAATCACAAGGACTACTCCTGGAAATAGATGCCTTGAGGGAGGATTTGAAGGATAATAGGATCTGGTAACCCTGGACTTTAAGGGGGGAGGGCATTCCACAGCCTTGTACTGGATTTTGAAAGGTATCCAGCAAGTTCTAACCAGAGAGTAAATGACAGATGTAAAATAGCCATAGCAAACTAAGGGTTTATTAGAAGTAAGTCCAAGAGGACGGCACATACAAAAATATACGTACTGGGAGCAAAAAACTCTCCACACTGCAGCATGTACAGGAAATCTGCATTCTCAGTGATCTTACAGTAAACAATCATACTGATAAGATCCCATTGCCGTAGCCGAGGGCTCATGCATGCACAAAGTATGTATTCTACTGGTTGACTTGGTGGGCATCTTACTCTTATCTAATTTGCCCTTTCAGCTGCAACATTTCTATGTTGCAGTATACATGTATCATAGCAGAACAATGGTACAATCACAGATATTACTGATTTGTCACTTATAAAGTGCTGAATCACTGGAGCTGTGTCCTTGAAGGCCTCCTCTTAGGTGCAAAATCTTGGAGTGATTCTGGACAGGAACTTAACTATGGAGGCTCAAATATCCTCCACGGTTTGTACCTGTTTTTTCCATCTCAGAAATATCGCCAGGATTAAGCCCCTTGTTCCGCCTCTGGACCTCCCTACCCTGATACATGCCTTAGTCACATCTAGGCTTGACTACTGTAATGCGCTCTACCTCGGAGTCACAGGGGGATCTCTCCACAGACTGCAGCTGGTGCAAAATGCAGCTGCCTGGTTACTTACTGGGCAGCAAAAATTTTGCCATATTACACCGGTGTTGCGTGAATTGCACTGGCTGCCAGTCAGGTGGAGAATCCTCTTTAAGGTGGGTCTTCTCACCTATAAGGCCCTACATGGGCAGGGCCCTGGTTATCTGTTGGACCTTCTGACACCTGCTCTCTCTATCCGCCCTCTCCGTTCTTCTAGTGGGGGCCTCCTGACCATTCCCAGAATGAGGCTTAAATCTGCTGGTGATAGAGCCTTTAGTGTTGCAGCACCCGTTCTGTGGAATTCTTTGCTGGCTCAAGTCAGGGGAGCACCCACTGTGGTTACATTCAAGGCTCACCTGAAGGCAATCCTATTTTCCCAAGCTTTTATTGTATAAATTATAAATTGTAGCAGAGTCTGAGATTATTTATTGGAGCTATTTATTTTATTTTATTTTTAGTTAAATAATTCTGTGATGTTGTTGTTTTGTTTTCTATGCTGTTTTATAAATATTTTGTACGACACCCAGATCCTCTGGGATAGGGCGTCTTTTAAATAAACTTTGTCTTGCCTTGCCTGAATCAGACAGTGTGCACTTTGTCAGTAGAGGGCGCTCTAGGATTACAAATATATCACAGGCATTATATAGCATTACAGCATACTCTTTGGCACAAATATATTAATAATTATGGTTATGTTCTTATAGTAGCAGGTGGCACTGTAGATCAGAAATATAGTGCATAAAACATGATTAGTTACTTTCTCTTGGTTCTGCTAGGCAGACAATAATTACCTTGGCTGAATGGTCTCACTTAGGATATAGCATTTCTTAGCATAATCATACTAGATAATAAGGCAAAAAGAAGGTCTACATAATACAGTACACCCTATCTAACCTAACTAGACATACAATACTTCCTCACTAACACTAACTAATGACATTACAATGCAACAATGGCTAACTAATGACATCGCAATAGTCCACGTGAGGGACTGTAGGTCAGGCAGGTTTACATATATACCATATGCTGCTATGTACAGGATTATGGGGTTAGCCTGGTCCAACATATTCCCTCACTTGTTGCCGGCTCAACTGACAACACAAGATAGTGAGTTAGAATAGAATGGGCAGCAAATGGTACATATATTAGAAATTAGACATTATTTTTAAAAGGGTGAAAAGGCTTGAAATTAAAATATTGAGCAATGATTAAAGTAAATTTAAATGTTTATTATCATTATGTGTTTAAATGATGTGAAATGTGATACATTTGTATGGTTTTAAGGTTTAGGGTATATGTGTTGATATGCACAGTAAAACTAGTTAAAACCGATGTACAGCATGCAGATAGTCAGGGTTACTGTCAAAATAGTCCTGTTTAGCAGTGGTTGCATGGGTGATCACAGATGGACCAAGAATAGTTTGTTTTTAAGGCACAAAACAGAAACCAGGGATGTCAGCACCACAATTGATATATGTAAAATAAACCCTTTTGATGTTTGTTACAACACAATATTGTTTACAAGAAGATTTATGGATATTAATTATAACATAACAATAACATAACATAACATAACATAACATAACATAACATAACATAACATAACATAACATATTGTACATTTATACTGTATGTTGACTTGAGCAAGGTGCCACTTTGAGAGTGGGATAAGGCAGGTGATGGAGGCACTGGCTACCTGGCTGGTGAGGTGTTGCACACCCTCCCTTGAGGCATAATTGATGTTTTTCTTGATTGAAGGATCTGTAACATTGACAATGTCTTTTGCAAAGAGGTCATTATTAAACGTATATGACCAGTTCATAAAGTTTAGGTGAGTATCCACAAATTGGTGCAGTTACATGACAAATTTCACATTTGTACAGAGTTGTAACCCCACATGGCACATGGGGCTACCCAGACACTGAGTTGAAGATGGAACACCAGCAAGGTAGGAAAGATGATGTCCATGTTGTTTGCTGCTGGTGGCCAGATGGCAGGATTTGCAGAGGCCTTGGCAGGAGGTGCATTAGCATATTGTTCATTGAGTCCTTCAATGGAGTAGTCACACACACTGGCATAGCTTTTTGGGAAAATATCACGCCTGCACAAGTATTGATGGTCCTTTTTTTTATATGGAACAACAGTTCATATGAGGTGCCAGCCAGGCTTGGAAAACACCAGCAGTGAAGAAAAGTTGATGTGTTGCTTAAAGATCTCACATGTGTCAGTTTGTTGAAACCTGAATATTTGTAAAACAGTGGTAGAAACACAGTTTATGAAACATACATAACTTTTGGATGAAGCAATGACAAGTTTATAGCAATATTCTTGATTAAGGTGTGGTGTGACATAACCTAGGTTTCTGGTAGTTATGAGAGAAAAAGTGGTGGCATTGACCATGCACTTGAAGGTGCAGGCCGAGGTCCAATAATTATGGGCAATATCATTTGGCCGTCTGTGAGTCCATGACAATGTTAGGGATACACCCTGCTTCCAGGTCTTGGAAGAGGTCGTGACAGTGATTAAAACATAATTTCCCTGCCTATGTGTTGCTGTTTGGCCTTAATTTAGGCCTCTGTTATCACATAAAAGTAAAGGAAGGTACACCGGATCATACGGCTGTATTCCCATTGGACCCCCGCTCCTAGAAAATGCCTCCTATTGGCTGGCTCTTTCAAGCCGGCCACCACCATTGGTTCCTTGCCTCTTCCACTGTCTTTACTGGTACTGCATTTTTCTGTCTGCTCCTCTGATACTCCGAAGACAAATTTTGCCTAAATCTAATGTACCTGAACTGTTGAAATGTTTTGAATTGTTTAGATGGATTTTTTACTGACTGTAGAACTGCTGTGCCTAATTTGAAAACTGTGATAAATTACCTCCCTGTTTTTCACTCTATCTCTCCCAACTTAAGCCTCCCCTGATTTCTCCCTCTCTCTCTACCACCACCCCCCAGGCAAAATCTTCCTGCTAACTTGTTAAACTTTTCTGGTGCCTAAGTGCCTCAGCTGCCCTGCTATTTCCCATTCTTTGTCTAACCCCCAACCCCCACTACAGCCATCACCTCTCTGATTACCTTTTGACCCTCCCACTGATTAAGTGCTTGGACGACTTTCACGGCCAGTGTATACTGAGCTAACCTGCTCCTTTTCTCCCTCTTTACAGCCTTCTGCCCTGACCGGGAGTCTCCCTGCCTGCCAAGTGGCATGGCTCGGTACTTGCTGCCACTGACTGTGACCCTCAACCAGCTCCAGGGACCAAGATACGCCGGATCATGGGGCTCTATTTCCATTGGACTCCAGCTCCTAGAAAATGTCTCCTATTGGCTGGCTTTTCAAGGCTAGCCACCACCATTGGCTTGTTGCCTCTTTCACTGTCTTTACTGGTGCTGCATTTCTCTGCCTGCTCCTCTGATACTCCGAACTCAAATTTTCTCCCGCCCCCCACTCCGAGACTCTCATTAAATACAGTTTCTGAACTCAGTGCCCCGCCCAACACTAGTGTAGCAGCCAGCCTCTCATTTTTTTTTGTTTAACCAGAAGAGACACACTAAGCTGAAAGCTTGTTTACAGGTGCAACTTAGGAACACAGGGAAGTTAAGTGACTTGCTCAGGGTCACACAGTATGCAAGTGGGGGCTGTGGGATTCAAACCCAGGTTTCCAGGTTTGCAGCTCAGAGCCTTAAACCACTGTGCTATACTGCCTTAAAGGGACCGACTCCATTGCTAACCCCATGTATACATGTACCTGCCAAATAAAGAGGAGTTCAACACTGTTCCCTCAGCATATGGCACTCCTACTCCTACCCTTACTAGTAGCTGTTTATGAAGGAAGAGTTGCGGCATCACCCCATAGTGGCCTGCAATTAGCTCTCTGCCCAACTCTACAAAAATCTTGAACTTTGGAATGTCAGGTAACCCCTCCATCAATACCCCCTATGTTCAATCTCCCCTCACACAAGAATATAATAGAATACTACCTATCACTCCTGTGCTTGTTACAACCCTGATGTGCACACATATCACCACAAAAGGCACCACAATTTATAGACCTTATATGCGTTGGCAGGTCAGCAAACTGAGAGCCTGCTGGAAACACTACATTTAAAGGATAATTATCATCCTGCTACTTGTATCAGGGAACACACACCCAAACCCTGGCCCAGCCAGCTTTGTGAACCCTAAGGTCCAAGGACACATCAAAATTGTTTCAATTAACATTGGCAGCCTCCTTCCAAAACTATCTCAGTTCCAGGCTTGGGTGGCATTACACAAGCCTGATGTAATATTGCTCACCAAAACCTGGCTCTCTCATAAGATCCCAGATGCCATAGTCTCACTCGATGGCTATGCCACCTTCCATCAGGACAGACTGTCCAAATGAGGGGGAGGGTGGTAGTTTCTCTGAGGAATAATATTAAAGGGCAGCCGATGTCCAATAATATCAACACTAAAGAAGCTCAAATATTTTCTATCAAACTCTCCATTGGGCGTCAAAGTAAGACCATGTTACTAACCATTGTCTACATATCCCTGGGAAACAAGGTCCAGGTTTGGAACAATTCTATGATCACTTTAGGCAGGCTAAACAGGGATGGGAACAGATAATGCTGTGGGATTTTAACACCAATTGGTTGGCTCAGGATACAGTGGCTACCAGAGATAAAATCCACAGCCCATACCTTACACAGATGGTCTCCCAAGCAACCAGGAGGAATTACCACACTGGTACCAGCACCCTCATTGACTGGCTTCTCACCACCTCCCCTGAACATATCCTAGACATTTCCATGCTACCCGACACCCTGTGTGCCATTCACCAATAGTGTGCTACTGGACAAATAAGGGTCCAAAAGATCCCCCCCCAACTCATTAAACACCAAACCCTTAGAAAGGGAAAGTTGATTCACTTAAAAAAATACCTGATTAGTGCTGATTGGACTCCACTAGATGACTGTAATAATACTAATCAGGCCCTTGAGTACCTCACCACTATCTTTAATCATGCCTGTGACCTATATGCCCCTGTCAGAACCTCCAAAGTTAAAAGCACTATAAACCATTGGTTCACTGGCCATGTCATCCAGCAAATGAACCACCGGGACCACCTCTGGCACAAGACAAGGGCAACTGGTTGTCAGGCTGATTATACTGCCTACAAAGCTGCCAGGAATAAGTGTACCAGGCTGGTGAGAAATGCTAAGGCATCCGACTACAAAGATCAATTGGAAAGAATCTGGGGGAACTGGAGGGAATTCTGGAATAATGTTAAAACTCTGACTGGCAAGGAATCTAGAGCACCACCTGACCTAATTGTTACCTCTTCTGTCCCCCTACAGCAACCTAAAGACTTAGCAGATGCCTTTAATAATGCCTTCACGGACCTAAGCTTGGTACTACCACCTGCGTACCTAAAAACACAACCCACTAGCAAGTCCCCCTGTGCCAAATCCTGACCCACCCTCATCACAGGACAGCCCCCATTTTACTTCAAACAAGTCACAAGGACTTAGACCATTAAATATGTCAGGAGGGTCCTAGGCAAAACTAGGACTGGAAGTGACACCATTGATATGAAGCTAGTAGCCCTCTCCCTGAACAAACTAGCTCATCCACTCACAATGCTATTTAATATTTCATTAAGAACTGGAGTTTTCCCAGATAAATGGAAGACAGCTCTTGTCACTGCGGTATTCAAAAATGAAGATAGAACCAGCCTGGGTAATTATCGACCCATTTCCATATTATCCCCCCTCTCAAAAGCACTAGAAATTATTTTTTCTGATCAGCTTACTGAATACCTGTATAAATGTAATATACTCTGCCTGTAACAACACGGGTTTCGTTAAAAACACAGCACTATCACTGTGCTCCTAGACTTTACCTCTCACCTGTATGAAGCTTTAGACACTGGTAAGACAATGAGGTCCATCTTCATAGACCTCTCTAAAGCATTCGACACTGTGAATCCTCACATCCTTCTAGATAACCTTTTATTGCTAGGCCTGTCCAGTGACACTGTCTCCTGGTTTAGTAGATACTTGTCACAAAGATCGCAATGTGTGAGGATCAGAGGGGTAACATCTAACTCAAAAGAGGAAACACTGGGAGTCCCCCAAGGATCAATTCTAGGATCCCTACTCTTCAGCCTTTTTATAAACTCACTGCCAAGGGCCTGCCCTGCTAAGATGTTGCTTTACATGGAGGATGCAGTTATCTCCGTGCCAGGCAATGACCCATCTAAAATAGCTGATAACCTACAACAAAGTCTCAGAAAGCTTGAGTCCTGGTTTTCTCAAAGCCGACTCCTCCTAAACTATGAAATAACTAAAGTCATGCACTTCTCACTCCCACAGTCAAAGAAGAAGTCTGACCCATTGACTGTCCTTAGCCTAAAGGGTGATGCCATAGAACAAGTAACATCCTTTAAATATCTTGGCATCCACCTGGATGACACCCTTTTCTTCACCTCCCACATTGACCACATTATAAAAACAGCAAATGCCAAATTCAGAATCCTATATCATCACAGGCATGCAATGACCCATGAGGCTCTGAGCCTAGTAACTCAGAATTCTATACTGTCCACCATAGACTATGGGTTAGTCATCTATAGTGCTGCCACTGAATCAGCAATGCAAAGGGTCAAGCTTCTATTAAACAAGGCCTGTCAGTTGGTTTTAGGTGCCAGACACTTGACTCACACTTTTAGCCTCTACTCAAGCACTGGGTGGTTCCCACTGCACCTTACAGCCAGATACCAGGCTTGCCTAATTGGAAACAAAATCCCTACTAGGTCAAACACCCAACTCCACAGCCTCTCTGTTCTAATGCAATATAACCACTAAAATGACTAGAAGATCAGCTAAAGGTGTGTTCCAGGTCCCCTTCAAGCCACACCTCCTTTGTGCAGTATTCTGTTGCCTACCATGGGTCTAAGTGGGTAAATGACCTCCCCTCTTCCCTCTTACAACACAAAAAGATTGGCCCATACACAAGACAGCTCCATTGATTTTAGCCCAAGCAAACCACTGTGACTGTCCTTTCTAATGCTTACTATCTCTGCCTCCCTTCCCCTGCCAACATGCCCACCAGAACAAAGCCCTCTGGCTGCTATCACCCTGCTATCAGCACTTAGAAACTGAACTGAGACTCTAAGCTTCTACCTCATAGATGAGATATGATGTTGTTCCTCTGATTGCACTTAGCAACTGCAAATCTTCTCTACTCTGTGAGGTCATGGCTTTGCCAAATGTGTCATGTTTTGTATTACTTGAATTGTAATGTATTGTTTGTGCCCATTGACTTGAACCTTTCATGGCTCTACCATATGTATCATTTTATGTATTAACTGTATTTTAATGTTTTGTTGCCTCTAATGACTTGGAACCTTTGTAAAAGAGCCATCTAGGCTTAAAGGTATTAATCCAAACCTGAAATAAATAAATAAATAACAAAATAAATACATAAAATAAAACATTGTACATGTTATACACCGTGAACCTTTATGTTATGGCTAACTCATTAATACCATGTAGCAAGGGCTTTTAAAACATTTTCAACTTGTGAAAATAACTAATGCGTTTGTATTAATTTGTTGTATATCGCCCTACCCACATTATGGATTGATAGACCCAATTTAAATAAATCTGATATGGTCCACCCCAGGTCTGTTACACCCAAATCAAGCTTAGGGCATATTAGAGTGACCCATTTCTGGAGGTGGAGCAGTTTCCTGCCCAGCTACAGGGTTTTGAGCTTATACTTGATAAGCTGCAATAATATTTACTTAACATGATAGCATGAAATATAAACATTTTTGCAATATAATAATGACCATATTGGGCATATTGCAGAAAATACAATTAAAACAATAAAAACATATATAAATGGAACATTTGTTATATAGAGTCCAGGAATAGAAATTGTAGTCAGTTTGGTAGCTGGACCTGGTTCAAGCCTAGGGTATTATGAAGGTTGTGGTGGAAAATCAGTGTTTTTAAAACATGTGAAAAC
Source organism: Neoceratodus forsteri (assembly GCA_016271365.2). Classification (NCBI taxonomy): domain Eukaryota; kingdom Metazoa; phylum Chordata; order Ceratodontiformes; family Ceratodontidae; genus Neoceratodus; species Neoceratodus forsteri. The sequence goes on from CM028131.1 coordinate 1,116,224,655, forward strand.
AGTTGTGTTGGATGAGTTGCAGAGGGTAGTTTATACAGTTAAGCTTGTGGAACTAAATACTGTTCCAGAAGTTGCATTTTGATTTTAAAAGTCCAAGTTCTTTGGTCTGGTTGAAATATGTTTTTTTTTCATTAAAATAAAATCATTTGAGTATGCAACCACTCTGTTTTCATGGATTTGAGAAGGGCCTGGCTTGGCTGTTTGTGTTGCCAGGCCTTGTGGTTAAGATTGGCAGAGCCTTTTCAGGATACACCATTTGGAACCATGGATAAATTAGGTAGAGCTCATCTAGGCCTGGAAAGACAGACATTTTGGGCCCAGCTATCAGTGGCTCTCTGTTTCTTTTTGGACAGTTAAAGTATTCTGCATTCATTGTCCTGAAAAGACAAGAACGAACAGATGAAGGTACAAGCCCCCCCCAGCTCAGTGGATTACTTATTAAGGGCCCAGGGCCGTTACATCAGGCATAAGCTGGTTGTCATGGAGCCACCAGCTGTTAAAAGGTTTTGTGTGGTTTGGAAATTGCACTCAATAAACAGAGGTGCTGAGCTGGTTTACAATGTTAAAGTACATTTTTAACTTTTGCTGGGCCTTGCCCAAACTCAGCAACAAATCTGTAACGGTTTTACATAGGTGTTAGCTGACACTGTATTAATGATAGACGTATAGTAATTTAACCACAAGTGTTTTGGCAATTTTATTTGCCAACCAATTATTACTGCAAAGGGTGTATAAAGAGTAGATACTAATGGGGTAACCCTAATTACCATTAGGAGTAAGGGCAACAGAGTATTCCAAATGCTTTTTAAACTTTAACAGCATTGCATTAAATTTGGCCTACTGTTTTTGTTTATACTTTACCAGAGGACTGAGGATGGTAAGTAGGCCATTCATGACTGCTGCCCCCCCTCCTCCTGGAGGGGTTGGTCTTATTACTTCCAGTGAAGCAGTCCCTGGCCAGAGGGATTATTTTCTTTCTGATGTGTTTTCTAATATTGCTGAAAACAAAAGAAACACAAAAAAACAAACAAACAGGAAGGTTTTAGGCCTTTCCCTTTTTAGTAGATTAGTAATGAGTTCAGAAATAGTGATGTAGGTGGTCCTGTGGCTGCCAGCTGCACATTAATTGATTCCTGAAAATCAAAGAAAATTAAATAAAAACAAAAACAGCTTGAAAAGGTGCCCCCTTTCTCACTGATGTATACTTTATTTACATGTTGAGTTAGTCACACCAGGCCTGTAACAAAGGAAAAGTTAACATAAGGACCCACATTTACACTACTCTGGTGAACCATAGAAAAGTCTCCTCCCAGGATTGCATTTGTAGAAGCAGAATGCATAAACTATTTCTAGAATGTTGTTTTTAGAACAAAACATTGTGTACTTTTAAAATTGATTGGGAAAACTCCCCCGTAGGTCTTGGATACCATTCCCAGTTTTGTATTTTTTTTTCAAATTATTTCATTTGCCCCCTGGTGATTTCCCATGGGCACATCAGGTACTGCAGAAATAAATTCCTGAAAAACAAATGTACAGTAATTTGAATTGCTTATCAAATTGGCTTGCTTTTTGTTTTGCCTATGTAACCTGCCAAGGTAAACAGCTTTCTGTGAAGCTTGTCACAAATACTGGGGGTGGTGGAAGATCTGAATCCCTTCCCCCACTCAATCACCTCGCTTAGCAAGATGATCAAAGTGGCATTACAGTGGGAAAAGGAAGCCATAGTTAACCATGTATCTCCATGAAGGAGTAGCAAAGTACACTTTTAGTTTGAAGGGTTGGGCATTGGCTCCCCCCTCACAGTCTGAAGACAATTACCAAGTGTATGCTTTTTGTAAAACAAAACCAAAAAGGTAAAATTCCAGGAATCACCAGTTGATGTGTGTTCTGGGGAAGCATAGATAAAAAAAGTAACTTGTTTAACCATTAAAGGCACATCAAGCCAGAGTTTGTGTATGGGTGTGACTTGGGAACACAAGGAGGTCAAGTGACTTGCCACGGGTCACACAATATACAAGTGGGGCTGGAGGGATTCAAACCCAAGCCTTCAGGTCTGTATTTTAGTGCCCTTAATTACTGTGTTGTACTGGAAGTGCACAGGAGGTTTATGTCTCCCTTGGCAAGGAGATTGTATTTGGCCAAAATTAACATTCTGTAGTAAAAATAATAACTAAACAGCATTGTTTAAATCATACTTCAGTATAAAGTAACTTACTAAAAATATAAGGGCTGTTGACACATTTTTTTCCCTCTTGAGACACAATGTTATATTTACATTTTGATTGTACAAAACAAAAACACAGGAAAACTATTTATAATATTATTTAAAAAAAATTTTTAAAGTTTAGTTTTTTTTTCCTCTCCCATAAATTTGAACCATGAAGGGTGCTGGAGAATAGAGCTGCATTATCAGCCGGCCATGGCCCCTTGTTTGGCTGCTAGATATGATGATGTGGATGTATGGTTGAAAGCCAAATCTGTCTTGCCATTTTTTTGTTTGAAAAATAATTTTTGAAAAGAAAGATACTCCCTTTTTGAAACCAACAAAGGTATTTTGTGCTATTGGATTACATTTAAAACACAAGTTCATTATATACCGCATTTGAACAAAATCTCAAACCATGCAAACTTTTATAAATGTTTTCACACCTAAGATGTCACACATCAAACCTTCTACATCATTCCTCAATCAATTTAGTTCCTTGCACATAAACCAACCAATCCAATTCTCTTCAAACAAGCTCAATTATTTGTGAAAAAATACAGTTTGTGAATGGGGATTCTCCCCATATGTTTGAATCAAACAGCCTTGAAGGCAGAGTTTAAACAAACATTTATTCCTGCTTTGAGGCAAGCTTATCTCACTCAGCCAAGATATGATCTTGTACACAGTCTTACACAAAACTCTTCATTGTTCAGTTTAACCAGAGAAGAAAAAAACTCTTCTAAACTTTAAACACTGTTTATATTCACATGCCAATTTCAAAAACTGCAAGAAATCACAGTGGGTACTGGTTCTCAAAACATTCAGATAATAGGCAAAGAGGCTGTTTTTTTCACACATTAGACTTGTAGTGTGTGTATGTATTTATGTGTCTGTCTTTACTCTGAGGTGTCAGGTCAGAGTAAGAAATAATTTTACATTTTTAGAAAGAGTGAGACATTTTGACTTTAGAGTTTTAGAAAGACATACAGTAGTTTGACTGGCCAGTCAATTTAGACAGACAGTAAATAAGTACAGTTATGTTTAGAGATTATGTAGTTCAGTTCCAAGGTTCAGGACAGCCACTGGAAGAGGTTTTGACCTCTCCCCCCAGTGTCTCAAGGTTTGTTCCCAATGATGGTATCATCTGACCCAATCTCATCAGTGTCATCATACTCACATGACACCAGGCTGATGGGTACTATGTACGGTAAAGATTTTGCAGGACCCTTCAAGACTCTTAGTTTGTCTCATAGTCTTTCATTTTCAGTCTACAGTGGGAATGGTCTGACTTTCCCTTACACTGCCCCTTTGTAACATGATCCAGTAAAACTGTGTGCGCTGCACTAATCTCTCCTTTCTCCTTAATTTCCCTGCTTAAGTTGTGTTCACTTCTTCCTAGCTGGCCCTCCATTTTTTCACATTCACTCCTCAGCAATTATTTTTTTTTGTTTCAGTCAACCAGTCATTCACTTGTAAAACATGCTTTTTATCCTGTCGTAACTTTTCACATTCCTGTGCTAGCCTAACAATTTCCTTGTCTCTTTCTCAAACAACACATTTTATATCAAGAGCAGACTTACCTTTCAGATGTTCAATTTCTGTCTCTAGCTCTCTGCGTTGCTCATCCATTTCTTTTGACTGGGAACAAAGTTCTACTGCTTGTACAGCAGCACATAGGGTTGCATCAATAATGCCTTTCTGGTCACACATTTTCTTAACCATTTGTTTGGTATCCGAGCACAGTGTGCACAAGTACTACACTGGATTACCATGCATATTTGCATTTAAAGCAAAATCTCCCCACCCCCTTGTGAAGTTAAAAATTTTTAAATATCCAATTTTAATTCAGCGCTGATGGCCATATTGAGAGTTTTCCCCTACCTGCAGTAGTCAGAAGTCAAGAGTGTACCAATTTACTTTTAACTTTCAACTAGACTGCTAACAAATTTCCACAGCACAGTACTCTGTGGACCACAACTGCAAGTGAATGAGAGGGAGTGACCTGCACTTCTGTCTCATTCTGGGCATGGGGGTCTGGAGTAAACCATGCTTTTTTGGACAGAATTAACTGCTCCCCTTGTAAGCAAGCAGGTCTGTTTAAGAAGAACTGTCTCATACTCCTCTGGTCGATGTCACAGTCACCATTGTAAGATTCTGAAAGGTATCAAGCACGTTCTAACCAGAGAGTAAATGACAGACATAAAACAGCCACAGCAAACAAAGGGTTTATTAAAAGTAAGTCCAAGAGGACAGCACATACAAAAATATACGTACTGGGAGCACAAAACTCTCCACACTGTAACATGTACAGGAACACTGCATTCTCAGTGATCTTACAGTAAACAGTCATACTTATATCCTGATAAGATCAAGTCCTGTTGCCATAGCAATGGTCTCATGCACAAAGTGCATATTCTACATTACTCTGAGTGGTTGGTTTGGTGGGCAGCTTACTCTTATCTAATTTGCCCTTTCAGCTGCAACATTTCTATGTTGCAGTATACATGTATCATAGTAGAACAATGGTACAGTCACAGATATTGCTGATTCATCACTTATAAAGTGATGAATCAGACAGTGTGCACTTTGTCAGTAGCGAGTGCTCTAGGATTACAAATATCAGTGTCAGTGGCTCAGCAGGTTGTACACTCACCTCTGAGGCAGGGAGATCAGAAGGCAGTGGGTTCTGTTCCCATACCAGGCACTTGGGTTAAATCTCAATACTGACACTGTAGTGCAGCATTGGGAGGGGGGGGTGCTGCACTCCTGAGCTGCTGTCTTTCAGATGAGATGTTAAACCAAGGTCCCATCTGCCTGTTCTGTTGGTAGTTCAGGTGGTTGTTAAAGATCCCATGGCACTTCTCGAAAAGAGTAGGGGACATTTCCCTGGTGTCCTGGCTAAATTTCCCCCATTTACTAACAATACCACCAACAGCTTAATCTGGTTCAAGGTCAGTTGGCATTCATCTGCATCTCCCTCCCCCAGGTCATGCCTGAAAATAAACAGAATTTGTCTAGTGCACTTATCTGGTCAATAAAAACTAAATAAAAAATATATCACAGGCATTATACAGCGTTACCGTATTTCACCATTTTGAAGCCTCCCTCGATTAGTAGCCACCCCCATTTAGAAACTGCAGAGAAAAAAAAATGTTAATAAAAGCTGCCCCCATTTTGAAGTCGCAGCTTCCAAATGGGGACAAAATAGTGAAATCAGTAATGTGGTTAATCGGACAAAGTGGTTACACTTCCATTTAGTTCTCATGTTCAGCTGTATATGTAGCTGACAGAGAAGGTTGTTTTTTTATTTATTTTTATGAAAGGCACAAACAGGCAGCTAAAAACAAACATGATAGAGCCATGGCAAAGTACTCACAGACAGGAACTTCAGCAGCAGCATGGCTTCATACCTCAGTGGGTCTCATAAACAATCAAATGATGTTCAGGATAAAGGCAAAAAAAGAATTTATTGCACAAAAACGCCAGACCACAGATACAAACGTGTCCCTCCCCCTAAAAACAGCTGAACATTTTTGTGCTAACTCTTGCGCTTTCTCAAGGCTGAGGTAGCTGTAACAGATAATGCCATTTAAGCAATGCTGTTAAAGTGACAGTGCAACATTACATACACATATATATATATCTTAATAAACTACCAAAATAGCTTCCTAAAAAAACACCAAAGGTGATTAAATGCATATCTAAATATGCCTGTAATATACGGTTAAACATTTTGAACTCCCCTTCTGATACATACCCATATCTCATAAAAAGGAAATAATTGGAAAAAATCATTTAAACCAGGATTTTCAAATGACTTAGTTTTAAATTGCCAAAAAGATTCTCTTTGCCTAAGTCTTTTATCCAAATCTCCACCACGTATCTGTTCTGTTACTTTTTCTAACATTTGAAAAATAAATTTATGGGTTTTATCTTTTAACTTTACATGTTGCGCCAATGCACTAACATCATCCTGATTTAGAATGATTCTAATATGTTGTCCAATTCTCATTTTAATATTTTGAACAGTCTTACCCACATAAAAACTCGAGCAACAAGTACAGGAAGCAACATAAACAATATTCTTGGTGTTACAATTACAGTATCCATCTATCTGATAAATCTGTCCAGTCACAGGTTATGTAAAAAATTCCCCTATTTTAATATGTTTACAAAAGGAACAGTTTTCACAACAAAAAGTGCCCTTTGGAAGTTCTCATGTTCAGCTGTATATGTAGTTGACAGAGAAGGTTGTTTTTTATTTATTTTTTATGAATTAAAAGAGAATGATTGTGCTTCACGTGGTCAGAGTTATAGCAGGCAGTAAGAGGCAGAGATGCTTTCAGGTGGCGGATCGAATGAGATGCAAGCAAAAAGCGGGCATAGAGAACAGTAAGTACCAGTAAAGACCATATTTAAATTGGTGTTTCCAATACACTGCTCCACAGTTAAGCTGTTCAGCTGTTGATGTGGGAGATTTCCAAATTATTGTAATTTACACAACTCAGAGACATCTCAGAGACACTTCAGAACAACTAAAGCTGATGGCTGCTTGGTTGAGGATATGAAGGTAAACTAGTCGGGACTCAGAGAGGTATTTACTAGTTGTTTTCTTACAGTTAATGCAGTTCTCAGTTCTCAATACTATTTCTAGCTAACAAGAGGCAAGTTTACATTTGAACACCAAGAGTGAAGCTATCATAAAATAAGGATGTTGGATGGCAGCTTATGAATTGAAGCAGCCCTCGAATAGAAGCCACCCCCATTTAGAAGCCTCGGCTCAAAATAAAATAATGTAAAAGAAGCCGAGGCTTCTAAATGGTGAAATACGGTATACTCTTTGGCACAAATATACTAATAATTATGGTTATATTCTTATAGCAGCAGGTGGCACTCTAGACCGCAAATATAGTGCATAAAACATAATTAGTTACTTTCCCTTGCTTCTGCTAGACAGACAATAATTACCTCGGCTGAATAGTCTCACATAGGATATAGCATTTCTTAGCATAATCATACTCGATAATAAGACAAAAAGGTCTACATAATACAGTACATCCTATCTAACTTAACTAGACATACAATGCTTCCTCACTAACACTAACACTAACACTAACTAATGACATCACAATATAACAATGGCTAACTAATGACATCACAACAGTCCACTTAAGGGACTGTAGTTCTTACAGGTTTACATACAGTATATACCATATGCTGCTAGGTATATGATTATGGGGCTAGCCTGGACCAACACTTGCCATCCTTTCTGCAAATGATTGTTGACCTGTAGCAGTTAGTGACTGTGGCATCACAGTGAGTTTTAGTTCCATTGAATCAGAATTAGAATCAGAATCAACTTTATTGGCCAAGTATGTATACACATACAAGGAATTTAACTCCGGTTTTTCCATTTCTCTCAATGTACTTAATAAACATACAATAAAAACAAAAAACAAGAAGACAATATACAATAGTACAAAGTGCAAAATGCTAGAATAAATATGCAATAAATTAACTGATACTTTATATACCTGAATAAGTAAATTTAACAATATATACATATATATAACAGGGAATATACAGTATATATGTATATATAGCATCCCAAAAATTCATTTTGTAATTACAGTGGATGTTTAATGTTACAAATTATTGCACAAAAATTGTTCTAACTATATAACTGGCTCAAGTACACATCAAAGTAATAGCCTGTGGAAAAAAACTATTCATGTATCTGGTTGTTTTGGCGTACAGAACTCTGTAACGCCTATCAGAAGGGAAGAGTTGAAACAAGTTATATCCAGGATGTGATGGGTCTGCAATGATGTTTTCTGCCCGTTTCCTGACTCTGGACGTATATAAGTCCTGAATGGAGGGCAGGTCAACACCAATGATTTTTTCTGCAGTCCTAACTGTCCGTTGTAGTCTGTTCCTGTCCTGTTTGGTAGCCGATCCAAACCAGACAGTGATAGATGTACACAGAACAGACTGAATTATTGCAGAATAGAACTGAATCAGCAGCTCCGGAGGCAGGTTGAACTTCCTAAGCTGACGCAGGAAGTACATCCTCTGCTGAGCCTTTTTGACAATTGTGTCTATGTTGGACGCCCATTTCAGGTCCCGGGAAATTGTAGATCCCAGAAACCTAAAGGTTTCCACAACAGACACAGTACTGTTAAATATGGTAAGAGGGGACAATGCTGGGGGACTCCTTCTGAAATCCACTATCATCTCCACAGTTTTAAGTGTGTTCAACTCCAAGTTGTTCTGACTGCATTGTTCAAAGAGTCCTGCTTTGCGGTTTGAAACCCATTAACCCACAGAGGTTTGTGTGTGTGTGTTGGGGGGGTGGCAGTGTAAGTGCAGGAATTTAAAGGCCATGCACAGCACAGGGCAATGTAGTGTCCCTTCAGAGGGGACCAGTTCAACTGATCAAGGGCCCTGCAATGAGGTTCCCTGTTGCTGGTGTCAGCAGCAAAGTGAGAGATGTGGTGATAAGCAAACTTCAGCTTAGATAATTCAGACTCCTTAATGGCTGAGAGTAGCACAGCTCCATAGGTAATGGGTGGGATGAGGATACTTTACAGCAGATTATAAATGAGGCTTTTGACCTCACTTTCAATATGTATCTTGAGGGGAAGCCCCTGATACATTTGAATTCCCAATATTTTACTGTGGACACTGTTTCAACATATGCACCCGAGGCAGTACAGACATTAAATAGGTTACTTCTGCCAGGACCAAGTCTGTGACACCCAAAGAGCACAGCCTAAGTTTTCTTTTTTTTTGTAGTTAGTGTAAGTTGGACTTGAACCTTTATTCCATTATTAAAAAAACATCCTGAATGCGAGACTGAATCAGCTGGGGATTGGGAACAGACCTATACATTACCGCATGATCCACATACAACAAGATGTCTGCAGCACCACAATTATCAGGGATCTCATTGACAAATAGTGAGAACAATATGGGGTCCAAAACTATGCTCTGAGGTACATCAGCAATGATCAGCTGCAGGGAGGACCTACTCCCCCCATTTCATAGGTTGTTTTTGCCCTGTAAGGTAATTTCTTTTTTTTTATTCAATATACTTTATTAACATTTTTAACGATACATCAGAAAACATATAGCAGTGATAACTGATCAGGGTTAGTATAAAACCCCCCCCCACTGTAAGGTAATTTCTGAACCACATACAAGAGTGGTGATCAAAGCCTGATCCCCTTCTTTACCCAGCAGAAGCTTATGATTCACAAGGTCAAACTCCTTAGTCAGATCAATAAAAACAGCACCAATGGCTTGTCCATCCTCTAAAGCAATAAAGAGATGACAGGTGAGTTGAACAAGGGCAGTGTCAGTGCTGTTCTGTTTCCTGAAGTCATGCTGGACCTCAGTTAGAACAGAATGCACCTCTAGGAACTTTTGTAGCTGATCATAAATTAGTCTTTCCTAGATCTTGGCCAGGGCACATAGCAATGATATGGACCTACAGTTTTCAAAGGGTTCCTTTGCTCCACCTTTGTGTATTTGGACCACCACTGCAATTTATCAGATGTTGAGTACGTCCCCCTGCAGGAGGGACATATTGAATAGAGATGCAATAGGACCAGCAAATACAGGGACACTGAGACTAAGTAGCTTGGGTTCCAGATTATCATGGCTGTGTGAGCTGTCCTCTTTTAAGCCTAGTAAGAGATCAAGGACTTCTTTCTTAGTGACCAGTTTGAGTAGGAATTCTGGGCAGTTTAGCTGGGGGTTCGAGGAGGCAAGATGGGTGAGACACTGGGTGGGACTGCCAGGGCAAAAGTAAATATATCCAGGTCCATGAAGAACCTGTTGAAAGCTTCTGCAGCAATGGCTGGGTCACTTATCATTTATCAATTAGAGCAAATGACACCTGAGGTACTTTTGGTTTTGCCCCTTAGAAGGCATCTGATTTGTGACCAGAACCTCTTAGGGTCATTAAGGTTCTTGGAGTTCAGATTTTTCATGTAGTGTATCTTAACTTATTTGAGACAACCCTTGCAAGAGTTTCTTAGGGCATGGTACATTTGCCAATCCTGTGTCAGATCAGTAGAGCTATACTTGGTCTGTACTGAGCCCCACTGTTTTGTTAACAGACAGAGGGCAGGGGTAAGCCACTTAGAACAGAGGCCCTTGATGTGCCCCTGGACCAAAGTAACATAGATATTTACTACACCCAGGAAGCTACTGTATAAGAAAATCCAATGCCACATTTACATTTGCACACCTATGCAGATCACCCCATTGTACTGAAGCAAGCTCTCTAAGGAAGGCATCACCGTTGAGATGAGAGTAGTCTCTAACCATAATAGACCTTGAAGGGGGTCTAGGAAAACAGTTGCTTCAGGTATAAAAAGTGGGTGAGTGGTCACTGGGCACATCAGCTGTGGTGCCCACTGCCTTGAGCCTATCATGCCTACCGACTAGAACCCAGTCTAGTAGGAAGTGACTATCCGACTTCATATTGAGGCAAGTTGGCTCACTAACTGCCTGGCTGAGACTGACTTCAGCAAAATCAGATTTAAGTTTACTTTCACCTCCATAAAACCAATAAAAAGTTCTTTTCTGTAACATCCATGTTGGTCCAATAAAAGGTATCAAATCATTTGTTTCTGGCTCTATGTTTAATTGAGGAATTCTTCAAAAGCAGGCCAAGCTACAGAGGCTGGGTTGTATACACAGCTGACTATGAGGGGTTTAATACCTCCCAGTAGCAACTTCACAGATACATGTTCACAGCGGGGAATTAACTCAGAATACCACTGGGATTTCAGTTACACTGACTGAGGCCCTTGCATATACCAGACCCCCCCCCCTTTACAGTTTGCATGGTCCCATCTAAAAGCAGAGTACCCGGGGATGAACATTACTGTAAAGTACCCCGGGATAGATATACTGTATTTTAAATCCCAAGGGGCTTATGTAAAGTTCCTGGTAATTGAAAATGGAGGCAAGGAAACTGCTTGTAAAACATGCACTTGGTGGGACAGAGAGAAACGAAGATGCCCAAAGAAGGGAGTTTGAGTTTTTGTTTAATTAAGAGGATGCTAGCATAGCAGGGAACACATGAGGACTACACCAACAGAAACATCCTACATCATTATACAAGTAATTTAATTCATGCAAGGTCTGATAAATATATTGACTGGAATTGTTTCTGGATATACAGTAGTGGGAAAGTATTGACCCTGAGGGATGAACTATTAAACCCCAATAGTCATATTGCCCTCAGCCTTCAACCTTGTGCAATGTATGAGTTTTCAGTCAGTAGTTCATCCCTTGGGGTAAATATTTTCTACTGTATCCCTCAACTTAAATCAATATTTGTGTAAAATTAACATGCAGAAGAACCCATTTACATACATGAGTTTTCTTTCTTTCCACAAGATTTTTTTTCAGCAGTTACTTTTAATTCAGGCCAAATGTAATCTTCTTTTTTATTACTGTGAAGGGGTTCAGAGTGCAAAAAAGCTATTTTCTGACTTGTTATAATGAGCAGCAAGACAAGAGGAAGTTTAAACTACTATAGTGATAGATTTATTATAAGCAACAGCAGTATTTATGATTTAAGCAATACAATATGACACAGTGTGTATTGTTGTGGGATAACAATATACCTGGGGGGGTTCTGTGAGGCACACGGCATGGCTGAGTGCCTTCACCCCATGAGCAGTTTTTTTTGTACCAACAGTGTACACGCTGGCATGTTCTTTTGTGACTATGAAATGGATCTTTGTGTGGTAGATATTATCTTTTTTAAAGTATAAAAACAGTATGATTAAAGAAAATAAATGCAATAGAAATTAATATATTTTGTGCTGACAGAGCAGCCCTTCATCTACCTGAAGAAGGGCTGCTCCTTTTGGCTTGAAATGTTATAATATATTTATTTTGTTTTGCCATTCTGTTTTGAAACCTAAAATGATAAAATCTGCCATACAAGTTCAGCACTAAGGTATTATCAAAGCATCCCTTTGGATCCATTAAGTAGGTAATAGTATGCATGTGGTTGGGAGACAGACACAAAGATAGACACTAATTTATTAAATTGATTTGTTTCAATCTGGTGTTTTATTTAACTAGGAAAAGGGTGTAATTTGACATTTTTACAACAAAATTCTCTTTAGCTATTTTGTTCAGCCATTAGGTAACACTGAGTGGTAGCTAAGCAGGTACCCCCACTCCCATGTGTCTTAACTGTAGGAAAAGTGTGCACAGATTTAAAGCATGAGAGCAAACCTGCAGTGAATGGGTAATTACCAAATGATTAAAGTTAAGAAAACTATGGGGAATTCTGGACTCTGGGCAGTGGTGGTGTTGTAGGTAGCTAGTGAGGAGTTTGTAAGGGCAACTCTATGACAGTAGTCTTGTTATTGACTTTGTTGTGTGCCTTTCTGTTAGTGTCAGTTTCAGGGTTTTTGATGAGTACTCCTAATTGACAACAGTTGCACCAGACTATGCAGAGCATTTAGGACATCCCACAAATGGTATGACCTGTGTGAGCCTGAGTTTTATTCCATAAGTCTGTAGTGGTGGGTGAAGTGGCCAAATTTCACTCCACGAAGTGATTCATGGAGTGATGCGGAATCCGTGGAGTAATCCAGAATGTGAAGCGGAGTACTTCCTGTCATAATGAGGAACGCGAAGTCCACTGAAAACAATGACTTCTCATTACTCCTCCTTCCCCCAACCACTTCTCCACCAATTTTAATGTGAAATACATAGAAATCAATGTATTTCACATCACTTCGCCTTGTTATTGAGCTCCAAGGTGAATTTTGCAGTGGTTCATGGGATTGGAGGTCACATGGGCCCTAGATTGTTCTGCACAGCCTCAGTTCTGGGTAGTGTGTGTAGGTAGCTATAGGAGATAGTTTGCTCTCAGAGCTCTCTATGATTCAAACCCTCTAAAAGCTGTTAAAAAAAGCCTTTTTGAGTAATTTTTTATGCTCAAGATGTGGTGTATCGATTGTAGGAAATCTTCCTGTGCTCATATCATCGAGTGTCTATTGTTTGTGTGTGGATTTTTTTTTAGTTAGTTAACCAGGTATAGCACACTAAGTTGAAAGCTTTTTTACAGGAGCGACCTAGGAGGTTAAGTGACTTGCTCAGGGTCACACAGTATGCAAGTGGAAGCTGTGGGATTCAAACCCAGGTCTGGTCTGCTGGATGTCACCAGATTTGCAGCTCAGAGCCTTAGACCACTGTGCTACACTGCCTCCTTATTTTGAATGTTAATTTAGAACATTCAGTCTGTGTACTGACAGACACTGGAAGTGTGCTTTGGGGGAGGGACATATCTGTGGTGTAGGTAGATTAACTTGGAGAAAAAGGCAGTTATTTCTCTTTTGGTTATATTTTTCTTGTATAACAGTGTTAATCTGCACACAGTAATATTTTCAGTAATTATTGACATTTTTGTGCTGATTGTTGTGGTGCAGTAGTGCATAATTTCAGTTTGCTTAAAATATGTGGTTATATTACTGAAGTTTTCAGTTTGCTGTATATCACTTATGTGCGTGAGTGCATGTGCAATGCGTGCCATCAAATCAGACACCTTTTATTGTGCCACAGAGTAATTGCACTAGTGTGAACCTGCAGTCCAGTGTACCTGCATGCTTTTGTACTGCTTTGTGGTATCTTTGTTTTTGACTGTTACTGTAGGGCTTCCCCCCAACTGCCAAAAGGTATTCTTTTCCAGATTGGATTGTGACTTGTGAGCACTGGTTAGTTAAGGTGTTGTTATAACTTTGTGTCTGCTTCTCTTCTTGAAGCCACAGTTGGGTTTTTTTTGGCTTCACATCCAGCAGCCCAGACTGAAAGTTCCAAAATCTAAATTTGTTTAGAATTTTCTTGGTGATCCCCCAAAATGCCTGTAAAGAGACGTGCAAGCAAAACTGGTTCTGGCCATGACACTGATGCCAGTAGTAAGATTGTCTGTGGGCGTGGTAGTATGTAGATGTGCATTGCTAATGTGAGGAAAGGGATTTCTCCTTCAATGTTTTTTACAGCACAGTTGGTAGCTTCACTAATAGTTAGAGGAGATGATGTCATCCCAGCTGGTGGTGGTGTTAGTGCAGTTGCTGGTGGTATGAGTACTGCAGCCTCATCAAGTTCTACTTCTGACCAGTTGACTGTGCCAAAAATATAGTTGAGTCTAAAGCAGTGAGTGACAGTGTAGATGATGTCATACTCCCCAATAACATCCCCATGGTAACTGAACATGATTCTGATCATCATGGCAATGATAACACACAATGTCACATTTTTTCCACCACAGTTCAGGTCATGCATTTGCCATGCAATGATTCACAGTTTGGTGCAAACATATTGGATGATGGTGATGATGATGATGTTGCTGTGGTTGCAACATGCAGTCTGCATGCCAGCATCCAAGCAGAAGATGTGGATGTGGATGATGTTGATGAATATGATGATGTCAGTGACCCCTGTTGGGAACCAGAGAAAAAGAAAGTCAAGGTGGCTGTGTCTGGGTCTGTTTGCATTAACCCCTCCTCCGTAAAAAGTTGTGATTCAGAAGTTTCAGTTGATGATGATGACCCAGTAATAATGATAGGTAGCCGTGGTGGTCAGTTGCAATCCAAGTGTGTCCTGCATGAAAAATCATGTAGCACACCCCCCATTCAGAGTCCAATAAGCAGTATCAGGGACATGTTAAAAGTAGGGGATCACAATCCCTTGTTTGGGATTTTTTTGTGCAAAATGCAAATGATAAGTCAGTTGTAATCTGCCACCTTTGCCATGACCGTGTGAGTTGAGGTAAAAAGGGGAGCCATCTGGGCACGGGGGATAGCATACACATCTTAAGAACAGGCACATGGCACTGTGGACCCAGCACAAGATGGCAGCTAATACCAGAGTGGGCATTCACCCTCATCATCAACTGTAATGAGCATGTTATCCCCTTCAATAACTGTAAGATCAAGTAGGAATGTGTGCAGTAGCGACAAAATAACAGCAGATGATTACTACAGGCATGATGAGGTGGAGGAGCATAATGATTTTGAAATCTTGTCCAGTGGTGGTGAGAGTAGCAGTTTTGGTGGCGGTGGTCAATGCAGTGTCTAGTGCAAGTGGTATATCAACCCATTTGTAAATCTGGAAAAATAACTTCATTTGTGGATTTTTCATCATCTGTTCAACCATCTTCATCACACATCCACACTCCATCCCCAGCCATTCACAGAGCCATTTGTCATCACATCTCATGCAAAATGTTTAAGTCAGCCCACGTTGCAGAGTGTTTTTGCCCATAAGCTGAAGTACCCACCCAATCATACAGTGTCACGTGAACTTAATGCTGCTGTAGCTGAAATTCTGCAATTGATCTGTTGCCCTTCTCCTTCATGAAGAATTCTGAGTTCCAGCGATTTGTGGCACATGCCTGTCCAAAATGGAAAGTCCCATCCCGGACATACTTTTCCACCTGTGCTGTCCCCGAGTTGTACTGTACTGTGTCCGACTCTGTAAGACATGGCCTTCAACATCCCTCCTCTCCATTCATCCATTTAAGTATGGATATGTGGACAAGTGGCAAAACAGTGGGGAGTTCATATTTGTGTATAACTGCACATTAGGCGCAGGTGCCGGTTGTTGTTTGTGCTGTTGGTAGTGTGAATAATCAGTGCAGTAAGGTGGAATGTCATGGTAGCAATCTTCCAGGAATTTAACAGCATGCAATGATTGCTATGCACAATGTGACCTGTTCACACACTGGTGGAAATATGCTGGACTTGGTACTGACTGAAATTGACAAGTGGCTGGATCCCCTGTCCCTGAGAACTGGGTTCATAGCAAGCGACAATGGGTCAAATGTGATTAAATGCATCATGGATGGTGGCTTTGTTTGGGTTCCATGCATGACCCACTGTTTAAATCTTGTAGTGCAGGAATTTTTGCAGCACCCTGATATAAAGGAAATGCTGACAGTTGCATACCATATCTGTTCTCACTTTTCAAACTCTGCAAAAGCCCGTGACCAACTTCGGCAGTTGCAGATCCAAAACAGCCTCTTGCAGCACCGCCTGAAGCTGGAAGTTGCCACCTGGTGGAACTCCACTTTATACATGGCAAAGAAGTTGTATGAACAATACAAAGCCATCTCAGAATAGTTGTGACACTTCTGGGGCCTCCATGTCTATGATGACTGAACAGTGGCACCTGATGGACTCTGTAATAAAAAATTTGAGGCCTTTTGAACACGCCACACAGGCAGTGAGTAGTGAGGCTGCCTCCATTAGCCAATCAATTCCACTGCTGTGGGTGTTGAGGCAGACATTGGTGAATCTACAGCATAGCCTTGATGTTGCCGGAGACTGTGCTAGCAGTGTGTTGCTGAAACACATGCTGACAGTATTCGACCAGAATTGGCACATCTTGAGCATTCAGCATAGTGACAACTTTGCAATAGCAATAATGCTGGACCCATGATACAAACATGGAATTGCCTCACTACTGCAGGGTGGGCCTGAACAGGTAAAAAATGTCAGTGGGCAACTGGTGTGCTTGGTTCATGGGGCACAGAAATCACGTGCCAAGATTAGCAAACCTCAGCAGCATAATCAGGCTGAAGGTCAGTCTGGAGTAGTATCAAGCATATCCTGTAAGGGGAAGGGGACTGCAGTTCCAGGTGGTCTGTCATCCAAACCGGTTGGCATTAACCCACTTTGGGGTGCTTTGTCCCAAGTGGGGATTTGTGACATAAATGATTCCGGAGGACAGGATGATACATCAACCACTGGACTTAGTGCAGCACAGCGAATGGTTGACTCATATTTGGCTGAAAACAGACATCTGTCAATAACTGATAATCCTCTTTTATACTGGAGTGGAAAGGTCAGTGAATGTCCCGAGCTGACCTCAGTGGCACTGAAGAACCTGACATGCCCACCCTCCAGTGTAAGTGTCGAGAGGGTATTCAGCTCAGCAGGTGTAATAGTTCAGGATCATCAAACAAACCTCTGTCCTGCAAATGTCAGTTTGCTGACATTCATTAAAATGAATGAGGGGCACATACCAGCTCAGACTGCAACCTCAGTATTTGTTCCCCGGCATAGTCATGGTTTTGCTGATGTTGTAGAAATGGACCATCCTGGTGGCACTGACAGCATGAAATGACTTACCACTGAGGTAAATGATGACACAATGGAGAAAGAATTTCCCAGTGAGCAGAATTCATACATTACTGACTGCGAGGACAGCTTCCGCATGAGGATGATGATGAGGTTAATGTTGGTAGGTTTTAAGTTAAGTGGTTAAAAGGCTGTCACATTTTTTGTATGGTGCATGTTTTGTTTTTCATAAAGTTAGATCAGTGTCTCACTCAGAGTGACTCAAATTCCATATGTCATGTCACATTTGTAACACAGTGCACAATATATCTTGCCTGCCATCCACCTGTTTGTATCTGACATTGATAGAGAATGTGTTGCAGCATGCTGCAGCTGTTCCCAATCCCCACTGCAACTAGATGCAGAAAGATGTGAAAGGGAGTGTCATCGTGTGCCCTCCCCGGGCCACCACCATAAAACTGCTGTTAGCCACTGCCACCAGATACAGGAAGATGTGACAAGGAGTGTCATTGTGTGCCCCCCTAGACCACCACCATAAAACCACTATTAGCCACTGCCACCAGATGCAGGAAGATGTGAAAGGGAGTGTCATCGTGTGCCCCCCCGGACCACCACCATAAAACCGATGTTAGCTACTGGCACCAGATGCAGGAAGATGTGAAAGGGAGTGTCATTGTGTGCCCCCAGGCCACCACCATAAAACCACTGTTAGCCACTGCCACCACCAGATGCAGGAAGATGCTAAAGGGAGTGTCATCATGTGCTCCCCGAACCACCACCATAAAACTGTTGTTAGCCACTGCCAACAGATGCAAGAAGATGTGAAAGGGAGTGTCATTGTGTGCCCCTCAGACCACCACCATAAAACTGCACTTAGCCACTGTCACCAGATGCAGGAAGATGTGAAAGGGAGTGTGATCATGTGCCCCCCAGACCACCAACATAAAACCACTGTTAGTCACAGCCACCAGATGCAGGAAGATGTGAGAGGGAATGTCATCGTGTGCCTATGACCACCACCCACCACCACCATTCTGACATTGTTTCCCATTACATGTCCTGCCCATGGCAGGGCAGAGGATGTCAGACAGGAGACTGCATCCATCAGTCACAGGCACAAGGCTTCTTACTATCAATACTTTAAAGTGAGTATGTGTACTAATGTTTTTCATACTATTCAACTTCCTTTAGCTGTGTTTTGTTGCCTGTTGCTTTTCTGAGCTACAGTAGTCAAACACACACGGTCAACTTATTTTGTTTTTTACAAGTTAACAAACAACTCTCCTTCGCTGAAGGACTGTATGGTACAGCATTACTGTCTACAGCAACCTACAGGATATCCATTTCCATACTGGTAAGTATATCAATTTTATTTCATCTGTTCCTTTTCTGGTGTTCATTTTTCCACAAGAGTGCAAATCCGACTGATGATTCATATAAAGTAGGTGACATGTACATCACATAATATTTGTCGAACAAATCACACACTGTATTGCAGCTGCAGCCATGCCAGTGTTAAAACAGTTTGACCCAGGCCATGACTTTACAAGATGTGGTTTTAAAATGTAACTTGAGTTAAGACACAGGGACACTGACACAGTGTATTAGTTATAGCCTGGTGGTACTAAATTTGTGATGTGAAGATTTGGTCTTCATGTGGCTTCAGTGGAACAGCTTGCTATTTGTTAATCAGCATATATGACATGGTGGAACAGCCACGGCTTAAACATAATGTCTTACTGCTGCAATCAAGTTGTAATAAGTTCTTCATTTCTTTTTGTAGGAAACTTTCTGATGCTTTGTGGCGTCATAGTTGCCTTACCCAAAAAACTTGTTCAACGTCATACCCACCCGGGCCGCAGACATGCACCAAGTAGTATGAATTGATGATGACCATGACCATCACTACTGGACTGGAGAAGGATGCAGATAAAATCTGTGAAGAATTAACCAAAAAATAACCATTAATGAGACCTACTTGCAAATGATAATCCCCCCCCAAAAATACTTACCTTCACTGGCTTGAGAGTATTTCAATTCCAACGGCACAAGTTATCATCAAGCACAGGAATGTGCACATCAACCGTATATGACCTATGACACAAAACAATACAATGAATACATGTATATATATGTTGTCTACCCCCCCAAAAAATATAATATATATTTATAAAATGGGTAGGGAATTTGCAGCAATATCATTAGCTGACCAGCATCACATGACCATGCGTATATCAGAGCGCGACTGCAGAGCTGCACTTTAACCCCCCTCCAAAACAATTCTGACATTTTATAAGATAGATAAACCACTCTGAGGTATGTGGTCGTGCTCTGATATACTCACATCTTGGGTGGCTGATGCACTCAGTCTGCGGCCTCGTGCATAACAACACAAACCAAAGCATGCATATATCAGAGCATGACCGCACACCTCAGAGTGGTTTATCTATTACATATGTATATATATATTCATGGCAAAAAACTCAGGTTAATGCATCAGTTAGGGTTGTTCCACAGTGACAAAAGCGAGAAATTTGTTGTTAAGTTCCACCCCCGCACCCGATCACCACCCCCGTACCAACAGGCATCACGGTGTGCGTTGGGGTCATCGGTCTAACTCTCACCCCATCCCATGTGTAAACAAGCTGAGGTGGTGCAGTATAGGAGAATGGGGTGAGAGTTAGGACTGACAACCCCAACGCACACCCTGATGCCTGTTGGTGTGGGCGGGGTGGAGGTGGGGTGCAAGGGGGGTGGGAACCCTAACATCACATTTCTTCACTTTTGTCATTGTGGAACAACCCTAACTGATGCATTAAACAGAGTTTTTTGCCATGAATGTCCCTTCTTTTTGAGAATGTGCACTATAAATAGTGAAGTAACGGTAACACAAATGCAAGCGCAAATGGTAACGCACTTGGTGACACAAATGTAAACGATAACGCAAATGGTAATAGAAATGCACATGCAAACATTAATGAAATTAGAAACGCAAATGCAAGAGCATATGGAAACGCAAATCATAATGCGACATTCACGGTAACGCAATTGGAAATGCAAACATGGTAACAGCAACGACTACGCCAAAGGAAACAGAAACAGAAACGAAAATGCGTACGCAAACACAAATGGAAATGCACACGGTGACACAAAAGGAAACGCAAACAAAAACAGTAATGGAAAAGCAAATGTTAACAGTACTGCAAATGCAAGCTAAACGAAATGCAAAGGGTAACGTGACAAGGTGTATAGAGGGAACGCTAATGCAAATGGTTACGGAAATGCATGGAAATGCTAACTGTAACAATGTGAAAATGCATACCCTTTTTCCCCAAAAGTTGCATTGAGAAACATGGTGAATACAAAGAATGTATGCATAATAATGGGCCTCGGAAAAGAAAATGAACACTTGGAATACTAAATTGCTTATATCTCAGGAACCGTATGATGTAGAAAAAAAATTAAAATTTCATATAATTAATGACTTTCCTGGCTAGTTTTGTACTTAGTCCCCTAGTGGGGGCCTAAGCATTTTTCTGATGAAAAGTCCGTATCTCTAAGCGTTTCCGAGATACAGGCCCCGAAAGGCACGGCGGATGCTGTAATGTTAGCCTATGGGAAAAATCGTCAACTTTGGAGTATCGTAACTTTTCAGCCCTTTAATATTTTGTCACCAAACCACCAAAAGGCACATCTGTGGGATCTTGGCTTTATTCTCTCCAAAGTTCAGCCCAATAGACCAAACCATTCTTTTGCAGCAGGGTGGCAAATATTTCCTATTCTTTTGGGCATAGTGTTGCAAAGTAGTGTTGCAAATCACAACACTTTCACAAAAAAAAAATCACAAAAGTGTCACAGGTGCGACTCTACAGTTTACAAAAATTTGAAAAACATATTTCTGGGGTGTTTAACCCCCCAAAAAAGATATGGCTAGCATCCTCAGGGCTCACTAGGTGAACACAAAAAGATATGTGTCCCTAGAGGGTCCCAAATTTAAATGCCAAGCATTTCTGTGACCAGTAACTAAAAATAAATGGCTGACTCACGACACTACAGGGGTCATTTGCAACACTAAAAACTGCATTTGCAACACTGTCGAATAGTTTGTTAACTTTTCCCATTGACTATAATGGGAAACTTGTTTTTTGAATAACTTTTGAACCATTTAATATTTTTTCACAAAATCTTTGAAAGGCACATCGGGGACCTGGCTGCATGTTCTCTGAAGGTTTTGTACCAGTCGTGCAAACTGTGTGACCCATAGGCATGAGCAAAAAATGCACAAAAGGAGCATAAATATGACTTTCTATTGCACTTTATAGCTCCACAACCGTATATCCAACCATTACAAAACTTAGCAGATCCAGAGATCCCTGGTACTGCTCTATGCCTGCCACATTTCAGGCAAATCTGTCATATGGTGGCAAAGTTATTAAACTGCAAAATTTCAGACTTTAACCTTAAATGGGGTACTCAACCCTAACTATAGTGGCACTACCGTGCTACTATAATTAATATATATATATATATATATATATATATATATATATATATATATATATACTCACCAAGGGTACTATTAGTGTACACACAAAGGGCATGCTTCCTGTTGAGGTGACTGCAGCACACTTTGGGCAACCAACAGTTCTCAGTGTCATTTGGGATAGTAAACTCAATGGTCATGTTATCCCTCCTTCACACGGTTTGGCAAGACATTGTGCATCGTCACATCATCATCACAGTAAGGTCAATCAACAGCAGCATTACATGTAATTGCAACAGCAGCAGCATTTCTTGTTATATTCCCATTTCAGTTTGTCAGCACTGGGGGATTTTATGGACACAAGCCAGTAGCATTTTGGGGATGCATATTAATTCTGGTGACTGTGTGCTGTGAGCGCATAATGTCATAATGTCTATTTCCAAAAATAAATATTTTTGGAGCCTCAGTAATGTTTACTTTCTGTCGTGCTTTTGTGAAGTGTTTGTCAAAAAGAAGGACTGAGCAGTGCAATAATACTGTACTAAACTGCATGTGTGCAGTCAGTGTTCTTTCCTGTGTGTGCAGACAATGTCCAGCTTCTTGCAAACATATATATGCTGACTTGTTGCAGTATTTACGGTATAAAGAATAAAGATAAGAATATATAATGTATATTTTATTTGTACCATTAGCAGTAGCAGACAAAGGATATGATATGTTTTCAGAGGTCTTGGGCCAGTGTGCACCTCAGTCACTCACATTGCACACATGACTTTGTGGAGATAATAGCACAAAAATCTCCTGCTTCTCAACAAACTGTACCCAACAGACATAAAATATTGCTGAGGCACCCAAAACATTTTATGGTGTACAGACATTTTGAAGTCAGAATATATAACAGGTCCTGCAGTCCACTGCCACCACATTGTGCTCCCACTGGTGCCATGTTGTGTTATGGTGTACATCAACTTGCTGCAAAACTGACACTGCCAGTCTAAACTAGAAAGACATCACTTATTCCAGAACAAAAAATGAACAGAAGAAATGTGGTAGCACAGTGTGGTGGCAGTGAACTGGACCTTATATATTTTCTGACTTTATAATGTCTGTACACCGTGAAATATTTTGGGTGCCTTACCAATATTTCATGTCTGTTGGGTACGGTTTGTTGAAAAGCAGGATTTTTTGGTGCTATAATCTCTTAAAAGTCATTATTTTTATTCTTTATACCATAAACACTGCAACAAGTCATCATATATATGTTTGCAAGAAGCTGGAGAGTGTCTGCAGTGCACACACAGGAAAGAACACTGACTGCACACATGTAGTTTAGCACAGTATACTTGCACTGTTCAGTCCTGCTTTTCCACAAACACTCCACGACAGAAAGTAAACATTACTGAGGCACCAAAAATGTCAGGGTAAACATTCTTAACTTGGATTATAACAGGGCAACAAGGAGCACACTGCACTATGTGAATGGCTGCTGGTGCACAATACCTGGCTCCTGAAGTGCAAGGCAAACACATGAAGTCACCAGTCCATATGAATACATGCCACAACATAATGTTCAATGATACTGCAACTTTATTGATGGCAAAACAAGGCACACAAATGACCACTGTGCTTAGCCACTTAACCTTTCATTAGGCACACCACTGAATGCCTAACCAGCAAAACACAAGGCTCATTACTGTGTGCCTTGTTTTGTCATAAATACAGTTGCAGTACCAGTGAAACTTTTTTAGTGGTATCTATTTATGTGGAGTTATGGCCTTCTGGTTTTGTTAAAGGAGTAGTCAACACAGAATTTGAAAAATACACATGTTATGCAGAGCACTTGTGATTTGTATGTAAAGTCCTACTGTGTCCTTCCCTCTGTCTGTTATTAGGAATTTTTACTAAATTAGCCTTCTACCTTTATGGTAGTTTTATGAGCCCTGTGGATCTTTTTCATGTAAAATCGGTTTATTGCCTTCATTGCTCTAACATTGCACCCTGTGTCATATGACAATGATGTAGCATAGCCCATAAATTTACCATATGCACAACAGCAGAGCTGTGTAACTGTTCTTATGCACTGACACCAAGTGGCAACTGTTACAGTTTATCATGCACCTCAGAGCTCAGACCTAGGTGAGTGGGGTTTCTGTACAAAAACTGATAGTTACACAGCTCTGCTGTTGTGATTGTGAACTGTGCATTTGGTAAATCAATGGACTATGCTACATCGCTGTCTGTCACATGATACAGGGTGCATTGTCGGAGCGATAAAGGCAATAAAGCGATTTAACATGATGACACAATTTACTAATTTAGTAAAAACTCCTAATAGCAGACAAAGGAAAGGACACACTAGGGGAAGGACTTTACATGTACATCAAAGCACTCTACATAACATATGCTTTTTCAAATTTGGGTTGGACTACTCCTTTAAGTTGAAATAATGATAGCAGGGACAAACCATTTTAACTTAAAACAAGGAAAACCAAAACAGCACACACACACACTTAACAGAAGCTGGGGGGGGCAGGATACAAAGTGTCACACATACAGAAGACAACAAAAAAAAAAACGGGCATAATTACATAGAGGGGTGGTGGGGGAATACATATTATAAGACAGCAGGGAGGGTGGAGGGCACATGGTGGGAAGAAAGAAAATCTAGTGCGGGATACCATGCTGGTCTAGCAGCAGTTGAAGCATGGACACAATCTCTAATTGTTGTCCCTTTATCCAATCCAACTGCTGCTGGACAGTACTCACCCTCTCATTTGTCTCTTCAACAGCACTCCACAGAACTGTGATGTCTGCCTGACTTACAGGCAGTTCTCTAGGGTCCACAGGTGTTGCAGCTGCTGATGGTGGGGGTGGTGCTGGTGGAGCAGCAGGTGCTGCTGTGGCCCTCCTCCTCTTTGGGCCATGCACAGCCACACCCCCTGCCACAAAAGGTCTAGTAGGTGCCGGCCTGGCCCATTCTGTGGTAGCTTGCCCCTCCACCATGTGGTGGTTTATCATGTGGGTGCGCTGGCCCCCAGTCCCCAGGTGAATCCCTTGGGGGCCATGGCACACCTCCATCTTACAAATCTGGCACCTGACCAGGCTGCTGTCCCTCCCAACACAATCAAAAAACTCCTAAACTGGGGAGGTGCGGGGAGGACCAGACACAGGCGGGGGGGGACAGATGCAATGGCAGTCTGGTAGCGGTGCTGAGGCTCCACAATTGGGACTGGGGGCACAGGCACATCCTGCTCTGGATGAGCTGGAGCTGGTGGTGGTGGTGGTACAACTGCATGAGGAGGTGCTGGTCCTGCATCCGGGGGGGCACAAGATTTTTGTACAGTTCAACATGAACTGGCCATGCCCTCCATGCATGCACACTCCTCCCCTGCCAAGCCTACGACGTGGTCCCAGAACTTCCCCCACCCCAGACATTCCCTGACTCTGGTCCATCTGGGCTCCAGCCACTTGACTCAGTTGACTGCCCTCCCTCCATCCAAGCAACGACACAAAACACACACCAGAAGACACACACAACACAGGCATACACACAGTCAGACACAGACAAACAACAACTTATAAAAATAAGAAAAAAAATTTGCAGCAACAACAAATTAAGTACAAAAAGAGTCTACACAAAACACAAAGAAATGTAGCTTTTAAAAAAGCTGTTGGGTTTCAGTCTGTAGATATCCTCCTAACTGCTCTAGTCTCATACATTCTCACTGCCTCTTCTCTCTCCCTCTGCACAGGAGAACGTGAAACTATCTCCTTGCATAAGGCACTTCCTTCCTGCCTGGCTAAAGCATGTGACTTACAGTACTGTAAGTCATGTGATGTGTGAGGGGGCTGCCAAATCTGAAACACAAAGTGAATCACTTTGCATTATAATGAGGAATGCGCAATCCATTGAAAACAATGACTTTGCAGTACTTCACACTGCCCTTAAGGCGAAGTGCATTGAACTCAATGTACTTCACATCACTTTGCCTTGTTATTGAGCTCCAAGATGATTTTTGCAGTGGTTCATGGGATTGCAGGTCACATGGGCTCTAGATTGTTCTGCACAGCCTCAGTTCTGGGTAGTGTGTAGGTAGCTGTAGGAGACAGTTTGCTCTTAGAGCTCTCTGCGATTCAAACCTTCTAAAGGCTGTTAAAAAAGCCTTTTTGAGTCTTTTTTGGGGCTCAAAATTTACTGCATCGATTATAGGAAACCCTCTTGTGCTCATATCATCAAGTGTTTATTGTTTGTGTGTAGATTTTGAATGTTAATTTTGAACATCCATACACTGACAGACACTGGACATATGCTTTGGGGAAGGGGCGTATGTGTGGTGTAGGTAGATTAACTGGGAGAAAAAGGCAGTCTTTTTGTTTTGATTATATTTTTGTTATACAACTGTTAATGTACACACATAATATTTAAATTTTTAAAATGTTTTTGCCTACTAACGGAGGAACATTTTCTGCAAGAACTGCAACCCTTCAAAGCAACTTTGCAAGGCATAGACCTGGACCTTAAAAATGTCCGCAGCGAGCTGAGCGACCTAAAACTAAGAACCACAGATGTGGAGGCACGTACCCACTCTCTTGAGACCTGGAGAGACAAAACAGATCCTGAAATAATCAAACTCAGACAACAAATTGCCAAACTACAGCTCAAAACTGAAGATTTAGAGCGTCAGAGCAGAAGAAATAACCTCCTGTTTTTCAGTCTTCCGGAAGGTGCAGAGGGCTCCTCGGCTATTGCCGTCATTCAAAAATTATTTAATAAAATTGCTGGCCCTTCCCTACACAATCCCACCTATCTGATCAAAAGGGCTCATAGATCCTTAAGACTGAAACCAGAGTAGTCTGCCCCTCCCCGTCCGATGATAGTCCAGCTCCTTAATTACTTGGAAAAGCAACATATCCTTGCTAAAACAAGGGGCTTACACACCATTCAATGGGAGGATTGGAGGCTATGCATCACCCAGGATTTGCCATTGGAAATCCACCAGAAGAGAGCTGCCTTTCACTCCATAGTCTGCAAGCTGATTGCCGCCAGCATCAAATTCTATATGGCCTATCTTGCCCACCTACAAGTGTTAGCAGACGGATCATGGCTATCTTTTGGCTCCGCTCATCAAGCTCAGTTAGAACTCAAGAGGAAATTTCCTTCCCTATTTAAATCTACCTGAACTGTCTGGCTTGCCCTGCTTCCCTAGATTTCAGCAGTCCAGTATCTAAGTCACCTACCTTGGATGAAGTTTTACTCAGTGGGTCCATCGTTCTTAACTGAAGCTGGAAGTTCTTGACTGTGACATGTTTAGCGGCCCACTAGGCCTGTGAAAAGGGCCTGATCTTTGTGAATGCATGACTGACACCCTGCCGATAAGGCGGAACATTTGTTTCCTGGCTACTACTTCCCTAGGGATTGTATTCCAAGTGGCACGAGTTTGCCAATGTTATTCATCCCCAGCAAAACACCCTCCCTCTAGTCTACCTACAGGGATCCTTACATTTTAATCGGAGCATTATAATGGTCGTCTATACTTGCATCTATTTACATCTGATTTTAATTTATTAGGGAGGGATACAGTCCCCACAGATATTCCTGTGCTACTATAGGACCGCCCTACCAGCTCTCTAGTTCTTTTCGATGGATGTCATTAATCTTCTCTTCTGACTTCTAACTTAACTCCCCTTGACTGTTACTCCTGTCAATAGTCTTGACATGTTCTACAGTTCCTAACCTTTTCCCACTATGCAACCTGAAGAAGCTAGCATGGCACCATCCGTAGAAACCTGTTGGTAATAGGTGGATTATTAATTTTTATAATGATGGCTCGATCCACATCATACCTTAATTTAATTCCCATGTTTTGTCACCCTCTGTTTATCGGGTTTCTGGAGGGAGGGAGGAGGGCGGAGGCAGGGGTGTTGTGTCAGTTTAGTGATAGCCAGCCTTATATACTGGCTTATGGGAGGGCGTACCCTTTCTTCCTCCCCGTATACTGTATATATTTATGCTTACCTTTTTGATTCCTCACAACATTGGTTTCTTTAATGGAGATATTGAGTATATTACTATGTGTGGATTTTTTACAATCCACTACAGTTGTTTATCTGTTCTAATGGGGGAAACTCCTCTAGGGTATGTGTAGGACCTCTTCCTAGCACTTATGCCATGCTTTTACAGGGGGAAAAGTCAGTTGGTATAGGAATTTTTGTATACAGTTATGGGTGGGAGGGGACTAGAAGGGGGGAGGGAATGCTTGCTCATTACAATTGCGTTCCCCAGCCATTTAAGCTAGATACATTCCTGACTCTATATGTTTTATATGTCAGCTCAATTGAAATGCCATTATCTTTTTGCTAGTTATGGTGGAGAACAATGTTTTCCCTTTGTGGGGAAACATATTGGGAATGGGGGGCCGAGGTGCACCTACTACTGGAAGCAAATCGGGTACCTATGACTGTTTACAGGTACAATGGTTATTGTTGTTAAAAAATTTCTGACCTGGAATGTTAGAGGTGCTCGTGAACCCACTAAAAGATATAAAATCCTTAAACATATATCTTTATTGCGAGCCAGTATTTCTTTTCTCCAAGAAACCCACCTCCTCCCTAAGGAAGCCACTGGTTTTCACAGGCAGGAGATTGGGCAGGTATATGCATTAGGTGTCTCGACTACTAGTAGAGGAACAGCCATCCTCATCCACCGTTCAATGCCTTTCCAAGCAAAGGTGACCATCACTGATCCACAGGGGAGATATGTACTAGTTCAAGGACTATTAGCCCATACAGAGTTAGTATTAGGGAGTATATATGGTCCAGTGTGGGGAGTCCTGAATTTTTTCAAGATTTTTTCAGTAAACTGCAGCCCTTTATGTCTCTCCTGTTGACACTTGGTGGAGATTGGAACCTGCCACTCACTCAAGATCTAGATCATTCCAACTCTCCTCCTAGGCCTCCTTCAACAGCCCAAAGAGCACTACATGACTTTCTTAATTCTCTTGCTCTATGTGAGCCATGGACACTGATGAACCCCACTTCTCGTACCTTCTCATTCCACTCCACAGTACATTTTTCCTCCTCCCATTTGGATTATATCCTCATCAGTCGCTCCCTACTGCATGGTTTAAATGACGCAGCTATAGAACCTGTAGTTCTTTTGGATCATGCAGTAGTTTGGCTAACATTAATACTGAACTCTAGCCTTCAAAAGGACTCTGTCTGGCAGCTGAATATGCAGCTTTTGAAAGCAGATGATGTTATCTCCAGGATCTGTGGTCTGATCCACTCCTTCACTGCTAACAACTTTGGCTCAGTCCCGAGAGTGAACCATGAATGGTGTGCTTTGAAATGCTTTTGGAGAGGGGAATTTATTCAGCTTGCTTCTACTTGCAACTGGAAAAGAGAAGCTAAACCTACTGGCCCAAATTAGATTGCTTGAACATTCCCTTTCTTCGTCTCCCCAAAACTCCTTGCAAACACTATTACATTTAAGGAACCAATATTCTTCCCTATTACAAGAAAAAACTAAATTTGCCATCTTAAGAATGCAAGTGAAATATATAGAACACGGGGAAAAAGCAGGCCACCTCTTAGCCCTCCGACTTAGGAAACTCGAAGCATCAAGGATTGTTTCTGCCATCAGCACACCTGACAGGTCTATTAAAACTCACTCTAGGGACATTGTGAATGTTTTTCGACAATTCTACTATTCTCTTTATGGTCAATGCTCCTCTTACCCAAAAAAAGTGAACTACAGGGATATTTAGATTCCATATCACTACCAACTCTTTCGATATCTCAACAATCCTTTTTGTCCACCCCTATCTCCCTACAGGAAGTGGAAACAGCTATCGACAGCTTAGCATTAGACAAGGCCCCGGGCCCAGATGGCCTACCTTCCAATTTCTATAAAGTCTTTACTAAAGACCTCGCACCTAGCTTATTATGCTTCTACCACTATATGATATCTGGACAAATCCTAGATCCCTCTATCCTAGAAGCCTCCATTATTCTTCTTCTTAAACCAGACAAACCCTCTCATTTGCCTGCTAGCTACCGCCCAATCTCCTTCCTAAACTGTGATGTTAAAATTCTCACCAAAGTCATTGCCACCAGAATCGAACGGATTTGGTCTCACCTTCTTAGTCCAGAACAAGTAGGGTTTGTATCTGGCAGATCTTCAGCAGATCATCTTCGTAAACACTCGTACCTCATGCAATCGGCAGAAACTACCCCTATTTCAATGGCATTGACCTCATGAGATGCGGAAAAAGCCTTTGATAGGGCTGACTGGGACTTTTTATGGGCCACATTACAAGCAATGGGCTTTCCCCATCATTTTATTAAATGGATTCAATCCCTATATTCCTCCCCCTCTGCCAAGATACACTGCAATGGCGTATTCTCTGATGCTTTCCCCCTCTACTCAGGTACTTGTCAAGGCTGCCCTCTCTCTCCCACTACCATTTTAACTTGTATCTAGAATCCCTTACTAGATGCTTGAAATCCTCTCCCTTGGTCACTGGGATACCAGTAGGTACCAGGGCGCCACAACTCTCGGTTTATTCGGACGACATACTTCTTCACCTCTCTAATCCGGTTTCCTCTTTAGCAGCTGCATTAGACATTACTGACACTTTTGGGAAATATTTCAACTACAAACTCGACCTTAGCAAAACTGAAATTCATCCCCTTAATCATCTCATGCACAGTTAGGCCTTCAGTACATTCGGAATGAAATGGTCCCCCCGGTTCCTTAAATACCTGGGCATTTATATTACTGCTGACCCTGCAATATCCCATAAGCTTAACCTAGTAGATTTGTGGCACAACATACATCAAGAATTATCATGCTGGAAAAGTCTCCCACTTTCACTATGGGGCAGAATCAACATTGTCAAGATGAATGTTCTTCCTAGACTCTTTTATCCTCTAAACATGCTAAATATTTGGCTCCCCATATCCTTCTTTAAGTGCATTCACTCAGATATTAATTCATTCATCTGGTTGGATAAGGCAGTCAGGAGATCCTACCTTAAACTATGCCAACCCAAAGAATTGGGTGGGTTAAGATTACCCAATTTCCTACTTTATTACTGGGCTAGTCATTTATATAAATGTGGAAAATGGCTATCTCTTTCTCGTCTCCTCACGCAGCAAGATTATGTCCCAATATGGTTACAAATAGAATCAGATTTGCTCTCCTCCAAAAAACTGTCCCCAACTTCACTCTTCTATACTCCATTGAAGAACATAGCAAAGTCATTGCATTCTCTCCTAATCGGTATCTCGTTAAGAGTTCTACTCCAACTGTCTCAATATCTCAAAGTAACTCCAACCAGCAATTTTTCTCAACCAATTATGACCGACCTAAATCTCAAAATTGGGGGAACCCCGGTATCGGGTAATTGGCTACCAATACCTTCTGACCTTAAAGTTTTGGACTGTTACTCATCTGATTCCATTTTGTCCTCAGGAGATCCTAGTTAAGTTCAAACTGCCGTCTTCTTCAGCTTTCAAAATCTTTCAGCTTAGGCATCTTTTAGCTCAAACATTTGGATTGACACCTATATCTTCTTACATGAGTGTTTTCCTACAACACATCACCGACCCAACATGTAAGTCACACAGCATCTCTATACTTTACAAGTTACTCCTTACCAGTCCTCAGTCCCCATCCCCGGCTGGATCCAAGGTCTAGCATGATCTCTTCCCTAACGAAGATATTAACTGGCAACATCTATGGAAGAATTTATATACATATATTACTCAAGACCATTACAGACTCACTCAGTACTGTATCCTAAATAATATGTATTATACTCCCATTAAATTAGCTAAAATGAAGTGCCTATCATCGAATATCTGCTCCAGATGTAATAAGGAGGAGGGTTCATTACTACACATATTCTGGGCATGTGAGAAGGTATCTCCCCTGTGGATACAAATTGAAACAATGGTGGATCCACTTTTAGGGCTACAAGGCCTTTTCTCTCCCATAATATGCATTCTGGGAGATTACTCTAAGATTCCAGTGAAGGAGAGAAGATACCACATGGCTCTTATCCCACTGGCAGTCAAAAAATTGGTGCTTAGACACTGGATGGACCAAGCTCCTATTACCTATACAGAATGGTTGCATGAATTATCCTTTGCCCTCCATGCTGAACATTTAATCGTGAGTGTGCGTCATTGCCAACCCTCATTTAATAGAAAATGGTGGAAATTGTATGCCCTCAATTTATCTTGAAATGTCTTTTATTTGGATTTTCGTGAGTGCCTCAACCTCTTTATTTTATACCTTAATTAGATGACAGTCACCTTTGATCTTTTACTGTCTGGACCATCTTTAAGATGAAATATATGTGCACCTCAGGCTGGGGTGGGGAAGGAGAGGAGGGGGAGGGGGAGAGATAGATAAGTTTACTTAAGTAGCTGGTAATAATTACTTTCTCTGACCTATGCTCTTGTCTGCATCAGTATATATCACATATAGATTTTATTTCTATTTTGTTTGCTTGTGTTGTATTCTTAAATATAAATAAAGCTTGTTTAATTCAAAAAAAATATTGGGAAGATCATGACATATAGTGATCAATAAATGATCGGATCATACAGGAACAAAGAAGATGCACATCACCTTATTTTTTTTTTTCAATTCAAAGTTTATTGATACATTTTCCACAATAAAAGGCAGTTACAATGAAAGTGATATTGAAATACAAACACAATATAAAGGGGTAACTGCCTAGCCCACCCTTCCCTCCTCTTACTGCAGTAACCAAATCTAGTGTCCCTTAAATGCCAAGCTCTTTACCTAAGATCCTACATGGCCATGTAACCCAAGACATACTTAGGCCTGAGCCAGAGAAATCAGAGAGTGAAGGGGATCCCAGATTTTGGTATATGCTGCCAACCTATTGTGAAGACTGGAAATCGCTTTTTCTGTGTGTAGATTGGACAGAGCTTCGTTTACCCATTCTTGGACAGATGGGGAGGACTTATCTTTCCAGTGACATAGAATAAGCTTCTTAGCCGATAAGGCAATCATGGAAATATGAAACTTTCTTACTTTAACTCTGATAGAAGACAGGTCCCCTAAAAGGCAAATATCAGGAGTAAAATACTCCTGAAGGCCCAGCAGAGGTTCCAGGGAAGTCTTAATTGAATCCCATAAGAGGGAGACTTTAGGGCAAGACCAGAACACGTGAATAAGTGTTTCTTCTTCCTGCAGACATTTATTACATATATTGGAGTTCAAATAACCCCATTTCTGTAATTTAACCGGAGTGTAATACAAGTTATGTAAAATATGATATTGCATGAGATGCAGTCTGTCTTCAGAAATATATTTATGACAGGCTCTCCACAGGGATTACCAATCCAAATGGTGTTGAGGGATAATATTGTTCCAGAATATTGTGGGTCCAAAGGAACTCCCATATCTCTTGTGAAACAAAACCTGATATAATTTAGAAATTACACCTGGAGATCCGCTGAGTGAAGAAACCTCAGGTATCAGGGCTGTGATGGTCTGGGAGGGGGGGATATTACCGAAATTGATTACAAGTAAGTGTCTTCATTGTATAACTTTGAAGTGAGAGGAAGCTGGAATATGAAATTTCCTGATAATCTCTCCTACTGACAACCATTGCCCATCTTCATCCGTGAGAGCAAGAAGTTTCTCATCCCCCAATTGGGACAACCATTGACAGGGAATCTGATTTTTATTAATAGTGAAAGATGTGGAGTTCCAGATGGACTGGGCCAAGTCCTAGTGGGGAGTATATTGCAGAAATGAACACAGTTGTGAATAAACCTTTAAGGAGGTAAATATTGTAGGGCACTCCTCGGTCATATGCACCTGGGGGATTTTAAGAAAGAATAAAGTAAGGGGGTCCAGATTCTTAGACTTGATTACATCCAATTCAATTCTAAGCCAAGCCGGTTGCTCTTTTTCTGGGCCGGGAGATACCCATCTCAGACATTTTACCAGATGACTGGCCCAATAATATATAGCCAGATGGGGAATCCATAAATCCCCCTCCAGTTTTGGAGCTGCCAACTTGTAATAAGCCAACCGAGGGTATATATCGGCCCAAATAAATCTAGTGAATATGCCATGTATCTTTTTAAACCAGAGTAGAGGGATAAAAGTATTGAGAAGAGATAAAGGGTAAAAAATTCTAGGAAATATATTCATCTTAATTATGTTGATCCAGCCTCATAATGAAATGGGAAGTTTGGACCACCTCTCGAGATCGTGAGTAATCAACTCCGAGAGGGAATCCAGATTTTCCCTAAACCATGTTAGGGGGTTACAAGATAGCTTAATGCCCAAATATTTAAATGACCTGAGAGTCCAGCATAAACCTAAGGGACTAATATCATTTTTGAATACCTTATGGTTTAGTGGGAAAAATAAGGATTTGCTAGCATTCAATTTGTAATTGGACAGGTCACTAAATCTTGCTGTTTCACTCAACAAAGCCGGGACAGAAGATACCGGGTGAACATCACCTTATTTTGTATGTTAGGCCTTATACATACTAGAAAGGTTTTTTTTTTTTTGTTAAATGTTTCTAAAACACTTTTAAGCACTGTGATCTGGAACACCCAAACTGTGCACTGACACCATACTCCCCTGCTGCCTGCAATCGAGTACCCAGGCACCAACATGGCACTGATGCAAAGCACTGCAGTTACCACAGTGCATGCTGGGACACTTGAGATCAGGAGTACTGTATTACCGAATATGGCAGAAAAGGTTACCAGTACTTCTTTAGCTCATTATGAGCTTACCAATCCATTTTTTTTATTGTTTCAGCTGCTACACACAATATTTAAGGTTGCAAATTGTGATCAGTTTTCTTAGTCTGAGTTAGAGCACAATGCAAATCCACAATGCTGCTAACTTGGGGGTATGGAAAGTGTGTTGATCTGAAACTGGGCTGGTGCCTACCTCCAAGCAGGGCTAAGCAGTTTCAGAACATGATTTTTATCATGTTACAATATGGACACAAACCAACTTCCATTCATAAATGGTCCACAGAGCCTTATTTACTTACCCTTTTGATAATGTTCTAATATTACCCACATGAGTACCTGCATATGCTCTGTTACACATTCTTAACTGAAGTACCAAAGGCACTGAGAGGCATAAAGCTCTTCCAAGCTGGAGGTGGACCCACTGAAAATAAGATGCGGAATCTCAGCTTGATTACCACATACAAATAAATTGCTTGTAAAGTACTTTGAGCTAAGCATATGAAAATCACTTTTCTACAGTCCACACACTACCAGTATTTATTTGAAATACCAATGGCAGTGATAGGTTCCATGGAAATGTTTCTCACTTTGCTATTCTGTTTTTCTCAATGACTTCAGCACTTACATTTCCTCCACTGCATCTCCTGGATTCCTCTGACTTCTGCTCTTACATATCTTCCACTTCATCTCCTGGATTTCTCAGCTAAGACCAGACAAAGTACCTTATACTGTATAACAATAAGCTTGGTTGATCACTGCTGGCCCCCAGAAAACCAAGGAAATGGTGCACATAATGTAATTACTCCTTCAGTGAGCTAACCAGTGTTCCACTACAGACCAATAGTTAAGACACTCATTACAGTCAGAAGTAACATATCTGAGAAGCAGCATTATACTAAGACAGTTTGTTTGAAAGAAGAGCAGTAGATAGAATGTATAAACTATAAAAGACAGATCATTTCAAATTTGCTAGGTTTTGGTAAATATCTCAGAGGCATATACATGCATAAAACCCTATTCAAAGCATC
This sequence comes from Neoceratodus forsteri, assembly GCA_016271365.2. NCBI lineage: Eukaryota > Metazoa > Chordata > Ceratodontiformes > Ceratodontidae > Neoceratodus > Neoceratodus forsteri. The sequence continues at coordinate 1,116,260,259 of CM028131.1, forward strand.
ATAGGTATACAAATCATTGTGTGTGTGTGTGTGGTGGGTGGGGTGGGGTTAAACCAATTGAAAACCTCAACTGGCACTATATTCTGCAGGTTGTGTCGCTATTCAGACCTTATCAGAGCTGACTCACGCACAGTAAACATAACAATAATCTTAAAAATATGCACAAAATAGTTTGCATGACTCTAAGAGGCACTGCAAACTATGCTAGCTGTCTAATAATGGTAAGGTTTAATAATAGTTTTTGATTTGAAAGGGACCCTGTCAACCTCCTTAGTCCTCAGATTGTCTCTACTTTAAACAAGCATTTGTCAATGCCAAATGTTTGCTTACTGGTATTGGCATTGGTTGTGCAGGAGTTAGAGAGATGCATAATAGGAATGGCAGTGAAGTACTGAAGTGATGCCAACCTCCACCCCCATGCTGCAGAGACTGACAGGCATTGGGGGTCTGCCTTTGGATCATCGACCATAACACTCTCGCCATTCCACCTCACCCTACCCTGCAGACACCGACAGGTGTCACAGTGTGCCTTGAGGTCTTCAGCCATTGTGCTCACCCCATTCCATAAGGAAATAAGCTGAGATGGGTGCAGTATAGGAGAATAGGGTGAATGTTAGGGCCGAAGACCCCAAGACACATCTCGATGCCTGTCAGTGGCTGCAGGGTGGGGGTGGGGGTGGAATGGCATGAGCAGTATGGCTGACAACCCCAAGTCACACCCCAATGCCTGTCAGTCTGTACAGAGTGAGCATTACAGTTGGAAACTCTAAGGCCCCAGGCGTCTGTTTATATTTTGCTCCAAATTTTCAACATGGGATTTTTGGGACCCCACCTCATGAACAGTGGCAGTATCATTTCGTTACTCAGTCCCAAAAGGTGATTTTGCACAGTGAAATTGATGCAGCTATGAGCGTGTGTAGAAACTATGCAATGGACGCTCATAACACAATCATTTTTTTGGAGTTTTTTTCACTAAATTTGCAACAAGGCTTTTGGGACCCACCCCATGAACAGTGGCACTGTCATTTTGTTAATTCAGTCAGAAGGTGATTCGGCGCAGAGACCGCGAAATCACCTTTTGGGACTGAGAAACAAAATTACCTTGCCAGTATTCATTGGTGGGGTCCCAAGAACCCCATGTTGAAAATTTGGGACCAAAACTCCAAAAATTGACTGAGATAGCAGCCTAAGTTGAATGCCCCCATTGACTGCCATTATAGGGCTTACCGTCATTTCTTCAGTTCCCAGTTGATCTTTGAAGAGTGCAGTCGTGTTCCCGGTCCACAGAAGATCACTGCTCCCGACCTCTGGAGGTAAGTATGGGTGAGGGGGGGTGCGGGAGGTGGGGTGCGCAGATGGAGGGTGCAGGTTGGGGAAGGGGGCTGGCGGGAACAACGAGGGACTATTTTCTTTTATTTTCAGGTTTAAAAAAGGACGTTATGGGACTGTTTTCTTTTTTTACAGGTGAAATATTAACAAAATGGATTTTGGCACACTGGGGTGGGGTCCCAGTGCACCACAGTACTGGGGGGGGGTCAATGCCGACCCAGGGATTGGGCACCCTGAGGTCGGCTGAGAACATAGGGGCATGGGGGTGGTGGTGCATCCGACACCAGGAGTGGGCATCCTGGTGTCGGAAACATCAAAGCAGTATTTTTTGGCACACTGGGGTGGGCTCCCAGTGTGCCACATTAATGGGACAGGGGGATACATGCTGACACAGGGATTGAGCACCCGAATGTCGGCAGGGGATGGAGAATGGAGGGTGTGGGGTGGGCAGCAGCAGTGGAAGGGAGCTAACATTTAAATTTGTTGTCCTGCTGTGTGCCTGGTTGGGGGGACTGCCACTGCAATGACAAAATTGCCCCTGATTGCAGTGGCAGATTTCTTTTAAGAGTGGTGCTCACTCTAAAACTACCATCATCGGCAGCTTCAGCATTAATTGGTGGCCAAGGGACATGCCTGTTAAAGCATCTGTTGCTTTGGCCACAACACTGCCACACCTCTGCAATGCTCTACTATCCCAATATGTTTCTTGTGTGCTGCACGCGCAGGCAAACATAAAAATACATTTCATGATTCCTTACATTGTGCAGAGATTGCTGATGTTGCTGGTTGTTTTATTCTGGTTCTTTTTTTTCTCTTTAAAAGTGAAAAACAGACTGCCAACCATACTTGTGTTACCACACAAAAACATGTTTGTTTACATTTCTTGATCAACTGCTACTGCATCTTTCTTGGACTTGGGAATACCCCAACATGGTCAGGCCACTCATGATAGAGTGGGGGAGGGGAGAGGAGACTTGCATCATGAGCAGCTGCACTGTGTGGGTGTGTTGCCAATATTCAGGAAGTACACAATAAGAGTTAGTCAAGGATTTGAAATAAAATAGGGTTGGTTATAATTGCACTATTACCATACATTTCAATTCTACTAAGAAATGAAGCAGATAAAGCACATAGCAACATCAATGAATTCTAGAGAAGGTAAGAAATCATAAAATGTTGGATTTCAACTAGAAATAATGCAGTGTAAAAAGGGTTGACATTGTCCATTTAAAGGAACACTACACCTTTGCATATTGTGAATTTTATCAGTCTGCTTGTCACCAGTTAACTCCAGTTCTGTAGCAGTTGAGGACTGAAACTTTTGTTCTAGCTCATGTATTTATTTTTTGCTAGCAGTAGTCCTCTGTAACAATCTTGGGTTCTGCCAGTTTCTGATTACTGAAATCTCAGTTTGTTTCCTAGAGGTGCATTAGCCATGAGAAAATGATGCCAACAAGCCCATTTACACTATGCATCTGTAAGCAGGAAGGCTAAATAATCTTAGAAACTCTCAAGAAACACGCAAAGTGAATGTGATTTACAACAACAACAAAAAACCCTGACCTACCACTCTGAAGAAGTTTTTCAAAATAACTAAAGGCAAGGGGGGGGTAGTTCACACCTTTCCTGCTTTACTGGTTCAGTTGTGATGCTACAGTCTGTTTAGTCATAGTGCTGAAGAGGTATGAAAAGAATAGTATTCAGTAAGACAGCCCTCAGGAAAAGTGATGTTGTAATATATTTTCCTAAAGGAGCACTACACCCTCATGTATTGTAATGGTTACCTGTTTTTTTTCTTGTCACCAATCAGCATAATTTCTAAAGCAGTTGAGGATATAAACATTTGTTTTAGTTTCCTGTGCCCTCCCCTCAATCCTCCTCCAACCCCCACCCTACTTACTACTTTTGCATCCTCACACCCACTGAGGTTGTCAAATTATTAAAACAAGCAACCCCCGTCAATCCATCGGCCAGGACAATATTGACTATAAGATCTTGAAGATGGTCTGTGAATCCCTTGCCATTCCCCTCACTAACATTTTTAATTACTGTCTCTGCTCAGGCACTATCCCTCTCATATGGAAATGTGCCATACTTAAAACCCCTCATAAATGTAGGCCAAAAGATGACATTAACAACTATAGACCCATCTCCTTCCTCGCCCCCCTCTCCAAAATCCTTGAAAAAATTATTCACACCCAAACCACTGACTTTCTCAAGAAACATAATCTTTTAATTGAAGCACAACATGGTTTTCAAGAAGGCCACAACACCAAGACAGCTCTGATTGAATTCACTGACTTTATCAAGAAAGCCTCTGATGTTGGCCATTACATAGGTTCCATTTTCATTGATCTCACAAAAGCCTTCGACCTTGTGGACCACCATATGGTTGGCAGTATAGCCTAGATGTTAGAATAATGGGCTATGAATGAGCTTGGTGCATCCAGCAGACCTGGGTTTGAGTCCCACAACCTTCACTTTCATACTATGTGACTCTGAGCAAGTCACTTAACTACCCCATTGCTCCCGGGTCGCCCATTAAAACAGGCCCTTGTGCCTAGTGAGCCTTACCCAGTTACCAATAAAATAAAAAATAAAAATAAAATAAATATCCTTCTTACCACTTTCTCCTCTCTTCATTTCTCCCCGAAGTAGTCAGCTGGTTCTGCAGCTCTCTCTCCTATAGGTCCCATCAAACCACCATAAACGGTGTTCTCTCAGACTCCTGTCCCATCAAATGCGTTGTACCCCAGGGTTCTATCCTGTGTCCTCCCCTATTCACCCTCATGGTCACTTCCCTCTCCGAAATCTGCCAACACACTGAACTTATCCTTTATGCAGATGATGCTGCCCTGTACAGCGAGGATAAGAACCCCTCTTCCCTCTGCATCAAGCTTCAGCATGATTTTCTTGCCCTGCACTCCTGGTTTGCTTCAAAGGACTTGTCCTCAATTCAAAGAAAACCAAATCCATGGTATTCTCCAACCCCCACAAATCAACTGCTTTGGCATGTTCTGCAGAGCCAGGCCTTTCCTCACTGCTGAATCAAAACAACTCCTTGCTAGCAGTTTTTTACTTCCTCTCTTTGACTACAGAGCTCTTGTCTACTTCCCCCTTCTATCCCAGAATAACTTTAACAAGCTCCGCACCACCTACCATAACTTGATTCACTTTGTCACTGGCTTGCCCAGACACACCCACCACTGTGACCTCTGCAGGCTGTCCAACTGGCTCCCCCTTGAGAACAGGCTCAACAGCAAGGTACTTATCTTTTTGCATAAGCTTTCCCTTGGCCTTCTCCCCTCCAGCATCCAAACCATTTTCCCTCCGTCTGTCCTCACAAGGACCACTCGATGCTCCTCGTCCCTCTCCTTCATCATACCTTTCTGTCATAGCACCCATGGCTAAAAAACCCTTTCCTTCATGGGTCTCAAACTTTTCAACACCCTTCCCCCCTCCCTCATCCAGAGTCAGTCAATTGCCTCTATCAAATATAACTTAAAGATGCACTTTTCCCCTTCCTCCCACTGCAATTGTTTCCCCTCCTAATAACTCCCCTGAACTACTCCTCCCTAGTTACTCCATTTCCCTCCCTTCATCAAGCACCTCCCCCCACACTTGGCACTTAATCTTCATGCCTAGCTGCACACTCCCATGCTACCCAACATCACCTGCTCATCCTCATCTCAAATCTGGTCAGCCACAACCATTTACCAACTTTCCCTTCCTAGCCCCACAGCACACACTTTTTGATCCCTATCTTTTTAGAAGATCTATGTCATTGTTGAACTGCTGCCTTATGACAATTTGCTTGTATCATTATTTCACACCTGTTACTGTTCATTTTGCCTTTTGTTCAATACCTCCTCTGTTTGTTACTTTATTGCCTTCCACATATGGTTCCACTGTCTTTTGATGTACTGTATCCTGTTTTAATTTAGTTCTAGTAACTTGTTTGTATTAGTCATATTACTGGAAGCTTGTCAAAACTGGCGGCTTTTGTTTGTATCATTTGTATTACTGGACACTTGTGAAAATGGGCAGCTTTTGCTCACAATTGCATTTCCAGTATAATCAATGAACTAAACTAAACTTTATTTTTACTATTGGCAGTAGTAGTCCTCTGTAACTATCCTGGATATCTACAGAAACATAGAAATGTAGAATTTGTTGGCGGAAAAGGACCACTTGGACTACCCAGTTTGCCCAGATGGTCCCTGCCTAGTCTGCTTCCACAGACCCTAGCTGGTCTCCAGCAACCTACCCTGCTCCCTGCCCATTTCCTAATACTCCCCAATGTCTATCCTACACATGCCTGAAGCCCCCTACTGTTTTCACCTCCAACACTTCTGCTGGTAGTCTATTCTAGCATCCATCACTCTTTCAGTGAAGTAGTATCTCTTCACATCCTTCCTAAACTCCCTCTCCCCAGCTCTATCATATGCCTTCTGGGTCTGGTGCTCTCCCTCATTTAAAAGAGACCCTCCTCCTGCACCCTGTTCATCTGAAATGTCACTTATGAAGACACTGAGGAGGACTGGTCCCAGTACTGAACCCTGTGGTTCCCCATTGGTCACTCTCCCATCATTCGAGTGAGTGCCATTAACCATCACCCTCCATCTCCTATCCATTTACCAGTTTCTTATCTAATTCACCACTTTGGATTCTGTGAGGGAATTTTTATATATCCTAAAGCTATATTTGCTATTAAATGCCTTGAAGCTATGCTTGCTTTGAAAGCCATGCTGTAACAAAGTCATAATGAATGTAGTAGAAATTTCTGAGTTCATGTTTTGTTCTTTTAAGGGTTATAGAATTTGTACTGAGGTTACTTGAAGTACATTTGTAAAAAACAGAAAGATAGATAAAACTGAGCAGAACTGGTTGTACCAGCCTGACTAACAGGCTTGGACAAAATATAGAGATAAGGAGCATGCCTGGGCAAATATAATAATAACAGCACGTAGTGGCATTGAAGGCAAGCTGTGCGTTGTTATGGTGTGAGTGAAACTCATTGTCTCTCTCAGGTCAGCTTGACCCAGGCATATGTATCAAGTAGTAATGGGAAAGAAATGAAATAAGCAAGTGGAAAAGTACCTCATGCATATCAATGTGTTTTTTACATTGCTGAAAACTTGTTATGCTGTTTTATGATTGGCTTATACTGAAATGTTGGTATTTTTCAAGATAAGAAGTGCAAAATCTAGCTTATAAAAAAGCTGCTGTAAATTGTAATCGGAGAACTTCTCCGTTGTAGAAGTTCCACATGCATGTGTGTTTGATCAAATAAAGCGACGTTAAGACAAAACCCAGTGGTGTGGTTTTTGCCCCGTGTCGACGGGAGTGGTTGCTCAGGTAATACTTACAGTGAGAGAATTTGCGATCACAATTCCACCCCAGCCTGCTCAGTTTCTTAATCAGGCTCTTATGCAGCACAGTGTCGAAAGCCTTGCTAAAGTCCAGATAGGTCACATCCACTGCCCTCCCCTGATTTATCTTTCTGGTACCCCAGTCAAAGAACTCAATCAGATTTGTGTGAGATGACCCCCCCCCCATGAATCCATGCTGCCTTTTGTCTTGCAGCCCACTGGATTCAAGATATTCTATCCACCTTGCCTTTAACAGTGTTTCTATTGGTTTCCACACCACTAAGGTGAGGCTCACAGGCCTATAGTTACTAGCCTCTTCCCTGCTGTTACCCTTATGTAGCGAGACTACAGTATGTCTGCTCTCCTCCAGTTCTCCAGAGGCACATCTGATTCCAGTAAACTGCTGAATAAGGATGTCAGTGGTTCAGCCAGCATCTCTTTGAGTTCTTTCAGTACTCTTGGATGTACCTTATCCAGTCCCATCACCTTCTTCACATTCAGATCAGCAAGTCCCTTCAGGACTCTTTCATCTGAAAATGGACTAGAGGCTGTCTCCCTTCCTCCTTTCTTCCTGCTGATCACTGGTGGTCTGTCCCCTCCTTCCTCCAATGTGAAGACTGAGCTGATGTACCTGTTTAGGATGTCTGCTTTTTCTTGGTCATCTTCTGTGCAGTCTCCCTCTGCTGCCCTCCTTATTCTCATTATCCCTCCCCTTGCTTCCTTCTTCTCACTTATGTATCTGAAGAAAGTCTTATCCCCATTTGCTATCCTTTCCTTTGCCTGCACCTTTGATCCCTTCCTGCATTACCTGCTTCTATCTGTTTTACTAGGTACACGGCCCTGTTTTTCTCCATCCTCCATCTGCATTTCCTTATACCTCCTCAATGCCACCCTTTTTTCTTCCCCACCATGGCCATTTCTCTAGAGTGCCACAGCAGTCTCTTTTTCCTTTTGCTTTTAGTCACTTCCTTCACACAGAGGTTGGCTGCCATAATTATACCCTCCCTTATTTTTCCACAGTATTCCTCTACCCAGAGCTGGCCTTATGGGATTGTGAACTGTGCATTTGCACAGGGCCCCAAAAGCAGAGGGGCCCTCAAAAAAACTCAGCTGTCCAGTTGGCCTCCTTCTTCCTGATCCTGTATGTACTAATTTAAGTGAAGTGCAAAACTGGCACAAAACTAGCTAAAAATGAAGCTACAGGGAGGCCATGATAGGGATGAGAATGTTCCTTGGGGCTTTGCAACTTCTGATATGGGGCTCCAGCAAGGAGGTTCACACAGGTCCCCAGAATAGCTTGGGCCATTGCTGCCTCTATTCCTCTCTGGCATTCCACCTCCAGGCAGTTTCTGAGGCAGTCTCTTATTTCCTTAAAATCTACCCCTCTGAAGTCCAGGATCTTCATCCTCATTTAGTTTGCTTCTGCTTCCATCTTAATATTAAGCCACATTGTACAGTGATTACTACTTCCTAGGAGGCTGCCCACTGTGACACCTGCAATGCTGTTCCTGTTTGTAAGCACCAGGTCCTGCACTGCCCATCTCTAATGGGTTTGTTGACTAGCTGCCTAAGAAAGGCCCCTCTGAAGGGAGTCCAGGATGACCATGTTCCTTGCAGAAGCTGCAGCTGGTGGAAGGCTCCAATCCACATTTGGCAGATTGAAGTCATCAACTAGCAGCACCTCTCCCTTATTTGCCATCCTGATCATGTCCTCCCCAAGTGCCTTATCCAACTCCTCTCCCTGTACTGAAAGTCTGTGTACCACCCCTGTATGGATATCGGCCCCAGCGCCCATCTCCCGGATGACCCACAGCACCTGCAATCCTTCCTTTTCCTCCAGGTGCTCCTGTACTTTTGGAGCCTTGAGTCTCTCCCTCAAATATAGTACAACCCCTCTTCACTTCCCTGTCTCTTTCTGATTGTTAAATTCTCAGCTGTCCTGGAAGCTGCACCAGCAGTGAGAAGATAATGTGACAACACCCAAGTATACATGTCTGAGGATTTAGAATAACAAAGCAAGTAGCAGGAGGGTGTGAAATACCCCCATTTGCCTTCATTTAATGTCAAAAACTTCATAGGAGTGGTACAGCAGGATTTGTTTTTATTGTAAGTCATTTTCTTTTTCCTTTTTATTGTTTTTTTTTTTGCAAGAAATCTTACAAATAACAATCCACAGATGGATAACATATTGCAACTATCAATTACATATTCTTCCACTTACAAAGGATATCAATGGACACCATCCTATTAGGTACATAATGAGGGGAATTATCAATAGGAAATAAAGATCTTGTTTAACTAATGCATGCAGCCCAGAAAACTTAATTGGGATTATACTCAAGAATGCGATGCGATTTAACCCATTACCATTAGTGGTCTTTTGCCACCTTGATCTCAAATAGGAACGCACATAAAGTTTGTTTATAAGCAGAAAATTCTCCCCAAGCCACCAGACAGAAATGTACAAGCCTATACAGGCTTTTAACTTGATGGGCAACTAATCTCTTACCAAGGAAAATGTCCCTGGAGCCCTAATATTGGGTAGAACATTAAGATATGCTGCTATACCAATTACCTAAGTAAGTGCTAACCAGAATGTCTAGGAACTGGATCTTGTACGTACTAAAACACACAACAATATTATAAATATATGTTTAAACTCATCACTGTACTGTCGTGAGACATTCAGCCACTCTCTCTTTACTGATATATCCTCGACCTATACAAGATTCAAGTACATTGTTAGCTGCTTTTACACAATAATGAAAAAGCAGGTTAAATTTGCCACTGTATAGACAGAAATCGCCATCTTCCATAGTTCAGAATGAAAGTGCAACACACTCCATGCACATGTGTCGCATAAGGAAAATCTCTTAATGCCTAATCCAAATTTACCCATGTGTTTCTCGAGTTAGATAGTACACACCTTTCATGCACAGTCTGTAATTATAAAAAAAAACACTGCTCAAATGAAAGTCAATTCACAGACCGGTTATAACCATTCAAACAGACCCTTACTGATCTGGTCGTGGTCAGTCTTTGCCGAGGAAACCTCTTCATCTCCTTCTTGTTCCCGTTCTGACTTGATCCTGCAAATCAATTTATTGGCATCTTTATGGTAATTGAAAAGATAGACCTGGCCCTTCCAGAAAAGTCATAGCTTGGCAGGGAGCAGCATCTGGTGTTGAATTTTTAAAGTTCTCACATAGATCCTCACCCCATCAAAGGATTTCTGCCTCTGCCAGGTGCTGTAAGACAGACTGGGATAAAAGAAAATATCAGCATCCCTATAACTCAACTTGTGCTATCACCACACTTCATTCAGAACCCAGTCTCAATCCCCCATTCCAGTAAAGATGATAAGGAAGGTCCATGGGGTAGTTGTGGATGAGGTAGCCCAGTGTGAGGTGATCCGATAACCTTTTTCAATGGAAAAGGTAGGTTACCCTTTGGTAACATGCAAAACATTGTTGAGCAGTGAACTTGCAAATGCTAGGCAGTCGTCTCCCTCTACCAATTCTGGAAGCCCCACTACATGCAAGTTTATTTCTCTGGACTGGTTTTCAACTGTTTCCAGTCTCTGGCAAAGGAAACACTTTTCTTTAATCAGTTTATTAGTTGCGTCAGAAGTTTTAATTACTGATGTTTCAGTCCTTGCTACTGACTGATCTACCACATCCATTCTGGTTTCAAGTGTTGCTACTCGAGGATGTAGCACATTGAATTTCTGATCCAAATCCTGTACTGATTTTATCAGTTGCCCCAATGTAGTATTAACTATGGTGAGTGTGACTTCATCCACTATTGTGTCACTCGAGGTTGGTGCTCTGGCATGCTGTTTAGGCCCCTTCAGTAGTTTTCTGGCCTTTAGGTATGAAAAAATCAGAAGACATTGTGGCAGAGCCTTTAGGTTTCCCCATTCTGTTCCTAGGCTGTCTGGTAAAGCCGTACCTTTGGTTAGAGTTAGGAAAATTTGCTCAAAACAAGACAGAATTATATTTTTATAAAGTTTCTCTCAGGAGCTCAAGTGAATGCTGCTTTTCTGTTTGGCTGCTCAGCAGCACCCACCCCCCCATAAGTTATTTTCACTTTGCATAATATCTTGAGAGTTTTTAAGCCTATTTAGACTTGCTGTATAGAGATGCAGAGTGTAAATGGGCTCTGTGGGTATCCAGTGAACAAGGTGACCAAAATTGGGTGCCTACAAAAATGGCAACTCAATTACGGTGCTTGTGTTCACAGCTACCAAGCAAGGGGGCAACCAGATATCGGGGTGGGCAAAATACCCTGATGGGAAGTAGTGGATATATGTGCATGTACACACACATGGGGTGGAGAGGCAGTGGAGGGATGGTATTTGGGAGGGGGGTGGTGGGCAGCCACTGAGCTGGTCCGCTAGCGTGGTGGGAAGGGTGGTCATCTGGGAGGCACAGGGTACAGGGTTTTGGTCCGGTGTGGTGCATATTTTTCTAAGTTTTTCACCCCCTCAACAAGCACCCCCATAGAGTTGAGAATACATAAGTAGAGGGGTGTGGGGGCGCAGCCTTCCACATTAAAAATGAGACCTGTAGGTCTCAGGTGCTGTTTTTGTCCATGCTGCAAGTATGCATTGCCAAAACTGATTTTCGTCGATGTACACTCACCGTAATGGCGATCGCTTTTACGCGATCACTGTCATGACATGAAACTGGCTCTGTGACATCATAACTGCTATAGAAATGGGGTGAACTGGTGATAAGTAAACTAATAAAAATGTCAATATGTGAGGGTGTAGAGCTCCTTTAAGGCTGCAGTATTTGGTTTCTAGTAATCCATAAAAGTGAACCATGTGAGGGTCTATTAGTGCTGGGATGGGTGAGGCCAAATCCAGTATCATGCTCACTCTGAAGTACAGAATAACCAGAACTGCTGCTAGTGGCCTGGTGCCTGCAGTTAGCAGACAGTCACAGCAAAAACAAGCATTTGTCAATGTTGTATGTTGGCTTGCTGGCATTGGCATTGGTAGTGCATGAATTAGAGAGATGCATAATAGGAATGGAGGTGAAGCACTGAACTAATGCCAACCTCACCCCCACCCTGCAGAGACTGACAGGTGTTGGGGGTGTGCCTTTGGGTCATCAGCCATAATGCTCATGCCATTTCACCTCATCCTACCCTGCAGACACTGACAGGTGTTGTGGTGTGCCTTGGGGTCTTTGGGCCTTATACTCACCCCATTCCATAAGGATATATGCTGAAATGGGTGTGGTATAGGAGAATGGGGTGAATGTTGGGGCTGAAGACCCCAAGGCACACCTTAATGCCTGCCACTGACTGCAGGGTGGGGATAGAATGGCATGAACATTACAGCCAATGGTCCCAAGTCATACCCCCAACACCTGTCAGTCTCTACAGAGTAGGGCGCTGGTTGGAAACCCTAACACCCCAGCCGTTTGTCAGTATTTTCGCTCCAAATTTTCAAAATGGGCTTTTTGTGACCCTACCTCATGAACAGTGGCACTATCATTTCGTTACTTAATCCTGAAAGGTGATTGTGCACAGTGACTGTGCCATTTGGCACCATGGAATTGAAAACACATTTCTGGCTAGATGTGAAAAATGACAGCTGTACTATTCAAGAGGTGGTGTGAAAGAATGGCAATGTTGAAAATCTGGAGTGAAAATATGAAAAATTGGAAAACTTATGAACGTGCATAGAAAATGCATGATGCATGACTGTAACGCAATTAATTTTTGGAATTTTTTCACTAAATTTTCAACATGGGCATTTTTGAACCTCTCCTCATGAACAGTGGTACTGTGATTTTGTTAATCTGTCCCAAAAGTTGATTTCCCATAGTGACCGTGCCATTCTGTGCCAGAGATGTGAAAACACATTTTAGGAATGATGTACAAAATGACAGCTATACTATTCATAAGGAAATGTGAAAAAACGGCAATGTTGAATATCTGGAGAGAAAATATTAAAAATTGGTGAAGTTACGAGCATGCATAGAAACTGCGCAATGCATGCTTGTAACACAGTCATTTTTTTGAATTTCTTTACCAGATTTGCAACATGGGCCTTTTGGGACCTCCCCTCATGAACAGAGGCACTGTCATTTCGTTAATCGGTCCCAAAAGGTGATTCTGTGCAGCAACCGCTAAATCACCTTTTGGGCCTGAGAAACTAAATGACAGTGACATGTTCATGAGGTGGAGTCCTAAGAACCCCATACTGAAAATCTGGGACCAAAATTACAAAAAAAGGCTGAGATATCAACCTAAGTTGAAATCCCTTCATTGCCTCCCATTATAAAGCTTACCATCATTTCTTCAGTTCGCAGTTCAGCTTTGAAGAGTGCAGACATGTCCCAGTTCAGAGAAGATCACAGCTCCCAACCTCCGGAGGGAAAGTATGGGTGGGGGGTGCAGGGAGGTGGGTGTGCAGAGGGAGAGCGAGGGGGACAATGGTGGACCATTTTCTTATTTGCAGGGGAAAAAAAGACTGTGAGGGAACATTTTCTTCATTTACAGGTTACACAAAAAAAAAAAAAATTAGCACACTGGGGTGGGCTCCCAGTGTGCCACAATTTGTGGAAGGATGTTGGCATGGGGATTGGGCACCCCGATGTCTGCAAGGCTTATAGACGGGTTGGGGGCATGCATCTGACACTGGGAGTGGGCATCCTGGTGTTGGAAAGGAAAGGGGAAACTGTTTAACCAGGAAAGATACACAAACGGGGGGATGCAGACACAGGTATTTGGCACCCCAATGTTGTTTTCTTGGGAGTGTGTGATGGGTGGCAGGAGCCACCATGTTACGGTGTGCTACATAACATGGGGGGGACATGAAGACATGGGAATTGGGCACCCCAATGTCATCTTTCTGGGGATTGTGTGGTGGACAGCAGGAGCCACCATATTTATTGAAATGTTTCACCAGGAAAGGCATATAATGGAGGAATATCATCTGCCGCTGCAATGATGAGCCAGTTTCTGATTGCAGCGGCAGAGTCGTTTCTACTCTTTGGCTCTCTCTGTAACTGCTGTCATCAGCATTATGCTCACTAATTGGTGGCTGAGGGACGCACCCACTAAAGCATCCCCTGCATTGGCCAACACTGACACACCTCTGAAATGTGCTACTACCACAAGATGTTGCTTGCGCATGCTCACAAGCCAACATAAAAAGGAGTCTTGAGTCAGAGAGCTGTGCATCATGTGGGAATCTAAACTTCAACAGCAATTACTGTAGTGAGTCATCATAACTTGTGTGCTGTGTCCAGCAAATGAGTTGTTAGAGTGATCTGTAATGCCATGTATAAAGTATGAAGAAAAAAACAGGAGGAGAAAGAGATGCGGGGTAAATGGTGCTGACAGAGTTCTCCCATACCATTTCCAAGTACAACTTCTGCAATCAGTGGTGATGGAGATGTTTATCAGGGTGGGACAGACAGCGTCCGACTCATAGGGTCATGATGACTAAGTCTAAGGCACTCAGTATATGAAAGCATGGCCAAAGAAACCCCTGTTTAGCAGTCCACAGTAGTCTACTGGTTCCACTTTCAGTCCAAGCAATAAAGAAGCACACTGGTTTTCTCCTCCTACTCTTTAAAGTACTGCCAGTTCTAGTTCCACTTCTGCCTTAAATAGATATCTGTCCATACATGTAAATTCAAATAGACCCCTTATCTGCCTCATACCAACAACATAACAACTGCCACTGCTGCCTGCCTTGTGTGTGGGCTTTGACAATTGCCACTCTACCTTGAATCATTATTCATTGCCCTCCTCTCCCCATGTCATACAGCAGCATCACATGATTGTGTGCTACTCAGTCATATAGTATGCATGAGGAAGTGACAGTGAGTTTGGATCTGGCATGGCACTAGACCTGTTGTACTGTCCCACTGCTACTGCTGCTGCTGCTGCTGTCCATCTCCATCAGTGTCATTCCTCAGTGCCTGGCAAAATAATCACCTGAAAGTAGCTCTCCAGTTGCTCCCAGAGTACCTTCCTGGCCATCATCATTAAAAAGCCAAAGATCTTTGCAGTGTGGGAATTTTTCACAGATGACACCACAAATACACTGAAAGCACATTGTAATCAATGTGGTAAAAAGATGAGTTGGAGTCATTCTACTTAAACTTGATGAGATGATAGCCCTTGATCTTCAGCCATTACGTTGGTGGAAGACACTGGCTTTCGCAGACTTTTGGGGGCAGTCAAGCCCTAATACAACATTCTATTGTGATTCACGTTTTCTGTCCATATACATAATAAATACAACAAATAAAAAGATCTTATTGCTGTAGTGTTACATTATATTATTATCATAGTATTATTTATAATTATGAGACAATTAATATATTATGTTTTCATTTCAATAATAAATTATAAATATGATCATACTACTACCAAATTATTATATTTTATCAATGTGGTATTTATTATGACTGTTAGACTACAGATGATATTTAATATCTCATGTTCTATATATTTTGTTAAATAATTTGCAATTGTACATAAAATATACTAAAATATAATTATTGGGGCACTGACAGCAGGGTGAAACCCTTGGATGGGAACCTGCTCTTACATTTGAAATAAAAACTTGCTCATCTGAGCTGGGGTACTCCCAATTAATAATTTTTGGTGGATGGGCTTATTTCAAATAGCAGCTGGCATCTGAAGACTAAGAAACCCATTTTGAAATTGTAAGACAGTATAAACTTAACAAAAATGTAAAACAATTGCAGGCTGTTTAGAGCAGCTTGGGTGGAGAGTGTACTGGATACTAATGATTGATTTATTATGCATCACATACTAGTAGCACACCCCTAAAAATGTAGGAATTAATAAGAAATATGATTAAATCTGGTGAATGGAGTAGGGGTAGAGCTTGCCATGCTTTTGATGTGCCTAGGAAGTGCTTTCTGGGGCCAAAGATCTTTGGATCCTGAAATTTTGGTAATGATCAGTTAAGCAGCATTAATGTTCTAGAAGGTTGACAATACATAAATATTGCCAAATTATGACCATGTTTTGCTCACCTGCAGCTTAAAAAGCAGCTGCTAATTGAAACTTGAAACTTTCAGGTTTGTTAGAGTTCAATCCTAAGAGGGTGCTTTAGATATGTAGTTTCACTAGAAAATGTTCAGTTTTTAAAATATTAACATTTGAAAATCCCTTTGCCATGCACGTGCAGAATGTTTTCTGAGGATTCTAGTCTTAATTTTTTGGGGTAAGACAACAATATTTATGAGTGATAAAAAACAAAAAAGTGTTTTTTGGCCATAACTTTATCATTTGGGGTCCAACTTGACCCCTACATTTTTCAGGGTGGGCAAATCATCACCCCAGCTTATGGACACATAAGTGTAATTTTGTTGATGTGCTCCAAAATGCATTTTGGGAAGTGAAACCCAAATACACATTTTAGGGTGCATAAACAAAAATAAAAATTGTTTCTATAATTAGTAAAATTGAAAAATTAGAGAAAACCCCTCCTCCTGTATTTGGCTACTGAAATGCCCAAATGCTCAAGCTTGGTGGCAGATACCTACTATGTCCCCCCTTCTTTGTTTGGCAACTGGGGTACCCAAGCTTGGTGGCCATTAGTTTCCATATTTGGTCACCAGGTTTATTTATGTATTTATTTATTTAGGTTTGTTAACTGGGTAAGGTAAGAACCCAAGAGCAACAAATGCCCATTTTCAAGGGGGACCCAGTAACAAAGTACAGTAAATAATCAAATTTAAAACAAAGTGAATACAAATACACAAAATGCAAATACAATTAAATAAAACACATACATTTTGAAATAGTCCCAAAAAATGATCTTTCAATGTGAATTTAAATCTGGTATAGGAGACAATTTGATGAAATTCTGTGGGTAAGGAGTTCTAATCTACTATCGACTTGTTCAAGAAACAATGTTGAGTCCAAGATCGCCACTTACAGACAACCTAGTAGAGTACCCTGAAGAATAAGGAATTAACACATTCTTAAAACTAAATAAAACCTGACCTCTATAAAACATCCAAAAAGTGAGAAGTCTAATATATGAGTATCGCACTTAAAAATTAAACCAGTTCAATTTGAAATATAACTCCTAATGATGAGAATGTTCTGGACTTAAAGTAATAAATCTACAAACCTGGCTGTAAAGTGCTTCAGTCCTTCTACAAGTAGTCTTATTTGCTGCAGTATAAATAGGGAGTCCGAGAGAGATAATAACATAGATTGGGCCAGAACTTTCCTAGAATGAAAAGTTAAACAATGTCTGACATTGTATAATAAGCAAAGCCTAGAATGAACATTTGTAACCAGTAAATCAGTGTGACTAACATAAGACAACAAACTATCCAACATAAAATCCTAAATATTTACAATTGTCAACTCTCACAATAATCTTATTACATATCTTTAATTTCCAAAGCTGCCAAGCCAGGAAGTTGCTTTGCACACCCCAAAAAACATATACTTGATTTTATTCACATTTTAGACCAATCTATTCTTAATCAACCATCAGTAAATAATTGAAAAGTCATACCCAACCAGGCACATTAAGGAAGAGAGACAAGAATTATTAGCATACAAAACAATACCATCAGCATACAAAAGAATACGTGATCTAGTGACTACTGAAGGTAACTCATTAATAAACAAGCTAAACAAGATAGGGGCCAGAATCAATCCTTCCGGGCACTCCAATACTTACATCCGTAAATGAAGATGTTGCAGAACCTAAAGCCACCTTTTGCTTACGATCAGTTAAATAATTTGCAGATGAGGAAACTACAGCATTAGATAAACCTAACAACCTAAGTTATTGAAGTAGATGACTGTGGTCAACTAAATCAAATGTATTTGGCAAATCTAAAACAATTGCTATCACCATGTCCTCCATTGTCCAAGGTCTTATGCAAAAAAAGTCCATCAATTCAGTCAGAACTGGCAATGTACCATGATCAGATCTAAAGCCATGTTGGTAAGATGTTAGAATACTTTGCTGAAATAAATAATCTTTTAACTGATCCAATACTATTCTCTTAAGGACCTTGGAAAAAGGGGACAGAAGAGAGAAAAGCCTAAAGTTTTTGACCAGGGTCCTATGCCCAGATTTAAATATGGGTATAACAGTCACCTGTTTCTACAATCTAGGCACAGTTCCAGTGGTTAAAGAAAATTAAATAAATAATTTAAGGGAACAATCATAACATCCTTTACAAGTGTAATACCTTTGTATCACTAGAATTACCCCCATTATGAGCCTTATATTCATTTGGTTAAGAAAACGGGCAACACTCTCTAAGGAAATAGCCAAGCCCAGGGGCTATCCCTAACTGATGTGACCACTGGGGTGCCCAAGCCTGGTGACCATTTTCTTTATGTAACTGCCCCACCCTTTCCCTACCTCTTAACACCCATGCTACCCACCCCTTTTCCACATGGTTGTCTATGCAATAAAGAAAACTGTCCCACAGTCATTTGTTAATAAAATAAACCTGTAAATAAGAAAATGGTCCATCACTGTATCTCTTCCCCAACACATTCCTGACCCCACCCTGACCTCCCATCTAGTGCCCTGCCATCACTCACTCACCATTATAGGGTCCCCCACTATAATCATCTAAGCACCCATCAGTGTTTATACCACATCTAAGACCCAACTCAACTAAATTTATTTTCTCAGACTTAGTTTAATTCACCTTTCTTTAACTTTTATTCAAAACTTCATTGTTGTTTTTAACATTCTGACCCAACATTTTAAAATCCTGGCAGAAACATTGTTTTGTGGTGTACTGTAATATGTTTCAGACAGGATCTGAAAAATGACAGCTGTCAAGTTCATTATTTGGGGGCGAGCAAAAGGCCACATTGAAAATATGGGGTCCGAGTCTTAAAAAAAACAACAAAGTTATGAGCAAAAGTTGCAAAAACATGAAAACAAAACTGACCATGCCCCCCAAAAATAGTTGGCTAGTGCCACCAGTGAAATTATCTTTCAGCTTTGATTCATAACTTTGTTGTTTTTGAGATTCTAACCCCAGATTTCCAAGGTGGCCTTTTCTTTACATGCCACATCATGAACCTCACAACTGTCATTTTTTAAAAACCCCTCCCAAAATGTAATTTTGCAGTCATTCTATGAAACAATGTTTCAGGTGGGATTTGAAAAATGACAGCAACGGTGTTCAAGAGATGGTGTGGAAAAAAGGCCATATTAAAACTCTGAGTTCTGGGTTCAAAATTTGAAAAAATAACACAAAGTTAGGGCACAGCTCCTTCAAGCCCTGCATGTCTTGCTTCATACCCTGCACCAAGCAAGTTAGGACCTATAGGCTCTGCACAAATTATGTTAGGATCTACCTTCCAAAAGGCTCTACATGACACAACTTCAGACTGATCTCATCTTACGTGGATTTTTACCAAGCTGACTCACACAGGGCCAGAAGGGACTAACACAATGCATCTCCCTGACAAAGACCAGTTCGGTGGAAGCACCAGAGTTTAGTCTGATGTCCTCTGGTTTGTATTCTGATGTTTACTTACATTTTTGGTTCTCAAACTGCATACTATGGGTACAGTGCAATAAAAGTATCTTAATATAGCTATCTGAAGTCCATCTGTTTTCTCAATTGCAACTACCTGTTCTATAAAGCAACTTCAGTCTTATCTCCTCTTATGTGGATTTTTGCCAAATTGACTCACACAGGGTTAGCAGGGAATGGCACAATGAATTCACCAAGGTACTACAACTATTACATTAATGCACCGGTTTGGTTTTTGATGCATAAAAAGAAGGGACATCCAATGTTTGTTTGTTTTCTTTTAATCAAACATCCCCCATCCCCATGCTCCACTCCTGTGAACTCCACTGAATTGAATGGCAAAGCATAATCTAAATCCCAGTCCTGAAAAGCCTGTACAATGCAAATTAAGATTTGGGTACTAATCCATGCAGCGCCCAGAGGACCCTAGGCAAAGCAAGTTGGAAGTCGGGGTCTGTGCAGCACAAGGCCTGAATCAGGTCTTGTTCTGCTCAAAACCTGAAGGGTTCTGCATGAAACAACATACGGCTCAGTTCCTGCTTCACACAGAGCCTGGAGGACTCTGCACAAAACACATTAGTCGTCAGGTTCCATTTCACTAAAGGCCCTGTGCATTTTCTGCTTTGAACCATGACCCAAGGGCTCTGTGTGACACAAGATAGGACACACCTCCTGCATGAAGCAAGTTAGGAGTTAGGTCCTCTTTAATGCACAGTCAGAATGGCCCAGTACAGATCAAGTTATGACTCTACTATTTCAAGAACTAAGGAAATTAATTTGGTTTGTGCATGGCCCTTCAGGACTTGGATCTCGATTCTGCTTTGTCATTCAATACAGTGAAATTTTGGGGGGATGGGTGCGAGGGGGTTGGGAAGTTAGGATTCAGAAAATCCCTAGCATTGGATTCCCTTACTGTTGATGTTTCAAAACTCCTAACTAATAAAATAATGTCATTTTTTACCATGAATAAATTATGTAAATAAAGCTGAATTATAATTATAAAATTATAATTACTAAATTATATAAATTGTAAAATATTATAAAAACATACCATTGACTATATAAGGTGTATTTTTGGGGAACTCCCACTGAAACTGGCACCACTGACATACTGTGGCTCCTAACCTCCAGCATCAACAGTAGCACAAGGGGGTCCTCTGACTCAAGACATTCAGGTAACACATGCACACAGAAAGAAGTGGGTGCCATCAAGAAAGTCACCTCTGGATCCTCAGAACAAATCTATGAATGCCATACTGTCAGGGAAAATACAAAGCTTAGCACAAAAACAGCACAGGAGTCCTGGCGCTTCATGTCTCTGAAACAACACTTCATTAGAGAACTGTGTGTGATAAAACTCCATGCATTTAGCATTTACGTGGTAAGCTTTTCCTTTTTTCCTTGGAATTCACCATCTCCATGTTTGCTCATGTGACACAATTCTCCAGAAGTCTTCCTGATGACACTGTAGTCCCTTTACATGAAGTGGTCTGCATCAGAATGACTGTCACAGACTCACTGTAATGTTACATGTCTTGACGTGTACAGGTGTTCCATGCTGCAACCAAAGTGAGCACTTCCTTAAAATGCGTTCCCTGTTTTCCTGGGTTCGCCAGTTTCTGTTACGTTTTCACTTGGCGTGTACTCATGTTGTGGCTGTCATTGTGCTACAAAGCTTATATGAAATCATGTGCTGTTGCTGTGCCAGTATGCTTTGGTAAAGGCAGGAAGGGCACACACACTGAAACATGCTGTGTGTGTAAAGAAAAAAAGCTAATGCAGCGCACGGAATGGAACAAACATGTAACGGAACACTGATTGAAAAGTAAGCGGCATGTAAAAGTGCCTTATGTCTATAGCATTGTCAAAGGCATTGTTATCACCAACCAGCTCAGTATGATGTGTGCCACTCACAGAGATTCTTCAAATCCTCCCATGAATGGGAGGGGGATGACTGACCACACACTTCACAACTTTTCATCTTGTCCATTTACTGCAACGGTACCTTCTCATCATCCACCTTCACCTCCTTCTTATCTTCCTCTACAACTATTGGATTTATTCAATACAAAAAATAATATACAGGTTTGTTAGCGTCTGTATATTAGGGTATAGTAGGCAGGTTAATTTTTGCATCTTAATAACTTGATGGTCATGCAACTAATTCATTTACAGTTTGGCATGTGTGGAACTGGTGCCAGGATCTCTGGACCCTGTAAATTTGGAAATGATTGATTCAGAAGTTGAAACATTCTAGAATGCTGAACAAACATAAACTCCCAATATTAAAGGGAAGCAGTCAGCACTAAAAGCCCCACACCCAAGTGTGGGGCTGGTCCCATTTTGTACTTTTTCTGCAACAACACTTTTTCTACTTACTGTTTACTGCAATATAGTAGATTTTATCAGACTGATTCTGCTGACATCCAACCTACATTCTCTGTAACTACAAACCCTAGAATCTCCTGCTGCTGACGTCAAAGCAGGGCTGTAGCAGTGGGAGATATAATGGCCTGCAGTGCGTGACAGAGCTTTTATAACTTTGAATCAGATTTTTTCCAGTCCTGCTGTTCTTATAGGGCTAAGTAAAGTCCTATGTGACTGCATTTAGCCCAGGGAGGACAACAGGACCAGCAAACAAAATATCAGTGCCAGGATTCACAAAAAAAAGGTCAAAGTATAGCTCAAACATTTGTGCTGTACCTTCCCAGTGCACAGGGGACAAAAAGTGCTATACACAATCGAATAGTGCACCACGCTATCTGACTATGAAGAGGTGCAGGCAGGGGCAATGCTAACCCAGGAAAGGTAGTGGGAAAACCAGTAGTGCTGCCCCCACAGTGAGAAAGGAAAATAGCCCTGCCGCCAATAGCGTTCACATGCTAAAGTGCTAGTAATGAAAGTAGCCATGCAAATGAGCCCATTGGGCATGCAAGGCACTAGTGGCCATTAACATGCACATTATGGGCTCATTTGCATGGCATTAGTGTGGCTGTTGCATGTCTCCCCACCAACCCATGCCACATGCAGCTGCATTCCCCAGTAGTTACCGACCCAACAGTACGAGAAAATGGTTTCCATACTGTAGTGTCCCACTCCAGTCCCCTGCAGCCCTCCAGAGAATTGAAAAATATGTTTCCATAGTATAGTGACCCACCCTAGTCCCTGATGATAAAAAAATACTTTCCATAGTGTAGGGTCCCTCCCCAATCCCCAATCTTCTACTCATTAATGAACATCCGGTTTTCAATAGTATAGTGGTCCCTTCCTCCTCCCTGGTCACCAATCACCATCCCCAAAGGAGCAACACTATTCCCTGGTTGTCTAGGGTCCCTTGGTCAATCACAGTCAAGGAGCTATACTGTATAGAGTAAGTGCTCCTTGAGGACTCAGTCAGTGGCCAGCAGCAGAGATGCACACACCCCTCCCCACAAAAACAACCAAATGCTTTTGAGCCTTGAGAAAGCGCTGTCAATGCATGAAAACATTTGACTGTTTTCATAGGGGTGTTCTATCCTGAAGCATTGTAACTGTATTTCTTTGTTCCACACAGTGACGGGGAAGCCAAGTCTGCCTGCCTTTTCCATGAGTACTTTTTGCTTTTGGCCCTATCTGCATCGCTTAGAAGCTGCCTTTTTGCTTTGTTTCATGTGCACAAATGCTCAAAGTCTGAGCAACAAGATAACTGACCTAGAGGCTAGCATGACAGAAGCAGACCTAGACATAGTGGCCATCACAAAGACTTAGTGTAATGACAACCAAGACTGGGATGTGGCCATACTAGGTTACAATCTGTTCAGGATGGACAGGGTGAGCAGGAGAAAGGGGGAGTGGCTCTTTATGTAACTGACAGCATTAAGGCCACAGAAACCCAGGGTGAACAGGAAGGGGAGGAGATACTGTGTGTCACACTGGAAAGGAAGACAGGGACATTAATCCACACAGTGGAGGTCTATAGACCTCCCATGCAGGAGGAAGAGGTAGACAAGAACATGATACTAGAAGTCAAAAAAATGGCACAAAGTGGGGAGGTGTTGCTGTTTAGGGGACTTCAACCTTCCAGACGTGGACTGAAGTCTACAGACAGCAACAACCAGGAGCAGAATATGTTAGATGCCCTACAGGAGGCATTCCTAAAATAACTTGTCAAAGAGCCAACTCAGGAGAGGGCACTACTATACCTGGTGCTTACAAACAGGGATAGTGTGGCAAGGGTTTCAGTAGGGGGGCACCTAGGGAATAGTGATCAATGTACAGTGTGGTTTGACATAATAGCTGGGTGTGAAACAAACCACAAGAGAACAAGAATCCTGGACTTCAGAAGGGTGGATTACAGAAAAATGAGAGATTACCTGAGGATCACCCTAGCAAGGGTAGAGAATAAGGGGACAGTGGAGGAGCAGTGGAAAACTGTCAAAGTAGGACTGAGGAAGCAACGCATCTCTATGTCAAACAAGTCAGCAAGGGGAAGAAGAAAAGGATGCCATAGTGGTTTTTTAAGGAAGTGGCAGAAAAGGCAAGAGCAAAGAAGCTGGTATTTAGGAAATATAAATGGACACAGGAGGAGGGAGATAGAAAGTGTTTCAGAGAAAAACAAAGAGAGCTGGGGAAGATGGTTAGAAGCGCGAAAGCACAAACTGAGGAAAACATTGCGAATTCAATAAAAAAGGGGCAACAACTTTTTTTAGGTACATAAGTGAAAAAAGGAAGGTGAGGAGGGAAATAGTCTGAAAACTCAGACGGGGGGGTCGTGTGGAGGAAGACCACCATAACGATGACATATTGAACAATTACTATTGTTCATTATTCATGGAGGAGGAGGCAGGTAACGGGCCATCAATACAGGAGAAAGGCATAAAAGGGAGGGAGGCAGACACAAGTCTTTTTTCTGAAGAAAAGGTCTTTATAGAACTGACGGCAACAAAAGTTGATAAGGCAATGAGACCATATTGAGTACACCCCAGGATACTGACGGAACTAAAGGATGTGTTGGCTGCACCACTGGTAGCTATGTTTAGCCTACCATTGGAAAGAGAGGAGATACCAGAAGACTGGAGGAGGGCTGATGTGGTCCTGCTATACAAAAATGGGAACAAGGAGGAGCAGGGTAACTACAGGTCAGTCAGCCTGACCTCCGTGGTATGCAAGGTAATGGACAAACATTTAAAGGAAAGGATAATGGAATGTCTGGTGACCAGTGGTCTGCTAGACCCAAGACTGCATGGTTTTACAGAAGGGAAGTCATGCCAGATGAACCTCATAGTTCTTTGACTTGGTAACCAGGGAAGTGGATCAAGGAGAAGCGGTGGATGTGGCATGCTTAGATTTTAGCAAGGCTTTTGACATGGTTCCACATAAAAGGCTGCTAAACAAACTAGGGAACCTAGAAGTAGGTCCTAAAGTAGTGAGAAGGCCGGAGAGTTGGCTGGAAAATAGGACCCAGAGGGTGGTGGTAAATGGTGCATGCGCTGGAGTGGGCAGGGGTATCAGTGGATTACCCCAGGGATCAGTGCTAAGCCCAGTCATCTTCAATGTCTTTATCAGTGACATTGCAGAGGGACTGGAAGGGAAACTATGCCTGTTCACAGATGACACAAAGCTCTTCAACAGGGTGGACACTCGAGGGGGGGTAAAATGAGGAGACCAAAAAAGGCTGGAGGACTGGATGAGGGATTGGCAGCCTGGTTTCGATGCTAAAAAGTGTAAAATAATGCATGTGGGGCACAAAAACCTGAGGGCAATTTACCACCTGGGAGGGAGGAAATGGCAGGCTCAAAACTGGAAAGGGACTTGAGGTAGTTATCTCTGATAACCTGAAGATGTCAAAGCAGTGTGACAGGGCATCAGGAAAAGCTAGCAGGCTGCTGGGATGCACAGGTAGGGGAATCACCAGCAGAAGGAAGGTGGTAATAATCCCACTTTATAGATTATTGGTGAGGCCTCACCTCGAGTACTGTGTCTAGTTTTGGAGACCCCATATTCAAAAGGACATTAACAGAGTTGAGGCAGTACAGAGGACAACAACACAAAAAGTTAGGGGTCTACATCATAAACCAGATAAGGAAAGGCTGAGGGAGTTAAATATGTACTCTCTGGGGGACAGGAGGGAAAAGGGGGACATGACTGAAACATTCAAATACTTCACATGGAAAAACAAAGTACAGGAGGGTACCATCTTGGAAAGAAAAATATACTCAAGGATGACGGGGCACAATAGGAAGCTTGAGGGGGGAGGTTCAGAGGAAATGTGAGGAATTAATTTTTCATAGAGAGGGTGGTAGACAAATGGAACAGCTTGCCAGTGGAAGAGGTGGAGGCAGAAACTGTTACCGGTTTCAAGAATGCATGGGACAGACACAAAGGGATCTTGAAAAAGTAAGGAGAGGGCACCGCAGGCTGTTAAGGGCCTGCTGAGTCACTATAGATAAGTGTAACATGGCAGACAAAGTGGGTCTGGAGGCCCTCATCTGCTGTCAACTTCTATGTTTCTATGTTTCTAACATTGTTCATCATTCCAATTAATCACAATATAAATAAAAAATACTGCCACTTGCCCTGTTTCCCTATTTTTACAATTTAACACCAACTGTTTGGACTTATCTCATGATCTGCAGATCCCTGGAGATGTGCATTCTGCTTTATGCAAGGCCCTTAAGCAAGTTATGACTTTTTTCTTAAAAAGTAGAAACATTTATTGCAGAAATCTGAATAAATGCATACATTAGGTTTGCAAAAAAACAAAGCAAAATCCTTTTCAAAATGTAGGTAAGACCTTTAAGCACATTGTGACTTATTTTCTCAAAAAGTAAAAAAAAAAAGTGATAACAAAAAAGCTATGTTAATGCATATATTTGAGTTGCAAAAATACAAAGCTGACAAATTAAAGAAATGAAAAAATAAGTGGTAAAAGTCTTATGAGTTTTGGCAAATTGTTGGTGTGGTGTTCCTCAGGGTTTTCAATCCTAATGCCCTTCCCCCTTCCCCAGCCCCTATCATTGTGACCAAATGAAAAGTTACAGGGTTGGGCATGCAGTCACTGCATAAAGAAAGTAATGAAGGCTCTCCTGTCTCATGCAGGGCTGTGTGTGATGAGAGTAATGAATTATCTCCTGTTTCATATAGGGCCTGCAGGGCTCATGAAGAAAATTATGAATGATTTCCTATTTTATGCGGGACCCTGTGAGAAGAAATTTTTAAATGATTGCCTGCTTCTCATAAGACCCTCAAGGTTGTTTGTGAAGAACATTTTATGAATCATCCTCTGAGTTGTAAGAGGCCCAAAGGGCACTGTGAAAAGAAAGTTATAACTGATTTTGTAGGCACCATGTAGACAGCAACAGTTGTCCAGCTTCATGTACCAAACCTACAAGGTACATTCACTTGGACCTGTAGCTTGCCCATGGGCTTGTGAGGCTAAGATTGTGGAGGAGGGGTGCATATCAGGGTTGAAAACCTCATGAAACACCACACTACTGATTTGTAAAGACTCACAAGACTTTAACCCCTAATTCTTTTTCATTGCCTTACTTTGTCAGTTTTATGTTTTTGCAGCCCTACCATATGCATTAACAGTTTTTCTGCAATGAATATATATATATATACAGTATATATATATATATATATATATATATATATATATATATATATATATATATATATATATACACAGTATGCATCCAGAGAATAACACAGTAGATAGACATTCAGAGGATAGTATATATATTGCTCTAGAATTATTTAATTTCACACAGTTTATTTTTCGCGACTAAGCCTCCCAACATATTAGATCAAATAAATATTTCAGCTCACTGATCAACAATTTTGATAAGGTATATCTTTTAAACACTGACTAGTCACTGTTAGCATCTGCTCTTCCAGAAGTGCAGTTTGGCTTGGAGACAGAGCGAGAGACTGACTGGTACAGTATGAAACAGATGCAGTCTAAGAGAGAGTGAGTGAGCAGGATACTGGGGTGCTGTACAAATGCCAAGCACAATTAGAGTCCTTTTTTTCTTTTAACTTCTTGCTAGCTACATTTGCTTTTGTTTTATGTTTTAACTGGCTGCTGGGTTTTGTGTTTTTTAAGGGGAGTAAGGTGCAATAGATTCATCAGTATAGTACTGTCTTTGGAGGATCTGGGTCAGGGACTCTGCTGTTCATGACCACATGGTTACGAGGAGGAAACAATCACTAACTACAATCAACAGTCGGCAGTCAGTTTCTTTCTTTCTGCTTCTTTCCTTACTTGTGGGGTGTTGTTTGTGAGTAGGATTAGGTAGGATGAGGATGGGTTAGATGTAAGCAATAAGACACGATGGGGTGTGCACTAAACAGTTCTAATGCAGGGCTAGGTGGACATAGTGAGGCACGAGGCCACAGGCTGAGTGCGTCCAGTCCCCTAGCCATGCATTAGAACTGTCTAATGCACATCCCCGGTGTGGCTTATTGCACTTATAAAATGGGCCTGTGTATTCTAAATGGGGGTTCTGGTTTTAGCTGTGCATTAGACACATCTAATGCACAGCTAACAACCAATCAGATTGCTTGAAATCCTTTGCCCATTTAATAAACAGAGATATAGGAGTGTGAGCGAGCGAGTTACCTTACCACAAGACAGCTGACATGCTGATCAGGGAATCAGGAAGTCAACTCTATGGTCAGCTAGTTGTTGCCCCTTGTTTATTTCTTTATTTTATTAATTTTACTTTTAACTTCTGAATTCAAGGCTACATAACCTCGCTATGCCCTCCTTTTAACTTTGAGTTGATTTGAGTTTGAGCTCTAAGCTAAGATACAAAGATACAATACGGTATGTGATGAAGTGGCATGTCAGATAATCTTCACTGTAAACATATTTTCACAGAAAGGTACTCACCCATACATATGGGGAAAATATCTTTACAGTGAAGTATTCTAGCTCTACAGTATACAGAAATGGTAGCACTTGTATATTAAGGCTGAGTAAGCACTTTAATATTAAACCTCAATTTTTACACCTTAATAACGTTGCCCCCATTCAACCAATTTACTTGAAAACTAGAATGCAGAGATGGTGCAAGGATCTTTGGAACCTGAAAATGTCTTGCTATCAGTTAATGGGGGGGGGAGGGGGCAAAAATCAAAACAAAATGACATCAATTAAGCTCTTTTATTTGCTCACCCATAACAAAAAAAATTGGGATTATTTTAAACCAGAAACTTGCAGGTTTGATAGAGTTTGGGCCAAGGCACTAATTTTTATTGTTTTTATTTTAAGTAGTTTTTTAAAGTATTTAAGAAAAACAGTTCTGTTTCTGAACATATGCTGCTTAAAAAAACAATGTTTTAAGGATAACTGAATTTTTATGATCACTTGAAATAATGTGGTCATATTATGAAAATGCACTTGTTTATCGGGTAGCAAGAACAATTCCCTGTCTGCATAGGGATGGGCTATGTCAGTGAATAATCCCACCCCTGCTGAACATGCTATGTGTGTGAGTTTGTTATTTTGGAGCATCCTCAAAGATTTGAACTAGACACCAGGGTGCCCAGTCCACAGTGTCTGCTACAAGCCTGTATTTTTTTAATGTATACCTACACTGGGGTGTCCATGTCCAGTGCCAGTTCTTTCCTCCCTTCCATTTTATTTTTGACCTCCCCACCCTGACCATCTAAATCTACTGATACCTGGGTGCCCAATACCTGGTGTCAGAGAACTCCAACCCCCATGACTCTGCCAGCGGTCTGGGATAGCAGGGTACCCAGCCCTGGAGTCCCAAGTATCTTGTTAACACTGGGATGCCCAATCCCCATTGTTGGAGGTACATTGCCTAAAATAAGAAAACTGTCCCATGACATCTTTTTTTTCTAGATTCTTGAAATAAGGAAAACAGTCCCTTGTTGTCTGCCGCTATCCCCACCCATCACCCCCCACTCCAATCCTCCCACTAAGTATCCACCTCCCCAAACCCCCATTATCCTATACTTACCGAGTGAAGGTCCAATGTCCAATGCCATAATCCTTTCTGGACAAGAAACATGTTTTCACTCTTCAAAGCTGGACCAGTAACTGAGGAAAAAATATACGTGCTGAATGAATTTTAATGTGCTTTGATCTTTTGCTCATCATATGGTCATTTTTAAATTTTTTTTGCCCAAATTTTCAACATGACCTTTTTGGGACACCACCTCTTGAACATGGGTAGTAAAATTATTCAAATCTTGCCCAAAAGGTGATCCTGCAGTCACTCGAAATCACCTTTTGGGGGAGATTTGAGAATTTTCACTTAATAGCTTTGTGAGGTGGGGTCATAAGAAGGCTATATTGAAAATTTGGGGTAAAAATATTTAAAAACAACAAATTTATAATGATTCATTGATATTTTTCAACACTTACTCATAACTTTGGTAATTTTCAGTATTTTAATCCCAAATTTTCAGCATAGCCATTTTTTCACAACATCTCATGAACATGGCAGCTGTCATTTTTCAAACACTGGCAGAAATGTGCTTTTATACTTGTGGCATGAAATTACATTTTGGCTGGGATTTGAACATTTTCACCTACCGGGTTCGGGAGGTGAGGTCATACAAAAACTATGTTGAAAATTCAGGGTCAAAATCTTTAAAAAGAAACAAAGTTATGAAGGTATGTTGTATTTTTTCTATGCACGCTCATAACTTTGGCAGTTTCAATATTTTAGCTTCAAAATTTCAACATAGCCATTTTTTTTCAACGCCTCATGAACATGACAGCTGTAATTTTTCAAATCTTGGCCAAAATATGTTTTTGCACTTGTGGTGCAAAATTACATTTTGGCCATTATTTTATAAATGACGCCTGTCATATTCAGAAGGGAAGGGGGTCATAAAAAGACTTTGTTGAGAATTTGGGGTCAAAATATCACATAAAAATGATGAAGTAAAATTGTTTGCAGGGCTGGCTGTTGGCCAAGTAGGGATAATGTTGCTTTCCCATGCCAGTGACCCGAGTTAGGGTGTGAGTTCAGTGAGCTGGGTGAATGGGCAGAAGCTGGAGGAAAGGCACTGTGGCATGTGGCACTGGCCCTAGACTGGGTTGGGGCAGAGCACTGCTGTGGCACACAGATGATGCCTTGTGGCAGGTTAGGGAGCCTTCCCTTATAAGGGGTTGACATGCAGGTCATGGCTTGATGGTGAACTGTGTTGGGACAAGACGGGTGGCAAGAAAAATGTGAGAAGTGTACCTGGAAAGATGAAGATTGGGTTACTGCAGGCCCTACACCACTAACAGATTCTCTACTGCTGTCAGCTGCCCAGCCCTATCACCCTTCATCTACTGTAAGGAATTTACCTTGAACCTTTGGTGCTCCCCCATAAATTCCAACAAGACAGGGATAGGAGGAGAATATCTGCTCCCTTGACTGTCAGTTACTTTGCCAGTCTGTCATCCTGTCAGTGTTACAGGGTGTGCAAAATGTGGTGGCTTCATCCTGCCCTGGTGGTAGCTCATGTGCAGAGCAACTTGCCCTCCCTGAGATGAGAGTGGACCCATGAATGCTGAAACCTGTCCATATTCACTGGCCTTCATGAGTGACCCAAGTCCATTCTTGAACCTGGGTCACTATCATGGCACTGGTGTATATACCCTCTTGACCAATCCACTTTAACACCCCCCCAAAAAAAATACAATCCTTTTTTACATGACACAGCTGATCTATATTTTATTAACCATACTATTTTCCACTTTATGTCTACAGATCCAGTGGAATAAAGAAGATGGCACAACAAAACGCCAACCCAGATGTTGGAGGACACTGACCACATGTATCAGGCAAGTGTTGTTTTATGTTCAGTGCACCTTGTTTGTCCCACTTATTCACTAAAGAGCTACATATCCTTTGTGACCCCATTGCTATTCTTATTTTACAGGTACAGTACAACTGGATGTTCCCTCAAGCTGACTGAACCCCACCCAACAGAGATGCAGCTAAGTTGTACTTCAGTCGTGAAGTTCCTGCAAAGTCACCGAGTTCAACTTCTCAAAGCACTTTGCGAAGTTGGCCATTTTGAGGCAATTCTGACTTTGAAAAACGTTGCCAGTACTTTGCATTTAACTTCGCCTTAGACATTGCTTTACTGTGAATTCAGGCAAAGTTTCCTCAGAAAGAAGCTATAGGTTGCATGCAACAGTTTCTGCAGGTCACATGATACAGCCATATGTATAGAGCATCCTTCAGTTTCACTTTACAGTCTGTGTGAGTGAGTGGAAGGGTGCAGATCTGTAGCTTTTTCAGCATTGGAAAACAGCTTTAAAAACATCCTTTTACAACTTTCTTTTTGTATTTTCTATAACTTTTGTTTTGCTTAGTAGTTTATTAGGAAGGTTTTTCTGTGGTTTAGGTCTTATTTTCCTTAAATTTCTGCACTTTTTATGTTGTCTTGCACACAGGTGCAAGCAACATCTTGTGGCAAAGGAGCCGGGTTTGTAAAATTTTTGGTGGGGCCCAGAGGTCAGGGGATCAAAGCCCCTCCCCCTGGTCCAGGGATCAAAGCCTCACCCTCTGGTCCATGGGTCAGAGGTCAATCTCCCACCACCGTGGGGTTGGGATCCTACTTCATCTCTGGCTTTTACCCTCTCATTCCTACTGTTAGGTTTCCCTTTCCTGACCTTTTGCCGATACCATGCATTCTGAAATTTCCCTACCGTTTCTATCCCCCACCTCCACTGAGAGGCTGTTCTGTGCATCCACAGTGCTTTCTGGCTTTCTATGAAGACATATTTCCTCATGTTACCCTCTAGCCTCATATCATAACCCCTCATTCTTGAACATCCCTCTTGTACCTTATACATGCTTTTATTTCTGCACACCCCCACCCATCCTTCAGTGGTGGTTACTGTCCTCCCCCTTCACAGCCATGGCATGCCCCCCCAAACATAGGGTCTGTTACAACTCTGTGCACATTATGTGCTGTGCTGGCCTGTAATCGTACTTAGTACTGCACTGAGCCCCAATCCCCAAATATAGTACTACTTTATTTAGAAGCTTGCACTATCAACCCACCCTGGACCATTGTTCTTAGCATAGAACTGAAGTTATAATACTTTGGCCCCTTACAGCACTGCACGCTGTATGCCACATCAGACTGTCAGCTGCTTTTTTACTACGTTGAGTTGGGGGATTTCCCCACACACACCTGACCCCCCTCGGGTGGGAGAAAAGCCCCCCCAACTCAAACCAACAACACTCAATTCAACAGCCAGCAAGCAATGAAAGTAGCCTAGCATAGAAACAGTACAGCACAGGAAACATGCGACAAAACTACGCTGCATTCTCTGTAGCTCAGTTAAACTGGGCAGGAAGGCAGAGGCCCACTGGAAATGCATGAAGGGGAAAACAACTTGGAAGTTCAGTACTGTAAATCGTCCACATCTGGTTCTACTAATTTACAAAATGCACTTCTGTTCAAAATTATAATCTCTTAACAGTAAGATGTTTTACTAAAGCTCCTTCTTTTCTGCAGTACACTCAGTTTGTGTTTCTGTCCCACGTGAATGAGAGGCTTTCCTTTTTTTTTCAATAGCCCCACTGAAACAGTACTTACTAATTAACTGCATCAATGGGCTATTATGGAAGCCTCACCAATGCAGGGTAGAACAGAAATATGAACTTTTAGTGTACTGCAGCAGTAGCAAAGATGATTTAGTCACATACAGCTTACTACAGTGTATGGTGGAATGATTTTATGCATGTACTTCCATGCCTGGAATATGCTTGTTGTGCTGCAGTAGTGACATCCTTATATACTGTATGATGGAATGCTGTTATACATGGAATTCCATGCCTGGAATATGCTTGTTCTGCTGAAGTAGTGACATCATTATGTTGTTCTGCTGCAGTAGTGATGTCACTGCTATAGCAGAACAACTTGGAATGTATTTTTTTTTAAACATGAACTTTCAGAAACATCTACAGCACAGTGCATCAGTTAAAGAAAAAATTTTAACATTTCTATTCTCCATTGTCTTCACTATCTGGTTTTGTGTGATTTTCTATGCTGTGACTGCCCATACACTATAAAAGATTGTGTATGAGCAGTCATACTCAAACAAGGATATTCTTGTATCTCGAGGTTTCCTTGGCAGCAGAGCACCTCTCAAGCTGCACTCTCGAGGTCATCTGTTACCAAGGAAACCTCTCGATACAAGAATATCCTTGTTGAGTATGACTGCTCATACACAATCCTCTATGTTGTGCTGGAATAGTGATGTCACTACTCCAGCACAACGACTAAGAATGTTACCACACAGATTTTGTAAACTTGAATTTACAGAAAAAGCTGCAGCACATTAATTCAGTAATTTGAGCCCACCACCAACACTCAAGTGCCCCCCCAAATCCCCAGTTCACGGAAAAGCAGAGTGTCTGAAATAGGCATGGATCATGCCACTACACTATAAAACATAATGTATAAGCATCCAAACACAAGCCTGTGTCTTCATCTCGAGTTTTCTATGGCAAC
Source organism: Neoceratodus forsteri (assembly GCA_016271365.2). Classification (NCBI taxonomy): domain Eukaryota; kingdom Metazoa; phylum Chordata; order Ceratodontiformes; family Ceratodontidae; genus Neoceratodus; species Neoceratodus forsteri. Next base: position 1,116,293,983 of record CM028131.1, read on the forward strand.
CAGTGAACCTCTTGAGCTTCGCTCTTGAGGTTCCTGGTGGTTGCCATAAAAACCTCTTGATGCAGACACAGCCTTATTGTGTATGCCCATACATTATCCTCTAGGTTTGTTAGATCAGAGTATAACAATAACAGTTACATGCTCTCCCTCTCCTTCCATTCCATTCATCATCAGATAGTTGAGGTTCATATTTCTGTCCCAGCCACTTTCTCCCTCATGAGTAAAGCTTCATTTTTTTATTAGACCACTGATGCGGTAATTAATAATTACCACATCAATGGACTATTAAAAAATGAAGGAGCATCTGTGGGACAGAACAGAGTCAGAAATATGAACTCAGTGTACGATAGCAAACAAGCTTTAGTGACACATAGCTTAGTACTGTTTGTTCAGGTCAGAGTCCGAGAATACCATAACAGTTAGTTACAGGCTGTCCCTCTCCCTCCATCCCATTCATGATCAGCAGCACATCATCAGTTTTCTTTTTTCTTCATTGTCCATATATCTTCCAATCCCTAGCTGAGTCCTGTCTTCCAACCCCTTGCAGTCTTCTCCTTGACTTCCCCAGACACCTTGACTTCCCCAGACGGTAGACCCCTTATCACACTGCATTAGTCACAAATCATGAGTTAGCTCCAGTACAAAAGAAACTGGATAGGTGCAAGCACAGCCACACAAAAGCTCTCACCTTGCCCTGCCTATTCTTACCATTACCTTTTGCATTACGGAGACTATTCATCAAGATTACCCTCTGTCTTGAGCAAAGATCAGTCTTTAATGAAAGGAAATTGCTATGAAAAAATTATCTAGTTATGTCCAGACTGGCACTTGTGTACTGCTGGCTGGTCACACTGCATCTTTAGTATTTTGTTTCCCTTCCAAGTAAGGATGCCATCAGTTCTAGTTTAAAGCAACAGTTCATGAATGAGGAGAAAAGTGTGACCTATACTTTTTTTAATACTATTTTAGATTAATCCTTATCTCCTGACATGTATGATACCCCTCTTTCTCTATTTTGAGTCTGCTTTACTACTTTTGTTCACATTTGAAATAATAAAGAGTGCTCCTTTTAAGATGGCTCAGACTAGGTTTTCATCAGAATTTGCAGCCGTTTTTGAACACTAATTGTTCCAGGTCAGGGAGCCTTGTCTGCTGCATTATAGTTCCGTTTTAGTAACAACAGAAGTGATTTTAAACAACTGTGTACAAAAACAGCTGAGAATACTGATGAAAACCTGGTCTAAGCCATAGGAAAAAGGAGTGATCCTCTTCAGATGTGATGAAAAGTACTTATAATGTGAGCTCAAACTGTGGAAAGATCATACAAGTCAGTAGATCAGGGAAGGGACAATCTAAACAGAATAAAAGGCAAAGGTGAAATTTTTCATCACATTCATGCACTGCTGCTTTAAGGACACTGTGACTTTAGACAGTTAGTGGAAACAAGCTGCTGGGAGTCCTTGGTTATACACTATATTATTGTAGTGTGATAAGTTACTGGAGCCTCCATCATGGGACACGTACAAGATTGCTTACTGCCACATAGAAGCATATCATACATTTGATTCTATTCATCCATTTGAATAATCACTTCTATTTAACTTCTATACCAGGCTTCACATAGGGCCAGGATGATAAAGGTAAAAAAGGCCATGAATATTCCGGAAAAGGTAACATAAAAAACATATTTCTATCTAAACAAACTGATCTGAGACTTGGGTTTATTGGCTAGATAACAGTACCAAAATATTTGTGGTTGCTGGTTGGAGACAGCATATATAATACCTTAACTCTTGCAACTTGTCAACTACCTCTCATACTACTGTACCCTTAACCCTCCCACATACAGTCTAGTCAGGCACCAACATCAGTGACATCCCAGTTCCCACCCTAGTCCCACACAGACATCTCACCCCCGCCTGATGCATCCCCAATGATGATCCATTCACATCTCCAGTGTGCCACCAGCACCTTACCTGGCTAGTGCTTTCGCTTTCTGGATGGCTCTCTTGATCTCTTTATTTGGGGGGAGAGATACGCATTAGCCTTACCACCATCTGGTGCTGTGCTTTCATTGCTGGTCTGGGTTCCTCTGATCTTCTCTGTCTTGCTGGCTGCTGCCTGTAGCCTCTCTGCTTCCTGCCTGGTGGACTGCTGATATGCCTGTGCAGCAGGATGCTGACTGACTGGCCTTGTCCTGGTTCCTGGTGGGTTGCCTGAAAGGGTCATGGGAGGAATCTCTCCTCTGTCTGCTCTGACCGAACTTGGCGACCTCCTCTCTGTAGTCTCTTTCTGCTCTCTACTGCCTCCGACCTTCTCAGACTCTCTCCATAGGCCTACACTTCTCTCTAACTCCCTGGCCTGCTCTGTCTGCTTGGTGGCTGCTGGGCCTGGCACTTCTTTTTAATTAAGTTGCTGCTTCTCTGGCCTAGGTGGTATAGTATGGTACTGCAGCCTGGGACTGGGTAGCTTATGGTGCTGGCCATTGGTCTGCTACCCTGCCTGAGCCCCCTGCCATGCTCTGACTGAGCCTGACCCAACCAACCATCTGCTGCTCTCAGTCAGTCCCTCCCACATGTCCCACATACACTCACTGACATGGACTTTTGAAGACCTTCCCCTGGATACTAGGTTGGCTTGGATGGCTCCCTGCTCCATTGCCCTGAATGCCCTCTGTTCTATGCTCTCTGCTGCAGCATCACTAGTCTCTCAGGCCTCTCCTTGACTCTGCTACCACTGGTGCCACTGGCTCTCTCTCTCTCTCTCTCTTTCTCTGCTTGGGTCCTTACCTTGGTGACCAGGTCCGTCTCACCAGTCGGTGGGTGCTGCTCCCCCACGGGAACTCAAGAGTCCTCCCTCTCTCCTGCTCCTTGCCTCGAATCTCAATGGACAGACTGAGACAGCTCAGCCCTACTGCTTCTTTGGGGAAGTCCTCACACTGCCTTCAGCTCTCCTAGTCACTACCGCTGCTGCTCTGCACTGACACCCACTCTGACCGCTCACACTATATGCCAATGATTACTCCCCAGCCCTCACTCGCCTCTGCGCTCCTCAAAGCCCACCTTCATTTAAAATGTACTGCTGCCCAATCAGAATGCAGCTCTGATTCAGTAGACGCATGCACAGACAGGGATTTGGGGCCAATGGAAAATGCCACCACCACAGACCACCAACAATAGAGACAGAGGGTCAGGATCACTAGGGGGGGATTGCCCTCTGTACCCATGCCGCCATGCCCAGCAGAGTCACACACAATCACACACCCTTAATGGTGCCAGTTTCAAAAAATGCCTCCCTAGCCCACCAATAAGGATGGAGCCCACTGGATACATGGATGAGCGATGGCCACGGCCTGGGATGGGTCACAGGGGGCATGCAGCTCCAAAAACAAAAGATGGAAGAAAAAATGTGTATGGGAAAATATTGCTGGGGTTGAGCCCACATCCAAAAATATAGATGGGGCACATGCCCCACTGGACCATACAACCCGGCGCCTATGTCTTGTGGTGGTACCACATTGAGAGGTGTATCAGTCTTGGTGAAGGTAGGCTATACTTTAGTAGGCGCATCCCTCATCCCCCAATTAGCGAGCATGCTAGCACTGATGCAGAAATTATGGAAAGTGCCACCAAGTTGAAAGAAATCTGCTGCAATCAGAGCCGAGATCGTCATGCAGTGGCAGATGACATGCCTCCCCATCGTGCAATTCCTGGTGAAATTTTCAATAAACATGGTGGCTCCTGCCATCCACCACACACAGTCCACATACTGACATTGGGGGTGACCTATCCCCCATGTCGGCATGTTCCCCCACCCCACACACTTTCTTTAGCACTGACGTGGAAATTAGGGAAAATGCCACCAAGTTGAAAGAAAACTGTCACTGCAATCAGAGACAAGCTTGTCATACAGCGGCAGATGACACACCTCCCCAACATTCCTTTCCTGGTGAAACTTTCCAATAAACAAGGTGGCTCCTGCTGTCCACCACACACAATCCCCATACCAACATCAGGGGTGGCCAATCCCCCATGTCGGCATGTTCTCCCAACCCACACACTTTCTTTGCTGACGGTGCCCAATTCCCGTTGGCAGCAGTCCCCCCCCACATACACACACACAGATTCTTTGCCGAAGGGGCCCAATTCCCAGCAGCATCAGCCCCCCAAAACTAATGGGGCACACTGGGAGCCCACTGCAGTGTGCCCGACATCCCCACCAAAATTCATGGGGCACACTGGGAGCCCACCCCAATGTGCTCAACATTTTTTTTAGTTCACCTATAAAGAAAGAAAACCATCCTTCGATGTCCGTTTTTTGTTTTTCCCTGTAAAAAAGAAAATCATCCCTTGTAGTCCCCGACACCCCCTCCCCAACCCACACCCACCCTCAGCACACCCCACCTCCCCACACACACACCCTTCACTCCATACATACCTCCAGAGGTCCAGTGCTGCAATCATCTGTGGAGCAGAACGCGACTGGACTCTTCAAAGCCAAACTGCAAAATGAAGAAATGCGGTAAGCTATATAATGTCATCAATGGGGAGGGTCAACTTAGGTGACTATCTCAGCCATTATTTTGAATTTTGGCTCCAAATTTTCAACATGGGGTTCTTGGGACCACACCTCATGAACGCATGCTCTGTCATCTTGTTATTCAGTCCCGAAAGGTGATTTTGTGGTCACTGCGTGGAATCACCTTTTGGGACTGACTAACAAAATGACAGTGCCACTGTTTATGACATGAGGTCCCAAAAAGCCTATGTTGCAAATTTGGAGAAAAAATTCCAAATAATGACTGTGTTATGAGCTTGCGTTGCACAGTTTCTACACACACTCGTAACTTCAACAATTTTTAATATTTTCACACCAGATTTTCAACATTGCCATTTTTTCATACCTCCTCATGAACAGTACATCTGACATTTTTTACATCCAGCCCAAAATGTGTTTTCACATGTCTGGCACAAAATGGCTTGGTCATTGTGGGAAATCAACTTTCTGGACTGATTAATAAAATCACAGTGCCACTGTTCATGAATGGAGGTCCCAAAATCTCTATGTTGAAAATTTGGTTAAAAAAATCCCCAAAATAATTGCATTATAGGCTTGCATTGTGCAGTTTCTTCGCACGCTCATGACTTCACCAATTTTTTTTATCTTACTTATATTTTTCCTCCTGCAGCCACCAACCTGCTGTCTCCAGCCACCACTCTACCTTCACAGCTGACCCCATAGAATGGATGTGCCCAGCTGGCATATGCAGCTGTACCATCGAGAGGAACCCCCCATGTCCCCGCACCTGGCCAGGATCCAATACTGGCACACGCCCCCGATCCAGGCATCATTGGCAAGTGACGTAGCAGCCATCAAGCTGCCATGGTCAGTGCTGCCATATCCCTTTTTCTGAGCCCCTTGGAGTGCAATCATGCAATGACATCAGGCACTCTGCCCCTTGCTGCAGGGCAGTGGAACCTTGGAACACTCCCCAGGGATAGGACAGCAGTCCTCCGGATGCAAAATCCTATCCCTCCCCTGCCTACCCCGATGGCCCGGGCTCACGTCTGAACACAGGTCACCAGTGTGGCGCAAGGTGTGGCATCCAGCGCCTCAATCCTCAGCGTCACCGGGCCAGCTTGACTTCACCAATTTTTAATATTTTCACTCCAGATTTTCAACATTGCCATTTTTTTACATCTCCTCATGAACAGTACAGCTGTCATTTTTCACATCCTGCTCGAAATGTGTTTTCGCACCTGTGGCTCCAAATGGTGCAGTCGCTGTACAAAATCACCTTTTGGCTAATGAACTGATAGTGCCACTGTTCATGAAGTAGGACCACAAAAGGCCCATGTTGAAAATTTGGAGTGAAAATACCAACAAACGCCTGGGGCGTTTGAGTTTCCAACCATGACGCCCCACCCTGTAGACTGACAGGTGCCAGGGGTGTAACTTGGGATCGTCAGCTGTAATGCTCATGCCATTCCACCACCACCCACACCCTGCAGCCAGTGACAGGCATCGAGGTATGCCTTGGAGTATTCAGCCCCAAAGTTCACCCCATTCTCCTATACTGCACCCATCTCAGCATATTTCCTTATGGAATGGGGTGAGCATAAGGCCTGAAGACCCCAAGACACACTGCAACACTTGTCAGTGTCTGCAAGGTAGGGTGAGGTGAAATGGCGTGAGCGTTATGGCTGACAACCCAAAGGTACACCCCAATGCCTGCCAGTCTCTGCAGGGTGGGGTGGGGATGGCATCAGTTAAATACTTCACTGCCATTCCTATTATGTATCTGTCCAGCTCCTGCACTACCAATGCCAATGCCAGCAAGACAACATTCGGCATTGACAAATGCTTGTTTCTATAGCCTTCAACCTATATTTTCCTTTTACTTTTGTATTCAAATGCTCTGGTTCTGTGAGTTCTTGTTTTTTTTTCTGCTTTTTCCAAATTCACTTTCTTCATGTTATTACTTTTCATATCTTTTCTTTTAAATAAAAATGAGTGGAAACAGAGAAAAAAGTTGGAAGAGTGGAAGCCATAGTGAGGAGAGGAAGGAGAGGAGAGTTGATCAAGCAGTTGAGGGATAGGACATGCTGTCCCATCTGTCTGAAGTGGACACCTTTATAGGCAGCACCAGCAGCACTGGTTGTTGGAAGAAGGGCCAGAAAGATGCCTGTAGCAGCAATGGCTACTTTTCCTGCAAGAACCTCCCCCCACCACAGGCAGCAGCAAGTATCAGCCCCTCCTTTTATTAATACTGTTCCATTGCCAGAAGAACCTGTAAGGGATAAACCTCCTCTGCCCCCCCATGGTACTGCCACCACCAGTGGCTGATCCCACATAAGGATGAGGCGCTGAGACCATCCACCTTTGGCCCCTTCCCTTGGCAGCAGCACATCCCTAGTTTGGGAACTGTTTGATTTGGACCCCACCGACAACAGTGTTGTGATGTGCAAACTGTGCCAGACAGTTGTTCGCGGCCATAAATGGGGCAGCCATTTATGCACTGGTGGGCAGCACACCCACCTTAGAAAGTAAGACAATGCTGAGAGACTGAGAGGGGTGGAGGTGGTGCCAATCCTAGCAGTTCCTCTGTGATGGGGGGGTGGCACAGCAAGCAAGCAATGGCAAGGTACACAATTGCCAGAGGGGGACACTGCAGAGAGAAGTGTGACCTGCAGCTGGACACAGGGCTGCTGTCAGGGAGAGCATGTGAGACTCCAGCTACAAATCCTCTGTCTTCAAGATCTTGGTTAAGAGATAAAGTGGCACAACTCCACATCAAGACTGGGGACCTCAGACCCAGAGTTGTGTTCATGGAGGCCACACTCCAGATGCTGCTGTCAAACCAGCAGACACTGCTTGAGGAAACAGCAGAATTCTCTGGTGGGTGTGCACCCTCTGTCCCACCCAGGCCATAGTAATAAATAAACACCATAGGCCCGATATTCAAAAGTTTTCCTGGGTGCAAATCTTAATTTGCGCATGCAATCCAGGCTTTGTGTGGAAGTCCCATATTCAAAAGCCTGGTTAGCATAGGTAAACATGGTTTGTGCATGGGAAAACTGTGGATGAGGGGTGCAATGCTAATTGAGGGGCAGGGACCTGAATATTGGTGCAGTCTGATATTCAGAGTAGTTGTGCTGCACAAGGGCATTTTGGGTGGCCCCCTTGCACAATGCAAATACTGACCTAAATAATGACTCATGTGCAGCCCTAGTAGTTGGTGGAGGGAGTGCATTGCCCCCCGACACCCAGCTCAGTAGTGTCTGGTGTCTAGTGGAGCCCCCTCCCTCTGATCCCACTCCTGTATAGTACATATCATGTCCCTGGTGTCTAGTGGTGCCCCCTTCCTCCAATCCCATTTCTGTATAGTAAATATCACATCCACCATGCTGTGTAACAGTAACAGGGAGCATGGCTTATTTATAGGGCATGGGAGACTCACCTTGCCCTATCAATAAGCCATGCTCCCTGCTACTGTTAGATGGCAGGCAACCGAGGAGGTGTGCGGAGGGCTGTACTGCTCACCATCAATTCACTGTGGCCCTGAGAGTCAGGTACAGGAGACTGGGTAGGAGTGGGTTGTTGGTGCTGTGGGTCAGATGGGGGAACACTAACCACCACTGAGGGATGGGCTGTGATGGCACAGATCACTGCTAGGTGCTGGGTTGGGGCTTTGTTGTGAGGGACTTCCTTGTGAATGGTTTCCTGCATGGCTATGGGGGGGACTTGACAAACTGGAGGGACTTACATCTCTGCAGGTACGGGGATCGGGTGCTGGGAGGGACCATTAGACACCAGGGACTAAGACTTAACGTATCAGGCATAGGTGCAGGTTGGGGATGGGACCACTGGACACCAGGGACTAAGACTTAACACATTGGGCATGAGTGCAAGTGGGGGGAGGTGGGACCACTGGACACCAGGGACCAAGACTTACACCACTAGACATGGGTGCGGGTGGGAGGAGAGACCACTAGACACCAGGGACATGATATTATCTATCTGGGGGGGCTTGTGCCATGCAAACCAGCCTTGCTCCCAATGAAAATGAGCCCATAATGGGCATGCAAATGGTCCCTTAGCACCTTGCATGCTCAATGGGCTCATTTGTATGGGTCCACTTGAATACTGGAAATTTAAAACAGGTGCTAGACATTGTAGCACCCTATTTCAGGAGCCATGTCTGTGTGGCACTATGTGGCTTAGTGCTTGGCTGACATGGCACTATAGTCAGTCGACTAGTGCCAGTGCGCTATTCCACTGAATACAGCATCTTCATGTACCTGGCTATCGCAAGGTGGAGTGCTACTTTTTGCCTTCTGCTTTGTGCATTTGTGAATATCGGGACCCATATGTCTTAAATTCTCATTTCCCCTCATTTCTAATGTCATTTTTGTAATTCTCTTTAGTGCCCAAAACAGCACTATATACGAAAATCGTATTTCCCTTTTTTTTTCCTCATGCCCCAGAAATGTAGTTGACACATGCTGCTGCACTGTGTCAGTCAGTCTTCCACCATGGCAACAGCACCTCTAACTTGTAACTCACTTTAGTTCTCATAAGAAATGCAGTATATGGAAATGTTACTTCCCATTTTTTCTCATGCCCCACAGATATAGTTGTTACATGCAGCTGGGCTGTGTCAGTCAGTCTCTCACCATAGCAACAGCACCTCTAACTTGTAATTCACTTTAATGCTGAGAAGAAATGCACTATAGGCTCTATGTACAATACCTACATGTCATGGATCTGCAGTGCATAGGCATCCTTAAATGATAAAGTTATGCACCAGGGTCCTGTGGACCTGTGTGCATGCACGGATGGGATGCATACCCCTTCCGCACCTGATCCCCCAGGCTGATCATGCATCTCCACATATGGATGATCCAGGGGGAGTGTCAGGGGTGTGCCCATAATCTGCATTTTCACAAAGGTGTGTAGTGCTGGGCAATGGGTTTGTAAGGCAAGGATATGTTGGCAGGGATCCTGCCGTATATGTTGCATCCTCCCATTGAGGACACCTCCCAGCTGTGAAAAATGCAGGACCCTTCCTTCCATGCTGCCCCAGACCTCTGATCAGGCAAGGAGGGCTGGGGGCAGCCACTGAGGCACTCACCCAATATTTAAAAAAATGGGACCTGCACTGTCCCACAATCCTCTTTACCATGCGAAGCAGGAGATCCACGGGAGGACCAGGTCAGGCATTCAATTAAATGCCTGCCTATGTCCTCTATTCCACACCCATCCACCCCCAGCAATCCTGCATTCTGAGGGGGGGTCAGGGCCACTGATAGGTAGCTGGTGATTGTGAATGCTGGCCGGTGTATACCTGTCTGTGGGTGCAGAGGTGGAAGGGTGTACCCAGTGCATGTTAGTGCATAGAACCCTATATGAAAATCTAATTTCCCATTTTTTCTCATATCCCAGAAATATACTTGCTATGTGCCGCTGTGCTGTGTCAGTCAGTCCCCTACTACAGTATTAGTAACATTAAGTGTAATTGATTTTAGTGCCCAGAAATGTACTTAATGAAAATCTAACTTCTAATTTTTTCTCATGTCCCAAAAATTACTGTATATATACTTGCTACATGCTGCTGCTTTTCAGGTTCCCACGAAGGATCAATGGCATTGTCATCCTTACCTTCACTCTTCATTTCCTCCTCCTCCTTTCACAGGTCCTCCTCTTCCTCATTTTCCTGAGATGGAAGTGATACACACAACTCTGCCTCTGAATTGTGCTCAGACTCATGTCCAGTACCACTAACCACTAGGGACACTTTTTAATATTTTTCACCACTCACTGTGTTTACTCACTGCTTTTGATAGATCTGGGGAAATTTTAGATAACAGATCTTGGCTCTGGCTGCTTCCTCCCTCAACTGACAGAGCAGCAAAATCAAGTGCTGTAATAATTTTTTAACAGCACCACTACTATCACACACTGCAGATACACTACTACCTCCTGCATCGATATCATGCCCTTGTCCACCTCGACCAGTGGTCACCACTTCTGCCTTCCCTGCCTTTCCTCCTTGTCTACCTTTCCTTTCCCTCTACCACTCATTCTAATGTGGTAATGTGTCACAGTACTAGTGACTTGAACAATAATAACAAATTCCAGTTCCAGTATAATTCCATCCATTTCAGTATAATTAATAAACTGAAAAACTGAAACTGAACTGCAAACAGTGAAATACTTGTGAACAAATAAAAAAATTCAAATGACTAGAAAGGGTTAAAGTATTACGAAAATAACAAAAAAAAAATATTAACTGCTACCTGCAAGAGCCCTGGACAGACATTAGTATTTTAGCAGCACTTGAACACTGCGTATGTACAGAAATTATGGGGACTTAAGAAAAATTAATTGCCTGAGAATGACAGTGAAAACACAAAATGCACTGAAAGTTTCTGAATCTACAGTTGTTGCTGGCTAAAGTAAAAAGCCTTCTCCTCCCCCATAAAGAGCACTACTCCAAAATAACCACACAGAAAGAAAAGCCAAATAATGAACAAAAGTGTAGGCAAAATTGTTCAAAATGAAGTCTGCAGATGCAGAACGCCAAGTAGAATTTGGCTTGTTAAAAAAAGTTTGTTTTGTGAAATTAACAGCGGTACAAATCAAGTGAAAAGTGAGCTCTAAGTACAGTGCAGATCCTGTCTCTAGAACACACTTCCTAGAACTGCACACAACATGGTGCTTCTGTGGCCAGATATTCAAAACTTAGCACTGGGGCAAAATTAGCACTGCATGGCGTGCAAAATTATTCTGGAACCATTTGCACGCTATAGTCAAAGAAACAGCCCTGGGGCTAACTCAGTTGAATACAGCATGCAAATGAGGTGATGCAAACAGAGCCTTGAGTGCAGTACAAATATAGCCCAGAAAATAAGACATCTCTGAATATAGCAACCATGCAGTGTAAACCACAACAGGTGACCAGTGCACACAGACGTGGAGTAAGGCAAAGGTGAACTACATGGCTACTGTGTGTGCTAGCAAAGAAGTGAAGTCACAAACACTGCAAATAACAGTGCAGGCCACATACTGCAGAACTGTGCTTTGGTTTTGAGAGGTTTCCACAAGGCTAACTCGTTTGCACAGTGCTAACACATTAGCCCAGTGCAAACACATTAGCCTTGGGCAAAAGTTTGCTACATTCAAAGTCCCTATGCAAATGAGCCTACTCAGGCAATCCATGTGCAAACAGTCACATTAGCATCTCATTATGGTCTGCTTTGCATAAACACCCATGTAGTTTGATTGGTGCTATGGCATGGTGCACACAGCTCCATCTGTAGGTCAGACAGGAAATACAGTTCAGGAGCCACAGACTGGGAGGTGCACACAGCTCCACCTGTATGTCAGACTGAGCAACAGTATGGTAGCTGCAGGCTATGGGTGCTGGCAGGCATACACAGTGCATAGGGAGGCAGTATGGCGCAGTGGGTTAAGGCTCTGAGCTGCAAATCTGGAGACCTGGGTTTGAATCCCACAGCCCCCTAGGTGCATACTGTGTGACCCTGAGCAAGTCACTTAACTTCCTTGTGCTCCCAGGTTGCACCTGCAAACAAGCTTTCAGCTTAGTGTGTCTCATCTGGTAAAAATAAATAAATAAAATACCTCTCAACCATTCATCACTGACATGAGGGACACAGACACTCACAATGAGGGACACTGTCTCACAGAATGAGGGACACACATGCAAACATGGAGATACAGGCTCAGAACAAATTGGAAGGTAGTATGATCACCTGTATAAAGGGAATCCTTGAGGTAGAATTGTAGAATATGACAAATATAAGCTGTACACTTTGCATGTAGAGCACATTTGCCGTGGAGACAGTACCATTTCCTCAAGGGACGAATAAGGGACAGAGATATTTTGAGGGGTAAATGAGGGATGTCCCTCATAATCAGGGACACTCGATAGGTATGATGCAGTGTATCATGTAGAGATCAGTAACAGCAGGAAAAGCCAGGGGCAACATGAGCCCCATGCCATAGAAACAAACACAGAGCCTGATGTACTTGAAGAACTACATGCCCTCCTTGGATGCCATAGCGTGAGGTCAGGGATGGTCCCTGGAAGATGTGTGGGTGCTACATAGAGTGGCCATGACTGCATGTGACCTGCCCAGTCTGCATGCATTACTGCTGGTATGAATAGACCTTGGTAGGTTTGTCCATTGCCCCCCAACCCCATACCCCCATACATGTTGTGTGCTGTAAAAGAGCACGGAAAAAGAGACTTGCAAGAACAAGGGGACACAATTTAAAGATAGAAGGAGGGCGGTTCAGGGGCAATGTGAGGAAATATTATTTCACAGAGAGGGTAGTGGATGCATGGAACAGCCTTCCTGAGGAAGTTGTGGGGTCTAAAACTGTGGGAGAATTCAAGAATGCATGGGACAGACATAAGGCAATTCTTGTGGGGGGCAGGAAGATATAGGCTGTTGGTTAACTAGGATCTGCGGCCTATCCTGTAGGTAGGGAAATGGGCAGACTAGATGGGCCTAGTGGTCCTTATCTGCCGTCAAAGTCTATGTTTCTATGTTTCTGTACAAATACATATGTATGTGTGTATATATACATATATATATATATATTTTGAGAGTGTTGTTGCACGTGAGTCTGAAGGCGGAAGTGGGACATGAGACATTGTGGTTGATCCCCTAACATCCCTACTCATCACCAGTCCACCCTTTACCCATCCTCCTGATCTCAACATGCATCAGGGTATGCCTTGGGGTCATCAGACTTAACCCTCACCCATTCCATGTGTAAGAAAGTTGACATGTTATAGTATAGGAGAATGGGGTGAGAGTTTGGTCCGGCTACCCCAAGGCACACCCTGATGCGTGTTGTTCTGTGGAGCATGGGTGTGGGGTGGGCTGGTGTGGTTGGGTGGGGGGGTGTTAGGAGCTCAACCTTAATGTCTCATTTCCCTACTTTTGTCACTTCAACCCTAACTGATGTATTAACCAAGTTTTTTGCAATTTATTTCCTTACTTTTTGAGATAGCATAATAGTATCTTTATTTTACTGTGGGAGTTCCCTCCACAGATGCACATATGTATCTAGTTGTGGAAACACAAGGATCTCCGGCTCCTGCACTTCCACACATTAAGTTATGAGTAGGCATAGTGCAGTTGCAACAAATAGTCATAACTGTGCCATCTTAAATAATTTTCAGCCCCCCAAATGTTCAACATAAGCTTATCACCTCACTGCATGTACCCAGTACAGAAAATTTTCAAATCCCCATCAAAATGTAATTCTGCGCAACTTTAATGCCATTCTGCACCACAGGTGTGGAAAAACATTTTTGTCAGGATTTGAAAAATTACAGCTGTACTGTTCATGAGGAGTTATGAAAAAATGACAATGTTAAAAATCTGGAGTGAAAATGTTAAAATTGACAAAGTTACGAGCATGCATAGAAACTGTGCTGTTCACACTCATAATGCAGTCATTTGGGGGGGGGTTGCACCAAATTTTCAGCATGTGCTTTTTGGGCCCTCCCCTCATAAACACTGGCACTGTCATTTCGTTAAACAGTCCTGAAACGTGATTCCACAGAGCGACCACAAAATCACCTTCTAGGACCAAGTAACAAAATGACAGTGCAATTGTTCTTGGGGGGGGGGGTGTCCCAGGAGCCCCGTGTTAAACATTTGGGGTCAGAGTTCTTAAAAATGGCTGTGATATCAACATAAGTTGAAAACACCATTGACAGCCATTATACGGCACTTACCTTGATTGCTCAGTTTGCGGTTCGGCTTTGAAGAGCGCAGACATGTCCCGGTTCAGAGAAGATGGCAGTCGCCGACCTCTGGAAGTAAGTATGGGGTAAGGGGGGATACAGGGAGGTGGGTGCACAGAGGGATGGTGGATATGAGGAGGGGCAATGAGGAGACGACGAGGGACCGTTTTCTTTTTTTCAGAGAAAAAAAAGACGTCGGGGGACAGTTTTCTTTTTTTTTTTTTTACAGTTTATAATTTGTTTTTTGGAACACTGAGAGTGGGCTCCCTGGTGTTCCACAGTGATTGTGGGTGAGGGCTGCATAATGCTGACATGGGGATTGGACACTCTGATATCGGTGAAAACAGAATGGGGTTTGGGGGGCATCCAACATCGGGGGTGGGCATCCTGGTGTTGGAAACAATAATTTAGCTATTTTGGCACACTGGGGGTGGGCTCCCCAGTGTGCCACAGTAGTAGACTGGGGAAGGGGGATAAATGGTGACATAGGGATTGGGCACCCCAATGTTAGCAATAATAATAAAACTTAGAACTGGCTTTGGGAAGGCAGTACAATGCAGGATTCTGCATCGAATATTGCTTATTTTCCAACACTGGGGGTGGGAATCCTGATGTCAGAAAATATTTATAAATATGTACAGCAGCAGGGGAGGGTGATCAGAGAGTGGGGAGCCACTAGACACCAGGGAATAAATTAAAAAAGGGGAATCAGGGGTCCCAGTAGACACCTGGAAAAACAGCACAGGGTCGGGGACCTTACTAACATACTAAAATGCCAGCAGAATAGGCCTAACGGTCTTTCATGTCTGCTCGTTTGGTCAGCCCCCACCCTGGGAGCTGACCTTGCTGCCCCCCTCTCCCTCTCTGGCTTCTGCCTTCCCAGTCCTGGATATTCTCGCTGCACTGGTTCTTGCTTCCAGAACCCTTCCCCTGTACCTGTCCCACCCCCTCTTGAACCCCTCCACCATTTCTGCCTCCACCAGCCCCCTGGGCAGCGCATTCCATGGCTCCACCACCCTCTCAGTGAAGTAGCACCTCCTCCTTTCTCCCCTGAATCTCCCCCACTCCAGCTTCCAACCATGCCCTCTAGTTGCCCCCCTTCCTTCAGAGCACCCTGACTGCTCCTCCCCTATTTACCTCCTTCATGTACCTGAAGACCCTATCATGTCCCCCGGTCCCTTCTCTCTTCCAATGTGTACATATTTAGCTCTTTGAGCCTCTCCCCATAGGTCCTATCCCCCAGGCCCCAAATCATTTTGGTTGCCCTCCTCTGGACCATCTCCAGGAGTTCAATGTCCCTCTTTAAATGTGTCCTCCAAAACTGCACTCAGTACTCGAGGTGCGGCCTCACCAAGCAGTTATACAGTGGGAGTATCACTTCCCTCCTTCTGGAGGTGAGCCCCCTAGCGATACATCCAAGCATCCTGTTGGCCTTTGCCACTGCCCTCCTACAAGTCTCCGAGCTGTTCATCTTGACATCCACCACCACCCCCAGGTCCCTCTCAGTGTTCATCTTGACATCCACCACCACCCCAGGTCCCTTTAAAAATCCATTTTTGCAATCCCTTTTCACCAGCCGATCAGGCAAAAAGGGATCAGCTGGTGAAAAGGGATTGTAAAGTTTAAAAGTGCAGTTTTTGAACTAAAAAAAAAAACAACAAAGGCATGGGCGGGTAGAGGATGTACCCCTCACCAAAACACGACTTGGTTTTCACAAAACATGTTCCTGTCACAAGTTACAACACTTTGTTTTCTCCTCTCGTTAAGCGAGAAAACAAATTGGCGGCCAACGAACAGTGACTTTCTCATGAAAAGGGAATTTCTGAGATTTCTGAATCCCTTTTCACAAGCCCTGTTCATTAGCCATTCACGACCAGAAATCCCTGATCGAAAATGTGCATCTGTCCCAAAGACTGAACTGCGGATGCTCAGAACCCAAACTTTCAAAATTTAATAACTTTGGAAAAGAATAATATTTTTTCACCAAACTAATGCTGGATTGTTCTTTGGGACAGCCTCTTTCTACCCTGAAATTTTCATACCAGCATTCCAAACAGTGTGGTCTTAGTGTGGTGAGGAGAAAACAGGGAAAAATTGGCAAAGATTTGCGAAAAAAGCATTTTTGGATGATTTGCTGCACGAAATCCACAAATCTGATCAAAATGAAACTTGGTAAATCAGGAGAGCTATCACACTACACCATCTGTTTCAAATTACATGCGAATCAGTTGAACAGTTGCAAAGGTATTAATGTGCAAAATGTGGGGTTTAACATTAATGTGCCTGCTCAACCCTAACTATATATATATATATATATATATATATATATATATATATATATATATGTATATATATATACATATATACATATATATATGTGTGTGTGTATATATATATGTATACATGTATATATATATATATCATCTGTATTAGACAAACTGGGTACTTTGCATTTTAAATAAATTGAGACAGCATAGGACAGCTTTATCCTCACATTTTTACAAACATCATTAAGACAACAATACGCAAAAGAGATGTCACTTGTTGAGTGGACAGCCCAGTGGGTGTGGGTATCAAATATATATATATATATATATGTATATATATATATTGCATATGTGAACAAGTTCCCTGGTATTCTAATGGTTCCCCCACCCCACCTCCAAACACTGCTCCCCCCATAGTCAGCATGCAATGTGATCCATTCTACCTGATAGTCTAGTGGCCCCACACCCTACCCCAAAGCACTGATGCCTGACACACTCAGTAGTCAGATCAGTTCATTTACCCTGGTAGTCTAGTGCCCCCCACCCCCAAGCACTGATCCCTGGCACGTGCATGTCTCATAGAACACACTGTCCCAGTATTCAAGTGCCCCTTCTGCTCCGAGCTCCCATGAAAAAGGTATAATTACCCCTGGTGGTCCAGTGGACCATGGCAGCCCTGTTTCCCCATATGGTGCAAGCCCCAAATAACTGGTGGTCCAGTGGCCCCCCTCACAGTGCCTACCACCCCACTCCCCTCATTCTATAGCTGAGTGGTGACTGGCTGAGCCCACAGCTCACCTCCATGGCCAGTCACTGACTGAGCTCTGAATGAGCATGTACACAGCTACACAGGTATGCACTCTTTCAGAGCTCAGTTGGTGGCTGGCTGTGGAGGTCAGCAGTGTGGGCTGAGCCAGTCACTGCTTGGGTACAGGATGGGGGAGTGGGGTGGTAAGCACTGTGGGGGCCACTGGACCACCAGGTATTTGGGGCTTGCACCATATGGGGAATCAGGGCTGTCATGGTCCACTTGACCACCAGGGATAATTACACCTTTCACAGGGGAGATTGGGGAAGAAGGGGCACTTGAATACCTGGACAGTGTGTTCTGTGAGACATACATGGGTTAGGGATCAATACTCAGGGGTGGGGGGGCCAGTAGCCTACCAGGGAGTACGATATGTGTTAACAGTCTGTATGGTGGTTCAGGGATCATGGAGGGGATGGGGGGGACACTAGACCGCCAGGAAATGTGTAGGGTATGTCTCCAAGATGGGAGGGTCACTTCTTCATGATTGCAACACTATTCTTTTGAATATCCCGGTGCATGGGTATTCATGTCCCTGCCCCTCTGTCCTTCCCCTGCATACATTATTTTCTAGTACCAGTGCTATCATGTTGCACTTGCATTAATTGCTCTTTTGAATATTGCAGCCAGGTGGAAATGCTGCACAAATCTGGCACAAACAGTTTGCACCCTGCGCAAGCCTTTCAATATCTGACCCCTGATCTGTTTCCTGCTACAATGTAACCATGTGATCTGCAGGTCACATGTTGCAGCAACAGCACTGAATAACCTAGCCATTTTATGAAGTCCCAATGAACTTCGCCAGCAAAGTTGTAAATTCGCAACTTTGCAAAGTTGCCAATACCTCAAAGTTTGACTTTGCAATGTGCAAAAAAACTTCATGGAGTTGCGGGACTTTGTGAAGTTATTGTGAATTGAAGTTTCCCAAACTTTACGCACCATTATCTCACAATCCTCAGGGATCAGGTAAGAAATATTTATTATTAGTACTGTATTTAAATGGACACTGTTAACCTGTTTTCATCATATTATTTCTTGTTAAAAAATACATTTTTCTGACTGCTTACCTTCTCTAAAATTCATTGATGTTCTTGTTTGTCTCCCTGTATAGCCGAACTGAAATGCATGCTAATGTATAATTATAAATAACCATCTGTTTACAATCCTAAATCTGTTCTTACTGCATACTTCCTGAGCATTAGAAGCACCCCCAAACAGTGTACTCACTCATGGTGCAATAGCCTCCTAAACTCTCACTGCATCATGAGGGGCTAGATTGTGCTGTGGGTATTCTGAAGTCCAAGAAAGATGCAGTTGGAGCTGATCAAGGAATGTAAATGCTGCTGAGTTTGTGTGGCAACAGTCTGTTTTTCACTTTTTTAAAGAATAAAAAAAATCAAAATCACACTACCAGCTACAGTACATCAACAATATTTACTGAATGTTGACAATCATAAAATGTGTTTTTTAAACTAAGGACACTTTGAGACTTAAGGGGTTGACAGTGTCCCTTTAAGCTAGGATGATACAGATACAACAGATGCAACTACAAGTATTAAGACTGTTTAATTTGTTAGTTGGTTGGTGAAGCAGGTCTAAAAATATCTCATCTACTCTGTTTATTTCATTTTGTGCAGGGCCCATTGGGACATGCACAAATGAGCATACAATAACACTATCATAAAAAGTTGGGAACTACATTGCAAAAAACTGTTAATGCAGACATTAGGGTCGAAGAACACAAACCTCACGAAGTAGGGACATGAAAAAACATTAGGATGTTGGGTCTCCAGAGTCTAGGTGAATCAGTGATAGGGTAGTCCTTGGGGTTGTTAACCCTAATGCCCATCCTCTTCCCTGAGCAAACAAGGTCAGACAGCCCTGAGTGAAGAAAGCTATGACTGATTTTGTTGGCAACATGCGTCGAGCCACACTTCTCTACCTCCAAAGAGTGTATCACTATGAGGCACTGGCTTGGAGCTGTACTCAATGCTTCTGAGAAGAGGCTACAGGCTGGGGGAGGGAGTGGGTATTAGGGTTGACAGCCCCAAGGTTCACTCCACTACTGATTCACCAAAACTCTGGAGACCTAAAACTCAAATTTTTTCAGTTCCCTATTTTGTGTGCTTTGCATTCTTCAACCCTAATGTCTACATTAATGTAGTTTTTTTGCAGTGAACATATATGTAGCAGATGATTCTCTGCAAGGTGTGCAGTCATACTCTGATTTATGCACACCTTGGTGTGTGTTGTGAAGCATGAGGCCACAGGTTGAGTGTGTTTAACCACTCATGGTGTGCATATATCAGAGCATGACCACACCCCCAGTAATGGATTATCTGCCTTATCAAATGGCAAAATGGTTTTGGAGAGGGGTGAAAAATAGAAAGAAGTGCAGGCGTGTGGTTGTTGTGGGATAATGTAGTCATAAGGTGTGTTTTGTCCAATCAGGCGGCAACATTTTTACTGATCATCAAATGACAACAAAGGTGTGTAGTGCTGGGCAATGGCAACAATTTATTTTGGAGGGATGAAAAATAGAAAGAAGTGCAGGTATGCAGTTGTGGGATAATGCATGGTCATGTTTTGTGTTTCCCATTGACGTGTACAGAGAGACATTTATGGATGTCATAACATTGTGAAGAACAATATAACGCCCTCAGTGTAATTTATTTCCCTTCATCTTTTTATGTTTCTCAATGCACTGAGGTAAGGATGACCATACCTTGAAAATTTATGGGGCCAGGGAAAATATAGTAAATGGCATACAGGTGAAGCAGAGACTAAAGCAGTGGAGAAGGTCTGTGGGTCTACACTGAATACTCTGTAGCTAAGCTCTGGTTTGTGGTGGTCTTTGAGGGTTGCAGGCTCTGTAACAACACCACAAACATAGCAATCCCCAGCTGTGGCATGCCAGTACTACCTGCCACAAAAAATCTAGAATAATAAATATACATTGCTGACCTCATGACTTTAATAACCCCATTTGTACTCTTCTTTATACCAAGCTAGTTACTACACTGGGACCTGAAGTGATGGTGTAATTATGAAAGCTGAACCAAATTCCCAATGCCAGATTCCAATTTGCTAATGGTCAACTTATTTCACTCTTATTTTTTGTTTTAAATATGCTTATTGAAGTAACCCGAAATACAAAATCCAAAGATAAAAAAAAATAATTCTAGAATAAAGTAATTAAGAATCTATAGTACAGCAACATTTTTAAATCAGGGATAAAATAGAAAGGAATATTGATAAAGAAATAAATATTCCCCTGTAATCTTAAAGGGACACTGTCAACCCGTTTTTCATCATATTATTTCTGGTTGAAACCCCACATTTTATGATTGCTTACCCTCTCTAAAATTCATTGATGTTACTGTTTGTTTTGTCTGTCTCCTTGCTTAGTAGAACTGAAATGCATGGCAATGTATATTTATAAACAGCACTGTTTTTGTTAACAGTCCTAGTTCTGTTCTTACTGCATGCTTCCTGAACAATAGAAACACACACAAACAGTTCAGTCTCTCCTAAGGAAGTAGCCTCCTAAACTCCAATGGCATCATGAGGTGTTAGAATGTTTTGTCGGTGTTCCCAAGTCCAGGAAGATGTATTTGGGGCTGATCAAGGAATGTAAACAAACCTGTTTAGGTGTGATAACACCAGTATGTTGGGCAGTCTGTTTTTTACTTTTGTAAAGAAAATAGGAGTTAAATTCAAACTACCAGCTACATCAAAAATCTTTACAGAATGTTGGCAATCATAAAATATGTTTCTTAAACTAGGAACATTTTGAGACCTAAGAGGGTTCACAGTGTCCCTTTAATGACTCATTCAGATCTTAATGCTGGACCTGGTGAATGGCAAGGAGAAAGGGAAGGGAAGTTCCTTAGTTTGTTTTTTGATCCTGCCAAATTCTGGGGATGAACTTTCCCTTGATTTATGGTTCTATTAACAAGTCTCTCAGTCTTAATTATATCATTCCTCCCCCAGCCTTTTAGGTTTGCTTAGATATGACATTTGAGATTCATGAAGTTCTAGGGTGCACAGCGTGCCTCCATGTCTTCCTGCATAATGTGTTCCTCTGGCACAGCTTACCCACAACTTGTTTTTTCTTTTTTTTTGTAATTCCTTTTTATTGCATTTTTTTTGCATTATTTCTTTTTGTTCCCCCTGCACCTTTTAGCCTGGTCTCTCCTTCAGGCCCCACATATACTCCACTTGGCGACCCCACCACCTCATATTGCAACCAGCCCAGGTCACCCCGATGTATCCCTTCATTGGGTGGGTCCCTTACCTTCACAGGGGAAGAGCCTGTATGGCTGTCCAAATGCTCCTGGGTGCTGCTGAGGTGGTGATAGTGGTCCAGGAGTTCTGTGATGAAGGTCCGGGAGGCCGTCATCTGACCCAACCAAGGCACCATTTTTCCCATTTTCTCCCCGAGGAGTGGCATGCCACAGACATCATGGCTCGCGCCAACATCTGCCACTCCCCCTAGACATCAAGGCTTGATTTCGTGCCATGCCCCCAGCCTCCGCTAGGGCCAAGCAAGCACTGGGCTGCATCCCCACCCTCCCCCCAGAGAAGGTGAGCCATTGCTGGATGCTACAGCCTTCTCCTCCCCCGGCCAGCCCTCCAGCAACCTGAGTCCATTCCTGAACCTGGGTCACTGGCATTGGAGATAGAAATCAAACTGCTGTGCCAGCGGGTCGGTCTTTTTATTGCATTTTACTTGTATCACATCAGTACAATATGAAGCAGAGGTAAAGCCAACTATGATACAGTACAAAGATCATAGTTACAGTAACCCAGTCATACAGTAGCACCCTCTCTTTTTGTTACAGCACTGCAGACATAAAACAATGTCCACATACTGTCCCAAAGAAGCCCAAGTGATCAGCAAGGTTCAGGTCACATAGTGTCCTTAAAAAATGAAGATTCACAACAAGTACTTGGTGTACTGCCCTTAAAATCCAGGAACGTTTTATTATAATATTGTTGCAGAACAACCATACAAGATCAGTAACATTCTTTGTTAATAAACCTGAGAACTCATTACATAACTGCTTCAGACAGTGAACAAGGAATTGTGGATGTTTTAAAAAAAAATATAT
Source organism: Neoceratodus forsteri (assembly GCA_016271365.2). Taxonomy (NCBI): domain Eukaryota; kingdom Metazoa; phylum Chordata; order Ceratodontiformes; family Ceratodontidae; genus Neoceratodus; species Neoceratodus forsteri. Next base: position 1,116,316,459 of record CM028131.1, read on the forward strand.
ATATATTTTTTTTTTAAACTCTCACTGTCTATAGAAGGAGTAATTTAATACATACATGTCAACAGGTCCCATGTGATAAACATGATCACAAAACAGTGAGGATGAAAATGGTGAAGGGAAAACAGTGCGACCACATAGGGCAAGTGGCAAAGAACAGTGATCATGGAAATGGTGACAACAGTACCACAGTGACTTTTAGTGGGGGACTTTGCCCCCCTGACCCCCACACCCCCATTACTAAATATAACCAACTCCAGGGGGATGTAACTCAGGGAGGGGGAAAAAGCCATAGGTTGCCATTTCAGCAATTGCTGTTCTTTGCCACTTGCCCTATGTGGCCATGCTGTTTTGCTTTGACGTTTTCATCGTTGCCTTTTCTGCAGTCACCATCTTCACAGGACACCAAGTCCATATAAGTATTTCAATTGTGAACTGGTACCCAAAAAGATATTTTATCTGAGTAACCTCCTGAGTCCCTACCATACCCCTTGCCCTCTCCGCTGCTCTGAGGTGGAGCTATTAGTAGTTTCCAGGGCATGGCTTAAATTATCTGGTGACTGAACTTTTGAGATGGCTGGCCCAGCCCAGTGGAGCTTGCTTCCAAGATCCTAGAGGGAAGCGTCCTTCTTGGAGGCCTTTAAGATGGGTTTGAAGACTTATCTTTTTAGGCAGGCCTCTGGGTAATAGGTAGGACCCCCTACATACTGCCTACTATAAGATTGATTTTAATTATTTTGGTTTAGTTAATTTATTTATTTGTTTTACTTGTCTTATTTATTAGGTATGTTATAGCTATGAAAATGTTCTCTGTACTTATGTTCCTGACCTATGTACAGCAACCTCAGCCCCAATGAATGGACACTCAACAAATAAAATATTACTTACTTTATTTTATAAAGCATTGTAACACGGAAACATACTAACTGCGCAACAAAGCACTATCACTGTGCTGAACCTGTAAGTCTCAGTGAAGGCTGCTCAGTAAAAGTTTGCTGTGCAGTGACAGCTATGGTGATAAACCAACATGGGGGACTGGGTGGCATGGAACTAAAAGCACTTCTTGCACCACCTTGACCAGAAGGTTGGCTACAGTAAATTTAACTCACAGAAAGGCAATTTATGCTTGCTGGGCCCTGTCTTCTACTGACTCACCCCAGCTGTTTTCTTAAAGAAAGGTGTGGACCCCTAGTACAAAATGTACTTACATACAGACAAGGACATTTTGCAGTTAACATACATTTGCAGACAACAAGGCATATAGAAACAAAACTTAGATGTCTGACTCTGCCCCTGATTCAACTTCATCTACTCTGGAAGTAAACTCTTGGTGTTTTTTTTTTTTTTCTGCAAGTTTGCCTGCATTGGTAGGGTTAGAAAAGATAAATGTTTTCCCATCATAGTGTACCTTAAGATGAGAAGGTAACAACAAGTAATGGTTCACTTCCAAATCCTTCAATGTACTCCAAAACCTGTCAAAGCCTTTTCTCCTGGCTCTGGTGCTGAATTTAAGGTCTGGGAAAAATGTTACTATTATGTCTGCCATTTTGATTCCTCCGGTATACTTAGCTACAAGCAAGGCTTTGTCACTAACCTAACATCATCTACCTAGCAACAGCCTAACTGCACAATAAAACCTTTGTCCATTAAAACCTTGTTTTCATTCTGTAAGTGCAGTAACCCACTTCATGAGGTGCATTTGTTGAAAATTAATACACTTCTCAGGTGTCAAGGCACTTAGCAACTGGCCTCCTGCCTCCCAATTCACAAGGTGCAGGCACTAATTTGCTAGAAATGTACACCTGGGTTATTGGTTAACTATTGTACCTCTTTCCCAGCTTTTACACATTTTTCTATGAACAGGTCTTTGTTAAACAGCAGGTTTCTATGAAATCAAACCATCTAATAGTTACAATAATTACAAATGTTCTGTTTTTGACTTTGCCTTATTGATGAACTTTTAACATAATCCAGTGCTTAGTCAGCTGTGTCTTTCAAAACCATTTGTGAAGAAATGATATCACATTTTTTTGCGTTAGTGACAGCAGAGTCTTCTGCATGGAATGATTGATGTTATCAATAAAAGAGCACTTCCAAATTAACTAGTATTTATAAAATTGTTTACGTCAGGGACTAGACTGCAATGAAGTCATACTGTCATCACTGGAAAACACGAAAAACTGAAAATTAAACAAAGGTTATTGTCAAGTAAATAATAACTGAATAAAGTATGATTACATAAGTATATAGGTTACATAGGTTATACATAGCTTTTTGAAGACCGATGTCCATTATAGCTCGCTACAAGATTTAAGAAGACCCTGAAATGTTGTTAGTAACAAGGTGGGTGTCGAGGCACATCTTAAACATGTTCATATTGCTGCTCACCACAAGAAATATGCCACAACAGGGTGTACATTATAGGATTTTAATGCATGCCCTGGGGTGTAGTAAGGTACGAGGCTGAGGGCTGAGTATCCTTACACCCCTTGGAACTACATTAAACACGTATTATGCATACCCTGGAGGGGTTTATTACATTTATAAAATTACTCTAAGTAGGGTTTTTGGGGAGAGGAAAATGAGATGTGGCACCTGACTATGTGTTCAATGCAGGGACAGGTGATTTCTCTCTGTCAATGAAATTTCTAGATTTTTTCTAGCCATTTTATAAAAAAGGTTCATACTATAGCCCAAATTTTGAAGATATCTGTTTGCTCCATCAAATGTCTGAAAACTCTTTTTGACAGAAAAATGCCAGCCCAGATTAGCCAGGAATATTTCTAAAATGTACAGTCATAAGTTGATGCTCCAGAAACTCAGGACAACCACTTTCTGCCCAGAAAAGAAAGTGGTTGATTTTTTCTGGACCAACTTAATATGTGTAGCTGTTTTGAAAAGCTGGCTCTTAAAAACAACATGCAACATTGGCATTTCTGGGCCTTCCTTATCAGGTGTTAATATAATAACCAGCACAGACTCTCACACTTTGAGCATGTCTCACAAGTTTGGTGCCCTTTCTTTTTGTTTCTTTGAGTTATGCTAATAGTGCAAACCTTGTCCCTCTCACTCCAGCTGTCATTTCACTGCCACTCCTCCATCGAGTTGCAGTCCAGTTGAGGAGAGGCTGCCTCCTCCGGTCTCCATGGAAACCCCCTCTCAGTCCAACAAAAAGAAAAGGGCACGAATGGCCAGAACAAATTGGGGGAGAACAGAGTGCAAGGAGAGGAGAGAGCACTCGCCAGTCACTGAATAGAAGAAAGAAAAGGAGGGATAAAAAAGGAAAGTGAATCCATGCATCGCATCGTTGAAATCACAAAAAGAAAAGCTTGTGTAAGAAGGAGCGCGCTAAGTTCAAAAGAGGAAGCTGAGGCTACTGATGAGTTGCAGAAGAACGCAAAAGGTAAAATACTTTCACATGTCTGTTTTAGAAAAACGCGCGCTTTCACTGCTGGCACTCGCTACGGGCCGAATGAACGAGTTTGTTGGAAAAGTACTGAACTTCCAAAGTGTTAGTTTACCTGATGGCACATAATTATACAGTAGCCAGACTGGTGGGGTCAGTGGTGGAGCATTTTGGCGATACATTACTTGTTGCGGCGCAGTGATTGCAATGCTGTTGTCACATATCTCTAGTCTGTGCTTCTACTGTGTTTCTCTGAATGTTTCACGTTCTAAATGTTTCAGGTTTCTATTTTAAGCCTGCAGTGACAGCAGTGCTGCTTCAGTGCTGTGGCCCTGCAGACCTGAAACGTCAGCTGTATTTGAGCGGACAACTTGGTGCAGGAATTCAGGGAAACGGGCAACATGTGTGCATCTGGGCACTCAGCTCCTGCGTGTTGAGGGCCCGTTACTGTCCTGCATTGCAAGGATGTGCAGTACTGTAACGCCCCTGTTAAATATTACTAGTGTGCTAAAAATACATTCAGGGAATTAACTTTTCCAGCTACTTATACAATACCAAAGAAGCAGGATTTCATATTCTGTATGAATGTGGCCGGGAAAAAAATGGGCACCAGTTTTGGTGTGATTGAGTCCCGTAACATAGTTGAACGCCTGATGAACTTTAAGGGCATTTGCGACTCACTGGTGCGTTGTTAAAATTCCCTTGCCTCACCCACGAGGACATGTAGCCGGTGGCACATTCAGCATAAAAACGGAGAGCATTTCCCCTCACTCTCTTATCTCCATCAGAATAGCTGCTCTCCGTTATGCTGTCAACGGCGTCTGCGCCCAAAACGTGACACTCTGCACGCGCGGCACGGCGCCTGTCTGTGGTACTTCACGCAATTTAGAACAAGGCACCTGCTGCATTGCACGGTTCTCCTGGACCGTCCGCGTCACGGCTTTAAATTCAGGACGCTAGAATCAGTGATATGATTTCCACCCTGCAGCTCTATTCAGGGTTATTCTTCCTTGTTTCTAAACTGTACAGTAGGTTGCTGAACATACTGTCCCACCTGGGTCGCTTCTCATTATACTGTACCTTTCAGATACACTGTATTCCACATCGAAAAAGTGACGTCCTGCCACGTAATGGTTAAATTGGCAGGTGAAGTGTTTTGGAGGAGGTCTCCCGGTGGGGGATGCTACATTATAACATTCAGCGACGAAACCTGGTTACCGAGAAGCAGGAACTTTCAGTTTTAAGAGCAGGGGTAACACTTCTGATAGAAATGGGTAAGCCAGGAATTTTTCAGCTACAGCCAAGACAGAGCCAAGCCAGGGGTCTAGCTCTGGTTTGATTCTATAAGCCAACACGTGAGCTGAGCACTGGCTAGGACAGGCTGTTCTCTAAATAGGAGTTGAATGTTTCTGACACTACACCAATTGTTCAGGCTGACAAAAATGCTTACTTTGAGCTTAACTGGCTCACCTTGACCTTAGCTGCAGTTGCTTACAGAGGTCAAGCCAAGGCAGGAACTAAGCTCAAGCCATGCTTGAGCCTGGTCTGGCATGCCCACCTTTGCCTTCTGAGTTATGGTTTCTGCCTAAATTGACCTAGAAACAGGAACTCTTAATTTTTAAGAGGAGGTGGCAACAGTTCTGACTGAGTTGTGGGTTCTTCTGTCCATTTTCATATGGCGCTGGGCATTCAGATATCAAACTGATGATCAGTTCAAAGCATAGTGCGAGCTTGTTGGGCAGTGCCAACTCTTTACTGTTACAAATACATTTTTATGTGAAAAGGGTCTCTCTGTGATAACAGTTCTAAAATTCTATGCTCAGTTGGCATAGTTCATTTTATTTTCCACACTGGTTTTGAGATTAGGAATACCATGGCCCAGTATGAATTGAGGGTTCCCAAGCCATCAGCTCGCCGGGGTACCCTAACTGTAAGACCAGTCTCTCAAGATACCCTTGAGGATTTAAAGAAGAAATTCTTGTAATACATAAGTATTTTTTCCTCATAGGGAATCAATGACATCAAAAACTCATTTATTTCAAGAGTTTTACCAGGAAAAACATTCCCAACTCAACAGTTAGTTTCTAGATTTGTCTGGGGGAGGGGATGAGGAGGGTGCAGTAATACATTACAACAGTCATATTACAATTATAATGACAATAATAAAAGTACATGTAGAAAATTAAGAGGAAGCACAGTTTTCAAGTACTGCAAAACATAGCATATCAAAAGCTTCAGTTCAGTTATGTGCTACTGGCAACTAAATGAGGGAGGGAAGGGAGGAAGATAGAAATTGTCAGCAGATAAGGACTGCTAGGCCCATCCAGTCTGCCTGTAGGCCCAATACATTGTATGTGGCCATTGACCCTACGTGATCAATGGCTTTTCATTACTCCCTCCCCTCTCAAGCTTCACTTGTGCCTGTCCCAGGCATGCTTAAACCCCTCCACTGTGCTTTCCCCTACTACCTCCTGTGGCAGACTATTCCAAGTGTTGACTGCCCTTTCTGTGTAGAAAAACTTCCTCACATTACCTCTTAATCTTCCCCCTTCCAATTTCATATTGTGCCCCCTTGTTCTAGTACTTTTTCTACATTGGAAAAGGTCCCCCACCTGCACCTTGTTTATGCCCTTGAGGTACTTAAAAGTTGCAATCATGTCCCCCCACTGTCTCCTCTCCTCCAGTGAGTACATATTGAGGTCCCTTAGTCTTTCCTCATATGTTCTGTAGTGCAAGCCCTGCAGCATCTATGTTGCCCTTCTCTGGATATTCTGCATTTTATCTATGTCCTTGCACAGGTGTGGCCTCCAGAACTGCATGCAGTACACCAGGTGAGGCCTTACCAATGTTTTATACAATGGCATCACCACCTCCCACCTCCTGCTAGTGATACACCTGCCTTTGCACTCCAGCATGCCATTGGCTCTCCCTGCCACTTTTGTGCACTGTTTTGATACCTTAAGGTCATCAGAGATGATAACCCCTAGGTCCCTTTCCTCTTTGGTGACAGCTCCCCCCCACCAACCTGTAGCTCTCCCCAGGGTTCCCTCTACCCAGGTGCATTATTTTACACTTCTTTGCATTGAACCTCAGTTGCCACATCTCCGATTATCTTTCAAGCTTCTCCAGGTCCCTCTTCATTTTCTGCTTCTCTTCTGGAGAATCCACCCTGTGGCAGATCTTGACATCATCTGCAAATAGGCAGACCTTTCCTTCCAGTGAGTACAACAGTGACAAGTCCAGAGGTGATAGGGGATCAAAAATTGGGACCGTAGAGGGAGGAAGTAATATTGGGGGAGAAGCAGTGAGACTACCTAGGATCAGTGGCAATTGCAGGAGTGAGTAGTGAATTCATGGAGGATGGATTTTAGTGATAGGGAAGAGGACGCACTGTCAACAGTAACAGAGAGGGAACTTCAGAATTTGGAGAAGCGGAAAGAGAAGGCAGCTTGACCAGCAGAGGATCTTACGGGGGTGGGTGGGTGGGTGAGAGTGCAGATGTCAGAGTTGTGAAGGGAGTAGGAGGTGGAAGGAGGAGAGGAGGATGGAAAGGTGGGTGAGAAAGCCAAGACAGAATGTGGAGACGAAGGTGGCACAATGAGCAAGGCACCTGGCATCAAGGGAGGGCAAGGAGAGGGAGAAATTTAGGGAACAGTGGTGGAATGTGGGGAGGCAGTCCATGGCAAAGTGGTGGAAGGAGTGAAAGAGGGGATCCAGTCTGGCAAGGCTAGGTGGACATGGGAGCAGTGCTATATACAATGTTGCCATAATCGAAGATAGAATCATCTTTGTGATGATCTCTGTATGGGCAGGAAGCAGGATACTTGCTTTGTTTCTGTAATACTATGTATATAATATCATGGCTCTGACATCAGGAAGCCATAATACTATAATTCTGTCAACAGATCAATGGTAGTATGAGATGGGATGTTTGGAGACTTCCATATATTACAAAAAAATAACAGGTAGGAAACCAGCAGTAACTAGGTTTGCCAATTTGTCTCAGTATTCTGGTGACATCATATATCCCCAAGCTTTGCTCTCGTGGTTTGTGATGTCACCAGAATCTCTTGATGGAATTACAGTTTTCTTATTGATTATATCCTGTTTATGAATCCTTGTGTCTCAGTTGCAGCAAAGTTTATGAACGGGAAGGGAATTGATTCCACTGTGTTATGAGTTTTCCCTTTCTCCATGATAAGATGTTGAGTCCCACATTTTGAACATTTTCCCCACAAACATTTCCCACCTGTGTGGTAGAAAGTTTGAGAGGTACAATTTTTCTGTAAATTGCATTATTTCATATGGAAGGTGGCTTGGTCTGCTTTGTTTTTCTGTACAATATTGCAATACAGGTCTATAGCAACAATTTCCCTGTAGAATGTTCTTCATAAAGAACACCAAATCTCTTGGAGGTTTTGAAAAACAATATTTAGGCAAATTCAGGTTATGTACAGTAGTTCACATTATCTGAAGTTTTCCACCCCATGATTTACTGCTGAGTGCATTTCCATGAAAACAGTTCTTTCTGGCCTTAAGAATTCATCTGCACCTGTTATTTATTTCCCCTTTGAGGTCATAATCCCCTGCTTGTAACAAAACAATAATTTCCCTGACAGCAAATTGTAATGTAACAACAGAGGACTATGATTTCAAGGGGGGAATAAGCTGCCTGGACAGATGAACTCTAAGGGATAAAAATCCTATGTTCGTGCAAATTTCCTCAGTAATTAGTAATGGTGAGGAAAATTCTGTTAAGCTTCTAAGACATGACCAGGGGATAGATTAAAAGTCTATTAATGAAACCCCAGAGGTTTGTGTGCTGTCTATGTATCTATGTATGATGCACAGCCAAGTGCCATATTGCCCCGGGGGGGGGGGGGGTAATAATGACTTTTAATCAAACTCATGGAGTGTCTTATTGCTATTATAAACATTATTCCAAAAGAAAAATGTTTTAAGTGTACCTTTTAAATGTTTTCCTCATTGAGAAGGAGATTTGCAATGACATAGTTCATCCATCAGCTGTTTAAGAATGCTGGTTCATAATTAGAATGAGTCATTCTAGTCACTCAGCTGTGCTAGAGGATGGAATGCTGACAGGAAGAATTCATGGGCCATGGTAATCTGTCTCTAAAAAAATAATTCCAGTTTCTGATTGGCTAAGCCCCTTACTTTGGTGTAAATGTATGTGCCAACAGATACTGGGTTAAAACAAGTTCAGTGCCAACATGACTCTTCACATACACAATGTTCGGCTGGCAGAATTTAAAAAAATCAATGACAGACATTTTATTTCTCACTCAGAGAGCAAAAGTCTCTCTGCACCCCCATGCTTGGTTCAGAAAACTGGTTCAGCTGCTCAGAGTAAGAAATCATAACATTTTAAACAAAAAAGCAATACAAAAACTGAAAATAAACACAATATTATTGCTTACTCTCTCACCTTTAACACTCAGCTATTGGATCCAAGCATGGGTTCACTCCCACGTCAGCCAGCCACATTAGCTAATGACTGAAAACCACACAGAAAAGCGTTGCAAGTGAAACTGCCAACACAGATCCCCATTCACTGACCACATAGCCCAGAGTCCTGTACTGTTATCAATTGGTGCTACCACATCAGTACTTCTAACCAGTGGGTGGATGAGCAGGTGGGGTGTATGTAAAGATGCCAGTATAGAAAAGTGAGCCAAAAGAAAAAAGGCTATCAAACACAGCAGTGCTCTCTGCTGGCAAGTATACCAGTAGTGGGAGTACTTTGCAAGAGAACTGACTTTTAATTGATTTTTATTCTTTTTTTTCTCCAAAATATTTTAATAAAAACATCACCCATAACCCATTTACTGAGTGGAATAATACCCTTCAGGGTGGGTAGTATGGGCTATACCTGCCCTTCAGGGCAGTAAAACCCTGCACCTGTGGGCTCAGGCCTCATTTTGCACCTGAATGGGGGTTAGGCCAATACCATCCATCCTGTTGGATACTATTGCTTATGTACATGACAGTGTAACAGAACTTAATGAAGGGTCATGGCATGCAGACAGCCAATCAGATCACAAGATTTCTGAACCCTGTTTATAATAGGAAAGATGTGAAATTTAAGTCAGATTGTATCTAAATATTTTTTTTCAAAGTTTTCTTTGAGGAGACAGTGGCCTTGTTCAGACTAGGGTATTTAAATGGTTTAAGCAACTTAAACTGTTTTAAAGTGCCCTAGCATGGTTTGTGTTCGTACTTAACATACATTGTAATCCATTTTTTAAAACCGTGTTTAAACCCTGATAAGATCTAGGCTTAAACGCGGTTTTAAAAATGTTTCAGAAGTTAACTCATATTTAGCTACAGTGCGGACGCTCAAGCACGGTTCCCCATCATGAAACTGGATGTCCCCACATCTGAATCGGTTGCCAGGTAATTCGGTGCAGAGGCAGTAGTGCAGATGCTGTAAACCATTTTTATGTTGCTTGCACGCATGTGCAAGAAACATAGTGCCATCATCTGAGTTTTTGGAGGTGTGGCAGCCCTCTTCCAATTCAGTCAGTGTGTTTGCAGGCGTGGCCGCAGTTTTCCAATGGCTGCTGGAGCTGTCTATGACAGCTCCAAAAATGCAGTGGCATACAGTTGAAAGGGGGAGCTACGCTTCAGTGAGCAGCAATAAGATATGCCTGCTCATGCGCGCTCCCCCCACACACACACACACACCCACACACATGCACGCATCTGTAAGTATCCTTCTCAAACCAATACTCTCTCACTGCCATTGCTGTAGAACGCTTTTCAAATTCTCCCTAAAGGTGCTGGTTTGTTAAAGTTAGAGCAGTAAAATTAAAACACACAACCATATAAAACAGCATCCCTGCAACACTGGGTTTAGCATGATACGTACATTTAAACTATGTCAACACAAATCAATCATTTCTTTTGTCTGATGCTTCTCCTGGATCTCGTCTGATATTTGATGGGATTTTTTTTCAGCCTATTCTCCACAATTCAGCAAAAATACAATATGGCAGAGGATTCTGACATTATAAATTATGAGGCGGGGGAGGAGCGGAGAACCCCGCTTGAACAGAATAAATGTCAACTGAAACAGATCTTCCAGGCTTCCAATGTTCACAGATCCACGCCTAGCCTTATAATAAAAAGGATAGCAAATATAAAATTCTCTGGAGTGAAATCGATTGAAATGCAACCTAAACAAGTGCCGGACTTTAGGAAGCGGCATTCATAAAAGATATTATATACACATATTCTCACCCTGTCACACTGAGCGTTGTCAAATAAATGCAGCGCTCATAAATTATAATGCCGGCCCAGTAACACATAAATTCATGCCTAAAGAAAAACATTGTGCATGTTTATTTTTTTTATTTAAGTTCCGATCTGTGCATACGTATATGAGATGCACAAAGGGTTAATATAGCATCATTGGCATAAACTGTGCGATTTGTGAGGCACATTAAGCACTTGTTTCATTTGTACAGCACCTGCCAAATGCCACATTGGGTTTTTACCCCGAGTCCCGTCTGTACCGTTTGCCGGTTCTCTCTGCACAACCGCGTCTGCATCATCACTGCCACCTTAAACACATTCCCCTAGCAACTGCTGTTGCTGCTAAACCGGGAGAGCTGCTCCAAATCATAGGGTTTGCAAGTTATAGCACCATCGCGGTTTACAGACCCCCTCCCCTCAACTTTCTTTAACTGCACCCCAGCCAACAGGCACCGGCATAAATATATGTACAGCCCAAAGCCCAGGACCCTTACCAACCATCCTGCCTAGAAAGCCAGCCGTAGGATACATATCCAGGCCGGCTGCCAGGAAGAATGCCCGAATGCTTAGCATGCCAGCCTGTTAGAAGGGTATATTTGCATCTACTTTTCAAATAATTAAAAAAAAAAATTCTGATTCCCAACGGATCCCACTATCATAATCTTTGGGACCACTTACTTTAGTAAGGGGATGTTAGTCGTACTGAACCTGCAGCAGCCTGCATTGAGTGATAGTGCCCCCGCTACCTGAAAGCCACCAACTGCCCTCAGCACAGCTAACAACAGCAGCTGCACCAGCACCACCTCCACCCCTACAATCCAGCCCTACAATTAAAGCTCTAACACACTCATCTCATGGTGCTGTAACTTGCAAACCCTTTGTGCATCCCATATACATATGCACAGATCGGAACTTAAATAAAAAAAATAAACGTGCACAATGTTTTTCTTTAGGCATGAATTTATGTGTTACTGGGCTGGCATTATAATTAATGAGTGCTGCGTTTATTTGACAACGCTCAGTGTGACGGGGTGAGAATATGTGTATATAATATGTTTTATGAATGCGGCTTCCTAAAGTCCAGCACTTGTTTGGGTTGCATTCACAATGCTTTCAGTTCAGAGAATTTTATATTTGCTATCCTTTTTATTATAAGGCTAGGCATGGATCTGTGGACATTGGAAGCCCGGAAGATCTGTTTCAGTTGACATTTATTCTGTTCAAGCGGGGTTCTCCTCTCCTCCCCCGCTTCATAATTTATAATGTCAGAATTCTCTGCCATATTGTATTTTTGCTGAATTGTGGAGAATAGGCTGAAAAAGAAAATCCTATCAAATACCAGACGGGAGCCAGGAGAAGCATCAGACAAAAGAAATGATTGATTTGTGTTGACATGTACCTATCATGCTAAACCCAGTGTTGCAGGGATGCTGTTTTATATGGTTGTGTGTTTTAATTTTACTGCTCTAACTTTAACAAACCAGCACCTTTAGGGAGAATTTAAAAAGCATTCTACAGCAATGACAGTGAGAGAAGTATTTTTATAGTTTTTTTTTTTTATTTAGTTGTTTAACCAGGTATAGCACACTAAGCTGAAAGCTTTTTTACAGGAGTGACCTGGGAGCACAAAGAGGTTAAGTGATTTGCTCAGGGCCACACAGTTTGCAAGTGGAAGCTGTGGGATTCAAAGCCAGGTCTGGTCTGCTGGATGTCACCAGATTTGCAGTTCAGAGCCTTAGACCACTGCACTATGCTGCCTCTGTATGTTAATATGTTCTCTAGATGTTAATATTCTTTCCCGGGGGTATCATGTATGTGCTGCCAGCTTTTTTTATTATATGAGAAACTGTTTTTACAAGGATTTGGTATTCAGTATATATGATTTTAAGCCATCATTAGCCATGGTTGTTGTTCGTGACAGCTGTACATGATGGTAAGAACAGGAGGCGCATATATAAACAGGTTATGAAAGATAAACCTGTCTGTTATGGAAATAGAGGTACCAAAGATTGTTCTTCTGAGGCCCATATCAACTGTTATTAACAAAGATACTATAATTTGCATAAAAGAAAATGTTTACGCAACCTGAACCAGTACTGTTCCCTTTTCTCTAGTTCATAATACACCTAAGTTTGAGTCATAATATGACATGTTTGGATTTGGGCTGGAACCATGCAGTGTGTTGTATTTAAAATTCAGTTTCTTTGTTCTGTGTGTGGATTTATTTTTAGATTTCTGTCTAATGTAGATATAGTTAGCAGTGTGACTCTGGTTTGCCTATCATTAGAGTTTCACGCCTGCTGGTGAGCGTTCTTGGTTGAGTAGAAGCTAATAAGTACATTTCTCAAAACCCAACAGCTAAAATATGTGTCATGGTATCTTTTTTCCCCCACAGCTCCCAACATGGGGTTTTTGGGACCCCTTCTCATGAATGCTGTCACTGTCATGGCTTTAATCGGGCCCGAAGGGTGATTTCACAGTCACTGTGCGAAATCACCTTTCACCACTGATTAATGAAATGACACTGCCAGCATTCATAAGGTGGCCTCTCAAAAAGCCTATGTTGAAAATTCAGTGGAAAATTTCCTAAAATGACTGTTTCGGCGTCGTTCGCATGATTCCTACATACGTTAAATAAGTCCTGAATTTTCATATTTTCACTCCAGATTTTCAACATTGTCATTTTACCACACCTCCTTATGAGCAGTATAGATGTCATTTTCACATCTTGCCCAAAACATGTTTCCGCCCATGTAGCGCACAATGGCGCAGTCGGTGTGCGAAGCCACTGTATGGGACACATTAAGAAAATCACAGTGACACTGCTCATGAGCAGAGGTCTTAAAATGGCTATGTTGAAAATTTGGTCACAAACTTCCTAAAAATTACTGTTTTATGAGCGTGCGTTGTGCAGTTCCTATGCACGCTCGTAAGTTAGCAAATTTTCAATATTTGCACTCCACTGACTTCCAAATACCTACACAGCACATACAAGCAAGCAACATTCGGCATTGACAAATGCTTGTTAATAATGGTTTACAACATGCTGGCAGCAGTGCAGATGCTAGAACATGGATGTGACAGCACGGTAATTAATTCATTTTAAAAAACAGTTTCCCTTACCGTGCTGTAGTGTGAACATAGCCAGTAGCTCTTTAAAATGAATTTGCACCTTTTGGTTTGTCCTTTCTTCCCTGAATCCTTGGCCACCTAATTCAGAATTTCTAGGAGTATTTGATGGTTTTATGGAAATCAAACACTTGTAAATGTTAGTATTTACTGTAGTGATTCACCTGACACACCACACCATTGTCTGGGCAGATCTGCCGGGCTCCTGTTTCATGTGCTGATGTCTATGTCTCACCAGTGCTCATGTGCTTAAACACATAGTGACCCATGGAATGAGCAGAAAGGGCTGCAAGTAATAAAACAAAGAAAACCAAAAATGAAATTGTATACCAAATTGTATGCAGTGCTGGAATTACAGGGGAGCTTGCCAGGACTCGGCCCCTTAGCTTTGAAGTGAGTCCCAGTAGCTCATGCCATTGACTTATAATGGGAAGGGGGACTTAGTTTAAAGATATCACCCTTAGAGGCCCACAGCTCCCAAAGCTCATAAAGTGTAAACCTAGCACTGATTGTATGTGTCACCATTTTTAAACTGTCTCAGGAGATTTGTAAATAAAAGCAGACTAAACATCCAATCCTGCACAGTTTTCTCTCAGGGAAGTGCACTTAAATGTGTTTTTGCTGAAGACAGCTGCCAATATGACTTGGAAGCACTACTGAGTCAGTACGAGAAGTGGTGAGGCACAGACATCAGCACATTTGTCGGAAAGATCTGCAGCATCACAGATCTGCCCAGGAAATGGCACAGTGCATCGGGTGAATTGTGGTAGTAAATATTAAAATTTAAAAGTGTTAGATTTATACGGTTTACATGGTTTGGATTGGTAGAAGAATGCCTTAAGACCCATCAAGTCTACCCTCCACACTATGTGGGATATTCAGTTATTTTCCTAGTTTTGTAAATATATATCTAGATTCCTTTTAAACTGATCCATTGTATCCAAGCTAACCATAGATTGTGGCAGTTTATTCCATTGTCTGGTTACTCCGTTTGTGAAGAAATATTTCCTCTTGTTCTTTACTGCTCTAGGTACAAACAATTGACATGAGTTGCACCTTAGGATAATAGGTTTGGAAGCATTTCTTATCCCACATTCTTGCATAAGGTATTTATCTTTCATAGGGTTATAAAGAAGCAACAACTCACCTCTAGTTCTCCTTACATTAGGAGAGTAGAGATTTAGCTCTCTACAGCTTGTTGTATAATCAAGATTTCTCAATCTTGGAATTAGCTTAGTTGCTCTCCTTTGAACACCTTCCAGTAGTTTAGTATCTTTTGTCATGTAGGGTGTCCAGAATGCAGCTCCATAATCCAAATGTGGTCTTATGTAGGAGTTATATAATGCTAGAACACATGGTTCTTGCCTACTTATAAAGGATTTTTTTATGGAATTTAAAATAAAATTAGCTCGAGTAGCAATCTGTCTACAGTGACTCCCAGGAAGTAGTTGATTGTTTACTAGGATCCCTAGATCTTTTTCTGACTGAACTTCCTTTAATAGTTTGTCATTCAGATAGTACTCAGCATATGGATTTTGCTGACCTAGATGCCAACAGAAAATGTCAAACACCTCTGGAAATGCAGACTCAAGCAGCCAAGGTCTTAGAGAAGAAAGGGAGAGCCAAAAGGTACACATTCCCTGTAAGCAATAAGGCACACTAGGATATTCATTACTATGGGATGATGGCACGCCACAAGATGTGAGAGGAAAAAGTGAAGTCAAATAGCGTGCGCAGCCATAAAGTGCTGATATCCTAGAACTGCAGATATCCTGGAAGGTATTAGTCCACTTAAAAATGATTCCCTTGATATAAAAATTTTAAATGAAGTAATGAGGTTCTGTGTTAAGATGATTTTCCAGGTTTTTGCACATAAATTACTGTTGGCATTGGCAGGACTCAATGCACATACGATCCCCCACCCCAAATAAATTTCTTAGTAGTCCATTCTTTATTACTGATGACAGTCTCTTTGCCTCTTAGACTTTATCTGTTCCTGCTGCTTTTCCTGCACTTAAGTCATACTATTCTGCTCTTGATATCAAAATTTTGTCCATGACCACCCGTTGTAATGTTCGAAGAGAAGATTATGACTACAAGGCAGGCATAAACATGTACACAATGAAGTTTAAAGAAAAATAGAAAAAAGATCTCAGAAATACTTCATTCTGAATGACTTTCAGCATTCTGACAGCCTTACTGTAATCTCTGTTACATTGTCATGTACAGCCTGATCACCATGATGCATGAATTCTTCCTGACAGTGATCCATTCTCTAGCATTGCTGAATGACTGGAATGATGCATTCTGATTCAGAACCAGCATCCTTATAGATCTGATGGATTAACTATTTTGTATATTAATAAACCTCCTGGAGCCACTTATTGCTGGATAAGAGGGGCTTCATGCACAGTTGTCTTGAGCGAGAACAGCGAAGCAAAGCGAAGCTGTTCTGGCTGGAACTGAATGTAAATGAAACCACTGTTATCCAGCAATGAGTGGCGACGAGATATATAAAGGTATTATAGATCTTTAAACTATTACAAACTTAGAACATGTATTGACTGTGTTTGTTGGTTGGTGGAAGCAAAGGTTGTGGTGTTTTTGCTTCAGCAACTATTACACAACTGATGGTCAGTTACTGTGTTGGGGGAAGGCTAAAAAAATGTTGTATGCAAATTACATTTACTGTGGCTGACATACTAAAGAAAAAAATCCTGCTCCTATGGGGTTCTCAAAACTATTCCTTACCGTTGAATTTATCTTAATGTACTATGTCAGATGATACCATTGTAGATTTATTGGTGGTTGGCTTACAGTGTTTACAGCTGTGTCAGTTTACTTTTAAGAAAAGTGTTTTGGAACTTTTCAACGTCAGAAGATAGGTTTCTTGTTAAGATTTACTACAGTGTGTGGGAAACACTCCTCACCTTTTAAGAGGGAGGACATGGGGGAAGGGGGGATAAAGAGTGGGCCAAATTAAAAAAGGGCATAGTAAAGGCCATGAACCTTTGTGTCAGGCAGATAAGCAAAAGTAAAATAAGGAGGAGACCACTGTGGTTCTCAAAAGAGGAGGCAGAAAAGGTAAAGGCTACAAAGTTAGCATTCAGAAGATATAAGGAGAACCAGAGAAAGGAGGATAGGGAAGTGTTTCTGGGAAAACAGAGGGAGGCAGGGAGAGCAGTAAGGAGTGCAAAGGCACAAACTGAGGAAAGAATAGCTCGGGGAGTTTCAAAATGGGACAAGACATTTTTTAGGTATGTTAGTGAGAAAATGAAGCCAAAGGGAGGGATAGTAAGGTTATAGAGAGAGGGGGTGACTATACGAAGGGGGATAAAGAAAGGAAATCATCTTGAACAAATACTTCTGCTCAGTATTCACAGTAAAAGGGGAAGGGGAGGGACTATGAAAAGGAGCCAGGAGCTTTGAGGGGAGGGAATTGGATACTAGTCTGTTTTCTGAGGAGAAAATCAGGAAATCACTTGCTAACCTGAAGGTGGATAATGCTATGGGGCCAGACGGGGTACATCCAAGGGTGCTGAGGCAGCTCAGGGAGGTACTGGCTGCACCTCTGACAGATCTATTTAACAGATCACTGGATGCTGGCATGGTCCCAGGGGATTAGAGAATGGCAATGGTAGTCCCTCTTCACAAAACATAGAAACATAGAATTTGATGGCAGATAAGGGCCGCTTGGCCCACCTAGTCTGCCCATTATTTCCTACCTGTTTCATATACCACAGATCCTAAATGATCTGTGGTTTTTCCTCTCTTTCCTATCGCTAGAGTTCCTTTATGTCTGTCCCATGGGATTTTGAATTCCCCTATCATTTTGGCCCCTACAACCTCTGCCAGGAGGCTGTTCCATGGATCCACCATCCTTTCCGTGAAAAAATATTTTCTCACATTACCCCTAAGTCTACCCCCCTCTATCTTCATGTCATGGCCTCTTGTTCTTGGACATCTTTTCTTGAAAGATGCTACCCTCTTGTGCCTTATTTTCATCCTTGAGGTATTTGAAAGTCTCTGTCATATTCCCTCTCCTCTTCTCTCCTCCAGGGAATCCATATAGAGAACCTCCAGTCTCCCCTCATATGACTTTTGGTGCAGCATTTTTGTTGCCCTTCTCTGAACTGCTTCTACTGTGTCTATGTCCTTCCAGAGATGTGACCTCCAGAACTGGACACAGCACTCTAGATGAGGTCTCACCAATGTTCTATACAGTGGCATCTCCATCTTCTTCCTTCTGCTTGAGATACCGCTCCCTATGCACCCCAGCATTCCACTGGCTCTCCTCACAGCCTTCTCATATTGTTTGGTAACTTTTAGATCATCAGATATGATTACTTCCAGGTCCCTTTCCTGTTTGGTGGTCATCAGTACCTCCCCCCCATCATGTACTCCTCCCCTGCATTTCTGTACCGCAAGTGCATGATCTTGTACTTCTTTGCATTGAATCTTAGCTGCCACACCCTTGACCATTCCTCAAGCTTGCTTACTGTATGTCTCTTCTCATTTTCTCTACCCCTCCTGAAGTGTCAACCCTGTTGCAGATGGGAGGAAGTACAGCTCACTGGTTTAAGGCTCTGAGCTACAAATCTGGAGTTCTGGGTTTGAATCCTACAGCCCCCACTTGCATATACTGTGTGACCCTGAGCAAGTCACTTAACTTCCTCCTGCTCACAGGTTGCACCTGTAAAAAAACTTTCAGCATAGTGTGTCTCACCTGGTTAAACAATTGAAAAAAAAAAATCTTTGTGTCATCTGCAATGAGACACACCTTCCTTTCCAGCCCCTCTGCAATGTTTCTTATGAAGACATTAAAGAGGACTGGTTCAAGCACTGATCCATCCAGGACCCCGCTGGTCACCTCCCTCTCTTTGGATTGAACTCCATTCACCACCACCCTCTGTCCTATCACTCAGTCAATTGTTGACACAGTTTACCACCCTGGGACCCACTCCCAGGCTGCCCAGCTTGTTTACTATTCTCTTAAGTGGGAAGCTGTCAAAGGTCTTGCTGAAATCCAGGTAGGCCACATCCACTGCCCTTCCTTGATCCACCTCCCAAGTCATTCAGTCAAAGAAATCTATCAGATTTGTTTGACAGGATCTTCCTGCTGTGAATCCATGCTGCCTCTGATCCTGTACTCCACTGGATTTGAGATAAATCACAAGCCTTTCTTTTAGCAGTGATTCCATTAGTTTCCCCACCATCAAGGTTAGGCTGACTGGCCTATAATTGCCATCCTCCTCCCTGTTGCCATTTTTGTGGAGAGGGACTACATTTGCCCTCCTCCTGTCCTTTGGTACCACAGCTGTTTCCAGCGAACTGTTGAACAGGACTATCACTGGTACTGCCAGCACCTCCCTGAGTTCTCTTAGTACTCGGGGATGTATCCCAACTGGCCCCATTGCCAAGTCCACTTTCAGATTAGCGAGTTCCTTTAAGACTCTCTCCTACTTAAATGGACTGGTGTCCACCTCCCTCCCAGTGGTGCTTCTGTCACTTAACTTTGGTCCCTCCCCTTCCCCTTCTTCTGTGAATACTGAACAAAAATACTTGTTCAGAATTTCTGCTTTTTCTTGGTCCCCCTCTACACACTTCCCTCCTTCCCTTTTTAGTCTCACAATCCCACTCTTAGTCTTTTTTCTTTCACTAACGTACCTGAAAAAGTTCTTGTCCCCTTTGTTATTGCCTGGGTTATTTTTTCTTCTATTTGTACCTTTGTGCTTTTGACTGCTTTCCCTACCTCCCTCCCTCTGCTTTTTGAGATACAGTTCCCTGTCTTCATCCCTCTGTGTTTCCTTGTACCTACTGAATGCCACCCTTTTCACCCTTACCTTCTCGGCCACTTCCTTTGAGAACCATGGTGTTTTTTTCTTTCTTTGTTTTTCTTACTTGCCTAATGCAATGGCTTGTTGCCTCCACTATGGCTCCCTTAAGATTCTCCCATTGTTCTTCCACCCCCCCTTTTCTCCTTCTCTGCCAGTGATTTCCTAAGACATTCCCCCGTCTTTGCAAAGTACACCTACCTGAAATCAGGGACCTTTACTTTCATGTGGTTTGACTCTTCTGCTGTTCTCACAATGAACCACACTGTACTATGATTATTTGATCCCAGATGGCTCCCCACTTTTACGTCTGTAATTCTGTCCCCATTGGTGAGTACCAGGTCCAAAGTCCCTTCCTCTTGTGTGGGCTCCATCACCAGCTGTCTTAGGCACGCCCCCTGCAGGGCTTCCAGGATGTCTCTGTTCCTGGCTGAGGCTATAGCCTAGTTGCTTCAATCCACATCTGGCAGGTTGAAGTCTCCTACTACCAGCACTTCCCCTTGAGCTGTCATTCTGTGGATGGCTTCAGCAAGTACCCTGTCCAGCTCTTCCCCTTGTGTGGGAGATCACACTAGTGTGACTGGCAGTGCTATTTCCTATTTCCAGCATGATCCACGGTGCCTCTGCCTCTCCCTGCATTCCCTGTACCTTGGTTGCCTTAATTCCTTCCCTGACATAGATAGCCACTCCTCCCTTTTTACCCACCCTGTCCCTCCTGAATAGAGTGTAACCTGGTATTGTTATACCCCAGTCATGGTTCCCTGTGAACCAGGTTTTGGTAACAGCAACCTTGTCCAGGTACACCTCAGCCATCAGGACCACTAGGTCCGGTATTTTGTTTCCCAGACTGCAGGCATTTGTGTACATGGCCTCCCAATTTTTACTGTCTCCTCTCATAATAACTCCCTTCCTATCCCCACATCTTTCCTCCATAACCCTCTTGTCTTTACTCCCATTCTGCCTTTTCTCTGCATTTTTACCTATTTTGGTTTTAGTTATCTTTGGTGACTTCTCAACCTTAGGGTCCTCTCTGCCATCTGTATCATTTTGTGTGGGGAAGGGGGGCTGTTTGCTTCACCCAGCTTATTTTCGCCACCCTCCTTGGCTAGTTTAAATGCTTGCTGATGAAAAATTTTTTTTATATATAGGTTATTATGTTTTTTTTTTTTTGTAGGTACAGTAGCTTCCAGACCTGAGGCCCCGACACATGGCCGTACATGCAAGTGGAGGCACACATGCACACTGTGGAGCCAGCTCAGCCCCTTCCATCCTCCTGTCCTTGCCATCCCCTCTGCCTCCACTATCCCACTGGACCTCCACCCAGTGGGAGCAGAACTACAGGAGGGTGACAACCCACCCCCACCACCCCCAGGAGAGGAGAGCAGCCTGCCGGCTCCACTCAATCCTGCTTCTCCCTCCTCCCCCTCTCTCACACCGGCACCTCAACAACCTGAGGTTGTTCCCGAATCTGGATGGCCAGCATAGTCCGGGATAAGGCATCCAGCACCTAAGCCCTCAGTGCCACAGGGCAGGCATCTAATGAAACATTTAAACCTCTCACTGAGGATCCTGGTTCCCCCTTGGATAGATGCAGGCCATCACCCCTGTACAGGCCTGCATTCCTCCAGGTGGAACTCTAGTCCTCAGTGAAGCCAAATCCCTCTGCTGTGCACCAGTCCCGTACCACCACACTACTCCCATCATGTCTGTAAGTGTCATTCCTTCTTTAGGGCATTTTTTTCTTCCTCTCTCTCTCTCTCTCTCTCTCACCTCCCTTCAGTAGAGAAACACCCTTGCTTAGTTGCCTTTGTGCCCTGTAGCTGTTTCTATGTGTTCTGGTGAACCTTCCCTTCCTGCCTTCACAGGAAGTACCTATCTGTTACCAGTCACCCCCTAGAGCCTATAAAAGTGGAGCTAGCCCCAGGTGGGTGGGTGAAGGGATGGGAAGGAAGTATCATCTGTGTGTGTGTGTGTGTGTGTGTGTGTGTGTGTGTGTGTGTGTTATGTCCCTTTGCTGCTGCTAGCAAAACACCCGTAGTAATTAATTTTTAGAAGGCACTAAGCCTCTCTCAGCTCCACCCCCTCCAATTAAACACCCGATTCACAGGGCTTCCTGAATCTACTTTCCCCAAGATTAAGTTCCTGACCTAGTTTCCCTCATACCATCTGTTAAAATTTAAAACCTAAGTTTCAAGGTAACCCAGTCACTGCCTACCAAGTTTCAAAGTGCCCTAACCACTACTTACAGATATTTTCTCCCCACTACCCTGCTACTTTCAAAAGGAAGAGAAGTATAAATAAATATTCATATACCTTTAAGGTAAAGCTAGGTGCAGTCACTCCCCTTTTTCAGCAACCCTGGTCTTCCACCTCAGAACCCCAACTAACTTGACCTTTTGAATCTTCCTTCTGTTAGAAGGCACTAAGCCTCTCTCAGCTCCACCCCCCCCAATTAAACACCTAATTCACAGGGTTTCCTGAATCTACTCACCCCAAGGTTAAGTTCTTGACCTAGTTTCCCCCACACCACCTGTTACAATTTAAAACCCAAGTTTCAAGGTAACCCAGTCACTGCCTACAAAGTTTCAAAGTACCCCAACCACTGCTTACAGATCTTTTCTCCCCACTTACCCTGCTATTTTCAAAAGGAAGAGAAGTATAAATAAATATTAATATACTTTTAAAGCAAAGCTACAGTAGTTGCTGTCACTCCACTCTTTCAGCAACTTTGTTTTTCCAAGTGGTAGCAGGGTTGAAGTGGACTATATAGACCTGTTACCCTGACATTGGTGGTGGGTAAATTAATGGACTCACTACTGAAGGAAAGGATTATGGATTATCTTGTAGCCAGTGGATTACAGGATCCCAAGGCAGTATGGTTTCATGGGGGAAGGTCATGCCAAACAAATGTGATAGACTTGTTCTACTGGGTGACCAAAGTATTGGATCAGTGAGGAGCTGTGGACGTGGTTTACCTGGTTTTCAGCAAGGCGTTCAACACCATTTCACATAGGAGACCGGTTATCAAGTTTGGAAACTTGGGAGTGAGAGATAATGTGGTAATCTAGTTAAGAAACTGGTTAATGGATAGTATACAGGGGGTAGTAGTAAGTGGAATTCACTCAGAGGAATGGAGGGTGACCAGCAAGGTGTCTCAGGGTTCAGTGCTGGGACCAGCCTTCTTCAATGTCTTTATAAGTAGCATAGCAGAGGAACTGGAAGGAAAGGTCTTCCTTTTTGGAGATGATACCAAGATCTGCTACAGAGTAGACATTCGGAGGGGGTGGTTGGGTGGAAAGGGTGGGTAGGGATCTGAAAATACTGTAGGAGTGGTCAAGGGTATGGCAGCTGGATTTTAATGCAAAAAATGCAAAATAATCCACTTGGGCCTTAGAAACCCAGGAGCAGAGTACAAAATGGGCAGAGTGGTACTGACAAAGACCAAGCAGGAAACAGACCTAGGGTAATTATATCAGACAGCCTAAAAGTGGTGAGGCAATGTGACATGGCAGCCAGAAGGGCTAATGGGATGCTGGAGTGCATAGGAAGGGGTATAGCCAGCAGGAAAATGGAGGTTGTACTGCCCCTATATAGATCACTGGTAAGACCTTACCTTGAGTACCGTGTCCAGTTCTGGAGACCACATCTCAGGAAGGACATAGAGTGGAGGCAGTGCAGAGGAAGGCTACAAAAATGATGTAGGGTCTGCATCAAAAGTCCTATGAGGAGAGGCTTAAAGAGCTAAATATGTACACCCTAGAGAGGAGGGATATGATAGAGACCTTCACATACCTCATGAGTGTAAATAAGGTACAGGAGGGAGGCATTTTTCAGAGAGAAAGATACTCTAGAAAATTGGGGCATGCTATGGAGCTGTTGGGTAAATTAAAGAGGGATGTGAGGAAATACTTCTTCACAGAAAGGGTGGTGGCTGCCTGGAACAGCCTTCCAGCAGAGGTAGTGGAGGTGAAAACAGGGTTCAAAAATATCTGGACAGGCACAAGGGAATCATAGGGGTAAAGAAGGGAGGTGAAGAGATAGCGCCGTAGATCAAGCTGGTCCTGCAGCAAAAAATGAAGGTTTGAAAAAAGAATTGAAAAATTGGGTGGGCCCAGAGGCCCTTATCTGCCATCACATTATATGTTTCTATGTTTTTGTGTTTCTGTGTGTTACATGCTGAGTAAAGCAGGGCAGTGATTGGCTAATATTAGGGAAAGAATCTAAAAATATTGAAAGTTAGCCAGCCCGGTGGTGCTGAGGGTTGAGGCACTGGACATCACACCTCGTGCCACGCCAGTGACCCTGGTTTGGGAATGGACTCGGGTCACTCAGGGGCTGGCAGGGGGAGGAAGGATCAAGCATCAGTAGACAGCTCTCCTTCCTTGGGGAGGGGGGACAGTGCGGTACGCTGGTTGGCTGGTGCATGCACGCCATCAAAACAGTGAGGGTCCCATGTCCAGGGTGCAAGGCTGCTTCAGCGGAGGCAGAGCCCAGCCACTCTGCCCATTGCATGCTCATGAGGGCCAGGGAGACAATGGTGAAAAATGGAGCTGGCAGACTCCATGATGGCCCAGTCATCCGGGACTGGAGAACGAGCCGTCACAGAAGAGCCAGAGCCGCCTGCCAGATCCACATTGGTAGAAAAAATGTAAATAAAAAAAATATTAAAAGTTTCCGTTTCAGTGAGGAAAACATTCACAAGGTACACTTCTAATAGTTTTCTTTTGAAATCAGTTTTAATGATAGCAGTAAGGCACTCCCTGGAGTTAGATTGAAATCAATCCCTAGGGATAATATGGCACTCGGCAGTGCCTCATGTCACATTATGCCCTTAGTGGTGATTTACAGACTGTTACTCTAACCCCTGGTCATGCCTCATTGCATAAAAATACTCTTTTAATAAAAATATTACTGAATTTCAAATTTTGGAGCAGTTTTGTGAAACTGAATTCTGGTAATGTCAACTGAGAATTTTTTTTTTGCTGAACATTGAAAATCTTTCTGAGCTGTGCTTCTGTGCTAGAACAATGCATAATCATGTGATCACACATAACCAATCACAGTTCTTGTTTGTTACCTCTTTTATAATTTCCTGTAAAATACAGGAATACCTGTACTGGGAACTCTAGATCTGAGTTTATCTGAGTTTACGTCTGCTTTCAGCTACACAGAAGAGGAAGTGCACAGTCTCCTCATTCCTTAAAAGGCCCTGCAGGGTACAGCTGATGTGCATCTAATCAAAGATGTAACAGTAGTTCTAAAAACTGCATGAGAAAAGACAGTGGAAAAAGGGGTTGCATTTTTTTATCATTTTCCCATCACTGCCCTTTTAAGCAACCCAGTCAGTTGCAGATATAGACAGCTTTTAGAGTGGTGCAGACTGCTGTAATCCTTTGGGAAAAAACTTGCATGGTATCTATTAATAAGGTGGGATACTTTCATGGTACAAGTTATCTCTAGTGTAGGCCAGTGAGTAGGATAAAGGAGAGGGGATGTAAAGGAGAGTTAGTATTCAGTAATATAGAAAGGTGACCAGTATAAGATAGGTAGATATCATGGGTAGACTGGATGGACCTTGAATCTTTATCTGCCACCATGTTTTCCATGTTTCTATATGATGCCAGTCTAATATGAAACTACTAACACATGATTGGGTTTATATAAAATTAAACAGTGTGGGAGGCAGGAACCCAGGGAGACACCAATTTCCTTAAATGGGTATAATACAGTAAACTGCAGGCACTAGTTCTGTGAAGGTGAGGTACATGCTGTTTATTCCTCAGACATATATAAAATAAGCAATTTGATTGGTTAGAACTGGACACATGACCATGCATTACTTTCCTACTAACACACTCCAGGGACGCAGTGATGATGCTATAAATTACTACACTTCCCAAGTGGAAGAAGGTAGTCAGCTCCACCTCATGCCTCACAACCCACCCAGCTCATACAGTAAGTATGGGATAGTACACAGCAGGATGGGCAGTAATAAGAGGATACACATCCACCTTCAGTGGTTGCTTGGCATGAGGCAAATGCCGAGTACATTTTACTACCCAAGAAGTCTGTATATTCTGCATAGAAAATTGGTAGTTGAATAGTATTATTAAAAAAAAATGTCTTTACTAAATGTTACTTGTTTTTGAAAATTAAATGGAAAATCCTTCTTTTTTGCTAGATTTTCACTTGTTGTTGGAAATTAAATGGAAAATCCTCCTTCCTTAAAAAAGTAGTCTCTGATGTTTTTATGAGAGAGTAGAAGGTTTTTTAGTCAGTTTTTTTGTTGGTATTTGTCCCCCATTACAGATCCCCTCCAGATCTACTATTGGGGGTGGGATGGTAAACTCCTTTAGTGTTTTCTAAACTAATTTGCTAATTAAAGTATGTATTTGTCTAAGATCCTCCTCTGCCCATCATTTATAAAGTTACCACACTGTGACCCTACAAAGCTAGTGCTTCAAATATCCCACCCACCTACTTGTCAAAACCCTCCCTTTCCATCTGTACCTTTAAAGCAGCAGCATTTGCTAGTCATATCATTTTTTTTGCAATAATGTATTTCTAGCAGAAATATCAATATTCCATTTTATTTTCCATTTTCTTTCATTCCTGACAGAAGTATATGACATTAAAGTTTTTGAACGTTTTTGTTCCTTTCCGGTACCCACTATTAAAAAATAACAACTTAAAATCCTGGGATGGTGCAGTGCGGTTTACCTTCATAAACATATGCTAGCACCATTGTAATTAGGGATTGTACTTTTGTTGGGAAACATTCTGGAGAAAATCATGGTATTGTCATGGTCAAAATGACGCAAATCATGGAAATCATTGTAAATGTCATAACAAGTCATTGCCTATTATACAAATTATCTCTGTTTTTGACATTCTTTTTTTACACAAGCACATCAGCTAGGATTTAAATGTTTTAACATTAAATTGTTATGCTGACCCAGTAGCACGAGGCAATACCTTGTGTTGCCATCTCAGAGAGTAGTGCTTCCTTCCACACAAGATCCCAGAATTTTATACTGGGGTCTATTGTCGGTGGGCTCACAGCAGGTTGCTAGTGCAGGTCACGAGGGCAGAAGTGGGTGAAGCCCTCCCCCTGAAGCAATTGCTAAGTCGGTGGGCTTGCAGCAGGTCGCGAGGGCAGAAGTGGGTGAATCCCTCCCCCCCGAAGCAGTTGCTAAGGCGGTGGGCTCTCAGCAGGTCACTAGTGCAGGTCGTGAGGGCAGAAGAGAGTGAAGCCCTTCCCCCCGAAGCGATCGCTAAGTTGGTGGGCTCACAGCAGGTCACTAGTGCAGGTTACGAGGGCAGAAGCGGTTGAAGCCTCCCCAGTCCCCTCCCCGAAGCAATCGCTAAGTCAGTGGTCACGCAGCAGGTTGCTAGTGCAGGTCACGAGGGCAGAAGCGGGTGAAGCCCTCCCCCCCGAAGCAATCGCTAAGTCGGTGGGCTCATAGCAGGTCACGAGGGCAGAAGCGGGTGAAGCCTTCCCCCCGCTGAAGCAATCGCTAAGTTGGTGGGCTCACAGCAGGTCGCCAGTGCAGGTCGCAAGGGCAGAAGCAGGTGAAGCTCCCCCCCGAAGAAATCGCTAAATTGGTGGGCTCCCAGCAGGTCACTGGTGCAGGTTGCGAGGGCAGAAGCGGTGAAGCCCTCCCCGCCTGAAGCAATCGCTAAGGTACAGATACTACAGTCACTTGAACATGCGCTGTCTCTCAAGGAGAGCTGGTCCCAGAATGTGTTTTGGTGCCATTCTCAAACTGTAAAACCCTAATTTTATGTCGACCCAGCTGTGGAGATTGTTTTTACACTAAAATTTTTATCAGTTAGCTCTGGGTTTTTGCCTTAATTGCTCTTGCACTTTAATTTAGGTCAGCCCTATTTGTACTCGTTTTAGCATTTTTACTTGCTCCTTAAGAGGGACCCTTGTTAAGCAATTTATCCTTTATCTCTGCCGTAACTGCACATGTACTTTACTGATCCAGCCGTACTTGTTACTCGTTTGTAGCCTTGTAACATGTTCCTTAAGAGGGAGCCTTGCATTGATCATTTAACTTTTGCCTGCTTTGTAACAATGCGATAACAAACTTTCAGCTGCTACTGTATGTACTAAGGGGGAGCCTTGTCTTGTATTCTAGGGGGCTTTCTATTGTTACTCATTACAGCCTGCATGTTAATTTCTTTACTGGAACCACATTTAAATGCATAGGCCTGTTGAAACCTCGCTCGATGGGATGGCCACACGATAGTTCCCTGCTGCATCAAAAAGACGTTGTTGAGGCTTGCTATATAAACACCTCCCTGTTTCTTCTCTCCTCAGTCGGTGGGCTCGCAGCAGGTCACTAGTGCAGGTCGCGAGGGCAGAAGCAGGTGAAGCCCTCCCCCCCGAAGCAATCGCTAAGGTATGGATACTGCAGTTGCTTGAACATGCGCTATCTCTCAAGGAGAGCTGGTCCCAGAGCGCGGTTACCCCGCCCACCCCAATACCCTCCTGCCCTTTGTTGGTGTTAGTTATATAGTAGGAGGATCTCGTGGTACTATAGCTGTCTCGCGAGGTCTTCATTCTTTAAGTACAGAGTTTTCCATTTGCTCCTTATCAGGTTCAGCCACTAGAGGTCACCCTCCCTGCCTAAATCCTCTAGCTATCTCTCTGCTCTGTTTAATTCTTTGTGCCATAGTTGCCTACTCACTACCTCCCTTCTACTATCGTTACTCCTGATAATCATGACTCACTTACCCAAACTCTACCTTCCCTCCATTGCTCTCTTGCTATGGGTAGTCTCTGTTCTCTCTGGTCCAAGACAGCTTATGTCACCCTACTCGACATACTCACTGGATAACTTCCACTTCTCCACCCTTCTACCAGACCCCTTACCCAGACATCATTCTCTCCCTAAATTTGGGCTTGTCCTCAAACAAATTGTGTTCTTTCTCAAATACATCTTGGGCAGGTTCTTTGTTCCCCCTTGCCATGCAACTTAGGTCTATATTACTGCGTCTCTCTGGATTGTTGCCATTTCCCTTACTCTTGCTGGGGATATTGAGCCAAATCCGGGTCCTTCTCCACCCAATAATCCCTCCCAGCCCTCTACTCACCACACCTGCCCCAATCTGCTGGCCTCCCCTTTGCTCACATTAATGCTAGGAGTCTACTGGCCAACCTCCCAGACTTGGAAGCATGGACTAGTACCAACAACCCTGACATCCTTGCCATTTCTGAGACTTGGCTTAAGCCCTCCTATGATGACTCCCAGTGCTCCCTCCCAGGTTATAACCTGGTATGGGTTGACCGCCTCACTTCAAAAAGAGGCGGTGGACTTGCTCTCTACTATAAACTGCAGCTAAACATTACATTACTGCCTGCTCCCCCACTTGCCAACTGTGAAGTACTCCATTCTCTACTACTGCTTGGGGGTATAAAGAAACGACACATTTTCTGTACTTATATACCCCTCAGAAAAGCCAGGCTTGGGTTTGAGGAGTTCATGGACTATCTACTATCCGTGACTGGGAAAAATGATATTATCTGTCTTGGGGATTTCAATCTGGACTGGCTAGGCCCTTGCTCTGGCCTCCTATCCTCTCTGACTAGTAAGGATAATCTCTCTCAACTTGTACAGGAGCCCACCAGGATCTCTCTTGGTGGTACTAGTGCTACCCTACTTGACTGGATCCTGCCAAATAGAAAGGATGCCTTTTCCTTTGCTGGTTTTCTTCCGGATACCATAAGTGATCACTATCCTGTGTTCTGTATTTGGGATACCTCTGCCCCTCTCTTTCCCCTCGAAAGTGTTAACTTTTTCTAACTTCTCCAACCTAAACTTAGATAACTTTGTTCACGATCTTAATTTAATTGACTGGTCCCCTCTCTAACCACTAATGACATTAACATTGCCACAAATTATTTTAACAGTTCACTACTCTCGCTACAAAATAAACATATCCTTGTTACCATGAGAAGGGTTAAAAGGAAAATCACCAAATGGCTAAAATGCCCCCTGCTTCACCTTCTGAAACTCAGGGATAAAATGTGGTCCGTCTGGAAGTCCTCCCATCTCCCCACAGATTTTGACGCCTACAGAACACTGTGTAACACATGCAAAAAGGAGATTTGTCTGGCCAAAAGCTCCTATTTCAGGAACCTCCTAAGTGCCTCCACTACATGTCCAAAAAAATATTGGTCTCAAGTCAAGGAAGTTCTTGGGAACAACAAGCCTACTACTCCTACTAATATGTACATTAATGATGTTCACTGCAACTACCCTTTCACCATTGCCAATGCTTTCAACTCCCTCTTCTCCTCCCTACCTACTTTAGCCTCTCCTGCACTAATCAATCCCAGTTTGGCCCCTTCTTCTTGCTCCCCTACTCCACCTTCTTTGGAGCTGGCTCAGGTCACCTACCAACAAGTTCTGGACCTACTCAAAACTGTTCCTGCTAGCGGCAGCCCTGGCCCTGATGGATTACATCACAGATTATCAGGCTGTTTGCGGCCTGGCTTGCTAGGCCTATAACAAGGCTCTTCAACTATTCTGTTAGCACTGCCACTGTCCCCCTGATCTGGAAATCTGCTAGAACTATCCCTGTCTATAAGAAGGGTGATGCTAAACTACTGTCCAACTACCGCCCCATCTCTCTACTCCCCACTCTTAGCAAGCTTCTGGAGAAACTCGTCCATCATCAGGTCTCTGAGCACCTCTGCAACTTTAATCTTCAGTCCCCTTCCCAACATGGCTTTAGGTTAGGGCACAGCACTACCACAGCACTGACCCTCCTCAAGAGTGATATCAAAAGCAATATGGATAGGGGCCTGCTCACAGGTGCAGTGTTCATTGACCTATCCAAAGCGTTTGATATGGGTCACCACGCGCTTCTGCTGTCCAAGTTAAGCGACATCGGTGCTTCTGACTCCACCCTATCTTGGTTTGGTAGCTACCTGAACAACCGCTCCCAGGCTGTTTCCTACTGCAAAACTCTTTCCTCCCCATTCCAATTACCAGTGGTGTTCCTCAGGGTTCAATACTTGGTCCTCTTCTCTTTTCCCTCTTCCTAAACGACATTCATCGTACCTCCCTTTACAGTAGCCACCTCATGTATGCAGATGATATAGTGCTCTACCAATCTGCCAGAACTGTTGCTGA
This sequence comes from Neoceratodus forsteri, assembly GCA_016271365.2. Taxonomy (NCBI): domain Eukaryota; kingdom Metazoa; phylum Chordata; order Ceratodontiformes; family Ceratodontidae; genus Neoceratodus; species Neoceratodus forsteri. The sequence continues at coordinate 1,116,347,247 of CM028131.1, forward strand.
CATTAACCATAACCTCACACGGGACTTTCAATCTCTCCAATCCTGGCTCTCTGCTAACCAGCAATTCCTTAACATAGGGAAAACTCAGGCTATGCTGTTTGGATCATCTAAAAAAATGCACTCAGAATCCTCTAAACATCTTGTCCTCAGTCGAGAAGGGACACCTGTTACTAATACTGTGACTCTCAAATACCTTGGCGTCATGCTTGACCCTGCCCTCGATTTTTCCTTGCATATCAATGAGGTGTGCCGGCCATTAATACCAGAATTGACGCAGTCTATCGTGTACAGCACTCACTCACCCCCTCTGCTAGGATTGCAGTAGCTAGAGGCATGCTACTCCCTCAACTCCTTTATGCCCTCCCTGTTCTCTTCAATATCAACACTAGTGTGCTCAGCAAGTGGGACACTTTCTACAACAATATATGTAGGTTTGCCTTATCTGCCCCTCAACTAACGCATCACTGCCGGCTCTACTCTGGCTTACACTGGCTATCTCCCAAAGACCTCCGTTCTTACTCCCTAGGTTGTTTTATAGACTCACTCACTAGACCACCCACTCCGTCCTCCCTGAGGGACTTGCTTACCCCTATCTCACATGTCCGCTCGCTCAGGTCCTCATCTGTCCCCATGCTATCAGTCCGGCTGTGTGCTACAAAAATGGAACAGGCCTTTGCTTATTTTACCCCTAAATTCTGGAACTCACTTCCCCCCCTGGTTAAACACCCCCCCTCCCACCATTCCTTTAAGCATTCGCTGTTCTCTCATCTCTATGCACTTGGAATCTGCAACTATAATTAACTGTGTGTCCCCTCCCTATTTCTCCTGTTTTGGAGATGTCTAGGCATTACCTATCTTGTTGCATCTAGAATTTGTTACAGCATAATGTGTACTATTTAGTATTTATATCATATGTATCCTCCCATACTGTTGAGACTGAATTGATTTGTGTTACTGTTTTTGTCCTGATGTCATCACTGTATTCTTTTTGTTGTACTCTCCCGGGTCGTGCATGAAAATAGGCAGGACTGTTGCCTAGTGCACTTACCCGGTTACCAAAAGCTAATAAATAAATAAACTGAGGACCAAGCACATTGCAGTGGTGAGGCACAACACTGGGGTTTTTCATGTGCAAACACCACAAACTATGCTGTTGTCATGGAAAATGCTAGAAATCATGGGGTTGTGATAAAATGGTATCCATGACTTCCATGACTCCGATGTCACAGGTACAGCACTAATCATTATACATCCACAGTATCAATCCAGTATTAAAGTCAAAAGGTACACTCAGCGAAAAAGATTTTTTAGTGTTGCAAGTGGCGGTCATCTTTAATTACTTGAGTCAATAATTACAAAAGCTGTTTTTCAATACCTGAGGGAAGTAAATATGTTTTATTAATCTATAGATTTGAGAAATATTTTTGTTGCTAAAAAAACTACAGATTGAAATATTTTGCCAACTAACAAATACCACTGCTTTAACTTTGTTTATTTATATATTTTTGCGAACTGATGACCAAGAGAGACATACTGAGACAAGGCTTATATACAGGTGCAACTGGGGGAAAGGGGTTAAAGTAGAAATGGTGCAACATTTCAAACAATACAAAAGGGAGTGAATGTAATGGTGGGAAATCTACAAACTTAGAAACAGAGACTTTACAGACAGAACAAGACCTGTGGTCTATTTAGCCTGCCCTGAGACCCTAGATTAAGTAGATTAAGTATACTGTGGAAGCCCTCTAAATGGAACCATGTTCCTCCTCCATGCCTACCTTCAGCCACCTCCACCCACCACCTGAATCTGCCCCATTTTATACTAGGCAACGTATTTAGTGTATACTACAGTACACTGCTAGATAAACCATTCCCTTAGACCACCATTCATTCCATAAAGAAGTTTTTACTCACACTCAACTAAAACTGCCCCCTATCAATTGTGCCCTTCTGGTAAATGAGTTCCTATTTATTTAGAATAGGTCTAAGGAGTCTACTCTGTTGAGCCCATGTAGAAACTTGAATGTTTCTATCATGTTCCCACTTTCTATTTTAGCTTCATGGGAATACATGTTCAAGGTTTTGTTTCTGTCATGTCCCCACTTTCTGTTCTTGCCTCAGTGGAATACATGTTCAGAGTTTTCAAACAAAATATATGGTTGCCAGTATAAAGAGCTTTGTGAGGGAGTGTAGGGAATCCATGTTTCTCATGGTGTCAACATGTATGCAGTACAGGTTAGGTGTGTGGTCTTAAAAAGATTTATACTCCGGGCATCCTGTGTAAGCCAATAAGATTACCAGAGTTTACTAACCATTTTATAATTTAGCATTACAATATACCATGTCATGTACTGTATTATTGCTTAAATAAATGTAGAAATTAAAATACAGATGGAAAGTTGTTTATCGTGGTAGCAGCAAAAACTCACTAAAAGCCTCACATGCAGCCAGTGACTCTAAGACAGTCAGAGTGCAGTAATTTGCATGCTGCACCTTTATGGGATCCATTGTAAATACTGTACATCTCAGTATAACCACACATCTATGTACTCTGATTTGCTAAGAGCCTTCAGTTCCTTTTCTTAATCTATAGCTTTTGCCACATTCATCTTTCTGATGATTAACTCTCTAAAGAGCTCCCAAGACACACCCATCTCCACACCCTGTCAACACTCACCCTTCCTCTATACAGTCTTGGTTTACCGCTTAGGTGGGATTGGGGTGCACAGGGCACTTGGGGATGTGGGTACCCATGTTCTTTATGCACATTTTGTGTGTTGGGATGCTCAGAATTTTTTCAAAAAGTACCCGAGATGCTCAGCCACCAAGCCCTGGGTGTCACTTTAGAGAGCCGCCCTCCATGCCAGCACTGCTTATACTGTAATATTCTGTAGTGTGTGGGGCGCACTCCATTAATTTCTATTGGGGTATGTTAAACTACATTTGTTTATGTTTTAGAGGGTGATTCGCAAACAAATTACGGCCACTGCTCAGCTACTAAAGCCCTTGTTGGTTGAGCGGTAATATAATGTTGAATTCTCCTCTGAGACAAAAAAATGTAGTTTAAAATGCCACAATAGAAACTAATGAAGTGCCCCTCCCACACTCTACAGAATATTACAGTACAAACAGTGTTGGTGCAGGGACATGGCTCCCATGTATTTGAATGGGGACTCCTGGAAATTTTCTGGGGACTCCCACTTTTGGGCTGTAAATCCCTCCCTTTTTTTTAGAGCCCGTCCTGGACCCCCAAACAAAAAATCCTACTGAGAGCCATGGGTGGGGATATACTCCCAATTGCGGTCACTCATCAAGCGGTGATATGGCAGAGGTGTGGGGCACAGATATATGGGAATCCATCATCGTGAATGCCTGCCCATTTTTCCTGCTTTTCTTATCCTTCCCTTGAGATGGTAGTGCACTAAGATGCCAAGCTCCTACATGTGCTCTAGGCATACTTCTAGGCACCATCACCTAGAATCTTGCCACTCCATTGCATGCCCCCCAGCAGTTCCACCTGGGGGCATTAGGTAGGGAAAAGGGGCAGACTAGGTGGGCCACATAGTCCTTATCTGTCATCACCTTCAGTGTATCTGTGTGTGTCTGTGTCACCCATGTGGTGCTGCTGCAGCAGTATCACACCAAAACCCTCTCCAGAGAAGAAGAAATACCCTGGATGCTCAATCTTCCTCCCCTGGCTGGCCCACAGTGATCCAGATTTGTTCCAGAACCCAAGTCAGCAGTATCATGAGCAGTAGTCCCACCACTGCACTAACGGGCCACTAAAAAAGCATTCAGTTCCAGTGCAATGACACATTCAATGTTACATTTGCAAATTGATGGAACTCACAGTAAATTAGCTTTCCTTCCTTCCTTCCTTCCTTCCTTCCTTCCTTCCTTCCTTCCTTCCTTCCTCAGAACAAGCAATTAAATGACACTGTCAGCCCCTTCAGGCTTAAAGTATCTCTGGTTTGAAAAACACACGGGCCCCAATATTGAAAACTGAGCCTGGCAATGGCACAAGTGGTTGCTCCGTGCAACTGAGTTGCGCTGGAGCAACAAAGGGATATATTCAGAAGAGATGTACAATGGCACATCTCCACTGAATATATCAAAATATGTGGGCGGTGCAAATACAGTGCACCAGCGCATCCCCCAGGCAGGCCTGAATACCTGGAATTGGAATGCGCCAGTGCATCTGGAGATGCGCCAGGTGCAATTTCCAGATATTCAGATCTGAACATGCAAATGAGGTCATGCATGCAAGGTACAAATAGAGCCATTTGCATGTCATTATGGCCCCATTTGCATGAGTTGTGCAGGGCTGGCTGGCGGAATGTGCCAGGCGCTGTGCACAGCATGTCTGATGTCCCTGGCAGTCAAGTGGTACCCCCCTGCATGAAACCCTGACCCTCATAAAATAAATATTTTCTTATCCCTGGTAGTCCAGTGGTCCCCCCCCCGCATGAAACCCCGATCCCCCATAAAATTAATATTTTATTATCCCTGGTAGTCCAGTGGTTCCCCTTCCCCTCTCCATACCCCAATCCACGCAAAATAAATATTTTCTTATCCCTGGTAGTCCAGTAGTTCCTCCCCTCCCCACTCCATACCCTGATCCCCATAAAATTAATATTTTATTACCCCTAGTAGTCCAGTGGTTCCCGCCTCCCTGCTCCATACTCTGATCCTTGTAACATTAATATTTTATTATCCCTGGTAGTCTAGTGGTTCTCCCCTCCCCACTCCATACCCTGATTGCATGGTAATCAGTAAAATATATGCCCTGGCAGTCTAGTGGTACCCCCACCCCTCACCCACACAGGACCCCATCCCACCCCGCTCCCCCTCCCAGGTCTTCGGTGGGCAGCAAAACCTACCAGCATACCTCTGCGGCTGCTCGCTGAATGACTGTAACAGTAACAGCTTCAACCCCATTGGCTGACAGTGTTGACCAATGGGCCTGCAGTGTATACTGTAACAGTCATTCACAACTTTGTGAATGAATGCATTCATTCACAAAGCTGTGAATGACTTTTACAGTACACACTGCTGGCCCATTAGTTGACACCATCACCCAATGTGGTTGCAGCTGTTACTGTTACAGTCATTCGGCAGGCAGCCGCAGATGTGTGCAGGTGGGTTTTGCTGCCCGCCAAAGACCTGGGGGGAGCAGGGTGGGATGGGGTCCTGCGTGGGTGGGGGATACCACTAGAGTACCAAGGCATATATTTTACTGATTACAGTGTGATCGGGGTACAGAGTGAGGATGGGGGAAACCACTGGACTACCAGGAATGATAAAATATTTACTTTATGGGGATCAGGCTACAGAGCGGGGGGACTATTGGACTACCAGGGAGAATACAGTATTAATTTTATGGGGATCTGGGTTTTGTTTGGGAGGGGGGAACCACTAAACTACCAAGGATAATAAAATATTACTTTTATGGGGATCAGGGTTTCATGCAGGAGGGGGGAACCACTAGACTACCAGGGCATAGGTGTACTGGTATCGAGGCAGGGAGGGGGTAGCCACCCAGGGGCTGGTGGCTGCTGTGTTGCACCTTGCAATATGGCAGCTCACCTGTGGGTGGCTACCAGTTGAGCATGTTGCTTACATGCTCAACTTTGTGCCCATGTATGCGGCACATCTCCAAGTTGTGCCGTCAGATGCACCGCACATCTTAGCTGAATATCGTGATGTGCCACATATGCATGGGTATGAACCCTGGAGATGCACTGCATACATTGTCTTTGCACCATGATGCATTGGGAATTGCGCAGTGCATTTCCCCTTTTTGAATATAACCCCAGGGCGCATTTCTGGAGTTGCGCCGGTGGAACGCCTTTGAATATCTAGCCCCTGTTGTAATTGGTCACACTGTAGATATTGCTGATGTAGCTGGTAGTTTTAGTCTGATTTCTTTTTATTAAAGGGAAAAACACACTGCCACCATACTGTTGTTATCACACAAAAAATGCTTGATTACAGCCCTTGATCATCTCCCACTGCATCTTTCCTGGATTAAGGAACACCTGCAACACAGGCTAACTACTGATGAAGCAGAGGAAGGAAAGGAAGCTATTGCATCATGAGTGGCTGCACTGTTTGAGGGTGTTCCCAATCGAAGTAAGCAATATGAGTAGATCACAGATTTGAAACAAAACAAGGCTGGGTATTACACAGTTAGCATGCATTTCAGTTCAACTCAGAAAGAAAGCCAAAACAACCAGCAGCATCAATGAATTTTAGAGATGGTAAGAAATTATAAAATTTGGGTTTTCAACTAGAAATAATATAATACAAAAATGATTGACATTGTACCTTTAATGTATTGTTTGATGCATTATCAATGTTACTGAGTGGATTATTTCCATAATATTCAGGAATTCATGACCATTTTTTAAATATGTAATTCAAAGACCTGCTCCTTTCTTCATTTTAATGTTACTTATTAACATTAACTGGCTTTGTAAATCAAAACTTGCTACACATTAGAGCCTGACTTTGGGCCTAATTCTCAGAAGTACTTTGCAGTTTTGTCCCACAAACAACTGATGCCAAACTATGCAGTGTGTGGGTGTAGATTGAGAGCAGTTATGCTGTAGCTAGAGTGAGCGTGGAGAATTTCATAGCAACATCTCCTATATGGAGGTTTGTTTTAATATCAGTTCAACATATGTAACATTCATAGAAACATGAAAATGAAGGTTAATTAATATTTTCTTGTAATCGGATACCTGGTCAGCTAGTGCTAAGCAAAATTTTAAATGCCCAATTCACTAAGGCCTGTGTGTGTGTGAAGGGCTCTCAAAGCCCAGAGTGTCTCCTCTGCACATGTGGAGTGCTCCACAGTATACAGGACTCCCCCAGACACCTCAACAGGAGACTGTGCCATCGACACACTTTACGAAACAGCAGGGATTGATGGGAGCATTGGCAACAGTATTTTTTTTTTACTTTTGTTAAAGCATGCTGCCATTGACAAGGAGATACATTAGACCCAGGGTAACTGTCATAACCCAAAATCCCCTGCTCATGTAGGGCATAGGATATGCTAACCACATTTATTTATTTAGTTTTTGTTTACCGGGTAAGTACACTAGACAACAATGTTGCCTATATTCATGCATGACCCGGGAGAGTACAGACAGGGGAGACCAGAGTCAACATTAAAGAGTATTTCATGATGCAGCATGAGGTAAGAACAAACATTTGAACAGTATACAGCCAGGTACAGTCATTATCAGTGATGACAAAGAGAAACAGATAACATTACATTCATTATTTTCATCTGATGATACATCAATGACTAAATTGAAACGACAAACAGCAAACAAAACTTAAATGAAGTAGTATTATAACAATAGGATTTCTGCTGGATGTGGGAAACTTTCAGATTTTGGAGACCAGCAGGAAATCAGTAAGTGCCATAGGGAGGAGAAAATGCTAGGAGAGAGGCTCAAGTTACAGCACGAGAGCAGCAGTTGGATTCTAATAGGTGTGCCCAAAGACTCAGTTTAAAGGCCTTGTGGGATTTGGAGAGTTTGATGTGGGAGGGAATGGAGTTCCAGGAGCGGGGGGCAGATATGGTGAAGGATCGTTCTCCTTTTTGTGTGAGATATCTGGGAATTTCAAGTTGGGTTTGAGCAGATGCCCTGAGAAGGTTTGCTTGGGAGGGCTGAGTTAATAGTTCGGCAAGGTATTTAGGGGACCCCGTTCTGATCATATTATCAATGGTACAGCCTGCAGAATAGTGTCTGAGCGAGTCTGGGGAGAGCCAATTTAGTTTCGAGTAGAGCAGGCAATGATGGGTAAGTCTGTGAGCAGAGAGAGAGCAAATCTGCATATACTGTTATAGCAGGTGCTCCATTTCTGGAGCACACCTTTGCTAGCTTTAAGGTAAACCTGAGAGCAATATGTTAGAGCAGGGAGGAGAAATCCTTGTGCAATAGCAAGCCGGGCAGCATCATTGAGGGAGGACCTAATTTTAAAGGCAAGACCAAGTTTTGAGTAAACTGTCTTACATGTAGCCGCAATGTAGAGGTTAAAGTCAAGAGATGGGTCGAGAGTGACTCCTAGATACCTGAAGGAGGTAACTAATTCAAGAGGGGAGTCATCTAGAGAATGTATCAATAAGTCTGGAGTAAGAGATCTGATTCTTGACGGGGGGCCAAAAAGCATAGTTACAGTTTTCTTAGCATTCATTAGGAGCCTGTTCTGTAGTAACCACTCCTGCAAGCAGTTGAAGTCTGCTTGAAGATGTGCTCTTACTGATAAGGGATCTTTACCACTGGAGAGAAGCACCATGTCATCAGCATAAAGGATTAACGAGGAGGAGCAGGGAAGGGAGGGCAAGTTGTTCATGAAAAGGGAGAAAAGTAGTGGGCCAAGAATAGATCCTTGGGGGACTCCAACAGAGGTAGGGGAAAGATTTGAGACGGCGGATTCAATTTGGACAAATTGCAACCACCCTGAGAGGTAGCTATCGAACCAGGAGATGGTTGACAGGTCAAAGCCAAGGCAGGACAGTTTGGAAAGTAGCAGAGAGTGATTCACAGGGTCAAATGCCTTTGTGAGATCGATAAATATGGCACCAGTGAGCAGGCTCTTATCCATCGCTGTAAGGACTGCATTTGTCAGCTGAAGTAGAGCAGTTGTGGTGCTGTGTCCTGTTCGGAATCCGTGCTGGGTAGGGGATATAAGGTTGTTAAGGTGCAGGTAATTTGTGACCTGAGTAGCGATGGCCTTCTTGAGAAGTTTATTTAGGGTAGAGAGAATGGCAATCGGTCTATAGTTTGACATATTTTTGGTATCCCCTTTTTTGTGAACAGGGACAACACGAGCGGTTTTCCACAATGTTAGTACCGTTTGGGTTATTATGGAAAGATTAAAGATTCTTGCAATAGGAACAGCAGGGCAGGGGCTGCCTGCTTCAAAGCTAGCAGTAGCCATCCGGGCCTGCAGATCCATAGGTGGATACTGATTTGAGGAGATGCAGCACTTGGTGGAGGAGACTAATGTGAGACGAAAAGGGGTTTCATGTGAAAGTTGCACCTCAGGAGGAGGTGAAAGAGGTTGGTTGAATTTCTCAGTGTATTCGGAGAGATCTGAGAATTGTGCATTAAGAGCCTTAGCAATAGTAGGTAACTTATTACAGTTTGCGTCATTCAGTGTCATGTCGGCAATGGCCATTTTGGGCCTTTGCCCAATGAAATTTTTGATGTGGTTCCAAAAACCCCTGATATCACCCACTGAAGATTGGAGAAGCTTAAGGCAGTAGCTCCTTTTAGCCTTCCGAATATCTTTTTTGCAGGCATTTCTCAGTTGTTTATAGTTAACCCAGTCTTCTGATTGTTGGGACTTCTTTGCCAAGGTCCAGGCCTTGTCTCTTTTTATCATGGCTCAAAAGAGGTCTTTTTTTAGCCATTTATCAGGGGAGCCCCTGAGACGCCTTTTTTTCAGAGGGATGTGCAGATCCTGAAGAGCCAGAAGCTGAGACATCAGGTATTCAAGTGCTGTGTTTACATCATCAGTGTGATAGATGGGAGACCAGTCTATATTATTAATATCCTCGAGAAGTGCAGTTCGGTTTAGTTTGGAAAAAATCCTGAAATTGAATGATTCTTGCAGGGGGTTTAAGGCAGTGGCCATTCCAGATACAGAACGTAGGCAGGTGATCACTAATAGAATCCGAAAAGGTCCCTGCAGCAATTATTTTATTTGCTGTATTTGTAGCCATCCAGTCCAGGAGAGATTGGTGCTCCAAGTTGGAAGAGATACCTGGAGTACTGCATGCAGTTCTGGCGTCCGTATCTGAAAAGGGACATTAAGTTACTGGAGGGAGTGCAGCACAGGGCGACAAAGATGATCAAGGGTCTGGGGGACTTATCATATGAGAGGAGGTTGAAGGAGTTGAACATGTACTCACTGGAGGAGAGGAGAGACAGGGGGGACATGATTGAAACCTTTAAATACATGAAAGGAATAAACAAGACAGGTACAGAGGGGCTGTTCAAAGTAAGGGAGGGGAGGGCCACCAGGGGCCATGATATGAGACTGGAGCGAGGAAGGTTCAGGAGGGAGATGAGGAGACACTTTTTTACAGAGAGGGTGGTGGCTGGGTGGAATGCGTTACCTGCAGAAAGTGGTATGCAGTAGAACAGTGGACTGCTTCAAACGAGGATGGGACAGGACAAGGGAGGGTTAATGAAGGGAAGGGTGGAAGGGAGGGCAGCTGCAGAGATAAGGGTGCTAGCTGCACATTCGAGCGAACTTGATAGACCTCTAGGCCTTTATCTGCTGGCAAATTTCGTATGTTCGTATGTTCGTATGTTTAGGGCTAGAGATAAGTTGAGCGAGGTTAAGTCGGGCGAGAGCTTCAGTATATGTACCAGCGTGATTCCCTGATAGGTCTAGGTTGAAGTCTCCCATTAGTATGACTTCAGATCTACCCTTTAGAGTGGCCAGATAATCCAAGAGCCCATTTAAGCCAGGGAGGGCCCCCTTTGGAGGATTGTAGGCACAGATCAGATTTAGCCTTTTATCACCACCTAGTTGTAGAACTGTATGCAGAGCTTCACAGTGATTTGTTATCCAAGACTGGAGTACAGAGACATTGAGATGCTGTTTATAATAAAGGGTAACTCCTCCACCCTTTTGTTTGGTGGGGCAATCAGATCTGGACAAGCTGTAGCCAGGTATTTTGTACATGGAATCAGGCATCTCTGGCCTGAGCCATGTTTCAGTTAGTCCAAGTATGTCCGGACAGTACAGGGCTATCCAGGCTTCAAGTTCAGGAAAGTTTGCTGGTAAACTTCTGATATTCATGTGGGCAATTTTCATGCCCTTAGTGGAAAACCATGAGGAGTCATCCGTGGACCTGGCATTCCAATGGGGGCCAGGGTTAGATTCTATGTCTCCTGACAAGCATAAGCGCAGAAGCATCACCCAAACTTCTTTGTAGAATCTGTAATTGCGCTTGAGGTATTTGGGCATGCTAGGGGGGTGGTAGAGAAGGAAATGCCCTAATTTGGAAGGATGAGTAATATGGAGGGACAGGTTAGGAGAAGGGAGCAAGGTTCTAGTTGGTATAAGGTTGGATAATACAAAGGAGAATTCTTTGTGGCAGTGGGACCCAGGGTATCCAGCTGGTATGTTACATGAGAGATAGGAGAGGATGATTACGGGTGGGTAGTAATCCTGATACCACCAGAAGTCACCTTGGGCATGCAAGAGAGAACATTATGTATGCCTTGTATGAAACCTCTGTAAATCAGAGGTAGATTGTCCCTTATAAGAGTAGAATATAAGTGACAGAAATGGTGACTTAAGGGCAGGGTGACACCTATAGTGAAGGCAGTTTGAGTGAGACCCTTAGTGGCCAGAGGTTGGCAGTCAATTATACAAGTTATTCACAAGAGGCAGGTATTCCAATAGAGTGCAGTTTATGAGGAGTGGACAGGAGCAGGGGGAATTTGAAAAGGTGAGGGGAAAAGATAAAACTGGGATACCCTCAGTCTGAGTTACTTTTCCATACAAAATAAGTGTAGAACAGAGGCAAACATAGAGAATAGGCAAGAGTGAGTGGAGGAAAAAAAAAAAGAAAAGGACTGCCTCGCTGGTTTGAATTAGGACTGATGCAGCAAGGGGAGGTAGGACTGCCCTCAAGTGAGTTTATGGTTGGAACAAAAGTGGCGGGATTACTAGCGTATTTAATTAATGGTGGAGGAGGGTGGGGGTGGGCTGCTGTGTTAGAGGATATGCTAAAATTAATTAAAACAGCAGCTGCAGTGTACCAGAATCAGCAAAAGTTAATTAAATCAAGGTAGGCAGGCTAGAGTGTATCGTAGGCACAGTCTTAGGCATAGTCTTGTGAGTTGAAATACATTAATTTCCTTGGGTTTAAAGTGGCTGCAGCAGTGAGTACTACAGCGCCAGGGAGCTGAGCAGAAAAAAGGTGCCATAACTTGAGCTTCTGATTGGAAGCCTGGTGTCTGGCCCTGCTCTGCCCCTTATGCCCCTCCACATTGAGGGCTGGGGTTTGTGAAAGCCACAGATAAGCTGGTCTTACAGAGCAGAATTAGGGAGCCGAGCTATGTGTGTCTGCAGGCTTTGCACAAATCTTGCATTAAATTTTGTTACAGACAAAGAACATTACACTCATCACACAAATAACAAAGGCAGCTCCCCAAATTTAAAATACATCTCCTGGGCAGACATACCAAATGGTTGCATTATAGCATATTCAGCTGGAAGTGTTCAGCATATTGATGGTAAAAGGAAATCAGGAATAGGCATAGTCATAGGCTATAAGAGAGAATTGGGAGATTGCTCTGCTGAAACATGAGAAGCAATACCAGTTCAGAAAAAATTTTATTTTTACTTTAAATTGTAACTGTCTATTCATATTAATGCCAAAACTGTTTTGTAAATGTTGAAAATCAATATCAAAAGTAAAAAAAAAATTCTAACCATGAATCCTGACTTCACTTGTGCTTCTCAATTCAATATTGTAAAATTAAGGGCACTTGATTTAAAGAATAGTAAACTAAAAAGTAAGTCAGATTTAGACTTTTGTTTTATCGGAAATGCTGGTACTCTTAAGATAACAGTTCCAGGTTATATTCATACGGTTAATTGTACAGATTTTCTATATCCAGAATTACTGCATAAATATATGGGTTGGTGTATCATTGAGTCTGATAAAAGACATTGGTGTAAAATATATGACTGTCCCGGGCACAGACAAACAGATGGCTTTAAAGTAAATATAACAATATTTGAAGAACTAGGAAGGACTCATTGTCCACTGACAAATAATTATGCCCATAAGGGAACATTAGACTTTAATGAACACACCACCTTCATAGACCAAGATCAAATAGTCTTGGTCAGTCAAGTCTCAGAATAATTGTAGCTGGTGGTCTAGATCACAACACAGGTGTCACCCTGCCAACCCTCTGTGTCACCACTCCAAATTCTGTCTTTCAGATGAGACATTAAACCAAGGTTCCATCTGCCTGGATTGGTGGTAGTTCAGGTGGATGTTAAAGATCCCATGGCACTTAGCAAAAAGAAAAGGGGAATTTCCCTGGTGTCCTGGCCAAATTTCCCTCATTCACTAAAAACAAATACCACCAACAGCTTAATCTGCTTCAAGGTCAGTTGGCATTCATCTGTATCCCTCTCCCCCAGGTCGTGCCTGAAAATAGGCAGGATTTGTCTAGTGCACTTACCCAGTCAAATAAAACTAAATAAATAAACTTTATCCTGACCTAGCCCAAATAGTCGATGACTTGGAAAGATGCCAAGCCAAATTAGTGGTCAATTTGGAAAGATTGCCACTCTCCAAAGGTCATGGTGAAAGCTGCGTACAAGAGACTGAGCAAGGAAGTTATATTGGAGAGCTGGAAGGCTCTCCATATTACTCAGGTTGTGAGCCCTGATGTGCAAATAGCCAAAATTCATATGATGATACTCAAGACTTACATGGTGACCCCACACAACACAATAATGACTCTCCACACTCAGAGCTCAGATGGTGACTCTGAAGATATACTTAGTGACCCTCAAGATTATGTCACAACTCAAGGTCTCAGATCACATGCCAAACATCAGAGATGCAGACACAAACTGAGACTACATAGAATACAAAGTGCACCATCGATGTCTGATCTTGAGCACATAGAGCAGGAACAAAACCAATCAAAAGACAACCCCCCCCCGCCATATCTCATGGGTCTCAAAGACAGTTTCAGGACTTATAATAAAAAATCAATCAAAATCATCCAAACAAATGGCAGATGGAGCACCACAGGTAGACCCCATTGAGGAATTTCAAATTCTTCAAAAATACTGGGACACTGACTTTAAAAATAACAGCTCAGATTCAGGTTCAGATATAGATTACAAAGACCTACCACCCCCCCGGTCTGCCAAAAATATGCCACAACATCAACTACAAAAAAACTCTAAGCACACACTGCCTCCCCACACAAACACTCAACACCTCATCGCCAAACTTTCAACCTCCACAACAGGACCCCCACCCTTATCCGTGCAGACATGTCAATTCCCAACATCAAACTACTCAACCTTCAACCCCAAACTCTCCCCTTTCACTACATCAACATCCAATACATCAACAACAATCCACAAAAACTCCCAGTTACAACCACCAACATAGGCAAATAATACCCCACCATCAAACCACTCAAACCCCTAACCATAACCCACCCCACCCTCTCAAAACCATAGCTTTTCCAATCACCAGTGACATCCCAGCAATTCTGGTGCCCAATACTTTGACAGAGATTATACCATATTTGCCACAGATACAATCACACTTGCTAAAACACCTGCAACCAGAAATACAATTTGATCCTGACATATCAAATACTTTCAAACAAAATCAGGCTTGGCAACTTGCCTTTGCTGATCTTATTCCGGGAAATAAAATACATTTGCCCCAAGTCCTGGCACTATATGACACTCCTTGAATGTCTACACAATGATTGCCAAAAAGTAACATTGCAAAACTTCACAATATCAGGGCAATTCAACACTGCCATCACATGGCCAAGCCCCAGCACCAGCCCAGTCATCACCTAATTTCCCACAGCAAGTTTTTTCCTCAACACCTCAGTCACTACCACAAATTAATCCCACCACTCCGGCACTGCAAAATTCATCCCAATACCCTGTAACCATTCAAAATCCAGTAACTGTTCACAATCCCATGCCTGCCTACTCACAAAATTAAGTGCCACCACCAATGACTGCCAAGCCCATTCAGCCAACTCAGGCTCAGATGCCTATCCAACAACTAGTCATGTCACTGCCAGTGACCACACAACCTCCAATACAGCCATCCCTGAAACTCAACAAGGACACTCTACCATGCAACCCTCTCAAGAACAATTACCCATTTCAACAACACAAGGACAAACTCCCATGCAAACTTCACAACCACAATTGCCTAGCCAGCCCCTGCAGGGACAACTTCCTATTCAGTCTTCTCAAGGACAATCACCCATTCAAAATACACAGGCACAGTCTCCCATGGTGCCCCCCCCCCATTTAAACAAATTAGAAAAAATAAAACTGGTCAAATTACTTAAGGACCAATTGTGCCTACATGAAGGCATTACCTTAAATGATAGTCATAAACATGAAACACAACTCACAGGATTTTCCCAGGAATACGGTGAAGACATCCTTTTGGAAGCATTAAAACATACTTTAGATGCAGTTAAATACAAACTTTTCAAAGACCACTATGACGCAGGAAAATCTGTCATTTACTGCCTCCGTCATACCTATGACTTACAAACAGAGGGCGTAATACCACGAGCAACCAGAATAGCACTAACACACAGTAAAGACTTTCACGACTGGTTATTTCATTTGGAATGTGAGGTTAATTACCTAGACGTGGATACCCTGAGGTTATATTTAAATCCATCACTCCAGACTCAGTTTGACCTCCATAGTATACAAGATTTACTATGGGATGAGGCAATTAAAAAATTAAAACTGTAACACCAAAATCAAAAGTTAAATCAGCCAGTTAAGCAGCCTTTTCATAAAGAAAAACAAACTGGAGAACAAAGTTCAACTCCAGTGTAGCAGTCCTTTCAGGACAACACCTCTTGACAACCACCACCACAGCACTCCCCATCGGGATAGCAACCTAATCAGTCCAACCCCAAACCACAAAATCTACATGAGTACAGGTATAATCTTCATCCCCGTGAAACTCTTAATAGAGGCAGGGGTCGACCCTACTAGGATAACAACCAAGCTAGAGGATGAGGAAATTTTGCTTATTGATTCAGGCTCCCCACATACAGTACTGTCCCTCAAAAAACTACCAATTTGATTTCTCAGACCATAAACAAAAAAACACTCTATACCATTATGGGTCAGCCAGCAGAAACAGTGGTGGAGGTCCCAGTAAAAATTATTAATCACCCCATGACAGCAATAATAGCAGATATACCAGCAAAAGGTGTCCTAGGAGCACAGGATGCCAGACACCTTGCCTTGTTAAACGTCACTGATCAGCCCCCATTTCAGATGGAACTGCCACATGGTTATAAAGCCAAAATTCAAGAATTAATTCAAGAAACCACTAGACCAGAATATGTGGGGGCTTATAGACATACCCCCAGTGAGAATACATGGTAACCCACATCCCAGACAGAAACAATATCCCATTAAATCACAGTATAAAGGTGAGTTAATGAAAACTATTCAAATACTTTAAAAGACAAAATTATCAGAGAATGCATTTCCTCCACCAATTTACCTGTTCTACCAGTACCTAAAAAAGATGGATCTATCTGCCTAGTGGTAGATTACAGACAATTAAACAAATATTCTAGGGACTACGCATGTCAAATTATTGACATGTTACAGCAATAGAATCACTCCCAGTAAGACTTACAAAACTGTCCTTGGCATATCAAATGGATTCTTTTCCATACCATTGCATCCCAAGGGTCACTTTAAGACAGCATTTACTGCAAATTATAGACAATATTGCTTCAATTGCCTACCCCAGGGTTAGAAGAATTCCCCAAATATATTCCAATCCATCATAACCAGTGACCTGGAAGACATTCCTATCATAAGGATTTACATAGATGATATTTATTTTAGTCATTATTCCCCAGATGAAAACTTTGATATCCTGCAACAGGTAGCAAAAATCCTTTATGAACAAGGTTACAAAATTAACTGGGTAAAGAGCCAAATAGGCCTATAATACATAAAGTAAATTATTTAGGCAAATGTAATACATCAAGGGATACACCTAACAGATGACTATGTAGAAAAAGGAAAAAAATCACAGTACCTCAGACTAAGAAACAATTACAATGTATCCTAGGACTATGCAATTTTGCCAGAACCCATGTCCCAAACTGTTCTGCTATAATAAAGCCCCTATACCAATTAGTAGGACATTTCAAGTGGGATAAAGAAAAAGAGGAACTTCTACAGCAGTGGCAGCAGGGGGTGCTACAACATCACAAACTGACACCAATAAACCTCTCACTACCAATTGACATTCATTTTGATACAGATCATAATAATTACTCTGCAGCTTTACAACAACAAAATAAACATAATAATCTCTTATCATACAGGGTCATTTTCAAATGTAGTGAAAAACTTTTTGGAACCTATCAAACCTCTTTTGGCTCTTCATCAGATACTAAAGCGGAAACAACACCTATGGCAGGTGCCAAAAATATCAGCACACATTAAGGAGCCAGGAACTTTGGCCCTAATAAAACATTCAGCACTAGCCCCAAAAAAGGCTTGAACCCTGTACCTCAGTGCACTATTAAATACAGAAAAAATAACTTTTGTTACAGACAAAGAACATTACACTCATCACACAAATAACAAAGGCAGCCCCCCGAATTTAAAATACATCTCCTGGGCAGACATACCAAATGGTTGCATTATAGCATATTCAGATGGAAGTGTTCAGCATATTGATGGTAAAAGGAAATCAGGAATAGGCATAGTCATAGACTATAAGAGAGAATTGGGAGATTACTCTACTGAAACATGAGAAGCAATACCAGTTCAGAAAAATTTTTAATTTTTACTTTAAATTGAAACTGTCTATTCATATTAATGCCAAAACTGTTTTGTAAATGTTGAACATCAATGTCAAAAGTAAAAAAAAAAATTTCTAACCATGAATCCTGACTTCACTTGTGCTTCTCAATTCAATATTGTAAAATTAAGGGCACTTGATTTAAAGAATAGTAAACTAAAAAGTAAGTCAGATTTAGACTTTTGTTTTATCGCTATAGCTGGTACTCTTAAGATAACAGTTCAGGTTATATTCATACGGTTAATTGTACAGATTTTCTATATCCAGAATTACTGCATAAATATATGGGTTGGTGTATCATTGAGTCTGATAAAAGACATTGGTGTATAATATATGACTGTCCGGGCACAGACAAACAGATGGCTTTAAAGTAAATATAACAATATTTGAAGAACTAGGAAGGACTCATTGTCCACTGACAAATAATTATGCCCATAAGGAACATTAGACTTTAATGACACACCACCTTCATAGACCAAGATCAAATAGTCTTGGTCAGTCAAGATCTCAGAATAATTGTAGCTGGAGGTCTAGATCACAACACAGGTGTCACCCTGCCAACCCTCTGTGTCACCACTCCAAATTCTGTCTTTCTGATGAGACGTTAAACCGAGGTTCCATCTGCCTGGATTAGTGGTAGTTCAGGTGGATGTTAAAGATCCCATGGCACTAACAAAAGAATAGGGGAATTTCCCTGGTGTCCTGGCCAAATTTCCCTCATTCACTAAAAAAAAATACCACCAACAGCTTAATCTGCTTCAAGGTCAGTTGGCATTCATCTGTATCCCTCTCCCCAGGTGTGCCTGAAAATAGGCAGGATTTGTCTAGTGCACTTACAGTCAAATAAAACTAAATAAATAAACTTTATCCTGACCTAGCCCAAATAGTCGATGACTTGGAAAGATGCCAAGCCAAATTAGTGGTCAATTTGGAAAGATTGCCACTCTCCAAAGGTCATGGTGAAAGCTGCGTACAAGAGACTGAGCAAGGAAGTTATATTGGAGAGCTGGAAGGCTCTCCATATTACTCAGGTTGTGAGCTCTGATGTGCAAATAGCCAAAATTCATATGATGATACTCAAGACTTACATGGTGTCCCCACACAACACAATAATGACTTTCCACACTCAGAGCTCAGATGGTGACTCTGAAGATATACTTAGTGACCCTCAAGATTATGTCACAATTCAAGGTCTCAGATCACATGCCAAACATCAGAGATGCAGACACAAACTGAGACTACATAGAATACAAAGTGCACCATCGATGTCCGATCTTGAGCACATAGAGCAGGAACAAAACCAATCAAAAGACAACCCCCCCCCCACTATATCTCATGGGTCTCAAAGACAGTTTCAGGACTTATAACAAAAAATCAATCAAAATCATCCAAACAAATGGCAGATGGAGCACCACAGTTAGACCCCATTGAGATATTTCAAATTCTTCAAAAATACTGGGACACTGACTTTAAAATAACAGCTCAGATTCAGGTTCAGATATAGATTACAAAGACCTACCACCCCGGTCTACCAAAATATGCCATAACATCAACTACAAAAAAACTCTAAGCACACACTCCCTCCCCACACAAACACTCAACACCTGATCGCCAAACTTTCAACCTCCACAACAGGACCCCCACCCTTATCCGTGCAGACATGTCAATTCCCAACATCAAACTACTCAACCTTCAACCCCAAACTCTCCCCTTTCACTACGTCAACATCCAATTCATCAACAACAATCCACAAAAACTCCCAGTCGCAACCCCCCAACATAGGCAAATAATACCCCACCATCAAACCACTCAAACCCCTAACCATAACACCCCACCCTCTCAAAACCATAGCTTTTTCCCAATCACCAGTGATATCCCAGCAATTCTGGTGCCCAATACTTTGACAGAGATTATACCATATTTGCCACAGATACAATCACACTTGCTAAAATTCCTGCAACCAGAAATACAGTTTGATCCTGACATATCAAATACTTTCAAACAAAATCAGGCTTTGGCAACTTGCCTTTGCTGATCTTATTCCGGGAAATAAAATACATTTGCCCCAAGTCCTGGCACTATATGACACTCATTGAATGTCTACACAATGATTGCCAAAATGTAACATTGCAAAACATTACAATATCAGGGCAATTCAACACTGCCATCACATGGCCAAGCCCCAGCACCAGCCCAATCATCACCTAATTTCCCACAGCCATTTTTTTCCTCAACACCTCAGTCACTACCACAAATTAATCCCACCAATCCGGCACTACAAAATTCATGCCAATACCCTGTAACCATTCAAAATCCAGTAACTGTTCACAATCCCATGCCTGCCTACTCACAAAATTAAGTGCCACCACCAATGACTGCCAAGCCCATTCAGCCAACTCAGGCTCAGATGCCTATCCAGCAACTAGTCATGTCACTGCCAGTGACCACACAACCTCCAATACAGCCATCCCTGAAAACTCAACAAGGACACTCTACCATGCAACCCTCTCAAGGACAATTACCCATTTCAACAACACAAGGACAAACTCCTATGCAAACTTCACAACCACAATTGCCTAGCCAGCCCCTGCAGGGACAACTTCCCATTCAGTCTTCTCAAGGACAAGCACCCATTCAAAATACACAGGCACAGTCTCCCATGGTGCCCCCCTCATTTAAACAAATTAGAAAAAATAAAACTGGTCAAATTACTTAAGGACCAATTGTGCCTACATGAAGGCATTACCTTAAATGATATTCATAAACATGAAACACAACTCAGGGTTTTCCTAGGAATACGGTGAAGACATCCTTTTGGAAGCATTAAAACATACTTTAGATGCAGTTAAATACAAACTTTTCAAAGACCACTATGCGAGGAAAATCATCATTTACTGCCTCCGTCATACCTATGACTTACAAACAGGGGCGTATACCACAAGCAACCAGAATAGCACTAACACACAGTAAAGACTTTCGACTGGTTATCTCATTTTGGAATGTGAGAGTTAATTACGTGAGCGTGGATACCCTGAGGTTATGTTTAAATCCATCACTCAGACTCAGTTTGACCTCTATAGTATACAAGATTTACTATGGGATGAGGCAATTAAAAATTAAAACTATAACACCAAAATCAAAAGTTAAATCAGCCAGTTAAGCAGCCTTTTCATAAAGAAAATTAAATTGGAGAACAAAGTTCAACTCAGTGTAGCAGTCCTTTCAGGACAACACCTCTTGACAACCACCACCACAGCACTCCCCATCGGGATAGCAACCTAATCAGTCAACTCAAACCACAAAATTCGTGAGTACAGGTATAATCTTCATCCTGTGAGACTCTTAATAGAGGCAAGGTCGACCCTACTGGGATAACAACCGAGCTAGAGGCTGAGGAAATTTTGCTTATTGATTCAGGCTCCCCATACAGTGACTGCCCCTCAAAAACTACCAATTTGATTTCTCAGACAATAAACAAAAAAAACTCTATACCATTATGGGTCAGCCAGCAGAGACAAGGGCAGAGGTCCCAATAAAATTAATAATCACCCATGACAGCAATAATAGCAGATATACCAGCAACAGGTGTCCTAGGAGCACAGGATGCCAGACACCTTGCCTTGTTAACGTCACTGATACCCCCATTTCAGATGGAACTGCCACACGGTTATAAAGCCCAAATTCAACAATTAATTCAAGAAATCACCAGACCAGAATATGTGGGATTTATAAACATACCCCCAGTGACAATACATGGTAACCCACATCCCAGACAGAAACAATATCCCATTAAATCACAGTATAAAGGTGAGTTAATGAAAACTATTCAAATACTTTGAAAGACAAAATTATCAGAGAATGCATTTCCTCCACCAATTCACCTGTTCTACCAGTACCTAAAAAAGATGGATCTATCTGCCTAGTGGTAGATTACAGACAGTTAAACAAATATTCTAGGGACTACGCTTGTCAAAATATTGACATGTTACAGCAATGGGAATCACTCCCAGTAAAGACTTACAAAACTGTCCTTGGCATATCAAATGGATTCTTTTCCATACCATTGCATCCCAAGGGTCACTTTAAGACAGCATTTACTGCAAATTATAGACAATATTGCTTCAATTGCCTACCCAGGGTTGAAGAATTCCCAAATATATTCAATCCATCATAACCAGTGACCTGGAAGACATTCCTATCATAAGGATTTACATAGATGATATTTATTTTAGTCATTATTCCCCAGATGAACACTTTGATATCCTGCAACAGGTAGCAAAAGACTTTATGAACAAGGTTACAAAATTAACTGGGTAAAAGAGCCAAATAGGCCTACAATACATAAAGTAAATTATTTAGGCAAATGTAATGCATCAAGGATACACCTAACAGATGTCTATATAGAAAAGGAAAAAAATCACAGTACCTCAGACTAGAAACAATTACAAGCGTATCCTAGGACTATGCAATTTTGCAGAACCCATGTCCCAAACTGTGCTGCTATAATAAAGCCCTATACCAATTAGTAGGACATTTCAAGTGGGATAAAGAAAAGAGGAACTTCTACAGCAGTGGCATCAGCGGGTGCTACAACATCACAAACTGACGCAATAAACCTCTCACTCCAATTGACATTCATATTGATACAGATCATAATAATTACTCTGCAGCTTTACAGCAACAAAATAAACATAATAATCTCTTATCATACAGGGTCATTTTCAAATGTAGAAAAAACTTTTGGAACCTATCAAACCTCTGTTAGCTCTTCATCAGATACTAAAGCGGAAACAACACCTATGGCAGGTGCCAAAATATCAGCACACATTAAGGGCCAGGAACTTTGGCCCTAATTAAACATTCAGCACTAGCCCCAAACAAGGCTTGAACCCTGTACCTCAGTGCACTATTAAATACAGAAAAAATAACTTTTGTTACAGACAAAGAACATTACACTCATCACACAAATAACAAAGGCAGCCCCCCGAATTTAAAATACATCTCCTGGGCAGACAAACCAAAAGGTTGCATTGTAGCATATTCAGATGGAAGTGTTCAGCATATTGATGGTAAAAGGAAATCAGGAATAGGCATAGTCATAGGCTATAAGAGAGAAATGGGAGATTACTCTACTGAAACATGAGAAGCAATACCAGTTCAGAAAAAAATTTATTTTTACTTTAAATTGTAACTGTCTATTCATATTAATGCCAAAACTGTTTTGTAAATGTTGAACATCAATATCAAAAGTAAAAAAAAAATTTCTAACCATGAATCCTGACTTCACTTGTGCTTCTCAATTCAATATTGTAAAATTAAGGGCACTTGATTTAAAGAATAGTAAACTAAAAAGTAAGTCAGATTTAGACTTTTGTTTTATCGGCCATGCTGGTACTCTTAAGATAACAGTTCCAGGTTATATTCATACGGTTAATTGTACAGATTTTCTATATCCAGAATTACTGCATAAATATATGGGTTGGTGTATCATTGAGTCTGATAAAAGACATTGGTGTAAAATATATGACTGTCCCGGACACAGACAAACAGATGGCTTTAAAGTAAATATAACAATATTTGAAGATCTAGGAAGGACTCATTGTCCACTGACAAATAATTATGCCCATAAGGGAACATTAGACTTTAATGAACACACCACCTTCATAGACCAAGATCAAATAGTCTTGGTCAGTCAAGTCTCAGAATAATTGTAGCTGGTGGTCTAGATCACAACACAGGTGTCACCCTGCCAACCCTCTGTGTCACCACTCCAAATTCTGTCTTTCTGATGAGACGTTAAACCGAGGTCCCATCTGCCTGGATTGGTTGTAGTTCAGGTGGATGTTAAAGATCCCATGGCACTTAGCAAAAAGAATAGGGGAATTTCCCTGGTGTCCTAGCCAAATTTCCCTCATTCACTAAAACAAATACCACCAACAGCTTAATCTGCTTCAGGTCAGTTGGCATTCATCTGTATCCCTCTCCCCAGGTCGTGCCTGAAAATAGGCAGGTTGTCTAGTGCCTTACCCAGTCAAATAAAACTAAATAAATAAACTTTTCCTGACCTAGCCCAAATAGTCGATGACTTGGAAAGATGCCAAGCCAAATTAGTGGTCAATTTGGAAAGATTGCCACTCTCCAAGGTCATGGTGAAAGCTGCGTACAAGAGACTGAGCAAGGAAGTTATATTGGAGGCTGGAAGGCTCTCCATATTACTCAGGTTGTGAGCCTGATGTGCAAATAGCCAAAATTCATATGATGATACTCAAGACTTACATGGTGACTCACACAACACAATAATGACTCTCACACTCAGAGCTCAGATGGTGACTCTGAAGATATACTAGTGACCCTCAAGATTATGTCACAATTCAGGTCTCAGATCACATGCCAAACATCAGAGATGCAGACACAAACTGAGACTACATAGAATACAAAGTGCACCATCGATGTCCGATCTTGAGCACATAGAGCAGGAACAAAACCAATCAAAGACAACCCCCGCCATATCTCATGGGTCTCAAAGACAGTTTCAGGACTTATAACAAAAAATCAATCAAAATCATCCTAACAAATGGCAGATGGAGCACTACAGGTAGACCCCATTGAGGAATTTCAAATTCTTCAAAAATACTGGGACACTGACTTTAAAAATAACAGCTCAGATTCAGGTTCAGATATAGATTACAAAGACCTACCACCCCGGTCTGCCAAAAATATGCCACAACATCAACTACAAAAAAACTCTAAGCACACACTCCCTCCCCACACAAACACTCAACACCTCATCAAACTTTCAACCTCCACAACAGGACCCCACCCTTATCCGTGCAGACATGTCATTCCCAACATCAAACTACTCAACCTTCAACCCCAAACTCTCCCCTTTCACTATGTCAACATCAATACATCAACAACAATCCACAAAACTCCCAGTCACAACCCCAACATAGGCAAATAATACCCCACCATCAAACCACTCAAACCCCTAACCATAAGCCACCCCCACCCTCTCAAAACCATAGCTTTTCCCAATCACCAGTGATATCCAGCAATTCTGGTGCCCAATGCTTTGACAGACATTATACCATATTTGACAGATACAATCACACTTGCTAAAACGACTGCAACCAGAAATACAGTTTGATCTGACATATCAAATACTTTCAAACAAAATCAGGCTTTGGCAACTTGCCTTTGCTGATCTTATTCCGGAAATAAAATACATTTGCCCAAGTCCTGGCACTATATGACACTCCTTGAATGTCTACACAATGATTGCCAAAAAGTAACATTGCAAAACTTTACAATATCAGGGCAATTCAACACTGCCATCACATGGCCAAGCCCCACACCAGCCAATCATCACTAATTTCCACAGCCATTTTTCCTCAACACCTCAGTCACTACCACAAATTAATCCCACCACTCCGGCACTACAAAATTCATGCCAATACCCTGTAACCATTCAAAATCCAGTAACTGTTCACAATCCCATGCCTGCCTACTCACAAAATTAAGTGCCACCACCAATGACTGCCAAGCCCATTCAGCCAACTCAGGCTCAGATGCCTATCCAGCAACTAGTCATGTCACTGCCAGTGACCACACAACCTCCAATACAGCCATCCCTGAAAACTCAACAAGGACACTCTACCATGCAACCCT
Organism: Neoceratodus forsteri; assembly: GCA_016271365.2. NCBI lineage: Eukaryota > Metazoa > Chordata > Ceratodontiformes > Ceratodontidae > Neoceratodus > Neoceratodus forsteri. The sequence continues at coordinate 1,116,372,553 of CM028131.1, forward strand.
CTCAAGGACAATTACCCATTTCAACAACACAAGGACAAACTCCCATGCAAACTTCACAACCACAATTGCCTAGCCAGCCCTTGCAGGGACAACTTCCCATTCAGTCTTCTCAAGGACAAGCACCCATTCAAAATACACAGGCACAGTCTCCCATGGTGCCCCCCATTTAAACAAATTAGAAAAAATAAAACTGGTCAAATTACTTAAGGACCAATTGTGCCTACATGAAGGCATTACCTTAAATGATATTCATAAACATGAAACACAACTCACAGGATTTTCCTAGGAATACGGTGAAGACATCCTTTTGGAAGCATTAAAACATACTTTAGATGCAGTTAAATACAAACTTTTCAAAGACCACTATGACGCAGGAAAATCTGTCATTTACTGCCTCCGTCATACCTATGACTTACAAACAGGGGGCGTAATACCACAAGCAACCAGAATAGCACTAACACACAGTAAAGACTTTCACGACTGGTTATCTCATTTGGAATGAGAGGTTAATTACGTAGACGTGGATACCCTGAGGTTATGTTTAAATCCATCACTCCAGACTCAGTTTGACCTCTATAGTATACAAGATTTACTATGGGATGAGGCAATTAAAAAATTAAAACTATAACACCAAAATCAAAAGTTAAATCAGCCAGTTAAGCAGCCTTTTCATAAAGAAAATTAAATTGGAGAACAAAGTTCAACTCCAGTGTAGCAGTCCTTTCAGGACAACACCTCTTGACAACCACCACCACAGCAGTCCCCATCGGGATAGCAACCTAATCAGTCCAACTCCAAACCACAAAATCTACGTGAGTACAGGTATAATCTTCATCCCTGTGAGACTCTTAATAGAGGCAGGGGTCGACCCTATTGGGATAACAACCGAGCTAGAGGCTGAGGAAATTTTGCTTATTGATTCAGGCTCCCCACATACAGTACTGCCCCTCAAAAACTACCAATTTGATTTCTAAGACAATAAACAAAAAAACACTCTATACCATTATGGGTCAGCCAGCAGAGACAGGGGCAGAGGTCCCAATAAAAATTAATAATCACCCCATGACAGCAATAATAGCAGATATACCAGCAACAGGTGTCCTAGGAGCACAGGATGCCAGACACCTTGCCTTGCTAAACGTCACTGATCGGCTCCCATTTCAGATGGAACTGCCACACGGTTATAAAGCCCAAATTCAACAATTAATTCAAGAAATCACCAGACCAGAATATGTGGGATTTATAGACATACCCCCAGTGAGAATACATGGTAACCCACATCCCAGACAGAAACAATATCCCATTAAATCACAGTATAAAGGTGAGTTAATGAAAACTATTCAAATACTTTAAAAGACAAAATTATCAGAGAATGCATTTCCTCCACCAATTCACCTGTTCTACCAGTACCTAAAAAAGATGGATCTATCTGCCTAGTGGTAGATTACAGACAGTTAAACAAATATTCTAGGGACTACGCTTGTCAAAATATTGACATGTTACAGCAATGGGAATCACTCCCAGTAAAGACTTACAAAACTGTCCTTGGCATATCAAATGGATTCTTTTCCATACCATTGCATCCCAAGGGTCACTTTAAGACAGCATTTACTGCAAATTATAGACAATATTGCTTCAATTGCCTACCCCAGGGTTAGAAGAATTCCCCAAATATATTCCAATCCATCATAACCAGTGACCTGGAAGACATTCCTATCATAAGGATTTACATAGATGATATTTATTTTAGTCATTATTCCCCAGATGAACACTTTGATATCCTGCAACAGGTAGCAAAAAGACTTTATGAACAAGGTTACAAAATTAACTGGGTAAAGAGCCAAATAGGCCTACAATACATAAAGTAAATTATTTAGGCAAATGTAATGCATCAAGGGATACACCTAACAGATGTCTATATAGAAAAAGGAAAAAAATCACAGTACCTCAGACTAAGAAACAATTACAACGTATCCTAGGACTATGCAATTTTGCCAGAACCCATGTCCCAAACTGTGCTGCTATAATAAAGCCCCTATACCAATTAGTAGGACATTTCAAGTGGGATAAAGAAAAAGAGGAACTTCTACAGCAGTGGCATCAGCGGGTGCTACAACATCACAAACTGACACCAATAAACCTCTCACTACCAATTGACATTCATATTGATACAGATCATAATAATTACTCTGCAGCTTTACAGCAACAAAATAAACATAATAATCTCTTATCATACAGGGTCATTTTCAAATGTAGAGAAAAACTTTTTGGAACCTATCAAACCTCTGTTAGCTCTTCATCAGATACTAAAGCGGAAACAACACCTATGGCAGGTGCCAAAAATATCAGCACACATTAAGGAGCCAGGAACTTTGGCCCTAATTAAACATTCAGCACTAGCCCCAAACAAGGCTTGAACCCTGTACCTCAGTGCACTATTAAATACAGAAAAAATAACTTTTGTTACAGACAAAGAACATTACACTCATCACACAAATAACAAAGGCAGCCCCCCGAATTTAAAATACATCTCCTGGGCAGACAAACCAAAAGGTTGCATTGTAGCATATTCAGATGGAAGTGTTCAGCATATTGATGGTAAGGAAATCAGGAATAGGCATAGTCATAGGCTATAAGAGAGAAATGGAGATTACTCTACTGAAACATGAGAAGCAATACCAGTTCAGAAAAAATTTATTTTACTTTAAATTGTAACTGTCTATTCATATTAATGCCAAAACTGTTTTGTAAATATTTGAACATCAATATCAAAAGTAAAAAAAAAAATTTCTAACCATGAATCCTGACTTCACTTGTGCTTCTCAATTCAATATTGTAAAATTAAGGGCACTTGATTTAAAGAATAGTAAACTAAAAAGTAAGTCAGATTTAGACTTTTGTTTTATCGGCCATGCTGGTACTCTTAAGATAACAGTTCCAGGTTATATTCATACGGTTAATTGTACAGATTTTCTATATCCAGAATTACTGCATAAATATATGGGTTGGTGTATCATTGAGTCTGATAAAAGACATTGGTGTAAAATATATGACTGTCCCGGACACAGACAAACAGATGGCTTTAAAGTAAATATAACAATATTTGAAGATCTAGGAAGGACTCATTGTCCACTGACAAATAATTATGCCCATAAGGGAACATTAGACTTTAATGAACACACCACCTTCATAGACCAAGATCAAATAGTCTTGGTCAGTCAAGTCTCAGAATAATTGTAGCTGGTGGTCTAGATCACAACACAGGTGTCACCCTGCCAACCCTTTGTGTCACCACTCCAAATTCTGTCTTTCTGATGAGACGTTAAACCGAGGTCCCATCTGCCTGGATTGGTTGTAGTTCAGGTGGATGTTAAAGATCCCATGGCACTTAGCAAAAAGAATAGGGGAATTTCCCTGGTGTCCTAGCCAAATTTCCCTCATTCACTAAAAACAAATACCACCAACAGCTTAATCTGCTTCAAGGTCAGTTGGCATTCATCTGTATCCCTCTCCCCCAGGTCGTGCCTGAAAATAGGCAGGATTTGTCTAGTGCACTTACCCAGTCAAATAAAACTAAATAAATAAACTTTATCCTGACCTAGCCCAAATAGTCGATGACTTGGAAAGATGCCAAGCCAAATTAGTGGTCAATTTGGAAGATTGCCACTCTCCAAAGGTCATGGTGAAAGCTGCGTACAAGAGACTGAGCAAGGAAGTTATATTGAGAGCTGGAAGGCTCTCCATATTACTCAGGTTGTGAGCCCTGATGTGCAAATAGCCAAAATTCATATGATGATACTCAAGACTTACATGGTGACTCCACACAACACAATAATGACTCTCCACACTCAGAGCTCAGATGGTGACTCTGAAGATATACTTAGTGACCCTCAAGATTATGTCACAATTCAAGGTCTCAGATCACATGCCAAACATCAGAGATGCAGACACAAACTGAGACTACATAGAATACAAAGTGCACCATCGATGTCCGATCTTGAGCACATAGAGCAGGAACAAAACCAATCAAAAGACAACCCCCCCGCCATATCTCATGGGTCTCAAAGACAGTTTCAGGACTTATAACAAAAAATCAATCAAAATCATCCTAACAAATGGCAGATGGAGCACTACAGGTAGACCCCATTGAGGAATTTCAAATTCTTCAAAAATACTGGGACACTGACTTTAAAAATAACAGCTCAGATTCAGGTTCAGATATAGATTACAAAGACCTACCACCCCCCCGGTCTGCCAAAAATATGCCACAACATCAACTACAAAAAAACTCTAAGCACACACTCCTTCCCCACACAAACACTCAACACCTCATCGCCAAACTTTCAACCTCCACAACAGGACCCCCACCCTTATCCGTGCAGACATGTCAATTCCCAACATCAAACTACTCAACCTTCAACCCCAAACTCTCCCCTTTCACTATGTCAACATCCAATACATCAACAACAATCCACAAAAACTCCCAGTCACAACCCCCCAACATAGGCAAATAATACCCCACCATCAAACCACTCAAACCCCTAACCATAACCCACCCCCACCCTCTCAAAACCATAGCTTTTTCCCAATCACCAGTGATATCCCAGCAATTCTGGTGCCCAATACTTTGACAGACATTATACCATATTTGCCACAGATACAATCACACTTGCTAAAACGCCTGCAACCAGAAATACAGTTTGATCCTGACATATCAAATACTTTCAAACAAAATCAGGCTTTGGCAACTTGCCTTTGCTGATCTTATTCCGGGAAATAAAATACATTTGCCCCAAGTCCTGGCACTATATGACACTCCTTGAATGTCTACACAATGATTGCCAAAAAGTAACATTGCAAAACTTTACAATATCAGGGCAATTCAACACTGCCATCACATGGCCAAGCCCCAGCACCAGCCCAATCATCACCTAATTTTCCACAGCCATTTTTTTCCTCAACACCTCAGTCACTACCACAAATTAATCCCACCACTCCGGCACTACAAAATTCATGCCAATACCCTGTAACCATTCAAAATCCAGTAACTGTTCACAATCCCATGCCTGCCTACTCACAAAATTAAGTGCCACCACCAATGACTGCCAAGCCCATTCAGCCAACTCAGGCTCAGATGCCTATCCAACAACTAGTCATGTCACTGCCAGTGACCACACAACCTCCAATACAGCTATCCCTGAAAACTCAACAAGGACACTTTACCATGCAACCCTCTCAAGGACAATTACCCATTTCAACAACACAAGGACAAACTCCCATGCAAACTTCACAACCACAATTGCCTAGCCAGCCCCTGCAGGGGACAACTTCCCATTCAGTCTTCTCAAGGACAATCACCCATTCAAAATACACAGGCACAGTCTCCCATGGTGCCCCCCCCCAATTTAAACAAATTAGAAAAAATAAAACTGGTCAAATTACTTAAGGACCAATTGTGCCTACATGAAGGCATTACCTTAAATGATATTCATAAACATGCTACACAACTCACAGGATTTTCCTAGGAATACGGTGAAGACATCCTTTTGGAAGCATGAAAACATACTTTAGGTGCAGTTAAATACAAACTTTTCAAAGACCACTATGACGCAGGAAAATCTGTCATTTACTGCCTCCGTCATACCTATGACTTACAAACAGAGGGGCGTAATACCACGAGCAACCAGAATAGCACTAACACACAGTAAAGACTTTCACGACTGGTTATCTCATTTGGACTGTGAGGTTAATTACCTAGACGTGGATACACTGAGGTTATATTTAAATCCATCACTCCAGACTCAGTTTGACCTCTATAGTATACAAGATTTACTATGGGATGAGGCAATTAAAAAATTAAAACTATAACACCGAAATCAAAAGTTAAATCAGCCAGTTAAGCAGCCTTTTCATAAAGAAAAACAAACTAGAGAACAAAGTTTAACTCTAGTGTAGCAGTCCTTTCAGGACAACACCTCTTGACAACCACCACCACAGCACTCCCCATCGGGATTGCAACCTAATCAGTCCAACCCCAAACCACAGAATCTACATAAGTACAGGTATAATCTTCATCACTGTGAGACTCTTAATAGAGGCAGGGGTCGACCCTACTGGGATAACAACCGAGCTAGAAGCTGAGGAAATTTTGCTTATTGATTCAGGCTCCCCACATACAGTACTGCCCCTCAAAAACTACCAATTTGATTTCTCAGACCATAAACAAAAAAAACACTCTATACCATTATGGGTCAGCCAGCAGAGACAGGGGTAGAGGTCCCAATAAAAATTAATAATCACCCCATGACAGCAATAATTGCAGATATACCAGCAACAGGTGTCCTAGGAGCACAGGATGCCAGACACCTTGCCTTGTTAAACGTCACTGATCGGCCCCCATTTCAGATGGAACTGCCACACGGTTATAAAGCCCAAATTCAAGAATTAATTCAAGAAACCGCCAGACCAGAATATGTGGGACTTATAGACATACCCCCAGTGAGAATACATGGTAACCCACATCCCCGACAGAAACAATATCCCATTAAATCAGAGTATAAAGGTGAGTTAATGAAAACTATTCAAATACTTTAAAAGACAAAATTATCAGAGAATGCATTTCCTCCACCAATTCACCTGTTCTACCAGTACCTAAAAAAGATGGATCTATCTGCCTAGTGGTAGATTACAGACAATTAAACAAATATTCTAGGGACTACGCATGTCAAAATATTGACATGTTACAGCAATGGGAATCACTCCCAGTAAAGACTTACAAAACTGTCCTTGGCATATCAAATGGATTCTTTTCCATACCATTGCATCCCAAGGGTCACTTTAAGACAGCATTTACTGCAAATTATAGACAATATTGCTTCAATTGCCTACCCCAGGGTTAGAAGAATTCCCCAAATATATTCCAATCCATCATAACCAGTGACCTGGAAGACATTCCTATCATAAGGATTTACATAGATGATATTTATTTTAGTCATTATTCCCCAGATGAACACTTTGATATCCTGCAACAGGTAGCAAAATGACTTTATGAACAAGGTTACAAAATTAACTGGGTAAAGAGCCAAATAGGCCTACAATACATAAAGTAAATTATTTAGGCAAATGTAATACATCAAGGGATACACCTAACAGATGACTATGTAGAAAAAGGAAAAAAATCACAGTACCTCAGACTAAGAAACAATTACAACGTATCCTAGGACTATGCAATTTTGCCAGAACCCATGTCCCAAACTGTGCTGCTATAATAAAGCCCCTATACCAATTAGTAGGACATTTCAAGTGGGATAAAGAAAAGGGAACTTCTACAGCAGTGGCAGCAGGGGTGCTAAACATCACAAACTGACACCAATAAACCTTTCACTACCTATTGACATTCCATATTGATACAGATCATTATAATTACTCTGCAGCTTTACAGCAACAAAATAAACATAATAATCTGTTATCATACAGGGTCATTTTCAAATGTAGAGAAAACCTTTTTGGAACCTATCAAACCTCTGTTAGCTCTTCATCAGATACTAAAGTGGAAACAACACCTATGGCAGGTGCCAAAAATATCAGCACACATTAAGGAGCCAGGAACTTTGGCCCTAATAAAACATTCAGCACTAGCCCCAAACAAGGCTTGAATCCTGTACCTCAGTGCACTATTAAATACAGAAAAAATAACTTTTGTTACAGACAAAGAACATTACACTCATCACACAAATAACAAAGGCAGTCCCCCAAATTTAAAATACATCTCCTGGGCAGACATACCAAATGGTTGCATTATAGCATATTCAGATGGAAGTGTTCAGCATATTGATGGTAAAAGGAAATCAGGAATAGGCATAGTCATAGGCCATAAGAGAGAATCGGGAGATTACTCTACTGACACTAGAGAAGCAATACCAGTTCAGAAAAACTGTTATTTTTACTTTAAATTGTAACTGTCTATTCATATTAATGCCAAAACTGTTTTGTAAATGTTGAACATCAATAGCAAAAGTAAAAAAAACTTTCTAACCATGAATCCTGACTTCACTTGTGCCTCAATTCAATATTGTAAAATTAAGGGCACTTGATTTAAAGAATAGTAAACTAAAATGTAAGTCAGATTTAGACTTCTGTTTTATCAGCCATGCTGGTACTCTTAAGATAACAGTTCCAGGTTATAGTCATATGGTTAATTGTACAGATTTTCTATATCCAGAATTACTGCATAAATGTATGGGTTGGTGTATCATTGATTCTGGTAAAAGACACTGGTGTAAAATATATGACTGTCCCAGGCACAGACAAACAGATGGCTTTAAAGTAAATATAAGAATATTTGAAGAACTAGGAAGGACTCATTCTCCACTGACAAATAATCATACCCATAAGGGAACATTAGACTTTAATGAACACATCACCTTTGTGGACTGAGATCAAATAGTCTTGGTCCGTCAAGTCTCAGATAGAATAATTGTAGCAGGTGGTCTAGATCATAACACAGGTGTCAATCTGCCAACCCTCTGTGTCGCCACTCCAAATAAACTATATCCTGACCTAGCCCAATTAGTGGATGACTTAGAAAGACGCCAAGCCAAATTAGTGGCCAATTTGGAAAGATTTCCAATCTCCGAAGGTCACAGTGAAAGACTCATACACGAGACTGAGCAAGGAAGTTAGATCGGAGAGCTGGAAGGCTCTCCATATTACAGCGTATGGCAGCCCATACTTTGAACAAGTATCCAGAATATGGCTGTACAGGTACATATGCATCTAGGATAAGTGAGATGGTGTAAAGCAATTTCCCATTGAGTCTGTCTCCTTGTTATCCTAAATCTAAAATAATTTCAGGACAACTGCTGAAGGATCCTTAAATCTTGGAAGGCATTAAATTCTTTATTAGTTAATTCTTAGAGCAGAATATTGGGCCATTCCAGACATAGACAAAATCTGGCGTTCAGTTAAATGTGCATTGAGCGGGGAATTTTTTAGGATAGCCTCCACTAAGAAAAGAAAACACAAAACTTTCCTGTGCTCCCTATTGGATCAGATTAAAACACTAGAACAGAATCCATCATTGGAGTCCTCAGAAGACACTCAGGTTACCTTGGCCAGTCTGCGACATCAGTATGCAGATTGTCTGAGGGAGTGGGTGGAATATGCTATATTAAAGACCCACTCGACGTATGTGGATCAAGGGGACAAGGCGGGCCATCTGTTAGCGCTACGTTTAAAGCAACAAGAGGCCTCCCTTCTGGTTCAGGCTATCTCATCTCAGGAAGATGGATCTCTTATAACATCCCCTGTTGACATAGCCCATGAATTTGATAGTTGTTACAGCCAATTGTATAGCCCTTTGCCTAATCCTCTCCCATTAGAGGAAACACAGGCCTACATGAGTTCAATTTCAATTCCTGTTCTGTCCCCTGTGCAGAAGGCCTTCCTGGAACATTCTATTTCTACCCAAGAAATTCTCATTGCCATAAAGTCTCTCCCCTCTGATAAAGCTCCTGGACCGGATGGATTCTTCTCTAATTTTTATGAGGAATTATCGAATGAACTAGCATCTATCCTCCACCAGCTGTTCTCCTTCCTATGTGAGACGGGTATATCGGACTTCTCCTTCCTGGAGGCCCTAATCATAGTATTGCCCAAACCCAATAAACCCGGAGAAAAAGTTATTAACTATTGACCCATTTCTGTCATGAATTATGACATGAAACTATTCACAAAAATTCTCTCCATTAGAGTTATGCAAGTTTGGGATGAAATGATCGGGCCTGAGCAGGTGGGCTTCATGTGGGCCAGATCTTCCACGGACCATTTAAGAAAACTAGCACATGTCTTCTCTGCATTTTGGGAGGTGGAACAACCCATGGCTCTGATCTCTCTGGATGCAGAGAAGGCATTTGATAGAGTGCAATGGGCTTTCCTGTTTTTAGTATTGGAAAAATTTGGGTTCCCTAGCACCGTTATTAAATGGATACAAGTATTGTACACCAAGCCACACACAAAAGTATATTGCAATGGGGTACTATCAAGAGGTTTATCTCTCTACTCGGGTACTCATCAGGGATGCCCTCTATCTCCCCTACTTTTCAACTTTTATCTGGAGCCCCTAATTCATTTACTTAAGACTTCCCCTCAAATCTCTGGCATCCCTGTAGGGTCTTTCAACATTAGACTTTCTGTGTATGCAGATGACATTCTGCTGCACTTGCCGCACCTGGATACTTCCATACCCAAAGCCATGTGTATCATTACTAGATTTGGTAGGTTCTCCAGTTACAAGCTCAATTTGGACATGACTACTCTCATGCCCTTAAACTCCAGGGTTTTCCCTTCTGACAATGCTCACTTGGGCATGATATGGTTGACCAAGTTGACGTATCTGGGCATCTCTCTTTCCCAAACTCAATCCCTAATGAAAACACTTAATGTAGACAAAGTGGTGGAAATCATCAAACAGGACCACCGTAGATGGAGCTCTCTCCCTCTTTCCTTGCAAGCCCGTTTCAGCGTGATTAAAATGAATGTGCTCCCTTGTATTTTTTATCCCCTCAATATGTTAAATCTATTCCTCCCACATACATGGTTTCAGTAATTTCACTCAGTTATTTCCCATTTTTTATGGAAGGGGAAGGTTCCTTGCACAGCATATGTTAAATTGGGGGCTCCAAAACACCTTGGAGGACTCAAATTGCCTAATTTTTACCTATATTATTTGGCTAGTCATATCTCCAAGTATGTATGCTGGCCTAAGCCTCCCGACCAGCACCAGGGGTTCACATATATGCTAATTTGGCTACAAATTGAAAGGCAGCGATTTATGGACTCGGGCATATCCCCTTATAGTTCCCTTTTTATCTCTTGTAGCAGGTTACCCTCTCAACTTAAAGGTACAACCATATACAACTCACTGTGAGTCCATGCTCAACTCTGTAGGTCACTGTGTTATAACATTCTAAAGGATATCTCTCAGCTGCTCTGTGACAATATAAACTTTAATTTGGGAGGGGTAGTGCTATCCCATCTAAGACTCCCTGAGCTACAAAATAAACTGGTCTTTGATCTCCTGGTGTGGTGGAAGGGCAAATTCACAATAGCCAGGACTTATTAACCCATCTTAAACTCCCTGCAATTCACATCTTTCAAGTTTATCAACTCCGGCATATGTTGATTATCTGGTTTGGCACAACAGAATGGTCTACTGACTACAGTAATTTCCTCTCTTTGGTGCAGTCTCATGTCTGGCAACCTCACTCTGCATCACAGTTAGTATCTTTTTTGTTTACCCAGTTATTTCCTGATGTATCTGTCCACTCTCACTACTGGTTGTCTTCCCTTCCCAATCTAACACCCAACTGGGAGCTTATCTGGAGGGATATGTACAGGTATGTGTCCAATGATAAGCTGCATCTCACACAGTTTGATATACTACATAACATTTTCCTTACCCCATACACTTATGTAAGATAGGGAAACTCCCCACTGTTCAATGCTCCAGATGCAATACGGCTGAGGGCACCCTATTGCACATCATGTGGGTATACCCTAAAGTCACCCCCTTATGGGAAAAGATCAAGTCAAGGCTAGACCCCTTACTAGGCTTAGAGGATTGTTTCTACCCTGAAATCTGTATAGTGAGGCATGTGGCTGACATCCCAGTAAAAGAAAGGAAGTTCCATATTTCACTAATATCCCTATCTGTCAAACGACTGGTGCTGCACCACTGGCTTGATCAGGAAGAAATTACTTACCCTGAATGGCTGAATGAAGCTCTATATAATTTACAAATAGAGAAAGCAAAGAAAACAATAGCCAGTACATGGCACCGTATGCCAGCCTATACCAGAAAATGGGGCAAACTGGAAACACTTCTGGTAGCCCACTCCTCCTCTTATCCTACCCATTTAGAAGGATACAAGGGATCGACTCATTCAGGTCTTTTATTGTATAGGTCTGTTCACTAAATGAAAGGCGTATGCTTTCTTGATTCATACTTATAGGTATTATGCATGGAGGTTTATATCACCTTAATTAGTATCTCCAGGAGGGGGATGGGAGGGTGGGAGGGCGGTATTGTAAGTGACTGTTTGTATTGTTTGTATAATATTCTGTGTTTAAGTGTGCTTCTTATTGTTGTGTTTTGGTAAAATGTTCTGTATTGTGTTATAAATTCTAATAAAGTGCATTAAATTAAAAAAAAAATTCCGGGGCCTTTTGTTTCATGGATGAAAATTGAATCACAGGATCATGCTCAGTGCCATATCAAGGCAATTCCAGCAGCTTGTACCCAAGTCCCACTTTCTTATTTATGTATTTGAAATTGTTGTTTAGGAAGAGGATACTGTGTTGATACTTATTTCCAGGTTACAGTACCTAGTGAGTGGGTTACAGCAATAGAGCTGCAGTAAACAGGTAGTGTAAAATATGAAGCAAAAACCAAATGTAAATACAGCCAGGTAAATACAAGCAAAGTACAAATATCTTTTCCAGATACTCAGTGAGTATTCATATTCGGCAGTCCTAGGTACTTGGGTGCTTGTCATTCAATACTAGATAGCTGGGACAGTTACAAAAAGCTATAAAAAAACCTCTAATCTTCCTTAGGTGACCAGGGCTAGTCCCTGAATCATCCCTCTCTCACCATTTCAGTAATTTTCCTTCTTCTACCACTCTTATCCGTCCTACCACACATGTTTACAAAAATATAAGTGCTGGTCCTGGCTCCTGACACATTGCTAGAAGATGCTGCCATTTTCTGTAACCCCCCACTCCCTAAGCCAACCACATTCAGCCCCCCAAACAGATACATCCTCCCCTTGACCCATGATTGCTTATTTCAGAAAGGGGGGAGTTCCTTTCACAAGCTGAGATGCTCCTCTCCCACAATGCGCCTGACCCCTTTGATAAAATCAGTCATCTGACTGTGTACTATGACCAGTCAGTCATGTTACTTGGGGTAGGGAGGGAGAGGAGAGGAGAGGAGAGGTTAGTGGCACTGATAAGACTAGGCCTTCTGACCAATCAGACTATCCAGCATCATCAGTGACACTAACCACTCTGCCCCCAGTCTCCCACAAGTGCAGTCAGTTGGTTGTAGTTCAATCACATGACTGGCATTAGCACTTGGGTCAGGCATGTTGTTGGATTGGGTGATTAACTCAGCTGGAAAAAGCAATATTACCCCCCACCAAATCAACAGTTGGAGGTCAAGGGTGCATCTTAAAAAATAAACTATTTGGGGATCTGATGTGGGTTATTTTTGTCCCATTAGGGTTACCAGCCATCCTGATTTTTGCAGGACAGTCCTGATTTGGGCAGCTGTGTCCTGCAAAAAAACATGAAAAATACTGCAAGTCCTAATTTTATAGTAGAAAAAATATTTTCTAACTTTCCACTAAATGTTGCAGAAAACTACAATACTTTAACTAAAATATCATCAAATGACAAAAAACCATAGAAGCAACTTGGAAACTACAATACTTAGCCTTAATTCTGATTATGTAGAGAAAACAAGTCTGTTGCATTTGTCGAGGTTATGTACTGTCCTGCGAAAAATCATGTTTCAGTAAGAAATGTCCCACTTTGGGCTTCTTAAAAGGTGATAATCCTATGTCCCATCCCTTTTACAAATGCCATTTAAACAATTAAGTAATAAAGTCAGCTCAATGGTGCAGTGGAGTCTACTGCTCACAGTCATAATTATCTGAGTTTAGGGGACTGAACGTGGCTGGGTTTAACCTTTAAGTCTCCTTAAGGGAGTGGCCTTTGCAGAAAAAGTTGTTGGCTTCTTGCAAAGTGCCAGGAGCCATGGTTAGCACTTAGATTTTTTAAAGGTATGTGGGAGGATGTGGAAGGGGTGGTGGAAGGGAAATGACTGGAGTGGGGGAACACTGAGTAGCCCTTGTCACCTTGGATGGCTAGATTTGTTTTTAATTGATTTAAAAAATATATTGTAAGGATTTTTCCACTAAATAGCCACAAATATTGGGAAATACTCAGTACTGAGTAATAATAACCTCATTATTTGTGGTATTTGGGAATTGATATCCAGGCCATGGATGACCCTAGTACTGTATATATACAAATCTAAATAAAGTGCAAACATTCAGTAATACAAAATGTTCAATGTGTAAAATTTTGCACAGTAATCACATATTGTATAAAGAAAGTCACAAGTTAAAGAGAAAAAAAATACAGAAGTTGAAATAAACAAGCATTTGTCAATGCCAAATGTTGCTTGCTTGTATGTGCTGTTTAGGTATTTGGAAGTGATAGTTCTGTGCCTTCCTCCCAAGACATCCACTGTGTCTTTCCGTTCAGTATTCACAGAAGAGTGGAAGGGGCAAGGGCCACAGCAGTACAACAGTTGCCAAGGGGGTGAAGAGGTGGACAATAGTCCATTCAAAGGCAAAAGAGTCCTGCAGGAGCTCACTAAATTTAAGGTGGACAAAGCGATGGAACCAGATGGCATACACCCAAGTATATTAAGAGAACTGCGAAGGGAGGTAGCAGTACCTCTGGCAGCCATGTTCACTGAGTCGTTCAACATGAGTGAATTTTAGGAGGGCACATGTGGTCCCTCTACACAAGTCCGGCAGCAGGGAGGAGGCAGGGAACAATAGGCCATTCAGCCTCACCTCAGTAGTGGGGAAGATCATGGAGACATTGCTTAAAGAAAGGATAGTGGGGCATCTAGAAGCCATTGGAGCCCAGGAACGTAGACAACATGGATTCACAGTAGGGACATCATGTCAGACAAATCTGGTTGATTTCTTTGACTGGGTGACAAAGGAAGTGAATCAGGGTGGGGCAGTGGACAACGCTTACCTTGATTTCAGTAAAGCCTTTGACACCATCCCATATAGGAGGCTGATAAACTAGCTGGGTAGGCTGGGCATGAGGGAAAGGGTGGTAAACTGGGTTAGAAACTGGCTAACAGACAGGAGGCAGAGAGTGGTGGTAAATGATGTGCAGTCTAGGGAGAGGGGGTCACCAGTGGGGTGCTGCAGGGATCGGTCCTGGGGCCAGTCCTGTTCAATGTCTTCATTAGTAACATTGCAGAATGTCTGAAGGGAATTTTTTCACCAAATTTTCAACATAGCCATTTTAAGACCTCTGCTCATGAACAGTGTCACTGTGATTTTCTTAATCTGTCCCAAACATTGACTGCTCACACTGAATGCACCATTGTGCGCTACATGCACAGAAACACATTTTGGGTGACGTGTGAAAAATGACAGCTGTACTGCTCATAAGGAGGTGTGGCAAAATGGCAATGTTGAAAATCTGGAGTGCAAATATTAAAAATTTGTGAACTTACGAGCGTGCATAGGAACTGCGCAACGCACGCTCATAAAACAGTCATTTTTAGGAATTTTTTCACCAAATTTTCAAACTAGCTATTTTAAGACCTCTGCTCATGAACAGTGTCACTGTGATTTTCTTAATGTGTCCCATACAATGATTTCGCACACAGACTGCGCCATTGTGCTCTACATGGTCGGAAACATGTTTTGGGCAAGATGTGAAAAATGACAGCTGTACTGCTTATAAGGTGTGGTAAATGGCAATGTTGAAAATCTGGAGCGAAAATACTGAAAATTCGCGAACTTATGAGCGTGTGTAGGATCAGTGTAACAAATGCTTATAAAACAGTTATTTTGGTGAATTTTTCACCCAGTTTTCAACATAGCCATTTTAAGACCTCTGCTCATGAACAGTGTCACTGTGATTTTCTTAATCTGTCCCAAACATTGATTGCGCACACCGACTGCGCCATTGTGCGATACATGCATGCAAACACATTTTGGGTGACGTGAGAAATGACAGCTGTACTGCTCATAAGGAGGTGTAGTAAAATGGCAATGCTGAAAATTTGGAGTGAAAATATTAAAAATTAGCGAACTTACGAGCGTGCTTAGGAACTGCGCAATGCATGCTCGTAAAACAGTCATTTTTAGGAATTTTTTCACCACATTTTCAACATAGCCATTTTAAGACCTCTGCTCATGAACAGTGTCACTGTGATTTTCTTAATGTGTCCCATACATTGATTATGCACACTGACTGCGCCATTGTGCGCTACATGCGCGGAAACACATTTTGGGCATGATGTGAAAAATGACAGCTGTACTGCTCATAAGGAGGTGTGGTAAAATGGCAAAGTTGAAAATCTGGAGTGCAACTATTAAAAATTCACAAACTTACGAGCTTGCGTAGGAACTGCGCAATGCACACTTGTAAAACAGTCATTTTTAGGAATTTCTTCACCAAATTTGCAACATAGGCTTTTTGAGAGCCCAACTTATGAACACTGGCACTGTCGTTTCATTAGTCAGTCCTGAAAGTTGATTTCATGCAGTGACCATGAAATCACCCTTCGGGCCTGATTAACGCCATGACAGTGACAGAATTCATGAGGAGGGGTCACAAAAAACCCATGTTGAAAATTTGGTGCCAAAATTCCAAAAAATGACTGAGATATGCAGCAAAGTTGAAAAAACCCTATCTATCCCATTATACAGCTTACTGGCATTTTCTCAGTTTGTGGTCGGCTTTGAAGAGTGCAGACATGTTCCCGGTCCACTGAAGATCATCAGCGCAAGGTCCGGAGGTAAGTATGGGTTGAGGGGGGTGTGGGGAGGCAGGGTATGCAGTGGGTGAGTGCGGGTTGTGGGAGGGGTGCAGGGAGAAGTGCCGAGGGACAGTTTTTCTATTTACAGGTTGTTGTTTTTTTTTTAGTAAGACGACGAGGGATGTTTGCCACGCTGGGGTGGGCTCCCAGCGTGGCAGCTGGAAGGCTGTTTGGGGGGGCTGGAGCCAATGGGGGATTGGACACCCCCGTCAGCCATAACACATTTTGCCACACTGGGGTGGGCTCCCAGCATAGCACTGGGATGCTTTGGGGGGGGCGTGGAGCCGACGGGGGATTGGACACCCCTGTCAGCCATAACAAATTTTGCCACACTGGGGTGGGTCCCAGCGTGGCACCTGGAAACTTTGGGGGCATGGAGCCGATGGGGGATTGGGCACCCCGTCAGCTGTACAGTGTGTGCATGGGGGGAGGAGGAAGGCGCATGAGCACGCAGTATGTGTGCGTGCATGTGTGTGTGGAGGGGGGAGCTCTGCTCACTGAGCAGAGCTCTCCCTTTCAACTGTATGACCACTGCATTTTCAACTGCTGTCATAGACAGCTGCAACAGTGATTGGGGAACTGGGGCCGTGCCTGCAAACACACTGACTGAATTGGAAGACGGATGCCACACCTCCGAAAACTCGGATGATGGCACTATGTTTCTTGCACATGTGTGCAAGCAACATAAAAAGGAGAAGTAACTAGGGCGTCTAAGAGGCTGCTGAGGTGATGACGACCAGGAAAAATGGGATTAGGTCAAACACTGGAGTGGTTAAGAAACTGGAACAGTAACTGGGTTTAGTTAGGGAAGGGGAGGCAGGTAGCAAGAACAGATGTGTGAGGAGAGATTACAGATGAGTAATTTCAAGGAAGGGGAAGAGGAAGCGGGCCAAAGTGCAGGGGAGTTCATACCTGAAGTAGGGAAGGGGGTGATAGAAGAAGGCAGCATGAACGCCAGAGTTATTGGACTGAGATAAATGGAGTGTGCGTCAGTAGGACATATAGAGTAGGAGGAAAGTACTGGGTAGAAGAGGAAGGAGAGATAGCAGAGGGGAGAACTGAATCTGTATTTGGAAAGATAGGAGGCACAGAGAGACACCTGGAATAGAAAACTGCATGTTGTCATTTTAAACTCTGCTCTGCTTTCCTCCTGCTAAAAACATGCACACTAATCATTTAGTATACACAATTAAGTCTGTCACTTTAAACTTTTCTGTAATACTTGTTATAACATACTTTTCCCTCCTGTGACTCATCCTTCAGAATCCCTCTTCCCCAGTATGCCCTTCTCCCTTGCTCCCTGCTCTGTCAGTCCTGTGATCCTCTCAGATATTTGCCCTCTGAGACTGGGCTCCTGCTACAGCTCCTTGCAAATGAAATTCCTTCCTATCAGGTCAGCAGCTGACTGAAACAGGGTAGTGTAGTATGGTTGTATCCCATCAAGACTGTGCAACTGAAAATGTGTGTGGTCAAATAAACAAACAGACATGGGTGGCTATTTTATGGGATTGTTCTAAAACTTCAAATTTTCACTGCAGAATTCATTTTAGGAGGATTTTATTTAACAAATTTTGTTAAAACCCCTTGCAAATTCTACCTTGTGGATTTTATTAATTTATTTTCATGGTGCTAATATATGACTGTGATGTGTTTCCTTTTGCAGTTTTGACATGGAACCTAATAGTACCAGGGTGAGTGTAGAGCTGCCCAAGAGCAGTGAGACCTGCAGTGGTCAAGATGGCCTGATGAATGTCATCTATCTAAAGAGGGCCAATTTTCATGGCAATTTTCTTCCTCCCCACAGTAAGAGCACTTGTAAAGCCAGTAGGCAACTTCTAAAGACACGCTGGCATATACACTCACTCCCCAAGCAAATGTGTCGGGTCTCTCGAATGCACTGCCACCTATGGTTACCCTAGTGGCGGTATTGCAGTGGGAGGCAAAACTCACCTTACTGTACCTGGAGGAAAATAGTCTCCTCTGGGATGCTCTGTCCTCCTCCCCCTGGCCGGCCCCCGCAACAACCCATGGTCATTCTTAAACCCAGGTCACGGGGATCGTGAGTGACAGTCCTGCCACTGTACCAATAGGCCAACCTTATTGCTTAACTCTTCAGTTAATGTTCTGTAAAGGAATAGAGTAAAAATAGATAAAGACATCACTAAAATGACAACATTAGAATATTATAGGACTGACAAATCACAAAAGCGGCAGCAGTTAAAAAAAAAGCAAATTGATACAACCATCATTGATCCAACCCTATGGGACTGTTAGTCTGAGGAACATTTAAATACGGTTTATAATGCTGTGTATCCTACCAATAAAATTAAACAACAGTACCTCTATTGGCAGTCACAAAGGATGCCAATGCAAAATGTGTGTTGAGGGAACTAGTGTCCCATTGCACAACCACCCTTTTTTGCTGTTCTTGAACAGTTTACATAGTTGCAAGGGGAAAAGTCCCTCTACAACCCTAACTAAGTTACAATGTAAATTAGCTTCCCATGAGTTAGTAGATATAAATGAGGTTTGCAATAGCTAACGTGCTGATTTGTGGCTCATAGAATCTCAGCATGGCATATAGCCGGATAAGTAGCCCTATGCTATGTTGCCAGTCCATAGTTTTCCCCACATGCACTCCCCTTTCTTTTGATTTCCTCTCTTGGCCATATCACCATAAAATCTTCTGGGCTGTGGACATCTCCTTTCTAGTCTGGTGGTCTGCCACCCACTCTTCAAGTTCTACGTTTTCCTGCTTTTCAGTGGAATCTCCCTCTCCTTGCCTGCATGGCACAGGTCTGACTGATCACATCCATCACCTAAACACTTTACCCCTCCCCCCTGTAGCTTAGTTGTTCCCTGGCATAGCATTGCTTTCCCTTTTCACCTTCATATAGAATCTCAGCAGATGACAGAGGGGTTGTAAAAGGATCTACCAGGGTTAGCGAGGGCACCATGTTTTGAACATGACCTTGTGGGTCACTTGCTTGATGCTCTCCATTCTTAGCATGATCCCAAACAGTTTAGTGATCATGCTATGAAGAGTTGAGACCCCTGTTGTGCATAGCTGTCACAAATTACACAAAACTTTTATAACTAGGCTTGTCAGTGTTCTCAGAATTGTAGAGGAGCCCATCGGCCTTCCAACAATCACACCCAGTAATGGGGCAAGCTGTTGACAGTCAGGGATTATGTTTTCTGCAATTCATTCTTCAAACTACTCCATATAAGTGACCTCCTGTATAGTACAATCGCCTCATCGAATGGACCCAGATGCCCCAAACAGCAGTCATTTGTTTTACAGAATGTTTCCCTGCTTCGGCAGCAACAGCTTCTAAGCGCTGTTTTGCCTGCACCTTTTTTTTCTCAGTCCTTCTGCCTGCTCCCTTGAGAATATCCTCTTATATAGTAGGTGTCAGTCTTGGTATCCAACATGTCCCTACTCTGCTGAACATAAAACATATTAGTGACTTGCAATCACCAGTGATGCAGTAGCCTGAAGTAGCAGCAACACCACCTAACAGTCAACTCTCCTGTCACCTTGATGCTGCCTGAGACCAGTTCATTGGTACAACTGTCAGCAGGCTTCAGCAATAGAAGATTACTCCTGAACATGACTTCTGTATTAAACTAGAAATGCATAGCAAAAGGAGCATGTAGTACAGTAGGTGGCACTGGGAACTTGGTGTAACATTCATACATAATCTCCTATGAAATTGAAAGTTAAGGAAACTCACACTAGAGAAGAGTAAAGACAGACAACATATTTTATTTACTGTGTTACACACCACAGGACAGATAAAAACATGCCAAATACAACATTTCAATCATCTTAGGCTCCAGGGTACATTCATAGCAGTCCCTCTGAAGTGCATCTCCCTACTGTGGCCACCCTTTTTGCCAATTTAATGTAATCAGCAAGCTTCAGCAGGCTGCTACTGGACATGTTCTCCAAATATGCTAAGGGGAACGTACATCTTGTTTTTTATATTTTTTTTAATATAAAGCAATTAGAAATGTGGGCATGTGTAAAGTATAAAGTCTGTTTATTACCATGTGTATTGTTTTGGGAGCTTTTTAAAAATAGTCCTACTTTTTCCTTATTTATGGTCTATTTAATGCTGTCTTTTTTCTAGCCCAATATTTATTTTTTAATTACTTAGTTACAGAACCAGATAGTAGCAGTTGATCAGAAGCCCTGGATGAAAGGATTCACTCTGAGCTTCAGGGCCACAGACTTTGATTTAGCACTCCTCATCAGAAGTGTATTTGCCAATTTAGCATCAACCATCACTCCCAGCTAATTAAATTCAGCTGTCTTGAAGTTCAGTTTCTTGGTTTTATTTTTTGTTGAAGTAGTTTCCCCTATTGTCTTAAACTCAGTTCTATTATGGTCACTGTTATCCACTGGCTCCCTACTGCTTAATGCTGTAACCATGTAATTCCTATTACTCAGTAGCAGACCAACAACCACATCCTCTCCTCCCAGGCCTAATACGGTATGTTGAAAAATATAACAATCCTTCAAAAATGAAAAAAATATATATCTCAATCCTTTTTATCAGCTGCTCTTCACCTCACAATTAATGTCAGGTAGGTTGAAATTCTCTGTGAGAACCAATGAACTCATATTTCTTGCTCTTTTTATTTCATTGCTCTTATGCATTACCAGGCAGTCTGTAGCATGCTCCCAGAATTGGGAATTGTCTTTTTTCATCCATTCCTTCACATGTAAAGCAACCCTTGTTCCAATCCTCTAACTTTACTTGTCTGTCTTGAAGATGCTATATCTTTTCATACATCAGATGATTCCTTCATTCAACCAAGTCTCCCTGAGTCCTACTACATTTGTACCTTAAGAAGCTAACCCTCCAATTTGTCCATCTTATTAGTCACATTCCTCACATCTATAATCATACTACAGGGACTGGATATATCTCACTCTCTGTTTGAACCCCTTATAGCAAGCTTTTTTATGCCTCTGTTCCTGGCTGAAAAATGGGTATTCTCCTACGCTTACCCCTTCCCACCCCATTTTGGTTTAAAACCTCCTCCTCCTCTCCAGCTATTCTGTGTGCTGGCATCCCCACCCCTTCTGAACTTAGGTGAAGTCCACCTGCTGTGTACTGGTTTCCCCACCCAGAATGCCACTTGCCACTCACCTTATGAATGTGCCTCACAATAGAGTCATTTCCTCTACTACCTTCTATCAGGCCATGCTTTCATCCCCGGACCTTCTTGTACTATGAGAGTCCTTATGTGTGGGTCCCCCAGTAGTACTTTCTGCCCCCTTGGAGTTGCCATCCACCTGCCCAGCAAGAGGCTGGGACTGATTTTGGATGGTCACCACTGGGGGCTTTTTGTCTTACCTCAAGATCCCAGCTCAGTCTCCATCTGTGTTTTGCATCTGTATCTGCCTTTCTTGTACCACTCCTGCCTGGTTACCCAAGCAGGTATGCAGTCCCCCTTCCATGTGACTCTTCCACATCCATATCCCAGTGCACTGATATTATATTTGCCCCTCAAACATACCAACTCTGACCTCAGGGACTGAATTGACCCTGTAACCACTGCAGAATAGTCCATCCTTAGCCATAGTCATGAATGGACATTTCACAACCCCATTCTACCCTCTTTCAGAAGAAGATATTAGTCTCTAGACTACTTCCTTCACCATAATTCCAACTAAGGCAAACTCCCATTTTCCTTTATGCCCATTTGCCACCAAGACCAGTTTGATGCCAACCCACTCAGTGTCTACCTTACAGCAAATGGGACTGTGTGCCTGTGCTCACGTACTCTATGACAGGGCTTGGAATAATTACCTTGATGGTATATTTCTTCTGGAAATGTGAGGGTTGAAGGCTGCAACAACTGTGGTGCACCAATCTTTCTAAAAATTGCCTGGAGTATGGGAGGATGTTTAGTGTGCAACTACATAGAGAAACTTAGAAAGGAGATCGAGGGTCTGCAGGAGGAACTAAGACATGCAAGGCAGATTGGGGGTGGGTTTAGCCCAATACTGGAGGGAGGAAGAAGGGGAGATGAGGGAGGGTGATTTAAGCCAACAGTGGTGAGGAGAGGGTCAGAAGAAGGGAAGCAGAGACAGAGGGGATTAGGCCAGGAAGAACGATTGCTGGGGAAACCAGGTCTGGAGACAAAAGACAAATGGAAGGAGGAGATAGGGACTTGTGAGGGGAGGTGAAGAAGTGGCAAAAGTCATAGAGTGGAAAGGAGAGAACAGGTTACTATGTAGAGAGAGGGAGTGGGCATTTGTGAAGGGTCTTCAGAAAATAGTTTTGCACTGCTAGAGAGGAAGAAGGTGGAGGAAGGAAATGATGAAATTAGAGGAGTAATTGATGAATGCCTAGACCAAACTGGAGCAGGGGGAAGTTCTGCTGGGAGAATTGCAACAGGGGCAAAAGGGGGAAATAATGTGTAGGAGGAAGAACAGGAGCTGGAAATGAAAGAGGGAGAGGAATGGAAGCAAGCAGGGAGTAAGAGTGGTGGAATCTTAGTGCTGGGGGACTCAATACTAAGAGGAGTCAGGTGGGGTAGCAAGGGGGAGATGCATAGTCGCATTTGGGTGGAGGCCATGCCAGGAATGACAGCGGAAAGGGTGGGACAATCTGTTCTGAAATATGCTAGAAGGGGTAGGGACAAGCCTCATTTAATTATACATCTTGGGACAAAATGACCTGGCTGACAAGCAGTAGATGTAGTCCAGAGGAGGTTTGAGGAACTAGCACATTTATGTGGGGGGCAGGAAGATCAGTAACTTTTCAAGAGATACTTCAGTACCCAAGGAAAGCACAACAAGAAAGCTGAGAATAGAGGAATTTAACGGATGGCTAAGAACCTGGTGTTGTGCTAAAGGGTATGGGTTGTTGGGGGGTGGGAGGGACCTGGGAGGACAGTAGTCTCATGCAAGGACAGACTACACTTGAGTGAGGAGGGAGAAAGTGTTGAAACAGAGGATGGAGGAGTACATAAGGAAGTTGGGAATTTAAACTAGGAGTGGGGTGGCAATTGGGCAAGGATATGCAGAGACCACAGGTTGAGAAACCATATGAGCTTACCCCCATAACAGTGACAAAGGACAAATGGCAAGTACTATTGGTGATGCTAGGAAGGAGGGCAGGATGGGGACTGAAGGGTGAAAGGTGGTTACCTTAATGCCAGGAGCCTTGGGAGGAAAACTGCAGAGTTACAGGTGCTCATGGCAGAGGGAGAGGTGGATATTGCAGTCATCCACAGAAACATGGGCCACCAACGTAACTGGGACCTGTCTGTACCAGGGTACAGATTATTCGTAGGGACAGGGTGATTGGGAAAGGAGGGGGTGTGGCACTATATGTGAAGGAAGGACTGAAGTGTGTAAGGGAGGAAGGGGAGGAGGGTAGTACAGAGTCACTTTGGATGCAAATCTAGAATTCCAAGAATAGGATTCTTAGAATGGGAGTGGTGTACAGGCCACCATCTCAGACTGAGGAGTTAGACAGGGAACTAGCAGAACAGATCAGTAGGACTTGCGAGAAGGGTAGTGTGGTAATTGTGGGGGATTTCAACATGCCAGGAGTGGACTGGAGTATCCCAACAACCAGGAACAGAAGGGAGCAGGTACTGCTGGATGCCTTCCAGGACAGCTTCCTGCTGCAAATGGTCAGCGAACCAACCAGGTTTGGAAATACCCTTGACCTTGTGCTGGAAAATGGGGACTTTGTGAGAGAACTTACAGTGGAACAAAGCTCTCAAGGAGGATCACCACTGGTATAGCTCCACATTGGATATGAGCAAGGAAGAAGTGGAATCAGGCAAAGAGTGCTGGACTTCAGGAGGAATGACTTTGGGAGGATGAGGGAAGTGGTAAAGGGTACCTGGCCAGAATTCAATCTAGTATGAACACTAACCAGAGGTGGGAGCTCATAAAGCTGGGGATAGTGGAGGCAACAAAACCTGCTGCAAGGCCCAGAGCAAGAAGGCTAGGGGCTAAAAACTGAGCTGCTGAGCAAGGAGGTCATGGAAAAGGTAAGGAGAAAAAGAGCTGCCTTTAGGAAGTACAAGAAAACAGGGAGGAGGAGGACAGGAGAACTTGACCAGAATTGAAGAGGTGACAGGGCAGTAGGGAGCCAAAGCATCTACGGAACTCAGGCTGGCACAAGGCATTAAGAAGGAGAAGGACTTCTTTAGGTACATCGAACATGAAAAAGGGCTATGAGACCACATAGTAAGGATTAGGAAGGAGGGGGTTGGGTGGAAGCTTGGGATGCGATAAGGCAGGCACTAAATGAGTACTTCTGCTCAGTATTTACTAAAGAAGAGGGGGTGACACCCAAGGGAGAAATGGCAGAAATGGGAAGGGGGTGACAGGTGGGAAATCATGGAGGCAGAGTTCAGGAGGTTTGAAGGCACTGAGGGTGGACAAGGCACGGGCCCAGATGGCATCCACCCAGGGTACTGAAGGAGCTGGCAGGAGGTCCTTGCAGGACCTTTGCGAGACCTGATTAATGCCTCCATTACATTCGGGTGTGTACCTCAGGACTGCAGGATGGCTCTGTGATGCCCCTCAACAAGAGTGGCCCCAAGGATGAATCGAAACTACAGACCAGTGAGCCTCACATCCATCGTGGGCAAGCTAATGGAGACTATCCTGAAGGAGAAGCTGGTGGCCTCCCAGAGGCCAAAGGACCACAGGACAGCAGACAGCATGGCTTCAATGGGGCAGATCCTGCCAAACCAACCTGGTGGAGTTCTATGACTGGGTAACTAGGCAACTGGACCCAGGGGCCATGCGTGGATGTCCTGTATCTGGACTTCAGTAAGGCATTCGACTCGGTGCAGCATGGAAGGCTGGGAAGTAAGTTAGTAGGCACAGGGGCGGGTGCAAAGCTGGTGAGATGGGTAGGAAACTGGCTTCAGGGAAGGCAACAGAGCGTGGTGGTGGGTGGGGAGCTCTCACACCCAAGGTTAGTGATGAGCAGTGTTCCACAGGGCTTGGTATTGGGACCAGTGTTGTTTGGGATATTCATTGCAGACATATCATGGGACATCAAGAGCAAGATCAGTCTGTTTGCTGATGATACCAAGGTAGGAGCAGTGGTGGATGACCTATGGGGATAGCAGGGGTTGCAGGATGATCTGGCAAAGCTTGAAACCTGGTCAGACACCTGGCAATTGGGGTTTAATGCCAAAAAGTGCAAGGTGCTGCATTTTGGGATGAAGAACCTAAGAAGGAGTTACCAGCTGGGGGGAGTGCAGCTAGCCCAGACAGAGGAGGAGAAGGATCTGGGGGTGCTCATTACAGGGTCAATGAACAACTCAGCACAATGTAGGAAGGCAGCTGCAAAGGCCAACAAAATGTTGGGTTGTATTGCAAGGGGTATATCCTCAAGAAGGGAGGAGGTGATTCTGCCACTGTATAGGTCATTAGTTAGACCGCACCTGGAGTACTGCGTGCAGTATTGGTGCAGTATCTGAAGAGGACATTAAGTTACTGGAGGGTGCAGCACAGGGCAACAAAGATGATCAATGGGCTGGGGACTTATCATACGAGAGGAGGTTGAGGAGTTGAACATGTACTCACTGGAGGACAGGAGGGACGGGAGACATGATTGAAACCTTTAAATACATGAAAGGAATAAACAAGACAGGTGCAGAGGGGCTGTTCAAAGTAAGGAGTGGAGGGATACCATGGCCACGATATGAGACTGGAGGAGGAAGGTTCAGGAGGAGATAAGGAGACACTTTTTACAGAGAGGGTGGTGGCTGGGTGGAATGCGTTACCTGCAGAGTAGTATCCAGTAGAACAGTGGACTGCTTCAAAAGGGGATGGGACAGGACAAGGGGAAGGGTTAATGAAGGGGAAAAGTGGAAGTGAGGGGTAGCTGCAGAATAAGGGGTGCTAGCTGCACATTTGAGCAGACTTGATAGACCACTAGGCCTTTATCTGCTGGCAAATTTCGTATGTTCGTATGCATTTTTGGGACAAATTTTATCTTCCCACATAAAAAAACCCTCAGCTGAAGCTTTAGAAAACAACAGAGAATGTATTGTAGACTGAGTTTTTTTTTCCAGTAAACTGCGCTGTCTCCAGCTGCTTTTTTTTTTATAACACTAGCTGTGCCAATTTAGATCTGTATATGCTTTTATAATCAGCAGGAAGTCCTGATCAAATTATTGAGGTTTTTATGCACTAATTTTTTTTTTATGGATTAATGATTGTTATTTTTTGTGCTTAGCAGCAGGATCCTGTTTTATTTCAGCTGAAGCACTTCTAATGTTAATGCTCACTGCCATCTTTTGGTCCCAAAAAGCACTGAGTGAATTTTCTTTTCATGTGATGAGCATATGTCAGTTAAAAGGGGCAGCATTATAACATGAACTCTGCTGTTACCACTTAAAATTAAAGAAGTCTGTGATGGTAGAGTGACAAGTATTCTTAAAGATAATTTTTAACCAAAATCAGATGACAGTGAGGAGCTGTTTGAAACCTTTGATGATAAACAAGAACAATTTAAAAAACAAAACATAGGGCAAGAGAACATCAAATGTATGATAATTTTAGAGGTAATCCACCATGGTGTAAATGCCTGTAGGAAAGGCAATCTGATCCTTATTAGAAGAAAAAGGTTACAAAGAAAATCTTTGGACCACACTACAGGGTGTAGTTTGTAATAAGGATAACAAAACTGTTTTGGAAAATAATACCATTTGGGGGAGGGGAAGCTTATACGATGAGTATTGAAGCTTATATCTCACCCACTACTTGGATTGAATATTTTAGGGTATCATGTCTAATCCATGCATACAATAAGGCTATGTGCACACTGCAATAATGATTCTGAAACTGTTCTAAAAAGTGGTTTCAAACTCACCACGGTCACCTGTCCACATTGGTAACCACCGTGTTGTAACCCGGTGAAGACGCATCCAGATGACAGGTCTGGTAATGTTTATGAGAACGGTTCCATGGCTGGACAATAGCATGGTTTTCATTCAATTGCCTGTGTTCGCCTGTCCGCACCACAGGGTAAAATGTTTTTGGTTTGAAGCCATGTTTCAAACCAGTTCTAAGCCTTAGTCCCTTGCAGGGCTTGAGCATGGTTTTTAAACACAGTTTCAAACTGTGTTAGATGTAGAAGCAAACCGTGTTTCAATTTTATAAAACATTTTAAACCACTTAAAATGTTTTAAAAAGTATATTGTGTACAAAGAGTGTGGTAAATTCAGTGTGGTCAAATTATCATAATTTAGAAGAGTACGATGTAAAAAACAGCACTTATGTGACACTGCATACTCCATAGGTTCCATACACGTGTGGGCTTACAGCAGGTGCCTTAATAGCACAATCCCACCATCACATTATATTACAGCAAAACATTAACAGCACAATTCTATCATTACAGCAACTGCACAAATGAACATCATTAAAAAAAATCACATTACATTACAGCAAAATTGAATATAAAACAGAAAAAAATGATGACATTTGTCTTTAAAATTTCTCGCAGTGTTACAGGTTTGCTGACTTGTGTGCCTTAACAGCATGATCCTATCATTACAGCAACATAAGATATAAAACATTTATTTTGACAGTATTTGAGTTTAGCCATTTTTGTGCTGCCCATCGATTTTGGTATGAGTCATTCATTGTAATATGGTGTCATTCATTAAAGTATGGCTGTATAGGCTTGTACTGGGGGAAGCAACTGATACTTGAGATTAGATTTTGCCTTCAGGTCCTGCTGCAGCATCAGCATCAGTGCCCTGCAAATCAAAACAGTAAGCATAGAAGTTTTATTTAAATGCCTGTGTGCTGTTTTTCAATTAACATTATCCATTGTATGTAGGAATGAGGAACTGTGTGTTTCAATCCAACGGCGCCACTCTTTCCTAAACCATGATGTTTTAATGCATGCAGCTCCAGAGAAACCTAGACCTATTAAAGAACTTAACTTTTAGGAATGAGAAACTGGGTGTATACGCTTGTACTGGGGAAGTACCGATACAAGAGATTAGATTTTGCCCTCACATCCTACTGCAGCATCAGTGCATTGCAGATCAAATCAGCAAGTGTGAAAGTTTTATGTAAGTGCCTGTATGCTGTTTTTACATTGATGCTGTTTCTCTGGTGCATGGTTTGTATTTGTGGCACTTTTACAACTCTGTTTTTAACCACAGTGTTTTTTATTGCACTGAATTGATATGGAACCTATTTTAGTACTTTTTTCACAGAAAAAATTATTCTTATACTAAGCCACGCTTAAATAATTTTTCGTGTTGTGAAGAGTCAGATGCACTTTATAATAGTAACGAGAATGAGTTTACAATAGTAGAGGAAGTATCTTTAGCAATTAAAAAATGAAATAATAAATCACCTGTTATAGATGAAATTCCAGCAGAAATTTATAGAAATGAGATTACATGGTAGGCAGAAATCCTTACAAAACTCTTCAGTAATACAAATTGATCCAAACAATTACCAGCTCTTTGGACTACAGCATGGACTGTACCTCTGTATAAGAAAGGTCCCTATGGTGACCTGTCCTCTTGTAGACCAATATCTTTATTGTGTGTATCTCAAAAAATATTTTCACATATTTTTTTAGATAGACTTCAACTATAGGCAGACAACAACAGTATTATCAGCCCCAATCAATTTGGTTTTCATGCAGACTGATCAACAGTTGATTTTATTTTTATTATTGACTTTCTAGTATGTAAAGATAGAATTTGGAAAGAAGCTTCACTTTTCATGGCCTTTTAAGACATCAAGGGGGCCTTCCATAACTAAAATAGAGAAACATTATGGTCCATTCTAATAGACAAAGATATTGAAAATAATCTTATCAGCCTAATCCAGATATTGCATGACAATGCAATATTGCAAGTTTGTTATCCGCAAAATATAAATGTTACAGGAAAAGTAAAATTATAAAAAGGGATAAAACATGGCTGTTTACTTGACCCCGCCTTCTTTTTAATATTTATATCAATAAATTAATAAGTGATATTTACAGTCTAGATATGGACTTTCCAAAACTTTCTGGAATTGTGGTAGGCATTATAATGTATGTAGATGATGTGGCTGTTATTTCTTGCTCTGTCATTGGTCTCCAAAAAATCTTGGATGAAACAGCTCAGAGTCTCTTTGCACTAGCTCTAGAACTAAATGACAACAGATTCAAAAGAATGCACTTTAACTCAACAATATATATAAAAAAACTTTTCATGGACATACAATAAAGTGAAACTAGAAGAAGTAGATAATTTTAGATATCTTGGAGTGTTAATAAACACAAAAAATAAAATGTGGTTGTCTCATGTCGAAATAAAACAAACAAACAAAAAAATAATTCACATCAGTCAGTGTTGGGTATCTATAGATTTGGCAAATTGTTTGCAAATTACTCCTTCATTGCTATGAAGCAAACTCTTTCTGCTAACATTTCTTTGAATGTTTCTTATACAGCTGAAGTGTGGGGTTTTGAACATTATCTGAAACTATTAGAACCCATTTGAAACATAAATACCCCACCCCCAGAATTTCTACTGATAGAAACAGGAACATATTTGCTTACAGTAATTGTGTTTTAAAGAATGATTAATTATTGGAAGAAAATTGTTTCAGGTAAAGAGAACTTATTACAGTAATGCTGGCAGGACCTTATATGTAATATTTCCAAAAAGATTAGATATAATTCATGGTTTCATTAAATAGATAAAACAATTAAGATAATGGGCTTGGAATCTGTATTAGCACATGTACATTGCTTAACTATTAATGAATTTGTTAAAAATTCCATCATGAGAAACCTTGACATTGCCACTCAAACTAATAGGGCAAGATTTATGAATTCATATGAATCAATTTTCTGGTTCTATGGAGTCTTAAGCAGAGACTCTGAATATGAATTAAAGCCATATTTAAACATTTGTGAGAACTCAGAGCATCTTAAAATGATTGCACAATTAAGATTTTACTGTAGTTATGGGAATATTATAACTTTCTAGAACTGGAATGTTCTAAAAGAAGGTTGCATGTGTCGTGCTTGTTGCGGAGAGAAGTTTACTAACTTACATTTGTTATTTGAATGTTAAATGTTATCTACACATGTGGGAGGAAAAAGATGGCTGCCCCAAGCAGACGTGCTGCAGGTATGCTCTGAGGATGCTGAGAACTGCAGGTCCAATCCTCGATAGATAAAAGTTATGTGATGCCCTCAAAACACAAAGATAGACAAAGTGCATCTTCTGAGGAATATTCGTCACCTTGCATTCAGCCCCTCGAAAATTTTTTCTAACTTGTGACTAGCCCTGGAGGTTCCGGGAAGCCCGGTAGCCCTGGATCCCCAGCCCCGAATGGTACCACCACTGCCTCAGCTTCCTGCTCTCAAACCTCACTAAATAAGCTTCAGAACGCCAAAGAGAGCATCTCTATCTCAGAGAAAGGGACAGATTCTGCAGCTGCAGAAACAGAGAAGACATCACATTCAGAAAGAAGCCCTCTTTTGTTGAGAAAACCCACATTTGAACCTGAAGTTGTGTTTGAACTTGAACCTGAATAGCAACAAATGGTGCAAGGTATAAAATATATGATGGAAACACTGGGTGACTCAATAGAAAAGATTTTGGAGGGCATACAAAGATTGGACCATACATTTGAAGCATTAAGTTTAAAAATGGATTTCATACAGACAAAAGTTAAACAAAATAAAGAAAAAAATTATAAAAATGCAGAAGCAGATTAAGGAGAATTCCAAAGGAATAATAAAGGTTACTGACCAGGTGAAGGCAGTTGAATTATCGACTTTAGGACAGGCAAAGGACAATTACAATGTTAACAGAAAAATTTAAATGTTGGAAAATCAAGCCAAATACAAGAATTTAAGAACTGTCGCTTTGCCCCTTAAAATGGATAACGACATTGAAACTACTTGAGAGTTGGTTAAAGATATATTTGTTTCTGTCCATGAGATACCATGTGATAATTTGCCCTTTGTAATTAAAGCATACAGAGTTAATAAAAGATGCAAACTAAACCTAAATGCAAGATCCAGAACTTAAAGTAACAATCTTCATCTCACTTGCATTTGAACGGACAGAGACCATATTTTAAAACTTTCTAGAATTAAGGGAACATTGTCTTACAAAGGTTACAGATTTAGTGTATTCATGGACTTAGCATATTCAACCCAACAACACTGAAGAAAATTTCTAGCTAACTACCAAGATATATTAGAGTTAGCAACACAATTTCAACTGCTTGCACCGGCGAAGGTTCGCATTTGTTATAAATGGAAGACATATATATATTTTGAAATTGATCAACTGGCAGCCTTCTTAAGAGGTCAATATGATAAGGACTCAGAGAATGAGGGAGAGTCTCCTAGTCCCTCTGAGAAAGAAATGTCTTCTATGGGACCACGTGATGCAGAGTGCTGAATAGAAGCTCCTCCGCATAGCTCCAGCCTCCTGATTATAAAATCGTCTTTTTCGGTCTGCTAAACCACCTAAAACCCCTTGGTATCCCCTGAGTCTGCCTTCTAACCACCTCAGGATTTGGAGTAATGAGTTTGAGTATTCATGGAGGCTTATATGAAAAAAGCCCCACAAAAATACACTTCGCCAGCTACCCTCGAGAAGGCCCCAAAGAAACCTAGGGCCTCGAATGGATCAG
This sequence comes from Neoceratodus forsteri, assembly GCA_016271365.2. NCBI lineage: Eukaryota > Metazoa > Chordata > Ceratodontiformes > Ceratodontidae > Neoceratodus > Neoceratodus forsteri. The sequence continues at coordinate 1,116,404,877 of CM028131.1, forward strand.
ACAGGCATGACCATCCTAGCCAAGTATCGGATCAAGAGCCTTTAACCCTGAGCAGGTTCCTTGAAGAATTCAAGCCCTTCTGTGAGGAAGTCAAAGAAATGGCAACGGAGCTCAAAGCCCTGTCTAAAAAGCTGGATGAGGTCACTACAATAACCTCGGATAATACAGCTCGCATTGTGTCACTGGAGAAGCATCTGGAAAGGGTAGACCCTGGACTTGCAGCAGTACGTCAGAAGCTCTCTCGAGTTGAAACAAAGTTGGAGGACCTTGACGGCCGCAGCCACAGGAATAATGTTGTAATACTGGGGCTACCTGAAGATGAAGAGGGCCAGAATGCTATCATTTTTGTACAGAAGTTGGTAGAACAAGTGGCTGGTCCCTCTCCTTTTGGCTCTTCATATATTATTGAGAGGGCGCATAGATCCCTACGACCAAAACCTCCTTCAGGGGCCGCTAATTGCCCTATTATATGCCGATTTCTCAACTTTTTGGAAAGGCAACACTTCCTGTCTAAAGTGAGAGACCTACAAGAGGTCCGTTGGGAAAACTCAAAGCTAAGAATAGCACAGGATCTGCCGGGATCTGTTCAACTGAAGCGTACAGCATTCCATCCCATTGTTACCAAGATTATTGCTGCTGGGCTCAAGTTTAGGATGGGGTACCCAGCTAAGCTGCAAGTTTTAGTGAACGGATCTTGGTCAGTATATGAAGATCCTGATACCACTCTTACTGGCCTCAAGCTTGCTCTACCTGACCTGTTTTGTGACCCATGAGGAGCCCTCTGTCTATGACGAAGGGGAGATTTGCATTGTCAAGATGGGTCTGCCTTTTATGTAGAATGCTGAATAGGATATCCAGTGTGGATGGAATCCAAAGGATCTCATTGTTGGGAAAAGCAGAGCCGTTATCTCACTGTCTTAACTCGATATGAGACTCTTTTGCTTTGAACTCAAGCATGGGACTGCAGCTTGCATATTGGATTTGTTCTGAATGTATAGTTTACTCAATTGGGGGAAAGTGTTCTGTGTTTTGGTCCTTTTAGGAACACTATTTGTCAGTATATAGGGGATGGTTAAATGATATCACTCAGGCTCACGATTTAGTTCTGGGGGTAGATTAATCCAGGAGGAAAGCTGAGCACTTGTATATTACTCCATGGCCACAAGGGGGAGCTCAGTGCACAGGATTATTAGCTCAGTCCTAGCTGATAACCCGAAGTCTGGGGTAATAAACATACTCTCTACCACGCTAGTTGGTCCTTGTATGGTAAGATGCCGAGGTGAAAGAGCCCTAATTCTCTCACTATTTTCTTAGGATCTCGGGGCACCTATATTCATTTAGCAGGTTATATGAATCCTGCTAATCGGGGCTAAGTCTCACTTATACAGCTCCCTCTTTTAACGTCTGGCTATTGGATGTTTACCTTCATTGTATCATTTCACTTGATGCTGGCGTGATGCCGAGGTCAAACACCTTATTTTTAAGTTAGTTACCTGAGATCTCTGTGCTTCGGGTCTCTGTCTTGGTAGGCCACAGGTATCCAGTTAATTATAGCAGCACACTCACTGCGCTTCTATGTTATAAGCCAGCTTCTCTTTTTAAGTTATCAAGTACTGTTTAGGTAGTAGAGTTTTCTTGGTTTCGATTTCAAGTTTGCTGGTTAGGTGGGAAGGGTTGTTGCACTTGCCTAGGGCCGAGGGGCTTCTTCAGGAGGCTGGGGGGGGGGAAAGGATGTGGTACTCTGCTAAGCGCCGTTTGTGACAGTTGGGATGGATGGGAGGGGGTGGGAAGTTTGTGTTTAAAGGATTGGATACTATTATGTTCATTGTGGGGAGTATTATGGGGGATAGAGAAGGGAACAGTTTGTTTTGGGGATGGGGAAGGAGGGAGGACACAGCAGTATTTAATCAATCTGATAATTTCCTTCGTTGTTATTGTACATGGTCCTTTGTCCTAATATACAGGAAGGGGGAATGGATAACTATGGAGAGGATGGGGGTGGGGAGGGAGGACCATACAGCAGTAATCATTGGAATCTGGTCGAATATTTATCGATATCTTTATACAGGGCTGAGGATATTAAGCTCATTAATCTTAGCTAGATGGCTAATGATGTGACTTTTGCTACCTGGAATGTTAAGGGGATCAGGAAAAAATCCAAACAATATCAGGTGCTTAAACACTTAAGTTTATTGCGGTCTCAGATAACATTTTTGCAGAAATCCCATTTACTAGAATCCGAAGCTTCACAATTAAGGAGACAACAGGTGGGTCAGGTTTATGAAGCCCAGAGCTCCATTAAAAGTTGTGTGGTCATGCTAATCATTAATAGAAGCATTGCCTTTGTTTCTACGGAGGTTATCGAGGATCCGGGGGGCAGATTTGTCTTAGTTAAAGGCACTCTTTGATCAGTACCACTCCTACTCAGCAGTATATATGGACCCAATACTGACGACCCGAGGGTTTTTATGAGGCTGATAACTATTATGCTTCCAATGCTTCCCATCGGGATTATTATGGGGGGGGTGACTTCAATCAGGTTGTAGACTCTAACCTGGATAGGTCAGGTAGTGGGCTGAGAGGGATGTCCCCGGGGCAGAGGGCACTTAAAGATCTGGTAGATCAATGCGGGCTCTGTGATGTCTGGCGCGTGTTGCACCCTGATTCTAAGGAGTTCACTTTCACTTCAACGGTGCATGGCTCGCAGTCTCGCATTGACTACGTATTTATCTCTCAGGGTCTCTTGCCCGGGGTCAAGTCTGCCTCGATCCAACCTGGTCCCATTTCTGACCACTCCCTTGTGGTATGTAACCTGGCATTCCTTAATTCACCTAAAAGGGAGACCAGATGGAAGCTCAATGAGCAGCTCCTTAAGGATGCCAAGTATTGCAAGCTTATAAGAGAGCAAATTGAGCTCTTTTTCTCATTTAACCCATTAGATAGTGCAAAGCTGGACAGTCTTTGGGGGGCTTTTAAAGCGTACATGAGGGGGGTTCTTATCAGTATAGTGACTAATAGGAAAAGGGTACAGGAGTAAGAGCTGCTATCACTAATATCCCAAATTCGGTCCCTTGAAGTGAATCTCTCTGTTAGTTCCTCTAATGAGGACAAGAAGAGACTCCTGGCGGCCAAAGATAGATACCTAGAGCTGCTAAGGGAAAAGGCAGAACTAGCCATAATCCGAAGCAAAGCCAGTTATACGGATCAGGGAGAGAAAGCAGGGCACCTGCTTGCATTCTGCTTAAAACAGGAATCCGCAAGATTTATCCCACCAATTCGAGCAATGGCAGATGGGTCTCTGAGAGTATCCCCTACTGAGATAGTGCAGGAGTTTGCTTTATATTATGAAAAATTGTACAGGGACATGGAGAGTCCTCCTTGTCCTGGGATTCTTGAGGAGTGCTTAAGAGATTCCCACCTGCCCTCTCTATCGGAGCAACACAAGAGTTTTCTGGCTTCTCCTGTATCCCAGGAGGAAGTCTCTGAGGTTATTAGAGGGCTACCCTGAGACAAGGACCCAGGACCGGATGGATTCTCCTCTTTATTTTACAAAGTTTTTCGTGACCTCTTATTGCCAGTACTTTATCGCCTATTTCAGTACATTTTATCTGGGGTAGAGGGGGACCCTTACCTGTTCAAAGCCCTGATTGTTCTGCTCCCTAAACCTGACAAGGATCCTGAGTTAGTTCAAAGCTACAGACCCATATCTCTCTTAAATCAAGATATTAAAATCCTTTCGAAGATATTGGCCGACAGATTAACTGTAGTCCTTCCTGATTTGATAGGCATGGTGCAGGTTGGATTCATGAAGGGACATTCGTCATCCGACCATTTGCGTACCCTTTCTTATGCCTTCTCGGTCTCCAGGGATGCTGCGTTTCCTGCTGGACTGGTCTCCCTGGATGCCGAGAAGGCATTTGATAGTGTGAACTGGAAGTTTTTGTTCCAAGTTCTTGAGGCCTTCCAGTTTCCTTCGGTCTTTATATCCTGGATCGTTGCATTATACAAAACACCTACAGCAAGAATTATGGGAAATGGTGCAATTTCTAAGCCCTTTTCATTACATTCTGGTACCAGACAGGGTTGTCCCCTTTCTCCCCTTTTATTTAACCTGTATCTCGAACCTCTCATTCAAAATATTCTCAATAATACAGGAATACAAGGCATATGGGTGGGGTGTCATGAGGTCAAGATCACTGCATATGCGGATGATCTCCTTGTGTACTTATCCCACCCGGTATCGTCCGTCCCAGTTTTGTTGGGTGAAATTGCTAAATTTAGCGCTTTATCCAACTATAAACTTAATGCTAACAAATCTTCCTTTTCCCCTTTGAATCACAAGATATTTAGGACTGATATCACCCCCTTAGGTTTATGTTGGTCCCCCAGGTCATTGAAATACCTGGGCATTAAACTGACTTGTAACCCCTCGGTATGGTTCAAGGAAAATCTGGAGCCCCTTTCCCAGCTTATAATTCAGGATCTAGACAGATGGTCTAAGCTCCCTATCTCGCTTTGGGGCCGGATTAACATAATCAAGATGAACGTCTTCCCACAAATTTTCTACCCTTTATTTCTTCTCAATACTTTTATCCCGTTATCTTGCTTTAAGAAACTGCATGGTATTTTTACCAAGTTTATCTGGTCTGACAAATACCCCCAACTGGCTTATTATAAGTTGGCTGCTCTAAAATCTGAGGGGGGCCTGTGGATTCCCCATTTGGCCATAATATTATTGGGCTAGCCATCTGGCAAAATGTCTGGATTGGGTAAGTCCGGGTCCTGAAAAGGTGCAGCCGACATAGCTTAGAATAGAGTTGGACTCTATTCGGTCCATGAATCTGGATCCCCTAACTTTGTTCTATGTAAAAGTATCTCAGGTGCATGTTGCCGAGAAATGTCCCATAGTTACTACTTCTTTAAGGGTATATGCACAGCGTTGCTCTTTCTTGCATTACACTCCTCAGTTATATCTGGCTCAATCTATCTGGAACTCCCCATCTTTCACTATGAACAAGCAGCAGATCCCCTGCACTTGGTTGCCCCAATTGGGTGATGGGAGAGTACTTTCTTTTGTGCATGAGGAGGGGCAATGGCTATCCGTAGGTGATCTCATTCAGAAATTTAGCATCCCGGCATTCTCACATTTTAAAGCAGTACAGATAAGACACCTACTCACAATAGTGATCGGTAATTCCCCTCCCAATCAGACGGTTGGGGTCCTGGTACCTGAAATTTCTTCTTTACTTGGGTCTTTGGGCAGTGTATCCAAATTATATCAGGTTTTGTTTCATAAAAGATATGGGGACTCTTTTGGACCAACGAGGTTCTGGAGCTCCTTATTTCCTCAATATTCACCTAATTGGCAAGCTTTGTGGAGGTCCTGCCATAAATTTGTCTCCCAAGATAGGTTACGCCCTATGCAATATCATATTCTGCATAATATGTACTATACTCCAGTTAAGTTAAAGAAGTGGGGTCTGTTGGACTCAAACATATGTGTTAGATGTTCATAGGGGGAGGGAACACTTCTTCACATATTTTGGTCCTGTCCCAAAATCTCCCAGTTGTGGGACTCTATCAAAGCTTCCCTAGATCCTATACTGGGTTTACAGGAGCACTTCACGCCTGACGTCTGTCTCCTCGGGGACATGTCCTCTATTAGAGTCAAAGTGAGAAGGTTTCATATTTCTATGATAGCTCTATCTGTTAAGAAGCTTATTTTATGTCATTGGAAAGACAAGCTTACTCCGACATTACAGGAATGGGTGAATGAAATCCTTGCTAACCTGCGTACTGAAAAGGCGATTGCCAGCCTTCACAACAGATTATCTGTTTATACAGAAATATGGGATCCCCTTCACTCCCTAATTCTAGCTGCTCAGATTTAGCAGTGTTTCAGAGCAAATAGCCCTGTATACTCCTGTATAATGACTTTGTACTTAAGTGACATACTGATATGTAACTGCTGTATGGGGGAGGGAGGGAGGGGCAGTCTTAACATAATAAGTTGCTGTATTCTTGTCTTACTGTCATGTTAACTGCCTCTTAATGTGGAAAATTTTGCTAATAAAATTTGAATTAAAAAAAGAAATGTCTTCTATTGTTGAAGCAACAGAAAAATCTGATGCTTGAATTATTTGGTTTAACTGTTCTTGCATATGAAGAAACATGAGGAAGAGGTCTGATGTTATAATAAAGTGAATTTCAATTTATAGTTTGATTAATGAAGCTAATAGCTTTTATTATGCAGTCTGCTAAAGGCATTTTGATTATTTTTCCTTTTTTGTTTTATTACTGAAATCACCTTTTCCTCCTTCAGTTATGGACCAGAACTGTTTAAGCATACAGGAAGGCTGGCCTGTTGGTGCAGGGTTAGGATTTCAACCTGCAACGCTGGTGACTTTGGTTTGAATCCGGATTTTGGCCACCGGAGGGCCAGCCAGCGGGGGGGGGATTGAGCATCCCATGGACTGCTCTTCTCCTCTGGGTGGAGGGTGTGTGTGTGATCGAGTGTGTGGTGCAAAAAGAGCAGACCCCTGGTGGATGCTTGGGGATGCAATGTGACCAACGCCTGATTTGTGAGGAGGTGGGATGGACATCGGGTTTATCCCACTGACGTCATTCCACATCTTGCCTCCTGAGGGGATTAGCATCCACAAAAAATGATGCCTGTCCCAGGGATGAGGCCGCCTCCTGGTACTGTGGCCTCCCAAAGAACTTGACCTGGACTGAGACCATGTTCTGTTGGATGGCCCACCCCTATGGCCCCACCTGGGGGGGGGATGGTAAGCCTAGGGAGCCCTTCTGGTCACGGTGATGCAACCAGTAACCTGGACCTGTCTCCATGGGTGGGGTCATCTCAGCAGCCCCACCTTGGGAGGTAAGCCAGGGCAAATCTGGGATTTGTTATGGGGGGGGGTTCAGGAGGTATGGCTGATAATATGGGACAGGCAGTGCCAAAAAAAAAGCATACAGGAAGATAAATTTATACAGACGGTCCAGAGGTTTTGTTGTTAATTATATATGCTGTATGGAAAATTGAAAATGTAGTAAAAGATATTTAAAATTTTTTTTTATCTACATGGTGAAAAAAATGGATAGATCCATTATGTATGGGGAAAGAATTTTTGAATGTTTTACGAAAAAGTGAAGACTTTTAAATAACAAAAAAAATTTACATTTTGCAGTTGCTAGATTTACACAAACAGCCTCTTACATATTACGTATTAAGGGCAAATAGTTTTACAATGAATAAAGTAATGAAATTCCATTTTCAAGACTTGAAATTCATGGAATTGCACCAGTGATTTGTAGTCTACTTTCTGGATTTTTCTGGGAATTGACTATCATTTTTCAGTTTGTGTATAAATAATCAGAATAAAAGAAGGCTTAATATGCAGAGTATTACATGGATCAAACTGAAATAGTACGGGAAGCAATAATGAGAAAAATACAAGTTCTGTAGATTTACTGATCTTGGACCAGATTCACAAAACATTGCCCAGGCACAAACCCAGTTTTCCCAGGGCAAATTGAGTTTTGCCCGGAGTTGGTATCCACAAAGCCCAGTTTGCCCAAGCAAACTGTGTTTGTGCCTGAGCAAAGCTAGGAGGGAGGCCACAGTGCAAATGAAGGGAAGGGGACCTGCATATCCCCACAGTAGTATTCACAAAGTTTTTGCTGCATGCTAGGACCATTTTCAAAGGCCCTTGAGTGGAGAAATTACTGCAGAGAAAAACCTGGTGGCAATCCATCCAGCCCTAATGGTTGGCGGAGGTACTACGGCCCCCCACCCGTTCTCTGATCACAGACGTAATAAATTAATTTCCATAGTGTACTGGTCCCTCTCCAGTCCCTAACTGCCCACCTGATATTGAAAAATATTTTTCCATAGTGTAGTGGTCCTTCCCCCCTCCCCGATCACCAATCCCATAAAAATACACATTTTTTCATAGTGTAGCAGTCCATCCCCCTCCCTGATTGCCCACCCAATGTTGAAAATATTTTTCCATGATGTAGCAGTCCATCCCCCCTCCCCGATCACCGATCCCATAAAAATAAACATTTTTCCATAGTTTAGTGGTCCCTCCCCTCTTCCTGATTGCCCGCTCGATGTTAAAAAATATTTTTCCATGGTGTAGTGGTCCCTCCCAGATCACCAGTCTCATAAAAATAAAAATTTTCCATAGTGTAGTGGTCCCTCCCCCTCCCCAGTCACCAATCACTGGCCCCTAAAGTGAAAACACCCCATTCCCTGGTAGTCTAGTGTCCCTCCTCCCCTCGATGTCTGATCGCAATCCCCTACTGTACCAGATTCCCTGGTAGTCTAGTGGTCCCTCTCAGTTCCCGATCCTTGTCCACTGAAACCACCCTGCAATCCCTGGTGGTCTAGTGGCCCCCAGCCCCCCACCTTCTCAGGTAATCACCCAGCATCCCATCCCTCCCCATCCCAATTCCCATTCAGTGAGCAGCACAGCCCTCTTCTTACCTCCATGGCTGCCCGCCGACTGACCTATGAATGAGCACATAGAGTACAAAGCTCATTCATAGCTCAGTCAGTGGGCAGCCATGGAGGTGAGAGGAGGGCTGTGCTGCTCACCAAATGGGAGCTGGAATGGGAGTGGTGGTAGGTTATTGCCTGAGAGGGTGGGGGCTGCTATACCACCAGTGATTGCATGGTGGTTTCAGTGGAGAGGGACAGGGAACCGAACTGGGAGGGACCACAAGACTACTAGGGAATTTGGTACAGAAGGGGTTGGTGAGCTGACATTGTGGAAGGGGGGAGGGACATTAGACCACCAGGGAATGGAGTGTTTTTACTTTGGGGATGGTGATCGGTGACCGGGAAGGGGGAGGGACACCAGACTACCAGGGAATGGGTTTTTCAGGATTTGGAGATGGCAGTCGGTGACTGTGGAGGGGAGAGGGACCACTATACTGTGAACAAATATTTTCAACATCTGAAGGGTGATCAGAGAGAGGGGAGGGCCCACTACACTATGGAAAAATGTTTATTTTCATGGGATCGGGAAGGGGGGAGGGACTGATACACTATGGCAAAATATTTTTCAACACTGAGTGGGAGATCGGGGAGGGTGCAGGTACCACTACACTGTGGAAAAACATTTATTATTATGTGATCAGTAATTGGGGAGGGGGAGGAACTGCCACACTATGGAAAAACTATTATTATGGGACTGGTAATAGGGAACCGAGGAGGGACCAGTACACTTTGGAAACGTATTCTTCACATACGGGGTCGACGGTCGGAGGATGAGGGAGCACTAGACCACCATGGAATTGTGGGGCATGGTCTGGTGGGGGGGGGCCATGCTAAGCCACCCACGAGCCATATTAATCAGCCTATAATGGGCATGCTAATTACCAATAGCGTCTTGTATGGCCAATGGGCCAATTTGCATGGCTACCTTAGTGAATGAGGATTTGCATGTATTGTTCCCACCACACACACAAAATACTGCCCCAGCCCCGTTCCCAAGCATCGATCCTCCAAAACACCTCTGCATCTCCCACACTGGTGTCTAGTGGCCTGCCTTCCACCCATGGCACTGACATCCTCTCCCCCTTCCTGGGTCACCCTTATTTGACTATTAGTGCCATGGTGAAGCAACAGCGAATGACAAAGCCCTCTACAAACCACTTCAGCTGCCTGCTGTCTGACAGGAGCAGGGAGCACGCTGCTTATTTATAGGGCATACATAAGCAGTGTGCTTCCTGCTCCTGTCAGATGGCAGGTGGCCGAGATGGTTTGTGGAGGGCTGTGTCACTTGCTGTCACTTCACTGTGGCACCGATAGTCAGATAAGGGTGACTGGGAGGGCTGGATGTCAGTGCCATGGATGGCAGGGGCCCACTAGACACCAACATGGAATGGGCTGGATGGGTCAGGGATCGGTGCTAGGGAATGGGTCCAGGGCTGTGTTGCGTGTGTGGGGGGGAATGATACATTCACCTGGGCAGTGGTGGGCCGGTGATCACCGGGGGGGGTGTCAAACAGGGGACAGGGATCGGAAGGGGGAAGGGACCACTACATACCAGTGAAATTATTCTGTACATTGGGCATGGGTGCAGGTGGGGGGAGGGACCACGGGACACCAGGGAAGTGATTCTGTACATCAGGCATGGGTGTGGGTGGGGGATGGACCACTGGACACCAGGAGAAATTATTCTTTACATTGGGCAGGGCATTGGGTGCGGGGAGGGACCACATGACACCAGGGAAATTATTCTGTACATCAGGCATGGGTGTGGGTTGGGGGAGGGACCACTGGACACCAGGGGAGATGATACTGTACATTGAGCATGGGTGCGGGTGGTGGGAGGAACCACTAGACACAGGGGAAATTATTCTGTACACTGGGCATGGGCATCAGTGGGGGAGGGACCACTGGACACCGGGGACAATGCTTTTATACAAAGGACAGGGAATCAGGTTGGGGGGAGAGACCACTGGACACCAAGGAAATTATTCTGTGTATCGGGAAGGGCATCAGTCGGGGAGGGATCACTGAACACCAGGTAAAACTTGTTATTCACATCAGGATGGGTACTGGTAGGGAGGGACCACTGGACACCAGGGAAATTATTCTGTACATCGGGCATGGTTGTGGGTTGGGGGAGGGACCACTTGACACCAGGGGTAATTATTCTGTACATTGAGCATGGGTATGGTTGGGGGAGAGGTACCACTGGATAGCAGGGAAATTTTTCTGTACATTGGGTATGGGTGCGGGTAGGGAGAGGGACCACTGGACATGGAAATTATTCTGTACATTAGGCATGGGTGCAGATGGGGGAGGGACCAGTGAACACCAGGGACAATGCTTCTGTACATCAGGCAGGGCATCGGGTGGGGGAGGGACCACTGGACACCAGGGAAATCTTGTAGTTCACATTGAGAGCGGTGCAGGTGGGTGGAGGGACTACTGGACACCAGGGACAATGATTATATAGTTTGGGCAGAGCATCAGGTGGGGGGAAGGACCACGAGGCACTAGGGACTGGGGCTGCATATCGAGCAAGGGCTGGAAGGGGGGTGCCCTACACTCCATGCAGCCTATGCAGATAGGCCCATAATAGGCATGCAGATGGCCACATAGCACCTTACATGCCCAATTGGCTCATTTACCTGGCTGCTTTTGTGCATAGCAAATAGCACACCTGCACTATTCATATCAGAGTCTGTACTCCTGGATCCATGTTGGGGTGGCACTAATAGGGTTAGTGTTAGTGCTAATGGGGTTTGAGCTGACTCATCCTGTCCCTATTTTCAGTTGGATAGTGAAGGTGTGCTATCCAACTGAGAATAGCAACCTTAAACACATGGGCAAACACGAAGTGCAGCGCAGACATTTGCACTGTGCTTTGCGACTTTTTGAGAATTGATCCCCTGATCACACCCAGTCACAGACATTAAGTATCATGCATAATTTACAACTAACAAGGTCACTACTTACCTCCTCAAAAAGCCTCCCTAGGTTTCACTTTGTGATGCAGTCTGTAGGACCTCAGGATGACCTGAATAATGCCTGCTTGCCAGATACTTGTGGAGGGGTCCTGCACTCCTGTTCCAAATCTTATTTATGTATTTATGTATTTTTACAAATTATGGCCAGAAAATCACCGTAAGCCAAGTCTTGTTTCCAGGTGCATCCTGGAAACACAGGAAAGTTAAGTGACTTGCTCATGATCACACAGTATGCAAGTGGTGGCTGTGGGATTCAAACCCAATTCACAAGGTTTGCAGCTCAGTACTCTTAACTCCTATGCTTTACTGCCTCCAATGTGGCCACCTTTTTAATTTATTTCCCTAATCAGCACCCTGCTCATGTAGAATAGCAAGCCTCCAGCTCACTTGTTCTCAGTCAACTCCCATGACTGTGGGCAAATGCCCGTGTGCCTGCAATCAAATGAATTTGCAGATGGAAATGCTGCAGCATGAAAAACATTTCCTGACACAGAAGTGATTTTCTGCAGAAATGCAGAAAAGCAATATTTTGAGCCCTGTACGACTAACTCAAAAATGCAGTAATCCTGCTGAGCCCCTGTCCCAAATCGGTGATCTTCATCACACCCAGGAGCCATTCAACCTGCCCACAACAGGCTGAAATATTCTAACCAGCTTTTAAGTTCCCACACTATATATAGTACTATAAAGAGATTGCTTCTGGGAGGACTTGACTGGCTCAGCTCTTTTGGACTCCAGACAGGCTACTTTATCAGGCCTGTTGGAGCTTTTTCTTTGGCAAAATGTGTTGAGTTCACTCTTTTTTTCAGACAATGTGGCCTCCATTAGGGCTGGGATCTTCCCAGGTAGGCTGTGCTGGCCTGGTTGTGTTGAATCCTCTTGCCACAAAAGCACTCAGCTTGGGTGGGGAGAGTTTAGACCAGTTATGGTGTAAGAGGTTTGCAAGGTTATCTTGGAGCTGGGATCGACTTTTTGCAAACTGGATCCAAACCCTGTGCAATTATTGATGAGTTGCTTGGGGCAACTGGGTCTGGTATTTGCCACAATTATCTGGTGCTCCTTGTCAGAGGGGTCTTTCCAGTTGCAGTGAGAATGGCTTTTGTGAGACAACTTCTGAAAAAGCCATTGTTGGACCTTGAGAACCTGGCAAATTATAGACCAGTCTGTAACCTATCCTTTATGGGTATGGTTATTGAGAAAATTGTGGCATTACAGAATGAGGTACACCTTATGGCCTATGTCATCTCTGAGCCCCTCCAGTCCAGATTTAGGTCTATACATAGTACTGAAACCACATTAATCATGGTACATAATGACCTGCTTAGGGCAAGGGATAGAGGGGACTGGTCAGTTCCTGTCCTCCTGTTCTCTTTCATCAGCATTTGATACATTTGCACATGAGTTGCTCTTGGAGCGGCTGAGGGAGTATGGAGGGCTCAGTGGCAAAGTCATCTGCTAGTTTCAGTCTTTCCTCAGAAACAGGGTACAGAGGGTTGTGATAAGGAATTTCTCCACACACCCAGTGCCCTTGCCTTGTGTTGTACCCCAGATGTCAGTCCTAACACTCATGCTGTTTGCAGTATACATGCTGCCACTAGGCTTGAACAATAGGTGGTTTAATCTGGGTTTTCACTTTTATAAAGATGACACCCAACTGTACATGTCATTTTTACACAGGATACAGTGAAGGTGCTAAATGCATGTTTGGCTGCTATCCAGGAGTGAATAGCATTGAATTAGCTAAGACTGAACCCGACAAGACAGATGTACTAGTGATCAACTCAGGATTAAGGATGGGAGTGGTGGTGGCTGAAGAGGTTATGGGGCTAAGGCTCAGATCCTAGAAGCTGGAGGCTTCCACAGTGAAAAATCTGGGGGTCCTTCAGAATGATAGACTGCTTAAGTGTCTGCAGTGGTCTGGAGTGGCTTTTACCATCTTAAAAGCATTAGCCAGATTAATTATCTTATCCCCTATGAAGAACTGATGATGCTGGTGTCTGCTTTTGTGACATCCAGACTGAACTACTGTAACACTTTATCCTTCAGTGTGAATGGGGTGTGCTATAACACTTGCAGCTAGTGCAGAATGTAGCAGCAAGGTAAGTGATGGGCCTGCTTAGGTCATGTTAGGTGACCCTGGTCCTGCAAGAGATGTACTGGCTGCCACTGAAGTGGTGTATCAGCTTCAAGGTTGGGTTACTAACCAATAAAGCCCTGCACTGGATGAGCATGGGCTACCTGGCTGAACTCCTGTCTCTCTCCACACGCCCTGTCACCCTCTCCACTTCACAAATGTGGGCTTTGTGGTGAGCCTAAGGACTAGGTTGTAATCCTTGGGGGACTGAACATTTGTAGTAGTTGCACCGGGAATATAGAATACCCTCCTGAGAGCCCTGAGAGAGGTCCCTTCAGTGGAAGCCTTTAAGAGGGGCCTGAAATTCTACCTCTTTAAAGAAGCATTTGGAAACTCCTGAATTGTCCTGATTAAATTCATCAGTGTACTGTACTTGCTGCTGTGGGTTATTTTATTGCATACCATTTATTTGATTTATTGATTTATTGTGAGTGTTCTTATTACAGTATACCGTATATGAAAGCTACATACAGTACATATCCAATTTCTGTGAGTCTTCAGCGAAGGGCATCATGATAAATAAAGTTTACTACTACTTCATATATTAAAATTGAAAACATTGCCTCTGATTCCAAACCCATTTACCCTGTAGTCTCTATCCTTCTTTTCTAGTTAGTATCAGATTTCTCATCTGTACAGTGGACAATATATGATGTTTGATCACACTTCTGCATTCTAATAGTTCATACAATGGCATATGAATAAGTATAATTGTGCCATTGAGTCATTAATGTTTTTTAATAAGGCTTGAACATGGGTTTATAAATAATATCTCTTTACAGGATGTAACCCTGGTGTAATTAACTCTTCCAAAAATAAGAACTATTATTTAGTATTTAAATTAAGTCTAACTAATGTAAGTAATGTGCTCATCACCTACATATCTTCTGTTTTGTGTAGCTTATCTCTTACATATGACATTTTCATTTTGTTTTAAAGGAGTATCTTAAACCATGCAAGACTATTGTTGAGCTACTAATCACATTAAAAAGGCAGTTGGAAGACCGTACTCCACTTCTACATGGACAGGACAATTCTTTTGTTTGCACTAAAATGTATTCTTCAGGTAAGAAATGCAGTTATTTTAGTTTGATAATTTTAGTGCTGAATTACGTGCTTATAAAATTTTAGAGATTATTGGTTTTGCAGTAGTGGCTGGATGACACTTTTGGCTTTGTTTATCATGCCTGGAGTGGTCAGTTACTCCCTCAGTCTGAGCCAAACCTTGCCCTCTTCCTTTTACTGTTGTTCCCCTGGAACTTACTCACCCCTGTGTGTGAATGACCACCCCATTCAGCCACCTGATCAAAGCCCAGTGAGGAGGTTGAAGAAGGTGAGACCTCAGAGAACAATATAAGCAAACTGAGCAGGAAGAAGCATGGTGGTATTATCCACTTAGCTGCTTTCCATTTTTTCACCTCCTGTTTTTCTCCTACCATACACCACTCTTGAGTGGGGCCATATGCTTCATTAACCCCTAGGATACAGCAAGATGGCGTCAAGCCCACTTGCACAGAGCTCCTTGGAATACCTGCCAACAGTGTTATGGCACAGGAGCATGCTCATTTCACCATGGAGGAGGCAAGTATATAGTCATATATTTGAATCAGTGCTCTGCTGTTCCTAGCTTGTAAATATTAGTACAGGCATATCTGAATTGTGATGAACATTCAGGTTTTTGCTACTGTATTCCTTTTGTACTTGTTAACTTGTATATTTGTTATGTGTTATGTACATTGTTTTGTACTTTTCGTTATCCAGCCCAGTATCCACATTGTACTGTACTGAGTACCTTGGACTTTGTAAATCCCTAATAGAACATAAATTAACAAGGTACAGAAGGATAGTGTTACAGAGCATCAATTCAGCATTGCAAGAACAAAAAACATGAACAGTGCAGTGCAGTACAGCACAGTACAGTACAGTACATTGCAGCAGCAATTAAACAAGGTACAAATGAACAAAGTAACAGCATTAACTGAGCAATCCGAACATTGTATGAGGACAGTGAACACAGACTATTAGGGAACATTCACCTTACCAGCCAGGAGCAGGCATGAGAGGTGTGGACATGAAGCAGATATTTCAGATTAGAAGGAGGGGAGTAAGAGTTGAAAGTGGGGGTGAGGGGGTTAAGAGATAAGAGGTTTCATCCCCAGGGAGCTTATCCAGTAGGGGTAGATGGGAAACAGTGTCAGTGGCATTGGCTAGGTCACTGAAGATGGCGGAGGTATTGTGAACCTGATCTGTTTTCTTCAGGATGGTATCGGTGAGTCTTAGGGATGTAATGGCGGAGTGTGACTACGTGAAAGCAGACTAGCAAGGATTAAGGAAGGCAGAAACATCTAAAAAGGGTGAGTTGGAAGAGAACTAAGAGTTTGGCTAAAGCAGGAAGAAGGGAAGTACAGCCTTAAATTCATGGAGACCAGGGGCTGGATTCACAAAGCTTTCAGTAGGTGCAAAATCTTCCCTAAGTCCCCAAAACTGCTGTAGCTACGGAAAAAAAGGGGAGATTGCTCTAAGTGCTATTCACAAAAACCTCCACAGCTGTGGAAAAAAACACTACAGACT
Organism: Neoceratodus forsteri; assembly: GCA_016271365.2. NCBI lineage: Eukaryota > Metazoa > Chordata > Ceratodontiformes > Ceratodontidae > Neoceratodus > Neoceratodus forsteri. The sequence continues at coordinate 1,116,421,072 of CM028131.1, forward strand.
GTGGAAAAAAGTGCAACTGCGGAAGTCCCTGAGGAAAAAAAGGTGTGAGATAAGTAAAGCACATCCCCTGAAAGGCTATTCTCAGCCAGTTTTTTCCGCAGTTGCAGAAAAAATGTTACACACAGTGGAATGAGGTGTAACTCTCCCTCAGCAAACTACAGTAGTGCCCCAACAATTGGAATCAATTAAGGTGGAGGTGAGGCACAGGTAATAGCATCCCAGATAGTATAGCAGTGGCTGATGTTACAGCAACAGAAGCACACATTGCCATGATATGGCAACAGGCAACAACCACCAGACCCAGTGCAGCCCATGACGGAGCCCCACAGGCAGTAGAGCCTGGACAGCCTGCAGTGAGTGCTACCCCTGCAGGCAACAGGAACAGCCAGGGAGGGATGACCAGCGGTGACAGTTGGCTACTGTGATGCCATGGTATTGCTGGTACCTGTGGTGCTGCAGTGGTCCCAGTTGAGGGACTGGTTGCTGGTCTCTTTGAGGGGTGCTGTCAGCCACAGACTATGGCAGCAATGTTAATGTCTGCTGCTTCAGCTACTTGGTTGTACTATTGCTGTGCCTCCTCAGCTGCAGATCCGCAGCTGCGGATTCACAGCACTTGTGGGATTTCTGCAGCTGCTGGAATTCCACAGCTGTGGGACTTTTTGCTGAATTCCCGCAGTTGCGGGATTTTCTTTGAGAATATCATGCTACTGCATTTCCGCAGTGCTGCAGGCTTTTTTTCACAGCTGTGGGATTTTTGGCCTTCTTTGTGAATCCTGCCCCAGATGTTTAAGCAGGTCTTTACAAGCAGAGCTAGAAGACATGCCCTCAAACCGAAGAAAGCTTGAACTGGAAACATTAGAAAGTGTTACTTTACACAAAGGGTTGGAAACATGTGGGATAACTTACTCAGTTAAGCTGTAGAAGTTAGCACTATTCAGGCTTTCAGTGCAGGACTATGGACAGATTACTGATAGAAAATGGCATTAAGGGTTACATAGTTTGTGTAAGGTAAAATCTGGCTTTTCGGCTTTGATGTGTCTCCATACAAAAATTGTGTATTGTCATTCCCATGTGGCAGAAATGAGAGGCAAGATGGCTCCTAAGTACCCTCTGTCATTATAATACAGTACTATGTTTCTGTGTTATCACTGGTGAAATTTAGTTTTTAAAATGCCTGGGTTATATTGCATTTGTGTTACTAACATGCAGGGATCTCAAACTATTATACTTTGATCAACCTCAGCAAGAACACTAGCCACTTCTGCTATAAAATGAAATGCAAGCAAATGCACTTTTGTTTGTAAAACATAGTAGCACAATCATTTGTGAGGCAAAGAGTAGGCTAAAAGCCCTTATTAGCTGCCTGTCGGTTGTCATAGATGAATATATAAGTCAGTTAGCTGTGGCCATGTATGACTCACCACGTATTAGTGGAATTTCCTAGTTTGCACATTGCCTACATATGCATCCAAAGAGGTTTTAAATCTATTCATTGTTTCACAACACACAATGGTTGCTGAAAGTGAGTTCCATGTGCTAATTACTCTTTGGTTAATCCAGCCACATCTTTTTCTTGTTTTGGCTGTCTCTCCTCTAAGCTGCATGTTGTGAAACCTAGAGTTTATTTCAGTGTTAATGATTATAGCCACGTAAGGTTGAACCATCCTTATGTAACCCTGGTGCCATTATATCAAGGGCTACTACCCCTACCAGCTTCCCTAATTGCAGGTAGAGGGGCCTAGGTTTGTAACTAGCTGCTACTGGGGTCTCCTTACCCTCAGTACTATCACAATTATGGTGCCTACACCAAGAGTAGTGCTTGTGTGGATTCTTAACAGAATTGGTACACCCCTCTGGGAAGCTATAACCACCCACAGTCCCACCTAGTGACCTTATATGCTTAACTGGGCAATTGCAGTGCTTAACAGTTAAGATACAAATCAGTTCCGACATTAATTATATGCTCACACAACCCACTTACCAACAGGGTCTGTATCTCTGGCTAGCACCCTGTATTCCCTTGTAAAAGCAGTGCCACTACACCAATGCACTTTAAAAATACTTAGCTTATACCTTACCACTGTAAAGTAAGTAATAATATGCTCATGGCTCAGGTTAAACTTGAAACAGTAAAACAGATTTATTTAGGGGCAGTAACAAGGAAGGGGCGAGAATCAAAATGGGTTTTAAGATACTTGCAATAAGCAGATTTATATTGCTTTGATTTAATCAGTCCCTGCATTCACCCAGTTATTGCAACTACTGGGTACCCAGAGTGCAAACAGGCATGCCTGAATGGGCTGTGGGGTGGCCGGCGTTGCAGCTGCATTAGGACCCTTGATGGAATAAGGTGATTAAACATGAACAACACACTTGGAAAATCATAAACCATTTGTATCTGTGGCCGGATGGCCCAGTCACAATTAAACACATTAACTGCAAAACTGAATCAGTTGGTACCATTTAACAGTTGAGGCTTGTTGCAGGGAGCTACCCTGGTTTTACTTACTGTACCCAGATGACTGGAAGAAGGCTCTGGTGACATGGAAGACTTGTTGCTTGCTTGAGCTGTTGATGGGGACTGGGGCTGACACGAGTCACCTTCACTTCATGGCCTTATTCTGTAGGTGTCCACAACCTGCTTTTGATTGCTGCACAGGGGCTGACTCCTCAAGGCTGGTCTCTTGCCAGGATGCTGATGAGGGTACAGGAACAGTCTGGCTGGGTCGCTGCTAACATAGGCCCTGCTGAGAAAATGTCTTTTGAACAATCTGGTCTGCATGCTAGTGAATCCTCCAGCTGGTATGTGGTAAAGTTCATTGCTGCATAGTGCTGGCTCCTTTCCTGGCACAGGAGTCCCCGGAGCAATGTCTCCACTCATGTGGTAGGCCATAGTCTCCGTGGCTGAAGAAACAGCAAATTTTTTTCTTTAGGTATCTGGCCAGTTTTCCTTCAGCTTCTTCTGCTGAAGAAACCTCTCAAACTGCTTAGCTGGCAGTCCGAGGACAATCACTCCCCTTTTGAGATTGAAAAGGGTTCACAGGTGGCAAGTACAGGCCATTTCCCTGCACTGCAACTCAGCTCTCGCTGGAGCTCCTTCTCGGTGGTTCAAACAGAACACAACTAAACTTTATCAACACAGTTTCACTGAAGGACCTGGATCTCTGTATTCCGGTTGGCTGCCTTATCTGTCAGTCACAGTCTGAGGATACTCATTGGTTTATTTAGGCACCAACAAGGAAAGTTCACAGCTTTTCCCACAAGGCACTTTAATTAAGACCCCTTGGTTCTGATTTGTCCAAAGCAGGAGTCCAGGACCAAGGATGGCAGCTCCCATAGTAAAGGCTAGATTAGATACTGGCAATACTGGCAGTACAAACAACTCATTTTATTTAAAGAACAGTAATGATTTAGAAATAAATATTTACAGATTTTAGCAGCGCTTCCTCTGCTCTATAATCGACAGCAGAATGAAGCTGATTAGGGAAGTGCCTGGCTGGTAATGAGCTTCGGAGTACTCGGAACCCAGCCCAGGCTATTTACACTGCACACATTGGCTGGAGCTCTTAAAGAGATAGCGCTGCGGGATTGCATTGCACACTCATGCAGAGCAACAGCAAAAAACTAACAACCATGGATTTACCTCTCTTCACAGGACATCTGCTAGGCAGTGGGCATCAGTGGAGCCCAGGGAGATACTTGAGCTAAGCCCCTCTCAAATTGGGAGGGGAATTACACTTAAAATTGACAAGATTACTTTTAAAACTATTTAATGAGTTACTGCTAACTACATCTGAAGGTAAGTTGTTCCATCCCACTACCACCCCTTGGGTGAACCAATTTCCCCTGTGGTCTGTTTTATATACAGATATTTAAAAACTGTGTAATCTCATAGCATCTTTGACTACCCTTTCCTTAAAGTGCAGTATCTTAAACACGCTCTGTTTCCTAGTAGCTCAAGTTAAAATCATATCTCACTTTTGTCCTCTCCTCTCAGGGGTGAACATATCGAGCTCCTCCAAATCCTCAATTTATAGTTTCTTATATAATCTCCTCACCATTTTTGTGAAACACCTTTGAACCCCTTCCATTTTTGATTTATCCCTTTTACTGCATGGGCACCAAAACAGCACCAAGTACTTCAAATGAGGATTAATCAATGAACTATTCAGTGGAACCAATATCTCTTTTCAAACCCCAGGAATCCCTCACTGAGCTTAAACAACTGCAAATCAGCCTGCTGGTTTGAGCTGCCCTGGAGAGTAGAATTTTATACTAATTATGGAATCTTAGAATTAAATTTAAATATCTGCTGTGTGTTCATGCTCCACTCTTCCCTCTAACACCAAATTTATTTCCCTACCCATGGAAGAAGTTGCACAGAACAGCTCTTCCATTTCTTAAGTCTGTTGTGGTTTCATTTTTCACATTTACTTTCTATTTTCACAGTATTTATTTAGTTTTTGAATGTCAAGTCAAGTTTATTTAATAGACTCCCAATCCCGGAGGCTCTTCGCGCCGTACAAATTTTTAAGAACATAGTACATGAGTATAAACAAAATAAATAAAATCACAGATTATAAAATAAATCATAATCTAAATGTCAAATGCTTGAGAAAATAATAGTGTCTTCAAGCAAAGCTTAAAAACATCTATGGTCGAGGCCTCTCTGACCACAGCTGGTAGTAAGTTCCACAGAGCGGGAGCCGCAACACTAAAGGCTCTGTCGCCGGCTGATTTCAACCTTGCTCTAGGAATGGTCAGGAGGCCACCACTGGAGGATCGGAGAGGGCAGATAGAGGGAGTAGGTGTCAGGAGGGCTTACAGGTAACCAGGGCCCTGTCTGTGTAGGGCCTTAAAGGTGAGAAGACCCACCTTAAAGAGGATTCTCCACCTGACTGGCAGCCAGTGCAATTTGCACAGTACCGGTGTAATATGACACAATTTTTTCTGCCCAGTCAGTAACCGGGCAGCTGCATTTTGCACCAGCTGCAGTCTGCGGAGAAGTCCCCCTGTGACCCCGAGATAGAGCGCATTACAGTAGTCCAGCCTAGATGTGACTAAGGCATGTATCAAGGTAGGGAGGTCCAGAGGCAGAACAGGGGGCCTAATCCTGGCAATGTTTCTGAGATGGAAAAAACAGGTACGAACCATGGAAGATACTTGAGCCTCCATGGTCAGGTTCCTGTCCAGAATCACTCCAGGACTATGCACCCAAGAGGAGGCCTTCAATGACACAGCCCCAAGAACAAGTCTAGTTGCTGAGTCAGAGGCCATCCTATCATGAACTCTGTTCGACTCCACTACCAATACCTCGGTCTTGTTAGGGTTTAGTCGCAACCAGCTGGAAGCCATCCAGTCACTTATCTCGGTCAAACAGATGTTTAGCATATCCACTGTGTTGGATGTTCCTGGGGTAAAGGACAAATATAGCTGAGTATCATCAGCATAGCAATGAAAACTCAGACCATACCTCCTAATGATCTCCCCAAGGGGCAGCATGTACACTGCGAACAACATCTGGGTTAGTTAGAGTTGTTTTATTTTTCAAGTTGGTTCCCTGGAACTGAAGAAAGTTCTTTGAATCACATTTTTCCCTTGCACTGGGAACTGCTAAAATAAAAATTAAAAAAAAAAAACTTTTTTACCTCTGTTTTACTGCTTTGCAGTTGCTGTCTGTCCTGATTCTCTTCTTCTTGGGAACTGAGATGTGATTGAAGTTTTTGCCTTTACTTTTAAATCTTAAGCTCTTTAGCTAGTGATTTATTTAATTTGTGGAACAAAACTGCAAACCAAAGTTTTTTCTGTTTGAAACTGAACCGAATTTAGATTTGCCTTAATTGGCATGTCTGACAGACCCAAAGAGAAAGCAGGACCTACAGGCTTTAACAATTTTAAAAATTCCTTCAACCTCCTAGCTAAGGTAGACTGCCATGAGTTGTGTTTAAGGTGCCTGGGCCCAGATCACAGTTTCTCTAACTGTGAGCTTTGCATCAAGTTTTGCCCTAAAACTATCAAGAAAAGGGCTAAAAAATTGGAAGACCTTATGGCTTCTCAGTCTGCCTCCATGTCACCAAAATGCTCAGATGAGAATCTACCCTCTCAAAGTTAGCAGAAGAACAAGTCTTCTAAAGATGGCTCAGAATACAGAGTGTCTGAATGGAGGAACCTTGAAACCAGCAAGCATAAAAGAGTCTCTGAACAGGTATCAGAGACAGTGCCTGCAAAGAAAAAAGAAAAACCTGTCGCTGCCCCTCCTTATAAAGAAGGAAAGGAGACATTGGTAGACAAGAACAGAATGCCCTCACTGGTGGACATGATTGAGGCATGACAGTTTTTCCAGGCTTTTCAGGCCATGGGTTGCTCATGGGAATGCCTGTTACCCCTTCCCCAGTTCTAGTACCTACCCTTGTTCTAGAGGAGGTAGGGGTTAGTTTTTATATGATGAAGAGGAGACAGAGGGAGAACCTATTGAGCCTGATGGTTCCCCAGAGCAGGAATCTCACTCCCCTCCTTGTCCTCAGGATGATTTAGCCTCACATTATTCCTTTGTGAGACAAATTATTAACCCCCTCAACCTATCTACTCAGGAAGAGGCTGAGGATTAGTACAAAGTGGAACTCGTTGATATGATGGGGTTAACCCTGACCAAGATGCTGCTTCTACCTGTTCACAAGTCCCTAGAGAAGGCAACCTGTAAGCTCATGGCAAACATCCACTTCTACCCCTGGTATCAATAAGAAGATAGAAAAAAAATACCAGGTGGACAAACAGGGTGCTGAGTACCTATATTCTCCCCCTGACCATGAGGGATTGGTCAAAGTGGTGGCCTATGACAAGGCAAAAGTTCACCTTTCTGCCCAGCCTCTGGACAAGTACTCCAGGAAACTGATTAGCATAGGGAATAAAGTTTATACCTCAGCTTCCCTGCTTTTAAGACAGGCAGCTTACATGGCATACATGGGCAGTACCAGAAGGTTCTGGGGAGCTCCATTCTGGCTATGATCGAGAAAGCATCTGGTGACTAGGTACAAGATCTACCAGACACTGCTAAGATGGCTATTGATGTCACCCACTACCAGTTCCATATGACAATGGACACAAATGACACTGCCTCCAAAGTCATGGCTCATGCAGTGTCCCTGGGGCAGTTTGTTTCACTCAGAACAACCAGCCTTTCCCAAGACACTCAGATGCAGGTAATGGATTTTCCCTGTGAGGGAAATTCCTTGTTTGGTGACAAGACAGAGGCATACATGAAAAAGGTGGAGCAGTACATAGCGACCTACAAGAACAATACTGAGAAGGAAAAGGCCTCCACTTCCAGCAGGTCTTATGGAAGAGGAGGTAGAAGTAGGGGATACTTTCCCTGTGGTTTCCTCACCTATGATTTCTCTCAGCTAAGGTGTTTTTTCAGAGGCAGAGGTAGAATGGACTGATTCAATCCCAGCACCCAAGGCCCATCCTAAGCAGAACCCCTAACAAGTTGGTCCAGGCCACCCATCCATTGCCATTTGGAGGAAGGCTGGCTCACTACTTCCAGGAGTTGAAAAACATCACCACAGACAAGTGGGTCCTGGAAGTAATGAGTCAGGGACTCGCCCTGAAGTTCAAAAAATTTCCAATACTGCAAGTTCACAAAAACTTTGCACCTCCCACCACAACAGAGAAAATCCTGTTAGAGTTGGTGGTAAGAAAGTTGCTGCAATCAAATGCAGCAGAAAAGTTCCCCCCATCACAGTGGGGAAAGGGCCTCTACTCAAGGTACTTCCTGACCCACAAGAAAAATGGGGAGTGGTGACACATTTTAGATCGCAGGTATCTGAAGAAACACCTGAAAAAGGAAAAGTTCAAGATGGCAACCTTGACTTCAGTAATCCCATCCCTTCTGCAAAGGTACTAGGGTAGGTCTCTAGATCAGAAAGATGCCTATTTACATATTCCAGTCAGGCCCTGTCACAGAAAATACTTAAGGTTCAGTCTAGCAAATGATCACTACCAGTTCACAGCCCTACCTTTTGGACTATCTTCAGCTCCCAGAGTGTCCACAAAGTGCTTGGCCATGGTAGCAGCACATCTGAGAAGACAAGGGGTGGTGGTCTTCCCTTATCTTAATGACTGGCTTGTTGCAGGGAAGTCACACCAGGAGGTCAAGGGGCTCTCTTCTTCTCATTCAACACACCATGAAGGGTCTGGACTTCATAATAAACACTCAAAAAGTCCCAGACAGAGTCAGTACAAGTACTGGACTCTGTATGTGCAGAATTGGATGCCCACCAAGGGAGGGCTTTTCCCCCTCAGGAGAGAGTGCAAAATCTGGTAAACCTTGCAGTCTTTCAGAATATGCCAGCCCAGGCCTGCAAGAGACTTCTTCCAGCTATTGGGCCACATGGCCTCATGCACGTCAGTAGTGGTTCCAAATGAGAGACATCCAGTACCACCTAAGGGCCCACTGGTCCCAAAGGCGAGACCCTCTTTCAAGGCTGGTACCTGTATTAAAGACTGTCTTTAGAGCAGTGCATGGGTAGAAAGAAGAGGGCAACCTCTGGGAGGGTGTGCCCTTTCTTTAGCAGTCACCCACAGTAGTGCTAACTATGATGACTTAACAGTAAGCAGGATGTGGTCCTCACAGGAGTCCAAGGAGTGTATAAACCTGCTGGAACTCACAGCAGTGTACCTGACTCCACAGGCTTGTGCCTCCCAGATTATGAGTCAGCCAGTCCAGGTCAGGACATCAACAAACAGGGAGACACAAGATCTTCAAATCTATGTAGAGAAGCAAAGAAGATCTGGAATCTGGCGTATTCCTTAGATGTGCAACTATTAGCAGTTCACCTGCCAGGGAAAGACAATGTTTTGGCAGATTGTCTGAACCAGATCAGCCAGGGATATCACGAATAGACCCTAAACAAGCAGGTACAGCCCACATTGTTCAGGAGGTGGGGTACACCAGAGATAGACCTGTTTGCATTTTGAGAGAATCATCAGCTTATACTGTTTTGTTGCAGGAGTCCTAGCAGATGCCCCAACTCTGGACTGGACAGGGATGTTCCTATATGCTTTCCCTCCTTCCAACTCTCACTGAGTGTGTTGTTGAAACAGAGAAAAACCTGCAACTGTAGTGTATGGTAACTTATCACAGTAACAATGTAGAATGGTTTAGTCCACATCCCCCCCTGCAGTTTTGGGTTAATGGTATGTCTTGGGTGGAGACTGGGTTTTAGAAAGTGCACGAGCAAAGTGTGTTAATAGTTCTGCCGAAGTCTGCTGATTAATCTGCTGTATGTTTGTTGAATAAACCTCAGAGCTGTTAGAAGTTACTTATTGTGTCTAGTCATTCCTGAAACCAACAATCAAGTAAGAGGCAACAAAAGTGAAATACTTTATGGTATCAGAAGTGAACTTGCAGTGCTGTAGTTACAAGAAAGAAGAAAAGTTTGTGCTGCCAAGAAAAGAAACAAAAGACAGTATTTGTGAGTACCCAAAGCTTACTAAAAGACTGTATAACAAAATATTTTTGGCAGAATGGAGCAATTTAAGCCACCTCCACCACTATTGTTGACCAGAAATATTGCAGAAAACTGGAGAAGATGGGCACAGAGATTAAGTCTGTACTTCACAGCCACAGGGTTAGATAATAAGTCAGAGGAAATGAAAACTGCAATCGTGCTGCACACAATTGGGGATGAGGCCCTAGAGGTGTTATACACTCAATACCACATATGCTGACCCAGAAGCTAAAAAATCAGCTGAGGTTATGGAAGCATTTAAGAATTACTGTGACCCCAAAAAAAACTCGGTGTTTGAGAGGCATCAGTTTTGGGTCCACCCATTCAACAAGCACTCAGGTATAGACAAGTTTATCATGGAGCTTAGGCAAAAATCTCAGAATTGTGAGTTTAAAGAGATTGAGGACTTAGTGATCTGAGATAAAATTGTTTTCAGCATTACAGACAACAGGCTCTGAGAGAAGCTAATGGAATCCCCAGAACTCACGATGGCCAAAGCGGTGAACATATGTAGAGCCAAAGAGGTAACAAGGGCACAGGCATGAGCGATGTCGCAAGGGACTGCTGATAAGTTTATCTATGCTGTAGAACATAAATCAAGGCAGGATGGTAAAACAGGCCGAAAACCAGACCACCAGTAACCAACACGTGAGACATGTGCACAAAAATCAAACACATGTGGGAGGTGTGGCAAGGGGCATCCGCCAAAGGCTTGTCTGGCATATGGACAAGAATGTTGTAAATGTGTTGGCCTCAACCATTATGCAAAAATTTTCAGGTCCAAAAAAGTCCAACAAAACTCACGAGAAAATGACCTAAGGAATAGAAGCACTATTTGTAGGTGCTATAAAAAGAAAAAAAATGGTGCAGACACAAGTACCAGATGAATGGTGGTACACTACCTTGAAGATAATGGGACAGCCAGTTAAGTTCAAGTTGGACACTGGAGATGAAGTCAATATACTGACTAAAGAAGTGAGTGTGTAGTTTCCATGCAAGGTACAAATAAAGCAAACCAGTACTGTCCTAATAGCATACAGAGGAGCACAAATTAATCCTGAAGGGGAAGTGACACTAAAGTGTAAGACACGAGACAGAGAGGCCCATCTGCAGTTTTATGTCACTAATACATCAGAGGCTTCCCTATTGGGTCAACAGGCGTGTGTCATCCTGGATCTGATATATAAAGTAAAACTGCTTAAAACCAAGCCATCAAGCACAAAAGAGGAACTTCTCACACAACATAAAACAGTGTTAGAAGGCCTAGAAGAATTCCCAGAAATTTACCACATACATACATACTGACCCAAACATTAGTCATGTGATACATGGGTGCAGGAAAGTCCCATATGCAATCACTGACAGACTAAAACAGACACTGGAACAGCTGGAACAAATTGGGGGTGATTAGCAAGGTAAGAAAACCTACAACATGGGTAAATAGCCTTGTAATTACTGAAAAGAAAAATGGTGAAATCAGGGTGTGTTTGGACACTAGAGACTTAAATAAAGCTATCAAAAGTCATAACTTCTATATCCCCACATTGGAGGATATGCAAAGTAAGCTTGCTGATACAAAGTTTTTCAGAATTCTAGATGAAAAAGGTGGGTGCTGGCAGATCAAATTAGATGAAGAATCTGTAGACCAATGTACATTCAACACTCCATGGGGAAGATACAGGTTTCACAGACTTCCTTTTAGAATAAGGTCTGTAAGTGAAGTATTCCAGCAGAGAAATGCTGAACACTTCGGGGACATACCAGGTGTTTTTGTTAAAGCTGATGACATGCTTATAGCCACAGCTACCAAGAAAGGCCATGACGATATTCTGGGGAAAGTGATGGATAGAGCAGTGGAACTCAATGTCAAAGGGACACTGTCAACCCCATTTGACCTCAAAGTGTCCCTAGTTTAAAAAACACATTTTATGATTGTTCTCATTCTATAAAGACTGCTGATGTAGCTGGTTGTTTGATTCAGACTCCTTTTTCCTTTTAAAAAGTAAAAAAATTAGTGTCACTCATACTGGTGTTACTACACCAAAACATGTTTGTTTATATTTCTTGACCAACTGCAACTGCATCTTTCCTGGACTCAGGAACACCCCAACACTATCTAGCTACTCATTATTCAGTGGGAGTAGATGAGACTATTGTATCATGAGTGGCTGCACTGTTTGAGGGTGTTTCTAATGTTCAGGAAGTATGCAGTAAGCTTAGGTAAACAATTTTGAGCAAAACAAGGCTGTGTATAACCATACATTCCCATGCATTTTAGTTCTAATAAGCAAGGAGGCAGATTAAACAACCAGCAACATCAATGAATTCTAGAGAAGGTAAGCAATCATAAAATGTAGATTTTTACCTAGAAATAATGTGATGCAAGAAAGATTGACAGTGTCCCTTTAAGTTCAATAGTGTCAAAATACAGTATTTGGTGAGTGAGGTGAAATACATGGGGCATATCATTACTGAAAACAGGCTACGGCCTGATGAAGCCAAAGTAGAAACAATAGGTGAGATGCCCTCTCCTGAGAAAAAAGTGCTACAGAGACTGTTAGGAATGACTTGATACTTGGCACAGTACATTCCGAATGAAGCAAGCCTCACTGCACCACTAAGGCAGCTACTCAAAAAAGATGTCATGTGGCAGTGGCAGCCAGCACAGAAATAAGCCTTAAAAAAGCTTAAAGAGACTATTTCTTCTGCACCAGTATTAAAACTCTTTGATCCAAAAGAGGACATTGAAATCCAAGCAGATGCATCTAAGGACAGACTAGGTGCTTGTCTACTACAAAGGAACAGACTGATAGCTTATGCATCTAGGTCATTGTCCAGTGCAGAAAGAAACTGTGCATAGATAGAAAAAGAGTTGCTAGCAATTGTGTTCTCTTTTCAAAAATGTCATCAGTATGTTTATGGAAGGTCAGTAAAAGTCCAATCAGATCACAAGCCATTACAATCCTTACTGAATAAACCTATCAGAAAGGCCCCAGCAAGACTGCAGTGAATGCTGTTACAGATACAGAAATATGGCATACAGGTAATATATACTACAGGAAAAGAGATTCTGACTGCAGACACCTTGTCCAGGGCAGTACCAAGAAAACCAGCAGAGGGAAATGTTGATCTAAGCAGTGAAAAAGTCATATATTCAATCCAAGCAACAGAGACACTGCCTGACAGCATGTTAGAGAGGCTAAAACAGGCCATAGAGAGACAGTGATTTACAACTGCTTAAACTGAAATGCATCTCAGTGATTGGCCTGACAGGAAAAAGCAAGTCAACATCAAAATTCAGCACTACTGGCCCATGAGACACAATATATACATAGAAAATGAACTCATAATGGTGGGCAAAAGAATCATCATACGTAAAGAGCTAAGAACAGATATGCTACGAAGACTTCACGCAGCACACCAAGGAATGCAAAGGTTGAAAACACAAGCCAGAGCTGTGATCTATTGGCCAGATGTGAATCGAGAAGTAGAAATGATGGTTGAAGCATGCAGACCTTGCCAGGAGCTCTTACCCAGCAACCATAAAGAGCCAATGTGTCCACATGAAATACCTGACATGCCATGGTTAAAGCTTGTTGCAGACATTTTTGACTTTCGGGGACACTCCTACTTAATTGTAGTGGGCTATTTTTCCAAATACCCTGAGGTTCTCAGAATGCCTGACAAGACAGCAGCTACAATTATTATGAAATTGAAAGCTGTATTTGCAAGACATGGAATTCCAAAAGAACTGGTAGCGGATCATGTACCATTTGCAAGTCATGAAATGAAGCAATTTGCAAAGTTGTGGGAATTCAAAATAACTCATTCCAGCCCAGGATACCCACAGTCTAGCAGTTTAGCTGAAAGAATGATACAGACAGTAAAAATAATCTTTCTGGAGTCTATTCAAGATCAGACAGATCCACATCTCATATTGCTCAGTCTTAGAAATACGCCAGTCACCGGACTGAACTGCATGCCTTCTCAATTGTTAATGGGCAGAATGTTGAGGACAACATTACCTGCAAATGCAAGGGCATTGTGACCTGAAATACCTATGGATGCACATAAATGTCTTAAAAGGCTACAGAAAAGATAGAAACAGTATTACGACAGGAATGCAGCTCCACTTACTTCATTTAGAGAAGGGGAAAGGGTATGCATAGAGACTTCTAATGGGTGGCAACCTGCTACAGTGGAAAGAATCCATGATGAGCCAAGATCCTATAGTGTGATTACATCTGCAGGACAGTGATACCTCAGGAACAGGAGACACCTGTGAAGAGACCGAACAGGGCTTTAGAAGCTGAACAGCAACAAGCAGATGAGTCAACTGAATCTGTATTGTCACAGACAGTGGAATCCAGGGACAATAACCAGGAACAGGACACTTGTCAAGAGTATGACCAACCTGAAATAGAACCTGTTATTTTCAATGACACTTTGCCAGAAAGTCTTGAGGCTGTACGCATTATGCAGTCTACTTAAATGACCAGAAGAGGGTGTCCGCTCAAGGTTCCTGAAAGGTTCAGAGATTTTGTTATGACTAGAGTCAGTGGTAAAGACTTATTTCAACAGAGCTGAGTACCAGTGACTTTAGACCCTAATTCATCACAAAGTGAGACTCAATCATTATGTTATTAGTGCTTGATAATGTTCTTTCTTTGATATGCAAACCGAAATTAAGGTATTTGCTTTCTTTTACTAGAAGGGAAGATGTAGTATATGCTAGCTTACCTCAGTAACAATGTAGAATGGTTTAGTCCACATCCTCCTGCAGGATTGGGCTAATAGTATGTCTTGGGTGGAGACTGGGTTTTAGAAAGTGCATGAGCAAAGTGTGTTAGTAGTTCTGCTGAGGCCTGCTGATTAATCTTTTGGGTAAATCATTTAACTCTGTAATAAACAGTCATCTGTCACTGAATCATTTAAACTAAACTACAAGGGGGAGAAAGGGAATGTTCCCAATTCTCTTACTTTGGGCAGAAAAAAACAGCACAGCTATATGTGTAACATTCTAATTTTCAATCCCAGATCATTAAATAACATCAAAATGTCCGAACTCGAGGCCCACTGCATTCTCCATGACCTGGGTATTATAGCAGTAACTGAAATATGGTGGGACACATCTTCAACCTGGATTAGAGAAATTCCAAATTTCAAATTCTATCATAAGGATCGAGATTCTAAAACTGGTGGTGGTGTTTGTCTCTATATCTGTGATGACATCCCCTCTCATGAGCCTACTCTTACTACAAACACCAAATACGTCTGGGTCTCTATCCAACTAAAGGGTAACCCCAAACTCTCCATTGGTGTACGCTACATACCTCCATCTGTTGACCTGCAATATACAAATAATTTAATATATATTTACCAAATGACAGGTAAGGGAGACACCCTAATTATGGGAGATTTCAACATGCAAAACATCAACTGGGAAACTCTTATTGGCAAAACAGAGCATGCAAAACCATTTATCTAATTTTTTACTGACTCAGGTGTGGAACAACTAATACTCTTCCCTACCAGGGGCAAGAATATACTCGACCTACTTATTACAAACTCTGAGTATAAATTTTCAGACATCCAGATTAAAGGCCCTATAGGAAACAGTGACCACAATCCGATCTTTCTTAGTATTAATATTAAACTGAGTAAATTGTCTTATAATAAAATATATAAGGACTTCACTAAAGCTAACTTTGATATGATTATGGTCCCCAAAAAGTCATTCAGATGAGGGGCTACTCAAAATTGAACACTAATGACTTCTTTGCTGACCTCTGCCAGACTGACTGGTCCCAGGTCACTGCTGTCAGTGACCCCTCTGCTGCCCTTGACTGCTTTCTATCCATATTCGCCCCTGTACAAGATAGAAATGCCCCACTCATAAAAAGAAGGGTGAGGGGCACTGTCACAAAATGGCTACATGATGGTCTGTTTGCCCTTATGAAGCTTAGGGATAAATGCTGGCAAAATTCAAGGTCACCGGGGACAGTTCGGACTTCAATGAATACAGGCAGCTCAGGAACTCCTGTAAGAGGGCGATTCACTCGGCAATGAGTGAATTCTGTAAATCCTCCCTTGAAGTGTCTGCCAAGAACCCAAGGAGCTTCTGGTGCACCATCAAACACATAGTAAGTGGTCCTGCCTGCCCCCAGGACACCAACATGCTAATCAGTGGAGTCAGCTGTAACAATGCCCTGACTATAGCCAATACTTGTAATGCTCAGTTCTCTGACCTGTCTGACTACCCACACATCTTCTGTATCCAATGAACTGGGCCCCCACTGGTAGCGTTGTGCCCTCTCATCCCCCCCTTCTACTTTAAGACTGTCTCCTGCAGTGAGACATGGAAGCTCCTAGCTGGTCTCTCTCCTCACACTGGCACTGGGCATGACAATCTCAAGCCCAAATTACTCTGCCTGGGAGCCCCTTATCTGGCCTGGCCTATCTCCCACATCCTCCACTCCTCTCTCATATCTGGGACAATCCCTGATATATGGAAGGTGGCTCGTGTGGTCCCAGTCTTCAAACATGGTGACCCCAAAATTCTTGAAAGCTATCGCTCCATTGTGATCTTATCTGCTGTGAACAAGCTGCTCAAAAAGGTGGTGGCCTCCCAGCTTGCTCTCTTCCTCCAAATCCATGACCTCCTCTCCCCAGTGCAGCATGGGTTCCATAAAGGGCACAGCACCTCCACTGCCCTTGCACGTCACTTCCAAAATCAGAACTGCAATTGACCAAGGCAAACTCACTGGCACCATCTCCGTAGACCTGTCTAAGGCCTTTGACCTGGTTGATCACATACTCCTGGGTGCCGCCTTTAGGTCCCTCAGCCTTTCCCCTCTTGTTCTAGCCTGGTTTGCCAACTACCTTTTGGGCAGGCAACAGTACACCAAGTTCCAAAAAGCCCACTCCGTGCTCACACCAGTTACATGTGGGGTGCCTCAGCGGTCTGTCCTCAGCCCCATACTGTTCTCCCTCTTTATCAACCAGCTGCCATCGGTCCCTGCCTCTGGGCACATCACCTTATATGCCGATGATCTTGTGCTTCTTACTAGCTCACAGGACAGCAGTGTCATCAACTCTAGACTAAACTCTGTTTTTAATGGCATGCAATCCTGGCTTAAGGCCAATAAGCTGGTCATCAACCTCCAGAAGATGCAGGCCCTGCTATTCGGTTCCTTTGCCAAGTTAAGAGCATGCCCTGCCTCTATCAAAGTTGCTGGAGTGGATGGCGCCCCTGTATGGGTGGTTGACTCTTTCAAGTACCTGGGGGTAACCCTTGATCCTCAGCTTGACCTCTCCCAGCACATACGCAATTCCTGCAAGCCACAAACTGTAAGTTGGGTCAGGCATACAGGGCCAAAAGTTGCCTCACTCCAGCTGCCTGACTTGCCCTTGCTAAAGTGGTTCTTCTCCCCACGCTCGGCTATGGGCTCACCTCCTTCATCAATGGTCCAAAAACCTGGCTTACAAAATGGGACACAGCATACAATAATGTATGTCGCTTCGCCCTGTCAGCCCCCCACCTTACCCATCACTGTTAACTCTACTCCAGACTAGGGTGGCTCTCCCCAACAACCACCAATCCTTTGTCATGGGCAACTTCATAGACAACATCATCAGAATTTCAACCCCACCGGCACTTGCAAAACTGCTCAAGCCTACCCCCTCCACCTACCTGCTGAGGTTCCAATGAATCCTGGGCCCTCAAGGTCCCCAAAACACATTCCTTCACAGGGGATCACGCCTGCGCTGCCCCCACTCCCAGAGCCTAGAACCTACTTCTTGCTCATGTAAGGGCTGCCCCTTCACACATATGCTTCAGATCCTCCCTCTGAGGTCACTTAAAACAAGCATCATCCTGCCCTTGCTCTTAGCTCTGGTATTACTATAAACAAGCATCCTCCTGCTCTTGCTCTTAGCTGCCCCGCCCTGTATGGTGGACCTGTGTCCCAATGACTATGCGCATTTGCCACATGTGTCAAGTGAATCCCCTGTATCTGCCTTGCTGATATATGTTTGCTTTCTTGACTGCCTCCTGTTGTTGCCATGCCTCGACTCTATACTTCCCACTGTGTTTGTTACTGTCTTTACCTGACTTTACCTTGTTGATTGCTGTACCTTGACTCTGAGTTATTATTACCTGTATCTTGAAATCTGTACCTTGTTGATTGCTGTACCTTGACTCTGAATTGTTATTGTCTGTACCTTGTAATTCTCCAGGGTCGCACCTGAAAATAAGCACTTGACTGTCTAGCGTGCTTACCTGGTAAACAAAAGCTAAATAAATAAATTAATGCTTCACTAAATCAGCAAAACTGGGAGAAACTATTCAGAAATATGCCCATTAATAGCACATAGGAAAAACTGAAAAACATACTCTTCTCCTTGGAAGATTAATGTGTCCCTACTAAAATTAGATACAACAAAAAGGGCAAGATCCCTATTTGGTTCAACCAATCCATATGCAGACTAATCAAACTCAAAGAAAAAAGATTTAAGAAACTCAAAGCACATCCCAGTCCAACGACCCTGTCTAACTATAAAACTGCAGTTAAAACTCTAAAAAAAGAATGAACAGGCCAAACTAAAGCTTGAATTCGACTTGGCATACTCCAAAAACAGTAAAAAAATCACTCTTTTCATACATTAATAGTAAGAAGGGGAATGCTAGAACAATTGGACGCATATGCATTAATGGTTCAACATCAAATTCCGATCTTGAAATTGCTAATCACTTTAATAAATACTTTTGTTCTGTTTTCTTCAAAAATGACTTACTCCCCCCTTTCCAAGTAACCTTCCACCATTTCAGTTCCTATAGGAGGAAATCAGTGAAGCGTTATCCTTTATTAATAAGTCTACCAGCCTTGGTCCTGATGGTATCCAGGCTAAACTCCTTAAAGACATTATTAATGCTTTGATCATCCCCCTAACACTACTGTTTAATAAATCTCTATCTAAATGCAATATTCCTGATGACTGGTGGGGTGCTATTTTGACCCCAATCTACAAAGAGGGAAATAAGTCAGATGTCAAAAATTACCAACCCATTAGTCTAACATCGATCATAGGGAAAGTTATGGAATGTCTAATTAAAAAACAGAACAAGAAATTTGCAGACTTGGTATCCATGACAATTCACAATGGGTTCAAATCTGGTCACTCATGCACTACTAATCTTATATCCTTTTACAATAACATTAGTATATTCCTTGACAACAGTATCTCTTCTGATGTTATTCTGCTTGACTACAGTAAGGCCTTAGATAAAGTATCTCATTCTAAACTAATAAACAGACTTAACTCCCTTGGTTTTACTACTACCCTTGTCAACTGGATATCTAAGTGGCTCACAAATAGAACACAAACAGTAAGAATAAATCGTTCTATGTCAAAAATTGGTCACGTGACAAGTGGTGTACCACAGGTGTCTGTTCTAGGGCCAGCACTTTTCAATATTTTCATTAGCGATATGTCAGTTAGCTCCAATAATTTTATTTCAAAATTTGCCGACGATACTAAACTTGGTGGTAGAGTGGACAGTATTCCAAATATTTCCTCTCTCAAACAAGATTTAAGACCCATTGAACTTTGGGCATTATCCAGTTCTATGACTTTCAATATTGAGAAATGTACAGTTCTCCATCTAGGTAAAAATAACTCACTAAATAAGTACTATCTTAACAATCAAATGCTCTAGTCGTCCACTTGCGAACATGATTTAGGTATCCTAGTTAATTCCTGATTGACCCCCGTTAACCATTGTACCAAAGTTGCATGCACATCAAACATCATCCTTAAGCAAGTTAAAAGAACTTTCATTAGCATATCGGAGCACTGCCTTGTACCATTGTATAGGGCATACATCTGACCTCACATTGACTACGGCTCCCCTTTTTGGAACCCCCACCTCAAGGGTGACATTGATCGACTGGAACAGATTCAGAGGAGACGTATAAAAATTATTCCCAAACTCTCATTCTTAAACTATAATTCCAGGTTGAAGGTTACTGGTCTATTCCCTCTGCACCTTAGAAGACACAGAGGAGACATTTTGTTCATATTTAAAATCCTGAAATCACCAACCTTAATAGAATGATGTGGTTTATCATTTGCCACCAAGTGCAGAGTAGGTAGGTTACACAACAAGCAACTGATTGATAAATGGGCCAACACCAACAAACGGGATAGCTTTTTCAGCATTAGAGCAGTCAAGAGCTGGAATGCACTACCCCAGGAATTAGTGAATCATGCTAACTTTGACACCTTTAAGCAAAATCTTGACATTTGGCTACACCGATCTTATAAGTTAATATCCCACAATTGTGGGGGACAATCACGATGGGCCATGAGCCTTCTTTTGTCCTACAAATCCAGTAAATCCAGTAAGTCTGCTGTATGTTTGTTGAATAAACCTCAGAGCTGTTAGAAGTTGCTTATTGTGTCCAGTCATTTCTGAAACCAGCAATCTAGTAAGAAGCAACTAAAGTGAAATACTATAGCAACCATGATTCTAATAGCTCCAGATTGGGCCAGGCAGGTTTGGTACTCCCTGCTCCTGTCC
The DNA here is from genome assembly GCA_016271365.2 of Neoceratodus forsteri. Classification (NCBI taxonomy): domain Eukaryota; kingdom Metazoa; phylum Chordata; order Ceratodontiformes; family Ceratodontidae; genus Neoceratodus; species Neoceratodus forsteri. The sequence goes on from CM028131.1 coordinate 1,116,441,163, forward strand.
CTCTCCATCAGACATCCCATCAGCCTTCTTCTGAGACACAATCTGCTGACTTTATGTCAGGGCAGAATAGACTTCTTAGACCTCAGGACTCTGCATCTCAAGGCATGGTTCTTGAAGAGTTAGAGTTCTTGGGCTTTAACCGTTCTGAGAAGGTTTTGCAGGTCCTTAGAGTTTCCAGAAAACCAGCAGCAAGGTGAACCTATGCTTCCAAGTGGAAAAGGTTTTCCCTGTGGTGTTCCCCTAAGCAGCTCAGTGCTCTGCAAGCAGACTTGCCCACAATCCTGGACTACCTGGTCCACCTTCAGTCTCTGCATCTTAGACCCTCATCCTTTAGGGTGCATCTGGCAGCAGTATCAGCCCATGTTTCAGCAGGTAAAGGGAAAATGGTGGCTTCACACTCCATTTTCAAAAAGGTTCTTTAAAGGGCTTCTCCACTTGTCTTCCTCTATCAGAGATGCAGTCCCTCCATGGGATTTTATTTATTTATTTATTTATTTCTAAGAATTAGTTTACAACCTTTGAGCCAGAGGCTCGTTTCCAAAGGTACTTCATCACATAAAGACATACATTGTGTTTTTGGTTACATAGCATAGATTTGCAAAACAATAGGCGTTCAACAGAGGCACCACATCACACTGTGGTCAGACAAATACAATTAGGTTACAGGGTACATGTAATTGATAACAGGTGTTACACAAGTTGGTATCAAGTGAGCAATCTAGTTGGTAAACACTGAAACAGCTGGCACTGGCCAGGTTAAACATAGGCACGGTGTACAGGGAAGTGGTGGTGGGGATGGCTAGGTGGAGAGCTGCCGGGGCATTGTCAAGAGAAGTAGAGGTGGAGGCTATGTTCAGAGACAGGAGCAGTTACGAGTGCTGATGATGTGGTTCCGAAGGGTAGTTTTGAACTTGGAGATGGTGGTGGCATTGGTGATGGGGGCAGGGAGAGAGTTAAACCAGGTTGGGGCTCTATAGCAGAAGGACCTCTGGCAATGGCTGGTTCTTGGTCTGGGGACCATTAGAGTGGTCTTGTAGGAAGACCGTGTTGCAATAGTGGGAGGGCTCTGGTGGATGGATGCCGTTACCCCAGCGGGGGAGAGCCCGAGTAGGGTTTTTTTTGTGAGGAGACAGGTTTGGTATCGGAGCCATTCATCCAGGGTAAGCAGGTTAACCTCGACATACAGCTGACAGGTGTGTGTGAGCCTGGGCACCAGTAATCAATCTGCAGGCTTTTTCAGGGTTAAGTGAATTTTGTTGAGTGCAGTGGTGTCGGGAGCACCATATACTGGTAGACCATAGTCTACAAGGGACAGAACGGATGATGTAACAGCGAGCTGGAGAGCATTTGGGGGAAGGCAGGTTCTATGGTGGAAGAGGATGCCAAGCTGTGTGTTAGTGGCGGATGTTAGGGCGTCGATGTGGTTGTGAAATGTGAGGGCTGAGTCTAAGGTAACCCCAAGGTATTTGTAGGAGCAGACTTGTTCCAGTGGCTGATTGGTACTCAGAAGGATATAGAGTGGGTGGTTGCTAGCTTTGTTTTGGGGGTGGGAAACGAGCATAGCTTTGGTTTTATTAAGATTGATGACAAGTCTACGCTCCTTAAACCAAGCCTCGGCACTGTTGAAAGACTGCTGTAGGGAGTCCTGTAGGGAGATGGGATTGCGGTGGGTGGCAAAAAGGACAGCGTCGTCTGCATACAGTAGAATTTTGCCGGGGCATGCACTGGGCAGGGTGTTCAGATGAAGCGAGAAGAAGGGGCCCAGGATGGAGCCTTGGGGACCCAGAGAGAATGGGACGGGTATCGGAGAGTGTGCTATTAATTTTTACACACTGAGATCGAGTGTCAAGATAGCTAGTGCACCATGCTAGGGGGCCAGCTGAGAGACCAGTGTGGCAGAGTGCATTCAGCAGAAGTGGATGGGAGATGGTGTCGAAAGCCTTTGAGAGGTCGAGGAACACTGCACCAGCTAGGGAGCTGGTATCCAAGGAGGAGTGTAGAAAGTTGGAGAATTCAATAAGGGCAGTGCTGGTACTGTGACCAGCACGGAAGCCATGTTGCTCTGGGCATAAGATGTTATGCTTAGCCAGATAATCAGTGATTTGAATGGCCACCACTTTCTCCAGGGCTTTGGGGGGGGAGAATGGAGATTGGCCGGTAGTTGTCGGCCAATGACCTGTCGTCCCCTTTATGAATAGGTGTGATAATGGCTGTTTTCCAAGCTGTGGGAAATTGTCCCAGGCAGAGTGACTGGTTAACTAGGCTGGTGAGTGGGGCAAGGACTTCATCTAGCACGAGCCTGAGGATGCTGGGGTCCAGTGAGTCACTGCCAGGATTGTTGCCTTTGAGAGCTTTGATTAGGATGGGTCTGGCTTCCCGGGTGGAAATCTTGTGCAGGTGGAAGCTGGGGTGCTGGAGGACAGGGGGAGGTTGGTTGGGGGGAGGGTCAAAGAAATTACTAGGGAGGACTGAGCTAAGGTCAGTGAAAGCGGTGTTGAACTAGTTAGCTATGGTGGCAGGCTCGGTGGAGGTAGTGCCATTTCTAGTGAGCTGGGATGGGGCAGGGGAGCAAGCTTTACCATTAAGTTGCTTAATATTATCCCAGAAGGTCCGGGCTGAGCCCCAGGAGGAGTAAGGAGGCCTGGTAATGGTCTGCCTGGCTTTCCTGATGGCCCATGAGCACTTATTCGGGCTGCATTGTAAGACTTGCCTATCAGACAGACGACCTGTTTCAGTGGCAAGGTGCCAGAGGTTATCCGGTTTCTAAGTAATTGTAGGAGGGCCGGGCTAACCCAGGGTGCGTTCTGTTTTTTGGACCGGATTTTGGTGAAGGGTGCAAAGAGATCACAGGTCATGTTGAAGGTGTGAGTGAAGAAGGCGAGGGCAGTGTCAATGTTGGTTGCATGCTGAATGGGGGACCAGTTTATCTGGGTGAGGAGTACTTTAAGTTTTTTCAGCCCACCAGGGTGGAGGCGCCTGTGGAGGGTGGTCTGGGCTTTGGGTTCGGGATTGGGGACTACCCAATGAAATAGGATAGGGGAGTGGTCACTCAGGGAGTCTGGGAGGACCTGGATGTTTTGGATTTTATGGAATTGGTTAGTTATAATAATATCCAGAAGGGTGCTGGTACCTCTCTTAGGGTTAAGTCTCGTGGGTTGGGTGACGAGTTGCGTCAGATCTTGGGCGGCAAATGAGTCTCTGATCATGGGATGAGGAGGTGCTGAGCCAATTCACATTAAGGTCCCCCACTAGGATTTGTTCTGCCTTATGGTGGAGGGTGGCCAGGTAGTCCATTAAAGATACCAGGGCCGGGTGCTGGTTCTTTAGGGGAACATAGGCTGTGGTGAGATAGAGAGGGCTCCTAGAGGGGTCTGAGGTGAGTTTGAGGGTAAGAGCCTGGGCCCCATTTATAAGGGCAGGGTGGGGAGTGCGTGTCCAGGTATTGTGTCCCTGGTGTAGATTGCACAGCCTCCCCCTCGTTTGCCTACTCGGTCCTCCCGGTATAAGGTATAGCCTGGGAGGGAGACAAATGAGTCAGGGGTGGATTTGGACAGCCAGGTTTGAACCAGGGCTATGATGTCTGGTTGATGAGCCAAAGCCCAGCACTGTAGGGTGTCAAATTTCTTCAGCAGGCTGCATATGTTCATGGAGGCTACTTGAAGACCAGTGGGCTGGGTGGGTGGGTGGGAGGGCAGGGCCTGGGTTGGGATGTATGTTCCCGTTAGAAGTAGAAGGAGGAGAAGTGCTCTGGTCAGAGGGAGGCAGATGGAGGGTTCACGGGAGCGATAGAATGAGGAAGGGGTTTAGTTGCACAAGGGGTGGGTAGGGCAGCATAGGCAGAGAAGGCCTGAGTGATCAGAGCGCAAAGGGAGCTGGGGGAGAAGGCAATGTCTGGAAGGGGGTGAGGGTGGAAAGGAGCATATGGGATGTGTGGAGGAGGAGGAAGGGGGAGGAGCAGTGGTAAAGGAGGAGGGGAGGACAGGAGGGTAGGTAGGAACAGTGGAGTAGTGAAGCTGAGGGTTAATAGGGACACTAGGGTTGGTGGAAGGCAAAGGAAGGAGGAGGAGAAGAGATAGGCTGGTGAGCAGGGGATGCATATGCATAGTTGGAAAGGGTGGGGGAGCTGAAGTGAGGAAAGAATGGGGGTACTAGGATGATAGAGGGGAGATAGTAGCGAGAGGTCACCTCTGAGCCTAGTTGCTGCTATGGTTTAGTGGCAGTGCACGTGCCTGAGGTGCACAGAGTACCATGTTCAAGTCTCGACCAGGGTAGCAGGAAAGAGCTAGACCAATGGCTGTAGCAGCAGGGAGCTGGGTTCAAGGTCTGCAGAAGCACTTAGATAACACTTTAGTTGTGTCAGAGGGTTAGTGCGTTTTTAGAGTTTTGAAATCCTGCAGTAAAAATAGGCAGGTGTGCTAGCTGAGTGGTGGAACTGTGGACTTTGGAAGTAAGGGTGCAGGGTTCAAATCCTGCAAGGCAGCAGGTGGGAGGTGGGGGGTGTAAGAGACTAAAAGGCTTAGAAAGTAGGAATAAAATAGGTAGGCAATGTGGTCCAGAGGTAGAGCTACTGACTCTGACTGCAAGGGTACTGGGTTTGATCACAGCTCAGGGACAGAGTGTAGAAAGGTTTAATTTTTAATTCAGAAAAGGAGGGAGTGAGGGAGGGTTAAGAGTATGAAAGTAGAGGAAGTTGTTGGCCTGGTTCATTGGCTTTGCGGATAGTCAGTAGAATTTGGACAGAAGGGTACCAGGTTTGATGCTAGCAGGTGCTTAGAGATAGGCTAATGGAGGAGTGAGGAAAGTAGGTAGTAGAAGGATTCAAAGGGAACTGCAGTGACCTCTAGTGGGTCAGCTTTGAAATGGTTTCTAGGAGGGGTATAGAGTTGAAAGAGCAGCTAGAGTGGAGAGTGCAGTGATCCCTAGTGGTTGGTGTCTATAACCTACAAATGGGAAAGTGGACACTCAGTGAAAAGGAGGGTAGGTCACGTGATATGACACGTGACCTGCCAGCAGCAATATATGGAGTGCTGACGAAGGGTGGTTGGGGCGAGTGGGTGGGAAGTGCCTCACAACAGTCAGGCTGTAGTGCAGGACACTTTACCTCTTACAGGTTCTGGCAATCCCTGAATTCAGTCTCCACTGCTGGGCTGAGTTCTGAAGGGAGTGGGCTGCTTCAGGGCCTATATAGGGAGGGCAAACAAAGGAATCACATTAGTATGCAGCAGGCTAGAACAGGACCCTACTGCATGTGCCAACTATTGGAACTGTATCCCGATACAGAAGGCTACTGTGCATGTGCAAGATGGCGGACACCAACGCTACACATTCTATGCAATTCCACCAAGGTAAGCACTCTAAAAACAGCATTTAAACAGCTACTAAATCACAGGATAATAGTGCTAGGTGATCAGAAAACTAGCCCTTAAAGTAACACAGAAATAGCTCCCAAATCCCTGTGCAGAGCAGTCCAGAATTCCAGATGGAAAAACAATCAGTCACTGTGTGGGAACAGAAAAACAGACTCCAGGCGATTAATCTTCTCCAACAGTCAGGCTGTAGTGCAGGACACTTTACCTCTTACAGGCTCTGGCAATCCCCGAATTCAGTCTCCACTGCTGGGCTGAGTTCTGGAGTTAGTGGAGGCAGTATAGTGCAGTGGTTTAAGGCTCTGAGCTGCAAATCTGGTGACATCCAGCAGCCCAGACCTGGGTTTGAATCCCACAGCTTCCAGATTTGGACCTGTGCATTGCTAAGCTCATGGAGCCTCCTTCTGATCCCATTGCTACTGGTGATTTAAAATGTGTCACTTGGAAAACAGTTTTCCTGGTGGCCATGACTTCTGCCAGAAGGGTGTGCAAGCTGCAAGCCTAGTCCCAAATTACATTTTTTTCCACAGAGACAAGGTAGTCTTAAGGACAAACAGAAAATTCTCCCTGAAGTGGTGTCTGCATTTTACCTGAACCAGTCCATTACCCTTCCAGTGTTCTTTACAGCAAAATATAATTCTGAGGAGTAGAAGCTCCACAGTTTGGATGTTAAGAGAGCACTCAGCCACTACATGGACCACACAAAGGAAGTCAGGTCCTTGCACTCTCAGTTTGTCACTTACGGAGAAGTTGACAAAAGCAGGACAGTATTCAAGAGATCAGTTACTCGCTGGATTGTCTCCTGCATACAGCTCAGTTACAACAAGGCTGGCAAGCTGCCACCTCAAGGCCACAATGCACACTCATGTGGCATTTCTGCCTCTGTGGCAGCTGCAAGGGACATCCCCTTGCAGAAATCTGTAAAGTAGCTACCTGGAAAACAGTACACACCTTCACAGAGCACTATTGTCTGGACATTTAGTCTAGAAGGGATGCTAGTTTTGGCACTGCTGTCTTGTAGAACCTTTTTTCTAAATAGGTTCTGTACCCAGCATCCCAAGGTATTGCTTTGTAGTCTGCAATTGTTTAACCATAGTGAGGGATTCCTGGGGTTTGAAGAAAAATTGCTCACCATAGTAATGTTTCTTCCAAGGGATCCCTCTCTATGCTTAACATTCACACCCTACCTCTCCTTCCAGAACCTGGAAAAGGTTCTCCAAGAATCAGTTCTTTTTTTTTATTATTTTACTTGCGCATTACTTGTTTCATTATACTCAACTAATTAATTCTTCAGCAGTTCACAAATACAAGATTAAATAAATGTGTTTTTAGTGCAGTTTTTGAAGCTCTCCACAGTCTGGCACTCCCAAACCCAACGAGGTAGAGAATTCCACATGGTAGGCACTACAAAGCAAATGAATGAGCACCAGATGTTTTCAGCTGCACCCTGGGAACCTCTAGCAATCCCTCATCAGCGGAATGAAGGGGCAGAGGGGGCAGTAGGGGAGAAGAAACTCTTGTAGGTAACTCGGACCCTGTCCATGTAGGGCTCTATAGGTCAGCAAGCTGACATTAAAGGTGATCCGCCATTGCACCAGCAGCCAGTGCAGTGCATGCAGCACAGGGGTAATATGGCTAGATCGAGAAAGCCCAGTTAGTAACCTGGCTGCCACATTCTGCACTAGCTGCAAATGGCAGATATCAACTCCTGGTAGCCCTATGTAGAAGGCATTATAGTAATCCAGGCGAGAGTTCACAAAAGCATGGACTAGCATTGGAAGGTCACCAGGCGGAACAAGGTGCCTAATCCGAGTGATATTCCTCAGATGGTAAAATGAGGTCTTGACCACAGATGACACTTGAGATTTCAAGTTCAATCCCTCATCGAGGATAATGCCGAAACTAGGCTCCCGCTTGGTGGTCCACAGCTGGCAGTCACCCAGTACCAGATCAGACGATCACCCCACTGAAGACCCCTCTACCTGGCGTCCTGAGTCCACCACCAAAACCTCAGTCTTGTCAGAATTCAGCTTCAGCCAGCTGGCACTCATCCAGCCCTGGATCTTGGATAGGCAGGAATTAAATACCGAGAGCGCAACAACATCCTGACCGAGTGCAAAGGACATGTATGGCTGAGTATCTTTTGCATAGCAGTGAAAACTCAGTCTGTATTATATTCAGTGATTTAGTTTGAAACATTTTGGTCTGCCATGTTTGTGAGCCCACAGGGACTGAAATTTTTTGTACCGTTCCTTTTTTTGTACTGTAGGTTTAACAAGCTCAGTGGTCATTGCTCCCCTAGCTACAGAAATAAATCTGATGTTAGAGGGCAGAGTGCAGCATGACCACACAGCAGAGATTTGAATTTCATTCTAAGATTCCATAATTAGTATAAGACTCTACTCTCCAGGGCAGCTCAGACCAGCAGCTGATTTTCAGTTGTTTAAGTATAGTGAGGGAACCCTTGGAAGAAACAGCATTACTATGGTGAGCAATTTTTTTCTTCTCCTACTAGTTTAGGGACTGGAACCTACAGGCTTATGGTATCAGACTCATATAAAGGCCTGGGTCTTTCAAAACATTGTTATATTCTTTAGATAGTACATGACTAGAGGTTTATGACATAGCAAAGTGCAATGTCTGAAGTCCAACTTTATGTAGTTCTTTGGCCAGTGAAGTGCCTGCTTTTCCAGGGGAAGTCTATGCATAGGGGCACTTCACCATTCAAAGTACTGGTGAAGTGTAACTGCACATAGTTTTCTCCAAGCAAAGTAACACTTTCCCTGTGAAGAACTGCATGAAGACTGCTATGTATCCAACCTTTAAAAAGAATGAAACCCATCCCCTCCTCTAGGTCATATACTCCCACTCCTCTCTCACCATGCCACACTGTTTTAAATGATATCCCCCACCTGTCCCCCCAAAATTCCACCTTCTTCTCCAACTCCCCATTTACTTGATGAAGTTGTGCACTATAAATCAGCCCCTTCCCTGGCCCACAAAGGCCAGTTCCCCCAACCCCTCATATATCTCCAAAACATGAATTAAGCCTCCCTCCCATTACCACCCTCTTATTAATGAATCCCCCTCTTCCCCCAAAGCCCCCAACCACCAGTTTCAATGGTCTATAATACCTGTAAAGAAAAAACCTTCTGCCGATGGAGTGACTTTCTGCCAGCAGAATGAATGATGAGTGACATACTGTATATTCTAGTAGTAATGCCTGATTGGCTAATAACTGATAAGGTGATAGGGTATCCCATGACATAGGTTACTTTAAAAGGTTAGCAAGGTGTGGTTAGAGCGACTGTGATAGGAGAAGAACTGTGACTGAAATATACAGCGTCTGCTAGAGGGGGTTGTAGGGCATGACTATATGGCAGGTAGTGTAGTTTTGCCAGGCAGGTCCCAGCTGGCTGTTTAGTCTAGAGGTGGGAGTTCATGCCTACAGTATATGAGGACCTGGGTTCAGAGCTGGCTATGGGTGGGTAAAACATTTTCATGTGTTGGACACTTGTACATTTTTTTCTGTTCCCCATTTCCCAGATTTGTGCTCTGCAATCTTCCGTTGTCCTGCATGTGGTCCCCCGTTCTGATGCCTTGAGTCCACCCCCCTAAATAGCCCCCTCCTGAGTTGTTTCCTGTATCCCAGTGTCAGGCTTCCCCTCAAATTGGTTGTAATAGTAAAGAGGGTGTGGGGGCATAGCCCCATGCATAAAAAGAGTAGTCAGTTTTACATTTGGAGCATGTGTTGTGGACCGTTGCTGATTTGGGGTCTGCTGTTGTGTACAGTTGCCATTTCTGTTTTTGGCGATGTGTACTCACTGATGTGTCTGTCACTCTATTTTCTTCCCTCTTATCACATGGAACTGGTGATAGCACTAGTGTAAGCAATAAAAGCATTAGGGCCTCAGTGACTGAAAGGTGAGGTTGGGGAACTGTAATATTACTGAATTTTCTTTGGGGGCATTTTATGAAAGGAAAGGGAATATGGGGAGTTGGGGAAGGACAATAAGATATTTATTGATTTGGACAACTGTGACTTACACTCTGTGAGACTGCCCTTTGAGGAAGTGAGACAGTGCTGTATCATGGAGGAGCCATCTACTTTGTGCAAATAGCGACCGCTTTGGTGGAACTGATAATGGTGGGCTGTCTCCTAGTAACCCGTACACAGCTAGGAGACAGGAAATAGTGTGGGTACTGTAATCATCGGGAGCATCTCGAAGACTACAAGCTGGTGAGAGGGGGCAAATTCCTTTTTGGCTGCAGCCCAGGACTTTTAGTATATATTTTAAAATGCTACTAAGCTGTTTGTGATAATAAATATTAGGCCCCTTGTTTGTTGAACGCACAACCGTCACGTGACCCGGGACTCACTTCCAGGTCACACACTGTAAAAGCCTAGCCTGACTGAGCAGCCGATGACAACTGTGGCATACATGCTGTGACACAGTGCTGTGTAACAGGGGAGCCGTCTGCTCTGTGCAAATAGCGAATGCTTTGGTGTAGCTGATAATGATGGGCTGTCTCCTAGCAACCAGTACAGATCTCAGAGATAGGAAGTAGTGTGGGTACTGTAGTTCTCGGGAGCATCTCAAGGACTACAAGCTAGTGAGGAGTGCAAATTCCTCTTAGGCTGTAACCTATGACTTTTAGTATATATTTTAAAACACTACTAAGCTGTTTGAGATAATAACTATTAGGCCCCTTGTCTGTTGAGGAATGCACAACCATCACGTGACTCGGGATTCACTTCTGGGTCACACACTGTAAAAGCCTAGCCTGACTTAGTGGGGCGAGTGCATTGTCACCACATGGGGAGATACGTGCAGAGACACGTGCAGTCTTTGGCATTTCTGCTGTGTCCGCTGTGGATGAAGGGAACAAGGGCCAAAAATACTGCTACAGTGCCTAGAGAGGAAGGGTTAGAAACTCAGATGAGCTATAGTTAATTATAATTTACACCTGGAAAGAAAATAAGGTATAAATGGCTAACACTATGAATTACTGCAGTTCTTGTAAAATGTTTGCCCCAGAAGAATACATTGACCAGTTTATATGTGATAAATGTTTACTAGTAGATACCTTACAACAAGAAATTAAAAGAATGAATGATAGACTGAGAGTACATACTGATATTGTTACATTAGAAAAATTTATTGATAATGTGGCCAGTGGATTGGAGAGTACTGCAGATATAATTAATGAGGGAAATACTGCAGAAAGGCATGACAGCACCACAGTGGAAGGCAACACTGGAACACATGATTGTGTACCTGAGAAGCATAAACGAGAACAATGGAGGTAATCAGGAGGATGATGAAGTAGAAGCATGGAGTTTAGTTTAGGATGGGACTCATAGTAGGAAAAGAAGGCAACTGGAGAAAGACCATCTCCCAGTACACAATAGATACAGTTGCCTGTCAGTAGAGGAGTCACAGAATAATACAGTAACCGTGCCTCAAGAAATTTGCAGTACTGTGGGGGGAGTGCAGCTATATATAGCCAGAAAATTCTAACACCCAAACAAGGTGACCCAAGTAGTACCCAGAATAATTGAACTAATAACCAGATTAAGAGCACTGTTGGAGGGTTAATGAATGGGAATAATAAGGGTAGACTACATGATAGTAGTTTACCACAAATGCAGTCACAACCAAAAAAAAGGGATATAGTAGTTCTTGGGGACTTCATGCTGAGATACACAGACCACATTCTATGCAAGGATTTTAGGGGGTCAGAACTTTAGGGGCATGGGGAGATTCTCAAGGAGCATTTGAGGGAGATTGCACCAAGGATGGATGTAGAAGATAGGTGGGAGGTCATAAAATGGGGACTACATGAGGCCATCAGGTCCTGTGCAAAGGTGAAGCGTAAGGTGGCGAGGTCACATAAACCGTGCTGGTGGTCCAAGGAGGTTCAGGAGGTGGTAAGGGAGAAGACGGCTGCCTACAGCAGATACAAAAAAGTGGGAGGGGGAGGGATAAGGAAAACTACCACCTTGCATCCGGATGGTGAGAGGTGCAAAGGCCAGAAAAGAGCAGCAACTTGCCCAGGGGATATGGGGTGGGGAAAAGGGGTTCTTTATGTATATTGCAGAGCGGAGAAAGATCAAGGGCAAGCTCAGCAAATTGAGGACAAATGGGGTGGGTGGAAGGTGCTAGAGAACAGGCAGAGGTATTGAATGATTACTTTGCTCCTGTGTTCACTCGGGAGGGGGCTGGGAAACTTACAAAGCAGGAGATGGAGGAGTTAGATGGGGCAGCAAGCAGTATTGCGGGAGCACCTGATAAAGAACAAGAGGTTGGGAGTGTTATCTCAGGGATATTTCTTCAGGATGGATCTGGTAAAAGGGGGGGAGGGACTGACGATGCTATCCCCATCGGCCGGGTGTGGGAAGCCCTTAAGTCACTTAAAAAGGACAAATCCTCAGGACCAGATGGCATACATTCCAGAGTTCAGTGGGAGATGGTGGATGTTCTGGCTGCACCTCTGGCGGATCTCTTTAACATGTCACTGGAGACAGGATGGGTGCCTAGGGATTGGACATTGGCACATGTGCCCGTCCATAAAGGTGGATTGAAGGAAGTGCTGGGAAACTATATGCCCTTCAGTTTGACATCGGTGGTGGGAAAGATGATGGAGAGTATACTTAAGGAATGATTGGGGGGGCTTCTTGGGGGAGATGGGATACCTGGATAGTTGTCAGCATGGGTTTGTGCTAGGTAGATCATGTCAAACTAACCTTGTGGAGTTCTATGAATGAGTAACATCAGAACTCAACAGGGGGAGGCCAGTGGATGCTGTTCTTGGAGTTCAGCAAGGTGTTTGACTCAGTCCCTCACAATGGCATCCTGGAGAAACTGAGGGGGATGGAGGCAGGCTCATTGATGGTCAAAGGGATCAGAAACTGGCTTGATGGGCACACCAGAGGGTAGTGATCGGCAGGAGGTCTTGTCTCCTAGGGGGTTCATTAGTGGGGTACCACAGGGCTCGGTTCTGGGGCTGCTCCTGTTTAATACCTATATGTCTGATAGAGGGAAGATATTGGGTGTGAAATAAATCTCTTTGTGAATGACTCTAAGCTGGGTGCAGTGGTTGAGGGGGACGAGGGGAGGTTGGCCCTGCAAGGGGACCTGGATACCATGGATAGGTGGACCTGCACCTGGAAATTAAATTTTAACTCCTCCAAGTGCAAGGTGTTACACCTTGGGTAGGTAACCCTAAACATGGGTACACACTGGGAGGGAATGAGTTGAAGGCCACAGCAGGGGAGAAAGACCTGGAGGTCCTGGTGGATGTCAACATGAATAATTTAGAGCAGTGCAGGAGGGCTGCAGTCAAGGCAAACAGGATGCTGGGTTACATTGCAAGGGGGATTACCTCAAGAAGCAGGAAAGTGATTCTGCCACTGTACAATGGCCTGGTTAGACCACACCTTGAGTACTGTGTGCAGTATTAGAGGCCTCACTTAAGGAGAGACATCCAAATGATCTGGGGTCTGGGGAGTTGACATATGAAACGAGACTAGAGGAGCTTGGCCTGTTCTCGCTGGAGGAGAGGGAGAGATCGGGGGGACATGACTAAGGTCTTCAGGTACTCACAAACTGTCCAAAATAGGTCAGCACCTCATAGCCATCTGCTCTTTGATATGAAATCCACATGCGATGTGTCAGGATAAAAGCCTTTTATTTTCGAAATAGGCAAACAGGTCAGCAAGCATACAAGATGTGAGCTCGATACACCTTGCCCCCTCCCCACCTTGCTTTCTCTGAGCCTTGAGAAAGCGTAGTTGTGACGCGAAAATGTTTGGTTCTGTGGGGATCATGGAACATTCTGACAATCCCATTACCATTTTGCATGTGGGTGTAAATGATGTTAGAAGAAGAAATATGCAAAATATACAGAGAGAGATTTTGAGGAGATTAGTAGAAGAATGAAGGAAATGGACTATGATGTAATAATCTCTAGTGTAATCACAATACCTAGGGCAAGCCTGGCTAGGACAAGATAAATGTTATATCTGCATGAGTGGCTCAGAGGTTGGTGCATACATGAAGGCTTTGAATTTATCAGTAATTTGGAGAAATATGGCAATGATAGCCTATTTGGACATGATGGGTTGCATTTAAGCAGGATGGGTTCAAGATTACTTGTGAATGCTTTTCAAGATATAATAGGAGACCATTTAAACTGAGTTGGCTGGGGGATGGGGAAGGGGAATGTCAAATTAATCATATTAAAGAGCCAAAGGTTTGGATTGGTAGAAATTATACAGATCATAAAAGCTCTGATTGGAAAGTATTGCTAATCAATGACAGAAGCTTGATAAATACGTTTGATGAACTTGTCCAAATTCTAACATCTGATCAAATACAAATATGTGCAGTAACTGAAACATGGTAGAGTAGCAAGAATAGTTGGGAAAAACATATGCCTGGCTATACCTTATACAATAAGGATAGAAAGTATAGGAAAGGTGGAGGTGTAGCCATATATGTGGCCAACAGCATTGTTTTAGAACAAATTATGTTAATGATGATATAGAACATGTATGGGTTAAATTGTTACCTAAAAACAGTACAAAGATTACTCTGGGTGTAATACAGTATATAGGCCACCCTCATATATAAGAAAACAGGATACTAAATTAATCAGTTATCTGGAACAGTTAAACCCAGCAGATCATATAGTGATGTTAAGAGATCTGAATCTTCCTAAAATTATCTGGGAGTATAACTCATCAGAAACAGCTGTTGGGAAGTAATTTCTGGATACTATTAATTGCTTAAACATGGAGCAGTATGTTAAAAAACCAACAAGGGGTGGTCACATATTAGATAGTAATTAGTAATATGGGGGATAAAATACAAGATTGCAGGGTATTAGCACCATTTGGGTCCAGTGACCACAACAAAATATTTTTCAAAATATTAGACCTTAAAAGAAACCCTTACAGGTGTAACAAAAATTAAACTTTTCTCAAGAGTGGACTTCAACACCATAAGGAAAGAATTTAATAAACGGGACTGGGAAAGTGAATTTAGAAATAAAACAGTGGAGAAAGTGTGTGATATGTTGGTCAATTAGTTAAATAAGATAACAGATCAGTTCATCCCAGTCAAGGTTAAATATAATAATTAGGTAAGATACCACAGTGGATGACACCAAAAGATTAAGAAGCTCATGAAAGGTCACGTGATGGCAGAGTGAAAGGCAGCAGCAACACTCCACAGCTCTGCGCCTCCGCTAACTAATTCAGTATTTTACCTCAAATACCCCTATAAACAGTGTGCTTTACCTGCATTGGCTATTTGCTTGAGACTCCAAGGAAGCTGCAAAGGTATCTCAGGATGGATGTCTATATGAAGAAACCGGAGCCAAGGCACTCGCCTCCATCAACCCTGGAAAAAGAAAAGGCCGCAATGCGGCCCAAAAATCAGCTGGCAAGTGCAAGTAAAGCTTCCTCTCCTGCAGTTGCTCTCTCGGAGGAGAGATTTTTAGAAATAATTTGGCCGATGCAGGATAAAATAACAGAAATTGCAGATGATATGCAATAGATCAAGTCCTCCGTCCAAGTTCTTTTAACATGAGTAGGAGACTTGGAAGCCTAAATTATATCACTTGAAAAAAAGCAAGATAAAAATGAGCTTACGGTCACACAGTTCGGGAGGAGACTCAAAAAGCTGGAAGATAAGCTGGAAGACCTAGAGGGGAGAAGCAGGAGGAATAATCTTTTAATTATTGGTGTGCCTGAGAAAGAGGAAGGCACGAATCCCATACTCTTTACCCAGAAGCTTTGTGAAAAAAATAGCAGGACCTTCCCCGAATGGATCCACCTATGTAATCGAACAGGCACACCGGGCTCTCCATCCACCTCCATCCCCTAACTCTCCGCCTAGACCCTTGATATGCCGTTTATTGAATTTCCTAGATAAGCAATACATTTTGGCAAAAGTCAAGGATCTGCACGAAGTTTTGTGGGAAGGGCATCGACTAAGGATTTCACAGGATCTGCCACAATCGGTAAGAGTGAAGAGGCAGGTGATGCACCCGATTGTATCAAAATTGATTGCAGCAGGTAAGCCTTTTAGGATGCGATACCCCGTAGTACTCCATGTCAAATACGAGGATCACTGGATACCTTTTGAAACCAAGGAGCAAGCACTGAAGGAGCTTAAAGGACTATTCCTAGACCTATTTAAATGATGTGATTGACCTAGTTTTGCAGAGCTGTAGTCACCGTTAGATTGTTGCAGAGTAGATTGTCTCCTCAGATAGAGAAATGGCTCACAATGCAGTCTTTTGGGTCTTTCTTCCGAAGCACATAACCGGGGAGGCCCCTTAGAAGCGGCTTGTCACAACGAGGAGATTTTTCCTAATGCCTATCTTTTGTTTGGAAAGAGAAGCTACAATCAGTGCCAGAATGCGGACTGCCTCGGCAATAAGGTATGCAACCTTGATTGGATGTCTGGGTCTCTCCTAGTACAGACTGCTGTTTGATCATTAGAAGCCATATGTTCATGCTCCTGCAAGACACGTCGGATCAAGATGGAGAAAATAGTGAATGTCTATTTTTGCAGCATTACTTGACTGCTGTCAGTGGTTTTTTTTTGATTTGGGGACTGGAATAAAACTTATATTCCGAGAGCAGGAGAATTTTTTTCTTTTCCCCTTTTTTCATGGGTTTATTTATATAGTTGCATGAGGAGTCAGTAAGTGCTGACTACAATAAAGCAATTGTATGGGAAAATGTTAAACTAAAGGAGTTGTACTCCATTAATCATAGCGGTGTTTTCTAGGATGCTCAAACAGTTTTAAATGTTTGACAGTTTAGCTTGCTGTTTGTCTAAGTAGGGGAGGTGCAGGAGATGGGGAGGGGGGGTTTGGTGTGCATCACTCTTGCAAAAAGACATCACTCACCTTAGTTAATTAGGTGTTGCAGTTCGTTGGAACCAGGGATGAGGGGAAAGGGGCTTTTCTTATTTTGGGGATATTGTGGGAGAAATAAAAGGGATACATATATATATTTTC
This sequence comes from Neoceratodus forsteri, assembly GCA_016271365.2. NCBI lineage: Eukaryota > Metazoa > Chordata > Ceratodontiformes > Ceratodontidae > Neoceratodus > Neoceratodus forsteri. Next base: position 1,116,457,566 of record CM028131.1, read on the forward strand.
TTTAACTGTGTTATGATGTGTGGGGGGAAGATATCAAATGTGTTCAATCCATTTATTATTACAGAGTTCTGCTTAGGACATAGTTTGTGGACCAATCAGGGACCCTGCAGACAGAATGGTGTAGATTCACCCACAGTGTTAGGTGTTGTTGAGTGTAATGAGTGGCCCATATAAACTGATTTGTTGGAATATTAAAGGTGCCCACGACAAGTGCAAAAGGCAGATTGTCCTTAGACACTTACAGCATTTGCAAACAGGGATAGCATGTCTCCAGGAGACTCACCTGAAGCGGGAAGACATCCACCTATTTTCCAAGGCATGGGTGGGACAGGTTTTTGGTGCAGGGAGATCTAATAACAGAGGGGAAGTGGCAATTTTAATAAATAAGAAAATTCCCTTTAAAATGAGGAAAGAAATATATGACCCCAACGGCAGATACATCCTCTTACGTGGAAGTTTTGAAGCTCAGCCAATCATACTTGGTGCTATATATGGCTCAAATTATGAATCCCCTGTGTTTTTCACACAGCTACTGAGTATAGTGGTTACTAACCCAACAGTCTTAACTATATTAGGGGGAGACTGAAATGTGGTTCCATATACCCACATAGATAGATCTGACTCTCAGAGGCAGGGGTTTTCTCCCTCACAAAGGGCATTACATGATCTGATGAGAGGTGCGGATATTCTGGATTCATGGAGGGTATTGCACCCTACGGAACGTCAATACACTTTTTTCTCACCCCCGCATAAATCTCTTTCCCGAATAGATTTTATTTTGCTGAGTTCCCTTTTGCTCCCAAAGTGTCATAAGCTCAGTCATACATGAGAGGGTTATATCAGACCATTCACTTGTCTCACTTTTGTTTTTCCTGGGGCCAGGAGTTAGAAGAGATTTCATCTGGAGGTTGAATAATCAACTACTCTAGAAGCCTGATACCTTACAACAGATTAAGGACTTCCTTTCTAATTTTATATCTAATAACAGGGGATCTGTCACAAGAATCGATATGGTTTGGGTGGCTACGAAGTGCGCCTTAAGAGGAGAATGCCTACAGCTGGCTGCCACTAAATCCTGACAATTTAGAGCCCAACAGGACACTCTGCTGTTTGCCATTGGCAAACTAGAGATTACCCTTAATAGTAGATCCCTGGATATTGATTGGGTTACCCTGCATAGGCTACAAGCCCAATATTCAGCCCTGATATATCAGAGGGTGGAATTGTCCTTGAAGCGCACTAAAATCAAATATCTGGATGTAGGGGAAAAAGCAGGGAAACTATTGGCAGTTTGGCTTAGGCAGGCCGAGGCCTCCCGCTTCATTTCTAGTATTAAATCTGATAGCCAAATCATTACATCACCTAGAGATATTGTAAGGGAGCTGCAGACATACTATCAGAAGCTGTACTCAGTAGACCAAACTGATCATCCCACAGTTCAAGCTATTTCTAATTACCTTACCTCCATGGTGCTCCCCAAAGTATCTCCCCAGAGTGCTACGTCACTTGGTAGTTCAGTCACTATACAAGAAGTTAATCAGGCAATTGAACAACTAATAGCAGATAAATCTCCCAGACCTGATGGTCTTTCTAATAACTTATATAAAGCATGTATATCAGAAATTGCTCCTCTTTTAGCAGAGGTATATAATTTTTGGTATTCGGAGGCTATGTCGAAGGACAGCTTCCTGAAAGCATCGATTACTCTTATACCAAAGCCAGGAAAAGACCCCCTTTACCCTGGAAGTTATTGACCCATTTCATTGATCAATACGGATGTAAAGATTTTAGCCAAAATTCTGGCCAATAGGTTAAGTCCCGTGTTAGCTACCCTTATTGGTCATGAACAAATTGGTTTCATGGCTGATAGGTCATCAGTTGATCATTTGCAGAAAGTTATATATATTCTCTCGATATCTAGGGACTCTGACTCAGCTGCGGTGTCCGTGTCCTTGGATGCCGAGAAAGCTTTTGATATGGTTTCCTGGGATTTCCTGTTTGCAGTTTTAGCATATTATGGCCTCCCTGCAGAATTTGTTAAATGGGTTAGGTTATTATATGTTTGCCTGTCGGCTCAAGTCTTGTGTAATGGAATCTTGTCTGACCCCTTCCAACTTCAGAGAAGGACCAGACAAGGTTGCCCTTTATCCCAACTTTTGTTTAATCTTTATTTGGAACCTCTGATCCAGAAGTTAGTTTCCTCCCCATGAATACAAGGCATTAAAATTGGAGAACGATATTACACCCTGTCTGCTTATGCGGATGATCTACTGATTCACTTAGAGGATCCTGTATTAGGAATCCTTGCTCTTTTGGAGAAGATTGAATCCTTTTTAGCTGTTTCCCACTATAAGCTTAATATATCTAAAACTAAGGTCTTTCCCTTGAATAACAAGACCTCCCGATTGGTGATAAATAACACCAACTTGGAGTGGGAACCTCATACCCTCACTTATCTTGGAATTCAGGTTGCCAGAGATATTCCCACCATGATTAAGCTTAATCTCACAGATCTGAGTAAAACCATTAAGACAGATCTCGATAGATGGGGTGGTCTCCCTCTTACACTATGGGGAAGAATAAATATTGTAAAAATGAATGTTCTACCTAGGGTATTATACCATTTAGGGATGCTTGGGTGTTTCCTTCCCAAAAAATGGTTCACCCAGTTACAAGCCATGTTAAATACCTTCTTGTGGAAAGGTAAAAGCATTAGATGCTCCTATATTAAGCTTTCGGGGCCAAAGTTGCAGGGAGGATTAGCACTGCCCTTCTTCTTTGCTTATTATTGTGCCCACCACCTTAGCAAAATAGTCTACTGGTCAAAGGCAGAGTGGGCGATAGAGCGTCAGGCTTGCGTACCCCTATGGTTGAATGTAGAAATATTCTTAATATTCCAACATCAAGGTACTCTTTTTTCTCTGATTTATGTCAGTCCGAAGAGGCTCCCCAAAATGCTGAAGAATACTCCCATTGGATGGCCGGTCAGAGCTCTCCATCAATTACAAGTCCACCTCTCATGTAATTGGCACACATCCCTTGAGCAACCTATAATTGGCAATCTCCACTTTAAAATTAATCATAAACCCATCTCGCCCACATTTTGGCCTCTTTTGATTGCTAAGAAAGTTTCTGATTGATCTGAGAATGGTAAACTGATCTCCTTCTCTGTTTTCCGTTCACGTTTCAAGATGCCTATCACAACCTTTTTTAAATATAAACAGATCAAAGAGGCCATATTGACTCATCTGGGATGGGAGGGTATAAGCCGGTTACATACTGAGATATTAAACAAGCTCCTACACTCAGCTAAGGAGCCCCATGCAGTATCCAAGGTTTACAAAGAGGTGCAGTCTTTCGACATCAACTTACCCCGGGGGACCTGCTACTATTGGACCCAAGTATTATCCCTCACAACGGAAGCAGATACTTGGAAAAATATCTATAAATTTGTTAAACAGGACAAACTGCAATTGATACAGTTTAATATCATGTACAATCTTTATTATACGCCAGTGAAATTACACAAATTGGGCCATCTTCCCTCATCTAACTGCACTCGATGTAATCAAACCCCTAGTTCTTTATATCACATGCTATGGGAATGTTCATTGGTTCAAACCTTGTGGCAGTCTATTAAACAACTATTAGATCCGCTGCTCGGGCTTGACTCCCTGTTCACTCCAGAAATTTGCTTATTATACCGTTTCTCGAAGGGTACCCCAGGGGTTAAGAAGGCACACCTAGCTTTGATCTCTGCCATAGCCAAACTTATCATTATGAGGCACTGGAAAGACAAAGCAGGACTGTTGGTTTTGGAATGGTATAAAGAAGTGCTTATAGCTCTCCAGTTGGAGAAACATATTTTACATATGAGTAACCATTCTCATTTATACCACTCTAGATGGGGTTCCCTGGATGCTTTACTTACTGCATGGAAACTATAAGGGTCTGTGATATAGTTTTTTTTTTATTTCCCTTCTGTTCTTATTGGTAGTTCAATTCTTCTATAATATTGAAGTCAATTATAAACACACTTGATATGGGAGATGAGAGAAGGTAGAAAATATGTAGGGGAAGGACAGGGGATAAGGGGAGGGGGTTGGGATTGTCTTCCTTGGACATGTACTTCACGTCACTTTATTTCAAGGTTATACTGCTGGTAACTATGTACAATGTTAAGGGGGGATCCCTTATGTTTCTAATTCTTATCATGTCTGTACCAACTTGTACCAATATTAAAATAATTAAATAAAGTTTACTGAATTATATAAAAAAAAGCTCATGAAAAAGAAAATGAAACTGTATATGAAGGCTAAGGCAAGTAATAATGTAGAACACTGGGCACTGTATAGAAAAGCATTGAACTATTATAAAAAAGAAATAAATCTAGCTAGGAATAAATATGAATTAGGTCTAACGAGAAGGGCCAAAGACAATTGGAAAATGTTTTATAATTACATAACTGAAAAGAAAGGAGATAAGCATATAGTTACTAGCTTGATGGATAAAAATTGAGAAATAGTAACAGATTTAGCTAAGATGGCAGATATTCAAAATGAATTTTTTTCATCAATATTTAATGGTGTGGTGAGATCAAGGCAACATCAAGAAGAGTTAATGGGAATGATATTTTTGATATTATAGATGTTAGGAATAGAGTAACGGTGTTAGATACCGAATAAAGCATGAGGACCTGATGATATACACCCAAGAGTGGTAAAGGAACTGGCTAATGTATTGGCACGCACATTAACAGCTGTGCTTCATGAGATACTGGATGGGGGTGTGGTTGTAGAAGCATGGGGTAGGGCTAATATGATATCACTCTATAAGAAAGGTAACAGGAAGGATCCACAGAAATATACACTGGTGAGTTTGACATCTGTGGTGGGCAACATTATGGAGGGAATTATAAGAGACTATATCATGGATAGCCTATTAAAAGCAGGTCTGTCAGACAGGACACAACATGGGTTTACTAGAGGCCGCTCTTGTTTAACAAACTTGCTGGAGTTCTGGGGAAAAGTTAGCAAGGCCTTAGATGAAGGTCATTCAGTGGATTTCATGTTCTTTGGTCTATCTAAGGCTTTTGATAAAGTACCGCATGGTAAATTAATAGATGGATTAATTGAGGTACGAATCCCTGGTAAAGTTACAAAATGGACAGAGGCTTGGCTGACAGATAGGTAACAAAGAGTGTGCATCAGAGGCATTAGTTCTAGCTGAACCCCAGTGACTAGTGGAGTCCCTCAGGGGTCCATGTTGGGGCCTTGCCTGTTCAATATTTATGTGGGCAGTATGAGCAGTGAATATGAATTATGGGAGGCTAAATTCGCTGATAACATGAGAATAGGAACTGTGGTTAACAACAGTGAAGAATCAAAAAAACTGCAAGCAGCACTAGTGAGCTTAGCAAATTGGATAAATGAGCATGGGCTGGAACTGCATTTGAGTAAATGTGTAGTCATGCATTTTGGAAGACAGAATAAAGAGATGAGTTACATGCTAAATAATACATATTTGAAAGTGGTTGCTGAAGAAAGGGACTTGAGTGTTTTAGTGGATAATGAATTAATTAAGTTTTAAAATTCACTGCAGGCACATTGTTCGGAAGGCTACAAATATTTTGAATTGTAACAGCAGACATATTAAGAGCAGAAGTAAAGAGGTAATGGTACCATTGTACACAGCTCTGGTTAGACCAAATTTAGAGTACTGTACACAGCTCTGGGCTCCTAGCAGTAAAACAGAAATTAAATCATTACAGAATGTCCGGAGAAGGGCCACAAGGATGATTTATAACAATAAGACTTTGAAATATGAGGACAGAGTAGAAAACCTGGGCATGTATACGCTAGAATATCGCAGACTAAGAGGAGATACAGTATGTGCTTATTGTACAAGGCAATGACAAATGAGGATTTGTTGGACTGTTTTAGGACTAGGTATGAATAAGCATGTGTATAATGCCAGATATCACTTACAATTATCTGGGGAAACGTAGAATTAATAAAAGGAAGTATTGTTTCAGTCAAAGAATTGTACCAATTTGGAACTCACTTCCAGAAACAATTATAGGCAGTAGAAGTATGGAAGAATTCAAATTAAAATGGGATAATTATTGTAAAACTGTGTACCTGATAGGATATAAGAATTAGATCAAATGTGGGCTTCATGGACCTTCAGTCTTCTATGCCCTGTATATTCCTATAGTTCCTATGATTCCTATGATTTGGTGGGGTCTAGGATGATGAGATCTAAGAAAGGGGTTGAGCTGAAGTTTACTGAACCAAAGGGTGGGGGCGGTGATGGGTGCTTCTCTCCCGCGCATCAGAGTGACTATGACTGTTTTATAGCTTTGACCTCTCCATCTGACCATTTCAGACTGATTCAGACCAGTGTTGTAATTTATGCTCCCAATGTCCCCAGGTCTGAAAAGGTTATGTGTTAGTCTTTTTGAAGCTATCAATTAAAAGCTCAACCCAAAAACCAATCTGCAAACATTCGGATTCCTTCACCTCAATACAGAAGTTTCTGTATCTGCAGCTGCTCTTCGTCCACTATTTAAACCCTACTGCAGTTCATCGCTCCTTAACCTTGCACTTTAGCAACTTTATTTCCTTACTCATTAACCTTCTAGATTGCCCTGTAATCAAACTTCAAACAGTACGAAACTCCTGCATTCTGATTTTTATCCCCCCAGACAGAAATGGGATACACCCTCCAAAAAAATCCTGCAACTCATAGAAATTAACAGGCAAAAAAGACTTGTGTTCTATCTGGTTTGCCTAGTTCCTCGCTAGATCATTGCCAGCCTAGCACTGCCCAGGCCTGAAGTGGATCAACCATCCAACAGTTCCACAAGAACTAGTTGAGTGTGGCCACACCACCTGTTTGTTTCTAGAACCAGCTGCTCACAAAATTCTTCTGGCAGAGAGGTATGGGGTGACCAGTCATAACTATGGAAGAGTGGGAGGGTTGGTGGATGCCATGGAGTACATCAAATCATCAAATCAAATCAAATCAAATTTATTTAAAAAGACGCCCAATCCCGAAGGCTCTGGGTGCCACACAAAAACTGTACAGTGTGTCATACTGTATGCATTTCAATTACAATATCATACAAATATAAAATATATAAAAACTCAGTCACCGAATGCCTGCATGAATAAAAAAGTCTTCAGACAACTCTTAAAGGCCTCTATAGTGGGAGCCTCTCTCACTACAACTGGCAATAAGTTCCAGAAAGCTGGAGCAGCAACTCCAAATGAGCGATCCCCTGCAGATTTTAACCTTGCTCTCGGAACTTTGAGGAGGCCCCACTAGAGAGCGGAGATCTCGGATAGAGGTGTATGGTACCAGGAGATCAGAAAGGTAACCAGGGCCCTGTCCATGTAGGGTCTTATAGGTGAGAAAACCCACCTAGACAGAACTCTCCACCTGACAGGCAGCCAGTGCAATTCGCGCAATACTGAGTAATATGACAAAACTTACTCTGCCGGTCAAAAGCGGGCAGCAGCGTTGCACTAGCTGCAGTCTGTGAAGAAGTTCAGAGACCCAGAGATAGAGTGCATTACAGTAGTCAAGCCTAGAGGTAACTAAGGCATGTACCAAGGTAGGGAGGTCCAGAGCCGGAACAAGGGGCTTAATCCTGGTGATATTTCTAAGATGGAAAAAACAGGAGCGAACCACGGAGGATATTTGGACCTCCATGGACAGGTTCCTGTCAAAGATCACACCAAGATTTCGCACCCATGGGGAGGCCATCAATGACACAGCTCCTAGCACAATGCCAGTTGCAGAATCAGAGGCCATCCCATCACGAGCTCTGTTCGACTCCACTACCAATACCTCAGTCTTATTGGGGTTCAGTCGCAGCCAGCTGGAAGACATCCAGTCATTTATCTCAGCCAGACAGGTATTCAGCACATCCACTGCATTTGATGTTCCTGGGGAAAAGGATAGGTATAGCTGAGTATCATCGGCATAGCAATGAAAACTCAGACCATACCTCCTAATGATCCCCACCAGGGGCAGCATGTATACTGAGAACAACATTGGGGCCAATACCGAACCCTGAGGGACTCCACACGAAAGGAGGCAGGGTGCTGATGAGAAATTACCCATCACAACCCGCTGCCTCCTGTTAGTAAGAAATGACTCAAACCATTTGATAACAATACCAGTGAGTCCGCATAACTCCCTCAGGCAGAGAAGCAACACACAATGGTCCACAGTATCAAATGCTGAAGAGAGATCAAGGAGAACAAGAATTGTCTTGTCACCCCGATCTCTAGCCCTGAGAAGGTCATTTGCACCGAACTAATGCAGTTTCAGTGCTATGTCTGGCCAAAGCTGACTGGAAAGGATCATATAACTCATGAGTCATGAGATGTTCTCCCAACTGAAGTGATACCACCTTCTCTACAACCTTTCCCAGGAATGGAAGATTGGAATGGGGCGATAATTTGCCCTAATCTCTGGGTCCAGAAGCTTTCTTTAAAGGGGTCTCACCAGAGCCTCCTTCAAGGCATCTGGAAAGACACCCTGACTCAAGGAACACCGGACAATCAGGGGCAAACACTGGGCCAACAGTGTCAATGCACCTCATCAAGAAAGCGTTGTCACGGGATCCAGTTCAGAAGGTATACTTCAGATTGGCCACTATCTCAATGACCTCACGATCCTCCACTGGCTAAACACTCCCCAACCAGAGAGTGCTCTCAGAAAACAACTGGCGACTACTGACAGCAATGATATTAGTGGCGAGGAAACCTCCGCCAGATACAGCGAACACCCTGTCTGAGAAAAACCGAGCAAATTCCTCACAATCCTCATTTGAGGAAACTCTTCCGGCTGGAGACAAGATGGATGAAGAAGTCTATCAACAGTCCGGAAGAGTGAGGCTGATCGCTTCTCCCGGCAGCAATCTCCCGAGACAAAAAATATTGCCTTCTTTTGGTTGATTGCCTCCTGATATGCACAATAATGTGCACACAGGACCAGTTTGTCAGCCCAGAGCGGGATTTCCTCCAGCGACGCTCTAATCTCCGACCAGCTTCTTCATCTCTGAGATGGCGCGTGCCAGGCGACCTCAGGTATGAAGTTCTGGGTCGCGATGACCGGTGCGAGGGAGTCAATGGCGCCAGATAACACCTTATTATAGGCGTCTACCCCGCGCCAACGGGTTCGACAAGATGCATCACCCACCCTTGATAAATCAGCTGCCTCCAGAAAACCATCAGGGGTAAGATCTTTTAACGGTCGGCAGCGAAATATCTCAGAAGGGGAAGAGTTTATGATGGGAGCACTGAACATGAACTTCACCGTGCAATGATCAGACCAGGCTACTCGGTCAATAGCAAGATCAATGATCTTAAGTCCCAGTGAGAACACCAGGTCCAATGTGTGGCCGTCCTGATGAGTAGGCACGCCGACAGACTGCTCCAGTCCCAAAAGGGACATACTCTGCAGTAACTCATCGGCTCACCTTTGACTTCTATCTTCGGCCCAAACATTGAAGTCCCCAAGAAAAATACATCTTGGGGAATCCAATGTTTCGTCGGCAACAAACTCGGTGAATTCCTGCAGGAACCCCCCCATCGAACCAGAATGCATAGAGAGTCAATCCAAAGCACTGTGGAGGACTTTGAGGATCAGGCCCTTAGACAGAATCTAGTATAGAGTATATGGACCCCATTAAAATGTTTGTAGAAATCTGTCAGGTATCATATTCATAAGCAATTAAAAAGATGAAAAATAAATTGAAATGCTAAGTTTTCCATCACAATTCCAAATTGTGAGTTCCATGATTTTGGAAATATATTTAGGACCTTTCAAAAAGTCATTTAAAAGCAAAGAGCTTTTATTCTTTCTGGTGGACTACTGACATGCTGTTATCTTCCAGTTTTCACTGTTCATTAAATGCTCATTTATCTTCATAGTTACAGTATGAATGTATCTGGAAAGGTTTTCAGAATGTTGGTTTGTGATGGTGCAATTGCAAATTTCCAGTAATGTATTATTTTCCTCCCCTGGCATCCTAGCTAAATTTCCCTATTCAGTGAAATACAACCAACAGCTTAAAGGTGATATGAAATGGTTTTTACACCTCTAGATGCACTACAATTGTTCTTTTATTGGCTAACTAGTATTCTAATATGTTTTTGGCCTTTTTTTGTTAAATTAAATAATCTAACTTTGTTACCTTTGTAACTACCCTGAAACCCTCTCTCCTCAGTAGTTACTGCTCTCTATTTTCATGCTTCCTGAACATTCTATGACATCAGAAACACCCATTCCAGGCCATTCAGATGAATCTCATAGAATGGTAGGTACTGATGTCATAGGCAAGCAATAATACCCAACAAGGTGGGTGGTATTGGACAATACTAGACCGCCCAGGGGCGTAATGAGGTCCGACACTTTCAGGCAGAGGGCCTTATAGCCCCTTGAAGGTTTGGTATTGTGCACACCACCCACCCTGGAGGGTATTATTGTACTTAGAAAGTGGGCTACCTGTGGCAGTTTTGCATGGGTTTTTACAAAATTAGAGAAAAAATTAAACAATCTATAGTAAGACTGGCTTTTAAGTGTCTTCTTTGTAAAGTAGTCCCTTCCTTTCTATGCTATTCCATCTCTTGTTGCCACTCCCCCCACAGCAACATTCTGGTACTTATCCCCCTCCCCTCAACCCACTTCCTAACAGGACATTGAGCTTTCATGTTTTCATCCCATCAGTCTGCCAAAAAAAAAACAGTTTTCTGCCCTACTTGAAGGATTAGAGTTTTTTTGTTTGTTTTTTACACACTTGGAATTTGTGGCTCTGCATTAGGTGCATGACCTTGTTAGACCTGCCACATAAACCAGGAAGTGCAGAGCAGCAGATACAATGTAGCAGGGCAGTGATGTAAATGTGTTTTTCCATTACCCATTCTCGCAGACATGCCATGAAGAGGATCGGTATCAGGGATCTGTCCTGGGGTGTTGCAATTGCAAACATAAAGGAAATGTCTGGTGATTGTCTGAGTACCAGGTTTGTCTGTTGGAAGTTGGAACACAGCATCACGATCATGGAAATTTACTTTAGAAGTAGAGGTAATTTTATTAAGTTAGCAGAAGGGGATTTGTGTTTAGAAAAAAAGCTCACAGATCTGTATGTGTTTTACTGGTGCGGTTTATGTGAGGTGCTGTGACCTTGTTTGACCTGCCACATAAACCAGGAAGTGCAGAGGAACAGACACAATGCAACAGGCAACACTGTAAATGTGTTTTTCCATTGCCCATTCTTGCAGACAGGCCACGAAGAGGATCTGTATCGGGGATCTGTCCTGGGGTGATGGAGTTGCAGACATAAAGGTAAATGTCTGGTGATTATTCGAGTACCAGGTTTGTCTGTTGGAACATAACACTGCGATTGTAGAAATTTACTTTAGAAGTAGCGGTAATTTTATAAAGTTAGCAGAAGCGGAATTGTGTTACAAAAATACAGATCTATATGTGTTTTTCTGGAGCGATTTCTGTGAGGTGGCCAGTATCTTGGAAGCAGCAGTTGTGTGATTTGTGCACAAAGAGGCATGCACTGCGATTTAAAAAAAAACACTACTGACTATAGCTATAGAAACATAGAAACATAGATTTTGACGGCAGATAAGGACCGCTTGGCCCACCCAATCTGCCCATTTCCCTAACTATTGTATAAGCTGCAGATCCTAGTTAACTAGCAGCCTACTTCTTCCTACCCCAACCCCCTAGAATTGCCTTATGACTGTCCCATGCATGCTTGAATTCCACCACTGTTTTTGACTCCACAACCTCCTCCGGAAGGCCATTCCATGCATCCACAACCCTCTCTGTGAAAAATACTTCCGTAAATTACCTCTGAGCCGCCCCCTTCTATCTTCACATTGTGCCCCTTGTTCTTGCACACCTCTTTTTGAAAGATGCTACCCTCTTGGACTTTGTTGATTCCTTGAGATATTTGAAAGTTTCTATCATGTCCCCTCTCTCCTTTCCTCGAGGCTATACATATTCAGCTCCTTAAGTCTCTCTTCATATGTCTTCGGTGCAGGCTCTGCACCATTTAGTGCCCTCCTCTGGACAGCCTCCATCCTGTCTATATCCTTGCGGAGATTGGGTCTCCAGAACTGCATGTACTCAGATGGGGTCTCACCAACTGTCTGTACAGAGGGATAATAACTTCCTGTTTTCTACTGGTGATGCCTCTCCTATGCATCCCAGTATCCCCCAGCCCTCCTTGCTGCCCTCTCACATTGCTTTCCCACCTTGAGGTCATCTGATATGACTACCCCCAGGTCCCTTTCCATTTTTGTTGTTGTTAGTATCTCACCCCCCATTGTGTACTCTTCCCCTGGGTTTTTGTTTCCCAGGTGCATTACCTTGCACTTCTTAGCATTGAATCTAAGCTGCCATACATATGACCATTCCTCTAACCTTGCCAAGTCCTTCTCATCCTTTCCACCCACCTTGTGCATCAACTCTGTTGCAGATCTTTGTGTCATCTGCAAAGAGACATACTTTTCCTTCCAGTCCCTCTGCAATATCGCTTATAAAGACATTGGAGGACCGGTCCTAATACTGAACCCTGTGGTACCCCATTAGTAACCCCCTTTCTTCAGAGTGGACTCCATTTACTATTACTCTCTGTCCTATTCTCAGCCAATTCTTTACCCAGGCTGTCATCTTGGGACCCACTCCCAGGCTGGCTAACTTGTATATTAATCTTTGTGTGGGACTGTGTCAAATGCCTTGCTGAAGTCTAGGTAGGCCATGTCCACAGCCCCTCCCTGATCTACTACTTTGGTCACCCAGTCAAAGAAATCTATCAGATTTGTCTGGCATGACCTTCCCGCTGTGAATCCATGCTGCCTTGGGTCCTGAGCCTCCTGGCCTCTAGATACTCAACAGTTCTTTCCTTCAAAGTGATTCCATCATTTTCCCTACCACTGAGGTTAAACTAACAGGTCTGTGTTTCTGCTTCTTGCCTTGCTCCCACTTTTGTGAAGGGGAATCACATCTGCCCTTCTCCAGTCCTCGGGTACCACCCCATCCTCCCATGATTTGTTAAAGAGGGTAGTCAGTGGTTTCACTAGTTGTACCCTTCATTCTTTCAGAATTCTGGGATGAATCCCATCAGGCCCCATTGCTTTGTCCACCTTCAGTTTTAAGAGTTCTTTCAGAACCCTTTCTTCTGTAAATGGGCTGGTATCAACTTCTGTATCCAGAGTGTTTCTACTGTTTGTTTTAGGTACCTCCTCCACTTCCTTTGTAAATACTGAGCAAAAACATTTGTTTAGTATCTCTGCCTTTTCAAAGTCACCCTCTGCCCACCCTCCCTCCTCTTTATTAAGCCTCACTATCCCTCCCTTGGTCTTCCTTCGCTCCCTGATGTACCTATAAAAGGTTTTATCCCCCTTCTTAACAGAGTTGGCTATCTTTTCCTCGGTTTGGGCCTTTGCTGTTCTGACTGCCTTCCAGCTTCCTTTTGCTTTAACTGATCAGTTCCTGTCCTGCTCCTTCTGTGATTCCTTGTACTTCTGAGTGCTTTCTTTTTCTCTTGAACCTTCACTGCCACTTCCTTTGAGAACCATAGTGGTTTCTTACATCGTTTCATTTGTTAATTTGCTTCACACAAAGGCTTGTTACCTCTGTGATGGCAGTTTTTATTATTCCCCATTGTTCTTCCACCCCTCCTTCCTGCCCATTTGCTAGTGCATTCCTTAGGCACTCACCCATTTTAGCAAAGTCAGCCCTCCTAAAGTCCAGTACTTTTGCCTTTGTATGGCTTGACTCTATTGCTGTGTTTATTGTGAACCATACTGTTCGATGGTCGCTAGTTCCCAGATGGCTACCCACTTCTACATCTGTGATCATCTCTTCATCTCCATTTGAGAGAACCAGGTCTAAGATTGCTCCCTCTCGAGTGGGCTCCAATACTAGTTGTCTAAGGCATGCCCCTTGCAGGGCATCTAGAATAACCCCACTCTTTGAAGTAGCTGCTGCAACTGCATTCAGCTAACATCTAGCATATTCAGATCACCCATCAGCAATATCTCCTTTTTCTGCCATTCTAAGTATTCTTTCTATCATTTCCTTGTCCATTTCCTCCCCTGAGAAGTGGGTCTGTATACAACCCCTGTGACGGATTGTGGTGCCATTGCCGGTCTCCAAATTTACCCACAGTGCTTCTTCTCCTCCCTGTTTTCCCTTTTGTTCTGTTGCCTTGATTCCTTCCCTTATGTAAAGAGCTACTCCTCCTCCTCTTTTACCCTCCCTGTCCCTCCTGTAGATAGTGTATCCTGGTATGTTTATGTCCCAGTCATGGTTTTGTGTGTACCATGTTTCTGTGACTGCCAGTATATCCAGATGTTCCTCCTCCATCAAAGCCACTAATTCAGGAAGCTTGTTACTCTGACTACGGGCATTGGTACTCATTGCTCTCCATTTTTTGATGGCTTTACCTTCTTTTGCAGCATCCCCCACTGACCTGTCTACTTCGGTCTTTTTCTCATTTAGTACCCTGTTTTGTAGGGAGAGGCTGGGATTTTCCTGCTGTTTATCAGTGCCTCCCCCTTGACTAGTTTAAAAGCTTGCCAATGAAGCCTTTAAACCGATTGCTCAAAAGACTTGTTCCTTCCTGGACAGATGCAGACCATCCTGCCAGTATAGGCTGGTGTCCTCCAGGTGGAACCCCAGTCCCCAATGAAGCCAAACCCTGTGCCCTACACCATTTTTCAACCATTCATTAAACTGCATGGTGCAAAGTACCCTCGCTTCCTCATGCCATTGACAGGCAGCACCTCAGAGAAGGATATTGTGTGTGCTACTTGTCTTGAGGCCCTCCCAATTCTACAAAGTCCTTCTGCACTGCTCTAATCTCATGATTAGCCAAGTCATTTGTCCCTAGGTGGACAATGACGTCCAGCTCAGATTCCCCTGCAGCTGTTCTCATGATCCTGAGGATCGCTTCCTGTCTCTCCAAGCCATGGCACCAGGCAGGCACCTTACTTCAGTTTTCCCTGCTCCCCCCAGTTCTATCCCCCCTAATAATTGAGTCCCCCACCAGGAGCTGCTTCCTTTCCTTGTGATGTCCTCTGCCTCCTTCCTGTGGGCCTCCCTTGTGACAGTTGTCCTCAGCCTCCTTAATCTCCTCTGCGGGTGCATCCATAGGGGAGCTATGCTGCCCCAGAATGGTGTATGGATTGCGGTGTGGAACAACTGACTGGGTGTGCCTCTGTTCCACCATCCTCACCCTCCCTGAGCCCACTGTGGTCCAACTGCTGTGCTTTCTTCGCAACCTCTGAGGTAGTGGGATGCTATGGGATGCTGATCGTACTGATGGTTTACACTTACTTTTTAAATGTGTGGTTTTAGTGTCATTTTTTATGTTGTGACAAGAGAGCCAAGCAGAGGCTGGTGTGTGAATTAGGGAGTGTTGGTTGGGCAATATCTCTTGTTAAATGATAGAAAAAAATTGCAGCATTTTCAAATTGAATAGGGTGCTGTCAGCCAATGGACAATCAAGGTGGGCACAAGGATTCTTAAATGGATAAAGGGGCACTTGGGCTGGAACTTTTTATTTCCTGGGCATCTATTGAAAGTTAATGTACCCCCCCTGGCAGGGGTACCAGCAAGTCAGAGCCCAGGAAATAAAAAAGCCCGTTTTCTAAAATGTCTTAAAAATATGAAAATCAAGTGCAGTAGCTGGTGAGGAGAGTAGAACTCTATGTAGAGCTGAGGGCATCCCAAAGCTAGATTATGTTTTTATCAAAAAAATCATCAAAGCATATCAGAATGCATACCTGACATGGAAAGGAAGATGGAAGTGCAGTTAACCGTGAAAAAAATAATTTCCTATCTCCTTTACTCTGGTTCACTTTCAGTTGGTTGGTATCTGTATCCCCCCTCCGGGACAGGGCAGAAAATAGGCAGTACTGTCTAGCCCTCCTTTTGCGGTCAACAAAAACTAAATACATAAATTGTTTCTATTGGTAATAGGTCTATATATAAAAATAAGGGCAGGGCAAACTTCCCAAAGTTTCTTAATTTCTATGAAATTCCTACTTTCATAAGACAATGTAAGGCACATTTTGAGAGGTTTTGTACCTGCCAAAATCGGGGTGGGGGTGGCAATGGATTTGGCACACATCAGTATTTCCCTGAAGACTGTGGTCATATTTTGTTATACTATACTGTCTGGGAGTGAATGAGGTTGGTGGGACAGGGAGAATTACAACTTTAGTAAATGTGGATGGGTGGCACATGGCCAAGAAAATGGCCTGCAGCTCTTGCAGTCACAGAATGGCTTGCATGAGCATTGATATTTCCCTGAAGAAATGAAGAGATGGGGAGAAATGAGGTGTGTGAAATGACTAATCTCATGGGCATGGATATAAAAAGTTTACAAGAAAATGCATTTTGTCTTCTAAAATGTGTTTGCCTCTACTAACTTTCAGTGTTATGTTAGGTTTGCCAGTGGATCTTAAAGTCCCCCAGCCCTTAGTGTAGTACTTTACCTTCTTATTGGTTGCTTGCCAAAATAATCACACGAGGTCTTAGGCAGCAGTGAAAGGCCATGACCTCATTATAGAAATACATTACTTCATGGTTTGATGATCGCTGGGGTGGAATGTCACTGAAGAAGCCCATTCAGATATATTTAGAATTTGTAGTGTGAGAAGCACCTGTGAGTCTTTCGGAAGTAGTGTAAAAGAAAACAACCCAGAATCACCCCTTTATCAGTTTAGGATAAGAGATAGTTTGAACTTTTATAAGCAGTGTACAGGATGTTTGTGTATATGCTGCACCCAGACCACAAAACACTTGTCTACCACAGTTAACATGTTATAGAAACACCTGCATGAGCTGCTTCAGGCTGCTATTACTGGGCACCAGTTCCATATTTTCCATATTCCACAAAAATAAATAATTTTTTTCCTTGTGTGGCCTACTTTGGGAGTCCCAGATCTATCATTGCAGTGCCCCACTGATGACATCCAACTATTTTGCTGCAATTATGCAATCAAATGTTCACCATTTAGCCTACCTGATGTCAGAACAGTGCTGGGCCATCAGTGGTTATGTCCATGTGTTACCACATTCATTGTTAAATCTAGATACTGTACTTCCCTCACCTTCTTGGGTGAAGACTGTAAACCAGCGTTATCTCAACGTTAACAGAAGGCTAAAAATGTGAATCCAATATACCGGTCCTTGGCAGTGTACATCTCTTGGCCTATTTGGGTAGACACACTAATGGCATTCAAAGCTATTCTCACAGGTGAACACTAAGGGGGTGTGTGTGTGGGGGGAGGGCTGAACATTACTCTATGTAAGAGTAAGAGCAGTTGAAATAATACGAGTTATCTTCAAACCTAAAAGGAGAACTGTTCTTAACCTGAAAATCATTTTTCCCAGTAGAAGCTGTTTTTTTCAATACTGCTTTCTGTTCTATTGTTTACTGGTTCCAGTTCTATTGCTATTCTATGTGGGCCTATTAGTAAACACAGTGAGGTTACAGGTTCAGCTCAGTTCTCCTTTAAGAAATTACTTCTTACAGGAAGACCACCACCCTTAGTTATGAGGCTGAGAACTGGTGTATCCATGTTGATCAAACCAATTTTTATCAAAATAGTGTAATGTGATTTTCCAGCTTTTTACAATAAAACAGTACTGTTGGCATTAGCAGCACTTGAATCTCATAAGATTCCCATCCAGTTTAAATTTCTGGGCATTACAGTTTTTATTGCTGAAGCAGTTTGTATTAAAACACACTATTTGCCCTTACACTTAATCTGTCCTTGATGTTTTTCCTGCATTGAAACAGAAACATATAATTTGTTGGCAGAAAAGGACTTCTTGGCCCACCCAATCTACACAGATGCTTCCTACATAGTCTGTTTCCGCAGACCCTAACTGGTCTCTGGCAATCCTCCTTCCACCCTGCCAGTTTCCTGATATTTCCCTATGTCTGTCCCATGTATGCTTGAGACCCTGTACTGTTTCTGCCTCCACCACTTCCACTGGTAGTCTAGTGCAGGTTTCTGCCACTCTCAGTAAAGAAGTACTTCTTCACAACCCTCCTAAACTTCCCCCACTTCAGCATCATCGCATGCCTTTTGCTTCTGGTGCTCTTCCACATTTGAAAGAAGCTCCCCTTCTGTACCCCTTTCACCCCTGTGAGGTTTCTGTAAGTCTCTATCATGTCCCTCTAGCTCTCCTCTCTTCCACTGTGTAAATATTGAGATCCATCAGTCTGTCCTTATAGGGCTTTTGTTGCAACCCCTGCACCATTTTAATTGCTCTTCTCTGGACTGCTGCCACCCTGTCTATATCCTTTTTGAGGTGCGGCCTCCAGAATTGGACACAATGGTCCAGGTGGGGTCTCAGCAGTAAGCCATATAGTGGCAACACCACCTTCCTCCTCCTGCTGGGGATACCTCTCCCTATGCATCCCAGCATCCCACTGCCTCTACCTACAGCTTTGTCACACTACTCTTCCACTTTGAGGTCATCAAATACTGTATGATAACCCCAAGATCTCTTTCCTATTTAGTAACAGTATCCTCCCATCCTATACTCAGTTCTTGGGTTACTATGCCTTAGATGCATGGTTTTGCTCTTTTTGGCATTGAACTGCAACTGCCATGCTCTTGACCACTCCTCGAGTTTCCCAAGATCCCTTTGCATTCTTTCCACCTCTTACTCGGGTCGTACCTGAAAATAGGCAGCTATGCTGTCTAGTGTACCTACCCGGTTAACAAAAACTAAATAAATAAATAAGTAAATAAAATACTTATTGTCCACATTATTACAGATTTTAGTACATCTGCAAAAATGCATACCTTTCCTTCCAGTTCATCTGAGGTGTCACTTCTGAAGACATTGAAGCAGACCGGTCCAAGTACTGAGCTCTGTAGCACCCTGCTAGTCACACTACCATCATTAGAGTGAGCGATTTTAACAACCACCTTCTGTCACCCACCCATTAACCAGTTTCTATTCCAATTCACCACTTTGGATCCCACCCCGAGGCTGCTCAATTTCTTAATCAGTCTCCTGTGTGGTACAGTGTCGAAGACCCTGTTAATGTCTAGATAGGCTATGTCCACTGCCATCTTCTGATCTATTTCTCTGGTCACCTAGTCAAAGAACTCAATCAGAGTTGTCTGGCATGCCCCCCTTCCCCCCGTGAATCCGTGTTACCTTTGGTCTTGCAACCTATTGGATTGGATATACTCTGCCAATCTTTCCTTTAAAATGTTTCCACTAATATCCTCACCTGTCCTATAGTGACTAGCCTCTTCCCTGCTACTACCATCAAGTAGAAGGACTGTGTCTGTTTTTCTTCAGTCCTCTGGAACCATGCCTGATTCCAGTGAGCTGTTGAATAAGGCTGTCAGTGGGGCAGTCACCACCTCCCTGAGTTTTTTCAGTACCATTGGCTACATCCTCTTCTGTCCCATTGCCTTGTCCATTTTCAGAGCTGCAAGATACCTCCGGACTCTCTCCTCTGAAAGTGGACTTGATTCATTCTGCCCTCCCCATTTCTTTCTGCTGATCATAGGTGCCCCCCCATTGTGAAGACTGAGCAGAAGTACCTGTTCAGAATATATGCTTTTTAATGGGCCTCTTCAGCCAAGTCTCCCTTTGCCATCCTCCTTATCCTCACTATCCCTCCCCTTGCTTTCCTCTTTTCACATATGTAGTATAAAATTACATTTTTATACATGTAAAAAGTTGGTGCAAACACCATTAGGGCTTTATAAGCGACATTGCAGAGGGACTGGAAGGAAAAGTATGTCTCTTTGCAGATGACACAAAGATCTGCAACAGAGC
This sequence comes from Neoceratodus forsteri, assembly GCA_016271365.2. Taxonomy (NCBI): domain Eukaryota; kingdom Metazoa; phylum Chordata; order Ceratodontiformes; family Ceratodontidae; genus Neoceratodus; species Neoceratodus forsteri. Next base: position 1,116,477,426 of record CM028131.1, read on the forward strand.
TGATGCACAAGGTGGGGTGGAAAGGATGAGAAGGGACTTGGTAAGGTTAGAGGAATGGTCAAATGTATGGCAGCTTAGATTTAATGCTAAGAAGTGCAAGGTAGTGCACCTGGGAAACAAAAACCCAGGGGAAGAGTACACAATGGGGTGAGATACTAACAACAACAAAAATGGAAAGGGACCTGGGGGTAGTCATATCAGATGACCTAAAGGTGGGCAAGCAATGTGAGAGGGCAGCAAGGAGGGCTGGGGGGACACTGGGATGCATTGGGAGAGGCATCACCAGCAGAAAACAGGAAGTTATTATCCCTCTGTACAGACAGCTGGTGAGACTCCATCTGGAGTACTGCGTGCAGTTCTGGAGACCCAGTCTCCACAAAGACATAGACAGGATGGAAGCTGTCCAGAAGAGGGCAACTAAAATGGTGCAGAGTCTGCACCGGAAGACATATGAGGAGAGACTTAAGGAGCTTAATATGTATAGCCTCAAGGAAAGGAGGAGAGGGGGGACATGATAGAAACTTTCAAGTACCTCAAGGAATCAACAAAGTCCAAGAGGTAGCATCTTTCAAAAAGAGGCGTGCAAGAACAAGGGGCACAATTTGAAGATGGAGGGGCAGCTCAGAGGTAATTTAAGGAAGTATTTTTTCACAGAGAGGGTTGTGGATGCATGGAACGGCCTTCTGGAGGAGGTTGTGGAGTCAAAAACAGTGGTGGAATTCAAGCATGCATGGGACAGTCATAAGGCAATTCTAGGGGGTGGGGGTAGGAAGAAGTTGGCTGCTGGTTAACTAGGATCTGCAGCTTATCCATTAGGTAGGAAAATGGGAAGACTGGGTGGGCCAAGCGGTCCTTATCTGCCATCAAATTCTATGTTTCTATGTATGTAGAGAACCCCATTCACGTGGTCCTGTTTAAGCATGCATCTACAGTTACACAGTAGTAATTAAATAATTGACATACAATACAAACAACATATTTAAGTACATACAACAGCTTAAAAGACATTTATGTACCTGAAGAAAGTAATTTACCCATTTGATACCCCTTTGGCTATCCTTTCCTCTGTCTGCACCTTCTGCTCCCCTCACTGTTTTACATGCTTCCCTCTATTTTACCTGGTTCACCTCCCAGGCTTCCTTCCTCTGCATCTCCTTATATCTCATGAATTCCACTCTTTTTTCCTTCACTGTACCATAATGGTCTCATTTTTCTTTTGCTTTTACTCTTTTTCTTCATACAGGTATGCCTTCCGTTATTGTCCCCCACTGTTCTTCTACATTTCCTGGCTCCCCCACAAACACACACACACACACTCAGCGGAGGCAGTTTCTCATTTCCTTAAAATACATCTTTCTAAAATCCAGGATCCTGGTTCTCATTTGGTTAGCCTTTGCTCCTGTCTTAATGTTAAACCAGCCTGTTTGGTGATCACTGGTACCTAAGGGACATGACATTTGTAATGGAGTCAAGCAGGGTTTTACAACATACATGGGTAAGTTTACTTAAACTTAAATCCTGATGAAATTAGGATGGTGCAATAAAGGCATTCATCGTTCATGCCTAAAACTACAGAGGTATACAGAAAAAAAAGGTTGAGGGGATCTTCCCTTTAAATTTAACATCAGTATCTTCCTGTGAGGAACCCAGGCTCTGGTCCCTCCACAGCCACTTGTGTAACTGTGAGTGCCCTGTAGCTGATAGGGTGGGATTAGTCAGCTGACTCTAGCTACTTTTCTGTTCTATGTGTGCGTATGGCTGTGTACTCAAGACTTTTTTCTAAATTTGGGGCTATATGCCCAAGAAGAAATTTTTTTTCTGAGAATCTAGTCAGGCTCAAGTGAATGAGACTTGTCAGATCAGCATTTGCTGAAGTGACTTGAGTGACTCAATGTCATAATAAATATAATTAAAATTTAATATCAGAAACCCTCCTGTGAGGATTCTGTGCTTGGGTCACTCTATGGCCACTTGTGCAACTGCAAGTTCACTGTAACTGGTATGGTGGGACTAGTTGGCTGACTCCCACTGCTTGATTTAGTTGCTTTTCTGTTCTCTGTGTGTATATGGTTGTGTACTCAAGGCTGTTTTAAAGTGTGTAGATGTGTGTAAAAGATAAAATTTAGAATAGTAAGTTTTTTATTAGAATTTAGTCATACTTGACTATAGTGAGTGAGACCTGTCAGCTCAGCATTGCTGCGGTGACTTAAGTGACTTGGTTTCATAATAAACACAATTTAAATATAATAATAGAACTCTTCCTTTGAGGAGCCTGGGCTTGGGTTCCTCCATGGCTACTTGTGTAACTATAAGTACACCATGGTAGGTAGGGTGATACTAATTGGCTGACTCCCACCACTTCAGTTAGTGACTTTTGTGCTCAGTGTGTGTGCATGGCTGTGCACTCAAGTCATTTTTTCTAAGTCTGTGGCTGTGTGCTGAAGAAGAAATTAACATACTAACATACTAAAATGCCAGCAGAATGGGCCTAACGGTCTTTTGTGTCTGCTCGTTTGGTCAGCCCCCACCCTGGGTGCTGACCTTGCTGTCCCCCTCGCCTTCTCTGGCTTCTCCGGATATTCTTGCTGCATTGGATTTTGCTTCCAGAACCCTTCCCCTGTACCTGTCCCACCCCCTCTTGAACCCCTCCACTGTCTCTGCCTCCACCAGCCCCCTAGGTAGTGCATTCCATGGCTCCACCACCCTCTCAGTGAAGTAGCACCTCCTCCTTTCTCCCCTGAATCTTCCCCCCTCCAGCTTCCACCCATGCCCTCTAGTGGCCCCTTCCTCCTTCCTTCAAAGTACCCTGACTGTTCCTCCCCTGTTTACCCTCTTCATGTACCTGAAGACCTCTATCATGTCCCCCCGGTCCCTTCTCTCTTCCATTGTGTACATATTTAGCTCTTCGAGCCTCTCTCCTCAAAGGTCCTGTCCCCCAAGCCCCAAATCATTTTGGTTGCCCTCCTCTGGACCCTCTCCAGGAGGTTAATGTCCCTCTTTAAGTGTGGCCTCCAAAACTGCACGCAGTACTCCAGGTGCGGCCTCACCAAGCAGTTATACAGAGGGAGTATCACTTCCCTCCTTCTGGAGGTGATCCCCCTAGCGATGCATATATTTTTATTTCTGAGAATTTAGTCAGGCTTGACTATAGTGAGTAAGGCTTAGCAGTTCAACATTCCTACAGTGAGTGAGTTACAATATTTCATTATAGTATAAATTTATTATCACACATCTCCTGTGGGAAGAACCCCAGCTTGGGTGCCTCCATGGCCAATTATGCAACTGAGAGTGCACCATAGGTGGTAATGTGGTACTAGTTGACTGACTCCCACTGCTTTAGTTAGCTGTTTTTCTGTTCTGTGTGTGTGCACGGCTATGCACTCAAGACTTTTTGCTAAGTTTGTGGCTTTGTGTCCAAGAAGAAATGTAAAAAAAAAAAATTCTTATGTGAAAGTATGTGGCTTTGTGCCTAAGAAGAAAGTTAAAAAAATACCTTTTTTTTCCTGAGAACGTACTACTCAGGCCTGACTATAAATGAGTGAGACTTGTCACCTCAGCATTGCTACACAATAGAGATGAGACACAAATCTCAAAATTGCTGTGGCACACAGTAACAGAATTTCACCAAATTAATTGCAAGCACCCAAGAGGCTTACCTTGATACAGCCTTCTTTTATTAAGTGCAGAAAAGGTGTAGAGACAAATAAATAACCCATAGATAAAGTGCAGGGCGGACTAGAAGTGGACAAAGTAAAACAAAATAACCGCTGACACCAGCATGGTGTTTCCATGCAGAGCACAGGCTGCTTGCAGATGGTATACCCTTGCTACAGCTACTCCAACATTGCGAAGACCGCCACAGTGGCAGGAATCAGACAAAACCCGCCAGTCACTGTGGAGGTCTCTGCGGTGATTGGGAGTGCCTCGCTCGGTATTTGCCCCTCCGGTCCAACTCCGACTCGGAGTTAGAATCCTAGAGACCAGGGGGCGTGGGGGTGGAGCCCCCCCACAAGAGGGGGTCGGGGTGTGCAGCCCTGCGATGGATGCATGGAGGCATCCCCGACACCTCAATGCTGACAGTCGGCACTGCGGCTGCCGCTGTTGGGGATGTCTCCATGCATGCTGTCGCTGCGGCATGGTAAACCCCTTGCAGACCAGCGTGTATCCTGAAGGGAACGCACAACATGCTGATGTTTAGGAAGCCATTGTGCCAGAATATCAGCACATTGTGCGTGCCCCTTCGGGGGATGTTTGCTGGTCTGCAGGCTGCCTATACTCTACATGGAAACACCATGCTGGTGTCAGTGATTATTTTGTTTTGACTTTGTCTGCTTCTAGTCTGCACTGCACTTTATCTACAGGTTATTTATTTGCCCTCCACCTTTTTTGCACTTAATAAAAGAAGGCTGTATCAAGATAAGCCTCTTGGGTGCTTGCAATTAATTTAGTGAAACTCTGTTACAGTGTGCCACAGCAATTTTGAGACTTATGTCTCATCTCTCTTGTGTAAAATAACTCCTCTGGTTGTGAGTACCCACCAAAAAGTGTAGTCAGCTAGACTAACTGAGCTCTCTCATTTTCCATTGTGTGTTCACCTCTGCATTGCTACAGTGACTTGAATGACTATAGTTCATAATAATATAATTTAAACTTACTATATTTTCCTGTGAGAAATACAGCTGTGGCAGACAGAGGATGTAGTACCAGAAGATGTAGTTGGGTCAGCAGCCCCAGCAAACCTGCAGTAGGTGTACAGCAGCAAGAGAGATTGAGCATATTGCACAGTGACACACAGGCTGCATTGTGGGCAACATAAGGTCACATATTTTGAGGTCAAGTTTGATCTTGAATTATAGGCCTGGGAAGTAGGCTTATTTCAGCTTTGTTCTATTTCTTCTAAAAGCAAGCCTGTCATTTCTGTAGGCTAAAATGGATGTGTTGTTTTTTCTAAGTCTAGTTTAAGAGTAAATGCCATCTCAAAGCTTGTTTAGAAACTGACCACATAAGTAGCATTGAATATTTGTTTACGTAGGCAAAAATTTGCTTATTAAATGTTCTTAACCGAAATGTTAGCAAAATTACATTTAACCATCTTAATATCTGATGAATGAGATGAAAAATGTTTGCTATGTAAAATGTACTGTATAAAAATACAGTCATTTCTTGAAAGAGATATGCTGTGTCTGAATAACATCACTTTCAAGATGGTATTGCGTAATACCCCAAAATACCATCAACTACGTGTTTTTAACATCTGATATGATGTCATCAAGATGGTATTTTCAACATCTGATGCCATCACCAAGGCTTGGATAGTAAGTTTTAAGATCTAGGTACTTACTCTCTACCATAATGTCAGCTACAGCAGCAAGTCTTTCTGCAGCAACTCAAAGTTACGAGATCTCAGGAGAAAGACAACAACATGCAGAATCCCTTCCCATCTCCAATGCCTCAAAATCAGGATTCAGGTCATTCAGTGACAAGCCTCCCACCAACTCCAAATATCTACACCAGATTGAACCATCGATGGAGAGAATGCCAGCAAGCATCCCTTTCCCATGGATCAAGTAAAGACAAATGTCTGTCAGTGACTGACTGTAAGCCCTTGCCACAAAAACTCCTTAGATAACGACTCATCTTTGACAAAAGACTAAAAGGGCAGGAGTGAGATTTTACCTAGGGGACTGTGAGTTTATTGAGTAGTTGATGTATGTTCATGTTTTAATAAGAACTGTATAAACTGTCATCATCTGGACTGGTTAACAGGGTCATAAGACTCGCATAATATGGCACCCAGCGTGGGGCATGGGATCGTTCATGTAAATGGTGTCCTAAAGTAGGCCAAGTAAGATACAAGATTTTGATGATGATGCAGGTAGTGGTGATGGTGGCACAGGCAATACCACAGAATGTTGTGCCTCTAAATCAAATGCTGCCGCACCTGCTGCTACCACTCTTTCCCCCTAAACACCAAAGAATCCTCTATGCACCCCAAGCACTCATGCCAGGCACTATACCCCTGTTATTTGCACACCGTTTGGCAAGTGTGGGACACCCTCCTATCCTCAATCATTGCCAATAGTGGAAGAGTTCCAGGCCCAAAATAAGCACCAGTCATTCTGCCCAACAGCTCAGCACATCGCACAGCTCATAGGTTAAATGATGGCTTTGGATCTGCAACCCTTTTCACTTGTGAAAGACACTGGCATTTTGAGACTTTTGCAGCAGTTGCTTCCATGGTACTAGCTCTCATCACGTTCTACGTTTTCATGCACTGTGGTGCCAACGATATATGAGAGTGTGACAATGGCAATTTTCACAGTACTCTTGGATGCTTTGGGTGGAGTTTTCCACTGCACCGCAGACATATGGAGCACTAAAAACTCCATGCATGCACATCTCTCCTTGACCACACACTGGTGTATGCAAAACCCTATGTCTGCTGTTGTGGATTCCTCCTTCTCTGCCCGTATCACTAGCTGCCACTTCATCTCTCTACAATCTGGCAGTCACTCCAGGTCTGCTGTTCTAAATATTGGGATCATGGAGAAATACCATACATCACCAAACATCCTGGCATTTATTCAAGACATGCTGCAGTCATGGACAGTTGGTATCAATCTACATGTTGTTTTTTCATCATGGGTAATGGGGCAAAAAATATGGTGAAAGCAGCTGTTGATGGGAATTTTATTAGCATTCTTTGCTTTGCCCACACCTTGAATCTAGTGGTCACATCTGTGCAATATCACAATTCTGAAGGTAGCAAGGCAGTCTGCACTGCATGCTCCATCTGTGCTCATTTCCACTGCTCTGTAAAGGTGACTTACCAACACAGAGGAGTGCAGTAACACCCTGGTCTGTCTCAGCAGCACTAGACACAGTATGTGAGTACCAGATGGAATTCATCATACCTGATGCTGTCTAGACCGCTAGAAATGAAGCACACATTTCATGGCATGTCAGTGGACTGTGACTTTAGGGGAGCCCTAGCCCACTAGGAGTGGTCACTGGTTGATTCCATGGTGAGAGTTCTTCAGCCATTTGAAGGATCAACAGTGATCTAAGTGCATCCACTGCCATTCCGAGTCAGGTGATCCCAGCAGTGCATATAGTGAAAGCATCCATGGAGAGATATATAGAGGTACTCAGGGAGATTCCAGATGGGGTAGCTGTTCTCATTGAGTGCCTGCATGCTGAACTGGATGCAAGGTTTGTGAAAGTGCTGGATGTCACAAAACCACTCAGCAGGTCAGCCCTCTACTCCCAGAGTGCCAACCTCCAAGCGCAATCTTGTGAACAGTTAACAGAAACAGGGTAACCCTCCTGTCTGTTTTGTGGTTCGAATCAACTTGGTCTCAAGTCTTGGAGGGATTCAAACTGTGAACCTCTTGCTAGCATACCCAATACACAGGCTCAGATAATTCTGTCTCCGGGGGGCCAGATATCTTTGCCTATGGGCACCTAACCAGATGTACAAAAATGAACCCTTAAAAACTCTAATAAAAGACCTCAGATTTAACTCTACCTTTTTCCAGTTTGGTATCACCATTCAAGCTTATGCATAGTGTCACTTTTAACCATATATACTTCATTTGTTAAAGAAAGAAATTCAAAGACAGACCAAGTAGGCTCTAAAAATATTACTAAAACAGATAAATATATGTAAAACATAAAATACAGAACCATATATCACAAGAACCATACAATCTTTTAAAAGAACAATGGTTTAACAGTGCAATTCCTACTACAGTACTTAGATTTGTCTCTCTCTCTCTCTAAATGCCTGCTTAAAGTACTCAAAGATGTGTCTTTCTCAGAGTGTAGATAGAAGTGTGTCTCAAGGAAAACAGAATACTGTTTAAAAAACTGTCTTTGCCAACCCTTTTGCATTAGGTCACCTGGCTCCTCCTCTGTTTATGAAAAATCATACACCCAGGATATTTTATTATATTAGAAGGTAAGATAATTAAGGTTACATCAGTAGAAACTCCTTGCCCCATGTGACTTCCCCAATCAAGTCTGTAAATTTCCTTTCATCTGTAAGCAGTATCCTCTCTCACTCAGACTTCAAAGCATTTATGATTTCGCACCAGTATGCCATAACCTGGTTTCCTCCTCTAAACATCATAACATTTTATGATTTCCCTCTTAGCAACTACAGCTATAATTAACTTAGATAAATAGGAGATCCTTGATTAGGTATGTTCTAGCCTATAATTATCTTATGGCTTTCATCTTTTTGCTGAGACCTGGGGGGGTGAGTGAGGTCATTCCAAGAGCACCAGATTTCTCAGCAGAGACAATCAGTAACACATTTTTATATTTTAAAAACCATAGTGTACTCAGAGATGGCTGTCCACATGTCACAGTCCTCCTCACCTAGACTGAAATTGGGGCTTTATCCCGCATGGGATGAGCTTCCCAAATCAGTTCACTCCTCATACACACGAGACAGACCATCTGAGTTCTGATTTCTGGCTCCAGCTCTCTATGTAGATTGTCAGATCATACCCTTGCAAAGCAAGACTCCATCTCAGCAATCTACCATTGTTTTTCCCCATCTGCGTCAGCCAAACCAGGGGGTTGTGGTCAGTCTGCACCACAAAATGCTGCCCATACAAGTATGGCTCCAACTTCTTTAGGGCCCACACTATGGCAAGACATTCTTTTTCCACAGTGGAGTATGCCTGCTCCCTGGGAAGTAACTTCCTACTCAGGTATGCTATTGAGTGATCCCTCCCTTGGCTAGATGTCTGACTCAGTACTGCCCCAATATCCATGTCTGAGGCATCAGTCTGAACTATATAGGGTTTTCTATAGTCAGGACTTGTCAAAACAGGAGCACTTCACAGTGCCTCCTTTAGTTTGGAAAAGGCTTCCTCACAGGCTGGGCCCCAGGTAATTTTCTTTGGCATTCTTTTCTTTGTCAGGTCAGATAGGGGAGCAGCCAGGGCACTGTAATTAGGTACAAATTTTCCATAATACCCTGCTGTCCCGAGGAAATTCCTGACCTGCTTTTGCATTTCTGGTCTGGGCCATGCCTGGATTACCTCTATTTTTATTTGGTTAGAACGGAGCTGTCCCCGGCCTACCACATGTCCGAGGTATGCCACTTCTCCCATGGCCACCTGGCACTTCCAGGTTTTGACAGTGAGCCCAGCCCTCTGTATCCTGCCCAGCACTTCCCTAAGGTGGGACAGATGTTCCTCCCAGCTGGCACTAAAGATGGCAGTGTCATCCAGGTACACCACGGCGTACTCCTCAGCACCATTTAACACCTGGTTCACCAACCTTTGGAAAGTGGCTGGGGCATTCTTTATTCCGAAAGGCATTACTTTAAACTCAATTAAGCCTATCAGAGTGATGAAGGCTGACCTCTCCCTAGCTCTGTCTGTCAACTCTACCTGCCAATATCCCTTGGTCAGATCAATAGTCGTAAGGTAGGTCGCCCACCCAGCTTGTCCAGGAGTTCGTCCATCCGGGGCATCGGGTGGGTGTCTGACTTCATGACTGCATTCAGTCCATGATAGTCCACACAGAAATGAGTAGAGCCATCTGGCTTAGGCACAAGGACTACGGGGGAGGCCCTGGGCCTGTGGGTTCTCTGGATTACCCCTAAATCCAGCATCTCCTCCACTTCCTCCTTATGTCCTTTTTTGAGAGCCTCTGACACCCAATATGCTGTTCTGCTGTATGGGTGTCTGTGTCCCTGTCTCCACATCATGAGTTGCCAAGGGGTTAGGTCCAGGCTTGGTGCTAAACAATGGGGCAAAGTCTGCTAAAACCTCCCTTACTTCCTGGATCTTGTCCGAGGTCAGTTGGGGAGACAACTTTACTGTCTCCACAGAGGACTCTACTTACTTTCTTCCAGCAAGTCCAGAAGGGGGTCTTCTCTCGTCCCTCCCCCATGACTATACACTGCAAAACACCATGTCAGCCCTATTTGCATATGACTTCATCTGTTGACATGGTACATCCTTCTCTGTCTGTCTTCTGTCAGGTAACTCTATAATGTAGTTCACATAGATTTACCTTTTGACATGCACTTTGTCGGTCCTGCCCACTCAGCCTGCAGCTTGTCTTTCCAGACCGAATAAGGACCATGGCTTCCTGACCCACCATATGCAGGCGAGCTCTGGCTCTCGATCGTACCACACTTTTTGTTTCTGTTGGGCAGCTGCCAGGTTGCTCTGGGCTGTTCCCATAAGCTCCTTCAGCCATTCCCTAAACCTAAGGACATAATCCACAATGGGAGTTCCCTGGGTGGTGTGCTTGCCTTCCCAGTCCTCCCGGATCAAGACTAGGGACCCACATACGCAGCATCCATATAAGAGTTTGAAGGGGGAAAATCCAGTCGACTCTTGGGGCACCTCCCTGTATGCAAACAACAGGTGGGGAAGGTATTTCTCTCAGTACCTCCCATGCTGTTCAGCAAACACCTGGAGCATTGACTTTAGGGTATCATTGAATCTTTCCACAAGACCATTGACTTGTGGATGATATGATGTCATGCATCTGCACCACCCCGCACTTTCCCTAAACATTTCATCAGGTCCGACATGAAGAACCTCCTTGATCGGTGATTACCTCTATGAAACCCAACATGGGAGAAAATCCCAAGTAAGGCATCTGCCACTTTGTCCGTCCTCCAGTGAGGATAGGGCGACTGGCCTGGGTACTGGGTGGCATAATCCACCACAGTCTGGATGAATCTCTTCCCTGAGGGGCTGGGGGTATTTAAAGGCCCCACAGTATCCATTTCCACCCTCTGGAATGGCTCCTCCACTACGGGCAATGGAATTAGGGCAGCTTGGGTTTTCTTGCCCGCCTCCCCTATTTCTTGGCATCGATGACAAGACCTGCAATACTCCTTCACCTGCTGGGTGAAGTTAGGCTAGTAGAAATTCTGGGCCAACCACTGCATTGTATGTGCGATTCCCAGATGACCAGACAAGGGAATATCATATGCAGTCTTGAGCAACTGCTCATTATACCCTTGGGGAATGACAAGCTGCCTGCCTAGCATCCCTCCCTCTGTCTGCACAGCCTGAGTATACATAAGTCCATTTTCCCAATAAACCTTATGTCTGCCATCACCTCCCCTGCACTGTCAGAGTCTGCCCAAGCCCTCAGCTTCTCTAAACTAGGGTCACTTCTCTGAGCAACTGCAAACCCCTCACATATTCCCAAGGTATGGGACAGGTCCCCTTCAGTTGCTAAACTGGGGTCCCTAGCACTAGCATCAGGGCACTCATGATCACTGTCAGTCCCAACCCTCTGACAAGGGATAACCCCTTCCTCTTCGAAGTAACCCTCTGTAGCTATGTGGTTACTTGCTACTGGGGAAATTTATACCCCCTTTTCATTAGTCTCCCCATCTGGAGACACAGGCTGGGGAACCAGCCTCTCAGTGGTTTCCACAATGGTTTCTGTGGGGTTCAGGGAACTGCAGTTTTCCCTTGCCACTTGGCTATGGGTAACTGCACATACCATCCCCTGTTTGAGATTGTTGCCCAGGATCACATCCACTGCTAACATTTTAGCTACTGCCACCTGTTGCACAGTTCCTCCTGTTTCACCCCAGTCTAGGAGAACACTAGCGAGGGGCAATGTTTTCGCCTCACCAGTAAAGTCCGCTACAGTGATGTATTTATTGGGCATATCTGACCAGGCTCTACTTGATCCTCTTTTACCAATGTCAGGGATGCCCCTGTGTCCCTTAACCCTTGCATCTGTATACCATTCACCATGACTGGGTGCATGTGTTCCCTCATGTTCACAGGCATGCTTCCAGGGACACACAAACAACCCACTTCTTTTCTAGTGCCATTCTGTGTATTATTGCTCATTCTTTTGGGACGCTGTCTGGCAATATGCCCAGTTTCTTTACGTAACCAACATTCACTTCTCTTTCCAGAGAAATATTTTTTCTGAAACCTGGGGCTAACTGGTTTTGGTGGAGGCAGTGAGGGTTTTAGCTGCCCTGAAGGTGCACTTTTCCCTTTCTGTGCTGCCACACCTACCCCATTCGCTCTCAGAGCAGGTCTGCTCTTGGCATAGTGGTCCGAGAGTTCAGCAGCCTCTTGCACTGTTTTGGGATCTCAGTCCTCCAGCCAGGTTTTTAGCTCTGCTGTGCATGCCCAATAAAACTGTTCTAACAAAATCACATTTTCAATTTTATCAACAGAGTTTGCCTCAATTCCTTCCCACCAATGTTTTAAAAACTGACGTTGTTTCATGGCTAGCTCCTCATAGCTCATGTCAGGGCTTCTCCTGAGCTTACAGAATTTAGCTGTGTATGATTCAGCAGTTAATTCAAATTTCTTTAACAGTGCAGCTTTAAGTTTGATGTAATCATCACTGTCCTCATTGTCCATTTGACCCAATGCATCCTGAGCTTTCCCAGTAAGTAGTGGGGATAGCTGGAAGCTCCAGGAATCTCTAGGAATTTTAGCCTGAATACAAACTTTTTCAAAATAATTTAAAAAGGCATTCATATCCTCCCCCTCTTTAAATTTGGCTATCAATTTGGAGTTCAATTTGTAACCCGGTCCTGCAGTCCCAGTTAAACCCATGCCACTTACCTGCTCTGGTGCCACTGGTTGGAGTCGTAGCTTCTCTGGTTCATGTTGCTCTGGTGCCCTGCTGCTCATGGTCAGCCCCCGCTGTTCCCGCCTCTGCCTCCTCGGCTCTCGCTCTGCCTCTCAGCTGCTCGCTCTGCCTCGGTGTTCTGTTCTGCTTCTCAGTTCTGCTCCCTCTTCTCCTCTGCAGCTCACTGTTCATGCTTCTCTTCTCTCTGGAACTCCAGCTCCATTCTGTGCCACTCAATTTGCAGCCTGAGTATTCCTGGATCCAGGATACTAGTGACCTTCCCCTGCTGTTGTGGCCTTCACTGACATTGCCCTGCTGTCATCCCTCACTGGATCTGGACACTGCACTGGCTGCTAGCCCTGCCACACTAAGGTTTGGTCTTAGCGAGTCACGGTCTATGACTCACTGCTCTGGGTATCTGCTACCATCAGGGCATCCACGAGGTTCTGCTTGCTGGCTTTCACCTTGAATGGGACTCCTCTGTCTCCACACAACTGCTTTAAGTAGTCTACAGTGTGCCTGCTGTAGTTGGAAGCCATCTTCTTCCCTAACTATGGCTACTCTGACTTGCACTTTAGAAAAAAAAATAAAATGGGTAGGAACTTGACTGTACGCCAAGTGATATAGTTCTGTCTCCTTTTTTAAACAATAAATCACTGCCTTTTTCTTTCTTTGCAAGTGAGCTGACGGTCTCAAGCTGACACACTGAACAATAAAAGCTTGTAATACCAAAATTTTTTGCACCGCTGCCAACCAATCTGTCACAAAACCACTCAGCAGGTCAGCCTTCTACTCCCAGAGTGCCAACCTCCAAGTACAGTCTTGTGAACAGTTAACAGAAACAGGGTAACCCTCCTGTCTGTTTTGTGGGTTTGAATCAACCTTTGGTCTCGAGTCTTGAAGGGATTCAAACTGTGAACCTCTTGCTAGCGTACCCAATGCACAGGCTCAGATAATTCTGCCTTTGGTGGGGGTACAGATATCTTTGCCTACGGGCGCCTAACCAGATGTACAAAAATGAACACTTAAAAATTCTAATAAAAAACCTGAGATTTAACTCTACCTTTTTCCAGTTTGGTATCACCATTCAAGCTTATGCATAATGTCACTTTTAAGCATATATACTTCACTTGTTAAAGAAAGAAATTCAAAGACAGACCAAGTAGGCTCTAAAAATAGAGTTTCACTAAAATAGATACAAATATGTAAAACATAAAATACAGAACCATATATCACAAGAACCATACAATCTTTTAAAAGAACAAGGTTTTAACAGTGCAATTCCTACTACAGTACTTAGATTTGTCTCTCTCTCTCTCTCTCTCTCTCTCTCTAAATACCTGCTTAAAGTGCTCAAAGATATGTCTTTCTCAGAGTGTAGATAGAAGTGTGTCTCAAGGAAAACTGAATACTTTTTAAAAACTGTCTTTGCCAACCCTTTGCATGAGGTCACCTGGCTCCTCCTCTGTTTATGAAAATCATACACCCAGACTATTTTATCATATTAGAAGGTAAGATAATTAAGGTTACATCAGCAGGAACTCCTTGACCCATGTGACTTCCCCAATCAAGTCTGTAAATTTCCTTTCATCTATAAGCAGTATCCTGTCTCACACAGACATCAAAGCATTTATGATGTCACACCAGTGTGCCATAACCTGGTTTCCTCCTCTAAACATCATACAATTTTATGATTTCCCTCTTAGCAACTACAGCTGTAATTAACTTAGATAAATAGGAGATCCTTGATTAGATATGTTCTAGCCTATAATTATCTCATGTCTTTCATCTTTTTGCTGAGACCTGGGGGGGTGGGTGAGGTCATTCCAAGAGCACCAGATTTCTCAGCAGAGACAATCTGTAACACATTTTTATATTTTAAAAACCATTGTGTGCTCAGAGATGGCTGTCTACGTATCACACTGGATAGTTGCAGAAACATTTTTGCAACCATGCTGGGTCTCCAGTTCAAATGTGAGACCCTTCACATAGCTATGGATAGCCACAGAATAATTCATTTTCAACAAGAGCTGTGTGATGAGCTGACTGGTGGCATGCAGGGACTGGTGCAGACACTGGCAATTGGCATGGAAGGTCATGATAGAGAGGGAATGCCATTTTGCATGTCTGATACCACTGGTGGAGATAGGGAATAAATACCTGTTACTGATAACAGCACTGATGGGAGTGAGTAGGCACTGCTCAGCACATCCTTACATAAAGAGCAACAGAAGAGGACACAGTCAAATCTTTATTTCTGTGGAAAATATCTTGAGCATTATTTTGCAGTCTCTTGAGCCATTTCAGTTTGATCCATTAGGCTCTGGGAGCAGAAGATGCATTCATCCCTCACTTGATGCAACTGGCTATGAGATACATCTGTTGCCCCTATGGGTGTGCCATCTGAGAGGATGTTTAAGCACAGTTGTTCATATTGTTAGCCTCATCGTTTAGCACTAGACCCTGAACACGCCAAACAGCTTGTTTTCATCAAGCTTAACTTGCCATTACTTGGGTACAAATATGAATTACCCCCATGAAATAGAAATATAGTCTCTCAAGTCTGCTTTTGCTGGCTGTTTTTCTTCATAAAGTTAACCTGTGTATTTTCCCCTATGCATCCTTCCTTCCTTCCTGCAGTATTTAATGCATTCACATTGATTATAATATAATTAAATACATTGGCCCAGATATTCAAAAGGGTTGCGCATGGTGCAACAGTATTGCACCAGCAACCCACTGATGTGCCCGGCACAATATTCAAAGGGAAAGCAAGACAATCCCTGGATGCGCTGAGCGCATCAGTAATGGCGCAGACACAGGTGGGGCGGCCCATGCATAACCTGCACAGCCCGATATTCAGCCTGGGATGTGTAGAGTCATGCATGTGCAACCCCTACCTACGCCTGCACAAAGTTAAGCCAAAAAAAAAGTAACAAGTGATGGCCACCCACTGGTGAGCTGCCACATTGCAGGGCGCAACACAGCAGCCGCCACCTGAGTTCCTGCCGCACCTGGCGGTGCCCCCCCATGCCCCATCGCGGGCATCCCTGGAGCAAAATCCCCCCATCCAATATCCCTGGTGATCCAGTGGACCTCTATGTGCCCGATCGTGGGTATCAGTATAGTCCCCCCCTGTCAATATCCCTGGTGGTCCAGTGGACCTCTATGTGCCCGATCGCGGGCATCAGTATAGTCCCCCATCCAATATCCCTGGTGGTCCAGTGGACCAATCGCCACCTGATCGTGGGCATCTGTAACACATAACAGACCCCTACCACCCTGGTGGTCTAGTGTACCTCCTTCCCCACCCACCAACTGGCCCCACCGCCCCGTTCCCCGTCAGCGGCGGCGCAGCAGCACCGCCACCACCGCCACCCACCCGACTGACACGCTCAGTAGGGCTGCCGCCATTGGTTCACAGCATGAGCCATCGGTGTAGTTTGTCAAGATTTCATTGTCCAGATATGAATGATTCATTCATGGTCTGACCGAGTAGTATAGTATAAGTTGCACGCCCATTGGCTCACACTGTGAATCATCGGGCATGCAGCCCTACCGAGCTGTCAGTCGTGGGCGGCGGGCGGCAGGTGGCGGGGTGCGTGCCGCCGGCTGATGGGGGAGCAGAGTGGTGGGGCCCAGTGGCTGGGGTGGGGAGGAGGGTACACTAGACCACCAGGGTGGTAGGGGTCTGTTATGTGTTACAGATGCCTGCGATCGGGTGGTGATCGGTCCACTGGACCACCAGGGATATTGGACGGGGGGACTATACTGATGCCCGCGATCGGGCACATAGAGGTCCGCTGGACCACCAGGAATATTGGACGGGGGGTGGACTATACTGATGCCCGCGATCGGGCACATAGAGGTCCACTGGACCACCAGGGATATTGGACAGGTTTTTTTTTATTTTACAGGAATGCCCGCGACCAGGCTGCAGGGGGGCGTCGGTCCCCGACGGCTGCTGCCTGGCAAGGCGCCAGGTGCAAGTCGTCAGGGATCGGTGCACCTGCATGCTAATGGCATGCAAATGGGGCCATAATGAGATGCAAATGGCCCCCTGTGCCCCTTGCATAAAATTATGGCCCCATTTGCATGTCACCTTTTGAATATCGCAGGTGCTGTGCATGGCGCAATGGCACTTGCACTAGTGCATCTCCATGCACCACTCTGGCCACTTGTGCTGGCGCAGTGCCATGCACCATGCACAGTGGGGGTGGCCAGGGTGCGATATTCAAAGCTGCTGCACCATAGCACAGTTCGCTGAATATCGCCCAGGCCACACCCTCTAACAAAGTTGAGCTGGCGCTTAGGCTTGCGCCACAGCCGCGCGAGTTTGAATATCCGGCCCTTTACTTTTTCTTAACTGATATAGGTGCTCTTCTTAGTGTTTTGTACATGTTATTATCATGTGTGTTATAAATAACAAGAATGCTGAATAACAATACAACACAATAGCTCCCAAGGTAAATCAAAATCCAGTGGGTGCTTGCTTCTCATGTTATGACTTCATAACAGTAAGTATATGAAACTGGAGTGTTCTGCACAATTACACCTGTCACGGCTTTTTGCATAATGCCTACTAAAACAACATTCCTAAATCTTCTTGCTTGCCACATAGCCCCGTTTCACCGATATGGCTTGTTTAGGGGACTGTTTTTCTGATTTTACTACTTTGCTATCCTTTTCTTGTTTGCAATTATTTATCTCACAAATAAAAAACAGCTGCTTATTTGTATTGCTCTTTTAAAATCATTTCATTTTCTTTTTTTCACACATCCACTTTGCTTCCCCTAGGTTAGGGTAGGGCTGTGCGGCAGTTCCACTGGGGTACACTATGTGCCTGCACTTCCTGAGAAAAAGCCATCCATGAGATGGTTAATCCTCTCTCCTTGGCTGGCCCCATGCAACCAAGGTCCATTCTGAAACTCAGTTAATTGGAGTAGTGAGGAGTACTGATGGTACTGTAGCACTATAGGGCTGGCTGTTTCTTTTCGTTTTAAAAACCAAAACACTGTTTTCTTTAATCTATATTTTCTTCTCCTGTTGTCCACCAGGGATATACCCTGTAATGAGATAAAGGCGCACCCTCCAAATGGATGGTGTTGTACCTTGCCCTCTAATCAGGCAGGGAAAGGGATATACCCTATTCAGGTTCTATGAGCCACAATTGAGACAGCAGGGAGTTTTTTTTAGTCAGATCCATTACACCACATGGCACCTGCCCATCTCTGCTCCTCCTGAACATGGCCTGTTGTGGTGGCCACACACACAAAACATTTGGACTGTGCCATGTTGGTCTCCTAGTTGATTGTTCAGTTTTGTTCAGTTTATTGTGAAGGGATGAATATCCGTTGAGCAAGCTCATTTGTAAGGATGTCCCTATACAACATACATCACAATCAACAAGATACACAGTAATAAGGAGAATAATTACAGTAACATAGCAATACATATAAGACCAAGGCCAAAATACATCTATTCAGGTGGACAGGAGCATTAACTTTATAAAACACAAGAAACACAACAAAGTGGAATTAGGTCACAAGGAGAATTGGATGCCAGGGTATAGTGCTAGTGGCCAAATGGACTATCCCAGGAGAGGGACAATGATGTGCAGGATATTACAGGTGGTTCAGGGGGAGATAAGAAGCAATGTCAGGATTTGGAGGTGATATTATGAATGAGCTTTTTGAATGCGATCCATGGAACTAAATTCTGAAGCTTAAGTAGGGACTGGAGATTGGGGATCCTTGCAAGGAGGATTGGGGATCCTTGCAAGGAGATTAATCAGGTGCCTTATAAAAAATGTTCTGTGAGGCCTTGCCCTTCGGCCCTCCATGAAAAGGAAATGAAAGTATATAAAAAAGAGCCATAAAAGCAGGCAGCCTTTTTTATTTCTGTGCTAACTAAATTATTACAAGTAAGAAAGGGATAGCAAAATGACAACAGTAAAACCACTCCCCTAAACAAGCTTTATCTGTCAAACTATGGGGTTAATATGTGTGAGTTTAATGGAAAACATTCAATAACTTGATTTTGGAAATGTTCTGTATTTTTCAGCTTTGTGTAAATTGCAACTACTAAGTGAGTGACTGATTCTTATTTGCTGAACAAAAGCAGGCCTGGCCTAGTACAACTATTTCTTTTCCACTTTTAGGGAAAAAAACGCTTTCCTATCAGTTCTTCTGAGAAACATTGAAAATTGAAATTATCACACAAAGAGTGAAAAAATTACCTTCTCCTTTATCTTGTGATTTAGAAAAAGGAAAAAAATCTGTCAATATTTCTGCTTTTTGACTAATTTTAACAAGTGGATGGAAGTAGACGCCTCTTTCACAATTAATAATTGCACTTCTGAGAAAGGGATAATAAAATGATGACAACAGTGGCATTTCCCTAAATAAGCCAAAGGTCAGGCTGTAACTGATTGCCTTCGCTTACAGGGCAGAAACAGGCCTAGTATAGTACTAGTGATTTTTTGGTTTTAGGGAAGAAATGCTCATAGCAGTTCTCTTCAGAAACACTGAAAATTATCACGTGTGACAAAAATTACCCTCTCTAGCTTGGGATTTAGAAAAGGAACAAAAACTGTCAAGATTTTTTATTTTGTTTAACTTTAAAAAGTAGATGGAAGTCGATTATTTTTCAGCAGCATCTCAGTCATCTGTCCCTCCTGCACGGCTACGAGTGCTGGGTCACATGACCTGCCTTTAGTGTATTTTGTATTTATTTATTAATTTTGCCAGAAAACAGCTCCATTGAGCAAAGCTCATTTGCAAGGAGGTCCTGGTTAGGACAGATTTCAATACAGAAATGAGGGACAGCATACAAAAACAGCTCATATAATACAGAAATAGAGATTAGTTTAAGATACAGGTCAGCAGTTCTACTGTAATACGAAGACTAGTCAAAAATGCAGTAGATATAGATTTTGACATACAAATAGAAAACAAAATTTCAGTATTTCAGTAATAGTAATACAATGTTTATAAACAGTTGTGATAGCTAACATATTTGTCAACATTGAAAGCTTGCAAGTTGCCTCTGATTGGACAGGAAGTCTTAGGAGATCTTGAAGCCTCACACCCTGTTCCAGTGGCCAAATAATGAATAACAAAGTCCAAATAATGAATAATTTGGAACCTCGAATAAGATTACTTGGCAAATATTCAAAGTAAGGTACTGGCATACCCTTTGTGGTTACCGTATTGCTCCTTGCTGATTGCTAAGAACACAACTAAGTAACAAGTAAAACAATGAAGTTCTCTGATCCTGAATCATAAAATCTTGCAAAAACTGCATAAAGTTAATGTTTAAGAATTACAGTTTTATGTGTAAAGCCCATGTTTTAGGCTTTGGATGTACTGCAAACTGTTATGTATGGAACTTTTTATATAATAACAGGTCCCTTTAATGTTGCAGGTGGCAGAGTGTTTACAGTGTCAGCAAGAGACAAAAAGAACTGCAGCAGTTTTTGTTGAATGGAGTGACTATCCCAGAGGAGAAAATCCAGAATACTATGTTGCATATCAACTCACAGAAGATTACAGTCAAAAAGTAACTCGAAGCATTGTTTACTTGTCATAAAAGTTGTGACTAATTATGTGTTTGTATACTGTCAAACACTGTGGGACACATTTTTATGTTTGTTTGAATGCATGTGCAAGAAACATGGTGCCACCATACGAAGTTTCATAGGTGTGCCACCTCGCTTTCAATACCCTGCTCCTTGTTGCAGGTGCGGCCTCACCGCACCAATAAATGTCTGAGTCCAAGCTGTCTATGACAGCAGTTCAGATGCAGTGGCATACAGTTCCAAGCAAAACTCTGCTGCAATCAATGGTGGTAATGTGTAGGCAATTTGCATACTGCCGTCAGCAGTATGCAAAGTGCCTGCACGTCAGCACTGCACTGGAACAGCTGTCATAGATAGCTCCATTCCCCCATAACAAACACCCAAGTAGCATGCTGGTACTCCACCCCAGCGTGCTCATGCACTACCCCCACACACACACTGTATGGCTGACGGGGTGCCCAATCCCCTGTCGGCTCCACTGCGCCCCCACAGACTTCCAACTGCCATGCTGAGTTTCACAACAGTGTGGCAAACATCCGTAAGGCCGACGGGTGCAACCCCACGCCGGCTCCACTGCCCCCTCAAACAACCTTCCAGCTGCCACACTGGGAGCCCACAAAAGTCCCGCATGGTCTTTCAAAAAAAAAAAATCACCTGTAAGAAAAAATCATCCCTCGCTGACTGTCTTACTCCTTCCCCCAACCCACACCCACCCTCTGAGTGCCCCACCTCCTCTACACACCCACCTCACCCCATACTTACTTTCTGGAGCCCAGCGCGACGATCTTCAGTGGACCGGGAACACGTCTGCACTCTTCAAAGCCGACTGCGAACTGAAGAAATGCCGGTAAGCTGAATAATAGCATAAATAGGGGTTTTCAACCTTGGTGCATATCTTGGGCATTTTGGGGAATTTTTTCACCAAATTTTCAACATGGGGTTCTTGGGACCCCACCTCATGAACTCAGTCACTGTCATTTTGTTATTCGTCCTGAAAGGTGATTTCACAGTCACTGCACAGAACCACCTTTCGGAACCTAATTACAAAATGACAGTGTCACAGTTCATGCGGTAGGTCCCCAAAAACCCTATGTTGAAAATTTGGTGAAAACATTCCCAAAAATGACTGTTTTATGAGCGTGTGTTGCACAATTCCTATGCACGCTTCTAACTTTGAGAATTTGTAATATTTTCACTCCAGATTTTCAACATTGCCTTTTTACCACACCTCCTTATGAACAGTGCAGCTGTCATTTTCCACATCTCGCTCAAAATGTGTTTTCGTACATGTAGCGCACATTGGCGTGGTCGGTTTGCAAAATCAATGTTGGAGACAAATTAAATCACAGTGACACTATTCATAAGCAGAGGTGTTAAAATGGCTATGTTGAAAATTTGGTGACAAAAGTCCTTAAAATGACTGTGCTACGCCACTTACGTGGATGCAGTGCGCAATTTCCACGCACCCTCGTAAATTCATGAATTTGTAATATTTTCAGTCCAGATTTTCAGCATTGGCATTTTTCCACACCTCCTTATGAACAGTACAGCTGTCATTTTTCACACCTTGTCCAAAATGTGTTTTCACACTTCCAGCGCAGAATAGTGCGGTCGCTGTGGGAAATTAGTGTTCGGGATAGATTAAGAAAATTACAGTGACACTGTCCATGAGCGAAGGTCCCAAAATGCCTGTGTTGAAAATCTGCTGTAAAAATCCTCAGACTAATTACATTATGGGTGTACATTGCGCAGTTTCTATGCACGTTCGTGACCACCAGTTTTTTTATATTTTCACTTCAGATTTTCAACAATGTCATTTTTCACACCTCCTCATGAACAGTACACCTGTCACTTTTCACATCCTGTTCTAAATGTGTTTTTGAAACCTGTGGCACCAAATGGTGCAGTCACTGTGCAAAACCACCTTTCGCCTAATGAACTGATAGTGTCACTGTTCATGCGGTGGGGTCACAAAAAACCCATGTGGAAAACTTGGAGGAAAAATAACAGGAAATGCCCAGGTCATTAGGGTTTTCTACCATAACACCCTACCCTGTAGGGACTGACAAGTGTCAGGGGTGTGACTTGGGATTGTCGACAGTAATGCTCATACCATTCCACCCCCACCCTGCAGCTAGTGACAGGCATTGAGGTGCACCTTGGACCCTTTGCCCCCAGAGTTCACCCCATTCTCCTATACTGTGCCCATTTCAGCATATTTCCTTATGGAATGAAGTGAATGTAAAGCCCAAACACCCCAATGCACACCTCGACACTTGTCAGTGTCTGAAGGGTAGGGTGAGGTGAAATGTCATGACCGTCATGGGTTACAACCCAAAGGTACACCTCAATGCCTGTCTATCTCTGCAGGGTGAGGGTGGAGTTGGCATCAGTTCAATACTTCAATGCCATTCCTATACTGCATCTGTCTAACTCCTGCACTTCCACTGCTAATGCCAGCAAGCAAACATTCAGCATTGACAAATGCTTGTTAAAAGTTGACGTTTGTGCTGCAAAGATTTCCTATCAAAAGCACAAATAAGTGCAAAGATCATGGTCGGCTATTTTTGAAACAGCTTAGAGCCAACTCTGAGTGCCCAAAGCATGTTTGAAATCAGCCCCAGGAGAGCAGTGTAAACCAAATCGCTAAGCAATGTGCTGGTACAAAGAATAACCTCATGTTGGCCACTGGAGTTTATCATACTTAATAGAAACAATAGTGTTCAAATGAGCAAAGCAGTAGTTATGAAATCCCAAAGGTGTTTACTCTTTTGCGGTTAAGCTACAGTCTTTAAAAGGAGATATGCAAATTACACATTAGATTTGTAAATGAGAAAAGAACAGCACAGGGAATGATAGTGAAGATTAAAAGGTTGGAGGAGGAGACTGTGCAGAAGGGGACCAAGAAAAAGTAGACATCTTAAATAGGTACTTCTTCTCAGTCTTCACAGCAGAGGGAGGTGGGGATGGACCACCAGGGAGAAGCAAGAATAGTGGGGTTGGGGAGGTGGGCACAAGTCCATTTTCAGAGGAAAGAGTCCTGAAAAGACTTGCAGCCCTAAAAGGGGATAAGGCTATGGGACAGGACAGGATACACCACATGGTACCTCAAGGAGGAGCTAGCTGCCATGCTGATAGCCTTATTCAACACTTCACTGGTCACATGTGTGGTTGAGAAGGACTGGGGAAGGACGGTTGTGGACCCTCTACATAACAGCAGTAGCAGGGAAGAGGCTAGTAATTATAGGCCTGTCAGTCTAACTTCAGTGGTGGGGAAATTAATGGAAACCCTACTTAAAGAAAGGCTGGCTGAGCATCTAGAATTCAGTGAGCTGCAGGACCATAGGAAGCAGGGATTCATGGGTGAAATGTCATGCCAAACAAATCAGATAGTTTTGTTTGGCTGACCAGGGAAATAGATCAGGGGAGGGCAGTAGACATGGCCTATCTGGACTTCCACATGGCCTTGTAAACTGTGCCACACAGGAGACTGATTATGCAGTTGACCAACTTAGGGGTCCAGACTGGTAAACTGGGCTAGAAACTGGTTATAGGAGACAGAGTGTGGTTGTTAACTGCACTCATCCTAAGGACAGGAGAGTGACCAGGGATGTACTACCGGGTTCAGTACTGGGACCAGTCCTTTTTAATGTAATCATAGGGGGCACTACAGAAGAACTGGAGGGGGAAGGTATGCCTTTTTGCTGTTGACACCAACATCTGCAATAGGGTGGACACTCATGAGGGAATGCAGAAAATGTTTAGGGATGTATGGAAACTTGAGGAATAGTCAAAGATGTGGCAGTTGGGGTTCAATGCCAAAAAGTGCAAAATCATGCATCTAGGGCATAGGAATCTGGGTACTGAGTATAGGATGGGGGGCTGACAATCATTAGACAGGAAAGGGACCTTGAGGTTATCATATCAGAGGACCTCAAGGTGGCAGCACGCTGTTACAAGTCCGTGGGCAGGGCAGTGGGATGCTGGGGTACATAAGGATGGGTAGCTCCAGCTGGAGGAGGAACATGGTACTGCCGCTGTATTGCTCCCTGGTACACCCCCCCACCATGAGTATTGTGTCCAAGTTTGGAGGCTGCACCTCAGAAAAGGCATAGACAGGGTGGAGATGATCCAGAGGAGGGCAACTAAGATGGTGCAGGGTTTACAAGGGAAGCCTTTTAAGGAGAGACTGAGGGATTTCATCATGTACACCCTGGAAGAGAGGAGAGAGACAGAGAAGTGACAAACATCAGGACGTACAAGCACTTCAGAGGGGTGAACAGGGTGCAGGTGCGGAGCCTCTTTCAAATGAGGACCAGCACCAGGGGGCATGCATTAAAGCTGGATGGGGGAAGTTCAGGAGAGATGTGAGGAAATATTTCTTCACTGGAAAGGTGGTAGTGGCCTGGAACAGATTGCTAGTTGAAGTGGTGGAGGTTACAATTGGTGGGGAGCTTCACGCATGCATAGGATAAATATAGGGGTATATTAGAACAGAGGTTGGGGTGGGGTGCTGGAAACCAGATACTGCAGGGTCTGTGGCTGTAGAATAGGCATGGAACATTGGGTAGTCTGGATGGGCTAAGTGGTCCTTTTCTGCCTACAGGTTCTATGTTTCTATGACACCAGGCATCATAGAAGGCCCTAAAAAGTAATTAGCATCTCGTTAGAGGCACATTCACATCCTTTGATCCTTGGATTGCTTTAAGGCTGTACACTCTAGTGGGAGTCCCACATAACCCAATTAGATGTATCCATTATTTGGATCTTGTATATGTTGCAAGTCCGCAACATATTACACCAGTGCAACCCAGCTGATTTGCAACATAAAAATTCCAGTGGTGTCATTCTGGCTAGTTTCAAAGAAGCACACACTGGTGCTTTGTGAGGATATGTAACATGCTAAGGATCACACAGTAGTGTACTGTGCATATGCACTTTCAAGAGCAGTGGTGTGCACTCCTTTGCATCCCTCACTTCACACAGTAGGTGTTGGGCTTTGGAGCCATGTTCATCCCTTGTGCCAGTGATCCCTGCTGTCTCATCCTGTTCCTAGCAATAATGCAAACACAGAAATAAACCCATTTTGTGGCAGTCTAGTGTCCCTCCCCTCCCAATCCTGATAGACCAGTGCAGTCACTTATGCTAGTTCTTGGTCATCTAGTGTCCTCCCCCTCCCAATCCTGGTTGTCCCCCCACCCACCGCATGTAGCCCCAAGATGGTAGATGGCACTTACTCTCCATGTACCTCTACTGCTGGACATTCTCTAAGTCGTGCAATTTGATTCACTGTATGCAGGTCACTGTTTTGATATTGTGCTCTCACAAGTACAATTTTACCACAGTGACTTGGATATAAAAAGTAATTGGGTTGCATAAATTAGATGGTGGCCTGCAGTGGAGGTGAGCAGAGGGCAAATGCTGGTCACTGTCTTAGAGATTTTTGGGGTGGGTCAACCAAGTTTGGGAGTGGGACAGATACTAGATGACTTTGTACTGGTTTAGGTTACCACATTGGGCTGCCAGGATCAGCAGCCCTACCAAGAGTTCATTAATTTCCATTGCCAGTTCCTTTAGCACCCTTGGATGCATCCCATATGGCCCCAGGGCCTTATCTATTTTAGGACTGCTAGACATTTAAACCCTTTCTCTGGTAAATACTAGTGGCCTCCTATCAGAGATCACTATTACACCTGCCTTAATGCCACTGTCTGGCAGAAGCCCTCTGTGTTCCCTTGTGAATAAAGACTAGGTTTGCTGGCTAAAAAGCATGTAGCTTCACCTGAGCTCTTTTTCTAGGTTTGCTTGAACAGATGGAGCAAGGAGCAACATTAGCAGAGCAAGGAGAAACATTAAGACTTCTTTTGGCAAAGCATATTTACTGTTGTGTTACTATTTTGTTTTGTGCTTACGGGTTGTGCTTATAGGGTTTGTTACTGTTTTTTGCTTACAGATTACTGTTTTACTGTTCTTAGATTCAAATTGTTTTTTGCAGGGTATATTTTCTGCTAAATTGTTACAGGGTGTGCCTACAGGTTTGTTACTGTTCTGTGCTTACAGATTACTGCCTTATTTTCTCTGATTCAAATTGTTTAATTGCAAGGTATATTTTCTGTTAAATTGTTACAAGTTGTGCATACAGATTTTTGTTACTGTGTTGTGCTTACATGCTTTACAGTTTACTTCTATTTTTCTCTGATTGAAATAATTTCTTGAAGGGTATATTTTTTGCTAAATGGTTACAGTGTGTGCTTACAGATTGATACTGTTTTGTGCTTACAGATTACTACTTTATTTTTCTCTGATTCAAAGTGTTTTTGCAAGGAATATTTTCTATTAAATTGTTACAGGTTGTGCTTACAGATTTTGATACTTGTGCTTCCAAATTACTGCTTTATGTTTCTCTGATTCAAAGTGTTTTTTGCAAGGCTTATTTTCTGTTAAATTGTTACAGGTTGTGCTTACAGGTTTTGTTACTTTTTGTGCTTACAGGTTTTACAGTTTGATCTATCTTTAGGCTAATCAAAGTTACTGTTGTGCTACTGTTTTGGGCTTAAAGGTGTTGCAGTCTCTTTCTCACATTGAAGGAGTTAATTGCTTTCCTTCCACAGCTGTTCCGGGAGATTAGGAGTGTAACTGCAGGATGGAGATGACAAAATCTTAGTAACTTCCAACAGAAGGAAGATTTAAAAGGTCAGGTTAGTTTGTGTTTTTGAGGTGGAAGACTAGGTTTGTTGGCAAAAAGCATCTAGCTTCACCTGAGCTATTTTCTTCTAGGTTTGCTTGAAAGGACAGAGCAAAGAGCAACATTATTAGAACAAT
The DNA here is from genome assembly GCA_016271365.2 of Neoceratodus forsteri. Taxonomy (NCBI): domain Eukaryota; kingdom Metazoa; phylum Chordata; order Ceratodontiformes; family Ceratodontidae; genus Neoceratodus; species Neoceratodus forsteri. The sequence goes on from CM028131.1 coordinate 1,116,504,421, forward strand.
GAGAAACATCAAGGTTTCTTTTGGCTAAGCAGATTTACTGTTGTGTTACTATTTTGTTTTGTGCTTACAGGTTGTGCTTACAGGTTTTGTTACTGTTTTTTACTTACAGATGATGGATTTATTGTTCTCCGGTTCAAATTGCTTTTGCAGGGTATATCTTCTGCTAAATTTTTTTTTTTTTGAAATTCAATATACTTTATTTCTTTTATATTTTACATACATGGTGTTACAATGCACATAAATCTGAAGAGAAAACATATACTGTACATATATATATATATACACATAGTTATGGCCTGAATGTTATATCAGTCTATTAATCTTAACTATCACTAAAACTAGACTTATGTCTAACTATAAATCACCAAATCCCTGTCCCTCCCCCCTTCTAGTTAATGCTAGTAGCATCTTGTACTGGCAGTTCCATAATTATACATCTAAATTTGTCTTATGAATGCTTATCTAAGTCTTTGGTTTTCTTTATATTGAAGTTAGTGTACAAAGCTTGCTCCATTTACTGTCAAAGCTAGTTGGACAATGTCTGAGATTAGCTATCACTTTTTTCTATTCTTAGGTTATATAAGAATGTCTTCAGCCACTCCAAGTATGAAATACTTAAGGAGTCCTTCCAGTGCCTTAATACCACCTGCTTAACTGAGTGGGTAAATAAAGCCATAGCATGTCGTCTTTCCAAAACTGGGATTTGGGAATAGTCCCCAAGGATACATATTTCAGATTCAAAGTATGATTCCAGTCCAAGAAGGGGATCAAGTTTGTTCTTAATCATGTTCCATAAAGACCTAATTAAGGGGCATTCCCAGAACACATGGTACATCGTGCCCTCACTTAAGCCACACCTATTACATGTGGGATCAGGTAACTTGCTAATGGAAAACAACTTTGCTGGGGTAAGGTACATATTGTGTACTATATGGAATTGGATTAGGCGCAACTTATCATTAGCTGTGTAGGAGTATATTGCTTTCCAAATGCCCTCCCAACAAAACTGTTTATTTGGGAAATGATTTTCCCAATACAGTGACTTTTCTTGGATATTGGGATTAATTGTAGGTACAAGTCTGCTGTTATTTTCGATACTGCATGAGGACTCCATGCCAAACTATGGAGCTTGCTAATAAGATCCATTTTGTCAGTATCCCAAATATTAGAACCCATCGTAGCAATTAGAAGGTGTCTATTTTGAAATGCTTTGAATATCTGATTGGATGGAAATCCTAATATCCTGAGGAGTTCAGGGAAGCCTTTATTTTTCCCTGGTCCAATAAGTCCAAGACCCTAACATCCTTTTCTAGAGACTCTCCAGTAACTTTTGGGTATTGTTTATCAAGTGGAAAATTTGGGTTTAAGTGAATAGGTTGAGAGATATCCTTAGTATTATTATATTTAAGAGCTCTACACAGTTGGGCTTGTACTTTCAGGGACATGTATAATAATTCATTTTTTTAGTATCTTAAAGCCCTTCTTAGGAGAAATGAATAATAAGCTATTAGGGGAAATACCTGACCTTTAAATAATTAAACACTCTATTTTTAACCAAAGTGGTTCACAACTAGGTGCTATTCCCACAGAGACTGGGGGGGGGGTACCAACGGAAATATTTAGCTATATGGCTTGCCAAATAATAATGGAAAAAGTTGGACAGTTTTTGGCCCCCATTTTGCTTTGGAGCTCCAAGTTTAACAAATGACCATCTTGGTGGCTTTGATTTCCAAAGAAACTTAGTAATAATCTGCAGAACCTTTATTAAATAATGTTTGTGGGAGAAAAAATTTAGCATGTTCAGGGGTAAAAAGTCTTGGGAGGACATTCATTTTAATTACATTAATTCTTCCTTGTAAAGAAAGATAAAGGGGGCCCATCTATTGAGATCCTGTTGTATAGATCTAATTTAGTATCTAGATTCAATTTTCGGATTTGTGATAGTTGAGGTGTAACTATAAGGCCCAGATAAGTCATTTGGGTTGTCCAACTAAGTTGAAAGCGGTCAAATTGTGAACGGTACGTGTGTAAGTTTAGTGGCATAATTGTTGATTTACTTATATTCAGTTTGTAATTTGATAAGGTACCAAATTTCTCTATAATGGATAGTATCGCTGGAAGAGAAATTTGTGGATTAGTGATATGCAACATAATGTCATCAGAATATACGGAAAGACGAAGGTCCCAATAACCAATCTGTATACCCTGTATTTGGGGAGAGTGCTGAAGGTGGTGTAGGAGCAGTTCCAAGTACAAGTTAAAAAGTAAAGGTGATAGTGGGCATCCTTGGCACGTTCCTGAAAATAAGGAAATTAATTCTGAGAAAACACCATTACAATAAACTTTTGCTGTGGGACATGTATATAGTAATTGTATCCATTTTACAAATTTTTGCATAAAACCAAAGTTTTTGAGAACTTCAAATAGGAAGATCCAACTTACCCTATCAAAAGCTTTCTCCGCATCCAGGGATATCAGTGCCATAGGATAAGGTGCTCCCCTGGATGCAGAGAAAATATGAAACAATTTCTTAAGATGGTCTGAGGAATATCTGCCGGCTACGAATCCTGCCTGTTCTAGACTAAGTAATGGGATCCAGATTCATGCTACCCTAGTAGCTAGAATATTTGCAAAAAGTTTAATGTCGTAGTTCATTAAGGAAATTCATTGGTAATTGGATACCATTTGTGGGGATTTATTCGGTTTGGGGAGTACTATTATAAGAGCTTCCAGCAATGAAGAGTCAGATAGTCCCTCGTTGCATAGATAGGTGAATATGCTCAGTAATAGGGGCAATATTAATTTTTTAAATACTTTATAAAACCGAGGTGGGAAGCCATCTGGTCTTGGTGCTTTATCATCCGGTAATGAATCGATAGCTTTCCATAGTTCTTGCTGGGTTATAGGCCCCTCCAGGGAGGACGCTTGTGATTGCTGGAGAGCAGGGAGTGGAATATCCTTAAGAAAACCCTGGATTTCCTCTACAGAGGGGGCAGGTATCTGTGGGGATTATAGGGATCTATAATATGCCTCAAATTCACCCACTGTTTCTTTGGGAGTAGTAAGGAGAGAATTATCTTTAATCGAGTTGAGGGACACTACAATCCTAGATTCTTCTTGTCTCCTCAATCGAAGGGCCAATAAATGACTAGCTTTATCACCCTGCTCTATATACTTAACATGGGTCTTAAAGAGCATATATTGAGCTTTTTCTTGTAGAAGTTCCGAATACTGATTTTTTAATTTAGTTAAGCATTCTTGCATCTCTTCGTTTTGTTAGTTAATTTGCTGGTCTTCTAGGGCTTGAATTTGAGCTAATTTCTCCCTCTTTTTCTTCCGGAGAGTGGATAAGTAGATACATTCCTCTCTAACCACACATTTTAGGGCACACCAAAGCTTGTCAGTATCCCATATTGATCCCTGATTGTGTGCAAGAAAATGGGTAATTGTTTCCTTGATGGATTGCACTGTCTGCTCATCTTGAAGAATTCATGTATTTAATTTCCAAATACTATTTTTAACTATTTGATGTGATAGCATACCTTCCAGCCATATGGGTGCATGATCAGAAATAACCCTCGGGGACATGCCACTGCCTATTACACCTTCCAATACTGGATTGTTTACCATGAAGTAGTCAATATGAGATAATGTTTTATGGACAGGAGAATAAAAAGTAAATCCCTTTGTAATAGGGTTTAACATTCTCTGGGGATCACTAAGGTTGTAACTCTTCTTTTTTTTTCCATTCAAAGTTTATTAAAATTTTCAACATACAGAAGACAACACATCACAAATGATACAGAACAAATACAATTATAAACTAAATATAACATGTGTCTTCTCCCTCCCCTTTCCCCTTCCCCGGCATAAAGCAAAGCCTAAATTGAGAAAATATAGGATGTATCTTCTCCCCTTCCCCAACCTCCCTCCCCACTATTCCAGATTTGCATGGATAAAACGTAGCCTTAAAAGTATAGCTTCCTAAGTATCATCTTAATTTAGGCAGATTGAGAGAATAAAGAGTTTGCAAAGGGGCCCAGATTTGATTCAATCTGTTCATGTTGTTCTGAAGACTTGCAATCATTTTCTCAGATCTGAGATTAGCTAGGAGTTCCCTCAACCATTCAGTATATGATATCTCCTCACTATCTTTCTAGTGTCTAAGTATTCATTTTTTAACTGACATTGATATTAAAGCCATGTGGTACTTGTCAGTAATTACTGGGATTTCAGAAAAGTCTCCTGGGAGGCAAATTTTGGCTGAGAACAGGCCATTAAGACCCAAAAGGGGGTCCGCTCTTTGTTTAATATGTGACCATAAAGAGGTTATCTTGGGGCAAAGCCAGAAAATATGCAATAAGTTACCCTCGTCCTGGGCACATCTTGTACAAATAGAAGAAGAGGCAATCCCAAATTTATCCAATTTTTGAGGTGTGTAATATAAATTGTGTAATATCTGGAATTGCATTAGACAGAGACTGTCTTGTGTGATAAATTTGTGACACCCTTATCAGAGAGTGGACCAATTAATGTATATCTCAGGAAGGAGAGAGGCCCAATAAGTGGAAGGCCCAAAATAGTCTGGATAAATCCATTTGTATAGGGCGTTAAATATCTTAGAAACAGCAGGGGGGAGACCAGCCTGCTGGACCAATTCTGATTGGAAAGCTGGACTCCGGGATGGAGGGGGAGCTACCCCTATGGCTTTCACTAGCAAATGATGTAGTTGGAAAATTTTTAAAAATATTAGAAGTCAGGATACCCATCTTAGCTAAGATCTCCAGAGATGAGAGCCATGTCTTTCTTGTTACATTCCAAAATATGAGAGACTACGCTCCTTCGCCTGTGGAAGCCATAAAGAAGAAAGGACCCTCCCATCAATTTTGATATTAGGATTGCCTAGTAAAGGTTGTTCCAAATCTATGCAATGATTGTATTTTATAAAACTGCAAAATTGGGAATGTACTCTGACAGAAAGTGCTAATGGTGTCGAATGAAGTTGTACTGGAAGGCATTTTAGTTTAGTGTATGAAAAAGTGCTAAAGGGGAAAGACTTTAATGTTGAATTTGAGCTAATTCCATTTTGAGCCAGAGAGGTCTATAAGAAGAGGGATATTCTGGGTCCTCTTGTATAAGCCACTTAAGGTATTTACTAGCATGGCTAGCCCAGTAGTAAAGACTGACATGTGGAAGACAAAGGCCTCCTCTGATTTTGGGAGCAGCTAATTTATGAAAAGCAAAATGAGGTCACTTTCCAGCCCAGATAAAGTTAATAATAATGCTATGCACTTTCTTGAACCATGACAAAGGCAGCCATAAGTTCAAGAGACTGAGTGGGTAAAAAAGACGGGGGAAAATATTCATCTTAATAAGGTTAATTTTGCCCCATAAAGAAAATGGGAGGAGGGACCACCTTTTTAAATCTTGCGTGATAGTGAGTAATAAAGAATCTAAATTTTTCTTTTGAAAAAGAGCTGCATTTCTTGAGAGAACAATACCTAGATATCGCAAAGATTAATTTTCCCAGGATAATCCCGAAACCGTAATTTCGTGTTTTAGTGTGCTCTGATTGAGGGTCTTATCAACATTCAATTTATAATTGGAAAAGGAACTATATTCCTTAATAATTTCCAGCACTGAAGGAATGAATAAGGCAGGATGGGATAATTGGAGTAGTAAATCATTAGCATATGCAGAGACTGTAACTTCATGATCTTGTATAATGATATCTTGAATCCTGGGGCAAGCGACCAATCTACAGATAAGGGGCTCTAAGTATAAATTAAAAAGCAAAGGAGATAAAGAACAACCTTGCCTTGTACCAGAATATAAAGAAAATTGATCTGAAAGGAGTCCATTACTTAATACCTGGGCTGTAGGAGACTTATAAATTGCATGAATCCATTTTGAAACTCTAAAGGAAAATCAAAGGCGTACAGTACGGAAAAAGAAAATTCGAGTCAACTCTATCAAATGCCTTCTCCGATCCAGGGATACCAGAATGGCAGGAAATTTTGCATCCCTGGACACTGAGAAGACATGGGCCAGAGTATGTACTGTCGATGGTCACTTGATGACCTACCCCTCATAAAACCAACCTGCTCTGACCCTATAAGGTCCAGAAGAATTGTATTAATGCGGTCAGCTAGCAATTTACTCAGAATTTTAATATCTTGGTTTAATAAAGAGATAGGCCTATAACTTGTCACGAATTTTGGGAGCTTTACTAGGTTTAGGCAATAGCATAATCAAAGCTTCAAATAATGTTTTGTTGCTGCTATTGCCAGAAATAATTTGTTGGTATAAAGAGAGAAACAATGGGACTAATTGTTTTGCGAAGACGTTATAAAAATTAGGTGAGAAGCCATCCGGTCCTGGAGTTTTGTCCATAGGGAGATCTTTAATGACTTTTAAAATTTCTGCTTCAGTTATGGGAACACATAATGAAGTTTGTTGTACTTCTGAAAGGGAAGGCAGCTGAGATTCAGCTAGATACTGATCCAAGTCTTCCAAGGAAGGAGAATTTGCCATGGGATTATATAATTGCTGATAGTATTTGTAAAACTCAGCTGTGATATCCGCCTGATTATTTTTCAGAATGCCATCGGCCAACCAGATAGTAGCAATAAACCTTGAAGATTCTTGTTGTTTAACTCTTAAAGCTAAAAGATTACCCACTTTCTTGCCCTGATCAGTATACATGGCGTTAGATTTTAGAATAATAAATTCTGCCTTCTCCCTCAGAAGATCCGAGTAGGAATCCCTTAACTTTATGAGTTCCAATTGGACTTGTTCAGATGTTTTTGGGGACAGATTCATTTCGATAGCTCTAATCTGTGAAAGAAGGTGCATCATCTGTTGTTCTCTCATTTTTTTCCCATTTGGAAGCAGCACCGATTAGCAAACCCCATAGGTAAGCCTTTAAGGTGCACCATTCTATATCAGGTTTACCCATAGAATTAGAGTTGACGGACACAAACTGAGTAATATGATTTATAATATGTTTCACTATATCTGGGTCTTTTAAGAGCTGATTATTGACTTTCTAACACCCTCCAATTTTTGGAAGGAAGGAGAAAGAAAGCTAACAAATAACAAGGGAATGGTCAGACGGGGGCCCTGGATGAATGTACGAGTCTAAGACCCCAGGAAGTAATCCTTGTGAAATCATGATATAATCGATTCTAGAGGCAGTCTTATGGACTGGGGAAGTGAAAGTATAACATCTATCTGAGGGGTGAAGAACTCGCCAAACATCACATAAACCCACCCGGTCTATCATGTCCCTTAATCCCCTTTGGGCTGGGGAGAGACCTTTAAACTTGTCACCTGTACGGTCAATATTTGGATCGAATGTTAAATTTAGGTCCCCATCTAGAATCATTGGAATAGACAGGAAGGGGATTAAAATATTAACCAAATTCATAAAGAACCCAGGACAATCACTGTTCGGCCCATATATACTGCCTAGCAAGATCTCAGTAGTGTGTAATTTCCCGTGGACAAATAGGAATCTGCATTGGTGTCCCTAATAACATTAATTGGAGAACAGGATAGTTTACTTCAGTAAAATCATTACCCCACAACTTTGAGTGCTTCCTTCAGTGGCAAACACTTGACCTATTTGCTGCCTCCTCAATTTGAGCTCTTCAGAAATCAATAAATGAGATTCCTGTATGAAGGTGATGTCTGTTTTAATAACTGCAAATGCTTCAGGATTTGATGTTGCTTTAATTTCTGCCTAGCTCCTTAATATTTCCAAGTAGCAAACACTAAGTCCCAACCATGAACCTGGACTAGATGTATGAAAAAGCCCTTGGATACTTTACCAATAAAGTCTGCCTTTGCCAATGTAAAGACTAAAATAACCATGCAAACCCGCCCCCCATACCCTGCTCCTCTCCTCCCTCTCCCAAGTCCCCACAACAAACAACTAGAATGAAAAGACCCTTAGTAATAATATTCTCCCAACCCTCCCTCCTTCCCCTTATTGCTACTAGCTACTGTCAGCAGTGCACCTTGCTCCGCTCACCCACCCGGCCAGTCATCCTAGCTCAACTTGTTCTGTGAATAAAAGTAACCCTGTTAAATTAAGAAAACATAGAAGAGATAAAACAGACCAATATGTGCTGTTCTACTGGCTGTCTGTTTCATTGGCATTACATATGGCTTCGTCTGACAGTCCTTCCCTAAGCATAATGTCTTTTAGTTTTCTACAAAAAGGCTCAGTGCATTCTGTGTTTGTTGACATTATTTTGCCAGCCTTTGCTAGCTGCCAAATCCCATGTCTGTATTTAAATCTAACAAGCCATCCTTCTCTGCCTGAGAATGGGAAATCTGGGTTCAGCTGCTTATAAAAATTAAGTGCTTTCGCTTTTAAAATCGTTCCCAAGATTGGCATACCCTTGGATCAGTTTTGGGCAAACCACATAAAAATGGCTTTGTCGAGAGCATCATCACTGCAAAAATGCATAGTTTTGTGGGTGTCATTGCTTATGCTGCAGTCCATTGAGGAAGCAAAGTCACACATTGTATCTTTAGCTTTTCTTATGTCACAGACCACAACACTACCTAGCCCAAACTGTCTAGCAACATCTATGATTTTTTTGCCCACATTCAAAACATCCCAAGATCTTTAACTTCTGTCTGATATCCAACACAGACCCTTTGTGCTTTGCCATCAGGATTACAAGCAGCTCACAGGAAGGTATGTGAAGCCCGAGCTGCTTAACAGCCATTAAATTGACTGTGACAGATTGATAACAGGTGAGGTAGCTTTGCCATTGTTAGAGAAGGGAAGTTCAATGAGCCACAAATTGCACTGATTGTCATTGAAATTCATGGGTGATATGCAGATAGTATAGGCAGAGACAGCAGAAACGCTGGGGGACACATGGCCATCTCAGATAATTTGGTTTATTGAGGTTCAGATAAATGAAGTTTTACTGTAGTATAGCAAAATTGTATCATTATGAAAAATATACTTCCATCTTCTGTGTAGGGGGCATATAAAAACAACATGAAAAATATTGTCTTCATGACCCAAATTCCAATAACACTGTTGATCGGAGTTGTCTTTGTTAATCTTATTATATCTGACTTTGATTCTTTTTGAAGGAAAATGCTCAAACTTAATATGAGTAAAAAAGTGATGTTCCTTGGGAGACAATATGAATGAGAGAAATGGTTCAATCCATGCCAATTTTACTGTTCTGCTAACCACAGACAAGTTCTAACACTATGACTTTGGCAGTTGCAAAAACAAGTTTAAGTCATGAAAATAGGTTGTGTTCATGACTTGCAGCAACCTAATTTCATTAAGAATAGTTCAAACTATTCAGGAACAAGCCCAGGGAGCTGGAGGGTCAGCCGGGGAAGAGGATTGAGTGCCCTGGGTGCTCTCCTCCTCTGGGGAGGGAGGCATGCCACTGCTGCTGCAATGCTGCCACCTGGGTGCATGCGGGTGGAGGTGCAGCAGAATACCACGTGGGCAGGGAGGACATTGACTGGGGTCCGGAGAGGTGTCATGTCTCAGTGTGTGCCTTCTCTATGAACCCCCTTGACTGCCTATGTCCTCTGGGGGTACTGGGGGAAGAAAAAGGAAAAATGGCCGTGTGGCTCACCTACTTATGGGGTTTGCAGGGGGAGGTGTGGACTGGGTCAGTTGGAGGCCCAACACATGGCACAAGTGGGGGTAGTCCCCCTCCCCTCTTCCCTGCCCTGACGTAATCCAAGGCAGGATGGGGGCCGAGGCCCATGCCGGCATTCGTGACACCCCCACTGGGCTCCAGAAGGTGAGTCATGGAGACGAAGGGGGCATGAGCAGGCAAAAATTATAAATAAAAAAAAAGAATGTTCAAACTACAGTTTGTTTTTTCAAAAGGATAACACTTGCAGAATTAACCTCACAGCCCACTCTGTTGACCACACACGTTTCAGACAACAGCATGTGACAGGGCTGGGTAAGACTCTGTTCCATTTGTTATTCAGAGAGAGTTAAAAGCAAGGATCTATTTTGACCTCTCTTATTTTGGCACTTGTCTGTCTCTTGCTTATGTGACTGCACAATCAAATTTTTCTTGTGGCACCTAGGAATTGTCCACTCTGATGGTCCCACTATTTCCCCCTGTTATCTCCCTTCTTTCACTTGCTGTTTCTAGTCTTCCTTTCTCCTCTTGGTTCTCTGTGGTTAAAAACATACATGTGAATCTCTCTGTGAAACTGGGATCCCTTGGTTTGCAAATGTATATAATTATATTGTTGAAATGATTGCAGAAGGTGGTATACTCCCTGTACACCAACACCAACACAGTGACCTCCCAACCCATCAGCAAAATCAACAGGTTGCTGACAGGTCACTGTGTTGGTGCACCCAACACTGGGGCACACTGTCTCCCAGTCCTGCACCCCCTCCCTGAATCAATTCTGACTGGAGTTGAGAATCATAAATATGGGGGTGGGGGGCAGACCCCTCCACATGGGGGTTTCTGGGACAAAGCCCCAATGAGAAAAATAGGACCAGGAGACACAGGAGTTTATGTAGGCTGCAACTTAGTCGACATAAATCCTATTGATGAATACCGATGCGACAAAAGTGTTGTCAAACTGGCATCGTAGAGCTTCAGAAAACTACTTCAGTTTCTTAAAAAGATGATAGTCTGTAATACAGAGGGTTGACCTTGAGATGTATTTTGACCTCCACAACCATGTTTACAGAATTGCCAACAGGAGACCAGCTTTGGGACAGAATGTTCTATTTTGTTGTACCTCGTAAAGACTAGATGTGCTCTTCAGGGTGTCCTCAGGAAAGAAATTAACAAAATTCTGATACACTTTGAGAAAAACAGGAGAGGCAACATACAACGATCAGGATGCCGAATTTAAACTGCCAGAAAAATACATCTTATAAGAAGAGTCCAATGTTCTGTTTAGAGAGAGATAGAGAGATAGAGATTTATATTGAGAGAGCGAGAGAGAGAGAGAGACTGTCCGATGTAGAACTTTGTACTGCCTGTATGAAGAGCTATCCTGCACAGTTTTTTTATTGTCATTGATAACAGTAATAAAATGCTACTTCTGAATTGCATAACTTCCTGGCCTATGTCTCTATGACAGTTATGTCAAGAGTGGGATTTACACCACACATACCCTACACCAGGGGGTTTATGTGTTGGTACTAGACTTGGTGCCATGGAAGCAAAGAATAAATGTATGGATCCTGCAACAGTGAGCCCAGGAGAGATTATCGGAAGAGTGGCAGCAAAATAGAAGCAGAAACAAAAATCCAAACTGAGACTGTACAGCCGACACCAGTGAGGAAAGAAGAAAAGGCAGGGATAGAACCTGAAGCATGTCTGCCTTCTTCAAATGGTGGGCTTTACAACAAAGAAAGAAAGAAGGAGAAGAAGAGAAAAGAAGAGACGCAGTGACAGGAGCAGCAACAGCTGGATGCCTTGCAAGCTATCAAAGCCAGAGGATCTGGTACAGGTCCAGCAGCTCAACAAAACACAAATAACTTAAAAGACATTATACTCACAAAGTTGTGTCACTCGGATGATAATGAAGCATGCTTGACAGCTTTTGAATGGGTTGCCAGAGCCTGACAATGGCCAAAACAGCAATGGGTAATTCAGTCTGGTACCTTATCCGACAGGTAAAGCCCAACTTGCATAAAGCAATATGGTCACTGAACAGTCAGAAAACTATGACCTGGTCAAAAGAGAAATCCTTAAAAGATATGACATCTCAGAGGAGATCTACAGACAGAGATTCTGGTCCCTGAAGTACCACTCAGTTGATAATCCTCGAGAAGCCTTCACTTGGCTCAGAGAACTCCTCATTAAATGGCTCCAACCAGAGGAAAAAACAGTCCCACAGATCAACATATCTGCAATAGAGCAATTCATCAACATCCTTCCTACAGAGGTGTAGTTTTGGGTTACGAGAACTGTCAGATGGCCAGACTGACTCTGCAGCAGCGAAGTAACAGTCAAGGAATTGTAAGACACTTTTTTTCCTGATTTAACTCCAGATCAGATAAGAACTCTGATGGGGATAACAAATCTGCACCAAACACTTTATGTGCTATAACTTTAATGTTAATTGTTTACAAGTTGAACCTAAAAACAGTTTAATTGACCTACAGGAACGCTTGGGTCTTGTCCAATTAATAGAAGAACCAACATGTATAAACTGCAAAAACATGGAAACACTTTTGGACCTTATCTTTACAAACTGCCCAAGTGCTTACTCTACCAGTGGGGCATGACCAGATGCCATTTCAATCATCATGTAATCTTTGCTACACGTAGACATACAAAAATAGTAGAACAGAATCAAACCATTAATTGAAGAAACTTTAAAGGTTTTGATTATTTGAAGTTTATGGCTGATGTGAAGAGTCTGCATTGGGAAAGATTAGAGTTGATCCCCACTGTCTCAAAAGCATGGTCATACTTCCAACATGAATTCATGAGTATTTGTGATGGCCATGCCCCACTCCGACAGTGAAAGATTAGGGTCCAGATATTCAAAAGTTTGTGCTGGGCACAAACCATTTGCACCTGGTTTGCGTAGGGTTTGCGTGGGCCCACTATACTCAAAAGGCCAAATAGTGCAGGCAAACTGCATTAGCACCAGGTAAAAGTATAATGTATACAAGGGGCAAAAAGAGAGGGCACGTACATGAATACAGGAGCAATTCTATGTTCAGTGCATTAGTGCCGCGCAAAGTGTTTTTGCATGACTTAGCGTGACACTTTGCACAGTGCAAATTACCACCTAGGAAAAGGTAGTCTTAACTCTGGGCAAGCCAGCTTTGCATGACTTTGTGGCTTTGCACAGCTTTGCATGGCTTTGTGTGACTTTGCGCGACATAGAATCATGATTTATGGAACTCTGTAATTCACAAGTGTGAATTATGGAGTTTGCAAGGGTCTGCCAGTGGTGGTTTATTGACCCTAACCAGCAAATATTAAACATAGAAATAAACCAGACATGGAAGAATCATGCTTCACACAGATGGCACCTCCTATGTTGCCATGATCTGCCAATGGTCTCAGCCATGCCAGGCATTAAGTGGTGACCTGGCACACAGTGGTCACCATGGTAGTGTGTCCATACAGAACACACCTGAAGACCACCCTTCAGTGGACACCAACAGAATCCAGCACACACATGCAGCACTGGGAGCATGGAGGGTGTTGAGGCGAGGGTATACAGGTGGCCAATCTGCACCACATACTGGGTGCTGCCACAAGGTTGGGACAATCCACGCAGTGCAAATGGTCCTGTGTAGGGAATATCCGAACATCAGTGTGCCTGTCTGATGGAATGTGCCCCCCCAGCTACATACTGCACATCTGTACAGACACCACAGCACACACAGCCAGCCATGTATATGCCACTGTAAGTGTCCCATGCCAGTGGTGCAGCATCTGTGGGTCACACAACAGCATAGCAGTAATGTCCACTGTCAGTATACACCTGCAAGTTGGGCCTGCCACTGTGTAAAGTGCAGCAGTCATTGATGCCCTACACCACATAGACATTGCTGTGTCCCTCACACTACTGGCCCCCTTGTTACTGTAGTGTCTGCTGTGCACTGTAGCAGGAACTACAGTTTAACAATTGCATGCAGCACCACCACCTGTGCCTGTGCTGTGTAGTCCCCTGTGGCACAATATTCTATGTGGTTCTGTACAAATGTAGCCTGCAGCTACCACCATTCACTTCCAGACTGACCTACAGGTGGAGATGTGGGCAAATCCAGCCAGCTCCTGTACTTTCAAACTGACCTACAGGTGGAGCCCTGAGACCCTGCAATAGCGCTGGGCAAACTGCATGCAAATCAGGACATAATGAGATGCTAATCTGGATGTTTGCCCACAGACTGCCTAAGTAGGCTCATTTGCATGTCACTTTTGAATATAGCATATTTTTGCCCCAGGCAAACATTTGTGCCACACAAATGTTTCGGAAACATGGTACATTTCTGCAGAATTTCACATGTTCTGGTGCTTGCAGCCTTAATGACTCCACTCCTTTGCTAGCATACACATTGGCCACATGGTTCACCTCTACCTTCCTTCATGTCACTGTGCACTGGGCTGCTGTTGTGATTTCCACTTCCTGGTTGCTATATTCAGAGCTGTCTTATTTCCCAGACTATTTTTGCACTGTACTCCCAGTTTGCCCGGCTTCCTTAGTACACTATATTCAGCAGGTTTAGCACACGGGCTGTCCCTTTTGAATATAACGGGCTATTGGTTCCGGGCTAATTTTGCATGCTGGGCAGTGCTAATTTAGCCCCGGGGCAAAGTTTTGAATATCTGGCCCTAAGTCTTCAATTGCCATATGGTATTCCGCTGCTCTGCATGTAATAAATGGCATAAAGCCAAGAGCACAGGTCTGAGAGGGGATTGGAATAGGCAGGCACATAACAAATACACTTGCAGAATCAGAATAGCAAAACAGAAGTACTTTTACAGCAAAATTAGATACAGACTGTAAACAAAATCCAAGAATATTTTGGAACACCATGACAAAGATGATGGGTAAAAATAAAAACTCACTCATAAATAGAATTGAGGTGACTGGACAGTCGGTACTCTTAAATAATGAAGTAGTTAATGCCTTTAACCAATATTTCATAGAAGCTGGAACTCAACTATCAGGACCTAATTTTCCTTCCGTATCTACCTCAGTGACCCAAGCAAATAGAAAAAGGCCCAGAGGATTAGATAGATTAAAGTCTTTAAATTTAAAAGCACCCTAACAAAAATGTAAGGTATAAGCTTTTGAAACTTGATATACCAAAAGCAAAAGGTTTGGACAATATTTCTCCAAAATTACTGAAATATGTGGCCTTCAATAGCCCATCCATTAACATACATTTTAAAATTTTTCCTTTTAACCAGAGATTTTCCGCAGGATGGAAGACCGCAAAGATCATACCCATATTCAAAGGGTTCTAAATTAGAACTTAGTAACTAACAACCCATTTCTCTGCTTTCCCAGGTTTCAAAATTCTAGAAAAATTGTCTCTGAGCAACTAAAAAGGTACTTAGAGATGAATGAAAGGATGAATGAGTACCAGTCGGGGTTTCAGACAATATACAGTACCGATCTGCTTTAATAAAAGTAGTAGGAGACATACAGCAAAGTCTGGACAGGTGAAAGTCAGTGGGTGTCTTATTTATAGATTTATTGAAGGTTTCTGACACCTTGAACCATGACATTCTCCTGGCTAGACTTGGTGAAATGGGGTGCAGCGCATTGAACAGCTATGGTTTAAAACATATTTGACAGGTCGGAAACAGATGGTGGAAACTGCCCTTCTAAATCTACAACACCCTTATCAAATCAGAGGTCCCCAGGGTCAATATTAGGTCCCCTTCTTTTAATATCTATGTTAATAATTTGCAATATAAGGATCCAGAGATAAAGTATCACATCTAGTAGATGATGCATTAATTTATGCAGAGGTAGACTCAATCAATTACATTTAAACCAAGCTACAACAGGCATTTCTGCAACTTCAATCCTTTTTAGAAACATGTTAATTCTGAATGTAAAAAAAAAACCCACAGTACTCTTTAACAGTGGTAACCAAAACAATTCACCTTTAGAAATAATTGCTGTAGATGGTGTACTAATTCAACTAGTCACCTATTACAAGTATTTGGGAGTATGGTTGGATAACAAATTAAAATGGGATGTCTATCTTGACAGGCTAATTAAAAGCCTAAGTAGAAAACTGAGATCTCTGTATAGGTTGAAACACTTTATGTCTACTGAAGTTTGTTAAGACTTGTTAATGTTATGATCTTGCCAGCTTTAGATTACGGTGACTTGGTGTACAGGGGCCTGGGGATGGAGCAGACAAGACTGGATGTAATGTACAACAGGTTTGCCCATTTTATCCTCGATGCCCCCAGGATAACTCACCCCATCACCTCTATAGAGCCATGAATTGGTGGGGTCTTCATGAAAGAAGAAATTGGCATCTTCAGGACTTTATGGTTAAGATCAGGAAGAAAAACTACCTAGATGTATCTTAGATGCCTTTAAAATATTTTTTTTATTTATTTATTTAGTTATTCTTTATTAATCGGGTAAGGCATTAGGCACAAGTGCTTGTTGTCAGGGACAACCCAGGAGCTTTGGGCTGGTTAAGTGACTTGCTCAGAGTCACACAGTATGCAAGTGGATGCTGTGGGAATCAAACCGAGGTCTGCCAGTACCAAGCTCATTCAAAGCTCATTACTCTAACCCCTAGGTTATGCTGCCAGCCCATAGATAAAAGAAACAAGAGAAGGTTTGAGATCTGCACAGGGCATATAATTTATAGTCCCAAAATACAATTTGGGAGCTGGGAGATCTTCTATAACTTATAGGGTACCTGCCTGTGGAATTCATTGCCCATCCATTTACGAGGGGTAAAAACACCTATTGGCAAGGGTCTTTTAAAAAAATGGTTCTCAGATAGGGCTGTTGCACCTTTGTTATGCTGTTTGAATGGAGCTTTACTAATTGTTGTCTTGTTAAGCAATCAACAGTGTATGACTGCATTACGTATGTTACAAACCCCTTTCCTACAATTTATATGTTGATGTTTTGTATAAGCCGTGTTGTCTAATTGTGTAAATGACTGATAATGACATAGGGACCTCTTTGGAAATGAGCTTCACTCAATAGAGTATTATCCCTGTTTATAAATCATTTTATGAATAAAATGTATACTACTTACTACTATTACTACTACTACTACTACTACTACTGTAATGAGTCAGGCCATATTGCAAGAAACTGTCATAAAAATAAGAAGGGTAACATTGGAGCAAACTTGACCTTAGCAAATTGGAGCAAGTATTTAACAGATGTCAAAGTGGGAGATAAGACTCCGAAGGGACTTATAGATTCCGGAAGTAGATAGACCCTGGTGCATGTTGAAGTTCTGGGAAAAGACTGTGCAAAATGACTAGGTACTGGGGCCATCTGCATCCATGGGGACACTCAATACTATCCCACCACCCAAGTTTGTCTGAGCATTAATGAAGTGTCACACCAAATGAAAGTGAGGGTAGTAGCAAAGTTACCTATGCCTGTGATTATTGGAAATGACTTTCCAGGATTTGCTACACTGATCGCAGAGGAAGTGAACCCTGCTTTTTCAGCAGCTATGACAGCAAGAGCATAGGCAAAGAAAATCTCAGATATTGGGGACTCTGTTCCTTTTGGTGACATTGATTCAGACTTGTTTGAGCCCCGCTCCAAAGTCTAGAAGTCCAGGAAAGAAAAAAGACACCTGAAAAAACAGTGGTAACAAAAGACTGATGGACATAAGGGGTTAATATAAAATAATGCTGAAACTAAACTGATAAATGATTGTAATTTTGTTTCTGAGCAAACTAACAATGTTTCTCTCCAAGGTTATTTTAAGCAGCTGGGGGTGAAACAAAACAAGGTGAACCAATGTTTTAAAAATGTAATGGGCTACTGTGCTGAGTTTGGGTTAATCCTCAGTTGCATGAACAGACAAAACAATTGGTCATACCAAAGAAGTATAGAACTGAGTTGTTACAGATAGCACATGACAGTCCTATGGCTGGTCATTCAGGGTGGAACCGCACCCTTCCCAGATTGCTGTACAGATTTTACTGGTCTGGCATTCATGAGGCAGTTGCTACATATTGCAGTTCCTGTGCTGAATGCCAAAAAGTAGCCCCAGTTAGTCAAAAAGACAAGGTGCCTCTGGTGCCCTTACCCTTGATAGATGTGCCTTTTTGAGAGAATTGCAGTGGATGTGGTTGGCCCCTTAGACAAAAGTAAAAGGGTAATCAGTTCAATTTGGCATGTGGCTGTGCTACTTGATACCTAGAGGCAATTCAAATGCATGCTGTCACAGCCCCTAAAGTGGCAGTAGAGCTTGCCAAAATTTTCAGCAGGGTAAGCATACCTAAAGAGATTATTACTGATCAGGGTAGCAATTTTGGTGCTGCATTACTGAAGGAGCTGTACCGACTACTAGATATTACTGCCATAGGAACCTCCCCTTATCATCCCTCAGACAGATGGTCTTGTTGAGCATTTTAATCAAACCCTAAAACACATTAAAAAGGTTTGTGAAAGGTGAAGGGAAAGACTGGGACTAATATTTATTTTACCTTACCTGCTTTTTGCTTACAGAGAAGTGCCACAACCATCAACAGGTTTTCACCCTTTGAAATATTGCATGGTAGACAACCTAGAGGGCCACGAGATGTAATAAAAGAAACATGGAAAGAAAACCCTACTCAGAAAGAATCTATTGCATCTTATATGTGTGTGCAGTGAGAAACAAAGAGGCAAAATATGTGGAAAATGCCCACAGTAATCAGGAAGAAGCCCCCAAAACAGCAGAAGTTGTATTACGACCATGGGGTAAAGGAAAATGTTTTTGAGCCAGATAAAAAAGGTCATGTTACTGTTATCCACGACAGAAAACAAACTTAATGAAGAGGCAAGGGTCTTATAAAGTGGTTATAGCCATACTGGTAAATGAGACCCCTGATAGGAAAAATCCTACCAAGATACGCCATGCTATCCTACTGAAGAAATGGGTTGAAAAAAACACCAAAGGTTGCTTTGTTAGCATTACCAGAAACTGCTAAAGAAGATACTGATATGGCTTATGACAGACAAACTGTAACTTCTGATGTTGTAAAGATGAATGTTTCCTTATCCACAGAACAAACTGCAGGAATTTATAACTTGGTAAAGACATTTAAAAGTACTTTTACCACAGTGTCAAGCTGAGGAAAAGGGGGTCAAGCATGTAATAGTGACAAGGAATGCTCACCCTATTAGACAAAAGACATACAGATTACCAGAATGGTTAAGAGTAGACGAGGCTGAGGAAATACAAAAAAATTAAAGAGTTGGGTATCATTGAAGAATCAAGAAGTGCTTGGTCATCACCAATGATGACTGTAAATAAAAAAGAAGGGGGTGAAAGAATCTATCTTGACATTAGGAAACGTAATCAAGTATCCATATTTGGCGGCTATCCTATGCCCAGAATAGATGATTTGGTGGACAGATTGAGAAATGTCAAGTACATTAGTACCCTCAGTCTCACCAAGGGTTACTGGCAAATCTCTTAGCTAAAGAATCCAGAGACAAAACTACTTTTTCCACTCCAACTAAATTCTATTGGTTCACCACCATGCTGTTTGGTTTCCATGGTGCACCTGCTACATTCCAGTGGTGCAAGGATGTAATTCTAGCCCCTCACATTGGCTATTGTGCTGCTTACCTGTATCATGTCATGGTGCACAGTCCAGACCAGAAAAGCCAACTGTAACATCTATGAGCAGTTATCCAATCTATCAAAGGTCTGACCATTAATCCCAACAAGTGCATATTAGGCATGCAGGAAACCAGATATTTGGGTTATAGTTTGGGAAACGGAGAAGTAAAGTAACAGATTTCTAAGGTAGAAGTTGTAGCTAATAGTCCTGTCCCTAAAACAAAGAAACATGTCAGGTTAATTGTAGGTCTGGCTGGTTACTATTGGAAATTTGTTCCCAACTTTTCCCAGTTAGCTACTCCCTCATGAAAAAATGGTACCCAAATAACGAAATGGTCCGCAGAGTGTGATGTGGCTTTTAGGAAATCAAGGCTGCATTATGCTCAGCCCCTGTTTGAAGAAGTCTGACTTTGAGAAACAATTTCTGTTACAGACAGATGCAACAGAGGTAGGCCTAGGTACAGTCCTGAGTCAGAATATACAGTAGATGGGAAGGAACATTCCATTTTATATATCAGTAGGAAACTGCATGACAGAGAGAAAAAGTCCTCTACTATTGAATGTTTTGCAGCAAAATGGGCAATGGAGTTTTATCTGTTAGGAGTTCAATTTGTGCTTCTAACAGATCACAGTTCTCTCTGTGGACTTAATCAAATGAAGGATAAAAATCCTACAATCACAAGGTAGTACCTGGCACTACAGCTATTTAAATAAAAGTAATAGACAAATCCAGAAAAAGAGAATGTCAGTGCAGAATTTCTGTCAAGATATGGTTCAGCAACTGAGAATTCTGAAGGTTGAAAAAATGTGTGCTTAACTGAAATGTTGCTATAAAAGGTGTTATGAAACAGGGATACTGCCTATGCAAAGAACTGTATATGTTATAAGGGAACTTTAAAAGAGAAATAAAAGAGGGATTTGAAACCTGTTTAAAAAACAGGTTCTCTCTTAAAGAGGGGTATGTGACAGGGTTGGGTAAGATCCTGTCCCATTTGTTATGCAGAGAAAGTTAAAAGGCTGCAGGAAGTTTGTTCCCCTGATGACTGGTCAGAGACCAGTTTCCATGAAACCTGGTCTGAGACCAGGCTGACCTGAAACCAGTTTCCAAGCCACCTGGTCTATGGCCAGTTTCACCGCTGTACAGGAGCTTTCTTTGTTGCAATTTTTTTTTTTTTCCTGTACCAACTCCCTTTAGTGTAGATTTTCTGTTACCAACTCTGCGCTGCCATGGATCACACCACACCAGTGAAATTTGGGATTGAAAGAATTTTAGAGGAAAATGAGATTCAAACCCAGACTTTCAGGATCACAGCCTAGTGCACTAACCACTGCACCATGCTGGCTGCTGCCTAGCAAGCCTGTGGTTAGACACATATGTGACAATAACTGATCGCAGACCAGTTCAGCTGGAAGGAGATACTGGTCTCAGACCAGGTGGCACAAAACTGGTCTAAGATGAGGCAGCTCTGAAACTGGTCTCAGACCAGGTTGCTCAGAAACTGGTCCCAGACCAGCTGTCAGGGGAACAATCTTTCCTACACCAGTTAAAAGCAAGGACCTATATTATCCTGTCCTGTTTTGCCACTTGTCTGTCTCTTGCCTGTCTGATTGCATGATCAAATGCTTCTTGTGCACATAGGAATTGGCCACTCTGATGGTCCCACGGTTTTCCCCTGTTATTTCCCTTCCTTTACTTGCTTTTTCTAGTCTTCCTTTCTCCCCTTGCTTCTCTGTGGTTGAGACATATAGGTGAATTTTTATGTGAAACTGGGATCCCTTAGTTTGAAAATGTGTTTAATTATATTGTTGAAATGATTGCAGAAAGCTATTTGGGTTTCTGAGAAAGATAACAGTCTGTAACAGAGGGGGTGACCTTGAGATGTATTTTGACATCCACAAGCTTGTTTCCAGAACTGTCAACAGAAGACAAGCTCTAGAACAGAATGTTCTATTTTGTTGCACCTGTTAAAGATTAGATGTGCTCCTCAGGGTGGCCTCAGGAAAGAAATTGACAAAGTTCTGGTGCATTTTGTGAAAAACAGGAGATGCAACTCATAATAATCAGGATGCAGAGTTTAAACTGTCAGAAAAATACATCTTATAAAAAGAGAGCAATGTTTTGTTAAGAGAGAGATAGAGACTGAGATTTAAATTGAGATAGAGACTCTCAGAGGTAAGACTTTGTATGGCCTGTATGAAGAGCTATCCAGTACAATTTGTATCTTTTATTTTATTGTTATTGATAACAATGAAACACTGCTTGCAAATTTTATAACTTCTCCTGGTTTGGCTATGCTTCCTCACCATACCTCCATGACACAGCACCATTTTATGACACAGCACCATTTTCTTTCTGACGTGCAAAGTTTTCCTTCTTTTGCCTACTTTCATGATCACTAACACTCAAGAAAATAGAAGTCTTATGGATTTTCCTTCATGAAAAATGGAAACTACCACTGTTTGGTGTGAAAAATACTTATGAAAAATTTGTGAAAACATTTGCTGCACCTGCACAACAGCAGCATTTTATTTTCTTTTTTTTTTTCATTATTGTTTATCCTTCTGTGGCCACCTGAAACTGCTCCCCCCTTAGTCTTCACATCCCTGCTGTTGGGGTATCCAGCTGCCATCCGTCTTGACCAGGACCACTGGCACCCAGTAACCCCTGCAGCTTAGCCCCCACAGTGGGGTGGCAGGGAGCTCCCTAACTCCCCACCCCAATGGATCCAGTTCAGGTGCCAGTGCCCAGCGAATACTCGGGGATGGCCATCAAGCCACAGTTGGTGCCACCTCTTTCCTTGTTCTGTTCCCAAGTCGGAGGGCATGCAATGACACCAGTGGGCATGAGCACGCACACATCCACATGTGTCTCCATCCTGGCATCTGCCCCTGACTCTGTCCCAGTGTACAGCATGCACCCCAACCCCCAGCCTCTGCCGGGGGCAGTCGGATGCCGACCGTTGTGGTCCCCCCTCCCCAGACAGGAAGAGCCATCCTCCGGATGCTCGATCCCTCTCCTCCCCTGCCAGCCCCTGGCGACCCGTGCTCACTCCCAAACCTGGGTCACCAGTGTGGTGCAAGGTGTGGCGTCCAGTGCCTCAGCCCTCAGCACCATGGGGCTGGCATTTCATTTTCTTAATAATTTAAAAATCTTACATTTTTATATAAAGCTACCTATCAAAGAATTGTCCTTGGGCAAACTCTAATTAACTTGACAGTCTCAAGTTTGAATTGCAGCCATTTTGTGCTATCATTGAACAATAAACTAACCTTTACAATTAAAATTTGTCATGTTTTCAACTTTCTAAACTTTTAAACTGCTGCCACATTTTCAAGATCCAGAGATCTTGGTACCAAGAATGCTCATGGAAAAGTTCAGGATATTCCATCCAGAGATAGCCCTGATATTAAGATACAAAAAAAAGGGGGTTAACATGGAAGTGCCTTCTCAACCCTACTAACAGGGGTCCTACTTGGCTCCTATAATATATATTCATTGCAAACACTCCATTAGTGCATCAGTTAGGGTTTCTATTACAGTGACAAAAGTTTGGAAATTTGGTGCTAGGGTTTTCCAACCCTCCACCCCACCACCTACCTTCCACACACAAACAGGTGTCGGTGTGCCTTGGTTCATCCGACTAACTCTCACCCCATTCCACATGTAAGGAAGCTGAGATGGTACAATGTAGGAGAATGGGGTGAGAGTTAGGTCCAACGAACCCAAGGCACACCCCGATACTTGTTGGTGTGTGGAGGTTGAAGGGGTGGGGTGGGTGGTAGGGTTGGTAACCCTAACACCAAATTTCCAAACTCCTGTCACTGTACTAGAAACCCTAACTGATGCATTAACAGAGTTTGTACAATGAATTTTCCTTCTTTTTGAGAAAGTGTAATCTTACCTATATGTGGTTGTGGGAGCGCAGGGCTCCATCAGTCTGTAGTGTATTGTGGGAGCATGCATGCATATTGTAATTGTCTCTGATTTTCATGTGGGAGTGCAGGGCCCTCCAGCCCTGTGCTCCCATCATGCTCCCATCACTCCATAATGGTATCCATTTATGGGAGCACAGGGCCCCTATCTACCCATAGTATAGAGACACAGCCCAGGCCTAGAGACATTCCAAATAACCCCTGTGCTGCAAATGGTGCAACATCTCAGTAATCATAGGAACTTTGGAAAAATTCCACCACTGTTGTAATCATGGCCTGGCAGCCTGCACACATGCTAAGCTGTGTTTAATGAAAAATCCATATCTTGACCCGCTTTTGAGATATAGGCATGCAAAGGTACCACGGCCACCATAATGTTATCCTATGGGAAATTTCTAACCTTCAGAATGTTAAAACTATGGAACCAGTGTAAATTTTTTCACCAAACCAGAAAAGGCACATCTGTGGAGCAAGGTCCCTTCTACCCTGCAAATTTTAGCCTAAAAGTCCTAGCCATTTATTTGCAGTGATGTAGCAAAGAAACAGCAATTTTAAAAAATACTTAAGCAAATTTGTGAAACTTTTGCAAAATTTATGAAACAATGTTTAGGAAACTGTAAATTTGCAAAAGTTTCTCAAACGTATTTTCTTAAATTTGTGACACTTCCAATGTAAAATTGAAAAACATATTTTCTGAGCATTATTTTTAAAACTAATATCAGGATCATGTTCTTTGGGCCCGATTAGGTAAACACAACTGTTTACCAGGGCAGTATTTTCTGAATTACAGCATTTTTCCAAGGCCACATTGAAAATAGATGGTGGATTTACACACTACAGAACGCATTTATAAACTCAAAGTGCTTTCATGAAAGTCAAAGTACTTTCGAGGTAGATATATTTTTTCCATAAGCTATAATGGGAAACTTTAAATGTTAATAACCTTTGAATGGATTAATACTTTTTCACCAGACCTTCAAAAGGCACAATAGTGACCCAGACCGATATACCCTTACAATTTCAGATCAGACCCCAAACTGTTTCAGACTTACAGATGAGCAAAGAATTTGCACAACAATGGTACATTTTTGGCACATTTAACTGGAATGAAACTTAATAGATATAGAGATATGTGGTATCAGATGACACATGCAAAATTTCAGGCAAATCGGATGAATGGTTGCAAAGTTATTAAAGTGCAAAACTTTGGGCTTAATATAGAAGTGTGTCCAGGGTACCTTAACTATAGGGCACTACCATGCCCTATAATAGATACTTAGAAATGTGACAGCAGAAAAGGATCACCAGGTCCACCTAGTCTGCTCACTTGCTTAGTTATCTGCTAGGACATGCCTTTCCCCCACCCTCAACAGTCCTTTGTGTCTGTCCCATGTTCTTTTGAATCCTCCCACTGTTGTTTCTCCAATCAACTCCTCAAGGAGCCTTTTCCAATTATTCTCCACCCTCTCTGTGAAATAGTACTTCCTAATGTTCCCTTTGAACTGTTCCCCCACACACACACCCTTCAAGACCCTCTGCAATGTCCCCTATGAATAGATTGAACAGTAGTGGCCCCAGTACTGACCCCTGAGAGACCCCACTGGTGACCCTCTGTCTCCTGCCCCCCAGCCAGTTTCTCACCCATCGAACCACCATCTGCCCCAGACCCAGGCATGTCAGCTTGTATAGGAGTCTCCTGTGCGGCATGGAGTCAAATGCCTTTGTGAAATCTAGATACGCAACATCCACCACCCCCCACCCGGATCCACTACCTTGGTGACCCAGTCAAAGAACTCAATCAAGTTCGTTTGACAGGATCTACCCCTCGTAAAGCCGTGTTGCCTTGAATTCATCAGGCTGCTTTCTTCCAGGTAACTGGTAATCCTTTTTTCAGTAGCTTCTCCATGAGCTTTCCCACCACAGATGTCAAGCTCACGGGCCTGTGGTTTTCCACCTCCTCCCTCCCCCTCCCTTGTACAGGGGGACCACATCTGCCTTTTTCCAATCATCAGGTACAACTCTGGACTCCAGGGACCTGTTGAAGAGTGCAGTCAATGATGCTTCCAGTATATCCTTTAGTTCCCTCAACACCCTGGAGTACACCCCATCTGGCCCCATCACATTGTCCACCTTCAGGCAGTGTAGTTCTCCCAGTCTCCTCCACCCAGAATGGACTCGTATCCATTTCCACTCCCACTGCCCTGGCTTCCCACACCACTACCCTGCCATTCATTCTCCCTACTGAACACAGAGCAAAACTAGTTGTTTAGAGGTTCTGCCTTCTCCCTGTCCCTCTATCAGCTCCCCATCACTTGCTCTTAGTCGGAGTATTCCTGCCTAGTTTTCTCTCCTCCTAATAGTAACTTTTATTTAAAATCAGTAAACAAGATGTTATATAAACCACTGAGCCAAAGGCTCATTTACACTGGTGTCCTTTCTATAGATATTATAAATCACAAATGTGATTTCAGCCAATTAGCATGCAGAGCTACTGTACCTCTTTCTGTGTACTGTATGCTCTTGTGCAGGAGCACTGGGGTGGAGCATTCCATCCACAGCAACCGCTGGGAGGAGAATGGCACAATAAAATAAAAATAAACTTATTTTGAATCACTGAACTAAACTCGAGTGATTTATAAGTTAATAGCACTAGTGAGAGATGTCTCTTATGGTATAAGAGACTCTCTCCTGAGGTTTGGGCAGGCAGAACTTGCTCAGACTTCACTTTGCATTTCTCTTGCCCCAGCCTTAGGCTCAGAGTCTTTTATACCATAAGAAATATTACTCAGAGGCCTATTAACTTATACCCAAGCCAATGAGCCAAAGACCCATTTACAATGGTGTCCTTTCTATAGTTACACAAGAATACTTTGTTATATGTAAGACTCACAGATTACACATGACAGCAACACTATATAAACAAGGTAACACGGTACTAGTATACTGCAAATAATTATTCACATGCTGCAGCCTATAGTTTAATTGTTCTTCTAAAATGGCAAGAAAAAATCTAGTAATTTCAATGACCGAGAGATGTCAGCTGACCTTACATTAAAATCTCTATAAATACACTGTCAGCTGACAAACTCCTTTTCACTTATAGGTGGGTGATAAATGCAGCCACAAGTGAAAGGAGTCACTTCACATCAAACAGGCAAACTTGATTCAAACAATTCCAACTTTGTCTAGTTTGATGTGAAAAGTCTGTGAGTTGGACCTAAGAGGTTTGTACTGTTTCAATAATAGTATTTAGTAGTGAGTTTATAAATATAAGTGCATGATAGTAAAGACTAATGGTTCATTCTTAGTTTTGTTTATATTTTTGTCAAATTTTGGAGTGATTTTGTTGTTGTTCATATAGGGTGAGTTTCACTTTTGGCTTTACTTTTGGTTTTGTTGGCATTTTCTAGTAATTATTTATAGCTTTTTTACTTGTTTCTAGTTATGTTTTTGAAATTATTTTGTTTTTGGTTTCACTGGGTTTGCAGATTGTTTCTATGAGTTTTGCCATTTTATAAAATAAAATTTTCTTTATATTACTTTTTACTTCTTCCTATTGCTTCTGTGTCGTTTCTGTGTCTTGAATCATAATTTGATTTTGAATAGTTTCTTTGTGTAGTTTGTGTTTTGTTATTTTTTTTGTGAATTAAAGTGGTTACTGGTTGTCATATTTACCATTCCTTGTGTGGTTCTTTGGTAATATATGTTTTGTGCTTTTGAGTTGATTCTTTATATGATCTGCCTGCTGTCCCTCAATCATTCTGACTACCCTTTTTTGCTACTGCTTTCAAACATGTCTATTTTTCCTGAAGTGAGGACTCCAGAACTGGGTGCAGTACCTAGGTGCGCTCTTACCAATGATCTATAAAGAGGTAATAATTAATGGGCCTCCCTTTGCCATAGAGAGAGCTGTGGCATAATTTGCAGTTATAAAAGAGTGTTTATAACAGCAAATACGACAGTTCTCTTACTTTCATGTACGCATCCTGCAGCATCTCTCTTCCAGGCTCGCCACTTCCTTCTGGCCCACAGCCCAGCCTCCACCAAACACAGCAGTAAGTACAATTAAATATATAAAAACAAGAACTTCTGCTCGTACAGAGATAGGGGATACCAAAATATGTAAAACAGAAAACTCTGAAACCACTGAAATGAAACTTGCCGACTGGACAAACTATACCGGAACGGCTACACTGAAACTGCTGCTATTTTATATAATTGCTGTGGCCAAAAGGGAGAGCCAACAATTATATAAAATAAAATATGGGGTAGTGTAGTTCAAACTGAAAGCTTACACACAGCCTGGGGTTAGATGCTTTGCACAAACCCCTCAAGCTTTGCTCTCGGGGTTTATGTAGCATCTAACCCCACAGGTGTGTGTAAATTCTCGTTAAACACAACACTCCATACTTTATTCTATATGTAATGCCTCTTTTCTTCTACTGCCAGTACCACTTACAATACTTCCCAGCATCCTATTTGTCTTACAATAGGTACTGTAGGTAGGTAAGGTAAAAATGTTATTTTTGACAAGGTATGTCTTTACAATACAAAACTTAAATGCTCTAACACAGTTGATACACATTTAATAACAATAAATATGCATATTTATATGACACCTTCCATATAAATTTCTTAAAAGTGTCATACCTTACTAAAAGCAAGCTATCCTTGCATCAGGCTTTGATAATGTATGTAGCTTTTGTTTTTCTACCAGCATAAAAAAAGGATGTCACATTTTCTAATGTTTGTACAGAATGTGAATCAAGTAAAAACTTCAGCACATCATCCACTGGCATATACAGTTGTCCAATAATTTCCCCTATGGTTTTTCTTCTTATGTCCTTGTATAAGGGGCATACAAGCAATACGTGCTTTATACCATCCTCACCTATACTGCAGCGACACCTGCCACTGGAGCTATCCCTGGCCCCTCCAAACAATTTCTCCATATGTGCACTTTTAAAATACTCAAAATGATATTTTGTGAATATTTGTTTCCTTTTTGGATGTTTTATCAGTTTTAAGTATTTTCCAAGCTGAAATACCCTTCTATTTTGGGCAAGCCATTTACTTATTTTATATTTTACACTCAATTCAAGATCTCTCTGTTGCACTATATATCTAATCCAATTTTTGATATAGAATTTAATGTCCTCAAAAGGTAACCTTAGGGAATCTGTTATGCCTCGAAGTATACCATATGGTGTTATTATATTTTCAATAATTCTGATTACTGGAAAGATTATTTTGCGACTTTGGTATTCTAAAGCTTCATCCAGACATAGTCTAGGTAATCTCTCTGTGTTCATTTTGTATACTTTAATCCAGTAGGTTGTTACTCTCTGTTCCACTAGGCTTTTTAGTAATAATTGTCCCAATTCTGCCCATAGAAATATTGTTGGGGAGCCCTGGGGAAGTCCCATAATTTTCTTATAAAATATATTCACACATTTCTCAGTGTCTTACATACCATCTATCCCCCAAATTTCACACCTGTATAGAATGTGGGCCTTAATCTTTGCATTTCTCAGTCTTAATACAACTTTCTATCACGTTTCTTCCATATTTACGTGCAAATCCAATGATAGGTGGAATGGAGTTTTTCGACTTCGTTTCAAGATCTTTCATATGGACTTTCCATGATAGGTTAGCCTTACAATAGGCCTTCTTACACTGGTTTGATTGTTTATGGGAGTCACTGATGATGATACCTAGGTTCCTTTCCTCAGATGTAGTGTTCAGTTTGACTCCTCCCTTCCAGGAGTCTGTCCTTGGTTCTTGTTCCCTAGGTGGATCACCTTGCACTTTTTGGCACTGACTCTCAACTGGCAAGCCAAAACTATCGGGTTGGTCTGATGAGACTCCCTGCCATGAACCCATGCAGTTTACTACCCCAGAGTCCATTGCTCTCCAGGTAGTCCACAAGGTCCTCTTGGACCAGTGGCTCCATCAGTTTGCCCACAACAGAGGTAAGACTGACAGGTCTGTAGTTCCCCACTTGCTCCTTGTCTCCCCACCCCTTATGGAGCAGAATTACATCTGCTACTCTCCAGTCTTTCTGAACTACTCCCATCTATAATAAGCTACTAGATAGCCTACCAGTTCCACAGCCACTTCCTTGAGTATGCTTGGAGGCATCACATCAGGCCCTGGGGCCATTTCTCTTTTTAGGGCTACTAGCCCTTTAAAAATTCTTTCACTGGTAAATACTGGATGTCTTATCTCCAGGACCCCTTTTATGGCCACCTTGATCACACTTTCTGACACAGGACTCCTGTCTTCCCTTGTGAAGACAGAGCAAAAGTAATTATAAAAGATGACTGCCTTTTGCATATCCTTCTCTATTCTCCCATCTCCCTCATATAGCTTAACATTTCTCCCTCCTTTCTTTTTTATTCCTAATATACCTGAAGAACATCTATTCCTCCCATTGACCCTCTCCACAATATGCATCTCAGTGTCTGCTTTTGCCTCCCAAACTGCCCTCTTTACTTCCTTAGTTCTCATTTAGTATTCTCTCCATTCTTCCTCCCCTGCATTTCCTTGTACCTAGTGAAGGCCTTTTTTGGCTTTTAGTGCTCACCTGGCCCTTTCTGAGAACCATACTGGTCTCAGGCACCTGATTATTTTCCTGTAAACATTCATATACGTCTTAGATACCTTAAGGATAGCGCTCCTTAATTGCCACCATCTCTCTTCCACATCTCTGATGCTGTCATCTCTGACTAACTTGTCCCGGACCAACTCCCTCATGCTGTTGAAGTCTACCCTTCTGAAATCAAAGATCTTAGCCCTCAACTGGAGCTTTCTGGTCCCAAGGTCCAGATCAAACCAAACAGAGTTATGGTTGCTGGAACCCAGTGTCTTCCCACCCACATGCTTCCTACCACCTCTGAGTTGGTAAGCACCACATCAAGAATGGCAGCCTGCTTGGTGGGTTCCTTAACTAGCTACACCCACAAACAGTCCTGGAATGTACCCAGCAAGGCCCGATGTCTGGTACTCCTGACAGCTGGGACATCCAATCAGTATCCAGCAAGTTTGGATCTCCCAGTACCACCACCTTCCCCTTTGCCACTCACCTTCCTAGTTTGTCCCCAAGCTCCTGATTCCTCTCTTTCCCTTGTCCTGGCAGTTTATAGATCACCGCCAACTGTAGTTTCTTGCCTGAGGCCACCATGAGCTGCACCCACAGCGACTCTGTCTCCTCATCACTTACCACGAAATATCCCTCTTCCACAACCTTGATGCTTTCCCTGACATATGGGCTACCCCCTTAACTTTTCCTCTATCCCTCTAAACATTGTGTAACCACATTTCAGGTCCTAGTCATTCTTTTCTGATGCCAAAGTTTCTGTAATGGCTGTGTGGTCCATTTCAGTGTCTCACAGGAAAGCAGTGTGGCCCACTCAGTACCTACAAGATAATGAAGAACCTCCGGGAGGGATCATGCTCCAATAGACCTCTACTGAAACTAGCAGACAGAATTGGAGAAACTCAGATCCACTCACTGGAGATGGTTTTACCAAAAAAGTTTTTATTTTATTGTCACATGAAAGGGTGTTTGAATCATTCCTCTCATCAATGTTTCGCAGATAACTCACTGCTTCTTCAGGATCTAATAGTTATTAAAAAATAACATTTTTTAATTTTTATATAGGTCATAAGTTACATTCATACTGGTTAAACCCTAGTGCAGAGATATAACATCCACTGTAAAAAGTTTATATATATATATAATTTTTTCTTTAAACATTGACATGTGAAAACAGACATATATTCACTATTTTTTTTTTGTAATTTCTATTTATCCCCACCTGCCATCCCACTGGAGCTGCACCATCGGGAGTCACCAATCAAGCCTGTCTCTGCCCATGCCTTACCTGCTAGTCCTGGTCCCTCCATCCTGCCTCGGATACCCCTGGGTGGGGTCAGTTTAGGGGCGAACCCCCGAATCTTGCATATGTCAGGGTCCAGAGGCTGCAGGCAGGCACTGGCACATTAAGACCCCAAGCTTGGTGCTC
The DNA here is from genome assembly GCA_016271365.2 of Neoceratodus forsteri. Lineage (NCBI taxonomy): Eukaryota > Metazoa > Chordata > Ceratodontiformes > Ceratodontidae > Neoceratodus > Neoceratodus forsteri. The sequence continues at coordinate 1,116,535,675 of CM028131.1, forward strand.
CAGCTTCCCGGCTCCAGTGGGGGTGTTCCGCCCTTCTGTGGGGACGTTGCAGGCCCATACATCAAGGTGCGAGCGCTGACATCAGCAACGTCCCTCCCCCTCCTTCCTCAAAGGAGTAGCCCCTGTGGCTGATTGGTCACTGACCTACGCCCTTGACCAATCAAGCCCCTGGGATCCCAGCTTGCCGTCACGCCTCCAGCCTCTGCCAGGGGTCGCCGCTTGCCGGGTTGAAGAACCTTCCCTCCCCTGGAGAAGGTGAGCTGTCGTTGGGTGCTCCATCCTGTCTCCCCCCGGCCAGCCTCCGGCAGCCCAAGTTCGCTCCTGAACCCAGGTCACTGGCGTGGTGCAAGGTGTGGCATCCAGTGCCTGAACCCTCAGTGCCACCGGGCCGGCTATATTCACTATTTTAAGTAATAAAACACAGATATCATTATGGGTTTTAGCAATATCACTGCTGTCCAAATCAAGATAAATCTATAGTTTCTACACATTATTCTCATTTTTGAAAGATAAAGTATAAATAAGATTATTCCAATCTTTTATATTGTGATCAAATAAAAGTATACTCTTGGTTTTGTTGGTAAACTGGCTTTTATGCTGTGAAAACATAGTATTCTTATTTATGTACACATATTATTTATTTATTTATTAGTACTAGAAATTACAATAACCTTTGGACCAGGGGTTCTTTTAGAAAGGTTCTACATGAAATAAGTACAACAAACACAAGTACAAACAAAAATTAGTACAATGCAAACACAGCCAATACAAGCATTGAACAAAAAGCCACAATTTCAGCCAACTGTTGATGGAATTTTATTAGCATTCTTTGCTTTGCCACACCATGAATCTAGTGGTCACATCTGTGCAATATCACAATTCTGAAGGTAGCAAGGCAGTCTGCACTGCATGCTCCATCTGTGCTCATTTCCACTGCTCTGTAAAGGTGACTTACCAACACAGAGGAGTGCAGTAACACCTGGTCTGTCTCAGCAGCACTAGACACAGTATGTGAGTACCAGATGGAATTCATCATACCTGATGCTGTCTAGACCGCTAGAAATGAAGCACACATTTCATGGCATGTCAGTGGACTGTGACTTTAGGGGAGCCTCAGCCCACTAGGAGTGGTCACTGGTTGATTCCATGGTGAGAGTTCTTCAGCCATTTGAAGGATCAACAGTGATCTAAGTGCATCCACTGCCATTCCGAGTCAGGTGATCCCAGCAGTGCATATAGTGAAAGCATCCATGGAGAGATATATAGAGGTACTCAGGGAGATTCCAGATGGGGTAGCTGTTCTCATTGAGTGCCTGCATGCTGAACTGGATGCAAGGTTTGTGAAAGTGCTGGATGTCACAAAACCACTCAGCAGGTCAGCCCTCTACTCCCAGAGTGCCAACCTCCAAGCGCAATCTTGTGAACAGTTAACAGAAACAGGGTAACCCTCCTGTCTGTTTTGTGGGTTCGAATCAACCTTTGGTCTCAAGTCTTGGAGGGATTCAAACTGTGAACCTCTTGCTAGCATACCCAATACACAGGCTCAGATAATTCTGTCTTCGGGGGGCCAGATATCTTTGCCTATGGGCACCTAACCAGATGTACAAAAATGAACCCTTAAAAACTCTAATAAAAGACCTCAGATTTAACTCTACCTTTTTCCAGTTTGGTATCACCATTCAAGCTTATGCATAGTGTCACTTTTAACCATATATACTTCATTTGTTAAAGAAAGAAATTCAAAGACAGACCAAGTAGGCTCTAAAATATTACTAAAACAGATAAATATATATGTAAAACATAAAATACAGAACCATATATCACAAGAACCATACAATCTTTTAAAAGAACAATGGTTTAACAGTGCAATTCCTACTACAGTACTTAGATTTGCTCTCTCTCTCTAAATGCCTGCTTAAAGTACTCAAAGATGTGTCTTTCTCAGAGTGTAGATAGAAGTGTGTCTCAAGGAAAACAGAATACTGTTTAAAAAACTGTCTTTGCCAACCCTTTTGCATTAGGTCACCTGGCTCCTCCTCTGTTTATGAAAAATCATACACCCAGGATATTTTATTATATTAGAAGGTAAGATAATTAAGGTTACATCAGTAGAAACTCCTTGCCCCATGTGACTTCCCCAATCAAGTCTGTAAATTTCCTTTCATCTGTAAGCAGTATCCTCTCTCACTCAGACTTCAAAGCATTTATGATTTCGCACCAGTATGCCATAACCTGGTTTCCTCCTCTAAACATCATAACATTTTATGATTTCCCTCTTAGCAACTACAGCTATAATTAACTTAGATAAATAGGAGATCCTTGATTAGGTATGTTCTAGCCTATAATTATCTTATGGCTTTCATCTTTTTGCTGAGACCTGGGGGGGTGAGTGAGGTCATTCCAAGAGCACCAGATTTCTCAGCAGAGACAATCAGTAACACATTTTTATATTTTAAAAACCATAGTGTACTCAGAGATGGCTGTCCACATGTCACAGTCCTCCTCACCTAGACTGAAATTGGGGGCTTTATCCCCGGCATGGGATGAGCTTCCCAAATCAGTTCACTCCTCATACACACGAGACAGACCATCTGAGTTCTGATTTCTGGCTCCAGCTCTATGTACGATTGTCAGATCATACCCTTGCAAAGCAAGACTCCATCTCAGCAATCTACCATTGTTTTTCCCCATCTGCGTCAGCCAAACCAGGGGGTTGTGGTCAGTCTGCACCACAAAATGCTGCCCATACAAGTATGGCTCCAACTTCTTTAGGGCCCACACTATGGCAAGACATTCTTTTTCCACAGTGGAGTATGCCTGCTCCCTGGGAAGTAACTTCCTACTCAGGTATGCTATTGAGTGATCCCTCCCTTGGCTAGATGTCTGACTCAGTACTGCCCCAATATCCATGTCTGAGGCATCAGTCTGAACTATATAGGGTTTTCTATAGTCAGGACTTGTCAAAACAGGAGCACTTCACAGTGCCTCCTTTAGTTTGGAAAAGGCTTCCTCACAGGCTGGGCCCCAGGTAATTTTCTTTGGCATTCTTTTCTTTGTCAGGTCAGATAGGGGAGCAGGCCAGGGCACTGTAATTAGGTACAAATTTTCCATAATACCCTGCTGTCCCGAGGAAATTCCTGACCTGCTTTTGCATTTCTGGTCTGGGCCATGCCTGGATTACCTCTATTTTTATTTGGTTAGAACGGAGCTGTCCCCGGCCTACCACATGTCCGAGGTATGCCACTTCTCCCATGGCCACCTGGCACTTCCAGGTTTTGACAGTGAGCCCAGCCCCTCTGTATCCTGCCCAGCACTTCCCTAAGGTGGGACAGATGTTCCTCCCAGCTGGCACTAAAGATGGCAGTGTCATCCAGGTACACCACGGCGTACTCCTCAGCACCATTTAACACCTGGTTCACCAACCTTTGGAAAGTGGCTGGGGCATTCTTTATTCCGAAAGGCATTACTTTAAACTCAATTAAGCCTATCAGAGTGATGAAGGCTGACCTCTCCCTAGCTCTGTCTGTCAACTCTACCTGCCAATATCCCTTGGTCAGATCAATAGTCGAAAGGTAGGTCGCCCACCCAGCTTGTCCAGGAGTTCGTCCATCCGGGGCATCGGGTGGGTGTCTGACTTCATGACTGCATTCAGTCCATGATAGTCCACACAGAAATGAGTAGAGCCATCTGGCTTAGGCACAAGGACTACGGGGGAGGCCCTGGGCCTGTGGGTTCTCTGGATTACCCCTAAATCCAGCATCTCCTCCACTTCCCTCCTTATGTCCTTTTGGACAGCCTCTGACACCCAATATGCTGTCTGCTGTATGGGTGTCTGTGTCCCTGTCTCCACATCATGAGTTGCCAAGGGGGTTAGTCCAGGCTTGGTGCTAAACAATGGGGCAAAGTCTGCTAAAACCTCCCTTACTTCCTGGATCTTGTCCGAGGTCAGTTGGGGAGACAATTTTACTGTCTCCACAGAGGACTCTCACTTACTTTCTTCCAGCAAGTCCAGAAGGGGGTCTTCTTCGTCCGTCCCTTCCCCATGACTATACACTGCAAACACCATGTCAGCCCTATTTGCATATGACTTCATCATGTTGACATGGTACATCCTTTCTGTCTGTCTTCTGTCAGGTAACTCTATAATGTAGTTCACATAATTTACCTTGCTAACCACTTTGTACGGTCCTGCCCACTCAGCCTGCAGCTTGTCTTTCCAGACCGGAATAAGGACCATGACTTCCTGACCCACCATGTACGAGCGAGCTCTGGCTCTGCGATCGTACCACACTTTTTGTTTCTGTTGGGCAGCTGCCAGGTTGCTCTGGGCTGTTCCCATAAGCTCCTTCAGCCATTCCCTAAACCTAAGGACATAATCCACAATGGGAGTTCCCTGGGTGGTGTGCTTGCCTTCCCAGTCCTCCCGGATCAAGACTAGGGACCCACATACGCAGCATCCATATAAGAGTTTGAAGGGGGAAAATCCAGTCGACTCTTGGGGCACCTCCCTGTATGCAAACAACAGGTGGGGAAGGTATTTCTCTCAGTACCTCCCATGCTGTTCAGCAAACACCTGGAGCATTGACTTTAGGGTATCATTGAATCTTTCCACAAGACCATTGACTTGTGGATGATTCGGTGTCATGCATCTCTGCACCACCCCGCACTTTTCCCATAAACATTTCATCAGGTCCGACATGAAGGAACCTCCTTGATCGGTGATTACCTCCTATGGAAACCCAACATGGGAGAAAATCCCAAGTAAGGCATCTGCCACTTTGTCCGTCTCCTAGTGAGGATAGGGCGACCAAGGCCTGGGTACTGGGTGGCATAATCCACCACAGTCTGGATGAATCTCTTCCCTGAGGGGCTGGGGGTATTTAAAGCCCCCACAGTATCCATTTCCACCCTCTGAATGGCTCCTCCACCACGGGCAATGGAATTAGGGCAGCTGGGTTTTCTTGCCCGCCTCTCATTTCTTGGCATCGATGACAAGACCTGTAATACTCCTTCACCTGCTGGGTGAAGTTAGGCTAGTAGAAATTCTGGGCCAACCACTGCATTGTATGTGCGATTCCCAGATGACCAGACAAGGGAATATCATATGCAGTCTTGAGCAACTGCTCATTATACCCCTGGGGAATGACAAGCTGCCTGCCTAGCATCCCTCCCTCTGTCTGCACAGCCTGAGTATACATAAGTCCATTTTCCCAATAAACCTTATGTCTGCCATCACCTCCCTCTGCACTGTCAGAGTCTGCCCAAGCCCTCAGCTTCTCTAAACTAGGGTCACTTCTCTGAGCAACTGCAAACCCCTCACATATTCCCAAGGTATGGGACAGGTCCCCTTCAGTTGCTAAACTGGGGTCCCTAGCACTAGCATCAGGGCACTCATGATCACTGTCAGTCCCAACCCTCTGACAAGGGATAACCCCTTCCTCTTCGAAGTAACCCTCTGTAGCTATGTGGTTACTTGCTACTGGGGAAATTTATACCCCCTTTTCATTAGTCTCCCCATCTGGAGACACAGGCTGGGGAACCAGCCTCTCAGTGGTTTCCACAATGGTTTCTGTGGGGTTCAGGGAACTGCAGTTTTCCCTTGCCACTTGGCTATGGGTAACTGCACATACCATCCCTGTTTGAGATTGTTGCCCAGGATCACATCCACTGCTAACATTTTAGCTACTGCCACCTGTTGCACAGTCTCTTCTCACCCAGTCTAGGAGAACACTAGCGAGGGGCAATGTTTCACTTCACCAGTAAAGTCCGCACAGTGATGTATTTATTGGGCATATCTGACCAGGCTCTACTTGATCCTTTACCAATGTCAGGGATGCCCCTGTGTCCCTTTAACCCTTGCATCTGTATACCATTCACCATGACTGGGTGCATGTGTTCCCTCATGTTCACAGGCATGCTTCCAGGGACACACAAACAACCCACTTCTTTTCTAGTGCCATTCTGTGTATTATTGCTCATTCTTTTGGGACGCTGTCTGGCAATATGCCCAGTTTCTTTACGTAACCAACATTCACTTCTCTTTTCAGAGAAATATTTTCTCTGAAACCTGGGGCTAACTGGTTTTGGTGGAGGCAGTGAGGGTTTTAGCTGCCCTGAAGGTGCACTTTTCCCTTTCTGTGCTGCCACACCTACCCCATTCGCTCTCAGAGCAGGTCTGCTCTTGGCATAGTGGTCCGAGAGTTCAGCAGCCTCTTGCACTGTTTTGGGATCTCAGTCCTCCAGCCAGGTTTTTAGCTCTGCTGTGCATGCCCAATAAAACTGTTCTAACAAAATAACATTTTCAATTTTATCAACAGAGTTTGCCTCAATCTTCCCACCAATGTTTTAAAACTGACGTTGTTTCATGGCTAGCTCCTCATAGCTCATGTCAGGCTTCTCCTGAGCTTACAGAATTTAGCTGTGTATGATTCAGCAGTTAATTCAAATTTCTTTAACAGTGCAGCTTTAAGTTTGATGTAATCATCACTGTCCTCATTGTCCATTTGACCCAATGCATCCTGAGCTTTCCCAGTAAGTAGTGGGGATAGCTGGAAGCTCCAGGAATCTCTAGGAATTTTAGCCTGAATACAAACTTTTTCAAAATAATTTAAAAAGGCATTCATATCCTCCCCCTCTTTAAATTTGGCTATCAATTTGGAGTTCAATTTGTAACCCGGTCCTGCAGTCCCAGTTAAACCCATGCCACTTACCTGCTCTGGTGCCACTGGTTGGAGTCGTAGCTTCTCTGGTTCATGTTGCCTCTGGTGCTCCTGCTGCTCATGGTCAGCCTCCCGCTGTTCCCGCTCTGCCTCTCGGCGTTCTCGCTCTGCCTCTCAGCGTTCTCGCTCTGCCTCTCGGTGTTCTTGTTCTGCTTCTCAGCGTTCTTGCTCCCTCTTCTCCTCTGCAGCTCACTGTTCATGCTTCTCTTCTCTCTGGAACTCCAGCTCCATTCTGTGCCACTCAATTTGCAGCCTGAGTATTCCTGGATCCAGGATACTAGTGACCTTCCCCTGCTGTTGTGGCCCTTCACTGACATTGGCCCTGCTGTCATCCTCACTGGATCTGGACACTGCACTGGCTGCTAGCCCTGCCACACTCAAGGTTTGGTCTTAGCGAGTCACGGTCTATGACTCACTGCTCTGGGTATCTGCTACCATCAGGGCATCCACGAGGTTCTGCTTGCTGGCTTTCACCTTGAATGGGACTCCTCTGTCTCCACACAACTGCTTTAAGTAGTCTACAGTGTGCCTGCTGTAGTTGGAAGCCATCTTCTTCCCTAACTATGCTACCTGACTTGCACTTTAGAAAAAAAATAAAATGGGTAGGAACTTGACTGTACGCCAATGATATAGTTCTGTCTCTTTTTAAACAATAAATCACTGCCTTTTTCTTTCTTTGCAAGTGAGCTGACGGTCTCAAGCTGACACACTGAACAATAAAAGCTTGTAATACCAAATTTTTTGCACTGCTGTTAACCAATCTGTCACAAAACCACTCAGCAGGTCAGCCTTCTACTCCCAGAGTGCCAACCTCCAAGTACAGTCTTGTGAACAGTTAACAGAAACAGGGTAACCTCCTGTCTGTTTTGTGGGTTTGAATCAACCTTTGGTCTCGAGTCTTGAGGGATTCAAACTGTGAACCCTTTAAGAAGGGCATCAATGCACAGGCTCAGATAATTCTGCCTTTGGTGGGGGTACAGATATCTTTGCCTACGGCGCCTAACCAGATGTACAAAAATGAACACTTAAAAATTCTAATAAAAAACCTGAGATTTAACTCTACCTTTTTCCAGTTTGGTATCACCATTCAAGCTTATGCATAATGTCACTTTTAAGCATATATACTTCACTTGTTAAAGAAAGAAATTCAAAGACAGACCAAGTAGGCTCTAAAAATAGAGTTTCACTAAAATAGATACAAATATGTAAAACATAAAATACAGAACCATATATCACAAGAACCATACAATCTTTTAAAAGAACAAGGTTTTAACAGTGCAATTCCTACTACAGTACTTAGATTTGTCTCTCTCTCTCTCTCTCTCTCTCTCTCTAAATACCTGCTTAAAGTGCTCAAAGATATGTCTTTCTCAGAGTGTAGATAGAAGTGTGTCTCAAGGAAAACTGAATACTTTTTAAAAACTGTCTTTGCCAACCCCTTTGCATGAGGTCACCTGGCTCCTCCTCTGTTTATGAAAAATCATACACCCAGACTATTTTATCATATTAGAAGGTAAGATAATTAAGGTTACATCAGCAGGAACTCCTTGACCCATGTGACTTCCCCAATCAAGTCTGTAAATTTCCTTTCATCTATAAGCAGTATCCTGTCTCACACAGACATCAAAGCATTTATGATGTCACACCAGTGTGCCATAACCTGGTTTCCTCCTCTAAACATCATACAATTTTATGATTTCCCTCTTAGCAACTACAGCTGTAATTAACTTAGATAAATAGGAGATCCTTGATTAGATATGTTCTAGCCTATAATTATCTCATGTCTTTCATCTTTTGCTGAGACCTGGGGTGGGTGAGGTCATTCCAAGAGCACCAGATTTCTCAGCAGAGACAATCTGTAACACATTTTATATTTTAAAACCATTGTGTGCTCAGAGATGGCTGTCTACGTATCACACTGGATAGTTGCAGAAACATTTTTGCAACCATGCTGGGTCTCCAGTTCAAATGTGAGACCCTTCACATAGCTATGGATAGCCACAGAATAATTCATTTTCAACAAGAGCTGTGTGATGAGCTGACTGGTGGCATGCAGGGACTGGTGCAGACACTGGCAATTGGCATGGAAGGTCATGATAGAGAGGGAATGCCATTTTGCATGTCTGATACCACTGGTGGAGATAGGGAATAAATACCTGTTACTGATAACAGCACTGATGGGAGTGAGTAGGCACTGCTCAGCACATCCTTACATAAAGAGCAACAGAAGAGGACACAGTCAAATCTTTATTTCTGTGGAAAATATCTTGAGCATTATTTTGCAGTCTCTTGAGCCATTTCAGTTTGATCCATTAGGCTTCTGGGAGCAGAAGATGCATTCATCCCCTCACTTGATGCAACTGGCTATGAGATACATCTGTTGCCCCCTATGAGTGTGCCATCTGAGAGGATGTTTAAGCACAGTTGTTCATATTGTTAGCCTCATCGTTTAGCACTAGACCCTGAACACGCCAAACAGCTTGTTTTCATCAAGCTTAACTTGCCATTACTTGGGTACAAATACGAATTACCCCATGAAATAGAAATATAGTCTCTCAAGTCTGCTTTTGCTGGCTGTTTTCTTCATAAAGTTAACCTGTGTATTTTCCCTATGCATCCTTCCTTCCTTCCTGCGGTATTTAATGCATTCCACATTGATTATAATATAATTAAATACATTGGCCCAGATATTCAAAGGGTTGCGCATGGTGCAACAGTATTTCACCAGGAACCCACTGATGTGCCCGGCACAATATTCAAAGGGAAAGCAAGACAATCCCTGGATGCGCTGAGCGCATCAGTAATGTCTGCAGACACAGTGGGCGGCAGCGACATAACCTGCACAGCCCGATATTCAGCCTGGGATGTGTAGAGTCATGCATGTGCAACCCCACCTACGCCTGCACAAAGTTAAGCCAAAAAAAGTAACAAGTGATGGCCACCCACTGGTGAGCTGCCACATTGCAGGCTTAACACAGCAGCCGCCACCTGAGTTCCTGCAGGTTGCACTGGCGGTGCCCCCATAGCCCCACATCGCGGCATCCCTGAGCAAAATCTCTATCCACATCTCTGAGGATCCAAGATGATGTGCCCGACTGCGGGTATCAGCATCCTCGTTCATCTCGGTGACCAGTGATTTTCAGGCCATCATGCGTTCTCTCATCTGGTCACAGGGTCTCAGTGACCACTCCCGCCACCTGATTGCAGCATCTGTAACAGAGCCTCATTACCTGGTGGTTCAGTGTTCTCCTTCCCCACTCACAATCGATTCCCCACCGCCTGCCTCGGTTAGCCGGGCGGGTGCACCCCACCGCTTTCAGCCAGCCACCCACCCACTGACAGCTCAGTAGGGTGCACGTCCTATTGGTTCACAGCATGAGCTATCGGTGTAGTTTATGTCAAGATTTCATTGTCCAGATATGAATGATTCATTCATGGTCTGACCGAGTAGTATAGTATAAGTTGCACGCCCATTGGCTCACACTGTGAACTCATCGGGCATGCAGCCCTACCGAGCTGTCAGTCGTGGGCGGCGGGCGGCAGGTGGCGGGGTGCTGTCCCGCCGCTGATGGGGGAGCAGAGTGGTGGGGCTCAGTGGCTGGGTGGGGAGGAGGGTACACTAGACCACCAGGGTGGTAGGGGTCTGTTATGTGTTACAGATGCCTGCGATCGGGTGGTGATCGGTCCACTGGACCACCAGGGATATTGGACGGGGGGACTATACTGATGCCCGCGATCGGGCACATAGAGGTCCGCTGGACCACCAGGAATATTGGACGGGGGGTGGACTATACTGATGCCCGCGATCGGGCACATAGAGGTCCACTGGACCACCAGGGATATTGGACAGGTTTTTTTATTTTACAGGAATGCCCCGACCAGGTCTGCAGGGGTGCCGGTCCTCGACGGCTGCTGCCTGGCAAGGCGTCAGGTGCAAGTCGTCAGGATCGTGCACCTGCATGTTATAGCATGCAAATGGGATATAATGAGATGCAAATGGCCCCTGTGCCCTTGCATAAAATTATGGCCCCATTTGCATGTCACCTTTGAATATCGCAGGTGCTGTGCATGGCGCAATGGCACTTGCACTAGTGCATCTCCATGCACCACTCTGGCCACTTGTGCTGGCGCAGTGCCATGCACCATGCACAGTGGGGGTGGCCAGGGTGCGATATTCAAAGCTGCTGCACCATAGCACAGCTCCGTTGAATATCGCCCAGGCCACACCCCTGCGCAACAAAGTTGAGCTGCGCCTAGGCTTGCGCCACAGCCTGGCGCAGTTTGAATATCCGGGCCCTTTACTTTTTCTTAACTGATATAGGTGCTCTTCTTAGTGTTTTGTACATGTTATTATCATGTGTGTTATAAATAACAAGAATGCTGAATAACAATACAACTACAATAGCCCCAAGGTAAATCAAAATCCAGTGGGTGCTTGCTTCTCATGTTATGACTTCATAACAGTAAGTATGTGAAACTGGGTGTTCTGCACAGTGCACCTGTCACTCGGCTTTTGCATAATGCCTACTAAAACAACATTCTCCAAATCTTCTTGCTTGCCACATAGCCCCGTTTCACCGATATGGCTTGTTTAGGGGACTGTTTTTCTGATTTTACTACTTTGCTATCCTTTTCTTGTTTGCAATTATTTATCTCACAAATAAAAAACAGCTGCTTATTTGTATTGCTCTTTTAAAATCATTTCATTTTCTTTTTTTCACACATCCACTTTGCTTCCCCTAGGTTAGGGTAGGGCTGTGCGGGGTACACTATGTGCCTGCACTTCCTGAGAGAAAAGCCATCCATGAGATGGTTAATCCTCTCTCCCTTGGCTGGCCCCCATGCAACCAAGGTCCATTCTGAAACTCAGTTAATTGGAGTAGTTAGGAGTACTGATGGTACTGTAGCACTATAGGGCTGGCTGTTTCTTTTCGTTTTAAAAACCAAAACACTGTTTTCTTTAATCTATATTTTCTTCTCCTGTTGTCCACCAGGGATATACCCTGTAATGAGATAAAGGCGCACCTCCAAATGGATGGTGTTGTACCTGCCCTCTAATCAGGCAGGGAAAGGATATACCCTATTCAGGTTCTATGAGCCACAATTGAGACAGCAGGGAGTTTTTTTTAGTCAGATCCATTACACCACATGGCACCTGCCCATCTCTGCTCCTCCTGAACATGGCCTGTTGTGGTGGCCACACACACAAAACATTTGGACTGTGCCATGTTGGTCTCCTAGTTGATTGTTCAGTTTTGTTCAGTTTATTGTGAAGGGATGAATATCCGTTGAGCAAGCTCATTTGTAAGGATGTCCCTTATACAACATACATCACAATCAACAAGATACACAGTAATAAGGAGAATAATTACAGTAACATAGCAATACATATAAGACCAAGGCCAAAAATACATCTATTCAGGTGGACAGGAGCATTAACTTTATAAAAACACAAGAAACACAACAAAGTGGAATTAGGTCACAAGGAGAATTGGATGCCAGGGTATAAGTGCTAGTGGCCAAATGGACTATCCCAGGAGAGGGACAATGATGTGCAGGATATTACAGGTGGTTCAGGGGGAGATAAGAAGCAATGTCAGGATTTGGAGGTGATATTATGAATGAGCTTTTTGAATGCGATCCATGGAACTAAATTCTGAAGCTTAAGTAGGGACTGGAGATTGGGGATCCTTGCAAGGAGGATTGGGATCCTTGCAAGGAGATTAATCAGGTGCCTTATAAAAAATGTTCTGTGAGGCCTTGCCTTCGCCCTCCATGAAAAGAAATGAAAGTATATAAAAAGAGCCATAAAGCAGGCAGCCTTTTTATTTCTGTGCTAACTAAATTATTACAAGTAAGAAAGGGATAGCAAAATGACAACAGTAAAACCACTCCCTAAACAAGCTTTTATCTGTCAAACTATGGGGTTAATATGTGTGAGTTTAATGGAAAACATTCAATAACTTGATTTTGGAAATGTTCTGTATTTTCAGCTTTGTGTAAATTGCAAACTACTAAGTGAGTGACTGATTCTTATTTGCTGAACAAAAGCAGGCCTGGCCTAGTACAACTATTTCTTTTCCACTTTAGGAAAAAAACTTTCCTATCAGTTCTTCTGAGAAACATTGAAAATTGAAATTATCACACAAAGAGTGAAAAATTACCTTCTCCTTTATCTTGTGATTTAGAAAAGGAAAAAATCTGTCAATATTTCTGCTTTTGACTAATTTTAACAAGTGGATGGAAGTAGCGCCTCTTTCACAATTAATAATTGCACTTCTGAAAGGGATAATAAAATGATGACAACAGTGGCATTTCCCTAAATAAGCCAAAGGTCAGGCTGTAACTGATTGCCTTCGCATAGGGCAGAAACAGGCCTAGTATAGTACTAGTGATTTTTTGGTTTTAGGGAAGAAATGCTCATAGCAGTTCTCTTCAGAAACACTGAAAATTATCACGTGTGACAAAAATTACCCTCTCTAGCTTGGGATTTAGAAAAGGAACAAAAACTGTCAAGATTTTTTATTTTGTTTAACTTTAAAAAGTAGATGGAAGTCGATTATTTTTCAGCAGCATCTCAGTCATCTGTCCCTCCTGCACGGCTACGAGTGCTGGGTCACATGACCTGCCTTTAGTGTATTTTGTATTTATTTATTAATTTTGCCAGAAAACAGCTCCATTGAGCAAAGCTCATTTGCAAGGAGGTCCTGGTTAGGACAGATTTCAATACAGAAATGAGGGACAGCATACAAAAACAGCTCATATAATACAGAAATAGAGATTAGTTTAAGATACAGGTCAGCAGTTCTACTGTAATACGAAGACTAGTCCAAAAATGCAGTAGATATAGATTTTATGACATACAAATAGAAAACAAAATTTCAGTATTTCAGTAATAGTAATACAATGTTTATAAACAGTTGTGATAGCTAACATATTTGTCAACATTGAAAGCTTGCAAAGTTGCCTCTGATTGGACAGGAAGTCTTAGGAGATCTTGAAGCCTCACACCCTGTTCCAGTGGCCAAATAATGAATAACAAAGTCCAAATAATGAATAATTTGGAACCTCGAATAAGATTACTTGGCAAATATTCAAAGTAAGGTACTGGCATACCCTTTGTGGTTACCGTATTGCTCCTTGCTGATTGCTAAGAACACAACTAAGTAACAAGTAAAACAATGAAGTTCTCTGATCCTGAATCATAAAATCTTGCAAAAACTGCATAAAGTTAATGTTTAAGAATTACAGTTTTATGTGTAAAGCCCATGTTTTAGGCTTTGGATGTACTGCAAACTGTTATGTATGGAACTTTTTATATAATAACAGGTCCCTTTAATGTTGCAGGTGGCAGAGTGTTTACAGTGTCAGCAAGAGACAAAAAGAACTGCAGCAGTTTTTGTTGAATGGAGTGACTATCCCAGAGGAGAAAATCCAGAATACTATGTTGCATATCAACTCACAGAAGATTACAGTCAAAAAGTAACTCGAAGCATTGTTTACTTGTCATAAAAGTTGTGACTAATTTGTGTTTGTATACTGTCAAACACTGTGGGACACATTTTATGTTTGTTTGAATGCATGTGCAAGAAACATGGTGCCACCATACTGAAGTTTCATAGGTGTGCCACCTCTTCAATACCCTGCTCCTTGTTGCAGAAAGCGGCCTCACCGCACTAATAAATGTCTGAGTCCAAGCTGTCTATGACAGCAGTTCAGATGCAGTGGCATACAGTTCCAAGCAAAACTCTGCTGCAATCAATGGTGGTAATGTGTAGGCAATTTGCATACTGCCGTCAGCAGTATGCAAAGTGCCTGCACGTCAGCACTGCACTGGAACAGCTGTCATAGATAGCTCCATTCCCCCCATAACAAACACCCAAGTAGCATGCTGGTACCCACCCCAGCGTGCTCATGCACTACCCCCCACACACACACTGTATGGCTGACGGGGGTGCCCAATCCCCTGTCGGCTCCACTGCGCCTCCCCTACAGACTTCCAACTGCCATGCTGGGAGCCTACAACAGTGTGGCAAACATCCGTAAGGCCGACGGGGGTGCCAAATCCCACGTCGGCTCCACTGCCCCCCCTCAAACAACCTTCCAGCTGCCACACTGGGAGCCCACAAAAGTCCCGCATGGTCTTTCAAAAAAAATCACCTGTAAGAAAAATCATCCTCGCTGACTGTCTTACTCCTCCCCAACCCACACCCACCCTCTGAGTGCCCCACCTCCTTCACACACCCACCTCACCCCATACTTTGTTTCTGGAGCCCAGCGACGATCTTCAGTGGACTGGGAACACGCCTGCACTCTTCAAAGCCGATCGCTAACTGAAGAAATGCCGTAAGCTGAATAATAGCATAAATAGGGTTTTCAACCTTGGTGCATATCTTGGGCATTTTGGGGAATTTTTCACCAAATTTCAACATGGGGTTCTTGGGACCCCACCTCATGAACTCAGTCACTGTCATTTTGTTATTCGTCTCCTGAAAGGTGATTTCACAGTCACTGCACAGAACCACCTTTCGGAACCTAATTACAAAATGACAGTGTCACAGTTCATGCGGTAGGTCCCCAAAAACCCTATGTTGAAAATTTGGTGAAAACATTCCCAAAAATGACTGTTTTATGAGCGTGTGTTGCACAATTCCTATGCACGCTTCTAACTTTGAGAATTTGTAATATTTTCACTCCAGATTTTCAACATTGCCTTTTTACCACACCTCCTTATGAACAGTGCAGCTGTCATTTTCCACATCTCGCTCAAATGTGTTTTCAGACATGTAGCGCACATTGGCGTGGTCGGTTTGCAAAATCAATGTTGGAGACAAATTAAATCACAGTGACACTATTCATAAGCAGAGGTGTTAAAATGGCTATGTTGAAAATTTGGTGACAAAAGTCCTTAAAATGACTGTGCTACGCCACTTACGTGGATGCAGTGCGCAATTTCCACGCACCCTCGTAAATTCATGAATTTGTAATATTTTCAGTCCAGATTTTCAGCATTGGCATTTTTCCACACCTCCTTATGAACAGTACAGCTGTCATTTTTCACACCTTGTCCAAAATGTGTTTTCACACTTCCAGCGCAGAATAGTGCGTCGCTGTGGAAATTAGTGTTCGGATAGATTAAGAAAATTACAGTGACACTGTCCATGAGCGAAGGTCCCAAAATGCCTGTGTTGAAAATCTGCTGTAAAAATCCTCAGACTAATTACATTATGGGTGTACATTGCGCAGTTTCTATGCACGTTCGTGACCACCAGTTTTTTTATATTTTCACTTCAGATTTTCAACAATGTCATTTTTCACACCTCCTCATGAACAGTACACCTGTCACTTTTCACATCCTGTTCTAAATGTGTTTTGAAACCTGTGGCACCAAATGGTGCAGTCACTGTAAAACCACCTTCGCCTAATGAACTGATAGTGTCACTGTTCATGCGGTGGGTCACAAAACCCATGTGGAAAACTTGGAGGAAAATAACAGGAAATGCCCAGGTCATTAGGGTTTTCTACCATAACACCCTACCCTGTAGGGACTGACAAGTGTCAGGGGTGTGACTTGGGATTGTCGACAGTAATGCTCATACCATTCCACCCCCACCCTGCAGCTAGTGACAGGCATTGAGGTGCACCTTGGACCCTTTGCCCCCAGAGTTCACCCCATTCTCCTATACTGTGCCCATTTCAGCATATTTCCTTATGGAATGAAGTGAATGTAAAGCCCAAACACCCCATCAGTACACCCTCGACACTTGTCAGTGTCTGAAGGTGAAGGGTGAGGTGAAATGTCATGACCCATGGGTTATAAACCAAAGGTACACCTCAATGCCTGTCTATCTCTGCAGGGTGAGGGTGGAGTTGGCATCAGTTCAATACTTCAATGCCATTCCTATACTGCATCTGTCTAACTCCTGCACTTCCACTGCTAATGCCAGCAAGCAAACATTCAGCATTGACAAATGCTTGTTAAAAGTTGACGCTTGTGCTGCAAAGATTTCCTATCAAAAGCACAAATAAGTGTAAAGATCATGGTCGGTTATTTTTGAAACAGCTTAGAGCCAACTCTGAGTGCCCAAAGCATGTTTGAAATCAGCCCCAGGAGAGCAGTGTAAACCAAATCGCTAAGCAATGTGTTGGTACATAAAGAATAACCTCATGTTGGCCACTGGAGTTTATCATACTTAATAGAAACAATAGTGTTCAAATGAGCAAAGCAGTAGTTATGAAATCCCAAAGGTGTTTACTCTTTTTATGTTAAGCTACAGTCTTTAAAAGGAGATATGCAAATTACACATTAGATTTGTAAATGAGAAAAGAACAGCACAGGGAATGATAGTGAAGATTAAAAGGTTGGAGGAGGAGACTGTGCAGAAGGGACCAAGAAAAAGTAGACATCTTAAATAGGTACTTCTTCTCAGTCTTCACAGCAGAGGGAGGTGGGGATGGACCACCAGGGAGAAGCAAGAATAGTGGGGTTGGGGAGGTGGGCACAAGTCCATTTTCAGAGGAAAGAGTCCTGAAAAGACTTGCAGCCCTAAAAGGGGATAAGGCTATGGGACAGGACAGGATACACCACATGGTACCTCAAGGAGGAGCTAGCTGCCATGCTGATAGCCTTATTCAACACTTCACTGGTCACATGTGTGGTTGAGAAGGACTGGGGAAGGACGGTTGTGGACCCTCTACATAACAGCAGTAGCAGGGAAGAGGCTAGTAATTATAGGCCTGTCAGTCTAACTTCAGTGGTGGGGAAATTAATGGAAACCCTACTTAAAGAAAGGCTGGCTGAGCATCTAGAATTCAGTGAGCTGCAGGACCATAGGAAGCAGGGATTCATGGGTGAAATGTCATGCCAAACAAATCAGATAGTTTTGTTTGGCTGACCAGGAAATAGATCAGGAGGGCAGTAGACATGGCCTATCTGGACTTCCACATGGCCTTGTAAACTGTGCCACACAGGAGACTGATTATGCAGTTGACCAACTTAGGGGTCCAGACTGGTAAACTGGGCTAGAAACTGGTTATAGGAGACAGAGTGTGGTTGTTAACTGCACTCATCCTAAGGACAGGAGAGTGACCAGGGATGTACTACGGTTCAGTACTGGGACCAGTCCTTTTAATGTAATCATAGGGGCACTACAGAAGAACTGGAGGGGGAAGGTATGCCTTTTTGCTGTTGACACCAACATCTGCAATAGGGTGGACACTCATGAGGGAATGCAGAAAATGTTTAGGGATGTATGGAAACTTGAGGAATAGTCAAAGATGTGGCAGTTGGGGTTCAATGCCAAAAAGTGCAAAATCATGCATCTAGGGCATAGGAATCTGGGTACTGAGTATAGGATGGGGGGCTGACAATCATTAGACAGGAAAGGGACCTTGAAGTTATCATATCAGAGGACCTCAAGGTGGCAGCACGCTGTTACAAGTCCGTGGGCAGGGCAGTGGGATGCTGGGGTACATAAGGATGGTAGCTCCAGCTGGAGGAGGAACATGGTACTGTGCTGTATTGCTCCCCTGGTACACCCCCACCATGAGTATTGTGTCCAAGTTTGAGGCTGCACCTCAGAAAAGGCATAGACAGGGTGGAGATGATCCAGAGGAGGGCAACTAAGATGGTGCAGGGTTTACAAGGGAAGCCTTTAAGGAGAGACTGAGGGATTTCATCATGTACACCCTGGAAGAGAGGAGAGAGACAGAGAAGTGACAAACATCAGGACGTACAAGCATCAGAGGGGTGAACAGGGTGCAGGTGCGGAGCCTCTTTCAAATGAGGACCAGCACCAGGGGCATGCATTAAAGCTGGATGGGGAAGTTCAGGAGAGATGAGGAAATATTTCTTCACTGGAAAGGTGGTAGTGGCCTGGAACAGATTGCTAGTTGAAGTGGTGGAGGTTACAATTGGTGGGGAGCTTCACGCATGCATAGGATAAATATAGGGTATATTAGAACAGAGGTTGGGGTGGGGTGCTGGAACCAGATACTGCAGGGTCTGTGGCTGTAGAATAGGCATGGAACATTGGGTAGTCTGGATGGGCTAAGTGGTCCTTTTCTGCCTACAGGTTCTATGTTTCTATGACACCAGGCATCATAGAAGGCCCTAAAAAGTAATTAGCATCTCGTTAGAGGCACATTCACATCCTTTGATCCTTGGATTGCTTTAAGGTTGTACACTCTAGTGGAGTCCCACATAACCCAATTAGATGTATCCATTATTTGATCTTGTATATGTTGCAAGTCCGCAAATATATTACACCAGTGCAACCCAGCTGATTTGCAACATAAAAATTCCAGTGGTGTCATTCTGGCTAGTTTCAAAGAAGCACACACTGGTGCTTTGTGAGGATATGTAACATGCTAAGGATCACACAGTAGTGTACTGTGCATATGCACTTTCAAGAGCAGTGGTGTGCACTCCTTTGCATCCCTCACTTCACACAGTAGGTGTTGGGCTTTGGAGCCATGTTCATCCCTTGTGCCAGTGATCCCTGCTGTCTCATCCCTGTTCCTAGCAATAATGCAAAACACAGAAATAAACCCATTTTGTGGCAGTCTAGTGTCCCTCCCCCTCCCAATCCTGATAGACCAGTGCAGTCACTTATGCTAGTTCTTGGTCATCTAGTGTCCTCCCCCTCCCAATCCTGGTTGTCCCCCCACCCACCGCATGTAGCCCCAAGATGGTAGATGGCACTTACCTCCATGTACCTCTACTGCTGGACATTCTCTAAGTCGGCAATTTGATTCACTGTATGCAGGTCACTGTTTTGATATTGTGCTCTCACAAGTACAATTTTACCACAGTGACTTGGATATAAAAAGTAATTGGGTTGTAAATTAGATGGTGGCCTGCAGTGGAGGTGAGCAGAGGGCAAATGCTGGTCACTGTCTTAGAGATTTTTGGGGTGGGTCAACCAAGTTTGGGAGTGGGACAGATACTAGATGACTTTGTACTGGTTTAGGTTACCACATTGGGCTGCCAGGATCAGCAGCCCTACCAAGAGTTCATTAATTTCCATTGCCAGTTCCTTTAGCACCCTTGGATGCATCCCATATGGCCCCAGGGCCTTATCTATTTTTAGGACTGCTAGACATTTCCAAACCCTTTCTCTGGTAAATACTAGTGGCCTCCTATCAGAGATCACTATTACACCTGCCTTAATGCCACTGTCTGGCAGAAGCCCTCTGTGTTCCCTTGTGAATAAAGACTAGGTTTGCTGGCTAAAAGCATGTAGCTTCACCTGAGCTCTTTTTTCTAGGTTTGCTTGAACAGATGGAGCAAGGAGCAACATTAGCAGAGCAAGGAGAAACATTAAGACTTCTTTTGGCAAAGCATATTTACTGTTGTGTTACTATTTTGTTTTGTGCTTACGGGTTGTGCTTATAGGGTTTGTTACTGTTTTTTGCTTACAGATTACTGTTTTACTGTTCTTAGATTCAAATTGTTTTTTGCAGGGTATATTTTCTGCTAAATTGTTACAGGGTGTGCCTACAGGTTTGTTACTGTTCTGTGCTTACAGATTACTGCCTTATTTTCTCTGATTCAAATTGTTTAATTGCAAGGTATATTTTCTGTTAAATTGTTACAAGTTGTGCATACAGATTTTGTTACTGTGTTGTGCTTACATGCTTTACAGTTTACTTCTATTTTTCTCTGATTGAAATAATTTCTTGAAGGGTATATTTTTGCTAAATGGTTACAGTGTGTGCTTACAGATTGATACTGTTTTGTGCTTACAGATTACTACTTTATTTTTCTCTGATTCAAAGTGTTTTTGCAAGGAATATTTTCTATTAAATTGTTACAGGTTGTGCTTACAGATTTTGATACTTGTGCTTCCAAATTACTGCTTTATGTTTCTCTGATTCAAAGTGTTTTTGCAAGGCTTATTTTCTGTTAAATTGTTACAGGTTGTGCTTACAGGTTTTGTTACTTTTGTGCTTACAGGTTTTACAGTTTGATCTATCTTTAGGCTAATCAAAGTTACTGTTGTGCTACTGTTTTGGGCTTAAAGGTGTTGCAGTCTCTTTCTCACATTGAAGGAGTTAATTGCTTTCCTTCCACAGCTGTTCCGGGAGATTAGGAGTGTAACTGCAGGATGGAGATGACAAAATCTTAGTAACTTCCAACAGAAGGAAGATTTAAAAGGTCAGGTTAGTTTGTGTTTTTGAGGTGGAAGACTAGGTTTGTTGGCAAAAAGCATCTAGCTTCACCTGAGCTATTTTCTTCTAGGTTTGCTTGAAAGGACAGAGCAAAGAGCAACATTATTAGAACAATGAGAAACATCAAGGTTTCTTTTGGCTAAGCAGATTTACTGTTGTGTTACTATTTTGTTTTGTGCTTACAGGTTGTGCTTACAGGTTTTGTTACTGTTTTTTACTTACAGATGATGGATTTATTGTTCTCCGGTTCAAATTGCTTTTGCAGGTATATCTTCTGCTAAATTTTTTTTTTTGAAATTCAATATACTTTATTTCTTTTATATTTTATATACATGGTGTTACAATGCACATAAATCTGAAGAGAAAACATATACTGTACATATATATATATATACACATAGTTATGGCCTGAATGTTATATCAGTCTATTAATCTTAACTATCACTAAAACTAGACTTATGTCTAACTATAAATCACCGAAATCCCCTGTCCCTCCCCCCTTCTAGTTAATGCTAGTAGCATCTTGTACTGGCAGTTCCATAATTATACATCTAAATTTGTCTTATGAATGCTTATCTAAGTCTTTGGTTTTCTTTATATTGAAGTTAGTGTACAAAGCTTGCTCCATTTACTGTCAAAGCTAGTTGGACAATGTCTGAGATTAGCTATCACTTTTTTCTATTCTTAGGTTATATAAGAATGTCTTCAGCCACTCCAAGTATGAAATACTTAAGGAGTCCTTCCAGTGCCTTAATACCACCTGCTTAACTGAGTGGGTAAATAAAGCCATAGCATGTCGTCTTTCCAAAACTGGGATTTGGGAATAGTCCCCAAGGATACATATTTCAGATTCAAAGTATGATTCCAGTCCAAGAAGGGGATCAAGTTTGTTCTTAATCATGTTCCATAAAGACCTAATTAAGGGGCATTCCCAGAACACATGGTACATCGTGCCCTCACTTAAGCCACACCTATTACATGTGGGATCAGGTAACTTGCTAATGGAAAACAACTTTGTTGGGGTAAGGTACATATTGTGTACTATATGGAATTGGATTAGGCGCAACTTATCATTAGCTGTGTAGGAGTATATTGCTTTCCAAATGCCCTCCCAACAAAACTGTTTATTTGGGAAATGATTTTCCCAATACAGTGACTTTTCTTGGATATTGGGATTAATTGTAGGGTACAAGTCTGCTGTTATTTTCGATACTGCATGAGGACTCCATGCCAAACTATGGAGCTTGCTAATAAGATCCATTTTGTCAGTATCCCAAATATTAGAACCCATCGTAGCAATTAGAAGGTGTCTATTTTGAAATGCTTTGAATATCTGATTGGATGGAAATCCTAATATCCTGAGGAGTTCAGGGAAGCCTTTATTTTTCCCTGGTCCAATAAGTCCAAGACCCTAACATCCTTTTCTAGAGACTCTCCAGTAACTTTTGGGTATTGTTTATCAAGTGGAAAATTTGGGTTTAAGTGAATAGGTTGAGAGATATCCTTAGTATTATTATATTTAAGAGCTCTACACAGTTGGGCTTGTACTTTCAGGGACATGTATAATAATTCATTTTTAGTATCTTAAAGCCCTTCTTAGGAGAAATGAATAATAAGCTATTAGGGAAATACCTGACCTTTAAATAATTAAACACTCTATTTTTAACCAAAGTGGTTCACAACTAGGTGCTATTCCCACAGAGACTGGGGGGGGGGTACCAACGGAAATATTTAGCTATATGGCTTGCCAAATAATAATGGAAAAAGTTGGACAGTTTTTGGCCCCCATTTTGCTTTGGAGCTCCAAGTTTAACAAATGACCATCTTGGTGGCTTTGATTTCCAAAGAAACTTAGTAATAATCTGCAGAACCTTTATTAAATAATGTTTGTGGGAGAAAAAAATTTAGCATGTTCAGGGGTTAAAAAAGTCTTGGGAGGACATTCATTTTAATTACATTAATTCTTCCTTGTAAAGAAAGATAAAGGGGGGCCCATCTATTGAGATCCTGTTGTATAGATCCTAATTTAGTATCTAGATTCAATTTTCGGATTTGTGATAGTTGAGGTGTAACTATAAGGCCCAGATAAGTCATTTGGGTTGTCCAACTAAGTTGAAAGCGGTCAAATTAGAACGGTACGTGTGTAAGTTTAGTGGCATAATTGTTGATTTACTTATATTCAGTTTGTAATTTGATAAGGTACCAAATTTCTATAATGGATAGTATCGCTGGAAGAGAAATTTGTGGATTAGTGATATGCAACATAATGTCATCAGAATATACGGAAAGACGAAGGTCCCAATAACCAATCTGTATACCCTGTATTTGGGGAGAGTGCTGAAGGTGGTGTAGAGCAGTTCCAGACAAGTTAAAAAGTAAAGGTGATAGTGGGCATCCTTGGCACGTCTCTGAAAATAAGGAAATTAATTCTGAGAAAACACCATTACAATAAACTTTTGCTGTGGGACATGTATATAGTAATTGTATCCATTTTACAAATTTTGCATAAAACCAAAGTTTTGAGAACTTCAAATAGGAAGATCCAACTACCCTATCAAAGCTTTCTCCGCATCCAGGGATATCAGTGCCATAGGATAAGGTGCCCCTGGATGCAGAGAAAATATGAAACAATTTCTTAAGATGGTCTGAGGAATATCTGCCGGCTACGAATCCTGCCTGTTCTAGACTAAGTAATGGGATCCAGATTCATGCTACCCTAGTAGCTAGAATATTTGCAAAAAGTTTAATGTCGTAGTTCATTAAGGAAATTCATTGGTAATTGGATACCATTTGTGGGGATTTATTCGGTTTGGGGAGTACTATTATAAGAGCTTCCAGCAATGAAGAGTCAGATAGTCCCTCGTTGCATAGATAGGTGAATATGCTCAGTAATAGGGCAATATTAATTTTTAAATACTTTATAAAACCGAGGTGGGAAGCCATCTGGTCTTGGTGCTTTATCATCCGTAATGAATCGATAGCTTTCCATAGTTCTTGCTGGGTTATAGGTCTCTCCAGGAGGACGCTTGTGATTGCTGGAGAGCAGGGAGTGGAATATCCTTAAGAAAACCCTGGATTTCTCTACAGAGGGGCAGGTATCTGTGGGGATTATAGGGATCTATAATATGCCTCAAATTCACCCACTGTTTCTTTGGGAGTAGTAAGGAGAGAATTATCTTTAATCGAGTTGAGGGACACTACAATCCTAGATTCTTCTTGTCTCCTCAATCGAAGGGCCAATAAATGACTAGCTTTATCACCCTGCTCTATATACTTAACATGGGTCTTAAAGAGCATATATTGAGCTTTTTCTGTAGAAGTTCAATACTGATTTTTAATTTAGTTAAGCATTCTTGCATCTCTTCGTTTTGTTAGTTAATTTGCTGGTCTTCTAGGGCTTGAATTTGAGCTAATTTCTCCTCTTTTTCTTCCGGAGAGTGGATAAGTAGATACATTCCTCTCTAACCACACATTTTAGGGCACACCAAAGCTTGTCAGTATCCCATATTGATCCCTGATTGTGTGCAAGAAAATGGGTAATTGTTTCCTTGATGGATTGCACTGTCTGCTCATCTTGAAGAATTCATGTATTTAATTTCCAAATACTATTTTTAACTATTTGATGTGATAGCATACCTTCCAGCCATATGGGTGCATGATCAGAAATAACCCTCGGGGACATGCCACTGCCTATTACACCTTCCAATACTGGATTGTTTACCATGAAGTAGTCAATATGAGATAATGTTTTATGGACAGGAGAATAAAAAGTAAATCCCTTTGTAATAGGGTTTAACATTCTCTGGGGATCACTAAGGTTGTAACTCTTCTTTTTTTTTCCATTCAAAGTTTATTAAAATTTTCAACATACAGAAGACAACACATCACAAATGATACAGAACAAATACAATTATAAACTAAATATAACATGTGTCTTCTCCCCCTCCCCCTTTCCCCTTCCCCGGCATAAAGCAAAGCCTAAATTGAGAAAATATAGGATGTATCTTCTCCCTTCCCCAACCTCCCCTCCCCACTATTCCAGATTTGCATGGATAAAACGTAGCCTTAAAAGTATAGCTTCCTAAGTATCATCTTAATTTAGGCAGATTGAAGAGAATAAAGAGTTTGCAAAGGGGCCCAGATTTGATTCAATCTGTTCATGTTGTTCTGAAGACTTGCAATCATTTTCTCAGATCTGAGATTAGCTAGGAGTTCCCTCAACCATTCAGTATATGATATCTCCTCACTATCTTTCTAGTGTCTAAGTATTCATTTTTTAACTGACATTGATATTAAAGCCATGTGGTACTTGTCAGTAATTACTGGGATTTCAGAAAAGTCTCCTGGGAGGCAAATTTTGGCTGAGAACAGGCCATTAAGACCCAAAAGGGGGTCCGCTCTTTGTTTAATATGTGACCATAAAGAGGTTATCTTGGGGCAAAGCCAGAAAATATGCAATAAGTTACCCTGTCCTGGGCACATCTTGTACAAATAGAAGAAGAGGCAATCCCAAATTTATCCAATTTTTGAGGTGTGTAATATAAATTGTGTAATATCTGAATTGCATTAGACAGAGACTGTCTTGTGTGATAAATTTGTGACACCCTTATCAGAGAGTGGACCAATTAATGTATATCTCAGGAAGGAGAGAGGCCCAATAAGTGGAAGGCCCAAATAGTCTGGATAAATCCATTTGTATAGGGCGTTAAATATCTTAGAAACAGCAGGGGGAGACCAGCCTGCTGGACCAATTCTGATTGGAAAGCTGGACTCCGGGATGGAGGGGGAGCTACCCCTATGGCTTTCACTAGCAAATGATGTAGTTGGAAAATTTTTAAAAATATTAGAAGTCAGGATACCCATCTTAGCTAAGATCTCCAGAGATGAGAGCCATGTCTTTCTTGTTACATTCCAAAATATGAGAGACTACGCTCCTTCGCCTGTGGAAGCCATAAAGAAGAAAGGACCCTCCCATCAATTTTGATATTAGGATTGCCTAGTAAAGGTTGTTCCAAATCTATGCAATGATTGTATTTTATAAAACTGCAAAATTGGGAATGTACTCTGACAGAAAGTGCTAATGGTGTCGAATGAAGTTGTACTGGAAGGCATTTTAGTTTCGTATGTAAAAGTGCTAAAGGGGAAAGACTTTAATGTTGAATTTGAGCTAATTCCATTTTGAGCCAGAGAGGTCTATAAGAAGAGGGATATTCTGGGTCCTCTTGTATAAGCCACTTAAGGTATTTACTAGCATGGCTAGCCCAGTAGTAAAGACTGACATGTGGAAGACGAAGGCCTCCTCTGATTTTGGGAGCAGCTAATTTATGAAAAGCAAAATGAGGTCACTTTCCAGCCCAGATAAAGTTAATAATAATGCTATGCACTTTCTTGAACCATGACAAAGGCAGCCAAAGTTCAAGAGACTGAGTGGGTAAAAAGAGACGGGGAAAATATTCATCTTAATAAGGTTAATTTTGCCCCATAAAGAAAATGGGAGGAGGGACCACCTTTTAAATCTTGGTGATAGTGAGTAATAAAGAATCTAAATTTTTCTTTTGAAAAAGAGCTGCATTTCTTGAGAGAACAATACCTAGATATCGCAAAGATTAATTTTCCCAGGATAATCCCGAAACCGTAATTTCGTGGTTTTAGTGTGCTCTGATTGAGGGTCTTATCAACATTCAATTTATAATTGAAAAGGAACTATATTCCTTAATAATTTCCAGCACTGAAGGAATGAATAAGGCAGGATGGGATAATTGGAGTAGTAAATCATTAGCATATGCAGAGACTGTAACTTCATGATCTTGTATAATGATATCTTGAATCCTGGGCAAGCGATCAATCTACAGATAAGGGGCTCTAAGTATAAATTAAAAAGCAAAGGAGATAAAGAACAACCTTGCCTTGTACCAGAATATAAAGAAAATTGATCTGAAAGGAGTCCATTACTTAATACCTGGGCTGTAGGAGACTTATAAATTGCATGAATCCATTTTTGAAACTCTAAAGGAAAATCAAAGGCGTGTACAGTACGGAAAAGAAAATTCGAGTCAACTCTATCAAATGCCTTCTCCGCATCCAGGGATACCAGAATGGCAGGAAATTTTGCATCCCTGGACACTGAGAAGACATGGGCCAGAGTATGTACTGTCGATGGTCACTTGATGACCTACCCCTCATAAAACCAACCTGCTCTGACCCTATAAGGTCCAGAAGAATTGTATTAATGCGTCAGCTAGCAATTTACTCAGAATTTTAATATCTTGGTTTAATAAAGAGATAGGCCTATAACTTGTCACGAATTTTGGGAGCTTTACTAGGTTTAGGCAATAGCATAATCAAAGCTTCAAATAATGTTTTGTTGCTGCTATTGCCAGAAATAATTTGTTGGTATAAAGAGAGAAACAATGGGACTAATTGTTTGCAAGACGTTATAAAATTAGGTGAGAAGCCATCCGGTCCTGGAGTTTTGTCCATAGGAGATCTTTAATGACTTTTAAAATTTCTGCTTCAGTTATGGAACACATAATGAAGTTTGTTGTACTGAAAGGGAAGGCAGCTGAGATTCAGCTAGATACTGATCCAAGTCTTCCAAGGAAGGAGAATTTGCCATGGGATTATATAATTGCTGATAGTATTTGTAAAACTCAGCTGTGATATCCGCCTGATTATTTTTCAGAATGCCATCGGCCAACCAGATAGTAGCAATAAACCTTGAAGATTCTTGTTGTTTAACTCTTAAAGCTAAAAGATTACCCACTTTCTTGCCCTGATCAGTATACATGGCGTTAGATTTTAGAATAATAAATTCTGCCTTCTCCCTCAGAAGATCCGAGTAGGAATCCCTTAACTTTATGAGTTCCAATTGGACTTGTTCAGATGTTTTTGGGGACAGATTCATTTCGATAGCTCTAATCTGTGAAAGAAGGTGCATCATCTGTTGTTCTCATTTTTTTTCCATTTGGAAGCAGCACCGATTAGCAAACCCCATAGGTGTCCTTTAGAGTACCATTCTATATCAGGTTTACCCATAGAATTAGAGTTGACGGACACAAACTGAGTAATATGATTTATAATATGTTTCACTATATCTGGGTCTTTTAAGAGCTGATTATTGACTTTCTAACACCCTCCAATTTTTGGAAGGAAGGAGAAAGAAAGCTAACAAATAACAAGGGAATGGTCAGACGGGGGCCCTGGATGAATGTACGAGTCTAAGACCCCAGGAAGTAATCCTTGTGAAATCATGATATAATCGATTCTAGAGGCAGTCTTATGGACTGGGGAAGTGAAAGTATAACATCTATCTGAGGGGTGAAGAACTCGCCAAACATCACATAAACCCACCGTCTATCATGTCCTTAATGCCCTTTGGGCTGGGAGAGACCTTTAAACTTGTCACCTGTACGGTCAATATTTGGATCGAATGTTAAATTTAGGTCCCCATCTAGAATCATTGGAATAGACAGGAAGGGGATTAAAATATTAACCAAATTCATAAAGAACCCAGGACAATCACTGTTCGGCCCATATATACTGCCTAGCAAGATCTCAGTAGTGTGTAATTTCCCGTGGACAAATAGGAATCTGCATTGGGTGTCCCTAATAACATTAATTGGAGAGAACAGGATAGTTTACTTCAGTAAAATCATTACCCCACAACTTTGAGTGCTTCCTTCAGTGGCAAACACTTGACCTATTTGCTGCCTCCTCAATTTGAGCTCTTCAGAAATCAATAAATGAGATTCCTGTATGAAGGTGATGTCTGTTTTTAATAACTGCAAATGCTTCAGGATTTGATGTTGCTTTAATTTCTGCCTAGCTCCTTTAATGTTCCAAGTAGCAAACACTAAGTCCCTAGCCATGAACCTGGACTAGATGTATGAAAAAGCCCTTGGATACTTTACCAATAAAGTCTGCCTTTGCCAATGTAAAGACTAAAATAACCATGCAAACCCGCCCCCATACCCTGCTCCTCTCCCTCCCCTCTCCCAAGTCCCCACAACAAACAACTAGAATGAAAAAGACCCTTAGTAATAATATTCTCCCAACCCTCCCTCCTTCCCTTATTGCTACTAGCTACTGTCAGCAGTGCACCTTGCTCCGTTCACCCACCCGCCAGTCATCCTAGCTCAACTTGTTCTGTGAATAAAAGGTAACCCTGTTAAATTAAGAAAACATAGAAGAGATAAAACAGACCAATATGTGCTGTTATCACTGCCTACCCATAAGTGTCCCACCTTTCAAGCCAAAATCAGTAGGGCATAAACTGTTAACTAATCAAGTTTGAAAAGTTGCATAACAATAAATCGAGGTCTAAACATCTAAGGAAACTTGGGAAAATAATCAATTTCCTTAGTAAAGTAGAAACAGGATAGGTCAAACATTTATTATATAAAATCTACATAACTATACTGATAAAATTAAATTAACCATCCCTGGACAATAATTTTATTTTTAATAAGATGTTAACAACTTTGGTACTATTGTGAGAGTGGTTCAATCACAAACATACATCAAATTCTGTGAGACAACACAATATTAAATCAATATAGTTTTTCATAAGCTGCTCAAATCATGTCCATAAGAACAGGCAAAAAAGAAGGTCCATAAAGAAAAATTGAATTCTGCAGTTTTAGCCCTCTATTACAGAAGCTATAATCTTATAATCTGAATTGCATGACTCTATTTATAACTTAAAAACACCGCAGACCTTAACAACTAAAAGTAAACTCCTCTTTCTCACTAAAGTCTCTTCTTAAGATACATGAGCAAAGACTTATTCCAAATCCTATTCCTCACTAAAATAAAATCAGGCTAATTAGAACAGATATTATTAGGATTCTATATACTTCTACTAATAAAATTAACTTGGATTTTTCCTGTGTAGAAAACCTAATTAGATGATGCTGATTATAACAAAATGTGATTCACACTTAAACAAACACCCAGTTCTATAACTTTATTCTCTATAACTCTATTCAACATTACTTCAATGTGACTGCCCATAAAATGCTCAAATAGTGTGACCAAAAAAGAAAATCCATAAATGAAAACCAAGTTCGGTAGTTCTATCCCTCGATTTCCAGAGCTATACTCTTTTAATTCAATATACACAAAACAATTCGAGCCGTAGGGAAATTGCAGATCTTCATAATGAAAACGAAGCTCCATGCTCCCTCTAGTGTTGACAGCTGCGAATATCGGTAACTTGCACCATTGAGTAACAAACCAAAGTGAACCAGCCTGGCTTCACCCCGTTATGAGGTTACCAGCCTTCCAATGAGCTGAGACAGTAAGTTGGCATTTAACCATTAGGGTGAGATACAAATAAAAGTCCCAGATGCCTGATTATAGCCATCAAAGCAATGTCTCTTCAAACTTGAAATGAAACTGCACCGACTTAATAAAAAGGAAAAAAATGGAGCCCAATTGCAGGAACCCCCCACAGAGAACCTCTCAAACGGAGGATCCATTTAAACTAGCTACTTTATGTATGTATATCCTTCTGCTTTTCCTACTCAAATGAGGAGATATTAGTCTCTGATCATCCTTTTATTTTGGTTCTTACCCCACTCGGTAGAAAGCAAATTGCACGGGTTATCAAGTCAGGGATCCTTAAATAAGTTTGGCAGAGCGCTTTTGAGACCTTTAGCTGCTATTTCAGGGTCATCATTAGATGTCCAGGTGCTGGCAATCAGAACACCAAGTTTAGTGGGATAATTCATTCCAAACTTAATTCCGGCGGCAATAAGCTTTGAGACCAAGGGGTGGAAAATGGCTCTTTTTTGCCTTATGGAGGCCGGTAAATCTTGTGCCACCCTGATTTTGATGCCCTCCCATCTCACTTCATGCAGTTCTTTAACTTTAGAGATGAAGTGCTGACACTCTAAATAATTCAGAAAATGAAAGATTAGTGGGCGAGGAGGTGCCTCAGCCAGTGGCATTGGGTGAAGGGAATCAATGCGCCCGTTCGATGACATATCGTGGCCCAAAGGGTGAGGGGCCAGCCAGTTTTTTCACTACCTTTTGGACAAACAGAATAGTATCAAGACCTTCTTCCTTTTCAGGAAGACCAATGAGGACCGCATTGTTCCTGTGGCTGCGGCCCTCCAGGTCTTCAATTTTGGACTCCAAGCGTGTCATTTTCTGATGGAGCGGCAATTATCTCTGGGTCTAGCTTATCAATCCGTTTTTCTACAGAACAGAGACAGGCTTCATTGTCTGAAGTCCGCTGGTGCAAATCTTCCATTGCTTGAGCTAGATTCTTGATTTCTGATGTGACAGAGCACAATTCTTCTTTAAATGGTTTAAATTCCTGAAGGAATCATTGCAAGGTAAGAGGCTGTTGATCAGACGAGATAGATTCGAGCTAGCCCTCTGCACTACCAGAGGTCCTGGATTTTTGGGGCCTTCTGGAGTAGTTGGGGCATATGTTTTGGTGGAGCTTTCCGCATTACCACCTCCATAGAGCCAAATTTCAACAGAATATTGATTTGGACCCCTTCTCTAATTCTTTAGGAGGTATTTGATATTTGTTCAACATTACAGGCATTACTGATAAAATTGAAGGTTAATAGAGTCGGGTGACTGGAGCAGTGAAGGAGAGCTGCTATCTGGTGTGCTGCATCACGTGACCCCCAAGGTTGTAACTCTTAATAAATTCTATTAGGGATTTTTGTGCCGGCAAATGACTACTTCTTCTATTGGTTGACCTATCTAATATAGGTGAAAGACTATATTACAATCTCCCGCAACTATTGTGGGAAATTTAGGGAAAAGGTTCAGCACTTGTGTTAGGTTTACAAAGAATTCAAGGGAATCAATGTTAGGGCCATATATAGATCCCAAAAGGACTTCAGTATGGTTTAGAAGCCCCCGAAGAAATATATATCTTCCTTGTTTATCAATGTGGGATTGCTTTAATTTGAATGGAATTCACCTGGTAAATAAGATGGCAACCCCCCTTTGCACCTTTGCATTACCTGTGGCATACAACTGTCCTATTTGCCTTCCTTTAAAAGAATTACCTTCTGTCTCTAACAAGTGTGTTTCTTGTAAAAAGGCTACACGACACTGTAAAGTTTCCAAGTGTCTCAAGATTTGGTAACGTTTGATTCATGATTGGACCCCTTTAACATTCCAGGATGTAACCCTCAGTGCCATTGAGAATCAAAATTACACCCTAGTTCAGAGATTACTCATCCTTGGGGAGACAAATAGCTCTGACTTTTGGAGCAAGAAATAGTAATATTAGATAAACTACTTATGGTTAACTCATACCCAGTACACTTCTTCATTCTGATCAATTTGAAAAATATATCTATACTAAATCACTACCCTAAACAAAACTAAACTACCCCAACAAAATTATCTTAGACAACCCTAACAAAATTATCCTAATCCCCCGGTCCAGACGACTGCCCTCCTTCCAAATATTTGGTTGCAAACTTCTTAACCCGCCAGACAGATACCCCCTTTGTTTCCCCGCCCCCGCTTCTGGCTTCAATAAAAACCCAGTTATCAGGGTTTACTTCTTCCCTCAACCTTCATTCTAAATGGAACCCTGGCGTATGCCAAGCCCGAATTACCCCAACTATAGTTAACATCACTTATGGTAAATAGCGCTGAACATTATATGAATATCACACAAGAGCAAAATAAGAGGAAGTAAAGCACTATCTGGATCTAAAAATCTCAGCTACCAGGTCTCTCCGTCCATTTAAGTTCTTGTGTCCATGTATATGCCTCCAGGACATAATATCTCCCTCTGAAGCCAATCAGAAGCTTATTTGGGCAGCCATCACCTTACAACGTATAAACTCAGTTGGGACATATTCTTAAAAAAAACGGTAGTTGTGTCTTGCTTTTCTCTCCCATCGATTCTTAATGACCTACAGCAGGTCTTACATTTATTCAAGAGCTTGGATAGCCACTTCAGTTTCCTTTTTGGCATCACAAAACCCAACTCAAGCTGGGATCTCGAGAAAGACTTAGCTGTAGCTAATGGTTATATTTAATAATAGAGTGTCTCATCCTTATTCAGTGAAATAGGTCCTGATAGAGCTTCTTAAGGTCCTTAGTAGCCTTGTCCACTTCTTCAAAAGCAATCCATTGCCCATCCTTATGCACTTGCAATATCCCCGGTTATCACATTCCAAATTTGATTCCAGCGACAATGAGTTTAGCTACAATGGGATGCATTGCAGTGCGCTTCTGCCTTACTGCTAATGGTAGATCTTGGGCTGTTCATATTCTGGAGCTTTCCCATTGGATCTCTTATTTTTCTTTTAATTTATCAAGTATTGTTTGCTTATCCAAGTAGTTTAAAAGTTTAAATATCAGTGGGCGAGGGGGAGAACCGGCTGGAGGATTGGGCCTCAGCACCCGATGTGCCCTTTCAATAACATACATCGGTCCGTTTGGTGAAGGACCCACTAGCTTAGTGCAAAGTTTTTGCATGAAAAAAATAGGGTTAGTACCTTCCTCCCCTTCTGGGAGTCCAAGTATTACCAGGTTGTTGCATCTGGATCTTCACTCCAAATCCACTAGTTTGTCCTCAGTTTTTTTTAGCCGCTGACGTAAATCTCTGGCTCCACCTGGACCCTCCAGTCATCTAAAGAAGATATGCGTACTTCATTATCAGAGGTATGAATAGTTAACTGATCCATTGATTTTTGTAACTTCTGTAGGTCTCTGACTACTGCTTGAAGAGATTCCTTGATTGGTGAGAGCCCCTCGAAAAGATCTCAACAGTTAAAAGTTGCAGAGCAGCTGTGTCATCAGTGCCACCCACTTTGGTATGCTTCACCAGTAGATCTTTTTCTGGAGATGTGGAGGCATATGTTTAGGCCTCTGTAGCTTCATCATAATTTTCTGGTGAGCCGCTCAGTTTGCTTTCAAAAGCAGTGAATGCTTCTTTTAATAGCTGACTTGGGGAGATTCCTCTAGTACTTGTGCCATTTATCGAGAAAGAAGAGGGTGGTTTTTACTCGGAGGAGCGGAGGAATGATGAAGAGCGTGTCTGTCAGGCGGCCATTACAACCGGAAGTCCATTTTCTGCTAAATTGTTACAGGGTGTGCCTACAGGTTTGTTACTGTTTTGTGCTTACAGATTACTGCTTTATTTTCTCTGATTCAAATAGTTTCTTTGCAGGGTGTATTTCTTGTTAACCTGCTACAGGTTATGATTACAGGTTTTTGTGCCTCTGTTGTGCTTACAGGCTCTACAGTTTACTGCTTTATTGTTCTCTGATTGAAATTATTTTTTGTAGGGTATATTTTCTGCTAAATTGTTACAGGGTGTGCTTACAGGTTTTGTTACTGTTTTTTTTTGCTTATAGATTGCTCCTTTATTTTCTCTGATTCAGATAGTTTCTTTGCAGGGTATATTTTCTGTTAAATTGTTACAGGTTGTGCACAGAGGTTTTTGTTACTGTGTTGTGCTTACAGGTGTTACAGTTTACTGCTTTATTTTTCTCTTATTGAAATTGTTTTTTGTAGGATCTATTTTCTGCTAAATTGTTACAGGGTGTGCTTGCAGGTTGATACTGTTTTGTGCTTACAGATTACTGCTTTATTTTTCTCTGATTCAAAGTGTTTTTTGCAAGATGTATTTTCTATTTAATTGTTTTTCAAGTTGTCTTGCTGAAAGGAAGGAAAAGACACACAAGGGTGATGGGTCAGAGCTATAGCTGATTGTTTCTGGAGGGCACTGGCTTGGTCCCACCCCTGCCCCTCACCCCACCCTCCCAAGTGCATCATTTCCTTTATACCAGGGGTTCTGACATCACTTCCCCAAAAGGGCAAAGGAGAGACACCTGTCATAATCTTCATAGCCCAGCAAGCTATGTAGGGGGTAAACACACGCACACACTCTCACTCTCACACACTAACAAAAAAAACAGGAAGGGAGAGAGATATGTGAGGAGTGGTGCAGTGCACTGGCTGTGGGGCAGCAGTCTTCCAGGAGATGCTATGAAGCCTGCAATGCTGCCCTATTTACAGGCACCTCTCTGGTCTGAGGGAGCAGGTTGCATGTCTTCAGGCCAACCTGGTGAGGATTCAGGAAATCTCCTCCCCCAGCCAAGGACCACCAGAGACACTGTTGCTGCCTCAGAGGTTGCCAAGAAAGAGAAGAGGTTGGACCAAGGTGGGCTCAGGGAGGGTGAGGGTGGTCGATCAGAGGCACATCCCTCCAGTTGTACCTCTCCACAGTTCATAAGCCGTTCTAGCAGAGTGTGGTTCCTCTATGGAGACACCCACAGTGGAGAACAAGAAGGGTGCTAGGAACCTCTACAAAGGAGACCTAAAGGAGGGTGGCACAGATCCCACAGGGGAAGGAAACAACTCCTGATGGGGACTCAATCATTAGGAGGGTAGAACTGAGGGAGGAAGGGGAGAGGGAGGTAAGGTGCCTGCCTGGTGCCATGGCTGGGAGGGATAGGAAGCAAATCCTCAGAATTGTAGGAGCAGCTGCATGGGAGAGGGAGCTGGACATCACTGTCCACCTCGGGACAAATGACCTGGCTAGGAATGGGATCAGAGTAGTGCAGGAGAGATTTGTGGAGTTGGGGAGGGGCCTTAGACAAGTAGCATGCATGGTAACCTTTTTGGAGGTGCTGCTTGTGTATGGCATGGGTGAGGCTAGGGTACTCTGCACCATGGAATTTAATGAATGGTTGAAAAACTGGTGCAGAGCTCAGGGTTTTGGCTTCATTAGTGACTGGGGCTCCACCTGGAAGAATGCAGTCCTATACTGGCATGATGGTCTGCATCTGTCTGGGGGGGGGACCAGGATCCTAGGTGATAGGTTTAAATGCTTCACTGTCAAGCATTTAAACTAGCCAAGGAAGGAGGCACTGAAAAGGAGCAGGGAAATCCTAGCTCTTCCCACAAAACAGGGTAGTCAGCAAGGTAAACACCAAGGTAGAGAAGTCGATAGGTAGCAGGACTAGGATAAATGGAGAAAAAGGCAATAAGGACAGGGATGGGGCTAAAAGGGGTAAGGCCATCAAAAAATGGAGGACAATGAGTACCAGTGCTCATAGTCTGGGTAACAAGCTCCCTGAGCTAGTGGCCTTGATGGAAGAGGGATGCCTGGATATCGTGGTAGTCACAGAAACATGGTACACAGATTAACATAACTGTGATGTCAGAATACCAGGATACACAATCTACATGAAGGACAGGGAGGGTAAAAGAGGATGAGAAGTAGCTCTCTACATAAGGGAAGGGATCAAAGCAATGGAACTAGAGGGTAAACAAGGAGGAGAGGAGGCACTGTGGGTCACCCTGGAGACAGGGAATGGCACCACAATCTGCACAGGAGTTGTATACAGACCCCCATGTCAGGGGGAGGAAATGGACAAGAAAAAGATGAAGGGCATCCTTAGAATGGCAGAAAAGGGGAGATATTGTTGATGGGGATCTGAATATGCCAGATGTTAACTGGAGCACCTTTGCTGCAGCCACATCCAAGAGCAGGGTTATTCTCAGTGCACTACAGGGGGCATGCCTCAGACAGCTAATGCTGGAACCCACTCAGGAGGGAGCAATCTTAGATCTGGTACTCTCAAATGGGGATGAAGAGAGGATCTCAGATTTAGATGTGGATAACCATTTGGGAACAAGTGACCACCAAACAATATGGTTCACGATAAACACAGCTGTAGAGTCAAGTCATACAAAAGCAAGGGTACTGGACTTTAGGAGGGCTGACTTAGGCAACATGGGAGAGTGCCACAGAAAAGCACTAGCAAATGGGCAAGAAGAAGGGTTGGGGGAACAATGGGGAAAAATCAAAACTGCCATCACAGAGGCAACAAGCATTTGTGTGAAGTAAATAAACAAATCAAAATGAAGGAAAGTAGAACTATGGTTCTCAAAAGAGGTGGCGGGGAAGGTTAGGGAGAAAAAGACAGCATTCAGAAAGTATGAGGAAACGCAGAAGGAGCAGGACAGAGAACTGTACCAGTTAAAGTAGAAGGAAGTGGGGAAGGCATAATAGCAAAGTCCCAAACCGAGGACTCAGTTAAGAAGGAGGATAAAACCTTTTATAGGTACATTAGGGAGCAAAAAAAGACCAACGGAGGGATAGTGAGGCTTAATAAAGGGAAGGGGGTTGGGAAGAGGGTGACAGTGAAAAAGCAGGGATACTGAACAAATACTTCTGCTCAGTATTCACAAAAGAAGAAGAGGGTGAAGTACCTAAACCAATCAATAGAAGCACTCTGGATAGGGGGTTCGATACCAGCCCATTCACAGAAGAAATGGTCCTGAAAAAACTGAAAGTGGACAAGACAATGGGGCCTGACAGGATTCACCTCAGAATTCTAAAAGAACCAAGGGGAGAACTAGTGACACCACTGACTACCCTTTTTAACAAATCATGGGAGGATGGTGTGGTACCTGTGGACTGGAGGAGGGCAGATGTGATTCCCCTTTACAAAAGTGGGAGCTCAGTGGTAGGGAAAATGATGGAATCACTTTTGAAAGAAAGAATTTTTGAGTACCTAGAGGCCAGTGGGGCACAGGACCCAAGGCAGCATGGATTAACAGTGGGAAGGTCATGTCAGATGAATCTCCTAGATTTTTTTGACTGGGTGACCAAAGTAGTAGACCAGGGATGGGCTATGGACATGGCCTACCTAGACTTTAGGAAGGCATTTGACACAGTCCCACACAAAAGATTAATAAACAAGTTAGCCAGTCTGGGAGTGGGTCCCAGGGTGGTAACTTGGGTACAAAATTGGCTGGACAACAGGATACAGAGGGTAATAGTAAATGGAGTCCACTCTGAAGAAAGGGGGTAACTAGTGGAGTACCACAGGGTTCAGTACTGGGACCACTCCTCTTTAATGTCTTTGTCAGTAACATTGCAGAGGGACTGGAAGGAAAAGTATGCCTCTTTGCAGATGACATAAAGATCTGCAACAGGGTTGATACACAAGGGGGTGTGGAAAGGAAGAGAAGGGACTTGGCTAGGTTAGAGGAATGGTCAAAAGTATGGCAGCTTAGATTCAATGCAAAGAAGTGCAAAGTAATGCACCTGGAAACCAAAAACCCAGAGGAAGAGTACACAATGGGGGGGTGGGAGGTACTAACAACAAAAATGGAATGGGACCTGGGGGTAGTCATATCAGATGACCTAAAGGTAGGCAAGCAATGTGAGAAGGCAGTAAGGTAAGGCTGGGGGGATACTGGGATGCAGAGGGAGAGGCATAACTAGTAGAAAACAGGAAGTTGTTATCCCTCGGTACAGACAGTTGGTGAGACCCCATCTGGAGTACTTTGTGAAGTTCTGGAGACCCCATCTCTTCAAAGACATAGACAGGATGGAGGCAGTCCAGAGGAGGGCAACTAAAATGGTGCAGGGTCTGCACCAGAAGCCATACGAAGACAGACTTAAGAAGCTTAATATGTATACCCTTGAGGAAAGGAGGGAGGAGAGGAGGGACATAAAAGAAACTTTTAAGTACCTCAAGAGAATCAACAAAGTCCAAGAGGGTAGCGTATTTCAGAAAAAGAGATGTGCTAGAACAAGGGGGCCCAATTTGAAGATAGAGGGGGGATGGCTCAGGGGCAAAGTGAGGAAGTATTTTTTCATGGAGAGGGTGGTAGACACATGGAATGGCCTTCCTGAGTAGGTTATGTGGTCAAAAACAGTGGGGGAATTCAAGAATGCATGGGACAGACACAAGGCAGTTCTGGTAGGGGGTAGGAGGAAGTCGGCTGTTGGTTAACTAGGATCTGCAGCTTATCCAATAGGTAGGGAAATGGGCAGACTGGATGGGCCAAGCGATCCTTATCTGCCATCAAAGTCTATGTTTCTGTGTTTCAGAAGTAGTCTTTAGGAACAGCTGCTTTCTGCCTAGCCTCCTCAGTTAGACTACCTCCCTCTGTTAGCCTAACAATTCCTCCTCCTCCCTACTTTTTTCTTGTTTCACTAATATATCTGAAGAACCGTTCCCCCCCCCCTTGACCTCCTCCGCAATACACAGCTTTGCTTTGCTTCTCTGACCACCTTCTTGGTTTCCCTTGTTCTCATTTTCTATGCTCCCTATTCTTCCTTCCCTTTTTTCCCCTTATATCCGGTGAAAACCTTCTTTTTGTCTCTCACTGCTTCCCTGATTTTTTTGCAGAATCATAGTGATGTCTTGTACCTTTTTTCTTTTCGTTATCATTCTCATGCAAGATGTTATTGCCTCAAGAATAGCCTCTTTGATTCCTCCCATCTCTCTGACAAATTCTTGATGCTGTCCACTCAGACTAACTTGTCCCAGACTAGCCCCCTCATCCAGTTGAGGTCTGCCCTTCTGAAATCTAGGAATTCATCCTTTGATGAGGGCTTGCTTGTCCACGAGTCAAGGTCAAATCATATAGTTATAGTTGCTGAACCCTAGTGGCTCTCCTACCCTCACTCCTCCTGCTACTTTCAAGCTGATGAGCATCATGTTGAGAATGGAAGCCTGCCTAGTAGGTTCCTTAACTAACTGCACCATTAGACAGTCTTGCAATGTATCCAGTAGGGACTGATTTCTGAAGCTCCTGGTCGCTGGAATGACCCAATCAATATTTGGCTGGTTTAGATCTACCACCACCACCTCCCCCTTTGCCACCTCCCTTTCTAGTTCTATGTCTAGCTACTTATCTCTTTCTTTCCCCTGTCAAGGAGGTCTATAGATACCCCAATCCATAATCTCTTGCCTGGGGATGCTGTGAGCGGAACCCACAGTGATTCTGTTTCCCCATCACCTGAAGTGATATTTTCATCCTCCACTGCCTCTATAACTTCCCTGACATGTAGGGCTAGGCTTACTCTTTACCTTTTTCTCTATCCCATCTAAACATGGTATAGCCTGGGGCTGTCTGGTCCAAGTCATTATTCTCTGTGGCCCAAGTTTCTGTGATGGCTACTAGATGCATTTTAGTGTCTCCCACCATTGCCTGGAGCTCAATAATGTTATTTCCCAGACACCTGGTGTTACAGTAAGACAGATCCCTTTCCATCTTTCTCATGATCCCCCCCTTGCTTCTTCCTACTTATACTCCCTTATTCTTCCCTAGTCTCCTTTTTTAATTTTTCATGCTAAATGTAGGCTTTGTCAGCTGTCCCTAATTGACCTCTTTCTGTAATCTGATTTTAACTTCAACCTTACTGTTACCCACCTTGCTGCTACTAGTCCCCCCATTCAGGGGAGTTCTAGCTAGGTTCTCCACCTGCTCTTCTTTCCTTGTTGTTCCTCTAGCCTCCGCCTCCTCTGCAATCAGTTTAACTGTCCAAAATAGACATCAACCTTGTGTTCCAAAACACTGGCCCCCTTCTTTCATTAGGTGAAGGCCATCACCCTTAAAGATCCTCCTGTCCCAGAAGCCCCCCACAATCCGCCACAAAGTGGTACCCCACCTCCTGACACCATCCTTTCAACTACTCATTAAATTCCTCAGTCTCTTCCTTCCTTACCCGATCATTCCCATTCTCCCTATTCTACATAGGGAGGACCTCGAGAAAAGGGTAAAAAAGCTGAGTGCACCTTCAGTCTGTCTCCCAGCCTCTCAAAGTTTCACTTCACTGTCTCCACAGCCAGGTTTGTCAAATCATTGTACCAATTCAGAGCCAAAAGCCTGCAGCACACACAGCTGAGTTGGAGTGATATAGAACTTCACTTTTTATTGAAAAAATATTAGTTTCACATTTCAGGCTTGTCGTATCAGCTTAGTAGAAGCATAGATCAAGCACTGAGGCAGAAACACAAGTTCAAGTGGCTGTTTTTTGATGCAGACTTCGAACAACACAGCACTGTACAGAATCGAGAATATGAGCTTGGTTTTCATAAAATGAAGTGAAGCTTGATGCTGCTATAAATTTCAAAGGTGCAGAGGCAGTAGATAAATCACTCTGTGCTTTGTGATGTAAATATAATTTTGTCAGATCATTGTACCCAAGTATACCAGTACCCTCAGCTCCCCTTCCCTCCTCTTTGCCATCCTCCCTTTCCTGTCTGTATCCCTGATGGCTGATGCACCAGGAAGGCATTTGTCCATTTCACTACCCTTTCTCCATTGCCTACCACCTTCTCTACTCCCCTAATAATTGAGTCCCCAGTCACTAAGCCTGTCCTTGCTGACTTCGTCCTGCTCATTCCCCCAGGTGCCGACAAGTTGTTCTGCCTACCCCCCACATTACGCATAATCTCCCCCCGAAGTCAAGTACCTGAGCCTTCAAGGGGCGCAAAGCGATTTTCAGTCTGAATAGTGTGAGAATGCTCAAATCTCTTGTGGCTGCCTCTGCCACCCTTCGCCATCTTCTTCTCCTCCACCACTCTTCAGCCCCTTGGGCCAGTGGGCCTTGGTGGGAGTGGGTTGTGGATCCCAACTGAATCAGTGTCACAGCTGAGATATCCCATCTCTTGCTGCTACTAGCTGTGCATAAAGCCCTGCAAAGGTCCTGCAGATGGGGAAGTGCCCCCACATCTAGAGCATAGCCATGGCTTCTCACCCCATGGGTCCTTTTGTATGCTTCACAATAGCAGAATTCCAGATGGGTTCAGCTGCCCCAGAGGTGGAGTTAATGCTAATGAGTGTAGGAATTAGCCAATCAGGAGAGAGCATGGGGTCATGATGCCTGTAGACAGACTAGAGGGCATCTGAATTGTTTCTCTGCTGACTGAGCAACACTGCCCTGGAGCACTCTCTTCTCACTTTGCTTAAAGAAACGTAATTTGTATTGAAGTGTTTATTTCTTTTACTTTTGTGCTCCCTTTAGTGTCTTCTGAGGTAATTCTTACATTTTTCCTACTTTTTTTGCAGTTCCCTTTGGTTTCTTGGAATTGCAAATTCCATTTTATATGGCAGTTTCTTTAGCGGTTCATGCTCTTTTTCTGAGGTAAATTTTATAGTGCTTGTGGTACAAATCTCACGTGTTTAATTCAAAACTATTTTAACATTTAGTGGTTTCCGTTTTTCATAAGGAACCACATTTTTTCATTCAAAAACTCTGCTTTCTTGTCTCTGGGAACCATTTAATCGTGGTTCTATACCGCAAGGGAACTGACCATTTTTCTATCACTTCCCATTAGGGAAACACAATCTTAAGAGGTTTTCTTGCAACTTGGCATGTCAGAAAGACTTAAGAAAAGGGCTGTACCAACAGTTTTTAAAAGTTGTTTAACGTGCTTCAAGATAGCAAGATAGTGGCCAAGACAGACGGCCACAATCTTTGTTTGAGTTGTTCAGGTCCAGGCCATAATTGTGAGCTTTGTTCTAAATTTTGTTCAAAAACAGGTAAAAAGAGAGCAAAAATACTGGAAATAATGGCCTCTCAGTCTGCCTCCCCCTCTAACAAAAATGCCGAAGAGAGGTCTTCTTCTCAACATAAAACTAAAGATAGATCCTCTAAGTACCCCCTTGAGAATAAGTCTGTTAATAATAATGACCAAGCCAAGAAAAGACAAAATGAGCAGTTTCCTGATTCAATATCACTGCCCCCCCCACCGAAAGGCAAAGGGTGACACCAGTGA
The DNA here is from genome assembly GCA_016271365.2 of Neoceratodus forsteri. Lineage (NCBI taxonomy): Eukaryota > Metazoa > Chordata > Ceratodontiformes > Ceratodontidae > Neoceratodus > Neoceratodus forsteri. The sequence goes on from CM028131.1 coordinate 1,116,578,090, forward strand.
CACAAAAAGAGACACCCTCTGCTGAAGAAATGGCTAAGACTTTGCAGACCATGGGCGGCCTTTTTAATGCCCCATCTGACCCTAATGTTACTCATTTTTCTGACCCTGTGCTCATCCAGGGCTTTTATTATGGTGAGGGTGATGAAAATGAACCAGAGACTGAAGCTATATAACCAGATGTATCCCCTCACCAAGAGTTTGGTACCCCCTCTAATGGCCAGGAGGATTTTTTCTCTCATTTTACTTTTGTGTAGCATATGGTGGACAGCCTGGACCTTAACACCCAGTAGACCACTGACAGGAAGAGGATGAAGGCTTTTTGGAAATGATGGGTCCCCTGCCTACTAAAAAAGCTGCTCTTGCCAATTCATAAATCCCTTCACAGGGTATCCTTTAAGCTACTCAAGAATCCCACCTCTGTACCTGGAGTAGATAAAAAATTGAGAAAAAGAACTGGTTAGAGAAATCTAATGCTGAATTCCTCTATATGCACTCAGACCATGAGGGAGTGGTAAAGGCTGCAGCTTGTGATAAAGCCAAAGTGCCTCTTTCCTCTCAACCTCCTGAGAAAGAGTCTAGAATATTAGACTCAATGGGCAAGAAATGTTATACTACAGCATCCTTGCTGCTTCGCCTCTCTGCCTACATGGCCTTTGCAGCTTAATATCAAAAGGCTCTCTGGAACTTTATGCTAGCCATAAGTCAACAGGCCCCAGACAGAATGGCCCAAGTCCTGGCAGAAACTGTAAAGACAGCCTTAGAGGCTACCAAATACCAGTTCCATATGGCTGTAGACACAAATGATACTACATCCAGGGCTATGGCCCAGGTCATTCCCTTAAGGTGTTATGCTTGAGTGAGGACCACCAATCTCTCTTAGGACACTCAGACCAAACCTATGGATTTCCCCTGTGAGAACCATTCTCACTTTTGGGCTAAAACTGAAGCTTACGTGAAAAAGGTGGAGGAATATAAAACCACCTATCAAAGCAATGCTGTTAAAGAAAAAGCATCTACTTCCCAGAGGTCTCAAAATAAGGGGAACAGAGACAGGGGCTATTCCCTAGGGCTTCTACCATATGCCTATGCCCTTGTATTGCTCTCAGATGAGAGGCTTTTTCAGAGGAAGAGGAAGGAGCGGTCAGAGAAGGACCAACTTCTCTCCTTCTCCTATCACCCAATCCAAGGAAACCTCTTGACTGCAATGTCCAGGTCACCTCCCATCCCCCAGTAGGAGGCAGGCTGGCACCTCATACCCACAGACAAAAGGGTGCTAGAGGTAGTGGGTCAGGGGCTTACCCTACAGTTTAAAAGATTTCCCTCCCTGCAGGGCCCCAAACCCCTAACCCCAAAAGAGAAATTGTTGGAATTGGAGGTAAAGGCACTTCTGGCTGCAAAGGCAGTGGAAAGAGTCCCTTCCCCCCAGTGGGTAAAATGCCTCTATTCCAGGTATTTTCTCACACAAAAGAAAAATGGGGAATGGAGACCCATTTTGGACCTAAGGTACCTGAACAGGCACTGACTGAAACCCAAATTCAAAATGGTCACCCTGACTGGTGATCCATTCCTTACAGCAGGAGGACTGGCTAGCCTTCCTGGACCTCAAGGATGCCTACTTTCACATCTCTATAAGGCCATCCCACAGAAAGTTTCTCAGATTCAGGCTTCCATCTAGTCATTACCAGTCTGAAGCCCTACCGTTCAGTCTTTACTTCAGCTCCCAAGGTTTTTACAAAGTCCCTGGCAGTTGTAGCAGCTCACTTAAGGAGGCAGCAAGTGTCTGTCTTTCCATATCTAGATGACTAGATGATAGTGAACAGGTCATCAGACAAGGTCAGAGAAGCTCTCAGACTGACAATAAGTACTCTGGAGTCCCTGGGCTTCATCATCAACACAGAAAAGTCCCACTTTGAACCAGTTTGAGTACTGGATTTTATTGGAGCAGAACTAAATACTGTTCAAAGGAAGGCTATGCTTCCTACGAACAGGATTCAAAACCTCCCCAACCTGGTAAGTTCCTTCATCCTGGGCCAGCCAAGGCCTGTCAGACATTTCATCAGACTCCTGGGCCATATGGATTCCATGACAACCGTTGTCTCAGGTGCCAGATTCCAGATGATGGACATCCAGTATCACTTGAGAGCTCACTGGTCCTAGAAAAGAGACTCTGTCTCAAAGCTAATCCCAGTCACAAAAACCTTACTTCAGGCCCTGAACTGGTGGAAGGAAATGGAAAAAAATCTCAGGAAAGGGGTATCTTTCCAGCAAAGTCAACCTTCCAGGGTTATTACCACTGATGCCTTCCTCCTCAGATGGGGAGCTCACCTGAAGGAATAGTCCATAAGTGGGACTTGGACTCACAGAGAGTCCACTTACCACATCAATCTTTTCAAACTCAGAGCAGTGTACCTAGCTATCAAGGCCTTCCCCCCACAGCTGAGGGGCCGCTGTGTCCAAATCAAAACAGACAATACCACTGCCATGTTCTACATCAACAAACAGGGTGGCACATGGTCCACCAAACTGCATAGAGGCCATGAAGATCTGGTCCCTGGCCTACTCCCTGGACATGCAACAGTCTGCCATTCACCTCCCAGGCAAGGACAATGTAGTGGCAGATGCCCTGGTCACATCAGTCAGGGCCACCATGAGTGGGCCCTAAACAGACAAGTGCTGGCCACAGTATTAAGGAAGTGGGGCACCAGAGAGGTAAAACTCTTTGCCTCCAACCTCTGCCATCAGCTTCCACTTTACTGCTGCAGACCCCCAGCTCTGGGTACACTGCCAGTAGATGCCCTAACCTTGGATTGGGCAGGAAAGTTCCATTATGCCATCCCTTCTTTTCCTCTGATACACAGGACTCTCTTGAAGCTCAGGGATCAGTCAGCCATCATGATTCTGGTGGCCCCGGATTTGGCAAGGCAACCCTAGTACTCCCTACTCCTTGCCATCTTAGTCAGGAAGCCCATTCACCTGCCACAGAGCCACAGTTACCTAAGTCTACCTCAGACAGAGGTAGCATACCCCAGCATAGAGTCTCTTTATCTCAAGGCTTGGTTCTTGAGGAGTTAGAGTACCCTGATTCTCAATATTCTGAGCAAGTCCTCGAAATCCTTTGAATGGCTAACAAAACCAGCACTAAGAAAACCTTTGCTTCCAAGTGGAAAAGGTTCTCCTTGTGGTGTAGTGGTAAGCAGGTAGACCCTCTCAGGGCCACTCCATCCACTCTGCTGGACTATCTGATACACCTACCACCATCATCAGGCCTTCAGGCCTCATTCCTCAAGGTGCATTTAGCTACCATATCAGCCTACCACTCCACTAGAAAAGAGAAATCTGTAATTTCATGTTCCATTTTCAAAAGGTTTTTCAGAGCCGCGTTGCCGCTTTAACCCCCACCAAGGTAGTCTGTCCCTCCTTGAGATTAGAACCGTCATATAGTCAAGCTCATGGAGCCCCCCTTTGAGCCCATGGCTACTGCTCACTTGAAGTATGTCACCCAGAAAACTGTCTTTCTAGTTGCCATCACCTCTGCCAGAAGGATTTCAGAGCTACAGGCCCTCTATACTGAACCTAACTACATCATTGACCACAGGGTCAAGTTAGTCCTTAGGACAAATAGGAAATTCCTGCCTAAGGTGGTCTCTGAATTTCACCTGAACCAGTCCATCACACTCCCTGTATTTTTCACAGCAAAATCCACTCCAGGAGAATGCAAGCTCCACAGCTTAGATGTCAAATGTGCTCTGACCTACTACCTGGAGCATACCAAACAGTTCAGAAACTCTCATACTCAGCTCTTCCTCACCTATCACAAAGTAGGCAGGGGAGACCATCCACGAGGATTATTTCTTGCTGGATAATCATTCTCTTGCATTCAGTTTTGTTACAGCAAGGCTGGCAAACAGGGGCCTCAGGGCCCACTCCATTGGGGGCACTGCTGCCACTATGGCAGCTGCAAGGGATATTTCCATGTTAGATGTCTGCAAAGTGGCTACTTGGATGACAGTACATACCTTCACAAAACACTACTGCCTGGATGTATAGTCCATATCAGATGCCAAATTTGGCACAGTGGTCCTACAGAGCATCTTTCCTAAGTAGGTTCTGTATCTACCTCCCAACTGCACTGCTTTGTAGTCTGCTATTGTCAAGCATACTAAAGGAGCCCTGGGGTGAGAAGAAAAATGTACTCACCATAGCAATATTGTTTCTTCTAAGGTGTCCTTTAGTATGCTTGACCTCCCACCCATCCTCCTTGACATAACCTGAGGATGGCTCTGCATCCCTCTCTTCTTGCCAAATTTTCAACTGTTTTGCTCTTTTTGAAGGCAAAGTTTCTTCACTGTTGTGTGTTTTTTCTATTTGTAACATAGCTTTAACTACCCATTTCCCTGGGGTTACTAGAATCCCATCAGTGTTAGACTAGGGAGGTAGTGGACAGCTGGTAGAGAGTTTATAAGAAGCTCTCTACAGACCTCTCATTGTTTACCTAGCTAGCTTGAGTGAGAAATGAGTGAGGTCATTTAAAACTCTTGTAGCAGCCTGAGCCACAGTAGAATCAGCTGCTAGGGGAACAGTTTAGAATGTTGAGTTCAGTCAGTGCAGTTTGAGTGTGGGAGCAGTGGAGAGAGGAACTCCCAGTGTGGAGGTGCCTGCTAGCCTGCTCTGAGGCTGGGTGAAGGAACTCTGGTCATTTTTCTCACCTCAGTATGTGAGACAACAGCAGCACCACAGGAAGTGGTGGAGACCTGTAATTTCTGAGACCCCAGAGGGTCACTTCTATGAGAATTGGTGGGATTGTGAGATCCAGTGGGTCCAAGGGGCAATCCCCTGAGGAACTGGAAGATTGTCAAGCTGCCCAGATCAGAGACAGACAGCGTCTCAGTGAAAGCTACCAGAAAAGGGGAGAAGTGTATTTCTTCCAAGGTTCATGTCTGTAACAAAGGGACAAGCAAACCGTGAGTACAGCTACATGGGAATGTTTCAGAGGTGGTGTATGTGCCCAGAGACAAGGCTAGAGTACACCACTCAGGGCCCCAAATATCACCATAAAAATGTGCTAAATGAAGGAATTTGAAAGTGTAGAGACCATTAACAATCTGAGGGGCTTGAAGGCTCTGTTTGTGTGACATGGATGGGGTAACAGAGGCTGGCTGGGGCCAGGGTGGCAGAACCTCATTTAAAACTCCAGTCAGGGTTAACTGATTACCAGAAGGGCACAAGATTACCCTGCAGAGGTTAACTAAGCATATCATGTCTGGAGGAATGTAATGTTTTAAGTGTGTGGAAACCCCCATGTAATAGACACTTACGGGAAAATAATGTCCTTGTGGTCCATAGCAAAGAGGGATGGACTGTTTGAGGTTCTGTAAGGAAAAAATCTAGGAAAAGCCCAAACTGTGTTGTGCTGGAAAAGAAAGTGCTTGCTGATTGTCTGTAATGTACAGTACCAACCTGGGCATCCCTTTCTGCTTTCCATCTGTGTCAGAATAAAGCCATACTATACAATCCCATTTCTAGTAGTAGACATTCCCTCTGTGTTTCACAGTGTGAACTTGTTTATGGGCCCCCTTAGATAGGAGACATAGTATAGCCCTATCACCTCTCTCCCAGAACTCGGTGTAAATATAAATGTTATTTTGGGCTCTATCCCCCTGACCTCTTAAATGCCAATCCAGGTATTTGCCCCAGTGCCAGGGGTGATGCCTATTGTTATGCCAACTTGTGGTTTGTTGCCTTATCTGTGCACAAGTTGGGGGTGGTCCTGGTTGCTGGGGGGATGGCGAGTCGGGGATGCAGAGAAGGAATGACCCAGGACAGAAGGCGAGGTACAGAGGTCTTAGGTGAGCAGTTGCAGTGTCAGAGCCATTTCCATTCTGGAGTATAAAGAGAATTGACAAAAAAAAGAGCACTGAGCTGCAAACCTTGGGAACTGGGTTTGAATCCCACAGCCACCACTTGCATACTGTGTGACCATGAGCAAGTCACTTATTTTCCCCATGCTCCCAGGGTGCAACTGGAAACAAGCACCAGCTTGTGTGTCCTTCCTGGCCAAAAACTGTAAAATTAAATATCAAAAACAATAACACTGTAAACCAAAATCGGAGATTAGAACAAATATGCAGAGTCATTTATGGGCAACAGTTGGCACTCTGCAGATTCAAATATTGCCTAATCCTCTTCAACTACAAAGTTAGCACCCACAGATTGTAAATATTTTTTGAATGCATATGTCAAACAAATCATATTTTTAACACTTTGCATGTTTCTTCCCTTATCAAGGAAATTGGTATGATCCTAGTTGATTTAAGAGTTACATTGACTTCTGCAGGGTATTGGAGCTTATACTTGAACTATTCAAAATATTCAGAAGAATGTGTGGTTGGTACAATTCACAGATGTTAATAGAAATTTGTTAGGAATTCCTTTTCATGAGACAACAGGAAAAGAAACATGGATCTGATTTTCAATTTCATTAGCAAGCAATACCAACTAGGTGTATTGCTCCTGCAAGATTCTTGTACCACTCGACTGCATTATATACAAAGGGGTGTTCACAATGTACAGGAGGAGAGTGCCTCTTTTGAGTTTTGTGCAATGCCAATGCCTAATTCTAATTTTAGTAACATTTTAGTGAGGGGCAGAACATATGGCGCTGTGTTGCATTGCAATATGTACACAGTGCATGTCACAATAGTATATGGCAGAGCTGTGTCTGTGACATTGGCACCTCCACACCCCATCCCTGTTTCATGTATCTCTTGATGTCCAGTAGCATCCCCTCACCTCTCCCATCTCATGCACTCCCTGATGACCCCTGATTCCTCAAAATTACCTGACGAAGATCCCTATTCACCTGAAGAAGTCCCACAGAACATCTTAGATAGAACTCCAATCACCTCAAGCAAGTCCCCCACTCACCCGATGTATTCCACTTATCTCCCTTCCAGTGCAGACCCTCAACCATATGATCCATACCCCCTATTTACTAATGGAATCCCCCAGGCTCCTAATTCATGTCCCTTAGTTAACTTTGCAGTCCTATTATCACAGAAGTAATTACCCCACAGTAATAGCCACAATATCCCCTCAATCCTGATACGAACCCCTCAGTCACTGAAATGACCTCATTAGCTACCGATTCCATTCCCTCCAGTTACCATTGTAAGTCTCCCTTCCGTTAGTCCGTGGCTTCTCTGGTGTCCAGTGGCCTCCACTCCTGCTCCTGTTCCATCTCCATTTCCCAGTGTCCCCCAGTTCACTCAGTTGTGATTCGTTACATAGAGTAACTGGGTTTGATGGGGCCACAATGCTGTAGACCATGAGCTCAGCAGTCCCTACTCTGTATTTGTAATTGACTTTGTTGGGGCATGTGAAGTGTTTGCAGTCTTGTTAAGCATGGCTGGAGACAGTAGGATCACAAACTTAGTGTGGGTGCACCGTGAAGTCTTTTCTACCACTTTTGCCCACATTAGTAATTGAGAATCAGGCCCAAGAAAAATAGGGCAATGTTTCTTGTATGTGCATATATACAGTGGACCCACCAGGATGCAATGTAATACTGCAGCATACTACAGTAGAATTAGTGCTGTAAACAAGGCAATTTCAATAGCAGTTAATTCCTTTTGTCATGCAGTGTTTTGTAACACAATGCAGCATCCTGGCAGACTCTACTGTATATGTGTATGCATATGTTAGTAAAGGAGATCATCTTCTGATTCTTCTAGAAGCCATGCACCTGTTACAGTGGCTTTGTATAATAATTTGTACTTTTCTGTAAAATAAAATGATACACTGTGTATATTTATTTGGAGTGCTCTGTTTCTTAGACATTTGAACAATAAAACTTAATTTTATTGATGGGTGCATCCATGTGCATCTGCAGTTCCTTTTGATATTGTCGAAAAAATAAAAAGAGGCAAACAGTGGCATTCATTTTCTTTTCACCAGGTCAGGCTACATATATTCTTACACTATCTTCCTTCTCCATTGTCTAAAAATAAAACATTGATCATCATTTGCTAAATTATAGATTTCAGTCCATCAACAGAAAAAAGTATTTGTCCTAGCTGAAGTTCAGTAATAACATTTAATAAGAAAAAGTATTTCTTATTATTCCTGTACCTCACATATGTTTTTTGGGGTGATCATTAAATGATGCTTCATCTCTCCTAGAATTAAATAAAATTTCTTAATATTTCATCACTGCAATGTTCTACAACCAATGCTAAATAGGCTACATAATTATATACAAGCAATAATAATAATAGTACCACTTTGAAAAAGTCAGTTCTATCAAGTGGATATTCCACTGCTATATCAGTTAGAGTTTTACATTAATTCTGTGTTATCATACACTTATAAAGATTCTAATTCTAATTTTAGTAACATTTTAGTGAGGGGCAGAACATATGGTGCTGTGTTGCAATGTGATATGTACACAGTGCATGTCACGATAGTATATTGCAGAGCTGTGTCTGTGGCTTTGTCAGTGTTAGTGGCTCAGTAGGTAGCATACTCGCCTCTGAGGCCAGGAGATCAGAGGGCTGTGGGTTCAGTTCCTACATCTGGCACTTGGGTTAATATCCCAGTACTAACACTGCAGTGCAGCATGAGAGGGGTGCTGCACTTCTGAGGTGCTGTCTTTCAGATGAGATGTTAAACCGAGGTCTCATCTGCTTGGATTGGTGGTAGTTCAGGTGGATGTTAAAGATCCCATGGCACTTATCGAAAAGAGTAGGGGAATTTCCCCAGTGTCCTGGCCAAATTTCCCTCTTTCACTAAAAATACCACCAACAGTTTAATCTGGTTCAAGGTCAGTTGGCATTCATCTGTATCCCCGGGTTATGCCTGAAAATAGGCAGGATTTGTCTAGTGCACTTACCAGGTCAACAAAAACTAAATAAATAAAAAATAAAGCTAGTAACACCAAAAATAGCATGCAGAATATGTTAGTAGTTTTTTTAAGAGTCCCTTATTACTTTTATTTTTTAAAGTGTTTTTCTTTTCTACGCTTATTAGATTTTTTTTTTTGCATTGGTTGTGATGTGATGTGAAAAGCAGTGCTTTACCTAGATGCAGCCATATCTAGTTTTATTCCTCCCACTACATCATCAGCATGTGACCTCACTCATTGTTATATCATATGTCCTGCTGCCTGATTTGTAATATGTGTCAGAAGTTGCCACTTAAACAGTAGGATATTGGCGCTTGGTTACTAGTGATGTCACTGTCAGTGAGGTCACAATGCTGCTGATGTATAGGGAGGAATAACTATGCCATCCTCCAAGTAGAGTGCTATTCCACACATCACCTCTTGTACTGTCAGGTAGAACACATTGTAATTAGCAAAACAAACAAAAAAAATGATAACTGACCACTTCTGAAAATGACTGTTAATTCCAGGTAGTGCAGTAACTCATTAAAGAGCTCCTGATACAGTTGAGACAACTTTTACAAAAAATGTAATATTCAGGCATAACTGTAGCTTATATTTTGTATTTTATTATGTAATTCTCACCATTGTTTCCTTATTACTAAGGGTATTTACATAAGTACCGTATCTCTGCCCTTAGCTCTGGCTGTCTGCCTACACCTGACATCATTCTGTTTATGACATCAAAATATGTTGTAGTGGAGATAATTATGAAGTCATAAACAGGGGATTGTGATGTCTTGTGTAGAGAAGCTGCCAGAATAGATATAGACTAGGGACAGGGATCTTGTTTTCATGCAACTGTTTTCAGTAATAAAGAAAATAGGATAGAGCTGAATATAAAATTTACTTTTATCAAGGTTTTTCTAATAGTGTCAAGGGCTCTTTAAGGGAAACAGCTTTTATGATTTGCCTGTAGAAACATGAATTGCTTGACTTAAAATTTTTACTATTCATGTAACTCATGTTTTCCTCATCTACATTATAAAAACTGTTTCTATTGCAATGTACAGCAGAGTCATAATGCAACACAGTAGCTTGCAGTAAATGGCATGTCACAAAATACTTGGTTAATATAGCCTCTGAGAGGTGTCTCTTATGGTATAAGAGACTCCTAGCATGGGGGTTGGGTGAAAGGACCAAGAAGCAAAGCTGAGTGGTTCTGTCTGTGCAAAGCTCATGAGAGGAGTATGTTGTACCGTACTATAAGATACATCCCCAGAGACCCTATTATCTTATAAATTACTCAAGTTGAGCTACACCACAATGCCTGCTTTCACTGTCTTGCTCTACCACCAATAAAATCTACTGCTGACCAAGCTGCCTTTTCATTCTGTTTATCTAAACTATGGGTCTCTTTCCACCACTTCCATTCTTTCGGCTTCTTTCTTGCTATGAAATCTCTCCTCTGTGATTTCTCTATTCACTTCTGAAGTTGCTTCTGATATTGGGATGGACTTCTGTCAGCTGCTTTCCAACCTTCACTGATACTAGCAGGAGCCCCTCTCCTCTAGTCATCAATCACTACTCCCTGCAATGCATATTATTGTTTAGTTGCTCACTGCTTAATGTTCCTTTGTGTAGCCCTCGGACCCCTGCCTTTTTGCAAATGACAGGTGGCATGCTGTTGAAGCTGACAGCAGTACCTGGTGAGGACTGGGTTCAGGGAGGATGAGGTTACTTGGCACAGGGGGCCTAGGTTTGGCTACTCTGCACAGGGGCACCCAAGTAAATCCGAACACAGGAAGCAATAACTGTAATGTCCAGAACAAGGAATGGGATTCTACAGTATGGCTTTTATTCACATCCAAGCTGAACAAACAAAGCATAGATGGACCCCCACGGGGCTACATTCCTGGTAATGCAGATCAGAGACAACAGAACACTTCTTCACTATTTCCAGCCCTCAGGCTCTGAACCCTGAAACTGTGCGGACACGCAGCTTGGGTACACAACCCAGCTTGTACACCTTGGGTTTTCCCCACTGGCCTGGCTCCCCACTGGCCACTTGATCCATGGTCCATTTTGGAAATTAATCAATTATCCTGTTGTGGCTCCCCAAACCACCTTAGAGCCTTCGACTCCTAGAGGGAATTTTCCTTCCAATCCCACGTCTGGGTACTTCCCTCATCACTGGCCAAGTACATGAGGCAAAGTAGAAATCCACAGAGCAAATCCGTAGAGGTGGACCTGGTCACTAGAGATGGGGGGGGTCTCCCACCTCCAGCTCCCACAGTCCATACCCGGCCATTTCTCTGGATACTAAATAACTTTTTTCTGAAAGCTTGGCAATGTAGATTACGGGGTAAACGTATGTTACATCTCCTCTACATGTCTTGACTTCCCATAAGTGCTGGACTTGAACATACTTTTGCTTTTTGGCTAAGCCTATTACTCTAGGCATCCCACTATTTCAGTAGTCCAATCCCCACTATCACACAAGTCCCAGGGTGAAAAACATAGGCCCTTTAGAAAGAGCAGAAACTCACCCTCCGGTTGCAGGTGCCCCACAGGTGATTCACGAAATCTTCTTGTTTCCCAAAAACTCTGGAACAAATAAGGTAGCTTCTCCACTAGTAGCAGAACCAGGGGGTTGCCCCTGGAATATGCAGGAAACCCTTTCTGCCCCATCCCCGGAGGGAGGGGGCACTGAGACCCGAGCCAGCGGTCTCCACCACTTACAAACTGCTTCTGTGTCTCTTTTAAGGTGGAAACACACACCTTTTCCCTGAATGTAGCCCTATGTCAGGACTGAGGCTCCAAAAGCCTACACAGAGCTGCTGTGCTGCTTTCTCAGCAAGCTCAAAACTCCAACTGACCTACAGACTACTGTTCAAACCTCCCAACATTCTACTCCAACTCCCTACTGCAGATTCCATTGTGGCTCATGCAGCTGCAAGAGTTCTATGGTGATGTCATCCCTCAGTCTCAGCTGAGACTGAGAACAGAGTGAGACAGTATGAAATCCATTTAACTGGAGTTTCACAAGCTGCCTTCCCTGCCTACCACTAGGTCTTACTGGGATTCTAGTAACCCCGGGTAACAAGGGGGTTACACTCACCCCTGACCAGGAAAATGACTGTCCGCAGTCATTGTTTACCCGGCTTTAGGCCATCCTGCCCTATGTGCTACCTGTGGAGGGGGGTGATCAGGCCCCCTTCTACCATGTGCAAGCACAGGCAGGTAACACTAAGGGGCTAGAGGCCTTTAGCTGACATATCAGCCTCTACTGTACCCATTTACTATGGCCACCTAGTGGTTCTGGTAGCACTGTCCACAGCATAGCCCTAATAGATCAGCGCTGCAGTCCCTATGGCCATTCAGGACCACAGCCTGTCTATCCCCCCTGGCCCTCTAGGGAAAACCTAGCTGCCTTTGTCTTAACACCCGAAAACAAAAACAACCTGGGGACCTCCCCGACCTTGGGCAACCTGCAACCACACACCAAGAATAATACCACATTATTATATCACTTTACTGCCTCCTCCCTACCCCCACAACCACACCTGTGGAAGGAAAAGGGTTAATACAGTAACAACAACAATAACAACACCACAGTACTTTAAATTAGTACACCCTGAAGTACTAATGAGAAACTCCGATAAGCCCCTCCTCCTCTCCTTGTCTTCTCTTCTATCTTCTCCAGGAACACCTGCAAGAAAAAAAAGACAACACACACTCCTAATCTGCATACACAGTCTACCTAAACCTCTACCATCAAAACACTGAAGAATCCCAAAAATATTTTTTTTTTTGAAAAGGTAGAAAAACAGTATATACATTAGAAAACAACAACATTATTTACAATACACATTTGGGGGGATGGAGTGCCCTAAAAGTCCCAACTAGTGACCACAATGCCCGAAGGCTAGTCCAATAAAGAGTCTCTCCTGGGCCGGAGCCTGGTGAAGCACAGTTCTAACAGGCCAAAGTCCCAAAGGGGAGAGTCTTTGCAGACAGTTCACATATTTTGGAGTCTGCTAGTGTAGGGTGTATACTGCAATGTCATAAAGATAGAAAAGTTCGGACTTAACAGCCCCTTGTAGAATGGAAAATTCTGAACCGACCTGCACCTCTGACGAAGACTCTCCCTGGCAGCATTTCTTCTGATACAGCTGGGCGGACATCTTCCAGGAACCACAGGAGGGCACATCTGAGAACTGCTGGGCTGATGTCATCTCTGGAGATGGAACTTCAGAACAGGAACAAAAGGAAAGCAGCTGGTCTGACATCATCTGATTACCAGGCGATGAAACAGGATACAGCTGGGCTGGTGTCCTCGCTGGATCTAAAGTCATCTGGTGGGCCAGTCAATGGATTCTGGAAAGGCCAGTACACTGTAGAACTGATGAATGTGGGGCACCTGAGTCCTGGATGTCATATTGTCGGATCAATAAAGGCACTTCACAGGCTGGTGTGGCAGTATTGACTACTACTACTCGGCTTTCCATTTTGTAGGCACGGGCACATTTACTGGGAGGTCCTTGCACTGAGGCCAATAGTACCAGGGGTCAGGAGCTTGAATTATTACCCAGTCTGAGTGCATAAATTCACACAGTGGGAGATTTCACGTCTCTCTCTGTCCACTATTTGCACTCTGTCCATAAACAGTGTCCTGCCTCTCTTCCACTGGGTATATTTCTCATGAAACAGCCTGTTCTTCACATGCTTGTTGGCCCAAGGATGCACACCTTTCATTGCTTCGGCCCAGATCCAGGATTTCCTGCTGTTCTCAATCTCCTCCCAGACTTTCCGAGGGAAGGTAGGAAAGGTCATACCATAGATCTCATTTGCCTTTCTACAAACCAGTCTCTCCTCTTTACTAGCTTTGGTCAATCTGAGACCGCTGGCCTGGCTTAGGGGTGGCCAGTCCTGGTTCTGCCAGCTTCGCATCCTTAATGAAATTAAAAATGGATCCCTGACTTCTTCGTCTTGCATAGCCAGGGAAGTGGCATCACCACTCTCTTCCATGCATTCCTCCAAGGCAAGATCTTGAGGCTGTGTACCCGTTCCTTTTTCAAAAGGCCACATAGGTTCCCCCTCATCTTCCTCTTCACTGAGGATCTGAGCCCAGGAGTGAGCAGTCGTCCTCACTCCTGAGACTATCCACTCATCACTAGGCGCGGAGGTCGACACATCCCACTCAAAAGCCTCCCGCATCTCATCTTCTCCTAAGAGACTTGGGCTAGGCCCCCCCCAAGGGGTCTACTGATGCTTTATCCGAACTTTCCTTCTGGGATCCAGCATCCAAAACTTCAACTTTTGGTTCCGTCTCTAACTCTGCACCCTCTAGCTTTGTGCCACACTCCCCTGAGGGGCCTTCCTCCACAGGCTCTGCCTGGTGCGGTGTGCTGCCAACTGCAGATTCCTGAACCTTTGTCCATGTGGGAGCCAAACGAATTTGAGGTGCTTTATACAAGCCATATTTTTCTAGGTATCCAGCACAGTGAGGAATCGTGAAGATGTCCCTTCCAGCTCTCAAGCATATTTGTCACACATGCACTGGAAAACCAGGAATCGCCACATGAGGAGGCAGTTGTCCTCCATAGCATCACTTTTCAATATCCCTCAGTCTATTTACTGCTGCTGCTGTTACTGCAACCCGGGCATGATCTGGGTAGCGAGCTGGTCCTGAGGCCATAACTGCAGAAAAACAAACAAAAGCTCACTGTAACTGAAAGTCCCACTTTACTGAACACTCTCTTTAGTTTTAAAATGGCTCCTCTGCTGCTGTGTTTACTTTACTACCCCACCCTGTAATGGCGGCGTCAGCACTCCTGTGCATCAACATTCAGAAATTGGGTCAAGCCACTGCTTACCCGATTTACACAAACTACTGATAACTTTTGCTCAAACTGCACAAACTTGCACTGTTCTTGTTCTAAACACATTTACATGATTTTTCCACTGGACTTTTTACATGCTGGAAACATTTCTTTGACTCACAGTCCCTTAAAGCTTCAGATTTTTTAAGCACAGGATTGCCTGTAAACTAGTGCTGCACATTTGGCTACAACTCACAGTCTCTCTCTCTCTCTCTGGCTTTAAACTTTAAACTGAGGCTGAACTCATTACTATGCACACAGTCAATGGCTTAGAAGACTTGCACTTGCTGGCAGGACTTGCCACAGTCGTTATTTGCAAAGCGACTACACTGCTGCACACATATTTATATGGCCTTTGGCAGAAAATCATTGTTTGAGCAATTTCAATGTTAGTACTTACTGTTATCAGTAGCAGTTTGCTGCGATGGGGAAAACGGCCTGCAGCCAGTTCTTGGAGGCCTCAGAACATAAATGGGCAGGCAGTCCTGCCGATCGTCTCCTCGACCACCACACTTGCAATTCAGATGATCGATTAGCGGGTTGAGCCCGATTTTAAACAAGCAAATCTATTTTTAGAAGGTTTACAGCGTTTTTAACACTCCGCAATGCTCCTTCATAAGCCAGTACACGCACTCTACTCACACTCCCTCTCGAATGCTGGGGCAGTCACTGTAGAGCTGGCTGAGGGGCGGGACTGATTGCAGCTTCACCAATCACACGACACCATGCAAATGAGCCTCTTCTTCCTCGCGAGTGCTCTTCTCCTCACGGCGATCATCGAGCAGGCAAATTTAAACTGCAGAATGCAATTTTTTTTTTCTTAACTGACTCCACGGCGGAAGCCCATTTCAGCCATTTAACATAGCCATTTACACTGCAAGTCTCTTAGTTCATTCAAAAAGCATTTCCAACATCCAGGGCACAATTTTCCTGTTGCTACCCCTAGTCTTCCACACTTTTCTTTACCACAGTTCATTTTCAAAGCATTTCCAATGTCCAGGGCACAATTTTCCTGTTGCTACCCCTAGTCTTCCATACTTTTCTTTACCACAGTTCATTTTAAAAGCATTTCCAACATCCAGGGCACAATTTTCCTGTTGCTACCCCTAGTCTTCCACACTTTTCTTTACCATAGTTCATTTTAAAAGCGGGCAAAAACACTGTAAACAATTGATGCAGGATAAGGGCACACTCTTTGGCTTTACTGCTCCTTGGTAAACAGTTGCCATTTTAAACAGCAGCATAAGATCCACAGCACACAGCGACACTAGTTAACTTGCTTCAGCTTTTGGGCTACCCACTGCCAGATAGCCAAAACGCTAGCCCCTTGCCTGAGCACCTTCCTCCCAGAATTAAAATCCAAAGCAGTACCTCCATTTTTGCAGCCCTCGGACCCCTGCCTTTTTGCAAATGACAGGTGGCATGCTGTTGAAGCTGACAGCAGTACTGGTGGGGACTGGGTTCAGGGAGGATGAGGTTAATTGGCACAGAGGGCCTAGGTTTGGCTACTCTGCACAGGGGCACCCAAGTAAATCTGAATACAGGAAGCAATAACTGTAATGTCCAGAACCAGGAATGGGACTCTACAGTGTGGCTTTTATTCACATCCAAGCTGAACAAACAAAGCATAGACGGACCCCCATGGGGCTACATTCCTGGTAATACAGATTAGAGACAACAGAACACTTCTTCACTATTTCCAGCCCTCAAGCTCTGAACCCACCAGGCACACAGCCCGGACTTGCACGCAGCTTTGGGTACACAGCCCGACTTGTACACTACTTGGGTTTTTCCCCACTGGCCCGGCTCCCCCGCCGGCCACTTGATCCACGGTCCATTTTGGGAAATGAACCAATTATCCTGTTGTGGCTCCCCAAACCACCTTAGAGCCTTCGACTCCTAGAGGGAATTTTCCTTCCAATCCCACATCTGGGTACTTCCCTCATCACTGGTCAAGTGCATGAAGCGAAGTAGAAATCCACAGAGCAAATCTGTAGAGGTAGACCTGGTCACTAAAGATGTGGGTCTCCCACCTCCAGCTCCCACAGTCCATACCCGGCCATTTCTCTGGATACTAAATAACTTTTTTCTGAAAGCTTGGCAATGTAGATTACGGGCTAGACGTATGTCACATCTCCTCTACATGTCTTGACTTCCCATAAGTGCTGGACTTGAACATACTTTTACTTTTTGGCTAAGCCTATTACTCTAGGCCTCCCACTATTTCAATAGTCCAATCCCCACTATCACACAAGTCCCAGGGTGAAAAACATAGGCCCTTTAGAAAGAGCAGAAACTCACCCTCCAGTTGCAGGTGCCCCACAGGCGATTCACGAAATCTTCTTGTTTCCCAAAAACTCTGGAACAAATAAGGTAGCTTCTCCACTAGTAGCAGAATTAGAGGGTTGCCCCTGGAATATGCAGGAAACCCTTCCTGCCCCATCCCCGGAGGGAGGGGGCACTAAGACCCAAATCAGCAGTCTCTACCACTTACAAACTGCTTCTGTGTCTCTCTTAAGGTGGAAACACACACCTTTTCCCTGAATGTAGCCCTATGTCAGGGCTGAGGCTCCAAAAGCCTACACAGAGCTGCTGTGCTGCTCTCTCAGCAAGCTCCAAACTCCAACTGACCTACAGACTACTGTTCAAACCTCCCAACAGTCTACTCCAACTCCCTGCTGCAGATTCCATTGTGGCTCATGCTGCTGTGACAGTTCTATGGTGATGTCATCCCTCAGTCTCAGCTGAGACTGAGAACAGAGTGAGACAGTGTGAAATCCATTTAACTGGAGTTTCACAAGCTGCCTTCCCTGCCTACCACTAGGTCTTACTGGGATTCTAGTAACCATGGGTAACAAAGGGGTTACATTTGCTTGTTCTGCAATGTACTATTTGGCAATTGTATTCTTGTAGCATTTTCTTGTAATTTATTTTATCATACTTATTTCTACATAATTGTATTATTTTTGTACATTTTTATTTGTATTTGTTCTGTTCTCTACTCTTCCCTCTACCCCCAGGACGCATTTGGAAAT
The DNA here is from genome assembly GCA_016271365.2 of Neoceratodus forsteri. NCBI lineage: Eukaryota > Metazoa > Chordata > Ceratodontiformes > Ceratodontidae > Neoceratodus > Neoceratodus forsteri. Next base: position 1,116,595,888 of record CM028131.1, read on the forward strand.
GAGCCGATATCAGCTCAGTACAACTTTCCTCATAAAAGTTTGAAATAAATAAATAATTTATAATGAGTTCACAGTACCCATCCCAGCAGACCAGTGATAGCTCTGGGAGGTGTAAGAGGCCTCTCAGGAAACCCCTCAGCCCAGGACCCGAACCAGCAAACCAGCGATAGCTCCAGGAGGCATAAGAGGTAATTGCCAGCAGCCTCAACGTGCTCTGTTTGGTGGGGGTGTCTGAATTTTGGACTGCATTTCTTTTAACTGCCTCCAACATCAACTGATTGACTGCTAATTGTATGCTCTGCTTTAGTGTTGTTACCTAGCATCATAGCTCAGTGCGGGGGTATTTTAGTGAGCTGTTTCAGTGCAAATTGTGTCTATTGTGGGGAATTGTGCAGCATGTAAAAAAAGTGTCATTTCCAACCTGGGATTCAAACACCTTGGACTTAGTTCTAACAAATATGGGTAATAAAATAAACAACATTGAGGTCAGAAGCCCCTTAGGTAATAGCAACCATTGTATGGTGCTGTTTAAGATGATAGGGGAACCTAGTACTAACAACACTACTGGGCTAACAGAGAAACTAAATTTCAACAAAGCAGATTTTCCAGGATTAAGAGCAGAAATGGCCACATGGGAATGGGAAAAAGTGTTTTCAAACCAGTCAGTGGAATATATGTGGGAAGAACTAAATAATAAGATATTAAGGGAAGTGCACAACTACATACCAAAAATAAGGAAAGTTAGTAGGAAAGGTAACAAAGGATGGTTTAATACTAGGATTAAGAAACTGGATAAAGAAAAGGATAACATCTTCAAATGGGTAAATAAAATAATCAAGAAGGATGGATGGTTTATAGGCAGAAGATCAAGCAGCTTAAGAAAGAAATAAAAATGGCCAAAGCTAACTATGAGCTTAAGTTAGCTACAAGGGTGAGAGATAATTACAAATAATTTTTCATATATATAAATGGTAAAAAGAAGGCACAAAATAATATAGGTCCCTATATTAATACACTGGGGGAAACTGTGACTGATACCATGAAACCAGCAAATATGCAAAACTCATATTTTAGTTCAGTATTCAACAAAATAACTGATTCAGATAATAGGACTAAGTTAAGTTCACAGAAAGGTCAAATTGTGATAGATCCTGAAGAGGTATTAAAAAGATTGAAGGATATTAATATCAATAAATCCCCAGGGCCAGACGGTATACACCCTAGAGTACTTAGCAAATTGGCAGACAGCATAGCCCCAGTACTGACTTACATATTTCAAAACAAATCTATGGATCAAACCATAGTGGTGCAGGGCTGGAGAGATGCGTTAGAGGTACCCTTATTAAAAAAAGGACCTAATACAAAGCCTGAGAACTTCAGACCGGTTAGCTTAACCTCTATAGTGGGTAAAATATTCGAGGGAGTTATAAAAGAACATATATTAGCCCATATAACATTATATGGATTGAAGGATGAAACTCAGCACTGCTTTACAAAGACTAGATCATGCCAAACAAATATGTTAACATTATATGAAAAAGTAAATAAAGCTTTGGATTTGTGGAATGCAGTGGATATTATATTTTTGGATTTTTCCAAGGCATTCGACAAAATACCTCATAAGGAATTGCTAGAGGTTCTGATTGGTACAAAATTACCTGTTAACATAGTAAATTGGGTGGAGGCATGGTTGGGTAACAGAAGACAGAGAGTTGTTATAAGAGGGATAATGTCTGATTGGGAAACTGTTACCAGCGGGGTCCCACAGGGGTCAGTGTTGGGGCCATGTTTGTTTAACATTTATGTCTGTTCAATTAGGTGTAATTTCCCAAACATTTGGATGAACAAGTTCGCAGATGATTGTAGGATTGGGGGCATAGTAAACACAATTGGGAAGCAACAAAATGTTCAACAAACCTTGGACATGGTGGTAAAATGGACAGAGCACTTCAAATTAGAATTAAACCTAAATAAATGTGCAGTGATGCACCTGGGGAAAAGAAATACCAACTTCAAATATAAATTAGGAGAAACTGTACTTCATAAGACTGAAGAAGAAAGAGATCTGGATGTGAGGGTAACGAGCGACTTGAAATTTAGTACACACTGTGGGCTAATTGTCAAAAAGGCAAACCAGGCATTGAACTGCATTTTAGACACATTGGAAGCAGAGATAGCAGGGTGATTTTGCCCCTTTACCAGGCGTTGGCTAGGCCACATCTTGAACACTGTGCGCAGGCATGGTCCCCACATGTAATGGCAGATATAGGAAGGTTGGAGGAGGTACAAAGAAGGGCAACAAAGAGAATTTGTGGTATGGAGAAAAAAACGTATCATGAGAGATTACAGGAGTTGGGATTATATACATTACAATACCACAGACTCAGGGGGGATATGTGTATGATTTACAGGGCTTTTCAAGATGAACAATTAAGTAAGAATTTGGGACTTACAGTATGGAAGACTAATTTGTACGAAAATAGGGGACATAGTTTACAATTAGAACAGGATAAATGGAACACCTTAAAAAGGAAAAACTGATTCAGTCAGTGGGGTACGACTGTGGAACAGTTTACCTAGAGATATAGTACAAAGCAAAACTATGGACTCATTTAAACTAAGTCTAGATAAATTCTATAAAAACAAGAATAATTTAATATAAAATAGGTAAGCAAGGCAAGCATTAAGGACAAAAGTCTATGTAGCTTGTAGAACCTATGAAACCTATGAAATGTATCTCTCTTCATACTGTTTACTGGACTAGCTTACAATGCATGCAGAGCAGCACTGTAGAGGGGAGAATACTGTGAGTCTTACCTGTATAACCCTGTGTTCATGTTTCTGGGGTAAGCTCCATCTTGCAGTGATAGCCCACGCATGTGCAGTATGACAGCTAACTCAACAGTGGCCTTCCCACTGCATAGTAATGATCCCTTTGTTCCCCTTCCACATATAGGCCTCTCGGGAACCCCTCAGCCCAGTACCCAACCCAGCAGACCAGTGATAGCTCCAGGAGGCTTAAGAGGTAATTGCCAGCAACCTCAATAAGTCCCTAGATTTCCATTTGCAGGTTATATGGTCTCCCCACTAGAGGGCTTTCTTTCCTCTCTGAGTACCTGTCTCTCTGTACCCACCCTGCTCTCGCTCCTCTCCCTGACACTCCAGGACATCCCTCCCCTCTCTACTACTATACACCCAGCTTACTACTATACACCTAGCCTTCCACCAGTCCCACCTTTTTCTCTGTCCCACCTTCTCCTGCTCAACTCAGCCCTTCTGGACCTGCCCGTGCCCCACACCACTCTTCCCCTTGTCACCACAAGGAGTTGCTACTGAACCCTGCTTTTACAGCCTGCCACCCAACTCTAATGAGATGCCTCACATGGTACCACTGGGTATCACCAGGCATTTCTCAAGGTGTCCCCCATGTCTCGAACCTGGTATCTCCTGCACCAAAGTCTGTCACCCTACCACCATGCCACAGAGATTCCCACACTCAAGGGTGTCAGCATGATCTTCTTATACCCACACAGGAACGGGACTCTACTCAATGTGATGGCTGGCCCCACCTGCCCTCACAACCTAGCTACTCTACTAATATTGACACTATCCCTCCCACTACTATGCCCACCATCCCAACACCAAAATCTCACACCACAGTTCCCCCCATTTATCACTCCTGTAGTTCCCCCACACTGATCATTCCCTTAGCCCCCCACCCACCAACATGCTTACCCCACCCCACTCTTTCCTAAACTCACCATGGCTCCCCCTTTCTTGCTATCTCCCCCCACCCTGTAAACTCCTTCTGTCTCCTCCCACCCCCTCAGCTAACCTCCTCGGCCCTATGCTCCCTTCACTCACCCCACCCCTTACTCTACTTTGCCATCCCAGCCCTCCACTCCATGCCCATCCTCTGCTCACTCCCCATCAAATCCTCCTACCATTCTCACTCAGCAAACAGCCGTCACCTCACTGCTCTCCTTAGGATAATCTCCCTACTACTATTACTGTCAGGCAGCATCCATCCCAACCCAGGCCCTGTATCACACAATCAGCTACAGTTCCCCCCAGGGCTACGTATTGCCTCAATGAATATCTGTAGCCTCCCCCCAAAAAAAACGCATCCCTCCAATGCTGGCTAGTACAAAAAACAACAATGCTGGCTAGTACAACCTGATGTCCTGGCACTAACAGAAACCTGGCTCTCCAAAAAGACCCCTGACTCTTTTGTCTCTTTCCCTGATTTCTCCCTCCACAGGGAGGATAGAGTGGGAAAACATGGTGGTGGATGTGCCTTCTATGTCCGTGACTCATTGCTGTGCCAAACCCTACCTGCTCCTGCACTAGACCATGGGGCCCAAACCCTCTCACTAAAACTTACCCCAGATCCTGCCAGAGCCCAGATAATTGTTACTGAGGCTTATGTCCCTGCAAGGACTCAAACCATTGCAATTCTTCACTATCAGACTACTTTGCCAGCCTTACCCACAAATTGGAACAGGTACTAGTTGGGGACCTCAACACAAACTGGCTCGACAGCTCAGCAGCCCAGCCCTTGAAAAAAATTTGTCAGATTAACTCACTGAGTACCTGCTCATCTACAACCTATTACGCAGTGAACAACATGGATTCCAAACTGGCCACAGCACAACTCATTTCTCTGATAATTGGACCTAATAATGTTCCAGTCAAAGAACCAGCACTAGAGGACAGCGTCACTACAACAACAACAAAAAATAAAAATTAAAACAAAAAAAAAAAGAGAGAGGTTCCTCAAAGAAGATCTAAATATAAAAAATACATATATTTCATTATATTATATGGGGTGTCAATCACAGTAAACATATAATGTTTTGTGTACAGTAACTATACTGTTTCATAGCTATAGTTTTCTAGCCAGTAAATGTTACAGATTGTGAGCAATTACTAGAACCAGTTTAGGACATTACCATAATCAAATATTACAAATGGTGAACCAATATTTCAAATTTATTTGTGACTTATTCCACTAGTGGACTAGGGCTGGTGGGTAACAAATTCTGCATCATGTAAAATGCTTAAGCAATGTAACAGATTAACCCAAAAAAGTTTTAACATTGATCTCCTCATTTAGTCCAACTGGATGTAATGTTTTTAGAGCCGAGATCCAATAAGTCTCTCTTTCTGTAGGACAATACAGGTTCAATCCCCTCCTCATGGAAGTTCCAGAATATGACCTGGTGCTTGAAACTGATATCCCATGGCATTACAGTTATGAGATGCATGAAAGTGCAACTCCAATGCATTGTTTTCTTTTTCTTGTACTAGTTTATGTAGGAATTTATACAGGTCATCCTGAGGTTTGAAGTGGTTACAGGTATTTGTAGGGAGAAAGGAGAGGTCCTTTGAGAGGAACTTTTTTGGTCAGCTGTTCATTTTTGTTTCAGTAGATTTACACCTAACTTTGTTTCCTTCTATCTGACATCCAGAGTATCTGTTGACCTCTGCTTGCTGCTCTGCCCCCTCCTCTTCCTTCTTTTCATTTTTCTCACCCATTTGCCTGGATGTGTTCTATGGTTGTCTATGGTCTCTTCCTCCTCCTCCTCCTTTCAGTCTAAAAAGGAAAAAGACAAGTCTCTCCTCTCCCTGATCACTCTAACTGTAGTTAATTGTCTTCTGTTTGTGTTGGTTTTTGGTGGACTTAATGGTTTTGTGATCTCCCTCAACTACAGGATCTCTATTTTTTATTCCAGGAGACCCCCCATAGTCCTTGCAGTCTCTTTAAAACTTTGACCACTTTCTTTCCTCTACCTCCCTGTCATATTTTTGTATTTTTGTATTTTTCAAAGCTTTGTCAAGTCCAGCAAAGTCTGGATTGGTTTTGCGTTGTTGTAGCTCTACTCTTAATTCTTGAAAAGTGTCTTTAATTTTTTTATATAAATGTTTGTCTTGTTCTGTTAATATGAGCAGTAGTTCTATAGAGCACTGTACCAGAGACCTCTTCCACCTTTCCTTTATGTCTTCATCTAGTGACTCTAGTGTCCCTGAGGAAGGTGTTTTAAATAGTGTTAATTCTCTAGGGACCTTGTCCAAGTCAACATATTGTTGGAGGTAAAGTCTGTCAAACCACTGGTTCACCTCTTGCACAGATGCTTTTTCTAACTTGTAAAACAGTTCTTTTAATTCACTTCAATGACTGGCATTTTGTGTTTCAACCCCCAAAAGATTTTGCAGACTTCTCCTATCCTCACACTTACCTGCATACTATGCGAAGTCCATGGCTTCTGTCCAGTACAAACAGTGTGAGCACTTCAGAGATGGGAGTGCTCTAGCCTTACTTTGATTGTACAATATTTTCTGGACTCTGAGGACTCCTCTGGGTCCTAGTGGCAGCTGTCACTGGGTCCTAGTCCACATAGTGAATGGTCTTGGGGTGAGGATGGCCTCCTTTAGGCCCCCACTGGGGTGGAGGGGTAAAACTTGTGGATGAAGCCAGACTGGAGTAGGCCCCATGAAGATGGGGCTAAGAGGCGTGATTAAGGTACATCCCTGTGATCAGGTTAGATCCCTAAAGATGATCAAGGCTGGGAGAAAAGCTGAATTAAAAAAAATGTTGCCCTTATTTATGTGTACATATGTGCAAAATCAGGAAACTTTGCATCACAAAATAGCCTATTGTCTATGATGATGCCTAGTGGGTAACTAGGTGAAATGTAAGATGTAACTTGCCAGCATGCGACCATCATGGTTCAGGAGCCAGATTTTTGCACACAGCACCTTCTATTTTGAATAAAATATTTGTTTAAATGAGTCCTGGACTGAGTGCTTACTCTTTTGAATGCTAAGCTTGTATATTTGTTATAGCACCAGTCACCGTCTCAGTGTGGCTTTTCTTTTTTATCAGTTTTGTGTTGAAGCCGCACAAGTTGCAATAACATTGCATGAAAGGACTTTCTTATACTTTGGTACTTTATAGTGTGTGACTGGCATAACTCTGGTGTAGTTTTTTCATCTGTGTAGTCCACGAGTAAGGCTACAACAGCATTTGAAAATGCAAATGGACACTAACGGAGCCATGGGTTTGGTTAATGGTACTGCTAGTTTTGCCAGTACAGCTTTTGGGGACCTGGAAGGAGGCAATCAATTACTCAGCACTATTCTACAACAACACAACATGTGCCACAAGTTACTAGTAAGAACATCTACAGAACCTTGGAGAGATTGGTGTTAAAGGGTCGCTGGATGTATTGGCACAAAATCACCTTAGAGGCTTACGTGATGGTAAAGCAATTTCCACGAGGACTACAGATATTAAACAAACCAGTTTATGGGACTGAGGATCATGATTTCATGCAGAAGTGGGGGGCTATGATGGAAGAAGCAGGATTCAGATCATTTCAGTTAATTTTAGACCATGCAGCACCAGTAAGAGAATCTGTTACCAAACTTATCCATGAAAAAGAAACTGAACTTAAAAACAGTGTTACACCCAGGGAATTTGATAAATTAAAGAAATAGTTGCTTGATACAGTAACTTGTTATGATGTCAAACTAAAAAGGGCAAAACAAGAGAAATTTGATTGTGATGGGGAGGACTGTCATTTGGGGAGAGTGTTTGATTGGAGCAAGGACACTAAAACTGTTAATTTATCTGATCAGTCCACCCCTACACATAGCGAACAAGGAACCCTTAAATCAATACTCAGAAATAGAGATATAGGGGATGATGCAACCATTCTTCATTACACATCAGGCTGAGTGACACAGACAGCAATCCTGAGGTATTTTTTATGATCACAGTAACCAACACCCACCCCAAAGTGTACAAATGCCCCCCACACACACAATGTTACAACCTAAGGAGAACCAGATTTCAAGAAACCACCTGAGGAAGAGAACAAGGTGGGGGGGAGGCATGGAAGAGGGTGAGGGGGATACAAGAACTAGAAATGCTGCAACAAACTTATGCTGTAATTAATTTTTCTAGCCATGCCCTCACCCAGGATGAAGAATCAGTTCTAAACAAAGGACTTTCCTTTTCTTTAACTGCTGACATGAACCAATTTGAAACAGTTGTTGATTTGCACCGATTTACATGGAAAAAAACTTTGAAATCCATTTATGGGACTGACATTATAGAGCAGGATGAGATTCAGAACATGGATGCTGATGTTGAAAACATAAATATCAATGTTGATATTAGACCCAAATCCATGTACTGTCCACCACTGAGTCCATCTATGACACTATTTGTTAAAAAATGTGGACAAGATATACTAAAGATAATGTCTGAGCCTAGTCCACCATGTTTTAACAATTCCTCTAAAAGAGAGCACATAGCCTTAAATGCTTTATCTGAAAATAAAAGTATTGTATTAAAAAGAGCAGATAAAGGAGGGGCTATAGTTATTATGGACAAAAACAAATATGTTGTAGAAATAAATAGACAACTGGGCAATATTTCTTTTTATCAGAAACTGTCCGGTAATAATACTAGGTTTCTCAAGAAAAGAATTGACAGTGTCTTGGAAGAGGGTTTACTAAATGGTTACATCACTGTGCCACAGTATAGAGCTTTAGTAGTAGCACATCTTGTTATCCCCACCATATACTGTTTACCAAAGGTACATAAGGATCCTTTAAATCCCCCAGGATGTCCTATTATATCTGGACATTTATTTATTATTTATTTATTTAGTTGTTTAACCAGGTATAGCACACTAAGCTGAAAGCTTTTTTACAGGAGCGACCTGGGAGCACAAGGAGGTTAAGTGACTTGCTCAGGATCACACAGTATGCAAGTGGAAGCTGTGGGATTCAAACCCAGGTCTGGTCTGCTGGATGTCACCAAATTTGCAGCTCAGAGCCTTAGACCACTGCGCTGTACTGCACATGGGTGGCTCACTGAGCCTATCTCCAAATTTATAGATGCACATCTTCAACCCATTGTACAAACATTACCCTCATATTTAAAAGATTCCACACACATTATTAATATCTTAGAAGACATTGACATGGCCGATGATTGGTTGCTAGCCACTCTGGATGTGGAGGCTTTATACACTAATGTTCCACATATAGGCAGTTTAGCTGCCTTTGAATATTTCTTAAATGAACATGAACTTCCAGACGAGGTCCCCACAGATTTTTGTTGCATGTGACTGAATTGGTCTTATTTTCTAGTATTTTGTTGTTTCATGGTTGTTATTATCAGCAGATCAAGGGAACAGTGATAGGGACCACCATGGCCCCTAGCTAGGGCAACATATACATTGGCAAATGGGAGCTAGACTGGATCAGGAGTGACACCACAAATCCATATTACCAATCTCTGGATTTGTGACATCATTTTATTGATGACATCATAATTATCTGGAAAGGTTCCTTTAAATTGTTCACTAAGTTTGCGAATTGGCTTAATACTACAGATACAAACTTATGTTTCAAAGCACATGTCAGTGAACAAGAAATTAATTTCTTGGATCTAAGAGTTTTCAAGATGAGGGCAACATTGGTACTTCTTTATGTACTAAGCCTATGGAAAGAAACAGTATTTTGCTGGCAGGTAGTTTTCATCTGAGACATCTACCTCAAAATATACCTAAAGGTCAGCTTATTAGAACTTTAAGAAATTGTACATTAAAAGAGGATTTTGTAGTATAAAAAAAAGCTGAAAATCCAACATCTCCAACAAAGATGTTATGGTAAAGCCCCCATAAAAAAGCAGTAGATGAGGTTGACTGTATGAATAGATCAAACACCCTGACACAAAAGCCAGCTACTCTGAGTACAGGTAAAAGATACCAGGAGGTTGGGTTCGTTACAAGATTTAGTACTAGAAGTATTACATTATTTATTTATTTATTTATTAAATCGGAATTACAGTCCTTTAAGTCATAGACTCTTTTGCAAAGGCTCCACGTCAGTCAAAATAAAGAATACAATACAGAGGAGAACAGAAAGTACACATACATAACTAATATCAAGTAATACATAGTCATACATCACAGGATTTTACAAATAGGAGGGTTATAACAATGGGGAGCTGAAAGAAGGTTCTGGGTCAGAGTTTTATCAACAGGGAGCTTAAAGAAGGTCCTGGGTCAGAGTTAAGACAAGATACCGGTCTGGATGGTCTAGAAGGGGAGTTTATTTACAGGCCCAGGTTGCGGAGTCAAGGAGTAGGGTTTTGAGACCTGATTTAAACAGGTTGAGGCTGTGGGTCTGGGAGATGGAGGATGGAAGGCTGTTTAGCCATAGTGGGGCATGATATCGGAAGGATCTTTGTCCAAGTGACGTTCTACAGTGGGGACTAGGAGAGTAGAGTTAGCACAGTGCCTGTGGGCCCTCCAATAAGGGGTTTCATGTATAAGTGGGTGGAGGCTGACTAGGGTCTGCTAAATTGAATCTTTCTAGCAAGGATGCAGGTATGGTATTTAAGCCTGCCTTGGAAGTTAAGCCAGGCAGTACATCTATAAAACTCGCATGTGTGAATTAGCCTGTCACATCCAGTGACCAAACGGCAAGCTTTATTGAGGGCGAGGTTGATGCTGCGGATGGCAGTATGATCAGCATTCCCATAGATCACTATTCCGTAGTCCACCAAGGATAGAATAAATGATGACATAGTGAGGTGCATGGCCTGAGGGGGTAGGCAGTACTTGTGTCTGTACAGGATACCCAGTCTTGTGTTGATAGAGGAGGATACTTATTGTATGTGTGAGTGGTATGAGAGGGCAGTGTCCAAGATGAATCCGAGGTATTTGAAGTATGAGATTTGTTCAAGCACAGAGCCTTGGGAGTTCATGACAATTAATGGTGCTCGACATAGAGGGTTTTGACGGTGGGTAAACATCATGGTTTTCATTTTCTTGTAGTTAATTATTAGGCAGTGTCTAGGGAACCAGGTTTCCAGATCCCGAAAGAAGCCTTGCAGGGCAGATTGTAGTGAATTGGGGTGGGGATGTTTCCAGAAAACTACTGTATCAGCAGCAAAAAGCAGCATCTTCCCACTGCAAGATTTAGGGAGGGAGTTCAGGAAGAGGGTGAAGAGTATTGGGCCAAGTATTGACCCTTGCGATACTACAGCTAGGACTGGTCTGCTAGAGGAGATAGTTGTGTTGATTTTGACGTGTTGTGTCCAACCTGAGAGATAATCTTTGAACTGGGCTGTAACCTCTGGAGCGAAATTGAGGGATGGAAGGATGTGGAGGAGTAATGCGTGACTGACGGTATCAAATGCTTTGGTAATATCAATGTAGAGAGCCCCTGCCATGGAGCCCTGTTCCAGGGCTTCATGGAAATACGATGTAAATTCAGCGAGGATGGTGGAGATACTGTGGCCCTTCCAGAAGCCATGTTGTTCATTGCAGAGCAGGTTGTGTTTGGACAGATAATCTGTTAGTTGATCTGACAATATTTTTTCTAGGACTTTAGAAAGAGGGGGCAGGATTGATATTGGTCTATAATTGCTAGTGAAGCTGGGGTCGCCACTGTTTAGGATAGGGGTTATTAATGCTCTTTTCCAGGTTGTGGGAAATTGGCTGAGGCATAAGGGCAGGTTCAGAATTTTGGTGAGATGGGGTAGTGTCACATCCAGCATAAGTCGAATGAGTTTAAAGTCCAAGAAATCACTACTATAGTGAGAGTTTGCCAGTGCTTTGGTGATATAGTGTTTAGCCTCATTAGAAGAGATGATTCTTAGCCTGAAGAGGGTAGGGTGGTTGATGTCAGAAGTGTCAGTGGGGCAATTGGTGATAGGGTCAAAGAAGTTAGGTGGGAGGATGTGCGAGAGGTCAGAGAAGGAGGTATTTAGTGCATCAGCGATAATATTTTGGTCCTGGGTGTTAACCCCTTCTACTAGAAGCTGGACTGGGGTAAGGGATTCAGTTTTCCCATAGAGTTCCCTAATATTGCTCCAGAAGTTTTTACCAGAGCCCCAGGAAGCGTCGAGGGTATGTTTATAGTAGGCAGCTTTTGATTGCCGGGTAGCCTATGTACATCTGTTTCTAGCTTCTCTGTACAGTTGTCGGTCCTGCGGGAGCTGGGAGTCAAGAGCCATGTGCCATAGGTTGTCCATCTGGTGCATTTGGTCTAGTAGTGCTTGGGTGATCCAAGGAGTGTTTCTGTGTTTTACAAGTTGTTTGGAGAAAGGTGCAATATGTCACAGGCTGAGTTGAAGATGGCAATAAAGTAGGTAAGGGCAGTGTCTACTGACTGAGCAGTGTGAATAGGGGACCAGTCACAGGAGGCAAGGTGTGATTTGAGCTGTACTAGGGTGCCTTTTTATAGGCTTCATTGGACAGAGACTTTAGGGGGTAGGGGGGATTTTATTGGACCACAAGCAGGTCACTGGAGAATGGTCACTTATCGAGTCTGGGAGCACTGTGATTTGGGAGAGATTATTAGGCCTGTTAGTGAGGATTAGGTCTATAAGGGTTGTGGACCCAGTCCTAGGGTCCAGTCTGGTGTGGGACTGGATGACCTGGGTGTGGTCACCTGCTAGGGCTGAGTCTTTGTAGGAGGACGAAGCAGTCGATAACCAATTTACATTGAAATCTCCCAGAAAGATGACTTCGCTGTTAGGTGAGAGGTGGGTGATACTGTCCAGGACTGAGTTGAAAGCGGGCTTTTGGTTGCAGGGGGGAATGTAAACTGCAACAATGTAGAGGCTTTTGCCTGGATTGTCAAGGCTCAGCTTGACTGCTAGGGTCTGGTCACCATGTGTGGGTGGCGGGATGGGGACCTCGAGGCAGCAGAGGGAGGATCTAACGTAGATGGCACAGCCACCTCCCCTCTTACTATGCCTGTCAGCTCGATGAATGGTGTAGTCACTAATGGAGACTGATTCATTAGATATTTTATCTGAGAGCCAGGTCTCAGATAGGGCTAAGACATTGGGTGAGTGCAGGGCAGTCCAGCCCTGGAAAGGGGTGAGCTTCCTCTGTAGGCTGCGGATATTGAGTGTGGCCAATCACAGGCTTCCATGGTTGCACTTCGATGAGACAGCTGGGGTGGGTGGCCCTGGGTTAGGGTGAACATTTCCAGATAGGAGCAGGAGGAGGACAGCATGGTGAAGCAATGCTAGTTTGCGTAGTTTAGGTGAGGTGCGATGTGATTGGGAGGCTGTGTGATTTTTTGCAGGTGTGATCAGGACTGGGGGAGTGTGTAGGAGGTGGGTTAACAGAGTTGGGGATGGAGGTATATGGTAGTCATGATTGTAGCTGACAACTTGGCTATGGGGGTGCAACCTGAAGGGGGTCAGTATATCAGTACAGTGGCAGTTGTGTGCATGAGGGTTTGCTACTGGTGCAGGGAGGTGGTATGAGCACATAAGCTGGAGCAACAAGGGGGGGGTGGATGTCCTGGTGATTAGTTTCTGATCCCAACAGAGTATTTTGCTGGGGCAAGGAGGGTGACTGACAGTGATGTACCTGAGTTGTGGTATTTCAGTGGTGATGGGTGTAAGAGCATGTTTGTGGGTCAGGGAGCGGACGGTGATTACAAAATGTGAGAACATGCTTAACTGTGTGTGTATTATGTATAGGTTTGTATAGCCAGTGGCCTCTAGTGGTGGACTAGTATAAGCTGCTGATGGTAAAATGGACTGATTGGTTATTTTTCTGTCATCACGTGGTGTGATCTTGCCTATAACCCAGCATGTCAACCAAGGGTGGTGGTGGGGGTAGTGGGGTAGCGGAACGCACAGCATTCGGCGGGGCATGGCTGTGTCCTGCAAACAGCAGCAGCTGCAGCGGTCGTGATCAGCCATTGAGAATCTGTACCTGGGCAATCGTTCAGTTCAGCTCCTGATTGTGGGGGAGGGCTGCTCCAAAGCCGTCACGATCTCCAAGATCTTCGGGGGAGTCGGCTGTGGAGGAAAGGAGAGGGAGAACATGGAGGTTAAATAAGGTATGGGGAGGGGTGGGACAACTGCAGGGGGGGGGCTGAGCTTATTGGGATTACGTTTGGGAACTTTACTTCAGCAGTTTCAGCCTCAGTTAAAAAACGGAACATTAAATCGGGAGCCTGCTGAGACCTTGGGCAATAATTTACATCTACTGCAGTACAGAGAAATGGGTACAGAAGCACACAGTCAAACTCAGTAATATTTTGAGAGAAATGTCCCCATAGTACTTGTTCCTGACTACTGCTAGCTTCCTATGGATACACATCAGTTATAGTATTAGGCAGGCCCTTGGTTAAGCTGATGATTTCAATGTACAATTAAAGTAACTGGATATACAGCAGTTAAAGTATTTAGGCAGGCCCTAGGTTAAGCTGATAATTTCAGTGTGCAATTAAAGTAACTTGTTGGTTACAGCACAGTAGCTACATTGAAAAGAAAAAAAGAAAACAAATATCTCCATATGTACGCTGAATTAAATTAAGAAAAGGCGCCAAACAAAACAGCAGTCTTTGTCCCCACACTGTGTCCTGCAAACAGCAGCAGCTGCAGTGGTTGCGATCAGCTGTTGGGAATCTGTACCTGGGCAATCATTCAGTTCAGCTCCTGGCTGTGGGGGAGGGCTGCTCCAAAGCCCCCACGACCTCCAAGATCTTCGGGGGAGTCGGCTGGGCAATTGTTCAATTCAGCTCCTGGCTGTGGGGAAGGGATGCATTAAAAGAAGTCTTGATAAAGATCTGAGGAATCCTGCATGTGGAAGAAAAAAATGAGGAAAATAGTAGGTAATGGGCCAGAAATGATCAATAAGCGTGCACCTACTATAGCTGATAAGGTAGTCAGGTCCTTTTTACCATTAGACAACAAAATGGACACTTTATGGTCATTACCACCACCATCAGGCATGAAAAGATGTGGCAAATGTAAATTCTGCCCTTATGTACAAGTGACCAACAATTTTCAAAATCCTGTAATTAACCAGACTTTCAGGATTAAGGACCTCATTTTATGCCACACCACTTCAGTAGTATATATGCTCCAGTGTTCCTGTGGTTTCTTCTATATTAGTAGGACCACTAGGGAATTTCATGTCAGAAGCAGTGAACATTTAAGAGCAATTGACAAAAATGACATGACGTATGCTATAGTTCAGCATGTCAATAATTATTGGGATTGGAGTGTTTATAACATCAAATTTACTAGATTGGGGAAAGTCGAAGTGGGATCAAGGGGTGGAGATTTGAAGCAGTTGCTTGGCCAGAGGAAAAGTTTTTGGATATTTGTTTTAAGATCAAGGGAAGTCATGGGTTTAAATGACAATATTGATTTGGCAGCATTCTTATGAGTTTTGTGGATGCCTCTATTGAATATAGCTATATTAACTGCAACAGAGTGCTTGTGGCAGTGTTTCTCAATTAATCCCTATACATATATGGATTTAGCACTTTCAATGGGGCCTATTTTGCAGTAAATGCATGCAAAAGTGAGCCTCAATTACAGAGACTCAAACCAATTATGTAATCAGCCAAATAAAGTGGTTTAGGTATCAGGAACTGTTATAAAATACAAGCCTGATTAACCTCTGTGTGGGCAATCAATAATTCCTTATTGATTTTAAATGTGATACGAGCAGTGTCAATTACTTGATTGCTTGTTCTATAGGAATAGATAGGCCTTGAATAGATCTGTAATGAGTACTTTGTTCAAAACATAAGTGGTAATCAAATGTTTTTAATCACTGTTGTGTTTAATGAGCACTTTTTTAAACATTTGCACATGGTAACTGTATGTATAAAAGTGGTGTTTGTAGTAGCCTATTATCTCTGATGAAGCCTAGTGGGTAACTAGGTGAAAAGTAAGATGTAACTTGCTAGCCTGTGACCATCACAGTTCAGGAGCCAGATTTTTGCACACAGCACCTTATATTTTGAATAAAATAGTTTTTTAAATGAGTCCTGGACTGGGTGCTTACTCTTTTGAATGCTAAACAAAGTTCTTTATGAAGTTTCACAGCTTCACAAAACATAGAAACATAGGAACATAGAAGTTGACGGCAGATAAGGACCGCAAGGCCCATCCAGTCTGCCCATTTCTTTTTCTACCTTATAAATGTGCCATCGGCCTTTGCTCTGTCAGTGACCTATCTATTCTTAGTCACCTGTGAAGTACCTGCTTCACCTAATGCGGTCTACACATAGTGGCACTTCTCCAGCAAAGGTACTGGCAAAGTTTGACTATATGTAGTTTTCACTAGGTGAAGTAGCACTTCACTTGCAAAGAACTCTGGGAAATTCTCTATACTTACAGGAAAAATACTTTAAAAAGAATGAAATTTGCCTCCTACTCTCTGGGTCATATACACCCCCACACCATACCACACAGTTCAAAATTATATCCTACCACCCATCCCACTGCTAGGCCCTCACCTCCCTCTTGCAAGGTGAGGGAACTTTGTGAAACTTCACAAAGTGTGAGTCCTCGACTGCACCGACTTTTCTAGTGAGTTATAAATTCGCAACACTTCTATTTATATGTGTGTCTAATTTCTTGAGTGAATGCATGTTACCAATTGCAAACAGCCCTTTTAGGACTTGGGGGCTGGTGCTGTTTTCTCACTCTGTCTCTCCTCACAGGAGCAGAAACTCTGTACTGTAGTTCCACTGCCAGCACAAAGAATATAGGCTAGAGGAGCAGCTGTTCTCAGCACTGAGAAGAGATTCAGAGGTTTATAGAGTTGTAGGAGGCAGGAAAACAGTTTAGCACTTCCAACATGTGTATTTAATGTACCACACAATTCTTTATATCATTATATGTTTTATTCATTTATAAATACAACCTGCAATGATTATTATTAATTTTTCCATATAATATATTCAACTTATTTTTCATGAACTATAGAATTTATTAAAGCCTTCGGCTGTGCATAGAAGAGTTCACAGTTCATTTGTGAAATTGGAGGATCTTGAGGAAAAGAAGGAGTACATTGTCACAATAAATTCAACAAAGAACGGGAAAACCTTGTATACAGAATCATATACAACTCGTGAGTATTACTTTCTAAAACATAAGTTATCAATACAGTGATTGCATGCAGGTTGTGAACAACAACAATGTGGTACTAACATGCTTTTATTTATTAATGTAGTTTCAGTATTTTTCTGCCAAGGTTCTCGAAGTAGTTTAGTCATATGTGAGTGATGAAGTTAGGTGTTATGAAAGGTGAGATAATGGCACCATGAACTGAAACACTACTTCATCATCACTGATCCGGCAGAGTGCAAGGTGCCTATCCAGAAATGTGGTTATATAGTGCAGGATGTTATTTTAGGCAAGCTGACTCAACTTAAAATATTTGAGCTTCCCTGTATAAAGAAAAGTTAAAGGGCTAGTGCTTCCAAAACATGGTAACTCATTTTAAAAGCAACCAATAGTTCTTTCTTATTATAGATGCATTTTTCTTTTTTTCTGTTTACCAATGAGAAGATTTTCTACCTAATCTAATAGCATAAGATGTGATATGCTGTATAGCATAGAACTTAATTCTTCCAGGAAGCTGAGATATCTAGTGCCATTCCTATTCATACGTCATCAGCATTGTGGCATCACTGGTGACAAATCTTACATGAGGTGAGCGGCTGTTTTTGGTCAGCTCTGATGTCATAATCAGAGAAGTTACAATACTGACGGGGAATGAAGAGTAACAAAATAAGAATTTTCAGGAGAGACAGGGAAGGTAGGAAAGGAGGAGGGGTTGCTTTATATGTGAGGGAGGAAATCAAGGCTACTGAAATACAGGCGCATCTGGAGCAGAAGGAAGGGCTGCAGGTGATGTGGGTCATGCTGGAGACAGGAGCTTGGGCTGCTGTCCCTACAGGAATTGTATGCAGACCTCTAGCACAAGTAGAGGAGTTGGATAAAACACTTGGGGAAGACATAATTAGGATGACAAATGAGGAGGAACTGCTATTAGGGGACTTCATTCTGCCAGATTTGAATTGGAACCTTCCAGCTAAAGCTTCCATAAGGAACACGACCATCCTTGACTCCCTACAAGGGGCTTTTCTCTGGCAGCTGGTCAACAAACCCATAGGGACAGGACAGTGCTGGACCTGGTACTCACAAACAGGGACAGCATTGCAGATGTCACAGGGGGCAGTCCACTAGGTACCAGAGATCACCGTACAGTGTGGTTTAACATTAAGACAGGAGCAGAGGCAATTCACATGAGGGTAAGGGTCTTGACCTTTTGGAGGGAGAGAGGATTTTAAAGAAATAGGAGACTGCCTCAGAAACTGTCCAGTAGGGGGAGGATTGCCAGGGAGGAGTAGAGGAACAGTGGTGGGAAAATAAGGGAATGCATAGTTAAGGCAACCAGCCTCTGCATGAAGGAAGTGAGTAAAAGCAAAAGGAACAAAGTCTTGTCAGATCCACCACAGCTGCATAATGAAGTTTGTGAAGAAAATGGGCAGACTAGGATGGCTCCTGTGGTCCTTACCTAGTGTCAAATTGTATGTTTATGACGGTAATATAGTCAGTTGCTGTGGAAAATATGGAATGTTAATACACCAAGAGCTATCTTTTCTGTGTCGTATTGCCAATTCTGATGGTATATTCTGTTTAATTTACACCAAGACTATATGTAATTAAATATATTGTTACAAAACTAGGGCACTTAACATCACTTGCTGAAAGCCTGGAGATTAGCTGGGGATAAATAATGGTGTGCTAATGACTCATATTTAGTCCATTGTGTGATCCCTAACATTGTACTGCTAGGTGCAAGATCTTAAGGAGACATTAATCACACCTGGGCATCTGGAACAATGGCAAACATTAAAAGAAATTAACACGCTCAATTATTCCAGAGAACACTACTGCTATGAAATCCCTTCTCTGCACTTACTGCCCCCCTTTACAAATTACCTAGGTCTTGTATGATTGAAGCCTCCCAACCTCCACCACCTACAACCAAGTATACACTACCACTGCAATGATGCAGGACCACACATAACTGAAACATAGAAAGGTGACAGCAGAAGGTGACTAGGGGTCCATCTAGTACACCCATTTTTTTTTCTGTGGCAATTATATACCTTAAAATGGTAGCATTAATTACACTATGGCTATACGTGTTCCACACCGTCCTTTAAAAAAAGAAAGTGTGTGTGTGTGTGTGTGTGTGTGTGTGTGTGCATGCATGGGTACCAGAAGATAGGAAAAGCTGAGGGGGCGGAGGATCAGAAGGGCACTTATTAGGGTACAAGGGGCACTTTTTCTAAACTAGTTTTTGCCATACAAAAATGCAATAAATGAACATCTATGATGAAGATCATAATGTTAAGAATGCAGTTATACCATATAGGAATATTTAATACAATATATTAAAAGTTCAGCTGTCAACCCATTTCCTCCAGTAGCTCCATATGAAGTCTGAACCATAAAGCTCGAGAGGTCTGTGGGACTTAGAACCCTGAGATGGCAGAACACATTGGTTATGCATAAAGTTGCGCACATATTTTTTATAGTATTATGTGAAACGTGTGCATTTTCTTTTTTTTTCTTTCATAATGAAACTGACTTGTGCAGTCCCTAGATGTTCTAGAATGCTGTTCTACCACAGAAGGGTACAAACACATTCCATGACTTTTGAACTGTGGCAAAACAGCATTTTGAAAAGGATGGCTTTACAAAAGGGTATTTAAAAGAGACAAAATGTGGTGTATATGCCACCAGTTCTTAGAGACAAGCTTGGGACACTGAGTAAATGTGTACTTTCATGTTTACCTCCACCTAGTTTGTCCATCTGATGTTATTATAATGCTTCTCACACTGTTCTGTAAGTGTTTTATAGTGCATGTAAAGTCTTTGAACTGTGGTAAAACAGCATTTTGAAAAGGATGGATTTCTATATACGAACATACGAAATTTGCCAGCAGATAAAGACCTAGAGGTCTATCAAGTCTGCTCAAATGTGCAGCTAGCACCCCTTATTCTGCAGCTGCCCCTCCCTTCCACCCTTCCCCTTCATTAACCCTCCCCCTTGTCCTGTCCCATCCCCTTTTGAAGCAGTCCACTGTTCTACTGGATACCACTTCTGCAGGTAACGCATTCCACCCAGCCACCAACCTCTCTGTAAAAAAGTGTTTCTTCATCTCCCTCCTGAACCTTTCTCCCTCCAGTCTCATGTGATAGCCCCTGGAGTCCCTCCCCTCCCTTACTTTGAACAGCCCCTCTGTACCTGTCTTGTTTATTTCTTTAATGTATTTAAAGGTTTCAATCATGTCCCCCTGTCCCTCCTGTCCTCCAGTGAGTACATGTTCAACTCCCTCAACCTCCTCCCAGCCCCTTGATCATCTTTGTCACCCTGTGCTGCACCCTCTCCAGTAACTTAATGTCCCTCTTCAGATACGGGCGCCAGTACTGCACGCAGTACTCCAGGTGCGATCTAACTAATGACCTATACAGTGGCAGAATCACCTCCTCCCTCCTCGAGGATATACCCCTTGCAATACAACCCAGCATTTTGCTGGCCTTTGCAGCTGCCTTCCTACATTGTGCCGAGTTGTTCATTGACCCTGTAATGGGACCCCAGATCCTTCTCCTCCTCTGTCTGGGCTAGCTGCACTCTCCCCAGCTGGTAACTCCTCCTTGGGTTCTTCATCCCAAAATGCAGCACCTTGCACTTTTTGGCATTAAACCCCAGTTGCCAGGTGTCTGAACAGGTTTCAAGCTTTGCCAGATCATCCTGCAACCCCTGCCACCCCCTAGGTCATCCACCACTGCTCCTACCTTGGTATCATCAGCAAACAGACTGATCTTGCTTTTGATGTCCCATGATATGTCTGCAGTGAATATCCCAAACAACACTGGTCCCAACACCCAGCCCTGTGGAACACTGCTCATCACTACCCTTGGGTGTGAGAGCTCTCCACCCACCACCACCCTCTGTTGCCTTCCCTGAAGCCAGTTTCCTACCCATCTCACCAGCTTTGCACCCGCCCCTGTGCCTACTAACTTACTTCCCAGCCTTCCATATTTCACTGAGCCGAATGCCTTACTGAAGTCCGGATACAGGACATCCACTGCATGGCCCCTGTCCCGTTGCCTAGTTACCCAGTCATAGAACTCCACTAGGTTGGATTGGCAGGATCAGCCCCATATGAAGCCATGCTGTCTGCTGTCCTGTAGTCCTTTAGCCTCTAGGAGGGCCACCAGCCTCTCCTTCAGGATAGTCTTTATTAGCTTGCCCACAATGGATGTGAGGCTTACTGGTCTGTAGTTTCCTGGTTCATCCTTGGGGCCACTCTTGTGGAGGGGCACCACATGAGCCATCTTCCAGTCCTGAGGTACACACCCCAAATGTAGTGAGGCATTAAATAGGACTGACAAAGGTCCTGCAAGGACCTCTGCCAGCTCCTTCAGTACCCTGGGGTGGATGCCATCTGGGTCTGGTGCCTTGTCCACCCTCAGTGCCTTCAAACCCTCCCGAATGCTGCCCTCCATGATTTCCCCATCTGTCACCCCTTCCCCCCTGTTTCTGCCATTTCTTCCCCCTTGGGTGTCACCCCCCTCTTCTCTTTAGTAAATACTGAGCAGAAGTACTCGTTTAGTGCTTCAGCCTTATTGCACCCTGCTTCCACCCAATCCCGCCTCCTTCCTAATCCTTACTATGTGGTCCTTACAGCTCCTTTTCTCCCTGATGTACCTAAAGAAGTCTTTCTCCCCCTTCTTAATACCTTGTGCCAGCCTGAGTTCCGTAGATGCTTTGGCTCCCCTTACTGCCCTTGTCACCTCCTTCGATTCTGTCAAGTACTCCTCCCTGTCCTCCCCTTCCCTGTTTTCTTGTACTTCCTAAAGGCAGCTCTTTTCTCCTTATCTTTTCCATGACCTCCTTGCTCAACCAGCTTGGTTTCTTAGCCCTAGCCTTCTTGCTCTGGGCCCTCAGCAGGTTTTAGTTGCTCCAATATCCCCAGTAGCTTTATGAGCTCCTGCAATTCTGGTTAGTGTTCGGACTAGATTGAATTCTGGCCAGGTACCCTTTTACCACTTCCCCCATCCTCCCAAAGTTGGCCCTTCTGAAGTCCAGCACTCTTGTGCCTGATTCCACTCCTTCCTTGCCCATATCCAATGTGAGCCATACTGAGTGGTGGTCAGTCCCTGACAGCAGTTCCTCCACTGTAAGTTCTCTCACAAAGTCCCCATTTGCCATCACAGGGTCAAGGGTATTTACTAACCTGGTTGGTTCACTGACCATTTGCAGCAGGAAGCTGTCCTGGAAGGCATCCAGCAGTACCTGCTCCCTTCTGTTCCTGGTTGTTGGGGTGCTCCAGTCCACTACTGGCATGTTGAAGTCCCCCACAATCACCACACTACCCTTCTCACAGGTCTTCCTGATCTGTCCCGCTAGTTCCCTGTCTAACTCCTCCATCTGAGATTGTGGCCTGCACACCACTCCCATTCTAAGAATCCTATTCTTGGAATCCTGGATTTGCATCCAAAGTGACTCTGTACTACCCTCCTCCCCTTCCTCCCTTACACACTTCAGTCCTTCCTTCACATATAGTGCCACACCCCCTCCTTTCCCAATCACCCTGTTCCTACAAAATAACCTGTACCCTGGTACAGACAGGTTCCAGTCATTGTACTGGGTGGCCCATGTTTTTGTGATGGCTGCAATGTCCACCTCTCCCTCTGCCATGAGCACATGTAACTCTACAGTTTTCCTCCCAAGGCTCCTAGCATTAAGGGAAACCACCTTCCACCCTTCCCCCCTCTCATCCTGCCCTTCTTTCCTAGCATCACCAAAAGTACCTGCCATTTGTCCTTTGTCACTGTTATGGGGTGTAAGCTCATATGGTTTCCCAACCTGTGGTCTCTGCATATCTCTTGCCCAGTTGCCACCCCCACTCCTAGTTTAAATTCCCAACTTCCTCTATGTACTCCTCCATCCTCTGTTTCAACACTTTCTTCCCTCCTCACTCAAGTGTAGTCTGTCCTGGCATAGAGACTACTGTCCTCCCAGGTCCTCCCACCCCCACCAAGCCCATACCCTTTAGCACAACACCAGGTTCTTAGCCATCCGTTATATAGAACAATGTTCTACTATACACTATATATATATATATATGTGTGTGTGTGTTTTATATATAAAACACTTTCAGAACAGTGTGAGAAGCATTACAATAATGACAATATCAGATGGACAAACTAGGTGGAGGTAAACATGAAAGTACACATTTAACTCAGCGTCCCAGGCTTATCTAGCCTCTAGCTGCTGTGACTGCCTCCACTAGTTGACCCCATGAATATTTCCCTAACCTTATGTAGTTCTCTCTCCTATTAGCACTTGGTTACCCCTTAGCAGGCACTTCCCCATGTTATGTCTACGACAACGTCTCTGGTTGTGCTCCTCCTCTATAGCTCTCCGCCCCCTCTACTCTTCCTCTCTCTTGTCCTCTATCATCTCTGCACCTCATTCACTATCTCCTTGCAACCTAGCCTCCAAAATGTGTTTTGTTTCTCAGATGCTTTGTAACTCTGTTTAGCTTACACTTTTGTAACCCTGTCCTGTGT
The DNA here is from genome assembly GCA_016271365.2 of Neoceratodus forsteri. Taxonomy (NCBI): domain Eukaryota; kingdom Metazoa; phylum Chordata; order Ceratodontiformes; family Ceratodontidae; genus Neoceratodus; species Neoceratodus forsteri. Next base: position 1,116,619,346 of record CM028131.1, read on the forward strand.
ATTGAATTTATAATCTGACTTACATGTCTTATGTTTTGAATTGTAACCTGAAGTAGAACCTTTATAAAAGAGCCCTGGCACAAAGGTATTGTAATTCTAGACCTAATAAATAAATGAATAAAATAAAAAATAAAAATCTCTAAGAACTGATGGTATGTACCACATTTTGTCTCTTTTAAGCACCCTACAATGTTCTGCATCTGGGTGATGGAAACCTGAGATATATGATGAGGTCACAATTACTATGTTAGCTTTCCGGTAAAGAACTTCTCTACATAATAAACCATTATCTTTTTTTTCAGAAGCTACACTATCTGACTAACCAGTGGTGTAGCCAGGAATTTCAGATCTGTACATGGAGCTGTCACACTTCTACCCCCCCTTGTTCAAATCCTCCCTCCAGACTCAAAACGTTATGAAGTCTGTGTCAAATACTGCAAATACAAACGTAAGGGTGTGCATACTTGCATTCCCATATTGCAAGAAAAACCTCTCACTCAGCTATGTCAGACTACAGACTGGCGTTTAGTTACAATGTTTAGGAACCATTGCGACAAGCCTCTGTACCACATCAAGGTAGCCAGTCCCACAGAGGTCCACTCACACCAGCCAAAACTCTCATACTTCCTCATGCCCAAACTAGAGCAGCAACAGATCTCATACTTCCGCATACCCGAACCAGATCACGCAGTCTCGTAACATAATACACCTCTGTTACTAACAATTACATTATTATAATACCCATTTACACATTAGACTGTACAAGAGTGCTGGGGTGAGCTACCTGGTGCTCTGGTTTTGGTTCTGTTAGCATCTAAACCATTCGCACCAAGCAGCTCCATGCCACCCATTCTCAAATGTTGAAACCTTACCAGTTAAGCACTGATAATATCAAATACCAAGATGAAAAGGAAACAAAGACACCCACACAGACACAACAGCAGAGCTATGACCAACCAACCAAAAATGTGCACGAGCAGCCCACTCATACCCAAAGTACCTCAAATCACCCAGTCAACAAATCTGTACTCTACCCAACTACCCAGAGCAGTGTTTTACTAATTTCCTTCAAATCAGTGTTTTACATTACAGTACAGGAGGGCTGTGGTAAGCTAGATGGTGCTCCGGTTTTCATTTAGTCACCTTAACTGATTAAAACCTTTTGTGCCAGAAGCCCCAATACACCCAAACTTTGTTTTACAGTTATACAATTATAGTGATACAATTACGTCATTACAATTAGTTATACAATTACATCATTACAACTCACATTTGATGCACATAGAAAGACATTATATGTGCTGCACTCCTACCCAAAGCAACCAAAATCATCCACTCAGAACAGTCACAGCAGTGTATAGCACCCGTTTACAGTTTAGAATACCAACTGATGTGAACCAAAAAAGTAATACTGTGATACACATTGAAGCACCTTACAGCAGTACTCATGCTCACACACTATTTGCCATCTAAGAAAAGTTGATCACCCCAGATGAAAATCATTCACAGTCACCCAGTCACCCATACATACAGTACCTGAAATCAGTTGACAGAATAAAATTGTAATGTACAGTACCCCACAAACCACTACAATTACTGATTGCCTTAAATCTACAGTAACAATGTAAAGAAACCCCATAGCACACAGGAACCCAAATTAAAACAAGTATAAATTACCTAGACAAAGTGGCAACAAAATTAACTTTGAAATGACTAGAGCAGAGAAAGGGCTGTGGTGGGTGACATGGCTACTTAAACCACTTTGCACCAAATAGCCACAAACCATTCAACGTGCGGTATGCCAATTTACCACAATTTAAAAACAATATCAACCAAAGACACCATAATGAAACAAGGATTCACTGCAATTCTGTAATACATCACCTTGTAATAAAGTTTATGCGGCGATCGTTGCATGGATCAAAATCTTTTAACACTTGAACAACATCAACTTCGATGTCTTGATGGATGTGTAGCAGAGCCAAACCAGTTAATCGCAGTTCACTCATCGTGTTCCTTAGTCAAGTCTTTAATCTTCTCAGTGCACTGAACGACCTCTCTGCCGATGCAACACTGACTGGCATGGTAGCCAAAATGCATAGAGCAGTGTTGATTTCTGGATAGAATGCAGGGTTTAATTTCTGTAGCGTATCGAGGATTGTAGTTGTCCACTCTTCCCTGCAGACCATTTTCCATTTTGCTGTCCATCTCTGCAGATCCCGTTTCAAGTTTGCAAGGCTAGAAAGATCAATCTTGTAAGCTTCATAGAGTGCAGTCACCTTACTGTCATCCTGAAGAACATGCAGGGCACTGGGTACCAAATATTGTGCCAGGAAACATGGGCAGCATTCAACGAGTTGCTCCCTTAGTTCAGATATAGCGTGATCCAAGAATGGTATGAAGGTGTTCCGGCAGTAGTACTCCTCTGGATCTGCTGCACTGATGTTGCTCCTTTGAGTCTGCATTCCACAGATTCTGGGAACCGATTCTTTGACTAGGGCACTGTCTGCTAGCTGCTTCATCTCTTCATACAGGCTTGCAAAACTGATTTCTGCATCATCCCTCATGCTTTTCAGTGTCTTGATGACGACATTCGCTTCATCCAATGCCTGAATTAGATCAATTTGTTCATGTTGAAGGTACAAATGAAGTGGCTTTGTTGTTGCCAGCACAGATTCCACACACACCAAAGTAACAATAAAATCAAACTTCCTAAATGAGAATAAAAATCTTTCTGCATCACTGTCATCAAATCCTGCAATCTTCTCCAAGGTGCTGGCTATCACAACATATTTATTTTTGAAACTGTGAAGAGAATCAGCTTGACTCATCCAACGTGTGTTGCCAGGTGCTCTTAACGAAGTACTTCTATCCTCCTCCACGTCTTCATATTCAGTTGGCAAGCTTGCAAATTCCTTCAGTTCTGATAAGTACACATTGTGACGCTTCGCTGAAGTCTTTAATGATGAAATAACCTTTCTGCATGTGTCAAACATGTTGGAGACTTGACGTGTTGCACAAGAATGAACAATGGCTGTGTTGAGGTTATGTGCCTTGCAAGCACTATACATTGCTTCTGGAACTACAGCCCAAATTCTTGCCTGCACCCCATTCAAATGGCCGCTCATATTACTCCCTCTGTCATAACCTTGGCCTCTCAGGTATTCAGTTTCAACACCCCAGGCTGTCATACGCTGTAGAAGGAGATCTGCAAGGCCTTTTCCAGTAGTGTCAAAGGCTTCCACAAATTCAATAAAGTCTTCTCGGAGTTCCACATTCCCATCTTCACTTCTGTGTACATAACGCAAAGCCATGGTGATCTGCTCCTTGTGCGAAATATCAGTTGTTCCATCCACTATTAAACTGAAGAATTTCACATCTTTGACTCTGTTTAGAATTTTCTGTTGAATCTGCAAACCGATGAGCTGAATCAGTTCATTCTGGATTTGTGCCGAGATGTACTGTGCATTTCGTGGTGCTTCCTTCAAATGTTCTTCAAATACTGGGTCCAGTTCTGCAATGTAGTCCAGCAAAGCCTTGAAGTTTCCTGTACTGAAGTCTCTTCCACGCAATGCAAAGTTTCGCCTTCCACAAAGAATGATTATCTTCACAATCTGTCTGAGGGCATGCCTAGTGCGTTCAGTCAATTTTTTTTCCTGTTGCATAATGGACTGAAATGCAGTCTTCATTCTGCCACCACAGACTTCAAGAAATGCCTCAGCCTTTACAGTTGCATTCCCATGTTCCTTCGACTTGCTGTGTCATTCCAATCTCTTCTTTCCATTGGACCAGTCAGTCATGGGCGTAGAGACCAAAACAACTTCTTTACCTGTGTTGAACACGAAGCAGGGGCCACAGAAGACAGCATCTAATGTTTGAGAGTACCATGCAAACTTAAATTTGTGAAGATGTGGATTAAATCTTCTGTACTGTTGGCTACCAGCATATTCCATCAGTCATTTCGGGAACTGGAAATCTGGAGAAGGTTGCCATTGTGTTGTTAGGATTTTCTTCTTCTCTCCTTTGGTCAGGTCCCTACGGTTATACAAACCAATGTCGCCATCGTTCTGCTGTGGGATTTCATGGTCCTCATTTGTTCTGCTGCTTTCAGGAGCAGCTGGCTCTTCACACTCCATGTAGTTGGTGCAAGGAATACTAGCTGGTTCTTCATGACATGACTCTGATGCATCCAAAGCAGTATGGCTGCTGCATGACATGGTATCCATTTCTTCACACAGCAAGACTGGTGCATCAGAGGTGGTCATATTCCTAAAAGGAGTGGGAAAAAAAATTAATACAGGGAGAGAAGACCTTGTTAGATTAACATTCTCAAATAAAGCAACATATGAATTCTAGCTTATTAAAATTCATACTTTACAAATATACCAGTAGCAATAAGAACATGCTCCTAGTATGACTTTGGCATCAGAGTTCATATGTTAAAAACAGTCACCAAGTCTGAATTACCATTGTAAACATGTTTGCATTATAAGCATGCAGTGAGACATTGAAATGTTAAGAAATACCACCTACAGCCAAATCTCGTTCAAGTATATCTGCCTCCCCTACCAGCTCCCCTTCCCCCAGTTGAGGCTGGAATAAGTTGTATAGTTCCTGTCCCACTGAGTGTCCCAGTTAGCAGAAGTCAATATACAAATTTACAAAAAAAATGAGTATGCTTACTGAATCATGGATGGATCCTCTGGGAGATCTTGTACCACAACAGGAGCAGGTTTGTCAGCAACAGGCCTAAAAGAAAACAAAAATGCCAAGTGTACTATTAGACAAACATTTATCAAGAAGACAAAACATTCACAGGTTAGTCATCGATTCAATCGGCCATTATATTTTGCCATAGGTCAGTAACAGTTATGCAAGTTAATGACACAAATCTACCACTTGATCAATAAGAATTCAGAGTGTAAAATCAGGCATACAGTTCCTGCAGAAAGAAAAAGGGGGGGGGAGTTGCAGAACAGCAACTAGACATACTTTAGGCATCATAAAAAAGATCTTTATACATTGAGCATGCTTAAAGATATTCTTTACATACCGACTTAGAAAAGCTGCCATAACTCTGAACAGTTGCTGTGTCTCTTCCTGTCTAGCATGCTTTGCTTTTCTCTGCTGAGCCCCAGACACTTGCTTTCTCTTCACAGAGAACTCCATACTGTTCAAGAAGGACAAAACTAATTAGCGATACTATATCGAAGGCTGAAAACAGAAAATTAATGGGAAAATATTTCAGTTCCAACTTACATTTGCTGGGGCAAAGTGCAGTGCACCACACAGTTGGGAACAGGCAAACAAGGTTGATGCAAGACAACGCACCACAGAATGGCAGTTTAAATATGGGGAGTCGATTCAGAAATAGAACCATATAAAAAAGTATGACATTCCAGTCAAGTGACTGTCACAACAGCAGATTTGCAGTGAGGCACAGTGCCAGTTAACACTTTCTGGCATCAAAGAGACACCTATTCGAGCAACTTTTCATACAACACATTACATAGCTGCTAATGAGTTAGCTTTCTGCACAACACTCAAACATTGTGAAAAGGTTCTGTATTTGTTAGGAATCAGTCTCATTTGCCTGTAATGACTGTCCCCAATGACAGCACAGATACCACATACACCACCCCCTTGCAGCCTGGGAATGGGTCCCAGCGCGATAGCCTGGGTTAAACATTGGCTGGACAACAAGACATAGGATAATAGTAAACAGTTCACTGTGAAGAAAGTGGGGTACCGCAGGGTTCAGCACTAGCTCCAGTCCGATTTATTGGCTTAAGGTGACATTGTGGAGGGACTGGAAGGAAAAGTATGTATCTTTGCGAACACAAAGATCTGCAACAGGGTTGATACACAAGGGGGTGTTAGAAAGGATGAGCATGGACTTGGCAAGGGTGGAGGAATGGTCAAAAGTATGGCAGCTTGGATTCAATGCAAAGAAGTGCTAAGTAATGCAACTGGGAAACAAAAACCAAGGCTAAGAGTACACAATTGGTGGGGGGGGGGTATTATGAACAGAAATGGGAATGGACCTGGGGTAGTCATATCATATTACCTAAAAGGTAAGCAAGCAATGTGGGAAGGCAGTAAGTACAGCAAGGGGAGGATACTGTGATGTATAGGGAAGCATCACCAGTAGAAAACAGGAGGTACAGACAGCTGAGACCCCAACTGGAGTACTGCATGCGGCTTCGAAGACCCCATCCCTGCAAGGAAAGGAGGGAGGAGGAAGGACATGATTGAAACTTAAGTACCTCAAGGTAAGAAAGTTCAAGAGGGTAGCACCTTTCAGAAAAAGATGTGCAAGAACAAGGAGATGGCTCAGGGGAGATGTGAAGAAGTATTTTTACATAGAGGTTGGTGGATGAATGGAATGGCATTCCCGAGGAGGTTGTGGGGTCAAAAACAGTGGGGGAATTCAAGAATGCATGGGACAGACATAAGGCAATCCTTGTAAGGGTAAGGAAGCAGTAGGCTGTTGGTTAGCTAGGATCTCCAGCTTATCCAGTAGCTAAGAAATAGGCAGACTAGGTGGGCCAAGCAGTCCTTCCTTATCTGCTGTCAAAGTGTAGGTTCTGTTTCTACTGTGAAACCTGCAAGGGTATGGCTTCCACAAGCTTTCAGCGCAGATAACCCCACCAAGCCAGAAATGACTGCCTCACAATCCTTTGTGTTATTTCAAAACAGTGCCCACAGGGGAGGACTTTGACGTAGTGGCATTGCTTTTCACCAACGCTCCCCTGACTAGTGTGGGTTGGTGTTATTTTCAGCAAGTGACATTTCTATAGAAAACTGAAACTGCAAACAGGATGAAACCTTATATAGTGTGCCATGTGTTAAAATTGATTTAAACAAGCATTTTTCAATGCTGAACGTTCGCTTGCAGGTATTTGCAGTGGTGTTTGGCACTTGGACATGGCTTAAAAAAAAATCAGTGACAAAGAAGTAAAATGAGGGACACAGTTTAACAATTGGTTCCATCCTCTGAAGCAGGCAGCGTAAGAGTATTGATGTAAAATACTTTGTCTGCAGAAGAGCAAGTCTGTAACTTTGTTTGACAATATTGTGAGCATACAGTATACTCATTGTTCAGTCACAGAAATACAAATTTTAGGAGGGACAGGAACATTCTGAGGCAAAATCGGGGACATCCCTGAAAATTAAGGAAAGCTGAGAGGTATGGTCCCTCTTTCCCCTCTCTCTCTCTCTCTCTCTCTCTCTCTCTCTTCCCTACACTCTCTCTCTCTCTCTCTCTCTCTTTCTTCCCCTCACTCTCTCTCTTTCTCTCCTATGCCTCTCTCTTAACCCCTCTGTCTCTCTCCTCTCCCCTCTTCTCTCCCTTCTCCCTGGAGAGAGAGGAAGGAGATAGAAGAGACCTTCAAGTACCAAAGGGAATAAATAAGGTATGGAAGGGCAGCATCTTTCAGAAAAGAAGATGCTCTAAAACAAGAGGGCATGACATGAAATATTTGGGGTAGACTAGGGCAACATGAGAAAATACGTCTTCACAGAAAGGTGGTGAAGGCATGTAACAGCCTCCCAGCAGAGGTAGTGGGAACAAAGTCAGTGAAGGAATTCAAAACTGCATGGGATTGACATAGGGGGACCCTAGTGATTTTAAAGAGGTAAAACCAGAGATAAAGTAGGATCTCCAGCATTTTTAGTAGGTAGAGAAAAGGGCAGACTGCATGGGCCCATTGGACCTCATCTGTTGTCAAATTCTGTGTTTCTATGTTTAAATAAATTATCTATTTATCTATCTGTCTATCTCAGAAGATGGGTGGGGACAAAGCAGAGGAAAGGGGCTATAAATTAGATAAGCAAGAATAAAGGAGTAAAGGATACAGGGGACAGAAAATGTAAAAAGGAAAGAGGTGGGTCAGGTGGGGGGGTTCAGGGGATGGCACCTGCAGGAAGGTGGGAGAAAAGCAGGGAAGCAGGGCAGGAGTAACGGTATGGAGAGACATGGCACCAATGCAAGGAGTCTGGGAAATAAAATTCTGGACCTAGAGGCCATCATGACAGAGGCTAGCCTGGATTTGGTGGCCATAACAGAGTAGTAGCGCACTGAGCACCATGACTGCGACATGGCTACCATCTGTTCAGGAGAGACAGGGCATGGAGGGGGAGCTGCACTGTATGTGAGGGAAGGAATCAAGGTCATGGAGGGTCACCTGGAGGTAAAGGAAGAGCAGTAAGTGTTGTAGATCATCCTGGAGACAGGCTCTGGGGCTGCTAACTGTACCAGGGTTGTGTACATCCTCCAGCACAGGGAGAGGAGATGGATAAGGCACTTGGAGATGTCATTATCAGAATGGCAAATGGGGGGGGTGCTGCTAGTTAGTGACTTGTCTGCCAGGCACAGAGTGGATCCTTCCAACTTTGGCTTTGGCAAAGAACAGGCCATCACTGACTTCCTACAAGGGGACTTTCTCTGTCAGCTAGTCAAAGAACCCCTCTCATGGTGGGGCAGTGTTGGATTTGGTGCTTGCAAAAAGGGACAACATTGCAAATGTCACAGTGGGCAGTTTTTTGCCTGCTGGTGAAGCTAGTCAAGGAACCCACTAGGCAGGTTGCCACTCTCAATGTGGTGCTCATCAACTTGGAAGTAGTAGGAGAAGTGAGGGTAGGGGAGCCACTAGGGTTCATCGACCATACCTGTACAAGGTTCGACCTGACCCTTGGGGCAAGTAAGCCCTCATCAAAGGCTTAAGTCCTAAATTTCAGAGGAGCAGACTTCAACCACATGAGGCAGCTGGTGCAGGACTAATTAGTCGGAGTGGACAGGATCAAGAATGTGGATGAAAGATGAGGGGCAATCAAGGGGGGGCTATCTCAAGGCAACCAAACTCTCACATGACAGCAGTAACAAAAGAAAAAGGTGCAAGAGACAATATGGATCTCTGGAAAGGTTAGGGGAGCAGTGAGAGCCAAAAAGAAGGCCTTCACCAGGAACAAGGAAAAACAAGGGAAAACATTGGGTCTTTCTCTCTCCTTCCCCTTCCATTCCCTGTGCTCCTTCTCCTTCTCACTCTGACCTCTCACCTCCATGATTTCTCTTTTCGCTCCTGTGGTTGCTTCTGATATTGGGGTGGACTTCTGTCTCCTGCCTTCCACCCATCACTGACACTAGCTCAGCCCCCTTCCCCCAGTTCATCAGTCACTACTCCCTGTTCCTCATAAGTTCTGTTGCTTGTTCCAAAATTTACTGTATGGTATTTATTGTACTGCAATTTTATTATTGAAGCATTTCTTGCAATTCATATTTTTCTGTACTTATTTCCATATTATTGTAATATTTGTACATATTGTGCTGTGTTCTTTTTTCTTCCCCCACCCCACAGGGCACATCTGGAAATGAGCCAATACCAGCTCAGTATGACTTTTCTGGTAACATTTTTGAAAAAAAAAAATTAAAATATACACACACACACACACACACACACACACACACTCACTCACACTAAATTCAGTTGAAATAATCACATTAAATTCATTTGATTAGTATCATTAGTATACAACATATATACAACAATACCCAGCAAAAAACTTTAAAACTCAGCCTTATGTACCCAAAACATTTATATACCATCTACGTCTGTTGTAATATTTTCTTATAAAATAAAAGCAAATATTTCTTATTTCTAATTGTTTCTTAGCTAAATTTTCTACCCCAACCCCCATAAAGGGCACCAGAGAATGTACAGATTGCATAGCTGAGATGCAGCATTGGCATCCTGCTACTGTCCAATTCCACAGCTGGGTGGACTGGAGCTATCAGAGGTTATGCAACTTGCCCAAGGTCGCACCGTGGGTATCTGGTTCTAGTGGGGTTTGAACCTATGGTCGCAAGGTTTCCCAACCAGTGATCTTATCACTAGACAACATTGCCTCATTGTGAGGCAAGTTAAGGAGATAGAGTAAGTACTTGACAGTATCACATATTTAAAAGTGTTATTTTGTGTCAAACTTGGAATAAGCAGCTTCATTCTTTTTATTTCCCTATATCTGTTGTTCAGACTTGCGATCTCCTTTCCAAGTCAGTGGTCTAACCACCAGCCTACACTGCATCAGAATGCTACATACATACATTCTACATGAATCTACATATGTGTCTGTCTGTGTACATACATTTTCATCTAAATTTGCAAACACCGTTCTCTGTCTATTTTTAAACAGATTAGCCGGACATCATCATTACAAAAGCTGTTTATTCCCCAACAAATTTAAAAGGTGGTCTTCGAGAAAAATGTTGAGCACTTCATCCATAGTGGAATGCCATTTCAGTTCAGAGTTCAGCTAATCCAAGAGTTTTTTTTTTCTTAGAGTTCGGGGAGCAAGCTGGGGGAAAAAAAGGCAAGTTTCTGACTCGAGGACCCATGCTCAAGTCACTCAGTTTTAGGAAGGCAATCAAATTGGTGTTATTTATTCCAAATGTAACATACAGGTGTTGTCAGTTCTGTTTCAAATAACCTGATGGGGTGGCCAAAAGTGCTTGGTGGTATACAGTAAGTCAGAGGAATTTAATTAAAATGGTTTGTTATTAAATTTGCCACTGAAAATATTCTGAATTACCTTTTTTCCCCCACGGCTCCTCATACTTCAGGTGTTAAGAGACTTGGCCATTTCACTTCAGCAATAATTTAAAATAACAGCCCTAACATCCATTGCACAATTGTTAAACCCCAAATGAATGTAATTAAGATGATTAGGAAACATTCCTTTCAAAGTGTTTTAGCTTGTTCTGTGGTAAACTATTTTTGGCAGCTGATGGGGGGAAATGTATATAGAACAGTGCAGTGCACACAACTTTGTATTTATTCAGGAAGCCTCAAGCCAGTATTTAACACCAAGACCAGACTACCACAGTGCTTTAAAGCCTAAAGGCAAATTAGTCTAAGTTTGTAACAAACATACAAAAGAGTTCACCGAACGGAACTTCGGAAGGACCGTTGTGCAGCATTGATTATAACAAAACCTTGCACTTTACTTTGGGGGGGGCAGCGACGCACGCACACTCACTCACTGATTTGCAGACTGCAGTTGTTTGTTTCCTTAATTACTTTTAATAATTTCTATGGTAGATCTTGATCCTAATTCTGGAGGAATGAAAGAAAGTGTCTCCTGTCTCGTCGTCTAGCTAGGGACCGGCAAGTGGCAAGTTTCTACCTAGACGACGAGACAGGAGACACCTTCATTCATTCCTAAGTTCAGAATTAGGATCAAGATCTACCGTAGAAATTATTAAAAGTAATTAAGGAAACAAACAACTGCAGTCTGCAAATCAGTAAGTGAGTGTATGTGTATATGCGTGCTTCGCCAGCCCCCCCCAAAGGCGGGCGGGCAGGCAGCAGGCTGGCTTAGCAGGCTTACCTGTTAGCTTTAGCTGCCAAAAACTGCAGATCAAAGTAAACAAGGTAGTAGTAGGTCGGGTCGGGTGATGAGTCTAACTGGGTCTCTCCTCGTCTTGCTCTCTGTGGCGTGCTCTGCTCTGCTGCTACCGTCGCCGAATACCGATCCTCCAGTCAGTCCTTGAGAGTAGAAATGTACACCATCTGCCCACTCTGCCGTGCCGCTGCTCGCCTCACACAAAGCCATGGGTCTCCAAGTCATCCTCACTGCTCAGAATCCTAAAGGATAGGATAGGGAAAGCCAGGAACAAGCAACGAAAAACTTGCCCTTTTATGCTGCACATTTTGAAAATGCCACTGCTTTGACCACGCCCCTCAGCCAATCCCAGTAGGAGCTTGGGCTAATCGGTTCAGCGTAGCCAATTGGTTCAGAGCATTGCTATGCTACCGCCCCCATGGATCGACTGGCCAGCAAGAGTTACGGAGCGAGTGACAAATGACACGTCACTCGACCACCCCCACCCTCTGCCCCCATCCAGTTTCTGTACAGAAAAGGGCCATTACCATTTAGGCTGCTAAGTATAAAGGAGCACAAAAGAAAATATGCAGACTATGTGGTTGGAGTACATTAGTGACAGAATGTTACCCCCTCTGGGAAAAGTGTACTCAGCTGAGTACACTGCGTATGCCTGCCGACATCAGTGTGACTGACCCCATCTCAGTCGTCTTACTTCAACTCTGACTATAGAGGAAGCATCCGGCTACCCTCTCATTATAAAACTGCAGTGTAAAATAAAACAGGGGAGCAGATTTCTCTGCTGTTTGGCAGGAAGGAGACTGAGGACAGGAGAGAGAGAGAGAGATAGTTTATCCATTTAGATGGGACTTTCTCAGGTATTCTCTGTTTGCGTGGTTCCAAGGAATGTCAGAGAGGCATGGATCATTGAAAACTTAAACATTACTGTATCACAAGGGTTCTGACATCTCTTACCCGACAAGAGTGACAACAAAATGCTACAACCTCTGGACTACCTCTGTACTACCCTGGAGGCTAAGACCCTCTAAACAGATGCTTCTAAAGCCCCCCTCCAGTCTTTCAGAGAAATTAGAGGGGTGCCAAGGTGAACACTGCTCTCCTACATACCAGAATTTTACACTAAATCCTGTACTGCCTGTTGGGCTTACATACCATGTCACACATTATAATGCAATGCAGAAAACATATTCTAACAGCACAATAAACAAAAGCAAAATAAATCTGAAAAAAATGCTAGTTTGAAAAATTAACATAATACAAAGAAGTTTTTGAATAGTCATATACTGCTGCAGGTGTGTGAAGTCAGTCACTCACTCAAAAAGCATACAAAAATCAATGTACAGTATCTGGAGCACTTTTTAAAGTCTGAGATTTCCATTACTTAACCTTGATATGAAATGGCCACCAAGGCAAAATGTAATTAATTCATGTTGTATAGTGTTGCCAAGCCAGCCATTTTACCCATTTGGGCTTCCTTATTGGTACTGTATTCTTACAGATACACAAGAGTCTAAATATATTGTATCCTACAAAAATGTACAATAAATATTTGAATTCATAATTAATTCTTTGTAACAGAAGGCTGTTACATCATAAGAATGTGCAATACTTTCTTGTTTGAATGGTATTCGCCATGTAATGTTAGCCTATCACTTGGTCAAGGATACTGTGGTCTACATGCTACAGAAATAATCTTTTTACACTCTGTGAACCTTAGTTACAAACTGATTTTGTAGAGCAGCTGGACTGAAAATCCTGTTACCAAACTGTAGCTGCCTTTAATGGTACCTCCTTTGAAAAGTATTGACTTTTAGCCCAGCTGTCTCCCTGATGAAGATCTGTTGGTCTGCCAGAGAGAGAGAGAGAGGGGATCTAGGAATCAAATTTTGTGAAGCCTACTCTCTCAGCAAATCAGCACAGAGCTCTATATCCAGCACTACTTGTTGTGCCTTTATGCTGTATCATATTTTCTACTGCCATGCAGAAAACTATTTTGATTTCTGGTGGTATAGGATGTATACAGTTCCAACTGAGGGGGGGCTGTACCTTTATATTTTCCTTGCTATAAAAATATACACATCAGAATTAATTATGTTGATTCCAATAATACTACCTAGAACACATGCAGTTTGCTGAGGTGAGCAGGAGAGACACAGCTAAGAGGCTTGTTACAGCATCAAAATAAATAACACATGACAAGAGTATATGAACTTAAAGAAACCTGGAGGGAATTGTGGTTAACCGACTGTGTACCACTTTATCTCTGATCATGATCTGCTGTACACTATACAGTAACACATACACATGCATCAAAAATCTTGCTGCCATTATGAGGAAAAACTAGTAGCACATGCACAGCTGTAAATTCAAAATGTTTGATTTCCACTGCTGATGTGTCTCTACAATAAGCCAATTAAATAGTATATGTTTTACAAAGTTCTAAGCTATAATAAAGCAAGCATGTATGCACACAGGCCCCAGAAATCTTTGTTATATGGACAAGGTGAATGAAGGAATTAAAATACTCTTTTAAAACTTCAAATATGCATACTTAAATTGAGCCACGTTTCAGAGATTGTGAGTACGTCTGGGTTGCATAGGTGCAGCCATGTCTCCAGTTCAGACATTTTAGCTACTATACTACAGATGGTAATGTGTACACACTTGAGGTATTTTGCTGATAACCATCAAGTATCATTACTTGTTAGTTTTTGGTTGTGTAAAGGGGCAGGGGACTGTGATTTTGTTTGCTATCACCTGGAAACGCAAGTAATAAGAGCACAAAACCGAAACTTCCCTCTAGGAGAATTTTGGAATAATGCTGGCTGAGACTCATATAAATAATGTACCATAAAGAGCAGCCCAATTTCTTTAAGTCAGTACTAAGGATCAGAGTTGTAAAGTGGGGGGGGGGACTGGGTAAGTATATCTGTGAAAAGATTAAGAAACAAGTTAACAACACTATATAACAAAGGTCACTGCAGTACCCCAAAATTGCTATATTCCTATATCAATATCAATAAGTTGCCAAGCTAAGAAAACTTAAATTTCAAAGACCCTAGACACCACTCAAGAGGTATGAGACTGAGAAATGAACTTTAAACTGTTGTGAGCAACACTAAAAAAGGCTTGAGAAGTTACAATTAAAACACTGTTGAGATTAAATCTATTATTTACCTGGTGTTGGCATAGCAGTACCTGGCACAGCTACAGTGTCAGCAAAGTGAAGTCACTCATTCGGAATTTTTCTTGTGTCCCAAGGGTCCTGCAACCTGTCCGGGTTCAAGTCATCTGACCCAGAGATTTTCAAAAGGAAAAGCAAGGAGGCTATGACTGGACCACACTGACCGTTGGGACGGGGACTGATCTTCCAATTGGGCAAGTGCTGCAAAAGCGAGAGAGCAGCTGGTGGGTTGGTGGCGGCTTACAGTTATGGGACTGTCCAGGGTTATTACTGCATCACAGGGTTCGGGGAAATAATAATTTTTTTTAAATGTGTTTTTAAATCAAATCATCCAGTGCAGATGGAAGGAGTGAGTCGGTCAGTTTCAGCAATTCAGTGCACTCAAGGCAAGCGGAAGCGGCAATAACAACGACCAACCCCAAGTTCCAACACAAAGCCAGTAAGTAAGTAAGGAAGGAGTTAGGAAAAATGGAATGTTTGTGTGATGAGTGGCTACCTTATACTTCCTTGCTAGCCTGGTTCCTCTCGGGCTCAGAACTTCGGCGGAATTAAAATCTCATGTCATTTCCAATTCCACTTGTTGTCACAGACTAAGAGGCACCAGTGGTAGAACATATATCAAACTTAATTACTGCTAGCCAGGTGCTAAGTCCTGACTCCTCGACCCCCACTCAGAACCACAAAGAGATGTTAAGGGCTGTTGGACTGCCAAAGTAACAGGGAGTGTTGAAGCTGGAATAGAGTTGTAAAGTAGAGTTGTTATGCAGCCAGCAACAGTAACGAGCTTTTTCTGGAAGAAAAGGGTACAGTCATTTAACATAACGACTCTACTTTACACCTTGCTAGGAGGCATTTAACACAGCAGCAGTTGTTTCTTTTGTTTAGTGAGAGTAGCGAGGCACAGCCGTGGGGGTGTCAGATTCAAGGCACCAAACTGTTATGCACTGACACACTGATCTGATCATCTGCAGCACAGCTGAAATAAATAAAAAGGGCAATCTCCTTGCGGGCATATGTATTACAATAACATGTCCAATATCCCTGGTGGTCCAGTGGACTGCTCCCAGCCTGATCACGGGCTTTAGTAGTAAAATAACTTGTTCAATATCCCTGGTGGTCCAGTAGACCGCGTGCATCCCAATCGCGGGCTTTAGTAATAAAATAACTTGTCCAACATCCCTGGTGGTCCAGCGGGACCCCCCTCCCCACCTCTCCACTGAGTCCCACCACCTGGCTCCCCCCCATCAGCAGCGGGTGGCAGCTCCTCACTTGCAAGCTGCCCCGCCGTCCGCCGACTGACTGCTTACAGTAGGGCTGTATGCACATTGATCCACAGCATGGGCCAATGGGCATGCAGCTCATACCGTACTACACAGTCCAGAAATGTGAATGAATCCATTCACATTTCTGGACTGTGTAGTATGGACTGCATGCCCATTGGCCCACGCCAGACCAATGGGCTTACAGCCCTACTGTACGCAGTCAGTTGGCAGGTGATGGGATGGCTTGCAGGTGGGAGCTGCCGCCCGCCACTGACCGGGGGAGGGGTGGTGGCGCCAGTGGGCGGGTGGGGAGGGTAGCTCTGGACCACCAGGGATGCATTGGACAAGTTATTTTATTACTAGAGCCCACCATTGGGCTGGGTGCAGTTCACTGCACCACCAGGGATATAGGACAATTCATTATGATACGAATGCCCGCGATCGGGCAGTGGGGCACTTTGCCGCTTGTGCAGGGGGTGTCAGTCCCCATCGGCTGCAGCCTGGCAGGGTGCCAGGCACAGGTCACCAGGGATCAGCGCACTCGCATGCAAATGGGGCCATAATGACATGCAAATGGCCCCATTTGTACCTTGCATGCATTATGGCCCCATTTGCATGTGCACTTTTGAATATTGTGGTTGATGCACCTAGCACAATGGCACTTACGCTAGCGCATCCTCCTGCCCCTCCATGGCCACTTGCACTGGTGCAGTGCCACTGCGCCATGCACAATGCGGGTGGCAACAGCACGATATTCATCGGTGCTGAGCCATGGCACATCACTGTTGAATATCACCCTGTCAGTGCCCTGGCACATCCCAGTTGCGCTGTGCCCAGGCTTGCATCACAGCCTGGCACAGTCTGAATATCCCACCCTAAATGTTTATTCAGTAATGCCATTAACTGCGTGACATCTTCAAAATGCAATGCGATATTGTACTGCCATTCTTCCTGGGAGCTGTAGGCTCCATCTGCTAAATTACTTCTCATAATTTATCTGTCTTTTGGGTGAGACACTAAATTGCGGTCCCATCTGTCTGTTCTGATGGTTGTTCAGGTGGACGTTAAAGATCCCATGGGACTTTTCGAAAAAAGAGTAAGGGAAGCTCCCCAGTGACCTTGACGAATTTACCCCCTTCATAAAAAATACCACCAAAGGGCTTAATTTGGTTCAGTGTGAGTTGATTTCTATCTGTATTCACCTCCCACCCCAGATGAGGTTGAAAATAAGCAGAACTGCCTAGATCTCTATGCAGATAAAAAAAAAATAATAATGTAAGGCTGCATATGAATGAAATGTTTATACAGACAGTGATCAGATACCCCGATTATTGACATAAACACAGCAGAATTTCTTGAAGTTAGACTTTATGCATATATTCTGACTTTTTATTTGGGACCTACAGAACTGCCTACATGCCAGTAGCTGATTGGCCTTATTGTATTAAATAAATATGCCATAACTTTGCAGCATTTTGCACTTAAGATTAAATAAATATGCCATAACTTTGCAGCATTTTGCACTGAAGAAGAAGAAGAAGAATCAGCATCTATATAGCGCTTTTCATACATCCAAAGCGCTTTACAAGCAATGCTAGACTGGTAGTGAAGTGACTGAATGTGTGGTGGCAGCCATATCGCACATCATCACCCACACACAGCCTGGATAATTGCATGAACTGGTTTTATGGGAAGGGGAATGTTGGCCAGAACACCAGGAATGTTCCCTACTGTTTGCGAAGTGTGCCCTGGGTTCTTTTACTTCCACCTGGACACCCACCAGGATGACACCAGGATGGGCAGAAAGGGACCTCAGTTTAACGTCTCATCCGAAGGACGGCACACCCCAGCAGTACAGCACCCCCCCAATACTGCACTCAGATGCCAGCGATTTTTAGGTGCAAGTCCAATCCTGGTGTGGGAACGAGAACCCATGACCTTCTGGTCCAGAGGCGGATGTGCTACCAACTGAGCCACGCTGACACCTAAGGCATTAGGTTGTTGATTGCCAAAGGAGCCTTCACCCATTTGGGAAATAATGAGCATAGTTTTTTCCTCAAAAACTGTCGTGTTTCGTTGTATTTCAAGATGCCACATTATATACCTTGTGTTTTTGAGAAGATGGTCCATCGAATCATGCAATATACCATATCATGCAGTAGTGGTTGTGTTATTAAGGATGAAACTGGTAACATTCATTGCATAAAAACTGACTCAAGAATCCCTCTGATCAGCAGCTGTGATTAATATGTCTGCCTTGCGAGGGGATGTCCACCATACCTCTCTGCGGCACATCAATAGGCGGCGCGTTCCTCCTTAAAAGTTAATTTTATCAGTGGCTGCAAATGTTATGATGCCTTAAAAGCAGGTGCTTAGTAAAATAAAATGTTTACAACCATTATGTTTATAGCAGTTACTTTTAACTTAAAATTTATCTAGGTTTTGGGCTTTGTTCCATGGTCAGTCCTTTTAAGTTGTCTCACATAGCAAGAATCTTTCCTGCAGACTGTTTTGAAAACGTAACCCCAGCTTACTTCATGATTGCTGTATGTGTGTGTGATATCACAGTCTGTTGTCATGGAAAGTACTATGCTGTCGCAAAAAAGTATTCCATGAAGTCATAAAACCTGGATGAAAGCTTTTTCTTTAGGTTTCCAGGATAAGTTAATGGAATCCTACTGCAAAGCATGGTAAAGACACATTAAAACAGTGTTCTAAGTTGTAATAGCTACATTCAGTTTGATGAGGTTTTATTTTGAGGTAGGTAGCTATCCTTCAGAAAAAAATATGTATAATTCTCTGTTTCATTACGCATATCAAACTATCTATACTTAATGTATGTTGCTGTCCCAGGTATGTACTCCTGAACAATATCAGATATTTTGTGTTATTACTAATGGCCCTTGTGTTTGTCCTAAAACAGAGATGCTAAATTATAAATGACGAGAGGTGATGATGCTGAACTTACAGCGTTTGCCCTAAGAGCTGCTGCCCTTTACAAAATGTGTTGCACTTTGTTGTTTCATTGTACCTCAGGACTGTTGTAATGGTAGCCTACGGGATGAGGAAGAAGTAGCACAGAATAAAGAATATTCCCAAAGATCCAGCCCATGCTGTTAAGGGAAGGGGACAGAAATGGCAGAGATGCAGAAATGTACAAAAAAAATGCCCATTAAAAAAAAAACTCCCACTGTGATATAGTGCAGTGCTGCAGTCCATAGGGACAATGTGGGCAGATTGCTTCTTGGGGGAGGGTCAGGCGGAGGAAAAACAGTTCCACGGATGGAAAACATGACATCATCCCTTTTCTACATGCAAAATGTCTGCAGGGCTCCGCCCATGCAGCCGTAAAAAGAGACTGTTAGGGTACTCTAGGAAAGTGGCCATGGTGATGACGAAAAAAAGGGTGGCATTCAGGAGGTATAAGGAAATGCAGATGGAGAAAGAAAGATGCAGCAGGTAAACTAGAAGGAAGCAGGCAGGGCAGTGGGGGGGCAAAGGAAAGGACAGCCAAATTAGTAGCAAATGGGGTAATACTTTTCTTTTGGCACATTACATAAGTAAGAAAAGGAAAGCAAGAGGAGGGATAGTGAGGATAGGGAGAATGGCAGAGGGGACTACACAGAGGGGGACTAGAAAAAGCAGCCATCCTAAACAGGTTCTTCTAACCCCAGGAATCCCTAATGTAATGCTTACACTCTGTAAGCATCATCTCCTAAGAGATAGATACCCCAGAGTTAGAACCCTATTCTAATTGGTAGAATTTAGAACAGAGGTTTGAAAAACTCTACAGCTATCTTCTACTCTGACAGTTGCTAGATAGTTGTCCCAAGTTGAGCTCTGGTACTATTGGGTCTCTAGTCACTTATTTATTTTAAAATAAGTAATTAGTTAGCTTCTAAGTGTTTAAAGTACATTTTATTAATATTCTACATTTAGTTAGGGTATTTTGTTTTAAATATCTGGTCCTTCTGACTCTCATTTTGAGTCTCAGGGACAGGAGACTATCCTGTGCTACATCTTTTACTTGTAGCTGTTTTTTAATAATTTTATCACTTGCTTCTTTTTAGCAAGTGGTCCTGGTTTTTCAAGTCACTGTATATAGAAACAGAAGTGTTTTCACTTTCCATTTCTGCCTGTACCCTTTCACCTTAATTAATTGTTTCCTGTACCAGAAACCACAGTTTCAGCTTTGACACAGTTTTTAGAGGTAAGAGGTATTTTTTACTATGAGCCTATACTTTTTAACCATTTTTTGGACTCACTTTCAGTGTTTTACTAGGATATCTCTAAACTGGCATATCTGAGAGACATAGGGTTCTGCAGGCTGAATAAACTTACAGATTTGTTTTCAGCTCTGGCAAAGGCAGACCACCACAGGCTCAGTGTAAGGTGCCTGTGACCAGACCACTACATTATTAATACTGAGTCCTGCATTGCTTTGCCCTAAAAATAAAAGTGCAAATAAATTAGGAGTTTTTATGTCTTCTCAGTCTGGATCCCTGTCAACAATAAATAATAAAAAAGGTTCTGAGTGAGTTCCCAATAATGTTGGAAAGCACACATCAGAAGATTATATGTCCTTATTTCTAACAGCAGTATCAAAAAGTGTAAAGGGTGACAAGAAAAAATATAAAGCTGCTCAGCCATCTGAAAAGCATGGTAAGGATGGATCAGGTACTAGGGTGTCTGAAAGGGGGCACTCTGACTATGCTGATGGCAAAAGCTAAAATAAAAGAGTCTCTGAGCAGACACAGGAAATGGTGCCTGCAAAAAAGAAATGAAAAGAAAAAATGTCACTGCCACTCCTCCTGAATGGAGAAAGGAGTAGGCAGATGATAAATAATGCCCTCTTCTGAGGACAAATCTAAGATATGGCAATTTTTCCAGGCCATCCAGGCTATGGGAAGCTTTAATAATGTAAATGACAGCCTCTTCATCCCTCCATGCTTCCCACATCCTATCAACCCTGTCCCTCCTCCATCACCTCACCTCACCTCTATACCACTTGCCTAGGACAAAGCCCATGTGGTGGATATTCTTCACCTTGTTATCCCATCATGTTCTCCATGTTCCCCCTCCTCTTGATTGTATCTAAAGCACTGTTCACCACCATAAGCAGCTATGTCTCTGTTCTTTAATGTCTTTGCTTGTCCATCTGTTGTAATACTGCTTAGTACAATTACCAAAGATTTGTATGTTATGTTTGTAAACAATTGTATGTTGTCTACATTTTTTAAGCCTAATGATGTGCAACTTCTGTAAATGAGCTTCTAGCTCAAAGGTAATGGGTCTGTTCATGAAAAGGGGTTACCAATGCCTACCATACAGTGCATACCACATTTTAAAAAATCAAGAACTGTCAGGCACATGTTTTTGACTAAAGCTGAATGCTGGCTATATGGGCAGATAAATAACATAACTATAGAATTCTAGGGTATCCATATCTTTTTTGATGGGGTATCCTGCTCCATTTTGTTGCTTTTTTTACCTGAAAAAGTGTGACATGCAAAAATACATGTTTTACTAATTGTTTTTGCAAGCTTTATTTACTGTTTTCCATTATTAAAGTGAGTCCACTTACTAATATGGAGTTGTGTTTTTTATTATCTGTACTCTTTAGCCCATTGTAATGCTCCATTTTTAATTTATGCAGCTTTGTATTTAGTGTGGTGAATGTAACAGTTGGTGTCACAGCACGTTACATTCACCCACATGGCCCCCAAATCTGCAATTGTGTTATTAGCACTTTATATGATTTTCTGGCTTCTCTCCTAGTTTGCCTCCTTGTGATAACTGACTGTGTTACTGCCTGATCTATCTTTCCCACATAAGGGACAGCAACCTTTGACCCTCACTCTACTTGGGGTCACATCAGGCCCAATGTTTACCCGTCAGTCTGTGACAGCTGCAAAGTCATAACCTGCCCATCAGAACCAAGGAGCAACCATAGAGGGAGGAGCTGAGTTGTGGTTTAAAACCCATTGTTTGCACATGGCTCCTCCATTTGTAGGGCTACATTCCATGAAGATAAGCACTGCATGCAACAACGAGGGTTGCAGTTACATTCACCACAGGTAGACTTTGGTTACCATCATTCACTGACTGTTGGGCAAATTTTCAGAGAGCATATTTCAGTGACAACTGCATGTCTAAGGAAAGTGCTGGGCATAAATTGTAATAAGGATTATTCAGTGTATATGGGGTGGAGAGTTAAAATGGATTTTCTTTGTGGTGTCACTCGTTACATTCACCACGATATGTGGTGTCAACCATCATACCTGCCAGTACTGTTATTATTGTCAAATTGCTCCAGGTTTTGTAAAACTATGTCAGTTATTAGTAGTGGTGTGATAGCCATGAGGCATGTTCAGTAATTTTTTTATAACTTGAAACAAATGTGTGATGTCACTTGTTACATTCACCACGTTATATGGTGTTAAGCATCACACTTGCCAGTAATGTAATTGTTGATTTTTTTCATGTTTTACAGCAGTATGTCAGTCAGTAATAGTAGTATGTTAGTTGTTAGGCAAGTTTAGTACAGTTTTAGTAAGTCAAACATAAGTGTGGTGCCACTTTTTACATTCACCACAGTATGTGGTATCAAACATCACACCTGTCACTACTGTTATTATTGTCAGATTTCTCCAGATTTTGTAGTACTGTGTCAGTTATTATTAGTAGCATGTTAGCCATTAGACATGTTCAATAAACTTTGTAAAACTGAAACAAATGTGTGGTGTCACTCGTTACATTCACCACGGTATGTGGTGTTAAGCATCACACTTGCCAGTAATGTAATGGTCAACTTTTTTCATGTTCTATAGTAGTATGTCAGTCAGTAGCAGTAGTATGTTAGTTGTTAGGCATGTTTAGTATAGTTTTACGTAAGTGAAACATAAGTGTGGTGTCACTTGTTACATTCACCATGGTACGTGGTGCAAAACATCACATTTGCAATTAATGTAATATAATTCTTATACATATTTGTTTCTGATGTTTTAATACAACTCATTACATGTTTATGAAAGTTATTAAAGTTTTTACTACTAAAACAAATGTTTTGTGTCAGGTGCAACGTTCACCATGGTGTGTGGTGTCACTTGTTACACTCACCACAATATAGTTCTTTTATCTCAGAAACCTGTGGGGCTTTTATCTCCCAATATGTTTATTTTTTCATGCTTGGGTCATAATATCTTGAAATGCATCACAATTGTAATCTAGAAATAATTTGAAAATTTGACCCTCATGTCACACTTTGGTAACCCCTTTTCATGAACAGACCCTATTGTATTCCAAGAAATAAAAAATAAATAAACCTCCCCAGGCTTGGGCACCAGCCTATCTACATGTGGAGGAGGATGAAGAAGAGTGCTATGTGCAAGAAGAGGAAGGTAACCCATAGAATCAGACGGTGCACCTGAGCAAGATTTTGGCTCTTCTACAGGGCATAAGGAGGGCTATACTTGATGTTCCTCATTTGTAAGACATAGGCCTTATACTCTCAACATCCATACTCAGGAAACTGAGGAGGATGAAGAATATGCTGAATTAATGGACATGATGGGTATGGCACTGTCAAGGAGGTTACTAGTGCCCATATGTGAGTCTCTTAAGAAAACCATATTGAAAATCATGTTTGCACCTACTTTGGCTGTAGCCATTAATAAAAAGATTGAAAAAATGTCAGGTAATCAGACAAGAGGTGTAATATCTGTATACCCACCCTAATAACCAGAGTGTAGTCCAGGTTACTCCTTGTGAGAGAGAAAAAGTCTCATTCTCTTCACAGCCTCTAGAGAAGGAAACAATTTGGATGTTGAGGCCAAGAAAGTTTAATCTACAGTTTCCCTGCTCATCAGGCAGGTACCATATTCAGCATATATAGCACAGTACCAGAAAACATTGTGAAACACAATTCTGGCACTTGCTGATAAAGCAGATAGTGAGATGGCACAGGACTTGGTTGCCACAGCAAGATCAGCCCTGGATGCCAGTAAGTACCATTTCCACACTGCTGTGGATACTAATGACACTGCATCTAGAGTTCTAGTGTCCCTGAGAAGATTTTCCTGTTTAAGGACTACTATAATTTCTCAATATACCTAGACCAAAGCCATGGGTTTCTCACTTGAGGGAGATTCACTTTTTGGTGACAAAACAGAGGTTTACATGAAAAAAGTGGACAAACACAAAACCACTTACATAAGTAACAATACGGAAGAAAAGGCATCTACCTCCTACATGCCCTGTGGAAGGGGAGGCAGAGATAGGGGTTACTTCCCAACAGTCTATACCTCATATGGCCATTATAAGTATCAGCCACAAAAGGGATACTACAAGGGCAGGAGCAGAAGGGACACAAAGCATGCTACTGCTGCAGCACCAGCACCCAAGCCCCAGCCAAAGCAAAACCCATGACAATTTAGTCCAGGTCATCCATCCATTGCCAGTGGGGAAAGACTGGCTTGCTATCTTAAAAACGATGTAAACATTACCTCAGACAAGTGGGTTCTGGAGATAGTATGTCCAGGACTGTCTCTCTGTAGTTCAGAAAATTCCCAAGACTACTGAAACACAAGGCTTTTTCAACACTATCTCCCATGGAAAGAATGCTGCTAGAATTGGAAGTAAAAACATTAGGGACAACAAAAGCTTTAGAAAAGGTCCCTCCCTCTGAGTAGGGCAAGCGTATATTCTCACAGCACTTCCTGACCCACAAGAAAAATGGGTAGTTGCAACCCATTTTAGATATCAGTTTAATGTTGGTGAAATATGTAGTGCTTGGTGATACTGTGAATTTTGATGATTATTTATTATGTGGCTTTCTTCTATTCCCACCCTTGGTAGAAGAGCTGGGTAGCTGCAGGAAAAAGAGGCCCTACGCAAGGGTGGCTAGAGTGCCGGACAAGAAGGAGGTCAGTGGGGAGGATGGTGGGTGAGTTCCTGATTCTAAGCATGAAGTGCTGCAAGAGGTGGGTTTTTGAATGAGATGTGGGAGGAGCTATTCCCCCACATTCAACCTTGGGCTTAAAGCCCTCCCATTCGATGTTGGTGAAATATGTAGTGCTTGGTGATACTGTGAATTTTGATGACTATTTAATATGTGGCTTTTCTCTATTCCCACCCTTGGCAGAAGAGTTGTGTAGCTGTAGGAAATAGAAGCCCAAAAAGAGTTACCTCCTCCAACTCTGGAGGGTGTGATCAGGAACACTGAGGAGATGAAAAAAATCTTTAGGGGAAAACCTCTGGGGACCCATGGCTACTGACCTGCTCGTCCTCCAAGCAAACTAAGAGGAGATCATAGAAAAAGCATTTTTAAGTTCGGAAGTTGAATTAGGGACATATACTTTAAATGCAGATGATTTCCATCTTCCTAGTTTTTTAATGATATGCACAGGAATGTTATGATGGGACACTGAGGTGGCTGCTCCTGCTTGAAAGGACTGACCGGAATAGAAGAATGGATCTAGTCTGAGTCTCTGGATAAGGGTTCTTGTGTGGTCTAGGAACCATTGTGATGTCATAGGTAAGTTGAAGTCAGAGGTTAACAGGGGAGAAGAAGGATTAGACCTGGCATGGAACAGCATAAGCTTTGCTAGTCTTGCAAATGGACACCAATTGTTTGATGTGGAATAATAGGTTATGGAATTCTGGAATGTAATCTACCAGTTTTCGAAGAAGGTAGAGTTAATATGTAACTGTTGTTATGCTTCTTACTGCTGGATATTCTGAGAAAAGCAGAAGAGTGAGATGATGATGTGGTGAATTCTCTGGGGTGAAGAAATCCATAGAAGGCAAGGGTAATTGCTGAAGACACCATGAGATTGGAATTAGGATCGAATGGATTTGAGTCCAATAAATCCAGCAAACTATGAAATAGAGGTCCTTCTATTGGAAGGTGACAAGGATTATTCAGAACAGAGGATCATTGAAAGCCCAATAAAAGTGATTTGATTGATTGATTGGAGAACAATGAGGGTGAAGATGAAGAGTATTGGGAAAGAAAAAACTGGATGCCTAATAGATACAATTTAATGGTACCATGGGAAAAATGAAAGGCTTGATGGCAAAATGTTAGAAATGCTAGTACCAAATCGACTGAGATGACAGTTGGATGGAGGGATGATTAAGCGCAGAAGGAGCCATATTTGTTCCAGGCAGTCATATAGGCAGTTCTAGTGGAAGGAGCCAATGTGGACCACATGAAGAGAGATGCTTGATGATGATAGTAACTTATGTCATGATGAGATTGTAGTATGATGGTGGAGGAGTCATGATGGGATCCGCTGAAGGATGGAAACAGCGGAAATCCTGAAAACAAAATTGAGAAAGAGCATCAGCTGCTTCGTTCTTGACACCAGGAATCTAATAGCATTTGATGAAGAAACCATGGATGAGTGAAAGCCAGATTAACTTCAGCATGAATAACATGATGGGAGGTGAGGATGAGCAACTTTTATTAATGATGGCTATGGTGGACTGATTGTCAGAATATACTAATACTGATTGGTGGGACTATAGATGCCCCCATAGAACAGCAGCCACTAAAATGGGGGTATATTTCAAATAATGGAGAAGTAGAAGAAAAGTCACTCAATGAAGAGTCATTGGGAGGCCAAGGGAATGTGAGCCATAACTGAGAAAATATGGCTGCACATCCATGGGTTGGAGAGGTGTCTGCGAATATTCAGGGATGAGCTTCGGGAGATCGATTGTTTCGGAATATGGAGCATCCATTCCAGCTGGTGAGAAAAAGGAAATACATGACTAGGTCAGATTTCACAGATGCTGTGATATGGACATGATGGTGAAGCTCTGAAACAGAAGAAGCTTGGATAAGAAGATAAAAGATGAATGAGCGACCTTGAGGAATAATCCTCATTGTGAAATTTAGGTACCCCAAAAGGAAAAGCAAGTCATGCTTGGTGCAGTAGGATCTGGTAGAGAAGGAAGAGCCCAACTCCTGAATCTAAGAGAGCTTATCCAGAGGAAGACACGCCTCCATGCAGCCAGAATCCAATACGATGCCCAGAAATTTGAGGGAAGTGGGAGGGCCAGACATCTTCTCTGCTGCCAGATGGACCAACAGGTCCTCAAACAGCTGAATGAGAGTGGACAGACCCTCTGCCAGGGGCAAGGAAGGTGGGTTGATGAGGAAATCATCCAGCAAGTGAAGCACAGCAGGCCAATGGTAAATGTTGAGCAGAGCCCAGTACAGGACTTCAGCAAAGGTGTCAAACTGCATAGGGCTGCCATGGCAGCCGAAGGCAAGGTGGAAGGCAAAATAAAAGGCATTATCCCAGGACATACCGTGCAGATGCCAGAGAAAAGGATGGATGGGGAGGAGCTTAAAAGCATCGGAGATGTCCACTTTGAAAAGCCAAGATCCACATCTGGATCTCTTGATGATGGTGATGGCGTAATTGATGCAGGCATAGGACAAAGAAAAGTCATCAGCAGGAATGAGGGAATTGATGCTCGGCATTGAAGAACCACAGGGAGCTGATAGGTCAATGACGAGTCACTTCTTACCAGAGAACTTATGAGTTGTGATTCCAATGGGATTGATCCCATAAACAGGGAATGGAGGAAGCAAGAAAGGTTCCAAAATAAAGTGTTTACTAAGTGCCTTCTGGATGCGGGCAAGGACTGCATCTGGTTCCTGGACAGTGCACTGCAAGTTAGCACAGATGAAGGAGGAAGTAGGGAGAACAGACACACCTGTGTGGAAGCCATTGGTGAAACCCAAGAGGAGAAAATGCACTGACTCCGGAGAAGGATGGGTGGTCAGGAGATGATCCAGGGCAAGCAGGTTGACAGGAGTGGAGGGGTGGACCAGATGTCATTTGAATAATTTCAGAGTCTTGGGGCAAATGTAGCAAGCATGTGCATCCCTGCAAAGGCAGCACAAATGCAGGAAGACACATCCAGGAGTGGTACAACCTTGGTCCTTGAAATTGTTGCAGATGGATTTGCTGCCGATGTTCCTGATGGGGCAACCATGCCAGTCCAGGTAGGCTCGTGGATTGGAAACAGGGCCTGTCAAGTCAGAAGAAGAGGGAGAATTGGGAGTGTGAGAAGGCCTGGAAGCAGATAAGGGGGAAGGAGGATGAAGCAGACACAGCCAATGGACATAGAGCAGCAAAATGGTTGAATAAACCACAAAGGGAACAAGAATAAGCACGATGGCCAGTGAAATGATGAGAAAACAGCTTATTGTCCAAGATGGCCCAATTCTGCTTCATGTTGTAGTGGGCCAAGGCAGATGCTGCTTTAGCCAAAAAGGAGTGATGGTAGTTGTAGAAGTGCATGCCACCTTAACGGACACAGGTTGATCAGGAGGTAAAGATAAGTTTGCAGTTCCTCTCTGCAGGATGGGAAATCTGAACAAATGATGTCGCAATAGAGGCTGAAGACCAGAATGAATTCCAACATCATCATCTTACGAAGGAGATGAGAGTCCTTAGACTTAAAAAATGACCAACCCATCACCGCAGGAAACAATGTGGTTATCCATGACATCCTGGGAAGAAATGAGCAGTAACATCAAATTGATATCCTTATCATCCAGGATGTCCTTGCAGAGGTGAGCTGGCATGAGATGAAAAGAGAAAATGAATGGAGGCTGAGGAATGGGGGATGAACCTTAAGGAACAGCAGGAAGCCACAATGGAGAAGGCATCATGGCCAGAGGAGGAAGCGAGGCTGGTGAAGAAAGGAGGCTGGTGGATGGCTCATCGGCGGGCAGTGCAGGAGTCGGAGGAGAAGACGATGGAGTAGGGGGGCAGGCCTCTAGGGAGGAAAGGCAAGCCTGTCTATCAGTAATAGAGGCAGTCATCTGAGCCATGAAGTCCCAAATGTCTGAAAGCGGAGCTGAGGCAGGCTGAAGAACAGGCTGGCTGGGGCCAGGGTGGGTCCCCAGGCTGGAGATGGAGGTCAGGAATAAGCCATAGAGCTCCTGCTTGTGAGCAGAAGCTGGGTAGGAAATCCCCTTCCTGGAGAGTTCCAACATGAGCCAAAGCATGGTCCTGTCCTTAATGGAATGACAAGACTTAGAGGTGTGTTTTTGGCTGGTGGGAGCAGTGGAGGGTGGTGAATCCAGTGAAGAGTCTTCAACAGATGGAGTATCGATGGATGACATGGTCAGGAAGGAAACCTAGGGAGAAGTGTAAGAAAGGTGAAGGCAGGGGGAGCAACAGGATTCAGGGGAGGACAAGGGAAGGGAAAATTCAGGATGAGCTGGGGAAGAGGGGAGAAGGGAAGACATGGGAGGAGGGAGAAGGGGAATAAGGACAAAAATGGAAGGGGGAGACATGATCTTACCACCGGAAGACTGGATCCAGGTGTAGAATAAGTCAGCACGATGAGAGCACTAGGCAGGGGGCTCCAGCTGATGACAGCAGGCAGTCCTGAGGGAACAGCACTAGAAGGAAAACAAGGCAAGTGGTCAATACGACAGGATGGCAAAATTTTAATTTTTTTAATTTTTTTTTAGTTTTATTAGTTTAGTAATTGATATTGCTGACGTTGGCAAATAGGATACAACGGTGAGCAGGCAGGAACTGCAAATGCAACAAGCCAGGGCAGAATACCAGTACCAAGAGGAGCAGAACAGAAGCACCGGAGAAGAGTCAACAGCATAGGGTCTGATATAAATGTGAACTGAGAGAACTGAGGCACTCATCGCTATCCAGTCTGGTGAGGATTTGGTGAAATAGTGGGATAGCTTGGTCCTGCAATCAGGACCTTGGAGAAAGGTGCAGCCAATATGCACTCAGTTGCAGGTGAAATGGGCCAGAAGGTCAGCAAATGGGATAAAGTCCCATCCATGGAGGAACTGAGGTGGCATGGAAAACCCAGTTGCAGTGACCAGCTACAGGCAAGAGCCAAGCACAATGGAGGTAAAGGAAGAATTAGGAGCCAGAGGTGTGATGAGAAACCAGGTGTGCTACAAGAGTTTCAAGGAGCCGAAGTGACTCCAACATCAGGGTAATATAGGAACAAGGGATATACAGGACTCTGCTGGGGAGGTGTTGGCTAGAAGAAAGTCATGGAGGAGAAAATGCCATACACTCCCAACTCCAGGATTTTCCCGAGCTATGTAACCTTGCATGATGCAAAATGTCCCCATGCAATGTTGCGCTGCCTCAAGATGTGGAGGCAAAGCCAAGCTAAATGCAGGCTTGAAGGAAGGCGACTGAAGGAAGGAGGTCCATGGGCTCCAGAAATGAAGAGGGGATGAATGGGAGGGGAAAGCACTGGAAGGCAGACCCAGCATGATGAGGTGAAGTACCCAGTACAGGAAGTGAGAACCCAAAATCGAGGGTTGAGGGGGGCAGCAGGTGGGCTGGCTATCCTTCCCAAGGCATCTGAAGAGGAGGTGCAGACAAGGAATGAGGAAGCACTGTCTGGAAGGGAGAAATCAATCCCAGTGGATGTGTGATGGACTATACGGAACGCGAACCAGAGCTTGCAGGAAATGGGGTGGGGAAGGGGAGGAATTGCAGGAGGCTAGGAAAATGCATTAGGAAACTGCGTATAAAGTTTACCTTGGAGGAGAAAAGCAGCAAAGAATGAAGGATATGGAGGTAGGAGGTAGGATCGAACACGGCAGTCAAACCAGGAAGGGGGCCTAATGGCCACACAGCCATGGGGACGGAAGCCAGAGGCATCAGGGGAGCACCAATGATTGAACGAAGCAGGAAATAAGTGAGGGATGAGAGGCAGGCAGTAGAAACTGAGAATAGTACATGCCATGCAGGAGCTCAGGGGGAACGTCTCAGAAGAGAGTTCTTGATTCTAAGCATGAAGTGCTGCGAGAGGTGGGTTTTTGAATGGATGTGGGAGGAGCTATTCCCCCACATTGAAACTCGGGCTTAAAGCCCTCCCAGTATCTAGATATGCATACAAAGAAAGAGAAATTCAAGATAGTCACACTAAGAACAGTTATCCCATCTCTTGAGTCAGGACACTGGGAGGGATTACTGAATCTGAAAGATGCCTGTTTTCCTATCCCAGTCAGGCCATCACACAGAACAGGTTCAAGCTAGGGGATTGCCATTACCCAGTTCACAACCCTCACCTTTGGCTTCACCTCAGCACCAATGGGATTATCAAAGTGTTTTGCTCTGGTGGCAGCACACCTAAGAAGGCAAGGTGTGGTCGTTTTTCCCTACCTTGATGACTGGCTAGTCTCAGGGAAAACATAACATGAGACAAGGAGATCATTTCAGACTGTAAAAAGCATCTGGAGTCTCTTGGATTCTTGATGAACCTGCAGAAGTCCCATCTTGAACCTGTTTAAGTACTGGACTTCATAGGAGCAGAGCTAAACACTCTGCAGGGAAAAGCTTTTCTCTCGCAAGCCAGAGCTGCAGCTTTGATTGCAACAGCGGAGTCCTTCACAACAGGTCAGCCAAGACCTGCAAGGGGCTTCATACAATTACTAGGACACATCCGCTGTTGTGTTTTCATGTGCCAGGTTCCAA
Organism: Neoceratodus forsteri; assembly: GCA_016271365.2. Classification (NCBI taxonomy): domain Eukaryota; kingdom Metazoa; phylum Chordata; order Ceratodontiformes; family Ceratodontidae; genus Neoceratodus; species Neoceratodus forsteri. Next base: position 1,116,650,689 of record CM028131.1, read on the forward strand.
ATGAAAGAAATCCAGTACCACGTAAGTGACAACTGGTCTCAAAGATGTGATCCACTCTCAAAGCTAGTGCCAGTGGCAAAAGCACTGCTGGAGTGGTGGAAGAAAGGGAATAACCTCAGAGAGGGCATTCCCTTTCTTCAGCAATCACCAGCAAGTATTCTTACTACAAATGCCTCCCTCCCTCCCTCCTGGGTGGGGCATCCACCCACAGAACTTCACAGTGAGTTGCACATGGAGCCTACAGGAGTCACTGGAACACATGACCCTCCAGAGCTTAGGGCAATGCTGATAGCAAAGCAGTCTTTATCCTCCCAGCTATAGGGTCTGTCTGTCCAAATCAAAACAGGTAACACCACAACAGTGTATTACATAAAGAAGCAGGGAGAGACAAGCTCCTCAGAACTGTATGCAGAAGCAATGAGGGTCTGGGACCTGGCAAACACCTTAGAAATAAACATTTATGCCATGCACTCGCCAGGCAAAGTCAATGTCCTGGTGTCCACAGTGTTCAGAAGGTGGGACATTCCCAAAATAGATATGTCTGCTTCTGAGGAAAACAGTCAGCTTTAACAGTTTTGTTGCAGCCAGTCAGCCACAGGGACAGTCCCAGAGGATGCCCTGGTTTTGGACTGGACTGTGAGGTCTCTGTATGTCTTCCCACCATTTCCACTCATCCAGAAAGTCCTGCTGGAACTCAGGAAGGAATGTGCAACAGTGATCCTAATAGCTCCAGAGTGGGCCAAACAGGCCTGGTATTCAATTCTGTTGGCCCAGTACAGCAGGTCTCCAATCAGCCTGTCACTGAGTCACCATCTGCAGACCCTATCTCAGGGCATGATATAATTCCCCAACTGCAAGACACTACACCAGAGGGCATCGTTCTTGAAGAATTAGAATACTCTGGATTAAATCTCTCCAAAGTAGTCCTGAAAATGCTTACAGTTTCAAGAAACCAGCAACCAGGAAAATGCGGTGCTCTGAATGGAAGAGATTTTCTGACTGGTGTACCCACAGAAGAATAATCATAGTAAAGGCATGGTTGTTTATAATCTTGGAATACCTGATACACAAGCAGTCTCTAGGCATAAGATCTTTGACTCTAAAGGTGCACTGAGCAACAGTGTCAGCCTACTTACCAAGAGAAGGTCTTTGGCCTCTCAACCTATTTCCAAAAAGATTTTTAAAGGCTTCACCCACTTGTACCCCACTGGTAAGGGACCCAGTGCCTCCATGGGATCTCAGTATCTGCCTTGCCCTGCTCATGAAGGCTCATTTTGAGCCTATGTTGACCTGAAGTATGTCACATGGAAATCCATATTTCTAATTGCCATGAACTCTGTTAGGGAGGGTGATGTGACAGGGTTGAATAAGAACAAGACCCTTTCCCATTCGTTATGTAGAAAAAGTTAAACACAAGGATCTGTTTTATCCTCTTTTGTTCTATCTCTTGTCTTTCTGACTGTGTGGTCAAATTTTCTTGTGAGACCAGGGAAATGGCACTCCGACAGTCTCACTATTCCCCCCCCCCGCTATCTCTCTGCTTTCACTTGCTGTTCCTATCTTTTCATCTCCCTTGCATATCTGAAGTTATAAAATATGTGTGAATCTTGATGTGATACTGGGATCCCTTGGTTTGAAAAACTATATGGTATATTGTTGAAATGATAGCAAAAAGTTATTTGGAGCTCAGGGGTTAACCTGAGATGCTGGTTTGCAAACTTTTAGCAGAGCTGTGAACAGGAGGTCAGTTCTTGGACACCATGTACTGTTTTGTTGCACCTGCAAGGAAGGAAACTGACAAGAACATTTTCTGAAAAACTGGATGTTCTCCTTAATGAGTTCCCTGACAAAGGCTTGTTATAAAAAGAGCAGCAATATTTTTTGCAAGAAAGAGAGCACAAGACTGAGATTTGAAATTGAGAAGAAACACTCAGAAGAAGGACTTTGTTTTCTCTGTTTGTACTGCCTTTGTAAATAGTTATACTGAACAATTTTATTTTTTTTATTTTACTGTTATTGGAAATAATAAAACACTCACTGCAAATTTTGCAACTGCTACTGGTCATCATAGGCTTCCTGACCTGTGCCTTGATAACAGGTGAGTGAACTGCAAGCATTCTACACAGAGCCAAATTACATAATATTCCACAGGGACAAGGTAGTGCTTAGAACTAACAGAAAATTTCTACCTAAGGTGGTGTCTGAGATTAACTTGAACCAATCAGTAACACTTCCTGTGCTCTGTCCAGAACATTCTACTCCAGGTGATCAAAAATTGTACAGTCCTGACTTGACAAGAGTTCTGGGTATATACATGGGCCAGACAAAAGAGGTCAGGTCCAAAAACACTCAGCTTCTTGTTACCTATGGCAAGGTTGGCCAGCAACCAAGAGGACTGTCTCCCACTGGATAGTCTCTTGCATATAGTCATGTTATGAAAAAGCTGGAAAAATACCACCCAGAAGCCTAAGGGCACACTCCACAAGGGGTCCTTATGCCTCTGTGGTATCCACAAAGTGCATCCCACTAATGGAAATTTGCAAAGCAGCAACCTGTAAAATGGTGCACACATTCACAAAACACTGTTGTCTGGACATAGAGTTCAGAAGAGATGCCATCTTTGGAACTGCTGTTTTGCAGAACTTTTTCCCCAAGTAGGTTCTGCGCTCAGCCTCCCAAGGTACTGCAGTATAGTTTGCTTAGAGTGTAACCATAAAGTGAGGAATTCCTACTCACAGTAGTAATATTGTTTATTTTCAGGGATCCCTCACTATGGTTACAGCATCCCACTCTGTCTCTCCTTCCAGAATCTGAAAATGGGTTCTCACAATAATTGGTTCCTTTTATTTAGGTTGCTTGAACATTACTATTGCTGTTTCCCTACAATTATAAAGTTTGTTTTTTTCTTTATGTTTTACATATTTTTTGCATTGTCATGTCTGCTCCAATTTGATTGATGTTTTCAAAAATTTTGAAATTTGCATAATTTTTTGGTAGCCTTTTAGCATGATTCACTAGCCACTGTTCCACTCTGGCTATAGAAGCAAATCTGGCAACTGCCAGAATGGAAGTTGGCTGCATAGATTTTCAATTCTGTGTTCTAAATTCTACTAATTAGATTAGGGTTTTGTCTCTGGGGCATCTGTCTCCTAGGAGTTGATGCTTAGAGTATAACCATAGTGAGGGATCCCTAAGAAGAAACATTACTACAGTGAGTAATTTTTTCTTCTGCTCAGTCTTCACAGTGGTAAGAGGGGGGACAGACCATGAAGGAGCAGCAGAAACAAGAGTGAGGGAGGCAGACTCAAGTCCATTTTCAGAGGAAAGAGTCCTGCACAGACCTGCAGCTCTGATAGTGGACAAGGCTATGGGACTGGGCAGGATACACTGAAGAATAATAAAAGAACTCGGGGAGATGCTGGCTGTCTCACTGACTGATGGCTTTATTCAACAGTTCACTGGAATCAGGTATGGTTCCAGAGGTCTGGAGGAGAGCAGATGTGGTCCCTCTACATAAGAGTGGCAGCAGGGAAGAAGCTGGTAAGTATAGGCCAGTGAGACTCATCTCAGTGGTGGGGAAATTAATGGAAACACTGTTAAAGGAAAGGCTGGTGGAGTATCTTGACTCAAGTGGGCTGGAAGACCAAAGGCAGCATGGATTCATGGGGAGGAGGGGAGAGTCATGCCAGACCAACTCATTGACTTCTTTGACTGGATGACCAGGGAAATAAATTTAGGGAGGGCAGTGGATATGGCCTATCTGGACTTTAGCAAGGCCTTTGAAACTGTGCAGCACAGGAGACTGATTCAGTAATTGAGCACCCTAGAGTTGGGATACAAAATGGTGAACTGAGTTAGAAATTGGTTAATGGAGAGGTGACACAGGATAGTAGTTAATGGCACTCACTATTAGGATGGAAGAGTGACCAGTAAGGTGCCGTGGGGCTCAGTACTGGGACCAGTCCTCTTCAGTGTCTTCAAAAGTAAAATTGCAGATGAACTGTATGGGAAAATATGCATTTTTGCAGATGATATTAAAATCTGTAATAGGTTGGACAATCAGGAGATGGTAGAAAGAAGAGGTAGGGATCTCAGGAAGCTCAAGGAGTGGTCAAAGACATGGCAGTTGGGGTTCAATGCCAAAAAGTGCAAAATGATGCACCTAGAGCATAGGAACCCAGGAAATGAGTACAAGATGAGGGAAGGGGGTTACTGTCAGTCACTAAGCAGGAAAGGGACCATGGGGTTTTCATATCTGATCACCTCAAAGTGGCAGGGCAGTGTGACAGAGCAATAGGTTGGGCCAGTTTGATATTGGGATGCATTGGGAGAGGTGATGTTGCCACTGTATCGCTCACTGGTGTGACCCTACCTGGAGTATTGTGTCCAGTTCTGGAGGCCATACCCCAGAAAGGACATTGAGAGGGTATACGCAGTCTAGAGGAGGGCATTTAAAATGGTGCAGGGCTTGCATCTAAAGCCCGATGAGGAGAGACTAAGAGATTTCAACATGTACACCCTGGAAGAGAGGAGAGAGGAGAGAGAGGGGGGTATGATAGACATCCATAAGTACCTCATGGGAGTGAACAGGGTGAAGGAAGGGAGTCTCTTTCAAAGGAGGCAGAGCACCAGGATCAGGACTAGATGACATATGATGAAGCTGGAGTGGAGAAGTTAAAGAGGGATGTGAGGAAGTACTACTTCACTGAAAGAGTGGTAGACACCTGAAATAGGCTGTCAGAAGAAGTACTGGAGGAGAAAACAATAATGGACTACAAGCATGTGTGGGATAGACATAAGGAAATATTGGTGAATAGGCAGGAAGGAGGAAGGGTCACTGGAGACCAGTTATGGCCTGTGGAGGTAGACTAGGCAGGAGCCATCTGGGCAGATTTGGTGAGTCAAGCATCCTTTTCTGCTGACAGTTTCTCTGTCTCTATGTAAAAGGTTCCTGCTAGGTACTTTAAGAAATTATTGATGTTTCCACCTTTTTAAAAAATGATCTGCTCCCCCCATACACTTCAAAGAGAGTAGTGTGAAATCAGTCATTTGTGCTGTCAGTTGTGCTGGATTTGCATGAGTTAGCTACTGTATGTGATTTAGTCTATGGTCTGTTTGGATTTGTACTAAGACTACAGCACCAATATGACTTGGAATCTGAGCAAGGAGTCTAAAACGGAGACCTATAGCAATGAAGGCCCAGTTCCTCAGCTGTTGTGCTACCCGGTAACACTGATGAATGCACTTTGTTTTGCATTTCAGTTTTGATGAAGTATATACTGTACATTTTAAACATGCTAGTATGTTTCTTATGAAAAGTAATATTCATTGTTGAATTTTTGACAGAGTATTTTCCATAAGCAGTATTTTAATACAGATATCTTGTTTGCTACAAAGAGAAGATAGACGTTACAACAATAGGAATATCTGCAGTTTTGTGGAATTGTAATCTGTAGGTCAGACATAGCTTAACAAGAATAGACTCATCTGCTTTATATAGATGGTATTTCACAATTCCTTTAGGATGTTTTTATTATGTAGAAACAGACCTATGTTAACTAGTAAAGCAGTTTTTCAATAAAAAAAATTATTTCATAGTAACAGATGTAAGAAACTCCAGGAACTTCTCTTTGCTTCACATTATTTCAAGCCCCAAATGTCGTGAATACCATTGTTTTGCATTATTGTGTTGTCACAAAAGCTCATCAATAAGTCCTTATACAATATAGCCAATACATATAAATACAATACTGTATTTTCTGAGCAGTTGAAGATAAATTGCCAATCAGAGTGAAACAGGCATAAAATCATATGGGAAAGCACCAGGGAGGGGACATGTAGGCCTTGAATATGACTTAACTATTTGGAGATTACAGGGCCTGGTCAGGCTGAGGGGAAGGTTATTTCAGCTATGGGGCAACCTGAAGGAAGATGCTGCCTGACCAGCTTTCCTTTTACATCAGGGAATATTTAGTTTCCTTCTTAACTGGGACCGAAGTTGGTAACTGGTGCTGGTGACTGGACAGATCAGGCAACTTAGATAGGATGATGAGTATCAAGCCAATACTCATGTTAAAGAAGGGAGATATGACCAATTTTGTTGCATTCAAGAGAGGGCCCAAACCAGCTGTTCATACATGGAGCAACAATGAGTGTGTTGGGGGGGCAGATGAGTGAGGGAGTGGCACTCAAGGATGGAGCTGCACAGTGAGTTGAAAAGAGTGTCTAATTTGACTAGTTCAGTTTTGGGAGCTGGGCTGTAGGGAACATCACCTTAATAGCTGAAGGGGGAAGCATTTGTTCCACAATACATTTTTTAACGCTTGAAAGAGAATTTCTTTACACTGTAGAGTAAGCCCAGCTTAGGGAAGATGGAGGATGTACTGTAAGACACTGAAATATGTACAGAAAATTAAGGAGAGGATCAAGAGTCATACTCAGATGTTTGAATTTGGATACTTTGTCCAGGGTATGCCCATCTAGTGTACAGATGCCAAGGGGGTCAAGTGGGACCGAAGTATTCAGCGAGATCTTGAAACCAAAACCATTGCCAGTCTTTTTTTTGCTTCATAGTTTAACAAGGTGTAAATGTGGTTCAGTTGGTAGTACATCAGCATCTGTGCCAAAAGGTCTTGGGTTCTAGTCCCATACAGAGGTTGAGCTCATACCATAAACACTCACACCCAAGTGCAGTACTAAGAGGATGTTGCACCGTCTGGGTATGCCACCTTCAGATGAGACATTTAAAGTGAGAGCCTTTTTGTCTTTTCTGGTAGTTGTTCAGGTGGTATGAAGATCGCATAACACTTTGCATAAGTACTGGGGGAGTTTCCCCAGTGTTCTTGCCCAATGTACCCCATTTATCACCAACAGCTTAATCTGGTTCATTATCAATTTGCATCTGTACCCCCTTCCCACAAGCACAAAGATAAAAATAGGTAGTTTAGTCTGTCCCTCCTTTCCTTGTTATTATTGACCCAAACCATTTTGAAAGAGAAGCAAAATCATGCTGAAGGGCTGCGTATTTATCATCAGGGGAGTGTTCTTAATAAAAGAGAACAGTGTTGTCTGTATACATATGTAGGTTACAGACACTGGCCTGTGAAGGAAGGTCATTAACAAAATGGTGAAATGGAAGGGGCTGAGTACAGAGCTCTGAAGAACATCATAGAAGACAGGCAGGGTATTGGGGGTGCATCGCCTACTCTAACTCTTTGACTATGACCAGTGAGGTAGGACTCAAACCACTGGAGGGAGTTACCAGTAATGCCAGAAGCATCCAACTGAGAAAAACATGGTAGACTGTGTCAAATGCCTTTTCTAAATCAACAAAGATGGCACCTGCCACCTGGCCATTGTCCATACTGGATAGGGTATAGTTTGTAAGGGAAAGTAGAGAGGAGGTGGTTGAATGACCAGAATGAAAACCAGCCTGAATAGGTAGGGGAGGCCAATACTATCAAGGTGTTTTAACAGTTGACTATGAACCAGGTGCTCAAGGGTTATGGACAAGATAGGTTGGAGGGAGATTAGATAGTAACTACCCATGTCCAAAGGGTCACCATCTTTTCTGAGAGTGAGAACTACAGCCTGTTTACATACTGTTGGTACAACACCAGTAATGAGTGAGCATTTAAAAATATGGCAAACATATCTAACAATGGCAGGGGCACCAAGGCTCAGGAACTTTTTAGGAGCATCCTCTGAGCTACCTCCACTGTAGGAATAAAGGGTGATGAGCTCCTTAATGAGCCCATGACACCATTAGAAAAAACACTGAAAAAATGTGAGCTTTAGACACAAGTCAGGCTATACATTATATATTTACTATAAGTTGGATTTGCCAGTTTGTGTGGGCAGAACTAGGAGACCCTGTTTGGTGGTAGGTTTGTGAATTTTTGAAATTGACTGAGGTTGTACTTTAACTGCAGGTATCACATTTCAACAGGGGATTAGGGAGGGGTGAGAGTCAAGTGTACACCTAACTGACATTCAGTTGGATTTGTCAGTTTGTGTGAGCAGAACTAGGAGACTCTGCTGGTAGGTTTGTAAGTTTTTGCCCTGTAGTTTAAAGAAGACTGTCTTTTTTTTTACCAGATTGTTTTTGTAGACACCGAGTATCAAAGGAATGGCCCCCCCACCTACCCCATTACCCAACCACCCCCCCGGGTGCTCTATCTTTATAGTGGAAGGCCAAGCCACACCTACTTAAAGTGGTAGGAACAGTTAGGTAGCACAGCACAAGCAATAGCCTAGCTGATATATATGCAGAATTAAAAAGGGTGTAGCTAGCAACTAGGCCCAAAGGGCATATACAAGAGGAGGAGAGAGAAGCTATATTCCCTACAGAAGGAGAGAGTAAGAGTTTTGCAGCACTACTACAGGTTTAGAGCTCTTACAGAAATATGGATGCAATAGTAAAGAACTGTGGAATATTTAGAGACTAAGAGAGAGATAGGGATGTGGAGGACAGGGCAAAGAGGCAGGTGGATGTATGGGGAGTGGAGAGGTAGGGATAACTGGGGTTGGGGCACAGGGAAGTTGGGAGGGTTGTGAGCTGCAATGGGTGTGGGGCAGCACTGTTTCTGGAAACCTGGTGAAAGGTGGGGGAGTGTCCAGTGTGCAGGATGTTCAGACAGCTTACACTGGAGAGAGAGAGAGAGAGAGAGAGAGAGAGAGAGCTTGAGATGGGAACTATGGGAAAGGGACAGTTATGAGGGGGTGATGTGGAGATGAGGCAGAGGGGCAGGGAGGGCTCCATTGCATGATAGGCAAGGCTGCCACGGGACAATAGGGGACTCTTGGCCAGGGGGGACAAGTCCACAGGGTCCTGGGAGTGCCAAAAGCGGGTGTTGGCAGGTGGTAGGGAACACGGTTAGACAGAGAGGAAGTATTAAAGAGGTTCAGGGTAAGCAGAGGCAGGAAGGGATTTCAGAGGAGGGCAAGGGCAGGAGGCTGGAAACAACAAACAGGTATGCAGTACTGGTTGATGAAACAGAGCAAGGTGTTGGGGAAGGCACCATAGAACAAGAGTCAAGGGACCAGGATGAAGGGAGGAAATGCAGAGTACAAGGAGAGAGAGAACACTGGGAGGTAAAAGCAGGAAGGGGCAGGGAAGTAGGTCAAGTTGGCACAAACATACTAAACAAATGGGGAGGAAGGCCAAAACATGTTGGGAGGGGGAAGGAGGAGGCACAATGCAGGGGCCAGTGGAAGGATGTAAAAGTAATGGAGTGGGATTGGTTGTGGAAGGAAGCGAGCACTGAAACGATGAAGGAGAGCAGGTGGAGGTGCAATTGAAAGAGAAGGGAGGGGGGAAAAGGGCAGGGTATGAAAGGAGAGGACACTGAGGAAATGAGGCTCATAGGAGGGTAAGCCATGGGGGAAATGCAAGGGATGGGGGAGTGAGTACTTGTATTAAGGGATTCTATGCTCAGAGGGTGAGATGGGGAGGTAAGGGAGCAAGGAAGAGCCAAACCTGGATAGAGTGTGCCAGGCATGACAGCGGGAGTAGAGAGAAGTGCGTTCAGAAATGTGTGGAGAAGGTGGAAGGGAAGCCTCATGTCATTGTGCACCTAGGGGTCAGTACAGTGGAAGAAGTGCAGGAGAGGTTTAGGGAAGTGGGGGTATCTGCAAACAGGTGAGAAGCTCAGTGATGTTCTCCGAGGTACTCCCAGTATCTACGGCAAGCACGACAAGGAAGCTAAGAATACATGAGTTTAATGGGTGGCTGAAGGAGTGGTGTGCAGAAATGGTGTATGGGGTTGTAGTGGAGTGGGGCAAGGCATGGAACTATAAGAGGCTTTATGCCAAGGATAGGCTGCACCTCAGCATCGAGAGTACAAGGGCATTGGGACAGGGGCTGGAGAAGTACATTAAAAATAACATAGATTTAAACTGAGGAGGGTGAGGGCTGAGTCAGATAGCAGGGAAGAGGCACATTCCAGGGAAGACCTGAAGGCTTCACACCCCAGAGAGGGAGGAGAATGAGAGGAAGTTACCAAGACAAAAGTGGAAGGGGGAGACACAGGAAGAGGAGGGGCAGGACTCAAGGTGTATTGTAGTATCCTTGAATGCAAGGAGCTTATCAAACAAGGTGGCAGAGGGAGAGGTAGATATTGCCACCATGTCAGAGACCTGGGCCATCTAATACCATGACTGGGATCTCACGATCTCAGGATACAAGGTGTTCTGCAGGGACCAGGAGGGGGAAAGGGAGGAGGGGTGGGTATTTATGTCAAGGAGGGGATACTGTGTTCCAGGGAAGAGGGGGATGAGGGGAGGCCAGCAGTCATATTGGTATTGCTCCAAAGCTCTAAACATAAGTAGCTCAGGATATGGGTGGTGTATAGGCCACCCTCACAGAGCAAGGAGGTGGATAGGTAGCTGGGGGAGCAAATCAGGAAGGTCAGTGGCAAAAGAAATACAGTTATAGTGGGAGACTTCAACCTACCTGGGGTTGGCTGGCAGAAAGTAACTACAGCACCCACCAGGGAATGGGCTGGATGCTATCCAAGACAGCTACTTTTGCAAGGGGTGATGGATCCTACTAGGGAGGGGAACATACTGGACTTGGTGCTAACAAATGGGGATCAAGTCCAGGATGTGATAGTACAGGACCCTCTAGCAGGAAATGACCACTGCTCAGTGTGATTCCTCCTCAACACAGGGAGGGAGTCGACTAAGACCAGGACAAGAGTGTTGGACTTCAGGAAGGCAGATTTTGCCAGAATGGGCAGCATCCTAGAGGGGTATTTAGTTAAAATTAACCCAGGGATGGATGATGAACAGAAGTGGGAAATCATTAGAAAAGGGCAAACATGTGTGCCAAATCTCAGAGTAAGCAGCCTAGGTCAAAAAAACCTAGCTGGCTCAGCAAGGAAGTGGAGTGGAAGGTGAGGGAAAAAACACTGGCCTTCAATAAGTTCAAAAAATTGGGATGTGAGGAAGATAGAGAGGTGTTCACAAGGACATCTAGGGAGGTGACAAGGTCAGTCAGGGCAGCCAAGGCAGCAAAGGAGCTGAAGTTGGCTCAGGGGATCAGAGAGGGGGAAAAGGAGTTCTTTAAATACATAAGGGAGAAGCAAAATTGTAGGGATTGCATTGTTAGAATCAAGAGGGGGGATGGGAGGAACAAGGGGAAGATCTGGCAGAGGAACTCAATGAGTATTTCTGCTCACTGTTCAGGAAAGAAAGGGATGGCCAAATTCCGAAGGGGAAAGGGGGCAAAGGTGGAGGGGGGGCAGAGATAACAGATGGGGTAATTCAAGAGGATGGAGTTCTGAAGGTCCTTAAAGCCTTTCGGGTGGACAAGACACCAGGACTGGATGGTGTACACCCAAGGGTCCTGAAGGAACTGACAGAGGTGTTGACAGGCCCTTTGATGGACCTGTTCAACACCTCTCTGGAGATGGGGAATGAACCCAGGGACTGGAGGATGGCTCAGATGGTGCCTATTCCCAAGAGTGAAACCGAGGACCAACCGGGCAACTACAGATTGGCGAGCTTGACTTCCATAGTGGGGAAGTTGATAGAGACCATTCTGAAGGAGAAATTGATAACCTTTCTTGATAGCAATGTTCTGCAGGATAAGAGACAGCATTGGTTTATTATGGGAAGATCTTGCTAAACTAACCTGATCGACTTCTTCGACTGGGTCACTAAGGTGATTGACAAAGACCATGCTATGAATGTCCTGTATCTGGACTTCAGCAAGGCTTTCAACTCGGTGCTGCACAGGAGGTTAATGAGCAAGCTGTGGGACATGGGGGTGTGAGAAAAGCTGGTGGGGTGGATGGAGAGCTGGCTGCAAGGTAAACAACAGAGGGTAGTTGAAACAGGGGGAGAGACATCCAAGCCAAAGTCAGTAATGAGTGGGGTACTGCAGGGTTCAGTGCTGGGCCCTGTTTTGTTCAATGTCTTTATTGAAGACATTGCAGAGGGGGTCAAGAGTAAGATCAGCCTGTTCATGGATGACACTAAAATTTGTGGAAAAGTGGACAATGAGGAAGGGAGGCAGGCGGTCATAGAGGATCTAGCTAAACTCGAACACAGGTCTAGGGAGTGGCAGGGATTTAATGCTAAGAAGTGCAAGGTCATGCACCTTGGAGCCAGAAATCCCAGGAACACCTACTGGCTGGGGGGAGTGCAGATAATAGCTTCAGAGGAGGAAAGGGACCTGGGGATAATAGTGACAGGAGACATGAAGGTATCAGCACAGTGTAGGAGGGCAGCAGCAAGGGCAAATGGGATGCTGGGGTGCATAGCCAGAGGGATCACCTCTAGAAAGGGGGAGGTCATCCTGCCATTGTACAGATCGCTGGTGAGGCCACACTTGGAGTACTGTGTATGGTACTGGTGCCCATTCCTTAAAAAGGATGGGAGATTACTGGAGGAGGTGCAGTGTAGGGCTACAAAAATGATCATGGGACTAGGGGAGTTGCTATATGAGGAAAGGTTGAAGGAGCTCAACATGTTCTTGCTGAAAGAGAGAAGGGAAAGAGGTGAAATAATATTCAGCCAATGCTCAGTACTACTCAATAGCAACAGATTGTGATGTCATAAACTGAAGTGTGATATCAGGTATAGGCAAGCAGCCAGAGCAGATAGGGCAATAATCCTGTTTATATGCAAATTTACTTAGTAATAAAGAAATAAGAGTGAGAATTACAGAAAACAATATTAAATATAAACTGAACTGTGTCTAAATATTACATTTTTTTTCAAAGTAGTCACAACCATGTCAGCGGCTGTTTAAAGACCTAAGAGTCAATAACAGGTTGAAATGAGAAAGGGGTGGATGGTAAAGGGGAGTGGGATGTGGTGCAAACTGGACCAGAGGCGCTAGCAGCAATCAGGGCATATGGGCTGTTTATAAAGTAGGTGATCAAAGAATCAGCTCAGAACTGACAGTGCAGTGCAGAATGCAGCTCCGACCCTGAGACTGGCAATAGGGGAGGTAGCATGGGAGGCTGGTGGGTTAAGGAGGTTCTTTGTGAGTTTCCAGAAACTCTTGGGTTATGTGTTTCCAGAAACTCTTTGGTTTATAAGTGGCTACCTTGAATCTGTTTGAAAAGTAGAAGGCTTTTGTGCTTTTTGCCATTTATTACGGCTGCATGGGCAAAGCTCCAAAGACATTATGCCAGCATTGGAGGTATACCAGAGCACTGTGGAAGTGCATGACCAGAACGCTGTCCAGTGTGCTTCCAAATGCCCACTAGTGCAGTTCATGCAGCCCTTCCCCTTCCCAGGCTGCATAAACACACCCCCTTCATTGGCACTCTACTTTTTCTTCTACAACTGCGGAACTGACAGCTGCCATGCACAAGATGGCGGCATTAACTCAAATTGGGCATACGCAGTTATATTAGTGCTGCCATCTTGACCATGGCAGACTCTGGTGTGGTGAGAGCATGGAGAGAGCTCTGAGTATTCTTTTACTCACTCTTGCCATTCATTGCCACTGTGAGCAGCTGTATCGGCTCTGATCAAAGCTTGTTGACACAGGAATGGGAAAATCCAGTTGAGATACAACATCACATTTTCAGTGAGATCCTCCTGCTGTTAGAGATTAGCACTTGCCTTTGAAAATGTAAAAGGTGCCCTTGCAAAAATTCTAGTTAGGTTTCACTGTTATTATTTGTTTCTGTTAAACGTTAATCTGCTTGTACAGTATAAAGTCCAGCCTTTTTTAACCAAGGAAACAGATTACGAGAAAGAAAACTCAGAAAGTCTTTAAAATGGAGACATTCTTGGAAATGTTATAGATGATCTGAAACATTTAAAAGTAAATTCTGGGTATGCAATCATAAGAAATATTGCTGTGTCACAGATATATAAGTTTCTGTGCAGTGTCCAACAGGTATATTCTGTCTGTTCTCATGTTGGCCATTTCTGTCATGTTGTCCAAAGCAGTTGCTAACCAGTATAAATATCCTCAATCCCCCATTACATTGCCAGTCCCAGCAGTTACATTCTAATTTCTCTCTTCAGTTTGCACATACCTGACTTTGCTTCCCAGTAATAATATCCCTGATCATCCCTCCTATCAGCTGACATCCTTAGTGCCCTAAGATACATATCCCCAACCCTCTTCCCAGTATGCATATTCTGAAACTCCTTTTCCAGTAACAACATTCTCAGTCCTCTCTCCCATCAGCTGACATCTTTCACCAACATTTGAAATACAGACCATTGGCATCAACTCAAAAATCACTTACTCAGAATAAGTTGAGTTGCTGGATGGGGTACAACCCATCTACACTTACTTCAATGATGTAGATTTAAATTTTATGAACAAGACCTATAGTACTTTTAAACTTATTAACATGGTAAATATTGCACAGCATGTAAAACCATTTTCTTTTCTCCATTAGGTGGAATAGCAGTGTCTGACATTCAGACAGTTGTTTTGAGTTCTAGTGTCTCTTTTCACTGGGGCATGCTGACTCATAAATATTCTGTTGTCATTCATCTAAATAACTGTTCTCGGAAGGTACATCCTAAGGAATATTCCTACATTTGGGATCAGCTGAAACCTGGAACTTTTTACAGTTTTACTCTGGAATTGAAGCAACTGCATCAAAACTTTATTAATATTTCACAGAAGCTGGATATTCATATAGAAACAGGTATGCTTTAAATGTTTTTCTTGTGACTAAAGAACAACATTTTTGTTAGAGGTTCCACAAACAGTTTGTCTTAGTGATATAACATGTATTTCCACAGTATGAATCCATCAATGATGTTTTGCAATGAGAATCATCTTCCTTCCAGTGAGTGATGCCCCAGAGATAGAACTTATGTAAATTATGGAGCTGGAATGCTAAGTTCAAACTCTGCACTGTGGTCACACTCCCCCTAGTGTTCCAACATCAGATTTGTTTCTCCTACTGAATAGAGCAGTTGCCCCAATGTACAGCTCCAGCCTTCTGGTCATCCAAATTTTAAATATTTACTATTTTGTAATTTTCTGATCTCAATTTAGTTTTTTGATACGCTGTGTTTTTTAGGGTACTTATTTTGTTATTTTTAGTTTAATTTGAAGTTTCTCTGGCTCCTGATCAGTTCCAGTAACTGGAGGCCACGTGCAAAATGCAGTTCCTTACTTGAGGGAACTGATGGAAATTTAACAGAAATTTAAAAAAATGCAACGCTTTAATTTTAAAGCAGTTTTTCAATACTTTAACATTTGCTTTTCATTTTTAGAGAACCAGAACACCTTTTCAAATTTCAAACTGGTTTGTTTTCTATTAGTTTTTCACTACTGTGAGTGGCAAAAAGTGTACTATATATTTAAATCATATTGGAATTGATTTATTCTTGTAACTAGAGGTTTTTTTTTCAACCTAATAGTTATTTTTACAAGGTCTTCTGCATTTGGCATGACTGATAGACCAAAAATGAACAGGACCAACAAGCTTTAAAAATTTTACAAATTATGTTCAGCTCCTGGTAAAAGCAGACTGCCATGATCTTTGTTTAAAGTACATTGGTCTAGATCATAATGAGCTCAACTGTGAACTCTGTAGAAATGTTTTGCCCTAAAACCCAAAAGAAATGAGCTGAAAAATAGAAGATTTTATGGGTGCTCAGTCTGCCTTTATGTCACCAACACACAGCAAAGGCTCTGAGTGAGTTCCTAATGATGGTAGAAAACATGCATCAGAGAGTTTGTCTCTTCATAAAAAGCAACAGTTCCTATTAAAGGTAATAGATGAAAAAGATAAAACTCCTTTGCCATCTGACAGGCATGGTAAAGATGGTAACAGATACCATGGTGTCTGAAAGGGGAAAGCCTGAGTTCAGGGATGGTAAAAATACAAATAAGATGGCTCTGTGGTGCCGAGCGGAGGGGTTCTCTTGGCATGCTGGTGACCCAGGTTCTCGCACCCGAGCCTGGGTGTCAGGAATGGAGATCAGCAGGGAGAGATTCCAGAGTGTCCATTGGGTGTGTCCCTTCTGGGGGGGAGGAGGACAGGCCTCAGTACCTGGAGGTGGATTGGGTCTGGGCAAGGTGGAATGAAGCCTCGACATGCCTCCCACATGCCCCCGCCTCAGGTCACCACTCAGCTCAGGCAAATTAGGGTGAGTGTGGAGGGCAGTAAACACAGTCAAATGGCCACCAAAGCCACCCGGATGATGATGGCCCACCTCCCCACCACAAAGTCAGGACAGCCCCAAGCTGCACTCTTGCCACCCAGTGCAGATGCGAGGAAGTACCTCCAGCTACTTCGATCTCCCTTCCTGGTCACCCCCATGGGTAAGGGGCACCCACAATGAAGGGGTACATTGGTTCAGTTGGGCAGTGGGGGCAGTAGACAGCAAAATGGGAGAGCGGTGGTCTGGAATGGCCACCCAAAGGAATGGGCAGCTGGGTGGTAGGGGATAAAAAGAGCATGCAAAAAAACACAAATAAAACACCCTTGAAGCAAGCTCTGGGACCGGTGTCTGCCAAAAACAAAAACAAACAAACAAATAAACAAGCAAACAAAAAATAAGCATGCCCATGCCACTTCTCATGCAAAGGAAAAGGAGCTGGCAGTGGACCTAAGATAAATGCCCTTAACAGAGAACATGGCCAAGCATGGCAGTTTTTCCAGGCCTTTCAGGCTATGGGCAACTTTCTCAATATGCCTGCCCCCCTTATGCATTCCCCCTCCCTGGATTAGGCTACAAACCACCTCTATATGGAGGAGGAGGATGATGTGTATTATGAGAAGGAGGAGGAAGGTCATTCACTCATTCATTTTGATTTTGTTTATTAAAAGCAATAAACAGGATGCTATTATGTCATGTGAGCTGTCACACTCATTTACAATGACATCCTATGCATACTTTTACATTTTTGATACATGTGATAACTATTTGGTAACAACATACAAGGACATTAATATCATCAAATAATGAATATGTTACAAAAGTTACAGTGTGACTAATTACAACTTAAAAGAAAAGTTTAAAAAGACATCCTAATTACATTGTACAGTGTAAAAATGCTTATTGACTGTGTCACACAACCACAGGATTCTTGTTCTGTAGTTATCAACCACTTCTTTATATTATTTAAGGAGATAGGGTCTCCATAATAAGGTTGAAGAAACAAAGGGATCAAGTTCCAAAATGATGGAGCACTAATTATGAAGTTTGCCATTCCCTTTGTGGTAAATGTATATGGTACCCTAAATTCAATACACCCAGCAAACATCAGACCTATTTTAATCAGTATCACTTGCAGAAGGTCAGATATATAATTTCGTACTTTATGCTTCAGACTCAGATGCAAAAATTTTAAAGTGTGAGTAATTTCCTCCTAATACTGAGGGAAGTCCAACCTGCCAAATGGTACAGTGTACATCTATAGTTTCTATAGGGGGCAGCAGTTGTAAACCTTGTCATATAGTTGAAGATGACATCCAACCTTCCAAGCTGGGTAACCTTTGTATTCCCATAAACCAGGTTCCCATAGTGAATTATTGGCAAAAGCATAGTGTTGACAATTTCTGATCTGCTTTTATGAGGGAGAGCATTACTTACTTTAGAAAGGGAACCTAGTCTTTGTCCTGTCATTTTTGCTATAAAGGAAATGTGTGCTTCCCATGTTAGGTAGGAATCAAACCACACCCCAAGGTACTTGTACCTATCCATAATTCCAACATCACAAGGTCCCGGGTTTTTGTAGTTAGTTGGGCTTCCTGCAAATCTGTTGTCTTGTGTGACCCAAAAATCATGGCCTGGGTTTTCTTGGAATTTATCAACAATTTGCTATTAACCAGGTAACCTTGCATTTTATCAAAATTCTCTTGCAGTGTCCTCTGGACCACAGGCTTGCTCTGCCTGACACAGTATACAATAAATTAATCCACATAATGATATACACATTTGCATCCTACATATTCACACTGATATCATTCATAAACAGGGAAAACAGGAGTGGGCCCAGGAACCCCATTTTCAACCAACTTAAGGTCTGCTCTCATCCCACAATACTCCACCATCAGTTTCCTGTCTCCAAATAACTTGCAAACAATTTATTCACATTACCTTGGAAATCCATCTGATTCAGTTTCTCCAGCTAAAACACATGACTGATTGTGTCCTAAAACCCAAAAGAAAAGGGCTAAAAAAGAGAAGCCTCATATCATTACCTATAGAACATGATGGTTCACCTGAACAAGAGTATGGTTCCCCTTCTAGATCTACAGAGGATTATACCTTGTACTCCTATTTCATCAATCAAATGGTGAGCACCCTCAACATCCCCTATCATGAAAAGGATGATGAGGAAGAAGAGTTCATGGATGTGATGGTGGATAAATCCTACAAAAAGGCTGCTAGTCCCCATTCACTAATCACTCCAAAATGCTACTTCAGAACTCAAATCAGCACCTAATTCAGCTGCTAGCATCAATAAAAAAGTTGAAAGGAGATATCAGGCAGATAGAAAGAGGATGAAATAACATGTATGCTCATCCTGATCATGAAGGAGTGGTCCAAGCAGCTAGATGTGAGAAGGCTAAGGTACCATTTTCTGACAGCCTCCTGAGATGGAGTCCAGGAAACTGGAAACTATGGCCACAAAGTGCATACATCAGCTTCCTAGATCCAGGGGCAGGCAGCTTATATGGCATATACCGCCCAGTACAAGATAGCACTCTAGAGTGCAGTGCTGGCATTGCTGATAATGTTGATAAAGAAGTCGCACGGGACCTGGCTACTACAGCAAGTCAACCCCGGATGCCACTAAATACCAATTCCATATGGCTGTGGACACCAGTGACTCTGCTTCATGGGTCTTAGCCCATGCAGAGCAATGAGAAGGTTTGTCTGGTTAAGGGCTAACATCCTTTCCCAGAATACCCAGAATAAGGTCATGGGCTTCTTCTTTGAGGGAACTTCCTCATTTTATGGCAAAGCAGGCATGCATGAAAAAAGTGGCCAAGTACAACTTATAAAAATAATACTGAGAAAGAGAAGGCTTCCGCTTCCTACAGGCCCTAGGTAAATGCAGAGATGGGTGCTTTCTAAGACCCTTCACCCCTATGAATACCAACCCCAGACAGGTTACTACCAAAACAGGAGGGGCTCCAGACATGCTGCTGCAACATTAGTCCCCAAGCCACAGCCAAAACAAAATCCCTGACAATTCTGCCCAGGATGTCCAGCCATTGCCAGTGGGGGAAAGCTGATCCACTACTTCCAGGAATGGGTAAAAATTACCACAGACAAGTTGGTCCTGGAAGTAGTGAGTCAGGGATTGTCTCTGCAGTTCAGAAGATTTCCAAGACTGCAGAAATTAAAAAAAATGCCCCAGGTAATTCACCAACAGAAATAATTCTGCTGAAAATAGAAGTAAAGAAACTACTGCAGGTAAAAAGGTCCATGCCTAACAGTTGGCCAAGGGCACATCCTCAAGATACTTCCTGACCCACAAGACAAATGGGTAGTGGCAACCCACTTTAGAGCTACAATATCTGTACAAACATATCAAAATGGAAAGGTTCAAGATGGGTGCACTGGGCACAGTGATATGACCCTTACAACCAGGAGATTGACTGGACTCACTGGATCTAAAAGATGCCTATTTTCACATCCTAAACAGATGCACTCACAGAAAATACCTCAGGTTCATGGAGAGAAACTGCAAGTATCAGCTTATAGCTCTCCCTTTGGCCTCACTTCAGTACTAAGGGTTTTACTACAGTGCCTAGCTGTGGTGGCAGCACATCCCAGAATACAAGCTGTGGTGATTTTTCCCCTAACTAGATGATCAGCTGGTCTTAGGGAAGACAGAGCAAGAGGCAAGGGGGCTCTGTTCAAAGTGCAAACAGTACACTAGAGACTCCAGGATTTCCAGTAAATCTGCAAAAATCTGAAACAGAACTGGCTTAGGCATTGGACTTCATAGTCTCAGAACAGGATAACCTGCAGGGTAAGGCTTTCCTCATGTAAGAAAGGGCATCAAACTTGATTGTTACTGTAGAGTACTTTACACAGGGCCAATCAAGGCCCACAAGGGATTTCCTGCAGTTATTGGGTCACATGGCATCATCTACAGCAGTGATGCATCATAGCAATAGGTCAGAATCATGGGCACTTGGACCTGTCTCGGGCCTTACACCACATTTTCAAAAATCATATAAGTAATTATAAAATTCAAATCTTATACTTCACCTATTGTAAAAGTTTTAGATAATGGTAAAAAACATTTCTGCTACACCAAGAAGTATGAAAAATTAATTTTATTAATACCTATGCAATAATTCTAACTATTCCTAATTTGTATAAATATACCTTGTAAACATAATAAAAAAACACTGTAACATCAAAAAATGATGGTTTCAGAAAGTCAAGTGAACAAAACAAAGAAATAAAACAAAAACAAAACAATTTGCAGTTTGGATAACTTTTGCAAACAGTAAAAATTGTTTGCTGTAAAAATATTTCAAAGGGCTTTGTTTAATTATTACATTGATTTTCCTTAGTAACTTGTTCAAATATCTTTTTTCATGCAAAAATGTTTATCTCTTCATTAAACTCAAGCTTAAACTATGTCCCAAGATTTTGTATTTAAAAGTTAACTCTTTTACCTCACCAGCTAAGCCAAATTAAAATATTATTAAAATATATTTAAGCTTCTGGTCGTTAGTAGAGGCTTGATCTTCTTCCCTTTTAACTTTAAAATATTGGCAAGAATCTCTCCTGGATGATAAAAGTTCTCTAGTGGCTGGCTTTTCTGTAGTCTTTGTCCTTTTTCCTGCTTATGCTCAAACCTAGGACTTTGGACTTCTCTGGTATCAATTTAACAGTGCAGACTTGGCACCTCCTGGCTTAAACATCAATTGAGCATCAAAAGTCCTGTATTCTGATTTTGGCAGGAACATCAGCCAACAAGATAATCCAACAAAGTTCAATAGCACAGTAGTTGATTCTTCCACCATCTCAATTGGTTGCAGAAGAGTTTTTCCTTTTCTGGATGGCAAAGTTCTTTTTGGTAACTGGATTTTATGACTGTTTCTGTTTTCAATTTGTTTCCACTTGAACCCTGGACTTTGAACCCTTCTGTTGTCAAACAGCACTGCAGACTTTCTTTGGCTGATGAATTTAACAGTTAGTCTCTGTCCATGCTTGGCTTTAGCAGAAATGTTTACAACATTACTTCAGTCAGAATGTCTAGTACTGAAACCAGAGGCTTTGCTCCATCCAGTATTGGAAAAGTCCTTTTGCAACAAGCTATGTTCTTGTAGCTGACTTTTGTTGTAATTTTGTGTCTTCTTCCAAGCTTAGTCTCAGCACCTCTGGTGGACACATCAATGGCTTAACCCCCTTGTTGGTCCAATATCAACAGGCGTAGCTTTAGGCTTTCAGCCTAATAGAAGTCTCAAAAACAACAAAATTACTTAGTCCACTTGGACGCATATTTACAACTCGGAGGCTTAAAAAATTCTGGGTGGACATGGCAGGGCTTGGCTTTATCCAGAGTGACATCATCACCAGTTCTGATTGATCCTTGCAGATGGGGTAGGTGTGGCTCTCCCCCTCCTCTTGAAGGACAGTCTATTTGCTCAGAGTCCAGTTTTAAAAGATGAAATTACTGTTTCTTCTATCTTTTTTATGCAAAATGATATAATTTTCAAGCAAACATATCTGGACTTCTCTCACTGAACAGTCTTTTAAAGAATATCTCATGTTTATAGAACCAGTATTTCCTGAGTTAAGCTAATAAGTACTATAACTTTGTTTTCTTAGCAAAGTCTTTTAAAACAAAGTGCTGCTTTTGTTCTAAATGTTCTAGGCTTTAGAATAATGTAAGATTTGTCCATAAAAACTGCTTAAGAAGGTCCTAAAAAAAATTAGATTCCTTTGCAAGCACGTTTCTTTGTCCTCACAAGAGAGTCCATAAATCAAAATGTCAAACTTGTCTTTCATTCCTCTTTTCAGATGGTTTATCTCTACATAGCAACAAGTTACATACCCCAAAACTATATCTTTGGACTTGATCATGATGTCGGCTTTCAGTTAAGACTAAACAACCTTATTTATTCATGGCAGTTTTGACACCACAATGTTTTGCAGATAACAAGGCATGTAGAGGTACTGCATTCTGGAAACTCAATCATTTGACAGACCCCCAAGTCTCCTGTTAGTTGATGTAATTTGATGCATGTAGCATTTAGGACAGTTTTGCAATGGGTAAAAGTCTTTTCATTTCTATTGAAGATAAAGTACTTTCAAAAAACAAGTCTGCATTTTTTTCTCCCTTAAATATTGCTTGGTAACAGTCTGTAACACCACTGTAAATCTACCACCTGCCAAATCCATAGCAACTATCTTTGCAGCTATAGCTTCAGAAAGTGAAACTTATTTATTTAAATGGCTTGGATTCTCCATCCCTTTATAGTTAGACAACATGCACTTAAAAAATTTAAAACATACTTTTTTTCCTGTGTCTCCTTTGAGCAGCGTGTTTTTTTGTTCTTGCTTTTACAAAACTCATGTAAACAGCAACTTTGACCAGATGTTTATAGTAGGCCTTCCAGTTACCTTAACTTAATAATTAAGCATGTATAAAGAATATAAAATAGTAATTAAAATAATGTGAAAGTAATAATATAATAAAAATATAATAAAATATTTTGTATAACTAAGTTTTGTTCCTACATTCTCCCTTTTGAGTTAAAAATGCACCAAACACAGAACACAAAGGTGCATCATTATGTGGTGACTTATGACATCATCAGCACATAACATTATCACATATGACTTCATCAAATGTGACATCATCAGATGTGATATCACTAGATGACATCACTAGAGATTTACCATTAGGCATAGAAATATATACACTTGTCCTTCAACTGCTGTAACAACCTTTTACATTGTTTTAAATATTTTACAACTACAACAAATTAACTCCTTGTTCATCAATTTCAAAGATCAGTATTACAATTAATATTTTAGCTTGACTCTTGTTTCTGATCAGCACTCCTAGATTCACTTGAAATATTTTGCAGTGTCTTGTTGCATTCATGATATTGCCTTAGCTGATTAATGTGAACCCATTTAGGTACCACTTCTTCAGTGTTTTCCTTTTTGAGTTCAGTTTGGTATGCAGTAGGTGAGACTTTGTCAGTGATAACAAAGGGTCCTTGCCAGCTTGGAAGGAAGTTTTTGGCCTTAGCTTTGTCTCTACTGTAGTTAACATAAAACACCTTCTCTCCAACTTGATACTCTTTTGGATTAGTTTTTCAATCATAATATGACTTAGAAGCCTCAATGCTTTTCTCTA
Source organism: Neoceratodus forsteri (assembly GCA_016271365.2). Lineage (NCBI taxonomy): Eukaryota > Metazoa > Chordata > Ceratodontiformes > Ceratodontidae > Neoceratodus > Neoceratodus forsteri. The sequence continues at coordinate 1,116,673,976 of CM028131.1, forward strand.
AGTTCTTTTGAGAAAATGCAAAGGATTTTTGCAAGTGCTGTTTTAAATGGGTTACATACTCATGTGCTGTGGTAGCATGTGCTGAATTTATATTTCCTGTAGAATACAGGAGATGTAAAAGCAATGCCATTCATCTTCCTATCATAATTTCAAAAGGAGATACACCTGTAGACTTACTAGGTATAGCCCATATGGCCATTAATACTAGTGGCAATTTTACATAAAGAACTAAAATAGTTCTTCAGTATATACACAATTGTTTCATTAGCATGTTCCACTAGTTCAGATGATTGTGGATGGTGGGACACATGTAGTTTTCTCTGTACCCCTAGTATTTTCCACATGTTCACTGTAACCTCCCCTATGAAATGAGGACCTCTATCAGATTCTACTCTTAATGGTAATCTCTATTGGGCCAAAATGCTGGATAAAGATTATTTATTATGGTACCGTTACTTTAGAACTACTGATATAGTCTAATGAGAGTCTTACAGAGACCTTTCGGGTGCCAAAATGTTAGATAAATGATTATTATGATACTGCTACTTTAGAACTACTGATATGGTCTAATAAGAGTCTTACACAAGTCTTTGAAAGTGTAACACAAAAATCAAATTTATTATACAGGGTTTCCTGTTAGAAAGACCCAGTTACCAATATGACATTTTCTGTACAGAATCATCAAATCAGTTGACAGCTATCAAACACAGAATACCAATACATCCTAATTATATTGTTAAGCATCCTGTCTATCTTTGGCTACTGCTAAATAAGTATAACAATTCATACTCACATTGATAGCAGGATCACGCACAGTGGGAAGGGCTATAGTGATGCCATCGCTGGCTATCAGACTATGCAGACAACTTAGATAACAGTTTAGCCCATATTTATATGTGGTCCCATAGACAGGTTGTCTCCACTAATTCCACAGACTTTGCATGATTTTTAAAAATACATGTTTTCCATGAAGGTCAAAAATTACCTCATAGGTGCAGTGTCCTTCTCTCTTGTACAAGAATACTCTGATTACCAGTGAAGGAGACAAGATATCAGGACTATTCCTAACCAAGGCAGCCTTTTGAAGGGAACCGTATGGTACAATCTGAGTCATGGGACATTTGAGGCATAGACAAGTGCCTTATTCTTCCACCATCAATTTATAATTCAAGATGATTTCCTTTCATTCTAACTGTCTGTATTTAACCCCATAAATGTCTAATTTATTAAAATATGTGTTTAATGAACTAATGATATGGGTTATAAGGCTACTAATGCAACATAGAACGTTTAAGAAAATATAAAAATAACCTGTCTCAGTGCTCATACTGAGCTCATAGAATCTAATAAAAGAATTCTAGCTGTTTCAGTATGTGTTTGTAGGAAACACACTGAGCTCATAAAGTCTAATAATATAATGGATCCAAAAACTGTCACTTGCATGAAGACACTGTGCTCATAGAATCTAACAAACTATTGTACCTGACATAGTACCTCATTGGTGTGCTGTGCTCATAGACTGATTATCTAACTGTCACAACAAATGTGCCCATAGATCTGACTAATGATGCTCATGACCTTTATGACCTCCTACATCATGACCTCTCAATTCCAACATTCTGGGCTTTGAGACACCTTGAGATTTTACTTCAGATGTCTCACACTAACCAAGACATATTATACAATACATTAGTGCCTGCATATTCATTTTGAGACAAAGTAGACTTAAACTTTAAATACATATAGCAAATGCAAGTAGTCAAAATGAACTTCAACCACAGGAATAGATAGAAAACCATCTGCAATGGAATGCTGAACAAAAGTCTGTAGAAAAGGTGACCACCATTTCATGGTGGGGAAAGCATAAATGTTCTTGTTAACCACATCATTGTCCATTTGTAAAGGAAGCAGTGTTTCAGCCTTTTGGCCCAACAAAGTTCATATCTCCAAGGGAAGCAGTTTTTGGCAGTGCTACTGTGCAAACGTCTTTCAGGTAGGCCAACTCAGCCTATGTAGTAGTGGCATCAGGAAAATCAAAAGCTTGGAGACCACACAACAAGAAAATGTCCATTTTATGAAGAAGCAGCATACACTTGCACAAGTTCAGAGTTTAGGTTACAAGTGGCAGGTTTAGCTTTAGCATTATCAGGAGTGCTACAAGGAAAGTGACTTTTCAGTGCAATATCACATACAGCATTGTGTAACTTAGTACAACATGAAAGATTTAGCTCAACCCATTCATCATGTACCTGCGTGATGGAGATTGGAGCAGGCACAAGCTGTAAGTGTACTTTACCTTACTCAAATATCATACATGAGCAATTAGAAAATTAATTCATTTATGTCCAACAAAACATAGTTCATATTTTCATTTTTTAATACATAAAGTAAATGCAAAAAGTCTTCCTATCTCAATATTTCAAAAAGGTAACTCAATAGCAAAGGCACCACATACAGCACAAATGTCATAATTTTTGTTGTAAGCATGTCATTAACCAAATTGTGTTCAGTAGGATCAGAAAATCATGCAGTATTACTCATATGTCAACTAAGGTATACTGCACTGCTTAACATTCCCTGTTTAAGTATAGTCTCAGAATGTATCTGATACTCTCTTACTGTTTCTAAATGTATAGTGATACACACTCCCAAGTGTATGAGTAAGATCCAACCCCCACACACTAGACCTTTGCCCAGTAATGGTGTAAGATATAGAGGCTTTATTTAGATATCTTGATTTCTAAAATAAACTCCCAGATTTGTACTGAAGACATTTGTATAACTGAGTTAGATGTTGAGGGAAAATATGCTGTAGCCACTCAGTAGTTGACACATTTTACAAAACAAATACATTTGCATTGTACTTCATTATAAACGCACATTTTTCAGTGTAAAATAAATGTACCCCATTTGCAGTATTGGTGCTGTAGAATTTTTAGAAAACAATTATTTACTTCATTTTATACAATAAAAGAAGCATGGCTTCAATTTTTAAAAGTATCAGGGTGCAAGGTGATTTGGATTAATAGAGAAAGCACAAGTAATTGCCTGAAGTAATTGGTCCCACACTTAACATAGTAACAATTTAAATTATTCTGCACAGGTATAATACATTTTCCAGTGTTAACTAGATCTTTAAATGTATTAAAACACATATTCCATGCAATGAATACCCAGTTATTGATACCATAGTGCTAATTTAAATGTGTGGGGTAAAATGTACCCAAATTGCCTTATCTTTGTCACGTCTGCAGGACCAGAGCTGTTACTGGTATTGCAAAACAGGTGCAAAGTTGACACTAGGCAATTACCTTTAAGCTTTTCCTCTGTTGGACCTTGTCCACCACTATGTAATTTGTGATTTCCGGCAGCCCAAGGTGGGAGTTGAAATGTGCACTGCTTGTACAGCCCCTTTCCATGGGCAGGACTCAATTCTTCATCTTGGTGATGTAGCAGCAACAATTTCTCCTGCAAAGGAGGCTAAAAAATAAAAGCTTAAAAGTTGTTAATTCTCTAATTGCAGTAGATGAAAACAGTTGATATGAGTGTTCCCCACTTAGAGAACACAGGTGATAATTTCAGCAACAAGGGTTGCACAACGTTTCAAGTTTACACATCTGCACCACATTTGAGATGGTATTAGAACAAACAAAGCTTGCTGGGGCAGTAACATATGTCTACCTGTTATGCCATCATATGGTGAGGATCTTGCTTGTAATCACATTTCATGCATTGAATATCCATGGAAATTTTATAGACATAATGAATCACACCAAGAGTGATAACAGCTACAGCATTACATATATCCATCACTGATGAACCATAAATGCATCTTATCAGTGAATGCATGTGTGCAGAAACAGTATACGTACATCTGTCACCATTTTTAGAATGTTATTTTTAAACAAAAAGGCATGAAATAATTTCCCAGTAGCTTACTTTTGAACTTAAACAATGTGATTAATATTTCTATTAGTTATCTGCTTGTTATAGGCACATCATTTAATTCTTTTATGCCTTATTTAAAACGGTAAGCTGCTATTGCTAATAGCAGTTAGCTGATGGGGGTGGGTGCATACAGACAATTCATATTGTCTGCCTCCTCAAGTTCCTTATGATACAAGAAGATTTAGCTCTAGCATTTCATTATAGATGAAAACCTAATGTAAAAGTTACAAACTGCAAAATTCATTAACACTTAAATGCATCAAAATGTAAGGGTGTGACTTTGATAACAGTAAAATCCTTTATGGCATAAACATAGTATTATAATTACACTTTGGACTCACTGAGTACAGTAACACTGTAAACTATTTAGTAGAAAAAAGATTTAACATTATGATTGCCACCAAGAATGTGTAATGAGCATTTTACAGTAAACATCCCCTGATCAGCTGGCTTTGGATTGCCACCAGTATCTTCTCCTAGAAGAAAGGGGCTTATTAAAGACGTAGGTTTTAACTCAAACATGTGTGTTAAAGAAGCATCCTCTCGATCTTTTCTGAGCATAAGAAATGAATCAAAAGGTTCAAACAAAACTACAAAACGTTAAAACCTTATGCTTAACTAGCACTATAGCACTGGAAAAAAACTCTTTCTTACTCAATGGTGATGCTTAACATTAGGATCCCCTTGTGATTGAGATGGTACAATGTGTCTTTGTGACAGAATAGCTACAAATAAATTGAAATACCCATACATTTAACAGTTGAAGATAAACTTCCTTTATTCAAAGTAACAAATAAGTATTGAGCCTCCCCCATTTTTTTAAAAAGTATGTGAAAACTAATTAATGCCTGGAGCAAAATGGGAGTTATCTGGGCTTTGTGCCACTGAAGGGAAGGTCCCAGTAGAAAAATAAGGTGAAATATTAATGAAACACTTTCATTGCTGTAAGTAATTCCCTGTCCAAACCACTGGTAAAATGCAAAACTTCTATTACTACTAAATTTATTACCCAGGCACTATGCAGGATTTAAATCATGTAAACAACACACCATCTTATCACATACACAAACATTTTTACTGAGTACCTTGATATATGTGTATTATACCTCATGTATCCTAGAAACCAGTCTGTAAAAGGGGAAAATCATAAAACAAAACTGTTTAAAGTAAAACATTGCAAGGCACATCATAGTGAGTATCAGAGATTGCAGAATAACTTAGCTGCTGTAGTACGCATCACTGTAAGGGAAAAGATATGCGTTAACTAATTAATAGTTCTTTCCTGGCAGGGAGGAAAACTTGTAAAAGGCATATCACAGATCTTGTAAAAATTTCAAAGATAACCCACGTTATGTGTAACACAGCATGCCACACTGTGGAGCAGAAGATTCAGTGTAGTGATTTACTTAAACAGTCAACAGAAAATCATCACTTGTATAACCTTGAATCAAAACACAGAGAACCATCTTGTCTCTGAGACTCTCTGAAGGGTTATGTGTCGAGAGAGAGAGAGATAGAGAGAGAAATTAGTGGAGATACAGGTTTGCTGCAGAAAGAATTGATAGAGAAAATATAGATGAGCTGTAAGAATGTCAGGTTAACCCTAATCTTTAAATACTACTGTGTGTACATAATGTGTGTCTGTCCAAGCAAACATAAGGAGCTGCAGTACTAATGAACCTCCAAATCAGACATCATTGTACATGTAAGCAATAATACCTGACAGGGTGGGCGGTATTAGGCAATACCGGACCGCCCAGGGGCATAACGAGGCCCGACACCACAGGCGGAGGGCCTTATAGCCCCTGGAAGGTCCAGACAACACACCTCCGAGGGTATTATTAATATGCTTTTAGAAAATGGGCTAACTGTCAATTTTTTTTCATATTCAACCATTTAATTTTTTTAAAAGAAAACAGAAATTTATAGTTGTTTGCTTAGCAAAATAGTCCTCTACTGGTATTCTTGACAATCCTTACCAGTAGAGGCAGCACAGCATTATTCACTGTTTTGTTATTGGTGACAGTACCTCCAAGCCTTGGCACTTGAACCCCCCCGCTCATTTGCATTCTGTTTTTTTTTGTTACTAAAGACAACAGTTAAAAGTTTATTTGCTTCCACCTATGGCAGTTGATCAGGAAGGAGAACAAAGTGTACGAGAGTTACAGTACCTTGACCTGGAAGAGCTGAGCTGTGAAGCTGCTTTGTGAGTACAGGAGAGGTACATTTGATCTGGAAGAACAGCGGAGGTAGTAAAAAATGAGCCGTGGCGCTGCTTTAAGAACTGGGAGATACATATAATTTCTTCAGTGGGGAACCTACTTTGGCTTTTCCCTCCTCTCTTTCATTCTGTTAGTTATGAACAGCGATGATATGGCAGGCACAGGCTATCGAGAATATGCGCGTGTATGCTGTGGGAGCAGCGCTGAAACAAGCTGTTGTGTGTAGTCTGGCTTGGCGGTTCTGTTAAAAAGGAAAAAAAATCTGAGTTTTGCTTTTGTTTGGTTCTGAATAATGAGGGCTGTTTATGGCGTGATTCGTGAGGGTTGTGAGTCCGTGATATGGCAGGCACAGGCTATCGAGAATATGCGCATGTATGTTGTGGGATCAGTGCTGAAATGAGCTGTTGTGTGTAGTCTGGCTCGGCGGCTCTATTATAAAGGAAAAAAAAATCTTGAGTTTTGCTTTTCCTTGGTTCTGAATAACAAGGGGAGTTTATGGCGTGACTTATGAGGGTTCTGAGTCTGTGCCTACCTCTGGTGAGTCAGCAGTGGCAGCAGGGATTTTTCGGTAGGAAAACAAAACAAACGAAAGGGAAACATGTACATAGATTTGCTTTTGCCACTTACTGAGTTATGTCTGATGTAAGAATGAGTGTGTCTGGGGTGGGAGAAATCACTCACTCTCTCGCTAAGCAGTTCAAAAAATGGCAGCAGTTTCAAATTTTGTGCCCAGTGCTTCAGCCAATGATGAAGCAGGCTGGGCACAAGGATACTTAGCTGGACATGAGGCACGATTGGGCTGGGACTTTTTATTTGGTGGGCATCTATTGTCTGATAGATGCCCACCTAAATAAGTGTCTCAGCCAATCAGAAGAGAGAATTGTCTTTGCCCATTTTCTAAGTAAGCAATAATACCCAATAGTGTGGGCAGTATTGGGAAATATCGGACTGCCCAGGGGCATAATGAGGCCCGACACCACAGGTGGATGGCTTTATAGACCCTGAAAGGTCTGGTATTTCCCAATACCGCCCACCCTGGAGGGTATTATTGAGCTTAGAAAATGGGCCAGTGTATAATATATATTTGAAAAAAAATTATGTTTAAATCTTAAAACTCTTGGCTGTTTGCTGTAGTTTGCAATAATATAATTCCTCTGCCTGCATTATAATGCTGAGTTTTTCTTGTGACCCAATAACTTTTGCCCTACTGGAGCTTCAGTAGTTGTAGTTATGGAGGTGGTTGTCATGGTTAACATCCCCCCCACACACAATCACAGACACAGGGCTCAAGTTAGGATTTTATTTGTTAGTTCATTTTTATTTATTCTGTCAGCCAGCATGTTTTCATTTTTAAATATATGTGGAACATGACCGAGGAGTGTTGGTGGTAGATGGCTGAGTAGGGAGGAAAAACAAACCTAATCCTGCTGAACACAGGTACATTTCTGTGGTTGCTTGAGGTTATTTTGTTTTGAGGGGTATTACACTTGTAGCGAGGACTGGATGTGACCAGGAAACAGCTGGGTCAAACTCCATAGGACAGTACCGGTATTTTCTTCATCTTCCATACCTCAGATGGACATCCATCTGTGGAATGGAAATCTAAGAAAATACAGATGCTGTCATGTTCAGTCTCGATGGAACACATTCCACACTGCCAGACTTTTCAATACTGATTGATTTTTACACTGGAAAGCAGTTATGGCACTATCATTTTTTATTCAGCCCCCAAAAATGCCTGTTGGTTTATACTTTCGGTCGGGGGGTGAGAATGGCATAACCACTAATTTTTCCCGGTACCTTAGCGAGTGAGACAAAATGGTGGATCCATTTACTGAACATTTGGGCTGCCCACTGATTAAATTGGTAATGGGGCACCCTGCATATGCCCTAGTTTTTATGTGGACTCTATCAGGAAATAAATTAATCTCTCCTAAGACGTTTCAACCAATGAGATTAATTTATTTTCCAATACCATTTTCTAACCATACTTATATGGTGGGAGATGCAAATCCATCCTACCACTACATTTTTCAACACAATTTATAACTGTCAGTTGTAAATTATGTTGCTTTGCCATTCCCATTTTATTAGCCTCTCAGAGATGTCTAAGGACAAAAGCTCCAGCGATAGTACTATTAACACAAGTTATGAACCTGGATAACAGAAGTTTGATGGGGGTCAAGTCTGTGTCTGTCTAATAGAGACCTTTCAGGTGCCAAAATGTTAGATAAATGATTATTATGATACTGTTACTTTAGAACTACTGATATGGTCTAATAAGAGTCTTACTCAAGTCTGTGAAAGTGTAACACAAAAATCTAATTTATTATACAGCATTTCCAGTAAGAAAGACAGTTTCCAATATGACATTTTCTGTACAGAACCATCAAATCAGTTGACAGCCATCAAACACAGGATACCAATATATCCTAATTATATTGTTAAGCATCTTGACTATCTTTGGCTACTGCTAAATAAGTAAAAAAAGTCATACTCACATTGATAGCAGGATCATGCACAGTGGGAAGGGCTATAGTGGTGCCATAGCTGGCTATCGGACTAGGTGCAGTGTCCTTCTCTCTGTTACAGGAATAATCTGATTACCAGAGAAGGAGACAAGCTATCTGGATTATTGCTAAACAAGGCAGCCTTTTCAAGGGAACTGTGTGGTACAATCTGAGTTATGGGACATCTGAGGCATAAACAAGTGCCTTTTTCTTCCATCATCAGTTTATAATTCAAGATGAGTTCCTCTCATTCTGTCAGTATTTAACCTCATAAATTTCTAATTTATTATAATATGTGTTTAATGAGCTAATGCTAAGGTTTATAAGGCTATTAATGCAAGCATAGACCAGTTAATAAAATATAAAAAATTACCTGTCTCAGTGCTTATACTGAGCTCACAGATCTAATAAGAGTTCTTGCTGTCTCAGTATGTGTTTGTAGGAAACACACACTGAGCTCATAAAGTCTAACTAATAATATAACAGATCTAAAAACTGTCTGTCACAGTGTGAAGACACTGTGCTCATAGAATCTAACTAAATAATGTACCTGTCACAATACCTCATAGGTGTACTGTGCTCATAGACTCTAATTATCTAACTGTCACAACAAATGTGCTCATAGATCTAATGATGCTCATGGCATTTATGACCTTCTACACCATAACCTTTCAATCCCAACAATCCCAAGTGACTAAATACATAATTTATTAATAAGAAAGCTGTGGTTTTGGCTGTGTTATTTGGAGCAGGTGAACACTCAACCCATTTTGTGAACAGACAAGTAACTGTCAAAAGGTACTGATTACCCCTTGTAGATATTGTAACAGGGCCAGTCCAGTCAATCTGGATATCTGACCAAGGCATAGCAATCCCTTTTGACTGTAGTGGTGCTCTATGTTGGGGAGCAGCTGGCTGAAACTTGTAATATGTTATACATACTGGCACGTACTCTACAACATCACTGTATGTGTATTTTTTATTTTTATTTAAGTCTTTGGTAACCTGCTAAGGCCCACTAGGCACAAGTGCCTGTTTTCAGGTATGCCCTGGGAGCACTGGGGGGTTACGTGACTTGCTCAGAGTCACAGAGTATGCAAGTAGAGGTTCTGGGAATCAAACACAGTTCTGCTGGATATACCAAGCTTATTCACAGCTTGTTACTCTAACCTCTAGGCTATACTGCCAGCTGTAGGGCCAGTAGGCTACCTCTTTTAAGGTTTCGTAAGTTCTATCCCTCTTATGTGCTCCTGATGGTTCATCATGAGCGTGCTGTATCATAATTCCCATGTGGCCTAAAGGAACCACCCATATGACCTCATGTGAGGTTTTACCAACTCTCACTACGAGATCGTCCCTTATTTGGAATTTACCCTTATGGTCATAAATGGCTCTCAAGTCATGGTTATTTTGTAGGTCACTTTCAGAAATCACATTTACAGTGGGATCCTTGATGAAACAATACAAGTTTCCTACTACTTCATCCTCATGTTGCATTCTTACCAAATCAAAATCAGGCTTTTCACTATACAAGCGTAAGACCTTCTCTTTTCTTGTTCTTACTGCTTTTGTCTGTGGGTAACCGCATCCACATCAGCTTGGACAGGAGGAACAAAGTTCCATTCTTTTCCATTTAAAGCACCCTCCCTGGCCAGAGCGTCTGCTAGGTCATTTCTTGTTTTTTCTGGTCCCTGAAGTTTTGAATGCCCTTTTACCTTTTTCCAATAAATAACCAAATTATGTTCCTGAGCTAACTGATCTCTAGCTAAGATATGTTCTGCATGCATCACCTTATTGCCTCTTGAATTGATTGTGCCCTTCACCTTCCAACCTAGTAAATGTGTAAGGAAGTTATGCCTAATATAATCAGAATCAATACAAATTACAATGTCTTGTAAATTATGTTGCACTGCAGTCTGTACCGCTATATAGGTGGCTGTCAATTTTGCATATTGGTTAGACTTGGGATTGAGCTTGTATTTGATAGGAGGACATGGTATATTTTCATGTGATACCACTCCTGAACCAGAATACAAGTCTTCACCTTGCTTGAATGAACAACCATCAACATATGTTCTAGGAAAATTCTCACACACATTTTCATCATAGTGGTGGTGCCTATTATGTTTGTGTACCATATCCAGTTCAGGAGATAGGTCAGGATCTTGTACTGGATGCTCATCTACAGTACAATCATGTATCTCCAGGTCTGCTAACCCTTCAGTTACTGTATTCCTTTTGTTCTTAGTATATTTAATCTCTAGGGGTAGGCCCTGGAGTGCTAAGGTCCAGGCCACAATTCTGCTGCTAGATGCATAACCATCCTTAAGTTTCTGGCTCCCCTGAAATGTAATAGGTTGGTGACAGGTCTCTATAACAAGTCTCTTACCACAAAAGTAGTTTTCGAACTGTTGTACTGCCCATACAGTGAACAATAATACATTTTCACATTCTGAAAACATTTTCTCAATATCACTTAAAGTTTTTCTCACATAAGCAATAACACAGTTGTCTGAATCATGTTTCTGATATATCACTGCACTGATGCTGCTGTCAGTGAATCCTGTTTCTAAGTAAAAATCCTTATCCATCTGTGGGTAAGCAAAACATGGTGCTTGACTCAGGCTATCCTTTAAAGCTTGCATGGTTTTCTCTTGTTCCCCCCTCCCACCCAGAGTGTTGCCTTTTTCAATAGCCTAGTGAGGGGATTAGCAGTTTCAGCATAATCCTGGATAAACTGTCTTGACTAGTTATAGATTCCAAGGAAGCTGCATAACTCCTTTGAAGTTTTGGGTGGTCCAATTTGTTGGACCATCTCTACTTTAGCGTGCCCAACGTCATGCCCAAGATACAGTAGTTTACCCTATTTTTCAACCACTGCCGCTTTGGTAAGGACAATTTGGCACCAGCATTTTTCAGCTGGTTTAACACATAGGTTACTTTCGCTAGGTGTTCCTCAAAAGTGTTGCTTTTGATTAGTACATCATCCATGTAAACCAGATTTCCTCTACTTTCAGCATCAGGCATGGCCTTGTGCAGAAAGATGTTAAAATCTGCTGGTAAATTTAAATACCCAAAAGGACTCCTGTTCCATTTGTATTGCCTTCTCCCAAAGGTAAAAGGCAATTTATATTGATCCCTTTGGTCTACCTTTAATGTCCAGAATCCATTTGCTATATCTAGGGTAGTGAAATATTTTGCACCTTGAACTTTGGCCAAACTTTGGTCCAAATAGGTCATGGGCCAATGAGACAAAGGTACCTGTTGGTTTAACTTCGTGTAGTTAATAGTGAGCCTCCACTTTCCTGTAGGTTTTAATACAGGCCAAAAGGGGGAATTATAAACAGAGTTCACTTGTCTTATAATTCCTCACTCAATCAAGGTATCCAGTATCTCTTGTATGTGTTTGCAAGATGCTAGTGGTATTCTGTACTGGAGTACATAAACTGGTCCTTTACTAGGGTCCTTAGGCACCTTGGTAATATGGAGGTCAGTTACCTGATAATCATGAACATCTTTTGCAAACATGTCCTTGAACTAAAGGAACATTTCACAAACCTTTTATTTTTCTGTTTCAGTTTCACAATTGCAATCTTGTATAGCTTGTTTAATTTGTTCTTTAAGATTAGGGAAATGTACATTTTCACCTATTCTATCTCATCTTCTATTATCTCAAAAACATTTTCGGCATCAATCATATGTACTTCTTAAATTGCTCTGCTTCATTAACCATAGTAGACAGTACATGATAATCATTTTCAGCTTCACATGCATGTATTTCTTCCTTATCTACTGGACACATTTCTTGTAAAACAATTGAACCCTTTGGTATAGACCTAATTTATTCGTCTGTCTTGTCTTCCTGAACAATGTCTTCTGGTATTTTCCCCAATAACTGGAACAACTAATTCCAAATCATAGGAGGATTCCCCTAAATCTACCCCTAACTCATAGTTAGCATCTATAGTGATAAGCTCTACTGTTGGGTTCTGTACTAAGATGTGCATTACTCAGCTGCTTTTGTCCAAACAAGGTGTGGAATGGATTTTTCAACCCGTAACACTAAATTGATTGTCAAGCACAAATAGTGCAGTTTTGTCAGGGCCTTCTTTACATTAACCCCAAGACAGAACTCCTTTATATAACCTGGAATTGTTGTAGTGAACTCACTCACTACATGGCACACTTGAGGAATAGTTTGTCCAGACCTCAAGGCGTGTGGTGTCACTTTTATTGGGTAAGGGTCCCCCCCCCATTCATGACCAAAGAACATCATTGGCTAGGTCAATATACACACCCAGTCATACAAGGATGTCTAACCCAAGGTACATGGGGGATTCTAGGCTTTGTACTACCTTCACAGGGTGTTGTATTTTCTTTTGCCCTATTTGGAGGTTCAAAGCACAGATACCTATGCTTTTCAAGCTGTTTATCTGGTATGGAACAGTTTCCAACCACTCCTGTTTCTTTACATATGTTAAACTAGGCCTCCGCTTTTTTAACACCTTGTAAAACAGTTCATTGATTAGACAGTGTTCATAACCTAAGCATAACACAGAATTAGAAGTCCACAAATTCTCTGCTTTGATGGGCACATTTAATCTGCCTTCCTCTGACCTTATGTAACAGAGCAAGGACCTGTGATTTAGTGGCAGTGTTTCTTTTCCACCATCCCCAGAAGGGGCGAGGTACTCATAATGCAATTTTCCTATGTCAGATGCAGGATTGGTCTCTGAGGTAACCGGGCTCGCTTCCTTTGTGAAGAAAGTAAGGCCTCTTGAATTAACCTCAGACTTTACCACATCATGCTTTGTCAGACAAACCACATGAGCTGTACTTCTCCATGGAGCCAAATTTTCAGAATTACCCAGTACAGTACAGGTATATCAGGTACAGTAGCACATACAAAATTCAGTTTAGTCATTGTTTCATCTTTCTCAAGATAACATGATGCTGATTGTTTAGCAACCTTAAGACTCTTCCCAAATGGAATGGGCCTGTTTACCTGTGACCATTAGATTCCATGAAAATAGTCAATAATAGGCCAAAATCTTTTTAGGTCATTCCCAATTAAGAAATCATCCCTAGTTCTATCAGTGATATACACTGGGTGGTTGACCTCCATTTTGCCAAACTGTAACTTCAGCCACACTTTATCTAGAGTCTATTGTCCCTCCCACCCCATAAACTTCAATTTATAAACCATCAGAGAGGGTTTTCAATACCTTAGAGTCACCTATGGCATCAATCAGCTTGTCTTAGAAGTTTCAGGGGATCAGAGTCACTTCTGCTCTGGAGTCCACCAAAGCTTCATGATTTAGGCTGTTTTCAATGTTTATTTCAAAGTGAAACCTATCTGCCCCTATTTAGGGATCACGTTCCCGAGGTAGAATTTGTTTTTCTTAATTCCTGGCAACATGGCAAGTTCACTGTGAAACCATACACTGTTTGCAGCAGTAACTCTAGATACCTCTAGGAAAGGCCGGGTTCTGAGCCAACATTTTCATTTTCCAATTCCATAGCAGTTTTATTGCCATTGTCAACAATTGCAGTTTAATTTACCTGAACGGCATTAAAGAGCCGCTGATGCCAAAAGTGCTACATTGCAGAATCCAAATAAGCATACTTCCAGTAAATCTCATACCAAAAACTAGATTTTTAAATTACTTTGTTTTAAAGTCTATTAGCCATTTTTGTAACCCTGATTGCACTACCTGTGCAATAAAAGCAGGTGTCAGTGAAGCGCTGATGATGATGTCATCTAGGGACCTCACAGTCTAGCAATCCCTGTCAGCAAGCTTATAGGACCTGTTTCTTCAAAGTTGTAAAGATCACGTGCAATGGTTTTCACAAGTAAAACAGGCAGCACCAGTCAGTAAACATTGCTATAAAAACTATACATGTTTCAGGTTTTGTAACAAAGTTGATAAAATTGTATTATTTAATGCTGTGTTGGTGTGGTCCATTTCTCCAGGGTTGCTGGATGCTAAGTCAGCATGCCTCCAGGATGCTGAAGCCATTTGGAGTGCTACTCTAATGTGCCTGTAAGGAAGTTGTATTTGCTGCTAGTATTGTAATGTTGCTATATTAACTTCACTGCTGTTTGTCATTGTCTGCTTTACAATATGTTTTACTAGGGGCCTTACATGTGTTAATTCCTACTATGGGTGGAAGTGTTAGCTCTGGTAAAATGATCATTGTAATTTAGGCCCTGTCCGCACTCATCTGTGAGTACCATTACCACAGGTCGCAACCATTATGGAACATACTAAAAATGGTTTGCATCTGCACTGGTAACGGTACCGGATGTGTTTTTGCTACTGATCTCGAGATCGGTAAGAGAAACTGTTAGCTTCTAAACCTGTGCCCAAAATGTTAAACTCACCAGTGCAGATGGGAGACTGCTCCTACAGTAACATCTGGTCCGCCATTGCCTCACCAAGCATCCCATGAGGGAGTGCGGCAAATGCACATATGCATTAAGAGTGCTTCGCATAAGGCCAGATGGAAGAAAAAAATTAGTGATAGGGAAAATGCAACATGAAGACAGTTTAAAAAGGTTTGATTAAATGGTGACTGACTGAGTATGGGCAAAGAGCATTCCTGGTGCCCCATGATCATTTCAGTTTACTGTGCCCATGGAAACGAGCAGCGGCAAGCAGGGATACATTGTCTGGTGATGCACTGCATTCTGGGATTGTGTGCATCGCTTCACTGAATTCAGATCATGGCGGCCTTCATGAAACATACTGGAGTGGTGAAATGTAGACGCGAGACAAGTGTGAGCACACCTGGTCGAAACACGGTTTCTGGATAGTGTGGACTGGCTGTAACGATAAGTGCTAAACCGGTACTGAAACCATTACACTCCTACAATCATGACTGTGGACAGGGCCTTAGAGTAGAACATAGATGAGTCTGCCTCACCCCCATTGCCAAGTAGATGGAATAATTGTTTTAAATTGCTATTCTTAGAAATCACCTCAAGTGTTTGATAGGTGTGAATGATCTCAGCCTTTCACCACATCAGAAACTTATTCAGTCAGCAAACCTCTCAACAGTGTGCTATGACCCAGCATCCAGCAACCCAGGAAAAAAGGACCACAACAAAAAGGCACCCAGACAAAATATTGTCAGTTTTGTTACAAAACTTGAAACACAAAGTTTTTAAAGCAATGTTTACTGACTGGTACTGTGCTGCCTATTTTACTTATGAAATCATTGTACATGATCTTTACAACTTTAGAGAAACAGGTCCTATAAGCTTGCTGCCGGGGACTACTAGACTGTGAGGTCCCTAGATTACATCAGCAGCAACTCTTGACTGAAACAGGCTTTTTTTGAACAGGTAGTGAAATCAGGGTTACAAAATGGCTAATAACTTTAAAATGAAGTAACACAGAAATCTACTTTTTGGTATGAGATTTACTGGGGATATGCTTATTCTAATTCTGTGGTGTAGCACTTTTGGCCAGATGGTGTCAGTAGCTCTTTTTATAGGATGCACTAGTCAGTTGCCATTATTGCTGGTTCCACTTGCACTGGATGTTGCAGAGGGATTTTGCACAGGAGTATGAAACCCAGGAGGTAGTTGAGGAGTGAGTAGCAAGTGGGTTTGGACAAGTGCTTTTAAGTCCTCTATATGGTTCTCCATTTCTTGCTGTGATTTCTTCATTTCTTCTCTCATTTCCTATATATTTGGGGAACTAGGTCTAGATCTGTCTTGGGGCCTGTAACTGCCTTGATCATTGTTATAATTTTGACACCCCCCCATGGTTATCTCTACCACATCTATAGTCATTATAGTGTCCCCTATAATAACCTCTCTGGTCATTATAGTATCCTCTTCCATACCCTTGGCCATGCCCTTTACCAGGATCATATTCTCCATAGAAGGCCCCTGGTTTTGGTACACCTGAGGTTGTGGGAATTGCTGAGTGCTTTGGAAGAACTGTGGCTCAGGACCAGGTGGTGGAACCACAATAGGGGAATCTTGGGCAGGGTTGGTAGTTTGGACCACCACAATGGTGTCAGGTACAGCCTTGGGCTGCTCTACAGGTTTTACTCGTGGAGTGTTGTTGACTTTTTTCTTCCTTTGCCTCCTGTTTTTGGGAGTAGATAGCTCATCCCCCTCCACAGTCAAGGTATTCGAGGTAGTTACCTCAGACACTTGAACTTTGGGAGTGGGCTCCCCTTATAGAAACATAATCTTTGATGGCAGATAAGGACTGCTTAGCCCTTGCAGTCTGCCCATTTCCCTACCTATTGGATAAGCTGCAGATCCTAGTTAACCAGCAGACTACATCCTCCTACTCCCCACAAGAATTGCTCTATGTCTGTACCATGCATTCTTGAATACCCCCACTTTTTTTGATCCCAAAGCCTCCTCAGGAAAGACATTCCATGCATTTCTGTGAAGAAATACTTCCTTACATTGCCCCTGAGCCGTCCCCCTTCTTTCTTTAAAATTGTTTTTCTGTGGAGGGGCGTTATCATCTCTTCCAGAGTCCCAGATGTGTTCCGCCTGCTTGACAATCCAATGGACATTCCTGGGCCTCTTTAGAAGCTTGAGTGCCAATTCTGTCCTAATAGAAGAGGGTACACCTTGATAATATGCATCTTGGAAGTCACCTGAGTCACTGTCTGAGTGATCTTCTGCCCCAAAGTACACATCCTTCAGCTTGCAATAATATTCCTTAGGACTTTGATCAATACCACACTGCATCTGGTAGGCAGCACACCTGGCTGCCCCCTTAGTGCAATATTTACCACATTCCTTCCTCAGGAATTTGTACGGCCTATCTGGTTTATTCCTACTATCTGTAGGCTTTCTTGACCACTCAGCTTGAGGGTCACTGATAGACCACCTAATTACAAAACTCTGCTCTCCCTCATCAGTTATGGACAATGATTCAAAGCACTCTTTCAATTTGCAAATCTGCTGCTCAATGCCCCCTTTTGTAGTTTTAGAATGGTACCTATCACCTATCAACGTCAAGGCTTGTGTAACTGTTTTTGATTTTAAATACCCCTGCTCCTTTTCAGACACCTTTTCATTTCTTTGGGACCTATCTTTGGAACCAGAACATCTTTTCTGTCTACTTATGTCTCTTTTTATGCTTATCACATGATTCCTCTTCTGAACAGGAATATCCCTTTTCGGAGGAGGAGTCCTCAGTGTCTGATTCCTCAGATGCTTTTAGTCTCACATGATTTTTTACTTTTGACCTTTGTATCACTGGGTTGGGGCTTTAAAGGGGACAGGAAATCTATGATAACTGGCAGCAGCTAGTAATGTTCCTAGTAAGAGAAATGATAAACTTGCTTCCAAATGAGCCATATTTAACTGTACCTTAATAAACATTGATGTGAAAAACTGTGTTTTCAATTGTTTTCATTTTATGAACGACATTCTGAACAGTTCTATTCCAGGAACCAGTAAATTTGAGTGTTTACTATGTCATGGTTTGAGTACAGAATGCTAAACATGAGCTATTTTCCTATCAGAACCATGCTTAGAGTTCTTTCCTCAAACCATGACATAGTTAAAACTCCAGATCACTGGTTCCATGTAGAGAACTGCAACAGAATGCTGTCCGTAAAAACAAAACAATGCAAAATACAATTTTTCACATCACTTTTTATTCAGGTACAGTTACATATTGATCATTTAGGCTTATGGATATCATTTCTGTAAACTGGAACATTGTAAACAGCTACCAATTAGAAATCATTTCATGTCCTCTTTAAGTTTTCACATTTTTCTCCCAATTTAATATACTCCTTTTCCAAAAGGTTACAGTACTCATTTAATTGCTTATTCTGTGTAGCTATGACATCTGCTTTCTGTAGTGTACCTTTCAATTACTTTAGCTCATTTATTCCTTTATTTTCATGTATTATCTCTTTTTCTTCTATCACTACTTTCTCTATCTCTGATTTCACTTTGGTACCAAATTGAGGAATGAAGTGTGGTTGGTAGGAAGCTATGTCTCTTGTAAATTCTGGGCAGGAAGAAATCCAAAGAGGATTATATGGCCTACTGGTATCCTCTTCCTGTCCATTACTCTGAGATTGATAGTTTGGGAGTGACCAACTTAACCTTGTTAGTTCAGAGGTTTCCTCCTTCCTTTTGGCTAAGAGATATTTTTCCCTGCCTAACCACTGTTCCTTTTCACTTTCAAATTGCTCCTTTATATCATTATACCTTTGTGTTATTTTAGTTAGCTCCTTGGTAACCTGTTACTTTTCATGTGTTATTTCAGCCTTTTCCCTTTCCAGACCCACACATCACCCCTTTCTCTGTTCAACATCACATAAAGTGACTTGTAGGACAACAATGTCAGTTTTTAGGTTGACTAAGGCACAATCATTATCAGTTATATCCTTATTTTCATTTGTTTTTGTAATAATTCGACTTGGCCTGTAAATTTACCACATTCAAGATATGTCTCCTGCAGCTGTTCCCTTAACTGTTTTACATTCTTAATTAAACATGTTTTGTCCTGATTCAACTGGTCAACCAGCTCTGAATATTTTTCATTAATTCTTTCTAGATCTTTTAATCATTCCTCATTACTCATAAAAGAAGGCCGAGAGAATACTTGAGAATGTATCACTGCCTCAGATTTCATAACTTTCGCACATAGACCTTGAATTGACATGATTTTGTAATAATAATCACTACTTCAACAATAATAATACCCTTTAAATATTTAGGCTCCACACAAGCCTATCTGCTACCTCCTACTGACTGTACATTTTGAGGTGCCTCTTGCCCTAATTTTGTGGAAAGGACACACGGAGGGATTTCCTTCACCTAGATAGGTTAACAAAGGTGTCCATAAGGGGAGAGTCACAGTTAAGCCTAATGGAGTTGGATGGTGGCCTCAGGCTATGAAAGAGCCAGTATGAAGGGCACAAACTAATTAAAAAAATAAAAGAAAGAATGTTTCACCCTTGATTTTGACATGAAAATTACAACCTGTGATGTTTTCTGTGCTTGAGTAATGAACCCTTCCATCCTATTAGACATTTTGCTGAGGGGTCCTCACACATCCTTCAGTTTCTATAAAGGGTATTACAGACTTGATTTTAGTATGTAAGATAATTATTATTGGTTTATTTAGGAAACTTGATTCTTAGACCAATAAAACTAATATGATTATAAAATATCTTTATGTATTTTTTCATATAGCATTGTGCCCACACAGTTGGCTGGCATTTAAATACAGCTGCTATGCAGTTCAGAAACATATCAAACAATGGAGTGAAGCACAGCAGTCATGTGAGACATCCCTACCTGGTGCACATTTGGTTGATATAAACAATGAAGAAGAGTATACATTTATATCATTTTATCTCAAGACTTTGCATCATGTGATCATGGTATGGACTGGTCTTAATGATATTAAAGTAAGTATTAATTGCTACTTGCAAACTTTTCTACTAATGTGATATTTTTTTTCAGTTTAGTGATCTGCTTTGTTGCTAGCAATGTGAATGGTTTACATTTAGCTAACTGCAGTATTGTGTCCCATTCAGGTAACCACAGTATTGTCCCCACAGTCAATTATTACTTGCTGCATGGAGTCCAGCAAATTCTTTGTTTTGCTTCTTATAAATCCTGATATTATTTCAGGCAAATCAGGATTGTTTATTTCTAAACCTTACAGATGTTCTTGTAACTATCACAGGGTCTCTTGTGCTGATGGTTTCATAATTCTGAAGCTCTAAGTTCAGTTTGCATACTCCATTTCCCACACAAAGGATTCTCTTATTTTCTGCAAAGTAAAACATCTGGATTTTAAATTCAAGTTCCAGTTTTTTAAAAATAGAAATTGTTACCTTTAGTTATAATATGTTTAAATATACAGTTTCAGCATCTCTTATATGTAAGCAGTAAGCTACATGAGGGTGTTGGGTAGTTGTCTGCTAAACACTCAACCCTGGTGTATAGTGAGGCACAAGGCCTTTGTGCCAAGTGCCTTCAGTACCTGTTGAGTGAATTTATCAGACACACAAGCCACACCTTGGAGTGACTTATTGCACTTATAAAATGAGTACAGTAAAATCTATTTTTTATATTTAACCAATGAAAAAACTGAAAAAAGTGTTTGTTTTGTTTGTTTTACTTTAATGGTTCACTAGTTACTAAATCTAGTAAAGAAAATGTGCTTAAGTGATGGTGTGTATATTTTTTGTGTACCAGTAGATGGTACTTGGAAGTTTAGTACTGCTTCTGCATATTTCCCATTACCCCAACACACTAACTTCTTGCTGCTTTCTCCAGTTATAGTACTGTATGTTTTCTGTGTTTATACAGTTAATGAAAATGTAGTGCACTTAGGCGTGGAGACTGAAGTGCGCTGATGATCGGAGCCAAAGCTTGAGTGGATCTGTGTCAATTCTGTAAACCCACTGACTCCTTACTAACAGGCTGCATGTGGGACAGTCACTAAATTGGGGTAATTCTGAAAAATAAAAGATTTACTATAAACATCTGTGGACCGATATTCAAAGGTTTGCATGTGCACCAACAGGTCTTTGCCCGTGCAAACTGGGATTTGCCCCAGATCCCCATATTCAAAAGGGACAGTTGCATGGGCAAAGATGGTTAGCACCCATGCAAAACATAATGTATGTGGGTGGGCAGGGAGAAGGGCATGGCCATGAATAGCCATGCTGTCCCTTATTCAGTGGCACTGCACTGTACAAAAGGGTTTTGTGCGATCCTTTTGTGCAGAAAATATACCACGGAACAAAACTATGACTTACTCCAGGCAACCCAAGTGGCTGCAGGAGGTAATGCAGCTACCAAGCAGCTGGTTGCTGGGGGAGCACATCCACCCCCTGTGGTCTGTGATTCCCCCTCCTCTGATCACCAGCCTGTATGTTGGGAAACAATTCCTCATGGTAGTGGTCCCCCCTCCAATCCCTGGCCCATACTGTAGCTAACAGAATCCCTTGTGGTAGTGGTCACCCCCTGATCACCAGCCCATACTGTATTACACAGAATTTCTTGTGGTAACTCTCCCTCTGATCACTGGCCTGTACTGTAATAAATGAAATCCCTGGTGCTAGTGGTCTTCCCTCCAATCACCAGCCCGTAGTAAAAGTTCCAACACTCCCTGGCATCCAGTGGTCCCCCCCAGCACCGATCGATTATACTGCCAGTTGCAGGTCCCTATTCCCTAGGGTATAGTGACTTGGAACTGGTGGTAGCATGGATTGGAGTCTGGGTGAGGATGACCACTGGACACCTGGGAGTGTTGTAACTTTTACTATGCACTAGCAGCAGGGATTTTGTTTAATACAGTAAGGGCTGGCAATCAAGGGGCACCACTACCACCAGGGATTGCTTCATGACATATGGGCTAGTGATTAGAGGGATCACTACCACCAGGGTTCTATGTCATAATAACGAATGCAAAACAGCGATCGCTATTATGGCGAGTGTATATCGCCGGAAAGCAAATTGGTGATATACACTTATCGGCAAACTGACTTATCGGCAAACCAACATTCGGAAACCCAAAGTAGTGTGTAGGGGGCTAGCCTCCCTCTCTTAATTAGGACTTTTAACTCCAGGGAGTGTATGTTAAGGAGGCACAATCTGGATGAAAAAAATTATATTTGGGAGCCACAGGCAGCGGCAAAATTTAAACCCTCCCATCCCCAGCCTCAAACCCAGTACCTGCTGTGCCAGAACCAGCCTCCTCACCATTACACCACATGGCTGGATTTCCTCCACATAACCCTCTTCCCTATCCCTCCCCTTCCCCTCACCATTCCCCCTTTCCAGTTGCTTTCCCCTACACTCGCGGTAGAACTAGTCACTACCCTGGCATTTCACCCATGATAATAGGGCTATAATATAGGTCACCATTCTGATGGTCACCCATATATGATCACTATTTTCACTGGATACCCTACCACCAGGGATTCTGTGTAATACATTACAGGCTGGTGATCAGGGGACCACTACCACCAGGGATTCTGTGTAATACAGTATAGGATGGTGAGCAGAGGGTGGAGACCACTATCACCAGGGATTCTGTGTAATACAGTTTGGGCCAGCAATTGGGGAGGGGACCACTACCACCAGGGATTGTTTCATCACATGTGGTCTGGTAGTCGGTGGGGGACCACTAGCCCCAGGGATTGTTTTATTAAATATGGGCTAGCAATCGGGGGGGCAACTAACACCAGGGAGGCTGGTGATCGGAGGGAGGGGGACCACTACTGCCAGGGATATCTATTCATGGCTGGGACCAGGCACTTGAAGAGGCAGCATACCAATATCCTGTCTCAGCACCCATGCAAATGAGACCATAATGGGCATGCAAATGACCCCTTAGTGCCTTGCATGCCCAATGGGCTCATTTGCATGACTGCCTTTGAATATTGCAGATAGCACACTGGTGCCATCCATTCTAGTGGTGTACTTCAGGAACCATGTCAAGGCAGTACTAAGTGGCTTAGCACATGCACCACCATGGCCCTATATTCAGTATAATAGTGCCAGTGCACTGTTCAACTGAATATAGCATCTTTGAGCTCAAAGGCAATGGCAAGGTGCAGCACCAATGCTTGTACTTTGCTTTGCACAATTTTGAATTTTGGGCCCCTGGAGTCAGCTTTGAGTTGGCATGGTGTACTTTTTTTTTTTAAAAAATACTAGGTTTATGGACATGCATGACTAGGGAATAACTAGCCACCATTGCTCTAGAAAGTCACTTGATTGGGATCGTGGTCACACTTATTTCACTGTGCTCTTTCTTTTGTCATAAAATTAAAAAAATAATAACATTACAAAAGCCACCAGGAGCCTGTACTACAGAAACAGATCAGTCTCAGAAGGAAGAAGAGTCAAAAGTGGTAGCAGTGTTGGTAGCTGCAGGACAGAAAACATAATGCCAGCAACTTGGAGATGTGGTTCAGAGGCTTGAAAAATACAAAATGCCTGGTAACTGTGAAACAAAGTTAGTTTATTGTCAGAAATTTTTTATAATATGCCATGTGTTCCTTACTTGTGGGGTCGGTATGGATATCCAGTGTGATGGGTGAACCTGTTAGTGCATTTGGGCAAGTCATAAGTGTTTACTTAACTAACATGGCTACCAGATAATTTTTTCTAAAACTTTGTGGAAGGCATGGATATGTGGGATGTGATGCATCCTGATTACCAGAAAAGTTTCAGCCGCAGGGTTGTTGCTGTATGATTGCAGGGCTAGGGAGGCCTACTGACCAATCCCGATGGTGTGATTGCCTTATCCATTTTATAAATGTTTATGCAGCTACAGCCAATACCTGCTCAGATATTTTGAGATATTTCTTGATATTTCAGAAGAGATTCTGTCTGGTGGCTCTTTAGTGCTACTACAGGCAGGCAGGGAATTTCTCTAGAGATATACCAGAAATCTCAGAAAATACCTGCCCATGTCTTTGGCTGCAACTTTATGCACATTTCTGGCATATCTAATGGTTATAAGAATGCCTTCTCTAGTTCTTTGGGTTAAAGAAGTGTGAAGCAAAGCTGAGCAGTTCTGGCACACAAAGGAGAAACTTTTATAACCATAAGTAATACCAGCACTAACTGTAGAGAATAATACATGGGGTAGTGTGTTTTTACAAGATTTTACACACACCTTAGGTGTTGGGTGCTACATAAAACACAAGGAACAGATGAACAGAGGTCTCCCACTGGCTGCGGTTGCATTAGGTTAAACATCCAGTATTAGTAAAGCAAAAGAACCTCGCAACCCTCCCCAGGCTTATAAATCAAGGAGTCTCACCACGGAAGTGCAAAACCAAGTATTCAAAATTTATTATACTTCATACAGGTGCACTTCCATAAAGTAAACATGAAAAATGGGGGTGAATTTGAAAGGGCATTGTTTAGATGTCAGAGAGACTGCTTCCTCAGTGGAGGACTCCTCTTCTTGTTCCAAGTTTGAGTTTGATTCATCTCAATAGTCCTTCTGCTCCTCCTCCTGGTTTGTTTGATTTGGCTAATTTTGGTTAGCCCCCGATGATGAGTCAAAATTGTTTTGATTACTTACTGCAGATTGATTGGTTTTAAAGGCAGGGGCTTTAAGTGGCTTAGGAGCTGATAACGCCTTCAAGCATTCCTTGAATGTTAACATGAACTGTTGCTGCTCCAACAATGCTTTTGTAGAGAGCTGAGTCTGCTTAATTAGGGCTAATAGCTCCATCTGCCACTCCATGCTGTTGGAGATATCCTGTCCTGAGCTGCAGTCCTCCCCTGAGAAGGACTGGTCTATGACTAAGTCTAGCTTTTCTATGTTTCGCCCAGGGCATTGCGATCCATTCCTGTTTCCTACCAGTGGGATCTTGCAGGTAGCGCATTTTCTGGTCTTAACCACCTGAAATATGAACAGTAAAATGGAGATGATTAGTCTGCAGGTCTGCTGTGTGCACTGTGTAGACAAACGCAGTCATAGTGAGCATCTGTGAGCTAGTGCTGCCACTGTCGGCTGCTGCTTAAGGGGCTGTGGAGGATGCTTGCCAGCCGTGGCTGCAATATAATTAATTTAATTAAATGTCTGAATCATAATTGTTTCTGTGAGTCTTGTATGTCAAGTAATAAAATATTCAAATAATGGCCCTTTAATGAGGTTTGTGTGCTCAAGTGGCTAAATGTTGGAGCTATGTATGCTCATACAGGTTGCAGCACCCAAAATGGTGGCTATGTAGCTGTGTGCATGTGCAGAGTTAGACACATTCACAGTAAGGCTGCCATACCTAAGATGGTGGCTGTGTAGCCATGCACATGTGTGGAGTTAGTTGCATATGCAATAAGGCTACCATACCTAAGATGGCAGCTAAATGGCTGCGCACATGCATGGTGTAGATGTCACTCGCCCTAGGAAAGCCTGTGAACCTTTGAAAAAGACAGTGCCCAAAACAAAGAGAGGAGTGCTACGCAGGATTGGGCATCATAATGGGGTAGTCAGGTCATGATTACCACATAAGATTTGAATAGAGGGCCAGCATTGCACTGCCATGCTGGAAAGCTGTCAGGGGACATTTCTCCAAGATACTGTCTAGTAAAAGTAGGTGCAATGCAACAGGGCACAGTGTATGTTATTGCTGTTACAAGTATACCAGCTGAGATGAGCGGCAGCCCATCCTGGAGCCAGAAGTGAAGCTTTTAAATGATTAAAATAGTTCATCTTCAGGATATGTCCTTTTTGTTTTGCACATATCACTGTGGGATGCTCTCTGAGGGACCCAAGGAAAATGCTGTGGTGAGCCCCTATTAGATGAGTATAATGGAGAGTCAAGGTGGTTAAATGGGTGCTCGCTAAGCTTAGCTGTAGCTGCTGGGTCTGGGGCAGCAGGAAATAAGGGGGCTAAACATAAATCTATATAATATTGGGTTAAGTGTTCAACTGCAGCCACTGCAGTAGGGGTTGAAGGAGCATAGGGATGCTAGTACTGGTGGCTGCTGGATACTGTATAGCTAGCTCTCCATGGGGTACCAAGCTGAAACTGCAAAATGGCATGCATACAGTCTTCTAGTAAATATCCCCTTATCTGCATGAACACACAAATCTTTCTAGGCATTGTTAGTAACATTGTGGGGGTCACCTGCGTGCAAAGGTGCATCTTTATATGGCAATTACTGAATCTGGCATGAATAATTCCTACCAAAAGGTCACCAAACTTGGCCTAGGTTCCTAATTAGGAGCTGAAGTTAAAATAAGTGCATGGTTGCTTACCTTGGCCAGTGTAGTTTAAGACTGAATTCTGGAAGGTGCTATCACAGGTCTAGTGAGAGTGCATAAGAAGTGATTTGGGCAGGGAAGCTAAGGACTAGTTAAGACAACTAAAATTTGATTGTCTGATCGCATGTGCATCTAGCAGCCTATCAGGTGGACATAATAACCCTAAGGTAAGGACTTAGTGCCATGGATATACTCAAAGCATGGTATCCATTTTCTCTGAGTGAGAGTTGAATTAAATGGCTTATTTTCACTCCAGCTTTCCTGACCATGAAAATAAATGCTTTCATTTGCAATTTTTGTATACCCATGGCATTGTATAAATATGAATACACAATTGCCTGACTCAGAATTTGCCATTCACTGTATCTTCATGAGTAGTGTGTGTGTGTGGGGGACGATAACTCATTAAGTGGGGAGAGCAGTGAGTGAGTTATGAAATTCCAGCCCCTCACAAGTGATGATAAATGTCATATTCTGATCAAGGCCATTTTGTGTCCAGTTTATACAATGTATTTTGAATTGCTGAGTTTCCATATTAGTTCTTTTTATGAAGTATATAGAGAATATTGGATGGGCAACTATGCACAACCAGTGTGTTCTGCCACCGAGGGGTTCTGATTCCCTCTGACCTCAAGAGCGAAGCTCGAGAGGTCCGTGGGAATCAGAACTCCAAGGTGGCAGAACACACTGGTTATGCATAAAGTTGCTCATCCTGTATATTTTAAAGTGTATAGTATTATGTGACATGTGTATGTTATGTTTTTTTCTCTTTCACAATGAAACTCACTTGAGCAGTCTCTAGAGGTTCTAGAATGCTGTTCTACCACAGAAGGGTACAATAACATTCTATAATCTTTGAACTGTGGTACAACAGCATTTTGAAAAGGATGGATTTCTATATAGAACAGAGAGAATACTGGATGGGCAACTATGCACAACCAGTGTGTTCTGCCACAGCGGGGTTCTGATTCCTTCTGACCTCGAGAGAGATGCTTGAGAGGTCCGTGGGAATCAGAACCCCTCCATGGCAGAACGCATTGGTTATGCATTAAGTTACTCATCCTGTATTTTTTATAGTGTATAGTATTATGTGAAATGCGTGCATTGTGATTTTCTGTCTTTCACAATGAAACTCACTTGTGTAGTCTTTAGAGGTTCTAGAATGCTGTTCTGCCACAGAAGGGTACAATCATATTCCATGACCTTTGAACTGTGGTACACCAGCATTTTGAAAAGGATGGATTTCTATATATAACAATATTCTGTTATACACTATAATACTGTACTATAAACTATAATGTTCTACACACTTAACTATTTTTATTTGATTTTACTCCTCTGTTTTGTGTGCAGCAGAGGCCATTGTGATGTCATCGGGCATTGTACCAGCTGGTCTCTCATTATTTAAAAGTTCCTTTGTGACCAACCAAATGTGTAAATAAATGCTGATGACCCACCAAACATTGAAAATAACTTTTTATTTTCATTTAGACTGCTCCCATGGTTAACATAAATCATTTATGTGTAAGGTTTGACTTTCACCTACATTGTATAAAAACACGTACTGTATGTATTATGAGTATTAATCTAGTGGCATACAGTAGTTCAATTATTGGGTGAAATGTGCACTTTTTGATACCAGCATGACACTTGGCTCCTGAGACAATCATTTTCTGATATAGTGCCAAGCTGTAAAACAATATGTTACTATATAAACCGATTTTTAATTGGAACCTTATATTATCTACAGTACCCATTGCTGCCATGAGTCTATTATGCAATCGCAGTGATCCCAATATTCACCATACATTTTTTTCTTTTTAAGTATTCATTAAAATATCACTTTATGTTAGCGAAATCTACTTTATTGATACCACAATAATTTAATACTTTTTTTGTACAGACAGTATTGCTTTAAATCAACTTGAATGTTAGCTGCATATAATTGGTGCTGTTCAACGTTACAAAATATGTATGGCTTAAAGTCATATGCAAATCCTGGGTTTATTGTCTTAACACACATACCAGAATAACAACACCCCTTGCTTGTCCAGGCCTATAAGCTTCTCAAACCCCACGCTCCGCCAAGCATTGCTGGGACCATAACCCTCAAACACAACCCAAGGAACCTAAGGACCTCAGACAGAACGCTATTAGAAGTTCCTAGGGTATGGACAAATGCTGGCAGAAGATCCTTTTCCTCCCAAGCAGCCTGCCAATGGAACAAGCTCCTTCCCCAGGTCCAGGCCTCCTCCTCACTCATGAACTTCCGCACCAGGCTTAAGTCCCATCTGCTGACCTCAAGTGCATGCCACTGTCATGGCACTTAAAGCTCCTAAGGTACTCCCCTCCTCTCCAACTCCCATCTCCTAGCTTAACCTTCCCACTACCTGCCTTATACTGACTGCTCACCAAAGGCCATGTGTAACCCCTGAATAAACTATATGCAAAGTACTACCAATTGCTTACATGTCATGATGATAACTATGCCTGTACCCATGCCTGCATCCACTGCTTTTCTTTACCGTGCCTGTAAGCCATGCCTGTATCCACTGCTTTCTTTTTACCATGCCTGTAACCATGCCTGTATCCACTATTTTTCTTTACTGTAACCACCTCATGATGTAACTCACAATGCCTCAAATGTTCCTTATGTCTTGTTCATTCTTATAACTTGTATTGTTATCCCAGGTCGCCCCTGAAAAAGGGACCTTCGGGTCTCAGTGGGCCTACCTGGTCACCAAAATTTAATAAATAAATAAACAATTCCATGAAGAAGCAAAATAATAAGCAGCAAAGAATGCTTGAGGCTAGAGTATTCATGCAGTATCATTGTTTACAGAACTGGGTCCAGCCATTCATCATTCTAGTCTCTTGCACATTGGCTATCACATATACAAAGTGGTGTACAAGGTAAAGAAGTCATCACACACTGGCATCGAGATGCACAGCCTTTTTTTTACAACCACAGTGTACAAGTTCATAATATGTTTTGGCAGCCACTTGCAAAGTAGTCCATTTAGGCTAAAATTTCCTCATCAACAAGGATCCATCCCCATTCAGTAGGGCTTGGAAGCACTGGCATCACCATCGTGGATTGTCCCCATATGTGCCTCTCTTGGTAGGTCGCCCAACGGATGTGCTGCACCAGTGTAGCCTGCATTGGTGGTATTCCTTCTAGTCCTCTTCCCATCTTAGTGAACAGATACTTTTAGGCATCATTCACCTGCAAAATTAGCAAGAGGTTTGCAAGAACATTACTAATCTTATAAATGTTTCCTATTCATGAAAATAAAAATATTTTAACATAATATAATGAATCTTGCAGTTCTCATCAATGAAAATTATTAAAAAGCTTTACACATTGCACAGGATGAAGCTTATGTACATATTCAGTATATGCAAAATACCTTGTCAGAGCTGCTGGTTTGATCATACATCAGGACTACAAATCTTTCAAGGGTGTCTAGATAATCAGTAGACACATCAAAAGGACCTTCTGCTAGCTCCAGGTATGCGTCTGTAACTTGAGGAAAGCTTTCCCATGTCGTTCAAGCAGTTTTTTTTCCATGCCCACCAAAACATGATGTGTCGCATCCTGTTATAGCATGGAAGACTGGGAGGCATCAGGACTTTGCAGGACCTAATTTTATGGCATATGCATGGGCAGGCAAGACTTTGTAATTCTTTCCTATTCCTTATGCAATCCATAGTTCCTTGATAGAGTCTGAAAAGCAGCAACTGCAAGCACCACCACATCAGCATCTATAGTACAGATCAATCCTGAGCAATGTCTCTTTGCTACAAAATCAGCAACATGCACTATCATGCTTGTCTGCCCCTTTGTGTGAGCAAGGTGAGAGTTTAGTAAGGTCATTGCATGGTGAGTACGTGAACAAATTTTGAGCATCTTCTGCCACAACTTCCTTGCCTTCAGCTTGAAGCTTACTGAATTGTTGTGAGAAGAATTTAAACAGATGTTTCTTGTTATTGTCTGAAAGCAAGAATTCTTGCCAGTTGCTAGGGATTGCTACTGATGGTAAAACATGTCTTCTGGTACCGTTTTCTCTTTTTGCCCTTGTAGATGCCTTCAGGCTGGTAGGAAAGCAGTCATCCCACACTATATCCAGTCATTTCACTTTCTCCAACCACTTTGAAGGGTATGGTAGGAAGATTTTTTTCACTGTAATCTAGGAAAGTTTAGCATAATGTAGGCTTTAACATCTGGAGTACAGCTGCACCATCAATTATAAACAGAGAAGGCTCTGGCTTGTATTCTAGGGTTTTGATTAGTTTATCTAAGCAAGTGACTAAGTCCCTTTTTGTCCCAAGTCTGAGTTGTCTGCCTTCAGACAAAGAGGGTGGGCAACCTTGGTTTTCATGGGCAAAAAACTCATTGAGGTTGCCATCATGGCTTTGGCAACCAATGTAGAGTTTGGAGAACAACTGATAATTGGTCCTTGCTGACATCAGCTTCATTGTCTACTTTTTTACATTCTTTGTTGGATGATTTTTTAAAAGAGGAAGCTTATTGAGAGGGATGCTGTCTTTCATGGGTTTTGACCTGGTCATTAGTCTTTCCATAACAAACATGTTGTACTGTTCCTTTCCAACTGTTTTTATCTTCCTGACCGTATCATGAAATTAATGGTTGGCAATATCCTTTGTGGCTAATGAGAAAAGGTCTCCACTTTCTTCTTCAAACAGGTTGCCTTACTCCTCAGTTGTAGCAAGTAGTGACTTAACATGGGTCTTAAATCATTCTTAACTCGCTGCTGACTCTTCATGGTGGGGTGAACTTTCACATCCATGCTGCCTTCCTCCTTCCTCAAACTCTCTCACTACTCTAGCCATTTCAGGTCCAGCCACCATCCACTGTAAGAGTGCACTGGGGTTTCTGTTAGACCAACAGCCCCTCCATCATATTTCACTAGTTCATTGTTCTATTCATGAGCCTGATCTATTGGGAAGGCTGAAAAGGCATTTGTAGTCTTCTGTAAAGTGAACTTGCCATTCTCAAGTTCTTTATTTGCAGCAGGGTGCTTGTGTGGTAGTTCTAGCATGTGTCTTAAATGCACTGGTAACCAGTGGGCATAATTTGTCTTGTCTAGGTCGAAAAACCCTGGGGTGAGTTCAATCAGTGCTGCATTGTACATGGTGAAGTGTTTCTCTGTGTGATCACACCAATATCATGATGAGGAGCTCCAGTTCAAGCATCAGGCTCCAGTACTGGAATTGCAGACTCTCATTGGCTTGATGGTTGCACCACATAGAAAATGACAGGGCAACATCATCAGGAAGTGACTCAAGGTATTTCTTGTAAGCATAATGCTGACATTGGTACAGGCATGTAGCAGTAACATGATGTGCATATCTTGTGTGTGTCAAGTGTGCAGTTTGTAGTAATGAGTCTGCTTTTGCAAGTGTTGTAACCTCAGCCAGAACCAAAGCATCAGTCCATTCACTTCCATTAAGCCATGTACCTGCTGCCTTCATAGCAGCCATTTCTATATGCAGCCCACCAAGCATAACTATAAGCCGGTTTTCTCTAACACTCTCTGGTGAGGTCCATTGTATTTCTTTAGCTAATGCAAACAACAGTTGGTCACAGACAAGAACAGGAGTTTGCCCTGGGTTGAGATATTGCCTATATCGGATTTACAATTGCGCCAGTGGGACCGAGGCACCAGGGCCCACAGTGGCAAGGGGTCCAGCTGGGTCCTGTCCAAATTCATTGCTGAAAAAGGCTCACGTCTTGCAGTGGCAGCGATAGATTTATTTATTTATTTGTGAAATCAGTTTACAACCTTTGAGCCAGAGGCTCATTTCCAAAGGTACCTCGTCACATTAAAGACATACATAGAGTTTTAGGTTACATAGCATAGGTTTGCAAAACAATAGGCATTCAACAGAGGCACCACGTCACACTGAGGTCAGACAAAATACATTTAGGTTACAGGGTACATGTAATTGAGAACCGGTGTTACACAAGTTGGTATCAAAAATTGAGCAATCTAATAAGTATACAATGAAACAGCTGGCACTGGCCAGGTTAGACATAGGTTCGGTGTACCGGGAAGCGGTGGTGGGGATGGCTAGATGGAGAGCCGCCCGATGGGCGTTGTCATGAGAAGTCTAGGTGGAGGCTACTTTAGAGACAGGAGCAGCTACAGTGTTGAGAGTTGGTTTCAAGGGTGGTTTTGAACTTGGAGATGGTGGTGGCATTGTGATGGGGGCAGGAGAGTTAAACCAGGATGGGGCTCTGTGCAGAAGGACCTCTGGCCATGGCTGGTTCTTGATCTGGGGACCATTAGAGTGGTCTTGTTGGATGTGACGTGTTGCAATAGTGGGTGGGCTCTGGTGGATGGATGCCGTTACCCCAGGGAAGCCTGAGTATGTTTTTTTGTGAGGAGGCAGGTTTGATATTGGAGCCGTTCATCCAGGGTAGAGTTTAGCCTCGCCATACAGCTGACAGGTGTGTGTGAGCCTGGGGCACCAGTAATCAATCTGCAGGCTTTATTCAGGGTTAAGTGAATTTTTTGAATGCAGTGTGTTAAGTGCACCATAGACTGGTGGACCATAGTCTACAAAGGGACAAAGCGGAGGATGTAACAGTGAGCCGGAGCATATTTGGTGAAGGCAGGTTCTATGGCGGAAGAGGATGCAAAGCCGTGTGTTAGTGGTGGATGTTAGGCATTGATGTGGTTGTGAAATGTGAGGGCTGAGTCGAAGGTAACCCCAAGGTATTTGTAGGAGCAGACTTGTTCAGTGGCTGTTTGGTACTAGGAAGGATATAGAGTGGGTGGTTGCTAGCTTTGTTTTGGGGTGGGAAAGAGCATAGCTTTGTTTTAAGATTGATGGCAGTGCGCTTCTTAAACAAGCTTCAGCACTATTGAAAGACTGCTGTAGGGTGTCCTGAGAAGAGGATTGCGGTTGAGAGTGCAAAAGGACAGTGTCATCTGCATACAGGGAGAATTTTGCCAGGGCATGGACTGGGCAGGGTGTTCAGATAGATTGAGAAGAGAAGGGGGCCCAGGATGGAGCCTTGGGGGACCCCAGAGTGAATGGGATGGGTATCAGAGAGTATCCCATTGATTTTTACACACTGTGATCAAGCGGCTAGATAGCTTGTGCACCATGCTAGGGGGTCAGTCGAGAGACCAGTGTGGCAGAGAGCATTCAGCAGAAGAGGATGGGAAACGGTGTCGAAAGTCTTTGAGAGGTCGATGAACACTGCACCAGCTAGGGAGCTGGTATCCAAGGAGGAGTGCAGGAAGTTGGAGAATCAATTAGGGCAGTGCTGGTACTGTGACCAGCATGGAAGCCATGTTGCTCTGGGCATAGATGTTATGTTTAGTAGATAATCAGTGATTTGAATGGCCACCACTTTCTCAGGGCTTTGGAGGGGAGGATGGAGGCTGTGTAGTTGTTGGCCGCTACCTGTCGCCTTATGAATTGTGTGATTATGGCTGTTTTCTAAGCCATGGGAGGTTGTCCCAGGCAGGCGATCAGTTAGATTGGCTGGTGAGTGGGGCAAGGACTTCATCTAGCACCAGCCTGAGGATACTGGGGTCCAGTGAGTCACTGCTGGGGCTGTTGCTGTTCAAAGCTTTGATTAGGATGGGTCTGGCTTCCTGGGCGGAAATCTTGTGCAGGTGGAAGCTGGGGTGCTGGAGGACAGGGGGAGGTTGGTTGGGGGGAGGGTCAAAGAAATTACTAGGAAGGACTGTGCTAAGGTCAGTGACAGGTGTTCAGCCAGTTAGCTATGGTGGCAGGCTCAGTGGTGGTAGTGCCATTTCTAGTGAGCTGGGATGGGGCAGGGGTGAGATTTTCATTTAGTTGTTTAATATTATCCCAGAAAGAGTCTGGGCTGGGCCCAGGAGGAATAAGGGTGGCCTGGTAATGGTGGGCCTTGGCTTCGGATGGCCCAAGAGCACTTATGCCGGGCTGCATTGTAAGCCTGCCTATCAGACAGATGACCCGTTTCAGTGGCAAGGTGCCAGAGGTTATCGATTTCTTAGTAATTGTAGAAGGGCAGGGCTAATCAGGGTGCATTTTGCTTTTGGACGGATTTTGGTGAAGGATACAGGAATCCGCAGGTCACTGTTGAAGGTGTGTGTGAAGAAGGCGAGGGCGGTGTCAATGTCGGTTGCACAATGAATGGGACCAATTTATCTGGGTGAGGAACAGTTTAAGTTTTCAAGCCCACCAGGGTGGAGCACCTCACGAGGTGGTCTGGGCTTTGGGTTTGGGATTGGAGACTGCCCAATGAAATAGGATAGGGGAGTGGTCACTTAGAGTCTGGTAGGACCTGGATGTTTTGGATTTTTGGGTCGGTTGGTTATAATAACATCCAGAAGGGTGCTGGTACCTCTCTTAGGGTTTATTCTCGTGGGCTGGGTGACGAGTTGCATCAGGTCTTGGGCGGCAAATGAGTCTCTGATTGTGAAAGAGGAGGTGCTGAGCCAATTTACATTAAGGTCCCCCGATGACCCCCCTCCCCTCGACTAGTGAGCCAGTATGAGAGACAGAGCAGGTGGACTAGGATATGCAGATGTGTCAGGCCTGCTCTGCATGGTCATTGTAATGATCAGACTGCAGACTTAAAGGTTTAGCTTGAATTGCTTTACTGTAGATTGGTACAGTACAAAGAAGAAGACCGGTACAGTTGGCGGGCTTGCTTATCAGACTAAACCTCCAAGCTGCCTGGAGATGTCTCTGGGGGAGAGAGAGAGAGAGAGAGAGAGAGAGAGAGAGAGAGAGAGAGAGAGAGAGAGAGAGAGAGAAGAGAACCCTAGATAGAGGCCTCCTCTTGAAGACATAGTACAGTTTAAACAGCAGTAATACTTAAAGCAACATTACTCCATTTCTTTACATCTCCCCTTGTAAGCCTAGCATCCCATGCAATCTAAGTAGTATAATAAAGCACTACTGGAACTAAAATTCTGAGCAGTCTATCATGAGCTAAACAGGCACATGTATAACTCAGTAGTGGTTAACAGTCACTGTAATTCAGTCCTGCAGATATCTTGCTGGCTTCCATATCACCCTGCCGCTCACAACGGCTCCTGACTGTGCTGGGTTCACAGCTTATCAACTGGTGAGGTGGGCCCTGCACCAACTCTATTGTGGGTGTTGGTTCGCCATTCGCTAGTGGAGCCTCTGAGGATGTAACCACCTCAGTCTGCTTCTCTGTTGCAGCCATTGGAATTGTAGTTTATCAGTCAGGTCTGTGCATTGAGGGAGTCCCAGTCTTAGTCTGTGTTTCTGTTGCTTCTATCGGCACTTTGGTCAGGGAGTCAGGAATGTGTAGTATCTCCCTCCTGTTTCTCCAATATTTCTTGTTGTCAACCTCAGTTATGTATGATCGTGGCTTCTTGGCAAGTGTCAGAGTTACTGCAGGTGCCCACCCCATATCCTTTGTTCTCATCTGTGCCGGCTGTCCAGGGGACAGGCTGGGAAGGGGCTTAGTGTGTTGGTCATAGTAGAACATTTGCTTTTCTTGCTTCTGTTCAAGATTGGCATGGATATCTTGGTCTATAAGTTTTGGTCTGAGCAGGGCTGGCCTAGTGGGCATCAGAGTCCTAGTTCTCCTGCCCATGAGCAGCTGAGCTGGAGAACCCTCTATTGGAGTGTTCCTCAGGTCTAGTTAGGCCGGGCAAGGATCCGTAAGATTGCTCTTGGCCTTCTTGAAGAGCCTTTTAATAGTCTGAATGGCTATTTCCACCATCCCATTACTTTGTGGGTACCTAGGTGATGAGGTGATGTGCTTGAAATCATAACTTTCAGTGAAACTTGCAAATGCAGTACATGAAAATTGGGGCCTATTGTCTGTTATAAGGACTTACAGAATGCCATGTTATGCGTACTGTGATTTGATGTGGCTTATAACAGTTTCGCTGGTCAGGTTTGACAGCCACGAGATATCAATGACCTTAGAGTAGTAATCCACCATTGCTAGGTAGTTTTCCTTGTCAAACTCAAAGACGTCTGCTTCGATCTTCTGCCAAGGCCATCTGCATCCTTTCCTTTGGCTGAGCTCTCCTGTAACTATTGCAGACATCACACTTAGAGTTCAGGTCACTTATCTGGTTATTGATGTTTGGCCGGAATAGAATGTCCCTTGCTCTTCTCTTGCATTTCTCAAAGCCTAAGTGACTGCTTGTAGTTTGACCAACATCTCTTTTCTCATTGCTCTTGGTACAATGAGCCTTTCACCTTTCAGCAGCTGTCCCTTCTCTTTGGTGATATCTTCTTGAAAGTGTCAGTATGGTCAGAGTTCTGACTCGAGCTTGGCTTTTTCATGGGGCCAACTGTGCAGTACGGCCACCTTAAATTTCTGGAGTACCGGGTCATTGTTCATTTCTGTGTAAAATTCTGCCAGTATACCCATATTCACAAAACTGTGCCTTCAATCTTAAATCTGTTACATAGGCATCTATAGACTCACCATGACCTTGATTTCTGCTCATGAACAGATGTCTTTTATAGGTCCGGTTTCTTTTGGGGTTACAGTATGTTTCAAACTTTTCCATGATTTTTCCAAAATCTTCCTTGTCTGCTGCTTGCTGCCATGCAGATGTGTTGTATTCTTCCATTGCTGCTGGCCCGGCTAAATTAAGGAATGCCATCGCTTGAATTTTCTTTGATTTCTCTTCAGTCCCACTGGCTACTATGTAAATGTTGAAATATTGCTTAAACCTCTGCCAGTTTTCTTTCACATTGCCATGCAGCTTCAAGACGGGGTGTCATTAATTTCTCCATTCTGACAGCATGTAATGATCAGACTGCAGACTTAAAGGTTTAGCTTGAATTGCTTTACTGTAGATTGGCACAGTACAAACAAGAAGAAGACCAGTACAGTTGGTGGGCTTGCTTATCTGATTAACCCTCCAAGCTGCCCGAAGATGTCTGGGGGGGGGAAAGAGAGAGAGAGAGAGAGAGAGAAGAGAGAAAAGACCCCTAGGTAGAGGGTCTCTTAAAGACACAGTACAGTTTAAACAGCAGTAATACTTAAAGCAACATTACTCCATTTCCTTACAGCCATCAGTTCAGTCATGTGATGATGATGAGGAATAGAGAAAGAACACACGAGCTACAAGATGGTATGAGTCTGATACCATGATTTCTTGCAGTTTTCAACTGAAGACTCTTTCTTTCCC
Organism: Neoceratodus forsteri; assembly: GCA_016271365.2. Taxonomy (NCBI): domain Eukaryota; kingdom Metazoa; phylum Chordata; order Ceratodontiformes; family Ceratodontidae; genus Neoceratodus; species Neoceratodus forsteri. The sequence continues at coordinate 1,116,711,571 of CM028131.1, forward strand.
ATGGCTTGGCTTTACATTCAAGTGGTCGATCACCATCAGTCACAGTGGTGTCCAGAGCCAGACTCTCAAGTTGTCACTGCCGTCATGGAGATGGAGACATTCACTCTCTAGTCCTCGTGTTCGGCAATCCTGACTCGAGTCCAGTCCCAAGTATTCTGTGCTGGTGAGCTGTGCATTAAAAGTAAACCCAAAACAGTCAGACGACTGATTGGAGCCTGGCAGCCTCTCCTTATCATTATGCTCTGAGCCTTCCAGTGGTCAGGTGTGTCATCAGGAGTAGCTGAAAAGGGAAGCGGTTTACCATGGTCTACTCTCCAGCCCCCACTTCTCCACTTGGTTGCCATTGATAAGTTGCTCAGAAGACTAGTCACTGTCAGGATGTGCTGACAGGCTAGCGAGTGTTGGTGTTTGCACCAGATGTCTATCACCCCAGTGAAAAGGCTTAGGATACATAGATAGCCAAAAAAGCACATTTCACTGAGACAGGAAAACTAGAGCAAAAAAGTGAGATTCATTTTGTTGATATGTCCTCTTTTCATTAATAACAGGGCTTCAGTTTCACCATGAACCCTTCCCTACAGTACTTAACATTGTTTTCTGATTTGCCAGGCTGGCTGGTGCCATGGCTTACTAACCAATCAACTTAAAAAATGTCTGTGTCAGTGTAAGCATTCAAGTGATTTCCCATTTCCTGCAGCTTGCTGGTGCATTACAGAATGAGGGAAATAAAGAACAGGGATAGAGGACTGGGCTAGGGTGGTGAGGTGCTGCAGGCTGCAGCTGCTGGTATTAAGGAGGTGAGCTACACATTCAGTAGGATAATTGCAATGAGAGTGGGATAAATAAAAGAAGTAAACAAAGTAAAGAATAATAAATCAAGCCAAGCATTGGAAATACAAGCCAATTTACTGGGGTTTCTTAGAACTGTAATATATACTGTATGAGCTCATTGGTGTGATTCAATAAACTCCTAGGAAAAAACAAACTACTGTGGTTGGGCAGTGGACCACATCAAGAACAGCTGTATTCTGATGCACTTTGTACAAGTTGCTTTATCAGATAAGTACCATTTCACTGAGGCACAGGTCAGAAAGCAGAGGAAAACCAGGAGCAATTGTAAAATTCACAAGTGATTTATTATTAATAAAAGTAAAATAAAAAAGAAAACTGTTCAGTATACAGTAACTATTTACAAAGGCAGTATAACCAGAGAAAGCCCATCTGGGTTTATTCTTAATTTCCAATCTCAGTCTGTGTGTTTTCTCTCTTGCAAGAAATTGCAACTCTGTTTTTATAAGTCTTTGCAACCCCCACTCATTAAGAAAACAGCATGCTTCTCAAACAGTGTTCTTGTAAGTTTCAACAAGTGCAGCAAAAAGAACATTGTGACCCAGAACTGACATCTTGCTTACAGCTTCTCAGAGAGTTTGCAAACTAGCTTCTCAGGTTAACCCCTGAGTTCCAAACAGCTTTTTGCAATCATTTCAACAGCATAACTATATACATTTCAACAGTAAAACTGCATGCATTTCTAAACAAAGGGATCCCAGCATCAATTACAGTTCCACATAATGATTCACATATATTTTTATGCCAGCAGATATGCAAGGGGGGAGAAAAGACAAAACAGCAAGAGAAGGTGGAGAGATAGCAAGAGGCAGAGAACTGCAAGACCGTCGGTGTGATCAAGTCCTAGGTCTCACGAGAAAATTTGGGTGTGCAACTAGACAGACAAGAGACAGAAAAGGAGAGAACAGCACAGATCTCTGCATTTAAACTCTTTATCCAGAGCAACTAGTACAGGGCCCTATTCAACCCTGTCACATACTCCCCTCCTTAAGAGGGAACCTGTTTTTCAAAAACAGGTTTCCAAAACTTTCTTTAAATTCTTCTTTAACATGACAGTAGTTTATAATCTTTGTAGTTCAGTGCATATGCAGCATATCAAACAGAGAAGTTTCAACACACACATTGTTTCTCAACCTTTGGAATTCTTAATTCCTGATCCATATCTAGACAGAAAATCAGCATTGACATACTCATGCCCAGATTTGTGCATCACTTTAAATTTAAATGGCTGTAGTGCCAGGTACCCCCATGTGATTCTAAAATTGTTATCCTTCATTTGGTTAAGCCAACAGAGAGGATTATGATCTGCTACAAGTACAAAGCCAGCTCCTAGTAAGTAAAACATAAGGGACTCCATAGCCCACTTTGCTGCAAGAGATTCCTTTTCAATGGTGGAATACCTTTTCTCCCTGTCATGCATTTCCTAGTTATGTAGAGAATAGGATATTCTTTCCCATCTATGTGCTGACTCAAGACTGCACCTAGACCTACCACTGATGCATCTGTTTGTAACAAAAATGATCTCTCAAATTCTAGGCTTCTTAAAACATAATGCAGCCTTAGGGCTTGAAAAGCCTCGTCACACTCTGGGGTCCATTTCATATTATTCAGGAACCATTTCTTTGTCAGTGAGGGGAGTAGCTAACTGGACAACATTGGGAACAAATCTCTGATAATAACCAGCCAGCCCTAAAAATTACCTGACATGTTTCTTGGTTTTGAGGACAGGGCTGTTAGCTACAGCTTCTATCTTGGAAACCTCTGGCTTGACTTCTCCATTTCTCAAAACATAGCCCAAATATCTGGCTTCCTACATGCCCAGTGCACACTAGGTAGGATTAATTGTCATACCTGATTTTTGATCAATTGGATAATTGCTCATAGGTGTTCCAGGTGTTTTTTCCAGTCTGGACTGTACACCACAACATCATTCAGGTACGCAGCACAATAACCAGTGTGATATGATTAAAATTACATCCATGTAACACTGGAATGTAGCAGGAGTGCCATGTAAACCAAAGGGCATGGTGGTGAACTGATAGAATCCTTTAGGAGTGGCAAATGCAGTTTTGCCTCTGGATTCTTTAGCTAGGGGGATTTGCCAGTAACCCTTGGTGAGATCGAGGGTACTGATATATTTGGCACTCCCCAGTCCATCCACCAAATCAGCTATTCTGGGCATAGGATAACTGTCAAATTCCGACACTTGATTAAGTTTCCTAAAATCAAGGCATATTCTTACACATCCATCTTTTTTGTTTGTGGTCACCATTGGTGATGACCAAGCACTTCTCAACTATTCTGTGATACCCAATTCTTTCATTTTTTGAATTTCCTTAACCGCATCAGCTCTTAACCACTCTGGTAATCTGTATGTCTTTTGTCTAATAGGGCTGTTACGTTCTCGACCCCTTTTGCTCAGCTTGGTACTATGGTAAAAGTACTATTAAATATCTTTAGCAAGTTATGAATTTCTACAATTTGTTCAGTGGTTAAGGACACATTCACCTTTACAGCATCAGCAGTAGTAATTTGTTCCAGTCTGTCATAAGCGACATCAATATCTTCTTTATCAGTTTCTGGTAAAACTAGCAAAGCAGCCTTTGGTGTTTTTTCAACCCATTTCTTGAGGAGGTTAGCATGGTATATCTTAGTAGGATTTTTTCTCGATCTCAGAATTAACTGTGCCAGTAATCTAAGAACCATATAAGGCCCTTGCCACTTCATTAACAGTTTATTTTCTGTAGTAGGTAACGGCAACAAGACTTTTTCATTTGGCTCAAAACCTTTTTCTTTTACCCCATGGTCATAATACACCTTCTGCTGGTTTTGGGCCTCTTCCTGATTACTATGGGCAATTTCAACATAGTTTGCCAGCTTCTTTCTCAGGGCACACATAAAAGCTGTAATAGATTGTTTCTGAGTGGGGTTATCTTCCCATGTTTCTTTGATTACATCTAGTGGCCCTCTAGGTTGTCTACCATACATCATTTCAAATGGTGAAAAACCTGTTGATGCCTGTGGCACTTCTCTGTAAGCAAAAAGCAGGTAAGGTAAATATTGGTCCCAGTCTTTCCCCGTCAGGTAAGGTACCATTCTGATTGCCCATTGCTGCTTTGGCCACTGGCAGACTGCGGCAACCCTTTCAAAAGCTGTCAGGTATGCTTCGATATCATTGGAAAGACACAACTTTGTAAGTTTAATGTATTTTATTTTGCCTGTGTCCTGTTGCTCATTTGGATCTGTGCCCAATCCTCAGCCTTTGATAGCCTGGAAGGTATCCAGCCACCATTGCTCCTGTATCTGCATCTTTTCTCTCCTTTGCTGCTTTAGTTGTTGCATTTCTTCTTTTCTCTGTGCTTCTAAACATTGAAATTCTTATTCTCTCTGCTGCATCTCCTCTCTTCTCTGTTTCTCCATCTCCTTTTGTTGCATAGCCCACCAGCTGGAAAAGGCCGTCAGGCTTTCAGGTTTCTGTCACTGCCTGTTCTTTTTCTATAACTGGTGCTAGCTGTTCAGTCCCAGCTTGAACTTCTGTCTCTGCTAGTTTGGCTGCCATTCTCCTGGTAACCACTCCTGGGCTTGCTGCTGCAGAATCCATACCTTTCTGTTATGCCTCCCTGGTACCAGGTCTAATATCCACACATAAACTTCCTGACTTAAAGTATGCGCGGTGTAAATCCCACTTAGGCTGACATCATTTGTCATCGAGGCACAGGTCAGGAAGCATAGGAAAACCAGGAGCAGTTGTACAATTCACAAGTGATTTATTAATAAAAGTAAAATAAAAAAAATAAAATTGTTCAGTATAACTATTTACAAAGGCAGTATAAACAGAGAAAGTCCATCTGGGTTTCTTCCCAATTTCTAATCTCAGTCTCTGTGTTTTTGGTCTTGCAAGAAATTGCAGCTCTGTTTTTATAAATTTTTGCAACCCTCACTCGTTAAGAAAACAGCATGCTTCGCATACAGTGTTCTTGTAAGTTTCAACAAGTGCAGCAAAAAGAACATTGTGACCAGAACTGACCTGTTGCTTACAGCTTCTCAGAGAGTTTGCAAACTAACTTTTCAGGTTAAGTGCTTTCTGCAATCATTTCAATAGTATAACTATATACATTTCAACAGTAAAACTGTATACATTTCTAAACAAAGAGATCCCAGTATCAGTTAATTTCCACTTACTGATTCACATATATTTTTATACCAGCAGATGTGTAAGTGGGGAGAAAAGACAGAACAGCAAGAGAAGGTAAAGAGATAGTGAGAGGCAGAAAATTGCAAGACCGTCGGGGTGATCAAGTTCTAGATCTCACAAGAAAATCTGGTTGTGCAACCAGACAGACAAGAGACAGAAAAGGAAAGAATAGAACAAATCCTTGCATTTAAACTCTTTCTCCAGAACAACTGGGACAGGGTCCTATTCAACCCTGCCATATACCAGACTGTAATGTAAATGTTGGAAACTTGACACTGGAATGCAGTAATGAGCAATAATGAGCTGTCAGTGCATGTTTGTGCAATGGCATCAAAGTAATTGAGATTTGGGTTGCAGTACATACAGTACTATATAATATGTCTGTATATATTAAATATATTACAACTTTCTTACTATGTTATGCATTGAATCTGACTGAGATGTTACACTCCTTAGAGTGAACGAGTTTAATAAAAACTTCTGGCAGCAGCAAAGGCATGCTGAAAATGTAGACCTCTGTAATCGACATTCTGTTGTATTCATTGGTAGCCAAGCAAGATCCACTAGGCACAATTGCCTGTTTTCAGTGGCAAACTGGGAGCACTGAGGTGGTTAAGTGACTTGCTTTGAGTCACACAGTATGCAAGTGGAGGTTGTGGGAATCAAACCCAGGTCTGTTAGATGTACCAAACTCATTACTCTAACCTCTAGGCTATACTGCCAGTCAGATTTGTTGTCATATCATTATATTGTCAAATATTATGTTGTTAAATGTTTGCTGATTCAAAAAAATGGTTAAATTGCCTATTTAATTCTTATCTGAATGAAGGTGAACTTGGGAAAAATTAAATGAAACACATGAAAATGGGGTCTGGGGGTGGGGGTGGGGTGAGGTCATGGGGGCCACAGAACTTTTTGTTTCCAGGGCCCACAAAAAGTAAATCTGGCTCTGGATATTGCACAGCATTCTGTGCAACAGTCATTGCATAATGAATCATAGCCACTGAGTGAGCAGAGTCTGGGAAAAGAGGCAAAAGACAGCGTTCACATTTTGGCTTGATTTCTCTTTTCTGATTTTCTGCATGGTATGCAGACCTGGATATTGTCAATTTGTTCTGTCTTGGTTCCTGTTCATCCCCCTTTACTTCCCTCCCAACAGTATCATCTTGACTACATGTTTCTTCTGCTCCTTTCTGATCTGTTGTATCTCTCCCTTCTTCTCGCTCTAGTGTTTTTCTTACTTTCTGAAGCCATTCCTATTTTTTCTTCAGCAGCATCCTTAATGGTCTTAGGATCACATGTGAATGTGCACAGTTGATAGACACTGGAAGCACATTTGTATAGGCTGAAGGCAGTGGAGTCACACATTTTGTAGAGGATGATTTCTTTAACATCAATTTGTAAATGTCAATGCTGTTTCCTGTAAAGGTAGGATGCTATATGAGTGAGATTCCAGTTCCATGAAAAAGAACCTGTTGCAGTGGTTGAGGAACAATTGGGGTTGATGTTATCCACTGCAGCTGTTGTGAATGCACCACCATGAAGCTGAGGAGGACAAATAACCTGGGTTTCTTCATAACATTTACAGACAGCATTTGCAAGGTCTGCTGACAGACATAACATCCTGTCATATGATACCAAAATGCCAAGTTCATAAAGCCTGTTTAACAGCTCTCTCTTTCTGGTTTTAGCATGCAGCATTGCTCCAATGTATAGTGGTAATGGTATTTCTAGGTTTCGAGTATGCTTTGCAAAACTCATTCCTTGCCGTTTGTGCTTTACACTATTAAACGTCACCAGCTGAGCTATAGACAGTGCTACCTGATTTGTTGGTTTGGCTGCTTGATTTTTTTTTCATATGTAAATTCTTGTTTTTTGTGGGTTTTCTCCCAACCCCTACACCCAGCATCCCTGATGTAGTGTGTGCATGTGGAGGCACGCACATGCACACCATTCAGGATGCCCTCCCTTCCAGCCATGCCATTGACTGCCTGTGCTGGCATTGAACCTTCATTTGGTGATGGTGGGACAATGGGTGAGCAGGCAACCCTCCCCCTTACCCAGGAGAGGAGAGCCAACACTCAATCCTGCTCCCACTCTCACTCCCGTGGCAGCACCCCGGCTGCCCAAGGTCATTCCCAAACCTGGGTTGCCGGTATAACGCAAGGTGTGGCATCCAGCTCCTCAAGCCTCAGTGCCACCAGGCCAGGCTGCTTGATTTTTGATGTTTGGTCCTTCAAAAATCATATTAACTAGTGCCAGCATTGATAGTGAGACTTACTTTTCTTGGCAATCAGGTGAGAATGTCCCATTGAAAGGTGTGTTCTCTTCAAAGAGTTCCCTTCGAATTATCTGCACTACAAGTGTCATACACATTACATCACAATCATTATCCTTCTAAAAAACATACAACAAGTACCTGCCCTGTGTCATCATCAAATGCTAGGAACAATTCTGTTCCTTTGGTGTGTGGTCTGAGACCTGGGATATGGGCCAAAAGCTTGTTCTTGAGTCTAGTTGTGTGGAGTCTTTGCATACATTTATACCCAGTTGTTCAAGCCTTATGCAATAGTCATTTGCTAAGTCTGTAAATTTGAAGATGGATGTATTTGATTTGTCTAATTGAGTATCTTCTATTTAAGAAATCAGTTGAGCAAGAACAATACTGTGAGTCATCATTTCACTGTCCAGTTGGAATGACTCTTTCTTAGCCTTATCCCTTGTATGATTATAAAGTGCAGCAAGGCATTTCTTATGATACTTTGCTTCAATGGCTATTAGGTCTCCAGCACTTAACTTGGCAAGAAGCTTGGTATCTTCCAACTGAAGAGTCAATGACCGAATGCATGAGTCTAACCAAAAGTGCATGCTTATGTTAGATCATCCACAGAGGACACCTGGTCACAGAAGAAGCATGCTGCCTGAGATGGATCTTTTGTTGGGTATTAGAAGCTGAGCAAGTGCATTTGGGTATTCCTATTGACTCCTTCTCTTGGTCAGCATTCAGTTTCTTTCTTTTCACCACTCTACTTAATTTGGTTTTATTATACATATCTCTGAATGACTTATGCCACAAGGCACTATGCTTGAGTAGAGTTTCTGCAGTTTCACCACCTTCATCTAAGTAGGCTAAGTTCAAAGTCCCAGGCAACCCATGAACCTCAGTAAAACCCTGCAAATCCTCTTCTATTGTTCTGTAACCTACACCAGAGTCCTTTCTCTTGGACTTTACAGGACACTGGAGACATTCTTCTGTGACCTTTTGACATGTAATACACTTTGACCAGTCAATGGCAGATGTTGAAGGCCCTGGAAAAGGACTGTCTTTTTTCAGCTGATATTCCTCAGGATGTTTTGCCATTTTTCATGAGTACCAAATAATGACTATATTCTACTGCTTCATTCTGTGTTTACTCTACAAAATAAGAAGGAAAATGCAAGGGACTAAGTGTTAGTCTTCTAATATTGGCAGATCCAGAAGACTGCAGACACCAAATGAGATGTAAAAGCATTTGTGTAGGTACCCAACTGTGATATAAACTCCAAACAACAAACATATTTTGCTAATGTCAGGAGACAACTAAGCTACACATAATGCATGATTATGCAAAGAGGCATCAGAGGTAGTACCATCACCAAATACTGAAACTATCTTTATCAGTTCCAGGTATATATTTTGTCTTTCTTAGCCAGTTAGGATCTGCAATTTAAACATACTCATGATTTACCATAGGTGTCTTATGGCAGACAATCAAAGAGACATACTGACTAACCCATGGAGAGGAATGAAGATAAATGGACATTTGCATGTAGCAAAATACCTCCATACATCAAAATGAAAGTAGTTTATTAAGCATGATGATTTTAGAAGCCCATTTGGTTTCATGTTTGAGTGCATACTGAAAGCACATGGTAAATATATTGATTTACATAGCATTTTTTTTAAATGGTCCTGTAGCTTAATTGGAAATGGCACTATATCAGAAATAAATCAGTTTGACCATACCTATTACCCTGAAAAATGTGCACAATTTTTCAGCTATGCCACTAGACTATATTACACACAGATCATTTAAGTATTAAAAAGCTCTTAGCTGTACTTCTTTGGACAGTTTTAACTGTTTTAGGTACTGACAGCATCAGTTAAAAGCCGAATTTTCAGTTCATAATATTTATAGAATTTGTTAAAAACAAATTAATTAAATCATGCAGAGCAGAGATGTTAGCATGCTGGTTATTATCAAATGAAAGCTCAGTAATGCAGTTAAATCAAACTGCAGGGGGTATAAGGAAACCTTTCAGTTTGTTCCAGTTTTGAGAGAGTCACTTGCATCTGTGTATATGAGAACTTACTTCTCATTGGAAAATAATGATATTTGCAATTTTTGACTAGGAAAGGTACATTAAGGCAGCTTTTTCCAGGTACATCTAGAGGGAAAGGGAACTGGAACAGATACAACATTGTCAAAAACAGAGTAAACTAGTGTTGGTGTGTGTTAGTGTTGGTGCGATGAGCCTGGGGAGATACACTCACCTACCAGCACCAGTGTCACCGTCAGCAGGTGGAATGGCGAGAGGACACTCTAGGTTCTGAGGAGGTGGATGGAATCACCTGATAAGGAGAAGCAGGAGCCATGAACAAGGATCAGTTGCAGAAAAGAGTTCATTAACAACCAAAAAAATGGGGAAGACATGATCACAAGGGACAAGGAGATCTTAGCACTCTAAGGTTTCTGTAAATTGGACTTTAAGACACTCTAAGAATTTAGGTATGCAACTCTAAACCTAATAACTAAATGACTAAATCTACCCGACCCTGAGGTGCACCTCGACCCAAATTTGAGTGATCCCCGTGGAGTAATCCAGACACAATATGACTGTAATTAGTTATACTATACTTTATACTTATACTCTAATACAGTACAATTCACAAGACATTCACAGTCTTTAGAGTCCCTTGCAGGTACTGGGTAGAAGTGGTTGCTGAGAAGAGCAGGATGAAGAAGACTTTGAGGAACAGTTGATAAGCAGCTATTAGGCTAGCATAGCCAAGAGGATTTCCATGTGATTACTGGGTAGGGGAGAGTTTTTTTTTAAGAAGGCCATAGGTTCATCAGCTACACCCCTTCTCCTGGGTTGCTGGACATAAAGGAACAAAACAAGGACTTCTTGGCATAAGCCCTCCAATGGGCTGCTGGGTAAATTCACCAATAAAGCAGATAGAAGACGAGTGTCTGGACACAGTCCTCCAGTAGGCTGCCAGGATGAGGCAATGGATGCAAAAACAGATGATGCAGCCACAGTCCTCCAGTGGCCTGCCAAGGATGAGACAATGGATGCAGGAACAGATGATTCAGCCACAGTCCTCCATTGGACTGCCAGGACAAGACAGTGGATATAGAAATAGGTGATCTGGCTACAGTCCTCCAGTGGACTGCCAGGACAAGACAATGGATGCAGGAACAGATGATCCAGCCACAGTCCTCCAGTGGGCTGCCAGGACAAGACAGTGGATGCAGGGACAGACAATCAGGCCACAGTCCTCCAGTGGACTGCCAGGACAAGTCAATGGATGCAGGAACAGATGAGAAGAACCCATGGAAAGCTGATGATCAGGATTATAGAGCCTTTTGAATCCAAAACAGACTGCTGACTTCTTGGCACCAATGCCAGATGAGCCTGAGAAGAAAGCAAAATAACAAATAGGGTGTTGAATTATAGATGGGAACAGAAGATCCAAGAGAACCTGGGAAAAGAACAGAAAACAACAAATGGGACACTGAAATTGGGGTGACACAGGAATTATATGTCTCCAGGAAGTTTACACTGCAAGATAACATCTTCCAGGCTGGAACACAGGGCCATAGAAACTGGATACAAAAGGTGTGAAATATACTGGCTGAACACCTTCCTTGATCAGCTGGAAAGTGATTCAGGAGACCACCCACAGGGGATTGCCACCATACAGTTCAGGACAATTCCAGGCAATAGAACACAGTTTGGGACAACTGCAGGCAATGGAACATAGCTCAGGGCAATTGCAGGTAATAGAACATAGTTCAGGGCAGTTGCAGGCAATAGAACACAGTTCAGGGCAATTGCAGGTTATAACAGTTCAGTCACCTAAGCACTATTTTGACACTCAGAATTGCCTTGTTTGGCCTCCTTTCCTTATGCTAGCCCTGTTAGGGGTTTTGCTAGTCTAGTTAGTGCCCGGCTGCCTCTATGTGCTGTCTGAGGTTGGATCCTAAAGACCCCCCTCCCACCAGTGCTACAATGTTGCTGACACAGTGCCCAGGGAGCAAAGTTATTTGGAAAATAAATAGAATAGCCTGGTCTCTCTGCACATTGCTACCCTTAGCACTTGCCTGGTTACTTAGGGAAAACAGAAACACCTTGGGCCCACTAGTCTCTTGCCCAAATAGCTCTCCTGCACTGCTTTTAGTATGACTGGGGCTCGCCTTGCCCCTTTAATTCTCCAAGAAGCTGCCCTGATAAATATTATTTAAACTCACTAGGTCTGATGTCCTTATCTCCTCCCCTGTTGAGCCAGTTAATAAATATTAATTTATTCACAACTGGGCCTTTCTGCCCTTATTCCTGCCCCCAGGCATCGCAATGCCTCCTGAATATTTATTTATTAAAATTCTGGCCCTTCAGTCTGCTCCCTTCTCGGCTCTCAGACATATATGGATGCTCCCTGAGTATGCTTTAACAATTTATTTTACAGTTTAAACTTCAGGCAGTCAGCACTCTTCTCTAGTGCCGTTGCCCACTCACCACCTCAGTCCATGGTGAAGAAAGCTGGTTCAGGAGGCAGACAGTCTCTGCAGTGGGAGGGGCTGAGGGCAGGACTGAGTCTTCTGGTTTTCTTACTAGTGTCCCTCCCTATGCTCCAGGCACTTTTTTCACTAGTGGATGTGGCTCTTGGGCACCACCTCTGACAGGGAACTGAGCATTTACTTTTTTTAAATAAAATAATAAAATGGGCTGTACAGGGCCCACATCACAGATGACTGCTGACCACTACTTCTGCCAGGGATCCGCCACTTCTTCCAGGGATCCACCACTACACACAGGCTGACCACACAGGCTGAATGAACTGCCAGGCTGCAGACTGCAAAACAGTCTTCAGCTGTGGAGCAGAGGAGAGGTACTGCAGCAGACCTGATGGAACCGGCTTCAATGAAACAGGTAAGCCCAAAGTTCCCATTGATTTCTCAGTCCAGCTCCTTCCCTGCTCAACACCAGCTGTAAACTGCTCACCAGAACAAACTTTGTTTTAAAAACTTTCCCCAGGGTTCTAGTTCTGGAACCCCGAGCTTGCTCCACTAACATTGATTACTTTTTTAAGAAACAACATCATGTGATGGGTAGCATGTGGACAACCTGGGCTTGTGCTGCCTGCTCGGGGGGTATTCTGCACAGAGCAGGCAACCAGGGAAAACATTTCTTCTTCTTTTTTATATTTTTTTTTTAGTTTGGATGCTACTCTGCAAATGGGGGGGACACACTAAAAGAGGGGCCCCACACACTATTCCCATATGCTGCACACACTGCTCACACTAACCAGGACTTTCAGGGCAGCTAAAACCCTCAATGTCTCTGCAGACAGAGGAAGCCCCAAGTTACCAAAAAGGGATTTCCGGGATAAAAAAAGTGATGAATGTTGGTTTTGTAAACAGCCATGGCATCTGGCTAGGCAGTGTTCTAAAAAGGCACAGAGTGGACAAAGTGTCACTCGAAAGGAGGTAGCTGCACTGTGTAGCCCTGAGAGTATGCCTGTGAATGTGAGGGAGCACTTACACCCAATTACTGTAAATGGGGTGCAGACCCATGGGTTAAGGGACACAAAAGCATCTCTTACCCTGACAAAAGGGGATTTGGTTGAGTCTGAACAACTTATACCTAATCAGTTTGTAACTATGAGGGGATGTACAGGGGAGGAGAAAAACCTGCCACTAGCTAGTGTTCTAGATTGGTGTGAGACAGGAGAGAGGGTGCAAAAAGTGGCAGTGGCAGACAACCTCACACTGGATGTTGTTATAGGGAATAATCTACAGCAGGGGGTGGTGTCTGCAGTTACCCACAGTCAGACAGCAAAGTTCACTTTTTAGTTCCCTGAATCCCACAGAAGCCCTACTGGAAAAGAATAGGAGGCTGGTTCCCCAGCCTGTGTCTCCTGACATGGAGAATAGTGAAAGGGAGGTAGGACTTCCTCAAGTAGTTATTCACCAAACAGCTACAGAAGGTTACTGTGAGGAGGGAGGGGTAACAAATGGCCAGAGGGTTAGGGATGGCAGTGACTCTGAATGCCCTGATTGCTAGAGCTATGGACCCCAGTTTAGGAACTGAGGGGGACATGTCCCATGCTTTGGGAAAAAGTGAAGACTTTGCAGCTGCTCAGAGGACTGACCCTAGTTTGGAGAGGCTGAGGGCTTGTGCAGAATCTGATGGGACACATGGAGGTGACATTAGACATAGGGTATTTTGGGACAATGGACTGTTGTATACACAGGACATGAGGACAGGGGGGGGTGATGGGCAGGCAGCTTGTCGTTCCCCACGGGTACCGTGAATGGTTGATCAAGGTTGCTCATGATATCCCCATGTCTGGACATCTGGGCATCACTCCACCACACAGCGATTGGCCCCAAATTTCTATTGGCCCAACTTCACCCAGCAGGTGAAGGAATATTGCAGGTCTTGCTACCGGTGCCAACGGATAGGGAAGGTGGATAGTAAAACAAAAGCTGCCCTACTTCCCTTGCCCATTGTGGAGGAGCCATTCCAGAAAGTAGGAATGGATAGTGTGGGACCCTTGAATACCCCAAGCTCCTCCAGAAAAAGGTTTATCCTGATGGTGGTCGATTATGCCATCTGATCCCCAGAGGTGGTCACCCTCTCCTCCATTAAGGCCACCAAAGTGGCAGATGCCTTGCTAGGGATTTTCTCCTGGGTCAGGTTTCCACAGGAGGTTATCTCTGACCAAGGGGGTAACTTCATGTTGGAACTGATGAAGTCTTTGTGGGAGAAGTGTGGGGTGGTGCAGAGATGCATGACACCTTATCACCCACAAGCCAGTGGGCTCATGGAAAGATTTAATGGTACCCTAAAATCGATGCTCCAAGCATTTGCTGAACAGCAAGGGAGGGACTGGGAGAAATACCTTCCCCACCTATTGTTCACGTACAGGGAGGTGCCCAAGAGTTGACAGGGTACTCCCCCTTTGAACTCCTATATGGACGTAGGGTGCGTGGGTCCCTAGACTTGATCCGTGAAGACTGGGAAGGCAAGGACGCCACCTGGGGAACTCCCATAGTGGAGTAGGACCTTAAGTTTAGGGAAAAGCTGAAGGAGCTTATGGAGGTGGTCCAATGCAACCTGTCAGCTGCCCAACAGAAGCAAAAAGTCTGGTACAATTGTGGAGCCAGAGCTCACTCATACAGCGCTGGCCAGGAAGTAATGGCTCTAATTCCAGTCTGGAAGGACAAACTGAAGACCAAGTGGGTGGGACCATACAAGTTAGTCCGACAGGTAAATAACGTGAACTATATTGTGGAACTGCCTGATAGGAGACATATCCATAGAAAGTACCATGTCAATATGATGAAGCCATATGTAAATAGGGCCAACATGGTATTTGTAATGTGTAATCCTGGGGAGGGGATGGATGAGGAAGACCCCTCCTGGACTTGCTAGAGGAAAGCAAGCAGGAGTCATTGGTGGAGACAATCAAGGTGTCACCCCAGCCGACCCCAGAACAGACCCAGGAAGTGAGGGAGGTTTTTGAGGATGTTGCCCCTTTATTTATGGCCAAGCCCAGATAAAACCCCTTAGTGATCAATGATGTGGACATGGTGACACAAGCGCCCATATGACAGACAGTTTACCAGGTGTCTGAAGCTGTCCTAAAGGACATTAGGAGGGAGGTGGAGAAAATGCTGGACTTAGGGGTAATCCAGAAATCCCACAGGCCCTGGGCCTTGCCTGTAATCCTCGTCCTCAAGCTGGATGGGTCTACCCACTTTTGTGCGGACTGTCATGAACTTAATGCAGTCACAAAGTCTGACAGCCACCCAATGCCACAGACAGATGAGTTGTTGGATAGGTTGGGTGGGGGTGACCTCCCTAATAACAACTGACTTGACAAAAGGACACTGGCAGGTGGAGTTAACTGCCAGAGCTAGGGAATGGTCAGCCTTCATCATCCCAATAGGCCTCTTTGAATTTAAGGTGATGCCTTTTGGGATGAAGAACATGCCTGCCACCTTCCAATGGTTAGTAAATCAGGTGCTACAGGGTGCTGAAGAGTATGCAGTGACTTAACTGGATGATATTGCCATATTCAGTACCAGTTGGAAGGATCACCTGCCCCATCTGAAGGAAGTGTTGGGCAGAATACAAAAGGCAGAATTCACTGTCAAGGCCAGAAAGTGTCAAGTGGCATGGCTGAGGTGTCGTAGTGGGGCAGGGACAACTATATCCAAACCAGGCCAAGATAGAGGCCATTGAGGCATGGCCCATACCTGAGACCCAGAAGCAGGTCAGGAGCTTCCTGTGGACTGCAGGATACTACTGAAAATTTGTAGCAAATTACAGCACCCTGGCAGTTCCTCTGTCTAGCTTGTTAAAGAAAAAGCAACCCAAGAAAGTGAAATGGGACCATGCATGTAACTGGGCCTTCACCCAGCTAACAACCATGCTGTGCAGTGCCCCTGTGCTGGCTAGTCCAGACTACACTAGGCTATTTTGGGTGCAGATGGATGCCTCAGATGTGGGTATTGGAGCTGTCCTTAGTCTGACATCCCAACGGGGAAGATCAACCTATTGTGTACCTTAGTAGGAAGCTACTTCCCCATGAGCAGGCATACTCCACTGTGGAAAAAGAATGCCTTGCCCTGGTGTGGTCACTTAAGAAGCTACTGTAAAGCCCTACTTCTATGGGAGGTGCTTCAAGATACAGACAGACCACAAACCCCTGGTGTGGTTAAACCAAATGGGAAAGATGAATGGGAGACTCCTTAAATAGAGCATTACACTACAGGTCTACGACATGGACAATAAACATAGGCCATGGTCTGCTAATGCCAATGCAGATGGCCTATCCCACCAGTAAGGGACAGAACTGGTGGAAACCCTTACTAAAAAGGGTTGTGTTCCCCTCAGGTTCTGATAAGAAGAGAGGAGTTTATTGAGATAAGGCCATACCTTATTCTTCTAATCATATTTCATGTTATTTTTTGTGAGAAATGCATCAGAGACACCCATGGTGGCCCAGTGTAACTTGCAAGGGATCATTGGTACAAAGAAAGTCATGGGCCCAAAAATGATGTAATTTTCTTGTTATTGGGCAGAGAAACTGTTGACTGATTAGCCATGGACTGAGAGTTTGATTAAGCCATGTAAAAGAAAACAAAAGGGCTAATTAAGTATAGCTGGGAGGCCAGGTATCTCAATTTTCTTGTGAAAGACCCAGGCCTCTAGAGGAGCCATGATGTCTAGGACCTTTTGTCTTGAGAGGACTTCTCTAAGTTAATCTCATTATAGCTGAATGGACTATTATTTAGCTAAATTGCTGTACTGTATTCAGTGATTCCAGCCATTTCAAGGGAAGGGAAGCTAGGTCTTCTAAAATTCAGGCTGAAACTGGTTTGCCTCTGGGCCCTTTGTTCCCTGCCAGAAATGAACATTTGTTTTTTTTTAATAAAATATTAAAAGCTGATTGGTTGTGTAGAGATGGAAAGCTAGTCAATTGCAGGGCAAGCCAGTATTCACTGGACCTGCCCTTTGAGAAGCCCATAAAGCAGGAGTGCAAGGCTTGATCAGTGCTTGCTTTTGCTTGTGCCATTTTACCCTCTGGCTTTGGTGAAAGAGCATTGTGCTCAGGACCCTGTCTGCTGAGAGGGCAGAGACTTTTCTTTTCAAGAACTCTCCTTTACCAAAAAGAGCTAAAATTTTTAGCTACCATTTCTAAGGATATTACAATTTCCAATGACATGCCATTTTTCACCCCATTGCAGAAGCATAAATAAAACAGGCAACCAGATATTGAACTGTATATCAAGACACATTAAATCCAGGGACAGATAGGTTATTATTCCACTATACACTGCTTTGGTGAGACCGGTGCTGGAATATGGGGCCCAGGTCTGGTCACCGTATAGAGTTGGGGATGTAACATTATTGGAGAGGATCCAAAAGAGGGCCACCAGGTCAATAAGCAACATGAAAGGCAAAAACTATAATACATGACTATGTGAACTGGATATGTTCTCCTTGGAGAGTAGGAGGGAGGGGGGGGGGCATGTGTATGGTCCACAAGGCCTGGAGAGACGATGATGACCTCTGGGGGAGCATAGAACTAGAAGCCAATAAAAAACACTTATACCACTCAGTCTCATCCATTGCAGCTAGAGGCAAGGCATTCATGATTAGTACACACCACTAAATGATTCAACTAATGGGTGGTGCAGAAGTGGAATAGACTACTACTGGAAGTAGTGGCAAGTAGATCAACAAATGCATTCAGACACAAGTTGGATAAATACAACCAGGGAATCTATTAAACTAAGGGAGGGTGAACAAAGAGGACGTAAGTTTATTAGCTCTGACGAATCCTAACAATCACATGTATCCTATAAAGGATACTTTGCACTTTAAATTCAGCAGCTAAAGACTTGAGAGAGAAATTTTCAAGGCAGAATTTTCAAAGTTTAGTTTTTTTGTATACTTCCATTTTATTTTCCATATTCTGAAACCAATGTTTAAAATGATCTGTCTTCAACTTATTTACTGCATTTATTAATGAATTAGTAAAGCCTTTGGCTTATTTTAAGATAATTCTGCCAGTGTCTTGTGTGTGTGTGTGTGTGTGTGTGTGTGTGTGTGTGAGAAGAGTTTGTTCAAACTATACTATGCCTGTTTGATTGCTAAGGGCCATACACTACCAAAGTAAGGTGCCACTACAGACTCTGTGGATGAAAGGAGGGGAGGAAATATGAAAGGTCTCAAAAAGGAGTCTGTGGGGGAGGGGTTGAACTAGTCTCTGCATTTCTGGGGAAAGACACAAAATGGGGTGTATAGGGCATCTCCCAAAGGACTATACACACCTGTAGCTTTTCTGGTTCATTGTGCAGTGGCCAAGAGGGTTCTTACAGGTACAGTATGGTACATGGTGCTAGGTGTGCATTGTTTTATTGAAGTAAAAGTTAAAGTCAGACTGACTGAATGCAAGGCCGTCTATTAAGTGCAGACATAAAAATCAAGTTGGGTGGATCACAAGGTCCATGGAGATCATAGAATGTCCAAGTCCCAAATACTGAGGCAAGCTCTGACCTCTCAACAGATTCCCTGGCTCTCTGGAATAAGTATTACAAATTTTGACTTACTAACCACCAGGACATAGCTTCACCAACAGCAGGCTTTCTTCCTGAGTCCCACTCAGAGTATGTGGCTGTTTTCATTAAGAAACTGGAACTAGACATACATACATTTGATTCTCAAGGGCCCCTTTTATAATGATCTTTCTGGTCCACATGATCCGCCAATAACATCATTAAGCATTATTTTCTTTTATCAGCTTGAAACCATATTATAATAAAATGCCAAGAGTGCCTTATAAAACTTGAAGGCTCGATATTGAAAAGGGAGCACAAGTGTAGCAGAGATAATTGTGCAACGCTTTCACTAGTGCCAGACCTGGTGGCTGCTATATTTAGTCAGATAGCAGACTGGTGCTGTCCAGCAGAATATCAGACTATGATGGCACAGCACTAAGTGAAACTGTGCTGCCCTGACATGGACCTGGGCTGTATATAGCTCACAGGAAACAGCACTACACAGGATGGATAGTATTGAGCACTGTGGACTATATTCAACCACAACTTGAAAATTAACTCATTGGGCATGAAAGGCACTAAGAGGTCATTTGAGTGCCCATTATGGGCTCATTTTCATGGTGCTCAGTAGCCCATTAGGACCTATCTTGAAGTTGTCTGACACATTCCCTGGTGTCACGTGGTGCTTCCACCCCCGACTGCCCATCATACATGCAAAAATGCAGTCCCTGGTGTCTAGTGGCAACCCCAACCCCCTAATCATCCATCATATAGTCTAAATGCATTATCTGGTGTCTAGTGGTACCCCCATGATCACCCATCATACATTCCAAAATGCAGTTTCAGGTGTCATGGGGCATCCTACACCCAATAAGCACCTGTCACACATTCTGAAATGCAGTCCCTCATGTCTAGTGGCACTCCCACCACCTGATCACCTATTCCTCAAAATGTAGCATTATTCCTGGTGTCCAGTGGATCCCCCCACCCCCAATTGTCCATTGACATAAATGCACATAATCATTGGTGGTCCAGTGTTCCCCCGCCCACACCCAAACCTTCACCCCTCATGCCCCCCTTTATCAGGTGAACAGTGATGCCCAGTGGCTCCCAATACAGTGACCAAGATAGCCCTCCTCACAGCTCCTTGGCTGGCTGCCATATGAGCTGTCAATGGCTAATGTACAGTACACATCTACAGTATTTATACTGTACACAAGGCACTAACAGCTCATACAGCATTCAGCCAAGTATGTGAGAGGAGGGCTGTGATGATCACTGTATTGGGTCTACTGGACTTAATCGGTCACACTGGTAAGGGGGGAGGTGTAATGGGTCATGGTTTGTGAGTGGGCAGGGCAGGTGGAGGGACACTGGACTGCCAATGATTATGTATACTTATGTCAACAAGGTGATTGGAGTGGGGGAACACTGGACACAAGGGATAACACTAGACACTAAGGAACAGGTGATTTGGGAGGGTGGGGGTGCCACTAGACACCAGGGACTGCATTTTGGAATGTATGATGAGCAATCTTGTGGTGGGGGGATGCTGCTAGACACCAGGGACTGCATTTTAGACTGTATTTACAGGTGATCAGGGGTGAAGGGTGGCACTAGACATCAGGCACTGCATTGTAGAATACATTGAGCGCATACTATTTACAGTAGTACATGCTTGTATGGAGCTCATTCGGTGGCTGGCCATGGTGGTGAGTGGTGGGCTGTTCCAGTCACCAACTGAGTACGGGTCAGGGGGGAGCAGGGTGGTCTGGCACTGCTGGGTGGGGGGGCCACTAGACTACCAGGGATGATATGGGTGCAGCTTGGGTTCCAGGCAAGTGTTGTCATTTGCAGGTGGGCAGGCTGGTGGATTGGGAATTGGGCTTGGAGGGGGGTCATAATTTACACAGATCAGGGATCGGGGCTTAAGGGGGATTATGGGCCCTTCTGGGCATATATTTGCAGAGTTAGGGAATTGGGGCATAAGGGGCATTATCAGCCCTGTGGGACATATATACACACAGATTAGGGATCGGGGAATGAGGGCATTATTAGCCCTGAGGGGCATACTCTTACACAGATCAGGGATTGGATCGGGGGGAGCACTTGCATCCTGAGTTGTACTGTCCTGTGGCTTGCATCAACCTGTTCAGGTATGCCCTTCCTTTGGGACACCTGTTAGATCATTGCAAGTCACAGGACTTAGCCACAGGGACCCTGCCCTTTACAGAAGTGGATCCTTGGTGCAACTGCATCCCTCGCATGTCACAACCTGCAACATATGTCGTGGTGCTTATAGAATCGGGCCCATATGTACAATTACTGGCCTAAAGATGTAAAATAATTGGTGCCCATTTTGAATTAAAGATATAGGCCTGGTCAAGCATTAGATGAGCAAGCTTTTCCATTCTCAAAAGCTTCAAACATTCCATCTTCCGTCCATTAAGAGATGGAACACATTCCTCTAACCATAGTCTAAGCATGGAATTCCTAACTGAGACTGAAATTAAAGCTATAGTGCAGTGCTGTTCTTTACTCCATATTTCTGTTTCATCAAATTGATCAAAGAGAACAGTCTTCTCATTTAACTTCCCTCATAGCCATGCAATATCTTTAAAAAAATTAATAATCTTATTCCATAGTGATACCATTTTTGGACATGACCAGAACCTATGGATCAGATTACAATTACTATCTCCACGTCTGAGGTAGCTTGAAGAGGATATTGAACCCATCCTATTCATTTGGAGTGGGGTGTAGTAAAGGTTATGTATAGTTTTAAATTGTATCAATTTGGCATTAACTGATTTAAAAGTTTTATTAGAATTTAGCCATATTTTATTCCAATTCCAGCTATTAGCTCCATCAGCAAGAGGATTCGCCCACCACCTTATATACTGTGAATTTGGGCCATTTATGCAAACTAAACATAAATTATAGAAACTTGACATTTTGAGCCTAACTTGAATACATGCCAGAAAGTTTTGAGAATTGGTGTAAATGTCTGGATAAGACCATCCCAATGCATATGAGGCCTTGGATACTTCTAATTATGCAGTTAAACATGTCTTCATCTTCTAGTTGTATGTTATTTTTATGTACTAATGCGCCAAAAGATAAGAATGCCCCTTCTTGTAGCAGATCTTTAATTTTAGCTATTCATTTCCTTTCCCATTCCCCATTCTCAAATGTCTGACCATTAGCAGTGAGGTCTGGATTAAGGAATAAGAGTCAAAGTTTAGATCTGTGCAGGTTTAGGTATAGCAGATTGGACCATCTCCTAAGTACCAGAAGATTATCAGTGAGGATTTTATTCCTAAGAGGTTTGACAGGTTTAGTGAAAAGTAGAGATCCTAAGTGCACACTGAGATGTCTTTAGTTAAGGCTAATTCCATTTCAAGCCAATATAGACTGGAAGCGACTCCAACCTGACTGTTAAACCATTTCGATAACTGAGTCATTCTACAAGCAAGAAAGCAGTAGTAGAAATCTGGTGCTTTGAGCCCACCCATGTCTTTGGACCTTGATAGTCTATGGTAGGCCATTCTACATCTTTTGCTGGGTCAGAGAAATGTAGAAACTAGACTCTGAATACTCAAGAACCATTTTTTATTGATATTAAAAGGCATCATCAGGAAGGTGCAGAGACATTTTGGTAGGATTATCATTTTGCCTGAATCCAATCGACCCCAAAACCCCAGCAGTAAATTATTCCATTTTGCTAGATTATCTTGCATGGATTTTGTAAGAGAGGCCAAGTTTCTGTTCAAAGTTTTAGTTACAGACTTAAATACTTTAATCCCTAAGTAATCTATTTTTCCAGTTCCAAGCTATACCCAATTCAACAATATCCTGTTTGTTACACTATGGTGCCCTGGACAAAGGGTTGGTAGTGGGGTCTATCTTTATAGACCTCACTAAGGCATTTGTCATTGTCAATCACTAACTTCTCCAGCAAAGCCTCCTCTCCACAGGACTATCCACTGACACTGTTGCCTGGTTCAATGGCTACCTGTCTCATAGGACACAATGTGTTAGAATCAGCAGTGCGATCTCTGAGTACAGGAAGGTGAACCTAGGAGTCCCCCAAGGATCTATCCTAGGCCCACTCCTCTTCAGCCTCTTCATAAACACCATACCCACTGCCTGCCCAGAACACATTATGCCATATGTGGATGATGCCATTATTTCTATCCCAAGCAAACAGTTGACATCAATCACTTCTGAACTACAACTACAGGATAACTTTCAATTACTGGAATATTGGTTCTCTAGTAACAAACTATTGCTCAGTACTCCACAGAGCAAGATGAGAGGCGCCCCCCTGAGAATACTTAGCCACAAAGGTGATAGACTTGATCAAGTTGGCACATTTAAATATCTAGGAGTTCTTCTGGATGACAACCTCACCTTCTCCACTCACATCGAGCAACTAATAAAATCCGTTAATATAAAGTTTGGTATTCTGTACCGTCACCGATCATCCATGATGCTGGATGCCCTAAAACTTGTCACATGTTGCTCAGTACTTTCCACAGTGGACTACAGACTTGTCATCTACAGGGCTGATTCTGACACAGTGCTAAAGAGGGTGAAAACCCTTCTTAACAAGGCTTGCCAACTTGTCCTGAAACTCACCACCTGATGCATATGTGTGCTCTATACAAGGAATTCAGTTTGCTCCCCCTCCATCTCAGGATACAATACCAGGCCTGCCTGCTAGTGAAAAAAGCTATGTTGAGTCTCATGCCTGACTCTGCCTCCACCCTCTTTGAAACTGCACAACCCTCCCTCAGCACTAGAAGTGCAAGCAAGGGAGGGCTGCTAGTACCCTTTAAGCAAACCACACTGGCTCAGAGATTCTTCTCCTACAGCTTACTCAAGTGGTTCAATGACCTGCCTGCTACCCTAGTTGAAGGTACCAGGATCAGCCAATTCAAAACAGGGCTACGTTCTCACCTTGCTAACAGAAATGCCTGCCATTGACAATGCTAACAGACAATGCCTGCCAGCCTATGGTCCTGGCCTCATCCAACCCAATCCCATCATCTACGTCCATCTTCCTTATATCATGCCCCACCTTCCTACTCCATCCTACTTCCCCCTCTCCCTTCCCCCCTGAGTCCCCCTCACTCCTCCCCAAGCCTCTTACCCCACCACTCAGCCCCTCCTCCTCTTGCCCCTGCACTTAGACATCTCTCTCCTGCTCCCTTCCCTTCCCCACCCCTCACCCCTGCCCCTCCCCTACCTCACCCCCCACCTCTCAATGGACAAACCCATGCCTGACTGCACCTAATTGCCTTTCTCTCCCCAGCAGCCTGGAACTCTCTTTTCTCTGGATGTTCTTTGATCTGTACAAAGTTTTGGACCACACTCTTGTAGTGTTGCTATTGATGGTAATTCTGAAAATGTACACATGTGCTATTACTTGCTGACCTCGTATTCCTGTATGTGATGTAACTGAACTTGTAACTTTGATGTTAATTTGTGTTTTCACTTATACGTACTCATTTATGACCTGTTTTGTCATGTATTTTCTGCCAACATGGAGCCTTTGTAAATGTGCCCATGGCTCAAAGGTATTAATCCTAATCTGAAATAAATAAATAAATACATTACCATGGTGATTTAGAGGTAGGAAAGCTGATTTGTCTTTATTTAACTTATATCTGGAGAGGGAGCCAAAGTCTGAGATTATTTCTAGAATTTTCTTAATGGACCTACCAGGGTCAGTGACAGACATGAGTATGTCATCAGCGTAAACAGAAAGCAGATGCTTCTTGCCTGCATCGTAATACCTTTAATGCCTTGGTTTGCCAACAGCTTTCTAATTAATGGGCCTATGGTCAAGTTGAATAGAAGTGGTGAGAGAGGGCATCCCTGTCTAGTATCCCTTTTTAAATAGAAAGATGGTGATATAATCCCATTCATAATAATTGAAGCATAGGAGTTGTTATATAATAATTGGACCAATCTTATGAAGTCAGGTGGGAAGTCATAAATTCTCAGAACTTCAAACAAGTGAGACTAAAGGACCCTATCAAACACTTTTTCAGTATCTATTACAAGCAAACCAGTTGCTGATTTGGATTTGTTTGCTACTTCCATCAAATGAAATAATTTTCTGGTATTGTTCGCTGACATTCTGCTCTTAATAAAGCCTGTTGGCTTATTTTCAATTAGCAGAGGAATAACTTTCTCTAGTCTAGTAATTGAAATTTTGGGCAGTATTTTAGTGTCTATGTTTATAAGGGTTATAGGTCTGTAATTGTTGCATTCGTTTTGATCTGTACCTGCTTATTGAATGAGGGTGATGAGACCCTGAGTCATACTGGTGGGAAAATGACCTTTGTTGAAGGCTTCCTGGAATACCCCTGCTAAGATGGGTGCAACTTCTTCAATCTGTGATTGAGGTAAACAGAATACCCATCAGGTCCTGGAACTTCGTTTGCTTTCAGTTTGCCAGTTGCTTCCTTAATTTCTTGGAGACTAATGACTTGCAGTAAGGAGTATGCCTGGCCCTGAGCAAAATGTGACCAGACTTTTGTTGAGGTGTCAAATCTTTTACATCATATAGATCTTTATAGAAATTTAGGAATACTTTATTAATTTTCTTATAGCCAGTTACTAGTAAATTACTTTGAGTATCCCTGATGGAGCAAATTCTTGTAGTATTACTATTTTGTTTAAGCCTTATGGCTAGTATTCTGGAAGCTTTAGAACCAGAATCCATGTAGTTTAGTTTGGATTTCCATATTGCAAGTTCAGCCTCACCCCTAATTAGTTCATAATATTTTGTCTTAAGCCTAGACCAGGAATCCCAAACCTCTTCAAGAGCATCTGATTTAAGTTTGTCTTCTATCAATTTAATTTTTGCCAGAATTTCCTGTTTTTGCCTTTTCTTTCCTTTTAATGCCAGATAAAGCACTGATCAAAAATCTTCTAAGAACACTTTTTAGGCTTTCCCAGTTAGTTGCCCAATAAGTGTCTATCAGATTATTAAACACTAGAAAATCTTGTACAACATTTTTGCCTGGGTAAGGACATCATTATTATTTGACAGCTAGTAATTTATTTTTCATCTACCCCTTTTTTATGTCACCTCCCTCCATAAAGGAGATTAATACTTGGAAGTAATTAGAGATGATCTGCTCCTTTATTTGAGATTCAATCATTCTCTTAATCATTACTTTGGGGACATAGATTTGGTCAATCCTAGAACTGGACTTATGGCAAGTACTCCAGTAAGAAAATTATTTTTCATCAGGATGGAGTACCCTCCAAGCATCAACCAGGTCAAGCACTTCCACCAAATTATCAAGGTCTCTTTTGAAATTGGTTTTAGTGTATCTTGGATTAGATTTGTCTAGAAGAGGGTTTAGGATACTATTTGTATCCCCTGCCAATATAATAGTTGTGTCCAGATAACTGGTTAGTATATTACAGAGATCTTTATAGGTGGACTGTGAGAGATCAGTATGGCCATAAACATTTATTAAAGTGATCTCCTCTTCATTAAGCATGCCCCTTACCACAATGTAATATCCATTAATGTCAATCACTGTGAAGGATATTTGAAAATGTATGCCTCTTCTTGTTAAGATTAAGACTCCTGCTTTTTTGAGCTTTGACCTGCACCTATTTATTTATTTCTGATCTCAGACTAATCATTTGAGTGCAGAGCTCTTTACATAGGTTCCATGTTAGTACACTTAGAACAAGTACTGTAGGTGATAATACAGAGGATTGAGACAAACAAGGCAATAGAATTAGAATGAGAACAGTCAGGTACATTTGGTCTTTAAATAAAGGAATGCAAAAAAATACAGTGAAAACTAAAACAGGAATAAGTAAACACAGTCAGATACATACAAGAACAGACTAAATAACTGTGCATAACAGGGAGCCTGTTAGTTGTCAGCAGCATGAGGGGGTTAGAGCATAGAAGTGCTGGAGAGATGGGGTGGGGGGTTGAGCCCCAAATGCAGGGTGTCCGAGAGAGAGAGAGAGAGATCTGTTTGGCAGAAGGGAAGATGGTAGGCGATGCCTTTGCTAGGTGTTAGCAATGGCAGACACATTGAGATTTAAGTTTGTCCCTATCCATTCCGTATACATCAAATCATAGTGTTGTTCTGTTAGGTGAGTTTCCTGAAGGAATACTATATGGGGGCTGAGTTTCTTTAAGTGTCTCAAAACTGAGTATCTCTTTACCTTATGATTAAGGCCTCTTACATTTCAGGTTACCAGAGTCACCACTGAGCTATTAGACATGGTTGACTGTATTTACAAAAATTATTATTGTGCTAGACCTATAAACAAGATATGCTAACAGTAGTAGATAATTTCCAGAACAAGATAATGTTGTCTGAACATTAAGTAACAGTTGTTTCATCTGAGCCAGGTAATTCTGCAGTAACATAAGGAGCATTAGAAGGTAGTAAGGAGAAAAGGACAAAAGAACTAGAAAAGATAAAAGGGATATAAAAGAACAACTGTAGTCTCTCACATGATTTTGGTTGGATCTTTTAATTTTTCCTTTCATCATTATGCAGATGGCACCTATATATCTATATTCTGTGCAAAAAAGCTGTGTAGCTGCATCAGTTAAGGTTCAGATTAAGCCAACAAAAGTAGGGAAATGGGGTGTTAGGATTTCCTACTCTAACTCCCTCCCACCATCCCCCAAACAGGAAAAGGAAAAGAAAATGCAGTTTTTGCTTTCTTGACTCCTGATGAATCAGAGTTGGGGTCCTCCTTAGGGTTCTCAACCCTAATACCACATTGTGGTAGGCCTTCAAACATACAGAGCTGTGTCTCCCCAAGTGTTGCTAACAATCTGTACATCCTGCCTAAAGAAAACATATCACGTCACCTTATTTGGTCATGGAATGGGGTGAGTGTGAGGGCTGAGAACCCCGAGGAAGATCCCAACAATGACTGGCCAAGAGTCAGGACAGTGAAAACCATAATATTTTTTCCATTTCCTGCTTGTGGGCAGGGAGTAGGGGTTAGGGTTGGCAACCCTAACAACACATTTCCCTACTTTTGTTGGTTTAATTGGAACTCTAACTGATGCGTTAATGCACTTTTTTGCAAAGGAATCCCTTACTTTTTGAGACAGTAGAATCATATCCTTATTTATACAGGTCCCTTTAAGATCTGCATGAACACATCAATCAGGCTAGGGAAGTGCAGGGCCCTCTGAGGTCTATGCTTCCATCCCTCCATAGATGTACACACCATCTTGCTGTGGAAGCATATGGCCATCTTGGCCCAGTGCTTCCATACCTCCAGAAAAGCAATATATGAGCTTGGTTGTAATTGTTTTTTGTAGGGCTCACTTCAAAGGAAAAATATATTAAGTGTCCCTCTTAACTGCCAGCGGTTCATTGTGTATAGGCAAAAAAGTGTTTTTTGCTTTATTATCCATACATCAGTAAATTTTTGTCAGTTTGCTCTGAAATTTGCTAATACTTATAGTGGAAGACAGGATACACCTTTGGTGCATTTTTGATGATAATCACACTTTCATTGTGGATTTGGCACCATGGTGAAGACTGGAGGTAATTTTAGAGTGTGTTACAGATATCTATCTATCTATCTATGTATATATACTGGTGCCCGGATATTAAGACTGTGCCAGGCTGTGGCGCAAGCCTGGTTGCAGTGCAACTTGGCTGCACAGGGGCATTGACAGGGTGATATTCAATGCACAACAGCACTGAATATTGCATCCTGGCCACCCACAATGCACATAGTGCAGTGGCACTGTGCCAGCGCAAGTGGCCAGAGAGGAGCAGTGGGATGCGCTAGCACAAGTTCCGTTGCACTAGGTGCAACAACTGCGATATTCAAAAGTTCACATGCAAATGGGGCCATAATGCATGCAAGGCACAAATGGGGCCATTAGCATGTTATTATGGCCCCATTTGCATGGAGGTGCGCCGATCTCCGGTGACTTGTGCCTGGCGCCCTGCCAGGCAGAAGCCATCGGAGACTGACACCCCCTGCACAGCATGGTAACCACTGTCCAATCGCGAGCATATGTTGATATAAATAACCGTCCAATATCCCTGGTGGTCCAGTGCACTGCTCACAGCCTGATCATGGGCATAGGTGGAAATAAAAGAATTCCAATATCCCTGGTGGTCCAGTGGACTGCTCGCAGCCCGATCACAGGCATAAGTGAAAATAAGAGAATTCCAATATCCCTGGTGGTCCAGTGGATTGCTTGCAGCCCAATCATGGGCATAAGTGAAAATAAGAGAATTCCAATATCCCTGGTGGTCCAGCGGTACCCCTTCCCCACACACCCACTGAGCCCCACCACCCCGCTCCCCACCATTCAGGCAGAATTTGGAATTTGTTTCTGTCCTTGTTCATGAGGTGGGGTCATAAGAAGACTATGTTGAAAGTTTGGGGTCAAAATATGTAAACATGGCAAAGTTATGCCCATAAGTTGTAATTTTGCTATTTCCTGCTTGTAACTTTGGAAACAGTAAATATTTTGACCCAAATTTTCAACAGAACCTTCTTATTATCCCACCTCATGCATGTCACTGCTATCATTTTTGAAATCCTGGCCAAAATTTGTTTTCATACCTGCGGTGCGGAATGGCGTTGCAGTTGCACAGAATTACATTTTGGCAGGGATTCAAAAATTTCTACACCAGATTTATGAGGTGGGGTAATAAGATGGTTATGTTGACAATTTGTCCACTGTTGTCCTATAAATGTAAGTGCAGGGCCCTTCCACAGCGACATACATATATGCATGTATGGAGGCATGGGAGCACAGGACCCTTCGGGCCTTACGCTGCCACAGGCAAATAAGGATATGATTACACTATCTCAAAAAGTAAGGACATTCTTTGCAGAGAACTATGTTAATGCATCAGTTAGGGTTCAGTATAAAGTGACAAAAGTAAGGAAATATGATATTAGGGTTTCCAACCCTAAAACCCCTGCCAACCCCTGAAGTGAATGAATGGTGGAGTCTCCCTTGGGGTTGTCAACCCTAATGTGTCAGATGCTTTTTGCCTGTGCACCCAATTGATTTATTAGCACTGCCAACATTGGGGGGGCCCAATCACCATGTCAGCATTTATACCCTCCAGCAGTGTGGGACACTGGGGAGCCCATCCCCAATGTCCCCAAATAGAGTTCTTGTTTGACCATTTCCCTGAAAAGAAAAACACTTTCTGCAATGTCTTTTTTTTTTACCTGAAAAAAATAAAACAGTCCCCCCGGTTGCCGCTGTCTCCCTACCCCCACCCAACCCTCCACTGGGCACCCACCACCCACACCCTCCTTACCCTATACTTACCTTTGGAGGTCAGCCAATGTCATCTTCTGTCAACTGGGACACATTTGCACTCTTCAAAGTCAAACCGGGAACTGTGGAATACAGGTAAATGCCATATAATGTATTTAAGTGGTATTTTGAACTTATGTTGATATCTTTGCAATTTTTTCAAATTTGTCCACCAAAGATGGACTTTTTGGGACCACTTCTCCTGAACACTGTCACTGTCATTTCATTAATCGGGCCAGAATGTGATTTTGCATTTGCTGTGTGGAATTACCTTTCCAGACTGATTAACCAAATGACAGTGCCAGAGTTCATGAGGTGGGGGGCCCAAAAAGGCCATGCTGAAAATTTGGTGAAATAATTACTAAAAATGGCCGAGTTACAAGCGTACATTGAAAACTTTCTATGCAGCCACGTAACTTTTGTAATTAAAAATGTTTTGACTTCAGATTTTCAACATACCCATTTTTTCACAGCACCTCATGAGCAGTACAGCTGTCATTTCTCAGCTCCTGCCTGAAATGTGTTTTCGCACCTGTGGTGCAGAATGATGCATTCACTGTATGAAATCACCTTTTGAAAGTGATTAATGAAATGGCAGTGTCAGTGTTCGTGAGATGGGGTCCCAAAAAGGCCATGCTGAAAATTTGGTGAAAATATTCCTAAAAATGGGTGAGTTATGAGCATGCATTTTTAAGGCTTTTATAGGGGCTTTTTTAAAAGCCAGGCTTGTTTTTTTAGCTTTGAGGATTGCTCGATTAATCACATGACCAGAAGTTCAATTCTAGGTCCTGGCTACATAGCATGCCTACCACTGTGGGTGTGAGTGGGTGAGCATGGTGATGTGCGTAGAGACGAGCACATGTCTGCTGTGTCAGTCATGAAAGCCAGAATACAGAGAGGAAAAACTGTAACCATAAGTAAGGTCAGTACCTAAACAAACCATTGTACTCCTTTTTATACACTACTAATGATCAAGTAGACAGGAAACAATGGCCCTAAATGTTGTCACTCTAATGACAGGGGAGATGCGGTTCATATGCTCAAACTGCAGCATGATTAGTACCAAACACGAGTCCCTGTTTGAAACCTACACATGCAGAAACTGCATGGATTTAAAGGAACTAACCAGCAAATTAGCAGAAAAGAACAGGTGCTTCAGGAACTCAGGGCTCAGGTGGAAGCTGTCAGGATGAGTGATATCAGAAAAGCAGTAAATTGTGAGGGAATGAGTGTAAAACATCAGACAGCACAAGAGGAGGATGATACAGAGGAATGCCACACAAAAAGAATGAAAAAAGGGAGAAGGGCAATACGGGGAAACATTGAGACAGGAAATCACTACACCGCCCTAGCTGACCTAATAAAATAACATAGAAACACAAACACAAGAACTTTTAGATATAACCAGCACACAAACAACAGATATAGATAATACAGTGGGAATAGATTTAAGTGAAGCAATAACAATGGAGGAACAAGTAAATGCCCAGACAATGGAAAACGAACCACCTTCAACGACTGAAAAGGAAACACAAAGGGAGCAGATTTATATTTTTGGGGATTCCATGACCAAATACAGATATATAGATATTCAACAAGGGGAAATAAAGAAAATATAACTAGCTGTAGCTACAGGGGAGCAACGTTGAATGATATAGGCAAAATGCTGCCGAATATGTTAAAAGACATAGGCAATGAAAAAACTGTATTAATACATGCTGGCACCAATGACCCGGGGGATATAGTGTGGATAAAACTATAACAGAAACCAAGAACATATACAACATTCTCAAACAGAGGAATACTAACATAATCATCTCAGAAGTACTCCCAGTACCAAGGGCGGGCAGGGAAAGAATGAAGAGTACAAAGGCAGACAATAACTGGCTTAGAAATGGTGTCTGGAAAATGAACTAAAGTGTCTCAAATCATGAGAGTTATTTGCTCATCAGGAAGATTATTATAGTAGTGATGGATTACATCTAAAGAGAAAGGGTACTAGAATACTGGGAAACATGTTCTATAATGAAGTCAATGGTACAACACATACTCAAAAAAGCAGAGATTACTGGGGTGTAGGGCAAAAATAACGTAAATTATCAAGCCAAGCCTACAGTTAAACATAACAGAGATAATAGTACACAAGAATTAACAGTACTACTTGCAAATGCAAGAAGTCTCAATGTAATTAAAAAACAGAATTAGACCCAATTTTGCAGGAAAAAACAGATTTGGCTGCAATAACTGAAACTCGGTGATCAGACTGTACCACTTGGAGCAGAGACATACCAGGGTATAAAACATTCCGCAAAGACAGGGCTGGGAAAAGGGGAGGAGGTGTTGCACTGTGAGTTAAAGAAGATATTCAGTGCAGACAGATTAACACAGATGAACAGACAGCAAACAATGTGTTAATATGAATTGAAATGTTAAGAACAAACAATAACAAGCTTTGGATAGGGGTATGTTACAGACCACCTGACATAGTAATGGAGGATCACATCAACTTACAGTATTTAGCACTATTAGCAACCAGATTCAAAGTAAGGAGGTGCTAATCCTGAGGGACTTCAACGCACCAGGTATTGACTGGAATATGGGTACTGCATCAAACAGGCAAGAGCAATTGCTGGTATACATATGTATAGAACATGGACTTCACCAGATGGTGGAACACCTGACCAGAAACCAGAATATTTTAGATTTGATACTGATGGATAGGGATGTACGTTTGTCATGGATGAGGTTTTAATGACTCATGGTTTGTTCCTGAAATCATTAGTAAACAGTAGTAAATGTTGTGGCACTGTCATCATTGCTACATTCTGATGACACTAGTGAAAGTCATGGAAGTCCTGAATAAACATCAAACGGCATGGAATCAGTGACGGGTATGACTGCCATGACAAACTTACATCCCTACTGATGGACAGTATAGATGGATTAAAGAAATAAGGGCACAATAACCACTTTTCAACAGTGACCACAATATTGTCCTGTTTAGCATAAATGTCAAACCCAAGAAAATAATGGGAACAACAGTTATGAAGAACTATAATATAAAAAACAAAATACTCAAACTCGAGGACTGTTATGTCCCAAACATGGCCCTATACAGTAAAGGAGGTAAAGTACCTGTATAGATAACAAATAAAGTAAAAAAACAACTAGCCAAAAAAAGAAGGGTCTATAGGGCTATGAAGCGAGACAATACCATGTACAATGTAAATAAATATAAGCAGCAACTGAGGCCAAGTAAGCAAATCATTAGGAATGAAAAAAGAAAAACAGAATTCAGGCTTGCACACACAAAAGACAACAGAAAATCGTTCTTCTCATATATCAATAACAAAACCATAGACAGGATGATATGTAAGGAATAAGACATGACAAGGTGTGGTTTATGGCTTCATAAGAGCATGCCCCAGGTGCGTAATGAGGCAAGAGGCGCTTGCGCCAAGTGACTTTAGCACCTGGGAAGTGCTCTTATCAAGCCATAAACCACACCTTGGAGTGTCTTATTCCACTTATAAAATGGGCACTGTATTTTTGTAAATAAAAGTAGAAACAGAGTTGTGTGGTTTTTAAGTTGAACATATTTATTTAACAACAGTCTTAAGAATAAGATAAAATAGTTCCTAAGTTGATTCATTAGCAATCACTGAACAGTTAAATGACACTGGATTAAAAGTGTTAACTACTTGATTAAATAACAGGTCATATAGTGCTTGAGGAACATAGGATCCATTTCACACAGAGGGAGAGGGTGGTTTCATTGTAAGGGATGTAAGAGCAAGCCTGCAGTTTGTGCTGACTGATGTGGACAATTTTAGTAGGCACGAGTGTCTGCTCCCCCCTCCCACACACACACACACACACACACACACACACACACACAGAGAAAATCAAGCAAAGTATGTTTAGTTTACTTTATTTTTTTTGTTTTACTTTATGATTATTTCTTGCTTTTCTGTTGTTGTAACTCTAGTCCGTTGCATCTCCCTGCCAGTTCGCTCACTTTCGCCCGCCCTGTCCACACTGAACTCATTGCCAAAAATGACTGTATCTGCCTCCTCATCATTTTAAATACAGCATTTATGATAAATAACACTGACCTCCGCTTCACTAACATCATTTCTGTCACGTCTCTTCAAAGAACTTGCTTCCAATCCGGCCAGCGTCCCGAGTGCTGTCAGCCTTCTTTCTTTTTCTTGCTATATGATAGACTACATGGTTAATTTGAATGAGACCAAGTGGGAGCGAGCATGTCGCAGGTCGGCTGTTGTAGACAGCAGTTTTCTTTACTAGCACTTTGCTGAACTAATCATGCCATTTGAAAAGAGTACGTTTCGTTTTTTTAAAAGAGAAAGAAGGGTCTTAATTATTTAAATGTTTTATAGTAGAGGCGATTTTCAAGTGATTTAAATGTAACGTTGCATAGTGACAGCACGCGGGATGCTGGCCGGATTGGAAGCATGAGGAGGAAATTGCAAGTGCAGCACACATAGGGCATCAGACCAATAGCAATAATTTAAGTGCCTCAAATATAACTAGGAATGAGACCGAAATTGTAATAGAATCACATGAGACTGAGAAACAGAGCCAGAGACAGAAAAAAATAGTAATACTGTAAATAAAGATCAAAACCCAGAAGTAGAATTTTAATGTGGGACATGTAGTGGGATGGCAGAAGGAGCACAAAAGAATGTTGAAACCCATGACAAATAGATGGAACAAGTAAAAGACAAAAAAACATGATAAAACAGACAGAACAAGAGAATCAGACATACATTACATTGATGGATGAAAACATGGCAGACAGGAGATTAGTGGAACAGGATAATGGAAATAGTAAGATAGTATATATATATTAGGAGATTCTATTGTCAGATATACTGATAGGTACACCACAGGGGGAATAAGGAATGTGTAACAGCAAGTTATTTTTCTGGCGCTAAAATTGGCGATATCAAAAATAAGATAGAAGATATAGTTATGGAAAGGGATGGATCTGCAGTTGTAATAGTTCAAGCAGGAATAAACAACATAAAGAGACAAGGTTTAGCAAAGATTGAAAATGATTCTAGAACTATTAAAGCAGAAGCTGAAAAAATACATTGTGAGATTATATTTTCTGAAATACTAGCTACCCCCAGAGAAAGCCATTTTAATAATCAGAAAATAAAAGATGTTAATAACTGGCTTAGGCAATTGACCTACAAGGAAAAAATCAGTTGTATACACCATTGGGAGGAATTTATAGAGAAATCAGATTACTATAGTGTAGATGGGTTACAATTGAGTAAAAGAGGTAGTAGAAAACTGGGTGTAGCTTTAAAACAATATGTTGACAAGGCTTTAAACTCGTAATAAAGGGAAGAATGGTAAAAAATAACCCACAAAAAAAAAAATAGAAAGCAAACAAATGAAGTCAACACTGACTCCAAAAAAGGGAACAGAATAAGGAAGGGACTAGCAGAAGTTAAAATTTGGTCCTTAAATGCTAGGCATCTCAACATCGAAAAAAAGCAGACTTGGAAATATTAATACAGAATGAAAATATCGACATATGCATAATAACCGAGACATGGTGGGAGGAGGAAATCAAATTGAATAAAGAAATAAAGGGCTATCAACTGTTCAATAAGAACAGAGGGCCAGATATTCAGAAATGCACCAAAGGCTGGCTCAAGTCTGGTGCAGCGCAACTCTAGAGAACCATGGTACAATGAGTGTGATATTCAAAGATTGCACATGGCACAATGCGCCAACACAACATGGCTGAATATCACATGGGAGCGCCATTGTGCAACCAGACCTGTGTGGAGGCGCAGACATGTGCCAAGGTGCAACCAGACCAGCCCCAAAGTGCAACCAGAGATGCACCAGGGTGCAACCAGATATGAGCCATGGCACACAACGACTAGCCCCAGGCTATGGTGGGAGCACAGCAGCAGTGTAAAGGCATGGACCACGGCAGAAGATGACACCCGGGGACAGTGCCAGGTATGCATAGTGGCAGGCCACAGGTGACCACCAGCAGCAGGGCACACACAGACACTCAGACACCCCCACTCTGGAACACATCTGTGGCACACAAAGCAGGCAACAGGTGGCACCAATGGCCAACAGAGGGCAAACAGTAGAGCCCCCACCTTGCATGCTGTGCCCTCACCCACCCAGACCCCAGCAATCTGCACCCAGGACCATGCTGTCAAACACACACATGCCACACATCCTGGACAGCTGCCCCAAGGCCACCCCAAGGCACAACCACTGACCAAGGGACAGGACACCACAATGCATAACCTGAACATCAACACAGGCACACCACACAGATGCACACCATGCCACTGGAGCCTGGATCCACACGCCAGCCACAAAGCAGACACAGGCAGGTAGGCCAAAATAGAAATGTATTCACAAAAATTATGTACAGAAACAAGAGGGTGGGAAAGAGTAGGATAGCGAGAGAAGGGGAGAGGGAACAGGGACTGTACAAAGGGATGGTTGACTGGAGGGTGAGGTATGGCGGTGGATGCAGGGGAACACAGTATAGGGCTAGCGGCACCAAGGCCCAGCCACCCCCTGCTGATGCTGTTGCCTCCAGAGAGCCAGGACCTGCCTCCTGACCTGGAACATGACCTCCATAGTTGTAGAGGTGATCAAGATTATCTGATGTAGGAGTCTGCAGTACAAGGGCAGCCGTGAATGTCTACGAACAACTAGGACAAGGGACAGAACAGGTGATCAGTGCAACATCCCAAGGAACACAGCCCAACCAGAGCACTGACTGAGCAGGGGGAACGCACCCCTCTAGAGGACCCATACAGGCCACCCACAGGGTTGTGGGCCAACGCCTGCTGGCAAGGTGGCACACCACATCAGTGCACAGTGGAGGTCCATGCTGCACAGCGGCCATCTGACTGCAACAGAGCAGTCACATGGCATAGTGCCCCATCTGCACCTCAGCAATATCAGTGGCAGCCGTGCACACACCCACCTCACCAGCATCAGGCACATGGACTGATGATGAGCCACAGTGGTGGGTACTGTCCACAGTGCCACAAAGACAGCTGCCACGGCACACGGCACAGGCTGTCATGTCTGCACCCATGCCCCTGCCACCCCCTACTGATGGTGACCAGAACTATGTAAGTGCCTACCTGCCCTCTGTGGCCCCACAGGCAGTGATGCTGCTACTCCTCCTCCACCTCCCTGGGCTGCTGTGGCCTGGTGACCTACCAGCACTGCCTGACGCCTGTCCTCAAGGCCCAGGAATGGAACAGAAACAGACACACATCAGTAACCAAGCATAGCAGCTGCACACCACCCCCATCCCTGTGCAGAGGGTGATCCCTCACCTGACTCAGCCCACAGGGTGGCAGCACAATGCAAATGTCAGAGAATGAAGCCACAGTGCACTGTGCTCGATGGTAGCACTCCACCCTGCAGGACAAGCCAGGCAGCATAGCCAACACCACAGTAGAGCAGCAGGGCACACATGCATGTTGGGCCTACTCATCTGGCTGTGGCACAGCACCATGCCAGGTATGCTCCTCCATCCACCAGAAGCACTCAGGGTCCCACCGCTGCAGGTAACCGTATCAGTGGTGACACTGTTCCCCACTCCTGGGCACCCCCGTGTGCTGTGTCAGTGTGGCAGCGATCACCTGCCACTCAGCCACCCTGGGTTGCTGCAGTTGCACCTGCCCAAAGAGCTGGGCTGTGTGTGGCAGGATGCAGGACATGAGATTTGCCAGCTCAACCTGGCTCCAGTTGGCTGCCCATGCATGACATCACTGTTGCTGCACCATCATTGGTCACTATGAACTGCGGATCAAAATGGTGGCATGAAGCGCATGTGGATTGTGCATGCACCAGATGCGAGGGATGAGAGGACATGAACTATGATATGCTATCACGCAGTCATGGAGATGCGCGGAATGGGCATGGCCTGACAGGGTCATGGGTACAGGGGTCACCCAGGGGACAGGTAACAGCAAGGGTCAGGGACCTGCTGCCACACGGTGCACATGTGCACAATAATGGCCATGGCGTGCTGTGCGCCATGAGCCCTATTGAACACAGTGTACACAGTATGCAATAGGTGGCAGCACACTGTCCTGTGCATACCCACTG
This sequence comes from Neoceratodus forsteri, assembly GCA_016271365.2. NCBI lineage: Eukaryota > Metazoa > Chordata > Ceratodontiformes > Ceratodontidae > Neoceratodus > Neoceratodus forsteri. The sequence continues at coordinate 1,116,749,414 of CM028131.1, forward strand.
CGGTCCCATGCAGTGCGCATGCGTTCGCATTGCACCACAAGTTGCTATGGAGCAATCTCATTGCACAAGGAGCAATTCTGTGATATTCAGCCACCACATGCTAATGAGCTCATCAGCCAATGCGTGGTACACTGTGGATATTAGCATGTCATTACCATTGCGCTGCTGCTCATTTACATGTGTTGTGCTATAAAAGCGCTGTGGATCGGCATAGGCCATGGACCGGTACTGCAACCTTTTGAGGTAAGTTGCACATGCTGCTGAGCCCAGCCAGCACAGCAGGGAGGATGGTGTAGGCGGCTGCTGCTGACACTGACATACATGTCCATGTCCACAGGCAGCACAATGTCGGAACACAATGAGGCTGAGCAGCATGGGTCTGCATGCACACGCAGGCCCAACTTCACCAAGGCAGAGCCTGATGCCCTGTTTGAGGCCTACCTGGAGAGGGACCCACTGCTGAGTGGTGTCACAGGCACACCACAGGCCAGGGATGTGGCCTGGGTGGAGGTGGCAATGAGTGTGAACCAGCAGGGCAGCCACCAGCAGTTGGTGCAGGAGTGCCGGAAGAAGGTGGGCACCAATAAACGCCACATCAAGGAAAAGGTGGCAGCCATATGTGCAGCCTGGACAGCCGCTGGAGGGGGGCATGTTGATGTGGCACAGCTGAGGTGCAGGAGGAGCTGGTGGCTACCACCATGTGACATAGCACGGTCGAGGGTGTGCCGGATGGTGGGTTCCAGATGGTGGAAGCCCATCACTGCCTGGTACATATGATGGGCACACACAGCTAGCATTCGGGGGGTTGGAGGGTTGGGCCAGGAGACATGCATCACTGGTGCTTCTGTTTTCTCTTTCAGCACCAGTACACCTCCATGCAGTGGAAGGGATGCCAGCAGCAGCCATGGAGGTGGGCCCAGCCCCGGAGAACCAGCCATCCACCTCCATGGGCATCTATGGGCCTGAACAGCTGCAACACACCACTCCTGTCCAGCTGGATGTCCTGGGCATGGGGTCAGATGAGGCCCTGGCTGTGTTCCAGCAGGATGCCAGCCATGGCATCCTCTGTGTGGAGACACTGATTGTGGTGGGGTCCGACACTGATGACGACATGACCATGATCCTGGACAACAGTGGTGGTGTCATGGGGGAGACACCCATACCAAGTACCACCTCAGGTAGCACGTCCAGTGGCCTGCCAGTGGTGGGACAGCTGCCTGCTGCCACTGTAGGTGCTGCCATGTGCACTGCCATGGCAGGGCAATGTGTTGGTGGTGCAGATGTGCAGCCGCTGGGCAGTGTACAGGGGCTGGAGAGGCAGCAGCTGCAGGCAGCAGTGGACAGGAGGCAGCCAGAAACAGTGTCCACTGCCAGGGCGCCAGACAGAGACAAACCACATGTGGACCCCACTGTGCAGCATCCAACTGATCGGGTGGCTGCACAGTGTGGTCGTACACCACCAGTGGGTCAGAGCCCCGCCCAGGTTCCCCTGGGCACTGACCCATTGTCAGAGCACACCCAATTGCTGTGGGCCTACATGGAACAACAGGTGCTGCTGGTAGCTGGGGTGTGTGCACTGTGCGCAGAGGTGTGCTAGGTGGCCGAGCAGCATGAGAAAAGCACTGCACAGCTCCTGGATGCTATTCAGTGCTTGCAGGAGGACACGACCATATCCCAGGATCTCATTGCCCATGCGAACACGGATGGCCTTGCACCACTGGCCACCACCGGGCGTGGCTGGCCACCACACACACCGTGTAGTGCACTGTCCACCCCACCGACCCAGCATCAAGTGACACCCTTCCTGTCGACACTGGGCTCTGCTGTCAGCATCCCAGGCATGCCTGGGGTGGGTCTGTTTGGGTGCCTACACACACCTGCCTGGACACAGTCGTGGTCCCATGGTTCAATCCCTGGGGGACTGTTGCAGACACCCCGTGTCCAGTGTGCAGCCTGTGGCTGCCAATCAGCCCTGGTGTGGCTGCCCCTTGGCCGTGGTGGCCATGGTTCCACATCGCAGATCTGAGGTCCGTGCGGCCCTGCCTGCATTCTGCTGCCTCTGCCTTGTGCGTGCATGGGCGGTGTGTGTGAGTGCATACCACAAGTGTGGCACCTGTGTGTCGTGCTGCACACTGCCTGTGTCCATGCCTGCCCGGCCGCTGGCCTATATGGCATGGGCATGATGACAGCAGATCAGTGCCAGTTGTGCCTGTTCAGTGGTGCACCTGCATCTGATCCCCCCACTTGCCAGTGCCTGGGCACATGTGTGTGTGTGTTGCTGGGTCTCTGCTGTTTGTTGCTGTGTGTGGCTGTGTGGCACTGTCAGCCCTACCCCAGCTCCACACCATTGTATGTGTATGCTCATTGCCACACATGCCCCTGCCTGTGTGCTGTCCCTGTGTGTGTGGCTAGTGTGTGGGTGTGGCGCAACCTACCTGCCTGCACCAAAGTGCTCTCGTGCGATGGTGTCCCTGTGCTGGCATGCCACGCACTGAAGCCGGGGGTCCCTCCCCCCGTGGGGGGCTGCCCACCTCCCTCCGGGCCATTGCCCTCATTGTTCCCACTACTGTCCCCCTCCTCAGCCTCAACAGCTATCCCACAGTCAATGGCCATGTTGTGGAGTATGCAACAGGCCAGGAATCGGCCACAGGCATTTGAGGGGCTATACTGTAGGGCACTGCCAGATCTGTTTAGGCAATGGAAATGTGCCTTCAGCATCCCAAACACAAGTTCAATGATGTTCCATGTGTGGGCGTGTGCCTCATTGTACCGTTCCTCTGCTGGGGACGACGGGTGCCAGTAGGGGGTGAGCAGCCATGGCCTGAGTTGATATCCACTGTCACCTGTGTGGAGAATGCCTTGGTTAACCTTGTGTCCTCTGTTGCTGTGCACCTTGCACCCTCCACCACTGCATCCACCCTGCCTTCCCCCATCCCATGCTCTGCCCGGACCCCTTGCCTGTCCCATACTCACCCACTAGGTGGCCTGTGGGGATATCCCCCATGCTCAAACCCATGGCACAGTGCACTTCTGTGCCAGATGAATGCATCACGTGCATTCCCAGAGTGTGTGGCACAGACATTGGTGATGTGCCCCTTGGCATCGCACACCACCTGGCAGTTAACACTAGGAACCCCCTTCCTCTTTACGTATGCCACACCCTCAGGGTCATGTAGCATGCAGATGCCCACATGGGTGTAGTCAATGGCCCCAAGCATGCCAGGCATGTGTGGTACCCTGTGGAAGTTCTGCATGGTTTTTTACACTCTGCCTGTGTGCTGGAGGATTGGATATATTCCAAAGCATGTGGCAGCAGGGCATTGAGGAATTGTGTGAGGAACTGGGATGTGGCTGACTGGGTTATGCTTGCTGTGTCCCCTGTTGGTCTCTGGAAGGTGCCCGTGGTGAGCAGGCACATGACAGCTGTTACCTTTGTCTCCACTGACATTGCATGGCTCTGTCTAGTGGGTGCCTGCATCTCCTCACTGTAAAGCTCACAGAGCTGCCTCAGAATAGCCCGGTTCAGACAATATCAGCACACAATCCCCATATCGTTGAAGTTCTCGATGGTGGTGCAGGCAAGGTACCACCCATTCCAGGCATACCACCGGTGGACCCTTCCACGGCCACATCGCTGTTCCTCCTGCCTCCTCACACCCCTCATTATGGTCTCCATAAGAAAGGGTGCACTAGCCATAGCCCCTGCTGTCCTCTCTCCCCCTTGGCGGTCAGCTGCTGTGAACTGTCTGTTACCCTGGTGCAGTGCATGGCACCCTGACTGCCTCTCCCTCTCACTCGCTGTGCCCCTGGCACACTCTCCACTGCCACCTCAGTCCCATGCCCCAGTGGCTGCCTGTGCGGGTCTCCCTGTCCCTTTCAGGCTCTGTCTCCCTTGCTCTTCTCAGTCTTTTCCCTCCACCATCCTGTTCCACTCTCTCTCTCTCTCTCTCCCTCTCCCCGGCGCATCTGCTGTTGGTGTGCTTGCACCCTGAATTTATTGGCTCAAGTCTGCTCAGCACATCTGGGACTTGCTCCGCACTTGTGCCATGGTTTAGTGGTTGAATATCACAGTGCGCCACATATTCATGGGCATGCCCCCTGCTCTTGAGCATGCATTCATTATTGTTGTGCATTGGCGCAATGGGACTTGCACTGCCCATTGGGTCCCACTGACTATCACTCCTTGGCGCATTTCATATTTGCACCGGTGCAACTCAGTTGCGCTATGCACCTGCTTTGAATATCCGGCCAGAATAAAAAAAGAGGAGGCAGAGTGGTCATATTGTGGTAGGGTTCGTGGGGTAGGATAATGAAAGCATACATGGTACTCAGATTTGTTCAACACACACATTCTGTGTGATGTTTATTTTTTTTTAAATAATATCAAGCAAATCATGCTATACAAAAATAAAAACAAATCAATAATAAAGTAATACTGTTTTAAACTTCAGACTATAAACGGAAGAAAACAATAAAGAAATAAATGAGCTCTCCTCGAGCTCCAGAATCACTTCCCTCCAGTGATTCTGCCACAGTGTAGAATACTTTAACCAGTACAATTTTCTACCAACTTCTGTGCTCTCAGACCTACCTCTCAGGACATTCTCCCAAGATGATCTGACTAACCTTAACTAAGTGGCATCTTTTATAGTGCAGTCTTCCTATGACACTAGTGTCAGCTTATCCGCCCCATTTTCTAATACAGGGGAATATTCTGGCTAGTACACACATATGGGGGATCAGACTGACTGTATATAAAGAGGGAAAACATACAATCATAAGGAGTTATTTCATTCTGCCTTTAACACTCAGTCACTGAAGCTGTTGAGAAAAACTTCTTAATTACTTGTAAACAAGAAAACTCTGCCCCTTTTCAGCTGAGTGACAGCTGGGGAGTTTCTTACATAACAGCCTCATCATGGGGCTGTTGGCTCCTAGAAGTACATTTTTTTCCCCCAAGAAGGCTTAGCTCAGGTAAAAAGCACTCTTTGCATAGAATATTAAAGGAGACACTCCTATATTTAGTTTCTGCACATTAGTTATGCCTTCTTTGGGGTGTTTATATGCAAACTGCTTTACAAAGACAAATCCCACATCTGTATTCAACACACCCGACTATACAATCAGTCACTCTGTCTCTTGCACTGCTGCTAGGAAGTGCAACCACAGTGCTCCCTTAATGCACTATTTGCAGACTGAAAAGGACTTAAAAATGATTGGCTGCTACAAATATTTCTTGAAGCTAAGTGCAGCTTTCCTTAGAGGACAATTGCTTACTGCCTTTCACTCCAGGGCACTTTCATTAGCACAAACATGCATCAGGGCAATTTTAAACAGCAATCTACACAACAGTGCCCAAAAAGACATTGCCTGTCTCTGACTAAGCATTTATTAACTCTTTAAAGGGGCATAACATAATAAACAACTCTGTGCATATTATTTCTGCTAATTATTATTTATTCATTATTCTTTATGTCAGTTTGCTGTTCTAATGTTTGTTCTCCTTAAGGGCATATGGCAAGGGAGGAAAAGGAATACAGAGAGGGAATAGACAAGGGAGAAGAGGTACTATTATGGGTGGCCCATCCTTAGTAATAGAAAATGAAAATTAGTTATTCAGAAAAGTTTGAAATGCTACTGCAGTAGACTGGTGGGGTACAAAGAGAAATGCCATAGCCTTATTTCTAACAGGGGGTAATCTAAACTATCACACATTTACATAAAAAATAATATTAAAGTTTTACCCTATATGAGACTATCCAACAATGGCAATGAGTCTCTTTGGTTATCATTAGCTAGAATCTCAGACAAAAATATCTTATTGGGAGTATATTATAGACCACAAGGCTCACACAGAGATAGTGATAGGGCAATAGAAAATGAAATATCAGAAATGGCCATAACAGGGGATATTTTAGTTTTGGGGAATTTTAACTACCCCTAGATTAAGTGGGGCCTAGATCAAAGTTTGAACCCCAAAAATAACCACTTCATGGAAATGTTGAAATCAGTGGGCTTAAAACAGTTGATACACATGCCTACGAGAGGCAGCAATATTCTGGATTTATTAATAACAAACAAAGTAGGCTTGGTCAATAAAATAAAAATTAGGGAGCATTTAAGCAACAGTGACCATAATATTGTAGAATGTATGGTTAAAAAGAAGATAGTAAGGAATGTAAAGGGTTGGTTCAACTATAGTAAAAAATTATAACAAGGCAGATTTTATAGGAATAAAGGACAAACTACAAAATTGGGATTGGCATAAATAAATGACAGTTATGAGTGGTAATAATATGTGGACTGTAATAAAACAAAAACTACTGCAGCTAGAGAACATTTTTGTCCCCAATAAGAAATTATAAAGTAAACGGGGCAAGAAACCAATGCGTTGTACAAATAAAATATTGGGAATAAGTAAAAAAAGGAAAAGGCATTTGAAAGGATGAAGAAAGAGAAATCAGATATTAATATTAAAAGTTATAAAGACGTTTAAGAAAACTGAAGAACATATAAATAAAGAAATACATAATAGTAAGTCTATGAACATAATTTTTCTGGATTTCCAGAAAGCATTTGATAAGGTCCCTCATCAGGGCTTATTACAAAAACTAGTAAGCATAGGAATGGATAGGAGAATTATTCATTGGATTAGTGACTGGTTTAAGCGAAGGATACAAAGGGTGCGGGTGTGTGGGGAACACTCAGAACCAAATGGGGTGATAAGTGGGGTACTGCAGGGGTCTGTGTTGGGCCCTGCATTATTTGCACTATTTATAAGTGATCTGCAAGGTGGTATGGTCAATAAAATAATCAGATTTGCAGATGATATTAAACTGGGTGGGCCAGTAAACACTGTGATAGAACAAAGGAACATGAAACAAGATCTGGACATGTTTAAAAGATGGTCACTCAAAAATGGAATGCTTTTTAGTCTAAATAAGTGTAAAATGATGCGTGTTGATATAAATAACACAAAGCAGAAATATACACTATTAGGTGAAATATTAGTAATAACTAAGTTAGAGAAGGACTGTGGTATATGGATAGACGGCACATTAAATGTTAAGGAGCATAGAACTACAGTCATATGACAAGCACATTTTATGATAAAAAACAATAAGAAGTTTTATAAGTAAAAACATAGTTTGCATGGTCCCACTATTCAAGATGTACATAAAACCCATATTGGATTATGGATCACAGATATGGAGTCCATACACAATTGGAGAAATAGGAAGAATTGAAAAAGTCCAGAGACATTTTACCAAAGTAATAGGAACATTAAGACAATATAGTTATAAAGATAGATTAATAAAAACAGGTCTGTACTCTGTATAGCATTAGAGAACTAGAGGGGATTTGTTGATCATGCATAAAATCATAAAGGATGAAAATCTTAAAAATGAAATGGAAGTTAATTTGCAGAAAAAAAACAGTGGGCTAGAGAAGACATGGAAAACAAATTAAAGTGAGAACTGCAAACAATAATATAGGCACTATTCCTACATAAATAGATCTGGTGGATTATGGAATAGGTTGCCAAATGACATTGTGGATACCAACTCAGCAGATGTGTTCAAGGAAAAAGGTTGATAAATGGTTCCTGTTAAATCATGGTAGATAACCCACTTATGTGGGGAGTAGTTCTATGGGCTTTAAAGCCTTCTACTGCTCTATTACCCAGAATAAGAACCCAGTATAAGAAAAAAAATGGGTATCAAAAGCCCCCGCAGGAGATAGACATACAGTAATGGGCTATCACCTCCTGTCTGTCTCATACTTCCAGTATAGTTTCCAGTATAGAAAATGTTCTACACAGGTGCGTAACTTTGGTAATTTACAATATTTTGACTGTAGATTTTCAGCATACCCATTTTTTCACACCACCTCATGAACAGTGCAGCTGTCATTTTTCACATCCTGTCTGAAATATATTTTCACACCTGTGGTGCAGTGGTATTTCAGCATGGATTTTAACATTTTGACCTACAGGGTTTATGAGGTGGGGTCGTAAGAGACTATGCTGAAAGTTTGGGTCAAAATATAAAAAAAAACAACAAAGAATTAATTAACATTGTTGGCAGGGATGTCAGTTGCACCTCTGTGGAACACACTGCCTTACTGTGCCAGTGAGGTCATGTTCAGGTGTGAACTCAGTGAGCCAGTTTACTGGGACAAGGCTGATGGGGAAGATGCTGCAGCATGTAGCACCAATCATGGCCTGGGTAGGGATGGAGTGGTGTTTTGGCACAGATGCCACACCCTGTGGTGGGTCAGGGAAACTCAGCCACAAGGTATCAACATGTGTGTTGGGGTCTGCTGGGCCCATGCACTGCATTAGGACTGTCTTCAATATTGTATTTCCCTCATTTTGCACAGGTCCCTGCAAATTAAGATACAGTTCCATTATCACAAAAAGAAGGGGAATTAGTTGCAAAAATCTATGCTAATGCAGAGATTAGGGTTGCAAAACGCAAAGTGTACAAAGATGGGAACTGAAAAAAACATTAGGGATTTGGGTCTACAGAGTATTGGAGAATTAGTGGTACGTTCTTACTTGGGGTTGTAAACCCTAATGCCCACCCCTACCCTGGATCGGATGAGGTGAAATGTTATGTCTTCACACAGGGCCCTGCGTGAAGAAAGCTCTGACAGATCATTTTGACCGTACTGTATTACTATGAGGCATTAGATTAGAGCTGTAGCTTTTGCTACAGACAGGAGGCTATGGGCTGGGGGGTGGGCATTAGGGTTGACTACCCCAAGTAAGATCCACCACTGATTTGCCAATACTCCGGAGACCCAAATCCCTAATGTTTTTTCATTTCCTATCTATGTGTGCTTTGCGTTTTACAACCCTAATCTCAGCATTAACATAGTTTTTGCAACATATATATACTGTATATGTACGTGTGTATGTATGTATATGTATATATATATATATATATATATATATATTATACTGGCCTGGTAGGGCCAGTATAGTTAGGGTTGGCAAGCCACTTTAATGTTAAACCCACAGTTTGCACTTTATTAACTTTGCAACCGTTTGTCTGATTTACCTGAAAGTTTGCATGCAGAGTGCCTAACCATAGATCTCTAGATCCGGAAAGTTTCTTTCTGGTTGGATATACAGTTGCGGAACTGTTGAGTGTCAAAAAAGTGAAAATTTCTCAACCTTTGCTCATTTTACAGTCAGGCTTAAAGGACTGAAGAATGCATCTGAGTGGGTTCAGATTTGCATGTCTATATGTGGCCTGGGTTAAACTGGAACCTTTTGAAGATTTGGTGAAAAAAATCTTAATCCGTTCCAAAATTATGTACGTTTTTTATGACCCGTTTTAGCCTATGGGAAAATTTATATATGCACTGCGAAAACTTTCACAAACACTTTTTTGTTGTCGTACTCTGGAATTTTGTTTTTGTACTGCTGCCATCTTGTTCTCAGTTAGCAAGAGACAGAAGACATTGTAAATCAAAAAATACTGCCTCTTGCTAAACACCAACACTTGTGTTTACCTAATTGGGCTATGAGGAACATGAGCCTGGCATCGGTTTTTGTGCAGGTAGCCTGGAAATATGCTTTTCAACATTTTTCCACCATCTTGCTGTTTTGTTGCTGTGAAAACTATTTTGTGTGCATGGTAGTGACCTCACACACAAAAAAAAGGTAGCTCAGCAACATATTTTTGTGCTCGAAAACATTCCCATTATAGGGCTAGGAGTGCCTCAAACACATTAAAGTTATCATGAAAACTCTGCTCGAAAACATTTTCCCATGTGTTGTTTTCTTTGTCACTTCATTGTGTTAAGGTGGATTGTGCTTTTGAGCTGAAATTTGCAGGATGGAAAGCCCTGGTCCCACAGATGTGCCTTTTGGTGGTTTATTCCCAAAGCATTTAATGGGCCCATAGTTACAGCATTCCGAAGCTGAGAATTTTCCCATAGGATAACATTGCGGCACCTGTGGTGCCTTTCGGTGCCCATATCTCGAAAACTATTTGAGATATGGATTTTTTGCTACCCGCAGCTTAGTCCACATTGGACTCAGCACACATGGAGGTTTTGAAGTCATGATTATAACTGCAGTGGGATTTTTCCATACTTGTTATGGTTACTGAGATATTGCCAAATAAGTGTTACAGGGGTTCCTTTTCAGTACTATTGGGTTGCTGTATGGCTCCGTATTTATGTGTAAGTGGAAGCGCAGGGTCCTAGGGCCCTGCTCTCACACATACAATTATGCAAAAAATGAGCAATGTGAAGGGAACACAGGGCCCGGAGGGCCCATGCTCTCACAAACACATACCACTAACCACTTACATTACACTTTCTCAAAAAGAAGGGAAATTCATTGCAAAAAAACTCCATTAATGCATCAGTTAGGGTTGATGTCACAGTGACAAAAGTTTTGAAATTCGATGTTAGGGTTACCACATCTACTACCCACCCCCACCCTACAGGCACCAAGACTGGGGCATGCCATGGGTCATCAGACCTAACTCTCACCCCATTCTCCTATACTGTAGAATGTCAACTTGATTGCACGTGTAATGGGGTGAGAGTTGGGCCTGACAACCCCATGGTATGCCCCAATGCCTGTTGGTGCCTGTAGGGTGGTGGTGGTGGTGGTAGGGGTAGTAACCCTAACCTTGAATTTCCAAACTTTTGTCACTGTGACATAATCCTAACTGTTGCATTAATGGAGTTTTTTTGCAATGAAATATATATATATATAGTCCCTTAGCTCCAATTATTGACATACTTATGGCTTGTTAAAGTTGCCATGTTATCCTATGGGAATTTTCATTTTTATGTTTTTTTATTTGACCCCTATATTTTTTTGGGGGTGTAATATGTGTTAGTGTTGTAGAACTTATTGAGACCTTGTTTGATACATAGATTGTCCCTTAACTCCAAAGAGAGATGGAGTTAGGGCTTGTTAAAGTTACAATGTTATCCATGGGAATTTACATTTTTTAATTTTTATGGTTTCTTTATATGGCCCTTAAACATTTTGGGGGGATATTATGTATTACAGTTGTAGTACTCACTGAGACCATGTCTTCATATACATATTGTCCCTTAACTCCAAAGATTAACAAAGTTACAGCTTGCTAAAGTCATAATGCTATCCTAGGAAAATTGTAATTTTTAAATGTTTGTATTTTTATAGGGCCCCTCCATTCTTTTGTAGGGTATTATAACAAAGAATAAAATGAAAAAATGAAAAATGTATTAGTGTTATAGTACTCATTAATACCTTTCTTTTGTTATGTGCATTGTCCCTTAAATGCAAAAAATTGACAGAGTTGTGGCTTATTAAAGTTGAAATGTAGAAAAGAAAAAGTCCAAATTATTTTTTCGTATGGAGGAAACCTTTTTTGTGACATTGCATCGTTCTTGTGAAACAGGATTTCTTCATACTAAAAAAGAATGTGAAGAAAACTAAGTGCAAATTCTTTTTTTTTCTTATGAAGGAATCTTTTTTCATGATATTGTGTCATTCTCATGAAAAGGACTCCTGAAGGTAATCTTGTTTCATATGGCACTATTCTTGTTTTTGTATGGCCATACGAAAGAAGAAAATGGTTTCATGAAAAAAGATTTTAAAAAATGTGTTAAAAACACATTTCTTGACCATTTCTCCAAAAACTAATTGCAGAATCTGGCTAAGGGGGTCCTGATTAGCAAGATAGACATGTTGGTGTCTTTCTGTGATATGATTTGTATGGGTTTTCACTTTCTGTAGCCACCAGTACTCATACACACTGTAGGACATACACACACTTCTGACTGCAGAAGCTCAGGCCCCTGAGGGGCTGTACTTCTATAGCCACACATGTAAGACATATGCACTAACTTCTGGCCGTGGAAGCACAGGCCTCACAAAATCCATGATATCCAAATTGACTGCAGAAGCGTGAGTCCCTGTGGGCATACACACACACTTTTGGCTGAAGAAGTGCAGGCTCCTGTAGCCACAGGTATTCATGCACACTGTACGATATACCCACACTTCTGGCTGCAGTAGTATAGCCTCTGAAGGCCTCTGGGACCTGTTCTTCCATATGGTTACAGATGCAGTCATGCAGGGCCAAGAGTCGATCCTGCTGTGGAAACATAGGGCCCTCTGGTCCCTACGCTTTCATGCAGCTATGGGTACAGAGGTACAGGGGGCCCTATCCCAAGAGAACACTTCTCTTCACTTTATGGTTACTTGTTGCCCATGCAGTGAACACTGTGCTGTCCCTATCCAGACTGGAGGTAATGCTGCATGGTAGCACCTCCCCCCAGTTTCAGTCCATCCAGGTGGCTCACTGAGCTCACCTTCAAACTCAACTTAGCAGCATGGGATCACAGTGTATTACCCGCTGTGTCAAAGGCCAGCCCTTCACACATTTCTTCTTAACTATTTTTTTTTTCATATAGACTTTTCATTATGAGCTTGGTCACTAGAATGTATTAAATCCCACCCAAAAGGTGGTTTCACAGAGCAACTTTGAAATCACCTTTTGACCTGTATTTGAAAATTCCCACCATAATTGTTCATTCCATAGTTTCATGTAAACAGTATTTTCAAAATTTAAGACATAAATATTGTAAAATGGCCAAGTTATGAGTAAATGTATGTGAGACTAAAAATATCACATTTTTATGCTACAAGCCAGTATTGCATTATTGTACCTAATGTGTGACCTAACAATTTTTAGATAACACATAAAAATTTTAAGCCATTCAAAAAAACAGGAACGTTAAGTTTGCACAAAAAAATTGTAGGCAACACATAATGTATGACCAAATAATTCTTTGTCCTCAAATCAAAATCTCCATCCAGCCCCAAACATGTTTTTGTTTTTAGTTTGCACAAAAAATTATGGAGTTACACTTAAAGTGTGACCAAAGATTTCTTTTTTTCACATATCAAAGTCTCTGCTAGGTCCAAATACCTTTTTTAAGTTTTGCATGAACATTTTTTGTGCTGCACTTAAATGTGTGACCAAAGAAGTAATCTATAAGAAAAGCAATCATTTTTGATATGCATGAAAAATTCTTGTGCCACGCTTAAATGTGCAACCAAAGCATTAATCCAGAAGGAAAACAAGTAGTTTTGGTGCACATGAAAAATTCTTCAGTTGCACTTATATGTGCAACCCATAATCCATTTTTGGTGCACAACGAAAATTAATGGGTCACATTTAAACCTTCAACCAAGAATTCAATTTTTAAGTTCACACAAAACATTCTTCAGTCGCATTTAAATGTGCTACTCAACAATTCGAGGCTCATGATACAAGAATTGGCCATCTCACTTAGCTGACAGCCAATTAACTTTTTTCTGGACATTTTGATCCAATGTCATAAACTTGGTAACTGGAATGTGTTAAATCCTGCCCATAAAGTGGTTTCACAGAGTGACTGCGAAGTGCCCAAAAGGTGGTTTTGAAGAAAGACTAAAAAATCACCTTTTGATATGTATTTGAAAATTCCCACTAGTTATGTTCATGAGGTAGGGCCTTATAAACAGCACATTCAAATTTGGGACTAAACTATTGTAAAACCACCATGTTATAAGTAAAAGTGTGTGAGGCACAAAAAAATGTTTTCACACGTATCAAAAATAGAACTCTTGTGTCACACATTTAAGTGTAACAGAATCATTTTTTGTGCACGTGAAAAAGAATTGAATTCTTGGGTCACTCATTTAAGGGCAACTCAAGAATTCTAGTTTTGCTGCACACCAAAAAGTATTGTGTTGAAAATTTGTATGTCACACTTATAAGTATGACACAAGAATTCCTGGCTCACAACACAAGAGTCTGACATATTGATAAGCTGACAGTTGTTTGTCTGGACCATTTTTTTTTAAAACAAACACCAGAGATGCTTAACAGATCCCATTTAGCAAGATTCATGTTTTTATTTTTAAATATCTCATTTTTATGTATTTTTACTTTTTTTTTTTGCCCAGAAAAAAAAAACAAAGATGATGGCCTGGGTCATTTCAAAGAGTTATCTGGAAACCCTGCTAAGCATGCTCAGAAGACACGTTTCAAAATCTTACAGCTCTGGAACTGCTTAAAATTTTTTTCACAAAACCTTCAAAAGGCACACCCTTTACACAAGTCCCTTCAACCCTGAAAGTTTTTTTATTTTTCTGTTAGTTTATGCTCCTGCTCCTTGGCCCTTTCAATCTGGAGGGGAGCCCCAGCCCCATCAACCTGGCATCCACCAGCTGGTGCAGTACCCCAGGGATTACCCCCCAGTGGGGTTGGCAGAGGGGGCCCTTCCCCCACTGAAACTGGATCCGTTCGCGCCATGACTAGCCAGGTGTGGGGCCTCGAGCTCCCCCTCATCATCCTCTGGGAGCTTGTTTTTCTTGTTTTTCTCCCTCTTGTGGGAGAGCGGCGTGCAATGACACCGGTGACTGAGCCCGCACATGCTCCTGTGAGTGAACCAGTCAAGCATTTTCCACCCCACCCCCTGTGATGCAGCTCCATAGCACCAGCCGCTGTAGTCCCCCCTCCCTGCAGATGGCGAGCAGTCCATAGGACACTCAATCCATCTTCTCCCAGCTGACCTATGGAACCCATGCTCATTCCTGAACATGGGTTGCTGGCATGGCGTGAGGTATGATGTTCAATGCCTCAACCCCTCAGCACCACCAGGCTGACTCAGCCCTGAAAGTTTTGGAACAAAATTCTGTGATGTCTTGGCTGTAGGTGAGAACAAAAAAGCAGTCAAAAAGTGGTGCTTTTATGTATTAACATTTCTTGACTCCAAAATCCAGACAAGAGCCTGTCACAAAACTCCATATGTCTCAACAACTTGCCACCTGAACTGGATTTGCCAAGTTTTGTGCAATTTTTTTCAAACTTCCCCAAAGTTTTTAAAATGTAAAGATGGGGGTTTAACACTGAACACCCACTCAGTTAGTTCTTTCTTTCTTTCTTTCTTTCTTTCTTTCTTTCTTTCTTTCTTTCTTTCTTTCTTTCTTTCTTTCTTTCTTTCTTCCTTCCTTTCTCTCTTTCTCTATCTTTAGATTTCCTTTTCCAATTTTTTCCTGGTATTATTCCTGAGGATATGGTTAAGTGTTAAATTGCAGTTTCACTTTGGTGTTACCAAACTTTCTGCAGAATTAACCCAGATACACTGTATAACTGAAGTCCATCTTATTTCCTTTCTGCCAGCCATGTCTGACTTCTACTTAGTCCTATGTACAAACCATCATTTAAAAGCTGTTTCTTCTAAGATTCTCCCTTTGAATACTTTTCAGACCTGGGCATCTCCACTGATTCTGATTTTTATTTATTTATTTATTTTTTTTACACATCATGGATCTCAGCCATTTCTAAATTCAAAGTGCTGGTCAGCTCATCCATGGATGAGTTTGGGAAATATTAAGCTATATTAATGAATACATTTTAGATACTAGACAGCCAGATAACTTAGTGAAGTTATTTCTGTCCAAAACAAGCGCTGAATCATGGTTAAAACTATGTTTGACATGTCAGGCTGTGACACAGAGAATGCACCGTGCTGATGTGCATGCTCTGTGTCACAGCTTGACATTTCAAACCTGTTTTCACTGCAGTTCGGTACTCGTTTCTGGAGAGGAGAGACTTTTGTAAGTTCAGCTGACTGTCTAGTATCTAAAACTGTATTCACTGAATGTAGCTTAAAATTTCCCAAACTCATCCATGGATGAGTTGACTGAGGCTTTGGCACCATGTTGAGGTGGATGCTGTTGTGAATGCATTTCCATATCAGGTGGCCGGCAATATGACAGTGTCATCAGTGTTATTGAATTTCATTAAATACTACATTTTTTATGGCATCTTTTCAGCGTACATGCCTTAAATGCTCAGGTGGACTGCTGCAGGCACCTTTTCCAATAAGGACAAAAGGTCAGACAAAAACTGGCAGCATCCCTTTAATCTTAATTCTTAACTCTTAATTCTTTACCTCTATTGAAAAATGTTGTACTTTTTGTGATATACCGCTCATTGATACTTTTTGGAATCATTTTTAATAAAAAAATAATAAAATAATTTCATATATGGTCTGTTATTTTGCTTATCCTGCCTTTTACCTGTAATTATAGCTGCACCTGCTTTGAAACACCATTCTAGGCTCAAACTCTAAGGAAGCTCTATGGCTCATTCACATTTAACTAACATCAATTCACTTTTCTTAAATTGTAATCTGTTTAGTGATAGGTAACCCAGCTGCCTTTTCTCTTTGGCTACACTAGTATTACTGATCCCTGAGGTCTGCCTCATCTGGATTACACTCACATTTAATTTTGTGAGCTACTTGTAATTTTCAGTCACCTGAGCCTAGTGTCATCTTGGTTGCCACAATTTTTCACCTAGTGAATTGTAATTTCCTGTCTTCAAAACTCTCCCCTTAACTGCATCTTTTTCTTTTATGGTAGTTCTTAGCTATTTACTAGTGGCTTAAGTGTTTGGCCTTTGCATTTAAATATCTGTTTAGTTACACACAATTTTTACCTCCTGTGTCAAATTTGCTTTTTAGGACATTAGCATCAAGATTACTACCTGTTGGTTAGAGGATAGCTTTCTCAAGGTGCATGCGACTGCTTAACCTTAGGGACTGCTCCCCCTTTTTAGGCATGCCTGAATTATTGGAACTAAGGGTCTCTAACATGCTTCCCCCATTGTCTCCCATTTCCAGTGTAGCTCAGATGGTTACTCATCCACCTCTTGGCCAGAAGGTCATGGTTTCTAGTCCCACACTGGGGCTGAGGTCATACAGTAAACCTTAGTGCAGTACTAAGGAGATGCTGTACTGTCGGGATGGGCTGTCCTTTTGATGAGACATTAAACCATGATCCTGCGTGCCTTTTCTGGTTGTTACAAAGCCAATCTAGGAACAGCACACTCAATCAGGATACAGAAAAGACAGCTAATTGCTGTAGCTGCTGCAGCGCACTCAAGCTCCAGTGATCAGAACCTCTAAACTTCAAACTTAAAAGAAAACGATCCACAAAATTAAATGCTGATACGTGGGTTTATTCAAAGCTAATGAGGACAATAACATCTGCTTGAAAACTCTGGTACTTCCACCAAGTAGGTCTTCATCAGGGGGTGGGGTCCAAGTGCTACACACACTTCTTAAATGCTGACAGATTGATGACATCACAGTGATGTAAGCATTTACTAAACATGATTTGATACCATTTAAAATCAATTGTTTGCTAGTAGTTATAATTCAGAATATTTTATAGTATTTCAGTAAAGATTAACATACATTTCTGTGCTAATGGTCAGCTTAACAAACCTTCCCAAATGTGCAATTCTTCAATCATAGTACCAAAATATACATCACATAAATATAGACATTATTAGAGTATATATATGAAAAAATACTCTTTCACAATATCTGTTTAATTTATGTATCAAAAATGGGGGGTTGGAAGAGGAACATGAAAGAAGTCAGTGTAACAGACTGTCAGTCTTGCCAAGTCCATCAAAGATAGAAATGCATAGATACAGAGCTCCAAGGCAGTCTGCTCTTCATTTCAAGTGCAGACTTTTGTTGTTTGAGTGTAGGAGGTTGACATGGTATCTGGGGCAGCTTCAGACCAAACAATGTGACAATCACCCTTGGGATGTAACGGGGAGGCCCTTGTTTGACAGGTGATCTGCTTACGGAACAGATAGCCCAACCATATGGGGCCACCTGCAGGATAATGCAGAAGGAAAACACTATTTTCTTTTAAGAGTGATATAACCTTCAAAGCACAATGAAATGACAGCCAAATGGAATAAATATGCAGTGTGGCTGTTACTGTAATATATAATTGTGTATCCAAACATTTAACAACACATATAATTCATAAACCCTTCAAAAATTAATAATGTAAGAAGGGTTTCACATCCCATTCTTCACTGAGACCATTAGGTTTCAGACTTTTTAAAGTAAAAATCCAAAAGTTCTATTTTTGGAGCAATTTATTCAAACTGCCGCCAGCCCTGCTAGGCACTGGAATAGATTCTAATTGTAAAAATCTCAAGGATGTGTAGTCTGCAGTGCGTGCTTCTTGAAAGTGTAAACCCACATGAATATTGCTGTTTCTGTTTTTTAGCACTACTAACGTGCTTCTATATTCTCTCTTTTAGAGGCCTGATTGTCATACCCACGTACGATTTCTTGCATGGGCACCAAACAGCATAAACAACAAAAGCAGAGTTGCATTTAAGAAATTCCCTGACTTCTACTGCTTTTGTTGTTATTGGCACATCTAGTACTTTCGTCTGCCAACAGTTGCTACAAACACTGTACCTCCCACATTTATGCATTCCTGTTGGAGGGCTTGGTAACCAAGTAAGGTGTGTGGGTTTTCTTTGTCTTTTTGTCTCTTACTTTGGCTATGGACCAGTTTATGCAAGAAATTGCACATGGGTTAGTGCAATCAGGCCTGTAGAGGAGAGAATACAGTAGCACATTAGGAGTGCTAAAAACAGAAACAACAACACTCTTGTGGGTTCACACTTTCAAGAAGCACACAACGCAGAATATAAATCCTTGAGATATATAACATTAGAGTCTATTCCAGTGCATAGCAGGGATGGCAACAGGTTGAATAATTTGTTCCAAAAAGAGACTTTTTAGATTTTTACTTTAAACAGTCTGAAACCTAATGGCTTCAGTGAAAAATGGGATTTGAAACCCTTTTTACATGATTAATTTTTGAAGGGTTTATGAATTAGATGTTTAGTGTTTGGAGACAGAATTACTGTATATATTACAGTAACAGCCACACTACATATATATTTATTTTATTTATTTATTTATTAAAATGTTTCACCAGGAAGGCACACTGAGCGACAAGTCACTCATCTCCCGGTGTGACCTGGGGAGAAGGGGAACAATAGGAATGAGACATTAGACATTCAAGTTACAAGATCAACATTAACATACAGTTGTAAGGCAGGTGTTACAAACAGTGTTACAATAGTGTTGTGCATAATAGGTAGAACAAGTGGGCAATAATAAGTGCCAGGTTAATAAGTAAACAAGTGCTTACATGAAAGAAAAGGGGGAAAGGAGAGGGAGGGGTTAGGTGGGAAAAGGGAGAAGAGTCGTGTCCCTGGAGACCACTTCAGGATGTGAGGAACCCTGAAAGGGGACTGGGGGGGCCAGAGAGAAGGGGATAAGGCAGTGTCCCAGAGAGACCCCTTTAGGATGTGGGGAACCCTGCAAGGGGGCTGTGGAGCTAGATAGAAAGGGGGATAAGGCTGTAGGTATTTAAAGAGGGAGGAGAGAGAAGGAGGAGATGTGACTTAAATGCAAGGAGGGGCAATAGGACCTATCCCAAGAGAGGACCCTTTAGGATGCAGGGTACCCTGCAAGGGGTTTGGGGAAGGTCAGTAGATAGGGATTAAGAGAGTGATAGGTGAGTGAGTGAATGAGAAGTGAACACTTGATGGTAAGAGAATTTGCACCTTTGGAGGGGATGGAGCCTAATCAGTAGTTCATCAGGATGCATTAGACCCTGCTAGTAGTCATGGAAAGCCAAGATGTATGTATTATATAAGATATATTATTGTATTCATATTTTAATATTCAATTTGTCTGTCATTTCATTGTGCTTTGAATGTTATATAATTCTTAAAAGAAGTGACTCATAGTTTTTTCTTTCTGAATTATCCTGTAGATGTCTCCACTTTGTTGGGCTATTTTTCCCATATGCAGATCCCCAACAAACAAGGATATTCATTCCTTTACAAGCAAAGGATGATTGTATGAATTGGACAGAAGCCACTCTGGGGATTGTGTCCAACTCCTACATTCAAGCAACAAAAGTTTGCATTAGAAATGGAGAGCACACTACCTTGGAGCCCTGTAGCTATGCATTTCTATCTTTGATGGACTTAGCAAGTCTGACAGTCTGTTACATTGACTTATTTCATGCCCCCCCATTTTTATGTTTCCTTGTGCACATGCTCAAGAAACATCTTGGGACAGTACATGGCACTGGAGAGGTTTGTCACTGTCCTGGTCAATGCAGAGCAAGCTTTGGTGGGTTGGTCCCTGACACACCAAAGACTCTGCAAGCTGTTTATGACAGCAGTCAGACTGCAGTGGGCAGGAATTTTGCGTAGTTGAAAGAAGTCATGGCAGTTATTTGCATAAGTACACAAAAAGCTTTCTTTGCTGGCTGCTCACCTGGCCCCTCTCCACACATACACACACACCCCTCGTCTTAGGTAAAGCAGGCTAAGAAATAGTATTAATGTTGCCCGGTGAAATAAACTTAATTTGCTGGCCATTATCCTTGTGCTTAACTTTTTAGCCATCTGTGATTTAGTTTTTAGCCCCTCAGTTAAGTGGCAACTTACACGGCTTGCACTTCTAACGCCTGTCAGCGGCAACGGAGGACACAAAGACCCATAGAGGATCACTCCAGTCCCTGTTTCTCACAGCACACAGCAGAAGAAAAGCAGCAGCCATTTGCAAAATGGGGTTAGTGGCACAGAATCACTGTTGTACCAGATCAGTGCTGCAATGTTATGCTCATCACATCAGTCCTCTCATAGTATTGTATGTGACAGTCACAGCTGTTGTGGCAGTCGAGCCTTTGTGGTAGCAAAGGTGAGGGGTGTAGTATCAGCAGATTTCCCATCTCAGCAAAGACAACCCCTCCATACAGTTGTCACCCTGACTTCATTGTCCCATAGACCCAATCATTTTTCCCACCCATCTGCCCTGCAGATCGTGGACAGTGTAGGCATCACCGACCTGAAAACAGCAGGTCGTGGTCCCCTATTTTCAACACTCACTGTGCATCTGTGTGTTTCCACAGCCACCCAACCAGCATACCTCACAACCCGAAATGGGGAGTTGGTCAGTGCTATGGGTGCTGTCAGCAGATGTCCTGTGTCAGCAATCATGCTCCTGGGGTGGGTCCCCCCTGAGTTCTCCCCCCAAGGGCAGTTGTCACCGTGACATGATTGACCCGTACACCAGGTGACTTCTCCCACTCACCCACCCTGCCACTCCACATAAGATTAAGCCCATGCACCTGCCCGGTGGACCTCTTATACCATCCAACACATCTGTCCCCAGGCTGCCAGCACACTGTATGCAGCATGTGCCATGCAAGCTTCTAGTTGCTGTGTTGCATGCAAGAGTATGGTCACAGTATAGCCACCCATCCACCCATCCAGTGGAGCACAAAGACCATAGCAAACATGTAGTTGTAGGCTGAAGTGCAATCTTTCCCATGAGGGCAGTGAGCAGCATGACCAATGACCCAAACTGTGTGCCACCCACACGGTCAATAGATGTGTCAGCAGACAGAGTAATTAATCAGAGTGGGCAGGTGAGGTTGTTTGGTAAGAAGTGCTGCTCTTGCTGTCTCTGTGAAATATGTAGTGGATGTGCAGTCCATTCACATAGCACCCTGAGAAGGACACCTTGCTGTATCAATAGTATTGCTCACTGAATGGCATGAAGGTGAGAGAGGCAGCCCTATGACCAGGAATGTAGAACGTATCATCGTGGCGAGGGCACATTGCCCCCTTGCATCACTGTGGCTTAAAGAAAAACATAAATTAATAAATCAAATAATACTCGCACTCTGCAGTGCTGGACATAAGGAACTTGACATAATTAATAAAAATTGTGCCCCTCCTAGCTGGGAACATGGCTGTTATTGATAGCTGTTGAAAATGTATTTAATAATAATGTCCCAATGGGCTGACTTGCTCTAAAAAGAGTAATGTCTCTGCCATTTTTAAACCTAAGCAGTGTGTGGATCTCTCTGCAGGCTCTTTGCTTTAAAACTACAACCTATTTTAAAAAATACTGTGATTCTGTTCTGTGTTTGTGTTTGTGCATACTACGAATGTGTGACTGAGCCCTGCTGACATTTTGTCAGGAAGCAGGAAGAGGGACTGTAGTCCTTTTGACCAGACTCGAGAACTACAGTTCAAAAAGGAACTTTTAATTTTTAATTTGGGGACCAGCATACACTTATACTCCACCAGCTCCACACATGAGTGGTTTTCGTGGAGTTTTAAAAGGGCATTAAAAACATTAAATCTCGAGGGGCTCTGTGACCTTGTTTGAGTACTTCCGGGTCACGACATCCTATTTAAACCTCCTGGTTTGTTTGTTCTGTTCTGCCATTTTTAAACCTCAGCAGTGTGTGGATCTCTCTGCAGGCTCTTTGCTTTAAAACTACAAGCTATTTTAAAAAATACTGTGATTCTGTTCTGTGTTTGTGTTTGTGCATACTACGAGTGTGTGACTGAGCCCTGCTGACGTTTTGTCAGGAAGCAGGAAGAGGGACTGTAGTTCTTTTGACCAGACTCGAGAACTACAGTTCAAAAAGGAACTTTTTATTTTTAATTTGGGAACTAGCATACACTTATACTCCACCAGCTCCACGCATGAATGGTTTTCGTGGAGTTTTAAAAGGGCATTAAAAACACTAAATCTTGAGGGGCTCTGTGACCTTGTTTGAGTACTTCCAGGTCACTCCTCTCCATTTATTGCACTTCTCATGTGAGCAGGGCGAGCAAGGGAGCAGGCGTGCTCTACTCCGTGCGTGAAGACATGTGCTTAGACACGCATGTTCAGCGTGTGTTAAGCGTGTTAGGCGGTGTTAGGGGGAATAATTATGGCCATGTTGTCACCTTCACTTATACTTGTGAGTACTATTACATTACGTGGTTCAGTTGTTTCACCTCTAATGCGTGGTAATGGCATCCTCCTTAAATCTACCAAGCAATATTAATGTGTTTGCAAACCCTACTAAAGGGGAAACAGTTATACAATGCACGTCTTGCTATATGTTTAGCCTGTCAGCTGACATTGCTGAAAATCTCCCCTTTCAATGTGCAAAATGTACTGACAACATTGTATTACAATGTGAGAATAGCTTATACTATAAATGGATATTGGCATTCGAATCAAGAAATGATTCCGAACCTATAACAGTTCAAGATGCTTTACATGTAACAAATATCCCTTTAAATTAGACTTCTTCTACCTCTACTTACAGCATCCCTTCTGACAAAATAATATCTAGTGAGAATAATCATGCTACTCTGAGTAGTTCAGTAATTTATCCATCTGATGTCTCTAAAAAAAGAGCTAGAGAAGATGAGCACAGTTTGGTAAACAGCATAGAAGATACAACTTGGTATAATGTGCAAGGGTCTAAAGCTACTAAAAAAAGAAGGTGAAAGGCTGAGTATTTTAACATTCCACTACATAATAGCTTTGACCCATTGTCCACTGCCCTGTTGATTCTAATTGTATTCCTATTGAGTCCCCTAATGAAGGATTAAATTTAAAACACTTCCCAAGTCATGGTTGATATGCCAAATTCTTCAACTCCACCACCTAATTCCATGACTGATATTCCTTGATTGATTTGCCACTATTCAAACTGGTGAAGAGGCACCCTCTATGTGTGTTCCTAATGCTGATGATTCACATACCAGACAAATATTTGTTCTGGGTGATTCCTTAGTTAAACATCTGGATAGGGTTTTATGTGAGCCTGACAAACATAATAGAACTTGTTCTAGTTTCAGTGGTGCTAAGATCTCAGATCTAACATATATGGTCGATAATATTATTAGCTCTCAAGCCATAAATCCACTGTGTATTATCCATTTTGGAGCCAACAACATCTACAGGGACTCTATTCAAAATATCAAATTAGCCTATGTTTCTATGACTAATAAAATGATTGATCTCGGGTGTGATATTATTTTTTCGGAGATTCTACCCATACCATGGTACTCCCAGTTTCTTAATCATAAAATTATTAACAACTGGCTTAGGCAATGGTGTTTATGACAGAATATTCAGTGCATGACCCATTGGGAAGAGTTCTCTGATAGATCTGAGCTTTACTGTCCTGACGGCTTGCATCTTAACAAACTAGGGAATGCATTGCTGAGTCAACAATTCCTATCTACAATTAACATAAATTTAAACTAAAAAATGGGGGGGGGGAATGCAAATGTACACACCTCTTCATCTTACTCTTATAAAGTCTCCAGTAAACAATTACAGTTTCTTAGTTTTAATGTGAGAAGTTTGACACATAAATTCGATGAGTTACAAACTGTGATTTCGTATAAGGATTTTGATATTATTACAGTTTGTGAAACATGGGGTGATTATAACTCCCACTGGATCAAGCAACTCCCTGGATATATCTCTTATTGTCTAAATCGAAGTGAAAGAAAGGGTGGAGGTGTTGCCTCATTTATTAACAATAAAATCAACTCAGTCAATATTTCTAGTTCTATAAAAATTCATAATCTCCCGACTGAGAGTCTTTGGCTTAAAATTTTCCTATCCAAACAGGATTTTATTATCCTTGGGACATGTTATGTTCCCCCAAATTCATCTAGTTTAATTATGGATGCCATTCTTTCCGAATTTGAAATAGCTACTCAAATGGGTTATGTTATTATTACAGGGGATTTCAATCTCCCAGATATAAATTGGCAGTCATTCACAACATCTAGCAGTATTAGTAATGCATTTTTGTCCACTTGTTCGGAATTGGACTTACAGCAATGGATAACTTCTGCAACCCGAGGTAATAATATATTAGATCTTGTTCTGAGTAGTACCACCTTAGATATTAGGGATGTGAATATTTCATCACCAATTGGCAGCAGTGATCGTAATTCTATTTTATTTAACTTGCAGAGACATACTGTCTTTAATACTAATTCTTCGATTATATACCTGTACGACAAAGCTGATCTTCACAGTATCAATCTATACTTTGAAAAATAAACTGGTTATCTTTTTTTGATAATCAATCGTTATATCAAAGTTGGGTACTTTTCAAATCACTTATTTCGACTCTTTGTGATACTTATATTCCATCAAAAAATAAGAATTCTAATGGGAAACAGACTCCTAGATGGATGAATAAAACATAAAACGTTTAATAAATATAAAAAATAAAAAACATAGTAACTTCCTAAAGAACAGGACAACTTCAAATTGGCAATCCTATTTAAAATCAAGTAGGAAGTGTAAATTAGTCATCCGTAGGGCCAAATCTAGATGGGAAATGAAATTGGCAATAACAGCTAGTAAGTCTAATTCCAAACAATTTTACTCTTATATAAACTCCCTCAGGAAAAGTCCAAGTGTGGTGGGGCCTCTTACAACAGAAAATGTACTTATCCATGAGCTGAAAGCCATGGCTGATGTATTTAATAATGAATTTTGTAAAGTTTTCTGTGCATCAGAAGTTCAATCACCTGTACCTATGATTTCACCATCAGATACTTTTATCACATTCTCTGTTGAGTCTATTCTTAAAAAACTACACTTACTAAAAGGTAAATTTTGTTCAAGCCCAGACAATATAGCAGGGCATTTACTTTACCTATTATCTAAACATATTGCCTTTCCACTCAAACTTTTATTTGACCTTTTTTTACAATATAATTTTATCCCTTGTGAATGGAAAGAGACGCTTGTGGTACCAATACATAAGAAGGATCAAAACGTCTTGGGAAAATTATCGCCAATTAGTTTGACTTCATCCATATGTAAGGTGTTAGAAAGTCTACTAAAGGATATTATTGTCCCTATTATTGATGCATCTGATTTGGAACAACATGACTTTAAGAAGGGTAGAAGCTGTCTGACAAATTTGCTTTGCTTTTATGAACATTTTAGTTCTTGTTTGGATAACCGTTAGCCTGTGACATTGTCTTTATTGATTTCAGTAAAGCTTTTGACACCATGCCACACCGGCTCTAATTCAAAACTCACAGGTCTTGGTATTAATATATATAATTACATGGATTCATAATTGGCTTTCAAACAGAACTCAAAAGGTGATGATTAATGGGGCATTTTCTAAATCTGGTAAAGTTTTAAGTGGTGCTCCACAAGGCTCAGTTCTCGGCCCCTGTCTTTTTCAGGCTTTTATATCTGATTTAACTAATTCCTGCCTTTCATTTACAATTAAATATGCAGATGATGTGAAGATCGGAGGACCATGTTCTAATTTAGACCAAATATCTTGTATTTAGCATGATCTTGATATTATTAGTACCTAGCTAATAAATGGGCATGAAGTTAACCTCACAAAATGCAAAGTAATGCATTTGGGTTCTAATAATTTAAATTTCCAGTATATTCTGAACGGTTTACCATTGTGTGCCACTAATGATGAGAAGGATTTGGGTATAAGCATTTCAGGTGACTTAACATATTCCAAGCATATGCATTCGGTTATTAGTACATCTAATAAAATTATTTGGTCTATTTTGCATAATATTAGATCTCGAGATCAGGAGATATTGTTACCACTATTCAGGTCCTATGTCCGTCCCCATCTTGAACATGCTTCACAGTTGTGGTTTCCTTTTAAAAAATCAGATAGTCACTCTCTTGGAAGGGTTCAGCGAAAATATGCTAAAAAAATATCTGGTCTTGAATCCTCATCTTATGAGTTTAGGTTGGATACGTTGAAACTGCATCTTACTATCAGACACATTAGAGGTGACCTTCTCCTCCTATATGACATTATTCATGACCCCTATATCATGACTGAGTTAGGATTTTCTTTTAAGTCATCAATACATAATACTAGAGGTCATGTCCTCCAGTTAACTGGTAAATCTTTTAAACACAATAATTGCAAGTTTTTCTTTTCTGTAAGAACTGTTGGGCCTTGGAATAGACTTCCATCTGATGTAGTAACAAGTAATACCAAAGAGATTTTTAAACATCGTCTCAACACATTAATTGTGTCTGGGTATGACTTAACATTCTACTCTATGGCCTAGCATAGGAGCATTATGGGCTTTGGCCTACTAGCTCTTTCTTCTAACCTTAGTATGAACCTTAGTACGTCCTCCCAGCCAGTGACCCACTGCAAAGGGAATTTTGCAATTGGCAGGCACCCCTCCATTGCTCTGTGGTGCTGGATCACGTTGATGCATAGAGGGAAAAAAAAACAGTGCTACAAGGCTATGTTGTGTGCAGGCTGTTTGGGTAGAGAATTACTTGAGTGAGAGTCTGTAAAAACATTCAGTCTGAGAGGGCATTAGGCAAAAATTTAATTTACTAAAGGTGTGCACTCAAGGGAAGATGCCAAGAAGGAGGGGGCTTGATTTCTTAATTTTCCACTTGTGGTGGGTTGGAGTCCCTGCAGAGCCAGTGAGGCTACTGTTAAAATTTAAATCTTTGTTGTTCCCCATCAATAGCAAGACTACTCATGTACGTACTTCTGTACTCTTTCACATACACAACATCAATACTTCTCTGCCATTCCTATAATGCATCTCTCTACCTCTTGCACTACCAATGCCAATACCAGCAAGCAAACATTCAGCATTGACAAATACCTGTTGATATATAAATGAACCAGAACTTGTAAAAGAGTTTTTTTCTTATGTACTCTAAAGAGGTCTATATTTATGTGATGTGTAGTTTGGCACTGTGTTTGGAGAATTGTACATTAGGGAAGGTCTGGTATAAGCTGGCCATTAGCAGAGAACTGTATGCTAAGTTGGTCTGGGATCTGCCGGCTTGACCTCAATGCCAAGAAATGCAAAGTTGTGCACAATGGAGCCAAGAATCCCAGAACGGAGTACAACCTGGGTGGAGTTCAGGTATCTATATCAGAGGAGGAGAAGGACCTAGGAGTGATGTTCACTAGTGATCTGAAGCACTCCACACAGTGCAAGACAGCAGCAGCAAGGGAAAAAAAGATACTGGGATGCATAGCTAGGGGGATCAGTAGTAAGAGACAGGAGGTTATATTGCTCTTGCGCAGGTCATTGGTGAGGCCACATCTAGAGTATGGAATTCAGTTCTGGTGCCCACACCTCAAAAAGGACATTAACCTGCTTGATAAGGTCCTGAAGAGGGCTACAAAGATGATAGTGAGTCAGTAGGGTAAGGCATATAAGGAGAGGTTGAGGGCACTGAACATGTACTCTCTGGAGGACAGGGGAGAGATGGGAGACATGACTGAGACCTTCAAGTACTTGAAAGAGATATCTAAGGTGGATATGGAGGGTCTCTTTAAGCTATGTGGCAACCGTAACATGAGGGGGCACAGTGTTAAGCTGGAGGAGAAGAGATTTACGAGAGAGGTCAGGAAGTGCTTCTTTATGGAGAGGGTGGTGGACCCTTGGAATGCACTGCTGGAAGGGGTGGTCTTGTTGAAGATGGAGGGCAGCTTCAAGAGAGGCTGGGATTGGCATAGGGGAAGGTAAGGATCATGGGGAGGGAGGATGGAAAGGTTGGGAGGAGTGGGGAGGTGGGGAAGGGTCAGTAGCTCAAACTGTGGACCCTGCAATATAAGCAGACTAGATAGAACAAATGGTCTTTTTCTGCTGTCTTCTTCTTATGTTCATATGTTTACTGAAATACTATGAAATATTTATTTTATTTTGTTATAATAAAATAATCTGAATTATAACCACTAACAAGCAATTTATTTTAATTGGTATCAAATCTTTCTGGCAAATTCTTATATCACTGTGAAGTTATCAATTGATCAGCCTTTATGAGGTGTGTGTAGCACATGGACCACATCCTTTGACGAAGACCTACTTGGTTGAAGTGATGGGGCATTCAAGCAGTAGTGATGGCCCTCACTGGCTTTAAAATAAACCTGCATTGTCAGTATTTAAGTTTGTGGATGGCTTTATTTTAAGCTTGATGTTAAGCAATTCCAGTCACTTGAACCTGAGTGAGCCATAGCAGTAGCTACAGCAACTAGCTGTTTTTTTTTGTATCCTGATTGAATGCGTTGTTCCTAGACTGGCTTTGTATCCACTAGGGTTGCTCACTCCCTCAGCAGCATCCGAATCTCCACCACTGAGCACAGCTTCACCTGCAGCCCTTGTTTTCTGGTATTTGTTCAGGTGGATGTTAAAGATGTCATGGCACTCTAGAAGGGAGCAGGGGAATTGTTTATTAGAAAAAATAAATCAAAACAATCACAATACAAATTCTAAGATCAAAAGTCAGTGTCAGTGGCTCAGTAGGTAGCACACTTGCCTCTGAGGCCAGGAAATCAGAGCGCTGTGGGTTCAGTTCCCACATCTGGCACTTGGGTTAATATCCCAATACTGACACTGTAGTGCAGCATGAGAGGGGTGCTGCACTTCTGAGGTGCCGTCTTTTGGATGAGATGTTAAACCGAGGTCCCATCTGCCTGGATTGGTGGTAGTTAAGGTGGATGTTAAAGATCCCATGGCACTTATCGAAAAGAGTAGGGGAGTTTTTATTGAAATAATAAACATAACAAAACAACACGGTTTAGTCAGTTATACAAAGTGGAAAACAAAACCTGATCAGGCAAACTTATACTACAAACAAAAAACAAAAGGATAAATAAGAAAGTTGTCAAACTATATCATACATTACTTGAACTTAATAAAGTGAAGAAACCCTTTCCACATCTTTAAAAGTTTAGCCGGTGCTGTCCTTCGAGTATCCTGAGAATAAATCCTTGAGAGTTCCTGTGAAACCAAAATACTAAAACAAATGTAAGGCATTTACCTTTGGTATATAACCCACTGACACCTTGCCTGCCATAAATAGTATCGTAAGCAACCGAGAAATAATGACAATGTCCCCTCATGAAAGTCAGAAAAAGACAATGGATAACATCCTAAAACCAGGATATGGTATGATAGAGAATTAAGCCATTTAAAACCCCATAGTATCGCCAAATAAGCCCACAAACCCTTAGCATAGGAACATTGCAGGAAAAAATGTTCCATTGATTCCTCAACATTTATGCAATCCAAGTAAGACACTTCTTTCCTCGATGGTCTTATATTTAGCGCTGCCCCTAACATTCAGACGCCATAAAATATTAGCCACTGTGTCTCCCATTGTGATTGAGGCAATCTGAGACTATTTAGGGCCAATACTTTAGGATTCAAGGTAGAAGGGCAATTCTTGAAACTCGGCTCTAGAGGAAGTAAATTTGCCATTATAACCTGATAAAATCCCTTCACACTATTACTCAAAATTGTCTTTTTTTCTAATTTCCATCTATATAGTTTTTGTGCAGCCGGTCTAAAATACTGTGGGAGATGAATATGAGGGTTTAATTTTGGAGCCAAAGAATGCCAATTCCTAAAATATTTGCCCAGAGATCTGGAAATCCATTTGTCCCCAATCCCTGCTTCTAATCTTAAACCACATTTAACCGAACACATAATAAATAAAGAATTTACAAAAACCACAGGATCCACCATCCCGAGTCCTCCTTTTTTTTTACTTAAATAAGTATAACATCTCTTTACCAGATTCAATCTGTTACCCCAAACCATTTGAAAACCATACAATTTAGTTTCTAAATGCACCGGAAGCGGAAAAATCATAGCTACATATTGAACACATGGTAAAAGAAACTGTTTGATGATATGTATGCGTTTCAATTTGGACAATTTCCACCGTTTCCATCTGTTGACCTTATTTTCCACCGTTTGGAGAGCTGAATCCCAATTTTCTACTGGCATATTCTGAGGGCCAAACTGATGCCCAAAATTTTAAGGGAGTTCTGGAGAAGTGGATGCCCCCCTGCACCACCTCCATAGGACCCATTGCTCCAATAAATAGCCCTTTTGTTTTGTGCAAATTGATTTTCGCGTTTGAAACTCTTGAAAAAGCCTCAAATGCTGTCAAAAAAGTATGCACAGAAGAGTGGTCTGAAAAGTATAAAATCAAATCGTCTGCATAGGCCTGCACCAAAAGATGATGATCCTTAGATATATTATCAGAAATTCCCAACCATAATGGAGTAGTAGTTAGGTTCTGCAAGAGGAGGTCCAATGAAAAAATGTAAAGGAGGGGGCTGAGAGGGCAACCTTGACTCACTCCAGTATGTAAACAAAAACTTTCGGCCGTATGGCCTTTCACATATGGAAACTCAGTATTATAGTCATATAACCTTTTAATGAGTTTAACGGTTTGCAACGGGACTCCATAGTGTACTAGAGTTAAAAACATAAAAGGCAAATATACCCTATCAAAAGCTTTTTCTAAGTCAGCGACCATCATACAATTCGTGACCCCCACATCAGAGAGGTGTTCAATAACCTCGCATATGATCATTAATGCTGTCTGGATTCGTCTATCTGGTACCCCGCTAAATTGGTAGGGAGAGATTACCCATCTAGCGTAGTTTTTTAACCGATTATTCAAAATACTGGTGAAGATTTTATAGTCCGAATTTAGGAGGGTGATCGGCCGCCAATTTTTAATATTCTGCCTATCACCGGATTTAAATAGGTAAATTAACAATCCTTCAGAAAAAGAGGGAAAAAAACAGCATTTTTTGTAAAATACTGAAATAAAATAAACAAACATTGACTCAATTCTTTCGAAAACACTTTATACAGATTATTAGAAAGACCATCCCTGCCTGGTGAAATATTCAATTTCAATTTCCCAATTACATTTGCAATTTCCTCTTGTGTGATTGGTTCCAATAATGTTGAGGCTTCTGCTAACCTGGGGGGGGCCTTGGATGCTCTTAAATATGAAAGCATTTCTGCCTCAGTAATAAGAGAGGGGGGGTTCAAGGTCCGAAAATGATCAACAATCGATTCTCTGAGTTGTACAACTGTGGTGGCTATAGAGCCATCAGAGTTTTTTAAAGAGTCGATATTAGAGGAAGCCTTCAAATTTTTACAAGCCTCAAAAGGATCTCCAATGGGAGATTTTTTTATGCTATTAGACAGAATGGCCTGAAGGGTTTTAGCCCTATCATATTGAAAAGTCCTCATGTCCTCTTTCAGTTTAATAATTTGATCAGAGTAGTCTGAACGAGAGGCATACGCAATTGTTGTGAGTTTCTGGAGTTGTTGCCTAAGGGACAAGTATCTCAAAAACTTATAATTTTTTGTTCTTACCCCTTGCCTTTTAAACCAATTGTGTAAATCAAGCTTAGTTGTTATCCACCAATCCCCTAAATCCTCATAAAGAAAAGCCACTGATAATCTGGCTGTTAGAATATGTTTCACCCCGGACTGTATATAGGGTACATCCAACATAGTGTTATTCAGCTTCCACCTAACCTGTCTATGCTCAGGGAGACCTGAAAACTGAAAACTACAAAAAAGAAAAGAATGATCTGAAAATTCACAAGGGATCATCTTAAAAGAATCAATTTGCACAGAAGGGGAGACAAACATATAATCTATTAGGGAAAACAATTTACCCTTTGTAAAGGAATACAGGGGTCCTTGAGAAGAAAAAGAAAGACAATTAAATAAACCCACTATTTTAACAATGTTAGCTAATATGTGAGAATCACAATAAATTTTCTTTTTCTTCTGATTAGGTGAATCAAAAATTGTGCAGTTGAAATCGCCTCCCCAGAGCACCTTAACTGATGTCACCAAAAAGGGTTGAACAGCTTTTAAACAAGAAACTCTGCCAGCTTTTGTTTGAGGATTGTAAATGTTGATAAAGCGATAGCATATATCATGCCATTTCCCATCTAATATCATTACTCTCCCTGGGATAAGGTCAATTAAATTATGAAGTTTAAAGGAATAAGCATTAAACAAAATCCCTATACCGTCTGCCGTATCTGTTCCAAAGGACCAAAAGGAAGGGCCCCAAACCCAATCCCATTTAAAAGAAGAAAGTTGTTCCACTGAGTGCATCCAGGTTTCCTGCAAAAAGCACACAGATAAATGCTGGTTTCGTATATAGTGAAAAAGGGCTTGCCTTTTGACTATATTTAACAGGATATGAGTATTCAGAGAGCCCCAAGACCACTGCATTATGCTTTATGAAGATAGGACAGACTTATTAGTTTTTCCTTTTTTTCTTTTTCTTTTCTTTATAAGTATCCACTGGCTGAGACCGAGTGGATAAAGAAGATTTTTTGGGAGTCTGAATCTCCCAATTCCATCTCTGTATCTCCCCATGGGGTAAACAAGGCAGCATAAGAATTACTTGTTTCTATGATAGGAGCAATGGGGGTTAGGATGTAAATTTCTAGAAGATCTGCTTTGGGGTAGAGATGACCTAAGATCTAAAGCCTTAGGTGCTTCCTCAAGTGTCTCCACGGGAGC
This sequence comes from Neoceratodus forsteri, assembly GCA_016271365.2. NCBI lineage: Eukaryota > Metazoa > Chordata > Ceratodontiformes > Ceratodontidae > Neoceratodus > Neoceratodus forsteri. The sequence goes on from CM028131.1 coordinate 1,116,782,506, forward strand.
CTCAGAGTAACACACAGGAGGGAATTCCAAAGGGTCAGGTGGGCCCATGCAAGTTTTTTCAACTGCCACAAAATCAGAAACAGGTTGTACAACCTTATCTAATTCTTCTAAGGGCTTGTTGGTGGGAAGCTCCGTGCCAGGAGACTGGTCCATGATTTGAGAAGAGGGGAATGGAAGAGGGGACTGTAAACCAGGAGGGGGGAAGTGTACAGCGTCCTGAGCCTTCTGAATTAAGAGATCTGAATTTATACAGGAAGTTTTGTTTTTAGCAGCCCAAGGGCAAACACGAAACGTATGACCAAATTCTTCACAGAGCTCACATTTAGTCTGATTGTGACAATACATAGTTAAATGCCCAACCTCCCCGCAGTTGTCACAACGTGGTTGATCGCAGACACTTGAAAGATGTGTTTTAGCCCTACATCTGTAACAAGCTCGAGGTTGTCCTGCCATAAAAACAAACACCTCTATCTTTCCCCAGCAGAAAGGAATTGGGAATATGCACTACCCCTGTCTCAGATTGCCTCAGTTTAGTTTTATATTTCCATCCCCCCATCCAAAACTGTTCAGAATCCAGGATAGGTTCAGGTCCACTCAAACTTTCACATTTGAGGGACAACCAAAAGGATATATCTTCCACATGGACCCCCTCATTTCTAAACATGACTGTAACATGCTTTATTAGAGGTTTAGTTAAAGGTATAACCAAAAAAGGGGTCCATATGGGAGAAAATTTCACCTGACTATACCTATCCCAAAATAAGTCCAAAGCATGTGGTGACCGAAAACTAATGTCAAAATTGTCCTCCCAGAGATATTAATGAAAGCATATACCTTTTTGGGAGTAAAGTGCAAAGAATCTTTCAATAAGGTTTTTCCCACATAGTGTCTATCTGTTCGATCCTCCAAGCCCCTTTATAGCTTAATCTGGACAGCATTTCGGCGAGGTGCTGCTTCTCTCTTGGAATTAGAAAATAATTCAGACATAAGTGGTTTCTGAGGAACAGGTTTCATCGAGGAGGGCATTTGAGAGGAAGAAATATGTTCTTGAAGGGGTGGTACCAAGTCTGTATTTGAAGAGGGGGTTAGGTATGTTTTTGCCTCCAAAGGTATAGCAATAAGTGGAGATTTCCCTGTCTCTGAACAGTTTTTATTGTCCTGTAGGTCTTGCATCAAATCTTTCTGCTGTAATTCTGGTTTCCACTCTGGGGAATGCTGTGAGAGGGCAAAGTCTGCGTCCCAGGTAGGATCAGGCTTCCAGATGCCTGCCAAATTTTGCTTCCAGCCAGCCCCTCTGAGTGCTTTATCAGGGGACCAGGGTTCTGGAGCCTCTTCCTTGGATAAAGGAGAAGGTTCTGATAAAACTGATGTCGGGATAACAGGTTTTGCTTGGGGTAGTTTCTTTTGGGAAAAAAAAAATTCAGTGGCCCCAGTTTGGGAAACAGCTGAGGATTGGTAAATCACTTTAGGCTATGCATGTGAATCCATAGTCCCAGGGTTTTTGAAAACGAACCCAGCTGATTTGTCCAACAGTGCAGATTCTGGCTGTTCAAATACTGATGCAGGCAAAGTTTGGTGTAGTGCTTTTTGGGTCCCTGCAATAGGGCTTTTAATATGTGAAACCTCCAACGCTGTAGTGGACTGTAGGCACTCGCTAGCACATGCGATTGTACTGCCAGCCTGAATAAAAGCAGGGTTTACTGCAGGAACCTTCTGTGCAGGAGTGAGACTGGGAGGTATGTGGTCTCGCCCCGACAGTGCTTCCAGATTCAAAAGTGTCAGCCGTAATTTTGACAGGGCCAATGCTGCAGCTGTCAATGCAGGATTCCTCCTGCTGCAGAGACGGTAACTCAGGCTGTACGGCTGAGCGCCGATTCGAAAAGCCCTCAAGTAATTCAACTGCTTGCCTCTCCCTTACTCCCAAAACGCTCAAGTTTTGTTGCGAAAGGGAATCAGGTTGCTGTGCACATTCATTTATCCAAAAAGCAGCTACATGTAAAATACTCTCCGCTTCAATTGCAGGTTTCAAAGTGCCAGAAATACGCTGAAAAACTCACCACGCTCCACAGAGCTATTCTCGGGGGGTTAGTCCAGAGGAATTTTTTGCAGTATTAATTGCACCATCTTCAGGGAGGGCAATATCGCAGGTAAAGTGTGCAGCCGAGTTTTCAGGTCCCAAGCTGGGCTCGATCCTTGTGTCCAGAGATCCGTGCTCATGCGTCTCCGTTTTTGCAACCAATATAGGGAGTTTGGTTTTTTGTTTGCCCAATTCAACAACTGAATCTTCCCAAAGGACCACTGCATCAGGGAAATCCATATCAGAGTCAGTGTCCTGGGTGTTCAAAAGACCGGCCTCCACGTTGCTTACTGTGGGAGTAGAGGCCAAAGCTCCCACTGTGCAGACGTCTTCCTTCTTCAGCAGCTCACTCCGAGTGGCCATCTTGACAATGGCCCGTCCCCCTACTGGCCACAATGCAGCAGCAGAGTAGGGGAATTTCCCCGGTGTCCTGGCCAGATTTCCCTCATTCACTAAAAAAATACCACCAACAGCTTAATCCGGTTCAAATTCAATTGCTTACCATCTGTATCCCCCCCCCGGTCGCCCCTCCTGAAAAAGGGACTTCTAGGCCCAGTGGGCTTACCGGGTCAACAAAATTCAACAAAACAAACAAAACAAAACAAAAAGTCAAAACAAAAGAGAAAGAACTGAAATAAAGAAACCCCTTTTCACAAAAATAAAAAAATAAAGCACACCTTAAATAAAGAACATAAAAAAGGAAACCATACTCTTAAAGAAATGAAGTATTCTTGAAACCTGAAAGAACACTCTGGACCCCATCATCTGATCCATTTACAAGGGTAATAATTTTCTGGGAAATTATTTCCAGAGACAAGCACTTTTGTTTGAGAGATTGAAGAAACATTTACAGCATAAACCCTATACAAGGCAGATTTAATTGTTGATGAGTAACCAGTTTCTGTTGCAGGGAGAATGCACACCTGGTCTGCCAAACATAAGACTAAAAAACTACTGTTAGGGTGTGTGCATCAGATACTTGCCATTCCAAAGAAAAAATCCCCAATACCAGACTGTGATAGGTTAAAGCCAAGAAATGGGGTAAATTACGTTGAACAGACAAAAAGTTCCAAAAGCTTTAGCATAAGGGCAAACCAAAATAAATGTTCTTCTGTTTCCAATACTGAGGCACATTTTGTCCAAGGGCAGTGCCACTCCTCTAGACTCTAAGGGGAATTTTCCCAGTGTCCTGGTTAAATTTCATTGCATTTGTTAAAACACCAACAGCTTAATCTGGTTTAATTTCAGGTTGGTTTGCATCTGCCCCCTGACAAGCCTGATAGGTAGTATTGTCCATCTCCTTTCTCTGTCAACAAAAACACTAGTTACATTTTTCTGCTGCTTCTTACACTCATAATTCTCCTCTCTTTCCCCACTCACCCCCTTTCTCTTCCTTTTCTTCACACCCAGTGCTCCCCCTCTCCACCCATCCACCCTAGCCTCCTCTCATCTCTTAAGCTTGAGGCCATGTGGTGATTACTGTCATCTGCACTCCCCTCCCACAATCCCTCCTCTCTTGTGCCTCCTCACAATCATATGCCATACTGTCATAAGATCACCATTTCCCCACTGATCCTACTATCTGGCAATCTCAAGCTCATTCCTCACTCTCCTTCCTTTCTGTCTTCTCGCTACCTAAGGCATTCAGTGTGTTCCACCTCAGTGCTAGGAGTTTACTTTCCAAACTGAACCAACTAAGGTTATGGGTGTTGCAGTTCCTCCCTGATTCATAATCTTTATCTAATTCTGGGACTCATCTATGGTCAACGATGGGGTCATTGGGATTCCAGGATACACTGTCGATAAACAGGATTGTGGCAAGAGGGGTGGTAGCATACTGATGCACAGTTCTTCCTTCACAGTCCATCTCATATGAAGTGGCTCAATGGGCTACCTCTGCCTCCTCCCATGAATTGCTTCTGTGTAAACTCTCTTTCCCCTCCTCTCGTTTAATCTATGTTAGCAGGATCTATTTATCCTCAGGACTAAACTGGATATGTTACCTGACATTCTGTGGGATGGCAACTGGTTACAGGAAAAGGGAGCAGCATTTGGGCAACTCTCCCAAGCAAACAAAGCACTCTAAACAAAGGAAACAGTTACGTATCTCTTACATCCGTATCCATCTGAAAGGACAGAGGATGTCTCAGGCCAACAAAAAGCCAAATGCAGCAAGATAGCAAAACAACATCATAAACAAAATCTCAAGAACAACAGGAAATAACTCATAATCATAGGGAACTCCATGATTTGAGGTGTGGACTCCCACCTGAGACAAAATGAATGTGCAGATGTGCAGGTCAGATGTCTCCCAGGAGCATCCACTTGGAGGGACACTGAGCGAATAGGCAACATAGTTAAGAGGAAAGAAATGGGCTCAAACATCCTGGTCCACCTAGGGACCAATGACCTTGCCAGCTGCTCAGTCAAAGAGGTTAAGGAGCACATTGCGCAGTTCGGCAAGAAATTGGTTCCATTTTCATCCAGCATTGCATTCTCTGAGATTCTGCCTGTTTGGGAAAAGGGAAAGAAAAAGCAAAGGAAAGGGAGGAAACAAAAACATAAAAAAAGGCAAAGGGACAAACAATAAGATCAAGGGGGGACATGACAAACAAAGTGACACATCAAGAATGGTCAGCGCTATGCCTCAGTGCATGCAGTCTGGCTAGCAAGATGACTGACCTCACTGTCACAATAGCTGAGGCAGGACTAGACAGGGTTGCCATGTCCGAAACATTGTTCACAAACAATCATGGTTGGGAGGTGACTATCCTGGGGTATAACTAGTTCAGGAGATAGGACTGGGAAAAAGGGAGGGGGGTAGCTACTTATGTTAAGGATGCCATCAATGCTACAGAAATGCAGCAGGCACAAGGGGAAACAGAATCTATGGATCACAATCGGGGTTGGTAGCCCAAAACCCATTTGGGTAGGAATAATCTACAGACCCCCAAATCAGGAGGAAGCCAGGGATAAGGAATTCTTGGAAACCATCCTCCAGATGTCAGGCAAAGGGGATGTGGTTCTGGTGGGGGATTTCAATCTTCCAGACATAGATTGGAGTACCCACACAGCGGCATCACGAAAAAGCAGGGAATTCCTAGTCACACTACAGGAAGCAAGCCTAAGTTAACTAGTGACATCACCCACAAGGGGTAGTGTGGTTCTAGATCTGATATTCACAAATAGTGATAGGATTCTGGGTGTCGAAGCAGGGAACCATCTGGGCAGCAGTTACCATAACACGGTATGGTTCAGGGTAAAAAGGACAGAAGACTCCACATCCTCCAAACTAAAGGTCCTTGACTTCAGGAGGAGAGACTTCACAAAAATGAAGGCCTGCCTGAGGGACAGCCTTAGTAACATGACAGAAGGGAACATTGAGGAATGTTGGACAAGGCTGAAGGATGCATTAACCATGGTCACATCACAGTGTGCCAGTCAGGTTAGTAAGAACAAAAGGAGGAAAAACCCCACTATGGTTTTCCAAGTAGGTGGCAGCCATGGTGAAAGAGAAGCACATAGCCTTCAGAAAGTCCAAGGAGTCAGGGAACAAGTCGGACAAAACAGAATATAAACAGAAACTAAAAGAGACAGGAAAAGTGATAAGAAACGCAAAGGCTCATACAGAGGTTAGGATTGCTCAGGAAGTGAAAAAGAGTAACAAAACTTTCTACATATCCATATGAGAAAAAAGGAAAACAATAGGGGGCATTGTTAGAATCACAAAAAAGGACAGACAACCCACAGAGCAAGACAGGGAGAAGGCAGAGGCACTCAATGAGTACTTCTGCTCAGTCATCACACAGGAAGCAGATGGAAATGGACCAACAATAGGCATAAAGAAGTGTCCAATGGAAGGAATAGACACGGGTCCCTCCACAGAGGAAAGGATCCTAGAGGAAATAGACAAGTTAAAGGTAGACAAAGCTATGGGGCCAGATGGGATACACCCAAGAATATTTAAAGAACTTGAGAGAGAACGGGCAGCCCCTTAGCAGTGCTCTTCAACAAATCATTGAGGAGTGGGGAGGTGCTAGAGGACTGGAGGAGAGCAACAGTAGTACCACTCCACAAGAGTGGAAGCAAGGAACAGCCAGGAAACTACCATCTGGATAGTTTAACGTCAGTCATGGGAAAACTGATGGAGTCTCTGCTGAAGGAAAGAATCATAGATTTTTTGAAACAAACTGGTCAGCGCAACAAAAATCAACACAGTTTCACAGCAGAGAGGTCCTGTCAGACAAACCTGGTAGATTTTTTCAATTGGGCCACCAAAACTGTGGATCAGGGTGGGGCAGTGGATGTGGTTTACTGGACTTCAGCAAAGCTTTTGACCCTGTTCCACACAGGAGACTAGTCAAAAACCTGGAGAACGTGAGTTGGGCCTAAGGTAATGAACCGGGTCAGAAATTGGTTACATGGGAGAATTCAGATAGTAGTAGTGAATGGCACTCTGTCAGAAAAGGAGAGGGTGACTAGCAGAGTCCTGCACGGCTCAGTTCTAGGACCGATCCTCTTCAACATATTCATCAGTGACATTGCAGATGGACTGAAGGGAAAGGTGTACCTGTTTGCCGATGACACCAAAATAGGCAATAGGATGGACATACCAAAGGTACAGCATAGCATGGCAGCTGATCTCTGAAAACCGGAGGAGTGGTCCAGGACTTGGCAATTGAAATTCAATGCCAAAAAATGCAAGGTCATGCACCTGGGAAAATGTAACCCAGGGAAAGTGTACTCAATGGGAGGAGAGCAGCTGGTGGTTACTAGGCAGGAGTGATACCTAGGGGTGATCATACTAGATGACCTCAAGATTAGTAAACAATGTGAAAAGGCGGCACTAAAAGCTAGTGGCATCCTGGGATGCATAGGGAGGGGCATCACAAGCAGAAGACATGAAGTAATCATGCCCCTGTATCAGTCCCTGGTAAGGCCTCACCAGGAAGGACATAGATAGGCTGGAGATGGTACAGAGAAGAGCAACAAAGATAGTGTAGGACTTGCATCAGAATCCATACATGACAAGACTAGATGATCTCAAATTATACTCCCTAGAGCAACGCAGGAATTGTGGGGACATGATCGAAACATTTAAATATCTTAAAAGCAACAATAGGGTGCACGTGCAGAACCTCTTTCAGTTAAAAGACTACAACAGGACTAGAGGGCATGACCTTAGACTTATGGGAGGAAAGTTCAGGAGCAATATGAGGAAATTCTTCTACACCGAGAGAGTGCGTTGTGGAACCATGGAATAGCCTGCTGGAGGGGTGGTGGGAACCAAGACAGTGGGGGAATTCAAGCAGGTGTGGGATAGACAATGTGGGATATTCAAGCAGGCAGCTAAGTAAGGTCGGGTAGGAAACAAAGGGTAGACTTGATGGATCATATGGTCCCCATCTGGCGACAACTTCTATGTTTCTATGTTTCCTATCTTCCTTCCTTTACTACTCCTCTCAAAGGGCCCTCATTGCCTTTAACCACTTTAATACCAGTTGGCTCTCCCCCTCCCACAATTTTTCTCTCAGTCATTTAAGTCATTTAACCTCTATTGGCCCATCACTGAATCAGCCCACCTAAACCCACACTGTTCCAATCATTCCCTTATTGACTGGGTTTTCTCTTCTCACCCACCTTGTATCAGTACTGATAGTACCCTCATGGACTTTCTCAGTGACCACACAGTAGTTTTACTGCCTCTAGAAAGTCTATGTCACTAGATATTGCTGATGCCCTATCCTTTTTACACTCCAAACTTCAAATCAGTCTAGAACCTCATGAGGGTCTGAACAGGCAGCAACCTCCTCCCTTGGGTTGCTGATGACCTCTTTTACCTCTTCATACCTTTTCCTAGCACATGTCTCAGCAGGTATCCCTTGATAAGGGCTTCCGCTATTGAGCATTTACAAAAAGGGCAACTCAATAGCAGTGCCTGTTCACAGGGCTACAGGACAGGGGGGTGAATACGGGTATAGTGACATCCTGTCGCTATATGTATACATACGTGGGGAGGGAGCGAGCACTCCATGCAACGAGCAGAAGGGAAGGGAGGTTTTATGAGGTGTAAAGTGATGGTGGGTTGCCAAGCTGGCCGTGTGGAATGGTGGGTTCATGACAGGATAGGGTTGGGAGGGTGCTGGGTTCGGTGCTGGGTGCGTTGGGATTTTTGCGCCGTCAGTGAAACATTTTTGTTTGTTTCACCCCATGTTACCCCGAGTTGAGAGAATCCTTTAGTAGCGGTGTGTGTGTGGGGAACTATCTTTTCCATGTCATTTTGGTTTGCGCCACAAGTGTACATCGGAGATATTGATTTTTGCCGATGTACATTCACCTTAACGGCGATTGCCTTTCTTCGATCACCGTTATCACATAGACCCATCTCAGTGTGGTCTCTCCACAAGGCCTTGGACTTCCCTGAGGACTTGTGGAGCATCAGGGAACTCCAAAACTCCATCATGATGACCCTCAGAGCAGAAAAGGCTAGTTACTTTGCCTCCAACCTACACCGCAACTTCAATTCCCCTTTTAAAGTTTGGCAGGATTCTGTACCCTTTTTGATCTCCATGCAGGCAACTTCTCCCATCCTCAAACTTGAGGGTTGTCCTACACCTCTCCTCTCCTTCTGATGTAGCAGCTGTGTTCAAGCACAGATTCACTACCTGCACTGTTACCTCTGCTCGTATCACTGATCCCTCATCCCCCTGCTCCTACCCATTTGCACATTTCTTCTCCTTCTCCATTATCACTAAAGCAGCTGCCCTATCTTCTCGGCACTCACTTAAGCCCTCCTAAGAGTCACGGCCATGATACATTCAACTCCAAATACCTTCATTTCTCCACTGCAGCTATTGCTACTCTTTAGCAATGTTGCAAAGTTTCACTTTGCCAGCGAATGGCTTGCAAAGTGCCAAACTTTGCACTATGTATAGCTCTGCAAATGTTAACACTTCATGAGCAATTGGCAACATTCAGTTCAGGTTTAGGAAAAAAATGGTCCCTTTACCCCAACGTCTTGTAGCACCCCATACTGCCCTTCTCCCCGCACCCAGCCCTACACAGTTTAAAGATATAACTCCCCTTCCCCCACCCACTAAGCAGTACCAACACCATCCTTCTCCTCCACAGCCCAGGCAAAGAAGTTTAGCAGAATGCAGAATCCTTCTCCCACTTGTTTGCAGCACCCAATCACATTCTCAGCCTCCTCCCTCTAACCAATGGCCAATTAGTCAGTCAGACACCCTCCCACCCACCCACTTAGAGCACCCATCCCCTCCCCAATAACACCTAGAAAATAAGAATACCTATGAAGAGAGGATGGCTAATAGCACAGACCCTCCTCTCACCACCTTGCCTGTCTGCCATTTAAATCAGTAGGAGCACGTGCTCATCATAACTAGTTGGCTTTATTATGAGCACATGCTTTGATTTGTTCAACTAGCCACCATCTGAAGTTTTGAGAGGATGGTCTATGCTGATCACTGTCTCTCTCTTAGATGCATTATTTCTTCTGGTTGTTATGGGGGGGAGGGTGACTGAGTACTCCAGGTGGGCGGGTGATAGGGGGTGTCTGATGGACTAATTCGCCATAGGTGGGAGAAGAGGTTGGGAATGGGATTGGGTGTGATGATCGGATGCGGGGAGGTGTTATGTATTTAAACTGTATAGTGCTGAGCACGAGAGGATAGTGGTATGGAGTACTTCAAGAACGTGAGGGGAAGGGAATTGTTTTTGTTACAAAAGAAAATTACCCAGGGTGCCAGACGGCTGGCTGGGAACAGACGGCTTGAGTGTCTGGTGACTGCTTGCCTTCTCTCGGGGAGGGGGAGATGACCCGGCACTTGCTGACTCCTGGCAGAGGCCAGGGGAGCAGCAACATGTTGGGTCCTAATAGACAAAGGGGAGAAAACAATGGAAAAGAGCTCCATGGCCAACCGGATGATGGTCGCCGGCTCCCGCTGCCATGGAAGCCCCAGGAGATGATCCAGGATCACTTCAGCAGCACTCTGGACAAGATTGAGTGTACTGACTGACTCCCACTGGCACCTTTCTCCCTCGGATGAGGGGGACCCATCCAGAGAAGGGTTATGCCGGGTTACCCGGGGGCTGTGATTTGAGGTGGTGGTGGCTGGTCTCAGTACAGGAGCACCAGCGAGGCCCAGGCAGCCTGAAGGAGCGACCGACCAGGAGCTGGGAGGAGAAAAAGAAAAAAGAAAATTAAAGCACTCCCTGAAATGGCACTTTACTGGCAAAATACCCCTTCACCTTGTCATTCCCTAGTGAAGTTGACACTTTCTGCGCATTGTGCTATGTGAAGGCCAGCATTAAGTAGTGGTGCTTCATGTTGCGCTACATGCAGTGAAGCTTCTTCACTTTGCATGCACCTAACTGCCCCCCCCCACACACACACACCCACACTCCTTACATACTCCTTGTGACTTCGGGCTGTTCCCAAAACTTGGAAACAAGCTGCAGTCCTCCTTCTTCACAAAATGGGTGACTCCACCTTTTCAGATACCTACCATCCTATTTCAGTCCTCCCTATGTGGTTAAACTTTAGGAGACACTGGTTCACTCCCAGCTCTCAGCCTACCTCAACACATGTCTCTCTCCCCCTTCCAGTCTGGCTTTCAAAAGGTTGGCTCCATTGCTTCCTCTCTTCTTCACTGATGCCATTCTGAAGGGGATGGATCAGGGCCTGGTAGTCACCATCATAATCCTTGACTTAATTAAGGCTTTTGTTATGGTGACTCAGTCCACACTCTGGGTAAGTTGAGTGCTACTGGGCTGTCTGACCTTATGGTAGGGTGATTCTATTCAACCTCATTCGCCAACACCAGTCAGGCCAGGATGGCAACACTGGCAGTCACAAAACAGGAAAGGGACTTAGGAATAATTATGTTGGATGACCTAAAAGTGGCCAAACACTGTGCCAAAACCATGGAGAAAGCCAGTGGGATGCTGGGGTGCATAGGGAAGGGTATTACTAGCATAGAAACATAGAAGTTGAAGGCAGAAGGAGACCGCTAGGTCCATCTAGTCTGCCCATTTGTTTTAGACCTATTTGATACTCTAGTTGCCCTTTGTAGTCAGGGCTCCATTGTGTCTATCCCATGCATTCTTGAATCCCTCCCCCCCCCACAGTGTTGACCCCCACAACCTCTTGGGGCAGACTGTTCCTGGTGTCCACCACTCTTTCTGTGAAGAAAAACTTCCTGGTGTTGGTAGAGAACCTCTCTCCTTGCAGTCTGAGAAGCAGAAGAAAGGAAGATGATAACGCCCCTATGCAAAACATTGGTAAGACCTTCCTTGGAATACTGTGTCCAGTTCTGGAGGCCGTATCTCCATAAGGACATAGACAAGGTGGAGGCTGTTCAGAAAAGGGCAACAAAGATGGTGCAGGGTCTGCACCAGAAGTCATATAAGGAGAAACTGGAAGACCTCAATATGTCTACCCTGGAGGAGAGGGGAGAGAGAGGGGAGATATGATAGAAACCTGCAAATATATAAAGGGCATAAATAGGGTGCAGGGGAGTAACATCTTCCAGAAAAGGAGATATGCAGGAACAAGGGGGCATGACATGAGATTAGAAGGAGGTAGACTAAGGGGAAATGTTAGGAAATATGTATTCACAGAAAGGATGGTGGATGCATAGAATAGCCTCCCTGCGGAGGTGGTGGGGGCAAACACAGTGGGGGAATTCAAAAATGCATGGGATAGGTGCAAGGGAACCCTAGTGACAAGTAAAAAGGAGTAAAGCCAGGGATCAAGTAGGATCAGTTTTTTTTGCCATACAGTACGTAGGGAAAATGAGTGGACTGGATGGACTTGGCAGTCCTTATCTGCCATCAAATTCTGCATTTCTATGTAAAATACCCAGCCAGTCCCTGTCACCTCTGGCATGCCAAAATGCTCCATTTTGGGATCCATCATCTTTCCACTGTTCCTTAATGACCTCCCCATTGTCTCTGTGTCATCTAACATGCTGACAACACAGTCGTCTTTGCAGCAGGTGCCTCATCCCTGGGAGCTGGAAACGTCATTACAGTGTGACTTTGTTTCCATCCAGTGCTGGTTTAACTCAAACCACCCCACTAGAACTCTAAAAAGACAGTCACCATGTCTTTTGGTACCAAGAAATGTATAAGAATCAGTCACACCCCTGTCATTCAAACAATGGATGTTTCTCCATTTGAGAAGGTCACCCATTTTAAATACCTTGGCATATAGCTGGATAGAAATCTGGATTTCTCCAGCCCCACTGATGCCATATACAAAAACTCCTTCCAAAACTTGGTGTCTTATACAAGAACCAACTCTTCCTGCCCCTTCTGGTCCATCATGGGATCCTCCTCAGAGTGATCCTACCAGTGTTCGACTATGTGGATGTGGTCTACAGTGCTGCCTCCAGGTCCAGCCTGGCTAGTCTGGATCCCATCCTCCATTCCTTCAAACACTTTGCTGCAGACTCCCCCCCCTCCACACACACACACACATGCACACGTACGCGAGCATACACACACACTGTTCTCCCATACAGAACCTCTATTTCCTCTCTCAGATCTTTGAAATCTTTGGATCTCTCTCACTGGGCCATATTTTCCCTTCAAGATACTGTCTTGTCACACTCCCCTCCTACCTCCCTAAACTACTCATGACCATTATCCCCTCCTCTTACTCTTTCCACTCCTTGGACTCATGCTTTTTTAGCATTACTTGCTGCAATACTTCCACTGATCAATCTGCCTTCTCAGTGCACTTGACCTCCTCCTGGATCTCCCTTCTTCTTACCATCCACCACTTCTCCTCCTACCTTCCTTAAACAGTTCATCAGAGCTCTCTATACCCCTGCATGCTTCTGCCTCTTGCCTTATCGCACATGCAATAGCCTCCCCAGGTTGTTTAGGAAACATAATTTTCATGTTAAACTTCACTGTAGTTTGCTGCTCCTCATTTGCTCTAAACTCAGTTCATTTGTTCTTATTCCAGTATACCTCATTTGTTCTTCACCCTCCTCTCCTGTTCTTATCCCAGTTCAGCAAAACTGTTATTTACTATTGCCATTGCCACCTAGATATATCCATTGCACATACCTTAAATGTAATGTGCTGCTGTTGTTTAACACTGGGCTGTTTCTGTAGCCACCCCCAAGGTCACATGAAAATGAGCCTTGGCTCAGTGTGCTTCTCCCAGTTACTAAATTCTAAATAGACAGACAGACAGACAGACAGACAGACAAATGGACAGATAGATAGTTGGCATAACCTCTTTCTAAGAACCTGTTTGTCAGCAAAATATATTTATCTTCAAATGCTGTACCTGTATCACAATTTCTACAAATTTATGATACATTGTTATTTTAGTACATTTTTATAAATATGCTTGGGGTGCATGCTTTGCACCAGTCAAAGGGAACTTCTATCTGTGCATTGTCTGTAAATATGCCTATGAACTATGACGTTTCCCAAATCAAATCCCTGTGCATTTTCAAATCCAGAAAGATTATTGTTTCTCTGTTATAATTTCAAATATTGTCCAGTTGCATAAATAACAAGTACACATGTGGCTGTGACTATGCTCAGAAGGCTAATTCATTGTCTGTAAGTGCAGAATGTGAGATACTAAACAACAGGAATAGATCATATTCTAATACACACAACCCCACAGTTAATGTGGCTATGTAACAGTATATCTGCACTTGTTCAGACAAAAAAGTCAGGAGACTTATAATATTCTTACCCAGGCTTGTGTTTACTTCTATTTCAGACAAATACACAGTGACAGTGCCAGTGCATACAGTCAAGTACAGTGTGTCATGAACCCACTCCTGGAGGTCATAGAAACATAGAAGGTGATGGCAGATAAGGACCGCAAGGCCCATCCAGTCTGCCCATTTCTTTTTCTACCTTATAAATGTGCCATCGGCCTTTGCTCTGTCAGTGGCCTATCTCGTCATACTCATTTGTATTGCTCCCTTATACCTATCCCCTGCCTGTTTGAAGCCCTGCACTGTATTCATAGCCACCACTTCTTGAGGTAGGCCATTCCATGCATCCACCACCCTTTCTGTGAAAAAGAATTTCCTCACATTCCCCCTTAATCGGCCCACCTCTAATCTCATGCTGTGTCCTCTTGTCCTGCTATTTTTCTTATATTTAAACATGTTAGACTCTTTCACCTTGTTAATGCCCTTAAGGTGTTTGAATGCCTCTGATCATATCACTCTCTCCTCCTTTGCTCAAGGGTATACATATTGAGCTCCGTTAATCTGTCCTCATATGTCTTCTGATGCAGTCCCTGCACCATTTTGGTTGCCCTTCTCTGGACTGCCTCAACTTGGTTAATGTCCTTGTGAAGGTGTGTCCTCCAATACTGCATGCAGTACTCCAGATGGGGCCTAACCAGTGTCTTGTAAAGAGGGATTATTACCTCCCTCTTATGACTTGTGATACCCCTACTAATATACCCTAACACCCCCCTAGCCTTACCTACTGCTTTAGAGGTCTGCTTGGATGATTTCAGGTCATCAGTGATGATGATGCCCAAGTCTCTTTCTTCCTTTGTGACTGCTAGCAACTCCCCTCCAAGCCTATAGGTGGCTTCAGGGTTTCTCTTCCCTATGTGCATGATCTTGCACTTCTTTGCATTAAATCCCAGTTGCCACTCTTCTGACCATTTTGCTAGTTTATCCAGATATCTTCTCATTCTGCCCACCCCATCTGGATCATCTACTCTTTTGCAGATCTTGGTGTCATCTGCAAACAGACAAGCCTTACCCTTTAGTCCATCTGCAAGGTCACTAATGAAGATGTTGAAGAGGACTGGCCACAGGACTGATCCCTGAGGTACCCCACTTGTGACTTGCATCTCTTCTGACTGTATACCATTTACCATCATCTCTGTTTTCTGCCCGTCAACCAGTTTGCCACCCAGTTGACCAACTTCTGACCCACCCCGAGCCTACCCAGCTTATTTATCAATCTTCTATGTGGAACAGTGTCAAAAGCTTTGCTGAAGTCAAGGTAGGCGACATCAACTGCTCCCCCCGGTCCACCACTCTGGTTACCCAGTCAAAGAAATCTATTAGATTAGTTTGGCAGGACCTTCCTTTTGTAAACCCATGCTGTCTTGGATCCTGTGCCCCTATGGATTCCAGGTGTTGCACTATCCTTTCCTTAAGGAGTGCCTCCATAATCTTGCCCACTACTGAGGTAAGACTGACTGGTCTGTAGTTCCCTGCCTCCTCCCTGCTACCACTCTTGTGGAGCAGGATCACATGAGCCCTTCTCCAGTCTTCTTGGACCTCTCCTGTGCTCAGAGTCTCACTAAACAGTTCTGCTAATGGCTCTGCTAGTTCCACCTTTAACTCCTTAAGTACCCTGGGATGTATGCCATCAGGTCCCATTGAGCTCACAATGCCCAGCCTTAAGTGCAGTCCATGATGGGGGGGTGACAGGGATACCCTCTTTGTCCTTTTTGATTGCTCACTGAGGTCATGATTGCACCTCTGCCATGAGGATCCAGTGTGTCCTTCTAGCTCTGGATAAGTGCACAATACTAGTCCTGAGTCTTGTGGCCAACTATGAACCCTTTCCTTTGCTATTACACAAAGGAGGAAGACCCAGGCATCACACTCTCTTCGGGGTAGCAGTGTAAGCCTGATTTGGCCCTCTCCTTACAGGATCAGCAATAGCTTGGTTCAAAACTCCTGTAGACCTGTCCCTGAAACTTTGGTATTCTCCCTATCCTTCCAGATCCCCTAAATACCCTTTTTCAATTTGGTTGCTATTGGTGACCTCTGTAAGCAATTAACAGTTGTCACAAATTATCAACACTGTTTTCAATTCACGCACAAATATCTATAAATCTCACACAGGCAGAATTTCTTTAGAAAAACAAATGTTTTCCTAAAATACTTAAATAAATACAGTTGCAACTAAAAAGAACATACACTAATTTGGGTTACGGTGCACCGAAACAAAAAAATTGAAAAACATACAGTGAAATGTACTAAAACTGTTAGCTAAAACATTTACCTTATATCTGCAGTGAATTGAAGTCCAGAAATAGTAGGTGAAGGTTTTTAATTTCCTTTAGTTCTTGGAAGCCATACTGGGTCTCAACAGTTTGGCTTCTGGTGTGTGTCAAGCAGAGTGTCCAGATGAAAATGTGTCTCAAATACCCTGAACTGGGCTTATTTATCCCTCTGGTTTCCTATTGAAATAGTGAGTGAAAATCTCACAACCTTTAGGCCAGTAGATGGCACTCTTGCTCTTCCCCCAATATCTAATTTTCCTGATAACCTTTGATGGGTCAGCTTCCCATAGTTAACCCAGGTTTTACAATCATAACTCCTGTAAGTGGAATTTCACACAGGTATACTAAAAGGATGTGTTCTTTTCTATTACCTCACAAAATTAAGTATACTATTAGTTTCCTGGGATCAAAGCACTCTGCTTTTTCTTGAAGTGCAAAAGGCTTTCTGCTGACATTTTATTACTTCTGTTTCCTCTTGGTAGTTAACTTAGAGAAGGACTCTTTTATCAGCTATCCACAAGCTTTTTGACAATAACTTGTCATTTTCCTGGCAAGCAAGGCTGGCTTGCAGGTTAAAAGAAGATCAAACCCTTTTAAAAAAAATCCATTCTTTTCTTTATGTGCCTTTGCTGACACTGGCAGGTACATATACATAGAATTACACAAAAAACATATGTACAGCAGAATTATATCTACAAATAAGGGCTAGCAGCCGGGTAGCTTGCCAAAACTGTATACAATGCAACAGTGCAGATACTTCTGGCTCATTTGCTTAGATGTGTTCCTGTTTGCTTAAAACACATTTCCTTTGCTGCTAATTATTCATTGGATCCCCCAGAGCCCTGGGTGCTAGCAAAAGAAGATACTACTGTGCATGGGCATACATGACTGCTGACATTTCAGCATAACTCTGCCTTTCTCAGAGTGCAGTGCTGATAAGATTGCTCAAATAGCCTTCCCGGACTCCATTGAGACCCAGCAGCTTATCAACAAATGCAGTGGCTATTCATTTGAACACTGTCCATGTGTCATTTAGTGCTATGAAATAGGCTTAATATTTATTTTTTATTAAATAAACTTTATTGAAGATTTCAAGAATGTAAACAACATCAACTTGAAAAGTCAAACAGCACATGTACAATTATAAAGAACCCAACCCACACTCCCTCCTTCATGAAATGGTCTTAATATTTCTAGTCCTTTGATTCTCACACTTAAAGAGGTTTATAACTGTCAATTGGTCTGTACCTTACAAAAGTCTGGAGCATTGGTTGTATCAGTTTCTGTACTGTAATGTTTGTTCACACACTCTATGTAAGCCTTGCTGCACTGTACATATAATTTGCATGTTTTTCCCTCCCTCAAGGTACATATAACTAAACCCGTTTCGCCCCTGAAAAAGGGACCGCAAGGTTCCAGTTGGCCTACCTGGCTACCAAAATTTAAATAAATTGGCTGATAGCAATGCGCTGGGCCCCGGAGGTCCCTTTTTCAGGGGCGACCCTGAGGAAAGTTACATACATGTAGTCGGAACAGTACAAATTGAAAAGTGACAAGATGTTAGACAGATAAATATCCATAGGGTTACAATCAGGTAGGAGGTAAGGGAACATACAGACCGTAGGAACATGTAGAATAGATATTTACAAACGTTGTGCATGCATAAATCTTGTGGAGCTTGGAAGAGCATGAGGTACTGGCTAATTTGCCTAGAGTCAGGGTGCCTTCCCAAGGAATTAGAATAGATGGGGGTAAGGGTGACAATAAAGCACGCCTTCAAAGGTAGGAGAGGCAATGACGAATGGTCAGGTCCTAAGGCATTGGTGGAATCTTCTATCGAGCAAGTGTGCTTTAAGTTTGGAGCGAAGCTAGGGCCTGTTCCTGCCTCTCGTCGCCCTAGTGGGAGGTTGTTCCAGGTGGAAGGGGCTGTAAACGTGAAGGACCTGGACCCGGCTTTGATCCTAGTTTTAGGAACCTTGAGGAGAGTTTGTCCTGAGGTGCGGAGACACCTCAGACTGGTTTTAGCCCTGACTAGCCCTTTGAGGCTAGGGGGAGGAGAGGGGCCCAGTAGCTTAAATGTCAGGCAAAGAGTCGGGTAGATGAGGCGGGCTTCCAGTGACGGCCACCTGAGCCTTGCTTGGGCCTCGCAGTGGTGGGTTCTAGGGTGGGACATGGTAGCAAACCTGGCAATCTTGTTGTATAAGGTCTTTAGCCTGTCAAGTTCTGTAGCAGCCACACCTTGGAGAACCGGGGCTGCGTAGGTGAGCTTAGGGAGTAGGACGCTAGTTGCGATGGCTACCCTTGCTTCAGGGATAATCTGGTCCTTTATTCTATAGAGGATGCCAAGTTTCACATGAATGGCTTTGGTTAGTTGGTCGACATGATTTTTTAGAGTGAAGCTTTGGTCTAGTGTTAGACCGAGGTGCTTAGTTGAGGCAACCACTTCGAGTTTGACTCCCCCTCTGGACTGCAGTTGAAGGAGCATCGACCGCTCAGATCCCAGGGATCTAGGCCCAAACAGCATCACCTTGGTTTTGCTGGTGTTTAGTACCATTTTGTTCAAAGTGAGCCAATCCTCCATCTGGAGGATGTCATCTTGAAGGGCTCTCTCCAGTTCATTTACATTAGGGGAGGCGCGGTAGATGACCCGCATCGTCAGCATATTGGATGATGAAGCTGCTCTGCAATCTCTTGATACAGTTAGACTGGTCGAGAAAATTGTCCTTAATTTTCTCTTTGAGCCAAGAGAACTCATGTGAGCACAGGTCTAGTGGTTTATTAACAAATATGTAAAATGGCAATCCCAAGACTTAAATGTGAAGTTATGACACACTGTAATTAAGACCCGCACTTACAGTTCTGCTATTCCTGTTACAGACTTCTTATCCAAAGTATGGTACACAACATTATGTGTCTATGACACGTATATTGGTACTGCCAAAGAACGTGTGCTATTAACTAATTTTGACTTTTATATGCAGAGTCAAACAGATGGTGCTATGTCAACCTCCTCCTGCCATCCATCATATTTGATGCTCACTCAGAAATCTTACTGGTGTCATTCAGAGTAACAGAAACATGGTTTCCTCTAACTAGAATACACTTGTGAGTTTTTAATCAGACTGATGAAAAACTCATCAATGTAATCTAGTCAAAGGAAATGTTTTCTGTTACTCTGAATGATACCAATAAGATTTATGCATAAACACCAAAGGTGGTAGGCAGTATAGTGCAGTGGTTTAAGGTTCAGAGCAGCAAACCTGGAGATCTGGGTTTGAATCCCACAGCCCCCACTTGCATACTGTGTGACCCTGAGCAAGTCACTTAACTTCCTTGTGTTCCCAGGTCGCACCTGTAAACAAGCTTTCAGCTTAGTGTGTTTTTCCTGGTAAAAAAAAATCATCAGAGCTCTCTACACACGTGCATGCTCCTGCCTCTTGCCTTAACCCCCATGCAATACCCTCTCTGGGTTGTTTAGGAAACAGAATTTTACATGTGAAACTTCACTACAGTTTGGTGTTCCTCATTTGTTCTTATCTCAGATCATCAAAATTGTATTCAGTTTTCCTGCTGCCACTTTGTTATAGTTAGTGTGCATACCTGAAGGCCCTGTACACACTTATGAGGTGGGTTTTAAACCATTTTTTAAAATAGTTTAATTCTTACCCTGTTAGTGTAGCCACATTGCTGCCTTTAGCGGGTTTTTGAAATGTTTTCAAGCCCGCATTGTGAGCACACTCTGGAACCTCACAGAGCGATGCCTGTAACCATGCTGTGAATCAGAGGGCTTTGCATAGTGGAGGACGAGCACAGAATGGGATGAACACTGCAGCTTGTACACACTTTATAAGGGAAACTGTGTTTAGCTTAAACTGTTTTTAAAACTGGGTTATAGACTAGGTAGTCACCAGGGTTTAAACTTGGTTATTAAAAATGGTTAAATAGGGCTGCAGTGTGTCTGCAAACTGTGTTATCCACGTCTTAAACTGTGTTAAGCTCTCTAATACAGTTTAAGATCATCAGTGTATACAGGGCCTAAATACCTATTGTGCTGCTGTTGCTTAACACTGGGTTATCTCTGTAACCACGCACACCCAGGTCACACCTGGAAATGAGCCTTGGCTCAGTGTGTCTCTCCCAGTTACTAATTTCTTAATAGACAGTCAGATAGATAAATTGATAGGCATAGCCTCTTTGTAAGAACCTACTTGTCAGAAAAGGGATTTCTCTTCAGATGCTGTTATCGTGTCATAATTTATCTTAATTATACTAACATACTAGTTGCCAGCAGATTAGGCCTTACGGTCTGTCAAGTCTGCTCATGCCTCAGAACCCTGGGTGGGTACCGAAGCCACCCCCCCTTATTGCATTCCTGTTCCTCCTGACCTCCATCTCAGTCCCCCTGGGACAAGCCAACCTCTGCTTCATCCCCTTTCTGTACCTGTTCCAGCCTCTCTTGAACCCCTCTACCATTGAAGCCAGAACCAGCTCACCAGGCAGCGCATTCCACGGTTCCACCACCCTCTCAGTGAAATACCTCCAACTCCTTTCCCCCCTCACCCTTCCACCTTCCAGATTCAAACTATGCCCTCTGGTGATACCACCCTCCTTTAGCCTAAAGATCCCCTCCTGATTTACCCTATTGATTCCCTTGAGGTACTTGAAGACCTTAATCATGTCCCCCCAGTCCCTCCTCTCCTCCAATGAGAACAGGCCAAGCTCCTCTAGCTTCTCCTCATACATCAACTCCCCTAGACCCTAGATCGTTTTGGTTGCTGTCCTCTGAACCCTTTCCAGGAGCTGGATGTCCCTCGTCAAGTGCGGTCTCCAGTACTCAAGGTGTGATCTTACCAGGCCATTGTACAGTGGCAGGATCTCTTCCCTGTACCTTGAGGTGATCCCCCTTGCGGTGCAGCCCAACATCCTGTTTGCCTTGACTGCTGCCCTCCTACACTGCTCAGAGTTATTCATACTTGCATCCAGAAGGACCCCCAGGTCCTTTTCCCCTGCCATGGCCTCCAACTCCTCCCCTCCCAGGGTGTACTCATGTTTAGGGTGCCCCCACCCAAGATGTAACATCTTACACTTAGAGGAGTTAAAATTTATGATACACTGTACTTTAGGTACATTTTCAGAAACATGTTTAGGGTGCATGCTTTGTACCAATCAAAGGGAATTTCTATTGGTGGGTTGTCTATAAACATCCATATAAACTATGATGTTTCCCATTTTGATCCCTGTATATTTCCAAATCCAAAAACATTTTTGTTTCTCTGTTATAATTTCAAATATTGTCCAGTCCTGTTAATAAGTCAAAGAACAACTGCAGAGCATGGTTCTCTGCCATACCACATGAGGCTTCACTTGGGTTTTGCTTGACTTGCTTAGTTCCACTTGGATTGATGGTTGGAGTTAATCTTTGCAGATTCTTTACACCAATTATTGATGGAAATCCACGGATGGTGGTCACTTGACATAGAATAAGCCCTTTGTTGCCTCTCAAAAGGTACATAGGACACCCCCACAAATGTAGCATTTGAGATCTAGGTCATTTCTGGTGTCTGAAATGTGCTCAGTGAACAAATACATTGGTGTATATACAGGCAGCTAAAGCCGGACTGCCTACAAATCAAGTGCTGTTATACTTAGATTGCAGAAAAGACATGTACCTCAGTGACCCTAATGCAGTGGTGGCTCATATTTTACTTACTAAAAGTTACTTTTTTGTCTATGCCCCCTGCTCTCCAGCCGTCTGCTTTACTTTAGGACCATCAGGCACCACCTGATCCCCTCCTATGTCTCCAGGCACGGGCACATACCTCCATGTAGCCTTGGCTTCTGCCCCCAGGTAGGGTAGGGTAGGGGGAGGACGTGTTGCGTCAGGTGGTGCTTCCATGTTGAGGGAGGCAGGGAGCCTGGATATACCAGGACCATCATAATCATGGAGGTGATAGGGCTGTGGTCTTTTTCTCCCTGTTAACTTCCTCAGAGACGTTGCATGCCATGACATTAAGGCACGTCTCTGCACACTAAATGTATACCTACACATTAGCGATGTTCCTCCCTCCCCAGTCCTTCTCTAGCTGCACTGCCACCTGCGGTCATTCAGGTGGCAGCATCACAGTAGAGAATGGAGCCTCTCTCCCTAGAGTTGTCCATTGAAAAAATACGTGCATACTGTTATGTCTTTAACTAGCCCATGGGTTTACATATTTTATAAACACAACAAGTCTTAAAGAGCAAGTTCCAGACTTTGGGATTGAACCAGGCATCCATTGACAGTAAGACAAAAGCTTTAACATTCAGCTAAAGGAAATATCCTATTTTTGGGGATGTTACTCTGAGTTCTGTTATATATTTAATCTATTGCAATCTCGGTCTCTGTGTTTTTAACTGCTGCTTCTGTATACATAACACATGTATACATAGCTGGCTGGCTGGGCCTGATTGTTGGTAAGGTGCATTATGGGGGGGTGCAGACCTGAGAAAGTAGATGCAGAGATTACTTCTTGACTCCTTGGGCCTTTGAGAAGGGGAGCAGTCCATGCCTGGGATACAGAGGCCCTGAAATAATACCTACAGACATCCCCTGCTGGCTTTCAGGTGTGGAGGGTTAAGTGGGTGTACGTGTTAAGGGCTTAGAGCCTCCCCCACAAAAATAGGGCAAACATCACCTGTCTGCTGCCTGGGACTATATCAGCAAGTGGATCTATAACAGACAGAAAGATACCTGTTTTATATAATTCACTTCACACCAGCCTTAAAGCAGCAGTGCTAGTTAAAAAAACCATAAATAATTTGGTCGGTAGTTAGGACAAACCCAAACATCAATGTATCTGACTTTCTTTTTGCTTTATTTCATTTCTGAGGCAAGGCAGAAGATTTTGAAATTCTTAAAAGTTATTGGTCCTTTGCCGGGGCCACCATCATAGATGTAAGTAGATCAGGGTGATGTGCTGTTGGCCATCAGAAACATGTGCTAGCAACACTCTGGCATATCTGTATTATAAATACAGTGAGTGTACTGTAGTTACTGTGTGATCTCCGGGGAGAAGATTTTTGAAAATTGCTGGAGACTGCCATCTTTACTGAAGATCCACACAAATGATAAAAGCTGTAATTAAACACAGTGGTGTTAAAAATACCCAATTGAATTTTAAATACAAGAATGAAGAAACTAGGACTATCAGCAATACATTACTGCTAAAAGGTAGGGTGTCATTTGTTTGCTGGCTGACTAGTACTGCAAATTTAACACATGGTTAGTTGAAGGGTCTGGCTGCCAAATGTTTCTTTAATGCAACATAGCACTGCTGTGATACAGGGACACCACATTAAAGGGGCTCTGAAAGCTTTTCCCCTCGTTTTTGTAACACAGTCTATCAGTGCACCTCTGTGCACCTATCTATCATATATGCCCCACATAATGTCCCTAAATGTGCCACAAATGAAATTGCTTACCATTTCCTTCTTTTTGTAATATTTTACTTTCCAGCGTTCCGACCGAAAATACCCCGTCCACCTGGAACCTGAGGTATGCCGACAATGCGCGTCTAACGCAGAGCACTGGCACGAACTTTGATTTTTTATATGCCCACACTGAAAAGCTAATTGTGACATATATTTTACAATGCTGGACTAGATTTGCCATTTTTTCTACAAAACTGAGCACTGGTAGTACCAGGAAATACATTTAAACACAGGCGCCAAAATCCTGCGCATGTGCAGAAAGCAGCAAGAAACACAGATCCCAGGCATATGCAGGAGCAGCCCGCTTTTGCGCATGCACAGAATTTTAGGTGCCTTTGTTTAAATGTATTTTCTGGCACTAACAGCACTCGGTTTTGCAGAAAAAATGGCAAGTCTAGTCCAGCATTGTAAAATACATGCCACAATTAACTTTTGAGTATGGGCATGTAAAAAATTAAAGTTCATGCTGGCACTCCGTGTCGGACACATGCTCTCAGCATACCTCTGCTTCCAGGGTGACTGGGTATTTTCTGTCGGGACGCTAGAAAGTAAAATATTACAAAAAGAAGGAAAATGGAAAGCATTTTCACTTGTGGCACATTTAGGGAAATTATGTGGGGCATATGTGATAAATAGATGCACAGAGGTGCACTGATAGACTCTGATACAAAAACAAGGGGAAAAGCTGACAGTGACCCTTTAAGTATACCAAACAAAGGCAACTGTGCCACCTAGTGGTGCATCTGTGCTGTAGCTGTAATAGTACAATCTCTGGTTCAAGAAATGCACAATAGTCATTCCTCCCTACTTTAGAAATGTGCACAGCGTACTATAAGAACAGAATGTTCCTGCCTTCACTTTGTTAGGAGAGTATATACCCTTTTAAGAGCCCCCAGTGCCTCTAAAAGAACTTTGAAAAACATAATTTTGGACATAAGGCAGCTTAAATTGTTATTAGTTCTGTATTTCTTACCCCCATTAATTTATTACTGAAGTTGTATATGAAAACAGGATAGTTGTTCCTCGAGGGTTCATTAGCTCTATTTTTTCTTCCCAACCTGATGTCATAATACTCTTCCTGTGAAATCACAGTTATTCCCATAGCAGCAGACTGTGATGTCACAACAGAACACTATAATTTCTAAAAGGGAATAAGTAGAGCTGTGCGGAATGAGAACACTCTGAATTCACAGAATTCTGACAGAATATTTGACATTTCTTAATTTGTTCGTAAGTCAGTCATCTATTGATCTCGAGCTCTGACATTTAGCATGTTTACTTGCTTACAGATTTCCTAAAGACGAGTTAAACATTGTGATATTAGGATGCTTTTTGTCAAAATCATAGGCACTCACAATCTGTCAGTTTTTCTTTTGTGTGGAAAATTTCATGAAAATTTGTACCTGCTTATAGCTCAGTTGCCTTTGGAGCTAGATATGTGAAAATCAGCATGCATAACCTTTCTATAAGGGTTATATAACTGACTAAATATGGAGAGATTTGGTTTAGAAATGTTTAAGTTGTAGGGGTTCACAATTTCACTATGTAAATATTTGCGAAGTTTTGTGATAACTCTTTTAAAAATCCAGATGGTTATAGTGTCTTTGGTCTTGCAGATATAGGGCCTGAGTCCCCACAACGTTTGTTGCACTTGCGACCAAGGGTTTGTCGCAACTTGCACAGAATTTATGAACCTCGGACGCAAGTTGCGACAATGACCTCATTTTACTGCAGCTTGTGCCAAAGCTGTGGCACAAGCCCTGTGGACTGGCTCCCACAGATGCAAAGTTACAGCAGGAGGAGCTGGTGCAACATTAGTGCATTGCTGCAAGGGACTTACAGCTGGGATTTTGTGGCAAGTGGCTTACAAAATCACACTTGCCACAAGATTTGCCACTAGTCGCCGCTTGCAGCAAACTCTCTGCTGCGAGCCCCTTGTGGTAAACCCTTTGCTTCAAGTTCCTTGTGGTGGACACACAGCATTCTAAACTTGGGCCCTTAGACTTGACATTTGACATGCATATCCAGTGTCAGTGTATTCTGGTAGCTAAAACAACTCGAGAAATTGTCTTTGCAGTTTTAAATGTACAGTGGAAAAAAGCAAAAATATTAGTAACATTTTCTCAAATATTTATGGTAGCATATAGATAATGCCTCCAGAATTCCTCTTGTGAAATTTAACAGTCACAAAGCTTATATCACTACTTCATCCAATAAGCTGAGCTGAGTGCAGTCCTGAAGTTCCTCTTTTGGTGATTATCACCCTTTATCACCCTGTCCACCAGCCACACACACACATTTTTTAGATTCGCTTTAGCATGTTAAAAACGTTTTTGAAAATACTTCTGAGGTGTGCCTCTCCCCAGCAATCAGTGCTCCGTTGAGCAGGCGTGGCGGTCCTGCACCAATGGGTGGGAGTCTGTATGACAGCGGTGGTCTTCTGCTTAAAAACCACCGCTGTCATACCAAGCACCTACGTCACGCTGCCCCCCTCACGTCATCGCTCCCCTCGCGTCACGCCGCCCCAAAGCTTTGGTGCCATGCTGGGAGCCCACCCCAGCGTGGCAAACATTGTTTGCCAACAGGGGTGCCCAATTCCCCATCGGCTCCACAGCCCCCCCAAGCCATACTTCTGCCAAGCTGGGAGCCCACCCCAACGTGACAAATGTCCCGTTGTTTTTTGCCGACGGGGGTGCCCAATCCCCCGTCTGCTCCTCGGGTCCACCCACGTAGTTTGCCGACGGGGGTTCCCAATCCCGCCGGCTCCTTGGCCCCACCCCAGCCATCTTCTGCCATGCTGGGAGCCAACTCCAGAGTGGCAAATGTCCCACGTAGTCCTTTTTTTCTTTTTTTTAAACCTGTAAAGAAAAAACGGTCCCACGTAGTCTCCCAGTCCCCCCTCCCACAACCCGCACCCACCCACTGTGCACCCAGCCTCCCCACACCCCCCACACCCCCTCACCCCATACTTACCTCCGGAGCTCGGCTCGACGATCTTTGGTGGACCAGGAACACGTCTGCACTCTTCAAAGCCAACTGCGAACTGAGGAAATGCCAGTAAGCTGTATAATGGGCTAGAATAGGGGTTTCAGCTTTGCTGCATATCTGAGCATTTTGGAATTTTTGCACCAAATTTTTCCAACATGGGGTTTTGGGACCCTTCTCTTGAAAGACGTCACTGTTATGGTGTTGTTGTTCAGGCCCGAAGGGTGATTTACAGTCACTGCACAAAATCACCGCCGGTGCAAATACATGAAAGTGACATCATATGAAGGGTCCTAACAATGTTAATAGAAAAAAAAACTGTTCTGGCGTGTGTTGCGCGGTTCCTCGCAGGCTCGTAAGTTCGCGAATTCTCAATATTTTCACTCCAGATTTTAAACATTGCCATTTTACCACACCTCCTTATGAGCAGTACAGCTGTCATTTTTCACATCCTGCCCAAAACATGTTTCCACCCATGTAGCGCACAATGGCAGTGATGTAGTGCTAAATCAATGTATAGGACACATTAAGAAAATCACGGTGACACTGTTCATTAGCAGAGGTCTTAAAATGGCTATGTTGAAAATTTCGAAAAATTCCTAAAATGACTGTTTTATGAGCGTATGCCATGTGTTTCTACACACACGCCTGTGAGGTTTGCGAATTTTCAATATTTCCACTCCAGATTTTCAACATTACATTTTACCACACCTCCTCATGAGCAGTGTAGCTGTCATTTTTCACATCCTGCCCAAAACATGTTTCCGCCGATGTAGCGCACAATGGCGCAGTCCATGTGCGAACTCAATGTATGGGACACATTAAGAAAATCACAGTGACACTGTTCATGAGCAGAGGTCTTAAAATGGCTGTGTTGAACATTTGGTGACAAAATTCTTAAAAATGACTGTTTTACGAGTGTTCATTGTGCAGCTCCTATGCATGCTCGTAAGTTTGTGAATTTTCAATAGTTTCACTCCACATTTTCAACATTGCCATCTTACCACACCTCCTTATGAGCAGTGCAGCTGTCATTTTTCACATCTTGCCCAAAATGTGTTTCCGCCCATGTAGCGCACAATGGCACAGTCGCTGTGTGAACTCAGTGTATGGGACACATTAAGAAAATCACAGTGTCACTGTTCATGAGCAGAGATCTTAAAATGGCTATGTTGAAAATTTGGTGAACAAATTCCTAAAAATAACTGTTTTACGAGCGTGCGTTGTGCAGTTCCTACGCACGCTCGTAAGTTTGCAAATTTTCAATATTTTCACTCCAGATTTTCAACATTGCCATTTTACCACACCTCCTTATGAGCAGTACAGCTGGCATTTTTCACATCCTGCCCAAAACATGTTTCCGTCCATGTAGTGCACAATGGCGCAGTTGGTGTGCAAAATCAATGTATGGCACACAGTAAGACAATCACAGTGACACTGTTCATTAGCAGAGGTTTTAAAATGCCAATGTTGACAATTTGGTGAAAAAATTCCTGACAATGACTGTTTTACCAGCATGCATTGCACAGTTCCCACGCACGCTCGTAGGTTTGCGAATTTTCAATATTTCCACTCCAGATTTTCAACATTGCCATTTTACCACACTTCCTTATGAGCAGTATAGCTGTCATTTTTCACATCCTGCCCAAAACGTGTTTCCGCCTATGTAGCGCACAATGGGGGTAACAAAAAGGTCATGCTGAAAATTTATTGTGCAAATACCAGCAATCGCACAGGGCATTAGGGTAAAGCACCATACATGCCAAACACCACTGCAAATACCTGCAAGCGAACGTTCGGCATTGACAAATGCTTGTTCTCTCTTAGCTTATCCAGACAGACTCAGTGGAGCTGCTGGTCCCCCAATATCCTCTTTTTTCTTTACAGTGACACAGTCCCTTAAAGGAGAGTCACCTACTCCTTTTCCTATCAACCTATCTTGTTAGAATAGCCAGAATTCTGCCTTCCTGGTGCCCCAGACATTTTCATCCCCCACTACATCTTTTAGAGTACCACCTCTAAGTCCCAGACTTGCAAGTATGTTAGTCTTCCTGGATCGTCACTCTACTGGGTGTGTTTCTTACATATCCTGTATTCAGGTTCAGATTGCTGCCACTCTGTGCTTTCTTGCTCTGGGTGGGGGGTCTACTGTTGTTGGGCTATCCAGTTCTCAGCTGTCCATGTCTTGGTGAAACTATTCATCTAACTCCTGCAACTTGTGACCCCACTGCACAAGCTTCCTCTCAAACCCCTATCCCCTATCCTATATCCCCTATTTAAATCCCCAGCCTTCATGTCCCTTAACAAGACCAGTACCCCCTCCCTCCCTACTGGCACCACAGCAGCCCATTCTGAGCATGCAGCATTCCTAGCCCCAGAATGCCCTCTAACTTGACAGACAAGAATAACACCCTTCCTCTTTTAACAGAATGTTAGGAAAAGTTAGCTTGTCTAATTGATGCTACTGTCATTCCTCAATGAGGGCTTTGGAGAAGATCTCTCTGGATATATTTTCCCTTAGGTCCATCTGTCACTGAATAAATAACATTTTCCTGTCCTCAAGACTTGTAGATCCTACCACACTGCACACAGCAATTAACTAATTCTACTACATGCAGTGCTTAGCTATGGATCACACTTAGATGACCTCACTGCAGGCAGACGAATCACCTTACCTGCATTAGCACACATTTCTTGCAATGCCCCTCCAATCATCCTGCTATGTTTGCAATGGAGCCCTCACATGAAAAAAACCTTATTGTTACACTGACTACCCTTTCCCTTTCTTCTGCATGGGAGGTCAGGTGTATGACTAGGAAATGTTCATGGATATGGCTTCCACATAATTTTCATGAACAGACTAGAGAAGCAGTACAAACCTGTAACCCCCCTCCCCCCGGGGTGCTGTTGTTATACTAATCAAAACAAAATAAACAAAAAATACAATGTTACACACCGAAGCTACATTGTACTATTAGGTTATTTATTACACATTGTGGTCCCAAACTGAAAAGAAACACTGAGCCACACTGCCCCTGTGTAGCACCTTACAATAAAGCTTCATAGGGGCAGAGGCAATGGGTACAAACAATGTCTAAATCTTCCCAACGTCACAGTAATTGGACTACATATTTACATGATTCAAAGTGCTAATGGTGTTGATTGTACTGATGTGCAATATATGTAATAGATAAACCACTCTGAGGTGTGCGGTCACGCTCTGATATACACACACCTTGGTGTGCGTTATGCGCATGAGGCTGCAGGCAGTGCACTGACCTTCACTGGGGCATGCGTGTATCATGCTTACGGCCGCACACCTCAGAGTGGTTTATCTATCTTATAAAATGCCAAAATTGTTTTGGAGGGTGAAAGTGCAGGTGTGGGTCGCACTCTGATATACTGCGGTCATGTGATGTGTTCCAACAAATCAGCAGACATACTTTTCCTACCCATTTTATAAAACAAGATGAGACTTGCAAATCTATATATGTATATATATATATATATATATATATATATATGCTTAAAATGTTTTTGATAAATACAGATGCCAAAAAAAACTGAATCAAATCCCCCATTTGATTTATGTCTAGAGACTATAATTATACAGCTAATTAAGTGTTTTTCATTTCATATTTAATGTCTCTGCTGTTTAGATGTTGCTGTCCAACAGTTACTGTGTGGTTATTTTAATTAGACACCACAACCAATTCAGTGTGCAGTTTTTCCATTTTAAACTCATCACATAGACCTAACTTTCTGGGGTTCAAGAAAGTATGACTTATAACCATTGAGCAGCAACAGAAGCTAATGTGGTGGCCCGAACTGGCTTAAGAATAACAGAGGTATCTCTGATCCAAACCCACAGACACTCAATAGCACTGAAATAAATTAGTATGTTATCTAAACAGTACAAAAACAACTATTTAATAAATATAATGAGGCAAATAATGACTGATTGATACAACTGATATTAAATTAGGAATCACTGTCCCATGTGTGGGGTGGGGGAGAGCAGTTAGTATATAATAATAATATTTATTTATTTATTTATAAAGCGCAATTCAAATTTATCAAATCGCTGTTCAATAAAACAATAAAAAGCAGAGATAAAACAGTAAAACACAATAAATCCAGCATTAATCCAATTTACAGTAGGCAATTCTCTCATATACAATCCCCAAAGGCACGATAAAACAGATATGTTTTTAAAGCCATCTTAAAGCTCTCCATGGTCTGGCACTCTCAAATCTGATGAGGTAGAGAGTTCCACAGGGAAAGGGCCGCATACGTAAATGCTTATGCACCTGAGGTTTTCAATCTAACCCTGGGAACCTCTAGCAATCCCTCGTCAGATGAGAGGAGAGGATGGAGGCGGCAGTAAGGAACCAGGAGCTCCTGCAGGTAGCCCGGACCCAGTCTGTGTAGGACCTTATAGGTCAGTAAACCGGCCTTGAAGGTGATCTACCACTGTACAGGCAGCCAGTGCAGTTCGCACAGCACAGGGGTGATGACTGACCCGGGAAGCTCCTGGCAGTATATATAAGCGGTAAGGAGTGGGAGGGGAAAATAGGAGAAATATGATTGGATGAGGAGGTTAAGGGGGGTGTTGGTAAGATGTCAAGGAAAAAGGGAAACTAGACAAGGCTATTATCCTAACATTCATCACAATAAGGAGTCATTTCATTATACATAATACAGATAATTATTGCTCTAAACAGGCTGTTGTTCACTTTCAGAATAAGATTTCTGGAGATCAGAAAAACATTACGTTTTGCATACAACTGATGCACCACAGGCTGACTTTTTCTAGGTTCATTGTAGTATATTCTACTTATCCAGTATTTAAAGGAAGGGCTTTAGATCTAACTGATCATTCAGGCCGCTAGTGTGTAGGGTACCTACTGTTGCTGTCCATTTTGATTCCTTTTGTAGTAATATATTCATCCTGTCTTCTTCCTTTTCCAGTGTACAAATCGGTTCTAAAGCCCAAGACTGAAAGTCTCTCACATTAGAATCATGGGCTTCCAGAAAGTGTGCCTTAATTGCATTTTTAACATTTGTTAAAGCAGTTTATTCCCTGTGCTCTGTTGAGCATGTACCTGGTAATCTTTCTCGCCAGCATTGTAGTATCACCCAGTAATGTGCTTAATTTCCCTTTGTTTTTGTTTACATTTCTGCCACCCGCCATGTTGAAAGCAGCAGTCCTGGATAACAACTGCCATATTTACTGTGGCACTACAAAACTGGTAATGGATCACTTCCTGGTTAAGTAGTACTGCTGCTTTAATAATTGCACATATATGTTTCTGTATATGGCATAGTAGTGGCCGTACCATCCTCACCAGGTACAGCTGTCCACAGTGGCACCAACCAGCATATACTATGAACATACAAAATTGCCAGCAGAAACAGGCCTCATAGTCTAGCGGGTCTGCTCAAGTATGCAGCTAGCCCCTCTTCACACAGCTGCCCCTCCAACCCCCCTTCCCAGTATCCCTTACCCTTACCCTGTCCCAACCCCTCTTGAAACTATCCACCATTTTATAGGACACTATCTCATCTGGTAAGGTGTTTCATTTGTCCACCACTCTTTCCGTGAAAAAATGTCTCCTCATCTCCCTCCTGAATCTGCCCCCCCTCCAATCTCAGTCCATGCCCTCTTGTGTCCTTCCCCATCTCATCTGAAAAATCCCTTCTGTGTTGGTCTTGTTTTTCCCCTTCAGATACTAAACGGTCTCGATCATATCCCCCTATCCCTCCTCACCTCCGGTGAATACATATTCAGTTCTCCCACCCTGTCCTTGTAGGGATTGCTCTCCAATCCCTGGATCATCTTTGTGGCTCTTGGCTGCACCCTCTCCAGCAATCTGATGTCCTTCTTCAGGCATGGGCATCAGTACTGCATGCAGTACTCCAGGTGGGGCCTGACTAATGACCTACTGTATACAGGGGCAGGATAACCTCCCTCCTTCTGGAGGAGATCCCGCTTGTAATACACCCCAGCATTTTGTTGGCTTTTGCTGCCACCTTCCTGCACTGAACAGAGTTGTTCATGCTCCTCATAATGATCACTCCTAGGTCCTTCTCCTCCTCTGTGGAGCTCCCCAATTGTACCCCATTTAAGTGATAATCCCACCCCTGGTTCCTGATTCTGAAGTGCATAACCTTGCACTTCTTGGCATTGAACCCTAACTACCATGTTTCCGCCCACTTCTACAGCTTAGCCAGATCCTCCTGCAACCCCTTCCACCCCTCCACATCATCAACCACAGCTCCATCTTGGTATCATCTGTGAACAGGCTGATCTTGCTCCAGATCCCATGTGACATATCTGCAATAAAAATCCCAAACATCACCAGTCTCAGTATCGATCTCTGTGGTACCCTGCTTGTCACCACTCTCTGTGACAAGAGGTCCCCCCACACCACCACCCTTTGCTGCCTTCCCTTTAGCCAGTTTGTGATCCATTTCACCATTTTTGGTCCTGTCCCCACATATTCCAGTTTCCCCTCCAACCTCCCATGCGGCACTGAATCAGAGACCTTGCTGAAGTCCAGATACAGGACATCCACTGCATGGCCCTTGTCCAGTTTCCGCGTCACCCAGTCATAGTACTCTACAAGATTTGTTTGGCAGGATCTGCCTGTTATAAACCTGTGCTGTTGACCATCCTGGAGACTGTTTTCCTCTAAGAAGCCCATTAGCCTCTCTTTTAGTATGGTCTCCATGAGCTTTCCCAGAATCAATGTGAGGCTCCTGGTTCATCCTTTGGGCCACTTTTGTGGATGGGTACCACATGGGCCATTCTCCAGTCCTGTGGTATGCATCCCGTGTCCAGGGAGGTATTGAGCAGTTCAGCCAGTGGCCCCGCCAGGACCTCTGCCAACTCCCTTAGTACCCTAAGGTGGATGCCATCAGCTCCAGGTGCTTTGTCCACCCTTAATGCCCTCAACCCATCTAGTACCCTGTTCTCTGTAATCCCTACATCTGTCGTCCCCTCCCCCCACCCCCCTTGCCTGGGGTATCTGTCCCCCCTTCTCTTGCATGAATACAGAGCAGAAGT
The DNA here is from genome assembly GCA_016271365.2 of Neoceratodus forsteri. Lineage (NCBI taxonomy): Eukaryota > Metazoa > Chordata > Ceratodontiformes > Ceratodontidae > Neoceratodus > Neoceratodus forsteri. The sequence goes on from CM028131.1 coordinate 1,116,816,148, forward strand.
ATTCGTTCAGTCCCTCTGCCTGCTCTGCCCCTTTCTACATCCACCCCCCCCATCCTTCTTAATCCTCACCAGCTGATCCTTGCTCTTTCTTCTCTTTCTGATGTAGCAGAAGAAGTCTTTTTCGCCACTTTTGATTCCCTGTGCCAGTGCCAGCTCCCTGGATGCCTTGGCTGCCCTGACCAGTCTGGTAACCTCCCTGGACTTTTCCATGTATGTAACCTTATTTTCACCCCTCCCCAATTTCCTGTACTTTTGAAATGCTGCCGTCTTGGCCCTCACCCCTTCCATAACCTCCTGTGTCAACCAACTGGGTTTCTTTGCCCTTCCTTTCTTGCTTTTCTTCCTAGTGCAAGACTCAGTTACCTCCAGTAGCCCTTCCTTTATGATGTCCCATTTCTGATCTGTATCCATGTGTGGTTGCATTCCTGCCAGGTGCCTGCCCAAAATTCCCCTCATCTTCTTTGTACCCGTGCTCCCTGTTTCCCTCCCCATGTTGAGCATGAACCACATCGAATAGTGGTCACTCCCAGGGAGTGGTTCCTCCACTTCCAGATTCCTTACAGCTTCCCCATTATCCAATACAAGATCCAGAATCCTTTCTAACTGAGTCAGCCCCTGGACCAGATGTGTCAGAAAGCTCTCTTGAAATGCTTCTAGCAGGACCCACTCCCTTGCACTCATGGTGGATGGGGTGCCCCACTCCACCCCCGATAGGTTGAAGTCCCCTACAACTACTGTGCTCCCCTTCCTGCAGACCCTTCTAATTTGTTCAGCTAATTCCCTATCCAGGTCAATCCCCTGAGCTGGTAGCCTGTACACCACCACATCCTCAATGTCCTATTATTTGCATCTTGGAACTGTATCCATAGTGCTTCTGTCCTCCCCTTCCTCTCTTAAGCACTTTATCCCTTCCCTTACATAGATTGCCACTACCCCCCCCCCCATTTCCCTTAGCCCTAACCTTTCTGAATAACCTGGACCCTGGGAACATCATATCCAAGTCCTAGTACTGGGTGGCCCACTGTAAATTCTGTTCTATAGTTGATGTAATCATTAATAAAATACACTTTTTTGGTACTCAGGTTTTCAAATGTGTCCACTATATTTGCATAACAACAGATGTTGCATTGTCTGCAATGAAAGGACCCCTTTCTGGTTGCAGTATTTTTCTTTTCAGTAGTGAGATGACTCGAAGTCAATCAGCCTGACTTCTTCCCTTGGTAAAAGCTCTGCTAGGCATAGCGCCAACCAGTGGTTTCACAACCTCATCAGTTTGTATAACTGCCCATCTGTTTCTGACAATGTTTCTGACTTCCATGGCTCAAGTGTTCCATTCAGTGGTGAAACAAATTTTTTGTTGGTCTTCCCCATCATTTCTGGCTTTTGGCTTCAACAGATTTTTCTGATCTAGGTTGCAGACCATTTGGTATGCCTTTTCTACTGTCTGTGCTGCATAACCAAGTTGCTTAAATCTCACTGACAGCATCCCTGACTCCCTTTCAAAATCATTTGTTGTGGAGCAATTTCTCTTCAGTCTGAGGAGCTGACCAAAGGGGATACTGTCAGTAAGAGATCAAGGGTGGCAGCTATCTGCTCTCAGCAGAGTATTACTTGCCACTGGCTTTTTGTAGGTGGCACTGTTTACTCTTCCCATCCTCACTGACAAAAAGTTTAACATCTAAAAATTAAATTTCCTTTGCATCACATCTGTAAGTGCAGGAGATATTGAGGTTGTTTTATTCAGACATGCTATAAAGGTGTCCCCCACATCCAAACCCACACCCCAGACACATATGATATTGTCAATACAATGATACCGAGTGCATATACTGTATGTCTGAGGTGGTGGGTTTGATGCACAGAACACAATGACCCGAAATTCCAAAGTTTTCACGGGAGCTAACAGATCTTTGGCCATAAAAATCTCCATATTCAAAGGGTTTTTAACGGCTGAGAGGTAACGCCGTGCAAAACATAATGTATGCGAGTGGGCAATGGGAGGGGCATAGCTATGAATAGCAGTGCTGCCCCATATTCATTGGCTTTGCGCTGCATAAAAGGGTTTAGTGTGGTCCTTTTGCACAGTGCAAATACTGTGGAACAAAACCCTGACTTACTCCGGACAACCCTAGCTGTTGCTAGAGGTAATGCAGTCACCAAGCTGGTTGGCCACAGGGGAAGCACACCCACCTTCTGTGGTCCATGGCCCCCCCACCCACCGATCATCAGCCCATAGTACCAGTACAGCCCTACCTGGTGCTAGTGGTCCCCCCTCCCAACTGATTTCCAGCCGGTGCCGCCTCCCTTCGATCACCAGCCCATTGTAAAAAACACCCTGCCTAGTGCTAGTGGTCCCCCTTCCCTCTGATCACTAACCCATTGTAAAAAACACCCTCCCTGGTGCTAGCAGTCTTCCTCTTCCAATTGCCAGCCCATTGTAAAACTTGCAACCCTCCCTAGCATCAAGTGATCCCCCTGGGTACCAATCCATGGTACAGCTGGAAACAATATCATAAACCCTGGTGTCTAGCACCCCTCCACTGTGGCATCAAACATCCACCCCCCCAATCACCTTACCTGTTTACTTGGTGCTGCAGGTGCACATGCGGTAACCAGCTCAGCCTTCCTCACACCTCCTCAGAAGGCCACCGTATGTCCAGGCAGGGAGCACGCATCTCATTTATAGGCCAGGATGATGCACCCGGTCCTATAAATGAGACACGCGCTCCTTGCTTGGACATATGGCAGCTGGATGAGGAGGTGTGAGAAGGGCTGTGCTGGTTGCCCAATGCACACCCATGGCACCGAGGAAACTGGTAATGTGATTGGGGGTGTGGGTGTTCGGTACTGCTGTGGGGGATGCTTTAGATGCCATGGAGGATTGTAAGTTTTACACCAGACTGTCAATAGGAAGGGAGACCACTAGCACCAGGGTGGATGTTTTTACAATGGGATGGTGACTGGAGGGAGGAAGGGAACACTAGCACCAGGAAGGGTGTTTTTTACAACAGGCTGGTGATGAGAGGGAAAGGGGACCACTAGGTACCAGTAATATCTACACATATCTGGGACAGGGCAATTGGGGGCGGTGCTGCACAAACTTGCCTCGCTACCCATGAAAATGAGCCTATAATGGGCATGCAAATGGCCCCTTAGTGCCCTGAATGCCCAGTGAGCTCATTTGTACAGTCCCTTTGAATATTGCAGATAGCGCTCTGGTGGTATCCACTGTGGTGGTGTACTTTGGGATCCATGTCATGACAGCATTACTTGACTTAACACAGCATTGCCATGGCCCTATATTCAGTCAAATAGCGCCGGTGTGTTATTTGACTGAACATAGCATCCTTGGCTCCTGGACAATCGCAAGACAGTGCAAGGTTTTGTGCTCTGCTTTGCACTGTTTTGAATATCGGGTACCGGGTGTTTCTCCTACCAAGGCAAAAATAAGTTTGCATATGATGGCACTAGGGCTGCCCCATTGTTTTTCCTTGGAGTTGAAAATAATATCAGTTTTGAAGTAAAAAACAGTTATGATGCAGTACAAACTCCAATAATTCCATAATGAAGTCTTTGGGAGCATGTTTTAGCTGATAATCCCTGTTAAGGAACTCATGGCTGGCCTGAGTCCCTTGTTCATGGCTATTGCTGGTGTATAAGGATGAGCCATCAATGGCTAACCAGCATTTGTCTTCTGACTACCTATATCCTTCAAGGTAGTGTAGCACACCCTCAGTGTCCCTGATATAGCCTGGGCATTTAGTAATTGTTTTAAAAAAAACAATCAACAAATCTGGAGTAACCCTTCCTGAGTGACCCAGTGCATGAAACAATAGGTCACCCAGGAGGGTCCCTCACAGACATGTGGACTAATGGAATGGTGTTCAGTGTGGGAACCACCGGATGAGTCACAACAAGAAACATATTTTCATCTACACAAAATTTAAAGATCTGGGGTTTTCTGATGTCTCCGTTTCTTGGTTCTATGATTATCTGAGTAACAGGTGTCAATTTGTTCAGGTAGGTTCTGTGGTTTCTGATGTCTTGCCAATTACTGTAGTTTTGGTGTGCCTCAGGGGTCCATTTCCTGGAGTTTGTAAGTTTAGTGTATCACTGTTTTATGCAGATGATCTTGTAATTTGTGCTTAGTCAAATTCTGTGTCTGAACTTTCTTGTTCCCTAGAAAAGGATTTTGGTGCCGTCTGTTCTTGGCTTACTTTAAATGCTATGGTTTTGAACTCACCTAAAACAAAAGTTATGTTATTTGGCATGCAACTTATGTTGGTGGACACCCCAGAACTGAGGATATCTGATTTTCGGGGTGGTCTGCTTGAACAAGTGTCTCAATTTAAGTATTTGGGCACACTATTGGATCCCAGTTTGACCATTTCACCTCAGGTTCAGTCAATGGTTAAAAAGTAAATCAAAGAATAGGGGTGTCAGTGACACTCTGCTTGTCCCTACGACTCAATCTCTTATCTTGGCACTTGACTGAGTTATAATTTGTCTAATTTGCATAATAACTCGTGATTTTATGTACTTTACCACTTTTGGAACTGGATGTAACTAAGTGCCTTACTATTGAGTCACCTTGATTAATGTTCTTTCTATGTTGACATTCTGCCATGCTGTTTCTGTATTATCCTGTACTACTCTGTATTCACTATGTTGTACTCTTCCGGGTCGTTCCTGAAAATAGGCATATTACTTGTCTAGTGTACTTACCCGGTAAACAAAAGCTAAATAAATAATAAATAAATTCTTCTCACAAGCAACTAGATTAGCAATTGCTATTGGTTCTCTTCTTCCATATTTTAATTAAAGTTCTTGCTTATATTATAATATAGGTACAAAAGAAATGCAAGCACTAACTGTGGCCTATAATAATATTTGTAGATTTATTTTAGGAGCCCCCAATAGGACACATCGGCATAATCTTTATTCTCGGTTGGGGTGGTTTTCCCCTAGTTGCAGAATAGAATATTTTATTGGCTGTCTGATGTATACATGTTTTCACTTTGGATCCTTTTTTCCTCTTTCTGATCTTGCTGTAATGAGAGGATTGGTTCCCAGCCTGAGGTCGGCTGACAGCCCCCTATATTTTGTCCTCAGGTCTCGGCTTAGATTAAGCTCTAGAGCTGTTTCAATAGCAGCACCATTGTATTGGAATTCACTCCCACTTGATGTTAAGATTGCTCCCTCTGTTTTAACTTTTAAACAAAGGTTAAAAAGTTATTTATTGCATAAATCTGTTTGTAACTGCAAATTGTAATTTGTATTTTTTTGGTTTTGCATTACTGTTATTGTATTTGTGTATTTTTTGTATGTTTTTTTGTCTGGGTCGGGCCTGAAAAGTGACCTTTGTTCCAGTGCCTTTACCCAGTTACCAAAGAATAAATGAACAAGCATTTGCCAATGCCGATTGTTTGCTTGCTGGCATTGGCAGTGGTAGTGTAGAAGTTACAGAGCTGCGTAATAGGAATGGCAGTGAAGTATTGAACTGAAGCCAACCCCACCACCACCCTGCAGAGAGTGACAGGCATTGGGGTGTGCGTTTGGGTCATCAGGCATAATGGCCACGCCATTTCACCACACCCCACCCTGCAGACACTGACAAGTGTCGCGGTGTTCCATGGGGTCTTTGGCCCTTATGCGCACCCCATTTCATTAGGAAATACGGTGAGATGGGTGCGATATAGGAGAATGGGGTGAACTTTGGGGCTGAAGAGTCCAAGGTATACCTCGATGCCTCTCACTGGCTGCAGGGTATGGAATGATATGAGCATCACAGGCAAGAATCCCAAGTCACACCCCTGATGCCTGTCATTCTCTACAGGGTTGGACGTTACGGTTGGAAACCCTAATACCTCAGGCATTCGTTGGTATTTTCACTCCAAATTTTCAACATGTGTTTTTTGTGACCCCACCTCATGAACAGGGGGAATATCAGTTTGTTAGCCGAAAGCTGCTTATGCACAGTGACTACGGCATTTAGCACCACAGGTGCAAAAACATTCCGAACAGGATGTAAAAAATGACAGCTGTACTGTTCATGGGGAGGTGTAAAAAATGGCAATGTTGCAAATCTGCAGTAAAAATATTTAAAAAAATGGTGAAGTCAGGAGCGTACATAGAAACTGTGCAACGCACACCCGTAATATAATTAGGTTGGGGATTTTTTACAGCAGATTGTCAACTCAGGCGTTTTGGTGCCTCCGATCATGAACAGTGTCACTGTGATTTTCTTTATCTGTGCCGAACAATGATTTCCCACAGCGACCACACATCTCTGCGCTGAAAGTGTGAAAACACACTTCAGCCATGTTGTGAAAAATGACAGCTGTACTGTTCATAAGGAAGTGTGGAAAAATGCCACTGGTGAAAATCTGGACTGAAAATATTACAAAGTCATGAACTTACGAGGGTGCGTGGAAACTGCGCAATGCTCACTCGTAACACAGTCATTTTATGGACTTTTGTCACCAGATTTTCAACATAGCCATTTTAAGACCTCTGCTCATGAACAGTGTAACTGTGATTTTCTTAATCTGTCCTAAACATTGCTTTCGCACACCAACAGCACCATTGTGCGCTACATGTGCGAAAACACATTTTGGGCACATATGAAAAATTGCAGCTGTACTGTTCATAAGGAAGTGTATAAAATAGCAATGTTGAAAATCTGGAGTAAAATATTAAATTTGCAAACTTACAGCGCAGTATAGGAACTGCAATGCACGCGCGAAAACAGTCATTTTAGGAATTTTTCCACCAAATTTTCAACATAGCCATTTTAAGACCTCTGCTCATGAACAGTGTCACTGTGATTTTCTTAATGTGTCCCATACATTGATTTTGCACATCGACTAGCGCCATTGTGCGCTACATGGGCGGAAACACATTTTGGGTGACATATGAAAAATTGCAGCTGTACTGTTCATAAGGAAGTGTAATAAAATAGCAATGTTGAAAATCTGGAGTGAAAATATTAAATTCGCAAACTTACGAGCGTGCGTAGGAACTGCGCAATGCACCCTCGTAAAACAGTCATTTTTAAGAATTTTTTCACCAAATTTTCTACATAGCCATTGTAATACCTCTGCTCATGAACAGTGTCACTGTGATTTTCTTAATTTGTCCCGTACATTGATTTCACACACCGACTGCGCCATTGTGTGCTACATGGGCGGAAACACGTTTTGGGTGAGATGTGAAAAATGACAGCTGTACTACTCATAAGAAGGTGTGGTAAAATGTCAATGTTGGAAATCTGTAGTGAAAATATTGAAAATTCGCGAACTTACGAGTGTGCATAGGAACTGTAAACCCTCGCTCGTAAAACAGTCATTTTTTGGAATTTTTTCACCAAATTTTTAACATATCCATTTTAAGACCTCAGCTCATGAACAGTTTCACTGTGATTTTCTTAATTTGTCTCATACATTGATCTCGTACACTGACTGCGCCATTGTGCGCTACATGGGCGGAAACACATTTTGGGTGAGATGTAAAAAATGACAGCTGTACTACTCATAAGAAGGTGTGGTAAAATGGCAATGTTGAAAATCTGTAGTGAAAATATTGAAAATTCGCAAACTTATGAATGTGCGTAGGAACTTGCATAATGCACGCTCGTAAAACAGTCATTTTTAGGAATTTTTGCACCAAATTTCCAACATGGGGTTTTGGGACCCCTTCTCATGAATGATGTCACTGTCATGGTGTTATTCAGGCCCAAAGGATGATTTTGCGCAGTGACTGCAAATCGACACCGGGTCGAATAACGCCATGTCAGTGAAATCATTCATGAGAAGGGGTCCCAAAAACCGCGTGTTGAAAATTTGGTGCAAAAATTCCAAAAAATGCCTGAGATATGCAATAAAGTTGAAAACCCCTATCTAGCCCATTATACAGCTTACCGGCATTTCCTCAGTTCGCGGTCGGCTTTGAAGAGTGCAGACGTGTTCCCGGTCCACCGAAGATCGTCACGCCAAGCTCCGGAGGTAAGTATGGGGTGAGGGGGGTGTGGGGAGGCAGGGTGTGTAGTGGGTGGATGCGGGTTGTGGGAGGGGCCAGGGAGACTATGTGGGACCGTTTTTTCTTTACAGGTTTAGTTTTTTTTTCAATGACGACACGGGACATTTGCCATGCTGGGGTAGGCTCCCAGCGTGGCACAAGAGATGGTTGTGGGCGTTCAGCCGATGGGGATTGGGCACCCCGTCGGCCACATCACCCCTGCGCTGGGGTGGGCTCCCAGCGTGGCACCTTCTACTGGGGGGGTGAAGCCCGCGATAGCATGGGGGAGGAGGACAGTGAAGCCGGCGGGGATTGGGCACCCCGTCGGCTAATACTATCAGTTGCCACGCTGGGTGGGCACCCAGCGTGGCATTTGGGAAAGGCTTGGGAGAGCACAACCAATCCCCGTCGGCTATAGAGTGTGTGCATGGGGCAGCATGCAGTATGCGTGCGTGTGTGTGTGTGTGTGTGTGTGTAGGGGCTGCGCGGGCGGGCGATATCTGATCGCTGCTCACTGAAGCGTAGCTCCCCCTTTAACTGTATGCCACTGCATTTTGGAGCTTGTCATAGACAGCTCCAGCATGCATTGGCTTACAGGGGCTGCGCCTGCCAACACACTGACTGAATTGGAGGAGGAGGTGACACACCTCGAAAATCTCGGATGATGGCACTATGTTTCTTGCACATGTGTGCAAGCAAACATAAAAATGAAATCTATGTCAGTCCACTCTTCCTGAAATGCACAGTCTACCAGATCATGCAGTATATTGGCAAATGTTGCAGTTGGGTTAAAGGTCAGTTTTTTGTAGCAGCTTTGCATCACTCAGCTGCCTTTCAATTTTACTTACACATTTTGTAAGATCCTGTACCATCACCATACCACCCTTGTCACCATGTTTAATAATGATGTTTTTATTTAACTTTATGTTCTCTTAATGCTGCCCATTCATCCACTGACAAGTTGTGGTATGGTAGTGTAAACTATGTCTCAAATAAATGATCTAGGTCATCAGTTACAAGTTTTTCAACCACTCTCAAAGTGTTACTGTGTGGCTGCATAGGACAGAAAGTACTTTTATGTTTTAGTCCTGTTTTCGTCTGTACGTTAGTTTCGGACTGGAGGTCAAATGAATCTTCCTCTGAAATTAGATTGACAATAAAGTGTGTGTCTTCCATTTCTTCCTGTTCATTGGCAGCCATTGGCCATGTCCATGTTAGCATATCACAGGCAAAAGCATGACTTGTTTCTGTGTCACTAATGGGGCCGCTGTCCACCATTATTTGTGAATAATCCATATTTATTATTGGATTCTGATTTTCAAGCTGCATCCCTTTGTTGCATTCACCAAAATACACCTATACTGTAAGTCCAATTTTCTTAATAATTTGAACATATCAATTTGCAATTTAAATCTGTTTAGTGACACAGCGGGTATGAATGTTAAACAGTTTGATAATAAATGTACCTGACTTGGCGATAGTTTTTTTGAAGAGATGTTTAAAACTTGTGTTTCTGTTATCTGTTCTGGGTCGACCTCTGGAGCTCCAGCCAACCTCCAGGTTAGAAACATGGAATCTGATGGCAGATAAAGACCGCTTGGCCCACCTAGTTTGCCCATTTTTCCCTACCTACATTATCATTTCAGACACTACTTGCTCTACAGCTATTTCTCCCTCCCCCCTTCCTGTCTACAATGATTCCCGTGTGCCTATCCCATGCATTCTTGAACCCTACCACTGATTTCATCCCCACCACTTCTGCTGGAAAACTGTTCCAGGAATCCACCACTCCTTCTGTGAAGAGGTACTTCCTCACATCTCTCCTGAATTTATCCGACTCCAGCTTCATAGTATGTCCCCTTGTTCTTGAGCACCTTCTTTTGTGAAAAATACTTACCTCATGTACCTCACCCCCTTGATGTATTTAAAGGTCTTTATCATATCCCCCGCTCCCTCTTCCCTTCCAGGGTATACATATTGAGGTCTTTTAGTCTTTTGTTTTGTAGGGCATTTGATGCAGACCCTGCATCATTTTAATTGCCCTCCTCTGGACTGCCTCCAATCTGTCTGTGTCCTTCTGGAGATGTGGTCTCCAGAACTGGACACAGTACTCTAGGTGGGCTTTACCAGCGATCAATGCAAAGGCAACACCACCTCCATCTTTCTGCTGGTGATACTCCTTGCTGTGCACACCAGCATCCAACTATTCCTCCTGACTGCCTTGTCACACTGCCTGGCCACCTTTAGGTCATCAGATATGATTAGAGTCAGGTCTCTTTCCTGCTTGGTAGTTCTCAGTACTTCACCCATTTCATACTACACCCCTGAGTTTCTGTACCCTAAGTGCAACCCAGCTGCCATACCATTGACCACTCCTCTGGTTTTCTGGCACTGGGTCAGAATAGCACTGACCACAATGCCATAGGCAACAATAGCGTGGCACTAATGCTGTCAGTTTTATTTTTGTAGGGGGCTCTGCCTTCTCACCACCCAGACTGAAGGATTGAAACATAGAAACATAGAAGTTGATGGCAGATAAGGATCACAAGGCCCATCCAGTCTGCCCATTTCTTTTTCTACCTAATGAATGAATGTGCCATTGGCCTTTGCTCTGCCAATGGCCTATCTATTCATACTTATCTATATTGCTCCCTTATGCCTATCCCATGCCTGTTTGAAGCCCTGCACTGTATTCATATCCACCACTTCCTGAGGTAGGCCGTTCCATGCATCCACCACTCTTTCTGTGAAAAAGAACTTCCTCACATTACCCCTTAATTGGCCTCCCTCTAATCTCATGCTGTGTCCTCTTGTCCTGTTATTTTTCTTATGTTGAAACATGTTAGACTCTTTCACTTTGTTAATGCCCTTAAGGTGTTTGAATGTTTCAATCATATCACTTCACTCCCTCCTTTGCTCTAGGATATACATATTGAGCTCAGTTAATCTGTCCTCATATGATTTCTGATGCAGTCCCTGCACCATTTTGGCTGCCCTTCTCTGGACTGCCTCAATTTGGTAATGTCCTTGTAAAGGTGTGGCCTCCAGTATTGCACACAGTACTTCAGATGGGGCCTAACCAGTGTCTTGTAAAGAAGGATCATTACCTCCCTCTTCTGACTTCTGATACCCCTACTAATACACCCCAACATCCCTCTAGCCTTACCTACTGCTTTAGTGGTCTGCTTGGATGATTTCAGGTCATTGGTGATGATGATGCCCAAGTCTCTTTCTTCTCTTGTGACTGCCAGCAACTCCCCTCCCAGCCTATAGGTTGATTCAGGGCTTCTCTTCCCTATGTGCATGATCTTGCACTTCTTTGTGTTAAACCCCAGTTGCTACTCTTCCGACCATTTTGCTAGTTTATCCAGATCTCTTCTCATTCTGCCCACCCCATCTGGATCATCTACTCTGTTGCAGATCTTGGCGTCATCTGCAAACAGACAAACCTTACCCTCCAGTCCATCTGCAATGTCACTGATGAAGATATTGAAGAGGACTGGCCCCAGGACTGATCCCTGAGGTACCCAACTTGTGACTTGCATCTCTTCTGTCTCTTCTGACTGTATACCATTTACCACCACTCTCTGTTTTCTGCCCGTCAACCAGTTTGCCACTCAGTTGACCAACATCTGACCCACCCAAGTCTACCCAGCTTATTAATCAATCTTCTATGTGCAACAGTATCGAAAGCTTTGCTGAAGTCAAGGTAGGTGACATCAACTGCACCCCCTTGGTCCACCACTCTGGTTACCCAGTCAAAGAAATCTATGAGATTAGTTTGACAGGACCTTCCTTTTGTAAACCCATGCTGTCTTGGATCCTGTGCTCCTATGGATTCCAGGTGTTGCACTATCCTTTCCTTAAGGAGTGTCTCCAAAATCTTGCCCACTACTGAGGTAAGACTGACTGGTCTGTAGTTCCCTGCCTCCTCCCTGCTATCACTCTTGTGGAAGCGGGATCACATGAGCCTTTCTTCAGTCTTCTGGGACTCTCCTGTGCTCAGAGACTCACTAAACATTTCTGATAATGGCTCTGCTAGTTCCACCCTTAGCTCCTTTAGTACCCTGGGATGTATGCCATCAGGTCCCATTGCCTTGTCCACCATGAGCTTATAGAGCTCTTGTAGGACCCTTTCTTTTGTGAAGGGACTAGTACACACCTCCCCTCCCCTCTGTGTCCATGGTGCTGAGCTGTGGGCCCTGCCCTACCTTCTCTTCTGTAAATACTGAGCAGAAGTATCTCTTTAGGATAGATGCTTTTACATGGTCCTCCTCCTCACATGCCCCCTTATTCCCTTTGATCTTAGCAATACCCCCTCTGGACTTTCTTCTTTCACTAATGTATCTATAGAAAGTCTTGTCACCTTCTTTTACTGTTTGTGCTAGTGTTTCCTTGGTTTGGGCCTTTGCCTGCCTTACTGCCTTCCCTGCTTCCCTTGGGGAAGTTTGGTATGCTTCCCTGTCTTCATCCTGCTGCATTCCCTTGTATTTCCTGAAGACCAGCCTTTTGGCTCTGGCTCTAACCTTTTCTGCTACTGCGTTTGAGAACCAAAGTGGTTTCCTTCTTCTTTTGCACTTCCTTTTCTCACTAACACAATGGGATGTTGCTTCAAGTATTGCATCTATAATGCTTGCCCACTTTGCCTGTACCCCCTCACCTGTATTTCTTTTTGCCAGGGCTAGCTTAACTCTGTTGGCCATCTTATCAAAGTCAGATCCTCTGAAGTGCCATATTTTTGTCTTGGAATGGGATGATTTTGTTCTAGTGGCCAAATTGAACCATACCATGTGATGGTCACTGGCACCCAGGTGACCTTCTACCTGGAGATCTGTGATCCTTTCCCTGTTAGTCAGTTCTAGATCTAGGATAGCCCTGTCTCTTGTGGGTTGTTGTACCAGTTGTTTGAGGCCTTCTCCCTGCAGGGAATCCACCATGTGTCTAGTTCTGGCAGATGTCCCTGCTGTTATTGACCAATCTGTATCTGGCATGTTGAAGTCTCCCATTATCAGAACCTCACCTTTAGCTGTCATGTTTTATATATCTTCTAACAGTAACATGTCTATGTCCTTCCCCTGGTCTGCAGGCCTGTACACAACCCCAGTTCGTATGGTTGTCCCATTTTCTGTTTCCAGGGTGACCCACAGTTCTTCTGGCTCCTTATATGTATTCTGAATTTCTGTAGCTTTGATATTTTCATTGACATAAAGGGCCACTCCACCCCCCTTTTTGTACCTCGGTCTCTTCTGAACAGTACATAGCCGGGCACTGAAGTCTCCCAAGTTTGGTTACTGGTAAACAATGTCTTGCTAATGGTTACTATGTCCAGTTTAGCCTCTATCATTATTGTCTGCAGGTCTGGGATCTTGTTTCCCAGACTGCAAGGATTTGTGTACAAGATTTTCCATTGGCCAGATTTCAGTGTGTTAGTTGTTGGGCGAGGTCCGGTGTTTCCCCTGTGTGTCGTATGGGGAGCTGGACCTTTTCTTACATGGTGATGCAAATGAACTACAAACATGCTTAACTCCTGTTTGACCACTAGCTGAGGGGGTTTCTTCCCATTCGACGCAGTGGGTGCTGCACCCCTCTCCCCATTTGCTAGTTTAAATATTCTGCAAAGACGTCAAACTTCTGCCCCAATGCACTGACTCCCTCCTTAGTCAGATGCAGTCCATCAAATTTAAAGAACTTTCGCTCCCAAAACTGGTGCCAGTTCCTACATATTTGTGTCCTTCTTTCTGGCACCAGCCCTTGAGCCACATGTTTAGCTCCCCTATCTCCCCTTCTCTGACCTTCCATCCATCTGTCCCCCTCTCCCGGACTGGCAGGATCTCAGACAATGAGAGGCCAGACGAAATGGATGATACAGTACAAGTCACATTAAACTGTTCCATCAACTCACTGGTGCAGAATTGTTTTTTTGTGATGCTACTGGAGTAGCAACTCAAACTTTTGAAGCTTTCAACTCTTTTCCAACCATCCTTCACTGCCTATTCAGCTCACATGTAACTGTTTAGTGAAATGGCAGTAGCTTTCATGGCATTGTTTATAAATATCACAGCATTCCTTAAAAACATTGTTTATAAATATCACAGCATTCCTTAAGAGCATTTTTTATAAATATCACAGCATTCCTTAAGAGTTGTTTAGTCTGCCTTCTGAAATGAAACTCATAAGCACTCAGTTGAAAATAAAGCTTATAGTTCATAGCAGCTAGATGCAAACCAAGACTAAACTGTTACTAACTCATTGACTTAAACCCTGCACAGATTAGGAAACTCATTGAACAGTGCTACACCAGTGAGTTGAGGGAACAGTTTAATGTGACTTGTACTGTAGTTTGTCACCCAGTCTGGTCAGGTGTTACATGGTCTCCACAACTGACTGGCTGGTGAGATCATTAGTCCCTATGTGTACCAGGATGTCAATGTTTTCTCCTGCTTCCTGAACAATTTTAGCAATGCAGTCAGTGTCTCTCCATGCTCATGCACCTGGGAGACATCTGACCATTACCCCTGGCTGGAGATACGTATCAACTCCCCGAATCATGGGGTCTCCTATGATCAGAAGTTTTTGGATTTCCTTTTTCACTTTTTTTGTTTTGGTTCCTGTTTTGGGCGAGTTTTGTTGTGCTAGCTCCTGTGCTGCAGTGTCCTGCTCTGCAGTGTCCTCTGCCCCTTTGTTTGATTTCAGAGTTAGAGGCAGATACCTGTTTGTAGTTTTTATATGGTTTGTGGAGGTGATATGTTGGAGAGCACCGAGTGATGGGGCACCCGATTTGCCCCTCCTAGCCACCTGCCAACCTCCTGGATCAACTACCCTCTGTGGTCAAGGTGCTTCTGTTGGATGTTGGGGAAATGGTGGGCAGTTCTTATAATATATTTCCTCTTGAATATGCAATTTGAGGCGCGCAATCTCTGCCCATGCTGCCTGGAGCTGAGCCCTTAGATCTCCAATAGCCCAGCATGTAGGACACTGTCCTAAATCCTGTAAAACTGCCCTTCTGAAAAGTGTTCCACAGTACTTGCAGTTAATGATATCCATTCCAGATAAGTTACTGGTTTTATAATCTGGTCAGAGTAATTAGAGGGAAGAAAATGAAAGCAAAAGTTTGATTTTGTGTTTTGTTTGTTTGTTTTTGTATAACTTGTTATAACAAGTTAAAGTACTAGTGCCCCTGTAAATGAGGTCACTGCGTGGATACCCCTGTGATCCACCCCTTCCTGCTTTGCTACAGTAAATGTCACGACTGTGCTACCCTATAAAAAGAGTGTAGTGTGGGGTGGTTGGGGATGGGGGTGGGTGTCTGGGCCTTTTCCCTGCCAAAAAAAGAAGAACCACAGATGAAAGAAACAAGGAGGTAAGAGCAGAAACAATCAGCCAGCAACAAATGCAGTAGCCCTGAAAGCTTATCCTAATGATAGATAAAACTGTAAAACCTGTAAAGCACCACCTGTAATAATTTCACAGAAGATATACCCTGTAAGAAACACTTTGCTACAGAGAAAAATAAAGCAGTAACAGAATATATACCTTTCAAAAGACAATTTGAATCAGGAGATTACAGCAGTAATCTGTAAGCACACACCTGTAGGCACACCTTGTAATAATGCAGCAGAAGGTATACCCAGCAACAACAATTTGAATCAGAGAAAATAAAGCAATAAAAAATGTTAACAACAAACAGTAACAATCCCTGTGAGTACAAAATAAAAATAACAACACACAGTAAATCTGCCTAGCCAAAAGAAGCCTTAATCCTTTTTCCTTACTCTGGTAAGGTTCTTTGCTCTGTCGTTTCAAGCAACCTAGAAGAAAATAGCTCAGGTGAAGCTAGGTGCCTTGACCAGCAAACCTAGTCTCTGGGGGAGTGGATCATAGGGAAAGTTAAAATATGTGGCGCTGTGGAATACTGTTTCCACGGTCCTGTGTCAAAGAAACAAAGTCCCAAGTGCCCAAAAATGTTGGAGACCAGGATTAGAACCCTGGTCTCCACTGCCGCAGGCCAAGCTGCTCTATGCCCTAGCCTTCCACACCACGGGAGCAGCTTGGCCAGCCTCCTGGATCCTGGTGATCTTGTTTGTGGTGGGCACCATGGACAGTGACCTGGGGAGTACTTACTGAAAGTGCTGTAGATCCCCTCTTGCTGTCTGTGCTAGTGCTACATGAACTAGCGCTGTCTAGACTGGTGCTATTCATGTAGCGCTATTCTAACTGGTACCTGGTTTTCTCAGGTCTCTTCAAACCCCACTCCCTCCTGAGTGTCCATCCAATTGCAGATTTTGGTATCAAATACAAAGAGGCAGACCTTCCCTTCCAGTTCATCAGCAATGACACTTATAAATCTATTAATGAAGATCAGTACCAACCCTGATCCCTGAGGTACCCGACTGGTCACCCTCCCTTACTCATAGGGAGCACTGTTTACCACCACTCTGTGTCACCTATCCCTAACCAGTTTTTCATCCAGTTTGCCACCTTTGGACCCACTCCTAAGCTACCCAGCTTCCTTACCAGTCTCCTGTGTGGAACTGTGTCAAAAGCCTTACTGAAATCTAGGTAGGCAATGCTCACCACTCCACTCTGATCTAATCCCTTTGTCAGCCAGTCCAAGAAATAAGTTACATTTGTTTGACATAACCTTTCCCTGTGAATCCATGCTGCCTGGGTCTTGAAACCCTTTGGATTCAAAATATTTCACAATCCTTTCCTTCAGCAGTGATTCCATTAACTTTCCCACCACTGATGTTAGGCTGACTGGTCTATAATTGCCACCCTCCTACAACTTTTTTGAAGTGTGACTACATCTGCCCTCCTCCAGTCCTCTGGAACCACTCCTGTTTCTAGTGAGCTGTTAAATAGGACTGTCAGAGGTGCAGCCAATACATTCCTGAGCTCCCTCAGTACCCTTGGATGCACCCTGTCTGACCCTATTGCCTTGTCTGCTTTCAGGTTAGCAAGTCCCTTCAGGACTCTTTCCTCTGAAAAAGGACTGGTGTCTACCTCCCTTCTTTCAAAGTTTCTTTTACTTTTTTGTTGACCCTCCCCTTCTCCTTCCTCTGTGAACACCGAACCAAAGTATTTGTTCAGGATATCTGCCTTTTCCTGGTTTCCCTCTGCAAGTCTCCCCTTCCTTTTTTACCTTGCAATCCCACCCTTGCTCTTCCTCTTTTCACTTACATACATAAAAAAATGTCTGTTTTTGTTACCTCCTGGGTATTCTCGCTTCTCTTTGAGCCTTTGCTCCTCTTAACTGCTTTCCCTGCTTCCTTCTGTTTTCCTGATACACATCCCTATCCTCCTTCCTCTTCATCTCTGTATACCTTCTGACTGCTACCCCTTTAGTCTTTACCTTTTCAGCTACCACTTTCAAGAGCCATAGCAGTCTCTTTTTCCTCTTGCTTTGCTCACCTATTTAGTTGAGCGATATTTTGACAGAAATCATAGATGAACATCTTGACTATGAAGTTTTTATTGATGCTGATTTTAATGCTAGGTATCTTCTGCTTATAATACCCTAATGAATCCAGATGATGAATACCAAGAAAAAAATCAAAATAATAAATAAAAATTTAAACCAGGTCATTAGCTCCAAGCATGATAAAATAAATGAAGAAGGTGACTATCTAATAAATATTCTTCAGGATTTAGACTTAGTCCTTATGAATGGAAGAAGTTTTAGTGATCGGGAAATACATTTTACATACTATTCAGCAAATGGAGCCTCAGTAATTGATTTCTTTGTCATAAATGTCAGCGCTCTGGATAATGTTACTGATCTTGAAAAGAATGGAATCCCCACAACCCCTAGTACAGGTATATCTAAATTATTTAACAGAGCCAGAAATGCACTTAAATAATGTTCTAAATACTGTAGAAGTCTTTAATTCCAGAAGACTGAAATGGGCACAATTTGATCTCCAGTGAATAGAATGTTGCTTCAACTCGTTACATGCTCAGAAATATAGACAAGATATATTAGCCCCTTTGGATTCTCTAGATAGCATTTATTACTGGGAGGATTTGTTAAAATGTATAGCTCCTCTCCTGTATCGACAGGTAAATAATCATGAGAAGCCTGACTCCTGCTTTAACAATAAATGTAATGCAGCTAAAACTGAATTAACAAAGTTGATAAGAATGGTCAAGAAAGATAAATCCAAATTTAATTTACAGTTTTTGAATTTGAAATGGAAGCAATATAATAATAATAATAATATCTTTATTTATTGAGCGCCTTTTCAAATTATCAAGGGGCTTCATAAAATTTAAAAACAATTCATTAAACACAGAATCAAAATCATAACAAATCAGGAAACTTAAGCTGAAGAGAAACAGTACTACAGAAAATGACTTTGCAAAAGCCTACAATAGGCAGCATTAGAAAAGAATACTAAAGATTTCTAGGGTTTGATAGCTAAGGGCTGTAATTTTTGTAATTCATCTGCTGATGCCTATATTCATCTGGCCCATTGGGAAAAGCACTTTAATAAGGTCACTTCTGATCCTGAGGAAGAATTTAATGATATGGTAAAATTTACAATGCAACTGAATATCATTATAAACTCATATCCAGTTCCCATTTACTTTTCAGAAACAGATCATGGAGGCAGTCCTCAAAACTAAGAATGGCAAAGCACCAGACCCTGACAGGGTAGTTTCATATATATTTAAATTCTTCTCAGACTGGTGGATACCACTGTTGCAACACTTATACATTTATATTTTACAGTCACATAAATGTCCAGCCTCTTGGGCAGGAAATATTATATTCCCTATTCATAAAAAGGGTTCATTAAGAGACCCACAGATGTATCGCCTAATATGTTTAGATTGATATCACTCAATTTTTTTCTGTTGTATTTCATTAAAGGGACACTGTCAACCCCCTTAGGCCTCAGTGTCCCTAGTTTAAACAAGCATTTGTCAATGCCGAATGTTTGCTTGCTGGTATTGGCATTGGTACTGCATGAGTTAGAGAGATGCATAATAGGAATGGCAGTGAAGTAGTGAACTAGCACCAACCCCCACCACCACCCTGCAGAGACTGATAGGTGTTGGGGTGTGCCTTTGGGTCATCAGCCATAACACTCATGCCATTCCTCCTCAACCCACCCTGTAGACACTGACAGGCATCACAGTGTGCCTTGGGCCTTCGGCCCTTATGCGCACCCCATTCCATAAGGAAATACGCTGAGATGGATGCAGTATAGGAGAATGGAGTGAATGTTAGGGCCAAAGACCCCAAGGCATACCTCAATGCCTGTCAGTGACTGCAGGGTGGGGGTGGGGGTGTAATGGTGTGAGTATTACAGCCGATGACCCAAGCCACACCCCCGACACCTGTCAGTCTGTACAGGGTGGGTGTTACGGTTGGAAACCCTAATGCCCCCGGGTGTTTGTTGATATTTTAGCTCCAGATTTTCAACATGGGCTTTTTTGGGACCCCACCTCATGAACAGTGGCACTATGATTTCATTACTCAGTCCTGAAAGGTGATTTCGCACAACAAATGCTCCATTTGGTGCAACAGCTGTGAAAAGACATTTTGGGCAGGATGTGAAAAATGACATCTGTACTGTTCATGAGGAGGTGTAAAACAATGGCAATGTTGAAAATCTGGAGTGAAAATATAACAAAGTGGCGAAGTTACAAGCATACGTGGAAATTGCATAACGCAATCTCGTAACACAGTCATTTTTTTTAATTTGTTCACCAAATTTTCAATGTGATCTTTTTGGGACCGCCCCTCATGAACAGTGGCACTGTGATTTCATTAATCTGTCCCAAAAGTTGATTTCACACAGCGACTGTGCTACTCTGCGCCACGAGTGCAAAAACACATTTCAGGCAGGATGCAAAAAATGACTGCTGTACTGTTTATAAGGAGGTGTGAAATAAATGGCAATGTTGGAAATTTGGAGTGAAAATATTGAAAATTGGCAAAGTTACGAGCGCACGTACAAACTGCACAACACACACTCATAACGCAGTCATTTTTTGGAGTTTTTTCACCAAACTTGCAACCTAGGCTTTTTGGGACCCACCTCATGAACAGTGGTACTGTTATTTCGTTAATCAGTCCTGAAAGGTGAGTCCATACAGCAAGTGCAAAATCACCTTTTGGGACTGAAAAATGAAATGACAGTGTCAGTGGTCATGAGGTGGGGTCCCAAGAACCCCATGTTGAAAATTTTGGGCCAAAACTCCAAAAAATGGCTGAGATATCAACCTAAGTTGAAACCCCCATTGATTGCCATTATAGAGCTTGCCAGGATTTTCTTCAGTTTGCGGTCGGCTTTTGAAGAGTGCAGACGTGTTTCCGGTCCACAGAAGATCACAGCACCAGACCTCTAGAGGTAAGTATGGGTGAGGGGGGTACAGAGAGGTAGGGTGCACAGAGGGAGGGTGAGGGTTGAGTGAGGGGGTGGGAACGACGAAGGACCATTTTCTATTTTTTCAGGTTTAAAGAAAAATACACCATGGGACTGCTTTTCTTTTTTTATAGGTGAAACCAAAATGGATTTTGGCACCATGGGGTGGACTCCGAGTATGCCAGACTAGTGAAAGTGGGGATCATTGCTGACCTGGGGATTGGGTACCCTGCGATCGGCTGACAAAAAGGGGTGTTGGGGGCGCTTACAACACCGGAGTGGCATCCCGGTGTTGGAAAAAAGATAGATTTTGGCACACTGGGTGGGCTCCCAGTGTGCCACAACAGTGGGGGGCATGCAGATATGGGGATTGGGCACCCTGATGTTGGCTTTGGGGGGAGTGTGTGATGAGTGGCAGGAACTGCCAATTATGCATCAGGGCTCATTTATTTCACCAGGAAAGGTACACTGAGCAAACGAGTTGCTCTAAGTCCAGTCATGTGCATTATTGGAATTTGCCTGGTTGCTGGGGGATCTGCCACTGCAATGACGAAACTGTCCGTGATTGGAGTGGCAGATTTCTTTCAAGTTTGGCACTCATTCTGAAACTGCCATCATCAGCTGCTTCCCTGTTGATTGGTGGCTGAGGGATGAGCCCCTGAACACGTTGGCTTGATTGGCCAAACACTACCACACCTCTGCAATTCTCTATTCTCCTCAAAATGTTTCTTGTGTGTTGCGCGTGCGAACAAACGTACAAAACACATTTTATGATTGTTCACATTCTGTAGAGTCTGCTGATGTAGCTGGTTGTTTGATTCTAGTTCTTTTTCCTTTTAAACAATGAAAAACAGACTGCCCATCATACTGGTGTTACCACACCAAAACATGTTTGTTTACATTCCTTGATCAACTCCCGCTGCATTGTTGCTGGACCTAGCATACCTCTCAACTGTCCCTGATTTTCAGAGATGTCCCTGATTTGGCCTCAACATTTTCCTCTGTCCCTCGTAAAATTTGTGTTTTTGTGACAGAACAGTGGGGATTAAAAGCACAAAACAATGCCAAACATTAAAGTTGCAGACTTGTTGTTCTTCAGAAAATGCATCTTATCACAAATCCCTTTATTCTGTCAGCTTTCTAAGTGAATAGCACCAGTTTTGAAGATGTGTCCCTGATTTGAGGTCTTTGTCCCTGATTTTTTTATGCCTTGTCCCTGATTCATGAGGCAAGAGGTTGAGAGGTATGGGACCTAGGAACACCCCCAACATGTCCTAGCCACTAATTATGTAGTGGGACTAGAGGAGACTATTGTATCATGAGTGACTGCACTGTTTGGGTGTGTTTCTATTGTTCAGGAAATATGCAATAAACTAGATCCAGGATTGAAAACAAAGCAAAGTTTATAACTCTACATTAGCATGCATTTTAGTCCTACTAAGCAAAAAGGCAGATACAAAAAACAGCAACATCAATGGATTTTTGAGTAAGTAAGCACTCATAAAATGTGGGGTTTTAACTAGAAATAATATGATGCAAAAAAGGTTGTCGGTGTCCCTTTAACAAGACTAGAGCAATGGGTGCAAATACAGTAAATAACATCATTGAAGAAGCTCAAAATGGAATTAGGAAAGGTAGATCAACTATACAGCATTGCATGGTTTTATCTCAAAGAAGAATACACTTTTCTGCTCCTTTGTCAATTTAATGGTGACTTTTGACAGTGTAAGTAGGAAAACACTGTGTGTAACATTATATAACCTGGGAACTGTTGTATATTTATTGGATGGTTTGATTAAATTACATGAAGACACCTGGGGCCAGATATTCAAAAGTTAGCATGGATGCTAATGTGTGTTTGCTGGTACTAACTGGGTTTTGCACCTGGTTCATGGGTCGAGTCTGTATTCAGAGACCCCTGTATCACAAGTAAAACAAGTCAGCATGCAAGCACTAACTCAACCCTGGACCCTTGCAAATGAGGGGGTTTCCCACGTATATGGGCACAGTGGCAATTTCAAAGGTTTGTGTCGGTGGGAAGTGTACCCAAAGGGGTGCTATTTACTGCCTTAGCAAACCTAGTCTTAACTGGGCACAAAGCCCTGGTGATGGGACAGCAGTACAGCAGCTGCTTCCACCCCTCCAAAACCCCACCCCAGTGCAACAAAGGATGCATTGGTGCCTAGTGGCACCCCACCCACCCTCCAATCCCCTATCTTGGTCCAGTCTAATGTTGCCCTGGTGTCTAGTGGCACCCCGCAACCTCCGATCCCCCATCCTAGTACAGTCTAATGTTGGCTTGGTGTCTAGTGGCACCCTCTACCCTCTGATCCACCATCCTAGTCCGGTCTAACTTTGTCCTGGTGTCTAGTAGCACCCCACACCCTCCAATCATCCATCCTGGTCCACTCTAATATTGCTATGGTGTATAGTGGCATGCCTACCCTCTGATCACGAATCCTGGTGTCTGCAATAGAGTCCCTGGTGGCTAGCAGTACACCCCCACCTCCGATCATCTATCCTCTACATGCTTATGTATGCCCTCGTGGCTAGTGGTACCCCTCAACCCCTGAATTCTCATCCCCCTAAATGTTGATGTATGCCCTCATTTCAAGTACCCCTCCCCCACTGAGCACTCATCCCAGTGTTACTGCAGAGTCCCTGGTGGCTGGCGGACCCCCCCCCTTGCTCAGGCCTCCCAGCCCGCATAGGTCCCTGTCCTCAGGTGTCCAGTGACATCCCTCCATCTCCTGGCCCATGTGCCAGAGCCAATCCCTGTCATCCTGTGGTAACCTCTAGACTGCCAATTGCTACATAGACTGCTGAACAGTTGCATCCTGTGGACCCCTGCCCACTCCACCTGCACCCAGTGAAGAGCCCACCCTGCCCCCCACTTAGAGGTGGCCAGATGAGGAGATGAGAGGAGGATCGTGCTGGTTGTTGTACAGAGATGTGCAGCAGAGTTCTGTCCTGCCTGATAAGGGGGCGGGAGGCCACAGAACTACAACAGTTTGGCAGACTGTGTGGTGACCAGTGGTAGGAGGGTATCACTGGGCTCCAGGGATCGGCTTGGGTACATGGGCCCTGAGATGGGGGGATGTCCGTGGACACATGGGGGGGCAGGAACCTATATGGGCTGGGAGGCTGGAGCAGGGGGTCCACTAGCCACCAGGGACTCTGGTTCACCCGGATGGATGCTCAGGGGTTGGGTTATCACTAAACACCAGGGCATACATCCACATGTAGGGGATGGGTATTCGGGGTTGGGGGTACCACTAGCCACCACTGCATACATAAGCATGTAGGGGATGAGCATTTATTTATTAAATTTAGGTAACCGGATAGGCCCATTGAGACAATACTGTCCCTTTTTTAAGGGGCAACCCGGGACAAGACAACATATACAGCATATACATACATTTTACAGAGGAGTGGATGTAAAACAGCTTTCAAATAAAGTGCTTAAAATAGGTGTATACAATAATGGTGCAAGTTCAGTGTTACAATAGTGTAAAAAACAGTGTTACAACAATATAAGAAACATCAGGTCAGTTAAAGTACAAGACACTGAATAAGGCAATAAGAGCAAAGTAATATTCATACACAGAGTGATTGGGGTTACTTCAAACATTGGGAGTTCTTCTATAGAATGGAAGTTCTTTCCACACAGGCAGAGGCCTGTTAGCAAAAACAGGTACAGGGAGAGGGGGTGAGGAGGCGACAGGATATCTTGTGTTTAAATTGTGTAAGAGAGGTGCTGGAGAGAATTACTTGTGGGAGTGAATTCCTGGTGGATGTGGCTGTAAAGGCAAAGGATCACCTACTGATTGCCTGCTGAGGGTTAGGAGTAACCATTAGGGGGATGGTGGAGCATAGAATACAATGGGAATGCTTAAGTTTGATAAGGTCACCCAGACATGGTGGAGTGTAATGGTGTACCATCTTAAACATGAAGCACATGGTGGTGTATTGGAAATTGCACTTCAGATGTGCCCAGCCCAGAGATGAGAGAACATTACAGCGATAATGCCAGGGGTCAACTTCTAGTGCAAAATGTCCAACTCTCAGATAGAGTTGGTATAGGTGAGATAAGATGGTGACCTGAGCTTGGAGGAGCAGTGGGGTGCTGTAGAAAAGTAAGGGGAGGAGAGTGAACATTGCGATTTTCTGACATGAGGTGGAAAATAGGATGAGACGGAGGTGGTACAACAAACCTAGCCTCAGGTTGATTGCCTTAGTCAATACGTTGACATGGATTTCAAAGGTGAGTGACAGATCCAGGGTAACACCCACGTATTTGAAAGAGGGGACGAGTTCAAGGGCATTACCATCCTGAGATCGGATCATTAGTGGGTGTTGAGACGGAAGTGTGGAGGCACGGTTATGGAACAGCATACTCTTGGTCTTCTTTATATTGAGAACTAGATGGTTTTCTATGAACCATCCCTTGAGGCTGAAATCAGTTTCGAACCACGTTTTTTTTGTTTGTTTGTTTTATTTTTGTCTTTGGTAACTGGGTAAGGCCCACTAGTCACAAGTGTCTGTTTTCAGGGGCGACCTGGGAGCACTGGGCAGTTATGTGACTTGCTCAGAGTCACACAGTATGCATGTGGAGGTTGTGAGAATCAAGCTCAGGTCTGTTCTGCTGGATGTATCAAGCTTGTTCACACCTCATTCCTCTAACCTCTAGGCTATACTGTCAGCCCGCATCTAATTATCTGATAACATCTGTTATCTAATCAAGGTCTGAAGAGGTGCAGTAGATGATGGCGTCATCTGTGTATAAGTGAACTGAGGCTCCACCACAGTTGTTTGGCAAATCGTTAATAAAGAGGGAGAATATCAGTGGTTCTAGAATGGAACCTGGAGGCACATCATGCTTTATAGATCTGAGGTCCAAGAAGGCCCCAAACCACTTGACCCTTTGAGAGCGGTAAGAGAGGTAGCTATGGAGCCAAGTGACAGAACTGAGATCAAGGCCAAGGGAGTGGAGTTTACATATTAAAAGATTGTAATTGAACAGGTTGAATGCCTTCATGAGGTCAACGAAGACAGCACCAGTGGCGAGGCCTTGGTCCATTGCAGTGAGTATATCTGCCATAACTTTTATCAGAGCTGTGAGGGTGCTGTGATTCTTCCTGAATCCATGTTGGTAGGTGGAGATGAGGTGATGTGATTTGAGGTAGTCCTGTAGGTGGTTGTAGAGGATGCATTCCTGTATCTTTGTCTGTGGGCAGAGAATAGAGATGGGTCTATAGTTTTCTACTATCATGTTAGGTACACCTCTGTGGATTGAAACGACCACAGCGACCTTCCATTTCTCCAGTACAGTTCCAGAAAGAAAGAATCTGTTTATCAGATTCTGTATAGGTGCGGCAAGCCCTATGGCACCTAGTTTAAGGAATTTAGATTCAAGTGTATCATGACCTGGGGAACTCTCTGGTTTTAAGTTGGAGAGCAGCCTGCATACCTCCTTCAGGGTTGCCAGTTTCAGGTGAAAGGCTGGTGGATGACCAGTATCGACTGGGGGGAGGGGTGAGGGTCACTTGTGTGGTTAAAGAGTATGCTGTACTTGTCTAGGTCTGTAAAGAATTCATTGAAACCTGCAGCAATTGCTGGAGGATACAAGAAGATGTTACCTTGTACATTACGGGAGCTCAGATTTTCGGTGGTTTTGCATTTCATTAGGGAGTTAATTTGCTTCCAGAATTCCTTAGGGTTACTGAGGTGCTCGGTCTGTAATGATTTAAGATAGGTCTGCTTAACTTTGCAGAGAGAGTTTTTACAGGAGTTTCTGAGCTGCCTGAAGGCTAGCCAATCCTTTTGGAGGCCACTGCCTTTGATGGTATGCCAGGCTTTGTCTTGGGAGATCATTCGTTTCCTTAGCTCTTTGGACAACCAGGGTGCTTTAAGGCCCTTAGATCTTTGTTTCCTCAGCGAGGTATGATAATTTACCATGGCAGAAAAGGTGGTAATGAAGAAGTCTAGGGCCTGGTTGATATCTGGCAGGGAGTTTATAGGTCCCCAGTCAGTGCCCGATATGGAGTCTTGAAATGCTTGTACGTTGAACTGCATTCAGGGGGTGGAAAGTACTGCTGGTCACCAGGGATGCTATTGCAGGTCCTTGGATGGATGATCGGAGGGTGGAGGGTACCTCTAAACATCAGGACAACATTAGAACCAACCAGAATGGGGGAGTCAGAGGGTGGGGGG
This sequence comes from Neoceratodus forsteri, assembly GCA_016271365.2. Classification (NCBI taxonomy): domain Eukaryota; kingdom Metazoa; phylum Chordata; order Ceratodontiformes; family Ceratodontidae; genus Neoceratodus; species Neoceratodus forsteri. The sequence goes on from CM028131.1 coordinate 1,116,842,751, forward strand.
TGCCAATAGACACCAGGGCAGTATTAGACTGGACAGGGATGGGTGATTGGAGAGTGCAGATATCACTAGCCAACAGAGCATGGATCCACATTTAGTGGACAGGTGCTCATGGGTTGGGGGTACCACTAGCCACCAGAGCATAAATCTACATTTAGGGGATTGGTGTTGGGGTTGGGGAGGATTACCACTAGCCAGTAGGGCATGCATTTGGAAAGCTATAGCCTGTAGTTCAAGTGGGCGGTACAACTGGCCACACACCCCTTTTTGCCTATTTAAGGGTTGCTCTCTTCACTCCACACACAAGCATTTTTCCTTGCAGCTGAAGACTCTGTAGGTATGCCTTCTCTCCTGAGGCCTACTAGGGCTTTGCCCCCTTCCCCCCCGTGCATGCTTGGAATCTGCTTGGTTTGTGCTGGACTCCAGTTTTTCTGCTTTTGGTTTGTATTTCTTCGTGCTTCTGTGTGTGCTGGTTCCCTTCCTGCCCCTGTCCTCACGTTTGCCTTGTTTGTTTCTTTTGGGCTTTCTAGTTTTCAGATCTATGATGCCGGTTCGACAACTGTTTTGTCGACTGGCATCATAGCGACAGGCTCCATGTCAACCGCAATTTGTAGTCGGCAGGGATCCGTGCACGTCGGACAGTGTTTTTTCTTCGGGGGACCTCGCCACCCCAAACCCCCTACATCCCTCATACTATTAGATTCCAACTCCGAGTCGGAGTTGGTTTGGGGAGGGGGTGCAGGACGGGGAAAGTGTTGCCGGGTCCCGTGCGGACTTCCACATGTCGATGTTGTCGGCATCGATGTATGTCGCTGTAGAAGTGTCACTGTGTGGGAGGCATACCCTAGTTTTTTAGTGCCCTGTCTATACATTGAGACTTGTGCTTCAGGTTATACTCTGTGTTTCCTTGCCTCATGCTACCTTGTGCCTGTACCCCCAGGCTCCATTTCTCTCCTACTATTGCAGCCCTCTGTTCATTGCATTGTTCTCTGTATGTTTTAGCTCACCCTGCTTTCTGCCTAACAAGCCTCAGTCCCTGCTATTGTCATTGACTGTTTCAGCTCACACTGCAATCTGCTGCCTTGTTCCCTTTAATTGACTACACCTGTTCATGGCTTTGCTGCCTAGCTAACAACTTTTCCCTATTTTACTTCTTCACTATAACCTAAGCAACCTAGTCCATGGAACTCAATCCTGCTTCCTGAACTTATACCAAGCAAATATTGTTGCTGTTTTCAGTACATTGCCTCTCCCTACAGTTTCTATGTTCATTCAGATTGCTACCCCTACAAGCTATAGTTAATTGCTGCTGGATGCTGCTCAATTACTTTTGCAGCCCTACTACATTATTCCTCGCTTCCATGTTTGTGTTATTTAGGCTCATTTATTACTACTCCTGCCTTTACCAAACCTTACTCATACCAAACCCTTAGCAGTTTGCTTCTGATGATAACATAATCCTGCTTTCATGGCTGGCACATATTTAACTTATTTCATTAGCTGCTTGGTGTTGTGTTGTCATGTTTTTGGCTCCTTTGTTTTTCTTACTGTGGGGGACTGGCTGAGGCGTTACATCAGGCATCGTGGATCCAGGCAGCAGGAGCAGCTTTTAACTTCTTATATGTTTTATTGGTCACTAGCTCGCCCTGGCCTTCTACTGCTGCTCCACACAGCCTTTATGGCATTCTGCAAACAGCTATTCCAGGCAACTCTCTACCTTAGGGCAGCTGGCTCCGATCAGCCTTCTACCATCCTTTCCCTGCTATTCTGCACCTGATCTACACATTCATCCCAGCCTTTCTGTCCCTTGCAGTCCTCCCAGACTTCCTGTTCATTGCACTACCAGTATTGCTCATATACCAGCCGTCATGGCACTAACACAATCAGCTTGCAAGCCCGTTCATTCCAGGACCTTTCCCCTTTCAATACGGGCATCCCCTTCCAAGTCTGAGACAATATCATGTTTACTTGCTTTGAACTGCACCTCCTACCATACTGGCTTTGCAGCCTCCTCCTACAGTACCTTACCGGCTTCACAGCCTCCTGCTCTCCAACCATTGGCCCCGGGCTTCGCCCGCCCTTGCCGTTCTTTTACTCATAATATACTATCCAATTCACTCCCAATTTGGCTTTCTAATGGACTTAGTCGCCATGCATTCCTGTGGTTTACAACTGCATTTTGCCTTACCTAGACCCACGAGAGGGCCCATATTGCTCAGCCTGACCTACGTACAGATCTCATTCAGTCAAGACCCACAAGAGGGTCCACAGTGCTCAGTCTGACCTACGTACAGGTCTCCCCATGTCTCTAGCATCCATTATGACCCACGTATGGGTCCCATGCTCCTTACCATGTGCAGGTCTCATGCTCATTACAACTCACTTTTCCACATTTTGGAGACATGCCGGCCATATCCATTACTCCAGGACTCAAGGCTAGCCCTGTGGCTGATGGTCTCTCTCTGAACCCCAAAGTCTGCATCTTGAGCATGGGAAGCTTGGCATGGGTTTCTTCTCACCTGGCCCATATTTGAGTTGGTCATCCCTCTGAGTGGACCTTCAGTCATCAACCATACCGATGTAGCATTTAAGACTTCAGCAGTGAAGAGGTGCGGCTTTCACGGGAAGTGCCCCTTTAGCTGCCTGAGCAGGTTCAGAGGCACCCTTTCATGCTCTTCTCCCTACGACCGCCTCTGGTACACCTGGTTTGTTCATAGATCGGTAGGCCGGCTGAGCGTCTCAGTGGTCGTTACTCTCATCCTCTCACCTTGGTCGACTCTTGTTGCAGAGTGCGCATGCAACCCTCCATGGCATTCCCGTTAGAGGGATAGAGATCCCCAAAATTGCAATTCCTTTGGATTGGTCTAATAAATTGCAGTAGCAGAGCCATCACTAACCAAAACTGTCCCAAAGCCTGGAGGGAAGGCGACCTAGGCCTTGGATCCCCAGAGGTTTCCTCCTCAAAGGGGGTTTTTCCTCTCCTCCATGCCAAAGGTCATAATACTATATAGGCATCTATGTAGTCCCTAGGTCACTTAGGTAGGTTTCCCACTTAGATAGGTTTCTGCCGTTGGATGGAGTCGGATGGATGTCCAGTAATTGTCCTGTCTCCCCCTTTGGCTGTTCTCTCTCTCCTTAGGAAACCAAGCCTCCGCGCCTTACAGTCAGACCTCTGAGTGGGTCATGATTCACCTGTCATTTCCTGCCTACTTTACTCAAACAATACGACCAACTGACCTATGCTACCAGCTGAACCCCGTACCAACAGACCTACAGTACAGGTCTTTATTAAAACCATGCAACCACTGAACCCATACTACCAACCGACCTTAGGTATAAGTTCACCCCGATATGTGTTCACTACTTTGTATGCTTTGCTTGACATTCTTTTTGGGCTTCTTCCTAAAGTACCTTTAGCCAATGGAATCAATCCTGCGACATCTCAAAGAGTGGAACCCTCCCCTAGGGTACCTTGCCTTTGTACCCCTGAAGGGTGGTATATCCCACGGATAGAGAGCGAACAGCCAAAATTTATCTACATTACACAAGCACAAAACCAGTTGCTCAGGAACACTGAACTGGAAGGCTATAGCCTGTAGTTCAAGGGGGATGTGCAACTGGCCACACCTCCCTTTTTGCTATTTAAGGGCTGCTCTCCTCACTCTACACACGATCATTTTTCCTTGCTCCTCCATCCACCCCTCCTCCTCCTCCAGCGGCACACCTCTCTCTCCTGTGGGCTTCTTCCTAAGGTACCTTAATCCAGGGAATCACTCCTGCGGTGCCTCAAGGGGTGGAACTCTCCCATAGGGTTCCTTGCCTTCATACCCTGAAGGGTGGTATATCCCATGGATAGAGAATCGAACAACCAACATTTATCTATGTTACATAAGCATGAAACCAGTTGCACAGGTGCATTGAACCACATTTAGGGGACAGGTGTTCATAGGGAGACAACTAGCCACCAGGGAAAACTTAAGCATGTAGGAGATGGATATTCAGGGAGTGGAGGGGGTACCAATAGCCATCAGGGACTCTGTTGCAGACACCAGGAGGGAGGGTTGGAGGGTATGGGGTTCCAGGGCACCAGGACAATGTTAGACAAGATCAAGATGGATGATCAGAGGGTGGTGGGTGCCACTAGACACCATGGCAACATTAGAATGGACCAGGACAGGGGATCAGAAGGTGGAGTGTACCAGTAGATACCAGGGCAGCATTATAATGGACCAGGATGGGTGTTCGGGTGTGGCGGGTGCCATTAGACACCGGGCAACATTGGGACAGACCGGGATAGGTGTTCGGGGGTGGAGGTTGGGGGTGACGCTAACCAGCAGGGATGATGTTAGATTGTGCACAACCAGGATGCTGCTTCTAATGCAGATGAGTCTATAATGGGCATGCTAATGGCCCCTTAGTGCCTTACTTGCCCAATGTCTCCTTTGCATTTTGTGGCTGATTAATGTGCTGTGGCTCCTGGTGCTATTTGGTCTGGGGGTACAGTTCTGTATGGGTTGGATACAGCCCAGCTCCATGTTGGAACAGCGCAACTTGACTTAGTGTTGCACTTACACGGGCTGATATTCATTTGGATAGTGCCTCTGGGTGAGGCACAAGTGCAGTGCAAACCTCTGTGCTTCACTTTTGTGTCTTTTTGAATATCTAGCCCCCATCTGATCCTGTCATCTCATGTAATGATACTTGTCCCTGTTCTCTCACTTGACGATTGTAGTGCCACTTCAGCAGCATGCCTACTGTCACTGTCTCTGCTAAAGATTCCACTCCCACCCCTGCAGTTCTCATAGTAAAATCAATGTGTATACAATTTTTTATATTAATGTTCCTACGCTCACTTCTCCTAGGCAAGGTGGCAAGTGCAAGGAAGAACTTCTGCTTGTTAGGCAATACTGCTCAGTACATCACAGGAAGAGGAAGGACCACTCCATCACATCATTCTGTTCCTAGCAGTCATCCTTGACTTTGAAAAAGAAAAGCACCACACTTTCACATTTTACCAATACTGGATAGATAGATAGATAGATAGATAGATAAATAGAAGGAAGATAGGTAGATAGACAGACAGACAGACAGATAGACATAAACTTTATTTTTGTAACATTAACCACTTAAGGTAGCCCATTTTATAAGCACAATAAGGCACTTGGGGTGTGTGCATTGAACAGATCTGATCAGACTTCTAGGGGCTGAAGGCACTCAGCTTGCATCCCAGTGCCTCACTATACTCCTGGGTGTGTGGCCAGATCTGTTCAATGCATTCCCCATTGTATCTTATTGTTTACTTATCAGTTAAAAGAATGAAAAAAAGTTTATTGAAGCTGCTAGAAATTTTTTTTGGTTGCTTATATTGAACAGTGATTTCCTCATTAATGTAGGGGGAAAATGGCAATGTTTGTAATCGGCAGTGTTCTAATGGTACATTGGTACTTGCTTTGAACTGTGGATCTGCTTTTTTAGTACTTGTTTTTACCTGTGCATTGAATGGATTCGATGCACAGGTAACAGCCAGTCAGAATGGAGGAATATCCCTGCCCATTTTATAATAAAGGATAAAGATGTTGTGCTGGATTCTCAAAGGGTGATGCAGGGCTCTAAAAGCATCAGGCAGTATAATCACTGGTGAGCCCCCAATGTTCCGCTCCCTTTTCAGACTCACTGCAATAGCGGTGATCCCACCAAAACTCTAAAAGGGGCAGGCAAAACACAAGCAACAGAGAACATTTTCCCATTCACCTGATGACCGTGACTTCACATAAACTTGCTCTGAAGAGCAATGATAGTATCTCTACCTATGGGGGGGCAGAAATAACCATGACAACCAGGACCGAAGGCTTCAAATACAGAGGCTCTAGGATAGTATAGGTGGAGGAACTATTTTATGTCACAACACATCTTAAACTAATTTTTTTGCAAAAAATATTTTTCTAAACTTATTTTCTTTTACATTTCCCATTTTCTAAGCGCAATAATACCCTCCAGGGTGAGGTATGGGCAATACGGACCTTCCAGGGGCTATAAGGCCCTCTGCCTACAGCGTTGGGCCTCATTACTCCCCTGCCCGGGTATTATTGCTTGCATATCTGTGGGCTTGTATGCCCCATTCACAAATTAATCAAATGACATAGATGTCTGCATGACCTTTCTTGGTTGTACTTTTCGGATATAACTGCAGATTCTAGACCATGAAATGACTCCAAACACTGTTGTTTCTGGAATTAGGCCCTTCAATAATTTTTTTTTATTTAGTTGTTTAACCAGGAGTAGCACACTAAGCTGAAAGCTTTTTTACAGGAGCGACCTAGGAGCACAGGGAAGTTAAGTGACTTGCTCAGGGTCACACAGTATGCAAGTGGAAGCTGTGGGATTCAAACCCCGGTCTGGTCTGCTGGATGTCACCAGATTTGAATTTAAAATGTAATAATTAATGGCTTCCCCTTTTTCCCATAGGAAAACCGTGGCATAATTTCCCATTATACATGAGTGTGTATAATGGCAAACCGCATAAACCTGCAATGCCGCGTAATCCATAAAGACCAGTTAAGTCATGCAAAGCTGCGCAAGCAGTGCAAATCAACATTAATTATAAAAATTAAAATATGGGGTGTTGTGTATGCTTCGAGAAGTTTACACACACCCCTTAAGGGTAGGCAGCACAAACCCTCGAGCTTCGCTCTCAGGGTTTATGTAGCATCTTACCCCTCTGGTGTGTGTAAACTTCTCATTACATACACCACCCCATACATTATTCTATATTTTATATCGTTAACAGAAAAGTCTGAACAATGCTTTCATCAATTTATTTTATCACACTGACAATGGCAGTCAAATTCAAATGTTAGGGCTCCAGACATGAGTAGTTGTGCTATGCTGTATTTTTTAGCCAAAACTAGACCATGAAGTTGTAAGGGTAATCCTAACTTCCCAGTGCTTTGTTGCAGCATAGCAATATAAGTGCATATTGTTTTCATTCAGCTGTATTGTTATGCTGTGATGGAATGGGTCAATTGTAGGGCTACTTTTACTAATTTAAAGTCTAGATGTGTTTCAAGAAGCATACTGTCTCATTGTCACTCAAGGTATGAATTCCCTGACTTTTTAGTGTCTTAACTTATTCTCTGTCTCTGTCTCTCTTTCTCTTTCATTTTCTTTTTCATCCCCAGTCCACCCAATCCCTGTGGAACCCTCATCCTGCTCTTTTCCGTGGATCTGTATCTTCTACAGTACCTTACCTGGCCACAGGCTGGCCTGCTCCACCCTTGAACCACCCTGTGGATTTGTTCCATATGTCAGGTCCCTCTGGCTGTCCAACAGACAGGGCAAACTAGATGTTGCCTAAGGGGCAGATGGAGGGGATGGCTCCATAGCCAGTAGGTGTGCAACAGCAGCAGCTGTAGGGGATCCATTCAGCATGTTCCTTGCTTCCTTCTACCACCAGAGGGTGGATAATACAGCAACAGATGCTGTGGATCCTCCCTGGAGTGCTTGCACACTCTGACACATTGGACACTAATCTGTAATAAGATGTGCTGCTTGGTACTTGGTGCAGTTAACTGCACTCATAGTTGTACCCTTTATGAACTCACTAACTGGCTACCTTTACCCAGCAGAATAAAGCTCCAGACCTGTTTTCCAGCCAAAAAGGCACTCCCAGGCCTGACATACCCTGCTTTAACAAATTGCTTCCATACCATCTCCAACCAGTACAAGACCAGGATCATGACCACGAATGCACTTAAACCTCCTTTCTGGTAGACTCTGGTAGAAGTGAGTTGTCATCTGGGGACAAGTGACCATCAAACAGTGTGGTTCACGTTAAACTCAGCTACAGAGTCAAGCCATACAAAAGTGAGGGTACTGGACTTTAGGAGGGCTGACTTTGGCAAGATGGGAGAGTGCCTCAGAAAAGCACTAGCAAACAGGCTAGAAGGAGGTGTGGAGCAACAATGGGAATTATCAAAACTGCCATCACAGAGGCAACAAGCCTTTGTGTGAAGCAAATAAACAAATCAAAATGAAAGAAAAAGCCACTATGGTTCTCAAGAGAGGTGGCTGTGAAAGTCAGGAAGAAAAGATAGCATTCCGAAGTATAAGGAAACACAGAAGGAGCAGGACAGAGAGCTGTACCAGTTAAGGCAGAAAGAAGCAGGAGGGAAGTCAGAATAGCAAAGGCCCAAACTGAGGAAAGATAGCCAACTCAGTTAAGAAGGGGATAAAACCTTTTATAGGTACATCAGCGGCGTAGAAAAGACAAAGAGGGTTAGTGAGGCTGAATAGAATGAACGGTGGGTGGGCAGAGGGACAGTGAAAAGCAGGAATACTGAACGAATATTTCTGCTCAGTATTCACAAAAGAGGAGGGGAAGTGCCTAATCCAATTAACAGAAGCACTCTTGATAGGGGTTGATCCCAGTCCTTTCACAGAAGAAAGGGTTCTGCAAGAACTCCTAAAACTGAAGGTGGACAAAGCAATGGGTCCTGATGGAATTCACCCAGAATTTAAAAGAATTAAGGAAGGAACTAGTGAAACCACTGGCTACTCTTTTAATAAATCATGGAGGATGGTGTGGTACCAAGGACTGGAGGAAGGCGGATGTGATTCCCCTCACAAAAGTGGGACCAAGACAGAGGCAGGAAACTACAGACCTTCAGTCTGACCTCTGTGGTAGGGAAAGTGATGGAGTCACTTCTGAAGGAAAGAACAGTTGAGTACCTAGAGGTCAGTGGAGCACAGGATCCAAGGCAGCATGGGTTCACAGTGGGAAGGTCATGTCAGACGAATCTAATAGACTTCTTTGACTGGGTGACCAAAGTAGTAGACCAGGGAGGGCTATGGACATGCCTACCTAGACTTTTAGCAAGGCATTTGACAGTCCCACACAAAAGATTATTAGTCAAATTAACTAGCCTGGGAGGGTCCTAGGGTAGTAGCCTGGGTAAAACATTGGCTGGACAACAGGACACAGAAGGTAATTGTAAATGGAGTCCACTCTGAAGAAAGGGCGTTACTAGTGGGTACCGCGAGGGTTCAGATTGGGTCCAGTCCTTTTAATGTCTTCATCAGTGACATTGCAGAGGGACTGGCGGAGCATGCCTTTGCAGATGACACAAAGATCTGCAACAGGGTTGATACACAAGGAGGCGTGGAAAGGATGAAAAGGGACTTGGCAAGGTTGGAGGAATGGTCAGACATATGGCAGCTAGGATTCAATGCAAAAAGTGCAAAATAATGCACCTGGGAACAAGAACCCAGGGAAGAATACACAATGGGTGGGAGGTAGTAACAACAACAAAACAGGAAAGGGACCTGGGGGTAATCATATCAGATGACCTTAAGGTTAGCAAGCAATGTGAGAAGGCAGTAGGGAGGGCCGGGGGGTATACTGGGATGTATAGGGAGAGGCATCAGCAGTACAGACAGTTGGTGAGACCCCATCTGGAATACTGTGTCCAGTTCTGGAGACCCCATCTCCGCAAGGACATAGACAGGATAGAGGCAGTCCAGAGGAGGCAACTAAAATGGTGCAGGGTCTGCAAGAGAAGCCATATGAGGAGAGACTAAAGGAGCTTAATATGTATACCCTTGAGGAAAGAAGGGAGAGGGGACATGATAGAAACTTTCAAGTACCTCAAGGGAATCAACAAAGTCCAAGAGGGTAGCATCTTTCAGAAAAGAGACTTGCAAGAACAAGGGGACACAATTTGAAAGATAGAAGGAGGGCTGTTCAGGGGCAATGTGAGGAAGTATTATTTCACAGACAGGGTAGTGGATGCATGGAACAGCTTCCTGTGGAAGTTAATGGGGTCTAAAACTGTGGGAGAATTCAAGAATGCATGGGACAGACATAAGGCAATTCTTGTGGGGGCAGGAAGATATAGGCTGTTGGTTAACTAGGATCTGCGGCCTATCCTGTAGGTAGGGAAATGGGCAGACTAGATGGGCCTAGCGGTCCTTATCTGCCGTCAAAGTCTATGTTTCTATGTTTCTATGACTCAGCTGGGCAAGTGGTCATTTGCTGTCAGGGCCATTAACTGATTAGACAAACTGCCTGATAGTCTGCTGAATCTCCCCAAGATTAATCAGTTTAATGGATGTTTGTGGTCTGTCCTTGCAGTTCAGTGCAGTTGTAACTGTTAAACTGTTCTACTCGGTTTCTCACTGTACATGTCCTGTGACGTTTTATACAGCGATGTGTATGGATTTTTTAAAACTGCATGTAATTGTTCTGTCATTAGTGCTTTGAGGCTGACTCAACTACATTTCCTCTGGAACTGCTTATTGTAATTTTTTGTGACTATATATTTGATGTGGAAAGAGGTATGACAGTGCAAATTAAGGTGCAAGTGCAATAAAGTACTTGCAGCAGTATCAGACAAGGCATAAGGGCCTGATCCACTCTGGGTGCCTGCAGATGGCTGTGGAAAGCTGTATTATGCCCCCTGTGTATCATTTGAGCACCACTGGGGCACCCAGTGGCAACCACAGCTGTGGCTGTGCTCCACGCTGCACCCAATCACTGGCTGTGTGGCCATCTCTGCACTGGACCAGGCCAGGGTGAAAATCCACCAGATTTCCAATGCTGCCAGGGCAGTGAATGTAGCCGGTGGAGATGGTGGATACTACATGGCCCTAGGGACCATCATAGCACCTGATCGCCCCTCTCTGCCTAGCCATTCAGAAAAGCTGGGGCCCTAACGGTCCTTGCTGCACCACCCTCCAGCCCAAGGGGCAGTCTTCTGGGGCTAGGGCCAGAGGTGTCACCAGCACCAGTCATTGCCAAATGAAACACTTGGGGATATGGCAGCCTGTGGAGGACCTACATGGGCTTCCATTACCTGTGGACTCCAGTGACATGTGGAGCTGGGGATCCACTTCACAGCCAACCCAGGCATCTGATTGAATGCCTAGAAATCCTGGACAGAATACCCTCAATGCTACTCCCCAGCCTCTGCACAGGGGCTTCACACTGGCAGGGGGCAGGGGAATGGAGTTGTGGATTGCACATATTCTCATGCTGTCCCAGGCCATGCTGTGGTGCAGTGGGGATGTGCTTGTTTCAACATATCTCCACCCTTTTTGAAGATAAGGCCTTAAGTTACCATGACCCAGATTGTGAAGGTGAAATTGCAGGAGGGGGTAGAAAAGTCATGAAGAAAGGATTAGATGGATGAGAAGGATGAGGCTCAGAGGTTAGCCAGGGAAGGGAGGGAGGGAGGACCAGAGTTTAGGAAAATGATATGAGAAGGCAGGTTGGCCCACTGAAGTTTTTCTGGATCAGAGGGATAGTATACTAACTCCAGTGGCTAAGTCATCTCTTCTCTGTGTGCAATTTTTTTCAAATGTGTTGTCTGCTGTGACATTGAGTGACAGTGTGAATTGATGCTGGATACTGTCAGCTTTGTTGTCAGTGTTAGTGCCCTTCATACCTCTCAACCTGCTAGGACCAAAATCAGTGACTTCCCCCTTCCCCTCAACAATTAGGGACAAATGACCATAATTAGGGACACCATATTTTTTTCAGCATGGCAGGTAACATGAAATAATAATAATTGACTATACTGTTTAAATGCAATTACAGTCACTTTCTCATAGCAGACTGGCCACATGGGAGTAGAGATGTTGTGAAATTAAATGTTTCCAGTGAAATTGCTGCAAAATTGGCAATTTCGCTGCATGAAATATTTTGCAAAATTGCAGCAGAATTTCACCGTAGTTTCACACCCTGCCATTCCCATTATGTAAAAACTCTCCCTGGTGTCTAGTAGCCCTCCACCCTCCCAGCCACTCACTGGCCCAAATTATTCTCCCTAGTGTCTAGTAGCCCCCCCCCGGCTGATTGCCGTTCACAAACAACTCTCGTAATTTATCAGCATAAGTTTTGTTGGTGAAGAGGGAATTCGTCAAGTAGAAGATCCTTAGATGTGAGAATAATTATTCTATCTCATTACCCATGGTGTTGGAGGGACTATAGTATAAATCAACTATTTTATTTATTCTTGACAACATGTGCTTTTTGTGGTCAATTATGACTCTGGAAACATTGCTTGGTGTCGAGAAAGAGTTGTCTGATGATGGATGATTTTCTATTTAAAAAAAAAACACATTTAAGCTAATAAATATTTATTTCATTCTAGAATTGGTGATTTATTTAATAAACTCCAGAACATCCAGAATGGTACTTTCATAACAGCTCTACAATATATTCCTGGAATGGTGTTGCTGTTTAGATCATTATTTGACTCCATGATAAGAATTGTTCTGTTTATGATTTCCAGACAGGTTTCAGATTTGTCAAACACTCTTCCAAGTATACATACTTCCATAAATACTGTACAGGTATTTATATTTTGACAAATTGATGCTAAGCTACAGATGGCCTAACTACATCATACTATGGAGATCTGTGCCCATAAGGCATATGACTGGAGCTACTAGCTATGCAAGCAAACGTTTTGGATTATAGTACAGCTGTGTTGAGCAAACATATAATTGTAACAGTGTATTTTGTGCCACTTTAGTAATGTTGGCTAATTCTTATACTGACTTCTTTTTAAAAAAAAATTATCTAAAGTACTTCCATATTCCATGAGCATCTCCACCATATCAACAATATACTTTAGTCTTCATTTTTTTTTTTATTTCACTGTAGTTAAGGATATTTTGATCCCTTTCGATCATTTAAATTGGGAGCATCTTATACAACTGTTTTATTTCCAAAATGATACTTATAGCTAGATTTAGAGAATTTCCAACAATACCACCTTATCTCTTCTCATCATCTGCATTAATATTTGAACAACAATCTGGATGCTCTGTAAAAATCATCAATTGTATTTCCACCTGAATTACTTTTAGCATGCTTCGCATAGATTCATGGAGGATGTGCCGATGAAAATGTACAAGAATTATCCTAAGTGCAAAGTATGGCTGTGAGAATTATTCTGAAGGTCAAGAACACCAGCAGCAACACAAACCACACTTAGGGTCTCCCAGGAAGAATGAGGTTATCCAGTGTTGACCTTATGCATACGAGCCGAGATATGATGGAGTGGTTGGTACACTGCCATGTTCAAGTTTAGGATTTGCCTTCTTAGTCTTCTGGCATCAAACCCATCAAATATGAAATTACATATATAGAACTATTTCTATATATATTTATTACAATTAACAACTAAAAATGTTTTCCAAAATATTTAAATAGCATGGGATTCTTATAGCTTAGATTTTTATATGATATGGACATTTTTCCAACTAAAATAATGAGAATTACTACAAAAAATAAAAAGAAAGACTAATCAATTTAATAGTAAAATCAATGATACTCAGTGGGTGCAGGTTTAGAAGCGCAACAGTGTGACAACCTCAAACCCCTTCTCTGCCCTCATCACTGAGTGCTTGAATGAATGAGCGCGTGCTTGTACAATTGTAGGAGTAAGTCGAGGAAGCCTCCTGTTTTGCTGAGCAATATAGCCCTGCAGAGGGCAATATAGATGTATGCTTGAGCATGAGCCAGGGCCAAATGACAAAACTGCAAAGGTGAATTTATGAGATTAGGTATGACAAGGTCCATTAAAATGTCAAGTCCCTGATGGTCAAGGCATGGCAGAAGAATGTGGTGAAGAGAAGACTGAGTCAGATGAGCTGGCAACTCGCCCAGATACAACAAGCCTCATCTCACTGGAGTAGGTTAATGTCTGAGGCCTGAACCTATGAGATAGGAATGGCACAATGGATTAGAGCATGGCTTAGATGTCCTGGCAGGAGATGATAGCAGTAGTAAATTCCAGAATGAGCTGAAGCAAGCATGATGAGAAACATCAAGTGGAACTGATTACAAATGTCCTGTGATTTTGTCAATAGAAGTAGAAGTAAGATCCACAACCAAGCAAACAAGGACATCCTTGATGAATGCAAGTCAGGTGCAAGCAGGTGGAAGGTAGGTGGCTGGTAAATGCTCAGTACTAGATAACTACAACTGAAGGCATGACATTCTGGTAGAGTCCCCACATGTTGCGTGACATCAGCGATGAAGCAATGTGAAGATAAGGGAGTCTGATGAGAGCTTGGTAAATGATGCCCAAATAAGTACAATGGCAATCTGGAACAAGGTGGGCATAATGTGAAGTAGCAGGAGCAGAACCAGGTCCAGTTTGAGGAGAAGGGAAACCTCATATGCACAGGCAAACAGTAGGCAGATGGAATGAAAGTTCTTGATATAGTCGAGATCCAGATGAGCAAGGTGAGTAGCAGGTAAACAATACTGAAGAGGACAAGTGGGCAGAAGGAGATCCAACTTGCTGTGAAAGGGAACTGAATGGCAGAAAAAGGCAAAGAGAACAATCTAATGTGACTGAGACCCCTGCTTGAATTGTTGTCCTGGTACACCAGAGAAAATGTGGTTCCAAACAGTAGTGGGAGGGAGGTGAAATGAGCACACTTGTCATGAAAGGAGGAGGGGCAGAGCAAGATAAAAACATCATGTGGCTCACTGCGTGGGCACTGCAGGTACTTGTAACATCTAAACTGAAAAGAGCAGCATGGTTTCAGCCTGCTACAATTTAAATATTGCTACAGCTTATATCCCTGCTACAAGAATTAGCTACTAACTGTTACCATCTGCAAAACGAGTTGGCTGTAGTTTTGGGACTTTTGTGCCAGTGCTCCTACCTGACATGCAGAGAACAACCTAGTGTGACTGAGACCCCTGCTTGAATTGTTGTCCCAGTACACTAGAGAGACTGTGGTTCCAAACAGTAGTGAGAGGGAGGTGAAACAAGCACACTCATCAGGAAAGGAGGAAGGTCTGAGCAAGATAAAAGCATTGTGCTGCTCACAGTGCGAGCGCTGTGGCATGAGCGTGAGTGGCGTGAGTGCCACTCGGCAGCAGAAAACACAAATATAACAAGGATTTGGGATATTGGAGTAAATTATAATTAGGTAACAGGAAAGAGCTGTGTTAGTGATTTGAAATTGGAAAGAGGATTATATGGAGGGGTTAAGATATTTAGCACTATATTTGCTATATTCTTGTAGTTTATTGTAAGAGCTTGAAAGGTGCTTCCTTTTGGAAACCAGATGAAGTCTATGTATGATAAGCCAAAATTAGGGAACATTTATAAAAGTAAGTACCTGATGTTTTTCCCCTCTTTATGGTGACATAAATGTTTAATATATATTGGGAGATTGGATTCATGTGTTTATTTTAAACATATTTAAACTGATAAGAGTATTTATAAAATGACTTAATTAGGCTACATAAGATTTTGATATAGTTGTTAAATTAAAATGTATTGTTTGATGTTGTTGCGCTTAATCTTACATTGCCTTGCAGGGATAACCACAGGGGATCCACAAGAGAGAAAATTGGGAGCCTATTGGCTGGCACCCACTTTTCAAACTCTAATGTTGTATAAAATTACAAGTAGAAGAAATACTTTTACAAATAAATAGAAACAACGGAACCAGTAAAGTACGGTAATAGTTTTAAACTTGTACAATTGTAATAGTGGGTTATGCGGGAAACAAACTACTGTTGTTGTTGTTACCTTGTTAATATTAGGAGGAGATGTTGAGCTGAATCCAAGGCCTGAAACTTTAAAAAAAATAAGAATTTTACATGACAATGCTAGAAGTATAAGAAACAAAATGGATACTCTAAAAGTGATGGTCAGGGAACAATTACCAGATATAATGGGGTTAACAGAAACCTGGCTGACAAAAGATATAGATGATGATGAACTTGGCATACCAGGTTACATATTATATTGACAGGACAGATTAAAAAAGGAAGGGGGTAGTCTTGTACATAAAAAATAGTTTAGGACATGCTGAAATGTTAAACAAAGGAAGTTTAAATAATATAGAATCTATAACAGTAAAAGTAGGTAAACTGGATTTGGTTATTTCCGTGGTTTATTCCCCACCAAAAACAAAAATGGAACAGATAGAGAAAACAATTAACATAACACGGGGTTGTAGGGGATAAGTATATAGCCCTTATGGGTGATTTCAACTGTAATTGGGAGAAAGGGAGGGGTACGTCCTTGAAAGAAGAAATGTCAGTTTTAGGAGTAGTTCAGTATATACAAGAACCCACAAGATACACAAATACAACTAGAAAAGGAACAATATTGAATTTGTTATCTGTATCTTATTCACTGACAGTTGAGGCCTCAGGAGTTTTATCACCTTGTCTTGGAGATCATAATCCAATATGGGGAGATATAAAGATAGGGCAAAAACAGAAAACTTTGGAACCCAACAATATATGGATGAAGCTCTTCTCAGAAAACAGTTTTCTATTAAGTGTCGAGAGAGGAAAATGGGAGAGGTATAAACTCATACCAGATTTAGACTCAACCTTGGCAGACTTTACGGAGACTTTCACTGAATTATGTGATATGCATGCCCCAAGAGTAAAGAAACAGAACAAATGCCCGGTTAAACTTCCCTGGATACATGATAAGATCTTAAAAAGCATCAGAGTAAAAAATAGGTGCTGGAAAAAACCAAAGAAAAACAAAACAGGTGAATGATTGGGCTTTGTTTAAACAAAAAAGAAATAAATGTAAACAACAGATAAGGAAGGCAAAAATTCTTTATTATAAAGATAAACTGACCGTAGAATCTGATCCTAGAAAATTATGGAAGACCATTAACTCCTTATCTAGACCAGGGCAGGGAGTTAATAAGAATTTTTGTATTGAAATGAATGGGCCTTTGATTGAGGATACCCATGAAATAGCTAATTGCTTAAACAACTTTTGTGTAGCTTTACCTGGTATAGCCCAACCAGTGGGTAACCTGGGTTCTCAAATTCAACAGGGTATAGATGACTTTTGAGGCCCTCAACTACCTTTTTGATTTAAGATCCTAAAGGTGTCTGATGTCCAGAAGGGGTTAACTGAAATAAATATTTATAAAGCAATAGGCCCAGACTGTTTGGAAGGGAGATTTTTGAGAATAGCGGCTAAGTACATAGCACTTATAGTGACAAGCATATTTAACAGAAGCTTGAAAGAAAGCTACTTTCCACAACAATGGAGGGTGAGTAAAATCACCCCATACATAAGGGGTGAACAAACAGAGTTGAATAACTATAGGCCTATTGCCCTAATGTCCATCTTAGCAAAGTGTTTGGAGAGGCACGTTCATACGCAAATGATGGGATATTTAGAGAGGTACAGATTGATTACACCATATCAATCAGGGTTTCCAAGAGGTTTCTCTACAACATCTGCTCTAATTGAGTTTAATGATCTCATTAGTACTTCCTTACATAAGGGATTAGATACAGCAGTTATCTTTGTGGACCTATCCAAGGCTTTCGACTTGGTGGACCACCCCCTTCTGCTGCAAATTGCAGAATGGATGGGAATTACAGAAGGCCCCAGGGAATGGTTAAGATCATATTTGGAGGATTGCATATAATTTGTGTCAATAGATGGGGATTACTCTACTAAAAGGCTTGTAAATAGGGGAGTGCCACAGGGGTCCATATTAGGACCCCTGTTGTTTCTAATATTCAACAATAGCCTCACACAGGTTATACAACATTCACAGATACGGTTGTATGCAGATGACACTGCAATGGTAACTGTGGGTTATAATAGTAGGGATTTACAAGAATAAATGCAGGTGGATTTTGAGAGCGTGAGGGGGAGGTTCACCTGGTCAAGCCTTCTGATGAACACATAAAAAACAAAAATATCATATTTAGGATCTGCACAGAAAGAAAACAAACAACTCACTATTAAAGTGAACAATGATACTTATCTGGAACAGGTGTCCTCTTATACATATTTGGGAATCACCTTTGATGAGGAAATGACTTTCATAGAACATATTGAATCATTAGTTGATAGAGTGAGTAGAAGAGTGGGGGCATTGTGAAGAACGACTAGATGTCTAAATAAAAGTAGTAGGAAAAGGGTAGCTGAACAATTAATACTTCCTGTACTAACATATGGGGACTTTGTATATTGAACTGCCAATAAATCACTTTTGAAAAAATTGGATACAGTTTATAGTAGAATTGGCAGCTATGTGTTGCGGTGTGAGCCAAGAACACACCATTGTTTGTTGTTGACCACACCACAGTGGCAAACACTTGAGAATATCTGTGCCATGACATGGCAAAAACTAATCTACAAATATCATATAGATTATCCAGAGCATTATATCAATGAAGGCCTGTTTGGAGGGTGTGACCAAGTAAATTTAAGACCAAAAAGGACTTGCCAAATAAATAAGATTTATACTGTATCTTTGTTAACAAAAATAGATATGGTGAAAAGACCTTATGTTACCGAGCTGCTAAATATTGGAATAACTTATCCTATTTTGTGCATTCATTTCCAGTGTATAGTCAAGTTTCTACGGGAATTGATAGCATTGAGTCATGTTAGTTGCTCATGTTTTAAGTAATTTGAATGAATCAACTGCTAGAGTCTCTGAGGGGTGGTAAGGAGAATGTAGTGACTGACTTTAAGTATTATCATGTATGTAAAAATACATTGTTCCCTATTTTTATAGCTGTATATTTAATGTAGTCAGTTTCTACGGGAATTGATAGTATTAAGTCATGTTAGTTGCTTATGTTTTAAGTAATTTGAATGAATGAAATGTTAGAGCATTTGAGGGGTGGTAAGGGACAAATGTAAATGACTGACTGTTTAAGTATTGTCATGTATGTGAAAATGCACTGTTTCCTATTTTTTTAGCTATATATTTTATGTATAGGTAACATGCCACAAACAGAATAATATTATAAACTGGGCCTCTGGCCTAAAGATTTGTTTCCTGTATAAAAATAAAGTTTTACTACTTACTACTACTACAAGGTTAGATGCAGGAACAAACATAAAAAGGTGTACTGAGGTAGCGGTGCTGGATACCAGCTTAGCCTCCATGGAGGCCAAACGGACAGCAGGACCTCAGATGTCTGCCCAAATAGAACAGTGAGGGAGTCGAGCCAGCCACACGCTCTTGTTGACTGGCAAGTAAGGATTGCCAAATGAAGGAAGCTGCAGTCACGGATTCAAATACGGTTGGATGGCAAGCAGCAATATCCAAATGGTAGCAATATCCTCCAGAGCGGTCTGCAGGCAGGTGTTGAACAGCCTGCTATAGTCTCAATGTCTTCATGAAGTGTTTCAAGTAGAATTGCCCAAGCCAATAACAAGCAGTAATAGTAAAAGTACACAGTGGCATGGAAATGCATAACAAAAGAAGGAGGAAGATGAAGAGTAGTTATAGTGGGCTCCGTAGGTAAAGGTGTGGTCCTGTTTGCAGATGTCCAGCAGATGAGGAACATGCAGTACTAAGAATATACGAGGCGCAGCAGGATGCATAAGCTGTGAAAAGTACTGAGATTGCATTTAATGGAGGCAGACTAAGTCAGAGCCCGTTGCGCTGGAGGTAAGAGGTAAGCTGCATATCGAGTAGGACCCACATATGGAGGAAAAGCACAAACGAGATTCTGACTTGTGAGGGAAGGAAAACAGTACAGGACTCCATGAGGACTGAATGGAGCCGAAGCTATAGAGGCAAGATAGACAGAAGCAGCACTAGTGCAGTGCAGTACATTGTTCAGAGGAGCTGGGAGCCCTCGTTGGTGCAGCAGACATAGAGACAGAATGCCCGGGAGTGCATCAGAGAAATGCTGAAAGCCCAGATATGAGGAACCACTGACCTGCGGTTCATCGTACTGTTATGTGAAATCAAATCGGAAACCAGGAACGAGGAGCACAGCAAGGCAATTCAGAGCATGTATGCGGCTGTACTTTGACACCAGTGCAATGCAGTCCCGGAAGCTCAGAGCAAGGAATACAGCAGACTGTAGGGCATGAACAGCTACCAGATAGCTAAAAATTGTGCAGCGTGGTGGCATGGAGTGGTGGCTACTCGAATGATAGGATGGATAGTGTAGCTGAGAAGAGAGCCACTAGCATGTAGCCAAGACAGTAGCAGAGGCAGCAAGGAGGGGAAAGTACCAGCAGCAGCAAGAGCTACTGGTAGATCAATGCTTGCCATGGAACAAGCAACTGAAGGAATCCCCAAAAGAGAGGAGAAAGGTAAGCAAAACAGACAAGAGGGAAAGGAGTCAACCAGGACAGATGGGGGGGGGGCAACCAGAAATACAGCAACAAAATGACAGCAGGACGAACAAAGTGGAAGGAAGGGAGGAGGCTCTAGAAAGCACATACAACACAGAGGACGGAAAGAGAGCAGGCGCCAACCAGCAGCAGCAAATGAGTGAGTGTGACTCACTCTAAGCAGATCGGCCATAGCCTGAGGGTTTACATATGAGATGGGGAGGAGCTCCCCCCCCCCATAGAAACTCAGGCTACAGCCTTTAGTAAAGTAGTAAAAACCTTTATTTTTATACAGGAATTGTTGACATTATTTACATCATTAGGACAAAGTCCTATTTACAAGATGCTCCTGTTACTGCATATTCCATATAACATTAATTAAAAACAAACTAATATAACAACACAATCACAGAGATATTAATAACAATAAATAATAAACACCTCTACATAGATCCTTTCATTCTATACAAATTACTCATAAAAACATTAAATTAACCATAACATTCACACTTTGTGCTTAATTCCAATTTCAAATTTAATAAAAATGCCTTCGAATTTTTAAATTTGCAACTTTCTAATTCTGGATGTCAGCTGGGAAGGTCTTCAAACAAGCAATGTCTGTTGAGGAAGTAAGAGTCTAATATCATGGACAACAAATTCGGTGATGGTAAGAAGCTGCAGAATGAAAGTAGGTAATGGTCAAGGTGGCATGAGGTGACTTATGAGTCCCGGGATCTACAGGAGCAATGATGGAGAGTAAGTCAGATCATAACAGAAGAAGTTACATTCTTACTGAGCAAGAGGTGGGCCTGTGAGGCATGGTAGACAGGAAAGTCCATGGAGACTGTATGGGCAAGATTCGTAGGGAGTATCCAATGTAGAGAGATGGGAATGTTTCTAGTGTCTGGTCAAAGGACAGTCCAGAGTGATCAAGGGGAGCCGAATGGGTAGTATGAAAAACTTATAAGAGCTTCTGAGATGTGTTCCCCAAGGAATGCACGCTAGAAGTAGTTTCCTCAAGTGAAATGACCAGAGATCCATCTAATAGTGGATGGGGGCTGTAAGGATGGCCAGAGCGGGAGTACGTGATGGATACATGAGAGTAGTAGATGCCTGAGTAGGACTACTGGCCTGGGATATGGTAGGAAGCCCAAAACAGCCACAGCAGATAGGATGAAGCCCCAGGACTGCAAGGCGGAGTGGATAGGCCACCATCTGAAGATGGAGGAAAGTCTGGAGTGAAATCCAATGGACTTTAAGGACTGATCCAGAACAGTGTGGTGAATGAAGCAGATGACATACTGAGCATGAAGGAACAGGACTGGGTCTGCTCCTCAGCAAACAGCTGCAGAATACAGGAAGGCTGTAGCAGTCACCAGAAGATGATCCATGGAGGGTTAAGGAGTGAAGCAAAGTACTAAGAGCAACAGGGTTGAGAAACATGGGTCCCACATCTGACGAAAGCTTCAACCAACTAGTGAAGGGATGGAAGGTGCTGGAGTGAAGAAGGATAAAGTTCCCACGTCTGAAGGAAAAAATGAACCCGGGCATCAACTGGATGGGTGACCTACAGCAAGGAAGTCCAAGAAGCAGTCAAACTGGATTGAGATATATACTGGACCAACTGGTGAGATCCAATTCTTGCGGGAAAGCAGGCCAAGGGGTTGAAGTATGATGGTCCATGAAGTAGCGGGATGGCGAGTGATGAGAAAGGCTGGAAGTTAGTCAGAGTAAATGGGTCCCACTACTGGAGGGAAATGGTAATGAGATAGGATATGGACATTGCAAAAGGAAGGATCTGCAGGTGCAGACACAGGTTCCTATCGGAAGTAGATGAGGTGAGATGAAGGGCATGATGCTCCAGATACTGGTTAGGGGTGAAGGCACATTTGAGAAATGCTCAAGTCCAGGAGGGAGCAGCAAGCAACAGACCGGTGGAGAGCAGGTAAGATTGAAACAGTTGATTGTAGAAATGAGCTTCCAGGCACAGAAAACAGGGAGAGAGAACCAGCTTCCGAT
Organism: Neoceratodus forsteri; assembly: GCA_016271365.2. Classification (NCBI taxonomy): domain Eukaryota; kingdom Metazoa; phylum Chordata; order Ceratodontiformes; family Ceratodontidae; genus Neoceratodus; species Neoceratodus forsteri. The sequence goes on from CM028131.1 coordinate 1,116,864,878, forward strand.
ATCGCTCTGCAGAGGTAGGAGGATGGAGGCAAATGAAGAACGGAGGTTCTCTTCAAATGGGACATGGCAACTGGGCAAGAGACAGAGGAGACAATAACCCAGTAGATCCAGGGACAGGCTTTGACTCCATGATTTTTATGAGATGACGTGCAGTCAATGTCAACAGGCAAAGATGAGGGCGGAAGGCAGGTGGAGTGAGATGGTCCCGTTTCCAAAGGGAAGTGGTGACCCATATCGGGTGGAGGAAGCAGACAGTGGAAACAGTGATGCAAGCTCAGGCTGTGGACCCGGCAATGTAGTGCGATGAGGCTGGAGGGAAGGCTGCAGGCATGGAGAAATGGAGACTACTAGCCAGAGGAGGGCCAGGTCCAGAAGGGTTGTGTCATCGAAGAGCAGGTGGAGAATGAACACGTGCAAAGCAGCGGAATGGAAGCTCATGCATCCAGGCGTGACAGCAGAGGTGAGATTATCCTGACTTGATTCAGCTAGGAGAGGTAGGATGATGAGAGTACATGGTTGAAGAAGTTTTGTTCCCAAAGGGAAGCGGCAACCTGCATCAGGTTTAGGATGCAAACGGTGGAAACAGTTGAATACAGATTCGGGCTCCCAGCCATAGAAGTCAGCAGCATAGGACCATGAATTGAGGCTGCAGACCAGGTAGGAAGTAGAAGGCAAGTCGAGCAAAATCATGTTCCTGAAGGGAAGCAGCGTCAGGGCATCGGGCTGAGAATATGGAAAGTTGCAGCTGTGGAACAGAGGTTCAGACACCCATCTGTGATGGCTGAGGCGGGGATGATCCTGACTTGAGGCATCCAGGCATAAGTAGGATGAGGAGGGCACATGGTGAGGAAGTTCCAGTCCCAAAGGGAAGTGGCAACTGGCATAAGGTAGAGAAGTGTGTTAAGACTCAGTAGCTTGTAGACATGACTCCCATCCCTGGTAGTTGGGGCAAGCTAACCGTCACTCAGTGCTGTCCAGCAGAGTTAGGGATGGAGGATGTCACACCGGTAAGTAGTAGGAGGTAATGAATGTAAGGGAATCCCATCCCTGGTAGACAGGGGAAGCCTACCTTTGCTCAGCACCTCAGAAGGTGCAAGTTAGGGACAGAGTCCAGGGTACTGCTGGCATGGGCTGGCGAAGCGCAAAATGCTGCTGTAGAAAGAGAGTAGAGTAGAGTACAGTAGGCAACTGAAATTAGATGGGTATGATGAATAGTACACATGTATGGTAGGACATTCGTGAATGATAGGAATGGTAGGCATAGAAATAGGCATCACTGTATAGAAGGAAGGTTTGGCCGGGGAAGCAGGAATGATGTATGGAAAGGAAGACCCCACAGTAACGGAAGGAGGAACCAGGGGGAGAGCATTATGAGGGTGAAGGTGACTGAGGTCATAGGCAGTAGGGGCGGGTAAGCTGGCACACTAGGTTAGGAGAATGGGAGCACCCCCACCCTCCCCGATGTCCTGAGGCATGTAGCGCAAATGGTTCTGGCAAGGGACAGCAATTACAAGCATCCAGCCAAGAGATTAGGAAAATTGTGGACAACATACAGTGAGCAGGCAGGAGAGATCATGGCTCCCCAAGAGAAGTCTACCCAAGTGCAATCCTGGGTCGTCACAGAAGCCACCCCTCCACCAGTACCACACGTAAGCATAGAGGGAAGCATAAGCAGCCCACCAGCTGCTACTAGTTCTCACCCATAGTGGGGACACGATGAACAAATCTGCAGATGGGCACTAGGTCAGTAGAGTATAGTGGGATACATAACAGTTGTTGGGGGAGTGACTGTATACAGGTCAAACATGGGGCCAGTAAGAAGGCAGTAATCGCCATAGATGTAAAACAAACAGCACAAAAGGAAGCCTGGAGCTTAGAAAAGAATGCTACCAACCCCAGAACCTAACAGCAGGAAAATATCCACCCCAGTACTGATGCTCTGAGAGGTTTAAGTGAGGAATCGACCTGTAGGCCAACCTCACCTAGGTCAAGTTAAAGGCACTAACACAGTGACATACAACTGGTTGCTGTAGTGTAGGTGACGTGGTTCAAAATTAAAAGATGCAGAGTAACAAGCCAGGTTGCCTTCAGGGAGGCCACAACACAGAACATGGAGATAGGTAGGGTGCACCCCCCAGCCCAACAGCTCAAGGAAGCATTAATGGGTGAATGGTTCAACAGCACAAGGAAGCATTAATGGGCGACTTGAGCAATGGCGACTGCCGAGCTGCCATGGGCCCTGCATAAACACAGGTATGATGCTGCATGTGGAGGACGAGTGCTGCAAATTCAGGTCCAAGAGCTGAGATAGTGAGGTGCTGATAAAGTATTAGGAACAGCTCCAGGCAAGTGTGAGTCCAACCCGCAAAACCCAGCGCAAGAAGGGAGTAAGTGTAATGCGGGAGGTATGCAGGTGATCCCATTCCCACAGCCCAGTGCAGCAGCTATGGGTCTAAAACAGGACAAATAGGTGGTACTTGCTGTGGAAGAGCTGAGCGTGCTATGGAACAAGGTGAGCAGTCCGATGTGAGTGCTGAGGAGAAATGGCACACAGCTGAGCCAGAGGAGTGAAAGAGGAGAATGGGATGCCCAGAGGGGATGAACAGGAAGCGGGCATGTGCCTGGGGGAGATGGAGGGAAGCTTCTGAAGAGGAAGAAAAGGCTGGGGATGCTCGGAAGTGTCAGCGCCAGAGGTAAGCAGACATGGGTGGAAAACTCAAAAGGAAACAGATGGGGAGAAGCCAGGAGAAGTGAGGAACAGAAGTGAGCGAGGAAGGGGAGACCACATTGAAGAAGGGGAGACCAGCCAGAACAGACAACAAGGCAAGAGACACACAATGAAGTGGGGAATAAACAACAGGAGGGGAGGGGGAGACACACAAGGCAGGGAAAAGTCAAGACAGAGAAGTAGGGCACAGAGAAGAGCACAGCCAGACAAGCCACGCAGGGAGCTCAGGAACAAAAAACACTCCCTAAGCAAGGGAGGTGCATTAGTGGAGGGCTTAAGTAGAGGCTGTGGGAAGAGCTATTCCTCACATTGAACCTTGGGCCAAGCCCTCCCATTCTATTCCAGGTTTTTCCTGGTACCCAAAAAGACCGACGATCTGAGGCCCATGCTAGACGTAAAGGACCTCAGTCTGTATATCCAGTACAATAAGTTCCGGATGGTAACTTTGCCAGGCCTGACGCCCCGCCTCAAAACAGGGGATTGTCTTTGCTCTCTGGACATGCAGGACACTTACCTACACATATCGGTCTTTCCTCCCCACAGGAAGTTTCTCTGCTTTGCCTTCCAGGGTAAGCATTATCAGTTCAAGGTGCTGCTTTTTGGCTTATCCTCTGTGCCGTGAGTCTTACCATGTGCTTTGCAGTCATAGCAGTAGCTCTCAGAAGGGAAGGACTTATATTTTCCCTTATCTGGATGATTGGCTCCTAAAGGCCCTGTCCAGGAAACAGCTATTGCTGACTTTGGAGCAAACTCTCCAGCTTTTTCTCTACCTGGGCATCACAGTCAGTGTGCCCAAGTCAGTTCTAGTACTGTCCCATAGGGTGCAATATATAGGGGCGGTTCTGGACTCGGCACAGGAGAAGGCCTTCCTGCCTTAAAACAGGGCAGAGTGCCTTATAGCCCAAGCTCAGAAAGTCGCTCAAATTAGCTATATTCCTGCCAGGGAGTATCTGAGATTATTAGGCCTGATGGCAGCTGCCATACCCACTGTCCCACTAGCCAGACTCCATATGTGAATTCTCCAGTGCACCCTCCAGCTACAGTGGGACCAGTGCACACACAAGTTAGATTGCCCAGTCCTGGTCTCTTCCCCAGTCTGCAAGGTACTGCAGTGGTGGATGGACCCCTTGAATCTGCTTCAAGACATCCCATTCCAGATCTCTCTGCAGCAGATCTTCACCACGGATGCCTCGGGCCTGGGCTGTGGAGTGCACCTGTGTCCCATTCAGACCCAGGGCTGTTGGTCCTAGCTGGAAGCCTCCCTACATATCAATGTTCTGGAAATGTATGCAGTGCTCTATGCCATGCAGGCCTTTCAGGAACACCTTGCCCCAGGTCAGCTGGTGGTGCAGTCAGACAATCTGAGTGTAGTCTACTACATCAGCAAGCAGGGGAGGGACTCATTTGTACCCCTGTGCAGGGAGGCCATGAAAGTGTGGTACTGGGCACTGGATCATGGCCTGACTCTCTGCGGTCCACATACCAGGCATGTTTACCACTCTGGCAGACAGTCTCAGCTATACTCAATCCAGCATGCATGAATGGGAGCTCCTCTCATCTGTTGCAGAAGACTTGTTCGACAGATGGGGGTCATCCAGAGTTGGACCTTTTTGCGTCCCCACTCAGTACAAAACTGCCCAATTTCTGCTTGCTAGATTCAGGGCCTGGAGTTTTCTGGTGAGATGCGTTGTCCCTTTCCTGGAGCGGGAGGTTCCTTTATGCCTTTCTTCCTTTTCCTTTAATTCAGAGGGTGCTCATCAAACTGCAGATGGAGGGGCCAGCATGATTCTGGTAGCTCCATTCTGGTCCCGGCAGATATGGTTCCCCCTGCTACAGCAGCTGGTGGAGGAACCTCTGATTCCATTCCCCCTGGCAGGAACCTGATGACCCAGGCTCAGTGGACCCTGGTTCATCCTAACCTAAGGTCCCTCCATCTACATGCTTGGCTCCTGAGGACATAGCCATCGCCAAGTTCGGGGTCGCGAACAAAGTGGCAGATGTCCATGTGGCTGCTCAGAAGCCTTTCACTCGAGCCACATATGCCATGAAGTGGAAGCCATCTGGGCTGCCAAAACATAATTTGGACCCTTTCGCCTGCCCAGTGAACCACATCTTGGACTACCTGATCTCTCTGTCTGACTCAGGTCTCCAGTACTCCTCCCTCAAGGTGCACCTTTTGGCTATCTCTGTTTTTCATGAACATGTGGGTGACCGCACAATTACTCAGCTGGATGTCTCCTGTACTTTTCTCAGGGGCATTCTGCATCTGAAACCTCCAATCTAGTCTCCTGTCCTGGCTTGGTATTTAAATTTTATTTTGGAGAAGTTGACCCTGTCTCCTTTTGAGCCAATTACAACTTGCGGTCTGTACTTCCTCTCATGGAAAGTGTTATTTTTGGTTGCCATTACTTCTGCTTGAAGAATTTCAGAACTTCAGGCCCTCTGGTGAGAGGAGCCTTATTTGATTTTTCACAATTTGCACACAAACCCAAAGTTTCTCCCTAAGGTGGTCTCAGAGTTTACACTCAACCAGTCTATCCACCTTCCTGTTTATTTTCCTGAGTGCCAATCCAGGGGAGGCACTGCTCTATATGTTAGACGTGTGCAGAGCTTTGAAGTTCTACTTGCTTTGGACCAAGGAGAGTTGAAAGTCAAAGCAGTTGTTTGTATCTTTCACCCAGGTAGAGAGGGACTTCAGTTTCTAAGGTATGTTTATCCCAATGGTTGGCAAATTGAATTGTGTTTTGCTACAACAAGTACAGCAAATCATTACTTGGTGCTGTCAAAGCTCATTCCACCAGAGGCATGGCTACCTCTGTGGCTTGTTTCTGAGGCGTCCCAGCTGTGGACTTCTGTGTAGCTGCCACCTGGTGTACCTTTCATACTTTTACCAAGCACTACAGTCTGGACATTGCCTCTAGAGCCCATGCAGGTTTTGGCAGGACTGTGCTGCAGGGCCTCCTGTCTTAAGTTTATGGAGAGCCCTCCTCCCAGACTGTTTTTGCTGCATCTGTAACTACTTGGGACTCATTCCTATGGTGTGACCTGATTACTGAGACAACCCTGATGAAGACAGACAGTTATGTAAGAACTTATCATAACAATAGATCTTTGAGGGGCTCTCAGTCATCAGGTTTGCTTTCCTTCCCACCATCCCGCTTCTTGGGGCTTGAACTGGCTGTCTGGTGTATCCAGCCTTTTACTTAGGTCTGGGCACCTCTCTCTCTCTATCCTCGGCCCCCCATGGCTAGGGTTATGCTCCCTTTGTCTCTGGGGGAAAGAACTGAGGAGGGAGCGGGGCCACCCACACCTTTATATGGTTGGTGACATCGATGGATGTCGACAGCATGGGCGGCCCCAGTTGTACTGCTGAAAATCTTCCATGTGGATTCCCTTTTACCAACAGTGAAGTTCCTACGGTGTGACCTGATGACTGAGATCCCCTTGAAGATCTACTGTTATGGTAGGTTCTTACATAACTGTTCTTTACTTCTTGTATTTTCTAGAATTTGGTTAAGTGGTCTGCTTACATAACCCTAAATATAACTAATTTCAGCTAAATTGATGAGGATTAGTATTAGAATTTAGTTTTCAGTATCAGACATCTTAGAGACATTATTAAAGTATCTGTAGATGAAACCTGATTAGAGAGTACTCACACAGTGTCTGGGTTCAGATGACACATTTCCAATGTGATCATTCTAGTTTAAGTTAGGAAAACAGAGGCACACATTGCTGAAGATTGTGTACATCTGTTTTCTGAACACAGCTTTCATTAAAAAATGTATTTTGGTAGGAGGTACAAAAAACATCATTGTGAGACAGTCAAGGCTCCATGGCTACAACTCAAAAATGCTGTAATAAAATAAGTTATCAAAAGAGTTATTTGTGCAGTAGACCCATGGTAGGTTCCCATCTGTGATACAATACATGCCCCCTGTGCTCTCTAGTTTTGATATTCATGTACAGTACATCAGGATACATTTGTCCTGGGTTATATGCTAAGCTGCAGTGGGGTTATTGATATTTTAAGGAAAATGAATGAAAACCATGGCCTTTACAATGAATAGTGTTATTTGAAACAAAGAAAGGTGGTAATTAATTTTTGGAATGTTGGCAAAGCGGCATAACCTCATGAGAGCTATTACCCCAGCAGACCACCCGGGCAGAGTGGCTTTTGTTGTATCGTGGCAGGGGAACAGGTCTGTGGGCTGAGAAACTGACAGTGTGATAGTTCTGAGTGGGATGAGCTAATCTTATGTGTGTCAATCTGCACCATTCATCACCTTTGGGTAATGTGGCCGGAGGTCATGACCCCGTGGGAGCTTTTTTTTTTTTTTTTGGATTGGCAGAGTCGACGCACCATCAGAGCCGCCCTCAAGGCTGACGCACTGCATGGCGCTCGCAGGTTGGCTGTTAGGTGTCATCGACACTGCCCTCCCACCAGTTCTTCATCTCCCGCTGTAGAGGTCACACTTCGTGGGAAGCTCAGCTGTGCAAGAGGCCTACTTGACCAGAAAAAAGCCTTCAAAGCTGATTTCTTCAACGCCGAGTTACAGTCGACAGCAAAATATTTCGACGCCCTATCTCTATCTTGCCGGTTCCGTTTTCACCACCACTCGACGCCACTGGTACGACTGTTCCTTTCCTTTTTTTGTTAGCGACATTGAGTCTTTATTTAGCTTGTTTTTCCGTAGGTCATGTCTCGGTCAGGGGCAAGAAATCTTCGAAGATGGGATGGCCCCCTATGCGATAGTGCCCGTACGACCGTAAATACTCCATCACCGACCAACATGACCATTGCCTTGCGTGTCTTGGCCTGCTTCATGACATGGATTTGTGCAACACCTGCTTCTCCATGGATTGTTGTGTCATCGAGCAACGTGTGTGGAAAGTTGCGATGAGCTCCACCGACTTTCGGGGGACGGGGGTGCACTCGTTGGGCCAAGCCATGGCCTCTCGGCCTTTCCTCTGGGTCCCCTCCTGGTTCTATGCGGACTGTGGAGGAGGGGGCTTCTGCTCTTAGTAGCCTCGCCATTGCAGAAGCCCCTTCCACAGTTCAGGAGACCCAGTCCATCCCCCCTGGGGGACGGAAGGGAGGCACCGCATTGGCAATCGCCCTTTCGGGGTGAAGGCTCTCCCAGTGTCATCTCCTCGGGCTGAGAAGCCTGGGTCGGTGCCATCCTTGATGCCGTCCATCGCAGGCGTCTTGGGCCTCGGTGCTGTTTGTGGTGCTGTAGGCCCTGATGGTGCCGTGGTCGGCACCGGTCCGTCGCACGACACTGTCTCTGCTGTTGCCGCCGTTCACAGTACTGGTGGTGCTGACGGCACCGTGGGAGGTTCTACGGCGCAGTCCTCAACTGTTTCTCACCTCGATGCTGTTTGCAGCACCGGGGCTGAGCACGGCGCCGTGCCTAGCTCTGGTGCCACTTGCGGTGCTGAGTGAGGACACGGCGCCATGGGGGTTACCGCTCTTAGCGCCATTTGTGGCACCAAGAGAGCTGTCGGAGCTGTCGTCGGCACCATCTCTGACCTCAGCACCGCTTTCGGCGCCATGGGTCAGGATGGCACCATGACAGGCACCAGCTCTGATACTGCTGCCACCCTTGGCACCATGTCTTCTTCGTGCACCATTCGCAGGGCAGTTGGGAGCTTCGGTGCCGACTCTGGTGCAGTCCCTCGGACTGGTACCCCATTCGGTCAGGATGGCAGTGGGCATCGGCGTACTGTCTGGCACTGGACTTCAGTCTCCACCTCCTCGGAGGCAGACTTGGACTCTGAGTCAAACAAGCAGTCTGACTCTTTGGAGTTGGCTGCTCACTTGGAAACCCTGGTAGTGTCCTTGCCTGACCAGAATCATCCCCCTTCTGAGGAGCGGACAGTTGCCCCCGGGTCCAGGGTCAGGGGTCCTCACCAGCAGGCAGTGGTGCAGGCCACTATTGCTCTGCAGCCTGGCCTTGGAGGGTTTTCTGACCCCTCAGTGGTGGTACCCCCTCAGGTGGTGTGCCTGGATCACCCAACTTTAGTGCCGATTTGAGCACCCACAGGAGGGAAGGGTGCTGCTCCCTGGGTAGTCCCTTCAGGGACTGACCAGAGTTGTCAGCTGCCTATTCTGGTGTTTGTGAGGAGAAGGGCTCTATTGGACTCTGAGGGGTCGAGAGGTAGGGGTTCAACATGGTGACCCTTTTCTGGGACCCACCTGGGTTCCAGAAGGAGTTGTAGTGCGAACCTCTGCCCTTCCTTTTTGGTCTTCTCAATAGGGCCCTGTTCTTTGGAGGTAGGGGATCATCCTTTTGGAGTTCCATGGCCCCGGTCACCTCACAGGGGGGAATCTTCTGAACACAGCCTAGGCTGCTCCAGTATGGTTGGCCAGCTGTCAGCTGTTGAGTTTTCCAGAGCTCCCTCTTCCCTTGGGACTCCAGGTGTGCTCTCTTGCCCAGGCAGAGGACAGTCGATTCCTGTTGTCAGCTCTGCCCCAACTCCTCTGCCACCTTCTCCTGCTCTCCCAGGCATTCTTGGTCCTAGTGGATCTCTCTCCTGGAAGCAATTCAGGGCTGTGGCTGCTCATTCTCCCTCTTATGTTAGGGCCAGGGACAGGCAGGTGTTCCAACCTCCCCCTGAGCAACCAGCCACTGAATCTTTGAGGTCCTCTGCTTCTTCATCCTCCTCTTCGGGAGGAGAGGAACCATCTGTCCACATCTCCCCTGCTGCTGATCTCACGGAGTATCAGTGTTTCCTCGTGAGGATGTTGGAGGACCTGCATATCACCCCACCCACTCAGCACAATCCGGAGCACTCAATGCACGCCTTCTTAGGCGATTTCAGTGCGGACGCCCTTGTAGTGCCCCTTGGCCTGCTCCCTGTTGGAAGGCATCATTGCATTTCTGGAAGAGACCCTTTTCTGGAGTCCCAGCCCCTAGGGATCTCTGCCAGAGGTATTGTGCCCCCCCGGGAGTCTCCAGGTAGTTTGCCTCATCCTCGGTCAGGACTGACACAACTGGACACTCCCGATGGGCTTTGTGCCCTTCACCGTGACCTGCCCCCAGATCAAGATTTCATGGATTTCAACTTCTGGGAAAGGAGGACTTTCTACTCGGCATGGTTGCTCCTTTCAATATCTGCACATCAGGCCCACTACGCTACCTATGATAGGTTCCTGTACTCTGGGCTAGGTCAACTCCTAGCCTCGATGCCTGATACAGAGGTAACCAGACAAGCCATTGCACTCTCTGCATGTGGCCTGGAGCTAGCAAGGCACCAAGCGAGGGCATCTTATGATGCCAACAAGGTAGCTTCCAGGGTCGTAGGGACAGCGATCTGCACTAGGCAGATGGCATGGCTACATCTCTCCCGGTTGTCACCCTTGGCCCGGCGTAGAGTGATTTCCTCCGCATACCAGAGAATCCATCTTTTTTCCTGTAGGGTGAGGTGGTGTCTGTCAGGGCAACCTCCTACCCCCTCCAGGGGGTCACCGTCTCACTCTCACCAGTCTCTGGCCTCTCCAGACCCATGAAGGTTCTCTCTCTCTCGGTGTGTCATCCACTGAGAGCTAAGGGAATTAGTCCTTTAAGGTCCAGGGGCCCCCTTCATGGGGGCTCGGCACTCACCCAAAGGTGATAAATGGCAAAGATTGACACAGATAAGATATGAAAATTACATACCTACCATAATTCCTGATCTTTCTGTGTATCTCCACCATTCATCACAATCCCACCCTCCATCCCCCTGGGGCCCTCAGTCTCTGGGTCCCCCTCCCTCTGTGTGCCCTCCTCTTCCCCCCCCCTTCCTTTCCATTGGTCAGGAGCGGGATGACCTTGGGCACATAGGGGGATGTTTTACATTCCTGGGGGGGGAGTGGTCAGGATGGAGGGCATCTCTTTCCTCAGTGCCTCGGCTCCACCCCTGTAGGGTGGGGGTTGGTGGTTGCCCTCTCTTCTGTCTCTCTCTCTCTCTCTCCCTTTCAGCTATTCTCCCTTGTTCTTGTCCTTAAGGACTCAACCCTCAAATTATTTTAAGAAACTTGTTTCTTACCACCAAAACTTGGTTTCGAGGGGGGTACAGCCCTGTATCCTGTCTTTTCTTCCAGAATAGCTGCTTCTGCTTATGTAGGAGTGTATTGCCAGTGATCTGTGCCTTGAATTCTGGCAGTGTAGCCTTCTGGCTACTCCTTCGCAGTTCCTATACAATCTGGAGGCAGATCAAGACTTCAGGGTATATTTTCTTACCCCCCCACATCCTTACTTCTAAATTCTTCCTTCCTTCCCTCCTCTTCTACTTCCAGAGATTGGGACCCCTTCCCAATCCCCTTAAATTTCTAGCTCTCTTTCTGTCCTCTCAGTCGTTTATTTCTCCTTTGGTTTGTACATATTTTCCTTTATCTGTCCCTTGGACTCCCTTGTCCCTCCCTCCCAACCCTTTCTTACTCTACGGTGACTCAGAACTGGTGGGAGGGCGGAGTCGATGACATCTAACGGACAACCCGCGAGCACCATGCAGTGCGTCGGCCTCGAGGGCGGCGCTGATGGTGCGTCGACTCTGCCCATCCAAAAAAAAAAAAGAGCTCCCATGGGGTCGTGACCTCCGGCCACATTACCCAAAGGTGATGAATGGTGAAGACACGCAGAAAGATCAGGAATTATGGTAGGCAAGTAATTTTCATTTCTACCTGCTGTATAATGAACAGTGCACTTGAATTACTTGACATGTGATAACATTTCTCAGTGAAACTGTTAAGGCACAGAACTAGTGTAACAGATCTGATATTATGTTGCTACTTCAATATGTTTACATATATAAACTATAAGTAAATGTAAATGTTTTTCTTACAGTTCATAAGCAATGCTTATGCACACTCTCAAGAATCTGTTTTATAAAACACTGACCTATCACTCTACAAGACAACAAATTCCTCACTCTTGATCTGCTCAGTTGGGTAGTATGCATGTGTAACATAATCTCAGACCTATCATGTTAGTAGGACTGAATTAACCATTTGCCTTACTTTGTTTGCTCCAGAAATTAGCTGCCATTAACACACCTTAATTCATGAAATCTGTTAGAACGACACACAGCATAGTTGCTAATGTGTTGTATTCCCAAAGTAAGTACATACTGTATTATATACAAAGATTCCTGTATAATTGGTGGGCTGTACTGCTGTTCAGAGGAAACAAGGATGAGGAGCACACCAATAAATCTGTACTGTAGTCTTGATAGCTTTTATTTTAATCAGCTACACAGGAAAACGTCCAGGACAATGCTTCATGGCCCAGACACTGTACTGCTGTCCCATGGGTCCCTGATAAAGGAGAGGTGATAGCAGAAGGAGTTTATTCCAGTGGGAGCAATAATAAGAAAACACAAAGGGTTTTGTTCAGGGAAGGCATTGTTACACTAACATTATTTTTGTAAAGCACATTTTTGTACTGGTACATATGAACATATGAAAAAAGACAGCAGAAAAAGGCCAAAAGTTCTATCTTGTTTGCTTATAATTTGGATCCCTCAATGATTACTGAGTAGTCTGCCCCTCCTCATTGAAACATAGAAGATGATGGCTGATAAGGATCTCTTGGCCCATCCAGTCTGCCCTATTTTTCCCCACCTACAGCTCCACCACAGACCCTACTAAGTCTTCAGTCTTCACCCCCTCCTTACTCCCAGAATCCTCTTGTATCTATCTCAAGCATTCCTGAATCCTGTAACTGTTGTAGCTTCCACCACTTCTGCTGGGAGGCTGTTCAATGCGTCCACCACCCTCTCTGTGAAGACATACTTCCTTACATTTCCTCTGATCCTCCCCCTTTCACCTTCATATTGTGCCCCCTTGTCTTTGAGAAACTTTTTCTTTGGAAAATACTTCCTTCTTATTCCCTGTTTTTATCTGTAAGGTATTTGTAAGTTTCTGTCATATTCCCCCTTTCCCTCCTTTTCTCTAGGGAGTACAAATTTAGCTCCTAAACCCTTTCTTCATAGTACATTTGATGCAGGCTCTGCACCATTTTGGTTGCTTTGCTTTGTGCCATCTCCACCCTATCTATGTCCTTTCAGAGATGGGGCCTCCATAACTGGACATAGTACTTGAGGTGTGGCTTTAGCAGAGACCTATAAAGGGGCATCACTTTCTCCCTCCTTCTGCTGGTGGTTCCCTATTAGGAGTTTCCCCTCTCTGATAGGAGTTCCCCCATGTTTGCACTTTTAATTGTAACCCTCCCTTTTACTTTGTCCTAACCCTTCTTAAAGCTGTCCACTGTCTTTAGGGATACCATCGCATCTGGCAACTGATCCCACTTAACCACTCCCTTTCAGTGAAAAAATGCCTTCTCATTTCCCTCTTAAATCATCCTATTACCAGCTTGAGCAGTGTTCTCTAGTGGTTTTGTAATGCTAAGACTGAACAGACCCTCAGAGTTCACTTTGTTTATACTACTGAGGTATTTAAATGTTTCAGTTATATCTCCTGTCATGCTTCTGTCCTCCTGGGAGTACATGTTGGGGTTTCTGAGTCTGTCTTCGTATCTCCTACCCTGCTGATCCTGGGTCATTTTAGTTGCCCTCCTCTGGACCATTTCCACAAGACTGATAACTTTCCTTAGGTACAGGCACCAGTACTGCACACTGTACCACAGGTATGGATGCTCCTATGATCTGTACAGTGGCAGAATGACCTCCACCTTCCTGCTAATTATTCTTCTGGCTATGCAGCACAACATTCTATTTGCCTTGGCTGCTGCCTTCTTGCAATGCGCAGATTGTTTCAGGTCACTTGTGATGATCACCCCCAACTCGTTCTCCTCTTCTAACTTGGTAACCTGCACACTACTTAGACAATACTTGGTCTTAGTGTTGTTAGCTCCCAAGTGCATGACTTTGTACTTCTTGACATTGAACCCCGTTGCCAAATACTCAACCACTTCTCAAGCCTGGCTGAATCATCCCTGAGATCTTCTATTCCTTCCTCTTTGTCCACCCTCCCACACAGTTTGGTGTCATCTGCAAACAGGCAGATCTTACACTTTACTCCATCCACTATGTCACTAATAAATATATTAAACTGGACTGAGCACTGAACCCTATGGAAGCCTCCTAGTGACTGCTCTAGCTCCTGAGAATTCCCCCATGAACACCACCCTCTGCCTCCTACCCTGCAACCATTTCTTTACCTATGCCATGTTTTTAGCTTTATCCCTACTCCAAGATCCTCCAGCTTCCTGATTAATCTCCTGTGGGGAACAAAATCAAAGGCCTTACTAAAATCCAGATACAGGATGCCCACCACCTGGTCACCCAATCAAAGAACTCATTCGGGTTTGTTTGGCAGCATTGCCCTGTTATAAACCTGTGCTGCCTCTCATCCTGCAGAAAGCACACCAGTCTTTCCTTTAGTATGGTCTCTATAAGCTTTCCTACTATCGTGGTCAGACTAACCAGATTGTAGTTGCCAGGGTCATCCCTCTGCCCACTTTTGAGCAGCTGCACTACATGCACTGTTCTCCAGTCTAAAGGTACCTCCCTGACACCAGTCAGCTGTTAAACAGATCTGCTGTGGGACCTGCCAGCACATCTGCCAATTCTCTTAGCACCATCAGATGTATGATATCTGGGCCTGGGCCTTCAAACCCTTCCTTACCCTGTCCTCAACAATATACCTATCGATGTCACCTCCCACACTGCTTCCTACCCCATTCTTCTCTTGAGGCATTGGACCATCCTTCTCCCTGGTGAAGACCAAGTAAAAACACTTATTTAGTACTTCAGCTTTCTCATCACTACCTTCTGCTCATCCCCATCACTTTTTAGTGTAACAGTCCCATCCTTCATAACCCTACTTTCCTTGATACATTGTAAGAAAACCTTCTTCCCTTTTTTCACTCCCTCTGCCAGATGCAGCTCCTTTTCGGCTTTGGCCAATTACACTGTTTTTCCTGCCTCCCTAACCTTATCACTGTACTCTGCCCTGTCTTCCTCCTTTGGGTCCTTTTGAATTTCTTGAAAGCCAACTTTTTGTCCCTCACTGCCTGAGCTATCTGCCTATCAAACCAGCTGGACTTTTCTTTTTGGGGTTAGAATTTTTGCTTTTCAGTTTTGGATACTCATTAGTGGCTGACACCAGCCCCCATTTATTATGACCCATTGTCCATTTCTGGTCCACCCCATATTTGGAAGGCTACAGCCTGTAGTTCAAGGGGGCGGTGCAACTGGCCACACCCCTGTCTGGCCTGTTTAATGGCTGTTCTCCTCATTCCACACACAAGCATTTTTTCTTGCAGCCGGAGGCTCTGTCGATCTGTCTTCTCTCCTGGGGCCAACTGCCCCCCCCATGTGTGTGCTCAGACTCTGCTTGGTTTGTGCTGGACTTCTGTTTTTCTGTTCTCCTCCTTTTGGTTTGTATTGCTGGCCTCTGGCTGCTCAGTGCTTCTGTGTGTGCTGGTTTCCTTCCTACTCCTGTCCTTGTGTTTGCCTTTTTTTTTTCTTTTGGACTTTCTAGTTTTCTAGTGCCCTGTGTATACAATGCTACGTGTGCATCATGTTACACACTGTGTTTCCCTGCCTCTACCTGCCCTGTGCCTGTCCCCCCAGGCTCCATTTCTCACCTGTTATTGCAGGCCTCTGTTCACTGCATTGTTCTCTGTATGCTTTAGTGCAACCTGCTTTTCTGCCTAGCAATCCTCAGTTCCTGCAATTGCTATTGTATGTTTCAGCTCACACTTCAGTCTGCTGCCTTGCTCCACTTAATTGACTACACTTGGTTCATGGCTCTGCTGCCTAGCTAATAACTACTCCCTATTTTACTGCCTTACAATAACCTAACTGCCTTAAAGGCATTTAGAGTATCATGCCTCTCATTCAATTCACTATTCATACTGAAACTATAGCAATCCTCTGCTCGTACCATCCAATGCCTTGTGTAAACTACAATTTACTCCTCTTAGCAGCTATCACTCTGTTTCATTCCCCTGCCTGCTCTAGCAATATTCTGCCCTTCTTCATTACTTCTCACTTCTATGTGTGTGTTATTTAGGCTCGTTTATCACTCAGTTTTTGCTACTCCCACTTTATCAAATCTTATTTTTACAAATAATCTGCAATCTGTTTCTGATGATAACCGTATCCTGCTTTCATGGCTGGCACGTATTTAACTTTTTTTCATCAGCTGCTTGGTGTCGTGGTGTTCTGTTCATGGCTTCTTTGTTTTTCCTATCGGTGGGGGACTGGGGAGTCACAGCAGGCATCATGGCCCCAGGCAGCAGGAGCAGCTTCCTATTTGTCATGTATTGTATAAGTCCCTGGCCAGCCAGGCCTCCTCCTGCTGCTCTGCATAGCCTTCATGGCACTACACAACAAGCAATTCCAGGCAGCTCTCTACCTAAGGGTTTTTGGCTCTACCCAGACTTCTACCATCCCTTCCCTAATATTATGCACCTGGTTTACACAGTCATCCCAGCCTTCCTGTCCCTTGCAATACCAGCAAAGCTCATCCCCTTCCAAATCTGGCAGCATATCATGTTTTCTTGCTTTGAACCACACCTCCTACTGTACTGGTTTTACAGCCTCCTGCTACCTAACTGGCTACACAGCCTCCTCCTCTCCGACCGTCAGCCCCAGGCTTTGCCCGACCTTGCTGTTCTCTTAATCATAAGATACAATTCAATTCACTTCCAATTTGGCTTCCTAATGGATTTGGTCAGCATGCATTCCTGTGGTTGACAAATGCTATTCACCTTACCTATTCCCATGAGATGGTCCATGTTGCTCAGCCTGACCTACATATAGATCTGTCCCTGTCAGCTCTCATCCAATCAAGACCCACAAGAGGGTCCACAGTGCTCAGTCTGACCTATGTACAGGTCTCCCCATGTCTACTATCAGCCATCACGACCCATGTGCAGGTCCCATGCTCATTACAGCTCCCCCTCCACATTCTGGAGACATGCCTACCATATCCATTACTTCCAGGACTCAGGGCTAGCCCTATGGCTGACGGTCTGTCTCTGCACCCTGAAGTCTGCATCTTGAGCATGTGAAGCTTGGGGCGAGATCCTTCTCTCCTGGCCCATAGTTGGGGATGTCCTCACTCTGGGTGGACCTTCAGTCATCAACCGTACTGATGGCACCTCTTGATGTAGCATTTAAGACTTCAATGGCAAAGGGGTCTGACTCTCATGGGAAGGGCCCCTTTGGCTGTCTGAGTGAGTTCGGAGGCACCCTTTCAATCTATTCTCCCTACAACCACCTCTGGTTCACCTGGTTTATTCTTAGATCAGCAAGCTGGCTGAGTGCCTCAGTGGTCATTACTCACCTCCTCCTGCCTTGCTTGCCCATTGTTGTAGAGTTCGCTCGCAACCTTCCACAACATTCCTGTTAGAGGGCTAGAGCGAGAGTGTTCTCCAAAATTGGAGTTCCACTGGATTGGTCTACTAAATTGCAGTAGTGGAGCCATCACTAAACAGAACTGTCCCAAAGCCTGGAGGGAAGGTGACCTAGGCCTTGGATCCCCAGAGGTTTCCTTCTCCAAGGGGTTTTTTCCTCTTCTCCATGTCAATGGCCATAATACTAGATAGGCGTAGTTGTAATCCCTAGATCACTTAGTTAGGTTTCTGCTGTTGGATGGAGTTGGGTGGCTGCCCCATAATTGTCCCTTCTTCCCCTTTGGATGTTCTCTCTCTCCTTAGGAAGATAGGCCTCCACACTTTACAGTCAGACCTCCAAGTGGGTCACTATTCACCTGTTGTTTCCTGCCTACTCTACTCAAATAATATGACCAACTGACCCATGCTACCAACTGAACCCATACTACCAACTGACCTACGTACAGGTTCTTCCTAAGGTACCTTTAGTCAAGGGAATCACTGCTGCAGCACCTCAAGGGGTGGAACATGCTCCTTGGGTTTTTTGCCTTCATACCCCTACAGGGTGATATATCCCATGAATAGAGAGGTGAACAGCGAAAGATTATCTACGTTACACAAGCACAAAACCAGTTGCACAGGTACACTGAATTGGAAGGCTACAGTCTGTAGTTCAAGGAGGCATTGCTACTGGCCACACTCCCATCCAGCCTATTTAAGGGCCATTCTCCTTACTCCACACACAAGTATATTTCCTTGCCCCTCCATTCACCCCTCCTCCTCCATCGGCACTCCTCTCTTTCCCGTGGGCTTCTTCCTAAGGTACCCTTAGCCAAGGGAATCACTCCCATGGCACCTCAAGGGGTGAAACCCTCCCCTAGAGTTCCTTGCCTTCGTACCCCTACAGGGTGGTATATCCCATGAATAGAGAGGTGAACAGCCAAAGATTATCTGTTACGCAAGCACAAAACCAGTGGCACAGGCACATTGAACTCCTTTAACACCAGCAAGGTGCCCACTTAGAATCTCTCCCATCTCCTTGTTGTCTGCCTTCCTAAAATCTAATACTCTGTTTTCTGTGTATTTTTCTCCCTACCCATGTAGAGATACATTCACACTGTGTGCTGATACTATTTATAGTAACTTAAACTACATCATTTAACATCACTACCCAGAGATCTTTCTTCTGCCGAGCCCCCATCTGGTTCAATTCCCTCCCTGGCTGTATCTCCAACTTGCCCAAAATTGGCTCCTTCAAAACTTCCCTCCGGAACCATCTCTTTAATACCCGCTGTTGTAGGTGCAACTAACCCCTGGCCCCCCCCCCGTTGTATCCTACAGGACCCGCACACCTTGCCCCCCTGATTTGACAACGTCCATTGGACAGCCATTCCCCCACCCCTCCTACCCCTACTAGGTCTTTATAGGGATATAACCTGCTGTCCCTTCGGTGGACCTACTATATCCATGTTTGTAACATACAATTTGCAACATTATGTAACCTAAATGTATCTATGTTAAAAGTTTCTTTTTACTGCACTGTAATGTTGTCCATTGTTATAACTTGAACTATGTATTATTGTCTGCCTCCCTGCAATGAGGTGCCTTTGTAAATGAGTCTCTGACTCAAAGGTTGTAAACCCGACTTGTAATAAATAAATAAATAAATGTATAAACCCACTGCTCTCATTTAATCATTTGCTGATACAATATGGTGTTTTTCTATCAGGCTTTGTTATAATCTACCTCATTTACTGTACATAGACTGCTGGTAATTCATAAACATTTGTGTGATCTTAACTACCTCAAAAAATATTACATGAAGGAGAACTGCGCTGAACCTGCAAGTTATGTTCCCAGTAGAAGCTGTTTTTAAGAACTCGTTCCAATTCTGGTATTATTTCATCTATCCAGGCCTTTCAGTAACTACAGTGGATATTTCTGATTTACACTCTGGTGATAGGTACCATTTTGGAACTGTATGATGTTGTTTATGTCCCTTCCATTCACAGAGTTCTATAGTAGAACACAGATGCATTGTGCCAACAGCAGAAGAGTAGAGTAAGGGTAATTATTCAAATCATACTGTTCTATAATGTCACTTATAGCTGTATGTAAATCAGAGACACTCATTGGGATAACTAAGCAGCCTGCATAGATAGAACAATAATAGAATTTGAACTAGTATTTAACAAGCATTTGTCAATGCCAAATGTTCCACCACTTGCTGTTGTGCAGGGTCTTGCTTGTATACATTTTTACTACATTTGCCCAGGATAGACCAGAGGAGATGCAATATCTCATATTCAGTGGTGTCCTGCTTCTACATATTTTTAGACTGTACTTACCTAGGATAGGCCATCCTAGAGGCAGTATCTAATTTTCAGTGGACTGCCACATTTTGACTCCAAATTTCCAAAAGTCTCTTTATGACCTGATGTTAAGCACAAAAGAGGTGGAACTGCATTTCAAGGGCTCCCCACCGTGGGTGCAGGTCGTGAGGGTACAACACCTTCTCTTGAGCAAACAGACCCCTGCAGCATTTCCCCAGCATTTCAAGGGCTCCCTGCACGTGGGTGCAGGTGGTGAGATGCGACACCTCCCTCGACAAAGCGTTTACCAGCATTTCCCCAACATTTCAAGGGCTCCCCGTGAGTGCAGGGTCGTGAGGGTACGACACCCTCCCTCGAGCAAATGGACCCCTGCAGCATTTCCTCAGGCAAACGAGCATCTCTGTCCTGCAATGCTGATACACAGACCTGTAGTCCCACTGAAAACTCGGCAGTTGAACCACAGACTATTTCCACCTGCTTCATGTTACTGATTTTAAATGTCTTAAAGGTTTTATGTGCCCCACACATGTGGAGATAGTTTATTTTCTGTAATTTCTCAGTGTTTTCCTGTCCTCCTTTGAGCAGGATCCAGTGTGTGCCTTAAGAACCATTTGAATTGGTGCCATTTTCCTGGTTTGAATTTTTCAGTGGCTCTCACCCTGCACTGCCTATCCTGGTATCCTTGTAATAAGCTCTACCTTTCTGCTTGCAAGGGATTCAGGTCTCTGCCACTGCACACTGTTAGGTATATTCAAAAACATCAAATCTTTCATTGTAACTAAATTTGATTGCAGCATGGTAGCTACTGATAGCTGTTGCCTTCCTTAAGAGTATTTTTTCTCTTTCAAATTGCTAGCCAGTTAGGTAAAAGCCAGGGTAAGAAATCTATTAAATTGCCCTCCTAGATATAAATTAAAGGCTCTTAAAGCCTGCTAAATTCTCAGCACTTTTTAATGCCTGCTAAATCTCAGTCTTTTTCCAACTCCATTAAAAAAAAAGACAAAATCCAGTGTAATTCGGATTCATACCCCGCCCACCCCTTCCCCTACCTTGAGGCTGTTGCAACTTGTCTCTGTTCCTTAACTGCATTCCTCTGTTTCTTTCCCCAGCATTTCAAGGGCTCCCTGCCATGGGTGCAGGTCGTGAGGGTGTGACACCCTCCCTCGAGCAAATGGACCCCTGCAGCATTTCCCCAGGCAAATGAGCGTCTCTGCCCTGCAACGCTGATACATGGACCTGTAGTCTCACTGAAAACTTGGCAGCTGAAGCCCCGCTGATGCTACGCATCAGCTGCCCCACCACCCCCACCACCCCCCCTTGGTCAACTTGGTACTTTATAGTGATAACCAGGTGACCTTAAAAAAACAATCAGGCCACTTTACCATCTGCAGGCTATCAACACCTGCCACTAGTGGCTGCTATTTTAACAAATATCATCCCTCTCACAGCCTGGTGTGTAAAATGTATACTACCACCTATCTATACTAACCTTTTTTACCTCCCCACTTCTCTCAGCTACAAAAGCACATTGCCATTCCCAGTATTTGAGCGCACAAACAAAAATCCTGCCCTATATTATCATCCTATATATTTGCTAGGTATTTCTTATAATCTGTCTCTCTCTCTCATAGAATGATGACACTACTTACTCTTCTTGCCATAACTCTCCCCCTCAGTGTACTCCCCCAACCCTTTCCTAACCAAATCCAGCACTACCCCCTCTGCTACTAATACACAACCCCTGCTGTCCAACCCTGTTATTACTCCTCCTCTTCCAGAAACCATCTCCTACCCACCCTACCCCCAACTTGCTCCTTGCCATCTGTTCCCAGATGCGGCAATTCCCCCCCTTTTTAGCCCAGAACTACTGCGCTTTACCTGTTCTCATTGCATAAACAAACTTCCTCAACATGTAGGCTCAACTCTATGGAATCATAGATTGACCCTTAAAAGCACCCTATCTAGGATCACCATTATCCTACTGCTAATTATAGGAAATATCCGCCCAAACCCAGGTCCCACTACCCCCACCCCTTGCCTCCCAACACAATTCAAAGACCTACGACTGGCTGCCATTAATATATGTAACCTCCAGATGAATCTCGCATCTCTCTAACCATGGGTCTGCCTCCAAAACCCTGATGTGCTAGCTGTGTCCTAGACGTGGCTATCTCCAAGCACTCCAGACTCGGCTGTTCATATACCAGGCTACACATTCTTCAGGTCAGACAGGCCGGATAGACGGGGTGGTGGGTGCGCACTGTACCTTCAGGAACCTCTACAAGGTACAATAATTACTACATCAAACCCCATGGCAGGTGCCCAGTCCCTCACCCTTAAGATATCAGTTGGCAAGTCAGGCAAATCTCTCTACCTCATGTCAGTCTACATACCCCCTCACAACCAAAACAAGGCTTTCTCCTCCATCCTCAACATCATTGCCCAACTACCAAAAACCTTGGAAATCATTGCCCTAGGAGATTTCAACACAAACTGGCTTGCCCCAAACACATCCCCCCTCAAGGATGCCACAGCAGCCCTAAATCTCTCACAAATGGTCCAAAGTCCCACTAGAGTTGACCAACACAGGGGCACTAGCTCTCTCATTGATCTCATTCTCACAAGCCACCCTGAGTGCTTGCAGGATGTCCAGATCCTCCCTGACGCACTCAGTGATCACTCCCGTTACCGGCCACTGGTCAAATAGCTGGAGGCCCCCCCCACCAAGGGTTTCCGTGTATCACCAACTAGAAAAGGGTCCCAGACACACCTCCATGACCACCTTCTCAACCTTGACTGGTCCCTGCTAGATCACCAGTTGTCAGTGGATGCTGCCCTGTCCTTTTTCATTAGCTCCTTCCAAGCAGCCTGTGACATCTTTGCCCCCTTTGTTAAGCAAATTGAAAAAACTAAATCCTCCCCTTGGGTAAATCAGTCCTTGCTCGACCAAATGAAGGCCCGTGATAACCTATGGTACCGGGCCCTTGAGTCTGGTCGCCCCTCGGATCGCCAACTGTACCGTGCTGCATGAAATACATGCACTTGGGCTATCCGCAAGGCAAAGGCAGCCTTCTATCAGACCAACCTTACTGCCACCTGGGGAGATGGAAAGAGGTTCTGGGCTAACATGAAAGAACTAAGTGGCAAGTCTCCCTCTCCTCCCTCCTCTATGATTGTCATTGACAGTGTTTCCTCCCAAGACTCTAGTAAGATAGCTAACACCTTCAATGCATCTTTCTCTGACCTCAGCTCTATCCTCCCCTCCGATTTCTTTACACCATGCCCTGGACAGTTCCCGCCACCCCCTAATGCCCCTCCCTTCTACTTTAAAATGATCTCCACTAGTGTCATTCACCCATATATTGCCAAGTTCCTTGAAAAGACAAGGCAGAGTGGTGACTCTCTTGATGCAAAACTGCTGTCTTTAACCCTTGATGCAGTCCAACTACCACTAACAAAACATGTCCCTTTACCTGGGGTAGTTCCCTACCCTCTGGAAAAAGATGGTCATCACTTCTGTCCAAAAAATGGTGACCGTACCTCCTGCAGTAACTATAGACCCATCTCAATACTCCCACCCCTCTCAAAAGCCCTGGAAAAAATAGTAGATCAGGAGACAGGGCCTTTGGCGTGGTTGCTCCACTTCTTTAGAACTCCCTTCCTTTTTACATCAAGGCTACCAGCTCGGTGGAGGCCTTTAAAGACTCTCTCAAAACTTACCTTTTTGAAAATGCTTTTGATTTAATTGGATTTTTTGCTGGGGTTGTTTCATTCTTTGTTATTTTATTCTCTTATTCTTTATTGTTTTATGTAAAGCACTCTGAGCTCCTTTGCAAGGGTGCTATACAAATACAATTTGTCTTGCCTTTGTTTTTTTTCAATATTTTTACCCCATATTTTTTGCATAGCCTTCTTATGACTCCACCTCATGAACAAGGGCAGAGAAAATGTTCAGATCCTGCTCAAAAGGTGTTTTCATGTCACAAGTGCAAAAACACATTTTGGCCAGGATTTGAAAAATGACAGCTGTCACATTCATGAGGTGATGTGAAAAAAATGACTACTTTAAAAGTGGAGTCAAAATACTAAAGTTACAAGCGTATTGAACAATTTCAACGCACCGCTCATAACTCTTTGATTTTTTTATGTTTTTACCCCACATTTTCAACATAGCCTCTTTATGACCCCACCTGATGAACAAAGACAGACAAAATGTTCAGATTCTACTGAAAAGGTGATTTCATGCCGCAAGTGCAAAAACAAAATTTGGCAAGGATTTAAAAAAATTACAGCTGTCGCATTCACGAGGTGGTGTGAAAAATGGCTATGTTGAAAATCTGTGGCCAAAATATTGAAAGTTACCAAAGTTATGAGAGTGTGTTGAACAATTCCAATGAACATGCATAACTTTGTTGTTTTTTTAATATTTTGACCACCTAAATTTTCAACATAGCCTTCTTATGACCCCACCTCATGAACAAGGGTGGAGAAAACTTTCAAATCCTGCCCAAATGGTGATTTTGTGTAGCAAGTGGGAAATCACCTTTTGGGATGGATTTGTATAATTTCACTGCCATTACTCATGAAGTGGTGTTCCAAATAGGCTGTTGAAAATTTGGGGAAACAATATTCAAAAATTTCCAAGTTATAAGGACAAGTTCAAAACCTATTGAAATACATTGAACCACATACCAGATTTCCTCAGTTGCTGGTCTGGCATTGAACAGCGAAGATATATCCCCAGCCCAAAGAAGACTGTGGCATTGGCGCCCCAGTAAGTACGTAAGGGGTGGGAAGTGGGGGCTGATGGGTGCTGATTGGGAGGGTAATGGCAGCAGTGGCCTGGCAGTGGCAACAGACATTGATGGTTGCTTTTTCTTTTTTTACAGGGTGTATAGAAAAAGGACTATGAGGAATGGTTTTCTTTATTTCAAGTACTGACACTGGGGATTGGGCACCCCAGTGCTGGTGTTATGTTTGGTGGCACTGAGGATTGGTCACCTCATTGTCAGAAAATTAACAAGGAAGGGCTGGGAGGGAGGGAGTGAGGCATGGTTTTCTTATGTTGGCAGCACCAGGGTTGGGTTCTCTGGTGTCACACAGTGAAAACAAGCAAGGTGGGGGTAGTACCTGGCACTGGGGATTGGGCACCCCGGTGTCAGAAAATTAAGAAGGAGGGGGGTAGGAGGGACTGAGGGACAGTTTTCTTTATTCCAGGTACAGACTCTGGGGACTGGGCACTCCAGTGTTGGTGTTATGTTTGGCAGCACTGGGGGCTCCGTGGTGTCACACAGTGAAAATGTGCAGGTGGGGGGTACTAGCTGGAACCAGGGATTGTGCACCCCGGTGTTAGAAAGGATTGTTTTTAGGTTTGGGGAGAGGACCACAGCAGGCTGATAATGACATTGATAAGCTCTGCTTGCTGGGTAGCATTATGCAGATTAAGGGAAAGAGTCACCCTATGATTTGAGTGGCTCTTTTCTTTGAACTACACAAAGTTAGCACCCAGCAAGACCAGAACAGTGTCATGATCAGCCTTACTGATGATTGGTCTGACACTGTCAAGCCCCTTGCGGACTGCCCTGCATTGGACCAACAATGATACACCTCTCAGAATCCACTATCATAGCAATATGTTCGCTATGCACAAGTGCAAGGGTGAACACAAAAATCAGCTTCTACTGGGGAAAAGTATTTGCAAATTCAGTGCAGTTCTCCTTTAAAGCTAACATATGGCAGTATGGCTATTTTTGTCCTAAAAAGTAATCTGTTCCTGATTAAATGTTTACCCAAGCTTGGGAGACAACAGGTTCAATAAAATATTGATTTTATACATAAGAAACAGCTTCCAGCATCATTGCTCATCTATTGTATGTCTGAATCACAGTTCTTATTTTATTGGGACATGAAAAGTGCCAGTCATCTGTAAGTGAATTTACTTATGATGCCTGATTGCAGCTTTCATTTTCTAAACACCCCAATTTGCCAACACTTAAATGCTAACTTAATGCCCTATAAACAGCTAGGAGATACAACCTCAGAATAGTGTGTTGCAATCAGAAATAACAGTACAATAAATGTTCTGAGTTGAGCAACAAGATATGCCACTTTCATTTCCACGAAGAAAGAGTTAACTGTCGGTACATAATTTGTTTCTACTTACCATCTGTTGTGTTTTTAAGTAACTATGTATGGTATGTGGGAGTTTTCCTGTTGTAATTAAAGGAGTGTGTCATGTTCTAAGTGACATCATCCAATAAAGCTGGTAGTGCATTTTGTACTTTATTGTTATCCTTTGTTTTCTTTTGCATTTAAACTTTAATTACTGTCTTCTTTATAAATGGTCTTGAAATGTAATGTTCTAATTTTAATCAGGTTATACAAAAACTTGTCTAGATTGAAGAGTCAAGGAACTCATTTGTAAACAAGGCACAAGCATATACCCAGTGGGTTTTTGGAGTCTCTTTCTTTCTTTCTTTCTTTCTTTCTTTCTTTCTTTCTTTTCTTTCTTTCTTTCTTTCTTTCTTTCTTTCTTTCCTTTCTTCCTTCTTTCTTTCTTTCTTCCTTCCCCTTCCTTTCCTTCCTTCCTTCCTTTTCATTCATTCTTTCCTTCCTATTTTTAGATGTATATATGTTTATAGAGAACAAGCTTTGGGTTGACATCTGTATCACATTTACTTCTGGTTTTTGTGATGCTCTACTTCCTTATATCATATGTGAGTAGATAGATAGATAGATAGATAGATAGATAGATAGATAGATAGATAGTATACATTAAATAAATCCCTACATTATTAAAACACATCATTTAAGGATATTAAGTCTCAGCTTCATATTATCATCAGTATTCTAGTTTATTTTGAAATGACTTATTATTCAGATAGTTTGGTGGCATACTTTTCACAGATGCATTAAAGCAGTATTTTTATTTACTACCACACAACAAATCAACCTGCGCTTGGTATGTTGGTGGGGCCAACATTGTTTTGTCTTCACCATTGTCTGCCTACAGTATATAACCATGTTTATATCATGTGTTCTGTTGGGGATCATGTGGTATTCTTATGAATATGTTGTGTTTCATCATTCAGTAGAAAAGGGATGCTGTGTGTCTAATAAGCATTTTCTAAGTTAGCCATACAGTCTTAACAATAGCCCCTGGGTGTGGAATGCTTCAAAAAGGGGTTATGTTGTAAAAGAAGGATTATTGCTTTATTTAGTTAATGTATTCCAAGTTTGAGACCGGATAGGTTTAATGAGCCAGAAGTCTCATCCTGGCGGGCATATATATCTGGGGTATACCTAAGTATCTTTCAAAAAAAGAGGTGTGCAAGAACAAGGGGGCACAATTTGAAGATGGGGGGGCAGCTCAGAGGTAATTTAAGGAAGTATTTTTTCACAGAGAGGGTTGTGGATGCATGGAACGGCCTTCTGGAGGAGGTTGTGGAGTCAAAAACAGTGGTGGAATTCAAGCATGCATGGGACAGTCATAAGGCCATTCTAGGGGGTGGGGGTAGGAAGAAGTAGGCTGCTGGTTAACTAGGATCTGCAGCTTATCCAGTAGGTAGAGAAATGGGCAGATTGGGTGGGCCAAGCAGTCCTTATCTGCCATCAAATTCTATGTTTCTATGTTTCTATGCATCGATAGATCCTCTACCCTTTTTATTTATTTATTGAAATGTTGTACCAGGAAGGCACACTGAGCAACAAGTCACTCATCTCCCGGTGCGACCTAATATATGAGACAGTAGTGTAAGAAATGCTGTAATATTGTGGCATTGAAGCTAAAGCAAACACTATCAAAGCAAGGAGGCAGCTGACCGAGGCAGCTAGAACATTTCTAACGGGGGGTAAGCAGGCATATACTTAATTACAAGATATATTGAGACCTTCAGTCAGGGTATAAAAAGCACAGTACTTAGCAATGTGCAGATCTGAGTTGCTGGATGGCAACTGAAAATCATCCCTGCAGATAGCTGGGGGTATAGCTCTTAACTGGGGTGTGTGGCTTGGGATGAAATGAATCAGCTGCCTACATTTTAGTCTTCTCTTTAGTTAGCTCTTGGTATCAGACCAGGGAAGCTGATGACTGAGGTAGCTAGAATATTTATGATAGAACATTTCTAACTAGGGGTAAGTAGAGAGATACTATATTAGAAGTGTAGGGAGTGCAAGGTAAATTGGGACCTTCAGTCAGGGAATTACAGATATGGTATTTGGCAGTGTGCTGAGTGGATAGCTATTAATTGGGGTGTGCAGCCTATGCAGTAATTCATTCATTGATTCATTTCATTTTTATTTCACATAAAACCATTTAGGTAGTTCCTTTTTTCAAATGATTTAGTGTTATGGAGACAAAAAAACAAGAGTAACAGAGACTGGTGCAGAACAAATGTTATAGAGATTGGTGTAATTCAATTTCCATGAGGGACAGTAGACAGTAAATCTTAGCACTTCCTCAATGCAATTATAAGTAGGTGCAGCATCATACAAATAGTTTCTTAATTCATTCATTTACAGTAAAAGTGCCATAACACGAGATAAGCTTAGAGTGTAGAGGGATCCTGTCATTTAAAGCAATTGCAGATCTCCAAAGGGGAGAGTAGGGAGAGCAACTTGATCTTAAAGAGATCATCCAAGGGACAAGTCTTTAGGGAGACAGGTAGGTCATTCCATTGTCTAGCAAATCTAAAAGAGAAACAAGATTGGCCTAGAGTGGTTTTCCTCCTTGGGAGAAGCAAGGAACATTGTTCAGCTTCTTGTGTGGAGTGATGGTTATCTACAGTGGGAAATATTGACGTGAGACCAGGGGGCAGTTGGTCATGCAAGGCCTTGTGATCAAGGATAAGTGTGTGGTAGGTCAACCGACTATCAAGGTCAAGCCAGTTTAGTAAACTATAGAGAACACAGGTATGCATGTCAGGTTTAAGGCCCAGGGAAAACTGACCAACCCTATTAAAAAGGCTCCTGACTCTGGCAAGAACAATGTCAAAGGCAGAGCCATATATAGCAATCCTATAATCAACTAGACTAGTTATGAGACTCTGTACAAGTTGCTTTCTTATTACAGCAATGACATTGTGTCTATGCCTATATAGCAGATGTAGCCTGTGGTTAGCCAACTTTATTAATAAGTCAGTGTGCATATTGTACATCATCCCACTATCCAATGTCATGCCAAGGTACTTGAAGGTTACTACTTGTTCAAGCTGGGAGCCTGAGTTAGTGACAATGGAGACAGCAAACAACTTGTTTAGCATGTTGCTAGTGCAAAAGAGCATACATGTGGTTTTCTGCTTATTCGTGACAAGGGAGTTAGCAATGAACCAAGTCTATTGTATTAAAGTCCAATTGCAGCTTGTGCTGAAGAGAGGACAGGCATGAGCTGTTTGTAAGCAAGACTACATCATCCACGTAGAGTAAAATGTGGGTGGATTTATAGGATGCTGGGATGTCATTTATAAAAAAGCTGACTAGAAGGGGGCTGTAGAATTGACCCCTGGGGAACACCAATTGTGACAGGCAAGTCTTGAGAGAGAACGCCTTGGCACTTTACTGCTTGGGTTCTCCCAGATAGGTAGCTCTTGAACCAGGCTACAGAATCATTGGAGAGATCCAGACATGAAAGGTTCTGGCAGAGAAGAGTGTGGTTCACAAGGTCAAAGGCCTTTATTAGGTCAGTGAAGTTGGAATCGGTCATCTCTCCTCTATCCAAGGCACTGTGGATTTAGTCAATGTAGTTGAGTAGGACTTTTATGATACTGTGATTTTTTCCAAAAACTGTGCTGCTCCCTGCCTAGTAACTCATGTTCAGAAAGGTATTGAGAGAGTTGGTCATTAACCATCCACTCTAGAGTTTTAGAAACAGGAGACAGGATCAATATTGAGCAATAGTTATTAGTCAGGCAGGGGTACACTTTGTTTTAATATAGGGGTTACATGTGCTGTCTTCCAGATGTCTGAAACTGTGCCAGTTGACAGGGACTGATTGAAGATATCCTGTAAAGATATCCTGTAAGGGAAAAGTGACTTCCCTTGTTGTGAACTTCAGCAGTTTCAGGTCAAGGAAATGCAGCAGCTGTCTACATTTAGAATTCACTTTAGTTAGTTCTTGCTATCAGTGTGTCCCATCATGCTCATGTCCTATCATGTGAGTGGTATAGAACAGGAGTGAGCCATCTGTCTCTGGGCTATCTGCAGAGTGTTCACAGGGCAAGCACAGATCTGCAGGGAACCTGCTTCTGAGGGAATTGAGAAAGGCTCAGGTGTTGTAGCCCACAGTCTTGAAGAAAAAAAAGAACTCAGCAACTCCCTAGTTGGGGTACACCTAATTATCAACTGATCCTCAGCAACTGAGTAAGTTACCTCTAATATATGACACTGTAGAGTAAGAAATACTACACGATTGTGAAGTTGCATTGCATCTGCTATCACACATTAGAATCCATGATCAAATACCTTTATATGGTAGAATTACTGGGGCTGTGCTAGGGATGTGGCATTGAGCTCTACGATGCCGGTTCAACAACTTCGCTACAGTGATGGCTTTATGTTGACTGCAATTGTGGTTGGCATAAAACCGTTCACTACAGACTTTTTCTTTGGGGGAGGCTTTGCCCCCTTAACTCCCCATGCAGGGGGTTCTGTCACCTGCAACCCCCCGTAACTAAACTAATTAACTCCAAGTCAGAGCTGATTCAGGGATGGGGTGCAAGACCCCCAGAAAGCAGTGCCAGGTCCCATGATGACCTGTCAATGTCGCTGTACTGTCATTTGTGGTGCAGGTTTTGCTGTGCGATCGGCATTTGGTGGCATTGTGAGACAGTAACCTTGTGGTAGGTAGCTTCCTTACCCAAACTATCTACATGAAATAGGGGTACTAGGTAGTTATGTAGGAAGGGTAACCAGGTAGCAAAGCAAGACAGCAACAAGTCTGTTTCTAGTCAAAAGGCACTAGGTAGTTAAGGGAGCACAGAATGTTATCAGTGGTCTAGGGCTGTCATAGGCTCAGTATGGAGATGCACAGTGGAGGGCTAGTCAGTTGAGTCTACTATGTGGTGCTCTTCTCCAGGGTTACTCTCTGGAGGAGGAGGCACTGCCACTGCCTCATCTGCAGGATCTTTGTGGAGTTCCACGCTCTGCAGGTAGCAGCAAAAGAAGAGATACCTCATGTGCATCACTGGCTCAGCTGGAGACTATGCCCCACAACCCCACTCCCCCAGAGGTCCACTGGACCAGAGGGTGAAGAGTGGTGGGGAGGTGGAGAGGGAAGAGAGGCAGGGGTATCAACAAGGTGTTTGACCAACTGCACATCATCTACACAGTAAATTGCTTTGCATCCCTGGAGGAGACTCAGGTACCTGACTCTGCTGGGGGGACTCTGGGTCAGTTGAGGGTAGAAAGCATGACAACTTGGTGGCACCAAGGGGGACTAGCAGGAGGAAGTCAGCCAGAAGAGTCTTAATGATTGGGGAATCAATGATCAAGGGGTAGAGAGGGTGGTGGGAAGGGAGTTGGATGAGAGGAGGATGGTCAGGTGTCTTCCTAGTGCATCAGCCATCCGGGATATAGACAGGATAAGACAGGATAGGGAGGTGGGGGTCTGGAGTGCTGCTGCATTTGAGTACTAATGATCTGGTAAACCAGCCTGTGGAGATGGAGAAGCCAAACCTTCGCAAGCTGGGGGGCACAATGAAGGCATGTTCAGCCTCCCCTGTCTTTTCTGATGTCTGCCCTGTGTCAAATAGAGAGAGAAGGAAATATAGTATACAAAGGTATGAGCTTGAGGAGTTTAATGGGTGGTTAAAGGGATGGTGTCAGGAGATGGGGTACCACTTTGGGGGGGCTGCGGAGACTTTTGGGACAGAAGGTTCAGGACTGATGGTCTTCACCTGCCAAGAGAGTGGGCCAATGCACTGGGGCAGAAGTTGAATTTCTTCACTGGACAGTTAAGCTGACTGCAGGGGAAACTGAGGCTAGGGGAACCATGGAGATAGGAGAGAGGAAAGATAACCTAGTTAGTACTACCCATAATCTGGGGGATGGTAGCAGCACAGTGGTCAGAAATAAGGTTTAAGGTTCAAACTGGGCTAGGGGAAGGGACCAAGGAGGGAAGGCTCACCAAGCCTGTAAGCAACATGAAAAACAAGAGTGAAGGAGACTTGGGAACACTAAGGGAGAAAGACAAGTAAAAAGCAAAAGGAGATTAGGAGTTAGATGGAATGGGGTCTGTCATAATGCCAGGAGTCTGGGCAATTAAATCAGTGAGCTCAAGACAATAATGGCAGACACTAAGATGGATCTTGTAGCCATCACAGAAATGTGGGCCTCAGGAAATAATGAGTGAGACCTGACAGTCCCTGGTTTCACAATGTTTAGGAGAGACAGAGGAAAAAGTAAAGGGCAGGAGGGTGTGGCCCTATATGTCAGGGAAGGTATTGAGGCTGTGGAAGATAGATACATGAGGGGAATTAATGGGGAGACAAAGTAGCTGTGGTGAACCTCACGGCGGCGTCGGGTAAGAAACCACAGTGGTGGTGAGCTATAGACTGCTAGGACAAGGGAAAAAGAGATGGATAGGGAGCTTAGGGAAGACCTCGGAAGGACAGGGCAAAGGAAGAGGTAGTAATGGTTGCTGATCTGAACCTGCCAAACATTGATTGGGATTTTCCAGCTGCCAGGAGCACCAGAAGTCAGGCCCTGATGGATATATTCCAGGACTGCCTGCTGGTATGGCTCGGTATGGAACCCACCAGGCAGGCTGCCATTCACAATAAGGTGCACACTAAGTCAGAGGTGGTAAGCGGTGTATGGGTAGGGGAGCCACTGGGGTCCAGTGCTTATAACTCTTTCATTCGAGCTGAACTATTGGAACGGAAAGCCTCAATCAAAGGCTGAGGTCCTTGATTTCGGAAGGGCAGGCTTCAACGGGATGAGGGAGTTGGTCCAGGACAAGTTAGTCAGGGTAGACAGCATCAGAGGTGTGGAAGAGAGATAGGAGCAATTAAGGTGACCATTCTCAAGGCATCTAAGACATGCATGAGAATAGTAACCAATGGTAACCAAAAGAAACAGTCACAAGAGACCAGTATGGTTCTCAAAATGAGTCAGGGAAGCAGTGAGGGACAAAACAAAGGCTTTCACCAGGCACAGGAAATTGTAGGAGAAAGAATGAGGGGGATACCAACTGAGAACTAAGGAAGCAAAGAGATCATTTAAGGAGGCAAAAACAGACTCTGAGCTGCATATTGTGGAGGGGGTCAGTGGCAGGGAAAAGTGGGTATTCAGTTATAGTGGGAAAAAAGAAAGGAAGGGGAATTGTTAGGCTATCTGAGGGAGGTAGGGTAACAGAGGAGGATGTGCAAAAGGCAGCCATCCCTAATGACTACTTTTGATCTGTCATCACAAGGGAAGACAATGGGCCCCTGTTAGAAAGTGGCATCAGGGCAGCCATAAAAGGGGTCGTGGAGTACGGCAGCTAGTATTTACCAGTGAAAGGGTCCAAAAAGGGGTAGCAGCCATAAAGATTTAAAAGGTCCTGGTGCCTGATGGGATGCATCTGTGGGTACTCAAAGAACTGTCAGCAGAACTGGTTGAACCCCTGGTAGGGCTAGTTAAAAGCTCATCATAAAAGGGGTAGTTCTGAAATATTGGAAGGTAGACAACATAGTTCTACTCCATAAGTGGGGGGGCAAGGGGGAAACTACAGACCTATCAGTCCTACCTGTGTTGTAGGCAAACGCATGCAGTTACTGGTCCGAAAGGACCTCATAGACTACCTGGAGAGCAATGGTCTCCAGGATAGTAAACAGCATGGGTTTACAGCAGGGAGTTCTTGTCAGACCAACCTAATAGTTTTCTGTGACTGGGCGTGAAGGGTACTGGATATGGGCCATGCCATGGATTTTCTCTACTCCGACTACAGCAAAGCTTTTTGACTCAGTGCCTCACAGAAAATTGCTGAAGGAGATGGAGGATCTGGGTGTGGCAAGGGGACATAGATGGGTAGGAAATTGAAGGAGAGGCAGCTGAGGGTTGTGATAATGGTATCTAATAAGAAGAGAGGGAGGTCACTGTGCGGTTTCCACAGGAATCTGTCCTGGGTGCTGTCCTCTTCAATATATTCATCAGCGACACTGAGGAAGAAATCTAGGGCAAGTTGTGTCTCTTCACAAATGACACCAAGCTCCATGGGAGGGTATAGTGATAAGGGAATTAGAGAGATGCAGAGTGACCTGCATTGACTCGAGAGGTGGTCTAAGGTTTGGCAGTTGAAATTCAGTGCCAAAAAGTGCAAGGTTATGCACCTAGGGAACTAGAACACCAGGACAGAGTACTGGACTGGAGGGGTAAGAGCACTATAGCTGAGGAAAGCGACCTAGGAATCATCATTAGTGACTACCTTAAACAACTGAGCCAGTGCATCAGGGCCTATAATAAAGGCAAATAACAAATAGGATGCTGGCTGTATCAGAGGTGGCATTCGTTATTAACAGTAGAAGAAAAAAGGTATGTATCTCTTTATAGATCATTGGTGAGGCTGCACCTAGAGTACTGTGCCCAGTTCTAGTGTCCTTCCCTCAGTAAAGAAGATGAATAGTTATAGATGGTGCAGTGAAGGTTAACCAGAATGATTCAGGGCCGACAGGGCACATCTTAAAAGGATTGGCTCCAGGCAGTGAACATGTACTTGCTCGAAACCAGATGAGAGAGGGGTGATATGACAGAGACCTTCAAGTTCCTTAAAAGAATAAACAAGGTAAACTATGAGGACCTATTCAACATGAATTAATAGTTCAATGACATGGGACATGACTGGAAGCTGATGGGAGGGAGGTACAAGAGGGATATGAGAAAGTTTTATGTTATAAAAAGAGTGGGGGGACCTTGGAACAGTCTGCCAGCTAACATGATGGGCACTAAAACCATAAATGGTTTCAAGCAAGGCTGGGAAAAAGTGAGCTCCAACCCTCCTCTAAATCTCATACCTCTGTTATGCAGTGTTCCTGTACAATATATAAGTAGTAGTATATAGCAGTAGTATGGAAGTACACCATGAATATAAAAAAGAAACTTGAAATAGTGCATAACATCTTCTTGAGATTGGTACTTAGGTCATCTCAATTTGTTCCTGCTGAACTGTTACATTCAGAAACTAGCATAGTATCAATAAAGAGTGAGGCACTGATTATGGTGCTTTACTGGTAGATGAAGTTTCAGTGAAAATTTACGTGAATTTGTTGGAATGAGGCTCTTTCAAGATAACAAATCAGTTCTTGGTTTCCAAATAAAATAGTTCACTACAGTATCTGGATATGCAAACAAAGAACATGCACACACTTTGTGGGTGATCCCTGCCAGTGCCAAGATGCCACATGACATAGAAAACAAATACATACCAGATTTTGTTTTGAAACTGTTGTGCTTGGTAAGCTCAGTAGCAGATAGTGCCATTTAAAATGAATGGCTCTGCCAGTGTTAATATGAGTGGAGGGGTCAGGCTATAATGTGTGCCATACAGTGGCTGTTAGTATTACTGTACATGGGGTGTGTGGAGAAGCAACTGGTGTTACTGGTGAGTAAACAAGTGGCGTACAGTTCAGTCAGTTATTTTGTCACAACAGCTGCGAGCCACAGAAGTGCCACCAAGCAGGGTGGGATTTATATAGCCATAGACCATACATATAACAGTTAACATGAGCCCTTTCAGTACACTACATGGTCAGTTAGGTCCATAATCAAAACCCCCCACTGGAATCGTTGTTCAAGGCACGTTCATAAAATGTATTTATTAGTCCAGACTGCACTTTGTGACGGAACAGGTATAGGTGGTTTTTGCTATCAGATCTGGTAATGGACGGTTGAATTGTTATAGGGCAATTAGAGTCTTGTCGCTGGGAATACAGGTGTGGTGTTTGTGACCAGTGCCTAAGTGAGGTGAACAAATTGTCAAGCAGTAGGAATAAACAGCAACAGATTATACCAAGACAGATATCTTTGAATGCCATGTTTGTGAAAACACCACATAACAGTTGTCCTTAGGGCTAACTTCAGATTAAACAATGCTGTTGGTTATTATGGCACCTTACAAGGGAGGGCCACCTATGCATGATAGTGTGGACACCCAGGTAGGGAGTACCACCCATGCCCAATAGAGAGGACACCCACATAGGGAGGACCACCTATGTACAATATGGGGACACCTAGATAGGGAGGATCACCTCTGCTTAATAGAGGGGACACCTCGATGGAGAGGATCACCATGCACAATATAAGGGACGCCTAGCTAGAGAGGACCACCCATGCATAGTCTGTGGACTACCCAGGTAGGTTAAGCAAATATAGAGGTCACCCAAATAGGAAGGACCACCCACACACAATATAAGGGATTATTTGAAGTATAAGATGCCACCTCCATCCCCTCGGTGTAAGAGTTACTGCTAACAAAACTGTCTTTCCCCTCACTCCATCCTTTTTTTTGTAGCTGGCATCTACTGCTGGCCTGGCTTCTCCTCCTCAGGTATCACTGGCATTATAGCATTCTAGACACCATCTTATTGCATGCTTCCTCTGGGGAGATCCTTATCTTAGGATATTTCAACCTGAATTGGCTCTCCTCCTCCTCTCCTCTCCTCTACCCACTCCAAAATTTGTGGTGACATTGACTCCCTGAACCTAACCCAGTTAGTTAATGAATCTACCCAACTAAACTTCAAAACCCTCAATCATTTCCTCATTGACTGGGTCCTCACCTCTCTCTCCCCATCGCATCATTAAGGCTGACACCCTCTCTGATGCCTTAAGTGATCATCACCCAATCTACTGCATTTGCAAAGTTCACAGCCCCAAAGCCCATCCCAAAATACTACTAATTTGGACTTTCAGATCCCTAGACCTCACCCTGTACTCAGTGACCTACACAGCACAGGTTGGTCTTCAATACCGTTGGCAACCACCGTTGACAATGCCCTAGCCTGCTTTAAGTCAAACTTCCTTGAAATCTGGAACATCCATGCCCCCTCTCGCCATACCAGGGTGAAGGGGTCCCATCTCACCTGGATCTCGACATAGCTGCAAGCCTGTTTATGCACCTGTGATCTGGCCTGGAGGGAACACAAATGTACCAACTCCACCATTGACTTACAGAGGTACTGTTACCTCTGCAGTGCCTGCACTATGGCTGTCAGGCTTGCTAAGGCTGAATATTTCTCCAATACCTTCGAGAAAAATATCAATCACCCATCAAAATTTTGGAAGGTGGTCCATGCACTATTCTTCCCACCAACTCAGTCTCCTTCCCCTGTCCTCCAAGCTTGTGACTTCTCCCTCTCTAATCCCCTCTCAGTCGCCTCTGAGTTTAACTCCTTCTTTACCTCCTGCACCTCCTCTTTTCTTTTCTCCCTCCCTCCTCCTTCTCCTCCCTTTCCTCCTCTCATCTTCACCGCAACCCTCCTCTCCTTCCTCCTCTCTCACGTTCTCTCCTGTGCCCCCCTCTGCTGTTCTTAATGCCCTCCTTACCTTAAACCTATCAAAAGGCAAAAGTCCTGATGGTCTGAAAGGCAAATTCCTTTACCTCTCAGGGCCTGCTATCTCCTCACCTCTTACTGACCTCCTAAACCTATCCTTCTCTTGTTCCTCTATCCCCTCTTCCTGGAAGCATACTACTGTAGTTCCCCTCCCAAAAGAAGAAGACCCCTGTGCTACTGGTAACTACCGCCCCATCTCCCTCCTCCCTATCCTTGCCAAACTACAGGAATACATTGTGCTCTCCCAACTCTCTCCCATCCTTGACTCATCTTTGTTTTTTACCCCTTTCCAATTGGGCTCTCAGAAGCACCATTCCACAACCACCTCCCTCTCAGGCTCACCGATTCCATCCTCACAGGTATGGATCATGGCCTTATCATCTCCACCATCTTTGTCAACCTGGCTAAGGCATTCAACACTGTCTCCCACCCACTCCCACCTTTCTAAGCTCTTGGCTGTTGGACTCTCAGGAGTGGCAACCAGTTGGTTCCAGTTGTATCTACAGAGTTGAACCAAATCTGTCAAAATTGGCGAAACTCTGTCCCCGCACCTTCCTTTAAACAACAGGAGTCCCTCAAGGCTCAGTACTTGGACCACTGTTATTTTCTGTTTTCTTTTTTGAAATCTCTATTTTCCCCCCTACACCCCTCCAGCTCTGGATCATCAGGAGCACCTAGGAGTCATCCCTCTGCTAACCATCCTACCTGGTCCATCCTTGATTCCCCATGGAGCCACAGATTACCCCGGGAGGGGATGAGGTGTGGCACGAGCACCCCGAACACTTCAAGTCTCATCGGTCCAAGGCGGCCAGGAAGGTGGTAGCACATTGAGGTCAAGCTCCAGTGCTCCATCTCCGCAGAGCTCAAAGGTGTTTTCTGGTTTTCCCTAGTGGATGTTGCGAGTGCCCAGACATCAAGGTGCAAGTGCCAATGTCCACAACGTCCTCCTCCTAGCTGTCTCTGAGCTCATTGAGCTTCAGACCTTCACCTCAGGCCAATCAAACACTGAGGCACTTGATGTACTGCTAAGCCCCTGGCCACCACCAGGGGTCAGCGTACGCCAAGCTGCTTCCCAACCCTCCCCTCGGAGAAGTCAAGCCATTGTTGAACACTCCAACCTACTCCTCCCGGCTGGTCCTCCAGTGACCCGAGTCCTCTCCTGAACCCAGGTCACCAGCATCGCTGTTGGAAATCCAACTGCTGCGCTAGTGGTCCAGCTTATATTTTCTCTTTTTCTAAATGACCTCCCCACAGCCTGCTCATCCGCAGCCATACACATGTATGCAGAAGATACGGTCCAGTATACCTCCGTCTTCTCCACTGCTGACGTAGCATCCAAACTTCAGCTCAACTTTGATAAAGTTCAGCTCTGGCTACACTTTAACCAGCGATTCCTGAATGCCAAGAAGACTGTCTCCATGTCCTTTGCCATGAGGTAGAGACGCTGTAGGCTCCCATCCCTCCTCTCTTTTCACACCTTAGATGGGTCACCTCTGGAGAATGTTACCTCTGTCAGGTACCTTGGGGTATGGCTCTTCCAGCAGCTTAACTTCTCTGGCTATGTGAATGCCTACTCAACAAACTGCATCCCAAGCTCGGTGCCTTGTACAGGAACAATGACTGCATCCCGTTGCTGGCACGCCATGCTATCATCCAGAGAATGGTCCTTCCAGTCTCTGACTACAATGATGAGGTCTACAGTGCCACCTCTGGTACTTCCTTAGCCAGATTGGACACACTTTTCCAGTCTTTCTGCCACTTTGTGCTTGACTGTCCTCCTCACACTCACCACTGTTCTCTGTATCAGTCTCTATCGCTTCCCTTTCTTGAGGATGGACACCCTACCCACTATGTCAACCTCATAAGTAAATTCTGGTTTGGCTCCTTCCCTCTCCCCACCTCTCAGCCTGTCTTCCCTACCTCCTCCCTCCTCTTGCTCCCTGAGGAGCTTTGAAACTCGAACTCTTACTGTACCCTCCACTTCTACTTCTGCTGGTTAGGCTGCTTTCAGCAACCATTTCCCCAAACACTGGAACACCCTCCCCCCTACCATTCATAATGCCTCCTCCTCTTAAGCCCTCTCCTTGCTACTCCATGACTTCACCTCCCCCACCTGTAATTGCCCTTAAAGTTACCCCCTCCATACCCGCTCCCCCTACCAGTTCCTGAATTTTTAACTCTGGCATTTTAAATTTGTACTGTCTGCAATCATGCCAATCACCAAATGCACTTGTAGCCTTGTAATGCTCTTTCCATGTATTGAACTATGTTCACTGCAACTGTACTCTGTTATGTTACCTTGTTATTATACCTTGTTGTCATGATATGTTTTGTTATTGTAGTCCAATGCCCCTCCCCCCAGGATGCATCTGGAAATGACCAGTTAGTTCAGTATGCATTTTCTGGTGAAACTTAAATAAATGAATAAATAAATAAGATGTTACTTATTCATAATGCTGTGTTATAAAAAAAAGTTCAAGTTCATACCTGCCACGGCAAGCAGATGCTCTTCCTAACAGTTGAAAGTTTTGAGTTTAGGTATTTTTCAGCACACCTGTCAGTCAGCCTGTTATATATGCACGACGTGCACTGGTAAATAAAGAGGAGTGGATGAGTGCAAAGAGTAAAGAACCAGTCCTGCACAACATATTTCGTGCTACCTAATCACACTATACAGCTGTAAAAATAGTAGTGTCTCTGCTACTCTCATTTTACAGAGAAATAAGCCACTTATCAGTTTATTTATTTATTTTATTTATTGAAGATATTGGATAACACACCTTTGAGTCAAAGACTCCTTTACAAAGGTTCCATGTCATTGAAAACAGAGACATCAGGGACAATAGCAACAACTAGACACAATAGTTACAGAAATGGTTACAAAATGGTTACAGATAACACAGTAAAGCAGCTGGTGATACAGAGTTACAGAGTGCTGCCAAACATAGGTACATAGTGCAGATGGTAGCAGGTAACAAAACATACACTGCAGGGTGGTGGCGCTAGCCATGCCTGCCCTGGTGGTTATTTGTGGGCCTAGGCTGGACTGAGTTGTCCATTGTCAAAATATAGGCATGCCCAGGGGCGGCTGGACCAGAGTTAAATCCATAGTCATGGGGGGAGTGGGGGTAGGGCTAAATCAAGGGCAGTCACAGACTGAGTCATGAGTGATTAGGTCTCTTAGTTGGAACTTGAACTGACCAAATTTGGGTTCTGTGAGGAGGGAGTTTGGGAGTGAGTTAAGCCAGCTGTAGGTCAGGTACCTAGAAGTTCTTTGACCCAAAGTGGTCTTGCAGCGAGGTACCCTGAAGTGGGTTGTCACTGATTGCCGAGTGAGGTGGGTGGACAATGGTGTCTGGAGTGGGGGAGAGTAGGTGGGATTAGCCCTGCTGTTATTTTTTTAGCAAAGAGGCAGGTCTGATATTTGAGTCTCCCGTCAAAGTTTAGCCAGTTGGTTGAGATGTAAAGGGTGCAGGTATGCGTGAGTGTGGTGCAGCTAGTAGCGAGTCTACAGGCCTTATTAAGGGCAAGCCTAATTTTGTTTAGGTATGTGTTGTCGGCTGCTCCATAGATGTGATTCCGTAGTCTATGAGTGATAGTATTGATGCAGAGACAACTAGGTGGAGAGCTTCTGGTGGGAGGCAGTGCTTGTATCAGTGAAGTAGAACAATACGCACAATGACAGCAGTG
Source organism: Neoceratodus forsteri (assembly GCA_016271365.2). NCBI lineage: Eukaryota > Metazoa > Chordata > Ceratodontiformes > Ceratodontidae > Neoceratodus > Neoceratodus forsteri. The sequence goes on from CM028131.1 coordinate 1,116,905,502, forward strand.
CTCAGTATTCAGATGTGGTCATGGTAGGTGAAGCCAGAGTCTAGGGTGATACCTAGGTATTTGAATGAGGTAACCTGCTCAAGGGGGTCATTTAGGGAGTTCAATATGAGCAGGGGTTGTCCTATGTTTTTGTTTTGATGGTGTACAAGCACCATGGATTTTGTTTTTTTGTAATTTAAGACTAGCCTATGTTGAATGAACCAGGATTCAGCATCCATGAAAGATTTTTGGAGTGCCGAGTGGAGGGCTGTGGGATCAGTGTGGGAGCATCACCCACATACAGGAGTAGTTTCCTCTAGCAAGCCTTGGGCAGGGGGTTGAGGAAGAGGGAGAAAAGTAGGGGGCCAAGAATAGAGCCCTGTGGGACCCCTGACCTGACTTGGAGGGGGGAGGACAGGGTATGGGCAATCCTGACTGTCTGGGTTCTCTTAGACAGATAACTGGCAAACCAGCCAGTGGTCTCTAGGGACAGGTCTATTTGTGTGAGGGAATCCAGGAGTACTGTGTGGTGCACCATATCAAACACCTTGGAAAGGTCTATAAAAACAGCACCAGCAGTGTGGCCAGAGGCTAGAGATGTGTGGAGGGCATTTGTAAATTCCAAGAGGGCTGTGGTAGTACTGTGGTTATGGCAGAAGCCATGCTGCTTAGGACACAGGAGGCTATATTTGGAGAGAGAATCTGTTAGCTGATGGCCACAATCTTCTCCAAGGTTTTTGAGATGGGAGACAGGATTGAGATGGGGCAGTACTTCCCAGGCAGGGTGTAGTCACCGCTTTTAAGGATAGGTGTGATGATGGCAGATTTCCATTTAGAGTGAAACTGGTTCAGTGATAGGGAGCAGTTCAGAAGCATGGTAAGAGGGGGGAGAACTTCGTTGAAGGTGTGTCTAAGCAGTTTAAGGTCTGGTGTGTCACTGCTGAAACATGATTTGCTGAGGGCCTTGAGTAGAAGTGGAGCAGCTTCACGCTGAGATATTGCTTTAAAGCGGAATGGAGGGGTGGAGAGGGAGCAAGGGGGTGCTGGGGGAATGGGGAGAAGAAGTTGGGGGGAGCACACCGGTAAGGTCAGAGAAGCAGTCATTAAATGTATTTGCAATCAGGGCAGGGTCTGTGGTGATAGACCCATTGGCCTTGAGTTGGTAGGGAGGTGCAGTAGAGGCTTTGCCACTGAGTTCTTTGAGGGAGTCCCAGAACTTGCGTCCTGAGCCCCCGTGGTAATGAGAAAGGTTTGGTAGTACTCAGCCTTTGCCTTACGAATACTCCAAGTACATTTATTGCACACTTCTTGGTAGTGCTGCCTATCAATGGGTTTACCAGTATCCAGCGCAATGTGCCATAGATTGTCACATTCACACATCTGGTCCAGCAGGGCTTGTGAAGGTGTGTCAACTCCTTTGACTCTCTGTTTGCTTAGGGGTGCATACTGGTTGCAGGCAGAGTTGAAGTTGTTGACAAAATGGTCAAGGGCAGAGTCAATGTTCAAGGTGGTTTTGATGGGGGACCAGTCACTAGCTAAGAGGCACAGTCTGAGGGACCGAAGTTTGACAGGTTTGAGGCGATGTTGGAGAATATTTTTTTTGGGGGGGGGACTTTTTAACACTATATGACCAGTGATAGAGCACTGGGGAGTGGTCACTCAGGGCATTGGGTAGTACCGTGACCTGTGTTGCTTTGTGGCGTGCATTGATGAGCACTAGATCAAGGAGGGTGGCAGTACCAGTCTTCTGGTTGATTCTAGTGGCAGTGCTTACAAGTTGGGACAGGTTTTGAGAGGCTGCAGCATCCCTAATGGGAGCCGATGCATCAGCTAGCCAGTTTATATTAAAGTCCCCAAGGACAATGATGTCAGCACTGACGGGGAGTGTCTGGAGATGGGTGAGGACAGAGTGGAAAGCAGTCTTCTGATTTCGGGGAGGAATGTATATGGGGGAGAGGAACAGTGGGGCTCTGTTTGGGGCAAGAGTGATGATCTTCAGAGTGAGAGCCTGGGCCCATGTTCGAGGGTTGGGGAGGGCAGGGTTCCATAAGCGATGCACACAAAACAGGAAACATAACTAGCAGAGACAGTAAAAGAACACAGGACATCCCACTTTGCAATTTCAAACAGTCCAATCGACTAATTTTCACTGTGATTGGGTAGTATATAAAAACAGGTGAAGATTGATGCTGATAGGGCTGTGATTGTTTGAAGATGGGCAAGCTTCCAAAATCCACTTTTGGATCTTACTGCCCACATGACTTTACTTTTAGGCTCCCTGGGCTTGTCTGATGCTTCTACAAAAATCCAGTGTAACCCTGCTGGGGAATGCCCTATCAGGGAGGACCAGGAATAAGTTTAAAGAGCAGCAATGTAACCCACTGTGCATTTCCAGCCGTCTGATTGGCTAAGTACTTCAAAGCAAAAAACAAAAGGTAGGCAGAAAGTTGGTGGAATTGTGGTGGAGACTGATGAGTCAGAAGCTGTGATATGTGAAGGAAGGCCAAGCCCCCAAAAGCCCTCTCACAGCACAGACTGATCACAATGTGTTTGCTGCATTTGGCAAGCAAACATAAAAAGAATTTGCCAGATTGAGATTTAACTAGGGGCAAACAGAAATTCCTGATATGAATGTCATGCATAGGATATTTATGACAGAAGCAAAAACCCAGTGCAAGCAGATGAAAATATTTGAATTCCACCAAAATGCCACTGGCTGCACTAATGTGCTATAATGAAGTAATAAGATAAAAGGAGATACCTCTAGATGTTTTTCCAGAATCCTAGAAAGTAATTGTCATCTTAATTTTTCCTAGTTGCAGGATGTGTAATATAAAGATAGGAAGTGTGTCCCGGAACCCCAAGTCCAACAATGTGAGCCTGTGGCTCAGTGGTTAGAGCACTAGGACAGTATTCTGGTGGCCTAGGTTCATTTCCAACTAGGTCACATTATTTTTTTCTCATTACAATCTGTGATTTAAATTGCTTAGTAGTGGCTAATACTGCACCCAAAAAAAAACATCTAATTGCCTTCTGGAGTTTAAAATGTACTAAACATTTGGAGAGAAGTAAAGAACTGTTTCAACTAAGAGATAAATCAGATTGGCTCTAACCTATAGACTGGATCCATATTTTACCTGCAACAGAACTGACAAATATTTCCAAAATTTGGAAGCCAAGGACTCATGTTTTCTGGCAGATGAAGTAAGAAAACACAAAATAGGGACAACTGTGTGAAAATCTATCATTCCAGACTGTAGAGATGGGCACATTTTTTTTCCAGAAAGCGGACTATTGTTAAGACAGATAGGCATTTTTTTTCAGAAAAAATACTATTGTTAAGATATCACTTTTGCAGGAGTTAGGCATACCCAAAGACTTACAAATAGGTATCCAACTGAAATTGTGAAAATAATTTAATAAAGTACCACCAAATGAATGGTGAAAATAGAGTTAGACTAATGTTTATCACATGACACATTCATAAGTCTGGAGCAAGTTTGATTGAAAAGGTGCTCCAGTATTTTTAATGCACCTGTTTTACTAATAGAGAGGATAAGCACCAGCTCTGTGGCATTAAGTGGCAGGGCATCCACTTAGCATACTGGTGACCCTGTTTTATACCTTGAGTCTGGAGACAGCAGGAATGGGGACAGCAGGAAGGGCAATATTGTATCTGAAAGGATGCTCTCCTCCCAGGGAATGGTTAGGCAATGCATCATTCTGGATTGGCTCCTGATGGTGGATAGGCAGAGGAATGTTTGAAATACTGGGTGACCAGACATCACCATGCACCTTCACCCAGGACACTGTAGTGTGGGCACGGGTTAGGGAGGTGAGTGGAGGGATGGAGGGCAGAACAAAGAACAGCTTGTCTCATCTGGCATATTAAATAATGACCTAGCAGTCCCCTCCCTACTACTCAGCAAGCTGATCTCCCTTCCCCCAATAAGTCTGATGTTCCAGAGTGCTTCCTCCCCGGCAGCAGCTGGAAAGCTCCAAACAGGGATATGCTGGAAACAGTGGAGCATTCAGACACTTGAGAAGCCTAGAGGAGAGGTAACCAATGGCGAGAGGTGAGTCCAGTAGGCAACAACTTTGCTGAGGGGCTTAATGGGAAGGGTTGCTGAAGAGGCAGCAAATGAAGCAAAAAAAGAAGGATAGGAGTTATTCTGGGAAATGATGGAGGGATTATGATATGGAGAAAGGGGATCATATACACATATTGTGGGCATGCAGTAAGTAGAAAAAATATTGTCAGGAAATGGTGGAGAATACAGGGTAGGGTTGGAGAATTGAAAAAGACAATTAGCTAAACAAGATACTTAAGGAAATCAAATAGAAACATAGAAACATAGACTTTGACGGCAGATAAGGACCGCTTGGCCCACCTAGTCTGCCCATTTCCCTACCTACAGGATAGGCCGCAGATCCTAGTTAACCAACAGCCTATTTCTTTCTACCCTCCCACCAAGAATTGCCTTATGTCTGTCCCATGAATTCTTGAATTCTTCCACAGTTTTAGACCCCACAGCCTCCTCAGGAAGGCTGTTCCATGCATCTACTATCCTCTCTGCGAAAAAATACTTCCTCACGTTGCCCCGGAACTCCCCCCCCATCTTTAAATTGTGTCCCCTTGTTCTTGCACATCTCTTTTTCTGAAAGATGCTACTCTCTTGGACTTTGTTGATTCCACTGAGGTACTTAAAAGTTTCTATCATGTCCCCCCTCTCCCTTCTTTCCTCAAGGGTATACATATTAAGCTCCTTTAGTCTCTCCTCTTTGCGGCTTCTCTTGTAGACCCTGCACCATTTTAGTTGCTCTCCTCTGGACTGCCTCTATCATGTCTATGTCCTTGCAGAGATGGGGTCTCCAGAACTGGACACAGTACTCCAGATAGGGTCTCACCAACTGTCTGTACAGAGGGATAACAACTTCCTGTTTTCTGCTGGTGATGCCTCTCCCTATGCATCCCAGTATACCTCCAGCTCTCTCTACTGCCTTCTCACATTGCTTGCTAACCTTAAGGTCATCTGATATGATTACCCCCAGGTCCCTTTCCTTCTTTGTGTTGTCACTACCTCCCCCTTGTGTAATCTTCCCTTGGTTCTTGTTTCCCAGGTGCATTATTTTGCACTTCTTTGCACTGAATCCTAGCTGCCATACTTCTGACCATTCCTCCAACCTTGCCAAGTCCCTTCTCATCCTTTCCATGCCTCCTTGTGTATCAACCCTGTTGCAGATCTTTGGTCATCTGCAAGAGGCATACTTTTCCTTCAGTCCCTCTGCAATGTCACTTATAAAGACATTAAAAAGGACTGGACCCAGTACTGAACCCTGTGGTACCCCACTAGTAACCCCTTTTTCTTCAGAGTGGACTCCATTTACAATTACCTTCTGTGTCCTGTTGTCCAGCCAATGTTTTACCCAGGCTACCACCCTGGGACCCACTCCTAGGTTGGTTAATTTTACTATTAATCTTTTGTGTGGGACTGTGTCAAATGCCTTGCTAAAGTCGAGGTATTCCATGTCCACAGCCCCTCCCTGGTCTATTACTTTGGTCACCCAGTCAAAGAAATCTATTAGATTTGTCTGACATGACCTTCCTGCTGTGAACCCATGCTGCCTTGGGTCCTGTGCCCCACTGGCCTCTAGGTACTCAACAATTCTTTCCTTCAGAGACTCCATCACTTTCCCTACCACAGAGGTCAACCTGACAGGTTTGTAGTTTCCTGCCTCTGTCTTGGTCCCACTTTTGTGAAGGGGAATCACATCCGCCTTCCTCCAGTCCTTGGGTACCAAACCATCCTCCCATGATTTATTAAAAAGAGTAGTCAGTGGTTTCACTAGTTCCCCCCCTTAATTCTTTTAGAATTCTGGGATGAATTCCATCAGGCCCCATTGCTTTGTCCACCTTCAGTTTTAGGAGTTCTTGCAGAACCCTTTCTTCAGTGAAAGGGCTGAGATCGACCCTCCTATCAGCAGTGCTTTTGTTAATTGGATTAGGCACTTCCCCCTCCTCTTTTGTGAATACTGAGCAGAAATATTCGTTCAGTATCCCTGCTTTTTCACTGTCCCCTTCTGCCCACCCACCATTCATTCCTATTCAGCCTCACTATCCCTCCTTTGTCTTTCTACGCCTCTGATGTACCTATAAAAGGTTTTATCCCCTTCTTAACCGAGTTGGCTATCTTTTCCTCAGTTTGGGCCTTTGCTATTCTGACTTCCCTCCTGCTTCCTTCTGTCTTAACTGGTACAGCTCTCTGTCCTGCTCCTTCTGTGTTTCCTTATACTTCCTGAATGCAATCTTTTTCTCCCCGACTTTTTCAGTCACCTCTTTTGAGAACCATAGTGACTTTTTCTTTCATTTTGATTTGTTTATTTGTGTCACACAAAGGCTTGTTGCCTCTGTGATGGCAGTTTTGATTACTCCCCATTGTTGCTCCACCCCTCCTTCTAGCCTGTTTGCTAGTGCTTTTCTGAGGCACTCTCCTATCTTGCCAAAGTCAGCCCTCCTGAAGTCCAGTGCCCTCACTTTTGTATGGCTTGACTCTGTAGCTGAGTTTAACATGAACCACCCTGTTTGATGGTCACTTGTTCCCAGATGGCAACCCACTTCTAGATCTGAGATCCTCTCACTGCCCCCATTTGAGAGTACGAGGTCTAAGATTGCTCCCTCATGAGTGGGTTCCAAAACTAGCTGTCTGAGGCCTGCCACCTGTAAGGCATCGAAAATGGCCCAGCTCTTGGATGTGGCTGCAGCAAATGTGCTCCAGTTAACATCTGGCATATTCATGTCTCCCATCAACAGTATCTCCCCTTTCTCTGCCATCCTAAGAATGCCTTCTATCATATCTATCATATATGGGAATTGTTTTTTTGGGGGGAGAGGGCTACTTAGGGTTAGAGTTAGGTTGTATAATGTATAGAGATATCCATTTTCTGTTCTGCTGATTGCATCAAAAAACTGTATTATTAGACACCAGTTAACAGATTCTCTCCACCAGGTACTCTGGGACTCAGGTTCAAACTCTAAACCCAGTACAGCTGGCACAGAGGCCAGTAAGGAGGGCAAAGGTGTGCCCACAAGTGTGTGGGTAATATTGGTCTATTGCTCTAGCAGCAACACCTGGAGGTGGTGTAGTGGTTGTACCATTGGCTGTACTGTGACAGTGCACTACTGGATACCCCTAGTCATTGTGAGTATGTATGCTCCTATGGGAGGTCCATGAGGGTACGTTCCTAGAGCAAATCATAAATTATGAGGCCTGGTATGCCAGATGATAACCTACAAATTCTCAAAGGACACTTGACCACTGATACACTGAATGCTCACTTTCTCAGCCAGTGTTGCAGTTAATTAAGAAAGTCCTCTCCTGGAGTCAGCTGGGGGAGCCTTCATGAATGAGATAGACTGATCAGCAACAGAGGAGAACCAAGGGACCTTAGAAGTAGATGGGGGCAATATTCTGGATTACAGCAGGTGCCAGGAGGACCTGAAGAAGTTGGGTGCTCAATTGGTTCAGTGTGAGGGAATAAAGTGCTTGTGTGAACTTATGATTGTGCATTATTGTGGCTTTACTCATTCTCACCAATTTTGTATCAAGAGGCCAGATTGAAATTGTTAAAGGCCAAAGAAGAGCAATGAGAAGGAGGAGGTGGGGAGGATGAGGGGTGTCCAAAATGAACTAAGAGCTGTGTGAGTTTTGGAGGTATGCTAAATAGTGCTAGGGGGAGGAGTTATTTCCTCCCCTTGAACCATGAGCCAAGCCCTCCAATTCAATGTGAGGGAATAACTTGCTTGAGTGAACTTATGATTGTGCATTATTGTGGCTTTACTCGTTCTCACCCCTTTTGTATTGGGAGGCCGGATTGGGATTGTTAAAGCCCAAAAAGAGTACCGTGAATACCTCCTTCAGCTTGGAGAGTGTGAACGGCAGTGTGCAGGAGAGGAAAAAACCCCTGTGTGGGAAACCTCTGAGGAACCATAGCTGCTGAACTGCCCTTCCTCTGGGCATACTAAGGGAAGTAATCTTATACTAATTTTTTAATTTAGGAGTGAGAAATGGAGACTGTCCAATATGTCTTCTTCTTAGGAGCTGTCTTTTATGTTGCAGGGATGATCTTAATCCAAGAGATGTAGGTGAAATCTGTTGAGGAACATGTTAAGATGAAACAGGTCCTTGTCCATGGACGTCGATATACCATTGAGCAGAAGTTCTTAAGAGTAAGTGACGGGGCCGTAGAGGCTGAGCTGGAAATAATGTCTGTAGAGACAGCTTTGGAAAGGACTAGAATGGATACACTGTTTATGACATTTGTAGGCCAAGTTGGTGTTTGCTGTATTTCAGATAAGACTGCTAGGGAAGACTTCAAGACGTGTGTTCCAGAAGAATATGATCTCCGTGATTGGCAGGAAGGATAGGACTTCTGTGTAGGACCACGCTGAGTGGGAGTTCCACGATTGCAGGCTAAGTTCTTATGTGAGCCAGTTAAGGACAGCAGAACCTCATGTCGTACTGGCTAAGATAGAATTGAGGATGAGTGAGCTATGGACAGGCCTCCACGCGGCCAAGGCTAGAGATGGCGAGACCCCGCATGTGTTTTCCAGTAGTCAGATTGTAGGATGTTGAGAAGTGAGTAAGGCACTTTTGTAGGGCATGGTAGGGATGGCGGGACTCCCACGTGAGTCCACCATGTAGCATGTACAGAATGGTTGAGGAATGCACAAGACCCCCATGTGGGTCTGCATGTGCTTTGTTTGAAGGAGGTAGGAGCAGTAAGTTGAGTCCCCTTGTGGGGCAAGTAAGGATGGTGGTACCCCCATGTGGGTCCGCCATCTAACATGTGTGAAATGGTCGAGGAATGAGTGGGACCTCCTTGTGGGTCCACCCTTGAGTAGGATGAATGCCGTAGTAGAGATCAAAATCAAATTGGGAGAAAGGATGCCGATTAGGCCAGACCAGGGATGGATGCAACCTCTACAAGGTGCTCCAGTAGGTAAGGTATAATCAATTATAGATGAGAGCCTCTGTGTAGGCCAGTTTGAGTGTTGAGGGATCCCTACATGAAGCCGCCAGAGCTCTTGGAAGTGCAAATGAAGTTAACTGGAGACTGCTGGACCAGAATCCACCATGAAAGGATGGTGAATAAGATATAGGCAAAGCACCATTAGTGAAGTAGGCTCAGGCAGGCAGTCTTAGGATGGGATCCACTACAGAAGGTGCAAGCATGAAGGCTGAGACATCTGTTGGCAAAACAGCTGGAAGAATTATAATTTTTGCAGATTGTTTGATTTTCAGCGAAGGTGAGTAGTCGACCCCTGCTATCATGAGTGGAGTGAGGAAGCACCCTTGGATTTGGTAGGGTGTGAGTAAGGCCAGTGGTGGCAGGAATAGATTCCTTGGGTGACAGTCTTGCAGGATAATCTGTTTATAGATTTATTGAAAGTGGGCACAGTGAAGCAAAATGGGAATAAGCTCCACATAGCCGGCAGGATAAAGCTTGTTGGCCAGCAAAGTGGCAGTAAAACAATTTGTTGTCCAGGGTAGACCAATCTATCTTGGTATGGAAGTGAGCTAAAGTGGCGACTGCCTTAGCAGACAAGGAGCGGTGGTAATCGTAGAACAGCGTGCCCCTGTATCTGGTCCTTAGGTCTACTAAAAGATACAAGTAAGAATCAAGTTCCTGGCGGTGGGAAGGAAAAGCAGAACAGACTATGTCCCTGTAAAAGCTAAATGCAAGCACAAATTTATGGATGTCAGCTTTTTGGCAAGTTGAGGGTCTTTGGATTTCAGCACCACTGAGATGTCACCACAGGAGACAACTCTGTTTTCTAGAGTATCATGAGAGGAAATCAGGAGGGAAATGAGGTTAACGTCCTTGCCATCAATGACATCTCTGCACAGGTGACTCGGGACCAGGTGCATGGCAGATATCACAGGAAGAGGAGTGCCTGCACTGGAAGATGCTGGATCCAGGGTGGTTTGAGAAGCTGAAGCCATCAGAGCCATGAACAGGAAGTGAAAGGTAACCCTTCCAAAGTACTGGAGAGGTTATTCAGCAATGCGGAAGGCAGTCCAGACATAGAGAAGCTAGTCTGGGTATTGACTCAGCTTTGAGAGCTGAAAGGTGCTCCTGCAGGTCCGTTAGTGCAGGACTGAGCAGCTGTTGAAGAGACAAACTGGTTTCTAAGGATGCAAGGCAAGTCTGCAAGTTGGAGAGGGAAGAAGTCAAGGGAGTCAAGAGAAAGCGTATTTCAGCATAGAAATCAGGTGCAGGGTGGGGCTGCATGGTATTGTGAGAAGGAGCAAGGTCAGATCCAGCATCGGCTGTGAGAAGCAGATTAAATAATTCTTGCTTTTTAGCAGAAGGAGAATTGGGAACTCCCAATCTCTTAAGTTCAGTTAGGAGATGAGGGATGGTCCAATCCTTCAAGGAGCAGCAAGGCTTAGAAGGACATTGTCTAAGAGCTGGCAAATCCTGTGATGGAGGAGGTGATGACGTGCTGTTCTCGGGGTCAGCTGAGTCCATTGCAGGGCAGGAAGTTGACTCTACTGATGGGGGAACAGATTAACAAGCCTGGAGCTCTCCATAAGGCAAGTGGACCCTGCAGATGTCCAAGGTAGCGCGCGGGCTCCTGAGAGAGTTGGGAGCAAACAGGATTGGAGATCTGTCAGTAATTATATGGCCCATTTAGGGAAATAGAGATGCCAGCTGGGGTGTTTGTTTACTGGGCAGTATGCCTGGGTGGAATACTAGCTCAGAATATAGGCTCTGAAGCTAATGCAATAAAAGTCAGGTATAGGTAGTAGGTTTAAGGCATATGCCCAGAATGAGGAGAAATCCTTCTTGTAAGCTGTCCTGGGCAGGAATGACTGAGTTGAGTGTAGAAGCTGTCCATCGAAATAGGGCCCTCCATAGACCAGGAGTTGAATAGAATAAGGAAAATAAGGGGACTGCACCTTTAAGGCAGGACCCAACTACTGGTTGAGCACAGAGCAAGGTAGCAGATTAAGAATGCTGAAATGGCAGTCTGGGTGAATGGTGAAGGCAAATGCTGTTGGAGGAGGTTAAAAATAGTAGCAGAGCAGAAAGGAGGCATTCTGGCTGAACAGGACAGTTGTAGACTGTGAACGAGTGGTCTGTACTTGAAAATAACAGAAGAAGAGAACACAAGAGAAGTAGAGAAGATGGCTGGGCAGCACCGGGAGGAAGCGCCACCCGGAAGAGAAAAGAAAGAGGAGTGAAGTGGGGAACCTGGCTGGGTAGGTGTGGCATGAGACAGGAGGAATCCCCAAAAGGAAGGCATAAGAAACAGGTACAAGGCAGGGCAGGGGAGATGGGGTGGGCAGCTGTGATGTGGCTCCCCGAGGCAATGGACAAAACAAAGGAAGTGGGTGGGGGGCTGGGACAGAGAGAGAGAGAGCAAGAGAGAGAAGGGCAAGGACCAAAACAGAGGAAGGAACAAGGGGTAAGGAAGGGCAGCCAAGGCCATAGCGCAGGGCGGGGGGGAATGGAAATCCAGAGAGTGGGAAGAGACACAAAAAGGACAGGAAAGAAGGAAGAAAGAAAGCAAGCGCAGAATGAGGACAAAACAAAAGAGCACAGGCCACGACAATGAACCACACACAGCAGCTTAGTCAAAATGAACTAAGTGCTGTGTGAATTTTGAGGCATGCTAACAGTGGTGCAGAGATGATTCCTCCTTGGACCACGGGCCAAGCCCTTCAAAAAGGGGAGCAAAAAATAAATCTGTCAAACTGGGGGAACGGTGGAGCACAGTGAAAACAATTTATCTGTCAGAGAAACTGTCATGTATTGAGAGACGATAGAATGATGCTTTTGATACTAAATTTAGGGCTATGCCCATAGTTAAGTGGGGGAAGAGCTCCTCCCCCACATCCTATTTAAAGCAGAAGACTACGCTCTGCCCTGCTTAGAGCGAGTCACACTCGCTGACAGCGTGTTGTGGTGCTCGGCTGCTCTTTCCTCTGTCACTGCTCCCCTTTCCCAGCCTCCCGTCTCGCTTGCCTGCCTCCCTCCCTTTGCTGCTTGCTCGCTTTGGCGCCTTCCTGCCCTGCCTTCTGTATGTTTTCTTTTCATTTGGGAGGACTTTGCTCTGCTCCTTACCTGCCTGCTACACCATGTTTGGCTTCCTTGGGTGTATTGCTTGCGCTCCTCCTGCACCACTCTTCATGCTCCCTTCCAGCAGCCGTAGACCTGCTACCACCGAGTTACACCCAATTCAGTTTTTCAGAGCTCTCCTACCTCCTGGGCTGCTGCTGCCCGCTCTACTCTGTTGCAGCCGAATGCCGCCTCCTCCAACATGGACTTCCCTTCCTGCTACCAGGTTAGACACCGAGTTACCGCCTCTTCTGCTTGCCTGCATTAGGAGCTATCAACCTTCCTTTCCAGACACCATTCCTCATGCCTGTGCCTCTGCTAACGGCGATACCTGCTGCAACTTCCAGCCTATGTCTCTCCCCCAGTTACCTCATTCCTGTTTATTACCTGCTCATCTGATACATGGGGATAATACTTAGGGCACCTTTAGCTAATCTTCCTACTTCTTGCTGGACCTTGGGAGTCGCATCATATGCAGGTCTGGGTGGTCATTGCTTTCTACGTAATCCGAAGTTTGGGCAGCACTTTCTTCCTACATGATGTCAGCGTGGTGCAGAGCCCCCAAGGACCTACTGCAATCCTTGCACTACCTCTTTAACACTTTACACGTACTAATTTGGCTGATATATGCTGCTTGGCACGTCATTTTCCTCCCAGCTTCTGGCTGACATCATTATTATGTCATTCCATACTAACTTCCAGTATTGGATAATTCTTCCACATCCACCTATGCTAGGCATCTGTATGGCAAGACTGACAGCTTCATCATGGCCTGTGATGCCTTGGGACTGCTATGCAGGTACAGAGATATATTTTCACAAGCCTTTTATGCCCTGACCTGTAAGCCGTGGTACCTTGAATATTGCAGCTATTACTACAATATGGCCTTGCTGGCTGGCATCTGTATCAGATTATATTTTACTGGCACTATGTTGGCTCATTCTACGGCTTACTACTGGGCATCCTGCTTGCTGCCACCTGTCTTTCATATTGTTCCCATCTGCCCTTGCACCGTGCTTGCCATTTTGCTTATCCTGCTTGCCATCTCCTCCTATTGCCTGCTCAGTTGGAACTCTCCACACGCCTGAGGCTTCCTGACATTTGCAGCATTACTGTCCTAGGTTTATACGGCGTGATCTTATTCAGCCATCCACTGCGGATCCTTCCTAGCCATCACCTGATCTTCTCCATCACACTCGGATATATACCAGGATGTCTCACCTTCCGCCAACTACTCGAGTTCTGGATGTTTCTGCTCTCACCTTGCTTCCATCTCTCCATTCGTCTAGGATCTACATTACGTCTCAGGATTTACTTCTTGCCCCTGGATGCTTCCCATGTTACTGTGCTGCATTTACTATATTGTTACTCAGTTACCAACTGACCTACGTGTGCTCCAGCCATGCTGGCTAACATTTATGGGACCACTCTCTACTACCTTATCAGTTGACCTTCGTGGGGTCCAGCTGCGCACGCTAGCTTATGTGGTGCTAGCTGCCACTCTACTTCCCTTACTAGCTGACCTACGAGGTCCAGCTGTACATGCGCGTGAAGCAAGTGGGGCTAGCTGCTCTACTTCCCTTACTGGCTGACCTACGAGGGGTCCAGCTGTGCATGCTAGCTTACGTGGGACCAGCTACTACCCTACTTCTCTTACTAGCTGACCTACGCAGGGTTCTGCTGCATGCTAGCCTTCATGAAGCTTAGCTCCTACTTACTATTCACTTACTGACTGACCTACATGCGGTCGAATGCACTCGTTCTTCTTCCTGCCTCATTGGCTAGCCTACATGCTTCAGCCGCACCTCCTCACCTTGTTTGGACTCACCTCCATATATTTCTTTGGATGCTTCCTACCAAGATGCGTCACTGATCCAGATCTATTGCCTCCAATTCCTGCCTGGATTACCAACCTGACTTTGCTTCAGTACTCCTTCCTCATTGTGGCTTACGCATTCATTTTGGAGCCATATGACTTTACTATAATTCGCCAGTTCATCTGCCTTCATCTCACTCCTTCTGCCATTCATGAAGATGATGAACAACTGCATCATATCATTATTTTGGGGGATCTCCTACTATGATCTGCTTTCACCCCTCAGGCCGGGGTTTAACTTCTTTTACACCACACCTGCTCGCCAGCTCGGTGAATGGAGATTCTCATATACTTCTATATGCCTACCTGCTGCCATGTCAGCCTAGCTCCAGCTGCTCCTTTACTATGGACTCGCATCTGGATACTTAGACATTCATCATCTACTCTTTGGATGCTCTGCCTTGCCGTTTCAATCACAGGAAATTACTATAGCTACATTCCTACCAGGACACTTTGTTAAGCTTATCCTGAAGACCTTCACTATCCTAATTCATGCTGTAAGACTTTTCGGACCCTGTTACAATGCTATTTCATTTGACTCAGCCTCTTCAGTTACCACCATCCAGGACTCTTCAGCTCGACTATTCAAGACTCATCAGACTATTCTTCATAAGTCAATTCTAATTATGGTATCATTCTGGCTTTTAAACATAGATGTCAATATCGTTATGCAACCATCTGGATCCACACGAAGCTCTCCGTTTCCCTCGCTAGTATCAATTATGGCTTTATGCTGTATGTAATTTGCACTACTATCTCCAGCAACTATGTCTGCATCTTGCAGCTTTACTTACTGCTACAGCTGACCTACGCACAGGTCCACTTATTTACATTACATGCTCATACTACCTGCTTTGCCCTTACAGGGCCTAGAGGTCATCTCGACTAACTCAACATTTACAATCAACTGCGTTCCTCATGAGCTGGAAATTCATCTGATCTATATTTACCTATTCATTACGATCTCTACCTACTTCACATACTTGCTTCCCCTCTCCAAATTAAAGGTTCCTACTGCTCCATCCTCTCGATCAAGCAGCATATGCTAGTTCTTGTGCTTCATCTCTACGGCCTTCATTTTCTAATCTTGACATGCAGAACTCGACCCAACGGTCCTCCTTCTAGACCTGGATGCTGAACCTTTGATTCCTCGATCTCTCTGGAAGTCATCCTCACCTGCTGGAGTGCTTCACTGCCTGCAACTCATCGTTTCAAACTCATATCAACCTCGGATTCCACTCTACTTCATTCTGGCCTGCTCATGGATTCTCAAACTTGGAGTTTACTAGAATGGATGCTCACTCTATTTCACCTGACATGTCATGATTCAATACATCTTCAGTTCTCAGTTTTATTTTGGGATCGGGTACTACAACTTGGGGTTCGGATTAGCTGATTGAAATATTTAGGATTCCACTCCTTTAGTATGCCCAGAAGGACGGGCAGGTCAGTAGCCATGGGTCCTCAGAGGTTTCCCCCCAAGGGGGGTTTTCCTCTCCTGCGTGCTACTGGTCACACTCTCCGGAGTTGGAGGAGGTGATCATACTGCTACTCATATTCTTGGGGGTGTCTTCCTACTCGACTCCTTCATCAGTTGGACACAAAATAATTGTTTGATATCATAATTCTTTTTGGGGGGGTCTCATAATACTGGACTAAGCTTCCTCCCTACAGGTGGGATACAGAGAAAGGCCAAAAAAAATATTAAATCATAACAATTGACTTATCAGTCCAAGCATCTAAGCACCTTGCATATATTATCCAGTTCATACGTACTATAATCACTGACTTGCTCATGTCTATGCTAAAGTACCTAAGCACGAATCATTTCATACTAGCACCTTGCAAACATTGTCCTACTTACTGGTCTGACCTCTGTATCCAAGCACAACCAATAGCATCCAGCTACTGCTATGTAACATAAGCACTGAGCTCTGAACCACAGTTAAACATTGTATGTGCTTTGGGTGGCATTGATCACCTCTAATCACATTGAAACCTCAAGCCAATTTGAGTCATTGCAAGGGGTTAATATATTTAAACTATTCTTACTTTCTTTGTATCTTTCGTAATAATTTGCAAAATATATTTGCGAATGTTCAATAACTATAACTTGTTTATGAGATGTTTGTGGATTATAACTGTAAGGAATAAGTGTAATGCATACTGTATATTGAGATTAAGAAGTAATTGAAGTTGAATGTTTTTATTAAGCAGACAGCATTACGTTCTGATTTTTGTTTTGTAGAATGAAGGCAAAATGCTGTGGACCGATGGTTCTTCTTATGATTTAAGAAAATTTGATATGGCACCTTTGCTACCACAGAATGAAACTGACTGTTATGCCTTGCAGCAAAATGCGACTGGTCCAGATTATTTCTTGACAGGTTTTTTTTGCTACATGCCACTACCATACCTATGTGAATATGAACGTAAGTCCTCTTTATTCAAATATATTTTGCAGAAAATTTGAGAAACACTTTCCACAGATAGCATATAGCTGACTTTGTGATAGGATAGATTTCCACAAGTGAGAGAGACTAGGTAAACTAAATGAGTTGCAGCTGCAGTATGTTAGTCCATCTGATGTGTGGTTACAGTGGCAGCCTTTTGATGTCATTTTAGAACAGTTAGGACTGAGTACGGGTTTCTGTTAAACAATACAGGATTTTTTTCTGGTGTCCCAGCCATCTGGCAAGCTAGGAATGCACCATGTCTGAATATGAACATATGTAAACCTAGCAAATTTTATATAAAGTTGGATAGAAGAAAAAATGAGTTGGGTGATGTTTGCGGCATGTGTTTGTAACAAAATTGTCTCACAAACGTAAAGATTTGAAAGCTACCACTTTAAGGTTTTGAAGATACTTACCGAAAGTGGTGCTATGGTACTTCTCATGAAAACTGTACTGAAAATAATGCTTTGTACCTGGCCCAGTGGTGCTAGGAGTAGCATGTTAAGTTCACTTAAAGCAGAAGTATTTGTTAGCGGGGAAAATTCTCATACTTTTTTTTTTAGTAATAATGAATTTCTGACAAAAAATAAATAAAATCAGTTCATCCATTTTTGTTGGTGTACTTCATTCCAGAACAGAGACATGAGTTTTGAAATTTTAAAAAGCAATTACTCTCTGACTGCATTTTGGTGTGGTGCACTAATTGTTTCACCATTGGAAATATGTTATAGCTTTCTAATACATCCACAGTATTAACAACAAACAACTTGGTTATTAGTTATAAAAAGTAGTAATAATAGCTGTTTTGAAAACATCTAAGGGAAATAAAAATGTGCTGATGATGAATATAAGTATGTCAGAAACATTGCTAAAAAAACTATATAATGAAATATTTTGTTCACTATAATTTCCTGCTGCTTTAAAGGTTTACCTGAGAGTGAAGTGCAAGCCTGACTCCCAGTTTTGGCTGGAGGAGTCCTGGGAGTGTGGTAGGGGCTGCATTCTTGGATTTCTTTTTTGTTTTGGGTGGGGGTGGTGCTCCATCTGTGTGATGTAGTAACACCTTCTGTGGTAGGAGATTAGGGATGGCAGTGATGCCATCAGTGGCTGTGCAGCACCTGCATGCCAGCATGGTGTATGGATAACAGAGTAGTTGACAGGTCATCTTTTAAAATGGTGAAAAAATGGGGCTTCTGCACAGGTAGCCAGGCTGGATGAACATGTCAATGGCAGTGTGTCCCAGCCAGAGAAAGATGATGGCATGCTGTGCTGCCACAGTAGCTTGTACTGTTGGGCTGGGGAGTTTGCTGTCCTCACAGGGTCATGCTGCTTGCATCCGAGACATTCCCCCCCACATGTGCTGTGCATGTCGCTGGGGGTTTGGAAGGGCTGGGGAATGAAAAAAGAGGTGGAGCTGCAGCAAGGTGATGACCTGGCACCCCACAGGCCATGCGCTCCAACCAGGATTTCTGTCTCTTCCTGCAGTCTGGTACCACTGGATGGTTTGGATGAAAGACCCCCTGCCAGGGGGAGGGAAAGTGACAGAGGCAGGGTAGATCCTGGAGAAGGTGAGTGTTAGGGCTGTGGGTGCTGGTCTGAAGGGGGCAGGTTAGCAAAGGAAAATAAATATCTCAATAAATAAGGTTAAAGCATGACTGATTGTCATAACTGATGCTCCCTGGTGTATTCACATCATCGAGACCTGACCCTCATCTCCCACACACCTTGCCAGGTGAACTAGAGTTACTTTTAGGGCTGAGGTATAGCTCGGCACTCCTTTCCTTAAGTCCTAACATGTGGGGTTTCAAGTGGGGTCTCTGGGAAAAACAGTGGGGATCTGAATCAGAAAGGGGTAGTGGTCAGTGTCACACGTAGGAAGATAACCCCAGGAGCTGAGGCATCTGGGAACAAGGAGGTAGGCAAACTGGGTGCATAAATAATAAATATATAAAACTGAATTAAAAAAGTCATTTGACATTTTTGTTAATGAGACGAGGTATCACTGGACACCAGGGTGTAAATGAAACAGTAGTAGAACAAAATAACCGGCACACATAAATGCTGTCAAAAGACTGAAAAATGTATTAAAGTGCAGACAGTATCACTAAGACAACCAACTCAGCCCCAGCACTTTGAGACTCACTGTCACTTCATCAGGAAGTGAGGCCATTCCCTCTGACAAAGAGGAAGTGAGCCTTGAAGCAGTGGGGCTGAGATGGCTGTCTGTGTGATATTGACTGCATTTTAATAAAGTTTTCAGTCATTTGGTAGCATTTGTGTGCACTGATCTTTTTGTTCTATTATGATTTCAGCCCTTTTCATGCAGCACACGCTGGGTTCTTTTGCAGGGCTTTGGTCGTACACTTCCGGGTCAATGAAACAAGACTGGGTATGGGACAGGGCACCATATCTCCTACACTGGTTTCAAAATGCAACTGATAGCACAGCATAATACTTCTTGCAACTGCCTTGGGGAGTGATTTCTGCAAAGTGAGGCCTCAAGGCTTGTCCAATGTATTTTAAGTGTAAATGTTGTACCACGCATATTGTAACCACTGTCACTTTCTTTTTATATTTTCACTTCATGCAGATGATTGTTTAAATATTTTATGTTCATTGCAAAAATCTATGTTAAAGCTTCAGGTAGAGTTATGCCACCAAATCAATGAAATGCTATCCTAAGGTAAGAAAAATTCTGCTGAGCCTTAATGAATCTGTTCCATGGTGCTTCTTGGGGTTTGAACAATCATGCAACACAGCACTGATGTTGCACTAACTTCAGCTCTAACTTTGGCATCCTCTCACTCAGTGTTGGTGTGTGAGTTATTTTCTTTCCCACTAGAGGTCTTGTTTAATTGGTCTGGCATGTACAGTATCTCCTGTCTCTGTTATATAGTTAAAAATATAATTCTTTTTCACACTGTTATTGAGTTAGTCGTGGTGTGTAGGCACAGACAAACTCATTGCTGTAAGGTGCTCTACAGAGGTGTGCCCAATGGAGATCTCCATTTCTAGGGGCAGGTCAGTGGCAGGCAAATCAGCCAGCAGGCTGGCGATGATTCACTTTCAGCTGTTCGGGCTGAGTTGGAAAACTTTTCAAAGGACAGAGCCGCACTGATAGTGGCGCGGCTCGATCCTTTGAAGTTGCATTCCTGCATTGCATTCCTGGTTGCACATTCACACTGCTGTAGCTTACAGCAAAGTGAATGCACTGAACCCAGGACTGACGCATGCCCCCTCGCAGTAAAAACAAAAAACAAACAAACCAACAGGGTGCCCAATCCCCCTGTCAGCATGCCCCATCCCTGTTCATTTTGCCCGTGAGGCCCTCCCGTCAGCAATATGTTTCCCCCATTTGTTGTGTGCCGGGGGTAGCCATCCCCCTTGGCTTGCCTCCCCAACACCACATGTGCTGATGGGGATGCCCAAACCCCTGTCAACATGCCCTCTTCCAGTTCATTTTGCCCATTCGGGAGCCCACTCCCCGTCGGCATAAAGTTCCCCCCAATTTGTTGTGTGCTGAGGGGGGTGCCCAATCCCCCTCGGCTCTTGCCCCCCAACTCCTATATATGCCAAGAGGGGTGCCCAATCCTCATAGGCTACAGTCCCCCCCAAACACTGTGGGAAATCAGTGTTTGAGACAGATTACGAAAATCACAGTGACACTGTTTATGAGCGGAGGACTCAAAATACCTATGTTGAAAAGTTGGTGACAAAAGTCCATATAATGACTGTGTTACAAGAGTGCATTGCACAGTTTCAACGCACACTTATAAAGTCACGAATATGTAATATTTTCACTCCAGATTTTCAACATTGTTATTTTTTTACACCTCCTCATGAACAGTACTGCTGCATTTTTCACATCCTGGCCAAAATGTGTTTTTGCACTTCTGGCATAGAATAACGCGGTCACTGTGGGAAATCAGTTTTTGGGACAGATTCCGAAAATCACAGTGACACTGTTCATGAGTGGATGTCTCAAAATACCTATGTTGAAAATTTGGTGACAAACATCCATAAAATTCTATGAGCGTGCGTTGCACAGTTTCCACACACACTTGTAACCGCGAGGATTTGTAATATTTTCACTCAGGAGTTTCAGCATTGTCAGTTTTGCACACCTTCTTATGAACAGTACAGCTGTCATTGTTCACATCCTGCCCAAAATGCGTTTTTGCCATCTGGCGCACAATGGCGCAGTCGCTGTGGGAAATCAACATTCAGGACAGAGTAAGAAAATTATAGTGACAATGTTCATGAGTAGAGGTCAAAAAATGCCTATGTTGAAATTTTGGTGAAATTATTCCACTAAATGACTGCTAGGAGCATGCATTGTGCAGTTTCCACCTACGCGTTCGAGCATTTTTAATATTTTCACTCCAGATGTTCAACAATGCTGTCTCTTCACACCTCTGTATGAATGGTACAGCCATAATTTTTCATATCCTGCCCAAACTGTATTTTCACACATCTGGTGCAGAATGCCGCGGTTGCTGTGTGAAATCAACGTTTCGGACAGTTTAACAAAATCACAGTGCCACTGTTCATGAGCATAGGTCCCAAATGCTTTCATGAGGTGGGGGTCACAAAAGGCCATGTTGAAAATTTGTAGTGCAAATACCAACAAACGCCTGGGGCATTAAAGTTTCTAACCATAATTTCCCCCCCCCCAACCCATGGTGGGGTTACAGTGCCCTCATCTTCTCTGAACCGCAGACACATCGTCACTCTTCAAAGCCAGATCACGAATTGAGGAAACAGGTAAGCACTTCACTGTATTTCAACGGGAATGTGAAATTGGTGGCATAACTTGTTCTTTCTGCTGGGAACTGTAGTCCTATCAATTGATGCATACCAACAGCAGTCCCAACGATGAACTCCGGCATTGACAAATGCTTGTTTTTCACTATACTCCTGCTCTTAGGAGGCATTTAACTCTTCCTGGTACAGCCCCTTAGAGTACCATGTGCATCTCTTTGTGTTGCGCTTTCTTTTGTATTTGCTTACTTTCCTATCTCATTTCTCTACAGTACTTGGTATAAAAAGACACTGAGGCAGTTGAGGCCGACAATGCCGTTAATAAAGGACTGGCATGTGCTACATCATACATTGCTACCAGACATTGGTGCAGTCAGCCCTCACATTCTAACTTCATTGGGGGTCCTGGTGCCTCTGGTGGTAAGACCAAAGAGTGTGGCTCTATGAAAAGAGATACTCAAGAAGTTCAAGAGTGTCTGACAAGTACAGCAACTTTCTTTACCTCCACTTCTTTATTACTCACCAGTAATATTGCCGTGCACAGAGGATTGAAACTGATACTAGAGTAGCTTTTTGAGATTATTTACATGTGCCCCATAATGAGACAAAAAGTCAGCACTGAGGTGTTTTGGACCTGCTCTGTGTATAATGGTGAACCAGTAAGGCTGCAAAGCCAAGTACCATGGCATAATCCTTCCATTTTTATCCTTCATTTGCTGAAGCCAGCACAGCAGATTATGATCTGTCACTACTGTGAACTCTCTGCCCATAAATAGTACCTAAGAGCTTCCACAACCCATTTTAAAGCCAAACACTCTTTCTCAACCATGGGGTACTTTTTCTCCCTCTCATGCAGTTTCCGACTTATATAGATGACAGGGTGTTCTTCACCTTTATGCTTTTGGGACAAGACAGCCCCAATGCCTGTGTCAGAGGCATCAGTGTGTAGTTCAAAGGAGTTGGAAAAATCAGGACTGCGTAAAACAGGAGAGGAACAGAGCAAGGCCTTAAGGGTCAGGAAGGCTTCATTACATTCTTCAGACCATTGTACTTTATTTGCACATTTATTTCTCGTCAGGTTTGTCAGTGGGGTGGCAATAGTGGTGAAGTCAGGAATGAAGCGACGATAATAACTGGCAAGTCCCAGGAAGGAAAGGACATGTCGCTTAGTCTGAGGAATGGGACTGTTAGCCACTGCTTCCACCTTGTTGATATCAGGCTTTACTGTACCTTTTCCTGTTATAAAGCCCAGGTATTTTGTTTCTGTTTTGGCAATGGCACACTTGGCCGGATTATAGTAAGACCTGAATCAGTGATGGATTGTATTACAGCACTAAGATGGATGAGATGCGTGTGCCAATCAGGTGAGAAGATGATCATATGATCTAAGTAAGCAGCACTGTATTGGGTGTGGGCACGTAAAATATCATCCATGTAGTGCTGGACGGTGGCGGGGACCCCATGTAACCCAAATGGCATAGTGGTAAATCAGTACAATCCTACTGGGGTGCTAAAAGCTGTCATTTCCTGGGCCCATAAAGACAGGGGAATCTGCCAATATCCCTTTGTCAAGTCCAGGGTGCTAATGTACTTGACCGACCCAATCTTATCCAACAAGTCATCCACCCAGGGCATTGGATACCCATCAAAGGAAGAGAAAGAATTGATTTTTCGGAAATCTAGACACAGTCTGATTCTCCCCTCCTTCTTGGATACCACTACCAAAGGTGAAGACCAAGCACTTCGAGGTGGTACTATCACCCCCAGTTTCTCCATATGTTTAATCTCCTCTATGACATCCTGTCTGACCCTCTCAGGCAGGCAGTAGGGTTTCTGATGGATTGGTTTTGTCTGTTCAGTATGTATGGAATGCACCACCCCTTGGCCCTTTACAGTATGTTTGTTAATGTGGCCCCATAATATTGCAACAACTGGTCAACCTTTAGTTTTTGGGTCTCATCCAAGTTGGTGTTAATTTGCACCTCCTTTATTTCGGACCTATTGTCCATCCTCTCATAGACTGCATCCAGGTCGGTGTTATCCTGCTCAGGATTAATAAAACAACTGAGAAGTTATTTTATTTTTATTTCTGAAAGCAGAAAAACCTATGAACATATGAAATTTGCCAGCAGATAAAGGCCTAGAGGTCTAACAAATCTGCTTGAATGTGCAGCTAGTACCCCTTATTCTGCAGCTGCCCCTCCCTTCCACCCTTCCCCTCCATTGACCCTTCCCCTTGTCCTGTCCCATCCCCTTTTGAAGCAGTCCACTGTTCTACTGGATACCACTTCTGCAGGTAATGCATTCCACCCAGCTACCACCCTCTCTGTAGAGAAGTGTCTCCTCATCTCCCTCATGAACCTTCCTCCCTCCAGCCTCATATCATGGCCCCAGGTGTCCCTCCCCTCCCTTACTTTGAACAGCCCCTCTGTACCTGTCTTGTTTATTCCTTTCATGTACTTAAAGGTTTCAATCATGTCCCCCTTGTCCCTCCTCTCCTCCAGCGAGTACATGTTCAACTCCCTCAGCCTCCTCTCATTTGATAAGTCCCCCAGCCCCTTGATCATCTTTGTCACCCCGAGCTGCACCCCCTCCAATAACTTAATGTCCCTCTTCAGATATGGGCACCAGTACTGCACGCAGTACTCCAGGTGTGGTCTAACTAATGACATATACAGTGGCAGAATCACCTCCTCCCTCCTTGAGGATATACCCCTTGCATTACAACCCAGCATTTTGTTGGCCTTTGCAGCTGCCTTCCTACATTGTGCCGAGTTGTTCATTGAGCCTATAATGAGCACCACCAGATCCTTCCCCTCCTATGTCTGGGCTAGCTGCACTCCCCCTAGCTGGAAACTCCTCCTTCAGTTCTTCACCCCAAAATGCAGCACCTTGCACTTTTTGGCATTAAACCCCAGTTGCCAGGTGTCTGACCAGGTTTCAAGCTTTGCCAGATCATCCTGCAACCCCTGCCATCCCTCTAGGTCATCCACCACCGCTCCCATTTTAGTATCATCAGCAAACAGTCTGATCTTGCTCTTGATGTCCAGTGATATATCTGCAATGAATATCCCAAACAACACTGGTCCCAACACCAAACCCTGTGGAACACCGCTCATCACTACCCTTGGGTGTGAGAGCTCCCCACCAACCACCACCCTCTGTTGCCTTCCCTGAAGGCAGTTCCCTACCCATTTCACCAGCTCTGCACCCACCCCTGTGCCTTCTAACTTACTTCCCAGCCTCCCATGTGGCACCAAGTCAAATGCCTTACTGAAGTCCAGGTACAGGACATCCACTGCATGGCCCCTGCCCAGTTGCCTAGTTACCCAGTCATAGAACTCCACCAGGTTGGTTTGGCAGGATCTGCCACATATGAAGCCATGCTGTCTGCTATCCTGTAGTCCTTTGGCCTCTAGGAGGGCCACCAGCCTTTCCTTCAGGATAGTCTCCATCAGCTTACCCATGATGGATGTGAGGGTCACCGATCTGTAGTTCCCCAGTTCATCCTTGGGGCCACTCTTGTGGAGGGGCACCCCATGAGCCATCCTCCAGTCCTGAGGTACACACTCTGAGTGTAAATAGGTCTTCCAAAGGTCCTGCAAGGACCTCTGCCAGCTCCTTCAGTACCCTGGGGTGGATGCCATCTGGTCTTGGTGCCTTGTCCACCTTCAGTGCCTTCAAACCCTCCCAAACTCTGCCCTTGATGATTTCCCCATCTGTCATCCCCTTCCCCACTGTTTCTGCCATTCCTGCACCCCTTGGGTATCACCCCCCTCTTCTCCTTAGTAAATACCAAGCAGAAGAAATCAGTTAGTGCTTCTGCCTTATCACACCCTGCTTCCACCCAACCCCCCCTTCCTAATCCTTACCATGTGAACCTCTTCTTGGGTTTTATCTCTGCAGTGCTTCATTATTATACCATGCTTTAACATGCAGGGGCACTGTGTTTCATTTCCTATATGATCCCCTGTCACATCCAACCAAACATAATTATTGAACCGATGGCTGAAATATCAGTCCGTTTGGTAACATTTCATTTGGGCCCTGATTTGTCCCTACTATGATTTATTTATACTTTACAACTGAGCAGCCCCAGTTACAACATCTCTGGGGCTTCAGGAACTTAATTAACATACCATTTAATTATGGGACACTATGGGACTTACTGTCCCTATGCCCACAGTGTCCTACCAGTCAGCAGCTTCTTTGTAATCATGCGGCACTGTGCGGCAGTCTGTCATGCTTCAGAGCATGCTTCTGCTCCAAAGCAACCTT
Source organism: Neoceratodus forsteri (assembly GCA_016271365.2). Lineage (NCBI taxonomy): Eukaryota > Metazoa > Chordata > Ceratodontiformes > Ceratodontidae > Neoceratodus > Neoceratodus forsteri. The sequence continues at coordinate 1,116,930,978 of CM028131.1, forward strand.
TCTATTTTGAGCTCCGAACACTGAACGCATCTTCAGCTGCTTGGTGCGGTAAAACTTAGCTAGAGCATCCTGCTCTGCTTTAATACATGCTCCTGTGTCGCTTACTGTGACCAGGAGTAATTTCAGTCTCCGGAGTCGCACTTCTGGAAAATAAAAAGAGTTGTAACATGCAGCAGTGGGTCCGGTGCTCAGTCACGCTCAGCGGTGGGACCATTCAGGAGCACCAGTATTTTAAATCAAAGTGTGCCATGCACTAAAATATTATCTCCCACTCAGGAGCTTTTCAACCAGCGCTACATGTGCTTTCCAACAGCCCTTCATCTTTGAACATCCACCTTTCTACTTCAAAAGGGTTTCCCAATCCTTAGTCCAAAAGCTCCTGACTAAAATCCTGGGCAAATCCAGACATAGTGGAGACTCACTTGATCTCAAACTCTTTGCACTTACTCTAGAAGAAGTGCTCTTACCAGTCACCAAGATTCTAAACTTATCACTTACCTTTTCACAATTCCCAGAAGTCTGGAAATCTGCACTGGTCTCCCCTGTGCATAAATCTGGGGATCTTACACAGCACTCTAACTACAGGCCAATATTAATACTCCCCCCATTATCAAAAGTCCTTGAACATATAGTTTCCAATCAAATGGTTGAATACCTTGAAAAGTATGACCTGCAATGCCCACAGCAACACGGCTTCAGGAAGAAACACAGCACCACCACAGGTCTGTTGGAATTTACCAGCTACAGCCATCAGTCCTTCGACAATAACAAGCTTATTGGTGCTGCATTTATCGACCTCACGAAAGCCTTCGACACAATGAATCACAATCTGCTTCTTACTCAACTAGCCACAGTTGGTGTCTCACAAAACACACTGAAATGGTTTGGAAGCAACCTTGCTGATAGGTCACAGAGGGTGAATATATCTAATATCGTCTCTGAATTGCAATCTGTTCGATCTGGTGTCCCACAAGGGTCCATTCTTGGACCTCTCCTGTTTAGTATCTTCCTAAACAACCTGCCTCATTCCTGTCAACTCAGGACACTCCTTTATGCTGACGATGCTGTCATCTCCACAGACAACACTGATCCCACTGCTCTCAAGGACAATCTTCAGACTGGTTTCCTAAAAGTTGAAAAATTGTTCCATATGCACAAACTTGTCCTGAACTACAAAAAAACTAAGCTTCTGCTGTTTTACTCCCCCCAACATAAGCACAGGTCGCATGTTATGTTAGTAAAAAACAACCTTGGAGCCCCCCTTGAACAAGTTCAATAATTCAGATATCTTGGAGTAACCTTAGATAGCTGTCTCTCCTATGTATCCCACATTGAGACCACTACCAAGTCTGTGAATGCAAAATTAGGCCTGCTTTTTAGGCATAGAAGGAATCTAACCCTGGAAGCACTTAGACTTGCAGTCGTCAGTTCAGTAGTATCCACCATTGACTATGTCCTGGCAATATATGGAGCAGCCACCCTCACGGCACTAAAAAGGCTTAACATAACACTTAACAAAGCATGTAGGCTCATCACAAACTCAGACTGCCTCACTCACACCTGTGATCTTTACGTAGACACTGGCTGGCTCAACCTGCAAGGGCGGATCAAGTATCACTCATGTATACTAGCAAAGAATGTGCTCTCTGAAGATCTACCTACTGGAATCTCTTGCCTTCTACCCAGATCCCTCAAGGTCCACCATATCTGGGCCTCAGACTCTGAACTTCTACTCATACCTAGGTTCTGAACTACACAGTGCCAATGGTCTTTCCTTTACAGAGCCCCCATCTGGTTAAATGGCCTTGGCCTCAATCTAACAAGCCTAACTGGGATGACCATGTTTAAATACCTTCTGCACCAATTCATCCTGCTACAGAGCACCTGTGGCTGCCTAACTTAAGAACAGCCTTGCCCACTTAAGAACCTAGCCTTCTTCACTCTTGCCCTCCTGGCCACCAGCTCTGTCTTATTCTTCTTTGCCTAATGACTTCTTATCCTTCCCACTACTCTCTCTACTCTCACCCCCCCTTCCATGCACTATCATTGACAAAGCTTTTGGGCTGCTACCCTCCGCACCCCTCTCCACCCTCCCTAATCTCCTGCCCCTACTTCCATTCCACTCATTATTTGTTTTTTTCGGATTTGTGACATAATCTACTCTGAAAATGTATGTACAATTTTGGTACTATGATGTTTTTGTTATTATTTGAAAATGTGGATTATGCCATCCTTTGTCTGTTTGTCCTTCCCTCCCACTCTTTGACATGAAACCTTTGTAAATGAGCTGTACTGTACGCAACGGTATTTGTTAGTCTGAGAATTAATAAATAAATAAATAACTGCAGCGCAACTTGTACTGTCAGGGCACAATAAAAGAAAGTAGGGACAGCAAAGGGTGTAGAGAGAGGTCTGTCAGGTTGGCCACCCTGACAGAGAAAAACAGGAAAAACAGAAGGAGGCAAAGATTTTAGAAAAGAAAGAAAGAGAAAAATGAAAAAGGATTTACACATATATCATTTAATTACTGGGGATTCTATACTTATAACAGGAGACACCCTGTTACACACCCCTACCCCCTCCTAATTGCTGATACCCCATCCCAGTATTAATGCCTCTACCTCCTTTTCCCATCTGCTGGTTACCCTAACCTGTCCCAATACAAATACTCTTACCCCTCCTCCCATCTGCTGATGATACTCATTACTCATCCTATCAGTCACATAGTGAATACTCTGTCCCTCCTCCCATGTGCATTCACCCACCCTGTCACAAATGAAAACTCCTGCCCCACCCCTCCTCCCATCTGCAGTGATGAATCAGATACCCCCCCTGCCACGCACACACATGTGCACATGATAATGCCCCTCCTGCAGCCACCCAATGCACCAATTTGGGGAAATAAAATTCTCAGCTCGGGTCAAGCCTCCCAACTTTTGGGTGCACCAGCTCAATGCAAGAGGTTAATATGAACTGTGTATATATATATATATATATATATATATATAGATAGATATCTATATATATAGATAGATATATATATATATCTATATATATATAGATATCTATCTATATATATATATATATATATATATATATATATATATATATATATATATATATATCTATAGCACCATCTGGTCTCCCAACCACAAGTTCATGGCCATCCTGTCACTCGCAGTCTTCACTGATGGCAGCAATTTAACAAGAAACACTCCACACCCACATATAATGGGAAACAACATATACCTCTCACATCCATGCCCCACAAAAACATCTAAGGCAAACTGCTGTAATTTTAAAACTGCTAATGGTGGGAAAATTACAGAAATACAACCATATCCTAGATCCAAGATGGCATGCTAAGGGTGTGTGTGTGTGAGCAGCTTGCCGGTGGGATGATAACGTTTGCGTCTGATTCCTCTTATCTAAATTGAACAGAACTTTGTTGTTGATTCCGAAGCTACTGGTGTGATACATTTGTTATACTCTTGTGATTTAGTGTAATCTACTACTGGTAGTTCCAGCTAAGGAGAAAGGAGAGAAATGCTCATGGGCTTACTAAAGATTTAGAGCATCATCCAGATATAGCTTTTATTTGTAACTTTTCCTTTTCTGACCTGCCTATATGCATGGTTAAGGTTGTAGTGAGTAAAAGTAACTTGCCTCTCTATTTTGAAATGCAGATGAAGCTGAAATAGTTTTTCAAGAACTGACCTACCGCCTTCCGCTGTTTTGTTATCTTGGTTGGGGGGGTACTGGGAAGAAAAGTGCTCATTAGCACAGTCCAAGACAAGATCTTGTTTCAGTGAACCTGTGACTTCATTGGAGGACAGATGCCAGGGGAAGAGGAAAGGAAGGCCAGAAAGTTTGAGACAGTAGGGGTCTGAGACGGAATGGTCTGAGATGGAACGGCTGATCTTCACTTTCTGGACATTCATGAGGAAACCCTTGTATTTTTTTGTTTGTTATGCTTGTTGTGTTTCATCTTTCCTCCTGAAAAAAATGGGTTAGAGGCGAAGAAGAAAAATATTGGCAGCAAACTGTTTATAAACGATTAAATCTGAAGCTTGCAGGTAGCTACAAATTTTCCTGTGAATATCATAACTTGTTTAAATCAATGTTAGAAAGAGAAATATAACAGGGTTTTTATTATCTTCGGTGGATTGCTGTGGAAATTTCGAGCACTTTTTTCGGAGTAACTATTAGACAGAGGGATTGGTTCTCAAAAGTAGTGAGGCTCTAAGTACAGGGAAAAAAGTTTTTGCATTTTGAAAGAGAGCTTAAAGGCTTATTTGAGAGAGGCAACTAGTAATAGTGCGATAAAAGCTGCACAGAAGTAATATCATGCCTACTAGAGAATTTTGCTAGGATAATTAGGCACACCTAGTTTGTTAATTTCTCTCAAATTGCCCCTCCTTCATTAGAGGAGATATTTTACTACCATATACTTGAAATGCCCTCTATTGGTGCTTATGTTGAAGAAGATTAAATGGTTCAGGGAGTTAGAACCTAAATCTGCTCATGCTCTGAGACAACTCAGACGAGGTGAACTTCTTCTGGAAAAATCTGTGATGAATCCTGTTTTTGATCCAGCTTCTATCACTGAAGTTAACCTACAAAGTAATATTTATACTGGAGTCAAATGTAGCTCTTAATCCTTAGCAAGAAAAAACAGTTAATACAAATCCAGCTTCACTAAATAAATCAGGTAAGATGCAGAAAATAGCTCCAGATGGACCTATGGATCAATTTGTAGTGATTAATGGAGAGAATGGAATAAAGGAGGCATCTTCTGCCTGCATAAGGGAACACCCTTCCACTTCTCAACAAATCTATTGTTCTAAAACTGAAGCATTATTGCAGAATACTTCAAATGTTTTGAAAAGTTCTTGCGATTTACCTCAAAGTACTATGGCAGCTATAATAGTAACCGCGGCAGATATTGGTGTCAATTCCTCTCACATGCCAAAGGAAAGTAATGCTACATATATAGATTCAACCAGCAAGCAAAATGTACCCCTTAGTCAGAATGTAAACATGGATTTGCAATTTCAACAAATGCAGGAATCTTTGTTGAAGGAGATGTGATCAGGTTTTCAAAATATGTCTTTGGCTTTTGACACTATAAAAACTTCTATTTCTGTATTAGATACCAAGATGGAAACTTTAACAAGCAGAATCTCAGAATTAGAAAACAGAGAAAGTGTTACAGAAGACCAATTACCAGTAATAGGGGTCAGCGTGGCTCAGTTGGTAGCACATCCGCCTCTGGACCAGAAGGTTGTGGGTTCTCGTCCCACACCGGGATTGGACTTGCACCTAAAAATTGCTGGCATCCGAGTGCAGTATTGGGGGGTGCTGTACTGCTGGGGTGTGCTGTCCTTCAGATGAGACGTTAAACCAAGGTCCCTTCTGCCCATCCTGGTGTTGTCCTGGTGGGTGTCCAGGTGGAAGTAAAAGAACCCAGGGCACTCTTCGCAAAGAGGTGGGAACATTCCCGGTGTCCTGGCCAACATTCCCCTTCCCATAAAACCGGTTCATGCAATTATCCAGGCTGTGTGTGGGTGATGATGTGTGATATGGCCGCCACCACACATTCAGTCACTTCACTACCAGTCTAGCATTGCTTGTAAAGCGCTTTAGATGTATGAAAAGCGCTATATAAATGCTGATTCTTCTTCTTCTTCTAATACAGGGTACCCTCTCTGTGTGCTAAAAAGAGCTACTGAAATTACAGCATAAAGCTTTAGATCTAGAATCTCATTCTAGAAGAGAAAATCTGAAGATTGGGGGACTATCGGAAGGTTCCGAAGGCTCTAATATTCTGAAATATATGGAACAAACATTATCTGAAGCCCTGGGTAAGAAATATCTGGAAGAAAAGATCCAATTAGATCGTGCTCATAGAGGCTTCTCGACCAGAAGAGATCTACCAAGATTTGTCTTCATTAAATCTCATTATTTTTGTGATAAGGAAGAGATACTTAGAAAAGCCAGGACTGAAAAAGGAATTTTTGTGAAAGGTTTACATCTTCAAGTATATCCAGACTTTCCGCCTGTAGTAATGGCAAAGCATAAAGCTTTTGAAGGGGTGAAGAAGTTGTTAAAAGAAAAGGGTATCCCTTTTAACTTAATTCATTCTGGTCGATTGAGAATATTTTTAAATGAGACTCAGTGTATTTTTGACACCCCAAGAGACGCTGATCTCTATTTGAAGTCTTATTTCCAACACACTGAGCCTAATGCATGATATATTTGAGACGTTGTTAGTTATAAATAAGCAGTGAAGCAAATAATTTAATAAAGAAGCGAAAAGGGAGGAAGAAGAACGAGGGGAAAAAAAGAAAGAAAAGGAAGAAAAAATATAATAAGGAAGTTAAAATATTAAATGAAGAAATGATTAATATTAATAATTCATGGGGAAAGCAGTTGCATGAAATTAATGATTAAATTTAATTCCAGGAGCTAGGCTTACGTTCACCCATCAGTAGCATTGGCTGTCTTTGTAGACTGTCATGGGGGGTGGGATACTCAGGAGTAAGCCTGAGTAAGGGTCTTGGGTTTAGATGGGAGAGGGGGCAGGGGATCGATAGGATAGATTTTAATAAACAGTTAATTAAAAGCCATAACAAACTCAGTCTCTATGAATGTTTGAATCCTCTACACAGCCATTGGTATCTTAAGTGGAAGCAGTTTTTGTTAATCATTAGAGTGTTAATAAAATGGGGGTCAAATTAAAATGTCTCGGTTGGAATGTAAAGGGAGCAAGGGACAGGATTAAAATTCAAAAAAATTGTCAATATGCAAATCAAATACAAGCAAATTGCTTATTGCTTCAAGAGACTCATTTTGCAGATAGCAATTTCCAATATTTCTGTAATTTATTTGGAGGTGGCGGGCTTCACTCTCCATTTTCAAACCATTCAAGAGGCACGGCTCCTATATTTAAAAAATCTCTAAATCTGAGATTGGCTCAGACATTCGTAGATGAGCTTGGAAGATATGTAATAGCTTCAATCCAAATAGGAATAGATTTATTAACAATTAGTTCAATATATGGACCGAATGACAATGATCCAGACTTTTTCGCAGATTTCTTTGTAACGCTATCTAACTGTCAAGGCCCATTTATCATTGGGAGTGATTTTAATGCTACATTGACAAATCTTGATAGATCTATGGGAAAGGAGGACACAAAGAGAAGGGATATGAAGACTATGAAAGGCTGTATGTTGGATCTGGGATTAGTAGATGCTTTTAGGGAACGTTATCCCTCTTGGAAAAAATTCTCTTTTTTTTCACCCGTATCTCAGACATCCTCTAGAACAGATTATTTTCTTCTATCACAAGAAATATTAAATAAGGTAACTAAGATAAATTATGGTGCAATTAAGATCTCAGATCATGCTTCAGTGATTTTAGAATTGGAAATTCAGAGAGAAGATGCGAGTTATGTCCCCCGTATTTAGAGATTTGATAATTTGCTATTGAGAGATCGAAATTTTAAGCAAAGAGTAAGGGAGGAAATTAGTTTATTCTCGTCAACAAATAGTAAAGAAGAGATACATATATTTACCATATGGGAATCCTTGAAGGCCTTTTTAAGGAGTTGGATTATTGCCAATACAAGCTTTGTTAGAGCTAAGCGAAGAAAAATCATTTTTACATTAGAACATCAGTTACTTATTGTAGAAGAGCTATATAATAGGTCTGGATCAGAAGAGGACTTAAATCAGCTACTGATAGTGAGAGAAGAGCTTAATAAAATAATATCTGAGAGGTCGGATAAAGCATTCATGAGTGCTAGATCAAATTATTATTTTTTTGCAGAAAAAATGGATAGACTTTTGTCTTATCAGTTACAATGTGAAAGTAATTTTAATGCTATTCACAAATTGCAGTTGTCTTCAGGCGAAATAACTTTCTCATATTTAGAAATCAATAAAGCTTTTGAAAATTATTAGAAGCAACTTTATACTCCTGACATCTTGCCCTCTCTGCAGCAGATTAACCAGTATCTGGATAATATCTCTGTAGTTCCTCTCTCCAATCCAGACACAGCTATCTTTGATAGAGCATTTAGTTTAGAAGAAATAAAGCCAATAATACACACCCTTAAAAATAATAAATCACCAGGCCCAGATGGGTTTACGGTGGAATTCTATAAAGAATTTGTGGACCTATTAGCTCCTATACTCCTTCAGGTCTATAACGATTCTGAAAAATTCAATAGTATCCCAGATTCTATGAATGATGCTATCATCACATTAATATTAAAAAAGGATGAAGATCTTATAAAGCCACGTTCTTAAAGACCAATTGCTTTGATGAACCTCGACTATAAAATTGTTATGAAAATTTGGGCAAATAGGTTATCAAGAATAATTAGCACTATTATTCATCATGATCAATCAGGCTTTATTCCCAGTAGATGATTAGCTTCTAATATTAGAAAAGCTATAAATATATTGGAACTATCTGCACAAAAAGAATTTGCAATTTTATCGCTCGATGCAGAAAAGGCATTTGACTGGGTTCATTGGCCATTTTTATTGGCCCTCCTCTCCAGGTTAAATTTGGGAAATAAATTTCTTATTTGGATTAAAATGATATACAATAAACCTAAATCAAGAATTAGAACAAACTCCTAATATCTCTGATTATTTTGTTTTACAAAGAGGGGTACGACAAGATTGACCCCTCTGTCCTTTATTATTTGCAATATATATTGAAACATTAGCTTTGTCTATTAGAGAAAAGACCCTGATTAAAGGAATTTGTAACATGGCATAAAAAAGAAAAATGAAATGAAGCACTCAGATAGGTGCAAACACACCATGTGGTACAGTAGAAACCATGGTCTAATACCATAGTAGATCATGATTTGTATTGTAGTACCTTGGCAATCCACTACAGGTAAGAAGCAGTATACAAGTGAAAACAATATGCAAATAGCTTGCAGTGTGTCACTGTCCGAAGTTGTATTTACTAAGAATTTTCCTGGCACAGGGTTTTTGACTTTTTCAAGACTGTTCTATATGGTAACTACAACAGAAGTTCATGAGTTACTAAAGATTGTACATTTAAACTCCACATATACTGTTAATTATGCTGCAGCAATATTTCTGTAGAAGTGAACAGTTACATACTGTTACCATCCCTTCTGATTTACTGCTTTCTAAGCAACTGTGGGTGCAATGCATTGTGGATGACTGAATAACATTATCTGGCTGAGCCTTTTCTTGGTGAATACACAGTGGTAAAGATAAGCATGCAGCTTCTATAACCGAAAGCAAAAATAACAGACACTGAGATAAGCAAAGCAAAATTAGAGAGGATACTTCTGTGGGTGAAAAGAAAAATAAATTGAAAGAAACAAAAATAAATCAAAGAAACAGACTAACAATAGTAGTCAAAACAAGGATTTGAAAGATGAAAGCAGTAAACGTTATGTTGTTCTATGTCCTGCTGAGTTAGGTAGTTTAGAGGGAAAAAAAGTGAAAATAATATTCCTCAAAATAGTAGTTGTTCAATAAAGTGTTTTCAGATTGGCTTAGTTCAGTACATTTGGAGAAAAGGTGCTTGTGCTACTAGGATTGTGTGACAGCCACCTATTGGTCTGCAAAGGAACTGGAGAAAAAAAACTAAAATGTACCATAGCACACTCCCATCATGCAGTGCAGCCCATATCTTCTAATACATAGAGAGGAAAATCAAAGCACCTAAAATAGAAAGTGAATTGCAAGTTTTTGAAAAGTTGTAAAATATGTTTTGATGTTAGAAAGTTTAAAGCTTGTAATGAAAGTTATTTTAACAAAAGTGAAATAGTAGCAATGATATTTCCAATAGGTGTGTTCCAATTGTTTTCAAGTATATGTACATCATGTTTAATAGCTCAATTTATAGTATTCTGAAACTAAATCAGTGTGATTGTACTCTTTTATTCAAAGACTATTAGTCATACACTCATTGCCATGTTGCAAGCGGATTAAGCCACTCGAAAGGATGGGTCTACAGTGGAATTAATCCCTGGTTGGTTGGTTGGACTCACTCGGCCTTTGGCCCCGTGGTCCAACCCCCCCAACCATGGATTAATACCACAGTAGACCCATGCTTTCTCGTGGCTTAATCCTTACGTGTGTTCATCGATACTCTTATAAAATATCGTTATATGCAGATGATGTTCTTATATTTTTAGATGATCCCAGTCAAAATATAAAAAAATTGAAAAAGGAAATGTATATGTTTTCTTTAGTATCAGGATATAAAGTTAACTGGAGTAAATTGGAATATATTTACAACGGGACCAAATTAGAGAACTTATCCTCTTCCCTTAACTTAACCATGAAAACTGAAATAACATACTTAGGAGTTATTTTGATGAAAGATTATCGAAATCTTTATGAAGCTAATTGTCACAAGTTGTTAGATAATATAAAATCAGATATAGATAGATGGGCTAATTTACCCCATTCTATTGCAGGAAGGATTAATGTTGTAAAAATGAACGTTCTCCCCAGACTTTTATTTTTCTTCCAGGTACTTCCTGTATATTTGGATAATGATTTCTTTTTGATGCTGAATAAAATCCATAGGCAATTTATCGAAAAATTAAAGACCAAGGGCAAGGTTGGATAAATGATACCCCCATATTGGGAAGGGAGGCCTGGGCCTTCCTTTTTTCAAATTGTATTATTGAGCAGCACAGCTGGAACAGTTGACATACTGGTTTTCAAATAATAATGATGATTGGGACCCAGGAAATCTATTGTTGGAAGGTTTGCACTCTCCATTTCAATTCTTATATCACATGTTGTATGTAAATTGTGAGAACAAGATACATAAAAATATGATATTAAATACTACAAAGGTTATTTCAAAGGTCTGGAAAAAAGCTAATTTATTTGCAGGTTCAGATGTGAACCATGCCTGGTTCTCACCTTTATATATGAATTCTAACCTTAGGTTTACTCAGCTTAATAAAGTGTTTTTGACCTGGCAAAGAGCAAGATTAACTAACTTGGGACATTGTTTGCAAAATGGTAATTTAAAGTAATTTGAGACATTAAAGTTGGAATTTAATCTACCCAATGGTGGATTGTTAGCCTATTTCCAATTAAAAGATTTTTTATATATTAAAAAAACTATAATTGCAATAAAACAGTCTTCCTTAGAAAATCTGTTGGTCACCCCTCAGAAGGGGGGGGGATTAATATCTAAAATATATAGGTTATTGTTGGAGAATAATGAATGGGATGTAACTAGCTGGCAGCAAAATTGGTCAAATGAACTATGCATATCGACACAAAATGTAAATTGGACTAATGTCCTAGCTTCTCCTGAACAAACATCTAAAAATTCCAAACTGAGACTTATTCAGTATAACATTATACATAATCTTTATTATACTCCAAGTAAACTTAGTAAATTCATTTTAGAGCAATCAGATTTGTGTATACATTGTAAAGCTCAAAAAGGTAATTTATCGCATATGACAATATTCTGTCCAGTTCTGAATCTGTATTGGAATAAAATCAAAGATTTGATTCAGAAAATTCTAGAGAAAACCATTCCTTTCGATCCAGGAGTCCTCCTGTTTCATTTGTATGATGATATGTATATGGCACAGGAGGAAAAATGTTTTCTTTCGTTGGCTTTAATTATTGCAAAAAAGTCATTTTACTCCATTGGAGAGACACTGATCTTCCTGTATTCAAGGAATGGTTAGCTCTATTAACTGATTGTGGCAATTTGGAGAGGATTCACTACTTAAAAGAAGGCAGAGAAACCCTTTTTGAAAAAATGTGGCTCCCTTATTTCACATATTTATATACTAATACTTAATAGTAACAGGTTAAGTTTAAAAATATAAAATTGGTTAGGCAGACTGCTTTCCCCAGTACTATGATGTCAATAAGATACCATTTCATGGCAAGGTTTATATGTCCAAGCAAAAGGTATCAGGCTGAGTACAAAAAAAAAAAAGAAAGAAAGGAATACAACCATATCTACACTGATATGCTTGTATATGGGGGTTTTGGATTCATAGACCTACAAATTTACATCTACAGTATGTACCTTCTATTTAACCTAGAAGCTATACCTTACCATTTTGTATCTGAGTTATATATTTCTTGGTATCTCATACCACCCTTTATTTATATGTATGATTTCAAGCATAATATTTTGAGCTTCATTTTGGCCTTCATGTATATGAGTTTGTAGGGATTGATTTTTTACTTAGTTGATGTATTTCTTTCTGAAGATTGCTTTGTCAGTAGTTTTATATTGTTCCTTCACCTTGTATTATGTTTTGTACCACTGTTTGAATTCTTACTAAAGAAGAATAGATAAAATTAATAAAAATGCTAATGGCGATGGAAACTGTAGAAATATCAGCTAACTACAGCAGCAACTTTACAAGTACCAATCATTATCAGGAGGGAAGATTGTATGACACAAACGATTCCCTACAAATAATTAACGTGACAGTCCCTGCCAGTTATAGCACTCCCCGAGTAGCGTGCACCACCTCCATCTAAGTTGGTCACTTTCAGGTAGCTTACAGAAGATAGGTAGCAGAGAAGGCCGACCCCAAACTACATAAAATAAATACAAAATTGATGCATGCACCCAATGCAACTGCCATCACTCATTAGGCTGACCATTGCGATGTTCCACGTTCTCTCTGACTCAGGCTACAGCACCATTGCAAGCATGTGCACTTAAAGCATTGTGTTTGCAATAGAAGGCACACAGGTGACAGCTGGGAGAGAGAAAAAGTGGGGGATAACAGTTTTTGGGGGGTTTGTTTGTGTACAGTGGGGCAACTGGATTTAGTGGCTGGGATGGGAGATTTTTTCCCCCCATTTAAGCCCATCTTAAAATAGGGAAAAGCATAGTGAGGTACACCCAGTACACCTTCAGCACAAGTCCTGATTTATCCAGGTCTGCATGACACTGAGAGATCGGGGGATTCTGATTCCCATTTGACCGGTCCACCATCCCTAATTATTTTGTACTTTTTCACATTGAAGCCCAGCTGCCATATCCTTGACCTCTCCTCTAGTTATCTCAGGTCTCTGCACATCCACTCCCCCAAGAGTGTCCACTCTGTTGCTGATTTTGGTGTCATCTCCAAAGAGGCAGACCTTCCCTTCCAGCTCCTCTGCAATGTCACTTATAAAAATATTAAAGAGGACTGGTCCCAACACTGAACCCTGAGGCACTCCACTAGTCACCCTCCCTTCCTTGGAGTGAGCTCCATTTACCACCACCCTCTGTCTCTTATCCCCTAACCAACTTCTTATCCAGTTTACTATCTTTGGACTCACTCTTAAGCTATCCAGCTTGCTTACTAGTCTCCTATGTTGAACAGTGTCGAATGCCTTACTGAAATCTGCTAACATCTTATATGAACGAGTATTATTGAGCGGCTCAATATGAGTGACTCAATAATACCGCTCCCATGTAGAGCGAGTGGGGAAAAAGAGCACTGAATGGGTATAGCGAGTGTAGCGCTGAGGGAGATGCGCTACAGTCGCAAGAAAGGGGATAAAAAGAATGATTTGGCCAAGCCCTGCCAAGCTGGCCATGTGGTATACTGGCTTGAGCCACTGCCCCTGGACCCTGTGGTGCCAGGTACAGATCCTGATGCAGGTAAATATTTTACTTCAAGGGGGAGTTTCTATTTTTTCCTAAGTCCGCTCCCCCCAGGAGTTGAGAATTAAAACAAAAGAAGCGTATTTTCCAGAGGACCGTCGCTGTTTGCGGCGGTCTCTCTAAGTTCAAGTCGCCCTTTTGACATGGGCAATTTTGTGTCGCTCTTTGTGAGCAGCACGATAAGGGACTCACCCGTATCATATAAATCTCTGAAATTTGGGTAGACTACATCCACCGCTCCACCCTGATCTAGTTCCTTGGTCATCCAGTCAAAGAAATCTATGAGATTCCTTTGACATGATCTCTCCCTTGTGAAACCATGCTTCCTTGAGTCTTGTAACCCACTAGAGTCAAGATATTCCATAATCCTTTCCTTCAGCAGTGATTCCATTAACTTTCCTACCAACGATGACAGGCTGTAAAGGCCTATAATGTATGGAGAGTGATTGCTATATACTGTTTTCAGCCACCTAACATCCTGATAATCCCACCGATATGATGTCAGTATCTGTAAACCCTTCATTACCATGTCACACCAGTAGGATTACAGGAGCGAATGTTGAAACCGAATTTCAGAATTTCAGCTGTCAGAATGCCCCCCCCGCTCCCCCACGACAAGCTTTCAAACTGCTGTAATTCTGGCAGTAATGTTACTGTCCCAACGCATTGCAGAGTGCAATGGCACATCAAAACAACCTACCCACACCTTGACTCAGCCGTGAAGCTTTTATGGCCGAGCAGAAGAACAAGCGAACAGTTAAAAAAACTGAATCAGACATCCGTTTACTCCAGTCCTGCCTTGCTGATGTTCAGGAAATCAGAAACATCACCGCCATCCCCGTAGGTGAGCCCGACCATTATTTTCTTGTCCATACACTACAAAAGATAATGCCTAGCTAGTAATGGTCAAACACGGTTGTAATTACCTCTCGTGGTTGCCAGGGCAACTGTAAACCTCTCGAGCTGCACTCTCAAGGTTTACTGCATTGCCCTGGCAACCACTCAAGGTATTTACATGATGGTTAACCACTACTAGTCAGGCATTATCCTCTATATAATTGCCAGCCTCCACTTTGCTACTACTTTTGTGTAGTGGGACTACATCCACCCTCCTCCAGTCCTTCAGAACCACTCCTGTTTCCAGTGAGCTGTTAAATAGAGCTGTCAGAGGTGCAGCCAGTAATTCCTTGAGCTCCCTCAATATCCTTGGATGCACCTCATCTGGCCCCATTGTTTTGTCCACTTTCAGATTAGCAAGTCCCTTCAGGACTCTTTCCTCCGAAAAAGGACTAGTGTCCACCTACCTCCAAAGCTTTTGTTACTTATTTGTGGCCCTTCCCCTTCTCCTTCCTCTGTGAGCATTGAACAAAAGTATTTGTTCAGGATGTCTGCCTTTTCCTGGTCTCCTTCTGCACACAGCCCACCTTTTCCCTTTTTAGCTTTGCAATCCCATCCCCGGACTCTTTCTCTTCACTTACATATCTAACTTACATATCACTGATTATCAGTGTCAGTGGCTCAGTAGGTAGCACACTCACCGCTGAGGCCGGGAGATCAGAGGGCTGTGAGTTCAGTTCCCACATCTGGCACTTGGGTTAATATCCCAGTACTGACACTGTAGTGCAGCATAAGAGGGGTGCTGCACTTCTGAGGTGCCGTCTTTCGGATGAGACGTTAAACCGAGGTCCCATCTGCCTGGATTGATGGTAGTTCAGGTGAATGTTAAAGATCCCATGGCACTTATCAAAAAGAATAGGGGAATTTCCCTGGTGTCCTGGCCAAATTTCCCTCATTCACTAAAAAAAAATACCACCAACAGCATAATCTGGTTCAAGGTCAGTTGGCATTCATCTGTATCCCCTTCCACTGGGTCGTGCCTGAAAATAGGCAGGATTTGTCTAGTGCACTTACCCGGTCAACAAAAACTAAATAAATAAATAAAAAAATGTCTTGTCCCCTTTTGTTACCTCCTGGGCTATTCTCTCTTTAGTTTGCACCTTTGCACTCCTTACTGTTTTGCTTTCTTCCCTCTGTTTCCCCCAATAAACCTCCCTATCCTCTTGCTTCTGCATCTCTTTATACCTTCTGAATGCTACCCTTTTAGCTTTTTCCTTTTCAGCCACCTCTGTTGAGAACCACAGCAGTTTCTTTTTCCTCTTGCTTTTGCTCACTTGTTTGACTCAGAGGTTCATTGCCTTTACTATGCTCCCTTTTATCTTTGCCCATTGTTCCTCCACCCCACCCAGGTCACCCACTCCTGCTAAGTCATCCCTGAGGCATTCACCCATCTTTTTAAAATCTGCCCTCCCGAAGTCCAGTACCCTCACCCTTGTGTGGTTCAATTTCAAAGCTGTCCTTATATTGAACTACACCGTACTGTGATCACTGGTCCCCAAGTGGCTTCCCACCTTGACGTCTGCAACACTGTCCCTGTTAGTGAATACCAGGTCCTGTATTGCCCCATCACAACTGGGTTCACTGACTAGTTGCCTGAGTAATGCACTCTGCAGAGAGTCCAGGATGTCCCTGCTTCTAGCTGAAGCTTCTGCTGGGAGGTTCTAATCCACATCTGGCAAGTTGAAGTCTCCCACCAGCAGCACCTCCCTCTTTTCTGTTGTCTTGCCAGTGGCTTCCACCAGTACCTTGTATAATTCCTTCCTCTGTGCTGGAGGTCTGTAAATCGCTCCAGTGTGAATAGTGGATTTATCCCCTGTCTCCAGGGAGACCCACAGTACCTTTGCCTCCCCCTGTATTCCCTGTGTCTCTGTGGCTTTTATGCTTTCCCTCACATACAGCACCACACCTACTCTTTTCCTTCCCACCCAGTCCTTCCTGAACAGAGTAGAGCCTGGTATTCTCTGAAGTGCCAGAAGCACTAGTGGTTGCCTCCCTTATCTAGTTTTCACTCCTCATCTTCCCTCTCAAGCAACATCCAATGAAGAATAACAGGTGCTCCTGGTACCTCATAATCCTTGCCATGGTGTTTTGACCAGATCAACAGCTGATTATGTTAAAGGTGGGTGTGCTGCTTACCAGTGCCAAGATGTGATCCCCAGCTAGCATGTACCTGGCATAGATGGCGTATTGCCTGAATCTCGTCTGTTGAATCAATATTAAAATAGTCCCAGACAAACAATTGGGATGGCTGGTGGTAACTGACTATGGTGGGAGATGGGGGATTATGTCTTCCCAAGTGCTGTCTCTGGCTATGGCATGTGGCTGCTTTTTGTTTTCTGAAATTCTTGACCTGGGATGATTAACCACTTTATCAGTGGCAATGTCAGTTTTCAAATTTTTTGAACTTTTAGCCCTGTGCAGTAGCAGCTTACTTGTCATAGACTTTTGCTTTTTTGGGATTGAGGTCCTCCGGAAGCATTGATTATGTCATCACCGTGGCCATTAATCTCATTTAATTCTTCACTGTTCTCGTCATACTCTGCCTCCCATCCAGGAAAATCTTTTCCTAGACTTCCTCTCCTTCTTAGGTGTTGGAACTTCTGCGACAGTAGGCTAGCACTCAGGGTTCCTGTCTTTATCATTTAGAATTCTGGCCGCCAAATCAGCTGCTGTCACCTTGCCTCTGCCTTGTGATGTTAAAAGTCAAGTTCTAGTACTTACAGCATCTGGTGGTGATGATCTCTACTTTTCCTTTACCTCATCCTGACCATGAGACTCCCTGCCATAACCTTTCCCATCTCTGCTTTAGGCTAGTCCCCCAATCATATACCATGAGCATCTACAATAATGTGATGTGAGCACTGAGGTGTACAACAGGACTCTTTCATCACAGCCCTACACAAATTACTCTGTTGTATTGCATAGTCCCCAAATATTTTTTGATATTATTACTTTAAAAACAGAAAGTTGTACTTTATTGGTATTACTTGGTATTTATAGACAAAAAAAGGCTATATGCCCAACTTGATTGACTCCCACTCCTAGCGGGTGGATTAGTCCCTGGTAGCGATCCAATTTAGAGTTAACTAAATCCTTAGGTAATATATTCTGGACTGACACCACTCTTATAGTAAATAAATTATTTATTTTATTGGTACTGGCCTTGGGAATTATTAACTATCTGTCAAGAGATCTAGGAGTCACAGTTCTAGTGTTATAGTCAAATCCACATATTGATGGTAACTCTGGATCTTGGAGGATTTTTATATAATGGGAGGACTTTAAGCCTGAAGTTCAATGGGCGGAGCAACTACGTCACTTCCCCATCGAGCTTAAAAGGTCACTACATCCTGGGCTTTGCCAGAATTTTTTTTCGTTGCAGCCGGAGGCTCCATCGGCCGTTCTCCTGCTGCTGTCCCTCTGCCTTGCTGTCTTGTCCAATTGCCTCCGGTCTTTTCATTTTCTACCCCCCCACCTTGCCCTTTTTGGTTATACTGGGGCTGATCATCCTGTCATTCATGCATCCCCTTCTCCCACCGCCTGGGGTGCATCCAGTCTGTTCTCCACTTTCCTGTCTGCTGTCCATTACATCTGATCTTTTAACCCCCTTCTCTCCTTCAGTACCTGCTTCTTTTGTTTCTAGGGCTCCTGCCACTGCCTCTGATACGTACCCCTGCCTCATATTTGGGACTCAGTGTCCCACTTCTACATTGCCGATCCCCATTCCTCGAGTGGGTGCGTGACTTGCAAGTGCAGTTCTGCCTTTCCCTCATTTCTTGCCGATGCCACTGCACCTGGGCTGGCTGTTGGCTTTTTCGCAGCGTGGTCACATCTGCCAGTCGCTGGGAGACTCTGTGCTGTCTGGAGTGCTTTTTTTTTCCTTCTGCTGCACTGACGCCAATGTGGCTGTTTGGGTGACACAGCTTCCTTCGTGTTTGGTTGGTGCCCATCTGTTCCTTCAGCCCTTGGACCAGGATGGGCCGCCTTGCTTGCTGTTCGGCACCTGCTGGACTTAGTGATTGGATTGCCCTCTCTGGGAAGCTGTTCTATTTCCTTCAGATGCAGCTGCCGCTTCAGTCTGCTGTTTTCATTCGCTGTCTCTGGACATGTCACCAATCTCTGATCAGAGCTCTTTCTCCTGCTGGTTTGGAACTTCACCTGATTTGCATTTTATCTCCTGGTTTGTGATAACTTTATTCAATTCAGTGTCCCGTATGGCTCTTTCTATTGCTACAATGTTGATCATCCGTGCTCTGTGTATTGCATTTTTTTTCTATTTGAGTGTTGCTTGTCCTACCCTCATCTGCCTGTTGTGGTTCTTGGCAGCCACTTTATGCTTTTGGAAATGTTTCTTATTGGTGAGCCTTGTCTCCTCTGTCTTTCCTGGTTTTGCAAGCTGCATCTTATGCGGAATGTCAATAGCCTCCTGTTTTTGGAGGGTAGTTGTCTCCTTTCTGGGCTCGAGGATCTGGCTGTCTACCTTCTCTGCCCTGCGTGTATTCTCCTGACACTTCCCTCTCTTTTGTCCTCCTCCCATCTCTGCTACCTTGAAACACCTCGTTCTCAATGTACTGGCTGGGTCCTATGCTACCCATTGACCTCTCTACCGTCCTCTGTCCTTCCTACCTCGCTTTCCAGTACCAGCTTCTATTCTCAAGCCAGCCATCCCGGCTTCATTCCATTTTCCTTTTGTGGCCCCTATGCCACCTCATTGAACCGCGGCCATCCTTCATCACGTTGTGTCCATTCAGTTTGTTTTTCCTGTAAGTACTGCGTACTTTCTTCCTTGAGTCTGTCTCTCATCCTATGCTCCTGCTCGATCCATGTCCTTCCCTGTGCCTCCTTGGCTCTGCCTGTGCATTTCTTTTGGGGTTCCCCTATCCTACCATGCCTCAGCTGACTCAGTCTGGCCTGCTTGCCGGCCTCCGTAGCATTATTCTCTGGCAGACTCCGTCCGACCTCCTGCGACTTGTCCAATTGCAGTTTGCTTTCCTACCAGCTGGGTCTTTAGCTAACCCATTGCCATCCTTACCGTCCTTAGTCCTTTCATATTTTGCTTTTCCATACCAGCCTCCATGGCTTCAATTCCTCTTTGTACCTCATCCCTTCCTATTTTACCTTCCTCAGCCTAGCAAGTTCCAGGCATGCTTTTTCTAGTGCCAGCCATCAGGGGTTCACTCCAATCATGGCCTCCCTCCTCTTTCATCACTACTACCTCGATTTGACTCTACATCCACTCAAAGAGCCATGCCTTCCTGTCCGTCGCCCTTTGTTAAGGGCTGGCTGGAGGCTCTCCACCATCATTCGAGTTCCTTTCCCATTCATTTCTGAATCAACATCCTTTCGAGGAGCCTGCTCAATCACATCGCTCTATTCAATTCCAAATCTACCTCATTTCGAGGAGTCTACTTAGTCACATTGCTCTATCAAGCATGTCAACCATCTAGTTCACCAAGCTGCCTCTTCAAGTCCTCCTGCACCTTCTGCTTTCTTGCTATCATGTAGATGGGTGCCCTGTCTAGATACTGACTCTACTGTATTTATTGGACTGCATGACCTGTTTGTTCCTGGTCTTGGACTTTACCAGTGCCTGGGCTGAACCCACAGTGGGACGTGTTGCCCCCCCATATCACATGTCTCATAGGGGACGTTCTTATTTTGTGCTCGATTTTTGGTGTATGTTTCTACTTTCTTGCTTATTGATCTATTCTCTGTCATTTTGCATGGTCGGGTGTTCCATGCATATATACTATTTCTTTGCTGCTGTGGCTACAACTTGTATGGAAGCTCCTGTTCCTCCTTACTTCATTCTTTGCCTTTCCACCTATTGTACCTCTGCACACTGCAGATTATGCCATGCTTCCACATTTCCCCACTAGATGGTGCCCTAACTCCTCCACTTGCATGGTCTTTCTCAGCCTGTATGCCCTGTTTCTCTGCAATTTGTGCTGCATCTAGCACCTTGGCCCTGTATTTCAGCGACAATGCTGTGTAGCTCACTGCTACTTTCCCTGCACTTCGCCCCTCCTCCTTGTCCTGTCTGTATTCGCTTTCCCATACCAGCCTCCATGGTTTCCATCCATCATTGTACCTCATCTGTTCCTTATTTTACCTTCCTCGGCCTAGTGCCTATTCTTCTCCCAGCCATCATGGATTCTCTCCACTCCTGGCTTCCCTTCTCATCAGCCTCCAGGGCTTCCCTCTTTCATCGTACCTGGCCCTCTCCATTCCACTATATCTCTCCTCGACCTGCCCATCCAATTCAATCCCTACTGTCTTACGTCCTTTCCTACCTCGCTTTCCGGTACCTGCCTTCATGGCGTCAATCCATCATAGTACTTCATCCATTCCACCTCATCCAGCTCGCCTTATTGCCATTCTCATCCTGTATCGGTTGGGTCCCATGTTACCCCATTGTTCACCCTCCGTCCTTTGTCCTTTCATACCTCACTTTCCTGTACCAGCCTCCATGGCTTCAATCCCTCTTTGTAACGCATCTATTTCCTAATTTTACCTTCCTTGTCCTAGTGCCTTTTCTAGTACCAGCCATCATGGCTTCACTCCACTCTTAGCTTCACTCCTCATCATACATCGTCCAATTTTGCTCACTCCTCATCATACCTCATTCAGTTTTGTTCCTCAATCGCTCAGCCTGAGTTGCCTCTGGTTCCAGATCTCCCTTCTTGGCCTCGGAGTCTACCTCCTTTCGAGGAGCCTGCTTCCTTTTCCTTCCTTCGTACAAGTTCTTTTTCAAGTTCCTTCCTGTCTTCTCTTCCAATTCCGTACTGGCCTTCCAGGTTTCCCTCCACTCATGTCCTGCTACCGATATTCTTTTTTGGGCGTACCTACCATAACTCCTATGCCACCTACCATCCGCGGCTATTATGACACTTGTATCAAGTTATTAACTCCAGTCATATCAAGTTCATAAATCCAGTCATCATTCACTCAGCATTACCTCATGGTTTCTCTATTTACCTTGCTACATGAACATTCTTATCATTGAACTCCATACTACCTCATCAACTACAACCTTAGGGTCTAATTGTTCAGTGTCTATTTGTTTACATCACATAATCAAGCATGCCTCTTCAACCTCAGTGTCTGCTCACTCGCAGTGCTCAATCACACGCATCACTCGCATTGTTCAATTAACCACATCGCTCAATCACTCACATCGCTCAATCAAGCCAGCCTGCATTTTCATCTGTCTCATCAGCACATCTGGAGTCTCCTCATGAGCACATCTGGGTACCCCTTGCTCCTCCAACTTGTACATGGATCTACTTCCTCCCATCCTTGCTCCTCTGATCTACTCTCTCACATCGATTACTCGAGCATATCCTCCTTTGGTCCCTGCTACCTCATATTTCTTATTTCTCTGTGCTTCTTTGGGTTTTTTTCCCTATCCCATTGTCATCTTCACTACTTATATCCCTTGTCTATGAACCATTCTCTTTATCGACACATGTCATCAAATCAAACGTTGTCAGCCTTGAGGGAAGGCGACCTAAGCCCTCGATCCCTAGAGGTTTCCTCCTCAGAGGTGGTTTTTCCTATCCTCCATGCCAATGGTCATAATATTAGTTAGAGATAGTGCTTTCTTCTCATTAGTTAGTTAGGTTCCATTGTTGGATGGAGGCGGATGGTGGCCCTGACTTTCCCCTCTCTCCTTAAGAAGTTAGCCCTTCTTTTCAATGAAATTATTCATCATCCTCACCTCTTTGATGCTTGACATCTTTAGGTATTCTTTTGGGCTTCTTCCTACCCTACCTTTAGCTGATGCATTCATTCCAGGCACCTGTGGGGGGGACCCTCCTCTAGGGTTCCTTGCATCATACTCCTACATGGTGGTGTATATCCCATGGATAGAGAGGCAGAAATCCACAAAGAAAACTCAAGTTACAATACACAAGCATTATCTCATTCAGTTGCATAAGCACATTGAATGGGAGGGCTTTAAGCCCGAGGTTCGATAGGCGGAGCAACTACATCACTCCCCCATTGAGCTTAAAAGATCACTACATCCTGGGCTTTGCCAGGATTCTTTTACGTTGCCCACCATCCACCCCTCCTCCTCCAGTGGCTCATCTCTCTTCCCCGTGGGCTTCTTTCTAACCTACCTTTAGCTGATGCATTCATTCCAGGCATCTGTAGAGGGGAACCCTCCACTAGGGTTCCTTGCGTTGTATTCCTACAGGTTGGTATATCCCATGCATAGAGAGGCAGAAAGCCACAAAGAAAACTCAAGTTACACAAGCATTATCTCATATTGTCTCATTCAGTTGCACAAGCACATCAAACTGTAATAAGTCCTTCCCTCTTTTGTCTATCCTCTAACCCAACTAGACTGGTTGCAGCCAGTCTATCGGTGTATGGTAGTCTTTTAAGATGAGGAATTAACTTAGTAGTTCTGCGCTGGACTTTCTCTATCATATCTATGTCTCTTCTTAGATATGGATTCCAGAAGAGGGATGCATAATCCATATAGGGATGAATGTAGGTTCTATATAATGGCAAAATGCACTGTTTGCTATGTGTAACAAATGCTGGCTGGACAATTTTTAAGTTCACTGTGTGCACACACACAGCAAACTTCTTGTTACAGAGTGACTTTTGAAGGGTGTGACACTGTCTACTCAATGCAGTGTGGTCTGCAAGGGGCAAGACAGTGCCACACCAATCATCAGAAAGGCTGATTATGATGCCTGTTTTGCCCTGATGGGTGGAAACTTTGTCTAGTTGAAAACAAAAAGCTGAACTAATCACATGGCAGTTTTTCCTTTCATTGGCAGGACACCACCCAGCAAACAGCTGTTTGGTGTCCTGATCAGCCTGGCTGATGTCATCAAGGAGAGACTCCGCCCCCGGCTGTCACAGTAATGACATGACATCAGAAATATGTCTCATTACAGTATAACATGGGTGAGAGACAGTGGGAGAAAATGAGCAATCTGATCCCCCCTCCTCCCATCACGATACAGATCCCCCGACTGTGTTCCAGGGCCAGCCACTTCAACCCATCTGCCAAGAGACAGAGAGCCACAGAGTGGCAGAAGCACAGGAAAATTGGCTGTTCCCCTTCAATCTCCCATGAAACACATCCCCCCAGTGTGATATGTGGGTTGTGGAGAGAGAGAGAGTCAGTATCGTTGTTAGCGCCACCTGCCACAAAACATGCTGTATTCCCTGACTATGTTCTACGGCCAGGGCCAGCTGCAGTGGGAGAAAATGAGCAATCAACCCTCCCTCCACTCCCCCTGCCATGATACCCATCCCCCCACAGTGTTCCAGGGCCAGCCACTTCAACCCATCTCCTGAGAGATGGAGAGCCACAGAGTGGCAGTAGCGCAGGCAGATTGGCCATTCCCCTACACCACCCCATGAATTACATCCCCCCAGTGTGGTATACAGACTGTGAAGAGTGAGATTCAGTATCCTTTTTTGCTCTCCATGCCCCATACTGCGTGCAGAAAGAAGTGACAGCAAGTGAACTTGATAGACACCCACTACAGCGATTTGCTGCTACCTTCCCAACACTGTCCCCAAGCCACAGAGATGTATTGCTGTCTGTGGAAATGAGGAGAGACAGAGAGCAGAACTCTGGTGCAGCAAAGGTGAGAGAGAGAGAGAGAGAGCTGTTAAGAAAAGAAAATGACTGAGACACCAAGAAGGAAGAATTCTGGCTATTCCTGTGGTACATGTGTGGAAAGGGGAGTACTGTAGGTGACTTTCTTTTTTATGGAGTTTGTCAACGTGAAGAATAAGGAAAATATTGGGTCACTGTGAAGAATAAGGAAGCTATTGGGTCACTGTGAAGAATAAGGAAAATATTGGAGACAAGCAGTTTCACTGGTTCCATCTTCTGAAGCTAAGACGAAAAGGGGGGGGATAGTCACGAAGGTAGAAAGTACAGGACTGCAGACAGGTCAGCTCAGCTTATTGCATGCAGTAGTGGTAAGTGCTTTGTTAAAGTTACATTCCACAAGCGTAATTTTGGTGACATTACCTATTACACTGTAATAAAGTTTTAAGACAATGTAGCTTGTTAGTACTTTGTGGTATTCCCTTTGTAAATTCAAAACTACTGCACTAAATTTCTCCAGCTTTGTTAGATTTCAGTATCCATCCACGCTAGATAAGTATGCCCAGTTTCAGAACTATACCTGTAATAGTAGGGTAGCCAAAAATATCCACAGTTTTAGAAAATATTTGGCAAAAAAACAGTGACATTTTGAACCTCTGTAACTCAAAAGTACCTTAACCAAATGTCTACATATTTAGCTGTTTTTATAACCATTCCAGGAAGGTTATGCAGCTACCTCCGAAGTATCTAGCTCCAGTGATGGCCAGGTGATAAGCATAAAAATGATTTCACAAAATTTCTCAAAAAAATAACATTTCAGAATCTGTGCCACTATGCTTTTAAAACCACTCATCCAAATGTCATGAAATTAAATACACCCTTAGGACACCGGACAATAAACAAGCATGCCAGTTCTTAGGTGTGTAGCTTAACAGATAGTTATGATCAATAAAACAAATAGTAAAATTCTGCAAAATGCTTTGCAGTTTCATGGAATTTCCTACATTTCCACCAAAATTCAACAAAATGTGAATGGGCCAATTTCACACAGCCCTACAGGTACAGAGAAATGAGACCTGAGTCTCTTTTCAGTCACAACCTAAATTCAGACAGGAATACAACACATCAAATATGAGCATGTACATGACTGCAGGGGGGGAAACTGTGAGTTCTAGACTTATGAATACATTAAAATGAGATCAGCTTTAGGACTGTAGGTCATACAATACAGTTTGTTACGTAACCCCTTGGCACAGGTTGAGGGGCGTGAGTTCTAGAAACAGGTGCCGCCACCCGGAGGACAGGGTTAATGGAAGCATATGCTGCTCTGAGTACAGCCCTCTGGGACACTGATACCACACTATATCCCCTCTAATGGCCTATACTGGTCAGCCATTAGACAGTTACAATGAACACCGGAATGCAATGTTATACTCACACTTGGCACATTTACCACCAGGGCTGGATCAGCAGCAGTGGCCCTGGAGACTCCCTGTAAAACAAGACCTGCAATGAAGAAAGGCAATAGCAACACATTATCCCCACCACAAAGATACACAATAGCCAGTGTAAATGCAAAAAGATTTAGATCTGATTTATTGGGGGGACGTGAACAAGGGAAGGGCAGTAATCTGGTGTTTGATTCTGGGTCTGATTTAATCAGGCTAAGCATGCATGCCTCTAAGAGTCCCTTCTAACACAGTCATACACACTCTGGGTACCCAATTGTCATACAGGCTAGCCTGAAGCATTGCCCGGGGTAGACCGGCATTGCAGCTGTTGGTGGGGCCCTTGGGAAGAAAAACACAAAATGCACTTTACCCCGAATTTGTAATCCACAGCTGGATGGCTCAGTCCAAAATAATTAGCAACCACAATTAAATCAGATGACACACCAATGCTATTTGATCTCTGTTGCAGGGAGCTACCCTGATATTTACTCATGCTACCCACAGACCAGGCAATCTTCAGATGAAATGAGACCTGTAGAAACAATTGGAAATTAATAGAGGTGAAGTTCCTCGTGGTCCTCATCGATGATGCTGGTCTTCAGGCTGGCGGAACTCATCACTCGGGCCGAGGAAAACATGCAACATGAACATTTTCGAACTACTCGACCACGCAACACTTTGAACAACTCAAACACATTTATATGTAAACACGGCCCTTTTCGATCCTTCCAGGCAGGATGCAGGCTGATCTTCTCTCCCAGAATTATGGAACAGATTTCCTGTAGCTGCAGTCAGCAGCTACCCAGGCTGGAACAATTTGGACCCATGGACTGATGACCGAATAAGTCTAGGCCAGGCAGGCTTAACCCCTCAGAGCCAGCAAGCTCCCTGGAGGCACACACACTAGCTCTTGGGATGTCTCTCCAAATCTGACTTTTCCAGTAGCTGCCCCCCTTTTATATGGGGCAGAGTTCCAAAGATCTTACTGGATGCCAAACCTGTCTTAAACAGTTCCCAGATATTGATTGGCTGGTGTTTTAGCACCTAGATATTGTCCCAGTTAATCCCCCATAAGTCTCTAGCATCTCCCCAGAAGCTCCTTGGTAAAATCCTGGCTTTTGATTGATGGCAAAGCACTAAAATGGAGTCTGTAATCACAGCTTTTATGCAGTTCGAACAGTGTCCCCATACATCGGGCTCTGGTGCATCCAGGATTAACTCTGATTTTATTCACATTCCCCACTGTCCTGTAGCCCCAACAGTCCTCTCTTGAAAAAAATCCATTTTTACATAGATTAGATGCTCCCCCAGGGAGTCGCCACTCCCATAACACACTGTCCCCAGAAAACACAAGCAGCTCATAAATATTCATGAGGGCACTATGTTGTGACTTCTTTCTCCCTGACCTTTTCCTTTCTGGTGCCCTGGAGGCAGTGCTTACAGCATCTGCCTATTTATTTAATTCAAATATTTTCCCCACTTTGTTTTATGTCCCTGGTGCCTATTTAACTAAGCCTGACACTGGGAACCATGAAGGAGCACACATTTCCCTTTTTTCACTGCAGTGGTGGTCATAATGTGCAGTGTGCCTCCTCGATCGTGCGAGCGGC
This sequence comes from Neoceratodus forsteri, assembly GCA_016271365.2. Taxonomy (NCBI): domain Eukaryota; kingdom Metazoa; phylum Chordata; order Ceratodontiformes; family Ceratodontidae; genus Neoceratodus; species Neoceratodus forsteri. The sequence continues at coordinate 1,116,958,187 of CM028131.1, forward strand.
GCTTCTGAGACATGCCGGATGCTCACAAATAGATCTTACAAACCCTGCAGGGCTCATTCAAACTGGGAGACTTGGGAGGAATAGCAAAGTGACATGGAGACCGGGCAGACACCAGGAGACAGTGGGAGGCACCTGGAGGCACAACAGGTAAGCCCTCCAAATGGGGGGGGGGGTGTTACACTCTACCCTGCCTTGGAAAGCTTGGCATCTGCGCCGTCTAAAATATATTATCAACCAGTAACACATTTTAAATATAATCTTACTAATACTCTAGTATAACAGATATATCTATCTAGCCTGACTAGACATATAACTACAGTATGTACAAGGTAGTATACTATCATTTTGATTCTCCTAGCATTGTACGACATTTTGATTTCAATAAATATACTTCATCAATTTAACATTTTTAATGCTTTAGACTGTATCACATTTTCAATTATATTATATCCACCACATTATTTTGAAACATTTCACCTTATTCCCATCTGGTTACCTCTAAACCCCTTGTTATACTGAGAGAGCACCTTAACTCAGGTGGAGGGTTTGAATACCATTTTGGGCAGGGAGTTTGGTGTGACATACACCCCTTTGTGCATGACATTCATGGGCAAATTGACAGGCTGTCATAAGTGAGCTTCAAGACTAGCTTTACAGCTTGTTCAGAGCGACATGGCAAGATGGGCACTGGCACTTCGTGGTGAAGCTCGCTGTCATTTGTCAGGGTTGTTTCTGTAAGGTCTGACTCATCAAGATCATCTCTTTCTGGTTCTTCAATGATACTTTCATTAGTATGACACAGTTCATGTAGTCCACTCAATTTGTTTTCACTTGTACTGTCCCTTGTAGGTTCACTACCTGCCTCATGGGATTCAGACTGAGGTATTTCCATTAGTTCCACCATACAGAGATCCAGCTTCATCAAGGTCCACACTGTGGGCTTCACTTCCTGGAGGTTCAGGCACAAGAGATGAACCAGAATCTGGTACCACAGCTGGGGGTTCAGGTTCATCCCCGTAGGTAATGGAAGGAATTCCCTGGAACACTCTCTCCAGCTCACAAGAGGGATAGAAAACAGAATAGAACTCACTTTCGTCATCACTTTCGGTATTTGCATTATCTGCAATGTCTGCAGAATTGAAGGAATTAGGAACAGCAGACTGGGAGGCAGATGTCTGCTGATCTCATTGCTTGGCTTTAGTGGTAGATCTAGTGACAGGGTGCTGAGGAGCATCAGTCTTTTGAATGTTGTTGATCACTATTTGGCCGATGGGTAACAGGTGGTTCCTGTGGATAGTTTTCACAGCATGAGGATCCCCTTCTGGACATATTTTATATACTGGTAGATCATGCAACTTGCTGATTACAATGTAGGGCATGAGACTTCCGTGGTCTGCTATTTTACATTTTCCTGGTAGTCCAATGTTTCTCATTACCACCCTGTCATCTAGTTGAAGCTCTTGGGCCTTTACACGTTTATCATGACGAGTTTTATTAGTCAGGTTTCTTTTTGCAACCATGGTGTTGGCAAGCTGAATAGGCATGATCAAGCTGAGCCTTTAGGTTTTTAACATACTGCAGGTAGTTGTCTGATTTAACACCATCCGGAGACATTCAGAAACATATATCAATTGGAAGGCAAGCTACTCTGCCAAACATGAGGTGGTATGGTGAAAACCCAGTGGCATCGTTCTTGGTACAGTTGTAGGCATGTACGATTGCACTTATCTGTTGACTCCACTTTGGCTTATCTCGAGGCTGGAAGGTGCCTAGCATATCCAGTAGGGTTCTGTTAAACCTTTCAGGTTGTGGATCTCCTTGGGGTGATGGGGGTTGTTCTGGATTTTCTTACACCCCATAGGGACAACAGTTCTTTAAAGGGACACTGCCAACCTCATTTGACCTCAAAGTGTCCCTCGTTTAAAAAACACATTTTATGATTGTTCTCATTCTATAGAGACTACTGACATAGCAGGTTGTTTGATTCAGACTCCTTTTTCCTTTTAAAAAGTAAAAAACTGAGTGTCAACCAGACTGGTGTTATCACACCAAAACATGTTTGTTTACATTTCTTGACTAACTTAACAGCTTAATCTGGTTCAAGGTCAGTTGGAATTCATCTATGTCCCCCTCCCTCGGGTCGTGTCTGAAAATAGGCAGGATTTGTCTACTGTACTTACCCGGTCAACAAAAACTAAATAAAATAAATCAATAAATAAAATAAACTAAAACTGCATCTTTCCTGAACTCAGGAACACCCCCAACACTATCTAGCTACTGAATGTGCAGTGGGGAGTAGATGAAACTATTGTATCACAAGTGGCTGTACTATTTGAGGGTGTTTCTAATGTTCAGGAAGTATGCAGTAAGCTTAGGTGAACAATTTGGAGCAAAACAAAGCTGTGTATAACTATACATTTCCATGCATTTCTGTTCTAATAAGCAAGGAGGTAGATTAAACAACCAGCAACATTAATGAATTTTAGAGAAGGTAAGCAATCATAAAATGTGGGTTTTACCTTGAAATAACATGATGCAAAAAAGGTCGACAGTGTCCCTTTAATAAGTCTGCTTTCAAAGTCACGCCCTTCGTCTGAATGAATGTGCTGGGGGCACTGTAATGTACAAAGAACTTGTCTATGAGTACTTTGGCAACAGTGGAGGCCTTTTGGTCTTTGGTTGGGCAGGCCTGCAAATACCTTGTGAAGTGATTGGTAACTATCAGGATATTGGCAATGCCCTTAGAATCTGGCTCAGGACTGAGAAAATCGATACAGACAAGCTCCATAGATGCACTCGTGACAATGTTTACCATGGGAGCAGATCTTAGGGGTGGAGCCTTGCGCAGAAGACACCTACTGCATGTCTTAATGTGATGTTCTATGTCTAGGCTCATTTTGGGCCAATAGAAATGTGACTGGGCCAGATTAAGAGTTCTTTCACCACCCAAATGTCCCATTTGGTTGTGCAAGGCTTTCAGGACAACAGTTTTGAATTTAGCTGGCAGTACTAACTGCTTCCTCACAATCTCACCTTGGCTGTCAGTAAACTCTAGGTACAACAATTGCTCTCAAAGCTTGAGCTTGCTCCCCTCACGAAGAAGGAAGACAGTATTTGGGTCCCTGGATCGCACCTTGGAGATATCTCCCCCCTTTCTCAAAGCATCGATTACTGGTCTGGTCATTGGATCATAGTACTGTTATTTTCGAATGTCAGCAGAAGTTAACTGTGGTAAGGAACTGAAGTCCAAGGCTGCAAAATTACAATAGGCAGCAAGCACGCATGTTTCTTGGGGTCCCAAACAATCTGCCAAACAATTTACAGCTCCAGAGGACTCAACTTCTTCTTGGTCAAACCTATGGCATAGTGCTTTTACAGACTGCTCGGGAATACACACCCACTGTTGGTCAGGAATGGGTCTTCATGAAAGAGTGCCAGCATCTATGTGGTTTAGACCTGGTCGGTACTCTACCGCATAATCGTAAGTTGCTAGGGTGGAAAGCCATCTGTGTCTGGTAGCATCTAGTTTAGCTGTCATTTGAACGCAGGTTAAGGGATTGTTATCCGTCTTGACCAGGATTTTAGCAGCATACAGATATTAATGATATTGGTCAACTATGGCCCATTTCGGAATGAGAAATTCTAATTTATGCACCGGATAGGTCTTTTCTGACATTGTCAAGCTTCTGCTTGCAAAGGTAACAGGGCGAAGGCCGTTCTGATGTTCTTGGTAGAGTACTGCTCCAAGACCACTCAAACTGGCATCTGTATGTAACACATAAGGCTTGGATGGATCAGCATAAGCAAGTATGAGAGCATGAGTCAGCCTGTATATTATTTCTTTGAAAGCAGAGTCATAATCGAAAGTCCACCTTTTCCTGAACAACTCATTGGGCTTAAAATACATTTTTTCAGTTTCTTAGCCAGAGCCTTTCTTAAACCTTTTGTGTGTGTGGGGTACCCTTGAGTCAAATTCAGCAGTGGGCAGATCACCTTAGTATAGTCCCTGACAAATCAGCAATAATAACCGCAGAACCCAAGAAATCTTTGAAGTGCTTTTAAAGTTTTGGGCTTCGGGCCAGCTGGTTAAGGCTTCCACTTTACTGGGGTCAGTTTGAATGCCTTCTGGTGACACAATGTGGCCTACATACTTGACTGAGCACTGGAAAAATTGGTATTTGTCAATAGATTACTTAAGACCGAACGCTTCAAGTCTGTCCAACACTTTGAATAAGCAAGCCTCATACTCCTCAAGGGTTTTTCCAAATACTGTGCCATTTTCAAGGTAGACGAGACACTCTAAAAGATACATATCTCCCACAGCATGTTCCATTGGTCGTTAGAAAGTTGCAGGTGCACCTGATATGCCTTGGGGCATGTGGAGGAAGCCTAAAGGACAAATGAATGCAGTTTTTTCCCTGTCCTTAGGAGCCATTGGGATCTGATAGTATCCACTTCTGAGGCTGAGGACCGAGAACCATTTGCTCCCATTTAAACATTCTAGGGCATCCTGTATGCGAGGCATTGTATACTTATCAGGTACAGTTCTTTTGTTGAGGATCCTGTAGTCAACACACATACGGACAGAGCCATTCTTTTTCTGTACCACGACAGTTGGGGAGGCATATGGACTGAGGTATTCTTGGATGATGCCAGCAGCTAACATCTCTTGTAGATGACATTGGACATCGTCTATGTCGGCAGGAGCTAGGCATCTAGATCGTTCTCTAAAGGATCTCTCATTGTGCAGGCGAATGTGGAGTTCAGCACCCGTGACGCAACCAACATCCCATTCCTTAAGGGAGAATACCTTGTCTCTCTGAGCCAGCTTGTTACTGATCCTGGTTCTCCAGCTGTCTGGAAGGGGTGAATCTCCAAAATCAAACATATCAGGTGACACCTCACATCCCCTTTCAGCGTGGCATTTGGAAGGGAACACAGCAGTGTCGGCACAATAGACTTTAGCCAGGGTGCATCCTCTAGATACCGTGATGTCTTGGTCTATAACATTTTGGACTCATACTATCACTTGTCGGGTGTAAGCATGAGCCCGGGCCGGAAACACACTGGGTTTGATCAGTAGCCCTTTGGGTACTTTTCCCTCATCTGGAGTGTCCAGCATCAAAATTTAGTTAATCACATCTCTTTGCAATCACACTTCATGGCTGATACTGCATTCTGCATTGGGAGGTAGTGTGATAATAGCAGGATCTTTCTTCCAAACCATGCCCACAGGCTCATCTTGTTCACTTGGCTCAGGGTGCATGTGCTTCTCGTAGGCCTTTCTGACTGGAGTGTGGACTCACAGAACTTTTCTTGTCCTTTCCCTCAGTCTCTTTTCACAAGGCTGGGCCAGGCACCCAAACAGGTGTGCATTTGTGCCAGTCAGTATGGGGATACCATCATAAAGCCCGGTAGAAGGGCAAACCAGGGCTAGAGTCCACACAGCATCCTCCATACCAGCCACAGAAGATGGAAAAGAAAGCCACACCCTCAGATAGCCGAGATAAGGATAAGATATTTTGCTCAACCCCCACACATGTAGTTCTTCAAGAGAGTGTAATGGACGATCAGATAAATGTTGCTTATACCAACCCTGAAAGATTATAGTGACTTGGGACCCGCTAACACAGCTCGAGCTGGAATCCCATCTATGCACACTGTAGTATCCATGGAAGGGCCTACCAATCTGGACCAGTCTGGAGGGACAGTAGCAGAGGCCTGGACAGATGATTTTGCCACAAAGAAGAATGAGTTAGGATTTCCTGAGTCATCACTGTGGTTGTTACGTGCACCCCTTGTCCACTGATTTGCTTTCTGGAGCCCCCCTTGAAGCCTGTTCACCACTTTCTCTAAATCTCTCTTCATGTGACCATCCTTTCTACAGCTGTGACAAATGATATGCTCTTTGTTCATCATTGGCGAAAACATTGCATGAGAAGCTGGTCTCCATCCACAACTAGGAAGCTGGGCAGGCTACACATTTGCTACTGGGGCTGGAGCACTAACCAGAGAAAATCTTGGATCAACCTCTGTCTGTGGTGTTTTTTTTTTTTTTAAAACCTTCTTTATTGGATTATAACACGTTTCATACAAACAAACACAAGTCCTAGGCAAGCCCAGGATCCACAACCCAAAACTGGTTGTGTAACCTATGTACACTAACAACTTTTTACATGCAGAGCCATAGGGATGTCCCCTCAGTACACAAAACCAAATCTATTCATAACTATACCTTCAAAAGACATCATCATTGAGAACAAATAGCATTAGTAGGTGACAAATCTACATTACTAACCACATTACCCAGTATATTATTAACTTCAGGCCACCTACATTAAACACAGGACGTTCTGGAGGTAGTCCCCCGCCGTGCCCCTGGAAAGAGAGACAGTTCCCCTCCATACTTAAACCCCGGCAGACCAAGGCCATTATTCCATTACCAAATCCCAATATGTGTTACAGCCAAAAACTGGTCCCTAATATTTACATCTTTTGACCCTGAAAACACTCCACAAAATACTACATAATTCTGCCCTATCCATATCTAATGCTCATCACAACCCGACAGACAGAGCTGGGATTGGCCATTGCCTATCTGTAATAGATAGATAGCCTCTAAAGTCGACCACCTTTTATTATACAGCCCTTTTTTACCCTCCCAACACATGAAGCTCTTTATTCTTCCCAAAGCCCATAAAAGGTCTCTCACCCACTGTACATATCCGTATCTCTGTTCATCCTTCCAATGTTTCAAAATAAAGGACTTGACCATTGCTGCCATCAAGGATATATGATACTTGGGTGTGACACCTGTTATATGCGACATATCACCTAGTATACAAATATTGGGTAGTATAAAATCAGAATAGTCCAACGTAGGGTCCATGTGCTGTTTAATTGCCGCCCAGAGTGGGCTTATCTTACTACAATCCCACATAACATGTAGAATGTCAATGGACTCAGTTCCACATCTGAAACTCAGGTCTGTCTGTCTCAGCTGCCTATTGCTATATAGTTTCTTAGGAGTGTAATACATATTTAAGGCAATAAAGAACTGCATAATTCTATATTTGGGTATAGGTACATATTTAATACACTTCCAGATAACCCCCAAGGTGGGCTGTTGTGGGCCAATATTCTATCCCAACCTAGAACCCTTGTTGGTGAGTTCGGACTAAAATATTCTAGTAGCACCTTATAGACCTTTGACAAAGGGTTAGATAGGGGATCTATCATATTCAGATACTCCCAGGTGAAGGCGTTAACTGGAGGATATCCTAACCCTTTCCTCACCCCCTCCAACATTTTAACAAGCTGTAGTCTTCTAAAGAAGTAGATTGCATCACAACCCACCGGGAGAGACACTTTATTGTCTTTTTTAACATCTCTTAGCTTCAGACCCTCCAACTGATTACTCCAGCGTTTTGTAATGACATGACCCCCAATCAATAAATTAGGATTATCCAGCATGGGCTGGTCCCAGGTCTTGGCTTGTTCCATTCTCTGAGCAGGAGTAAGATACAGCCACCAGGCCACTGCTGTCTTATCAATTGGAGTCATAGCTGCTTTTTTGAAGCATCCTCCTAAATTGGAAAAAAGCAATGCCTCTGGAGATAAATTCAGTTCCTTTAGTAACTGTCTTTCTATCTGGAGCCATATTGGTGTATATAGCTTGCCCTCCTCCCTTCTTCCTCAGCGAATCATGAGACCCAGCTGCCTAGCCACATAGTATAAGTGAAGATCAGGCAACTTAATCCCACCCATTTTATATGGCAAGCACAGGATACTATGTTTTTTCCTAGGGGGCTTAGAATTCCACAAGAACGCAGATAGTAACTTTATAATTTTAATGAACCATACTTTAGGAATTATGTATGGGGCTAAATAAACTGGATATAATATCCTCGGCAGTAGATTCATCTTGATTAGTCCCATTCTCGCTGCAAAATTTAAGGGTAGTTTATTCCATCAAAGTATATCCCCCTTAATGGGTGCCAAAACCTTTTCCATATTCATGGCTGCCCCATCTTCCAAATTCGCGGTAACCCATATCCCCAAATATTTAATCTTATCTTCCGCCCAACTTATTTGTAGCGGTGCAAAATCACATCTATAAACATGCAGAGTCAGAGAGAGAATCTGGGTCTTATTCAGATTTAACTTATAATTCAAAACTCTGGAGAATTGCTCTATAATTTCCACTGATCTTTGAAAACTTTCTGCCGGATCCTGTAAGTGCAATAATATATCGTCAGCAAAAACAGAATTTCAACTCCCTACCCGCAATTGTGATCCCCTTAATATTGGCATCTGTGCTAATGGCAATTAGCAAGGGGTCCAGGTAAATACTAAATAAAATTGGTGAGAGGGGGCATCCCTGTCTAGTCCCATTTTTAAGCTGGATCTCCCGTGAAATGTATCCGTTACATAATACTCTAGCCATGGGGGCCGCATATAGATTTTTAATACCTCTGAGGAGGCCTTCAGGGAATCCCATCCTTTCCATTGTGGCTAAAAGAAATGGCAGGGAGACTCTATCGAAAGCTTTCTCTGCATCAAGGGATATCAGGGCTAGTGAAAGCTGGGAATCCAGAGCATAGCTCAGTATATGGTGAAGTTTTCTGAGCGCATCATGCGCCCCCCTCCCTGGCATAAATCCTACCTGTTCCGGGCTAATTAGATGTGGAGCAACTTTCAATATACGGTTAGCAATAATCCTAGTCAAGATCTTTATGTCCTGATTCATTAGAGCAATAGGTCTGTAGCTACATGGCAAATCCTTTGGCTTGTCCGGCTTAGGGACCAACGTAATATAAGCTTGATATAGTGGAGGGTGGATCACACCTTCTTGCATTATGTTACTAAAAAGTTCCTTAAGAATGGGCAATATAGTGCTGAGATGCACTTTATAAAATTTAGCCGTGAGGCCATCCAGCCCTGGCGCTTTGCCCATGGGCAGAGCTTGAATCACTTCTACTACCCCACTTTTACTTATTGGGGCAGCCAGTTCTCCAATCTGATCCGGGCTCAACACCAGCAGTGGGATACTATCTAAAAATGCCCTGATTTCCTTCTCCCCCCACCCAATTGTCATAGGTGATAGATTTCTTGGTAATAAGAGGAAAATGCGTCCGCCATTTTCTGCAGATCCGTAATAACCATCCCATCATCCTTTATGGCAGTGACTGTTCTAGAGGCTTCCCATTCCTTAACCCTAGCTGCAAGTAAATGCCCCGGCACATCCCCTTGCAGCAGATATTTAGTCTGGATCTTTTCTAGCCAAAATTCAGCTTTACTGTATTGAATATCCTCCATTTCCCTTCGTAGACTATGAAGTTCAATGTCTATTTCCTCGGAGGTCATTTCCATTGGGGCCAGGGAATGAATAGCCCCCACAAAAATCTCCTCTTTAGCTCGTCTCAGTCTATTTCTCCTCCGTGCATAACCCTGTGCTATACCAGCATATAAGACCTTACAAGTTGGCCAGGCCAGGGATCTATTCAGTAACATAGGGAGCTGGGTCTGAATTATTTCCAGAAGGGCATCCTCTAGTTTAGTCTTAAGAGAAGTCTGTCAATAAGAAGTCACTCAACCTCCACCTAAATGGCCTAGCAGGCACGGTTATTAGTTCCCAAGTCAATTGGATGGGGGCGTGATCCGATAGTATCCTACATTTAGTCATCACCTCTTTAACCTCCCTAAGTGCCTCCCTATTTACCAAAAAAAAATAAATTCTAGAATGACTCTTGTGGGCTGCTGAATAGAATGTCATATTATCTCCTCCTATGGAGAGAGCCCGTAGGGGGTCTACCAAGGCTGTAACCTCCAGCATCCTAATCATAGCCTCCTGGGCCTTAGATACAGGCCCTCTGGATGGCAGCACTCTATCCTCCCAGTTATTTAGACAAAGGTTCCAATCCCCTGCGAGTATAATAGAATGTGGGGAAAATAAAGCAATATCCATCTCTAATGATGCAAAAAATTCCGGGTTAGAAGGAGTTGGACCATAAATGGAGGCGACCAACAGTTCTATACCCAGAATATTACCCAAAAGAAAAATCCCCCTACAATCTTCCCTTATTATCACATGAGCTATATCATAAGGGCAGTTTTTCCCAATTAAAATTGCAATGCCCCCCAACGCTGTTTCCTTACCTACCCCATATACCTGGCCCACCCACATTCTCCTAAGGGAACTCAACTCCTCTGTCAACAAGTGAGTCTCCTGTAAAGTGGCTGTATGGGCCCCCATCTATTCAATATGCTTCAGAATTACTGTTCTTTTACATCTGCCTCTAAGACTTTTTACATTCCATGATATAATTTTAACACAAGTCATCTTACTGTTTGTAAAACCGGTACAATCCAGCTTTTTTTTAACTCTCGTATGGTCTGCATCACTCTCTTATTCCCTATTGGACTCTCTCTCTTTCCAAATCCCTTTAGCCCACCCAACTCCCCCTTCCCCCGATCCCTAGATTGACCTCCTATATACCATTGATCCATGGACGAGCCATTTCCGTGCACTCCCAAGCCCTACAGGCTACTAAAATAACTAAGTACCCCACCCCTCCCATAGACCTTTAGAGCAGTTCCATCCCCCCAACAGCACACCCCTAATTTTATAATTCACCACGAAGCCACACTTCCCCATAGGCCTATCCCATGTGCCTTATACCCCCATCTACCTATATAGATTTTGCTGCCTGATAAACATTTTTGTTCCTTCATTTACCCTGATTAAAAATAATTTAGGCCACCAAGTCAGGACCCCAGCTCGTGAACCTCCCCAGAGAGGAGGAGCTCCCTACAAGCTAAATAGAGTGTGTGCCCACCATCATCATTGAATATTGACTTCCACCCTCCTTCCTATTGGCACACTATCAAGACCTGGAGTCCTACCTTAAGGGACGGCATAGAAATCCCGACTCACCTGCTAGTTAGGGTAAGCCCAACTCTTAAAATAATAAGTCAGTTATCGCGCTTAATCAGGACTATATAGCAACAGATTAGGGGTTAACCCCTCTAGCACAGATAAAGATCCATTCGGATTCGAGAGAACAGAAAAAAAGGGGGAGGAGGCTCATTTATAGATCTTACCCCACACATAGCTTCCTTTCCTCAATAGTCTCAGTCTGCCCCACTCCATTCTCCCACCCATCCAGTAACCCAAAAAAAAGCCCCAAAACACTGTTGCAAAAACCTCACATAGAGCAATTGCATCTCTCTTCATCTCTCAAGTCCCAGTTCAACAGAGCCATATCAGCTCGCCACTTGTCTGCAAGAAACTCAGGTTGTCAACTGGAATAATGCTGGAAGTTCACTCCGCAAACCCTCCAGGGCGTCTCATGCTGTCAGATATCTTTTCTCCCCAGCTTGCAACTGCACAGATAGACTAGCAGGATATTGCATCCGAAATTTAATTCCAGCTAGATACAGCTTTTTCTTTATCTCAGAGTATTCCTTCTGCTTCTCTCTCACCGATGGCGTCTGGTCTCAGAATAACCAGATAGATGCTCCATTCCACTGCAAAGCTTTGTTTTTCCTGGCACAGGCAAGCACATGCGATTTTTCCTTATAATTCAAGAACCTCATAATTATAACTCTGGGTCTCGCTCCCGGGAGGGGGGGGCATCTCTCTCAGCACCCTGTGTGCCCTTTCGAGGTTATAGGCATCCCCAAACGGTGTAGGGCCCAATAACTTAAGGAGAAGATCTTGTAGAAAGGAGACACAGTCCGAGCCTTCAGCCCTTTCAGGTAACCCAGCCAGGGTAAGGCTGTTCCTCCTACTTCTGGATTCCTGATACTCCAAGCGCTCCTCGAGTTTCTTAATTTGCTTACGGGCTATCACCATCTCCTGCTCCATAGTCGAGACCTTCCTTTCTTGTGAGGAGACCCTAGCTTCCACATCCCCCATCCTTTGGGCCAGTGAATGCAGCACCAGCTTAACAGTAGCAAAATCTGTCACCAGCCCCTGCAAGAGTTGCTTTATCTCCAGCAGATCGTCAGAGTTCTTACATTCGCCTCCGTTTCCATCCCTGTGCTCCGCTTGCTCATCTGGTACCGGCGACTGAGGTTTCGGTCGCTTACCTGCTGGTGATCTCGCCGATAGGGGCTCACTGACCTCGGACTCCATCCTACTGCGAGAACACGGCCTGGCACACCCGCAGAAAGCACAATGCTGGGCTAAAGAAATTTGCCTGCATTTACCGCAACTCATGAACTTTCCAGCGAGGGACGACAAGCGAGCACTTCTCCCAATTAATTGGGGTAGGGACGAGCAGTATATCACTACGGGGTGGTTTGAAATACAATTTAAGCTAAGTAGGGCCTAGGAGCAGCACAACCGACATCCTCTCACGCCCGGCTCATCACGTGATCACTGTCTGCGGTGTTGAAGGCGTTGGGAGACATCTTAATACTTCTTTTATTACCATGGCTAGGTCATTGGTTTTTGAGCCGCTATCGGTGGGAGGCGCATGAGCCTGCAGCCCCACCCCCACAGTGGATGTACTCTGAGAGAGGTTCAGGTCTGTTGTGTCTTTGGAAAGGGCCTGGAGAGAGATGGTAGCCTTCACTTCCTGGACTTCTCGTAATATGTCAAACCATGGAGGGGTGTCTGTAGTAGTCTTTGAGTGCTCAACTGGTGCTGTATTTCACACTTGCACTTCACTTGCATGATTACCCTCGGTCACCTGTGCAGCAGCAGCAGATACATGAGGGGAACCCCCTGGGTGGCCACTTTTTCTTGATCCTACAAATTCCTTTCATTAGTTCAGCATAGGTGGCAGGTGCATCCAGCTAGGCTGCAAGTCGTAGTTGAAGCAACAACAATTCAGAAAATGGATCCGACTTAAGAATCTGATTCAACCTAGTCCAATCTAAGTTATCTGGGGCCATGCTCCCTTTCTAGAGGCATTTCTGTAGCCTTATTTCAAGTCAAGGCACATACACTGACAAGTGCTTTCCTAGGCATTGCTGAGTGTTTTTTACCCTCCACCACAGATCATCATCCAAATCAGAGCTCCCATAAACACTTTCCAACGCAGCCAAACAGTCCTGAGCAGTTGCTTCTGGGTTACTAGCTTGTGTGGTGTTGATAGTAATCAGGGCAGGACCTCTGAGGCTTTTAACCAACTTTTTCCTCTTCTCGGCCTCAGGACATTACCATTTGGGTATTTGGGTGGCAACATAGTCTATTCAGATCTCCCAATCGTCCTCCCCCTGGGAGATAGGGAGAGTGCCCAAAAACATCCTCAGTCTGTGGTAGGAATCATGACCAACTGCTGGCACAGATGTAGGTGCCAGGACTGGCACAGGAACCAGAGCAGGAACAGGTACTGGAGTGGGCAGAGGTGTTGGGGAAGGAACACCCCCAGGTGGCAGAAATGATTTCTTAAAGTCCTCTAGGGTCTTTCCCACCTCCAGTAACAGCTTAGCAAACTTCTCCTCAAAAGTCTCAAATGAGGGTGGGGGCTCATCCCCCCCATGGTCTTTACTGTCTTTAGTTATTGCCCTCCAGGTGGCTGGGACCCCTTCTGGGGCAACAGTCTGTGGCACTTTAGTGCTGTCCACGGGGTCACTACACTCCACCAAGGCCATGAAAGTTTTGGCAGTTAAATCACCTTATTGACCCACCACTACGACATTTTTCAAACTTTTAACTTTGGAAAGTGTTCCTTCTACTGTGTCCTTACCAGCGCCCAAGGGAATATCCAGTATAAGCAAGGCATTGTGGGGGTCGATCTCCTGCCCCGTACACCACCCTACCAACTGATGTACAGCCACTTCTACCAGGGTAGTCATTAACTTTTAACAGTAATTCTTTAATTTTGGCCACCAGGGGTGCTAATCCCAGCAGTGCCTCCAAGCTGTAACCCCTAGGTGGTGCTACCCCAAGGGTTACTACCTCTGCCTGCATGACTTGGCACTGGTTGTGGGGCCTGAGTTCTAGAAACAGGTGCCTCCACCCGGAGGACAGGGTTAATGGTAGCATAGCTGCTCTAGGTACAGCCCTCTGAGACACTGATACCCCTTCTATCCCCCTCTAGTGGCCTATACTGGTCAGCAATTAGACAGTTACAATGAACACCAGAATGTAATGTTATACTCACACTTGGCACATTTACCACCAGGGCTGGATCAGCTGCACTGTCCTTGGAGACCCCCTGTAAAACAAGACCTGCAATGGAGAAAGGCAAGAGCAACATAGTATCTCCACCATAAAGGTACACAATAGCCAGTATAAATGCAAAAAGATTTAGATCTGATTTATTGGGGGGACGTGAACAAAGGAAGGGCAGTAATCTGGTGTTTGATTCTGGATCTGATTTAATCAGGCTAATCATGCATGCCTCTAAGAGTCCCTTCTAACACAGTCACACACACTCTGGGTACCCAGTTGTCATTCAGGCTAGCCTGAAGCATTGCTCGGGGTAGGCCGACATTGCAGCTGTTGTTGGGGCTCTTGGGAAGAAAAACACAACATGCACTTTACCCCAATTTGTAATCCGGAGCTGGATGGCTCAGTCCAAAATAATTAACAACCACAATGAAATCAGATGACACACCAATGATATTAACCTGATGTTTACTCATGCTACACAGACCAGGAGATCTTCAGACGAAATGAGACCTGTAGAAATAATTGGAAACAAATAGAGGTGAAGTGTCTTGTGGTCCTCGTCGATAATGCCGGTCTTTAGGCTGGCAGAAAACATCACTCAGGCCAAGGAAAACATGCAACTTGAATGTTTTAGATCTACTCAGCCGCGCAACACTTTGAACAATGCAAACACGTTTATATGTAAACACGGCCATTTCTGGTCCTTCCAGGTAGGATGCAGGCTGATCTTCTCTCCCAGAATTTTGGAGCAGATTTCCTGCAGCTGCAGTCAGCAGCTACCCAGGCTGGAACAATTTGGACCCGCGGACTGATGACTGAATAAGTCTAGGCCAAGCAGGCCTAACACCTGAGAGTCAGCAAGCTCCCTAGAGGCACACACACTAGCTCTTGCGATGTCTCTCCGAATCTGACTTTTCCAGTAGCTGCCCCCCTTTTATATGGGGCAGAGTTCCAAAGATCTTACTGGATGCCAAACCTGTCTTAAACAGTTCCCAGATATTGATTGGCTGGTGTTTTAGCACCTGGATATTGTCCAAGTTAATCCCCCATAAGTCTCTAGCATCTCCCCAGAAGCCCCTTGGTAAAATCCTGGCTTTCAGTTGGTGGCAAAGCACTAAAATGGAGTCTGTAATCACAGCTTTTATGCAGTTCAAACAGTTTCCCCACACATCAAGCTCTGCTGTATCCAGGATTAACTCTAATTTTATTCACATTCCCCACTGTCCTATAGCCCCAACACTCCTCTCTTGAAAAAGACCACTTTTACATAGATCAAATGTTCCCTCAGGAAGTCGCCTCTCCTGTAACACACTGCCCCCAGAAAACACAAGCAGCTCATAAATATTTATGAGAGCACTATGCTGTGATCTCTTGCCACCTGACCTTTACCTTTCTGGTGCCCTGGAGGCAGCGCTTACGGTGTCTGCTTATTTATTTAATTAAAATATTTTCCCCACTTTGTTTTATGTCCCCGGTGCCTGTTTAGCTCAGCCTGGTATTGGGAACCATGAATGAGACACACATTTCCCTTTTTTTTCCACAACAGTGGTCATAATGCGCAGTGCACCTCCTCAGTTGTGTGAGCATCTGCTCTGCGATATGCCAGCCACTCACAAATAGATCTTATGAGCCCTGCAGGGCTCATTCAAACAGGGAGACCTGGGAGGAATGGCAAAGTGCCGCGGAGACCGGGCGGACACCAGGAGACAGCTGGGGCACCTGGAGGCATGACAGGTAAGCCCCCCAAATGGGGGGCATTACAGTTATAACAATGATTGTGATTGCACTCTAACGCAGTGACATAATGAGATGGAAGTGAGATGGTTTACAACACCATTTTGAAACGTGTATAATTTTTCTCATTTTGAACAGTAGCTGGTAACTAGTTGCTTATTCCATAGCCAAAGACCCTGATAGGAGAAAGTGTGTTCACCAACTTTTGTTTTAGTCTTAGGAATCATGAATCCATTGGTGACTGCAGAGTGCAAATTGTAGCAGGCATTTAGTGTTTGCAGGAGATTGTACAAGGTCTCTGGCTCTTAACTATTTATTATGTTTATATTAAGACAGATCCATCTTTTCTATGGGGGAAGCAGGATGCCCATTTCAGAGTAGAATACGCAGTGATGAGTATGTATATTTTTTGCCTTTTGCACAACATGTGAACAGATCAGCTCTTCACCCTTCACAAAGTAGAGCTGCCTTTACTGGCTTCATTGCACCCCAAAATGTAGGGAAGTGGAGTCACTTCACAAGGTCTTCCCGAAAGGGGATGTTCTTGACCCTACCACATCTTCACTGGCTAAGGAAAACTTCACAACATCCCTAATGTCGGATCTTTTTCCTACTTGGTTTAACTCAATTTAAACAATTACTGTAAATTTATGGGTCCAGAATTACAACAAGCATTTTTCAATGCTGAATGTTCACCATTGGGATTGCTATTTTACCAGGTCTTGCTTGTACACATTTTTACTATATATTTACCCAGCACAGAACAGATACGATTCAATGTCTCATTTTCAGTCATTGGTGTCCTGCTTTAACACACTGTTAGATTGTAATTACCCATGATAGGGCAGCTAAGAGGCAATATCTACTGTTAAGTGGGCTCCCACATTTTACGTAATATGTCCAACAGTCTTTTTATGACCTGACCTTATGATCAAGCCGGATGACATTTTTTAAATCCCATCTGAAAGGTGATTTTGCTGTGTGACTGTGGAAACAAATTTCAGAGGGGATTTGAAAAATGACACCTGCAATGTTCAGGAGGTGGGTGGGATAACACATGGGATATGTTGAAAATTATGATTCAAAATCTGCAAAAAATAAAGTTGAGTAAATATTGGAACAATTCATTTCCTCATAAATTAGTTGTTTTTTCATATTTTTACCCCAGATTTTCAACATAATCTGCACTCATTCTGAGCATGACACATGTCATTTTGGGAGGGCTTAAGCCCAAGGTTCAATGTGGGGAATAGCTCCTCCCTCAACCTCTACTTAAACTCATCACTAACACCACCTCTTTCACTTAGGGTGTGTTTTTCCCCCGTGCTCCCTGTGTAGCTCGTGTGGCTGTACTGCCTCTGCTCCTCCTGCTGCTCTGTTCCTTCATTTTCCCTGCTTTCTGTGCCCTCCCCAGCCCTCCCGTTGTTTTTTTGCTTTTGTGCCATTGGTTTATCTCCCCTGCTGTCCATGTCCTGGCCCCCACTCTCTTCCTCTGCTTGTCTTCTTCCTTCCGTTCCTGGGTTCTCTCCTCTTGGGTTGTTTCTTTTTGGGCATCTCACCAGTATTCAATCCCCTCTACTGCTGACGCTTGGGTATGTCTCCAGCTCCTCTCTAATTTGGAGCTTCTTCCTTCTCCCCTTGCGATGCACGCCTGTTCCTGTCCATCTCCTGTGGGTATCCTCTTCTCCTGCTTGACTCGCCAGCTGCTGCACACTGCCTCTCTGTGGCGCTCCTCTGGATGCCCTGTTACCCTTCTCCATGGTGCTCTCAACTGTTGTAAGTACCTCCTTTACATTGCCTATTGTTGCTTAACCTCAGCCAGCTGTGCGCTCACTCCTTCTCCCCATTTTCTCTGTTAAAGATAATAATGCAGCCTCTGGCCATATTACTTAAATTTCTAAATCCCCGCATGCAGAGCTGCTGTACACAGCCACTGTGCCCAGCTCCAACCTGATTTGCCCTGACCTTTGTCCTTCTATCTCTCATAGTGAACCTTGCTTTGCTTCCAGTACCTGTGGACACGTGTTCTGGGTTGTACAGTCACTGACCAGGATTCCAATTGCTCATCTCCTACTGCATAATGAGGTATGGTATCTACTACCAGTGACTCAGAGCTTGCACCGAACTGCACCCAGGTTACCCAGTTCATACTCAGATGTTTCCTCCTGCCTGCTACATGTTCCCAGCTCAGCACTCTACTATGGCCCCTGAGGACCTTTTGTATGTTACAAGACATCTTTCTTCCTGTGACCCATACCACATACCCTACTGCAACCTGTAAATGTTGCCTGCATTAGTTACTACTCTCAAAAGCCATTGGGATCGATGTGCACAGTCAGTTCCTCAATTGATGGTGATTATGTACTTATTTTTTCACTCCTCCTGCACTACCTTCCTCCATCTCCATCTGCACCTGCCGACCTCATGCCCGCATGTAGTTTTGTTTTTTGTTTCCCCACTCTGACTACCAGTTAGCAGCATCAGGTGGGATGCTTCTGCTACCACTGCTCAGTTTGGGAGTAGTCCTTGTGGTTGGGGGGTGTCATGTGTTAGGCCACCCTAGACAGCCTCTGCCATCCGGGGTAATGGGGGTGGGGTGCGTGGGGTGGGATGGAGTGGGATGGGTTCTCCCAACCTTCTGATCCTAGTCGTCCAGGCCTACTCGCTGCTACTGCTTCTGACCTCATCGTCTGTGCCCGCTTACTTCTCTCCCTAGGTTTCTGCTTCAGTTACAGTAGTGCCTTCCTTCCCCTGCATTGTTACTGCTTCCACAGCTGAACTTTCTCTACAGCACTCCGGTTTCTATGCTTACCACTCCCATTATGCTACATCTGTCTTCCCATACCTGTCATTCATTCATCATGCCTATCTCATCACAGTTCCCTAATTTACTCTCCTTCTACAGCAGCCCTCTGAGTTGCAGCCAGCCCATACCAGCAGTACTCCAGACTCCATCCCTAACACCTTTTGAGGTGCTGAGTGAAGGTAGGCTTCCCCTGCCTACCAGGAATGGTATTCCGTTACATTCATTACCTCCTACTACTTACCAGCCTGACATTCTCCATCCCTAACTCTGCTGGACAGCATCGAGTGAAGGTTAGCTCGCTCCGACTACCAGGGATAGGAGCCATGTCTACAATCTACTGAGTCATACCATGCCTTCTCTACCTCATACCAGCTGCCGCTTCCCTTCAGGAATGGAACTTCTTCACCCCACGTGCCCTCATCATCCTACCTATGCTTAGCTGCCTCAAGTCACAATCATCCCACCTCAGCTGTCACCGATGGGTGTCTGAATCTCCATTCCACTGCTTCAACTATACTCATTCTCAGCCTGATACCAGGATGCTGCTTCCCTTCAGGAACTTGACTTTGCCCGACTTGCCTTCTCCCTCCTACCTGGTCTGCAGTCTCCATTCATAGTCCTATCATGCTGACTTGCATGGCTGGGAGCCTGACTCTGCATTCAACTGTTTCCACCTTCTGCATCCTATACCTGATATGGGTCACTGCTTCCCTTTGGGAATGGGGCCTCTATACTTCATTCACCTTCCACCTCCTGACTTTTCCTACAAGCATCGTATGTTCATCTTCATGCTTTGACTACCTGATTTGGTTGTCAGTTTAATGTGAATCCACTAGTTCCATGCCATCTCTGGCTCATACCCAATTGCCACTCCTGCCTGGAATGAGATATCATCCTCTCAGGTGCTTCCATCCTCCAACCCCTGCCTGGTGGTATCAGTTACTGGTTATCTCTCCTCGCTTACCAGGAATGGAAGCTCATTTCTGCAATCATCCATTTCCACTTCACGTGCTCTCTACCAGACCTACACTTGCGCTCCCTCCTGAACCTGAACAATTTACCAATTTTGCCTCCACAGTCATACCTTATCTGGCGTGTTGTGTCCTGATTGTCTCACCTCGAATCCCTCGCTTAGGAGGTGGCATCTGCACCTGACAGTTCATCCTTCTGCATTTTCTACCTCATATCTGATTACAGCTTCCCTCCAAAACCAGGACCCCTCTGCTCCCAATGACTTCCTTCCTGCCTCACTAGTCTCTATCTTGCACTTTCATGGACCATTGTACATGAACCCCTTGGCCTACCTTCCTTCAGGATTTGGATCTTGCCTGCTTGTTCAGTCTCTATCTCACTCCAGTTTGACTGCCTCATGGACTCCTTGCTGCAGATCACCCCTTCTGGCTGCTGTACGAGCTTGTTTTATTCTTCAGATGTGGGAACCTCATCCTTCTTCACTCCAGCAACTTCCATCCCTTCCTCTCATTGTTTACAGCCTTCATCAGCTCTGGGACTCATGTATCTCAACTCAGTTGCTTGTGGTGCTTGGCTTCACTCCTTGATCTTCCATGGATCATTCTCTGTTACCTTACTACACCCTTCCTGCATTCTGCTGTGGTTCGCTGAAGGGATGACCTGGTCCTGTTCCTTCCTGCACTGTATGTCATCTGGCTTTGTCTAGCCCATCACCTTCCCTGGATCATTTCTTCAGTCCATCAGGATTAGCTCCGGACTTTCCTTCCATCTTTGGATAGCTGTTTTTGATCTCCACCTTGCACGTTCGGGGCTTTGTCCTGTTTGCTGTGGCTCTCTTGGGCATACTACTTTATCTCTGGCCACTATTCCTACCCATCCAACTACTTCCATTTATCCATCTCATACTCCACCTCTGGCTATTCTAACAGCTTCCGTCCACTGCTCGATGGATCACTTGTTCATTTTACCTGATGAATCTACTTCTAGCAAACATCCCTTGAATAACATGCCTCATAAACTCTTACATCATTACAGAATTTTCTATACTGCCCAATCAACTACCCACAATTATTCCTGGAATCCCATTTGATTGGACAGTAGCAAGATTCCATCTCTCTCTATTGGATACTCCCTATGAATCTTGTCTATTCAATCACTGGATTCCCTGTCTCCCATGTCTCATAGACTATCCTCCTACACAGAAATGACTTAAATTCTTCAGTTATGCTCTGACTTCATAACCATTATCACTGCTATGGATACCAGGAATCACAAGATACCTCATCACTATGGACATCATTTGTTTTACCTTCTACAGCCTCTCCTACCAACACAGACACTGTTGACCATGTTACTTGTCTCCTACTTCCTCAGCAGACATTGCTTGTCCTAAGCCCATCTCAGCTGCCTTCCCAGAACTTTCATCGTTGGATTGCCAGTGCCTAGCTGCTTACTAACATCATGCTATCCAAACCACTGCTTTCCAGCTCCTGGACATCACCATACCTCATACAATCATCTGTATTCTTCATCTTAGTACCATCAGTCAAGTTAGCCACCCATCCAGCAGTCCTTCTAGTCTATCCTTCACAAATTATCTCCATTACTTCCTCCGGTGAAGACTTTCACTGAGAACAGGCTCCTCAGATTCTCAGTTCAGAAATCTGCAACTGTTAGGTCTTAATCAATCATAGCACTAGGATCCTCTCGCATTCCACACTACTTGATCTCACTACCAACCAAGCCTACAGACTCTTCCATGTATCCACCTCCAAACTTCTCTCAAGTATTTAAGTATTAGATTGCTGGTAAACCTAATGAGCCATTGCCACCTCAGTGCATCTCATGGACAATTAAGCCACAGAAATACTCATAGTTACTTCAACCACCGGACCAGCAGAGCATATACAAATATAATTATGACACCATGCCTAACCAAGGTATCCAATTCCTGATACTGAACATCCAATCATTCTCTACATATATTCGGTTACCATTGGGACTGTATCTGCAACTCTTCCTTTAGTCATCTACAAATCACTTATGGCATTTCCCATATCAGGCACTCAAAGACTCTGCTCAATTTCTTCTTCCACGTCATGGATGCTAAATTAGCAACTTATCACTCACTACTGAAGTCCTTACCCCCAGACTTTACCTTGATCATCAAATCTTACACAAGTTGGATCATTCACCTATAACTTCACAAATCATCGCAATTCCCACAGTTCGCTGTCTGGTAGCATATCGATCAAATCATGCTCTCCCTACTCACTACGTCCCTGTAATCTTCTTGGACAAGCATCCTCCATTACCTTGGAAATCTGGACTTCATTCACCCTTCTTTGACTGGATCTGCTTCCACTCAGGATTCTACTGCTTCTTCAGAAAATACCTATTTCTTCAACCTCAGGATCATCATCCAAACTACAACATCCATGGATTGAGGATGGACCATCATCTCTACAAGAAGCTCACCTTCCTCAAAATTAGCTATGGTTTCTAGAACCTAGGTCCTTCTCCTTATAGTATGCCCAGAGGATGGGCAGACCAATGGCCATGGGTCCTCAGAAGTTTCCTCCACCTGGGTTTTCTTCCTCCCCTGAATGCTAGCAGTCATACTCTCTGTGAGTTGGAGGAGGTATCTTTTTGGACCTTCTATTCCCTACAGTTCCTACCTACATATCTACTACTCAAGGGTGGGAATAGAGTAAAGCCACAAAAAGTACTACAAGTTACACAAGCACTAATACCCCATCGCTATTCCCCAAACATTGAATGGGAGGGCTTAAGCCCAAGGTTCAGTGTGGGAATAGCTCCTCCCACAACATCTACTTAAACCCATCACTAACACCACCTTCCTTGCTTAGAGATTGTTTGTGTCCTCCACTATCCCCTCCTCCTCCTTCTCCAGTACTCTTCTCACCCTTGTTCATGGGCCTTCTGTTCCCTATAATTCCTGGTAGTCCATGACCATAGTGATCGAGATTGAGTTCCTAGAAAAACGGCGACTCAGTGTCGGTGACTGTGATCATAGCTACCCAGGGAGGAGGGTGAATGGATACTGCAGTTGGCAAAAATCGCTACAGGAACTAGAGGGTATATGCATATACCTGTGGGGGGGGCAGGGAAGGGAAGGCATGTGGGAGGGGTTGTGGTGAGCAGCTGCCAAGCTGGATCACTGGCATCATGGGGAGGGTGGTCAGCTGGGAAGCACAGGATACTGGGTTCTGGTCCGGCATGGTGCAGATTTTTTTTTGGCACCTGGGGGCATGTATTTTAATCAGGTTTTGCACACCCCTCGACATGCACCCCCCCTGGTGTTGAGAATCCATCGGTAGGGGGTGCTGGGGGTGCAGCTCCCTGCATTAAAAATGAGACCTGTAGGTTTTGGGTGCCTTTTTTTCTGTGCTGCGAGTGTGCTTTGCCAAAATTGATTTATAGTGCTATACACTCGCCAAAATAGCGATTGCTGTTTCTCAGTCACTATTATGTCATGGAACCACAATTCCTACTTACATACCTACTACTCAAGGGTGGAAATAGAGTAAAGCCACAAAACATATTACAAGTTGCACAAGCACTAATATCCCTATGCTATTCCCCAAACATTGAAATAAAACAATGGCTAAAATGTCATTTTGTGCCACAAGTGTTAAAACACATTTTGGGCAGGGCTTGAGAAATGACAGCTGTCACATTCATGAGGTGGTGTGAAAAAATGGCTATGTTGAAAAGTTGATGTCAAAATATTGAAAATTACCACATTTACAAGTGTGCATTGAAAAATTACAGTGTAGACTCTTAACTTCGTGGTTTTCTCATATTTTTACCCCAAATTTTCAACATAGCCTTCTTATGACCCCATATAGCCTTTTTATGAGACTCCTCATTAACAAGGGCTGAGAAAATTTTCAAATCTTGCCCAAAAGATGATTTCGCACTGCAAGTATGAAAACACATTTTGTCCAGGATTTGGAAAATGACAGCTGTCACATTCATGAAGTGGTGTAAAGAAATAGCTGTGTTAAAAATTTGGGGTCAAAATATTGAAAATTACCAAAGTTATGAGCTTGCATTCATAAAGGTTAATGCAGGCTCATAACTTGGTTGTTTTTTGAAATATTTTTACCCCAAAGTTTGAGCATAGCCTTCTTCTGATGCCATCTTATGAACAAGGGCAGAGAAAACGTTCAACTCTTGCCCAAATGGTGATTTTGTGGGTAGCTGGTTATATTAACGCTACAGGAACAGCACCAGTCAAGAGAGTGCCAGTCCCTATAGCACTAACATAGACAGCGAGAGGGAATTTACAAGCGCTTTTAGTAAGTGCTCCCCTGGTCACTATCCATGGTGCTTGCTGCACACAAGGGCACCAAGATCCAGAAGGCTGGCTAAGCTGCTCTTGTGGTGTGACGGGCTGGGGCATTAAGCTCCTTAGCTAGTGGCATTGGAGACCAGGGTTCTAATCCTGGTATCCAACTTTTTTGTGCACTCAGGACTTTTTTTTATGTGAGGCCATGAAAACAGTATTCCATGGACCCATAAATTTTAACTTTCCCCATGATCTGTTACCCCCCCCCCGGAGAGAGAATCCTTTAATCCGGGAGGTGTGGGGGGTTGGGGGACAGAGCTCCCCACAAAAACAAAATCAGTGGCAGTTTTGCCGTTCTCATGATGCCGATGGCATTTTTGTTGGTGCTATTCTGACCCAGTGCTGATTTCATGCAACAGCTATGAAATCATCTTTTGGTACCGATTTGAGTAATTTCCCTGCCATTGTTCATGAGATGGGGTACCAAAAAAAGTATTTGGAAAATTTCGGGCAAACATTTAAAAATGCATGAGTTTGCTAGTAACTTCAAAACCCCACTGAAATCTATTAAACTGCATTGCTGATTTCCTCAGTTCAGGATCCAGTGTGGAAGAATAAAGATGCGTCTGCAGTCCAGAGAAGATTATAGCATTGGACCACCAGTGGATAAGTAATGGCTTGGGGGGCGTGGGGTGGTGTGTGCTGAGTGGGAGGGTTAGGTGCAGGGACAGTAATGGTGATGGCAACAGACAGCAATGAATGATTTTCTTTTTTAGAGGGTGCTTAAAAAAAACCTACGAGGGACAGTTTTCTTTATTTCAGGTACCGACACTGTGTCCCAGTATTGGTGTTATGTTTGGCAGCACCTGGGTTGTGCTCCCCGGCATTGCATATTGAAAATGTGCAGGGTGGGGGGGTAGCAGCTGGCATGGGGCGATTGGGCACCCCATGCCAGAATTTTAACATGGATGGAGCAGTGTCCTTTTGTTTGGCGGCAGCAGGGGTGGCCTCCCCAGTCTGCACAATGAAAATAGGTGGATTGGGGGGGTGTTAGAAGATGGCATTGGGGATTATGCTGGGGGAGTGCCACAGCAGGCTCATCATGACAGGTCAGTGATTGTTGGGTGGCATTATAAGGTCCAAGGAAAGAGCCACACTATGATTGGATCAGCTCTTTTCTTTGAACTACATGACATTTTCGCCCAGCATGCCAGAACTGTGTCATGATCAGCCTGGCTGATGATTGGTGTGACACAGATGAGCCCCTTGCATACCACTCTGCATTGGACTGACAGTGCCACACCACTCAAAAGCCACTCTCACAGCAAGATGTTCACTGTACATGCACACACAGTGAACATAAAAAGGTCTGTTGTGGACACAAAGGCATGCTGCTTCTGTATCTTCATCCACATAATTGCATCCTATTGTCAAAAGATGCATCCATTTGTGAAAAAAAGTGATTGAAATGTAATTTGTGTAATTTTTTTCTTAAAATCCGTCTTTTTTGGTTGCCATATTTGGCTGCTGTTAGCCCTCTACAATACTGTCTACCAGTATCAGTGGAGTTCCCTTTGGAAATTAGTTATGAGCAGATTGTGAATAGATCTTTTTGAAAATCCTACCCATGGCCTTCACTTAGTGTTTCAGAACAGGAGTTCAAGATGGTTCACCTGTGTAATTAATAGCAATTAGGAATTTTTGATTTTAAAGGGAAAATAAGAAGCCAAGAAATAAAGGACTTAACAGATGTAATTAATGTGGGTGAGAGACAGAGAGAGATACATGAAGAAAGCAAACTGTTATGAAATGTAACAATGTACTTTCAAAACCTTAATAAAGAAGTGTAAATCCAGGAAATTGTGTAATATTACTTTCTCACACACTTTGCTGCTTTGGTGTTTATTTTCAATTACTATTTTCTGGTTAATATTGTTTTCTTGTTTTCCAGTACCATCTGTACTAGCTACTGACTTTAATTTTAGCTTGCAAGATGCCAAAGAAACTGAAGCCACATTTGCATGGAGTGATTTAAAAGAATTGCTTAAACCAGGTTCTGAACTAGTCATACAGTATCATGTAGATGGGGCAAGAAAAAAGCAATATACTGAGAATTTGCCACAGAACACCACACAGAAAACAGTCTATGGACTATCTCCTGGCTATCTATATATGTTTTCACTTAGCCTGAGACATCTTGGAGGTGCCCAGTCTACATTCGGCCCATTTGTACAGGTACAGACAAGTAAGTGCCATGTTTTTAATTACTTTTGACACTTTAGAATTATTTCTGCTGGCTACTGTGTAAAGGTAGCAAGCTGCAGTCACTTTATCTGTGTCAAGAAATAGCTAAGAAAACAAATCATGGGTAGCAACATGTAACTGTACTTGTATAAATGGACCATTCATTAGCTCAGGAGCTGCACTACAACTGCTACGCTTTAGTGTACCATCTTGTCACTGAGTCATACAAGCTCAGAATTGCATTCTTGTGTCAGTACTTTGACAAGAACTGGTTTCTGTACAAGAATAAGACAGAAACCATTTATTCATGTTTACACAAAAATGTTGCTTCCTCCACTTGCACTTTAATAAACAATAATTGACAAAACATTCCTTAAATCCCACTCTCACAGTCTTGTAAATGTCATAATCTTCCAAGAATCAATCTTCACCATTCATCACTGATGGGTCTGTGCCAGAGGCACCAGGACCGTATGGGAGCACATGCCTTTAAAAGCTGTGGAGAAGGGCGGTCAACGTCAGAGATGGTGCCATCCATGAAACAGACATACGAAGTGGTGCTCAGGGACTGGCCAGTAACCAACACCGGCTCCCCCCCTGCCTCCTCAGTTCTGTTCTCCCTTCCATCAAGGAAGGTACTCCGTGGGAGCATTCACCATTTTCTACTGAATCACAGGCCTTTAGTTCTGTTTGTCACTGCTAGTTTATGCTGTATAATTTCTTCGACCTCTGAATGCCACCTTTTCTCTTTTTATCCCCTTTGTATGGCACCGAGCTCTACTTTTGTTAATTTTTATTATTTTCCATAAGTCGATCATGTCTGTATCCTGGGGGCCCAAGAAACGGAAGAAAACTGGCAAGAACATGTATTCTTCCCCCATGCATTGGTGCCCCTGTGGGAGAAATACATCTGTTCAGGACCACCATGATTGTTGCTGGACTTGCCTCAGAGCGGACCATGATATGGACCATTACAATGCCTGCTTCTCGATGGGCTTTCATAGCCCATTAATCTGCTCAATGAGGTGGGGACAGGATCCCCTCACCTTCAAAGGCACTCATTGCACCTGGGACCCAAAGTTAAGATCCTTCGGCTCTTCCTCTGAGCCTCTCCACTGTACTATATGTACGGAGGGATATCAGGCCTGCACTAGTCCTCATCTCACCAAGACAGGAGGCCTTAGGAGGGATCTGTGGGACAGCCACCCCTTGCAAGGGGCCAGTTGCACACCCTTCCATTCTGATACACCCTCAGGGGTATGGACAACCCCTCATGATGGAGTCACAGCTATATGCTGGGTCTGTGTCAGTGGGTCCCTTGAGCTATGGTCCAGCACTGCTTCAGCTCTTGGCACTAAGGCTTGTGCTGGTGAGCAGGGCAGTGCTACCTGCATGCCCAGGTCCCCTCCTGCTGCTGTTTGCGGCTTCAGGAGAGGGAAGGTCTCTGGAGCCAGCCATTTGTTGGAGATCTTCTGGATCTCGCCTTCTGAGCAGTCGGATGATCTGGAGGGTGAGGACTGGGATGATTCCTACTTGAATATTGGCCCAGGTGAGGAAAGAGACCTTTCTGGGCCTAGCCCTAAGCCTTTAACGTCATCATCTGGGGGTCCTACTCATCCTGGTGCTGGCCGCAGTGCCACCTCCCCTGTGTGCCACAGTGCTGCTTGTGGCACCAGGGATGTCTCTGGTGCTGATTATGGTGCTGGAGGGGAAGGTGGTACTGGGCATGCTGTTGTCTTGGGTTCCAGTGCTGTCTCCGGCACCGGGTCAGATTCCTGCTCTGCCCCAGCATCGAATCTGATTCTGGGACTGTTTGCAGTGCTGAGGGAGGTTCTGGTATTGCTTGTTTTGTTGGATCTCCATTGCTGTAGGATTCTGCTGCTGGGGATGCTTCTAGGCCTAGTGCAAGGGGCAGAGACCACTCAGGTAAAGTGGAGGTTGGTAGATCACGGTCGGCACCATGCTCCATGTCTAGAGTGGGTGGGGGCTCTAGCAGGAGTCATAGTAGTGACTCAAGTCTTCTGGCCCCCCCCAGAATCATCTGGGCCTGTGGTAGGTGGGGATAGGGGGCTACCCTGTGAGACCTCTAATGCTCTGACCTCCCCACTGGGGGTTCCCCCCAAGGGCACCATCCATATTGTTGCTCCTCTATGGTTGGGCATTCCCAGGGATGGATGAGATCCATAGTCCCTCCCCTTGGGGTAGGTCACCTGTTTGCTCTCATAGCCCTAGCAGATAACCTGGTCTGGTGCTTCATGACCCACCTCTTCCTCCTCTGCCTGTCCCTCCTCTTCTGCTGGGCATTTCTGGTCCTATGGGACCCCTAACCTGGGAGCAGTTCAGGGCTTCAGCGAGTGCCTTCCCAACCTACCTGAGGGCAATGGACCAGGCTATCATTTGGCTTGAAACCCTGGCACCACCACCCCTGAGTCAAACACCTCTTCTTCTTCATCTTCTCCACTGATGAAGAGGATTCCTTGATCCACCTCTTCTCCGATGCTGATTACACTCATTATGAGCAATTCCTTTTGGAGATGATGAGGGAGCTGTGACTGTCCCACTTTACCAGCTGCAATGCTGCATGTTTGATGCTGTCCTTCTTTGGGGAGTACAGTCATGACTCCACAGTCATACATACCTTCATGGCCTCATCCATTTGTGGAGGCATCAAGAGATGTCTGGTGCCATCCCTCTACCCCCTTTCCAGTGCCAAGTAATGCCCAGCACAGGTATAGCACACCTTTCGGATCTCCAGGAACCATGCCACACCCATCTCTTAGGGTTCAGCTCCTGGAGAATCCCTCTGGGCATAGGCACCTAGTACATGACCATTCCCCAGAGACTGACTCAGTCGAGTTCGACATTTGGGGTTCTAGGGTTTTCTTCATGGTGTGCACCATGTTGTGCATTGCTGCACATCAGGCACACCAGGTGTCCTAAGACAGGTACCTGTGGGCAGTGCTGGGTCAGCTTCTAGCATCTTTGCCAGATTATAAGGCAACCAGACAGGTCATATGCCTTTTTTCTTGGGGTCTGGAGCTGGTGAAACACCAGGTGAGGGCATCCTGCGATGTCAATGAGGTAGGCTCAGGACTAGTGGGAACTGTGGTCTGCATTAGGCATATGGCATGGCTAAGACTTTCATGGTTGTCACCCTTGGCCTGGCATAGGGTGATTATCTCACATTACCATGGGATCCACTTCTTCTCCCATAGAGTCAGGCATGAGCTTGCGGGGTTCATTCCTGCTCCCAGACCATGGGAGTTTCCACCTGACCCTGACTAGTCTCAGGCCTCACCAGGCCCATGAGGGGCCCCTGCCCCTCTGTGCCTTCCCCCTCAGGAGGCTAAGTGAACAACCATTTCCCTCAGGGTTTGCCAACACCACCATCATTGGTACTCAGACCCACCAACGATGAATGGTGAAGACTGATTCTTGTAAGATATGAAAATTACGTACTCTCCGTAATTCTTGAGCTTTCAGAATATCTTCACCATTCTTCACTGCAACCTGTCCACCTTCCCCCCAATGGCCAGGGCAAACTTCTTCAGGGAATTGTTCTCTCTGAATGCCCCTATGTGGCCCCTCAAAAAAAAGGAGGGGAACTTCTGTCTTTAGGGTGCTCTCACTCCAACCTGTTCCTTAGCTGTCACTTTATGTTTAAAAAAAAAAGAAAATGTTTTTAGAAGAACTCATTCTGGTCCTTGTTTTTCCCCTTTTTCCTTTTCCAAAAAGAAGAAAAGAGGAGAAAGAGAATTAAGAGAAAGAGGGAACCCTTTTGTCGAAGTGGGCGGTTCTAGCCTTTGTTTTGCCCCCCCTTCAGACATTTGCATGAAGAAGGATCTATAGTTTTTGCTGTAGATAACCTTTTCTGGTCCCTCTTGGGACAAGGCCCTTGTAGGAGCTGGTGCTCTAGGAGCTAAGACATTTTGGAATTGTAGCCCATTTCCATGCCAGTTCAGCCTCTCCCCTTGCAGTCCACCTCCTCCATTGTTTCTGTGGCCTATTGCAGCTCTCTTTCTCTTAATTCCATATTTTTGGGATGTTTTCTCCAGAGTCAGACAGTTAGAAGGAAGAGAATCCTTTCTTTTCAGGATCCCTATTCTTGTCTTTTGTCCTTGGCAAGGACCCCTCTTCTCGGGGGTTCCACCACTTGATATCATCAGGGATGTCTTCGACATCCCCGACAGCAACAGGAACAGTGCCAACTGTTGGCATTGCTTCCGTCGGGAAACAGTCTTTTTCTGCAGGGGGCTTCACCTCCCACACCCCCCAATCTCTAAATATACAACTACGAGTTGGAGTTGTCTCGGGGATGGGGGCAAAACACTGGGAGTAGTGGCACCATTCCACAGCGGACCGTCACAGTGCACCACAGCAGCCTGGTGAGATCTGTCACTGTGGTGGACTTTACTGTGGGAATGGCGCTGTGGTGGGGTGATACCCTTCTTGGTCATTTTTCTCTCTCAGGAGTTGCATTTTCTCTCTAAGTTTCTTATATCTTCTTGGCTTAGAAACTGAACTTTTAGGGCGCCTTTGAGCCCTGTGTTAGCCTTTCAGACCTTCGAAGTCAGATGCTTGCATCTCCCATATTACATTTTGGTCATATAGGGCTCATAATCCTTAACCTGTTTTGGTCCTTGTTTTCTTAGATGTACAACTATGGCTGGCTATGTTTTTTTACAGGGTTCATAGGCTTTTGTCCTGTTTCTGAGCTCATAGAGTTACTCCTTTCCTTGCAACCAACATCTTTAGCTGGTCCATGACATTGTTGTGGAACATGCTTCTCATTTAGGAGTCAGCTAGCCTCTGGCGGTGTCAGACATGTTTTAACCCCCTCCCTAACACTCTTGTTTTTTGACCTAGAATTCAGGTTCTCTCTCTCTCTCTCTCTCTCTCTCTTTCTCTTTTCCTCTGTCTCTTGGTCTCTCTCATCTGCTGCCCAGTTGTCCTGGTCATCCTTGGCCACTTTTAAGTCACTTATCCTAGAATTCTCTTCTTATCAGGTCAGTTTTTATTCATTTGTTCCTTTTATATCCTATATTCTTTTCTCTGTCCTTTGCGATCCCTTGCCCAAACTCTTCTATTTTCTTGCCCTTTCTTCCTCTCCTAGGTGAACAGAACTGAGGAGGCAGGTGGGCCAGCATTGATTACTGGCCAGTCCATGAGCACCATGTCATATGTCTGTCTTATGGGTGGTGTTGTCTCCAATGCCGGCTCCCTTCCTCCAAAGCTTTTAAAGGCATATGCTCTTGCGAGGTCCTGATGCCTCTGGCACAGACCCATTAGTGATGAATGGTGAAGATATTCTGGAAGATGTAAGAATCACAGTGAGTATGTAATTCTTAGTTGTTTAGTCAGAGCTCTAGTACTTACCAGAACTTTTTAATGTTGTTAAGTGTAAATAACAACAAAGGGATACCAGTTACCTAGCACAGATCTAAATGTATTTGTCATCCAACCCCATTGATTCAGATCCATTCTTTCTCAAATGTCTAGTTCAACAGTAGTTCTTGAAGTACTTTCATATTTTGCAGTTTGTCACAGTAGACCTTCATCTGCCTTTTCCTGGTTGGTACCCTCCCTGTTCAATAAAACTTGATCCCTTGTCATAGCCATAACTAAAGCAAATCAGCCACTGAGACACTGTAGATGGCTTCTTAGTATTGTACATCTTATCATGACCCCATGGTCTCAGTTTCCAGCTGCTAACTTAACAGGGGGCCAGGCACTTGGCTGTCTGTGATTTGCCACTGGAAAGAGTCAGGTTGTAGGCATTCACTTTGCTGACACCTTGGACTACAGCTAGACCCAGCATGAGAAAGACTGAAGTAGTTGCTTTAGTTTATGCTGAAAACTGACAAATTACTAGTTGGTAAGTTTCCTGCAGCCATTTTATAGGCAGTATACTTTATTTTAAAGTACTGGCACAGAAGCTAGCCTCAAAATACAGCCCCAATATCAGAAGGTATTAAAAACCTTCTGAAGAGAAGAAACATTTTTTTAACCTCTTACCCCTAAGAGGCACTTTTGCATTGACTTCTTCTTAATTCATGGATAATGTAGTTAATGCAAGATCCAGGGCTTGAATATGCTTTCACCATTACTGTGCTGGCATATGGGTGGTTCATGCATGGTTGGCCGACACTGTCCTGCACCCTGATGCAACTCAGTAAGCAAGGCTTATGAGTGACATTTGAACAGTTTGGCCACCCTCTTGTGTGGTGCGGGTGCAGAGTAGAGCTGTGTGGAGCAAGGAATTCCACCTGCAGAATCTTCTGAAAAGCTTTTCAGAATTTGTTTTCATAAATTTTGTTGAATTCCAAAAGCATATTGTAGGTTTATTTTTTTAAACCACGTATTTGTTATCCATGTGCAATTTTTAGTGGAGAAACACTTTTCCATAGTTTACATTGAAGAGTCCATGCAAACTACAGAATTTGGGGATAGTTTCTAAACAAACAACTGACCTTCAAAATATCAGGTAGAGCCACCAGGGAAATGTCTAAGTGCCACCAAGAACAAAGTGAGTTTCTTTTTTGATGAAATACGTGCACTTATTTCAGTGGAATTTGCATATGGTTGCAGAAATGTGTTCTGTGGAAAATAAAACAAGAATTTTGGCATTTGGAGTTAAACTGTAGAATTTCAATATATTCCGTTATGAAATTCCACCATTCTGCTCTTGACCAAATTCTGCAGAATTAGTCAGAATGCTCCAAAATTCTGCAAAATTCTTTTACTCCAGAATATGAAAATTCCACACAGCATAAGTGCACTGCTCTGCAAAGAGGGATAGCTCAACTTGGGGGGGGGGATGATGTAGCTGTACCAGATGCCAGACTTCTATTTGGAAGGACAGATCAGCCCTGGACTATATCACCACCTCTGTATGAGCAGGAGATAACTTGATATAGCAGACTGTGGCTGACAATGCCATATCCTCTTACAGTGGTCATTTGTTTTTCTCACAAAATAACCAACATTAGGAAACTTGAGGCCCACACACAGCCCTCCATGCTATAGAGGGGGACTAGAGACCAAACATTTGCTAAGGCTGTTGAAACTTTTAAACTCAGCTTAGATCAGTTCCTTATAGAGAACACAATTGCTTGGTACATCATTTATTTAAGTGGAAAAGGTGGTTTCATTTTTTTTTGCATTCATTTTAAATGTTTGTATTTCTTTTATTATATTTATTTATTATGTAATATGGGCCTTCAGGTCAGACCCGGTAATGAAGGAACACTTGATCTTTAACAGGGGTGGTGCCCTGGAGAAGGACATACAAGAGAAGCACAATTAAAAAAGTCCCAGACCAGTTTAGTTCATTTTACAGGTTCTTGACACAGTTTCATTAAAGAGCACATTTCAACATAAAACACATTATACAGCGAGCTTCCTTACCTTATCTGAAGTTCCTCCAGACTATTCTCATCTTTTTTTTATCCAGTTACAAAAGGCAGGGAGGGATTGTAATTTGCCCCAGAGGAGCTGACGTACGATCCCTCCCCACTTCTTGATTCTCCAATGCGTCTCTGTGCTCGGACCTATTATAACATTTTTATTTCTCAAAGGTGATTCAACTAACAATAGCCTTGCTGGTGAAACCCTAGCATCAATAAGTACCAAAACCTGATATATAATCAGGAAATTACATTTGAAAAAGATGCTCCATTCATGTGAATGGAGCACACCCCCACACTCGACCTATACAGTCATCACAGATGTCGGAGTGTGGGGATGCATCAGAGAATCAGGAAGTGGAGAGGGATCATGTGGCCAGCCCCTCAGAGGCAAATAATAATCCATTCCCTTCCCTTTGTAGCTGAATAAAAAAAAAGATGAGAGTAGCCTGGAGGAGCTCCCGATAAGGTAAGAGAGAGATCCCTGTATAATATTTTCTATAATTAAAATTATAGGGGAAAGGTGATCTTTAACCCACAGTTTGTTTGCAGCCATATCCCATGTCCTGACTCAGGTGTTCATTTTGTGCATAATGGCCAGATAATATACAAACAGGAATATCTGTCTGCCATGAGTAGTCTTTCCAGTTTTCTAGGGTGATGAAGATCCTGGGCATCCCCTTCCTCCCCTGCTAGCCAGGGGAAACAGGAGCCCCTGCAAGATGCATATGATAGTGTCCTCATGTGCCAATCTGTTCTTAAACATGTTCAGTGTCAATAAAAGACTCTGGTGGGGGTAGTGATAGACAGTTTTAAAGTTTTCCAATGTCAACTGACAGCTCTGCCCTAGCTGCCATTTTTTGACCACCCCATCTGGGATCATGGATAGTATCAGTGCCCTTGGTGGCCTTGTGAGACCTGATGCCCAGGCTTGGCACTGGACGCATGAGAGACACTCTGTCCTAGCTGAGGAACCAAGTGCTAGCTCAGCTGGAACCCTCCTCCCCCTCTTCAGTGTATACTCCTACACTCAGAATGCCATCTTAAGAATCTAGAATTAAATTGTATTGCCCCCTTTTCATACCCTGGCATGGAGCATACCACTCCATTCCCACCACTCCCCAGCTGGGGCAGACCAGAGCATGTCCAACTAGTAACCCCAAATGGGGTTTGGGGCTATAATTATATAAAGATTTACATATTTATCTTTAATTAATTTGAGACTTTAAATGTTCATACCTGCCCCTTTCCCCACCTGTAATTAAACATAATATATAAATTAAGATTATTTAATCTAAAACATTATTTCCTATCAGAAAAATAATCATCTGCAATGGGTACAGGATCCATGCAAAATAAACTATTTGCCCTTAGGAAAGGCAGTGAAAGAGATTATCATCTACTCACACCTACCTCTGTCTTCCTTATAACATCAAGAAAACAGTTTTTATATAAATCTGTACAATTACTGGATATTGTTATTTCTAAATATTTAACTTTGGTTGTCAGAGCAGCTGAAAGGGTATCTAAACAGGGTATTGCTGAAACAATCATGGTTTTCATTTACTCATGGGATGAAGCAGAGTTCCATTAATAAGTGAAACAAATTAATAAATTTGTGCATATATTATTTTCTATTTATTGGTGCTTTCATTTGCAG
Source organism: Neoceratodus forsteri (assembly GCA_016271365.2). Classification (NCBI taxonomy): domain Eukaryota; kingdom Metazoa; phylum Chordata; order Ceratodontiformes; family Ceratodontidae; genus Neoceratodus; species Neoceratodus forsteri. The sequence continues at coordinate 1,116,993,452 of CM028131.1, forward strand.
GGCCATATCCACCTAAAAATCTTGTGGCTACAAATGTGACTTCGACCAACATATATTTATACTGGGACTCTCCAGATACTTCGGCAAATGCATCTTTTCATTGCTATCTTTTGACCTATGTGAATTTGGAAACAAATACTAAAGAAACCTTAACAGTAAGAAAGACCAAATCAGCAGAGACAATCCATAACATTAAAGCGTATCATACTTATCAAATAAGTTTACAAAGTGTTGCGGAAAGTGGATCATTGAGCTGTGCTGAGGTGTTAAGCTCATTAGTTACAGGTAACTTATAGTACAGTATATTAGCATATAGTCAAGATGCTATCTAAATAAATGTATCAGCATGTTACTGTTTAAAATGTGCATGTAGCAGTTTCAGTCACAGACAAAACTTCAGATACCTTATTCCTCCAAAACGAGATGTCCACAGCACAGGCCAGGAACACACTGCCTTGTTTTCTATGTTATCCTAAGGGGCGCTGTCGTGAATCTTTCACAGTGACAGATTTGCATTTTGTTGTTTGTTTTACATAAAGGTTCATACCCACCAATATAAGCTTCAAAAATTAATTATTCAAGGCAGACCACAAGTGTTACTATAGCTATGTTTGGCATCAAACAGAAGGTGGGTGTATACCGTGTCCATTGGAATTGCATGGAGGGAAGGTGCTTGCCACATTTAAAAGATGAAAAAGCATGAAGGGATGTACAAAGTCTTTCTGTTTCGGTGCTCTCCATTGTCAAACAGTGATTCTGCCCAATAAAATTTGTTTATGTATGTGTCTGTAAGAGGAGCAATGACATTGGGATGTAGAGCCACTCTAGAATGTGTTTTCTGGGATAAGCTTCCCAAAATGGACTGGAACATGATGCCCAGAATGTGGATTAGTGCTCTTCCTGCATTGCTGAGTTGATCTTTATCATGGTGGATCCACAGCCTGTCCTAGACCTGTTAACCTATTGCCACAGTGTGCCATTACTGGGAGCCCATTCTTGGAGCAGGCAACACTTCCCCTATTGGTAAGCTCAGCACTGAATGCCCAGCAGTACCCAACAGTGATCAGACAGGCATCAAAAACTTGTGTGTTATCACATGCATGCCTGATATATACAGTATGTATGTCCAATAAAAGGCATTATACAATTAGACAAGATTAGCTTTACAAAGATCAATATAACTGCTATCATTTTCTCTTGCAACTTTTTTTATATATCAGGTATATTATGGTAATGGATTAGCGTGTGCATATTCTGACAACTTTGCTGAAATCATTAATATCAACCACATGAATGTCTTCAATATCTGTTTTGGATTTCTGTGCAATCACATCCCTGCCCCCTTACCCTCATGAGCATTTATGTACTTTACTTGCATATCATGTACTACTGCTTTCTCAGTACCAGGACATCTGTATTTAAGCACCCGAAGTGTGTAACTCTGCCTTGTATTCAATTTAAATTTTCACAGCATGCAGGGCTCTGAGCCTAAAGCTCTTAGACATAGAAGTCAACTTTCACTTTTTCTGCAGAGGGTTGAATTAATTGACAGAGTCTGGTGGGGGGCAGAAGCACTTTGATTTTAGATGTCCTATGGCACATTTTGTAGCTGATATTAAAGAATTAGTACTCCCAAAATCCACAAAAACACATGCAATGTGAAGTTTTTTTTCATCCTGTTCTTGGCATTACATTTCTAGCTTCTGTCTGAAGGTTTCTTTTTCCTTTTTCCAACTGTGTCTGGCCAATTTATTGCCTCTGGGGGTTGCCATGAAGGCCTCTTTTATTGCTCTTGTATGCGTGGCCTTGTCCAACAATCCCTCTGTGAATGATGTGCATGTGACCATCTGAATCTTGCTTTGGTCTTACCCAACTTCAGTTTCAGTGGCCCCTGTCCAGCTGTCCTGCTGTCCTGCTCATATTGAAATCAGTGTGGAAAAATCCACACATTAATATAAAATGTCCATCATTTTGAATATGCCAACACATACTGCAGTGCTATCTTGATACAGTGTCTTATTTCAAAGGTTATCTTTTGTTGTTTTGCATTCCAAATTTGGGATGGCAGTCCTAGTTCACTGAAGCTCACTTAACAAGCAGACCCCTGCTTGTGTTTCAGGCATGAGGTTTAATATCCATCTCTGTTTTTTTCCCTGAAAAGGATTTGCTGATTTGAATGAGTTATGAATCAGGTCTGTCATTAATAATGACAGTCCTGATTCATAACTCAGTGGTGCAGCTTGGATTTTATTTGATTGAAAAATGCTGTGGCAAAAATAAGGAATGTTTCTATCAAGTTTTGTGTATGAATAATAACATTAGGAGAAACATCATATCTCCATGGAGCCAGAGTAAATTTGGATGTAAAAACATAGAACTATTATTGCCTAATGCTGATTCCCCAGCTCCCATGTACCTCATGTGCATCAAGTACCATATCCCATGGCTGAAGCCATACATACAAACTTCACAACCGAGTGTTTCTGTAAGCAAACAGAGAATGAGACAACCTTTGAGATGCAGGTACTTGCCATGGATCTGGTTTATTCCGAGCTTTTCTGAATGTCTGTACAGCTCGTACAGCTGCACCATTTGATGCTGGATGATAAGATGGAGTCAAAATATATCGGATGCCATTCTGCTTTAAGAACAGTTTAAGGACATGGGAAGAAAATTGGGGATCATTGTCCAACACTAACTCCTGTGGAAGGCCATATTAGGTGAAAAGTTATCTCAAAAGGTCTATAGTCTTTTCAGTGGTTGTGACTTGTGTGGGCAACACTTCCAGCCATTTGGAGTGGACATCAATTACTACCAAGAAGTGTTGTTTGTCCACCTCAGCATAGTTGACAAGGATGCAGGGATGCGGTAGCAGGTTGGTTGCAGACAGCTGCACATGGTGCACATTGGTTGACAAGATTTTGGATATCTTGATCAAGTCCTGGCCACCAGAGGTATCCTCTGGCCAGTGCCTTCATTCGAGAGATTCTGAGATGACTGTCATGTAAGTCAGAAAGTAACTTCTTGCAAAACTTTGGAGGTATCACAACTCAAGCTACCCACAGAACACAGCCTTGCTCTGTGGACAACTGGACCTTCTTGCCTAAGAAAGGTTAGAGGGTTGGGTCTTTCATGAAGTTATGCTAACTATTTGGGGTGAAATCTAAGACTTTAGAGAGGACAGGATCTCATCATATCTCTGCCACGACATCCTGTGAAGCAACGAGTAAGTCCTCAAGATGTGAAAGATGGAATACTGTTGCATCACCTTCTTTCACAGTAGCATCCTTGCATGGCAGTCTCAAAAATGCATATGCATTTGTGTGATATTGAGAATGTCTGTATTCAATGTCATAGTCATATGCCAACAAAATCAGGGCCTATCGCTGAATCCGGAGTGCCGCGAGAGTTGGTATTGCAGCCTTTGGCCCCAAAAGTGCCAGTTGAGGCTTGTGATATGTTGGCAGAGTGAATTTACATCCATACACATACCTATGGAACTTCTTGACACCAAAAAATATGCTCAAGGCTTCTTTCTCAATCTGAGTATAGTTCCTTTCACTTGGGGACAAGATCTGGGAAGCAAATATAATTAGGTGCTCTTTTCCAGAAGGTAACATATGAGAGATGACAGCCCCCACTCCATATGGTGATGCATCGCATGCCAGCCTCAGAGGTTTGGCTGGGTCATAGTGCACTAACCATTTTCTGCCTAGAAGATGTTTCTTGCAAGCCTGGAATGCTTCCTCACACTGTGGTGACCAATTCCAGTGAGATTCTTTCCATAGCAGGTCATGGAGTGGTTGCAACAATGTGGACAGCTGAGCTAGGAACCATCCATAGTAGATCAAGAGACCTAAGAATGATCTTAACTCTGTCACATTTGTTGGTACAGGTGCCTTGACTATAGCATTCACCTTGCTGTCTGTTGGGCATAGGCCTTGGGAGTCAAGCCAGTGATCTAGGTACTCAACAGAATGTTGCAGAAATTGGTGTTCTGCAAGCTTTACTCTCAGTCCATACCATTGCAGTCTGGCTCTAACTTGGTCCAGGATGGCTCTACGATGCCAGTTCGACAACACTTTTTTCAACCGGCATCACAGCGATGGGCTTTATGTCTGCCGCAAGTTGTGGTAGACATAATTCCCAAATGCCTCCTGGTTCTGTTTTTCTATCAGGGGGCTTCACCCCCGAAGCCCCCATGTGAGGAGCTCTGCCCCCTGCACTCCCTGTAATTTAGATTATCAACTCCAATTAGAGTTGATTCGGAGAGGGGGTGCAGGATCAGGAGACAGTGTGCCCCTGTCTCGGGTGGACAAACACAGTGACCTGTCAGCAACGTGATGATTTTGCTGAGAGTGAGATATGTTGCTGTGTTGGTGTCGCCATCGGGGGCAACCTGTCCAGGATTGTCACATGCTCTTCCACTGTGGGTGCTGTTACCAAGATATTGTCCATAAAGCATACTACATGGTCCAGTCCATGCAGTATCTGGTTCATTGTGTTCTGGAAAATTGCTGGCATTGTAGAAACTCCATTTGCCAAGTGATGATACCAATAAAGTCTCTTGTGGGTGTTGATGGTTAGATATGGTTCTGACTCTGGTTCCAGTTCCAAGTGCTGGTATGCAAAGGATGAGTCCAACTTGCTAAAGAACTTGTCCCCATAGAATGTAGCAAACAAGTCCTCAGCATTGGGTAATGGGTATGGATCTTGCTGTACACAATGGTTCACTGAAACCTTGTAGTCACCACACAACCTCACTGCTTTGTCTCATTTCAGTACCACAACAATAGGGGCAGCCCAGTCGCTCCTCTCTACTCATGAGATGATATCATGGTTTTTGAGATAGTCCAGTTCCTTCTCTACTGCTTCCCTTAAAGCATACCGTACTGGTGGAAGCTTGTGGAAAATTGGAATGGCTCCTGGTTGCACTCTGATCTTTGCCTTGAAATCCCAGATTGTGCCATAACCGTCCTGGAAAATAGGACCATGTTTGTCCAGTAGTTTCTTCAGTGAATCTTACGGTGCTTTGGTCACCATATTTAAGTTGAAGATCTTTTCCCAGTTCAATTTGATCTGCCTGAGCCAGTCTCTGCCTGGTAATGCAGGTCTTTCTCCTTGTACTACCACCAGAGGCAAAGTCCACATTCCTCCCTCGTAGGTGACTGGCACTTGGATTTCCCCTAACACAGAGATTTGCTCTCCCAAGTAAGTCAAGAGCTGAATATATGTTGGTTGCAATGGGCACTGTTGAAGTTTCTCTCTGTAGATGTTCTCTGGATCTAAGATGCCAGTTTGACAACTATTTCGTTGACCGGCATCACAGTGACGGATATTATGTCGACCACAAGTTGTGGTTGACATAAATCCATATAGAAACATGGTCCATTTTTCTACTGGGGGCTTTGCCCCCCCCGAACCCCCTCATGCAGAGGGCTCTACCACTGCACCCCCTGTACTACATATAATCAACACCGAGTCGGAGTTGATTCAGGAAGGGTGTGCAGGACCGGGAGACAGAGTGCTGAGGTATCGGGCACACCATTACAGCAAACTGTCAATGCTGTTGTCATCAACATTGTTTACTGTAATGATGTCGCTGCCGGGGGGGGGCATGCCATGTTCCGTAGCACCAGAGATACTGAGGCTCCAGTGTCTAGCTGCATGTTCACTGGGTTGCCTGCTAGCTGAAGCTGGAGGTAAATTTCCTTTCCAGTTGTCCATGTTGCATAAACCATGAACAGACACAATGCCTCATCTTCTGTTTCATGGTTGCAGTGCCATCTGTGACATACTGTACATTAGCAGTCTGTGATGTATTTTTCTAAATCCTTTGTATGTGACCCACTTTTCCACAGTTGCAGTATTTCTTATGTCAAAAGTAGCATGTGCTTTGATGGTGGTTACCTCCACATCTGTAACACAGATTTGACTTTGCAGAAGTGCCCTGTGTTGCCAGCTTCCTAAATGTTTGGGGTTGCTGAGGAGTATGTGATGGATCACTATGAGGCTATGAGGTATGGCATGTTACTTTTGCTCTAGGATATGGATAACGTTATGAACTCTGCTTCTTTGGGGTTCAGAATGTCCCAACAGTGCTTGGGAACCTTTTTGAGTGAGCTCCATAGCGATTGCAATATCACAAGCTGTCATGAAGTCCAGTTTTCTTTCCTTGCAAAAGCTTTTTTCTGTAAGCTTCCCTCTCAGACCGCAGACAAAGCGATCCCGGAGGGCATCATCCAGGGACTGGCCAAACTCACAAGTGCGTGCTAGATGCTTTAATGTGATGTTGTAGTCAGTAATAGGTTCCCCTTTCCCTTGGTTGCAATGATAGAAGGCGTGACATTCAGCAATGAGAAGAAGCTGGGGTTTGAAATGCTTTGCAAGTGCCTCAGTGACTTGCGCATATGTCAGGGTCAGGATGTTAGCAGGGGCTGTTGAATTCCATAGAAGGGCAAACATTTGTGGTGACAAGGCTGGTAAAAACACATCTTCTTGTTCAGTTTTCACTGTTTTGTTTGCCTTCAGCCAGTGTTGGAAACACTCTTGATATAAATCAAATAGTTCCTTGGATTCAGCAAATTCAGGTACTCTTCCAATTGCATTCATGATGGCTGTGGCAAGGTGTTGTGTGGCTGCAGTGTCCACACACACACACACACAAAAAAGTGCTGTTTTCCAGTTTTTGTTTTCTCTTAGTGTGTAATGCAATTGTTGTGGTGTGCCACAGGAGACTGTTGATCTGCTTTTACTGCTATGGTCAGTCTGACTAAGTATAGCAGCCGAGAGGAACAAAAGGAATTTTAGGTTTCAGTTTGCAGCCATAATTCAAGGGCCTTGTGGAGCCCTGCTAGCAGCTGTGTTCTCTCTTTTTTTCCAAGACATCAAAATAGCCAAACAGTGCACAATTGCTTGTTTGCTTCTGTTTTATCTTTCATTAGATAAATCTGTAACCTGAGTGGTGCACCTAAGCAATTTACGATGTTGTAAGTAGCCAGGCAGAGAGTGACAAATAAGGAAGCCCCATCGAACAGAATATAGTCACAAGGTAGTTGGAAAGATTTACAGAACAGTTTAAATAAAAAGAAATGCACTAGTTTACATGACCCTTCAGTTGCACTCATAAATGTTCTTTTATGTGTATTCTCATTGCCAATGTGATATACTGTGGGTCAGTGCAGGAGAGACTTATACACGGTGTGTCAGTTCAGAGGCCATCTTTATTCTACTCAGAGATAGTGATCTTACATCACAGGACATACACAAAAAAAGCTTACTGTGCATGACAAGAACTTACATATATATAATGGACTGCAATACCCATATGTATAAACTACAACTTTAATCCATTTTCTACCATATGTATCCATGTATATACTATCATACATATCCATTCATATACTACAATGTTTTCATGCCTGGTGGAAGCAGGTTACAAGTTCACCAGCCAGCAATTGTGAAATTTGTAGCAAACTTGCATTCATTAATCGTTACCCTAATTCTACACTATTTCACCTGAAATCCTTCATTCTGGCTGTAGCATCTCCCATTGTCTAACAGTAAAAAAAACTCTGAGAAAAGTAGCAAGAATGTATGACTCACTCTTGCACTTGTAAGGCTAAGAGATGGGTCTGGTTCAGTTCCCAAAGCCCAGTACCAATGGTGGGACAAATTAGACAGTCTGCTTACCAGACTTCTGATAGTGAAGCTGGTCAGAAGATTGGGAAAGAACAGTGAACCAACCAGCAGAGAATTCATTAAGAAACCTTGCTGGCATTGCCAGGATAGTGCTAAAAAAACTTTCAGCACAATGCTGCAATTGGAAGACAGGGATGGTCACCTGATCATCATCTTCACACTGGGAAACACTCAAGTATGAATAGGGAGTCTTACACTGTAAGTGAAGATGGTGATCCCCAGCACAGGGCATGGGCCTACAAAATGGACTCCAAGATAAGGGTTCACCTATAGCGCTTCGACAACGCTAGTGCCAACATCCCCTACAGTGACAGCTACAATGGCGACTGTTGGCATTGTAGCCATGGGGATGTCGGCTCACACAATCGGAAGCTGCATCCCAGAACCCCCCCCCTTGTGGAGAGCTCTGCCCTCCACACCACCTGGTCTCTAGGATTCTAACTCTGAGTCGGGGTTGGACCTGGGGGGAGCAAACACCCAGCGAAGCAGTCCCGAATGCCGCACGGACCATCACAGTGACGAGCAGTTTTGCCTGATTCCTGTCACTGTGATGGTCTTCACGGTGCCGGAGTCACTGCGGTGATGGCATACCCAAGAGAAGGTATGACGAGCACTTGTTGAAAGAGGAGTTTTCAAGTTGTAGGCTGATTTTTGGGCATTCAGAGAGACATTAGAGAGGCATAAAACAATACAATGGGATGTAGTTCTGCTTTAGCTGCTGATGACCACAGTAATACCCCATACCCTTTCCATCTCCAGGCATATCCAAAAAATCCAGTATAGAAACATAGAAATTGTCAGCAGATGAGGACCAATTGGTCCACCTAGTCTGCCCGTTTACCCTACCCTACTTGATCTCAGGCTTTACTCACCCTTTCCTAAACACTAAGGTTCCTTTATGCCTGTCCCATGCATTTTTGAATCCCGTTACCATTTTTAGTCCCACTACTTCTGATGGGAGGCTGTTCCATGCATCTACTACCCTTTCTGTGAAGAAGTGCTTTCTCATGTTTCTCCTGAGTCTACCTGCCTCCAGCTTCATATCATGACCCCTTGTTCTTGAGCATCTTTTTTTTTCTGAAAAAAACTTCCCTTTTTTGCCTTAATTATACCCTTAAGGTATTTGAAATTCTCTATTATATCCCCCCCTCTCCCTCCTCTCCTCTAGGGTGTACATATTGAGGTCCATAAGTCTCTGTTCATTGGGCTTTTGGTGCAGTCCATGCACCATTTTAGTGGCCCATCTCTGGACTGCCTCTACCCTATGTCCTTCGGGAGATGTGGCCTGCAGAACTGGGCACGGTACTCAAGGTGAGGTCTCACCAATGATTTGCACAATGGTATCACCACCTCATTCTTTCTGTTTGTGATACCCCTCCCTACACACCCTAGCATCCCACTGGTTCTCCCCGTTGCCTTGTTACACTGCTTGGCCACTTTTAGGTCATCAGAAATGATTACCCCAGGTCCCTTTCCTGTTTGGTGGTCATCAGTACCTCTCCTCCCATCATGTACTCTGCCCCTAGGTTCCTGTGCCCTAAGTGCATGATTTTGCACTTCTTTGCATTGAATCTTAGTTGACACATTCTTGACCACTCCTCAAGCTTACTTTGATCCCTCCTCATTCTTTCCACCCCCCCCCAAGGAGTGTCAACCTTGTTGCAGATCTTTGTGTCATCTGCAAAAGGGCATAGCTTCCCTTGTAACCCCTATGCATAGTTGCTAATAAAGACATTGAAGAGGACCAGTCACAGTACTGATCCTTGTGGCACAACGCTGGTCTCCATCCCTGCCTTGGAGTGAACTCCATTTACCACCAGTATCTGATGCATATCCCTCAACCAATTTCTAACCCAGTTTATCATCTTCAGACCCACTCCCAGGCTGCCCAGCTTGTTCCTCTACATGACCCAAGTCCTCCCCCCGGCCAGGGCATCCCTGATGCATTCCCCCAACTTTGTAAATTGGCCCTCCTGAAATCCAGGAGCCTCACGTTCATGTGATTAGACTCTGCCACTATTCTTATACTGAACCACACTGTGATCACTAGTCACCAGGTGAACCCCCACTGTGATATCTGCAACACTGACCCTGTTGGTGAGTACTAGGTCCAATATTGCTCCCTCATGAGTGGGCTGTTTTACGAATTACATGAGGAATGCCCCCTGCAGGTAGTCCAGGATATCCTTGTTCCTAGCTGAAGCTGCAGCTGGGTTGCTCCAATCAATATCTGGCAGATTGAAGTCTCTCACTAGCAGCATCTCCTCCTTTGCCACCATTTTATGGATGGCTTCTACTAGAACCCTATCCATCTCCTCCCCTGTGTTAGAGTCTTGTTGATCATGCCAGTGTGAATAGCAGCTTCATTTCCCACCTCTGTGGTGACCCCACAGCGCCTCCGCCCCACCTTGTATTCCCTGTACTTCAGTTACTTTTATACTGTCATTCACATAAAGAGTCACTCCTCCCCCTTCTTACCTGAACAGGACATAGCCTGGAATGGCTGTATCTCAGTCATGGTTCTCACTGCACCATGACTCAATAATAGTGACAATGTCCAGGTCAGCCTCTACCATTATGGCCTCTATGTCTGGGATTTTATTTCTCAGACATAAGCACTGCATACATGGCCTTCAAAATTCTGCTACCACTCTTTCTGCCAGCCCACCTTTTTCCTTTCAGCCTACTCTCTTTATCCCCTTTGCCTCTATTCCTATCTCTCCTTTTTTCTACCATTCTGCTTTCCCCAGTTTTAGGTTCCCTTGGGGATTCCCCTCCCATACAGGTCTACGTACAGGCCACTACAGCTTATGGGGGGGGGGCAGTTTAATTCCCCTGCCCCTTTCCGCATCCTCCTCAGCTAATTTAAATGCTTACCAAAGTAACATTTGAAGCATTCACTGAGGACCCGGGTCCCTCTCCTGGATGAATGCAGGTCATCTCCCTTGTATAGGCCTACATCCCTCCAAGTGGGACCCTAGTGAAGCTGAACCCCTCCTCTCTGCACCACTCCTTCAGCCAAGTGTTGAAGCTCCTGGTGTGGAGTACCCTGTCCTCCCCTCTGATGTAGACAGACAACACCTCAGAAAAGGTCACTGAGCGTGCTATCTTCCTAGGACCCTTCCCCAGCTCCCTAAACTCTTCTTGCACTACCCTAACCTTATCCCTAGCCAGCTCATGAATCCTTAGGTGGACAATGATATCCAGTTCACCCTCCTATTCTGCCGCCTCAGTGATCTTCAGGATCTGCTTTCCACCCCTCTAAGCCATGGTGCCGGGTAGCACCTAACCTCCCTCTCCCCCCTCCCACCCCCAAATCTATCCCTCTTACAATGGAGTCCCCCGCCAGGACTTGCTTCTTCTCCTCCTCCTCCTCCTCTGGGGTCCTCTGCCAACCTACGTGGGGTCTTCACCACTGAGGACCCTCATATCTTCCTTGGTCACCACTGCAGGTGCCTCCATTGGACAGTCCTCCCTGCCAGAGTGGTGTAGGAGTTGTGTAGTGGAACCGAAGGGGAGGTGTGCCTCTGACCCACTGCTCTCACCTTCCCTGAGCCCACCATAGTCCAGTCGCACCTCTTCCTTGGCATCCTTTGAGACAGTGGGTGCAGACTTGGTAGTCCATGGGTGGGGGAGGAGGCCCCCCAAATCCTAGCCAACTCTGCCTGGAGATGAGCAACCTCCATCCACAGCCCAGAGAGGTGCATGAAGATGTAGCAGTACCACAGTCTCCAGAAAGTCTCCTTGAAGACTGCTGTCCTACAGCTATTGCACTGCACCACTCCCAGCACATCTATTTCTGGCCTGCCTGTTTTTGCTTTGCTAACTTAAAACCCTTTTTTACCTGTACTCTAGATAGGGTGCATCACCTTTTTCCAAATTTCTGCATTTTACTAAACCCTTTTCAATCCTACCCTAGTTAGGGTGTTTTACCTTTTCCCAAACTTTTGCTGACTTTAAACCCTTTTCTATCCCTATACTACGTAAGGTTGTTACACCTAATCCCTATTTTTTTTAGCTTACTATAAATACGTATTTACCTCCACCCTAGGGTGTTTCACCTATACCTAGTTCCTGGCTTTACCATAACACTCCTCATTCCCTTGTGGTATGTGAGCTATGGTATGAGTATAACAGGAAACTTACCTCCCTGCCTCCTCCTGCTTTGTCCAGTCACCTAGTTTGCTCCTCTACTGGTCCCCTGCCTCCCTTCTGAGGAGCAGAGTGCTTGGCTGCCAGCTGCCTTGTTATTCTGACTCTGGTGGGTAGACTCTGATGTCCTTAGTGTGTTGGTCCTTTGTGTAGGGGGCTGCTTGGTGTTTCTGCTGTTAAATAAGAGAACAACAGAAGGAGGGCTCAAGAGGCATGTTCTGATTGGTCCTCCCATGAGGGCTGGGGGTGCACCCTTGCTCTCAATTGGTTCTCTTTTGGAGCCCATTTAAAAGCTCCTAAGCTCTGCTCCATCCTTTGGAGCAGCATCAGCCCCTTAAAATCTGGTGTGTTTTTGAAGCACTTGGGGGGATTCCGAGCTGCTGCGGTGAATCCTCAATCCTCCTGCTCCTTTCACTGTCTTATCCCATGTCTGGGATGAGGTGCTAGTGTTAAAAGCCCTGCCAGAACAATAGGGCTCAAGAGGCGCATCCTGATTGGTCCTCCCATGAGGGCGGGGGTGCAGCTTCACTCCCGATTTGTTCTCTTTTGAAGCCCTTTAAGAAGCTCCTATGCTCTGCTCCATCCTTCAGAGCAGTCTCAGCCCTTTAAAATCTGGTGGTTTTTGAAACACTGGGTTGGGGGGATTCCTGACTGCTGTTGTGAATCCCAGTACCACTGCTCCTTTCTCTGTCTAGTCCTGCATCTGGGACAAAGTGCTGGTCTTAAAAGCCCTGCAGAACAATAGAGCTTTAAAGGGCGCATTCTGATTGGTCCTCCCGCAAGGGCTGGGAGCGCGACCTTGCTCCTGATTAGTTCTCTTTTGGAGCCCTTTAAGAAGCTCCTAAGCTCGGCTCCATCCTTTGGAGCAGCATCAGCCCCTTAAAATCTGGTGTTTTTTTGAAGCGCTTGGGGGGGATTCCTAGCTGCTGCCATGAATATCCCCATACTCCTCCCACTTGCAGATACATTCTAGCTTCCAGTAAAACCATCTCCATACCCTTCCCTCCTGCAGATACTGCTAGATGCTGTTCATGTAAAACTCTCTAGCAAAAACATCCTCACACCCCCTGCCATTTACTGACAGCCCACCAAGAAAGCGCAATAAAACATACCTACATCGCTGCTTAATATAAACTGCCTAGATCCCAGCAAAACAAATCACCATGCCCCTCCCACCCACAGATCCCACCAGCAGTGCTATCAAGTCTTAAGTCAGTGGAAGGAGACATCCTCATTTAAAAATAAGTTACACTTCAAAAATCAAGAGTTACAAGGCAGTTGAGAAAATGTTGTCTCACTCTTAATTTCATCAGCATCACTCCTACAATCAAGACACAATGTATTTCAAGAGAGTTAAATATCTCACTTTATTTTTAACCCCATCTCACCCATTTTGATTTTTTGATCTTGACAGCCATGTACCAGATCCCAGTAAAAAAAATGTTACCATGCTCCTTCCATCTACAGACACCCCAGAGATCCCACTAAAATATCCCCACACATACCTTCCAATTCCGCAGACCCTATATCCCTTTAATCAGCAGACAACTCCCACTCCAGGAAAAAGCCAACAATAGGATTGCACAGTGTCAGTGACTCAATTGGTTGCACGCTCACCTCTTGAGCTGTAAGATTAGAAGGTTGTGGATTCTAGTACCAGGAATGTGGGCTTATACCCATTAATGACACTGCAGTCCAGCACAGAGGGGGTGCTGCACTGTTGAGGTACCATGTTGTGGATGCAATGTTAAATCAAAATTGCTTCTGCCCATTTCTGGTGGCTATCTAAGTGGAAGTTAAAGACTCTATAGAAGTTATTAGAAGAGTTGATATTTTCAGTGTCCTGGCCAACTTTCTCCCTGTTAATAAAACAGGACCATATAACTCTCCTTTGGGATGCACTTGAAAATGAAGTGTCACAGCTCAGTGTGCCTTTCTGGGTCAAACATTACTAGTAAAAAAATCAATAATAGGATATGGAGGTTATCTGGTTTATTCAAGTAGCATACATATTAAATATGCAAGGGTGGTATACCACAGGTACAGTGACATTTCAACAGCGCAGTCCCCTACAGCGACTACAGTGCCACCGTGCTGTAGGAAACCCTCTGGAACCTGGCACTGTCTGTCTGTCAGGGGTCCTGCATCCCCTCAAATCAGCTCCGACTCAGAGTTGAGAATCCTAAGTGGGGGGGTTGCAGAGGGCTCAGCCCCATGTGTGGGGGGTTGAGGGGTGAAGCCCCTTGAAGAAAACACTCATTTTTGTACGAAACTGGTAGCCGACTGCAAAATGTCATCGACCTGCTGGTTTCGCTGTCTGGTCGTTCGACAAAATTTTTGTCGATGACCAGTCATGGATCCTGCAAGGGTGACAGGCTAAGGCATAACTCTCTCACTGCAGAATATGCTAGCTGCCACAAGTCAGGATGAGATACTCTACATAGGTAGAGTTGGTGGGAAGCCTGCATGATGCCCATGTTCAGATTAACTAACAAACAGAACACTTTTTAACATGGTTTAGAAAATTTGAGAGATGTGATAGGTCGATGACAGACAGTCCATAGCTATATAAATTATGTCAGTATGAATGTATAGTCCAGACAGAACTTGACTTATTCACTTGCTTGATTGCCATATGCCATAATGGTTCTGTCTTTGCCCTAGGTCTTGACACTAACCAGCTGCACAAGTGCACCCTTCAAAAAAAAAAAAAAAAAAAAAAAAAGAATATCTGACTTCCTATTTTGTTTTCTAGCACATAACATCTTCTTCTTTGGGGACCCTACCTTATTCCAAACAAAGTTATTTTCACCCTATGGGGCTGACTTTTTTTTAACTTTATATTTATTGAATATTTTACATCCATCTGTTTCAGTCATGAATATTGAAAACAAAGTGCAATGTTGGTCAAGACATCCCTAGATATAAAAGCTAAACAATTAAGGCAGTTTGTTTCAACAATACAATACTAAGGGTTGCACTGCCTTAGATATCATATAGGGTGGAGATACCCGGGCAAGGTAGGAGCCCTGGTGCATGGACCGCTCCAGGACTTCGCTGGTGGGGGAGGATCTTTTAGTGTCCTTCATCTTCCTATTGAATATAGACTGCCCAGTTCAACCCACACCAAGTGGGCTGAAATCTAATGGCTGTATGATTACATGCCACTTGGGGACAAGTGGGGGTCTAGAAAAATTACTATGGGAGGGTATCTGGCCTATGTGCCATGATATGTATGAGTCATCTATTCCACCTGCTTTGGTGTCTCAGAAGGACATTCCTGAGTTGGGCTGTAAGTTTCTCCATCCTATATATTTCCCAAACATTGTCCTCCCAATGGGTTTGGATGGGTGACACTGACTTGAGCCAATTATATGTGATAGTCTTTTTGGCTGTAGTCAATAGGATGGTGAGGAGGTATATTTGAGTTTTGTCCCTAACATGTGGAGGAAAGTGTAGGAGTATGGCCGCTACCAGCATTAGTAGACCATAGCTGGGAAAGAGGGCATTTAAGTCCCTCTCAATCATCTTCCAAAATGTGGCCAAGACCAGGCAGGTCCAAAATATGTGGGTGTGTGTGGCCACCTCTGTCTCACAGTGACACCAGCAAGTGGGGGAGTCAGTGCAAAGAAATGTTACCATGATTTAAGGGGTCCAAAAGTATCACTTGACGACTTTCCAACCAAACTCACACCACTGTTCAGAGCATGTTATAGTATGCTGTGGATGCCAAATAAGGGATCAGTCCATTTCCATTAAATCAGTCATAGGTTCTGCTTCCCAAATAGTTTTAGTGGTTTGGTCATAATTGTGGTGCTGCGCAGCAGGATTATAGCCACTGGAAATAAAATGAGAGGGACAGAGGACCTTTAGGATCTCTTGTACAAAGTGAGTGATAGGAGAGAAGTGTGAGTCATCTACTGTGAGTCCCAGATGGGATTGTATATGATGATGGATTTGAAAGTATCTATATCGATCTGTGAATGCCAATTGGTATTCCATTCTGAGTTGCTCAATGGATTTAAAGACACCATCGGCAAAAAAAGAAAATATGTGACCCAGTCCTGTTTTATACCAAGCTTGGAAAGTGTGGTCTAGCTGGGCTGGAAGAAATGTCAGGTCGAAGGCTGGCACCCCAAACCAGAAAGCTCTCAGATTGGCCAATATCACCATAATTGTCACTTGCCAAACCTTAAGGGGGTCTGCTATGATTAGAAATGGAATCTGTTTAGCTCCTCCACCAAACAAAACATTTACTGGGCAATCTGGAATTTGCATGAGTTCCAGGTCAACCCACTTTGGGCATGGTGAAAAACACAACCATTTAAGAACATGGCCAAGTGATGCTGCCTGATGGTAGTGGGAAAGACCGGGCAGGGCGAGTCCCCCTTCTGTTTTAGGAAGCAGAATCTTTTTATATGAAATTCTAGGTCTATGTCCTCCCCATAGATATTGTGAGATAAGCTTATTTCACTACTGGGAAGCTTTCATGGTGGGCACCACTGGAAGTGCATAAAAAAGATAAAGAAAGCGGGGTAATATGTTCATGCTTATTGAATTAACTCTCTGGATAAGGGACATTGCCATAGGACCCCACCTTTGTAGATCTTCCTTTATTCATAGCTCTAAAGATTCATAGTTTAAGGTGTAGAATTGAGCCAAATCAGATCTCATCTGAACCCCCAAATATTTAATGTGGGGTCCATCCCATTTGAAGGGATAGTGGGCTTTCAGGATGGCTGTAGGTCCCAAATTAAGTTGAAGTATGTCTGACTGCTCTTCATTTATTTTATAGCCTGCGAGGAACTCAATAGTCTGTAGACATGTCATTAACAAGTGGAAAGACCGATCTAGGTTGGTAATATGTAATAGTAAATCATCAGCATAATACGCTACCTTATGGGTATGGTCATTGATTTTAAGGCCTGCAATGGTCTCCGTTTGTCTAATGTATTGGACCAGGGGTTCTGCGTAAAGAGTAAACAGTTAAGGTGAAAAGAGGCAGCTCTGATGTGTACCACGGAAAAGAGGGAAATGAGGGAATATGGAACCATTAGCCTTGACTAATGCCTGAGTATTATTATATAAACCCTGAACCAAGTCTGGATGCAGTTCCAAGATGCAAAGAATAGGATGCTGAGGATGGGGATAGTGTACAGGCCACCAGCTCAAGGAAGTGACCTGGATAGGGAATTAGCTGAACAAATAAGAAGGTTCTACAGGAAGGGGAGCACAGTGATGGTGGGGGACTTCAACCTATCAGGGGTGGAGTGGGGCACCCCATCAACCATGAGATCAAGGAAGGCGGTCCTGTTAGAAGCATTTCAAGACAGCTTCTTGACACAGCTGATCCAGGGGCAGACTCAGTTAGAAAGGACTCTGAACCTTGTACTGGATAACCAGGAAGCTGTAAGGAATCTGGAAGTGGAAGAACCACTGGCTGGGAATGACCACTATTCGGTGTGGTTCATGCTCACCATGGGGAGGGAAATGGGGGGCACAGGTACAAGAGTGGTTGAGTTTAGGGGGGTGTACTTTAAGATGATGGGGGAAATTTTGGGCAGGCACCTAGCAGGTATGCAACCCACTGTGGATGCAGACCAGAAATGGGACATCATAAAGGAAGTGCTGGCAGAGGCTACAGAGTCTTGCACAAGGAAGAGAAGCAAGAAGGGGAGGGCAAAGAAACTCAATTGACTGACACAGGAGGCTATAGGTTTCATAGGTGTATACTAAGCTGGTCAGACTTTCATCCATAGTATTATGGAAGGGGTGAGGGCCAAGAGGGCAGCATTTTAAAAGTACAGGAAATCGAGGAAGGGTAAAGACAAGGATACATACATGGAGAAGTCCAGGGAGGTTACCAGACTGGTCAGGGTGGCCAAGGCATCCAGGGAGCTGAGACTGGCACAGGGAATCAAAAGTGGAGAAAAATGCTTCTTCCACTACATTGGAGAGAGAGAAGGAGCAAGGATCAGCTGGTGAGGATTAAGAAGGACGGAGGGTGGGTGGAAAAAGGGGTGGTGCAGGCAGAGGTACTGGATGAATACTTCTGCTCTGTAGTCACACAGAAGACAAGGGGTAGATATCCCAGGTGAGGCGGGGTGGTTGGGGAGGGGAGGAAATGACAGATGTAGGGATTACAGAGAGCAGGGTAGTAGATGGGTTGAGGGCATTATGGGTGGACAAAGCACCTGGACCTGATGGCATTCACCCTAGGGTACTAAGGGAGTTGGCAGAGGTCCTGGCAGGGTCACTGGCTGACCTGTTCAATACCTCCCTGGACATGGGATGTATGCCAAAGGACTGGAGAATGGCCCGTGTGGTGCCCATCCACAAAAGTGGCCCAAAGGATGAACCAGGAAACTATAGGCCAATCAGCCTCACATCGATCATGGGAAAGCTCATGGAGATCATCCTCTAAGAGATGCTAGTGAGTTTCTTGGAGGAAAACGGTCTCCAGGATGGTCAACAGCATGGATTTGTAGCAGGCAGATCCTGCCAGACAAACCTTGTAGAGCACTATGACTGGGTGATGTGAGAAATGGACAAGGGCCATGCAGTGGATGCCCTGTATTTAGACTTCAGCAAGGCCTTTGATTCAGTGCTGCATGGCAGGTTGGGGGGGAAACTGGAACATGTGGGGTGGGACAGAAAATGGTGAAATGCATCACAAACTGGCTAAAGGGAAGACAGCAAAGGGTGGTGGTGGTGTGCACCTCTCATCACCAAAAGCGGTGATGAGTGATGTACCACAGGGATCGGTGCTGGGACCGATGCTGTTTGGGATTTTTATTGCAGATATCTCACAAGGGATCCAGAACAAGACAAGTCTGTTCACAGATGATACCAAGATGGGAGCAGTGGTTGATGATGCGGAGGGGTGGAAAGGGTTGCAGGAGGATCTGACTAAGCTGCAGGAGTGGGCAAAAACATTTCAAAGCCAGGAACAAGGGGAGGGATTATCACTTGAATGTGGTACAGCTGGGGAGCTCCACAGAGGAGAAGAACCTAGGAGTGATCATTATGGGGAGCATGACTAACTCTGCTCAGTGCAGGAAGGTGGCAACAAAAGCCAACAAAATGCTGGGGTATATTACAAGAGGGATCTCCTCCAGAAGGAGGAAGGTTATCCTGCCCATGTATAGGCCATTGGTCAGGCCCCACCAAGAGTACAGCGTGCAGTACTGACATCCATTCCTGAAGAAGGACATCAGATTGTTGGAAGGGATGCAGCAAAGAGCGACAAAGATGATCCAGGGATTGGAGAGTAAGCCCTACAAGGACAGTCTGGGAGTGTTGAATATATAATCACTGGAGGAGAGGAGGGATAGGGGGATATGATCGAGACCTTTAAGTATCTAAAGGAGATAACCAAGACCAACACAGAAGGGATTTTCCAGATGAGAAAGGGGAGGGACATGAGAGGGCATGGACTGAGACTGGAGGGGGGGAAGATTCAGGAGGGAGATGAGCAGGGGCATCATGCAGTCAGAAATTCTGGAGGGGCACAAAATCTCAACCTCTCTAGGGGGTCCGGGGGCATGCCCCGCCGGAAACATTTTAAAAAATGGAGGCCAAATGGTGCATTTTGGTGACTTTTAGCAGTCCAGAAAGCTGTTCCCAACAAGCTACTGTAAGTGTCATAATTCTGATGTAGGTTAGAGAATGATCAATTGTTTTGTCCTTTGATCATTCTACTTACAATGTTACCTTTGTATTAACTTGTTTTAAATTAGTAAGAACTTATGCATGTTGTGAGTCTTATCATAAAGACTCACAAAATGCACAAGTTCAGTTTTACCATATATAAATCACACAACTACTTTGTCCACTTGTAGCTGATTCATTAACTTCTAAATGATAGGAATTCACCATTTCAATTTGTATTTCATTATAGTCAACTATAAATGTTATATTTGAATAATAATGACATGTCATCTGTTGTGTTTTTTTCATTTATGTAAAATTCTGTACTTTGGAAAAGCACAGTGAATGACATCAGCTCATTCCCAGGTTCGACCATGGGAAGGGTAGATTTTAACAATAAAAAGTTCACAGTATACAACTACAGTCACAGTAATGTAAGTAAGAAAACAATAATAATAATAATTATATAGAGGATTGTGTATGAGCAGTCATACATAACAAGGATATTCTTGTATCGAGAGGTTTCCTTGGTAACAGATGACCTCGAGAGCTCAGCTCGAGAGGTGCTCTGTTACCAAGGGAATCTCGAGATACAAGAATATTCTTGTTTGTGTATGACTACTCATACACAATCTTTTATAGTGTATGGGCAGTCACAGCATAAAAAAATCACACAAAACCAGCTAGTGAAGACAACAGAGAATAGAAATTTTAACATTTTCTTTTCCTTTTTTTTTTAACTGACACAGTGTGCTGCAGATGTTTCTGCAAGTTCAAGTAAAAAAAATAACAAATTTCAGCTTAATTGGATAGAGGAAAGCAACTATGTGGCTGTATTCCAAGTTGTTCTGCTGTAGTAGAGACATCACTACTGCAACAGAACAACATAATGATGTCACTACTGCAGCTCTTCATATGCAACAGAAAGGGCCCACACATCAATGAGAGCTTCACCTGCTAAAGAAGAGCACTGAGATCTTTAATAATCCGATTGTTAAATCGCATTTTGCAGGACCTTCCACAGGAGGTCAGACAAATAAGAACAAAACTTTCCCCCCATTGTGAATAAATTAATCCTGGCCGGAGTTAAACTTAGAACGATTTATCCCGCTAAACTGTCCATTCAGAAAGATGGGAAAGCTTATTCTTTTGCAGGGCCTGATTAATGGATGTGGAGGCCCTACTCCAAGTCATATTTTGGGTCCTGGGGCCCTAATGAAGCATCCACTCTTCAGGGCTACCGGGTCATATGCAATCACCAGGTACTTGTTATGGATGTGGTGTTTGACAAAACGGGTGATGTGTCTAGGTAATTGGTGTGAGAATTTCTTTTATATTACAGTAACTTTTTTCTGTATAGGCTTAAGAGGTTGGGGCCCAATTTTAGGTGCTTGCCTTGCAGGCAGCATCTTTACAAGATCAGTGCTCTGCTGTGGGACCACAGTTTTGTGTCTTTTTCTTTTTTGGAGCAGGAGCACCCCCCAAAAAAAAACCAACAACACTGCAGTGGAATATTGGAATGGGGAACACCTGCCCCCCCAACACTTCAGTATTTTTTTAAGTCTGCTCACTAGCATCCCAAGTGATTTTGCATTCAAGAGGGTTGTAATAAATATGAAAACAATTTGGACAGGGTTTGAATATTTTAAACAACTTGTGCATATTGAAAGAGAATGGGATTGAGATTTGCCAGGAGCAAGTACACAGCAAATGTAACTGCAGTGGGTACGGGGAAATCCAAAGCAGATATTACAGATAGCCAAGGTAACAACACATAACTTTTAACACAAGCACATGCTGCCATGCAACTTACAGTAACACAGAAACCCCCCACACTGCGATGTGAAAAACACAACATGCTGCATGACTACAGTAAAGGGACTATAGGGCGAATTGGGCATAAGCAGCAGAGCACCATCAGAAATATTTGCATCAGAGATTTTCTAATCATTGAACTCAACTGCAGTTATCTTAAAAATAGCAAGTGAACCACAATCTCGCCATTTGTCCGGGCTGCCATGCCTGTGTCTGCCATGTGCCATCAGACTGACTAATTCTGTCTCCTCGACAGACGACCTCCAAACAGACTATCCGAAAAACTCGCCGCAACATCATTAAAACACATTACTGTCTCACACAAGTTCAAATCCACATCTGGAGGATCTCCAAAATCGTGACCCCTACCCCCCCCCTTCAGTCATCACTTTTCAGTCTCCAACCACAGTGCAAACAGCTCCAGCACAATGTTGTTATATGATGTCAAACTCGTCACCTTCTGCTCACTGCCTAGCAGTGGTCAGAGCACAGGGCAACCCAACACACCAGCTTACAAACTAAACTGTGAATAGCAGGATTTGGCATGCCATGCTACTGTTCCGGTGTGGCGCCAACAGTACCAGCAAAGCAAATAAATTGTGTGACGGGGGGCTCCTCTTGAAAACCGGGGCTCTATGCCATTGAATCTCCTGATCAAGCTCACCAGCACTTAGTCCGGTTATTCCTTGACATCTTCAAGGCTGGCTGAAAGTTATTCAAACACCAGGCATTTAGTCACTACTTTTATTGTATGCGGAAGTGTATTAAAAGCTTTATAGCTCTATAAAGAAAAGGACTGATCGCATTGGGGCACCGCATCTTTAACTCTTGTGGTAAAATACCGAGGGTCAGAGAAGATCCCCCCTTATTCTGAAGGTTCTTCTTTTTTAAATTGCTTTCCAAAAATTCCACAAAGACACCTTCCCCACCCCCCTCTCTGATCACGTGGAATAGTAGACCTTGCCAAATTGCCCTGCAGCTAGTGTGAGTCGGGGTACTGACCTTTTTAAACCATCAAGCAGGCAGCCAGAAAACTTCATCGTGGTCTCAGAGGGACACAGTCACCAACTGAGTGACCGACCGGCTCTCTTAATGCCGACAGCCAACTGATAACGGGTCTGCATGCATCTCTCGAGTCCAATTGTCAGGTGAGGGAGGTCAATGCCACATGCCACTCAACCAAAGGAGGATCATGGATGAACCAATTTGCCGTGCGAGCTATTTCTTCGCGCCTCCGATGTGCAGACACTTGATTGGTGGTAACTGCCAGGCAGCAACCAATCACAGCACCTGTTGTGACTGTCTCTCTCTGTTTACATGCGCTCAACTCTGAAGCCAGTCGCCAGCACAGCTTGAGCAAAAACATTTTTTAAACTGTTCTGAAGTTCTCAGACTCAGTCAGTCTTCTCACACAGCAATCAATTCAGAAGAATCGTAACCCCCACCCCCCAAAAAGACATTGAAAAACACCATATTTCTTTGGAAGCCCACAGTACCATTAAAAAATTAAATACTAAATTAATTTTTTTAAATAGCCCTCACAACAATATTGGGGGAGCACATGCCCCCTCGGACCCTATGGACATGATGCCACTGGAGATGAGACATTTTTTCACTGAAAGAGTGGTGGACAAATGGAACACCTTACCAGATGAGATAGTGTCCTGTAAGATGGTGGGCAGTTTCAAGAGGGATTGGGACAGGGTATGGGCGATACTGGGAAGTGGGGGGCAGGAGGGGCAGCTGCAAGATGAGGTGCTAGCTGCACACTCTAGCTGACTCAATAGACCGTGAGGCCTGTTTCTGCTGGCAATTTCATATGTTCATACGTAAGTCTAAAAATTTGGAGGGAAGTTAAATCCAGTGAGAGTTCTGTATAAGAAGTCCCAGGAAACCCTGTTGAATGCTTTTTGAGTGTTGAGGCTTACAATGATAGTCAGGATTGCCTGTTGTGTCGCATGATGGATCAAAAACATGGTCTGTTTGATATTATCCACTGTTTAATAGGTTTGCATGAAACCCGACTGGTTGGGGTATGTCAGGTCAAGGAGGATATTGTGTAGTCTGTATGCTAGTATACCTGTAAATAGTTTATAGAACACACTGAGGACTAATATTGGTCTATAGGACTTGCATGCCATCTGGTCTTTATGGGGTTTGAGTATGGTTGTAATACTGTCATACCTCCAAGAGTCTGAACAGGTGGCTGACTGCTGGCAGTCGTGGAAGGTTTTAAGCAGCGGTTCATGAATATGTTGTGACATCACTTTATAGAATTCTGCCCCATAACCATTGGGTCTGGGGCATTTCCCATTTTAGGGCTTGAATGGCCATGGTTAATTCATGAGCTGCAATGGGGCAGATAAGAGCTTCCTATTGTGACTGTGTCATAGATGGAAATCGGAGAGGGGAAAAGAAAAATTGCAAAAATTCAGCCTCTGGCTGGGGATCCTTAGTATGTAGAGTGGTGTAATAGGATTTAAAAATGTCCAATATTACGGCTGATTGGTAGTGAATTGTCCCTGTCCAGGGATCTTTAAGTTTGGGGATCATATATGCTTTCTCTTTCTTGCATAAACAATGGGCCAGAAGTTTAGCTGTGTGAGCACCCCCTTCATAAAATGATTGGCATAGCCAAAGGAGTGCTTGCTCTAATAATTTAAACAAATCCTGAATGTGATTCTGCATTGTGTTCAGCTGAAGGAGGAGGGAGTTATTACCCTGCATGTGGGCCTGTTGTAAAAACTGCAGTCTCCTGTAGCTGTCACAGTTGCTCTGCCCTTTGTATTTTCATCCTAGAGGCATAGGCTATGATTTCCCAGTGTAACACCATTTTCAGAGTGTCCCATAGGGTAGGCCAAGACTCCTCCTGGGATTCGTCTTCTCGAATGATGCGGGGGATCACCTTTATAAGCATTTCTTTAAATTGAGGATCCCAGCATAGAGAAGGGTTAAATCGCCACTGTGTCCAGCGAGGTGTCCTGGGGGCAGTGAGAAATAGCATAATTAGGGCATGATCTAAAAGCATGATAGTATCCATTTGGGTATCCTTGAGCCATTCAACACTCTCGGTAGAAATAAAAAAAAATCTAGCCTTGCGTATATATGGTGGACAGTCGAATAAAAGGAGCAACTGCGCTCTCTTGGGTGAAGAAAATGTCATGTGTCAATCAATCCTGCTTCTTTTATCAGTCTGTGAAGATGTTTTTGCCTGAGGTTGATGGCGGTGGAAGGGTAAAACTAGAATCAAGAGAGGGATTTATTTGTAAGTTAAAATCTCCTCCCAGTAGTCAAGTACCCTGTGCTTCTCTAGGATACTATCCATTAATTTTTGGATGGTGGAGGCATCGCTACCCAGTGGTATATATACACTACCCACTGTAAAGGGGAAGCCAAATAGAGTGCCCACCGCTTGCGCCAGCTAACCCTCCCTACTGGTATATGTGGAAGTAATACAGAACAGAATGTCTTGGAAACAGTATCAACGCTCCTCTTCATCTTCCATTTTTATAAGAAGATTTCACTATTTGCTCAAAACCCATGAACATTCTGGGAAATTATATTAAATTGAGTTGATAGTCTGTAATCAGATACCAACTGGCCTCACCCTCACCTACCCTCCTCTTGGTGTTTAACTGTAGAAAAGAATATATGGCTAAACCTCATGGTCAAAACATTTTACCACCATCTGAAAAGGATGAGGACACCACACCTTGCCAAAAATATATCTCTAAAGTTAGGACGAATGGATAATAACAAAAAAAAACCCACAAGCCTTGAAAAACTGAATTTGCAGATAAAAATCCTGAGAACTGAGAACTCGGCTAACTGGGCTTTAACAACATTGAGGGAGGCCAGCGATCTTGCTGGTGAACCCAACGGGAACTGTCCAGCCCTAACTATAGGAAAAACTACATACAAGAATGACCTCCAGAATGGTGGTGGTGGTGGTGGTGGGGGGGCAGTGTTGCCCCTCCTAATGAAGGTGTCGATAAGGCACCATCTGGGAGAATGTCAAAAGCCCCAGGGCTTCAGCCTCCCTAGGAGTCTGTTGCAGCCCCATATGTGAGCTGAGAGTATAACAAAGGAAAAGGGTGAAAAAAATAATAAAGTTGTGGAGGGATGGATGTATTAAAGAATTCACCAATCTTTCTGGCATCATGTTCTACACAACATCTCTCCCCTCAGGTAGCCACTAATAATCACAGAAAGCAATGGAAGCCTGGAAACCGTGTAACTGTGCAATAGTTAAGCACAAGATAAAATGCAGCTGAGCAACAAATAACGTGAAGTTTGTGGTCCCTTGGGGTTCCGCATCCTCCACCAGCCGCACTGACCCTTACCAGGACTATATGTTTAGAATAGATAGGAGTCCCCCCATAGCAGTAAAAAGCAAATGAAAGGCAATGTTCTCCTCTCCACTTGGACTGCTATAATGTCTAAGAGCTGGTCCAGATGCATTTACAAAGTTAAAGTCCAGAAGAAGTAAGTTGACTCCTAGTGCAGTCCACCATGCTGGAAGAAAGCAAGGAAAGTCTTCCGATAAGCCCAAAACAGCGTGAATGATAGTTTGTTGCGGTGCCAAGTGTGTGTGTGTGTGGGGGGGGGGTGGCCATTAAAGGAGGCAACCCACAGCCAAGACCAGCACTGTGGAAGTGAGCAGAGTGAAAACAAGAGTGATAATCTAGACAGTGGAAATCCAAATTAGTACCCAAATGGACCAGGTTGTACAGTAAGTAGGCTGGGGCACCCTTTTCCCTGTGTGCCCCCTTCCAATCGTCATACTTCAGTCCAGCAATAGTCAGTCTGAGCAGTTTTGCTTCAAGGGAGAAGCCCTGGCTTGAGGCCAGCAGTGTTTAAGCCTAGCAGGTCTACTTCAATAAAGGGAAGATTGAAAAATAAGCTTATTGGAGGGTATGCAGACTGTGACAATCAGCCCAGCTACCATGGAAGTCGTCCAATCACCTGATCCTTCTCACTTTTCCAGCTTGGCAGATCTATGTAAGGAGGAGTGAAGTTATTGCATTTATTTAAATACAGTAGTGAATAAAATAGGAAGGGAATGGTGTTAGGCACTGGTGGATCCAGAGGAGACCCCCAGCACTGTCAAATTTGCCAATTTTGGATTCACGTGCTATGCACCCAACCCCCCAGGAATGCTGGTCCCAGCCACAGTTCCCCCCATGCCAACCAGGTTGCCACCTGTATGTAAGGTTTCAGAGAAGACATCAGTTCAGGATTTCAGGCTGGCCCATCTGTGTCCATCATGGCTTTTAGCTGGGCCGCAATGGTCGCTGGGTCTCCGAGGCACATTGAGTATGCTGGTCCGTTTATGACTGGGAGCTAGGTTGTGGATGTTCAGCTCGGGTCCAGACAGTCTTGGGTGTCTCTCAGGAATAGGGATGTCTCTCTCCATCAAGTCCTTATTGCCTTCTTGGATGTGTGATATATCTTTTGACCCTCCGGGTACTGGACCTGCAATTTTGCAGGATAAGGAGTACAGATTTTCTGCTTATTCCTCCTCATGGTCTGCATAATTGGAATGTGTTCTCTACATTTCCTCAATGTCTCAAGGGTACAATTGTTATCAAAAAAGATCCTGGTTGTCCCATAGAGTATTCTTTCACTGCAATACTTGTTGCAAGATCTTTTCTTTAATTTGGTACTTGATTAATCGGACAATGATAGACCTGAGTCTGGCAGAAGGCGAGTGCAGTTTGGGACCCAAGGCTCTGGGGACACATTCAGTCTTGACTGTATAGTCAGCTTCCAAGGGCAGAGCCATATGTAAGAGCATGTCAATAAGCCACATGTCTTGTCCCTCTGAGTCCTCCGGGACCCCATATATATGGCTATTTTTCCATCTGGCACGGTTTTCAGAGTCCTCCTTGTGATCCATTATTGTGGCTTGTGTTTCTGCTAATTGGAGCAAGGGGAATTCCACAGCAGCTATGCAGTCAGTTTGAGTAGAGAAGCTCTGCTCCATTTCCGTCACTCAGGAATCCAGCTTTGATAAATATGAATGGAGGATGGTTAGAGAATCTTTAAATTCAGCTCTAAATGTCTTTAGTTATTCCAGGACAGTATCTAATTTCTTATCTTTTGGGGAGCTTCCACAAGCTGGTGTGGCAGTTGGAGGTACAGTGGAGACCCTGGACTGTGCCAAATTGGAAAGTTCTGCCAGTGATCCATCTGCATCTGTGGTAAGAGTCACATATTTATTTCTTGTGGACTTCACTGAGAATACGGCAACCTCTGTTATAACATTTCTAAGAAAATTGTGAAAACACTGTAGATTTGAGAATGTTAATGGCTTTTGTTTGGGAGAACTCTCTCTTTAGCCAGCCATTCAGATAGTGACATCACTGGAAGTCTCCCCTATTGGGCTGGCTTGTTACTGAGGTCCCCAGCACAAACAAACTTGGTATCCTGTTCCTGGGACCAGGACCCCATCCCTGTACTGCAAAATGTAGCAGTTTTAAATCAGGCCTATGGCTTCTTGAAAGACCCCTCTGTACTGCTTAATATAGTGGTTGTTTAACAATATTGGGAGGATCCCCGTGCCTGTGAATGTGAAACATACAGTATTCCACTGTTCTTCTAGTTCCTCAGGATGCCCTCATGCTTCCAAACATGGCAGTTGCTCAGGCAGCCTGATACTCAGGACCTTACCATACCACTACTCCTTGAAAGGCCACCAGTGTTGTAAAATGCAGCAGTTGTCAATTGGGTTTACCACCACTTGTACCAGTAAACTGGGTGGTAATTTTTTCAGGCTTCCAGCTCCATAGAACCCCTTCTTAATGCTGAATATGGTGATCATTCGGGTAAGCCTCCTGGTCCTCAGGGGATCATCATGTGTTGTAGATCATGAAAGTTGTTCAGCTGGGCCTTCTGCACTTTGAGAAACCTGCTAGTGCTCTTGAATAGAATAGTGAGCCAGGCAGGCTCCCCCATATGTTTTGAAAGACCCACCAATGCACCAACCATGGTGGTCATTGATTCAAGCCTCCTGCTCCTCAGAAGGCATCCCACACCATCAAATGTGGAAGTTATACACTCCACCCAGATGCAGTCCACAGGTACATGCAGCTCAAAAATACTGTTCTTCCATTATGCATCTTGAGCAAAAATAATAATGTGCTTTTATTTAGTTCTTGAAATGCTATTTTTATACAATTAATTTGTGTTTTTCATTGTCTGTTCTTTTGGAAGGACAGGAATGACATTGCTTAAATTTTTCTTAGAGATAAAAGTACAATTATTTTTTTTCCATGAAGCCATTTCAAAAGCATAATATCACAGGCCAGTATGTATGTTTATACTAGAATATAAGAACTTCTCAGTTGGTAGAAGGCACGTGGCTTTACTTTGTACAGTACCTACATAACACTTCTGATGTATCAGTACATTATTGTTTGCAGTGCATTTGTTGTGTGTTTTTGAATGCTTATTTGCCCATATGGTCACCCCATTAAACACAAACATGGAACTTGTTGGCAAAAAAAGATCTCTCAGTCCACCCAGTCTTCCCAGGTGCTTCTTGACTGTTCTACCTCCTCAGGAAGAATCCCTGAGCAGGCTCAGCTGGCTGCTTCTATGTCCCAG
Organism: Neoceratodus forsteri; assembly: GCA_016271365.2. Classification (NCBI taxonomy): domain Eukaryota; kingdom Metazoa; phylum Chordata; order Ceratodontiformes; family Ceratodontidae; genus Neoceratodus; species Neoceratodus forsteri. Next base: position 1,117,022,378 of record CM028131.1, read on the forward strand.
TGCTGATCCCTGCCAGCCGCTGGGTGCCCCTTGGCCTGCCCGCCTCCCCAAGCATCTCAGGAAGAAGCCCTGAGCAGGCTCAACTGGTGGCTTCTTCATCCCAGTGCTGATCACTACCAGCCACTGGGTGCCCCTCGGCCTACCTGCCTCCCCAAGCATCTCAGGAAGAAACCCTGAGTGGGATCAACTGGCTGCTTCTGCATCTCGACACTGATCCCTGCTGGCCGCTAGGTGCCCCTTGGCCTGCCTGCCTCCCCAAGCATCTCAGGTATGCCCAGGAACACCAGACTCCATGGCTTTGAAAGCCACTAATTTGATTGGTGCTTGATCGGTCGCCTATTGGCTGATCCGGCCCTTTACCTCGACTGCATTGGACTCTGTATTGCTCTTAGGGATTTGAACTGTGGTGGCACTTGGCACTTCCTCTGGAGCTCAGTCTATTTTTTTTTGACTGATTTTACTGAGAAAGCACTTGGCGCTTTCACCTGGCCTGTCTTCTCCTGCCTTGAATTTTCAATTTTCTGAATTTTTACATATTGCACTGTTAATCTGAATGCTGAATGTTACTGTTGTTTATATTCTAGACTGGATTTTGTGTGCTTTAGGTGCTACAATTAATGCTGTAATTTTAATAGCCGACACCTATTGTATTATTGATACTTGAGTGTACTGCTTCTCAGCTACCTCGTTTCTTGTCTCCATCTTTAATCTTGCCATTTCTATCTTTCTCTCTTTTGTCTTACTAATTCACCTCTGGCGTCAGACCCAGACCACCCCCACTAGGAATTCCTGTTCTCTCCTGCTTGCTAAATGCTCACTATCTATACCTCCTCTAGCTAAACCTTTTGTCCTACTCTACTGCCCACCCCCCTGATTTAACCTGTCTTTGTATCTGTCCCTACATATAACCTTACTTCTCCCCCTCTCTCTCTTCCCAGGAAGAAGTCCTGAGCAGGCTCAACTGGCTGCTTCTGCATCCTGGCGCTGATCCCTGCCAGCTGCTGGGTGCCCCTCAGCCTGCCCCCCTCCCTAAGCATCTCAGATATGCTCAGGAACACCAGACTCCACAACTTGAAAGCCACTAATTTAATTGGTACTCGATTGGTCACCTATTGGCTGATCTAGCCTTTACTTGGACTCCATTGGACTCTGTATTGCTCCTAGGGTTTGAACTGTGGTGGTGCTTGGCGTATCCCCTGGAGCTTGGCCTATTTTGTTCTGACTGATTTTACTGAGAAAGCACTTGGCGCTTTCGCTTAGCTTGTCTTCTCCTGCCTTGAATTTTCTCCTACCCACCCTCCCCCATCACCAAACTCTATTAAATGCTCTCTCCTTGAGCAAAATTCTACCCTAGTCTTCTAAATGGTGAATACCTTATCTCAGCACCCACCTTGAAGGGGCTGTATGCATCGCTGGCAGCCTTTACTCTTAAAGGAACTGTCTCCATTCCTGCTCTCTCCTCTCTCAGCTGGCTTATTTCCCTCTTCCTATGCCTACAAACAGCCACCTCCAAGTATTGTTATCCGTGAAGCTAGTCATGAATAACTTGCTCCAAGGGACTCCTCAGAGTTTGGTGTCTCCTGTTCCACCTTCAACTTCGAACAACTTATACTGACTCTACAAAAAAAACAGCTACTGCCAATAGCCTATTATTAACCTACCACCCTAACAATCTACCTGACCTTGAGCACTTCCCCATCCTGGATTCCTGACACCAGTCTAGTGCAGCAAAACTATCCTGGTATTACACCATAACAAGAGGATACATCAGCTACCGTTCCACCGCCCACCTTACGGTCCAATCCCAATTATGCCTAATACTGCTTTCTGGTGATATCGAACCAGAGTTCTTGGTTCAACCGCTCTTGGTAAATACCAAACACATACTGTACAAATTCTTAATTTCTTGTGTGTCTTGTTTATTTAATAGATGCCCCAACATTTCACCGACTAATGGCTTCTTCTGGGGGGCTGTAATAAAATACTACATCAATTTCAGAATCACTGTAATCATCTTATTTTATACATATAGTTTCAACACTATCAAATATATTTATACCGCTAATCCAATATCAGAATGTGAATATTAATCTCTGATGCCATTATTTACGTAATCATTTACAGTACTTTACCATAAGTAATAAGCATCGTGGCAAGAGTACTTTAAGCCTCAAATTGTACCTTGTGCCCTAAGGCTACCTACTAGTAACTAATGCAAACAAGTGCTCCTGCCACCACATTGTGATTTTTCAACATTATATTCTAAGTATCTCAGTCAGGGAGTACCTTTTATATCACTTGTAAAAAAATACTGTTAACCTCTTTTGACTTTAAAATGCAGACTCCAGTATTAATCCAGCCTAAAGACCATAAACAAGATTTTTCAATGTTCTCCTAGTATCACTGCTGTGTATAATCATATAACTCAAATAATACTTATAAATCTTTAATTAACATTCTATATACCCTGGGGCCCAGATATTCAAAGGTGTTGTGCATGGCGCAACAGAGTTGCACCGGCACAACCCCACATTGCACCCTGGTGGGATATTGAAAAGGTTGCATGGTGCAGCGCAACTCCTTATGTGCAGGGGTGCAATGTAAGTGTATGTGACGCAGATGCAGGGGGCATGCCCATACATATGCGGCACATCCTGATATTCAGCCTAGGATGTGCGGTGCATATGCTTGCATAACCCTGCATTGCGACACATAGGGGGGCTCAAAGTTGAGCCCGTGAATTGGTGGAACAACTCCTGGCCACCCACAGGAGGGCTGCTGTATTGCAGGGTGCAACACAGTAGCCGCCAGCTGTGGATGGCTATCCACCCACCCAGAACACTGTCCAAAAGCACCCACAGCTCCCTGGTAGACTAGTGGCACCCCTTCCCCCCAATTCCCCAATAGCTGGTAAATGTATAGTATTCCATTCCCTGGTAGTCTAGTGGTACCCCTCCTCCCTCCCGTTTCCCCAATCGCCAGTAAATGTATAAAATTCCATTCCCTAGTACTCTAGTGGTACCCCCCTCCCTCCCGATTCCACGATTGCCAATAAATGTATAGTAATACAGTCCCTGGTAGTCCAGAGGACCCCTCTCCTTCCCATTTCTTCGATAAATGTGCATTAATACATTCCCTGGTAGTCTAGTGGACCCCCGTCCCTCCCATTTCCCTGATCATGGTAAAGCACTGTAAAATAATTCCCTGGTGATCGGTGGCACTCCCCACCCCTCCACCACAGGACCCTGTACTTACCACCCACCCACCCTCGTGCCACAATGCAAACAGGACATTAAAGGAATGGTTCCCAGTAAGAACAACATTTAACAATAAAATCATTAACATGCAGGCAATGCTTGAACATATTCTATGAAGATAGCTTAAATGAGGAGGTTTTAACTTAGGATTCTTTATTTCAGTGTCTAGTAAACTGCATAACAAGATTGTTAGTGAGCAGATATAAAAAAACTGATGAAAAAGCAGGTACACAAATGTATTAAGTCTAACAATGAATTATTCAGTTATATAGCAACAAGTGAGCATTGCACACTTTTTGTTATATGATTTACAGGTTTAAAAAGAAACCAATGTGGCAACAGAAACTTGCAGGCTTCAGGTGTTCTAGCGTCGTACCCGGAAGCAAGTTTAAGTTATAAGTATTACATGGGCAGCATGTACCAGAATCGGCATGAATGTGCAACATAATTTTATTTCTTTTGACGAATACCAACAGTTATGAAGTGAAAATATCAGGATTGTGAATATTTATTGCATTAGATATAAGTATAGGTCAGAAGGACCTGAGGCATTTTACATAGCGCATGAAATGTTCACTGGAGATTTATGGAGACAATCTATAATACATCCTTTTACAACAGGGGAATAAAGTTAGGAACTAGAAGGGCTTAAAATATTGTACTTACAGGGTATAGAGAATGTTAATTAAAGATTTATAAGTATTATTTGAGTTATATGATTATACACAGCAGTGATACTAGGAGAAAATTGAAAAATCTTGTTTATGGTCTTTAGGCTGGATTACTATGGGAGTCTGCATTTTAATGTCAAAAGAGGTTAACGGGATTTCTTTACAAGCAATATAAAAGGTACTCCCTGACTGAGATACTTAGAATATAATGTTGAAAAATCACAATGTGGTGGCTGGAGCACTTGTTTGCATTAGTCACTAGTAGGTAGCCTTAGGGCACAAGGTACAATTTGGGGCTTAAAGTACTCTTGCATTGATGCTTATTACTTACGATAAAGTACTGTAAATGATTATGTAAATAATGGCATTAGAGATTAATATTCACATTCTGATATTGGATTAGCGATATAAATATATTTGATAGTGTTGAAACTATATGTATAAAATAAGATGATTACAGTGATTCTGAAATTGATGTAGTATCTTATTACAGTCCCTCAGAAGAAGCCATTAGTTGGCAAAATGTTAGGGCATCTATTAAATAAACAAGACACACAATAAATTAAGAATTTGTATATTTGGTATTTACCAAGAGCGGTTGAGCCAAGAACTTTTGTTGTATTTCAAGAAATGATGCCATGCAACCAGCTCTACACCTAAGGACTTTCTACTCATCTTGAATTACCCTTGGATATTTGGACTTTGGGATATCGAACCAAAGCCAGGGCCTAATATGGGACAATCAGCTGATATCACCATGTCTACCTTGGACAACTCCCCTATCTTAGTCCCTAACTGTAACAACATCAAAGGACTTAAGATCACCTACATGAATATCCAGAGTATTCAGGGCAAAGTGGCTGAACTTGACACCTGGTCCCAGCAATCTAAACCAACCAGATGCCCTCTGAATAACAGAAACATGGTTAAAACCAGCTATTAAATCCCAGGAAATAGTCCTTCCTGGCTTCTCCTTGTTTCGGCAAGACTGGATACAGGGGAAAAGTGGCATTGTACTGATTTACACTAGATCTGAATTAGTAGCTAATAAGTTAACAGAGAAAATCCACCCCACTGCTGAGCGTATCTTCATTACTATTATCCTTAGCCAAGTCAAAAAAATAATCATAGGCTGTATTTACCTACCTCTGAAACATACTCCCTCTTATGCTGAGTTCTTTTCAAGCCTGGGCACCCTCCCAAAGAATGATATTGTACTTTGTGGGGACTTTAACCTGAATTGGCATGGACCCCAAAGAATACAATACCAATCTGCCCTGATGGACATCAAATTGCAGCAACTACTCAAACAACCCACTAGACTTAATATGAAGTCTAGGAGACATACTCTCTTAGACCAGATTGTTACTAACAATCCTTCTTATATTACGTCCGCTGGTACTCTGCCTGACTCACTGAGTGACCATTCCCCTACCTACTGTGTTTGGAAAAACAACTCCCCTCACCCCCCCCCCCCCCAAAAAACATATAGAACTAGGGACCTGACCAATTTTGATGAGGAAAGTTTCATACTAAGTTTTGCATAAGTCGACTGGTCCCCTATAACCTCCCTCTCTGACATAAACCAGGCCCTAGATTATCTCATCACTAAGTTTACAGCCATATTAGACTCTCATGCCACATTCAAAGTCAGCTGATCCAAAGGTCACCACTCCCCCTGGCTCAGTCAGGAACTGAGGCACCTTATGCATCCATGGGATAAGCCTGGAAAGCTTTTAAAAGCTTTGGACTACAGACTGACTGGATCTCTTACTGCCAACTCAGAAATACTTATAAAAACAAAGTTAACAAGACCAAGAGGACTTACCTAACATTCCTTCAAGAAGCACACCTTGATAACCCCAAATGTTTCTGGAAGCAAGTAAATGCCCTTCTCAAAGGCCACAAACCCCTAGTTCCCCAAAATATGACTGCTAATGGCTCCCAACTCACCACTCCACTGGAAATAGCCACAGGCATAAATCGCTTCTTTACCAACCTTGACTTCTATAAGGACATCTTACCTTCCACTCTCCCAGAGCCACAAATCATTTTCCTGGTGTCTTCTTATCCTCCCTTCCACATAAAAATAACCTCTAGACATGAGGTTCTAAAACTGATTAAAGGTCTCAACGCTGACAGTTCACCTGGCTTTGACACCATGCCCCCCAAATTCCTCAAAATTGGAGCATCTGCTCTTGCCCTCCTGATTTCCCCTACTAATTAATAAATCTTTCATCACGCATACCCAGGGTTTTATTTAACTCTAATAATTGATTAGCATTTTGATCATAAAAGTGTTAAAACATTGTGAAAATGCATAGCACTTACCTCACTGTGTTTAACAAACATAGCACTTCTAGAAAACCTATATAACTACCTTCTGTACAGTTAGTATTGTCCCAAGGAAAACACTGCTGAACAGTTATTTAAAACCCTGCATACCATCCCTGCTAAATGTAAAACTGCTGTTGCTGTCCCGGTCCACAAAAATGGACAAATTGATCTTGTCCAAAATTACCGACCTATCTCTATCTTACGCTCAATTGCAAACATACAAGAATGAATACTTTATAATCAGCTCTTCTCATACCTGGAACAGAGCCACACCCTTACTGACCATCAACATGGATTTCGGAAATCACATGGTACTGAATCCACTCTCCTACATGTCACCACTGATGTATTCCAAGCAATGGACCAGAATCAAGACACTGGAGCAATCTTCATTGATCTTACGAAGGCGTTCAACCTAGTTAACCACTCCCTACTAATCTCAAAACTCTGTTGTCTCAGTCTAGATGACAATTCACTTGCTTGGGTCTCAGACTATTTAACCAATTGGTTTCAATGTGTCAAGTGGTCTGGAGCCCTGTCTCCTTTAGCTCCTATCACCGACTGGGTCCCTCAGGGGTCAATGCAAGGGCCTTTATTATTTTCTATCTTCATTAATGACCTACTAAAGAATTGTGGAGGAGCTTCAGTCCAGCTCTACGCTGACAATGCCATCCTCTATAGATCCTCAAAGAATATTGACAGTACAACCTCTAGTTTGGAAACAGATTTCCAACTCCTAGAATCCTGGTTTAAAGCTAACCATCTAGTCCTGAATATGAAAAAAATTAAAACCATGCTATTCTGCCATACCTCCTTCAATCTATCCTCTGGTTCCCTCCTAACAATCAAGACCACCTCAGGTGCCCTTCTTAAAGTGGTTCCCTCCTTCAAATATTTAAGCCTCACACTCGATGAACACTTATCCTTTGATGTGCATACCAACAATGTCATTAAGGACTCCAACCAGCAACTAGTTCTGCTATACAGTACTGCCCCATACCTCTTGACCAGTGCCAGAAAGACTATTGCCTCTGCCACCCTTCTTCCTGGCATCTTCTATGGAGCCTCAATTATTCACTTGATCAAGGCGGCACTCCTTAACAAATTAAAAACGACATACCACAGAATCGCCCATTTTGCAGCCAAGGCTCCAGCATGTACTCACCACTATGTCTTACTTAATAAATTGAACTGGCCTTCTCTTGAAGCCAAACTTGACCTCCCGGTGCTTTGTGCCACCTTGAGTGTTATCCATCTACCTCTGTCACCCAGTCTCCCTAACTTGCTCTTCCTTAAACCCATCCCGCGAGCTTTAAGATCTTCACACCTCCCAATGCTTGCCCTGCCCAAGACTCAACTAGTGATAGGTCAGAGAGCCTTCTCCTACACTGCTCCCTGTAAATGGAACAACCTCCCACACACTCTACTGTCCAGCAGGACTATTTCTATTTTCAAAAGAAAATACAAAGAGGTCTTCTTCCAAACTACTACCTGCTTCAGTAATTGTACCTAACTGTGCTCTTCCTTCTGACCTCATCATTACCCTGATGAAATCTGATGTGTAAATTTTGCTTATTATGTACCACAACCCTAAAGCACTGTGCTTTATGTTCAGTTTTTGTCTATACTTGTGTTATGATTATATGCTCTTGTTTCATTGTATCTATACTCAAAGTACTGCTCTATTGTATTTATACTGTCCATTATCTTTGCATTACCTTTTGGTTTCTGTATTGTACCTTGCTGTACTAGGAACACATTTGTTCACTTTGACATTACTGAAAAAGGGACTTGTTTGTCTCAGCAGACCCTACCAGTCATCAAAATTCAAATAAATAAATAAAAATAAATGACCATAACTGGTATCTGGTGACCCTCCTTGTCTCTGTTCCTAACATGCTTCTGTGTCTATCCCATACATTCTTGAAGCCTTCTATCATTCTAGTTTCCACTACTTCAGATGGTACTTGGTACCATCAGTCTACCACTCTTTCAGTGAAGAAATATTTCCTCACATCCTTCCTGAACTTGCCTCCCTCCAGCTTCATCACATGCCCTCTAGTTCTGGAGCTTGTCCTCATTAGGGAAAGGCTCCCTCCCTTCCTGCATTCTGTTCACCTCTGTGAGCTACTCGAAGGTCTCAATTATGTTACCTCTTGCTCCTCTGTACTCCAGAGTGTACATGTTGAGATCTTTCAGTCTCAGGGCTTCCCTTGCAACCACTGCACTATTTTGGTAGCCCTCCTCTGGATCAACTCTACTTTATGTCCTTTTTGAGACGCAGTCTTAGAAATAGACACCATATTCCAGATGAAGGCATACCAGAGAGTGATACAGTGGCAGCACCACCTCACCTCTCTTCTCTTGCTGGTGATGCCCCTTCCTATATACACCAGCATCCCACTAGCCCTTCCCATGGCCTTCTCACAATGTGCTGGCACCTTGAGGTCCTCTACTATAACCCCAAAGTCCTGTTCTTGCCTAGTGATTGCCAATATGTCCCCCCATCCTAAACTCTGCACCTGAGTTTCCTATGTCCTAGGTGCATGATTTTGTACTTTTTAGCATTAAATCCCAGCTGCTGTGCTTTTGACAACTCCTCAAGTTTCTCTAGATCCCTTCACATTTTCTCCACCCCCTCCAGGGTGTTCACCGTACTGCAGATTTTGATGCCATCTGCAAAAAGGCAGACCTTCCTCTCCTGCTTCTCTGCAATGTCTCCTATGAAGATATTGAAGAGGACTGGTCCCACTATGGAATCCTGTGGTACTCTGCTGGTCATGCTGCCACACTTGAAGTGCATGCCATTAACCACTACCTTCTTTCCCCTATCCAATAACCAGTTTTGAACTCAGTTTACCTATTTTGACCCCACTCCTAAGCTGGTCAACTTCTTAATCAGTCTTCTGTGTGTCATAGTGTTAAAGGCCTTGCTGAAGTCCAGATAAGCTATATCCACTGCTGCACCAGTCTATATCCCAGGCCACCTAGTTAAAGATATTTATCAGATTCATTTGGCATGACCTTCCCCCCATGAACCTATGCTGTTTGTAGGCCTGCAGCCCACTGGATTCTAGCTACTCAATCAGCCTCTCTTTTAGTAGAGTTTCCATTAGTTTCCCCACCACTGAAGTGAAGCAGACTGGACTGTAGGTGCTAGCTTTCTTCATGCATAGAGGGTCCTGGTCAGCACTCTCTAGTCCTCCAGAAACCACTCTTGTTTCCAGTGTGCTGATAAGCAAGGCTGTCAATGGGGCAGCTAGCACTTTCCTGAGTTCTTTCAGTACCCTGGGGTGTATTCTATGCTGTCCCATAGCCTTAACCACCTTCAGTGCTGCTAGTCCTTTCAATACTTTTTCCTGTGAAATGGCCTTGTGTCAACCCCCCCCACCCCTGTTCTTCTCCCTGGTGGCCCATCCCCTCCTTCCTCAACTAAGAAGACCAAGCAGAAGTGCATGTTTACTTTTGGTAAATATTACAACTTGTGACAAAGAATAATACAGCATTTTGTTTCTCAATATACTTTAGGTGTCAGCCCACCTCGAAGTGTTTATATTAAACCCGAGGATGTGGGAGAAGAGAATATCACTCTGCATTGGGAACCACCTCAAGAAGAAGGAAGTGAATATGTTATCCAAGTAAAAGCAGTTACAGGCCATGGTGAAAGTAAAAGCTACTTGGTAAACAAGACCAATAAGTTTCAGCTTGGTTTTCTAACTCCTGGAATGACATATGACATAGGTGTGGCAGCAGTACAGAATGGAAACATAAGTGAAATTAAGACTGTTCGACAGACTCTGAGTAAGATTTAACACAGATTACCCTTTTTGATATGATATATTGTGTAAATACAGTACAATATTTTAGTGTTTGTTTTCGGGCATACTTGGGTACACAGACAGAAATGAGACAGAGTAAGACTGTTAGTCTGTCAAGTCAGTCTTCTTGTCATCCTAACAAAATTAAGTAAGCAATAACCCCACGATAGGGTGTGCAGTTATTGGGGATTAATCAACAGCCCGGGTGCATTGTGAGGTACCAAGCCACAGGCCAAGTGTCCTCACAGCACATGGGGTGTTCATTAATCCCCAATAACCACACACCCTAGAGGGGGTTGTTGCACTTATAACATGGGCCACATATGGACAGAAATGGACAAAAAACAGTGGAATAACAGGAAGAAAATGTGGGAACTATTTTGTGTTCTTTAACTATTTATGGTTGCAGTACCACACTTTTATGTGTTCTGCCACACCAAAAATAGTTCTAGAAACAAAAGTCTGTGGTAAACAGTCCTACAACATACAATCAATGGGCAGTCTGATCTTCTTATTATAGTGTCAGAACTACAGTGTGCATTGTTGTCATGCCTTCACCCAAACTGCTTGTCTGCATGGACTTACTGATCCCAATGTGCTGCTTTCTAATTAGTAGACAGAGATAGTGACACAGTAACACAGCCGCAGCAACAGCCAAGATACACCACGTGAGACTACGGGGTTGGGGGGAGACACACACAGAAAAATGCTACCACACCACGATGCCCTGTTAGATGCTGTGAGCTGGTCCAGAGACAGAGAGAGAAACAAACACTAATGCAGATTGCACAGAAACAAAGGAAGAACACTGCAGCCAGTTTGTCACTCTACCTTGCTCCGAATGGAACTTCTCTCTCTCTCTCTCTGCAAGGTGGGATGAGGACCAAATCGATACGTTGAGTACTCCAGTTCAAATGAGTTCCCGAGTCATGCTGCACATGCTGCTTTCTGTGCACCTGGGGTCAGAGTTCAGTGACACTACAGGTCACAGAGCAGCACAAACGTAGCCCAGGAGAATAATGGTGCTTTTATAACAGTGCATGTGACGTAGACAGCCATGTTCTGAGTGCTGTATCATTTTTATTTCTTAAAATAATGGAAATGTGGTATTGAAGTGCCTGTTAAAAATGCCAGTGCCCTTGGAATAACCTCACTCGCCCCTTCCCCCAGTTTCAGCTGAAGGATGGATGCCATGAGAAAAATGCTGAGACAGCATGTGAGATTATACACAAACAGATTTTAGAGAAAATGTGTTACGTGGAAAAGTCTGAAGCTAATTATAGGGTTAAGAAGCTTGAGTTCAGCATATCCATTTTATGATGCTCCCAGAGGAAGAAAAGCAGGTTGTGATGTATTAGTGCGAGATCATAAATGCTTTGGTGTCTGTGTGACAGAGGATACTGTTTAAATATCAAAGAGATGTCATTTGACACACATGAGTTATGCTGAGGATTGCAGAATGTAACACTTTGAAAATGCATCCTGTGGTTGTATAAGATATATTTTTTTATACATAATCTGACAGAGGAGGAGCTAGCTGACCTCATAGAAATGGGTTGGACAATACAGTTGTTTAAGGAATAATTCTGTTTTATAGAGACTCACATTTTTACCTAGACTCTGACCAAGCAAGATCGGTGAGCACTTAAGCAAGTATTTAGAGACTAAGTACTGAAGTAGGAATTTGCACTGTTTAAACCTTGTTTCTTTTAAAAGATTTGTATGTCTTTTGATATAAGAGTTCTGTATTTTGTGTTTTACATATTTTTAACTATTTTTAGTAAAATCCTTTTTAGAACTTACTGGGTCTGTCTTTGGCTTCTTTTTTTTATTTGTAAGACATGTACATGGTTATTGCAGATACTAAACATAAGCTTGAATGGTGGTGCCTGTTGATGTCACTTCCTGTTGGTTGGTCATTTAACGAAGTCCCCACTTTGCCATTTGCAGGTTAAAACTGCTGGCCACTAGAGGGACTCAGTGCTCCCTCTTTATATTTCCCTGCCCAGATAGCCCTTTCGTTTCTCCACTTACTGGTTCACCTTTACCTATCTGCAGCAACTCTCCTCGCCTTCCCCCTGGCCTCAACTACCCTGCGTTTCTCTGCCTGCTCTTCCTACCTGTAACTACCATCTCCTCGGATCCCCTACCCTCTCTTCCAGCCCGCAACTGCTGACCACTAGGAGTCACTACTGAGCACCCTTTTGTGCCTGTTCCTGACTCCCAGACCTTGGATTCTGACTCCCACCCAGGTTCATTCTCCTAATACCTTGGGACAGTCTTGAACCTGGTACCCTGTACATCAGAGGCGGTGTCGCTACCACTGAACCAAAGTGGCACTAACGTGTACAGACAAGCATCTTTCCACTTCTTTCTACCATTACCTTCTTAGCTCCTTAGCATTATGCATGCCCTTCGCCTATTGACATGCCTCATTCTCATCCTCTGTCTGATGCCACTGTCCTACCCATCAAACTCAGTGCTATTGCAGACATGCCAATCTGTTGCCCTCCCTTGTGCTCTGGTACTACACCCCTCCTATGTATCTGAGCCAGCACTCGCACACCCTGCCCCCACTGGGTGCTTCTGCTCCCCCTGTCCACCCCCCAGCTTCCTCCAAGCTCCCACCTCCAACTACCATAGGAGGCTTATCATTCTAGCCTTCCTAGCCTGTGTTACACTGCCTACCCCATGTGTTCTAAAACTTCCCTCCTCCTCCACTCGTGTCTGTCACAAAAATACTTTTCACTGCCACCTGGCCAGAGCTGTAGTTATGCTACTACTCCTGTCAGGTAACATGTATCCCAACCCTGGCCCAGTTCACAACAGCTCAGCTACAGGCTCTCACGGGCTTTGCATTGCCTCAATGAATATCTGTAGCCTCTTGAAAAAATTCGACTCACTCCAATGCTGGGTCTCATCCCATAAACCAGATGTCATCACCCTGCTTGAGACCTGGCTGTCAAAATCCACCCCAGACTCCTTTGTCTCCCTCCCAGGATACTCCCTCTACCGGGAAGACCGGGCTGGAAGACAGGGTGGTGGCTGTGCTATCTACACTAAATACTCCCTCACTGGACTTGCCCTCCCAGCACCTGCTCTTGATTTCAGGGCGCAGGAGCTAACCCTGAAACTGACTCTGGACTCCTCAAGGGGCCCAGTCTATCTAACCACAACCTACATACCCCCTAAAAAGCAAACACTGGCTCTGGCCTCACTAATGGAATACCTCACTTCGCTACACCACTCCTCTGACCAAATACTAGTGGGCGATCTAAACATTAATTGGCTTAGCCCCTCTTCCTCCTCTACCTGTGACTCCTTTGCAGCATTCGATATGACTCAACTCGTTACCCACCCCACTAGGTCTAATCCACAGAGAGGCACCAGTACTCTACTCGATGTTGTCCTCTCCAATCGCCCAAAATGGATCTTCGATATCCAAGTCCTTCCTGACTCACTTAGTGATCACTCCCCCATACTTTTTCTCTGGACTACCTCAGTATCCAAACCCATAGCACAGTCCACTCTTCGGCGGCGCCTGAAACCTGGTGGTCTGAAAAACTTCAAGGAACTTCTGTCCCAAATTGATTGGTCTCCTATACAGTATGCCCCTGACATCGATACCACACTAACCTTCTTTACCCAAACCTTCAACAAAGCCTGTGACATCTTCGCACCACTGACAGCCCTCCATTCCAAAGTGCAGAATGCTTCCTGGGTGACCCCCGCCCTGTTCCAACAACTTAAGCACAGGGATAACTTATGGCACCGGGCTATCAAGAAACTGGCTAGCCCAGATGAGCGACATAATGCTTCTGCTAGAAACAAGTGCACCTGGGCCATCAGAAGGCCAAGACTGATCACTATCAGTCCTCACTCACCACTCCTCCTGGGGAATGCCAGAACCATCTGGGACAATATCAAACAGTTAAATGGGAGCACACGCCCCCCACCCTCCAGATCAATATCAATGGCACTATCTCCACTGACCCAGCCCTTATAGCTAACTGCCTCAATACTTCTTTCACAGATCTTAGCCCAGTCCTCCCTAGAGATTTTTTGACTCTCCCCCACTCTGCCCCAGTCCTTACACGCCCTTACTTTCACCTATGCCAAGTCTCTGCCCAAGAACTCAGACCTCACCTAATCAATGCCCTTAAGAGCAATAGTACTGGCAGTGACACTCTGGATCCCTGTATCCTTTGCCGGGTATTGGATCTGGTCCTCGCCCCAATCACCAGCCTCCTTAATAAATCTCTCTGCCTGGGGCAATTTCCGTCAGCTTGGAAGATTGCCACAGTCACACCCATTCATAAAGGTGGAGACAGAACCCTGGCCGGAAACTACCAGCCTATCTCCATTCTCTCTCCGCTCTCCAAAGCCCTGGAAAAAGTGGTGGCCTTGGAAATCACAGATTACCTTACCAACTACAACATTCTCTGCCCTGAACAGCACGGTTTCCATGCTGGCCATAGCACCAGTACTGCCCTCCTAGAGTTCTCAAACTTTCTCCACACCTCCCTGGACTCGGGCTCTCTGGCTGGTGCAGTGTTTGTAGACCTATCAAAAGCATTCAGCACTGTCTCCCATCCCCTCCTTCTGGATGCCCTCAGTCACTCTGTATTTGCCACTGGGCCTGTCTCCTGGTGCGTCAGCTATCTGTCAGCCTGCTCCCAACGTGTTAAAATTAGCGGGACTTTCTCCGACATCTGTCCCATCCGCTTTGGTGTTCCCCAGGGCTCCATTCTTGGACCCTTACTCTTCTCACTATACCTCAACACCCTACCAGGTTCCTGTACTGGAAATATTTTACTGTATGCAGATGATGCCGTCATCTTTGCCTCTGATCTCAATGCTATCACCCTCCAGGACTCCTTGCAAAGATCATATAATGAAGCCAAAGGTTGGTTCAAGGAACATAGACTGGTGATAAATCTAAAAAAACAAAACCATGATCTTTGCCCACCCACAAAACAAATCCAGCAACTTCAAACTCCACATACTCTCTAACATCAAGTTCCCACTCGAACAAGTCTACTCCTATAAGTACATTGGGATCTATTTTGACCCTGCTCTCTCCTTCCATGATCACATCTCAGCCCTTGCCTCAGCTGCAAATATTCGGCTAGGCATCTTACACCGGTATAAAAGCTGTCTCCCCTCTGAGGCCCTCCGACTCACGGTCACATCATCCATACTGTCCCTTGTGGATTATGGGCTGCCGGTGTATGGTGCTGCTGATCAGACCTCTCTCAGCAAAATTCACATTACACTAAACAAGGCCTGTAGGCTAATTTCAGGGGTCCCTAGGTTACTGCACACTTGCCAGATATATGCAAAGGCCATGCTGCTTGACCTAGATGAACGGCTTAGATATCAAACCTGTTTCATAACAAAAAAAAACTCTCCTTGGTCTATCCCCACCAGGTTTGACAGCCTCCATCCATCATGCAAAATCCCTAGTACAAACCCGAACCTCCGGCAAAACCACCCTATCAATTCCCAGGGCTAGGACCGCACATGGTCAAAGGGCCTATTGCTACAGAGCCCCATCCTGGTTCAACACGCTTCCCCCCACTATCTCTGATGCTCCCTCAATCTCCTGTTTTAAAACCTCCCTCCAAAATCACCTATTTAATACTCAAAGCTGTGATTGTTACTAGTTTGGTCTTGCTCATATGCTATGACAAAGCCACCTGAGTGGCTGCATCCAATAATAGAAGATAGCCTGGCTTTAACAATTTATTGTATGCCTCATTGTTGAAACATACCTGTTTAAACCAATTTGTTGTATATCTCATTGTTGTAACATACTGTTGTATTGTGTTTGTCTTTTTTTTTGACGAGGTACCTTTGTAAATGAGCCCATGGCTCAAAGGTTTTCAAACTGATGTACAAATAAATAAATAAAATAAATAAAAGCTGCACTGTTAAAAAAGTTTTAATTAACTACTGAAACATACAGAGCTAAATTCTGTAAGCTCAGGAGAGGCCCTGATATGAGCTATGAGGAGCTAGCCACGAAACAACGTCAGTTTTTAAAACGTTGGTGGGAAGGAATTGAGGCAAACTCTGTTGATAAAATTGAAAATGTGATTTTATTAGAGCAGTTTTATTGGACATGCTCAGCAGAGCTAAAAACCTGGCTAGAGGACTGAGATCCAAAAACAGTGCAAGAGGCTGCTGAACTCTCATACCACTATGCCAAGAGCAGACCTGCTCTGAGAGTGAATGGGGCAGGTGTGGCAGCACAGGAAGGGAAAAGCGTGCCTTCAGGGCAGCTAAAACCCTCACTGCCTCCACCAAAACCAGTTAGCCCCAGGTTTCAATGAAAAGATTTCTCTGAAGTAAGAAATGCCTATTGGTTGTGTATCGAAACTGGGCATATTGCCAGACAGTGCCCCAAAAAGGTGAGCCAAAATACACAACAGAATGCTAGAAAAGAAGTGGGTTGTTTGTGTGTCCCTGAGAGCATGCCAGTGAACATGAGGGAGCACATGCATCCACTCATAGTAAATGGTGTACAGATGCAGGTGTTAAGGGACACAGGAGTATCCCTGACATTGGTAAAGGGGGATCTGGTACAGTCTGGTCAGCTTATACCCAATAAATACGTAACAGTACAAGGGTTTACTGGTGAAGAGAAAACATTGCCACTCACTAGTGTTCTCCTGGACTGGGGTGAAACAGGGGAACTGTGCAACAGGTGGCTGTAGCCAACACATTAGCAGTGGATGTGATCCTGGGTAACAATCTCCAGCAGGGGGTGGAATGTGCAGTTACCCATAGCCAAGCGACAAGGGAAAATAGTAGTTCTCTGAACCCCACAGAAACCAGTGTGGAAACAACTGAGAGGCTGGTTCTCCAGCCTGTGTCTCCAGATGGGGAGACTGATAAAAAGGGGTAGAAATTTCCCCAGAAGCAAGTGACCACACAGTTACAGAGGGTTACTCTGAAGAAGGAGGGGTGACCACTTGTCAGAGGGTTGGGATTGACAGTGATCCTGAGTGCTCTGACACTAGTGCTAGGGACCTTAGTTTAGTGACTAAAGGGGACCTGTCCCATGCCTTGGTAATGTGTGAGGGGTTTGCAGCTGCTCAGAGAAGTGACCCTAGTTTAGAGAATCTGAGGGCTTGGGCAGACTTGGATGGTGCACAGGGAGGTGACAGCAGACATAAGGTTTATTGGGAAAATGGACTTATGTATATTTAGGCAGTACAGACAGAGGGAGAGGTGCTAGACAGGCAGCTTGTCATTCCCCAGGGGTATAATGAGCAGTTGCTCAAGATTGCACATGATATTCCCTTGTCTGGTCATCTGGGAATTGTGCATATGATACAGCAGTTAGCCCAGAATTTCTACTGGCCTAACTTCACCCAGCAGGTGAAGGAGTATTGCAGGTCTTGTCACCAGTGCCAAGAAATAGGGAAGGCGGGCATGAAAACCCAAGCAGTCCTGATCCCCTTGCCCATAGTGGAGGAGCCATTCCAGAGGGTGGGAATGGATATTGTGGGGCCTTTAAATACCCCCAGCTCCTCAGGGAAGAGATTCATCCTGACTGTGGTGGATTATGCCACCCGGTACTCAGAGGCAGTCGCCCTATCCTCACTGAGGATAGACAAAGTAGCAGATGCCTTACTTGGGATTTTCTCCCATGTTGGGTTTCCACAGGAGGTAATCACCGATCGAGGGGGTTCCTTCATGTTGGACCTGATGAAATGTTTATGGGAGAAGTGTGGGGTGGTGCAGAGATGCACGACACCGTATCACCCACAAGCCAATGGACTTGTGGAGTGATTTAATGGGACCCTAAAGTCAATGCTCTGGGCATTTGCTGAACAGCATGGGAGGGACTGGGAGAAATACTTTCCCCACCTGTTGTTTGCATACAGGGAGGTGCCCCAAGAGTCGACAGGATTTTCCCCTTTCGAACTTTTATATGGACGCCGGGTATGTGGGCCCCTAGACTTGATCCGGAGGACTGGGAGGCAAGCACGCAACCCAGGGAACTCCCCTTGTGGATTACGTCCTTAGGTTTAGAAAAAGGCTGAAGGAGCTTATGGGGACAGTCCAGAGCAACCTAGCAGCTGCCCAACAGAAACAAAAAGTGTGGTACGACCACAGAGCCAGAGCTCACTTGTACATGGTGGGTCAGGAAGTCATGGTCCTTATTCCGGTCCAGAAAGACAAGCTGCAAGCTGAGTGGGCAGGACCGTAAAAAGTGGTTAGGAAGGTAAATGACATGAACTACATTGTGGAGTTACCTGACAATAGACAGACAGAAAGGATATACCATGTCAACATGATGAAGCCATATCCAATTAGGGCTGACATGGTGCTTGCAGTGTGTAGTCATGGGGAGGGGACCGACGAAGGAGACCTCCTTCTGGATTTGCTGGAGGAAAGTAAGCAGGATTCCTCTGTGGAGGCAGTAAAATTGTCTCCCCAGCTGGCCCCGGACCAGGTCCAGAAAGTAAGAGAGGTTTTAGCAGACTTTGCCCCCTTGTTTAGCACCAAGCCTGGACTAACCCTCTTAGTGACACATGTTATGGAGACAGGGACACAGACGCCCATTGAGGACAGCATATTGGGTGTCAGAGGCTGTCCAAAAGGACATTAGGAGGGAAGTGGAGGAGATGCTGTATTTAGGGGTAATCCAGAGATCCCACAGCCCCTGGGTCTCACCCGTATTCCTTGTGCCTAAGCCAGATGGCTCTACTCATTTCTGTATGGACTATCATGGACTGAATGCAGTCACAAAGTCTGACGCCCACCCGATGCCCCAGACGGATGAACTCCTGGACAAGTTGGGAGGGGCGACCTACCTTACGACCATTGACCTGACAAAGGGGTATTGGCAGGTAGAATTGACAGACAGAGCTAGGGAGAGGTCGGACTTCATCACTCTGATAGGTTTATTTGAGTTTAAAGTAATGCCTTTCAGAATGAAGAATGCCCCAGCCACTTTCCAAAGGTTGGTGAACCAGGTGTTAAATGGTGCTGAGGAGTACGCCGTGGCATACCTGGATGACATTGCCATCTTTAGTACCAGCTGGAAGGAACACCTATCCCACCTTAGGGAAGTGCTTGGCAGGATACAGAGGGCCGGGCTCACTGTCAAAGCTGAAAAGTGCCAGGTGGCCATGGGAGAAGTGGCATACCTCGGGCATGTGGTAGGCAGGGGACAGCTCCGTCCTAACCAAATAAAGATAGAGATAATCCAGGCACACCCCAGACCAGAAACACAGAAGCAGGTCAGGAGTTTTCTAGGGACAGCAGGGTACTACAGAAAATTTGTACCCAATTACAGTGCCCTGGCTGCTCCCCTATCTGACCTGACAAAGAAAAGGATGCCCAAGAAAATCACCTGGGGCCCAGCCTGTGAGGAATCCTTTTCCAAACTAAAGGAGGCACTGTGCAGTGCTCCTGTTTTGACAAGTTCTGACTATAGCAAAACCTTTATTGTTCAGACTGATGCCTCAGACATGGGTATAGGGGCAGTACTGAGTCAGACATCCAGCCAAGGGACAGATCACCCAGTGGTGTACCTGAGTAGGAAGTTACTTCCCAGGGAGCAAGCATACTCCATGGTGGAAAAGGAGTGTCTTGCCATAGTGTGGGCCCTAAAGAAATTAGAGCCATACTTATATGGGCAGCATTTTGTGGTGCAGACTGATCACAACCTCCTGGTTTGGCTGACGCAGATGGGAAAGAACAATGGTAGATTGCTAAGATTGAGTCTTGCTTTGCAAGGGTATGATATGACAATCATACATAGGGCTGGAGCCAAAAATCAGAACTCAGAAGGGCTGTCTAGGGCCTATGAGGTGTGAACTGATTTGGGAAGCTCATCCCATGCAGGGCATAGAGCTCCCAAATTCAGTCTAGGTGGGGAGGAATTGTGACACTTGGACAGCTGGTTCTGATCACTGTATCATTTTTTGTAATATAAAAATGGGTTATGGACTGTGTCTCTTGAGAAATGCTGAAACAGCATGTGAGATCACAAACACACACACACACACACACACACACAGGTTTTAGATACAAGGTGTTACCAGGAAGGCCAGAAGCTAATTATAGACTTTTCTAAGTTAATTATAGCTTTGACTGCTAAGAGGGAAATCAGTATCCCTTTTATGATGTTTCAAGGGGGAAACCAGGTTTAGTACACTGGTGCGAAATCATAAATGCTTTGGTGTCTGTGTGAGAGGGGATACTGCTCGCAGATCAAAGAAATGTCATTTGAAAGAGAAAATGAGTTGTGCTGAGGATTACAGAATTTAATACTTTGAAAAGACATCCTATTTTTGTATAGATATATTTTTTTATATATTCTGACAGAGAAGGAGCTAGGTGACCTCACACAAAGGGGTTGGCAAATACAGTTTTCTTTAAGGAATATTCTTTTTTACTTCAGAGAGACACTTCTATCTAGACTCTGACAAAGAAACATCTATGAGCACTTTAAGCAGGTATTTAGAGAGAGAGAGACAAATCTAAGTACTGTAGTAGGAATTGCACAATTTAAATCTTGTTCTTCTAAAAGATTTGTATGGTTCTTGTGATATTGGTTCTGTATTTTATGTTTTACATATTTTGTTTCGATTTTAGTAAAACTCTATTTTTGGAGTCTACTTGGTCTGTCTTTGATTTCTTTTCTTTTACAAGTGGAGTATATATATGGTTAAAGCAGACACTATACATAAGCTTGAATGGTGATACCAGACTGGAAAAAGGTAAGCGTTTTAAATCTGAGGTCTTTTATTACAGTTTTTAAGGGTTCATTTCTGTACACCTGGTTAGGTGCTGTTAGGCAAAGATATCTGGCCCCCCTCCCGAAGACAGAATTATCTGAGCCTGTACATTGGGTATGCTAACAAGAGGTTCACAGTTTGAATCCCTCCAAGACTTGAGATTAAAGGTTGATTCGAACCCCCAAAACAGACAGGAGGATTACCCTGTTTCTGTTAACTGTTCACAAGACTGCACTCAGAGGTTGGCACTTTGGGAGTAGAGGGCTGACCTGCTGAGTGGGTTTGTAGCATATGGAACAGGCAACTTATTTTTAATTCTTTCATGATCACACACCTGGTGACCTGAATGGGGTTTCCCTTCCACCCAGTATCCAAACTGCCCATCCTATTAAAGCTCCTCTAGCCCACCTTTCATCTATGCAGTCAAAACTACCACTCTGTAGTTCCCACAGGTTACTCCCCATAGGTTGGTCTGGGTAACTGCTATCTAGCTGGTGCTTGGTGTGGCAAGGTGGACGTTTACTTGTTGTACCCACAAATAAATATTTGAACTCAACTTTGAGCATTGGAACTACTTATTTCTCTGGCCACACTGCCTTTGGAGTGTAACTTTTAAATTGTTTGTTCCTGCATGGACTCGGGCAAGCCAAGCCCACAGTTTGCAACTCACCTGGACTGGTGAGCGCTGTGTTTTCCTTGGTTTTTCAGTTACTCTCCATTGGCTGGTCCAAGCTGTTTATCCCAGATAGATCACTGAAAGGGAATCTTCCTTTTAGAGAGGTGATGTGTATGGCAGGAAGGGGTCAGAGGATAAGCCCAGTGGGACATAAAGAGGGAGTGGGCATCATCTGCCCATCTCTGGACCCATCCCACTTTTCCATTTTCTTTTCTCCTCTGGTGTTATCAAGTAAGTGCACACAACACATGACTCCTGATGCAATGGCGTCTCAGTGACATACCCTGTGACAATTTCCCACCTCTTCCTGTCTCCCTGAGCCCCCGGGCCACCAGAAGATGGTCAGGTGATGAGATCAGCAGCCCTGCTTCCTTCGAGGACATGTCTGTGTGGGCAGATACTGCATTCCACCCTCCCACCCTGAGAGTTCACTTCTGATGTCGTGGGCTCAGGGTGCAATCACAGAGACCCAGATCATTAACGTTCCAGGCAGCCCCATGCTACCTAGCCACAGAGGTAGCAATAAACAGGATACAGTACGTTATCTAATCTTGTGATACCTTGCAAATAATTGAACATCTCAATTCAATCTTCTCTTATATCCTTCTCTCCAGAGTGAACAATTCTTGCCCTACATTGCCCCCATGAATGTATATACTTTTTGTAGTGCCCTGATCAGAGCTGCATGCAGTGCTCAAGTTATGATCTGACTGGTGTTTATGCAGTGCAGCTGTGTCAAATGCACTTTTGTTATTATAGAAATGAACACAGCATTATTCCCTTGTACAGGCTTATGTCGATCCCCATCTAGATTCCTGTTCACCCTTTTGTAACCCCTACTTAAAACAAGATATTGAACTGGTGGAAAGGGTTCAGACAGTGCAGAACCACAAAAATAATTCAGAATCTTAAAGTTCTTAGTTACCCAGATAGACTTTACACTACAGGCCTGGTTAGTCTAGAGAATAGGAGAAATGGGGGAACTTATTACAATTGTACAAGATCCTGCAGTGTGCAAATTTAAAATCACAGTGTGGCCTCCATTTCAGTACTCACACACCCAATTTAAGAAGTCATAACAGACAACTGGTAGTCCCTCAGGTTACTTCATGCAAAAGAGACACTACTCACCATCAGGGTTGACAAGGCCTAAAACAAGCTGCCCCAACGTGTAGTCGAGACAGCTAACTTCAATATGTTTAAATTAAGACTGGACAAATTTCTCAACTGGACTACAGGTGAGAACTAATTTACCTACCAAGGTGTGGAAGAGACATTCCAGATGGGCATATGTCTGCTTATGTCTGTACCCAAATAAGTAAACCAAGAATTATCACCTGCTACCCCTGCTGCTAATTTCAGTTTTGATAAGGACCAACACTCTATTTGCCCCGAAATGTCTGAACATGTTGGACTAAAGTCCTTCATCAACTCAGCCAAAAGTAGAAATAAGAGTAAATATCCAGGTATTTTGTTGAAATATCTTTGTGCTTGTATTGAACTTTTTTTTAAAAGCAGTAATTATGTTGCTTGCATGCATGTGCAAGAAACATAGTGCCATCATCTGAGTTTTGGGAGGTGTGGCACCCGTCTTCCAATTTAGTCAGTGTGTTTGCAGGCGCGGCCCCAGTTCCCCAATCACTGCTGCAGCAGTCTATGACAGCAGTTGAAAATGCAGTGGTCATACAGTTGAAAGGGAGAGCTCCGCTTCAGTGAGCAGAGCTCCCCCCCACACACACACACACACACACACACATACACACATACTGCGTGCTCATGCGCCTTCCCCCTCCCCACGCACACACTGTACGGCCGATGGGGGTGCCCAATCCTCATCGGCTCTACACCCCCCAAAGCATCCAGGTGCCACGCTAGGAGCCCACCCCAGCATGGCAAAATGTGTTATGGCAGATAGGGGTGCCCAAACCCCATCGGCTCCAGCCCCCCAAACAGCCTTCCCAGCTGCCATGCTGGAGCCACCTAGCGTGTGAAACATCCCTCATTGTCTTATTAAAAAAATAAACCTGTAAATACAAAACTGTCTCTCGCGCTTCTCCCTGCCCTCCGACAACCCACACCCCCACTGTGCACCCTGTCTCCCCACCCCCTCACCCCATACTTACCTCTGGACCTCAGTCGACGATCTTCGTGGACTGGGAACATGTCTGCACTCTTCAAAGCCAACCGCAAACTGAGGAAATGCCGGTAAGCTGTGTAATTGGATAGATAGGGTTTTTTCAACTTTGCTGCATATCTTAGGAATTTTTTGGAATTTTGGCACCAAATTTTCAACATGGGGTTTTTGGGACCCCTCCTCATGAATTCTGTCACTGTCATGGCGTTAATCAGGCCCGTAGGGTGATTTCACAGTCCCTGCACGAAATCACCTTTCAGGACCGAATAATGAAACAACAGTGCCAGTGTTCATAAGGTGGGCTCTCAAAAAGCCTATGTTGCAAATTCCTAAAATGACTGTTTTATGAGTGTGTGTTGCGCAGTTCCTACGCATGCTCATAAGTTCACAAATTTTTAATATTTGCACTCTGGATTTTCAACATTGCCATTTTACTACACCTCCTTATGAGCAGTACAGCGGTAATTTTCACATCTCACCCAAATGTGTTTATTTATGTAAGCATTAATGGCGAAATGGGTGTGCAAAATCAATGTATGGACACATTAAGAAAATCACAGTGACACTGTTCATGGGCAGAGGTCTTAAAATGGCTATGTTGAAAATTTGGTGAAAAAATTCCTAAAAATTACTGTTTTTCGAGCGTGCGTTGAGCAGTTCCTTCGCACACTCGCAAGTTTGCAAATTTTCAATATTTTCACTCCAGATTTTCAACATTGCCATTTTACCACACCTCCTTATGAGCAGTACAGCTGTCATTTTTTACATTGCCCAAAATGTGTTTCCATGCATGTAGTGCACAATGGCGCATTCAGTGTGCACAATCAATGTTTGGGACAGATTAAGAAAATCACAGTTCATGAGCAGAGATCTCAAAATGGCTATGTTGAAAATTTGGTGAAAAAATTCCCTTCAGATATTCTGTAATGTTACTAATGAAGACACTGAACAGGACTGGCTCCAGGACAATCCCTGCAGCACCCCACTGGTCACCCCCTCTCCCTAGACTGCACACCATTTACCACCACTCTCTGCCTCCTGTCTGTTAGCCAGTTTCTAACCCAGTTTACTACCCTTTCCCCCATGCCCAGCCTACACAGCTAGTTTATCAGCCTCCTATATGGGATGGTGTCAAAGGCTTTGCTGGAATCAAGGTAAACGTTGTCCTCTGCCCCACCCTGATTCACTTCCTTTGTCACCCAGTCAAAGAAATCAACCAGATTTGTCTGACATGATGTCCCCACTGTGAATCCATGTTGTCTATGGTCCTGAGCTCCGATGGCTTCTAGATGCCCCACTATCCTTTCTTTAAGCAATGTCTCCATGATCTTTCCCACTTCTGAGGTGAGACTGAATGGCCTATTGTTCCCTGCCTCCTCCCGGACTTGTGTAGAGGGACCACATATGCCCTCCTCCAATTCACTCGTGTTGAATGATTCAGTGAACATGGCTGCCAGAGGTACTGCTATCTCCCTTCGCAGTTTTCTTAATATCCTTGGGTGTATGCCATCTGGTTACATCGCTTTGTCCACCTTCAATTTGAATGAGTTCCTGCAGGACTCTTTTGCCTTTGAATGGACTATTGTTAACCTCTTCACCCCCTTGGCAACTGCTGTACTGCTGTGGCCCTTGCCCCTCCCACTCTTCTCTGAATACTGAACAGAAAGACACATTGGATGTCTTTGGAGGAAGGCATGGAACTATCACTTCCAAATACCTAAACAGCACATACAAGCAAGCAACATTCGGCATTGACAAATGCTTGTTTTCATCTACTTTATACACTGCAGTTCCTAACATTTTTCCTAGATTATCATACATAGCTTTTTTTTTTCATTTTTTTGTCTTCTTTCCAGCAACTGACCTCCTTCCAGCTTGGTTCTCCCAGTGCCGTTGTTAACATTCTCTAGGGCGTAACTCTCGATATGAATCCCCCATGGATTCCCACCATGACAAAAGCCATGGGGCTTCCTTAACCCCTCTGGATCACATCCTTTACTATAATCTACCTTTCTATGGCTTCTACAGCATATACAGAAGATAGCAGTACAGTGCTTCAATGTTAGCCGGCTTAACCAGTCAGTTTGATCTTGTCTTGATTACTTGCTCACTTCTAAGGCTTTGGCTGATAAAGAACCACTGAGTTCAAAATATCAAAAATTTCACTGAAACATGAACTTTATAAACTCATTGAACATAGTTTTGATATCAAGGAAATGTATAAACTCTGCACACTGCAGTTTCATACTCTTTTCCTGGGTTCTGTTTTCCCTCTGATAACCACTGAGCACTGTTTTGAGGGCTTAAAGGAAGAGTCAGTGGTAACTGCCAAGTCCCCATTTCTGCTCAGTTACCCCTAATTTGGAGTCACTGACTGAGCCTGTTATGTACATTCCTTGTTCTTTATACAAATGTGCATGACCTAACATTGGGCCACATTAAATTCCATTAGCCACTTAGCCACCTGACTAAATACCAATTTCACTGAAGATTTGTTTGATCTTCCTCTGTGCTCACTACCACAGCCAGGTTAGCAGTATCTGCAATCCTCCATGTCATTTATATAAAGGATAAAAGCACTGACCCATGAATGAGTCCCTTTCGCAGTCTCCATGATTACCCTCTGGTTTCTGTCACTCAATCCGCTAATTATTCACGTCAGAAAGTAACCACTGTGCTCCCTTTATTCATTTCGGACACAAATCAGTCCCTTATCAAATAAAAGAAATGCATAAATCTTAAATGTACTGCAGAGTAACAAAATGATTCCTTTTGTGCAAATCAAAAACTAGAAAAGATTTGTGTTAGCAAACAAGACAGTTCCATGATGATCTGATACAAAAGGTGCTTTTACACACAGGTTTCTGTAACGGAATGACTGTTACGAAAACAGTATTCCGTTATATCCTTGTGTGTAAAGTGCATCTGTTTCATTCGCTTGGTGAACGTTTGTCCAAACCGCAATCTCTGCTTTTCACTGGTTTGCACCGATGTGTTCTGTTTCATCTGGCTGTGTAAACCAGCCATTCCGGTAGCACTGCAGAAACAGCCATATAGAGCAGCAAACTCTGGGGGAGCCAAAACAAATGGAGGTGGGGGTTGCCGGAATACTAGCAGGGTGTAAAAAGGAACCAGAATGCAACAGAGTTCAACGGTGCCACACAGGTAACACTCATTCTGTTTTAAAAACCTGCGTGTAAAAGTGCCTAATGTGCCTAGAAGCAAATTTCACAAGTTGTTCCAGCAAAGTCTAACAGACACTGCAATTACCTTCCCTGCAAATAATAGTCTGTGTCCAAAGGAAAGGACTGCTCACAGATATTTACACAGGGCTAGTTTATTGCTTGTACACAAGCAAGCAGGTGAGCACATACTCTCAGTATGTTAGGATTCTTGGCTCACATACACAGTGAATATGTACTTCCTTTTAAATGAGAAGTCCACCCAAAACTTGAAAAAATATATGTTGTGCAGAGTGTTTTAGTTTGTATGTGAAGTTCTAGTGTTTCCTTCCCTCTGACTGGTAGTAGGAGTTTTTCCTAAATTAGCCTGCTAGCTTTAGGGTAGTTTTACAACCCCTGGAGATCGCCATACCAAATAGCTTAATTGTATTTCTTTGTTGTACAATGCACCTTGTTTCATGTGATGGTGATGTAGCACAGCCCATAAATCCAGCAGAAAGCATTGCATTACAATCAGTTCACAACAACAGAGATGGCTATATTTTAAAATCTGTAGAATTCAGCTTGGTGACCACCCTCATCGTAAATGTCTTACTGTCCTGAAAAACTTTGCTGCTGGTAATTTTTGTGCAGCTTGTAAAGCTTCCAAGATATTTAGTTTGTTTGGCATGTGTGTGCTGAATGTTGGGTCTCCCTTATATCACTGTCACATGAGACAAGATGCACTGTGGGAACAAGAAATACAATTAAGCTGTCAGGGATGAAGATCCCCATGGGGTCATAAAACTAGCATAAAGCTAGCAGGCTAATTTAGGAAAAACTCCTACTACCAGTCAGAGGGAAGGAAACACTAGAACTTCACATACAAATTAAAACACTCTGCACACATATATTTTTTCAAGTTTTGGGTGGACTTCTCTTTTAACTTGCCATCTCCCCTGGGAGGGGGGGTGGAGGTCTTATTTCACTGTGGTTCTATTCAGATTCCTTGGACTGTTACTGTACATATAGTGGTTTGATTATATACTGTCACATTTTTGAACTCTGAACATGTTAGGATGCATGATCTCATTTACTTGAGGGTCCTTGACTGGTTAAATTCCATTGAGTAAATATTGTAAAGATTGATGTAAATGATGATGTTTTTTAATAACTCTTAGCTCACATGCATAGTGAATATATACTTTCTTCTAACTAGGGTTTAATTCCATTGGGTTTGTACTCAGAGTCCTTAGACTGCTTCTGTCCATATAGTAGTTTGACTATATACAGTCACATTATTGAACTCTAAACATACCAGGATGCATGGTCTCATTTACTTGGGGGTCCTTGACAGTTTATGTTTCCAATTTGGCATTTATATACAGTGTCAGTGACTCAGCAGGTAGCACACTCGCCTCTGAGGCCAGGAGATCAGAAGGCTGTGGGTTCTATCCCCACATCGGGCACTTGCGTTAATATCCTAATACTGACACTGCATTGCAGCATGAGGGGGGTGCTGCACTCCTCAGGTGCTGTCTTTCAGATGAGATGTTAAACTGAGGTTTCATCTGCCTGTTTTGTTGGTAGTTCAGGTGGATGTTAAAGATCCCATGGCACTTCTTGAAACGAGCAGGGGAATTTCCCCGATGCCCTGGCCAAATTTCTCCCCATTCACTAAAAATACCACCAACAGCTTAATCTGGTTCAAAGTCAGTTGGCATTTATCTGTATCCCCCTCCCCCGGGTCATGCCTGAAAATAGGCAGAATTTGTCTAGTGCACTTACCCGGTCAACAAAAAACTAAATAAAATAAATATTGACAATTGATATTATCTGGTATAAAATCCTGTTACAACACTGAAAGCTTTAGGGTTTATGGAATATAATAACTGGTTGAGTGTATAGTTGGAAAAATGTCTCCAGATATGTTTTAAACTGTATAGCGGTTTGTGACAGTTGCGCACACTAGGTTAATTTCATTTTAAACACTCTTAATGCCATATATAGACAATTTTGGTGATATAGTTTTGTTTTAACATATAATAATATCACATTTTAACATGTACTTAAGTGAGAATTGAATCCAAAGGTTCATTAAGATTGTTTTCACTGCAGATGCTGAGACATTTAGAATTTACGATAGTTGAACTTTATGCTGGAAAGGTTGTTATCTTATTAAAATGACACTTTGACCTTGAAGGCATCTCAACTAATAGCAAACTGGTGAGGTCTGGTTCAATTGTTTCTAACTTCAGTGATAGTTTAAAAGAGTATTGTAAACCATTGAGAATTCTTTCTGGTTTTTTTATGTATGATCTGGGTGTTAATAGTTTGTGAGCTTCTGAATAATTGTCATAAGCTTCAGAGGAAGGACTTCGTTAGTCTGAAAGCTTAAGCACTTTGTTCTTTTTGTAACATCTGTGTTGGTCCAATAAAAGGTATCAAACCATTTGCTTCTGGATCTGTTCTTACAAGGGCCAATATGGCAAAAACTGGCTCTGTATGTCATCATGGAAAATACCTTAATTCGCTGTAGAATATAGCAGTTGCACAACATCAGGAAGAAACTGGCACAGCTAGACAGTGATATCTATTTTTAACCCAGTGCAAGAGGAACAACATTATCCCTAAAGGTTTAACTATTTGGAATCCATTAAAAAACACTGATAATTCTACGTATGCTGAACAACTCTGTTGTACAACCTCTGAGAAACTGAGAAATCACAGGATCCACAGGTCATATGCCAAGAAAGCATTTTTGAACAAACAGTTTGATGAAATTGTTACCACACTGGAGAGGATGTCTGGTGAGCCTATTCTAGACGTATTGCAAGAAATACACATGAACTACCAAAGGACCTTAAGAAAAGTCATGTTTATAAAAACAGAAAGTTAGATGCCCTTCAACGTATCATACTTCCTAGCAACCATGAGGCGCATAATAGAGTGACTGAACAACAATGCCACACAGATGGGCACCTCTCAGCTGTTAATTTGTCCAACAACATGCTGACTATTAGGGAATTAAGTGTACTTTCAAAGGGACCTCACTTTCTGCCCAACAAAACCACTGGACAAAATAGAGTTTTGTGGTGATCTGGAGCAATACTTCTGCAGATTGACCCTTAAAGAATTCTTTCATGGCAGGAAAAAAATCACAGGTAGTGAAGACATCACAAACAGTAACAATTCAATGAATAAGCATAAGAAATCATCTGATTTTATCCCCCCCCCCAAGTGGGCATAATATGAAACTAGACAATTACATTCATTGCTTTCGCCAGAGAGTTACTGGTCAGATTCTTAATAGGCAGAGACAGGTCCATTATAACCTCTCTCTATTGGAACAGAGGGCTATACAAACACTGAAATTAAACCACAACATTGTCATAAAAAAAGCTGATAAAGGCTCTTCAGTGGTGATATTAAACAAAGAGGACTATATTAATGAAGGTAACAGACAGCTAACTGGCCATACCTACTACAGAGAACTGGAAAGTGATCCCACTACAAACTATAAAAGAGAACTACAGGACTTAATTAGAACATTTCCAAACCATGTCCAAGACAGACAAACTGACCTCATCCCTGGTAAACCCAAGCCAGGGACATTCTAAATGCTGCCTAATATACATAAGTTTGGCAATCCGAGGAGACCCATTGTTTCTGGTAATGGTACTCTGACTGAGGGGATCTCAGGGTTTGTAGAAACCATTTTAAAACCACTGTTTATGGAAAGAGATAGTTACACCCAGGACACTATGCACTTCCTGTGTAAACTTTCTGGTTATGAGGACTTACCACCTGGTACCATTTTAGCCACAATGGATGTAACATCCCTCTACATTAATATTCCAGACACAGATGGCATTTCAACCTGCCTTAAATACATACATGAGAAAGGACTGGACAAAAACATTGACCCTGAAGTGGTGGGGAAACTTACTAAATTCATTCTGACACATAACAATGTCAGCTTCAATGGTAAACGTTAGTTCAAACTATGGGAACAGCAATGGGCACCAGGATGGCTCCACATTAGGCTAATATTTTTATGGAGAATTTGGAGAAGGACCTTTTAAGGTACTGTACACACAAATCACTCACTTATTTTCTTTACATTGATGATTTGTTTATAATTTGGGCAGAAGGTACTGACACACCTAAGGATTTTCATTGGGCACTTAATAACCTCCACCCAACCATAAAGCTTTCCCCGGAATATTCTGCCACCAGTGTTGATTTCCTGGACACCACTGTCACCATCAAGCATGGAGCCTTACATACATGTATTTACAGGAAGTCAACAGACAGACAAGACAGAGATACTTACACAGGAATAGTAATCCCCCAAGCCACACAAAAAAAACCTGTAATGTACAGTAAAGCACTTCGATAACACCATATCTCTTCAAATGAGGAAGACAGAGATGTACATTTGTCTATGTTAAAAAAACACCTTTATTGAGCAGGGACACTCTACCAGAGAAATTGACAGAGCAGTAGAATGTGCAACACAGGTACCAAGAGAATAGCTACTTCAGTATAAGGAAAGGAAAACTACCAACAGAATACCCTTAGTAGTCACATATCATCCTGACCTTGAACGTCTACATAAGATTATTAAGGACCTCCACCCAATATTTAGTGAGGATGAGACCCTAAATTGTATTTTTCAAGAACTACCACTACTATATTTTAAGCAACCACCTAATTTAGCCAACCTGATTATTAGGAGTAAACCTGGACCAGACCAGAATATCATGACACTAAATGGTACACAACCCTGTAATCAACTCAGATGTAAGATTTGTGAGTTCATTTCCACTTCGGACTGTGTGGTTACATCACAAAACAGACAATTCAGGGTACAGGGGGATTACACATGTGCTTTATGGAATGTTGTTTCATTCATTCAATGCAAGAGATGTCCACAAACAGGGTATGTTGGAGAGACAAGCCAACCTCTCCACACTAGAATGAACTCGCTCAGATATACTATTAATATAAAGATGACTGAAAAACCAGTGGGGCAACACTTCTCTCAGCCTG
The DNA here is from genome assembly GCA_016271365.2 of Neoceratodus forsteri. Lineage (NCBI taxonomy): Eukaryota > Metazoa > Chordata > Ceratodontiformes > Ceratodontidae > Neoceratodus > Neoceratodus forsteri. The sequence continues at coordinate 1,117,054,247 of CM028131.1, forward strand.
ACCACTCAATCTCAGATATGTCAGTAATGGTCTTAAAAGGAAATTTTGAAAGTACACAACACAGATGGGCTTCTGAGATCAGGCTTATTTTACTTTTCAATATGGTGGAAGATGGCATGAACATTGATTTGGGGTTAATGCCACATTATAGGATTTAGACACCCACAGACCTTTACTTCAAAGGATGGACATATAATAGGACTTCAGCGTGTCTTTGTTTTTGTTTTACTATTTATAGTGTCCCTATTAATTGGTTATCAACATGTTGGTTCTGCAGCAAAGAACTATGTGTGTGTGGGGGGGTTTGTGGGAGGTTATGTGGGTGTGTTGGGTATGGGGGTTGCTGTTTCATTGAGGTAGGCTTATATTCAGGTACATGACATAATGGTGTTACAGTGTGTTTTGTCTCTTAGCTCACATACATAGAGAACAGTGGATGGGCATCCATGCACAACCAGCCTGTTGTGACACGGAGGGGTTCTGATAACATCTGACCTCAAGAGCGAAGCTCGAGAGGTCCGATGGTATCAGAACCCCGAGATGGCACAAAAAGGCTGGTTGTACATGAGGATGCCAATCCACTATTTTATACAGTGTATAGTGCCCTGGAAAATCACTTATAGTTCTTTTTTAGAAGCCTTTTACTTTTTGTGTGCAATGAAATGTTCAGTAGTAAAGGGTGGTTGCCAACTGGTTGCTAAGCAGGAGGCATGGCTACGTGTCTAGCGTGTCTTCCTATTGGCTGGCAGGTACATTGGGAGGGTTAAAAAAAAACATGGCAACCATAATACTCGCTAAGCAAGAGAGCTGTGGAGTAGGGGGGCATTTTTTTTATTTTTACTTTATTTTCAAGTCCAAATATCTAGTTGATCCTGCATTTCCTCATATCTGGTTGATCCTGCATCTTGTAAGGCTCTGATGTGACTGTAGCCGCGGGAGCGTGGATCTGTCCATTTCTGCCGCTATGGTAAGTGATGCGTGTGGAACCTCTAGAGGTTTTCAAAATGTTGTTCTGCTGCAGTAGGGTATTATCACATTCCATGACCTTTTGAACTGCAGCAGAACAACATTTTGAGAACCTCCAGTTTCCATGCACAACAATGGTCCACTATACACTATATAACAACTATTAATTTCCTTTTAACTAGTTGTCTTCCCTGGGGATGGAGTTAATTCCATTGTGTTTTTATTCAGATTACTTAGACTGTTACAGTTCATACAATAGTTTTATTATATACTGTGACATTTTCGAATTCTTAACATATTTGGATGCATGATCTCATTTGCTTGAGGGTCCTGGACAGATTCAATTACATTGGGCAAATACTGTAGTAATTGGTGTAAATGATGGTATGTTAGGAATCTTTTTTCACATACGTAGTGAATATGTACTTCCTTCTAACTAGGTTATCTCCTTGGGGGGAGAGGTGTATTCCATTGTGGATCTATTTAGGTTCCTTGGACTGTTACTGTACATATAGTAGTTTGATTATATACGGTCACATTTTTGAACTCTGAACATCTTAGGATGCATGATCTCATTTAAATGAGGATCCTTGACTGGTTAAATTCCGTTGGGTAAATATTGTAAAAATTGGTGTAAATTATGTGTTAGGACTCTTAGCTCACATACATAGTGAATATACACTTTCTTCTAACTAGTTAGCTACCTATGGGGTGAAAGGGTTTAATTCCATTGGGTTTGTATTCAGAGTTCTTAGGCCCTGGACACACTACAGAACTGTTTTTGAAAACCATTTTTAAAACCAGTTTAGCTAAACCATTTCAGTGCAGCCACACTACTCAGTAACCATTTTTGAAAACGGGTTAGTGTGGCCACACTGCTATTGTTAAACCTGTTCTCCTTGTAACTATTTTGTGTGAAGTCCAACACACAGAACTGTTCTTGCCTGGACACACTGTAGCTAGAACTGTTTTAGTTAAACCATTACAGCTTAAAACACTTTTACTCCTGGACAGACCTGTAAGTAAAACCATGCTAGCTCTAAAACGTTTTTAAAAATGGTTTTAAGACTAGGTATCTAGCTGGGTTTAAAAACACTTTTGTTAAAACATTTTAAGGGGCTTGTAGTCTGTCTGCAAACAGTGCTAGGGGGATTTAAACCATTTTAAGGCACTTAAACCGTTTTAAGTTCCCCAGTGTGTCCAGGACCTTAGACTGCCTCTGTCCATGTACTGTAGTAGCTTGATTATATAAAATGAGCAAAGAAACCCCGTGTCCTGATTGGTTGAGACTTGGTTCTAGCCATGGCAGTAAGAGAGTGCCACCACTGGCTAAAACAAGTCCCTGGCAACCAGGCAACTCACAGAATTCATAAGCCACCTATTTCCTAGTTTCCATCACAAACATGGCTACGACCTTTACTTATATATAAAAACTTCAAAAAGGACCTAAAAATAAAAGTCCATTAAATTAAATAAAGTAAGGAAATCATTTAATGCTATTTACACTCATAAGCCCCACTTACATACATACACAAATTTAAAAAAAATCAAGTACTATTCGTAGTTTCCATTGCTGGTGTTTCTTTGATGACTATGAAAAATCTCCCGCCTATCTCTTCCACTTTGCCAGAGAACTCCCTGCTGCTTATCTGGCAACAGATAAAACAGAGGTTCTTGCTTCACTTCAGGTCTATTTGTGTGTGTCTTTGTTTGTATGCCAGTTGAGCTCTGAAGAATGTTGAATTCATGTATTCTATGTTACCATTCTGTGTGTGTGGGGGGGGGGCATTCTATTCCTGGAATAATGCAGAGCTTTGAATTCTTCTATTCCATGGTAAACAATCACTCAATATATTGCGTGTGGAGAAAAACAGATGACTGACAGGTGAAAAACATCTGTGGAAGGACTAGTTTACATTATTTAGCAACATTTTAGTATTTTTTTGTGACTTTGAAAACTTAGAATGCTCTTTTTTTTCAAAGTTACCTAAGGGCCATTTTATATAAGCAATAAGACATGGCTGGGTGTTGGTAGTACTGAGATACCTGCACACCCAGAGGCTGAAGGCATTTGACCTGCAGTCTTGTGCATAACTATGCCTCTGGGTGTGTGGGTATCTCAGTACTACCAACACCCAACCATGTCTTATTGCTTACATATACTGACACATTATTGAACTCTGAACATATCACAATGCATGGTCTCAATTACTTGGGGGTCCTTGACAGTTTTTTTCCCCCAGTTTGGCACTTATACTGACAATTGATATTACCTGGTGTAAAATCCTTTTACAACACTGAAGGTTTTAAGGTTTGTGGAATATAATAACTGGTTGAGTGTATAGCTGGAAAAATGTCTTCAGTTAAGACTGTATTTGCTGCACATTCTGAGACATTTAGAATTTATGATAGTTGAACTTTCTGCTGGGAAGGTTGTTATCTTATTGAAATGACACTTTGACCTTGAAGGCATCTCAACTAATAGCAAACTAGTAAGGTCTGGTTCAACTGTTTCTAATTTCAGTGATGGTTTAAATGAGTATTTTAAAGCCAATGAGAATTATATCTGTTTTTTAGTATGATCTGAGTGTTAATAGTTTGTGAGTTTCTGAATAACTGTCATAAGCTTCCGAGGAAGGACTTCGTTAGTCTGAAAGCTTAAGTACTGTGTTCTTTTTGTAACACCTATGTAGGTCCAATAACAGGTATCAAATCATTTGCTTCTGGATCTAATAATCCAAGGACTTTATTACTGTGAAATACTCCTGTTCAATTTATTTGAGAAACAGGTTAAAATCCACAAAGTGGTAGTAGCATACCAGACCTCCCCTCATGTCTCAGAGGGACTGCAGTTTGTGATTTTTTTTAGGTGCCATACGTATACAAACATATGAACATACAACATTTGCCAGCAGATAAAGGCCTAGTGGTCTATCAGTCTGCTCGAATGTGCAGCTAGCACCACTTATTTGCAGCTGCCCTCCCTCCCACCCCTCCCCTCCCTTGACCCTCCCATGCCCTGTCCCAGCCCCTTTTGAAGCAGTCCACTGTTCTACTGGATAACACTTCTGCCAGAAATGCATTCCACCCAGCTACCACCCTCTCCATAAAAAAGTGTCTCCTCATCTCCCTCCTGAACCTTCTTCCCTCCAATCTCATATCATATCCTTAAACTTTAGAGGTTGTGGACAGAAAGGGAGGTTGAGTGCTAGGTGGGAGGTAGGGTGTGGATGTTGTAAGGTGGAATTTGGAGTCAGCAGGTAGATGAGGGTAGTTATTTGATTTGGAACAGGTGGGGTGAAAGGGTTTTGTGACAGTCCAGCAAATATACTTTATTATAAGAAACTTGGCCTGGACTGTATGTGCGTGTGTTGGAGGGGGTGCATGCTAGCAGGTGGCAGCAAGAAATTAGTTCAAATTGGAGAAACATTACTACACTATGACTAGCACGAAGTCCCCAAATTTGCACCGACTTTGGTGTCAAAAATTACTGCACCTTTAGTCTAAAACAGCTGAACCCAATACATAGAGTTATAAAATGGGTTGATAAAATAGAGGGCTATGATTAGGGCTGTAATTTTTTCTCTGTAAAAACTGGCCAATTTCACAGCACTTCACCGTCCAAAAAATAGATATTTATCTAAAACAGAAAAAACGTGTAGAGAAGTGCTCCCAACTGATCTTTTGCTTACAGACATCCATGTAATGCTTGAAAGAAAGCAAGAGATATCAAGAGATTGGCATATTTCAAAAGCACAGCACCTTTATACTGATAGAAATTCAAGAGTGTTAAAGTGTTAAAGGTGCAAGTTAGAGCAAAGTTCAGCAAATGATTCCCTGACACATTGGTGTAACACGAGTGGTTAGCTTTAAAAATTGTCAGCAAATTTTAATACCCTTCCATGTTTTCAGTGGACCCTACTGGCTACTCTGAGTCTCCAGTCTCAGAATGGTACTTACAGTATATTTAAACATTTGTCATGTGTGGTTCAAAAGTTTCTGGAAGCTGGAGAAGTGTGGCAGATAATCTGCTTTTAAACTGCTACTCAACGACTGTTACACATTGGTGTAACACAAGTGGTTAATTTCAAAAATCGTCAGCAAATTTTAATGCGCTTCCATGCTTTCAGCCATCTTCTGTCTCTGGTGGTCCACTGTCTTACTGTTAAATACTTTCTTCCTATCCGGTAATGCTCAATAAATTAATAATACATGTTATGTAGCCCTGTTCATGAGCTCATAGCAGACACTTCATCATTTGGTACAGTACATACCAAAAATAATAGAAGAAACAAATTGGAGATTTTCGTGGAGGACTACCGATTTCATGGTAAATGTGAAATCCGTGGCCCCCGTGAAATAAATACAGCCCTAGTTATGATTGTCTGAACCCATCTCATGATCATGCAATACTGTTTAATACATGGTCACAAGTTTTGTTTTCTTTTCCCCTTTTTTTTTAAAGATCCATTTTATAAATGGGATAGCACACTCTGGGATGTGCATTCAGCAACTGTATACTGCTGCAGTTCCCAGATGGGTGAAGGCACTTGACCTGCAGCCTTGTGTTTCACAACACACCCAGGCATTATTTACTGTAACTGAACGAATGCATACCTTGTCATAGGTTATTGCTTATGTATTTTATTCAGTTGCAAATAGTAAAGCAAATGAGACTAACACATCTGATGTTGATGATTATCTAGGCAACTTCTGGTCACTGGAAGGCCCAAACATGAAGGAAAGTACATCTGCATCACCATGGAGGGTTAGCAAGCCTGGCTGAAAACATAGCTAATTTACAAAATTATATATTTTCTTGATTCATGGAACTGTGTTGTGAAACAGTATAGCATATGGGCTTTAACACAGGGGAGTGAAGCTGGAGAGTCATGTTTGAATCTCATCAGAGCTGCTTACTCACATTTGGCCCCTATGTATTAAGAGGCAGTTTGCCTATGTGCCATGGATGAGCAGCACATAAGCAACCCTAAGTCTGAATGCTGTGAACCGAGGGTCCCATTGACCCCTGCATGGATTCACAGAAGTGAACCTGAATAAATTTACAAAAAGTTAATTGTAGGCGTCTCAGGCCAATATTGGCATTTCTAGCTTTTGTGCCTCTTACAGTATCTTAGTATGTATCTTAGTATGACATGCATCCCTTCTGCACAGGATCCCCAGACAGTTGTACAGCTATGTAGGTGACCAGTTAGGGTGTGTGTCTGGAGGTGTGCCTGCACTCCACGTCATTCATGGAAATGTGGAGTGCCAGGCAAGGGAGGTACAGGATACAGCACCAGGAATGCTTATCATTTGTATGCCCTTCAGGTTACTCCTGCCAGCTGTGACTGGAAGATGAATCCCTCCACTGTGCTGCCCCAGCCTTGTGGGCTGACTGGAAGGGCTGGAGGCAGCAATTTGGGCACTCGCACATCTTTGTAAATTTCAGATGTCCTGTGCCATCACAGAATCCCCCACTCCTTGCTGAGTGGGGGATCCACTATTGGACCAGGATGGGCATCTGACTGGATGGCTGCCTGTGTTCTCTGATCTACCCCCATGCAGCAGTGCTTGGGGGGGGCAGGGCCGCACACAGGCAACATACAGTGGTGCATATTAATATATGCTGCACCCTGTGCACCTGTCTGCAGGTGTGGAGCTGTGCAATCTGGGTACAAGCCTCTCACGTGTACCCAGCTCCCCTTCGTGCATAGCCCCCATGTGACCTTGAGTAAAACACAACCTCTCTGTACTTAATTCATCTCTCTGTCTCCTACTCCATGCCTCTCACCATCACTGCTTAAGAAACATAGAAACTTAGAAATTGACAGCAGTTAAGAACTGCTTGGCCCACCTAGTTCACCCATTTTCCCTACCTACTGTAACACGGCAGACCCTACTTGATCTCCAGCTTTATCCCCCCTTTCCTACCCACTAAGGTTCCCTTATGCCTATCCCATGCACTTTTAAATTCCATTACTCTTTTTACCCCCACCACCTCTGCTGTGAGGCTGTTTCATGCATCCGCCACCCTTTCAGTGAAGAAGTACTTTTTCACATTTCCCATGTCTAACCACCTCCAGCTTCATAGCATGACCCCTTGTTCTTGAACATCTTTTTCTCTGAAAAATGCTTCCCTCCTGTACCTTATTTATATCCTTGAGGTATTTGAAAGTCTCTATCATATCCCCCTTCCCCCTCCTTTCCTCCAGGGTGTACATATTGAGGTCCTTTACTCTCTTCTCATAGGGCTTTTGGTGTAGACCCTGCACCATTTTAGTTTCCCTCTCTGGATGCCTCTACTCTGTCTATGTCCCCCTGGAGATTTGGCCTCCAGAACTGGGCACAGTACTCTAGATGAGGGCTCACCAATGATTTATACAACAGTATCACCACCTCCTTCTATTTTCTGGTGATACTCATTCCTGTGTACGCCATCATCCCACTGGCTCTCCCCACTGCCTTGTCACACTGCTTGGCCACTTTTAGGTCATCAGATATAACTACCCCAGGTTCCTTTACTCTTTGGTGGTTGTCAGTACCACACATTATGTACTCCGCTCCAGGTTCTTGTGCCCCAGTGCATTATTTTGCTCTTCTTTGCATTGAATCTTAGTTGCCAAACTCTTGAACATTCATCAAGCTTACTTAGATCCTTCTTTATTTTTTTCCACCACCCCGGAGTGTCAACCCTGTTGCAGATCTTTGTGTCATCTACAAAAAGGCAAACTTTCCTTTCAAACCCCTCTGCAATGTCATTAATAAAGATATTAAAGAGGACTGGCCCCAGTTCTGATCCCTGTGGCACCCCACTGGTCACCCTTGCCTTCTTGGAGTGAACTCTGTTTACCACAACCCACTGTTGCTTATCCCTCAACCAATTTGTTACCCATTTTACCACCTTAGGACCAATTCCCAGGCTGCCCAGCTTGTATGTGAGTTTCCTATGTGGAACAGTGTTGAAGGCCTTACTGAAATCTAGGTAGGCGACATCCAGTGCTCTACCCTGATCTAATTTCTTGGCCACCCAGTCAAAGAAATCTATCAGATTTGTTTGACGTGACTCCCCCCCCCAGTGAATCCATGCTGCCTCAAATCCTATAAGCCACTGAATTCAAGATATTCCACAATCCTTTATTTCAGCAGTGGTTTCATTAATTTCCCCACCACAAAAGTCAGGTTGACTGCCTGTAGTTGCCAGCCTCCTCCCTGCTCCCACTTTTGTGAAGAAGTACTACATCTGCCTTCCTCCAATTCTTCGGAACCACTCCAGTCTCCAGCTTGTGGTTGAAGAGGACTGTCAGTGGTATCACCAGCACCTCTCTCAGCTCCTTCAATATCCTTGGATGTATCACATCTGTTCGCTTAACCTTTCTGAGGTTTCCCTCAGCTCTGTTGCTATCTCTCTTTGTCTCCCCTGGCCCTACAAATGATTAGTGCAGCTGTTCATAGGTTGTAAAGAACTTTTAGTATATGCAATGTGTATGAAAGGTGCTAACTAAGCACTAATACCTGGTAGGGTACCTTACAAAAAGGAAAAGGGTCCATCGATGTCTGTTGCAGCTGCCAATGTAAATTTCAGCCCCCCACCTACTATTTTATTACTAAGGATTACTAAGGATTTTTAGGTGCAAGAAAGCTGGTTAAGCCCTTATCTGCACCTTCTACTCATCAGTATGCATTTGAATAATATTGAAGCTGATAATAATAGTGTGTCAAGTCATTTCTTAAATATAGATTTAGTCTTGCTAATGAAAGTACGTAAAGGTAAACTATTCCAAGGACCAATAACCCTTAGTGTGAAGAAAAACTTCCTATTATTGTAACTAAGTCTGTTGTCCATAAGTTGTAGTGGGTGCCCAAGGATATTGTAAGTGCTGTCTGTAAAGATCAACCCCATATCTGACATTAAATGTGGATTCTGTATTATATCATGTAGGAATAAGAAATCACCCCTCAAGCGTCGTGTTTCTAGTGACATTAAATTTAGATTCATTAATCTGGTTGCATAATCATCATTGTACTGACCATAAATGTGTTCAGTGAAATTTCTCTGTACTTTTTCCAGTTTGCTACATTCATCTTTTTTATATGGACACCAGAACTGAGATGCATTCTCTAAGTGTGGTCTTACATATGCTCAATGCAGAGGTACCAGAACTTCTGAATTGCGTGATCTAATATTCCTTCTGATGGACCAAATAACCCTATTTGATTTGTTAATCACTGCATCAATATGCTCAGTATGAGTAAGGTTGCTATTGATTGAGGCACCCAAATCTTTCTCCTCATGTGTAATATTTAATGGAGTTCCGACTAGTGAGTATGTTGACATAGGATTGTGCAACCCTAAATGCATGACCTTTCACTTTTCTTTATTTATTTTAATGCTCCATCTATTAAACCATGCTGAAATATTATCTAGATCTCTTTGGATGGTAGTTGAGTTCTCTGAGGTAAGACGGGGCCTCCTAGTTTAACATCATCTGCATATTTAATATTGAGTGACGTGCAGTCTGATATGAGGTCAGCAACAAAGATTTCAAACAAACAGGGTCCAAGAATGGAATCCTGTGAGATACCACTAGTTACAAGTCCTGAGGGAGACATATAACCATTAATCACTACAGTTTGAGATCTGTCTGAGAGCCAGTTATGTATTCAATGGATAATGTATTGATTAATGCTTAAGGAATTGAGCTTAACCTGCAATGCCCAGTGTAGCATAGCATCAAAGGCTTTGCTAAGGTCTATGTAAATCACATCACATGGAATTTTTTTTGTCCAGGAATGAACTAATATGTTCATAAAAACACATTAGGTTAGTCAAACAGCCTCTTCCCTTTCTAAAACCATGCTGTGCAGGATCTTGTGTATTCACAACTGTAGTAATAAGGTCTTTTATTAGACTTTCCATAATTTTACTAAAAATGGAGGTCAGACTAATTGGACAATAATTTTTCCATAATGATTTAGAACCCTTTGTATGCATTGGATCACATTTGCAGTTTTCCAGACTGTTGGTACAAAGTTTTGATTTAAACAACCCTCAAACAAAAGTTTTAGGGGCAATATTAAGTAATCAGCAACTAGATATAGGAAATGACCAGGGACATTGTCAGGTCCTGGGTTAAATTTACCTTTTTGAGCCATTAACTTATTTTTGATAATTTCATTTCAAAAAGTAATGAGATCAGAGTTATGTAGAGGAATTAAATCTGGTGTTAAAGCATTATTACTGTTTGTGGAGAAAAGTTTGCAACATTTTTTATTAAAAAGATTAGCCATTTCCTGAGGATCATGAATTAAATCACTACATCTAATTAAGGGGCCAACTTTATTAATGGGTTTCTTCAAGGAATTTACATAAGAAAAAAATTGCTTATTATTATTTTTAGATGCAGATTTTGCTAAGTTTACTTCCCACATTGATTTTGCTTTTTTAATTTTGTTTTTGCATTGCATTTGAAATTTTTTGAATGCCAACCAACTATCATGACATTTTGTTTTCAAATATATACTATATTTTTGTATTTTTTCTATTTATGAGATTCTTAATGGATTTGTTTAGCCATTTTTGTGAATGACCTTTATTATTCTATTTTAATTTAGAAGTAACATATTTGTCTCTGACAGAGATGAGAGTGTCCTTAAGATATTCCCAAAAGGATTCTATAGGAATATTATTATATTTTAACTGCTAATCAATCAAATTCAGAGAGTTTTTAACATCTGATAGATTAGTTTATTATAACAATATGTATTGTTTTGCCAATATTATGTGTGAAAAATGTTTCTAAGCAAAAACATACAGTATTGTGGTCACTGTTACCAATTGGTGCCTCTATGCTCAATTTATTGAGATCTAAGTGATCGTTGCACAATACTAGATCAAGGGTCCTGTGGACTCTAGTAGGTAAGTTTACAATCTGTTTAAATTGTAACTGAGTACATACGGATAACAACTTATTTCCAATAGTAGATGTAGCTGAATATGTGTTCCAGTCAATGTCGCCAATATTAAAATCGCCCATCAGTATTATGTCACCAAGGCTGCAGGCTACCTCCAGCTCTTGAAAAATGGAGCTAGTAATAAGGTCAGAACAATTAGGAGGCCTATAACAGGTGCCCAAAATAATGGGAGTACTATGTTCAAGTAAAAGTTTAATCCAGATTGTTTCGGTAGCAAGATCATGTGTCTTTATTTTGTCTGTGTTATTTATGCTGGTAAAATTATTGTTACCCAATATTGCCACAACTCCACCACGTCTATCTTTTCTATTAAATTTAAATAGATTGAAACCTGGTACAGAGAATTCTCAATTGGATGTGTCATCCCACCAGGTTACAGTGGCTGAAATAAGGTCAATTTTATTTAAGCCTATTCTTATTTTGAGTTCATCAGCATTTTTATTGAGGCTTCTGGCATTGAAGTACATAGTGTTAATCTACCTATAAATATGTTTGATTTGTTATCTTTTTTTTAAAATATGAACTGGCAAAGTCTACCCCTCTTCCCATGGTGTCAGTTTAAATTAGAATCAATAAATGTGGTAATGTGTTTTCCTAGCACAGTACTGCCTTTTCTGCTTAGATGAAGGCCACCCCTGCTGAACAAATCAAGGTTTCCAACAAATTCTTCCCAATGTGTAATACAGTGGATGTCTTGTTTTAGACACCAACTACGTAACCAGTTGTTAACTGTTTTAATGCTCTCTGTGTGATAAAATGTAGCTTTGGGTATGGGAAGAATTTCAGAGAAAGCTACCTGGCAACCTAGATTAATTAGCACATTTGAAAGTTCAATGAAGTCTTGCTTTATATTTTGTACTGATTCATGAAAAGTATTACAGTATTTTCACCAGCATGGATTACAACTAATGGCTTGTCACCAGAATCTTTTAAGATGTTAGGAACCATGCTGGTGATATCAGATATATGTGCACCCCTAAAAGTGGAAGAGTTTCTACTAGCCTTATTTGCATTGTAAATGGTGCGATTGAGATGTTTCATGATGGAGTCATCCAAAATGAATATGTTCCTATGGTTGGTGGTAGTGGCAGTACCTATATCAATGGCCTTATTTTCAGTGTTGAAAGTGAGCGTAACAGAAGTATTTGCCATAGGTATTGGCTCTGGGGTAAGAATGCCAGTAAGTAAAGAGGCAACCCTAATGGACAGACTTTAGAACTGTTATTTTGGAGTACTACTGGAGATGAACGAGAGATAAGATCAGATAGTGAGTCACTGGAGGTAACTGAATGCATAGTACAAGTTTTGCTAGCTGTAGATGATACAGGTGGATTTGTGTCTGAGGTAAGCTATAATGGATCATACCTATTTGAAACAGGCAGGTGAAACTGGGCTGCCTTACGACCTTTTTTACCAGCTTTAGCACTCTACACAAGATACCAATCATCATCACAATTTGTGGGGGTATCCTCCTCTCTAGTTCTTTTTTTATTAGAAATACCCAAGAGAGAAATAGGAGAAACAGTAGATAATGATGATAAAGTGGGAGAGGAAAGAGGCATAACATTGGTGTCATTTTGAGGTGAAGCGTCATCATGCCTATCTTCTTGTGAATTATCAGTAGAAAATATTGCCGTTACATTCAGTCTACTTGTCATTTGCCTTTGACTAATTTCAATAGCCTCTAATTTGACACTAAAGCAACTGATTTCCTGTAATGGATTTGCATTTTCAATACATTTAGCACACTTGAACAATTCAGCCACCAATGTGTTGTCAGTGATACAGTACATGTTGCAGACATTACACTTTATGCCAACATCCCCATCCAGAGTAATAATTTTATTAGCCATATCAGTCAGTTTATTTCAGGATAATTACAAAAAGGAAAACAGAATTTACAGCTTAATAAAATAGCAAGTATGTAGCTAATAATTGCTAGCTTAATGGTACTGCTATGATGAATACTAAGTTTGGCATGAAGTGAGAAAAACACACAATGGTGTGGTACACAAATCACTAATGTAACAGGGTACAACATTTAGTCCCGGACAAGCAATGCAGAGATGTAATATCCACTATATTATCGCTAAATGAGGTGTGACAGATGGCTATACCATTTGCAATTTTTGTTGCCTTACTTACTCCATAAACCAACTACTAAAGCACCTTGTTTGTAGTTTCCAGCTCTGTCCAGCCCTCCCCGCTGGACACGTCCAACAACGCGTGTGTCTCGGCATGAATCTCTGCATGCTACCTGCTCACAGTAGGGTGTGCATATGTAGATGGCTGTGGCTATTGTGAGCCCAATTAAAAAGGAGAGTTTCAAATATGTACACTAAAAATTGCCCGATCTAGTGTACCTGTGCAACTACGGGTGTAAGCCAATCATGCTTGACTAAGGCACTTGTTGTGAACAGCGAGCAGCTCTTAGAGCTAAATTAAACAATATAGTTTCCAATTATGTTTTAAAATACCTGTAAAAAAGAAAACAGTACATTGATGTCTATTGCAGTGGCCACCTTCCCCCTGCTATTTGTAATGCTGACACTGGGGGGTACCCAATTCCCCAGTATCCACTGCTGGCGTAACTCTCACTCCCACCCAACTCTCCCACTCACCACCCATCACCCCACACATGCCCAAACATAACACTGACATTGGGGGTGCCCAATCCCTCAGTGTCAAAACTGGAAATAAAGAAAATCTTCCCTTAGCATTTTTCCTTTTCTTTTCTTTAAACCTTGTAAAAAAGAAAATGGTCCATCAATGTCTATTGTAGTCTATCGCACCCCCCCCCACAATTTATAACACTGACACTGGGGTTGCCCAATCCTCCAGTGTCCAATCCTAACACCCCTGTAATTGTTACCCCCACCTGACCCTCCCACTCAGTACCCACCACCCTCCCAAACATAACACTGACACTGGGGGTGCCCAATCCCCCAGTGTCAAAACCTGAAATAAAAAAAATATTCTCTCAGCATTCCTTTTGTTTTTTCTTTTATTTTTTTAAGCCTGTGAAAAAGAAAAAGGTCCATTGATGTCTGTTGTGCTGTTAGTTCACCCCCCACCTGACCCTCCCTTTCAGCATCTACCACCCCACCCCCAAGCCCTTACTTACCCACTGGGGTCTGATGCAGTCATCTTCTCTGGACCACAGACACAGCTTCACTCTTCAATGCTGGACCACAAAGTGAGGAAATCAGGTATGCAGTTCAATACATTTTAATGGGGGGGTTGCACTAAGTGGCATAACTTGGCCATTTCTTGAAAATTTTTGCCTCAAACATCAGCATACCTTGTTTGGAACACCACCTCATGAACAATGCAAGTGATGTTAGGTAAATCCATCCCAAAAGGTGATTTCATGGTCATTGCATGAAATCACCTTTCAGGAAGGAGTTGAACATTTTCTCTGGCTTTGTTCATGTGGTGGGGTCATAAGAAGATAAGGTTGAAAATTTGGGGCAAAAATATTAAAAAACAACAAAGTTATGAGTCTACATTGAAATTTGCAAACACAGGGCTAGCAACTTTGGTAATTTGCAATATTCTGACCCCAAATTTTCATCATAGCCATTTATTTATAGCACCTCATGAATGTGACAGCTGTTATTTTTCAAATCCTGACCAAAACGTGTTTTTGCGCCCTGAAGGGTGATTTCTCAGTTGTTGCACGAAATCACCTTTCAGGCAGGAGTTGAATATTTTCTCTACACTTATTCATGAGGTGGGATCATAAAAAGGCTATATTGAAAATTTGGGGCAAACATATTAAAAAACAACAATGTTAATGAGCCTACGTTGAAACTTATGAATGTTGGCTTGTAACTTTGATAAATTTCAATATTTTGACCCCAAATTTTTAACATAGCCATTTCTTCACAGCACCTCATGAATGTGGCAGCTGTTATTTCTCAAATCCTGGTCAAAATGTGTTTTCGTACCTGTAGCGTGGAATGACTCTTCAGTGGTGCGGAATGATGTTTTGGTGGGGAATTGAAAATGTTCACCTGCTGGGTTCATTAGGTGAGGTAATAAGAAGGCTGTGCTGATAATTTGTTGTACAAATATGGTAAAATGCCCAGGTTATGACTGAACATTACACAGTTTCAACAATCACTCATAACTTCACTAATTTTCAATATTTTGATGCCATCCTTTCAACATAGCCATTTTTCCATACAACATCATGAATGTGATGTGTCATTTTTAAAATCCTAGATGAGATGTGCTTTTGCACCTCTGGTGCAGAATGACATTTCAGTCAATATACTATAAATGGTACATGTCATGTCTAAAGGTGTATCCTATAACAAATATTTTCAAAATTTGGGCTCAAAATTGCAAAACACAAACTGTTTACCAAGCATCAAACATTTGGCATTAACAAATACTTGTTGTGTATTGTTAACTACTATAGACTGCCACATCCGCACCTCTTCCCATGACCACTGGTGTCCCTCAAGGATCAGTGCTCGGTCCCATCTTGTTCTCCATTTTATTAAACAACCTACCTCAAACCTGTTCCCCCTCATTGATCCACATGTATGCAGATGACACTGTCCTATTCTCCTCTGACTCATCACCTGATATGGTTGCCTCTGACCTCCAGGCTGACTTGAACAAAGTTCAGCACTGGTTCAACTCTCACTAGCTCTCCCTAAACGTGAAAAAAACAGTCGCTATGACATTCCGCTCAAGCCAACATCTTGCCAGGCTGCCCTCCCTCCCTCTTTTCCACACCTTCAATGGGACAGTGCTGGAGGATGTCACCTCCTTCCGGTACCTTGGAGTTTGGCTTGACAACCACCTAACTTTTTCCATCCATGTCAACTCCATCTTGAAAAAACTTTGCCCCAAGCTCAGGGCCCTATATTGGAACCACAATAGCCTCGCCTTTACTGTTTGGCATGATCTCATCCAGAAGATGATACTTCCCTCCTTCTAGTATTGTGATGTTGTCTACAGTGCTGCCCACAAGACTGTCTTATCCAAAGTAGGCACCCTTTTTAATGCTTTCTGTCAGTTCGCTCTTGGCACGCCTCTCCGCACCCATCACTGTGACCTCTACCAGTCCCTAGGATTCCCTTCCCTCAAAAATCGTCGCCTAGTACATCATGCCAAACTTACCTCCAAGTGCTGGCTTGGTGCCCTCCAGGACTACCTGGCCTCCTCACTAATGCACTCCCCCCTGCTTCCACCCATGCCTTGAGGTCCCTTGACTCCTGACTCCTTTTAATTCCTAGGCGGAGAACCACTGTTGGCCAGGCCACCTTCTCACACCTCTTCCCTCAACTCTGGAATGCACTTCCCTCACAAATTTGCAACTCCTTCTCTGCCCCGTCACTATCTGCAGCCCTCACTAACTACTACTTGGTAAACTGCTCCCGCACCTAACACCATCCATAAGCATCCCCCTTGTGCTCCCTCCCCCTTACCTGACCAGCAACACCTAGTGCACTACATTATCTGACTCCCTACCTCAACTATTGCACTTACTGTCTTATTTTCATGTGAACAGTCATATCGCTAGCCAGCCCTTGCACCTCTTTCCCCCCAGTGTTATGCATCCCTGTATCAAGCCTGAACTGGTATCCACATTTTTACCTTTATCATGTCTATTCCTGTACTAATGGTAACCTATGGTTCTGTATTCTGTCAAATGTGTGTAAGATGACCTGCGTGTTATCTCTCCACTGTACGCCTTCCCTCTCAAGTCACACCAGGAGACAAGCAGTTTGTTGCTCAGTGTGCTTTTCCTGGTGAAACAATTTCAATAAATAACTAAATAGACTTTCATAAGCAAAGAATTTGAAAGTTTGTGATGATTCTCAGTGCAACTTAAAACTCTAAAAGGAGACTCTTAAGTCATAATCCTGCATCACATTTGCATGCAGTACCAGTATTGAAACTGAAATAACTCTTCATGTAACAAAGTGCAAATATTTCCATTCAGTTACTGATGTTGCCTGTGCTTTAACTTGCCATCAGAAGTGTGCTAGCTGCCAGATGGTGGGGTCATGCTATTAGTTTATTTTAACACAGTTGTGCTGCAAAATGAGATACAGTATTTTAGACTTACCCTTGCATAGCATAAGTGTTGCTGGACAGGCTTAGCAATGTTTTTAAATTTAAAGCAGTCATGGTTCTGCTCAGTAGCACTGAAGTACCACTACTGCTCACTATGTCAGTGACCTGGGTTTGGGAATGGACTTGGGTTGCTGGGGAGGGAGGATTGAGTGCCTCATGGACTACTCTCCTTCTTTGTGGAGGGAGGGAGGCAAGCAGAGCATGTACTACTTGATGGATCACAGGTCCCCTTCTTTTGTCATTTTCTGTGTTTCTGTGTTTCTACTTCATACTTACTACATAGCCGTGGCTGGCCAGTGGAGTAGCAGATAGCACACACTGGGGAGGGCCCTGGCACAGATTTCAATAGGGCACTGTGTGGAAGCATATGTGCATGCATCATTGCACGCAAGTAGACTTCAGGGAGAAAATAAAGAAAAAAACATCAGACAGCAAAATGATGAAGACAGCCTCACTGGCCCCTATACTACCAACTGTGGTATCCCCACAATGCAGTGGTTCTAGGCAAGTGGTAGAAGATATTCTGGGGAAAGAAGGCGACAGGGATGGGGGCCACCAGAATGGGTCTGGTTAGGGCAGCTCAGAAGTAGAAACTGTAAATAAAAAAATTGCAAGCAGTCATGCAAGTGTAGGTACTTATCTGGTAGATCATTAGCTCCATGTAGCACTGGGGAAACCCATACATCTTGGGCAACACTGTGCTCAATGCTCTGCTCATCAGTGAGTTTCCCACCCTTTAAGTATAAATAATGGGGGGAACTGGCAAGGCACATTTGTGTAGCTCATTGAGGAACTCAGTCATGACTGGTTGAATAGTCATTTCAGATTTATTAAATGCAAAGTAATCAGCTTGCAGTCTATGCAGCTATGGGCAAATACATAATTGTCCCCAAATTCAGATTGGTACAAAACAAGCCCACTCACCAAGATAGTAAAATATATTTTTACTTGATGGTATCATATTTC
The DNA here is from genome assembly GCA_016271365.2 of Neoceratodus forsteri. NCBI lineage: Eukaryota > Metazoa > Chordata > Ceratodontiformes > Ceratodontidae > Neoceratodus > Neoceratodus forsteri. The sequence continues at coordinate 1,117,072,250 of CM028131.1, forward strand.
AGATGCATCAAATACAGTATATAAATCAGATGTTTTGGGTTAAGACTCCTTCATCCTACTGTAGCTTTAAAAAAAATCATACATTCTGTTTCATTATTGTTCATCTTATATAGTTTAAAAAATATCAGTTATCTGAGACATTATTGGTTCATCTCACCAGAATTATAATACGAATCACTCCTTAACTTATGTAGCTTTAATTTCAAATAAAATAAAATAAAATGAATTTTAGTGTTGTGCTTGCTCCTCTCTGCTTGTTATTACCAAACAACATAAATGAAAAGAATAGTCTCAGGTTTTCTTATTTGTCTGTTGCCATTATATCTCATATCCTAATATAGCAATGTCATTTTTCTTTTGTTTTCTAAATAAAAGAATTTCAATGTATCAGCTGCTTATAAGTAAACCCATATCAAAACATTTCTTCTAATCATACTTTGTTCATATTATAATTGCATCAACATATTCCATATCTGGGATCCTACATAGTAGTATAATAATCATAGACACCCAGCAGGGGATAATTTAGCCCCTAGTGTTTTGATAATATATTTCTCATACCAAATATATTGTGACTTCAACTATTCTTTACCTGGTTTGTCTCTTTCAAAGCATTTTTCAGTCTAGAAAGCAAAATATAAACCTCTGTTTTAAATTCTGCTACATGCAGCTAGGCAGTGAACCTACTCATTTAAATCATAGTTCAAAAACATTGTGAAACAAACCACTTACTAATATTGTAGTGGAGCAATGCCTGACCTCCATCTCTCCCTCTTGGTAATGGAGGTGCCATGCCCACTCTACGCACTTGGTTTATACTCCTTCTCTGAGATGAATCATTAAGGCTAAATCTGGGATTAATGGGCTCAAATTTATCTACAGTATATAAAATGCTTCTCTCAATAGTAATTTAGTTCTATAATCCTCTCCTTTTGGGTCAGGATCTACTTCACCCAAGGAAGGAAGGTGGGAACACTGGGAAGATACTGTTAGCCACAACTTACAATGATGTGTTTTTTTTCTGTTAAGAACATAGTTAATACACATTGGGGTGTCTTACAGGCAACCTTTATGAGGTCTCAGATTTTCAGCCAGGGTCCCATACAGGCTAAAATATCCCCTTTTGGGTGGCTATGATTTATATACTACTATGCAGGATCACAAATATGGAATGTGCTGGTGCAATTATAACATGAACAAAGTATGATTAGAATAAATGTTTTTATGTAGGTTCACTTATAAGTGGTGGATACATTGAAATTCTCTTTTATTTAGAAAAAAGAAAAATGACACAGCTATATTAGGATATGAGTTATAATCGGAACAGACAAGTAAGAAAACTTAAGACTACTGGTTTAATTTATGTCGTGTGGAAATGCACATTAATTTAACAAGCAGAGATGAGAAAGCAAAATATTAAAATTAATTTTATTTTATTTTGTTTGAAATTAAAGCTACATAAGTTGAGGAGTGATTCATATTATAATTATGGTGAGATGAACCAGTAAATTCTCAGATAATTTATATTTTTTAAATATATAAGAATAACAATAATGAAACAGAATATATGATTTTTTTAAAGATAGATGCAGTATTGCATTGATGGAGTCTTTATCCAAAATGTCTGATTTATTTGCTGTATCGGATGTATCTGAAATATAATACCGTCAAGTAAAAATATCTTTTACTATCTGGGTGAATGGGCTCATTTATACCAATCTAAATTTGATGTCTGATTTTGTCATGATCATTATGGGCTACTTCGGGAATAATGTTTTCTCTTTATACTGAGGTTGGCTATACTGGACACACTCCATAGCAAATACGTAACTGGAAAATGTCTGAGGTGTCCGTAATCATTTTTAATGTAATGCATATCTCTAAAGTCAAGCCCAAAAGTAGTATATCATTTCAAATAATGTTGTTAAAAGTCTTGGGGGTTGGGCCTAACTCAATGATTCTGTGGAAATGAAGCTAGATTTGGGAAAATATGTTATCTAAATATTTACTTTATATTTTTCTGATTTTTTCCAGGACCTAAACCAGTTAAAATTGTTGTCCCATTTGAACTTCATACTCATTCAGTGGTCTTATTTGTTCAGAAGCCTGATATTGGAATAATTAATGGAATAACTGTTACATATGAAGAAAAAAGTAAACAAACTGTGTCTTTTAAAAGTGATGACAAAATAATCATTGGCAACCTGACACCTGGCACAGAATATGATTTCTTTGTGACTACTACTAGTGGAGGCATGAACAGCACAGTCTATAAGGTCTCCTCTGTGAAAACATGTAAGTATTATTACAGCAATATCAACTGATATCAGTTTAACATAAAGGAAACATGTTCTAAATATATAATGTGCAGCAGCTGCTGTAGAAATGCTTGATTAAGGCTTTTAGAAATGAATTAACATGTTTTGATATCATTTCATAGCTGCTATTATCTTGTGCAAGAACTGCATCAATCTTCCTATTGACAGACTCACTCACAGCCATCTTGTCCACACCAGGTGGTTTCCTGCATGTGAGTTATGCTGTCGATTGCTACCAACTAATGGCAGAGTCATAGCACTCATTAGCACAACTTGTGTGCAGGAAGCCGCCTGGGTTGTGAGAGAAGGCTGCAAGTGAGTCTGTCAACAGGATGGTTGATACTGTTATTGCACAAGATAATAACAATAAACAATATGCATGCTCCCTTTACAGTACAGGGAATGTGTGCTCCCTGTAATCACATACAGTGGCTGGCTAAGGTGGTGAAAGGAGGGCTGTGCTGGTCACCAAATGGGTACCCCACAGCACCAGCAATTAAGGTAAGAGGGGGTTGCAGGGTGGGTTTACCAGTGTCAGCAGTGCAGAGGAGCCACTAGGCTCTGGGGAAAGCTTCTGCTGGTACAGAAATGGGGACTGGTGGGTGGGTGGTGTCACTAGATGCCAGGAAATAAGTGATATAATAGGGGGCTAGTGATCAGGGGCAGAAGGACCACTGAACACAAGGGAAAGATGTTTCATTATATGGGATGATGATCGGAGAGTGGGGGGACCACTGGAAATGAGGGAAGTTTGTTTCATTTTACAGGATGGTGCTCAGAGAGTGAGGGGACCATTAGATAGCAGGGAAACTTTTATTTCAATGGGAATGGGTGATTAGAGGGTGGAGAAACCAATGGACATCAGGGACTACTTGAATTTTACCAGGGACAGGGATCTGAAGGTGGGGGACCACTAGAAACCAGGGAATTATTTTATTCTACTAGGGTCAGCAATTGGAGGATAGGAAATTTTTACTTTTAGTGGGTATGGGGATTGGAGGGTGGTGTGTGCCACTAGCCACCAGGGAGTAGGCATGCTCGCCCAACCGCCAATGTGGTTGCTGACTGCAGAAGCTCTACTGGTAGCCAGGCTTGCTGGAATAAGTTAAGCTTCTTTTCAGTGGTAATTGCACAGTGCAAGGTGGCCTGCACTATTCCCTTTGCACAGTGCTGCTGTGCTGAATATTGCACTGTGCTGGGATTCATGTCCGCACCCATCCCTTTGCCAGCTGCATACATTATTTGTTTGTGCATGTGCTAACCCTTTTAGCATGTGCCACAACCCTCTTTGAATACTGCATTAAGATGTAAGCCCTGGGCAAACAAGGCATAATCACCTTGCACACTGGGCAAAGTTTTGAATATCTGGCCCCAGGGGTTCTTTTGCATTTTTCATTTAACTAGTCTTAGTCAAATATGAAAAATATGGAATATTCCAGCTTATAATTTTAAAAGTTTTAGAAAAGGTATGTTTGTCTGTCTGCTGATTTGTCTCTGTCTCTGTCCATCCATCTACAGGTGTCTGTCTAGCTATCTATCTATCTAGAAAGTGCCTCCTCAGTGGTTGTTCCTCCTATGCATGCCACTCTGGAGTACAGTACACTGACTGCCTAGCACAAGCTCAGTACCTTGCCAGCTGTCCCTAAGAAGATAGACAAGCAGTATGTAGCTCCTTGGGTTAGCAAGTATTACTTTATCCAGCCAGATACAGACTCCATCATCATCACAGATGCACATGATTCAGAAACCCCACAGGATGAGCACCAGACCTCCTCATAAAGAGTTCTGGAAATTGGACATTAAGAACAAGCACACTGCTGCCTCATCTTACCAAATGTATCTGACAAAGTGTTAGAACTGCACATGGAGAGAGATGGGCTGTATTGTGAGCAGTATGCCTGATGGGCCTACTAAGGTTGATATACTTAAATGCATATCACAGTGTTCTGAAGCCTGTGGGAACCTCCTGAGATTAGTCTTTGATGCATCAGATGCTGCAGCAAGGGCAGGCACCACTAGCATTTGCTTAAAATGCCACTCCTAGCTCCATGTTGCAAGATTTGCCCAAGATTTGCAGCAACCAGTCCAAAATGCTCTTTGCAAGGGCCACAAACTATTTGGTTCAAAAGTAGAAACCATTTTCAGTGAGCAAGAGAACTCTAAGATGTTTGTGAGGACTATTCGGTCATTAACCCCAAATGGCAATGGCAGAGACTTCTTTTACAGAAACACTCGCAGCTATACTACCCATGGTCAGGGACATGGTTATGCACCTGGCAGCAGCAACAGCAGCAACAGTTCATGGAGACCCATTACAAAGCCCCCATGGGATGTGGGGAGGTGGGTCATAAGCCCCCACCCTGTTCCTTCTAACTCTCTAACTCTCCCATTGGGGACTTACATGGGAGCTGGATCCCTCTGCTTCCACCCCAGTGTGAACTTTTTGGGCTTTTATATCATGGAACATGGTAACCTTATCAAACAAATGTTGGATTTGGGGCTAAATAGCAAACTGGTCAACTGGACAGTTAAGTGGTTGGAAGACAGAGGTCAGAAAGTGACAGTAATGGGGAATTTATCAGCAGAGGGATTAGCGACTAGTGGGGTTCCGTAGGGCTCAGTATTGGGCCCTGTGTTTCTTGGAATCTTAATACATTACCTAAGAGTAGGTATCAGCAACGTGTACTAAATTTACATATGAAAGCAAGCTTGGAGGGAAAGTTAACACACTAATGAAGGTAGAAGCACTGCAGCAAGGTTTAATAGTATGATAGACTAGAGCAAGAAATAGAATATTAAATTCAACTGTGATAAGTGCACAGTAATGCATTTAGGAAAAAATAATCTTGAGCACAACTATTATATAAATGAGAATAAATTACAAACTACAAATAGTGAAAAAGACTTAGGCCTGTACATAATAAATGACCTACCAATAAGAAAAAGGTCAGCACAGTTTTCAGTAAAGCAAATCACTTGCTGAATAGTATTTGGAGACACTTTCTGCATAGATTAAATGAAGTAGCATTACCACTATACCAGAATTATGTTAGACCACTAGTAGATTATGGGTCACAGGTATGGAGAGGGTTTACAATGAGTAATAATATTAAAATAGAAAAGTTAAAACCCAGAGCAACAAAAATGATTATAGGCATAGAGAGCAAGATATATAGAGAAAAACTAAAGCCATGTTTACACTCCCTACCATAGCTGTAGCTGTCTAGCCCAATTGCTCCTGTTTGCTCCTGCACTGATGCCAGAGTTGCATCTACATGGTTCCTCTCGAGCAATGAAAGAATTGGACGATCACCACTTTAAATATCAATTTCTTAATTTTTATTATTTTCCTCACACAAACAAAAGGCTACAGTTTCATGGTAAAACCACTTCATCAGGCCACTGTGTGGCTGGAATATAAAACATAAAGAACATTAATTATTACAATATAGTGGTATTAATTACCAGATGGAATAAAATCATGTGTGCCAACAAACAAATATCAGAATGCTGCATCATAATCTATTAACATCTTCATCAAATAAGAGTTAAGACTTAAAAAATATAATTTTTAATTAAATAAAATATCACTATGAAACAAACCTTATAATTATAAGTCAATTATTGCTTAATGGTATGATTAGTTTCATTCCCTCAAAATAAGTAAGTTTACATTAAGTAGATATCATTAAATATCCAATTGAAGCCAAGTCCCAAATTGACCAGCAAGGGTTAATAAACACCCTAAAAAAACAAAATTAATATTTAAAACTATTGTCATATCTTTTTAGATATAATCACTAATGTAGCAAGACTGTATTGCTTACTTGTTATTTTCAGGTCAGTAATACTATATCTCAAAGGATTCTTCCAACTAATGATCTTAACTACAAAAAAAGGGAAAAAGTTTTAAATAAACTATTAGATCAAATGTATTTAATCTGGCCTAAACATGATTACCACTGTAAACAGTCGCAGTACTAATTAACTTTTTCATTCAAAGTTTAAAAGCACATATCTGCCCTTAAAAATGGGTTCAAGAGTGTAACATTAAAGCAGAACTTATTTTTAACAATAGATATTGCTGTATCCATTACTAGATTATTATACTACTATTCGGATAGAAAAGTATTATAGCCCATGGTTCCTCTCAGCGCAGATGTAAGGCTTGCTTAAGAGAAACTGTGTTTGAGGGGGGCAGGCAGGTGATCTGTGATGTCATAATGATGTGTACTGGCTCTTGAGCCACACATCCAAGAAGCTGGAAGAAAACTATGCACTGCTCAATGTAATAAAAGTATCCCTTTATTAAATAAAGGGATGCTGCTTTCATTGAGCCTCTCTGCTGCCTGCTCATCTGCCACACCACCAAAAGTACCATATGCTTCCTGTTTACAACACAGGACTCATGGGTTGTGAATCTGGTGTAGTGATGTGAGTGATGCTGTCTGTCTGTCCACATGGCAGCTTAAACCACATGCATTTGTTCACATCCCCAACATTGCTGCAGCTTCGGGAGTGGCTCAGGGAGCAATTTATCATTCTCAGGTAAGTTTCCACATTTACATCATAGCAGCATATCCAGTCCTGTAGGTGCAGTGCACATGTGGCAGTGTAAATGTGCCTTAAGTCACCTAGGGTTACACAGTTTGGAACAAGGGCACACTAGGGTTTACTTACTACTGTTTACAATTTCTGAGAATTAGAAAATAATTGAAGAACCTAATTTCACATGGGGACAGGAAACATATGCCTTAAGATGTCACAGCAAACAATTAAGACCACTACAATTCAAAACAAGCAATAGAAAATTACTTTACACCCAAATGGAGGTACAGCTATAGAACAACCTTCCAGCAGAAATAGTCAACTCTAAAAACATGTTCTTCAAAGAAGGAGCTAGAAAATGGATGTCAGATTGAAATTTTAGGGGATACCCACCTAATCATGAGTCAGGCAAAGTATGGACAAAGTTATCTAACTCCGGTCTCAAATACTAGTCTAAGTAGTAACCGAAGTAGCAGACAGTGACCACAGATGGATGGGTCTGAGACTTCTCATAGCATGGATACTCCCTTGACTTGGCGTCACAACCCCCAGAGCCCCCCCTTCAGGGCACTATAAATGCTCCCTTGAGTACTTGTCTGTTCTGATGAAGGAGTTGCAAGTGTTACAGAGAAAGGCCATTCAGACAGTTCCCTAGCAGAAAAACAAATCAGGGGTTCTACTTTAGGTACTTCCTGGTTTTCAGAAAAAATGGAGGCTTCTGGCCTATTCTGAACATCCAAGGACTAAATGAGCATGTGGTATATCAACAGTTCTGAATGCTTTCTGTAGGCTCTCTCCTTCCTTTCCTGTTGGAGGGGCATTGTATGTGCACCCTAGATACACAGGACACCTACCAGCACATCAAAATCAAGCAGTGCCACTGTCATTTCCTTTGCTTTTGCCTGAACAGGCAACAGTACCATTCCCAAGAGTTGCCTTTGTGTTATTGTGAGCACTATGTGTCTTTGCCAAATGCCTTGCAGTAGTGACTGGCACTGAATATGGAGAAACTCTTCATCTCCCTGTACTAGGATAACTGACTTCTGAAAGGAGCTTTAGCAGTCAGGAAAAAGTACACTCTGCAGTACACCAGACACTGCTTAACAGTCTAGGGATACTAGGGAATCTGGAAAATTCTGCTCCCATTCCTTGCCAGTGGCTTCACTACACAGAAGCAGTCTTAGATACAGTCCAGGTGAAGGCAGTTTTCCCCAGGTACAGGGCCTGAGCCTTGGTAGCCCAGGCAGCTTTGGTGTGAAGCAATGATCAGATTTAGGCCACATCATGCTTTACCTTCTAGGACTCTTGGCAGCCTCTATATGTATGATTCTTTTGACATGTTACCTATGAGGATTCCTCAATGGTTACTGCAAGTTCAGTAATCTCAAGTCTTGCAACTGTCATTTATCGTCCCCTAAGGAAGGCCTTGCTGTGGTGGCAAGACAGGGATTACCTTCCTGTGGATTCTTCTTTTCTGCAACCTCAGCCACAATGGAAGCCTCCAACATGGGGTGTCGTGCCCATTTGAGCCCTCACCAGAGTCAGGGTCCTGGCCTCCACTGGAGCAAAGCCATCACATAAATGATCTGGAATGAGTGGAGTTCTTTTGGGACTCAAGGCACTGGCCACTCAAGTTTAGGGGACTTTTGATACAGAGCTACGATACAGTGTATTTTTTTCTTTATATCTCTGTTCCTCAAAAATGTTTAATAAAACTTCAGTTGAAAAAAAAAAGAATTTGATATGTTACCTGAACACACAAGAGTGCACACACTTCTACCCTCTGTGTTGCGAGGCAAGCAGGGCATGGGAATAGATAGTAGCAATGGTTACACTGGAAATATGTAGGGTGGAAACTCTCACATCTAGATTTCTATGTGGTGGAACTGTCACTTCTAGGTGATGAAAACCCTCCAGTAGTAGTCAATGGAGAGAGATGTCAGAAATGATGTAACTCTCATACAATTTTTTTAAGAGATGGTGCAACCAAGCTCCTGTGGGTTCCTGCCTAATTTAACATAGAAATATAGAAACATAGACCTTGACGGCAGATAAGGACCACTTGGCCCACCCAGTCTGCCCATTTCCCTACCTACTGGATAAGCTGCAGATTCTAGTTAACCAACAGCCTACTTCCTGCCACTCCCCACTACAATTGCCTTGTGTCTGTCCCATGCACGTTTGAATTCCCCCACTGTTTTAGCCTCAACAACCTCCCCAGGAAGGCAGTTCCATGCATCCATCACTCTCTCTGTGAAAAAAGATTTCCTCACATTACCCCTGAGCCGACCCCCCTCTATCTTTAAATTGTGTCCCCTTGTTCTTACACATCTCTTTTTCTGAAAGATGCTACCCTCCTGGACTTTGTTGATTGCCTTGATGTACTTGAACATTTCTATCATGGCCCCCCATCCCTCCTTTCATCAAGGGTATACATATTAAGCTCTCTCAGTCTCTCTTCGTATGATTTCTGATGCAGACCCTGCACCATTTTAGTTGCCCTCCTCTGGACTGCTTCCATCCTGTCTATGTCCTTGCGTAGATGAGGTCTCCAAAACTGCACACAGTACTCCAGATGGGGTCTCACCAACTGTCTGTACAGAGGGATAACCACTTCCCTTTTTCTACTTGTGATGCCCCTTCCTATGCATCCCAGTATCCCCTGTCTCTCCTTACTGACTTCTCACATTGCTTACCCACCTTTAGATCATCTGATATGACTACCCCCAAGTCCCGTTCCATTTTTGTTGTTGTTAGTGCCTTCCCTGCTATTGTGTACTCTTCTCCTGGGTTTTTGTTTCCCAGGTGCATTACTTTGAACTTCTTAGCATTGAATCTAAGTTGCCACATGTCTGACCATTCCTCCAACCTTGCCAAGTCCCTTCTCATCCTTTCTACACCCCCTTGTGTATCAACTCTGTTACAGATCTTTGTATCATCTGCAAAGAGGCATACCTTTCCCTCCAGACCCTCTGCAATGTCACCTATAAAGATGTTAAAGAGGACTGGACCCAGTACTGAGCCCTGAGGTACTCCACTAGTGACCCCCCTTTCTTCAGAATGTGTTCCACTCACTACTACCTTCTGTGTCCTGTTGTGCAGCCAGTTTGCAACCCAGGCTACCACCCTGGGACCCACTCCCAGGCTGGCTAACTTGATTATTAATCTTTTGTGCAGGACTGTGTCAAATGCCTTGCTAAAGTCTAGGTAGGCCATATCCACAGCCCCTCCCTGGTCTATTACTTTGGTCACCCAGTCAAAGAAATCTATTAGATTCATCTGACATGACCTTCCTGCTGTAAATCCATGCTGCTTTGGGTCCTGTGCCCTGCTGACTTCTAGGTATTCAACAATTCTTTCTTTCAGAAGTGATTCCATCATTTTCTCTACCACTGAGGTCAAACTTACAGGTCTGTAGTTTCCTGCTTCTGCCTTGCTCCCACTTTTGTGAAGGGGAATCACATCTGCCCTCCTCCAGTCCTCAGGTACCACCCCATCCTCCCATGATTTGTTAAAAAGTGTGGTCAGTGGTGTCACTAAGTCCTCCCTTAGTTATTTTAGGATTCTGGGGTGAATCCCATCAGGCCCCATTGCTTTGTCCACCTTGAGTTTTAGGAGTTCTTTCAGGACTCTTTCTTCTGTAAATGGACTGGTGTCAACCCCCTACCCAGAGTGCTTCTATTGTCTGGTTTAGGTAACTCCTCCTCATCTTCTTTTGTGAATACTGAGCAAAAGTATTCATTCAGTATCTCTACCTTTTCACTGTCTCCCTCTGCCCACCTCCCCTCTCCCTTATTAATTTTCACTATTCCTCCCTTAACCTTTCTATGCTCCCTAATGTACCTATAAAAGGTTTTATCCCCCTTCTTAACTGACTTAGCTATTTTTTCCTCAGTTTGGGCTTTTGCTGTTCTGACTGCCTTCCCCACTTCTTTCTGTTTTAATTGATACAGTTCCCTGTCGTGCCCAGGAGGTATTTCTGTTTTCTGTCCATGTTACCAGCTTACTAAATGTCCTGATGGCCACCCACTGCTGGCTTGTGATTGAGCCCTGTGAGGGGGAACTGAGTCAGTCCCTTGCTGAACAGCTGTTTGACATGAAGAGTCCAGAGTTGAATACCCACAAAATGCAAAACTGATGCTTTTCTGCTCCCTTGCTCCAGGTTGTTGATTTTTTTTTGTTTAAACATTCTTCTATGTCTTTCCTCTGCATCTAATTCAGATGGTTCTAACTCCTGATGAAGCTCAGGCATGAACCAGCCAGAATGATCCTAGTGGCACACTTGTGCCCTGGCAGATCTGGTCTCCACTACTGTGGAAAATGACAGACGGTGCTCAGTTCACCTGCCCCTCAAGCAGGGCCTTCTATGATAAAAATATCATAAAAAGAAGATAAAAAAGGGAGGGGATAGGAAACAACCAGGGAACTTCAGACCTATCAGTCTTACCTCCATCATGGGGAAGCTGCTGGAATCCCTAATCAAAGAAGACTTCATTGACTACTAACAGGACAATGGGCTCCAGTGTAGTAAACAACACGGTTTCATGGAGGGAAGTTCTTGTCAGATTAACCTGATTTTTTTCTTTGACTGGGTGGCCAAAAAAGTAGACGAAGGCCATGCTGTGGATCTGCTGTACTTTGACTTCAGTGGTATCCTGTGATGATAGCACCCGAATATAGGCAACTGTCAAAATGGTGACCCATTTACGGTGCTATCATCATGAGCAACTGGCAAGGGGAGTGAGTTACTGCTGCCATAGGGGGGGTTAGGGTGACTGGAAAGGGTGGATGGCGAGGGGAAGGGGAGGAATAGGGGAGAGGGTTATTGGCATTTACTGCCCCTGGTGCCACTAAACCAGACATGTGGTGTGGTGGTGAGGGAGGCTGGCTCCGGCACCACAGGTTCAGGCTTTGGGGCTGGGGTCCAGGAGGACAAAATTTTTCTGCTGACACAGGCAGCAACACTTAACTCCTTTTTTACATGTGGCATGTGCCCCCTCCCTGACATGCACCCCCCTGGAATTGAGAATCTATTTTCAAGGTGGTGCAGGGGGCACAGCCCCACCACAGAAACACTTTATTATAATGGATGTCAGTTCACCAGTTAGTATATATCACCGATTTGCTTATCAGTGATGTAAACTAGTGATAATAGCGATCGCCATTTTGCATTCACTATTATTACATAAAACCAGTTTCAGCAAGGCTTTTAACTTGGTACCACACAAAAGATGGAAGACCTGGGTATGGCTAAATCTGTAGTGAGCTGGGTGGGTAGTTGGCTAGAAGGGAGGCAGCAGAGGGTGGTGGTCAACTGGGTTATATCAGAGAAAAGGGAGGTTATGAGTGGGGTTCCACATGGATCTGTCCTGGGTTCGGTCCTCTTCAACATGTTCATTAGTGACATTGGTGAGGGAATCCAGGGCAGGCTGTGTCTCTTTTCAGATGATGCAAAACTATGTGGCAGGTTGGATAGTGATGAGGGGATAAGGGATATGCAGAGGGACCTACAAACACTAGAGGATGGTCAAAGGTCTGGCAGTTAAAATTTAACATTAAAAAGTGCAAGGTACTGCACCTAGGGAAAAGGAACCCCGAGATGGAGTACTGGATGGGTGGGGGTGAGACTTAGCACCACAGAAGAAGAATGGGATCTAGGAGTTATCAGTAACTCCCTTAAACAAATTAGCTAGTGCAACAAGGCCTATAGCAAGGCTAACAGGGTGCTGGGATGTATCAGGAGAGTTATTAATAGCAGAAGAAAAGAGTTGATACTTCCCTTATACAGATCCCTGGTGAGGCCTCACCTGGAGTATTGTGCCTAGTTCTGGAGCTGTCACCTTAGAAAGGACTGGGATAGGTTGGAGATGGTGCTGTGCAGAGTAACAAAAATGATTCAGGGCCGGCAGGACAGATCCTGTGAGGAGCACCTCAAGGCACTAAATATGTACTCACTAAAACCCAGAAGGGAGATATGATAGAGACCTTCAAGTTCCTTAAAGGAATTAACAAACTAAACTGCAGGGAATTATTTACCCTGAATAACATAGAAACGTAGACATTGACAGCAAAAGGAGACCACAAGGTCCATCTAGTCTGCCCATTGTCTTTTAGCCTAGTCTTCTAACTGCCCTTGGATTTGAGGGCTCCCTCGTACAGTATCTGTCCCAAGCATTCTTGAAATCTACCACTGTGCTTGCTCCCACCACCTCTGCAGGCAGGCTGTTTCAGGCATCCATCATTCTTTCTGTGAAAAAAAAAACAACCTGGTGTTGGTGGAGAATTGCCCTCCTTGCAGCATTAGATCATGTCCCCTGGTTCTGCTGTCCTTCTTAAATTGGAAGAGATTGTCTATCTACACCTGGTTTATGCCTTTTATGAACTTGAATATTTTGATCATGTCACCTCTCTCTCTTCTCTGTTCCAGGGAATTCATGTTCATTTCTTTCAGTCTATCCCCGTAGGACATCTCGTGCAGTCCCTGAATCATTTTTGTTGCCCTTCTCTGCACCGTCTCCACTCAGCCAATGTCCTTTTTGAGGTGGGGCCTTCAGAACTGAACATTGTACTCCAGGTGAGGCCTAACCAGTGATCTGTACAGTGGCAGGATAACTTCCTTTTCCTGCTTGTGATTCCCCTCCCAATGCATCCCAGCATACCACTGTCCTTTAATGCTGCTTTCTCACACTGTTTACCTACCTTCAAGTTGTCTGAGATAATGATTCCCAAACCGCGCTCTTGGCTGGAGGCAGCTAGTCTTTCCCCTCCAAGGTGATATGCCTTATTTGGATTTCTTTTTCCTATGTGCATGACTTTGCACTTTTTGGCATTGAATCTCAACTGCCATGTTCCAGACCATTCTTCCAGTTCCTTGAGGTCAGCTTCCATCTTGTCCACTCCCTGCTGGGTGTCAACCCTGTTCCATATTTTGGTGTCGTCTGCAAACAGACACACCTTTCCCTGTAGTCCGTTAGCTATGTCTGATATGAAAATGTTGAACAGCAGGTCCCCAGTACTGAACCCTGGGACACACTGCTGGTTACTCTACCTTCTGATGACAGTGCTCCATTTACCTGCACTTTCTGTGTTCTGCCCTGTAACCAGTTTTTAACCCATCTAACTACTTCTGATCCACTCCAATGTGGTCTAGCTTCTTTACCAGTCTTTTGTGTGGAACTGAGTCGAAGACCTTGCTAAAGTCTAAGTAGACCACATCTACTGCCCCGCTGTCATCTATAACCTTTGTAACACAGTCAAAAAACTCAATCAGGTTTGTCTGGCATGGCCTACCTACTGTGAAACTGTGCTGCTTGGGGTCCTGATGGCCGCTAGCCTCCAGGAATGCCATGATCCTTTGTTTGAGTAGTGTCTCCATTAACTTCCCACTATGGATGTGAGGCTTACGGGCCTGTAATTTCCAGAGTCCTCCCTGCTACCTGATTTGTGTAGCTGGACCATGATTGTCCTTTTCCAATCTTCGGGTACCACCCCACTCTTTAGGGATTTGGTGAATAGTTTAGCCAGTGGGGTAGCCAACTCTAATCTCAGTTCTTTTAAGATCCTAGGGTGCATTTCATCTAGCCCCGTGGCCTTGTCAACTTGCAGTTTATTTAGTGCCTCCAGTACTTCAGTCTCCGTGAAGGGGCTAGTATCAAACCCCTGTCCAGGGGTATTGTGTTTTGCCATTTCTGGGCCATCCCCTGGGTCCTCCTCAGTAAATAACAAGCAGAAGTACTTGTTCAGGATTTCTGCTTTCTCTGGGGTCATCTTCTGTTGTTTTCTCTTTATGAGTTATAATCTTGATTATACCCCCCTTTTGCCTTTCTTCTTTCCTGATGTATGTCTAAAGTATTTGTCTCCTGTCTTTATCCTCTCTACTATACTTGCTTCTGTCTGCACTTTCAACTGCCTTATTTTTTTGTTGTCTTCTTTCATATTCTCCTTGTACAACACCCAGTTTTCTTCCTTGTTTGTTTCCTGGTATAGCTTGAACACCTTCCATTTTTCTTTCACTATTTTAGCCACTTCCTTTGAAAACCATAAGGGATTTCATTTTCTTTTCACTTTGGTAACCCTTCTGGTACATTGGTCAGTAACTGTCTGGATTGCTTTCTTAAGTTTCTCCCACATGACATTGACCTCGTCCACTTGTAGATCAATTAAGAAGTTTCTTAGTTTGGTCATCATTTGGTTGAAGTCTGCCTTTTTTAAGTCTAGTACTTTTATTTTTTGAGTGGTACGTGTCTTCAGCTATGTTCACCTTGAAGCTAACCAATCGATGGTCACTGTTGCCCATATGGCATCCCATATTGAGTTTCTTGACCCTCTTAGTGTTTGTGAGGACCAGGTCAAGTATGGCATTTCCTCTTGTTGGTGTTTTGATTAGTTGACTTAGTCCTGCTCCCTGTAGTGCCAATAAGAAATCCCTGCTTCTTGTTGCAGCCGTTAGTATACTCCAGTTTATATCTGGAAGGTTGAAGTTCCCCACCGGTAATAACCTCTCCTCTCCTTTCTGAGTCATTCTGTGTATTTCTTCTATCAGGTCTTTGTCTCTCTTCTGTCCTTGATTTGGAAGTCTGTATATGGCCCCGGTCCTGAAGGTTTTTCCATTTCCTGTACCTGTAGTAAGCCACAGTGACTTGGTGTCCTCAGGGTGACTTGGCACCTCTGTGGCTTTTATGTTTTCTCAAATGTAAATGGCTACTCCTCCCCCTCTTTGCACCGTGTATCCTTTCTGAACAGATTGTATCCTGGTATAGCCGTGTCCCATCTGTGGTTTTCTGCGAACCACGTTTCTGTCACAGTGACCCAGTCCAATCTTTCTACTACCATGATGGTTGTGACTTCAGGTAGCTTGGTTGCAAGGCTTCTAGTGTTTGCAACCATCACCTTCCAGGAATGTGCATCCTCTTTGGTATGGGGCTGCACCCTCTTCTTGGACAGTGCCAACTTGCTGTTTGCACCCAAGTGATTTTTGAGGTTGCCATCTTGTTGTGGAATGCTACTCGAGACCTCTGTGGATGAGATGCCCGGGTTCTGAACTTGTCTTTCTGGGTGTGTTTGTGCTCCCTTGGATTTATGGGGAGTGGTGACAAGCCCATCAACAGTAGTGGTGTGAACTGTCACCATAGCCTTCCAATCACGGCCTCCCTCCTCTGGTATAACCTCAGTACCATCCCCACCTTTTCTGTGTCTGCCACTCCTGTATTTTACATGAGGTCCCTTCTTTTTTACCTATGGTGACTCCCTGCTCATGGCCATGCCTGTTTCCTTTAGTCTGATGTTGGGGAGTTCCCTTCCATTCACTGATCCCCTTACTTTGTATCTTTCTGCTGCATCCTCATTTAGGCCTTCTTTGTGCTGGAGACCTCCCAGTTTAAACCCTCCAAGAAGACCTCCAACTTCTGACTTAATGTTCTCAGTCCTTCTCCAGTGAGATGCAGACCATCATGCTTGAAGAGCTTCCTGTCCCAGAAGATCCCCCATTCTCCAATGTAGTGCATCCCATTGTCTGTGCTCCAACCCTGGAGCCACTGGTTGAATTCCCTGATCTCTTTGTTCCTGATCTTGTCCTCACTTCTGCCCTTCCTCCCAACTGGCAACACCTCCAAGAAGATCAGATGTGTTGTGTACTTTTTTAGACTCTCCCCTAGGGTCTTTATGTCTGCCTTGGCTTCTTCCACAGTCCTATTTGCTATGTCATTTGTCCAAGGTGGACAATGATCCTCACGAAATCCTGATCTCTTCTTATCAGCCATCCTATTCTGTCCTTAGCTCTCCTTGCAGATGCTCCTGGCACGCATTTCACCATGGTTTCAGCTCCCTTCACACTGATGAACTGTGCCTCCACTTCTCACAACATAGAGTCTCCCATGACCAGAATCCTCCTGTTGCTCTGTGTATTCCTTCCTCTCCTTCCTTGTACCTTCTTCCTGCTTTCTTGTATCAGATTTGTCCAGCTTGACTCTTTCTTTTTCCTCACTTAGTTTCATCCCCTGGCCGGGGGGGGCAAAACATTTGTGTGTGTGGATAGCTTGTGGCTGGCAGTGCCCCATCTTAGCTCTAGTTGCCCTGCTGCCCCCTCTTATCACCTTCCATCTCCCAAGACCCATGGGCCTTTGAGGGAGTTGGTGGGTAAGGGGGTGGTGGATATCTCCAATCCAGTATCTTCTGCAGCCTTGTGATCTCTTCTCTTGCCTGCCATAGCTCCCTCTGTAGTTCTGCAACTGTCCTGCAGAAGGGACACCCCAGTCTCCAGAGTGTCTGCCTTGCTACCAGCCCTCCACAGCTCTGGCAGATCTGGATGTCCATGTCTGTTTTCCTCATGACCTGTATGTGTCACTGTTTTTGTCTCCCTTCACTGCATCTTCTCTATCCTCTCTTCCTGTTCTCACTGGTGTCTTCCTCTGGGAGTTCTGCAGGATGTTCCCTTGGGCTTCTATAAATGTAGAGAGAACCTGGGTGGTTGGGAGAGGGGTGGGAGGTGGGTAGCACTATTACCACCCCTTAGCAGTAGCTGTTAGCAGTCAAGTGATGGAGGAGGGGGAGATTTAGCTGACTCCCTTCTTCCTCTGCAAAATGAGGTACTCTTAAAAGCAAATTGCTAGCCCCCTTTTAGTTGCTAGCTTCCCTCTCCAAAATGAGGTGCTTTTAAAAGTAAATGGTATCTCCCTTTCAGCTGCTAGCTGCTGCATCTAAAAGCTGAAGCTGAAGCAAAAATAAAGGCGAGCTCTCTTTCAGCTGCTAGCTGCTGCTTCTAAAAGCTCGAGCTGACCAACTCGAGGTCACATGGTCCTGAGTAGAAATTAACAGGAGGGAGGTTCAGGAGGAATGTGAGGAAGTACTTCTTTAGAGAAGGGGTAGTGGAACCTTGCAACAGTTGAGGTGGTAGGTGCAAATACAGTCAGGGGATTCAAGCAGCCATGGGATAGAATGAAGGGAATAGTGGTCGCTCTGCCCCTGGAGAATGGGGATAAGACAGGGAGGGTTAGTACCCTGGAGGAACAGTAGGTTCCTGGCAAGGTTCCAGGGATTATAGGGAATATGGGACGATTGGATTGACTGCTGTTTTTTTTTCTACCATCATAGTCTATGTTTCTATCATAAAAATATAATTTGTCAGCAGAAAAGGACTGCTTGGCCCACCCAGTCTGCCCAAAGGGGTAGACAATGACAAGCCATGGGAAAGGGAAACTGAGTCCATCCCAGAACAATGACTCATTGCTTTATATGGGCCTTCAGTCCATATCGCTCAATCCTTGGCTCCTGAGGATGTACCGTAGAGGTCTTTTGGTTCAGAGTCTCACCTGCTCTACTGGCTGCTATGAAACCTTATGCCAGGTACTTTACATAAACTGTAGTCCCTGAAATTGAAGCATATTTAATTTATAAATACTGGTTAGGTATTATCACCTAAAACCAGTACAGAACATGTACATCTTCATTACCCCAATTTTACATGTGATCATGAATAATGGAGATTACCTCACACTCTACCTCATGTTATTTTCTGTTGCATTGTAAACCATTTATGCTTCACTGAATGAGGAAACACAAAATATACTGAAACCATAGCAAATCACTCAAACTCCATATCATCAAACAAGACAAGCCTTCATTTGTAGAAGTCTGTCTCCTAGAGTCAGGAGCAGCTCACCCTCCCTCTCACTTGTCTGATCACTATGGATACCAGCCCTTTCAGCATAATGAAACAATTCAATTTCTTGTTTCTTTAAAACTAAACAAGTTTATAGTATTGCTTTTCACTGTTCAGTTTCATGCAGTTTCAACTGAACTGCAAGTTAATATACAATTTCAACTGCATTAAATATTCCTGTTACAGGTTCAAAAATAAAAGAAACACTTTGGTCCAGATAGTCAAACAGAAGTGCAGCACAAATGTTTTGTGCTGTGATTGCACCATTCCCAGCTGTTGCTGCACTTCAGTTGGATAGTGAATGGCACTGTCTGACTGAATATCAGGCCATGTCAACATAGCGCTAAGTGCAGCTGTGTTGCCCCAACATGGACCTGGGCTGTATATAACCCAGGGAATAGCACTGCCCAAAATGGGATAGTGTCAAGACCCCTGTGAGCTATAGTCAGCTACAACATGCAAGTGAGCCCATTGGACATGCAAGGTGCTAAGGGACCATTTGTATGCCCATTATGGGCTCATTTGCATGGGACACAACAGCCCCTTAGTGCCAATGCCACAGTCCCAGTGTTCTCATTGGTGTGCACCCCCACCCAACCTCAACCTCAATATTGACACTGAGTGCTCACTCTTGTGCCAATTTCAGTTTCCTTTTTTTTTTTGTTGTTGTTGTAACTCTGTACTGACACTGGCTGTCCACTGTGGTGCTGGTTTCCTTTTTTTTTATTTTGTCTAGGCACCAGGAATTAATTTTGGTGCCTGTTTTAGTTTTTTTCTACTGCTGCCCCCCACTGACTCTCACACTGGGTACCTATCTAAGATACTGATCATTATTAAATAAAAAAAACTAAATCAAAATGCCATTCTCCTCCCACCTACTAGCATCAATCTCCCCCTTCTCCCTCCACCCGGCCACATTTAAGTTTAACTTCTTTCCCCCAGCCCACTAGAATGCAGTCTTACCCTTCTGTCCTATCAAGGCACCATTTACTTAACAAGAATGAAATGGCAACCAATACAGCCCACCCCCAGCATGATTACTAAAATACATGCATGCAGCGTGTATATCAGATATCCCAGTTTGAAATACAGATCTATTACTGGTTTCCTTTTGTACTTTACTCCAGGTCATTATTGAAAATGGGGTGTTACTCCCAAACATCACTAAGACTGTTGACTGTGACCCTCAACCCCTCTGATTGGCTGCTGCAGTAAAGCAAAAATGCGCTAGTGTTCCCCCACCCCTCAACTGCCCATTTCATTAAAGTGAATATGCTGTAGTGTCCAGTGGCTCCCCCATCCCCTTGATTGCCTGTTTACACAATTGCAATATGTAGTGTTGGTCCAGTGTCTCCCCATCCGACCTGCTGGCTCACATGCCACCTCCATTCACCCTCGTACCTTGGTGGTCAGTGATCCTCCTAGCCTGATACAGGGATTGGCACAGCCCTCCTCTCACCTCCTTGGCTGGCCACCATTTGAACTGTCAGTGAGCATGAGTACAGTACACCAGGGCATATTTACTTTATTGAAACAGGTGATCGGGGGCAGGTTCAACCACTGGACAACAGGGCATAGTTACATTAATGAAGTGGATGATGGTGGTGGTGGTGGTAGAGGGAGCCACTGGACACTGGGGCTTACTTAAACATATGAAATGGGTGGCAGGGCAGAGGCACAGTACATCAGGGCTTACTTACTGATATGAAGCAGGCAATTGGAGGGTTGGGGGAGCCACTGGACACCAGGCTTACTTACTGATATGAAATGAACAGTCAGGAGGTCAGGGGAGCCACTGGACACCAGGCTTACTTACTGATATGAAGCAGGCAATTGGAGGGGTGGGGGAGCCACTGGACACCAGGGCTGACTTGCTGATATGAAATGGTGATGGGGGCGTCACACTAGACCACCAGGGATGGAATATAGAACATAAACTCAGAGGAATGATGGGTGGGGGGTCACACTAGACCACCAGGGAAGATTGCAGTGCTGGAATGGGAGTTCAAAGGGTTGGTGGCCACAGTACAGCCACCCTGCCTTCACTGGGATGAGGGCATGGGCTTAGCACCCAGTTAAGAGGTGATTTGCAGTGGCAATAAACAGTGCCACTTTGGGGGCTGTTTACTGCTGCTGCAAACCTTTGAATATACCACAGTGCTGGTATGCATGAGGAGACCACCTCATTTTCATAGATGCAGCAGTATGTTAGCAGTTTGGTGCTACTGGGTTTGTGGGGCACCTGGGCTTTTGAATATGGGCCGGCCGGGAGTGCTTGCACAACTCAGGTTAGCATAGCCACTAACCCTGTTAGCAGGTGCACTAACATTTGAACAAGGGGTCCTTTGTCTGTCCCAAAACATATTGTTTCTTGATCTTACTGTAATAAACAATAATTATATAAAATAAAATATGGGCAATACATTTAAACTTGTTTTCCTCTACACACCTTCATTGTGTGATACCTAAGTGAACCATGCAGCCTTTCTGCTCGTGGTTCATGTGGTATCAAACACATCAGATGTGTCCAAGAAACTTGTTACATACTTTTGCAAGAGGAAGTCATGCTGAGAAATGCAATACTGAATAATAAAAGCCTGCTACTGAAACTGTTGATCAAATCTTCAGCTAAAACCCATCAGACAACCCCAGGAGTTGAACCTGCTGTTTCTATGGACTTTCAGGGCACTCAAGCTATGGCTGCACCACCAATTATCTTTCAAACCTCATAAGAAATACCTTCCTCAATAGACTCCATGATCACTAATGTGCATGACATTCCACCAGATAACCAAACAGATGTGGGAAAAAATTGAGCAGCATACCATGCCTATGTACACAAACTGGGACCAGGCAGCAACATTAAAAGCAGCTGGATGGATCCCCAATCAAGAACAAGCAGGATGGTCTTCCCCGGAACCAGGACCAGTGGCAGAAATCATACAATTTTCCCCAGTACATGTATCTACTTCAGGTGCAGTCCTACAGAAAAACAAAATGATTAGCCTGATCCCCCATGGCTCATCTAACAGACTGCCTGAAGTAAATTCAAAAACCCTACTTACAACTCTGTCTGGAAATCCTCAAGGCAATCTACTGGGAAAAACTCAGATTTGGCACAGAACAATGTTGAGTACGCCCAGAGCGTTGATATTATTCCAGCAACAGATGCAGCTTTTTCAGACTTGCCTTGCTCTGGTACAGGGGCACAGACAAAACCTACTCAAAGTATGCACACTGAAGAAAACTGAGACTACCACAAACTGATGGTTCCCAATCTGCTACATCTTTTAGAATGTCAGATTTATTTAAACAGGTTGGGAAACTAGCACAGAGATGCAATGCTGTATGTCTCAGATACACTGGGGCTAGTGAATCCTTTCCAGGTGCACCAACTTTTAATAAATTCTATCGGTATACAAGCTCAGGAGCTTTTTGCCTTTATACATATTAAAGGCAAAAATACATATGATATTAGTTTCAGGAATAATGTAACATTAGAAAAATTTTGGCAGAAATTCGAAGTGGTCAGAAATCAAAATGACTGGCAGAATTTTTTTCCTGTACTGCTGACAAAACCAACAGTGAAAATGATAACCCTATTATTTAGGAATGAGGGGGTTAACACTGAGGATGTATAGCAATGGTTATACCAAAAATGTGAAATTCTTCAAAGCCCCATACCTATCTTAGATGAAGATTTAGTGTGGACAGGGGGGGTGCATTAAGGTAAAACTAACACACACATACTCTGGTATTCAGCACCTGCCTAGTAGTTTTTACATAGGGAGGGACAGGGGAATCTGTTTTTATCCAGGTCAGCCCAAGACATGCCACAAATGTGGTGCCAGAACCTACCTGAACTCATCCTGTAACCTTCCTAGATGCAATGTATGCCTAGAATATGGCCATGTTAGCTTAGGTTGCCCAAACCCTTTCAGGTGCAATTTATGAGAGGAATTAGGACACTCATATGTCAAATGTCCATGGGCAGTTCACAACAGGATGGACGGAGCCATGCAAGATCAGAAAACTCTGATTACTGCCCAGCAAGTCTAGGTTATGCAAGCTAGGCAAGGACCCAGTGTCCCAACCCCAGATCAGATCCCCCTTCCCCCCAGAGACTCTCAGGTAGCTCTGCCAGATACTTCTAAAACTAGGGACATCACTCCAACACCTAATCCACCACTCCCCCCATAGGTATGAGTAGGGAAGAAACACCCACAGCAACCCCAGAAGACCCTACACAACCTCCCTTGGAACCATGCCACTACCTAAGGAAACCCCTATGGAGGTAGTACAAACAGTTAAATTAAGAAAGTCTAGAAAAAAACCTGACCTGAAATTAGCAGAATCTCCTATTCTTACCAGAAACAGATATAATGAGTTGGTGAAAAAGAAACAATGGGGAGACACAGAAGATGAGTAAGGTGACTCAGATACATCATCTGTCACCTCGGGAGTTATGGAATACAATACAGACCCACCATCAGAACAATCAAAGGCTAAAAAGGCTAAAGGGAAAAGAAAGTCTAGGCACAAACCCGATGGGTGACCTTTTGACCTCCCACTTCCCTTGCCTAATTGAACCAAATTCTAAGCCCTCTGACCTTAAATGTTAGTAGCATTAAGTCTTTCAAAAAAAAAGTGTGGTACTACTGTCCACATACTGAAAGAACTACCGAACACTATTTTTTTATTGAAGATACTCACATAAAAACTGAGTTTGAACTTTCTCAGGTTAAACATTTATGGTCAGAAGGCCCATCATTTTGGTCTCAAGCTGAAGAAATATGTGACAGGGTAGCTATCCCATTGAAAGACCCTGACTTCAAAGTTAAAAAAATCATGGACATTTAACCAGGAAGGGCTTTGATGGTTGAGGCTCTATTTCATGGATTAGAATTACATTTAATTAGTGTCTATGCTCCTCAAAGCATTGCAGCTCGTGTAGCTTTATTTAAACTAATTCAATCCTTTTTATACACATAGAAAACACTTGTTTCAGGGGAAGGGACTTTAATTGTGGGCTATCCCTGAAAGATAGATGGTGCAAAACTCAAACGATTTTTAGTGATATGAATTGTTTAAAAAATATAACAACCATAGCAAATTTACAGGAAGCATTTGAAGCTATAAAAACAACAGGGGGTCAAACATTTATAAAAGGTCAACTAACATCAAGGATTGATTATTTATTTATGTCCAAAAATTTAAGATCTTAAAAGCAACTACTATTCCAATAGAAACATCGGACCATCTAGCTGTGTTTAGTAAATGCAATGTTGGATTACACTCAGCTTCCTTTATAAAATCCAGAAGGAAATTTAATAATAATTTACTAACGGACACTTTACTTTTAGAAAAATGGGATCAACTAGTAAGAGCTAGGGTATTCATTATAGAGGCATATAAGACCATTATTGAATGGTGAATAGATTCTAAAGCAGATTTTAAAAACCTCTTCATTAGCCATGCCACCTAGGAGGAGAAAAAGTAATATGCCCAATACTTAACTCTGAGAAACCAACTACAACAATTAATATCAACAGTACATGAACAGAAAATTTATTTAGATGCACAAATTAAGCAAACAAAGAAATGTACAAATTTCAAAACAATAGATACATGAGCCTTAAAATGGAAGCTCAGTTTGGCACCCAGGGGGACCAACCAACCTTGGACACTTTCAAAAGCTGTGCAGATACAGTAAAATCAATAATAATTGAATCTATAAATATAGAAGAAGACCTTACACTTACATCTGATAAAAAGGAAATCATAGAAGAGGCTCAGAAATATTTACAAAACTAATTTGGGGACCAATTTGGAACCATATGGGATACAGATTTCTTAAAGGACATACAACTACATCTCAGAAGAGATGGGCACATTACAGACGGCAGAAATCTCTCCAATAGAGGTAACGCAAGCCATAAATAAACTTAAGTTAAACACTGCCCCAGAGAAGGCCAGTTTAACACTTGAATTCTATAAAACCTTTCAAGACAGTTATGCCCAGTCTTAACTGTCCTGTTTAATTCACTATTACAGTCCTCAGATATTCCAGCACCTTTTTCTCAGGCCTTACAAATTCTTCTACACTAAAAAGGAGACAGAGCTGACTTAAAAAACTGGAGACCAATCAGCATTTTAAACACAGACTATAAAATCTTGTCAAATATTTTGGTACAATGATTGACAAAGATAAAGAAAAACCTGATCTCTCCAGTACAATCCTGTAGTATCCCAAACAGGTCTATTTTTCACAATTTTTAAGGGGTATAACTTCACAAAGTAGAGCACGCCAATGTACTGGCTGGCTTATATCATTGGATCAGCAAAAAGTTTTTGATAGAGTTAGTCATAAGTTTTTATTAAGAATATTACACTATTATGGTATTCCACAATTAATACTCTGGATAAAACTTTTTAACAAATCAGCATTTGTACAACCCTTTATAAATAAATAATTAGTAACATAATGTTGGATTAAAAGAGGAGTTAGACAGGGCTGTCCTCTGAGTCCAGTCTTATACCTATTCATAATTGACCCCCTCATTAGGAAAATACAAAATCATAAGAACATCCCAGGCATAAAAGTTCATGGCCACCCTGACACAACAAATATTAATGCTTATGCTGATGATTTCTGCCTAAGCATACAAACCAAGGAGGCTATACAGAAAATAAACAAACTCTTTGAAAATATGAATCAATCTTAGGAGCAAAACTGAGCTATGGAAAGTGCCAAGGTCTCCAAATTAACCCAGATGCCAGACTGCCACATATCAAAACACTCAACAATATACCAATAAATACTACATCAGTAAAGATCATAGGTATTACATTTGGCACTGAAGATGATACCAAATACAACTGGAAACAGGCCATAGCAAAGGGCCAAAACATAGTATAACAATGGAAAAATAAAAATATCTCCAAGAAAAAAAAGTATATTTGATTAAAACTTTAGTTATACCTCAATTCCTACACATAGCTAATATTTTCCCTATTTCATTTGCATTTGAACCACAAGTCTTAAACATATTCTTCCAAGGTTTGTGGGGAAGTCGTTTAAATCCCATTAGATGAATCTTTACATACTACAACTACAAGTTAGGAGGTATTAGGATGCTGAATCCAATAGCATTTTTCAATAGTATCTTCCTGTATAGAAACTTACAGTAACAGATATTATTAAAGGTTCAAAGACGGAATGGTACAACATTTTATATGGCTGGTTCTCTATTCTACAGATCAAATGGAACACAGGTATCATTTCGGTATCTATGATTACCCACACAAAAAATGTGCCTGGATACATCAAACCTTGTTTAACCAAGCTGTGACAATGGAATATCACCCAACAGATGATTATCACCAACCATAGCAAAACCTTATATATAAAAAAAAAAATCATAGAAGACATATTATTCATAACCCCTGCATTACCAGAATGTCCAGATTCTTAGACAAAAGAAGTATGCTTACAGCTGACAGATAAAAGAATCCCAAAACAAATGTGGGATATAGTGTGGCTGTCATGCCATGGCAAGCTAGGGGTAATAAACTCTTTAAAACATAAAACTGTGGAAGACAGGATATGCCCTAGGCTTTTCTGCACAGATACTTTAGAAACAATGGATCATTTCTCGATCCAATGTCCATTCACCCAGTCTCTCTGGCTATCCCTAAACAAAATAAGGAAAGATACAAGATTGTTATCCATAACTTATGAGGTTCTAATTCTAGGTTTATATCCCCACAATCTTTGGAAGTGCTGTAAAAGTACTTTAAGGGTAATTTTTGCTGCTTGAAACTACTATATGTGGAAAGCAAGATGTGCCTTACTAATTCAGGAAAATTAAGTAACGTCGGAATATGTGGTTATTCCGATTTTAACCTCTCTGAAAGCAAAATATAGGTCAGAGCAACAAACATCATCTAAAGAAAAATGTTATACATAATTTAAAATGTGTTCTTTGGTACTTCGGGAATATAAATAGGATCTTGAACTTTGATGTGTAAGATAATTGCCATAGATAGACAGAAGCTGGCCAGCCATCATAATATAGAACAGAAGGAAATAGAGAAGATGAAATGACAAAAAGTAACACTGATCATATGTATGATTTATTTGTGAGCACTAGGGAGAGGGGTGGGTTACAAAGGTATTGGGATACTATGTTTTTTTTTGTACTTCACTTTATTTTCACTGTAACTGTTTATGTTCTCATTTTGTTGTGTTTATTCATAAATAAAAAATTTCCCTACTCTTCTCGAGAAGTGCCATGGGATCTTTAGCATCACCTGAACTACCACCAGAACAGGCAGATGGGACCTCAGTTTAAAGTCTCATCTGAAAGACGGCATCTCAGGAGTGCAGCACCCCCCTTGTGCCGCACTACAGTGTCAATCTTGGGATTTAATCCAAGTGCCCAGTGTGGGGATAGAACCCAAAGCCTTCTGATCTCCTGGCCTCAGAGTCAAGTGTGCTACCTGCTGAGCCACTGACACTGCTAAGATTAGCCCAATTGTGGAATTAGTTTTCCAAAAAACTACCTCGGAATGTGTTTTTTCAGCATTTAAAAAAAATCTTCTCTTGTAAGATGATTTTCTTCATTTGTATGGCTCACAAAAGAAGAATAGGGCCATATGAAAGAGAAATTCTGCCTCATGAAAAAATATTTTGGACTTAGTTTTTTTTTCTAAATCTTCTTTCATGAGGTGGCATCTTCATGAGCTCACAAAAAACTCATGAAAGAGAATGCCTTCTCACGAAAGATTTTGGACTTTGTTTTTTTCCACAGTCTTCTTTCTGGAGAATCAACCTTCCTTTGTAAGCTCACAAAAATCACAGGAAAGAAGATTCGTTCTCATGAGAGAAGATTTTGGACTTAGTTTTTTCCCACATTCTTTTGTTCAAAGCCATCTTTCGCAAGCTCACAAAAATCTGACGAAAGAAGATTCATTCTCACGAAAGAAGATTTTGGACATAATTTTTTCCACATTCTTCTTTCATGAGAAGTCATCTTCTTTCTTGAGCTCCTGAAAATCTCACAAAAGAAAGTTCATTCTCAGGAAAGAAGATTTTGGATTTCATTTTATTTTCCAACTTCTTCTTTCATGAAAAGTCATCTTCTTTCATGAGCTCACAAAAATCTCATGAAAGAAGATTTGTTCTCATGAAAGAAGATTTTGGACTGAGTTTTTTCACAATCTTCTTTCATGAGAATGAATCCTCTTTCATGAGGCCATGAAAATCTCATGAAAGAGGATTCTTCTCTCATGAAATAGGATTTTGGACTTAGTTTTTTTCCACATTACAACTTTAACAAGCCATAACTCCATCAATCTTTGGTGTTAAGGGGCAATCTATGTGTCAAAAAAATGTCTCAATCAGTACAATGTGACTAACACATAATTCCCACACAAAACAAATCATGGGGTACTCACAGTACTCCGAAATTACCCCTCAGCTTTACCATGGTGCCAAACCAACGGTTGAGGTCCAATAATCATCAAAAATGCGTCAAAGATGTTTCTCCCCTTGGATTACAGCCATAGCAAGCTTCTGACTGAACTGACAAAAACTGAGCAAGTTATGCCTAAAAAAAACAACATATTTTTCCCCATATGAAATGAACCTCTGGGAGGTAAGAGGAATCATTTTTTTTCTTTGAAGTCAGCCCATCAAAAGGAAATTACAACAAAGCACAGCAATCGCACCTTCTTATGTGAGCAATCATAAAACAAGACTGGGGCACAGTCCACTTCTGCAGCTTGAGATCTGTACCTACGCTGGCATGGAAGTGCATTGTTTTTATGCCTTCCCTCACATAAAGCACCACCCTCTCCTTCCTGAACAGAGGATAGCCTGGAATGGCTATGTTTCATTCATAGTTTTCATTGCACCATGATTCAGTAGTAGCCACAGTATCCCGGTTGGCCTCTGCTATGATGGCCTCTAGGTCCAGAATCTTATTTCCCAGACCTCTAGCATTTGCTTACAAGACCTTCCAGATTTTGTTTACACTCTGCTTGTTACCCCCTTTTTCCTTTTTGCCCTCCCTCCTTCCCCCTCTGTTTTACTGCTCCTGTCCCCACTCCCTTCATTTCTACCACTCTATTACCTTTGCTAACTTACACCCTGGGGGATTCCTCTCCCCTCCAGTTCTCCCTAGTTTCTACTTCAGCCTGTGGAGGGGGCTGTTTCTGCCTCCCTGATTTCTTTCACCTCTCCTTTGGCTATTTTAAATGTTCATCAAAGTAACATTTGAACTGTCCACTGAGGACTGTGGTTCCCCTCCCAAATGGATGTAGTCCATTACCCTCCAGGTGGATCCCCAGTCTACAATGCAGCCAAACCCCTCCTCTCTGCAGCATTCCTTCAGCCATGAGTTGAAGGTCTTGGGGCAGAGATCCTTCTCCTCCCCCCTGTGGTAGACAGGCAGCACCCCCACAAAAGCCACTGAGCATGCTACCTATCTAAGACCCCTTCCCAGCTCTCTAAACTCCCCCTGCAATATTCCAGCCCCATCCCTTGCCAGGTCATTAGTCCCCAGGTGGACAATAGAAACATAGACTTTGACGGCAGATAAGGACCACTTGGCCCACCCAGTCTGCCCATTTCCCTACCTACTAGATAAGCTGCAGATTCTAGTTAACCAACAGCCTATTTCCTGCAACCCCCCACTATAATTGCCTTATGTCTGTCCCATGCATGTTTGAATTCCTCCACTGTTTTAGACCCCACAACCTCTCCAGGAAGGCGGTTCCATGCGTCCACCACTCTCTCCGTGAAAAAGAATTTCCTCACATTACCCCTGAGCCGTCCCCCACTAACTTTAAATTGTGCCCCCTTGGTCTTACACATCTCTTTTTCTGAAAGATGCTACCCTCCTGGACTTTGTTGATTCCCTTGAGGTACTTAAAAGTTTCTATCATGTCCCCCCTCCCTCCTTTCATCAAGGGTATACATATTAAGCTCTCTCAGTCTCTCTTTATATGGTTTCTGATGTAGACCCTGCACCATTTTAGTTGCCCTCCTCTGGACTGCTTCCATCCTGTCTATGTCCTTGCGCAGATGAGGTCTCCAAAACTGCATGCAGTACTCCAGATGGAGTCTCACCAACTGTCTGTATAGAGGGATAACCACTTCCCTTTTTCTACTTGTGATGCCCCTCCCTATGCATCCCAGTATCCCCCTGGCTTTCCCTACTGACTTCTCACATTGCATACCCACCTTTAGGTCATCTGATATGACTACACCCAGATCCCTTTCCATTATTGTTGTTGCTAGTACCTCCCATGCTATTGTGTACTCTTCTCCTGGATTTTTATTTCCCAGGTGCATTACTTTGCACTTCTTTGCATTGAATCTAAGTTGCCATATGTCTGACCATTCCTCCAACCTTGCCAAGTCCCTTCTCATCCTTTCTACCCCCCCTTGTGTATCAACTCTGTTACAGATCTTTGTGTCATCCACAAAGAGGCATACCTTTCCTTCCAGACCCTCTGCAGTGTCACCTATAAAGACGTTAAAGAGGACTGGACCCAGTACTGAGCCTTGAGGTACTCCACTAGTAACCTCCCCTTTCTTCAGAATGTGTTCCATTCACTATTACCTTCTGTGTCCTGTTGTGCAACCAGTTTTCTACCCAGGCTACCACCCTGGGACCCACTCCCAGGCTGGCTAACTTGATTATTAATCTTTTGTGCGAGACTGTGTCAAATGCCTTGCTAAAGTCTAGGTAGGCCATATCCACAGCCCCTCCCTGGTCTATTACTTTGGTCACCCAGTCAAAAACTGACTCAATGACATCAAGCTCTCCCTTCTAACAATCCTCTCTATTCCATGGTACCATGTAGGCACTCAGCCTCTCTCTCTCTCTCTCTCCCTCCTTATTCCCAAATCTATCTCCCTTAAAATCAAATCCCCCACCAGAATTGGATTCCTCCTACTGTGGGACCTCTACCACCCTCCTTTGGGTCTCCATTGTAGAGGACTTCCACATCCTCCCA
Organism: Neoceratodus forsteri; assembly: GCA_016271365.2. Classification (NCBI taxonomy): domain Eukaryota; kingdom Metazoa; phylum Chordata; order Ceratodontiformes; family Ceratodontidae; genus Neoceratodus; species Neoceratodus forsteri. The sequence continues at coordinate 1,117,102,799 of CM028131.1, forward strand.
GGTCTCTGCCATGTGTGCCTTCTCCAGGCAGTCCTGCCCTGCCAGAGTGGCATAGGAATAATGCAGTGGTTAAGGAATATGCTTTGGACCCACCACCCCACCCTTCCGGTGCCCACCATAGTCCAGCCATTCCTCCTCCTTGGCATCCTCAGAGGTAATGGTGACAGACTATGTGACCCCTGTTAAAGGAAGTGGCTTCCCCAAATCCAAGCCAAATCAGCCTGGCGTCTAGTGACCTCCTCCCTCAACTGGAACTGGAAGGGGACAGGATCAGTTGTGTTACAGGACAGTAGCTGCTGCTGTTGTTTTCACAGGGTTCTTGTGGATTTTACTTGGTAGGTTAGTTCTTTTCTTTCTTACTTCTAAGGGGCTAGCAGGGTATTGTTTTGGGTGCTATTGGATGTTTGTAAACTGATTTGGTGGCTGTAAGTGGGGCTCATTTTGTGGTTGTTTCACTGTGTAACAGGCTGCGCTGGTAGAGGCCTATTTCTTCTGATTTAAAACCTATTTGGTGGAATTTGCTTGGGCCTAGTTCTTTGGCTGCTGGGCTTGGAGGGGAGAAACAGGGCTGATACACTCTCTCTCGAGTCAGGTGTCTGCCCAATACCCACCCCTCTCTCCCCAGAAGTCTGAAAATTTATAGGGGAACACCTGCCCTGCAATTGGAGGAAAAGGCTGCAGGTGCAGCTCATGTAGTTCTAGCCACTGGGGGTAGGATTTAAAGGCTGGAAGAGGAGCTTTGGGAGTAGTTCATTTCCCTTATAAGTTTAATGTGTCGTACTGCACCTAGTAACAAGGTTACTGGTGTACAGTGGGACTGTCTGTAAGATTAGTGGGTGACCTGATTAGGCAGTAGGGGTATCTTGGACTAGGGGAACCTGGTGGCTCACCAAGGAAACCTATTTGGAAGGGATGGAACCACACATCATTAGGGCCGCATCTTTGGGAGGTGGTGGGGTGCACAGGGTGTGGAGCAGCCATGATACTGGACTGGGCTTGGAGTTCGGTGGTTGCCCAGTGTGCTACCAGCTAGCACAGCTTAGGGAGGAGGTTGCAGGGATTAGGAGAAAGCTGGGGGAAGGGGGTGGTATGGTTGGGGAGGGCTGGGAATCTCCACAGGGTTGCACCAAGCACTGGGGTGGGGCATGGGAAAGGAGTGCAGGAGAATACTCAGGGGTCACATAGGGAACCTGGCAGAGGGGTCCAAGGACACTACCAAGGAAGCAAGCAGGTAACTGGGGGCCCTCACAAAGGGGACGGAGGACAACATTCTCAGGGAAGTGGGCAGATGGCCAGGGGCTGGACAGAAGGAAGCAAAGGTGGGGAAGTGGATCAGACCTTACACTCAGTAACCACTTCAATTCTCTTCTTCTGCTCAAGGATGAGGGGGGTGATGTAGCCATGACAGGGGTAGTTAGAGATGGAAAGGGAGTGGGAGGCAGGAGGCAGGGGCCAGATAGCAGGAAGAACAGGGGACCTGAAATGCAGGAGAATGGGGGGAGCAGTGAATCAGAGCAGGAGGGGCAGGGGGAAGAGGGAGGAAAGCACAAGGAGAAGGACCAGTTGGGAGGAAGGGTAAAGGAGAAGGACCAGAAGTACAAGGAGGATTCAGTAAAGGGAGCTGAGGGTTTAGGCCAGGGGAGCACGACTAGCAAGGAGGAACTAAATGGAGACAGGAAGGAAGGGAGGATGAGCCAGGCTAGTTTAGCAGATGGGGGAGAAGGACCAGTTGCGAGCAGTGAGGGGGGAATTAGCAAGGAACAGAAGGATTCTCAGGAGGAGGAGAGGCATAGGATTGGAGAGGAGGGGGTGGCATACCTCTCAACCTTTTTCCCCAAATGTGGAACATTGCCTGTCAAAATGTGGAACAAATGGGCAAAATGTGGAACACTTAATCAAATATTTACCTAAAAAGCTCAAAACACTGTTAAAATGTTGCATTTATGTTCAGAAAGTCTGTTATTAATTGAATAATATATGTTTTTGCATCATTTACTATTGATTTTTGCTATAAAATGTTGACTTTGAATGTGGAACAAGTCCTCACAATGTGGAACAGGGAGATTTTGTGAAGTAAAATGAGGGACGTTCCTCGTAATGTAGTACAGTTGAGAGGTATGGGGGTGGCATGTGGCACCCAGAAAGGGGAGGAACACGAGCCAGCTGGGTGGAGGGCCTGTAGAAAGGATGAGGGACATGGAGGGGAAGGAGGAAAGGAGTGGTCAGAGTGCTCCTGCTGGGGATTCTATGATCAGGGGTATCAAATGGGATAGGGAGGGAAGCCTGGCCAGTTAGAACAAGATGCTTCCTGGACTAACGGTGCACAGGGCTAAGCACGAGGTATATCAGCTGGCAAAGGATTGTGGGGTTCCCAGGCATACTGGTCCACCTGGGTACAAATGACATTGAGGAAATAGGAGCTAGAGATACAGGCAAGATTCAGGAGCTCGCCAGGGTCTGTCACGACATAGGATGCACAGTTTCCTTCTCAGAAATCCTGCCAGTGCCAAGGACTAGTGGGGAACACAAAAGGAAAATTAGGGAGATAAACCAGTGGCTCAGGGAGTGGTGTGAGGCCAGAGGGTATGGGTTGATGGGGGATTGGGGGGAGACCTGGGAGGATAAGGAGCTGTATGCTAGAGATAGACTACATCTCATTTTGGAGGGAAGGGGAATCCTTAAGTTGAAAATAGAGGGGTTCATTGGTGAAAAGTGGGATTTAAACTTGTGAAGGTGGGTGGGATGGGAGAAAAGGCTGTCAAGGGGGTGCCGATAAAGGAGGGACTCTGTCTCCACCCCCCTGGGAACCAGGAGGATTGCAGGAAAAGGCCAACTGGCAAAGTGCATACCAGGGGAAAACAGAATCCCCATGGGAACATGAGCAGGGAAATGGAACTATAGGAAAGGGTGGAAGGTAGTCCTGTTAAATGCCAGGAGCTTGGGCAATAAATGCCTGAGCTCCACATGCTAACTGAGGAGCAGTGGATGTGGCAGCGGTCACTGAGACTTGGGCCACTGCAAGACATGACTGGGACCTGAACCTGGAAGGGATACACTATGTTCAGGAAGGACAGGGGAGGAAGGGAGGATGGGTAGCAATGATAGTCAAAAACTGCATTGGCATAGGGGGAGTAGAGGAGGCGGAGGGAACCATGGAGGCGATTTGGGTCACCTTGATAACAAGGGGGGGCAAGAGAGTAAAAATAGGAGTGGTGTATAGACCCCCTGCCCTGGCGGAGGAGCTGGAGGACAGTCTGGTGGCAGATGTTGGGGACACTGCAGACTGGGCAGAGGAATGGTGGTGGTGTTGGGGACCTTAATATGCCAGGAACAGACTGGGAGACTATGACATCCTCTGTGACCGGGAACAGAGGTTGTTGGATGTCTTTCAAGACGCGTTCCTAACTCAGCAGGTGAGGGAACTGACCAGGAGGCATGGGTACTGGATGTGGTCCTGGCAGACAGTGACCAGATTGGGGCCTGGAGGTAAGGGACCCATTGGCGAGGTGACCATGCCACGGTCTGGTTCTGCCTGGACCTAGGAGGGGTAGAAGGGTGCACAAGACGGAAGTAACTGACTTAGGGGGCAGATTTTAAGGAAATGGGAAGGATCCTAAGAGCATTTGGATGGGATTGGGTCAGACATGGATGCTGATAGTAGGTGGAAATCATCGGAGAGGGTGCAGGATGCTACCAGCACCTGTGCAAGAGTAAGACGAAAATGCGGTAGGGACCAAAAACCCTGTTGGTGGACCAGGGAGGTCCAGGAGGTGGTGGGAAAGAAAGCAGCCTATAAGCAATTCAAGTGCTCAAGGGTGAAAGGGATCGAGGGGAGTACGAGCTGATGGCTAGAAGGGCCACTAGAGTGGTGAGGGCGGCTAAGGCAAGGAAGGAGCAGAACCTGGCCAGGGAAATTAGGAGAGGGAACAAGGGGTTCTTTAGATACATTGGGGAAAAATGAAGGGTGAAGGGCAGATTAGCAGGATTAAATCAGGGGAGGGATGGGCACAAGACCGGGGAGCAGGCTGAGGTACTAAATGAGTACTTCACCTCAGTTTTCCAGGGAAAATGGGGTGCTGCATCATACATGGGAGGAGACAGAGATACTGAGGAGGGGGTCCCTACCGATCGGCAGGTCTGGGGAGAAGGGAGGCATCACTGGCAGGTGGGGGAGGGCTAGCAGGAGAAGGGGTACCGAAGTGGAAATCACAGCTGAGAGAGTGAGGAAGCCCTCAGCTCCCTTAAGACGGAGAAAGCACTGGGGCCGGATAAATTACACCCCAGAGTGCTGAAGGAACTTGCAGATGTCCTGGCAAAACCCCTGGCAGAGCTTTTCACCATCTCTCTGAGGACAGGGTGGGTTCCCCAAGACTAGAAGGTGGCACATATAGTGCCTATCCACAAGGGGGGATCAAGGGAGGTGGCAGAGAACTACAGGCCTGTCAGCCTGACCTCGGTGGTGGGGAAGGTGATGGAGGGCATTGTCAAGGAGAGGCTGGGGGGGACCTGGATAAGTCAGGGTGCCTGGACGATAGACAGCATGGATTCATCCCGGGGAAATCATGTCAGACAAACCTGGTGGAGTTCTATGACTGGGTGACAAATGTCTTGGATCTGGGTAGACCAGTGGATGTCCTCTTTCTGGACTTCAGCAAGGCATTTGACTCTGTTCCTCATGTGGGCCTGTTGGATAAGCTGGGAGAAATGGGGATGGGGAACCAGATGATCAGATGGATAGGCAATTGGCTCCATGACCGGACCCAGAGGGTCGTAGTTGGTGGGATAGTCTCATCCCCAAGGAGGGTCATTAGTGGGGTCCCACAGGGATCAGTCCTTGGGCCCCTTCTGTTCAACGCCTATGTATCTGATATAAGGACAGGAATCAGGAGTAAGATAAGCCTCTTTGCAGATGACTCGAAACTGGGGGCGGTGGTGGATGGGGAGGAGGGGGAGGGTGGCCCTACAGGGGGACCTGGAGGCTCTGGAAAGATGGTCTAGAAAGTGGAAGCTGAGGTTCAATGCAGGGAAATGCAAGGTACTCCACCTGGGGGCCAGAAACCCAGGTTAAGTGTATACCCTTGGGGGGGGGATGCTACAAGTCTCGATGGCTGAGAGGGATCTGGGGGTGGTGGTGGATGTCAAGATGAACAACTCTGAGACTTGTAGGAGGGCAGCAGCCAAGTCCAACAGGATGCTGGGATGCATCGCTAGGGGGATCACCTCCAGAAGGAGAGAAGTGATACTCCCCTCTGTATAACTTCTTGGTGAGGCCGCACCTTGAGTACTACGTGCAGTTTTGGAGGCCACACTTAAAGTGGGACATTAACCTCCTGGAGAGGGTCCAGAGGAGGGAACCAAAATGATTTGGGGCTTGGGGGACAGGACCTATGAGGAGAGGCTCGAAGAGCTAAATATGTACACATTGGAAGAGAGAAGGGACCGGGGGGACATGATAGAGGTGTTTAGGTACATGAAGAGGGTAAATAGGGGAGGAACAGTCAGGGTGCTTCGAAGGAAGGAGGAAGGGGCCACTAGAGGTCATGGCTGGAAGCTGGAGGGGGGAAGATTCAGGGGAGAAAGGAGGAGGTGCTACTTCACTGAGAGGGTGGTGGAGCCATGGAATGGACTGCCTAGGGGGCTGGTGGAGGCAGAGACAGTGGAGGGGTTCAAGAGGGGGTGGGACAGGTACAGGGGAAGGGTTCTGGAAGCAAAATCCAATGCAGCAAGAATATCCAGAACTGGGAAGGGAGAAGCCAGAGAAGGCGAGGGGGACAGCAAGGTCAGCACCCAGGGTGGGGACTGACCAAATGAGCAGACATGAAAGACCATTACGCCTTTTCTGCTGGCATTTTAGTATGTTAGTATGTAACCCAGAGAGGGGGCTGAAGATGGGGCAGTACCACAGTCTCCAGATGGTCTCTCTAAAAACTGCTGCCCCATAGCCACTGCACTGCACTACTCCCAGCATTCCAATTTCTTGCTCTCCCTGTGTTTCTGGTAAATGCATTTGTACCCTTACCACTGATAGGGTGTTTCTAGTTTTTCCTTTGTTTGTTTACCCTTTGTACTTTACCCTATGTGTAGAGAGGGTTTTTCCTTCTACCCCTCTCAACAACTAGTTTCCTTTTGCTTAAGGAGTTTTCCTCCTTTGTTGACCCTCTTACCTTTCTCTGCTTTTTTCCTATTCTGGCAGCAGCACTCTTACCTTCCCTTTACCAGTTGCTACCTGACCTTAAATAAGTTGCTATTCATGTGTCCCTATAACCTCCTTAAAAATACATCATACTGCTACCTAAATTGCCAGTTACCTGTTCCACTCCTCTGCTGTTCCACTCACTTGCTGGATATGAACGTGAATCAGACACATTAGGAGGGAATCCTTTTACAGTGCAGTTGTTAGAAGGCACTAAGCCTCTGTCAGTGCCCCCACAACTACACACTTGATTCCCAGAGTTTCCTGAATCTGCTCAGCCCCAAGATTAAGATCCTGAGCTAGTTTCCCCCACATTATCTGTTACAATTTTAAAGACAAGTTTCAAAATGCCCCAAACACTGCCTACAAATCTTTTTTTCCTCCCCACTTACCATCTTACTGTCAGTATAAAGAGAAATATAAATAAATTATAAATATACTTTTAAAGAGGTCGTGACATGTTTTTTTTGCTTCAGACAGGCAACTCATACTGTGTAGTTGCCTGCCCCAGGAGCTTTTTCAACTGCATAGTAACATTTTCTGATACATGTTTTTAATATTATTTTGCTTGTAACACCTGGCTTATAATTTCTGTGTACAAGCTGAACAAACAAGCAGCACTTCATCACTGCCCCGAAAAATGTCAAAATTATTACACGTGGTCACGAGCAGGGTTGCAGGCACTGCATGGGGAGTGTAATGGAATCGGGGTAGAGAGGCTGCCAAAATGTACCAAGTTTATCTTTGATGGCATGTTTACATGTATGGGGCTAACAAGCCTCTATACATGTAAACATGCCATCAAAGATAAACTAAGTACTTTTTGGGAGCCCCCCTCCCCCAATTCCATTACATTTCCCACAGAGCACCTGCAGCCCCGTTCCTAACTGCATGTCATAATTATGATGTTTTTAGGAGCAGTGCTGCAGTGCTAATTGTCTGCTTAACTCATGCATGGACGTTATGAGCCGGGTGTTATGAGTAAAATAATATCAAAAACAGCTATCAGAGAATGTTACTTGTCACTTGAAAGAGCTCCTGGGGCAGGCAACTACACAGAATGAGTTGCCTGCACCTACCATGTCAGCAGCTCTTTAAGGTAAAGCTAGGTGATTACACCACTCTCCATCAGCAAAGTCTGTATTACCATAGAGGTAGAGGAGGATCATTCTGCCAAGCCTAAGGTGAGGGACTTGGAGCTGAGTATCCTGGATAGAGTTACCACCTGTCCTAATTTCCATAGGACAGTCCTTATTTGGGCAGCTGTGTCCTGCAAAAAAAACAGGAAAAATACTACATGTCCTGATTTTATAGTAGAAAAAATATTTTCTAACTTTCCACTAAATGTTGCAGAAAACTACAATATTTTAACTAAAATACCTTAAAATGATAAGAAACAACATAAGCCACTAAGAAACTAAAATACTTAGCCTTAATTCTGATCATATAGAGAAAACAAGTCTGTTGCATTGGTCGAGGTTACGTAGTGTCCTGCAAAATCATGTTTCAGTAAGAAATGTCCCTCTTTGGGCTTCTTAAAAGGTGGTAATCCTAATCCTGGATGAGGGGTGGATTCTCATATGTGAGTCTTAAAAGCCTCCTTATCTGCAATACATGTAAGCAAGCACAGTATAAGTTTGTCAGCTGCTTGTATGGCCCCCATGTACTGCTGATAGATTCATTATTTATTTATTTATTTAAGTCTTTGTTTAGCAGGTAAGTACACTGATCCAAGGACTGTTTTCAGGGACAACCCAGCCACAAACAATGGCACAGAGCAAATGATTTGAGATATTATACAAGCCAAATAGTAGTAGCAAGTTACAGGCAATATAGATAAGTCACAAGGAAACAGTACCTGACAGAGTAAGCAATGGTACAGAGAAATAATGCATGATGTACAGTTACAAGTTTCAAAACAGAGTAGCCAATAAATTTGTTACCAGCAGTAAATACTAAATTGAGACATGGCAAACAAAACCTAGAAAGGTAAACAGTTTGCAAGCAGAGCAATACCTAGGTGGAGATGAAATGAGGCAAAGCAGGGGAGATAAGTGCAGGTAAGGAACAAAAGCACCAGTTCAGAGTCATCCACTGAGTGTACTAGGCACTGAGGTGAGTGACAGGGTGAGATTCCTAGGAGGTGTCTATAGAAGGGGAGGGAGGGAAAGTAATGAAATTAAGTGCCATTGGAGTCATAAGCACACACTAGGTTGCTAAGCAACTAGATAATAGGGAGAGGGGGAGGGAAAGAAAGTAGGAAGACAATGCAAGGCATCTAGGGAAAAGAGCTGGGGAGAGGGGAAGGTGGATGCAAAGGGGGCATACAGTATCAGGAGTAAGTATGGGGAGGGGTGACAGAGTAAGGATGTAAGGGAGATGGGGGAAGGGAAAGACAAAATGACCAAAAAAAGGAGTGTCTTCAATATGTGGGCCATGCCTGAAGAACAGAATGATTATCCTTCATTATTGTTGGAGCTGCCCTATACTTTTGACCCTATTCATCTAAAATTGCATGAGGGATATTGTAAGTAATGGGGATTATGTGACTGCAGATACACCTGTCTCTTTATTGCTTGGCCTTGAGAGTACTGAAGAGGAGGGCTGCACTCTATACCCTAGGGTCAATTGGATCATATTTTTTTTTCAACTAGTATCTCAATGTTTTTCCCTATTCAAGTAATATTAGGGACACTTACCCTACTGAGTCTAGGCCATTTTTCATCCCTCTTAGACACACTCTGCAGGATCAGCGGTCTTTATCATTTCAAACCCATGGCCCTATATAACAGTTTACTACTGTCAGTAACACAGAGTAGCTCATACCCTCTTTTAAGTTCAATGTATTTGATCATCAAAGTTGCTTTGTCAGTTTAATAACTAAGATGTTCCTTGTGTACCATGATTATTTATATGTTTTATGCTGTACTTTTTCGTATGTTCATTCTGGTCACTTGTAAAAATGGGGTGTTGCTATTGCTCAGAAAGCTCACCAGTATACTAAAAAAATAAAATGAAAGAACAGTAATGCTAGCAATAAAACGTATACATAGCACATGGGTGACCCTCCAGAAGCCAGCGTTACCAAGGTGGAAAAAGTTGCTGACTGAGACATGGGGCCCAATTTTCAAAGGTCAATGCAGGGCTTGCTTCACGCCTTGCATCTAATCCTTTATTGGCACAGTTGCACCAAACACCTATGCTGCAACTGCACCAAATTTTAATATGCCAGGCACATTTACAACACTTTTTCAATTTACGGTAGCTTATGCCAAATATTTGGTGAAGCCCATTGAAAAGGAAAACCAGGACTGCCACAAGCCAAACCAGAAGACTTTGATCTAACTTGTGTTAATTGGCACATGGGGTAGAAAACCAGAATTACGAGTTGGGAGAATACTGCAAGACCCGTGTACCTTATATCTGGCACACCCAGGGCTTACTGCATTCAGGGCTGTCTGAAAATCCAGTCCATTGCTTTTAGAGCAGCTGACCTATGATTTGAAAAATGGAATAGAAAGTTTCAAGAATCAGTGTGCCACATGCTCAACTCTCTACCCCTGGAGGAAACTTCTAATTTGGACAGATTATAGAGGACAGAGATGTGCTTTAAGGTTGGGATAGAGATCCCAGTGTATGGGGATGGAATGCATTGATAATATAGGAATGTGCAGGATGTAAAAGCAAGCAACTGGATAAGAATCTTATAGGTTCATAGGTTCATAGAAGTGTACGAGCAATGTAGGCAAATGTAAGGGATGCCCATTATATGCTCGCCACCCATATATCCTATGGGTGGAAGTCAAACTTTTTGTCTCCCATATGTTTATCTAGTCTCTGTTTAAAGGTATTCAGATTAGTACCATTAACAACACTTTCAAGTAAGTTATTCCATAATCCCACAACTCTTTGTATAAAAATAGACTCATTTTAGTGGATATGCATTTCTCTCCAATGAGTTTATGTCCATGGCTCCTAGTTGACTTTACGTTGGAGGCTGTAGTAAGTCCAATTGTAGTTCTTAGATGATCATTTTTTAAGGTTTGGTATACTAAAACTAAGTCTCCCCTTATTTGTCTGTATTTGACAGAAAATAGGTTAACTTTTTTAATCTGTCTTCATAACTATTATTATGTAAAGATGAAACTTTCTTAGTGAATTTACGCTGAACACCCTCTGCGAGTTTTAAACCCCCAATTGTAGTTGGTGCACAAAATTGAGAGCAGTATTTCAAATGGGGACGTACCAGACTGGTGTAAAGTAGTATAATAACTTTGGAGTCTCTGCTTTTAATATTTCTTAAAATTGAGCCAATTATTTTATTACATTTTTTAACTTTAATTAAATTATTTTTTTCAAAGGTTAAATTATTTGAGATTATGACTCCCAAATCCTTTTCTTCCGAAATACTTTTTAGATTAACGTTGTTTAAGGAATAGTTGAAGGGCATGTTATTTTTGCCCAAATGCAAGACTTTGCATTTGTCAACGTTAAAAAAAATTCCATAAGCCTTTGCCCAGTTAGATAGGTTATTTAATTGATTTTGTAGTGAGCACTTATCATGAAATGTGCTTACCAAACTACCAATTTTACAGTCATCAGCATATTTTGTGACCCATATCTTATCAGTTGTAGGCATTGTAGAAACCATAATATTAAACAGTATCGGACCCAGGACGGAGCCCTGGGGAATAGCCCTAGTCACCACACCCGCTTCAGATAGGTGACCCTTAACTGATACCTGTTGAGTTCTGTTATCTAGCCATGACTGAATCCAATTTATAATATTAGGTTGCAACTTAATTTTGATCAATTCCTGAAATAAAACTTTGTGTGATACTTTATCAAAAGCTTTGGAGAAATCTAAAAATATCGCATCTACCGGAATACCCAAGTCCAAAGCAGCACTCACTGGTTCAAAGAACTGTAGTAGATTGGTCAAAACTGATCTTTTAGTCACAAATCCGTGTTGAAAGATATCAACTATTTTATATCTTTCTAAATGATTTATAATATGGGCTTTAAGCAATCTTTCCATAATTTTACCTATGATGGAAGTCAGGCTTATAGGGCGATAATTATTTGGATCATGTCTAGATCCACCCTTATGTATAGGAGTGACTATAGCCTCTCTCCAGGCCTGAACAACTTTGCCTTCTCTGATGGATGCATTAAATAACATAGCTAGTGGACCAGAAATTGAATGACTAATGTGCAAAAATCTGGGTGGAATACCATCAGGACCAGGAGAACTGTTTGGTTTTAAAGATTTAATTTGTTTTTCAATCTCCATTTTTGTAAATACAGGAAAACTGCAGTTATTTGCAAGAAGAGGCCTATTTGCAACTTCCTTAGTTTCAAAAACTTTTAAAAATGACTCATTTAGAATTGTAGCAGTGGTTGCTTCGTCAAGGATAGGTATGTCATTGATGTTAAAGGGTCCTATTGTTTGATGTCTTTCTTTCATGGAACCAATATAGTTATAAAATTGTTTTCTATTGTCTTTGACTTTTGTGACTAAATTTAATTCAATATTAGATTTAGACGATTTAATCATGTGTTTTAATTTATTAGCTGCTATTTTATACTTTTCCAGGAGACTATTGGAATTAGCTTTTTTATATTTTCTATATAGTTTTCTTTTTTTAAGCAATTGTTTCTTCATTTTTGAAGACCACCAAAGAGGCACACGTTTATTGTTGCAATACTTCGTTCTATAAGGAACCCAATTGGAGAGACAAATGTTGATTTTGTTATTGATTATATCCCAAATTTGTAACAAATTCAAGTTATGTAGTTCAGTCACCCAATTCCATTTTGATAGGAAATCATTTATTTTTATATAGTTAGCTTTGTTAAAGTTTTTGATTTTAGTAATACCATTTGTGCATGGCAGATCTGTTATGTATTCATATTTAACCATACAGTGGTCACTATCACCCAAGGAAGGAAGTATCTTAGTGTTATCTATTTTCTCATTAACATTGGTGAGTACAATATCAAGGATATTGTTGTCACGGGTAGGTTTGTTTACTATCTGTTCTAGGTTAGATTGGAGGAAAACATCCATAAACTTATTTTCAATATTTGAAGCTGATATATAATTGTCCCAGTTAGCAGTTGGAAGATTAAAGTCACCCATCAATATATAGGGAGTATCAATGTGTACCTCGGATATTTCTTCAATTAAACTATGATTTTCGTCATTGGTCAGACTGAGATCTATATATTAACCCACTTACTAGTGGTCTTTGGGGGAGAAAGATTTTAACCCATAAACTCTCATTGGTACTTACTTTAGTTTTAATTGTGTTCACTTTCAGGTTTTCTTCAATATATAATATAACACCTCCACTCTTTTTATCTTCATTTTGGTTTTTGTAAAATTTATTATATCCCTTTATGTCAGTGTTCCAGTTATCGTCCTTATACCAAGTTTCAGTAACTCCACAAATTGATATTTTTTGTGATTGAAGGATGTAAGTAAGTTCTTCTTTTTTGTTACGTAGACTTCTGGCATTAGTTAATATAATATTTATGTTTGATTTAAGGATAGAACCAGTAGTATTCAATTGAGTGGAGTTTTGGTTACTTGTGGGATTTAGAAGAGGTTTAAATGGTTGAGGTTCAAGAGTTGTATTTAAATCATACAACTCCCCCCTTGCTGGAAGTTTAAACAACCATTAATGGAGTGGGCTATGCTTTTGCCCAAGAGCCTACTACCCCTCCTACTGAGATGAAGTCCATCCCAACAATAGAGGTTTGATTTGCCATAAAAATCCTCCCAATGAGTGATATATTGTATATTCTGTTTAAGACACCAAAATCTCAACCAGTTATTTATTTCTCTCATTTTACATTGTTGAGAATGATTAGCTCTGGCAATAGGAAAATTTCAGACAGAACTACCTCACATCCTAAGTCCAATAGTTTATTGATTAATGCTACATAATCTTCTTTTAGTTTTTGAATAAAATCCTTTAGAACATTGTTGGCTCCTATGTGAACTATTACCAAAGGTTTAGAACCAGAGTTTTATAAGATAGTGCTGGACATCTCTGTGATATCAGTAATGCCAGCGCCCCTGAAACTAGAAAGAGTTCTATTTGTATTGTCAGGATTGTAAATGATTCTGTCAATATGTTTGATAATAGAGTCTCCTAGGACTATTACTTGTCTTTTTTTGTTGCAAGCATCATCTTGATTTAGGTCCAGATTATCAAAATTTTCTAGTGAAATCAAGGGATTTTCATCAACTAAGTCATGATTCATAGTTTCTCTAGTATCAATAACAGTTTGTGCAATGCAGGGAAAGGGGAAAGGAGAATTAAGCTCATCTTTTGAAAAATTTATATTTGTTGCAGTAAATACTGAATTTTCTGTATTATCAAAATTTTCAACAATAGGGACACTTGTTGATTCTGAGTCATAGCCTATATCCGAGATATATGTTAAGGGATCAAAAGAATTAAAAGTAGTAACCATAAATTGGTCTGCTCTTCTGCCCTTTTCTGGATTTTTTTGAGTTTGTAAAGTGTACCAATCTTCATCTGCATTATCAGATGGATCTTCTTCCCTTGTTCTTTTAACACTAACACTTTTTTTTCCTTTTTGTTCCTGGGATATTTCAATAGATTCTTGACAAGAGGTGATAGATTCATTTACCTTCTGAGACTTTGACAGTGATTTAAGTTTTTCCCCTGATGTTTTGACTTTTTGCCTACCAGATGGACTTTGGAGGATTGAGAACTATTGCTAGTTTGGTTTTTAAATCTACTAGACATTTCTTGTTGACTAGTCTCTAAAAAGCTCAACCTATTATTAATTCAAATTTGGCAGTTAAATCAAGGTTAACTTTACATTTAATACAAGTAAAGGGCAAGGTGAAGTTGTTAATTTCAGATATTAAGTACATATTACAGGATTGACATCTGCAACCAAAGCATTCTTTGTTTATTTGAATAATAACCGCCATGTTGACTACAGACCAACTCAAACCCAAAATGGTAAATTAAGGTTTATAAGCAATATTTAACTACCCAAGCTAAGTGTCAAATAACAACAGAGCTCACAAACATAGTAGTTTTAGGGTTTGTATTGATAGTTTAAAAGCACAAATCACCTTCCGCCTTCTTCCGCCTATGGACGCTGACAGACGCTGCTGGCCTCTGCCCGCGTCGCCTCCGCTTCATGCTCGACTCCGCTCACTGGAGCCGACAGTTATATAGTGCTATAGCACTGATGTCACCAGTTGCTATGGTGATGAAGGAGTCAACACAAAAAGAAAACAGTGGGGCCAGGCAATGTATATAGCTCAGCCTTAAAAGGTGAGTTAGCCAAAACCAAAACAGCTACAAAGGGCTGCTTTTGAGCACTGAGGAGCAATGCCTGCCCAGTTTTCCAATCCCTCTACAGCGGGGGGTTAAAAACGCCACAACTCTGAAATTCCCTTCCCAAAATAGTAGTTAGGTCTAGAAAGTAAGCAATACCTGTTGCAGGTGCTGGGAGACTGAAATGAGCAAGTAAAATGCTCGCTGGAGCCCACAGTTATATAGCACTATAGCGCTGACATCACCAGTTGCTACAGTGATGGAGTCAACACAAAAATCAAAAAGAATCTTATTTCCTTAGCTTGTAATTAAATGGGTACAAACCATAGACTATGCAGGCAAATATTGGATGTTTAACTAGAATGTATGCAGTTTTTAACAAAGCTGATAGAAAACAAGCACTGCTTGATGAATTGGACTGCTTTGTTCCTGTTCAACTGTTTTATATTTGTGTGGTTCTAAGAACGTTCTGTATGTGCCTATTGTTACCTGAATATTAGTATGAATTACGCTTGTATCTATTGTCTTTTTTTATAAGCAAGCAGTAAAATGAATTTTGAAAAAGGGATGGAGACTTCCCCTTCCAATGGGATTCTGAAGAATTAGGCAGAATTACCAAAATTCCATTTAATTCTATCAGAAGCAGAATTTCAAAATCCTGTACAGCTCTTTTAAGGGGACAGGAACTGTTTACTTATGAACAGCTGTTTGAAATGTCTCTATTTTCATAAATTATATTCATACCTCTAAAGGATCCCTGTTTAACTGTGCCAGAATAAAAGCTGAAGCTGTCAGTTGTGTTTTGCATTGTTTTCTTTGTATGGACAACATTCTGTGTGGTCCCTTTCATGGAACCAAGAATTTGGAGTTTTGACTGTCACTTCATGGTTTCAGAACTGTGGGCACTATACTGATCAGTTCATGCTCACATTTCTGAAACCATGAAGTGACATAGTCAAAACTCCAAATTCTTGCTTCCATGAAAGGAACTGCACAAAATGTTGTCCATTCAAAGAAAACAATACAAAACACAACTGACAGCTTCAGCTTTTATTCTGGCACAGTTAAACAGGGATCCTTTAGAGGTATGAATATAATTTCTGAAAATAGAGACATTTTAAACAGCTGCTCATAAGTAATCAATTCCTGTCCCCTTAAAGCAGCATGCCCCCCATACTGCTAAACATTGAACTTTTGGTGTTCTGGCTATTTTTAATTGATTGATGATATGTACTATGACATTCTTTCTTCTACATAATGCTAATGTCCTGTCCTTTCTACAAAATATGAAGGTCTGGCAGCTCCAGTTAATGTGAATGAAGGTGATATAACAGACACATCAATAGAGCTTGTTTGGGAAAGAACTGAAGGAGGCTTTCAGAAATATGAAGTTATCTGTATTAACTGCTCTACAACTTTTGTGGTAAGTTGAAAGCAATACTGCAGTCTTCGATGAGCGGTACACTTGATAAATTATTACTTGATTTAGAAAGTGTAAGGTCATCTTTTTGTGTTGATCAAGGACTTTTGTATGTTTTCGTTCCACCTTAATTACAGTACTTTTAATTGTTTTATTAAAAATGTAAAACTGTAGGTACAAAAAGTAAGACAAGAAAGATCAGTGTTTACCAGACTTGTTCCAGGAACATTATACCAATTCTCAATACGAACTGAAAAAGAAAATTTCAAAGACAGCATTTCAGTAACAAAGGAAATTTGGACAGGTATGTTTTAAACCTTGTATCATGCTTTAAAATGCTTTGACAGTTGTAATCAAGTCTTGGAGAATCCAACATTATTAAAGAGCTAGTACTGTAACACCAAAAATAGGCAGAAAACGTTAGTATTTTTAAAACTAGTCCCATATTACTTTTTATTTCTAAACTGCTCTTCTATTCCTTCACTAGATGGTTTTCTACCTAAATATAGTTGCAGCCATTGACATATTTCTTGAAATTTCTGTGATATCTTTAGAGAAATTACTGCCTGCCTGCAATAATGCTTTTTTGGCCACCAGAGAGAATCTCCTGAGAACAATTGTGAAATATATGGAAATATCTGACCATGTCAAAAGTTGTACAGTAACTGTAGTATTGGGTGTAATATGAAAATGAGTGCTTTACCTGGATGCAGATATACAGTATCTAGTACTATTTCTATCACTATATTATCAGCATGCGACCTCACTCAATTACATCATAAGCCCTACTGCCTGACTGGTAACATGTCACAAGTTACAAATCAAGCAGCAGGAGATTGGCTTTTATTGGTAGCTAGTGATGTCATATCCACTGAGGTCACAGTTAGAGATGTGCGAACTTCCCAAAATTTGACCATATGAACTTTGACCTTGAACCGTTTAACATTTGCCAATGTCCTCAACGGCAGACTAGATTGCTCTGGTTCGAACATTAATAAGCATGAGGAAAGGGATAACATTAAAAAACAAAATGCACTAGACTGATGAAGCACCCAAAACAGCAAGACGATTCAACGAGCCGCACTGAGGGGTACTGGTTCCAAAAATTGTCTGTTCAGTCAATGTCAAATACGAAGAATGCTAGTAGTAATAAACAGGAATAAGTGAGTAAGTAGCAATGCTCAAATAAAAAATAAAATGGTTGTAATTGTAAGGCCCATGTACACCAACAAAATATCAGTATAGAATCCCACAGCATAGGCTACTGGTTCCCAAAATTGTGTTCCTGTTGGGACAGAGGCAAATATTAACCAGAAGAAGACTGAGTGAAGACAAGAGTGCAGCATTCCACAATGTGGACTACCGGTTCCAAAAACTGTGTGCCCATTTGTACAGTGCTGCATGTGGGCAAGACTTTTAGTTCTGCCACAGATAAGTGTTATATGCACTGGTTTCATGGGCAGCATTGCCCCAAAAAGTATTTATTCAGCCTATGTAGGCCTGCCAGTAATTCACCAAACATTAATCTGAAGAAGACTTGAGCGAATACAACAGTGCAGCATCCCACAGTGCTGGCTACTAGTTCCCAAAAATGTGTGCCCACTGGGACAGTGCCATACATGGACAAGGCTTCCTCTTATGCCATGGATAAGTATTGTACACACTGGTTTCATGGGCAATGTTGCCCCTCAAATTATTTATTCAGCCTAAGGTAGGCCTGCCAAAAATTCACCAAACATTAATCTGAAGAAGTCTGAGTGAAGACAACAGTGCAGTATCCCACAGTGTGTTTGTAGACTGCAGGTTCCATAAAAAAACTTAGGGACACAGAAGCCCTCCCCATCCACTTCATCATCCTCTTCTGTCTCTAAACTAGCTTGATGTGCATGAGATTTGTCATCCATTAACCATGGCAAAAAAGGTTTTGGAAAAAGGGGAAGGTTAATTTATTAAAAAGTGAGCATCTCTATGTAACCCCTGGGCGGCGCCACCCCCAGTGTTACACCCCTGCAGCACTACCCTGGACATAGGCTGAGGGGGTTGGGTTCACTAACTCATAACATTTTTTAAAAACCTTTGCGCAGTGCCTCCACTCAGGGTACTTTACGTGGGTGAGATGGTGCTGGGTGTAGACCCCTGAGCTGCTACACCACCCACAGTGACCAGTTACCTTCCCCAGACATGCCCCAATACACAGCTCCTCACATTTCAACATTTTGAATTTAAAGGCTCTCTCTAATAATATGCTCACACAGGATTTCAAACAACAAATAACAAGATATTTATTTTGGGGGGAATAAAGGAGCTAGGAAAGGGGAACAGGAGGAGTAGAGGTTATCTTACTGTATTTACACATGTACAGAGATCATTTTGGATTTTTGCTGGTGAACCCTCCAGCTAGGTGGCTACAGATTAAAGGCAGACATAAATCACATTTTACCATTTGACTTAAGACATTCAGCTCCTTGGCTATCTAGCTGCTGATAAATCAGATGTTAAACATAATTATTAATAATATCCACACTGGTACCAGTCCCAGATACAGCAGAAACCCCGCAATCTCATACCATACTGGTTAAACAGATACCACAGCCCAAGATGTTGCAGGCCTGATGGAGTTGCAGCTGGCCGAGGTGGCCGGCTATTAATTTGAGGGTGGGGGCAACTTGGAGACAGATGTTTTGTAAAGCAGTAAATTACTATTTACATCCACAACAGGGATTGCCCTGCACTTTAACAGACAAAACAGGGATTGCCCTGCACTTGCAGACAAATCAGGGATTTCCCTGCATTCACAGACTTCTGAACATTCCAGAACAAACTATGTGGATCTTACATCCAGAACATTCAGCCCAATATTTGAGAGTCCCATCCAAAGCAATAAAGGTGATACTTTTGTCAAGCATCCTATATGCAATTCAAATATGGTCACATCCAGTACTTTATACACCAAAAGGCATCCATCCAGAGTAAGTTGGCAACAACACTTTTATCAAGCATCCCATACTTTAGTCACAGGCAGTCACATCCAGTATATTCTATATATCAAGAACATTATTCACAAGCAGAGTCCTATCCATCACATCTAGACATTGAACACTTATGCCAAGTGCTCTTAGACGAAATTCTGTTCAGACACAGGTACATTCTCCTCAGGGTAACTTAGACATTAATATGCTCTAGGGCCTCCTGTCTCATGAAGTGGCAAACGCGTCTTGGCAGACAGCTCCACGATGGCAGGAGTCTAACCCATAGCTACACATTTATATGATTCACTAAGCCCAGCATCTTGCTGAACCTGCAACTTAGCCATTTGGGCCACATACAAGATGCATCCATTACTTGAACTAAGCAATCTCTTATGGGGTTGGTAGCCCAGACTGACAACTTCAGTACTTCAAACTTAACAACACACATTTCTTAATGGGGCTTGGGTCCCCCAAGATTACTTGCTTAGCTTCTCCCTCGCACTGGGGGGTACGAGGATACTCACTCAGGTCCTCCATGTGTCTCATCTGCAATCGAAGGCATCCTGAAGACTTCTTCAGTTCTCTCACTGCTGAGGTACTCGGTCAGTGCTCTCACCACTGCATGATGTCATCTGGTCTGGTCAGTGCTCTCACCACTGCTGGACATCTGATCTTCGGTCCACATCTTCCCCCAACGTGTGAGGGAAGGCTAGCCTCTGGAGGACAATACTGGCAACCTCCAGACTAGCTGTTGCAAAAAGCACAATTACTGTAACTAGTTAACTGTTAACTGAAGAAAATAACAAATGCCCCCTGAAGTCTGAAAGAGCTTGAATTAAGTGGCCCAGGCCTGATGGCATGGCTGGAGCCTGAGCCCTTCCCCCATGGGGGGCTCCCAGCAGGCTGGAGCCTGCTCTGCTGCTCTATCTCTCAGCTCTGCATCTCTGAATGAATCTCCAGACAAACTGGCAACACTGTCTCTTTATTGAGCTCCTAGCTCAACTCCTGATTGGTAGCAGGGATGGGGTGACATGTCTCCAAGTTGCTGAGAGACCTGTCAATAAGAACACTCGAGGCACAATTGGGTTGTGGAATTTGCACCTAAAATAATGTCCCTGTAAGCCTCCATAAGCACTTGGGTGCTTACCCATGAGATGCAGTGAATGTCCTACAAGTCCTGGCTTTCTATTGCTGCAATTCTAATTGGCTTTACTGCTAGCAATGGTTGCTTAACCCACTGTCCCTTATAGCAGATTAGATACAGTCCTGAATAGGGTCCTGGTGCAGCCGGAAAGAAGTAATTATTTACCCCACATGCCCCACAGTTCTGTAGCTTAAAGGCTGCACTTGTAGTCGCTGCACAGATAAAGAATGTGACTCCTTTACTTTTTCTGTTGCTACTGCGCTTTTGCAAGCTCCCCCTGCAGCAGCGGACAGGCTGACACATAGAGTCCCACAGTACTGGAATTGCCAAGGAAACAGTATTAATTTTAACTTTAAACACTTTCTCCCACATGTACAATATATTCCCAACATGCAGCAACAGTTCCATTATTTAAAACATTTTAATTCTTTACTTTTTGTCTGGAGCTGAACATAGCTACCCTGGAGGCAGCCCTTTTGCAGCGGGAGCTCGCGGTCAGTGTTTTAAGCCCCGAGGGGCTATATTTTCATTCGGGCTTTAGGCTGGGGCACTCACTAGGGCAAAGTACCACCTGGGAAGCCAGAAAAATTAGGGGCCAAGTTGGGAGAAGCCAGAGAGACAACAGGAGAAGGACAGAACCAATGGGCTAAGGTAAGCCCAAGCAGGCATTTCTTGGAACCCCCATTTGCAAGGGGTTTACATCTAAATTTTTGGTTGAAAGGCATGTTCTGCTGTGACAATATTGCCTGCTGCGCTGAAAAACTCTCTCTGAGTATATACTTGCAGGTGGGCAACTGAGGTATTCAACAGCTGCCTGTGTGAAAGAGGGCCAAATGATTTTTTTTTTAGTACCAGCACAATAAAGCCTCACCTGCTAGTGGCATGTTCTCATCCAAATAATCCTGCACCATCTTGCTCATATTCATCTTAGGCATCACTGTGTCAGAAAGTGACATGCCATGCTTTTTCATAAAGCCATAGTCAGCTGTTCCCATAGCGGTTTGTCATCAGTTGCTTTTTCTGGGGTTTGTCGCAGCAGCAGTAGTAGCAGGTTGGTTTGGAGACAAAAATGAGTGACTTCTGTGATATTCAGTAGCAGCAGTGGAAACACTTTGTGAATCTCGTTCTTCCCTCCCCTCCACCTGGCCTGTCAGTGCGATTGCAACAAGGGATGATGATGAGTGTTGTTCTTCTTCTCTATTTATGTTCCAATTCTTCTTTTGTGCAACATGTACAGAGACCAGATGGATAAGCTGGGCTTTGTAGGACTGCTGATCCTTATCGCATTCTTGTGCATCAAAGAATGTCTCAAATGTGTCTTTGAATGAACTGTCCAGGAGAGTGACCAGGAGGTAGAGGTCATCTGTACGTATTTTTGAAATGTGTCTGTTGTTCCAGAAATGTGATCTTATCCTTTCTACTAGATTGAGAGCAGTGGTATCCTCCTTTTCCTCATATTGAGTTCTCATATGAAAAAGTCACAGGTTAATGAGGACAGTGAGGGGAAATACCTGACTTAGACCAGCTGCATCAGCACTTACCACTTTTGTGGCCTCCGCTGAGGGCTTCAGGACAGTGCACAGGGTCTCCATTAGGTGCCACTGATCTGGACTGATGTTTACATTTCCCTTACATATACTATTCTCGGTGGCATACTGGTGGATAGCCTTCTGTTGTTCTAGTAGTCATTCCATCATGTAACAGGTGGAATTCCATCTTGTTGCCACATCCTCTTTCAGCTGGTGGAGGGGAAGGTGATTCTGCTACTGAATGTTTCATAACAGCTTCCATGCCTTTACAGAATGGCTAATATGACCAGAAGCTTTTCTGGCCAGACTTTCGCATGTTTGCTCAGTGGTGCCTCCCTCTTCTAGAAATTCCTGAATTACCAGATTTATACTGTGCTCAAAATATGAAACATGTATAATCCCCATTGTCAACTGCCTTTACTATGTTCTTTGCAGTATCTGATATTATAAGACCTGGTGATAATCAATGTGATGTCAGCCACTCATCAAATTTCTGTTGAAGGAAGTGTAACAAATTTTCTGCACAATGGTCATTGTCAAAGCCAGTAATGCATAGATCTGCCTTTTCTCAGAGGTTGGGGGCCCCAGTGACTTGCAGATATAGCTACTGCTGGCACTTAACTCAGAGGAGGAGGAAGAGTAAGGGAATGAAGAGGGGAAACTGACTCATTGGGCAGTCACTGCCAGGTAATCAGTAGTCTGACCACTGGTTCACATGACAGTGGTGATGTGAAATGCTAGAACAAATAATGCTTTCTGGACATGAGACACAGTCTTGTAGACACTCTCATACAAATCAGGAAGAGCCACTGTGGAAAAGTACATGCAGCTGGGCAGCTGATGCCTTGGCATTACAATTTGCATTAGTGATAGAAAAGTAGCATTGCTCACAAAGGACAATGACAGCAAGTCAGTGGCTAGCATTTCTACAGTTACTCTTTTTTATCTCTGGTCTGTTAGCTTTATATTTCTGGCCTATTTCCAGGGACTGAACCAGTGAGAACTGAGTGCTCTTTTCCTTTGTTGACCACTATTTTTGCCATACTGGGAGGGAAAGTGGCTGGGGATTTGTAGCCCTTTGGAGGTGTGGGACTCAGTGGGCTAAAGAACTGATGAACTTGAAGATGCTGGAGTGGTGCATCAGCTACCACTTGAAAGACTTTCTTCCTCTTCTTCTCTGCTTGGTCTCCTGACATTCTTCTCCTCTGGCTATCATGATTCTCATGAATATCAGCTTCACTGCCCGATGGTGCTGCTGATGATGGCATACGTTGGCATGCCTTCTCATACTGAGATCTGTGGGACTTCAGCAAATGCCTTCTCATACTGAGATCTGTGGGACTTCAACAAATGCCTTTCATGGTAGATGTTACCAGCCTTGTTCCCTCCTTACCCCGACTCTGCCAGTCTTTACACAAAAGGCAGACTACATGTGTCCATGATTCTTTGCCACTCAAAGGAAATCCCACACCGTTGTCACTTATTTGATCTTTCTTACTTGCACTCTTTGCTATTGCCTAATAGGCAGGCTACTGTGGGTTGCTTCCACATTGTCCCCCTCCTCTTCTTCTTCCACCAGTTCAACAGGGTCAGGGAATGGTTCTTCTGCCTCTACCATGTGTCCTGGGCCACCTGTTTTGCCAGTGTCATCTTTATCTGCAGTAATTTCACATGTTGTTATTATATTTCCCCTTTTTGTTCTGTGGCCTTCCTTTTTTTTGTTTTTTTCCACCACATTTGGTCTTTTTTGATTTCTTATGTGTACCTGCCCCAAGTCAAACTCCCACCTGTTTCTCCTCCTTCTTCTCCACAGAACTGCTGCTGCTGCTATCACTTTTATCAGGTATATAATTACAATCTGTATCTCTGTCCCCAAGCTTTGCCAACTCACTTTGATCCTCCTCCTCCTCCTCCTCTGCCTGTATCACTATATGATGCACTCCTTTCTTATTCCTTTTTTCTTCAACGACTGCTTGTACTGAAATCCTTGCAGTGTCACCGTGAGTGGTTCCTACAATATGTGATCCTTTATGGACTGGTTGACCACTACTGTCATCTTCTTACACTTGCAGTTCCCTGTGGGCCAGATGGTCTATAATCAAGCCAATGCCACTTTTGTGTTTTGTTGATGTGACTGGATGATCCCATGCCACCATTTCCTTGTCCTCTCTGTTGCACCATTTCCTAATGCTTGCTACAGGACTCAGACACTTGGTGATGAATGATGAAGAGCAATACTTTATTTAATTTATAATTTTTTAATTTTAGTTTAGTTTTGTTTGTTTATTTTATCAGTGGAATGCCACCAAGGATTATCAGAGGCTAGGCTGATACAGACACACAGAGGCTGCCTCAGGATTTAGGAGGAGGAGGAGGAAGGAACTTTAGTAACTTGAAGGACTGTGGAGAATTTTGTGTTTATTTATTTATTTTGCTTTGTTATGAGATCCCACCAAGGTGCCAACTACCAGGGCCAGTGATGGCATGCTGCCAGCTGGCACACATTTACTGCCACTGCCCAGATCACACTTCAACAGCATACCTCAGGATGACACACACATAGAAGCTGCTTCAAGACTTGGGAGGAATGAACAGCAGCAACTTGGGGGAATGTGGACGGTATACTAAGAATTTCAATTTGAATACTGCCACAAAAATAATTTATTTTTTATGGTATGCCACCAAGGTGCCTACTACAAGGGGCTGGGCATCAGCATGCTGCCATCTGGCACACACTTGCTGTCCTGCCTACTGCCCAGATCACACTGCAAATGGCTGCTTCAGGACTCAGGAGGAGGAGGAACAAAGAATTGCGCAACCAAGCATGCAACTTGGGCAAATGTATTGTAAAGAGTTTGAAACTGCACAAAAGGAAATGTGAATGAAGAATTATTTATTTTTTTATGGGATGCCACCAAGGTGCCAGACACCACTAGCCAGACACTGCCCTGCTGTCAGCTGGCACACACATACTGCCCAGTAAAAATGACTGAATATAGTAACTCCCTAAAAAATCACATCAGGCTTCTGCCAGAGGCTTCAGTCAAAGCTGTTTTTTATCTGTAATGGTCTGCTAAAATGCTAGTTCTGAAAAAAAACATGTGTGCTGCACTGCTGAAATTACATTTATTATGTTATTATTTTTTAGACAACAAGTGGACACTGGCAGACTGCCACCTCATGACCCATCTGCCCACTGCCCAGACCTAAGCACACTTCTTCTCCAGTCCAGAGTACACTTTCTTTCTTCCCTCTCCACTCTCAGGCAAGCCCTTGGACACAGAGGCCTGCTGCAAGCCTGCAGTAGGCTGTTCAGCCTGCCTTTTTTTTTTTTTTTTTCCTTTTCTTCCTAAATATACTCCTTCAGCAACCCTGCTGTTTCAAGACTAGTAGGTCAAACTTTTGAAAAATGTCAGTTTGTTTTGAAGAATTTCCCATCTAATCTAACTAGAATGAATCACAGCCCTACCTGAGCTACCTAACAGCCCAATGACAAGCACGCAGGTGAGTTTTCCTGCTGGCTCACATGATTCAGCTGAGTCTAGTACTCCAAAACAAGGCTTA
Organism: Neoceratodus forsteri; assembly: GCA_016271365.2. Classification (NCBI taxonomy): domain Eukaryota; kingdom Metazoa; phylum Chordata; order Ceratodontiformes; family Ceratodontidae; genus Neoceratodus; species Neoceratodus forsteri. The sequence continues at coordinate 1,117,127,948 of CM028131.1, forward strand.
AGCCTATGACTCACACTATGCCCCAGATAACTGTTTAAGTTGAGAACTGCAGTTTGTGGTTCAACTGATCCACACTATTTGAACCAGGTCTAACCAACTGAATCAAAAGTCTGCCTGTTCCCCTTGTGACACCCATTCTGCCCCACTGTCTAGGGGTCCTGATGGTAAAAAACAGGGGGGGGGTGCAGACTAAAAACACTCCAGGGAGGTAAAGCCAGAAGATATAAGAAAAACAACACCTTACCTCCTTACCTCAACCTGGTTCTGGCAGCTCAGTGCAGGTTATGCTTCCTCCATCACACCTCATCTTGCCACTCGCTGCAGATTCAAGCTGGGGGGGGGGTGACCAGTGTGCTTTACCCAAGGAAGGACTCAGTTCATTCAATAATCTCAGCACACATGAATTAGAAACAAAAAGAAATTTAATTCAGATTCTCATATTAAAAACTAATAAATAAATTGCTCAGCTCCATTGAGCTGGGAGATGAAGACAGATGTAGGGCAGTAATTGAGACAGTGCCAGCTAGTACAAGGGTTTGTAACAGGCCTAAACTAATTAGACCAGGTGCAGATTCCATGCAGATACCCAGAGCCATACCAAAGCTCAGGACCTTAAAGGGTCCGAATCCATATCCGACCATTACCTGGGGGAGTGCCTTACTCCCCCACCCCAAATGAACTGATACTGGAGATGTGTCCTTAATCCATTACCACAGCCACTCTGAACACCTTGCCAGAAAACTCAACCAGTTCACAATCCTACTTTATTCAGGGAATAGATGTCAGATTTAACTGCAGAAATGGATGAACGGCTCCAACCTTTCCAGTTACTCTCACTGTGCATTCTGTTAGCAGGTCTAACATGTGTCCTGCCCCAGACATGAGCTCGGCAGGCCCGATAAAATGCATCCCTAGAGTAAACCCAACAGCTGACCTGTGGCAGCGTGCCACATTGGGTACTGACCCCTTGGAGTTGCCACCTCCAAAAAGCCCTGCTGTGGCCCTGCCACAACCATGACCACTCCACTGCCATACCCTTCCTGTTTGAGCATCAGGCCTCCTGAACCCAGACATGAATGGGCCTTCCTCTGACGGCTGTCCTCCCCACCACTGAGCTCCTGGATCCCCAGTCCCCCACAGTCACCACACTCCTGCCACCCTCCTTCAGAAATTAATTATACACCATGTGGCATTGATGCTCACAAGGCCAGTACCTCCCGGGATGGGGGGCTTTATGTCCCAACCTGACTTGCCCTACATCTTGCCCATTGGCCTCCATTGCAAAGGAAACCTTTCCCCTTTTATACCTGAGCCCGGAGCAATGTCCCTCCTGGGGGCGGAACCCAGAAGGCCCCAAAGCCAGAACCCTAACCAAACCGGGGGAGCACGGTGTAGTAAGTCAGCCGTGAGAGGGGTGGCTTACACCCTAAAAGCTTGCCACTGTCTAAAAGAATCAAACAGCCAAAGTTTGAGGTGTTTGATTCTTTGGTAGAACTGAACTTGCAGCCCTAGTCACAGTGCTGATGATATATAAATATGGAGGAAGATAACTGACTATGTCAACCTCCAGGTAGGAAGCTGTTGAACACATCACATCTAGTAATGTCAGGTAGAAAATCTTCTAATTAGCAAAACAGAAAAGAAAAAATACTTCAAAAATAAGAAGTGATAGCTAACCACTTCTAAAATTTACTATTAATTCCAGGCAGTACACTACTTCTTTACGATAGTTGCATTCATGTTTAACCTTTTTTATTTTCATAATTTAAAAGAAGCAGACCTACTGTAAGTTCATATTAAACATATTTTGCTGATTTCTTAAATTATATAGGGACAGCAGTTTGTTGAGTAAGTAAGTGTAAGAAATTAAAAGGACAGTAACTCTTTCCATTCATATGCTGTCTGTTGTAATTCCTCCAAGGACTCTCTCAAAAATAGTTGCTTAATCGAAAGAGGCCACTTCGGTGTGGCAAAATCCCAAATTGATAATTCATAGAAGTGCAAAGTCCAACAAATAAAATGCTGTTTGTATTTTGAAAATACCGATAATCTGAAGCAAATGCATAGGATCTAGGTAATTTTAAGTCATTCAGTTTAAATATTTAAAGCTCAGCAAGTTCATAGCAGTGTCAGTGGCTCAGTAAGTAGTGCACTTGCCTCTGAGGCTGGGAGATCAGAGGGCTGTGGGTTCAGTTCCCACATTTGGCACTTGAGTTAATATCTCTGTACTGACACTGTAGTGCAGCATGAGAGGGGTGCTGCACTTCTGAGGTGCTGTCTTTTGGATGAGACGTTAAACCGAGGTCCCATCTGCACGGATTGGTGCTAGTTCAGGTGGATGTTAAAGATCCCATGGCACTTATCGAAAAGAGTAGGGGAATTTTATTGAGAAAAAGTTGGACTTCATTACAAAAGAAATAATATCCTATACATCAAACATCTAAATCTAAAACCAACAATCATATAGATGTACAAATTAAATACAGAGATAAATAAACTAAAGAACAAATCAACTGTGAAGAGATCACAATTACACCATAAATGAAAAAACTGAGGCACTGCAAGAAGTTTGAAATCCTGCAATTTAACAATACGAATCACAGTTCTAATATTCTCTATTACTTCTGGTACCATAATCATTTTATGATGCAAAACCAGCATACATCTGGCCTGCCATAAATAATAACGAATCAAGGCAAAAACAATAAATAAAGTATCTTCATGATATTTTCGGCACAAAGCACCCTGTACACAAAACATAAGTTGTTCATAAGATAAATGTACCAGTAAAGGTTCCGACCACAAGCCAGTTAACATAGTCCAAAAAGTAAGAACAAAAGGACACTCCAAAAAAAGATGCTGTTGGGTTTCGATAATAACTGAACAACCCTCCCTAGGGCAGAATCAAGCGTCTAAAGCTTTGTGTTTATGATTCCCTTTAACATTCAGATGCCCATAGTTACCCAACCAAACTACTGTATATCCCACACATAGGGAGCAAACGGGGATTGCTGAGTTGCTGAAGGATCCAATCAACACGATTTGGAGGACAAAAAGGGAAAACCACCTTATCCTGCGCCTCCCTCCTCCAAACTTTTTCATAAAGCATTAAGCTAGATAATACACAAAAGTCCTGTGGACGAAAATCCCAGGGCAGAGCCACCTTAAGTGCTTCTTTCCCATATAATGGAATATCTGCAAAATGAAAAACCCACCCTTTTTTCCCCAATTCCCAACTTGGAAGGCAAGGTAACAACCATTTCAACAAAAAGGGTTTCCATACCACCAGCCCAGGTTTTAGCGCTTTTCCAAAATTATAATTGAAAAATAAACTATTAAAAAAAGCCACAGGGTGGATCATCCCAACCCCACCCTCCTTATATGGTCTATACGTTATACTCCTCTTTACTGGATTCAAACGAGACCCCCAAAACCCTTGAAAAAAAATCCCATATAATCTGGAAAAACAACCCATAGGTGGAGGAAATACGTAACAAAGATATAAAAAAATGGGAATCACCAAAGTCTTAAGCAACACAACCCTTTTTTTCTTTCCAATCTGATACTGTTTCCATCCGGAAACCAAACCCTCCGCCCTCCCTAAGGCTAATTGCCAATTATAACAGCGCACGTCCCCGTCCCCAAAAAATACCCAAGTACTTAAAAGGACTTGTATCAATAGGTATCCCTGCATACGTTCCTGACTGTGGAAGATCACGGTGTCCAATAGGCACCCCAACACTTTTGCTAAAATTAACACTGGATCCCGAAACAGAGGAATACGCATCAAGAACCTGTACCAATGTGCTTCCTCAGTACCAACATCCACAGTCAAAACCAAATCATCCGCATAAGCTAAGATTTTGATGGAATCCAATAAAGGGGCCCCCCCAACCCCAAAATATGAGGACAAAAGGAAATTACCCAAATCAATGTATCTATACAAAAATTGTAAAGGAGAGGGCTTAAGGGTCATCCTTGTCTGACCCCCCTGATGATAGTTACTGGTTTACCCAACCAGCCATTCACATTAGGAATGATGGTAGCCTCATCATAGAGAGCCTTAATCCACAAGAGAAACTGAACAGGAATCCCAAAAGCTTGCAACACTGCAAAGAGGAAATCCTGAGAGACCCTGTCGAAGGCCTTCTCTTGGTCCAACCCCAATACCCAACCAGAAACCATCCCTTTGTCACCCTGGGCAAATAATTCTTGTAACAAAATTAAATTGTCATGTTGACTTCTACCTGGAATACCACAAGTCTGGGCCTGACTGAGTCGATCCACAATTTTTAATAGTCTGGCCAACAAAATTTTTGCCAAAATTTTGTAATCTACATTTAATAAATGCAGTGGCCTCCAATTCTGCAAATCAGCCCGATCCCCCTTTTTAAAAATTAGGACCAAAATGGCTTCCTTCATGGACTTAGTCAAGGAGGCTGTGGGCAACATGTCATTGAATAACAAAGTCAGAGCAGGGACCAAGTCCTCCCTAAAAGATTTAAAAAACTGAGCAGTAAGGCCATCTGATCCTGGAGCGGAATTAGTATTTAAACTATCAATGGCCTGAGCCACTTCCGAGGCTAAAATATCTCTTGATAACATGCCTTGCTCTGCTAAAGAAAGTGAGGGGAGGTTCAGAGAGTCTAAAAAGGTATCTGCAGATTCACAAATTGGAAAATTACCCAACATAGAGAGGACATGTTGTTCCACAACCTGAACCAGTGCCTCTGGTTCCATAACCAAGACACCTAGGGGGGACCGTAGTGCCTGAATAAACTTGGAGTCCACCCATCCTTTACAGGCTTTAAATGAGTCTAACCCTCCTTTGGTCACCCGAATACCAAATCTTGCCTCCTGCCTCAATGAACTAGCCCTATCATATTGCAGGGTTTTCATTTGGGTACAGACCACCGCAATCTGAGCACTATAATCATGAACAGTAGTATCTGATAAAGAAATCAGATGCTGTAATTGTTTCTGTAATGCTAAATATGTTAAGTATTGTGCTGTGTGCTTTGCTACTGCTGTCCCCTGAAAAATCTGCCTCCATCTGGTTTTAGAGTCTTCCCACCACTCACAAGGGTCCTCATAGATATCCGCCACCGAAAGCCGGGCTGCCCATTCCCTCCTCCACAATTTTTGAAGGCAAGGGTCCTCCAACAGGGAATCATTAAGCTTCAGCCTATTTTTTTTACTCCTTGGAGAATTACGCCATGAGCAGGTTACCCTAACAGTTGCATGATCAGAAAACTCCACACTCAGAGTCACACAAGAAAGAATCTGTAACACTTTAGATAAAAAAATGAAATCACTACGAGTCCTTAAGGGTCCCTTAAAAAAAGTAAATCCCCCTGACTCATGGCAAAACCTATATGCATCTACAAGCTGCGCAGTGGTAATAACATCCTTTAAGGGAACAGAATCACAGAATAATTTTGGGGTTTGTAACCCTCTATCCCTCTGGTGTAAACCACAATTAAAATCACCAACCCACAAAATTAACCTAGAGGTATACAAAAAAGGCCTAATTAAATGAAAAAGAGACACCCGTTGTGCTTTTGTCTGAGGGGCATAAACACAAATAATCCTGAATCTCTCACCCGAATATGTGAAATCCAACAACAAAGCTCTACCCGGCTGAATATCCACCAACCGAGATACATGGAAACCAGAGTTAGAGAATAAAATCCCAATACCGTCACATTTATCAGTACTGGAAGACCAAAAAGACGGACCAAGGGTCCGAGCCCGGGACGCTTGTTGAAGTTCCTGGTTGGATTTCAATCTAGTATCCACGAGACATGCTATATCACAGTTAAAGTCTTGTAAAGTTAAGAACAACCCCCCATGCTTTCTAGGGCCTTTAATGCTATTAACATTTAAAGTACACACCGATAGAGAATCCATCTTAAATGCCTATGGGTGACTTACTTCTACGACTTTGTCTAGTTTGCTTCGCACTAGGGTCCAGATCCCCACTGCCCTCTGTATCCATATTTGATCGGATAGAGGAACTATCTGTATCTTCACCCCCAGACTCTTTGTCCGAGATGTCAGTGGCTAGAACTGCAAACTTGTTGCCAGACCACCACTTACCACCTCTCACATCCTTACCCCCGACCTATCACTGCCAAACCTTTCCTAGTTCGTTTATGTGGAATTTGAACAAACCCTGCAACCTCTGCACCAGAAGCCGAGTGTAATGGGGCGGGGGGCATGGTAATATCAACCACCACTGATTCCTCTGTAACAACAGAAACCTCAGTGACAGAAGTTGCCTTACCTACCACAGTCTGATCTAATGCCAAAGGTGGAGGAGTGACACTGTTTTCCTGAATACTAACATCCTCAGACCCTTTAGCTAACTCTCCTGATCCAGAGGTAAGCGTGCTCTGTTCTGTGTCCCGGGCTGCATGAAGTTTGACCTGAACCTGCTGAGCCATGGAAATTAATCCTTCATGTGAAGGACAATCGTCCCTGTTATGGGATGCCCAAGGGAAGCACCCATATCCATGCCCTGTACGTTCACAAAGATTACATTTAAAAAGTTTAAGACAGGCACTGGAGGCATGGCCAAAATCAAAACAATGGCTACACTTTACTATATCACAAGCTGAATTAAAATGAACTCGAGAGCTGCATTTAAAAAAGATTTAGGCTGACCAGCATAGAAAATAAGACCTTTGTCTTTCCCCAGATAAAAAAAAAAACTAGGTAAATGACTAGGCCCAGCATTAGTTGAATACAATTTTACTCTAACTCTCCATCCTCCATCCCAGATTTGTTCACTGTCCAATGTGGGGGTAGGTTTGTTGAGTACCTAACACCTTTGTCACAACCAAAATAAAATGTCCTCTACATTTACACCTTCGTTTTTAAACATTACAGTAATGTTCCTGACTGCAGGCTTTGTTAAAGGAATTGCTTGAAAGGGAGACCAAGTAGGAGAGGCCTGAGAAGCCGCATATTGTGCCCAAAATCTATCTAAACTGGAAACCTGTTTAAAGCTAATATCGAAATTATGGTTCCACAAACTAATAAGAGCAAAAATCTCTGAAGAAATAAATTTCATGGAACCTTTAAGTAATGTTTTCACCACATATATCCGATTCGGGGGATCCACCAACCCACCTTTATATAATAAACGAACCGCATTCCTACAGGGGCTGGTTCTCCCTTGGAAGAAAACAAATCAGCCAGTTTAAAACCTACAGGCCGGACAGGATCATCATCCTGAGAATCTAATACCTGAGGGACAGATCCCATCCTGAGAGGACCTTCTGTTTCTAGGGGTACAGAAGAAACAGTAACAGGGGAACAAAACACATTGTGATCTACATTTAAAGCAGTAGATACATTATCAACCTGAACTTGTAAAACTGTAGGCAATACATTCTCAACAATACCAGCCCTTTGTTTAACACATTCAGTAATAACCCCCCTAGAATCGTTGGAGCTCACAACAGTGTTGGTGGCCACAGAATCCACAGCCTTTTGTAGAATTTTCAAATGTGTAGGATCCTGAGAGTTAGGAGTCCAGGCACCACTCTCTCCCTGTTCCCAACCAGCTGCCTTCAATGCTTTTTCAGGCGACCAAGGTGCCCCTGACCACAATCCGAAGATGTAGTGTCCTGTTGTGCCATAGATAAAAGCCCTCCCGAACGTACAGCACTGCGACTTTTACTCCACCCTGGCCTTTGCGAATGAGGAAAGAAAAATACCTCAGGCTCCAAATTCCCCTTCAAAACCACCTCTCGCCTAGTTACGGGTAGCACACCACGATCAGTTGCATAGTTCAAACAATTCTCACTTGCTCGTTGCACCGCTGAATCCATCAAAACACGCTGGTGCTGTAGGCACTCCGAGGAACCACTCGGTAAACTGCCAGCCCCAGAACCTCCTTCCTAATCCAGAGAGTCACTTGAAAATGATGCAGAACCATCTGCATCATGATGGGGCTTACCAGACTGCATGAGACCATCCTTAGGAAGCCCAGTAACTGCCTGCGGGAGCGCTGCAAGCTCCAAATCCACCACCGAAAGTTCTTTCAGCAAAGCCGACCGCTTTGCCTTCAACGATGCTTGCAAGGTATGTTTTCTCTCAGAAGCAACATCCGTTCGTGAAACAGACTGAACCACAGCCATACACTCCTCAGATTCAATAATAGTCACCATCGCGACCTCAGCCACAGTACACTCTTCCTCCATGGCCCCTGAAAGTTGAAGCACAGGGGAGGAGGCCCTCTCCCCTGCACTCCCAACATCCGACTCCAATGCTGACTCCTGCATACTGACAGCAGCCAGTAGGGGAATTTCCCCGGTGTCCTGGCCAAATTCCCCTCGTGCACTAAAAAATTACCACCAACAGCTTAGTCTGGTTCAAGGTCAGTTGGCATTCATCTGTATCCCCCTCCCCCAGGTCATGCCTGAAAATAGGCAGGATTTGTCTAGTGCACTTACCCGGTCAACAAAAAATAAATAAGTTTATCTTTTCTTTGAGCAAAGTTACTTGTGTCCTAATCTTAAAATTCCCATGTAACATGATTTAGTCTTGTAAAGTAACCCTATGGTGTCCAGTGGATTTCTTCTCCTTTAAATACCCGGGGACAGATATTCAGTGGGAGGTGCAAATGTGGTGCAAAGACTTGCTTGGTTTATTAGGACAAAAGAAGGCCAGGGCCCATTGAGATTGTCCCCCACATACTGTGGGCCATCAGTCCCTTGGTAAATTACTAGTAAGCCAGATGTCTAGTCTCTTTTTAAATAAGTTAAAATTACTTGAATCCATTAGTTCCCGAGGTAAAGTATTCCATAATCTAGGTGCTCATATGGAAAAAAAAAATTCCCCTTTTTGTGGTTTTAGCTGACTGAACCTTGAGCTGCTTGTTATGTAATCTGGGGACAAAATATGTCTATGTGAGTATGAGAGGCCACACTGTTCCATAAGTTTGGGGTATTGTAGTATTTTGTATATAAAAAGCTAGTCCACTCTGCACTTTCTGGTGTGCAAGGAATGGAGACCGGTTAACTGCAGTCTAGTTGTATAGTCTAAGTGGGCTAATCTTGAGACCATTTTAGTGGCTTTCCTCTGGATCTGTTCCAGATGGGCTATGTCACCTTTTAGATAAGAGCTCCAAAAGGGGTGCCCATAATCAATATACAGCCTAACGTAAGTCCTATATAATGGAATAAGACACTGCTCAGTTTGAGTTACAAAGGTGCATTGAATTTGCTTCAGTAGCCCATTTGTCATTTTCATAGTTTTGGTGCAGTGATCCCTGGCTGAAAATGTATTATTGATAAGAATACCAAGGTCTCTCTCACAGTAAGGTGATTTAAGTGGGGTGTTATTAAGGTGATAAACATTTCTGTGATTGTTTTTGCCAAAGTGTCGGACTACACATTTGTCTTGATTAAATGACATACTGTTGTGTTTAGCCCATAGTTCTATTAATTCCAAGTCAGAAACAAGAATGGCCATACTTTTGGGACAGCCAACTCTCCCCCCACCCCAGTTCGGTAACATCAGTGAACTTTGAAAGATAATTGTCGGATCCGACTTGCATATCACTTATGAAAATGTTAAGTAGAGTTGGGCCCAGAACAGAACCCTGCTGATCCGGCTCGTAATGGTGCCCCAATCCAAGAGTGTGTTATTAATTTTAACTTTCTGAAGCCTGCATGAGAGCCATTCATTGACCCACGTAACTAGACAAGGAGAGAAACCCATATTTCCTAACTTCTCAATTAGTTTACCATTGGGGACCTTGTCAAAAGCACGACTGTAGTCCAACAATATCAAGTCCATAGGGACACCATTGTCTAATTCTCTACTAATATGATTGTAGAAAGCAATTCAATTTGTTATGCATGAATAGTCAGGTTTAAAGCCATGCTGAGTGGGATCCTGGATGTTTAGTTCAACCCTCTCTTTCTCTAAATAGGATTTAACAATTATTTCCATAAGTTTACCAACAGTAGAGGTTAGCCTAATAGGGAGATAGTTATGGACACCCCCCCATTGCCTTTCTTAAATATAGGTGTGACTATTGCAGTATGCCAATCATTTGGGATTGAATTTTCTTTTAATGATTTGTTAAAGATGATTGACAAGGAAAGAGCAATAGAATCTGCACTTTCAGTCAAGAACCTAGGGTAAATACTGTCCGGTCCTGGACTGGTGTTTTTTTTGAGCTTTTAGAGAGCTTGTAGAATGTCAGGAATATTAATGATGTGATTGGTTAGATTGGAATTACCTGCATTAGCACCTGTGCCCAACCCAGTGGCTGCTATATTCAGTCAGATAGCAGACCAGTGCTATCCGTCTGAATATTGGCTCATGTTAGTGCAGCACTACATACAACTGCATTGCCCTGGCATGGATTTGGGCTGCATCCAGCCCATAAGGAATAGCACTCCCAGACTGGATAGCACTGGAATCCATGTGGGCTATATTCAGCCACACCATGCAAATGAGCCCATTGAACATGCAAGGTGCTAAGTGGCCATTTACATGCCCATTATGGACTTATTTACATGTTGAGTGGTGGCCTAGTAGCACCCATCCTGTGTGAACCTGACATCATCACTGGCCACTGATGGCATCCACCCAAATGTCCATCCCATATATGCATTCAGCATCCCTGGTATCTAGTGGCACCTCCCACCCCATGAACACCTGCCCCTTAAATGCAGTTTGTATCCCTCATATCTAATGGTACCCCCCCCACAGGACACCTGTCCTGAGTAATGGAAATATTGTGGGTGTCTAGTGGCACCCTCCTGAACACAGTCCCATGCATAGATATCCCTGGTGTTTAGTGGCAACTCCCACACCCTGAACACCTATCCCATGTAATGTAAATATCCCTGGTGTCTAGTAGCACCCCCAACCACCTATCCCATATTATGCATAGGTGCCCTCGGTGTCTAGTGGCACTCCAAGAACCAGTCCCATATCACTGATACTTCTCCCTGGTGTTCAGTGGCATCCCCACCCCCAATCACCCATATACAATGGTATGGACTGCCCTGGTGTCCAGTGGTACCTCCACCTCCAAATGCCCATCAACACCCGCACCAGTAAGCACTGGTGATCCGACGACCCCCCACCTACACCACCTGCTCCCAGTATGCCATCCATCCACCCCCCCATACCAGGTCTCTGAGCATGTTCCTGGAGTGCTGATACATCATTTTCCACAGCACTTCTCTCACTTCCTCAGCTGGTCACTGTATGAGCTGACAGTGAGCTCACATACAGCTCATATGGTGGCTGGCCAAGGAGGTAAGAGGAAGGGTGTGCCAGTTGGCATGGGTGTTCTGTGGTGGAGTGCCATTAGATGCCAGGGATACATTACACTGACATGAAATGGATAATCGGGGGGTTGGGGGTGCCACTAACCACCAGGGTTAGTTTATCTTAATGGGGATGGATGCTCAGGGGTTGGGGGGTGCCACTAGACACTATGGATATGTTTACCTAACACAGGATCGGTGAATAGGAGGATGGGGGGTGCCGATAAACACCAGGGATATGTTGCACTGACATGGGACAGGTGATCAGGGAGGGGCTGAGGCTGCTACTAACCATTGGGGTTATATTACATTACATGTGGTGGGTGCTCAGAGATGGGGGGTGCTACTGAACTCCAGGGCCTACAGCCTGAATAGCGTGATAGGCAGTCGGGGTGGATGGCTGTAGTACAACCATCCTGCAACCGGTGGGTTGGGGGGCATGGGCTCAGCACCTGGATAAGAGGTGGTTTTTCAGCAGCAGTAAATGATGCCACGTTGGGTAGTGTTTACTGCCGTCGCAGTCCATTGAACATGCTGTGTGACCGTATGCAGAAGTTAGCCCCCTCATTTGCATTGGCGAAGTGTTATGTTAGCGTCTGGTTGCTAAAGGGTTTAATGCATGCTACAGGGGCCTCTGAATATGCCCCCCCAAGTGCAAGCTGCAAACCTGGATAGTGCCAGTGCAAACTGTGATAGTGCTGGCACTAACGTTTGAATATCTGGCCCCTGAGGTTTGGTTGCACATCACCTTTACTCACTAGACACTAACACAAAGAGTCATGCTCTTTCATCCCATTCTCATGTTAGGAACAAATGCTATCTGGCTCTGTCTGTGATACTACACAGTGATGGGTAACAACCTTTTCCCTTTCTAGACATCAGCATACTACCATATAGAGCTGGTCTCTTTAGCAGACATCCCCTACTAACAGTTCTGATCATTAGGGTAGTTTTCTTCCAAATTGCCCATATCTGCCACTCCTTTGTGATTTTAAACAAGGAGACAAGTGTGTTTGTGGGTGAAGGGGCTTGTTGGGTAATTGCTGTTGGGTTAAATTTGTGTTGAGGGAGTGGGGATTGCTGATAACCATTTATGGGTAATAATGTGTTGTGGGTGTAGGGCTTGCTGGAAACTGTGTCTGGCTAAGAATTGTGTTCTGCATTGGGAGTGGCTCGCTAGTAACAGTTTCCAGAACATTGCGTGGCTTGCACCTACACTGTTAGCAAGGTAGGGGATGCTAAACAAACAAAACAAAAAAGTTGTTTTGTGACATACCTAGAGTGAGTAACTAGAAGGGTTCTATTGTACTTTGGTAGCTGGTACTGGGGACAGCCATCTCATTGGGTTCTGGCACAAGTGGATAATAAGCCCAGGGAGAGCAGGAACAGAGAATGTGGGGTGTGCTGCAGTGCAGTGGTTGTGGGGTGGCAGTTTTTAGGGAGACATTCTGGAGACTGCAGCACTGCACCATCTGTGTGTGCCTCTCTGTGTTGGTGGAGAGGCTCTCTAGATTAAAGGCTACATTGGCTATGAGTCAGGAGGAGGTCACTAGACTCAGGATTGCATTGGCTGGAAGGCAGGGAACCTTTTCTTCCAGCTAGGGGCTACCAAGTCTGACACCATTACCTCATAGTTTGCCAGTTAGAAGGAGCATCTGGACTACAGTGGGATCAAAGAAGGAGAGAGTGGTGGGGTCTGGAAAGTTGGGGGGTGGGTCACAGACACATTCCTCAACCACAGCCTGTTCCACTGAAAAATTCCTGTGCCACACTGGTGGAGCGAGGGCTGGCAAGAGGCACCCATGGACATGGCCAAGGAAAATATGGGGGCCCTCCCAGGTGGAGGCCCCAAGGTGTGTAAAAGAGGACCCTGGGGAAGGAGTTAAGCAACTTCTGGTGGGGGACTCTACCATCAGGGAGAAAGAGCTGGGAATAGGAAAGGGGTGGAAAGGGAGGTCAGGTGCCAACCAGGTGCCATGGCATGGAGGGATGGGAGGTGTATCCTACAGATCACTTGGAAAGTAAAAAGGGAGGGGGAGCTAGATGTCATTGTCCACTTGGGGACAAGTGACCTGGCTAATGATGGAGCAGGCACAGTGCAGGGGGAGTTTAGGGAGCTGGGAAGAAATCTAAGGCAGGTGGCACACTGTATAGCTTTTGCAGAGGTACTGCCTGTCTACGACAGGGGGAAGGTGAGGGAACTCCACACCAGTGCCTTCAACTCATGGTTGAAAGAATGGTGCAGATTGGAGGGGTATGGCTACATTGGGGACTGGGGGCCCACTTGGCAGGATAAGAGCCTATACAGTGGTGATGGCCTGCATCCATCCAGGAGGGGGAGCCACAGTCCTCAGTAGACAGTTTAAATGTTACTTCAATGAACATTTAAACTAGCTGAAGGGGGAGGTGGAATTAGAGAGGGAGGTTGAATCTTCCCCCCCCCTCCTCTTAGGCTGTGTTAGTGTGTAGAGGAAGCCCAGGGTGGGGGTGTCGCGAGAGTCCCACCATGGAGCAAGTAATCAAGGTGAAAGGGGATTAGTAAAGGGGGAAAGGGGTCAGAAAAGAGGAGAGAGAAAGGGGGCACAAAAGGAAAGGGGTTAAACAGCAAGCAGAATACTAACAAAATCTGGAAGGCCATGTGCACAAATGCTAGAAATCTGGGGAATAAGATCCCAAAGCTAGAGGCCTTCATGGTGGAAGCTGACCTGAATATTGTAGCAATTACTGAATCATGGTGCCCAGCCAGCCATGACTGGGACATGGTTATTTCAGGGTACACGATGTTCAGGAGGGACAGGTGGGGGTGTGGTGTTTTACATGAAGGATAGCATACAAGCAACGGAAGTACAGTGTATTCAGGTGAAGATATAAGTGCTGTGGGTTACTCTCGAGTTGGGAAATGGAGCCACTATTTGGATAGGGGTGATCTACAGGCCTCCAGCATAGGGGAGGAACTAGATAAGGAAATGTTTGAAGCAATTAGCAAACTGGCTAACAAAAAGGAGGTGTTGCTGGTGGGGTACTCCAGTCTACCAGATATAGATTAAGGTCTTCCTGCGGCAGCCTCAGCTAGGAGCAGGGACATGTTGGAATCCTGCAGGGGGCATTCCTCAGGCAGCTAGTCAATAAACCCACTTATGATGGGGCAGTACTGGATCTGGTGCTTACAAATGGAGATAGGGTTGAGGATGTCAAGGTGGGAAGCCATCTGGGAACTAATGATTATTGTACAGTGTGGTTACACATAAGAACTGCTGCAGAATCTAACCACATGATGGGGAAAGAGTCCTGGACTTCAGAAGGGCTGACTATAAAGATGAGAAAATGTCTCAGGAATAACCTGGTAGGGAGTGAGGACCTGTAGGGGGTTGAGAAAAAGTGGGCCAAACTAAAAGAGGGGATACTGAGGGCAGCAAACCTTATGTCAAGCAGGTAAGCAAAGGTAAAAGAAAGAAGAAACCACTATGGTCTCCAAGGAGGTGGCAGAAAATATAAAGGCTAAAAAGGTAGCATTCAGAAGATATAAGGGGTCTCAGAGAGAGGAGGATAGGGAGGTGTATCTGGGAAAATGGAGGGAGACATGAAAAGCAGTAAGGAGCTCAGAGGCACAAACTGAGGAAAGGATAGCTCAGGGAATATCAAAAGGGGAGAAGACATTTTTCAGGTACTGCATGTAAGTGAGAAAAGGAAGACAAAGTAGTAGTAATAGGTAACATTGTACATTGTAACATTTCACAGTATTCTATCCCAGGTTCCCTACCCCCCAGGTCGCATCAGGAGACGAGCAACTTGTTGCTCAGTGTGCCTTCCTGGTGAAACAATTCAATACACAGTTTATTTATTAGTGGTGCCCTTACAATAATAGAATAGAACAACACATCCAACAAATAGTAGTTAATGATAAAATCAGTAAAACAACTAAAAAAAACAATTAAAAAAAATTTAAATATCAAAAGTCTGAACAGACAGATGAGTTTTAAGTCATTTTTTAAAAGCCCTCTGTAATGGATTCCACAATACTGGGCCTGCCACCTCAAAGGCTCTGTCCCCTGATGTTTTAGGTCTAATCCTGAGGATGGCCAGAAGGCCCTCCTCAAAAGAATGGAGGGGATGAGTGGGAAACTATGGATGCAGAAGTCCGTGCAGGAAGTCCGAACCCAACCCATGAAGGGCCTTATAGATTAGCAGACAAAACTTACAGGAGATATGCCACTTAACCAGAACCAGTGCAGGAGTAATATGACTCATCCAAGAAAGGCCTGTCAACAGTCTCGCAGCCACGTTCTGCACTAGCTGCAGGTATCACAGCGTACCTCCACTGACCCCAAGGTAGAAGGTGTTACAGTAATTGAGACAAGACATTACAAAGGCATGCACCAGAGATGGTAAGTCTTCAGGTGGAATAAGGGAATCAGTTCGGCTGATATTTCTAAGATGGTAAAAAACATTTTGAAAGACTGCCATACGTGAGCCTCAAATGTCAGCCCTTCATCCAGAAAAGCACCCAGATTCTTCACCTTTTGGGCAGCGTCAAGCCTGGAGGTACTGAGTCAAAGGCCTGATACCCTCACAGACACTGCCAATCCCCCCTTTCTTGGCGTAATCACCAGCACTTTGGTATTGTCAGGGTTGAGTCTCAGCCAGCTCAAAGATGAACAGCCCTAGATTTTGGCCAAACACTTATTCATCACTTCCACTGCTCCCCGGTCCTGGGGCACAAAAAACAGATAGAGCTGGGTGTCATCTGCATAGCAGTGAAACCTAGCTCCATACTGCCTAATGATCTTGTCCTGGAGTAGCATGTACACCAAGAACAACATGGGCGAAAGGACCATTCCCTGGGGTAACCCATAGTGCAGGTCCCTTAGGTGCAGTGAGAAATTACCCATCACAGCCTGCTGAGACCTGCCCCTAAGGAAGGACTCTAACCAGCTAATGACTTTGCCAGTGAGTTCCACATATTTCTTGACCTGAGATAGTCCAATAGCAGTCCATGGTCAACTTTGTCAAATGCTGAGGAGACATCCAGGAGAATGAAAACTGACTGCTCTCCTCTAACTCTCACCCTGAGCAAATCATTGTGCACCCTGACCAGAGCAGTATCAGTGCTGAACTTTGACTGAAACCCTGACTGGAGAGGCTTATATATGTTGAAGGTCACCAGTTGAGTCTCTAACTGCAGCACAACAGCAATCTCAATAATCTTGCCCAAAAAAGGCAGGTTAGAGACTGACCTGTAGTTTGCTAGTACATCTGGATCCAAAGTCATTTTTTCCAAAAGAGGCTTTACCAGCACACTTTTCAGTGTGGCAGGGAAGACCCCCTCTAACAAGGTGACCGGTATGGTCCCAGGGGACTGGAGAAGGGCAGAGGTAATCCCACTTCACAAAAGGGAGGGATTGTACAGTTAAAGAGGGAGGGAAGGGGAGATTGTATGAAGGGGATCAAGAAGAGGCAGACATCTTGAACAAATACTTCTGCTCAGTATTCACAATAGAAGGGAAGGTGGAGGGACCTCAAAAAGGCACCAGGGACTTTGGGAGGACAGGGGTGGACACAAATCCATTTTCTGATGAGAAAGTCCATAAAACACTCGCTAACCTGAAGGTAGAAAAGGCTATGGGGCCAGATGGGGTACATCCAAGGGTGCTGATGGAGCTCAAGGAGGTACTGGCTGCACCTCTGACAGATCTATTTAACAGATCACTAGAGACCGGCATGATCCCAGGGGACTAGAGAAGGGCAGAGGTAGTCCCACTTAACAAAAGTGGTAGCAAGGATAAGGCGGGCAATTATACGCCTGTCAGTCTGACATCGGTGGTGGCTTAGTTGATGTAAATACTACTCAGAGGAAGGATTGTGGAATACCTTGTATCCAATGGATTACAGGATTCAAGGCAGCATGGTTTCATGGGGGAATGTCATGCCAAACAAATCTGATAGATTTCTTTGACTGGGTGACCAAGCAGTTGGATCAGGGATGGGGCAGTGGATGTGGCCTACCTGGACTTCAGCAAGGCGTTTGACACCGTTCCACATAGGAGACTGTTAACCAAGTTGGAGGGCTTAGGGATGGGTAATAAGGTAGTGACCTGGGTAAAAAAATGGTTAGCAGACAGGACACAGAGGATTGTGGTAAACGGAGTCCACTCCAAGGAAGGAAGGGTGACCAGTGGGGTACCTCAGTGATCAGTACTGGGACCGGTCTTCTTTAATGTCTTCATAAGTGATATAGAAGAGGAACTGGAATGAAAGGTCTGCCTCTTTGCTGATGACACCAAGATATGCAACAGAGTGGACACTTTGTGTGTGTGTGTGTGTGTGTGTGTGTGTGTGTGTGTGTATGTGTATAAAGGATGGGTAGGGATCTGAAAAGACTAGAGGAGTGGCCAAGGGTATGACAGCTGGTTTTCAATGCAAAAAAGTGCAAAATAATGCACTTGGTCCATAGTAACCTGGAAGTGGAGTACAACATGGGCAGAATGATATTGATGAAGACAAAGCAGAAAGAGACCTAGGGTTAATCATATTAGGTAATCTGAAGGTGGCCAGGCAGTGTGATAAGGCAGTCAGTAGGGCAAGTGGGATGCTGGGGTGCATAGCAAGAGGTGTCACCAGCAGAAAGGGGAGGTGGTACTGTTCTTGTAAAGCTCGTTGCTGAGACTGTGCCTTGAGTACTGTGTCCACTTCTGGAGACTACATCTCAGGATGGACATATACAGAGTGGAAGTGGTCCAGAGGAGGGCTACCAAAATGGTGCAGGGTGTTCATTAAAAGCCCTGCAAGAAGAAGCTAAAGGAGCTGAAGATGTATACCCTGGAGGTGAGGAAGGAGGGAGACGGGGGATATGATAGAGACCTTTAAATACCTAACGGGTTAATAAGGTACAGGAGGGGAGTAGTTTTAGAGAAAAAGGTGTACTAGAGCAAGGGGGCATGCTTTAAAGCTGGAGGGGGGTAAATGCAGGAGGGATATGAGGAGAGATAGTCGCTCCATTGCTGGATCTAGGTAACATAAACTGAGCAGCCACTAATATTAAAAACACTCTTAGCAGTGGCCATTGCTATCACTATCATGATTGCTGCATCACATACCAGTATACATGTTAATTTTAAAATGAAACTAGGGCGTATAAATCGACATGCACTGTCAACAACATTGTTAATCTGATTTAGCAAAAGTTAGACAGAACCTTTCAACTGGGGTAGGAGAATTAGGGAGTGAGGAGAGGAACCCGAAGTCTCAAATCCAGCGATATATGGATATTCATCCAGTTCCCAAATTAAAACAAGAGCACTTTACCTCTGAGCTCTAACATCCTCCCTGCCCCCCACTCTTCAAACATAAGGAGTAGGTCATTAAAGTTAGACCAATCCATAATCAGGGAGTATCTTCATCCGAAGAGGGATCTTCCTCCAGTGGTGCACAAAGTCGAGATGGAGCATGCCACTGGCACCATTTCTGAGCCTTCCTGGATTGGAAAAAACATAAATTTTGCTCTGATGCATGATGTGGAGGCAGACCGGGAAAACCAGGCCATGCAGGACTCCTACCTCCCTCAACATCGTCTTGCTCCATTGAATAGTTTCCTCTTCTGCCAGGTTGCATAAGATAGGTTGGGATACATCTTAATTTTGTGACTGTCATGTAGTAATGTTCTTTTTCATCTGGCAAGGGTCAGCAGGAAATCTCTGGAGCCAGTACTATGAGCTACAGTCACTACTATTCTTGAGGCATCAGGATTATCTGGGCGGTCCTCGAGGTGCCACTCTATAAGCTTTTTGAAATTTTTGAACAGTCATGGCAGCTTCTTCCTCCAGCTGCTGTACCATCCAGTCCTGCACAAATAACATAAGGTGGTCACCTTCGCACCCTTTTGCCAACCAGTTCCACCATGCCGTGATGACACAGAACTTGTTGATCATCAGCACAGCAATGGCACAATTGGCGTTGCGCTGTTGCTGGGGGAACTGGTGTTTTCTGTGGGGCGCTGTGCACCCCACCCCACCCTGAACTTTAAATAACCAACTCTGAGTCGGAGTTGGTTCAAGGAGGGGGCAAACACCACTGAGATAACAGTGTTGGGAACCCAGCAGACCATCACAGTGAACTGCCGAAAATGTCATTGTGATGGTCTTCGATGTATTCCTGTCGCTGTTGTGATGTGATACCCTGCCAACCCAAGGAGCCTGAGACTGTGGGCTCTTGCTTGATTTTCCAAGGTCTCTAAGTGAGAGCTGAGGTGGGTATCCTCCTTAATGACTGTATTGACTGCTCCCAGAGCTACATCAGCTTTCTTGTTTGACTCCACTGTTGCCTATAGATCATTTCGATCTTTGATTCCACATGAACTACCCAATTAATGATAGCATCAAACTTGTTCAACAGACCTGATACCAGTGCTATCAGATGATTCAGTTTAGCCCCTAAGGTTTGCAGCATTTCTTCTTGGGTTCCCTCCTCATGTTCAGGCTCACAGTCATGAGTGGCCCTTATGGCGGGAGCTCTGGGAACTGTTTTACCTTTAGCTCTGTCTCCCGATGCTTTTTCTTTCTGAGGATTCCCCATCTTAACCATCCGGAATTCTGTTTACATATTTATCAATTAAAACTGTTCCATTCAGTAATTCTAGCAAGATTAACTTTATAAATGTAGAATGAGCAGCAGAGCTCTATCAGTTTGTGGCAATCTTGTTCGGGCTTCACCACCACCCCCCCCAAAAGCAGCCATTCTTAATGACTACTTCTGCTGTGGGGAAGACAGTGGGCCTCTACCAGAGAGTGGCATTAAGGTATATGCAAGGGGAGTCCCTTAGATGAGGCAGCAGGTATTTACCTGTAAAAGGGCTTGGAAAGGGTAGAACACCTAAAGATAAATAAGACCCCATGCCAAATGGAATGCAGCTAATGCTGCTCAAGTAATTGGCAGTGAAACTAACTGCAGTCCTTGTGCGACTATTTAATAGCTCAATTGAGACAGGGGTAGTGCCTAAAGATTGGAGGGTAATGGATGTATTCCCACTCCATAAGGTGGGAGGAGGGAGAAGGATCAACAAGGTGACTACAGACCTGTCAGTCTTGTCTGTATTGTGGGTAGGCTGATGAGACACTAGTCAAAGAGGACCTTGTGGACTACCTGGAAAGCAGTGGTCTCCAGGACAATAAACAGTACAGGTTTGTGGCAGGGAGGCCTTTTCAGATCAACCTGATAGTATTCTTTGGTGGGTAAGAGAGGGTAGTGGATAAGTGTCATGCTGTGGATTTACCGTACTTCAATTTTTAGCATGCCTTTCCACTTGGTGCCTCACAGAAAATTGCTGATGATGCTAGAGGATCTGGGTGCAGTGAAGGACACAGTAAGATAGGTGAGAAACTGGTTGGAAGGAAGACAGTAGAGGGTTGCAGTTAACAGAGTTAAATCAGAAAAAAGGGGGTCACCAGTGGGGTGTCACAAGGATCAGTCCTGGGTCCAGTCCTTTTCAATATGTTCATCAGTGGCATGGGAGAAGGAATCCAAGGCAATACTGTATGTGTCTTTCAATAGACTGTACTAAGCTCTATGGCAGGGTAGACAGTGAAGAGAGAGTTAAGGAGATGAGGAGAGACTTGTAAAGTGTAGAGAGGTAGTCAGAGGTTTGGTAGTTAAAATTCATTGCCAGAAAGTGCAAGGTGATGCACATAGGTAACAAGAACCCCCAGAAAGAGTACTGGAAGGGGGGGGTGAGTAAAGCTGGGCATGACCTCCTAGGAAAGAGACCTAGGGGTCATCATAAATGACTCCCTAAAA
Organism: Neoceratodus forsteri; assembly: GCA_016271365.2. Lineage (NCBI taxonomy): Eukaryota > Metazoa > Chordata > Ceratodontiformes > Ceratodontidae > Neoceratodus > Neoceratodus forsteri. Next base: position 1,117,149,034 of record CM028131.1, read on the forward strand.
TAAGCATGCCAGTGTAAAAAGGCCTACAGTAAAGCAAACAAGATGCTGGGGTGTATAGGAAGGGGTATTGACGGCAGAAGGAAGGAAGGAAGTATTACTACCTCTCTGTAGATCACTAATGAGACCACATCTAGAATTCCATTCCCAGTTCTGGAGCCTCCACCTAAGGAAATAAAAAGACACCATGGAGATGGCACAGCGTAGGGTAACCGAGATGATTCACTGACTTAGGGCACAGAACATGTACAGCACTTGCTGGAGGTCAGAAAGAAGAGGGAAATATGGTAGGCTCCTTCAAGTTGCTGAAAGCAATGAACAAGGTAAACTGCAACTATTCAGCAGGAACAGGTAGTCAAAAGCATGAGTGAAAGCTGGTGGGGAGGGACTTCAAGAGGGATGTGGAAACTTCTTCTTTTACCTAGACAGTGCTTGATCAATGGTATAGCCTAACAGCAGAGGTGGTGGGTGCAAAAACCATTAATAGCTTCAAGCAGAGGTTAGTGTTGGACTGTAAAAACTAGATTCATACTGTGGCTTTATTAGGATGGCACTCAAACATGTTTCTCAATGTATAATACTTCAGCACCACATGAATATTTACATTTGTTCATGGTGGGGTGGGCATGACAAGAGAGCCAAAGGTTTGAAAGCTTCAAAACCACATATCTCAGTTCAGGAATAAAATAAATGAAATGACAAACGGGAATACTGATGTTGTTTGCCAGAAACACACTAATACTAAGAAATTATACTATGAAAGTTTTTGCAAACAAATACTGCTATTTATGCTTTTTAAGTATTACCTTGGTTTAATTGCTGTTGCCTTCAGGATATGTCAATGTAAACGTTTACTGCATCTGAAAGTTTTTGGGAGTGCCTGGCTAATGGAATATTATATCTGTAAGAGATAGTCGATAGCCATTTTGACCACTTGGTTACATTGGTGCCAGTTACATTCATCTGTAGACCTTTTATACCCTGATTTGTACTTTCTGAGAGTAATTGTTTTAAAAAGATAACTCACTTGTGTGACACTAGGATGAAACCATGTTGCTTATTTGTCCCAATGAACACAATGAAAACAGTAATGTTTAATGGACCTTTTGCATAGTTACATCATTAATAAAAAAAAACTGAAAAAATAATAATTTATGTTTAAATGATTTGCTTTGTTATTGTAGTGCCCAGTTCTGTGGAATATTTGAATCACACTAAGACCTCTAAGTCAATAACTGCCTTTTGGCCAGCAGCATTAAATACATTTGATGGATATATCATTTCTATATCTAATGGGAGCTTCACAAAAGAGGACGCACTTCCTTCTACAGAAGTGAGGTAAGATGGTATGATGATTTTAGTGGAATAGTGCATCTATAGTATATAGCATGTATAATAGATAACAATGGCAAAAATCGATGTTAGCATAATTAATCTGTTCATGTTGCAGCAGCAGTTCATGGTGTATTGTATTCTTTTCCTCCTGTCTTGTATGATGCTCCTTATCCACATTTTGAGTCTTCTTTAGTATATTTTAGATTTTAAATAAAGGAGAGCTACATTAAATATGACTACCCTGGGTTATCATCAATATTTTCAGCTATATTTGAATGCCCATTGTTTAATATCAGTTCTTCTGTGACTCATATAAGCTCCCCTATCTGTTTGCTATAGTTAATTTATGCTTTTTGCCTGTATATGTGAACTTTGTATTTGTACTTGTTCGGTGATATGATTTGTAACAATGCACTTCACGTACTTAGAGGACCTCATTGTAAATGAGTTTTTAACTCAATTGAGTTTTATCCTGATTCATGAAATCTCCTTTCACGAATAAATATTTTACTACTACTACTACTACTATTGCACATATGCTTCCTGTGCTTATGGCACACTGAGAACATAAGGAAAAGTATGCTTCATTCTGAACACAAACTGCAAGAACTTGTGTCCAGAGTGAGACTTTAACATTGTCATGGTGCTTCCATGGTCATAAGTCAATTTTCACATGTACATCCAAAAAGACAGGCCTGCTACCAAAGTGACTTAGGATGATAATTTTGGAGGCATGTGTCCAACACTGGAGACGTACGTAGAAATCAAATCCTCCCATCTCACCATCAGTATATACATCTCCTTGCATCCCTCTCTCCCGCCTACAAAGCCCACCTATACCCTAGCTGACTCAAAAATTTGCTTTAATCCCCCACCCAGATCCTACCTACTTGTTAAGCTCACACAGCACACCGGACTCCCCAAGAAGCACCTATCAGCTAGCATGTCTCTCAACACATGATAATCCTAAATATTTAGCAAGTTGGACACAGCCCAGCATCTCTGCCATAGACACCTACAACTGGTTACTGAATATGTAGTGTCTCACCTAAATAGTTGTTATCCTAACATACTAACATACTACTAACATACTAAAATGCCAGCAGAATAGGCCTAACGGTCTTTTGTGTCTGCTCGTTTGGTCAGCCCCCACCCTGGGTGCTGACCTTGCTGTCTCCCTTGCCTTCTCTGGCTTCTCCCTTCCCAGTTCCGGATATTCTTGCTGCATTGGATTTTGCTTCCAGAACCCTTCCCCTGTACCTGTCCCACCCCTTCTTGAACCCCTCCACTGTCTCTGCCTCCACCAGCCCCCTGGTCAGCGCATTCCATGGCTCCACCACCCTCTCAGTGAAGTAGCACCTCCTTTCTCCCTGAATCTTCCCCTCCAGCTTCTACCCATGCCCTCAGTGCGCCCCTTCCTCCTTCCTTCAAGCACCCTGACTGTTCCTCCCCATTTACCCTCTTCATGTACCTGAAGACCTCTCTATCATGTCCCCCGGTCCCTTCTCTCTCTCCAATGTGTATATATTAGCTCTTCGAGCCTCTCCTCATAGGTCCTGTCCCCAAGCCCCAAATCATTTGGTTGCCCTCCTCGTGACCCTCTCCAGGAGGTTAAAGTCCCTCTTTAAGTGTGGCCTCCAAACTGCATGCAGTACTCAGGTGCGCCTCACCAAGCAGTTATACAGAGGAGTATCACTTCCTCCTTCTGGAGGTGATCCCCTAGCATGCATCCCAGTATCCTGTTGGCCTTGGCTGCTGCCCTCCTACAATTCTCAGAGTTGTTCATCTTGACATCCACCACCACCCCAGGTCCCTCTCAGCCATTGAGACTTGTAGTATCTCCCCAGGGTGTACACTTGGCCTGGGTTTCTGCCCCAGGTGGAGTACCTTGCATTCCCTGCATTGAACCTCAGCTTCCACTTTCTAGACCATCTTCCAGAGCCTCCAGGTCCCCCTGTAGGGCCACCTCCCCTCCTCCCATCCACCACCGCCCGAGTTTCTGAGTCATCTGCAAAGAGACTCATCTCACTCCTGATTCTCTCCTTATGTCAGATAGGTAGGCGTTGAACAGAAGGGGCCCATGACTGATCCCTGTGGGACCCCACTAATGACCTCCTTGGGGATGAGACTATCCCACCAACTACAACCTCTGGGTCCGGTCCTGGAGCCAATTGCCTATCCATCTGATCATCTGGTTTCCCACCCCATTTCTCCTAGCTTATCCAACAGGCCCAGGTGAGGAACAGAGTCAAATGCCTTGCAGTCTAGAAAGAGGACATCCACTGGTCTACCCAGGTCCAAGGCACTTGTCACCCAGTCATAGAACTCCACCAGGTTTGTCTGACATGATTTCCCGGGATGAATCCATGCTGTCTATCGTCCAGGCACCCTGACTTATCCAGGTCCCCCTAGCCTCTCCTTGACAATGCCTCCATCACCTTGCCCACCACCGATGTCAGGCTGACAGGCCTGTAGTTCCCTGCCACCTCCCTTGATCCCCCTTGTGATAGGCACCATGCGCCACCTTCCAGTCTTGGGGCACCCACCCTGTCCTCAGAGAGATGGTGAAAAGCTCTGCCAGGGTTTCGCCAGGACATCTGCAATGCTCCTCAGCACTCTAGGATGTAATTTATCCGGCCTGGTGCTTTCTCCGTCTTTAAGGGAGCTGAGGGTTCCTCAGTCTCTCTGCTGTGATTTCACTTCTGGTACCTCTTCTCCTGCTTAGCCTTCCCCACCTGCCAGTGATGCCTCCCCTCTCCCAGACCTGCCGATCGGTAAGGGGTCCCCTCCTCATTATCTCTGTCTCCTCCCATGTATGATGCAGCATCCCCATTTTCCTGGGTGAAACTGAGGTGAAGTACTCATTTAGTACCTCAGCCTGCTCCCGGGTCTTGTGCCCACTCTCCCTGATTTAATCCTGCTAATCTGCACCTTCACCCTTCACCTTCGCCTTTCCCCAATGTATCTAAAGAACCCTTTTCCCTCTCTAATTTCCCTGGCCAGTTTCTGCTCCTTCCTTGCCTTAGCCACCCTCACCACTCTAGTGGCCCTTCTAGCCATCAGCTTGTACTCCCTCGATCCCTTTCACTCCTTGAGCACTTGAATTTTTATAGGCTGCTTTCTTTCCCCAACCACCTCCTGGACCTCCTGGTCCACCAACAGGGTTTTTGGGCCCTACTGCATTGTCTTCCTTGCACAGGTGCTGGTAGCATCCTGCACCCTCTCCTGATGATTTCCACCTACTATCAGCGTCCATGTTTGACCCAATCCCATCCAAATGCTCTTAAGGATCCTTCCCATTTCCTTAAAACCCCTCTGAAGTCAGTTACTTCCGTCTTTGTGCAGCCTTCTACCCTCCTAGGTCCAGGCAGAACCAGACCGTGGCATGGTCACTCCCGCCAATGGGTCCCTTACCTCCAGGCTCCCCAATCTGGTCACTGTCTGCCAGGACCACATCCATTACCAGTGCCTCCTGGTCGTTCCCTCACCTGCTGAGTTAGGAACGTATCTTGAAAGACATCCAACAACCTCTGTTCCCTGGTCACAGAGCATGTCATAGTCTCCCAGTCTGTTCCTGGCATGTTTAAGTCCCTTAACACCACCACCACCGTTCCTCTGCCCAGTCTGCAGTGTCTCCCTAACATCTGCCACCAGACTGTCCTCCAGCTCCTCTGCCAGGGCAGGGGTCTATACACCACTCCTATTTTAATCTCTTGCCCCTTGTTATCAGGTGACCCAAATCGCCTCCATGGTTCCCTCCACCTCTACTCCCCTATGCAATGCAGTTTTTGACTATCATTGCTACCCCTCCTCCTCCCTCCTCCCCTGTCCTTCCTGAACATAGGTAACCCTCCAGGTTCAGGTCCCAGTCATGTCTTGCAGTGGCCCAAGTCTCAGTGACCGCTGCCACATCCACTGCTCCTCAGTTAACATCGCCTGGAGCTCAGGCATTTTATTGCCCAAGCTCCTGGCATTTAGCAGGACTACCTTCCACCCTTTCCCTATAGTTCCATTTCCCCTGCTCGTGTTCCCATGGGGATTCTGTTTTCTCCTGGTCTGCACTTTGCCAGTTGGCCTTTTCCTGCAATCCTCCTGGTCCCCAGGGGGGTGGAGACAGAGTCCCTCCTTTATCGGCACCCACTTGACAGACTTTTCTCCCATCCCACCCCCCTTCACAAGTTTAAACCCCACTTTTCACCAATGAACTCCTCTATTTTCAACTTAAGGATTCCCCCCTCCAAATTGAGTTGTAGTCTATCTCTAGCATACAGCTCCTTATCCTCCCAGGTCTCCCCCCAATCCCCCATCAACCCATACCCTCTGGCCTCACACCACTCCCTGAGCCACTGGTTTATCTCCCTAATTTTCCTTTTGTGTTCCCCACTAGCCCTTGGCACTGGCAGGATTTCTGAGAAGGAACTGTGCATCCTATGTCATGACAGACCCTGGCGAGCTCCCGAATCTTGCCTGTATCTCTAGCTCGCTATTTCCTCAATGTCATTTGTACCCAGGTGGACCAGTATGTCTGGGGAACCCCACAGTCCTTTGCCAGCTGATATACCTCATGCTTAGCCCTGTGCACCGTTAGTCCAGGGAAGCATCTTGTTCTAACTGGCCAGGCTTCTCCCTCCCTATCCCATTTGATACCCCTGATCATAGAATCCCCCAGCAGGAGCACTCTGACCACCTTTTCCTCCATTCCCCCCTTCCATGTCCCTCATCCTTTATACTGGCCCTCCACCCAGCTGGCTCCTTGTTCCTCCCTCTATCTGGGTGCCACATGCCACCCCTCCTTATTTACCATGGCCACCCCTCCCTCCAATCCTATGCCTCCTCCTCCTGAGTATCCTTCTGTACCCTACATCCCCCTCACTGCTCACAACTGGTCCTTCTCCCCCATCTGCTAAACTAGCCTGGCTCATCCTCCCTTCCTTCCTGTCTCCATTAAGTTCCTCCTTGCTTGTCGTGCTCCTCTGGCCTAAACCCTCAGCTCCCTTTACTGAATCCTCTTTGTACTTCTGGTCCTTCTTTACCTTTCTTCCCAACTGGTTCTTCTCCTTGTGCTTTCCTTCCTCTTCCCCCTGCCCATCCTGCTCTGATTCACTGCTCCCCCCATTCTCCTGCATTCCAGGTCCCCCCCTGTTCTTCCTGCTATCTGGCCCCTGCCTTCTGCCTCCCACTCCCTTTCCGTCTCTAACCACCTCTGTTGTGGCTACATCACCCCCCTCATCCTTGAGCAGAAGAAGAGAATTGAAGCGGTTACTGAGTGTAAGGTCTGATCCACCTCCCCGCCTTGCTTCCTTCTGTCCAGCACTGGCCATCTGCCTACTTCCCTGAGAATGTTGTCCCTCTGTCCCCCCTTTGTGAGGGTCCCCAGTTACCTGCCTGCTTCCTTGGTAGTGTCCTTTTGGACCCCCTCTGCCAGGGTCTCCTGCACTCCTTTCCCTATACCCCCACCCCCAGTGCTTGGTGCAACCCTGTGGGAGATTTCCAGCCCCCTTCCCCCACCATACCACCCCCTTCACCCAGCTTTCTCCTCGTCCCCGCAACCTCCTCCCTAAGCTGTGCTAGCTGGTAGCACACTGGGCAACCACCAAACTTCCAAGACCAGTCCAGTATCATGGCTGCTCCACACCCTGTGCACCCCACCACCCTCCCAAAGATGCCGGCCTAATGATGTGGTTCCATCCCTTCCAAATAGGTTTCCTTGGTGAGCCACCAGGTTCCCCTAGTCCAAGATACCCTACTGCCTAATCAGGTCACCCACTAATCTTAGAGACAGTCCCACTTTACACCAGTAACTCTGTTACTAGGTGCAGTACAACACATTAAACTTATAAGGGAAATGAACAACTCCCAAGCTCTCTCTCCCAGCCTTTTAAATCCAGCCCCAGTGGCTAGAACTACATGAGCTGCACCAGCAGCCTTTTCCTCCAATTGCAGGGCAGGTGTTCCTATAAATTTGCAGACTTCTGGGGAGGGAGGGTGGGGGAAGGCGGTTCTGGGCAGACACCTGACAAGAGAGAGTGTATCAGCCCTGTGTCTCCCCTCCAAGCCCTGCAGCTAAAGAACCAGGCCCAAGCAAATCCCACCAAATAGGTTTTAAATCAGCAGAAATAGGCTCTACCAGTGCAGCCTGTTACACAGTGAAACATCCACAAAAGAGCCCCACTTACAGCCACCAAATCAGTTTACAAACATCCAGCATCCCCCAAAACAATACCCTGCTAACCCCTTAGAAGTAAGAAAGAAAAGAACTAACCTACCAAGTAAAATCCACAAGAACCCTGTGAAAACAACAGCAGCAGCTACTGTCCTGGAACACAACTGATCCTGTCCCCTTCCAGTTCTTTCACTTCCTCACTCCAGCTGACCCTTCTGTTCAAACTATTTTTGAAAATAAAGCAAATAAGAAATGTATATCCACTAGATATCATTCAGGTGTACTGTTGGAAGTGCACTACTTGCCCACCTTCAATGAGTGGAAGCATGCATATCTGCAATAAGATAGTGTAAGGTATATCTTAGTGAAACCAGTTTCATTTTCTGTTTATTTATGATTTGCATTATGGTGCTTATGCAGAATGTACAGGTTTGACAACCTTTCACCAGGAAGCAGTTACATCATTACAATAGTGACAACTAATGGATTGAAGAAGAGTCAGCCTACCACAGCCAATATTACAACATGTAAGTTTAGATCTCATGATTGTAATTTGCTAATGTTATTAAAATGAGTGTTTTTAATTATTATATGTAATTAAAAGGTGTGACGGCTGGCCCAATGGTGCTGACAGTCGAGGTACTGGACACCACACTACGTGCCACGCTGGCAACCCGAGTACGGGAATGGCCTCGGGTTGCTAGGGGGTCAGCTGGAGTGAGGAAGTACTGAGCATCCATCAACAGCTCTCGTTCCTCAGGAAGGGGGGATTAGCACAGTGTGCTGTAGACTGACACCCAGTGATGACTGGGTGTCAGCACAGGAGCACAGACACGCATAGGGAGGGCCCATGTCCAGGGTGCTGTGCTGCCTTTGCAGAGGTAGAGACAGCTGCTCTGCCCATTGCATGTCCTGTAGGCTAAGGGAGAAATAGGAGGAAAAAGATAGGAGCCTACAGGACCCATGATGGCCCAGTGCATTGCTCCACAATGCCGCTCCCGACTTCTGGATTTGCGCTCGGTGGGGGGAGAGTAAGCCAGTGCTCCTCACCCAGGCTCTGTCATGGGGGGGTGATCCACGTGGGAATTGCGGGAGTCAGAGGAGTTGAGGATGACCACAGCCTGAGGAAGAGCCCTCTGAGGGAGGGCCAGAGCCACCTATTGGCTCTGTGGAGGAGTCGGAATAAATTGTAAGTGAAAAAAAAAAAGGTGTGACTAGGAAGGCCCACTGAGTCAAAAATAATTTCCATGTGCAAACTTGGGATGGGGATTATAAAGGGTAAGGAAACTGATTGTCACAATAAAAACAGTGTATTACAATAAGGAATAAATATGAGAGTACATTATTATGCAGATGCTGTATAATATCATGAAATTTTCACAAGTTACAGTACCTCTAGGGGACTTGTATACTGGCAGGAGTGTCTGCGCTGGTTTTGACCATATGAGGCAAAACAAAAGGAAGGAGGAGGAGCAAGTGGACAGAGGGAGGTTTATTACAGGAACAGGAATGAGAAAAGAATCTTCCAAAGTCAGACTTTAAGGGTACAGAATGAGGGAGGAGATTTGGTGGGAGTTGTTCCATAGGTGGGCAAACTGGTAGGAAAAGGCAGCCTGTCCAGCTGTAGACTTACAGTGCACAGAGTGGAGATAACAGCTGTCAGTAGACCTGAGGGACTAGGAGTAGGGAGGGTCTAATAAAAGAAGTGAAAGGGTATAGCAGGGGAGAGAGAGACATCAGAAATTAGATATAAGGGTAGCACAGTGAAAGAGGCACCTACCTTCAATCAAACAGCAGTAAAATAATTTTGAAGATGATCTCATAACCAATTGGGAAAGGGCGATGGGATGTGTTCTCATGCAGTAGATCAAGTTTTAGGGTTGTTTTGTAGATTGGATTGATGTGGCTTGAAAGGTTGAAGTGGCATTCTATCCAGATACCTAAGTATTTGAAGGAGGGAACATCTTCTAAAGGGGAGACATCCAATGTCTTCAGGACTGGAGTATTGTGGAGCCTTTCAAGTCTCTTGTTTCAAGGTTATGGAGGCCACGTTTTAGCTTCAGAGTAAGTTAGATCCAGACTAGGGACTGGGGGACTCCTGAACTGGTCAGAAGTTGGGGGAGAGAAAGTTGATTACAAGAGCTGATAAAAACCAAAGGCCAAGTTGAAGTGCAGTCACCTGACTAAAAGGCCAGAAAGGCTAGCTACTGTGATTTTTTTCAAGTTGAGTGAAGTGAGTCCATCCCCTTCTAGGCAGTATCACTGAGAGAAAGATGTGAGGATACAGTGGAGTGGGACTTCTGGAAGCCAGACTGGAAAGGGCTGAGGAAGAAGGTGGAGTTGAGAAAGGCGGAGAATTGGCAGAGTTCTAGTTTTTCTTGATCTTTAGCCGGCACAGGAGTAAAAGAGAGATTGGGTGATAGTTTCAAGGGATGAAAGGATGCCCACCTTTATTTTGGAGTGGACTTTGGAACTTTTCCCAACATCAGAGACCTTTCCATGTCAGCGTACAATGTGATGTGTACCAATCCAAGTTGTTAATGTCATCCAACAGAGAGGTCTGGATCAAAAGGGAACCCAGTCATTGGACCTTGTGGGGGGGGGGCATCAAGATTGAAAGATTTTACGCAAACTAGAGGCCATTTTGTGGTCACATAGTGCATCAAAGAGGGAGCCTGTTCTAGAATATGGTGGATATGCAAGTAGAGGATGCAGACAATGATGGAAAGGTAGGACAAGGAGCTGACTAGGCTCAGATATACATTGTGTTAGGTGGAGGGCCTGACTTGGGTACATACATTTTTTGGCATACATGTCAGGTCCAGTTGGTGTTAAAGTAACCCAGTACCTGTAAATTACTGGAGCAGGCAGGAGTTCTGGAAGAGGACAGAATGTCAAGAAGGGATTTGAGCTTAGCATCAAAGCATCAACTGATACTGCCCATACAGACTAGGAGGGAGAAAGGGAAAGAAACTTTTCCAGGATAAGCTTGTGTGAGGAAAGGATAGAGGGTCACTGCTTGATATCATACCTTGGAGTAAGAGTGATACAAATAGTCACTCCATCTCACCCTTGCATTTACCATAGTCCAGTCTGCGGACTGCATAGCTAAACAACATGAAATTCACACACTGATTCTGGCAGAGAACAGAAAATGCCAAGTGTTTTATTTTTATGTACCATTTGTAAAAACCAAAATAAATAAATGCATATTTATACAACAGCAACACCCTAATGATATAATTCATTTTTAAGTCTGAAATATTTTTTTTCTAGATCCCGAACCCCCCTTAGAAATACAATATATTGAGCTGGATGAAAATTCAGTATATGTATCCTGGAAACCTCCGTTTGGAGGCTTTGACATGTTCCAGGTAAGGAATTGATACAGTGTATATAGAATGTGTTAATTGTTAATTAACACATTGAAAGGCCTGGTTGTTAAACAGCTAATCACACTGAAAAGTGAAATGTTGTATAATTTTGACTCATGGTTCCATACTGACACACAGCGATAACAGCAAAATAACTGACATAAATTGCCATGTGTTGTTTGAAATTTCTAAAATTATTTCAGCTTGGTATGTAGTCACTAGGTATGAATCCCCAAAAGGTTGCAGATCCTTGGTTTTTAGTTGAGAAATCTCCAAATGTTGAGAATATAACCCTGAAAGTTCTTGGGTCCCTTAAGCCTTTTAAGGGCGGAAATAACAATATTTGATAACTATGGCAGACACTCCTTCACACTTGTAGATACAATTCTGTCCTATTGATTAGTATAGTTGCAGCAATTGACATAGCCAGATATGTCCAGATATTCTGCAACATTTGTAAATACATTATCTCGTGTGGCCCTGCAGTGGAACTATAGTGGGGCAGAGAATTTCTCTAGTGGTATCACAGAAATTTCAGGAAATATTTGACCATGTAGACTGCTGCAACTGTGGGTATTTTTCTGTGTGTTAAACCCAGTTACAAATTTAGTTTCGGTCAGTATGCTAATGTTTGGTAAACTGATGGAAAATGTCATGTCTGTGTAACTGGACTGTGGACAGGGAGGTGGCTATAAGTAGACAGTTACTGACCCTGAGAGTGTTTAAAAATGAGATGTGCCAAAATAGGAATCAGCCCTAACAACCCATTTGCTATGTAAAATTGAATGGGATCTTTATGACAGGTTGCAATGTATGCTGCCTCTCTCCTGAAGGTTCCTTGGACAAACCTCTTATCTTCTCGGAGAATAATGGGTATCTGACAGAATATGGTATAATCCAAATCTGGAATGCTGGGAAAAGCTAACTAATGTAATACTTGAGATGCCTTGGTCAAGATCAGTCAGTCATCTTAGAGAGAAATAGTAGTTTTGTGAAACATGACAGCTAAAGGGGAGGTTCTGCTAATGGGAGACTTCCACATGCCAGATACAGATTGGTCAATAGCAGCAGGAACGTCCGTCAGAACTAGACACATAGCGGATTCCTCAAACAATTGGTACAACAACCCATAAGAGACAGGGCTATCCTGGATCTAGTACTGACTAACAGGGAAAGGATAACAGATCTCCAGGTAGAAGGTCACCTGGGGGCCAGTGACCATCACATGGTATGGTTCAGTTTGGCCACTAGAACTAAATCATCCCATTCCAAGGCAAAACTATGGGACTTCAGAGAAGTTGACTTTGATAAGATGGCCAACAGAGTTAAGCTATCCCTGGCAAGATGAAATGCAGGTGAGAGGGTACAGGCAAAGTGGGCAAACATTAAGGATACAATACTTGTGTTAGGGAGAAAAGCAAGAGCAAAGGAAGGAGAAAACCACTTTAGTTCTCAAAAGCAGTAGCAGAAAAGATTGCAGCCAAAAGGTTGGCCTTCAGGAAATATAAGAGAACGCAGTGGGACGAAGATAGAGAGGCATACCAAACTTCCCTAAGGGAAGCAGGAAAGGCAGTAAGGCAGACAAAGGCCCAAACCAAGGAAACACTAGCATGAACACTAAAAGAAGGGGACAGGACTTTCTATAGATACATTAGTGAAAGGAGAATGTCCAGAGGGGGTATTGGTAAGATCAAAGGAGATAAGGGGGCATGTGTGGAGGAGGAGGACCAAGGAAAGGCATCTATCTTAAATCTTAAATCTGGAGGCTGTCATGGTGCAGTCAGACCTGGACATTGTGGCCATCACTGAAACCTGGTGTAATGATAACCACGACTGGGAGACAGCCATACCTGGCTACAACATATTCAGAAGAGACAGAGCAGGCAGGAAGGGAGGAGGAGTGGCACACTATGTGAAAAATGACATAAGGGCCACAGAGATCCAGGAGGAACAAAATGGGGGAGAGATACTGTGGGTTAAGATGGAAAGGAAAATGGGGACAGCTATCCGCACAGGTGTGGTCTATGACCACCAGCCCAGGAGGAAGAAACAGATAGGGAGCTGATGCTAGCCATCCAAAGGATGGCAGACAAGGGTGAGGTAGTACTGGTTGGAGACTTCAATATTCCAGACGTGGACTGGAGCATCCCAGCAGCAGCATCAACTAGGAGCAGATTTATCCTGGACTCCCTTCAGGGTGCCTTCCTCAAGCAACTGGTCATGGAACCAACTCGGCAGAAGGCAATACTGGACCTTGTGCTCACAAACAGGGACAGTGTGATGGGGTAACAGTGGGGGAGCACCTGGGGAACAGTGACCACCAGTCATAGTGGTTTGAAATCACAGAAAGAGCAGAACCAAACCACACAAAAACACGTATCCTGGATTTTAGGGGGGCAGACTTTGGGAAAATGGGGAGATACTTGAAAGAGGCATTAAGGGGAATGAGACAGGAATCAGGGGTTGAGGAACAGTGGCAGTATTTAAAATGGGGATTACAAGAACAACAGAATTATGTATTAAGCAGGTTAGCAAGAGGAAAAGGAAGAGAGAGACCATTATGGTTTTCAAAGAGGTAGCAAAGAAAGTGAAAGCTAAAAAGATTGCATTCAGGCAATGCAAAAGACACAGGCAGAAGGGATAGGAGAAGTACCAGGAGAAGCAAAGGAGGCAGGAGGTCAGTAAGGGAAGCCAAAGCTCAGACAGAAGAACACATTGCAAAATCAGTGGGTAGAGGGACAAAACCTTTACAGGTACATAAGTGAAAAAGAAAGACAAAGGGAGGGATAGTGAGACTGAAGGGGAGGATGGGGTCAAGTGGAGGATGACAACAGTAAAGCTGACATACTGAACAGGTATTTCTGCTCAGTCTTTACTGAGGAAGAGGAGGGTAATGGGTCTGAAGGGAGTACAGGGGTGAGAATGGTGCAGAAATGGACACAAGTCCCTTTACACCAGAAAGGGTCCTGAAGGAACTGGAAGCAATAAGAGTTGATAAAGCAATGGGGCCAGATGGGTGCACCCAGGGTCCTTAAAGAACTAAGAGAGGTGGTGGCTGAACCTCTGGCTATCCTGTTTAGCCAATCACTGGAAACAGGGAGGTACCCAAAGACTGGAGGACAGCAGATGTAGTCCCTTATACAAAAGTGGGAACAAGAGGAAGCAGGGAACTACAGACCAGTCAGCCTCACCTCGGTAGTGGGAAGATCATGGAAGCACTACTGAAGGAGAGATTGGTGGAACATCTGGTTGTCAATGGACCACAGGACCCAAGGCAGCATGGTTTCACCAGGGGAGGCTCATGTCAGACCAACCTCATTGAATTTTTGACTGGGTGACTGAGGAGGTGGATCAGGGAGGGCAGTGACATGGCCTATCTGGACTTCAGCAAGGCCTTTGACACTGTGCCACATAGAAGACTATTACACAAACTGGGAATATGGGTGTGGCAGACAGTAGTGGTGGGTAGGTAACTGGCTGGGTGGCAGGACACAGAGGGTGGTGGTAAATGGCTGTTACTCCACATAGGGAAGAGTGACCAGTGGGTACCACAGGGATCAGTGCTGGGACCGGTCCTATTCAACATCTTCATCAGTGACATGGCGCAGGAACTAGAAGGAAGAATTTCACTGTTCGCTGATGACACAAAGCTCTGTAACAGAGTAGACACACCAGAGGGTGTAGACAGAATGAGAAGGGACCTGCAGAAACTTGAAGAATGGTCAGGGTTTGGCAGTTGAAATTCAATGCAAAGAATTGCAAGATAATGCATATGGGACACAAAAACCCTGGCACAATATATCAGTTGGGGGGTGAGGATATAGCATGCACCAAGCAGGAAAGGGATCTTGGGGTTATCATCTCTGATGACCCCAAGGTAGGGAAACAGTGTGACAAGGCAGCAGGTAAAGCAAATAGGATGATGGGATGTATAGGCAGGGCATCACCAGCAGGAAAAGGAGGTCATAATTCCACTATACAAGACACTAGTGAGGCCCCACCTGGAGTACAGTGTACGGTTCTGAGACCATACCTACGTAGGACGTAGACAGGGTAGAGAAGGTTCAGAGGAGGGCAACAAAGATGGTGCATGGATTGCATCACAAGTCCTATGAAGACAGGTTGAAGGAACTGAACATGTACTCCTGGAGGACAGGAGGGAGAGAGGGATATGATAGAGACATACAAGTATCTTACAGGAGGAACAGGGTGCAGGAAAACACTATTTTAAGTGAAAAGATGTTCCAGGACTAGAGGGCATGGGATGAAGTTGGAGGAGGATGATTCAGAGGAAACATAAGAAAGAATTTCTTCACAGAAAGGGTGGTGGACAAGTGGAACACCCTGCCAAAGGAAGTGGTGGGGGCTGAAACAATCACGGGATTTAAGAATGCTTGGGATAGACATAAAGGAATTCTGGAGGTCAGGGGTAAGGGGCAACAGACTTCTAGGAAAACAAACTGAATTTACAAACTCAAATGGGCAGACTGGGTGGGCCATAGGCCCTTATCTGCCGACACTGTCTATGTATCTATGTAAATAGATACTTCTGCTCAGTATTTACTAAGCAGAAGGCAGGGCAGGGCCCACAGCCCAGCACCATGGACACAGGGGGGAGGGAGGTGTGCACAAGTCCCTTCACAAAAGAAAGGATCCTGCAAGAGCTCGCTAAGCTCAGGGTGGACAAGGCAATGGGACCTGATGGCATACATCCCAGGATACTAAAGGAGCTAAGGGTGGAACTAGCAGAGCCATTATTAGAATTGTTTAGTGAGTCTTTGAGCACAGGAGAGGTCCCAGAAGACTGGAGACGGGCTTATGTGATCCCACTCCACAAGAGTGACAGCAGGGAGGAGGCAGGGAACTACAGACCAGTCAGTCTTACCTCAGTAGTGGGCAAGGTTATTGAGGCACTCCTTAAGGAAAGGATAGTGCAGCACCTGGAATCCATAGGCATACAGGATCCAAGACAGCATGTGTTAACAATAAGAAGGTCCTGTCAAACTAATCTCATAGATTTCTTTGTCTAGGTAACCAGAGTGGCGGACTAAGGGGGGTGCAGTTGATGTCCCCTACCTTGACTTCAGTAAAGCTTTTGATATTGTTCCACACAGAAGATTTATTAATAAGCTGGGTAGGTCAGGGTGGGCCAGAGGTTGGTCAACTGGGTGGCAGGCAGAAAACAGAGAGTGGTGGTAAATGGTATACAGTCAGAAGAGATGCAAGTCACAAGTGGGGTACCTCAGGGATCAGTCCTATGGCCAGTCCTCTTCAATATCTTCATCAGTGACATTGCAGATGGACTGGAGGGTAAGGTTTGTCTGTTTGCAGATGACACCAAGATCTGCAACAGAATAGATGATCCAGGTGGAGTGGGCAGAATGAGAAGAGATCTGGAAAAACTGGCAAAATGGTCAGAAGAGTGGTAACTGGAGTTTAATGCAAAGAAGTGCAAGATCATACACATAGGGAAGAGAAACTCTGAAGCTACCTATAGGTTGGGAGGGGGAGTTGCTGCCAATCACAAGGGAAGAAAGAAATTTGGGCATCATCATCACAGATAACCTGAAATCATCCAAGCAGACCACTAAAGCAGTAGGTAAGGCTAAAGGGATGTTGGGGTGTATTAGTGAGGATATCACAAGTCGTAAGAGGGAGGTAATAATCCCTCTTTACAAGACACTGGTTAGGCCCCATCTGGAGTATTGCATGCAGTACTGGAGGCTGCACCTGCACAAGGACATTAACAAAATGGAGGCAGTCCAGAGAAGGGCAACCAAAATGGCGCAGGGACTGCATCAGAAAACATATGAGGGCAGATTAATGGAGCTCAATATGTATACCCTAGAGCAAAGAAGGGAGAGACAGGTGATATGATCGAAACATTCAAACATGTTAAGGGCATTAACCAGGTGAAAGAGTCTTAACATGTTTCAATATAAGAAAAATAGCAGGAAAAGAGGACACAGCATGAGATTAGAGGGAGGTCGATTGAGGGGTGATGTGAGGAAGTTCTTTTTCACAGAAGGGGTGGTGGATGCATGGAATGGCCTACCTCAGGAAGTGGTGGATATGAATACAGTACAGGGTTTCAAACAGGCATGGGATAAGCATGATGGAGCAATACAGATGAGTATGAATAGATAGGCCATTAGTAAAGGCCTATGGCACATTCATAAGGTAGAAAAAATGGGCAGACTGGATGGGCCTTGCGGTCCTTATTTGCTGTCAACTTCTATGTTTCTATGTTTCTAAGTTTGTACTGACTGCAACCAAAGAAAATCCTTTCCAACAGCTTACTGACCTGTTGGGGAAGCTCACCTGTATCAGATGTATCTTGTGAAAACTTGTGCAGATTCGGTTAACTGAAGTTTAGTTTTTTATGTTTGTTTGCCAAAGGCAAGACAAACATGCTGGTAACAGTTCCAAAAACTGTAAAGAAAGTTCACTGGGCTATTTATTATGTAACAGCTCAGTGCTCCATTCAAGGCAATCAGTGTCTATAAATTACAACTGAGTGTAGGTCTCCAAAGGAGAAATACGAGCACACATACTCTAAATACAACAAGTGTTTTAATAATGAAGTTCATATATATTAAAGTGCTTTCCAAAGAGTGTACAATTGCAAAACAAACTGCCATAAACACTTGTTTCAGTAGGGTATATAATTTCATTTTTTCTCTCTTTCCTTTGGAGCCTCCTGCCTCCCTACGTATAAAGTTCATTATTGTTTGGCCTTAGCCACTACTCACAAAACAGTCCAGGTGCTAGAAGCTGGCTTCATGTGCTTGGAAAAACACACCTTGATGGTATCCAGAAAATATCTTGTCTCAGAGTAAGCCTTCTCATAAGGAATCCTAATGATGGAACTGCATCACTGAAGAACCCTTTGTTTCTGGGATTCTCATTTTCTATAAGGTCCCTTCATCTGTTACCTCCATACCACCATGACAAAACTACTGCTTACATTTCAGCGCAAAGACCTGCCTTCTTCAGAGCGTCATGACTAACGCCTAACACAGGAGGGTATTTATAGCAGAACGATAATAAAGTGCCCCCCAAAAAACATACCAATACAAACTTAGCTACCAGGTCCACAAAAGGAAAATTATAGGTGCGGGTGGGGTGGGGGGAGGATGAAGCCTCATTTGCAGGTGAAGCGCTGGGGTGGACAATGACTAGCTTCACTGAGGTGACTGGTGAGCAGCCATTCATGGCAGTTGCCAAATAATTAACTGCAAAGTAGTGTTTGGAGGCTTGATCATCCTTTGCTCTTCAGCTTGGGGAATGGGGATAGTTACCGGAAGTGTACTACTTTATCACTATTAGTCACCCAACACTGCATAACAGAACAAGTAGTTCCCTCTGTGTTTCATGTGTGGTGGAAGCAATATGTGTTCTGGCATGTCAATAAATGGCTTTTGCAAACAGATGGTAGAATTTTTGATCTCTAATTCTTGCATATGTGTGCTTCAGGTGGAAGAGTTATCAATTCAATTACTATTTGTAGAATTGAGTAATTCCAGCACCCTTCCCCCCACCATGCCAATGGCCTGTATTGTTTGTTTCAACTTAAAAAGACACTGTCAGTTTTTTTGTGCATCCTATCACATATTTTGAAGGGACATTAGCAGTGTAACTCAAGACAGGGCCTAGTCTGGCTGTGAATAGTCACAGATAGATTATTAGACAAGTTTCAGAATTCTAAATAAACTTGGCATTATTTGGCAAATAGCAGAAAAGGGCATTTTCACTGCAGCTTAAAAGTGAGGTAACTAGAAGATTTTGTCAGTGAAAATAGATAAATATCTAAGTAATTTTGCATGTCTTTTTCCTGACAGGGACTCTGGTCTCTTTCCTTTTCCAGCCTTTCAGAGCTTATCAAATAGGCTAGGCTGCACAAGTGGGTTGCAGCAGCCCTAATTACTGTAGCAACAGTCTGCAAGAACATCCAGCATCCAGTACAGGCTCTGTAAGCTCTCTTAATGGGCTTGACCCCTGAACATTTTGGCCTTATCATCATTGCCAGGGCAACTTCTTGTGGTTTGAGGAGGTGATGGGTATAGGAATAATATACTTCATCACAGACAATCAGGATTATCCCCCCCTTAACATTTTACATTATTTCTTTATTTCAAATGTTTTACTTGGAAAGTCATACTGAGCTGGTAGCTAATTACAAGATGTGTTCTGGGGAGAGGGGGAAGAGAAGAGAAGAGAACAGAAACAAAGTACAATGTACAAAAACATAGAATAATATAGAAATAAGTACCGTATAACAAAATGTACAGTTACAAGATGCTTAAAAATAAAAATTGTCATATAGTAAATTACCACACAGTAAGCTGCAGAACAAGCAAAAGAACATTAAACAGTGAGCAACAGAACAAAAATATGACAGCAGGAAGTAGTAATTGATAAACTGGGGGAAGGGGCATTGCTAGTGACAGTGTGTGGTGGAAGGCAGGTGGCAGGAGTCCACCTCAATAGCAGAAGCAACTGCAGAAGTGAACAGAGAAATCACAAAGGAGCAATTTCAGAACAAGAATGGAAGGCGCAGACTGAACGGAAGATGGGAGAGAGCTTCAAAGTTTAGGGAAGCGGAATGAGAAGGCAGCTTGACCTGCAGTAGATTTCACTGGTGGGAGAGCAACAGAGTGAAAGCAAGCATTGTGAAGGGAGTAAGAGGTAGAAGGGGGGAAGAAAGGAGACAAGCAAGATATGAGGGGAGGGAGCCAAACCAAAATTTGGAGATAAAGGTGGCGCAGTGAGTAAGGTGCCTGGCATGGAGAGAGGGGAGGGAGAGGAAGGTATGCAAAGAACAGTGGTGAGTATGCAGGGGTTTGTCAAGGTCAGATCAGCAGAAGGAGTGAAAGAGGGGGTCCAGTCTAGCTAAATTGGACTTTGGAGCAGCACTGTAAACAACGTATCAAAAGCTGAAAATTGGCAGAATCATCTTAGTGAGGATTTATCCGCGTGCAAGAAATTAGATGCTTCTCTTATTTCTATAAAGTGCTCCACGTTTGGGGTGAAGCTTCTTTTGGATAACATCCACTTGAATAGACAAATCAAGGTGGTGATCCAGCCAGACCCTGAGGTACTTGGAGGAAGCAGCCTCAATAGCTGCACCATCAAGGGTATGAAAAGAGGGAAGGGAGATCTCTAGTATGCTTCTGCCTGGTGCCAAAAGTCATAGAGGCCATTTTCTTAGCACTGAAGGACAATTGATTTTCTTTTCAGAACCAGAGGTGGATGTTGTAAAATTCCACTTGCAGCTGGTTCATGAGGTCATGGGCAGAGGAGCCAGAGGTAAAGAGTACTGTATCATCTGTACAGTACAAGTCAAATTAAACTGTTCCTCAAGCTCATTGCTCTAGCGTTGTCATTTTTTTTTGTGCTGCTAATGCAGTGGCAATTCTAAATGCTTAAAACACAAACTCTTTTTCAACTAATCATCAGCTCACATGCAATGCACTTCCAGCTACTATACAATTCACTTGAGCTCCCACTCCAGTTGTCATGTAATGCATTGTCAAATGCAGTTACAGTTCCGTATTGTGCTGTACATAATTCCAGCACTACAGTATCCACCATCTTGCCTCTCACTTACTGTACAGTAAACATAAAAACATAAAGGGTAGATGAGGTATTGTAGAGAAGTTAACTTTATTTAATAAACTTTATTTTATTTTTCTTTAGTTTTAGTTTCATTTACTGTACAGTAATGTAGAGATACAAAGCAGACCGCACTGCTTGCTTGCTACCCGCCCGCCTGCCTGCTTGCCAACTGTTGTTTTCAGTGCTCTCATCCTCCACTCACATACTGTGCAGTACAGAAGTTTTAGCATTTGTACAGTACTACAGTAGGTACCTTCCCTGAAATCCATCATGAATCACCAGCTCTCCTGCCCCTTCCCCCCAAAAATGCTAGATGATCTGCGCAGAGGACCTGGAAAGTGAATGATTGCAACCGCCATCGGAGATCAGTGTAGAGCAAAGTAAGTTAGAGCAAAAGCAGTTCTTGAAGTAAGCTGGTACAGTGGAAAATGTTTCTTTTCAGCAGTACCTACTGCACAGGTATATCCAGCTTAGCAGGGAATAAACTGCATTTGCATCTGGGGGGTTGGGAAAGTGAAAGTGCAGCATGCACGATCGTGGTTTAAAGATGAATCATGTAGGGACAGTGACAATCAGTGGTTGAGCTCTCAGAAAATGAACTCAGGTGCCTGGAATTCTTTTTTTTCCTTCAAAATAAATACCAAATGTACTGTAAACTGGATGAGACAGATTTCTATTGCATGCTGCAGTAAAGTAGTGAAATCAGGCTCCAGTTCAGTTTTTATGGGTTGCTTAATGCCCGCAATGATCAATATGCTGCATTATTAAACGTTTCCAGAGAGCTGAAAAGTCAGCTGAACCTGAAAGGCAGCTCTAGACAAGCCATTATGAAATTTTTATTAATACAGTGCAATGAGCAATGCACACAATAAGCAACTCATTGGAAAATGCTACACCAGCCAGTTGGAGGAACAGTTTAATGTGACTTGTACTGTATAAATACAAATGGACACAAAGGATCAGGTAGCGGGGACATCATTTATTAAACCGGGGAAAAGAATTGAGCCCAGGACAGACCGCTGGAGGTCACCTGAGCTAATTAAGAGTGGAGGGAGAAGTCTCCAATATGGACAGCTTGTGACCTACCCTCAAGGTAGGAGTGGAACCACTCAACTAAAGAGTCAGAATCCAGCTGCTTTAAACTTGTCCAGGAGAATGGGGTGGGCAACAGTGTTGAAAGCTTTGGCTATGTTGACAAAAATGGAGGAGGTGACAAGGTCCTGATCCATGCCAGGGAGGACAGTATCAGTGAGACGGAGGAGAGTGGTGGAGGTGGAGTGTGACATTCTAAAGCCAGACTGATAAGGAGTGATGAAAGAGGTTGAGTCAAGAAAGGGGGAGATTTGGTAGAGAAAAAGTTGTTCCTGAAGTTTAGCCAGTGTGGGGAGGAGAGAGATAGGACAGAAGTCACTAGGGACTAGAGATCACACCCTTTAAGAAGGGGAATGACACCAATCAACTTCCAAGAGTTGAGAACACAGGCTAAGGAGTAAGAGAGGTTGAGGAGGTAGGTAATAGGGAGAGCAATGTCATGAGCAAAGAGATACATGAGTCTGGGGTCAGGACCATCCGAGCTCTCATCATGGTGTGGATATAGAGGCAAGAGGGCCTTAAGAGCAGCAGCAGGGAAATGGGTGAGAAATAAAAAATGTCAATGTTAATGACAATTTTATTTACATGAGCGCATTACAATAAATTGAATATAAATAATTTAAAATCTAAAAACAATTAACAGTTAAAGAACCAGGCCATAAAATAGATAAAAAAAGGAGTTTTCAGAGATTTTCTAAAAATTTTCAGTGAAGGAGCCCCTCTCACATCACGGGGAATGGCATTCCAAAGGATGGGAGCTGACACACCAAATGCCCTATATCACCCAAAGATTTTAAACAGGATCTCTGAATGGAGAGGATATATGCCTTTCCTGGCTCCAGAGGGCACAACCAGGAGTGTGTGGAATCAGGAGGTCTTTCAGGTTACTCAGAAACAGAACATGTAAGGCCTTGTATGTTAACAAGCAAACCTTAAAACTGATGTGCCACCTGACCGGAAACCAGTGGAAAGCATGGAGAAGAGGCATGATGTGCTCAGATCAAACTGTCCAGGCAACCAGCTGAGCCACCACATTCTGAACCAGCTGCAGGTGGCACATCAGCTTTGTGGATAGCCCCAGCTAAAGAGCATTGCAGTAATCTAGTCTAGATGTGACCAAGGTGTGCATTAGTGTTGTGAGGTCAGTGGACTCAAGATAGAGCTTAATCAAGCAATATTACACAGATGATAGTAGCCACAGTGGGCAGTAGCTGACACCTGGAATTCCAGAGTCAACTTGGAATCCACAATGACCCCCAGATTTTTCACCCTATCTGCAGCATGGAGGGTCACTCCATCCAACTGGAAGGGCCCAAAAAAGGGAGGAGGGGACAGAGGGACAGGAAGAGGAGGATAGTTCTGTGATGCTTTGAGAATTTGCTAGCCAACTGTAGAATGCCTCTGTACATTTACTTTATTTTTTTCACATTTTAATTTTTATGAAGTTTTCACAGCGTACTGTAACAATGAAACAGTACAATAGACAAGAACGAGAAACATAATGCACATATAAAATCATACAAAAAAAAAAAAGTAGTGATCTGGTGATACAGTGCATGTGACATAGATGCAAAAGCTAATAAGACATGGTGTAATATTCACAGTGCAGTCTGACATCCCTAAAATAGGGACATCCCACAAAAGATGACGACCTAAAGGGAAAAAAGGGTTCGGATATCCACCGCTCTAAGGTATAAAAGGTGGATCCACGTTTAACATGTGAATCACCCATTGGGTCCATAACTCTTCACACTGGGGCTGCAGACCTAACAGCCTCCATATTAATGTCTTTAATTTATAACTTAAGTTAACTGTAGTCTTCCAGTGCAAGACCATTTGGGTTTTCTGGACAAACCAGAGGCATGTCGTAGCCTTTTTTACTGCTAATATGAGGACCAAGAGCAAATGCAAGCAACAGCCCCTGATGGCTCCACCAGGGGGTGTGGAATAGATGGCAGCATCAGAGGTGGGCTAAGCAGACCCTGTTCTTTTCAAATATCATCTATCCCCCTGCTGTCAACTGCCAGTAACCCTATAGGGCTGGACAGCTCCAAAAAATATGAGTCTGATCCACCCTCATGCAGCCTCAGTCCCTTCAGGAACTTCTCCTCCACTTCTTCAAATAGTGGGCCTGAAGAGCAGGCATTCTAAAATGTCTATTGAGACATTTTCAAGAAAATTCCCTCTGAATGTTAGAGGAAGTAAGATGACAAGCTGCATACTGCAGCCATAACTCTGGCATGTTGACCAGTCTAAACTCTTCATTCCACCTGTCCAGAATGGGGATTGTGCTTGCCAACCCCTCCTCTTCAGCAACCTCATATAGAGATTACCAATAATATGCAGCCGTAGTTCCCCTTACAAGTGGCCAATTAGCAACCTAGAAAAAAAACATCTTGGTCTGTAGCTTAGCTGCCTGCTAGCCACGACCCAACAGGTATGAGCAAAGCTGCAAATACCAAAAATGATCAGCCCAAGGGACATGATATTGGGATTGGATAGCTTGGAAGGAGAGCATCCCGAATGTATCCACAAATGGAAGAATATACTTAAGTCCCAGGCTATTCCATTTGCGCATGGCACTATCAGTTTTATGAGGGGGAATGCAGAATCATATGTCAAGGCGTATACCATATAATGGTATATTGCATGAATGGCACTTGGCATAGCAGAGACAATTGTTTCAGTGTCATTGTCATGTACATTGTCACCTTCAGCTCCCCCCAGGGAGCACGGACATCACCACAGGCCGAGAAGAGGTAATTAAAGTACCCCACACCAGCACTCTAGTGAGGGGGTAGCTGCTGGACACGCTACACATGTCGACTGCCCCACCCACCCACCCCTGGGTCGCTATTACCTATATAGACGCTTGCCTATGACATTACTTCCCCTCTGTTAATTTTTTCTAACTCCCCACTTTCCCATTTGCAGGTTATACCTGCCAGCCACTAGAGAGACCCATACCTATCCACCTCAGGTCCACTACCTGTACTCTGCCTACCTTTCCTGGAATCCTCCTATCACCTTTTCCCACTCCTCTCCTCCAACATACCCACCTCTGCCCACACCCTCACCTGCTCCTCCTTTTCTGTACCAATCCACCTCCTGACCCACCCCTCCTCCTCTGTACCAACACCCAGTGACCACTAGGAGTCGCTATATCTCACCCCTGCTGAGGCCCAATCCCAGCCTGCTTTGGACCCCTAGAACGTGGGTCTCTGCCCTCTCCCAGGCACTTTTCTTGCTGCCCTGGCAGAGACCTTGAACCCTGTACCCTGTCCACCAGAGTCCGTGTCACTACCACTAATCTAAAGTGGCAGCCACACTTTCTAGGAGGCAACCCAGATACTTCAACCTCCTACCCCACTACCACCTGCAAACCATGCTAGTTCACCTCCTACTAAACTCCCTCCCCGTCATCCTCCTTCTGGTACCCTCCTCCCTCCAGCCTAATATCTCCCTGGGTCACAGGAAATTGCACCATTAATTCCCGCCAACATAGTTCTCACTCACCCTACAATGTCCATGTACACTGGCCTACAGCATCCATCTCCGGCACCTCCCCTCCTCCTCCCAGCCCATCTCGGGTGGCTCATCAACCTTGCCCTCCCCACCTTGCAATCCCTACCCATCCCCTGCTCCCCAATGGTCCCACCCCCATCTCCTCCTAACCGCAGGCAAAATTCATATCACCGCGCCCTGGCCAGAGCTGTTGTCCTCCTACTACTCTTAACAGGCAATATCCACCCTAACCCTGGCCCCACCCTGACCTCCACAGCAGGTGGGCCCCGGTCTGTTGATTGCCTCCATGAATATATGCAGCGTCTTGAAAAAATTTGACTCCCTCCAATGCTGGGTCATACTGCACAAACCTGACGTCATTGCGCTGGTGGAAACGTGGCTATCTAAATCCACCCCTGACACCTTTGTCACCCTCCCCGGCTACACTCTATACCGTGAGGATCGAGTAACCAAACGTGGGGGTGACTGTGCTATCTACACCAGGAACTCTCTCACTGGTCTCGCACCCCCCTGCTCCGGACCTTGTAAGTGGGGCTCAGGCCCTCACCATTAAGCTTACCCCGGACCCTGCCAGGGCACCCCTTTATCACACCGCTGCCTATATACCTCCCAGGAACCAAAACCCAGCACTATTATCATTAACTGACTATCTTGCCACCCTCCCTCATAGCACTGATTAAGTCATTGTGGGGGACCTTAATGTGAACTGGCTGAGCCCCTCCTCCTCCCCCACCCGGGACTCCTTCACAGCCCTGGATCTAACACAACTAGTCTCCCAACCCACACGAGTGAACCCTAAGAGAGGTACCAGCACCCTCCTAGATGTCATCATCACAAACCACCCCCCAAAAATCCTGGACATCCAAGTACTCCCTGATTCACTCAGTGACCATTCCCCTGTGCTGTTCCGCTGGATGGCCACCTCACCTCGACCCACTGCCCAGTGTGCACCCCACCGGTGTTTCAGACTATGTGGTCTGAAAAACCTTAAACAATACCTTGAACAGCAAGACTGGTCCCCCATTCACCGCGATCCTGATATTGACAGTGCCCTTGACTTCTTTACCCTAACCTTTAGTAAAGCCTGTGACCTCTTTGCTCCCCTCTCAGCCATCCGATCCAAAAAAACATAACCTGCCCTGGATTACCCCTGCCCTTTCACAGCTGCTCAGGCACAGGGATAATCTTTGGCACCGTGCCATAGAAACCGGGCAACCAGCAGACAGACAGGCCTACAACGCTGCACAGAATAAGTGCACATGGGCAATCAGGAAAGCCACTATCAGGCCACCCTCACTGCCTCCTGGGGGTGCTCCCGTACCTTCTGGGACAACGTCAAACAACTGAATGGGAACACTCGCTCCCCTCCCCCTTCCCAGATTACTACTGACAACACCACCGTTACAGACCCTGCTGACATTGCAAACCTCCTCAACACCTCCTTTACTGACCTTAGCCCTATCCTCCCCAGTAACTTCTTTGACGAACCACCCTCCCAACCTGCCCCTTCCCTCCATCACCCTAGCTTCTACCTACGTAGGGTTACTGCCCAGGAAGCCAGACCGCACCTGAACTGTGCACTAAAAGGCAACAGTCCCGGTGACAACTCCCTGGACCACAGAATTCTCTGGCTGGTACTGGATCAGGTCCTCACCCCACTCACCAGCCTTCTCAACAAATCCCTCTGCCTGGGACAATTCCCCACTACATGGAAAACTGCCACTGTTACTCCTATCCATAAAGGGGGTGACAGGTCCTTAGCTGGGAACTACCGACCTATCTCCATACTCCCACCCCTTTCCAAGGCACTGGAAAAACTAGTTGCCACACAAATCACTGAATACCTGACCAAATACAACATCCTCTGCCCTGAACAGCACGGATTCCGTGCAGGACACAGTACTAGCACAGCTCTTGTTGAATTCGCATCCTTCCTACACTCCTCCATGGACGCTGGCTCCCTGGCGGGGGCCGTGTTCCCCGACCTATCAAAGGCCTTGACACGGTCTCACACCCCTCACTGCTGGAAGCCCTCTGTCACTCTGGCCTTGCCACTGGACCACTTGCCTGGTGCTCCAGCTACATATCCGCACGCTCCCAATGTGTCAATATTGGTGGGACACTTTCCATCCACGCCCCATCCTCTCGGGTTCCACAGGGCTCCATCCTGGGACCCCTACTCTTCTCGCTATACCTTACTGACTGCCCCAGTGCTTGCACTGGGAAAATTCTGCTGTATGCAGATGACGCCCGCCATCTCTCGCCACCGACAGTAACCCCACCTCCCTCCAGGTTTCCCTGCAATGTTCCTATAATGACACTGAAACCTGGTTTAAAGAGCATAGATTGGTCCTAAATCTTAAAAAATCTAAAACCATGCTCTTTGCCCACCCTCAAAACAAAGCTTACAACTCCCCTCTCCATATCCTCTCCAACTCCAAACAGCAACTGGAGCAAGTCCACTCCTATAAGTACCTAGGGTCTCCTTTGACTCAGCCCTCACCTACCACACCCACATCAAGCACTTGCCTCTGCTACCAATATACTGGCTTGGTATCTTGTACCGCCACAAAACTGTCTCCCCGATGCCCTCCGGCTTGCAGTTACATCCTCCATATTATCCCTAGTTGACTATGGGCTACCTGTCTATGGTGCTGCCAACACGACTGCCCTAAACAAAATCCAACTCGTCCTAAATAAGGCATGCAGGCTAATCACAGGGGCCCCTAGGCTCACACATACGTGCCAGCTTTATGACATGGCAACAGTGCTAAACCTTGACGAACGGCTGCAATACCAAACTTGCCTTATAGCTAAAAAAACCCTGCTAGGACTTTCTCCACCCGGGCTGACATCTTCCCTCCTCCTAGCCCAACCTCTAGTCAGTACTCGGACCTTCTGCAAGGCCACCTTCCTGGTTCCTCGATCTAGGACCTCACATGGACAGAGGTCTCTCCGCCACAGAGCCCCTTCTTGGTACAACACGCTCCCTCTCTCCATCTCTGAAATCCCCACTATCTCCAAATTCAAAACTGTGCTCAAAAGCGAGCTGTTCAACAAGCACTGCTGCACCTGTGCATAACGGGTGTACAAGCACCCTTTGTCCTGACAATGCCCACTGGGCTGCACCCTCTCCTTACCGCCTTATTCCTACTGCCTACATTACTGCCATATCCAACTGCCTACCTTCTCTCTACTGTCAAGAACGTACCATGTATGATAGAATCTTATTATACTGTTTGCTAAATTGTCCTACTAGTATGCACTACTGTTACCGAATCAAACTACCTGCTGTACTGTCCTTGTCACATGTTTTACTATCTCTGTAACTAATACCATGGAACCTGTTTGACTGTTTCGTTTTGCAAATGTCATACATTTATGCTGCTAAACCCTGTAACCAACCCTTTTATCTATAATACCTGAATCTGCACCTTATAATGCAACCAATGTAACCTGTACCCAGGATCCATGTATGCCTGCATCTTTATGCATATGTTCTCTTATAGTATGTATTTTGTACTTGTAATATCTTCTCTTCTCTTGACGAGGTACCTTTGGAAATGAGCCTCTGGCTCAAAGGTTGTAAACTGATTGCAATATAAAATAAATAAATTAATAAAATGTATGTCAGGAAACCTGCCAGTGATAAATCTCCAATGGACTAGCAAGTAATTACTGATCTAGATCAAAAAGGCCATTGCTCATCAGCTTAATATGTTTCTAGTGCGATCTACACCCCCGTGCCACACAACAACAAATAATATGAAGTTGCACTACTAAAGCATAAAACTTCAAATTTGGGAGATTCACCTCTCCTTCATTAATTGCAGCACCTGGTACCTCATCTGCTGAAGTTTGAAATACACGGCAACACGTTTTGCCTGATCCCCTCTGTAGTTGTCAAGAAACTGAGAGGTAACTGGGCCCAATTATGCATGTCAGACGTAATCCTCTGGGTCAGGGACTCGTAGTCCAAAATATCCAGATGATCTGTGTTTTTTGTAATCAGAACCCCCAAATATTTAATAGCTCCATGGGGCTGCCTGAAGGGGAACTGCTCCTGAATCAGCAACGGCAGTTGTTAATGAAAAAGTAACACAGCTGTCATCTGGAAATTAAGTTTAAAACTCACTAACCCATCAAAACCATCATGAATCATCCAGGCTGCTGGTAATGACAGTTCAGGGGATGAGCGAGTAAGTATCACTTAATCTGAGAAGAGGGCAATCTTAAATTCTCTACCGCCAATAGGAAGCCTCTCCACCATTTCCGTAAGTCGCATGGCTGCAACCAGCGGCTCGCCACCATTTCCACAAGTCACATGCTCATGGCCAGTGGTTATATGTACAGCACAAATAGTAAGAGCAACAGGGGGCAACCATGACGTGTGCACCTTTCCAGTCAGAAAGAGTCAGAAAGAGAGCCATTAACTCTCACATATGCCTGTGAGGCCAAAAACAGCTCCCTGCTCTGGAAAGCCAAAGCTAAACAAAAGGCCCCATTAAAACCACTAGGACATCCTGCTGAATGCTTTTTCTGAGACAAGGCTAAGCAGAACCAGGGGATTTTATTACTGATAGTATGGTCCACTAGGTGCACCATGTGCCTGACATTGTCATGCATCTGGCACCTTCTAACGAATCCTGCCTGGTCCATATCCAGCACTGAGAGGAGAATTCCATCCAGTCAAGCTGCCCACACTACCGTGAACACCTTATAATCATAATTTAGGACATATATAGGAAGGTAGAAAGGTTGGATGCCATCCTTATCCAACTTCAAAACTGCTGAACTTGTGGCATATTTCCATGTTGGTGGTGGAGTCCTACCCTCCTGGACAAAGCAAAATGCCCCATATATTTATTTTAATTTTCCTTCAATTTTATTACTATTTATGCAATTTTTTTTATTCCTTTCTGTCCCTGGCATTGAACACAATTGCTTGCTTGTATTTCTTCCGTTGAGGAAACCAACATGCTCATAAACTATGAGCAGCAGCCATTGTATTCCATGGCGCGCACACATTTCTGCCATGAGCACACATCCCTGAGTGACAGTTTTGTTCATCTGCCCACCTAACAAATACACAGTCAGTGATTTAGTGTCACATTTATTGCCAGAATGCACAGGAGCTGTCATAAACAGCCAGCATATTAGATTTTATGCTAAGCTACTCATTTGCTGCTTCCAGTTTAATGCTATACTGCACGCAGACTCTTTGGTAAGAAATTATTTTGTACTGTGCCAATATATTTATTGTGTGTTGGGGCTATGGTATCTGTCCTCAGGGATAAAGTAACAATGCAAAGCTGGCTGAGTTAAGTGTGGTTTATAAGGACAGTCAAGTGACATTTGCCTCCCAAACCTAACATCGTATTCGCAGCACCTCCAATTCACAAAGTTGTCCTTTATGCTCCTGCCTACCTCGGGTTAATCCTTGTGAATTGCATTAAGCCCCAGAATACAGCAGTGCTTTGTACCCAGTGGGGCAAACTGTCTGTTGGGGAGGCAGTGTACATGGGCCAAGAGCAAACAGCCCTCCTTTACTGACTACAAAGCCAGTCAGCAAAATTGTCTTTGTGGTGCCCCTTCACGCACAAAGGTCCCTGCAGTGCAGAAATTAACTGAAGCTGCTCAGTGACACTTTGTCTTCAATCCCCTACCCCCTCCACCAACTTCATGCACACTAGCAGTGCAGGAATCAAATGAAGTTGCTGAGCAGCACTTTCTTTCAAATGTGATTCTTTCACATGTACCACAAATACCCAACACCTGCAATGGTGTTAGCAAACAAGACCCTCCACTACCAGGGCCCACACCGCCAACAATATTAAATAGATTGCCTTTCACTGCCAGGACCAGCAGCCAATGATGGTGTTAAAACATGAAACCCTTCGGGACAAGGATCTGCTGCTGATGAAGTCTAGTTCAGGCTTTGCATCTGCTCTGCAGGGCTACAGTACCATTGGGACAAACATCTGGAAATTTCTGGATGCCTTTGGGCAGGCCAACAGCAACAATTAGGTAAGGCAGCACAGAGAAGGACAGTGTGAGAGGAAAAGCAGCAGTTATTTTCCCCTCAAAAACCATCCTTCCATCAATAGTCCTGTCAAAGTCAGGTGCAGGCATCATATCCTGTACTTACTAGGGATGCTCACATTCCCTGGAATCTATTTTATCTACATGAAGTCAGAATTCTGGAGATTCTGATTCCTTCCCCGATTAAGTCACAGTAACCAAACTGGAGAAGGAATTTGAAGTTCCATTTCTGCATCTGACTCTGACTCCATATTCCTTCCCTAAATCTCCCCCCACCCAGTATAGTGGTAGTGAGTCAGGAAAAAGACCATCTCTATCTCTTCCCTTAGCTTTATGCACTGCTACTACTGGGGTCCTGTCTACTGTGGAGGAGGCTGAAGCAGCTGTAGGAGGAGATGACAGTTCAGGTCAGCCTGGTGACTAGTCCTAGATGGCTTCTTATTAGTCCATCCAGTAAATGTGATATCCAAAAAACAATAACCCCCTCCCCAAGTCCCCAGCAAGCCTCCAAGCCAAGTACCCCTCCTCTTAACCTGGTCCCCCCACCCCTTTAGCCTGACTCCCCCCAGCCCCTCTAGTCTGAATCTCCCTGGCCACACAAGACTAACTCCCCCCAGTCCAGATGGCAAAACAAGAAAAGAACTGTCCATTTTCTAAAAAGTACTTAGGGCATTGCTGTTGTGTCTACATTCTCCCCCTCCATGCTTTCTATCCCAGAACCCTTTGATTCTCCCTGAGTAATCTGGAAGGTGGGCAATCTAAAGAAACCTTGGAAGCAGGCGCTACCAAATGTATATTGGAAAACACTCCACATTTTTTTCTACGTCTAGTTTTTTATCCTGTCTGTAGTCACCAGGCATTTATACAGTCTGTCACTAACCCCACCCTCTGCCTGTAATTGATTTGCAGTCTGTCCCCTGAAACCATTGCCAGACTCCTCAAAGTCTCCAAAGACTTACTCTTCCACAGTGGTGTTGGATGCCCTAGCTATAGGGCTGCCAAAAGAAGACCTATGTTGATGGTGGGACAAAGGTCAGTGCAGCCTGTCTCGTATATGTGGCAATGGCATCATCTGCTTGATCTACTTCCTTATTTTCCAGTTTTCTCCCCCTTCCCTGGAGGAGCTGATAATAGAATCTGATGATTTCATCACAGAACGTGATGCTCAGGCAATCCAGCTTCTCAAACCATCATTGAATAGCTATTTGTACTGGTAGTCCTGAGATACTAGGAGGTGACAATGTGTCAAGGTCTTTCAGCCTCCTACCCGAAAGAGGTGAGTGTCAGATCAGAAATCTCTCCTTCCTCCTGCTATTCTGCAGTAGTTGATCTGGGCTTAAAATGTGTACCCAGGTGGTATGCTGTTTGAACAGTAAAAATTTGAAATTGAATTACATTATAGCAACAATTCGCTGTTGCCGCTGTAATATCACCACAGAGACCAGCACTGCTGTCTGGGGGTCTTGCACCCCCTCCATGAATCAACGCTGACTTGGAGTTGATGATCTTTATTAGGTGGGGTGTGGGGGGCAGAGCCACCTGCATGGGAGGTTGGGGTGGGTGAAGCCCCCCAAAAGAAAAGTAACTTTCTTTGAACGGGTAAATGCCAACTGCAATTGTGGTTGACATAAATCTGTCACTGTAATGTTGGTTGACAACTTTGTTGTTGCACCAATATCACGGATCCTACCCAGGTCACTTGTATGGAAACAAATGGCTTCCCCAACTACAGTGCTATAGGCCAGCTACTGTATATGGCCCCATTGTTTAATAAGATGTTGCATCCAAGTTAGGCTATACAGGTTAAAAAAATCTAATTGAAGGGGAATAATAGATTAAGCATTAAATGACGCCAGAGACAGCACCAGGGACTAGTACACTTGGAACGTTAAGTGCTCCAAAAAATGTATAGCATGTTTGTGCATAGATGTACTAGTTGTTGAGAAACATAGTATACACACTTCAAGTACCAGTGACTGCCTCCCAAAACACTCTGAGTACCTTTCAGTCCAAATGATCATGTTTATACTTACATGGTCTGATTTTGACTACATTTACTTTACTTGCCAAAAAATATCATAATACTAAGAAGTCATGTCCACCATTGCCCTGTTTTCTAAAAATGACTAGTCTACGTTGTTAACTGATTTTCAAGCAGGGATGTAGCTACAAAAATAAAATATTTTGACCAATTTCTACCCCATGACATTGTGCCCCTAAATAATAGCCTGAATGCAACTGGTACTAGTGTTCTTTTCGTCTCTGTGTAGTTAATTTGTAGTTTGCTCCTAATGTAGTATCTTCACAAGTGTGCCTGTATGTTTTGTAATGGTGCATTATTCAATGTATATACCATTAAAAGTGAGCACTTAACATAGTAACATGGTAACAGTATTTGACAGCAGATAAGGACCACTAGGTCCAACCAGTCAGCCCGTATTCCCTGCCTGCATCAGTGGTCGCTGACCCTACTTGGTCATTGGCTTTAGGCTTTTCTACCCACCTCTAGGGTTCCCTTGTGCCTGTTCCATGCATGTTTGAATCCCCCCACTTTGCTAGCTCCCACTACTTTCTGAGGTAGGCTATTCAGACTGGGGTTTCATACTGGGTTATTAAGACATCCAGAAGGCTTGAGCCCATATGGGATGTCCCCACTATTTCAGTGGAGGAAACCAAGGTTACCAATTGTTATATGTCTATCCAAATTTGTTTTGAAGGCAAGGAAACTAGGGGCCTCTACTATTTCAGCTGGCAAACTATTCCATAGTCTGACTACTCTTGGTGGTCCAAAACTAAAATGTCTCAGCCTTGTCCTACAATGTTCTTCTTTTATTTGAAACTTATGCCTCCTAAGGTTGCAGTGAGGTACCTTGTACCGAAGACCAAGATAATTTTTTAGTTTTTCTTGTCCAAGGATTTTACCTAGCAGGAGCAGGTCACCCCTAACTCGTCTGGTGTCCATTGACCACAACTCTAATGCCTTCAATCTTTCTTCATATGGTATATCTTTGATCTCTTTTATAAGTTTGGTACAGGCCTATTGTGGGTTTTCAATCATATTTATATCTTTTCTCAAATAAGGACTCCAGACTGAGAATCAGTAGTCCAAATGCGGTCTAACATATAGTTTATACAGTGGTAATATCACTTCTAGATTGTTAACTTCTTCTAATGCAGTTCACCAAGTGCATGGCCCTGTTTTCTACCATTTTACTTTGAGATGCTTTTTTCAAATCAGAACTAATAAATATTCCATGCATCTAACACCATTTCTGTGAAGAAAAACTTCCTCACGTTCCCCTTTATCCTGTCTCCCTTCAATCTCATATCATGCCCCCTCAAGGCACCACTTTCATCTTCTGTTTTTTTGTTAACATAGAGGATATAAATCCTCAATGTTTATAATGATGCTCAAGTTGGTGTACAGTAGGTAAAGAAGCAAATAGTTATCTGTCTCTACTAAGAGATGCCAGCAGCACTCAGGAAAACATGCATTTGTTTTGTTTAAAGAAGCAGAATGTAGAAAAACATCAGAGTCATTTTTTTTTGTATTCTTTATTTTGTTAATACATTTTCTTCTCAATTACAAATGAATATGAATTCCATATACAGTAGCTGTGAAAGTTATCACCACATAATCTGAATCTCTTAGTGGTTTGAGAGTGACTCTAGATTTAATACATTTTTTGCCTATTATTCTTGACCGACTTGATCGGTTTTTGTGGAGACTAGTTAGCACTCTTACTTTGTTTCCTTTTATTGTGTGGTTTCTGGTTAGTTACCTGACTAGACAAGAAGGAACCTGACACTGCATGCCACTGATTCATTGCAAAACCATCCATATACATGTGCAAGTTACCCACTGAATCAGTGAAGTTAAAAGGTTATACCTGTGGATAAATGGAGTAGTGAGCTACCCACCGTACCCCTTCCGAACATTATTTAAAGAGCATGCACTAGTTTCTCTGAGACACAGATTTTCATTGCTCCATCGCTCTACACTCCTGGTTGCTTCATCTCTCCCAATACAGGAAATACATGGTACCTATTGTCTAAGGGGACCTTTGCTCTGGGATACCTCTTGGGGTGGATTCCTCCTCAAGAGGGTTCATTTGCCACTTACATAAATGCATACATAGATACATACTATTGGGTGGTAAAAGACAGATGAAGACAAGAGTCTGTCCAGTTTTCCCTGTTTTTCTTAACTAGGCTTATTCAGTCAGTCCAAAGCTCCAGTGTTCCCTTTTACCATCTGCTTGTTTCTAATTTAACCCTGTAGCTACCCATAGGCTATGAATACCAAGATTGCACTAGTATTGACTACATCTTTTGGCCACTCGTTTCATTTATCCAGAACTCCTTTTGTAGTGAAATACATCCTTATGTCTTTTTTGAAATTGCCCCTTTAGTCTGAGGTTGTGACCCCGGTAGTCACTTGACCTTTATCTTAAATGACTGTGTGGTGTCTACCTTGTTATGCCACTGTGTGCATTTGTAAAGTTCTATTATACCCCTCTCCCCCTCCTGTTCTTGTCTTATGAGTATATATTTAGGCTTTCCAGCCTCTGTGGATATGTCTTTTCTTGTTGACCATGAATCATTTTTGCTGCCCTCCATTGGATATTTTCCAGCTTCTCTCTATCCTTTTTACAGCTGCAGTTGGCAGAGCCCTGCAGACAGCTTGCTATGACAGTAGAAAAAGGGAGCTCTCCAGATTCCAAATGGACTAGATAAAATTGGAGGGTTGTGCAATCACTACACTAATTGAAGCAGTCAGCTGTATTCATTCAGCTGAGCAGTGTTGCAATGCATTATTTTGTATGGTTACTAGCTCTGTCTGGTTAGAATTCTCTTTCAAGAAAGATCCATAGCTCATAAACATGCCACCTCAGTCAGCCTTTCCCTGCCATAAACTGTAATTGAGCTTGAGATTTCAGACACTATGGGGAAAGGCTTCAGATCAACACAGAGTAAGGTGTTGTTATCAGTTCAACAGATCTGCAAAAATTAAAAAAAAAGGACAGCAGTAAATAGCACACTAACTTATTTAAATCCCATAATGAGTTTTTTTTATTGGTTATTCTGGTTATTGTTCTTATTTTTTAAATTAATTGGTGAAAGTTAGTTTAACAAACAAGGCTAAGAAAAGGATGTTGCATGCAGGCAGAGACAACGGTCTCTAAATTCTGCTCACATCATGGAGAGGAGTGTGTGTGTGTGTGTGTGTGTGTGTGTGCCTGTGTGTCCCTATGTGGCACTCTGTTAACCCTTAACTGGTACATTAGCCTTTTCCTGGTCAGTTTGCAAATAGCTGTAATGCTATACTGTAGTAGAACATGAAGCAGTGCATGTGAGTTAGTGTGTCAGAGTGCTTATCCTAAATACAATAAAAGTTAGGGTTAGATGTATCAGTAAATAAATGACATATAAGGCAATATACATGTTATTTATCATATAGCAGTTAAATGAGCACAGACAGTATCTCACCTTTCACCAGCATACAGAACACAACCATGATGGGTGCCATGTCCTCCCTCTGGGTTCATGCAGTGCTTCTGAGCATCACTCTCCTGTGGAGGAAGTCCATCACCTTTCACCAGCATGTAGTACACAGCCATTATGGGTGCCATGTCACTCCACTGTGTTCATGCAGTGCTTTTGAGCATAACTGCCCTGTGCAGACAGTCTCTCATCCTTCACTAGCAAGCAGTATGCAACAGGGATGGGTGCCCCACATTACACCACCATGTTGACCTACTGTGCTCATGCAGTGCTTCTGAGCATCACTCCCCAGTGCAGGCAGTCTTTTACCTTTTACCAGCA
Source organism: Neoceratodus forsteri (assembly GCA_016271365.2). Classification (NCBI taxonomy): domain Eukaryota; kingdom Metazoa; phylum Chordata; order Ceratodontiformes; family Ceratodontidae; genus Neoceratodus; species Neoceratodus forsteri. The sequence goes on from CM028131.1 coordinate 1,117,186,006, forward strand.
TACAGTATGCAACAGGGATGGGTGCTGGGACTCCTCACTGTGTTCATGCAGTGCTTCTGAGCATCACTCCACAGTGTAGGCAGTCCCTACCAATTCACCAGCCCACATTACACCACCATGATAGGTACCATGTCACCCTATTGTGTTCATTAATTGCTTATCAGCATTGTTCCTCCATGCAGGCAGTCCCTTCTGTTCACCAGCATGCAGTACTGAGCCATGATGAGTGGCATGTCATCCCACTGTGTCCATGGGACAAAGCTGTTTATCTCCTTCAGCACCTTGACTTGACCCATCTGGGTCAGTCTTCCCAGCCCCATCACCCACCTTCCCTGGGACTTAACTTTTCTGATGGTCCTGTCACATGACCTTGGATCAGAGGTGCCTAGACATTGGTGTGTGACCTGCTAAAGGGCAGGCCATCACTGTTCTACAGTCAGAGGACTTTTCCTTCTATTTTCTCCCTTATTAGGCCCAGACATGTTTGTACTCAGCCTCCATGGAGACACCTCAGACATCCAGGTGTGGAGTCCCTTCCCATGCTGTCCCATGGTGCTGCCATCTAAATTCCTCTCCCTGTCCTACAGATGTGCATTCTCCATCCCAGACCTGTTCCCAAGCAACTCAGGTCTGTTCTTGAACCCAGATTGCTGGCATTGCAGTCAGTGGATAAAAGCAATTCAGTCAGTGGCTAAAAGCTAGAAACAGAAATAAGTAGACAAACGTAGAACTGGAAACCAGAACTACACAGAGTAATGGCCCCAAATTAGAAGGTATCAGGCTGCCCCTTGCAAAGTCCCTTTCCTTAGTGTAAATTAGCATAGTTCACTAAATTTGCTATACTCATACATGTCTGGAGTGAAGTGCAAGTGCCCCAAGCATGTTTGAATAAAGCTCACAAAAGCAAAAATGAGGCACTAAAACGTGCACACAGCACAATTCACATTCCCCTGCTGACCAATTAGTGTAAATTAGCACAGTTCACTAAATTTACTATACTTAAACATGTCTGGAGCAAAGTGTGAGTGCCCCAATCATGTTTGAATATAGCCCCACAAAGCAAAAATGGGCACTAAAACATGCAATCAACACAATTCACATCCCCGTACTGGCCAAAGAGAGATACAGTATCTGGTCACTGAAAACATACAGGCTGTGATACAGCCAAATCATTTAGGGCATCCCAGGCCTGTTAGTGTTATAATAGGTACAATCAGAACCTCACTGACAATGAGATACTGCATGTTAACTGATCTATCCTGGGTAACTACATTGTAAAAATGTACAAAAGCTGCACCCCAGTAAAAATTAGATTCTGTATTTTACCTGTGCTAACTCTACTAAATACACTGGAAAAATGTGTAAAAGCAGGACCCCACTGAAAAGGAAATATTGTAGCTGCTCTATCCTACTAATGACCCTCACACCCTATGTATGAGCAGAACTGTTGTAGCAGCTGCGCACGAATGTGTGTGTGTTGTGCGCATTTTCAAGCGGATGTGTATGTCCAGAACCAAAAACACTTTTCACTGCATTACATTGATGTTTATGGTTTTGTTTTTTTCTGCTGTTGTGGTGTAAATGTGGGTCTTCTACATTATTTAATTATGTATGTAGACCTTTACATTATTTATTTTTGTATGTATTTATTTATTTATTTCAAAAGTTTCACCAGGAAAGACTTACTGAGCTGAAAAATATCTCATTTCCAGATGTGTCCTGGGGGGAAGGGGACGGGGAAGGGAGGTGCAAGAACAACATAGAACAATAACTTATACAATAAAACATCATACAGAGATATAAAATACACAGTACAAAACAAACATGAATGAGGTTCATCAGACAGACAAAATTATAGGCAAAATATTTACAAGGACATGTCGCGGAATCTATCCCAGAGTAGAAGCAATAGTATTTTTCAATGATGAGGGCACTAGGGGATAGGGTGCTGAAGGAAGGAGAGTAGATGTGGGGGGGGGGAGAAGGTAAAGTGCAGACAAGTGAGGGAGGAAGAAGAGAGGAAGAAGGGTTGATGAGGTGGGTGGAGGGGTGAGGAGAAAGAGGGGAAGGTGGTAAATTGAGGAGCATGGAACAGCTATGACTCAAGGGCAGCCACAGGAGGAAGCAGTATGGTCCTGGAGAAAGAGGGAAGAGGGTAATGTGAGGAATGGGAAAGGGCTATGACTCAAGGACATGCACAGGAGGTAGCAGTGTGGTCATGGAGCAGAGAGGAGAGAGTGCATTAGGAAGAGGCAGAACAAATGGTTAGGGGAGAGAGTTCTAAAGTTAAGGAAAGCAGAAAGAGAAGGCAGGCTGATGAGTGAAATATTTCACATCAAAGTAATACAACTAAGTCACACATTAATTTGATATCTCTTCTCCTGCATCAGTCTTTCCCATAGTTTTTATTTTGCTAAGTTGATAACTATTTTTGTTCTTTGGTCAGTGCCACAACTTATTGCTTGGTAACTTATTTTTGTCAATTTATTCTTAGACATAATTTTCCTCTTTATCTTTGTTACATTTATTCCATTTCTATGAACTTTATATTCTGTATTTTTGTACCTGTTATCTTTTCCCCTTTCCCCTTCTCCCAGATCACATCTGAAACTGAGCTATTACTAGATCAGTATGTCTTTCCTCATAAAACCTTTGAAACATATAAATCTCTTATCACACTAATGTATTAGCAGCTGTTGTGGCTCTGACCAGATCTCTTTCTGATTAGGGTTCCACAACTGTATACAATTCTCCAGGTGCAGTGTAGCTCAGTTGTACATTAGAAGGGTGGTAGTCCCACTCTGGGACATAGAGAGGAATGGCTAAATTTTACGTTGCATAAATATTCAATCTACATTGCATTACCATTCCTATACATACTTAAGTTGCCTGCAGAAGCAATGAACTATATTTTCTGGCTCATACTGTAACATAAACCCTGTGGTGGAAACTGAGACTGGTATGCATACATTTGAGCCAATGCATCACTATCAAGTTGAATATCTGTACAAATGTGATTAAAACTTCAACAATTTCCCCAATCACCATCATTCTTCTATTCGCCTAACACCAGCTTATCCATATGAGTACAATCATGCCAGCAAAGTGCATTAATTATACTTCAGACCTTCTTCAGGGTCTTTATATATTTGCTTAGTTTAATTGTAGTCAGATTTTTGCTGCAGTAGGTTCAACACATGTTGCATTAATTCGTAAGTTGTCTGTCACATGGGCATTCATTAGTACAGCCTGTCTTTTGTGTGTTGACCAGTGCTTGCCTCTGTTTGACATTTCTTCAAGGAGATCTGGAGACAACTAAGATGAAGTGGAATGCACAATTCTTCTTTTCTTCATAAGTGCACCTTTATGCAAAATTTGCAATAACTACTTATTAAAGATATATGTATTTCAGTTAATACTGGACACCAAGTACAGATTATTCTAGTCAACATTTCATAATCACTAAAAAAGTTCTGAATGTTTATAGATTTAAAATTCTGGGTAGTTAGCATTTTGGGAGGTATCTCAGTAATCTTTATCTTCCATATATAGAGTGCTTAATGAGGTGAGATGTACCATATTTCTGTGTTCCTTCCATCCTAGTTAACAGTCATTATGAAACAGGTTTAAAGAATCCTGGCTCCTGATTGGTCAACCACTTGTCTCCCCAGGGCTGTTATACTAACACAACAACCTGGACGAAAGAAGCTCCTCTGGCAGTCAGGACTCAGCACATAATAAATACCAATGCATTCTACCTGAGAGTGAATGCCCACAAAAAACCTGTCTGCTTGTCCCACACTCTACAATCTACCTTATCCCCAATAGCAGTGACCTGCTCTCATCTCCCCTATTTTGAGCATACCCTTGCTTCTGTTTTGCAAACAGCTATCCAGTATTATTTTTTTTAAATCCTGACTACAACAACTGTGTAGCTCCATCGCAATTGACTTCATCTCACAAACTGCAATTAAGACAGACTGCAAAATGCAAGCTTTTTATAAAAAAAAGAAGACATGCTGGCACTGATTCCCAACTGCTGAAAGGACCCACTGCTCTGGCAGGTAGCCCTGAAAAGATAATCAGTGGCTAAGGTGGCCTAATCTGCCCCATACCCAATTCTAAGGTACTGGCAGGCTCTTCTATCCTGATGCTATGCTAGTGTCTGAAGCCACTGCCTTCTCTCCCTTTGCTCTTACTAAAGTAAACTACATGCAGCATTAGCACTACCTACTGATAGATTCACATATACATGTTGTCCAGACCAGACTCATTTTTTATCCAAAACCTGAAATGAAATACTAAAAGAAGTTATTTTTTTAGTAATACCAAAAATATTTTAAAAAAATACATTAAATTGGGGTATGACTTGGCCATCAATGGCAGCTTAATCCCTGTTGCTGTTACTCTCCTTCAACTTATCCTTCAACAGCCACTCAATTTCAATGCTAGCTACCTGCTAAAATCTGCAGATTAACTGCCTGCTGCTATCCGACCACTAACCTGCCATCCTTTGATCGATCACTGCTACCACAGCGAAATTACTCCATCTGCCTCCTCTCAGCGCTGCTCTGCCGTACAGCTTTGTTAGCATGGTACTTCCTGCTACAGTCTCCTCAACAACTCCTTCAAAAATGGACAACCTACAAGAAATTAGAAACATTTGCGGCACCGGCGACCCGGGTTCGGGAACGGACTTGGGTCGCTGGAGGTCCGGCCGGAGGAGAAGGATGGAGCATCCTAGGGACTGCTCTCCTTCTTCAGAAGTGGGTGGGGACACCGCCCAGTGCTTAACGGACCCCTGGTGGAGGCCAGGGGTACTGTAGTGACTGGTGCTTGACAGTTCTCAGGAGGCAGGGTGGACGCAGGACATCATTGCATGTCCCCACCTCTTGCAACAACAAGGGGGGAAAAACACTCCTGCTCCCGCTGCCACAATGAAGCCCGCTCCGGCTGCATTAGGCACTCAGGTTGACTCCCACCTTTCCCAAGTTCATGGCACCCTTGGTCAAGGTGCCATGACCCCGCCCTCGGGCCAGGGGGTTCAGGGAGGATGGCTACAATGTGAGCAGCTGCAGCCAGAGGCCGTGACCGGGCTGATGGTCTCAGTGCAGGGATGCAGGGGGCAAAAATTGTAAATTGAAAAAAAAAAAAGAAATTAGAAACATGTTTAGCCAGCTATTATTTGAAATTGAAGAGTTAAAATCATCCAACCACAAGACAACCAAGGATATTATTTCACTCTCCCAACATCTATCCAACATGGTTCTATGTCATAATAGCAAACACATTACAGCAATCACTATTATGGCGAGTGTATATCACCAAAAAGCAATTCCTTCATGGTACTCTTAAGCTTTAGCCAGCCTAGCTCGGACCTTCGTCGATTTGCCCAGCGATGACTCTTGGACGCCTGCATTTCAGAGGTAGGTCAGAAATACTGATAAAAAGAAGCACAAAAACAACCCCAAAGCTAATCACCCCCCTTCACAACACTGCAGTCACAGTAAAGACTGCGGAGGCTCCTCCATCAGCTCAGGGGAAGAATTAACTGGCAACAGGTAATTTAGCTCAGGGGAAGAATTAGCTGGCAACAGGTATGCCCCTCTTTGCAGACTCTCTGTGTCACTAAATCCAGACTCAAAACCTCGATGTTCCAGATTCAACAGTGAAACTTCCACCACTATAAGCACTCTGAACCAGCCTGCTGAAAATACTCCATTACCTGCCAGAAGACCCCTGAGCTCTGAACACTAGCATCCCCTCTTGTATGCTGCAGCCACAGCCTCCTCCTCTGAGAATCCTGCTGTGCTACAGAACAACAGCTGATGGACTCTTCATGCTTTACAAAATTTCCAGTTTTATAGCATGTTACCCCTGGAAGATGATTAGTGGACATTTTATCCCTCTTATCAATGATGATGCCCAGTAACCAGCAATCAATACTCTGTTAATTAAGGTCTCCATGTTCCTTAAAGGGGGCTTGCTGCAATGGCCCCACCATTGCTGATTCTAGCTATACCAACCCCTATAGCAGTCATTGCCCTTTTAAGGTCCTTTCTTTTTTTTCGTTTTTCTTCTATCTCAGTCCCCATAGTGGGAAGTAAGTGCTTCACTCTGTATGCTTGTTGCTTTCCTCCCTCTGCAGCGGCAAGCCAAAGGGAGGTATGATCTAATACCACATACTTTCATGGTTACCCCACACTACCATTGGGGTTTTTAGGGTGAATGTACAGAAGTTTGCAATCTTCTGTATTTCTGTTGTATACACTACTCCGCTTGTGATCCCTCTCATATCATTGTGCCTTCTCTGGACCACATGTGTTCTGCCTGCCTGCAGTCCCAGCCCTCCATGCTCCAGTAAGCTCCCTGACACCTAGAGTTCAATAACCTATTCAGATGTTTGCCCTTACATCTTTGAGAGGGTTGTCTGCCCTTTCCAGACATTAGGTGTCCTTCCCATCTCTCAAGGGTGCAAGGGTCTATGGCTGCGCTGTTCTGCCTGTTGCACTTCAGTCCACACTACTTTGCAGACAGCCATATACTGCAGCCATAAGTTATTGCTAGCTGACTTTACACTCCAGAATTGCAAATGTTGTGTGTACCTATTATTCCTTATACTTAACTGTCTCCCTTCTATCCCCTGCTGGTCACACACCCGCAAGGTATTAAGAGGTATGACACCATTTACTCTTGCACAGAGACATTACAGCTCCCGGCAGCTTGGCCAGTTCCTCTGTAGAGAATTTTTTGGCAGTTTATGCTGCGTTATTTTCTCTCTACAGTTTTATTCTTATGATTCATCTGTGTGTCTGTGTTTTACCAAATGATTAGTCGTCATTTGTTACAGTACAATATGTCTACATGCTGGACTTTTCTATATGTTGCATGGTTGGTTACTGTACTATATAATGCTTATTTTGTATGCAGTTCTGAGCTTTTATGGTATGGTCTACTTGCAGCCCTAGCCACTGCTTACCTTATTTTATCCTGTTATCCACCTGCTTCTCTAGCTATAAAGGCAAAGCAAGGCAATTTTATTTATAAGGCGCCCAATCCCAGAAGCTCTGGGCACCAAACATACATGAGGACGTACAGCAGGCAGTAAATAAAAACATTCACTAAAAATACCATGAACAGCTTAATCTGGTTCAAGGTCAGTTGACATTCATCTGTATCCCCTTCCCCTGGGTCATGCCTGAAAACAGACAGAACTTGTGTAGTTCACTTACCCGGTCAACAAAAACTAAATAAATAAATATAAAATCTTATTAAAACCATAACAAGATTGAAAATTTGACAAGCTAGAGGTTTCCATCAGTCAAACTTCAAGGGACTGGCCACAGCCAAAGTTGGTGTCAGCAGCCAAAGGCCAGGCTGAATAGGTGGGCCTTTAGCCTTCCCTTAAACACCTCAATTGAGGGAGCCTCCCGGACTGCAGATGGACATGAGTTCCACAGGGTTGGCCCAGAGACACTAAAAGCACAATCTCCTGAGGTCTTGAGCTGAACCCTGGGAACATCCAGGAGGCCCCTTGAGGAGGAGCAGAGGGAGTGAGCAGAGGACACCGGTGTCAGGAACTCAGACAGGTTACCAGGACCCAGTCTGTGTAGGGCTTTAAAGGTGATAAAGCATTGCTTTCCTTCACTTCAGCCTCCCCCTACTGACATAGGTACTCTATTATTTCCCCCAAATGGCTAATCTACACTGTATTTCTTGGAATGTCAAGGGGCTTAACTCACCTATCAAATGCAAACAGGTGCTCACCCACCTTTAAAAGCTATGCATCCAGGCGGCCTTCTTGCAAGAGATGAACTTTCCTCTTCAGAAGCTCCAAAACTAAAGCATGAATGGGCAGGTTAGAGATGCATTGCAGCTTCACTTGGGCTAAAAGAGGGAATGGTCTCAATTTTATTACATAAATCACTGAAATGGAAATGTACAGCAATCTAGGATGATCTGGATGCAGATGCCTTATGGCACAGATGGAAACATCAGAAGGCCCACTAACATTACTTAACACATATGCATCTAATGCAGATACACCTCAGTTCTGTCCAATGCTTTCTGAACTATCCCACATAAACAACCCCCCTGTCCCCCTCCTCATAGGTGGGGACTTTTATCTCACACTTGGCCCCTTACTCAACAGATCCCATACCAACCAAGAACCAAACCACAGAGCTCCTGCCATCCTTCAAGACATCATCAATGAGTTTTTCCTCTCTGTCATCTGGTGTCTCATGTTCCCTTCCACTAAAGACTACACCTTTTATTCCTAGGTACACCACTCATATACAGCTGTATTGTCCTCTGGCTCACATCTCCTCAGCTAACACAAAGCACCGCAACAACCTGTATTCACCCCATTGTAAAACCAGACCATGCCCCCATTTCCCTAACTCTTTTGTAGATCCCCAAAGCCCCTCGCTCCTCATCTTGGAAACTGGATCCCCTCCTACGCAAAGGTCCCACTTTTGTCCCATGGCTAAGGCAAGAAAATACTAGATTTTTTAATGTAACAATGACTGCAGCACTGTCCAAGATTACATCCTCTGAGACACCCTTAAGGCGTACTTCAGGGGTTGTATCATCACTTTGCATCCCACAAATGCAAATCCAGAGAACACAAGGCATAAACCCTAGAGGCCAAACTTAAAACCCTTGAGATATAACAGAAACAGAACCCTACTGGTGACCACTCTAGAGTTACTAAGCATGTGTCTGAATATCTTGAATACAAAGAAGGCCGTACTAGCCCTAACACACTCCAATCACAGATACTGGGAAGGAGGAGAAAGAATGGGCAAGCTCTTGGCCTTCAGACTTTGCAATCAACAGGCTGAGCACCACATTGCTGTCTCCACAATCAAGCTGGCCAGACATGTACAGACCCTCCTTAAACAAGCATTTGTCAATGCTGAATGTTGTCTTACTGGCATTGGCATTGGTAGTGCAGGAGTTAGAGAGATGCATAATAGGAATGGCAGTGAAGTATTGAACTGATGCCAACCACACTCCCACCCTGCAGAGACTGACAGGCATTGGGGTGTGCCTTTGTGTCATCGTCCGTAATGCTCATGCCATTTCACCTCACCCTGCCCTGCAAACACCGACAAGTGTTGCGGTGTGCCTTTGGGTCTTCTAGCCTTATGCTCACCCCATTCCATAAGGAAATATGCTGAGATGGGTGCAGTATAGGAGAATGGGGTGCACTTTGGGGCCGAAGAGTCCAAGGCATACCTCGATGCCCGTCACTGGCTGCAGGGTGGGGGTGGGGATGGAATGGCATGAGCATTACAGCTGACAATCCCAAGTCACACCCCTGATGCCTGTCAGTCTCTACAGGGTGGGGTGTTATAGGTGGAAACCCTAATGCCCCAGGCATTTGTTGGTATTTTCACTCCAAATTTTCAATCTGGGCTTTTTGTGACCCTACCTCATAAACAGTGGCACTATCAGTTCATTAGCCGAAAGGTGATTTTGCAGAGCGACTGCGTCATTTGGCACCATAGGTGCAAAAACACATTTTGGGCAGGATGGGAAAAATGACAGCTGTACTGTTCATGAGGAGGTGTAAAAAAATGACAATGTTGAAAATCTGGAGTGAAAATATGAAAAATTGATGAAGTCATGAGCGTGCTTAGAAACTGCGCAATGCCCGCCCGTAATGCAATTATGTTTTTGATTTTTAACCAGATTTTCAACATAGACATTTTGGTACCTCTGCTCATGAACAGTGGCACTGTGATTTTGTTAATCTGTCCTGAAAGTTGATTTCCCACAGCAACCATGCCATTGTGCGCCAGATGTGCGAAAACACATTTTGGGCAGGATGTGAAAAATGACAGCTGCATTGTTCATAAGGAGGTGTGAATAAATTTAAATGTTGAAACTCTGGAGTGAAAATATTAAGAATTGTCAGTCACGAGCGTGCATGGAAACTGCGCAATATACGCTCATAACACAGTCATTTTTGGGATTTTTTTCACCAAATTTGCAACATAGGCTTTTTGAGACCCCACCTCATGAACAATGGCACTGTCATTTCATTAATCTGTCCCAAAAGGTGATTATGAGCAGTGACTGCGAAATCACCTTTCACGACTGAATAACGAGATGACAGTGCATGTAATCATGAGGTGGGATCCCAAGAACCCCATGTTGAAAATTTGGAGCCAAAATTCAAAAAAATGGCTGAGATATCTACCTAACTTGACCCCCACTGATGCCATTATACAGCATACTGGCATTTCTTCATTTTGCAGTTCGGCTTTGAAGAGTCCAGACGTGTTCCTGCTCCACTGAAGATCACAGCGTCAGCCCTCCTGAGGTAAGTATGGGGTGAGGGGTGTGTGTGGGGAGGTGGGATGTGCAGATGGTGGGTGTGTGTTGAAGGAGGGGGGGTGCCGAGCACAACGAGGGACCGTTTACTTTTTTTCAGGTAAAAAACAAAAACGGACATCACAAGGTTTGTTAGGCACACTGGGGTGGGCTCCCAGTGTGCCACGCAATGGGGATGGAGGAATGTGCTGACATGGTCAGCTTTGTGTGAGTGGTGGCACACTGGAGTGGGGTCCCATTGTGCCATACAATGGGGAGGGGTGAGGGACTTGCCAACAATGGGGGTGGGGAACATGCCAACATGGTCAGCTATGTGTGAGTTTCAGCACACTGGGGTCGGCTCCCAGTGTGCCACACAAAGTGGGGGGGTGGGGGACATGCCAACAATGGGGTGGGGAACATGCCATCATGGTCAGCTTTGTGTGAACAGTGACACACTGGGGTGGGCTCCCAGTGTGCCACACATTGTGGTGGGCTGAGGGACATGCCGACACGGGGATTGCACCCCTAATGTTGGATTTGTTTGGGGATTGTTTGGCAGCGGCTGAAGCCACCCCCATGTTTATTGAAATGTTTCACCAGGAAAGGCATGTACAGAAGGTGTGTCATCTCTGCCACTGCATGACGAGCTTGTCCCTGATTGCAATGGCATATTTCTTTCAAGTTGGTGGCACTTTACATAATTCTTGCATCAGCGCTAGCATGCTGGCTAATTGGAGAATGAGGGACACACCTACTAAAGTGTGCCCTGCCAACACTGACACACCTCTCACTGCGCTATTACTACCTCAAGATGTTGCTTGCACCTGCACAAGACAACATAATAAATGACATCATGAAGAATTTCTGTCTTGACATCTACTCCTATCTGGTCCAACCATCTTCAGCACATGTCTTCCTTCCTTTCTAGATCCTTTGTCTCTTCCTTACTTTTCTCCCACTACCAACAGCTCAAACAGATTATCTTTAACTTCCTCTCCACCTAGAATACAAACTCTCCCTCCTGAGTTAATCGCTAAGCTTTAGTACACCTACTAATCACACTGCATTATGCTTCTACCTAAGAAACTCACTTGTTAGCTTAGAACTGTTTGCTTTCATATATTGTAATAGCTCAAGTATTCTCTTATTTTCTAACTGTACCACACTAATAAGTCAATATTGTTAGCTATGGTAACCAATAATATCCTACCTGTATATCTAACGTTTTGCTATTGTTTTTTCTTTTTAGTCGTTGTTGTTGTGCTTGTTTAGATTTTTACTGTATTGACTTGTTATATGTGATATAATTCACTTTGTTGCATTGAATTGGTTCCAATAAAAAGTAATGTAAAAAAATACATTGAATTGACTAAATTAGACCCATTTCATAACTGCAGTAAGGTACTCTAGGGGGTGCATTATGGGTGGTCTAACGGCCCTTCTCAAGTGGTGGAAGCAGTCTGCTTCACCTCTTGCTTCAACCCACTGGAGCTGGGCTGTTATCCCACCATAATGCACCCTCTGTCATGTCTTATTGCTTAAATAAGGAATTGTTTGATGATTTAGAGTTAATCCATTTTGGCAATTTTAATATACAGCACTTAACAAGGATGTAACTTTATTTTGGCTGTTTCTACCTGACCTATTTAGATTCAGATCCTCTGCAGAGCTATGTCCTCTCTCTTATTACTCCTTTGACCAGTTACTGTTTCCAGTGCATGCTGCACAATACAAAATTTTCCTGGTGGAACATAAGCACAGGATATGAATCATTGAAATCCATCAGCAGAAAAGGACCCTCCTGGCCCATCGAGTCTGCTCCTTAACCTCCCCTCCTTATTCGCCCTCTAAGTCTAGATACCTCCCCTTCTACCCCCTGTCCAACCCTTTATATCTGTCCCATGCTCACTTGAAACCCTTCACGGTTACGGCTCCCACCACCTCCTCTGGCAGCCTGTTCTAGGGGTTCACCACCCTCTTGGTGAAGTAGTGCCCTCTCACATTGCTCCTAAATCTTCCTCCCTCTAATCTCTGACTATGATCCCTTGTTCTAGCGCATAATTTCCTTGTGAATAAGCTCCCCTTTCCCACATTATTTATCCCTTTCACATACTTAAACAACTCTATTATGTTCCCCTGCTCCCTCCTAGTCTCCAATGGGTACAGGTCCAGCTCCCTCAACCTTTCCTCGCAGGGCTTCCGATGCATATCGTGCGCCATCTTAGTTGCCCTTCTCTGAACCCTCTCCATCCCTTCTATACCCTTGCGCAGGTGAGTCCTCCAGAACTGGACCCCATACTCCAGGTGAAGTCTCACCATGGACTTGTAAAGGGGCATTAGCACCTCCCTCCTTCTGCTGGTTATACCCCTCCCTATTCATGCCAACATTCTATTTGCTGTGCCAACTGCTTTGCAGCATTGATTCCTCACCTTAAGGTTATCTGAAATTATAATCCCCAGATCCCTCTCCTGCTCCACTGCCTTTATTTTCTTCCCTCCCAGTGTATAACTGACTTGCGGGTTCTTATGCCCCATGTGCAAACATTTCCCCATGGGGCCCCTCAGAATAAGTATTCCAGTGATGTGGTTGGCCACATCCTGATTAGAAGGCATTTCTGACAGAGATTAAATCTTTTATGCATATACACTATATCACAATGCTACCTGTCTGGTCATCAGTTACTGATGGTTTTGAGCATGATTCACTAGATACAATAATATCAAATGTGCACATAATAGTCCAAACCATTATTTTATCTAAATGTATCATACTTCTAGGGCCCAATATTCAAAGGTTTGCATGGGCACTAATGCAAACCGGGGTTTGTGTTGGATCCCTATATTCAAAAGGGGCTGGTTGTGCTGGCAAACAGGGACAGTGCCATGCAAAACATAATGTATGCATGTGGGCATGGGAAGGGGTATGGCCATGAATAGCCACCCTATCCTACATATATATTTTTTTTATTTAAATTTTTATTTTCTTTAGAAAAATCATAGTCATACAGTGTAGTGTAGGTACACAGGTAAAAAAGTAGCAGCAGTGTACATTCACATCTCACAGGACCACAAAGTAACACATTTTCTAAATCCCCAGTCCAGTTACATAAAGACAAAGCTAGAGGAGGAATTAGAGACCAGAGACATACTGTACTATTTGCAAATTCATCCTCCACCAGATACAGGCAAACAAAGTTTGTGGGGAGGTAGTTTTTAGTATACAGTAATCTAATGCAGTACCTTCCCAATCCCTATGTGACCCCTTAGCCCGAGCCCCCCATTTCATATGTTTGCATCCAAGGAATTGAATGTAAGAGATTAGTTGTATTCCTGCCATCATAGTACAAAATCTGGGTATCGCTCCAACTGAAAGTGGGTCAATAGACTCCATCTATTTGTAAAGCCCCTCATTTGATTATTTAGTTTAGCAGCTATCTGTTTTAGTCTGTATAGTTCATAAACCATTTTTCACCAGGTTTCTCTGGTCGGTATACATTTAGTAAACCAAAGTGTAGTAATCACTTTTTTGGCAATCAAGACCAAGAGTACAATAAGTTTATATTGTCCTCCATTCAGCTTAAGGCCCACGGTGGGGTTGGGGGGGTCGCAGTTAGGATAAAGGTTGGTGTAAGTAAATCGGGTATCTGAAAAATGTCATTCAATTCAAAAATAATCTCAGACCAATATTCCCTGAGCAGGGCGCAGGAGCATAAAATATGCATCTCCCTAGCTAGATGAAAACTGCATCCCCTCCAACACTCTGCCAGATCTCCCTCCCTATACTTGGCCATGACAGTTGGGGTTCTAAAATAATGTAATCTGGTTTTCCAGGCAAATTCTCTCCAATATATTGTGGATAAAACCTTGGAGTAAGGAAGGGTAGCCTTCTGCCAGTTCTCCTCAGCAATCTCTATCCCAATGTCTTTTTCCCAGTGTTGCCTGACAGGGTTTAGGGGGTCAGGTTCTTCTACTCATAGTACCTGATAGAGGTGACTGATAAGGTGTTCCTGGATACCACCATTCAGATGTTGTCTGATCAGACCAACCAGGAAAGAAGGGGATTCCGCCACAGAGGAGAGGGATTCCTCCTGAGTAGAAAAGCACTGTCTAAGTTATGCATAGGTATGGTACTGGGTGGCAGGCAGTTTGTATGTAAATTGTAGGGAGGCAAAAGAAAATAGGCCAAATGGGCCTACAATTTGAAACACATAGCATAAATTATATGATTTCCATTCCTGCACTAAATAAACCAGTCTCGGGGAGTCTAAAGCTGTATTATGGGCTTACATGGAGCGGTACAGCCTCTCAGAAGTGGTGAGGGTATATCTGTCAACTACAAGCCATACCTTAAAAAGTTCCCTTGTGAATTGCATAAACTTCCTCAGGGGAAGACATCTCGGAGGGTATGCCTGAATATAAGAGGGGAAATCCTCTAGACCATTAATGGCCACCTCAATGTCCTTCCAGTACACTGTATACAATCCAGAGATATGTAAAAGGACAGTTCAAAACTGTGCTGCTTGTGCATATTTCTTAAAATTCGGAATGCTCAAGCCTCCCTGAGTTCTAGACAATTGTAATATACTGTATTTCAATCTGGGTGGTTTCCTTCCCCCAAAGGAATCTAGAGATTAACTTATCTCATGCTGTGAAATATACATTGGTAGGTATAATGGGAAGGGTTTGAAGAAAAAAGAGGATTCGGGGAGGATATTCTGTTGAACGGCTTCCACCCTACTAACCAACCCAATAGGAAGGTATGATAATTTTGATAAATCAGCTGTTATCGCTTGGGTAATTGGTTCAAAGTTAACTAATTCTAAATGTAACAGCCAGGATGGGATTTTAATTCCTAAGTAGCGCATTTCTACCCTGCTCCAGTGGAACGGGAAGGCATCCTTCATAGCTCTAGAGGGAGTGAAGGAATAGTTTAAAACTTCCATCTTTGAACCATTTATCTTGTAGCCTGACAGATTTCCAAATAATTCTAACTGATCCCAGACTGCCGGGATAGAGGTTTCAGGGGAAGTAAGTGTTAGTAACATATCATCAGCGAAGAGTGTGAGTTTATATACCCTACCCCCCCAATGGTATTCCCTAAATATTTACTGGCTCCTAATATGAGCTGCAAGGGGTTCCAAGTACAAAGCAAACAGTAAGGGGGACATAGGACAACCTTGATTGATGCCTCCAGACAAGGGGAAAAGGAAGAGATAGAGAGACATCTAATTTAAGATATGCCACAGGTGATTGGTACATATGTTGAATTTGGGAGATAAATTTATCCGGGAAGGCAAAACATTTCAGTACCACCCATAGGTAGGGCCAAGAGACCTGGTCAAATGCCTTCTCAGCATCAAGGCCGAGAAGGACTAGGGGGATTTGCCTGCTGGAGCCGTAGTCTGCAAGTAACAGCACCCGACAGATGGCATCATGAGCCTGCCGTTTCATAATAAAGTCTACCTGGTCCCCATCTACAAGACTGTGGAGGAGACTGTCTATTCTGTGAGCTAAAATGGACATAAATAACTTATAATATATACTTAGTTTCAAAATTGGGCTGTATGATCCCATCTGAGTAGCATCTTTATCCGGTTTGGGAGGGGCTGCTAACTCCGCATTTCTCCATGATGGTGGTGGCATACCTCCCTCTTGAATTTCTTGAAAAGCTTTAAGCAATGGTGGGACCAGAATTTTATTTCATTTTTTATAAAACTCCGCCGGGTACCCATCAGGTCCCAGTGCCTTCTGAGTCTTAGTTAATTTAAGGGTGGCCTTAATTTCCTCTGCTGTAATGGGGCGTAGCAGTCCCTCTGCCTGTGTCTGTGAGAGTCATGGGAGGGGAGCATTTTTTTAGATATTGTGTAATCTGCGAAAGGGATGGGGTGATCTCCTCTGTGCAGAGATTCTTATAATATGTGGCTGTAGCCTGTCTAATAGCTGTTGGGTGTATTAGATATTTTTTATTTTGAGGATCGTATATCTTGGTAACCATGGCATGTTGTCTCATCCCTAGTAGCTGAGAGGATTGAAGCTCCTCCCGAGATGTCCTGAACCATTTCCAAGTGTTCTGCTGATACAAAAAGGTAGTCTAATCTGGCCAAGGTGTTGGTTTGGAAGAATAATGAGTATACATCCTAATTGAGGGAAAAAAAATGCCGGCAGACATCAATCATGCCCAATGTGGGGAGGGTTGTTTTCAAATATTTTTGTTTCGGGGAGGCTCTATGCCTGGAGGGTATCACGGTATCTATTGTAGAGTTTAAGGTTACATTAAAATCTCCACCTAATATATAGAGGCCTTGTGCTATAGAGAGAAAATCATCTAAAAACTTCCGGGCCACTGGGGATAAACTGCCCGGGGGGAGATATACTGAGGCCAGGGTTACCTGGGTTGAATATAATAAGCCCACCATTATAACATATCTACCTTCATTATCAACGATTTGGTTTTGCAACTGGAATGGGACCCCCTGCAGGACTAGGATTGCAACTCCCCATCTGCATCTAGCGGGGTGGGAGGAGGCCAGTACAGTATGAAATCCCCATGATTTATGCTTAGCATGCTCTAATTGAGGGAGGTGTGTCTCTTGGAGGAGAATAATATCTGGTCTGTCTCTCTTAAAAAAAATTGGAGTAACCTTCTTCTCTTAATAGGGTTGTGGATGCCATTTACATTAAATGACAATATACAAGATGAGCTAGCCATTTCCGGGGGTGTAACAGTTAGCTATACCATAGGGTAAAAATGACTTCCCGTATCTCTCCCTCCTCTTAGGCAACAACCTGGGGTATATAGAATATCTCCACTGCCTTCTGGGAGTCCTGTAAAAATACTTCATAGTACCTTCAGATAATGGGCTAATGACCATCTGGGTCACTAAGGGTGTGTCCCAGTATATACCTTGAACAATCAGACTACAGCTGCATTGTATAACATATTGTATCCAAAACATGTGAAACTTGGCCAACAGGGCACGACCATTAACATTAAGGAGCCTATGGAACTCCACCAAACTGAAATAGAGCCTGAAATTACTATCAAGTGTCCGGTATTCAGGATAATATCTCTCTGATACTAAAACAAATGTGGCTTCCAAAGTGGGGGAGGACTGAAAGTCTCTCCCTGTTCCCTTCAGAGAGGTAGCAATATTGTACCACTCTCCTACAGGTTTGGGGGTATGTCTGGGGCTTTGTCCACTCCAGGCCCCCTGGAGACCTAAAAGATCCCAACCAAAAGTATACAGTAGGATAAAAACAAACGAAAGGGTAAGGGAACGTATAAATGCTTGATTAAGATCAATGGTGTAGAACCCAGATGCATAATCCCACATTCCCCCAAATCAAAAATTTGTTCTATTAATTCAAACCATAGAACATAGAATTCAACCACAAAAACCAGAGAATATATCCAGTTTAGTCACCAATGCTGAAGCTTCGCTGATCTATTTAAGCAGTCATGTAGTGTGTCCAAATGTAGCAAAAATTATAATTTTTACACTGCGTACATCTTGCAGGGCATATATGTATAAAGCATTTCAAAACCTTGTCCCCTTTTAAAGTAAAAAAAAAACAAAACAAATATGAACATATAAGTGCTTATTTGCAGCCAGAAGATGGTTATGTCTCATATGGCCTAGCGCGCCAAAATAATGTTCCACTCTTTTCCAACCTACCCTATATTTACTATAGCAGCTTTGCGTTGTGCAAAAGGGTTTAGTGTGGGCCTTTTGTGCAGTGCAAATACTGGGGGAGCACAACTTTCCCCTGTGGTCCCTTGCACCCCCCCCACTAATCCCCAGTCCCTAGTGTAACAAAGAAAACTCCCTGGTGCTAGTGGTCCACCCACACTGATTACTGGCACATACTGTAAAAAAATCCTGGTGGTAGTGGTCCCCCCGATTGCCAGCCCATTTTGTAAATATATATATATCCTTGTGGTAGTGTACCCCCCCATTCCACTGATCACTGTCCTGTTTTGTAAAAATATATATCCCTGTTAATAGTGGTCCACCCCCTTCCTATTGCCAGTCCATTTTATAAAAATATATATCCCTGGTGGTAGTGGTCACTTTCCTTCCAATCGCCAGCATGCACTGTAAAAATATATATCCTTGGTTTCAGTGGTCCCCCCAACTGCTGGCTTGTACTGTGATAACATGAAATCCCTGGTGTCTAGCTACCTCACCCCACCACCAAGGCACCAAATCCCCAAGTCACCTTCCCAGTCCCCACAGTGCCGCGGGGGAGTGAGGAGCGAAGAAGGCAGCCCTCTCACATCTCCTCAGCTGAACACACATATCTCGGCATGGAGCGTGTCTCTTATTTATAGAACAGGATACGTTCATCCTGTCCTACAAATAAGGGGCATGCTCCCTACCTGGACATATAATGACTGCATGAGGAGGTGTAAGGAGGGCTGTGCTGGTCACTGTATGCACCCACAGCACCGAGGGGAGTGGGAAGGTGACTGGCAGGGGGTTTGGTGCTGTGGTGGGGGGAACACTAGATACCAGGGATTTCATGTTATCTCAGTACAGGCTGGTAATCTGTGTGGGGAACAACTACCACCATGGATGTCAACATAATATAGTATGGGCCAGCAATCGAGGGGGGCACTACCACCAGAGAAATGTTTTTTTACAGTATGGGCTGGTGATCGGAGGGAGTGCGGGAACACTATCACAAAGGATATGTATTTTTGCAGTATGGGCCAGTGACCAAAGGGATGTGGGACCACTACCACCAGGGATATTGTCTTTACAGTACTGGCCGGCGATCTTAGCAAGGGTGGACCACTACCACCAGGGGATACAGTCTCTGAAATCTGAAAAGCAGGTAACATATTGCATGTCCAACAGAGCCATGCATTTATGGCAGTACAGTGTTAATATGCGACACTAGCAGCCTGAATGGTGGTGAGTGAGGGTGGAAACCATTAAGCCACCAAACAGTAGTCACCATTTTCCAACATTGCAATAACACCCCTGAAAATAAGACACATTCTGGCATTTTCTGTCTCCCTATAGTGTGTCACAAGAGGATTTATGCTGTGTGAGTTTATAGCTCATCAGTATAAAGAAACTTCAGTGGCCATTAGCCTCCATTAAGTAAGTAAGTAAGTAAGTAATAAGCAAAAACAAGGTGTGCATTAAAGGATTATAATAAATGGGTTTCCCTTTTTCCCATAAGGAAACCATGGCATAATTTGCTGTTATAAAGGATCGTTTATAATGGCAACACTCGCACACTTTACCTCACACTGCGCATGCGCCCACCTCAGTTCACCACTTCCTGACCATGCCACTTACTTGCCGTCATGAGGAAAACTCAATTGCTGTCCGCCACAGTAATTCAGTGGTAAGTTATTTTTTTTTAATAATTCTGGTGACAATCCACATCTATAGGGACAAAAATATATTTTAAAACCACGGGCGCCATCACAGGATGAAAACAGAGCAGGCCCCCCTTGGCCAGAACCTCTTCTATTTTATATATTTGCTGTGGTAAAAAAGAGAAACCCAGCAATTATATAAAATAAAATATGGGGTGGTGTGTAAACTTGAAGTTTACACACACCCTTGGGGTTAGATGCTTGCACAAACCCCTCGAGCTTCGCTCTTGAGGTTTATGTAGCATCTAACCCCTCGGGTATGTGTAAACTTTTCGTTACACACACCACCCCATGCTTTATTCTGTATTTAATGTGTGCTCCAGGGGCATAGTGAAGTACGAGGTTGAAGGCCAAGTGTTCTTACACCATTGAGAAGTGCATTCAAATTCTTTAATGCACACCCTGGAGTTGCTTATCACACTTATAAAAAGGCACTTTACTGTCAATAAGGACTTTAAAAAAAATAGAATTATGTTTCAAGAAAAAATGTGTTTTAAATATCTTTGCAAAAATAGACTAACCTTAACACATTCACTCCACAAGAGCTCATTGAAACGTCCACCACTTGTGTCCTGTATACTCTTAACACTACATCCCGGGTCTTTCTAAGCAAAATCAAGCCACAATCAGCATGCCACAAATTAATGCAAATACTTATGAACCATAAGTGCTACACACAAAGTATGAGTAGCAAATTTTTTCAGCACAAAATTACCTTTCCAATGGTGCTATAAGCAATTTTATTTTTCTATAATAGCCAAAATAGCAAAACAAGTGTTTTTGTTTTGCAATAAAAAAAGGCAACATGGCCAGCCTGGTGGCGCTGAGGGTTGAGGAGCTGGATGCCACACCTCATACCACACCGGTGACCCGGGTTCAGGAGTGAGCTTGGGTTGCCGGGGGTTAGTCAGGCGGAGAAGGACAGAGCGCCTGACGGCAGCTCTCCTTCTCTGGGGTGGGGAGTAACTGCAGGCTCCTGTTGCAATGCTACCACCTAGGGGAGCCCGGGTGGATAGTGCGGTAGGTGGAGCAGCTGCAAGTGGATTGGGTGGAAGTCGGCAGAGGGGCGGAGCAAAGAGGTACATCTCAGCATGCCTCCTAGCTCATAGCCCCTCTCTGCACGCCAACATCGGGGGGGAGGGAGGAAAGAAACTGGAAAACCACCTCGGCTTCTTCTAGGCGATGGCACCTTACTGGCAGATCTCCAGGCCCATTGAATAGACTCCGCTGCTCTGAACCCACAAGCTTCAGTGTGCTGGTTTGGGGAGGTAAGGGGCGTTCTTCCTCACCCCTACCGGGGGGGTATACCGGGGTTAAGATTGTGTGTGTGGTGTCGGGTGCTCTAGGGGCAGATCTTGATGGGGAGTGGGGCCTGCAGGTAGTAGGATGCCGGAAAGAGTAGAGAAGGGAGGCAAGTAGGGGCATAAATACATAGTTAAAAAAAAGGCAACATAACCAATTTTTGGCAGAAATATATGTAACATATCAACACCAAATTAAGCATCCATACATTAGATGTACAGTAGGTACAAAAACAATTTTGTACTAAAAAGCAATTTTTCTGATATAAAACATGTATTTTTCCCATTTTTTTCAAGGTGCTTAGTCAAGGCTTAAAGGAAAAATGCCAGTCATACACACCATACCATAAACAAATGTGAATAACTCCTAAAATATACGTTATACACACAAAGTATCAGTGGCAAAGTTGTTCAGCATAAAATTACCTTTCTATCGGTGCTATGCAGTCAATTCTAATCAATTAGTTTCACAAGTAATAAAGAGAAACAGTGCTAATGACCTGAGAAGTAGCCAGGGCAAACAGGAAGTCTTTGGCTGCTGACTGGAGTCACTGTGGGAGACACAGGGGATGATTTGGCTGCCATCTACAGGTGTTTCCTGGAGGTAATCCATCTTTTGTTTTTTTTGTCATACATCTACTGGTATTTTATTAAGGCAGCAAATGGCAGCGTGAGACTTTTTTTGCTCTGTATGTTGAGTAGTGGTGGGCGAAGTGGCCCCAATTCGCTCTGCGAAGTGATCCGCGGAGTGAAGGTGAATTCACGGAGTGCTCCGCAACGCAAAGCGGAGTACTTCGCGTTGCAAATGAGTAACGCAAAGTCCATTGAAAACAATGACTTCACGTTACTCCACCTTCCCAAACCACTACTTCATCAATTCTTACGGTGAAGTACATTGACAGCAATGTACTTTGCCTCACTTCGCCTTGTTTTTAAGCTCCAAAGGTGAATTTTGCAGTGTTTCATGGGATTTCAGGTCACATGTGCTCTAGATTGTTCTGCACAGCCTCAGTTTGGGGTAGTGTGTGTGTAGGAAGCTGTAGGAGACAATCTGCTCTGAGAGCTCTCTGCAATTCAAACTTTCAAAAAGCTGTTAAAAAAAGCCTTTTTGAGTAATTTTTTTGCTGAAACTTTAGTTCATCGATTATAGGAAACCCTCCTGTGCTCATATCATCGAGCGTTTATTGTTTGTGTATGGATTTTGAATGTTAATGTACAACATTCAGTCTGTGTACTGAGAGACAGTGGAAGCGTGCTTTGGGGGAGGGGTATATCTGTGGTGTAGGTAGATTAACTTGGAGAAAAAGACAGTCCGTTTTGGTGATATTTTTCTTGTTTAACTGTGTTAATGTACACACAGTAATATTTTCAATATTTCTTGCCATTTTTTTGTTGATTGTTGTGGTGCAGCAGTGCATAATTTTAGTTTGTTTAAAATATGTGGTTATATTACTGAAGTTTTCAATTTGCTGTGAATTACTTAGTGTGTGCGTGAGTATGTGTGTGACACGTGTCATCAAATCAGACACCTTTTATTGTGCCACATAATAATTTCAGCAATGTGAAGCTGCTATCCACTGCAGCTGTATGATTTTTGTTCTTCTTTGTGGTATCTTTACTGGTACTGGTACTAGTACTAGTGACTGTTACTGCAGCAGTACAGTACACTGCCCCCCCCGGCGCGGCCCGCCTCAACCGGTAAAGGTATTCTTTTCCAGATTTGAATTTCTGATGGTGAGCACTGGTTAGGTGTTGTGCCTTTGTGTTTGCATCTCTTCAGTGCACAGTGCAATCTTAAGCTGTCTGTGCATTTGCATCTCTTTAGGGCCCAATCTCCATCTGTAACTTAAGTCACAGTTGTTTCTTTGGCTTCCCTTCAGAGTACTGGACAGGTGTGGTGCTTAATTCTGCATGAACATTGTACTCATTAATATGCATTTTTAAGTCAGGACCATCATCACAAGTCACTCATGATGCAAATCACGTTCTTCATCATCATAGTCACAAATGCAGTCACAAATCACGATTCACGATCATTCACGTTACGAATCACATTAATTTTTTTTCGAGTTACTTGGATGTATTGTAAGTCTGTTTTGTAGTATCTCTCCAGGCTTCACCACCCCACCATTGTACTCATTGATACGTGTTTTTAAGTCTGGGAGTTTTAAGCTACAGCTCATCGGGGCCCGGAGAAGTACAGCCATAGGCATTCATGTTTCGTCATCATCATGGTCACAAATGCAGTCACAAATCATGATTTACGATCATGTCATGAATCACAACATAAATTTTTTTTAATAGTTACTTGGATGTATTGTAAGCCTGCTGGTCACGGTGCTGAACAGGGATGGGATCCACATCTGGGCCGGGGGGAATAGGCACATCCTGCTCCAGAGGAGCTGGTGGTGGACTTGGTGGTGGTGGTTCAACTGCCTCAGCGTCAGGACAGGAGGCGGTGCTGGTCCTGCTTTGGGGGGGCACTCACATGTTTTGAGCGGTCCAACAGGAATGGGCGCCCATGCCCTCCACACATGCACAGAGTACGATGCTTACCACTACCACGCTCTCCCAAAGCTGCCCCATCCCAGACATTCCCTCACCCTGGTTCATCTCTCCTACTGAGCTCCCTCAGTCTGAGCAATCACTACTCACACTGTCACACAACACATACACACAGTCACACAGACACAGACAAACAACTAACTACTTATAAAGGTAAGAAAAATAAAATTTACAGAAAGAACAAATTAAGTAAAAAAGAGTACAGAAAAGACAAAAAAATGTAGCTTTTAAAAAAGCTATTGGGTCTAAATCAAAGTTTAAATCTCCTCCTCGCTCTGATCTAAAAGTATCAGCAGTCACAAAACACACTACTCTCTCTCCGTCTGCACAGGAGAAAGTAAAAGTGTCTGCTTGTATGACTGACTTTCTTCCTGCCTAGCTAAAGAGCATGTGACTTACAGTACTGTAAGCCATGTGATGTGTGGTGTGGGGCTGCCGAATCTGAAACACCAAGTGGATCACTTAGAATCCTAATGAGGAATGCAAAGTCCATTAAAAACAATGACTTCGCCTTACTTCGCATTGCCATTCTGCCTTAACGTGAAGTGGTAATGACAAGGCGAAGTGAGCACTTTGCATTGTCCACTCCGCATAGAGGAGTATAGCAATGCGAAGTGCCCACTTCACATTCACTTCGCCGGCGGATTTTAAATTTGCTGCATCTCTAATGTTGAGTACTTTAGGTTTCATTTGTGATCTTGTCTTTTTGGATCTAAAAGAACTGCCCTCTTCCACCCCCAGCAGATGCCCCCCACAGCAGGAGTTGAGGCAGGGAGTGGATTAAGTTTGCAGTAATAAACTATTGGTAGATTAATTATTGTTGCTTGAATGTTGTTTTTCTGTTTCTCTTGCAGAGTGCCCCCCCCCCCCCATTATTGGCAGCACTGCTGCAGTTTTTGGGATACCGGCTTCTTTATATATGCTTTTCTCCATCCTCCCCCCACACCCTCCTGTTGCTTGTTTTATGTTTTAGTTTCCTCATTCTCCCACAGATAATCTCTGTCAACCTGTTTTCTGGCAGAGATGTAACCCCGGCCCCAATGAGGATTGTTTCAATTACTATACTAGTCCCATAAAAATGTAGAAGTGGCTGGAGGAGCTGAGGACTCACAGCCAGAGGTGATGAGTTGCAGTGCCGTGCTCTACCCCCACCTGCCAGCTCGGTTGTCTGCTAATTTTTTTTAATTGGTAATCAGAGTTCCCTGGCTGGACACATTAGAAACTAGAGGGAGCAGGATTGTGTTTCAGAAAGAGCACAGCTGAAAAATATAACTGTGATTTTTATTTGTGCTGGAGAGGAGATAAGTTGTTTTTCTTTGCATCCTGAGGCATGGTTGATGGGGCAAGTTAGTAGTGCAATTGTCAAAGTCCCTGATTTTTTTAAAGAGGCCACACTTTTGTTTAAGTATTTAGGACATAAATGGTTGTATTTAAGTTATAAAATATGTTTTGTCATGTGTTGTAAATCTGGATGTGCACTTTAGTTTTTTTAAATATTGTGAGCAATTAATGATAAATTATGTTTAAGTATTAGTGTGGTAAAGGCTAGGATTTTCAATGTGGTGGCAACTAGATTTTTTCTGTTTGTAGGTTTAGTGATATTGTTCAAAGAGTAGGTTTTTTGGAGGAGGAAAATGAGATTTGGCAGTTGGCCATGCATTTAAAGAGATATAATGCACGAGCAGGTGACGTCTCTTGACCAATGACATTTCTAGACTTGTTCTTGCTATTTCATGTTTTTCCATTAAATATACTTTATTGAGTTTTAACAATTACAAACAGAAAAAGAAAAAAAAAACAGTTTATCAGGGAACCATATATAAACACCAACAATATCTCAAGACAAAGAACTACCAAACACAAACTATAAAACAAACAGCAACTCATACCTAACCTCCCCCTTAAATCCTCCCCGCCCCTTCCCACCCCACAATCCTCCTTTCCAATCAACTCCGAGCACTGCCAAAATGCCAAGGAGACTGTAATAAAGCTGTCCCCACCCCAGAATGGGAGAAATGTTTGAGAGGGGCTATCTGCTATTTTCTTCTTTTCACACCTAAAGTCTGTTGCAACAGCATTTGTACTACTATCCTTTTTTATCCTGTTCTGTAGGCTGGCTTCCTACACCCCTCTTCTTATTTTCTGTTTTCCTTTCTGTCCCTCCAACGTTGTCTCCTGCCAGTGGGATGCTCTCTGCATACTGCCAAACCTGCCTGTACTAGCTGGCTGCCCAGTTAATAGTAATTTTGCCAGTTATTATTAAAGCTAGTGAAAGCTGTGACACTAGTCTGATGTAATGCTAGCAATCCCTGCACGAACGTGCCAAAGGGCATAGCTCCACGGCACTGCCATTTGTTTAATTTCATTCTGTGTCTGCAGAACTTCCCTGTTGCAGTATTTAAGAGTCCTTCTTATTTGTGCACTCAGTAAAAAAGGAATAGTTCTACGTACTAAACCCTTGCCATGCCCCTATGTAAAGGTAAAAGCAGCCATTTACATGTAAAGTGCTCTAGGTTTGAATTTCAGTGCTTTTAGGAAAATTTAAGAAAACAGGTGACATGGAGCAAGCTCATAAACTCAGGAATTTTGTCGTGTATGCTCCTTCCCCATGTCTACCCTGCTTCCCTATGGGAAATGCGGTATTGGTTGCTACTTTAAAATGTGTAGCCTGGAAAAGAAATGTTGTTTTCTTGACATATTGCAGCTAGCTTGAGAAGTGGGTGGCTCCATGGAGCTTCTTTTGCATTTAGAAAAGCTATTTGTTCACACTCCATGACCTCCCCACTTTCCCAAGTGCTGCAATGCGGCTTGAAATACATTATTGTGATAACAGAACTCAGTCTAAAAAGAAGTGTTTGCTGTTCCTAAGTTGGAGAAATGTTTATTTTTAACTTAGGAGCTCTGGGCACTCCAGTCTCAGTAGTGCCCCACCCGCTTGTTCTGCAGCTGTTTTTTTTTTGCAATTTCTTTCAGTCCCCAAACCTTTTAACATTCAAAATTAAGAGCTACATAAGGTCTTTTCATGCACCTTACATGCATGGCTGTGCACAGACCTTGCATGCAGGCTGAAGAAAGACCTTAAAAATGATTTGAATATGAACATTTCTTCACTCTCTCTCCTGAGATTTAGCCTTCTAAAACCCCATTGAAAATAAAACTCTTTGCATCAATTTTGGTAGCAGGAACCTTATTAATTGTCTCTGCATGTCCAAAAGCTGTTTTCTACAATAAAGCTGCTACCTAACTATGAGAAGCTTACCTTAGAAACCTGCTGCAGTCCTTGTTCCTAAGGGCCAGCGCCCCAAATGGTTTCTAGTCTTATAGTGAGGTTTCTGTCAGTCATAGCTGAATGGCCGGAGCTTCCAAACCCATTATGAGGTCAATAGGTTTATTTGAACTGTTAAATTCCAGTTCTTATCAAACATAGTGTGATTCTGAAATTCGTTACTTCCTAAATACTGTGAATATATTTTTGATAATGATTAAGCGTAAGAAAATTCTGTGTATATGTTTAGGAGGTGGAGCCTACAATCATGTGACCATATGGTGTATAAATACATGAAGGTTGATTCAGTAAGCAGATCAGTTCAGTCTGAGAGCAGGTTGAGGACACAGAGGGTGGGACTAGTGTTGTAAAATCCTAGCATGTGTATCGTTGTTTTCTTCATTTATTTTGATTTTTTTGCAAAGTTATTCTTTTCATTTTTAATAAATACACACTAAAGTTTGTTTTGTACCTTACTTTGTTGTCAAGTGCCTCTTTCTCCCACACTCCACTATGACAGAGTCAATTCCAAGAAAAGACATCACAAGCAAAGAGAAAAAGAAAGTAGGAGGGCCTAAAAAGGAAGCTCCCACAGGCAGTACTATCCACGCACTATGGACTCCCTTCGGGAGCACTCATAGGCCCCTTAAATAAGAGTTTCTAAAGATCCCCAGAAATCCAAATATCTGTCAATTTTCTATTGCTGTTTGGCAATATGTTTCTCAACTTCAAAATCTTGAAGAAGTTCTTGTCACCATTCAGAAAGCGATGGAATACTGTCATCTTTCCAGTGACGGAGGATGACCAGTTCGGCAGTTATGACAATTAAAGAAATATATGCCTTATGGGGCCCAAAGAGCTCATTCAGGAAATAACCTATTAAGCATGTTTCTGGAGTAAAAAAGGAGTCCAAAGACAGTAAGGGATCAAGGGAGCTATGTATACAAGACCAGAATGGGGCCGCTTTGGGACAATGCCACAATATATGCTTAAGAGAGTCCACCCCAAAACCACAATGGGAACAGGCCAGTAAAGAAAGATGTCCCAGATGGTATGATCTTAGGGGGTGGAATACATATTATGAAGAAGCAGAATTGGGTGTAACGATATCTGTCTTGTTTAACATACTTATACAGCCTCTTCCAGATTAACTGCCAGTCCTGAGATCCAAGTCGCAAGTTCAAGGTATGGTGCCAATAAAAACCCGTGCCTGATAAACCTCTTGGATCATTGGTCTGAAAATAAGCATAAAAGTTAGAGATGGAATGCGGGTTTTGAGCAATCAACTGAAGCTCCTGGAAAAGGGAAGGGGAAGGGGAATGTGATACCCATGGCTGCAGGCCCAGAAAACTGGTCAGAGCTCCAGACAACTATAAGTGTTTAAAAGGGTGATAAACCGGGAGGGCGAAGCATTGCTGAATCATGGCCAGAGGAGTAGGCCTACCATTAAAGAGAAATGCCTCCATGAGGGAATTCCACATCGGAGGGCAAAATTTAGATGGGCTAGGATGATTAGCAATTCTAATATTGGGATTTCCCCAAGATGGGTTGAGAAATATCTCGAGCCCAATCCTTCTTAAGATATAAATGCAACTGTGTAAGGGCCTGCAAGGACCACTTTAATAGGGTGTTACCAAGTTGAGGGGGGGATAGTAGGGGGTTTAGAGTATAAAAGACTAGAAAGCTGAATACTGTGTTGAGGCACAGTTTGAATTCTAACTGAAGCCACAGAGCATAGTACTTCCCATCAATTGGACCATTCAAAGCTTGGCCCCACCTGAACAATCTGTTGCTATGAAGTGCAAGCAAGCACGCAAGCAATCCTTTATTTTTAAAAAGCGCCTTTCCAGAACCAAAGCGCTTTTACAATAAATAAATCAAATACATAAAATTAAAACAACATCCTGAAATCAATTATTAAGATATACTTAAAAATCAGGATACGCCAGGCTAAATAAATATGTTTTTAACGCTAATTTAAAACTTTAGACAGCCAGGCAATCTCGCACCCGATGAGGTAGAGAATTCCACAGGGTTGGGGCCATAAAACTAAATGATCTGGCCCCAGATGTCTTTAAGCAAATCCTGGGACTCTCTAGCAATCCCTCATCAGTGGATCGGAGTGGACGGTAGGGACAGTAGGGATGAAGAAGATCTTGCAGGTAACTAGGTCCCTGATCATGTAGGGCCTTATAGGTCAGCAAACTGACCTTGAAGGTAATCTGCCACTGTACAGGCAGCCAGTGCAGTCCACGGAGGACAGGCATTATATGACTGGTCCTAGATGTACCAGTCAAAAGCCTGGCCGACGCATTCTGCACTAACTGCAAGTGGCGGATATCCACCCCCAGTAGCCCTAGGTAGAGGGCATTGCAGTAGTCCAGGCGGGAGGTAACGAAGGCGTGGACCAACGTTGGAAGGTCATCAGCAGGAAACAGATGCTTCACACGGGCCATATTCCTCAGATGGTAGAAAGAGGTTTTGACAATGGCCGACACTTGATGTTTTAGGGTCAGGCCATCATCAAATATGACGCCCAGGTTCCGCACCTGGTCTGAGGTAGCTAACTGGGCCCCCCAAGCCAAAAACCTGAAGGTGATCTGGTCAGCAAACCCGCCCAACAATGACCTGGGTCCACGACGAACACCTCAGTTTTTTTCAGGGTTTAAGTGCACAATAATAAAGGAAAAAATCAGGTAAACAAAGTCCACCCTTCTCCTTCGGTTGTGTCAGCTTGAAGTACGCCCATCACGTAGCCCTCTTCTGCCATAAAGATTCTGAGATTAAATTTTGAAGTTGGGAAAACCAGACCATAGGTAGATAGAGACCAAGCAGGCCCTAAGGATAGAGAACTGTGGGCAGGATGTTCATCTTAACAATATTAGCCCTCCCCCAGAGTGAGATAGGAAGAGCAGTCCACTTCATCAACTCCTCCTTGATTCGGGAAAGAAGAGGAGTGATATTTATTTATTTTTACTAGATCAGAAAAGGCAGAGCAAATATGAATTCCAAGATATGGTGTTTAGATACTAACGTATTGAGTGACATCTCTTGGGATTTATCGAGACTGAGCTGGTATCCTGAGACCTCAGAATATTACAGTATTTCTTTTAATACTGCAAAAGAAGGTCATCTGCAAAAGCTGATAACTTGTATTTGGATTCCCCCACATGGATTCCAAAAACCTTGGCATTGTCTGTATCTTTCTGTGGAGGGGCTCCAGATACAAATTAAAAAGGAAAGGGGAGAAGGGACAGCCCTGCCTAGTACCGCACTGAAGTATCACCGGTTCCAACAAGACACTGTTACACTGAATCCTAACTGTAGGATTAGAATACAGGGCCTTAACTCGGCAACAAAAATTGTCTGGGAGACCAAACTTTTTCAGTACCAGAAACAGGAAGGGCCACAAGACCCTATCAAAGGCCTTCTCTGCATCCAGGGAGACCAGGACCACAGGGACCCTGCTCCCCCAGATGCAGCATTCAAATGCAAGAGTTTACGTAAGTGAGCACTTGAATGGCAACCCGCCATAAAGCCCACCTTCTCTGGTGAAACCGATCCTATCCAGACCTGTAACAACCGATTTGCCAGAAGCTTCACTAGTATTTTTAGATCAGTGTTTAAAAGGGCTATTGGACAGGAGCTACCTGGAAAAAGAGGATCTTTGCCTGGCTTAAATATAAGAGAAATCCAGGCCTAGGTAAGGGAAGTGTTCATGAGACCAGAAGAGAGAAAATGGTTAAATAAACATATAAGAAAGGGGGCCAGAATATCAATGTAAGTAGTGTAAAAGATATTAAGAAACCTACTATAACCATGGGCTTTCTCCCTCGGTTTCTCCCTGTCTCACCTCCAACTCAAAGATCAGAGCTTGTAAAAGATCTTGCTGATGTAAGGAAAGAGTGGGTAGTGGGAGGAAATTTAAATAAGTTTCCATGAACTGTGTGAGAATAGGAGAAAAAGCCTCCTGACTATAAAGGGAGCTATAATACTGACGAAAGATGTGAGCTATATCCTGAGACTGTGTAAGGATAGGGTCTTGGGGGGAGAGTTGAAGACCAGGAATTACCAGTACAGTATTCATCTGTTTTAAGCAAAGAGCCAATAGACTCCCCGCCCATTCTCCCGCTTCGAGATAGCGCATCTTAATGCACTGTAGAGCATACTCCGCCTTTTCAGCCAGGTGTTCATAATAAAGTTTTCATAAATTCCGTAGCTGGGACCATGAGACAGAATCTGTGCAGGCGAATGTAGAAAGCTCTAATCCCCGAATCTGGGAGAGGGGTTCCCCTACCCATTGGATCCGATGCTTCTTAGTCACTGTAGCTAGCCTGATACACTCCCCTTGTACAAAGCACTTAAGAGCAGCCCAGAGGACATCTAAGGTTGATACTGTACCCTCATTGTTTTTATGAAAGTCCTTGATATACTACCTAATAGCCTCTATAGAAACTGAGTCCATAAGGAGGGATGGGTGTAATCATCAGATCTTATCAGAATCCCTTGACCCCATAAGGAATGGTCTAATAAAACAGGGTCATGGCTGGAGATGATCATAGGTAAAATAGAAGTATGTACAAGACCGAAGAGAGTATCCTTGCTTGTTAAGAAATTAAGAAATAGTCAATATGGGAATGTAAGGAATGAGAAGGCGAGTAAAATGTATACTGCTGAGTGGAGGGATTAAGAACCCTCCAGAGGTCCACCAACCCAAGGATATCCATAGATTCTCTTAAGCCCCTTTGGTCCCTAGTAAGACCTTTCCTACCCAAACCAGATCTTTTGATATCTGTTTGTTGTGCCATATTCCATTCCCTTCCTAACAAAATAGGCAGATGGGTAAAGGAACCTAGCTGGACTGCAATATCAGTAAAAAAGCGGGGTGAATCTTGATTGGGACCATACATCATTCCAGTCAGCACTTCCATAGGACCTGCTGGAAAAGGTAATGGCTGTCTGAATGTTGGAATTCTTTGATTAAGGAGAAGAGGAGTCATTTGCCTATTAAAATACCAACATCTCCTCTCTGTTTACTAACTCCTGCCCCCAAAACTTGGTCAACCCAGTTTCTATAAAATAGGGAGACATCCTCCTTAGGGAGATGTGTCTCCTGCAGGAAGACCACCCTGGGATGGGACTTCTTTAAAGGTATTAACACCATGGCTCATTTACACTTCTTCTGACCCCCTTATGTTCCATGATATACATTTCACAGAGGACTTTATCTATATCTAAGAAATGATAAAAAGAAACATATGGCAAAAAGTATATGGCCCTCACACAAATAGTTCCCTTGGAGTTAGCAGTGCACAGGTCACCCCCTCCACCCTAACCACATCCACCAAATAAACCCCCAACCCCCTCCCCCAGACAAACAGGCTCTCATCCAACCTAAATTTCCACCCAAAAAACAAACAGAACAAACCCCATAATAGATAACACTTCCCCTGGTTCAAATGACCTCCACACCAAAAACACTCAGTCCATGATGAGTACATCCATCTACATCGAGACTCCGTCCTCTGCCCCCCAAACCCTGATATTCCATAGATAAAATCTTCAAAGAGTAATTCAACACAAATCATATGCAATAGAACCCCAGACAGTAACCTATAGGATACAAACTAGCTCATAAAACACTATCAAAAAGACGCAAAAAGGAGACATGCTGGCATGTTGCTAAAAAAGGTAAAGAAGAGAAAGATACAATATCAAAACAGGTAACAGTGAACAAGTGCGGGTTTGATCAACTCCAAATAGAACAGATGACAAAGAACAGTCCTCCTTAACATATCCGAAGAGAGATATTGCTCCCAAGGCTGAGAACTCCCCCCGCCCTCCCAATGTGAATAATCGCTAATAGTCAGAATAGGACCCAGTCCATGCTTGACTGGCATACAACCAAATTGGTGCTGCACCCTGTCCAATGACCAACAACCCCCCTCATATATGCCAAAGACTACCCAAGAGAAGAAAATTGTAGGGGTAACACAGAAACATATCCACTAGGGGAGAGGAAGCTGAGGGACACCCATCAGGAAGCATGCCCGTCCGCTCACTGAACCAAGTCTCAGAGAGGTCCGGACCCCACAGCACACTAATACAAAAAGAGAGTCTGAAAGGTGCAACTAAAAAGGTGGTACTATGCATCCTGAGCTCCCCCAGAAGATTAAGATTCCCAGAAGTCAGGCCAAGGGAAACATCCCCCTGTTTTTCTGATTGCCCACCCAGGTTAATGTCAGGGGGTACCTCGGGAGAAAATACAGAGAAGTGGACTCCCCCCATTGACACTGAGCCCAGAATAGTAATAAGAGCCAAGAGGTGAACTGCCTATATATAACTGAACTTACTCAGAGGGGGCAAGCAGGGCGCTGACCTCCCTACTCTGACACTGAGCCCAAACAGAGAGTGGATTAATCCAAGATTGGAGAGGAGAGGGAGGCAGACCCCCAGAAAAACAACATAGAGCACCTGAGCTTTCCTTCAGGCCAAGAGCATAAGTGGGAGCCAAAAATGCCATCCAGAAGGCACAGAAACCTAGATGGGGATCCCACCCGACAGGAGAAAATGGGAGAGTAGGAAGACCTGGACAGAAAAAAGCAAACCATGCTCTATTGACTCTGTTTCTTCAGTCAAAAAGTAAAAAAAGTAAAAAAAAAAGAAAAGTGCAAAGTGAGTGGTCCTCTGAGAGCCTCTACTAGCAGCAATAGAGGGGCAATCAACCAGTGGAACCCATCATACCTGCCCCACTGCTCCCCGAGCATGGAGCCACCAAATACCTATAACATATAAGAGAGGTGCATCAGTACCAAACTGTGTGGAGCACCAAAAGATTTGAAAACTGAAGGTTAAATTAAAAAAAAAATTTAAATTAAAAGATTTAAAAGGACAAGAAGGTCCAATCCAGTCAGTGTCACTGGGGGCAGGTCTGGGGACAGTGCATACTGGTATGCACAGAGTATCTTCTTCAACAAAGAAATACAGATCAAAGAAAGACATGTGAGCCACATCGGGACAGCAAACATTACTCAGGAGTGACCAATCACATCCAGACCCCACAACACTGATCTCCAGGTAACTACAGCAGACTCCTTGTGGGCATGGGTTTCCACAGAGATGACAAGGGAAATCAAGTGAGAAAAGGGGAAAATAAGGCATCAGCCGTCCTCCTGAGAAGAACTCCCAGTGTCCCGTAGAGCGAGTAGGTGAATTGAAGGATCATGTACATTCGAACGTGGATTCTACATCATTACAGAAAGGAAAAACCTCACCCCGGTGTACTGCCTGTACCATCAAATCCATGGGGTAACAGGACTGTAAGCAGCAAGGTATAGCATACCAGCCTGCGATCATGGGACCACCCGAAGGACCTCGGAGTCAGGCAAAGTTCAGCTAAATAAAAAGAAGAGAGTGAGGTCTGTCAAGCCCAATGAGTCTTAGTGATGAATCCACAAAACTGCTGTCTCCATGTAAAAAGTCTGATATTGAGAAAAAAACAGAATAAACAAACAAGTTGCCCTTAGGCTAGCTCGCACCTGCAGTCTCTCATACCAGCAGCTTACTTGGGGGCTTTGAAGATGTCAGGGAACAACTCTTGCTTTATCACTGGAGTTGAAGGATTTGGGAGTGCCTTTGTAGGTGGTCTGTTACTTAGGTGGGCAAATTGAATTTGTGCAGCCAAGAGTTTCAAAATGAGAGGATCATATTCTGCTCTTTTAAGACAGACCAACTGATGTAGGTCCTGAGTCACTCTTAGCTTATG
The DNA here is from genome assembly GCA_016271365.2 of Neoceratodus forsteri. Taxonomy (NCBI): domain Eukaryota; kingdom Metazoa; phylum Chordata; order Ceratodontiformes; family Ceratodontidae; genus Neoceratodus; species Neoceratodus forsteri. The sequence continues at coordinate 1,117,220,622 of CM028131.1, forward strand.
TCCTTCCCACAACAGCTCCTTAAGATCTTTAATTTTCACCAGACAAACCCTACCCTCCAGTCCATCTGCAACATCACTGATGAAGATATTGAAGAGGACTGGCCACAGGACTGATCCCTGAGTTACCCCACTTGTGACTTGCATCTCTTCTGACTGTATACCGCTTACCTCCACTCTCTGTTTTCTGCCTGCCAACCAGTTTGCCACCCATTTGACCACCTTCTGACCCACCCCAAGCCTACCCATTTTATTAATCAATCTTCTATGTGGAACAGTATCAAAAGCTTTGCTGAAGTCAAGGTAGGCAACATCAACTGCACCCCCTTGGTCCACCACTCTGGTTACCCAGTCAAAGAAATGTATTGATTAGTTTGACAGGACCTTCCTGTTGTAAACCCATGCTGTCTTGGATCCTATGCTCCTATGGATTCCAGGTGTTGAACTATCCTTTCCTTAAGGAGTGCCTCCATAATCTTGCCCACTACTGAGGTAAGACTGACTGGTCTGTAGTTCTCTGCCTCCTCCCTGCTACCACTCTTGTGGAGTGGGATCACATAAGCCCTTTGCCAGTCTTCTGGGACCTCTCCTGTGCTCAGAGACTCACTAAACAGTTCTGCTAATTGCTCTGCTAGTTCTACCCTTGGCTCCTTTAGTACCCTGGGATGTATGCCTTGGTCCCATTGCCTTGTCCACCCTGAGCTTAGCGAGCTCATGTAGGACCCTTTCTTTTGTGAAGGGACTTGTGCACACCTCCCTCCCCCCATGTCCATGGTACTGAGCTGTGGGTCCTGCCCTACCATCTCCTTAGTAAATACTTAGCAGAAGTATCTATTTAGGATAGATGCTTTTCATTGGTCCTCCTCCAAACACTCCCCCTTATCCCCTTTGATCTTAGCAATACCCCCTCTGGACTTTCTCCTTTCACTAATGTATCTATAGAAAGTCTTGTCCCCTTCTCTTACTGTTCATGCTAGTGTTTCCTTGGTTTGGGCCTTTGCCTGCCTTACTGCCTTCCCTGCTTCCTGTAGGGAAGTTTGGTATGCCTCCCTGTCTTCGTCCCACTGTGTTCCCTTATATTTCCTGAAGGCCAGTCTTTTGGCTCTGACCTTGTCTGCTACTGTTTTTGAGAATCAAAGTGGTTTCCTCCTTTTGCTCTTGCTTTTCTCCCTAACACAATGGGATGTTGCTTCAAGTATAGCATCCTTAATGCTTACCCACTTTGCCTGTACTCCCTCACCTGTATTTCTTCTGGCCAGGGCTAGCTTAACTCTGTTGGCCATCTTATCAAAGTCAGCTCCTCTGAAGTCCCATATTTTTGTATTGGAATGGGATGATTTAGTTCTAGTGGCCAAACTGAACCATACCATGTGATGGTCACTGGCCCCCAGCAGACCTTCTATCTGGAGTTCCCATTAGTTATTACTAGCTCTAGGATAGCCCTGTCTCTTGTGGGTTGTTGTACCAGTTGTTTGAGGCCCTCCCCCAGCAGGGAATCCACTATGTGTCTAGTTCTGGTGGATGTTCCCGCTGGTATTGACCAATCTGTGTCTGGCATGTTGAAGTCCTGTGACTTTTGCCCCCAAATTTTCAACATGGTGTAATCCCAACCCCTCTGCCTTTTTGCAAATGACAGGTGGTATGCTGTTTGAATCTGACAGCAGTACCAGGTGGGGGACTGGGTTCGGGGAGGAATAGGTTACTCGGCACAAGGGCTAGGTTTGGCTACTCTGCACAGGGGCACCCAAGTAAATCCAAACCCAGGAAGCAATAACTGTAATGTCCAATACCAGGAATGGGATTCTAAAGTGTGGCTTTATTCACATTCAAGCAGAACAAACAAAGCATAGATGGACCCCCACAGGGCTACACTTCTGGTAATGCAGATTAAAAATAATCAGAACACTTCCTCAACACTTCAGCCCTCAGGCTCTGAACCCACCGGGCACACAGCCCGGACTTACACGCTGCTTTGGGTACACAGCCCGAACTTGTACACTATCTGGGATTTCCCTGGCTCGGCTTCCCTGCCAGCCACTCGAACACCTTCCATTTGTCATGGAAACATTTTCTGGTGGCTCCCTAAACCACCTAAGAGCCTTTGACTCCATAAGGGAAACTTTCTTTTAATCCCACGTCCGGGTACTTTCCTCAGGCACTGGCCAAGTACCTGAGAGAAAGTAAAAGTGCCACAGAGCAACTCCGTAGAGGTGAATTTGGTTACTACTGATGGGGGGTCTCCCACCTCTCACTTACACAATTCATACCCGGCCATTTCTCTGGACATTGAACATCTCTTTCTGTAAAGCTTGGCAATGTAGATTAAAGGGTAAATGCATGTCACATTTCCTCTACTTGTCTTTGCTTTCCCATTGTACTGGACTTGAACATACTTTTACTTGGCTTAGCCCATTACTCTAGGCCTCCCACTTAAGCAGTCCAATCCCCACTTTACAACAGTTCGGGTGAAAACATAGGCCCTATGTCAGAGTGGACTCACCCTTTGGTTGCAGGTGCCCCACAGGCGATTCCTCACAGGAATTTCTTTCCCACAGCTTCTGGTGCCGCAGCACAACTTGAAAAAAGGCAGCTTCTTCCCTAGCCAGAACCAGGAATGACAGGCAGACCTTTCCACCCCATCCCCTCAGGGATGGGGCACAGTGGCCAGTAACAGCGGTCTCCACCTCTTCACAAACAGCTTACTGTGTTCCTCTTTTGGTGGAAACACACACCTCCCCTACAGTAACTCTATGACAGAGCTTTAGGCTCAAAGAGCCTGTCCACAGACTGCTGTGCTGCTTCTCTCTTCAAGACTGCACACAGACTCACTTCAATTATCCCTAACATTCTATCCTAACTCCCAACTTCAGATTACAGTGTGGCTCATGCAGCTGCGAGAGTTCTATGGTGATGTCATCCCTCAGTCTCAGCTGAGACTGAGAACAGAGTGAGACAGGGTGAAATCAATTTAACTGGAGTTTCACAAGCTGCCTTCCCTGCCTTCCACTAGGTCTTACTGGGATTCTGGTAACCCTGGGTAACGGGGGGGTTACACTCACCCTGGTCCAGGAAAATGACTGTTCGCAGTCATTATTTACCTGGCTTAGGCCATCTCACCCTATGTGCTACCTGAGGAAGGGGGTGATCAGGTCCCCTCCTACCATGTGCTAGCACAGGCAGGCAACACTAAGGGCCTAGAGGCCTTTGGCTGACATATCAGCCTCTACTCTACCCACTAACTATGGGTGCCTAGTGGCTCTGGTAGAACTGTCCTGAGCATAGCCCTAATAGATCAGCACTGCGGTCCCTATGGCCATTCAGGACCACAGCCTGTCTATCCCCCCTAGCCCTCTAGGGAAAATCTGTCTGCCTCTAACTCACATCCCAAAACAAACAGGGGACCTCCCCGACCTTGGGAACCATGCAACCACACACCAGGAGCTGATACCATACCATTACATTACTCCCTCACTCCCCCACAACCATACCTGTGGAAGAAAAGGGTTACTACACAGTAACAACAACAACAACAGCAGTACTTTAAATACTACACACTAAAGTACTAGTGAGGAACTCCGATGAGCCCCTCCTCCCTTCTTGTCTTCTCTTCTATCTTCTTCAGGAACACCTGCAAGAAAAAGAAAGACAACACACACTCCTAATCTGCATACACAGTCTATCTAAACCCCTACCATCAAAACACAGGAGAATCCCAAAAATATTTTTTTTTAGAAACGGTAGAAAAACAGTATATACATTAGAAAACAGTAGAAAACAATGACATTAGTTACAATACACATTTGGGGGATGGAGTGCCCTAAAAGTCCCATCTAGTGACCACAGTGCCCAAAGGCTAGTCCATTAAAGAGTCTCTCCTGGGCCGGAGCCCAGTGAAGCACAGTTCTAGCAGTCCAAAGTCCCAAAGGGGAGAGTCTTTGAGGACAGTTCACACATCTGGAGTCTGCTAGTGTAGGGTGTGTACTGCAATGTCGTAAGAATAGAAAAGTTTGGACTTACCAGCCCCTTGTAGAATGAACAACACACACCAACCTGCTCCTCGGCCGAAGACTCTCCCTGGCAGCACTCTTCCAATACAGCTGGACGGACATCTTCCGGGAACTACAGGAGGGCACATCTGTAAATTGCTGAGTTGATGTCATCTCTGGAGATGGAACCTTGGAACAGGAACAAAAAAGAAAACAGCTGGTCTGACGTCATCCAATTACCAGGCGATGAATCATGATACAGTTGGACTGGCATCCTCTCTGGATCTGAAGTCATCTGGTGGGCCAGTCGATGGATTCTGGAAAGTCAGTACACTGTAGAACTGATGAATGTGGGGCACCTGAGTCCTGGATGTCCATACTGGCAGAACAACAAAAGCACTGCAATGCCTGGAGTGGCAGCACTGACTACCTCTGCTCTGCTTTCCATCTGGTAGGCATGGGCACATTTGCAGGGAGGTCTTTGCATTGAGGCCAATAGTACAGTGGGTCAGGAGCTTGAATTATGACCCCATCTGGGCACACATAATTCACACTATGAAAGGTTTCACGTCCCTCTCCATCCACTATTCGAACAGTGTCCATAAACAGTGTCCTGCCTCTTTTCCACTGGCTGTATTTTTCATGAAACATTCTGTTCCTGACATGCTTGTTTGCACCAGGATGCACACATTTCATTGCTTCGGCCCAAATCCAGGATTTCCTGCTGTTCTCAATCTCCTCCCAGACTCTTCGAGGAAAGGTAGGAAAGGACATCCCATAGATTTAATTTGCCTTCCTATGAACCAGTCTTTCCTCTTTACTAGCTTTGGTCAACCTGAGACCGCTGGCCTGGCTTGGGGGTGGCCAGTCCTGGTTCTGCCAGCTACACATTCTCAAGAAGACAAAAAATGGATCCCTGACTTCTTCTTCCTGCACAGCCAGGGCAGTGGCATCACCACCCTCGCCCATGCATTCCTCTGAGGCAAGAGCTTGAGGCTGTGTACCCGTTCCTTTTTCACAAGGCCACATAGGTTCCCCCTCTTCTTCTTCCTCACTGAGAATCTGTGCCCAGGAGTGAGCAGTTGTCCTCACTCCTGAGACTATCCACTCTTTGCTGGGCGTGGAGGTCGATACCTCCCATTCAAAGGCCTCCCTCATCTCATCTTCTCCTATGAGACTTGGGCTAGGTTCCCCTCTCCAAGGGTCTACTGATGCTGTCTGAATTGTCTCTCTGTGATCCAGCATCTGAAACATCAGCATATTGTTCTGTCTGCAAATCTGCACCCTCTAGCTTTGTGCCACACTCCCCCAAGGGCCTTCTCCAACAGGCTCTGCCTGGTGCTGTGTGCTGCCAACTGCAAATTCTTGAACTTTTGTCCATGTGGGAGCCAAATGAATCTTGGGCACTTTAAACAAGCCGTATTTCCCTAAGCACCTTGAACAGTGAGGTACCATGAAGATGTCCCTTCCAGCATTTAAGCATATTAAGCACACTTGCACTGGGTATCCAGGAATCGCCACATGAGAAGGCAGTTGTCCTCCATAGTAACACCTCTCAATGTCCCTTAACTTGTTTACTTCTGCTGCTACCATAGCCCAGACATGATCCGGGTAGCGGGCTGGTCTTGAGGCCATGACTACAGAGAAAACCAAACGCTCACTGTTATTGAAAGTCCCACATCACTGAACACTTTCTTTTACTTTTAAAATGGCTCCTCTGCTGCTGTGTTTACATTACTACCCCACCCTGTAATGGTGGCGGCAGCACTCCTGTGCATCAACATTCTGACATTGGGTCAAGCCACTGCACATCTGATTTGCACACTCTACTGATAACTTTGCTCAAACTGCACAAACTTGCACTGTTCTTTTCCTAGCACATTTATATGATTTACATAGAAACATAGAAACATAGAAACATAGACTTTGACGGCAGATAAGGACCGCTAGGCCCATCTAGTCTGCCCATTTCCCTACCTACAGGATAGGCCGCAGATCCTAGTTAACCAACAGCCTATTTCTTCCTACCCCCCACAAGAATTGCCTTATGTCTGTCCCATGCATTCTTGAATTCTCCCACAGTTTTAGACCCCACAACCTCCTCAGGAAGGCTGTTCCATGCATCCACTACCCTCTCTGTGAAATAATACTCCCTCACATTGCCCCTGAACCACCCTCCTTCTATCTTTAAATTGTGTCCCCTTGTTCTTGCAAGTCTCTGAAAGATGCTACCCTCTTGGACTTTGTTGATTCCACTGAGGTACTTAAAAGTTTCTATCATGTCCCCCCTCTCCCTTCTTTCCTCAAGGGTATACATATTAAGCTCCTTTAGTCTCTCCTCATACAGCTTCTCTTGCAGACCCTGCACCATTTTAGTTGCCCTCCTCTGGACTGCCTCTATCCTGCCTATGTCCTTGCAGAGATGGGGTCTCCAGAACTGGACACAGTACTCCAGATGGGGTCTCACCAACTGTCTGTACAGAGGATAACAACTTCCTGTTTTCTGCTGATGATGCCTCTCCTATACATCCCAGTATACCCCAGCCCTCCCTACTGCCTTCTCACATTGTTTGCTAACCTTAAGGTCATCTGATATAGATTACCCCAGGTCCCTTTCCTTTTTGTTGTTGTTACTACCTCCCACCCATTGTGTATTCTTCCTCTGGGTTCTTGTTTCCAGGTGCATTATTTTGCACTTCTTTGCATTGAACTTAGCTGCCATACTTCTGACCATTCCTCCAACCTTGCCAAGTCCCTTTTCATCCTTTCCACGCCTCCTGTGTATCAACCCTGTTGCAGATCTTTGTGTCATCTGCAAAAGGCATACTTTTCCTTCCAGTCCTCTACAATGTCACTGATGAAGACATTAAAAGGGCTGGACCCAATACTGAACCCTCAGGTACCCATTAGTAACCCCCTTCTTCAGAGTGGACTCCATTTACAATTACCTTCTGTGTCCTGTTGTCCAGCCAATGTTTTACCCAGGCTACCACCCTGGGTCCCACTCCCAGGCTGGTTAATTTGACTTTTAATCTTTTGTGGGACTGTGTCAAATGCCTTGCTAAAGTCTAGGTAGGCCACGTCCACAGCCCTCCCTGGTCTACTACTTTGGTCACCCAGTCAAAGAAATCTATTAGATTCGTCTGACATGACCTTCCGCTGTGAACCCATGCTGCCTTGGGTCCTGTGCTCCACTGGCCTCTAGGTACTGACTATTCTTTCCTTCAGAAGTGACTCCATCACTTTCCCTACCACAGAGGTCAGACTGACAGGTCTGTAGTTTCCTGCCTCTGTCTTGGACCCACTTTTGTGAAGGGAATCACATCCGCTTCCTCCAGTCCTCGGGTACCACACCATCCTCCCATGATTTATTAAAAAGAGTAGCCAGTGGTTTCACTAGTTCCTCCCTTAATTCTTTTTAGAATTCTGGGTGAATTCCATCAGGACCCATTGCTTTGTCCACCTTTAGTTTTAGGAATTTTGCAGAACCCTTTCTTCTGTGAAAGGACTGGGATCGACCCCTATCAAGAGTGCTTCTGTTAATTGGATTAGGCACTTTCCCCTCCTCTTTTGTGAATACTGAGCAGAAATATTTGTTCAGTATTCCTGCTTTTTCACTGTCCCCCTCTGCCCACCCACCGTTCATTCTATTCAGCCTCACTATCCCTCCCTTTGTCTTTCTACGCTCGCTGATGTACCTATAAAAGGTTTTATCCCCCTTCTTAACTGAGTTGGCTATCTTTTCCTCAGTTTGGGCCTTTGCTATTCTGACTTCCCTCCCTGCTTCCTTATGTCTTAACTGGTACAGCTCTCTGCCCTGCTCCTTCTGTGTTTCCTTATACTTCCGGAATGCTGTCTTTTTCTTCCTGACTTTCACAGCCACCTCATTTTGAGAACCACGGACTTTTCACTTGCTGAAAACAGTGCTTTAGCTCACAGTCCCTTAAAGCCTCAGGATTTCAAGCACAGGATTGCCTGTAACTAGTGCTGCATAAATTGATACAACTCACAGTCTCTCTCATGGCTTTGAAACTTTATTCTGATGCTGAACACATAACTATGCTCACAGTCGATGGCTTAACAGACTTGCTCTTGCTGGTAAAACTTAACACAGTCTTTATTTGCAAAGTGACTACACTGCTGCACACAGATTCAGCTGGCTTTTGGCAAAAATCACTGGTTTGAGCAATTATTTCTGTTGGTACTCACTGTTATCAGTAGCTGTTTACTGTGATGGAAAAACGGCCTGCAGCCAGTCTTGGAGGCCTCAGGACAGAAGCGGGTTGGCAGTCCTGCCAATCATCCATCGGATTACCACACTTATAATCCAGTCGATCGAGATGCAGGTTGAGCCCGAATTTTTAGATAGAAAAGTCTGTTTTTTACATTTTTAGTGCTTTCAGTCACCGCGACGCTCCTCCGAATAAGCCAGTACACACACTCCACTCACACTCCCTCTCGAATGCTGGGCAGTCACCGTAGAGCTGGCTTGGGGGCGGGACTGATTGCAGTCTCACCAATCACACGACGCCATGCAAATGAGCCTCTTTCCCTCGTGAGTGCTCTTCTCCTCATGGCGATCGTCGAGCAGGCAAATTTAAACTACAAAAAACACTTTTTTTTCCGAACTGACTCCACGATGGGAGCCATTTCAACCATTTGTCATGGCCATTAACACAGCAAGTCTCTCAGTTCACTAAAAAGTATTTCCAACGTCCAGGGCACAATTTTCCTGTTGCTACCCCTAGTCTTCCACACTTTTCTTTATGACAACAGTTTTTTAAAAGCTGGCAAAATGCTGTAAATTTTTGATGAAGTACAAGGGCATACTCTCTCAGGCTTTACTGCTCCTTTGTAAACAGTTGGCATTTTAACAGCAGCATATGGACAACAGCACACAGCGACACACTAGTTAACCTTGCTTCAGCTTTTTTTTTTTGGCTACCCACTGCCAGATAACCAAATCGCTAGCCCCTTGCCTGAGCACCTTTCCTCCCTAATTTAAAATCCCAGCAGTGCCTCCATTTTGTAACCCCAACCCCCCCTGCCTTTTTGCAAATGACAGGTGGTATGCTGTTTGAATCTGAGAGCAGTAGCAGGTGGGGACTGGTTCTGGGAGGAATAGGTTACTCGGCACAAGGGCTAGGTTTGGCTACTCTGCACAGGGACACCCAAGTAAATCCAACACAGGAAGCAGTAACTGTAATGTCCAATACCAGGAATGGGATTCTAAAGTGTGGCTTTATTCACATCCAAGCAGAACAAACAAAGCATAGACGGACCCCCATGGGGCTACACTTCTGGTAATGCAGATTAAAAATAATCAGAACACTTCCTCAACACTTCAGCCCTCAGGCTCTGAACCCACTGGGCACAGAGCCCGGACTTACACGCTGCTTTGGGTACACAGCCCAAACTTGTACACTATCTGGGATTTCCCTGGCTTGGTTTCCCTGCCGGCCACTCGAACACCTTCCATTTGTCATGGAAACATTTTCTAGTGGCTCCCTAAACCACCTAAGAGCCTTCGACTCCATAAGGGAAACTTCCTTTTAATCTCACATCTGAGTACTTTCCTCAGGCACTGGCCAAGTATCTAAGAGAAAGTAAAAGTGCCACAGAGCAAATCCGTAGAGGTGAATTTGGTTACTACTGATGGGGGGTCTCCCACCTCTCGCTTGCACAATTCATACCCGACCATTTCTCTGGACATTGAACATCTCTTTCTGTAAAGCTTGGCAATGTAGATTAAAGGGTAAATGCATGTCACATTTCCTCTACTTGTCTTTGCTTTCCCATTGTACTGGACTTGAACATACTTTTACTTGGCTTAGTCCATTACTCTAGTCCTCCCACTGATTAAGCAGTCCAATCCCAACTTTACTTTACTCTTCGTGCTGGACTTGAACATACTTTTACTTGGCTTAGCCCATTACTCTAGGCCTCCCACTTAAGCAGCCCAATCCCCACTTTACAACAGTTCAGGTAAAAACATAGGCCTTATGTCAGAGCAGACTCACCCTTTGGTTGCAGGTGCCTCACAGGTGATTCCTCACAGGAATTTCTTTCCCACAGCTTCTGGTGCCACAGCACAACTTGAAATAAGGCAGCTTCTTCCCTAGCTGGAACCAGGAGGGTTGCCCCTGGAATGACAGGCAAACCTTCCCACCCCATCCCCTCAGGGATGGGGCACAGGGACCAGTAACAGTGGTATCCACCACTTCACAAACAGCTTACTGTGTTCCTCTTTTGGTGGAAACACACACCTCCCCTACAGTAGCTCTATGACAGAGCTTTAGGCTTAAAGAGACTGTCCACAGACTGCTGTGCTGCTTCTCTCTTCAAGACTGCACACAGACTCACTTCCATTATCCCCAACATTCTATCCTAACTCCCAACTGCAGATTCCAGTGTGGCTCATGCAGCTTCAAGAGTTCTACGGTGATGTTATCCCTCAGTCTCAGCTGAGACTGAGAACAGAGTGAGACAGGGTGAAATCCATTTAACTGGAGTTTCACAAGCTGCCTTCCCTGCCTACCACTAGGTCTTACTGGGATTCTACTAACCCCGGGTAACAGGGTGGTTACAATGGGGTTCTTGTCACTGCATGGAATTACCTTCCTGGACTGAGTAACAAAATGACAGTGTCACTATTCATGAGATGGGCTCCCAAAAAGACTATGTTGCAAATTTGGTGAAACAATTCCAAAAAATGACCGTGTTACGAGCATGCATTGCACAGTTCCCACACGTGCTCGTAACTTTGAGAATTTTTTATATTTTCACTCCAGATTTTCAACATTACCATTTTTCCACACCTCCTTATGAACAGCACAGCTGTTATTTTTCACATCCTGCCCAAAATGTGTTTTTACGCATGTGATGCACGATAGCATGGTCGCTGTGCGAAATCAACGTTCGAGAAAGATTAAGAAAATCACAGTGAACAGCATTCATAAGGAAAAGTCCCAAAAAGCCCATGTTGCAAATTTGGTAAACAAATTTCAAAAAATGACTATGTTACCAGCGTGAGTTGCGCAGTTTCTACGCACACTCGTAACTGCGCCAATTTTTTATATTTTTACTCCAGATTTTCAACATTGTCATTTTTGCACACTGCCTTATGAACAATACAGCTGTCATTTTTCACATCCTGCCCAAAACATGTTTTTGCACTGTGGCACACAATAGGTGCGGTCACTGTGTGAAATCAATGTCCGGGACAGATTAAGAAAATCACAGTGTCACTGTTTATGAGTGGAGGTCCCAAAATGCCTATGTTGAAGATGTGGTGTAAAAATTCCCCAAAATAATTGCATTACGGGTGTGCGTTGTGCAGTTTCTATGCACGCTTGTGACTTCACTAATTTTTTTATATTTTCACTCCAGATTTTCAACATTACCATTTTTTTACACCTCCTGATGGACAGTACAACTGTCATTTTTCACAACCTGCCTGAAATGTGTTTTCACACCTCTGGCGCCAAATGGCACAGTCACTGTGCAAAATCACCATTCTGCTAACGAACTGGTAGTGTCACTGTTCATGCGGTGGGATCACAAAAATCCCATGTTGAAAACTTGGAGTGAAAATATTAAGAAATGCCCAGAGCATTAGGATTTCCAAACATAATGCCTTACCCTGTAGGGACTGACAGGTGTCAGGGGTGTGACTTGGGACTGTCGACAGTAATGCTCACACCATTCCACCCCCACCTCCACCCTGTAGCCAGTGACAGGCATCGAGGTGTGCCTTGGACTCATCGGCCCCAAAGTTCACCTCATTCTCCTATACAATCAGTCAATCAAAATCTGTATTTATCCAGGCAGGCACCATTGAGCAAGGCTCATTTGCAAGGTGGACCTGGTCATGAATACATCAAAGTACAGTACAGAAGCAGGTATACAAAAAGCAATAATATACAAGGAAGGAAAAAGTATATACAGTACAGGACAAGGTTGCAATAAATAAAAAAAACAGCATTATTTTACAATTGAAGAAGTCAGCAGATGTACAATCAACCATAGGCATACAGGGGTTATAAGCAGAGATCTTTTGAGTGAGGCTGCCGGCAACTACACATATAGGGGAAAGAGGCCGTGTATGGGGTGGCAGGTTAGAGAGGTAAAGAAGAGGAGGGATATATTACTGACGACTGGTGGAAAAATTGGGCTAAAACCACAGAAAGTGACGATGGCTGTCGTGTACTTGTTTATTATGATAATGACGGAGGAGAGGTAGATAATTGGGACACTACTATGGATGGGGTGGAACTTTAGCCAGGCTGGACTGGACAGGGAAGGGTGGGTGCAGCAGGATGAGTTAATAGGGAAAGAGTGAGAGCCAGGGGTAGAAACATGGCGAGCGTCAGGATAGAAAGGGGAAGTTGCGGAATTTGTGGGCTAGCAGTGAGGAAAACATTTGCAAGGTGCATTCATGTAGAGATCGTAGAGTGCCTTGAAGATATTCCGGCTAACAGGGCAGCTCAGCTTCAAGTTCCTTTGTAAACCATTCCACAATGTGGGTAAAGAAAAGCTTAGAGCAGCTTTGCCGAAACGAGTGTTGACCCTTAGAATTTGGAGGGCAATTAGGGAATAGCTCCTTAGAGCGTAGGTGCCTAACACACTCCGGGGAATAAAATCTGAGACATATGAGTGGAGCTTGTTGGTCACCACTCTGAAGGCCCATAGAGTGGTATTTCTATTCCTTCTACAGTGAAGGGAAGTCCAGCCTAATGATGAGTACAGGGAGCAGTGGTGTGTGGAAAGTGGAAGGCCAGTAATGAACCTGATAGCTCTGTGGTAGATGGTGTCCAACTTAGCCAGTGCAGAGGCACTGTAGTGGCTGTAGAACAGGTCCGCGTAATCTATTAAATATAGGAATGTAGCTTGAACCAGTTGAATCTTGGCCTCCTTTGTGAGCAGGTGGTTAATTCTGTAGAATAGTCCTAATCTTTGCCTTAGTTTCTTCTTTAGTTCTTCAAGATGGTCAGCGAAGGAAAGTTTATGATCGAGCCAAACTCCTAGATATTTGAATTTAGCTACATACTCTAGTGTTTCTCCAAGAACAGTGGTAATTTATGGGATAACCCCCCTCCTCCAGCAGGAATTGCTGCATGCAAGGAGGGGGAGAAGAGCTGGGCTTTTGTTTTTTTTGCATTGAGCAAAAGCTTTTTGTTTATGAGCTGGTATTGTAGAAAGTTAAATTCAGCTTGGAGGTCTTCACAGGCTGCTTCCAGCGGGATGACTCAAGATAGTACAGTGTCATCCACGAATACGTGGATGTTGGCTTTTTTGATGGGGTCATTTATGTTGTTAATGTAGACTGCAAAGAGGAGGGGACCAAGGATAGAGCCCTGGGGCATGCCCCTCAGCATAGGTTTTAATGGAGAACGATCACCTTCAGCTTTAACCTACTGTTTCTGTTCTCTGAGGTAGTCTGCAAACCAGCATATAGATTTATGGTCCAGGCCTAAGGTGCTTAGGGAGGAAAGAAGCAGGCTGTGATCAACTGTGTCGAATGCCTTACTAAGATCCAAGAAAATGGTGCAGAAATGCTTCTTGTTGTCAAGGTCTAGGAGCCAATCATTTGTCACCTTAGCTAGGGCTGTTATGGTGCTGTGCTTTGCTCTGAATCCAGACTGAACCGGGTTTAATAGGCTTCTGGATTCTAAGTATACCCCTAGCTGGCCACACACTATTTTTTCTAGTAATTTAGACAGGATATAGAGGAGGGAGATCGGTCTGTAATTATTTAGATCGCAGGGGTCACCTGTTTTTAATGGAGGGATGATATGGGCTATTTTCCATTGGGGGGGGAGGCTACCCTGGGAGAGTGACATGTTGAATAGGTGGGTGATTGGCACTGCAAGCACATTGTAGGCACATTTCAGATAGCATGGCTCTATGAAGTCGGAGCCTGCTCCCTTCCTGGTGTCCAGTTGCAGCAGTAGGTCTTACACCTCTTTTAGAGAGACAGGCAGGAGGGAGAAGGCCTCCTCGGTAGGGGGGGAGTTGTGGGTTGGTGGGCCCTGAGCTGTGCTGAGGTCATTGGCAGGGGAAGTATCAAATGTTAGCCCTGCCATTGCAAAATGGTTATTGAGGACTTCCAATATCTCTGATAACGCTGTCACTGGACTTAATTTTTGCTGGAATGGAATTACCAGGTGTGTGTCCAGACATGTCTTTTAATGTTTTCCAGAGCTTTGAAGGATTTCTTGAGGCAGAGACTAGCTCAGAACGATAGTAGGCAGCCTTGACTGCTCTGACCAACTTGGTGCACTTGTTACGTGCTCTCTTAAAAAGACATCAATCCGAGTTGTTCTTGCTTCTTTGGGCTTTTTTCCATAAAGTATCCCTCTCTAACAGGGAAGCTTTGAGCTCAGGCGAGAACCAATGGCAGGTGCTGCTCCTGACCCACACCTTAACCAAGGGTACATAGTATATGCACTGTTAACTGTTTGGTTAGGAAGAATTCCTGCCATCGTGGTGAATGTTTCAAGATGTGGACGTATGCAAACAAATCAAAGTTGCGTTTGCACCTCTTGATAGAGAACTTTGTCACAAACTGTGGGTTGTGCACGGATCTAATGGTGGTGATTATACAATGATCGCTAATGTCTGAGAAAAATGTTACGACATGAGAGAACAGATGTGGTTTGCTAACCAAAACTACATCTAAGAGGGAGCTGTTATTAAGGTTCTTTTTATTTGGGCAAGTAGGCTCGCCAATGAGTTGCACCAGCCCTTGAGTGTCACAAAAGGATTTCAAGACAGCTGATGCACTTGATAGCCAATCGTAGTTCAGGTCACCAAGAATAATAGTTTCCAAGGAACTGAGCCCCAGTACGGAACTGAGGTGAGACAGGAGATGAGGCCCGGCAGATGGGGGCCTGTAGCAGCCTATTACACAGAGTGCACTGGAAGGAGAAAGTTCGATCTTTAGGGTCAAGCACTCAAATTATTTGGGGGAGGATGATGCGTCTATGCATGTGGCTGAGTATTTGTCCCTTACATAAATTGCCACCCCACCTCCTCTTGATTGCCTATCTGCTCGGAAGAGTAAATAATTTTGGATATTGATTTCATTGTCTGGGGTGGCTGGCCTAAGCCAGATCTCAGTGATCACTAGGACATCAGGTAGGGTGTGGCTCACCCAAGCCTGGATAAGGTTGAACTTTTTCAGCAAACTACAGGCATTAAGATGCATAAAAGACATTCCTTTGATACCTGCCAGGTCTGATGGAGAAGCAAGGGTGTCTAATGGTCCTGGGTTGAGTTCGACATTGTCTGAGCACAATAGTAAAAGAAGCAGGATTCTTTTTAAGGCAGTGAACTGTAATTTGTAAAAACTATTTTTGGGGCGATAGGGGAGGCGGTGTTGATGGGTAGGTCTGTACCTACTTCTGGTGTTATACTGGCCTAGTGTTGCAGCCACTAGTGTCCTGGTAGGAATTTGCCATGAGTAGGAAGTCTTGAGTCTGGATGTGGGAGTAATCTGCAGAGGCAGCTTTGGAGATGTCCCACTTCCCAGCAGAGACAGCTGAGAAGCCCAATAGTCCAGAATGGCTACCTGAAAGGAGCTGTTGGATGCAGGACAGGGAGAAGCGCAAGGGCCATTCCACTTTAGGGAGAGATGAGGGTTCT
Organism: Neoceratodus forsteri; assembly: GCA_016271365.2. Taxonomy (NCBI): domain Eukaryota; kingdom Metazoa; phylum Chordata; order Ceratodontiformes; family Ceratodontidae; genus Neoceratodus; species Neoceratodus forsteri. The sequence continues at coordinate 1,117,236,251 of CM028131.1, forward strand.
GAAGAATTGAGCTGAGCACTGGTAAAGCTAGTGACACACCAAGGAACCAGCTGTAACTTCCATGGTAGATCTAAATGCCACAACAGCCGGTAGTAAAAGTCACTAGAAGCCTAGACCAATTGACGATCAGGTGTCATAAGTTCAAAATCCTTTTGTTGGGTGAGAGGTGGTTTTGGCGCTGAATGTACCTGTGGAGCAACTCTTTGCAGCTGAGCCAGTGAGGTGGTTCAAGGCTGCAATCCCTGCACCCATTTCAGCGTATTTCTTTATGGAGTGGGGTGAGTGTAAAGCCTGAACACCCCAAGGCGCACCTCAACACTTGTCGGTGTCTGCAGGGTAGGGTGAGGTGAAATGATGTGAGCGTTATGGGCGACAACACAAAGACACACCCCAATGCCTGTCCATCTCTGCAGGATGGGGGTGGGGCTGGCGTCAGTTCAATACTTCACTGCCATTCCTGTTCTGCATCTATCTAACTCCTGCACTTCCAATGCTAATGCCAGCAAGCAAACATTCAGCATTGACAAATGCTTGTAAAGGTTGTAATGATCTGTGTTCAGAACTGCTATTCATATCCTCATCTCCATTTCAGTAATCAGTCACCTAGGCAGTGCCAAGTGAATTGCAGTTGAAATATCATAGTGATGAGAAATCCAGTGCATTTGAATGGAGTTTAATGTCTGGGGGATGGGTGGTGTTGTCTAGGGGACAGTGTCCTCTACACAGTGAGAAACTGATATGTGAAGTTCATGAACGGTGTTTGGAAAGGGATGTCTCTGCTGGTGTGTTTTGGAGTTCAGTTGTCTCTACCATATGTGTGCTGGGCTATGTTTCCCAGAATGCCATTGTATGTGTTGAGAAACCCACAGTTCCCATGATTCACAGCATGGTGCATGTACAATTTTATTTAGTTAGCTTTTATTTACCAGATAAGTGTACTATAAAATCAAAAACCTTTTGTCAGGCATGACCTGGGAGGTTGCAATGGAAAAAGCATACAATAGCACTGGTGTACACGTACATCCAGCGTTGGCATTGGCAGTAATATAGTGGTCCCTTGCTAATGAACACTTCAGGGTCAAACAAATTTGTGCATTATAGCGAGGGTTTTTTATGAGGAGGGACTGGCTTTTCTACTCAACTTAGTGCAGTATATAAACCGTGGGGAGTACTGTAGCATATAGCAGCAGGAAAAAAATCACCAACCCTTTGTCAGGCATGACCTGGGAGGTTGCAATGGAAAAAGCATACAATAGCACTGGTGTACACGTACATCCAGCGTTGGCATTGGCAGTAATATAGTGGTCCCTTGCTAATGAACACTTCAGGGTCAAACAAATTTGTGCATTATAGCGAGGGTTTTTTATGAGGAGGGACTGGCTTTTCTACTCAACTTAGTGCAGTATATAAACCGTGGGGAGTACTGTAGCATATAGCAGCAGGAAAAAAATCACCAATTAACTGAATTTTAAATGAAAGACAGCTTCTTTTTATGACTGGCTGGTATATATCATGGCTCAATTAACTTGGCAGAACTTCCCTCTCAGTTTCAGTCCCACTCGGCAGGACCAGAGGAGGCAGTGGTGGTCTATAACAAGGCAGTCATCGGGACTCTTGATTCTGTGGCACCAGTCTTATGCTTGAGATCTCAAGACCTTGGGTTGTAGGTTAGAACGTCACTGGCGGAGGTCCCGTTCTGAGGATTACAGATTTATTTATTTCATTTTTTTTGACTGGGAAGGAGGACTAGACAATTTTTTGCCTATTTTCAGCCTCACCCCTTTGGCTTTCAAGACTCATCATATTGAGTACCAAAGGGCAATCTCCCATAATAAGGTAGAGTTCCTGTCCAGGGAGATCACCACAGCAAGGAACAGACCAGCTCGGCTCTTCCAGATGGTAGACAGACTTATCTATCTTTCCTGTCCTCAGCTGGCAACAGCATCATCTGCTGCCAAATGTGACAAGTTTGCTCAGTTCTTTGCTGACAAAGTGTCTTCTGTCAGGACGGCTGTCTCCAAAGTTGAGGTCTCATAGGGCCTGCAATGTTAGGTCTTGTGCAAAGAGAAGCAATCCTTATGTCTGGTGTGAGTTCTGCTAATTGAGGTGGAAGAGGTTAGCGAGATAATCTTGAAGCTGTGGCCTAATTGTTGAGAACTGGACCTGGTCCCAGCGCATCTCTTGAAGGAATATGTGGGGCCTCTGAGCTCAGTATTTGCTGAGATAGTCTGATGCTGTTTCTAGGGAGTATTCCTCATTGCTCTTAAAGAGATATTGGCGAAACTCCTCTGAAGAAACCATCTTTGGACCTGGATTGTCTCCCAAATGGTATCCCGTGATTTGGGCAAAGCAAATTGAGCGATTCAAATTGAGCGACTCAATTTGCATGCCAGGAGAAACAGTGACTGTGGAACAATAGCGAGGGGGAATGAATAGCGACTCTGGAGGGACAATATTGCTAACGGTAATACATAACCAGTGTAGAGTCAGTGACTAGGTAGGGTAAGTGGATGAATTGAATGAGGCACTGCCGAGCTGGCCGCTTGGCGTGGTGGTTACAACCACCACCTGGGAAGTGAAAAGACCCAGGTTTGAGATTGCATTTAGGGTATTTGAATTATTTTACCATTGTGGTGTTTGCACTTTGATTTTTTTTATCTCCTGTTCCCCTGAAGTTGATCCCCTCCCACCCGCGGGTTGTCCCTCCTGCACTGGTTGCCTCTTCTTGTGTTTTCCCTCCTCCCTCCCCCAGCGTCCACCCCTCCACCAGAGTTGATTGTATTTAATTAGGGGGTGCAGGGGATATAGCTCCTTGTATAAAAAGCAAGTGTATATGACCCTCCATATAGGTGGTATGGCTTTGTATTGTCATTTATGCTGTGTTCCACATAGTGATGATCGCCGATTCTGTTTTCGGCAATTAGCACTCTCTATTAAGCGAGTCGCGATTTAATCCTCGCTCATATCACATGGAACCTTCACAAATTACAGACCTGTCTTTAAAATAGTGGCCATTCAGCTTGAGGCACATCTGGCTGTCTTTGATATCTCTGGGCCACTCCAGTCGGTTTCCAGTCTGGACATAGTAAGGAGACGGCACTAGTTAAGGCACAGAATGATCTTCTCAGGGCAAGACACAGAGGTGAATGGTCCGTTCTCATTCTCCTTGATCTCTCCTCAGCATCTGACACCGTGGATCATGGGGTGTTGTTTGGTTGCCTGTGGGATCTCTGTGAACTTGCCGGTACTGTCATCAGCTGGTTCAAGTCCTTTCTTACAGGTAGGTTGCCAGGGGTGGTGATGGGAATGTATTCCTCCAATCCAGTGCCCCTATCCTGTGGAGTTCCCCAGGGTTCAGTCCTCTCACCCATGTTATTCATGGTGTATGTGCTGCCCCTCGGTGATATAATTTGATGTTACAGTGTGGGTTTTCACTGCTATGCAGATGATACGTAAGCAGTATAAGAGATGATGGGGTGTGCATAGAACAGATATTACTGCACACCCAGGGGCACTGTAAGGCACAAGGTCACATGCCAAGTGCCTTCAGCCCTTGGAAGTGAGGTAATATCTGTTCTATGCACACCCTAGAGTTGCTTATTTCACTTATAAAATGGGTTACTTTTTTACTGATTACTGTTAGAAAAGAAAATTTTATTTATATAAAATAAAGGCTATTATTATAAGAATGTTTGATAAAATAGTCCTACCGCCATGCATATGACAACATCATTTCATAGTCATGATCTCATTTCCATATCTGGTCCAGTGATTGTTAGGTGGTAGTTCGTAATCAAGTTCATTTTGAATTAGACTAGTCCACACAGGTGCACATAAATACCCTGTTTGCTAAAACTGTCCCTTCAGGAATTTGTTAGCACTGGTTGAGCTTCTACAGTGCCTCCTTATTCACTGTGCGTCTGGCTGTACTCCCCTCCTGTGTAGTACAAGAACCAACATTTGTGAGCCATTGTATTTTCTCAGCAATAGAGTAGCAGGGGAACTGAGTGTGTGAGATCACTTGAAGGTTAAAAAACAAACACTCACACGCAACTATTTAACATATTGAAACTGTAGGAGTGGGACGGGCAGTGCAGAGAGTGGAAGCTCTGCCATTCCCCCCCTCGATCCGTGCAGGCATAGTCCTCCCCCACCCAATAAGTAGGTGTTTCAACTGAAAAAACAGCAGCCTTACAGCAAGCGGACTTTTGTGAGAGAGAGGGGATGAAGTTCTACAGTGCCCTTTTCTGTGACTGAGCTTGTGACTGGCAACGGAGCTTAACAGGTGGTGGCTGTAAACCCAGTTTTGTGTTTAACAGGGCAAAAAAAACTATTTTTAATTTGAAACTGTGGGACCGGGAGCACTATGGGCAGCACAGACATCGGAAGCTGACAAAGTCGGGACGCAGTGACAGTAGGAAAGCGGGGTGACTATTCTGATTTAAATGCTGTTTTAAATTATAAATATGTGTAAGGCATTTCTCAGTGGCTTTATTTTATTTAAAAAATGTGCCAAATATATTAGGTGTATGCGTTTTCTGAACGGATGTTTTGTCCTCGCTAACAGAAGAAAAAAATGGCCGCAATTTAAAACTGAGCATTCTACCAGCAGAGTGATTTCTTTAGTACTTCAGTTCTGCTTTTTAGCTCTTGTTTTCACCTGTACATCAAATGTATTTGATGCACAGGTAACAACCAATGAGAAAGCAGGAATTTTTCTCCCCATTTTATAACCAACTGTATATGTCATTTGCACCAGGGATGTAGGGTGTGGTCTCAGTGCTGAATTCCTGTCCAGGTGAGATACAGGACTGGATGTCCTTCAACTGGTTGAGGCTCAATCCTGCTAAGACAGAAGTATTGGTGATCGAGCCTGGTCACTGGCAGGGAACTGATGTGAGGAATAAGGAGGCCAGACTGGTGCTTGGATCCTCCTCTTTAACTGCCTCAGGCAGGGTGAAGAATCTGGGTACTATTTTTGACAGCAAAGTGACGCTAGAGGCTCAGGTGTCATCTGTTGTCTGCACTGGTTTTTACTATCTTAGAAATATTGCCCGGATAAAAGCCTTTGATCCCACCCAGTGACATGCCCTCACTGATACACGCTTTTGTTGCCTGCAGACTCGATTACTGTAATGCTCTTTACCTTGGGCTAAATGGAGGGACCCTGCATCACCTGCAGTTAGTGCAGAACACTGTGGCTAGGTTGTTGATGGGCCACCCAAGGTCCTGTCATATAACCTCAGTCCTGCGTGAACTGCACTGGCTGCCAGTGAGGTGGCGAATCTCCTTCAAGGTCAGTTTGCTGACCTATAAAGCCCTAAATGGACTATGCCCATGCTATCTGCACGACCTTCCATCTCTTTACCAGACCGCCTGTCCCCTACATTCCTCTGAAGTGGGCCTCCTAGTGGTTCCCAGGGTTCAGCTAAAATCTACAGGTGAGAGGGCCTTTGATGTTGCTGCTCCAGTCCTGTGGAACTTGCTCCCCAGTTCCCTGAGGGATGCACCCTCACTGGAGACCTTAAAAAGGGGTCTGAAGTCCCATCTTTTTTTAGCAGCTTTTAATTTATCCTAGCAGCTTGGTTATAAAATCTTATAGTTATTTTATGGTTACTTTACTATTTATTATATTTTATTTTATTTCATTTATCTTGGTTGTTTTGATAGTCTGGTTGTGTTAACATGCTGTTTCAAGAGTTTTTGAGGTTGTGCATATTATTGCTCTCATGTATATTATACAGTGGTCAGAGCCCAAGGGAATGAGTATTTTATAAATAAAGTTTTGCTGGCTTGCTTGCTTGCAGTTTCACTTCTGCTCAGTTTAACAAGGTCAGTGGTCACAGATCTCTGTTCTAACCCCTGTACTATACATTCTGTTTAATTGCTCGCACAGTAATGCTATTTGTGCTTGCTTCTGTGGCAGAGAAAAGTACAGAGTCAGTAAACTCAGATACACTGTAGCTGCAGGAGCACTACATGAGCCAGTTCACTTTTCACTTTTGTATGTAAACCGGAATGACTGTCAGAGAAAAGGGCTTTAAGGCTGAAAAGAAAACTTTCTCAGTTTTGTACAGACTCAGCATTCATTAGGAACTCAGCAAGCGCGAGCACATTACAGCAGCAGGAGCAGGAGCTCTACAGGAATAAGTTAACTTTTTATGTTCTTAGAAAGTGGCTCTTAGTCAAATTATGACTGTCAGGGAAAGGACATTAGGTCTGAATGGGAAAGAGTGGCAGAAACAGAAAGAACAGCAAACATCTGTGATGAATTGCATTGTTTTCACTCATTAACACCTAAAAAGAATTAAGCTGGAAACAATGACAGCCATCACAGTTACTGTAGCTGCTGTAATGAGGGACGTTATAGTGAGGGAGTACTGTACAATTTATCTACATAAAACAGTTCATCACAAAAAAACATGGAATGGGAAACAAAAATCAGGGTAAAAATTGCATATAACATTACAATAATTGTAAAGATGTGGATCAATGCAAATACAGTAACTACCGAGTAAGGATGAAGAAATCAGGTAATAGGTATTATTTATTTGAAAATGTTTCACCAGGAAGTACATACTGAGCTGTAATAGCTCATTTCCAGATGTGTCCTTGGGAGGATACAAAGGAGGGTGCAAGAAACAATCGTTTCAGGTATAAATATACAGAGACACGTAACTTAAGCTTAGAGCATATAAAGTTGATTTACAGAGTCAGAATCGAATATACACACACAGAGCAGACTATACATTTTAGATATGCAGTGCAAACAGGCTGTTTTCATAAACAATTGACTTACAGTGCAACCAAATCAAAAATACACTTTTCCATGACTGAGAATTTAACAGGTAAAGGGGCTAAAGCCAACCGATTTATTTGTAATTTGTACAGTCACAAGGGTATATCTATGGATTAGTAAGTAAGACGGATGCAGTATCAAGTATTTACATACAAGCAAAACCAATTATTAAGAAAAGCACATAAATCTATTAAATAGATAATCCCTATATAAACCCTGAATAGTCTGGCAGGATTGTATCTTGGGTGGATCAGAGTTCCATAACCTAGGTGCAGAGCTAGCAAATGTGATGTACCCATACTTGGTGTAATATTTAGGCACAGACAATAACATATAATCATTACAAATAGCTACTGTGTGTTGGCAGGAGAAAGTAGGCCAGGGCTGAAGGTGTTTGGTTTTATGTGTTGTAAATGATACTACCCAAGGTGTAGTCACAGACAGATGGGGAGAAAGCCAGTCCAGTTTAGAGCGCAATGTACAGTGATGGATATGACAGTTCAAGGCCAGGGCAAAATGACAAATGGTATTATAAATCACATCCTAGTTCCTTAAGGTGGATTTGGCTGAATTCGAAAAAGTTGGTATACCATTCACAAGTCTGGGAAGTAGTATACCACTGGCAATGGTGAGACTGGCTTTAAGGTAAGGTTATTTGTAACCCTGCAGGAGAACATAGTAAGGAATTAAGTGCCTTGCAGATACCATACCAGTAATGTCCAGGGAAAAGTCAAGGGATCGGTTCAGGGTGATGCCTAATTAATTAAATGAGGGGACAGGCATGGGTGAATCAATCAATACAGTAAATATAAAGAGGAGAGGAATAGTTCTTTAGATTAGAGGTGAGCTCAAAAGCATTGCCTGGGTTTTGGTAGTATTTAGAATTAGTAAGATTCAGATAGTGCTGGATGACATGAAGATCAGAGGAACGATGCCTATTAAGATTCTACACATTACTGAAACTAAGGAAAAGAACTAAGTAAGTAAGTTTATTTGCTTGGCACCCAGTCCCGGAAGCTCTGGGTGCCTTACAGTAAAATTCAACAGGCAAGGTAAGGGCAAGGCAAGTTTTATATCAAAAAGGATGCCTATCCATGAGGCTTTGGGCGCTGTACATCAATCAAATAAATACAAAACAGCACAGTAATGATCAATTATATAAAATATTACAAACAGTTAAAACAAAATTTACTACCCTCAATTTCAGCTACATTTAGAATCACTAAAACTAAATTAATCAATTAAAAAAAAAAACAGGTAGGTACTATAAAACATAGTCTGGGAAGGCCTGATTAAACAAGAAGGCCTTGAGGTGGGCCTTAAATACCTCAACAGATGGGGCCTCCCTAACAGCTAAAGGAAGCGAATTCCACAGGATGGGAGTGGCAAAACTAAATGCTTTGTCACCAGCAGTTCTTAACCCCGTCCTGGGAATCGTAAGGAGGACCCTAGAGGAGGAGCGGAGGGAGCAGACCAAGACAGCAGGTGCAAGAAGGTCCTTCAGATAGCCAGGGCCCAGGCTGTGTAGGGCCTTAAAGGTGAGCAAACCCACCTTAAAGAGGACCCTCCACCTAACCGGCAGCTAGTGCAGTTAACACAGCACCGGAGTAATATGACAATATCTAGGCTGTCCTGTCAACAGCCTCGTTGCCACATTCTGTGCCAGCTGCAGTCGGCACAGGGTACCCTAAGAGACCCCGAGATAGAGTGCATTACAGTAGTCAAGCCTGGATGTCACAAAGGCATGCATCAAAGTGGGGAAGTCCAGTGGCAGAACTAGGGGCTTTATCCTGGCAATATTCCTCAGATGATAAAAGCTAGTACGGACAACGGACGCCACCTGAAACTCAATTGTCAAACTGCTGTCGAGAATAACACCCAGATCATGCATCCTCGAGGAGGCCTTCAATGGTACAGAGCCAAGACAAAGTCCTGTCTCTGCACCAGAGGCCAACCTATCATGCCCTCTGTTCGACTCCACTACCAGTACCTCCGTCTTACAGGGGTTCAGTCGCAACCAGCTGGAGGCCATCCAGTCATTGATTTCAGCAAGGCAGTTATTAAGCACTTCTACTGCACAAGATGTTCTGGGACAAATGAAAGGTACAGCTAGGCATCATCAGCATTGCAGTGAAAACCCAGACTGTACTTCCTAATGAGCTCTCCCATGGGAAGCATGTACATGGCAAACAACATCGGCAACAAGACCGAACCCTGGGGAACTCCGCACCACAGGTGGTCAGGGGAGGAGGAGAAATTCCCCATTACTACCCTCTGCCTCCTGTTAGATAAAAAAGACTCAAACCAGCAGATGACAGTGCCGGTGAGTCCGCAGAATTCCCTTAGCTGATCAAGTAACACTCGATGGTCCACCGTGTCAGATCCTGAAGAGAGATCGAGCAGAAAAATTATTGTCCCCTCCCCTCGATCTCTAGCCCTAAGGAGGTCATTATGCACCCGAACTAGCACAGTTTCTGTGCTATGCCTCACACAAAATCCAGACTGGAGTGGCTTATACAGTTCATGGGCCACAAGATGCTCCTCAAGCTGAAGCGCCACCGCCTTCTCAACAATCTTACCCCAAAACGGGAGATTGGAGATAGGATGGTAATTTGCCTTGACATCAGGGTTCAGCAATGTTTTTTTCAGAAGGGGTCTCACCAATGTCTCCTTCAAGACATCATGAAAGACCCCCTCTGACAAGGAACACCAGACACTCAGGGTAAACACCGGGCCAACAGAGTCAACACATCTCATTAAGAAACGAGTTGGCACCGGGTCCAGTTCTGAAAAGATGTGCCGAAGCTTGCAGGCAATCTCACTGATCTCAGCCACCTCCACCAGTCTAATCTCACCCCAACCAGGCGGAGTGCTCTCCAGTTGCCCATGGTGACCACTGTCAGCCAGATTCTGGTCCACTGGCAGAACCCCCTGCCTGATGGCAGACACTCTGTCCGAGAAGAACTGAGCAAACTCCTCGCACAATGCATTTGAAAAGGCTACCTTCGGCTGTAGACAGGAAGGATGGAGGAGCCTGTCCACAGTCTGAAAGAGCACAGTTGGTCAGTTTCTCCTGGCAGCAATCTTTATGGACTGGAATTCTGCCTTCTTACAGTTGATTGTCCCTGGTATGCACCGTAGTGCACACGTAGGGCCAGTTTGTCTGCCTCCAGGCCGGACTTCTGCCAGCAGCACTCTAATCTCTGACCCAAAGTCTTCATCACCTCGAGTTCCCCATCATACCAAGGGGACCTCAAGTGAGAAGACCTGGGTCGTACACGGGCTGGTGCGATGGAGTCGATCGCACCAGAAAGTGCCTTATTATAGGCATCAACTGCCGCGCACACACCCCCATCGCATGCACTGTCCATGCTAGATAGGTCAGCCACCACCAAAAACCCCTCAGGGGTCAAGCCCCTCAAGGGGTGATAGCTGACCATCTCTGCAGGGGGAAGACTACCAAGGGGGGCCCTGAACTGGAACTTCACCGTGCAATGATCGGACCAAACGACCCTATCAATGCTGAGACTATTTATCTCAAGCCCCATTGAGAACACCAAATCCAACATGTGGCCACCTTGATGGGTCGCAGAAGAAACTCCCTGCGCAAAGCCCAGAGATGACGCCATGCAGTGTCAGTGGCTCAGTAGGTAGCACATTCGCCTCTGAGGCTGGGAGATCAGAGGGCTGTGGGTTCAGTTCCCACATCTGGCACTTGGGTTAATATCCCAGTACTGACACTGTAGTGCAGCATGAGAGTGGTGCTGCACTTCTGAGGTGCCGTCTTTCAGATGAGACGTTAAACCGAGGTCCCATCTGCCTGGATTGGTGGTAGTTCAGGTGGATGTTAAAGATCCCATGGCACTTATCGAAAAGAATAGGGGAATTTCCCCGGTGTCCTGGCCAAATTTCCCTCATTCACTAAAAATACCACCAACAGCTTAATCTGGTTAAAGGTCAGTTGGCATTCATCTGTATCCCCCTCCCCCGGGTCGTGCCTGAAAATAGGCAGGATTTGTCTAGTGCACTTACCCGGTCAACAAAAGCTAAATAAATAAAATGACATCATCTGGAGGAAGTTGTAACCAAGCCAAGAGGATTTATCCTCAGCCCAAACACTGAAGTCCCCCAGCACTAAATATCTGGGGGCCTCCAATGTTTCCCTGATGATGAAATCGGCCACTTCCTGCAAGAAATCTCCCGCCACCCCAGAAGGGCGGTAGATCAGGAGAATCAAGCAGCCTGCGCCTGGACCCCCATGAATGGCCACACATTCAAATGAATGTGGTGCTTTCACTGGGTGCACGGTCAAGCCCAGCTCAGATCTAAAACAGATGGCTACCCTCCGGCCCCTGCATTCCACTCTGGGGCAGTGCACTATGGTATACCCGGGCGAGACGGCAGCCTCTAAAACCAGGCCAGCATCATCATCGATCCAGATCTCCATAATGCAAGCCAGATCAGCCAAAGAAACCAAGTCTGCTATAATTGCAGTCTTGTTTCTGACCGATCTGGCATTGCACAGCACCACCCTCAGGGGAATGGTGGATAGTGCGGCCCCTCTGGCTGCCTGCCCACTCGGGCTGGCGGGAACCCTGGTAACAGGAACTAAACACATCTGGCCTCTCCCCAAGTCCCGTCTAATCCCAGGGCACCTTCTGCACCCCACTACCACAATCCTACCACCACCCGCAGTGCAAGGGGAACCCCACTCTGATCAAATCCTATGACTCCTCCCTATTGCAACCTCCCTACAGCGCCTTGCTGTAGTATCCGATACAGGGAGGCTGAAAAAAGGTCGAAGATTGAACAGCCGGGATGCCCCATACACTATCCTGGCCCACCCCAGGCCTTCATACCTTCCCAGACACATCCCACCTGACTACGTAATCCCAAAACCAAAATGGAGCTTAATACCACACACTCCACAAACATATACACACACACACACACACACACACACACGTAAACAGATAAACACTAACCCTCCCTCTAAACAACTCTCCAAAACCAAAAAGCTCAGAATTAGATTTTTAGATACAGTTCAGGAGAGCAGACTGCAAATCACATAAAGGATCCCAATACTCAGGATCCCACAGCCAAAACTACTTTAGGGCAGAAGGCCCTCTCACTGCCCCAGTCACTTTGTAGTCAGATGTTTCTGGCAAACAATTAAAAAAATACAACCACAAATATGCTCCCCAGGAAGCCCCAGCACCGCTCTCGCCAGCTACTGGGACACCTAGGGAAAATACCAGAATTTGGAGATCTTTTTGGCTCCCTAGTCGATAGATCCACTGGGGCCCAAGTCCAAATCCCAGAAAGCAATTCCTCCACTCTATGTAGGCTGACCACTCAAGTCCACAAGGCAGCCCAAAGTCCCCACAGTACTCCGTGGAGCCAACCAAATAGCAGATCCAACAGAAGCCCTTGGCCCCAGGAACGATCATGCGGAAGTGCCCTCAGCATCCACAAGCGCTGGAAATACAGTCAGTCTTCATGGTGCTCTCTCACCAGCACCAAACACAGTCCTGAACCTCAGATGTTTTTCACCGGGGAAACTCCCCAACCAGGACCGGTGACGTCTACGACAATCCAAACACGACTCTCTGCACCACTCTCACCAGCATCAAGCAAAGTCCCAGCCCCCAGAAGTCCCACACCAAGGGACTCCACAATCGGGGCCAGTGCGCCAGGAACAGTGGTCCAAGAACCACAGGCCACAAAGTTAGCACACCAGCAAGTCCCCCAAAACAGGAGTGATGACCAGACCGAGAAATGCAACCTAGATAGTACTCGTGCTACCCCGTCACGCTACAACACACTGGCTTCTCTTCAAAAATGAAATGCTGGCCGTCTTCCTGCTCGATGGAATCAGGGAAAATTCAAGAGGGCACTTCTTGTTGAAACCGGACCTTTCTCTGCTCCTTCTGCTTCTCTCCTCCCGAAATGCTCCACAGCAGTAACCGAAGGTAACACTCAAGCCCTTACCTAAAAACAAAAAAGTTAACTCCTCAAACTGTCTCACTGTCCCAACCCTACCTAACACTTTAGCCCTAAGCCTTATGCTAACTGTCTAAAATTGCAGATAAAATGTAGGACTCCTGACTGAATAACAGTCACCAGAGTCACAAACCAATTCAGCCAACAAGGTGATACAAACATACAAACTCCATAAATAATAAATAAAGAAACAAATAAATAAACAAATTAAAATAAAGTTTGTAAGATTAAAATATCTCAGCAGGAAAGGCTACGTTAAAAAGATGAGTCTTCAGGCCCCTCTTAAAAGCCTCCACCGTAGGGACCTTCCTCAAAGATCTCGGAAGTGAGTTCCAGAGGACCAGGCCGGCCACCTCAAATGAGCTATCACCTGAGGTTTTCAGACTAGTCCTCGGAACTGCCGGCCCTTGAGGGAGTGAGCTGGGATGGCAGGAGTAAGGAGGTCTGACAGGTAGCCAGGGCCTGATCCATATAGGGCCTTATAGGTGAGCAAGCCCACCTTGAAGAGAATCCTCCACCTGACCGGCAGCCAGTGCAGACCCTGCAGGACTTTTGTCAAATGACAGGACTTTGACAGCCTGTCAGTAGCCTGGCCACTGCATTTTGCACTAGCTGCCGATGGAGAAGGTTCCTTACAGTGACCCGAGGTAAAGAGCATTACAGTAGTCAAGCCTGGATATCATGAAGGTATGCACCTGTGATGGCAGGTCTTAGGGTGGAATTAGGGGATTAATCCGGGCGATGTTTCTCAGATGATAGAAACCACTTTTGACAACAACAGACACCTGAGATTCAAATCTCAGCTTGTCATCGAGGACAATGCCCAGATTTCTCACCTTAGAGAATGCCATTAATGGGGTTGACCCCAGGGCCAAACCTGTTGTTATCCCAAAGGTGACCTCATCATGCCCACGCCTCAGCCCAATCACTAGTACCTCCATCTTGTCTGGGTTAAGTCTCAGCCAGTTAGAGTTCATCCAATCTTGGATCTCGGCAAGGCAATTGTTCAGCACTTCGATGTCACCATTTGTTCCTGGCACAAAAGACATATACAGCTGTGTATCATCTGCATAGCAGTGAAAATCCAGACTGTACTGTCTGATGAGCCTCCCAAGGGGCAGCATGTATATAGCAATGAACATCGGTGATAGGATCGAGCTATGAGGAACTCCACAGGTTAGGGGCATCAAAGAGGAGGAGAAATTCCCCATCACTACCCACTGCCTCCTGACTGAGAGAAGGACTCACACCAGTTGATGACAGTACCGTTGAGTCTACAGTGCTCTCTAAGGTGATACAACAGCACAATGTGGTCCATGGTATCAAATGTTGATGATAGATCGAGGAGAATTGACCACTCCCCTCGATCTCTTGCCCTGAGGAGGTCATTATGTACCCAACCTAGTACCTTCTCTGTGCTTTACCTCTCTCTGAACCCAGACTGGAATGGCTCATAGATGTTGAAGATCTCCAGGTACACCTCGAGCTGCAGAGCCTCTACCTTCTCAACAACCTTCCTTAAAAATGGGAAGCTGGAGACAGGTCTATAATTTGCCAGGTTGTCAGGGTCGAAAGATGGTTTCTTCAGCAGGGGCTTCACCAATGCCTCCTTCAAGGCATAGGGGAAACCCCCCCCCCTTAAGAGTGAACACTGGACTATCCTGGCAAACACTGGACCAGTAGCCTCGACCCATCCCACTAGGAGATAGTTGGGCCAGGGTCCAGTTCACAACAAGTGGGCCACAGCTTTGAGATCACCTCTGTGACCTCAGCCACCTCCACCAGCTGACACTCCACCCAGACAATGAGAATGCCCCTGCTCCAACCAGACTCTACCCTGTGGGACTGATCTAGACCTACTGGCAAGATCCCGGCCCGAATGGAGGATACCCTGTCAGAGAAGAACAGAGCAAACTCTTCTCAAAGTGCTACTGAAAAAGCTCTTTTCAGCTATAGACAGACTGGATGATGAAGCCTGTCCACAGTCCAAAAGAGCTGAGCTAGTCTGCTTTTCCCTGTGGCAATCTCCCTGGACAGGAACTCTGCATTCTTACGGTCAGCTGCCCATTGATAATCAGCATAGTGATTCCTCAAAGCCAGTCTTTTCTCCACTGACTGAGTCCTATGCCAGGAATGCTCCAACCTCTGACCCATGGTCTTCATCGCCTTGAGAGTCCCATCATACCATGGGGGTCTCAGGTGAGAAGCCCAGTGTCATATACAGATTGGTGCAATGGCATCAATGCCTCAGAGGTGGCCCTATTACAGGCAGCCGCAGCTTCACCCAACCCAGTCACACAAACAGCACTAACACTGGAAAAAATCAACTGCCAACAGCAGTCCCTCTGGGGACAATCCCCTCAAAGGGTGATAGCTGATCATCTCAACAAGGGAGGGACCTTTGGTGGGGCAGAAATGAGAATTTCACCATACAATGATCAGACCAGCTAACTCAATCAATCTTGAGGTCAGTGACCTCAAGATCCAGTGAGAATACAAGGTCCATGTCCAGGTGGCCGTGATGGTGGGTTGCAGATGTAGCTGCTTGCGCAAGGTCCCGCAATGTCATCAACTGAAGGAAGTCAGATCCAAATTGTGAGAATTTATCATCAGCCCAGGCATTGAAGTCCCACAGAGTCAGCCATCTGGGCGACTACAATAACCTGTTGGCGATAAATTCCGTGACCTCCTGCAGGAATTCTCCTCCCGACCACAGAGGCTGGTAAACTATGAGAATTCTGCAACCCGCACCTTGACCCCCACACACTGCCACACATTCAAATGACGAGGTAGAACCCACTGCGTGTACAGAAAAATTTAGGTTGGATCTAAAACAGATGGCCATTCACCAACCCTGCATTCCCTCCTTGGGCAGTGTACCACAGAGTACCAGGCTGGGACTGATATCTCCAAAATTGGACCTGCATTGTCCCCCAACCAGGTCTCTGTAATGCATGCAAGACTGACTGAAGAAATCAAGGCCAACATAATTGTGGTCTTGTTTCTCATCGACCTGGCATTGCATAACACTGCCCAAAGGGGATCAGTGTAGGCTGTATGCCCCTAGCTGCCTGCCCATGTGGTCCAGCAGGAACCCTAGGAACAGAGACCAAACACGTCAGGCCTCTTTCAAGGCTCCATTTTCTCCTAGGGTGCCTCCTGCTTCCTACCAATCCAATCCCGCTCACCTCCATTGAGTCCACAGTGCCACTCCACAGACCTCCTAGCCCCCAACAAATGCCTACCTCCCTACAATGCCTTACAGCTACAGCTGAGAGGGGGAGATCGCAAAAGGGGCGGAGGTCTGCCTAGAGGATTGATGCACTGCAGTACAGGCATTAATGTGTATTGTTAATGTGCAGGGAGAGGAGAAGCCCAATTATTGATCCTTGATGGATGCTGTCAGAAGTAGGGGCCAGTTCTGAGAAAGAGGATCTGAACTTGACAAACTGGTTCCTGTTAGATAAATAATCCTCAAACCAGGGAAGTGCAAAGAAGGAGACTAACAGGTTTTCAAGTTTGGAACAAAGCAGCGAATGGTCTACAAGGTCAAAGGCTTCATTGGGGTGATTAACCACAGCACTAGTGATGTTTTCCCATCTTTTGCAGTAATTACTGTATGCAGTTAGTTAAGGTAAGTAAAGCAGAGGTAGTGCCTAAAGCCATTATGGAAAGGGGACATAAGACTGTGTAACATAAGGCAGTCAGTTGACTGGGTGGCCACCAGTTTTTTGAGGACTTTTATTCTGCAGATAGGATGGCAATAGGCCTACAATTACTAATAGTTTTGGAATTGCCTTTCTTAAAGACATGAACGGTATGGAACCACTTACAGAGATCAGCATAATCCCAAATATTAATAATAGATTGATTAATCTAGTGATTGGAAATGCTAGCTGCCTTGCGGAAATGTGTAGAAGTTTAGGTTCAATCCCATCAGAGCTGACAGATTTAGATGCTAGGAGTTGACTACAGACTTCAAAATGCTATCTACCCTAAGATGGAATGCTGGGTAAATAATGGAGTTAGTAGAAGAGGAAGGAGAGACAAGTAGGGGGACAAAGGTGAAGAAGGGAAGGTGTCAATGTAGGAGGAGAGATCAGCAAAGTGCTCATTGAAAGCATTAGCAATTGTGGTGAGATTATTACAATTAATACCATTAAAAACTAAATCAGAAGGGTAAAATATGCTACTTCATCCCAGCATCTGTTTAATATTCCTCCAAAAATAATGTTTGTTTCCAACAGAACAGTCAAAAAGCATTTTATGAGGCGCTTTTGTTAAACCAAATATAGTAGCATTTTTGCTGTCTGCTCTGTTTCCTATATTTTCTCCTAACCAATGTAGATTTGGTTGATTTCAATTGAGCCCATCACTTGTCTTTGGCCTTAATCATAGATAAAAGAGCACCATTCATCCATTTAGCAGCAGAGTCACGCACCCTTCTCTTAATTAGGGGCCCCAGCTATAACCTTTCCACTATCTCTCATCCTCAACCGCTTCTTCTCGTTTTCTTCCATCCCTTCCTCCTGGAAACATGCAGTGGTCCTCCCTCTACCCAAGAGTGGTGACCCTACTTCTCTGGCAAATTTTCGCCCAATCTCTCTCCGTCCAACTTGCGCGAAAATTCAAGAGCACTTGGTCCTCTCTCAGCTTACCTCCTTCCTCACTGACTTCTCCTTTTTCACCCCGTTCCAATCTGACTTTTGGAAAAATCACTCCACCACCACTTCCCTCCTCAGGCTCACTGACTCCATCCTAACCAGGATGGATAATGGCCTCATCACCTTAGCCATCTTTGTCGACCTCACCAATGCTTTTGACACAGTCTCCCATGCACTCCACATAGATTCCCTTATGACAGCCAGGCTGTCTACGTCTGCTACCAGCTGGTTCAGGGCCTACCTCACAGGCAGCACCCAATCCATCAAGGTCCTTGAATCCATCTCCCCTCCTCTCCCCATCACCACTGGAGTCCCACATGACTCAGTGCTTGGCCCCATTCTATTCTCCATCTTTCTAAATGACCTTTCACTAGTCTGTTCCCCTAACTCCTCCGTCCACATGTATGCCGACGATACGGTTCTGTAAGGCTCTATGATGCCGGTTCGACAACACTTTCGTCGACCGGCATCACAGCGATGGGATTTATGTTGACCACAAGTTGCAGCTGACATAAATCCCAACTGTCTCCTGGTCCTGTTTTCTTTTGGGGGGCTTCACCCCCTGAACCTCCCATGTGGGGGCTCTGCCCCCCGCACCCCCCATACTGATGATTATCAACTCTGAGTCGGAGTTGATTCGGGAAGGGGTGCAGGACTGGGAGACAGTGTGCCCCTGTCTCAGGCACACCAACACAACTATCTGTCAGCAAACTGTCAATTTTGTTGACAGCGACGTAGATCACTGTGTTGGTGTCACTGTCGGGGGCATACGTTCTGTACTCCTCCGCAAATGCCCAGCTGATGTTGCTACCAATTGAGGGTGGAGGTCCTGCACTCAGTCAGCAGTTGGTTCGCTTGCAAAAAGCTGCCAGCTTGTAACAAATAAATTCAAAAGATGCAGCGCTCCTTCAAAAAGCCAAATCACAAAGTATTTTCAATTAAATTGCTGATTTATTCACAACTTTCAGTGCGTACCCCTAGTGCCTCGGCTCCAAGCCTTCAAGGGGGCTGCATGTTTTGATGTTGCTACCACCCTGCAGCATGACTTCCACCAGGTTCAGCTCTGGTTTGCCTCCCATTAGCTCTTCCTCAATGCCAAGAAGACAGTCTCCATGACCTTTGGCACAAGGCAGAGCCTCTCAAGGCTGCCCAGGCTACCCTCTTTCCACACCCTGGATGGGACTACATTAGAGGACACTACCTCTTTCAGATACCTTGGTGTCTGGCTGGACCAACACCTCAACTTCTCTGGACATATTGATACCATCCTGAAAAAACTGCACCCCAAGCTTGGCACCTTATACAGGAACCGTAGTTGCATCCCTCCTATGGCCAGGCATGAACTTGTCCAGAAGATGATACAGTATTCCTGATATTTGACTACTGTGACATTGTTTATGGTGCCGCTCTCAAGTCCTCCTTGGCCAGATTGGACACTATCTTTAACTCCTTCTGCCATTTTGCTCTGATTGCTCCCTCCCGGAACCATCACTATGTTCTCTACTATGCCCTGTCCTTTCCCATGCTTAATAACAGACACCTCTCCCACTGTGCCAAATTCACTTCAAAATACTGGCTGGAAAACCTACCTCCATACCTCCGCTCCTTGTTATCAACCCCTCCATCACCTCCCCATTTCCTCAGATCTTCTGACACTTTTACTCTGATGGTCCCTTGATGCTCCACACTTAACTGTCAATCTGCCTTCTCCTATCACTTCCCCAAAGCCTGGAACTCGCTCCCACCTCACATACACCACTCCTCCTTTCCCCACTCCCTCAGTGCTTCCTTACATAATTACCTCTCCTCTGACTGCTTCTAATTAAATCTACCTTAATTTCCTTCCCCTCCCTGCACCTTATTTATACCTCCAATTCATCTATGATCATTCCCCATTCCCTCTCCCTCCCTTACAAATTCTCTTCTCTCCTCCCTTAACCCCTACTCCTCCTTACCTCCTCTCTCCCCCATACTGCCCGCTGTTTCCTGCTGACTAACCCCCTCCTCTGTGCCTCTCTCCCTCATTGCCTTCTCATTGTTTCCTTCCAGCTGTGCTCCACCTCTGCCTTGTGCAGGCAGGGTACTCAGCATTGGGAGGAGTTAGTCACTGGCACCTGCCACCTCTTCCCCCAGTGATGCCTACTCCCTCCCCACTTCCAATCTACCTGTTTCCTTCCTGATAAGCTCTACCTCTGCCTTGTGCAGGCAGGGTACTCAACATCTGGGAGGGACCAGACTCTGGCAAATTCTCTCACCTCTTCCATCTCCTTTCCCCTTCTCTTCCATCTGTTGGTCCTGCCACCTGAGGGGGTTCCCGCCCCCCAGGGTTTTGTAGAGCATGTCAAGCCCTGTCTTCTCTCCACCCCCTCTCTATTTCCCTCTACCGCCTTCTCCTCCACCCTCCTACGACTCTCCAATATTGGGTCTAAGGCCCTTTCTCATGCCTGCTTCATCCTCTGGCAGGGTTCTCAACAACCTGAAGGGGTTTGAACTGGTTCCCTCCCACCTTCCCAATTCCACATCTCATCCTCACCCTTCGTTTCCTCCCTCCTCCCTCATCACCCTTCACTACTCAGTCCGATTTTATTTATTTTATTTTATGGCTGCCCAATTCTCTTTTTGCACTTAGTTGGTTTACCTTGTATATTGTACCTTCTGTGTTACTCCTCAGTATATGACCAAATCCAAATAACTAATTGGTCCATTCAGTCATTTTCCTATACAGCTAGCATCACTTAGTGCTTGCTTTCTCTTGTAAAGGTCGTGCTACTGTAACTATTGTCTGTTGTTTTGTCAAGCATCTGCTTAGATCAAAACTGTCAGCCATTTCCTATACAGTTAGGAGTTACCAAGCACTTCATTCTTTGTAAAGGTTGTGATACTGTATCTAATTTTTGTTCTACCTGCTCCTTAGTCAAATCTGTTAGCTTCCTCTATTTTATTACTCTCTGTACAGCCTACTTGATTGTATTGTATGTATTCATATGTATAATTTTGCTCCATTATGTTATTGCACCATATCTCTGTATCAAATACCCTTGTTTCCCCTACAACCCAGGTTGCACCGGGAGACGAGCAACTTGTTGCTCAGTGTGTCTTCCTGGTGAAACATTTCAATAAAGAAATAAACATTCTTCTATTGAAGTTCAACAAATACAGAACTGAAGTAAGAGACAGCCAAGTTAATATCATTGGTGCCCCAGATGTGAGAACCATCAGTACTGGTGATGAAACATACAAACATAAAATTTGGCAGCAGAAAAAGGCCACTTGGCTCACCCAGTCTGCTCAAGCGTTCCCTGCCTATTGCACCTCCACTGACCCTAAATTGTCTCCTGGGACCCCCCCTCCATGTTTCTGTACTAATATGCTTTTTTGTCTATCAAATGCATGCCTAAAGTCTTTTACTGTTATAGCCTCCACAACTTCAGATGACAGTCTCTTCCATGCTTCTACCACCTTTTCTGTGAAGAAGTGTTTCCTTACATCCTTCATGAAATTTACCCTCTCCAATTCCACTGCATGCCTTCTAGGCCTGGAGCTCATCCTCTTAAGGAAGAGGCTACCTCGCTGTACTCTGTTCACCCTTGTGAGGTACTTAAAGTTTCAGTCATGCCACCCCCAATCTCCTGTCCTCCAGAGTGTACATATTGAGATCCCTCAGTCTCTCCTTATAGGGCTTCCCTTGCAACCCCTACATCATCTTGGTAGCTCTTCTATGGCCCTCATCCACCCTGTCTGTCTTTCTTGAGGTGCAGTCTCAGGAAATGGAGACAGTATTCACGGTGGGGTGTACCAGTGAGAAAAACAGTGGCAGCAGTGAGTTCTTGTTAAAACAGGGCAAGGTCAAATTTAGAGAAGTCTCCAAATTGAATAATTCTGTAAGGAACCTTAGGGAATTTAGCAACATGTAAAAGATTGGAGAGTAATCACTGATAGCATCAAAGAGCACACCAGGGAAAATGATTCTATCCACTCTAGGGAAAAGAATCCAGTATATTAGAATGGCACAATTACCCTTGCTGTAGAGCCTAGTGGATTCAGTGATAATCTGGGTTAGACAAAGTTTATTGAGAGAGAGTTCAACATTTTGCACCTTACAACTAAAGCAGATAATGTTGAAATCACTAAGAAGAATAAATGAACTGTTTTTCACAGGAGGGTCCACTATACTGGTTAGGGAGGAACACACATTGTGGTGTCCTACATGAGAAGTATAGACACAAAACAATTGAGATTTATTTATTTGGTTTTTGTTTACCTGGTAGGTACACAAGACAAGAGTACTGCCTATATTCAGGCACGACCCAGGAGAGTACAATCAGGCGAGAACAAGGTACAAAGAAGGTACAAACATTAGTGACAATTGTACATGGCACAGCATGAAGTGGGAACAAAACAAATTTGCAGATTGCTGACAAAAGCAAGACATATTTCTGTGGAAACAGAGTAAACAAATACCCTTACATTAGCTACTTGCACTGGATGAAACAACAATAATAATTGAGGACATACGACAACCACTAAAGAATAAATAACAGTTTTAACTAATGATTTTGTGGAGGGAGTGGGAACATGCAGATTTTATACAGTGGAGGGAAACAGTAAGTGTCATGTAGGTAAGGATTGCTACTGGGAGTCAGTCTCAAGTTACAGCACAGGAGCAGCCATCACAGTCAGTCAGGTGGGTGTGGAGACCCAGTTTAAAGGCTAGGTGGGTTTTAGAGAGTTTAATGTGGGGGGGGGAGGGAGTTCTCGATGCTGGGAGCCGATATAGCGAAAGATAGTTCCCCCTTTTTTGTGAGGTATCTGGGAATTTCAAGTTGGGTTTGTACGGATGTCCTAAAGAAATATGCTTGGGAGGGATGAGATAGCAGCCTTGAGAGATACTCAGGTGTCCCCATTCTGATGATATTGTCAATCAAGCATCCAGTACAGTAAAGTCTGTGTGAAGTCGGGGAGAGCCAAATTAGTTGGGAGTAGAGTTCACAGCGATGAGTCAGTCTGTGTGCAGAGAGAGCAAATCGGCATATGCTGTTAAAACATGTGCTTCATTTATGGAGGGATCCTTTGTTAGCATTAAGGTATACCTGTGAGCAGTATGTAAGGGAGAGAAGGAGGAAACCTTGTGCAATAACAAGCAGGGCAGCATCATTCAGGAGGACCTAATTTTATAGGCAACACCCAGTTTGGAGTTAACCACCTTGCAAGTAGCCTTGAGGTGGAGGTTAAAATCCAGAGATGGGACAAGTGTGACTCCTAGGTACCTAAAGGAGTTAACAGATACCAACGGGGATCCATCAAGACATAGTACTGAAAGATCCGGAGCACAGGATTTGATTCTAAAGGGGGAGCCAAAAAGCATAGCCACAGTTTTCTTAGCATTAAGTATGAGTTTGTTTTGTAGAAGCCAGACTTGTAAGCAGTCAAAGTCAGCTTGAAGATTTGTCTTTACTGATGTGGGGTCTTTACCACTAGTGAGAAGCACCATGTCATCAGCATAAAGGATCAATGAGGAGACACTGGGAAGTGACGGCAGGTTGTTAATAAAGAGAGAGAAAAGGAGAGGGCCAAGTACAGATCCCTGGGGAACTCCAACAGAGGTTAAGGAGGGGTCATAGACAGCAGTTGCAATTTGAACAAATTGCCTCCTCCCAGTGAGGTAGCTATCAAACCAGGAGATGGCAGACTGGGAAAAACCCAGAATTGACAGTTTGGAGAGTAGAAGGGGGTGATTCACAAGATCAAAAGCCTTAGTGAGATCAATAAAAATGGTCCCCATGAGCGGGCCCTTATCCATTGCTGTGAGGACTTTGTTTGATACCTGAAGTAGTACAGTTATGCTGCTGTGCCCCATGCAGAATCCATGTTGAGCAGGGCATAGAAGGTTGTGAAGGTGCAGATATTCTGAGACCTGGGTGGCAACAGACTTCTCAAATAGTTTATTTAAGGTAGAGAGAATGGCGAATGGTCTGCAGTTAGCCATGTTTTTGGTGTCCCCTTTTTTGTGTACAGGGACAACTTGAGCCATTTTCCACAGTGTAGGCACTGTCTGGGTTAGCATAAATAGGTTAAAATTTTGCAATAGGGGCAGCAAGAGCTGGAGCTGCCATTTTGATGAAATATGACAGTAAACCATCTGGACAGGCAGATCCATGAGGGGAGATAGATTTAAGAAGAAGCAGCACCTAGGTAGTGGAGAGTGATCTGAGCAGAAAAGAGGGTCCTGAAGGATGGTGGATATCAAGAGGGGGTGCAGGGGACTGGTTAAATTTTGCAAGGTATTCAGAGAGATCAGAGAATTGTGCATTCAGGGCATTTGCAATTGTAAGTAGATTGTTACAGTTGGTTTCATTTAGCATAATTTCAGTTATGGCTGTCTTAGGCCTTTGGCCTATGGAATTTTTGATGTGGTTCCAAAATCTCCAGGAGTCACCCACTGAAGATTGGAGCAGCTTAAGGCAATAGTTCCTTTTTGCCCTCAGAATATCTTTTTTGCAGGCATTCCTCATTTTTCTATAATTAGCCCAGTCATCTGTCCATTGGGATTTCTTGGCCAGGGTCCAGGCCTTTTCCCTTCTTCTCATAGTCCGAAGGAGGTCTTTATGTAGCCATCTGTTTGCAGAGCCCCTAATACGCCTTTTTTTTCAATGGGATGTGCAGATCCTGTAGGACTAGTAGCTGAGAGTTTAGGTAGTCAAGTGCTATATTTACATCCTCAGTGATACAGATAAGTGACCAGTTGATGTTATTAATATCATCAAGGAGTGCACTTGGATTCAGTTTGGCAAAATCCAGAAACTGAATAATTCTGGGAGGGGGATGGTGGCAGTGACCATTCCAAATGCAGAAGGTAGGTAGGTAGGTGATCACTGATAGAATCAGGAAAGGTGCCTGCAGCAATAATTTTATTTGCTCTACTTGTGACTATCCAGTCTAGGAGAGAGTGATGCTGGCTATTTGCTGAGAGTCGGGTGCGGCTAGTAATCAGTTGCGATAGGTGAAGTTGGGCGAGAGCCTCCGTGTACAAACCAGAGCAGGTACCTGATAGGTCAAGGTTGAAGTCACCCATTAATATTACTTCAGATTTACCCTTTAGAGTAGAGAGATAGTCCAAGAGCACATTTAGGCCAGGGAGTGCTCCCTTTGGAGGATTATAAGCACATATCAGGTTTAGCCTTTTTTTCTCCGCCTAAGAGCAGAACAGTATGCAGAGTTTCACAGATACTTGATAACCTTGAGTGTAGGACAGAGATATTGAGATGTTCTTTATAATAGAGAGCAACCCCTCCACCTCCCTGTTTAGAGGGCTGATCAAATCTTATAAGGTAGTAGCCATTTATATTGTATACTGTGTCAGGTATGTCTGGCCTAAGCCATGTTTCAGTCAGTCCTAGAATATCTGGGTGATAGTGGGCTACCCAGGCTTCCAGTTCAGGGAAATTAACAGGTACACTTCTAATATTCATATGAGCAATTTTGATGCCCTTTGCGGAGAACCAGGAGGAGTCATTTGTTGATCTAGCATTGTGTGTGGGGGGGGGCAGGATTTGTTTCAATATCCCCAGATAGGATAAATGCAGGAGAGTCACACAAGTTTCTCTGGTGAGGCAATAGATGAGTTTGAGGCATTTGGGCATGACAGGGGAGTGATGGAGAAGAAAATGACCAAGTTTGGCAGGACGTGTTAGATATAGGGCCAGGTTAAGGAATGGATGTGAGTTCCTATAGGGAAGCAGATTCAGGTAGACAAAAGGGTTTTCTTCATGCGAGTGGAACCCAGAGTCACCAGCAGTTATATTAAGTGAGGGGTAGGAGAGGGAAATTAGGGAGAGTACCAGTCCTGCAATAATCAAAAGTGCCCTAGGCTTCATAAGAGAAAACATCTTGTAATGGGAGAGAGAAAGAGCACTTCAATCAACCCAGCAGGAGTGGGAAGTGGAAGCTAGTAAAAATATTAGGGGTCCCAAACTAGGAAGAACAAGAGGTGGAGGGGAAACCCCTTGATAAAAGAGCTAGAGTCCAAGGCAGAAACTGTGCCTTTTTGGTAGTGCCTATCATTAAGGCCGGGGCAGTTGAAAGGTACCTAAAGTAGCCAGTGACTGAAAGTAAAAAAATTAAAAAAAATGAAGGCACTGACTGGACAAGTAGGAAGGTATGTCTTTAAAAATAATTGTGGGAGAGAGTAGAAGAAATGCAGAGTCCTGTTCAAGCTGAGCCAAGGAATAGGACGGGAAACAGGAAACACCCTTTTGAATTTAGTTATGGCATGAGTTTTGTGCAGTTCTGAATTCAGAGGGCTATAGGTTAAAGTGGTGAGAGGAGTGGAATGTTTGCCTAGCCCAATGAATATCAGGCAGAAAGCAGCAAAAGGTGGAGACAGATGGTGCACTGACAGAGAGCTACAATGGGTGGAGTCAGATGGTGCATTTAATACTGTCAGGGGGCGGGGGATGGGTGGGGGAATCAAGCAAGCAGCAGGTCGAAGTGAGTTGCAGCATCTTCTTCAATAAATTACACTTAGCAGACAGGATTTTCTTTAAAAACTAACAGGCTGCAACAAGAGTTGTCTTTAGTGAAATTAACCAGCCAGGATTTAGTTACAAATTTGCAGACTGCAGCGACTGTATTATTAGCTACAAAAACCACACAGTTTCTCAGTAGAGTGCCCGGGATGAGCAGGAAAAGGGCACCAAGATTTAAACTGTCGCAGTTCTCTCTCTCTCTTCTATCTCTCTCTCTCTCTCTCTCCTACCTTCTGATGGCCAGCTGGGGAGCTTCGGACTGGGTGTACAGCGAGGGAAACCTGGGAAGGGCTTCTTTCAGCTTAGCCCTCACGACCCTTCCGATTGCCAGCTGGGGAGCTTCGGACCGGTTGTGCAGTGAGGGAAACCTGGAGAGGGCTTCTTTCAGCTTAGTTTTGAATTGTCTAGCAAAAGGACAGAGTGACAAAACTCCCAGTTATGATCAGAGGTAATGGAATTATTGTAAGCGGTGACATTAAGATGTGATTTAAAGTACATTATAGTATCACCTATCCCTCTTCAAAGTACAATCACAACTAATAAAGTTGTAGTCAGGTATGGAGCAATAGCTATAAGGGATAGAGGGTTTCAGCCAGGTTTCAATAATATCTAAGATATCTGGATTGAAGTGACCTGACTCAGGCTGTGAGATCATCTAGGTTGGGGATGAGGCTTCTAATATTTAAGTGTGTTATTCTATGGCCCTTTACATCATGCAAAGGGGGCTAGTTGAACAAGTGAGGGTGCATCGTCCTGGGCCCTGGGTTCAACTCAATATCACCAGTGTGTACTCTATTTAGAGTCCAAAAATGAATAAATGGTGACATCTTTGCTCTTAGTAGAACCTGAATGGTTGAATTTTCGGTCAGTCCAGTTTTACTAGGATCAAAGATGTCACTACGCATTCATTCCCACCATTATAAGATGGACACTGAAAAGAGCAGGGGGACTGTTTTCTTTATTTCAGGATAATTTGTAGTTACTGGGGTGGGGGAAGGAGGATGATGGGGACCAGAGGCAGTGGGGTGGCAGTAGGGGGGTACGGTCTGTGTGATGATTAATTATGACAGTGGAACTCGGGTGGGGGGAGGTGGAAGGAGTGTGCTAGGCACATGGGTGAGGGAAAGGGACTACATTGTCAAGCAGTCACTACTAGCAGCATTTCAATGGGGCGGGGGAGGGAGGAGGGTGCCAGTGGGGTGGAGGGGGATGTCATGGTTTTAATTGTTTTTAGGTGGGGAAGGGGATGGTATTACAGCACGGGGGTGTGTGAATTTTTTTTAATAATAAAATCAGCCAGCAAAGATAGTGCAACTGCCATGAAATTCTTGAATTTTGCAAATAGCAGATGTCACAATATTCATGGCAACTTCACCGGAGGATTAAAAATTCACAACATCCATAGATGTCAATACCCCCACTGTCATCTTTAAACAGAAAATGATTATGCACGTGTAACTCCGTTTCTTTTATGAAACTAGGGCCCTAAACAAATTAGTATTGAACTGCTTCAAGGCTGCAATTGAATAAGACATTCTGTCACTCAAGGAGACTCTATTGGGAGCTTCATCAATCAAAATTGTCTTTTTCTCTGCCATCAGGACAGCTGTCTAATGTTGTGTAAGATTTGGCATTTTCAGCATTGCCTCTTGTTGCTGCTTGGCTTTATTCCGCGTCAGTTTGCATCAGCTTGCAGTATCTATTTGGCACAATAAACATGCTCATTGTGCATTGCCTGTATTGAACAAGCACATTTTTCTTGGTGTTTAGTAAGGGCTGGAGTGAACTTTAAAAACTACTAATACCATGACTAGTTATTCTGAAATTCTCCAACAGGACTTTAATACCTCCCACTATGGCTCGTATTTGTATTTCTGATGACGTAATTTAAAAGTTGCAGCTCCCCAATAGAACTCCCCACCCTCACTCACCCACCAGCATACATGCCACCCTCCTATACCACCATTGCCTACCTGCAGTCCCTAATTCCTTGTTCTCAATGTCCCTCCATGTGATTCCTCAAAGTCTCTTGATATGCTCATTTACTTGTAATAAAAAAATTAATCTTGATAAAAAACGTAATCCAAAAATGTGTGCATGTGCCTGGACTTAGTGTTTTTGTCAATGTTTTTGTTTTCTTTTAGTCATAACTTAACCACTTTTGGCCATTGTGATCCCAGCTTTTCTGGGCAATCAAGTTGCCAGTCTCTCCATGTGTCTTGCTATTTTAGGCCCAAATTTTTAGAGTCACCACATTGCTATCTCACCTCATCAGCCAATAAGTTGCACCTTGTACAGTAAATGTAACCCAAAATGTATTTTTTGGTGTCAACCTCGAAAAACACATATCAGGTTAGCTTCACAAGGTGCTACTTATGTGATCATGAGTAGGAGTGGTGACTTGGCCACCCTGAAAATGTTGATCCCAGATGGCTAAAATGGCCAAGTAAAAAGCAAAAAAAAAGCCCTGAAAAAAAAAAAACCTAAATCTTGACGCATGTTATTTATTTATTTATTTAAAAAGTTAAGAATTTACAGGATAAGTTCTATGAGAAACTAGTCTCATTTACAGAATGTCCCAAGTCATAAAATACAAAACTAACAAAATAGACTGATGAAATACAAGTACATACAGGACAAGTACACAAACAAAATTCATACAATGTAAACCATGAATACAGTAATGATAAATACAACAATTGGTCTTAAACAGTCAATTAAAACAAGTGCAAATGAATTGTTCTTGTAGAAGCAACTTTTTTAAGTTTTGTTTAAAGATATTCAAGGAACGAAAGTTCTGAAGTAAAAGGGGAAGTTTGTTCAAGGAGACAGGGCATCATATGAAAAACTATCTCTCCAAAAATGAGTTTTAAACCTAGGCAAAAACAAACCATGGTTGGTGAAATCCATAAGATTGTGACTGTAGTAGGTAGAAACTGAAAGTCTACCTGATATGTAAATTGGTGTCTGATGATTTACAGTTTTATGAATCGAATATAACCAGTGAAAGGTGCTTTGAGATGAAGGGGATAACCAATTTAATTGGGTAAGTAGTGTACAAATAGAATAATGGATAGCTTACTGTGCATTACAAGGGAATAATTCCATCGAGAGGTTCTGGGGACGTAGGAACCTCGAGAGGTTCTCACGTTCCCAGAACCTCAGATGGAATTATTCCCTTGTAATGCACAGTAAACTATACATTATTTTTTTTAATATATGGATGCGATTTTTATTTATTTGTTTATTTTGCGACTGGCAGGTGGCCGTTTCAGTGAAGGACTCTCGGTCCTGGCCAACCACCGAACTATCTTGCTGCTGCTCTCAGCCCACCCCGCCCGCCTTCATCTTGTCAGGACAAGAACCGTAGGCAGTCCTACCTTTTCCTTTTGTTGGGCTCCGCCTCTGCATTCCCTTTGCATAGGAGAAAGAAAAACACCGAAGAAATGTACAGAGAGAATAGCGGTCTCAGCTAGCGAGAGAGCAGCCACCATGTTTTTACAAATTGTTCTGCCTGCCCACATGAAGAAAGCGGCCAATCAGAGAAGCATGCTTAGAATGACGTGGGGGTGAAAGCATCTTTGTGGTGCTTGCGCTTGTTTAGAAGTTAGATAATACTATCGCTCAGGAGTGAACGATAGTATTATCACATCTAATGATGGTATTATCACTGTCTAACAGTGGTATTGCCATTGAGGGATCGATGGTATTACTGGAGTTTTTTTGAATGCTTTACAATACTATTATTTTTGAAATCCATATATTAAAATGATGTTCATTCTGCTTGGATTTCAGAATAAACCTCAGAAGCTGGTAGTAAAGTGTGTCCATGGAGGAAAGGCAGAAAACATTGGCATTACGATAAATTGTGTCACCATAATCTAGAATGGGTAGGACTGCCTGAGTCACAATTAGTTTTCTATCCAAGGATGACAAGCAATGCCTGGCCTGTCTTAAACATCCCAGACATTACCGGATTTTTGAAGTAGTTTTATCAATGTGAGATTTAAATGTCAGAGTGGAGTCAAAGATAAGGCCAAGGTACTTGAATTCGTGTACCAACTGTAAAGAAGTATTGTTTAGGGTAATGGAAAAGGAAGAATGTGCTTGGCTCTCAATAGACTGAGGCCCAAACAACATTATTTGAGTCTTTTTATTGTTAGGAGTAAAAGGTTAATATAAAACCAAGGAACAATTTTATCAAAGTCAACCAGAAGAGTGGTGGTTAGAAAAAAAAGGCTTCTGTGATCAAAGAAAAGAACAACGTCATCAGCATAAAGTCGAACCGAACATCTGTTAACTACTGAAGGCAAAGGATCAACAAACACATTAAAAAGGATAGGACCCAGAATAGACCCCTGAGGCACCCCTTCGGATATAGGAAGAGAAGAAGACAGACACCCATTCCAAAGAACAGACTGAGATCTACCATGTAAATAAGAAGAAAACCAATGACTACATTAGAAGAAAACCCATGAGAGTGTAAACGTGCCAAAAGTAATTGGTGCTTGATAACATTGAAAGCTTTGGACAAGTCGATGAAAACAGTGCCAACAGAGTGGCCTTTGTGCAAAGCTATAGAAATAGAATCATGAAAATCTATTAAAGCAGTTTAGGTAGAATGGTGAGTCCTGAAACCAGACTGGGCAGAAGAAAGAACTTGGTAAGTGTTTAGGTAATCTGAAATCTGTCTACGGACAATCCTTTCCATAAGTTTGGAAATGATAGGAAGTAAAGAAGTTGGACACTAGTTTTGACCCAAAGATTTATCCCCACCATTGTGTCAGGGGATACTTATAGAGTGTTTCCAAGCAGAAGGAAAAGTTTGGATAGTGAGATGCAGGTTGAAAATATGAGTCAATAATGGGGTTATGTCAGCACAAGATTTAAGCAGAAAATTACCCAGATTTTTCATTGCCTTTAACTGAGTCCTCTCTCAAGGAAGTCAAAAGATCAAAAACTTCATAGAGACTAATGTGCAGAAAATAAATTCGAGTCTAGAAAGAGAAGATAGTAACTGATAATCAGGACACATGTTTGCAGTAGATAACACAGCTTTTTCCAATAATAGACCAGGAGCTTCTGAAAAGAAAGTATTGAACAGTCCACATATACCTTCTTTAGAGTGAAATGTAGACCCGTTGTGTGATAAATTGGAAACACTTGATACAGATAAAACCTTCCAAATGGAATCAACCAAGTGCCAGAATTTTTGAGCCCTTGCTCTCCCCACCTCAGTGTGCACATTTCTGGACTAGGGTTATTTTACCTTTATTTATTCTTTTGGTCATAATTTTGACACTTTTGTCCGTTTTGGCCTTAATGTCAGGGTGAGCAAGTCACTACACCACCTCATGATCACATAAGTGATACCTTGAAATCAGTTCTGTATAGTGTGGGTGAAAAGAAAACACTGTGGGTAAAGGTGAGACCAAAAGACAGCCTATCAAAAGGTGACAGGCAAAATGAGAGTACTTCTCCCAATGCCCCCAGAAAGCTGATCCTGCAAAGTAAGGCACCATACAAAATTCCATGCCATAATGTTGTGGGTGGCTCTGCCCCCCACCCCGAAGTTAATATAACCAACTCTGTGGCAGGGCACAATGGGGAGTGGGAGACAGAGTGATGCTCTGACAGCAGGTCGCCCACAAGTCCTGGACACCCACATTCAGTGCGCCCATATTACGGCACACTTGTTCCTGTGCTGTATTAATGGTATACTGTGGAAATCCACCTGAAATGTTTCATGGAGGTCGGGCCCCCAAAACACATCAAGGCACAATGACAAGGTGCACAGTGCCACTCTCAAAGACTGCTGTAGGTCTGATACAATTAGATTTACCATGCAGCTGCTTCATGAATGGTCTGCAGGCAACTCATGAAATCTGCTATAGGTATGGTGCACTTTGAAGCAATATACCACAATATGGTGTGGGTGATGGCAGAATTTACCTACGGGTCGTGTGGTTTTCTCATGAGGCACAGCCAAGTGAGGAAACCACACCAGAAGTGGGTAAATCTTGCCATTACCCACATCATATCATGGCATATTGCTATTATACAACATAGGAATAAACGTGAGGGACATTTTCATTTTTTATTTTTATTTTCATGGGTTCCTGGTTAGTGAGAAAAAACAATATGGCAGCCTACGGCTTTGAAGTCTGGTACACTGATTGACTGGCACTTCTACCATAGGGTCTTGGCATGATTAACATGTGGTAAATCATGCCAGCCAGCCAATCAGGAACCAGCATTTTCTTGCCCATTGTATAATATGGGATAATGCAGGAGTTTGTAGCTAAAACACACGCACACACACACACTGATTCAGCATTATATCCATCCTTATGTCTTACAATATATGAGTGCATTGTTCATTATGGGGTGCAACTATATTCCTCTTACTGTATTATTTATTTATGATGCTAAAGCATACTTTATGTTAGAAATTTGGATTGTGCTTTGGCATTTAATTCAGTGGAGTTCATGGGGTGTGGAGAGCTAGGGTTCAAAAATTCTAATGTCACAGTTCCTTACTTTTGTTGCTTTGAAAACCCTAACATGTGCATCAACATACAGTACATCTTCCAAGAATCAGCCTTTACCATTGATTTACACTGATGGATCTGGGACCATAGGCAATGGGACACTGTAGGAGCAATTGTCTTGCAGGAAGGAGCCAACATCAGGTAGGGATGGCATATATATACCCCACATGGTTCTGCACATGCTGCTAGCCAATAACCATTGTGGGCTCCCTCATGCACCTCAGTTTTGATCTTCCTGCCATCAAGTGCACACCATGGGAGCAACATCACCTCAGTTTGTCAGTTATCATCACTGCATTTTAAAATATGTCACCACTAAAGTTTTATTCACTGTGCCATCTTTTTTCTTTATTATTTTCGATGATGCTGAATTTCATGAATGGTAAGAAAGGGCAAAGAAATCAAAGGAACACTGTCAGCCCCCATCATGTGCCATTGCCCCTGTGGGAAACCCATTGTGGCAATGGATCAGTATCAGCACTGCTGGGCCTGCCTTGATTTCTCTGACAACATGGATGTGTGCAACGCCTGCTTCTCCATTGATCGCCATACTCTAGAAATCCGTGCAATCAAGTGGGGTCCCCTGATACCCACTTTCTAAGGCAGGCGTGGCACACATGAAGCCAAGACACAGTCTCTCGTCCATTCTCCTGGGCCCCTTTCCAGCACCTCTGCTGTTGAGGAAGCACAGGGTCCTCCTGTATCTCATCACACTGAGGAATCAGAGGCCCTGGGGGTTGGATCTGGTGGACAGCTGGCTCCTTCTAGGCAACTGGCTGAGCACCCCCTCAGTCTGTCTGTCCTAGACAGAAGATATCCTCTGTGGTGAGGCCAAAACTATATGTTAGATCTACACCAGTGGACACCTCAGTGTTGTGGCCTGGTGCTGCCCTGACTCCTGACACCTTTCCCAGTGTTGGTGAGCAGGGTGGTGTGCACCATGATGTCAGAAACCCTTCTGACCATGTTTGCGGTGGGTATACCATGTACAAGGTGACTGTGATTGAGTGCTTTCAAAAAGGGTGACTCAATCACGGCGCCTGTGTACAGGGCTACCAGGCAGGGTAGGAACCGGATATGGGGGGTAGGCGCGTACAACGACAGGATGTCACTGTAAATACATGCACACGGTGGGGGGGACCATGTCGCACGATGGGTGGAAGAGGAGGGAGAGTATGTGGGGTGTAGTGTGATGGTCAGGTGCCAAGCTGGCCATGTGATGGTGGGTAGATGGTGTGCTGGGTTCAATTCTGGGTGCGATCGTGTTTTTGTGTCAGGTTTTTTTTTTTTTTTTTTTTTATACACCCCCCTGACATGCAAACCCCCTGGAGTTGAGAATCCTTAAGTAGGGGAATGCAGCGGGGGGGGGGGGCGCACAGCGCCCTGCATAACATAGAAAACCGGTCACTGGTTTTCTAGTCACTGTGAGTGTACATCACCGTAATTCATTTTCTGTGATGTACACTCGTCCTAATGACGATCACGGTTCCGCTATCACCATTATGAGATAGAACCATTTGTGGTGTAGGAACAGGGACTGGCACCAAGGCCATGCTGCACCAGTACCAAGGTTGTGGTGTTGGTCTCTCACCTGAGCAGTCTCAGTGGTTTGGGGTTAGAGACAACACCACCTCAAGCAACAGAAGAGGCACCAGCCACAGTGTCAGTCCTGGGCTCATCACTGGGCATGATGCTGCTGTTGCCCCTAGGGCTGTTCCCTGATCCCTTTGCATTTGGACATTGGGCTGGCTCCTGATGCCACTCATGGCACTGTGGGGATGGTCCCAGGGTTGACGTCAAACCCGGCACTGAGCATGGCACCAAGGCTGGTGCCAGCCACAGCACTGAAGTGGAACGCACTTCTAGTCCAGTCTATCTGGACCCACATGCCAAGCCCACCAATAGTGAGGACTGGAGCTACCCAGAGGGTATTGTATGGCTCTGATCTCCTCACCTGCAGGTATTCCCCCATAGGCACCATCCTGTTCATTCTTCTTTTGTAGATCAGCCTTACTTGGGTAGTCCTGCCAGGCCTCCACCTTGGACAAGGTCTCCTGAGAATCTCTGCATCCCAGGCACAGGCACTGGAGCCCCTGGCTCCTGTTTCCCTTTTGGGCCTATACCACCCTTGCCAACACTGTCAGGAATCATGGTCCCTCTGGGGCCAATCACCTGGAGCCAACACGGAAGGGTGGCTGGTGCCTTCTACCAATACCACAGACATGCTGACTGTGTTCATATTCAACCTGGCCCCCAGGTACCACCCTCTTCTTTGCCTGGTGCCTCCTCTCTGTCACTCTGAAGACACAGAATCATCCCTACATATGTCCTGAGCCTCTGAGTACTCCCTGCACCAGAGATTCCTGGTGGACATGCTGCAGGTGCTGGATGTGGGCACCATTACTAGTTGCAGTAACATGTCCTTGCAGTTGGGACTCCTCAGAGATTCTGGTGATGCAAATTCTATTATCCTTCTCTGGCCTAGAACTTCTGAGGAGAGTTCAAGGGCAACCTGGAGATGTTCCTTCTCATGTGCTCCAGCTCTGAGTGGCATCCAGGTACTGTACTCTGCACCCACAGGTTCTGCAGGGGCAGTACCACCTTAGGGATTAAGGTCCTGCAGACCCCCACAGGGCCTCTATGCCTGGTGCATGACTGTCCTCCTGAAGCTGACTCTGCTTAGGCAGATGCCCAAGGAGTGAAAGTATTCACCTCAGTTTGCACCATGATGTGCATTGTTGCACATCAGGTGCATCAGGCAGCTTACAACAAGCACCTGTGGGTGCAGTTATATCAGCTCCTAGTTGTCATGCCACACACAGAGCTAGTCAAGCAAGCCATCTGCCCTTCTGTCAAGGTCCTGGACTGGCAAAGCATCAGTCAAGGGCATCCTGTGATGCCAATGAGGTGGCCTCCACTCTGATGGGAACTGCGGTCTGCATTTGATAACTGGTGTGGCTTCGCCTTTTTTCTCTAAAATAATTTTTATTACAATTTTTTTCTTTTTTAAAAGTCACACAAAACAAAAGAAAAAACAAGTATTTATGCAGTCTATAAGAAATAAATATCAATCAAAGACTTATAAATAGATTGGTGTTAAATGTACCATTATGCAACATATAACAAAATACAGAATTGTTAAAGAGTATTATTTCATTTGGATAGGTGAGTGCTATTACACAAATATTGTGATACTTACTGTATATAGGTCATAAATGTTCATAGTCTCATAGGAGGTAAGATATTAACTATTTGTTTCCATGTGTTTTCTGCTTGATCCGTTGGTTGTGAGTAATTTAACAATTTTTCAATGGAAAGTGTATTGCTCAAACTTAAATGCTGTTTTTCATAACTAAAACCTGGAAATACAGGCACATTTAAATTTGATAAAATAATTCTTTTTTGTAGTTATATTAATTATTGTGATTTTTTTTTTGCAAATTTATACTTACATTCATTTGCGTGAAACCATTGAGCACAAATACCACAAACTCAAATGGTATATCCATCTATACATTTTTATTGTGTCTCCTGCCATACAGTATACCATTACTCTTCAATATATAGTCTACTCCACAATAAATTATATAAATATCCTTTACTATTGTAATTATGCCAACATTTAATATCTGGGCCAAGATTCACAAAACTTTGCACATGCGCAAACTGGGGAGGGCCACTATACTACAGAAAAGAATGGAAACCCATTATTTTACTGAAACAGAGATTGTGGACTGGGGAGAGGGGAGTTACTGTACCGTTGGACCACCAGGGAGAGCTTTATCTTTTATAGAGTCGGGGAATGGGGGAGCTGCAGTACTGCTGTAAACCACTAGGGTTGCGCTGTTTACCACCAGGTTTTTGCCAGTGGTATATTCTCCACACAAGGGTTGTGGCAAATGGCCTTTACATGGATTTCAAGTTTTGTGAATGGGATTGTGGACATATGTCAGTCACCTCCCCCTTATTTGCACTGTGGCCGCCTTATTGCATTGCCCATGGGGATCAGGGGCCAGGAAGGGGGGAGAGCACCACTACACTATGGAAAAAATATTCTGGCATATCGAGTGGACAGTCAGGGTGGAGGAGGGATCATTACACTATGGAAACATTAATTATTTCTATGAGTCGGTGATTGGATGACGGGGGCACTAGACCACCATGGAATGCGGCTCCATGGGGCATGGGCTGTTGGGGAGGGCTGCACTAAGGCATGGCCCATGATGGGCATGCTAATGGACAATAGCACCTTGCATGCCCAGTGGGTCATTTGCATTGCTACCGTAGTGAATACGAACTTAGTGCATGTGAGTAATTGTTGTCTGCCCATTCTCTTGGCTGGCTGTGGGTGCAGCCCTACTGGGATTCCTGGTGCTTTTCCTGTGTTAGGGTTGCCCCCACCTGCCCCTGTTCACAGTCAGATAGCACCCAGCGCTATCCGACTGTGAATAGCAGGATTGCCCACCAGCACAACTGCGAGGTGCAGTGCAAACATTTGTGTGTCACTTTGCCTTTTTTAATGAATCCTGTCCCTGATGTACAGTATAACCCATTTTATGTAATTTCATAGTGGTCATATATGTATGTGAAAGAATTTTGTATTGTATTGTTTTAATTTTAGCAAACTGATACATTTCATGAGCCGTTTGCCATATTTTTGCCCAATTACTATTGTGAAAATTTTGTTTGGATTCCGTGGACCATCTGACACCCAGGTTTTTCCTCATTTTAAGCACTTTCAAACATCTTTACTAATTCTTTCTTTATACATGTTCTTTGTTAATCCCTGGAGATAGAATGATAATTTTTTTATTTGATCTGGGATTGCTTTTTCCCAGTCTTCTGCCTTTTGATAACCTGCATTGACAACAAATTTCTTAGATAGTGTATTCAGCAACTTATACTCCCACCACATAATATTTAGGTTTATATGTGATTCTTTGACCTTCTGGTTGGAACATAAGCCCACTGAATCAATAATTTGATACCTCCTTGTTTCCCCAACTCACCACAATGTATTTATTAACTGAGTAATGAAGTGGTCCATAGAGCTCAAAACTTCTGTACCAATCTTGATGTTTAAATGTGGAAGATTTACGTGGTTATTCTCGTATAACAATAGTGTGGTATCAATAATTTCTAAAAAAAATTATTATTTTTTTGCTTCCAATTGTTTGTGGATGAAATAACACACTAGATAATGTATAGCCTTTTTCTGCCATTTGTTACATTGCAGCAGCAGGTTGCTCAGATTTATCTTTTTTGAATTCCCAGTGCCATGAAACTGAAGCTTTAACTGCTGTAAAATACATTTGAGGATCCTGGCATCCAATACCATCTTGAGGTCTTGTTTATTTATTTATTGAAGTCTAGGAATTACAAACCTTTGAGTCAGAGACTCCTTTGCAAAGGCTCCACGTCAGATAGCACACGATTGTGTATAACATGGCAAACATTGAGTAAATACATATTTCAGTACAAATATCATACAGAGAGCAATTTAAACATATAAACTGAGAACAACAGGTATATGCATGTTATAGTAGAAGTGTCAAACTGAGAGCAGGAGCAGTCTGAAGTGGACTTTGTCATGACAGTGAAATGGGGTGGAGGGGAGCAGAAGGGTTGGGGAGTGGAGCTAAGAGCAGTCACTGTGACCTGAGGCCATGAGGGCCATGAGGTGCTGATGGAGACTCAGCTTAAATTGACCCAGTTTAGATTGGGAAGAGATTTCACCAGGCAGGGCATTCAACCACAATGGTGCCCTGTACATGAGTGCTCTCTGCCCTAGTGAACTCCTACAGTGGGGTACTTGGAAGGGAGATTTAGCGGAGCTTCTGGTGGTCCTAGATGTGGGGGGGGGGAGGAATAAAGAGGTGGAGGAGGGAAGGTGGATAGAGCCCCAAGGTGATCTTTTGGCAAAGAGGCAGGTCTGATATTTGAGCCCCCCCCCACACAATTTAGCCAGTTCATCTGAGAGCAGAGGTTGCATGTATGTATGAGCCTGCCACAACCAGCTACAAGCCAGCAGGCCTTGTTAAGGGCGACCTTATTCCTACCTAATGCACTGTGTGATGCTGACCCATATATAACAATGCCATAGTCTACTAAAGAAAAGACAGAACATGTAACAGATAGGAATAATTAATGTTGCCAAAGGTATTCTTGGGCTGCCCCCTCTCCACAAAATAGTCGTAAAAATATTCCTATTCATAATCACTTTTGTTTTATCTATGTTACCCATACTAGCTTGAAAGCAATATAATAAATGACATATAATCATCACATTAAAGGTATCTAGTCTACCCCACAATGAAAGGGATAAAGTATGCCAACTTTCCAAGAGATTCTTTACTTTATTAATTGTTATATTCAAGTTTTGATTAGTTGTCTGCTGTATATCTCTGGTAAACTGTATGCACAAATATTTGGTTGAAAATTCTAACTGCATTTCTTCAAAACTTTTTTTTTGCATTGTCTGATATTTTTGTTAAGGAAAATATAGCTGATTTAGATTTAATCTGTTTATATCCCGAAACGTTTGAAAATGTTTCAATTTCTTGTATTAATTCCAGGTATGAATTAGCCAAGAGTTTTTTTTTTACAAATATTATAAGGTCATTGGCACATGCTTTAATCTTGACAGTCTCTACATTCCATAATAGTCCTTCAATTTGTTGATTATGGTGTATATGTTGTAATAGCATCTCCAGAGATATTATAAACAATATTGAAGAGAGTGGGTAACCTTGTCTGAATCTGTTCTACATTTCCATTGGTTGTGTCCTGAATGAATCTTAAATAAAGCCTTGGGTGTACTATACACGAGTTTAATAATATTTACTAATACCCTTGGGTAAACCTATGCTTTCAAGGCTTTTGATTATGGAAGGCCACTGCAGAAGGTTAAAAGTCTTAGAAGCATCTAAAGCAATAGCTACTGCTTCAGAATCAATATTTTTAATCAATTCTATTGTGATCTGTACTTTCCTTAGGTCTTCATATATAGTTCGACCTTTAACAAGGCCTGTCTGGTTGGGCCTTATGACCCTAGAAGTGCATCTTCTACTGAGGTTCTCAGTGATATTCCTGGGATAGCACTGCCCCCACCTGCACCTATTCACAGTCAGATAGCGTGGTGCACTCTCTTTGTGAATAGTAATTGTTTTACCTTTGCACAATGGCAAGGTATGGTGCAAACATTTGTGCTGTACTTTGCCCTTTTTTTGTGACTCCTGCTCAAATTCTGCTATTCTAAATAAAGAATTATCCAAGGACCATTGGTACATACATATTTGTTGCTGTGTTGGTATAAAAGTGACAGTAACCATTAAATGATCTGATATTAGGATAGGAGCAATATTTATCTCCGGTTATTAAAAGGATCTGGGAAATGAAGCTATAGTATTTGATTGGTTCATACCATTCTACTATCCATACATTAACCTTTAATTAACATACTTATAGAGCCACTTCACAAAAGCAGTGATTTTTAAAATGAGACCCACACCCACTTCGTGAATTCTTTTTGTAGAACCGTGATCCACCATTTAATAGGATCGTTAACACTGTGAATCTCCTCATGCATACAAACACATTTCTCAGGCATTGCAACACACAGAAAATGTGATACTGGCCAAAGCACAGTGCTCCCTCGCTGTAACAAACAAAATGGGAGTCATAACCTTTGTTCGTTATAGCTCCCTGTTCGTTACATTGAGCGATGCTGTTTTTGAACAGATTGAACAGTCAGCGGCTCATTGCTTAAAGATTTGTCACCCATTCCACTCCCTTCCCCCCCACACTGTCTTTACCAAGCTGCTGTTTTCTTTCTTTAATGGATGTCCGAGTTGTTGGTCACAGTGTGAGTGGTGGGACAGGCAAGCGTACAAGTGTGAATCCAGTCGCAGCTTCTCACTGTCTGGGTACAAATAAATTATCTAACAGAACATCCCATGGAGTTCCCCAGATAGGTTAGCTTTTCTGTAAGTAGTTTTATTAGGACAGTTTGTGAACTAAACTACCGGCTGCAGTCTGCCTAAAAGAAAAAACTTGCACCTCACTATAGCAAATCCAACAAGTGTAGCACTCAACACCTGAAGTGCTGAGAAATCACTCAGAGGACTACCAGTTACTTTCAAATCCAACATGTTGAAATGTGAAACCTAGCCCTTTTAGTACAAGATTAAAACACAGCCAAAGCTATGATAGCCACATACAGGAATAAAACACAGCCCCACCTACAACTAGTAGCCCAAGCTATGGTAGCTACATACAAGAATAAAACCACAGCCCCAGCTATGGCTGTGTTTAAACTTGCACTATGACTGTATCCATGACAATGGAGCACTTGCCTTCACAAACAACCACAGATGGACTATTTTACTAAAACAAAGTAATAAATCACAGAAACTTCAAAAAAACAGAAATGTACAG
Source organism: Neoceratodus forsteri (assembly GCA_016271365.2). Taxonomy (NCBI): domain Eukaryota; kingdom Metazoa; phylum Chordata; order Ceratodontiformes; family Ceratodontidae; genus Neoceratodus; species Neoceratodus forsteri. Next base: position 1,117,277,229 of record CM028131.1, read on the forward strand.
ATTGTTTTACTGCACCCAATTTTAATAATAGCAGTAAGGTACTCCCAGGGGTTAAGAAACATAGAAACATAGAATTTGATGGCAGATAAAGACTGCTTGGCCCACCTAGTCTGTCTGTTTCCCTACCTAATAGTTAAGCTGCAGATCCTAGTTGACCAACAGCCTACTTCCTCCTACCCCCCACTAGAATTGCCTTATGTCTGTCCCATGCATTCTTGAATTCCCCCATTGTTTTTGACTCTATGACCTCCTCAGGAAGGCTGTTCCATGTAACCACAACCCTCTCTGTGAAGAAATACTTCCTCACATTACCTCTGAGCCATCCCCCCTCTATCTTCAAATGTGCCCCCTTGTTTTGCATATCTCTTTGTCTGAAAGATGCTACCCTCTTGGACTTTGTTGATTCCCTTGAGGTATTTGAAAGTTTCTATCATGCCCCCCTTCGAGGCTATACATCTTTAGTTCCTTTAGCCTTTCTTCATATGTCTTCTGATGCAGACCCTGCATCATTCTGGTTTCTCTCCTCTGGACAGCCTCCACCCTGTCTATGTCTTTGTGGAGATGGGGTCTCCAGAACTGTACACAGTACTCCAAATGTGGTCTTACCAACTACCTGCACAGAGGGCCAACAGCTTCCTATTTTCTACTGGTGATGCCTGTCCCTATGCATCCCAGTATCCCCCCAGCCCTCCTTACTGCCTTCTCACATTGCTGGCCCACCTTTAAGTCATCTGATATGACTACCCCTTGGTCCCTTTCCATTTTTGTTGTTGTCAGTATCTCACCCCCCCCCCCATTGTGTACTCTTCCCCTGGGTTTTTGTTTCCCAGGTGCACTACTTTGCTCTTCTTTGCATTGCATCTAAGCTGCCATACATTTGACCATTCCTCCAACCTTGCCAAGTCCCTTTTCATCCTTTCCACCCCACCTTGTGTATCAACCCTGTTGCAGATCTTTGAGTCATGTGCAAATAGACATACTTTCCCTTCCAGTCTTTCTGCAATGTCACTTATAAAGACATTAAAAAGAACCGGCCCCAGTACTGAACCCTGCGGTACCCCACTAGTAACCCTCCTTTCTTCACTGTGGACTCCATTTACTATTACCCACTGTGTCCAGTTGTCCAACCAATGCTTTATCCAGGCTACCACCCTGGGACCCACTCCCAGGCTGGCTAATTTGTTTATTAATCTTTTGTACGGGACTGTGTCAAATGCCTTGCTAAAGTCTAGGTAGGACATGTCCACAGCCCCTCCCTGGTCTACTGCTTTGTTCACCCAGTCAAAGAAATCAATTAGATTTGTCTGACATGACCTTCCCACTGTGAATCCATGCTGCCTTGGGTCCTGTGCCCCACTGGCCTCTAGGTACTCAATAATTCTTTCCTTCAGAAGTGATTCCTTCATTTTTCCTACCACTGAGGTCAAACTGACAGGTCTGTAGTTTTGGTTGTGCCTCGTGCCACATTACACTCCCAGGGAGTGATTAACTAGAACATTAGCATAACCCCTGGTTGTACCTTATTGCTTAAAACCATCTCTATATAGCATGAATGAACATAATATAGAGTCTAATTTAGAATATGGATTTAATGGTTTAGAGTGGTATGTATATTATTTTTTCTCTCTGTTTCTAGCCTGCCAAATATCTATAAGATTACGTAAGGAATAAGACACGACGAGGGGTGGTTTATGGGCTGATAAGAGCATGCCCCAGGTGTTTAATAAGGCATGAGGTGCTTGTGCTGAGTGCCGTTAGCACCTGGGAAATGCTTTTATCAGCCCGTAAACCACACCTCAGAGTGTCTTATTCTGCTTATTAATTGGGCCCCCCCATAGAAACCATTAGTAAAAAGAAAATATATATATATATATATATATATGTGTGTGTGTGTGTGTGTGTGTGTGTGTGTGTGTGTATTTAAAAAAAGCATGCCAGAAAGTGTTTAAAGTTAAAAAGTACAGAAAAATAGTCCATCTGTATTGAAGAGTTACAAAGCATATATAACATTCAGCCACTAGAAGGCATTGGTGTCTGTCTCCTCCAAGCCTGTCTCCCCCACCACACACACTTTTTGGTTTTAATTTAATGTAGTTTATTTTACTTTTATTGTGGCTTTGTTGTTAAGTTACAGCTAGCAGCTGAGCGAGCAAGCCCATTACCGAATGTGGTATGGAGCACTGTCCTGCTTCATGATTTTGAAACTCTATGCCCTGTGTTGCTGTTGTAGATAGGGGATTTTCAGTTTATTTGGCATGAAGGAATTATACCTGGTAGGCTGTTTTAATCACAGTTGGCGAGGACTGGAGGGCTGAAGAATGGAACGGGTATGAGAGAAGATCTGTATGGAGGTGAAGCAAAGGATCACAGCAGGAAATGGAGCTGCAGCTGTAAGACTGTGGGAAAGCACAGCCACTGTAGCAATGGTTTTCTTCAAAAGCTTCTGTGAATTAATAGATGTCAGGAGTTCGCTCGGGGTTGCACAGAAAGTAAAAGAGTTGATTTATGGCATTTTTTTCTGTTCAGTTTATACAGTGTTTTAAAGACTTGGTGGAGGCGTGGGTGTTGGCTTTCATTTGAAAGCCATTTCTCGAGAACACGGTGATGATGGTGTATTGAGGGTGCCTTTTTTTTATTGTAACTATTTCAGCAGCTTTTTCAAATCTAGCTGGCAGCCACTGGGTAGGGTAATGCAGGGTACTTGGGTGTTTTGCACAGCATTGGGGGGGCTGCAGAAGCTCAGCCACTACAAGTTTGAGGTTGGCATGGCACAGTGATCTGTGTAGTGGCATTACTGGATGGCATGTCTATGCATGTCTATGCTTCAACAAGAATGGAATTAAAGGTTATGGCAGGCATGGAAGTTTGGCTGCACTGCATCCTGGTTGGCTAAAAAAGTACCGGCTGGCACAATATGTCCTGATAAGGACACAGCCAGAGGAATCTCTTAGCCAATCAGGATGCAGAAAACTCCTGACTCATTTTATAATAGTGTTTAAAAAATGTGCAAATAGTTTCACTTTCCTGTTATCCTTGTTTGTTATATTTGAGGTTTTATCTAATTCTGGACTAGAATATGTATTAAAATCCCTGTTGTAGGGAGGACAAAAGAAAAGTGGAAGGAAGTGGCTGTCTACCCACTCCATAAAAAACTCACACAGTTGTTTTTTTTTTTATTTGATGGGTAGGGGCACAATTCACCCCTATTCCCATTTTGTTATAGGTGATAGACCTAATACTATAATGCCTAATGCGATATTATTCAAATAATTTTGGTATTCTACATATGGCAATGTACAACACATTAATGTGTTACCTAATATATGTGTTTTGACCATAATTATTCTACCTTCATTATGTTTGTAGCTGTTGATTTAATAAAAATGTGTATGTCTCCTTATCAATATAACATATCCATTGTGTCTCATAACTGGCACCTGTGGCCCTGTGAAAGGTGCTTAGCTCCCAGTTCCAAAGAGCACATTGCTTTTCCTGCAGGGTCAGATGACAGGTGTCGGGGTGCTCTCCTGCTCCTGTGCCACAGGAGCCTCCTTTCAGGTCTCACCAGACTCATGGGGAGCATCTGCCCTCAGATGTTCTCCCCCATGCAAAGAGCTGAGGATAGTTCTACCTTCATGGTGAGTCAGCTCCTACTGGTTTTGGGAAGCTTAGTACTCGGACCAATCAGTGTAAATCAATATTGAAGATTGATTCTTGAAAGATATGCAAATTACATATTTACCATAATTGATCTTCCAGAATAGCTTCACCATTGATTTGTATGCTCACCTATCTCCTGCTCACATAAGAGCCAGGGTAACTGGCAGCTCACCCTGTGGGTGCTGGCAGCACTTTCTGTGTTTTTGGCTGTCAGTCTTCTTTGCCATGACCCTTGTGGTGGTTTCTGTTTCTTTGCTGTTCTTCCAAAAAAAGATGGGTTGAGCATCCCGGTGCCATCTCTCACCAAAAAGAAACAACAACAAAATGGGAATAGGGGTGAATTGTGCCCTCACCCATCAAATAAAAAAAAAACAACTGTGTGAGTTTTTTGTGGAGTGGGTAGACAGCCACTTCCTTCCACTTTTCTTTTGTCCTCCCTTTTCCCTGCCTGAGGTATATCCCCCTCTAGGGTACATCCCTGTTAGTTACTATATGAAGAATGTGACCTGAACATCATTTAGTCTAACTTCACTGAGAAGATGTTCTGTGTGTGTGTTGGGGGTGCAGTGCAGCTTGCTTTGGATGAATACACTGGTTTCCACACAGGGTTTATCCCCGGGCTGCAGAGAGTGCAGGTCTTGTCTTCATTCTCCCACTATGTTAGACTTTTTTGTTGGTGTACTCTTGTGTCTCCCTGTGCTTTGGACCTTGGCTCATTACCACTGGGGGAAGCCAGAGGAGATGACCTTTCACATCTCACTGGTACTGCCCAATCCTGCAGCTTCACTGCTCATATCCCTTTCTTTTCTCTTCCAAAGGTAAAGAGGGAAGTGACATCACTCCAAATTAACTTAATTCTTATTTGGTAGCTTGGAGTTACTTTTTTGGGGAGTCCAAATCTCATTTTTTTCCTTTTTGGCACTTGTTGCCATCTTATGTACAAGGGGTCCCAATTTCGGAATTCCACTTTTCTTGCTTCTACCACAGCCATATACTCAGGGCTGCTGCCTTGTTTTTTCTTATCAATATCCATCTCCTGTCTGGCTAGTATATCAGGCTCTGACTCTCCTAACCCAGCGACCATCATGCGAGCTGGTTAGCCCAACCTTTATGTTCCATGTTGGTAGCTGGGTTTTATTTTGTTGTTTGTTATTTCCTATCCTTTCCCTGTCCCTGTTGGCTAGAAAGCATCCAGACCTCTCTTTTATTTCTCTTCACTTTGTTTGTCTCCTGGTGAACAGAACTGAGGTGTGTGAGGGAGCCGTTGATGGTTATTGGCTAGCATGTGCAGCACCACGTGGGGTGCACAGACACCATCACTACATGATGTCAGCTTCCTCCTGTAAAAAAAATGCTGCTATGGGGTCCTAGTGCCTCTGGCTCCAGATGCAATGCGACTCAATGGTGAAGATATTATAGAAGATCAACAACGATGGTAAAAACATAATTCGCTTTTCTGTTTTTATTTTTTTTTTGCAGTGAACACAAACATGTAGTAAAGGAGAACTTTATTGCGCTATGCCTGTAAAAACTGAGTTCTAGAAATCTGTGAACCAGAACTTGCATTTGAAATGTATCACATGCAGACTCAAGGCAGTTATGGACAGTAATTTTGTGTGTGTGTGTAGGGGAGGGGGACTAACATGTTTGAATATTGGTCCACACACTGTAGTTTAAAGACCACAGATGCTGCAAACACCCATGGTTTAAGACACTCTTGTGATGTTAATTAGGTTTGAAAGGTCTACAAAATAGCATATTAGGGATAATGTTGAGAATTGTTCAGTTTTAGGGTAATACAGCACTCCCGGTATCCAGGTGTGGAGCAGAGAAATATTACTGTGGTGGAAACCCCTTGGAGCCCAAGGCTCTGAATTTATATGTTCTTCCCAGGAATACTGCAGTAACTCACTGGAGTGCACATTGTGTGCTGCTTGTATTACTTTTGTTACGACATGAAGGTTGGGGGCCTTGGAGGGTAAACATTTTTTTTTATATTTTGACATCATTCATTACAATATGCAACATTTTATACAATATATACAGTAATATAAAGCTATATAGTATGTTACATACATTGGAGATGTATGACCTTCCTTGCAATCACAACTGGCAAAATGTTTCCAAATGTCCAGTGTATTGGTGGTACACTGCATGTGTTGTAGTCTTCCAAAACCATTTATTCTCTCTGTCATTTCTTACTTTGTTTTGGGTTTAATCATTCAGTGAATGTAAGAAAGTTTCATTGTGTGCAAAACCATCTTGATGGAGTTCATCTTTGGAGACCTTCAGTGAGAAAGATAGTACCGACATTAAGAAACGGAACAAAAGAATGGTCATACCGTACAAACATTAAGACACAGAACACTTTCTTAGTCAGTAGGTGTTTTACTCAGGAGGTGATCAATAATGAATTTTGCAGAGGCAAGAAACTCCTTTTGGAGAAACTTTGCAGTGGCCTTGCTTATAACCTCCTTTCTCGACCTTCATGGCAAGGATTAGTTTTAACATATACAGTATGTACCACTTATATCATCCTCCTTAAATGCAGACCAAAGCTTTTCAGAGACATTTCTCACTTGCCAAAAGCCATTTTGTATAGCCACAAAGTAAAAAACTGTTGTTATAATGAACTATGGCTGCCGTCTAAATGGACTGCCAGACCTCCACTAATAATTAATTTGCAACACCTGAGCAGGTGTTGAATGGTAATGTGTCATCATTAGCAGGTGCTTATAAATGCTCAGACAACAATTTCTTTTGTCTGTTTGCTGCAGTTAGCCTTCCAAGATGTCTACAGTAAAGAGAAGTGGTCACATCCTAGCAAGGAAAATAACGATCCTGGAGGAGATCGATAACTTACCAAAGCTCATTTTAAGAGGTCTCTCCTTCCACTTTGGCATTGCTAAATCAACGCTTTGTGATTTAATGAAAGTCAAAGAATGCTTGCTTTCTGACAGGTACTCTAACCAACATCTTGACAGAAAGCAGAAAAGGGAGGGTAAAGATAGCAACGGGGATGGGGCACTGTTGTAGTGGTTTGCTAATGCTCAGGAATGTGAAACATTAATAACTGGTCCCCTACTGCTTCAGAACACCCAGCAATTAGCAGTGGGCCTTGGCAAGCCTGAGTTTAAACTAACTAATGCTTGGTTAACCTGGTGGAAATACAAGCACCATATTCGATTTAAAAAAATCCATGGTGAGAAACAAACAGCAGATTCAGAGTGGGCTGCTGCCTTACTTAAAGATGTGCTGCTGACTTTCTATGAGGTTATTTCCCCAATAACATTTTCAACTCAGATGAAACAGATTTCTTCTTTCATTTTATTGACTACGGGACTCTTTCATTCAATGCAGAAACCGCCATGAGCTTAAAAAAAGCCAAAGAGTGGCTTTCTGTCCTCTTGATGCGCGGCATGTCAGGCACTGAAAAGAAGGAGCTCCTGGTCATTGGAAAATCTACTTAGCCATGATGCTTCTGTGGAATAAGAAATCTTCCAGTGATGTATCGAGTGAACTATACAGCCTGGATAACAGGTGACATGTTCACGCTGGCTCCATGACTAGGACAGAATACTATGGTGCTATAAGAGTGTGCTGGTGTTGGACAACTTTAGTGGCCATCCTGAAGACACAAGGCTTAAAAATATTATGTTGCATTTTCTACCCCCTTGGACCAAGGGAAAATGTACAGTTTCAAGAGGCACAATGTTAGACACAAGGGCATGTATGCCTCATCTCCTGGATTCGGGTCAGGAGCTTAGGTGGCTGCTTGTATAAAAGCATAAGCTTACTAGATGCAGTTCACATGATGGGGCATGCTTTGGAGTGTGTCACCATAGAGACAATCATGCAGTGCTTCCGGAAGGGTGGCTTCCATCAAGATGACATGACCACAGAGGATCCCGGTGATAGTTCTGACCCAGAAGACACCCAGCCACCACCACCCGGTCTGACCCCAGATTAATTTGCTGACCTCTGCAGTTTGAGGAGTTCTGAAGACCCACTGCAGGAGCAGGATGACATACAAAAGACAGTAAGGGGGGCTTGGAGCAGAGCCTGAGGATGAAAATGAAGAAGAAGAAGGAATCGATGAGGTGGAAGATTAGATCACTGTACCACCACTGATGTCAGAAATGCTTTTCTGACACTATGAAGAGCCATGGAACAGTGCAGTGTCATCCCTCCAGATTGGAACTTCCTTTCAACTACAGAGAATAAATGGGGGAAATGCGCCGAGAAGCAAAAAAATGCAGAGCATGATTATGGCATTTGTAAGCATCACTCTAGAGCAGCAGCACGCAAGGTAAAAATGATTTTAACCCCATTTTTAAATGCTTCAATAAATCTTGAGTTTTACTACACAAAAGGCTGGACTACACCTAACAAAAACAATTTCACCAGAAGAGTTATATCACTATCACAGCAGACTCTAACACTTTTTCCCTTACAGGTCTTACTGTACATTAGCCTATTGTCTCTTACAGGTTACATGCGAATGGTATCATGGACACTGCTTATAATGGAAAAAATGTCCCATGACATATTAGTCCATTATAAGTGGCATGCATTGTATTGCAAATTTACCAGGACTAGCACAGGTGCAGCTAACCCTCTACTTGCCCGTCTTGACTAGTACAAGTTTTCTATAGCTGTCAATGAAGTTAAAAAAGTCCCTACTTTAGCAGGCTCTAGTCCTACTAATTTCCCTTTGCATTCCAGATGGGGTGGTATGCATAACAGCTCTTTAAGAGCTGCAGTTATCAGGCAGTACAAGATGAACAGACCACAAAAGACTCAATTTAAGTCTTTTTACGCCATTGTTAAGGCTTTCAGCTAGAGTCCATGCATTTATCAGAGGTAGAGTGCTGAGTGCTGTTAAGTAACTAGCTCCTAATTCTGAGTTTGTCTTTAGCTGCATTTACACAGCATCTACTTAGAACACCGCTGTGGTGCAATCCCATCATTTGGGCCGCATTTTGTGCAACACTGCTGAGCAGCATGTGAGGAGCATGGTCTCCAGGATGCGAAGCAGCATGGGTTCATGGGGGAAGGGGGAGATCATGTCAAATAAATCTGATTGACTGCTTTGACTGGGTCACTAAAACAGTAGACAGGGGCCAAGCAGTAGGCATCCTCTATCTGAATTTCAGCAAAACCTTTGACTCTGTGCCCCACAAAAGGTTGATCAGGAAGTTGATGGATCTCAGGATTGGGGATAAGATATTCAGATGGGTGGAAAACTGGTTGAGGGACAGAACCCAGAGGGTAGTTGTTGAGGGGGGGTTATCTGGCACCAGAGAGGTCACCAGTGCGGTTTCGCAGGGCTCAGTGCTGGGGCCGGTGTTGTTTAATGCCTTCATCAATGACATTGGGGATGGCATTAATTGGAGATGGGCTGGCAGTATAGCCTAGAGGTTAGAGGAACGAGGTGTGAAAGAGCTTGATACATCTAGCAGACCAGAGTTTGATTCTCACAACCTCCACTTGCATACTGTGTGACTCTGAGCAAGTCACTTAACCACCGAGTGCTCCCAGGTCACCCCTGAGAACAGGCACTTGTGCCTAGTGGGCCTTACCCGGTTACCAAAGACTAAAATAAAAAAAAAAATAAAAATAAAATAAAGGCAAAATGTGCCTATTCATAGATGATATCAAGCTCTGTGGGAGAGTGGACACAGCTGAAGGGATACAGGACCTACAGGATGATCTGGAAAAGCTGGGGAGGTGGTCCAGGATCTGGCAGATTGGCTTAAATGCCAAGAAATGCAAAGTTATGCACACTGGAGCCAAGAATCCCAGGATGAAGCACTATCTAGGTGTAGTCCAGGCATCTGCTTCAGAAGAGGAGAAGGACCTGGGAGTGATGATCACTAGTGACCTGAAGCACTTCACTCAGTGCAGGAAAGCAGCAGTAAGGGCAAACAAGATGCTGGGATGCATAGCTAGGGAGATCAGTAGTAGTAGGAGAGAGGAGGTTATGCTAGCCTTGTACATGTCACTGGTGAGGCAACATCTAGATTATGGAGTTCAGTACTGGTGCCCACACCTCAAAAAGGACATTAACCTTCTGGAGAAGGTCCAGAGGAGGGCTACAAAGATGATAGTGGGTCAGCAGGGTAAGGCATATGAGGAGAGGTTGACGGCACTGAACACTCACTCCCTGGAGGAAAGGAGAGAGAGAGAGAGAAGGGACATGATTGGGACCTCCAAGTACTTGAAAGGGATAAATAAGGTTGATAAGGAGGGTCTCTTTAAGCTGAGTGGCAACTATAACATGAGAGGGCACAGTCTAAAGCTGGAGGGGGGAGAATTAGGAGGGAGATTAGGAAACACTTCTTCACAGAGAGGGTGGTGAACACTTGGAATGCGCTGTCAGAAGAGGTGGTCTCATTGAAGACACTGGGAAGCTTCAAGAGAGGCTGGGATAGGTGTGGTGAAGGTAAGGATCATCTGTAGGGAGGATGGGAAGAGTGGGGGGGAGCAGGGATAGTAGCTCAAGCTGTGGACCCTACAAAACGAGCAAACTAGATAGACCAAATGGCCTTCTTCTGCAGGCTTCTTCATATGACTGTGGTGGTGCAGGATGGTTGTTCCCTTTCTTCCTGCATTCCGAGCATTCTTCCAGGAGGGTGAGGGGTCGGGAGACACTATAGAGATCTATGTGATCAGCACAGGCATCACTTCCTCTGCCAAGTGATTCACCTTCTTCACCCCGTGTCCAACTCTTCACCCTCCCCATTTCCCAGCAAATCTCAGCCATGTGTATGCAAGGAAGCATACAGCATCTGAAAATAGCAGGAGCCTGAAAACAGAAGGAGACACCATGACTGGCTAAAGACAGGAACCACCGTAGCACAGCAGTGATTTCTGACCCACTTCCTGTTTATAGAAGAAATGCAGCCTTGGGAAATCTACTGAAATGCAGCATGGGGAAACTCCTGGCACTGTTGTGAGTGGTGCAGATTGTTCAGTTGGCCACTTAAAACACCCACAACATGGTGAAACACAACCCAGACAAACAAAACAAAGCAGATTGCATTCACATGGCTACAGCGGCAATGCTGCAACAGCTCTGCACCACTCGCAGCAGTGCAGAAAATGCCACGTCAATGGCCGTTTTATGTGTCTAATGATTTGTTCTACACTATAAGTACTAGTTCATTTTTCTGCATTTTGATTGTCTGTATCCAACATTTCAGTGACCAAATATTAAGAGGTATACAGGGTCTGCTCTTCAGGTAGTTGGTTTTAGCCCAGCCTTCCATAGCTGCTTCCCTGTCCCTTCTCTGTCTCCCAACTCTGAACATTTCCTGGACACCACTACAAACCAAACACACATTACTATCCATAGACCTATGGCTGCCATTACTGGCATGTGTACAGGTCCCCAACTCTTCCCAATGGACCATGCCAGTCAGTGCCATCCATGCACTTCCACCCTTATCCCACCCAGCATGTCAATTCATCCTAAAACAATGCTTTGGTGCATGGACGGCACAAAAATAAACTTCAATAAAATATATAACACTGGCAGCACTGCCCTGCTCCACTAGTATCAGTCATTTCTTCCTGTTGTTGCAAAGTTTGCTATTCTGCAAGATCCCCTAAGTTTGTCTGGCCCCACTCCCAAAGAAATCCTAGATCTTCCCCTGGCTCATGTGATGCTGCTCAAACACTAGTAGAAGTGCAGCTCTGTGGTTGGCCACAGGGTGAAAGCTGAGCTTGTCTATCTTGATCTTTCTCTGCCTGACTCCATTCATTGCCCTGTAGGTGGGGGTGAGAGTGTGGTGAGGTGCGTTATGATGATGATGATGACAGCTATTTAACCTGCAGTGTAAGGGCCACTTGATTAAATATGCACTGCTGTGGGATCATCTGGTTCTGGGGGGTGCATAGAAACAGAACAATGTTGGGGGAATACAGATTGTGTGTGATTGCATGGCAAGTCTTTTTGCTGGGGCAGGAAGCAATTTAGGAGCAGGATAAATGTGCTTTCAACACTGTTCCACATAGGATGTTAGTAAACAAGCTGGGATGCTTAGGAATGGATCCAAAAGTGGTAAACTGGGCAAGAGATTGGTTAGGAGATAGGCAGCAGAGGGTGGTATTTAAAATGGGTTCGCTGAGAGGGAGGATGACCAGCAGGATGCTTCAGAGATCAGTGCTGGGACTAGTCATCTTTAATGTCCTTATAAGTGACATTGCAGAGGATCTGGAAGTGAAGGTCTGCCTTTTTGCAGATGACTCCAAAATCTGCAATAGAATGAACACAAGTAGGGATTGCCAAACCAAGTGGAGAAATGGGCAGAAAGGGTGGACCAGTTGGTCCTTATCTGCCATCATATTCTATGTTTTTATGACACTCCACGGGGGTGGAAAGGATGAGCAGAGACATGAGAAACCTAGAGGAGTGGTCAAGGGTATGGCAGCTGGATTTCAAAGAAAAAGTGCAAAATAATGCACTTTGGGCACAGAAGCCTGGGGCAGTGTGCAAAATGGGTGGAGTGGTATTGATGATTACCAAGTAGGAAAGAGACCTGGAGGTAATCATATCATGTGACCTGAAGGGGGCCAGGCAGTGGGACAAGGCAGTCTGGATGACTAGTGGGATACTGGGGTACATAGGGAGGGTATCAGCACCAGAAAAAGGAATGTACTGTTGTCTTTGTATAGATCATTGGTAAGAACCCACCTCGAGTACTGTGTCCAGTTCTGGAGACGACATCTCTGGAAGGACATAGACAGACTGAAGGTGGTCCAGAGGAGGGCATCTAAAATGGTACAGAGTCTGCACCAAAAGCCCTATGAGGAGAAAGACTAAAGGACCTCAATATGTTACACCCTTGAACGGAGGAAGGAGAGGGGGGGTATGATAGAGATCTTTAAATACCTCACATGGAGAATAAGGTACAGGAGAGAAGTATTTTTCAGAATAAAAGGTGCTCTAGAACAAGTGGACATGCTATGAAGCTGGAGGGGGGTAGATTCAAGAGAGATGTGAGGAAGTACTTCTTTACAGAAAGAATGGTGGATTCCTGGAACAGACTTCAAGTGGACATGATGGGTCAAATACAGTGGTGGGATTGAAGAATGCATAGGATAAACACAAGGGAATCACAGTAGAAAGGTAGGGGAGAAGGGAGATAGAGCTGTAGATTGGGTACAATCTGTGGCAATAGGGTAGGGAGGAATGGGCAGATTAGATGGGCCAAGCAGTCCTTATCTGCCATCAAATTAGATGTTTCGATGATTGGGTGAGGATGGGAGCACCACTGGAGTCCAGGGAGCTTATAGAACAGGGATCCAGTGTCAGTGAGGAGGGACCACGGAACACTAAGGAATTCTGTAAAGGGGATCTGGTGATGGAGGGGGGCATACGCAGACATGACAAATGCCGACAAGGCTACCCAGATTCAACATCAGATACATGGAGCACTGTACCATTTTGATAAGAATGCATGGGATGGTAAGTTGCAGCACCTTGCTGTTGAGTACCAACATTAGATTTTATGTACTAATATTGCAGTTTTGTGCAGCATCATTGCTATGGTGTTTTTGTCTAGCAGACTGCCCAGTGTGGGTGTGTGTAGTATGTTTGGCAACGCCTCTGATTTGCACTCAGCTGAAGGATAGAGTTTTACTTTAATTGCACTAATAGGGAATATATTGATAATCTCATTGTACAGCCCAGAGCTCTAGTGGGAGGTTTCCAATACACATACTTTTGAGCCTGGTGCAAATTAGCACTAGCACACAACCCATTGTGCAACTTCAAAATGTGCAGCTCATTGTCTCTAGGTAAAGGAATTTTGCTGAATCAAACATTTGTTATATAAAACAAAAAGAGAATACATTATGCTGCCAGATTTAAATGTAAGTATTTAACCAGTTAAAACCATATATGTCATTAATCTGAACTATGTGACAGAGTTTAGATAATCATACTTTACATACATTTTTTTTTCATTTTCATTTTATTTTTGCTAAGTGGGTAATAATCTACTGGGATTCAAAATCCAATTTCTAGAGATGACTCAGATCTAAGGGCATGGGACTACAAATCATATAACATATACTATTACAATTATATCAAGGTAGTATTACAATAGTATTATTATCTTTAAAATGCAACAATCAAATCCCCAGTCATTAGTTGCCTCCAGAAACATATACTGCACATTGAATGTATATCCAGAATACAAACAGCTTAACAAACCTTATAAAATAGGTAGAGAGTGTGCTGCATCCTGGTGGCTGACAGGTATCCAGGCCTGTGTCCTTACAGAGCCATAAACTGTATGCCAAGTGAGCACACCTACAAATCCATGACTCCTAGACACATTTAGAAATATTTGGCAGCTATGTTAGTAACGTTAAATCAAAGTACCAGAGAAAGAAAAACATTTCTGCTCTGGGGATCAAACCCAGGCCCTTTACTGCTTGGTAACCTGTAGCTTTACCACTGTACTAAGCTTCTTAGAGAGAAAATGCATGCTGTGGCAAAGAACATTCAGCTGTGAGTGCAGCTCCCCCCCCCACACATAGTTGAAGTGAATTTTTATATTATACACAGTCTGTCTATTTGCAATAATGTTCCCCAAGTTACATTTAAAGCTCAAAGTCTGAGCTGGAACGTTTCAAGTTGTCGGCAGTATAGAACATACAACTTTGCTGAAAGTCTATAATTAAAATTAGAAATGACATCTAACAACTTCTTTCAAGATACATACACTATATTGTATTGAGAAAGAAAAAAAAAGACCCACTCGGGGAGGGGGGGTCGAACATGACCACAGTTCTAATCTTCCTAGACAGAGGATGCATAGTGTGGCAGAGGATATCCAGCACTGAGTGCAGCTCCCCCATGCACACACACACACACACACACACACACACACACACAATTGCAGTGAATTTTCATAATGAACAGTCTGTCTGTTTGAAGTAATGTTTCCTAAGTTGCATTTAAACCTCAAAGTCTGAGCTGGAATGTTTCAAGTTATCAACAGTATAGAATGTCAGAACTTGCTAAAAATCTGTCACTAACAGCTGTAATAATATCTAACAACTTCTTTCATACTAAGTAAATTGTATTGAGAAATAAAATAAATGTTCCTATCTGGGGATCAAACCCTTACCCCTGACTCTCTACTGCTTGGTAGGCTGTAGCTGTACCACTGAACTAAGCTTCCTATACAGGAAAAGCATGCTGTGGTAAAGAGCATCCTTCATTGAATGCAGACACAATACTCAGCTGTAGTGGATGTTTGTAATTAACACTGTGTCTTTTTACAGTACTGTTTCCCAACTTGCATTTAAACATCAAAGTATGAGCTAGAATTTTTCAAGTTATCAGCAATATGGAACTTCAAACATTGCTGAAAGTTTTCATTACCATCAGCAATGACATCAAATAGTTTCTTGCATACTACATAAATTGTAGCAAAAAAGAAAAAAAAAGCTTCACTCTATGGACTGATCCCAGGCCCTCTACCTTCTACTGCTTGATAGCCTGTAACTCTACCACTCTAGTAAGCTTCCTATACAGGAGATACATACTCTGGCAAAGCACATCAAGCAGTGAGTACAGAAACCTCTACACGGCTAATCAGAAAGGAACACAAGCACTTCAAGAGAGTATGCCTTACTGCAGTTTTATTCCATTAAAGTGAGAAGAGTAAGCATGTAATAGCACAGCAACTTGCAGCCCCAACGCTTTGACCGTTAGGTCTTCCTCAGGGGGCATGTCCATACAGCTCAAAAGACTTCACATTTAAATAATTGATCTTAAAGTAACAGTAACATGAACTGAAAAAGTGCTCAACATTCATAATGGGAAAAAAGTAAAAAGGAAAAAAACATTATTAAACAGGTCTGTGAGAGAGTTCATATGCTGCCATAATAATTTCATACATAATTCTTAAAGCTGTATGTTGGAATAAAACTCATTTTCTCATAATCAAGAAATGATTGTACAGAAGGACAAGGCAATTGCCACCTAAAAAGCACAATTGAATATCCCCTCCACCCACTGTAAGCTAAAATCTAAGGCACTAAATAGACCACCAATTGCATGTGCTCATAATACCAAATCCTTGGGGTAGTATAAGCAATGTCTAATATATAAAGACTAGATATTACTGCTCAGATGAAGGAGGCAGGTAAGAATTGAAAATGGGGGTTGGGGGTTAGGGCATCACCTAGACCAAATTAATAGAAATGTAAAAAAGTTTTTGGGGTTTTCAATCGATAAATACATTAGTTGTTACAAGGTCAAATGTCTAATGCCCATAGAATACAACTATAAGGAAGAAAACTATTCATCAGAATTATTATTAATTAAACAAAACCCCTGTGGGGTGGAAACAATCCCGGGGTTGTGCACTTGTCAGGACAATGAGTAGCAAAGATGTGGAAGAATTTCATTCATTCTCTGTAAACAATTAAAAAATAATAGTAAAGTGCTGGGCAAAAGTAAAGGAGCACATTCAAATCTCCCAAAAATAGATTCCACTGTCAAAGGACCGATATTATCCATTCAAGGCATGAGTACAAGAAAGATTACATAATGCTAATATAATATTAGATGGATGAATGAATGAAAAATTACCGGGGGGGGGGTGAGAGGAAAGATTTGTTAATGAAAAACATGTATGTGATGAAATGAATAAGGAGCCATACAATGTATTCCTCCAAGAAATCCAATGTACAAAATTCCCAGTCTGATTACTGATTTGTAAAAATGATTGGAAACACTGAAAAAGTTTAGAGAAATATACTGCATTATTCAAAGTGCTGCTTGCAACATTTCATTGTTCACACTGACTAGTAATTCATGTTAATGCAACCGATTGGTAAATGGAGCTGATGGGAGTGGCTAAAAAACAAAAAAGATAAAAATTAATATATACTCTTGTTAGAATAACCTGTGTCTCAATTCTATAAGTAAGATCAGTAAATAGCATACAGTGCTAATGATGAAGATTGTACTAGCAACACATTGAGAGCTAATTACAGTAGTAAGTCATAATAAAATGACAATAAACTCTAAAGAGATGGTTTTACACAGTTGTCAGACTAGGAAGAGGGGAACAAGGGAAGGAAAAAAAAGGGGGGGATTATTCATTTTATACCCCTGTATTATATGTTTCTAAATTCTTAGAGCCCCAGTATTATAAATCTAAAAGAGGTTATTTTAGATAGGTAGAGTAATCCAGTTCTTCATTAATGCCATAGGGATTTAATGCATTTGGAGGAGAAATCCATCCGCTCTCTTTTTTCAAGAGAATATTCAATCTGTCTCCGCCCCTACTGTAGGTAGTGGTGGCATATGTTCCAGAGCTGTACATTTTAGACCATGAGGGTTTGAATTATGTGCCACTGCAAAGTGTGTCCCAATTGAATTGTCATAGTATTTAGTGTAAATTGCATGAATGTGCCCCTGGATCCCAGTTTTCATGAATCTCTTTGTCATTTCCACATATTGTAGCCGACAGGGCACCAGACTATGTACACCACATAGGTGTACATAAGGAACTATTTAATTTTTACACTTACATCATGTCATAGTGGATGTACAGGATATAGATACTACTATCAGATGCAAAATGTTGTATGTTGCAGAAGCCACACTTGTGGAAACTCTGTGGGCATGCAGGGAGCCAAGTGGTAGGGGTAATTGATCTAACAAAGTGACTGAATGGTATTATGTCCCCCAAACTCTTCCCCTTGCAAAACAGCTCCACTTAGGATCAGGTTCCACTTGGGACCTGCCTCCATAGATGATCTTACCACCAAAGCTGATGTTAGTAAACTTGGCTCAATATGTAGTCTTCCCCATGCTTACTCTTCTCACTTTAATGGAAAAACACTGCAGTAAGGCATACTCTTGTAATGCTCATATTCCTTTCTGATTACCCATGTGGTTGGCAATCTTTTGTGAGCACTCCAAGCCTGATTCCTGAGTGCACTTCATCATTGACCTAAGTACTCTAAACAGCTGCAGAGAATGTCCATGCTGCAGTGAATGTTCAAAATTAACAGTCTGTTTATTTAAAGTAGTGTTTACCAAGTTGCATTTAAACATCAAGATCTGAGCTGGAACTTTTCAAGTTATCAGCAATATAAAACTTCAAACCATGCTGAAAGTCTACCACTATCATCTGCAATGACACCTAGAAATTTCTCTTATACTAAATAAATTGTGGTGAGAAAGAAAAAAAAAAGAAGTTCCACTCTGGGGATTGAACCCAGCCCCCTACCCTGTACTGCTTGGTAGCTTATAGCTCTACTGCTGTAGTAAGCTTTCTATTCAATGGGTTGGCAGAAAAGAACCATAGACACATAATAGGTAATTCCACTAAAATTCCACTTGTGGAATTTAACTTTCACAAAGTACTTATCACCACTGCATCACCTTACCTGCAGTAGCATCATCACCGTGCAATACCCCTCCAAAATTCCTGATAGTGATGCCCAGCATCATGCCCCACTATAACCAAATATATCCAGATACTGCTGTCACAATGGCCTGAGTTACAACTAGTTGTAAGGCTTTGTATAACTTGGGACCACTGTTTTCAGACAGTAAAAATATATATTATCTACAGGATTGTTAAAGAGTCAGCAGGTGGCATTATATAGAAACAATGCTACACGTGCAGATGCTTCCACAAGTCATTAGGTCAGTGAGCCCTAGTGGTTATCTGGTGTATTGCAAGAATTCAGGATTGTGCACAGTGATGTTCTTGACTATTCTTCATGGTTCATTACTCAAGACAGTGACCTGAGACTTGGCACCACTGCTTTTACTATGGAGCCTCTTATGAATGCTATCTAATGACACTTTACCCGGCCTTTATCTTCCTCTGCAATGGCACCTCAAGTTTATGACTGGGAAAAATGCATGGACATGTCTTTGACAAAAGTATCACAACATTCCAAAATTTCACAAAAGCACATGAACTTCAGTTTCAATTACTAATGTTATTTTGGAATCTTTAGCTACTTAAAACCTTTGAGCAATAGATTAGAGAGCTGACACACACACAGCCTCTTTTTTTTCTATATTGGATTTTCTTTGGCAGGAAGTTTGTCTTTCAAGGATATACTCTGTTCACAGGGGTGTACTCTGAGCAGGCTGAACCCATCCATTATTCAGCTGGATACTGTTTTTTTTCCAACATTTTTATCTTCCCATTTCCCCTGGTGGAGGCGGTGTGTCTGTCAGCCTCGTAGAGCTGCAGCTACCCCTGCAGCAGGAGCAAGTTCCATGGCCCAGCCACAAGGGTTGCTATGTTGGTGGAACCCCCTGTCAACCTTCTGCTATCGAGATGCACTGTTGAACAGCAGCTGTCTTGACCACGGTCTGCCTCCTGACATAACTTCCCAGGCTTGCTTCCAAACCCAGGATGTCAGCATGATAGCTTACTGCTCTCCTGTGGGCCAATGGTGTTTAATATTTATGGTCAATGAACATAACGCACAATTGGTGATATTCTGTTCTATAGTTTTAAAGTTATACAGGCTTAAAATTCTGCAGTTTGTATAATTGCAAAATGTATTTTTAAGATTTCTGAAAGGGCGTCCCACTGGCACAGCAGAAAGATTCACTGCTGTGATGCAGACGACTTGGGTTCAGGAATGAACTTGGGTGTTGGAGGGCTGGCTGGGGAGAGAAGGCTTGAGCATCTGCTGACTGCTCACCTTCTCTTGAGGGGAAGGGTTTAAGAGCCCGGCACCTGCTGACTCCTAGTGGAGGCTGGAAGGACAGCACTGCATTAGTGCTACATTGCCTAAGGGGGGGTGTCGGATGTCGGCATCTGCCTTGACGTCCTGGACAGCACACCTCCATGGGAGAAACACAGAGGAAAACAGTGCCCCAGCTGACGACCTCTTGGACACTTCGCCAATGGAGCTCCCAACCACAGATGGCTGCTCCAGCAGCACCCAAGACAACTGGAAAGTCTGGTAAGGACATTTCCCTTCATAGGAATTTTGCCAGAATTTCACTGGTGGAAGATAATTTTACCCAGCCCTCTCATCAGCTCCTCCACTTCATCACTCCAGCTCTGCCTTTGTTGACTGAAGATGGACACCAAAGATGCCAAGCCATCCCATAGCTTCAAATTCTGCATCTATTGGCAAAAAATGTCAACCACACACTTGCACGCATCTTATGTCTACTGCCTAGAGACACAACATGATGTTTTTGGCTGTGGCCTTTGTCAGGCAATGCTTCCAGTATCTCTAGAATATTGTACAACTACACATCTTCTCAATTGGTCAGCTGAAAGAGATGCAAAGATTTGTCCTAAGGGATGCAAGAAGATTTTGGCTGCAGCGGGGTCAGCTGCTCAACTTGAAAGCCCTGTAGGAAGAGGCAGCAGGTGCTGCATTGGGCACCTCATTGGCTTTAGTGCTGCTCCAGGCTGGGCCAGCATTGGAGGGTCCTTCTAGGATGGGTTCTGAGACATGTGCCAGGCCCCCAGGCCTTCAGGGAGAGCCATGCCCACTATGGAAAGAAGCAAAAGTGCAACCGGCACCAGTCATGGGATCTGGAGAGATCATGGTCCTCACACTTCCTCGACTCCCGTGACTGCTTGACACGAGTCAAGTGATCGATTCTGTTCGAGCTCTGTTTAGTTAAGGTGTTGGCCAACAGCTCCTCATTGCCCCCTTGAGGCTTGTTGACCTCGACATCAGTTGATCAGGCTGTTGATATCTTTCCTTAACCATGTTGACCAGGTGCCAGAGGAAACTGACAAAGAATTGATCTAGCAGATCCCAGTTCTCCCCATCCTCACCCAAGAGGACATGGGTCAGTTGGTGTTCCTGACCAGTTTCACTTGGGATCAGCCTCCACAAATGATCTTACCACCAAAGCTGATGTTAATAAACCTGGTTCAATATGTGGTCTACACCGACCCTCCTGCGGTTTCTCCTTAATGTTAGCCCTCTGATTTACAGTCAAGATCGAGGTGCCATTTGTGCTCTTGCTCTCACTTATTAGGGAGGCACCACCATTGATGTTCTTCAACCTCATTCTTGGGTGAGGGAAGGCACTGCTGCAGGATACAGTTGTGCCACAAGAAGTTCCTCCGGCCTTAGTGGGCCACTGTGGAGTCGGGTAGGGCTCTACCCCCTGCACCTACAATCAACTGACAGCTGCTAGTGATTCCCAGGCTGATCCACCCTCAACAGATGTCCAGGACATCTCCATTTCTGTCTCTGTGGGTGGAGCCATCTACACCACAACCTTTAGTCAAAGCCCCAACGATTTACTCTTGGGCTGCAGCTGCCAGGTCAGCTGTCATTGGAAATCACCTATTTGGAAGATACTCAACTGGTGCATGTCAACAAACAGCTGACAGCGGTTTTTGGAGAATCCTCAGATGAGTCATCTGTGTTGTTGTCAAGGACCCACACCATCGACTGGGCTTTGGCTGAGAAACTGACTTCTGACCACAGGCTGGTGTCACTTAGGGCTTTCCTCCACCTGATGTCAAAGTCCATGAATGTGTCCTTGGAGTTAGTTCTGAAGAGCACTAAATACCCCTTCAGACATTTTATACAAGTACAACTCCCCTGGATTTGACTCCAATATGGCTGAGGCCATCTTGGGACCAGACCTGAAGCTATGGCAGTATCCAGAATCCTGCCTGGCACCCTCCACCCATATGGGCTGCAAGTATGCAGTCCCTACCGGGTCCCACTCTGGGTTCTTGGACCACTGCTCAGCTGAAGAGCTGGTTTCAGACTCAGCTATGCTGTCCTAATGGCCAGTTTTGGTCACTCCCTGTTGGGAATGTTAGAATAAATCCTCTCTTACCTCTCTGTTGATAAGCATTTGCTGGTGAAGTTGGTCAGGGACCAGGGTCAAGCACTGGCTAAACACCAGCTCCAGACAGCCTTGGACATGGGTGATTCCTGTGCCCGTGCCATGGTAGCAGCTGTTGCGAAGTGTTGCAGGGCCTGGCTGAGGCTCTTCAAATTCAAGTTCAAGTTTATTGCAGGAAAAACTCCATTGAGCAAGCTCATTCACAAGGAGGTCCTGAGGTATGTATACATACAAAGGAAATTACATATGTGGAATCACTGTACATAAAAATATATGTTACATGTGATACATAGTGCTCAATTAATACATGTGAAGGTAATAATTATAAACATAGCCTGGAGAAATCATTATAAGTAGAGAAGGTACAGCCACAGCCAAGGTCATTAAGACAGGAGCAGAAGAAAGCATAAGGTGAAGAGAGAGTATAAGATGGGAGCAAGGGTGAGTTGGTGGAGATGAGGGGGAGGGTCTTGAAGGGGGAGGAAAAAAGAGGATGAGAGTGTAGTTATATTGAAGGCAAGGATGACAGAAGTGAAGACTAAGGGGTGGGTAGGGGAGGGAAGAAATGGAGAGGGTGAGTAGGAGTGTGGAAGTAGAGGGAGTCAGGAAGAGATTTGTTAATTGAAGAGGTTGAAGGACAAGAAGTGACAAGAAACAGCAGCAGGTGTCTTTTAGTTTAGTTGCAACAAAGGTTTTAAAGAGCCTGACAGAAACAATGCTAGAGGGTTTCAGTATAGACTGGAGCTGGTTCCAGATAGTTGGAAGTGCATATGAAATGACACGTTTACCAAAGGAGGTGCGTGTCCCTCCTGGACATGTCTAGAAAAATAAAATCAGACTTCCTAAGGGAATATGAGCTGCAGAGGATGTGCATAATAGATATTATGTAGTTCGTTAGTTTGTTCAAGAGGATTTTAGGAGTCCAAGTACCACCATGAAGCAGACATCTAGAAGCTAACGATGACCAGCCGACAGCTGCATACAGATCACAGTTGTGGGTTCGGTAAGGGGAGTTAGTAATGAACCGCAAAGCATGATGGTAGGCGAAATCCCATTTATTTCATTTATTTATTGTTTTATTGATTAATTAATCAATTATTAATTTATTCCAATTCATGGTGGACACCCTGCACAAGCTGGCAGATATCCTATTTTTGGACACCAACCTCTTTGGCCCAGGGGTGGAAAGACATCTCACTGGGACTGAGAAATCCAGTGCCACCCTGGATTGTGTGGCTTCATCCCAAAAGGACTCTAAGACTCAGAAACCAAAAAAAGTCCTTTCAGTATTGGTCCTTTCAGCCACAGTAGCCTCGATAGCAGCCCCAGAAGGGACAATACAAAGCCTGGCATCCCATGGCCAAGTTCAGTGGCCAGGGGCTGAAAACAGTTACGGGTAGAGGAAGTGGTACCCCTCTGGCCCTATCAGCCTGGTCCCCCTTCAAAGCTGTTCAGAGATAGGTTGGGGGTGTCATCCTCCCACCTGTTCAGTCCCTCACCAAGCTTCCTGTGGGCGGTCAGCTATGCTACTTCTAGCCACATTGGTCTGTCATTAGTATGGACAAGTGGGTGCAGGAGGTGGTAGGAAGAGGGCTGCCTCTTGATTTTGAGGCTCTCCCACCTTACTAACCCCACACTCCTCAGGAGTCTTCATTGTTGTAGGATATGTTGTCTGCTCTAAGGGAGGACACTACTCAGCTCCTGGCAAAAGGGGCCATAGCCCATGTCCCAGATGCTCTGGAAAGTCAAGGGTAGGTGTCCAGGTACTTCCTAATCCCAAAATGGATGGCGCACTGAATACTCATACTGGATCTGCACAATCTGAACCAGTTTGTGTGGAAGTGCAAGTTCAGGATTGTCACTCTGAGACAGATTATACCATCCCTGAAGCAGGGCATGTGGTTCTGCTCCCTGGTCTCCAGGACACATTCTTCCACATCCCAGTCCATTCATCTCACTGGTGATAACTTCAGTTCTGCACAGAAGGGATTCTATATCAGTTCCAGTTCTTGCCCTTTGGCCTCTTGTCCCACCCCGGGTCTTCACCAAGTACATGTGCATGGCAGTGGTGGCAGCCTTCCTGAAGTACAAGAGCATCTGGGTGTGCCCCTACCTTGATGATTGTCTGATAGCTGGGTCATCCCGGGAGGCCATAGAGTGGTTCAGAGATCTGACCTTCAGACATGCAGAGACTTGGGCCAGGACCAGGCTCAGTACCTTACCTCCGTTATATGATCATTTCAGGTTGGGAGCTTGTGCCCTGCCCGTGATTTCATGTGGCTGCTGTGATGCACAGCATCCACCTCCTCTGTGGTCTAATGGACACACTGGCAGATGTGCCACCTGCAGTGGAAGCTGGATCACCAATGGCCCCAAATCCTAGGACACCTGGACCAGCTGGTCTTGGTGACCCAGCCATTATGAGATGCCATCCAGTGGTGGCTGATCCCTCAACATCTGGAGCAAGGAATCTCATTTATCTGCCCAGAGCTGACTGTCACTCTTATGATGGATGTATCTCTGGTGGGGTGGGGAGCACACCAGGTTAGCCAGAAAGCCACATAGTTTCTGGTCACCCAGATGGTCATCCAGGGAGTCCTGCTGTCTTTCTGTCTCTGATTCTATCTGCCCCTTCCAATTTCAAGCCATCTAATAACTGTTTATTTCTCCTTCTCCTCTCTCTCTAGCTGAGAGGCCTCTGACCAGGTGCTTCTCTCCCTGACTCGAGGCATGGCTCTCCAGCTAGATGCCAGCTGAATCAACAAAGTCCAAGAGGGTAGCATCTTTCAGAAGAAGAGATGTGCAAAAACAAGGGGGCACAATTTGAAGATAGAGGGGGACGGCTCAGAGGTAATGTGAGGAAGTATTTCTTCACAGAGGAGGTTGTAGAGTTAAAAACAGTGGGGGAATTCAAGAATGCATGGGACAGACATAAGGCAATTCTAGTGGGGGGTGGGAGAAAGTAGGCTGTTGGTTAACTAGGATCTGCAGCTTATCCATTAGGTAGGAAAATGGGCAGACTAGATGGGCCAAGCAGTCCTTATCTGCCGTCAAATTCTATGTTTCTATGTTTCAACTGCCTTTCCACTGCCAGCCCAAGATCAAAGCAAGTTGGGAGGTCCCTGACTGGGTGCTTCTCTACCCATCCTGAAGCAAGGCTCACCAACTAGCCACTGACCGCCTCTCCACTGCCAGCCCAAGACCAAAGCAAGCTCAGAGGTCCCCGACCAGAATCTTCTCTCCCTGACCCAAGGCATGGCTCTCCAGCTAACCACCAACCACCTCTCTACTGCCAGCCCAAGACCAAACCAAGATACAGTACCTGAACCCATCGGAGCACTAGCTTAAATCTGGGTGCTTTTTCTCTGCAATTCCTTATTGATCTCTTTCCTTCAGCCAAGGTCTCCATTGGCTACTCCACAACTCAGCTAAACTTGCAATCTCATCTGCACTGTCTGCTTGAACTCCGAAACTGCATATCAAATCATTTTTTCTGCTGAGATTCACAACTTGATTTTTACATTTGTATTTTTCCACTTAGTTACAGCTGCTTTAGTCATTTAATTGTTACTGCTAGCCCAGGTTCAATTTTGCTAAAGTGTAGTGCTTCTCTGCCTGTGAACATTTGTTAAATAATTTAGCTGCTGCTCTGTTATTAAGCATTACTTATCTACTAACTGTGAAGCTTTGTTAAATAATTTAGCTGCTGCTCTGCTTCCACACTTTTCTGTAAGCTTCCACCTTTCTTTTATCCCCCCCCCCCCACTCTGCTCATTACAGAATCGGAACCAGTGACTCCTCTGCTGTTCTGCTCTGAGCCTCACCCTTCCCCCACTCGCTCTCTCCACCCCACCTAGTAACTCCTCACTAATCCCTCTAATTGCTCTGTCTCCCACTGGCTACTCTACAACTCAGCTAAACTTGCGGTCTCATCCACACTGTCTGCTTAAACTCTGAAACTGTGTATCAAATAATTTTTTCTGCTGAGATTCACAACTTGAGTTTTCTCCCATCCCCACATTCTTTACGCTTTCCTAGCTCTTAGATTCCATACCTTCCCCCTCATTTCACCCTTTGGTGGTTTTGCAGGCATCCTGCCCCTCTTATAGGGACTTTCCCTGGCTACCATTCAATTTCTTCATTCATCCCTCTGTGCATTACACCTGTACACCTACGAACATAGCACCAATTAACCACTAGAGGAACCCTGTTCTCTTCTTGCTGCAGTGTCCTATCTTCTATGAGCTATCTAGTGCCTGCTCTGCTGGCACTGAGCTCCCATAGCTTCACGTTGTACAGCACCACACCCTTGATATTCTAATAAGTTCATATCCAACTCAGGACAAAATGATCCAGAGGGTATACAGCCTGCAGTTTAGTTTACTTTGCTATGCTCTTCTGTTGTGTAACATCCAACTTACCCTCGACACTTCCTCTGGTATAATTGACTCTGCCACTTTGATAAGCCTCTATCCTCCCCGCCCACAGTACTTGTTCCATTTGGGCACTGACTCCCAAGGAAGCATAGCTTCCTTTATGAATCTTACTCCATCACTATATAACCATGCCCCACTATTCCTCACTGCCAGGTTGGTTTTCTCTTCTTCCACAACCTCGTATTGTCAGATCGCCCCCAGCTTGTCTCCTACCACCTCATCTCCTCCTAAAAGGAGAAGGGTGCTAATCATCACGATATTATTCACCTCCCTCAATAAATTACTCCTTATTTTGTTATTCTGCTCAGGTAACATAGAATTAAATCCGGGTCCCCAATACCTATCATAGCTCCTTCCGATCTAGTGCACTTAAAAGGTATGTGTTTTCCCCACATTAACCCATGCAGTTTGCTCAGGAATCTTGACACCATTCAAACCTGGATTTGTCACATAAAACCCAACGTATTAGTCATATCAGAAACCTGGTTAAAAAGTGCCACTCCTGATCATGAAATTAATTTTCCTTCACAATATGTTCAGAGCAGATAGGCAATCCGGGGTTACGATATCGTTCTAGACAAATATACCATCTCCCTTATTGACTCCACTACCATTCCCAAACAGTTTGAATGCCTTTCCTTAAAGATCTTGCTTTCCTCTTCTGAGTCAATATGTATTACGGGGTGCTATAGTCCACCTTCATGGGGACTAGACTTACTGAACCATCTTCACAATCTGATGGACACTGAGACCTCTGAAGTAATCATTATGGGAGACATAAACCTTGATTAGTTTCCCCCATGCTCCAAACCGGTAAAAGATTTCTGTGACACTAATGGCCTCACCCAGCTCATCTCAGAGACTACCCTCCCCCAACAACAACAGTTCTGCCAACAGCATACTCCTTGACATAATTCTTATAAACAAACCACACAACATTTCACATACCAGGGTATTCTTCAAGGACATAAGTGATCATAGCACTATAGCTTGTGTGCGAACCACACCCAAACTCATCTCTACTTCCAGATACATATTCAAAAAGAATCGTCGGAACTTTATTAGCAACAGCTTCCTTGCAGATCTTAGCAATATTAGATGGCAAGATTTCTATTATTCGAACACAATGTTAGAGGCCTGTAGCCAGTTCCAAGGCTTTGTACTAGAGGTGATAAATAAGCATGCCCCATTAGCCAAAGTTATAACAAGGAACAGGTCCTGCCATTGGTTCAGTGACCACCTTAAATCTACCCTCCACTATAGGGACCTCCTTTGGAAGTATGCTCGCAAATCTAAACATCCCTCAGATTGGGCGGCCTTCAGAATGGTGAGGAATCAATGTACCAAATTAATAAGGGCAGACAAACCCAAGTTCTTCAAATCTGAACTGGACACTTCTTCAAATAATCCTGCTCTGTTCTGGAGGACCTTGAGGGATATTGAAGGCCATTGTTCCTCTACCTCTCTCCCTGCCAAGATTACTACTGGTGATCTAATCAGCTCCAGTAAGCACTGTATATTGGATCTCCTTAATAATCATTTTGCGACAGCTGGTCTAGCCTCCGACACCTCCCCTGCTAATAAATTACTCCCCCAGTGCAGCATCTCTGATACGTAAGACCCGGCTGCCAAGGCCATAGCCCATGAAGCCAAATTAACTTCAGTCCAGCATCCTTTAAACAAGTTGAAGACCTATTGCTGGCCCTAGATACTAAAAAAAGTGCTGAAGCGGACCAACTTGAACCATTCTACTTAAAATTGGGCTACCATGTGCTGACTGCACCCATCACCCAATTGTTCAACATGTCACTCTCACAAGCTCTCCCCGCTTTATGGAAAATAGCGCACATCATACTGCTTTTTAAGTCAGGTGACCCAAGTGACCTCAATAACTATAGACCCATATCCCTATTACCCATAATCTCAAAAGTTCTCAAAACAGTAGTCAACTCACAATTGCGAAATTACCTAGAGTCTCTCAGTAAGCTTAACCCTGTTCAGTATGGTTTTTGTCCTAACCACAGTATGGTAATTGCCCTAGCCAAGGTGTCCAATGACTGGCAATTGACGTTGGATTCCAGAAACCATGTGGGTGCTGTATTCCTCGACCTGAACAAGGCATTCAATACAGTAGACCACAACCTGTTACTCATCAAGCTGTGAAACATTCATCTTGATGATACCGCCATAAAATGGTCCAGTGGTACCCGACAGGCTGACAGCAGTAAGTAAAGGCACAAGGTGACTTCTCCCCTCTTAAAATACTTCTGAGAGACATTCCGCAAGGGTCTATACTGGGGCCACTGCTTTTTGCAATATACATTAACGACATCAATTCTGGAATAAAAGACTACAAATGCTTATCTCTTTGCAGACGATGCTGTGCTTTACATTGCTAGGCCCACTATCGAACTAGCCCGCACTGTATTGCAGCAAGTATTCAACTTATTGCAGCATAACCTCTTGCAGCTGAAACTGCTGCTCAATGAAAAAAAAAAAGTTATGTTCCTATCCCCACAAATATACTCAGCAACTCCACATACTGTGGGATCTAAGCCACAGATTGCCACGCTACTGAGGGAATCACTGGAGCTAGTGGACACATTTATATATTTGGGTTTCTGGATTGTCTGTGAACTCACCTTCACTGTACATATTGAGGAACTATCTAAAAAGTTAAAACAAAGATTTGGGTCTGTTTTTTCGAATTAAGCACCTACTCACTTACGATGCCAAAGTTAGACTGGTACAAACTACTGTTCTCCCTCTTCTGGACTATGCTGACTTTATCTACAGCCATGGTCCCAGCACCAAACTAGCCATGCTGGACACCATGTACTACAGGGCCATAAGATTTATAACCTGCGCTCTCTACAACATGCACCATTGCTCCCTCTATGTGCAGCTGGTCTGGCACTCACTAAATACTAGAAGATTAAAAAATGTGGCTATCTGGACCTACAGAGCCCTTATCAATAAACTCCCCAAATGCATTTCCAACCTCCTAGCCATTTTGTATGGGTTTTACTCACTCAGAAGATATTCTTACATTTTATTAGACATTCCCAGAATTAGAATCCATCATGGCTCTACCTCCATAAGTCACACTCTCCCTACCTTATGGAACAATCTTCAAAAGAACCTGAAACTTTCAAACTTTGTTAGATCGGTGACCTTCAAAACCCTACTCAGGCAGTCAGTACAGGATACCTGTAACTGCTACACCTATGCCCCTCCCACCACCTTCGAACAAGGTGCCTACTACTGCCCTCAGCTTTTATCATATTGAGCCACGCTAACCTTTACCTTCCAATACGTTCTGAGAGCAGACTGCCTTTCTCTATCAACCCCAGTCGACACCAACCTGTAACTTGCACCCCTCATTAGCTACTAGCCTCCAGATCTCACTGAGGTTGGGCTGTGTCACTATTCTTTCCTCAGTTGCCTCATTTGTCTTTCCTGTCGGACCTTCCCTCATATCCCCTAGGCTTTCCTTTTCTAGTGGGGCCTTCAGCAAATTTTGATTGCACAACTAATATGGATCAATTGACATAGCTGATTTGCACTAAACCCTGATGGATGTATGACTTGTGCCTAATATGTAATTATTTATGATTTCCAAGATGTTTTCATTGTTGTTAGTACAATGTCCAAGATGTATTCATTGTTATATGTTCTATATGTATTTGTCCAGGTCTGCCTTGTAAATGAGTTCTACTCAGTGATGTTTCACCTGATAAACTAAATATTGATTGATTGATTGAACTGTATCCATGCTTCTAGAAAGATAGGTTACTCACCTATAACTGCTGTTCTAGGAGTGGTATTCATTTCACATCCACACAACCCACCCAGTCTCCCTTGGCAGTGTTGCACCTGGATCACTGTTTCCAGCATGTAAAGATCTGATGTCATGGGGTGGAGCCAGAGGATATACTGTTCAGGTGGTGGGAGGAGTTTACCTGGGAAGGTTAACCTCGGGAGGTTAACCTCTCCAATCTGGGAGAGGAGAGCTGCCCAGCAGCCGCTCAGTCCTCTTTCAGCCCGTCCCCTCCCCAGGCAACCACCTGCAACCGTCAGTTCCTGAACTCGTTGCTGGCATGAAGAAATAAGGCGATAGCTCTAAGCCCTCTACACCACTGGGCCGGCAGTGGGAGAAGTGTAACTGAAAGATGCCTGCTGAATCAGCGCTTCCAGTAGAAGTGCCAGAGTGTGGATGAGAACTGTATGCCACTCCTAGAACAATGGTTACAGGCGAGTAGCCTATCTATCTGTACTATCAGGCATATCTAGGAACACAGCATTCTCTGTTTGCACTCAAAACCTCATCACAAGAACTTGTGTTGTAGAATAGGCAAACTACTTTGTCAAAATAATCAACAAACGTGCTTTAAAAATCTTTTTAATATTTTACAAATCTTTCCCATAATTGTTTTTATCATTCTTAATTTTCATATTGTCTCGTCAAACCCATTTTAAAAGCACAACAAGACACTCTGGGGGTTGGGTTGTTGTATGATGAGAGCACTTCTTAGGGGCTGAAGGTACTCAGCATAAGCACGTTGTGCCTTACTATACATAGGGATGCGCCCTTATTAGACAACAACCCACACCCCATAATGTCATATTGCCTATTTGTTTAAATATAAGCAGTTCAACATAGAACATAATTCATTCAGACGTACATTCCAGATTTCAGGTATAATAAATAAATGCCCTGTTTTAATTTATTAAATACACTTCTTCAAAACAGCATGCAGTGAGAAAGACTGGACTGAATTGTGTTATTAGCATGTTCACAAGATGTAAAGATGTTAAATTTAGATTTTAATTATTTTCTGTCCTGCTTGACAAAGATGATGTGACCCTGGGCACACAATGTCCTTCTCACTGCTGCATACTTCTAGCAATATAGTAATTTAAGGTTGGAAGGGTCTTAAGGTGTATCATGTTTGCTCGCCTGCTTCATAAGTATGAATGAAATAAATATGCTGTACAGCATGCAGTGAGACAGATTGCTTTCAATTGTGCTATTAGCAAATTCACAAGATATTAAACATGCTACATTTAAATTTTAATTGTTTTTTGGCATGCCCAAAAAGGAAGATGTGAACCCAGGCCCCACAATGTCCTGCCCACTTTTGCCCACTCCTAATAATACATATAGAATAATATATGGGATGGTGTGTATAACAAGAATTTTACACACACCCAAGATGTTGGATGCCACATAAACCCCAAGAGTGAAGTTAGAGGGGTTTATCTTGACATCCAACACAAAGGGTGTGTGTAAAACTTGAGTTTCTGCACCACCCCATATTTTATTTATAAAATTGCTGGGTTTCCCTTTTTCACCACAACAATTATATAAAATAAAAAGACATTCCTGTGCAGCCAGAGTTTCAGTACATGGTCTGTGGTCACCTTTATTCATTTAAAAGTTTTATTTATTTATTTTGGTCAGCTGCTGTAAGTTACAGTAATTTTTTTTTTTCGTGGTAGTTGATTTTGTTTTTTAATATCACTTACTACCGAGTCTGAGTGGCAGTTCAGTCTCCAGAGGCAAGACAAGGCGGCCAGCGGTTTGAGTTGAAGAGCTGAAGCTGGTGCATGCGCAGAATGAGGGAAACCTGGTGCGTGTTTGCCATTATAAACACTCCTTTGTAACAGCAAATTAAGCCATGGGTTTCCCTATGGGAAAAAGGGAAACCCAGTTATTATAGTAATTTAAAGCAACAGTATTTGTTAGTCATCAAATAGTTATTTTCAGCAGTAATGTTTTTCTAGAGAAAACATCAATATACCCATTTTGTTTTTGTTTTATTTCATTACTGAACTAAGATAGAGGATTTTGAATTTTTTAAACGTTCCCATTCCCATGTCATGTCCACCATAAAAAATTTTTTATCTTGGTATACTGCTGGGCTGTTTATTGTCAAAAACATGTGGTAACAACATCCTAATACATTTGAAATACTAATCTAGTATATGCAATTAACAGATAACCTCAAGGAAAGAGATTTTTGAAAATTGCTAGAGGCGGCCATCTTTAATGATATGAGTCGTTAATTACAAAACTAGCTATAAAAGCTGTTTTAAAATTATCTAAGAAAACTATTATCTTGAGTCTATGTCCATCATGTCCACCCCCTGCTTCATAAGCAGGGATAACATTAGTATGCTGTTCAAACACATGCCAGTTTAGTGGGAATCCCTACTCATACCACTACCCATGCTAGCAAGTGATTCTCTAGTTAAGCAGAAATTTGTCCAGGCTTACAGTACCTTAAAGTCTTGTACTGTCCACTTTCTCCACTGATGGCTTGTTCCATAGGGTTACACTCTTCTGAGAGAAAAAGTGCCTCCTAATGTTATCCCTGAATTTACCTCCCCTGAGCTTCAGGGCATGTCCCCACATCCTGTTACAGGACTCAAGATCAAGTATAAGACCGTTTGCCCAGCTAGGTCATGTTCCCCTAATGTTTGTCCGCCACCTCAAAGGAGTCCAATTCACCACCCTGGCAAGCTTAGTGTTATCCACAAGCTTAAGTAGCCTGCTGGATACCCCACATTTCAGACTGATGATGAAGATGTGAAGAACAGGGGCCCCAGTACCAGTCCCTGAGAGACAATTCTAACTTCTCCCTCCACTTGTAGTGTCCATCCACCACCTCTTTCTACCTCCAGCTCCATGAAAGTTGGCAGCCCTCCTTGTGTATGCATTGTACAGAATATATCTACACTGCATTCTGTTGCCCTAAAACTTGTCATGTACCACAGTACTGAAGGGCTTGCTGAAGTCCAGGTAAATTATATCCACAACCCTGTCCATGTCCAGCTCTCTGGTCATCCACTCAAAGAAGGTCGTCTGCTTGGTTTGACAAGATCTGCCACTCATAAAACTATGATGAAAGGATGCAAAAACCTTTGTCTCAACCAAGTGCTCCATCATTTAGTCCTTGATAATGACCTTCAGGACCTTGCCTAGCATGGATGCCAAACTGAGCAGCCTGTAGTTTTCCTTGTCTGACCTGGACCCTTTCTTGAAGATAGGGGCAATATTGACCACTTTCAAGTCATGTGGCTCCAAACTGGTCCTGGCAGACTCCACAAAGATTATTGCAAGTGGCACTGCCAGTTGTTCCTTTCCTAATAACA
The DNA here is from genome assembly GCA_016271365.2 of Neoceratodus forsteri. Classification (NCBI taxonomy): domain Eukaryota; kingdom Metazoa; phylum Chordata; order Ceratodontiformes; family Ceratodontidae; genus Neoceratodus; species Neoceratodus forsteri. The sequence continues at coordinate 1,117,310,328 of CM028131.1, forward strand.
ATCTGTTTCTCTTTTTTCACTTGTTTCACTTCTGTCTTATTGTAAATCTGAAAGTATAATACAGTATCTCTACTGCAAATCTAGTAGTAGTATAATTATTTAAGTAAAATAATTGTCTTTTTCTGTGCAAATAAAGCTATGGTGGCTTATATGAATAAACTTTCAACTCTTTGAGTATTGATGATTTCAATATCATATGGCTAAGTAGGGTAATCTGGCCCTACTGAGCTCAGTGATTAAATGGTTCAGTTACCCTATCTCACTGTGCCAGTATGTGATACAAAAGTACTTTTCATACAAAATGTCTGTAGACATAGACAAGTAAACAAAGCATTCTGGGTCATCATTTCTGATATGATTCTGTTTCTTTGTTTAGAAGGGTAGTTGTATTGTTTCATACTAAATGAGAATATCATAGCATGCATACATGCCTCTAACAAATTAGACTATTTGAAAGTTAATACTCAGTTTACACCAAGCTGTGTAAGACAGTGCTGATTTCAAAGGAATGATGTGATTAGTTAAACATTAATGAGAACAGCATCCACATGCAGGTTGCTTAGCAAACTGTATCTGCATAACTGGATCACTTTCCTAGTCATTTAAAATTAACTATCCAGCCTTATGAGGCCCAGATTACTGAGCATTTTCACCAGTACACAATGTACACCACTTTTTATCTAAGTGTGAAAAACAGTTGCTGTTAAACCAGTAGGAAAAAAAATAATGTTTAATTTCAATTATGTAAGAGTCTTTAAAGTACATATACATTACCCCTTTTGCGTTATAGCAAAGTGGTACAATGTCTGATCTATGGCTCTTCAGTGGCAGTTTGCAGAAAGGGTATTTAAATTTCTGAAGTTATTCATTTTTTTTGAAAATTTTCAGATTCACATAAATGGACATTAGCATGAACAAACATGTACCATGATACATTTCATTCTACATGGCAAAAAAGTCTGACAAACAAAAACTTTTCATAACATAACTAACTGGCTTACACTACCATACCTTTACTGACCTATAATTCTTAAAAAGGGTATTTTATATACCTCACACCTCACCTTGTACAGACAAACTGCCTGGATCTGTATGCTATCTGTAGCCTAGAGGTACATATACTTTAAACACTCTTGCTGCTCAGGGATGTACCGTACCTCTAATGCAGATGCTGGAGGGTTCAAGATGTGTAAGGGTATATGGCTGATCACCCCTTCACTGGGGGTACCAGTGAGCTAAAGAGAGGGGGTTGCAGGCAGATCTGCATGCTGCCAGGGTCTTGCATGAGGATGCAGACAAAAAAAGGATCCCAAGTGTGCTTACATTTTTCTCTGAAAATCCATGCAGTATGAAACATATGTTTGAATTTGGCTAAGTTAACCATAGAGCCTCTCCATTGTTTTGATGGTGGGGACTCCCACTGTTCTCCCTTTTTGTAAATGTAACCTTTTCACCTCTACTAATGCTGCTGTCAGCCAGCTGAGGTATGGCTTGGGGAAGTGGTAACCTACATGCAGAGAGGATGCCCAAGAGTCAGAAGGCCGGGTGTCAGGCATTTTTCGATGAAAGACTTGAGCGCAAGAGAAGAAGAGATCACTTTCTTCCAGAACAGATGAAAGTGAGCACAGGTTCATAGTATGCGAGTGAGATCTCTGCCTGGGAGTCCACATCTCCAGTATTGTAGGGCTGCTGGGGTACTATATTGTAGATGCATAATTTTGTTTAGAATGAGCAGCGCTCTGTGGTCCATGCTGGCCCTATGGGAAGTTTGCCAACAGTCGGACCATTGGTCTTCTGTGATTTGAATGGGTAGTTGGGATTCCCAATTGGCTCTAGCCATCTAGGGTTGGTCAGGTATGCCCTACTGTAAGCATCTATAGATGCCTCCAGCTTCCCCCTTTATAAGTCACAGCCAGTGAGGGAGTGGTGATGGGTTGCTGGTGATGTTTTACTCTATGTGTGCTTTCTGAAAGTGAATGATAGCTCTCTTGATTTGGTGGAACCTCTAGAAATCAATTTTGGGCAGGTGAAACTCAGTTTATAGGTTTTGGAAATTGTCAGCTTGATTAGTACAAAGTATGAGGAGGTTTTAGACCTTCAGTTTACCTGATTTCTGCCAGGAGGGCCAGAAGAGGGCTTTGGTCTCTACCTGGATTTTGGATATAGGTGTGATGTTGCTAGGTGCCTTTTGGCCAGCTTCTGTAGGTTTTACCATGCCTTTGGCAGAGAGTTAGTTTACTTGGACTCTTTCTATGCAAAAATGTTCCCGTGGGAGTGCATTCTGTGATTGCCATTTCCATCTGTATCCACAGCAGGACTCAGGGAGTAGGGGGTGAAAACGAATGTAGAGTTTGGGCCCCTAGGTAAGCCAGGTGGTGGCCCAAGAACCATTGCAGTCTCCACCCACCTACCCTCCAGTGCATACACAGTTTTAGTCTCCCAAATCTGGGAGGCTTGCACTCCCATAAGAGGACCCCTACCATTTTGTCTAGTGTGGAAAACCAAAGCCTGGGTATGTGAAGAGGAATATGGGCTAGACAGTGCAATAATTTAGAAGCTGATGCCATTTTGGATGGTGGCTATTTTGCTGGCCATGTATAGGTTAAGGTGTTTCCATCTATACAGTTCTGTTTTCAGTTTGGCCAGTACTCACTACATTGATGGATGCACATTTTGAGGTATCCAGGAGAATACAGATACCCAGGTGTCCATGTACATGATACTTTGGGGGGGTGGGCCCATTTTATGTGCTAGGCAGTGCAAGTGCTGAGAGTGTGACATAGGGGAAGGGCATCTGTTTTCCTAGTGTTTACCTTTATCCCTGAGATTCTGGAGTACCTCTGGAGGGTATCCAGGAGGGGAGTAACAGCCTTTGGTGCTTCTTTGGACAACACTAGTAAGTCACTTACATACAGCATGGTTTTGTAGTCTGTCCTGCTTTCCCTCCCTTATACAAGGTATGTCTGGGTTTTGTCTGAGGGCTATGTCCAGGGGCTCTATAACTAGAACAATAGGAGAAAGGAGGCATCCTTGGTGGGTACCTTTTAAAAGAGAAAATGGGGCAAAAATGTTGTAGTTAGTCAGAACTGAAGGGGAGATATAGGGTGCTTATCTAAGAGAGGAAAGTGTCTTCAGACCTCATATATTGTAACAGCTGAAGAAGGTAGCTTCATTCCACTGAGCTGAAATATAGCTATTGATGCAGCAGGAGTGGGACCACCCTCCATATGCAAGAGCATGATAGCAATAACCGCAGATGGTCTGACCCTAGTCTGCCCTTTTTGAATCCTACTTGTGACAGGTGGACAAGACTGAGCAGGTGGAGCTCAAGTCACTTGGTTAGCACCTTGGCCAGGGCTTTGGCATCTGCATTGACTAAGGAAATGGGTTGGTAATGGGCATGGTTGCTTGGGTCCATATATTTTTTGGGGTGGAGGATAATGACTGCCTCCTGCATGGTTTGAGGGAGGTGCTATATCTTGCCTCTGTGTATCTGTTGAGTATAGCGCAGACCTGTCCTGACAATAACTGGAGGACATCTGCTTGGAGCCCATCCCCTTTTAGTGCTCTGTTTGAGTTGAGTTGGGACAGGGTCCTATGTATCTCCCACACTGTGAGCAGGGGGTGGGGCATCCAAGCTCTCCACTACCAGTTTATCTAGTTTAGGTATGGGCAGGTCTGCCAGGAATGCATCTATCTCTGGGGTCCTGGGGGAGTTTGAATAGAAGCCCTGCATGATTCCATTAATCTCTTTGGGGTTGTTTACTCTTTGGCATATTCTGTCCTGCAGTGAGGTAGTATGCCCGTCTGATTGCCTTTGCATGAGTCAGTAGGCCAGCACCCTCTCTGTCTTCTTACTCGCCTCCTAGTATTTGTGTTGAAGGCATATGATTGCCTCTTCAGCATTACTGGTGGGTAGGTCATTAATTTTAATATGTGTCCCCAAAAGCTCAGATTTCATGGCCCTAAGGCCTGTGCCCCATGGCTGGTTTTGGCCAGAGCCTCAAATTGATATAGACAGACCATTAGATCTGCCTGCTCTTTGTCCCACTCCCTGTGACTGCATGCAGCATATGCCATTATTTTCCCTAATTTGTAGGCTTTAAAGGCCTCCCAAAGCATATCGGCTAATGTCCTTTCCCTGTTGTTGAGTTTGAAATAGAGTTCTGAGACCTCCAATTCCCAGGGTTGAGAGAACCAGTCAGCCAGAGGAGGGGCCCAGCTTCCAAGCTGAGGGCTTTGGAGTGTCAGGTCCCCATGGGAGGGAGAAGGAGACTGGGGATTTGTTCAAAATATGTATGTCAACTTTGTCTATGGCCACTATCTTGTGAGCTATTTGGGGAGAGCCCAACCAGAGGTCTAAATGGCTATATGTATCACAGACAGTCAAGTGGCATGTGTAGTCACAGACTGCTGTGTGCTGCAGGCACCAAAGGTCTGAGAGAACTTGCTCCTGCATTAGGGCTTTGAGGGCCACTACTACTCTGGAGTGTGCTTCAGCTTTGCCTGAGCTGCAGTCTAGGTCTGGCTCTAAGGTTAAATTGAAGTCATCTCCCACTGATACTAATATGGCATCTGAACTGAACTGGAATAGTGTTTCATTAAAAGCATGAAAGAACTCTGGGTGTTCTCATTGTGGGCATGGATGCAACCTAGGATTACTTCCCCTTCTTGTGTCATGAAGTGGGCTAGTACTCACCTATCTTCCTTGTCCTGGGTGGTGGATTGCACTTTCAATGACTTGGAATCTTTTTTACCAGAATGAAGACTCCCACATTTTTTGTCCATGATGTGCTATGCAGTTCAGCTCTCACCCATTTCCTCAGCAGTTCTGTGCTTCCTCCACCAGCAGATAGCTTGGTCTCCTGTAAGAATGCAATGGTTGTATGCTGCTTTCACAGGAAGGACAAAACTTGTTTCTGCTTTGCCAGGAAGTTTAAGCCCCTGACATTGCTGCAGGTACATTTGACATCAGCCATGATGACTTGTGGGGTGGATATGGATGGATTATGGTTGACAGTTACTGGTGTTACCATGCATAGAGATCCCAATCAAAAGCAGGTTCAGAATGACACGTAGGGCCTCCTTGAAGGGCCTGGTACTAGATACCTCTTGTACAAGTTGAACATGAAAGATAGTGCAAGCCATAAAAGATACAACACATATAGCAGACGTACCTGTGACCTGCATACAGCCACTGGTAGAAACCTGATCCAGGGATAATGTCCAGTTGCACTCCAGTAGATTGGGGGGACACTGACAGAATGATACTCTGATAGTATATATAGGATTGCCTGAAAATAAAATGCACTATTAGGACCTGTGAGAATTTGAATTAGAAAAACTGACCTTGGCAGCCATGAGCTGGAGAGGCAAACCCCGCTAATGCTCTCTGACCAAGCATGGGGGAATGGTTTGTGACATTTTCTGGTGGGGTGTGCTACCCCTGAAGCAGCTATCATGTGCTGCTGCTACAGTGAAGTTATCTTGGTCAGCAGCCATTGATTTGTAGGGATATACATGTAATCAGGCAGTATCCTGAAACCTTTTGTGTGAGAGGGGCTCTGCTGCAGAGGTGCAGCATACCAATGATCATATAGGAATTATTCTGGTGTCTCGTCTAGTTTTTCTGGTATGGGCGGTGACAGAGTGGTCATTGATCAGGGTGACCACTGGGTAGCCATGGCAATGAGGGAGGAGGGGAGGTATGAGGGGTAGTCTAGAGCAAAGGTAGGGGAGGAAGCTCCACTTGCTTATTTTGTAAGCATAGTCCCAGGATGCTTCTTTTGTCCCAGATGGCTTGTCTACCTCCTGGTAGTGGACCTGCGGTATATGCTCCTGTTGTGTGCAACACTATGTAATACAGCTGCAGGGCATCAAGTTGCTGCATCTTTGCCATTATTCAAGCAAAGCATGAATTAGCAAATCAGGGACAACTGCGTCAGAGGCCCTGTGGTTTAAAATCCTAGTCACCCTCTGTCTCCTTAACTGCCGAGAGGTCTTTTCCTTGCACCCCAAATTGCAGGAGGTCCTCACTGTTGCGCTGGGGCTGAAGTTGTTAGAGGAGCCTTGTTCACGAGGGAGAAGGAAGTGCCACAGGTTTAGGCAGAAAAGTTTGTTTGCATGGAGTTGAGAGGAGGGAAAGGAGGGAGGTGTGGGGGGGGAGCACACTGACCATGTGCCCTTGAGGATAAAGGAGACAGATGTGCTCTTAATATAACTGAATGCTCCAGACTTCCCTATGTAGGGGCTATCACCATTCCCCAATACCCACACATGCAAGCCTATCCGCCATGAAGAGCAATTAAAGAACAGACTCCTCACACGCACATTTAAGCATATTTAGAAATAAATGTAACTTGTAATGAGGAGGAACTGTTAAAGCAGAAGATTCACTAGGCATATGTAAACATTCTTCAGAATCAGCAGAGTCCCTAAATAGCGTCTCATGGGCCCAAGTGCCTGGTGAGATGTGACCATTTGAGAATCAAACTCACCTCCTCGAATGTTCAGTTGAGCTCTCCTTTTAGCAGGAAGGCAAAACAATAACAGTGAGTTTCAAACTGGGGGGGAGTGAGGGAGTACAGGTTGGAATGGTACCAGTGTTCAGGACACAATTTGGTTCAGAATTCAATCTATGTTTGACCCATCTGAACTGTAATTGGAAAAAATGAAGGCCACTGATGCCGACCGCTCTCTAACAAGACAGGCCAGGTCAGGGTAGGTCCACCCTGCTACATCTTGGAAGGAGAGTGAATTTTGACTACGCCAACCACCCGGAGGTGGATTTCCAGGTGTTCCATGATAAGCAGGCATCGGGGAATGTAAGGGAGGGGAACCAAGGCCAATTGCCACTAGCTGGAACATACAAGAAAGAGAGGCGTGAAACGGACTCTAATGCAAACAAAATATTTTATTTGGGCACTTGTAAAATAGCAACAGCATCTCTACAAAATACCTAAACACTAAAGGATCTGTACCATCAACTAAATCATAACTTTTGCTCTAAATTCTATGCTCTAAAAAGATCTGTAACATCAACTAAATTATAGCTATTGCTCTAAATTCTATGCTTTCAGTATTCATAACATTTGCTACATCTAAGGCTCTAAATTCATTTGGAATGCATCAAGCTTTGCAATGCATTTAAGGCCAGCCACCATTGTATGAGTCCTTAAAGGGGAAATGGGGCAAAGGTTGGAAGACTCTTTTTGTGTCCAGGACAGTTCCACTCCGGGAAGGACACTCAGGAAGAAGAAGAAAGTAAAACACCATACAAAGGATACTTCTCAGTGGCTTTGGGCTTGTCATAGATCACTGGTACTCGTAACCCTTTCCTGGGCTGAAGAGTTGCATTCCACTGAGGCAGTGAGGATCATGGCAACAGGTCACACTCGGACCACTGAAACAGGTCACTCCTCAAGGAGAAGAACTGAAGAAAACTGAAGAAATACCTGCCATCGGACCACACCTGGGTTTCTGGATGAAGGACGAAGGAGAAATCTCCTGACGGAACTGTTGAGGATGAAGCTTGTCTGGAACAACAGGGCTGGGACACACTGCGGATCACATACAGACTACGGTGGCAGCACAATAATATTCTTTTTAAAAACATTTTGTGGTGGTGGTTATTTCAACAAAACTCTCAAGTGCACTCAGTTCCAAGCTTTGGCACACAGACATTAGCACAGTAGGGCTATTGCACAGTTCATGGGGCAGTTAGGCAGTCTCTTGGTGGCACCCATACACTGCACATTAAACAGTTCCATTACAGGGGCCCCAAAACATCACAAAGTCTTTTAAATGTGCATTCTTGTAGGCAGTTCCTACATTAGATACCCTATCCCTTTAAATCTGGTCTTCTAGTGCCCTTATACATAGTAGTTAACTAATCTGCATAACCCCTGCCCATTTTTATAGCTTCAATGGAGCTCTTTTCCAAATTCTGCCCCATGGGTGGTTCCACAGGTGAGGCTTACCTGCCCCCACAATCTCTGGCTCCTCAGGAGCAAATTTCCTTAACTCTGTCCCGTGCGCAGTTCATGGACCAGGCCCTTGCTCACCCAAATGGCTGTTACTGCTAGCGGTGCCATAAATGCCAAAGTTAATTTTTATGTTCCCTTTTCTTTAGAAAAAAAAACAGTCTTTCTTTATTCAAACGGTGGCCAGCACCGGGACATGGTGCTACCACCACTCACCCTGCCGCCCGCTTACTGTACTCGGGGCCAGGACTGTTGCTGTAAACAGGATTGAGGCCTGAGCCTGTCTTCTCCCATGGGCCTCCATGGACTTTTGTTGCTGGTGCTGCTGCTGGAGGGGCTGACCTTTCACTGCTGCCGCCCCTTCAGATGGGACTTTCACCACCACTGGACCATGGGCCACTGGATTGCTGCCGGTCTGGACAGGAGAGGGAGCGATGAGCTGCTGGACCAGCTGGGACATTGGGAGGGATGCAGGAACTTCAGGAAAGTACCTCCCTTTCCAGCTCTGCCTCAGCCAGCCAAACACCCCCCTCACACTTGCAGCTGCTCCTTCCTTGCTGTATTAACTGAAGTGAATAGCTGTTGCTGTTCAAACCGGGCTGAGGATTTCATTTCAGAATCAGATGTAGGTGATGCAGTGATAACAGGCAATTTTAATAATCCAGACATAAATTGGATCCCACATATAACAAAAGTAGGCATTGAAGGCAATTTATTGATACATTATTAACTGCAGGACTACCGCAAATGATATGTAAACCCACCAGAGGTGGCAATATACTTGATTTATTAATTACTAATATTGGGCAATCAATTAAGAACATAAATGTTAGGGAAATTTTGAGCAACTGTGATCGTCACATTATTGAGTTTATTTTAAAGAGATCAGTGTATAAAAGCCCGGGGTCAATAGTAATTAAGAAATACAATAGGCAAACTTCCAAAAAATAAAAACAGAGTTATCAGATTGGAACTGGGAATTGTCATTTAAACACAAGAATGTTGAGGAAATGTTGAATATATTCAAGAGCAAATTATTGCAAGTTGAAGAAAAGTTTGTGCTCAGTAAATGCAAATATAATAATAGAGGAAAAATGCCAATGTGGTGCACTAAGAAGGTGGTGAAGCAGTGTAACAAAAGAAAGAAGGCTTCTGAGTTAATGAAAAAAAAAGAAAAATGAGGCTTCTGTGGCAGTCTATAAAAGAGAATTTGGATTGTTAAAGAAGATGATTAGACAGGAAAGAAATAAACTAGAATTGAACATATTACATAGAAATGACAGTGACAAAAGCTACTATGTTTATGTTAATAGCCAGAAGAACAGTAACACTCAAGTAGGGCAATTAATGCATGAAGGTCTGGAAATTAAGAAACTCATAAATATGGCTTGTTCATTCAGATTTTCAGACTCTCTCTCTCGTTCTCTCTCTCTCTCACTTCCCCAACTGCTACAAATTGCTCTCTGCTTGGTCCATCTAGTCAGATTAATAAGCACTTATGCTGTATTTTGTATTTGTTTCAAGCTGCTCTTAACCCAGTTGTTTGCTAGCTAAGAGTGTTTACTAGTCATGAAATGTATGTTGCTGTCTATGAACTCTGATCCATCTTGTCACTTACGCTTGCAATTTGTGAAATCTTGATTTGCTTTGTATCATTGTTGCTTTCCCTGAATTCAAAATGTATGTATTTCCCTGATTATCCCTACCTATTGTAATCTCCCACGTTGTGCCTGAAAATAGTCATGTCCTGGCTATGGTACTTACCCGGTAAACAAAAACTAAATAAATAAATACTTATTTTTGCTCTGTATTTAATCAAGATAAGGCAGAGGAAAACAATCTTTAATGTAAAGAATATTTGGACTTATTTATTGAAACTAACCCTTTGGAGGTACGGGAATTATTGGAAAAACTCAAAGAAAATAAATTGTCAGGGCCAGATTTGTTGCATCCTAGACTTTTGAAAGAAGTACAGAATTTTATAGCAGCACCCTTGGCATTTTTGTTTAATGTGTCTTTTTTATCAGGAGATGTCCCAGTTGATTGGACAACTGTCATAGTCATACCACTGTTTAAGAATGGGGATAAAGCAATACTATGCAATTACAGACCGATTAGTTTGACACCAGTGGTTTGTAAAATGGCAGATGGTTTCTTGAAGTCTAAATTAGAAAAGAATTTAAATATTATAAATTATAAGGATATCAAGCAGGCAAAGAATGCTATTACTAAGCTAAGGAGACAGGTTAGATCCCCTGTGGTGGATACCTGGCATGATTTGATAGTAGAACATTATTTTTTAGAACGTATGATTGCAGGGACTATAGGGGCACAGAGAACAGTTCGAATTAAAGTGGAGGGCTTGGGTCCTTTTTCAATCAGCAAGAGACTCCACATTTGTTCCATGATGGAGTCCCAATATCTGGATGCTAGGAGATGAAAAAGGCATCATAAGAGAGGACTCTTTTCTTTAGATAGAGGGGAGATGGATAGATACAGGAGGAAGAGGCAGTTGAAGACGTTTACTGGGGTTAAGCGTATGAAATACTGCGAACTCTATTTATTAAATGTGATGAAGACACTACTACTACTGCTATTGTACTACTGCTTATGGAATGATTTGCTGCTATGGATATTTATGAATGTCATCTATAATGTATCTGCTGTGTATTGTACCTCCTATGAAAATAAAATAAAAATAAAGTATATAAAAAAAAAGGATATCAAGCAGCATGGCTTTAAACAAAACAGAGCATGCAGCACTAATCAATTGTGCTTTTATGAAAAGATTAACAAAAGCTTAAACAATAATATACCAGTTGATGTACTCTATTTTTTATTTTTATTTTTTATTTGTTTATTTGTTCTAAGATTACAAATACCTTTGAGCCGAGGCTCTTTTACAAAGGTTCCACATCATTGGTACAATTGAGACAAACATAAGCAAAGATAACAGTTTATAAAATTAAAAAAAAAAACACATAGTCTTGTAGAGAAAAAAAGAACAATAAGGTGAAACTTTGGGGAGGGGAAGGGAAAGGAGGAGGGTGAAATCAGGGAGACTAAGTGGATGGGAGAAAAAGGGAGATAGGTGGGGGGACAGAGAGAAGAGAGGTGGCAGGTGGGTAAGAATGGAGGTAGTGCAGCCGGGTGGCTTTGCCATGGGCCAGCAGGGGAGGTGAAGATGGGGGGTCTGGCAAAGTGCAGGAGTAGATGTGGATCCAAAAGGGCATCTTCAGCTATGGAACCGAAAGACATGTTTAGCCACAACAGTCACAGAGGCTGGAGGCAGTGAATGTTAGGCGGAGCCGAGTCTTAAAAGTGCTGAGCGATAGTAAGGATGAGATGTCACTGGGAAGACCATTGTACCAACTAGCAGCCCGGTAAGCGAAGGATCCTTGGCCTTGTATTGTGCGGCAATGTGGGATTTGCAGAAGATGAGGTTTCGATCCCCTGGTATGGCGGGTGTGGATTCTCGGTTGTATGAGGGCACAGACTCCAGGGGGGCAAGGCCCAGCAAGATTTTCTTAGTAGTAATACAAGTTTGGTGTTTTATTCAATTGGCAAGATTCAATCATCCAGTTTGAGAATAGAGGTCACAGGTACGAGTTGGCGCTGGGAGCCAGTGACAAGTTGACAGGCCTTGTTGAGGGTGGTGGATACACATTTGAGTGCGGTGGTTGTAGCAGAGCCATAAATGATAATGCCATAATCAATTATGGATATGATGGAGCTCTGGACAGCGACAGTGAGGGCTTCGGGTGTCAGGTGTTTCCTATGACAGAATAGCATGCCTAGCCGGGAGTTAGCAGCTTTGGTGACATGGTCGATGTGGGCAGTGTAGGAGAGGTGAGGGTCAAGGGTGATCCCGAGGTATTTAAAGTTTTTGACCTGTTCCAGTGTGGCACCTTTTCTGGTGATAACGGAGAGTTGGAAGTGCTTATGTTTATTTTGGGAGCTGCTGAAGATCATGGCCTTGTTTTTTTTTATTAAGGATCAGTTTGTTCTTTGTGAACCAATTCTCAACCGAGGAGAAGCCGAATTTCTTCGGGTTCTGGTGTGTGGCAAGGATTACTGCATCATCGGCATACAGGGTGATATTTAGACTTCCAGAAAGCTTTTGATAAAGTACCCCACAACTTATTAATAGAAAAGTTAATTAAAATGGGAATAGATGTAAGGCTAGTTAACTGGATCAGGAATTCATTAAAAAAAGGAACACAAAGAGTTAGGGTGAGATGTCATATTCAGGTAGCATTGATGTGACTAGTGGGGTGCCCCAGGGTTCTGTCCTGGACCCCATATTATTCACACTATTCATCAACACCATGATATTAAAAGTGGGGTAGTAAAGTTCACCGACGACGTTAAGTTAGGTGGGCCAGTGGATACACTAGACAATATTGCCACATTAGTGTCTGACTTAAGAAAGGTGAAAAGATGGGTTAAATATAATGGTATGCTGTTCAGTGTAGAAAAGTGTTCAGTTCTGCATATTGAAAAATATAATACTAAACAAGATTACTACCTTAATGCAACTATTCTGAATAAGGTCGAATCTAAAAAGGATTTGGGGATATTTATAGACCAGGATCTGAGTTTCAATGTAGATTGCTCTAAACTGATATAGAGAACTAACTATATGATTAACAGTGTTAAGAAAGCATTTACAAATCAATCTGCAACTTGTCTACTTCCCCTATATAGATCTTTCCTCAGACTTCATCTTGATTATGGTTCTCCATTGTGGAGTCCACACTTGAGGAGGGAGATGGAACAATTTGAGTGGGTCCAGGAAAGGGTCACAAAAATTATCAGAGGGATGAAGGGATTAGACTATGATAATAGGCTAAAGTGATTAGAACTATATAGTCCAAAACAAAGAAGGACCGGGGCAACATTCCAAAGATGTATAAAATTATAAGAGATGCTGAATTATGCAAAGAACCTTGGTGTCCAAATCCAGGGTAAACCTGAGGGTCTGAGAGGTCATAAATGACAGGTGAAGTTGGAGAATGTAGTTAGAAAGGAAGATATAATTGTTATATACACCAAATTGGCAGGCTTTGGAATCGGCTTCTGAAAGACATAGTGGAAAGTCAAAATTTGAACTCATTTAAAAGTAGACTTGATAACTATCTCTTGGAAGGAGGAACTAATTAGACCCACTGAGGTGGGTGGACAGATATACGGTAATGGACATTTTTGCCTTCTATTCTTCTTATCCCAGTATGACTACCCAGTATGGGGGGGGGGAACAAATCTGATTGATTTCATCAATTGGGTGACCAGAGAAAGAGATCAGGGGAGGACAGTGGATGTGGCCTATCTGGACCTTAGCAAGGCCTTTGACACTGCCACACAGGAGACTGATAAAAAATTCAGCAGCCTAGGGATGGGATTCAAATTGATGAATTGGGTTTGAAACTGTTTAATGGATAGGGGACAGAGGGTGGTGGATAATGGCACTCATTCTAATGGTGGGAGAGTGACCAGTGAGGTGCCACAGACTCAGCACTGTAACCAGTCCTCTTCAGTGTCTTCGTAAGTGACATTGCAGAAAAACTGGGATGGAAGGTATGCCTTTTTGCAGATTACAGCAAAATCTGTATTAGGGTGAACACTCAGGAAAGTGGAGAAAATGCATAGTGATCTTGGAAACTCAAGGAGTGGTCAAGAGCATTGTAGTTGGGGTTCAGTGCCATAAAGTGTAAAATCATGCACCTAAGGCATAGGAACCCAGGAGTTGAGTATGGATGAGAGAGGAGGTACTGATAGTCACTAAGCAAGAAAGGCACCTTGGAGTTATTATATTTGATTACCTTGAAGTGGCAGGGCAGTGTGACAAAACAGTGGGTAGAACCTGTGAAATGGTGGGATGCATAGGGAGCTGTATCTCCAGCAGTAGGAAGGAGGTGGTGTTACCACTATATCGCTTGCTGGTGAGATCCCCCCTGGAGTTTTGTGTCCAGTTCTGGAAGCCACGCCTTGGAAAGGACTTCAATAAATCAATTAATCAATCTTTCTTTATTGTTCAGCAAAGCTATTACAATATACTAATTTTAATCACAAATCAAATTAAAACAAATCATTCCATAATTAAACAATTGTCTGCTTGTGGACATTTTTGTAAAAATCTAGTATTACATAAAACCTTTCATTTAATAATTTATTATAATCAGATATTAAAAGAATATTATTAACAAAAACATAGCTACATTTTGTAGTAAAATTCTCTCAGAACAAGTAAAGAGGTATTCAATAATCTCACCTGATGTGAAATTAAGGCTTCCAAGTATGGAACCCGACCATTTGCATCTGTTTTGTTCAAATAGAGGGCATAGTAAAATAACATGTTTTAAATCTTTAGAAGGTTTGCCACATTTACAAAAAGGAGACAAAACATTATTTCTTTTTTGTCTATATAAAATGAACTGCACGTTGTAGCTTTCAGTTCTAAATCTTGAGTAAGCTCTCCTAATTTTGTGGCAGGTTAAATGTGATAAGTACAACTCAAAGCTCCAAAGACTTTTAAATCATTTATAATCATTATGCAGTTTTAGCTGTGCCAAATTCAGAAAATATTTGGTTTGTATCCAGATCTCATATTCTGTGTTTAACTGTGAGGACAATCTCATCCCAAGATTTTATGTAAATATCATATAAAGTATAAGAGACAAAGAACCTCTGTGCACAAGCACTGAGGCAATGGTTACCCCAAAGGGAATTTGGCGGAGAAGCCAAGTTTCAAAGAAATACAAAATCACACGTTATGCTGGTTCAACTTTAAGCAGAAATGCATGGTGCCGAAAGGCCTCTCACACAGTTTGCAAAGGGTATAAAATATGTTCTAAACCTGAGGGAAACATAGCTTTCCTGGCTAACTGCATGAAAGGGTGTACAAAACCCAATTTTTCCATCTTAATTTCTTCCTCAAGACACTTTCTGGGAAATTGATAATCTTGAAGTGAGAAAGTTTTAAGCAGAAACAGAATTTGTCTCTCCTGTATTAAGGAGCTCAAGGAATACTGGCCAAGTTCCAATCTAAGGATACAGTTGGGGGTACCTGGTGGTAGCATAAGAATATAGTGGTATAATTTATTAAGTAAGGTTTCTAATGGGTTGATATTAGTGAACCCCCATACTTCTCCTGCATTTATTATTCTAGTTTTGATTTTGGTATTAAGTACTCTCAGGATCCCTTTAACCGAGGTCTTGCCCATTTTGGCATGGAAACTTTTGAATGCATTTACAGCAGAAATCATCTTATTTTTAGTATATTCTATATGCTTGTTCCAGTTTAGGTTGTAGGAAAATCGCACGCACAGATAATCATAAGTTTTAACTGTCTCTAATTTCTCACTATTTATTTGAAATTTAGGTTTATGTCTAGAAAAATTTCCAAAAATTAAAATTTTTGTTTTAAGTTTATCTTAAGGTTTATTTCTCTGCAGGGGGTATTGAAGCATTTCATTTGTCTCTGAAGACCCAATACAGAGGTTGATAATAAAACCAGATCATCTGCATGTGCTAGACGGTCAATTCTAAATTCGTTGATTTTTGGTGCATGAAATTCTGTTTTTTTTATTTCAAGTAGAATAGAATTTATATAGATATTCAATTATTTATTTATTTGCGAGTTTTACCAGGAAGGCATGCTGAGCAACATGCTCGATTCCAGATGCGACCTGGGGGTCGAGATCCAATTACAACATGAGAATTACATCAAACAGTCTTTTGTTTTTGTTTTACATACATGGTATACAGAGTAAAACAATAAACAAATGTGCTCCAACATTTTGAGAGTGATTATTGACAGTGGTAGACATACAATTTAGTAAAAAGTTGTAAAACCAGTTAGGAATTGCAACATGAGTGTGGGTTAGTTTAGTTGAAACAGGAGCAACTGGAGGAGAAATGCGCACGGAGTAGGCGGTTGCGATGGTAGGGGTTAAGAGCGTGTCTTATGGGGGCAGGTAGGGCATTCCAGGTTTGAGGAATTCAGTAGTTAAAAGTGGCATGACCTTTGTTAGTTCACCTGAACGGGACGTGTAGCAGCCTGGGGTCTGTGCTCCTGAGGGAGTACGCCGGTGAAGGTTGTTTGGAGAGGAAGGATGACAGGTAGGGTGGGAGGGAGAGGGACCAGTACTTGCCTGTGAATCTGGCGCAGTTTGTAAGTCTACGGTCATGAAGGGACGGCAGGTTTAGAGCACTGTAAAGGTAGCAGTGGTGTGTAGAGTGTGGGCAATCAAGCATAAAGCGACAGAAAGAGTGGAATAGAGTGTCGAGACTGGCCAGGGCAGATGCAGGGGCTGTGGTATATACTATGTCTCCATAATTGAGTGCAGGCAGTATAATTTTTTGGACAATGGCATGCTTTGACTGTGTGGTGAGGCTGTTTTTGTTACAGTATAAAGCACCGAGTTTTGGGAGCAACTTTTTGTGCAGGGATTCGATGTGGGAGGAGAGGTCTAGGTGTTGGTCCAGCCAGACCCCTAGGTACCTAAAATTAGTGCAATTCTCGAGAGGGGTCCTGTCTAAAGTTTTGAATGGGGTGCTGTGAGATTGATGGGAGAGTCTTTGTTGGGTGCCGAATGTTAGGGATACAGTTTTTTGGGGGTTTAGGAATAACTGGTTGGACCTGAACCAGTGCTGGATGGCATTGAAATCTTCCTGCAGGAGGGTTGCTGCACTCGATATTTTTGGGCCTGAAGCATAAAGAACAGTGGCATCTGCATATATCTGGATGGATGAGTTTTGGCAGGTTGATGGGAGGTCATTTAGGAAAACGGAAAAGAGTAGAGGACCTAGGACAAATCCTTGGGGGACACTGGCAGAGATTGGTAGGGGGTTAGAGGTGTGTGCGTCAATTTTGACCATTTGGGTCCTGCCCACTAGATAGTCCTGGAACCAGTTTGTGGCTGGTTTAGAGAGCTCTGCATCAGTGAGTTTGGAGAGGAGTAGGGAGTGGGAGATGATGTCAAAAGCCTTAGCTAGGTCAATAAAGATGGCCGTGGTGATGTGCCCTGTGTCCATACTCGAGAGAATGTCACCAGTGACACGTAGCAGGGAGGTGATGGTGGAGTGGGATTTACGGAAACCCGATTGGAATGGAGTGAAGAAAGAAGAAGCTTCCAGGAATGGAGTGAGTTGGGACAGGACCAGACGTTCCTGTAATTTGGCCAGGATAGGGAGTAGGGAGATGGGTCTGTAGTTACCTGGGGATGAAGGATCACCTCCTTTTGGCAGCGGGACACGGTGGCCTCCTTCCAGGCTGTAGGGAGTTTGCCCAAGGAGAAGGAGAGGTTTAAAAAGGCAGCTATGGGATCGGATAGTAGGTGCTAAAATGCAACCTTGTCTGACTCCAGTGTTTGTCTGAAATGCATCTGTAATATGGCCGTACCGGTTGTATTGAGTCTTTGCCCATGTATGTTCATGTAGTCTTATGATAATGTCTAACAAAGTATTTTCAAGTCCTAATTTTTCCAATGTTGTCCAGAGAATTTTCCTACTGATACTATCAAAGGCTGCTGAAAAGCCCACAAAACAGCAATATAATTTTGATTTCCGTATTTTAGTGTATTTCTAGGCTAGATGATGTAAAACATAGAAATGGTGAACTGTGGACCTATTTCCTCTGAATCCATTTTGGGCCTCATCCAAAACTGAATTATCTTCCAGCCATGTTAGTAGTCTGCCAGGTATGATTTTAGAGAAGACTTTTTGGGACACATCTATAAGACTAATGGGTCTATACATCCCCGGATCCTTTACGTTACCCTTTTTGAAAATTGGAAATATAATACTGCAAGACCAACTCTTGGGGAATTTTAAATTCTGGACAAATCCATTAAACATTAAGTGGCGAAATGGAGTCCACCATTCTTTACATGACTTATAAACATCTCCAATAATTTTGTCAGGGCCAGGAGCTTTATTAGATTTTAAGGAATTAAGGGACTTAAAAATTTCCAGTTCTGTAATCAAGAATGGCTTTGGGAAATTAGCCTCATATCTTATACTTATTTTCATTTCTTCTTCATCTTTAGAAAAGTATAACTCATAAAAGTATTCAGTCCGACTTTGTGGAGTGATATGACATTCTGTTTTCTCTTGGCATTTGTTGTAGCCTTGTGCTACTATTTTCCAAGATTGATTACAGTTTCTTTCCATTACTGCTGATCTTAGTTTTTCCCATAAAAGAAAGGAGTTTTTATTCCTTTCTTCTTCTAGAACTTTCTTGTAATTCTCATTTTCTTTCCTTAGAATCTGATAATCTGTTTTACTTTTATTTGTGTTCTTCCTATGTTGTCCTAATATTTTGGAAAAGCTGGCTTTTGCTTTTTTACATCTTTGGTTAAACCATGATTTGACATGATTTGGATGGTCTTTTTCAACTATATTATTTTTCCTACAAAAGTCACTAAATTTTATTAGAATATTTTCCCAAATATCATAGATATCAAAGTTAGAAAAATTGACATTGTCTTGGGAAGAGATTCCAGTTATTTCTCCAGAATAGAGTATTTCCTTCATTTGAGTTTGGTAGATTGGGTTCCATCTAATTCTTTTTTCATTAATAATTTCCACATATTCCACTGTATTCTCCTCATTTTGGGCTGTTCCTATGAGGCTATCATTTAAAGTAAGAAACAGGGAGAGATGAGAGGATTCTGAATGCTCAATAATTTCCAGTTGGTGTGTTATTTTAAGTGCTTCCAGATTTGCCCATATTAGATCTGGAATAAAGGATCCGAGTGAGCCCCTGAAAGTTAATTTCCCCACGCTGTCCTCATTGGTTCTTCCATTAAGAATACAATAATTTCTACTAGCAAATGCTGTAAATAAGCCCCTACCCCTACAGTTGGATCCTTTTTCCAATGTTGATCTTAATGAGGACAGTCTAAGGTTAATTACTTCCATGGCATCTGTTAAAGTTGAATATGAACTTTCTGAAATACCTCCCTTAATTCTTGCATTAAAATCTCCCAAGATGAAAATAGGCCAATTACCTTCTTCTTCACTAATAGCATTTAGTTGTAGTTTAAGATTCAATATGTAGGGATCCTCTATATCCATAGTTTTAGACCCTGGAGGAAAGTAGACATTACACAGTATTAATTTATGGGAGCCCTTAGAAAGTTCAAGGGCTAAAATATTATGGGTTTTAGGAGTGAGCTCTTTTGCCTTCAGATTTAAGCCAGTTTTTTCATATAATATTAAGCCCCCCTTAAATCTGCCAAAATTCTTATCTTTAATTGCTGGGAGGATATAAGGTGCATAGCCAGGAAGTCTAGAAGTTGCTTCTTCAGTACACCAGGTCTCTTGGAGGCCTATTAAGTCAACTATTTTCAAGAAACTAACCACCTCGGGGGTCACGTGATGAGCTAGCGCGAGGTAGACGTCTCTTCCGAAGCTCCCGAGTCCCGAAAGCTACTTAATTTAAAATAGTTTATTTTTTGGCTTCAGCGGTAGATCGCGAGTGAGGGGCGTTGTTTTCATGGAGGTGGTGCAGCTGGGAAGCCATTTTGGGGTCCGGCCTGGTGGACGAAAAGATTGCAGCAAACTTGAGCAATTCGGCTGTCGAAATGGCCGAGATGGATCTAAACAGCCCTGAGCCCCTCGCAGGGAGAACACCGGCGCTGAAACGCTCGAAGCCCCACTCCCCGGTCCCAGACGAGCCTGAGGTCTGGAAGGGGGAGGGCCCAGAGGGTCAATCAACAACGGAGGACATCCTAGAAATTAAGCAGCTCCTGAAGGGCTGGTCGCATTTCACTATATTAAAACCTGCATTACATGCTCTCACTCAGAGAGTGGGTGATCTGAGGTCAGAATGGTATCACAAGAAAGAAAAAGTGCTACGATGGACCAGGATATAGTCAACCTGAAAAGGCAAGTGAGAAAATTAGAAAATCATCTGGAAGATCAGGAGGCAAGAAGTCGAAGGAATAATTTAATAATGGCTGGGCTCCCCGAGAAAACAGAAGGCTCAGATTGTGTTGCCTTCATGCAAGATCTCCTTTTAAGTTATTTGGGCCTACGCCATTTGGTGAATCCTATAATCTTGAGAGGGCCCACTGGCATTGAGAGAAACCCCACCTGGCTCCTCGGCCTCGTAATTATAATGCTCTTAACTACAAGGAAAATCCCATGTATTGACGTAAGTGAAGCTAATAGAAACCTCCACTGGAATGGGGCCTCGGTGTGGTTGTTTCAGGACTTGGTCCCCTCGGTGAGGGAAAACAGAAGGAGCAGTGACGCTAAAGAAGCTGTACATGGCAGGTTTGAAATTCAGACTAAATATCCTGCCACTCTAGTGGTCAAGTTGGTGAAAGGGGACAGAAAATACTCCTCGGCAGAAGAAGCCTGGAAAGCCTTAAAGTGGAATTACTTGATTTATTCAAACCAGTTACTTAAGAGCAAAGGCGGAACTGGACAGTGAATACAGGATAATCTGTAAAGCGTTTAGTTATGCTGCTTGAAGGACTCATTAGGGGATTACTTGATTGTTATTGAATTGTACTTGTTTGTATTTTTCTCTTAATGAATATTCATAATAGGTTAGTGAGTTTTGTGAAGGGGTAAAACCCCCATCTCCACCCCCTTCCCCTTTTTTCTCCCCGCTGCACAGGTTGTGGGAGTGGTGTTTCATGAAGATAATGGTTTTGGCTATTGAGATATAATTCTCCCATTATTAACTTAGATGCTTAGATGCGATGTTTGGCTGTCTGGTCTGCACCAGATGATATGGGAGAATGAGGGTTTCTAAGGGTTATAGAGGGACTTGGGGGCTGAAAGAGGACGTCTTGTGAGTGGGCTCATACACGTTCTGGATCGATTTAGGAGGGCGATCGAAGGATCGGGGGTAGTATGTGGGGGGTTTATGGGGAGGGCAGGAAAGAGAGAGAAACCATGACAGGTGGTCTAAGGGAACTTAATAGTCAGAGAGGGAGGGTCCAAGATGTGGATGTGGTAGATGGGGTCACTTAGAATTTTGTGGTGGAATGTGAAGGGTCTCAGGGGAAGGAGGAAAAGATTGGTTATCCTTAGATATATTAATCAGATGGGGGTCCATATCGCTGCACTACAGGAAACCCACTTACTGACGGATGAATTACATTTGCTTAGGAAAGGATGGGTGGTAAAAGTACTTGGAAGTGGAATGCGAAGGCTTCGGTGGGGTGGCATTATTAATTGGAAGGGATGCTCATATGTGATTGAGAGCTTTAGGTCGAGGGAGGATGGCAGGGGAGTATACACAATGGCTCTGTGCATTGGACACCCACTGGTGTGTGCCTCCTTTATGGTCCCACTCCACCTAGATCAGCATTCTTTGCCTCATTGGAGGCTGATTTGGCCACTTTCCAGCAGGGCTCCTTTTATTCTGGCAGGCACTGGAACATTTGCTTAGATAATAGGGTAGACAGGAGTCCCCCTTCCAGTAAAGCTATTAGTTCCCCAGGCGGCATTGCATAGATTCCTGGAGGTCACTGCTTTAGTGGATCCATATCGGATCTACAGAAAGGAGAGACTGAGATTACCTTTTATTCTGGAGTGCATAAGGTTTTATACCAGGATCGATTTTTGTTAATCGGAAGGTCCTAAGGGGGGTCACAGGTATGTGTACCTTTGAGCGGATCCTTTCTGACCACTCCCCAATACAGTTGATATGGAGGACAGACAATATCCTCCCCAAGCCAGTTCGTTGGTGCTTGGATGATAGGGTCTTAGCTAACGATAAGATACTAGTCAGGTTGAAGGGCAAACTCAAGGAAATTATCCAGACTCAAATCCCTACTCTTGTTGATAGGAACTTAGCCTGGCCTGTCTGCAAAGTACTGTATAGGGGATGGGTTCAGAAATATACTGTCAGGCAGAATAAACTGAATAGAGCTCGGGAGGAGTTTATATTGGGCCATTAAATCATTGGCGCCATTAGAGGCTCCCTGAAGAGACAGATCGGGAGCTTAGGAGTTTAAGGGAGAAATATAAGGGTATCCTTAATTATAGGGTAGATTTCTGGCTAGGGAGATTGAATGCCAAATATTTGTTGCAGGGATTTGCATAGGCCGGATTTTTGGCCCATAGGATCAAAGAGCTTAGAGAGGAGAGAACGATTGTGGCAGTGAAGTTTGAGAGAATTCATCCTGACCTCAAGGTTTGGCAGGATGCCTTTGCCGATTATTATGCGGCAATATACCAGGAAGGGGGGCAGTGCCTGGTGGCAGAAATTAAGGGGTTTTAGAGGCAATTTCTCTGCCAAAAATGAGTCTGGAGCAGGCCCGAGCTCTGGCTGCCCCCAATATTGGAGCAGGAAATTTTTGAGTTATTATGGATTTGCCTAATGGGAAGGCACCAGGCCCAGATGGTCTTCCAGCTAAATTTTATAAAAGTTCATGGGAGACTTTAATGACCTTGCTGAAGGAGCTTTTTCAGTCATCATGCAGGAAGGGATTTCTCACCCCACTGTATCAGGCCTATATCACTTTGATTCCCAAACCAGACAAACCCAAACATTTGCCAGGTAATTATAGGCCATAGCTCTAATAAACTAAGATATTAAGATCCTTACCAAGATACTTGCTAATAGGGTTTTGAAAGTTGCCCGTGTTTGATTAGTCAAGAGCAGGTTGGGTTCATGCCAGGAGTGGGGGCCCGGATGCATTAAGGAAGCTTCATCATATCTTGGAGAGGGCGGCTCTTTCAAATTCGGCTATGGCTTTAATTGCATTAGATGCCGAGAAGGCATTCGATCATGCTCTCACCAATTTTTGTTCCTCACTATGGAAAAGATGGGGTTTCCAGGGGAATTCCTAAGGGCCTCAGAAATCTCTATGAAGCCCCTACTGCCCGAGTTTTATGTAATGGATATCTTTCGAAAGTTTCTTCTTAAAAATGGAACAGGGCAGGTGTCCATTATCACCAATTTTATTTAATATATACCTCGAGCCTTTGTTAAGGTCTCTTATAAAGGATACAAGGTTCAGGGATTGATGTTCTGGGGTTAGAGCTTAAGTTATCGGCTTATGCTGATGACATCTTATTACACTTAAGTAATCCATCTGAGAGCTTTTTCAGAACCCTGAAATTATTGGAAGTTCTCCAGGGTTGCTAATTATAAGTTAAATTTAGCTAAAACACAAGTCCTCCCACTCACAATTCCATACCCATAGGGAGATTTTGAGCAGTTTCAACTCAATTGGGCCTCAGAAAAAATCAAGTACCTGGGGATTTGGGTCATGGCCAGATCAGAAGATGGGGTGGAGGAGAACCTTGGTAATATTGTAGTTAGAATTAAGCAGGATATTGAAAGGTGGAAGAGGCTTCCCCTAAATTTCATGGCCAAGGTGGGTCTTATTAAAATGAACCTTCTGCCTCGATTGCTGTATCCGATCTGTCTCTCTCCCTATTCTATTCCGAAGGCTAGATTTGTCAACATTCAAAGGATCATCTCAGATTTTTTGTGGGACTTGAAACCCCCTAGGAGGAAGCAAAGTATTCTACGCCTTCCTCACTTAGGGGCGAGTGAAGCTTCGATTTGCTAACATATTATGTAGCGGGCAATTAGGATATATGGGATGATGGGATCATCGGCCTGGGAGATGGGGGAATATATTCCAACATGGCTGTGAATTGAGCAGCTGCTTCTTGAAAATACAAGACTCCTGCTAGGGGCATTAATGCATGTGGACCCGAGACTCTGCCAGGCATAGGAAAGCAATCCCGATACAAATCAGTTGGGGCTTGGTGGGAGTGGCTAACTTCAGCCCAGAGGAAAGCTCAGAAGGGGCAGGAGAACAACCTTTAGTGGGAATCCTAATTTCCGCCTGGGAACAGTGTTTTAAGGGTCAATGGGCCTCACTACTGCAAGACTTTAGAGTGGCTGACTTTATAGTCTCTGATAAGGTTCATTTACCAATACAGGCTGGGGAGTGTGATTTTTTTTAAAAAGATACAGCTTACTAATTTACTCCAGAAGTTTGTGCAGGATTTTAAAGATAGGGGAGGAAAACAGGTACTTACATGGGATAGCTTAAGGGAAATTGATCTTTCACAGCACCCTTTATCTAAAGTATATAAGGTCTTGCTAGACTATGTGGATACAAACTCTGAGCCTCGTATTGTATATTGGGAGAAAGCCTTATTCCCCCATGAGACCAAATTGGTCTGAAGTTTGGAAATATGTGAAATATTTGCCTATACCGAAGTATAATATGATGCAATTTTTTATTTGCTCAAACATCTACTACACCCCTACTAAACTGTTCTAGAAAACTCAGACAGACAGATCTTTGTTTTCATTGTGGCATGCAGCCAGGGGACCTCCTGCATATATTTTGGAAGTGTTCTCGAATTCAACCACTTTGGGGTCTTATGGTTAAAAACATGGACCCGGTATTGGACTACTCGGATTACATTAGTCCAGAACTTTGCTATAATAGGATTTGGGAAGGATCTCGGTGGGTCGAGCTAAATATCATATTTCCTGATGTCAGCTGTTGTTAAAGCGTTTGTTCAAGACACTGGAAGGAGGACATAGCTTACGATTATGATCTTTGGGTGAGGGACCTATTGCAGGTTCTAGAAAGAATTAAACAACACATGCTGATGGAAGGAAAAGAAATTATGAGCGGAATTGGAGGACTTTAGAGGTAGTCTATGAAATTCAGTTAAAAGTCCTCGGGTTCAGATCTGTCTGTCTGTGGATGAGCAGTGAGATAGATTCTTATTACACAAGGTTTAAGGGGTTTGTTGAGGTCTGGATTTGATTTCTGGCTGTTGGGACAATTTATGTATAGGTACAGCTATTACTCCCTCACATAGGGGCTTACCTGATCGTAACAGTCATTTGCTGGGTTGGGTACATGGGGTTCTCTCTTTTCCGGGGACACAGTTACCTGAAGATGGGTCAGATATTTTTACTTATAGGTTGTGCTGATAATTTGAATTATTAATCTGGACCAGAATCTAGGTTTGTTCAAGCTTGAGCATGAAAATGGAACTGGTAGCCTATCCTAGAGGGAAGTGGAGTGTTTGGTATGGGAATTAGCTTTGGTAACTGTGATTGTATATAGTTACCACATTCAGTTTTGGGATGTGGGCCTGGGGGCATAACCCGGGATATATGTCTGTTTGTGTTCAGTATTAAAATTTCAATAAAGAAGTTTAAAAAAAAAAAGAAACTAACCACCTCAAGGTCTGTAATTTTCAAATGTAGACCTTCAATATTCCATGATAAGATGGTTAGTTTCTTTTCATTATTACTAATTTCCCAGACTAGCATATTAGGATCTGACTGTCATTCTGACTCCAAGTCTATTAAAATTTCAAAGTCATTTGAATCCCTCGAATTCTCAAATTCTATTAGGGGATAGTCTATATCCTTATCAGATTTTCTGGTGCATTCTTCCCCAATTTCTCTTCCTAATTCTTGTGGGTGAATAACGTATATGCCCAGTTTGTCTAAACTTTCCGCCATGTCTAAGAGTATTTTGGCCTTTTCTGGGTTTTTAAAAATAACATCTATTTGGTTGGAACTAGAGTTATCTTTATAAGTCTTAATGTGATCCACCATATTCCTAGATATTTTAAATCCAGAGATTCTAGAAAGGAAGGAGAGCAATTCCTCTCTAGTACTAAAATCAGAATCCTGTCTAAACGTCTCCCGTCCAAAAATTACAACTGTTTTACAGAGCCAGCTCTCATTTTGTTTTTTCCCATGTTTGTCAATTATTTCAATTATCTTTGCTATTTCTCCTGCCTTATTCATTTCCTTGCCTGTTCTTTTTGAGTTTATTCTCGGGTAAGCTGTTTTGATAGAGTTAATTTTGTTTTTAGATGTTCCGGAACCACTATTATCAGGTCTATTTTCTAAACTAGTGATTTTAGGGACTAAAAGAGGTAGCTTGATTTCAATTCCTTTTTCTTCCAGAAGCATTTTTTTATCCATGATCTGTTTGGCTGTTTCCTCTGTTTCACAGTATAACAAAACTGTATCATAAAAGGCTGTATTTGGTGGCCTCATAATAAATATCTCTTCCTTCACTGAGGATGACATAATCCCCAACATGTGTAATGTTCTCTCCTTTAAATCCTCCCTGGTCTCTGTTATGGGTCTTTATTATTCCAGCTATTTCAATCAGAAATTCCACTTCCCCCTCTATTTGTTTGGTCTGTCTTTCTATAGTCTGAGATAGATTGTTCTTGTTATCTTTGTCCATTCTACTCTCTGATGTTAGCAACATAGAGTTTGAAACTTCCTCATAGGTGAGATTTACCATCTCATTTAAATCTAATTGATTTATTTCTTGTTTAGATTCTACCATCTCTTTTCCTAGGTGACCACGGTCTTTTTTTGGAACTAGCACAATTTTTCCTTTCTTTGCACCCTTACTACTGTGTTCCAATGGCTTAACTTTCTTTATGGTTGTTCTTTTTCCTCGTTTACTTTTTCCATTTTTAAGTGCTGTTGGAATCTCCTTCTTAACTTTAGCTACTGTTTCAGTTTGGCAGAAACAAAATTTGTTTTTATTTGGGTCAAAGTGTGATGGTAATGAGACTTGAACCCCCTTATTCTCCGTTTCTTTAATTTTAAGTGACAGATTCCCTTCTTGTGTTCTCATGTCTTTATTAAGATTTTGAAGAAGTACCCAATTGTAAAATATATCTGCACTGATACTAGTCAATTCTTCTTTCAAAACTGAGATATTCTCCAGAACAACTATGTCTGCATAATATCTGTTTTTAATTATTTCCAGCATTTGTTTCGATAATAAAGAACTGGCTGTAAAATTTCCCCTATTAAGAAAGTGTTCTTCCTCATGATTGATAGATCTAGTCTGAGGGGTGTTCCTGACTTCCAAGGTATTTGATTCAGTATTGGATTCAGGACAATAGTTTTCTATGGGCAAATCCCCATTTTCTTTAACCATTTTTTTGAGACCTTCTATAGTTGTACATAATTCTTGAATAATCCTTTTCAAGTCCATATTTCCTTTATTCTCTTTTTTTAATACATCCAAATTAGGAGAGTGCAAAGAAGATCCCTCAGACCTCAAACCAGTTTTATTTGTCAATCTTGGGGTAAGGCAATTGTCCATATAGGAGAAATTAAAAAAAGGATCGGGGAAAAAGCTACATCCGAGTGGGTTAAACTATTATTACTACTCCCATCCCCACTTTTTTTCTGAGAAAATTTTCCCATTCATAGTTGTTGAAGGAAATTTCTTCAGGATTGCTGAAATGGTTTTTGGAAGAATGTACATTATGCATGCTATCCAAAGAGAAATGATCGTCTCTTAATTTGCTTGCCCCATTTGTATTTAGTGTAGTAGGGCATTTTGGAGTAGAGAGGTACTTTGGGCCTCCTTTCTTATTAGCCCATACATCCATTATTTTCAGTTGTTTTTTATTTGTACCACTGTCAGTATAATTACTATCCTGATTTACAGAGGTATTTTTTAAATTGGATATAGGGTTCAGCAATTTTAAATGAGGGCTGACTTCATTTTCCAATTCTCAAAATTTTTTTTCCTCCTATTGTTGCCTTTAATTTTCTGGGCTTTATGAGCTAATTTAATTTTTTGACCCAGAGTACCATCATCTCCAATATTTCCCCTAATTTCAGTTTCTGTAAAT
Source organism: Neoceratodus forsteri (assembly GCA_016271365.2). Taxonomy (NCBI): domain Eukaryota; kingdom Metazoa; phylum Chordata; order Ceratodontiformes; family Ceratodontidae; genus Neoceratodus; species Neoceratodus forsteri. The sequence goes on from CM028131.1 coordinate 1,117,337,948, forward strand.
GTTGTCCCCAGGGTTAAACTTTCCTTACTGCTTCTAGTTTGTACCATAAAGAAGCGATATATTTATTTAACAGTTTAATAGTTTCAGATAAAGTTAATAGTTCAGTCTTAAATCAAAAGGAAAGGATAAAGGTCTGAAGAAATTTTTGTCAGTTCCAGAATAGAGCAGAACAGTGAAATAAATTAGTCCAGTGGGAAGAACCAGGAATTCCAACTCCAACAAGACTGGCAGGGTTTAGATGTAGATCTCACAAAGGACTTTATGAATCTTTATAACCCCTTTAGTAATAGGAATCCATATAAAGTAGAGACATCCTGGTCGAGAGTTAAAAAGTTGGGCTTGCAATATCTTTGTGTCCCCTTTAAACTGAAGCCATATAATAGTGAACCATGTACGGAGGGAAAGTTCTTGCTTCAGGAATACCCCAGTCCTTTTCTGCACTAAGAAGGATAAAAAGAATATAGGCTAATAGGGCTAATAAAGCCAGGGAGTCTATCAATATTCAATCAATATTCAGTGCAGTGTTCAGTACAATATTCAGTGCAAATCAGTATATCTAATGAGTTTTAACTTTTAAAACCAATAGATTTTCAGTTTATCTAAAAGGAGAAATTACTTCATGGCAAAATTGAGCTTTCAAATTTGAAATTAAAATGAAATCCTAAGCGCTAACATGTATACTTGAATTTCTGGCACAGCACAAGATTATGAAATAAAATACTAATTTTTCAAAAGTTTTAGTTAATATCCAAAGTGCCTTACGTATTTTTCAGAATCCTTCAGGCTCCCGGGATCAAACAGATTTTAGCAGCGCTAACGTAATGCCCTCGTGTCCGTTCAGTGTAAACGTTTGTAAAGAGGATTCCAAGGTGCTCACAACCCGCTCATGATCTTTTAGAGCAAATCACAATAAAATGGTGCAGTCGAAATAAATTGAATCATTTAAAAAATTAATTTGTGTACCAATGCAGGTCCATGCACAGATTGCAGGTTTCTTTTTTATAGTATAAGCAAAAGCAGACACTGTTATTGAAACTTAAAATACAGTGCCACTAACATCCACTGACTTCAGTCTCCATTTACTCTGTATCCACAAGACACTGTATATGCACAGTACAGTACACGACCTTTGACACCCAAATTGAGTCAATTAAGAGAACTTATCACTTAAATATTTTAAGTAGTCTGCCCAAATAATTGCTAGAATTGAACAATTTATTATCGGTTGACAAGACCATTGGTGCTTCCTTCCCTCTGACAACCGATCAACAGTTGTTCAATCCTCCTTTACCGGTTGGTAATTATCTAGTTATGTCAATCAGATTAAACTTGTTATCTATTGCAAAGGCTCCAAAGTGAGTTCAAAATGGCTTCAAGGACAAGTATAGAATGAATTAATTAGTTTTGGATAACAAAAAACATACAAGGCTGTAAGGAAACCACCACATACTGGTGCTTGTTTAATAATGTTTGCTGAGTATCTAACTCTGTTATTAATAGTGAAACAATAAAATAATAGTAACAATAAAAATGATAAAACCAAGAAATGAATCAATTAAATGAATAAATTAATATATGTTCATACAAGCGGACAAGTAATCCACAAACATGCAAAAAAAAGTGTATAACCATGTATACTAATACAGAATGTAAACAAATGCTGATATGAAATAAGCTTAATAAAACAATGAATCTAAAACCTAGATACCTCAAGTCAGGACCAGAGTTGGCAAACAGCCAGTAACTTATGTTAGGCGGTATCTAGTAAAAATAGGCTAAGTAAGTAAACAGATGGATATAAAAATGTTTAGTGACTAAAACAAGCAATGACCACAATCTTCTCTGTCAAAAGGGAGTTATAAGAGGTTTCAGATAATGATGGGGTGAAAGTTATACAGTTATGCAGTTATGCAGATAAAATCCATAATTTCTAGGTTCCAGCTTCCAAATTTTAGAAATACAGAGCTTCCTCGGGGATTCCAATCCTCCGCAGGAACGCTCCAACTGCCCCCTCCTCTGGTATGGCTCCCCACCTGGACTCTAGATACCGGGGGACGAGAAAGAGGACTCCAAAAGTAAGCCTATCTAGATCTGCAGCACAGGTTAGCATGGAAAGGCACCAGAATTAAAGCGCTACCACTGCTTCTCACTGTTCTTGCAGTTTTACAGACTCTTAGTAAATTAAAATTAAGCTCTGTTCAGGCAACGGTGGCATACCTGCCGTAGAACAGTGGTTAGTGTTTCTGGTGCTCCTGCTTGAGTGCTCCTCTTAAGCCTCTCTAGTGTGCAGCTGTGCAGTCCGACCTCCGTTTTCGAATCTCCTTGGGGGTTAGGTCACCTGTCCAATTCTTTTGTTGTTCCTTGGTTGCATTTGAATTCACCTTCACTCTGTTGGATGGCAAATTCCTATTTCATGCTATTCACAGCAAGGTAAAAAGTTGCTTTGTTCACATCAGGTTTGGTGTAGAACAGCAGTGTCTGATACAGACTTATAGAGGATGGAAGCAGTCCAGAGGAGGGCAACAAAAATGGTGCAGGGGTTGTACCAAAAGCCCTATGAGGCGAGACTGATGGATCTCAACATGTACACCCTGGAAGAGAGGGGAGCAAGAGAGGACATGATAGAGACCTACAAGTACTTCACAGGGGTAGACAAGGCACAGGAGGGGAGTATCTTTCAAATAAGAAAAAGCACCAGGAAAACAGGGTATGGAATGATGCTGAGGGAAGTGGGAGTTTAAGAGCGATGTGAGGAAGTACTACTTTAGGGGCATTTAAGAAAAATGTGAGGCAGCACTACTTCAATAAAAGAGTTGTAGATGCCTGGAACAGACTGTCAGCTAAAGTGGTGGAAGCAAAAACAGTAGAAGGCTTCAAGCATGTATGGGATAGTCATAAGAGAATATTATTAAATAGGTTGGGAAGAGGGAGGGTCACCAGGAGTCAGTTAGGATCTGCAGACATAATAGCAAGGACCATCTGGGCAGGCTGGGTAAGCCAAGCGATCCTTTTCTGCAGATAAATTCTATATTTAAAAGAAACAAAGCACTCACAGTCCTTTATTCAAGTAGGCTCTGTGTGGAAATGGGTTGGACCCAATGTTTGGACTTTGGGATCCTCTGGTCCACAAGAGCTGTTGGTCAGAAGGGCTGTACAGGCCACCCCATCTGCAGGTAGGGAGGGGTGATCTCCATTTCAAGCGCCTCTTCTCTGTAGAGAGGGCCTTTCCTATTTTAAACAAACAAAACAGGGCAGCTCTTCATGGATACTTGTGCCGCAAACACAACACAAGTACCACACTACAACCAAAACTATCTGGCACTAACAGTGTGCCAGACCTGTGTGGGTGAAACTGAGCCATCCCAAACACATGCAACTCAGTTTCCATGAGATCTGAGCTGAACCTTGCTGGTTCGGCTCAGATCTCTGAGCATTTTTTGTTGTTTTTTTTCAGCTACTGCCTGTCATTTGACAAGTGAGAAGAGAGCTGGGGATTTTTTTGATTAGTGCAGTACAGAATAGTATGGTACAGTTTATTGTTCAATCCTTTAAAACAATCATTAAAAAGACAAATAATCATAGATAACAGGTCTAAGACATGTACATACAGTGCAAACATAAAAATAAATAAATCTACATTTGCAATCCTGTTTTAAAATTACTACGTTCTCAGTTCTCAATATAAGATTGTTTGGCATACTTTAGTGCCATTCTTCTCCTAACATTTGTCTTACCACTATGTATTTAGCAACTCTGCTTATTATGTAATCATCCCATACTGTAAATAAGATTCTTAGTAAAGTGGCTGGGTCAATAATTTGTATTGCATTCACTATTGGACTAATCCATTGCTTTCTGGCTTTATTATACCAGGAGTTTGATTCAAATTTCTCAAGCCTTTGTAACATTTCATTTATATAAATTGAAAATAACCCCTTTGTTTGTGCTAAACTTGTCTGAATATTGGTCAGCAGACCCCACTCAAATCCTTGCCATGTGTCAATATATAGGTTTCTTATTGTATTAAGATGGGGCAAAATACCCAATCTTTCATAATACCCCACAAAGTGCACCTATTGATCATATCAGATGCTGTGCTAAAGTCTCTAAAAGTGGCAAATATATTTTGTGTTGTAAGTCTGACATATTTCTCCAAGAGGTGCTGCAAAACAAACCAATTGTCGATTGTGGAGTATCCTTCTCTAAATCTGGCCTGCAAGACTGAAATATCCCCAACATTTTTAAGTTGCTCTTAATCTATCCAAAAGGGTCATTGCAAAATTTTTTGCCAAGACATCGATCAGACTTATGGGCCTGAACATTTTGGGATCATGTCTATTCCCCTTTTTAGGGCTGCAGTGGGTGAAGCCCTGCAGACCGCTTGCGATTAAAATTGGGAGACTTTTCCAACCGAACAACAGTGTGGAGCACTCCACACTCTTATAGAAATAACTATATGAAATGTTTTCATGCTGCACACATAAAGCTACCCAAGTGATATGCGTGCTACAAGTATGATTTAAATGTTAAATTGGAACCGATTGCATGAATATGGCATGCGTGCAGCAAGCAAGTGTGTAAACCATGATTTTTATGTTAAATTGGGAAAGACTGCATGCATGTGGCATGCATGCAAAAAGCAAGTGGTCACTGATAACTGCACATGTAAAAGCTAAGTGCTTGCTCAGAATCACACCATGCACAAGTCGGGGTTAATGAGATTCAACCCCAGGTCTTCATGCCTCCAAGTCTCCTGGCTTGCAGTTCAGTGCCTTTAACCACTAAGCCATACTGTCTGCACACATATGCTTGCTTGTACTTCAATACATACTGTATCTGAATACATCTGCAAGCATGCAGCATGCTTGTAGCCACTGTTATGTTTTTCAGTTTTCTTTTCTCCCGCATCTCATTTTCACAGTTGAACTGCAACACACATACCAATGGAAACACGTGTTTTTTCCCAACCCCAATACATAAACTTACCCACAAAAAACCACTTAATTACTTCTGTCTGGCCTGTACTCCTACTATTTTCTCTCCATAGTTTTGAATGCTTCTACGCAAACAGACTTTAAGGTGCAAACACAAAAGTAGCAATCACTCGACATACACACACCCACATGCACACACACTGTAGCAGGTATGCCCATGCTTCTACAAACAACCCACCAAGAATAGATATAAGTAACAAGTCTCTTACTTGAGTACTATTGAGCAAGAGGCAGGAGTCTTTAAGAGATGATGTCCATGGGTCAGAGTGCTGGGGCGTAATCCCTTGAAATGAATGGAGTTATTTTCTGTTACCATTTTATACTTTATGAAGGTGAGTTGGAGAATAATGAAGATCACTGTTCTACTAACAAGGCCCTTGTTAGTCGAGCGGAGGCCTTCATTAATCTCCAACTCCCCATCAATAGTGTATAAAATAGTAATAAAAAAATACCCCCATTCATTTCAATGGTGCACACCCCTGCAGTCTATTTTGCCCTTTGCCATAATGTGCCTGAGCATGGGGATGTGTATGTCAGCTTCACTGGGGTTGGGGGTGGGGGCATAAGCCTGACTATAGTGGGGCTCAAATTGTCTGTGCATACCATACCACTCAACTGTCCCTGAATGCAAAGGACAGCTCTAGAATGTCTGTAACATCTCTAAAAGGCACAGCTTATTTGTTTTGACTGAAAAGTGATATGCAAATCAGGAAAAATTCAAATATATAAGATTCATCTGTATATACCCCAGAGCAGTGCATCAGATTTGGTATTAAACCCATCTAGTTACTAACCAATTTTTTTCCTGTCTGAAATTCTGCCCCCCCCCCCGAAAAAATAACTTTGTCCCAGTTTTTCTCCCTGACTCCAGTCCATTCAATACCTATCCCCTATGGGTCATGAAGCTACCCAAAGGTGAAGAAATGTGAAAGACACATCAATATTTCAGTCCTTCCTTTTTCCCCAATCCTACTATAAAAAAAATTATTTACTTTTACTTACCCGGCCATATGGCCAGAACCTGCAGCCTGGCATAACGTGCTACCAGCCCAGTTTTCCATCCACTTCCCCTCTCTCCTTCCATCACAAGCTGGATGCCAGAACTGACCATCACAGATCCCTAACATGGTCCATGACCAAGTCACCTCACCGACCAAACCCACCCAACCAGGGTTGCTTGCTTCTTGCTTGGTTGCTGCTGTGGCTGCTGCTGCACTACATTGATCAAGGCCTATGAAGGCCACCCACACTGCTGTCACCACTGCTGCTAAGCCTATCTTGCTGCCATGGGGGTCTGTGCAGTTTTTTTTGCAAGGTGAGCCTAGTAGAGTAAGTAGATAGCCTAGTCTTGAGTTAGCTTCTAGCTCACCCTCTGCCCCTTCAAGCCACCAGGGGAGACAGAGACTCACTAAGAGCAGAACAACAAAAATAAGCTGCCACAACACCGCTACTGAGTGTTCAGTGCTAATTGACTCCTCCAAGCTGTAGTGTGCAATCTATCTACTCTGTGGTAGGAAAGACAGTGTTGCACTTGCAAGGCTCATGCACTCTTTCTTGGCTCGAGCTCATCCACATCACATGTGATTGTGCCACTGCTAATAGGTGGAGAGAGTGGACAACACAATACAGACACAGTCGAGTCTGGAGAGTACCAGCAGCATGAGCACACACAGGCCAGGTGGGCATTTACTGTGCAAAAGATTAAATCCAAATTTAAAACCATTGTTGCCACACCAGAACAACAACTTAGGCACAAATATGGGGGGAGGTCAACTTCCCCCCCTCTGCCCTATCTAAATGGCACCCCTGATTAATGGTAGAAATTCATTCTCAGGTGCTAATGCAATGGTCTCCACTGTGTTCTCAGGTACTGTAGCTCCATGTTTCATGATACATCCTGATCATCATGTGGGTTGGTGTCCCTCATTGTCCCTCATTTTGAGTGTCCATGTCCCTCATTTCAGTGCCAAATATGAGATACGGTGCATGCTTCCAAGACCCTACTCAGCATAAAGAGTGCTGAGCATGGCCATAGTGTATATGCTCACTACAGAATGACAAAGGGAAAGTAAGTGGGATGAAACAGCCAGGGAGAAACACATTTGCAGCACTAAATATGCATAAGAGATTTGCATGGTCCAAAACAAAAAGGGAAGGCTTCACAACACAGAGGCCACTCTTTGTACATCTGGAATGGGGGATGTTGACTGGCTATATCCCAAGCATTTAATGCAGTAAGCAAACAATACTTTACAAATTAATGTGATTGGCTATATCCTAGGCATTTACTGCAGTAAGCAAACAATACAAATTAATGGTGATTTAATGACAAAAATCAAAAGCCCTTAAACAACTTGCAAAAGGATCATAATTAATGAGTTTACCTAATTTTTATGGGAATTCAAATAGAAATGTATTTTAATGACTCCAATTGCTAACAGTAGTATAAGAAATAGAAATGGGTGTGTTTTTTAGATGAGATTTACACAAGCTTAGCTGCTGCATACATGGCAAGCGTGCAGCATGTGAACCTGATGTGATGTTTAAATGATGTCCACACCAGCTTAACTGCTGCACTCATGTCAAACGTGCAACATGTGAACCTGATGTAATTTTTAGAAGACGTTCACACCAGCTTACCTGCTATGCACATGTCAAGCTTGTAGCATGTGAACCTGATTTGCTTTTTAGATCTGGTTCACTTAGGATCACTTTGTGTATGCAAACTGCATGCAAACATTGCACAATTAAGCTGGCTCAGGCCAGCAACAGCTGACAGGGAGGTCAACATCCCTAATTATTCACTATTCAGAGCTGACAGGCAATCAAGACGTGGTGGGGTAGCCATATATGTCAAGGACAAATACACAGTCTCCTGTCTCGACTCAGCAACCATCTCAAATTAATGTGAATATCTGTCCCTCAAGGTAGTGATCTCATACAACACATTGCTGTGTATTATAGGGTGCTACAGACCACCATCTGCTGGCCTACAACTCCTAACGTATCTGTGCGCTGCCTTAGGGAATGGTTCTCTTGAAATGATTATTCTAGGGGATCTTAACTTAGACTGGCTAACCAAGGCCTCAGCACCCCTCTCATCCTTCTGTGATGCCCATGGACTAATGCAAATCATTGATGAACCAATGCGCTTGAAAGAAAAGAATCCTAGCAATAGTACACTTTTGGACATTATACTAGTGAGCAAATCACACCTGTTCTCACATGCAGGCACCTTCTTCAGTGATGTCAGCGGCCATTGCTTCATAGCTGGAGTATGATCAGTCTCTACACCTCTGTCCGCCTCAAAGTTCTCTGTTAAAAGATCCAAGTGGAACTTTGAATTATATGCCTATTTAGATGAACTAAAATACTCCACACAATGGCAAGTTTTTTACCTGGTGAGGACAGTACAATCGTCTTATGACATTCTCAATAACATAATACTGGGAGCTTTAAACAAATGCACCCCTCTAATAAAAGTGCATGTTAAGAACATAACATGTTGTTGGTTCTCCGCTGAACTCAAATCTGCTCTGTTAGAGAGGGACACGCTTTGGAAGAAAGCACGTAAATATAAGACCCTATCGGACTGGTATGCATTTAGGAGGGCCAGAAACCTATGTACCAGGAAGATTAAAAAGCAAAAGCTGCATACTACCAAACAGAACTGGACTTGGCCACCAAGCACCCAGCCAAATTCTGGAATACCATCAAGGATCTCTCTGGTCACACACCTGGTATCTTTCTCCCACCTAAGATCATTTCCGGTAACAGCACCATCACTGAGAGGGTGGAAATTTTGGACTCCTTTAATAACCACTTTACAACAGCTGGGCTAGCCTTAGATAACTCTCCTGTACTCCCAGCTGGGCTTTCAACCTAATGAAGTCCGAGTCACAATCTCTACATTCTCCCTGCAACCTGCCTCCCTGAAACAAGTTGAAGACCTTCTATGTCAACTGGACATAAAGAAAAGTGCTGGCGCTGACTCCCTAGACCCATACTTCCTAATGATTGCTTACCATGTACTAGCTGTACATATAACACACCTATTTAACCTATCATTTAGCCAAGGAGTCCTTCTGTCCATCTGGAAAACAGCCCACATTATACCTCTGCTTAAATCAGGAAACCCCTGCGATCTCAACAACTTTAGGCGAATCTCCCTTCTCCCTGTCCTGTCGAAATTATTGGAAACAATTTTAAGTACACAACTGAGATCTTATTTAGAACTACCAAATCTGCTAAATCCTGCCCAACCTGGATTCAGGGCTAACCATAGCACTATCACAGCCCACGCAAAAGTGACTAACGACTGGCAGATTTAACTGGGGAAAAAAAACTTTGCTGTGCAGTATTCCTGGACCTAAGCAAGGCATTCGACACTGTCGACCATTGCCTACTCCTCTCATCCTTGCAGTCTATAGGCTTGGACTCTCTTTCCCTTCGGTGGTTTACAAATTACCTTACTGACCATTTACAGCAAGTCAAAGCAGAAGGTGGACTCTCATCTATTAAAACCCTACTAAGAGGAGTGCCCCAGGGATCAATTTTAGGTCCCATTCTGTTTACAATTTACATCAATAACATCAGTGAAAGTATAACTAAGGCTAATGTCCACCTATTCGCGAATGATACGGTGCTTTACTTAAGTCACCCATCACCTCAAACTGCATGTAGTGACCTTCAACCTGAATTTAACCTACTTCAAAAACAGCTCCTAAACAAAAAGTTCTCACTTAATGCAAAGAAAACTAATGTGATGTTCCTCTCTCCTTATATACATGCAGCTATTCCAGCAACTACAGGAACAGTACCACAGATCTCTACAATTCTAGGGGAAAACCTAGAATTTGTTACAAAGTTCAAGTACCTAGGAGTCTGGCTAGACCATAAACTGTCCTGCATTGAGCATATCGAGGATTTGCTGAAAAGGCTTCACCAGAGACTTGGTCTGTACTTCAGGATCAGTTACCTACTCACAAGCGATGCGAAGATGAGGTTGGTGCAAGCTACAATTTCTCTCAGTAGTAGATTATGCAGACTTTCTTTACAGCCACTGTCCTACCTCTTACCTAACAAAACTGGATATGCTCTACCATAGAGCTCTTAGATTTATTACCAGTCTCCCCTTCAGTACACACCACTGTTTATTATGTGCAGCCGTAGGATGGACCTCCCTCCAATTTAGGCGGGAAACAAATACTGCTTTATGGACCTACAGAGCTATCTCAAAACAACTTCCACAATACATCTCGGACTGCCTCCCACTAAGCTCAATAAGCACCTATGCCCTGAGAAGTCACTCTTACATCTCATTAAAAATTCCCAAAGTCTACTCTCGTCAAGGCAGAACAGCCATCAGCTTTGTGCTGCCCTCCCTGTGGAACAATTTACAGAAAACCATAAAATTGAATACATTCATCAGCATCGGTTCATTCAAGACCTTGTACTCTCATCTTATTAAGGAATCGTGAAAATGCTTTTCTCTTGATTAATCAGAACCAATAACCACAATATCACCATACTGGCTGTCATTAACCTGTCCTCTTTTATATACATTTCCCTTAATCCTTCCTCTTCTCATGCTCTATCCTCCATCTGCTGCTTTCCAGTGTCCTCTGTTGATTTACTTATCCTATCTCCTTCTAAGATACCTATTAATAATTATGTTTTATTCTGGCCATGCCTTATGATGATACATTCCCCTACCATCTGGCTTCTTACTTCTTGGTCTACTCTAGTTCCCTCCTCTATTATTACCCACCTAACCCAAATTAGCATACTGTCACTTAAATCTGAGATATCCACAATTTGTCACTTGCAGATGATACTGCTGCAACATTGTTTGTTCTATGCTTTTGGCTGATGTCTTGTATGCTACTGTATGACTTATATGTATTAAATTGTCCCATTGTCATTAGATATGTATCCCTCATCTTTTGTATTTTGTCTGAGAATTTATCATAACCAGGTCCATCTTTCAAATGAGCTCTGCTCAATGATGTTCACCTGGATAAATAAAGATTTTGATTGATTGATTGACTGATTGAATTAAGCATGTGACATGCATTCTGCATGTATATAGCACACCTATATTTCTGCAAGGGCACACTCCATTAGTAGTCACACTGCACTTTTTCTTTTCAGTCAGCTTAGTCAGACTACACTATTTCTTCTTCATTCAGTGGTCACGGAGGAACACGGCACAGTCCACCATCTGCAAGACAGCCACCGAACTGTGCTGTGCATGTGCAAGGAGTCACTTATGCATGATACAGGTTGGTGGCCATCTTGGACACGGTGGACCATGCCGTGTTCTGCTGTGACTGCTGCGGATGAGACTGTCTCTCTCTCTCTCTCTCTCTCTATATATATATATATATATAGGTATATATATATATATATATATATATATATATATATACTGTATATATATATATATATAGAGGATACATGTGATAGGCAAATATTGTCATGCCTGCAGAGTGAGCTCTGGATATCTCCCGTGTGCCAATGCAGGAGTGACAATATTTGCCATAGCACACTATCTGCACATCATGTATTCGATATATACAATATATACAATAGGGCCTAGAGTTTCAGAAGTTTTGTTATGCTGTCTTGTGTTCTGTTCCTGTTTATGTGTTTGCTCATTCTGTATGTGAGCTTTTCTGAATGAGCTGGCAGTGTTATAAACTCTGGGAGACACATGAGTGTGTTTTGCAATGCTGAATGAGTTAGTTTTAGGTAGGAGTGAGAGACATACTTTTGAGAAGCTGTATTCTTTAGAAGTTTGGCTGTAGTGAAGCTGAGAGCATCACAGTAATTGTAATGGGCTGAGAGGCAGAGTGTCAGAACAGCTGATACTGTTTTTAGTGGTAATTGAGTTAGCTGCAGGCAGAGTGCAGAGTGTTCTGTGAAATTGTGTTCTTTAGGATTCTGGCTGCAGTCAAGCTGAGAGTATCACAGTAACTGTAATGGGCTGAGAGTCAGAGTTTGAAGAATAAATGAGAGTGTGTTTCAGTGGTAATTGAGTTGCTGCAGGCAGCAGTGAGGAATAGACTGTTCTGTGAAGCTGTGCTCTTTAGAATTCTGGCTGCAGTCAAGCTGAGAGTATCACAGTAATGAGCTGGAAGTTAGAGTGGGAAATAGATGTGTTTTGCAATGCTCACTTAGTTAGCTGTAGGCAGCAGTGAGACCTCTCATGTAGTTCTGCATTTGTGTCTATGGTAACAGCACAGGGGTTTCTTGCATGCTGAGGGGAAAGCTGCCTAGAGTGATGATATCAGTGACCTTCTGTGACCTATGTGTGTAAATGGCTGATATCATCACAGTAGAGCAGAGGGTAAAAATATCACACTGTAGTGGATGATACACTGTTTTATCTCACTCATTTATCACTCACCCCTATTGTATATATATGTGTGTGTGTATATATATATATATTTCATTTTCATTTCATGTTTTTATTCGGAAAATACCTTTGAGTCAAGGACTCCTTTTCAAAGGTTCCACGTCAGAAACAGATACAACTTGGAGAACCATACAGAGTGGTTCAGCAAGAGGACGCAAGTACCAATGTGACAATGTAACAATGATGGTACAGGAAATACAGTAAAAGGCTAACATTTGGATACTAGTAGCGTCAACGTAATTAGTTTCAGGAACCATTACACAAAACTGTTACACATTTAATCTCCACTAAGTAGCAATTCAGGGGGTTCAGGTGGAGGTGGGTGTCATAAATGGCCAGAGGCCTTAGTCAGATGAGAAGGGGAGCTGGGCTGGGCTAGGTTCCATGGAAGTCACAGGGATTGGAGGACTGAAGATGATTCCTGAGGTATGCTTTGTAGGTGCCAATGCTATTCATGTTTACGATGGCACTAGGTAGGTTATTTATCCAGGTAGGGGCTCGGAAACCAAAAGACCTTTGGAAAAGTGAGGTGTGGCAGTGAGCAACTACGAGGAGTTGCCTGTTTGTGCTATGGGTGTGCTGATAAGTAGGGGCCCATTGGATAAGCGGTGAGAGCCTGGGGGGGCCAGACTAAGGGTAATCTTTTTGGCCATGAAGCAAGTGTGAAACCTGATTCTATTATCAAGTTTGAGCCTGTTTGTGGCATTATATAGGGAGCACGTGTGAGTTAACCTATCATAGCCCAGGATGAGGCGACAGGCTTTGTTGAGGGAGAGATGGAGCCTTGTCAGGGCAGATGAGTTGGCAGCGCTATACATCAGGATGCCATAGTTGAGAAGGGAGAGGACTGAGGAGGAGATTGCTAGGTGAAGGGCATCAGGAGTAAGACAGTGTTTGAACTGGTAGAGGAGACCAAGTCGGATATTGAGGGTAGTAGACAGTTGATGGATGTGTTGATGGAAATTAAGGGCCAGGTTGAGTGTGATGCCCAGGTATTTAAAGGAGTCCACTTGTTCGAGAGGGGTCTGGTTGGCAGTTAGGACTTGAGGGCAGTGTGCTTTCTTAGAGTTAAGGGGGTGTGAGAAGAACATAACCTTAGTCTTCTTATAGTTAAGGAAGGTGCTGTGTATACACACCCACCCAATCCTCGCTCTCAGTACCCAGCTCTTCCCTTCCCCCCCCCAGAAATGTAACAGTGACATTGGGAGTGCCCAGTCCCCCAGTGCAGGAATCCTCTGTCCTTTTTTTTATACATGTAAAAAGAAAAATGTCCATCAATGTCTTTTGTGGCCATTAAAGTCCCCCCCCCTGCCCTCCCACTCAGCACCCACCATCCCATACCCTCCCCAAGACCTTACTTACACATCGGGGGTCCAACACCGTAAATGTCTTTGAACCACAGACATGTCTTCACTCGTCAAAACTGGACCACGAATGGAAGAAACAGATATGTGGTTCAATGTATTTCAATGGTGTTTTGAACTTAGTAGCATTACTTGGCCATTTTTGCATATTTTTGACTCAGATATTCAACATACCTTTTTTGGGACCCCACCTCATAAACAATTGCACTGAGATAAGGCAAATCTGTCCCAAAAGGTGATTTTTATGGTATCTGTGAGAAATCACCTTTCGGGCAGGAGTTGAACATTTTCTTTGCCCTTGTTCATGACCATATACTGTCAGCACAACAAAACTATCACAGCAAAGACCATTACAGTGATAAATATCACCAGATTGCTGTAATAGTCCTGTTGTACACCGGCACTGTTTCTCCAATTGTTTCACCCCAACCCCGAAACAACTCTGACTTGGAGTTTATTTAATGAAGGGGGGTGAGAGGGGCAAAGCCCCCCACAAAAAAACAGTTTAATCCCGATGGCACAATGCCGACTGTCAGCATTGTGCCTGTCGCTGTGCCGGATGTTGACAACTAACTATGTTGTCGCTGCAGCATGGCAGATCCATTCATGAGATTGAGTCATAAGAAGGCTATGTTGAAAATTTGCTGTAAAACATATTAAAAAACAACAAAGTTTTTAGCCTACATTGAATTTTGTGAATGCAGACTTGTAACTTTGATAATTTTCAATATTTTTACCCCAAATTTACAACACAGCCATATCTTTACAGCACCTTATGAGTGTGACAATTGTAAATTTTCAAATCCTGGCCAAAATGTTTTTTACATCCAGAAAGGTGATTTCACTGTCCCTGCATGAAATCACCTTTCAGACAGGAGTTGAACATTTTCTCTGCACTTGTTCATGAGGCAGAGTCATAAGAAGGCTATGTTCTAAATTTGGTTTAAAAATAGGTTACAAAAAGTTATGAGGCCATATTGAATTTTGCAAATGCAGGCTCGTAGGTTTGATAATATTCAATATTTTAACCCAAAATTTTCAATGTAGCCATTTCTTTAGCATCTCGTAAATGGGACAGCTGTCATTTTTCAACTCCTGCCCAAAATGTGTTTTTGTGTCACAAAAGTTGATTTTGCACTTCCTATGCAAAATCACCTTTAGGCCAGGAGTTGAACATTTTCTCTAACCTTCTTCATGGTGCAGGGTTATAACAAGGCTATGTTGAAAATTTGGTGTAAAAATGTTACAAAACAACAAAGTTATGAGCCTATGTTACATTTTGCAAATGCAGGCTCGTAACTTTGGTACTTTTCAATATTTTTACCCAAAATTCCTCAGCTGTAGCCTTATCAGCTCTGGCAAGGGTTTTTTATATATATCAGAATAATTACAGCATCTCTCCATGATTTAGGGATGAAGTTATCCTTAACACATTTATTGAAAAGAGTTGCTAGGTTATTAGATTCATCTTTCTGCCATACATGTATGGATTTCTGCATGGATTTTTGTCTGGGCCTAGGTCTTTTTTAATTTTAGAGCTTTGATAGCACAAAGTACTTCCTGGGTCAGTCAGTGCTTCAGATAGTCTGGTTTGCCCATGTGCAAACCGGAGTATGGATCAGAATATTCAGTTCTCCTCGTTACCATTTCAATTGAGCCACCAAGGAGAGAGGAGCTCCATATCACTTGAGCGAGTGGTCAAGCAGGAAGGGAAGGGTCTCCATCGACCACCATTTAACTTCCTCAGCCCACAGCAGGCACCAATGAACATAAATGAAAAAAAGAACATAAAAAAAGAAAAAAAAAGAAAACTGAGAGGGTCGGGTGGGGACTCGGGAGGAATGTGGGTCAGGGACTGGGTGGTGGGGGAGTGAGTGGCTGGCATGGGAAAGGGAGAATGGGTATCCATGGACCAGTTAACTTCTTCCACCCACACCACCAACAAACATAAAAGAAAAAAGAAGACAAAAAACTGTTAAAAAAAAAAGGAGAGGGCTGGGACTTGGGAGGGACGTGTGCCCAGGACTGTGTGTGTTGGGGAGGGGAAGGGGCCTCGTGCATGATCACAAGAGCTGGCTACCAAATAAAACTTACTTAATGGCAAGGTGTTAGTGGAGAGGACTGTGTGTGTTTGTGGGGGGAGGAGCAGTGGGAGACTGCATTGCTTTGATGCTTTTTGTTAACCCCAAAGCATGGCAGTGGCACAGTGCAGCACCAGAATCAGAAAAGCACAAGTGCTGCAGCGCAAGAAGTTCAAGTTAAGTTTCACTGCACTGGCACTTGTCTTGGCACTTGAAGTTGGCTGCCAGGCAGTATAGCCTACAGGTTGAAATAATGTACTGTGAATGAGCCTGGTAGTACTTCCAGCTGACAAACTTGGGTTTAATTCACACAACCTCCACTTACATACTATGTGATTCTGAGCAAGCCACTGATTTAACCACCCCAGTGCTCCTGGGTTGCCCCTGAAAACAGGCACTTGTGCCTAGTGGTCCTGACCCAGTTACCAAAACAATAAAACACACACACACAAACAAGAGGAGACTGTGTGTATGTGTGTGTGTGTGTTTGGGGGGGGGGAGTACCACATGTCAGTCCAAAAAATTAACTGTCAGACTGTAAACAAAAAAGTGGCCATGAATCCAAAACAAAAAACCAGAACTCACATCAGAGGTGATTTGACAAAATCAAAGCCAAAACTTCCCTGGTTTTGCACACCTCTGTCCGGCACCAAGAAACTGCAAATACACATTAATAAGAGTAAAAAAGCTTTATTAAAAGTGCATACCACAGCCCCAGGTTGTTCCAGTAGTCCACCAACATTTCACACTGGAACTTGAAATTTTTCAAGGTGTATTAGTCTGAACTAGTCCTTCAGCTTTTCTAGGCAGCATCCCTCAAAGTAGTAGTGCTTAAGTGCATTTACCAACTTTCAGGTTACATACATGTGGGTACAGAAAGTGCATATGTAACATTAATGTGCAAATCACTTCTTTTGCAAAGACTTTATATATCCCTCCTATAACACTGTGCAACAAATAGGCTTACTACTCAGACTACATACACCTACAATAAAACCCAACACCCACACATTAAAAACCCGCTAAACTAAAATTCATTTCATTAACAGGCTTGACTTTAACTTTCTTACTTTACTACTTATGCTGAGTTTTGCTAATATACAAATAAAGCCTGCATTATAAATAATTGTGAATGATATCAGAACCACCAATATTTTTTCTACAGATATAAATGCTATATAATTGAACTTTTTATAAGATGTTATGGACCCCTTGATAACTATCCCTATATGCTAGCTCTGAGTTTCTACACATTTTACCTTTGAACAGGATAAACAGAACATCTTTGACGATATCGCTTTCATCAGGCCACACCTATGGAATTATAAACTGCCAGGCACTAAGACCACATGTGAAAATTTTTCGAGCAGTTAGCCTGGGGCCGCCCACAACAATGTCAGAAGTCAGCTGATACTTAAACACTGGTGGTCTCTCCTCTCCTCAGTTCTATTCTCACCATTGACCATACTCATCGGACCACTACATAGAACGTCACTGCAAATTGATGCCATTTTATTTCTTTTTTCATATAACTGATCACTTTTACAGTGATTTTTGACAATCTGTGTGTCCCAGAAGGAACCCTCGAAATTGTTCCACTATTGCGACTGCAGTGGAAAGATTTACACTGGTGACATACAACATCTCCATGTTCTGCCAAGGCCTGGACCATGATGTGAAAGCTTGCCCTGTTTGCTGCAGCTTTACTTCTGTGATCCAGCAATGCCATAAGAAGCCCACGAGAAGCACTTCTTGAAGAAAAAAATGCTTGCTGGTGCACTCCCTATTGCCCATTGACCTGCTCGATGACGATGCAGAATATAATCCTGACATAATCATGCAGGATGAAGGAGAAGATGCTGAGGAGTACCCTGAGTACCATTATGACAGGGGTATTAGTTCTACTGTGTCCACCTGTAGTGAGGATTTGGCAGTCCACACTCCAAGGTTCCTTCCTGAGGTCCCTGCCTTCCTCACCATAGTGCAGCAGTTACAAGTTGCCATGGGTTCTGACTTTGAGGAGCAGGACACCACCAAGAAAAATTTGATTGATTTCTTGGAACTACCTGACTCTCCTCCTATTGTGGTGCCAACGCCTTGGAGGATGCCATCTTTGCTGCATGGTATAGGCCAAATGTAATTCCGGCCATATCATGGAAAGCAGATAAGATGTACATGGCCCCTTAATGGAAGCCATTCTTTGCCACCCAGCCAGAGGCAGATTTGGTGGTCATTAATGCTGCCCATGATATATCAAGGACACCTAAGCATCTGAGCTCCGCTCTCCCTCCAGACAAAGAGTCCAGAAGGTTGGATGTCTTGGGAAAAATAACTTTTGGTTCCTCATAATTGGGCCTTTGGATTACCAGCTACCAGGCCCATATAGTCAAGTAGCAGAATACTCTCTGGATGAAGGCCAAGACAGCTACACAAGCCTTACCTGAGGGCACCCCTAAAGAAGAGCTCCTTAAAGCTCTTACTGCTGGGGCTGATGTAGACAAGCCTCTCCTGTATATGGCTTATGATATGTTAGATGCTTCTGCCAGGGCTGCTACCTCTGGCACGTGCCTCAGGTGGTACTCTTGGCTCAGGATGGCAGAGTTTACGAATGATGTGTAACAGTCTATTCTCAATGCCCCTTTTAAGGGTTATGAGCTGTTTGGTTCTGATGACCAGGACATCCTTTTTAACCTTCAGGCCTCAGGCAGAACTCTGAAATTGATGCATTCCCTTTACCACGCCCAGCCAAGGGTAGGCCTAGGGTCCCTTTTTGTCTAACAATTATTTAAAGAAGCCACACTCCTCAGCTGAATAGTTGAATGAATGCTATTTTATTTAATAAAGCACACAAAAAAAGCTTTAAAAAGAGCAAACCACCATTTAGCTCCACAGAATCAGTGAAACCCCAACTGGTTTCGTAATCACGACATCATCGGGGGATGAGTTTAATGCTTACATACTGCTTGTTAAATAGGCAGAAATTTAAAGTGAAAGTGCCGAAATAATTCACATGTGCACTGAGTTTTACCCCAAACAGTTCTCATACACAATTAATAGTGCAAATTAATAAATAGTGTCACTCAGTAATAATCCTCATTCTGTAAGTGTTTTCAACATGCCTAAACTCTACAAAAAGCAAAAGACACACAGTTTAAAAACAGTTATATTTCACAACATGACATTCTTACTACAGTAGTATAGTTTTGTTACTTATTACTAGAAGGCATCCATGGATAGGTAACTGGTGGCAGCTGAGGCAATCCCATCCAGTCCTAAAGGAGAAAAAATAATATAAAATAAGATCTCTGCCTTTTAACAATATTTTATAACAATACTGAGCCAAAATATTTGACATTCCTAAATATCACTGCAAATTGTTACAACACATTCATTGCAATGGGCATGCCCTTCATGCAAGTAAGTCATACTGGGGGTAGAGTATGCTGAACATTATTTTCTAAGGCAGGGCAAGAGGTCCCTTTTTGTCTAGCTGGTGCCAGGCACTACCCAGCAACCAGATGGTAAGGTAGATGCTAAGGAGCAGGAGCCTTGCCCAACCTCTGCACCACTCCAGGTGCCCACTCAAAAGCCCTTCGAGGTGGTGGCTCTGGTGGAGCCCCCACAACCAGCTCCACCTGACTCCTTGTACAGTCCCCAACCACCTTTACCTCAAGGGGTGTTTGTAGTGGGTCACCTCTCCATCCACCTAGACTATTGGAAAAAGGTGACAACAGATGCTTGGGTTCTAGAGATCATAAAACATGGCCATGCTCTAGAACTTTTAGATATACCTCCAGATCATCCACCAGTATCAACCTGTTATCCTCCATAGTACCTCCCTCTGCTTCTGGAAGAGTTCCAGACTTTGCTTCAGAAGAGGGCCACAGAGATTGTGCCCGCCAGCAAAGAAACACAGAGTTCTGCTCTCAGTACTTCCTGGTTCCAGAATGGACAGGAGGCATGCAGCCAGTCTGGAGCTCAGGAACCTGCACTTTTTCATAGAGTACAAAATGTTCAGAATAGTCACCCTGCAAAGCCTACTCCCGCTGTTGCAGGTAGGAGATTAGATTGGTTCCCTGGACATGAAAGATGCCTACCTTCATATCAAAATCCAACAACCTCACAGAAGGTACTTGAGATTTCTGTTCCAAGGGGAACATTACCAATTCAGAGTGTTAACCTTTGGTTTGTCTTCTGTGCCACAGGTCTTTACCAAATGCTTTGTAGTAGTGGCAGCAGCCCATCACAGGGAAGGTAGCTATGTTTTTCCTTACCTGGATGACTGGCTTTGGAAGGCCTCCTCCAGGAATCAGCTACTGCACACTTTATCTCAAACCACACAGATGTTTGATACTCTGGTGGATACTTTCAGTATCCCCAGATCAGTGCTGACTCCTTGCCAAAGACTGCAGTATATACTAGCAGTCTTGGACACAGCTCAAGGTTCGGTCTTCCTACCCCTGGACAGAGCTCAATATCTGGTTGCCCAGGCCCAGCTGGTGTACAACAACAGACAAGTCTCAGCCAGGACATTCCTGTGGCTCCTAGGCCTCATGACAGTGGTCATTGTCACAGTACTATTAGCCAGACTACACATGAGAATTCTGAAGTGGACCCTAAGGGCCTGATTTTCAAAGGGGCCTGCAATCAGCGCAAGCTGCGGCAAACAGAAGCTTGTGCCAAAGCCCTGTGTGCCATGAACCCTGCACCAGATTCAGGTACAAGAGGAGTCCCGGCACCTACATACCCACATCCGCGGCAAACCCTTCCCATGCGGCAAACACATGGTGCATGAAAGGGTTTGCTGCAGGCCCCTTTGAGGCACATGTAAGCTGATCCCCCCACCCCAATCCACACTGTGCCCATAAGTATCAAATATATGTGGGACCTGCACCCGATCCCTGATGTACCCCACAGTTAATAAACATTTAAGAACCCCCGCCCAGATTCCCCATGTGCCCCAAAGTGCACAAATATAACAGAAACCCCTGCCCAGATCTCCAATGTGCCCCACAGTTATGAAATATAACAGAAACCTCCCATCCAGATCCCTGCTGTGCCCCACAGTGATTAAACATAACAGAAACCCCCTGCCCAGATCCCCAATGTCCCCATCAGTATGTCACATAAAATGACCCCTCACATTGGTGGTCCAGTACCCCCACCACCACCACCCCAGCTGACAGTTTCCCCCCATCCCCAGACAGAGCCGGGGACTGGCACATCCCTCCTCACACCTCTATGGCTGATCCTGAACTGAACTGTCAATGAGCTCATAACTGTAATGTGTATACGCTCAGATGAATGTGTACACATTGGTACTAAGCTCATTGACAGTTCAGTCAGGCTGAGCCATGGAGGTGTGAGGAGGCTATGCCAGTCCCCTCTCTGGGATGAGGGCTACTCCCAGCTGGGGTGGGGTGGGGGGCAGTATTCCATCAATGTGAGGGTTCATTTTATGTGACATACTGATGGGGACATTGGGGATCTGGGCAGGGGGTTTCTGTTATGTTTAATCACTGTGGGACACATCGGAGATCTGGGCAGGGGGGTTCTGTTATATTTAATCACAGTTGGGCACATTGGTAATCTGGACGGGGGGGTCCTGTTATATTTAACAATTGTGGGGCACATTGGGGATTGTGGAGTGGGGACCCATGGAACTATTGCTACCTGCATGTCTTCCAGAGGAGAAAATTCTAAGTCCCTTAAACCAGCCCTGGCTGGCCTAAGAGTACTTAGAATTTCTCCCTCTGGGAGATTTCTGTGAATTGCAAGTCTGGGTCTGTGGCAGCTTGCACATGCCGCATGCCCCCTAACATCTTGTTGCAGCCCATTTCTTGGCACAGGGATGGTGCAAGCCCCATTTGGGGCAGACAGCCTGCAGTTACCGCTGGCTGCCTTTGTAAATCACTCCTGGTGGCATCCTTTGATGCAAAGGGCACCTTGCACCATTCATTTTGGTGCAAGCCCCTTGCGCCTTGCCAAGAGCTTTGAGAATCGGGCCCAAAGGTCTAAGGAGGCAATATAGCACAGTGGGTTAAGGCTCTGAGCTGCAGATCTGGAGACCTGGGTTTGAATCCCACAGCTGCCTTGGTGCATACTGTGTGATCCTGAGCAAGTCACTTAACTTCCTTGTACTCCCAGGTCGCATCTGGAAACAAGCTTCGGCTTAGTGTGCTACTCCTGGTTAAACAATGTTCCCTTTTTTCAAAGAGTCCAGTGAGATCAGCCCACAGACAATCTAGAAAAAAACATTCTAGTCACCTCTCCTGTGCGCTAAGTGCTACAGTAGTGGATGTAACTCAGCAATCTTTTAAAAGGTGTTCTTTGTCTAATCCCCTCTCCTTACCAGAGTCTCACAACAAATGCATTGGGGATGGGTTGGGGTGCTCATTTGGGGTCCCATCAGATGCAGGACACTTGGACCCCAGTGGAAAGCACCTTGAACACAAATGTTCTAGAAATGCGAGCTGTTCTGTATAGTCTTCAAGCCTTCCATACTCTTCTGTCCCTGGGTCCTCTCCTAGTGCAGGTGGACAATGTCAGTGTGATGCATTACATCAGCAAGCATGGGGGGACTCATTCCTGGCCCCTTTGAAGGAAAGCAATAAGAGTCTGATATTGGGCTCTGGAATACGGTCTAGAACTAACAGCAGTTCATGTTCCAGGTGTCCAAAAGACCTTGGCAGACAGGCTAAGCAGGTCACAGTCCAGGATGCACAAATGGGAACCTTTGACCTCAGTCATCAATGACCTGTTCAACAGATGAAGTTGTCCAGAGCTGGACCCTTTTGCATACCCACGCAATGCAAAACTGCCCCTTTTCTGCTTGCTCATTCCAGGTCCTGGAGTTTTCTGATGAGACATGTTGTCTCTCTCTCAGAAAGGAAGGTCCCTGTATGCCTTTACTTCCTTCCCTCTAATCATGGAGTATCACTCAAGCTTCAGATGGAAGGGGCAGCTCTGATACTCATTGCTCCTCTGTGGCTTTGCCAGATCTGGTTCCCGTATTACAACAGCTAGCAGTGGAACCACCAGTGCCTCTGCCCCTGTGCAAGGGTATACTGTCACAGGGACAGGGAACTCTGGTCCATCTGGACCTCAGATCTATTCATCTCCATGCATGACTCCTGAAAACATAGCCATTGCTCAGTTTGGGGTGTCCCAAAAAGTGGCTGATGCCCTAGTGGCTGCCAGAAAGCCTTCCATCAGATCCACTTATTCTATGAAGTGGAAGTGGTTTGCTCTATAGCCCACTTCTCATCATCTAGATCCATTTACCTGTCCAGTTAACAAGGCTCTAGAGTACCTGCTGTCCTTATCAGATGCAGGCCTACAGTATTCCTCAATCAAGGTACACTTGGCTGCCATTTCAGCTTTCCATATGCCTATTGAGGGTCGTGTGGTTGCCCAGTTGGAGGTGTCCCTTACGTTCTTGAGAGGCATTCTACATCTGAAGCTTCCCATCTGTAATTCAGTTCTAGCTTGGGACATGAATTTTGTTTCGGAGAACTTTACTTTGGCTCCTTTTGAGCCAGCCATAACTTGTGGCTTATGCTTTTTTTTCTTGGAAAGCATTATTTTTTGTTGCAATCACTTCTGCTTGAAGGACTTCAGAGCTACAGGCTCTAATGTGTGAGCCTCCTTATTTGATTTTTCACAATGGCAGGGTGTCGTTATGTACCAGTCCTAAGTTTTTACCAAATCTGTTTTCTGAGTTTACTTTAAATCAAACCATCCACCTGCCAGTTTATTTTCCTGAGCATGCCAATCCAGTGGAAGCATTGCTCCATGCTTAAGATGTACATAGAATACTCTGATGCTATATACACCATACAAATGACTGCAGAAAGTCCTCACAGCTTCTGTTTCATTGGCTTCTGGGAAAGAGGGTGCCCCAGTTTCTAACCAGTGCTTGTCCAAATGGCTAGCAAACTATAGTACATTTTCTATTAAAGGAAGTGTGGTAAGGAATTTCCTGATGTGGTTCGTGGTCATTCCACAAGGGGCATGGCCACCTCTGTTGCTTCTTTCAAAAATGTGTCAGCTGCAGACATCTGTGCTACTGCCATCTGGAGTACTGTCCACACTTTCACCAAGCACTACAGTCTGGACATTGTCTCTCAAAAAAGGGTTAGTTTTGGCCTAGCTGTGCTTCAAAGCCTTCTTTCTCAGGCCTCTAGGCTCCAGCTGCTCAGACTGTTTCTGGTACAGCACTGCTTGGTACTCTTTCCATAGGTGTGGCCTGATGAAAGATATCCTTGAAGAGGATAGAACAGTTATGTACTTATCATAACAGTAGAAATTCAAGAGAATCTCTATCATCAGGCTATGCTGTCCTACCCTCCTTCCCTCTGAGGGTCTTGAGACTCTGTTTTCTGTTGTCTCCATCTCCATGATGGTCTACGTATACATGTCTGCCTCACCTGTATCACAGAGTACTGGATTCTCTCCTGGTCTCCTATAGAGAAGTCCTCTGAGTATGATCTCTGGAAGGGAACTGAGAGGAAGGGACCTCCCACATTTATGTATCAGCTAATATCTGACATCATCATGTGCATCCCTTGGCTAACTGCTTGCAAAGTTTTCTGTGTGGTCCTTGTGCCTGGTGTCTTAAAATTCCATACTGTAGGCATGGCCTGATGAAAGAGCTTCTCTTGAAGATCTGCTGTTACAGTAAGTACGTAACTGTTCTTTCTCAAACAGTTTCTCAAACATTACAGAGGCATAAATCCCACTGCTCAAGTGTCATTAAAAAATAATAGAGAGATATTAGAATGCTCATCTCCAGGAAGGGAGGAATTCGTTCTTTTTATTCTGTTTTATAAAGGGTACTAATTAAAACTTTCATTTAGCCGAGGAGGTTCTGTGGCATTCAATTTAAATACACAGCATGCCTCCCTCCCTCCCTCCTGAGTAACTTGTCCAAATCACCTCGGTCCTAACCTAGGACTTCTAGTCCCTGAAAGAAAAAGTGATGTTCCTCACAAGTCTAATTTCTCACATGATTTGCCAGGGCATTCTCAGAATCCAGTCTTTCAAGAGTTCTCATATGCTCCCCTACTCTGATTTTTAAGCTCCACTGTGTCTTCCCCACATAATACACATTGCATATACATGTAGCCAGATAGATCATTACTCTGAAGCCACAGTTCATGAATTCCCTTATTTCGAATATTTCTGTGTCATCTTCCACTCTGAACATATTGAACTTTTTAATCACAGGATGTTATTTGCACTTTCCACTCTTGTGGGTGCCGACTAGTAGATTTGGTGGCCACATATTCCTAGTTACTGGCTGCAAATAACTTTTAGTAAACAACTCCTCTGTAGTTCTGACTCTCCTTTATACCATTCTGGGTACATTTCCTGACACCTCCCTAAGGGCCTGTTCTGATTTTGTTATTGACAATTTTTTCTCTATATTATTCCTGATGCTATTTGCATCTGCGGAATATGTACTCACAAAGTTTACCCTATATTTAGAAATATTCACATGGGTATTTGTCTCATTAATATATACTTCCCCCACATGGTACCACTACAAAATTCCTATGCCTCTCAGGCAGGGCAGGACTGTCCCATAGAGGCACCTGCATTAGTCACCAAGGAGGATGTGGGGGTCCTCCATAATGAAGACCCAAAGGTTGGTGGTAGAGGACCCCAGAGGAGTAGGAAGCAACTCCTGTTGTGGGACTCAGTTATTAGGGGGCTAGATTTTGGGACAGGAAGGGAGGGGAAGAGGAAGATTAGGTGCCTACCTGGCACAACTGCTCAGAGGGATAGGGAATGGTTCCTGAGGATCATTAGGGAAGCAGGATGGAATCCACCTCAGGACCAATGACCTGGCTAGGGATGAGGCTAGGATGGTACAGGAAGAGTTCTGGGAGATGGGAAGGGGTCTTAGGCATGTAGCATGCTCAGTGGCCTTTTCTGAGGTGCTGCCTGTCTACGACAGGGGGAAGGATAGGGTATTCCATACCAGAAGCTTCATTACATGGTTGAAAGAATGATGCAGAGAGGAAGGGTTCAACTACATTGGGGATTGGGAATGTTCCTGGAGGGATAGAGGCCTATACAGGGGAGATGGCCTGCATCCATCCAGGAGGGGAACCACAGTCCTCAATACATGGTTTAAATGTTACATTGATGGGCATTTACACTAGCAAAGGGTGGTGGTGTAAGCAAATGTGGAGATTGCCCC
Source organism: Neoceratodus forsteri (assembly GCA_016271365.2). Classification (NCBI taxonomy): domain Eukaryota; kingdom Metazoa; phylum Chordata; order Ceratodontiformes; family Ceratodontidae; genus Neoceratodus; species Neoceratodus forsteri. The sequence goes on from CM028131.1 coordinate 1,117,364,014, forward strand.
CCCCCAAACTGAAGCAGGCAATAGGGAGAGACCTAAGGGAAAAAAATCCCCAGAGGTACCCAACAAAAAAGGGTACAATGTATGCAGGAATGAAGAAAGATGGGACTGAGAGCAGAGGGTGTAAGGAGAGAGGGCAGAATGGGACAGGGGATAATAACAAACATTCTGGAAGACCAGGTGTGCAAATGCTCAAAATCTGGGAAAAACAATCCTGGACCTAGAGGCCATCATGACAGAGGTTGACCTGGACATTTTTGTCATTACTGAATCATGGTTCAATGAGAACCATGACTAGGATACAGCCATACCAGGCTACACTTTTCAGAAAGGACAGGGTGGGAAAGGAAGTGGGGGGTGGATCTTTATGTGAGGGATAGCATAAAGGCTACTGAGATACAGGGATATCTGGAAAAGGTGGAGGTACTGTGGGTCACCCTAGAAACTGGGAAAGGAGCTGATATTTGCACTGGTATGATCTACAGACCTCCAACATGGGGGGGGGGGTTGGATAAGGTTCTAGTGGAAGCCATCCAAAAGATAGCAAACAAGGGAGAGGTGCTATTGGTGGGGGACTTCAATCTTCCAGATGTAGATTGGAGCATCCCAGCTGTAGCTTCAGCTAGGAGCAGGGATATCCAGGACTCCCTGCAGGGGCATTCCTCAGGCAACTAGTAAAAAAGGCCACTCATAAGGGAGCAGTATTGAACCTTGTACTCACCAATGGGGACAGCATTGTAGATGTCACAGTGGGTGACCACCTGGGGACTGGTGATCACTGTACAGTGTGGTTCAATGTAAGTACTGTCACAGGCTTGACCCACACAAAGGCGAGGGTCCTGGACTTCAGGAGAGTCAATTTTAAAAAGATGGGGAATGCCTCAGGAATGCCGTGGTGGAGGAGGGAGGACTTGGGGGTAGTGGAAGAGCAGTGGATGAATCTAAATTGAGGGATAGAGAAGGCAACAAACCTCTGTGTTAGCCAAGTAAGCAAAAGCAGGAGGAAAAAGAGACTGCTGTGATTCTCAAAAGAGGTGGTCAGGAAGGTAAGGGTAAAAAAGTTAGCATTCAGGAGGTATAAGGAGACACAGAGAGAGGAAGATAGAGAGGTGTATCAGGAGAAATAGAGGGAGGCAGGGAAAGCAATCAGGAGGGCAAAGGCACAGATGGAGGACACAAGAATCCAGGCAGCACAAAAAGAGGACAAGGTATTCTTCAGGTATGTCAGCAAAAAGTGAAAGACCAAGGGAGGGACAGTAAGACTTAGGAAGGAAGGGAGTGTATGGAGGGGGACCAGGAAAAAGTGGACATCTTGAACAAGTACTTTTGTTCAGTGTTCACAGAGGAAGGGGAAAGAGAGAGACAATAGATAAGGGTCAGGAGCATTGAAGGAAGGGAGGTAGACACTAGTCCATTTACAGAGGAGAGCATTCTGAGGTAATTTGCAAATCTGAAAGTACAAGGTGATGGGGCCAGAAGGGGTGCATCCTAGGATATTGAAGGAGCTCAGGGAGGTAGTGGCTGCACTTATGAAAGCCCTGTTCGATCACTCACTGGAGATGGGAGTGGTTCTGGAAGACTGGAGGAGAGCAGATGTAGTCCCTCTTCACAAAAATGGAAGCAAAGAGAAGGCTGACAACTACAGGCCAGTCAGCCTGACTTTGGTGTTGGGGAAAGTAATGGAATCACTACTGAAAGAGAGACTTGTGGAATATCTGGAATCTAGTGGCCTTCAGGATCTGAGGCAGCATGGATTCATTGGGGCAGATTATGTTGATTAAATATGATAGATTTCTTTGACTGGGTGATCAGGGATTTGGATCAGGGTGGAGCTGTGAATGTGGGCTACCTAGATTTCAGTTAGGCATTCAACACCATTCCACATAGGAGACTCGTAAACAAGCAGAGAAGCCCAGGAGTGGGTCCTAAGATGGCAAACTGGGTGAGCAAGTGGCTGGGGACAGGAGACAGAGGGTGATAGTAAATGGAGTTCACTTTGAGGAAGGGAGGTGACAAGCAGGGTGACACAGGGATCAGTACTGGAACCTGTCCTCTTTAATATCTTTATTAGCAACATTGCAGAGGGGCTAGAAGGGAAGGTATGCCTTTTTGCAGATGACATTAAAATCTGTGATAGGGTAGACACTCCAGGGTGTGTGTGGAAAAAAATGAATAGTGATCTAGGAGAGTCAGAGGAGTGTTCAATGGTGTGGCAGCTAGGTTTTAATGTGAATATGTGCAAAATCATGCACTTGGGGCACAGAAACCCAGGGGTGGAGTACAAATTGGGAAGGGGTAGTATTAACCACCACGAAACAGGAACGGTACCTGGGAATAATCATATCTGATGACCTAAAGGTGGCCAGTCAGTGTGACAAAGCAGAGGGGAGAGCTAGTTGGATGCTAGGGTGCATAGGGAGGGGTATCATCAGCAGAAAGAGACAGGTGGTGTTACCTCTGTATAGATTACTGATTAGACCACACCTAGAGTACTGTGTTCAGTTCTGGAGACCACATCTCTGGAGGGACATTGACAGAGTAGAGGCAGTCCAATGGAGCACAACCAAAATGGTGCAGGGTCTGCATCACAAGCCATATGAGGATAGACTGATGGATCTCAGTATGTACAACCTGGAAGAAATGAGGGAGAGGGGGACATGATAGAAATATTCAAATACCTCATGGATATAAATAAAGTTCAAGAGGGAAGCATTTTTCTGGAAAGAAAAGATGCTGAAGAACAAGGGGACATGCTATGAAGCTGGGGTGGACTCAGGGGAGATGTGAGGAAGTACTTCTTCACAGAAAGGGTGCTGGATGCCTGGAACAGCTTTCCAGTGTAGGTGGTGAGACAAAAATGGTAACAGGCTTCAAAAAGCATGGGATAGGCATAAGGGAACCTTAGAAGTAGGGAAAGGGTGGGGTAAAGCTAACAATCAGGTAGGGTCTCTTGTGTTATAGTAGGTAAGAAAAATGGGCAGACTAGGTGGGCCAAGCCATCCTTATATGCTGTTAATATCTAAGTTTCTATATAATAGTCAGAGGCCTGATTTCAAAGCCCTCTCGTTTTTTTTTGGTTTTTTTTTTGAGGTGTATGTTGTTCTCCCTGTACATCACTGCTATTTTCCATAACCAACCTACTGTATTTCCCTTTGGTGTACAAGGAAGCATTCTCAATCCATTATCTCCACTTCCTGTCTGGCTTTTGTTATACAAGCATTTCTATAACCCATATTCTGGAAGCTTCTTTTCAGCTCATCAGAATGTTTTTGTGCACTCCTCCTTGGTGTCACGATTATGTTGATTCTGATGAGTTGACTCTTCGGGATGTTATCTGTGGTATGGTGGGGGTGACAGCTAGTAAAATGGAGCAAAGAGTTTGCATCAGTAGGTTTTTGGAACAAAATAGTATTCACTCCTCTCTTACCATATTTTCTAATCTCTAGATCTAAACATTTGATCTGTTTCAAATTAGCATTCACATGAATCATAAATGTGGATTGCTTTGTTCCAAGTAATCTTTCAATAACCACAATTCCTCCATTGATGCTGCCACACCATAATAACATCATCGATAAATCACCTCCATATGTCCAATTGGGCATAATGTGGGTTTGTCTGAGGGTTCAAGATAAAGTCTGTCTCCCATGGGCTGAGGTGTATATTCACATAACTGAGGGCCATATAGGCCCCCGTTGTTGTACCTTGCTGTTGCAAATATGATTTCCCCTCAGACATAAAAACATTGCACTTTAGGACCTTCTCAGTGAGGGAGACAAGAAAGTCAATGAAAGACTTACTGTATCTTGTTTTCTGTCTGAGTGTCCTGGACAATGCCCCAAGTCCTCTTTCAAGGGGGATATTCTTATATAGAGAATCTACATCCATGTGACCACATACCAAGTATCTCCCACATATACTGTAAATCTTTAAAAACAATTAGTGTCTGTGGAGTCCCTAACACATTAAGTCATCCCTTGTGCTACACTTTTTATGTGAGCATCTACAAACTGTTGTAATGGCTTAGTCAGTGAACCAGTGCTGGCCAGTATAGGGAATCCTTGGGGATTCTCAAGGCTTTTGTGAATTTTTGGTAATATATAAAATGCTGTCCTCACAGGATGAGATACTGTGAGAAGCTCTGCCATTTTTTTCTAAAATGAGACTCTGAGTTTTTGCTTCCAATATAATCTCATCAATAATTTTGTTTTTTGTATGTTAAAGTAGGATCTCTCACTGTGCCCTATAGTGGTCAGCATTCCCCAACTGCATGTAAACCTCATTTGTCTATGTGTGCCTATACAAAACCACTATAGCCCCACCCTTATCATCTGGCTTCAACACAGACTGTTAATTGCATGACAAGCTTATTAAAAATTAAAGCTTTTCTTTTGTGCAGTTGACATAGCTTGCTTCATTTCTGTTATGAAATAAGATTTCAACATTTTGCTCACACGTTTTCTCAAATGCAGCAGTGATATATGGGGGCAATAGGTTGATTTCCTCTGTATCAGCCAGTTAATATTACAGTTATTGTCAGACAGCTGTGCTACTTGAACATCTTGTAAGTCACTGGAAGATAATTTATTTGTGCCAAAATCATTTTTGTAAAATGTGCCTTCAGATTAAGTGTCCTACAGAAACTATAAAGATCAGTAAGAGTCTCAAAATGATTTGCTGACCTGGCAGGGACAAAAGATAAACTTTTCTGAAAGATCTGTTCTGCTGGTTTGAGGGAATAACTTGAAATGTTTACTACTCTCAGTGAATCCAGTTTTTCTTGGGATTCTGTGTTTTCTTCCTCTTGCCTATCCACTTAGATTTTGGCTGTGGATGCTCCTCCTCCTCTTCTTCTTCTATGGTCTCCATGTGTGATGCATCTTCTTGGCCCCATCTGAAGCGTATAATCTGCTTGCTGTGTCTCAGGAGTTGTACTTAATATGTCTGTATCACTGATTCCTGATCCTACTGAGGATTAATGATTGGGGTATGGCTCTCTCCTAAAAAAGGGGTTGATCTAGAACTTTCTGAGCCACAGCCACTTGTAAGAGCTGCTCCTGGTTGGTAAGTATTCTTTTTAAAATTGACTTAGATATCTTACTGTTTGATTTGCCCTTGCCCAAATAAAAAGTATGATCTTTCTCATAATCCAGTATGTCCCTCAAACATATTTTTTTCCTGTTGGCTGAAATAATCATTTGGTAGTTCCTTTCAATAGTTTTTTTTAATATTTTTTGAAAAATAGGCTGTTCTGGGCACCTCCCTTCCTTTTCTTTCAGTTCCTGTTTCATTAACTTCTCCACCTCTGTGCTGTCCTCCAGAATTAGTTTAATAAAGCCTGCAGAGGAGTGATGGGCATGTTGTTCCTACTTCCTCATAGATCTCTCTCTGTCCTGACCAAAAGCTGATTGCTTTGTTATTCTAAGGCCTCGGGGTACATGATCAACACTTAGGTATGTCTCTAAATTGCAGTGCTGCCAGTACATCTGCCTTGCTTTCAAAGCCACTTTTTCTAGCTGATGGAAAGTTTCCTTGATATCTTTCACCAGTATTGGTTCATTTACATTCTGAACTGCTGCATTGCTGTTTGAATTCTCATTCCTGACTTCCTGCAACAAGTGGTTGCCTGTTCCTTCATGCCAAACAGAGTGCAGGCTAGGTCTAAGGAAGGAGCTGTGGCTTGCTCTGTGCTACAAAAAATTGTGGGTATGGAGTTCTCAGATAGCTCTGCAGACATCACTTGCCCATTGCTCATTACCCTAAACAAAACCTTACAATTCAAAAACTTTACAGCTGCGAGAACCAGCCAAATGGACCAACACTGCAAACAAACAGAACAGGGCAGTTCCTCACAGATACTTGTGCTGCAGACGCAACACAAGTACCACACTATAACCAAATGTATCTGGCACCAAGGAACTGCAAAATAGACACAAATAAGTGCAAAAAAGGCTTTATTAGAAGCACATACCACAGCTTCAAGTAGCTCCAGTAACCCACCAACATTTCAAGTGGAATTCAATGCTTTTTCAAGGTATATCAGCCTGAACTACTTCTTTCTGCTTTTATAGGCAGGATTCCTTAAGTGACAGTGCTTATGAACTGCATTTTACCAACCATACCTCTCAACCTTTTGTCACCAAAATGAGGGGCACAGACATGCAAAATTAGAGAAAATGAGGGACACATACTGAAATATGAAGATACAAGATCAGAACATTGTGAAAACCACTGTGTTACTTGTACAAAGTTTATTTTTGATATGATATCTTAGAATATTAAGAATTTCAGCTTTTAGGGCCAGCCCAGTGACATAGAGGGCTGAGGCACTGGTGCCTTACCTCTTCACACACAGCCGACCAACGTTCAGGAATGAGCTTGGGTCTCTGGAAGTTGGCTGAAGGAAGGGTAAATGGTTGGATTGAGCTGCTGCCAGGCAGCCTTTCTCTCCCAGTTAGGGAAATGGGGTTCCCCAGCTCTTGGCTGCCACAAGGTGGTGGCTCAGTGGCAGCGCAAACCTAAGGGGGCACCTGGTGCTAGGTCAAGTGGGAGGAAGAGGCTGTCACTGGTGCCTTGGAGCAAATGCGTGCCTCCACATGCATGCATGTTTATGTACCGGGGTCTCAGGATAAAGGGTAGAAAATGGAAAAGGGAGCACAGTGGAAGGTAGGATGATGCCCTTGAGCTGGGGGGCAGAATGAGTCCTCTCAAGGAGAGAACCTGAGCAAAAAACCTGCCTGGTGCCCCAAAAGGGAGAAAAACCTATATGGGGAAAAAATAAAGAATTTTTGTGTTGAAGTCTGAATTTACAGTGCACTCCCTATGTGGACAGCACCTTTTCAATGAGGGATGGGTGAGGGACAGAGCAATTTTAAAGCTTGAAATAAGGGACATCCCTCGTAATCAGGTACAGTTGAGAAGTATGTTACCAACTTCTTTGGTTGACCTGGCATGCATCATGGAGACCTGGTTGGGGGACGATGTAGGTCCAGTTTTGGCGGAATCAGTCCCAGCTGGGTACTTGGTGGTACACTGTCCGAGGAGGGAATGCAGGGGTTGGGGTGTAGCCATCTGTTTTAGATCCAGCATGAATTTCTCTGTACACTCAGTGGGTTCTGCCAGGTCATTTGCATGTGTGGTAGTGCATGGGGATCCATATGCAGGCTGCAGAATTCCACTAGTTTACTGCCCTCTGGGGTCGGGAGGAGAATTTTTGCAGCAGGTCACAGACTTCGTCGCCGACAGGGTGTTGAAGTCACCTAGATGGTTTATTCTGGGTGACATCAATGCCTGGGTCGATGATGAAGCCTTGCAATTTGGGTCTGACCTCTTCCAATTGATGACATTGCTGGGTCTTGCATAGGCAGTTACCTCTGTGACCTATCACCATGTCTGCACCTTGGACTTGGTATTCTCACTGGGTTTTGAGGTCACTGACCTCAGGATTGATCGGGTCACTTGGTCCCATCATTGTACAGTGTAATTCTCATTTAGGGCCCCCCTAATGGTCCCTCCCCTGTTGAGATGGTCAGCTACTGCCCTTTGAGGGGACTATCCCCAGATGGACTATTGGTGGTAGCTGATTTTTCTGGTGTTAGTGCTGTTAGTGCAACTGGATTGGGTGAAGCGATGGCAGCCTTTAATAGGACTATCTCTGGGGCACTCAATGCACTTGTACCAGTCCGTATACAACCCAGATCTTCTCAACTGAGACCTCCAAGGTATGATGGGGCTCTCAAGATGATGATCATTGGTTGGTGGTTGGAGCATTGCTGGCATAGGACTCACTCTGTGAAGGATAGACTGGCTTTGAGGAATCACTATGCTGATTATCAAAGGACAAGCAACCATAAGAAGGCAGAGTTCCTGTCCAGGGAGACTGCCACAGGGAAGAACAGACCAACTCAGATCTTTCGGACTGTGGACAGGCTTTTACATCCTGTCTGTTTACAGCCAAAACAAGCCTTTTCAGTAGCACTTTGAAAAGAGTTTGCTCTATTCTACTCTCACGGTGTATCTTGTATTTGGGCTGGGATCTTGCCAGTGGGCTTAGATCAATCCCACAGAGTTGGGTCTGGTTGGAGCAGGGGCACTCCTATTGTCTGGGTGGAGTTTTGGCTGTTGGAGGTGGCCGAGGTCTCCAAGGTGATCTCAAAGCTATGGCCTACTTGTTGTGAACTGGACTCTGGCCAGATGCATCTCCTAGTGGGATGTGTTGAGGCCATTGGTCCAATGTTCTCCAGGATAGTTTGGTGCTGGTTCTCAGAGGTTTTTTTTTCCCCTGAAGCCTTGAAGGAGGCATTGGTGAAACCCCTTCTGAAGAAACCATCTCTCGACCCCGACATCCTGGAGAATTATAGATCTATCTCCAGTCTCCCATTGTTAGGGAAGCTTGTTGAGAAGATAGTGGCTTTGCAGCTCAGGGCAGCCCTCAAGACCTTTGACATCTATGAGCCATTCCAGTCTGGGTTCAGAGTAAGGCACAGCACAGAGACAGCACTAGTTCGGGCACATAATAACCTCCTCAGAGCAAGATATTGAGGGGAAAGATCAACGCTCATTCTCCTCAATCTGTCATCTGCATTTGATACTGTAGACCACATTGTGCTGTTGGATTGCCTTAGAAAGTATTGTGGACTCACTGGTACTGTCATCAACTGGTTCGAGTCCTTTCACTCAGGCAGGAGGAAGAGAGTAGCGATGGGGAATTTCTCCTCCTCTCCGATGCCCCTGACCTGTGGAGTTCCTCAAGGCTCGATCCTGTCACTGATGTTGTTCGTGGTATACATGTTGCCCTTGGGGAGGCTTATTAGACAGAACAGTCTGGGTTTTCACTGTTATGCAGATGATATGCAGCTGTACATCTTTTGTGCGAGGAACAAATGGTGCCATCAAAGTGTTGATGAAATGCCTCACTGAGATCCAGGATTGGATGCACTCTAACTGGCTGAGACTAAACCTGTACAAGATGGAGCTACTAGTGATTGAGCCAGGATGCGAGTGTGATGAGGGTGCCTCTGGGACAACAATGTGTTTGGTCCTGGGGTCAACTCCTGGCTTCCTTTAGGATGTGAAATCTAGGCATTGTCCCCGATGACAAGCTGATATTTCAATTGCAGGTGTCGGTTGTTGTCAAAACTGCTTTTTACCATCTGAGAAACATCGCCCGGATTAAACCCCTAATTCCACCTGAAGATCTGCCATCCCTGGTGCATGCCTTTGTGACATCCAAGCTCGACTACTGTAATGCTCTTTACCTCAGGATCAGTGGAGGAAACCTTCGCCGGCTGCAGCTAATGCAGAACACAGTGGCCATGCTGCTGATGGGGCTGTCAAGGTCCTGTCATGTGACATAGAAACATAGAAACATACAATTTGATGGCAGATAAGGACCGCTTGGCCCACCTAGTCTGCCCATTTCCCTACCTAATGGATAAGCTGCAGATCCTAGTTAACCAACAGCCTACTTCCTCCTACCCCCAGTAGAATTGCCTTATGTCTGTCCCATGCATTTTTGAATTCCTCCACTGTTTTTGACTCCACAACCTCCTCAGGAAGGCTGTTCCATGCTTCTACAACCCTCTCCATGAAGAAATACTTTCTCACATTACCTCTGAGCTGACCCCCCTCTATCTTCAAATTGTGCCCCCTTGTTGTTGTACATCTCTTTTTCTGAAAGATGCTACCCTCTTGGACTTTGTAGATTCCCTTGAGGAACTTGAACGTTTCTATCATGTCCCTCCCCTCCCTCCTTTCCTTGAGGCTACACATATTAAGTTCCTTTAATCTTTCTTCATATTCCTTCCGGTGCAGACCCTGCACCATTTTAGTTGCCTTACTCTGGACAGCAACCACTCTGTCTATATCTTTGCGGAGATGGGGACTCCAGAACTGCATGCAGTACTCCAGATGTGGTCTTACCAACTGTGTACAGTGGGATAACAACTTCCTGTTTTCTACTGGTGATGCCTCTCCCTATGCATCCCAGTAACCCCCAGCCCTCCTTACTGCATTCTCACATTGCTTGCCCACCTTCTGGTCATCTGATATAACTACCATTAGGTCCCTTTCCATTTTGTTGTTGTTAGTATGTCACCCCCTATTGTGTACTCTTCCCCTGGGTTTTTGTTTCCCAGGTGCATTACTTTGCATTTCTTTGCGTTGAATCTAAGCTGCCATACATTTGACCATTCCTCCAACCTTGCCAAGTCCCTTCTTATCCTTTCCACCCCAACTTGTGTATCAACCCTGGTGCAGATCTTTGTGTAGTCTGCAAAGAGACATACTTTTCCCTCCAGTCCCTCTTCAATGTCACTTATAAAGATATTAAAAAGGATCGGCCCCAGTACTGAACTCTGCAGTACCTCACTAGTAACCACCCTTTCTTCACTGTGGACTCCGTTTACTATTACCCTCTGTGTCCTGTTGTCCAGCTAATGTTTTACCTAGGCTACTACCCTGGGACCCACTCACAGGCTGGCTAATTTGTTTATTAATTTTTTTGTGCAGGACTGTGTCAAATGCCTTGCTAAAGTCTAGGTAGGCCATGTCCACATCCCGTCCCTGGTCTACTACTTTGGTCACCCGGTCAAAGAAGTTGATTAGATTTGTCTGACATGACCTTCCTACTGTGAATCCATGCTGCCTTGAATCCTGTGCCCCACTGGCTTCGAGGTACTCGAGGGGCAAATTGGGTGCCCCATCACTCTCTGCTCTCCAACATATTACCTCCAAAAACCATATAAACACTACAAACAGGTATCTGCCTCTATCTCTGAAATCAAACAAAGTGGCAGAAGACATTGCAGAGCAGGACACTGCGGCACAGGAGCTAGCACAACAAAACTCACCCAATTCAGGAACCAAAGCAAAAAACGCAAAAAGGAAATCCAAAAAACTTCTGATCATAGGAGACTCCATGATTTGGGGAGTTGATACCCATCGCCAGCCAGGGGTAATGGTCAGATGTCTCCCAGGTACATCAGCATGGAGAGACACTGACCGCATTGCTAAAATTGTTCACAAAGCAGGAGAAAACATTGATATCCTAGTACACATAGGGACTAATGATCTCGCCAGCTAGTCAGTTGTGGAGACCAAGGAACACCTGACCAGGCTAGGTGACAAACTATCATCCATTTTGTCCGGCATCTCCTTCTCTGAGATCCTGCCAGTCTGAGAGAGGGGAGGCAGATGGACGGAAGGTCAGAGAAGGGGAGATAGGGGAGCTAAACAAGTGGCTCAAGGGCTGGTGCCAGGAAAAAGGACACCAATTTGTAGGGAACTGGCAACAGTTCTGTGAGTGAAAGTTCTTTAAATTTGATGGACTGCATCTGACTAAGGAGGGAGTCAGTGCATTGGGGCAAAAGTTTGACGTCTTTGCAGAATATTTAAACTAGCAAATGGGGAGAGGGGTGCAGCACCCCATACGTCGAATGGGAAGAACACCCCTCCCCCCTCAGCTAGTGGTCAAACAGGGATTCAGCATGTTTGCAGTTCATTTGCATCACCAGGTAAGAAAAAAGGTTTGTCTCCCCATACGACGCACAGGGGTAATGCCAAACCTCACCCAACAACTAACACACTGAAATCTGCCCAATGGAAAATCATGTACACAAATGCTCACAGCCTGGGAAATAAGATCCCAGACCTGCAGGCAATAATGTCAGAGGCTAAACTGGACATAGTAGCAATTAGTGAGACGTGGTTTACCAGTAACCACACTTGGAAGACTTCAGTACCTGGCTATGTATTGTTCAGAAGAGACCGAGGTGCAAAGGGGAGGAGTGGCCCTGTATGTCAATGAAATATCAAAGCTACAGAAATTCAGAATACACATAAGGAGCCAGAAGAACTGTGAGTCACCCTGGAAACAGGAAATAGGACAGCCATAAGAACTGGGGTTGTCTACAGGCCCCAGACCAGGGGAGGACATAGACACATTACTGTTAGAGGATATACAAAACATGACAGCTAAAGGGAGGCTCTGATAATGGGAGACTTCAACATGCTGGATACAGATTGGTCAATACCAGCAGGAACATCTGCCAGAACTAGACACATAGTGGATTCCCTGCAGGGGGAGGGCCTCAAACAACTGGTACAACAACCCACAAGAGACAGGGCTATCCTAGATCTAGTACTGACTAACAGGGAAGGGATCACAGATCTCCAGGTAGAAGGTCACCTGGGGGCCAGTGACCATCGCATGGTATGGTTCAATTTGGCTACTACATCTAAATCATCCCATTCCAAGGCAAAAATATGGGTCTTCAGAGGAGCTGACTTTGATAAGCTGGCCAACAGAGTTAAGCTAGCCCTGGCAAAAAGAAACACAGGTGAGGGAGTACAGGCAAAGTGGGCAAGCATTAAGGATGCAATACTTGAAGCAACATCCCATTGTGTTAGACAGAAAAGGAAGTGCAAAAGAAGAAGGAAACCACTTTGGTACTCAAATAAAGTAGCAGAAAAGGTCAGAGCCAAAAGGCTGGCCTTCAGGAAATATAAGGGAACACAGCGAGATGAAGATAGGGAGGGATACCAAACTGCCCTAAGGGAAGCAGGAAAGACAGTAAGGCAGGCAAAGTCCCAAACTGAGGAAACACTAGCACGAACAGTAAAAGAAGGTGACAAGACTTTCTATAGATACATTAGTGAAAGGAGAAAGTCCAGAGGGGGTATTGCTAAGCTTAATGGAGAAAAGTGAGCATGTGAGGAGGAGGACCACGTAAAAGCATCTATCCTAAATAGATACTTTTGCTCAGTATTTACTGAAGAGAAGGTAGGGCAGGGCCCAGAGCTCAGCACCGTGGACACAGTGGGGAGGGAGGTGAGCACTACTCCCTTCACAAAAGAAAGGGTCCTACAAGAGCTTGCTAAGCTCAGGGTGGATAAGGCAATGGGACCTGATGGCATACATCCCAGGGTACTTAAGGAGCTAAAGGTGGAACTAGCAAAGCCATTAGCAGAACTGTTTAGTGAGTCTCTGAGCACAGGAGAGGTTCCAGAAGACTGGAGAAGGGCTCATGTGATCCCACTCCACAAGAGTGGTAGCAGAGAGGAAGCAGGGAACTACAGACCAGTCAGTCTTACCTCATTAGTGGGCAAGATTATGGAGGCACTCCTTAAGGAAAGGATAGTGCAACACCTGGAATCCATAGGGGCACATGATCCAAGACAGCATGGGTTTACAAAAGGAAGGTCCTGTCAAACTAATCTCATAGATTTCTTTGACTGGGTAACCAGAGTGGTGGACCAAGAGGGAGCAGTTGATGTCGCCTACCTTGACTTCAGCAAAGCTTTTGACACTGTTCCACAGAGAAGATTGATAAATACGCTGGGTAGGCTCGAGGTGGGTCAGAAGTTGGTCAACTGGGTGGCAAACTGGTTGACAGGCAGAAAACAGAGAGTGGTGGTAAAGGGTATACAGTCAAAAGAGTTGCAAGTCACAAGTGGGGTACCTCAGGGATCAGTCCTGGGGCCAGTCCTCTTCAACATCTTCATTAGTGACCTTGTAGATGGACTAGAGGGTAAGGCTTGTCTGTTTGCAGATGACACTAAGATCTGCAACAGAGTAGATGATCCAGATGGGGTGGGCAGAATGAGAAGAGATCTGGATAAACTAGCAACATGGTCAGAAGAGTGGCAACTGGGATTTAATGCAAAGAAGTGCAAGATCATGCACATAGGGAAGAGAAACACTGAAGCCACCTATAGACTGGGAGGGGAGTTGCTAGCAGTCACAAAGGAAGAAAAAGACTTGGGCATCATCATCACTGATGACCTGAAATCATCCAAGCAGACCTCTAAAGCAGTAGGTAAGGCTAGGGGGTGTTAGGGTGTATTAGTAGGGGTATCACAAGTCGTAAGAGGAGGTATAATCCCTCTTTACAGGACACTGGTTAGGCCCCATCTGGAGTACTGCATACAGTATTGGAGGCCACACCTTCACAAGGACATTAACCAAATTGAGGCAGTCCAGAGAAGGCAACCAAAATGGTGCAGGGACTGCATCAGAAGACATATGAGGACAGATTAACAGAGCTCAATATGTATACCCTTGAGCAAAGGAGGGAGAGAGGTGATATGACATTCAAACACCTTAAGTGCATTAACAAGGTGAAAGAGTCTAACATGTTTAAATATAAGAAAAATAGCAGGACAAGAGGACACAGCATGAGATTAGAGGGGGGCCAGTTAAGGGGGAATGTGAGGAAATTATTTTTCACAGAAAGGGTGGTGGACGCATGGAATGGCCTACCTCAAGAAGTGGTGGCTATGAATACAGTGCAGGGCTTCAAACAGGCATGGGATAGGCATAAGGGAGCAATACAAATGAGTATGAATAGATAGGCCACTGACAGAGCAAAGGCCGATGGCACATTTATAAGGTAGAAAAAGAAATGGGCAGACTGGATGGGCCATGCGGTCCTTATCTGCCGTCAACTTCTATGTTTCTATTCCATCATTTTCCCTACCACTGAGGTCAAACTGACAGGTCTGTAGTTTCCTACCTCTGTCTTGCTCCCACTTTTGTGAAGGGGAATCACATCCGCCCTTCTCCAGTCCTCAGGTATCACACCATCCTCCCATGAGTTCTTAGACAGGGTAGTCAGTGGTGTTACTAGTTCTTCCCTTAGTTCTTTCAGAATTCTGGGGTGAATTCCATTAGCCCATTACTTTATCCACATTTAGTTTTAGGAGTTCTTTCAGAACCCTTTCTTCTGTGAAAGGACTGATATCAACCCCCCCATCCAGAGTGCTTCTCTTGACTGGATTAGGTACCTCCCCCTCCTCTTTCTTTGTGAATACTGAGCAGATGTATTTGTTCAGTATCCCTGTGTAACCCCTAGGTGGTGCTATCCCAAGGGCTACTACCCCTGCCTGCTTTGCTAGTAGCAGGTTAAGGGGCCTGAGTTCTGAAACAGGTGCCTCCACCCAGAAGTTAGGGTTGGTAGTGGTCAAGCTAACCTGGGCACAGCCCTCCGGGACACTTTCACCCCCCTCTTTCCCCTCTAGTGGCCTGAACACTGTACAATAATCACTTTCACACTACCCCTGGTACACCACACACATACCCACACTGTTTGCACTTACCACCAGGGCTAGTTCCTCTGGCTCGACCCTGGGGACCCCCTGTAAAACAAGGTTATGCACAGCAAATAGCAACAGTACAGTACTTTGAGCACAAACTGGAACCACAGTCAGATTACATGCAGAAAAAGTTAGATCTGATTTATTCAGGGGACTTGAACAAGAAAGGTGCATAATTAGGTTAATTAGCTTAAAGGTTATATCAATCAAGCAGTTATGCATGTGCTTTGAGTCCCTCACACAGTCACACCTCTGGGTACCCAGGTGGAGAAGAGATGGGCTAGCCAGGACTGTTGCCCAGGGTTGCAGCTGATTGGGGCCCTGCGATGGAAAACACAACATGACCAGTACACAATATTTGTAATCCGGAGCCAGCTGGCTCAGTTCATAAAGGAAATGAAACAACAAGACAATCAGATGACACACTCATATTAAGCTGTTGTTGCAGGGTGCTACCCTGGTATTTACTCACAATATCCAAGACTGGACACAGTCTGGATGAAAATCGAGACTGTAGATGGTTGATCTGGAATGCCAGGAGAAACAGGGCCCACATGAGTCGCAGAGGCATTGTTCCTGTTCAAGCGTGGAGCAGGGGGCTGATCCCCAGGCAGGTTTCTCGTCAGTGGCTTCTCTGTGCAGTGGGTAGTCTGGCTGAGTCAGTCTGGCAAGGCCCAGACCGCATGGAGACAAATTTGGATGTAGTCCATTTTGGGCTGGATATAGCTTCCAGCAAGCAGAACACAGCTCACACAGTGGGGAACTAACTCACAACCCACTAGCAGCTCATAGCACATTTACATGTATGGGAATTCTACTGTACCAGGCAAAGTGCTCCCCGGTCACAATTGCAAATTCTCTGCACACACCAGGAGCTTAGGGATAGCTGGAACTCCTGACAGGCTGATCGCATTCAGCAATATCTTCAGTATTCTTCAGTTTGAGCCTGGCCCACTTAAGTAGCTTACTTTAGTCACACAAACTTGGATTTAGTCCAAAATAATTCTCTTGTCTCCCTCTCAGGAGGAGCTGGCAGACATGCAAGCCAAAAATTCAACCCTTTCACAGTTTTCCCATGTGAATCCACTCAGGATTGCTGCCCAAAATACACTTGCGCTCTTCTCATTTTACTTCCCAGCTCAGAACTAACTGAAAACTGCAAGTAGCCCGGGACTTCCCCAAGATCCAAAAAATCTGGTTGGCTGATTTGGCTGTCAGTCAAAGCAAGAGCTTCAGTTGCAAAAAAGGCGCAAAAAGCTTCAAACTACAGTTCTTACAGATTTTGACTCCAGACAGCTCCTGTAGTCAGGCTACATTTCAGATCCCACCAGAACTGATTGGTCCAATTTGCAGTCCAGGACCAAGATAGTGGAGACAAACAAAGCAGTCCTTGCTATAAAGAAGGCAGGTTAGACAAACTACATTATCATTATCACTCTAATTGATTTTCAGCAAATAGTTACATCTTTCAACAGAGCTCCCTCTCAGATTACTTATGCTGCAATCAGGCAGCTCTTAAAGGGACAGTACAAAGAGGCTATACAGGCTCTGGTAATCACATTTAAACTGCTAAAACGCTGGACACCAGCCTGGCAGTGAGCATTTAGACAAGCTCAAGGAAGACTTTTTGGGAACCCTCATTTGTAGGGGGGTTACACCTGTTTTTCACTCTCCCTCTCTGCCCAACTACCTTCCTCTTTATTCAGCTTCAGAATCCCTGCCTTAGTCTTTCTTTGCTCCCTAATGTACCTGTAAAAGGTTTTATCCCCCTTCTTAACCGAGTTGCCTATCTTTTCCTTGGTTTGGGCCTTTGCTATTCTGACTGCTTTCTCTACTTCCTTCTGCTTTAACCTGTACAGTTCTCTGTCCTGCTCCTTCTGTGTTTCCTTATACTTCCTGAATGCTATCTTTTTTTCCCTAACCTTCCCTGCCACTTCTTTTGAGAACCATAGTGTTTTTTCTTTTGTTTTGATTTATTTGTTTCACACAAAGGATTGTTGCCTCTGTGATAGCAGTTTTGATGTTTCCCCATTGTTGCTCGACCTCACCTTCATGCTTGTTTGCTAGTGCTTTTCTGAGGCACTCTCCCATTTTGACAAAATCAGCCCTCCTGAAGTCCAGTATCTTCACTTTTGTATGGCTTGACTCTACAGCTAAGTTTATCGTGAACCATACTGTTTGGTGGTCACTTGTTCCTAGATGGCTACCCACTTCTAGATCTGAGATCCTCTCTCCATCCCCATTTGAGAGTACCAAGTCTAAGATTGCTCCCTCCTGAGTGGGTTCCAAAACTAACTGTCTGAGGCATGCCCCTTGTAGGGCATCAAGAATGGCCCTGCTCTTGCATGTGGTTGCAGCAAAGGTGCTCCAGTTAACATCTGGCATATTCAGGTCCCCCATCAACAATATCTCCCCTTTCTCTGCCATCCTAAGGATGCCTTCTATCATTTTCCTGTCCATTTCCTCCCCCTGAGATGGGGGTCTATATAAAATCCCTGTGCGGATTGTGGTGACAATTCCAGTCTCCAGGGTGACCCACAGTGCCTCCTCTCCTCCGTGTTTGCCCTTTAGTTCCATTGCTTTGATCCCTTCCCTTACATAGAGAGCTGCTCCTCCTTCTCTTCTACCCTCCCTGTCCCTCCTGTAGATTGTGTACCCTGGTATGCTGATATCCCAGTCATGGTTCTCTGTGTACCATGTTTCTTAAACTGCCATGATATCCAGGCATTCCTCTTCCATCAAGGCCACCAGTTCAGGGAGCTTGTTACCTAGACTACAGGCATTGGTACTCATTACCCTCCATTTTTTTGATGGCCTTATTCCTTTTTGCCCCACCCCTGTCCTTACTGCCTTTGTCTTTTTCTCGATTTATCCCTGCCCTTCTCCCTATCGACTGCTCCATGTTGGTGTTTACCTTACTAATGACCCTGATTTTTGGGGGGGTGCTAGGATTTCCCATCTTCTTTTCAGTGCCCCCCTTGCCTACTTTAAATGCTTGCCAATGAAGAATTTAAACCTATCACCTAGGATCCTGGTTCTCCTCTTGGACAGATGCAGACCATCACACCAGTATAGGCTTGTATCCCTATAGGTGGAGCCCCAGTCCCCAATGAAGACAAAACCCTGAGCTCTGCACCAGTTTTTCAACCACTGATTGAATCCCATGGTGTGGAGTACCCTAGTCTTACCTATACCATAGACAGGCAGTACCTCCAAGAAGGTTACCATGCATGCTACTTGTCTAAGTCCCCTCCCCAACTCCACAAACTCCTTCTGCACTGCTCTGATCCCTTTCCCAGCCAGGTCATTTGTCCCTAGGTGGACAATGACATCCAGCTCCCTCCCCTGTGCAACTGCTCCCGTGATCCTGAGGATTCGCTCCCTGTCCCTCCAAGCCATGGCACCAGGCAGGCACCTTGCCTCCCTCTCCCTCCCTCCCTCCCTCCCCCAGTTCTACCCTCCTAATAATGGAGTCCCCATCAGGAGTTGTTTCCTTTCCCTATGGGGTCCCATGCCACCCTCCTGTGAGTCTTCTTTGTGGAGGTTCCCAGCATCCTCCTTGGTCGCCACTGCAGGTGCCTCCATAGAGGAAACACACTCTGCCAGAATGGCCTATGAATTATGGAGAGGTACAAATGGAGGGATGCACCTCTGTTTGACCAACCTCACCCTCCCTGAGCCCACTGTGGTCCATCCGCTCCTCTTTCTTGGCAACCTCTGAGGCAGCGGCGGTGGCCCTTGTTGTCCCTGGGTGGGAAAGGAGGTCCCAAATTCTGGCCAGCTCATCCTGGAGATAAGAAACCTCCTTCCTCAGCCCAGAGAAGTGTCTGCAGACGAGACAACACTGCATCTTCCAGAACATCTCCTGGAAGACTGCTGCTGCACAGCCACTACACTGCACCACTCCCATCATATCTGAGCTACTATTTTCCTTCTAGGATGGTGATTCTTTTGTGCTTCTGTGTCAAATCCTGTGCTTATAAAAGTAGAACTGACTTGGGGGGGGGTTGAGGGGAAGGGATGGAGGGCAATATAGTCCCAGTAGAGTAGTATAGTTCTAGCAACACCTCCTTCTTCTTGCTGTTCTCTGCCACAGGCTATCTAGGTCAGTTTTTAAATGCAAACACCTGTCTTTACTCTCACTAAGCCAATCCCCTAATTAACAGTTTGTTTCTTCACCTAGCTAACTGCACAGATAACAATTCCTTCACCCTAATTCACAGTTTTTTTCTTCACCTAGCTAACTTCACAGATAACAATTCCTTCATCCAACTCAGACAAACATGCTCTTTTTTTGTTTGTTTTTACCTTAAATTGAAGTTCCTAGTAATAAAGTGCTAGTTCTTTAGTCCAGTAGAGTAGTATAGTTCTAACAGCACCTCCTGCCTCTTGCTCAGTGCTGCGGTACCTACACTGGCTGCCGGTCCAGTGGAGGGTTCTCCTCATGGTGGGCTTGCTCACTTATAAGGCCCTATATAGCCTGGGCCCTGGCTACCTGTCAGACCTCATTATTCCTGTTGTCCCAGCCCGCTCCCTCTGTTCAACCACCGAGGGCCTCCTGGCAGTTCCGAGGACCAGGTTGAAAACCTCAGGTGATCTCTCATTAGGGGTGGCCGACATGGTCCTCTGGAACTTGTTGCCAAGATCTTCGAGGAAGGCCCCTATGGTGGAGGCTTTTAAGAGGGGCCTGAAGACTTATCTTTTTAATAAAGCCTTTCCTCCTGACATATTTTAAGTTAAACTCTGAACTTATTCTATCTGCGTTTTTGTTACGTATGTATTTTGAATGTTGTGTATCATCACCCTGCTGAATTTTTACTGTAAGGCACACAGAGCCTCCAGGACTGGGCGCCAAACAAATAAATTTACTTACTTACAACTTTCAGGTTACACACATGCTGGTACAGAAAGTGCACAAGTAACATTAATGTACTAATCACTTCCTGTGTAAATGTTTTTATATAGCCCTATAACACTATATAATAAATAGCCTGACTACCTGAACTATATACACCTACAATAAAATCCAACACCTGCACATTAGAAACATCCTATATTCAAATTCATTCCATTTGCAGGCTTGACTTTCACTTTCTCTCTTTAATACCTGTGCTGAGTTTTGCTAATATACAAATAAAGTCTGGATTAAAAACAATTATGGATATTAGGGCCACCAATATGTTTTTACAGATATAAATGCCATATAATCCCACTTTTTGTAAGATATTTTGGGCACTTTGGTAACTATCCCTATATGCTAGCTATACAGTTCTAAACATTTATATTTAAACAGGATGAACAGTTTCTCAAACATTACAAGGTGACATAATTTCATTGCTCGACTGCCATTAAAAATAATAGAGACATTAGAATGCCCATCTCTGGAAAGAGAGGAATTAGTTCCTTTTATTCTATTTTATAAAGGGTGCAAATTCAAACTTCTCATTTAGCCAGGGGGTTCTGTGGCATTCAAGACAAAAATCCACCATGCCTTCTCCTGAGTAACTTGTTTTACAGAGCACCCCCTCTTGGTCCTAACCTAGGTTTTTCTATTTCCCCGAAAGAAAAAGCAATATTCCACATAAGTTTGATATCTCACATGATTTGCTAGGGCATTCTCAAAGTCCAGTCTTTCAATAGCTCTCATATGCTCCCCTATTCTGTTTTTTAAGCCCCGTTTAGTTTATCCATATAATGCAATGCATATACATATAGCCAGATAGATCACTCCTGTGGAGTCACAGTTGATGAATTCCCTCATTTTTAATATTTTTATGTCCTTTTCCACTCTGAACATATTGGAGTTTTCAATTGCAGGACAGTATTTGCGCTTTCCACATTGTGGTTGCCCACTGGCAGATTTGATAGCCACATATTCCTAGTTACTGACTGCAAATTATACCTGGTGACCAAATACCCTATATTTCTGCCTCTCTTGTATACCATTCAAGGGATATTTCCTGACACCTTCATAAGGGCTTGTTCTGATTTCATTACTAGCCAATTTTTCTCTATAATACTCCTGATACTATTTGCATCTGTAAAATATGTAGTCGCAAAGATTACCCTAGATTATGATATATTCATACTAGCATTTCTCTCATTAATAGTCAAAGGTCTAGTTTCCAGGCCCTCTCAGATGGCCAGGTGGTCTTTTCTGCTGACAAATTATATGTTTCTATGTTTAAAAGAAGTAAAGTACTCACAGCCCTTCATTCAGTTAGGCTCAGAGTGGGGATCAGTTAGCTCTGGCATTGGAACTTTGGGATCTTCTGGTCAAGAAGAGCTGCTGGTCAGAAGGGCTGTACCGGTGGCCCCTTCAGTGGTGTGGGAGGGTTGATCTCCATTTCAAGTGCTTCTTCTTTGTAGAAAGGGCTTTTCCTATTTTGTTGCTCAAAAAAGGTGCACAGACTGTGGTCGTTCCATGTTTTGAGAATGAAGGCCTCAGGTATATTGAAGATCCTGGGGGGCACATTAGCTGAGACTTGTAACTGTGCTGGGTATCTGAGGGAGGAGGGGATGCCCAGATGTTGCAGTGCTTTCCTGGCCTCTGTATAGTTCTGCCATTTCCTGGAGTGCTTGTTCCAGCAGTCTGGGAATATTAGGATCTTGTGCCTCTACTGCACCAGCAGTCCTCACTTCCTAGCCAGTCAAAATATAACTTCTTTGTCTCGGAACCAGAGGAAGCGAGCCAGGACTGGTCTTGGCCTCACCTCACATTTTGACTTCAGGGATTAGGGAGTAGTGGGCCCTGTCTGTTTCCTCCTGGAGCTCTCCTGAGTTCTTGAAGAGGAACAGGATACCCCGCTGCCCCGCTGCAGGAAAGTTTGGTGCCTGGGTCTTCATCTCACTCAGGGAACCCAATAAACTGGTGATTGCTCCAGCAGCTCTAGTTCTTGAGGTCCTTGACACAGTTCAGAGCATCTGGTTGTTATGTGCCTGTTTGTATAGCTGTGCTGACAGGCAGGTCTGTGTCTCTTCATTGTGGGTCATTTTCCATTCCACCACTATAATCCATACTCCAGCCAATATCTCTCTCTTTGAGTCTTGACTGCTGTCCTGGTCATGGCTTTCATCTGGTAGATTATTTGGGTGAATATTTGTTCTGTCTTCACCATGTTTGGCATCACAGCACCCCCCTTCGCTGTCACTATTATGAGACATAGCTGAGGCCACACACAGGAAGACAACCATAAAAGTCAAGTCATGTAAAAGACTGACCTCTGGACAGCAAAAACCACATAGTAGGTGAGAGAGGCAATAGTGAAATGCTACAGAGTAGTTTTCTGTTTAACAGATGTGGCAGTTTACATGGATTATTGTGAAGTTAAGTCAGGGGTAGCAGAAGCTGAAGGTTTAAGCATGCATTCAGATCGGTGGTCAGGCCACTCCCAAGAATATTTTATATTCCATGTATTTTAATTTATTTATTGGAGAACAAATTGAGCACAGGTCTCATTTAAAATTGCATCCAGTACAGGAGAGACAAATTACTGCAGCTAATCACAATAATAAGTAAAGATATAAATATAACAATAAAAACACATGTTGGCATGACAAGGTATTTGTTTAAAACATTTGCAAAGATGAAACAAGGTATTGTGGGTCAAAGGCTTATATTTAGACACAGTAACCAACTTTCACAGCTTCAGAGATCATCATAGTAAGGACTGAATATGAGCACGAGCAACCAGCTTTAGAGAATAATTTATTTTTACTGAGCAACACCAAACTGGCAGAATGAATTTGGTGTTGAGTGGGTATAAATGTAATGAGTTAAGCTAGGAAAGAGGCCCAATAATCAGAGATAAGAAGGGCACCCCTTTATATCGACAAAGAAAATATCCACTAGATTTGAGGAATTCTTTAAAGAATTGTACAGTTCCAAAAACAACTTTATCAAACATGCATCTATGAATTTTTATTGATATAAATAAGAGATCAACTTTAGGTAAACCAATCACTAAAGAAGACATTCTCAAAGTCATTATCTTACTTTCACCTGGAAAAGCTCCTGGCCTGGACAGATTCTCATTTGAGTTCTACGAGGCCCATATGTCCCTCCTGATGCCCAAGTTTCTCACAGTATACTCTGAGGCCAATGAGACCAGATGTCTCCCACTCTCCTTCAGGGAGGCTGTAATTACAGTACTCCCTAAAGCTGATAAGGATCCTTGATGCTGGGACAGCTATCACACAATTTCATTAATTAACTTTGACTGCAAGATTCTTGCAAAGATATTCACAAATGGAATAGAAGAGTTTGTTGCCAGACTAATCCATCCAGCCCAGGTTGGTTTTGTTAATGACAGACATAGTTCAGATAGTCAAAAAAAATGCCCTATATATTATTTATATTGCACATCCAACAAAAAGTAAAGGGGTCTTATTGTCACTAGATGCCATAAAGACTTTTGACAGGATTAAATGGAAATATTTAAACTTTATTATAGCTTAATACAACTTAGGCCCATATTTTTCAAATGGATAAATATACCATAGAGAGGGGCATCAGCCAAAATTTAAATAAAGTTCTTTATTTAATTCTATCCCACTAAGTAGAGGTACTAGGCGGGGCTGTTCTCTCTGCCCTGCACTATTTATTTTAGTACTGGAAACCCTGCTAATTAACATCAGGGCTTCTTGAATCATAGAAGGCATACACCTGGGGGACCACATTAAGTTCATGGCTTATGTGGATGATATATTATTGTTCCTGAATCAACCCTCAAACTCTCTTAGTTCCTTATTTACCATACTAGACAAATATTATTTAATTTCTGGTTATAACATTAAGTGAACTAAAAGAAGCATTGCTGTTATCAGCTGATTTTGATTCTAGGGTTCTGGAAAGCATTGGAATTCAGATACAGAAAGATAGTCATAAATACCAGAAGAACTTACTTGTTAGAGATGTAAAAGTAATACCATACACAAATTAATTGGAATAATTAACAAAATAGGAATTGACTTCCAGAGGTGGAATTCTTTATATCTTTATGGGGTAAAATCCAAACCCTGGACATGATGGTTGCTCCTAAAATATAATATGTGCTACAACACATTCCATTAAGAGTCCCTGGTTATTTATATAAGCTGTTATACTAGAACATAAATGGATTCTTCTGGGACAAAAAAAAACCAAAAACAAAAATTGCTATTGTAACCCCCCTGCAAATGGGGGTTCCCAAAAGACTTCCAGGAGCTTGCTTGAATGCTCCAAGCCTGAATGGTGTTTGGCATTTAATTAAAGCCATTTATCAGTGAGTGTTTTTAGAGCCTCTGGTACTGTCTCTTTAAGAGCTGTCTGCTTGCAGACATAATTAGTTTATATGGGGGGACTGTGTGTTTCTCTGTTTGAGTACCACTCGAACTGCTGCCAATTCACTCCATTTTTGCAGTCACTAGGAGTTTAAAGGGAACCTATCTGAAAGATGTAACTGTTTGCCAGAAATCATTTAGAGTAATAATGAAATTACAGTTTGTCTAACCTGCTTTCTTTGCAGTCAGAACTGTGTCTGCCTAGTTCCCCATTCTGGTTTTGAACTGCTGAACTGGACCAATCAGTGTGGGGTAAGCTAGCTCTAAAATGGTGCCTTGGATGAATCAGAACTTGGACTCATAATCTGAGCCAGCCACAAGAGGATTGTATGGGCAGTGACTCTGGGAGATGTAGTTTAGACTTCGGTGCCTTTTTGGACCAACAGCAGCAGTCTATTGTGAGTGACAGCCAATCCAGTCAAGAACTGGGAGGAACTCAAAGGAAGTGCCCAGTTTTGTCTGTTGGAGTTTCAGTTTAGCTCTGGCAGTGAAGGGGGAAAGGAACCCTGTGCTCCTTCAGTGCACAGTTTTAGTCAAAAAACATGTGTAAGGTCCAGAGTTCCAGTCTGCAGCTTGTGTAACTGCTTGTTAGGACTAAATCCGTCCTGTGAAGAGAATCAAAGGATATCTGAAGAGTAGAAACCAGGCTCACCCTGTAGAAGACTGGAGGAATTGCGGAATTGCACTCGGTCTGTCAGGAACTGAATCTGCTGTGTGTTCTCCCGGGTATTGTGCAGTAATTGCGATCGGGATACAGATGCAGCCTGCCTGGTATAGTGCTTTCTTTTTTACCATATAAATGTGTGAAGAGGTTTTGTGTACCTCAAGTGAATCCTGCTGCCATTACATGACTTTTGCCTGTGACTGTTTAACATATAAATGTGTGAGGAGTCTCTTGGAGCTCAAGAGTAGCCCTGCTGACACCGAAGGACCCTATCTTGTTTGGAGGTCGTGAGTACTAATTCAGGGTCGCTCCCTGTTGAATTGCTACATTAAATCCAAATGGAATTACTGTACTGCTGACTGTTTAATTTTCCTTTTCTCTGTGTGAAAGGGCCCCTACCAGCTGCCACGGTTTGGACTAGCCACTAGGGCTTGGGTACCCAGGGACAGTAACTGATAGGGATAGGCCTGTGCACAGAGCCAGTAAGTAGATGAGTAGAGTGATTAGCTAATTAACCTGATTTCCCCCTGTCCTTGTTATATCCCCCTAAATAAATCAGAGCTGCTTGTTTCAGCAAAGTTATACTGCCTGAGGTATTTGTCTATGTTAAAGTATTGTACTGTGATTGTTGCACTGTATCTTATTTTACAGGAGGTTCCAGTGCCGGAACCAGTCCTGGGGGTAAGTGTACACTGTGAAGGTAATTCTGATATATTGTGTGGGCCACTAGTGGGAAGAAAGGGGGTTGCAGTGTCCCAGAGGGCTGTGACCAAGTTAGTTTAACTATTGCAAACCCTGACCTCTGGTGGAGGCACCCGCCATTGGATCCAGGCCCTCAACCTGTTAGTGGCAAATCAGGCAGGGTAGTAGCCCTGGGATAGCACCATCTAGGGGTTACATCTTGAGGCTCACCGCTGGGATTGTGTGTCCTCTAGTGGCCATATTTATGAACCACTGTTAAGAAAAAAATGGGTACCCCGACAGAAGTGGCTGTGCACCGGCTGGTGGAGTGGTGTACTGGGGAGGAGATCGACCCCCAAAATGCTATGCTTATCCTGGACATCCCCCTGGGTATCAATACGGACACTGTGCAGGGAGTACTTTCCAAGGTGGAAGGTTTACAAAACCCTGTGGTGGTGGGTCGGCATGCTAATCTGCTCACCCACACTTTCCTGGCCCTAGCAGAGTTTAAGGATCCCATAGATAGCTCCAAAGTGCCACAGACCATTACCCCAGAGGGAGCCCTCACTGCTTGGAGAGTGATAACTAAGGACAGTAAAGACCCGGGGGGGAATGAGCCCCCACCACTATCTGAAACTTTTGAGGAGAAATTTGCTAAATGGTTGCTGGGGAAGGAAAACTGTGGAGGACTTGAAGAAACTATTCTTGCCACCGGGGCGTTCCTCCCCCAACACCCTCTCCCGCTCCAGTACCCGTAATGGTGGCTGAACCAATGCAGACTCCTATTTCTGCACCTGCCATTAGTCACGACTCTTACCGAAGGTTGAGGATCTTCTCTGGCACCCTCCCAACCCCCCAAGGGGAGGATGACTGGGAGACCTGGATAGACTATGTTGCCCTCCAAGTGCTAGAATGGCAATGCTCGGAAGCTGAAAAGTGAAAGAGGGTTAGTGAGAGCCTCTGAGGTCCTGCCCTGGCTACAATTCGTGCTAAACGGGCCAGTAACCCTGAAGTGACTGCACAGGCCTATCTTGAGGCCCTGGAGAATGTGTATGGGAGCCCAGATTCTGATGAGGACCTATGGTGGAGAGTAAGAGATGCACAACAGTACCAAGGGGAGTTGTGGTCTGTGTATGTATCTCGGCTGGAAAAATTGTTGCAAGAATGCCTCAGAAAAGGTAGTTTGCCAGCGATTGAACTGGACCGAACCAGGCTGGACAGGATCCTTAAGTCTGCCCCCTTCTCAGAACTGCTGTTGCTTCAGTAATGCCTGGCAGATCGACTGGAATCCCCACCCTCCTATGATGAGTTAATGAGAGAAATTCGAGGAGTTGAGAAAAGGCGACCTCGGGAGGGACCTGCACCAATAGCTGCGGCTACGACCCGAGTGACGAGGTGACCCATCAAGTGAAGTTCAGGGGCAGAGGTTGGCAGTAAATGAGTGCTCTGGCAAGGAAAAAGATATGCCACAATGGGGCGAACTGTTGAGAGAGATCCGGAATTCAAAACAGTCCCTTTATGAAGGCCACGCCTGCAAGTACGGGCCCTGACCTATATCCGACTGCATCTGCTATGGGGTGGGGTACCCACCCATGTATCTCCTGCTGATAACAGCTCCAAACTCAATTCCTTGACCATGAAGTGGAAACGCTGACGAGATGTCTCCAAATGCTTATCACGCGCAGACAGAGATGGCACCCAGGTTTCCAGTTAGTAATACCCGCCTGGCTCCCAGTGTGGCTTGGCCAGCTCAAACTCCAGAAAGTATGTTTTCTATAATTGTGGGAAAGATGGGCACATGAAAGGGAATGCCAGTCCCCAAAAGACACTGACAAAGTTGCATATAGGCTACAAGGAGAGCTTCGGAGAACAAATCAGTGGTTAAGAGGTGCACGACATGATCCCAGTGAGGGCACCAAAAATGCTAATTCACGTCCTTTTGTGGCAAGGTCAGTTGCCCAGGCCCCCACTACCACCTCTCCAGACTGGTCCAGAACAGTGGGTCCCTCCATGGAGACCACTGTAAAGGTGAATGGAGTGTCTACAAGAGCTGTATTAGACAGTGGCTCCCAAGTGACAATTATGTTCCAAGATTGGTATCAGAAGCATTTGTCAGACGTACACTTACAACCATTAGAAGGACTGCATGTATGGGGGTTAAGTGAGAAGGCCTACCCCTATTCCGGGTATATCCGAATTTGGCTGTCTTTCCCCACCTCCGTGGCTGGAGTGGCCGAACAAGTAGAGACCCTAGCCTTAGTGTGTCCCCCACTGGACTGTATGATGGTGTCCCTTTGTTGATTGGAACAAATGCTCATATGTTCGGAAGGCTGGCACAGTTGTGTTATGAAAACAGGGGTCAAAGACTAGTAGAGTTTTAAGAGTTCGGCTTTAATTAAGAGGCCTATGAGGCACAGAGAGATGCTGAAAAAATAGAATCAGAGGAACCGGTCGGAATTGTATGGAAGAAGGATCCTGAGTCTCTGATCTTGGCGCAAATGCCCAGTGTACCTTACAGGAGAGGTCCATATCAGAAAGGATGTTAAGAATAAAATATTAATGTTGGATCGCCCAGGCGATGGAAAATTGCCAGAGGGACTGCTGGTCAAGCCTAGTATTTTGCCGCTAGAGCCCATGCTTATGCCAGAAGGGTAATGGTCCAAGTTCATAATGTGTCTGAAAGAGACATTCGAGTAAATAGAGGTTTCATCCTGGCTAATGTGCATTGTGCAGACACTGCAGTGCTACCCAGCAGCAAGAGTTCGAGGAAGAATGACAGAGTAACGCCTGACTTGTTTGATTTCGGCGACTCCCCGTTGCCAGCTGAATGGAAAGTGAGGATCAGTGAGAAGCTTGCCCAGAGAGACCAGGTGTTTTCTTTAAAGGAATGGGATATAGGATGTGTGCAAGGAGCTGAGCACAATATCTGGCTGCATGACGAAGACCATTTCATGAGAGGTCTCGACGCCTGGCACCTGCTGACATAGATGATGTGAGGACGGCATCTGCAAGAGATGTTAGCTGCTGGTGTAATACAAGAATCCAGAAGCCTTATGCTTCCCCATTGTGGTAGTGAGGAAAAGAATGGAACAGTAAGGATGTGTGTGGATTATCGCACCTTAAACGTGGACTATCCTGATCAGTACACAATGCCCCACATTCAGGATGCTTTGGACTGCCTAAGCGGGAGCAAGTGGTTCTCTGTGCTGGATCTCTGCAGTGGGTACTACCAGATCCCGATGGCCCCAGAGGACCCGTGAGAAGACAGCCTTTATCTGTCCGCTGGCTTCTATGAATTCATGAGGATGCCTCAAGGATTTCAGGTGCCCCAGCCACTTTTCAATGATTGATGGAGCGTGCAGTGGGGACATGAACTTACTAGAGTGCCTGGTATACCTAGATGATGTTATTGTGTTTGGCAGCTCACTGGAGGAACATGAGAGCAGATTATTTAAGGTATTGGACCGACTGGAGGACTTTGGCTTTAAACTGTCCATTGATAAGTGTCAATTTTTCAAACATCAGTAAAGTATGTGGGACACATAGTATCCACTGAAGGAATAGAGACCGACCTAGTAAAGTTGAGGCCTTGACCACCTGGCCACAGCCCAAAAATCTAAAAGAACTGCAAAGATTCCTGGGATTCTGTGGTTACTATCGGCGTTTCATCAAGGACTATTCAAGAGTGATCCGCCCTTTACTTAACCTTACTCAAGGGTATCACCCAACCCACAAAAAATACCAAAAGTCAGCGTCCCTCAAGACTGAAAGAGTGTATTTTCATCCGAGTGAAGTATTTGGGGCCCGCTGGACTCCTGATTGTGAGACTGCTTTTCATGAGATCATTTATCAACTTACCCATGCTCCAGTGCTGGCCTATGCCGATCCAAGAAAACCTTATGTCCTGCACACTGATGCTAGCTTGCAAGGGTTGGGGGCTGTGTTGTACCAAGAGCACGAGAATGGCCTGAGACCAGTGGCCTTTGCCAGTAGAAGCCTGACCCCATCCGAAAAGAGCTATCCTGTACATAAGTTAGAGTTCCTAGCTTTGAAGTGGGCTATTGTTGACCAATTCCATGAGTACTTGTATGGGGCTAAAATACTAGTAAAAACTGACAATAATCCTTTAACCTATGTGCAGACCTCAGTTAAGTTGGATGCCACTGGCCATAGGTGGCTTTCTGCATTATCTACATACGACTATGCTCTCGAATACCGAGCAGGTCTGAACCACATAGATGCTGATGCTCTCTCCCGGAGGCCTGTTCCCCAGAATGATTGGGTCCGATTGGCAGAACCTGACATTCGGCACTCTGCCGAAGTTTGACAGGAGGAACAAATGTCCACGGACGAGTGGACTGCATGGTGGATTGCTTGGGACCCTCTGAGAATTGCATACTCCTGCTTATTGCCACTTTTCTGCAATAGACATTGGTGCACTGCCTCAGCTGGACAATGATATTCGTCGTGGCTCAATCCCGCCGATCCCATGATCAAAGCAGCTTTAGAAGCCCTCTATGCAGGAAAAGATGTGTCCAAATTACGCTCCACTGATTTGAGAACTGCACTGTTATACAAAGAAGGTCCTAAGTTGAAACTGATCAATAAACTGTTATACAGAGAAACAGTAGACAGAGGGGACAAGTAGACAAACAACAACTAGTGCTGCCCACTGCCTTTCGAGACTCAGTATTGAAGTCCTTGCACAACCACATGGGGCACCTTGGTATAGACAGAACACTTGACTTGGTGAGATCCAGATTCTATTGGCCTAAGATGGGGCTGATGTGAGACAACACATTCAAACTTGTAGTCGCTGCTTACAGAGGAAAGTTTGTCCCAGAGGGCTGCCCCTTGTTAACATAACCACCAGTGCACCCATGGAGCTGGTCTGTATTGATTTTCTGAGTTGGAGTCAGATCAAAGAAATATCAGTAATGTGCTGGTGGTCACTGACCATTTCACGAGATATGCCCAAGCTTTCCCACCAAAGACCAGAAAGCATCCACTGTAGCCAAAGTACTTGTAGAAAACTTTTTGTTCACTATGGGGCTCCACAAAGAATCCATTCTGATCAAGGGAGAACTTTGAGAGTCGTCTGATCAAAGAGATGCTTTCTCTGTGGGAGTCAGAAGTCCAGAACCACTCCTTACCACCCCAGGGGACCCACAGCCTGAGCGTTTCAACCGCACTTTGCTAGATATGCTAGGCACCCTGCACCCAAAGGACAAGCCTAGATGGAGCCAACAAATTAGCACCCTGGTACATGCTTATAACTGCACCAAAAGTGATGCCACTGGGTCCTCCCTACCGCCTGATGTTTGGAAGAGAAGCTCGACTACCAGTAGATGTGTGTTTTGGGGTCTCTCCTGATGGGGTTCAAGCTGACAACTATTTACAGTATGTGCAAAGTTAAGGCCCAGCTAACTCATGCGTACCAACTGGCTCAAACCATGACCTAAAAGAAATCTGGCCAACAAAGAAAGGTATGATAAAAAGGTGAAAGCACAGGAACTCCAGGAGGGAGATCGGGTATTGCTAAGAAATCTGGGACTGCATGGCAAACACAAGATTGCTGACAGATGGCACCATCTCCCTCACATTGTAGTGGGCAAACTAGATGATCTGCCAGTGTACAAAGTAAGGCCTGAGAATAATTCAAAAGATGTAAAAACAATGCATAGAAATCATTTACTGCCCATTGGACAAATCTTGATTGAGTCTGAGCCCCCAGAAGATGCCTTCTCTGGACCAGTGACTAGAGCTGCTGCTAAGAAAAGATCAAGAAAGTCTGCACCTACAGAAGCAGAGTTAAAGTGTTCCCCTCCACAAGTCCCAGTTGAGCATGACTGTCAGTCCATATCAGAAGAAAGTGAGAGTGACTTTGAATACTATCCTTCTTATGAACTGAGTCAATTGTTTCAGGGCAATCCTCTAGTCAATACTGGAGATGAAGCTGGGCCTTCTGGACTGTCTAAGCCCCCAGTTTCGTCCCTGGAACCAATGCTCCCAGAAAGTGAAGTGCAAAGCATCAGATCAGATGAAATGGAATCATTGTGCATGGTTGAACTGTTTGAGCTTTCAGGGGAGGAAAATGATGGATTGGGGCAGACTGGTGATACACCAGAACAAGAAGAGTATTTTGAGTGCCCTGACAGTCCACTGCCAGTGTCCGAAAGCTCTCCATGTGAGCCAAATGTTGTGGACTCAGAAACTGTAACTCCTGGAGCTGAAAGTGCCCCAAGTTCTAGCCTCTCTACCCCCATGGAGACTCCCCTGACAAGTGAGGACAATGCTGAAAATAAGACTCAGAGTGCAGAGACTGTAACAGTTCCCCCTAGAAAGACTGGTCAAGCTGTAAAGCCCGTGGTGCACCTCAGTTATGATTCACTTGGGAGACCTGTGGACTTGCCTCTCAATGTTGTTCATAAAGGGTGTATGTGTCCCGAGCTCATTGCCCAAACTGAGCGTCAGTGCTAACTCAAGTTACTTGTGTTGCCCTCTAAGTATGGTGCCCTTGCCCGTCCAGCCCCAAGGTAACTGATAGGGAAGGGCCCCTCTCTTCAGGTTTCATGTACAAGAGGTAATAACTTGAGTTATGGTACAATGTGTGTGTAATACTGTGTAAGAGTGACGTACTGCAATGTTTCAAATTGTGTTCTTGGTAAAATGATGTATTGACTGATGATTACATGTGTGAGCCTAATGCAAATGTATATGGTTGCAGTTAAAACTTATGGGGGTACTTGCTTGAAGCGGACGTCAAGCTTTCCCAGGCCAGGAAGGGTGTAACCTCCCTGCAAATGGGGGTTCCCAAAAGACTTCCAGGAGCTTGCTTGAATGCTCCAAGCCTGAATGGTGTTTGGCATTTAATTAAAGCCATTTATCAGTGAGTGTTTTTAGAGCCTCTGGTACTGTCTCTTTAAGAGCTGTCTGCTTGCAGACATAATTTGTTTATATGGGGGGACTGTGTGTTTCTCTGTTTGAGTACCACTCGAACTGCTGCCAATTCACTCCATTTTTGCAGTCACTAGGAGTACAAAGGGAACCTATCTGAAAGATGTAACTGTTTGCCAGAAATCATTTAGAGTAATAATGAAATTACAGTTTGTCTAACCTGCTTTCTTTGCAGTCAGAACTGTGTCTGCCTAGTTCCCCATTCTGGTTTTGAACTGCTGAACTGGACCAATCAGTGTGTGGGTAAGCTAGCTCTAAAATGGTGCCTTGGACGAATCAGAACTTGGACTCATAATCTGAGCCAGCCACAAGAGGATTGTATGGGCAGTGACTCTGGGAGATGTAGTTTAGACTTGGCGCCTTTTGGACCAACAGCAGCAGTCTATTGTGAGGACAGCCAATCCAGTCAAGAACTGGGAGGAACTCAAAGGAAGTGCCCAGTTTTGTCTGTTGGAGTTTCAGTTTAGCTCTGGCAGTGAAGGGAAAGGAGCCCTGTGCTCCTTCAGTGCACAGTTTTAGTCAAAAACATGTGTAGGGTCCAGAGTTCCGGTCTGCAGCTTGTGTAACTGCTTGTTAGGACTGAATCCATCCTGTGAAGAGAATCAAAGGATATCTGAAGAGTAGAAACCAGGCTCACCCTGTAGAAGACTGGAGGAATTGCGGAATTGCACTCGGTCTGTCAGGAACTGAATCTGCTGTGTGTTCTCCCGGGTATTGTGCAGTAATTGCGATCGGGATACAGATGTAGCCTGCCTGGTATAGTGCTTTCTTTTTACCATATAAATGTGTGAAGAGGTTTTGTGTACCTCAAGTGAATCCTGCTGCCATTATGTGACTTTTGCCTGTGACTGTTTACCATATAAATGTGTGAGGAGTCTCTTGGAGCTCAAGAGTAGCCCTGCTGACATTGAAGTACCCTATCTTGTTTGGAGGTTGTGAGTACTAATTCAGGTTCGCTCCCTGTTGAATTGCTACATTAAATCCAAATGGAATTACTGTACTGCTGACTGTTTAATTTTCCTTTCTCTGTGTGAAAGGGCCCTACCAGCTGCCACGGTTTGGACTAGCCACTAGGCTTGGGTACCCAGGGACAGTAACTGATAGGGATAGGCCTGTGCACAGAGCCATAGGTAGATGAGTAGAGTGATAAGCTAATTAACCTGATTTCCCCTGTCCTTGTTATATCCCCTAATAAATCAGAGCTGCTTGTTTCAGCAAAGTTATACTGCCTGAGGTATTTGTCTATGTTAAAGTATTGTACTGTGATTGTTGCACTGTATCTTATTTTACAGGAGGTCCCAGTGCCGGAACCAGTCCTGGGGGTAAGTTATACTGTGAAGGTAATTCTGATATATTGTGTGGGCCACTAGTGGGAAGAAAGGGGGGTTGCAGTGTCCCAGAGGGCTGTGACCAAGTTAGTTTAACTATTGCAAACCCTGACCTCTGGGTGGAGGCACCCGCCATTGGATCCAGGCCCCTCAACCTGTTAGTGGCAAATCAGGCAGGGGTAGTAGCCCCTGGGATAGCGCCATCTAGGGGTTACACTATGATTGCATCATCTAGATTACAAACCCCTAGAAATAAGGGAAGATTTTCATTACCTGCCTTCCAGTTAAGCCTTTTAGCCTATGATGGATTGTACAACATCAGAAGGCTCTATCACAAAGAACTGAATAAGTTGTCTGGTTGGATATGTACTGTATTGAAAAATACAGCATCAATAGCAATAATAGGTTAATCAAGTTAGCTGACGACATTAAATTAGGAGAGGTCATTGACACCTTTGATGACAGATTAAGGATCAGTTAGGATATGCTGACTGTGGTTGAGTGGGCAGAGTATAAAGGGATGAAATTGAGTATGAATAAGTGTAGTACATTACATATGGAAAAAAGAAATATCAGACAGGAGTTTATCATTCAGGGAACTATCCTATGTACAACCAGCTGTGAAAAAGATCTGGGAATACATATTAGGGAAGATTTGAGAAGTGAAACTCACTGTAAATATGTGGCTAATAGAGCCATGTATATAACCAATGGAATAAGGAGAAACTTTTTCCTCAAGGAATAGTTGTGTTTTGTTGCCGATATACCAAAGTTATATGAGATCAATTCTGGATTACGGATCTCTATGTTGGAGTCCCCACTTAAAAAAGATATGTCTGGTAGAAAGGCCTCAGAGGTCATTCACAAAGTTAATATCAGAGTGTAGGTGGAAATCATATAATGGAAAGATTAGATTACTTAAACCTGTGGCCATTGGAGTTGAGAAGAATGAGGGGGGATATATTGTTGTTATATAAATTACTGATGGAAGATTTGTGAATGAAAGAATTGAATCTAGAGAGAAAAGATCATAAATATAATATGAGGGGGCATGGAAATCAAATAAAAGAAAGTAAGTACAGAACTGAAGCATGGAAACATAGCTTTTTCCCTAGATCAATTAGGTTATGGAATACCTTATCAGAAGAGGTGGTTAATGCACCTACTCTTCTGACCTTTAAGACACGACTAGATAGGTACAGGAAGGTTAGTAATCTGATTACTTCCACTGAGGAGTGGGGATAACTTATATGGGTTTTACCTTCTGTTATCCTATTACCCTAGTATGATCCCTAGTATGGAAACAGGAGTGATTCTGGGAAAATTCCTTCTTAAAGAGCAACTGTGCACTTCAGTATGTGCCTTCATAAATAAGATGTTTCCACTGTTACACTTTACTAGAGAATGTGTTTTTTCCATTCTAAATGTTCCTTTCCAAGATTTAAAGTACATCTTGGTAGCAGAGGTGGGAAAAGTTGACAAAATTTGCTCCGTGAAATATTTTCGCGAATAGCGCTCAATTAGTGAAGCCCAATTCATGAAATTTGGCAATTTGTGGAGTGTGAATGATGGCAAAAGTGTGGAATTTTGCATGCAAAATTCCACACCTTGCACAAAAACTACTGTATGCCCCCTACCGATCGCCGGCCCTAATAATAATAAAAAAAGTCCTCCATCCAGATCCCTGGTATCTAGTGGACCCCCCACCCTGCTGATCGCCGGCCTCATTAATAAATAAAAAAATTCCTCCATCCAGCTCCTTGGTGTCTATTGTCCCCCCCACCCTGCTGATCGACAGACCCAATAACAAATAAAAAAATCCTCCACCCAGATCCCTGGTGTCTAGTGGACCCCAACCCCACTGATCACCAGCCCCAATGAAAAACATCCCTAGTGTCTAGTTGAACCCACAACCCCACCCCATCAGGAAGTTCCCCCGCCCACCACCACTCCACTTTTCCTGACCTCATCCCTGAGTGGGCCTCTAGCACAGCCCTTCACTCACCTCCATGGCTGGCAGCCCAACTGACATGCTTTGAATGAATGAGCATCTGCTTGTACAAGCGTATGCTCATTCATTCAGTCAGTCAACCAGCTCATCATTATAAGGATGTTTTTTCAGGGAGCTACAGAAGGAGGGTGGCTGCCCAGTCTCTGTTGAGGGGGTGAGATTGGGGAACAGTGTTTTGGACCCGAATCACAATGCCGTCTCCCCATGCTGCCCCCCATGAAAGACTGGAACAGCCCCCTTCTCAAGCCCCCTGAAAAACTACAAACTCATGCTCATTCATTCAGAGCACATCAGTCGGGCTGCCAGCCATGAAGGTGAGTGGAGGGCTGTGCCAGTGGCCCGCTTGGGGACGGGGTCCAGGGAAGAAGAGTGGTGGTGGTGGGGCACTACCTGATGTGGTGAGGGTAGCGGGGGGGTTCCACTAGACACCAGAGATGTTTTTTATTGGGGCTGGTGATTGGCAGAGTGGGGGGTCCACTTGACACCAGGGATCAGGACAGATGATTTGTGATTTTTTTTTATTTATTATTGGGGCCAGAGATCAAGGCGTGGTGGGGGTCCACTAGACACAATCATAGATCTGGATGGAGGATTTTTTTATTTGTTATTAGGGCTGGCAATCAGAGGGTGGGGGGTCCACTAGACACCAGGGATCTAGATGGAAGATTTTTTTTAATTTATTATTGGGGCCAGTGATCGGCAGGGGACCACTACACACCAGGGATAGATTGGGGGTGGTGTTTTCCATTTGTAACCTCTACTTGCTTTGTTTTTTTTTTAAGTGCAATTTATACTTAAAAACCCCAAAAGCAAGGTGAAGTCACAAATGGTGAATTTTGATTAATTTGAAAAAACTATGTAAAGTTCTCCTCAAAGGAGAATTTGATGACTTCGCCGAATATTCCCCCATGGAGTAAAACTTCACTGAATCTATACTTGGTAGTCCATCTAAATAGTCTGTACAGAAAACATTTGCCTCTTCCCTGTTAATATCACAGTGTCTTTGTTTATGACATCATAATGCTCACCATAACAACACACTGTGATGTCACAAACAGTAAGTGTGTTAGCAGGGGAGAGTCAGATACATTTTGAAAGACTTGGTGAAATAATTGGTGCATTATACATAATATTTAGTAGATCAACAGCAGGAGGAAGTAAAGCAAAAATAACTAGAAAACAATAGGTTAAAACATAACTGGTGTAAATCCAGTGTTTTTTTTTTTTTTTTTTTGCTATACCAATGAGTTGCTGTTAAGGGTAAATCTGAGTAATGTTCTTTCTTCCAGCTTATCTAAGCAATTAACTTCTCACCCAAAATTGGGGAATCAAATAAGAATTTGGTCAGTGGTTGCTAACAATCTGCACTGGAATCCTTCCTGCCCCTTACACAATAATACATTGATTCAGGTCCATGGTAAAAACCTTAAATGGAATATATGGGGGGGTTAAAAGGGGTTAATACTGCAGGGGACCTAGTAGATCCAATACTTCACACTGGTGCATCATTCTCTGACCTTGCTAAGAGATATTCTCTACCCAGAACAGAATTTTGTCACAAGTTTCAATTAAGAGATGTACTTATAGGTTTTATGGCTCATAACATTCACTCTTTATGACCGGACAAGGTATTCTTAAGTACTTATCCTAATATAAATTATTGATGGATGCGAAAAAGGATGTTATACAAAACCTGAAGTCAAAATGGGAAAAGGAACTAAACATGAATATACCCCAGAATGAGTAGGGAAATAGCTAGAATCTGACACCCCAACCTTGTAAAGAATCCAAAGGTAAATTTGTACAATGTAAAATAGTTCATAGGTGGCTTTATAACCCCAATAGGTTTTTCAATTTGGGTACAAGATGACCTCTGCTTGAGACGAAAAAGAGAAAGGGATACCATATCTCACTTAATCAAGTCTCATAAAGATATACAGACTTTCTGAAAAGAGGTCTTGCAAGCATGCCAAGTGATGTTGCAATGTGGTTTTAGAAGTGTTATCAAATTTACTTTACCGAGCCTTGACTCTGACCTCTCTCATCTCTCTACTAATCAAAAGAGATGATTACACATGGCATATATTACAGCTGGAACGGTATTAGTAAGGCACTGGAAACAAATCAATCCATCCCCTGTTTTGGATTGGGCTAATGAACTAGCTACCAGGGCTGACGGCAGAATGGATAAATGTTTTTGAAATATGGAATCCCTACTTCAACTCAAACATAAGAATGAAACTAGAAGCAGACTGTCTGTTAATTACTGGTATAAAGTAATATTGGGTTACTTAGCATTTTACTACCGTCTCTTTTACCACTTGTGGGTAGTTCTTTATAACAGGATATAGATGTTTAATGTAATATGTAAATAGATTCTTATCTGATGTATATAATTTGGATGTAGTTATGCTATTGTTTTGTTAATACTGTAATGCTTGGCTGTATGATTTATATTTGTAATTTTGAAAAATTTTGAAAAACCAATAAAATATTCTGTTTAAAATAATCTCCAATAAAATATTCTTATTTATTTTTTATTTATTTATTTTATCAAGTCTAGGATTACAAATACCTTTGAGCCTTGGCTCTTTTACAAAGGTTCCATGTCACAGAAATACAAACTACGGGGAACATCAAGACAGACATTATAATAATGTGGACATTGCAAACAGAGTACAGATTAATACAATTCAAGGGTAGCATTGTAAGCAAGGCAGCCAGTGGCATTTGTCAGAGAAAATAGACAACAGATAAGAAGTGCCAGAGTCATAGGGAGAGGAAAGGGGGGGGGAAGGAATGTAGAAAGGGTGGGGAGAGGGTGAAAAGTGCAGCATTGGGTATACCAAGATGTGAGGGTAGAATCCAGTGAGGAGGGGAGGGGGGACCACTAGAGCAGGCAGGGAAGTGGAGAAACAAGGTTAAGTTGGGCAGTCACAGGAGCTGTTGGTAGTGAGATAGTCCCGGAGCCTAGTTTTAAACATACCAATTGTTGGGGCAGAGGAGGTGGTAGGGCTGAGGCCATTGAACCAGAGTGGTGCTCGATAAGCAAAAGAGTGTTGTCCCTATGAAGTGTGACAGTGGGGGACTTTCAGTTGCTGTAGCGTGGATCTCCGAAGGCACCATTTGTTAATTCAGTATTGTAACAGAGTTGAGACCCCAGAAGGTGCAAGGCCAAGGTAGATTTTTTTCGCCATGGAGCAGGTGAGAAACTTTATGTGGTTTGATAGTTGGAGCCAGCCGGTCTGAGTGTACAGGTCACATGTGTGGGTGAGACGGTGAGCACCAGTGATGAGCTGACATGCCTTATTTAAGGCAGTTGAGAGGCGTCTAAGGGTTGCGGTTGTAAATGATGAGACCATAGTCTATTACAGAGATCACAGAGCTCAGGACTGCAACCTTCAAAGCTTCTGGCATGAGGTGTGGTCTGTGTTTGTAGAGGAGACCAAGCCGTGTATTAGCAGCTCCAGCTACATTATCTACATGAGGTCCCTAGGAGAGATTAGGGACAAGCTGTATCCCTATATATTTGAAGGACCCCAGCTGATCTAGAATGTTCCCCTGGGTGGTGGAGATAGCCAAGTGGTGTAGCTTGTGTGGGTTATGATAGCTGCAGAAGAGCATAGATTTGGTTTCCTTGTCATTGAGGACCAGTTTATGATTAAGAAACCATGTCTATACAGAACTGAAACAAGTTGAAGGTTGTGTTGAGGAGTTGCAGGATCTTTGTGAGTGGAGAATACAACAGCATCATCAGCATATAGTATGATCTGCTCAGAGCAGTGGTAAGGGAGGGAGTTTAAGAAAAGGCTAACAAGGAGGGGACCCAGTATGGATCCCTGTGGGACACCAGAGCGAACAGACAGGGTGTCAGAAAGAGCATCTGCAATTTTTGCTCTCTGCGACCGGTTTTCTAAGTAGCTTTTAAACCAGAGAGAAGAGTCAGGTGATAGCCCGGCATTCAGTAGTTGGTCAATTAGTAGTCCATGGTGTACTGTATTGAAGGCCTTGGAGAGGTCGATGAAAATGGCCCCTGTGAGAAGGCCATTGTCAAGGGATTTGTGCAAAGCTCCAGTGAACTTAAGAAGGGCTGTGGTGGTGCTGTGACCTTTCTGGAAGCTGTGTTGTTTTGGACAAGGTATATTGTATTTATCCAAGTGGTCGGTAAGTTGATCAGCACGATGCGCTCGAGTGCCTTAGAAAGTGGGGGCAGTATGGAGATAGGGCAATAATCTGAGTGATTCGTCTTATCCCCACTTTTATGGATGGGTGTCACGGTGGCTGTTTTCCATAGGTCCTGGAATTTTCCACAGCTGAGAAAGAGGTTTAAGATTTTTGTTAATGGATGAATTACCTCATCGAGGGTGAGCAACAGAAGCTTAAGGTCCAGGGTGTCGCTACTAGATCTAGATTTAGAGATAGCTGCAGTAATATAGTGGCAAGCTTCATTCAGCCTTATCTCCCTGAAGTAGAAGAGGGGATGGTTAAACTGAGCGGCTGAGGTATTTGGGGAGTAGGCCCTGTTTTCGAAAAAGTCATGGGGTAGAACAGCACTAAGGTCTGAAAAACCGTGTTAAAGATGTTTGCAATCACCTTGGGGTCAAGGGTTGAGGATCCATCAACCATTAACATGGCCAGAGGTTTTGGCTGCTTCCTGTGACATCCTTGATATTGTCCCAGAAAGCACGACCATTTCCCCATGTATTGGTTAGGCGTCTTTGTAATAGGTGGATTTCATTAGCGGATGGCTTTTGTGCAGCATTTCATGCTTGTTTGTAATTTTGGATGTCCAGTTGTTTGCCAGTGGCCTGGCAACTTCCCAGAGGTGGTCCCTTAGTTTCAGCTGTGAGAGAAGAGCCACGGTGAGCCATGGGTTAGAGAGATTTTGTTTTAGCCTTTTAGCAGGGGGCAATGAGGTCGTGAGGCTTTGTTGAAAATTGAGATGAAGTGATCAAGAGCCAAGTTAACATCTGTTGCTTCATAGATGAGTAGCCAGTCTTGTAGAAGCAGGTATTGTTTGAGATGTGGATGTTTTCCACGAGGAAGGACTCTGCTAGCGATAATTTTGGGAGGGGGCTTAAGGAATTTGTTAGACCATGCACACATGACTGGGGAGTAGTCACTGAGAGAGTCTGGAAGAACGGTTGTACGAGAAATCCTTGTGGGGTGAGTGGTGAGGACCCAATCCAAGAGGGTACTGGTGTCAGTCTTTTACTTAATCCTAGTAGGGGAGTTTACTGTTTGTGTGAGGTTAGCAGCTGAGATGGAGTCTTTATAGGCACTGGTGCTCGATGCTAACCAGTTTATGTTGAAATCCCCTAGTAGAATAAGTTCAGCTTCAGGAGGATGAGAGTTGATAAAGTTTAGGATGTCATTGAAGCCATGTTTTTTGCCATTAACATTTTATTCACATTTATACAAAGAAAACATACATAAGACATAACCATATCAAGATATAAACTAAAATGTAACAATAAATCATAAAAATAAGAATGTTACAGTTTCTCTGCCAATCCCCCCTAATTAAAAAACAATAAAAAAAAACATCCCTAACTCCCCCACCCCACCTCCCTCCCTTACACAAGGCCCTGACGCCTAACTACTGTCAAATAGGGTATATACAGTTTTATAGTGAATAAATTGAATAAAGCGGGGCCCAAATCTTTTCAAACAGAGGTATTTGATTATGTAGGGCAGCTATCATCCTCTCAATCCTAAGACTCGCAAGAAGCTCCATTAACCATTCAGAGTAACTGAGCACAATATTGTCCTTCCAGTGTCTGAGGACTAACTTTTTCAAGGTGATTGAAAGCAAGGCTATATGGAATTTCCTATTTTTAACCGAAATACCGGACATATCCCCCAGCAGACATATCTCAGGTCTAAACATGTTGTCCAGGCCCAGTAAGGGGTCAATCTTGCTCTTAATCTCTGTCCACAGTGGGATAATTTTTGGGCAATTCCAAAAAATATGCAAAAGATCCCCCTTATCCGAACCACATCTATAACACTTGGGATCACTTAACAGGTTCAAATCTGCAAGTTTTGAGGGGTAATAGATGTTATGTAAATTTTAAACTGTATAAGCCTCAATTGATCCTGCCGAATAAACCTATGGCAACCTTGCCAGATCACTGACCAGTCCAAAGTTACATCAGGAAGTGCAGCAGCCCAATATGAGCATGGGGCAAGATTCACTGAGTAGGCCCAGTGAAACAGCACTGTATACATCTTAGAGACTGCCTGCGGGATTCCTACCAGTGGGCATAAAGCCGCCAAAAATTCAATCCGTGGGGGCTGCACTAGATCTTTGCCAACCTTTTGAAGCAACAAATGATGAAGCTGATATATTTTGAAATTATCTCTGGAAGATAAGTTGAACTTATTTAATACTTCCAAAGCGGAAATTAAATGTCCCTCTTCATTGAGAAAATCTTTCA
The DNA here is from genome assembly GCA_016271365.2 of Neoceratodus forsteri. Classification (NCBI taxonomy): domain Eukaryota; kingdom Metazoa; phylum Chordata; order Ceratodontiformes; family Ceratodontidae; genus Neoceratodus; species Neoceratodus forsteri. The sequence continues at coordinate 1,117,406,506 of CM028131.1, forward strand.
GTGAAGCCATGTTTAGGGTCCCTGGGCAGGATGTATGCGGAGACAATAATCAGGGCTTATGGTCAGGACCTAGGACGATTTTTATTGGCCGAATCTTGGCCGAGGCAGAAAGTGATGGAGTTGCTATAGGGTGCCAAGACAAGGAGTCTTTGACATAGATTGTGCAACCACCGCCTTTTTTGGATATCCGGTCCAGCTTGTGGACATTGTAGTCCTGTATTGTTACTGCTGAGTCAGGAACTTTAGGCTTCAGCCAAGTTTCCACCACTGCAAGGATGTCAGGGTTGTGTTGGCATATGAAGGCTTGGAGTGCATCCAGCTTTGGTAGTAGGCTGCAGATATTAATGGTTGCAAGGATATGGGCACCTGGAGTTTGTGTGTGGCCTGAGCTTCTAGGGCCAGGATTGGGATGAACGCTGCCTGAGATGAGAAGGAGGAGGAGCAGGAGTTTTAAGGAGCAGAGTCACAGCTCTTCGAGAGATAGTTTTGATCGTTGTTTCTGGGAATAGAGGTTGCAAGGTTCCAGGCGGTATCCCATATGGACTGCAAGGTGGTACAGTGTAGAGAGGTGGCCACACTTGTTGAGAGTAGTGGTCGGGTTAAGTAACCAGGAATATCCAAACAGTGCACCAAGCACAAGTCTCGAGTGGAAGTGGAGAGTTCCCTTGGAGTAGCAGTGGAAACCAGAGTAGAGGGTGGAGGGGTGGGGTGGGGGTGGGGGTGGCTAGGACCAGGGAGAGAGAAGGGGGGGCAGGGCAAGGAGGAGGAGGAAAGGCGAGAGAAAGGCAGAGAGAACCCACATGGCTTATGTACTAGATAGAGATAGAGATAGATATATAGCCCTCTAGTGGTGACAGGATATAATCTGCTAATGGAAAAGTCAACAGGCCAGAGAGCAGAAGAAGGATTTACACAGTCAAGGCTCAAAATTCACTTCTAATATCAACTCAGAACTTAAAATGACTGTAAGGATTAAACAAATTATTAAACCCTGGCACATAAATTCGACTAGAGACACAGAAGGAGATACAGTAGTTAGAGATGTGTTCAGCAGGAGATAGTGTGGGCCACTTGGAAATCAGCTTCCACTGGTGCCAAATCCAAAAGTCAGGGCTAGTACCTTGCAGTGTAGAGGATTTCTGAAAAACTGTTTAGATTCCAGAAATTGAGGGGTCCGTGGCCTGGTCAAGGCACTGGATCCCTGAAAAAAGTAGAAAAACAGGATTTTAAAAGGCTGGAGGAGTAGGCTTGTTACATCAGAACAAAGAGAATAATAGAAGTGGGCAGGGTCAGAGAGCGCAGCAGACCGTTTGGGGGTTGGGGAGGAGACAGGTTGCAGGCCAGAGAGCAGAAGAAGGATTTACACAGTCAAGGCTCAAAATTCACTTCTAATATCAACTCAGAACTTAAAATGACTGTAAGGATTAAACAAATGATTAAACCCTGGCACATAAATTCAACTAGAGACACAGAGGGAGATACAATAGTTAGAGATATGTCCGTGGCCTGGTCAAGGCACGCTGGATCCCTTGCAGTATAGAGGATTTCTGAAAAACTGTTTAGGTTCCAGAAATTGAGGGGTCTGTGGCCTGGTCAAGGCATGCTGGATCCCTGTATTCTGTATAAAATAATCTGTCTCTAGATAAGGAGGGAGTCCTGGGAGATTGGAGAAGAGCAGATGTGGTGCCTTTACACAAGGGAGGAGGAAAGGATGAACCAAGCAACTACTGCCCGGTTAGCCTTACCTCCGTGGTGGGAAAACTGATGGAAGCACTTATAAAGGTAAGGCTGGTACAATATCTAGAGGAAGACAGCCTCATAGACAACAACCAGCATGGGCTCACGGGTGGAAGGTCATGTCAGACCAACCTTATTGAATTCTTTGAGGGAATAACAGAGATATGTGATCAGGGTGGGGGCAGTAGACGTGTCCTATCTGGACTTCAGAAAGGCCTTCAACACCGCCTCCCCCGACAGGAGGCTAATAAGCAAGTTAGGAGCTTAGTTGTGGGGAGCAAACTAACAAACTGGGTGGAGAATTGGCTGGTTGGCGGAACTCAGAGTGTGGTGGTAAATGGGGTGCACTCAAAGGAAGGAGGGGTGATGCGTGGGGTTCCCAAGGGGTCTGTGTTGGGACCCATACTGTTTAACATATACATTTGAGACATTTCAGGGGGCAATGGGAAGGTGTGTCTGTTCGCAGATGACGTGAAGGTCTGTAACAGGGTGTACACACCGGGAGTGAAAAATTATCAAGAATCTGGCCAGACCAGAGGATTGGTCTGGAAAGTGGCAATTACAATTCAATGCAAAAAAATGTAAAATTATGCACATAGGGCATAAAAACCCAAAGGGCAAGTTACTGACTCGGTTGGGGGGGGGGAGAACTGGAGGTTACAGAGCAGGAACAGGACCTGGGGATCACAATTATGGATAACCTGAAGGTTAGGAATCAATGCAATAAGGCGGTAGGGATGGCAACCAGAATGCTGGTATGCATAGGAAGGGGCTTTACAAGCAAGAAAAAGGAGGTGATCATGCCACCATACAAAACTATGGTCAGACCACAGCTAGAATACGGGGTCCAGTTCTGGAGGTGACAGGGACAGGCTGGAGAGGGTCCAGAGGAGAGCAACCAAGATGGTTCAAGGGCTACACGGGAGGTTATATGAGGAACAGCTGGAGGAACAAAACTTGTACACACTGGAGATGAGGAGGGAAAGGGGGGATATGGTAGAAGCCTTCAAATATCTGAAGGGAGTAAAGAGAGTGAGGGAAGGTAGCATTTTTTTGATGAGTGAGAATAAATCCACTAAGGGACATGCCTTCAAGCTGGAGGGTGGTAGATTTAGAGGAGATGTAAGGGGGCAGTTCTTCACAAAGAAGGTTGCGGGTCCATGGAATAGGCTGCCAGAATGGGTGGTGGGGGTAGATTCAGTGGACAAATTCAAAAGGGCTTGGGACAAGTACATGGGGCTAAATAAAAGGGGAAAGGTATGGGACAGTGGAGGTGAGATTAACTAGATGGGGGCGGGGTTCGGGCAGACTGGATGGGCCAAGGGGTCCTTTTCTACCAGCAAGTTTCTATGTTTCTATATTAACTTAAAAAAGGAAGGAGGGTGCTTTGCCTGTTATGACCTTAATGAAAGTTATACCACTGAGAAGTCTTTTCTTTGCTTGAATGACCAGGCCACAATATTGTAAATTGTACAGTAATGAGTGATGAAATGAAGGACACTGATATAAAGGGTCAAGTAGAGAGAGTGAGCTTTTAGAGGTGGTGTATAAAATGCTGTTTTCTTAAATATATGGCTGGATTTATTATGCATATAGATGGTATTATTTTTCATATTACTCTGTGTTTCATGTACTCTGTTTTCATAAGGTAATCAATGTTATCCAGTCAACTGATGCTAGTGTTTCCCTTGATAATTTTAAGAAATGATATCATGTATAATAAGTTTCATTCAAGCCATTCTGTTATTTTGTATGGAAATATGTTCTCTCTTATTGTTAACCTTAGTGAGATTAAAGTAGAAGTATTTTTTACTCAGAAAAAAATATCATCATATCGTTTTTAGCATTAATGTGTGTATGACAGAAATATTATTATACTAATTTTTCTTTTGGTTTAATCATTAACTAAGATATTTGGTTTAGAGTTTTTTAAATGTTCTACTTTCTTGCCACACCCACCATCAAAACATATTTCGCCCCTCAGAATTACATCCACAGTATGACTTTAGTGTGTACGGGTAAAGGTAACCTCAGTGGAAGAGATTTTTAAAAATTGCTAGTAGCAGCTATACTTGTTAATGAGTCATTAAGCTAGTAATAAAACATGTTTTATAAATATCTGAATTAATTCAAAATACAATGATGATGAATCTATGGATATCAGAAATACATTGTTTCCAAAACAGCCTATATGATTGCATTTTTTACTGACTAACAAATACAGCTGCTTTAAATTCCAACTAAAAATGGGAGTCACATGATGCAGATGTTCAGTTAACAGCTTCGGGAGTGAGCTCCGTCAATCCCTCTAATTTATCTAATTTTTTCCCTTTCCTACCACACTCTTCTGGCATTATTGATGATTTTTTGGCTTACTTACCTTCAACCAACTGACCTGAAAAGTCTGATCTTGCTGATGCTTCTGCAATGGATACTCATTCCTTGTCGGACACTCCACACCCCCAGGAACTGCAGGCCTTATCTCTGGAACTCAAATGGCCATGCCACAGCACATCACCTCTTAATCCTCTAGTTCTCGAATCCAGTGAGCTCACAACTGAAAAATTGTGGGAGGAGCTTAATACTATCAAAATGGTTGTTCTTACCTTGATGGAGGATTTTAAGGATGTGAAACTGGCTCTTTTGGAGTTGACAAGATGGGTTTCTGACACTGAAGCCTGCATTAGCTCTACAGAGGATCGTGTAAGTCATCTTGAGCCAGAAGCTGTTTACCTCCAATGTACTTTGGCCAAGCTTGAAGAAAAATTGGAAGATCTCAAGGGACAAAGCCAGAGGAACAATCTCGTTCTTTTGGGGCTCTCTGAATTGGCTAAAGATTCTAATGCGATCACCTTTTCTAAACAATTTTTAAACAAGATTGTCGGTCCCTCTCCTAATGGCCCCATGTACATTATTGAATGGGCTCATAGGGTGCTGCATCCTAAGCCACCAGTCAGGGAATCACCATGGCCTCTTATTTTTCAGCTATGGAATTATTTGGACAGAGTTCATATAATTAAGGCTACCAGGGGTTCTCAAGACTTGCTCTACGAGGGACATTGGCTGCATTTGGTTCAGGATTTAATGTTTCAGACCAGACAGCAGATAGTCAAATATCGTCCTATTCTCTTAAAGTTATGGGCTGATCAGATTAAGCATCAGCCTCTTTATCCATACCGTTTAGAAGTTTTTACCCTAACTGGCCAGAAGAGATTTGACTCTGTAGCTCAGGCAGCCAAAGACCTCTCTTTAATATATCCCGCTTTATTTCAGGATGTTTGGTTGCTTACTACCAATTCATGATCTAGCCAGTGGGACACTAAGGACTAAATGACAATTTTCTTAACTTAGTGTTTATTCTTGGGTTTTTGTTCTATTACCGGTTATTTGAGCTGTTTTTATTCCTTGCTTCAGTTTTTTATACTTCTTTTGTGCTTTCCGTTATCTTTTATTCCATCATCTTTTATTGTTTGTGTTAGAGCAACCACTGTTGGATGATTAGGCTTCATTTTTTTATTGCTCTTTATCTGCTCCCTCTTCTTATTTATTTATTTATTAAGTCTAGGATTATAAATACCTTTGAGCCTTGGCTGTTTTACAAAGGTTCCACGTCAGAGAAATACAAATTATGGGGAACATCAAGACAGACATTACAACAATGTTGCTCCCTGCTCCCTCTTCTAGAAAGTTCTAGTTGTGTTGCTATAGGCGAGTCACTTCTTTTTGGGATAGTGCCTTTTACATTATTACTGTTTGTTGTTCATACTGGCTAAGTACTCTATTGATGTGTGGGATTTAAATTTGGACTGGGTAATTAATTGATTTTGTTGGTTATAGGTATACTTGTTGTTCTCCTCACTTTGATGGCATTATTGAAATTCAGGGCCATGATGTCATCCCAGATAGTTGTCCAGTAGCTCTATTGCTAATATTGGGTATTCTTTGTTTATGTCTGAGTAGCTGTTTGTGAGATGTTACTATAGTTTGCTTTTTAACCCCCCCCCATCCAACCTGTATGATATATAAAATACTGTTTTATTGTTGTATTACATGGCCCTTGATGTATTGCCTTTGAGTAGATGGGCGGGTTCCCAGTTGTTTATCACTGGGACTGCTGCAACTTATTGTTACTAGTTTGGTAATATTTGTCATTTCTTTGATGTACAGGGCTGTACTTCATTAAGTGTTTTGGCCTTTTACCCTATTTTTAAATAATTCTTATGAGTGGGAGCTGAACATTTCAAGTTATCAGATAACATTTCTTCTCTGGATTGAGGGGCCTTTAAATTGCTGATTTGCTGGAGGGTGAGATAACTGGTATTCAGGGGAGCGTCACTTCTAATCTCAAAATATTTGTTTCTTTTCCATTATTTCTTTCTCAGAAGGGGGCTTGGGGTAATCTGATATTGTTTTTGTTGGCGGGCACAGTGGTTTTTGTTTTCAAGGATACAGCCGCTTTTAGGCAGGCGTCTTTGCAGCTTAGGTGGTTTGTCGAATATGGAGCTGCACATTTGACCCTGCTACTTATTTTGCTCATATCAAGGATTTACTGATGTCTGTCTCTCTATACTTAAAGCAGCAGTACTAGTTACACATAATTTAAATAACTTGGTGGGCAGTTAGGACAAACCAAAACATCAATATGTCCAATTTTCTTTTTTGCTTTCTTTCATTCCCAAGGCAAGAAAAAAGATTTTGAAGTCCTTAAAAGTTGTTGGTCTTCTGCTGTGTAAACAATCATGTCAACAATCATGGATGTAAACAAATCAGGGCGGTGTTGTGCTGCTAGTTATCAGAAATATGCTGGCAACACCATGACATATTTGCCCAGTTTGAGTGGTGTGACTTTGGCCAGCCTACAATCAATGATAGTGTGATGGTTATCCAGACTTTACGTACTACCAACTGTAGTTTGGATCTGGGCCCGATGCGCTTGCTTGTTGGCTGCATCGATGTCATTTTGTTGGCTGCATCGATGTCATCAGCGCGGTCCTTGCTGAGATAGTCTGGTTATCCTTGGAGAGGGGAATTTTTCCAGCTCCCCTTAAGGAGGCCGTGGTATGGCACCTTCTTAAGAAACCCTCCTTGGATCCTGACTGTCTTACAAACTACAGGCCGGTCTCTAACCTTCCCTTTTTGGGTAAGGTTATCGAGAAGGTGGTGGCTTTACAGGTGGAGGACCATTTGACCAGCCACAATATCTATGATTCTCTCCAGTCCGGTTTCAGGAAGAGACATAGTACAGAGATGGCTCTTGTTCGGGTACTAAATGACCGCCTGATAGCGAGAGATTGAAGGACCTGTTCCATCCTGGTCATAGACATAGAAACATAGACTTTGATGGCAGATAAGGACCGCTAGGCCCATCTAGTCTGCCCATTTCCCTACCTACAGGATAGGCCGCAGATCCTAGTTAACCAACAGCCTATTTCTTCCTACCCCCACAAGAATTGCCTTATGTCTGTCCCATGCATTCTTGAATTCTCCCACAGTTTTAGACCCCACAACCTCCTCAGGAAGGCTGTTCCATGCATCCACTACCCTCTCTGTGAAATAATACTTCCTCACATTGCTCCTGAACCGCCCTCCTTCTATCTTTAAATTGTGTCCCCTTGTTCTTGCAAGTCTCTTTTTCTGAAAGATGCTACCTTCTTGGACTTTGTTGATTCCACTGAGGTACTTAAAAGTTTCTATCATGTCCCCCCTCTCCCTTCTTTCCTCAAGGATATACATATTAAGCTCCTTTAGTCTCTCCTAATACAGCTTCTCTTGCAGACCCTGCACCATTTTAGTCCTTCTTGATCTCTCTGCAGCATTTGATACTGTGGACCATGGTGTGCTTTTGGATTACCTGTGGCTTATCTGTGGACTGTTGGGGACTGTCCGCAGATGGTTTCAATCTTACCTCATGGGTAGGACTCAGAGGGTGGTGTCTGGGGTTTGTACCTCAGCTCCATTCTCCCTGCCCTGTGGGGTTCTGCAGGGATCCATTTTAGCACCCATGTTGTTTCCAGTGTATATGCTGCCGTTAGGAGCAATTATTAGATGGTATGGCTTGAGTTTTCACTGCTATGCAGATGATACTCAGCTATACATGTCCCTGAACAAGACGATGCTGTCTCGGTGCTTAACAGCTGTCTAACTGAAATCCAGGCCTGGATGAACATGAGCTGGCTGAGGCTGAACCCTGATAAAACTGAGGTGTTGTTTGTGAACTCAGCCATCATAAGGTGGGTGTGCTGGCAGGTTTACCTTCAGGCTTGTGGCTTGGAGGTGTCCAGCTAGCCACCTCAGACTGGGTACGGAACCTGGGCGTTATGTTTTATGACTGTTTGACCTTGAAATTACAGGTGTCAGCAGTTGTAAAACCTCTTTTTGCCATATGAGAAATATATTGCCCGGGTGAAACATCTGGTTCCTCCCGATGATCTTCCAACGTTGGTTCACGCCTTCGTTACCTCCCGCCTTGACTACTGCAATGCCCTTTACCTAGGGCTGTCGGGGGTTGATATCCGCCGCTTGCAGCTGGTGCAGAACGCGGCTGCCAGACTGTTGACTGGTGTTTCAAGACCCAGTCATATAACGCCTGTGCTCCGCGGTCTGCAATGGCTGCTGATTAAGTGGCGGATCACCTTTAAGGTTGCTTTGCTAACCAATAAGGCCCTACATGACCAGGGACCGAGCTACCTGAAAGATCTCCTTTGTCTCTACTGTCCCTCCCGTCCTCTCCGATCCACTGATGAGGAATTGCTGGAGGTTCCCAGGGTACGCTTGCAGACATCAGGAGCAAGGGCATTTAGCTTTGTTGCTCCATGCCTGTGGAACTCTCTGCTTCATCGGGCACGAGATTGCCTGACCATTCAGAGTTTTAAAACTGCTTTAAAAACTTATCTTTTTAACCTGGCTTTTGTTGATTGATGTGGTTATTTATTATGTGGTTTTATATTATTCTTTGCTGTAACTTATATGTTGTTTATAATAATTTATTTTATTTTATGTATTTTATTGTACAGGCACCTTGGTTTTAGAAAGGCGCCTTTTTATAAATAAAACTGATTGATTGATTATAAATACAGTGAGTGCTGTTTGTGTGTGCTCTCTGGGGAGAAGATATCTGAAAATTACTGGTGGCTGCCATATTTGTTGTACAGCCACGGAAATTACAAATGGTGTAATTAAACATGGTCTTAATAATAGCTGACTGAATGTAAAATACCCAAATGAAAAAAGCTGAGATTATCAGGAATATATTACTGCTAAAAAAGGTAGGGTGACATTTTTTGCTGGATAACTAGTACTGCTTCTTTAAGTTGTTGTTCTTCTTTGGGCCTCTTACTGTTTTCTGTGTTTTTCTTTTCTACTCATTATTCACTTATGTTCTCTCTGCAGTGATGGGTTTTAGTGTCTTTTTACTACTGGTCTCCCCCTGTAATGTGTGTTCCTCCTTTCTTTTTTCTAGGGGCCCTTTTTCTTCAGTTTCATCTTTTTTGTTCATTTGTCCTCTTTTAGGAGATTGTTCTCTTTTATTTTTATCTTTAAACAGCCCCTTCCCCCCTTATTTCTCTGTTTTGCATTTTCTGTTAGCTTATTTATGAGTGGTTTCCTTTTTAGGATGCTCACCCCTTCATACTACTTGTGTCCCCCTTAGTTTCTACTTCTTAGGGTAAATATAGCTTTTTCTTGACATGTTTATCTATATTATTATTCAAGAATGATTTGGGGAGAGTTTTCTTGAGGAAAGGGACAGCTTGTATATGCCATATACTTTCTTGTAGGACAGCCGAGAGCTCTCCACCCCTCAGTCAGGCACAGATCATAAGGGTAGGACAGGGTTTCTTTAGCTCCAGATATAGACAATTTTATAGTCTGGTTTTTCTATTGTTGTGGTTATTGCACTTAGTAGTTGGTGTTTTTTGTCTTACAGTGGTGGGGGTTGGGGAGGGCTGAGTGGACATGCAGTTGTGATTTGTTTACCTTTAATGTGACTTTTACTATTCTACGCTGATTTTGTGCCCATTGCTTATGTCCGATCCATGGGAAAATGTAACTTGGAATATTAAGGGTGGACAGTTCAAATCTAAAAGGTATTGTGTCCTTCAACATTTGAAAAAGCTACATGTTCATATTGCTTTTCTCCAAGAGACTCACATACTTACTCAGCAAATTAATTTTTTTTAGGAGGGATTGGGTTGGGCAGGTTTGTGGTTCAAGGACAAGCACCCATCAGTGTGGAGTCATTTTACTTATAACAAGACAGGTTCCTTTTGCTTTTTTGAATGAGATGGGTGACCCTGACAGCAGATATACTTTAATGCATGGTCGGCTGGGTTCATCCGATGTCCTCCTAGGGTCTATCTATGGCCTGAACGCTGACAGACCTTCTTTTTTCCTGCCATTGGCTACCACTTTAACTCCTTTTGCTCACTTACCATTGGTACTTGGTTGGGATTGGAATTTGGTTTTTAACAATGATTTAAATAGGACTTATAGACCCATGGCTGGGCTTTCCCCTGCCCAATGCACTTGGAAAGAATTCATTGACCAGCTGAGGCTTGTGGACCCTTGGAGGGCACTTCACCTGTCTGACCATGATTACACATTCTATTCTCCCCATCACAATTCTCGCTTTCACTTAAATTTTTTTTTATTAGTTATGAGTTATTACCAACATTATATTCTAGTGATATTGACACAATTGTTATTTCTGATCGTGCCCCAGTTTTGATTATTTTGGACATCTTTACTAGAAGTGACTGTGATCACACCTGGTCCTTAAACACGCAACTTCTGCAGAATACTGACATAACTGATTGGTTCCAGGCATTCCTCCCGCAGTTGACCAAAAAGAATATCCCATCCCTTCCTGCCCTGGATGTTGTTTGGGGTTCTTTAAAATGCATTTGGTGGGGAGAGTTAATTCGCCTAGCATCCAACCAGAAGAAATCTCAAGATCGCCAGGTGAACCAGCTCTTGCATGATATCCACACCCCGGAAAAGCATTTCTCTCCATCCCCCTCTGAAGTGGATTGATTAAGGCTTTCTCAAGTGAAAGCTCAATATTCTGCAATTTTACTTGATAAAGCTGAAAGGGCCATTGTCAAGATCAAAGCCACCTATGCCATCAGGGCAAAAAGGCAAGCAAATTGTTGTCTCTTCACCTCTGGGAACAACCAGCTTCTCATTGGGTTTCATCTCTCCAGATCCATCTTCATCTACTATGATTACTGACTCTCATCAAAACACTGCTGTTTTTAAGACTAATTTTTTTTTCTTTATATACTGCCCCAATTTGTCCCATGATAGTGAACTGACTATGAATATTTTTTTGGCTGATGTTAGTCTTCCAGAACTTTTGGAAACCCAATGAGAATTGCCTTCTGCAGCTACTGTATTAAGGTGGAAGAAGTTAGGGTAGCTCTCTCTTCCCTCACCTTGGACAAAGCCCTGAGATCAGATGGTTTTCCATCTAATTTTTATAAATTATTTGTGGATGATCTTGCCCCTCTTTTATCCTGCTTATTTGTTTATGAGACCATGATCTTCGAGATATCTCTCTGTTAGAAGCTAGAACTGTATTGCTTCCTAAACCAGTGAAGGACTCTGCCTACCCAGAAAGCTATAGACTGATCTCCCTTATAAATGTTGGTATGAAGATTTTGGCAAAAGTCTGGGCTGGGTAGGGTCTGGACTAAATTAATTGGCCCCTCAACTGATTGGATTCATGGTGGGTCAGCTTGTTAGTGACCATTTTAGAAAGCTTTTTCATTTGATTTCTGCATCCAGAAAGAGGGGTCCAGATGCAGTCCTTGTCTCTCTCTCTCTCTCTGGACTCATAAAAACCTTTTTATAGGGTTTCAATGTCCTGTCTTAATTGGTTATGTATTTTATATTCTTCTCCCACTACTAAGATTTTTTGTAATGGGGTTCTTTCTGATCCTTTTCCTCTGACATGGAGCACTCACCAGGGTTGCCCCCTTTCTCCCTTTCTGTTCAATTTTTATATGTATATAGAATCACAGGCTCGTAGAATAAACTCTTCTCCTAACATTTTGGGCATTCCGTTGGTGGGTCAGCACTGGAAAATCTCTATGTTTGCAGATGACATTTTGCTTCATCTTTCTAACCGTTTGGTCTCTACTCCTATAGTGTTTAATATGATTCAATCCTTTGGTATGTTTTTGAGTTATAAATTAAAGTTACATGAAATGGTGGTTTATCCACTTTCTCCTCATCTCTCAGGATAGGATTTTTCTGACTTAGGTTTTAAGTGGGCTTCCCATTTGTTTAACTATATATGTATCCAAATTATTGAAGACATTAGCCTTTGGAGATCCCTTAATCATAACCGTCTCTTACAGCGGATTGAGTAGCACTTGTGACAATGGAAATCCCTGCCTTTGACATTGTATGGGAGTGCCAATATTATTAAAATGAATATATTGCCAAGATTACTTTACTCCCTTGGTATGTTGAATATTTTTCTCACTAATTCTTAGTTACATAAACTCCATGCTGTCTTGTCCACATTTTTATGGCTGGACAAACCTCCCAGCAGAGCAAACCTTAAATTAGTGAGGCCTATGAATCCTGGGGGTCTGTCTCTTCTGCAGTTTCAAAGATATTATTTTGCTCTCCATGCGGCCAGCTATTTTCATTGGAATATTGTGTCGGAGGACCCAGATGAATACAACTACATCCCATCTGGGATGCATATTGAACAGGCGCTTTGTGCCTAACCCAATATTTCTCTTCCTTCACTGCTTTTTACTCCCCTGCCCAAATTACTTGGTGACCTTCAGGATTCCCCTGTAGTCTATCTATTCAGGCTCATGGTCAGTTTTGCAGACACATTAAAATGTCATACATTAAGGACATTTCCCAACCTTTATGTGGTAATCCCAATCTTTGTATTGCTCATAAGCCATTGGTTGCTCAATACTGGCAGGGGATTCCCCAGTCATTGTCCAGCTGACCTGCTGTTGGACAATACCTTTCTTTCCTTTGAAGCTTTCTGACACAAATTTGGCCTCCTGCCCTCATTTGCTTTTAGATATTATCTGTTAAAACACTGCATCTTACAATTTTTAGGTCACCCCCCTTGGGCAAATGAAGCTGGGACACTTTTTGACACCTCGTCTACCCTTGCCCAACAATCCCACCCTATTTCACAACTTTATAAAGGTATTAATCAGCTATTTGGGGATAATACTTGTCCTGTTGCTTTTTATTGGAAAAATGTTTTTGGTCATGATAAACTAGACTTCTGTTGGTCTAAGAGTTGGTCAGACATCTATAAGTATATAAGGCAAGATCAGTTGCACCTTGTTCAGTTCGATATCCTCATAACTTATATTACTCTTCTATGTGTCTATTTAGCATGGGAAAAGTTCCCTCACCCACTTGTCCTCAGTGCAATTGTGCAGAGGGTACTTTATTTCAACTTTTCTGGCAATGCCCCAAGATACGTCTTTTTGGGATTCTATTCAGAATAGTTTGGACCCCATTCTAGGCTTGTCAGAGTTATTTACTCCTGAAATCTGTACATTAGGACACTATTGACCACCTTTATGAAGAACTAGGAAGGTCTATATAGCCTTGATTTCAGCAGTGGCTAAGTTATTAATTCTTTGACATGGGAAAGATGAATCCCCTCCTACAAGACTGTAATGGGTCTGAGAAACGTTACTCTCTTTCAACACTGAAATGTCTATTGCATGTTTATTTCATACCTTACTAACCTTTAAATCATGCTTGGAAAGTTTTCATGCATTGCTTCTCATGACACAATAGCACTGATGGAATCCTGAGGGTCTGACTTAAATCCCTATGTTTATCATGAGTTTCTTGCTTTTTCCCCTTCAGGTTGTTCCCATACTTGCTATTATTCTTTCTTTTTATTTCAGTCTTTCATTCCAGTGGATGATTTTTTTTTTGTTCTGTGTCTATTAGCCATATATTATTTTATTATGTGTGCCCACCTCTGGGGATATATTTCTTCCTTGGGGATGGGGTGGGGGGATACTGAGATTGTTTATAGATTTGTTATTATTGGTATTACTTGTTTGTCATTTTTTTCATTGTTTATTACTGATGTTGTTATCTTGTTTGTATTACTGTTCTTGTTATATGTTGTGAGTTATGTTTGTTTTTTTGTTGTTGACTGGTGTTCTGCAAAATTCAATAACGTTTATTAAATTGTAAAAAAGAAAAATTCCAACTAAAATGATAAAGGCCACAGTCTGTTTAAAGTAAAGTATTACCATTATTTACATGCTTAATAAAGCATTTTTTTATTTGGAATTATACTTTTCATGTACAAACATTTACTTCTGGTAGGAGGACTGTCACTTTTTATCAATAATGAAATGGGAAAAAAATGTGTTTGCAACTAATCAACTAAATTTCATCTGTTGTGACTCTTAATTTCCATAGCTTGCCTACCATTTGCCAAACAACAGTAAACTACTGTATAAAACAACTATAACAGGCAGCAGTGCCAAAGTCAAAAGCCTAATCCCTGGAGTGGAATACGTACTTCAAATGAAAACAATAAAGGGCACGGATACCAGCGTGGCTGTAAGGAAAACGATTATGGCAAGTAAGAAATTACATCTGATTTTTTTTCTTGGACAGAGCCATGTGTGCTACAAACGTTCAGAGGGCTAACAGGTTAAAAATTGTACTTAATAAAATGGTTGCTAAATCATTATAGCTTTTTTTTGGAAAAAGATTTATTCTGTGGTACTGTATGGAATGCACTGTGTTTTTCCTGTAGACGGTGACAAAAAACTGTTGATTACTTAGGTTAAACTATCCATTACAAATTTAGAGCAGTATGGGTTTATTCTGAGATTCTTGATAATACTGTACATTATGAATTAAAATATCTAACCAATTCAATCATAACAGAGTGTGTGTGAAGAGTAATGATGCAAGCCATCTGAAATTGAGCAAGATTAGCTGTTGGTGGTATTTAAATTAAAGCGGGAAATTTGACCAGGATGCTGGGGAAATTCTTCTACTCTCTTTAAATGTGCCATGGGATCTGTAATTTGAAATGTAAACTGAACAACCACCAGAAAAAAACAGATGGAACCACATTTTAATGTCTCATATGAAGGACAGCACACCCCAAAACGGCAGCATTTCCCTATTACTGCACTCAGGCGACAGTGGTTATGGCAGAAATCTAATCCCAGTGTGCAACTAGAACTCATGAGCTTCTGGCCCTGAGGTGGATGTGCTACCAACAATATGGAAGATTTTAGTCCTGTATCTGTGTATTTTTGAAACTATACGTTGATGTTTGGCTGTTAACTTTGCAGAAAATGTATTTAAAACAATAAAGGACAGTACTGTCTCCTGGTTCTAGAAGTGGGCTAATGTCCTCTCCCACCAATAAGGAGATGTCTGCTCTTCACAGTACATGAAAAAAGTCTGCACCCAGCTTACCAAGATGAAAGAAAACACCTCAAAAGCACTTACTGCATATCTTCTAATTGAAGCCATGGCTTCTATTACAATGTGTGTGGTTGAAGCTGCAGCTTCAATTAGAGGGTGGCTTGCACTGGAGGGCAGTTTCTTTCAGAATAGTTACTGACCTGCTGCCACTACTTCTGGCCGCACTGAGAACCAGAACATTGGTCAACATTTCTTCCTTTACCTCCATCAGTGCCCTGATTCAGGAAAGTGTGTAGTGTAGTGAGTTAGTAGACCGAGATCCAAAATGTGTGGACCAAGGTTTTTGAACTTTTTCTTCCAGTAAATATCATAGATAAAATTATATAATGCACTTACACTGGGTTTTAAACTAACACACTGAATCAAAGAAACTGAGGCTTAAAGGGTTAAAGTGATAGTATGTAGTGAGAGAGAATGGTTGAGTAGAAAGGAATATTTTTTAGAAGAAAAGGTGCTCAAGAACAAGGGGATATACTATGAAGCTGGAGGGGGTAGATTCAAGAGAGATGTGAGGAAGTACTTCTTCACAGAAAGAGTGGTGTATTTTGGAACAGCCTTCCAGCAGAGGTTGTGAGGTGGAAACCATGGTGGGGTTCCAACAATGCATGGGATAAGCACAAGGGAATCATAGTGAAAAGGAAAGGGGGGGGAGAAAGCTGTAGATGGGGGACAATCTGCAGTAATAGTGTAGGTAGGGAAAAACGGGCAGACTGGATGGGTCAAGTGGTTGTTATCTGCCAACAAATTCTATGCTTCTATGTTTCTATGTATGGAGGAAGGTTTTAAACTAAAGATGTATACCAGTATTTTGTTCCAAAATAAACACATACACTGCCAGTTTTGGGTGGGTTTCTATTTTTTTGATTCATGCATATACAGTACTATTGACATCGGACACCAAACCATGTGGGGCACAGTACGAGAGCAGAGTGGAGTTGTGTAGAAATAAATTTAAATCTGCCTTTTTATGAAAGAACTGTTCCTGGAGGAATTGAGCTAGAGATGAAATGAGAGAGTTTAGAAACTGTGTGTAACTTTTATATAGTACCATGTACTAATGATGCTAGATGCCAGATACCATACCATGCTGGGTTATGGTGAGCCACCCATTAATTAATGTTGCAGCTTCTGTCAGAGGGCAGCTTTTATTTTAAAAGTGCTGTTAATGCTGTGGCTTATAAAAGAGGGTGGTTTGTATTAGAGTGTGGCTTCTATTACAAGATATGTGGTATGTGTAGAACATGCTCATTTTATTAGGTGCATAAATCAAAGTACAAAATGTCACACACCAGATTAAAAAACTACAACCCCTCACTCCCAAGGTAAGGGAGTAGTGGGAGGCATCACCATTTTTTAATCTGGCATGTCATACTTTATACACCTAATAACATGAGCACTTCCTACACATAAGTGCTTTTGATGTGTTTTTTTGGCCTTAGTGGGCTGGGTGCAGACTTATTCAGTGTGTTGTGTTACCTCTGCTGTCCTGCACTAGGGGTTTCAGGGTGCTGCTGATTTCTGCCTGCCTGGTAGTAGCTTCTTTTTCCCTGGGAAATACCTATACACTCTAAGGTTCAAGATAACTTGCTCTCACTTTCTCAGCTGTCTTCTTTCCTTTACTCTTCCTCTTTCTTCTTCTCCAAACCAGTCTGGCTTTCATAAATCTTACTCTATCATCTCCCCCTTCTCTGGGTCACTGACTCCATTCTTACAGGTATGGACCAGGGTCTGATTATTGTGACTATATTTACCAACATGGCTAAGGCCTTCAGTACTCTTTCTCACCTCATCTTCCTAGATACATGTGGTAGAGCAGGTCTGTCTGACATTGCAGTTGGGCGTCTCCACTCCAACATTGCTGACTGGCACCAGTTGATTCAGGTTGGCGATGCTTATACTCTCCCCTTCACAATCCCCATCAGATCTGGAATGTCACAGTGCTCCATCCTGGACCCCATACTCATTTCTCAGTGATAACTGCAAAACTTTAGCTTTACTACTACATGATACAATTCCATTTCTTCTTCTTTGAATCTTATTAAGTGTGCTACTTATTCCTAAATGAATAACTATTGTTTTCTTTATGTAATAGCCGGCACTATATGTCTTACATGTGACTGCACTTTCCATTGTTAGTTTTCATGACATTCATTTTGTCTGTGTTTTGTTTTTAATTTTTTTGTCCTTTCACCCCAGTAACCCCTAGCTACAGATCACACCTCGAAATGTGTTTTGGCTCAGTGTGCTTTATCCCAGTCACCACACTTCAAATAAATAATTACAAATTAATCCTGTGTTTTAATATTGAACCAAAAGTGTGTTATTTTGTTGTAGTGCTCCACTTCTGATCAGTATGTGATAGTTATGTGTCAGCTATTCAGAACTTTCCACCTTAGAAACATGTCAGATTGCAACTTTCATCAGGGACTTGGCTTTCATTGGTTTGTGGTATTAGAGCCTAGGTATGTTTCCAAACATTGATCATATTGACCACAGCAGGAATCCTCTTCTCCTCTGTGGCATTACAATGGCCATGAAGAACCCTTATGAGGAATAATCTGTGGATTGTATATACTATGTATATCTGCCAGTTTGAGGTATTGGGATGGTGTTTCAATGGACAGTTATCAAGAATGAAAGATTTCATGTTGTGACAGAAGGTGACAGGCAAGAGTAAATGGTGAATACATTTGGGACTATAAACCAGTACTGAATTGTGGAATAGAGAAACACAATATATTGCGTTGGTCTTTTTTTCTACAATACGTTCAGAATTTATTGGCCAAGTTTGACATGTTTTATGGATGGTGGAACCACGTAAAGTACATCTTTATGACTAACAGAATGTTCTTTTTTTTTTTTTTAGAACCTGCTGCAATATGTAGCCTAACTCCAACTTTTGTAAACACAACTTCAGCAACTGTAACGTGGAAACCAAGCAGTGGCAACTTCAACTATTTAGTTGCTGTTTCAAACCATACTTCTGTACAAGAATATAACATTTCCAAACTTCTGCACAAGTATACTGTGACAGACTTGGTTCCTGGAGGCTTTTATAACATCACAGTGGTGAGAGTTAGTGGTACAGTTAGAGGAGCTGCTGCATATGTTAAAGTTAACACAGGTTTGTCGACTCTTTATATTTTGCATAAATGTTAACAAAACAGAAAAGGAGATTAAAGTTTCTTGGCCCAAAATATAGAGATGTGTATGTACAACTTGGTTGCCTGTTCACGTTTTGGAACTCTTTCTATGCCAAGTCCAAGTCCTGAGCTCAGGTTGTCACACATAATGGCATTTGCATTGCTAATTGTTTGTCTCACATTCCTCCTGCCTCTTTGATGATTGATGGATCTTGCCATTATACATGTGCCCTCTGGTAGCTTGGAGGAGTGTGTTGTGTTGGCAGGAATACACAGCTCCAGAGAGGAAATGAAATCCTGCCACTGTTGTGAAGCAGGGTGCTGACATATGTTGCAGTGAATTCCTGTGCCAGTGAATGTCAGTCTGAGTGTACTGGGTGGGCATTGTCCCAGATCACTTCTGACTGGCGAGAAATGTATTTTATCTGGGTTTGTGCCCCTGTGTTGTGGAAGTAGGACAAACAGATTAAAATAACAACTCAGGCAGATGATGCCACCTACTTTAACTCCCAGTTGCAGTGCACAGATTGTTGGGTACTCTGCACTCCCAACCAGTTGGGAAAGGTATGGGCAATGGCACACTGAGGGGCATTCTAGGATAGTATATGAGAGAACAGGCAATGGGTATCTTGGGAGCCAGTGCAACTTCTCCAATAGTCATAAGACAAAGGGCTTGCAGATTAGCTAAAGGACAGGAGATAAAAACAGAACATAAAAAAAACAAGATTTGGCTGGTGCCAACAGGGCTTTTATTTTTCTTCTTTTTTTATGATATTATCTTTGTTTAGTTTTGTAGCAGGGCTTACTGTCTCAGCACTCTTACTGTTATAATTGTACACTGTAGACAGTTGTTCAAGTCACCTAACACCAGGTAATTAGTTTAATAGTGCCAGCTCCAGACTCACTTATAACTCCCCCATATCACCACTTTTGTAATTATCTGATGGTCTGGGTTGGGCATCAAACCCTTGGGGGAGAAGGACAGATGTTTTTTATTCCCTGATGGGCCAGGTTGAGTGTCAGACCCACCAGGTAGTTCAGAGGAGGATGACAGATTCTTTTGTATTCCCCTGACAGGTTGAGTTTAGTTTGGGATTTTTCAGATTGTTGAGGGGACAGGAGTTTTTTTTTAATTCCCTGGTGGTCCTGGTTTGGTTTTGCACTCATCAAGTAGATGGGTGGAGGAGAATGCGGACCTATTTTTTTATTCTCTAACAAATTGTTAGTACTGGATCTGTTAGGTAGTTGAAGTAGAGGGATAGATTTTATTTTAATTCCCTGCTGCGTTGGACACTGGACCTATCAGGTAATTTGTGGGAGGGAAGAGATTTTGTTTTATTTCCTGAAAGACCAGGTAGGGTAGTGGACCATTCTGCTGTTAGAGCATGCATGGCAGTGTGATCCCTATATGCATACTGGGAAACATGCAGAGCTGAAACTTAGGTCCAAGAGATGCAAAGAATGAGAGAGGAAGAATCTGGCAGTGGAGCTGCGATCACCGGCACTTGGGGTTACAGTCTTGAAAGTGAAAGCCATTGATCACCCTCAGTCCAGTCTCCCATACCAGTGTGCTGTGGGCTGGAGGAGGTGGAGATGCCTGAACAGCCTCAAGCCTTCACTGCATTGTTTGAGCCCTTTGCTGTGACCTGTGTGGATGGGCATTGGGAGAACAGTGTTTTACTAACATCCCTATTTCACCCTCCACTCACTACTTCGCTGGTACTCCTTCTTATCGTTATTTGGCTTCTTAATGTATGGACCAGGCTGGGCACAGGACCCATCAGGTAACTGGAGTTAGGCCAGGCTGAGCATTGAATTGGTAAGATGTGTACTTCTAATAGCAAAGGCTACAGTTTGTAATTTGATGCCAGACAGAGCCTCAGGTGGGGGAAATTGTCTTGACTAGTCAGGGAGACCTGCATCATAGCCAATTGTTCTGGGTGGAATATTCCAGCATTGATCAATTACTATAAACCACTGGTGTGATTCAGTTTCAGACAGAAACCCATCTTCTTGAAGTTGTGTAACAGGGTGTGCTTTGAAACAACTGAGAGCTGCATGGGATATACTATATTGGACTAGAAATCTGCAACAAATCTCTCTCACTTACATCTGAGGGAAGTTTTCATTACTTTACAGTCTTACATTGGTATTGCTTTGCATTTAATTATTTTAGTTTTTAAATCAGAAAGGGGGTTTTCAAAACTGTTTATCTTGTGAGCAACTTCAGAAGGGTTGAAATAACTGCATATTTGATTTTCCTTTGGGGGTAACTGGACTGTCTACTAGAATTCTGTGACAGTTTGCATCAAAATATTTTGAAATAATTTACTGGTGGTGGTTGTGTACTTCTAATAGCAAAGGCTGCAGTTTGTAATTTGATGCCAGACAGAGCCTCAGGTGGGGGAAATTGTCTTCACTAGTCAGGGAGACCTGCATCATAGCCAATTGTTCTGGGTGGAATGTTCCAGCATTGATCAATTACTATAAAATACTGGTGTGATTCAGTTTCAGACAGAAACCCATCTTCTTGAAGTTGTGTACCATACTGGACCTATGGAAATCTGCAAGAGTAATGCCCGTCTTTGAAAAAGGTGACCCAAAGGACATGGCCAATTACAGACCTATAGCAATTCTCTCTGTCCTTAGCAATATCCTAGAGAAAATAGTTTCATCACAGACCACTGACTACCTTACATGCTACAATCTCCTCTCAGACAAGCAGCATGGTTTCAGAAAAGGTCATAGCACCATCACGGCTCTTCTTCAACTAACTACTGATATTATGTCCAGCATGGATTCTGGAAAACTCACAGGTGCCATCTTCATTGACCTCACTAAGGCTTTGACCTTGTAGACCATCCCCTGCTTCTCTCCACTCTCCATAAATTCCATTTCTCTACCTCTGTTGTGGACTGGTTCTGTAGCTACCTGTCAAACAGGTCTCAAACTGTCAAATTGAACTCCTCCCAGTCCAACACATCTACTATCAACCCTGGGGTCCCCCGGGGCTCTATCCTTGGGCCCCTTCTGTTCTCACTTTTTATCAACAATGCAGCCGAGGTCCTGGAATCCTGCTCAGCTATTCTCTACGCTGATGACCTGATCATCTATGCTAGTTCTTCTAGTATTGCCTGCATAAACACATCACTTACTTCAGACTTCAATAAGGTCTTAGACTACTACTAGACCGTAAGCGTGTACTAAATGAAAAGAAAACAAAAGCCGTGCTCCTAGGTTCCACACCAAAGAGTAAGGCCTGTTCTAGTTTGCTGGAGATACTTCACCCAGGAGGATTTCCACTGGAAAATGTTACTTCCTTCAAGTACCTTGGGATCCTGCTGGACTAGACCTTGGATTTTAATCTTCACATTCAGTCCTCGTGCAAAGCTGTAAACTCGAAACTGGGAGTAGCTTACAAAACAAGCTACCTGCTTACACCCTTGGCCAAATTAGCAATTGCCCAAGGTATTCTGCTCCCAACCCTTACTTATGGTACCTTTATTCTTATCTCTGCCCATAAAACCTCCCTACTAAAATGGGACATAATTTATAATAATATATGCTGATTTGTCTCTTCGTCGCCTCGACTCAAACATCACTGCCTTCTTTATAAGGATCTGAATTGGCTCTCACCCTCTGCCAGTAGACAATACTACCTTGGATCACTAATGGACTCGATCATCCAGGAAAAAAACCCATCCCAGCTGGCAGCGTTGCTGGTCCCTCAACCATCCTCCCATGGCCTGCGATCAGCTGACAAATCCTTGTTCTATGTTCCAAGATGTTGGATGACTAAAGGCACAGGGGCCTTCCAATTCTCTGCTCTCAGGCTATGGAATGCTCTTTCACTCAACCTCCAGCTGTCTCAGTCTAACTTTGGATTTAAACATGAATATCGTCATTATCTATCCTTAGCTGATGCTTGTACATGCTTTGACCCAATCTGAAGATCCTGAGACTTACCAGTAATGTCCCCCTGCTCTAATCCAGCTCCAAGACTGTCTCCTCTTCTCCTCCCCATATTTTTCCTTCTCTTTGTAAATAACTTCTTGACTACTAGCTCTCTTCCTTCTCGAACCTTGTTGCTGACCATCCACTGTTGTTTTGACAATTACCACCCCGACCGTCCTTCTGTCAGTCTTTCTTGTTATGTTTGAACATTCCTCACATTTCTCTATATATAACCTTACTATCTTATTAACCCTTTCACTCCACAGGTTGGGTCCGTGGTTTCTGTACTTATTATATATCTTATTGCCATTATCTGTATAATGCTTGCCATTATTTTTTGTTGTTTCTACCCATTGTATTTTTGTAGCACTGCTGTACTGTTCATCTATTTGTATTATTGTACCCATGTTGCTGTTGTTCAACTGTTCTCTTTTTGTTGTACTTTCCCGGGTCGTGCCTGAAAATGTCATTTTATGGCTAGTGCACCTACCCAGTTAACAAAAACTAAATAAATACATAGATAACAGGGTGTGCTTTGAAACAACTGAGAGCTGCATGGGATATACTATATTGGACTAGAAATCTGCAGCAAATCTCTCTCATGCTTACAGCTGAGGGAAGTTTTCCTTACTTTACAGTCCTACATTGGTATTGCTTTGTGTTTAATTATTTTAGTTTTTAAATCAGGAAGGGAGTTTTCAAAACTGCTTATCTTGTGAGCAACTTCTGAAGGGTTGAAATAACTGCATATTTGATTTTCCTTTGTGGGTAACTGGACTGTCTACTAGTATTCTGTGACAGTTTGCATCAAATTACTTTTAAATAGTTTACAAATCAGTTACTGGAGGTTAATTGAATTACTATAAAGGGCAGTACTCACCAGGGTGGTGGAGCAGTGGCGTATTTGATTGTTTCTAACAGTCACCAATGGTTGTGAAGTACCCACCCACCCTTCCCCACACCCCCCAGGCATGACATTTCCTTTATAGCCAAAGTTCTGACATCACTTCCTCAATAGGTCTTGAGGCAGAACTGTCATATTTTTAATAACCCAGCACAGTGCATAAAGGGTAAGTACACACCACAAAAAGAAAAAACAAACAAAAAAATATTTATATATATTACATATTTTGTATTATAAGGGAGAGGGACATGTGGACATGTGGGGAGTGGTGCAATGCACTGGCTGTGGGGCAGCAGTTTTCCAGGAGACATTCTGGAAACTGTGTTGTTTTCCTATTTGCAGACAACTGTCAGCTCTGAGGGAGGAGGTTGCCCACCTCCAGGCTGAACTGGCAAGGACTAAGGAGGCTTCCCCCACCCAAAGAGCGCCACTGCCACAACCACTGCCTCAGAGGCTGCCAAGTATGAAGAGCAATTAGACCACAGTGGGTTCTGGGAGGGTGCGGGTGGTGGAAAAGAGGTGAAGCCCCCTAGTTGTACCTCTACACAAACCATACACCAGTCTGGCAGAGCAAGGTTCCTCTATGATGGCACCCTCAGTGGAGACCAAGAAGAATGCTGAGGACATCCACAAGGGAGCCCCAGAAAAGGGTGGCAAGGGACACCACAGGGGAAGGAAACCGCTTCTGATAGGGGACTCTATTGTTAGAGGGGTAGACCTGTGGAAGGGAGAAGAGAGGGAAGTAAGGTGCCTGCCTGGTGCCATAGCTTGGAGGGACAAGAAGCGAATCCTCAGGAAGGCAGAAGCAGCATCACAGGAGAGGAAACTAGATATCATTGTCCACTTTGGGACAAATGACCTAGCTAGGCATGGGATCAGTGCAGTGCAGGATGAAATTGTGGAGTTGGGGAGGGGCCTCGGACAGGTAGCAAGCACGGTTACCTTCTCAGAGGTGCTGCCAGTCCAAGACAGGGGTGAGGCTAGGGTACTGCACACCATGCAGTTTAATGAATGGTTGCAAAACTGGTGCAGAGCACAGGGCTTTGGCTTTATTGGGGACTGGGCGTACACCTGAAGAGATGAAGGTCTATACTGGCACGATGGTCTGCAACTGTCCACGAAAGGAACCAAGCTCCTAAGTGACAGGTTTAATTGCTTCCTTGGCAAGCTTTTAAACTAGCCATGGGGGGGAGGTGCTGATAAGAGGCAGGAAATGTCAAGCCTCCCCCCACAAAACATGTCAGGTAGTAAGGTAAATACTGAGGTACAGTGCTCAACAGAGGGCAGGACGGGGTAAATGGAAAAATAGACAAGGGCAATAAGAGCAGGCATGGGGTAAAAAGGATAAAGCCAACATTAAATGGAGGGCAATGAGTACCAATGCCTGTAGTCTGGGAAACAAGCTTCCTGAGCTAGTAGCCTTGATGGAAGATGAACAATTGGATATTGTGACAGTCACAGAAACATGGTACATGGAGAACCATGACTGGAATGTCAAATACCGGGGTACACAGTCTACAGAAGTGACAGGGAGGGGAAAAGTTGAGGTGGAGTAGCTCTATACATAACGGAAGGGATCAAAGCTACAGACCTAAAAAGTAAAGGGGGAGGACAAGAGGCACTCTGGGTCACCTTGGAGACAGGGCATGGCATCACAATCTGCACAGGGGTTATATACAGAACCCCATCTCAAGGGAGTAAATGGACAAGAAATGATAGAGGACATTCTCAAAATGGCTGAAAAGGGGAGATACTGATGATGGGGACCTGAATATGCCAGATGTTAACTGGATGACATGTACTGCAGTCACATCCAAGAGCAGGGTCATTCTCACATATCTGCAGGGGCAGGCCTTAGACAGCTAGTAGTTGGAACCCACCTGGAGGGAGCAATACTATACCTGGTACTCTCAAATGGAGAGAGGATCACAAATTTAGAAGTCAGTAGACATCTGGGGAACAAGCTGACTACTGCACAGTGTGCTTACAATAAGCACAACCTATGGAGACGAGCCTTACACAAAACAAGGATACTGGACTTTAGAAGGGCTGACTTTGGCAAATGGTGAATACCTGAGGAATACACTAGTAAATGGCCAAAAGGAGGGGTGGAAGAACAATGGATAAAAATCAAACTGCCATCATACAGGCAACAAGCCTTTGTGTGTGAAACAAATAAAGAAAACAAAGGAGTAAAAACCACTACGGTTCTCAAAAGAGGGTAGGGAAGGTTAAGTAAAAAGGCTGCATTCAAAAAGTATAAAGAATCCAGAAGGAGCACAACAGGGAACTGTATCAATTAAAGCACAAAGAAGTGGGGAAGGCAGTCAGAATAGCAAAAGCCCAAACCGAGGAAATAATAGCCAATTCAGTTACGAAGGGGGATAAAACCTTTTATAGGTACATTATGGAGCATAGAATGGTTAAGGGAGGAATAGTGAAGATTAATAAGGGAGAGGGGAGGTGGGCAGAGGGAGACAGTGGAAAGGCAGAGATACTGAATGAATACTTTTGCTCAGTATTCACAAAAGAAGATGAGGAAGAGTTACCTAAACCAGACAATAGAAGCACTTTGGGTAAGGGGTTTGACACCAGTCCATTTACAGAAGAAAGAGTCCTGAAAGAACTCCTAAAACTGAAGGTGGACAAAGCAATGGGGCCTGACGGAATTCACCCCAGAATCCTAAAAGAACTAAGGGAGGACCTAGTGACACCACTGACCACACTTTTTATCAAATCATGGGAGGATGGGGTGGCACCTGAGGAGTGGAGGAGGGCAGATGTTATTCCCCTTCACAAAAGTGGGAGAAAGACAGAAGCAGGAAACTACAGACCTGTAAGTTTGACCTCAGTGGTAGGGAAAATGATGGAATCAATTCTGAAAGAAAGAATTGTTGAGTATCTAGAGACCAGCGGGACACAGAACCCAAAGCAGCATGGATTTACAGCAGGAAGGTCATGTCAGACAAATCTAATTGATTTCTTTGACTGGGTGACCAAAGTAAAAGACCAGGGAGGGGCAGTGGATATGGCCTACCTAGACTTTAGCAAGGCATTTGACACAGTCCTGCACAAAAGATTAATAATCAAGTTAGCCAGCCTGGGAGTGGGTCCCAGGGTGGTAGTCTGGTAGCAAACTGGCTGCACAACAGGACACAGAAAGTAATAGTGAATGGAACACATCTCAAGAAAGGGGTTACTAGGAGTACCTCAGGGCTCAGTACTGGTCCATTCCTCTTTAATATCTTTATAGGTGACATTGCAGAGGGTCTGAGGGAAAGGTATGCCTTTGCAGATGACACAAAGATCTGTAACAGAGTTGATACACAAGGGGGGTAGAAAGGATGAGAAGGGACTTGGCAAGGTTGGAGGAATGGTCAGACATATGGCAACTTAGATTCAATGTAAAGAAGTGCAAAGTAATGCACCTGGGAAACAAAAACCCAGGAGAGGAGTACACAATAGCAGGGTAGGTACTGACAACAACAAAAATGGAAAGTGATGGGGGTAGTCATATCAGATAATCTAAAGGTTGGTAAGCAATGTGAGAAGTTAGTAAGGAGAGCCAGGAGGATACTGGGATGCATATGAAGGGGCATCAGAAGTAGAAAAAGAGAAGTGGTTATCCCTCTGTACAGACAGTTGGTGAGAACCCATCTGAAGTACTGTGTGCAGTTTTGGAGACCTCATCTACGCAAGAACAGAGACAGGATGGAAGCAGTCCAGAGGAGGGCAACTAAATGGTGTAGGGTTTGCATCAGAAACCATATGAAGAGAGACTGAGAGAGCTTAATATGTATACCCTTGATGAAAGGAGGGATGGGGGTACATGATAGAATGTTCAAGTACCTCAAGGGAATCAACAAAGTCCAGGAGGGTAGCATCTTTCAGAAAAAGAGATGTGTGAGAACAAGGAGGCACAATTTAAAGATAGAGGGGGGGACGGCTCAGGAGTAATGTGAGGAATTTTTTTTTCACGGAGAGAGTGGTGGATGCATGGAACCGCCTTCCTGGGGAGGTTGTTGGGTCTAAAGCAGTGGGGGAATTCAAAAATGCATGGGACAGACATAAGGCAATTGTAGTGGGGGGGGTGGCAGGATGTAGGCTGTTGTTTAACTAGAATCTGCAGCTTATCCAGTAGGTTAGGAAATGGGCAGACTGGGTGGGCCAAGTGGTCCTTATCTGCCGTCAAAGTCTATGTCTCTATGTTTGATGGGGAAGATGGCCAGAATTTTTTTTATTCCCTGGCAGGCAGGGTTAAGCACAGGACCTGTTGGGTTGTTGGGGGAGAATCAGAATTTTCTTTTATTTTCTGATGGTTCTGGTCAAACACTAGATCTGTCAGGTTGTTGGAGGAGGGTTATCATTTTTTTTATTCCCTGAAAGACCAGGTTGGGCATCAGATCTCTCAGGTTCTTGAGAGTGGGGGAGAGTTTTGTTTTTATTTCCTGATGGGCTGGGTGGAGCACTGGACATGCCATGCAGTTTGGGAAAGATGACAGATATTTTCATTCCTTGATGAGCCACATGGGCACTGTATCCATCAGGTTATTGGGATGACAGGGATATATTTTTTATTTCCTGACAGGCTGTGGTGCATAACGGACCCATCAGGTAGTTTGGAAGCAAGGGAATTTTGTTATTATTCTC
The DNA here is from genome assembly GCA_016271365.2 of Neoceratodus forsteri. Classification (NCBI taxonomy): domain Eukaryota; kingdom Metazoa; phylum Chordata; order Ceratodontiformes; family Ceratodontidae; genus Neoceratodus; species Neoceratodus forsteri. Next base: position 1,117,434,355 of record CM028131.1, read on the forward strand.
TGATGGGCTGGATTGGTATTGGACCAGTCAGGAAGTCAAAGGAAGGGAGAGGGCCAGATTTTTTTTTCTATAATGGTTCAAGTTGGTCATTGGATCTGTCAGGTTGTTGGGGCTGGAGGACAGATTTGTTTTATTTGCTGATGGGTTGGGCATTGACCCCATCAGGTAGTTGGGGAAGGGGAAAAGATTATTTTTTATTATGTGTTGTACCAGGCTGGGCACTGGAAATTCTATTCTATTCTACATTCCCTGCACTACCAACAACTGCCCCCCCACCCTTTGTTTTCCCAGTTTATGGCCAGGCTGCTCAGACTGACTGGAAACTCAGCTGTTATTTCATCATACAGAGAGGTTGGAAGAGATACTGTATTTCCTAGTTTCTACAAAAATAGCAGATGTGCCACAGCTATGCTATATTTTGTCCTTTTGCATCATAATAATTTAGTAGCATGAAAACAGTTTTATATAGGCAATTTCATATTTTTGTAGAAAAAAGTAAAAGTTAGCTTTCCATTAATGAAGTTGTACAGGCAGAGAGTTTATCAGCACTCCCTCTCTGAGCTCATTCATTATCATTCTTATCATTACAGTGTTTGTGGGGGGGGGGAGCTAAACAACTGGAGGACTTCATTAGTGTATCATCTAGATCAGCTACACAAGAATAGCCCTACTAGCTAACCAGATTTTCATGTACTCTCCTCCTTGCAGCTAACAGAAAGTTAATTAAGCATTTCAGACAGCTGCATGGAGCAATAGCAAGGAACAACACTCACTCAGCCATAAAAAAGTTATCTCCCAGCCCCTCCAATACATTTCAGTGGAATGGCTGCGAAACACTTCCTGAGTTTGTTCTCAGTAGGAACTGGTCTGCTATGCAGATCAGCCCTAAAAATACTATTTTCACATTTCAGTTATTGTTTCACATATTATACAGTATGAAAGGTGTCAATTGCATTCATCTTAGGATAATGGTTCTTAAAGAAACAAAAATTCCCTTAAAATAACAAGACTTTTGAATCCTGAGAAAATAATATGATTTCGTTTTTCTCCCAATGATTACTAAGCCTCTAACTGTATATGTAAGAGGAGGTAAGAGGTCTCAAACTGAGTTTAAAATACTGATATCCAAATATCTGTGGTGATTATATTGTACCATTTCCTCCTATGTTAGGGCTAAACACCCTTACTAAATATTCACTTCATATGTTTACTTAATTTATTTGTAGTTTTTGGCTGAGAAAGACACACAAAGCTGTGATAGCTCAATTTGAGGGATGTCCTGTGGGCTGGATTACAGGGATCTGTTTTAAACTTACATTTATTTATTTAATAGTTTCAATAAATACAAGCATAGCCCATAGCACAGTACATAGCAATGGTACATTCAGCCTTTTAATGTTCTTTAATTTATATAAGGAGTAAAGATATGCTACAGTTGTGTTCAGAAAACTAAATCTTCCTTCAAAACATACAAGAGAGAAACCAAGGTCCCTGCTATAGACTGAATTACAGGAGATATTAAAATTTAGTTTTAAAATTATATTTGGAAATGTGTTAGGTGGTAGCATGACATAATGCAGTGAAACACAAATGATTTAAACATGCCTATTGCAGTTGACATTAACAATTTGTAATGGCACATATCTGTTTAAAAACAGCCATTTAAAAGAAAGGTTTCACATAGGCCTGGGTCTAAGAATGGGAATGCAGATGGTCTGTCTCGCATACTGGATTTATAACAGAGCTGGGAAAATGTGCCATCAATACAGGCATGTTCCCCCAGGTTCTGTTTTCGAAAGGAGGGATGTTGTAAGATAGGCCTATATCCTTTACTAATGTTCCTATGTATGTGCTGTAATGTAATTCAAAGTTAAGACATTGTCTCTTTAAAAGACCAGAAAGAGCTGAACAGAATAACAAGAATTTTCTGTTAAAGCCAGCATAGGCCTGGCACTTATTTAGATAAGGAACAGACAGGTTTATGACCATATAAGTCATAACTCTTAGATAAAACTGGGCATTTATTTTCCAACAACAGAAAGAGGCCAGGAGAATTGCTTAGGGTCAGGGGCTCAAGCCAAATGCAGAGACCAGATGTTACATGGGTTAGACATGGAACCACAGTGACACCTGCAGGATAAGGGTAAACTGTTGCACCCCATACTCAATGTTCCAAAAGGGGTGGGTGTGGTTTAAAAATGACCATTCAAATTGTATTTACCAGACACCCATTTTGACCATCAGAGCAGTTTAGCTTGGAGTCCAAAGTCTGTGGACTTGGAGGGTCTCAGAGCTGAGAAAAGGTTATTCTCGAAAAGAACACTTTTCTGGACTTTAAACCTCAGAATAAGATGTAGTTTAGAACAATGGTATATATTGTTTTCTGTAAACCATCCAGTGTTATTTTTGGTATTGTTTGCAGTTCAAAGATCTTCCAAATTGTAGAATTTACTGTCTTGTTTTCAAGTGAACTTTTATGATTTTCTTATCAACTCTGCCGAGGTCTGATTGTTTGAGCTACCATTTTAACAGAAGGGTTTTGTAAAAGACTGTACACCTTGATAACAAAGATAGTGACCACTTGCCTATCCTACAAAACTACTTAGACAAGAGGCTGCTAGTGGCAGTGGTGGGATTCAAACCTGAACATAGTACAGAGTCAAGGGGACTCAAAACTACATCTCCGCCCTCCCACTGGGAAAAAGGAAGGTTGGTAATGCTTCCTGAACTCTACAACTGCTCACGAGTTCTGTAAAAAGGGGGATCCTCCCTGCAAACAGGAGGTCCTACCGTGCCCCTGAGGTTGGGTTCGTGACAGATTTCCATAGGATTTCAGGCACAACCCAGGAGAGTTACAGACAAAACCAACACATTATAACAGGGGAGTTCCAGACAGCATACAGCACAGAAGACAGTGCGGTACACAATAAACACATGGTATACAATGAATAAACAGAGAGGGTACAAGGAATTCAACAGGCAATCATCACTATAAGGAAAAAAAAATAACACATGTAAGTACAGACGGTACCATGAAACAGAGGGTGGGAAGAATTACCCAGAGGACTAAGGGAGTCAAGGGTAAGTGGCCAGCAGCTTGGTTCTAAGAGCAGTGAGCTGGGATAGAGTCCCAGAAGTGCTAGTGGGGCCTTGGGGAGAGACAAGAATCAGGTCAGTAGCCTGAAAAGCAGCTAACATTTAATTTAAAAACTCCAAAGTGTGTGATTATAGATCCTGTAAGTCTATGTTTGTGGGGGTCTACATATACTAGGGCAGACAGAAGGGAAGAAAAGAATTGAAAAGAAAAGAGAAAGAAAAAAACAAAGACAGCATGAAAAGCAAGACAGGAAAGTACAGAAAAACAAGTAGGGATGTGGAGGGTCATCGGATCACTGGAGAGGCCAACTCTTAAGTCCCAGGGGAATATGATTGTGCAACCAATTGTTGAAAAGATAGAAAGAACATGACATATAAAGGATACAACAGAATAGGTTTTTAGTATTTTTTTTTACTATAAAAATTGGAGAGGGTTCTGACCCTGTCACGGGGCAGAGGGACATAAAAAAAAGTAATTATTGACATGACAGGCCTCCTAGCTACTCCAACAAAACAACCATCCTGGATGCTGGGTCACCATGACCTCCCTTTCAGGACTGGGGGACATTCAGAAAGTAACCGCTGACATGGAAAAACGTCCAGTAACAAACACCCCGCGCCATGAGTGGGGAGACATAGAAAACTAGGACTGGTTAGTGTGTTGTGCTCTGGAATATGCAAGTCTAGTCACCAAATAAAGTAACAATTGATTATTTGGAAACAGGCTCCCATGTTTTCTTTTTTTATTCTGCTGCAGAATCTCTAGTCACTGGTCCCATGCCACACAGACTTGGGAGTGCACATTTTTTGTTGTTTTAGACATAGACAAACAATTGCTACACATAGGACCTCTCAGTCTGTCTGTCACCCCCTATCCAAGCAGCAAAGGGGGACCTACAAAACAAATCACAGTAGAGGGCTTCACTTCATGGCTCCAATCAAGCCTTTACAGTCAGTGTCTTCATAAAGTGGGCCTGATATTTCTCCATTCCAAGGCTGGAAGAGTGGCTCTCTGGTGTGTGCTGCTGGAACTTGAGATACTGCTGCCAGACTGCCAAGGTACCTGTATAAGACCTCTTGTTCAACTAAATATTAAACAGTAAGATCTGTATATTATATAAGCCCTTTAATGTTAAATCCCAGTTTTTGCACCTTAATAACCTTACCTGCATTCAACCAATTTACTTGAAATTTGGAACACACAGAGATGGTACCACGATCTCTGGATCACAATAATGTTGTGGCAATTGGTTCACCAGGGGCAAAGTTACAGAGGGGCAAAAAACCTGAAAATTACATAAATTAAGACTTTTGTTGCTCAACTTTAATAAAAAAAAAAAAAACTAGGAGGATTTGAATCTTGAAACTTGCAGGTTTAATAGAGTTTGGTCCAAGGTGTGTGCTTCTGTGATTTTTAGCTGCCAAACTAAAGCAGTTTGTAAAATATTTAAAAACATTTTACTAGGTGCAGTTCCAGGGCTGACCCGTCTTTTCATATCATGAACAGCCCTACTCCCCTAATGTGGTTTTCCGAATTTTTAGACCTTGCCCTCCCTCTGTCACCATTCTTACCCCCACCAACAAGTTTGTATTTTCTCCATACTCATAACCCATCTGCACTTAAATACCCTCCTACTTTCTGTTACCCCTCTTACTCCCTGTTCATTTTCCTGTCCCACCCTCAACCCCTCATCCTTCACATCAGTATTCCCCTGTTCGCTCCTTCCATCCTTCTTCCTCCTTCTTCTCCTTCCCCTTACCACAGTCTCTCACACCCCCATCTCTTGCCCCCCATTTTCTTTACCCTCACCCCCATTTCTTGACAAAGCCGTCCTCTTGGCTGCTGTAACCCCAAAATATGCACTTTAGTTTAATTTCTCAGCCACTGATAATGTACTGTGGACCACATTTTGGTAATGTCTCACTATAATCTGTTTTGTATTTCGATCCTGCATGGCACTGTAAATTGTAAACTGTTTTGTCATTGTAAAAATGTAAAATGACTTGTCTTTTCTCTAACGTGAAAACTTTATAAAAGAGCAGCTGGCTCAAAGGTATATTTTCCAAGAACTTAATAAAATAAACAGTGCCAGAAGGGGACCTGTCCTTGTGACTAGCACCGCCCTGATCACTGGTACCACGAATGGTACCAGGAGCTGGGTGGCACCAAGCTGCAGCACTGAGGTTTACACCAGTTTAGGCCTAGCGTATAGCTTCAGCCTCACCACTGGAGATGTCTGCTGTCCAGGACAGACACACTAGGGGATGCTCAGCTGGCCAACCAGAAGGAGCCTGCTGTCCACCAGACCCATACACCAGGGCCTCTGAGGCCTTGGTGAGGTGAATTTGGGAAGAACCTTGCACTTCCACAGTACCAGAGGTACTGGGAGGAGGCCCAGGGGAAAGGCCTAAATTCCTGACCTTGGCATCATGGGGTCGAGGCTTCCTCCTGAAGGTCGGGGGAGAATTACTGCATTTCCTCATGCAGAACTCAAGGATGCATTTGTCCATGGGGAAGCAGGCACTGTACCGGTTCATATCGTGATCTGGGGCAGAAGTGACAATCATGGTGTCAGTCTGATGCTACTAATGGGCCTTTGTAGGGGCACTGATACATGGGGTGAGGTGGCAGCCTACCTTTTTAGCCCCTTTTTTTGAACTTGGCATTGTACTAATGGAAAAACAATAAAATGAAAGAAAACCCCAATTCAATGCCGAAAACACAGATGGAGCTGAAACAGCAGCAACTGTGCCAGTTCATCATTGAATAGAAACAGTTTGGTATTAAAAAGAGTGGTAAAATTGTGATGAACTGAAGCACACAAGTACTGACGCAATAGACTCTGTTGCTCCCATGGTTTGCCTTCTTTGGTGGGCAAAACAGAACTGAGTAAGGGAGGGGCTGGCATTCATTACTGGCTAGCTGATGTGTGAGACATCAGTACGTTGGCCACATGGGTGGAGCCACCAGCCAACATAGGTCCTCTCCTAGCTGCAAAAGACTTTGGTCCTGTGGGATCCAACCTCCTCCAGCTTAGACCCGTAAGTGGGAATACATGGAAAATATTGATTCTTGGAAGATTTCTCATTTAAGTCACTTGTTGACTTGGTGATTGAGTTGCTTAATCAAAAATTAGGTCTACTATTTCTGCCCAACTCATACCTCACTACTAAAGCTAGGCTATCCATACCTAACAGTCTTTTGCTGCCTGGCATCAGTCACATCCTATGTATGGTTTTGTCCTAGATTTCTTTTGGTTTAGCCAGTGACTTTTGAATCCACCAACGTTGTCAATCTGTCCTGTGTACTGTATTGTTTTGTCCAAAAAAAACAAAAATTCTGTAAAGAGGAACTGGTGATCCACCACTGTTGTCAATCTGTCCTGTGTACTGCATTGGTTCATCCTAAAACAAAAAGAAATTCCATAAAGAACTGGTGGCCTATGACCCACCACTGTTGTCAATCTAACCCTTGTTCCATACTGTCTTGTCAATCCTGTCCTGTCTGCTGTACTGTCCATTGACACTAAAAAAAATATCCCAAGCCTAGCGGGAAGGCGACCTAGGTCTTGATCCCCAGAGGTTTCTTCTGTAAAGCTATTTTTTCTTCTTCTCCTTGCCGAAGGTGTGAATATCTGGTTAGTTTATAAAGTGCTATGCTCTTGGGTTACCTAGGTAGGTTTCTACTGTTGGATGGAGTTGGTTGGTGGCTCTCCTTTGCTACTCTCTCTCTCCTTAGGAAGTCATGCCCTCAGTTTTCATGTCTATCAGCTCAGTCTGTGTCCATTTCAACTCGTTACCAGTTGCAGTCAATTCACTGGTTGCTGTTAATCATACTCCTCAGCTCTCGTAAGCATGCTTTCTGCTCTACACTCTTTTTGGGGGGTTCTTCCTAAGGTACCATTAGCCAAAGGGAATCCTTCCTGCAGCGCTTCTAGGAGTGGAACCCTCCTCCATGGTTCCTTGGCTTCAGAATCCTTACAGGGTGGTATTCCCCCAGAACAGAGAGACAAACAGCCAAAAGGTTCATTCAACAAGTTGCATAAGCATTATACTATACTATACCAAGTTGTGTAAGCACATTGAATTTTACATTAAATAGTTAAATTACCTGTCATACTGTTTCTGCAACTTTATCACACCTTTTAAACTTCCTCGCTTGTTACTGAATGTATCTCCCCATTTCTGTGAGTTTTTTGACTATGTATTGTACTGTTTCATGTGCTGCAACACATACGACTTTGTATTCCTAAAACTGTACTCTCCCGGGTCGTGCCTGAAAATAGGCATCCCTATGCCTAGTGCACCTACCTGGTTACCAAAAGCAAATAAATAAATAAATAAATAAATAAACATATTGTAAGAAAATAAGGAAAGGAAAAGTGCTTCATTTTCAGTCTTACTTACTTGCAGTTTACTCCTACAAAATGGTGGCTGAGATTTAAATATGGGATTTTTATGTAACTCAGCAAGAGGGGTGTTGAAGCCCCCACAATTAATGTGTACAATTATGTTACAAAAATTCAAGATATAAAATAAAAATGTTTCCTTAATATTTTATTTACTGTTTTAGCATGCTTCGTCAACTGTTGCCCTGTTAAATCTCATCTGCAGTTGTTGTGAAGGATAAACTACAGCCGCTCCTTTAGCTGCACCTTTCATACACACTGTATCCAATCTTATATCTGTCCAACCATTTTCTGCCAACTTGGAACATGCACAACATTACTACTGTTTGTGCTGTCTCCTTTTTGCCATTTTCAGGAATGACTGCTTCTCAGATACTGCCATGATGAATTATAGGGTAGTAGTGTTAGCTCTTCAGGGTCATCAACCAAATTCAGATGTCAGCAAAAGCATGGGCACTAGAACTACATTCTATAAGTTTATTTGTGTGTGTGTGTGTGTGTCTGTATATACTGTATACAGTATGTGGGGGCAGCTCTCCTTCAGTCACCTACAAGCCCCATAGGACCCGGAGGGTCACCCTATGACCAAGCACTGCAATGGCACTTAGCTGCATTCTGCTTTGTTCCACCAGAGCTTGCCCAGTATTGTGAGGCCTCCCGTTTATTCACTCCCAGAAACATCTACTCAGTATACATCATGCCAGGGAAGGAAAAGATAAGCAGGTCTATATTTTCTGCATCATCCAAGCAGGGAGTCGGGATGCAGGGACATCATGCAGTTCATGCCTTTTCATGTTTCTCTTTTTATTCTGCTCACTGAGACCCCAACTACCCTTATGCAATGGTGTATGGTGTGCTAGGGTTTGGAATGCATCATGCATGCTAGCTGACCCTCCGAGAGCACTTCAATCTGCATTGCTACCTGTGATCTCACAAGTAGCAGTAGATCCACAGGAGTTGGTGCCCTCCCTTTCCAGAGTAGAGCATCCACCTGATGGCCCACACCACAGTCTTGGGCTCAGGATGTGAACACTGGAACCCAGCTCTACTACATTATCAGAACAGCCCCATTTTTTGAGATGAAATAATAGAACGAAGCTGAGATTCAAAACCAGGTCCACCTCTCTTCCATCTAATGTTTCATATCATCTGTGCTACAGAACCAGCTGACTTGATTGATTTCCTGTAATCTCTTCTCTTTCGCATGTACTGTTAAGTATTGCCTCATCCAATTACAAGGCATAGTTTGGTGAAATTAATTTGTGTTACTTGTATAATATTGAACCCTCACACTGCACAGGAAACACAGTATGCATTCTTTCTTCCTTCTGAGAAAGAAATAACATGGTCAAACTTGGATGTGGGCAACATTTAAATGTCTCTGTCGCTGTATCCACAGCCAGGGCTGATGCAGTACATGTGAGAAAGAAAGACGTGGTCACAATAATTCAGGTCAATAACCACAAAAGTTTTACCATGTGGTTTAAAACAGTGCAAGCAAAACCACGTGGTAAAAGAGCACATCAGCGAAAAACAGTTAGGCAAACAACCTCACAAATCCCAGACACCACAATGAGATGCAGTGAAGTTCAATTTCGCCTGTGAAATTTCACATTTTGCAGGGCGAAATTTCGCACTTCGGTCTGCAAAATATTTCACAGAGCGAAGTTTGTGGACTTCGCACATCTCACCACACAGCACACAACATAGAATTACATTTTTATTGCACCCCCCATGCAGGGGGCAACACCCCCCCAAAACTTAATTATACCTACTCCAGTCACATATAATCCATACAGGTGTTCTATTCTGGGTGTCGCTGTAATGTGCCATGCACTATTTTTGCTCTTGCTGTTCTTGTTGCGCTCTTATTACCATGCAGTTATTGCTACACAGTCCTGACTGGCTACCAGCCACAACAGCCTTAGTCTAGCCAGTTGACTTTATAGCTCAGATTGTAAAAGCAACTGAACAAAGCTTAGAGGTTTACAATTCACATTTATTTAATAAAAACAAAAAATATTGAAATTCCTATGCCTGGTGGTTGGGGAAATCCCATTTCATAAGTGCAATACACATTGTGTCAGTTTTTATAATAATGAAATTTGAGAAAGTGTTTTCTGGAATGGAAATGAATGTGAATGTGAGATAGCATTCTAGTAAATCTTATTTTAGTGGGCCTAGGAAGTAGAAGGAAGTTTGGAATCAATTTCAGAAGCAGTTTTTTTATTTTTGTTCAAACTAGAGGTTTGCAGGATAGGATTTTCTGAAGGAAAAATGATTTTACACCCATCAAGCCAATCTAGAATTTGAGCTCCCTTTTAACTTTCTTTAATTTACATAAGGGCCCAGATATTCAGACTGTTCCAAGCAGTGGCGCAAGCCTAGGCGCAAGTATAACTGTGATATGAGGCAGGTCAGGTGATATTCAATGGGGATGCGCCATGGCTCAGCATCATTGAATATGGCAGTGTCAGTGCACATACTGCGCATGGTGCAGTGGCACTGCACCGGTGCAAGCCACAGATAGGGAGCATGGGGATGTGCAAGTGCAGTTGTGCTAGACGCATCACATGCAATATTCAGCAGGGAGCATGCAAATGAGGCCATAAAATATGCAAGGCATAAATGGGTCCATTTGCATGTCATTATGGCCCCATTTGCATGCCTTGTGCAGGGCAGCCCGGCAACTTGCACCTGGTGCCCTGCACAACATGACGTGTGCCGTGGGGATCCTGGGGCATCCCCCACCCCGTAGCCACAATTGCACGGTATATGTTTAAAATGAAATCCCTGTTAGTCTAGTGGCCTCCCCAGTCCCCGATTCCCTGAGAAATATAATACATGACCATCCCTGGTTGTCTAGTGGTCCCCCCCCCACCCGAGTTCCTGATTCCCCGATATATGTAAATATGACCGTCCCTGGTGGTCTAGTGGACCCTCCCGCCTGTTGCTGTGAGAGCAGTAAATGTAAATGAAAACATTCCCTGGTAGTCTAGTGGTACCCCCCCCTCCCGATGCCCCAATTGATGTATAAAAATACAGTCCCTGGTGGTCCAGTGGACCCCCCTCCCTCCAGAGTCCCCGATCACAGTAAGTCACCCACACATAATTCCCTGGTGATCCAATGAGCACCACCCACCCCTCCCACCCACACAGGACACCTTGCCCACCCCATCCATCATCGGTGGGTGGCTGCATCCCACCCACATACCACCTGGCCGTCTGCTGGAATGACAGGTACAGTATGGGCTGTAAGCCCATTGGTCTCCTGTGTAGACCAATGGGCTTGCAGGCCATACTGTACTAGACAGTCCCAAATATGTGCATGAATCATTCACATATTTGGGACTGTCTATAACAGTATGCCCTGCAAGCCCATTGGTCCACACAGGGGACCAAAGGACTCACAACCCATACTGTACCTGTCATTCGGCGGGCTGCCGGGCTGTATGCAGGTGGGATGCAGCCGCCCGCTGATGATGGGGTGAGTGGGGTAGGCAAGGGGTCCTGTGTGGTTGGGAGGGATGTGGGGTACCACTGGATCACCAGGGAATTATGTGTGGGTGAATTACCACGATCGGGGACTCGGGAGGAAGGGAGTCCACTAGACGACCAGGGACTGTATTTTTATACATCTATTGGGGCATTGGGAGGGAGGGGGTACCACTAGACTACCAGGGCATGGATTATCATACTTCCACTGTGACTGGGGACTCAGAAGGGAGGGGGGTCCACTAGACTACCAGGGAATGTTTTATTTTACATTTATCATGATTGCGGCAATGGGCAGGGGGGAGTTCCACTAGACCATCAGGGATGGTCATATTTACATATATCGGGAATCAGGGACTCGGTGGGAGGGGCCACTAGACCACCAGGGATGGTCATGTATTATATTTGTCAGGGTATCAGGGACTTGTGGGGGGCACTAGACTACCAGGGATCTATTGTTCAACATATACCACACGATCGCGGCTATGGGCGGGGGGGAGTTCCTGGTTCAGTGTGTGCTTGTGGATTGTGTTCTGGGTGGACAGGTTGCCACCCATGGCTGGGCTGCAGTGTTGCACCCTGCAATACTTCAGACCGCCTTTGGGTGGCCGGGTATTGTTCCTACTCTGCAAGGGCTCAACTTTGAGCCCCCCTATATGGCACAATGCAGAGTTGCGCCAGCATATGCACTGCACATCCTGGGCTGAATATCGGGATGTGCCGCATATGCATGGGCACACCCCCTGCATCTGTGCTGCATACCATTACGCTGCGCCCAGCCGCATCGGGAGTTGCACTGCACCAGGCAGCCTTTTCAATATCCCACAGTAACAAGTAGTTGTGCCGGGCACAACTTTGTTGCGCCAGGTGCAACCCCTTTGAATATCCGGGCCAAAGAGTAAAGAAATACTACAGTTGTGCTCAGAAAACTAAATCTTCCTTCAAAGCATGCAAGAGAGAAACCAAGGTCTTTGCTATAGACCGCATTACAGGAGATATTGAAATTAAGTTTTAAAATTATATTTGGAAATGTTTTAATGCTTACAGCTCTAATCTATATCTTGTTAGGTGGTAGCATGACATAATGCAATGCTGTGAAACGCAAATGATTTAAACATGCTTTTTGCAGTTGATATTAACAATTTGAAATGGCACATATCTATTTAAAAATAGCTATTTAAAAGAAAGGTTTGGATATTATCTTTAATTTGCAGTCCATTTGTTGACCTTTGGATGCTGTTTAACCCTTAGGCTTCCGACTGAATTAGAATGCATTGCAGTTCTGGACGGATATATCAGTCTGCGGCGCTGTAAGGGTTAATACACCATGGGGCAGATATTCAAAACTTTGTGCCGGGCACAAACCAATTGCACCATGATTGTGCTATCTTTGCTCCAGATTGTTAAATTCAAAAGGCCAACTAGTGGCAGCACACTGTGTTAGTGCCGACGCTAAAAGATAATTTATGTGTGGTGCAAAGTGAGGGATGGCGACATGCATACAGGTGTATTGGTATATTCATGGCATCACGTAATGTGTGTTAATGTGACTTGTAGCGTGACACAAATTACTGCCTATTAAAAGATAGTCTTAACTCTGGGCAAACCCAGGATGGGGGGGCGTGGACACAGCAGTGACAGAGAACAAGGCTGTATGTAGCCAATGATGAGGCTGTGAGGGCAGACGGCCACCCTAGGGCCACTTCATATGCACAGGCACCCAAACTGTGGAGCACAATGCCTTAGCATTGCTTAGAAGATAACAATCATGTAAATAATAAAACCGAGCCACAACTCCACTTGCAGCAACAAACTATTTGCAGTTTTGTTTGATGTGAAACTAAGATGATATTCATGAATTGTGTGTTGTTGTTCATTGTATGTATGTATTCTACACTGTATCATCTCAGCCGCACATGTAGTGGCTCCAGGTCATTCTTGAAAATGGGCCTTGGCTCAATGTGCTTACCCAATCAACAAAGTGATAACTAAAATGAAACATAACAAATGAATACTAGTGACATGCTGCAAACAGCACCATCATCTGGCACTGGTCCCAACCCTGCCAGGCATTAGTTGGTGCTCCAGTGCCCAGCAGACACTATGGCAGTGTGTCCATACAGCACACACCTCCGGTCCCCCCATTAGGGAACTAACACAATCAAGCACACACATGCACACTGCAGGGACAGATGGTGTTGAGGGGAGGGTGCACAGGTGGGCAGGCTGCACCACATAGTTGGTGCTGCCCTAAGGCTGGGGCCATCAACACAGTGCCCATGTTCCAATGTCAGGAATACCCTGACAAAAGTGTGCCTGTCTGATGGCATGTGTCACCCCTACTCCTGGGGCACATACTGCACATCTGTACAGACACCACAGCACACACAGCCAGCCATGTGTATGCTACTGTGAGTATCCCATGCCAGTGGCGCAGCATATGTGAGTCACAGGACAGCATGACAGTGATGTGCACTGTCAGAACACACCTGCTAGCTGTGCCTGTCACTGTGTGGAGAGCAGCAGTCATTGAAACCTGACACACCATAGGCATTACTGTGTCCCTCACAATACCCACGACTGTTACTGTAGCATCTGCTATGCACTGTAACAGGCACTACAGTATGTTCATGGCATGCAGCACCAGCATCCATGCCTGTGGTGATAGTCCTCTGGGGCACAATAGTCTCTGCTGCTGTTTACAAAGGTAGCCTGCAGCTACTGATATGTTGATCCACTCTGACATACAGGTGGTGCTGTGCACAGACCCAGCCTGCAGCTACTGACCTGTATTTCCAGTCTGACCTACAGGTGGAGCTGTGTTCACCCTGCAATAGTGCCATGCAATCCACATGGAAAGCATGAAAATCAGCCCATAATGACATGCTAATGTGGCAGTTTGCCCACAGACTGCCTAAGTAGGCTCATCTGCATATCACTTTTGAATACAGCAAAATTTTGCCCCGGGCAAACGTGTTAGCACTGGGCAAATGTGTTAGTGCCGGACAAATGAGTTTGTCCGCGCAAACCTGTCAGAACCATAGCCCAGTTCTGCAGTATTTGGCCTGCACTGTTATTTGCAGTTTCTGTGAATCCACTTTGTTGCTAGCACACACATTGTCCATGTAGTTCACCTTTGCCATACTCCACGTCTGTGCGCACTGGGCTGCTGTTGTGGTTTGCACTGCACGGTTGCTATATTCAGAGCTGTCTTATTTGCCAGGCTATTTTTGCAGTGCACTCAAAGCCCTGTTTGCACGCTGTTGTTTGCACACTATATTCAACTGATTTAGCCCCTGGGCTATTCCTTTGAGTATAGCATGCAAATGGTTCCGGCTATTTTTGCATGCTGGGCAGTGCAAATTTTGCCCCAGAGCTAAGTTTTGAATATTGGGCCCCATGTGTTCCCAGTTTTCATACATAACTGTAAATTTAGCAAACCTACGGCTTAGTTCTTGTCTCAGAAGACTAAGTAATATTTTTGCCATTAATAATATTGTAAAAAAAAAAAAAGAAACGGAGCTACTAAAACTACAGGAGAAATGGTCATATAGCAGTAAAGATTAGAGTAGATATGTAAAACAAACATTTGTGAACAAAATTGTACCTATTAACAGAAAACTCACATAATATATTTGTGTTTTTATTCACATGGCTAGCCTGCTATTTCACAAATAAAAATGTAAATGATGTGATCGATAGATAGCTTTTTCAAGACAAGCTGGTTATTTAAATCAAATCATGTAGTTCTTTAAAAAAAAACTCACATACAACTAAATGTAATAATTACCTGTGCCCACTTTTTTTTTAATAGATAATTCCTGACAAAGACCCTTTTTTGAAAAGTTTGTTTTATCTTTATTTTATATTTTTAGCATCCATTAATTTCACCCTTTTGTTTTATTTGCCACCCACATACATGCTGATGTAGCATTCCGTTTTTCTTTATAATGTGGAAGATACTCATGTATAGCTGCTCTTTTTAGCATAATAAACGAAAGTTTTTCAAACAAAGCAATCAATCATGTCTGGACACTTGCAAAATTGTTTTCTTAGTTAAATAATGTATTACACGATGCCTTAATTAATAAGTCATAGAATGGTTCAAAATATGTAAAATATATAATTATTTATATTAATGTGTTGTTAACTAATAACATATTCCCACATAGAAGAGAAGAATTAGCACATAATGAATTGGGGGACAGGGCATATGATTTTTGATGCAATTGTATTACAACTTAAGAAAAGTATCTCTAGGGACATTGAGAAGTTGTTCTATCCACACTATCTGGCATGTCCTTTCTCCTTTAATAATTGCCAGAAAGTCTTCAAGCTGGCTCCTTCCACCCACCCGGGTGGTATATCCCTTGGTTCCGCCCATAATGCCAGATCTTCCTTTACCCTGGAAGAAGCTGGTTCCCTCATTACTGCTTCTGCATTGAGTAGGCCCTAGTGCTCAAATCTTCAGATTTTCTCCCAAAACTTAAACTCATTAGAGTTTCGTCTTCAACATGATTGTCGATCGCAACAGTGATGGAGCATAAGTCCTCACCCAAGTTCTGCTGGTGCACCTGCGGGCAGAAGATGTTGCGGACTGACCTGTATGCCATGTGCATGATACCCAGATTTGCGATATTTGTTGCTCGTTTCACTGTGCGGTGCTCTACAATCATCTCACCCATTTGCAGTTGGGCTGCCCAGAGAAAGGGAACTTGCCAGTCAAATCCAAGGAAGCCCATTGGGTGATCTCTGTGGCTGCGGGGTCTGCTGAGCAGCTGGAGCAGATGAAGGCCTTTGAGGAGGAGGTGGCTCAGGCTGCCAAACAATTCTTTTTGGCTTCAGCCTTTGTTCCTCTGAAATTGGGCTCCACCTTTTCAGGCTCCTTCAAGGAGCTGTGCCAGTCTCTTCTGACCAAGGTAGAGGGCCTTTCAGGTTCACACAGCTCGCTGTCCCGTGAGAAGAAGAAGGAGACAAACGTTCTTGGGATCGAGAGTGGTCTCAGTCCCAGGAAACTTAGGTTTCGACCACGGTCCAAACTGCAGCCTCAGCTGCTGGCTTCACAGTTCCCCCATCAGGCCAGCCTGCCAAGCCACAGGTCGATGATCCAGCCAAGATTTTTCTCAACCCAGTTGACCCATTGTCACTCAATGATGCCGACAACTCTCTATTTAGGACTCCGGTCCTACCAGCTGATGAGCCAACCCAGCCCACTGGGCTGAACCCTAAGACCACTGACCCAGACAAGGAGGAGGAGTCCCAGCACTCCCTGGCTCCCTCTGAGGGCGAACATTGGTCCCCCAATGGTTGAGGTCCAGGTCTCGGTCTTCCTCATCTAGTGGATCAAGCAGATCCCAACGGCGCCATTCTCAGCATCATAAGAAGTGGTGCCACTGCTATTCATCCTCATCCTCTTTGACTGAGGAGAGGCTTCAGTGCAAGTTGCATTGATGCTATGAGGACCTCACATGGCAACAGTTATTTTTAGCTGGTCCAAAGCTGACCCCAGCTCCCACACTGGCCATCATATGGCTGTCACCCAATAGGCCAATGCCAGCACCTTTAGAGCCAGTTGACACCATCCCTTCACCCACAGAGCCAGTAAAGACCATCTCAGCTTGGCCAAAGTTGGCCTCTCCAACAATCGTGGTGGAGCCTCCACCCCCACAGCCACCAACTGGGGCACTGACCAAGGAGTCTCAGCCAGGTAAAGGGCTTCCCCATAGGCTGTTGGTTATTCTCACATACCCTGACAATCCCTGGTGGGTTGAGAGCAATTTGGGGGTTGGCCACTGTACACAGACTCTTCAGAGTCCGAGGACTTCTCGTTGCAGTCCCGTCCAGTTGACAAGGAATCAGAAGGAGATCTCTTGATAGAGGAGGGATGCTCATCCTTAATGGGCATCCTCCATCTTATCTTCCAGTCTACAGGGATGCCGCTAGAGCCCATTCAAAAGCGGGCTCATTATGCCCTTACTGAGATCCTGGATTAAGGAGATTCTCTGATGGCAGCCTTCCCAGTGGCCAGAGCTATTGTTGGCCTAGCCCTGGAGCTTTGGCAGCACCCTGCTTCCTGCCCTGAGCCATCAGCCTGTATGGCCTGCAAGTATGAGGTGCCCATTGGCTCCTTTTCGGGATTCACGAAACACCCCTTGGCTGAGGGGTTGGTGACCGATTCCATTTTTCTGTGCTCAGACTATAAGGACATAGATACACCTCTGGACAAGGAGTCCAAGAAATTGGACTGCTCAGCAAAAAAGGTTTATGCTGCCTCCTCACTCTGTCTCCATCAGGCAAGCTCAGTCATCATTATGGCACACTTTTCCCACACCCTTTTGGGCTCCCTGGATGAGGTGCTTCCTCATCTCCCTGCAGCCCTCCAGTTGATGATCAAACAGGTCCAGGATTAGGACTGGGCTGTGGCCAAACAGCAGCTCCAGATGGCAGTGGACATTTGGGATTTCTGTGCCCGTTCGGTGGTGGCCGCAGTCACCATGCACCATAGGGCTTGGCTGAGCATCTCAATCTTCACAGCAGAAAGTCAGCATAAATTGGTGGACATACCCTTTTTGGGCACCGACCTGTTCAGGCCCAGTGTAGATGGTCACCTGCAACATACTGAGAAGTCCAATGCTACCTTAGACTCCGTTACATCCATCCAGAAGGATCCTAAGGGCTCCGAGCAGCAGAACCTCAAACGCTTTTGGCCTTCTGCCCCTGCAGCTAAACCAGCCTAGCACCACTCTGGGCAGCAGGCTCAGTCTTGGTGCCCCCAGCCCAAGCCAGTGGCTTTGGCACCTTGAAAGCCTGGAGGAAAGGGACCCAGCAGCTCTTCTGCTGGCTCTTCTTCCTCCTCCAAGACTGCCCAGTGATGGGATAGGGCTGCCACCCCATGTCCATCACACCTCCTCTGGGTCCTCCTGTCGGTGGGTGGGCTCCACCACTTCTTTTCCACCAGGTCCTCTGTTACCATGAACAGGTGGGTTCTGGAAGTGGTCAGTCAGGGTCTACCTCTGGAGTTCAAGCAGTATCCTCCATGCTGAGCATGCACCACGTGGGAGGACTTGGTGTCTGCAGACACTCAGTCGGGTCTTCAAGATGACATAGCCCAACTACTCTGTAAGGAGGTAGCAGCCAGGGTAGCGGTTCCTCCAGTATACCCAGGGTTTGTCTCCAGGAACTTCCTAGTGCTGAAATGGACAGAGGGCTGGTGCCCCATTCTAGATCTGCATGACCTGAACACATTTTTCAGGTATTGCACCTTCAGGATGGTAACTCTGTCCCAGATAATACCATCTCTCAAGCAGGACATATGTTTTTTCACATCCCAAACTGTCCTTCCCACTGAAGGTATCCCACTTCTGAGCCCAGTAAACCCTCTATGAATCTCAGGCCATGCCATTCAACCCCTCCTTGGCCCCCAGGGTCTTCACCAAATGCATAGCAGTGGTGGTGGCCCACCTGAGGTGTCAAGAGGTCCTGGGGTACCCCTGCCTGGATGATTGGCTAATAGTGGACTCCTCCAAGTAGGAGGTGGAATGGCCCAGGGATATGGCCCTTCAGACCTGCATTGACCTTGGTCTCCTAGTCAATGAGGCCAAGTCAGAACTCGTGCCCTCACAGGTGATACACTTCATTGGGGCAGAGCTCAACTCTTGCCGAGCCAAAGCCAGGCTCCCAGCGGACAGGGTGGAGGTTCTCTTCTCTTTTGCCTTATCATTTCTGGTTGTGCACTTGTTCCCAAGCCCGGGACTTCCCACACCCACTAGGTTACATGGCAGCCTGCACCACCATGGTTCATTGGGCTTGCTGGCATATGTTCTCTCTGCAGTGGGAGCTGGCCAGCCTGTGGTCCCAGCAAAAGGTTATTTTGACCAGCTGGTCACAGTAACCAAGAGGATGTGAGCTGCTCTCAAATGGTGGATCATCCCAGAGCATCTGCAAGAAGGGATCCCATTTGTCTGCCCTGAGCCGATGGTCATCCTGATGAGCGATGGCTCACTCACCTGCTGGGATGCCCATCTGGGGGAACACAGAGTCCATGGGCTCTGGACACCCAAGGAGTCCCAATCCAACATCAACCTGCTGGAGCTCCAGGCGGTTCAGCTGGAACTGACTGTCTTTGCTCCATTTGTTCGGGGTCTAGTGATTCAAGTCCAGATGGACAACACCACGACCATGTACTACTTCAAAAAACAGGCTGGTACACATTATCTGCCTTTGTGCAAGGAAGTCCTCCACACTTGGACTTTAGTACACAACCTGGAGGTGGATCTCCTAGCCATCCATGTGGCAGGAGCCTCCAGTCAGTTGGCAGATGCTCTCAGCTGGGTGGGTGAGGCATCTCACGAGTAGTCTCCCCATCCAGAGGTAGTTCTCAGTCTGTTCTCCCTGTGGGGCACCCCTCAGGTGGACCTGTTTGCCTCCAGGGAGAATGCAAAACTGAGGCTGTTTTGTGCCTGCCACCCTCAGCAAGGCTTTCTGCAGGGGAATGCCTTTTCAAGGTCATGGACCCCAGGCCTCTTGTATGCCTTCCCTCCACTTCCCTTGATCTTCATCAATCAGGGAAGGGCACTCCACCAAGACCTTCAATCCCTGCACCTGACAGCCTGGTTCCTGAGCACCTAGAGTTCCAGGCTTTGGCTCTCTCTGAAGACATCTTCACTGTCATGGAGGCCTCTCAGAAGGAATCAACCGGAAATTGCTATACCTTCAAGTAGAAGAGATTCTCCATCTGGTGTCAGAGCAAGGGGCTAGACCCCTTAACCTGTCCAGTGGCCAGCATTTTGGACTATCTGTGGCCTCTCTCCAAAGGGGGACTTTGGTCAACAACCCTTAAGGTGCACCTGGCAGCAATCTCTGTTTACCGAGTGAGGGCCAGTCAGCGGTTGGTGGTGCAGGAGACAGTGGTCTGGTGCTTCTTCGAAGGTTTAGATCACATATCCCCTCCAGTGCATGAACCACCACATCTGTGGGATCTACAGCTGATATTGGCAAAGCTCAATTTGAGAAGGCAGTAAAGAAGTCTGGGGGGATACTGGGATGTATTGGGAGAGGCACCACCAGTAGAAAACAAGAAGTTGTTATCCCTCTGTACATACAGTTGGTGAGACCCCATCTGGAGTACTGTGTGCAGTTCTGGAGACCCTATCTCCACAAGGACATAGACAGGATGGAGTCAGTCCAGAGGAGGGCAATTAAAATGTTAAAGGGTCTTTTTTTTTTTTTATATTTAACATTTTCTCCTCTGCAGCCACAGTCCTGCTCTACATCCAGCCACCACTCCACTCCACCACCAACCCCGAAGCTCGCATGCCCAGCTGGCAGACACAACTACACCTCAGAAAGGGGGGCCCCCTATAGCCCCCATGCCTGGTGATAAACCAGTACTGGCACATGCCTCCAGGCATCGTCGGCCAGCGGAGCTGTGGCTATCAAGCTGCCAAGGACCCGTGCTGCCATTTTCCCCCTGTTCTTTCCCCTTTGGGACCATGGATGTGCAATGATGTCTGCGCACATATGTGCAGATGTCCTGCTGTGTTCTCCCTTCTATTACACCACTGCATGCGGTACCTCTGGGCATCCCCACGGGTCACCGCAGCATGGTGTAGAGTCCCCAGCCCACCCCAGGACCAGGAGAGCTGTCTCCGGATGCTCAATCACAGTCTTCCCCTACCGACCCCCGATGACCCGAGCTTGTTCCCAAACCCTGGTCACCGGCATAGTGCAAGGTGTGGCGTCCAGCCCCTCAACCCTCAGCACCATCAGGCTGGCCTGAGAGTAAAGGATCTTAATATGTATACCCTCAAGGAAAGGCAGGAGAGGGGGAGACATGATAGAAGCTTTCAAGTACCTCAAGGGAATCAACAAAGTCCAAGAAAGTAACATCTTTCAGAAAAAGAGATGTGCAAGAACAAGGGGGCACAATTTGAACATAGAGGTGGGGATGGCTCAGAAGTAATGTGAGGAAGTATTTTTGCATGGAGAGGGTGGTGGACACATGGAATGGCCTTCTTGAAGAGGTCGTGGAGTCAAAAACAGTGGGGGAATTCAAGAATGCATGGGACAGACATAAGGCAATTCGTGGTGGGTGGAGGTAGGAAGAAGCAGGCTGTTGATTAACTGGGATCTGCAGCTTATCCAATAGGTAGGGAAATGAACAGACTGGGTGGACCAAGTGGTCCTTATCTGCTGTCAAAGCCTATGTTTCTATGTTTCATGGGCAAGCCATTCAAACCAATGCAAAGACATGAGATGTCACACCTGTCATGGAAAACTGCCTTCTTGGTGACCATTACTTCAGCCAGAAGGATTGGTGAGCTCCAGGTGCTCTCAGTCAAGTCTCCTTACCTGGTCTTCCACAGGGAAAAGGTTATCCTGCATCCCAACCCGAAGTTCCTCCTGAAGGTTGTGTCAGAATTTCACCTGAACCAGGTGATGACTGTTCTACCCAAATCACACCTTGGATGCTGAATTCAGGCTCCATACTTTGGACCTGAGGCAAGCGCTTGCCTATTACAAAGAGAGCATGGCCGGTGTTCGGAGAGAGGTTCACCAGCTGTTTGTCACCTATGCTGAAGCTGCATCTGGCAGACCTGTAGCCAAGTGGATGATTGGCAGGTGGATCACATCCTGCATTGATCTCTGCTATAGATTGGTGGGTAGGGAGCCTCCACATAGGGCTATGGACTCATTCCACCCGCCACACCGCTGTGTCGGTAGCTGCTTCTAGGAATGTCCCTATCCAGGAAATCTGCAGGGCTGCTACTTGGAAGTCAGCACACACTTTCATTTCTAATTACCACATTGACCTCGAGTCACACCGGGATGCTGATTTTGAGACCTAAGTTCTCCAATCTCTGTTTCCTAAGTAGGGGGTGTACGCCCTGCCTCCCTCCTCTTGGAGAACTGCTAGAAGTCTGCCAGATAGTGTGTGTAGAACAACATAGCCACGTCCCCAGAAAAACTGGTTACTCACCTGTAACAGTAGTTCTTGGAGTGGTATGTGTTGTTCTTCCATTCGGACTCACCCAACCTCCCCAGCTTCGACACACACACACTCTCTGCTTTCCAGTGAGCAAGATCTGGCATCATGGGGCACAGCCAAGGGATATACCACCCGGGTGGGTGGGAGAAGCCAGCCTGAAGACTTTCCAGAAATTCTTAAAGGGGAAAGGACATGCCAGAGAGTGTGGATGAACAACATATACCACTCCTAGAACTACTGTTACAGGTGAGTAACCTGTTTATTTAGTGTAGTTTTAATAGCCATGTTACTGGGAATGCCATGAAGCCACAATCACATGTTAAAGAAACATAAAAGCATACATATCTCAGTCATGCAAAGCATCATAGGAAGTACAAAATCACACATATCCCCATAATGCAAAGCATCATGGGCTGTATATGCAAATCACCACAAAATATTACGCTGGTTCAACTTTAAGCAGAAATGCATAGTGCCGAAAGGCCTCTCACACAGTCTGCAAAGGGTGCCAACAAAAGACACAGACACATGTTTCATCCTTCCAGGACTAATCAGTGTGCCTCATCTGTATGACATCCCAGTGAATGAACTAGCTACCCTAAGTTGGTCTATCTGTGTTGGGTTGTGGTGAGCCCAATAAAAACAAAAAACAAGCTAAAACACAAAGAACCTTAGTGCACAAACAAATCACTATGAAAGAATTTACATTGGTTCTGTTTTAAGCAGGAATAATGCTTTATGATCAGTTTTATAGATCATTATATCGTGCCACAAAGGAAAATACAATAGGGCTGAAGCATCAAGTGTGGGATTCAGATTCCGGTAGTTGGATTACTATGGTCATAGTGGCAGAGCAATAAATGCCATTCCTAAATCTTGGAATGATTCTGACTTTTGAGTTAAGGCTTGAAGTAGCAGCAATGGCCAGTGTTTATCTGATTTTGTAGCACATTGTTTTATAAACTTAATATTTCCTCGATGATACATTGAATCTCCCTGCCATGCTTTGTAGAACAGAATTATTTAAACAATGTAATAGTAAGGTTATGTGTGTTTTGTTTTTCCAAAAAGTGCCTGAAGCACCAGTGGAGCTAGAAATCCTTAATATTTCATCAAATGCATTTTCCCTGCACTGGAGAGCACCTTCTGGATACGTTGAAAGATATCAAGTGGATCTCATTCCTGAACAAGGCTTTGTTACTATCACAGATCTTGGGGGTGGAGAGTATCAGGTATGGTTTTCATTACGTTGCTTGGATAGCCTACTTTTGTTTATAGGGTGTGCTGTTGGGAAAATTCTTCATGGAACTGACCAAGCATGAAGCTCACTGCTTTTGCTGTGTAAAGTAAAAGGAGAACAAAATTATTGCTGCCAACTTCGAGAGAGTAATTTTCGGCATATTAGTTTTTTCTTTTTAAGTAGCAATTGTACAGTTCTTCTAATGATAAATGGCATGGCAGAGGCTGACTATTGCTATTCAGTAATACAGACTCATTATTAATTGCGTACTTACTAGGCAGATCTCTTAAATCTTTAATGTGGTGCAGCATTTCACAGGTTGGCCCTCAATAAGAAACAACCAACTTTTCTGACCAGATGGACTGAAAAAAATATAAAAGTGATGGCTTTTTTTATTCTTTTAATTTTACTGCCATTCTTTTGTGGAACCGCAAGAACACAGGTATTGTGCTTTAAATTCAGTTCTGAGTTACAATTTTCATGTTTGCAAACTTAACAGGAAATGTGTACAGTGTACTGTGCATATGTGTGCCTGCATAAAAACTTCTTAATGTTTAATTGCTCCTTTTCTGAAATAAATTCTAGTAATTTCTAATCATGTTGTCTATCATTGATCTGCTAAACACACCAGTGTATTCTAGCTGTTTCCTGTAATCATGTGTTTGATGTCATGGTCTGTAATATATCTAAGAATTCAAAATTCCAAATAAACATGCCAAACTAGCAGCCATTTACTATATATAGTATATTTAACATATTATAGCAAGTATAGAGTTTAATTCACAGAGACATCATTCCATAAGTTAGTTTGTATGCTTTTCCCTTTAACTATCTATACTAATTACCCTGTGTAGCTTAGTTGTTGAACCTTCAGTTTAGCATCACTATCATTTATGTAGCTTTGATGTGAACAATTCAATAAGTTTTAATTGTTTAAAACTACATTTACTATGTTACTCCAGGCTGATGTTTCTGGCACTAGTCCAGGTGTGAAGTATACTATCACCGTTTCTTCTGCTTCAGAAAAACAATACAGTTCACCTGTCAGCCGAATACTTACAACTATTGAAACAAGTGAGTGGCGTATGCTATGTTGTTACATGTGAACCATACAAAACATCTTTAAATTGTATTTTTGTACAGTATCTGGCTTCTAAATCTGATACAGCTCTTGTGATTTTAAGGTATTAGTTCTGTAGTTAGGGTTGACTTGGCACTTACATGTTAAATTGTGATGTTTAGTTACTTACAGCTTGGCTGTCTTTTAACCTAGGAACCTGAAAATTGGCAAGCAGATCCTTTGTAGCAGGATCTATCATTTTGCCTCCCAGTTTTGAGCACTGCACCATTGTGATGATATGATATCAGTAAGTAAAAAACCTGGGCTCACACACTTCCCCACAAACAGCAAACCAAAATATACATATATATATATATATATATATATATATATATATATAAATACAAAATATTTGCAGTGATGGTGAAACACAAGCCAATGTTTCACATCAGCAGGAGTGTGATCAAGTGCCTGTGGGGTAAAACATTGATGTGAGTTTCACCATTGCTGCTAGTTATTCAGATGCACCTCTTTGATTTTTAAGCTGTATGCTAACAAAATAAATGATACACCTCCACATTTGGGTGTTTTTGGTTTCTTGTTTGCAGTGAAATGTGTGCGCACAGGTTTGTGCTTGTTGTACTGGAATCACTGTTTCATGCTGCTGACTTTTGATATGGTATCAACAAGACAGGAAAAATGCAAAGGAAATGTACATAGTCTTTTTGGGTATTGTATAATTTAGCATATGATGAAAGACTGGACAAACTGAACTTACATTGCTCGTTAAGGAGAAGAGGTAAAGGTGATATTTCACTTTTATTTGATATTTGGAAGTCAGAGACTTGATGGAAGAACTCAAACTTGAAATCACTACAGCAAACAAACATCCTAGGAGTCATAATATGCAAGTAAAAAGGAGTCATTTCAGGATGGACAGAAGAAAACCCTATTACACCCACCAGGTACTTAATATTTGGAACGCATTACCAGAGGAAATTGTTAATTACAGTACAAGTGTAGACCCGGTGGTGGTGAAGGTCGTGGCACCAGACATCACACCTTGCTCCACACCAGTCACCCATGTTCGAGAACAAATGCATCTTTCCAGGAGTTGGCCAGGGAGGGAGAGGATCGAGTGTCTGAAGGACTGATCTCCTCTCCTGGGGAGGGAAGTGTGGGTCGAGGATCTGCAGAAAGAGGGAGGGGCTGCAGGACTCTGCAGCATGTGTGTGTGCCTCCATACATGCACACATGCTGGCAAGCACACCCTGCTGTGGGGAACAGACAGAAAACCTGGAGGAAAATGGTGGTGTGCAGGCCTGCCTGCCAATTCCTCACCCATCTCTCCAATAGGACACCAGGAAGCGTGCTGGATATGAGTGCCTCTAGGGCAGGAGTTCTCACACTTTGCAATAGTGAGCCTCCCCCAAGCCTTGGAAAAGATCTTGAGCCTCCTCCTAATATATAAATCATTTGGGGCCTCCCCATAGTTAGAACAACTATTTGTACATTACAGAAAGAATACAATGAAGTGCATATGAGTAGCTGAGTTTATTCTCATTTTATTAAACTTGTTATTCTCCCACTCTATAACCCCCCCCTCCCCAGGTCAGCCTACTCGCTCCACACTTCTGACTTTTGGACTCTATTTACCCCTCGTTGCAATACCTCCATGAGTCAGATTGCTTTCTTTGTCAGTTTTACCCTGCTCTTAAACACCTTCTCAGGGACCATTTTGCTCCCTCCTGCTCTTGCTCCTAGTATCTCTCTGCTTAGCCTTTGTATTTATGCTTTTCTGCAGCCAGTATAATGGGTCAGTTGTTACCTTGTTCCTGTTCATTTGCATTATTTTGAATTTTGTTTTGCACAGTTTCCAAGAATTGTATTTTCTCCATGTCATACCAGCAAACAAGTGTTTGTTGAGCGTGTCTTTCCTGGTAACCATTTTGTACATAAATTTGCATGCCATTATTCACTTTCACTTTGCTGCATCCTTTCGCATGAAGCATCCAAAACCTGACATTAAAATATAGTACATTTTAAGGCTTGCTTGAGCCTCCCCTGGAACAGGTTGGGGCCTCCCCTGGGAGGCTGGCCTCACCATTTGAGAAACCCTGCTCTAGGGGGAGGTTGGCCCTCCCTCTCCTTACCCTGCCACAGAGGGTGAAATCTATGGGAGTAACTGCCAACTAGTAAGTCCTGGACAGATGGGGACATGGGCGTCAGCAGGGCAGGATTGAGGAGATCCTAACCTGCCCAGCAACACAGAACATAAAAAACTTTGTGGAAAAAAGAAAAGAACTCAGTATATGTCTTCTGTTAAAAATGCATACTACCACTGTGGGATGGTAGTTACAATGGGTCTCCATGCTTATGTTTACCCTACAGACCATAGTATGGACTGTAACATGGATCCCCAAATCTTCAAACTTGGTGAAACTGGATTAAGAAGAGTAGTTTGAAAGTTTGTGTGGAGCAGACAATGTGCAACTTATTCATTTTAAGACAGTTTTTCCATCCTTACATAAAAAAGTAAAGATTTAAAACTTAAAACTTTTAGAAGGCAATTTTGCCATCCTCATATAAAAAAAGTAAAGATTCAAAACTTTCAGGGGGTTTGATCCTGTCTCAATGGTGGATGTTTTTGTTGCTCAGGTAATGAAAAACATTTAAATATTTAGATTTACAACAAAATAAAAACTGTTAGCCATGGATGCCCATGAAACAATGACATGCTTACAGTAGGAGGAGGTACTGTTACTTTAAGTGGCCCATATAGGGTGCCTCAATATATAGGATAGTGTATGGATCACTACACACAACAAGCCTATTCTCAATTGAGTGGTTACTATGCCGACTGGATGACCTCAAGAGTGAAGCTCGAGAGGTCTCTCGGTCTGCATAGTAACCACGAGGTTGAGAAGAGCCTTGTTGTGTATAGTGATCCATACACTTTTCTATATAATGTATGGTGTCTCCCCACCACCCCCCAAAAAAAATATATATATAGTTTGGCACCTAACTTTTGTTTGTTTCCTGAGCAGAAGTCTCAATGCTTATTGCCAAGTTAGCCCTTGTTGCTAGGGCTCACTGCATGGTTATTAGGGACCTGGAGCATTTCATTTGGTTGACTTTCTGGTTTGGGTGGGGTTTTGAAGTTTAAAAAATGGCAGCTGATCTTCTCACTTAGTGAGAGGACATTCATTCAGAGGACTGGGTATTGATATTTATAAAAAGTCTGTTGATCCTGCAGCACCTTAAGAGTACATTTTACTTATCTAGTTGATCCTGCCTTTGTTATGGTGTCCTGCAGCCTCGGATCCCTGCTCGATCCTTCGCCATGAGTCATGAATGGCTTGTGAACCTTAGCTGATGACGTACGTACTGCAGCAGAATGAAAAGTCGTTCTGCTGCAGTATGGATGTCACTAGTGCAGCAGAACATTTTCAGTAGCATGGAAATCCATGCTGAACTGCATTCTACCATACACTATAATGTTCTCATGGGAAGGAGTTGATGTGGGAGTAAGTAGTAGATATAAGGTGCCCTTGTGGTGCCAAGTTCAGGTTCTTGGGAGTCCAAGGTTCCAAGGTGAGTGGAGCTGATGTCCAGGCTGAGTTCCTCATGAGCAAAAAAAAAACAGAAGTGCAGTGTTCATCAGAAAAGGAGGTTGGGTACAAGACTGGGCTGACTACCCCAAGGTAAACCAGAATGACAGAAAGTGCTTGCATTCCTAAGTGTGGTGCTGTGGTAAGATGAAGCAGGGGGCCCCTGATGAAGCCCCAATAGAAGTGCTGGAGCAACCTGGTCACGGCTGTGACTGCCATTTGTTTGAGGAAGGTGATTTTGGAAACTGAGTTTGTGATTTTTGGAATAAAGCATCTACTTAGCAGAGAAGTCATTTACAGTGGTCTCTGCTTCAGCTTTCCACAGCAGTACACTCAGGAGTGCAAGTACTTTCTGTCAATCTGAGTTCCTCATGAGCCGTCAAGAACATAAGAACATAAGAAAACAGCCAGTAGAAGGAGACCTATTGGTCTATCATGTCTGCTTGAGATAATAAGGATTGATTGCAGCCTTAAGTTTCCAAGTGTGCCCCCAACCCCCCTTCTCCCCTGAATTTCCTTGTCTTATTCCTGATGAGGCCACCTGGCATTCCTTTATGCTTGTCCCAGGCTCTTTTGAAGGCTTCCACTGACTTTGTCTCCACCACCTCCTCTAGCAGCTCTTGCCATGCTGTCACCACTCTTTCTGTAAAGAAATGTTTCCTTACTTTCCTCTTGAACCTTCCCCCCATCAGTTTCTGGATGTACTCTCAAGTAACAGCATTGGCTCTTTTATTGAATAGGCCCTCACATTCAACCCTATTGATTCCTTTCAACTACTTGAAAGTCTCAATCATATCCCCTCTCTGCCTCCTCTCCTCCAGAGTGTACATCCCCAGGTCTTCCAACCACTCTTCATAAGATTTACCCTGCTGTCTCTTTACCATTTTAGTTGCTCTCCTATGGACCCCCTCCAGCATGTTTATATCCTTCTTCAGGTTCAGATGCCAATATCCTACTCCGTACTCCAAGTGTGGTCTCACCAATGATCTGTAGCATGGTAGAATAACCTAACTCTTCCTAATGCTAAATCCACTTGCAGTACATCCCAGCATCCTATTAACCTTTGCCACTGCCTTTTTGCATTGAGTCGGATGTTTCAGGTCACTTTAAATTATTACCCCCAGATCCTTTTCTTCCTCCAATGGTGTAACCAAAACCTTCCCAATGTAGTACTCTGCTCTCGAGTTCATTGCCCCATGTGCATCACCTTGCACTTTTTGGGGTTGAACCCAACCTGCCATATCCCTGACCATCTCTCCAGTCTGGCTAGGTCCTCCCTCAGCTCCTTTACCCTCTGCTGGGTGTCCACATGCACATTTTTCCCTGAATGCCTTCCCCTATGTCGCTAATAAAGATGTTAATTAACACCGGTCCTAACACTTACCCTTGTGGAACCCTGCTGGTAACCTCCCTGGTACTTGAGAATCCCCCCCCAACTACCACCATCTGTCCTGCCACTCTACCAGTTATCAACCCATTAAACCAACCTTTCCCCCACCCCCAAGTCCTTCAGTTTCATTATCGGCTTTTTGTGTGGCACACAGTCAAAGGCCTTGCTAAAGTCTAAGTATATGATATCCACTGCCTGGCCTTTGTCCACTGTCCTGGTGACCCAGTTGAAGAACTCAATCAAGTTTGTTTGGCACCATCTGCCTGCCATGAATCTGTGTTGTTTACTGTCCTATAGGCTTTTTTCCTCTAAGAACTTGAACAGACCCTCCTTCAATATTGTGTCCATTAATTTATTCACAATTGAAGTCAAGTAGACTGGCCTGTAGTTTCTAGGGTCCTCCTTAGAGCCATCTCCTCTGCCAACTCTTTTAGTATCTTGGTGTGTACTCCATCAGACCCTGTGGATTTCTCCACCTTCAGTGCCAGGAGTTCCTCTCTCACCCTTTCTATCCTTATGGCCCCTGTTGGGTCCTCACCACCCCCTACCCTTCTCTTCCCACTGTGAGGTACTGGACCCCCTTTTTCTTTGATAAAGATGGAGCAGAAGTATTTGTTTAATACTTCTGCTTTTGCTCCATCTTCCACCACTATGTTTTCCCCCTTTCTTGAGCCTGACTATGCCATCTTTCTTGTCCCATTTTTATTTAATTGTTAAAAGGAAGGCTTTGTCCCCCTTTTTTATCCCATCTGCTATCTGGAGTTCCTTCTTTGCTTTTGCCTGTATTACCTCCTTATCTGCTATCTTAGCTAGCCTTTGGTACTCCTCCTCATCCTCTACCTCTGCTATCTTTCTACTTTTCCTGTATGAAACCCTCTATATCCTTCACTATCTTTGCCACCTCCTTGTTAAATAAGCTTGGTGGTCTAGTTCCTTCCTTCCTTCTTCCCCCTCATTTTTATGCAGCTGTTTGTGGCATTCTGTTTGCCCTTCTGATTGTGTCCCACGATTCCTCTACCCCTAAGCCTTCCTCTATGTTCCCTAGTTCCTCTCTAATCATGTACCTCATTTTTCAAGTTCACTGTGTACACAAGCGCAGATGAACTTGTTGATATTAGAGTTGCTATATCGGGGTGTGAGGGGGTGCGTCCACTGGAGATCTCTGTTCAAGAGACAGGCCTACGGCAGGTGAATCAGTAGGCAGGCTGCCAATGACTCCCTTTCTGGTTTTGGGGCGGAGTTGGCTAAGTTTTCAAAGGACATAGCCAAACTAATAGTGGCGTGGCTTGGTCCTTTGATGTGAAAAGAGTCCTGCAAGGAATTACAGTTACTTTCGGGTTGCGTGTTCACACTGCCATCGCGTTTACAGTGATGATGGCAGTTGCTGTCAGGAACGAGCTTGCTTAGTAAGAGGCGGCTCGAGCTGACATGTGAATGTGCTGTGCCTGTCTTCAAAATAAAATCCATCCCTCCCACTCTCTCAGCTCCCGCTTGAGCCCCCTCATCAGCAAATCATTCCCACCTGCTCCCTCCCACTGCTGATGTCCTCCCTGCTCCCTCCATTCCTGTTCGAGCACCCCCATAGAATCATTCCTGGTAAAAAAAGAAACCCAACCCCACTGTCTATCTTTTTCTAAACCTGCAAAAAAGAAAATGGTTCCTTGTTGTCTTCCCCACTCCCAGCAAATCACTCTCTCCCGCTCCCTACCACTGCTGCTGTCCTCCCCGCACCCTCCATTCCCCATCCCCCTGGACACTGGGGAGCCCATTCCCAGTGTCCAGAAATGTACACAACATCGTTCCTAGTAAAAAAAAGAAAAGCGTCCCCTATGTCTTTTTTTTAAACCTGCAAAAAAGAAAATGATCCATTGTTGTCTGCCCATCCCCCTCCCCCATACTGACCCTCCCACTGCGGATCCATCTCACTGCACCCCCCCCTTACTCATACTTACCTCTGAAGGTCAGGAGCAGCCATCTTCTCTGCACCGGGACATGGCTGCACTCTTCAAAGCAGACCAGCAAAGTATTGATTTCAAGGTAAGCCGAATAATAAGAATCAATGGGGGGGGGTCAGTAGGTTGATATACTTCCCAGTCTCCCCAGAACTGGTGGGCCAGCAATGTGAGACGGCAGTAAGGAGGGCTGGGGTGATACTGGGATACATAGGGAGAGGCATCACCAGTAGAAAACAGGAAGTTGTTGGCCCTCTGTACAGACAGTTGGTAACACCACATCTGGAGCACTGTGTACAGTTCTGGAGACCCCATCTCCGCAAAGACATAGACAGGGTGGAGGCTATCCAGAGGAGGGCAACCAAAATGGTGCAGGGTCTGCACCAGAAGACATATGAAGAAAGACTAAAGGAGCTTAAGATGTGTAGCCTCGAGGAAAGGAGGGAGAGGGGGAGACATGATAGAAACTTTCAAATACCTCAAGGGAATCAACAAAGTCCAAGAGGATAGCATATTTCAGAAAAAGAGATGTGGAAAACCAAGAGGGCACAAATTGAAGATAGAGGGGGGACGGCTCAGAGGTAATGTGAGGAAGAATTTCTTCACAGAGAGGGTTGTAGATGCATGGAACAGCCTTCCTGAGGAGGTCTTAGAGTCAAAAACAGTGGGGTAATTCAAGAATGCATGGGACAGACATAAGGCAATTCTAGTGGGGGGCAGGAGGAAGTAGGCTGTTGGTTAACTAGGATCTGCAGCTTATCCATTAGGTAGGGAAATGGGCAGACTAGGTGGGCCAAGCGGTCCTTATCTGCCATCAAATTCTATGTTTCTATGTTTCTAATTCCTTACTGCCTTCTCACATTGCTTGTCTACCTTTAGGCCATCTGATGTAACTTCCCCAGGTCCCTTTCCATTTTTGTTGTTGTCAGTATCTCACCCCCATTGTGTACTCTTCCCCTGGGTTTTTGTTTCCCAGGTGCATTACTTTGCACTTCTTTGCACTGAATCTAAGCTGCCATGAATTTGACTATTCTTCCAACATTGTCAAGTCCCTTCTCATCCTTTCCACCCCACCTTGTGTATCAACCTAGTTGCAGATCTTTGTGTCATCTGCAAAGAGACATACTTTTCCTTCCAATCCCTCTGCAATGTCACTTATAAAGACATTAAAAAGGACTGGAACCAGTACTGAAGACTGAACCCTGTGGTACTCCACTAGTAACTCCCCTTTCTTCATTGTGGACTCTGTTTACTATTACCCTCTGTGTCCTGTTGTCCAGACAATGTTTTACCCAGGCTACCACCCTGGGGCCCACTCTCAGGCTGGCTAATTTGTTTATTAATCTTTTGTGCAGGACTGTGTTAAATGCCTTGCTAAAGTCTAGGTAGGTGATGTCCACAGCCCCTCCCTGGTCTACTACTTCAGTCACCTAGTCAAAGAAATTGATTAGATTCATCTGACTTGACCTTTCTGCTGTGAATCCATGCTGCCTTGGGTCCTGTGCCACACTGGCCTCTAGGTACTCAACAATTCTTTCCTTCAGAAGTGATTCATCATTTTCCCTACCACTGTGCTCAAACTGACAGGTCTATAATTTCCTGCCTCTGTCTTGCTTCCACTTTTGTGAAGGGGAATCACATTTGCTCTCCTCCAGTCCTCAGGTACCACACCATCCTCCCATGATTTGTTAAAAAGGGTAGTCAGTGGTGTTACTAGTTCTCCCCTTAGTTCTTTTAGAATTCTGGGGTGAATCACATCAGGCTCCATTGCTTTATCCACCTTCAGTTTTAGGAGATCTTTCTGAACTCTTTCTTCTGTGAAAGGACTGATATCAACTCCCCTATCGAGAGTGCTTCTATTGATTGGATTAGGTACCTCCCCCTCCTCTTCCTTTGTGAATACTGAGCAGAAGTATTCATTTAGTATCCCTGCTTTTTCAATGTCCCTCTCTGCCCAACCACCCTCCTCTTTATTCAGCCTCAGTATTCCTACCTTAGTCTTTCTTCGCTCCCTAATGTACCTATAAAAGGTTTTATCCCCCTTCTTAACTGAGTTGGCTATCTTTTCCTTGGTTTGTGCCTTTGCTATTCTGACTGCCTTCCCCGCTTCCTTCTGCTTTAACTGGTACAGTTCTCTGTCCTGCTCCTTCTGTGTTTCCTTATACTTCCTGAATGCTATCTTTTTCTCCCTAACCATCCCTGCCTCTTCTTTTGAGAACCATAGTGTTTTTTTCTTTTGTTTTGATTTGTTTATTTGCTTCACACAAAGATTTGTTGCCTCTGTGATGGTAGTTTTGATGTTTCCCCACTGTTGCTCCACCCCACCTTCTTGTCTGTTTGCTAGTGCTTTTCTGAGGCTAATTCCCCCATTTTGGCAAAATCAGCCCTCCTGAAGTCCAGTAGCTTCACTTTTGTATGGCTTGACACTACAGATAAGTTTATCGTGAACCACACTGTTTGGTGGTCTCTTGTTCCTAGATGGTTACCCACTTCTAGATCTGAGATCCTCTCTCCAACCCCATTTGAGAGTACCAGGTCTAAGATTGCTCCCTCCCGAGTAGGTACCAACACTAGCTATCCGAAGCATGCCCCTTGTAGGGTATCAAGAATGACCCTGCTCTTGGATGGTACTGCAGCAAAGGTGCTCCAGTTAACATCTGGCATATTCAGTGCTCCCATTCGCAATAACTCCCCTTTCTCTGCCATCCTAAGGATGCCTTCTATCATTTCCTTGTCTATCTCCTCTCCCTGAGATGGGTGTCTGTATGCAACCCCTATGCGGATTGTGGTGCCATTTCCAGTCTTCAGGGTGACCCACAGTGCCTCCTCTCCTCCCTGTTTACCCTTTAGTTCCATTGCTTTGATCCCTTCCATAGAAAGCTCCTCCTCCTCCTCCTCCTCCTCTTCCTCTTCTACCCTCCCTGTCCCTCCTGTAGATTGTGTACCCTGGTATGTTGACATCCCAGTCATGGTTTTGTGTGTACCATGTTTCTGTGACTGTCACAATATCCAGGCATCCCTCTTCCATCAAGACCACCAGTTCAGGGAGCTTGTTTCCTTGACTACTGGCATTGGTGCTCATTACCCTCCATTTTTTGATGGCCTTATCCCTTTTTGCCCCTTCCCTGTCCTTACTGCCTTTGTCTTTTCCTCCATTTACCCCTTCCCTTCATCCCCTCAACTTCTCTATCTTGGTGTTTACCTCAGTAACTACTCTGAATTTTTTGAGGGGCTAGGATTTCCCTTCTCCTTTTCAGTGCATCCCCCTTAGCTAGTTTATATGCTTGCCAATGAAGCATTTAAACCTATCACCTAGCATCCTGCTTCCCCTCCTGGACAGATGCAGGCCATCATGCCAGTATAGGCCTATATCCCTCCAGATGGAGCCCCAGTCCCCAGTGAAGCCAAAACCCTGAGCTCTGCACCAATTTTTTATCCAGTAATTGAATCCCATGGTGTGGAGTACCCTAGCCTCGCCTATACCATAGACAGGCAGCCTGTCCGAGAAGGTTACCATGCATACTACTTGTCTAAGGCCCCTCCCCAACTCCACAAACTCCTCCTGCACTGCTCCAATCCCTTTCCCAGCCAGGTCATTTGTCCCTAGGTGGACAATGACATCCAGCTCCCTCCCTCGTGCAGCTGCTCCCGCGATCCTAAGGATTCACTCCCTGTCCCTCCAAGCCATGGCACTAGGCAGGCAACTTACCTCCCTCTCCCCTTCCTCCCCCAGTTCTACCATCCCAATAATGGAGTCCCCAACCAGGAGTTGTTTCCTTCCCCTGTGGGGTCACAGGAAACCCTCCTGTGGGTCCCCTTTGTGGAGGTTTCCAGCATCCTCCTTGGTCTCCACTGCAGGTGCCTCCATAGAGGAACCACACTCTGCCAGAATGGCCTATGAATTGTGGAGAGGTACAGCTGGAGGGATGCACCTCTGTTCCACCACCCTCACCCTCCCTGAGCCCACTGTGGTCCAACCGCTCCTCTTTTTTGGCACCCTCTGAGGCAGCGGCGGTGGCCCTGGTGGTCCCTGGGTGGGAAAGAAGGTCTCCAGAATCCTTGCCAACTCAACCTAGTGATGAGAAGCCTCCTCCCTCAGTCCAGAGACATGCCTGCAGATGAGACAACACTGTATCCTCCAGAATGTCTCCTGGAAGACTGCTCCTCCATAGGCACTGCACTGCACCACTCCCATCATGTCTTTATTTGTGGTCCCTTAACTGTTGTTTTGTATACTTACTCTTTCCTCTCTCAGTTTATTTATTTTTATATATATATATTTTTTTTCCCTTACTTTCCTGCTGCCTCCATGCCCTTAAAGCTCCTGATCTTCCTGTTCTGGAACAGTAAGTTCCTATATTCCTTAGTAGTCTCCTTCTTACTTGCTCAGAGCCAGACTTCCAGTAGCTAGGGGGTGATGGAGAGCTACTCTTTTCCTTCTAGGATGGTGATTCTTTTGTGCCTCTGTGATCACTCCCTTCCTGCTCCCAAACAAGAAGTTCCTGTTGGTAGTTAAATCCTGTACCTATAAAAGTAGAACTGGCTGAGGGTGGAGGGAAGGGATGGAGGACAATACAGTCTCAGTAGAGTAGTTTTGTTCTAACAGCACCTCCTTCCTCTTGATGTTCTCTGCCACACGCTATCTAGATTAGCTTTTAAATGCAAACACCTGGCTTCCTTCTCTCTCAGCCACTCCTCCTAATTAACAGTTTGTTTCTTCACCTAGCTGACTGCACAGATAACAATTCATTCACCCTAATTCAGTTTTTTTCTTCACCTAGCTAACTGCACAGATAACAATTCCTTCACCCAACTCAAACACACTTTTTTTTGTTTTTGTTTGTTTTTACCCTAAATTGAAGTGCCTAGTAATAGAGTTCTAGTTCTTTAGTCCAGTAGAGGACTAAGTCCATAAATTTATGTTGCACCACCCAGTCTCCTCCCCGGCTAAATCCTTGGTCCCAATGTGTAGTTCCAAATCAGTTTTTTCTCCCTCCACCCTTATCAGCTCACTTATATTTTGTGTTGTTTTACCTGCCTCTCTTCCAGGTATGCACACAATTGTTGTCCTACTGTGCAGATTCTCAAATTTTCCCCATTGTATTCCTTTAATTACTGAGTCCCCTTAGACTATTATTTTATTTTTTCCAGAGTGACCATGCCCCTTCCCCTTCTTCCCCCCTATGTAATGATTACCCATTTTTCAGGTTGTTCTATGTCTTGGACCACGGTTTCTTTACTTGTCACCACATTTCCCTCTTCTGCTAGATTCCTATGTGGACAATTCCCCCATGGGTCTTGACTGCTATAGTGTCAACTATCTTTTTACCTTTTTCTCTCTCTTCTCCTTAATGCTCCACTTGTTTCCTGTCCCTCCTGTGTTCCTGCCATCTCCTTCCTTTTCAATTGAGCCCTCTGATTCCTGGCCTTCCTAAGATACATTCCAATTTTCCTCTCCCTTTTCTGCCCTAGTGTCCCTCTACAACATAGTTTCTGATTCACCTTCATTCCCTTGAGCCCTCTCTGCCAGTATTGCATATCTATTGTATGTAGGCAACTCCAAGACAGATAGTTCCTGAGTTCTCCACCTCCTGTCCTGAGTTTCATCTTCTTGTCTCCCCTTTCTTGCTATCTCCCATCTCCCTCCTCTTACCATTTTCCAACTCTCCCCTCTGTAACTTTCATATTGGTATGGATTATCCTGATGGTTTGTTCCTGACCTTCGCCTGTCTCTTCCTGTCCTTCCCTATTGCTGATCCACTTTGACCTCTGTGCCTCTGATCCTTGTACAGTTTGCCCCTGTTTCACATCAATATTGCCCCCTTTCATTTCCTGAAAAACCTCATTGAACCAGGTTATTTCCATGCACAGTTTACCCCCACTTCATCCACAGTATCTCCATAAACACTGCCACCCCACACTTGTTATACCCCACAATCCTTCCATGGTTGTGCTGACCATTGCTGTGTCACCTAACCCTCCATATTTTCTGCACTGCTACTCTGATTGTAAATGGCTCTCTAGTTTTGAAGTTACCATCTATGAACACCCCATTCCAGTAACCATGCTATATACTAAATTTAGTGTCTTAGTACAATTAGCAGTTTGAATTCAATATCACCCTAACCTAAATGTTACCTACTATTCCAGTAACAACACTATATACTAAATTTAGTGTCTTAGTGCAATTAGTAATTTGACTGCATTATCACCCTAACCTAAATAGTACATCTTATTTTAGTAGCAGTTAACAGTTTGATTTCAGTATCAGCCTAACCTAAACATTATGTACTATTTCATCATTATCACCCTTTATGCATGCAATGTCCTTTTAACTTTTAAATGTCCCAAATTTCCCAACTGTCTAGGCCTGAGATTTGTTCCCTTCAGGTGCCTTTATGCTTCCTTCTTTTCTTTCTCTCCAGTTGGAGGAGCTCCCACCTAGTAAACCCAGTTTGCGTCCCAAAGTTACAGTTCCAGCAGCATAGCAAAAGCTGAAGCAAAAAACACAGTACCTTGTTATCTCTTCAATTTTGTGTCTGAAAGCTGCTACTCCCCTGTTTTTACTCCTCCACCTTACCCTTCTAGTAGGTGTGGCCTCTATTGAGAGGGTCCAGAGATACCATTTAATACTGGAGGCAGTGTGGGGTGGGTGGGTGGGTGGGAGAAAAAATGAAATGGCTAAGCTCTGCTCTTTTGAGGTGGATGGGCTCTGCCTTTTATAGCCCAGCCACTATTTTCTTTGTTCTTCCCCAACTGGCTCCTGTGAGAGCCAGTCTTGAATGTGCAGCAACGGCTGCTCCATGGATGCCTACAGCCACTGGCTCCCACTCTGTGGCAACGGCTGCTCCTGACCACGGATGCGGTCCTGATCCCTGGGTGGATAAGGCCAACAGCTGCTCCCATTTGGCAATGACTGCAAGTCCCAAAACCTTAAGCTCCACTCTGTTGCAGCAGCTGGGCTCTGCCTTTTGTAGCCCAGCCGCTGTTTAAATCTTGGTGCCTTTTTCTTTGTTCTGCCCCAGTTGACTCCTGCAAGAACCTGTTTTGAATGTGCAACAACAGCCTCTCCGTGGGTGGCTACGTCCACCTGCCCCCTCTCTATGGCAATGGCCACTCCTGACTGCAGGAGGGGACATCACATCCTGGATGCCCACCCTAGGCAGGCATATTCAGGCACTGGCAAGGGAAGCAGCACCCATTGCTAGTAATGTGCTGGATGCCTGGGATCCTGGTATATTTCTGGAGTGGTGGGCACATGCAGTGCCCCATGAGTTGGCAAGATGCAGGACTCAGGCCAGAGACTCAAGGGATCCTGTTCATCTACCCCACCCAAAAAAATGCTGCTGTTCTACCCTCACTGCTTGAGGGAAGCATGTTGTCAGGGGACACCTCTTTGCTGCAAGGATATCAAGAAACATAAATGGAGCCTGCCAGATGGCAGGAAGACCTTGAACATTTAGGACATTACCCAGACGGTCACATGTGCTAGGTAGAGTGGGAGAATTTGCCCATAATTTTGACAGTCTAGAGGAATCTCTGGAAGGGTGTGGGAATCCCAGGGGTAGCTTCTCAAGGAATATCTCTAGATGTGTTGGGGTTTGTGGAGGGTTCTTCCAAAGAACTCCTTGGGACAACCTAGAGATGGGATAACCTGGAGGCTGTGTGCAGAGACCATCAATCACCCCAGTGACCAGTGAAGCAGATACTGCCAAGTTTCAGTGTCTATAATGTAACTGAAATAATTTCTAGTACCGTGCTGGGGAAGGGAATCCATGAATGTCTGGATGAGATATGCAGCTTTGCTGCCTCCAGCCATCCCATTACACTGTACTGGTGGGAGCACTATTGGCATATTTAAGGTTGGTGCAATTTTTGGAGTGTTCAGGTCTGGTGGAGAAAGGCAAGCCTGAGGGTTTGTTTATGTCAGTGATTCACCATAAGAGGTGGATGCCACCCCAGCACCCATGGGTGAGACAGAAGTATCAGCACAGGAGTGGACAAGGAATTCTAGATACAGTGAGGGCAGCAGTGCATTAGACAGAGGTCAGTACTGTGTGCCAGGCATGAACCTCTAGGAGAAAAGAGAGAATCGTTACCCATTAATGTTGGATACAGCAATGTAGCTGGCAGTCCTCAGGTTGAGGTTTGGGAAATTAACTTTTTTTGTGAGAAGCATTACAGTTACCATAATGTACTGTTTATTAACTCATGAGTTGTGGTCTTTGGGCTGGTGACATGGTGCTCTGAATAAATGAAATTTATCAGTCCTTCCTTCCAGTAAAGAATCAAATATTTGAAGTCCAGCTGTGTTGTGTAGTTTATTCCACACACCCACCGGTGCCTACAATCATTAGATTCTATAGGTAGTTGAACAACTGCATGTTAAGTAAAAGGGGCTCCCAGTGAGCAGACCATCTGTACCCCCAAGATATGGGAATACCCTGGGCCATGCCTGCCACCATCTTGGACAGCAGCCAAGGATAGTTGCCATACTGCCTGAAGTGGGGAAGGGGTCATGCACAGTTAATATTTGTCATGTTTTTACCTGTAATCATATTCAATGATTAGTTGTGCTTGAAAACAAGGTTCCCGGTGATTTAATAACAAACTGCAAGCCCTACACCCCCAAATGTGGCACAATGAGCTCATTGTTGGTGCTACCAAGTTGTTTACATGTTTTTTTTATGTATAGTATTTAAATAAGCAACCAAGCTGGAGAGGTCTAGCCTTGCTCCAGTAAATTCTTTTTTAACATTTGCAGCAACTGGAGTCTACCTCTTGTGTCACAACTCACTGAGGTACCATGAGCTAGGTATTGTGACACTGGGAGACCATGCATGTTATTAAACATGATTGTCCCTTTCACATCAAGGATTCTAACATCAGGAGTCCATCTCCAGTGTAGAATAACTTAATGCATTTAAAGACAGGATGACTTTGTCCACCCTCTTCTGCGTTCTTCTAACCAAAGGCTACCTCCCCATCACTGATTCTGACACAAGTAGCCCATTCCCAATATTGGATCAAATAAAATTCATAACAAAATAAACATCACCTTTTCCAGCACCTCAATAAACAAAATATCTTTAGAGACGGGGGGAGGGGTAAGGTACAGACTTTTAAATACCTCAAGGATTTTAATAAGGTTGAGGAAGGGAGCCTCTTTAAGAAAAGAGAATGCTCAAAAACAAGGGGTCATGATTTGAGGCTGGAGGGAGGTAGACTATGGGGGGATTTGAGGAAGTGTTTTTTCATGGAAAGGGTGGTGGATGCATGGAACAGCCTCCCCACAGAAGTGATAAGGGTGCAAACACTGAAGGCTCTCAAAAATGCATGAAATAGACATGAGGGGACCCTAGCGATGAAGAGAAAGGGTTAAACAAGGGTCACTTGGCAGTAGAGTATATGAACAGACTAGATGAGCCAGGTTGTCCTTATCTGTCATCAAATTCTATGTATCTGTGTATCTTTTTAATATTCCCAGTCACTTGTCTCCACCCTGTGTCTACTTGTTTCCTCTTTGCAGTACCAGAGGTCCACTCTTTTGCTACCAAAGAACCCCCCACTCCAAGAAAGTCATTGCCTCTCTAGACTGCAGCCTGCACAAATCCCCCACTCACCTTTTCAAATAGCCACCGCAGAAACATATTAAAAGAAAATTGATGGAGTGTATCTATTTCATAGACTGTAATGTGTGATAATGTTTTTAAATGGCAGCTAATTAGATCATTTGCGGCAGCTGTCATCTTGTCAGGTGTGTGTATAAATACTAAGGATAGGGTGAGGGAGGAAGGTGTTAATAGAAGCCAGGAACTGCTTGATTTAGGGAAGGGTGAGGGAAGGGCTTTCACATGATGCCAGTGAGTTCTTGATCTGGGACTGGATGTAAGCATGGCTGCCACTGGATACTAGGGACTGATATGCATGGTGAAAAGTAAGGGAGGGGGTGTCCCTGGATGTTAGAGATGGTTTGGCTTGGGTAAGGGTGAAGATAAAGCTGTCAGAAGTTACCATGGATTGCTTACCTTGGAGCAGTGTGGGGAGGGGGGTGGCTCTAGACATCAAGAACTGTTTTGGTTTGGCAGGGTGGTGGAAAGGTGTGCCAGTGGACACCAGGGTCTGCTTTGCTTAGGACAGGATGGGGTTACAGGGACCGTTTGGCTTGGCACAGGGTGGGGAAAGTGGTGCAGCTGGTTGCCATGGACTGTTTGGTATTGGTGTAGGGTGAGGAAGGGAGGTGCCTTTGGATGCCAGCACTGCTTGGCATTTGGGCAGGGTATGGTAGATGGTTCCAAAAGATCCCACAGACTGCTAAGCATGTCACAGGGTGAGGAAGGTGGTGCCACTGGATCCCAGGGGCTGCTTGACATGGGGGAGGGTAGGTTACACCAGGTTGCTATGGCAAGAAACTTGTCAACAGACTTTACAGTGACAGCACTTGCAGATGGCAATCATAGCATCATGGCAAAGTGCTGAGGGACCCAACAGCGACTGGAGTAATTTACTGCTTAGTCCTCTGCACTCCCCGGACTTTTAGATTTCTAACTTGGGGGGGGGGATGTTGAAGGAAAGCGGCTGAATCTGGGAGTCGATGAATCTGTTCATTGCTCCCACTACCTGTTCTACAATGCAGGTGTCGAATGGGTTGTGTCGATGTGGGGGGTTCGTTGTAGCAGCATCGCTGTTACAGTGGTATATGGGCAAGGTTAGGGAGGGGTGCAGTACAATAATTAAAAAGCTTCAATGAACTCCCACCATTCCTCTTCATGTGTTGTACTCAAACAGGTGCTTTATCAAGGGTGGTGGGTCCATAGTCCTTTAATACAATATAATTTACAGAGGTAAATCTCTTAAAAGGGCAGTGCTATAGTGTTCATATTATTATTCAGGACAACCTCAACCTTTAAGGAGGCAGTATAGCATAGTGGTTAAGGGCACTGAGCTGCAAACCTGGAGACCTGGGTTAGAATCCCATCAACCCACACCTGCATGCTGTGTGACCTCAACAAGTCACTTAACTTCCTTGTGCTCCCAGGTTGCACCTGGAAACAAGCTGCAGCTTAGTGTGCCTTTCCTGGTTAAACCATTTCCACCTTAACCATGTTTGTCAGCTTGCAAATAATTACAGTGAAAATGATACATATGGAAAACAATAGTGTGACAAGTGTTAACAGTGCACAGTAACAAACCTGATGGTCAAAACATTTCAAAACAGCTATGGAAACCAATACTTTTCAAGTCACTAATTTTCAAGTTTTTAAATCTCCCTTCTAATTACAATCAGCATAATTTATTAGAAGAAAAACAGATAATCTAGTCACTGTTCAGAATAATTAGATTCATATGCCTGCAGAGTAAGAATGTAAATATCAGATCAAAGATGGATCTAATTTCATCTTCACACTGAAACCTGGCCACTTGTTTGCTGTCAGTTCAGACATCCCCAAACATTCTCCTTTTCTCCAGTAGTTGTCACAATCCCCCTACGGTGTCTCCTAATCTGCTCTATGCCAACAAATTTGAAGGCATGTATTGTTTTGTGTCTGCTGCCTCAGATGTGTGTTGCCAGAGCATTTTATGGATCTTCACTCTGGATAGACTGAAAGAGCTCACCCATTCTTATCTTTTTCGGTAGGAAGGTCTTGCCTATATAAAAAGTCCTACACTGATGTGTGACCAGGTACACTACATCCTCAGCAGAGCAAGTAATAAAATCTCTTGTATTCTAAGTACGCTTCCATTTCTAGGGTTAGTAAACACCCCAGTTTTATTGACCACTCTGCAAAACAAGCACCTACCATGTCTCATGATAGCCACTAGTTGCAGGTGACAGCCATAATGTGAGTGCACTTGTTTCCTTAAACATTCTAGGGTATAGTTTTGATATCTCCTTCAACCTGGGATCCATTTGGACCATGTGCACAATCTTTTCCAAAAAGTAGGATTTTATAGGCATGTTGTGTGAACTTAGTGAAAAACATTTGATCTGCCAGCACTTTCTTCCATGCTGGCACTATATAAAAATGGAGGTACCCTGCCCTGTCCCTCAACAGCTGACCTAGCTTCTTCAGTAACAAATGGTTGATAGCCCCTTTCTCTCATACGGTAGGTCAGTTCATTTGTCCTATTTTGAAAATTTCTTCAGAGCCGCAGTTCTGTTGGACATGGATGAATTGTCCTTGGGGATGACCTTGATTGTATGGTGGCATGACAACTAGTGGGACACAGAAGCATGTTATGATCAGCCAGTTTTCTTGAATATGTCTGTTTGTACCCCCATTGTGATCTTTACTGATGGTGATGTCCCAAAAATTGATAATACTGTGAATTTTAAGTTGAGATTACTGTTCTCAAGAAACCTGATGGCTTCCAATAGTTCCAGTTCACTGTACCATCCTACAGCCAGGACATCATCAATAAATCTTCACCACAGGCCTATATGGATGATAAAGGGATTTACCTAAGTATTTGTAGCTGGTCTCTCTCTTTCCACTCCTCCATGAACA
Organism: Neoceratodus forsteri; assembly: GCA_016271365.2. NCBI lineage: Eukaryota > Metazoa > Chordata > Ceratodontiformes > Ceratodontidae > Neoceratodus > Neoceratodus forsteri. The sequence goes on from CM028131.1 coordinate 1,117,478,104, forward strand.
CTTTGGCATAATTGGGGGTTAAACTAGTCCCCGTCACCATTCCTTTAGTTTTTAAAATAATTTCTGCTTTGTATATGAATTCATTGAATTCAAGAACCATCTTTGATAATTCTACTAAAATGTCTGTCGAAGGTGGAGTACCAGTTATCCTATCCAGGAATACAGCCATTGCTCAAACACCATCACAGTGCGGAATGTTGGTATTTCATTCAATTTCATTTTATTTGTTTTACCATGAAAAAGCTCAATTGAGCAAAGCTCATTTGTAAGGAGGTCCTGATTAGGACAGTACAGTACAGTATAGAAAACTCACAGAGATTACAAGTATACAAGACAAGGAATAAAACAAATTACAAGCAATACATAGTCTGATAAATAAGACATACAGAACAAAAGCAGAATTGTATGAGGAATCCCTGAGGAACCGCAGAGGCGCGAAACTGGTCGGGGTGACAGGGAGAGTGTTTTCACTTGGATGGAAAGTGTTTTGCATTATATGTGGATTACAACTTGTGATCAATAAATAACTTTATTTACCTGGATGGTGGTCGGTGCTCTTACTTATTTTCTGACATTATAATAAGATAGCAAGGTTGTTACAGTCAAAACTGCATTAAAACAGCAATCAAGTTGCAATGAATAGCAATAGTGGGCCTAGGAGCTGGTACAACTATCAGCACAATAGGCATCGATCAATATCTTGAAGGTATGAAGGCTCATGATTGAGTTCAGTTTGAGGGAGCCTGAAGTTTGTTCCAGTATATATAGATTGCACTGCCATAATTGTCAACCAAGACTAAGATTCCACTGTGAGATCTTCTGGGGTATGTAAAATGTCTCACTTGTCCTGGACATGAGGGTAGTGTCCTTACAAGTGGTTCTAAGTAGGTGTCCACTAGTTTGAACAATGGTTCCATTAGACTGCCAGTCGCCAAAACAAGGAGCCTACCAGGGGTGCTGTCAGAAACTTGTGGCCTTTGGCAGAATATAACAGACTACACTAATGGGATGCTAAGCTATTAAGTAGTCAATGACCTGTGAGGAAAAAAATATTTTTAACTTTAAGATATTCCAGGTAGTCATTGACTTGTCTCTTGAAAGCTGGTATTGGGTTGGATTTAAGGTGGATATATAATTCTTTGTTTGAAAGTTGTTTTCAGACCTCCTGTCATACTCATCTGAGTTCAAAATTACATTTGACCCACTCTTATCCACCATCTTGGTGATGATAGAATCATACACTTTTGGATTTGCCAAAACCTCACGTTTTGCCCTTGAGATATTGTAATACTGGTCATTTTCCTCATTAAGTTCAGTCTTAATGTCCTGATTGCAAAGTTCTTGAAAGACTTGTAATGCTGGTGTAAGTTTGGGACTGAAATTTGACCTCTTACATAGGTGGGATCAGTCCATTGTCATACTGACATCACTTTCGGGAGGCATATTTCCCAGTTCAGCGCTTGTTTTGTGGTTTCAATAGATGGCCCTTGTTGCCTACTGAAAAAAAGATTTCATACCATGTGTCTTTACAAAGCACTGCAGGTCCATTATGGTTTGGAAGTGATTTCATTTATTTGTAGGGACAAATGAAAGTCCACAATGTGGAAATCTTTCCTCAGACTCAGCCGGTACCCTCTGTCAGACGTTGATTACATTAAACTGTTGTGACTCATTTGTTCATGCCTTTGCTTTTGCCTTTGTTTCCTTTTTTGCACCTTCATCTCCCCTTCTTTTCCTCCTTGGCTGATTTTGTTTCTGGTTATAACCTCCTGGAGAGGGTTCAAAGGAGGGCAACCAGGATGATCCTGGGTCTGGGAGATATGACTTATGAGGCGAGGCTTGAGGAGCTGAACCTGTTCCCACTGGAGAAGGGGAGAGACAGGGGGGATAGGATTGAGGTTTTCAAGTATCTTAAAGGGGTGGACAAGGTACACCTTCAGGGGGTCTTTCAGAGGAGGGGTGGGAGGGACCACCAGGGGGCATGGTTGGAGGCAGGAGGGTGGGAGACTTAGGGGAGAAAGAAGGAGGTGATACTTCATTGAGAGGGTGGTGGAACCATGGAATGCACTGCCTGTGGATCTGGTGGAGGTGTCTACAGTGGAGGGGTTCAAGAAGGGCTGGGACAGGTTTAAGAAGGGGATGCAGAGGAGGACTGCTTGTCTGGGGAGGCACTGGCCTGGGGAAGAGGGGTCAAGGGAGGAGTCAGGAGGAAGGTTACGGTGTTCATTCAGGGTACTGACTCTTGAGTAGACTCGATAGACCATAGGGCCTACTCTGCTGGCATTTTAGTATGTAAGTATGTTAGTATATGTGTTCTGTGCCATGTGAAATGTCCCATAGTCTCTTCCACCTCTAAAAAAATCACTCTCAGAACTGATGACAAGTCTGAAATTAGAATGTTTCAGTATTCTCACCATCAGCCTGTCATCAGCAATTATACCATGGACATAAGTGAACAGTCAATGAAATGGTCAGACTAGCAGTTTACCAATGGTGCAAATCCTCTTATAATCACTGGCTGTTGATGAGTAAATATAGGAGGTCATCTGCAGCGCAGGAATAAATACAATAAAAATAAAAAAAAAAAAAACCTCTTTAAAAATTGTATTTTATTATAGTAAAAAATGAACCTTGGTATAATCGCAATAAGCCACTTTGTGGATGTGGATTATCGGGGGATTTACCATGGCTGGTGAGGGTTTACGCACTTCAGCCCTGGTAAATCCCCCAATAACCCACACCCCCTCATGGCTTATTGCTTAAATATACTTATCTGAGGCCTGCCACAATGGATTATCTGATCAATCTGTGAGCAACTTTTACAAGCTCAATGACATCATAGAGGCATGGTGTTGCATTCCAAGTGAAGCAGTAAAATCTTACAGAAATAGTTTATTCTTCCTCACATCAGAGACAGACATGCATAACTGAAGTATTTCATGTCTGTTAGAAAAATGTTAATTTTATTTATTTCAAAGGTTTCACCAAGAAATACATATTGAGCTGGTAACAGCTTGTTTACAGATTTGTCCAGGGTGAGAAGGGAGGACAATGACAAACACTTAAAACAATAAACACTGTACTATAGTAGGTGAATAAGCATAATAAATAAGAATTGTGCAAAGACAAGGATTTTGAAAAGTAAAATACATAGCAGTAAAGTGCTGGAGGATAATCTCATTTGAAATTTCAATGCAATCAAGTGCTGGAAGATAACATTGGCAATGTGCAGAGGCAATACTGAGTTCAGGGTGGAAGCAAAGGTTGTCAACTGGGTAATGTGGAAGAGGGGACAGTACTAGTGTAGGTGCAGGGCTAAAAGGAGCAGAGGTAGGAGGATAATGGGTGGCATCCCAGGGACTAGTATCAGGGGCAACTGCAGGAGTTAATAGTGAAGTCATGGAGGAGTGTGAGTGGTGGAAGGAGGCAGAGTGGATGGTAAGGGGGAGACAATCCCATAGTTTGGGGAACCAGAACTAGAAGGTAACTTGATCAGCAGTGGAGCTGCTTGAGCGGAGTATGAGAGAGTGCTAGCCAGAGTTGCATAGGAGGTGAAAAGTACATAGTGGTTGGGCAGAGAGGAGGGAAGCAATGTAAGATGGGAGTGAGCTAAACCAGTATTTAGAGATGAAGGAAGCAAAATGGACAAGGCATATGGTCTCAAGGGAGGGGAAAAACAGGGAGGTGTACAGGGAGCAGTGGTGTGGGTGAGGTGGACAGACAAAGGAAAATGGCAAAAGGAGTACAAGAGGGGATTCAGTCTGGCCAGGGCAATAGCGGATCCAGTATTTTACAATGGGGGGTGCTGTGGTGGTGTGCACACTTGATATGCAACTTTTTGACATTTTTTTAATCCTTTATATCATCTTCTCCATTAGATTTTTGACTGAAAATATAAATGTGATCTATTTTTTTGATTGTAGATTTTCTTACAATCAATATGTTAGACTTCTCCAGCAAAGTGAAATGCAGCTGTAGCAAGGAAGTGAGTTACAATGGGGGGTGCACCTGCACCCTCTAAACCCCCCTAGATCTGCTACTGGACCAGGGTGGACTTGTTAGGAGCACTGTATACTGTGTCACCATAGTCGAAAGATGGGGAGTATCATCTTTGAGACAGTTTTTTGCCAAGCAGGAGATGGGATATACCCTTCATTCCTGTAAAACAAAGCAAGTTGGGGTGCAGCTTCTTGTGGATGGCATCCATATGTGCAGATAAACTGAGGTGCCAGTCTAGCCACACCCTGAGGTACTTGAATGAGGGGACATCTTCATTTGCTGCACCATCAAGAGTATGGAATGAGGGGAGAGGAGAGGGTGTGGTGAGCCTCTGCCTCATGCCAAAATTCATAGAGACTGCTTTCTTGGCATTGAGGGACATCTGATTTACCAGGAACCCATGCTAGATTCTAGTCCATTTGGAGCCCTGCTGTGAGGTTAGAGGCAGAGGAGCCAAAGGCAAAAGTACCATGTCATCTGTTTACATATGGATGGATGCAAAGAAGCAAGCAGTGGAGAAGTCATTCAGGAAGATGCAGAATGGTATAGGTCCAAGGATGGACCCTTTGGGGATGCCTGAGCTGACAGAGAGTAGGTATGGATTCTCCAATCCAGACTGTTTGAGATCTACCTTTATGGTAGGAGCAGACCCAACCATCTGAGCGGTCAGAAAGCCCTGCTGTCTTAAGCTTCTCCAGGAGGAAGGGGTGGGCAATAGTGTAGAAACTTTTGCCAAGTCAACAAAAATGACAGATGTGACCAATCTGTGATCCATGCCAGATAGAATGGACTCAGTAAGCCAGAGAAGGGAGGCAGTGGTGGAGTGGAATTTCTGGAAGGCAGACAGGAATGGGGTGAAGAAGGAGAGTGAATCAAGGAAGGGGGAGAGCTAAAATAGCACAAGGTACTCTTGGATCTTTGCCAGAGTAATGAGCAGGGTGATATGGTGGTAGTTGCCAGAAGAGGTGGAGTCACCCCCCCTTTGGGAAGGGAAATGACTGAGGCATGTTTCCAATTATCAAGGATGGAGGCTAAGGAGAAGGAGAGGATAAAAAGGGAGGGAATAGATAGAGCAATGACATGGGCAGAGAGATGCAGGGATTTGGGATCAAAACCATCAGTGCTCCCATCCTTGTGGTGGTTAAGTCAAGAAGGCTTTAAGGGAAGTAGTGGGAGTAGTAGGAGAGAAGGAGAAGGGTTGGTGTGGGGTGGAAGGTGGAAGGGAGGAGGAGGAGAGGAGGGGTCAGACACAGGAGATGAACAGAGTTGAAAAGTGAGGTGGCTGAAGAGGGGTCAGAAATAGAGGTGTCATCCACCTTGAGGACAGGTGAGGGGACTGGATTAGAGAGGGGAAAGAAGAGGGGTGGATAACTTTCCAGAACTTTGAGAGGTGATTAAGATTGTTTTAGAGCATGGATGCAAAGTATTGAGACTTGAGCAGCCTAGTAGCTCTGGTATAGGAATTACAAAGGGTCCACTACTTGATTAGATCAGCAGGGAACCAGATGACTTTTGGGTCTACAATGCAAGGTCATGCACATGGAGGCAGTCTAGCAGCTCAGCCAAGATCCATAGAAGGTGGGAATCTCAGACCCTGTTTTTTCTAAGGCAGGCATGGAGAGTCCAGGCTAAGATAAATTGGCACTGAAATGCTGGAGAGCAGTATTTATATATCCATATGTAGAGATGGGTAACCAGTCATTAGCCCAGGGTCAACATGTAAAGAGGACATGTCCAGTGGCCTGAAGGACTAAATCTCAATGAATTGTGGTGCTTTTGGGCCAGTGAATCTTACAGTCACAGAAGACCACATGGTGGTCACTCAGGGCATTGGGGAGGGTACCAGCATCCATTATACTGTGGTGGTGGGAGGAGAGAAGCTAGTCCAGAAGGGAGTGATTGAGGAATCTGTGCTTGTGCCAGGTTGGGTCAGTGATCAGTTGGGTAGGTTAGAGGGACTTAATGGTTTTGTACAATTCAGTTAGAGGGTGAGAGTAGAATGAGCAGCTCACCAGAAGAGGCATAGGAAGAGATAGTGGTGAGGAGTTTAGTAACTGAAGGCAGGACATACCAGGACAGTACTGGGCACCAGCTACAAATATAAGGACAGAGTAGGGAAGGGAGAGCTTTAGGAGGAGCAACTTACCTGATTAGTAAACACTAAATAAGTAACTAGAGAGAGAAAATTGGGAAGGCAATAAGCAAGATATTTGTAATAGGTTATTCCATGGCTAGGGGAGGGAAAAAGTTGGTGGGAAAGGGTAAGCAAGGAGGCAGAGAAGTCAGCTGCCTGCCAGGAGACTTGGCTGGTTGGGATACAGTTAGATTAGGGAAGATCATTGGGCAAATGGGGGAGTGGTGGTGGTGCCAGAGGTGTTAGTACATGTTGAAACTAACAGTGTGGCCTCCCAGGGGACAGAGGTAGTCAAAGTAAACTTTCATACACTGGGAAGTAGATTGAGAGAGGTAGCAGTGTTCCTGGCAAGTGCTCCTAAACAGAAGTTTAATGTCTATATAACGTATTTACTTATTTATTTTAAAACTGGTAACTGGGAAAGGCACACTGAACCAAGGGTCAGTTCCAGATGTGACCCAGAGGAAAGGAATAGGGTATACAAAATACATAGCACAGAAACAATTTGCAGTTGCAATAAAGAGAAATCAAATGAATTAAATACTGGCTAAGTGCAAAATAAACAATCAAGGTAGAAACAACAAAATAAGGCATATCAGCCACTCTTATGCTGGTGTAGGAGGCAAATGTAAGGGGAACAGTAAAGCAGAGGGAAAACAGGAACAGGAGTGGAGGGGAAGGAAGGAATTTCGGCTGATACCTTAAGAATCCAGGGGGCAGTGAAGTGGAGGGAAGAGGATAGCTGGTTCCAAAGTAGTGGGATATGGTAGAAGAAGACTGAATGCCCAGCAGAGGAGTGGGATGAGGAACAGCAAAGGTGTGAGGATCCCTAGAATGGAGGGCTCAGGAGGAAGAGGGGATGAAGAAGAAGAGCGATGAGAGGTAAGAAGGAAAGGGACCCAAACCAGTATTTGGATGTGAATGAGGCACAGTAGGTCTGGTGATGTGAGGGTAGAGGGTGAATGACTAAAGAGGAATAAAGTGAACAATGATGAGTATGAGAGGGGGAGTTGTTCGCAAAGTGGCAGAAGGAATTGCAGAGGGAGTCCAGCCTGATCAGAGAGGTAGAGGGAGGGATACCATAGACCATGTCAGCATAGTCAAAGACCAGGAGCACCATTTTGCTGACAACGTCATGGTGGACCTGCAGAGACAGACAGTCTATATTGTGGTACAAGGCACCAAGTTTAGGGCAGAGCTTGGCATGGATGGTGTCAATGTAGGCAGTGAAGTTAAACTTGATGTCTAGCCACACATCGAGGTTCTTGAATGATTGAAACATTTCTAGAGGAGTGCCATCTAAGGTGGAGAAGATTGGCAGAGCTGATAGTCTGGCCAATTTCTTGCTGGTACCAAAGGTTATAGGCCCAGTTTTATTCGTGTTGACCTGGTGCTTGTATGACTGGAAGCAGTGCAAGACATTCTGGAAGTCATGCTGCAGCAGAGCTTCCATGGCTATGGTGGAGAGACTAGAGGTATAGTTGACTGTGTCATCTGCATACATGCGTATGTGTGAGTTGGCACAAGCAGAGAGGAGGTCTTTAAGGAAGATGGAGAACAGGATTAGCTCCTGGAAGGAGCCCTGTTGGACCCCTAACTGTATGGGAAGTGGAGGTGACAGGGCGCTACCAACTTATACTGACTGCTGAAGGCCCAAGAGGTATGAAGGGAACTTGTCATCAGTAGGAACTGAGAGACCAGTAGAACTCAGCTCTTTCAGGAGGAATGGGTAGGGCACTGAGTCAAAAGCCTTGGCCAGATCAATGAAAATGGCAGCAGTTATATGCCCCTGATCCATCTCTGAGAAGATAAAGTCAGTTACATGATAGAGGGAGGAGATGGTGGAGTGATGCTTCCAGAAGCCAGACTGGAATGGGAAGGGGAAATCACTGGATAGGAAATTGGAGAGTTTGGTGTAGTCATGCTTCTCTAGTAGTTTAGCAAGGAAGGGAGGAGGAAGATTGGCTGGAAGTTACCCGAGGAGGAAGGGTCACCCCCCCCTTTGTGGATTGCAAGAACTTTGCCCAACTTCCAGGACTGAGGGACAACACTGAGGGAGGAGAAGAAGAGGTTGAGTAGGTGAGTCATAGGAGATGCTATAGCAGGAGCAATGATATGGAGTAACTTAGGATCCAGCCCATCGGGGCTGCATTTGTGCAGGTTAAGGGAGTAAAAGACATTCTTATTTCTCTTGAGGACCATTGCATTTTCACCTAGTTGAGGAAAGCAGACCTTGGAAGACTGTACATGTAAAGGTAGTTCTTGTGTAAAAAGCCAAGCCCATCAATGGCAATGCATAGGGGATGGACGGATCCTGGAAGCAGGAGCCGTATCCCCCAGTACAGCAGTTGATACCCTGTGAACCTGCTGTGGCTGTAGCCAGCAATCATATGGAGTGAGTTTTGACCCCAGCCGAGAGCAGCAGCATATATGTCATTTTTGTTATAGCAAAGAAAACAACATAGGCAGCCACCTAAGTTTGGACAGACCCTGTACTGAAACAGGGCATGTCCCCTACACTATCCAGTGGAAAGGAAACAAAAGGTAGTGCTATCTTGCACTGTGGCCTCATTCATTAAGAATGAAAGGCCAAGATGTGAATTAGAACAACCTTAGGAGCTTCATGCCCAGCATAAAAGACTGGTAGTCAAATGGCTATTGATACACAGGAACAACTGAGATCACCTTAGTGAAAAAGGCAGGGTCAGACTTGGGTCACAGAAGGACATCCTTTCCTTAGGAAAGGCAGATAGGGCCCTGTATGCACAGAGACTAGAATGCAGCAGTGCAGCCAGCCAATGAAACTGCAGTGCAGAGCAAAAGGTTCCAAGATAGGAAGCACAGGCCTCAAGGAACCACGGGCCCGAAAGGGACCAATCATCAGTCAATCTAGGACTTAATTGAGAACCCCCAGAGGTAGGCAGAGTCCAACCAGGTAGCAAGGGGAAGATAGTCCCTTAAGAACAGTCATAAATACCCAAGGGAGTCAGAGATCTTTCTCCCATCTGGGAAGGAAAGGCAACTATTCACTGACAAAGGCAACCCCAAACACGAGAAGTGGAAGTAAATAGTCCAGTATGTTGTAGTAGTAGTAAATCATTTTTTATTCATATACGAATAATTGGATACATTCAGTTGAGCATAGCTCATTTTCAATGAAGATCCAAAAGTCATTAGGAGGTTCCACATAAAACAGTACAACAAAATACAGAACAAGTAAAAACAACTAACAGGCAATACATAAAAATTTAAAATAAATAATTCAAAAACATAACAATCAAACTTTAAGGTGCTAACAGTGATTACATAATGTGCTCTTGTTTAGTACAAATATATACCATTTCCTTAGTTCGCTTATGTTATGCTTGGTTTTGTTACTTCTCAGAGCAGGAGGGGATCTATTCCATAAGCTAATATCTCTGGCAAGCACAGAAGATCTACCTATATTCAAGTTACATTTAAGCGGAACAAATTGAGTTCCAATTGAGGACCTTAGACTTTCCTTGATCTTTCTAACCTCAAATAGGTCAGTGATATAATTGGGTACTTCCTTATACCATACTTTAATCATAAATTGAAGCAGATGTAGATCTCTTCTCACTGTGGGGCTGAGCCAATCTAATTCCTTAAAGAGTAAACACCTATGTGTTCTATAAGGGGCATCCAAACAAAAAGAGCTAACCTGCGAAAGACTAAGTCTACGCTACCTGTATATTTTCTAAGGCTCCTCCATAAAGCAAATCACCATAATCCATCACTGGAAGAATCAAAGAGTTAACTACAGTCAGCGGACTTCTCTGGTCATGAACCTTTATATTTATACAATGCACCCAATTTTCTGTTGATATTTTTATAAGAGGGTTTATGTATATGTTCCACTCCAAGCTTAGGGTCTAACCAGACCTCAAGATATTTGTAAGAATCCACCTGCTAAATATCAATGCCATCAGCTGTATGTATTTCAAATGCAAATCTTTATTGTTATTATTATTTTTAAACAACAATGATTGAGTCTTGTCAGTATTTAGGATAAGGTGATTCATCTTAAAGAAGACCTGAATTTCATCAAAGGCCAATTGCAGCCTCTCATTTATGGATTCTATAGTATCGCCCTCAACATACAGCACAGTGTCATCAGCATACATATGACACTGTGCAGATGTAGATACAATCTTGAGGTCATTCATATAAACATGGAATAATAAAGGCCCCAAAATCGAACTCTTCGGTACACCATTTTTTATTTCCAATATCTCAGATTTATAGGAGACCACCTCTACAAATTGTCTTCGGTTCATCAAGTATGAAGAAAACCACTTAACTGATCGAGAGGACAAGCCAGTCCCACTGAGTCTGGACAGGAGTACCCGATGGTTAAGGGTATCAAATGCTTTTGAAATATCTATAAATAGAGCACCTGTCATTAACCTCCTGTCCAGACTCAGCTGGAGATCGCTTACAACCTTTATCAATGCTGTTTGTGTACTATGACGTGCCCTAAATCCTGATTGAGAAGATGCCAATTTGTTGTTATTCTCAACAAAACCTTTCAACTGACAAGATACAATCTTTTCAAATATTTTAGAAATCTGAGACAAGAGCGAGATGGGCTGATAATTGCCCAACTCGCTCTTGTTCCAACTTTAAATATGGGTCTAACCTTAGCAGTCTTCCATCCATCAGGAAATTCCCCACTTTCAATAGACAAATTAAAAATGTAGGCCAAAGGATATGCCACACAAGGTGCTGCATATTTCAACAATATAGAAGAAATCTCATCTGATCCTTTCGCCTTGGAAGTATCCAATTTCAAAAGTTCAGATCAGATAATTTCCGGGAAATATAATCAAAATCAAAGCCTCCTATTTCTCCAACTTCAATACTAGTATCTCTATGATTTGGCCTCAAAGACTCATTTTGATCACTATGGCCTTCATCTAAAGGGCTTAATGAAGCCACTTTGAAAAATAGTCATTAAAGGCATCGGCCATTTCTTTACCCAAAGGCAATGCAATACCATCTTTTTCTATTTTATTTACACAATTCTGTCTACTTTTCCCCACTAAGTTCGAAATAATTCCCCAGAACCTCCTCGGATTCTTTTTGTGATTAGCCTCCAAATTAGAACGAACAAACTGTTTTTTAAAGTCCCTAATTTTGGTAGTATAAAAATTTCGAGCATGTCTATAGGAAACCCAATCCTGATTTAACATTGTTTGTTTTGCTTGCTTCCATTTTTTATCCCTATCTTTCCTAATTCTATATAATTCAAGAGAAAACCAGGCATTACCTTCATTTTTAGACAATCTTGATTTTAGGGTGCATGTTTATTACAGGTAGTATAAATTGCTTAGGAAAATTCCAAGCGTTGATGAAGTAGGGATCAATTCCAGTCTATTCCAGTTGATATTTTCAACATCATTCATGAAACTAATATAATCAAAATTTTTAAAACATCTCCAGAATATTTTTGATTTAGAGCCTATTCTAACCACATTGTTTCTAATCGAGTAAATAACTTGGTGATCCAAAAAGGATTCAGGAAGAACTCCAGCCTTAAAATAAAGCTGGGGGGAATTAACAAACATCATGTCCAAAATTGTAGATCTCTTAGGATCTCTATGGTTAATTCTGGTTGGTTCCAGAATCAGCTGGGTCAGGCCCAGACCCATCTGGAAATCCACCAGTTCATGATTCCCATCTACAGTCAACCAGTCTACATTAAAATCTCCAGTTATAAATAGTTCATGGGTATCCCGATAACCAGTCAAAAACTCATGTAGATCTGAAAAAACATGCACGAAACCTTGGGCGGTTTATAAAGCCCTACTAACAGCAAAGGTTTTCGAAAAGGTACCTCTAATTCCAAAACCAACACTTCCAAACCATTACTAAGAAAGGGGTAATTTGCCTCATGAACGGTTAAATTACAATCTGTATTAACAATAATTCCCCCCCCCTTTTTGTCCGATCCCTTCTGAACAACTGGAAATCTTCCAGATCAACAGATGAGTTCAGAGTTCTACCATTCAACCAGGTTTCTGTTAAAACCAGAACCCCTGGTTTGGCTTCATTAACCCAATCTCTCAACTCATCAAACTTATTCCTCAAACTCCTAATATTTAAATGAGTAATGACCATAGATCCATGTTTCATAGTGATCTCTTTTTCATCATAAAACATATTAGGAGGACCAGGGTTTGGGTGAACGTCTCCACAGGTTAACAAACAGCACACAGTAAACCTAATAAAAATACCCCTTAAATTCAGCTCCCAAATTCCCCTGCGGAACAGGCCTATACAAGGCCTATTTCTCAAAGGAAGCAGAAACTGAGGCACAGTCTTCACCAGATGTACTTTAAGGAATGTGTTAAAACATACATTAGATAAGATCCCAGGTGAAATATATACGTTCTGGTGGGCATTCAATGTCCCTGAGCCAGAAAAAGAAAAATACTGAAGATTAGTTGATGAACCTGTATAACTATGTGCAAACTGAAGCACACTAAACATATTAACTACGAACAAACATATTAAAATATTTAGAACAAACATTTTGTGGAAACCCCCCATTAATATACCAAAATTAAATCTAAAAATCAACCAAACGACCAAAAAGCATGCAGCAACCAGGAAGGCAAAAACAATCGTAAAAACTAAAAATACTTACTATCCTTCAAGGGGGCTGCCATACCCAGGTCAAAAATAAATAAAAACAAATAAGAACTTTCCTAATTTAAATAAAAAAGAAACTTCAAAATAAAATATAAAACCCAAGACTTAGAATCCAAAATACAATCAAAGAGCTCCCCAGATATTTTCTTCCATCGAGTGGCGCTCAAGGCCATCACGCCCGCCACGCTCACGCCAGGCAAGGCAGCAATTTAAGAGTAGCGCCAACTCCTCCCCTTCACTGATGTGCAGCTGCTAGCCTGCCTCCAAGCCCCCACACAGCTGATTTAGGGTCCCAAACGTCTTCAACTACGGGCAGAAAAACACACAGTGCAAATAGGCAGTTTATCAATAAACGAGCAGCAGTACTTGTAGATTGGCTGCAATCTTGATGTTATACAAGCCCCCAACCATCTGGATTCGGTCTCAGAGTGTAACGAACAGCGTGGAGGAGTCTACTCGCGCTTGTGGGCAAGGCAGCAATTTAAGAGTAGCGCCAACTCCTCCCCTTCACTGATGTTCAGCTGCTAGCCCACTTCCAAGCCCCCACACAGCTGGTTTAAGGTCCCAAACGTCTTCAAACATGGGCAGAAAAACACACAGTGCAAATAGGCAGTTTATCAATAAACAAGCAACAGTACTTGTAGATTGGCTGCAATCTTGATGTTATACAAGCCCCCGACCGTCTGGATTCAGTCTCAGAGTGTAACAAACAGCGTGGAGGAGTCTAGTACAGAGGAGGACATGAAAACAAGGTCCAACTCAATCCAGTCTCCTTGGTGAGAGACATGGTAACTGTTCTACGAAGAAAGGGACATGGCATGAGACACCCAGGTTGGTATAAAGATGCCCATCATCATAAAGGTGAGTCTGGAACCAAGAGATGGGTAAGCCCTCCAGAACCAAGCGTGGAGGAGCAGGAAACACAGAATTGGATTGAAGGAACATTTCCAAAAAAGAAGGGCAGGAGGGTGGGCATAAAGAGGGAGAGGTATCAGTACCGGAACCCTCAACTATAATAGTGGGAACCACACTGGTCCTGACCCCAGAGGTGCCTCCAGTAAAGAGAGAAAACATCCAGCCAGACCGTGTCTGGTCTGGCCATAGTAGGCAGCAGTGAGGCAGTAGGATATGAGGCAGAGAGATAATCAGATCCCTGCCAGGATGAGCCCAGCGGATAAAGATGTCTTCGACTACATCCTGTGGAATTTTCCATTAGCGCCCTGCTGCTTTGAAAAAGCAGAGGGTATATGGCAGTGTATTCCTGCTGCCAGGGATATACACTTCTAATGAGGAGTAGTCCATTATGCTCAGCCCAGAACCCTATATGCATGGCTTTAATGTAGATAGGCAAGGGAGTGGGTAATGTTTCCTGGTCAGGTAACAGACAGTGGGAAAATAGCTGATTGAATCATGAGACATACCCCCCCTCCGTGGGAGGCACCCGAAAGTATGGAGAACATAGAAAATGTCTCTTCCAAGACAAAGATGTATCGCCCATCTGCCAAACACCTTAGTGGGCTTTTTAGACCTTTGAAACAAATACACACATCTTCTGGATTGGAGGTATTCATCATATGAGTGGTCATGCACCTTCATAAATGGAGAAATTTGATAGTAGGCGATAAGATGCTGACATCCGTTTGCAGGTAAATCTCTGAAGGCACAATCATTGACGAGTGCCCTGGAACAAAGTCCCAGGTATTTTGGGGGATAGGTAATTGATTAGGATGACCACAGTCGAATATCCCAAAACATCAGCAGGTGAAGCCTGGCCGAGACACCTCTGGTGTGGCAGATAATGGGAAGCAAGTTAGCCCAGGTGTGTCCAGCGATATATAGGAAGGAAGGTGTTTCCAACTGAATGTATGCCATAAAGGCATATGTTCATACCCAGAGACCTGAACCATACTTAGAGTACTGGCTGGTGCAAGGAGGATGTCTGATGACGTGTCTGAAAAGCAAAACATCTGGGCATATAATGGAAAAAAACAGAGGCCCACTTTGCGAAGAGTTACAGAGATTAAGACCCGGTATTATTGGAAGACTTTGGTGGCAGAGTCTGTCTGGAATGGAGGTTTCACTGCCTTTTGTAGCATAGGGTGAAGGTCTACAATGATCATTGTCTGGAAAGAAAGAGAAAACATCAGCTGACCTTTGAGGAGGGGGATGCAAAGACAAAATGGGAATCATTCAAGTAGAAAAAAGCCTGGATCCCAGACATCACGACAGATACTGTAACCATAGATCTGAGGGGACTTTCAGGCTATGGGCAATCCCAGGCAGGGAACCAGCGGAACAGCACCCATCAATCTTGGAACCAAAGGTGGGGAAGGCAAATAGAGGGAGTGAACTTGTGTCAGGGAAGCTCCCTCAAGGTATCAGCAGGGTACAAAAAAGGACTTTCATAAAAGAATTCTCCTGATGTAAAAAATGACATGGAATATATTAAAGTACGGTGCAACCAGAGGCATTGGGTCTCGTAGAGAGACCTCGAAAAGCTGCAAGAAAAAAACTCAGAAAGGCGGGGGCAAAAGGCCTGACATATGCAACCAAGAAAATCATGTGAGATATATTTTCACAGTAATGGTATTGTAAACCATAGTCATCAGAGATTCCAAGAAGTGAGTATAGTGGCTATGGCCACTGTGAGGACATCTCCAAATAATGAGCCAGTTCATGCCTAGGGGCATGCAGCTCCTACACCTGGGCTCCAGAGCATAGAACCAGTGTAGAGGGAGCCTGGTGTACAGCAGAGCTACAGGTGGAGACCAGGATGGGACCCAGAGGTGGCCCCTCCGATAGGGGGGGCCACCAGGCCTCAGGAATAGGCAGATCCACCCATGCCATATAGGCCCAGCTTGGAGCTCTGAAGAGACACAGTCAGACTTCACTGGAATAATGGAGAGAAGAAAATTGGTGGGAAAGCAAACCCCAGCAGGCAGGCAAAAAGTCAACTCAAAGGAGCCAGCACTGTTTGAAAAAGAGTCCCCTGGTTGTTGAGGAGGACATTGGTGAGGTTGAGGCAGTGGAAGAAATAACTATTCCCAGTATGAGGGCAGAATTTCCATCAAAATCCAAACAGGGTCTGGATGTGGATTACAGAGGACACCCCATAGCCGAAGCCACAATGCAGCTGGTGCATAACTCATGTTCCATTAGGAGATGACAGTGAGGCCAAAGGCAAAGACGTCTCTACAACACTTATTCAGAAGAGGTTCATCAGCTGAGATCACATTATCAGCAAGAGCTTTATGCAACAAATCATCTACCATTTTTTTTAAATGTAAAGTAGGATATGATTTCAAAAGTATGTAATGGTCTATATTCTCAAGTCTTAAGTTGTCTCTTGCATGCTGCAATATACTTACTGGTACTTTAAAGTACCACAGTACCCCCTTTATCTCCTTTCTTGATAGGTATTTTTGTATCCTGTTGTAGCTGTTTCAGAGCCACCCTCTCAATTCTAGTTAGATTATTGTATGGAAAATCACTCCCATCTTGCTGCAATAGCTTTTTAAATTCCAATTCACAAACTCTCTCTAAAGTAGAAACACTGGTGTTGTATGGTGGATTAAAAGATGAAGGAGGTTTAAATCTGGTAAAATCCAAATCTTGCTGTGAAATTATGTAGTCTTGTACAGCATATAGAAGTTCTCCTCTGGTGTAGTCCCAACTGCCTGGTCTGAATGTCGAGTATCTTCAACCCAAATGGGCTCTTCTGTCCCCTGAGTTTCTTCCGTGTTAGTGGCAATAAACTTCATTCTGTGATTTTTGGACCAAAATGCCTTCAAATTAAGGTTTCTTGTAAATCTCCTAAAATTCACAAATAGGTCAAATGGTATGACGTCACTGCTGGGCACATAAGTTAGTCCCTTTTTGAAGTAATTTTATTTCTGCTTCTTGTGATGGTCTGACAGGTTTATTACATTTACGGTACTTATGTTTCTTGGGTTTTGTTCATTCTCCCTGCTGTTGTTCCTTTGTTTGCACTCTCTTTTCCTCCCACCTCTTCTGGTCTTTTTGGTAGTGTTGTTCCTTGTTTCTGAAAACTCACCACCCTGGGGCTCCTGCGAGGACCCGTGTTCAATTCTATCTCTTACTCTTCTAAAAAATGTTTCTGGACCTCACTGTCCAGTTCACTAGCTGAAGTATAATTAGATGGAGAGTTGTTTCATTTTTATGTTGGCTTGTGCACAGGCATAAGCAACATAGTGGTACCATACGAGTTTTAGAGGTATGCCGCCACTCTGCCAATGCCCCACTCCATTTTGCAGGTGGGACCACACAGCACCAATAAATGGCCGAGCTGTCTATGACAGCACTTCAGATGCAGTGGCGTGCAGTTGAAAGGAAACCATTTCAATTTGCATACGGTTGGCAAGCAGCGGCTGTCATCTGCAATTTACATACTGCCGGCATCTACAAGCAGCGGCTGTTGTCAGCTGCCTCTCCATTCCTATGAAAGCTGATGAGGGTGCCCAATCCCCCTATCGGCATGCCCCTCTCCAATTCCTTTGCCGATGGGGTAGCCCAATCCCCGTCGGCATGATGCACCCCCATCTGTTGCGTGCCGAGGGGGTGCCCAGTACCCCTCAGCTCAAGTGCCCCCCCACACTGTATGGCCAACAGGGTGCCCAATCTCCGTCAGCTCCACTCCCCCCCAAACATCCAGGAGGCACACTGGGAGCCCACCGCAGCATGCCAAAAGTCCTGTGTCTCTTTTTTTTTTCAAACCCTATGAAAAAAGTAAAATGGTCCCTCTTGGCCTCTTTTGCCTCTCCCCCAACCTGCACCCACCCTCTGCACACCCCACCTCCCCGCATCCCCCTTACTTACCTCTGGAGCCCAGCATGAAGATCTTCGGTGGACCGGGAACACATCTGCACTCTTCAAAGCCGAGCAGGAAGAAATGCCGTGTAAGCGAGCACAGTATGAATGTTTCTTTTTTCAACTTTGGTACATATCTCAGCCATTTTCGGGAATTTTGGCACCACATTTTCAACATGGGGTTCTTGGGACCCCACCTCATGAATTCAGTCACTGTCATCTCATTATTTGGTCCTGAAAGGTGAATTTGCAGTCACTGCGTGGAATCACCTTTTGGGACCGATTAATGAAACAACAGTGTCACTGTTCATGAGATGGGCTCTCAAAAAGCCTATGTTGCAGATTTGGTGAAAAAATTCCAAAAAATGACTGTGTGACAAGCATGCATTGCCCAGTTTCCACACACACTTGTTACTTCGCAAATACAGTATGTAATATTTTCACTCCAAATTTTCAACATTGGCATTTTTTCACACCTCCTTATGAACAGTACAGCTGTAATTTTCCACATCCTGGCCAAAATGTATTTTCGCACTTATGGCGCAGAATAGTGCTGTCGCTGTGGGAAATCACTGTTCAGGACAGATTAAGAAAATCACAGTGCCACTGTTCATTAGAAAAGGTTCAAAAATACCCATGTTGAAAATTTGGTGGAAAAAATCCAAAAGATTATTGCGTTACAGGCATGCGTTGCATAATTTCTACACATGTTCATAATTTTTCCAATTTTTCATATTTTTATTCCAGATTTTCAACATTTCCATTTTTTACACCACCTTGCAAACAGTACAGCTGTCATTTTTTACATCCTGCCAGAAATGTGTTTTCATACCTTTGATGCCAAATGGCACAGTTGTTGTGCAAAACCACCTTTCCAGATTGAGTGACAAAATGATAGTGCCACTGTTCATGATGTGGGGTCACAAAAATCCCAATTTGCAAATCTGGAGTGAAAATAACAATGCCCAGGGCATTACGGTTTACAACCATAATGCTGTACTCCATACAGACTGACACCCAATGGGTGTGACTTGGCATCATCGCACGTAATACACATGCCTTTCCACCCCCATTCTGTAGCCACTGACAGACATCGAGGCATGTCTTGCAGTCTTCAGGCCCAGAGTTCACTCCATTCTCCTGTACCTCACCCACTTCAGCATATTTCCTTATGAAATGGGATGAGTGTAAGGCCCGAAGACCCCAAAGTACACTGCAACACCTGTCAGTGTCTGCAGGGTAGTGTGAGATGAAATGGTATGAGTGTTATGCCCGATGATCCAAAGGCGCACCCCCAACACCTGTCAGTCTCTGCAGATAGGGGGTGGGGTTGGCATCAGTTCAGTACTTCACTGCCATTCCTATTATGCGTTCTTCTAACTCCTGCACTACCAATGCCAGTGCCAGCAAGCCAACATTTGGTATTGACAAATGCTTGTTTCAATAAAGTCATTGATTGTCAAGAATTTCTACTGTGATGTTTTTTATTTCTATTGTTATTTTTATTTTTTGCCCAGTTAAATGCTTGCCCTGTTGCATAATTATTCTTATCTCATTCAAAATGTTCTAACTTCTGTGCCTTAAGCATAGCATCCTGCTTATCTATTTTCTCTTTCAGCTTTCTTTCTAAATCCAGGAAGCTTTCACGGTTTTTGAACTGAGCTACACAGGCTTCTTTTTGTTTAAACTCTTCCTTTATCTCAGGTTGCTGAGTGTTATAATCTTTATTTAAACACATTTCACTATTGCAATTAAGCCTTCTTGTAAAGCAGCCTGCCTGTTTAGTTGATATAGTAATGAAGGGGCTTGCAGACCTTAAGGTAAGTAAGACACTGGGACAAGACAGCTTATACCCAAGGGAACTCATAAAATTGGGATCAGAACTGGCTGAGTCCCTTCCTGAGTTGTTTAGATGCTCTCTTGAGATGGGTGAGGAGCCAGGAAGATCTACACATAAGGTTGCTGAAGAATCTGGAGGGCTGACTTTGGCAAGATGGGAGACTGCATTAGAAAAGCACTAGCAAATAGGCTAGAAGGAGGGGTGGAGCAACAATGGGGAAACATCAAATCTGCCATCACAGAGGCAACAAGCCTCTGTGTGAAGCAAATAAACAAATCAAAACAAAAGAAAAAGCCACTATGATTCTCAAAAGAGGTGGAAGGGAAGGTTAGGAAGAAAAAGATAGCATTTAGGAAGTATAAGGAAACACAGAAAGAGCAGGACAGAGAACTGTACCAGTTAAGGCAGAAGGAAGCAGGGACGGAGGGAAGTCAGAATAGCAAAGGCCCAAACTGAGGAAAAGATAGCAAACTCAGTTAAGAAGGGGGATAAAACCTTTTATAGGTACATCAGGGAGCGTAGAAAAACAAAGGGAGGGATAGTGAGGCTGAATAGAAAGGACGGTGGTTGGGCAGAGAGGGACAGTGAAAAAACAAGGATACCAAACTAATACTTCTGCTCAGTATTCACAAAAGAGGAGGTGGAGGTGCCTAATTCAATTAACAGAAGCACTCTGGATAGGTGGGGTCTATCCCAGTCCTTTCATAGAAGAAAGGGTTCTGAAAAAACTCCTAAAACTGAAGGTGGACAAAGCAATGGGGCCTGATGGAATTCACCCTAGAATTCTAAAAGAATTAGGGGGCGAACTAGTGACACCACTGACTACCTTTTTTAACAAATCATGGTAGGATGGTGTGGTACCTGAGGACTGGAGGAAGGTGGATGTGATTCCCCTTCACAAAAGTGGGAGCAAGACAGAGGCAGGAAACTACAGACCTGTCAGTTTGACCTCTGTGGCAGGGAAAGAGATGGAATCACTTTTGAAGGAAAGAACTGTTGAGTACCTAGAGGAAAGTGGAGGAGGCAGTATAGCGCAGTGGTCTAAGGCTCTGAGCTGCAAATTTGGTGACATCCACCAGACCAGACCTGGGTTTGAATCCCACAGCTTCCACTTGAATACTGTGTGACCCTGAGCAAGTCACTTAACCTCCTTGTGCTCCCAGGTTGCTCCTGTGAAAAAGCTTTCAGCTTAGTGTGCTTTACCTGGTTAAACGACTAAAATAAAAAAAAAATAAAAAAAAGTGGGGCACAGGACCCAAGGTAGCATGGGTTCATAGCAGGAAGGTCATGTCAGACGAATCTAATTGATTTCTTTGACTGGGTGACCAAAGTAGTAGGCCAGGGAGGGGCTGTGGACGTGGCCTAACTAGACTTTAGCAAGGCATTTGACATAGTCCCACACAAAAGATTAATAATCAAATTAACCAGCTTGGGAGTGGGTCCCAGGGTGGTAGCGTGGGTAAAACATTGGCTGGACAACAGGACACAGAAGGTAATTGTAAATGGAGTCCACTCTGAAGAAAGACGGGTTATTAGTGGGGTACCGCAGGGTTCAATACTGGGTCCTGTCCTTTTTAATGTCTTTATAAGTGACATTACAGAGGGACTGGAAGGAAATGTATGCCTCTTTGCAGATGATACAAAGATCTGCAGCAGGGTTGATACACAAGTAGGTGTGGAAAGGATGAGAAGGGACTTGGCAAGGTTGGAGGAATGGTCAGAAGTATGGCAGCTTGGATTCAATGCAAAGAAGTGCAAAATAATGCACCTGGGAAACAAAAACCCAGGGGAAGATTACACAATGGAGAGGGGGGGAGTAGTAACAACAACAAAAATGGAAAGGGACCTGAAGTAATCATATCACATGACCTTAAGGTTAGCAAGCAATGTGAGAAGGCAGTAGGGAGGGCTGGGGGGATACTGAGATATATAGGGAGAGGCATCACCAACAGAAAACAGGAAGCTGTTATCCCTCTGTACAGACAGTTGGTGAGACCCCATCTGGAGTACTGCGTCCAGTTCTGGAGATCCCATCTCTGCAATGACATAGACAGGATGGAGGCAGTCCAGAGGATGGCAACTAAAATGGTGCAGGGTCTGCAAGAGAAGCCATATGAGGAAAGACTAAAGGAGCTTAATATGTATACCCTTGAGGAAAGGCGGGAGAGGGGAGGGACATGATAGACACATTTAAGTACCTCAGTGAAATCAACAAAGTCCAAAAGGGTAGCATCTTTCAGAAAAAGTGATGTGCAAAAACAAGCAGACACAATTTGAAGATAGAGGCGGGATGGCTCAGGGTCAATGTGAGGAAGTATTTTTTCACAGGGAGGGTGGTGGATGCATGGAACAGCCTTCCTGAAGAGGTTGTGGGGTCTAAAACTGTGGGAGAGTTCAAGACTGCATGGAACAGACATAAAACAAATCTTGTGGGGGGTAGGAAGAAATAGGCTGTTGGTTAACTAGGATCTGCAGCTTATCCTGTAGGTAGGGAAATGGGCAGACTGGGTGGGCCAAGCGGTCCTTGTCTGTTGCGAAAGTCTATGTTTCTATGTTTCTTGGAGTTGGGAAAGAATTAGTAAGATGGGTAGGGAACTGGCTGGGAAACAGAAAAAAGAGGGTGGTTGTAAAAATGTTCAAGTCAGTGGATGGAATGGTCACAAGCAGAGTGCCTCAGTGTTCAAGTCTTGGAACCAGTCCTGTTTCATATGTTTATTTGTGACATAGGGGAAGACATCCAAGGAAAGAGGTCTTTCTTTGTGGTTGACACAAAACTACAGTATGCTGTACAGTAGACAGTGAGGAGGGGTTAAGGGAGCTAAAGAGTGATTTAGAGAGGCTGGAGAGATGGGCAGAATATGGTAATTAACCCTTGGACTGCCAACAGAATTGGAATGTATAGGAATTCTGGACTGATGTATCAGTCTGTGTCACAGCAAGGGTTAAGATTAGTTCCAAAAAGTGCAAAGTAATGCTTACTGAGAAAAAGAGACCATATGCAGAGTACTGGATAAGGGGATTAAGTTGACTACAACATCTGAAGAAAGGGAGCTAGATGTCATCATTAGTGACTTCTTCAAGCAATTTAGTCAGTCCAACAAAGAATACAGCAAACCAGCAAGGATGCTGGGATGCACTGGCAGAGGGTTTGACTGTAAGAGGAAAATGGGGATATTGCCCCTGTACAGGTCCCTGGTGATGCCCTACCTGGAGTACTGTGCCCAGTTATGGAGTCCACACCTGAGAAAGGACAGGGATTGGATGCAGACCATGCATCAAAAGTCAACAGGATGATCCAAGGCCAACAGGGCATATCCTATGTGGAATGGATGGAGGCCTTTAACATGTACATGTGGGAGGCCAAGAGGGATAGGGGTGACATGATAAAGACATACAAGTTCCTGAAAGAAATTGACAAAGTGAACAAGGACATGTTCACCAGGAGCAGCAGTGCAGTAATCAGAGGGCATGAATGGAGTCTCTTTGGTGGGAACTTTAGGAGAGTCATGTGGAATTCTACATCAGAGAGAGAGAGTGTTGGAGTCGTGGAACATATTGCAAGTGGAGGTGGTGGGAGTGGGGACTATACAGTTATAAAGGGCTGGTAAGACCAAAAGGAGGATTAAGAGAGGTGGAGGGGATAGAGTGAGAGGGCAGTTTTGGGTAAGCATTAGGACTCACTAGCTCTATAAAATGGTATGTCAGGGGATAGTAGAACATTTCTTCTGGGATTAACTGGATGGACCCTTGATCTTTATCTCCAGGCAATGTCTATGTTTCTGTCTTAATCAGATGAATATGCTGTACATGCAGATATCAATAAACAAGTTAGCAGTCATTTATCCGTGTACCGTAATATGTATTGAACTTCATGTATGTATGTCTATTACTCTAGTGGGGTGCCTCAGGACTATGCCCTAGCTATGTTTTCTGAAAATAATATTTTATGAGTATTACACTGGCGGGTTGCCCCAGGGCTGAGCCCTAGCTATGTTTTTTGAAAATAATAGTTTATGAGTTTATCAACCGTATGCAAAAAATGTGGTGGTGTCTTTCTCTTTTCTGAATGGTTACATCATGCAAAGATGCAGAACTGTCTGAAATCTGATATTTACTAAGTATGTGGAAACGTGTGTCGAAGAGATTTATTAAATATGTAAGGCAGAATGCTTGTAAACTTGTTAACAGCAACACTGTAGTTAAATAGGATTCAGAAAGCCTTACTTGAGTAAGTCAAAGTGACTTGTCAAATATTTTCTAGAAAATGGTATACGGATGAAGGCGCATTAGTGACCGAACACTTGTCAAGTTACTCCTATGGGTTATAGTGGTGTGCAGAACCAGTTTGGCAGGAATCTTTTTGAGCATCATTAACTTCTTTGCCAGGTGTGGTATAATTTCTGTTACATGTTATGTTTTATTTAATCTGTAATCCAAGGAGTAGTTGGATGTTTTGCTCAAGCCAGGCTAGGAGATTTACTTCGGATGTTGCTTGTCAAATTCTACAACTGTAATGCAAAACCTCAATAAAGTATGCATTTTAAAAAAAGAAAATGGTAGACTACAGATATTGCTATATAAAAGATGAAAATATAGAATATATAGAAAAAGTCAGTTCAGATATATAGCTCCAGCTGATTATTAGTTTTAGATGAATATCAAAATGAATCTAAGAGAAAAAATAAGAATGTAATAGAAACAGATGCTTGCTTTTGCTGCCTTGAAAGGTAAATAAGTGGTCAAATGTTTAAGGATACTAAAGAATTGATGCATTACATCTACATTACAGTTATTGACAGGACAACGTGAATAGTCCATTTATAGTGGGGCTTACGAATTCTCACCCTTAACCAAAAAGGTACTGATGGATAAAATGATGCAGTCAGGGCTTGTCTAATGGAATACCATGTGGCCCTTTCCCTAGTTCTACAGGAAAATAAAAGATACAAATGGGCACTAGAACTGTGGTCAGCAGTCTATGATATTATGTGAACAGATGTTCACAGAACTGGTAAAGCGAGTCATTGCAAAAGTATTTTCCAAACAACATACAAATCATTTTGTTTCACTGCATACACAATAAATCATTTCCTTCATGAAGTTTAGAAATTTTCCAATAAAGTGGATGCCTAGGAGTAGTAGGTTGTGTTTATCTAAATATGCGAAACATTTCAAGCTATCACTTGGGGAGACAAGGTTTGATTTGATTTTTTTTACCATCACATCTGTAACTTTTACTGTATCTTAACCACAGATGCCCAAGATAAGTACAAAGAACCCTGTCTACATATACTTACCTGTTCTATAGCTATATCTAAAAGAGCATCCTAGCTAGGCTCATGCCTGTAAAGAAGACTGCCTAAGTGAGATATTTGAATACTTCTTCAGAAATCATTCAAACTGGCCGGGGGGAGACAGGAAGGTCAGGAGGCTTATTATCCCCCCTTCATGAGCACATGCTGTACACATGTACACAAGGAGTGGATAGACAGACAGAGGGCAGAATTCGACATAAGGGTGAAAGACAATGAAACACAGAAACATAGAAACATAGACTTTGATGGCAGATAAGGATCGCTTGGCCCACCTAGTCTGCCCATTTCCCTACCTAGAGGATAAGCTGCAGATCCTATTTAACCAACAGGCTATTTCTTCCTACCCCCCACAAAAATTGCCTTATGTCTGTCCCACGCATTCTTGAATTCTCCCACAGTTTAAGACCCCACAACCTCCTCAGGAAGGCTGTTCCATGCATCCACTACTCCCTCTGTGAAAAAATACTTCCTCACATTGCCCCTGAGCCGTCCCCCTCTATCTTCAAATTGTGTCCTCTTGTTCTTGCATATCTCTTTTTCTGAAAGATGCTACCCTCTTGGACTTTGTTGATTCCACTGAGGTACTTAAATGTTTCTATCATGTCCCCCCTCTCCCTCCTTTCCTCAAGAGTATACATATTAAGCTCCTTTAGTCTCTCCACGTATAGCTTTTCTTGCAGACCCTGCACCATTTTAGTTGCCCTCCTCTGAACTGCCTCCATCCTGTCTATGACCTTGCAGAGATGGGGTCTCCAGAACTGGATGCAGTACTCTAAATGGGGTCTCACCAACTGTCTGTACAGGGGGATAACAATTTACTGGTTTCTGCTAGTGATGCCTCTCCCAATATATCCCAGTATCCCCCAGCCCTCCCTACTGCCATCTCACATTGCTTGCCAACCTTAAGGTCATCTGATATGATTACCCCCAGGTCCTTTTCCATTTTTTTTTGTTGTTACTACTTCCCCCCCAGTGAGGACTGGGAAAACAAATGCCCAGGAAGTGGGGGGGCTTAGAGCAATAAAACAGGCGAGGGAAGTCACATCCTGGAGAGCCATGTGTGCCAATGCCTGGAGCCTTACTGACAAGATGGAGGACCTGGAGGCAGCCATGTGGCCATCCCAGAAACCTGGTGTAATAACCATGACTGGAAGATAGCCATACCAGGCTACAATCTATTCAGGAGGGACAGGATTGGCAGAAAGGGGGGAGGAGTGGCACTTTATGCGAAAGATAACAGAAAGGCCATAGAGATTCAAGTGGAACAAGGGGGGGAGATACTGTGGGTTAAACTTGAAAGAAAAACAGGATCAGCCATCCACACAGGGGTAATTTACAGACCACCAGCCCAGGGGGAGGAGACAGATAGGGAGATTATGCTAGCTATCCAAAGGATGGCACACAAGGGGGAGGTAGTGTTGGTTGGAGACTTCAATATTCCAGACGTGAACTGGAGCCTCCCAGCAGCAGTGTCAGCCAGGAGCAGGTTTATCCTGGACTCCCTTCAGCAAATCTTCCTGAAACAACTGGTCATGGAACCCACATGGCAGGAGGCACTACTGGACCTAGTGCTCACAAAAAGGGACAATGTGATGGGGATCACAGTGGAGGAGCACCTGGGGAAAAGTGATGAGCCACACAGAAACACAAATCCTTGACTTTAGGAGGGCAGATTTTGTAAAAATTGGGAAATGCTTGGAAGAGGCACTAACTCAAATAGGGAGGAAGTTAAGCATGGAGAAACAGTGGGCAGTATTCAAAACAGGGATAATAAGAGCAATACAATTATGTGAAAAAACAGGTAAGCAAGGGGAAAAGGAAGAGGAGACCATTATGGTACTCCAAGGAGGTAGCAGAGAAAGTGAAAGTAAAAAAAAACTGCATTCAAACAATACAAAAATATGCAGGCGGAAGAGAACAGGGAGAGGTACCAGGAGAAACAAAGGGAGACAGGGAAGGCAGTAAGGGAAGCCAAAGCACAGACAGAGGAGCATTGCAAAATCAGTGGTTAGAGGGGAAAAAAACTTTTATAGGTACATAAGTAAAAAAAGGAAGGCAAAGGGAGGGTTAGTGAGGCTGAAATGGGAGGATGAGAGTAGAGTGGAGGATGACAACAGCAAAGCAGATAATACTGAACAGTTATTTCTGCTCAGTCTTTAGAGAGGAGGGGTCAGGTAATGGGCCAGAACTGAGCAGACAGGGTAGGAAGGGCACATAAATGGATACAAGTCCTTTGCCACAGGAAAGGGTCCTAAAGGAACTGGAAGGAATAAGAGTCGATAAAGCTATGAGGTCTGATGGTGTACACCCCAGGGTGTTGAGGGAGCTAAGAGAGGTGGTGGCTGAACCTCTGGCAACCCTGTTTAGCTGGTAACTGGAAACAGGAAAGATACCCAAAGACTGGAGAACAGTTGATGTAGTCCCCCTATACAAAAGCAGGAACAGAGAGGAAGTGGGAAATTACAGACCAGTCAGCCTGACCGCAGTAGTGGGGAAGATCATGGAAACACTACAGAAGGAAAGAATAGTGGAATACCTAGTTGCCAATGGTTTACAGGACTCAAAGCAACATGGTTTTACTTGGGGGAGGTCGTGTCAGACTAACCTCATTGAATTTCTTAACTGGGTGACAAGGGAGATGGATCGGGGAAGGGGGCCAGTGAAAGCAAGGCCTGTGATACTGTGCCAAATAGAAGATTATTAAACAAGCTGGGGAACATGGGAATGGGTAGGACGGTGGTACGGTGGGTGGGGAACTGGCTGGATTGCAGGACACAGAGGGTGGTGGTAAATGGCTGTCAATCCACAGAGGGAAGTGTGACCAGCGGGGTGCCACAGGGATCAGTGCTGGGTCCATTCCTCTTCAACATCTTTATCAGTGATATTACAGAAAACCTAGAAGGGAGAAGTTACCTGTTTGCTGATGACACAAAGCTCTACAGTAAGGTGGACACACTGGAGGGTGTGTATGGAATGAGAAGAGATCTGCAGAAGCTTGAGGACTGGTCAAGGGAGTGGCAGTTGAGATTTAACAGAAAGAAATGCAAAATAATGCACAATAATAATAATAACCTTTATTTATTCTGTGCCTTTCAATTATTAAGGCACATTACAAAACGTAAACAAACAGTAAAAGAAAATACACAGTAAGACCAAAGGGTAACAATATCAATCACAGTAAGCCAGGAACAACATATCAGCTGAGGGGGGATGGATATAGAATGCTCCAAGCAGGAAAGGAACCTAGGGGTTATCATCTCTGATGACCTCAAGGTAGGGAGTCAATGTGACAAGGTGGCAGGAAAAGCAAACAGGATGCTGGAATGCATAGGCAGGGGTATCACCAGCAGGAAAAGGGAGGTCATAATTCCACTATACAAGTCATTAGTGAGACCACACCTCAAGTACAGTGTCCAGTTCTGGAGGCCTTACCTACATAAGGACACAGACAGGGTGGAAGCTGTTCAGAGGAGGGAGACCAAGATAGTGCAAGGATTACATCACAAAACCTATGAGGACAGGCTGAAAGACTTAAATATGTACTCACTGGAGGAGAGATGGGAGAGGTTGGGGATATTACAGAGACACATAAGTACATCATGGGAAGGAACAAGGTGCAGGAAAACACATTTTTTTCATAGAAAAAGATGTTCCAGGACTAGGGGACATGGGATGAAACTGGAGGGAGGGAGGTTCAGAGGGAATGTGAGGAAGTATTTTTCCATGGAGATGGTGGTGGACAAATGGAACACCCTGCCAGAGCAGGTGGTGGGGGCTGAAACGATTACAGGATTTAAGAATGCTTGGGTTAGGCATCAGGGGATCCTGGTAGTCGGGGGAAGGGGACACCCTAGTTCTGGAGAGGCATTAAAAAGTAAAGTTATGTACACAAATGGGCAGACTATGTGGGCTGTAGGCCTTTATCTACCATCGACATCTATGTACTTATGTATCTAACTAGATTCATTCTTATTCTCTGTTTCTGTGTGACACATTTTATTTGAAGTGAAAACCGTATATTTATAAGGACACTGTCAACGTGTAAATCATCACATTGTTTCTAGGTTATGCAACACATTCCATGAGGGCTTTCCTTCTGTTGAGTGTAAAAATGTAGAAGTCCAGTTTTCTGTTTGCTTCATTTTTTTGTAGTAAAAGTAAATATAGTCTATTGATGTAATTGTACTGACACTTGTTTTATTTATAATCATGTCACACATCTTACCATATCATTCTTAAACTATAGACTCCAAAACAGTCCAGTCACTCTTGGCATGGCGGAGTTCTCTAGCTACATTGTAAGTGGCTAGGCTGTGTATGTGTGTATGTATGTGTGCGTGTGGGGGGGGTCTCAATGTTTTAGAAAGATGCAAAGGAATTATAGCCACTGGACTACATGGGAATCGTCCAGGAGGATGCATGATATGAATTTTAGCTGTGCCCAGAGTTGGTGTTAAAGGGAATGTGTATGTGGGGGGCGTTTCCAGCAGCACTACTGGTAGCCATGAGATTGTTGCATGGCATAGTAACATGTGACTGGCACTGTGCTGTACTGTAACTCTATGTGACTAAGAGCATTTTTTGTACATAGCCCCTCTGGATGGCAAATGGTGATGCAACAAGTCAATTGTCTGCCCTTCAACCCAATTTTGCATCGCTACTCTTTGCTGCTAAGAATAGGGTCTCCAATCTTTTTTTTTTTTTTTTTGCTTTTCTTAAGAAAAAGGAAGCAGATGTAAAATAAGTAGCTGCATTAGCGGATTCTATAGAAGGAAAGCAATCATAGGCTGTGGTGACCCAAATGCTGCATTGTGGCAGCATCACAGCTGCTATGTGTGAACACAGTACTGCCTCAAATTCCTTTGCATCCAGAGATGGAAGCTGGGGAGCAATGTAGACCACTGTGTGTGGCATGTCTCCGGTCCCCTTCCCCTCCCTTGATGTATAGTTTTGATCTCCCTTCCTAGATCACAGCAGGTTGTTTTCTTCAAAATACTTCCTCCCACCTCCCTGATTCCCACCACAACTCTGACCTCAGTCCTGTTTTTTCTGAAATACCTCCCCCCCCGACACTGTGCTGGCTTTTTCCCATGCCCTCTATCCCCCAGCCCTGCAACAGCATCACTGCAGGTGGTGGGGAGCATCCACACGAGGTTCAAAAATGCCTGCAGTATTTCAACTCCCCACCTTTGCAGTGGTTTAGTGGTGCCAATTCATATCAGCGCCCAACAATACAGGAGCCATCCATGCTTATCTCCTGGCAGTGGATCAGCAGCTCTGCATCACTTGCAGTGGGGCAGATAGTTAAGTATATGCAAGCATAGAAACCTTTCTTTTCTTAAACTTGGGATAATTTGAGCCTGATTTTATTTTCATTTTACTGTGTTGTTCTGAGGTAGAAGACTAGATGTCTGTAATACATTCTTAGCAGTGCCTGGGATCTGAATAGAGGCATTAAACATTAAAGATACCATACAATGTGAGGAACAGTAAAAGTAAATGTTTGTTACACATTAATAAACAACTACATTCTGAGATGGTCCTGTAAACATGTTATCAGTTAATCATTTAAAAAGATCACTGTTTTCACAGAGGCAGATATAGTTTGGGGGTCATAATAAGTAATGTTCCTCAGTGTTTATTCTACACCATTGTCTTGGTACCTCCTCTCAAGTGGATTCCCTTATAGTGTAATTTCTATAAAAGGTATGTTGTACTTAATATGCCAAGTATCATAGTAATGATACAGTGTTGAATTCTAAGTTTTTGTGGAAGGAGTCCTAGGTTCATGGAGAAGCCCTAGGTTCTTGTAATGATGACAAGAATGAGATCTGTACGGAGCTGAATTTGCAAATCAGCATTTGTTATCAGATGTTGTTATATATTTACTTATGGTTATGTCTGGCTGTTAAATAATAGGTGCTGATAGAAGTGTAACAGGTCTATTGCAATTATGCCAGCCGTAAATAAGTCCAGGAGAAATTGATTGCTAATTGGCTGACAGATTACATCTGTGTACGTAATACTATGCATATGGCCCAACTTGGTTTCAGGCATGGACACTGTACTGCAACTACTGTAGTAACCCTTACCAGTTGCATTGCTTATGCAAACTCACATCTCAGGAATGATATAGACAGGGTAGACACTGTCTGGTGCATCAAAAGCTCTATGAGGAGAGGTTATGGGATATCAAACTGTACATGTTGGAAGAAAGAAGAGAGACAGGACATGATAGAGACCTACAGTATGTGTACCTCAAGGGGGTGAACAAGGTACAGGAGAGGAGTATTTTGCAGAGGAGATGGGTCACCAGAACAAGAGGGCATGCAAGAAAGCTGCAAGTGAGGAAGTTTAGGAGGGATGTGAAGTACTTCTCCACTGAAAGAGTGGTGGACACCTGGAACAGTGTAAAAGCAGCAGTGGTGGGTGCAAAAACAGTGGTGAGCTTCAAGCATGTATGGGATAGGCACAAAGGAATCTTTGTAGAAAAGTGGGGGGTAGCTGGAGATCAGGTAGGGTCTGCAATGACAGTATAGGCAAGGACCAACTAAGCAGACTATGTGGGCCAAGTGGTCCTTATCTGCCAACAATTTCTATGTTTCTATGTTTTCAATTGATAAAGGCAACTTTACTGAAGCTGTATTTATCAACCTAACTAAGGCTTTCAACCTTATCTATTACTCCTTTCTTTGCACCAAACTAAAAAAAATATTGGTGTCTCCTCTTCCGTGCTCCCTGGGTTTACAAATTACCTGACTAATAGGCATCAGCATGTCATGTTTGGGTCTTCTGTGTCTAAGTTGGCCCCTACTTCCATTGTTGTATATGAGGGGTCCATCTTTGGTCTAGTTCTTTTCTTCATATTAACAATCTTCATTTTTTCCTGTCCCACAGTATGCCACTTTTTTATGTTGATAATCTTGTTCTCCTGTATAGTTATAAAAGTGTGGATAATCTTAATATATATTTGACCTCTGATCTTCACTCTGTCCAGCACTGGCTGCTGCTACTCAGTAAACTTACTCTGAACACCACCAAGACTTAGTATGCTTTTTGGCTCCTTTTCTAAACTTTGTAACTGTCCCTCTCCTTTGGCTATTTCATGTCTGGATGGTTCTTTTCTACCACATTCAACACTGTTTCCTTCTATATAGGTATTACCTTGAATCTTACTCTCAGTTTATCCCTTCATAGCTCTGGCATCTGTAAAACTGTTAATACCAGAATAGGACCAATCTCATTACTGGAGCTCATATTGCTATTGCACAGGGTACTTTATTACCTAAATTGATATATGGTGTATTGGTCTTCTCTCATACAGTATGTCCAAATCCAGCCTTAGAAGGTGTAATGTTACATGTAAGCAATAAGACTAGACAGGGTGTGGATTTCCTTTCCTGAGCCACATGTCCGAGTGCACTGTGAGGCATGAGGTGCTTGCACCAGTTAACTTCAACAACCTGGAAGTGTGGTTCAGAAAGAGAAACAAACACCCAAAAATGCCTTTTTGTGCTTAAAAAATGGGAATTAACTGAACAAAGTAGAAATAAAAATTAAAAATATTTACTACTAATAGATGATAGGCTAGCAGAATAAATAAAATGTTAAAAGCCCTGCTGAGACTGTCTGATTGCATTATTCCAGTCATGTCACTAGAGGGAGCTATGTGGTGATGTATTTTGTTAATTCAATTCAAGTTTGTTACAGGAAACTGTTCCATTGAGCAGGCTTATTCACAAGGAGGTCCTGGTATACAATGACAATAAAAAGGCCATATATGTAATTATACTGACAGATTTGCTAATACTATTACAATCACATAATGGGAATGGGATATAGGGAATAAGTGTACAGAACATTTACACTATCTAATGCATAGTGAGGAACTAACTATTGTGTAGAAGATGGTTAAGACAGTAGTTGCTACACATATAAATCTGGCCAATCACTTTTTTTTTTTATCTAACTTTCTCTCCTCCATGGCTCCCGGTCAGCTCCTACTTCCAGGCATCCTCTTTCTCCGGCCGCCATCCATCCGCACCCATCTCCCATTCAGGCCACCACATTGCTACCTCCATAGCTTAGCCCCCATGGTGGGGTGGCGGGGAGCTCCCAAATCCCCACCAGAACTGGATCCAGTACAGGCGGTGCCCTCAGAGATAGTGCAGTAGGTGGATGGCCATCAAGCCGCTTAACCTGGTTGCCAGTTTCCTTTTTCCTGTAGGCAGTGGAGCATGCAATGCCAGCAATGGGTGTGCCATGCATGCGTCCACATGTAGCATGCCTGCCAGCTACTCTGCCTCTGTGCCCCACTGTATTGGCCAGGCATGCCAACACCCAGCCTCTGCTATGTGACAGGCAAATACCAGCAGCTGTTCCCCACCCTCCCTGGGAGAGGAGAGCAGTCCTCTGGATGCTTGATCTTCTCCCACCCTGGCCAGCTCACAACAACCCACTCACTGTGAACACAGATTGCCAGTGTGGCTGGAGGTAAGGCATCACTGCCTCAGCCCTCCATGCCACCAGGCCAGCTACTGGTCAACCACTTTTGAAAGCAGAAGAAACAGAAAAGTGCACATAGTTAAGTACTGTAAGTATTTTTCACTGTGGGGCACAACAGGCTGGTTTGTAAGTGAATTTAGAGTTGAGGGTTCAATAGGGTGCAGGGGTGTTGGAGCAGGGATGGTAGTGAGGTGGGGCAGAAGGGTGGAAGGACAGGATAGATGGCAGAAGGGTGGAGGGACAGGGAAGCTGGTGGGGGTGTAGGGGGTTCTGGGCAGGGATAATAGAGTAGGTGGGGGCAGCAGGGATGATAGAGTGGGTGGTGGCAGAAGGGTGGAGGGACTGGATAGTGAAAGGATGGAGGGGCAGGGAAGCTGGAGGGAGGTGTGAGGGAGTTCATGTAACTAATTAGTTTATGGACCAATGGCATACCACTTTGTACGCTTTCTTGGCCAGAGTCTTAAAGCAGTTTAATGATACAAGCTCAGTTAGCCTCAATGTATTTTTGAGCTCATTCCATATTGATGGGAGTACAAAGCTAATAGCACCTCTGCCCTGTTTAGTGCATATCCTGGGGATGTCCAGGAGTACAAAATCTGAGTTATGTAGGGAGTAAACATTGTGTGTCTCATGCAGTAGTGAGCAGATGTAATGTGGCAGCCTGCCCGCCAATAATTTCACTGTCCATTGACCAATGTGTAGCATGCACCTAGTTGCTAGAGAGGTCCAGCCTAGAGAGGAATAGAGGGAACAGTGGTGAGTTCTGGACAGTGCATTAAGTATGAAGCATAAGGCCCGATGGTATAAGGTGTCAAGTTTATGAGTGTGAGTTGCTGCCCTACAATTGTAGATAATGTCACCATAGTCTAACAGTGGTAGGAATGTGGCCTGTACCAGTTTTTGCCTGCTGTCCAGTGTAAAGAGGGATCTGTTCCTAAAGAGGAATCCCAGCCTAGCTTTTTGGTTTTTTAGCTATGCAGTCGATATGGGCACTGAAGGATAGTTTGCTGTCTAACCAGACTCCTAGATATTTAAATTGATCCACAGCCTTAAGGGCGTCCCCGAAGATAGTTGTTATGGGTAGCACGGTGTACTGCGTATTAAGAGAAGATACTGCATGGGCTGAGGTGAAAAACATCACCTTGGTCTTCTTGGCATTTAGGAGAAGTTTTGAGCTGGTCAGATTGAGCTGAAGCTGGTTGAAGTCAGATTGTAATTCGGCGCAGGCTTCACGCACTGATGGCTTAGATGCATACAGGACCACGTCATCAGCACAAAAGTGCAGTTTTGATTTTTGGATATTTTTATCCAGAGAGTTGATGTAAATAGTGAAAAGGAGGGACCCCAGAATGGATCCCTGTGGGACTCATCTTGT
Organism: Neoceratodus forsteri; assembly: GCA_016271365.2. Taxonomy (NCBI): domain Eukaryota; kingdom Metazoa; phylum Chordata; order Ceratodontiformes; family Ceratodontidae; genus Neoceratodus; species Neoceratodus forsteri. The sequence goes on from CM028131.1 coordinate 1,117,512,774, forward strand.
GATGGGCACAAGGTCCAAAAGGGTCCCATCTGCTTTGATTCTTTGCAGCCTACCTGAAAGGTAGCTAGAGAACCATCTTACAGTAGTATCATGCAATCCCAGGGATGTCAGGCAGTGCAGGAGGAAGGTATGATCCACTGTGTCGAATGCCTTATTTAGGTCAAGGAATACGGCACAAGTGGATTGTTTGTTGTTAATAGCAGAGAATCAGTCATCAGTCACCTTGGCCAAGGCTGAAACTGTGCTGTGTTTCTACTTGAACCTGGATTGGAGTGGGTTAAGTAGGTTGTAATTCTCAAAAAAATATTTTATTTGTGAATGAATTAATTTTTCAAACAGTTTGGACAGGACCAGTGGAATGGAGATTGATATATAATTATTGAGATCTCTCAGATCACCAGATTTATATAAAGGGAGGATATGTGCTGTTTTCCAGTTAGGCGGGACAGTGGGTGTGGAGATGGATAGGTTGAAGATGTGCATAATTGGTGCCACTAACAGATGGCTCCCCATTTTTAGAAAGAAAGCTTCGATCCTATCAGCACCCACCCCTTTCCTAGTGTCTAATTTGTTTAAGAGTTGCTCAACGTCCTTGAATGTAACAGGGGAGAGCTGGAAAGAGGTATATGATGGCATGTACTAGGGGAAATCTGGGATAGAGGTGCTATTAGGCAGCCCAACAGCTGGCAAATGGTAAAGAGCTGAAAGCCAAACCTGCTGTGGCAAAATGGGCGTTCAATAGGTTCAGTATGGAGTGTTGGTCAGTGACCAATGTACTATTCGAGTTGACTTTGAGTGGGAGAGATGGGGAGTTTTATGACCTTCGATCACCTTGAAGGTGCTCCAGATTTTAGTGGAGTTATCTTTTGCTTCTTCTAAGCTTTCAGTATAATAAGTGGCCTTTTCTGTCCTAATAAGCTTGGTGCATTCATTTCTGACTGCTCTGAAATCCTGCTAGTGGATTGCAGATTTAGATTGCCTTGCACAGGACCAGAGTTTATCATGTCTTGATAGTACAGCTTTCAGTTCGGGGTAGAACCAGGGTACGAAAACTTCCTGATTCTACATTAATGGAAAGGAACATATGTGTTAGCAAGGCCTGTGATAGTGGTGTTAAAAATGGTGACAGCAAATTCTACCATGTTGGCCAGATAAAATGCTTGCCAGTCAACATGTTTCAGATCCATTAGGTAATTATGAATATTAAACTTACGAAAACTTCAGCAGGTGATGAATTTGGAGTAGGAGTGGCATTTAATGTCAGCGCGAATGCAAACCACAATATTGTGGTCACTCATATCATTATGAAAGACCGTTGAGTGTTTGATTTTATGCAGACGGTATGTGAGGATTAAGTCGAGGATGGTGCTGCGGTCTTTGTTTTTTGTGTTAGTTTTTGTGGGTTTAGTGACAAGCTGAGTGAATCCAAGCTCATCGCATAAGTCTTTGATGGCATTTGCTTTAGGGGTAAGCCAGTAAAGGTTTAAATCCCCAAGGATAAATGTTTCATTGGTGTTGGACTCTGAGATGACCCTGAGCTTTGATAGTATATCCAACCCACATGAGGGTGGTCTATAGCAGCCCATGATATTGTTCACTTCAGTAGAGGAGAACAGTATCTTTAGTGCCAGACATTCAAATTCTTTAGTTTTGGATTCTGAGAGTATTTCTGAGACATTTAGCTTAGCATCAAGGTAGATAACTACCCCACCTCCCCTTGTGGGCCTGTTTATTCTGTAGGTGTTGTAAGATGGGAGCATGATCTGGAGGTTGGCGGTGGAGCTGTTTAGCCAGGACTCAGTGATTATTAATACTGTATATCTGGGTTGATATGGGCAGCCCAAATTTGTATTTGATCTAACTTTTTGAGGAGGCTGCGGGCATTAATTAGCATGAATTCAATGCCTGGGGCTGATGCAAAATCTGCCTGTGAGTTTGTAGTTGATTGTGGACCAGGGTTTAACTCCACATTGCCAGAGCATAAGAGCAGTAACATGAGTATCCTTTTCTGAGTGGCTACGAGTGCAGATACCTCTTTTTTCCTGGGTGCCCTACTGCTCAAGGCTGGGTTACCCTGATGCCTTGTTCAACTTTGAGGTGTGAAGTATGTAGTGAACTAAAAGGAGCTAATGCACTTAAGCATAAGGGCTGATGCCAACTATACTTAGATGGCAGTTGGATACTGACTTTGTCCCATGCAGGACAAAAAGAGTAGGGGCAAATCACAGGCATGTAAACCCATGGTGTTGATTGCATGGCTACATGAGCTGGGTCCTGTGTTTTTGATGGGCAGAGTGCTAATAATAGCAAAAGGGTTACTTGCCAGCCTGTGGAGTAATCCATTGGCGAGGCAGTGTACTTGAATATAGAGCAGCCTGTGTAGTGTCTATGAGGGGTGGCTAGAGTGTGAATGATGTAGAGCCTATAGATGACAGGAAAGATCCTCAGTCTCCAGTTGGCTGGATGTTTTGGGGGTGGAGCCATCAAGCATAAAGCGGGTTTAAAGAGTGACGGTGGTGGGGGTGGATGAGTGGGAGGAAAATCCTTTGTGCACTTAAGCTAGTCCTTCCATACCTTTGCAGGTGGCTGGCTCCACTCTGGTGCTTCTGAGCAGCAGCAGGAATCTGCCACAAGTGTGCTCTGGTCGGGGAGTAGCTTAGCCTGCTGAGAGCTTAAGGAACCTGGAGGAAGAGGAGGGTAGAAATTAGTAGAGAGCTTAATCAGTGGGAGGGACTCAATACAAAGCAGGTCGGGTGGGGCAATACAGGGAGAGACAAAAGATGTCTGGTGAGGTGGGAGAAGAGAGCCTAACAATACTTAATTAAATTAGGAGAAAAATAAAGTAGCCCAAATGAAGCCCACAAATACATTACAAAAGCCATCACCAAATCCAGATCCAGCAGTGATACACTTGACCTTAAACTGTAAACTGCTGTCCCTCACCCTTGATAAGGTGTTACAGCCACTGACATATATTTTCAACCTCTCACTTAGACTCAGCCAGTTCCCTGACAAATGGTAATCCATCACTGTTACCCCTGTCCATAAAAGTGGTGACAGGGTCACTCATGGAAACTACTGTCTGATCTCTATATTGCCACCACTCTCCAAGGCCCTTGAATGTATTGTAGCAGATCAGCTCACAGATTTCCTGGACAAATACAATATCCTGTGCTGACAACAACATGGCTTCAGGAAAGGACATAGTACCTCATCTGCCCTACTGGAATTCTCTGGCATTCTTCACAGCTCACTGGACAATGGTCAGTTAATTGGGTCCGTCTTTATCGATCTGACTAAGGCGTTCGACACTGTCCATCACCGCCTACTGCTTGTGCAAATTCTGAAAGCTGGGCTCTCTCCCAACTCCATTGCCTAGTTCAAAAACTATTTGGAGAACCAGTCTCAAAGAGTAAAAATTGTAGATGTTCTCTCTGATACCAGGCCTGTTCACTCAGGTGTCCCCCAGGGATCCATTCTTGGCCCCCTACTATTCTGCTTGTTCCTGAACTTCCTCCCAAATTCTTGCTTCAAAACAATCATCCTCTATGCAGATTATGCTGTAATTATTGCCTCCCACAAGGATCCTAAGCCTCTACAAGACAACCTTCAGCTTGGCTTCATATCTGTTGAAAATTGGTTCTCAAATCACAGTCTGGTCCTCAATAATAAGAAAACAAAGTCTATGATGTTCAGCAGCTCTCATAACAAGCATAAGCTGCACCCCTTATACAGCAAAACCAGTCATGGAGTCACCCTGGAACAAGTTCAAGCCTTTAAGTACCTTGGAATCACTCTAGACCCTCATCTAACTTACAACGCCCACATTGACTCTGTAACCAAAGCAGCAAATACTCACCTTGAATTTCTCTCCTGGCACAGGCAACATCTTACCCCAGAAGCCCTGACTGTCACCGTTCAGAGCTCTGTTGTCTCCATTATTGACTATGGGCTTATCATCTATGGCTCTGCCCCCTCTTAGATGCATATCCACCTCCCTCAGTAAGGCCTGTCGACTTCTCACTGGATCCCACCACCTCACACATACATGCGACCTCTATGCACAAACTGGATGGCTGCAACTTGCCAATCGGATAAAGTACCTAACCTGCACCATAGTGAAGAAAATAACTATGGGCCTTGCACCCCCTGTAGTGTGTGAACTCCTGCACCCTAGCAATAACTCCTCCCTCAACCAGGATGTCTGAATCACAGCTCCTGCAGGTTCCACATTGTCGTACCTCACAAGGTCAAAGACCTTTTGCCTACAGGGCACCCAGCTGACTAAATGGTCTAAACAGTTACATCTCCTCCACTCCTACCCTTGGTGCATTTAAATCAAGGCTCTGCCTCTCTCTCACTGCCTCTAGCTCTTGTGACTGCCTCCATTAGCTGACCCCGTGAATATTTCTCTAACCTTGTGCATTTGTCTCTCCTATTAGCACTTGGTTACCCCTTAGCACCCACTTTCCCATGTTATGTCTACGACAATGCCTCTGGCTGCACTCCTCCTCTATAGCTCTCCGCCCCCCTCTACTCTTCCTCTCTCTTGTCCTCTATACTCTCTGCCCCTCATCCGCTAGCTCCTTGTAACCTAGCCTCCAAAACTTGTTTCATTTCTCAGATGCTTTGTAATTCTGTTTAGCTTACACTTTTGTAACCTTGTCCTATGTATTGAATTTGTAATCTGACTTATATGTCTTATGTTTTGAATTGTAACCTGATGTGGAACCTTTGCAAAAGAGCTCTGGCTCAAAGGTATTGTAATCCTAGACCTAATACATAAAATAAATAATAAATAAATAAAAATTAAGCTTTGTAAAAAGCAGAATGAGCTATAACTAGTAGCAAGAAATAGTGAACAGATTAAGTCTTAAAATCCTAGTGATAAAGCAATACAATCATGACTTTTTACTAGTTAATACAGTACAGCAGTATAAACATTTTGTATCAAATAAAAGCCGAGAGGAAAAGGGAAATAAATGCAGTAGAAGGAGAAGAGAGAAAGGCAGTCAATCTGGAGAAGGCCAGAGGGGGCAGGCAGCCAATCAGAAGGGCAGAGATTCCGGTGCCAAAAAAAAGAAAAATCCTTTGTGTGCTTAAGCTAGTGGGGTCCCCCATACATTTGCTGGTGGCTGGCTCCACTCTGGTGGTTCTGAGTGGCCGCAGGAATTGGCCACAGGCAGTCTGGGCAGGGGTTGCTTAGTCCTCCTGAGAGGGCTTAAGGAGCCTTTGCCGGTGGCTGACTTCACCCTGGTGGTTCTGAGCAGTGGCAGGAATCAGCTGCAGGCATGGTTCAGGCAGGGGGGCACTTAGTCCACTCTGGGCTTAAGGAGCCTTTGCTTGTGGCTGGCTTCACTCTGGTGGTTCTGAGCAGTGGCAGGAATTAGCTGCAGGCACGGTCTGGGCAAGGGGTTGCTTAGCCCTCTCAGGATCTAAGGAGCCTTTGCTGGTTGCTGGCTCCACTCTAGCGGTTTTGAGCAGTGGCAGAAATCAGCAGCAGGCATGGTCTAGGTGGGGGGTTGCTTAGTCTGCTCAGGGCTTAAGGAGCCTTTGCTGGTGGCTGGCTCCACTCTGGTGGTTCTGAGCGGCATCAGGAATCGGCCACAGGCACGGTCCAGGTGAGGGGCTGCTTAGCCCGCTCAAGGCATAAGGAGTCTTTGGTGGTGGCTGGCTCCACTCTGGTGGTTCTGAGCAGTGGCAGGAATTGGCTGCAGGTGCAGTCTGAGCGGGGATCGCTAAGCCCACTCAGAGCGTAAGGCTTATAATAATATAATGCTTAATTGCTGTGAGTTGAGGTTTTCGACCCCTCCCTCTTGCAATCTCTGCTTGGTTTGCAATACCTCTGTCCTCTTGCTCTGTCTCTCTCACTCATATCTTGAACTTTGGTTTGTAAGTGGAGCCAGTTCCTGTATCCCATCCTACCATTCAGTGGCAAGTTTAAGTGAGTACTTTTTAAAAAAAATAAATATGAGCACAATTGTGAATGCAAATGCTGTTTTTTTCATGTTTTTTTAATGATGTGAAACAGGATTGAAAGTGCACTCACATATATACAGTCGATATAGGCCACATGAACTGCAGCAGTGAAAACACCAGAGAGAGAGCAAGGCAGAAGAAGCAGTATCAGAGGCTGTGGGTACTGTTGGTGTTGGCATTATGGAGATTGCAGATATAATGCTGGGAATGGTGCTTTGGGCCTGTAAGCAGAGGTATAAAAAAACTTAAAAACCAGTGAGTTAAATGCTGAAATAGATTTTTTAAAACTGTGTTACATGCAGAGTGGGACTGTTGGTGGGTGTTTGTAGTACTTTTGTGTTTGTGTGGTTTTTACAGTAGTTTGCAGTGCTTTTATGTTTGTGTGGTTTTTACAGTGATGTCAAGCTGGCATTGTTTCACTGTTTTTACTTAACGAAGATGGCTTCCAATTAACATTTTTTAAAAGGCTGTAAGAGTCATGGATACTTGTATGTGGTGCACCCTGCTTGCCAGAAGAAGTGCAAAGCCATGTTTTTTTTTTTTCCTGAACCCTATGGCCTTGGAATCTTCTCAGCCAATCAGGATGCAGGAAACTCCCTAACCATTTTATAAACAATAATATATGCTGATGTAGCTTGACCAAGAGCCATCTTATCCACCATGTCATTTTATATTCCTGTCTTGGCTGACTCTCCCCCCATCCCTTTGTGAACACACCTTGTGTGGTATAATGAGTCAGTTTGACGTCGGTGGTGGGAAAGGTAATGGAGAGCATACTTAAGGAAAGGCTGGGAGGTTTCTTGGAGGAGATGGGTTACCTGGATGACCGGCAGCATGGGTTTGTGCTAGGTAGATCATGTCAAACAAACCTTGTAGAGTTCTATGAGTGGGTGACATCAGCACCCAACAGGGGGAGACCAGTGGATATACTGTTCCTGGACTTCAGCAAGGCATTTGATTCAGTCCCTCACACTGGCCTAAGGGAGAAGCTGGGGGGATGGGGGTAGGCCCATTGATGGTTAGGTGGATTGGAAATTGGCTTTCAGGTCACACTCAGCGGGTAGCGGTTGGAGGGGAGGTCTCATCTCCTAGGGAGGTCATCAGTGGGGTCCCACAGGGATCAGTAATGGGGACACTCCTGTTTAATGCCTATATCTCCGATATCAGGGACGGTAATGGGTGTGAAATGAGTCTCTTTGTGGATGACTCTAAGCTGGGGTGGTGGTAGAGGGGGAGGAGGGAAGATTGGCACTGCAAGAGAACCTGGATACTCTGTATAGGTGATCCTGCACCTGTAAATTGAAATTTAGCTCCTCCAAGTGCAAGGTGCTACACCTATGGTGGGAAACCCCCAACTATGTGTACAACCCCGGGGGGGGGTGAGTTGCAGGCCACAGCAGGGAAAGAGACCTAGAAGTCTTGGTGGATGTTAACATGAATAATTTAGAGCAGTGCAGGAGGGCTGCGGTCAAGGAAAATAGGATGCTGGGATGCATCACTAGGGGGATTACCTCAAGGAACAGGGATGTGAGTTTGCCACTGTACAACAGCCTGGTTAGACCACATCTTGAGTACTGTGTGCAGTTCTGGAGGCCGTACCTAAGGAGGGACATCCAACTCCTGGAGAGGGTTCAGAGGACAGCAACCAGAATGATCTGGGGCCAGGGGGATATAACATATGAGGAATGACTAGGGGAGCTCAACCTGTTCTCACTGGAGGAGGGACTGGGGGTACATGATTGAGGTCTTCAAGTACCTCAGATGAGTAAATAAGGTAAGCCGAGATAGCATCTTTCAACTGAAGGAGGGTGGAATCACCAGAGGACACAGTTGGAAGACTGAGGGTGGTAGGATTGGGGGGAAAGGAGGAGGAGGTACTTCACTGAAAGAGTGGTGGAACCATGGAATGTGCTGCCCTGGGAACTGGTACAGGGAGCTACAGTGAAGGGATTCAAGAGAGACTGGGGCAGGTATAGGCAAGGGGTGAAGCAGAGGTTGGTTTGCCAGGGGGGGCTGGACTGGGAGTTGGAGTAACAGTGGAAGGAGACAGATAGAGGGCTACGGTACCCAAACAGGGTGCTGAAGCGTGAGCAGACTTAATAGACCAATAGGCCTACTCTGCTGGCATCTAGTATGTTACTATGTGTAATGGATTCCTAGCATGCATAGCTTTTCTCCTGATGTCATCTTGCTGTAATTTTTTATTAAGGTTTCAAGAGCATACCCTACTAGCCACACCCAAATGTCATTCCAATGATGTTGATCTTGTATTTGCTAATATTGTGCCTAGACTTTGGAACTGCATTTATTTTGAGATTTGCTGTAGTCTAACTTATCAAAAGGTCCATGAAAATATTTGAGACCTTTTGTGTCGATCTCTGTTCTTGCAATCAGTTGGCTTTACTCTAATACTCAGTGCTAAGGCTGGCTTTTGAGAAATAACTTAATTCCTGTTGTAGTTCATTGTTTTTTTTTTATTTTATTTTTCTTAGAAGTCTATATATGTTCCATATTTATTCCTTGGCATCTGTTTGATATTGTAATATTTTCCATGTTTTATACGACATATATATGTTGATTAGATCTGACCTGGAATACTATATTATGCCAGTAATCTTCAGATATTATTTTTTTAAGTAGTATTGTTATCCTGCTGCTGTGACCTTTGAAACCTCTCCGGTTGTGTCTGAAAAAAGGCAATTATTATGTTTATTACGCTTACCTGGTAAATAAAAACTGACTAACTAGCTAACTAACTAACAATACATTATTGCAGTGTCAGTAGTAAGACCTGTGTTGCTGTGGGTTTTTTAGATTCCCTGCTCATTTGATATTAGTGTCTGTATAAGAATCCCAATTTTTGTTTTACCTTTTTAACTTCAGAGTCAATATGAGCTGTTAGATTAATGTCTGGATCCTGTGCCATTCTGAGATATTTAAATTCTCCAACAGTACCCAAGCAGTTAACATTAATACATCTAATTCACAGAAGAGTCTTTGACTGAGCCACTTTTGTGAGGGTCCAAATATTACACTTTAATTTTCCTGTTAATGGCGTATTAGTCTGCTGATGTTGATTTTGTAGTTCTTTTACTGATGCATTTGGGTTAAATAATATAACCTATATTGCCTGTATACAGTATCAATTTCAATGCACTTCACACCTTGGGGAGATCACAGTTTGTCTTTCATTCAAATGTTCTGAATCCTTCCAATAAATGAAATACACTGATTGTAGTATTAAATTTGGTGTTTATGTAGTGCTAATCACAAGCAGACTTATTTATGCAGTCTAGCCCAGTATAGAAAAGCAAGGCTGTGACCTGTTAGCACCCTTTAACAAAATATGTTATGATATTGCAGTATATTATGATGTGACCTGCTTATCTGTTCTATATTAATTTATGCTTTTTTATTAATAATAATAACATTTATTTGTATGGCGCCTTTCCAATACCAAGGTGCATCACAGTAAAAACAGGGATACAACATCAAATAATCAGTATACACACTAACATCAGATACCACTATAATGATTAATCATCTCAGTTAGCTTATAAAAGCTTTTCTATACAGGTAAGTTTTTAAACCCTGCTTAAATTCCTCCACAGTTGTACACTCCCATAACCAGCGAGGTAAAGAATTCCAGAGGGTGGGGGTGGCATAAGCAAAAGTTCTACAACCAGATGACTTCAAGTCCACCCTCAGACTCTCTAACAAACCCTCGTTGTCTGAGCAGAGTGATTGACCAGGGCAGTAAGGAACCAGAAGCTCTTTCAGATAGTTCGGGTCCTGTCCATATAGGGCTTTAAAAGTCAGTAAACCAACTTTAAAGGTGATCTGCCACTGAACTGGCAGCCAGTGCAGTCCGCGCAGCACTGGTGTAATATGACAGGATTGAGAAGAGCCTGTCAAAAGCCGTGCTGCTGCATTCTGCACCAGCTGCAGGCAATGGATTTCAACCCCAGAAAGCCCTAGCTAGAGGGAGTTGCAGTAATCCAAGTGCGAGGACACAAAGGTGTGAACCAAAGTTCGAAGGTCATCAGACAGAACCAGATGCTTAATCCTGGCAATATTCCTAAGATGATAAAAGGAATTCTTTATGACAGCTGACACCTGAGAATGTAGGATCAGTCCATCATCAAAAACTACCCCCAGGTTACGCACCTGATCAGAGGTCGGGTTTGAGATGCCCCCAAGAAAAATTCCAGAGGGCGTGCCAGCACCCAAACCCCCTATCTGATAACCTGGGTCCACAACCAGTACCTCAGTCTTTTCTGAGTTCAGCTTCAGCCAACTGGAATCCATCCACTCCTGGATTTTTTTCAGACAGTTAAAGACAGAGAAGGCTCCATCCTGGTTGGGTGCAAAAGAAAGGTAGAGCTGGGTATCATCTGCATAACAGTGAAACCTCAGCCCATACCTTCTTACAATGTCTCCGAGTGGCAGCATATATATTGCGAACAACATAGGTGACAGCCCTAAACCCTCAGGCACCCCACAAGACAAAGCAGTTGGACTTGAGGAAAAGACCCCAGACACAACTCTTTGTGTTCTACCAGTGAGAAAAGATTATTTTATTTATTTATTTATTTAGTTTTTGTTGACCGGGTAAGTGCACTAGACAAATCCTGCCTATTTTCAAGCACGTCTCGGGGGAGGGGCATACAGATGAATGCCAACTGACCTTGAACCAGAGTAAGTTGTTGGTGGTATTTTTAGTGAATGAGGGAAATTTGGCCAGGACATTGGGGGCAATTCCCCTACTCTTTTCGATAAGTGCCATGGGATCTTTAACATCCACCTGAACTACCACCAATCCAGGCAGATGGGACCTCAGTTTAATATCTCATCCAAAAGATAGCACCTCAGAAGTGCAGCACCCCTCTCATGCTGCACTACAGTGTCAGTACTGGGATATTAACCCAAGTGGCAGATGTGGGAACTGAACCCACAGCCCTCTGATCTCCCGGCCTCAGAGGCGAGTGTGTTACCTACTGAGCCACTGACACTGCTAACAGATTTGGAGATGCCGGGGATGTAAACCATCTGAGAACTGTCCCCGACATTCCACAGATATGCCCCAGGTGTCCTATCAACACCACGTGGTCCATGGTGTCAAAGGCTGAGGAGAGATCCCGAAGCACCAAGATGGAATGGTTCTTCCAATCTCTCGCCATCAGGAGATCACTGAGCACCCAAACCAGTGCCGTCTCGGTACTATGTCTTTTACAAAAACTGGACTGGAGTGGTTCATAGATGTCATGGATGGTCAAATGGTCCTCCAGTTGCACTGCCACTACTTTCTCAATCACCTTCCCTACAACGGGAAGGTTAGAGATAGGTCTGTAGTTTGCATGGCAGTCTGGGTCCAAGGTAGCTTTCTTCAAGAGTGGTGTCACCACCATCTCTTTCAGAGAGCAAGGAAACTCTCTGGATTCCAAGGAGCACCAGACCATCTGCACAAGGATTGGCCTGATGATGTCAATACAACCCAGAACTAGAGAGGTCGGTCCAGGATCCAAACTACAGCACGTAGGGTGCACACACTGGATGATCCTCATGACATCCATGAACTCCGGTCGACTGAAGGTACTCCAAAAAAATGGAGGTGCGGTCACCCCGTACTGATCACAAACAACCACCATAGAGTGTGCCGGTTGAAGATCAGGCCCTGATGTCAGCCACCTTATTTGCAAAGAATTGAGCAAGCTCATTGCACTCATTGCACTCTAATTGTGAAAAAGCTTTCCGAACATGAAGACAGGCGGGGTTGCACAGTCTGTCCACAGTTTGGAATAGCTGAGCTGGTTGATTCTGAGCAGCTGCAATCTCCCTGAACAGGAATTCTTCCTTCTTACAGGTGAATGCAGTTTGATAGACTAAATAATGGTCCATCAATCTAAGGCGGTCGGCATCAAGGGTGGACTTTTGCCAGCAACGCGCTAACCTTTGCCCTAATCTCTGCATCTTCCTCAAAGTCCCATCAAACCAAGGAGACCTGGGGTGAAGGGAGAGAGGGCAAACATGGACAGGAGCAATTGAATCCAGAGCCGCTGAGAATGCTAAGTTATAAGCCAACACGAGGGTCTCTGGGTCATTGCTCGCCACTTATTCATCACAAGAAAACATACCATTCTAAATGTTTTTCAGTCTCTAAGATCAGAATTATTTGACTGTTTGCATCAACCCATTCTATTACTGTTGCTCAGTTTATGTTTAACAATAGTTAACATTTTCTCATCTTCCATTTACATATAAATGTGGTCCAAATGTCTCAACTGCATTGGTAATAGTGATGATTCTATAGTGTTTTTAAAAAAAATAACTGATAATAGGATGTGGCTTTTAGAACTGGATAGAAGCTTGTGTAATACACATTTTCAGGAATGCTGCATAACAAGCCAGTAATCCTAATGCCAAAAACAGGAAAGTTATTAGAGGCAGTTGAATGAAACTGGACCATCTAACATACAAAGATGAACAACCTAGAAGCAAGCTCTTAAATATTTACTTTAAAGCAGCTTTTGCTATTGGAAATTCTGCAAAGAGAATCTAGTGCTATTTTCTCAGAATGTAACTAAAATTCTCTCAACAGCAGAGACACCCATCAGAGTTATATACAGTATCTTAAATTCAGTAAGAGATTTAACTCAGTGCCACATGAAACTAATACACAAACTGGAAAGTCAAGGTACTGCATAGCAGCAGAGATATGGCAGTATGCTAGAGAATGGCTATAGAAAAGGAATCAGTGATAAAGTGCTCTATGAAGTGTGACCCCCACTCCCCCCTTTACAGGCAAGGCAACAGAGAGAAACACAAAAAAGGTATTATCCCTGGCATTAGAACAACACCTGGCTTGGGCATCTAAGAGGTTGGAGGGAGGGGTACAAAACAACATTTCTATTTACCCAAGTCTGGGAGAGATGTACCAGGGCTATGGTGTGTCACACTATATCTGAGGGGGCCCTAGAAATGCACACAGGCCATAGACAGATGGAATGTCCACAACAGGAATGGAATTGTACTGTATGACTTTACTCTTGACAAGGTGTCAGTCAGAAAATGTGTGCCCCCAGGGCTTTTGCAGGTAAAAAACATACAGAATGCACACAGGTCTTCTGTAGGCACAGAACACATGGAGAACATAACTCTTTTGCAGGTACAGAACTTACCACAAGGACATATCCTTTTGAACTTCCATCCCTTTGTTTAGGGACCTACAGAAAACTAAGGCATCAGGTGATCCCCAGGGCTACTTATGTGCACAATCAATGCGATGTTCCATAACACTTATTTAGTGAGCATAGACCATCTGGGTGAACTAAGTTACCACACCAAAACTTGTAAGCAGATTGGGTCCCTCTGCAACTTAGATTGAGTGGTCAACTCAGTTTCAGCCAAAGCCAGACTTGCTCTGAAATTGCAACAGTTATGGACTCTTCAGGCACTGCTGGCCTCTGAAGACAATCCACATGCACCTTCTGTGCTGGGACACCAGTGAACCCACTCTTTAACATGGTTGTGTTCCTTTGTTAGGCACTAGTAAACCAAAAATGAAGAGCAAATGCACCTTGTGCTAGGCAGAGTTGTACTCACAAAGCGTTTGTTACATTCTCAGAGAACTAACAGTTCTCACAAACTGTAGGGGTCCTCTTCCATGGGACTCACTCACAGGGACAATTGGGAAAGTCACAGCAGTAATCACACTGAAGCCCCAGGCTGTAGGGCTTTCCGAACTACTTAACTCAAATGACAGGAATCCCAAGCAATTAACATTTTAAAAGGCTAGATCTTTGTTATAAAACACACACAGTCTATTCAGGGCAGCACTTAGGAAGTGCCATGGTGAGGGAATTGCCCCAATGGCTACTCAGTGATACAGATTTCAGATGATCACACACTTGTGATGAAATTCACCCCCTCTGGGGACTGCAGCAGATGGTCTCTACCACTACCCGGCACACAGACTGATCACTGACACTCTAAGGCTAGAAAACACAAGAGGGGGATGCTCCCTTTGGATGTTGGGCTTCTAGTTAGCAGGGCACCAACCACTTCACTTTTCAAACTCTCTTGAACTGACTAATGAGTCACATGGCAGCTTCTAGGAGCTGGGGGGGGGCTATGCTGCTGCGAGAGTTCCATATGCAAATCAGCTACCCCTGCTCAGCAGAGACTAAGCAAAGAATGCTTAATTGTACCTACAAGGATTTTTCCTTTTTGTGTGCTGACCACACCTACCTACAGTATACTGAGGGGGTTCTAATGAGGGGGACCTGGGGTGTTACAGAAGAATGCTGCATAGGTGGGTTTGTTGCTCTGCATCCTTCACTCTAACAAATTTAGTTTTTATCACTGCAATACAGTGAGTGCTCTGCTTTACTTTTTTACTATTTTGAAGTGCTGATTTCCTGTACTTAATATTGCAGCACCCATGGAGGTGGGTGTGCTTGGTTCTTTTTTGTTGTTCCTTCAAGATTGGAAACTTATAACCCATGCAGTGCCACTTTTCTTGGATTTGACTCTATTCAGTACATTAATTAGTGACCTGGAAGTGAAGGTGTCTATCAAGGTTTGAAAATGTGCTGATGAAACAGAAAAAAAAGGAATATTACATGACTCACAGGAAGAGGCAGTTGAGCTTCCAAAAAGAACCTGGACAAACAGTGGGATATAGTCTGAAAGAGGAAATGTAAACTTTAGTACAGGAAAATGCAAGGTCATGCTTCTTGGAAATAGGTACAGAAGGTCAAATTACTATCTAGATAGATTGCATATCACAGTGAGCAAACAGGAAAGGAAACTGGGTGTCCTGTATTTCAAGTAAGATTAAGCTGGAGCTACAGTGCAGGACTGTAGTGAACTAAGCAAACATAAAGGCTGCATTACGAAGAAATTCATTAGTAAATTGATGGAAATTAAAATGTCATTATATAAATCCCTGGTTAGGCAACATCAGGAATACAGTATACTGTTCTGGTCCCCATATCAGAAAAAAGACACAAATGTGGCAGCAAATGTTTAAAGGAGAGCAACAAATATTACAGAGTGAATTAGAGACTGGGATATTAGGATAGGCTGCTTGCTCCAGGACTGTTCTCCTTAGAAATGAGTTGACTCTAGGGTAATATGATTGCAGCATTTTAATACATGAATGGGATTACTCCAACTGCTTAAATACAACTTTTCAGCTGGGTGACATATGAAAAAACTAGATGGAACTCACTGACACTTAAGGTTAGGATTTTAAAGGAACACCAACAAATAGAATTACTATTTACAGAGAGGTTGGTTTCCACGTGAAACCAGCTCCCATCTAAAGAGGTGATGGCTGAACTAATTCAGACTTTTTTTTAAAGTAAGACTTGACAGATAAATTGAAGAGAAGACAATAAATGGATATATGTATTGAGTTAACATTGTGGTTTAGGGAGAGACTTGCATGTTGGCATCGTTTGACGTTGGATGCCATTATGCAAACTCCACCCCAAATGGCAATGCCAGAAAAGCTCTGCCAGGATGGACAGTCACAGTGTCTGCTACTATTATGCAAGGGCCACTGCCTTGCTCCCAGTTTAATAGCAAATCGGGTTGCCAATAGTAGGAGGCACACATTGATCCCCAAAGACTTTGTAATAATAGATAACACAAGCTGATCAAAGCAGTAAGGGTTGGGGAGTCAGTGGGTAACAGTGGCCATAATAGGATTGAATTTGAAGTGATAAGGGGATGCTGTTTCATCAGAAACATCCAGGATGTTAAATGATAGTAGAGCCCAGTTTGAAAAGCTTAGGGAGATGCTTATGGCTAATTGGCAACACCTCTTAGTTGGAGTGCTAATGTGAAATGAAAGGACCTGAAGCAGCATATAATAAAGGCTGTAACTAGATGTAGCCCCATGAGCAAAAAGTGCAAGTGAGCTAGGTGTAGGCTTCCACTGCTGACCAAGGGAACTCCAGTGGTAGTTAAGGGAGAAAAAGAGGGTTATCATAATTGAAAAGATTCAGAGACAGAACAAGGGAAGTATAGGGCATAACAAAAGAAATGTAGGGCCATGACTGTGCAGGCCAAGACAGGCTTTGAAGACAGGACTGCACCAGTGATCATGGGGAATAAACCCCCCTTATTTAATACCCCCCTTTTTTAATACATAGGGAACAAATGAAGAGTCAGAAATAAGGTCCGAACCTTAATCATTGGAAAGGGGGAGAACCATTGACTGTGGCAGGGGAAATGGCAGATGTAATGAATAGCTACTGTGTCTGTGCATGAGCAGCATGAAGAAGAAGTTATGGAGGAAGTGTAGGCTGAGCAGGGGGCAGTGCTGATCATGCCTGTATTTGTAGGTAAAATATGTAGAGAGTGTCTAAGAAAATCCTTGGGTTTGGATGGTATCCACTCAAGAGCAATAGTAGAATTAAAAGGGGTTCTGAGAGGACCCTTTGCTGATATCTGTCGGGCATTTTACAGACATGATAGTGCAGATGACTGGAAAATGGCCAATTCAAGAAGGGTTTGAGGTCAGATCTAGGTGACTACAGACCTGTGAAACTTCCCTCTGTGTTTGGCAAAGTGTTTGAATCAGTCATAAAATATGTGCTTGTTAAGGCAGAAAAGGAAATGCTGCTGATTTTACCTAGTGGAGTTAACAATACCTGGTGCAGTTTAAAGAACAACTCTCTTCTATAATAATAAAAAGCTGAAAACCACTATATTTGTACAAATTATGTTTCCACTTTAGTATTTTCTAGTTTTGTTTTGTTTTTGTTTGTTTTTTTCCCTGTTGCTGGTCTACTAAATATTGTAGATAATGCAGTACTTAGAGTATGTCACTGAGTCTTTCAAAATGTACCTGACTCTTCCCTGCTGACCTCACATTTGCTGTGCGTGTCATCATAGTCCGTTGTCATGGTGAGCACTATGATGTCACAAACAAAAGCACTTTGTGATTAACTGGAAAGAGGGAATGCTTTTTATACAGTCTTTTTTGGAGACTACCAATATGTGTTGTAAATCTTAGAAAGGGACAATGAAAATGAAAAAACCGTATACAGTATATCTAATGAATTGTAATAGTTGAAACATCATATTTATGAAACTGCATTCTGATGTGCAGAGTTACTTCTTCAGGGTTTGGTACAGAAAAGTCTTTAAGTCCAATTACATAGTGTAAACTGTGTGTGGAGTGCATACAAACTGATTCAACACATTCAAATAAGGTTTTGCATAATTTACTTCCTTGTAGGCCCTATATTTTCAGTCTCCAGTGCACAGAACATGAAATATCCAACTTCAAATACACATCACAGCCAAAAAGTCACCCTCCACCTTATTCAGTTTAGCATGCACACCAGATGTGCGTGCACAACCAACTGATGTTTCAGCTCACAGATGCAAGTATTCTCCAGGGTCCATTTGTGTGTACTATGAGTGCTATGTGCAATATACCATTGGGCCTAAAGACTTTTTTTTTGCTTTTGAAGCTTATGGAAGGACATGGGTTGTTCTCCATCACACAACATTGCTTATCAAAAAGAAGATCCTTTCAAATCAACTGGATTGTCTTCTTCAAGGAAGTAGCTAGTGAGGTGGCTAAAGTACATTTCATAGTTGTGGGGTATACCACTGACACTATATTGTATGGAAAATTCATGCAGAAATAGCACAATGTAGAGTCATCAGAGTATTCAGGAACTGAATAATGAATGGCTTGAAATGTAAGCAGCATAGTGGTGGTTGGTGGTCACAGTTTAGAGTGGGAGGTTTTCTGAGTGGTGTACCTCAGGAGTCAGTTCTGGTCATAAACGCTCTTTAACATGTTTATTAATGACTTGGAGGAAGTGGTCAGCAGCAGGCAGCTAAAGTTCACAGATGGCACTAAACTGGCTAGAGGAGTGAACAAGATAGTGTAAAAGAATGCTCTATGGGGAAACCTGCACACAGGAGTGGGGGCCGAGATATCGGGGCTTAAGCATAAAGTTGTGAAGTGCAAGGTAATTCATCTAGGGGTGAGAAGCCTGGGTCATATATAGACGTTGTGTGCTGCAACAGTTGGACAGTACAACTGAGGAGAGAGTCTTGTGGCAACTGTACACAGTAGGCTACAATCAGGCAGGTGCTATACAGTACTGCTGCAGTCAAGAAAGCAAGCACAATGTTGGGATACATTGGGAGGTAAGAGGAGGCCAAGGCAGGTCCTCCACCTCTACAAGGCCATGGTTAGGTCCCTCTTGAGGTCCTGTATCCAGTTTTGGTTACCTCAGTATAGAAGGGAAATTAAAGAGATTGACAGTATGCAGTACAGGGAACCAAGCTGATCAGTGCCTTATGGAGCAAAAACTGTGAAAACAGATTGGATACGTACTGTGTACAAGTACTGGACTTTAGGAGGGCTGACTTTGCCAAAATGGGTGAGTGCCTAAGGAATGCACTAGCAAATGAGCAGGAAGGAGGGGCGGAAGAACAATGGGGAATAATAAAAACTGCCATCAGAGAGGTAACAAGCCTTTGTGTGAAGCAAATAAACAAAACGAAATGATGTAAGAAACCACTATGGTTCTCAAAGGAAGTGGCAGTGAAGGTTCAAGAGAAAAGGAAAGCATTCAGGAAGTACAAGGAATCACAGAAGGAGCAGGACAGAGAACTGTATCAGTTAAAGCAAAAGGAAGCTGGGAAGGCAGTCAGAACAGCAAAGGCCCAAACCGAGGAAAAGACAGCCAGCTCAGCTAAGAAGGGGGATAAAACCTTTTATAGGTACATCAGGGAGTGAAGGAAGACCAAGGGAGGGATAGTGAGGCTTAATAAAGGGAAGAGAGGGTGGGCAGAGGGTGACTGTGAAAAGGCAGAGATACTAAACAAATATTTTTGCTCAGTATTTACAAATGAAGAGGGGGAGGTACCTAAAACAAACAGTAGAAACACTCTGGATACAGAAGTTGATACCAGCCCATTTACAGAAAAAAGGGTTCTGCAAGAACTCTTAAAACTGAAGGTGGACAAAGCAATGGGGCCTGATGGGATTTATCGCAGAATTCTAAAAGAACTAAAGGTAGAACTAGTGACACCACTGACTATCCTCTTTAACAAATCATGGGAGGATGGGGTGGTACCCAAGGACTGGAGGAGGGCAGATGTGATTCCCCTTCACAAAAGTGGGAGCAAGGCAGAAGCAGGAAACTACAGACCTGTTAGTTTAACCTCAGTGATAGGAAAATGATGGAATCACTTCTGAAGGAAAGAACTGTCGGTATCCTAGAGGCCAGAGGGTCACAGGACCCAAGGCAGCATGGATTCACAGTGGGAAGGTCATGCCAGATGAATCTGATAGATTTCTTTGACTGGGTGACCAAAGTAGTAGATCAGGGAGGGGCTGTGGACATGGCCTACCTAGACTTTAGCAAGGCGTTTGACACAGTCCCACACAAAAGATTAATACACAAGTTAGACAGCCTGGGAGTGGGTCCCAAGATGACAGCCTGGGTAAAGAATTGGCTGGAGAATAGGACACAGAGAGTAATAGTAAATGGAGTCCACTCTGAAGAAAGGGGATTACTAGTGGGGTACTGCAGGGTTCAGTATTAGGACCAGTCCTCTTCAATGTCTTTTTAAGCGACATTGCAGAAAGACTGGAAGGAAAAGTATGTCTCTTTGCAGATGACACAAAGATCTGCAACAGAGTTGATGCACATGGTGGGGTGGAAAGGATGAGAAGGGACTTGGTAAGGTTAGAGGAATGGTCAAATGTATGGCAGCTTAGATTCAATGCTAAGAAGTGCAAGGTAATGCACCTGGGAAACAGAAACCCAGGGGAAGAGTACACAATGGGGGGTGAGATACTAACAACAACAAAAATGGAAAGGGACCTTGGGGTAGTCATATCAGATGACCTAAAGGTGGGCAAGCAATGTGAGAGGGCAGCAAGGAGGGCTGAGGGGGATGCTGGGATGCATAGGGAGAGGCATCACCAGTAGAAAACAGGAAGTTATTATCCCTCTGTGCAGACAGCTGGTCAGAACCATCTGAGTACTCAAGTGCAGTTCTGGAGACCAATTTCTGCAAAGACATAGACAGGATGGAAGCTGTCCAGAGGAGGGCAACTAAAATGGTGCAGGGTCTGCACCAGAAGACATATGGAAGAGAGACTTAAGGAGCTTAATATGTATAGCCTCGAGGAAAGGAGGGAGAGGGGGGACATGATAGAAACTTTCAAGTACCTCAAGGGAATCAACAAAGTCCAAGAGGGTAGCATCTTTCAAAAAAAGAGGTGTGCAAGAACAAGGGGCACAATTTGAAGATAGAGGGAGAGCGACTCAGAGGTAATTTAAGGGTATTTTTCACAGAGGGTTGTGGATGCATGGAGCGGGCTTCTGGAGGAGGTTGTGGAGTTAAAAACAGTGGTGGAATTCAAGCATGCATGGGACAGTCATAAGGCAATTCTAGGGGTTGGGGGTAGGAAGAAGTAGGCTGCTGGTTAACTAGGATCTGCAGCTTATCCATTAGGTAGGGAAATGGGCAGACTGGGTGGGCAAGCGGTCCTTATCTGCCGTCAAATTCTATGTTTCTATGTTTCTATGGATATACTCAAAGTATTTCAGTTTGAGAAGGGAAGGCTGAGAGGGAGCATGATTCCAATTTTTAGAATATAAAAGACAATTGATATGGTGGAGTATACACAAATGTTTGAGCTGATGAGTGCTAGTATAGTGTTGTTAGAAACATGCACTCACACTGGGGTGGGTAAGGTAAGGAAAACCATTAGAAAATATATTACTGTATTACTGTATTACTGTATGCAGATGGTGGTTAATCTATGAAAAAGTCTACCCAATGAGCATCACAATAAGCACTGTTCAGACATTCAAAGAAGAACCAGAAAACTTCTTTGGGGATAATTATATTGGGTTTACATATCATGAGTCAGGGTATCATTCTAGCTGATGAGTTTGGATACATGCCCATAGTCAACGTTTGTATAGTCACTGTCATGTGGCTGAAGAGGAATATTAGATGCTGTAGTGTTTTATTTGCTTGTGTGATATTATTGTATCTTTAGTTACTACCCTATGGAGTACTAGTGTTGTAAAGAATGTGTGTGAGTGTACTGCTGTCCACTAGAACCTTAATGAAACTAAGTTGCTGCACAAAAAAGGGTTATCCTGATGGGAAAAGTCATAAACTAGAAAATAATCTGTTTGTTCATAAACAGAACAACTAATATTTTCAGAGCATTTCCAAAAATATTTTAGTGATATTTTATAATGCTTGAAATTATATTTTGAGTAATGTAACTTTTGAATTTTTAGGCATAGAAATGTAAGTTTGTGTTAAACACAAGCTTGGAGTAAACAAGCATTTGTCAATGCCGAATGTTGCTTGCTTATATGAGCTGTTTAGGTATTTGGAAGTCATTGGAGTGCAAATATTGAAAAATTGCGAACTTACAAGTGTGCATAGGAACTGCGCAACGCACGCTCGTAAAACAGTCATTGTTAGGAAATTTTTCACGAAATGTTCAACATAGCCATTTTAAGACCTCTGGTCATGAACAGTGTCAGTGTGAGTTTGTTAATGTGTCCCATACATTGAGTTTGCACCTGACTGCGCCATTGTCGCTACTGAAGATATTTGGGGCAGGATGTGAAAATGACAGCTGTATTGCTCATAAGGAGGTGTGGTAAAATGACACTGTTGAAAATCTGGAGTGGAACTATTGAAAATTGAGAACTCACGATAGCGTGGGAACCGCGCAAATCCATACCTCGTAAAACAACAGTCATATTTAGGAATTCTTTTCACCAAATTTTCAACATTGCCATTTTAAGATATCTGCTCATGAACAGTGACACTGTGATTTTCTTAATGTGTCCCATACACTGAGTTAAGCACACCAACAAGCGCCATTAATGCGCTGTAAGAAGTGAAACATGTTTTAGAGCAGGATGTGAAAAATGACAGCTGTACTGCTCATGAGGAGGTGTGGTAAAATGGCAATGTTGAAAATCTGGAGTGAAAATATTGAAAATTTGTGAACTTACGGGCTCCGCGAGGAACCGCACAACTGACGTCAGTAAAACAGTCATTTTTGAATTTTTCACCAATTTTCAACATAGCCATTTTAAGACCCCTGCTCATGAACAGTGTCACTGTGATTTTCTTAATTTGTCCCCGCTACATTGATTTCAGCATCGACGCGCCATTCTGGCGCCATGGGCAGAAACACATTTTGGAGAGATGTGAAAATGACAGCTGTACTGCCCATAAGAAGGTGTGGTAAAATGGCAATGTTGAAAATTTGGAGTGAAAATATTGAAATTTCAACTTACGAGCCTCGGTGAGGAACTGTGCAACGACGCCAGAAACAGTCATTTTTGACCAAATTTTCAACATGGGTTTTGGGACCCCTTCTCATGAATGGTGTCACTGTCATGGCGGTATTCAGGCCCGAAGGGTGATTTCACAGTCACTGCGCAGTCACTGCCCGAAATCACCCTTCGGTCCGAATAACACCATGACAGTGACATCATTCATGAGAAGGGGTGCTAAAAATCCCATGTTGAAAATTTGGTGCAAAAATTCCCAAAAATGCCTGAGATATGCAATAAAGTTGAACCCCTCCTATCTAGCCCATTATACAGCTTACCGGCATTTCCTCAGTTAGCGGTCGGCTTTGAAGAGTGCAGACGTGTTCCCGGTCCACCGAAGATTGTCGCGCCGGAGTTCGGAGGTAAGTATGGGAGTGAGGGGTGTGGGGAGGGTGGGTGCGCCCAGTGGGTAGGTGCAGGTTGTGGGGGTGGGAGGCGTGCTGCGGGACCCGTTTTTACAGGTTAAAAAAAAAAGATTCACGAGGACGAGGCGTTTGCCACGCTGGGGTGGGCTCCCCAGCGTGGCACAGAAGATGAGGGTGGGGGCGTTCAGCCGACAGGATTAGGCACCCTCATGGCCAAACAATTTAAAAAATAAAAGACTACAGGGGCGTTTGCCACGCTGGGGTGGGCTCAGCAGTGGCACAAAAACGAGGCGTTCAGCCGATGGGGATTAGGCACCCTGTCGGCCAAACAATTGATTGCCATGCTGGGGTGGGCTCCCAGCGTGGCACCAGCTATGGGGGCGACGACAGCAGCTTAGCCCGGTGGGGATTGGGCACCCCATTGGCTAACTACAGGACGTCTCGGGGGACACTTGCGCCTGCTCGTGGGGGGATTAGGCTTATCAGTGCTCACTGAAGCATAGTTCTTCTCAATCAGGAGCGTCACTGCATTTTGGAGCGTGTCATAGACAGCTCCAAAATGCATTGGCTTACAGGGGCCACGCCTGCCAGCTCACTGCCTGAATTG
This sequence comes from Neoceratodus forsteri, assembly GCA_016271365.2. NCBI lineage: Eukaryota > Metazoa > Chordata > Ceratodontiformes > Ceratodontidae > Neoceratodus > Neoceratodus forsteri. The sequence continues at coordinate 1,117,536,092 of CM028131.1, forward strand.
GAGGAGGAGGTGACACACCTCCGAAATCTCCGATGATGGCACTATGTTTCTTGCACATGCGTGCAAGCAACATAAAAATGATGATAGCAATACAAAGAATTAGCTGCAAAAAATAAATACGTTTGGAGTATGATCAGCATGAAAAAGTCATAATGATACAGTTCTTATGTGTTTATACTGCATCTAATACTGCATTTCAGTGATGAAATTAAACAGTTTGACCATACACATCCATCTCTCAATTCATATTATGAATGCCCTGAGTTCATCCCCCTGTAGCCAGGTGTCAATACCCTTTTTTAAATTATTTATATTAGTAATGTCAATTGCTTCTTGTGGTAAGCTGTTCCACATAGTAACCATTCTCTGTGTATAAAAAAAGTTTCCTTCTATTTTTCTTAAGTTGTAATGTTTTTAATTGTTGTTGTGCCTTCTTAGTGCAGAGGTGTCCTGTCTTCCCAGATTTAGTGCATCTGCAAGTTTCTTGTTATTATATACTGTGTATTAAACAGAAATAATAGGGCCCACCCCTTGACCTTCACTATTCCAGTGAGTGCAAGCCTAGATGTACCAGTCTGTCTTCATATGCCAAGTGCTCATTTTCTAATATAATTTTTGTTGCCCTGTGTTGGAGTTGTATTTTTTATTCTCCCCTATAATTAAACCTCCCTAGAACTGGAAACCATAACATATTAAAGACCTAACAAATTACCTCTACAGAGGTAGAGGAACCTTTTCTGAACTATGTGTAAAATGCCTTTTAATAGTATTCCGTAAGTGATTTGCTTTTGCATGTATTATACTAACCTACTTTCTAGGTCTTAGATCTTCGGCAGTATACAGTGCAAGGTCCTTTTTGCACATGGATGTTTTTGTCTTAATGCCATCCATATAATATTGTATTTTTCTGTTGTTCTTTCCCAAATGCATCACCATACATTTCAAGCTGTTGAATCTCATCTTCCATTTGTTGGCCTATTCCACAATATTAGATCTGTCTGAATTTTTCCTGCCTCTTCATCTGAGTTTTACTTCTCATCTATTTTTGTGGCATCAGCAAACTTGTTACATGTGCTGTGTAAGCTGTTTCTCAAGTCACCTACAAAAAGTGTGAATAGTAAAGGTCCCAGTATCAGTCCCTGGGACACACCACTTATGATGTTACCATCCTTTGATAGGTTACCCTTTATTCCATTTCATCTATGGTAATTAAGAAACTATTTTCATTTGTTACTTCAGTGTTTGTAGGTTTGTCTTCATCCTGTTGATAAGCAGGACAGAAACATCTAATGTGTTCTTCGGCTATTTCTGTATCGTTTGTTAGTAACTTGTTTTCCATTTCAATTAGTCCTATGTTGTTGGTTACCTTCTTTTTTAAATTAATGTAACTATAAAAAGCCTTAACATTGTGTTTATTTTTTCCCAGTTTGATTTTGTATTCATATTTTGCTTTTCTGATTTCTTTCTTTACTCCTTTAGTTCTGTTTATTAAAATATTTAAGTTACCTGGACATGGACGCCTTTTATTCAGTTTATATAGTCTTGTTTTCTTACTAATCATGCTGGGGTTCTATTTTTAAGCTACAATGATGTTTTACCCTGTTTATTATAAATTTTTGTACAAGGTATACAGTATGTGAATTGATTTGATCCAATAATTTGTCCTGTAAAGTTTGCCAGTAATTGTTAACTGTATTTCCTCTGAACTCTAATTCCCAGTCCCAATTTGTTAGATTTTTCTTGATTTTTTATAGTCCCCTTTATAATAATTATAGACCACTGTGTAGTTTTCACAGATGTCCAATCATCCAGCCATTGATTTGTTTTACTGATTTGTGCAATTTTTTTTCTGAGAGGAATTGGGTATTGGTAATATTTCAGAAATTATGGGAATGTTGCCTTGTAGTTTGATTTTTGCTCTTAGCTTTGCAAACTCTTGTTTGAATTCATATTCATTTCTTTTATTAATGCCATTTACCTGTACATGTATTAATACAGGTTCATTAGTCTCTTTCTCTCCTTTCAAGATCCTGTTTACATTGGCAGTAATATATTTAACTCCTGCCCCTGGTAAGCAGGTTACATCCTCTTCAGCTTATTCTTTTGACATACAATCTGGCTGATGTATCTTATCATAGAGTCCCCTATTATATACATATCCTTCTGTCCAATAGCATAATCAATGCTAATATTTTCATTATTCAAAATGGTCAGCAATTCATAACTATGTCTGCATTCAGTTTCTACTGTTTCTACATTTGATCTCTGTCTCTTCTGCTGATTTATAAATATCTGCCCTCCTTCCCCTCTTTGCACTTTTTTTGGCAGAACTATAGTCCCTTCATCCTCATCATTATCACTATCATCATTTCTATTTCTTTTTGTTCCCCCTGTACATCTATCTTCAGGCTTTTTACACTCCATATTATTTGTGCACTGGTTGGTATTTATTGGATGGATGTCTCAAATCATGTTCTCAGCAAATTATACAAGACACCTTATTTCCTTCAAGTTGCTAATTTCCTCCCTTAGAGATTTTGGTTCCTCATCCAATGCCTTCACTTTAGTGTACTGAGTGCATTGGTCTTTACTTTCTGCTATACCCTCTGTTTCTACAACTTCTGCATCCAGTAGTGACTCCACCCCTCCCTCAGTCCATATCTCCTCACAGTTCATGAGTAAGTAAATAGTCAGAGAACTCTTTCATGTCAGTATTTTGTGGCCTGCTGACCTCCCTGGCTGATACTGACAGACCCAGGCCTCTGTCTGTGTTGGCCTCCATTCCATGCTTGATTCTGCTTGCAGAGAGCACACTTTATATTCTATCAGTTGCTGACCTCTTCTGACCCCTGTGACTCTACTACTGCCACACTAATAGTGTGATTTATTTCCTTCCTAAAGTGTTTTTTAAAATGAAGTCCCAAAACAGACAGCCTGTGCTGCAGTCTCAGACTGTACTGCCACAAAATAAATTAAATAAAATGCACTAAAACTTCAGTGGTCTCTCAAACTGCCTTTTATTCATGTAGTCCTTTTAACCTAAAGGACTGCAGTTCTCTGCAGGTAGTTCACCCTACTAAATAAAGTTGTTAATAGATAGATATTTCTTTTCATTTGTTCTGCTTTTGTAACATGTGATATACACATATACTTAGAGATAGTCAGGTTTTGTCTTCAGTGACAATGGAGGAAACATTTCAGGGATAGTAGGATTTACCCAAAGGGATAAACCCAACTAATGCAAGCAAACTAAACTTGGTTGGCAGGGCAACACAATCTCTGCATGTGTCAGCCTCAGTGTTTATTCATAGTTTGTGGAGCAAGCATGATAGTGCATATCTCATTGAGGATGGTTTACTGGAGCATGCTGTTAGCACTTGTTTGTGTTCTAGGCATGTTCCAATGTACCAGTAGTTTGCCCCAGGCACTAATGTGCTCATGGAGCAAACTTATTTCAAGCACAATTTGGGATCTTCAAACATCCAGCCATATCTCAGTATACTAATGCATTTTGGAATTTGTAGTGATATAGCAGGTGTGGAGGTTACTGACATACAGGTTAAACAGCAGTGAGCCTAGGATGAATGTTTGAGGCACAAGGCACAATGAGTTGGGAAATGGAAGTTGCCACTTAAGATACATTTAATAGATAGCTCTCAATCTATAGCTATGTCAGTATGTTCTGAGATAATACTAATACATGTAGTTGTAGGTTATGATTTAAGATTTTATGATCCAAAGTATTGAATGACTTGGTGAGGTAGATGAAAATTTCACCTGTTGGATTACCTGTGTCTAGTGAAAAACTACTGTCTATTTTCAGTGGTGTTCTGCTGGGAGAACAGTTTTGCCTGAAGTCCGAGTCTACATCCATTAGAACTAAAAGGTTGTTTAGGATGTGAGACGCTAATTGGTTTTTGAAAGAACTGAGATAAGGTAGAGTTGGGATCTGAGAGTGTTTGTTATTGCACTTTCAGGGAGAAATAAAGCAGAGTAATTTCGGTAAATACATGTACAGTAGTTGGTCACTACTAAAATTGTGTTAATGGCCAGCCTTGAGCAACAGCTGTTTTGTTTTGTTTATCTGAGAGTGAACCTAATTATATGAGTGGGGTAACATTAGTTTCTTTTAAACTGTGGACATCTTTCCAACACAAATGAGGAGGTTAGATAACACTGCAATTGATTATGCTACATAATCATTACTTTTAGTACCCTTGGTTTGATACCTACTGAGCCTATGCTCTTGAAGATGTTGAATTTATTGAGGAGTTCCTGAACTTCATCCTGGTGGATATCCATGAAGTGGAAAGTTAGGGTTGTGCAGCATGGTAAAGAAATTGTATTACCCAGGTTACATGCATTCATTGGTAGAGGTTGTAGAGTGGATTGGCGGCTAAGTAGATATTTGTTAAGATATGTCTTAATGCACTCACAATTTCAGGGTTGCCTGTTATTATGGCTGCAGTGGGCAGAGCCTGTAGATGTTTTGCATGTACAAAAGGGGTGATGTCATGTTTTCTGGCAGGGCTGGCAGTATAGCCTAAAGGTTAGAGGAACGAGGTGTGAACAAGCTTGATACATCCAGCAGACCAGACCTGAGTTTGATTCTCACAACCTCCACTTGCATACTGTGTGACTCTGAGCAAGTCACTTAACTGCCCAATGCTCCCAGGTCACCCCTTAAAACAGGCACTTGTGCCTAGTGGGTCTTACCCGGTTACCAAAGACTAAAATAAAAATTCTGTCCATGGAACTGACCGAAGGTGTAAATAGTCTCCTCTGCCTTACCTCCTCCAAGAAATGTTTTCAACCCTCAAATAAATATGCTTTCATGTTAGTCAATAGTTGCAGGGCACTATTTTATTTTTTAAATGGGAGGTACAAGAACTGGAACCTGAGCAGTGGGAGGCAGTATTAGTGTTTTTTTTGAGAAGTAAGATCCACCCCAACCCCCACTCAAGAAGCTCCTAAAGATCCACTTCCACCTTTTATTTTTGTTCATGTGGGAGGGGCATAAGGTGGATCTATCATGTTGGAACAACGAACTATCAGAGCTGCCTGGGTAAATAATTAAGGAGTGCCTGAAACTGCATGTAGGCATATCCTTCCCCCCCCCCACACACACACATAGACATCATGATTTTTTTTTAACTCTAAGCATGTCAATATTTGGCTCTAACAGTATAAGCAAGTTGGGCATAAAAATAACATAGAAAAAAAGGATCAAGCAGGTGCCTTTTCCTTTGTAAGATACATGCAAACAGAAGGTCACAAATCCTGTATGACAAGTTCATTATATGGATGTTTTCCTTGTAAAACATACATTTTGTTAATGTCACGTCTGTAACATCGTTTGTAGCCAGTAAACTATTATTTATGTAAGTACTATAAACAACAGGTTTTAATTCAGAAATCCAGTCTTGATAAATTTGTTTTTTTTTAGCAGTTCTGTAAGATTTATGTTTCTCTGATGTAAGAGCGCATAGCACAGAAACAAAAGGGTTTCTGTAATTGATTGTGGTTTGCATGAGAAGTGAGCTTGATAGTGGCATGCAAGAGTGAAGTCTAAATTGTTTCTTGGCCATTCTGGGACCTGAAGTTTAACAGTGATGTGTGAAGAGAATAAAGTCTTGTGTTTTGTACATTTGAATAGGTTAATACTTTGAAGTTAAAATATATAAATATATATACATAGTGTCATGGGCACCTGAAAAGGAAGTAGATACTACTGAAATGAATGCTATTCTGATGATTTTTTTATTTATGTGTAGGATTTTAAGTGTAGTTCTGCCTAGGTCACAGGCATATAAGCTATTAAAAGTACATTTAAGGATGGGTGTATTAGTCAAAGCTTGTACTAGCAAAATAAAGCAATAAAAATAATATATTTTGTTTTTTTATTCTTTCAATTGTTTAACCAAGAGTGGCACACTAAGCTGAAAACTTGTTTACAGGGGCAAACTGGGAGCACATGGAAGTTAAGTGACTTGTTCAGAGTCATCCAGTATGCAAGTGGGGGCTGTGGGATTCAAACCCATATCTCTAGATTTGCAGATCAGAGCATTAAACCAGTGTGCTATACTGCCTCCCTAACTATGGCAGTTAACTGTTTTATGGTTCATGATGTAGGTGTAGTAAGCAGCAGTACATTGCATAGCAGATATAAAATGTCAATAAGTAGATCATGCAACAGATGTGCTGAGCAGTTACTGAAGCAAGAAATATATTTAGGATAGTAAAATATTCCAGTTAGAAAACTGATAAATGTGTGACATTTGCATCTCAATTTCAAGGAGGTCCTTATGGGCTGTCAATGTACAATATAAAGTAGTTATAGTTTTGAAGTTGTCTGAGTAATTGCTTTGTACTGCCACTGTTACTAAATTTAAATTATTCTATGAAGGAAATTAAGTTTATGTAACTGTCTATAAATGTATTAAAACATGTACTTGTCCTTATAATGTAATGCATTAAATGCTGTTGCTAGATTAAGAAGTCACATAACAGAAATAGAGATGAAAACAATGGGATGCATAGGAATTTGAAAAAAAGTATACATTAGCAGGAGCAGTGTCATGACTTCACCAATTTATTTATAGTTTCACTCTAGATTTTCAACATTATGATTTTTTTACACCTCCTCATAAACAGTACAGCTGTCATTTTTTACATCCTGTTCAAAATGTATTTTTGCACCTGTGGTGCCAAATGGCACAGTCTCTGTGCAAAATCACCTTCCGGCTAATGAACTGATAGTGTCACTGTTCATGCAGTGGGGTCACGAAAAGCCCATGTTGAAAACTTGGAGTGAAAATACCAAGAAACACCCAGGGCATTAGGGTTTCTGAACAAAACACCCTGCCTCTAGGGACTGACAAGCATTCAGGGTGTGACTTGGGATTGCCAACAGTAATGCTCATACCATTCCACCCCCATCCCCACCGTGCAGCCAGTGACAGGTATCGAGGTGTGCCTTTGACTCTTCAGCCCCACAGTTCACTCTATTCTCTTATAATGTACCCATTTCAGCATATTTCCTTATGGAATGGGGTGAGTGTAAAGTTTGAACACCCCAAGGCACACCTCAACACTTGTCTGTGTCTGCAGGGTAGGATGATGTGAAATGGCATAAGCGTTATGGCCAATGACCCAAAGGCACACCCCAGTGCCTGTCCATGTCTGTGGGTTGGGGGTGGGGTTGGTGTCACTTCAGTACTTCCCTATCATTCCTATTCTGCCTGTCTGTTTGGTCTCTCTCTCTCTATCTCTATGTCTATGAAATTATCTATCATTCTATCAATTGCATATATTGATGTTCAAACAACATGAAGTCTTGCTGTATTCTGACAGTATGCAGTTAGCCCCAGCACTTGAACTGCTCCGGAGATGAAAGAGTTAGCTCTATGCTGAGAACATAGAATATTGAGCTCCTGCTTGGTTCAAACCGCTGTCTGCTGCACTTTCAAGTGTAACCGTCAGATTCTTTACTCCGTTCTAACTGAACAGTCGCTCAGGAGTGTCTCCTGTCGCTTTCAGTTTGCGTTAGTGAAAATCGTCGGTTTAATCCAAAAATGTTATACTTTTTTCCTCAGTTCAGATCCCTGTCTGTGGTACAGTAAGTAGTAGAGGTAGTGGACTGTGGCAAATTATGTGGAAATTGTAAAACTTAAAAATTGTTACGGTCGGTTCGGCTGAACTGATCACTCTTTTGATTTCTGTGGTGATTCCGGTGCTTATCGGTTCCAAAAAAAAAACATGTTTAATGTTTTTTTCCAATACCCATGACACAGTTAGGAATTGATAAGTTTGTCTTACCTGGCCTGAAGCCATGTAAAGGGTAAGTTTTCTGTTTTACTATGGCCATGTCTGAGAAACCCAGAAGAATAACCGGGCCCACTGGGTTTCAGCACTGTAGTGTGTGTGGGGAGGCCTTTGCTAAGGCTGATCCCCACACCACCTGTGTTTATTGTTTGGGGTTTGACCACCTTGATTCAGACTGCCAAACATACAAAAATTTCCCTAAGGCCACCCTAGAAAAAAGGTTAGTCAGGCTTAGGGAGAAAGAGGCGGAGAAGTCCACTGACTCAGATAGCCAGCCCGGTTCAGTTCCGACCGAACCTGAGGGAGTGCCCTCTGAACAGGGCCAGACTTCCTCAGGCAAGAGGAGAGCCAACCCTGAGGGGTCAGTTCCTGCAAAAAAGAAGAAGGAAAAGTCAGCCGGTTCAGATTAAGACCCCCACCATCCAACCACTGAGGAAATTGCCAGGGCAATTAGTATTGTGGAATCACTACATTCGGTTCCAACCGATCTGACACCTCTCGGTAGGCACTCGGTTTGGTTGGTTCCCCCAGTTTCGGATTATTCTTTGGAAGAATATTATGAGGTGGAATGGGAGGGGGAAGAAGAGTTTGATGATGTTGAGGATGAGGACGGGTGGGGAAGGTCTGGATGAGCCCATTGAACTGGATATCTCCCCAGACAGACCTTCAGGAGTTTCCTTTCCCAGGCTTTCTGAGTCCCCTTCCTACTTTATGTTTTACAGGAATGTGGCTGATACCCTCCAGCTCCCCATGGATGAAGCCATTGAGAAGCAGGAGGAGCCTGATTTTGTAGAAATGATGAACATCCCAGAGTCCAAGAGACTGTCTATTCCCCTACACAAATCTTTTGAGAAACAGACTCACAAGGTTCTAAAAACTCCAAATTCATTGCCTCCAGTGGACAAATGAATGGACAGGAGGTACATGCTCTCAGGCTCAGCTTCAGAGTTCCTGTACCAGCATTGCTGCCATGTTGGGATAGTGCAGGCTGCAGCCTGTGACAAGGCAAGTATACCCTTGGCTTCACACCCTTCAGATAAGGACTCCAGGAAGATAGATGTCATGGCTAAGAAGCAGTATCTGGTATCATCTCTGGGACTCAGACAGGCTAATTACATGGCCTATGCAGCTAGATACCAAAAGTCCAGGTGGGAGTCTGTTTTGGATCTAGCTAAGCAGGCATCCCCCCAGCAAGCCAAGGAGATGGAGGAGGTGGCTGCTGATGGGATAGAGGAATCTAAGGTTCAGTTTCATGCTGCTGTGGACTCCAATGATGTTTCATCATGAGTCATGGCTATATCTGTGGCTCTTCAGAGGATGGCTTGGCTCAGATATACTAGCCTCTCACAGGATACCCAGGCTAAGGCCATGGATTTTCCTGTTGAAGGTAATTCTCTGTTTGGGGAACAGACAGAGAACTACATGAAAAAGATGGATGAGTACAGGACCACCTATAGGAGTGCACAAACCAAGGAAAGGCAGTCAACTCCTCAGAAGCAGCAGGCTAGGGGCAGGGGAAGGCCTTTTCACAGGCCTTTCTACCAGGCACAGGCCTCCTTTCCTTTTTCCCAGAGGGGATCTTTAGAGGGAGAGGCAGGAGGGGGATGAGCAGGGCTGCATCCACCTCTCAGAATAAGGCTCCTGCCAAGCAGACACCCTGAGGTGTCAGCCCGGGACGACTCCCCAATCCCCGTAGGAGTCAGGCTGGCTTACTACTTCCAGGCCTGGAAGTCTGTTACCTCAGACAAGTGGGTCCTGGAGGTAGTAAGCCAGGGACTGGCCCTCAGTTTCAAACAATTTCCAAAGCTGAGGGTCAGGTCTTTTCCACCTGCAAACATCTCTGAAACCATTGCCTTAGAGGCAGAGGTTTCCTCTCTGTTGGCTCTCAGAGCCACAGAGAGAGAGTTCCTACATCCCTCAGGGGCAAGGGTCTGTACTCCAGATACTTCCTTACCCCAAAAAAGACAGAGGAGTGGTGGCCCACCCTAGACCTAAAATACTTAAACAAGCATTTACTAAAGCCAAAGTTCAAAATGGTGGCTCTGGGAATAATTCAGCACCAAGGGTCTTTACACAATGCCTACCAGTAGTAGCAGCCTTTTTAAGGAGGCAGAACATCTCTATTTTCCCATATCTCGATGACTGGTTCATTGTAGGGCTGTCTCCAGACCAAGTCAAGTCAAATCTACAAGTGATCCAGCAAGTGCTCACTTCCCTGGGATTCCTCCTCAATCTTCCAAAGTCAGTTCTCAAACCAGTGCAGCTCCTCACCTTCATAGGGGTGGAGCTGGACATTGTCCAGGCAAAGGCCTTTCTTCCCTTGTCAAGGGTAAGGGCCCTTACAGTCCTAGTTTCCTCATTTTGTCTCCTGGTTTCTCACCCAGCAAGGCATTTTCTCCAACTACTGGGCCACATGACAGCTGCCACTGCAGTGGTTCCAGGGTCTAGGTTTCAGATGAGGGACATCCAGTTTCACTTGAGGGCCTTTTGGTCCCAGAAAAAAGACCCTCTCACCAAACTGATTCCAGTGACTCAGACCTTGATCCATGCCCTCCAGTGGTGGTTGGATCAGGACAACCTCAGACAAGGAGTCTTATTCATATCTCAGCCTCATTCTGTAGTTCTGACCCACAGATGCTTCTGTCCTGGGATGGGGAGCTCATTTGGGAACCCTCACAGCACAAGAAGTGTGGTCCCCTCAGGAGTCCCTTCTCCATATCAACCTTTTAGAACTCAGGGCAGTATACTTAGTCTTACAGGCTTTCACGAATTCAGTACAAAACAAGGTGATTCAGGTGAGGACAGACAACACCACCACCATGTGGTACATAAACAAGCAGGGAGGCATTCAGTCGATGGCCTTGTGCATGGAAGCCATGAAAGTCTGATCTCTGGCCTATTCTCTACAGACATCACTGGCAGCAGTCCACCTTTCAGGGAAGGACAATGTTTTGGCAGATGCCTTGAGCAGAATTTCTCAGGGCCATCACGAATGGTCCCTGGATCCTCTAGTGCTAAAAGTGATATTTCTAAGATGGGGCACTCCTCAGATAGACCTCTTTGCGGCCCCAGACAATCACTAGCTTCCTCTCTTCTGTTGCAGACCCCCAGTATTGGGCTCAGTCCCCCTGGATGCTCTAGTGTTGGATTGGTCGGGGAAAGTTCTGTATGCCTTCCCCTCCTTTCCTCTATTGTTCAGAGTTCTGGTCAAGATAAGGTCACAGTCTTACAAAGTGATCCTGATTGCTCCAGATTGGGCCAGGCAGCCTTGGTATCCTCTCTTGCTGTCTCTGACAGTCCATCTTCCATTGGCTCACCCCAGAAATCACAATCTGTTAACTTCCTCTCAGGGGAGAATTTGGTATCCCAATCTTCAATCTCTCAATCTCAAAGCTTGGCTCTTGAGGAGCTAGAATATGCAAATTTGAATCTGTCTCAGGGGGTTCTAGACATCCTCAAGGCTTCTCATAAACCTGCCACTAGAAAAACCTACAACTCCAAATGGAAAAGGTTTGGTATTTGGTACTCTAGTAAACAGATATCACCAGACTCTGCTGACTTGTCTGCAGTTCTGGACTATATGGTTCATCTCAATAGCCTAGGCCTCAGACCAGCTACCCTCAAGGTGCATCTATCTGCTGTCTCTGCATTTTTATCAGTGGGGAAGCCTTCTTCTCTAGCTTTTCACACTGTGTTCTGTAAATTCTTTAAGGGGCTACTTCATACTAATCCTCCCTTTAAGGAACCTTCTCCTGATTGGGATCTGAATGTTTACATTGCCCAACTTATGCAACCACCCTTTCAGCCTTTGGTCTCTGCAGACCTTAAGTACTTGACTTGGAAAACTGTCTTTTTGGTAGCTATTACCTCTGCCAGACAGATCAGTGAACTGCTAACTCTGTCAGTGGAGTCTGATTTCATTTCATTCCATAGAGATAAGGTGGTCCTCCGAACCAATAGGAGGTTCTTACTCAAAGTGGTGTCAGATTTTCATCTGAACCAGTCCAAGTCCCTTCCTGTCTTTTTCACTGATAATTCCTCTTCAGGAGAAAGGAGATTGCATAGCCTGGATGTTAAAAGACCCCTTAGCTACTACTTAGAACGTACTAAGGATTTTAGATCCAGCTCTTCCCAGCTGTTCCTCACTTATGGTGAAGTGGGGAAAGGTAGACCTGCTGTCAAATGAACTATTGCAAGGTGGATTGTTTCCTGTATATAATTCTGCTATGGCAAGCTAGGCAAAATACCCACTTTAGGCATAAGGGCTCATTCTACCAGAGGTACAGCTGCTTCTCAGGCTACAGCCAGAGATATACCCCTCTTAGAGATCTGTAAAGCAGCCACCTGGAAAACAGTTCATACTTTTACCAAGCATTACTCCCTGGACATCCAGGCTAGGAGTGATGCTAGGTTTGGTACAGCAGTGTTGCAGAGCCTATTTCCTAAGTAGGTTCTGTATCCTCCTCCTGGGAGGTACTGCTTGGTAGTCTGCATACTGTCAGAATACAGCAAGACTTCATGTTGTTTGAAGAAAAAATAACTCACCTTAGTAACTGTGTTTCTGCTAATGGAGTCTTGCTATATTTTGACCTCCCCCTGCCTCCCCTCTCAGAACCTGGTTTTTGGGAAGTGGGCTGGCAGGTACAGTGTTGCTCCCCAGAGATGCACTGGCTCCCTCTCCTTTGGGAGGAGCTGTGCATAGTGGCTCTATTGTTTGTTATTTATAAAGTTATGTTAAGTTCACTACCTGAGTTTTTTGTTTTGGGGTTCTCAACTTGAGTCTTTGGGATTCCAAAATTTTTGGTTGCCCTTATGGCTAGTGTTTTTTTTACAATTTCCACATTATAGGTGCACTTAGTTGGTCTTGGCTCATAAGAATCTGATGGTTACACTTGAAAGTGCAGCAGACAGAGGTTTGAACCGAGCACGAGCTCAATGTTCTATGCTCTCAGCATAGAGTTAACTCTTTCATCTCCAGAGCAGTTCAAGTGCTGAGGATAACTGCATACTGTCAGAATACAGCAAGACTCCATTAGAAGAAACACAATTACTAAGGTGAGTAATTTTTTCTTTGTACCTATTTCTAAAACAAACCTGCATATCATATTTGTCTGCACTCTGAGCACATACTTATGAAACTGTGCATATTTGCATTCCACTTCTGCATAGACCTCATACTTTCCTAATATTCCCATTATCACAAGCATAGCTACTTTGCCATTATAAAAGTGACCCCCTCTGAAAATTACTATCACATTTTCTCTGCTAACAGTCCATCATTACACGTGACTTCCTGACATCAGCACATTGCTTAAATCTACTTGCATCACCTCATGGACAAAAACCCTGTTTCTCTAAAAAAAAATGTGTAAATAACCTCAAGGCTGAACATATGCCAGCCATTACTTTTTCATGTGCTGCCACCTTCTGTACCATCATGGGAATTTGCATATGTTTCCCATGATGCTTTACATTATTTTGGTATGTGCAATTGTGTTTTCTTTAAAATGTGGCTGTCCAGCCAGTATCATCTGGGATAACACATATATCAGTGGCATTTGTTCTGGAGTTCTTTTGTAAACCTACATTGCTTCCTATTCCTTCCATTAAAATGTACACCTCCATATATTTTCCTAATAATGTGTATGCCTTTCTTAGAACAGAAACTAAAACAAATCTTACTACTTACAAATCATTGTGTTGTTTCTCCATACCTCCTTAACAATTCCATACCACTTCACTAACTTCATTATGCAGCCGAGATGGATCTGACCAGATTTTGCTAAAGCTGTTGTGAGTGTAGGATTGCAGGGGAAGATTTTGGCCCAATAGGGTGATGATACCTGTCAATTAATTTGGGAATGACAGTTGCAAGGAGTGATCACACTTTAAAACTGCTGCCTGATTTCTCTCAGGCTGGTGACATTAATTTCCACATAATATCTATTTGGTGTATTGCTATTTAACAGTCCTCATAGCTGTACACTGCTCCACCTTCTTACAAGTATCATGGTAGGTTTGGAAATGAACTTGGATTGAGAAAATAATGACAGATATAGCACACAGGATAGAAATCAGTCAGACAAATAAATGATGGAGAGATGCATATTTACATTGATAAAATACTTTTTTTCCAGTACTTTAAATTTGCACTGTGTTACTGGATTGTAACTGGTTTATGGCAACATAGAATTTGTCAGCAGATAAAGACCACTTGGCTTACCTAGTCAGCCCATTTTTCCCTGCCTCTACTGCCACCACAGTCCCTACCTGATATGAAGCTACCTCCCACTCCTTGCTTTTTACCAAGATTCCTCTGTGCCTATCCCATGCATGTTTGAAACCCACCATTGCTTTCACTCCCACCACCATGGTGGAAGACTGTTCAAGGCACCCACCACTCTTTCAGTGAAGAAGTATTTCCTCATGGTTCCATGTCATAATAGCGATTGCAGAACAGAGTTCACTTTTATGGTAAGTATACATCGCTGAAAAGCAAATCAGTGATATGCACTTCAAGGCGACCCGACATCCGGATTTAATAAAAGTGTTTTTGTGGGTGGCAGGGGACATGCTCCCCCTCATGGGGGGCTTTGTCCCCGCATCCCCCGAATTAGGATTTTCAACTCCAAGGGGGTGCATGTTGGGAGGGGGCAAAATCTGGAGTTCAGCAAAATTTAAGTGCTGCAGCTTATGGCTGCGGCAAAATGTACTTGCTCCCGGTCCAGAACTCAGTACCTGCTGTGCCAGAGCTAGCCCACCCACCACGCCACATAGCTAGCTCAGTGGCAGCAGGTACACTAGTCCCTCAAAACCCCTTCCCTGTCCCTCCCTTTTCCCTCGCTATTCCCCCCCCTTCCGTTCGCCCTTCCTCATGGTTGCTTTTCCATATCCTCACTATTGTGCAGGGTAGCCCAGAATAATAGCACCCAAAATGAGTTGCTATTTGTGCAGTCACTCATTTTGGGTCGCTATTATCATGTGATACCTTTCCTCACATCCCTCCTAAATTCCTCCCTTCCACCTTCATTGCATGCCAATTGTTCATGTGCATCTTGAACTCTGAAAAAAACTCCCCCCTGCACCTTATTTACCCCATGAGGTATTTGTAGGTCTCTATCATGCCCCCCTCTCCCTCCTGTCTTCCAGCATGTACATATTGAGATTCCTCAGTCTCTCCTCATAGGGCTTTTGATGCAGCCCCTACACAATTTAGTTGCTCTCCTCTGGACAGCCTCCACCCTTTCTGTGTCCTTCCTGAGATGTGGTCTCTAGAACTGGACACAGTATTCCAGGTGTGATCTCACCAATTATCTATACATTGGTAACACCATCTCTCTCCTTCTGCTGGTGATACCCCCGACAATGCACCTCAATAGCCCACTGGCCCTACTTATAGTCCTGTTGCACTGCCTTGTCACCTTGAGGTCATCAGATTTGATTACGCCAAGTTCCCTTTCCTGTTTAGTGACCACCAGTACCTCTTTCCACATTTTATACTCCACCTCTGTCTTTCTATGTCCTATGTGCATGACTTTGTACTTTTTCACATTGAATCCCAGCATCTGTACCCTTGACCACTCCTTGAGTTTTCTCAGATCTTTACATATTCTCTCCATCCCATCCAGAGTATCCACCCTATTGCAGATTTTGGTGTCATCTGCAAAGAGGTGTACCTTCCCTTCCCTTCCAGCTCCTCTGCAATGTCACTTATAAAGACATTAAAGAAGACTGGTTCCAGTACTGAGCCCTGAAGTACCCTGCTGGTCACTCTTCCCTCTCCAGAGTAAGTGCCATTTACCACCATTGTGTTGCCTAGCCATCAGCCAATTGTGTACCCAGTTTACCACTTTGGGAGCCACCTTCAAACTGCCCAGTTTACTTATGAGCCTCCTACGTGGTATGGTGTTGAAGGCCTTGCTGAAATCTACTTATAACGTGTAGAAAAATTCTAGTTTGTTTTTATTTGTTAACTGGATAGGAACACTGGACTGAAAGGTCCTTTTCAGGCTTGACTAGACAAAGCAAAATCAACATAACACCAAACAACAATAAATCATCACAATTACAAATAACATTTACAAATATCCAAGGACTTTAAATAGACTTTAAAATTAGATTTAAATGCACTTAGAGACATGTTTTTATGAAGCCAGCAGGGAAGAGCTAGTGATTTATTTGGCTGAAAGCAGCTCAGAGTTATGTAATTATTGACCCATAATTACATTACTGAGCTACTTACAGCCATTCAAGCTGCATAACATAAACACAGAAAAGTATCACTACACTCCCACATTCTGACAGGAGCTGTCACTTCAGACCTGTCACTTCACCAGCAGCCAGTAAAAGTGAAACAACATCTGCATAGAATGGCAAATGATATTTTTGGCCTATCTGCATCACAAAAACATTTTTGACTGTGCTGCTGTAAACACTACTAAATGGAAGAAATAGGAGACTGCACTTTGATTAGGGAGATAAAAAACAGCTATTTACTGTTCCCACAGTGCCTCACTATGTAAATTAGTATGTAGGCTTTTTTTATTTCTTTACACACTACAGAAATAGGAGATTACATCTCTCAGTAAAGAAGTCTTGTCAGTTGTATACTGTATGCACAATGCCTCATTTTGAAAATGAACAGCTGAGAGCTTATCTTGTTGTAACCACTACAAAAACATGAGACTGCACCTCGCAGTAAAGGAAATGAAAGCTACCTTCATATTGTGCCCACAATGCCTTACTATACATGTTTACACATTATGCACTATGCTGCAGTCATCACTACCAAAATAAGAGACTGCACCTCTGAGTAAGGAAAATTTAAGAAGCCTTTCTAATCTACCCAGAATTCATTCTTACCGTCTGTAAATCCTATACTGCAGTACTCATTACCAAAATAAGAGTTAACTGATTTATTACGTCAAATTGCAGTTATAATGATACATTAAAATGGTTTTGCTAGAAGTGTTATTTTATTTTTTCAATGTTATAGCTTTAATCATTTTTCTGCACATGTTATAAGGGTGATAAAACACTTCAGGGATATATAATTATGCTGTAATAATTGCACTTTGCTCTTGGGAGTTTAAAGGCACTCGGCGCTAACAACACCCATGAGCCGTACAATTATTACAGCATAGTTGCACACCTTGGTGTGTCTTATTGCATACATAGGCCATGTCCACAGCTCCACCCTGATCAGTTTCAATGGTCACTAGTGCTGTGTGGAATGCAGAATTTTGCCAGTGTAATAAGTGCAGAATGACTATTCCACCAGCGGAATTTCTACTAGAGTTTTGCTGGTTCTTATGTGGAATCCCACCTGCTAAGATCCAGAGAATAATATTCCACAGAATAACATTTTTTCCACAGAAAATCATTCCACAACAATTTCTGCAGAAAATATTGAGATCCACAGAATAACATTCCATAGAAATGTAGAAAAACGAATTCTGCATTTTTCTGCTGTAGAGTTCCACCATTCTGTTTCCGGTGAAATTCAGTGGAATTTTGAAAATTCTGCAGGAAATGTTTTGTCTCAGAATTTGAAAATTCCACAAAGCACTAGTGGTCACCCACTCAAAGAACTCAATCAGGTTTGTCTAACATGACCCCCCCCCCAATCCCCATGAATCCATCCTGCCTTAGGTCTTGTAACCCACTGGATACAAGATGTTCCACTAGCCTTTTCTTTTAAATGTTTCTCCACTAATTTCCCAATCACTGACGTCAGGCTGTCTCACTTATAGTTGCTAGCCATCTCTCTGCTGCTGCATTTATGAAGCAGAGCTACATATGTCGTCCTCCAGTCCTTTGGAACCACTGCTGTTTCTAGTGAGTTGTTGAAGTGGACTATCACAGGTGCAGCAGTATCTCCCTGAGTTTCCTCAGCACTCTTGTATGTACCATGTCCAGTCCCATAGCTTTACCCACTTTCAGATTCAAAAGTGATGTCAGGACTCTTTCTTCAGTGAATAGACTTGTGCCTACATCCCTCTCCCTAGTGTTCCTGCTATTTTTGTGTGGTCCATCCCCTTTCCCTTCTACTGCGAAGATCAAACAGAGGTATCTATTAAGGATATCTGCTTTTTCCTGATCCTCCTCTGTACAGTTTTCCTCTGCCCTTCCTAACCTCACAATCCCTTCCACTATCCTCCTCTTATAATTTATGCTCCTAAAAAAGGTCTTGTCCCCCTTGGTTACCTCTTTGTCTATCATTTCCTCAGCCTGCACTTTTATGCCACTCATATCCTTCCCTGCTTCTATCTGCTTTTCCTGGAATACATCCCTATCCTCTTCCCTCTGCATCTCTTTGTGCCTCCACAATGCTACCTTCTTAGCCTTTACCTTTGCAGCTACTTCCCTTGAGAACCTAGTGGTCTCTTTTTCTCATGTTCTTGCTCACTTCCTTCACACACATGTTTCTTGTCTTCACTATGCCATCCCTTAATTTGCTCCACTGTTCCTCTGCTGCACCCAGGAATTCCTGCTAGGTCAACTCTGAAGCATTCACCCATTTTTCTAAAATCTGCATTCCATGGACTGGCTCACCAGTGCATTAGCTATATTGTTTGTAATGCTCATGACCCACGTTCAGAAGGAAATCCAGGCTGTCAGAGGGCCAGCCGGGGGGAAGAGGTTCAAGCATTCATAGGACTGCTCTCCTGTTTTTTTGGGGGGGGGGAGCAAAAGCCTGAAGCTTGCCTGGCCCCTGGCAGAAGTTGGGGGAAAGACAGCCTAGGCCAAGAAGGTTGGGAAGCATAGCATATGTCATTGCACGTCGCATGGGAGCATGTGGCATTCGGTGTGCACCCTGATGTCATTGCACGTCATGTCTTCTGGGGCAAAAAACTGGAGGGAAAAGCCAGTGGCAGGATAATGACAAGTGCCCACAGGCCTTGTACCTGACCAGGTGGGCACACCAATCAGAATCTGATCAGTTCTGCAGTAGGACTTGGAGAACCCTGCTGACCCCAGTGGGGGCAAGCCCTGGGTGAAGACGATGGGCAGATAAGTCCTGGCAGACGTTGGGGTGATGGAACTGGGGTGCTCATCAGAAGGAGGGTTGACTGGGAGGGCAGAAAAAGAGAAAGAAAAAAATAAATAAAATCTGCCCTCCTCAAATCCAGGACCCTCATCCTCATGTGGTTTGCCTCTACTGATATTCTTATGTTAAACCACACTGTATGGTGATTGCTAGTCCCCAGGTGGCATCCCTCCGTGATGTCTGCAATACTGTCCGTGTTTGTGAGCACCAAGTCCAGTACTGCTCCATCATGAGGGGGGCTCCTTGACTAGTTGCCTGAGAAACACTCCCTACAGGGAGTCTAGGATATTCCTGCTTCTAGCCGAGGCCATGGCTGGGAGGCTCAAATCTACATCTGGCAGATTGAAGTCCCCCACCAGCAGCACCATTGCCTTATCCAGTTCCACCCCCTGTGTTGAAGGTCACCCTAGTGTGAATAGTGACTCTGGCTCCTTTCTCCATGATGACTCACAGTACCATCACTTCCTTCTCCCCCCTTGGTTCCTTTGCACTTTCATCACCATATTACCCTCCCTCCCCAGCCTGGTTACTGGTGGGACTATCTTGGCCATGCAATGTGACTCTGGTCCTGTGTGTCCTGCACTGGCTGCTAGTCAGGTGGAGGGACCTTTTCAAGGTGGGCTTACACACCTATAAGACCCTATATGGGCTGGGTCCAGGCTACCTGTCTGAGCTCCTGTCACCTGCGATCTCTGCTCGCTCCCTCCACTCCATTTCGATGGGCCTCCTGGATGTTCTCAGGGTTCGGCTCAAGACGTCTGGCGATCGAGCATTTAGTGTCTCTGGGCTGACCCTGTGGAACACGCTTCCAACTGCAGTCTGGGAAGCCCCCTCAATTGGTGTCTTCAAGCAGAGGCTTAAGGCCCACCTCTTCTGCCAGGCTTTTGGGGACTAAGCTATCTCTACACTGTCTTTTTCTCAGCTATTTTATATTTTCTGTTTATGTTTTAAGCATGTTGTTTTAAAGATGTCTTTATTGCTCTTGCACAAATGCTGTTTCTGAATTTTGTATTCTGTTTTTATTGTGTGCGGTGCCCAGAGCCTCCGGAATTGGATGCCTTAGAAATAAAATCACCTTGCCTTGCCTTACAGTACATATGGCACAATCTCTCCTCCATTCCTCCCATCCCTATCCTTCCTGAACTGAGTGTAGCCTGGTATGGCCATGTCGCAGTCGTGGCTCCCTGTGCACCATGACTCAGTAATGGTCACATTATCCAGATCTTTTTTGCCATGATGGCCTTTAGATCTGGAATTTTATTTCCTAGACTTCTTGTATTTGTTCACATGGCCCTCCACATCTTGCTCCAACTCTGCCTTCAACCCCCTTCCTCCCTTGTGCCCTGCCTAATTTTCCACTCACCTGTTGCAACTTTTGTTCCAGTCCCCCTTGCCCTCTACTTCTCTGCTGTTCCCATTAACCTGCTCTCTGTGGGCTTTTCCTTATCTTGGGTTCTCCATTTTTACTTCTTTCATCTTCTGGGGGGCAGTGTATGCCTCCCTTTGTTTTTCTGCCATCCCCATCAGCTAGTTTAAATGTTCATGAAAGTCATATTTCAACCATCTACTGAGGACAGTGGTTCCCTTCCCAAAAGGATGCAGGCCATTCTCTCTGTATAGGCACTCATTTCTGCAGATTGGTCTCCAGTCCCCAGTGTAGCTGAACTCTTCTCTACACTTTTTCTTCAACCATGAGTTGAAGCTCCTGGTGTGGAATACCCTGTCTTCCCCTCAACTGTAGATAGGCAGCAGTTCGGCAAAAGCCACCATGCATGCTACTTGCCTTAGGCTCCTCCTCAGTTCCCTGAACTCCTACTGTATAATTTCTGCTCCATCCCTTGCTAGGTCATTTGTCCCTAGGTGGATAATGACATCCAGGTTCCCCCTGCCCTTCTGCCCTTGCGGTTCTTAGAATCTGCTGCACATTCCTCTCAGCCATGGTGCCTGATAGGATTCAATCTCCCACCAGAAGTTGCTTTCTCCTCCCACCTTGGGGCTTCTCCTGTGGAGGATCCCACATCTTTCCTTCCAGAACTTTAGATGCCTTCTTCCAGCAGTATTCCACCAGAATGGCAAAAGAATTCTGTAGTGGCACAGGCTGAGGCATATGACCCGGACCTGCCACCTCCATTCTGGTGGAATGAGACAGCCACCTCCCAGACCCCACCATAGTCCAGCTGGCCCTCTGTCTCTAGGCAGCCTCTGAAGCAATAGCAGTAGACTCAGTGGCCCCTGGATAGTGGAAGAGGTCCTCTGGATCTTAGCCAGCTTGGCCCAGAGAACAGCAGCCTACTCCATTAACCAACAGAGGTGCGTGCAGATGGGGCAGTACCTCAGTCTCCAGAATGTTTACCAGAAAAATGCAACTCCACCTCCATTGCACTGCACCATTCCCATAACTGACTTTATGTATTGCTACCTGCTGCTGCCAACTGTACCGTGTCCCCATTGCCCTCTTCATGTGTTTGGTTCTGTCCCACCGACCCCTTCTAATGGTATTTCATAGGAATTATAGAAAAATTTTCAAGACAGTGAGCATTTAGCCCTCTGAGACTTGCCTTCGAAACATAGAAACATAGAAGTTGATAGCAGATAAGGACCTCAAGGCCCATCCAGTCAGCCCGTTTCCTTTTCTACCTTATAAATGTGCCATCGGCCTTTGCTCTGTCAATGGTCTATCTATTCATACTCATCTGTATTGCTCCCTTATGCCTGTCTCATGCCTGTCTGAAGCCCTGTACTGTATTCATATCCAAAACTTCCAGATATAGGCCATTCCATGCATCCACCACCCTTTCTGTGAAAAAGAACTTCCTCACATTACCCCTTAATCAGACTCCCTCTAATCTCATGCTGTGTCCTCTTGTCCTGCTATTTTTCTTATATTGAAATATGTTAGACTCTTTCACCTTGTTAATGCCCTTAAGGTGTTTGAATGTTTTGATCATATCACCTCTCTCCCTCCTTTGCTCTAGGGTATACATATTGAGCTCCGTTAATCTGTCCTCATATGTTTTCTGATGCAGTCCCTGGACCATTTTGGTTGCCCTTCTCTGGACTACCTCAATTTGGTTAATGTCCTTGTGAAGGTGTGGCCTCCAGTACTGCACACATTATGCCAGATGGGGCCTAACTAGTGTCTTGTAAAGAGGGATTATTACCTCCCTCTTCTGACTTGTGATACCCCTACTAATACACCCTAACATCCCCCTTGCCTTACCTACTGCTTTAGCAGTCTGCTTGGATGATTTCAGGTCATTGGTGATGATGATACCCAAGTCTCTTTCTTCCCTTGTGACTGCCAGCAACTCCCCTCCCAGTCTATAGGTGGCTTCAGAGTTTCACTTCCCTATGTGCATGATCTTGCACTTCTTTGCATTAAACCCCAGTTGCCACTCTTCTGACCATTTTGGTAGTTTATCCAGATCTCTTCTCATTCTGCCCACCCCATCTGGATCATCTACTCTGTTGCATATCTTAGTGTCATCTGCAAACACACAAACCTTACCCTCCGGTCCATCTGCAATGTCACTGATGAAGATATTGAAGAGGACTGGCCCCAAGACTGATCCCTGAGGTACCCCACTTGTGATTTGCATCTCTTCTGACTGTATACCATTTACCACCACTCTCTGTTTTCTGCCCACCAACCAGTTTGCCACCCAGTTGACCAACTTCTGACCCACCTTGAGCCTACCCAGCTTATTAATCAATCTTCTATGTAGAACAGTATCGAAGGCTTTGCTGAAGTCAAGGTAGGTAACATCGACTGCTCCCCTTGGTCTACCACTCCGGTTACCCAGTCAAAGAAATATATGAGATTAGTTTGACAGGACCTTCCTTTTGTAAACCCATACTGTCTTGCCTTTTCTTTTTATTTTATTTATTTATCTAAGTTCTTGGATTACAAGTACCTTTGATCCAGGGGCTGATTTACAAAGACTCCATGTAAGTGCATAACAGAGGACAATAACATGAATTGGGAATACATAGAGTTGTTTCCAGAATAATTAATTACTTTACAGTCAAGGCAGACAAAGAACAGATACAACACATTTGTTTTCATACAATTAGAAGACTTCAAGTAGTACAAATTATTTGATAATGATTACAATGTTGGATAAGACATCATACAATTACATAAGCAGTTCAGTTAAAGCTTTGCAGCCAAAAAGCTATGTAATGAGCCCAGAGAGCTGGAAATGGTGGAGGAGGCGTGAGGACAAAGAGGGAAGAGTCATGTTAGATATGCTAGGGGAAAGAAAGTCTAAGTTGGGTGAGGGTGAGCATGGACAAAATGAGAGAGGTAAGAGAGGTAACCATGCTAGTTGAGAAGAGGGGTAGGGGTAAGTTCCGGTAAGTGTACTGGTACATGTTTCAGGGGCGAAGTGCATCAGATGGGCAGTGTAAAAAGGATAGCCAGATATTGAAATTAGGTTTGGCAGTCAACAGCGACTGAGTGCAGTTAGGCAGTCTAGCAATTTCCACTTAAAAGGGCCACATTTAGATTCTGCCCATTTTCTTAATGGATATATCCTGATATTCTCTTTTGTGTAAGATATTTGTCAAGTGTTACTTTGAAAATGCTCATAGTTTTCCATGTAACCACATGTTCTGGTAGTTCATTCCAAATTCAGATAACTCTCTGATTTAATTATACCCCTCTCTTACTTGTTTTGTACAGATCTCCATTTAGTTGTCGGTTGTGTGTTCTACCAACATATGTTGTTTCTCTCCATTCCAGCCCAGTACTTTCCCATATGTCTTTTTCTTTAAAAGCTTTATGTGCTAGGCATAGATCTCTCCTTATTCTTCTATATTCAAGTGAATAAATGGTCAGACTTTCTATTCTCTGTTCATACAGTACCTCCCTTAGCCCTGCCCCTAACCTGGTCATCTATTTGCTGCATCCCTTCCAATCTCTTAATACTTTTCTTCTTATGGGGGGTCCAGGACTGTGCACACTATTCCAAATGAGGCCTGACAAGGGCTCCATACAATGGCATAACTACCTCCCTTGATCTACTCATTATGCTACAGCTTATGCAAACTAGAATTCTATTAAATTTGTTATTGATTTCATTATAGTGATTATTAAAGGTCAAATCATTAGATAGTAATACCACATGATCCTTCTCCATGGCAGTTTCCTGTAATTCCATTACCATTAATGTATAGCTTGCTGTCTTACTTTTTGATCCAAAATGTATAACCTGACACTTTCAACAAAGAACTTGAGTTTACTTTAGATGACCCACCTTTCCAATTTAACTAATTCATAGTGGAAATTCCTAATTGCTTCCTCAGTGTCCACCACTGCCCCTATCTTCTTATCATCTGCAGATCTGCACAACCAGGCTTTATTTGTACATTTAATAGATTATATGAAAATGTTGAAAAGAGCAGGGCCCTGCACTGATCCCTGTGGTACCCAGTGGCTACACAGTCCCATTCAGACATGAAGACTCTTATACCCATCCTTTGCTGTTTCTCATACAACCAGGATGTTATCCAACTCACTATATTTTCATTTATTTCCATCGCCAATAAAAATAGTTTACTCACCTGTAACCATAGTTCTAGGAGTGGTATATAGTTCACATCCACACACTGGCAGTTCCACTGGAATTGCTAATTAATCAGAATGCCATTAAGCTAAGTTTCTCCCACCATTCAGGTGGTATATCTTCTGATTCTGCCCCTTGACATTAGATCTTGCACATTGAAAGCAGGGATCCATGTGCCACTTGCCAGGGAGGCCGAGTGGGTGGTGTGGCTGTGATCTATAGACCATGCATACAACTATGGTTACAGGTAAGAAACCTATTTTTCTAGGGGTGTGTATATAGTTTTCTAGCCACACATTGGCAGACTTCCAGCAGTTTTTAAGAAGGAGGCAAGGCATGAACCCCTACCTGGTGAACAGAGATTGGAGACTGAGGTCCTTAATGCAACATCCCTATGAGACTCAAGGTCAGTGCTATAATGGGAAATGAAGGTGTGTGCTGACTTCCAAGTAGCAGCCCTGCAAATTTCCTGGATAAGGATGTCCCTGGAAGTAGCCACTGAGGCAGCAGTATGTCTGGTGGAATGGACCCTAAGCCCTATGGGATTCTCCCTACTAGCCAACCTATAGTAAAGGTGATGCAAGATGTAATTCATCTGCCAGTCATCCACTTAGTTGCTGGTCTGCCAGGTGCAACTTTAGCATATGTTACAAACAGCTGGCAAGCCTCACCCCAATCTCTAGCTGTGCACTCTTCAATGTAAGAGAACATTCTCTGCAGATCCAGGGTATGGAGCCTGCAGTCAGCCCCTGAAGATGGGATGGTAAAATATACTGAAAGGTTCATCACCTGGTTAAGGTGGAACTCCAAAACAGCCTTCAGGAGGAACTTCATGTGGGGGCGAAAGATGACCTTGAAGGCCAGATATGGAGATTCCATTGATAGCGCCTGGAGCTCATTGATCCTTCTGGTTGATGTTATGGCCACCAAGATGACCCTCTTCCATGACAGGTGTGACATCTCACACCTGTTCATAGGCTCAAAAGGCTTGCACATGACCATAGTCAGCATCAGCAGTAGGTCCCATGGTGGTAGTATTCACACACTGAAGGGGACAGGCAGTCCAGGTCTTAGAAAACATGCCCAACTACCTTCTCCTGGGCCACTGTTGACATACTTGCCCACACCTAGTTTGCAGAGATGGCTGCCCAGTACATCTTGAGGGTTGTCACTCACAGCCCTCCCTGAGAGAAGGACCAGAAGTATTTGAGGATACTAGCCACAGGCAAGGCAAGGGGATCAAGCTCCTTGCCCTGATACCAAATGGAAAACCTTTTCCATTTAAAGCTGTAGCACTGGTGAGTCAGCTCTTCTCTGGAGGCCTCCACAATGTGATGTGCATCTTCCAAAAGACCCAAAGCCTGGAATTCTACCTGCTCAGGAACCAGACTGTGAGGTCCAGGGACCGAAGATCCAGGTAAAGGACCTTCACCTGTTGTCTGGTTAGCAGGTCTAGATGAAGGGGCAACTGCCATGGAGGCCTGTTGCTGAGGTTAAGGAGATACAGGTACCAGAGCTGCCACAGCCAGTATGGAGCTATCAGGATCCTCCATATCTTGTCCTTCCATGCCTTGATTACCACTTTGTGGATTAGGGGGAAGGGAGGAAAGGTGCACATGAGGTCTGGGGTCCAGGGCCTTGCAAAGGTCTTTCAGCAGTGTCCCAGACTGTGGAGGGCAGGCACAAAAAAGCATCAGTTTTGCATTCTCTCAGGAGACAAACAGGTCCACCACAGGTGTGCCCCACAGGGAGAACAGGTGATTCACCACCTCCTGGTACAGGGACCACTTGCGCAACATCTCTCCCACCTAGCTGTGAGTGTCTGCCAGCTGATTGTCTGCTCCTGTGACATGAATTGCCAGGAGATCTGCACCAGGCTGCACATGAGGGTTCAGGTGCAGAGGGCTTCCTGACACAAGGGAAGGTTACGCCTGCCACCCTGTCTGTTCAGGTTGAACATGGTTGTGATGTTATCTATCTGGACTTGCACAACTTGACTCCTGACTAAAGGAGTGAATTCCATCAGAGTTAGTTGCACTCCATGGAGCTCCAACAGGCTGGTGTGGTGATGGGACCCCTTGGGTGACCTGAACCCATGGGCTCTGTTGTTCCTCAGGAGCACTCCTGATCCCACCAGAGACATGTCTGCCATGAGAGTAACTGTCAGTTCTGGGCTGACAAATGGAACTCCTTCCTCCAGATGTTTGGAGATCATCCACCACTGGATGGCATCCCACATTGGCTGGGTAATTGACTAGCTGGTCCAAGTTTCCTAGGTGTTGGGACCACTGATGACTCAACTCCCATTGCAGATCCCACTGCATCGGTCACCAGGCCCACCATACCATATTGGTGCAGGATGCAATGTACCCCAGCAGCTGCAGGAAGTCCTGACCAGGGCAGAGTACCAAATCGGAAGTGTTTGGACAGTGGAGGTAAGATCCAGTACCAGGGCTGCAAGGAGGCAGGCCTTGGCCCGCAAGGAGTGTAGCTGTGCCCTGATGAAGTGAATCATCTGCTAATGGATCAGTTAAGACTTGGCCAAGTTGACCAAGAGGCCCAAGTCTGTGCAGGTCTGGAAGGCCAAATGCATGGATCACACCACAGCTTCCTTGGACACCCCAGTATTCAGCCAGTCATCCAAGTAGAGGTAAACCCTGATGCTCTTGCCCTGCAGGAAGGCTGCCACCACTGCCATGTGCTTGTTGAAGACCCTGGGCTTGGACAAGAGGCTGAAGGGTATGACCTGGAACTGATGGAGAACTCCTTCAGTATGGCACCAGAGGTACTCTAAGTGGGAAAGATGGACTGGGATGTGG
Source organism: Neoceratodus forsteri (assembly GCA_016271365.2). Classification (NCBI taxonomy): domain Eukaryota; kingdom Metazoa; phylum Chordata; order Ceratodontiformes; family Ceratodontidae; genus Neoceratodus; species Neoceratodus forsteri. The sequence continues at coordinate 1,117,563,352 of CM028131.1, forward strand.
AAGATCACTTCCTGGAAGTCCAGGCAGCAGAACCACATTCCCTGCTCTGGGGATGATATGATCTGATTCATAGTGACCATCTGAAACTTGTGCTTCTGCATTATCTAATTGAGATTGTGCACATCCAGTATGGGGCATCAGCCCCCTGCCTGATTTGGGACCAAGAAGTACCTGGACACATACCTCTGACTTGCCAGGGCATCTGAGACACAGGTTATAGCCCCTTTTTGCGAAGAGCTGAGCAACATCTTCCCTTAGGGCAGATAGCATGTCTTGTGACACAGAGGACTCCCTCAGAGCATGGGATCAGTGAAGCAGGAGAGTCTCAATATAGAGAGGCAACATTCTGCATACCATTTTGAGAGCTCACCTGTCTGTAGTATTGACTGTGGACAGAAGTGGCAAAGCCAACTCCCCACAGGGAGCTGGGTCAGGGACTGGATGGGGGGAGGTAGGCACCTACTGACCCATCACTGGGCAGCTTTGGAGGGGGTGTCATCCATTGAGTCTGGAGATACACCACTTCATGTACATCCACCTCTTTTGGGGTCCTGGCCAGGGAACTTGGCCTTGGAGTGCCAGGCTTGGTATTGCCCTTGCTGGGACTGCTGTGGCTGAAAGCAACAAAACTAAAAGGCCTTTTTTTCTGGTTTCTGGGCCTTCAGGTCCTTCTTGGATGAAGCCCCATAGTCCAGGGTGGCATTGGACTTCTCAGTCCTTGTGAGATGACCTTCCATCCCTCAATCAAAGATGTCAGTGCCCAAGAAAAAGACACTGGCCAGCTTGTGCTGAGTGTTCACCATAAAGGTGGAGAGTCTCAGCCAGGCCCTGCAACACATTTTGACAGCTGCTTCCATGACATGGGCACAGGAACTGCCTATGTCCAAGGCTGTCTGCAGCTGGTGTTTATTCACTGCTTGACCCTGGTCTCTGATCAACTTTACCGGCAACTACTTGTCAGCAAGGAGATGAAGGAGGACATTATCAAGTACTCCCAAGCGGGAGTGACCAAAGTTGGCCATCATCAAGACACAGCTTGCCTGAGGGAGATCAATCAAGGAAGTGGCGTAGACTTTTTTGATCATATGGTCAAGCTTCTTTGACTCCTTATCTGGGGGCTTGTCCACATCTCCATGGTTTATGGACTTAAGGAAAACCAAGTCTGTGACTAGACCTTCAACTGAAGAGTGGTCCAAGAACCTGGAAAGAGAGTCAATAGGGAGCTCATACTTGTAGACCATATAGGCTGAGGGTGCCTTGCAGGTTGCTGGATCCTGCCAAATCTGCAGTGCCAGTCCAAAAATGGCCTCAGCCATGGGAAAGGCAACCTATTGGGATTTTTCCCTATGGATGATGCCTGTGAATGGGTATTTAGTCCTTTTCTGCACAGGTTCTGAGTGGACAGACATGGACTCTGAAATGACACCGGCTCAGGCCGGTGGTCAACTCCTCGACTGATCTGCAGTGGAAGGTATGTGTCCTCAATGACTGCATGGATGAGCCATCCAAATCATCCAAGGACTCCTCAAAAATGGCCCATGACTGTTTGCTACATGTACCACCCCAGAGTCATCCAGCTTGGTGATTTTCATCAAGCCAGCCCAGTAAACTGGCCAGAGCGTGGGATTACTTGGTCAAGCTGCCCTCAGAGGCTGGTGTGGAAGTGGTTCCGCCAGCAAGGGTGTAGAGACAAGTGTTGGAGACAGTTGCCTGTCATGGAATGGTGTGGGTTTGACTGGCACAACTCAGATGACCACAGGGGTTCAGTTATAGAGCCCTACCCTGCCTGCCATAGCCCATTGCTGCCAGAAGAGTTCCTCTCAGCTCCACTGCATGCAATGGCAGAACCTCCCCTCATCCATGGAGGAGGAGAATGAGGAACATTGATGGCCATGCCTCCCAGTCAAACAAGACCAAGAGTGCGAGTGGTGTCTTCACCTAATCTTGACCTCTACCATTGAGCCAAGGGCCAGTGTTGAGGTGAAACTACCAGGGGTGCCATGTATGTAACATGCATTGGCTTCAGTGGAATTACCTCAGGTGGAGGCTGTTCTCAAGTTGTGCTGGTCAAGGACACTGACTGGTTCATATCCTCCTGGGTGAGGACCAGGGACATCAGAATCTTCGAGGGTGACTCCTCGTTGACCTCCTCTGACAACTGTTCAATGGGGGTCAAGAAAAATCTTGACCACCTTGTCTGCCAGCGTTGAGGTTGAAAAACCTAACAGGGTCACCGTGGAGCTTGTGACTGAGCTCTCACCCATGGAAGGTTTGACTGTAGTCAAAGGCTCAATATGCTTCAAACATTCAGGAGGAGTCGAGGGATAGCTAGGAGAGTGATCTCTTCTGGTCCCATGACCGGTGGTGGCTGCTTTTCTTGTGTTTCTCACTGTGCTGTGCTGGGCTGTCTCTGAAAGCCTGGAGAGCCTGACATCTCCTAGAATACACCTGTAAAGGATGCCCTGATGCTGGTCTCAGCTGACATCAAGACTGAGGCCAACAAGGTGCCCACGACACCAGTAGCTGCCACCTTTTCCATGGCTGTGAGTTGAGCCACTGTCCCCACTGCAGCAGAGGTGTTCTTGTAGCCTTTCAGCTATAGTTTTGGTTCACAATTGGCTGGCTGAGGAGAATCTGGGCTGTGCGATCCTCCAAGCAAGAAGGGAGCATCGTCTGTCACAGGCCACAACCCGAAACATAGTATACTGTCCCCAGAGAGTAGAGGTACGACACATGAGAATCCATCCATGATATCTTATGTCGACATGTAGCAAAATTTGAAGTTGGGAGCTGGCTTCACTTGTTCATGCTCCATCTTCCATTGCTGAGGCAGGAGCAGAACCGAGGAATGTAATAATATTGAATAAACTCTACAAAGAAATAAAGAAATTCACCAGTGGTGCACTTTAGGCCTACAACACATGGAACTGTGAAGGAGAAGACTGAACTCTTCCAGTGGAAAGCAAGACCTGATGTCACTGGGCAGAGCTGGAGGATATATCAACTTGGTGGTGAAAGGAGCTTAGCATAAAGATGTTTTGATGAATAACCACTTCCAGTGGAACTACCAATGTGTGGCTAGTGAACTATATCCTTGCCACTAGAATCTGTTTATTAATTCTAAGTGGAGAACACTGTTAAATGTGTTACAGTAATCAAAGTGCACCCATCCACTGACAGACCACAGGCCAGTGCCCTGCCTATTGGTTCAAGGAAATATAGAAGGTTGGTTTGGCATGATCTTCCTCCCTTGATTCCATGCTGTGTAGTATCCGCTAACCCTTTGTTCCTTCTGTGATGCTCTGTTTCCTCTTTGATAAAACCTTCCAATGTCTTTCCCACAGCAAATGTCAGATTTACTGGTCTATAGCTCTTATAATTTGATCTGGACCCTTTTTTAAAGATTGGTGTTATTGTTGCTTCTCTCCAAGATGATACCATTCTCCCCTCGTCTAGTGATTTATGGGCCCCCTGATGAAAGCTGATAACAACTGAAGCACTGGGGAATAGTTAGCTTGAGTCATATTGTGATTGCCATTTGGATTCACATTAAATCAGCATTTGCTTTGCACTGTACACCTTGTCCCATGGAGTCCTTATGCTGGTTGGCATCGAGTTCTGGAATACTTGGTCTCTGATTTCTGGAAAAAAATGGTTATGGTACCTGTTGCTTTATCTGTTACCTCTTTTAGAAGGCTCAGGTGAATACCATCTGGGCCCTGTGATTTATTTTGATTCAGGCATCTTAGTTTTTCTTCCACATCCTTCAACCTTGTTTTCATGTTATTGTATTGTTATTGTACTGGTAAGTCTAACATCTATTGTGGGAAAGCTGATGGAGACAAAACTTAAGGAGAGGCTGGTCTCCTTCTTGGATGTCAGTGGCTCCAAGATGCTCATCAGCATGGATTTATCTCTGGAAGATTCTGTCTGACTAATCTTGTTGAGTATTATGACTGGGTTACGAGGAAGCTGGATAAGGGTCATGCTGTGGATGTCATTTATTTGGACTTCAGCAAGGCCTTTGATTCAGTTCCCCATGGGAGATTGGGTGGTAAGCTATGTAATTTGGGGGTGGGCGCTAAATTGGTTAATTGGATTGTGATCTGGCTGTAAGACAGACAGCAGAGAGTAGTAGTGAGGGGGGAACTCTCATCTCCCAGAGTTGTGGCAAGTGGGGTGCCGCAGGGATAGGTGGTGGGAGCAGTGTTGTTTGAGATTTTCATTGTGGACATCTCACATGGTTTCAAGAATAAGATCACTCTGTTTGCTGATGACACAAAGTTGGGGGTGGTAGTGGATTAAATAGTAGGTTGGCAGGGGTTGCAGGATGATCTGACTAAGCTAGCGGAGTGGTCAGAGATATGGCAGTTGGGGTTTAATGTGAAAAAGTGCAAAGTATTACACTTTGGTGCAAAGAATCCTAGAAAGGGTTACCAACTGGGGGGGGGGATGCAGTTATGTACCACTGAAAAGGAAAGGGATCTAAGGGTGGTGATATCGGCAAATATAAACAATTCCGACCAGTGCAGGAGGGTGGCAGCAAAGGCCAACAGGATGCTAGGTTGTATAGTGAGGGGGCATCTCCTCCAGAAACAGGGATGTCATTCTGCCACTCTACAAGTCGCTAGTCAGACCGCACCTGGAATACTGTGTGCAGTTCTGGCACCCTTATCTGAAGAGAGATGTGAGATTGTTGGAAGGGGTACAATGAAGAGTGACAAACTTGATTTGGGGATTGCAGGATATGCCCTATGAGGAGAGATTAAGGGAACTGAACATGTATTCCCTGGAGGACAGAAGGGATCGGGGGATACGATTGAGACCTTTATGTACTTATAGGGAATAAATAAGTCTGGCACTGAGAGGGCATAGACTTAGACTGGAAGTAGGTAGGTATAAGAAGGAACTGAGGAGGCACTTTTTCACAGAGAGAGAGTAGTGGCAGTTTGGAACGCTTTGCTGGAGAAGGTGGTATCCTGTGGGATGGTGGGTAGTTTCAAGAGGGGATGGGACAGAGTGAGAGGAGTGGTATTTGGGAAAATGGAGGAGGGGAAGGGGCAGCTGCAAAGTAGGGTGTTAGCTGTACACTAGAACAGACTAGATAGTCCTAGAGGCCTAATTTCTGCTGGCAATTTTTTATGTTTGTATGTTCATATTCTCTGGTTATCCCCTTTATAGTGTTTATGTGGTGCTTTTTTGGTACACAGTGCAGCAGAAAATCACTGACGACCTCGGCCATTTCTGAATTGTTAGTTACCTGTGTGCCATTTTTCATAATTGAGTCTATTTGTTGAGTCCTTTTTTGAAGGTTGTTGATATAATTGTAAAATGACTTTTTATTGTCTTTAATTTGTTGATTCCTTTTTTGAAGGCTGTTGATATAATTGTAAAATGACTTTTTATTGTATTTATTTACAAGCCTAATCTCCTCCTCCCTTCTCGCATTTAAATTTCTTTCTTTCACATTTTAACTTTATTGTTATACTCATTCCATAAAGCTGAGGAGTTATTTCATTTTGCTTTCCTATATGCCTTTTTTTTCCTTCTTACATGTTGTCTGATTCTGTGTGCACCAAGCAGGGATTTTGCCTTCTCAGTTGTATTTAATTCCTTCAGTTATAAACGTTGTTACACATTCCTGGAGTTTTCTTCTAGGTTTTGCACACATTTCATCTAAATTTAGTCCTTCACACTCTTTTCCCCAGTTCCATTCCTGTAATAATTTATTTCTACATTATTAGCTTTGTCATAACATCTAACTTTTGTTTTTCCAGTATTTTTTTCTGGCAGTTCACTGTTTCAAACTTTACCATGTTGTGATCACATCCACTGAGTGGCTCTCTGACCTTGCAGTTGGTGATTTCTGCATCCATATTACTATATACAAGGTCTATGAGATTCTCATCTGTTGTACTACTGCATACATCCTGATCTGGTTTAAGGATTCTGTATTTCTAAAACATCTTGTGGAGTACACTTTAGCACTAGGCTTAAGGCCTGATACCACCCCTTTAAGAGCTCTGAACAGAAGTTGGTGTGTTATTACTATTTTAGGAGGGGCTTGGGGGGAATCTCTGGAATTCTCAGTGGTCAGGCAGTTGGTGTGAGTCTGCTGTCCAGGCTAGACTCTTTTGGTATGCTGTCTCTGTAGTATGAGAATAAACCCCTTTATTTCTACATTTATTTTATGCTTTGGTCTGTTATTCTTACGGTCTAGAAGGTGTCCACTACAAAAGCAAGAGATGGGCCTGACAGATCTTGGAAGAGGATAAAGGTCCTTTGTGGCAGACCAATACCAAAACCCCACACATGATGGAGAATGCGGCCCTTCTTTTGCCCAGACCCTATCTCACTTGTCTGCATCTCTGGGTATCTCAATTCATTGTCCCAGTATGCTCGCACAGCTTACATGTTACTTGCACAGTTTTAGCTGCAGTAAAAAAAAAAAAAAAACAATTAACTCTCTCCTGCTTGTGTAGCAGCCCTTCTCTAACATTGTAGGCTGTGAAAGAAAAAAAATGTGGCTGCATATTACAAGCCTGCTAACTGAATGAACTGTAAATTACAATCATGCAAGCCTGAGCACCGCTGTGATCTGCCTGTTCATTAACTCTTAAACCAGAGACAAACTGTATTGCTTTCTGTTATTTTAACTTGAGGTGCCTTCCAATACAGAGACATTTGTTTGCCAACTCTGTCTGAAGAAAGTATTCCAGGCTTCTAAACCTTGAAGAGAAAATAAATCTCTCAACACAAATACTTTGGATAGCCTGGGAGTCACTCAGCCAAACCAAAGCCTGCCAATTATCTTTTGAACAGACTGCAGAATGGCCATCTTGCATTCTTTCTGCTGCCCTGACATAAGCCACTGCCTACAACTACAAAACAGGAAGCAATCTTTACCCCCTGTTGGCAGCCATATTGGGAATGTCAAATTAGTCAAGAAGCTAATGCTATAGGTCCAGCAGCCATCTTTGTGAGGGGCACCAGCTTGTTCGAAATGACTTCACTCCATGGAAAGTAACCGTGGCCATGTTTTTGAGGGGCAACCCACTGAAATGAATGGACACTGCAAAAAATACTATAGCTGCATCTTGCAAAAGAAACTTTATTGAAATAACAGACAACACAGAATTGAGTTGGAATTGTTTATTGAGAAGTCATTTGATGAACTTTGCTTGCAAATAATTGTACTTTGGTCTACAAAAACAATTTTCTCCATGGCACTCCATCTACTCCACGACGTCCAATCTCTTGCATGAGGGCAACTCCTTCTCATAATTACAACCTGCGCTCAAGGACTCAAAGCATACCTCCAACCACAATGTCTGACAATTATACCATTATACAAGCTGCAGCATCCACAGTTCCACCCTCACCCACCTCGCTGGAGTGCAGCAGTAATATAGGAACCATCCTGCATGACATCCAAGCTTCCCTCTCACTCCAAGTTGTGATCTGGTACATATGAAATAAGTCCTCTCTGATTCATCTTTGCTCCAAGGGGTAGAGTTTTAATTTCCTTAACCAGACGTCATAGGGTTCACTTTCTAGGCCATGAATCAGTTTTGTGAGTCTTCTCTGTATGCCCTTCAGGTTATTTATGTCTCTCTTCAAGTATGGGCTTCACGAGGGGTTACAATAGGCCAAGTGTGTTCGAATAATGGATCTATAGAGGGGCACACTACAGGCACTGTGCCTTGATGTAAAGGCCCTTCTGATACAACTTGTTGACCTGTTGGCCTTCTTAACAACCTCTGTACAGTGATTACTAAAGGAGAAATCATTACAGATTATGATGCCTAAGTCTTTTTCACTGTTAGCTACTGTACCTTTATTCTGATGTCATTAAGAGTATACTCACAAGTCTTTTAAATAGTTTTTTATTTTAATAGGTTCACCACAATATATCCCCAGGCACACTGCCTTAGGGGTAGCTGGTCCATTCCACTGGGGTGTCAAACAGATGAGGCATACTGATGAGTCCTGGTAAGATGAAACACGTGTCTATGTCTTCTGTTATCACCCTTTGCAAACTGTGTGAGAGGCCTTTCGGCACCATGCAATTCTGCTTAAAGTTGGACCAGCATAACATTCTGTGGTGATTTGCATATGCAGCCCATGATGCTTTGCATTGTGGGGGCATGTGTGATTTTGTATTTTCTTGAAACTTGGCTTCCCAGCCAAATGCCCTTTGGGGTAACCCTTGCTTCAGTGTTTACGCACAGAGGTTCTTTGTCTATTAAGGTACCATTGTTCAAAAGCGGGCCCGCCTGACATAGGTTTTTTTTTTTCCAAGGAGTTAATGTATGCATAAAAGCATTTGCTATTATTCCTACTTGCATTGGCAACCAATCTCTGTTCCCAAGTTTTTTTTTACTCTGTGAATACTGTTCTTACATTTTTTTTGAGATTGCAGAAATATACTTCAATTAGAAGGATTAGGTGATTTTAAATAAACAGAGTAGCATTTTCTTTTTATCCTTTTGAGTTTGGATATAGTTTTATTCATCCATTTTGGTTTTGGTTTACTACACTCAGATTTTATCCTGAAGGGGATATGACAGTCATGAAGCTTAATGATACAGTAGTATTATGTAGTGTAAACAAGTAGTCCTCAATTCTCACAGAATTAAAGATGGAAACCCAATCTACCTTATCCAACTCATCTTTAATTTTGGATATATCAGCTCTGTCATACATATATGCAATAGATTTATTGAATAGTAGAGAGATTGAATGTTTCAAACAAAAACTGATGCAGCAATGATCATTATTTCTGATCGGAGCTGATATACCAACATTTTTAACTAACAAGTTCTTACTGTATAGCGCAAGGTCAAGAATCTTATTTTCCCTGGTTGGTAAAGTCACACCTTGCATAAGATTACACTGTTGGGATATATTAACCAATTTTTTACCCACGCTAGTGGTTGCTTTCAATTCCAGCCAATCTATATCACTCTGACTAAAGTCCCCTGAAAGAATGATGTCACCTAGGATGCATGCTGATTCTGTTTCATTTATTAGTGTTTCTAAAAGTTCAATAGTTGAACTCGGAGGAGGATAACAAACCCCTAGAATAACAAATTGGCTTTTATTCAACATAAGTTTTATCCAGACAGATTCTATGTGGTTAGTCAGACTCTTAACTTTATTAGAAATGTCAACAACTTGTAGTACATTTTTAACAAAAATGGCAACACCACCCCCTTCCTGTCAGGCCTATTGTAGCTAAAGTTGGTATACCTAGGTAAAGAGAGCTCACAAGATTTATCATCCCCCAAGTTTCCGTAATGAGTACAATATCAATGTGTTCCAAGTTAAGAGTGGCCTTAAGTTCATCTAATTTATTATTAAGGCTTCTTGCATGAAAATATAGACATTTCAACTCAGATATTTTGGCATTCATGCTTTTATTACCTAACAATATCTTGTGGGGAGAGCCAACACTCTCCCCTAAATCAAGCAGTTTAAATGCCTGTTAATGTGTTTTAGGATGTGCTCTCCCAAAAGAAAGTTACCTGTATGGTTCAAGTGAAGGCCATCCCTACAGAAGAAGTCAGTGCTATTAAAAAATTCTTCCCAGTGTGTAAGACATTTTTGATCCTGCAACAAGCATCTCATACGGAGCCAGTTATTAAATGCACATATCATATTGTTAAGGACAACAGAGGCTCTGGGAACTGGTAGGACTTCGGAGAAGGCTATATCACATCCGATGTCCACCAATAAGTTGGAAAGAGGGACAAGGAAGAGAAATCATTGGTTCCCACATGTACAATGACCAAAGGGTTTGGGTCAATCCCTGCTAGGATGTTATGTACCATGCCTGAAATATCTTTAATTTTGGTGCCTTGGAAGCTGGAACAGGTTTGATCAGCTTTATCTGGATTACGTATGTGCCTATCCAGATGTTTAACCATGGAGTCACCTATAACAAACACCTGCCTGTTAAAGAGGCTGGAAGTAGAAAGGGGCTCACTGAGAGCTGAAATAGGCACACTATCATGACTTGGGTCACTAGTTTCTACCTCTGTTGGAACTAATGGGATGTTAGAGGGTAATGGGCAAGACACAGTTGGACTAGAACAGATGGTAAGAGGGTCAGTGAGTTTAAAGAAACAGTAGTGGTGACATCAGGTATCACCGACTCCTCATCTGTGGGATCAAGTGTATTCAACATTAGGAATCTATTGCTTGTTATCAAAGAAAACTGGGAGGCCTTACAACCTTTTTTGCATGTGCGTTTGCTCTGCACCTCATACCACTCATCATCAGGATTTTCAGAAATGTCGTTATCCCTAGGCCGTTTTTTTGAGTTACCATTAGGTGTATACGATGTATGACTACTCAAATTACTACTAACAACAGAGGGGGGAATCAGGGCCAGAGACCTAACAGTTGAGTCGTAAGAGTCAGATGAATCACTGGGGGAGCCTGATTTAGTGCTTGAAATCTGGCTTTCATTTGAATCTGGCTATCCTCAACTTCAGATAACCTAGTGTTGAACAAAGCCACTGCTTATTTTAAAGAGGTATTCTCAACGCATTTTAAGCAAGTAAATTCATAAACTGCTTCCATACCTTCCCTAAAGCAGTACATCTGACATTCAACACAATAGTACACTAGAAATGCACACAGAATTAATGGGGGTTGCCATATTTAACTCACATGCAAATGGGAGGTACAACACAAGTACACTCTATAACAAATAAGCCAACTCAGTGTTATAACATGAGGTATAGGACTTACTTTTACCACCGCTCCCGCTGCTACTGCTGAATACGTGGAACATGCACAGACATGCGTGTCTCTGCGGGGTCTTGCCGAACAGTCGCCTTTTAAAGCAGAGAACCCAGAACTGAGAGGATAGATCTCAAGTTCCCCTTTGCACACTAGCGCTACTAAATTAAAATAAAGCTCTAATTCCCATGGTGTAAAATAAAAACTGCTTCATGCAGCAGTATAATGCTCCTGGTGAAACACTGTGATATTGTAGTCAGTGGAACAACTCTCTGCATTACAACACCAATCTCTGTAAACATTAGAAACAAAACAGTTATTTTCTATATCCCTTGGTGTCCTTCCACCTAACTCGTACACCATTTGAGCTGTTAATCATGTGGTATAGAACAATATATTTGTATGGCGTTTGAGTTAGGAGGAAGGACACCAAGGGATATATCAAATAACTGTTTTGTTTCTAATGTTTGCAGAGATTGTTGTTGTCATGCTGATACACGTATTAACCCTAACATTGAATTTCCATACTTTCAAAGGTGTAATGGAAACCCTAACTGGTTTTGTAAAACAGAGATTTTTGTAATGAATATATTTATTGTAGGCACTATTATCCCTTTTCATGGTTCTGTAAGCACTTTTTTCTATTCAATTGCTTTCTAACCTTATGTGTGTACCATATGGGGATTTTACCCTTTTTGTTGTACATTGCTTTGTTGGGTACATATGTTTCTTCCAAATCAAGCCATTTATTTTTGATTTTAACCCAGAGTTCTTCTGTAGTTTCATATGCTGTGTCCCATTCCCAGTTAAAATGTTCCCTCCTTTTTGTGTCAAAGTTGGCCCTGTTATAGTTTTTTATTACAGTTTTGCAATGAATAGGTATAGGTTTCATACTGTGTTTGAACAAAAGAACATTATGGTCACTATTTATTAATGGTTCATGAATCGACAGATTTCTACAATCTTCTGGTCTATTGATGAGGACCAGATCTAAGATATTGTTATTCCCAGTTGGCATGTTGACCATTTGAGAGAGGCCATTCTCTATACACATATTTAAAAAAGAGTTGTTCTTGGTTAATCCTAACAGAACCAGTCTCCCAATTTACACCCGGGAGATTAAAGTCCCCCGGTATAAGGACATCTTTGCTGTGTATGGGTCTATCAATACTGCTGACAAGGTCAATATGGTTAACTGAATCCATATCTAAAGGTCTATAACAGACACCTGCAAGCAATTTCTTAATATTGGATATAGTTACTTCCACCCACAGGGTATCACTCATGTTATTAGTGATCTCAGCTATATGACTGACACTACTATGTATGTCCTCTTTAATATACAGGGTAATTCCACCACCTGTCCTACTGTCTCTGTTTTTGTGGAATAATCTATACCCCTGCATGTTGTGTAACCAGATGGTGCTGTCTGATCACCAGGTTTCAGTAACCGCAGAAAATCAACCCCTCTTGTCCTGAGTAGTAATTTCAAGCCTGCCCTCTTAACACTGTTCAGGCTTCTAGCATTAGTTACTAGTACTGTATTGTAAGTTCAGATTTAGTATGAACTCTAACTTTTCCACTAATGGACCTTTTTGTTTTCAGCTGGGTACTGGCTACGCCGCATATTAATTAGCTTTTTGGGCATTCTGGAGATGCACCTATAGCTTGAGCAAATAGATTGCTAAGTAATCTAGCACCTTTTTTACTGAGTTGCAAGCCATCATAGCTAAAAAGGTCCTAATGATCTATAAACATCTCCCACATAGCCAGGCACCTAAATTTGTTCTCTAAACACCATCTTCCCAGCCAGTTGTACCTTTTAATTTTGTCTGTTTATATTTTACCTGCCCTAGGAACTGATAAGATTTCTGAGAATATATCTGTAACGTTCCTGCTCGGCAATTCCTCATAGATTTTTTTTTGTATCCTTTATGTCATCTAATTGGTATCTCCCCTTGTTGTTGGTCCCCACGTGTAACAGCACCTTACTGGGACCATCAACATTATTTAGAATGGTAGGCAGCATTTTTGTGATGTCTTTTATTTCCGCCCCACTATAACTGCAACTGGTAACGTTATGTTTATTTGTCCTAGTATAGTATCTATCTGTGTATTTTATCATGGAATCCCTTGTAATGAAAATCTGTTCTTCAGGATTATCCATCTGTGTATTGTCATTTCCCTCCTGGGGCACTGAATCCACATCTGGCTGAACCATAGTATCAATTTGATTGGCCATGGTTGAGGTGCTAGGTGTCGGGTTAAATTGTTTCCCTTTTCAGTTAATAGGGACTGTGGTTCAGTAACTCCCTGAGTTTGTGTAGTCGGGACAGAGACATCCACATTTGGCATGGCCATTGTGCTGGTACTTGCAGTTTCAAAGCTATCTTGTGCTAGTGATTCGACTTAAGTCTGTAACCATTTCCCTCCGCCCTTTCATATCCCACTGTTCTCTCATCCTCCTACCCTGAAGCAACTTATGACAAGGTCATCCTTCTGACCACCTCAGCCCAAGTGTGAACAACATCAGTCATCTTGTCATTCATGTCCCCAATCTAGCACTTACAGGTACTGCATGCACATTTTGTATTTTCTTTTTACTCACTCAACCTTTGTGCTATGCATAATGTGCATACTATATATTTTCAGTATACACAACCAACCTTGTACTATGTTATATGTTAACTTGTCCCAATGTTTGTTACATTTATGATGTGGAGCCTTTGTAAATGAACCTCTGGCTCAAAGGTTTTGCAATTCTGAGACTTTAATAAATAAATAAAAAACAAGTTTACTAATGAGGCAAACCTGTTTTCATTCTCAGGGATAATTCCCATGGCCCTATGTCTATATTTCTTAACCCTATTCCTTTCCCCCCTGTAATTTCCAGCTGTCTGGTGTTCCATCTTTATCATCCTCAGTTGTTCTACCTCCTTTAGTGCTAGAACCTTCCCCAACCACTGTTCTATTAATAGTTTTCCTGAACTCTTCCAATTTGATATGAAGTACTTCTATTATCTGATACTGTGCAACAATTTTTGAATTAGCATCGTGAAGCTCCTTGTATTTAGTGCAAGTGTGGGTTTCAAAAATTGTCTCTGGACTAGTGCTAAACATAGCACATACTGATCACCTGATGTCTATCTCACCAGAAGTGAGGCTTACCACACTAGGGACCATCTTAGGTGTAATCCTATGTGGTCTGAAAGCCAATCCTAGTCCAAGAACCCTGTGAGTGCTTAGTCAAATTTAACCAACCAACTAATCCAGCCAGCTAAAATGACAGTAATATCGATTAGAGTACTATCAATAGTGGCCCCGAGGTTATCAGTGGCCTCTAAGTGCTGGTTGAGTTACTAGTAGTGCCTAAGGTGATAAAAGAAGCTGACAACATCACACAGCAATACCTCAGAAGGGAATTATAGAGGTTTACACTAAGCTCTAATAAACCAACATAATACTCAAAACAGCCCAAACAAGATCCTAAGTTGTAACCCTCAATATATGATTTATTACTATACACTGTTCGTAGAAGAGCCAACAGATTTAAAATAAGCTCCTGAATGACTTACTACAGTGAGGGTTGGATGGTTGTATGCTTTGTGGTCCAGCAGAGTTGTTAGTTCAGCTCCAGCTGTCCACACCAGACACGCTTGATATGAACTAAACGCGTGTGTCTCTGTACGCCTCTCCGTGTGTGGTGAACATGCACTCGCCCCATTCAAGCTCACCCCACTTGCTTGGGGCAGCTGAATTTGTAGGACAGGACCCAGAAATGGAGCTGGGTAACGTGACCTCCCTCTCCTCCACAACAAAACAATAACACTCTGCAGCCCCTAAAAAGCAGTCACAGCAGCCCTTACGAGGACTTTAATTCACTCTGGATAATGCTGAGCAAATTAAACCTAAAATCCTGCACTTCTACAAGCTATTGTAGTTCAGGGTAGCTATCCTCCTGAACTACACCTCTCATAGCACTTTCTGGTTATAGACTGGCCCACAGAATGTGGAATCGGCTCCCTCTACTGCCAGACCTGTCTTACCAACAGAATGTCAGTCACACAGTATGTGGCTAGTAAGGGTGATGGAAACCTTTCCACTCTCGGGGCAGCTGAATTTGTAGGACGGGACCTGGAAATGGAGCTGGGTCATGTGACCTCCCTCTCCTCCCCAACAAAACAATAATACTCTGCAGTCCCTAAAAACAATCAGAGCAGCCATTAAAAGGACTTCTATTCAGTCTGGATAATGCTGAGCAAATTAAACCTAAAATCCTGCACTGCTACAACTTTCTCCATTTCTGTTGCTTTGACTGAATTTTTTATGTAAAGGGCCACTCTTCCTCCTCCCCTTTTCCTTGCCTTTCTTTATGAAATATGTTGTATCCATTGATGTTCTTTCCCCAACTAGCCTCCTGCCACCAGGTTTCTGTTTTACTTTATTATCCTAAACTAGATATGGTGTTACTTGCTTCCCCCTTTTCTCCTTGCTTTCTGCTTTACTTGCTTGACTGCATCACCCCCTGTACCCCTCTACCTCTTTATGTGTTTCTGTTTTAAGTAACCTTCCCCTTCATGCCCTTCTAGAACAGTTTCTGCATCCTACCCTACATAGGGTGTCTCTCCCATTCTCACCAGTAGTAGCTGTCCGCTTGTTATTGTCCCCACAGATACTTCCTACCTCACCACCTGCAGTTTCCTGTACAGGTAACAGAAAGCTAACAGGTACCCTACATTACCTTGCCAGTCTGGCAGAGCCCCTGCTTACCTGCTGCCACCTGCAGATGCCTGCCAATGTCTAAGATGTCAGTGATGTATTTCACTCCTGCATTGTTCCACTCACATGATAGGGCATGGGCATGATGAGACACCCTGGGCAAGGGAGTCCTGTGTAGTGCTCTTGTTAGAAGGCATTAAGCATCTTGCAACTTCAATTCTGCAATCACATACGTGATTCACATGATGTTCTGAATCTACTCAGCCCCAAGATTAGTCTCCTGAGCTAGATTCCTCACATTGTCTGTTACTGTTTTAAATACAAGTGCCCCAAACATTGTCTACTAAAAAAACTTTTTTTTTCCCATTTAGAATGCTACTTTCAGTATGGAGAGAAAATATGAATATATGTATGTATCTATGTCTGTCTGTTTGTCTGTATGTCTGTCTGCCTCTCTGTCTGTCTATCTATCTACCATTAAATTAAAGCTGGGGTGCTTATTCTCTCCTCTGTCATCAATTTCTGCACTTTCAGCCTAGGACCCCAACTAACTGACTTTTAAACTGCTGTCTCTTGGTAGAAGGCACTATGTATATTAATGTTTTGCAGAATGTTGAATGCAGATAGGACATATTTCCATAGAATTCAGAAAATTCAGTGGCGTTCTGACATTTCCTATGCAAAACTATTTTTGCAGATAAATAATCTGCAGTTTACATAAACTGTGGATTCTTTTTCTGCAATAATCAGAAAAATATTTAGCAGTTTCTGTAATCCGTGGAAAATTATTCAGTGGCTTACACAGATATGCTTTTCAGGATTCCAAGGAATTTAAAAAGAAATTCCAAAAAGCATTTTGGGAAGCAGAAATGCAGTTCTGCACCAGTTGTGATGACAGAATTCTGCATGCTCCACCATGCTAGTTCATATGAATCTATTTTCTGATGCTTGAATTTTTGATTTTATTGTACTCCGTTTTCTGTAAACCCCCGTTGCCCCTGGAAATGAGTTTTGGCTCAGTGTGCATTTCCTGATCACTAATAGGGATGATGGCTCTGATGCAACTGAGGTTTGATTGCTTGAGCTCTGCTTGTGGCTTGGGAAAAATACATCTCCTGTTCTATTGAAACAAACAAGTATTTTCACCAGTCAGCTGTCTGTGTGGATGTCTGAAGGGTCTTGTACTTACAATCCATAATTTCCAAATAACCGAATAAATAAATGCATTTGGAAATTGTATTAGTTGTGGCAGGCATTTTGTTATTTTTAAATATTGTACTGCTGCTTAATGAGCTGCATTACACAAGACTTTGGCCCTATGTATATATTGATGTCTGAAATATATGATTTTTAAAAAATCCTTACCAGTTTTGTTTGACAGGTCAGTTTACAGGCTTGTTTATAGTAATGAGTTACCATATTTGTGTCCAAAGCAGCATATAATACATTACCATTAACCCAAATGTTCTTTGTACTTGCAAACAAAGAAACTAAATTGTTTGCATTCTTAACAAAATATAGCTAACAAATATAGTATTATAATGTAATGTTTTGTTCATATAATTGGCAAGTATACTTATATTTAAAACAAGTTTACTCTCAGATGAAAACTAATGTCAGCTTGTAGATTGCCAAACAGTTTAATAAGTTACATAAAAAAATGGATGGGAACAGTTTTGAATCTTGACTGGCTGATAGACAGTTCTAGCCAGCCTCTTTATTTTAGGTATAGCACACAGAAAAAAAGGGCCCAGCAATAGTTGCCTGGTTACCAACTGAAATCCAGAATCAAGTGATAGAGGTTGAAAATGTAATGTGGCAGTAATTTTTTCTCCACTACCAGGTCTCAGCCTTGCTCCAGAAACACAATAAAAACACCTATTTAGAAACTGAAAATATTCATTTTCTTTTTAAAATTCCTGTTCCTCTCTCTCCTGACCCACAGACATGATTATTTGTCATTTATTTGCTGGTGCTCTCAGTCACTCCTGACCCACAGTTCTGGCAGCAAGAGTCAGACCACTGTCAGTTTTGCGAAAATCACTACTGCAGATGATAGCATGTTTCCAGCAAGACCAAAACAAAACTGTTGTCTTGCTGGCAGCTAGAATAGTGACCTAGCAAGTCACTTACACAGAACCCAGCACAGCACAGTGCCAGTAGTGACAACTGGATAGCCTAGGGGCAGGGGAGGCACTATGTAGAATAAACTTAGAATTAAAAAAATAATAATATTTTACACATGTTTTAAATTATATCATATTTCTCAACATATCCCCATTTTATAAGTGTGATAACACATTCTGAGGTGGGGGTTAGTCTGTATATGCAAGTTTCAAAGGGCAGTAAGGCCACTTGGCCTGCAGCCTTATGCTTCACTAAGCCCCTAGGTGTGCATTTATACAGATTAACTCACACCCCATTGTGTGTTATTGCTTCCAGAAATCTAATTACTACTTTTACCTGCATTTTCATTCTTTTTGTTTGCTGATAAATATTCTGTCTGTAATATATTTTGTTTCAACAAAGTTTTGTTTTTAGGACAAATATAATATGAAACAGAAGTAAGGTAAAACTCTCACACCAGTGATGTAATCATGAATTTCATTTTTTTTTCTACTTTTGGAATGGACACCTATGCAAACATCAATCTTGAAGTTTGTAGCCGAGGAGCAACTTCTTCCAGTGGAAGGTGTATCTTATAAAATAATATAATGTTTATTAATAAGAATAGTACGGCCCTGTATGTTAATGAAAATATCAAAGCTACAGAAATTCAGAATACACATAAGGAGCCAGAAGAACTGTGGGTCACCCTGGAAACAGGAAATGGGACAGCCATAAGAACTGGGGTTGTCTACAGGCCCCCAGACCAGAGGGAGGACATAGACACATTACTGTTAGAAGATATACAAAACATGACAGCTAAAGGGAGGTTCTGATAATGGGAGACTTCAACATGCCAGATACAGATTGGTCAATACCAGCAGGAACATCTGCCAGAACTAGACTCATAGTGGATTCCCTGCAAGGGGAGGGCCTCAAACAACTGGTACAGCAACCCACAAGAGACAGGGCTATCCTAGATCTAGTACTGACTAACAAAGAAGGGATCACAGATCTCCAGGTAGAAGGTCACCTGGGGGCCAGTGACCATCACAGAGTTAAGCTAGCCCTGGCAAAAAGAAACACAGGTGAGGGGGTACAGGCAAAGTGGGCAAGCATTAAGGATGCAATACTTGAAGCAACATCCCATTGTGTTAGACAGAAAAGGAAGTGCAAAAGAAGGAGGAAACCACTTTGGTTCTCAAATACAGTAGCAGAAAAGGTCAGAGCCAAAAGGCTGGCCTTCAGGAAATATAAGGGAACACAGCGGGATGAAGATAGGGAGGCATACCAAACTGCCCTAAGGGAAGCAGGTAAGGCAGTAAGGCAGGCAAAGTCCCAAACTGAGGAAACACTAGCACGAACAGTAAAGAAGGTGACAAGACTTTCTATAGATACATTAGTGAAAGGAGAAAGTCCAGAGGGGGTATTGCTGTTTAATGAAGAAAAGGGAGCATGAGGAGGAGGACCCTGTAAAGGCATCTATCCCAAATAGATACTTTTGCTCAGTATTTACTGAAGAGAAGGTAGGGCAGGGCCCACAGCTCAGCATCATGGACACAGGGGAGGGAGGTGAGCACTACTCCCTTCACAAAAGAAAGGGTCCTACAAGAGCTTCTAAGCTCAGAGTGGATAAGGCAATGGGACCTGATGGCATACATCCCGGGTACTTTAAGGAGCTAATGGAGGAACTAGCAGAGCCATTAGCAGAATTGTTTAGTGAGTCTCTGAGCACAGGAGAGGTCCCAGAAGACTGGAGAAGGGTTCATGTGATCCCACTCCACAAGAGTGGTAGCAGGGAGGAGGCGGGGAACTACAGACCGTCCGTCTTACCTCAGTAGTGGGCAAGATTATGGAGGCATCCTTAGGAAAGGATAGTGCAACACCTGGAATCCATAGGGGCACAGGATCCAAGACAGCATGGGTTTACAAAGGAAGGTCCTGTCAAACTAATCTCATAGATTTCTTTGACTGGGTAACCAGAGTGGTGGACTAAGGGGAGCCGTTGATGTCGCCTACCTTGACTTCAGCAAAGCTTTTACACTGTTCCACATAGAAGATTGATAAATAAGCTGGGTAGGCCTGGGGTCAGAAGTTGGTCAACTGGGTGGCAAACTGGTTGACTGGCAGAAAACAGAGAGTGGTGGTAAATGGTATACAGTCAGAAGAGATGCAAGTCACAAGTGGGGTACCTCAGGGATCAGTCCTGGGGCCAGTCCTATTCAACATCTTCATTAGTGACCTTGCAGATGGACTAGAGGGTAAGGTTGTCTGTTTGCAGATGACACCAAGATCTGCAACAGAGTAGATGAGCCAGATGGGGTGGGCAGAATAAGAAGAGATCTGGATAAACTAGCAGAATGGTCAGAAGAGTGGCAACTGGGATTTAATGCAAAGAAGTGCAAAATCATGCACATAGGAAGAGAAACCCTGAAGCCACTTATAGGCTGGGAGGGGAGTTGCTAGCAGTCACAAAGGAAGAAAGAGACTTGGGCATCATCATCACTGATGACCTAAAATCATCCAAGCAGACCTCTAAAGCAGTAGGTAAGGCTATGGGGGTGTTAGGGTGTATTAGTAGGGGTATCACAAGTCGTAAGAGGGAGGTAATAATCCCTCTGTACAAGACATTGGTTAGGCCCCATCTGGAGTACTGTGTACAGTATTGGAGGCCACACCTTCACAAGGACATTAACCAAATTGAGGCAGTCCAGAGAAGGGCAACCAAAATGGTGCAGGGACTGCATCAGAAGACATACGAGGACAGATTAACGGAGCTCAATATGTATACCCTTGAGCAAAGGAGGGAGAGAGGTGATATGATCGAGGCATTCAAACACCTTAAGGGCATAAACAAGGTGAAAGAGTCTAACATGTTTAAATATAAGAAAATAGCAGGACAAGAGGACACAGCATGAGATTAGAGGGAGGCCGATTAAGGGGAATGTGAGGAAATTCTTTTTTCACAGAAAGGGTGGTGGATGCATGGAATGGCTTACCACAAGAAGTGGTGGCTATGAATACAGTGCAGGGCTTCAAACAGGCATGGGATAGGCATAAGGGAGCAATACAAATAACTATGAATAGATAGGTCACTGACAGAGCAAAGGCCGATGGCACATTTATAAGGTAGAAAAAGAAATGGGCAGACTGGATGGGCCTTGCGGTCCTTATCTGCCGTCAACTTCTATGTTTCTATGTTTCTATGAATATAACAAATAACTCAAAATGATTTAACAAAATAAGTTCTTAAATCTAATGTTAAATGGATTAATATTACTAGGAAGAGTGGTACCTGATGTGTTTTTTCCTCCCTAAACTTGGCCAGCTTAGTCTGTGGGTCCTACACAGAGATGCAGAAAAGTTTTACTATGCAGGCGAAATTGCCATGAAGTTGGCAATTTCACCCCATGTAGCACTTCACATAATTTTCCCAAAATAACACAAAATGCACCATTTGTGACTTCACCTTGCTTTGGGGGTTTTAAGTGCAAATTGCACTTAAAAGCCCCAAAGCAAGTAAAGGTCACAAGTGGAGAATTGGAGAATCCCCCCCAACACCATCCCTGATCTATCCCTCATGTCTAGTGGCCCGCCACCCATACCCTGTCAGGTAGTACTCCCACCCTTCTCCCCCAACCCTGAGTCAGGTCCATGTAAACAACCATTTGTCAATGCTGAATGTTGATTGCGTTGGTCTGTTGAGCTCGCCCAGTGGCCCTATCACTGGCTCAGTCTGTTTGTCCCGGTGCTGCAGGCTGCTGTTTTGTACTGGGCTGCTGCCTGCATTGGCACCTTGTTCTGCTGAGGAAGAAATCTGCAGCTGTCCTGACAGAGCTCCATTTTGGTGGCTCACTCCCCCTCTCTCACTTGCTCATTCTGTTTCTCCTGGCGCTGCAGGCTGCCCTTTTGTACCGGGCTTCTGCCTGTGTTGGTGGCTTTTTCTACCCACAAAAAAATCCACAGCTGTCCCGACAGAGCTTCGTTGAGGTCGCTCACTCCCCCTGTCTCACTCAGTCAGTCCGGTTCTCCCGGCGCTGCAGGCTGCCCTTTTGTACTGGGCTCCTGCCTCTGTTGGTGCCTTTTTCTGCCCACAGAGAAACCTGCAGCAGTCCCAACAAAGCTGCGTTGAGCTTGCTCACTCCCCTTCTCTCACTCGCTCATTCTGTTCTGCTGGCGCTGCAGGCTGCCCTTTTCTACTGGGCTCCTGCCTGCATTGCTGCCTTCTTAAGCCCATAAAGAAATTTGCAGCAGTTACACTACAGCTCTGTTGAGTTCACTCACTCGCTCATTCTGGTTTTCCTGCCACTGCAGGCTGCCCTTTGTACTGGGCCCTGCATGCATTGCTGCCTTTTTCTGCCCACAAACAAATCTGCAGCAGTCCCAACGGAGCCCCACTGAGCTCACTGATTCTCTCCCTCACTGCTCGGGTCTGTGTCTCCTGGCCTGTAGGCTGCCTCTTTTACTGGGCTCCTGCCTGCATTGGCAGCTTTTTCTGGCCAGAAATAAATCTGAAGCAGTCCAGACACAGCTCCACTGAGCTTGCTCACTCCCCCTCTGTCACTCTCGCATTCCGTTTCTGCTGGCACTGCAAGATAGCCTTTTGTACTGGGCTCCTGCCTGCATTGCCACATTTTCTGCCACAAAGAAATCTGCAGCAGTCACACTAGAGCTCTGCTGAGCTCACTCAGTACCGCTCTGTCACTCGCTCATTCTGTTTCTCTTGGCGCCACAGACTGCACTTTTGTATGGGGCTCCTGGCTGCGTTGGCACCTTTGTCTGTCCACAAAGAAATCTGCAGCTGTCCCGACAGAGCTCCGTTGAGGTCGCTCAGTCTCCCTCTCTCATCGCTCATTCTGTTTCTCCTGGCGCTGCAAGCTGCCCTTTTGTACCGGGCTCCTGCCTGTGTTGGTGGCTTTTTCTTCCCACAAAAAAATCCACAGCTGTCCCGACAGAGCTTCGTTGAGGTCGCTCACTCCCCCTGTCTCACTCAGTCAGTCCGGTTCTCCCGGCGCTGCAGGCTGCCCTTTTGTACTGGGCTCCTGCCTCTGTTGGTGCCTTTTTCTGCCCACAGAGAAACCTGCAGCAGTCCCAACAAAGCTGCGTTGAGCTTGCTCACTCCCCTTCTCTCACTCGCTCATTCTGTTCTGCTGGCGCTGCAGGCTGCCCTTTTCTACTGGGCTTCTGCCTGCATTGCTGCCTTCTTAAGCCCATAAAGAAATTTGCAGCAGTTACAATACAGCTCTGTTGAGTTCACTCACTCGCTCATTCTGGTTTTCCTGCCACTGCAGGCTGCCCTTTTGTACTGGGCCCCTGCATGCATTGCTGCCTTTTTCTGCCCACAAACAAATCTGCAGCAGTCCCAACGGAGCCCCACTGAGCTCACTGATTCCCCTCCCTCACTCGTTCGGTCTGTGTCTCCTGGCGCTGTAGGCTGCCCTTTTCTACTGGGCTCCTGCCTGCATTGGCAGCTTTTTCTGGCCAGAAATAAATCTGAAGCAGTCCAGACACAGCTCCACTGAGCTTGCTCACTCCCCCTCTGTCACTCTCGCATTCCGTTTCTGCTGGCGCTGCAAGATAGCCTTTTGTACTGGGCTCCTGCCTGCATTGCCACATTTTCTGCCACAAAGAAATCTGCAGCAGTCACGCTAGAGCTCTGCTGAGCTCACTCAGTACCGCTCTGTCACTCGCTCATTCTGTTTCTCTTGGTGCCGCAGACTGCGCTTTTGTATGGGGCTCCTGGCTGCGTTGGCACCTTTGTCTGTCCACAAAGAAATCTGCAGCTGTCCTGACAGAGCTCCATTGAGGTCGCTCAGTCTCCCTCTCTCATCGCTCATTCTGTTTGTCCAGGCGCTGCAAGCTGCCCTTTTGTACGGGGCTCATGCCTGCATTGGCGCCTTTTTCTGCCCACAAAGAAATTCCAGCAGTCCTGATAGAGCTCCGTTGAGCTCACTAAGTCCCCTTGTCTCACTCGCCTGTACTGTTTCTCCCACCACTGCAGGCTGTCCTTTTGTACTGGGCCTCTGCCTGTATTGACACCTTTTTCTGCCCACAAAAAAAATCTGCAGCAGTCCTGACAGCGCTTCTGTGAGTTCGCTCACTCCCCCTCCCTCACTCGCTCTCTCGTTCTGTTTCTCCCAGTGCTGCAGGCTGCCCTTTTGTAGTGGGCTCTTGTGTTGGGGCCTTTGTCTGCTCACAAACAAATCTGCAGCAGTTCCGACAGAGCTCAGTTGAGCTCAGTCACTCCCCACTCTCACTCAGTCGATCTCAATCTGTCCCAAACACTGATTTCCCAGAGTGACCATGCTATTGTCTGGCAGGAGTGCAAAAACATATTTTAGCCAGGATGTGAAAAATGACAGCTGTAGTGTTCATAAGGAGATGTGAAAAATGGCACTGTTGAAAATCTGGTGTGACAATATTACAAATCTGCGAAGTTACAAGGGTGCGTGGAAAGTGCGCAACATACACGTGTAACACAGTCAATTGATGGGCTATCACCACCAAATTTTCAACATAGGCATTTTAGGACCTCTGCTCATGAACAGCATCATTGTCATTTTCTTAATCTGTCCCAGACAGTGATTTCCCACAGCGACTGTAATATTCTGTGCCGAAAGTGCGAAAACACATTTCGGCCAGGATGGGAAAAATGACAGCTACACTGTTCATAAGTAGGTCTGGGAACATGGCAATGTTGAAAATCTGGAGTGAAAATATTATAAATTCACGGAGTTACGAGCGTGCATGCCAACTGTGCAACACACACTTGTAACACAGTCATTTTATGGAGTATCATTACCAACTTTTCAACATAGGCATTTTAGGACCTCTACTCATCAACAGTGTCACTGTCATTTTCTTAATCTGTCCTGAACACTGATTTCCCACAGCTTTTTTCTTCACAGGTGAAAAAAAAAAAGACATCGTGGACTTTTCCTCTTTAACAGGTGCTTTGGCACGCTGGGGTGGGCTCCAGCATGCCACCTGTGTGGGTGAGTGGTGCGTTAGCTGACGGGGATTGGGCACCCCTTGGCTATAGAAATGGAAGGGGTATCATTATGCCGATGGGATTTGGCACCCGTCAGCAGCAACAAAGCGGGGGTATCATTATGCCAGCAGGGGTTGGGCACCCGTCGGCAGGAACAACATGGGGAGTTACAGAATGCCGACAGGGAGTGGGCTCCCCCATCGGCAAGTAAACACAATGGGGGGAAGGGGGTTATATTGTTTGTGAACACGGTGGCAACCCACCACCATGTTCACAAACAATATCAGGGGTTTCACATCCCACCCTGCAATGACGGGTCACTCCCTCATTGCAGTGGATGGCTGATGCTGCACTGACGAGGCGGCCCCTGTTTGCAGCGGCTGATTTTTTAGAAAGTTGTGGCACACTGGCTGAACTAGTGTCAGCAGCAGTGTGCCACGGCATTGGGGGACGGGGGACTAGCCTTTGCAGGCTGTGGGGGCATTGGGCACAACAGTGCCACGCCTCCACAACCTGCTTGTGGAGAAAGCTGATGCAACATGTTTCTTGTGCATGCACGCAATCAACATAAAAATGATGTATATTCTTTTCCCTGTTGTCTAGTGGCCCCCCTCCTCCCACCCTATAAGATAATAACCTCACCCACATCCCCCCAACCCCTAGTCAGATCTGTTTAAACAAATATATATTTTTCCCTGGTGTCTAGTGGCCCCCCACTCCCCACCCTGTCATGTAGTACCCCAACCCCACTCCCCCAACCCTGAGTTGTAGCCACGTAAAAAATTATATATATTCTTTTCCCTGGGGTCTAGTGGCCCCCCACCCTGTCAGATAGTACCCCCAGTGCATTCCCCCTACCCTGAGTGGGATCTGTTTAAAATAATATATTTTCCCTGGTGTCTAGTGGACCCCACCCCTCCACCATGTCAAGTAGTACCCCCACCCCATTCCCCCAACCCCGAGTCAGATCTGTTTAAAAAATATATATTTTACCTGGTATCTAGTGACCCCCCACCCTCCACACCCTATCAGGTAGTACCCACCTCTCTCCCAACCCCAAGTCAGATCTATTTAAAAAAAAATATTTCTTCCCTGGTGTCTAGTGGCCACACCCCACCACCCTGTTAGGTAGAGTACCCCCCACCACGCTCCCACCAACCTTGACCGAGCTGGCCACCGGCACAGCCCTCCACTCACCTCCATGGCTGGCAGCCCGCCTGACTC
The DNA here is from genome assembly GCA_016271365.2 of Neoceratodus forsteri. Taxonomy (NCBI): domain Eukaryota; kingdom Metazoa; phylum Chordata; order Ceratodontiformes; family Ceratodontidae; genus Neoceratodus; species Neoceratodus forsteri. The sequence goes on from CM028131.1 coordinate 1,117,589,141, forward strand.
AGCTCAGTGAATGAGTGCGTGCTTGTACAAGCAGGTGCTCATTCACTGACAAGTCATATAATTTACTCCCTCCTGCAGGGGTGTACAGAAGAGGAGGAGGCTGCTCCAGTATCTCATGGGGGGGGGAGGGAATGGCATTGTGGACCCCATCTCACTGCCCCTGCCAGCAACCAGAGCAGCCCCTACCCTTCTGTACAGCCCTTCAGGAGTGAGTAAATTACATGACTTGTCAATGAATGAGCGTGCGCTTGTACAAGCATGCGCTCATTCATTGAGCTGAGTAGGGAGGGCTGCCGGCTGTGGAAGTTAGTGGATGGATGTGCCAGTGGCCCACTCTGGTCAGGATTGGGGTGAGCTGGATGGGGGTACTAACTGACTGGGTAGGGGTTGGGTCCACTAGACACTAGGGAAAAAAATATTTTTAAACAGATCTGACTCAAGTTGGGGGAGCAGGTTGGGGGTACTACCTGGACAGGGTGGGAATAAATGGTAGGACACCAGGAAAATAATATATATATTTTACATGGATCCAACTCAGGGTTGGGAGGAGCGGGTGGAGTACTACCTGCAGGGTGGGGCCACTAGACACCAGGGGAAAAAAGTATTTTAAACAGATCTGACCGTGGTTGGGGGAGCAGGTTGGGGTACTACCTGACAGGGTGGGGCCATACTAGACACCAGGAAATGAATACATTTTTTTTTCAGGGATCTGACTTGGGGTTGGGGAGCGGGTGGGGTACTACCTGACAGGGTGGGGGTGGGTCACCACGACATCAGTGAAATAAATAATGTCTTTTTATGCATCCTCAGTAACGCAGTACCCACATAAATGGAAACTGTGACATTCTGGATTCATAGTTAGTCACTGCTGCCCATAGTATGACCCAAGTTTGGGTTCCCACGAAATACTACATGTAGCTAATTTAATGCACTTCGCCCTCCACTAGTCCTACATTATTGTTCCAGCATCCCAGTCATCACTGAGTTCTGGCTATTTGCCTGGGTTAGAGATGGAGAAGTTAGGTTTCTTGATTATATGAAATGGGAAGTGAGGGAGCGGTATGTCTTTGTATGTGCATCATAATATCAAATGTGAGGTCACCTTCCAGTCCCCTCTCTCTTCCTTCATAATACTTCTCCTGTGCAGACTGCCCTTCCCTTCATCACCCATCTTTGACAGTGGCATCAGTGCTTCATCAAAGGCAAAATGTAACTGTCTTACTGTTGTTCTGCTCTCTCTCTCTCTCTCTCTCTCCTCTCTTTCCTCTGTTGGCAGACTCCTGATCCTTGGGGACCTTTCATAGCTGAGCCAACGCAACTCAACCCTCATTCCTCTGATTAATGATAATGTGTCTTCTCATTTTACCTCACCACATTGTTACCATTGGCACCCTCCCAGATTCCTTCAGTGATCACTGAATAATCTATTCTGTCTGAAAGTTCTGTTGCCCTATCTCTCACCCTCAGTTCATTTCGACTAGATTATTCAGGTCCCTCATCCTCATGATCTTTGCAATATGGACTGGTCCTCTTTCTAAATCTACTAGATGAGACACTGTCTAATTCAGTAAAAATGTATCACAACCTGGGACAAACACACCCAGTTCAGGAGGTCTTATGTTTGAGGGTCCCATTTTACCTCTATTTAAGCAAAGTTCATCAACACATTTTAATGCCCAGGACTCTTTCTGGCATCTCCACAAGGCATCCTGTTCACCATAAGGCTTGTTTCTCCTTACTAAAGCATATGGTAATGGCCAGCCCCATGGCTTTCTTTAGGACAACCACCACCTGTCCCAGGTCACAAAGTGAGGGAACCAAGTAGTGCTTCTGGGTATATTAATGCAAACTAAGGGAGGAGAAGAGAACAGACAGGGACTCCACACCACAGCAGGTAGCACTTTATGGAGTTTCTGTGTAGCTTTAATGTTTAAGTGTTCCACTTCCATTCTTTTATTTAATGTTTTATTTTATTTTAGTCTTTGGTAACCGGGTAAGGCCCACTAGGCACAAGTGCCTGTTTTCAGGGCAACCTGGGAGCACTGGGCGGTTAAGTGACTTGCTCAAAGTCACACAACATGCAAGTGGAGGCTGTGAGAATGAAACTCAGGTATGGTCAGCTGGATGTATCAAGCTCATTCACACCTCATTCCTCTAACCTCTAGGCTATACTGCCAGCCAGTTCTGTTGCCCTATTAACTTGCTCCAGCCAGCTGCAGGATTGGGGCTTCAGTTGGGGTATGGGGTAGCAGAGATAGTAATTTGGACTTTGCTGATTAGAGCCTGGGGGAATCGTTGGTGGGCAATCTGGTCTCTGACATCATGTTTAGGGACCAAATCTTGCTGGGGGGAGGGGGTCACCTGGTGGACTTCTTTGCTTTGTGGCTTGTGCATGGTGGTGGTGACAGGCAGTGAACTGGACCAGCATTTTCACAACTATTGGACTGCTGAACCAGAGTAGACTCTAAATGCCACCTCCACCTGCCATAGTCTGAGCATCCAGGGACCCACAGCCACCCCAACAGCCATGTGGCATTAAGATTAGGGTAGGAAGAACCACAATAGTGAGGGCGGGAGTGGGGCTTAAGATGCTGAATATGAATCTGATTCTGAGTCTACATTTGACAATGTTTTTTCAGAATTCAGATTTTTGACTTGAATATTGAAATTCTGAATCCTGAAAAAGTTTAGAATCCACTGAATCCAGTTGAGATTCTATGACTCAGAGCAAGCCTAATGTAGTTTGATGCTCTTAACAGAGGATTGGTGTGGAGGGTGGGGCATTGCCTGCTACCCTCCCAGAGCCGTAGTATTATATCCTTTTTTATAAATGTTTTTGTAGATAACATGCAAATGCTGAAAATAAAACATTGCATCTCAGCTGGGCTATCCTTGGTAAAAAAATGGTAAAATGTAATATATTATAAAGGGCAGTCCCATACCTGTCTGTGTGAAACATAACAACATGCAGGTTTCTAAGAAAGGACATTAGTGTGATGCTTGAAGATAACTTATGTGTTGTTTAACAAGTCAGGGGTAAAGGCTTCTCAAGTGTCATCTCTTATGAATGCAAAGAAGGTACAGTACCAGTAGTTTATACTAGTTACCATTATACTTCAGCTGGAACAATTAGTGTACTAATTCTGAAGCCATTATCCTGATACAAAAGCTTTCTTGTGTGTGTAATTTAAAGATCACTACCCACTATCTAAGATCATGTATCCATGATAGCATGGAAAACACACCTTTCTTTGTGTATGCCCTGCTGCCTAATCTGCTTTTTTTCCTTAATTTCATTTGGTTTTAGCTCTCATACTGTCCTATTTTCTCAACCAGTTTGGAGATTATCCCTTGAGATTCACTACAGTATGACATTTTCTATCTTTGGATACTGGATTATATATGAAAACAATTTACAGTTCGAGGGATTTTGATTAAAAAGTATTCAGACAGGTGTTTGCCATAATTGAAATACTCAAATACATTAGTTACCTGGAGCAGAGAAGATGATGATCTGACACTTGATATGGTATCCTGCATCACCTTTCAGCCTGCCTGTAAGGATTATCCTCTGTAACCTGCCTGTATAATCCATTTACTAAACTCCCTGCCTTTGCTTCTACATTCCTTCTGCTTTGCATTGCTACAGTATTGCAAATCAGATATTTTTGCATTGCTACAGACTTTGTTCTGTTTAAAAACAATGTTGTAACCTATCTTATGACTTTCTTACCAAGCAACTGCTTAAAAGTACATACCTGAATATCGACCTATGTGATAACCTTGGTGCCTTTGTATCAATCTGGATACTCATAATCTTGTAACTGTCAAACTGATGTAATGTAGTTTTTCTCTTTGCCCTGAGTCTTGGCTGGAAAAGGAATCTTGCTCTCAATCCACCTTACATGGTTATCAGAAAATATATTTGAAAAATAGCCGCTCTTGATACCAGCATTTTCTGGTGCCCAAAATAGCTGCATCAGAATTAGGGTTTAAAAATACAGTTGAGAGCTTGATTCCACTTATCTCTTCTGTTGCCTTGTTTAGGTTTTCTTCTATTTGCCATCAGGCTGATTTCTAGTTATGTACCTACAGCATGTGCTGTACAAGCCCAAGTGAGAATAAGGGGAACCTGCAGACATTTAGGTCTGGGAGTGAAATTACAAATTTGACTCCATTCTAGGAGAAAACCTTTTTTTTTTTACAATTTGTTTATCCAGGATCAGGGGTTAAACTGGGCAGAAGCCCACAGGAAATCAGTTTCACCACCTCTTAAAACATGGTATGGCAGTTCTACCACCTCTGTCTTCTTTCTCCATTGACTACTATTGGAGAGTTCCACCACCTAGAAATGACAGTTCCAGCATCTAGAAACTGAGATATAAGTACTTCCCCATCTAAATATTTCTGGTTTATCCACTGCCCAGGATAGTTCAGCTGAGAGGAATCATCTTGTTTCCAGTAGTGTCTTGCTTTCATGCACTTCCACAGCTGAGTGTACTACAGCACTGAGAGTTTAAGTGACTTGCCCAAGGTCACATGGGGAAAGGACTGCTGATCTGTAAAATGCACCTCTTATATACATAAATATTAACCAAAAACAGTGTAAAAATATTTAATAAGAAAATGTTCCGGATGCCCTTCCCCCCATCAGAGATGCCCCGGGGGGAATGCTACAAGTCTCGATGACTGAGAGGACCTGGGGGTGGTGGTGGATGTCAAGATGAACAACTTGGAGACTTCTAGGAGGGCAGCGGCAAAGGCCAACAGGATGCTTGGATGCACCGCTAGGAGGTTCACCTCCAGAAGGAGGGAAGTGATACTCCCACTGTGTAACTGCTTGGTGAGGCCACACCATGAGTACTGCATGCAGTTTGAAGGCCACATTTAAAGAGGGGCTGTGAACTCCTGGAGAGAGTCCAGAGGAGGGCAACCAAAATGATTTGGGGCTTGGGGGATAGGACCTATGGAGAGAGGCTCGAAGAGCTAAATATGTGCACATTGGAAGAGAGAAGGGACCGGGGGACATGATAGAGGTCTTCAGGTACATGAAGGGGGTAAATAGGGGAGGAGCAGTCAGAGTGCTCTGAAGGAAGGAGGAGGGGGCCATTAGAGGGCATGGGTGGAAGCTGAAGGGGGGAGATTTAGGGGAGAAAAGAGGAGGTGCTACTTCACTGAGAGGCTAGTGGAGCCATGGAATGTGCTGCCCAGGGGGCTGGTGGAGGCAGAAACGGTGGAGGGGTTCAAGAGGGGGTGGGACAGGTACAGGGGAAGGGTTCTGGAAGCAAAATCCAGTGCAGTGTGAATATCTGGGACTGGGAAGGCAGAAGCCAGAGAGGAAGGCGGGGGCAGCAAGGTCAGCTCCCAGGGTGGGGCTGACCAAACGAGCAGACACGAAAGACCATTAGGCCTATTCTGCTGGCATTTTAGTATGTTAGTATGTTCAATGTTACTTCAGGACCTGCAATCAAGAGTCAACATCACTTCTCATGCTGCCTCCGAAGTATGGATGAGCTGAGGCAAAATCATTTTTTTTAAACTTTATTTATTGCAGTTTTAGCAAACAATCACAGATAGAACATTTAACAACAACACAAACTAATACAGACAGTGCCTTCTTTGTTTTTTTTATACATAACTTAAAAGGAGTGTATAATTTCATCCAGAGCCACTAAATTAATGCTACTTCATGCCTATGCTCATAACTCTTTTGTCCTGGGGTCAATACATGACATAGGTGACCTCAGTCATAATCAATAAAATCAAACTGATCACTCAATACAATAAATAACAGTTGTACCAGGATACAACCAGTTAATATCCCAGGGTAGAAGATACCATCCATCTGAGGTTTCTCAGCATCATCACCTCAGTAATTGATATAGGAAACTAATGAAACGTCCCAGCCAGATCCTCCCCTAAGGTGTAAATTCAGGTCTCTGTGATATGATATATATGACCCATCTCCTCCAGAGAAGTTCAAATTGTGGCTGTCTTTTATTAAGAGTGGCTGTAAGACTCTCCATCTTATACAAATCGATCATAAGGTCATGCCAATGATTTTTGGTGATTTTATTGTTGGTAAGCCATTTTTTCGTAATCGCTTTTTGTGCTGCTAAAAGCATGATTTTCAGCAATTTAGCTGTTTCTGTACCCCTGTATCCGGGTGGCAGATCCAAAAAGAAATAGAATGTAGGGGTTAAGTCAAGATTTGAATCAAAGACAGCATGTATAGCTATTTGTAATTCTCGAAGAAAAGGGGCCAAGGAGGGGCACCCCCACAAAATACGTACCAGAGCTGCCAGGGAATGGCCACAGCACCTCCAACAGGACGAGGACTGTCCCCTTCCATATTTCCCTGTTATTGCCAGAGTTCTGAAGTATCTAGAGAGCACCTTCCAAAAGAACTCTCTCCAACTCCCAGCCGCTACCCCCCAGTGTATCCTCTCTAAGGCCCTGGTCCAAACTATCTCAGGAATTGGCATACCCAAATCCTGTGTCCAGGCCCTTCTGATTGTCTGCAGGGTATCTCCACCCAATCAAGAAGGGCTTTATACAAATATGAGATAATCTTTTCCTTTTTTTTTTCCATTTAAACTTTATTAATTTTCCAGCAGAGTGAGTAATAGCAGGACATCGACATTACATATACAGATACATTAATAATGCCCCAACACAAACAGTTAGAGTACTCTGCCTTACCCCACTACCTAAACTCCCTGAGTACATCCCCTAATACCCCCTAAATCCCCCCCACTCCCCCCCCAGAAAAACCACCCCTAACCACCACCCACCCCCACCCCACCCAAGGCACACGCAATAAGTTAAATAAAACCACAATAGCATTAGGAACTAGTTAGAATAACAAATTTCAGACAGCCTCCAGATCTTTTCAAAATAAGGTAGATTGTTATACATAGCAATCAATTCTTTCCAACCTTTAAAAGCCAGGAGCTCGCTTAGCCATTCCTTGTAAGAGGGACAAACCTGTCCTTCCAATGCCTAAGCACAAGCCTCTTAACCGAGACAGCAACCAAAGAAATGTAAAATCTCCTTTCTTGATAGTAACAGCAGTCATGTCACCCAGTATGCAAATTTCAGGCCTAAACAACTCTTCCAGACCCTAGAAGTGGGTTCAACTTACATTGAATCTCATTCCATAGAGGAGCTACAGAGGGCAATGCCAAAATATATGTAACAGGTCTCCTGAACCCATCCCACACCTGTAGCATTTGAATCATCTAACAATCCCAGGCTCTGCAATTTCTGAGGTGAATAATACATGTTATGTATAGCTTTAAATTGTAAGAGCCTAAGTAGATCATGCTTCAAATACTTATGGCAAGCTATCCAGATACCCTTCCAGTCTAAAGAAAGGTCTGGAAACATTCCATTCCATTAAGTACACGATGCAACCTTTCCAGTGCAGGCCCGTTGAAACAATACACATACAACTTGAAATCACCTGCTGTGTCCCAACAAGGGACATATCCTCCCAGAAAATCAACAGAGGGCGTTTGTTCCCAGTCCGGCCCACCTGTTGTAATAAAACATGCCTAATCTGCAACACTTTGAAAATGTCCTTATTGCACAAATTAAACTTCACATCAGAGTCTGCGCTGGAATTATGCCACCGCTAGTATCAAAGAAGTCCCCCAGGGAACAGTCCTTTAAATTCTCCAACCATCCAGGTTTAATCACCCTCCCACCAATCAGGAAACGCAGATTCCCCCACACAGGCTGCTCCCTATCCCTTAAGTGATTATATTTAAGAAATCTACATAGCTGGTGATGGGACCTAACACGCCACCCCAATAGGGGACCCTTTCAGAGCCAATGGTAGAGCTGGGAGATATAAAAGAAAAGGGCCTAGGATTAATCCCAAACTTGCTGATATAGGCCCTTTCTATCTCCAACCATAACGGAGCATATTCCGGGTTGGGCGCCACATCTAACTGAGCCCATCTACTATATTTACTCAATTGTGTAGCCCACCAATATAAACCAAAATGGGGTAGCCTTAATCCCCCAAACTCTTTAGGAGCAGCCAGCTTGAAATACGCCATTCTGGACTTTTTATGCTTCCATATAAAATCAGCAATCATGGTATGAAGGTTCTTAAACCACGATAGGGAGAGGAATATATCCAATCTGCTAATTGGGTAAAAAGCCTGGGAAAAATATTCATTTTCACTATACAATTCTACCCCAAAGGGACAGGGATATTGATCCCATCGTTTAAGATCATGTTAATGGTATGAACCAAGGGATCCAAATTTAACTGATGGAGCGCCCGCCTCACGAGTTAAAGCTAAACCCAGATATTTAAGGAGTTAGGGCTCCATTTAAGCCCCAGATCCATTACTTCCCTCTTAAATAACCTGGAATTAAGAGGGTAAACCACAGTTTTATCAGGATTGATCTTATAATTGGAAATTTAACTGGAAACCCTTAAGTCGTCCAGTAATATAGGGATAGACTTAACGGTCGTGATACATAGATCAGCAGGTCGTCCGCATAGGCAGTAACCTTAATGGGAAATCCCTATCTCAATGGGTTCTATTCCTTTCTCATGAAGTATCTTCCAATCAGAGGCTCCAAGTACAAATTGAATAAAAGAGGGACAATGGACAACCTTGTCTTGTGCCCATCGCATATGGAAAGGAGTTAGAAAAACCCCATTACAACTGATCCTAGCAGACGGCTTAGAATAAAGGGCTCTTAACCATCCTAAAACTCCTCAGGGAACCCGAACCTATGCATAGTTTCAAATAAATACACCCAATAGACCCTATCAAAAGCCTTCTCAAGGCCCAAGGAGAACAGCGCCATGGGATGGGTGGCCTCCTCGGAGGCCGAGAAGACATGAGCCAGAGTTCTAAAATGATCAATCGATGACCTACCCTTCATAAAGCCAACTTGCATACTCCCTATGAGTCTAGGCAACACTTTGTTAATACGGTCCGCTAATACCTTAGCCAGGATCTTTACATCACAATTCAAGAGCGATATGGGTCTATAACTAGCTGGGTCGGTAATTGGCCTATTAGGTTTGGGAAGCAAAACAATGAAAGCTTCATAAAATACTTACTCCACCTCATTTCAGCACATATATGACGGAACAGTCTGAGGAGGTGCAGGGCCTAAAAGAGCGGAGAACTTCCTATAAAAAGTTAGACGAGAAACCGTCCGGCCCTGGGGTTTTATCTAGCGCCAAGCTCTTAATGGCCAGTTCCACCTCGGCTAAGGAAATATCTGCCACTAGAGAACTCCTCTCACACTCAGTGAGAGCGGGCATGTCAAAACCCTCAAAGAACCTCCTTATCTGGTGCTCTGAAGGCGGCGCTGACATTTCCCTGTAAAGATTCCCAAAATATTGACAAAAAAGATGGGCAATCTCAGCCGGAGATGTTTTGACCAGACCATCCTCGTCAGAAACAATTCCCTCAATCAACCTAGAGGATTCTAATTGAGAGACATCTTGCTAACAACTTCCCAGGCTTTTCACCCTGATCGATGTACTTAGCTTTTGTCTTAACCAATGCCAATTCTGATTGCTCTCCAACAACTTGAGATAGGCATCTCTGGCCTTAATCAACTCCTCTTCCTTATCCCTGCTGAACTGGTTGGCAGAATCCACCTCCAGCGCCCTAATACGAACCAGAAGTTCCTTCATAATTCTATTTCTTTCCTTTTCCTGCCCGCTGTAAAACCAATTAGAATTCCCTTAAATAAGACTTAAGGGCCTCCCAGAAAATATCTGGATTAGACCTCATTGATTGAATTATTCTGAATAAATTCTTCAATCTGCTCGGATATAAATTGTACCGTCTTGGGCACTCTAAGAATTTGATTATTAAATTTCCACCTGCCCTCTCCTCATTAAGGATGCCATTGAGATAGCCACCATTACGGCTGCATGATCGGAGATAGGCCCAGGTAGAATCTCAGACTTAAGGACCCCACTGAGAAGAGATCTAGAAACAAAAACATAGTCCAGATGGGAAGATGTCCTATGTACAGGGGACGAAGGTAAATTCCCTGAGTCCGGTGAGTACCCGCCAGATATCAACCAGCCCAAGCTGATCTAGCAATTCGGACAGTGCAAGAGTTGCCGGGTTAAGTGAGCCTGGATTTACTGATCTGTCCAGGAGGGATCAAGGTCAGATTGAAATCCCCACCCAGAACCGCAGGAAGGTGGGCAAAAGGCAACAAAGCCTTGAGCAAACTTACAAAAAGTCCTGAGTATCCAGGTTGGGACCATAAATAGATCCCCATAACATTTCTATGTTCGATAACTTCCTCTCACCAAAACATACCTCCCCTCTTATCCTGAATTATTTGTAATGGCCTGAATGGTAAAGATCTATGCAGAAGGAGCATAACTCCTCTACTCTAAGTGGTGCCCTGAGAAGCAAAGGCCTGACCCATCTGCAGCTTCCTCATAGAATGAGCTTCAGATATCAACGTGTGTTTCTTGAAGAAACACTACTTCTGCCTCGTAAGGTCTATGTGCTTAAGAATTTTATATTGCTTATCGCTAAGTCGAGCTCCTTTCACATTCCAAGTGAGAAACTTGGTACAAATCAAAGTATCCATATCAACCTTAATATAACAACAGTATTATTAACTCTAGTTGGGCAACCTTATGATAATGAGCCAAAACAACAAACCAAGTTCCTGATCATGAGTGCCTCTAAACATAGAACCCTCCCACCACCCCCATAGCCCATAAAAAGAACTACTACAGCCCAACAATCCCAGATAACCCCTCCACACACACACACTACTCTGCTTGGTCCAGTGATCCCAGGACACTCGGCTCATCTTCCGATCACATCCTGCCCCCCCAAAAAAACATTAAGCATTGAAATTAGGATACGACCCCCACTCTGTTGCAGTCCGGACATATACATTGCTGCCAGATTAGCACCCTCCTAAAACCACTCTCCTTATGGAAATAATCTTGCACAGTATTATACAAGATAAAAAGGAAAACCAGAGTAACATGCAACCATTGTATCTGCCGAAATGTCACCCCCCTAGATGAGAATTTAAATCCATAATCCCCTAGAAGTCCAGGTTGATCAGGCTTCACAGGCCTTCAGGATATCAGACATCCAGATAGACCCAAAAGGAAAAACTTGTAGCCCCCCTAAGAAATGCTGCAAGCACCCTAGTGGTGCACATGTTCATGGGTCCTTAAATAAAGCAGGTAGGGCCTTCTGTAAAGCTTCTTTCGTACGACCACGACTCAAAGGTGATTTCCATTCATCTTGAATTTTCACCTGAGCCTGGCAGGGTATGCCATGCGAATTTCACCTCGGCTGCTATCAGCTTTTTAACCACCACATGAAATGCAGCCCTCCTTGCCTCACTGTAAATGGGAGATCTTGCACCACTCTCAGCTTGCCCTCCCAATATAATTTCTTATCTTCCTTGACCTTGGCTACAAATAGCGGCTCTTGATAGTTCAGGAAGCAAAAATAAATGGTCTTGGGGGTCCCCGGAGGTGGTAAGGCGTGGGGCTCTGTGTGCACGCTCAATAATATATGTAGCACCAAGGGCGAGGCCCCACTACTTTCATGATTAATTTCTGTATGAACTTAACAGGATCCGAACTTTCACCTTCTCGGCAAGCCAATTATCACCATGTTGTTGTGACGGCTTCTCCCTTCTAGATCCTCTAACTTAGAGTCCATCCTGTTAATTTTCAGTTGCAAAGCATTTATAGTGGCTCCATCTGATCCCTACAGGTCTCCAACGACTTAATTCTTACAAAATTATCAGAGATCTTCCGATTTAAATCCTCCATGGTAGTGGAAAGAGATTTGATTTCACAGGCCATATCATCTAATGTTGCCTTGAATGGCCGAAATTCTGCCAAAAAATTCACCAGGGTTAATGGTTCCTCTGCCCCTGCTTCCTCTCCTGCGCCCTGCTGCAACTGGAGAACTGAGGCCTTAGATTTCTTTGCGGCCTTCTCGGGGGTGGCTGGAGGGGTATGTCTCGGCGGCGCTTTCCTCATTTCTTCTTCCATGCGTCACCTTAACCAGGTCCCTGGCAGCTCGCAATCCTTATCTGCACAATTAAACAACCTCAAGATAAATGGGTCAAATGTGTAGTATTTGGGATCGGGTAGCGGAGCTCGCGGAAAGCACAGCCGCTATGCGCACTGCATCACGTGACTCCGAGATAATCTTTTTCTGCGGCGCTCGGTTCTCTAGTGCCTCTTTTATTAGGGATAATATTTGTGGGGGAGGATCTACCTCCCACGAGGGCAGACCAAACAATTGGATATAGTCCCTGGCCTGGAAATACCTGAACCTATCTTGCCATGCAAGTCCATATTGAACCACCAGCTCCTGAAGTGAACATATCCCCCTCACTCCTAAAAAATGCCAGAACAAGAAGAGACCCCTTCTTTCCCATCAGCGAAAACCCGAATCCCATCTAGCTGGGCCGAAGTCCTGTTCATATGAAGGTACTTTTAACAGGGGCATCCATTTCTTCAAGGATTTATCTTCAAGCACCTCCCGCCAGTTCTTTAATGTGTATAGTGTGTATGGATTCCCATTGCTCACACAGGAAGAGGTCTCCTCCCCAGCCAGGAGAAGTCTGTTCAGGTTCGGGAAACCCCCAATTTCCAGTGTTTTCCATTTGGCCAAATAATCAGTGGGTAACCAATAAAATACAGTGCGTAGTTGAGAGGCTTTATGATACCATTTGAAGTTAGATAGGGAAAGTCCCCCTTCTCCCTTTGGGGTCTGCAGCACCGAGAGATGAATTCTGGGTCTCTGGAATCCCCAAATGAAGTGAGAAATTCCCCCCATTAATCCTACTGAAGTATGTGTCTGGGATATGTATTGGTAGGGTCTGTGACAGGTATAGGAATTTAGGAAGTAAGACCATTTTATCTGCCTCGATTTTCTGGATGAATGGGATGGATATAAGAGCCCATCTCTCCAAATCTCTTTTTTATTTTTCTAAGATAAGGACAAAATTGATTTGAAAGATCTGAGAATTATCCAAAGACAAATAGACTCCTAAGTATTTGAGATATCCTCTGTCCCATTTAAAGAGGAAGGCAGTTCTGATTTTATCAGATGGGTTATAAGAGACCACCAGCACCTCTGTTTTATTGGTGCTGACCCTATACCCATCCAGTTTCCCAAATTCTTTTATTGTGTCCCATAATGGGGTCAACCCCTGGTCTGGGTTACTAAGGCATATTAAAAGGTCATCTGTGTACAGGGCCAACTTGAGAGTTTCTCCCCTAACCTGCAGACCCTCAATGCCCTCCCTTTGTCTCAAATCTTGTGCCAATGGTTCCAGATATAGAGCAAATAGGAGCGGGGAAAGGGGACATCCCTGTCTGGTGGCCCGGAACATCGATATCGGAGTTGAGATTTCCCCATTTATTTTGATATATGCCTTTGGGTTAGAGTAAATTTTACTAATGATTTTAATAAATGCATTGAGAAACTCAAATGCCCTCAGGGTCAGCCCCCAAAAATTCCATGCCACCCGGTCAAAGGCCTTCTCTGCATCTAAACTCAACAGGAGGAAGGAGGACCCTGACCGGGTGGCATGGTGCAGAAGAGCCAAGGTTCTCTTTATATTGTCTTGTGTCTGATGACCGAGAACAAATCCCATCTGGTCAAAGTCAACCAACCTAGGGAGAACCTCCTCCAGCCGCTTTGCTACAAGAGATGCATATATTTTATAATCTATATTTAGTATAGATATAGGCCTATATGAATTGCACTGGGTTATATCTATGGCCGTTTTTGGTAAGCTAGTGATTACAGCATGGTTCCAGGTTTGGGGCAAGTCTTCCCCCATCTGGGAGGCCCTACAGACAGCTAACAAAGGTTTCTCCAGCTCTCTCCTAAAGAATTTAAAAAAGTCCGGTGTGTAGCCGTCAGGACCCGGGGCCTTACTAGCTTTTAATGTAGTTATTGCCCCTGATAATTCCAGCAGGGTGAATGGCTCAACTAATTTTGCCCTAAGTTCAGGGGCTTGTTTTGGGAGTCTGAGCTAAGCTAAATACGACTGTATTTTGGAGTCCTCCGCAGTTTGTTCCTGCGTGTATAGGGTCCTATAGTATTCCCTAAAAGATTCTATGATCTGACTAGGATGTCTCCTCAGCTGGCCTGTACTGGGGTCTCTTATCTGTGTTACTGTAGATTGAATGGTCTGCTGTCGCAATCGATGGGCTAGTAATCTGGTAGCCCTCGGCCCCATCTCATAATACTTATGTCGAAGACGTTGCAACACCTGCTCTGTTTTAATATCAATAATTTTTTGAATTTGTTGCTTGGTTGATTGCAGTAAGGGCCAGACATTCTTGTCTCCACCAGCATGGGCAATTTGACATTCATACAGTTGTTTCTGGAGTGCTTCCAAAGTCTTAATTTGTTTTTTCTTATATTGAGATGCATATTTAATCCCTTTCCCCCCAAGACCACCTTGATAGTATCCCACAATGTGGCTCTAGTGATCTGTTCAGAATCATTATCCTGTATAATTTGAGTAATGCATTTCTTAATAAGCTCCGTGAAGTCTTTTAGGTTCAATAGATAATTATTGAACTTCCAAAGCGTTTACCTAAAAGTGGATTCCCATTTTATTATCAGGGCGAGATAAGCATGGTCTGACAAGGTTGAGGGAGTGTGAGTACAATTTGTTAGTTTATAGCGGTGTTCACCCAATACTAGAAAATGGTCCAATCTAGCGTAAGAGCCGTGGGTGGGGGGGAGAAAAGTGTGTGTAACCTCTCTGCCCAGGCTGCTGAAATCTCCAAGCATCAACCCAGCCAGTCTTACGCATGTAAGTCCTTATTAATTTACTGGCAGGGGTTGCCTTTCACTGTTCTGGATTTGATGTGTCCAAGGGTTCCATTATCTGGTTCAGATCCCCTCCCACTATCAGTGTCCCCTTATGCATTTCCATGATTTTTTTCAGTAGGGTCCTTATTGTAGCAGTTGTAGAGCCCGGGGGAATATAAATTGAAACTAATGTTAATGGGGCACCCTCTAGTGATCCCACCAAAATAGCCAAATGCCTTTCTGAATCATTATATGTGGATGTAACCTGCAGGTTGGAGCCTTTAGTGATTAATATAGCAGTACCCCGCCTTTTTCCCCTGCCATATGATGAGGCCACCACGTGTGAGAAACCAAACTTCCCCAGTTTATCATGATCTGGTCTGCTAAGATGTGTCTCTTGTAAAAATATAGCAAAGGGGGAATGCTTTCCAAGAGCTGAGAGCACCTTCCGCCTCTTCACCGGGTTGTTTAACCCATTCACATTTTGTGAAATAATAGTGATTTTCCGACTCTCACCCATTTTTTAATACTAGTGGGAAAGCCTCTGATCTTAGAGTCCTATTTCCATCCAAGATCCCATTTTTTTCCTAAATTCAACTTCCCCCTAACTCTAATCTGAAACCTCTTTTCCTCAGAAGGGCAGCAGTGCCCTCAGCTCTCCGGAATCATCACCACTCCCTTAAAACGCAGGCTTGTAATTGTGGCATAAGTCTGAATAACATCTAAAAAACAGACAACAGAGTTAACACATAACAAAACACATAAAAAGCCTCTCCCCATGGAGGCCAATCTAACATGAAGGCCACCATCAGAGAGGAAACTATTTACAACTTGACCTCCAAGGTAGAGGCGCCATACATGAGGCAACCTGGCACTCCAGGCACACTGGTGGAATCTGCCGTCTGCCTGAAACTGAGAATGAAGAGTCACACATGTGGCTCAATTCTCCTGGACTCTTAACGAAATGAGTCCCAGCCAGATGTAAAGGCTGCAAATCTGTACCGACTTCAAAGGGGAGTCGTGCCTCATCAGCGTTAGACTCTACCCAGACAGAGATTGCATGAGCTCCCTCCCCCCTCTTTTACTGATCTTATGTCCCAAATTATTCTCCCCCCCCCACAAAACAAGCGGGGGCTCTTTCACATTTCCCATGTATATTCTGTTTCTATCTGAGTGTATCCCCACAATCAGCCTGTTTTTATGGTGGTAACACTCATCCTAGACTTCTTAACAGCTGATGTCAGAATGCCCTTTTTCTGTCCCACGACAGGTCGTAGAATCATAGTCCCATTTCAGAAGCTCAAGCTATTCCCCCCCACCCCTATCCATCCCCCTCCTCCTTGTATTTACCACCAGTTTCCCATATTAAATCTAACAGTATGATACTATATTCTAATAAGCAATCAGGGGAAAATAATTCAAGGGGTTAAACCCATTCAGGTCATCAAGTAAGTAACTTTTCAGTCAGTCAGTGTAGTTTATAGACCGTAGTTGTCTCCACATATCTCAATGTTTTAGAGAAGGTGGATGAGAGGAACCATGATCCCCTGTTTTTCTCTTGTCTGCTCGATGCATAATGCGAGTGACATCATGTGCTAAGGATTTCGGCAGAGATCCAGGCTGCGACCGGGTGCGATCATTAACCGACACTGTCCAGGAGTTTGTTATCAAGTTTCTTTCCAGTCATGCCATTTCCATGTCAGGTGGGGTGATCTGCCATTCTGACAGCAAAGGCATGAGCTCTAGGAGCCCGTTGTAGATTTTAGGGCCATCATCAAAATAAAGCTTGATTCTAGCTGGGTAAAGCAGGTTCTTCTTTTCACGGATTTCCTTCAAAACAGCCCGAGTTTTCTGCCGCTCCGGTTGCAGGGCATTTGAAGTCCTGTTCAAAGTAGATAGGATGATTTTTATACTTTAAATTTCTCAGCCTCCAGGCCTCTTGTAACACCCACTCCTTGCTTTGATACAAAGACATCCTGATCACCCAAGATCTTGTTCGGGCTGCTGGGTTAGAAGGCTTAGGAATAAGGGAACGATGCACTCTGTCCAATGTAATATCAAGATCTGGTGGGATTTCCATCATGGAATGAAGCACTTGTTGGATGATATCAATGGTGGTAGGAAAGCCCACCTCCTCTTCCTCCGGAATTCCAAGTATTCAAAAGTTATTCCACCAGGTGCGATTTTCTATATCCTCCATGTGGCTCTGAATCTCCTGATCTCTCTTAAGTAAATACAGCAGCATTCGGTCACTTGAGTCCTGTGCTTCTGAAATTTCACTAATCTTGGTGCTGTTTTCTGTTACCTTCTTGTCCATGTTTCAGACATCCTGCCATAGATCAGCCAAAGAAGACTCTATCTTCTGGACCGAGTGTAATATTTTATTCAAGGTCCTACCAGTTTTGCAGGAAAATAAAGAATCCTCAGTGCCTGATTCCTGAGAAGACTCAGAGTTTGATCTAAAGCTGCAAGGCCTGATTCCCTGACTCTCCATATCGTCATCCAAAGTAAGTTGTTTTAGTTTCGGGTGGTGCGGAGCCATTTTCGACCCTTTAGCTTTCAATGTTTTGGCAGCCATCCCGTCTTGCTACCAAAAGGAGAAATAGCGAGGGAACCTAGGCTATTAGCTGAGAATTGGCAACGTTTTTTAAAATAGGGGTCCGGAGCTCGAGAACTATGCTGCCACCTTTTCCGAAGCCAGAACCAGAAGCCCGAGGCAAAATTCACAGTCGGTGAACATGCTGAAATCTGGCATTTGGAAATTGGCAAAACAGGTCTGAAGGAACTCATTTTCCCATTGGCATTTTGGCACTTTGATGTCATAATGCAGCACATTTTACAGGAAACACACACTGCACATGTTCAAGCTGTTGGCAAGCCACATGACCTGTAGCAGCAACACTGGAGATTGAAACCTCCTCATGCTGAGCACTTCTGAGTGTCATTTCTAGTTCTCAAACACATGCAAAGGTTGTGGCTACTGGAGAAGCTCTTTTTGTGAAAAGGAATTATTTTCTATTAGAAAACGTTTGCAGTCATCACCCGTGCATGAACTGAAACCCAAATGCAACATTCCAACATAATGTACTTCATGTTTTCCATCCATGCTCTCCCAAGTATGTATGAGCTGATATGCACACAGATGGTGGCATTTCTAAAGGAGGCAGAATGGGCATCTTGTGCATTTTCACTAGTGATATCTGGAGCAGTAGTACAAACCATAGCTTGTTTAGTCCCATTGCCCATTGCATTGGGTCCCAAGCAAGTTCCATCACTATTCCTGTCCTGTTTTTGCCACCAACAGCCCTTGTAGTTATTTTATTGAAGCGGATAGAGTCACAAAGGCATACCATAGAGTAAGTGCCTTACTTAATGTGTCACTTATGGAGTGGGCACAGTGGAGAAACATTCTGTGGTTCATCTAATCATTGCTGGACATCATGATCTGAAGGTGGGAATGTTCATGATGAAGACTTGGAGAAACATGCTGATGGCCATGAATGATGGGGAATTCTTCCATGCACCTTGTTCTGCATGTGCACTGAATCTGGTGCTGTCACATATTTGAGAAACATGCATAGCTCAGAGAAGTACTTGACACTATATGGGACATCACTGTATATTTGTAGCCTTCCCTCAAACATGCTGAGCTCATCCACCAGTACCAGAAAAAGCACAGTATTCTGCAGTATTCCTTGATTAATGATGTGGTGGCAAGGTGGAACTCTGTCCTTTATGTGGTGGAGAGACTGGTGAAACAGAAAGCTGTGTTACAGACTATTGAATTTGATGATGTGGTCTGTGGGGGATATCTGTCTCAGGTGCAGTTGTGTGTGCTGCAAAAGCTTGTTCTGCTTTTGAGGCTTTATAAACAAGCCACCAAAGATTTTAATGTCATATCAATCACCCTTAGTATAGTTCTTCACTTGCTGAGTCTACTTGAATTGCAGCACAACAAAGGAAGGCTGGTGCTGGTGGTTGCTGAGCTATAAGCACTAGTGGTGGTGGTGACAATGGTGGTGGGGAGGTGCTGGAGACACCACTAGTTCATCTGAGTCATCTCAGCAGCAGCTCAAGCTGGATGCAATGCTCATTAATGAAGTGGCAGAGATGTTTCTGACACAGCTTACAGACAGATTTCAAATCATTACATCCAACTCACAATTTTGTATGGCAGCACTACTGGATTCCAGCTAGCAAGATATTTGCACTCCTACTGAATGCATTGACTATATCAAGCAGAAACTTCTGTGGGCACTTATAAAGAGAATAATGGATAGGTGATGGTGTATTACTGGTGAGTAATACCATAGAGCGGTTCTGGACATGTAGGAACCTTAAGATGGTATTGCACACTGGTGATACACTGTCTCTTATCTATTATTTTTTTTAATATATGGATCTGAGTTTTTTATTTTGGGGGGATATTTTAAATGGATTGTCAGCTGCTGAGGTGAAGGACTCTCTTAGCCCTGGCTGTCTGACCACAACACAGTCTCACACCACACTCCTCCTTGTCCCGAAAGTAGGGTGTATGTTCTCAACTTCTGATGCATTCGGTAGGCAGTCCTACCTGTTATTTTGTTTGGGGTACACAGGATCAATAAGATAAATCCATTTCTGGTAGGTTGAAAGGAAATGTGGAAGTCATTTATATACACCTCACTAAGCTTGGTAGATGGCGTAACAGCTTTTAACTTATCCACACACCACATAGAGAAAGCGGCCAGTCATCGATCACGTAGAAGATGCTACTGTGTGATTGATAGTTCTAGTGTAGTGTGGTGTGGGAGCTCTTGCACTTGCGCTCTTCAATTTTATTGATAATAGTATCATTCACAATGCCGAATGATACTATTACGGACTCTGAATGACACTATTATCAGTTGTAACCTCTAGTATTATCGCTGAAGGAGCGATGGTTATTACCGAAAATTTTTAGCAGGCTTTAGGATACTATTAATTTGAGTATCCATATATTAAAACAGAGTAGCACACACATTGGGAAGAAACAGCCAAATATTAGCCTCCTCTTGCTCATTCTGCTCCTTGATCATCTGTGCATGCTTCCAGTGCTTGGCATTAGAGTGACATGGAAAATGATTTTGAGTGATGATTGGGTGACAACATAGAAAATTTGGGAGCTTTTTACATCACCAGGAAATTTTGGAGAAAGGCATAAGCATCTAATCAGAATACAGGTTGGAGGTTTATCTTGCAGATCCAGGGTAGAGCCTGAAGTAGCAATCTCATCAAATTCTGGCAAAACAGAAAAGTCAAGTGGGTCTGCAGTGGTTAAAGTGGCCTTGTATTTTCTTGGTTGCCTCCAACATTAGATGTTTCAGAAAGATATTTCAGCATAACTGGTAACATTGCCTCATCACATCAGTAAAGACTACAGTCAATCTTGAGAATATTGAATTTTTTAGGCTTCCTCAAATTCAGTTTATCCAGGATCAACTTCATCTATCCATCTGAGTGTTCTCATGTCCAACACGTCACATCTACTGTTATTCCCACTCCTATACCTCATGCTGGCAGCTTTTTCCAGACTTACACTAGCACTGGTAACACCACGGTGGACTCCAACCCACCATTTCCAGCAGCGCCAGCAGCACAAGGACTATGACATGCACCACCACCTCAAGTCTTAAGTCCTTGTGAAGACACTACAACAACTGTTATGGTGTTGTCACCAGCAGGCTCAGTGTTATTAGATGTGATGTGTGAGGCTTATACTGAGTCATTATCAGTTAAATAAGACCCATCATGCCATTTAACCCACTGTGAAAGGAAGGGATGCCAGTGACTTTGACATCAAATGAGTCATCATGATGGCCATCAGCAGATGTGCAGGATCCTTTGTCTTGTGACCGCATGCAGTCTGTTGGCTACAGAATGTTTGGCTGCCACTGGGCAGCAACTATCTTAGTTGTTGTTTCTGTTCCACCAATAGTAAAACAAAAACTAATTACATTTAAAAAAAAAAAGAAAAACAAGCATGCAGAAGGAAAAACTCTGTGTATGTTGAAACATTGGGAAGGTAAACGTAATGCCTGAAATTTATTGCTTTTAATTATTTATGTTCTTGAATGCTTAAAATGTTATGGTGGGGGTGGGGAACTAATATAAATTATGAATATATATAGAACCATTGAAAAGTAGTAACTGGAATGGAGGTAAAACAGAGAGTACAGGAATGTGAGCCTTGAGATCAACAATAATACTAATAATCACTATTGCTCAGAACTGGGATACAGCGGTTGAACCCATTATACACTGTGTCACACCAACACAAATGCACCAATCCTAGCTGTAGCAAGCAAACATCACCTGCCACAAGTAAGCTATAATAATTATTATTCATTGCTGACTTCAATGCATTTAATCACCCGCCCTCCTCCCATTTGTAGTTTGTTTTACCCTATGGCAATTACTGCATTGGGAGCTCATAGGTTTCAGCTTACTGGATGAAGTTGGACTGAATTTTTAGGCCCATGTCATAGAGAAACTGAAGATGGCTATGGTCCACTTCTCTCACCCTTATGCCAGGTTCCCCTCTGCTAAGTCAAAATAGAGGGCTACCTCTGCCAGTCATTATTGCATTCAGAATTCATCTAAGATCTAGCTATTTCTATGCATTAGCTGCATGGACAACTACTGGACAATCCTCTTTATATAGTACACAGGTTTAATTCTAGTCTGTTCAATAGTAATTCCTGACTGTTACTGTCCATTTACTGCAATTGCCTAGATCCTGCTGCCTACTGACTTGGTAAACGTGTAACTTTTCAGTTGGAGGATGTTACTCTATTACGGTTAATTAATTTGCTATTTTATCAAAATTTAATGCATAACGTACCTTGGGTGACTCCAACTCAGGTCCCCCTGCCCTGACCATGAACCTCCACCTTCCCTTATTTCATAGGTTCATAAGAACAAAAGAAGGAAACTGGCCTATTAGTCCATTGTAACTCACCCCTGCTTCTCAGGAGTTATGGCATTGTCAATTTACTGTACCTCCCTCATACATTTAACTAGATATTAAGTCAGGGTCCCACACTCAACAACTTTACATGGTAGGCCATTGCTCACCACCCTGTTTAAAATAAATGATTCTTCTGTTTTCGCTTACATTGCTCACCTAGGTATTGTTTAGAATGTCCCTTTATCATTTTCATGTAGTTTTTAGGGATGGACTAGTTTCTGTTGTGATCACACACACAGAGGAGTGGTCACAAACTGGGAGGTCGTACAAGTGGAAGTTTTAAGGCACATAATGAATGGGTGCTGTGTGATTTAATTGATTTTCTGTTTTTGATTACTGCGATATGGTACATGCCTCGGCCTCTGCCACCTCCCTCCCCCGACTCGACACCACTCTAAATGCTTTCTGCTGCTTTGCTACTAATTTCCCTCCTCTTACCCACCATTGCACTCTGCTCTCCTCTCTGAAATTTCCCTCCCTCTCTCACAGGAGATACATTCATTCCCTTACTTTCATTGCCAAGTAATGATTCAACCTTCTCCTGCAGTATCTTGCTACCCTCCTCTCACCTGTCCCTGCCCCTCACTATTCCCTGAGGTTCAGCTACCCACATGCCTTTTCTATCCCCCACCGACACTCCTCCACCAGTGTCTCAGCCTTCTCCTCTCGCCTTCCCCATCTCTGGAACTAGCAATCCCTACCCTACTACTTGACTCTCTGACACTCCCTGCCACAAAGTGGCAAAAAAAGCTCATCCTTCCCCTCCCTGTGGCTGCATCCCCTCATCCCTCTCATCCCACTCAACACCTAGCCCTTCCAGCTCAGTCATTACTCCCTTATGGATACTTTACCACCATCATTAATATTAGTTCCCTGTATACACCTCTTAGAAGACAATGTCCTGTTGCCTAAACCACTATGTAAATATGCCTAAACTTCTTGTTCAATGTTTTATTATGTACATGTTTATGTATTATGTTTTCACCCACATGTGACTGGATTGAATTGTATTGTAATCTTTCAATCTTTATCCTCCTGTACCCCTTTCCCCTGGGTCACACTTGGAATCCAGCCTTGGCTCAGTGTGCCTTTCCTGGTTATCAGCTTTTTTTTTTTACTTCTGTTTGTCCC
The DNA here is from genome assembly GCA_016271365.2 of Neoceratodus forsteri. Lineage (NCBI taxonomy): Eukaryota > Metazoa > Chordata > Ceratodontiformes > Ceratodontidae > Neoceratodus > Neoceratodus forsteri. The sequence goes on from CM028131.1 coordinate 1,117,612,091, forward strand.
CCCCTTCCTACCCTCGGTGTCAACTCATTCTGGTCGTTCATTCCAATCCAGCTCCCCCTGAACTCAGGATCTGCCCCTAGAGTGCCTCTTACCTCCTTCTTCCCTTCTGCACGTGGGGTCTGTCCTGGAGATGGTGATCTGGGTGGCTTAGAATGGTCATCATCCAGGACTGCCGAAAGTTTTTTTTCCATTTTTTTTCTGTGTCCCTATTCCCAGCCCCCTGAGATGTCGGTGAATGGACATACATCCAGAGAGGTGACACACTGACGCACATCTCTATGAAGTGCCTAACAGTGTCTTCCCTCCCTGCCAAGCCCCTTGAGAGCCTGTGTTCCCACCAGCCCTCTCAGGATGTCAGGTGCATTCCACACCCCTGGTAACCCACCATAGAAGGAGGAGAGCATCCTTTGGGATGCTAGATCCTTCCTCTCCCGGCCAACCCCCACTGATCTGAGTCCATTCCCGAAACTGAGTCACCAGTGTAGCGTGAGGTGTGGCACCCGGCGCCTCAACCCTCAGCGCCACTGGGTTGGCATCTGGTTATCAACTTTAAATAAATAAATAATTCTTCAGGGGTATCTCAGTCATCAGTTTACACTGTGGGAACCTTCACTGTTAGAGATGGGGAATCTACATGGAACATTTTCAACAGTACAACTGGGGCCACCCACGCCATTGACGTCCACCAACATCACCAACCCTATATAGGTGTAGGCAGCCCCACTCCCTCCTCAGTTCTTTCCTGCTGTTGACTTGCAAGCACAGTGTCTGCCGAAGAGCAGTCACAGTGTTCACCCCTTCTTTTGGCCTAAATATGTTTTTCTTCAATTTTTCAGCAGAACCTCTCTTAGAGATTTTTTTTCCTTTTTGTTTATGTTGAGAGTTACTCCATTCTCTTCTTCTCTTTTCTGGTGCTGCTGCTGTGGAAGGAAGATTGCCTTTACAGACGAACACTCTGTTCATGTCTCAAAGTAAAGAAGGCTCTGAGAGGCATTATATACTCTGTATGCCCTGCTTGGCACAGCTGGCACCATGTCTGGCCTGTGTCAGGCTGCGATAGTGTAATTTTTTAGGGCTGGGAGCATAGGAGGGATAATTTTAGGTGGAGAGTCAGGGATCTCCTGGTAGTCAGCCAGGTTCTTTCTGTTGATGTCCTCCTCAACTGACTAGAAGCCCACAGTGGCAGGCAGCTGTTTCATGACAATATAGAAAGTAGCTCAGGGGAGACCTTGGAGTATGCTTAACTGAGTCCTCACTAACTGAAGAGGCAGTGGACTTGTCAGAAAGGAGGATTTCCACCTCCTCCTCATCTTCTTCAATGTCATTCTGGAGGCCCCATCTCCAAAAAGACATAAACAAGATGAACACGGTACAGAGGAGGGCCAAACCACGAATTCTCTAAATATGAACTCTGCCAAAAATTCAATCAAACAACCCTTAGGCAATACAGGAAGACTCTCAAGAAATTCCTGATGGAGCAGCAGGTAGCCAGCTCCGGGCAGGGGTCCTCTGAGGCCCTGGTCACTTCATTGCCAACCAGGTTCATGAGCTCCCAGGCCTCCAAGTTCTGAGACAAGTCCTTGGGGAAAAGTCACCAGAAAGACTGGGATCATGACCACTTGCCCCAGCATTCATCCCATTCCCCACCAGCCTCTTCTTCTTTGGGAGTCTCTTTGTCAATGGTAGCTGCCCCAGTGAAGAGACCAGCAGTCCAGATCTCTGTCCCTACCTGACCCATACTGATAGCTTCTCTGCCCAAATCTCAGGGTGACTGGCCATCGACCTCTGGGTAGCCGGCCCCTCCTCCGTCAACTATGGTCTCATCATCGGCCTCCACCCTGTCGTTGCCTGCCTCTTCCTCTCCATGGGCTGTGGGATAATTGGGCTCTCAGATCAGCAGGTTGCCTGTGTCTGTGCTGTGAAACCCCCACTCAAATGGACCTGAACAAGGTCTTGGTTAAATTTACCAATGTTCTGGTCCAGCAGTTTAAGCCTTCAATAGGCCATCATCACCGGCAGTGTCGACAGAGCTTCATCATCGATCTCCATTCATCATCCAAGGGAACCTCCCCATGGGACTCCAATGACTGTTCTGATGCCAGACCCAGATGAGGAGGTCAACGTTGAGGAGAAGTACCACCCGGACCTCCTCCTCCCTGATGACATCGATACGTAGATACATAGATGTTGTTGGCTGATAAGATACTTGTGGCCCTTCCAGTCTGCCCTTTCCCTCTTTCTAATGCTTAAGATACCTTAGATGCTATAACAGGTTCCCCACCTTTTGCTGTAGCTTGATAATTCCCATGTGCCTATCCCACGCATTCTTGAATACCTGAACCATGGCCGCCCCCCACACACACTTCCTGGGGAGACTGTTCCATCTCTCCACCACACTTTCAGTACATTAGAATTTCCTCAAGTTCCCCCAAAGTTTCCCCCATTTATTCTCTTTCTGTGTCCCCTTTTTCTGCTATTTCATTTCATGTGAAAGATGCACCCCTCTGGTAACCTGTTGATCCCCTTCAGAAACTTGAATGTCTCTATCATGTCCCCCCTCTCTCTCCTTTCCTCCAGAGAGTACATATTGAGAGCTCTGAGTCTCTCCTCATAGGACTTATGCTGCATTCAGGACATCATTTTTATTACCTTCCTCTGTACCTTGTCTATCCTGTCTATGTCTTTTTGGAGATGGGGCCTCCAGAATGACATTGAAGATGATGATGAGGAGGAGGAGGTGGAAATCCTCCTTTCTGACAAGTCCTCTGCCTCTTCAGTTAGTGAGGACTAAGTTAAGACTTCTCCAAGGTGTCCCCTGAAGATGCTACTTTCTATATTTGCCATGAAACAGCTGTCTGCCACTGTGGGCTTCTACTCTGTTGAGGAGGACATCAACAGAAAGGACCTGGCTGACTACCTGGAGATCTCTGACTCTCCACCTAAAATTATCCCTCCTATGCTGCCAGCCCTGAAAAATTACACTATGGCAGCCTGGCACAGGCCAGACATGGTGCCAGCTGTGCCACGTAGGGCATACAGAGTGTATAATGCCTCTCAGAGCCTTCTTTATTTTGTGGCGCAGGCTGGAACTGACTTGGTTGTCATTAAGGCAGCCCTTTACAAGTCTAAGGCACCCAAGCACCTTATATCCCTTCACCCAGACAAGGAATCCCACAGGATTCACCTCTGGTCCTCTACCTTAGGTCTGAGGATTGAAAACTATCTTTCACGTATGGTCAAGTTCCAAAATGCCAACTGGTGGAAGGGCAAGGTAGCTGCCCAAGTCCTCCCTGATGGCACCCAGAAGCAGAAATTGCTACAGTGTCTGCAAACTGCAGAGGATGTCAGCAAACACCTTCTTCAGGCCCTCGTTGTGTTGGCTGACATGGTGGCCAGGGCTGCTGCCACAGGCATTTGCCTTCATAGGCATTCCTGGTTGAGGGTCTCTGGCTTTGCAGCTGATGTGCAAAGTAAGGTGCTCAATGCCCTATTCAATGGCACCACACTCTTCAATCCTGATGTCCAGGATCGCATTAATGATCTGCAGGCCTGTGGCATGGCCCTTAAGTCAGTCCACTCTCACAACCACACTCATCCCCATGGTAGAGGATGCTCTACTTTTTGTAGACAGACCAACAAACCAGGCTCCAGCCCCTGCACCCAGGGGAAGAGCAGAGCACAGTCTTCCTTGCCTACCCTCTTTAACTCCGGAACCCTGACCAAGCATCCCAGAAATGATGGACCAGCTTCCACAGCTGGTCCTGCCTTATCGTAACTCCTTGCCAGACCCCCCCACTCCTCTGACCTAGACCCAGGAGATGGTGGTCGGAGGTTGGTTCTCCCTCCATCTGAATCAATGGAGAATCATAACTTCAGATGCCTGCATCCTACAGATTATAGAGAGCGGGCATACCCTGGAGCTTATTCAACAACCTCCAGATACTCCTCCTCCATCCTCCACCTATCCCCTGGCCCACTTGTCTGTTCTCCGGGAGGAAGTGCAGTCTCTGCTGCACAAGCAGGCAATTGAGCTGGTGCTAAAGTATCAGAGAAATTGCAGGTTTTACTCCAGGTTCTTCCTGGTTTCCAAAAAGACCAGAGATCTGACGCCCATTTTGATCTCAAGGACCTCAATCTCTTTGTCCAGTACAAGTTCTGGATGGTAACTTTGCCAGGCCTCTTGTCCCTCCTCAAGACCGGGGACTGGGTCTGCTCATTGCACATTCAGGACACTTACCTGCACAGTGCGGTCTTCCCTCCACACAGGAGGTTTCTTTGCTTCACAATTCAGGGCAAGCATTATCAATTCAAGGTGCTGCCCTTTGGCTTATCCTCTGCACCATGTATCTTTACCAAATCCTTAGATGTGGTCACAGCAGCTCTCAGAAAAGAGGGACTGTATGTCTTCCCTTACCTGGATGATTGGCTTCTCAAGGTCTCATCCACGGACCAGCTGTGGCTGACTCTGGAGTGCACCCTACAGCTTTTCCACTCTTTGGGCATAACAGTCAACCTGCCCAAATCTGTTCTAGTACCATCCCAAAGACTGAACTACATCAGGGCAATTCTGGATTCCGAGTGGGGGAAGGTCTTTCTACCCCAGAACAGGGCAAGATCCCTTTTAGTTCAGGCTTAGAAAGTAGCTCAAAGTTGGTACATTCCTGCCAGACTGTATCTCAGACTCTTGGATCTAATGGCTGTGGCCATTCCCACTGTTCCACTGGTCAGACTTCACATAAACATCCCTCAGTGGACCCTCAGAGTACAGTGGGACCAGTGCATGGATGAGCTGGACCAACCAGTTCTGGTCTCCTCCACAGTCCGCAGAGTTTTGCAGTGGTAGATGGACTCCTCAAATCTTCTTCAGTGAGTCCCTTTCCAGGTCTTCTCTCCCAACAGATCCTCACCATGGATGCATTGGGTCCGGGCTTGGGAGCCCACCTGGGTCCCTTTCAAACCCATGGCTCCTGGTCCCAGTTGGAAGCCACCCTGTGCATCTCAGGACCACCTGGCTCTGGGCCAACTGCTGGTGCAGTCAAACTATCTGAGTGTAGTCTGCTACACCAACAAGCAGGGCGGGACTTACTTGTACCCCCTTTTGCATGGAGTCCATGCGAGTGTGGTACTGGGCACTGGAGCACAGTCTGACACTCTGTGGTCCACATCCCAGGTGTTCTCAACACCCTGGCTGACAGTCTCAGCAGGACTCAGTCCAGCATGAATAAACGGGAGCGTCTCTCATCCACAGCTGAAGATGTGTTCGACAGATGAGGTCACACAAAGTTGGACCTTTTTGGGTCCCCACTCAGCATAAAACTGCTCAATTTCGGCTTGTTAGATCCAGAGCCTGGAGTTTTCTGGCAAGGTGTACTGTGCCTCTCCTGGAGCGGGGGATTTCTGTTTGCATTCCCTCAGTTTCCTCTAATACAGAGGGTGTTGATCAAGCTACAGATGGAAGGGGCCATCATGATTCTGGTAGCTCCATTCTAGCCTTCACTGATATGCTTCCCTCTGCTTCAACAGCTGGCAGAGGAACCTCTGGTTCCTCTGTCTCTTTGCAGAAATCTGCTTACCCAGGATCAGGGGACCCTGGTCCATCCCAACCTCAGGTCCCTCCATCTGCATGACTGGCTCCTGAGGACATAGCTATTGTCAGGTCTGGGGTCTCTAACAGGGTGTTGGATGTCCTTGTGGCCACCTGCAAGCCTTCCACTTGTGTCACTTATGCCATGAAGTGGAAATGGTTTGCCATCAGAGCTGCAAAGCATTCCCTAGACCATTTCACCTGTCCTGTGAAGCATATCCTGGACTACCTGATTTATTTGTCTGACTCAGCCCTCTAGTATACCTCCCTCAAGGTCCATCTTTTGGCTATTTCTGCCTTCCATGAGTCCATCAGTGACCGTACTATAGCTCAGCTGGATGTCTCTTGTACATTTCTCAGGGGCATCCTGCATCTGAAACCCCCAATCTGTTCCCCGTCCCAGCTTGGGACTTACATTTTACTTTGGAAAAGTTGACCCTGTCTCCTTTTGAGTCAATCAAGACTTGCAATTTGAGCTATCTCTCTTAGAAAGTACTATTTTTAGTTGTCATTACTTCTGCTCAAAGAGTTTCAGAGCTTCAGGCACTCTGATGTGAGGAGCCTTATTTGATTTTTCATAAAGACAGGGTATCTTTGCACACAAGTCCTTAGCTTTTACCTAATTTGGTTTCTGAGTTCACACTTTATCAGTCTATCCAACTTCCTGTTTATTTTCCTCAGTGTGCCAATCCAGGGGAAGCACTGCTCCATATGCTGGATGTGTGTAGGACATTGAAGTATTATCTGCTTTGGACCAAGGCGTCCATAAAGTCGAAGCAGTTGTTTGTTTCTTTCACCCCAGGTAGAGAAGGTGCTTCAGTTTTTAAGCAATATTTATCCATATGGTCGACAAATTGCATTGTGTTCTGCTACTGTGCAAGTGCAGAAAAGAATTGCCTGGTGCTGTCAAAGCTCATTCCACCAGAGCCATGGCTACCTTGCTGACTTGTTTCAAAGGGGTCTCAGCTGCTGATATTTGTGCTACTGCCACCTGGAGTACAGTCCACATCTTCACCAAGAATTAAAGTCTGGACATTGCTTCAAGAGCCTGTGCAGGATTCGGCAGGACTGTGCTACAAGGATTCCTGTCTTAGGTTTATGGAGAGCCAGCCTCCCAGTCTGTCTGTTTTCACTTGTCACTGCTTGCTACTCATTCCTACAGTGTAACCTGATGACTGAGATGCCCCCACAGAAGATATAACAGTTACGTAAGAACTTACCATAACAGTACATTGAGGGGATCTTTGTCATTAGGTATGATTTCCCTCCCTCTGACCCCCTTCTTGGGGCTCCTGTTCAGGACCTGGCTAGCTGCTGTATTCCATCATTGCTATCTAGAGCCAGGTCCCTCAGTCTCTCCTCTGTTCTCAAGGGTGTTAGCCCTGCTCCCTCCATCTCTGGAGGGAAAGAACTGAGAAGGGAGTGGGGCCACCCATGCCTATATAGGATTGTGACATTCATGGACGTCGATAGTGTGGTGGCCACATTTGTACTGTTGAAAAACTTCCTTGTGAATTCCCCATCTCTGATGGTGAAGGTTCCTACAGTGTAGTCTTATGACTGAGATCCCCTTGAAGATCTACTTTTACGGTAAGTTCTTGCCTAACTGTTTTTTAGTCACCATGTCTCTGAGAGCAGCAGAAACATTTATAACATTTATTAGTTATGAACAGGAGAGGGTAGAACTGTTGCAGTTTTCTGCAGAACAGAATTACTCATAGGAAGTAGGACTTTTTTAGTTACTGAAGCTGTGATTTATTTAACTGAGGGCAAGGCAGTTGTGTCTAACACAATCAGAACTATCTTAAACAAGCATTTGTCAATGCCGAAAGTTCGTCGTGTACACTGCTGTAATGGGGAGGAAGTGGACACCCCTTGTGTCTGCATACTGTTTGGGGTGGTTTACACAGTGCAAAACAATGGACAGACAGATGAGGACACTGGGGGATTGGGCACTCCCAGTGTCTGTATACTGTTTGGGGGGAGGTTACACAGCAGACAATGATGGCTGTTTTTTTTGAAGGGGGTAAAAAGCAAGCATTTGTCAATGCCAAACACTTGATGTGTTGAAAGATGTCCACCTCTGCACCTTGTTTATGCCCTTAAGGTACTTGAATCTATCTGTCATGTTTCCCACTCCCTCCTTTCCTCCAATAAGTACATGTTGAGGTATTTTTAATCTGTCCTGATATGTTCTGTGTTGCAAGCCATGTACCATCTTGGTTGCCTTTCTGTGGGCTGCCTCCACCCTGTCAATAGCCTTGCACATTGCGACCTCCAGATTTTCACATAGTACTGTAGGTGAGGCCTCATTAGTGCAGTATACAGCGGCATCATCACCTCACCTTTTGCTAGTGATACTTCTGCCTATGCATCCCAGCATGGCACTGGCCATCCTTGCAACATGCATGCTCTGCTTTGACTCCTTTTGGTCATCAGAACTGATAACTCCTAGGTCCCTTTTTTCCTTGGTGATCATCAGCACCTCCACCCCTTCCTGAAACTCTCCACAGGTTTCCCTCTTCTCAGGTGCAGTATTTATGCTTCTTTGCATTGAACCTCTGTTGGCAGTCCTCAGGCCATTTTTTATGCCTCTCCATGTCCTTGCTCATTTTTTCCACCCCTCCTGGAGTATTCACTCTGTTACAGATATTGGTGTTGTGATGTTACAGGAATTAACATGCTTATTAGATGGTCCCTAAGGTAAATGTAAGAAGCTGATGATTTGTAGACAGCTCCTAGAGTGTGGGGTGTTATGGGAAGTTTGCTCGGCTGGAGCAGTGTGTTTAAGATGGCTGCATAATAAAGATGAGTAAAAACTCATGCCGGTTTCATGATTATTAACAAGCAAATCATGGTGTTAGAAGTGGCTATCAGAACCTGAAAAGACAGAAAAGAACATAAAAAAGAACTCTAGAAGAAGATGGTCTGGTGAAAAAACTGAGAGAGAAAATAAAATGAATAAACTAAATCCTCTGTCGGGTATGCAATTGTCTGGAAATGTAGCTGAAAACTGGAAGAGATTTAAACAAAGGTTTAACATTTATTTAACTGCTAGTGGCACTGAAAGCTAAGATGGCAAAACAAAGGCCTCAAATCTTTCTACATGTAGTCAGGGAAGATGTGTTAGACATTTACAACAGTTTCCAGTTCAGTGATGGCAAAAACATGGATCTTGATGTAATTATGAAAAAATTTGAAGAGTACTTTGTACCAAAATGAAACATAACCTACGAGAGATATAAGTTTTTCACATGTGACAAGAAAAAGGGTGATAGCTTTGATCAGTATTTAACAGAGTTACGTTCGGTCTGCAAAACGTGTGAGCTTGGAGATCTGAAAAAATCATTGATTAAGGATAGAATTATATGCAGAATCACAGACAATGGGCTCAGAGAAAGACTGCTTAGAAAGCAAGGTTTAACTTTGGACAAAGCTATAAACATGTGTAGAGCTGCTGAAACTACCAAATCACAGGCTAAAGAGCTGAACAAAGAAAACGAGGGCACTGTGCATGCACTAAAGAAGCTTGAGATAAACAAGAAATATTTTTTGAAAACAAAGCAGCAGAAGGAGCAGCAGCCTAATCGGAAAACATGAGGTAGATGTGGAAATAACCATAACCCCAAAGCGTGTCCTGCCTATGGGAAGTCCTGCAGTAAGTGTGACAAATATAACCACTTTGCTAAATGCTGCAAAATGAAAAGTGAACAAAATAAAGTTCACACTGTCAAAGAAAACAGGCCAGAAGAGTTCTTTGTAGATTCCGTAGAGCTGTATGTTTGTGAAAAAAAGGAATGGATTGTACCTTTAACTGTGAATGAGAATATCATACCATTCAAGCTTGGCACAGGAGCACAGGTGAACCTGATTTCATTGCAAGACTATGAAACTCTGCATGTAAAATCTAAAATTCACCCAGCCAAGATAAAAATAACTGGTTATACAGGAGAGAATATTCCAGTAAAATGGAGCTGCATGGTAGCTCTGAAGCACAAAGGCCAGCAGTTCAAGGTGTCTCTGTTAATTGTAGAGAAGGATGTGCAACCAATTCTAGGCACAAGTGCCTGTGAGAAACTCAGTTTAGTGAGAAGAGTGTTTGTTGTGACATCACACTCTGAAGCTAAATGTGAATAATTATTTACAGAGTATAGCGATGTGTTGAAAGGTCTAGGATGCTTGCCTGGGGAGCACAAAATAAACATAGATGATCAAGTGCCACCTGTAATACACCCCTGCAGGAAAGTGCCATTTGTACTGAGGGACAAACTGAAAGAAGAGCCGAACCTCATGGAAGCCGCAGGTGTAATCAAGAGAACTGATGAACCTACAGATTGGATGAGTTCTTTAGTCATAGTTGAGAAGAAAAATGGCCAGCTCAGAATATGTCTTGACCCCAGAGGCTTAAACTGAGCTATAAAAAGGGATCATTTTAAGTTACCTAGCAGAGAATAGATACTGTCACAGTTTGCTGGTGCTAAATGGTTTAGCAAACTGGATGCTTCTTCTGGATTTCAGCAAATGAAGCTAGATAAGGCTAGTTCAAAGTTATGCACGTTTAATACTCCAAAAGGATGATATAGATTTCTTCATCTGCCGTATGGGATACTGTCCACTCCAGAAGTTTACTATAAAAGAATTCATATGATTTTTGAGCACATTCCAAGTGTTGAAACCATGATGAATAACATCATTGTGTGGGGTTCCACAAAAGATGAACATGACTTCAGATTGAGACAAGTGCTGGATCTCACAAGAAAAGCAAATCTTAAACTCAACAAAGAAAAATGTGAGTTTTGTGTAAAAGCACTGACTTTTGTGGGTGATATTGTTACAGATCAGGGCATTGAACCTGACCCTAAGAAGACATCTGCAATAGTGAATATGCAAAAGCCCAGCTGCAAAGATGATGTCCGGAGGTTCTTAGGGATGATTAATTGCCTAGGGAAGTTTATCGCTCAACTTTCAGCATGATAAGCCCCACTCAGATGGCTGTTGGAGCAGAAAAATGAATGGATGTGGTCACATAAACAGTAGCAAAGCTGAAAAAATCTGAAGAAGACTATTACAGAGGAACCAGTGTTAAAATTCTATGATCCTGCTAAAGAAACAAGAATATCAGCTGATGCTTTACAGTTTGGCTTGGGCTCAGTACTTCTGCAAAATTAAGAAGGAATCTGGCAACCTGTAGCATACGCTTCCAGGGCCTTGATGAGCACTGAGGCAAGGTATGCCCAAATAGAAAAAGACTTACTAACAATAACTTATGCTTGTGAGCGATTTCATCAGTATGTGTATGTTCAGGCCTTCACAGTGGAAATAGACCACAAGCCTCTAGTAGCTATAATGGACAAGTCTCTAAATGACTGTCCAATGAGATTACAGAGAATGGTAATTAGATTACAAAAGTACAATGTTCAGTTGATCTATAGTCCTGGAAAGTACATCTACACTGCAGACACACTTTCACATTCTGTAGACAAGAATGAATGCCCGAAAAGTCAAACAGACAGAGAAATAAAGGCATACATTGACATGATCGTGACCTCTCTTCCTGTGTCCATTGAAAGACAAGAGCAGATCAGAAGAGAAACAGAAGCAGATGAAACAATGAGAATCCTGAGAAATACCATATTAAAAGGTTGGCCAAAGGAGAAAAGTGCCTGTCCATTGTCTATTCATGATTTTTGGACGTGTAGAAGTGACCTATATGTTGTCAATGACATTATTTTCAAAGGCAACACATTTTTTATGCCAGGAAAACTTCACAAAGAAATGCTATGCAAAATACATGAAGGGCACTTAGGAGAAGAAAAATGCAAGTGAAAAGCCAGAGAAGTAATGTATTGGCCGAGAATGAATCAAGATATTCCCCAGGTAACTGTAACCTGTGACGTGAGTCTCACCTACAGACCAAAGCAGCCAAGCCAGCCGTTATGTCCTCATCTAGTGCCAGGCAGACCATATCAGAAAGTGGGTGCCGACTTGTTTGATTGCAATGGGAAAACCCATATAGTTGTAACAGATTATTACTCAAATTATCCAGAGGTAGAAACACTGCCTACAACTACCAGTAAAGCTGTAATCACCTGCATGAAGTCAATCATTGCAAGACATGGTGTTCCAAACGAAGTGTTCACTGATAATGGGCCACAGTTTTCCAGTGCTGAGTTTAAACAGTTCGCCTACGAATGGGAATTCATACACAGTGCTTCTAGTCCCAATTTTCCAAGATCAAATGGACTGGCAGAAAGCTCAGTAAAAACTGTGAAAAGTCTCATGAAGAAAACACATGATGGAAAAGAAGATTTTTACAAAAGCCTACTGATCTACAGAAGTACACCATTACAGAACGGGCTTTCTCCAGTGCAAATGCTTATGGGAAGGAGGATCAGGACAAATCTGCCAGTACATGAAGAGCTTCTGAAAACTCATGACTCAGAACAGGTGAAACAAAGCAAAGAAAAACAAAAGGAAAAGCAAAAACAGTTACATGACAGGAGAGCAAGAAACTTGCCTGATTTAAGGACTGGAGATTAAGTGTACCTTAGAGACTATGACAAAGTAATGTGGCTGCAAAGGGGCACTGTACAAGCACAAATTGCACCGAGGTCATATCAGATTGAAACAGAAAGAGGAGCGGAGGTGAGGCAGAATCGTGTGGATTTAAGACTTCTGCCAAAGGTTGAAGATGCCAATTTGACTGAAGTTGACTTACCAACTTTCACAGCAGTCAGTCAAGACAACACCAAAGAGACTGATAGCAAGGATGATTTGGAGCAGTGTGCATCCACTGAAACATCACCAAGGCAGGAAGTGAGACCAAAAAGAGAAATTCAACATCCAGAGAGACTGATTGAAACTTGTTAGATAAGTAAAGTGGAGTGAGTGGACTCACTATAGAATTAAGTACTAGCGACCTCTCCTCTCAAGATTAGGATTAGTTTAATTAGAAACCTCAGTTTGTAAGAAGTTAAAATGATAATGATAAATAAATCAGCCACATTACTGTAATCCAATAATTCAGTTTGAAAATAGCATAGAACTTTTCTTTAAGTGAGGAAGATGTGATGTTATAGGAATTTAACATACTTATTAGACGGTCTCTAAGGTAAATGCAAGAAGCTGACGATCTGTAGACGACCCATAGAGTGTGGGATGTTATAGGAATTTTGCTTGGCTGGAGCAGTGTGTTTAATATGGCTGCACAATAAAGATGAGTAAAAACTCATGCCGGTTTCATGATTATTAACAAGCAAAACAGATGTTATCTGCAAACAGGTAGACATACCTTTGCTTCTAGCCCTCCTGCAATGTCTGTAATGAAGATATTGGACAGGACTGGTCCCAGGACTTATTCCTGAGGTACCCCACTGGTCACCCCTTCTCCACGGATTGGATCCCATTACCACCACCCTCTGCCTCCTGTCGATCAGCCAGTTTCTAACCTAGCTTATCAGCTTGTGCACCATTGCTAGACTACTCATCTTGTTAATCAGCCTTCTGTGTTGGACATTGTTGAAGGCTTTGCTGAAATCAAGGTACTGTAGGTGGCATTAAACTTCCGTCCCTGAGTTACTTTCTTAATGAGGTATTAAGGTTTTCATCCCTAACGCCCAACCCCCACCCTGCAGAGACTGCTAGGCATTGTGGGTGTCCCTTTGGGTCATCGGCCATAATGCTCATGCCATTCCACCCCCACCCTGCAGACACCAACAAGTGGCATGGTGTGCTTTAAGGTCTTCACCCCTCACTCTATTCCATAATGAAATAAGCTGACATGGGTGCAGTATAGGAGAAAGGGGTGAACATTTGGGCCAAAGATTCCAAGGCACATCCTGATGCCTGTCACTAGCTGCAGGGTGGGCATGGAATGTTGTGACATTATGGCCAACAACCCCAAGGGACACACTGGGTGTCAGCATGGCTCAGTTGGTAGAACATCCACCTCTGGACCAGAAGGTCATAGGTTCTTGTGCCACACAGGGATGGACTTGCACCTAAAAATCACTGGCATCCTAGAGCAGTATTGTGGGGTGCTGTACTACTGGGGTGTGCCGTCCTTTGGATGAGATGTTAAACTGAGGTCCCTTCTGCCCATCCTGGTGTTGTCCTGGTGGGTGTCCAGGTGGAAGTAAAAGAGCCCAGGGTACTCTTCGTAAAGAGCAGGAAACATTCCCTGTGTCCTGGCCAACATTCCCCTTCCATAAACTGGTTCATGCAATTATCCAGGCTGTGTGTGGGTGATGATGTGTGATATGGCCACCACTACACATTCAGTCACTTCACTACCAGTCTAGCATTGTTTGTAAAGCGCTTTGGGATACTGTGTATGAAAAGTGCTATATAAATGCTGATTCTTCTTCTTATGCCTGTCAGTCTATACAGGGTGGGGGGGCATTACAGTTGGAAACCCTAATGGCCCAGATGTTTGTTGGTATTTTCACTCCAAATTTTCAACATCACCATTTTGGGACACCACCTCAGGAACAGTGACACTATCATTTCGTTACTCAGTCCCAAAAGGTGATTTTGCACAATGACTATGTCATTCGGCACCACAGGTGCTAAAACACATTTTGGGAAGGATGTGAAAAATGACAGTTGTACTGTTCATGAGGAGGTGTGAAAAAATGGTAATGTTGAAAATTTCGATTGAAAATATAAGAAATTTGCAAAGTTACGAGCGTGCATAGAAACTGTGCCACACACGCCCGTAACATGGTCATTTTTTTATAAATTTTTTCACCAGACTTTCAATATGGTCTTTTTGGGCCTACCCTCATGAACAGTGGCCCTGTGATTTTGTTATCCATCCTGAAAGTGGATTTCACACAGCGACTGCGCCATTCTGCGCAACTGGTACGAAAACACATTTCAGGCAGGATGGGAAAAATGACAGCTACTGTATACTGGTATGCTGTTTGTCCAGGGGATGCACCCTACATGCTGTAGTTTAGATCTGGGCCCTTCATCCTTGATTATGGGTTGTGGTGATTCTATCGGCCCGGTTCTGGCACAGATAGTCTGGTGTTCCCTTGACTCTGGTGAATATCCTTGTTCCTTGAAAGAGGCGGTGGTGACACCTTTGTTGAAGAAAGCTTCTCTGGACCCAGACTGTCTTGCAAACTACAGGCCTAGCTCAAATCTCCCCTTTGTGGGGAAGTTGATCGAGAAAGTAGTGCCGGATCAACTGGAGAATCATTTGACCATCCATAACATCTACGAACCTCTCCAATCGTGTATTTTGAAAGAAGCATAGTACCGAGACTGCACTGGTTCTGGTGCTCAATGATCACCTGATGGCAAGAGACCAGGGAAAATGGTCCATTTTGGTACTTTTAGATCTGTTATCAGCTTTTGACACCATTGACCATGGGGTCCTGCTTGAGTGCCTGAGATGTATCTGTGGTCTCTCTGGTTTAGTCCTTAGATGGTTTACCTCTTAACTCACCGGAAGAACTCAGAGGGTAGTTTCAGTTTTTTTTTCCTCTGATTCTATCTCTCTGTCTTGTGGGGTTCCTCAGGGCTTAGTATTGTCCCCCATGTTGTCTGTGGTGTACATGCTTCCCCTCAGAGACATTGCGAGATGGTATGGGCTGAGGTTTCATTGCTATGCCGATGATACCCAGCTATACCTGTCTTTGGCCCCCTACCAGGAAGGAGCAGTCTTGGTATTTAATAACTGCCTCAAGAAAATCCAGGATTGGATGAGGTCCAGTTGGTTGAAGTTGAATTCTGGGAAGACCGAGGTGATGGTTTTGGATCCTGATCATCGGATAGAGGGACTTGTGGCAGGCTCCCCTTTAGGATTATTTCTTGGGGACACTGAGTTCCAGGTCTCTGAACAGGTGCGAGACCTAGGGGTGATGTTGGATGTGGGGTTGACACTTTGGACCCAGGTATCAACTGTTCTTAAGTCATCCTTTTACCACCTGAAAAACATCACTAGGATCAAACATCTTGTTCCGTTCGGTGATCTGCCTACATTAATCCATGCCTTTATGACTTTGCATTTAGATTACTGCAATTCACTTTACTTTGGGCTTCCAGGGGTTGATATCTGCCACTTGCAGCTGGTGCAGAATTCTGCAGCCTGGTTGTTGATGGATTCCTAGATCTTCCCATATCACACCGGCACTGCGGGAACTGCACTGGCTGCCAGTACAGTGGCGGATCACTTTCAAAGTCGTACTACTGACTTATAAAGCCCTACATGAACTGGGCCCTGACTACCTGAAAGAGCTCCTGATTCCTTACCACCCTGTGAGACTGGTCCGCTCAGCCGAAGAGGAGTTGCTAGAGATTCCGAGGGTGACTTTAAAATCTGCTGGGGCCCGTGCTTTTATGTTCGCGGCTCCATCCCTCTGGAATTCTCTACCCCATTGGATTAGGGAGTGCGTGACCGTGGGGAGTTTCAAACAGGTTCTAAAGTCTTATCTCTGGGTTAAAGCATATGATGGCGATGATTGTTGACTTGTATTGTATATTTTAGGATGTTTCTGCTTTTAGTGTTTTTTATTGTCTTATTGTACTGTGACTTGATATATGAAAGGTGCATAATAAAGCATTATTATTATTATTATTACTATTATTATTATTACTATTACTGCTGATAAGGTGGTGTGAAAAAAATGGCAATGTTGAAAATCTGGAGTAAAAATATTTAAAATTGGCGAAGTTACAAGCGTGCATAGAAACTATGCAATGCATGCTCGTAACGCAGTCATTTTTTTGGAATTTTTTTACCGAAGTTGCAACATGGGCTATCTGGGTCCCCATCCCATGAACAGTGGCACTGTTGTTCTGTTACTCTGTCCCAAAAGGTAATTCCGTGCAGCGACCCTGAAATCACCTTTCAGGACTGAGGAACAAAATGACACTGACATGTTCTGGAGGTGGGGTCCCAAGAACCCCATGTTGAAAATCTAGGCCTAAAATTCCTAAAAAATGGCTGAGATATCAGGGTAAGTTGACACCCCCCATTGAATCCCATTATACGGGCTTACCTTGAATTCTTTCAGTTTGCCAGTAAGCTTTGAAGAGTGCAGACATGTCCTGCTCCCCAGAAGATCCTGTCCACTGACCTCAAATGATAAGTATGGGATGGGGGGGCGTGGAGTTGGGTACGCAGAGGGAGGGTCAGGATGGGGAGGGGAATGGGAGAGACAACAAGGGACTGTTTTCTTTTTTACAGGTGAAATAAAAAAAAAGACCATGAGGGAAGGTTTTCTTCATTTACAGGTAAAACCAAAAGGAAAAAAAAACAAATTTAGGCACACTGGGGTGGGCTCCCAGTGTGCCACAGATTACAATAGAGTGTGTGTGTGTGTGTGTGTGTGCTGACAAGGGGATTGGGCACCCCAATGTCGGTTACAGATACAGATGGGAAGGGTCAGTCCAGCACCGGGAGTGGGCATCCCAGTGCTGGAAGGGGAAAAGGGAAACCATTTAACCAGGCAAAAACACACTATGGGGCTGCAGGGACCAGGAGATTGTTTGACCAGGAGAGACCCGCTGAGCTGCAGGGATGGGGAAATTGTGTAAACAGGAGAGGCACGCTGAGCCGCAGGGACTGGAGGACTGTTTAACCAGGAGAGACACGCTGAGCTGCAGGGACAGGGAAACTGTTTAAACAGGAGAGAGACACGCTGAGCTGCAGGGACTGGAGGATTGTTTAACCAGGAGAGACCTGCTGAGCTGCAGGGATGGGGAGATTGTTTCACCAGGAGAGACCTGCTGAGCTGCAGGGATGGGGAGATTGTTTCACCAGGAGAGACATGTTGAGCTGCAGGGATGGGGAAATTGTTCAACCAGGAGAGACACGCTGAGCTGCAGGGATGGAGAAATTGTTTCACCAGGAGAGATATGCTGAGCTGCAGGGATGGGGAAAATGTTTAACTAGGAGAGACACGCTGAGCTGCTCCTGAATGGCTCGCATCTCAGAGAACAGAGCCACATGCAACATCTGCCCTGTCCTTTGAAATGTTTGCCCAGACCAGCCCCCTCAGCAAAACAGTGTCATCAGGACACTGCCTGCTGATTTGCTGACCATGGACCAGCCCCTGCAGCACCACTGGTCATTGGGCTAGCACCCCTCACACCCCTGTTTAGCAACTCTCACACCAACAAGTTCATCTGCGCTAGCGCACATGAACTTAAAAAGGACACCACAATTTATCTACAGGGTCAGTAGACAGAATCCAAAAGAGTGGCATGTTGTCTGTCCAAAATTCATCCAAACCACTACTAGTTAAGTTAAGCCAATTTACTGTTCACTGTCAAACAGAAGTTTTGTAAAACTACATTGTTTGCAGTCAGAAAACTAGACATTGGATGGGCATTTTTGATTCATCTTATTATAAATAAGCCTATTTGACACTGGTATATGGTGAGGAACTGACAGTACTGAAGACTGAAGCCACCTGCGTAAGCATGGGACAAAGTACTGGATGGAAGCTTGGGGGGGCTGGGGGCTCAGAGGCTAGGTAAGCAGGATTGCATGTAGGATATAGGAGGGAAGAACGCCGTGGCCCAGATATTCAAACGAGTTGCGCATTGCACAACAGTGTTGCACCATGCACAACCCACTGATGTGCCCCGGTATGATATTCAAAAGGGAAAAGTGCATCGCACAAATCCCAATGGGCCGGAACGCATCAGTAATGTATGCAGGCACAGGTGGGGGGCGTGCCCATGCATAACCTGCACAGCCCGATATTCAGCCCGGGATGTGCAGAGTCATGCTTGCACAACCCCTACCTGTGCCTGCAGAAAGTTAAGCCAAAAAAAAAAAGGAACAAGTGATGGCCACCTACACGTGAGCTGCCGCATTGCAGGGTGCAAAACAGCAGCTGCCACCTGTGGGTGGCCACCCGAGTTCCTGCCGCACCTGGCGGTACCCCCTCATGTCCCATTGCGGGCATCCGTGTAGCGAAATCCCTCCTGTCCAATATCCCTGGTGGTCCAGTGGACCTCTATGTGCCCTATCGCAGGCATTCGTCCTGAAGATTAAGCCCCCTAAATCCAATATCCCTGGTGGTCCAGTAGACCGCACTGAGCCCGATCACAGGCATCAGTAATAGAAACTCCCCCCAAGTCCAATATCCCTGGTGGTCCAGTGGACCGATCGCTGCCCTATCGCTGGCATCAGTACCTCATCAAATACCCCTACTACCCTGGTGGTCTAGTGTATCCCCACCCCACCCACCCACTGAACCCCACCGCCCTGCCCCCCGTCAGCGGCAGGCGGCAACACCACCCACCTGCCTCCCTGCTGCCCACTGACCGACAGCTCGGTAGGGCTGCACGCCCATTGGTTCACAGCGTGAGCCAATGAGCATGCAGCCCATACCGTACTACTCGGTCCAGATGTGTGAATGAACCACTGGACCACCAGGGA
This sequence comes from Neoceratodus forsteri, assembly GCA_016271365.2. Classification (NCBI taxonomy): domain Eukaryota; kingdom Metazoa; phylum Chordata; order Ceratodontiformes; family Ceratodontidae; genus Neoceratodus; species Neoceratodus forsteri. Next base: position 1,117,631,077 of record CM028131.1, read on the forward strand.
AATTGGACTTGGGGGGCTTAATCTTCAGGATGAATGCCCATGATCGGGCACATAGAGGTCCACTGGACCACCAGGGATGTAGGACAGGGTTTTTTTTTTTACACGAATGCCTGCGATCGGGCTGCAGGGTGCATCGGTCCCCGATGGCTACTGCCTGGCAGGGTGCCAGGCACAAGTCCTCGGGGATCGGTGCACCTGCATGCCAATGGCATGCAAATGGGGCCTTGATAAGATGCAAATAGCCCCCTGTGCGCCTTGCATAAATTATGGCTCATTTGCATGTCCCCTTTTGAATATCGCAGGTGCTGTGCATGGCACAATGGCACTTGTGCTAGTGCATCTCCATGCTCCACTCTGGCCACTTGCGCTGGCGCAGTGCCACTGCACCATGCACAATGGGGGTGGCCAGAGTGAGATATTCAAAGCTGCTGTGCCATAGCGCAGCTCCGTTGAATATCGCCCAGGCCACACCCCGGCGCAACAAAGTTGAGCTGCGCCCAGGCTTGCGCCACAGCCTGGCACAGTTTGAATATCCGGGCCTTTGTGTGCTGCCTGTAGTGTATACAGAATCAGTGATGAAATGTAGAGTGCCATCTGATGGATGCAGTGATGACTAAAGCATACAAAATCAGGTGCCAGTCTAAAAGATGGGGATATAACTCAGTGGTAGAGCATTTGACTGTGGATCAAGAAGTCCCTGGTTGAAGTCCAGGTGTCTCCTGAGTAATGTATTTGAGGCTGGCAGTACAGCCTAGAGGTTAGAGTAACAAGCTGTGAATGAGGTACACCTAGCAGACCTGAGTTTGGGTCACACAACCTCCACTTGCATACGGTGTGAGTCTGAACAAGTCACTTAACCTCCCCAGCACTCCTGGATCACCTCACTCCTGAAAACAGACATCCGTGCCTAGTGAGCTATACCTGCTTACCAAAGAACAAAAAAAAAAACACCTTGGCAGGCTTCCTTATAGCAGTATGGTTAGAGCTGTTGCCTCTGAAACCAGGGATGCAAGGAATGATTTGCCACTAAAATGTACAAGCTTTTAATTGAGTTTACAGAAGATGTCCCTCACGGAGCTTGGGATAGACATAACACTCGTGATAATGATGGGATCCCTGTTGTGAGACCAGATACCAAGTGCCATCCATCTGGTGGTGAAAAAAGATGTGATGTAGTTTATACAGCACCAGTGATCAGATGCAGAGTGCCAGCTGGTGGAGAAAATGAGAATGAAACATACAAGAACAAGTGCCAGTCTAACATCTTGGCTAATAAGAAGGTTTCCTTTTAGCTGAAGGGTTACAGCTGCTGCCTCTGAGACCAGGGATACAAGGATCTATCCTTGGGCCAGCACTGAAATGTGCATGCTTTTAATTCAGTTTATGAAGATGCTCCTGCATGATGCTCAGGATTGACGTTACACTTCTAGGGCTATACAGCATACTCCATAGTACTAGGCCATGGACAGCAGGACAGGGGAAACATCTGTGGCCTGTGCTGGGTGGCTGACACTATGAGGAAGTGCATTGCTTGGGTTGAGTGGCAGATGGAAGCACTCTAGGTGCTCAAAAACACACCAGGGACTGAGTGGCAGGTACACTGAAGGCTTTCCACCACTAGAATGAAGTTGGTGTTGGTGAAAAGTGAGGAACTGAGAACACTATAGTATGAAAAACCCTAGTTACAGAGTATCCAGGTACACTACAGGGCTCCCAACACTGTGATGTAACAGGAGCTGATAGACATTGGTGGATTGACTGCACTGTAATTTGAAAATCTGTTTCTTCATGTACTAGATACAGTATGTGTAGGTGCAGTGCTGGTTTATTGACATTGTGATGTATTTGGAATGAGTAAAAGGTGAAAGACTGACAGCACTGGAGACTGCAGCTTTCTGATTATCCACATGGCCAGATACAGAGTAAAGAGCAGAACCTTCAGTATGATTATGCACACAAGTCAACACAGACAGGTATAGGGGTAACTTCACAAGTACTGAGTACTTGCAATGTCACCCAGCCAAGTAAATTAACGTTGAAAGCTCTCTCTGGAGGTGTTTTTGTTACAAGAATTCTCAACACAATGCAATTACTGCACTGCTGGCTCGTTTCTGAGTACTATGGCCTGCATAGTACGCACATATGGCAAAACTAATTTCTGAGGAGTGTCTTTAATACAGAATTGGTAATACAATGCAGTCACAATAATTAGTGCAGTGGCCTGCAAGTATCACCATAAGTAAGAGAACATTACCCCTCTTCCATACAGTATATACACCTGACCATCACATGACCACCATAGGTGGAGCTAGACAGCTCTTTTAAGTTTATATTTTTCTTGCGGAGCAGCATCCTTTATAGTCTTATATTCCTGGATTATGACTGCCTATGTACACAGAACTGCTGCTCAGTGTGGTCCACAAGATCCTTATTTATTCCAGCTCCATACTGAGTAGTTGTTTTGGTTTTTGATACTGTTCTGCCTAGTTTTTTTCTGTTCTCCCCGCTGGCTAGGTTTTTGTCTTCTCAACTCACAGGACCTTTTGGTGATCTGCCTGGTTAATGCTGCCTCTCCTAATGTATTATGCAACACCTATAGTCTTAATGAATCAACAGTCATAGATAACTATATTTAGAGGAAGCTTGTTAATTTACAGAAAACTTTGAAAACTATGTTTAGGCCTAGTTCCACTTATAGTATATATTGTTCAATTGTCTCTTCCATTGCTTCATCATTGCAAAGTTAATTTGCACAAAAACAAGATACTTACCCCCAGGTTTCATCATCATTTGCTGCTTAATCCTATGATGAAATCATCATCCTCTGTTTCTGACATTGGTTTGTTGCTATAGAAATTATGATGTCACACAGAGGACTGTGACTTCAGCCATTGATTAAGCAGCAAGAGCAGATCAGCCATAGAGAGAATGGATCATTCTGTTTCCATGTGGATGAACCTAGAAATGGAGAATAAAAAGATGAAATTTACAGAATAATCTGTGAAATATAAGCTCAACTGGGGCTAAATATCGTGTTTTTCAAAGTTTTCCCAAAATTCACAAACTCTAATGCGTTTGCATTTTTTAGCATTGCTGATAATTGTGTAATTGCAGTCCTGCCCTTTATTCCTCCTCACTCATGTCTCTTCTCTGTTCATCCTTGTCCTGCTAGATGACCTCAGGACCACTGACTGGTCCCACATCTCTATGTCCACCAATATAGATACTGTCCTCCATGAACACATCTTTATGTTCACCAGTTTTCACACTGCTCTCTCTTTACATACATAGGTACATAAGTAAGGATTTCCGGTCCATTTAGAAACTAGAGCCATATAAGGGCCTACCACTGATTAGTGGTCAATACTTCCATTTCTTTTCTCCTATATGTGCATCAAGCAATATTTTAAAAGTAGTCAAACTACCAGCACTCACCACCTCTAAGGGGAGTGCGTTCCATACATTCACCACCCGCTGATTAAACCATCTCCCTCTTTTTGTAGTATTGTACCTCTCTCCACATAGCTGCCAGGGGTGAGACCTAGTTACTATCTGTGTCTTTTCTTTCCTACACAGTCCAGCAGATTCCCAAATTATACCATCCTTTAGCATTTTATAAACATAACAGAGGTCACTTCTTGTCCTACGGTAGGTCATAGAATATACCAGTAGTTCTAATGATTGTAATCTATCATGATAGTTTAGAGCATGTACTCTTCTGACTTTTTTTGAGAACTGCCTCTGTACCTGCTCTATTGTTTTAACTGTTCCATCTGTTTGAGAGGTGCTAGAAGGGGCCCCGTATTCAAGTATCGGTCTTACAGGGGCACCATGACCTCCTCCCTCTGACTTTTAATGTTACTGAGGTTATTTCCTGATATTCTGTTACTTGACTTTACTACCTCTATGTTATGGTTATCGAAGCTTAGGGTGTTGGATATTACTACCCCCAGATCTTCTTCCTTATCCTTGCCAGAAATGAGTTTGTTATTCAAGCTGTATCAAGCTAGTTTGTTATTCTCCCCAAAGTGCATCACTTTGCATTTACTTTCATTGAACTTTAATTTGTGCTCAGTTGCACATTTTTCTAAATTAAGTCATTGAGACTGCAGGTTTTGAACTGAGTTATTATCATTAACTATTGCTCCTAATTTAGAGTAATCTGCATACTTGCAGATCCATTCCCCTTCAGACACCTACATAGAGGAAACCAAGATGTTAAATAGCAAGGGCCCCAGTACTGACCCCTGGGGTACACCGTTTGTAAAGCTGCCCCAGTTTGACAGGTACCCCTTATTTGTATTCTTTGTTGTCTATCAGCAAGCCATGAAGTTATCCATGTAAGGAAGTAGGTGTTTATACGATATTCCAGTATGACCTTAACAAAGTCCCATGGGAGATGGTATCAAATGCCTTGGTGTAATCTAGGTATATCACATCTACAGGGAAACCTTGGTCCAAGGCCTGACTCACAGGCTTAAAAAAATGCATCAGGTTGCTGATACATGATTTACCTGATGCAGAGCCATGTTGTGAAATGTCTACCAGTTCTAGCTGCTTTATGTTAACTTCTAAGAATGATTTTATAAAGCTTTCCAGAAGTTTTCTGTGACTGAAGGGATACTAATAGGTTGATAATTTTCAGCATTAGCCCTGTCCCCAGATTTGTGTATATGTGTTATAATGTGCCACCTTTCATTCCCCCAAAACAGTACCATTCCTTAAGGATTTATTGAAGAGGATGGCCAATGGCTCCGCCAATTCCTCAGCCACTTTAGTCAAAAACACAGGGTAGAGGCCATCTGGTCCACCAGATTTACATTTATTTAAGTTCCTAAGCTTGGTGTAAACCTGCTTAATAGTTATTTCTGGCAGCGTGATCAGATCTAGTATTTCCTTGTTTAAATTAGGAGCATCTGCATCCTGCATCTGATATACACTCGTAAAGTAATTATTAAATGTATTGGCTATATTTTCTTCCTTGTCCATCACAAAATCCCCAACCTTCAAATTGATTATCTGGTTCTGAATTTTCCTTAAGCTACCAATATAGCTGTAGAAGTGTTAACAACTATCTTTTTTGTTTGTTGCCAACCCCAGTTTGGCTTTAGCTTTAGCCCTTTTGATAGCATTTTTGCATTGGTTTGCAGCTCTCTTATATTTCTCCAGCCTTTCCTGAGTGGAGTTTTCCTTATATTTGTCATGGGCCTTACCCTTTCTGTTACTAAGTTACGGATATGCTTATTGAACCAGCTCAGTATCCTACCCTTGTTGTTACACTTTATTCTCTCAGGGATGTAGTTTCTGATGCAGGACTGTAAGACTGAATTTTTCTTTTCCCAGGTTTCTTCTAGGGTTAAGTTCTCCAGTTCCCTCCTCCAACCAATAACAGACAGGGCCTCTTAATTTTGACTTAATCAGCTTTTGCATCATTTTTTATTTTAATTTTACCAACATAATTCCGTTTTTTAAAGTGATAACACATTTGACCATGTTGTGGTCACTTGTTCCCAGTGGCTGTTGGACTTATACATTTTTAATGACACTCTCCATATTGCTCAGTATTAGGTCCAAAATATGATTGCCCCTTGTGTTTTCAGTCACTAGCTGTTCTAACCCATGGTTCATACATGTGTCCAGAAAATGATTCTCCATCTGGTTTTTACCACTTAAGGTTTCCCAATAAATGTTGGGGAAATTAAAATCACCCATCAAGATGGTATTACCTTGCACATTCATAGTCTCTAACATATTCATAAATGTCTTGTTCTCAGATTCCACTAAATTTGGGGATCTATAACATAGTCACAGGCTAATGGGATTATTATGAATATTTAATTTGACCCTCAGTTGTTCAACACTAGCAAATTCAATGCTGTTTGGATCTAAAACATGGGTTTTCAAATGTGTCACAATGTAGAACCCTACACCTCATTCTTCTGTTGTGAATTATCTACCATAGCATGAAAAACATATCAGTGCCTGTTTTGGGGGGCTAAAGTATTCAAAGAGTTTTCACCTATGCATTTAACTATATGGGAAGATCAACATTTCTTATGTTAATTTCCAAAAGGGGTAGGGTTAAGAAAACAACCTACAGATTTAGCTCTCTATCCAACACTGAACTGTTAACATCACCCATAGCAAAAGTACAATTTTCCTCAAAGAAGGCAAACTGGACCACAAAAATGAATTGCTTCATTAAGAGTTATGCCATTACTTGTATCATAAAACATGTTTTCATAAAGGGCTTAAGCTAGTGGCAACTATAGTAGAAAGTGAGGAAGAATTGGTACAGCTAGACTGAAGACTGAAATGTATGCAGTGTGAATGAGGTCACAAAATGAATGAAAACTAAGTAGAAAGCTATACATTTACTAATAAAATAATGTGTAGTGATACTAAAATTCAGATAAAATTGAAAACATTTTTCATTTTTAAAACTCTCATATAGTTTTATGCAGCAATACAAAAAAATCAATATCAATACAGTCTATCAATACAAAAAATGTTATTGGCAATATGTATTTGCTGTTTTTTGACTGTCACAACTACAAAAAACATATATTGATAATATTCTGAAATAGCAGGTTCAAATAGTATAGAATAATACAGATGCATAGAAACAGTATTGGCAGAGATGATTCTTAATGGATGGGATTTAAGGCTTTCATTTAAAAAAACAAATATTTTTTAGCCCCAACAGTTTCAAAGTTAGCCTGCCTACTGGCGCAGCAGTACTATTACTGCTTGTGGTGTCAGCAGCATGTGTTTGGAAGTGAACTCGGGACATTGGAAGTTCAGCTGGCAGAGGAGGATCAAGCAGCCGTAGGATTATTCTCATTCTCTGTGGGGGGGCATGGAGCCTGTCATGCACCTGACACCCAGTGGAAGCTAGGGGAAAAGGTAGTCAGGGCAACCAGAAGTGCACAGAGGCATTACGGCCACTGAAGCACATCATGCAGAGGCACACAACATGTGTCCTGATGGCACTGCATTTCCATGCCTCCAGAAGAGATAATGTGGAACCGTCCCTGGCTGACAGGATAACACTGGTCACCTGCAGGCCCTGCACATGGCTATCCAGGCCCAGTCTGGTGCACCAGAGCCTGTTCAATGTTGGAGGTTGGGGAACCTTACCAGGGGGATAAGCCCTGGAGGAAGATGTGGATAGGTAAATACTGGGGGACACTAAGGTGACTGGGCTTCAGTGATCAAAAAAAGGGGACTGGTCAGACAGGGGGCAGAAAAAGATGAGCAACAGTTTAAAAGTAAGACCTTTCAAAAGACAATTTCTTTAACATGGGATAACTTTGGAGCTGTTAGGACTAGAAACTTAATTTGTTTTTTCAAATAAAAGCTTGGAGTCAACTACTTTGTTATATCACTAAGATGATACTAAATTGATCATGTATTGATTTAAAACAAGACATAAAATGATTCACTAAATTTTTAAAGTCCTGTTATTTTTAACAACCTATAATATTGACATGTATAGAGAAAACAACACAGAACTGTATTGTTAAAATCAATACTTGTTGATCAGACTCCCAAGCTTTCATTTAAAAAAAAACTTCAGCTTTGATGGTTAACAGTCCAAATGTTATTGCTTTCAAAACATAATTTCAAGCACAATTCAATATCATAAAAGATTATTTTTGGAAATGATTGAAGGTACTAGTGGCTGTTATGTCTAAGAATAAACACGTTAGGCTCAATTCTCATAGGTTGAAGCAGGGCTTGCACAAGCCCTGCATCAAACCCTGCACTGTGCCGACTGCATTGGTACACATTGTGCCCAATTTTAATAGGTCTTGCACATTTGCAACACTGTAACTTTTTTACAGCAGCTTACACCAAATAAGTGGCACAAACTCCATAAAAAGGTCTGCAAAGTTAGACCTGTAAAAGTTGGTCTAACTCACGGTATGTGCGCATGGGGGCTAGAGGATTGACTATCCTAAGTGCCAGCTCGGGAATGCTACAAGCCCCGTGTGCCATGCATTCGGGCACACCTGAGGCTTGAGGCATTCAGATGCCTTCGAGAATAGAGTCCATTCAATTTATATTTATTTATTTGAAATTGCTCCAACTGGGATAACACCATAAGCTTCATCACCTCATTTCTATTGGCATCCCAGGGAGGAAAACAGCGGTCAACATGTTAACCTAGACCATCAGAAACTGTTACATACTGACTTAAATATGCAAGGCAAAAAAAAAAAAAAAACACAAACTGCAAAGATAAGTACATTCAAACAGTTATTAAGTAAGCAAGCAATAATTCCCGACAGGGTGGGCGGTATTGCCCATACCGCCCACCCTGGAGTGTATTATTGCACTTAGAAAATGGGCACTGTCAAAGAAAATAAGTTTAATAAAATAATGTAAATAAAAAATAGTTTAAAAAGCATTTTTTTAATGAAATAGTTCCTCCGCCTGCATAACAGTGGCTGTAGCATCACAGCTGGAAAAGACTTCAGAGTAGGGATAGTCAAAGCCACGGTGGTGATTTGTTCATATCAAGAAAAACTTACTATGTGACAGCTCTTTAATGCTCATTTTTTTCCCCCCTGAAACACTGCAATTGAACCTTTTTTATACTGTTTCTGGTGGCTGCAAAAGTAGCCTGAGATGGGAGGAAGAAGTAAAGGTGCTAAAAATAAGCTGGATGACACATACACATTACTGCTTACAAACATTAGCAGACTATCATGAACAGCGGGAAATTAAGTAGAGTGCCGTTTTATTTTTACATCATTTTCACTCCAGCAGGAGAAAGGGCGCTGGCTTGTGTTGAAATAACTGCTGCACATCGGGTGAACGAATTGTGAGAAAGCACTACAGGAGCGGTACCTGTTTTCATACAGTTATGGTACTTGAGCTAGCGCTCTGTCTTCCCATTTTGTTTGTCTGTGTGGAGAATGAAAACCACGATGGCAAAATGAAGTTAACCTCCAATCTCATTTGTCTGGCAATTGCTTACCTGCCACTGGAGGTGATCTGTATGGTGGCTGAAGTTGGTAGGAAGAGGAACATCCCAAACGAAACTGGGGAAACGAGAGCATGTTGACAAACAAATCGGCAGCAGAACCGAGCAAGAGAGAGATGAACTAATGCTGGTAATGCCGATGGTACTGCTGGTATCCCGCTTCGAAAAACAATGACTATATTGACAGTTCACTGTGCCTGTCTTCAAAAAAATATTTTCGGTGGATAGCATGAATGTTCTGTTTTTAAAATGTATGCATGCTATCTGGTCACTCGCTCTCTTGCTAAGCGCTAAACAACAATGGCGTCAGTTTCAAATTGTGTACCCAGTGCTGCAGCCAATGGCTGAGCAGTCTGGGCACAATGACACTTTGCTGAGCATGAGGCATGTTTGGACTGGGACTTTTTATTTGGTGGACATCTATTGAAAGTTAATGTACCCCTGTGGATTGGGTACCAACCAATCAGATGCCTCCAAATAAAAAGCCCATTTTCTAAGCAATAATACCCAACAGGTTGGGCAGTGTTGGACTACACCCATCCACCTAGAGGTGTAATGAGGCCTGATGCCACAGGTGGAGGGCCTTATAGCCCCTGGAAGGGCGGGAATAGTCCATACCGCCCACCCAGGAGGGTATTATTGTGCTTAGAAAATGGTATTAAAGCAGAAAGAACAGACTGACACAGATTTTAAACTATGCAGACAAATAGATTTTTTCTTTAATATTTTAAACTGTAGGACAAAAAAATAGTCCTTAGAAAAAAAAACACGTGAGGTGGTAAATTCACTTTCTTTTGTGAAGAACAGTATGTCCTGCTCCAGTAGTTTCCAATTCACATTGAAATAACCTGGTATTCTTTTTTTTTTTTTTTTAATCTCTCTGCCTTTCAGGTTCTCTCTCTCTCTCTCTGCCTTTTGGGTTGTAGCAGACTACCAGGCGGGTGCCCAACAGAAGTATGAAGCTGCTCAAGGTCTGGTCTGAATATCGAAAGTGTTTTACTGACCTGGGACTTCTCTTCTGTGGCACTCCTTCTTTTGTTATCCTCGTGAGTGTCCAGTTTTGTTCCCAGTGCATGTCTTGGTTCCGTAGCATTGCTGGTTTTCTCCACTTCCTGGTTGTCTTTTAGGCTGTGAGGTGTTGCAGTGCCCTCCATTTTTGTTTTCTTTGGTGGCAGTTCTTAAAATGTATTGTCTTGTAGGTCTATTAGCATTTTTGTGAGACATTTACTAGTTATGAGTTGAAAATTAACTTGTGACCGAAACATTTTGTTAAATTTTGACAACGCATCTGTTCCAGTTTAGAATCTCCTGCAGTGTGCTGCTCGATGCACTTCATAAGTGCTTGTGATTACCTCTCGATGATGCACATCACAGGGATATTTTTTTTTTGTGATGGAGCACCCTGGGCTGGCATTTGTTTTAGGTGGGCACTATTGTCTGATAGATGCTCACCTAAATGAGTGTCTCAGTCAGTCAGGAGACAGAATTGATTTTGGCTATTTTGTAAAGCAAACTAACAAACTGGAGTGGCAAAATAGAAAGAGCAATAGAATTGTAACTAGGGCAGTGGGAATTGCTGAAATTCTATCAGAATGGAATTCTGTGGAATATGAAAAATTCCATGGAATTCCATCAGTAGCAGAATTCCAACATTTTGCATGCAAAATGATTTTTGTAGATTAGTAATCTGCAGTTTTCCTTTTTCTGCAATCAGTGGTTTCAGAATTCTGTGGAATTTAAAATTAAATTTGGAAAAAGTCTTTCAGAAGCTGATTTGGATTATATGTCAAGTCCGTACCATCTGCAACAGCTAAAATTAAACTTTGGACAGCAATCAGACCTGAATTTCTCTAAACAGTTATAATGTTCAATATAGGATTTATTTTGGTAGGATTTTCCCTAATGGAGTCTGTTGAAAACATCCAAAAATTCATCCCCATGAAACTGTATTTGTTATTTTATGTGCACTAATTCAGAGGACTCAGAGTACTTTTTCCACACATAACCTTGGACTCCACATAAATTAACAATTACAACTACATGGAATGAATTTTTGACTGCTTTCATTAGGGCAAATCCTCCTGAAAGGAATTCTGCATTGAACTTTATAACTTTGTAGTGAAATCTAGGTAGAATGGCCATCTAAAGTTCTGTTTTAGCTGTTGCAGATGGTGCAAACTTGATGTGATACAGTAGAATTACCATTGCACACCAGTTCCAGTAGCAAAATTCTGCACATCCCTAATTCTTATGCAACATGATTATGGTTGGGGAGAGGGGGATACTTGAGCAAAAAAAATACATGGGGTTCTAAAGTAAATGGAAAGACTGGACTTAAAACACTTTATCTCAGCTGAATAGGGAAATTATGCCTAATAAGAGGTGTTGCAAACATGAAGACCTTGTAACCAGAGTCTTAAGAATGAGCTCAGGCTTCACTGTGGAAAGAAATCCACCCACACTTGGGTGTCTGATTCAAAAGCCTCAGTTTTATTTATTAAAAAAAGTGCTGCACCACCAATAAAATACCAGATATTTTTGAACATCCCTTGTTCTCTTTCTCAAGGTGAAGGAGCACAAGGGGGTGCTCAAAAATGTTTGGTGTTTTAATGGTGTTGCACTACCTTTTTTAATAAATAAAACTGTGGCTTCCAAATCAGACACCCAAGCATGGGGGAGGGGGGTCTTTCCACAGTAAAGCCTAAGGTCGTTCTTTTGATTTTGCTTATGTAAATAGGTTTGTAGCTCAACACCAGAGTCATGCTTCATCCTGGGGACTGAGAAGGCATGTGCTGCTGTTGAATGGAGTAGGTATTGCTTGACTGTGTGTGGTTGACTGACAGATGACCAGAAACTTTCTTTTTTTGTGCACAGTTCTGCAACAAAGAAAACTAGTGCTCGTCATGCTTCCCTGAGAGACTTGGCAAGTTAAACTAGTCATGTAACAGACAGTGATGGGTAGACTATTCACAGGAGAGGATGATACAGCACACCTTGTTGTACAAATGATCCAGGGGCTGCAGAATGGTTTTGTTTGCACAGCAGTATATGATGTTTCTATAGTTAATGGAAGAGAGCAGAAAGTCAGGGCTTCCAGACCAGTCCAGCATTTTCCTTGTAACTATAATGCAATTTCCCTGTGTTTTCCTGTCAGATGCATTACTTCCAATTGATACTAAATTGTGTTGTTTTCCTGCATAACCAGTGCAATTCTATGGAGATACAGGACTCCCTGTAGATCTGGGAACCCTGGGAAGTGGGGGACAACTTGTATACCCACGTGAGCACTGAGATGGCATATAGACCTGTAGAGAAAGTTGAACTTGGTACCTATGATTGTTAAGATGTGACTGATGTGCCTACTCTGTGTAAGTGATACATCAATTCAGACTCCAAGATATTTGAGTATGTTGACTTGCTCAGCAACATTTCAGTCTTATGTTATGATTATAAGTGGATCAGCTAAATGAGATAACAAATCCTGGGAACCAAATGACATAGACTTAGATTTGGGTGCAATACAGATTAGGCAGTTTTTTGATGAATCAAGAGGAGATCGTGTGGTCATATTAGAGTACTGCATTAACTTCAGACACTGTCACTGCACTACAGTCAGTATGGTGTTATCTGCATAAATACTACATGTAGAGGACACCTCACACTGTTCTTTGGGAGATCATTAACACAAATAGAGAATAGCAGAGGGCTAAGGATTGAGCATCAAGGAACCCCAGGAGTTAAAACAGCAAGGCCTGAACTAATGCCTTGTATGGACACTAGCTAGATATGGTTACTCAGGTGGTTTTGCAAATAGTGAAAAAATGTCTCATTTTGCTATCTCATGGAGCTGTGCTGAAGTTGTATATTATGCTTTTGTGGAACTTTTGTGAAATTTCATAAATTTTGTTAACTTTTCTGAACTTCTGCCATTGGTGGAATCAGAATTTTCCAAATGTGCTTGGTGATTTTTCACTCTGTTTCACAAAATGTTCTAGTTGAATTGTGGAGTAAAGCACATGAACTGGGGAGTCACAGTTCTGAGGAATTCCATTCCTCAGTTTAAAACATTAATCCACAATACGTGTAGTTATTCTGCAGTTCAATGATTAGTTCTGTGGAATTTCTTTCTGCAGTTTAATACATTAATCTGTAATTCATACATTCATTTTGCAGTTCAGTGACTCACTGAACTGTGGAATGAATGTATGAATTGTGGATTAATGTAATAAACTGCAGAAAGAAATTCTGCAGAACTGACCGCTAACAGTGATCAATTCTGCAGAATTTCTTTCTGCAGTTTAATACATTAACCCTCAATTCATACATTCATTCCACTATTCTAAGTCAGAATTTCTACAAATGTTGCCAAAGTGCATTCCAAAATTTTGCAAAAGTGAAATTCTGACTTTCACCAGAATTCTGCCTTCAGAAGTTTAATTTTGCAGAACCCTACTCACTCAGGCTAAGGTATTCTGCTCGGGTTAAATACTACACTGTCATAGCATGCAATGAAGCACACCACTCTGTAATACAGAGTGTGTTGGCAAGCTACAAAAATGTGCTGCTTAGAGACCAGTGTCTAATTCAAGCTTTATTACTTTATCCATAATGACACCAAAAAATAGCAGATGAAACGCTTCCATTACCACCTGTGCTGCAGTTACAATGTAAAGGTTTTTTGTGAAAGTTGACAACATGTAGGGGTCTGACTGTTGAAGCTGCATATTGTTTCATTTGTGGCTAACAAAGAACCTCTCTGGAAGTCTTGCATACAGTTCCAGTTTGGATTACAGTAAACTTTTCAAAATGTTTCTTTTTTTTTTTTTACAAGTGAACTTTGGAGAGACCCATGCAGCATTTTTCTTCTCCACAGACTTCCCTGCTGTTGACCCCAGCTCATGCGGCACACACTTGCTGATAGTTTCCGAATAGGTACCTCAAAGCATGCAGTTAGATGGCTTGCTCCCTTATATAGAAATGAACTTAAAGTGGCAGTGCTAATATCATAATGCGCAATAAATGACAACACAAAGTGCAAATGTGAACAATGTAAAGAACAGAGACAATGTGCAAACAATGTTGCAACAGATAAAAGAACAGATGAAGGAGAGGGGGGAAAGGGGAGTAAAGAAAGAAGAGAAATTATATTATTAATCCCTTACCCCTCTACCTTCCTCCACCCCCTTTCCTGGACCCCCAGTTAAAAGTGAAACTTAACCTCCATCTTATTATATTTACCACATTTTTAAGACAGCTGTTAATACACATTATTTTTTTATTTAATTGTTTTATTAGAAGCATTTGCCACTTACACAACAATTTCCTTTTAGGCTAGTTTTCCTATATTGAGGACTAGACTAAGTAATTAATAGCGCTTGTCCTTAAACTCATTTTGGTCCGGTCTTCTACATAAGTTGTTCATTCTGCATTTAAGAGTAAATTATTTAATGTGGTTAATTGCATTTAAAGTCATTAGTGGTCTAAAGTTAGGGGTTTGAAGCTTCTTTGATTAATCTTATCTCTCCTCTCCTTTCTTTCTTCCCCTTCCCACACCCTGCCTCTCTTAATCTGAGCTCTTATCTGTTGTAGTATTATTTTCACCTTGTTTTTGTTGCACGTTACACTATTCACATTTGCACTTTGTATTACCATTTATTGCATATAATGGTGTTTGCACTGCCACTTGTAATCAATGTTTATATAAGGGAGCAAGCAATGAGGCACTGCATCCTTTGAAGAATCTATTGAAAGCTCAGTGACTGCATGCCATGTGAGATGGGGTTGGTGGCAAGAAAGCCTGAGGAGAAGCACCCAGGCCAGGTCTGTCCAGTGTTGGTTTCTTTAAAAAAAAAACATTTTTTAAAGTTTACTTTAATCCTAATTGGAAGTGCATGCTATACTTCCAGAAAGGTTCTTTGCAGGACACGAAAGAAACAAGATGCTGCTTTAACAGTGAGACCCCTACATGCTATGGCCTTTGGCAAACAGCCTTCACACTGGAACTGCACTACAGGTGACATGGGAAGCTTTTAAAATGCTGTGTGTTGGTGTCATTATGAATGATATAATAAAGCATTGAATTGGATGTTGGTTTCTAAGCAGTAAATTTGTGTAGCCTATCCACTCACTCTGTATTACAGAGTGGCATAGCATGCTTCACTGTGTGCTATCACAGTGTAGTTTTGGAAACATTTTAGTGCTATTTGGCTGAGACCTAGGATCTTGAGCTTTGAGCAAGATCATTGCAAGAGCCAACAAGATAAAGGCCCTGGAGAAGATCCATGAAAACACTACCTCAGTGAGAAGCCCATTATCCAAGGCTATTTGGAGATCATTGGTGACTTTGATCAAAGCAGGTGGGGTTTAATGCCTCTTCCAGAAGCCAGATTGCATGGATGTGAGAAGATTTGCGGACTGGGATACTTAGTCGTCCATGAGTAAAATCACTTTTCAGGAACCTTGAAGAGGGCAGGAAGAACTAAAATAGGTTTATGTTGATTCAGATGCCTAATGGCAAATATCTTTTGAAAATAGGACCCCTTGACTACAAACTATAAGATCATTACACCATGGAACAGCAGAAAGATCAGAAAAGGATTAACAATGAACATAGAAAAATGGTATTGGAAAACATTTAGTTCAATCAAAACAGTAATCTATTACCAGTACATGCTAAAAGTACAATGACATGTAAATATTTATTTTGGTTAATAAATGTAACTAGTTTTCATTCTGTGGTAGAGCAGCCAAAGTGTTAAATCCTTCACAAACAAGAACCACTTAAGAGGCCCACTTTGCATTGACCTCTACTTAATTCAGGGTGAGAGAGTTAAAATGTAATATCCCAAAGCTTATTTCCACATTTTGAGCATGTCCTGCTTATGCAAATGACTCTTATTGGAGTCACAAGAGTCTGATTTGTGAAACCTATGATTTTGATAACAAACTGAAGGCAGCAAGTTTTTTTTTTTTCCATTTCTGAAGAGATGAAGGTGGATGCAGTACGTAACACTTGAAGGAAGACAAAAGAGCACTGTCTTAATATTTACAACAGTACCTGCAATTATTGTTGATCTTCTGTAAGAAAAATAATCTTATCATACCTCTTTATTCTGGAAGGTTTTCAAAGTTTTAGCTCTGTTGATCCAAACTCCTGGAAAAGCAGTTTCAATGGCCTAATGCCAAGAAGAACATCTCATTCTTGCAAGGCAATGCTTTAGATTATACAGACTATAAACTAAATTTCTCCTTTCCAACTAAGACTACAGTATACTGACTGAGATAACATAGCAATATGTAGAACTGGAACATGAATTTCCTGCAAGAAGGACTTCTCTGCCTTTATCTGTGCTATAGCACAGCAGAAGAAAGCAGTACAACAAACATTTGGTATGGCATATGTTAATTAAATTGGAGTCAGCAGTGAGATGTAAGACAAAAGGCTTAGTGTGACTCATTATTTTTTAGAATACTGTGCTAATTCTGATTAAATGTTAAGCCAGCCACTTCACCTAATTTTAATCCATGTGATTTATTTCACTATGATATCACATCGTAATACAGTAGTTTGAGTCAAAAGGGACTTTAGGTTCATCAGGTATACCCCCTCCTGCTTCAAAAGTTGAGTTGAACTAAAAAATAATTATTTTAAACAGAATAACCACTATTATCTTCCAATAACTTTCACCCAACATTTTGCTGATATTTATAATGCTCAAAATTATATTTCAAAACATGTAACATTTGAATTGTTAATTTTAGAAAAAAGGTTTTTTTTTAATAAATGCTTAGTCCAATCAATGTGACTAGATCATAATAATACTGGTTTTATGTCTCGATACATATGCATACATGATGTTAAAAATAACAGGATTTGAAACCTTTTTGGAACAATTTTGTTTTCATATATGGATACTGTATATGGAAGATTGAGCAATATCATATATTGATACATGGATGGGAACGTTTCCCCATTGAAAAGGCCATCATTTATTTCACTATATACCCATGACTAACCTATTAATTAAAAGTATATACCTCTACTAATCAAACAATTACTGTTATATTCCTGCACTAATCAAACAATTACAGCTATATACCTGCATTAATTAAAGCTATATACCTTCACTAAACAAACAATTAATGAGATAATAGTGATAGCACAATTGACCCATCATTGGGAAGCTAACCAAACCAATTAAGAAGCTGCAAAACAACCAGGAAAAAAGACACACAAAACCTTCCCAAACTCAAATCCCCCAAATTCCTACCGGTAGTCACTACACACCATTCCCTCCTTGCTACAAAAGATCGTCAGGTGCCATAACGTGATTGCAAATGCAATCTCCACAACAAAAACACTCAGAAATATACCCATCTTGGAGGTTAATTAGGGCTTATCAGTGGGTATACATCCTTGTGTACCACCCTTACCTATTATGTATTCTATATATAGACTTAGCTGACTGTGAGCTTTCCTAAAAAAAAAAAAAACTGTTATGAGCTCTAATGGTTCCAAGGTTATCCTATTTAAAAGAAATTATCTTTAGAAAGGTCTAACTATGGAACATTTTAGTATTTTTATAAATGAAAGCGTGACATTAAGCTAATAGGAATTGTGACTATTGATGCAGTTTTTATGTGTCGATAATATTCTACATGTAGCAATACTGTTTGAAACCACTTTTTGAATAATTATGCTTATGTTTTTTGGTTGCAACACAGCCAAAAATGGCAAACTTAGTGAAAATACAATTTTTATCAAAAGTCTGTAAGGGTACTATTATTTGTATCAATTCATAAAACTAACATGACATTTAAAAATGACATTTTTTTTACTTTTTTCTGAATTTTGGTTATAGTACACATCTTTTGATTAGAAACTGTAGTTTGTAACTTAGTTTTCTTTCCTCTTAAGTCTTCAATCATGCTGTGAACATTTCACTCTCCCCTCTGACAACCCCTACTCTTCCTTGCCTGTGACAGCATAGGAACATAGCAAGTTTGCTGTGCAAACATGAACTAATTAGTAGTGATTCTCCACACATTCTACTACCAAGGGTACCATGTGATTCTCTTGGTAAGCAGAAATTTGTCTGGGACTACCATCGAGGATCTATAGAATCTTCATATCAATTGTCTCTACCAGTATGCTGTTCCATGGGTTCACCACCTTCTGAGAATAGATTGCCTGCTAATGTCAGTCCTGTATTAATTTATTTTTTAATGACTATTTTTACTGCTTCATGCTCAGATGATCTCTTTTTGCCCAATTCCACAACTACTGCCCAGCTCCATCACTTCACCCTGCATCCCAGAAAACCAACTCACCTGATTCCCTCATGGTCTACCACTTCCAGAGACAAAGTTTTGGGGGTGGTACCCCCAGGTGTTCAAATCTGATGAGGAAATGGGTCCTACTGTGCTGGATGGATGAGCCACATAGAAGAATGAGCATACTTTTTTGATTTTGCCATCTTCCTGGTGGCGGTGTGTTTTCCTCTTGAACTCCCTGCCTTCAGGATTCTGGCATGGATGCACAGTGGGATCACACAATGGGTGTGTGTGTATCGTAGAGCATATACCCTCCCAATGCCATCCTTACTAGCCTACACCACCTGTTGCCCAAGGTAGTGCTCTGTCAGTTGGGATTGGTTGGCCCCCTAAACCAAGGAGGCAAGTGTCCTGTAGGATACTCAGTCCTCCTCCTCCCCACCAGCCTGTTAGCATCCTGAGCTCATTCCCAAACCTGTGTGACTAGCATCATTAGCAGGAACCCTGCTGCTGCATCTACTCCTGTATTATTATCATAGTGCTTCAGGGAATGCCCCTTCATCTCACATATGATACAAGATCACATACCTCCCCCTGTTCATCTTGTCGATACCAGACAGTATGTAAAAGACTAAGATCATGTCCCTTGTCAGCCTCCATTTCTTCAAAGTCATCATGCTAAGGGTTGCCAAACTCTTCTCATACCTTTTGTCCTCTGAATCTCTGGTTTTAGTGGTCCCACATTGCAGCCCATCAACTGACTTAATATCCTTTATATTTTGAGAATCGCTCCAGCACTGGACACAGAACTGCAGGTGGGCATGACCATGGGAAAAAAACATGAAGAAGTTCCTCACTGATTAACCTAGGTGCAACTTCCAAATAAAAACTGTGTCCAGACACCAAAAACAAGCAAGAAGAGTGCACACCAGCAGTAAGATTTTTAAAAAGTACTCATGCAAAACTGCAAGCCTGATAACAGACTTTATTTAAAAACTGCACTACTCTGCAGGTGTCCAAAAACAAAAGCACTCTATGGCCTTGTAAAGTTGCAGGACTACTTTTCCTGCACTGCTGGTCATCCCCTTTTGATGCACCCCACATTCAGCCAGCCCTCTTGACAGTGGCCTCCTACTGCTTTTCCCGCTTCAATTCTTTGTCTGTTAAGACCCCCAGGTCCATTTCCATCCTGACTACAGGAAGAGGGGCCCCACATTGTGTTTTGTTCCTTCCTCTGTTTTCCACCAAACATGTACTGAAGCTGGCTACATTGCATCTGAGACTCCAGGTAGATGGAGATATATGGTTCTAATGCAGTAATTATGTTACATTTCTAGTAACCTTTAATTGTATATACTATGGCAGCATCATGGATCAATACTGAAATACATTGGATTTCCTCAATAAGGCTTTCTTGTGAGTCAAGCATTTTATGTGTTGCAGGGAGGCATTTTATGAGGAGAGTAATTATGAGGACATCAGAGTAAACGGAAGTCATGGCACAGTATACAGTAGTTGAGACTTTCAGTGGGTAGTATGTCATACTATTTAAAATAAAAAATAAAATATGTCTTATCTTTATTTAAACTTTCAGCTGGTAATTAAAAATACTTTTTATTAATGTAAAATGTTAGGTTGCACAGTTGCCAAGTCACTTGTCAATGTTTCTGGGAGGTGTCACAATCAAGGCAATAACATGCAGAAGAGGCAGGGGAGAAAAAAAAGCAGAGAAAAAACTCAATTTTAGTCTTTTGTATTGTTTACTCAAAGTTAATGTACATTCAGTTTTAGAATTTTGGTTTCAGCAGCCCATATATATATATATATATATATATATACTGTATACCTATTAAAGGTGAATAGTGAATACTTGTGTGATAATTGTTCTTTTTTCCAGTCTAAGCAGTAATTACCAGTAGCTACTGTCATGTACAAAACTCTGGCTCACTCTTGTTCAAAATGTCATGGACATTTGCCTAACTTATCATCATCAGAACATCCTGACTTTGGAAAATACTCTTAATTACATGGAAAAAATGAATCTGCTTTCTTATTACTGGTTTATTTTTAAAACCAACTTAAGACAATAGGTCAGGGGCCAAATAGACTACTTTTTTATGGGCAGATTGGATAGACACTTGGTGCCAGATATTCAACAGGAGGCACACGTGCAGCACAAAGGCTTCTACCATGCTTGTCTCTGACCCAACACCTGCTGCATTCAGTGGGATAGTGTACTAGTGCTATCTGACTGAATATCAGTCAATGTTGGTGCAGCACTAAGTGCAACTGCACTACCCAGCATGGATGTGGCTTGCATCCATGCCCATTAGAGGCTGAGTTGAATGGTGTGCTGCAGCCCATTAGCACCAATCCTGTCTGTACCTGCCAACTTCTCAGCTGTCTAGTGGCACTGCCTTCCCCTGAACACCTGTACCTTGTACTTGTTCCTATTCCTGGTGTCTAGTGGCATCATCCACCCTCAAAACTCATCCCTTGTACTATTTACTATACCTGCTGTCTAGTGTCACCCAACCCACCATTACAAGTGCTCAGGGTGCATAGCTGCAGTACAGCTGCCCTGCCATTGGGGGGGGGTTGGGCTTAACACTTCATACTAAGGAAGTGATAGGAACAAAAAGGCTAAAAAGCCCATAAGAGTTCCAAGCTGCTTAATAATACCTTAATAATGCTCCATCCAATATATATTTATCAAGTTTAGATTTAAACTCAGTTCAGCTTTTAGCAATGATTATATTTAAGGGGAGATTATTCCATACATTTACAATTCTGACAGTCTAGAAATATTTCCAGTCCTGGGTTTGGAATCTAGCCCCATGAATTTGTAGTGGACGTCCCCTGGCCCCTTGACTAGTATTTTTAAAATCTATAACAAGCTCACACATAAGTTCAGGATCCTGTATTATGTCATACAACAATAGTAAATTTCCACATGCTCTGTGTGTTTCTAAAGACATCAGATTAAGTAAAGTGAGCCTATTTTCATATGGTACTTCATGTAAACCCGCAACAGTTTTAGTGTACCTACATTGTACACTCTCCATTCTATTCCAATCACTGACTCTATAGGGACTTGGTTAAGTCATGGTTTTCCATAGCATTAAATAGCACCACTGTGGGGGCCATTTACTGCCATTGCAAACCTTTGTACATGCCTCTGCACCCGTATGCAAGAGGGGGCCCCCATCATTTGCACAGGCACAGTGTTAAGGTAGCACCTTGGCACAAACAGGTTTAGGGCATGCAAAATGGGCCTATGAATATACCCCTCAGGGCATGCCACAAACCTGGCTAGCACTGGGGCAAAGCACATTAGTGCTGGCACTAACATTTGAATATCTGAACCCTGATCTTTTTCTGCTTCCACTGTCTATGTTTCTATGTTTCACATGTGCAATTCTTACATACTTGGTTAATCAGTAAATATTTGTTTATGTCCATTTTGTTATGTAATAAAAATATATGAAGTAACCAGATAATGACCAGAGGATTTTTTTCAGCTTACTTTATTAGAACATGAATAAATACTGTGCTGAGCAGTTAATAATTTCATTTTCCTTTCTTAATGATTTATTAATGCTCAGTTAATACTTACTTTAATTCAACATTATCCATGGGTTTTTCTTAGTTTTTCTCTTCTGTGTATATGCATTTTTATGTCAAGAACATGGTCCATGAGTTTCTTTTTTTTTCTTTAAGTGGTCTTGCTCCAGCTGGGAACACAGACTCTATTTTTTCAGTTCACACTAGAACAATATTTTTTTCAGCAGAGACTAGAAATAGATCTTTCAGCCAAGGTTCATAGCTGATGTAGGGCTGAGTTACTGCTGGTGTGGGGAAGGAGACCCTTTGAGACTGGGTTGGGCTGAATAGGAACAGCACTTTTAGAGCTGGCAGAGTCAGAAAGCAGCCACAACTCAGTTACTGCTGGAGTGGGAGGGATGGCAGAAGGGATCATTCTTTGTTAAAAGTGATAGGAAACATTTTTTACAGTTATAGATGCCCTCCTGTTCTCCTCTTAGTGTCTGTTTAATATTCTGATATGTTTTGACCTATTTTGTTAAATTAACAATTTATTTTTTGCACGTGTAACTACAATAAATCCCTTTCTTCTCATCAGTTGCGGTTCTCTCTTTTAATGCTGCTGAACATTCTGTGACTTTAGTAGCACCATTCCAGGCCACTCGTATGAACAGCATGGAATGGTGTCACTGACACCATGGACGGCTTTAGGAATATGAAAAGAAAGAGCAGTAGCAGGTGAGGTGAGTGGAACACTAGGTAGTTTAAAGGGACATCCAAAAGCTAAGTAAATTCTGTATCAATAATTATTCAAAACATACCAAAATACATAACCAGCATGGGAAGGAAAGCCAGAGTGCAGTTAACTATCTAAAATAAATTTCTATGACCCTTAGCATGAGACAGGGCATTAAGCAATACTGAGAATACTGCCATTAACATGCTTATTAACATCTGCAAAGGATTATCCAGGTCAAAATGAATGGGGATAATGGTCTCTGCACTCCAGACACAGGATTCAGATTCAGAAGCAGAGGTTTCCATATTAAAGAGACAATTATCATGCAAAAAATCAATTTCAAAGGTTCCCTGTTCTGATAATCAGGTATATGTAATAACAAAACAGATTAATGAGTTCTGGTTGTATAATTGGCATTTGTCAATGCCAAATGCTTGCTTGCAGTGTAATAGAGCTTTACAGGGAACATAAAAAAGGCCAAGTTGTTCCTTAGTTCACTGACTAACTGGTGGTATGTATTGTTCCACCATATTTCATACTTTTGAAGGTATTATGTAAGTTACAATCCTGAAAATGTACTTGAAATTTTAAAAACAATTATAATAGTTTGAAATTCCTTTCAATATTGCTTCTAAACAATATGTATCATGAATTAATAATTAATATGAACAATGTTTTTCAAGATCTTTGCTACAAAATGAGGTATTGGGCATATGCCCTTAAAAAAAGTGTCCAGGTTTATAAAATTTATTATTAAAGGAGACTCAGAAATGACTTGATAATTATCACATTTACAAAAAAATGTTTATGTATATCAGGTTCTATTACTCTGTGTAGAACTAACTTATTTTATCATATACATATGAGCAATACCTCATTTCATTACTGAAACCTTTGCAAACATTTCACATATTGATCATTTTTCATAAAGCAAATGTTTTATAAGCCATGAAGATCTGTTTGATAAGAAATGTAAAACTTTTTGTCTTCAGATTGTGTGTCCATTGTCAAGATTATAACCTATAGTAGGCCACATATTCAGTGGGTACTGCCAGCACAAATGTGAGCATATTCAGTGCCCCCCCCAGAGTGTCACCCAAACCCAGCAGCCTGAAGGTGCTACTCATACCACTTTTTCCTATGCAAATGAGGGGATCCCTTATGCATGCTTGCACAATGGTATTAAAATAGCACGGTTATGCCCCTATAGTTAGAGTTGAGTAGGGAGTTTTATGTTAAACCTCAAAATCTGCACTTTAATAACTTTGCAACCGTTCAATGATTTGCATGAAATTTTGTATGTGCAGTCTTGTTTTGTAGATCTTGTACATGCCAAGCTCTGTTTTGGTTGGATATGCAGATTTTGAGCTGCACATAGTGCAAAAATGTTAAAATTTGTCTTTTTTGTGTGTTTTTATTTGTTGTTGTACTGTGCTCAGACAGTTTGGAATTTTTGGTCTGAAGTTTTCAGGGTACAAGGGTCTTGACCCACAGAAGTGCATTTCACTGGTTTGGTGAAAAATCATTAATCTGTTAAAAAGTTATTTAAATGCAACATTTTGGGTTCTGAGCATGCTCAGTGCAGTCTTTTGGATAGTTTCCTGGAATGACTAAGGAATTTGGTCTCATAAAAAAGGATTCTTTTTCTTGAGGGCTCAATCCTTTTTCATGAGAAAAGAATCCTTTTTCATTAGCCGCCATCTTGTTTTGTATTTTTCCACACAAGGCACTGTCATTACTCTGC
The DNA here is from genome assembly GCA_016271365.2 of Neoceratodus forsteri. Taxonomy (NCBI): domain Eukaryota; kingdom Metazoa; phylum Chordata; order Ceratodontiformes; family Ceratodontidae; genus Neoceratodus; species Neoceratodus forsteri. The sequence continues at coordinate 1,117,655,368 of CM028131.1, forward strand.
TCAGGGATATCTTCTACAGACATCCAAATGTATATCTTGCTCACTGGGAGCTGATGAGCGTCACTGTGTATTTTTTAACAGCTCCCATGGCCCTGGAATGTTTAATTATTTAAATCCTTTTCCTGACTTGCTAAGTTCCTTTTTCTTGAGTCCTTTTTCATTCTTGCGAAAAAGTCAGTAGGTTTCTAAACAGGATTAAAAAAAAAATCAAAGTCCAAAGTCCTTTTTCAGAATCCTATTCTGCAACCATAACAAAGGATTCAGGGAGAACTATTCCTTTTCCATGAACACAGCAAAATATTCACAGGAAAGGATTCCCATGCAGGATTACTGTGCCTTTTTCCTGTGGTACATTGGTGTTCAGAGGCATCCTACCCACCCGTCCATGTTGTTATTGTATATCCCTGGTGTCTAGTGGCACCCCTTCCCTGTAATCCCCATATTTATTATAACTTTTAACCCTATTGGTGATTAGTGGCACCCTCCACCCTCCCATGTCCCTATATTGTGTATCCCTGGAGTCTAGTGGCACCTCACCCTCCAATCCCCATATTTATTATAATTCTTAACCCCATTAGTGGTTAGTGGTTCCCCCACCCTACCATGTCCTTATATTGTATACCCCCAGTGTCTAGTGGCACCACCCTCCCTCCAATCTCCATATTTATAATACTTTTTAACTCCATTGGTGGTTAGTGGTACCCTCTACCCTCCCATGTCGATGTCAACCAGCAAATAAGAAAACCATACCTTGATGTTATGCCCTTTTTTACAACCTGTAAAAAAAATGTCCATCACCAATCACACCTGGACCACCCACCCAACCTCCCACTGTGCACCCACCTCCCTACACCCCCTTGACCCCTCCACACGCCCTCACTCACCTGAACTGCCAACAGACTGATGATCCACTCTCTGATTGAAGACATCACAGTGGTACCAGCCCAGCAGATTTTCTCTTGTTAGTTCTCCTGGAGGTGTGCACATGGAATGATGTCATCACAGGTCAGACTTAATCCTGCATAGGATCTATACATGTCCGCCATCACCTCCCCATTGTGGTTGCACACCCAGCCTCAAATGGGTCTTGCTAACTTACCAGTTAATCACCACCCTCCCCCTGGAGGAGGAGAGCTGTCCATGGGATGCTCATCCTACCTCCCCCCCGGCCGACCCTCTTATGCCCCATGTTTGTTTATGGAACATGGGTCATCAGTGCCACAGGTGAGTCTGGCAATATGTTCACTTTGTGCATGAGCGCAAGCAGACATAAGAAAGGCACTAACTTGCCAAATCAAAAAGCCCCAGTGCAATGTTTCATACATTTGGATGTTATGGACACTGTAAAATGTGAAAAAAACATGCAAAAAGAAGGTACGCAGCCAAAGCGCTACACACTTCACTGGAAAAATCCTTTGAAAATAGCAAGTACAGCTCATTTGTCATTGAGGTAGCACTCCTTTTGGAAATACTTATGTTTATAAAAATGAATCGCAAGCACATTAATTTCCAGTTTATAATATAATGCCTGCATCTATTAATTACATGTTACATGTCTTGCTTAAATAAATGTTATTATATTCTGACAGGTCCAGGGTCTCCATTCAACCTTGCAGGAGAAAAAGTTGGATCGACTGGGATTCTACTGTCCTGGAATCCTCCACTTAATGTCAATGGAAAGATTTTGTCTTACGTGGTTAAATACAGAGAGATCTGCCCATGGCCTCAAGCTAGTTATTCTCAAGTTATGACAGATTCAGATAATTCAGATTTTCTTCTCAACACTCTAAATCCTGGAACAAGTTATGAAATACTGGTAAGTTCATTTAATTGATTCTCTAGCTAGTATTCAGTATTTAGGTTCATAAGATTTTTATGGTTCCTGTTCAACATGTTGTTGGCAGCCCTGAAAATGCTTTAAGCTATGTACTGAAAGTCACACGAAGACACATGTTCTAAAATATGTGCAGTACTTGTATCTCTGAAAGCCTTGTGCTGATGTCTGCCATTGATACACCCTGAGAGGCACAATCATTATAAATGTGAGCATGAAACTTAGATTTTTTTACAGGTTGAATAGCTGCTGTTTTCCTTATACCTAGGGAGCAGGTTTCAGTTAGAACCAACATGACTGCATAGCCAGCATCACACAGTCACATACACACACACACACACACACACGCACATGCATGCATGCATGCACTCACGCACGCATGCACGCACGCATACCTCACACCTTACACACCACACGCACACACACACACACACACACACACCACACACACATGTTTATTGATGCATACATAAACTTGAATACAAACAATATTTTAAGCATTGTAGCGCATATCTCTAGAAGACGTTTGAGGAACATAGGGTCTGATTCTACAAAAATTGCAATGCCACAGGGTGTTTGATGCAACTTGAGACTTGCACCAAACATTGTGGCAAGCACAGTTCTGAAAGGCACTTGCTGCAAAAGCCCTACCGCAAGTCCAGAACACAGGATGCATTGAGTTAAACCATCTTCTTCCTGGTCAACCTTTATGTCCAGGGTTAGAAACATAGACTTTGATGACAGATAAGGACTGCTTGGCCCACCCAGTCTGCCCATTTCCCTACCTATCGAATAAGCTGCAGATCCTAGTTAATCAACAGCCTACTTCTTCCTACCCCACACCAGAATTGCCTTATGTCTGCCCTATTCATTCTTGATTTCCCCACTGTTTTTGATCCCATGACCTCCTCAGGAAGGCTGTTCCATGTGTCCACCACCCTCTCTGTGAAAAAATACTTCCTCACGTTGCCCTTGAACCGTCCCCCCTCTATCTTCAAATTGTGCCCCCTTGTTGTTGCACTTCTCTTTTTCTGAAAGATGCTACCTTCCTGGACTTTGTTGATTCCCTTAAGGTACTTGAAAGTTTCTATCATGTCCCCACCCCTCCTTTCCTCGATGGTGTACATATTGAGCTCCTTTAATCTCTCTTTGTATGTCTTCTGGTGCACACCCTGCACAATTTTAGTTGCTCTCCTCTGGACTGCCTCCATCCTGTCTATGTCCTTGCAGAAGTGGGGTCTCCAGAACTACACACAGTACTCCAGATGGGGTCTCACCAACTGTCCGTACAGAGGGATAACAATGTCCTGTTTTCTACTGGTGATGCCCCTTCGTATACATCCCAGTGTATCCCCAGCCCTCCTTACTGCCTTCTCACATTGCTTGCTTAATTTTAGGTCATCTGATATGACTACACCCAGGTCCCTTTCCATTTTTGTTGTTGTTAGTAGCTCCCCATTGTGTACTCTTCCCCTGGATTTTTGTTTCCCAGGTGCATTACTTTGTACTTCTTTGCACTGAATCTAAGCTGCCATACTTATGACCATTCCTCCAACTTTGCCAAGTCCCTTCTCATCCCCCCCCCCATGTATCAACCCTGTTACAGATCTTTGGTTGTCTGCAAAGAGGCATACTTTTCCTTACAGTCCCTCTGCAATGTCACCTATAAAGACATTAAAAGGACCAGACCCAGTACTGAACCCTGCAGTACCCCGCTAGTAACTCCCCTTTCTTTGAAGTGGACTCCGTTTACTATTACTAATTACGGGACTTGCACCAAATCTGTGGCGCATGCAGCCATAAAGTGGGGAAATTGTCACAAATGCACCACCACTTTGAGAATCAGACCGCTCTGCATCAGAGGGGCTTTGGTTCATCTGCAATCCCCTTTGTGTCAGACACGGGGCTTGATGCAAGTCCTGCATCCCCCTTCGAGAATTGGGCCCATATTATATAGAAACTACAGTGTACATGTCAGATCTTTTCAATAGTATTCTTGTTCTTGATTTCAAAGGAAATGTACATATAACTTGGGTCATTTGGACCTTGGAGTTCATTTGTTTTTGCTGGTCATTCCCTACTTGAAGCTATAATCCTGTCTTTGCAGTACCACAGTTTGCTGTCAAGGGAATCAGTATGATGCCACAAGCATAGGATTATGTCTTCAGGATGGAAATAAGGGGAAAAAATGTAGGACGTTTTGGATAAATAACTCTAGTTATGCAACAGCTTTTAGAAAGAAAGAATAGGGGACTAAGAAATACAGAAAATGTGTGAAATACAATCTAGTTGTGCCCAAACACTATTTTTTCTTTATAAATTAAGACATTACTTTCAAACAATCACATACTTACAGATTCATGTAGTCTTATAATCTTAAGAGGGCGGCAGGCCCAGTGGCGCTGAGGGCTGAGGCGCTGGACGCCTTACCTCGCTTCACGTTGGTGACCCAAGTTCGGGAACAAGCACGGGTCATCGGAGGTCAGCAAGGGCTGAGAAGGATTGAGCGTCTGATGGACTGCTCTCCTTCTCTGGGGCGGGGGGGTCTTCTACTGTGGTCACCCATTCGCCCCCTAACGGAGGCTGGGGGACAGAGCTCTGCAGTTGCTTGGGGAGGAGCTGGGAGCAGACACCTGAAGGGAGCGCATGCAGATGCGTGCATGCTCCCCTCTGCCTGGCATCATTGCACGCCCCATCTTCAAGGGGAAAGTGAACACAGAAAATGGCATCCTTGTCAAACAGCTTGATGGCCGTTCAGAAGATCTCCGGCTCCTAGAGGGCGCACCTGTTCTGAATCCATTTGGGGTGGGAGTTGGGGGATCCATGCCACCCTGCTGTGGGAGGTAAGCTGCAGGGGACAGGGCATTCCTCAACTAGGAGTACAGGAATGCAGATGGCGGCAGAATCCCAGTGGGTTGCCAGTAGAAGGGAGCAGACAGGTATGGCCAAGGAGAAAAAAGTATCTAAAAAAATAAATAAATAATCATAAGAGGGCATCTCATGCTAATAGTTTTAAAATCCTACAGTTCTAAGCTCAGTTGGCATAGTCTATTTCCCACAAAGGATCTTAATTTTCTGTAGAGTGAAACTTTTTCATTTAAATTCTAGTTACTGGTACATTTCTGTAAAGCAAAAATCTTCCGAGAATCAATCGTTATCATTATGTCCCACTTACGGGTCTGAGCTGGAAGTGATAGGATCCCACAGGAGCACATATTTGGGCCAAGTGGTCAACAACAGCTACTGGCTATGGTATCTGTGTGACACTGTGTGGTTCCACATGCCTAGCAATGGTCCCTATGCATGAAAGGGTGGGTTATATGCACCTGAGGTGTGCATCCCGCCCACAGACCTATGCAGCCCATGACAGGTGGAAGATGTGTGGTATGCATGACTGCAAACACCTCTGGGGCACCTGTCCATGGCCATGCACAGGGTCACATGGGCAGTCAGGGGCAGGGCCACGGACCTGGGTGGGCATCCAATTGGATGCCAGTATTGGGTCCCTCATTGTATCCCTTGCACCCTTGCAGCAGGTGCATAATCATGGAGAATGCCACATACTGTGGCAATATCAGACCACCTGCTGGGCACTCACCCAAGCCACCACCCCAGCCCTACCCTGCAGTCTAGTGGGTTGGGAAGGAATGGAGGGCCATAGCCTGGTCCTGCCAAGCCCAGCAGATGAGGAACATGGGGCCGCATACCAGATTATGCCAGGTCCTGGCAGGCATAGCCAGCAACCCCTGCACCTGGCAGTATGCAGCTTAGTGAATGCCACATAGTATAGGCATGCCCCCAACATGCCCTCAGCGTGGTGTTCTCTGAGTGGCTTTGGAGGCAGGTGCATAAGTGCCTTGTGCACTCTTGGTGAATGCCACTGGGGGTCCGCGGGACCACTGCTACATGGCATTCACACGTACAGTTTCCTATGCACCTTGGATGCACGTTGCATAGTCAACTTCTTTGTTAGTGCAGAGGGGCCAATAACCATTGCAGGCTCTCTCACCTACCTCAGTTCTGTTCTTTCCACCAATGAATGCACATCATGGGAACAAGTCGACACCTCAGTTCGAGCAAAATGTTTGCCACTCAGCCTCTCCAAGCTGAAAATTTCTCTGTCTTCTTATTTTTTCTTGATGATGCCTAAGATTAAATATACAGGAGCTGTGCTAAAGAAACCACCCATCATGTGCCCATGCCCCTGTGGGAATAATATGGTTTCCAACAACCAGTATCATCTGTTTCTCCTGCCTTGGACTGTCTCATGACACGGACTCCTGTGATGCTTGCTTCTCCGTGGACAGCTGCACACTGGAGAATTGTACATTGAAGAGGTGTTGTTTGACCCCAACCTTTAGAGGCAGGCATCAAATCAGGACCTCCTGAGCTGTTGCTTCTGGGTCAGGAGGTTCTGGTCACTTTCCTTTTTGGGAAAGGATGCCAAGCAAACTACAGGGTCCAGGACTGAGCACAGGTATGATGGATCTCTCTGCTGCTAATGTCCCTTTTAGCCTACCATCTCATGGGATTTAGTCTCTGTGTGGCAGGATGGTTGAGACTTTCTGATCTCTGGGCCCACTGTCTCAGCAGCAGCACCACAAATTGATGGAAACATAGAAACATAGACTTTGACAGCAGATAAGGACCACTTGGCCCACCCAGTCTGCCCATTTCCCTACCTATTGGATAAGCTGCAGATTCTAGTTAACCAACAGCCTACTTAATGCAACCTCCCAGTATAATTGCCTTATGTCTGTCCCATGCAGTCTTGAATTCCCCCACTGTTTTAGATCCCACAACCTCTCCAGGATGGCAGTTCCATGCGTCCACCACACTCTCCATGAAAAGAAATTTCCTCACATTGCCCCTGAGCCGTCCCCCCTCTATCTTTAAATTGTGCCCCCTTGTTCTTGCACATCTCTTTTTCTAAAAAATGCTACCCTCCTGGACTTTGTTCATTCCCTTGAGGTACTTGAAAGTTTCTATCATGTCCCGCTGTCCCTCCTTTCATCAAGGGCATACATATTAAGTTCTCTCAGTCTCTCTTCATGTGGTTTCTGATACAGACCCTGCACCATTTTAGTTGCCCTCCTCTGGACTGCTTCCATCCTGTCTATGTCCTTGCCTAGATGAGGTCTCCAAAACTGCATGCAGTACTCCAGATGGAGTCTCACCAACTGTCTGTACAGAGGGATAACCACTTCCCTTTTTCTACTTGTGATGCCCCTCCCTATGCATCCCAGTATCCCCCTGGCTCTTCTTACTGACTTCTCACATTGCTTATCCACCTTTAGGTCATCTGATATGACTACCCCAGGTCCCTTTCCCCTAGTTGTTGTTAAAACCTCCCTGCTATTGTGTACTCTTCTCCTGGGTTTTTATTTCCCAGGTGCATTACTTTGCACTTCTTTGCATTTAATCTAAGTTGCCATATGTCTGACCGTTCCTCCAACCTTGCCAAGTCCCTTCTCATCCTTTCTACCGCCCCTTGTGCATCAACTCTGTTACAGATCTTTGTGTCATCTGCAAAGAGGCATACCTTTCCTTCCAGACCCTCTGCTATGTCACCTATAAAGACGTTAAAGAGGACTGGACCCAGTACTGAGCCCTGAGGTACTCCACTAGTAATGCCCCTTTATTTGGAATGTGTTCCATTCACTAGCATGCACTGCTAATTTAGGGAAACCAACCTGGCAATACTCCCAGCACCTCACATAGCTCCATCTATCTGCTTTCCATCTACATCCTCCTCAAAGGATGACAGACCTTCTCTTTATGTCTCATCTGTTGTTGAAGATACTTTCTTCAGTGGTCAATGAGACAGATGTAGGAGGCTATGAACTGGCCCTGCCTAGTAGGGGAAAACTCTAATGCTGTGCTGCTGGGTTTCTTAACAGTAAACAGTCAGGACACTGTGGTGATTTCCCCCAGCACATACCCTAGAGAGAACACTTTTTTATTCAATATGTCTTTCTTTCTTTCTTTCTTTTCTTTCTTTCTTTCTACTTTTTCACCAGGAAAGGCATGATAAACTGTACTAGCTTATTTCCAGGTGTGTCCTGGAGGGAGGGTTACAGAGACCTGTTCTTTTTATTGATGGGGCAATGTTGGCCATAACTCTGGGTGAAATCCCCTACTCTTTTTACAGGTGATGCTGTCTGCTTCCTGCCAGAGAAACGATGAGCCTGGAGAGTAGGGAGATGGTATGGCTGCCCAGGTTGCATTGACAGCTGCCTTCCCTAACCAGAGTTCTGAGAAAGCTCCTGTTGATTTTGCAGACAGTTCTGAGTTTGGTTTTGTGATGGCTACAAATAATGCTGCTGTTGACCCAGTGATTGCAGCAAACAGCTCTGATTTAGACAGGGAAGAGCAACATGTCTTACCTGACATTGCTGAGGAGGACATGGGTAGAAACACTCAGGCTGACCCAGTGCTGGAGAACGATGGTAAAGTCAAGAGACCCTCTGAGGAAGAGCAGCTGAGAGTTGAACTGCAAATGAAGCATGCCCTGTTCTGAATAATATTGGAGGAGGAAGAGCAAGTAAAACAGAGAAAACTGGAATGCTGTGAAGTTCAGGGATCTGATGGTACAATTTTTCATGTGGTCCAAGCATCTGTTTACCTAAAGCAGTCAATGATGAGGCTGGTGAGTTCCCAAAGACTGTCATTGTCAGTTCTCTTGTGATAGCACTGCGATAGCCATAAGCAGTTTCAAAGGTGGCTTCTGCTCTGAGACTCAGAAGAACAGCTATGTGGCATACTTCTGAAAGCCAAATGCCGCACAGCAGTAAACGTGATGCCAGTGGTCAGCAGATCAGGACTTTCTTCCTGGAGGTGCATGATAAAAAGGCTGTGTCTACTATTGCCTCTCAGAATATGAAACAGGAATAATGAATGTGTTGGGAGCAGAAGCGAAGGGGAGACCCACAAGCACTTCCCAGGTCCCACAAACATGTACACAGACAGCACTATCACACCTTGGGAATTCTAATGTGTTCCACCTTAAAACTGCCTCAAGCCCTGCTGCACTGCACACTCAGAGGGACAAACAGAAAATGAGCTCTGACTTTCCAGCCCTGTTTCTGCCTTGGGCATTACAATGGAGGAAGTACTGAGAAAAGAAGGCTGAAAGAAAGGAAGTAGTGATGCAGTTTGGAGTTCCCCAGGACCAATTTGTGCAGCAGACCTTGTGAAAGACATGGAGGTCTATAATACAGAAGGGGCCGCTACAACAAAAATAAATGTTCCAACAGCTTTACCAGTGGAGACTCGAGAGCTGCACGAGACACTGGTCACCAGAACATGAGCCAGACAAGTCCCATTTTATGATAAATACCCTCTATGTTTGACTTCTCACAAAGCCCTAAGGTAAAATCGATAAATGCTATACAGGCTAGTGAGGTTCCCACTCATTCACAGGAAATTGAGTCCCCCCCACCGCCACTCCAGAACCTAGTGCACCGCTGTCCTGAAAGCTGTAATTCTGTTGACTACCACTAGGCATTTGTGCACAGAACATCACTGAGGGAAGAGGAGATGGATGTTGACTCTAATGCACAGCAGGAGATGGAGGCAATGGAAAGGGACTATTAGGAGGGTTTGGTAATGTTCCAGGTTGCCCTGGAGGAGGTAAGTTGGACATCAACCCACCCCCAAGTTGAACCTGATGCTGCTGGTCAGCGTGAAACACCACATCCTCATTATGCACCCTCTGAGCAACATCCTAGCTGGGAATCTAGGTAGGAACGTCCAGCTGTCAAACCTTATGCTGGCCTTTTTCATGAGCCTGTGGAGCCTGCCAACAGCAGAACACTGTCAGGATTAAATATAAAGGGGGCATGGAAGACCTCCCAATAGAATTTTCATTGCCTGATCCTTCCTTAGGAACTGTCTGGATTTCCTAGCCATAGATCTATGCCCTAATCCATACTTTGGGAGACTTGGTTTTTGAGTGAGTTTCAAGACCACTTTGGGGCTGGAGAAATTGTGGCAGGCTACCATGAGGTCAAGAATTCCCTTCTACAGACACCTTTCTACATCATATCTCTATCCAAACTTGCTTTCAAGACCATCACAGTTCTGTTTAAGAATGAGGGGGGGGGTCCGTATAATGGATATTTTATACTTGCTCTGGTCATGCTGTACTGTTCGGTGGAATTCAGACCCCACCCTGGATTAAGAACACACTTGACTGAAGGGGTAGAGAATAAAAAGTCTTCTCCCTAAATCGGACATTGGTCTAAAGCACCTGACTAGCTGCTTTTACTTGGGGAGAGATAAAGGTTTTCTCTTTTATGCAGGACAAAGTCTTTCTTCTGTTGTGGTTCACAAGCCCATCTAAACAGTGCATGTGATCAGGTGACATGCTCCCTCTGCTTGGATAAAGGTCATCTCAGCATCCACTGTCAGAACCCTGTGTTGTACTATTTGTTTGAAGATCAATGCCATTTGTACAGACATTGCCATTTGTACAGACATTGTCCATGGGCCTCCCACAATAAAAATGACCCGACTGAACAAACAGAAAAATACTTTTATTATGAAATTGCAAAAACAGAAGGTAGTGAAGGAATCACACCACAAAGAAGCACCTCAAAGCCTGCATGCTTTCATTGACTCTACCTCAGCAGCCTCCCCAGAGGGTGACATGGGTAATGAGCAGCTTCCCACTATGAGTCCAGGTCCTCCCACTTCAACAGCACCTTCATGTGGTCAGAGGCAGGAAGGCAGCCAACCCATAGAATTTGGAGACCTAATAACTGAAGCTGATGAGTGTAATCCAAAGCAGGGTCAAGCCACACCTGATCCACAGTCCAGGGAGAACAGTGGGTGCTCAGTAGGTCCTAGATGAGAGATCCCCCCTCCCCATCCACATCTGTGGCAGAACAACTGCAGGTGGTGACTGGAGTTGTAGGGGCCAACTGGAAGCAACATTTTAAGAACAGAGGGCATCACTATGGAAAACAAATACAAAGCCTTATCTTCTCATAAATCCTAGGGGGTCATAGAGGATTAGTCAAATGTTTTCTCAGTAGCCTCTTTGCAACCAGACCCAGTCCATGGACAATAAGGATGTCTCTACTGACTCTCGAACATCCTGAAGGAAGAAGGCTAGATATAAAAGAGAGACCTGGGTTAAAAAAATAAATATAGGCTAGGTTTAAAATAATTGCTCTTTTCTACTGATTTCCATTATGGTTTACATTTTCCCAGTATTAAGAATCAAAGAAGGAGAGCAATTACATTTTACATCTTGCATCAACTGTCATATATTTTGCTGCTTCAATATACCCATTTACATTCCATCAAATAAATGAATAAAGCTTTTGTTGATTGGTTTGTGGGACCCTCTTTTTTGATCACTCAGAGAAGACTCCTGCTCTGAGGTGGGTTTCTTTTTCTTCCACTAAAATGTAAATTAACCTGCTAGGTGGATCTGATTCCTGGTAGAGTTCTGGGGCAGGATTTTCAAAGTATGGTGCAGGGCTTGGGTCCAGCCCTGTGCAGCGACATTTAGGTTCTGATGGTGTGCCAAACCCTTCACTGCAACTGTGCCCGATTTGCATAGTTGTGACAGTTTCCAAGAATTACAGCAGCTTGTGCCAAATATCTGGTGCATTCTCCATAAAAAATGGCCCCCAGGACTGCCAAACGTTAGACCATATAAAGTTGGTCTAGCATGCAGCAATTGCCGAACGGGCTAGAAAATCCCATTAGATTGCTACAAGCCCCATGCACTGTATCATTGGCACACCAGAGCTAGAGGTGATCTAAGGCTTTTGAAAATCCTGCCCCTGGTCTTGTAAATTATGGTGGATAGTCAAGATCTACATCTCATTAATCTATATGCCCACAGTTAAAACTGGCAAGAGTTGGCACCCTAAAATTGATACAACTGTATCTTTTCACTGCTAGAGCAGTATTTCTTGTTGGGGACTTTAATTGTGGGAAGGCAGACAAGCTCTAGAATGATTTTAATTTTCTGAATAAGCTACATACAAATGCAAAACTTAAGGATACTTTGCTGGATTCCAGACAGCACCAGATCACACTGTTTTAAGGAGTCAGTCTGATGCAGGATTGCTTTTCTACTAATTTCTGATTGGTTACCTGGCATGTTTGGCACTGCTATCCCTATAGAAACATCTGTCCACAAATTAGCAGGTATTGGGGTAGGCCCTCCTTCAAATTCACCAAAAGGGTCAGGGCCTTTAGACTAAATCCTCCTATGTTGTTAGACAAGGAGGTATGTACAGAACAAAAACATTTTCTTTCAGCTAGGAAATCTGTTTACATCTGTTATGATGACCATCGGTCTTGGTGGATAGATACCAAACAGACCTGAAACTTTTTTTTTTCAACAAACCACTAAGAAACATAAAATATGGAATATTTAATATTATTGGGCCTATGCAAGCAATTTCAAATCTTACTGTCCAAGTTAAAGGAGACAGGGAATGATTATTCAGATCAAATACATGAAACAGGATAAGAAAGGTTTTCAATATGACAGGGCATCTTCTCTTTTTGTGGAACAGAAGTATGGCATCCAAGAAAAGTCTCAACATGTCAACCCTTATCAAGGGTGCCTGGAAAGGGTTCAGAATTGATATATGAGAGCCTTAATTAAGGGGCAGGGTATTTTACAAAAATATGTCAAGTTCTTTCAAGGGCTTGCATCTGAATATATTCAGGTCCTATTTTATACTCATCCAGATGGGTTCTTGAATCCTACTCCTTTTTTTCCAGGCCCTGCCTATTCCAACCCTTACACAGGCGGAACAGGAGAGTTTGGGTGCCCCCATCAGGAAAGAGGAACTATTAGAGTCTGATAGTTCTCTGCATGCTGGGGTGGCTCCAGATCATGACAGGCTACCAGGGAATTATATAAGATCTCAGTGCAGGAATTGGCACAGGAATTGTTCTTTACTTTCAGTGTTATTCTGGCCCAAGACCAACTACACCCTGCATTTGTGGAAGGTTTACTGATTTTTTTAAACAAAAATGGCACAAAAACAGGTTTCAAGACTGAAAGCCGATCAGTCTCTTGAACAGTGACTGGAAAATCCTCACTAACATCAGGCTGTCTTAAGCTGTATGTACTGTAGAATCAGTTTTCCAATATTGCACTGTTTCTGGGTGGAAGATCCAAGATAACGTAGATGTATTTGGGGAATTATTTGGAAGTGGGAACAGGAACCAGATATAGGGCTTTCTCCTGACTCTTGATCAGGAGAAGACCTTTGATGGGGTATATCTTGATTTCTATTTATATTACTGTAGCAATATGGAATCCCAGACAATTTTATTAGCTGGATTAAACTACTGCATGCTTTTGCAACAGTTATACCAAACATTAATGGACTCGTAGGGGACAAAATGGTGCTCAAAACAGCATAAGCAGGAGGCTGGTGAGGACAGAGGTCTGGGGTTATATTCTGTTTTAACTGAAATATTTGAATAGTTTTGTGCATGAAATTAGTTCTATGTGTTAAAAATTACTACTTTGAGTTAGAACTGTTACTTGGGCTGTGATATTGTAACTTTTGAGGCTTGGGAACACTTGTTTGGCAGTGATAATTAGAGTGCAATTTAAATGTGATGTTAGCCTGGTGTTAGGGGAAGGGGAAATTAGCAGAAATCACCTTGTCTTTCATTGTTCACTTGGGAACATAAGCAGGAGGCTGGTAAGGACAGAGGTCTGGGGTTATATTCTGTTTTAACTGAAATATTTGAATAGTTTTGTGCATGAAATTAGTTATATGTGTTAAAAATTACTACTTTGAGTTAGAACTGTTACTTGGGCTGTGATATTGTAACTTTTGAGGCTTGGGAACACTTGTTTGGCAGTGTTAATTAGAGTTAATTTAAATGTGAAAAGCCATTGGGGGTTGGGATTGAAGGGCTGTGTATTTCTGTTTGGGACTGAAATTCGAAGCAACAGGAACTGGTGGGCCTGTGACATCACACGGTACCTGATGTCTGCACACACACACTGTTAGTGGGACTGGACACACACTGGACTGTATGTGTTTGTGAGACTTGGGAACTTTATTGGTGGGATTGAAATTGGGTTTGTAAATAACTGCAGTCAGTATAGAGAGAAACTGTATCCCGGGGGAAGGGACTGAGAAAAGGGGGACTGAGAAAAGGGGGTGTGCCATTATAAACAGAGGGGGACAAACAGGGTGGCCATATTCCACCATGGCAGGCATCTTCGGAAGGGTTATAGGCTGCATAGGCTGTGGGTTGGCAATAATTCTCAACTGGGCCTAGAGAGAAGGAGGCTGCCCACTCTGTAGACAGCTATCTTGTATCAGGAGTGAGGTATATTGGTTAAGGAGTAAGCTGAGGGAGCTGGGGAGGGTGTCCAAGGATAAGGGGTGTGGATATGGGCAGCAGAAGGGTGGATCTGAGGGGAGGCTGGGGCAACACTCTGAAATTACAGGACATTATGTTACAGCAAGCAGGAGGGGGGATATTAGGGAAAGAGGACCCTTAGATAGGGATGTTGACGCTAAGGGGAAAGTGTATGGGGTGAACATTCCAAATACAAAGAGAGTGGAGGGGAAAGAGTCAGGAGGGGCTGTTGTGGGGAAGTCTAAAACAGCAGACTGTGGGAATGGAGCTCCTAAGGAGAACAGAGCAAGAGGGGAATGAAGAGGGGCAGTTTAGAGGTGCAGTCAGGGGAAACTCAGGTTACTTGATGGAGGTTGACATAGAGTGTCACAATAAATTTGAGCTACTAAGCAACCTAGAGGGGGAGGAAGGGGTTGGTGGAAATGAGGAAACTGATACAGAGGCCGGGGGGAGAGAGAGTCGGATACCCATAGGGCATCACAGACCGGCATTGGAAAGGATATAAATAGTCCCAGAGGGAGAAGGGGAAACATAAATGTTAAGCAGATGGGGGAGATGCAACATATTGCAGACATGAGAGAGGGGAGCCTGACTGGAGAGAAACTAGGAGACAAGGAGGTGGAGAGGAGCCCCTTCAGCAGGGGGTCAGGTACCAAGGATGGGGCCCTAGCTAAAGGGACCACAGAGAGCCTCTGGAGGCAGGGTGCTATTACAAGGGGGGAAATGGTGGTGTGGGGAAGGGAAATCATCAGGGGCAGGATAAATGGTTCGGATAAGGAGGATGAGGGACACCCTATACAGAGGGGTCTGAGTTATGGGCAAAAATAATGAGGGAGGCAGAAAGGGGAGGGTGACAAGGGGGTCTCTAATAAGGCAGGAAGACGCCCATGGAATTGAGATCACGAATAAAGGGGGGGATGGGGGGCTGAGTGGGCATAGTGGAGGTAACCATAAGGATGATGGCGGTGTTAAAGTTCTGTTATTGGGAGCTCGATGATTAGGGGTATCCAGTGGGAGGGACAGGGAGGTGGATGCCATAGCCAGGTGAAGGTAGTGTGTATCTCTGGGCTGACACTGCACAGAGCAAAGTTCATGGTATATGAACTGGTTAGGGATTGTGGAGGGAAACCGGATTTCCTGGTGCATTTGGGAACTAACGGTCTAGAGGGAAATAGCATTTTGGAAATCCAAGCAAGGTTCCAAGAACTTGCCTGAGTCTGTCGGGATAATGGATGCAACATTTCTTTTCGGAGATATTGCCCAGTACCAAAGGCCTCAGTGGAGAAAAAAAAAAGATCACAGAGGTTAATGACTGGCTCAGGAAGTGGGGGTGAAGAGTGGGTTGGGGGTGAGGAACTGGAAATGAGTTTGGGAGGATAAGGGACTGTATGCCAAGGACAGGCTTCATCTTGCCCCATTAGGAAGGAAGTCCTTAAACAGGGATGGCTGACTACATTCAAGAAAGGTGGGGTTTAAACTTGTGAGGGGGAGGGATAAGGGAGGGCTGAACCAGAAGCCCTCCTCCAGATGAGGGGTAGCCTCAAACCCAAGGGAGAGGAAACAGACTGGGGTGGAGGTTTCAGGAGGAGCAGAGGAGGATGGAAGTATAAGGAACCTGGGTGGGGTTCGACAAAGGGATCAGGGATAAGGGGGTTGGTGTTAGTAAATGCAAGGAGCTTGGAAAACAAGTTGCCAGAGTTCCAGGCCATGCTGTTCGAGGGGGGTGGGGTGGATGTGGCAGCGGTCACGGAGACGTGGAACAACAAAAACCATGACTGTGACCTAAACATGCAGGGGTACACTATGCTTAGGAAGGATAGAAAGGAGGGCAGAGGGGATGGAGTGGCTATGTTCATTAGAGATGACAGAAATTGCTAGGGTAGAAGAGGCAGAGGGAAACGTGGAGGCCTTATGGGTCACCTTACGGTCCCCAGCAGGAGATAAGGTCAAGCTGGGTGTAGTATATAGACCCCCCCCGGGATGAGTGATGTTCTAGAGGATGGTTTGCTGGACAACATCATTGCCCAGTGTGGACCAAAAGGGGAAGCAGTGGTGTTGATGGGGGACCTTAATATGCCAGGTACTAACTGGAGAACCATGTCCTCTAAGGTGGCCAAGGAGCAGAGGCTGCTGGACGACTTTCCGGATGTGTTCTTAACACAGCATGTGATGGAGCCCACAAGGGAGGGGCATGTCCTGGATGTGGTTCTGGCAGATGGGGATCTGGTAAGGGACCTGGTTGTAGAGGACCCCTGACTGGGATCGACCACAATACTGTCTGGTTTCAAATAAGCATGGGGGAGGGGGGGATCTAGGACACTGGCAGTGGACTTCAGGGGGGCAGACTTTGTGGGCATGGGAAATATTCTCAAGGATCACTTGAAGGGGATTACATCAATGACAAGTGTGGAAGGGAGATGGGAGGTCATAAACCGGGGACTTAATGAGGCAGTCAGGATCTGTGCTAAGTTGAAATGTAAGGGAGCAAGGTCACATAAACCATGCTGGTGGTCCAGTGAGGTACAGGTAGCGGTCAGAGAAAAGAAGGTGGCCTACAAAAAATATAAAACAACAAGAGGGGATAGGGATAAGGAAATGTACCATCTTGCATCTAGAAAAGTCACCCAGATGGTGAGGGGAGCAAAGTCCAGTAAAGAGCAACAGCTGGCACAGGGGATACATGGAGGGGAAAAGGGGTTCTTCCGGTACATTGGGGAGAGGAGAAACTCTAAGGGCCATCTCAGCAGATTGAGATCAGAAGGAGGGTGGGTGGAAGAGCGAGGACCAGGCAGAGGTATTTAATGAGTACTTTGCCTCTGTGTTCTTAGGGAGGGGATGGGATATCTACAAAGCAAGGCACGATGGGGATAGAAGCGGCAGTGAGTGGGATCAGGGGAGCAACAGAAATGGAGCAAGAGGGAGGGAGAGGTACCCCAGGGGTGTCACATCTGGACAAGGATAAAAAGGCCAGTAAGGTGGAGAGGACAGATGCTGCTATCTCTGCCAAAAGGGTGTGGTTAGCCCTCAAGGCCCTAAAGAAAAGACAAATCTCCTGGGCCGTATGGCATTCAACCGAGAGTACTATGGGATTTGGTGGACATACTGGCTGCACCCCTGGCAGAGCTCTTCAACAGGTCACTTGAGACAGGAGGGGTACCTAGATTGGCGGTAGAGGCACATGTGGTGCCAATCCATAAAGGGGGTCAAGGGTACCAGGTAACTATAGGCCCATCAGTTTGACCTCGGTGGTGGAATATTAATGGAGAGTATACTAAAGGAATGATTGGGGTGTACTGGAGGAGTGGGAGGTCTGGATAGTCAGCAACATGGGTTTGTGCCAGGTAGATCATGTCAAACCAATCCTTGTGGAGTTCCATGAATGGGTAACATCAGAACTGGACAGGGAAAGCCTGTGGATGTATTATTCTTGGACTTCAGCAAGGCGTTTGACTCTGTCCCCACAATGGTTTGATTGAGAAACTGATGGGGTTAGGGTAGTAGCCCTTTGATGGTCAGATGGATTGAAAACTGGCTAGCTGGACGCACCCAGAGAGTAGTGGTCCGTGGGAGCCTCGAACCCAGAGAGGTTGGTAGTGGGCACAGAGGGCTCGGTCCTGAGTCCAATCCTGTTTAATGATACATATCTGACATCAGGAGGGATATAGGGTGTGAAATGAGTCTCTTCACTGATGACTCCAAGATGGGAGCAGTAGTTGAGGGAGAAGAGGAGTTGGCCTGCAAGGACCTGACACCCTGGAAAGCTGGGCTCACACATGGAAATTAAATTTCAATATCACCAAGTGCAAGGTGTTGCATCTTGGGCGGAAAACTCTAAACACAGGTACCTGGGAGGGAGGGGAGGTGCTGGAGGCCTCATAGGGGAAAAAGACCTAGGGGTCATGGTGGATGGAATGTATGAAAACCTGAGCAGTGCAGGAGAGTGGTTAGCAAGGCAAACAGGATGTTGGGATGCATCGTAAGGGGATCACCTCTAGGAGCAAGGAAGTGATTTTGCCTCTGTACAATGGACTGGTTAGACACACCTTGAGTACTGTGTGCAGTACTGGAGACCACACTTGAAGAGGGACATACAGCTCCTGGAGAGGATAGCAGAGGAGGCAACTAAGATGATACAAGGGCTAGGGATTTGACATATGAGGACAGACTTGAGGAGCTCCTGCCTGTTTTCATTGGAGGAGAGGAGAGACGGGGACATGATTGAGGTCTTCTAGACCTCAAGGGAATAAATAGGTAAACATGGAGGATCTTAGACTAAAGCAGGGTGGTATTACCAGAGGGCATGGTTTGAAGTTGGAAGGAGGAAGGGTGAGGGGAAAAGAGGAGGAGGAGGTTTTCACTGAGAGGGTGGTGGACCATTGGAATGCACTGCCTGGGCGAGCTGGTTCAGAGATCCACAGTGGAGGGCTTCAAGAGAGGGTGGGACAGACACAGAAAGTGGATGTATCAGATGATGGCCTGTCCCAGGGGGGTGGGGATGGATGATAGGGGTTTCTGGAGCATAAGGGAGGGGAGGGCCTCGCACCCAACTAGGGATCTGAGGTTCGAGCAGACTTGATAGACCGTAAGGCCTAATCTGCTGGCAAATAGTATGTTAGTATATAGGGATGCCATTTAACACCATTTTGTATATATTCTGCATTGATCCCTTCCTGCAGGATATCAAGGGTAAGAGACAAGGCAAGAAATAATTTCTCTAAAATGTTTGCTTATGCAGGTGATTTATGTCTTATAGTCAGGGACACTGAGCCAGGGGAACAGGTGTTGTGTCTTTTTCAGGATTATTCATTTATTTTGGTGTGTAAGATTAATTAAGCAATAAGGTATGACTAGGGGTTAGATTAACAGTCTGTTAACCACCCACTTGGGATTAATATAGCATGAGGTACAGCTAAGTGCCATAATCTCCGAAGGGGGTGATTAACAGACTTAATAATGGTAATGCCCTGTTGGTATTAATATAAGTAGAATTTTTTGTAAATAAATGTTGTCATCTTCTGTATTGTGTAGGGTGGCTGTGTAGAGCTCCCATAGCTAAGTGAACAATTTCCGTATTATTTTCTAATTTTTAAATATTTTCTATGTACAGTTTGTGGATTGAGAAGGAGGGTGTTGTTGCTTACATGAAGGTGTGGGAGTTGTATGTTTCATATTGATTGGGAACAGAACAGTCCACATGTTTGTTCTTGGTGAATCACATCATGTGTAGGTTTCATTTGGTTTATATACAGTAGTTAGGCAGCTTGTTTATGCCTTTTGTGGGATTTTCCTTGTGACCAGAATTAGGTGGCTTGTTGCTGTGCGGTGGCCTGTTGATTATGTGGTACTGTGACTTTGTATGTCACTGTTTGATGAACTTTCTGGACTGATGACTTCTTGTTTAAAAAAGGCATTTACTGAAATTTATTTTTATCTAGAATCAGTCTATTGCTAAGAACCAGCTTTCCTGGCATAGTATTCTAGTTCAGATAGAACATCTGAAGTAGCAGCCAACTGAATTCTAGAATATTGAGATTTGCTGTTACATTTGTCTGGTAAAAGTGAAATAGAAATTTATATATTTTAGAATTTTATATTTATCTATAACTGGAGGATAGGAGAAGCTGACCAAGAGGATGAGGGGGAATAGGTACATGTATGGGAAGCAGGAGAGTGGTAAACTGAAATAGTTGTGGGCAGCAATCTTTCTGGGGATGATGTGGAGTAAAGGGGGCTGTCCAGTGTGTAAGACCCTGGAACAGCTAAGAGCTGAAGTAAGGCTGCTCAGATGGGTGCTGGGGAGTATGGTTTGGGAAGTCAGAGGAGAAGAGCAGTGGAGGGAAAGGCAGAAGGGTGGTGCCCAGTGGAGCGTTGGCATCAGGTAGGGAAAGGGAGTGAGGTGGACCACCCAGTATACAGGAGATTCTCTTCCTCAGAGGACCAGGCAGTCCAGGGTGGAGGAATGGCAAGTGGTAAGGGGTGGGAATGTGAGGCTATCATCAGGGGTGGGAACTTCTGAAGGGGTGACTTTATCGAATTGATATGCATCACTATCTGGAAGGAGGATGGGAGCAGCAGGAGGTAAGGCAGGAGGCCAGGTTGAGCCAGGGCTCAGAGTAGGAGTACAGGGAGGGGAAAGAGAACTAGTCAGGGTGGGTGGGGAGGAGGAGGTAGGCAAAATGGAGTGGAGAATGAGGGGAGGGAGAGAAAAGGTAAGGAACTGGGAAAGGAAAAATGGAAGCAGACAGTTAGTCAGAAGGGGAGGGGACGGCTGATAGATGGAAAAATAGCTAGGGGGTAAATAGTGGATGTGGAAGTAAGTCCACCAGGGTGCAAGGGGGACAGTTAGGTAGGGAAGCAGCTAGTACCAAAGGTAAGAGAGGAAGGATGCAGAGCACGGGTGCAGGGGATGGAAGGGTGGCAATCATTGGGAACTCCATAATTATAGGGGTATTCACTGGGGAAGGAAAGGAGACCAAAATGCAAGCAAGATGGTTTGTATGCCAGGAATGACAGCAGGGAAGGTAGCCCCAAGAATAAGGAAAATAGTAAAGGAGGCTGGAGGAAAACCTAATTTAATTATACATGTGGGAACCAACGACCTAGCTGTGGAAGAGGCTGAGGTAGTGCAAAGTAGGTTCAGGGAGTTAGGAAAGATCTGCAGGGAGGAAGCAAGTTTACCTGCCTTCTCAGAGATGATACCAGTACTAAGGGCCGGCACAGCCAGGAAAAGAAGAATAGAGGATTTTAATGACTGGCTGAGGAAATGGTGCAGGGAGGAGAGGTTCATCTGTATGGGGGACTGGAATGAGACCAGGACAAAAAAAGCACCCTATTTACCAGACAGGCTACACCTCAGTAGGCAGGGTATAAGGGTACTCGGGGACAAATTGGGGGAATACATAACCAATACGCTCAATTTAAACTACTGAGGGGGGCAACAGGCCTGCAGGCCCATAGACTCTGAAAGGTGGAGGTCAATCAACTTTCCCCTCCATGATGGAAGAGGTCTGGAGGGAGCAGGTGGAAGGGGTGAGAAAACAGTTAGCAAAGGGTGAAGAGGGTGAGGAACACATAACAACAGTAGGTGTGGGGGTGCACAAAGAGGGGAGAAATGTAAAGAGCTGAGGGAAGGGAAGAAAGGGCAGATTCTAGGTGGAGGTGGTGTCTCTGAATGCATGGAATCTTGGAAACAAGATACACAACCTTCAGGCACTATTAGCAAACAGGAGGGTGGACATAGTGGCAGCTACTGAGACTCGGGCAATACCACACCATAACTGAGACCTTGCAATCTCTGGATATAAACTGTAAAGGAGGGACAGAGTAATCAGGAAGGGGGGGAGGGGTGGCAGTTTACATCAGGGAGGGAATAAGCTGCACCAAGGGGGGAGTCAGAGGAAGGGAAGGCAGAGGCATTATGGGTTCAGTTACGATCCACTAGAGGGAGAAAGGTGGGGTTGGGGGTGGTTACAGACTACCCAACCAGGATGAGGAGAGGCACAGGAAACTGAGCTCACAAATATTGGAAGATGCAGGGAAATGTGAGGTGATAATTGTGGGGGACTTCAACCTGCCCAAGGTGGACTGGAGAGTATCATCCACAACATGTGCTAGAAGTCAGGTGATCCTGGAAGGACTGCAAAGTGAGTTCCTGACTCAGGGCATCACAGAACCAACAAGAGCAGAGGCAGTTCTTGATCTGGCGCTTCATGAAAGGGGAGCATGTACATAAAATGTCTAGTGCACCTACCCGGTAAACAAAATATAGCTAGATAAATAAAATAATGGTCAGGGAGCCCCTGGGTGGGAGTGAACATTGCATAGTATTATTCCAGTTGGATATTGGCAGGGAAATCATCCTGACTAAGACCAGAATCTTGGATATTAGGAAGGCGGACTTCAGAAAGATGGGTGAAGTGCTAAGGAGCCAACTGGTGGACATCAGAGCAGATATGGGTGTGAAGCAAAAGTGGTTCATTATTAAGGAAGGAATACTGGTTGCCACAGAGGAGTGTAAAAGGCTCAGGGGGAAGAACACCATGGCCAAAGCACCCAGCTCGTTCAGTTCTGGGGTCACCCAGGCAGTAAGGGAAAAGAGTTTAGCTTATAGGAAATCCAGGAAGACCAAGAGAAAGGCAGATAGGGGAAATTACATAAGGTTGGCTGATGAGGCAAGTAAGGAAGTCCAGCAAACTAAGGCACAAAAGGAGCTCCAGATAGCTGAAGGAATTAGAAAGGGGGAGAAGGCCTTCTTTCACTATAGAAGTGAGAAAAGGGACAAGAAGGATGGGATTTTTATGCTTAAGAAAGAGGAGAAATGGATGGAGAATAATGGAACAAAAGCAGAGATACTAAATACTTCTGTTTCATCTTCACTAGGGAGAGGGATGCACCAGTGCCTTCAAGAGGGAGAAGAGGAGCTGGGGGGGGGGGGCACAGATGTAGTGATAGAGGAGGTTAGTGTGAGGAAGGGGCTGTTTGCATTGAAGGTGGACAAATCATCAGGCCAGGACAGAATACATCCAAAGGTACTAAAGAAACTGGTTGAGGAGCTGGCAGGGCCACTGGCAGGCCTATTTAATAGTTCTCTGGAGTCAGGTGTGGTACCGCAGGACTGGAGAGTGATCCCAAGGATGACTCACCGAATTACAGGCCAGTCAGTATGAGCTCAATCTTGTACAAGATTATGGAGACCTTACTTAAGGAAAGGTTGGTAGAATATCTAGAGGAGCATGGTCTCCAGGATGTGAGGAAGCATGGCTTCATGGTGGGGAGATTTTTCAAACAAATCTGATTGACTTTTTTGACTGGGTCACTAAGACAGTAGACAGGGACCAAGCAATAGATATCCTATATCTGTAATTCAGCAAGGCCTTTGGCTCTGTGCCCTACAAAAGGTTTATCAAGAAGTTGGTGGATCTTGGGGTTGGGGATAAGATGACCATATGGATGGAAAACTGGCTGAGGGACAGAACCCTGAAGGTGGTTATGGGGGGAATTATCTGGTATGAGAGAGGTCACCAGTGGGGTCCCACAGGGCTCAGCAATGGGGCTGGTGTTGTTCAGTGTCTTCATCAATGACATTGGGGATGGCATTAAGGGCAAAATGTGTCTATCTATAGATGTCACCAAGCTCTGTCTAAGAGTGGACGCAGCTGCAGGGATACGGGACCTACAGAATGATCTGAAAATGCTGGGGATGTGGTCCAAGATTTGGCAGCTGAACCTACCACCCTCCTCTCCCCTTCCCCCACCTCCCTGTCTCCCTACACCCTCCTGCCCCTACCCCAGTCATCACCCTCCCCAGACCCCCCTCCCTGTACCCCCATCTCAGTGCACAATATTCCTGTCCCTCGGAACCTACCACCCTCCTCTGCAATGTCATCTACAACTCCATGTTTTCACTTTTTCCTTTTTTTCCTTTTCCTTCTGCCCCCTGTGAAGACTTGCACATTAGGACAGTTAGTTTTTTGTATGTAATTTATCAGTTATTTCCAGCAATCCAAGTTGTACCTTATTATTGCCATTGCTGTTTACTTGTGCTATCCAGATCTGTTTTGTATAAGATCACGTACATCATTGTATTGTTTGAAATCTCAGGACCTCTTTATGAATGAGCTTGCTCAATAGAGTAATTCCTTTAATAATAAACTGATAAACTTGAATTCCAAGAAATGCAAAGTTATGAATATTGGAGCCAAGAATTCCAGGACAAAGTACTACCTGGGTGGAGTCCAGGTATCTGCATCATAGGAGGAGAATGACCTGGGAGTGATGATCACTAGTGACCTGAAGCACTCCATGCAGTGCAAGAAAGCAGCAGCAAGGGCAAATAAGATGCTGGGATTCATAGCTGGGGGATAGGTTGTAGGAGAGAGGAGGTTATACTGCCCTTGTACATGTCACTGGTGAGGCCACATCTAGAGTATGGAGTTCAGTACTGGTGCCTACACCTCAAAAAGGAAATTTACCTGCTGTAGAAGGTCCAGAAGAGGGCTACAAAGATGATAGTGGGTCAGCAGGATAAGGCATACAAGGTGAGGTTGAGGGCACTACATATGTACTCCCTGGAGGACGGGGGGGGGGACATAATTGAGACATTCAAGTACTTGAAAGGGATAAATAAGGTGGATAAAGAGGGGTTCTTTAAGCTAAGTGACAACCATAACATTAGGGGGCATAGTCTCAAGCTGGAGGGGGGAGGTTTAGGAGGGAGGTCAGGAAGCACTTGTTCATGGAGAGGGGGTGGACACTTGGAATGCGCTGTTGGAAGAGGTGATCTTGTTGAAGATGGTGGGTAGCTTCAAGAAGGGCTGGGATAGGCATTGTGGAAGGTAAAGATCATGGGTAGGGAGGATGGAACGGATGGAAGGATTGGGGGGACAGGGTCAGTAGCTCAAGCTGTGGATCCTGTAATATGAACAGACTAGATATACCAAATGGTCTTTTTCTGCTGGCTTCTTCATATGTTTGTATGTTCATATTTATTGAAATAAGTAATAGAATTTTTTTTTTAGTATTATAGATCAAGGAAATGCTCCCACGCAATCAGAGTACCCCTTTCCCCTGAGCAGGAGACACTCTTATTCTGTGAAGAGAGCCTGACGCACAGATGCCCTGGAAATGGGCAGATTCTGGGAACATTTTCTTTTAAGTATACAATTGACCGCTCTTGATCAATAACATATTAATATGTCCCCCATCGCCACTCATTCCTGTATTAGAGTGGTTTCACTTGCCTTCAACTTGAGCCAGAATAGCTCAACTCTGCTGTTCTCACTCCAGCTGAACATCTGTGAAACCATTCTTATACAGCAATGAGTGGCTCTGGGGGATATATTAACATATAAAATAATCCTTCTGCAATAGTTTTGTGGCTCTCGGAATGTAGAGCCATCATAACAATGCATGCCATGGAACTGCACAGTGATTTCCATGGTAACTGTGTCTCTTACCTTTGGGATGGCCTCATGCACTGCAGTGGCAATAGTGGGAATTATGAGCTGTTACATTCCATAACTGATGAATTCTGATTCCATAAGTCAGCATGTGTGGATTATGGATTCTGAAACTGCCTAATCTGGTGCACCAATGTATGTAATTAGATTTGCAAAACAAATACTGTAACTGAGTTATTTAAACATTTCAAAAGGTGAAACATTACTTCTAAGCATACATAGTAGTACTGTCCAAGATGATGTTTTTTTTTTTTAGTTGTTTAACCAGGTATAGCACACTAAGCTGATAGCTTTTTTACAGGAGCAACCTGGGAGCACATGGAGGTTAAGTGACTTGCTCAGGGTCACACAGTATGCAAGTGGAAGCTGTGGGATTCAAACCCAGGTCTGGTCTGCTGGATGTCACCAGATTTGCAGCTCAGAGCCTTAGACCACTGTGCTATACTGCCTCCAAACTGTGCATGCACAGAAACAATATTTCAATTTTTTAAACATTAAAATAATACAGTTACACTACTTGTAAATATAATTACATACATTGGTATAAGAAAATATGTAGTTTCATAAATCATAATGAAGTGTCTAGTTATGAAATCAGAATTTGCCATTGCCCCAGCCCACTGCAGCTCAAGAGCACTACTTGAATGGGACCCACTCATGTGCTTTAGTTAAGTGAGTGGAAAATTCATAATTTATACTCTTCTTATCTTTTTTTTTGTTATACATTCTGTTCGTGTTGAAAATCCAGTCTTAGCCCATATCTAAGTCCCAAGAAGAAATCCTCACTCACAGAGGATGTCCATACAGCTTTAGTGCAGTTGCCAAAATAAAGCTTTAATAAGCTAAAGTGAAGGTGTAGATGCAGACAAAGCTGCCAGCCACAACTGCCTCGGCGGTTCGAATTTTCACTCACCTTCAGGGGGTGTGACTAGAGCAATACTACATCACATTAAATAAATACAGAACATACATATTCATAATATCATAATACTTTAATTAGAAAACACGTGAAATATTTAGAGCAACTTAAAAAAAATACTACATACGATCACTGGACAGTAAAGAGCTACATGTTTTCTTCATTCACTAAGTATCTGACATTATAAGTGAAAACTAATGTGAAAAAGATAGAAAAATGAGATAGGCAACTGCGATCAAGGACAGTGCCAAACTTTTTGTACTAATTTTATTTGATTTCATTTATTGGAGCAACATTCAACAATTTTACAAACACCAAAGGGTAAGGATGGAAAAGGGGGGGGGGGGGACACCAAACAAATGCAATGATCTGCTGTGTGTCACAAACCCACTCAGCAGGTCAGCCCTCTACTCCCAAAGTACCAACCTCTGAGCGCAGTCTTGTGAACACTTAACAGAAACAGGGTAATCCTCTTGTCTGTTTTGTGGGTTCGTATCAACCTTTGGTCTCAAGTCTTGGAGGAATTCAAACTGTGAACCTCTTGTTAGCGTACCCAATGTACAGGCTCAGATAATTATGCTCTTCGGGAGGGGGGCCAGATATCTTTTGCCTATGGGCAACTAACCAGGCGTACAAAATGAACCCTTAAAACTCTATTAAAGACCTCAGAATAAATTCTTACCTTTTCCCAGTTTGGTAAAACCAGTAAGCTTTGTGCACTGTCAGCTTTAACCATGTATGCTTCCCTTGTCAAGAAAAAGAAATTCAAAGGCACATCAAGTAATTTCTAAAATAGAGGTTTACTTCAAAATAGATAAAAAAATGTAAAACGTAAATACAGAACCATATATCACAAAACATACAAATCACTTAAATAAAACAAGTTTAAAAGTGCAGACCAAATCTCCTACCACAGTACTCTTAGAATTGTATTTTCTAAGGTATTCTTATCTCATAGTGCTGTAGATGTTTCTTTTTCAGAGTCCAAACATTTATGTCAAAATGGAAAAAAGAATACTGTTTAAAAACTGGCTTTGCCAACCTCTTTGCGTGAGGTCACCTAGTTCCTCCCTGTCAGAATATAAAAAATATATATCTATGCAAAACAGGATGTCTTATTAAAGTATTAATTCTGTGACCTCAGCAAAACTAATTTTTTTTCCAAATGACATTTCTTTGATCTTATGAGCAGCTTCCCCTTTCCAGGACATCAAAGGACTTGTTATGCCTCTCTGCCAGATCTCAAGGAGGTGCAACATGCTTTGTATCACCATGTGAACTGAACTGCGTTTCCTCTGAACGTCATAAACGTTTATGACATATCTTGGCAGCTAGCAAGCTGCAATTAGTCATATAACAAGGAGATCCTAAATGTTAAGTCTCTTCTAGCCTGTAATTGTCTCTTGGCTGTCCACATAACATCTTGCATCTATAATCTGGGAGGGGGGTTTTCATTCTACAAACTGTCAGCATCTCTCATGAAAGACATTCAATAACACATTTCTATATTACAAAATCATAGATTAATCAGAACCATCTGTCTGAGTGTCACACTGTGTATCAGTACTCATCTAAGTAGAGACAGAGAGAGGGAAGTGGCAGCACCTAGAAACAAATTCTGGCCAGAGCCGATATGGCTGTGGAGAGCTTTTAGGAGTGACAAGAGCAAAGTAAACAATATGCAGTGCTCTCACTGCACTGGAGTCAACCATAACTAATATTACAGCTATTACAGTACTGCGCATGTGTGATACTCACACATGCACAGTTTGCCCCAGAGTTAGCCATGTGCAACATGGCAGCACTGATGAGTACGTATGCACGATACTTGTGCATGAGCATTTTAAGTCAGTGCTGCCATGTTGCACACAGTGGCTGTTACTTCTGCAGCTGTGGAAAGGAAAAGTATTGCTATGGGAAGGGGGTGTGTTTATGTGGCCTGTGGAGGGGAAGGGATGTATAAACAGAATCTTTTGAAACTATGCTCGAGTACTCTGGCAGCACATCAGACAGTTGTCCGAACACCTGCTTCCATAGTGCTCTTACACAAATCTGATGACTGCATAACATCTGTGGAGCTCGGCCCATGCAGCTGTAAAAATCAGACCCAGGAAGAGACTATTAATAAATTAGAGATCTGGTCTGGAACTTGCTCATCATCACAGTCAATTACTCTTTCTTTTCTAAGCAGTAATTTTTTGGTAAATATGCCTTAACTATTTTGATCTCACTGCTGGGAGACTACTTCTGGTTTTCCTCTGATTATAGCAGGTGGAAATAGTA
The DNA here is from genome assembly GCA_016271365.2 of Neoceratodus forsteri. Lineage (NCBI taxonomy): Eukaryota > Metazoa > Chordata > Ceratodontiformes > Ceratodontidae > Neoceratodus > Neoceratodus forsteri. The sequence goes on from CM028131.1 coordinate 1,117,683,725, forward strand.
GCAGTCTTAAAGTGGTAGCTGTCGGTGGTGGCACTCACTGAAAAAAGTGGTACCTATGCTTGTCTGCACATTTTAGAAATGACCCCTTTGCTTGTTTTTGCTGTAAGAAAACTGACCCCTTAACACAAAAACAAGGAGTCAGTTATAACCTCCACCTCCACTTTCTCTTTAAGTGAAAAATGTGATTATGGGTTTGCATCAGATGTATAGTGGCAGCCATAGACACCTACTATTGTTAAATAGTAATCAACGGTATGTAAAAGCTTGTTTTTTTTGAATGTGTGCTTTCCTAATGTTGTCAGTACCACTCTACCCATTTTGTACTCTGCCCCTGGATTTCTGTGCCAAAAGTGCATTATTGTAAAAATTTTTAAAATGTGTAATTTCTGCCCCTCCGCAGAGCTGACTGGAGGCTCTGACCCTTCCCTTGGAGGGCTCTTCCTTCAGTCCCAGACATCCCTGCTCTGCTGACCCCTATGGTCCAACTCCCCCCCTGCAGTGGGCCTAGGGTGAGGAGTGCTGACATACTCCTCCTCCCAGATCACAAATCCAAAATCTGGGGCAGCATCACTGGAGAATGACTGGGCCATCCCCACATTTTCCTCCATTTTCTTCCCAACCCCACATCTGGGCAATGGGTGGAGCTGTTTGTCCCTGCCTCTGTGGAGGCAGCCTATTGCCCTGGATGTGGGCCTTCCCCATATGTGCTGTGTGCCTGTACTGGCACCCAGTGACTGCTGGGAGTCAGTCTACAGTACACAGTGGTTATCCCCCCTTTCCGAGGAAGGAGAGCTAAAGATGTTCACTGCTTCCTCCCCCAACTGACCCCCAAGCAACCTGAGATTGTTCCCCAACTTGGGTCACTGGCATGGTGTGAGGTGTGGTGTCCAGTGCCTCAACTCTCAGCACCACTGGGCTGGCTATTATTTTACATTTTTGTGTTGAAACCTAGCTGCCATATCCTTGACCACTGTTCAAGTCTTCTAAGGTCTCTGCTCATACTTTTCAATCCTGCTTCAGATCTTGGTATAATTATGCAGAGTCAAATCTTCCCTTCCTGCAATTTTACTTATAAAGACAGTAAAGAGGACTGGGTCAAGCACTGATTCCTGAGATACCCTCCCATTACCCTCTCATCCTTGGAGTGAACTCCATTTACTACCAGCCTCTGTCACCTATCCCCTAACCAATCGGTGATGAACCAGTGTATTGGTGGCATGTCGCTGTAGTTCTAATCTCTACAATAAAGCATTTTGTATCCAGCTGATGAGTGAAGTCGTTTACCTGTTTGCTAATCAAACAACCACAGAGACTTATCAAAACTCTTTTAAACTGCCAACTACTAAAAACATGTTCTCTATATTTATGTACAGTATAGCTGTATCTGTCTGTCTGTCCATCTATCTATCTATCTATCTATCTGTCTGTCTGTCTGTCTGTCTGTCTGTCTGTCTGTCTATCTATCTATCTATCTATCTATCTATCGATCCCTGTTTGCTGGTGTCTATGATTCGAATAGCAAGTCATATAAACAGAGTAATCCCTGTCATGCTAGTCAGAACAAATACTGTTACAAATGGAAAGAGATACTGCATGCTATCAGTATAATCTATTTACAGTGCATGAATATAATAGACGACAAGTAGAGGAGAAAATTCATGTTACTAGATAATACACAGTTAGAGGACTTCACAATAGCCTCAGGTAAGTATGTATTTGTTCTCTATTCTGTTTTTTTTTTTTTTTTAGAAAATGGGATGGCCTGTGAGTAAAAGATTAATGACTGTTAAAGTTACGAGAGATGGAAAGCTGATACAGGTTAGCACCATCAGGTCAGTTTGAGGTGAGACTTTGAGCCAGGTGCTGTCTGTTAGAACTGTCTGATGCTACATAGCTAATGATTACTAATTATTCTAGTAAATTCAAATGCCTGATTTACTAAACAGTTATTTTTATGCACCTTGAATACTTTTAAAGATATTTAGATTTGTTTGGAATGTGTGCACATTTGCTCTCAGAGAAAAACAGCTTGCAGCTCTGTCTCCAACATTCTAAGCAGAAAGAAGGGAGTATTTTATTTAACTTCATAGTGATTTGTAGTTATGGAAGGATACACTGAAAAGTCTGAAAATGTGTTGCACAGTAATCCAATTTTCAAGCTAGAGCAAGATGGCTGTAGGCTCCACCCACAGCCATAAAAAGACAATAAGTAAATTAGTAAGAGCACATTCAGAGCACTTTTAAGGAATCATTTTGTAAAAGCAGTTGAAAGAAATAAATCACACTTCACAAAATGTGTATGTATAAAACTAAATTCAAATATATTCAAATATATAAACTCAAAAGCATAGTAATAAATGCATTCCCAGTGTGCTTAATGACACAAAATGGGGATGGAGTGGGGGGGGGAATGGGCAAAAAAAAGGTTTCAATTCAGTATGTCATTTACATAGAAAGGATTTCAGATCCCACAGGTCATTAAGCCCAGATGGTTTGATACCTTTTGGAGTGAAGATCCACAAGCTTTCTTTTCTGAGTAAAATACAATATTTCTTCTATCCCCTCCTTTTCTGAGGGATTCCACATGTTCAGTTCTCATAAATCTCATGGAATCAGGGTTGGAAATATGTTTTTCAGAAAAATGAAATCCAATGGGGGTATCCAACCTATTGCTCAAAACTGACCTTATATGCTCCTGGATACATTGTTTGAGAGGTCTAACAGTTCTATCCACATAAACTAGGTTGCATGAACACCAAAAGGCATACATAGAAAATGAGGTATCACAGATGATGCACTCTTTGACTTCAATACCTAAGGTGTTGCCTCTAAAGTTTGTAAAACGTTTCTCTGGCTGTGCAAATTTACAAATATTGCACCTAGTGCACTTGTAAAATCATTTGGGTCTTGGTGGTAACCAATTTGTGGTGTCCTCTATTGAAGCTACTTTCTGCAGGTGACTGCGGACCACTCTATCTTTAATACTGGTAGCTCTACTGACTGACACTCTTGGTTTATCCCCTACTGCTATACTGACCTCCCTATCTCCCATTAAGATTGACAAGTTTCAGTATTCCACATTTCTAATTCTGCCTGCTATACTGTTATATTATGTCACAAATGTAACTGGTTCATGTGTAGAGGTTCCAAATGAAGCCCTGAAAGTATAATTTTCCTCTTTTAAAAGATTGTCTCTGTCAAGTTGAAGGTCTATATGTTTGGAGTTAGCTACTAACTCCTTGTCATAGCCTCTTTTGATGAATCTTGTTTCCAACTCTGAGGCTTGTAATAGAAAGCCCTCCTGAGAACTACAAATCCTATGTAGTCTCACCATCTGACTGTAAGAGATTGCGTCTTTAAGTTGTTGGGGGTGGGCACTATCTGCTCTCAATAAAGAGTGTGTTGCTGTTGTTTTCTTATGACATATGGTTTGTATTGGTTCACCAGGTGTCGATAAAAATTTGAAATCTAAACACTTAAGTCACCCATTGTGTGTGATATAATTGAATTTCAGATTCACTTAATTATTATTTAGCCAGCTGATACAATTTTAGATGTCATCTGAATTTCCCTCCCACACACATAACAATCATCAATGAATCTGCACCAATGTTTGATGTTATTGAAAAAAAAGGTTGCTATTGCTATTCAGAGCAAATATCAGTTCCCACTATCCCAGAAATAAGTTTGCATTATAGGTGCCATGATACCACCCATTGCAGTCCCACATGTCTGCAGATAATAATAATTTTCAAATTGAAAGGCACTGTGAGACAAGACAAACTCCAATGCTTGAATGATGAAATTAATTAATATATCATTCAAATCACCAAAGTTCATAAGAAATTATCTGCAGACATGTAGACCATGCTCAAGTGTGATGGATGTGTAGAGGGATTCCACATCTATCCCTATCCTCACATATCCATCTTTCCACGTAAAATTGTCAAACTTGCATACACAATCAGTGGTATCTTTCAAATCACATGGAAATTTGACTACACATTTGTGTAAGAAAAAATCAATGAACTGTTTTGGATTTTCACACAGGTCTCCATTCCCTGTATTGGTCTGCCTGGAAGCATTGTCATGTACTTTTATGGACTTTGGGCAAAATGTAAAAACCTGGGATCACTGAGTGTTCATTCCATATATACTGATATTCATTCTCAGTAATACTTCCATTAGTGAGTGCCTGTGTTAGAATGAGGTGTAACTGTTTTCTGAATATAGGTGTGGGATTGCTGTGCAGTTTTCTATAATTGGTTGTGTCATTCAAAACAAGCTTTACAGTGTTAACATATTGGTTCCTATCCATGACCACTACATTCTCTCTCTTATCAGCAAGTTTAATTATTATATTATAGTTATTTGATAATTCATTTAGCACATCCAGTTCCTATTTTGATAAATTAGTTTGTTTTGGCTTACCACCATTGTATTCAGGCTGACTCTGCATTCACTGGGACTGCTTGATCATCATAGAGGTCATGAGGTGATAATTTTGGTTTTTTTCCCATTTGATTGAATTTGTTGGTGCTACTGAAAGGAAATAGAGATTGGTCATGAGGGAGCATGTCCACTAGATGAACTGACAGCTGCACTGTGAGTGCTACATATCCTGCAGACTTTCTTTCTCTCAAAAACAAAATACTCATCTCATTTCTAGCAAAACAAATAAATCCTTGAATGAGTCTGATACCTAGTCACTGAATTTACTGTATAGTACAGTATAGAAAACAAGTAACAAGGACTTCCATGTCTAACTTTAGGTAAGTAAAAAAAGACTAGTTTCTAGGTACATACAGTAAATATGAGTGAGGCTCACTCTTATTGGCTCAGAAGAAATCTGAGTATAAGTTGTTTTCGTGACCAGAGAAAGAGAGTCTGTATGATACAGTATGTGCCAATTGTGCTGCAGATGTCAGTTCAGCTAGCACTCACAGTCTGTCACTTCTGAGTTGTGTTACCTTTCAGACTGAGCAATAAATTGAAATAAACAGAAAATTAGTTTTAAATCAGGACCTCTACAACAGTGAAAGTGTCTGATTCAGTGGAGATGTAGCACTTACTGTTTGTTTCATCAACATTGTGCCAGGAGCAGCCATTTAGTTTGTAGAATTTTTAGTTTGCCAGACAGAATTGGAACTTCTTCCACTACTGTTTAAAAAAAACATATGCCAGTTATCCGGCTGTACATGGTAGGGTAATGTGGGTTAATGTAACCCTGCTTAAAATCTGAGAACCAGAGTAGGGTATATTTCTTGCATTATAATATCTGGGAAAATATATACAGTAGGTATGCCCTTATGAGAAGCTGAGAGTCTAGCGCCTGCAAGCATTGGAGTGGGGGGGGGGGGTTCCTGTCTCTAATGGCCAAGTTAAACTGTTGTGTAAAACCTTTGGGGAACCAGACATGGCAAGACGATACTGGCTAGAGAAATTGGCTATGGCTGATTCAAAAGTAGTTAGATTGAAGGTATGACCTCTGGCCAAAAGGAACCGGGTATTCATGATTAAAGCTTTTATCGTACCTGTATTTTTTATTTCTTAGTTGCATTTTCCCTCCCTAATCCTCAAACTCTGGAGGGCAATCTGAATAATACTTTCTTAAAAAACTTTTATGGGGCAGCAGGCTGAATTCTGTCAAGAGAAATGTGACATGTAAGTCAGTAAAGACTGTGGGTCTTGCGATGCTAAACCCCATTGTCTTTTCACCAGCATTTTTATTTTCCACAACATCCTTCTGGTAGTACAAGGCATGCTTGGCCTATGGCTTCCATTTTTTGCATTGTGCCATGCTTCCTCTTTGAAAAAAATGGAAGCAAAATGGAAGCAGGGCATTTAGGGGCTTTTTATGGGCTCCCAGATGGTATCCCACAGCATTTGTTAGACCACTTCAGGAAATTGAAGGCACAGAATGTTTCCAAAACTGAAATTGCTAGTTTTCTAAGGAAACAGTTGTATGCCCTGATTCTAGATAACAGTTTGAGGCCAGCCCTTATTTGAGACGTCTCACTAGGATATCAGATCAATGCTTACTGGACCAGTTAACGGAACCTCAGATACCACAGAAAATATGGGACATTCTGTGGTTTGTTGCTACAGGAAGCTGAATGTATGCGACAATCAACAAAAGTCAATTGCTGAAAGATATTTTTTGTGTCTGGACTGTCCCCAAATGCCAAAAATGATGGAACATTTTTTTTTTGAATGTAGCTACATTAAAAATTTGTGAGGCATGACAGCTAGGGAATGGAACAAACTTATTTTTGGACATTGTCTTTTGATATTTTAGTCTATGGATTCACCACTAGGGCCTGTGGAAAATGCAGTCAAGGTATCCTCACACTAATACTTGCTATATGTTAATGGTGCATATGGCAAAATAGGTGCCAGTTTGTATTGCAGCAAAAAAACTGTGCCCTTACACCTCCTCCTAAATGATATGGAACTGAGCTGAACTTGATATTTATGAGAGAACACTCCTCTTTTACAGACTCTATGCTAGTGGAGTTATGGAAAACAAACTGTCTTTTTAAGACATAGTTGATAACCTTGGTTGTTATTTGGAGTTTCTACTGCTCCCTTGACTTTACATTTTCCTTTCCCATTTAGGAGTTAGGACTGATGACCCCATGGCACACCCCGACATCTGTTGGTGTGTGGAGGATGGGGGTGGGGTGGGGTAGTAGGGGGTTAACCCTAACATCAAATTTCCAAACTTTTGACACTGTGACATCAACCCTAACTGATGCATTATAGAAGTTTTTTGCAATGAATTTCCTTACTTTTGGAAAAAATGTAATGTAACTAGTAAATGGTATGTGTTGGTGGGGGCTCCGGGCTCCCACCAAACTTTCCATTTGTGCATAATGATATGCATCTGTGGGAGTGCAGGCCCTCTGGGCCCTGCACTCCCACTTACAGATAACAACAAAGCCATACAGTAGCCCCATAGATCTGAAAGGAACCCTTGTAACAATAATTTGCCAATATACCACCACCCCAACCCTACAAGCACCAACAAGCATTGGGGCATACCATGGGGTCATCAGGCCCAACTCTCACCCCATTCCATGTGTAAACAAGCTGACACTCTACAGTTTAGGAGAATGGGGTGAGAGTTAGGTCTGATAACCCCATGGCATGCCCAATGCCTGTTGGTGCCTGTAGGGTGGAGGGAAAGTAGGGGTGGTAACCCTAACATTGAATTTCCAAACATTTGTCACTGTGACATCAACCATAACTGATGCATTAATAGAGTTTTTTTGCAATGAATTTCCCTTCTTTTTGAGAAAGTGTAATGTAAGTGGTTAGTGGTATATGTTTCTGGGAGCACGGGCCCTCTGGGCCCTGTGCTACCTTCACCTGGCCCATGTTTTGCATAATGGTATTTGTATGTGGGAGTTCAGGGCCCAGAGGGCCCGCACTTCCACTTCCACTTAAATACGGAGCCATATAGCGGCCCCATAGTACTGTAAACTAACCCTTGTAATATGTATTTGGCAATATCTCAGTTACTGTAGCAGCTATGAAATAAATTCCACTGCTGGTATAATCTATGACTTCAAAACTTCCTTGCAGGCTTAGGTGGACTAAGCTGCAGGTAGCAAAAAATCTGTATTTCGAATTGTTTTCAAGATATGGGTGCCACAATGTTATCCTATGGGAAATTCCTCAACTTCAGAACTCTGAAACTGTGGGCTTGTTGAATGGTTTGAGACCTAACCAGAAAAAGGCACACCTGTGGGACCAGGGCTTGCCACTTTGCAAATTTCAGCTCAACAACACATGGGACAATGTTGTGGAGCATTGTTTTTGCAACAACAAAAATGTTTTCATGACATCCCTATACCTTGTAATGGAATATTTCCATTGACAAAAAAATGTTGGCGAGCACAAAAAAATGTTTTCACAAAAGTTTTTGCAATGCACATATAAATTTTCCCATAGGCTACAATAGGACATGAAAAACTTGCATAACTTTTGAACAGATTAATATTTTTTCACCAAATCTTCAAAAGGCACCAGTTTAACCCTGGCCACATATAGACAGGCAAATTGAATCCACTCAGATGTATTCTTCAGTCCATTATGCCCAACCAAAGAAATGCACAAAAGTTGGTAATTTTCACTTTTTGGACACTCTATGGTTCTGCAACCATACACCTGACTGGAACACAACTTTTCAAATCCAGAGATGTGTGGTTGGAGGCCGCGAATGCAAACTTTCAGGCAAATCGGACTAAACGGTTGCAAAGTTATTAAAGTGCAAACTTTGGGGTTTAATATAGAAGTGGCCTTGCAACCCTGGGCCAATATAATATATGTGTGGGTATGTGTGTATATGTATATATACACACATGTATATATAGAAGGATATATAGAGAATACTTGATGGGCATGAGTGTGATATGGCAAATATTGTCATTTCTGCAGAGCTCATGATGCAGGAGTGACAATATTTGCCATAGCGCATGATCTGACCATCATGTATTTGATATATACAATAGGGCCAAGAAGTTTTGTTATGCTCTCTTGCATTCTGTTCCTGTTTATGTGTTTGCTCATTCTGTGTGTGAGCTTTTCTGAATGGGCTGGCAGTGTTATAAACTCTGGGAGACACACAAGTGTGTTTTGCAATGCTAAATGAGTTAGTTTTAGGTAGGAGTGAGAAACATACTTTTGTGAGGCTGTATTGTTTAGAAGTCTGGCTGCAGTGAAGCTGAGAGCATCACAGTAATTGTAATGAGTGAGAGGCAGAGTGTCAGAACAACTGTTACTGTTTTCAGTGGTAATTAAGTTAGCTGCAGGCAGAGTGCAGAGTGTTCTGTGATATTGTGCTCTTTAGGATTCTGGCTGTAGTCAAGCTGATAGTATCACAATAATTGTAATGGGTGAGAATCAGAGTTTGAGGAATAAGTGAGATTGTGTTTCAGTGGTAGTTGAGTTAGCTGCAGGCAGTAGTTTAAACTGTTCTGTGAAGCTGTGCTGTTTAGAATTCTGGCTGCAGTCACAGTAATGAGCTGGAAGTTGGTGGGGGATAGGTGTGTTTTGCAATGCTCACTGAGTTAGCTGTGGGCAGCGGTGAGACATCTGAAGTAGTTCTGCATTTGTGTCTATGGTAACAGCACAGGTGTTTCTTGCATGCTGAGGGGAAAGCTGCCTAGATTGATGACCTTTTGTGACCAGTGTGTGTAAATGGCTGATATCATCACAATAGAGCAGAGGATAAAAATATCACACTGCAGTGGATGATACACTGTTTTATGTCACTCATTTACCACTCACCCCTATTGTGTGTGTATATGTGTGGGTGTGTGTATATATATATATATATTATGGTAGCACGGTAGTGCTACCATAGTTAGGGTTGAGGAGCCATTTTTATGTTAAACCCCAAAACTTTGCACCTTAATAACTTTGCAACTGTTTGACGGATTTGCCTGAAATTTGGAATACGCGATCAAGAACCATAGACCTTGGGATCTGCCAAGTTTTGTACTGGTCAGATATACAGCTGTGGAGTTATTAAGCATGATCTGCACACACGTTTACGCTTTTTCTGGAATTCTACGGTCACACCTACAGGTCGTATGGTTTGTGCGACCAGCCCAAACTCTTCAGGGAACATGCAGCCAGGGTCCCCGATGTGCCTTTCGAAGATTTGGTGAAAAAATATTAAACGGTTCAAAAGTTATTCAAAAAACAATTTCCCATTATAAGTGAATGGGAAAAGTTAACAAAAAGTTTGACAGTGTCGCAAATGCACTTTTTACTGTCGCAAATGGCCCTGTTACTGTCGCAAATCCACCATTTTGTTTTCAGTTGGTGATCAGAAAAATGCTTGGCATTTAAAATTGAGACCCTCTAGCAACCTAATTCTTTTTGTATTCACCTAGTCAGGCCCTGAGGATGCTAGCCATGTATTTATTTTGGGGTAAAACACCCCAGAAATATGTTTTTCAGATTTCTGGAAAAGGTACTTTCACAAAGTAGTGTCGCACTCATGAAAGTGTCTCAGATTTTTGCGAAAGCTTTCGCAAATTGCGACACTACTTTGCGACACTATGCCCAAAATAACAGTAATTCTTTGGCACTCCGCTGCAAAAGAACGGTTGGGAGTTTGGGGCTGAAATTTGGAGGGAACGCAGATGACATCTCACAGATGTGATTTTCAGTGTTGTATTGAAAAAATATTACATGGTGGCAAAGTTACGGCACTCCAAAGTTGACAGTTTTTCCCATAGGATAACATTACGGCGCCCGACGCATTACAGGAATCCTTTGGCACCCTGCTGCAAAATAATGGTTTGGTATTTTTTCCTGAAATCTGGAGGGAAGATGGCCAACAGCCCACAGATGTGCCTTTCAGTGGTTTGGTGAAAAAATATTACATGGAGGCAAAGTTATGGCACTCCGAACTTCTCTTTTCCCATAGGATAACATTATGGCATTCGCCGCGCCTTTCAGGGTCCGTATATCGGAAACGGTGCGAGTTACGGAATTTTCATTGGAAAAATGCTTAGCCCCCTAAAAAGGGGCTAAGTACAAAATTAGCCAGGACAGTTGTAAATCATACAGCTTTTAAATTTTTTTTCTACATCGTACGGTTCCTGAGATGTAACCTATTTAGTATTCCAAGTTCTCATTTTCTGCTCCCATACTCATTATTATGCATACATTCTTTGTACTCACTGTCTTTCTCTATGCAGGTTTTGGGTAAAACCAGCCTGTGTGCTTACATTACTGTTACTGTTGCCCTTTCCGCTTACGGTTCCGTACCTGTTTCACTTACCGTTGACGTCTGCGCCACCATGTGCGTTATCCTTTGCGTTTTCATTTGCGCTTGCATTTCTGTTATTTTTTGCCATTTGTGTCTACAGTACTGTTTCTCTTTCTGTTTTACTTAGTGTCACCATGCCCATTGAAATTTCCATTTGCAGGCACCATGTTACTATGTTACAACACATCACGTGGCAGACCATTCCCGTCTACGCCACTGTGTGTGTTACCCTTTCTGTTCTCAATCGCGCTTGCCTTACCATGTGCACCACTGTTAGCGCTTCTGTTTACATTGCTGTTCCTGTTACTATGCCACAAGACATCATGTGGTGGGAGCGCGGGGCCCTCTCGTTATCATTCTCAAAAAGAAGGGAAATCAGTTTAATGCATTAGTTAAGGTTGTTCCACAGTGACAAAAGTGAGAAAATTCGCTGTTAGGGTTGAAAACCCTAACTCCGAATTCACCCCCAGCACCACACACACACACACAGACACACACACACACATATGCAAGTATGGGGGAGGACCAAGTCAACACAACCAATGACAGACATCCAGCAGCAGGTGACAGAAATAACTAACAATTGTCTAAATGTACTACGAGACATCCCCACCCACCTGACCAGGTACTGCATGCTCAGTGGAGATCAACAGCAAAACTGAGGCCATGTACACCAAACGTACACATCCCTGACTGCAGCTGCACACAACGTACCACACTTAGTAGTTGCATGGCCTTACCTAACGATGCCCCACACCACACCACAACTGGTACTGTGCCGTTAGTCAATATAAATGCTAAAGGTGCATGATCACAATTGTAGAAAGGTTTTAGCACTAGTGAGTATACATTAATTAAGAGAAGTACATAAATTAACTACAAGACACTAGCATGCTCAAGATAAAAGTAGTGTTACATTTAGTTTGTGATTTTCATAGTAGTACATTTACTGCAACTGTTTACTGAAGATAGAGAGGCTGATGTAAACGTATGGAAAAGCATTGCCTGTTCAATGCTGCGAAATTCGTACTGCCAGTATCAGATGCATTCTTACTGATGAAGCTGTACTGCTAATGTACACACATAGACCTTCAGTGTGTTTCAATACTAAAGATGCAGTAAGTAGTCTTTGTAAGAAACAGTGTAATTGCATGGATCAGGCCAAGCAACTTCTAAATATCATAGGACTACTGAGCCAACAATGACGCACCTGTATCGGAGATGTCTATAGGATAGATTTTCCTGTAGGCACTTACTCAGTATGTTGTACCTGATAAAGACAATCTCATTGCATCTGTGATGACTAACTTACTCAAATAGTAATACATTTACTATTGTTGCAATGAGTGATCTATGCTACTTATGGACACAGCGTAATTTTTTTAACGGTTGTTTCATACTCAGGCTATATACGTAGGGCCGGATATTCAAACTGCGCCCACAATGTGCACAAGAGCAGGAGCAAGCACAAGTCCATTGCGCACATGCGCAATAGATGCGATATTCAAACATGGAGCAAGGCCAATTGCGCATCCAGCCAACGTCTGAATATCACACAACCTGCGCCATAGCACAACCAGGAAGGGGAAGCTGAGCAGATATGATGCACCATAGCGCAACAAGGCCAGCCCAGCTGAGCAGTCCAGGAGGTGCCATAGGCGCAAGCAGAGAGCCCCCAGCAGCAGAGCAATGGAACTGCACAACCAGGGAGGTAGGCCGGGGCCCACCACCCATGCCACAGACGGGCACAGGAACACAATGCAGAACTAACAATACACCCCCACTCCCTAAGCACAGCATTACTGGGGGAGGGATGGAATATCCACCGGCCCATGGGGACAAGCACACCCACTGGCAGGCTGAGACTGCCACACATAGGGGGTTGACAACCACAGTGCACAGCAGCCCCCCCTTGTGCATAGCACACCCTGCACTGTGACCCCAAGACACCACCTATGTGCAGTGACTGTCACTGCAGGAATCCCCATGCATCCCCCCCGGCACACTGCAATCTCGTGTACCACAGAACCATACAAGCCAGACCTACCATGAGCACCCAGCAGTGGGCGGCAGCAGATGGCAAGACGACTGAAAGCCACTCCCACACCGGAGACACTTCCCCATGCACACACACACACACACACACACCCAGGACAATACCACCCCAGATGCCATGCACACCACTGCAACTGAGCACCCATAGCCAGCTGCAAATCAGAGACCACCACAGTATTCATATCAAAATATATATATTCAAACCAATAAATGTACAACACCAAAAGGAACAAACAGAACTATTTACATATTTACAATACAAGGGGGGGTAGGGGTACAAGGTAGGGGTGGGTAAGGGGTAGGGGTGAACAACTGGGAGAGGGAAGGCAGGGCGTGAGGGATGGGTGAAGTGGTTACGTGATGCACAGCTAGCGCCTGGCAGCTGCCCTCCTGCTGCCCGTTGCTGGTCCCGGGGCCTCCTACGGTGCCTCACGCCATGGCACTGCATCTCCATGAGAATGTCAAGCATGGTAATCGACACCCGCGTCAGCCGCTGTAGGGAACATTCCATGCCTCGCATGATTTGGATACCTAGGGAACAGAGTCAATGGCTGTGACTGTCCATATCCCTGAACCCCACCCATCATGCAAGGCATATAGCCAAGTGTCCTGCATCTGTGATGGTATGCACCCACCCACAGTGACCGTGCACATGATACACCCAACCAGGCAGCACCAGCTATGTGTACCAATGCACACACACACTGCCCATGTCCATCACAGCACAACCAAGGCTGTCAAGTGACATGGCTACATGGTGGGATGCTAGTTCCACAGCCATGTGCCCAGTGCATGCATGGACCACCAGTGACACACACACAGACATGCAGTGACACTGGACAGTGATGACTGTCACCTGTGTCATGCATGGATGTGTTGTCCATGGTTGGTGGTCATGCTCCACCCCACCAGCAAGCAATAGCATCCATGATGTAATGACACTCACCCTCATCAAGCAGCTGTGGCTGCTGCTGCTCCTACTGCTGCTGCTGTGGCCCAACCATCATGCCACCTCTGGCTGCCACCTGTGCCCCGCCACAGCCCTCCTCAGCCTGGGCCTGCCTCCGCTCCTCCACTCCTGTGGGCGACAAATGTTGAGAAACACATCAGTGTGAGCCCAAAGCAGACAGCCCCCTGCCCCAGTGAGTGTGCCTGCCCACACAGCCAGACCCATGCACCACGCACCTGCACACACTGACACAGCCAACCATGGTAGAGCCCTCCCCCATGAACCGCCACCAATACACAGTCACACCCCTACGGACAATACAGGTGCATTGATGGGTCACCCACCTGGCCTAGGCACAATGCCCCTCCTGGCACGGGACCTGAGGCGTTCCAGTAGTGCCTGCTCCCTCCTGCGGAGGTCACTATAGCGCTGCCTGCACTGTTCTGCCGTCCTGCACCGCCCTGTGACCTGCTCCAGTGCAGTGGCCACCTGCTGCCACACATGGGTGCATGCCATGTTGAGGATCTCCCCAAACAGTGGCCCAAAGTGAGGCTCCACCACAGCCACCAGGTTGGCCCTCCAACGGACTCCACTGTGAGAGCTCTCCTGTGTGCCATTACTGGAGTTGTATAGTAGGTAATATGGTGCTTATGGCACGCTATTCACATGGAAATGTTGCGCAATAGAACACCATTAGCTCTATCGCGCTGTTCGGTATAAGCCGTCATGAGTTCACATCGCGCTGTCACCAACAGCGGACAGAGCCAGACACATGCCAGAGAACAGCACCAGGGGGCAAAGGTCAGGCACAAGGTCAGGGGTCTGTGGCGCAAGGCCACGCACAGCACCATCGGATGTCTACATGTCCTGCGCAATCGGTCACCTGCGTGCCAGTGCCACAGTGTACTATTGCGCATTTGTGCCACAGCGCTATGAGGTGACCAGCGCTGCAGTGCCACTGGCACAATGGTGGCCATGTCCTGCACTGCTCATCGTGCACAGCACATCAGCAGTGCGGCAGACGCCTGTGTAAGCTACCCGGGCATGTGCAATGCGGTGTACTATGCAGTCACAGACATGCGCCATCAGCTCAACAGGAACAACCCTATTGCGCAAAGCGCAACAGCTTGATATTCAGCCGACATATGCAAATCAACTGATCAGCCATTCAAAGGTGCAGTGGCTCCATTTGCATCTCATTAAAGTTGCTCCACACCTAATTTGCATGCATTGCGCTATAAATGTGTGACAGTGGTCTGCGGTAGCCAGATTCGGTTACTGCAGCTGAGAGGTGAGTTGCATGCTGTGTGACATTCTGGGCTATGCTCATGGGACAATGCTGTAAACTGCACAGTGACAGGTGTCCACTTCCACCCATACAGACCGAAATGGCTGAACAAGGACCGGGTGATGACGATGATGGTGGGCGAAAGAGGAGGGCCAAACTTCACGAAGGCTGAGACTGAGGCACTCTTCCAGGCCTACCTGGAAGAGGAGCCACTCCTCAGTGGACGGCGTGGCACCCCACAGGCCCATGCTGCTGCATGGGTGGAGGTAGCACGTGCCATAAACCTGCACGGAAGCCACCAGCGCTCCGAGCAGGAATGCAAAAAGAAGATGGGGACCGACAAAAGACGGGTGAAGGAGAAGGTGGCAGCTCTCAGGGCGGCGTGCACAGCCAAGGGCGGGGGCCAGCCAGAGGTGGTGCAGCTGACCCCGGTGGAGAACCGTCTGGCTGCACCCATGCAGCGTAGTGCCATCGAGGGCGTACCTGGAAGTGGATTCCAGACAGGTGGAAGCCCAGCACTGCACGGTATGACATGGTGGGGGGGGAAGGTGATCACATGCACTAACATGTTCTCACTTTCTGTTACAGATCCTGTGCAGCTGCATGGGACAGTGGTGGTGGGTCCTAGCAGTGTGGAAGACCTGCCGGAGTTGGAGGAGGGTCCATCCACCTCTGCATCCAGCCGGCTTGCTCTGCAGCAGTGTGCATGCCTGGCTGCCATCTCGGGTGTCAGTGAGTCAGGTGTGGGGGGTGCACATCCTGTGTCCCAGCAGTCTGGCATGCAGGCATGCCAGCACACTGTGACTGTGGCTGTTGCACGGACCTGCACCATTGATGATGCAAGGACTGCAATGGGCAGTGACACGTGTGTGTCACATGATGGACACACAGCAGGACAGCACATGCCCCTGGACCTAGCTGGTTCCAACGTGTGTGCCAGCACATCAGCACAGTCCCAGGCTGTGCCTGTCAGCACTGGTGGGGCAGCACCGGTGGTTGTGCAGGCCTCTGGCACTGTTGCGGACACAGCTGTGGAATGACTGGACCCTGGGGCACAGCAGTTGGGGGGGCAGCAGCAGCAGTCACCCACCAGGTCTGGGGGTACAGGGTTCAGCGGTGGCCCATGCACACCACCTGTTGCCATGGCCATACCTGGTCCTGGTGAACAGCACCCACCCACAAGGGGTGTTGAGCATCAGGGCCTTCCACACCCTGGGGGAGAGATTGCCGATGAGGCAAACGTCCCATTTGATGAGCACACCCGCCTGCTGCGGGCATCGGTACAGCAGCAGATGCGGCTTGCAACGTCCATGGAGGCACTGTGCATGGCTGTGGAGTGGAACAGCAGGGACAATGCAAGTATCCTTGCAGAGATGGTCCAAATGCGGATGGATGTGACCGCCGCCATTGACAGGCTGACCCAGGCAGTGGTCGGTGTCGTGGCCACATTGGGCACACAGTCAGGTGCCCCTGTACCGCACACCCCACACAGTACACTCTCCACTCCACGTTCCCAGTGTCGTGCGATACCCAGCCTGTCGATGCCGGGTTCTGCTGTGGGCATCCCGAGCACACCTGGTGCAGGTATGTTCGGCATGCTGCAGACCCCTGTGCGGGCGAGGTCGTGCTCGCGCAGTGGGACCCCTGGTGGTACGTCAGTGCCACCCCATGTGGCTCATGCTCAGCCTGCCAGTGCTGCTGGGTCACAGTGGGGCCGCCCACGCATCCGAGGTGGCCGTGGCACAGTGCCACCTGACTGATCTGTCTCCCAGTGCGGGCCCTGTCTGGTGCTGCCCTGTGTGCATTGTGTGTCATGGTGGGCAGTGCACTGGTGGGTGCCCTGCCCAACACGCCGACACACGGACCACCTGCACACCCACCTGACTGCTGTCCACAGGTGCGTGTGCATGATGATGCCTGCATTGTACTGTACACCAAGGTGCAAGGGTGCCCAGCTTCGACACACGTACTTGGACAGTACAGGTGGTGTGGGTGGTCCGTGGATCTGTGTGTTTGCCATGTCTGTTCCTGCTCTGCTATGCACCTGCCCATGTATGCTTTGTGCCTGGTGTGTGTGTGTGTGTGTGTGTGTCCATGTAGCATGTAACTATTCACCCCTCCCTGATGGTGTGTTTGTGTGCCTGGACCCTTCCACTCCCCTTGCCGTCATGCACCCCTGGTGTGTTACCCTGTGTGCCTGTGGGTTGCGCCTAGACAGTGTTGGTTGCACATGGCCCCTTGACTTACCTGTGTCATGCAAAATGCTCCTCCATGATGGTGTCCTGGTGCAGCTGCGCCTGCCGGATCAGTCGGGGGTCCCGCCGTCCAAGGGGGGCTGCTCATCACCATCATCACCAGCGTCACCGGTGTCCCCATCGCTGTCCCCCTCCTCGACCTGTACAGCTATCCCACAGTCTTTGGCCATGTTGTGCAGGATACAACAGGCCAGGAATATAGCACAGGCCTTTGAGGGGCTGTACTGTAAGCGCACCGCCAGAGGTGTCTAGGCATCGAATCATGCCTTAAGCATCCCAAACACCCACTCTATGATGTTATGCGGTGGCGGCATGTGCCTCATTGTATGCTAAGTGCGATGGGGTCGTGGGTGCGGTGAGTGTGAGCAGCCAGGGTCAGAGTGGTATCCGCAGTCACCTGTGTGGAGATGGTGGTGATTGGTAACATGTTCAGGTCCATTTCACCACATCCTGTATGCCACTATCATGGCACCTGTGGCTTTCTCACCCTTGACCCAACATTGCCATTCCCACATGTGTACTCACCCACTAGATGGCCTGTGGGATGTTCCCACTCAAATCGATGGCACAGTGTGACTGATGCCATATGAAGGAATCCGTGCTCCACCAGGGTGTGTGGCACAGACATTGATTATGCACCCACTGGCATCACACACCACCTGGCAGTTGACACCGAGAAGCCCTTCCTGTTTCTGTAGGCGGCCCCATCGGGGCCAGGTGGTGTGGAGAATAGCCACATGGTGCAGTCTATCTCCCTAGCATGCCAGGCATATGTGCTACCCTGTAGAACTCCTGCATGTTTGCTGCACGCCTGCCACGGTGCTGGGGAACTGTGATGCTCCGCAGCATGTGCAGCAGTGCGCTGAGGAACTGGGTGAGGATGCATGACGGGCAGACTGTGTGATGCCTGTGGTGTCCCCTGTCGGCCTCTGGAAGGTGCCCTGATGAGCAGGCACATGCAGGCTGTCACCTTGGTCTCCACTGACAGAACGTGACTCGCCGTGAGGGTGCCTGCATCACATCACTGCACAGCTCACAGAGCCGCCTCAGTATTGCCCTGTTCAAGTGGTACCGACCCACGATCTCTACATCCGTGTACAGCTCAAAGCTGATGCGGGCACTGTACTGCCTGTTGGGGGTGTACTGCCGACGGGCCCTTCCACGGCCACATCCCCCTGCAGCATGCCTTCTCAACCCCCTCATTACAGCTTCCATGTGGAAGCTGGCACTGTCCATCTCCCTGGCTTGTGTCCCTCCCTGGCTGATCTTGCTCTGTTACTCCCACTGTCCTGACTGCTACATCCACTGCACCGGGTGCACCTGCTGGCCTCTGCAGCCTGTGGCCCACACACCTTCCCTTGCTTCTGTTTGCCTGAACACTCCCTGGCCTGCCCTCTTTCTCCCTCTTGCTGCATCTCTCTCGCCTCCCTGGCTCGCTTGGCATCCCTGTAGTGTTCTTGCTCTTCCTTGAGCCTTTTATCTTGGCTCATTTCCGCTTGTGGCGCACCTTCCGGCTGTTCCACAATTACGCATTGCGCATGCCTTTGAATATCGCATTGCGCTCTTTATGCATGGGTCCACCCCCTTTGGTTGCGCATGCCTTCATTTGCATTGCGCTGTTGCTCAGCATGTTTTCGCTGGCGCAACTGCCTCCTGCCGAATATCGCAGTATGGCGCAGTTTCAGACTTGCGCTGGTGCAACCCTATTGCGCATGGTGCAACCCTTTTGAATATCCGGCCCATAGTGTTTGGGTTTGCCACACTTCTGTCACTGATGCTATCAAAGTGATAACTATGTCAATTGTGGTACAACAGCAATCAAGTAGGTATAGTGTAGATATAAACAGAATGTCTTTTAGTATTGATTTAACTCACAATGGGATAAGTGTACTAGGATGGCAAGGGTTATTCTTTATCACTGACTCTGTCAGTTATAATCACACTAAGGTTTCAATGACTGTAATGATCAAGTTACCCTGTTCATCTTCATGAGTTCATATTCACAGCCATTATCCAGTAAGTAGACAGAGTATGGTGTAACTGGGTGTGACACTGTGTTGCAAAACTCCTGCAGTGCCTAGCAGAGGGAGAGTATCTAGTCATAAAGACAATTAAGCAATAAGTCATGACCAACGGTTATGTTAAATGGTCTGTTAATCACAATGTAGGGGTTTAATGTTGAATGAGGCATAGCCGAGTGCCACATGTCACTAGATAGTGATAAACTGACCATTAACATAATACCTGGGAGTGGCTTATTGCTATCATAATAAAAGTGTTTTTTTAAACAACATTAAAGCATGTTCATCATATGGTTAGGCTCTACATGTATGTTAATAAAAACTAAACATAAGGCTGTTACAATGTTTACAGTCAATTAGAAAGCTGCATTTCTCAAACCCTTGTTATAATCAGAGATATTATACCTGTACAATTCCTTGGTTTTGCTCAACTCTATAGCTCAGGTGGCCCATCACATGGTGTCATCTGGTGGGCATCAGGTAGGTGGCACATGCAACTACTAAG
The DNA here is from genome assembly GCA_016271365.2 of Neoceratodus forsteri. NCBI lineage: Eukaryota > Metazoa > Chordata > Ceratodontiformes > Ceratodontidae > Neoceratodus > Neoceratodus forsteri. The sequence goes on from CM028131.1 coordinate 1,117,703,587, forward strand.
TGTGGTACGCCTAGGTGCAACTGCAATCAGGGATGTGTACATTTGGTGCACATGGCCTCAGTTTTGCTGTTGATCTCCACTGAGCATGCAGTACCTGGTCAGGTGGGTGATGTCTCGAGTACATTTAGACAATTATTTGTTATTTCTGTCACCTGCTGCTGGATGTCTGTCATTGGTTGTGTTAACTTGGTCCTCCCCCATACTTGCATGTGTGTGTGTGTGTGTCTGTGTGTGTGGTGCTGGGGGTGATGGAGTTAGGTTTTCAACCCCAACAGCTAATTTCCTCACTTTGTCACTGTGAACAACCCCTAACTAATGCATTAAATGGATTTTTGCCTCTATATATATATATATATATATATATATATATATATATATATATAATGGTAGCACGGTAGTGCTACATAGTTAGGTTGAGGAACCATTTACGCAGTTAAACCCAAAATTTTGCACCTTAATAACTTTGCAACCATTTCACAGATTTGCTCTTGAATTTGAATACATGATCAAGACCCATACACCTTGGGATTCGCCAAGTTTTGTACCGGTCGGCTACACGGTTGCAGAGTTATTAAGCATGATCTGCATGCATTTATACTTTTTCTGAATGATACAGTCACTACTTACAGGCTCGCACGGTTTACGTGCTTATCGCCCAAAATCTTCAGGAACATGCAGCCAGGGTCCCAATGTGCCTTTGAAGATTTCATGAAAAATATTAACTGTTCAAAAGTTACGGCAGTCCGAACTTTTGTTTTTTTCCCATAGGATAACATTACAGGTGCTGCACAAGATTTGAGGGCCCGTGATTCGAAAATGGTGCAAGATACGGAGTTTCTGTTGAAAAATTATAGCCCTACATGTAAAACTAGCCAGAAAGCATGTAATACATATGACTTTAAATTTGTTTTCTATGTCGCATAGTTACTGAGATATAAGCAGTTTACTACTACAACTACTGATTTTTGTTTCTCGAGAGTCATTATTTTGCATACATTCTTTCTACTCACTGTCTTTCTATACTGATTTTGGGGGAAAATCAGCCTGTGTGTTTACATTACTCTTACCATTACCATTTCTGCTTGTGGTTCCTGATACCAAGTTTCACTTACCGCTCACGTTATGCCACCATATACTACTCCCTTCGTGCTTTCATTATGTCGATGTTTCCATTGTTTTTATCATTTCTGTCTACAGTACTGTTCTTCTGTTTTGCTTTTTATTCCAACATGGATACGCTTTTGTTTGTAGGCACAATGTTACAATCACGACAAGACATCACTCCCGGCATCCTGCGCTGCATGCATTCACTGTTCTACATTATCATTTCTCCAAAGAAGATTAGAGGGAAAAACTCTGTTTATCGTTAGACTGTTACAGCCGTACAAAAGCAAGGAAATTTGATGTTAGGTTGAACTCCCCTTGGTCCCCTCCAGCCCACCCCCAACTGGAATCGGGTGCATTGGGGTCACTGGTCCTGTTTATCACCCCATTCTCTTATTCCTCAGCTTCTTCCACATGTGATGGGTGACACTTAGGGTCGAGTAGGCCCAATGCACACCCCAATTCCAGTTGGGGGTGGGCTGAGGGGCAAGGGGGTTTAACCCTCAACATCTGAATTCCTCACTTTTGTCACTGTGGAACAACCCTAACTGATGCGTTAAACAGAGTTTTTTGCTCTAATATATATATATATCTATATATATATATATTAGAGGAAAACTGATTTATCTGCTGTTGTTTGAGTTAGCGACAGTGAGTTAAATTGAGTTCAGGCTGAAAGGCTTAATCTCCGCCTCACACCGGCAGAGAGTGCGCGATTGGGATCGCCAGCCTCTCTCTCACCCCATGACACATGTAAAGCAGCAGAAGTATAGGAGAATGGGGTGAGAGTTAGACCCACGATTCCAATCGCACCCCATGCGGTTGGGGGTGGGCAGGGGGTCCAAGGGGTTTTCAACCCTAACAGCGAATTTCTCACTTTTGTCGCTGTGGAACAACCCTAACTAATGCAATAAATGGAGTTTTTGCCCTAATTTCCTTTTTTGAGAATGATAACGAGAAATAGTGAATGGGAGTCAGTAGTGGCGGGAGCCAGAGGCCCTTGAAGGGGCCCCACACAGCCCGCCACATGATGTGTTGTAGCATACTAACAGGGACAGCAATGCAAACAGAAATGCTAACAGTGGCGCACATGGTAACACAAGCATGAATGAGAACAGAAAGGGTAATGCACATGGTGTGACGGAATGGTCTGCCACGTGATGTGTTGTCACATAGTAACATGGTGCCTGCAAACAGAAATGTCAATGGGCATGGTGATGTAAAGTGAAACAGTAAGATAAACAGTACTGTAGACAGAAATGGCAAAAATAACAGAACACAAGCGCAAATGAAAACGCAGGATAACGCATATGGTGGCGCAGACGTCCAATGGTAAGTGAACGGGTAACGGATCCGCAAGCAGAAAGGGCAACAGTAACAGTAATGTAAGCGCACAGGCTGGTTTTCCCCAAAACCTGCATTGAGAAAGACAGTGAGTACAAATAATGTATGCAAAATAATGAGTATCGGCGCAGAAAATGAGATCTTGGAATACTAAATACATTATATCTCAGGCACAGTACAACGTAGAAAAAAAATTTAAAAGTCATATTATTTACAACTGTCCTGGCTAATTTATATCTTAACCCCATCTTGGGGCTAAGAAGTTTTCCGACGAAAAGTCTGTATCTCGCACCGTTTCCGAGATACGGGCCCTGAAAAGCGCGGCGAACTCCGTAATGTTATCCTATGGGAAAAAAAGAAAAGTTCGGAGCGCCATAACTTTGCCTCCCTGTAACGTCTTTTCAACAAACTACTGAAAGGCACATCTGTGGGCTGTTGGCTGTCTTCCCTCCAAATTTCAGGAAAAAAGACCAAACTGTTATTTTGCAGCAGGGTGCCAAAGGATTCCTGTAATGCCTCGGGCACCGTAATGTTATCCTATGGGAAAAACTGTGAACTTTGGAATGCCATAACTTTGCCACCATGTAATATTTTTTCAATACAACACTGAAAAGCACATCTGTGAGATGTCGGCTGCGTTCCCTCCAAATTTCAGCCCAAAACTCCCAACGGTTATTTTGCAGTGCAGTGCCAAAGAATTGCTGTCATTTTCCCACAGACCAGAAAATTACTGTCGCACTTGCGAAAGCTTTGTGTCTTCATACACTGCGGAGCTACCTAAAGTAATTTGTGAAGTACTTTTCCTAAATTTGAAAACATATTTCTGGGTATTTTACCACAAAATAAAGACATGGCAAGCATCCTCAGGGCCCAACTAGGTGAATACAAAAAATTAGGTTGCTAGAGGGTCCCAAATTTAAATGCCAACCATTTTTCTGATCACCAACTGAAAACAAAATGGCCGATTTTCGAAAGTAACAGGCCCATTTGCAAAAGTAAAAATGCATTTGTGAAAGTGTGGAACTTTTTGTTAACTTTTCCCATTGACTTATAATGGGAAACTGTTTTTTGAATAACTTTTGAACCATTTAATATTTTTTCACGAAATCTTCGAAAGGCACACCAGGGACCCTGGCTGCATGTTTCCTGAAGATTTCAGGCCAGTCACGCAAACAGTACGACCTGTAGGTGCGACCACAGAATTCCAGAAAAGCGTAAACGCTGCGCACAGATCACACTTAATAACTCCGCAGCTGTATATCCGACCAGTACGAAACTTGGTAAATCCCAAGGCCTATGGTTCTTGATCATAAATTCCAAATTTCAGGCAAATCCATCAAACAGTTGCAAAGTTATTAAGGTTCAAAGTTTTGGGGTTTAACATAGAAATGGCTCCAACCCTAACTATGGTAGCACTACCGTGCTACCATAATAGATATATATATATATATATATATATATATCCTTCTACCCCACAACAGTAAAAGGACAAGACCACACAAGCAACTACAGACAGCCATCATAAGGTAAGACAAATCAACATACAACTGTTTCCAGATGGCACAAATGCATTAGCACTAATGTGCTACCTTCATGGATTTGTTTCTGTGGTATGCACACTGTAACATGTTCACACTCACTTATTTCAGCAGATAGAAATCCACAATAATGATATCACAACACTGCTTGTGTCTGCAGAAGCACAGGCCCCTGCAGCCACAAATACACATCTACAATACCAAATTACAACAGATCTTTTGTCTGTAGAAGCATAGTCCCCTATGGGGCCAGCTGTTCTGTAGCCACAGGTACTCATCCATTCTGTAAGTCATACACACAGTTCTGTCTGCAGGGGCCTGTGCTTCTGCAGCCACACATTAATAACATACACACCGACCTCTGCCTGAAGATGTGCAGATGGCAGAAAATCCACGATACCAGAATTGCAACAGTATTTCTGTCTCCAGAAGTGCAGGACCTTGAGGGGCCTGTGCCTTGTCAGCTAGAGGTGAGAGACATACTCACCAGCTTCTGGTTGCAGAATGGCAGGCACTGATGGGGCCTGCACTTATGCAGCTCCATACAGAAAAGCATGCACTAGCATATCCAGCTATGTAGTGAGGCACAAGCCCCTTACTGCAGCAAAAAGTAGCTGTTTCAGAGGAGAACATCTGGTACACATAAAGCAACCATGGCTGTACATATCGGGGCTTCAGTATCCTGATCCCCCCCCTTGCAGGCACGTCTTCATTTAAATATGTCCATTCCTGATCCCTCATAAAATTTGTGAATCCTCTTTTAGTAGGCAGGTATTTTCCTGCCATGCCTGTATTTTCACCCCAAGTTCACGCCACATACAATGTGATATCATGATGCACCGTTGCCCCTGCCTGTATTGTGCCATGTGTACAGAGATTTAATAATCTCCTTATCTCCTTTGCCCTGTTCTATTTGCAAAGACTGTGCCTAAAGGTTATATAATACTATGTATTCAAACTGCTACCCCCTTGAAATATTTCTCGATCCACTGCTGAAACCATGCTACTCACATTGCAACAGTACTTCTGCAATTGCAGGTTCATATGCTTGCTGTACAATGTACGCACACACAGGTGTGGCTACATAATCACAGGCCCCTGTGGCACCTGTGTTTATGCAGCTGCAGACACAAATCCATGCAGGTAGCACATCAGTGTTACTGCATTTGTCTCATCTGGAAACAATTATATGTTGTTGGTCTTACCTGATGATGGCTGTCTGTGGTTGTTTGTGTGGTCTTGTCCTTTTACTTCTTGGTGGTGAGGGGTGGGGAGTTAGGCCTGGATACCCTAACACCACATTTGCTTACTTTTGAGGTGTTAACCTGAACCATAACTTGTACAATAATGCAGTTTTTTGCAATTAATTAAATATATATATATATATATATATATATTTGCAAAAACTGTATTAATGCACCAGTTACAGTTCAGATTAAGGTCACAAAAGTAGGGAAATGTGGCATTAGGGTTTCCAACCCCAACTCCCTATCCCCACCCTCCAAGCAGCAAAAGGACAAACCATTACAGTTTTTACTGTCCTGAGTCTTGACAAATCAGTTGTGGGGTCTTCCTTGGGGTTGTCAACCCTAACACTCACTCCACTGTAATATGGTCTTCAAACATACAGAAATGTGTCTTCCCACATGTTGTGAAGAACCTTTATGCCCTGCCTGAAAAAAAAAAAAAGCAGATCACATCTGACCTTATTTGGTCATGGAATGGAGTGAGTGTTATGATTGAAACCCCCAAGGAAGATCCCACCCTTGATTTGCCTAGGCTCAGGACAGCAAAACCAATAATGTTTTTTCCCTTTGCTGCTTGGGGTGGGGTGGGGAGTTAGGTTTGGAAGTCCTAACATCACATTTCCCTACTTTTGACACTTTAATCTGAGCCCTAACTTGTGCATTAACACAGTTTACTGCAAATAATTTCCTTACTTCTTGAGATAGTAGGATTGTATCCTCATTCATGCACATCCGTGTGACTACAGAAGCACAAGGTTCTGTGGTCCCTGCACACATGTATCTGGGTGTGAAAGTGCAGACCCCTCTGGGTCCTGCACTTGGCATTCTTCCAGAATAACAGTTAATCTGCATATTTGTAATTTTTTTATATTAAGTGTGGGTCTTAACTCCTAGTGGTTGACTGTATATGGGCAAAAATGTGTTGTTGTTTTTTTAGCCATAACTATGTAGATGTTTGTTGCTTTGGTCTCAAATGTGTTATATCTGTAGTCTAAAAAAAGATATACCCTTGTTGCACTTTTGAAGATGATCGGAGCTTAATTGTGGATATGTCACCATGGTAAATTTGGGAGGTAATTTTAGGGTGCTGTGCATATCCCATGCTTTTTTGGGGCGGATATTATTTGCTAGTCTTGTACTAGTCATTGAGAGCATTCTCTTGGTATATTCTGTAGATTGTCTCTTAACTCCAAGGACTGATGGAGATACAGCTTCTTAAATTTGCAATGTTATCCCATGGCAACTTTCATTTTAAATTTTTATGTTTTTATATGGCCCTTGAATTTCTTTTTTTCTTTGGGGGGGGATTATGTGTTACACATGCAGTATTCATTGAAACCTTTTTTTATATATAGAGTGTCCCTTAACTCCAAATACTGATGGAGCTATGGCTTTTTAACTTTGCAGTGCTATCCAATGGGAATTTTCATTTTTTAATGTTAAAGTGTTTCCTATGCCTATTTGAAGTTTGAATTTCTTAGGGTATCAGTCTTGTAGTACTCATTGAGACCTTTCTTTTCATATGTAGCTTGTCCCTTAACTGAAAAGAATGACGGAGTTATAGGTTGTTAAAATTACAATGTTATCCTAAGAGAATTTTCATTTTTTTAAATTTTTATGTTTGTTTTATATGACACTTATTTATGTATTTATTTATTGAATTTTGTTTACCCGATAAGCCCACTGGGCCTAGAAGTCCCCTTTTCAGGGGTGACCGGGGAAGGGAGATGCAGATGGTAAGCAACTGAAATTGAACCAGATTTAGCTTTTGGTGGTATTTTTAGAGAATGGGATAAATTTGGCCCATGAATTAATTTGAAGGATATTATGAGTTATTCTTATAGTACTCATTAAGACATTTATTTTGATGTATAGATTGTCCCCTAACTCCAAATATTGACAGAGTTATAGTTTGTTAAGGTGGAGCTTTGTGAGAGAAAAAAAAAATGAAGTCCAAATTCTTCTTTGATATGAACCAGTTCTATTTTGTGAGATTGTATTATTCTCACAAAAGAGGATTGGTTCACATGAAAGAAGAATGTGAAAAACACTAAGTCCAAATTCTTGTTTCACACGACCCAATGCTTTTTTGTGAAATTGTATTATTCACATGAAAGGGAATTAGTTCATATGAAATAAGAATGTGGAAAAAAACTATGTCCAAATTATTCTTTTGTATGAACCTAATCTTCTTTTACATGGCCCTATTTCTGTTTCATGAAGCCTTACAAAAGAAGAAAATCATCTCAGACAACAAGATTTTAAAAATGTTTTACAAATTTATGTGTCCTTTTTCCAAAAACTAACTGCAGAATCCACCTAATGGAGTCTGGTTTAGCAGCATACTTGTGCTGGTGTCTCTGCAGGATATAACGTTTATGGTTTTTCAAAACTACTTTTTAAAAAAATGGAAACAAGATGGCTGCCATTTGAAGGAAGAACTGAATCTCACGAAACAGGATTACACCCTCAGAAAAGAGATTCCTGTTTTGTATGGCCACATTCTTCTTTCATATGAAACAGCTATCCAAAAGACCAGATTGAGCATGCTCAGAATGAAAATATTAAATCCTTCTAACTCTGGAATTGATTAATATTTTTTCACCAAACCAACAAAAGGCACCATTCTTTCACAACAAAATTCCAAACTGTCTGACAATTAGGTTATGGCAAAGAAATAGGCAACCCCCCTGATTTTGTTTCACTTTTTTCATTATCTAGATCTCAGATTCTGCACACTTGGCTGGAACAAATCTTGGCACATCAAGGGACCTTCCCCCAACCACAAATGCAAAATCTTGTTCAAATCTGTTGAACATAGATGAAGTTATTAAAGTGCAAAATTAGGGGTGTAACACTAAACATCCTACTCAGCCCTAATTATTGTGGTGCTGTTGTGTCACTATAATAAAAAAGTGCCATGGGATCATTTACTTTCACCAGGACAGTGACAAAAGATGGACAGAAAGGGCCTTGGTTTAACATCTCATCTGAAGGACAGGACTTTAATTGTGTAGCACCCCCCTCATGCTACTCTTCAGTGTCAGTTATGGGTATTACCCCAAATACCTGATGTGGGGCTAGAACTCATAACCATCTGGTTTCCCAGCCCCAGACATGAGCATGCTACCTACTGAGCCAGTGACTATGCTCTGTAAGATATCCAGACTAGGTATGTAGCCCCAGTTGGGTCTCCTGGAGAAATTGCTCACCACTTGGTGGGGTTAACATCCAACTGAACTTCAGTAGGTGGCCTCATGCTCTCTCTGGTGAGGCTGTTTCCCTCTGTTTTCTGATTCAAGGCAAATGGATGCTCTGGGGAGGAAGATGTTCACTATGGCCAAGTATTTCCTGTTCATAGCATCACATCAGATGCACATGATGACTTACCAAAGTCATATGTCATCTCCGATGCTTTTGGTCTGAGGTACTGTGTTTGCAATTGACAAGTTGAGGGACAACCTTGGCTTAGTTATAAAGGGTGTAAGACAGCTTGGCACCATAACAAGGCGCCATACAACACCTCAGTGATGGTTTTGTGCTCTCCAGCATCTGCTATCTGTCTATGATGGATGTCTTGGTTATGTCTGCACCTTTAGTCCCAGTCACTCAGTGCAAAGCCCTGAATGCCCATTCTAGGGGAAATTCCACTTTTCCCAATGGGTGGTACAGCAGCTATTAGAGCCAGATGCCCCATAGGCCTCCAGGTCAGCTGCACTCACTTGTTCTTCCCATGGGTGAAGATGACACAGGTAGACCCTCTCCTCAGTTTTCCCCTGCTGAGGACTGAGGCTTTCATGCCTCTAACATTGAGCCTATTCCTCACTTATTACTGTGAAGCTTGATACTTGACCAAAAAGTGAGACTCTATGGAGATGAATGATTCTTAGAACATAGAAAATGTACTTAGCATAACTTCAGATATTCAGGAATGTCTTCTCAAGAGAGCCACACTTACTCACCTGACACAGCCCTTTCTCATATTATAGGGAACCAGAGCCAGGGCTACTGGTTCCTATGGTGCACTCCCTCAGGCAGAACACCATTTTATGAAATAATTTTCTTCTTGTGCAGCCTCCAGCTGATACCCTTCAGACTTTGTTTTAGTTAGTGGTCATTTGTTTGACCACACAGGCACATAAAAAAAAACAATAATATATGACAGAAATCAAAAAATAGGGTGAAAATATGTTTACACAAAAATATTCCAGAATGGGAGACATTTCATCATCTCCCATTTCTGCCTTATTATACCTTTTTCACTTTACAGATGGGCATATCCACATATTTTCTATCACAGTGGAGTACATCCTCATTTTTTTCACATTCTTTCTTACTTTCTGTATCCAGTCTCTTATCCTGATTAGGCTGCCAGTATGGCAGATAGTCCTATCACATTGCTGTGACCATCTGACAAAAATATTAATAAAGCCACTTAGCATGATGATCTCAGTGATCTTTCTCTTGTCGATATTGTAGGGGACCTTATTTCATAAGGAGGCTGTTTTTCACATCTGTTTTTCCCCATTTAGGGCTAGTGCCAAAACTTAATTTCTCCTTGTGTCCCACTGACCTACTAAATACTCTATTTTGAACAGTTCTGTTAAAATATTGTATGCCATCTTTAGCAATACAGTGCAGCCCATTTATACCGGACCCCTTTAAGCCAGAAGCTCCATTTAGCTGTAATAAAACTGCTTGTCAAACGCCATTTACATAGTCCTTACAAGTAAAAATCTGCTTTATAATGAATTAAACATCCCTTGTATTTTGGATGGCCACCACCAATTATTGTTGTAATTTGTGGCTATTTGCTCTCTTATCTTACTCTGACAACAAATATTTTGTAGTTACTTTCTGCCACTCTCTGTGGGCTTGCATTTCTACGGTGCTACTAAAGTTCATCACACAGCTGTTAAGGGATTAATTAGGTGTTAACGATTGCAATTGAAAAGGAGCACTGTAGCTCTGTGAGTTAGTCACTGTTTTCAATCACCAGTGTGTGATCATGGCTCGAAAGCGGAATGCGATGTCCATTGCTCAAAAGGTAGAGATCCTTAACGAAATCAGCAGCATGCCTAAAAAGAATTTGTGTGAGCTATCTATTCATTTTGGCATGCCGAATTTGATGTTGTCAGCTCTTCAGAGGGACAGAGAAAAGGTCTTTGCAGTGTGGCACACAATCCAAATCCCAAACACAAGTGAAAGTGGGAGGGGAAAGACATAGAGATTGAAGAAGCTTTACTGAGGTGGTTCCTGATGCAAGAGGTTGTGATGCACTGATTAGTGGATCTCTACTGAATGAGAAAGCCACCCAGATTGCCAAAGCTTTGGGCAAACATGATTTTGTGCCATCAATGGGCTGGCTCCACCATTGGAAGATGAGGCATAACACTGGACTTCGGCAAGTGCATGGAGAAAAAAAAGAGTGCCCACACTACAAGTGCTGAGCAGTGGCTTACTGATGTGCTGCCAGGGTTACTGGCAGGGTATGAGCCACACAACATCTATAACTGTGATGAGACAGGCTTCTTTTATTTATATGTCAGGTTGGGCACATTAACATTCAAAACCGAGTGACCTGTCAGTGCAAAGAAAGCAAAGGAGAGACTAAATGTGCTCTGTTGCTGCAATATGGCTGGGACTGATAATTGTGACCTACTTGTGTATAGCCTTCTGTGTGGCTCTTCATGTTTGTGGCTATATTTTCCTGTTAAGTATTTATAGTCAAAATCCATGTATATCAAAATTATATTCTATTGCTGACCTTAGGTGGTTTTTGCCAACAAGCCTATTTCATACTTCCATGTCTTTTTCTAGTTCAACTAATATCATGAACCTCATTGTAACCAAGGTTTGCACCTTTGCTATGTATTCTTCACTTTCTCTCCATTCTGTGGTTCCGGGTCACATTATTACTTACCAGATTGATGCATAGTCAGTTTGAGTCTTTTACATTACCTGTAGTGCATAGAGATATGCGAAGTAGGGAAAATTTGCTCCACTAAAAATGTTGTGGATTTTCCCCAATTTTGCGGAGTGGATTGGGTGAGCAAAGCCCAACTTCACCCCCCCCCCCCAAAAAAAAAAAACTCTTTAAAATGCAGAGTTTGGCAACTCTGCCTGTGAAGTTAAAATTTTGCATTTTTCCAAGTTTTTTTATACTAGCAGTGCACCCCAGCTGATTGCCAGCCCAATATGAAAGGTTCAGTCCCCCCATGTCCATCCCTGATGTCTAGTGTCTCTCCACGTCTCTGGCTGATTGCTGCCCACTGCAAAATTAAGTCCACTCTCCCCCCCATCACCATGTGCCAGACCAATATTACAAATAAATCCCTGGTGTCTAGGGATGTCCCCACCCCATCAGGTACTGCCCCACTACCCTGCCCCCAACCCTGATGTAAAAAAATGCCATAAATCTCTAGTGTCTAGTGATCCCCCTGCTGATTGCCGGCTCCAGTATAAAAAATAACTAATCATCTTAAATCCTTGGTCTCTAGTGGACCCTCACCTCATCAGGTAGTGCCCTACCACCCCGCTCTCCCCCACCCAGACCCCATGTGGTCCACCAGCACAGCCCTCCACTCATCTTCAAGGCCAGCAGCCTGACTAAGCTCTCTCAGTGAATGAGCGGGTGCTTATACAAGCACCCGCTCATTCATTGAGAGAGTTCAGTCAGGCTTCTGGCCGTGGAGGTGAGTGGAGGGCTATGCCAGTGGCTTGATCAATGTTGGGTTGGGGGGAGCAGGTTGGTGAGGCACCACCTGACAGGTTAGGGGTTGGGGGATCCACTAGATATCAGGGATTTAAGATGATTATTTTTTTTATATTGAGGCTGGAGATTGGCAGAGTGAGGCACTAGATACCAAGGATTTGCAATACTTAGTTTTACATCAGGGTCAGGGTGGCGGAAGTGGGATGGTGGTGCTGTACCCAACAGTGTGAGGGTCCACTAGACACCAGGGATTTAAGATGATTTTTTTTTTATATTGTGGCCAGTGACCAGCCAGAGGACCTCCAGACACCAAGGGTTTACTATATTTTTTTTCACATCGGGGTCAAGGTGGAGGTGAGTGGGCTGGGAAAGTACCTGATGGGGTGGGGGGTCCACTAGACACCAGGGATTTAAGATTATTTTTTTTTGTATTGGGACCAATGATCAGTAGAGGGGGGAAACACTAGACACCAAGGATTTATTTGATGATATTTTTTTTTTACATTGGGGCTGGCAATCGGCGGGGAGGGGGGCACTAGACATCAGGGATGTGGGGATACGCAATTTGTAACTTCCTCTTGCTTTTGGAAATTGCACTTAAAAAAAAACAAAGGAAGATGAAGTTACAAATGGCAAATTTTCATTTCACAGCTGCAGTTTGTCGACCTGATCTGGGAAGGTGAATTTGATGACTTCGCCAAAAATTCGCACGCAAAGTAAAACTTTACTGCATCTCTAGTAGTGCATGAGCTACAGAGAAAAGGTGCCCAAGAGGTTTTTCTTCTATCCATCACCAAGGAATATAGCCATTTTTCTCATAATGTCTTTTGGGGTTTGCCCCCTCAGATTTCCTGTATTGCAAAGCCTGGACTGATTGCATTGCCTGTTGTTGCTCTACAACACTTACAGTATATATTCTGCATCTGTAAGGGGAGACACATGTACACATTGTCTGCCTTGGTTCTTGGCACATGTAGATTGCCCTGGGTATCCTTGGTCTACCACTTTGTGCTTTGAGCACAGGAAACCCTGCTGACAACTTTGAGAGGGTTGCTGTGTGGCGTCATTACCTTCTTATCTCCCTCACTTTAGGTTTTGTGTGTAACAGACCTGGCTCAATACCTTTATACTGTTTATGTACTACTGCCTGCCCTTTAGGGAGCAGAATTTAGGGGGATGTGAAGCTTCTCCCTTCATACCTGTTAGCCTGTTAGTTTTTAATCAGTTTTTCCTCTGTCTCTATAGTATCTGATTTATTTTCTTTATACCTGTTACAAACACAGTGCTTGTTTGTAATTTTCACTCTTATTTTTATCAGAACTGAAGCCGTTAGGACATTGTCAGTGGTTACTGTTTGGATCCAGCATGTGATGTGATGCATGCATCAGTGTTATCACCGTTACCTTCTCCCTGACTAAAGGATTTGATTTTTGGGGTATGTCAGTCATCAAGTCACATTGTAGAAACTTCACCATTGGTGAAGTAGGATCCACACAGATGATTTTCAGCAGTATAACTGGGGCTGACCACACTGATGTCACCATCAACATCACCAAACCTGTGTAGGTGCGAGTGGCCCCACTCCCTCTTCAGATCGGTCTGCATGGGTCTCCGTGGAAGCACCAAAGAAGTTTTGCACCTTTTTTGCCTATGATTTTATTTTACTTAGTTTTGTTTTGGTATCTCCTTTTGTTAGAGATTCCTTTATGGAGAGCTTTTTTCTCTTCTTCTCTCCTCCATTGCTGCTGCTGCTGCGGATGAACAATCTCCTCCACAGATGATTTTTTTCTCTGTGTCAGTGGTGTCAGTCTGTTCTCAGACTGTTAGCCTCTGCCTCAGGAACATAGAAACATAGAATTTGACAGCAGATACAGACTGTTTGGCTGACCTAGTCTGCCCATTTCCCTACCTAAAGGATAAGCTGCAGATCTTAGTTAACCAACAGCCTACTTCCTCCTACCCCCCACTAGAATTGCATTATGTCTGTCCCATGCATTCTTGAATTCTCCCACTGTTTTTGACCCATGACCTCCTCAGGAAGGCCGTTCCATGCATCTACAACCCTCTCCATAAAAAAATACTTCCTCATGTTACCTCTGAGCTGTCCACCCTCTATCTTCAAATTGTGTCCCCTTGTTCTTGCTCATCTCTTTTTCTGAAAGATGCTACCCTCTTGGACTTTGTTGATTCCCTTGAGGTACTTTAAAGTTTATATCATGTCCCCCCTCTCCCTCCTTTCCTCAAGGGTATACATATTAAGCACCTTTAGTCTCTCTTCATATGGCTTCTGGTGCAGACCAGGCACCATTTTAGTTGCCCTCCTCTGTACAGCCTCTATCTTGTCTATGTCCTTGTGGAGATGGGGTCTCCAGAACTGCACACAGTACTCCAGATGGGGTCTCACCAACTGTCTGTACAGAGGGATAACAACTTCCTGTTTTCTACTGGTGATGCCTCTCCCTGTGCATCCCAGTATCCCCCAGCCCTTCTTACTGCCTTTTCACACTGCCTGCCCACCATAGGTCATCAGATATGATTATCCCCAGGTCCCTTTCCATTTTTGTTGTTGTTAGTATCTCTCCCACCATTGTGTACTCTTCCCTTGGGTTTTTGTTTCCTAGGCGCATTACTTTGCACTTCTTTGCGCTGAATCTAAGCAGCCATACATTTGACTATTCCTCCAATGTTGCCAAGTCCCTTCTCATCCTTTCCACCCCACCTTGTGTATCAACCCTGTTGCAAATCTTTGTGTTGTCTGCAAAGAGACATACTTTTCCTTCCAGTCCCTCTGCAATGTCACTTATAAAGATATTAAAGAGGACCGGTCCCAGTACTGAACCATGTGGTACCTCACTAGTAACCCCCCCTTCTTCAGAGTGGACTCTGTTTCCTGTTACCCTCTGTGTCCTGTTGTACAGCCAATTGTTTACCCAGGGTACCACCTTGGGACTCAGGTTTACTCTTCCTCCCTTATAGCACAGAAGAAGGCTCTACAAGAAATGAAGAACATTCCTAATGCAGCATTTGATTGGGTGGGGACCTTCCTGGGTTCCCACCTCCCCATAACTGTGTTTTTTTTTTTTGAGCTAGCAGGCCTCTGAGGCCCAGAACCAGCCTGTGGGGATTAATCAACTGAGAGTCCGTTACCGGAAATGCTTCCACCAGCATTTCCATTCCCCAATGGCGCCTTCTTCTTCAGGGGGCTCTTTGTCAATGGCTCTGGCCTTGTCAAGGACTGCTGTCCAGGTCTTTGCTCTTACCAGGCCTATACCAACAGTGCTGTTGCCCATTTTACTGGTTGTCAGGTCTCTGCCTCTTGGTATTACTTCCCCTGGTGTTTCTAGCCCTGATGGCTCCTTCTTCATCTGGGGGTTCCTCATTGATGGCTTTAGCCTTGTCAAGGGTCACTGTCTAGGTCTTTGCCCTTATCAGACCTATACCAACAGTGTTGTTGCCCGCCCATCCAGTGACTGGTCTCCGACAGCCTCCGCTCTGTCTATGACTAGCTCTTCGGTGTCAGCCCTCCCTTGGTGGCCTGATGTTTCTACAGGCCCTGGGCTTCAGGCTGTTTGGGCTGTCAAGCTCATCAGTGGGTTCACTGTGCCCTGTGCAGTTGACTACTGTGCCACCAATGATAGTTTCTACCATTGTTGACTTTTATGGCACCTGCTCCATCGACGACTGGGTCATCGGCTGTGGCCCTCCTATTGTGGCCTGTTGCTTCTCCAGGCCCAGGATTCAGGCTCTTTGGGTTATCAAGCCCATTAACAGGGTCATCATGCCCTGTACCATCAACCTCTCTGCCACTGATGACACCTTCCACCATTGTAGACTTTTCTGGTGCCTGCTCCATGGATGACTAGCCTGTCAATGACATCCCTACCATTGCAGCCTGTTGCTTCCCTAGGTCCTGGGATTCAGGTTTTTCAGGCTCTCAAGACCCATTAATGGGGCTGTAATGCCCTGTGCCATTGACCTATCTGCCATCGACCTTCATGGTGTCTATTCTGTTGATGACTAGCGCTTCAACAACAGCCCTTCTGTTGTGGTCGTATACTTCTCTATGCCCTGAACCTTTGGGACTCCCGTGACTCATTGATGGGGTCGTTATGCCTGGTGCTGCTGACCCCTCTGCATTCAACAATGTCTTCTACCATCGATGACCTTAATGGTGCCTGCTCCATCGATGACTAGTTTGTTGATGACAGCTCTCCCTCTATGGCCTGATGCTCCTCCGTTCCCCAGTATTTGGGCTATCAAAGAGAGTTCTCAGGGCCCGTCAATGGGCTCTTCATGCCCTGGGTGGCCCAGCCAATGTCAAAGGCAGTGGTATTCTAGGCCACTCAGTGGTGGACTATGGCACCCAGGCATCTCAGCTCCTTCCCACTGCAACAAGGAGTCCCACAGGCCTGGCCTTGGGGGTACCAAGGCTTCTACTTTTTTTCCATCCTGGGGCTGTGCATTGCCCATTTCCAACTTGGTGCAGTATCAGAGGACTGTTTATCAGACGGGCAAGGCTGTCATCTCAACACTTCCCTTTTACCCTCAAATGTGAGGTTCTCAGGTGCTTGCAGAGTGCAGAGGTTTGTAGTGAACACCTTCTCAGGACACTTTTTTACATCTCTGATGCTAGTACTAGGGCTGCTCATTCTGGTGGAGGGCATCTGCAGGACTATGTCTGGCATGCAGGAGTGGGACTCATCTCTTCCTTTGCTGATGTGTCTTCACCAGATGGTGTGATCTGGAGTCAGACCTCCTTTGCATCCCTCATTCAACAAATAATCTGCTCAGTCTTTGCTCACCAGATCCAAGGCCTGGAATTTTCTGGCGATAGATATTGTCACTCTCCTGGAACAGGAGGTTTCTTTATGCCTTTCCTCCATCTCAGAGAGTGCTACCCAAGTCCCACATTGAGGGGGACAGCATGATTCTGATACCCCTATCCAAGCCATAGCAGATACAGTTTCCATTGCTGCAACAGCTGACATGGGAGTCCCCAGTCCCTCTGCTTATCTGCAGGGACCTGTCAGTGCAGGATCCTGGGACCCCGGTCTACCCCAATCTCAAATCCTGAGACTGTATGCTTGGCTCCTGAAGACATGGCCATTGTCCGGCTGGGCATGTCACAGAGGACAGCAGGCATCCTTGTTGCAGCTCAGAAGCCCTCTCCTAGGACCACTTTTGCTGCAAGGTTGTAGCAGTTTTACTCTCTGGGCAGCCAAGCATCCACTGGATGCCTTTTCCAGTCCAGTTCAATGGGTTCTGGATTACCTACTGTCCCTTTCTGGCTCTGGTATCCAGTACTCTACCATCAATATGTACCTTTTGGCTATATCAGCTTTTCATGAGCCAGCAGGTAACTGCACTATGGCTCAGCTGCTGGTGTCCCATACTCTACTCAGGGATATCCTACATCCAAAGCCCCTATCTGTTCTCTGATTTCAGCTTGAGCTCTGATTGTTGCGTTTGGTGCAACTGACCCAGTCTCTGTCTGAGTCAGCTGCGACTTGTGGGCTACACTTCCTCTGTTGGAAAGTATTCATTTTAATGTCTTTTACTTCTACTTGGAGGTTCTCCGAACTTCAGGGTCTTGCTGATGAGCCCATTTGATTCTTCACAAAGGCAGGGTGACTTTTGCACGCTAATGCTAAATTTCTGCCTGCCATGGTGTTTGGCCTACTCTGACCCACTCCATCCACCTTCCCTTCTATATTCCCAAGCATACATAAGCATTGCTCAACATGCTAGGTGTGCACAGAATTCTTTTTGCAGTCTTACCTGCTTTATACTATAGAGCACAGAAGGTTGAAGCAGCTCTTTACTACTCTCACCCCAGATAGAGAGGGCACTCGCTTTTTGTCTTCATGATGTCCAAATGATCAGTACCCTGTATTGTGTTTTGCTTCAACCAGCAAGACAAAGAGTTGCCAGAGACAGTGACAGCCCATTCCATAAGGAGCATAGCTATCTTTGTGGCCTGTTTTGAAGGGGTCTCAGGCACTAACATTTGTGCTGGTGCCACCAGTAGTACTGTCCATACATTCCCAAGCACCACAGTCTGGAATTTGACTCTGAGGCCCATACAGGTTTCAACAGATCTGTGCTGCAGGACTTTTTATCCTGCATGTCAGTTGGCCTTCCTCCCAGATTGTTTCCTTGCACTTGTAACTGCTTGGGACTTGTTCCTACAATGTGACCTGATAACTGAGATACCCTCAAAGAAGACAGAACAGTTACATAAGAAGTTACCATAACAGTAGATCTTCGAGATGATCTTAGTCATCAAGTCTGCTTTCCCTCCCGCCATCCCCCGTTTTTGTGAGATTATCTCAGAACTGGTTATCTGGTGTATCCAGCCTTTTATTTGGCCTGGGCACTTCTTTCTCTCCTCTGTCCCCCAGGGTACAGGTGTGCTCCCCAGGGGAAAGAACTAAGGAGGGAGCAGGGCTGCTCACACGTAAATATAGGGTTGGTGATGTCGGTGGTGATGTCAGCATGGGCAGCCCCAGTTGTACTGCTGAAAATCTTCATTGTGGATCCTGCTTCACCAACAGTGAAGTTTCTACAGTATGACCTGATGACTGAGATCCCCTCAAAGATCTACTGTTATGGTAAATTCTTATGTAACTGTTCTTTCCTGCAGGGTCCCAGTGCCACCAGCTTAAGACCAAAAGAGTATGGCTCTATCCAGAAGATAGTCATAAAGATCTAGCATTACAGCAAAATAAAAAAAATTTCTGTCCATAAACATTAATGTATCTATGCCCCTGCTTTAAAACAAAACAATCTCTTCTCCACACTATACATTTCAAATCTGTTATACATGCGATAATGCTCTTCAGGATGTGTGTTTACGATCCCGTAATTGTACATCTCATGCATTTAAAGGTATTTGACAGCATCTCATGCATAACAATGCCCAAGGTATGGAATTATGGGTTCATAAATGCACTCTTTTTTGTGGGGGGATTACTTTTGTTCCCATGTTCTGAAGTATAATTGTACAAGTAAATGCAATTTTGTTTTACAGGATATAAAATTCATGAAACATATAAGAGTACATAACTTCCATATTTTTTATGCATTGGAATGTGTTTGATCCTGGCCAAAAGCATACATTAGATGTATAGTCTCATTTCTAGTTGTAACCTGGGGAATAGGAAATGGTAAAGAATGTAAGAATACAAATATGGTTTAACTACATAAATATTAATATAATACAAATTGTTGTACAAATTGTTTTAACTAAATGACTATCTCAAGGGCTGAATTCAAATCAAATTTTAAAATATGTAAATCTCTGTATTTATATGACAACCATGAATTCACAGAGGATGCTGTAGTCATGGAGCTGGGAGCAGAGGGACTGACCTAACTAAATGGTGGTACAGTACCAATATGAAAAATTCAGCCAGAAGTTACAATGCACTGCAATGCAGTCTCATCATTTAAATCCACTCACTACAGTGTTGAAGAGACTATTCAAGCATTATTAAATTTTGAAGTACTATTAAGTATAGATGTTTTAACACTTAAATTTACTCACTGTGACAAGGCTCCATTTGAGCTGCTCTCTGTACTCTGCCTGTATATAGCTATGTAATTACTGCTTTTCAGGACAAGGAACCTTTGTAAATGAGCTATTTGGAGCTCAAGTGTGTATTTCCAATTGAATAAATAAATAAAAAAAAATCACAGCTAGATTGGTGCATGGGTTCTTAGTCTCCTAATGGATATTACTGCTGAAATTAGTGGGGAACAGTCTTGATGGGCTATATGGCTTAATTTTGTTAATGTATGCATGTACAGTACTGTATTCATATATGTATGTGCTAGAAATAAAAGCCTACCATCCTGCTAAAAGCAAGTTATGATTCTTCTTGTGGTTATCAAGAGGAAGGTGACCCACAGATAAGTGACAAGTGTAGTGATATGCATTGTTTAATCTATTACTTATTCTGTCAGAAATTCCTTTGGGACATGTCTTCTTCTAGCGTGATTTGTCTGAATCACTTCTCCTGCTGCCACCTTGTAATTACACAAGAAAAATGCCTCTGGCCTGCTCACAGTCTAGTCTCACTCTAGGATTTATGTTTACCTGCCAGTTAACTTGAAGGAGACACTCACTAAGACTGTTCTTTCCTCAAGCAGATAAGCTAGCTATGGGAGCAGTCTCTCCTTCCTATTGGGGACACTCACAAAGAGACAGACCCCAGGCCCTCTTTGAAAGGTGCAGGAAGTAAGAGAGAGCAAGACAGAGACAGAGAGACAGAATTGTGGTTTTGTATTTTGCCCCCTAGTCCAGTGGAGCCAGGTCAGGAGATTATGACTTTAGACCACAGTGAATTCCCTCCCATACAAATAAGGCTGCATCTTTTGAAGTGCACACGCCATCCCGAGGCACTCCCTTTGAATTGTGACATATGTTACTCTATGTGCTTTTGGAAATGTGGTCTTCAGAACTGGGCACAGTACTCCAGGTGAGGTCTCACCAGTGATCTATATAGCAGTTTGACTACCTCCCTCTTTCTGCTTGTGATACCCCTCGCTATGCACCCTAGCATCCCACTAGCTCTGCCCACTGCCTGGTCACACTGTTTCACTTTTAGGTTATCAGATATGATTATCCTGAGGGTTCTTTCCTGTTTGGTGGTCGTCAGTATCACTCCCCCCATTTCGTACTCTACCCCTGGGATTCTGTACCCCAAATTAATGATTTTAAAATTATTTGCATTGAAACTTAGTAGTCACACTCTTGACCACTCCTCAAGCTTTCTTAAATTTCTATTTACCCCCCCCCCAGTGTGGATGAAAGTCATCCCCTGGTCTAACAAATCTCCTGATGAAATCCCACTCCAGCTGAAGATTCCCAGGAGTTCACCAGCCATTTTCTCTGCCTCAGTGGAGCACATAGCCACTGGCTTGGGGGGTACCTGGTTGCCAAGTCCCTGACAACCAATATGCACCTTTTGCCCATGTGACTTGGGATGCTCAGAGTCCCCACTATGTCCACTGTTACAGTCTTAAAGGGTTCATCAGTAACAGACAGGGACAGCAAAGCTGCCTTAGCCTTGACCCTCACCTTTCTCATCCTCTGACACTGTGAAGAAGTCCAACAATAATTTGCCACATCTATGTACAGTACATACTAGGCCAAAATAAATTGTTGGCAAGTCGCCTTTTTGTGTGACTACTACTACCCAGGTGGCATGAAAAGGAAATGTCATGGGCAGGGCCAAAAGCTGCTTGAGGTAAACCTGAGGGACTACCCATTGCTGGAGCACCTCTACCTCTAGCCCCCTCAGTGGTGTACACTCCCTGTACAACAGCCCATTCTCCCCAAGAACTAGCTTTTTACTCCCATGAGCATCATCAGCACTATTAACTATCCATCTTAGTTTCTGTAGGGAAGGATCAGCCAACTGAGCTCTGCCCAGCTCCTCTCAGTCTACAATCCCCGACTCCCTTTCCAAAGAAAATCTGCCCACAAGTGAGATCTCCTTGATCTGCAGCTGGGACTCAGGGCTGCTGCTGCTAGCTAGACCCTCAGCCACACTAACTGCTTCCCTTTTGCCTGATAGCAGGTAGTAACACACATCAGGGTTTCCATATGGTCAAAATTATTCCCCATTATCACATCCACAGGGATATCAGGTATCACTCCCACCTCCTTACCCCATGGCCACCTTCCCAGCTCCGGAAGATCCACACCATTGGTATTTGGACTGCTGAACCCATGACTCCTTGAATCTTGGGGTATTGCCTGGCAGAATCTGTTCTGCTTTTATTATATCCAGCCTCACCATGGAGATGGAGGCATCAGTGACCCTCAATCACTCTGTTACAGTCCCATTAATTAGGACAGGATGCATATACATTGAAGAGATACCTGGTACTGCAGTCTGTGAACTGGCTACTAGCTGATGGGAATTGTTTTGATCATCCCCTTCCCCCGGTTTGTGCCATTTGTTCATATTTTTTTTAATTCTACATGTTTTATTAGTTTTCAGCAAAATCATACACATACACATATACTAAGAAAAAAAACAGCCATTTAGCAAGTAATACATAAGGAAGCCAATAATATAATAATAAAAAGGAAAAACAAAAAACAAATAATAATACATAACATTTAACAGGACCCCCCTCCCCTTCCCACTCCCTACCCTGCGTGTCAGGAGATAAAGGCCTAATGATCCATTCAGGGGGACCATAGAGACAATAATGCCATGAGGGGCTCCCATTAGAGTCAATAGGCCTCCAGCCTATGCCGCATACTGGCAATATGCTTTTCTAATTGAATGGCTGTTAGGGTTTCCCAATACCACTCCAGGACCGAGGGCAGTGATTCATCTTTCCAATGCCTAAGAATGATTAATTTAGCAGTAGTGGCAAGTAAGGTGAGGTGGGCCTTCCTAACCCCAGGGGTGCCCTGTGGAAACAGATTTAATAAGCATGATTCAGGGTTAAAAAGGGGTCTAGGCCTAAAATAGGATAATGAGTCCCCATAATAGCACTCCAGAGTTTCTGGATTTCTGGTCATTCCCATAACATATGGTAAAGGGATCCTGACTCTTTCCCACATCTGTGGCATAGTGAGGATAATCATAGCCCAATAGCATGCAGTCTGGCCAGGGTATAATACAAATTGTGCATTAAATTGAATTAGATCAGCCACAATCCATCCTGCTTGATAAATTTATAAGTGGATTTCCAGATGCTACCCCAGAAATCCAGGTTGCCCAGAAGGGATAGCACCTGTGTCCAATAGAAGTAGACCCCAGAAGGCAAGGTAGGATCTAAACCTTGCAGACATTTGTATACCCCAGATATGGCATGCGGTTGCTTCACCACTTTGAAAACTTCAGGTAAATCTTTTTTCGGGAGAGGAGCCCAGGGTTTGGGTCCTAAGAATGCGACAATGGCATGTTTCAATTGCCAATATTTGAACAAGTCAACACTGGTTAATTGAAATTGCCTCTGAAGGGAAGAGAATGATACTATAGTCTCCATTATAGAAGTCTTTTAATACACAATATTGAAGCCAGGGGCAAAAAAGGGGTGGAATTACGCGCTTGTCTGCAAGGAAGTGAGGATTGCTATAAAGGAGTTTGCTTGTTGACTGGTGCCAGTTAACGGAAAAATTTGTCTGTATCTGATGTAGTGCCCGAAGGGACCAACCTATGGGAGAGTCCATAAGGGAGTTTGGAAGACAGGAGGGTAGCTGGTAAACTAAAGCATTCACAGAACAGTGAGCACGTTGCTCTAAAGCTTTCTCAATTTTGACCCATGCAGGGATATAGGAGGTGGCCTGCTTGGGGAAGGGGTCTTCCATCCACCTGGACAGTTTACCGATGTGTTGGGCCTCATAATACGTGAATAGAAAAGGGAGAGCCAACCCCCCCCCCCCACAGTTTGGGAGGAGTGAGCTTAGTGTAGATCCTACGGGCTCATCTATTTTTCCATATAAACTGACTAAACATTCTATTTAACTGGGTAAACCATGACTTACGGAGAAACATTCCCAGCATACCCATGGGGTATAGGATACTTGGGAGCAAATTCATTTTAAGTGTACTCATACGACCCCAGAGGGACATTGGTAGCTCGCTCCATCTGTCCAAGTCTAATTTAATTGTAGAGATCAATTTGGTGCGATTTTCTTTCAC
This sequence comes from Neoceratodus forsteri, assembly GCA_016271365.2. Taxonomy (NCBI): domain Eukaryota; kingdom Metazoa; phylum Chordata; order Ceratodontiformes; family Ceratodontidae; genus Neoceratodus; species Neoceratodus forsteri. Next base: position 1,117,727,204 of record CM028131.1, read on the forward strand.
CAGAAAAGACACGTCTCTAGTAATCTTAATCCCTAAATATGTCAGAGTATGGGCATCCACGTCAAACCCAGATCCGAAAGCTCAACACGAGTAAGACGGTGGTTGAGGGTGAAAATTTGGGATTTAGAGAGGTTGAGCTTGTAAAAGGAGACATTGCAGAATAGGGTCAGTTCCTCCAGTAACACTGGTATGGTGGAGCCGGGGTTTTCTAGATGAAGCAAAAGATCATCCGCATAGGCCAACAGGAGGCATCTTTTGCCTGCAAATTGAATGCCGGTCAGGCCCACAGAGTTAACCAATCTACAAATTAAAGGTCCTGAGTAGAAATTAAAAAGAAGTGGGGAAAGTGGACAGCCTTGACGGGTTCCCTGTTGCAATGGAAATGGGTCTGAAAGATGTATGTTGCACCACACCCTGGCCATGGGGTCAGAGTACAGTATCCGGATCCATTTAATGAAATCATTGGGAATTCCAAACTTACTAAGGGAGGCAAATAAAAAGTCCAAGGAGACCCTGTCAAAACGTTCTCAGTGTTGAGGGAAACCAGAGCAGAAGGTACCTCAGACTCTCTTGACACCAAGATGAGATGCAGGAGCTTCCTCAGATGGTCTCCTGAGGAATGATCTGACATAAAACCTACCTGGTCATACCCAATAACTTCCCCTATGAGTGGAGCAAGGTAGATGGCCAAGATCTTTGCCAATATTTTAACATCTGAGTTAAGGAGGGAGATTGGGCGATAATTACCTGGATGTAGAGGATCCTTGTTTGGTTTGGGAATTAAGGTTATCAGTGCCTCAAGAAAGGATTGAGCACTCAACCCTTTTTCAAACCAGCAATTGTAAACTTCCATGAGAAAAGGTGCTAGCTGGGCACAGCAAAGTTTATACAAGTTGTTTGGGAGGCTGTCTGGCCCAGGAGTTTTATCAGTAGGTAAGAGTTTAATAGAATGCTCAATCTCAGACAGAGTAATTGGGGCTCCCAAACTAAGGATCCCCTGACTGGAAAGTTCGGGCAGGGTTACCAAGTTTAAATAATCAACTATAGTGAAACAACTGGGATTTAGGGGAACTTCAATTGCGTAGAGCGCTTTGAAGTATTTACTGAAAATTTCTACAAACTCCCACAAATTGGAGGTGATAGCCTTATTAGGAGATGGACGCAGACTGTGTACAAACCTGGACACCTCAGCTTGCCTAAGCCTAAGGGCTAGGAGTTTCCCAGCCCTCTCTCCAGATTCAAGATATTGTAACTTAGTCCACCACAGGGAGAGCTCTGCTTTCTGAGCCATCATATCTGCACATTGAGACTGGAAGAGGTGGAGCTTGGCCCAGTCAGATTCTGGGGACAATCTATGCGGCGAGTGTTCTAACTGCCTTATATTGTACAGGAGAGAATTCAACTGAGCTATGCTCTGCCTTGCATGTGTAGATGATAGGCGGATAAAGTCGCCCTGAAGCATGCATTTAAGCATGGCCCAAACAAGATCCACCTTTTCTACAGTGCCTTTGTTAATTTCTAGGATAGTGGAAATAAAGCTCTGAAGGTGTTCAACAAAGGAGGGCTTCTGCAGTAACCTAGTATTAAGGCACCAAAGACTATCTCTCCTGTTACCGTGCCCAAGGAGAATGGAAACTCTGACTGGGGAATGGTTGGAAAGGACCCTGGGGTGAATATCCATGCCCACAACCCCAGGAAGGAAAGCATTACTAAGTAAAAAAAAATAATATGGGACAAGGTTTTATGCGAAGGAGAGAAAAATGTATATTGGTGGTCAGTAGGGCGAATGGCCTTTGTTCATATTTTTAAGGCAGTCATGTGACACATGCCCCACTTTCTGGCAAATACAGCATTTCATTGCCCCCCCCATACTTAGTTGCCATTAAGGCCAGTGGGTTGGGTTTTGGGCTTGGGTGCAGGCTAGTTTACTTTACAATACCCTCCCATGGTCTCCTTGAACACGTGCCATCTCCATTGGTCCTACACAGTGCGTGTAATCTGTTCACCACATACAGATCAGCACTTTATGCTGCCTCCTTCACAGACTTTCATGTCTGCTCTGGCAACCACATGCACAGATACTGAGGTACAATTTTAAGAAATTGTTCCATTACAAAAAAGTATTTTATTTGCTCAAAAGTTCTAGCTTGACCCCCATCCATCCAGCAGTCTAGACAGGTACACATTTGAAGATGCAGTTTTACATATCAGTCTCCTGGGTCCTTTCTTAACTCCCTGAATTTTCCTCTATAAGCCTCAGGAGTTAGCTTGAAATGTTTCTGTAACACCCTCTTGACTTTATCATAGTCCTTACAGTCCTTTCCATTTTAGCAAATGCATGCAAAGCACAGCCAGTAAGCAAGGTGGCTCATCCACCCAGACCTTTCCAATTTAAACTGCACACATGTCCTCTAAAAGGATTTTACAAACAATGGGGCTGGGTAAAGAATGCTGGGCAGTTTCTGAGGGTGAGAGAGGGGATGGGGTTGGGGCAGCTGCAGCATAAAGGTGCTACCTGCACATTCGAGCAGACGTGATAGATCGTGAGGCCTGTTTCTGCTGGCAGTTTCGTATGTTTATAACAAATCAAGATCATCTGCCTCCTGCTATTGAGGAAACATTCTAGAATTCATTGTAGCTTCATTGGTTTGACCTCCACACCATTACTTACAGTTTGCTGTGGTGCTTTCTGTTGCATTTTCACCATCTCTTCTTGCGCTGGCATTCCTTCTCTCTTTCTGCTGTTCCTTCTCTCTTTCCTTCTCTCTTGCTTCTTGTATGAGAAGCTCATGCTGACACTGCTGCTCTCTCTCTCCTGATGTGTCAGGATTTCATGCTGGTGTTCACTCTCTCTTTCTTCAGTCTCTAGCCTTACTCTCTCTCTTGACTTGAAAATGCGCCCTCTGTAGTTCTGCCTCATTCAGTGCAAGCTCCACTTTCATGAGCTCAAGCTGATTTTGAGACTCTGCTGCACCAGTTCTTGGCTTAGGTTTGGGCTGCACTGCTTCACCAGCTTGTAGCTGTAGGTCCAGCTCTGGCTCAGCCTCTGTGACTTCAGTTCACCTTTAGCTACTATGTTCATCACCGTCAGTGACTGCCTGCTGTAACTGCATTTGGTCATGCTCCTCAGTGACTGTCTGCCTCCCTTGTATTTGGTCATACTCCTCCAGTGATTCTATGAGTCCATCTCTAGTCAGTCCCTCACAGACAGTCTATCTCCCTTTGTACAGCTAATGGAGCTGAGGCACACAAAATGTGCTATATGTTGAGGAGATCATACTAGCCAACTTCACTGCAATAAGCTGTGTTTCTAGAAACAGAAAGAACAGTAGTAAAGGATGTAATATTTTTTGTATATCCTGTTTCGTGACTGTTATGGTAACTTTCTTAGTGGCAATCTCTGTGTCTCTGTGTGTGAGATAAGACTTTTACCTCTCTCTCTCATAGTTCATAGTTTCACCAGGAAAGCATACTGCCCACAAATGCTGGCTTTAAATTTGTGCACTAATCCCAATGTTCTGCCACTGGTTTGTGACAAAAACTGCTTTGGGCTGTATCACCTTTTAAGGAGTTTTGTCTGAATCACTTTTCCTGTTGCCACTACCTGGTTATTCATGGAACATACCTCTATCATGCTGAGAAACTTGTACAGTCAAACACAATAATAATTTGGTAGAGTGCACTTCAGATGGTGGACTTTAAACAGAGAATGTTCACTTTGCCCAGCAGAAATATTAAAATTACATTTGCAATAAGGATACTCAGTCACTGGTACTATGAAAATAGATTCATTACTATTAAAATGCTACCAGATATATAAACAGGATATGTACAGCAAACACGATGATAAACTCATTTACAGGAAAGGAAAATAAAGCAGTCTGAACATATAGATGTTTGTAGCATAAACTCACAATCTAGTCTCACAAAAGGATCTATATTTTCCTGCCAGCTAACTTGAAAGACACTCACCAAGATTGTTCTTTCTTCACCCAGATAAGCTAGCTATGGGAGCAGGGTTCTCCTTCCTATTTGGGACACTCACCAAGAAACAGACTCCAGGTCCTCTTCCAAAGGTGTAGGAAATCAGAAACAGAGAGTTGTGGTTACTGTCTTCCATTTATGTACTCAGGTAGTAGGATAGGACTTTTCTCTATTGTGACAGCCTTCTTCAGTATTCCTCACCCACATGAGTGCATGGCATGTGTGTGTGAATATGCATGTGTGTGTGCACCTGTGTGTGCGTATGTGTGCATGTGATTACATCTACCAGGCCAAACTGCCCTTTCTCACCTAACAACATTCTTACTGCATGATCGCATCTCTGAAACCCATCCCTAAGGTTTTATGACATCTTATTTTTACTCTCTGAGTGTAGGAACCCCATCCTTGCAAGCTCTCTCACATTCTTGTATTACTTTGTTTACTTCTAGCTGCTCAGGCTGCCTCTGTAGGAAAAGTAGCACTGTCACACCTGGCAACTGTTTTCCCCTTTAGGCTTCCCAGGATGGCTGCTGGGACATGTGACCTGAACTCCATTTTGTTTGCCCTTTGCTATCCACATCATAGAAAGAGCTTACATGAGGATACACAGAAAAGAAAATAACTACAATAACAAAAAGAGATGACATTAACATGGTCACATTTCCGTTACATGTATAATTGCTAGATATTTCAATTTTCATTAGTGATTTTGTTTTACACCGATAAAGCCCACACAACTGTATTTGTCATTCTTAAATATCATGTGCAGTGATTTTCACAGCTAAAGCAGGCAGCACACCTCAATAAATGTTGCTGTAAAACTATGTGGGTTCCTTGTTTTGCAACAAAAGCCATCAAATTCATATTTTTGTGCCTTTTTGGTGTGGTCCATTCTCCAAGGTTGCTGGATGTTGAGTCAACATGCCTCCTGGCTGCTGATGTAATTTGTGGTGCTACTCTACTGTGCATGTTAGGAAGTTGTATTGCTACTAGTATTGTAATGATAGTAACTTCACTGCTGTTAGTCAGTGTGTGCTTTACAATATGTTTTAACAGGAGCCTTATCTGTGTTAATTCCTCTTAGGGATGGATGTGTTAGCCCTGGTAAAATGATCATTTTAATGTGGAGTAAAAAACAGAAGAGCCTGAATGTAGGTCAAGTAAGAACCTGCCAAGGAGAAAACTCTGGGCTGGCTAGTGCATTGAAACTCTTAGTAAGGTTTCAAAGCAGCATTACCTGTCCCGCCCCCATTTAGAGGAAGTTGGGATAATTGTTTTAGTGCCATCCTGAAAGCCATCTCTATAGAATGTCAGGTGTGAATAATCATGGCCTTTCACCACAAGAGAAAGTTATCCAGTCTGCAAACCTCACAGCAATGTGCTACTATGCGTGACTTCTGCACAGGCTAAAATGATCAGTTTAAGCTATTGTTGTTCATTACTGGCATTGAACATGAAAAAAACACAGTCAAACAGCAGACTGTCTTTCAATGTCTTGCAACAGGCTCAGAGCAAAGAAAAGCAAATTCTGGTCAGAGCCAAAATGGCTGCTATGCATTAACTTACAATGAGAAAAAACACAAAAAGCTGGACTGGGTCTAGAAGTCTGTTGTCATATGTTCACTGGCCAGAAGCATCCCTGCAAGGCTGTTTGCTCCTTTAGAGACCCTAGTGTGAACCTTTCTCTAAGAAAAGGAAGAGCTGGGATGTATATTTTCAGTGCTGGCCATAAGGGGGCCAACAGCTTGCAGGGATTGATGCTCCAGGCCAGTGAACATAGAGAAAAAAGCTTGTGGATGTAGTCCAGCTTTTTCATCTCATATCAGGTTAATGCATAGTTATTTTAGCTTTGACCAGAGATTTTTTATTACTGAAGAAATTTGAATTAAAACAGGATCTTTTTCCCTGAGAAGTTGTGCTTTGAAATTGTTTATGGCCCCATGAAGTTGCCATGGGAGTGACCCCATCCCTTCCCTCAGCCTTGGCCTCACTGGACAGAAAGGGAGTAGTGATTGACTGCTTACCCATTTAGCATAGTTAATAAGTAGAGGATTTCTTACCTGCATCCTGAAGAGCCTGGAATGGGGGTCCCAGGTTGACATTTAATCATACCTATAAAATAAGAATAGTGATGGGGGGGTCACAATGAGTCCATAGTTCTTTAGTTAGAAAATATGATGGATAGGGAAGGATAAACATGAAATAATATGTATCTGATGGACAGATCATCAGCATCCTTTCAAACCTGTAGAAATAAAGGGTAAAATTTTATTTATTTTATTTATTTATTAAACTCTAGGATTACAAGTACTTTTGAGCAGGATCTGCTCATTTACAAAGGTTCCACATCAAAGGATGGGGGGAACATACATACAGAGGTTGGAAAAGGTACACAATCAAAACACAGGCATGGTTAACATTGTTTTACAGTTGTAACACATTTTAGAAATAAAATACATTTTTAGAGAGCAACTTAAATTGGTGGCTAGGTGAGGTTAACATGGGTTAGTATGGGGAAACAGTAGTAGCCAGAGTAGAGACATGACAACAGGAATGGTACAAGAGGTAGGAAAGAAGCAACAAAATTAAGTAAAAGGTGTTTTAGAGAAAAGGCAGAGTTTAAGGTGGAAGTGGGAGATAACAATGAAAACAGAGAAGCAGAAAGTAAGAAAAGAAATAAAAAGGCAGAGAAAGAGGGGGAAATTAATTATATATTCATGTAAATTATCCTGGGAGTGAAGCATGAAGAGAAGATGTTCAAAGACAATATAGTAAATGTACAGCAGGATGAATTGTGAATAGCATCCATGGAATCAAACACAACTGAGGCTTTATACTGGTCTTTCTTGCCTGTGCCTCATGTGATTCAACTCACCCAAGTCCCTGCTCCCAAGTACACCATACAATGAATTTTCAGTTATAATGGGTGCAGCCACTCCTTGAAATACCAATAGCCATACAAAAGAAATATTAATTACGTAACAGGACTTACTCTGATGGAGTCGGAAATTCCAAGGATGAGGTAGGTGATCCAGTGAGGTCCTGCCAGGCAAGAACAAAGGAGGCTGAGAAAACACAAAGACTCAGTGGTCTAGGAAGAGATACTAGGGAGTTAGGAACAGATAAAAGGTATACTTATCTGATCAGGAGACAGGAACAGATAAAAGGTATACTTATTTGATCGGGAGACAGCAGATATATGAGTTGACCTGCAAAGAAAGAAAGGAAAATGGGTTGATAAAGGAAAAAATAGTAGTGAAAAAAGAGGGGGAGAAAAAAAGTTAGTGAGAGAGGAAGTGCAGTGATCTGATTTGGGCCCCTGCTCATGAATACCCTTCAGGAGCCAGATTCACAAAGCTTTGCTCTGACACAAACCCCATCTGCACTGCGCAAACTGGGTTTTGCACCTTAGTGGTCTTCACTAAAGCCCAGTTTTCACCCACAAAGTGGGTTTGCAATGGGGCAAATGTTTGAGGGGGCCACAATGCAAATGAGGGGGAGAGGACCTGCATATCTGCACAATCCCATTAACAAAGCATTTTCACCACTCAATGGCCTTTTGCAGGGTTCCCTTGCATGGCAAAAATACCACAGAGGAAAACCTCATCTTAACTCCACGCAAACCTAGTGGTTGTCAGAGGCAGTGTATGTTACCTCCCACCCACAACACCATGTCCCTAGCAGTCCAGTGGTCCCTCCCCCAATCCCTGATCTCCAGCACATAATATATCCACCACCCTCCCCTGATGTCTGATTGTCATCCTGTTATTCAAAAAAAAATTTCCTGTAAGTCTAGTGGTCCCTCCCCCAATGTCCATTCACCCTCCCATTATTCAAAAAAAAAATGTCCTAGTAGTCTAGTGGTCCCTCTCCCGTCCACGATCGCTGATTGCCTTCCTGGTATTTTTTCCCCAAATTCCCTGGTAGTCTAGTGGCTTCTCCCTGTCCCTGATTGCCATCCAATGAAATATGGAAAACCATCACCCTGGTGGTCTAGTGGACCCTCATGCTGTCAGACATTGTCCCCCACCTCTCTCCCACCCAACCTGATTCCATGTCAGCGATTGGCACAGCCCTCCTCTCACCTCCATGGGTTTCCGCTGACTGAACTGTGAATGCATGCATACTGCATACAGTAAGCACTCATTCAGAAGCTCAGTCAGTGGACAACCATGGAGGTGAGAGGAGGACTGTGCTGGTCGCTGGCTATAGTCTATAGGCATACGCACGGAGGGGGGTGGGAGCAAGCATGCATGGCTGTGGCGGGAGGGGATTTGAGGGGTGGTGCTGCAGTAGGCTGCTGAGCCAGCCCCATGGTGTAGTGGGTCGGCTCGTTGCCTTAATGTCTAGGGTGCTGGGTTTGGGTCCGGGCACAGATTTGTTCTTGCTGCACCCGGCCCAAATTTCATTTTTTTTAAGGTTTTTCCCCCTCCACATGCACCCCCTGGAGTTGAGAATCCTTTAGTAGGAGGCAGGCACAGCCCCGCATAAACATAAAAAAACTATGTCCCCAGTGCTGTTTTGTTGTGCGCCCGGGAGTCAGCGCGCCAAAATTGATTTTCGGCACTCTGACTTCACTGTAACAGCGATCGCCTTTCAACAGGCTCCATTATGACATAGAACCATAGCGCACTATGCTGTCCATCTATGAAGATACAGCAATCCAAAATGCAGGGAAATCACCAACAGTATTTTTTCAAAGTTCTTATTAATGTGTTTGGTGGAGCTGGCCACTCTTCTGGTATTTTAATGAACAACTTCAGATGAAACCAGCTTGCTCAAAGCAAATTAATGCCAAACATCTTGAATTTTCTTGCTTCTCTTATTTATTGATTGATAAGTCCCATTTCGCATAGAATTATGCTTCTTCCAGGGAACTGTGAACAATATATATATATTTTAGTATAATAAATTATCATATTTATTTTAAGTAACTCTCAATTTTAACCATCTTTTTCAAAAATTATATATTTTAATTATTTAACTGTTATGTCTAATGTTCCTATGATGAAAGCCTTATAGAGAAAGTTTTTTTAAACCATAAATTATTGTAGCACAAATTTTAAAAATCATAAACACATATATCCTGTACAAGGCCACCTAGATTAACTGCATAAAAACATTGTCTTACTTCTTAACATTGCCTGCTAGGGCCAAACGGTTGCCACATTTCCCTGGTGTGTTCTTATAACCTTCACTTAAAAGAAAAATAAACTACATTTAGGTAATGAAACCACATATTTGTATAAAATTAATTATATTTACATTTTGTACCTTGTATAGAATCTTTAAACTTTCTATTCTAAGTTTTCTTTGTTTAGAAACTCCTCAGTATCTGTGAATTAAAAAAGTTGAAACATTTCTTAAAATATTCTCTATGTGAGACGGTCTCAGACTGTATTTTACTAGCTTTTCAAAAGCCATTTGTTTGAGCATCTTACGCATTAAATTATTTCACGGCAGTTGCTTTCACTTAGACTTCCTCATATGCCGCTGCTTTCCCTTTTCATACTATTGAACATTTCCATATAATTTACAAATTACCAAAGTGACAACAGGGAAGCCCAGTAAGAAAAACTTACTTCTGAGTGAAATTGGAATGATGTATGCATGCTCCTCTCCTAGGGAAAGACTGGCAGCACCGAGCTCTTCGATTACAAACCTCTTTATGTCAGGGAGAGGAGTCATGTGACAGCGTATTGAAGTCATCACTTACTTGCCTAGGCAAGCAGGTCACTATGGTAACCAATGACTCTCCTCTCTGACATATTTCAGCCTTGTGGAAGGAGCTGGTAGCTCAACGGGGGCATTGCTGACTTGTTTGCTTCATGCTTTTAACAGTATTTTATAGATTATTCAGGTGGATTGCTGAAAAATTAACTTTGATGTTCTAACATAATAAATTTTATTACGAATTGTGTCTGTTTACAATAGTTGTTAAAGAGATGAGTCTAATTAGACACAGAAGGGAATCCATTCAGATCTAAGATCAAGATGACAAGATTTTTGGCTACTATTAAAAAGAATCTACTGATTATTCCAACAAACTTGCTAGTTCATATCTTCATTCAGACTTCACTTTTCATATACCAATCCCATTTCATAGATCCAGTACATTTCTCTTTTCTTAATTATATAATTATAGTTACCTCCTCTATCTGATACCAGGACTTTCTCAAGTCCCCAAAATCTAATTGGAAAGGAGAATGTCCTCTTTCAATGAAATGTTTAACTAAGGGTGACTGTTCATCTTTATTTCATATCTGACTTTTGTGTTCTGAAATCCTAGTTTTAAGTTCTCTTACTGTTTTGCCTACATACATTTGGTCACATGGTCACTGAATGAGATATATAACCCCCATAGTAGTACAGGTTATATGTGATTTAATTTCATATTCCTTTCCAGTATGTGGGTGTTTATAAACTGTCTTTCAGGATGTATTACCGCATGCTGTGCACTTCCCACATAGATACATCCCATTTTTCAAAGGACCCAATAGTAGTTGAGATTCTCTAACAGTTTCTTTCCAATGCTATGTATGCACTAATTTGTCTTTAATAGTTGGTGCCCTTTTAAATACCACATATGGTTTCTGGTGAAATATATCTGAAGTATTTGGATCCTTTTGTAAAATAAACCAATTTTTTAATATAATTTGTTTTAATTTAGGCATCAAATGGTTACGAGTTGTACTGAAAACAAGGGGATTTTTTTCTTTCTGTTGTTGTAGTACACACTCTCATGGTTCTATTAATTCTTGTCTAATTTTCATTGCCACCTTATTTTGTGCTTGAACTAAGTTGTTTTGCTCATATTTTCTTTCTTTAAATCTAGATATAAGTGTCTGTTCTTCTTTCAAATATTCCATTTCTGTTCTACAATTACATTTGTCTCTTAAACATTGAGAGTAAGGAATATTCTCAATCAGTTTCTTAGGGTGGAAGCTTCTTCTATCTAGAGTAGTGTTCCTATCTGTAGCCTTTCTGAACAGTTTTGTTTCAAGCCTCCCACTACTTTTGTAAATTGTAATATCCAAAAAATCTAACTGTTTATCATCATAAGAGAACAAAAAGAACAAGTTGGAATCTCTACTATTTTTATATTGTTGAAAATCCTTGAGTATGTCTATACTACCTATCCAAATAAGTAGTATATCATCAATATATCTTTTCCAGAATAGAATATTGTCCCTAAAGTCATGTTCCCCTTCTCTTATTCCAAAGATACATGTATTCTCAAAGTCATGCATGAACGCATTCGCATAACTTGGAGCCATCATGCTTCCCATTGCCGTACCTCTCATTTGTCAGTAGTATTGGTCCTCAAACATAAAATAATTCTTATATAAGACTATTTCTGCCAGTTCCTGTAAAATTCGTGTTTTAGGTTTCTGATCCGGTAATCTAGAGCCCAAAAGTTTACCCATACTTTCTAGTCCTTTCTCATGGAGTATAGCAGTAAGTACATCCTTGACATCAATTGTTACTAATAAGATTTTGTCTGGAATTCCTATTTCATTTAAATCTTGTACTAATTGTAAAACATGAGTAGTATATTTTAGATATGTGGGAATAGCTTCCACTAATGGTTGTGAGTGGTAATTAACAAATTCAGACAAAGTTTCTAAAATTGAGCCAATCCCTGATACTATGTGTCTACCTGGAGGTTTTTTGGGGTCCTTATATATTTTAGGGAGGGCATAAAACAATGGTGTTCTAGGAAACTTTGTTTTCCATTATTTCTACTTCCCATTTCCTTAACCATCCCATGGTTTCCATTTCAAACAGTGCAGAATTAATGGACTCTGTTATCATTTTTATAGGGTCAGACTGTAATCTTATATAGTTTGTTTCATTATTCAATAAATTGAAGCACATTTGTCTATAGTCATCTCTATTCTGAATGACTATAGCTCCACCTTTCTCTGCTGGTTTTATAATGACAGATGTATCATTTTCCAACAATTTTAGGGTATCTCTTTTTTTTTTGAGGTTAAAAGTATGCTTTGTCGCATGCAAATCCATTTCAGTTTTAAAATCTGTCGAATTTCTTTATTGACTGTTTCTATATAAGTTTCTAATGCATGACATGTCCAGAAATAGGCATATAGCATGATTTTATACCCATAGCTTTTTTTAATTTAATTTGTTCAATATTTTTATCAACTTTATCTTTGAATGGAAAATGTAATCTTAATTTCCTATAAAACTTCTGTAGATCTGCTTTGATTTGAAATGTGTCTATTTCCTTTGTTACTGAGAAGGAAAGACCTAGGGACAAAACTTGAGTTTCTTCTGCTTTAAGTGGTCGTGAACTTAAATTGAATACCACAGTTTCCCTCCCCTTTGGCTTTTCTTGGATCCTCTTCCTTTTCCTTCTCCACCTTGTTCGTCTTTTTCTCTTAACTCTACCGTTTGTTCTTTCCGCCTCAGATCATATCTGTCTGAAATTCCCTGTCCTAGGTCCAAATTCCATCCTCTCCCTTGTGTATCTATTTATTGTCCTTCTCTGTCTTTCTCTAAAAAAGATTCCTTATCTTGTGATTGTTCTTGTCTATTAGTACTTTTCATGTGGCTTCCTGAACTATCTGAGCTACAATCTTTGGTAGGAAAGAATCTTTTGTAAATTTTTTATATGTGTATACTCTATTATTCTTATCATCTCCTGTATCTTGATAACATTTCCTGATTTTTGTTTCCTTAAGTGTCTTTTCATAATCCTTAAGTATGACATTAATTTCCTCTAACCATTCATTAAGTTCTTCTATTTTGATCTGAGTTTTCAGCATATTCCGGTATTCCTGAATCTCTTCAGCTAATTTACTTTGTGATCTTAGAATTGCTTCTATTAACACATACATAAAGTCAACACTGCAGCGTGTTCTTATTCCATCCCATTTGTTGTTCAATATTTCATCACTAATACCCAAATTAGGATCTATCGTTACATGTAGACCTCTAGGAATGCGTTTGTAGTCCAAATATTTAGCTAGTGTTAAACCATGTAAATCAAATCTCAAATCTTTGTTTTTCAAATTTTCTATCTTATTTTTTTAAAGTTTGAAAACTGTCCATATTAACCTGGTTCAGATCACTATCATCTTTCATCTGATTAAAAAGTGCTCCATGCTCAGCATCAGTAAATGTGCAGAATGTAAAACTGCCCTCTGCCTCTCCTCCTGCTTTATCAAATATCTCCACTGTGAAACCAACAACTTACACTAAACAGGATATAACACTGTATGACTTATTATCCACTATTTGGTGATAAACAAATAAAAAGAAAGTTTTATATAAACACATTTTTTACAGATATAGTAATTTACAAATATAATCTGAAAACAGTAACTGAGAGATATTAAATGTTGTAAGTCTTTGTTCTTGAGGAAAAAACCTTCTCTTCTTATTCAATGGCAAACATCCTGTTCATTAACACACTGACTACCGAAAAAGGTCAGAATCTTGAAAATACAGCAATCCAAGATGTAGGAAAATCGCCAACAGTATTTTTTCAAAGTTCTTATTAATGTGTGTGGTGCAGCTAGCCACTCTTCTGGTATTTTAATGAACATCTTCAGATGAAACCAGCCTGCTCAAAGCAAATTAATGCCAAACATCTTGAATTTTCTTGCTTCTCTTATTTATTGATTGATAAGTTCAAACGTTTCGCATAGAATTATGCTTCTTCAGGGGAGTCTGAATGAAGATATGAACTGGCAAGTTTGTTGGAATAATTAGTAGATTCTTTTTAATAGTAGCTAAAAATCTTGTCATCTCGATCTTAGATCTGAATGGATTCCCTTCTGTGTCTTATCAGACTCATCTCTTTAACAACTATTGCAAACAGACACAATTCGTAATAAAATGTATTATGTTAGAACATCAAAGTTAATTTTTCAGCAATCCGCCTGAATAATTTATAAAATACTGTTAAAAGCATGAAGCAAATAAGTCAGCAATGCCCCCGTTGAGCTACCAGCTCCTTCCACAAGGCTGAAATATGTCAGAGAGGAGAGTCATTGGTTACCATAGTGACCTGCTTGCCTAGGCAAGTAAGTGATGATGTCAATACACTGTCACATGACTCCTCTCCCTGACATAAAGAGGTTTGTAATCGAAGAGCTCAGTGCTGCCAGTCTTTGCCTAGAAGAGGAGCATGCATACATCATTCCTATTTCACTCAGAAGTAAGTTTCTCTTACTGGGCTTCCCTGTTGTCACTTTGGTAATTTGTAAATTATATGGAAATATTCAATAGTATGAAATGGGCAAGCAGCGGCATATGAGGAAGTCTAAGTGAAAGCAACTGCTGTGAAATAATTTAATGTGCAAGATGCTCAAACACATGGCTTTTGAAAAGCTAGTAAAATACAGTCTGAGACCGTCTCACATAGAGAATATTTTAAGAAATGTTTCAACTTTTTTAATTCACAGATACTGAGGAGTTTCTAAACAAAGAAAACTTAGAATAGAAAGTTTAAAGATTCTATACAAGGTACAAAATGTAAATATCATTAATTTTATACAAATATGAGGTTTCATGACCTAACTGTAGTTTATTTTCCTTTCAAGTGAAGGTTATAAGAACACACCAGGGAAATGTGGTGACCGTTTGGCCCTAGCAGGCAATGTTAAGAAGTAAGGCAATTTTTTTATACAGTTAATCTAGGTGACCTTGTACAGGATATATGTGTTTATGATTTTTTAAATTTGTGTTACAATAGTTTATGGTTTAAAAAGACCTTTCTCTATAAGGCTTTCATCATAGCAACATTAGATATAGCAGTTAAGTAATTAAAATATTTAATTTTTGAAAAATATGGTTACACTTGAGAGTTACTTAAAAAAATATAATAATTTATTTAAAAATTATACTAAATATATATATATATATTGTTCACAGTTCCCTTGAAGAAGCATAATTCTATGCAAAACGTTTGAACTTATCAAAGCAATAAATAATAGAAGCAAGAAAATTCAAGGTGTTTGGCATTAATTTGCTTTGAGCAGGCTGGTTTCATCTAAAGTTATCCATCTATGAAGAGCATTTTGTGCCACCTGTGGAATTGCAAAGAGCAATGCAAGTATTTGCACAGCACTTTGCAATTTTTTGTAAATCTAGCCCCGGGAGCACTTTCTCTAAATAGCAGTCATTAGTACAAAAACACACTGAAGCCTATGTCCCATAAAAAGTGGGGAAAAAAAGCAAAACAATCCTACTCTTCTCTTCAAATTTTTAAAAATATGGGCCCAGATATTCAAAAGGGTTGCACTATGCGCAACCCACTGATGCGCCCCGGCGTGATATTCAAACAGGAATTGTGCCTGGCACAAATCCCAATGCACCGGAGCACATCAGTAATGTATGCAGTGCAGGTAGAGGGGGCGTGCCCATGCATACTCTTCACATCCCGATATTCAGCCCGGGATGTGCTGAGTCCATGCATGTGCAACCCCTACTTGCACGCACAAAAGCGATCCCAAAAAGGAACAATGGCTGGCCACCCACAGGTAAGCTGCCATATTGCAGGGCACAATATGTAGCATGCCACCTGTGGGTGGCACCTGCTTTAGCTGCACCTCCATGGTGCAACCCCTCATGCCCGATCGCGGGCATCTAAAAATAATAACATCCAATACCCCTGGTGGTCCAGTGGACCACTGTCAACCTGATTGCAGGCATGTGTAAAAATAATGATAATCCTATATCCCTGGTGGTCCAGTGGACCACTGTCAACCTGATCACAGGCATGTGCAAAAATAATGATAATCCTATATCCCTGGTGGTCCAGTGGACCACTGTCAGCCGATTAGAGCAGTGTAACATAATGGTAATCCACCATCCCTGGTGGTCCAGGGGACCCCCTCCTCCCACCCACTGCTCCCCACCGCCCTGCTCCCCTGGTCAGCAGCGGGTGGCAGCATATCTGGAATGTGTAGTATGGTACAGGTTGCACACCCATTGGCTCATGCTGTGGACCAGTGGGTGTACAGTCCCATAATGGTGTCAGTCAGTGGGTGGGGTTTGCCACCCACTGCTGACCAGGGGAGGGGGTGGGAATCAGTGGGCGGGTGTGGAGGGGGTCCGCTGGACCACTAGGGATAGTGGACATACTGTTTTTATACAGATGCCCATGACTGGGCTGAGAGTTGTCCACTGGCCCACCAGGGATATTGGATTATCATTATATTTACACATGCCTGCGATTGGGCTGTGAGCGGTCCACTGGACCACCAGGGATATTGGATTATCATTATTTTTACATATGCCCGTGATCGGGGTGAGAGCGGTCCACTGGACCACCAGGGATATAGGACGCTATTTTATATTTACTGAAGCCCGCAATTGAGCTGTGGGCACATTGCTGCGCTGTGTGGGGGGCGTCGGTCCCCGACGGCTGCTGCCTGGCAGGGCGCCAGGCACAAGTCACCAGAGATCGGTGCACCTGCATGCAAATGGGGCCATAATGACATGCAAATGGCCCCATTTGCACCTTGCATACATTTTGGCCCCATTTGCATGTGCACTTTTGAATATCGTAGTTGCTGCACATGGTGCAATGGAACTTGCGCTAGCGCATCCCCCTGCTCCACTCTGGCCACTTTCGCTGGCGCAGTGCAACTGTGCCATGCACACTGCGGGTGGCCAGGATGTGATATTCAATGATGCTCTGCCATGGCGCAGCTCCGTTGAATATCAGCCAGTCAACACCCCTGTGCAGCCAAGTTGCGCCGTGCCCAGGCTTGCACCACAGCCTGGTGCAGTTTGAATATCTGGACCATGGTATCTGAAATGGGCTGCTCATATGTATTATATAATACCCCTTCCCCCAATTGGTGAAGAGCTCACAGGTACAGTAACTTCATACCTCATGAGTATGGTGACATTATATGTGCTCTTAAGCTTCGATCTCGTGAACATGGCATCAGCACACTTACTCATGTGAAGTTGCCAGTTTTTTCTTCACTGGGGGGGTTAGTTATTTTCTATATCAGACACAGGTACAGTATTTCAACTTTTAAAAATTTCACCTAGCAGTCCTAGGGCTTCCAGCTCTAATTATTCCTGTATTTTACAGGTATATTGAATCATCTACAGTGACATTTTTCCCACAGATTCACATTGGTTATACAGGAAAATAAAACAATTCCTCTTTAATATGAAATATTGTAATCTACAGAAAAACACAGACAATTGCCCTGGAGTTACAAGGAAAATGCCAAATCAATCTGTGAGCACTGCAGTCCTAAAAATTCCATATGGACATGGTCTTCTCTTTGAAGTGCTTTGGGAATAGTGTTGACATCCATCTAGCTAAACTTTTAAGAGATATACTGACATGCCAGGGGATCACTAATCTGTAATTCCACACCTCTGGATATTAAAATGAAACAAGTTGGTTAATGCTATTATTGGACACTTTTGAACTATGGGCACTGTGTTTGTGGGCGATAATATTTTAGGGTTATGAAGTGTTCCTTAATGATGTTACATTATTATATCCACTTTAGAATCTTTCATCTGCAAGTAAAATCTACATGAAAAGGCCAGTCATATGACTGTTGAATGTATAAGCAATACAGGCTCAGCACGTACCTACTACAATTGGAAGAAGCTACACTTTACAGCACAAGCAGTGCTCCACAGTACATACCAACAATAACATGTAGCAATAGCTATTCATCTGTAACTGTAACCTTGTGGGAAATCCCTGATGCCAGGTGAAGTAAGGGGAGACAGAGAGAGAGAGATTTTACACAAAAACTCAACTTGAAGTTGCTGATCTTGCAAAACAGAGCAATGACTTCATTCTCCAGCACTTCACCCACCTATTTGCTAGTGTAATTAGACCTCCAGCCCAAATAGCAACAATTAGCAAGGTACTGAGCTTGATCTGGGGGAAAGTTTAATGGTATCAGTGGCCCCCGATGAATGGAGGAATTAAACCAGAAAAAAAACTAGAGAACAAGTACCCAAATGGGCTTTATTATTGCAGCCTACAATAGTGGAGGGTGAAACATAGCAACACCACAGTTAAAAAAAATAACAGAAGTCAGTGTATTCATTTGCTTAGGAAAGTAATAACTCCAAACCTCCAGTCCCACCTGTGCCTTCCTCTTTTCAGATGAATGCCTCTGGCCACATTTTTGTATAGTACACACCTTGTGGCAGTAAGGGGAAGGGGAGGAAAACAAAATGGGCTTTGTTATGAAGATGTGATATGTCAGAAAGGACTGGCATGGGTGAAAGAACTACAGAGTGTTTTCTTATCTTTTTTGTGTGCACATGTCACTATATTGCCCCTCATTCACCAATCATAGCAAAAGCCAAACTTCTGCAGTTTCTTTTCAAGGGTACTATGATGCCACCAGTGGGAGAAGAATGCACCAGGTCTCCTCTGCTTTCCTCTGGGGGATTTCACAAAAACCTTCTCTGTGAACAGACTCACCTTTAAACTCTTCTGTGCTATTATGGCTAGGCTCTCCATCTCAGCTCCTACTGCTGCCAGTACACCATCCTCTTCTTGTCTATCTGCAGCTGGGATAGGCATACAAGAGTGTGGTTCCTTTGGGAGCAAAAAAACTGGAAAGTTTACTGTTTGGAGCAAGAAAATAGTGAGATGGTGGAGGGGGAGAAGAAGGAAGCACATTTTAGTGAATGGGGAGGATACGGACAGATTTGCAGGAAGCTGTGCTTGGACTCCACTGTGCCAGCACAGTTGTGGTGTATTAGGAATTCTGGTCAGACCCAGCCTTCTGATAGCAATACCTCAGTATAGCTCTGATGCTATGCAGCCATAAAAATGAACCAGTACATCAGAGCTGAGAAAACAGACCCCTATAAGGTATAGCTAAATTGCAAGTACCACCAGGTAAGAACTATTCTCAGTGAATTATACATACAGTGAAGCCCACCAGGATGAAGCACAGTGTCACATGTTTACTGCATGACAAAAGGGATTAATGCCAATTGAAATGCCACTGTTTGCTGCAGTATCTCTACTGCAGAATTCTGCAGTGCTGTGCTTCATCCTGGTTGGCTTCACTGTATATCAAGTGCATCATAAATGGAAAACTAAAGTCCAAGAGTGCAAAGGACAGTAGACAAGGGAGCAACCCAAGAGTACCCAATTGCCTGTCTTGCACCCTTTTGCTCATGCCACCTACTGTGTGTATGTCTATGCATCAGCTAGACATAGTAGCAATTAGCACTAGCTAACTGACTACAATTAAGATTGATTTTCTGGCATCTCTGCATGTGAAACTATGTAGAATATAAGCTGGACAATGGTATGAGACCAAGGCTAGAGGGTATCTCCTACCTGCAGTACACAGGTAGAGAATCCACCAGGAAAGAGAGAGGGATGATGGAATAAAGACAACAACCAGCTGCTACCACATTGCCTGACCAGAGGTGTGGCCATTCAGTGGAGAAGTTGGCTGCAGGTGATATGAGCCAGAGACTGAGAGCTCATACCTCGTGGGTTAGGTTTATGCACTCAGATGGAGTTGTGGTGACGGGATAGCTGCAAATCCTACCTAATAAATCACTGCAGTTGTCAGCTGGGATATAAAGAGATGAAGAAAGAAGACCACCAGAGACTGAAAATAAGGAAAGTGGTGGTCTGTCTGGGCTTTTTTATGTATACAGTACTTGGTTACACAGAAGTACTTCGGTATATCAAACCATTAAATCTCTGAAGGATAGTACATATAACAGGGAGTTGGAAGTTCAACCAACCACTTCAGTGAGCACCATTTAGCAGTAAGGTCACACTTAAGCTAAATCATAGAAACATAAAAACATAGACTTTGATGGCAGATAAGGACCGCTTGGCCCACCTAGTCTGCCCATTTCCCTACCTACAGGATAAGATGCAGATCCTATTTAACCAACAGCCTATTTCTTCCTACCCCCCCCACAGAAATTGCTTTTTGTCTGTCCCATGCATTCTTGAATTCTTCCACAGTTTTAGACCCCACAACCTCCTCAGGAAGGCTGTTCCATGCATTCACCACCATCTCTGTGAAAAAATACTTCCTCACATTGCCCCTGAGCCATCCCCCTCTATCTTCAAATTGTGTCCCCTTGTTCAAGCACAACTTTTTTTCTGAAAGATGCTTCCCTCTTGGACTTTGTTGATTCCATTGAGGTACTTAAAAGTTTCTATCATGTCCCCCCTTCCTCAAGGGTATACATATTAAGCTCCTTTAGTCTCTCCTCTTATGGGTTCTCTTGCAGACCTGCACCATTTTAGTTGCCCTCCTCTGGACTGCCTCCATCCTGTCTATGTCCTTGAGGAGATGGGGTCTCCAGAACTGGATGCAGTATTCCAGATGGGGTCTCACCAACTGCCTGTACAGAGGGATAACAGCTTCCTGTTTTCTATTGATGATGTCACTCCCTATACATCCCAGTATCCCCCCAGCCCTCCCTACTGCCTTCTCACATTGCTTGCTTACTTTAAGGTCATCTGATATGATTACCCCCAGGTCCCTTTCCTTTTTTGTTGTTGTTACTATCTCCCCACCCATTGTGTAATCTTCCCCTGGGTTTTTGTTTCTCAGGTGCATTATTTTGCACTTCTTTGCATTGATTCCAAGCTGCCATACTTCTGACCATTCCTCCAACCTTGCCAAGTCCCTTCTCATCCTTTCCACGCCTCCTTGTGTATCAACCCTATTGCAAATCTTTCTGTCATTTGCAAAGAGGCATACTTTTCCTTCCAGTCCCTCTGTAATGTCACTTATAAAGACATTTAAAAGGACTGGACCCAGTACTGAACCCTCCGGTACCCCACTAGTAACCCCTCTTTCTTCAGAGTGGACTCCATTTACAATTACCTTCTGTGTCCTGTTGTCCAGCCAATCTTGTACCCAGGCTACCACCCTGGGACCCATTCCCAGGCTGGTTAATTTGACTATTAATCTTTTTGTGTGGGACTGTGTCAAATGCCTTGCTAAATCCAAGGCTTTCCAGTAGTGCTTTAACAATGTTGGGGGAGTTAATGAGAATGACTGACTTGAGCTGTCTAGCTCAAAACGGTGCCATTACAAAACAAGGCAGACACTGTGTTATATAAAAAGACTACCATCAACCACTAATGGAACAGAAAAAAACACACAAAGTGTGAGTGGATACCCGCCAACCAGCCAAGCATGTAAGTTGCTACAGGAGGGTTGCTCCATAGATCACACATATAGGAAATGGTATACTGGGGGTAAAACAAAAACACACATTGTTAGTAATTATTGACCCTGAAGGGCCATGACTGGCAGTAAATGGCCATGTTGAATAGCCCTGTCCTGGGTTCACTCCCATGGACCACTTTAATAACCAGGATGTCCCGCTCTGGATCAGAGAGGCAATAGCAGCACATCGAAGCCATGGCTGCACAGCCCAGATAAGATCTGAAGGAGACAGTAGCTGCTATTTGCACTGACTGATGATCTGCATGCCAGGGAGTGAAGCTAACATTAATTAACTTGTGCCTGGCTGTACAGGCAACTCTGCATGACCAAAGGGTTCATGATGCTATTTACACATGGATGTGTGTGTGTGTGTGTGTGTGGTGGGGTAGCTAATATAACAGTCGAAAGGAAAGACCTGACCCTACTACCAACTGTATGAAGCAGCAAATAATAGAGCAGCTGTGTACCATTAGCTAGGCTATAGATATAGGCTTCCCCTAGTTAGTTCCATACTAATCGAGACTTATTAATGACAAAATTATAAAAGATAAATACATATAAATTACTGTCCTTACTGCTACCAGTACACTGTCTTCTTCTCACCCAACATGCCAGGCTGTGGTAAAAATACCATCCACAGCTAAGGAAGACACACAATAATGCAGCTCTGTTGGGAGCAAACAACTAGAACATTTACTGTTTGGAGCAAGAAAATAGTGCAGCAAGGGAGAGGGAGAAAAAGGAGACACATTTTATTGACTGGGGAAGATGCAGACAGATTTGCAGGAACTTATGCTTCTATTCCACTCTACCTTAACAACACAGCTGTGCTGCATTAAGAACCCCAGACCCCTTCTTCTGAAAACAATACATCAGCATAGCTCTAATGCTATGCAGCCATAAAAAGAATCTTTGCAGATCTCAGCAATGTGGCAATCTCTCTGGCTTATTCATAGATAAAAGAGAATAGCACCCCTCATGATATCACCAGGGTGGAGACATACTGCTTACCATAAGGAACAGCAGGTCTCAGCATCTATCAGTGTGACAGAAGCAGAGCACACAACACATTGCTAAAATGGTGTGAAATGGTAGATTTTTTATATAAAATACCAGGCAGACACTGTTCTTATAACAATAGTTAATGTATGATGCTAACAGTTTAATTTCTGTAACTTTCATTGCATATGATCATTAAAGAAAAAGTCCCCTGAGCCTTTTATTATATTTACCAGTGTAGTTTGTAGCCATGAACAATGATTATCTCTATTGTACCCACCTCATTTCATCAACATTTAAATGAATATGAAGTTACTTAAGTGTGGTGATAAAACTGTGACTTCATTGCAAAGGTCATGAGCCAGCACATGTAAGACATGCTGGAATTGTATGGTGTTTTAGTGCTAAAGCCTGCAGTATTTATAGTGTGTTAGTCAGTACTGTTGCTGTCTTCTGCAGTCTCTGTGATCTTGCCTTATGCAGGCCATGAAGCTTTTCAAGACTTAGTAAGTGCCCTGCTGTTTTCTGTAGTTTAAAGTGTATCTGAGTTAGAAATATTTGGTATTGTGAACTTTGTGAATAAGTGTGAGATCTCACTAATTAAAGCAGCAGTATTTGTTAGTGGCCATGTAGATTTTTCAGCAATAATGTTTGTCAGGTCTTTTTATTTTCGGTCATTTGTAACCAAGATATGAGATTCTTACATTTTGAAAGTTCCCACTTCCATGGTACACCTGCAGTGAAAGAAATAAAATATTTTGGTACAGCGTAGTGCAGTTGACCATCAGAAACATGTGGACACCATCCTAATACAGCCACACCATGGCATCTAGCATGTAGAAACATAGAAACTCAGAATCTGATGGCGGATAAGGGCCACCTGACCCTCCAGTCTATCCGGTTTATTTTCATTTTTGCTGTATACTAACTTGATCTATGGTGCGGTCTTTTCCCTTCCCCTTCCTTACCTCTATGATTCCCTTTTGCCTATCACAGCCATTTTTGAACTCTACCACTGTTTTCATCCCCACTACTTCAGCTGTAAGGCTGCTTCAGGAATCTACCACTCTTTCTGTGAAGAAATATTTCCTCATATCTACCCTGAACCTACCTCCCTCCAGCATCATAAGATGTCTCCTTGTTACAGAGCTCCTTTTTTTCTGAAAAATAGATACAATCAACAGATATCCTCAGTTGAAGATATGTTTTAAAATTGTGAGCTATATCCATTTTAATGATGTAAGTCATTAGTTACAAAAATAAGCTACAAGAGCTGTTTTAATAGTGTCTGAGAAAACAAACTGAGCATTAATCTAAGGATGCCAGTAACACATTTTTGCCCCCAAACCATATGAAAAGTGTTATTACTAACAAATACTGCTGCTTTAAAGGGAAATGTCACTGTTCATAAGTCACACACCTTCACTGAGGTAAAAGAAAAATCACTGAAGTCTACACTGGAAGTCTATAGTGATCATCCATAACTGCAACAAACTGGAACTTGTACAGGCTGTTTGCTCCCATGATGCTTACTGAAGGTTCATGGAGGTTAACATTTATAAGTTAAAATGATATCCCTGGGTTGCATGACATTTGGGAAGAGCAGTATACTAATATTCTTCATCTGGAAGGTAAACATGTCTTTTTATTATATGAGAATTGTGAGCGGGAGCCATTTTAATGATGTAAGTCATTAGTTACAAAATTAGCTATAAGAGCTGTTTTAATAATTCTGAGAAAACAAACTGAGCATGAATCTAAGGATGCCAGAAATACATTTTTGCCCAAAAACCATATGAAAAATGTTTTTTGCTGACAAACAAATACTGCTGCTTTAAAGGGAAATGTCACTGTCCATAAGTCACACACCTTCATTGAGGTAAAAAAAATTCACTGAAGTCTACATTGGAAGTCTATAGTGGTCATCCATAACTGTAACAAACTGGAACTTGTACAGGCTGCTTGCTCCCATGATGTTTTGTGTAGGTTCATGGAGGTTAACATTTATAAGTTAAAATGATATCCCTGGGTCACATAATATTTGGGAAGGGCAGTATAGTAGCATTCTCCATCTAAAAGGTAAGCATGTCTTTTTATTCTTTTAGAATTTTTTTTTACTATGTCTACACTAACTAGTTAAGGATCCATGACAGTCGTTCAACAAATTAATTGTCAACTATCATTACTGTGACTCCTTTATGTCACACACATTTGCAGTTGTCGTAAAGGCAGTCACTTCAGACTGTGTTTTTTTCAAGGGACTTTGCCTCCAAACCCCCCCAAGTGGGGGTCTCTGCCCCCTGCACCCACCATAATTAAATGAATCACCTCCAAGTCAGAGTTGATTCAGGGAGGGGGTGCAAGACCCCCAGAAAGCAGTGCTGGGATCCTGTGCTGACACTGCAGTGACCTGGCGCTATTGACGCTGTAGTGTCGATCATGGTAAAATTGTCACCATAGTGACAACATACCATTAGGGAAGACCTGTTTAGTGGCATTTTAATTTAGCTCTGTGGAGTGGGAATTTCACATTGATTTATTTTGATAATTGTTAGTCAGTTACTGGTATTGATATTGCTTCAAATTATGAGTTTTTCAATCTGCGGTAATGATTGTCAACTGGCTGTTCAAGTGAATTTTGTAAATGCTTGTGTATGACTCATTAAGGTAAATTGATTTATGTTTTAAACCCAAAATGGGATTATTGAATGTCATACCTCATTTTTACATGTTTACAAATACAATAATAAAAATGTTTTTCTGTTTCAATAGGTTGCTGCAAAAAATGGGGCTGGCATTGGTACATTTAGTGGACGTTCCCTGTTTCAAACTGCAGAAAGTGGTATGCTTGTTTTTTATTTTGCCATTCAATAACTTATACAGTACATTCAATAACAGGACCAACATATAATGCAGATATAGAATAATAAACTAAATGATATGATATGGGAAATACATATAAAGTTGGTTGAAATGTATAGCATCTAAGGATCAGGTCTTATTTTCTGGCAAACAAAGAACTGATTATCATTTCTTTGCCAGGAAAAAAAAAGACCTAATCCTTTGATGTTATTCATTTCAACCAACTTTATAAGCACTTTCCATATCATATCTTTTAGTTTATTATAGTTAAATGTTTTGTAAAAAGTCTGTTCAATTAACATGTAATTCTAGCAAAAGAGTTTTCCAGAGAAAACAATGGAGCTGTTGTAGTTTTCCATGGTCTTGTGATGCACCATTTTGTATTTAAAAATGTAATGTCCAACAATTTGTTCAGGACTAGTAGACAATTTTTAGATGATATGGAACATTAAGTTAATTCTATTGAGAATGTGTTGCCAGAAAGAAAGCAGACATGTGTAGTTTGCCATAAACATGTGACATATTGCCAATTTCTGCAGAACATCTATTGCATAAAGGTGAACTACATGGGTTCAGTTTAAGTAGATAAGAAGAATGTATATTCAGTGCAGTGCATAAAATGGGATTTGATTTATTCTGTTGTTTTTGATTATACAGCAAGAAGTACATATTTCTGACCATTTTTCCTCTAAAAGAGAGATGTTAAGATAATTTTGCCATGCATTATTTAATTTAGTGAGATCATTTTTAAGATTATCTATTAATATTTTATAAATATTAGATATTAGTTTGGATTTAGTATCCAATGTATGCAATAGTTCACATATATCAGAGTGGTTCTATAGTGTAAGAGACTGACTCAAAGAGAGTGGTATGTTGAGCAGCAGATTATAACATTAGACTATTTTTTTTGTTCTCAGGCTTACCATTTAGACAGTGACATAAAGAAAAGTTCAATTAATGTTACACTGTATGCTTATTTGAAAGATCAATTTTAAAGCTGCAGTGCAATGAAATTGGGCAAAAATGTGACCCTACCTTTTTCACTATAAAAGATTCCAGATTTATATGGCAGTTAAATATTCTACTTGCACCAAAATGTCAGTATTTTATGGATATTTTAATTAAATGTTGTCTCAAGAAAAAATATGGCTACCACATTAGGCTTAGAAATAGTGTAGACCTGTTAGGGTTAGGATTGAGAAAATAAAAAAGAAACTCATGGTGTGCCACATGGGAGGGACCGAGAAGAGTAGATCTGACAGATATGCTAATATTATTGCTGCTACTGAAACTGTTTTTTTTTTTTTGAACAACATTTTTCATTGCACTGCTGCTTTAAGGGACCAAAATGTATGAAAATTTAAATCAATTGCAATTCTTTTCTAACATCTTTTAGTGCACATTGAAGCACTTGCTATACAGTACCTAAATCAAATACGCTATGGAATAAAAAAATTTTTCACAATTTCGAGCAAAAAAAAAACAAACATTAGTACATATTTGTTTTCATTTGTATTTCATTGTATTTTATTGCATTCCTTCTGTGACAATTTTTTTAAAGTGTTTAAAACTTCTCCTCTGTTACAAAGTCTATCTACAATGGATTTCAGTAGTTTGGATGGCACTATACTACTATGGTGTTGTTTGCTTAGAATATACTAGTGAATCTCTTCTCAGCTATATTACAGAATGTTCTATATGCAATTTGCATATCCAAAAAATGATGAGATAACAATTGGTGAGAGACTACAAGAGCTATCATTATTGGAACTGATGAGAAACTGTGACTGCTATCATTATTACTGCAGTGGTGCATTAATTAGAAGTAACTAAAGACTGTTGAAATAGAGATTGGTTGGAATCAGTGGGTGAGGTCCAAAGATAAAGGATGAAAGACATTTTTAAAACAAAGACGGAACAAAATAACACACCATGTTTCAAAACAGAGGCTAAAGATGAATAGCTTCAGCTTAATATAATTAAAAAAGAAATGACAAAGCTATCAGTTTTATCAGACTACAAAAACTGCACTCCATGAATTTGCATTTACGTTTTATTTTCTATTTAGTTTGTCTCTTTCCTAATGCTTTACTATTCATTTCTCCTTTTTTTATTTGTATTTAACATTTGTGATAGAAGTACAATATTTACTTGCCAAGGTGTGATATTCACTGCTCGAGGCAGACGTTTACTCCATTATGGAACCCCCAACTGTACTTCCAAATATACCCCTTTAGTAAGATTATACAAATTACTCTGTGTTTAGCTTACTTAGTTCAATTGCACAGCAGAAAGTAGAATGTCTCTTCCAAATAAAAGTTGCAGATAGATCATGTTTAAACATTATAAGTTTGAATATTCATGAGTAATACTGGCTTATTCTACATGGAGTTTAAGACAAACATATCTGAACAGTACTTACTCTGTATAAATGTGTGAAATAGCTGATGAATGTTTAATTTGACACTAGGGCAGGTTGTCTCCGAACCCACATTTTTGTTTAAAGCTATTTTCATATTTAGAAGACTTTTAACATTATGTACTATGTATTGTTTAAGCTTATTTTATCTTGTGGTTTAAAATCAAAGTAATTTACTAATGCAAGCACAGACACATACAGAAAGGGAATACAGTTATAGTGAGAGACTTCAACCTACCTGGGGTTGACTAGCAGACAGTAACTACAGTACATTCCAGGGAACAGATGCTGCTGGAGGCTATCTAAGACAGTTACCTAGTGCAAGGGGTGATGGATCCTACTAGGGAGGGGAACATACTGGACTTGATGCTAACAAATGGAGACCAAGTCCAGGATGTGGTAGTACAGGACTTTCTAGCAGGAAGCAACCACTGCTCAGTGTGGTTTCTCCTCAACATAGGGAGGCAGTCAGCTAAGACCAGGACAAGAGTGTTGGATTTCAGGAAGGCAGACTGTGCCAGAATGGGCAGCATCCTAGAGGGGTATTTAACTGAAATTAACCCAGGGATATATGCTGAACAGAAGTGGGCAATCATTAGGAAGGAGATAAATGAGGCCACAAACACATGTGCCAAATCTCAGAGTAAGCAGTCCAGGTAAAAAAAAACCTAGCTAGCTCAGCGAGGAGGAGGAGGGGAAAGTGAGGAGAAAAAGATTGGCCTTCATTAAGTTCAAAAAATCTAGGTGTGAGGAGGATAGGGAAGTGTTCTCAAAGGCATCTAGGGAGGTGATCAGGTCAGTCAGGGCAGCTAATGCAGCAAAGGAGCTGAAGTTGACTGAGGAGATCAGAGAGGGAAAAAAGGGGTTCTTTAAATATATGAGGGAGAAAAGGAGTTGTAGGAATTACATCATTAGAATCAAGAGAAAGGGAGGATGGGTGGAACAAGGGTTGATCAGGCAGAGGCACTCAATGAGTATTTCTGCTCATTGTTAACAAAAGAAAGGGGTGGCCTAATACTGCAGCAGAAAAGGAGCAAGGGTGGGGGGGCAGAGATAACAGATGAGGTCATCCAAGAGGATAGCATTCTTAAGAACCTTAAAGCCTTGTGGGTGAACAAGGCACCTGAACCAGACAGTGTACACCCACGAGTCCTGAGGGAACTGACAGAGTTGTTGGCAGGCCCTCTGATGGACCTGTTCAACACCTCTTTGGAGATGGGGAATGTACCAAGGGACTGGATGATGGCTCATGTGGTGTCCCTTCACAAAAGTGGACCAAAGGACCAACCAGGTAACTACAGACTGGTGAGCTTGACTTCCACAGTGGGGAAGTTGATGGAGAGCATTCTGAAGGAGAGGTTGATAACCTTTCTCGATAGCAATGGGCTGTAAGATGAGATACAGTATGGGTCTGTCATGGGAAGATTTTGCCAAATTAACTTGATTGACTTCTTCAACTGGGTCACTAGGGCAGTTGATGAAGGCCACACTGTGGCTATCCTGAATCTGGACTTCAGTAAGGCCTTTGACTCTGTGCCACTCAGGTGGTTAATGAGCAAGCTGAGGGACGTGGGGCGGGAGACAAACTGGTGGGGTGGGTTGAGAGCTGGTTGCAGGGCAGATAACAGAGGGTAGTTGTAAGGGGGGAGACATCCAAGCCATGGCCAGTAATGAGTGGAGTACCCCAGGGTTCAGTGCTGGGCCCTGTTTTGTTCAATGTCTTCATTTCAGACATTGCAAAGTGGGTCAAGTGTAAGATCTGCCCATTCATGGACAACACTAAGATTTGTGCAAAAGTGGACAATGAAGAAGAGAGGCACGCACTCAGACAGGATCTAACTAAATTCAAACACTGGTCTAGGGAGTGGCAGCTGGGGTTTAATGCTAAGAAGTACAAGGTCATGCACCTTGGAGCCAGAAATCCCAGGAACAGCTACTGGCTGGGACGAGTGCAAGTAATGGCTTCAGAGGAGGAAAGGGACCTGGGGTAATAGTCACAGGGGACATGAAGGTATCAGCACAGTGTAGGAGGGTGGCTGCAAGGGCAAATAGGATGCTGGGGCACATTGCCAGAGGGATCACCTCTCGAAAGGGGGAGGTCATCCTGCCATTGTATAGATCACTGGTGAGGCCACACTTGGAGTACTGTGTACAGTACTGGTGCCCATACCTCAAAAAGTATGTGAGATTACTGGAGAGGGTGCAGCGTAGGGCTACAAAAATGATCATGGGACTAAGGGAGTTTCCACATGAGGAAAGGTTGAAGGAACTCAACATGTACTCAATGATAGACAGGAGTATAAGGAGGGACATGATAGAGACCTTTAAGTACCTGAAAGGCATAAACAAAGTCAGGGAGAGAGGATTGTTCCACCTAAAGGGGGAAAGGGTCACTAGGGGGCACAGTCTGAAGTTGGAAGGAGGAAGGTTTAGGAGGGAGATGAGGAGGCACTGCTTCACAGAGAGTGGTGGTGGGTTGGAACACACTGCCAGAGGGGTTAATCGCTCGAAGGACAGTGGATAACTTTAAGTGGGGTTAGGATAAAGTCAAGGGCAGGGTTAGTACAGACAAAAAAACAAAAGAGGGAAGGACTGGGAAAGAGAAGGAAGGGAGAGAGGGGTTTGGGTAGAGGTGGGGCAGCTGTAGTGATATGAAACTAAGAGCTGCACAATCAGGCAGACTTGATAGACTTGTGGGCCTTTTTTTGCTGGCAATTTCATATGTTCATATGTTCAAAGCTTTAGTTGTTTTATGACCTTCCTCAAGGAGGGAGCTATCTATTCTGTGACATTTGACCTTGAAATGCCTTTCTTTTGATAGAACTTTGTTATCTTTAAATGGTCCTGTGTTAATTTTTGAATGCAATTTAGGCCAATGGGGATCCTATATAACTTTTTATCTAGTTGTTTATGTATGATTTGAGTTTTGAGAAAGTATGTTCTTCCAAACCAAATGCCACTGATTCTGATTAATGTTTCTGTGCCGTCTGAAAGCTCAAAGCACCTGTTTTCTTTTGTAACTACTCTGTTGGTCCAACAAAAGGTATCAAATCATCTGTTTATGTGGATCTCCCAAATAAGGATTATACAAAACAGATACTTGGTCTCTCTGATAGCATTATTTTAAAGTATGGGTTGTTCATTGAGAAAACATTTACAGATAAAGGAAATATGTACAAATCAGAGTTCAAAAGTCTCTCTGTTGTATAAACAGGTCTGGAAACCAGACAGAAGGGTCAGCACACCAATTAGTTAATGAAACACTTCAGACTATGTATTTTTTAAGAACTATTTCTTTACTTAGATTAACTTAAGCAAACAGATGGCTGCAATATATCATTCAAATGCAAGTAGCACTGTTATGGTTTGGTCCCCCTATAGCCAGCTTTGGCTTCTCAGAAGGAACTAGAAGGGGGACAGGATCAGATCTACAGTACAGTAGTTTCTTCTTGTTGTTTTGACATTGTTTCTTGTGGATTCTACTTGGTAGAAGGTTATTTCTTTCCTTTCTTACTACTAAGGGGCTAGCAGGGTATTGTTTGTGGCTGTTGGAATTTTGAAACCTGTTTTGGTAGCTATAAGTGGGCTCATTTGTTTGATGATTCACTGTGTGGCAGGCTGCATTTGTAGAGGCCTATTTCTTCTGTTTTAAAATATAATTGGTGTGATTTAACTGGATCTGTTTCTTTGAGTTGGAGACCTGTATCTTCTAATTCCAAGCCTATTTTGATGTGTTGTTGGTGAAGCTGTTTGAATTGGAGTCCTGTTTCTTTGGGTAGCAAACCTATTTGGGGGGCCCTTGAGTAGAATTGTGATTCATTGTTGCTGGCTTCACTAGCCGCAAAGTTCAAGTGCAGAGTGGAGGAAGGGTGCTAATGGTCTGGCCAGGTCTCTCAGTAGGGAGGCAGAGCTGAATCAGATGTGGTGTCAGTGCTTTGGCTTCTCAGAAGGAACTAGAAGGGGGACAGGATCAGATCTACAGTACAGTAGCTTCTTCTTGTTGTTTTTACATTGTTTCTTGTGGATTCTACTTGGTAGAAGGTTATTTCTTTCCTTTCTTACTACTAAGGGGCTAGCAGGGTATTGTATGTGGCTGCTGGAATTTTGAAACCTGTTTTGGTAGCTATAAGTTGGCTCATTTGTTTGATGATTCACTGTGTGGCAGGCTGCATTTGTAGAGGCTTATTTCTTCTGTTTTAAAATATAATTGGTGTGATTTAACTGGATCTGTTTTTTTGAATTGGAGACCTATATCTTCTAATTCCAAGCCTATTTTGATATGTTGTTGATGAAGCTGTTTGAATTGGAGTCCTGTTTCTTTGGGTAGCAAACCTATTTGGGGGGCTTTGAGTAGAATTGTGATTCATTGTTGCTGGCTTCACTAGCTGCAAAGTTTTAGTGAGAGCGAGAGAAGGGTGCTAATGGTCTGACCAGAGGCCTCAGCTACCTGATTGTTTCTGGAAGACTTGGGCTGGTCCCGCCCCCAAACCCTCACCCCACCCATCCCTGATCCATGATTTCTTTATACCAGGGTTCTGACATCACTTCCTCAAACGGACAAAGGATATGCACCTGTCATAGCAGAAGCAGACATCCAGGAAAGGAACAGCAGCAAGTGAAGAGGTGACTGCTATCTCAGTGGAAGGGAAGTAAATGCAAATCTAGGAGCTTTCATTATTACTTCTTCACATTGATATTGCATTGGGGAAAGGAGTAGGAGTTTGAAGAAGGTTGTGCAATGACTACTTAAAGTCTCTTTTTGAGTGTGGATAGCAAGGATAGGAATATAAAAAGCAGTTGCTCAATAAATCTAAATGTGTACAACAAAGGAGGTAAGGGAAATAAGAAAAGAATGTTTTGCACTGATAGAGGGGGGAGAGGGGAGACTTGGGGGAGTGTTTGGTATCCTGCATCTGGAAGGGTGGGGGGTCACTGGTGGGCAACGACAGCAATGGGTAGGGTAGTAGGCTGCAACAACTGCGGTGCACCAATCTTTCTAAAAATTGCCTGTTGGGTGGGAGGATGTTTAGTGTGCAACCACATAGAAAAACTAAGAAAGGAGATTGAGGGTCTGCAGGAGGAACTAAGACAGACAAGGCAGATTGGGGGTGGGTTTAGCCCAATACTGGAAGGAGGAAGAAGGGGAGATGAGGGAGGGCGATTTAAGCCAACAGTGGTGAGGAGAGGGTCAGAAGAAGGGAAGCAGAGACAAAGGGCCCAGGCCAGGAAGAATGATTGCCGGGAAACCAGGTCAGGAGACAAAAGACAAATGGAAGGAGGAGATAGGGACTTGTGGGGAGGCAAAAAGTGGCAAAAGTCATGGAGTGGAAAGGAGAGAACAGGTTACTATGAAGAGAGAGGAGCGGCATTTGTGAAGGGTCTTCAGAAAATAGTTTTGCACTGCTAGAGAGGAAGAAGGTGGAGGAGGGAAATGATGAAATTAGAGGAGTAATTGATAAATGCCTGGACCAAACTGGAGCAGGAGGAAATTCTGCTCAGAGAATTGCAATAGGGGTAAAAGGGGGAAATAATGTGCAGGAGGAAGAAGAGGAGCTGGAAATGAGAGAGGGAGATGAATGGAAGCAAGCAGGGAGTAAGAAGGGTGGAATCTTAGTGCTGGGGGACTCAATACTAAGAGGAGTCAGGTGGGGTAGCAAGGAGGAGAGGCATAGTCACATTTGGGTGGAGGCCATGCCAGGAATGACAGCGGAAATGGTGGGACAATCTGTTCTGAAATATGCTAGAAGGGGTAGGGACAAGCCTCATTTAATTATACGTCTTGGGACAAATGACCTGGCTGAGAAGACAGTAGATATAGTCCAGAGGAGGTTTGAGGAACTAGCACAATTATGTGAGGGGTCAGGAAGATCAGTAACCTTTTCAGAGATACTTCCGGTGCCAAAGGCAAGCACAACAAGAAAGCTGAGAATAGAGGAATTTAACAGATGGCTAAGAACCTGATGTTGTGCAAAAGGGTATGGGCTGTTGGGGGGGTTGGGGAAGGACCTGGGAGGACAGTAGTCTCTATGCCAAGGACAGACTACACTTGAGTGAGGAGGGAAAGAAAGTGTTGAAACAGAGGATGGAGGAGTACATAGAGGAAGTTGGGAATTTAAACTAGGAGTGGGGGGTGGCAATTTGGGAAGAGATATGCAGAGACCACAGGTTGGGAAACCATATGAACTTACCCCCCATAACAGTGACAAAGGACAAATGGCAAGTACTATTGGTGATGCTAGGAAAGGGGGCAGGATGGGAGGGGAAAAGGTGGAAGGTGGTTACCCTTAATGCTAGGAGCCTTGGGAGGAAAACTGCAGAGTTACAGGTTCTCATGTCAGAGGGAGAGGTGGACATTGCAGCCATCACAGAAACATGGGCCACCCAATACATTGACTGGGACCTGTCTGTACCAGGGTACAGGTTATTTCGTAGGGACAGGGTGATTGGGAAAGGAGGGGGGTGGCACTATATGTGAAGGAAGGACTGAAGTGTGTAAGGGAGGAAGGGGAGTAGGGTAGTACAGAGTCACTTTGGATGCAAATCCAGGATTCCAAGAATAGGATTCTTAGAATGGGAGTGGTGTACAGGCCACCATCTCAGACAGAGGAGTTAGACAGGGAACTAGTGGGACAGATCAGGAGGACCACAGAAGGGTAGTGTGGTGATTGTGGGGACTTCAACATGCCAGGAGGGACTGGAGTACCCCAACAACCAGGAACAGAAGGGAGCAGGTACTGCTGGATGCCTTCCAGGACAGCTTCCTGCTGCAAATGGTCAGTGAACCAACCAGGTTAGGGAATACCCTTGACCTTGTGCTGGCAAATGGGGACTTTGTGAGAGAACTTACAGTGGAGGAACCGCTGTCAGGGAGTGACTACCACTCAGTATAGCTCACATTGGATATGGGCAAGGAAGGAGTGGAATCTGGCACAAGAGTGCTGGACTTTAGGAGGGCCGACTTTGGGAAGATGGGGGAAGTGGTAAAAGGGTACCTGGCCAGAATTCAATCTATTATGGACACTAACCAGAGGTGGGAGCTCATAAAGCTGGGGATAGTGGAGGCAACCAAAACCTGCTGCAAGGCCCAGAGCAAGAAGGCTAGGGCTAAGAAACCAAGCTGGTTGAGCAAGGAGGTCATGGAAAAGGTAAGGAAGAAAAGAGCTGCCTTTAGGAAGTACAAGAAAACAGGGAGGGGGGAGGACAGGGAGGAGTACTTGACAGAATCGAAGGAGGTGACAAGGGCAGTAAGGGGAGCCAAAGTATCTAAGGAACTCAGGCTGGCACAAGGCATTAAGAAGGGGGAGAAGGACTTCTTTAAGTACATCAGGGAGAAAAGGAGCTGTAAGGACCACATAGTAAGGATTAGGAAGGAGGGGTTGATGGAAGAGGAGGAGGCAGAAGCACTAAATGAGTACTTCTCCAGTATTTACTAAAGAGAAGAGAGGGTGACACCCAAGGTGGGAGAAATGGCAGAAACGGGGAGGGGTGACAGATGGGGAAATCATGGAGGCAGAGTTCGAGAGGGTTTGAAGGCACTGAGGGTGGACAAGGCGCAGGCCCAGATGGCATCCACCCCAGGGTACTGAAGAGCTGGGCAGAGGTCCTTGCAGGACCTTGGCAGACCTGAGCTTAATGCCTACTACTTTCGGGGTGTGTACCTCAGGACTGGAGGATGGTTTCATGGTGCCCTCTCCACAAGAGTGGCCCCAAGGATGAACCGGGAAACTACAGACCAGTGAGCCTCACATCCATTGTGGGTAAGCTAATGCAGACTATCCTGAAGGAGATGCTGGTGGCCCTCCTAGAGGCCAAAGGACTACAGAACAGCAGACAGCATGGCTTCATACATGGCAGATCCTGCCAAACCAACCTGGTGGAGTTCTATGACTGGGTAACTAGGCAACTGGACAGGGGCCATGCAGTGGATGTCCTGTATCTGGACTTCAGTAAGGCATTCGACTCGGTGCCGCATGGAAGGCTGGGAAGGAAGTTAGTAGGCACAGGGGCAGGTGCAAAGCTGGTGAGATGGGTAGGAAACTGGCTTCAGGGAAGGCAACAGAGGGTGGTGGTGGGTGGGGAGCTCTCACACCCAAGGGCAGTAACGAGCGGTGTTCCACAGGGCTCGGTGTTGGGACCAGTGTTGTTTGGGATATTCATTGCAGACATATCATGGGACATCAAGAGCAAGATCAGTCTGTTTGCTGATGATACCAAGGTTGGAACGGTGGTGGATGACCTAGAGGGATGGCAGGGGTTGCAGGATGATCTGGCAAAGCTTTAAACCTGGTCAGACACCTGGCAACTGGGGTTTAATGCCAAAAAGTGCAAGGTGCTGCATTTTGGGATGAAGAACCCAAGGAGGAGTTACCAGCTGGGGGGAGTGCATCTAGCCCAGACAGAGGAGGAGAAGGATCTGGGTGTGCTCATTACAGGATCAATGAACAACTCTGCACAATGTAGGAAGGCAGCTGCAAAGGCCAACAAAATGCTGGGTTGTATTGCAAGGGGTATCCTCGAGGAGGGAGGAGGTGATTCTGCCACTGTATAGGTCATTAGTTAGACCACACCTGGAGTACTGCGTGCAATACTGGCACCCGTATTTGAAGAGGGACATTAAGTTATTGAGGTGGTGCAGCAGAGGCAAAAAGATGATCAAGGGCTGGGGACTTCTATCACGAGAGGAGGTTGAAGGAGTTGAACATGTACTCACTGGAGGAGAGGAGGGACAGGGTGACATGACTGAAACCTTTAAATACATGAAAGGAATAAACAAGACGGGTACAGAGGGGCTGTTCAAAGTAAGGGAGGGGAGGGCCACCAGGGGCCATGATTTGAGACTGGAGGGAGGAAGGCTCAGGAGGGAGATGAGGAGACACTTTTTTACAGAGAGGGTGGTGGCTGGGTGGAATGTGTTACCTGCAGAAGTGGTATCCAGTAGAACAGTGGACTGCTTCAAAAGAGGATAGGACAGGACAAGGGGGAGGGTTAATGAAGGGGAAGGGTGGAAGGTAGGGGCAGCTGCAGAATAAGGGGTGCTAGCTGCACATTCGAGCAGACTTGATAGACCTCTAGGCCTTTATCTGCTAGCAAATGTCATATGTTCGTATGTTTGTAATATTTTGTGGTTTGGTATAAGCAGAACTCAACATCTACTACTGGTATAACTGGATATCTTTACTCTATCACACACTGTCACCAGAATTGTAAGTGCACCACACTTTTATTTCAAAACTCAATCAATCAATCAATCAAAATCTGTATTTATCCAGGTGAAACATCATTGAGCAAGCTCATTTGCAAGATGAACCTGGTTAAGTCCAGATTGTATTACAAAACAAACATCAATATTTACAGTGGAAATAAAAACATAGTGGAAGTGCAAAACAAGAAATGCACATGCAATAGAAATAATAGCATAAAGCAGCGCAAATCAAAAACACACATACATAGCAATACCGGTGGTACAATAGCCATTAACCAGTGAGCAGTTGGAATAGACAGACCTGAGATATACAGAAATGGATCGTGTTACAGCAATTTTCATAGGAAAAGGATAGGCTAGCCCCAGGTAATGCTGTCAGGACAGGCAGATGTAAGTGATGTAAGTGTAAGCTTTTTCTTGACCAGTAAGGCAGGTGAGTCTATGCTTGGAGGGAGCAAGGTGCCAGCAGTCTGCTAGGTGCTAATACCACAATCCCATGGAGTGCTTACATTGGGGCTGTGGCCGGCTGAACCACGGCATGCTGGAGAGGGGTGTGAGCGAGGTACTGGGCACAGGTGGAATAGCATCTACCGCATATTTAGTCCAGTACTAGGTGCTATCACTATTTGCCAGGTCCAACATACTATCAGACCACAGGAAAAGTCACAGAACAGGGATAGGATGTGTACACTGTGGCTCCTGTGGCCAGTCATGGTCAATGATTCAAAGGAGGGCTTAAGGACTTATACTTTCAATGAGAGTACTTTAGCCATGTGGAGGGATTACACTGGACAGGGATGAAGCGGTGACAGCTGTATAAGCGGAATGCGGCAGACCATTTGATATTTTTCACCGGCATCGAAACATCATCAAAGAGAATTGCAGGAACCAATTGAGAAAAGTGGCCAGAAGGCGCTCGCAATCCGATTGGTTGGTGGTGTTAGCGGTAATTTATTGGAGTAGAGACCAGGCAGGAGAATTCGGAAGGTGGCTTGTGAAGATGCAACCACCACTGGGTATAACATATGACTTTGGGTTCAGATAACTCAGAAAGATTCAGAACCTATAATATGCAAGGGGTACAGGGACTGGAAGTAACGAAAACATGCAGATTAATAACACATGCACAAAAATGACTTAGGGAATGGCTGGACATATTTAGGGCCAAGTTCTGGGGGCAATCTAACTGTAATTAGTGATTAGGAGCTGGGTGACAATTGCAGCATTCGCACACGCTTTGGGCCTATAGTGCCTTGAAGGTGTAAACACTGCGGAGGTAACTTAGTTTTAGTATTTTTGGGATTTTGTTCCATAGGGTCATCAGTGAGAACCGAAAGACCATTCTACCAAAGTGGGTGGAGGCTTTAGGGATGCATAGAGAGATATACGATGAACTCCTTAGGCCATACAGTCCCAGCTCACTCACAGGGAGACATTCAGTAATGTATTGAGGGAGCATTTTTAGGACAGCTCTGCAAGTCCAGAGGACTGCATTTCTTTCACGCCTGAACGTAAACGATGGCCATCCTATGGCTTTGTACAATAGGCAGTGATGGGTAGAGAGGGGAAGACCGGTAATGTATGTGATGGCTCTGTGAAATAGCGTGTCCAGCTTGATAAGCAAGGCTTTAGGACAGTGGCTGTATAAAAAAATTACCATAGTCAATTAGGGAGAGAAAAGTAGATTGGACTAGTCTCCATTTGGCATCACAAGTGAGGAATTGGCTAATTCTGTACAATAGGCCCAGTCTCTGCCTTAGCTTCTTTGCCAGATCTTCAACATGCTCTTCGAATGTAGGGTTCTGGTCTAGCCACACTCCTAAGTATTTAAACATAGGGATAAAATCCAATATCTCTCCTAGAAGTGTAGTGATCAGAGGCAGTGTCCTGGAGCTGGCAGGATTAGTCATACGGCTATAAGGTATGGACAGCATTACCTTTGTCTTTTACATTTAAGAGAAGCTTTTTGTGGAGTAGCTGAGTCTGGAGCAGGTCAAATTCTTCCTGTAGGTCTGCACAGGTGGCTTCGGCAGTTGGACGACTTATGTAAACCACTGTGTTGTCCATAAACAGATGTATTTTTGCCTTGTTGATGCCCAAATAGATGTTGTTGATATAGATTGTGAAGAGCAATGGACCAAAAATAGATTCTTGTGGCACTCCCTTGAGCAGAAATTTGAGAGGGGAGAGCTCCCCCTCAGCTTTGACTTGTTTCTGCCGCCCTACCAGGTATTCCGTAAACCATTGCAAGGATCCACGATCAAGTCCGATACTTTTCAATGTGGAGATTAGGAGGCTATGATCCACAGTATCAAAAGCCTTGCTAAGGTCTAGGAATACTGCGCAGACAAAGTTTCTGCTGTCCAGGTCACTGCACCGATCATTAGTTACTTTGGCAAGTGCCGAGATGGTGCTGTGCTTAGACCTAAAACTCGATTGCATAAGGCTTAGTAAGTTGTTAACTTCCAGATAAGCTTTAAGTTGATTGCTATCAACTTTTTCGAGAAGCTTAGACAAAATAGACAGTAAGGAAATCGGTCTATAGTTATTTAGGTCGCAGGCATCCCCAGATTTGAGCAACGGGATAACATGGGCAGTTTTCCAAATGATGGGAAGGGACCCTTGGAACAATGATAAATTGAATAGGTGTATAATAAGGACAGCAAGGATGTGGTACATGATTTTTATGAAGTAAGGATCCAAAGAGTCAGCTCCAGCACTCTTTTTTACATCCACCTGAAGTATCAGATCTTCAACCTCCTTCAATAGTACAGGTTGGAAGGAGAAGCCAAGAACTGGGGCAATGGTGTCTGCACAGGGGACACTTAGTTTAGAGTGGGCCAGGGCTGCAGAGGAATTGTCAAAGGCCAGTCCAGCTGTGGCAAAATGATTTTTGAAGGCTTCTAGGATCTCATGTTTGTCGCATATAGTTTTCCCTTCAAATGTGATTTTTGGTAGCAAGGAGTTGCCTGGTGTATGACTGGATATATCCTTAATAGTCCTCCAGAATTTAGAGGAGCACTTTGCAGTAGAGTCCAACTCCTTGAGGTAAAATGATGCTTTGACATCTCTGATAATTTTCGTGCAAGCGTTGTGTGCCTTCCTAAATTGACACCAGTCTGGGTCCGATTTCATTTGTGTCGCCTTTTCCCAGAACTTATCTCTGCCTAGCAGGGCAGTTTTCAGTTCAGGTGTGAACCAGCGACAGGTTTTGCATTTTATTCTGATTTTTACCTTTGGAGCATGTGCGTCTGGAGCTCCTACAAGAATCTCATTAAAGATGTCATAAGCCGTGTTTACCTAGGTAGCTAGGTAAAAATCTTGCCAGCGTAGTGAATGTCCCAGTTCGTATGCAAAGGTGGCTGCATCAAAGTTGCGACAAGTCCTTTTAGTGATGAATTTAGTTGTAGTGCCTATGTGATGAAATGACCTAACTGCGGCAGTAAAGCAATGGTCACTGACATTGGCAAAGAAAGTTCCAGCATGCGTTTAATGATGCTTGAACTGTTTATTCAGACTCTACTACAGATATCAGTGTTTTATGGTTAATTGTCACTTGTACTGCATTTCAACAATTTATTGCAGCCATATTAGGTAGCACAAATTTATCTAAGTAAACACATGGTTTTTCAAACAAATATATTGCCTGAAGAGTTTCAAGAATTAATGGGTGTGCTGACCTACTGTCCGATATCCAGACCTGGTTACACAATATGTACAGAAACGTCTCAGGATATTGTGTACCTGCTTGTGAGCTACTGTTCCTCTTACAATTTACTTTGGATAGTCTCTCTGTATGACATGTCTAGGGCCTACTGGGCAATGTCAGACACTCTCTAAAATGACTACCATCAGTTTCTCTGTGTCATCTGTATTAAAAACTCACACACACACAAACACACACACACACACACACACACTCACAATCATCTATCTATATATATATATGTGTATATATATATATATATATATATATATATACAGATCAGTGTATGCTTCTCAGCTGACAGCTGATGCCATTGTTATTCTCACTGAGAATGACAAAGCCATTCTTTTTAATATGACCAAGGCCCGGGCCTTCATTCCAGACAGCAGAATGCAGGCTATCCTACAGGTGGCATGCTATGTAGTGGAGCACGTATCTGTTCCAGCCCACTCCCTGCAATGCATACTGGGTCTTATAGCCTTCTCATTGTTCCCAGTGCTCTTGGCTTGACTTCACATGAGAAAGACCTGTGTGAATTATCAGTGCACAGTGGTCACAAGCATCACATCCTCTGACCTACTTCATACAGGTGATTAA
Source organism: Neoceratodus forsteri (assembly GCA_016271365.2). Classification (NCBI taxonomy): domain Eukaryota; kingdom Metazoa; phylum Chordata; order Ceratodontiformes; family Ceratodontidae; genus Neoceratodus; species Neoceratodus forsteri. The sequence continues at coordinate 1,117,768,168 of CM028131.1, forward strand.
ACCTCTGGTTTGTTCACTCACATGGTGGTCAGTGGAGAACAACCTCCTCTAGGGCTTCCCCTTCTCCCAACCAGAGCCTCAGGTGACTCTCAACATGGAGGCCTCCCTGTTGGGTTGGAGCACCCACTGTCAGGGCCTCAAAAAACAAAATGTCTGGGACCGATCAGAGACTCATCTCCACATCAGTGTGTTGGAGATGTGAGCTGTATTGTACATTCTATGAGCCCTAGTGGATCTCACCAGCCACAGAACAGTCCTCCTCCAGATGGACAATAAGTCTGTGATGCATTACATAAACAAGCAAGGAGAAACACACTTTTACCCTCCCTGCAGGGTAGCGATGAGAGCGTGGGAATGGTGCCGGCAAAAGGGATCTTGCTCCAAGCCATATATCTACCAGGAGTCCAAAACACTCTGGCAATTGAGCACAGCTGAACAGAGGCTAATCCTTATCAGTGGTAACTGGCTCCAGACATCATGAAATGGCTGTTCAATGAGTGGGGCATCCCAGATGTGGACCTTTTATTGTCCCCACTCAACACCAAACTGCTTTGATTCTGCTCCAGAAATCCAGGACATGGCATTTTCTGTCAAATGTAGTCTGCAATGACAAAGTCTTTTTCTGCATATACTTCCTTCAATCCCCTAGTGTAGAGGACATTGCTCAAACTGGAGGCGTACACGGGCAAGATGATACTGGTCACCCTCTACTGTCCTAGACAGATATGGTTTCCTTTGTTGAACAGACTATGAGTCAACAAACTGAGGATTCTTCCATTCAGAATGGACTTACTCAGGTCACCTGGTTCATCCAAATGTGTGCTCCCTGCACCTTCAGGCCTGGCTCCTAAAGAGATAGAAATGAACAGGTGCAAGGTGCTGTATCTCAGTGGATCTCTGAAATCCTTTTGGCTCCAGTAAACCTTCCACTAGGAAGACCTACACAGCAAAGAGGAAAAGATTTTACATTTAGTGCTCTAAAACCCACATGGACCTCTTTGGTTACCCACATGATAGGGTTCTGGAGTACTTGCTGGACCTTTCTAATGCTGACTTGCAGTATTCCACAGTCAAGGTCCACTTGTGTGTTATTTCTGCATACCGTAAGTCTGTAAGTACCTTCTACCTTGCATAGCTAGCACTCTTCAGAGATTGTTTAAGGGCGTTTTACACACAAGGCACACATCAGGAAGCCAGTAGCTGCCTGGGACATCAGCCTTGTGCTGGATATTCTCATTCAGAAGCCTTTTGAGACCCTTGTGACATGTGAGCTAAAGTTTTTAACTTGGGATGTAGCTTTCCCAGTAGCCATCACCTGTTTGCAGAGTGTCTAAAATTCATGCCTTGGTCACAGATTCTCCATATACTGTTTTCAACAAGGGCAATATAGTTTTCTGTATATATCTCAAGTTCCTTTCCAAAGTGTTAGCAAAAGTTCCATCTGAATCAGGCACTTGTGCTGCTGACCTACTTTGCTAACTTCCAGAATGAAGGAGAATGTGCTCTCCATTCTCTGGATGTTAAGAGGGTCCTTATGTTTTACATGAAAACAACTAAGGACTTCAGGCAATCCAGATAGTGCTGTGTCTCTTTCAATTTCAGTCAAAAGGGACAGCCTGTTACAATCAAGTACATTTCTGCCTGGATTGTGAACTGTCTGTGTCATTGCTATGACATGGCAGAAGTCAGGAATCAAGGTCAGGTATCTGCTCACTCCATCAGAACAGTGGTATGACCCCTGGCAGAGTTTCACTCTGTGCCTATAGGTGATCTTTGTAGAACTGCAACTTGGAGCACATTGCACACCTTTGTTAAGCACTACTAAGGATCACACTAAGGAGATGAATGGAGTAGAAAGGCATACAACCCATGGTAGCGCCTCAGACTACATATAGTAAGGCATGTCCTTATGTGTTAACAAAAACCTGTCCAATCTATTTTTGAACAAGTTTTTATTCTGACTGATAACTGATGTTGGAAGTACATTCCATGGGTTTACTCTTCTTTGTGAAAAATAAATAGAGGATAATGTATGGCTTTTGGTTAATAACCACACTGTAAACACTTTGAGAGGTTGCCATGACATCATTGTAAACCTCAAGAGTGCAGCTCGAGAGGTTTTCAGATGTCATGGCAACCTCAAGAAGTGTTTTCTGCATGGTTGTTAACCAAAGACCATGCATTATATTTTATAGTGTATGAGCTACCAAAACTCTGTAATCATGGATCGAATTACTTTACAGAACATTGATTGTTGTGAGCATTCCATTTTGTTATACCATTGATATATAACATACTCAAGAAGGGTTAACAACACAGTGATGTCACAACAATGGCATAACAAGGTTGTAATCTGCTTGATTTCAGATAATAATAAGGGCTCCCCATACATTATATTGGATTTAGAGAGTTGTGCTTCATAGGACAAGTTCTTTTTGAGATAAATAGACTTCATAACTTTTCTCTGAAGGCTCTCAAGCCTATGTATGTCGTTCTGCATGTAAGGGCACCATAATCGAGATACATAATCAAAATGTGGTCTCACATATGCATGATATAGTGGGAGTAGAATATTTGGATCTTTGGATGTTATATTATGCTTAATTGTCCACCAAACTTTGTTAGATTTATTACTAGTGTTAGTGATATTCAGATCAAAATTAATTTAAGAATCAATGATAATACCAAGATCGTTTTCACTGACCATACTAGTTAGTATTTCATTATATAAATAATATGAATTTCTTGGATTGTGCCTCCCAAAGTGGAGGACACTACATTTAGAGATACTAAATCGAAGGCCCCATTCGATGGACCAAGCCCCTAATGAAGCAAGATCTTTCTGTAAAGCTTCAGTTTTCTCAGTTTTACTGCAAATGCTAGAAATTTTACAATTATCCGCGTACTTAATAATGTTACAGTTTAGGTTATGGGATAAATCAGAAATGAAAACTTGAAATATTACAGGGGCCAATACAGATCCTTGAGATACACAGCAGTTTACTGGTGCCCAAGATGATTTATGGTCATCAATAATAACCCTCTGCAATCTATTATTTAGCCAGTTAGCAATCCAGCATATGATCAATGGATTTATACCAAGTTTCTGTAACTTATGTATTAAAGCCCAATGTAGCACAGAATCAAAGGCGCTATGCCTTGGATGTCCATTCCAGGCAGCATGCCACCTTTGGCATGGCTATTCTGAATGGACATTTCTCCCAACTGAGCCCTTGGCTCCTACTGCTCTTTTTCCAGGAGATTTCATCTGAGTTTGGTGCTCTGACCCATTTGTGAGAATCATTGGTGAAGACTGATTCCTGAAAGATATAAAAATTATATACTCACCGTAACTCTTGCTCTTCTAGGAATATCTTCACCATTGGTTCACATGCCCACCAGCCATCCCCTGGGCTCACTTTAGTCTGTTTATTGATCTTCACCTCTTGTTCTTGGTTTGGGATGTGAAGACACTGTGTTTTTGGTTTGTTGATCCTTCTTTCATGGGTCACCAAGGCTATCTTATGCCTTTAGGTTTAGTGCATAAGTGCTAGCTAGGCTATGCTGCACCTCATCGTTAAAATATCTACTGAGGTGGTTGAGGGATGGTGCTGAGGCAAACCATACAGTGCAAACCAGTCTCAGGGTGGCTTGCATGCACACAGCTTACCGTGGCACCAGCCTTCCTGAAAATTTCTGGCTCCCATGGTGTCCTAGTGCCTCCTTCTCATATCCAGTTGTGAGAATCAATGGTGAAGGTATTCCTAGGAGATCAAGAATTATGGTGTGTGCGAAATTTTGATTTTCATCATCAAGCAAATCCTTTTTACAGTTACACTTGTATGCCATTTTCTACAAGCAAACATCTTCTATGAGATAGTGATGCTGTTAATTAGCAAAAAGCATATGTCTTACAATTCTACTGTTAGCACACTTTTTTATTTTTTGTTTTCTTTTAGAATTTTAGCCTGGAAAAGGCACACTGAGCCAATGCTAGTTTCAAGGTACAGCCTGGGAGTATGGGGTGGTTAAATGACTTGCTAAGGGTTACACAGTATGCAAATGGCAATTGTCACTTTCATGTCCAGGTCTGCTGGGTCTGCAGGTTCACAACTCGATGCTCTAACCTCTACTCTATGCTGTAGCACAACCTAACTTTTGTGTAGTATAGTACAGTACAGTACAGTTCAGTATAATAAGATATGACATGGTATAATGTAGACAATTAACTATTTCATGTTTTCATTTTTTGTAGCTCCTGGTCAAGTTGTTAATCTTACAGCTTCCGCAGTGAATCCTACAACTGTAAAACTGGTCTGGTTTTTGCCACAGCGACCCAATGGAAGAATTTTAAATTTCAGGATTAATGTACGGAATGCAAAAAATGGACTAACTGTAAAAGGTGCCACTGTTGCAGCAGATGATGTTATAACTGGAATATTACCACAGTGTACTGTAAGTAACAATAGTCATTCTAAAGCTCATTAGGTTGCTTGTATGAAATACATTAAATACGCTATTAAAAGAATTAGTTGGTAACCAATAGTTATTTGGAATTTACTTAATCCAGGTAAAGCAACACAGAGATACCATTTTGAATTTCATTTTAAATTGGCAGTTGAGGGGCAGAGTCAGAGAAGGTTACAGAGTTACAGTAAATTATAAATAATACAAAATAAAAATTAAAAAAAATGGTATCTAGTTTTAACTGTGGCAAAAAGTAAAAAAGAGTCAGTGTTTGAAGAAGTGAAGTTCATCTCTAGCCTACCTATTCCAGGGTGAGTCAGAACAGAAGGAAAAATGGTAAACTTGAAGTTTTTTTTTTTTCAGAAAATTGCGGCTTCTCTGCTTTTTTTTTTTTTACAGCCTGCATGGTTAAACTTTTTCTTTCAGATAATCAAATCACACTACTCAAAGATTATACTGTAGCTGTTCATTTTCTGCCTTCTTGGATGCCAGCCAGTGTTGCTAAAATCTCCGTGGATGACCTGATTTCACAGGTGTCAGTACTGACTGAAGGTACATGCTATGCCTTAGTCATTCCCTCGTGTTAATAGTTTTTCATTTCCTGGAACTTAGGCTAATAAATAAGTTGTTCAGATTTATGTTTCATATTTTAACAAGACTGGACTGGAACTGTAAAATATGCTACAAGTATTTGGGATTTTATGGACCTAGAAGTTTAGATAATATTTTAATTATGGAATGGATGGATCTATGATCCTTATGTTTCTGTATGGGAAAAAGGCAACATATAAGAGATTCAGAAAATTGGGGAGAGAGGAGGATAAGGAGGTGTATCTGAAAGAAGCAAAGGAAGTGACCAGGGAGGTAAGAGCAGCCAAGGCATCAAGGGAACTCAGACTGGTGCAAGGCATTAAAAAAGGGAAGAAGGACTTCTTTAGGTGCATTAGGGAGAAAAGAAGTTGCAAGGATCAAATTGTGAGAATCAAGAAGGAATGGGGATGGGCAGAAGAGGGGGTGAAAAGACAGAAGTGCTTAACAACTACTTCTGTTCAGTCTTTACAATGGAGAAGGGGAGACCCTTAGTAGGAGGAAGGATAGCAAAGACGGGGGGGGGGTGATGGACAGAGAAATCACAGTGGAGAGGGTGCAGGAGAGGATAAGGGCATTGAAGGTAGACAAGTCATCGGGACCAGATGGGGGGCATCCAAGGCTGCTGAAGGAGCTTACAGCGGTCCTGGCTGGTCCCTTAGCAGACTTATTTAATACATCTCTAGATGCAGGGTGTGTACCGTAGGATTGGAGACTGGCTCATGTTGTTCCCCTCCACAAGGGTGGATCCAAGGATGAATCAGGGAACTATAGGCCAGTAAGCCTGATGTCCATAGTGGGGAAGCTAATGGAGACCATCCTAAAGGAGAGGCTAGTGGCACTACTGGAGGCCAACGAGGTGTAGGATAGGAGGCAGCATGGCTTTGTCAAGGGAAAATCATGCCAGACCAACCTAGTGGACTAATATGACTGAGTGACTAGGCAGACTGATGGGGACCATGCGGTGGATGTCCTGTACTTTGACTTCAGTAAGGCCTTCAATTTGGTACCACATGGGAGATGTGGAAGTAAACTACGTGGGACAGGGGCGGGAGCAAAACTGGTGTGGTGGGTGGAGAACTGGCTGAGGGATAGGCAGCAGAGGGTGGTGGTAGGAGGAGAGTTCTCATGCCCCAAGCCTGTGACAAATGGGGTTCCACAGGTGTCGGTGTTGGGGCCAGTGCTGTTTGGCATATTTATTGCAGACATCTCTGTGTGCATCAGCAGCAAGATCAGTCTGTTTGCAGATGACACCAAGATGGGAGTGGTGGTGGATGACCAGGAGGGGTGGCGGGGCATCTGGCAAGGCTTGAAACATGGTCAGTCAGATGGCAACTTGGGTTCAATGCCAAGAAATGCAAGGTGATGCACTTCAGAACAAAGAATCCAAGGAGAAGCTACCATCTGGGGTGTGTGAGGCTAGAAGTCACAGAGGAAAAGAAGGATCTGGGAGTGCTCATCACGGGGCTATGAACAATTCTGCACAATGCAGGAGGGCAGCAGTGAAGGCCAACAAAATTCTGGTATGCATAGCAAGGGGCATAACCTCGAGAAGAAGGGAGGTGATTCTGCCTTTATACAGATCGTTGGTTAGAACCCACCTGGCATACTTTGTGCAGTACTAGCACCAGCACCTGCAAAAGAACATTAGGCTGCTAGAGGGGGTGCAGTGTAGGGCAACAAAAATGATTCAGGGTCGAGGGGAGCTGACATATGAGGACAGACTGAGGGAGTTGAACATGTATTCACTGGAGGAAGGAGGGACAGAGGGATATGATTGAGACCTTCAAATACATGAAGGGGATAATCAGGACAGACACAGGGGGTCTACTCAGGAGGAGGGTGGGGAGAGACATTAGGGGACATGACATGAGATTGGAGGTGGGTAGATTCAGGAGGGAAGTGAGAAGGCATTTCTTCATGGAAAAGGCCATGGCAGCATGGAGCACATTACCAGAAGGGATAGTGGCATGTAACACTGAGGAATGCTTCAAGAAGGGGTGAGATTTGGCAAAGGGGAGGGTAAGAAGAGGAAGGGAAGGGGGAGGGACAGCGGCTGAGTAGGGGAGCAGGCTGCAGACTAAAGCAGACTTGATAGACCATTATGACCTTTTTCTGCTGACAATTTTTGTATGTTCGTATTACATTATTACTTGCTGTTATTTTCACAGGCAAATCCTGTGAAAGCAAGGAAGGTTTGATACTGCTGGGTTAGATACTAAAATATTCGCAACATGATTAAGGTTTTAAGGTAAATGAAAATTAAGTTGAAAACTACACATATACTAATTAAATGCGTAGAAATAATGTACCAAAATTTAGAAACACTTGACAAATATGTCTTATTAATGTTTTTAAACCATCATGTAATTTTATGTATCAATGCAAAAAATAATATCAACGCAGTTTATCATTTCAAAATAATAGTAGCAATACTATGTATTTGCCATTTTTACGGTTGCAGGGGTGGTGTTCTCCAGCTGTCTTACTATCAAGAAAAACAGCTCACCTCACTTAACTGACCAACAATTTTGGAGTTGCAGCACTGTCACTCCACCAGTTAAATAAAGCACTCCGCTGTCTCCGTTCAGTAGACCAGTTCCAGCACTATTTTTTTCAGCTTCTTTATCTCTCCTCATACCTGCTTTATGTGACCTGACAGCTAGTGTCCAAGAGTAGTCAGAAAGGCAATTTATATCAGTCCTTTGAAGCAGGCAAACTGTCTGCAGCTGTGCAATTAGACATTTTTCCTAGACTAAAAAAAAATAACAGTCTCCTTCCCCCAGCCCAAAGCAAAAGCTAGCACAGAAGTGATTCCTTCTGATTCAACAGCCCACACTGGAAGAGGTAAACACTTCAGTTAGTTTAATGCCTTTTTTTTGCATATTACTGTCAAAAAAACATTGCTCAAATGCTGCCTACTAACTCTTGAGCTTTATGTATATATATAACTCTTGAGTTTTATATATGTATATATATATATATATATATATATATATATATATATATATATATATATATATGTATATGTGTGTGTGTATATATATATATATATATATGTATTTATATTTATATACATATATAGAGAGAGGGCACTCCAGTTTGTAGCCAGATGTACCAGGCATTAGTAAAAAGAAAATATCGGAAGTCTATCTGAGCTATTTTAACACAGGATTTAGTATGTTCATTTGCTAGATTGTTAATTTTATTTATTATAAAAAGGGACTCGGAAATGCTGCAATTTGATTGGCTGTTAGCATTCTGACAGCCTTACATTTATCCCTGTTACACTGTCATGTACAGCCTATTCATCATTGTACATGAATTCTTCATGCCAGTATTCCATCCTCTAGTGCTGCTGAATATGGGGAATGATGCATTCTGATTCTCAATCAGCAATCTGAAACTGTTGGTGGATAAACTATTCTGTTAACCTTCCCCCTCTGAGGAAAACATTTAAAAAGTACAATTTTAACACTCCTTTTTAAATAATTTTTATAATAGCAATAAGGCATTCCCAAGAGTTAGATTAACAGTCTATTAATCACCCTATAGGGGCAATGTGGCAATTATTAATAATAATAATAATGATACATTTATTTATAAAGCACCTTTCAACTTACCAAGGCACTGAACACATTAAAACAATAACATCAGATACAAATCCAATAATATAATTAAATAAGATCATACCATAATAACTTCACACATTAAAATGCCTTGCTTCATGCCACATTACACTTCTAGTGTGTGATTAACAGACTGTTACTCTATCCCCTGGCCATGCCTTATTGCTTAATTATTGAAATGTGATTTGTTAGTCTTTGGAAGTAAAATAATTTATTGACATAACTTTCAACAGATGACCAGCAAGCTTTAAAATGCATAACACTATGCTACAATAGTTAGAGGAAATAACTCCGGGGGCAATGATTTACTCCTGTCTGGAGAGTTGGTTTATGCTAACCCTTTCAGGATCTATCTAATTCTTAGCGGCATTGGAACTCTCATAACTTTATATTTCTAGGAGGGGTAAATGCTAGGCAACCTGTTTTTTAATGAGTTCCAGAAGTTGCAAGGGGCATCATAGGGAATTGCAAAGAAATCATAAGGATGACAAGTGCAACACCTGGCTACCCCAAAATGCATACCTCTCACCCTGCCAGGATCAAAATGAGGGACACTGCCCATTAAAATCAGGGACAAATGTTCAAAATCAGAGACATCATTTTTACTTGATGTATTGTGCAGCATCACAATGTTTACATCCATTCAAATGTACTCTGCAACCTACCCTAAGAGTAACATTGTGCCACTACCATTGATACATACAGTACTCTATTGTAAAAGGCATGCATAGGTAAACCAAAAGTTAATTGGCTGAACAGAATTGTATTCACATTACCAATAATTTCCTAAAACCGAAAAAAGTTGTAAAAAGCAAAATCAAACAAGCAAAAAAAGAAAATACAACCCCAAGGTCATAAATTGTAAGGAGCATCCTTGGCTATGTGTCATTACTGTGTAGACAATGTCTGGATTATTAAACATAAATCAAAAATAAATAAAATGCCCACTTGTAGCTGACTCAGCATTGGTATATAGCTGGGTACCATCATAATACAGTAACTTTATACAGTATGTACCTATCATGGTGTCACCACTCTATGAGTTGTATATTTCTTCACACATGTTCACCTTGATTTTTTCTCCCTTGCTCAATGCATATATTATAACCCATTTAATTATCGTGTCTGTGTAGCATAGTGAGACATAAATTATGTGTACCACACAGTTTACAGTATTGACATTGCAAATATTAATCGTTTTAAACTGTATCCATTTGAATCACATAACCTGTCATATATAGAAACACAGAAACTGATGGCAGATATTGACCACTGGACCAATCTATTATGTCCATTTTTAATTACGATCACTTTTGCTGTAGACTCAACTTGATCTACAGCACTGTCACTTCCAACCCCTTCCTTACTCCTAAGATTCCTTTGTGCCTATCTGAGGCATTTTTGAAACCCACCACTGGTTTCACCCCCACTGCATCCCATGGAAGGCTGTTCCAGGAATCCATCACCCTTTCTGTGAAGAACTACTACCTCATATCTCTCCTGAATCTACTTTTTTCAGCTTTATATCATGACTCCTTGTTTTATAGCACCTTTTTCTCTGAAACATATCTCCCTCCGGTACCATATTAACCCCCAAGAGGTATTAAAAGGTCTCCATAATATCCCCACTCTCCCTCCTCCCCTCCAGGATGTACATATTGAACTCTTTCAGCTTCCTCTCATAGGGCTTCTGATGCAGACCTTGCACCTTTTTGACATCCCTCAGCTCTCTTCTTTTCACTTTCTCCTTATTTCAAATTGTTCCTCCATCTTCACCTTTCTCCTTTGACTGTTCCTTTTCCCCACTTCCTCCTTTGCTAACCCCCTGCTTCCTTTAATAACTTGCATCCTGGTAGGATTCTTTCTCCTCGGGATCTCCCTACTCTCTATGTCAGCCTGTTTTGGTCCACTTTCAGCCTCCCTTATTTCTTCTATAACCCCCTCAGCTACTTAGAAATGTGCATTGAAATAACTTTTAAACTATCCATTGAGGACTATCGTTCCTTTCTTGATGGAAACAGGTCATCACCTTAGTATAGGCTGTTATCCTTCCAGGTTGGTCCACAGTCCCAATTGTAACTATACTGCTCCTCTCTGCACCATTCCTTCTACCATTACTGGAAGACCTTGCTGCGGAGCCCCTCTTATTCCCCATATAGTACAAGATGCCCTCGCTGCTCACATTTTAAACACATGGGAAACACAGGATCAACCAGATTTACAATTTACACACAGGGCTGACTATGGTAATTCATCTTTACGTTTAAGCCCATGAAACACTCTTATCAAGTTAATGCATTATCAGCCGTAGTGGCTCTGACCAGAGTTTGGTTGGCTGAGTCACAACTAAAGAACATGTATCCATAATAGTCTGACAAAGCAGGTTCAAATAGCAATAATATATATTGAAATGTACTGACACATAAAAACAGTATTGTCCATGCTATTTCTAATGACTATACTCTAACAGTTCCAAAGTTAGACCTTTCAAAAGACAATTTCTTTACAATGTGATAACTTTAGAGCTGGCCTGGTGGTGCTGAGGGTTGAGGTGCTGAACGCCACACCTCATGTCACGCTGGCGACATGGGTTCAGATGCGAGCCTGGGCCATCAGGGGTCAGCAGGGGAGGGATAGGATTGAGTCTCTGGAGGATAGCTCTCCTATCCCAGTGAGGGAAGCCACTGCTCTGTAGTGGCTCCTGGTGATGACCAGGGGCACTACCAGAGGGGTGCCAGCAAGGGGACGGAGTGCAGCAGATGTCGACGCACTGTGCCTGATGTCATTGCATGCCCGCACTCTGAGGGTGATAACCAGAGGAAAAACTAGTGGGGGAAATCTCTGCAACTGATGGCCACCCCCTGTGCCCCCAAACCCGAGAGAGGTGCCTAACCAGGGTACAGCATGATGTTGGCCCAGCCGTGTGTGTGTGTGGGTTCATGTGGCCCACGTGCACGACCGGGTCCGGGGGTGCAGGCGATGGCAGACAGAGATCACGTGGGTCTGCTCTGCCAAGGCAAAAAAACAGAAGGAATAAAATAAAGAAAGAAAGAAAATGTGAGAACTTTGGAACTTTAATGAAAGCATGGAGTCCACTCAGTAACTACATCAGTAAGATAGTAGTACAGTAAGCATTGAGCAATATAAAAAATAAAATGTTTCATACTGATATAAATCCTCTCATTTTTAACAACATATTATAATGACATGTATAGATGTGTAGTGACCCAGGAAAACTATATCTCTGGACTCAATACTTGTTGATCATACACAGAAACATAGAAACATAGAAACTGATGGCAGATAAGGACCGCTAGGCTCACCAGTCTGCCTGTTTCCCTATCTGCATCAGCGGTCACTGACCCTACTTTGTCATCTTATTTAGCCTCTCCTTCCCATCTCTATGGTTCTCTTATGCCTATTCCATGCATGTTTGAATCCCCCCACTGTGCTAGCTCCTACCACCTCCTGAGGTAGGCTATTCCATGCGTCCACCACCCTTTCTGTGAAGAAAAACTTCCTCACATTCCCCCTTATCCTGCACCCCTCCAATGTCATATAATGCTCCTTTGTCCTTGTACTGTACATCTCCTATATGGTAAGATGTCTCCCACTTGCACTTTATTTATGCTGTCAAGATATTTGAAGGTTTCTATCATATCTCCCCGGTCTCACCTCTCTTCCAGTGTATGCATATTGAGGTCTTTTAATCTCTTTTCATTTGTCTTCTGGTGCAAGCCCTGCACCATTTTAGTCACTCTTGTCTGAACTGCTTCTACCCTGTCTATGTCCTTATGTAGGTGTGGCATCCAGAACCATACACCATACTCCAGATGTGGTCTCACCAGTGTTTTGTACAGTGGCATCACCACCTCCCTTCTTCTGCTAGTGATCACACTTCCTATGCATCCCAACATGGCACAGGCCCTCCCTACAGCCTTTGTACACTGTTTGACCACCTGTAAGTGATCTGAGATGATAATCCTATAGTCCCTTTCTTCCCTGGTGACTGTCAGTAGCTCATCCCCCCCATCATGTAACACTCCTCTGGGTTTCTGTGACCCAGGTGCATGATTTTGCACTTCTTTGAATTACATTTTAGTTGCCACACTTAGGACAATTTTTCCAGCCTTCCTAGGTCCCTCCTCATTTTCTTTACCCCTTCCAGAGTGTCTACCCTGTTGCAGATCTTGGTGTCATCTGCAAATAAGCAAACCTTCCCCTTCTAGCCCTTCAGCAATGTCACTGGTGAAGACATTAAAATGGACTGGCCCCAGGACTGACACGTGAGGCACCCTACTGGTCACCCCCCCTTTCCTTGGATTGGATCCCATATACCACCACCCTCTGCTTCCTGTCCCTCAATCAATTTCTATCCCAGTTCCCCATCTTGTAGCCCACTGCAGACTACCAATCTTGTTAACCAGTCTTCTATGTGGAATGGTGTCAAATGCCTTACTAAAATCAAGGTAGATCACACCCACTGCTCCCTCCTGCTCAACCTCCTTCATCATCAAGTCAAAAAAGTCTGTCAGGTTTGTTTGACATTACCTTCCTGCTGTGGATCCATGCTGCCTCAGATCCTATGCTTCGCTGGATTCTATGTGTTCTACAATCCTTTCCTCAAGCAGTTCCTCCATAATCTTGCCTACTGCTGATGTGAGGCTGGCCCGCCTATTGTTTCCTGCTTCCCCCCTGCTTCCACTGTTGTGAATAGGAACTACACGTGCCCTCTTCCAGTCCTCGGAAACCACCCCTGTATTAAGCGACTCAGTAAACAAGGCCACCAGTGGTGTTGCTAGCACCATCTATAGTTCCTTTAATATCCTAGGGTGTATACCATCTGGTCCCATTGCTTTGTCCATCCTTAGTTTTGTGAGCTCCTCTAGCAGCTTCTCTTCATTAAACAGACTGGTGTTTACCTCCCCCCCCCTTTGTTTCTAATGCCTAGCTGTGGTCCCTGTCCCTCCCCCACTTCAGTGAATAATGAAAGAAGCATGTATTCAGTATTGCTGCTTTTTTCTGGTCTCCCTCCACCCACTTCCCTTCCTCCCCTTTTAGTCTTACAATCCCTCCCCTGGCCTTCCTTCTTTCACTGATTTACCTATATAATGGCTTGTCTCCTTTCTTTACCATCTGTGCCATCCTTTCCTTGCTTTGTACCTAAGCACTCCTAACTGCTTTTACTGCTTCCTTCTGTCTATCTAGGTACACCATCCTATCCTCTTCTGTGTGTATCCCCTTGTATTTTCTGAAAGTCACCTTTTTGACCCTTTCCTTCTTTGCCACCTCCCTCATGAACCATAGTGGTCTATTCCTTCTCTTGCCCTTTTTTCTCAGCCTAATTCACTGGTTTGTCACATCCATTATGTTTCCTTTTAGGTGTGTAATTTCACAAATAAAAATACATTTTGAACATTTTGTCAAAGATCCCATGGCACTTCTCGAAAGGAGTAGGGGAATTTTTATTTAACAGCTGCACAAGTTCATATGTATTGTATACACGTAATACAAAGTCTAAATAAACATAGATAAAGCTTTAATACAGTTATGTTATACCGCTATGTTTAAATAGGAGTAAATGTATACTGTCTATCCCAATAATTCATCCAATGATACACAGCGATTTCTACACATGTAAATGCTCACCACGTATTCTTTTTTTTTTACTCCCCTACTTAAGTTTCTTCTCTATTCTTCCTATACAATCCAGGCTGTAGTATCTTCTATGTGATAGACCCGACCACCCACCCCTTCCTTAACCTTAATATCCCACCATTAAAAATTGTCTATGCTGATCCATACTGTAAGTATACAAATTATAATCAGACCCTTGAAGCTTTCTCAAAGTATATATACAGAAGAAAGAAATTCCGTCATAACTCTTTATCCCTTGCTAATCCCTTACCCCCGATTCCTTGTCTGAAGCATAGAAATTGTGATCCAGATCCTCCTTCTTTATTACATTTTTCACCCATTAAGAAATGTTTACAGCTAAGTGACTATTTTTCTCCAATTCCCCCACCACACATCCAAGATTTGTTGTGGAAGAGACACTTTTTCCTTCTGCCATACAGTTTTTATTTCCCTTGCGATCCAATCAATAACCCCTTGCTGAGTCATTATTTGCTGCTGTAACACATATTGTCATCTCTTCTGCCATATTACTCATTTAATAATAGCTAAATTTACTCTAAGGGTGCCTTCATGAAATCCTAACAATTCTCTCCCATATTGCCCAAACACTAACTCTTCATATGTTAAGTTTTTAAATGGAGATATATCCCATAACGCTGCCAGGTTTTCCCAGAATCCATCCATATATGGGCATTCAAAATACATATGAGACATAGTCTCCACTATACCCCCACGCTCTTGTCTTGTACACATTCTTTCAGACATTTCTTTATAGTGCTGATTACCCTTCACATTTAAGTGGCTATGACAACTGAGCCATAGCATATCCCACATTTTAGGAGGAACCCTTCCCTCTATTAATTGTGCTGTTACCTCCTCAGCCTGTATACAATCTGGTAAACTAAAGCATGGTGCATCTAATATTTCTGCATATAAAACTTCCTTTTACAATTCTTTCCTACCCATATATCTCATCTTATTTTGAGTCACTTTCCAATGTTTTTATTTTCTGAAATACCTGTAAGAGATAATATGCCAAGCATTGAGGGATACCCCTAAAGGTCCACCAATGCCATGTTTCCCATTTCTGTCAAAACCAAAAACACCTTTCCCAAAATATAAAAACCCAGAGCAGTTGTTTCCCTAGTGCCACAGGTAGAAAATTCAAGTACACAAAATTCATAAACAAAAATGGTATGGGGTTGAGCATATTCGAGCCCCCCTGCTTAACAGGCCAATATGTAACCACTCTTCTTACTGGATTTAATCTGCTTCCCCATAGTAAATGAAATACGATACTATACATGTTAACTTCCAACTTCACTGGCAGAGGAAAAATATAGCTTACTAATAGAAATAATGGGAAAATAAAAGTTTTGAACATATATACCTTCTTTTTTAAGTCATGGGGAAAATATTTCCATTGTTTGATTTTTTTCTTCTGCTTCAGCTATGTTTTCTTCCCAGTTTAGTGTTGCAGGGTGTTTTACACCAAACTGTATTCCCAGGATTTTAATTGGAGGCCACACAACTGAAATACCAAATATGTGAACCCTGGGAATATCTGTCCCATATATAATTATGCCTCCACTTTTTTGTTTATTAATTTTGACCCAGATATGTCTGAAAATGCTTGTACTATTTCTAAAGCTCTCTTACCTGAAGGTACATCTGCTACCATTATGGTGACATCATCTGCATAAGCTAATGCTAAGCGGAAATCCAATTGTCCTGGCCCCATAATTTATTTATTTATTTATTAGCTTTTGGTAACTGGGTAAGTGCATTAGGCAACAAGCCTTCCTATTTTCAGGCATGACCCGGGAGAGTACAGGACATTGTTATACATATTACAGTAGTACATCATGACAATAAGGTAAACATAAGACAGCAGGAGCAGTTAATAACAAACATAGGTTATTAGAGCAGCATAATAACAATCACAATCAAATACAGTGCATAATAAGTGACATGCAGAACAAGAATAGGCTTGTGTCCATGCCACAGACCAACAATAGGGTGAAACAGGTTACAAGCAATTGCAGTGTCCACTGTCATGCAGGTGAGAGAAGAGCGAGCTTTTAAATTCCCGGTGGGAGGCGGAGTTTTTAACCTGAAGGGGGAGAGAGTTCTAGAACTTAGGAGCAAAGTGAAAGAATGTCTGTTCGCCCATTTTTGTAGCGCAAAGTCTGGTAGAGAGCATTGGGACAGAGGAGGACCTGAGGGTTCGGGCATGGGAGGCAGGAGTCAGCAGGTTCGCCAGTTTGTCAGGGCTAGGAGGTCTAGTCAGAGAGTCAATAAAACATCCCAGGGAGTAGACCTGTAGATCCTTAGGTGATAACCAGTTTAAACCAGAGTAGAGGAGGCAGTGATGAGTGAGGCGAGGGGCAGTTAAGGCGAATCTGCAGATGTTGTTATAGACGGTGTCCCATTTACTGAGTATAGAAGAGTAGGCAGTATAGATAAGGGGAAGAACATATTGGAGCTGGGGTAAGAGGATTCCCCTTGCTACTGCTAGTCTGGCTGAAGGAGTGAGGGAGTGGCGCACATGACAGGTAGCACCACCAATTTTTGCATTGACAGCTCGGGCAAACCGTGTTGACGGTAAAGACAGGTCGAGGAGGGATCATGTGACCCCCAGGTATTTGATGGACGCCGTGTTGGTGATGGGGAAACCATCAAGGCAGTGAACTGAGAGCCTGGGGGCAGTTGAGGGCAGTTTTTTTGAAGAACCAAACAGCATAGCTCGAGTTTTGTCCTAGTTAAGGTTTTGATGGTTGTACGAGAGTCAGCATTGAAGGACTTGAAAGTCATTTGAGAGAGTGGAGTTGATGTCATCTATTGATTTAGACCCAGAGTAGAGTACTAGGTCATCAGCATACATAAGGGTGCAGCTGTGTCGGGAGAGAGCAGGGATATCATTTAGGAAGAGGGAGAAGAGGAGAGGTCCAAGCATGGACCCCTGTGGTACTCTGCATGAGATTTTTATGAGGGAGGAGAGAGTCTTGTGGAAAGCTACCGCCTGAGTGTGATTGCCCAAGTAGCTGCGTAACCAGGATAGGGTCGGGTCAGATGATATGCATAATGTTTGCTACATTATCCAATCTTTGCAATAGAGAGTCAACAGCAAACACACAAAGGATGGGGCTCAGGGGACATTCCTGTCTGACCCCTCACTGGATTTGTATATGCTTCCCTACCCTTCCATTTACCACTGGCCTAGTAAATGCATTTGCATGCAAAATTTAGATCCACCAAATAAACATTTCTGGAATTCCTCATTTTTTCAGGACATCACAAAGATATTTATGTGGAACCACATCAAATGCTTTAGATTGATCTATTGATATTAAATACTCTGATGTGTCTGGGAACTCAAAAAGTTCCATTATGCATTTAAGATTGTCAATCATCGATCTCTGGGGAATGGTGCATGTCTGTACCAGAAATATGACATGCTAAGCTATCCTTACTAATCTACTGCAGAGGATTTTACATAGCCATTTCCAGCCTACATTTATTATGTTAATAGGTCTCCAGTTATCTAACATGGACCTATCCCCCTTTTTATACAGAAACACCAAAAGACTATCTGCCAGTGATGCTGGAACTGGAACTACCCCTACCCCTGCCAGAATATCATTTAAGATACATACCAGACTATCTAGAAGCTTGTCTATCACTATTTTATAGAATTCCCCTGATAGCCCCTCAGAACCTGGGGAAACTCCATCTTTCAGCCCTGCAACTGCCACCTGTAGCTCCGTTTTGGTGCTGGGAAATACCAGTTGAGGCTTCTCGTCATCTGAGAGCCATGGGATCTGAAAAGATTGTAAAAAACTTTCTAAGGTATCTGGAATGTGTGCTGTTTGCCCGAACATACTCTTAACTTTAATTTGCCACAACCTGGTCAGTCTCTGAAGTGCTTTTCTCCAGATCCCTGGTCACTGATCTGATTTCAGATATATACTTAGAATCAACTTGCTGAATACAACAGTTATAGGGATATATGCAGTGCCTTACCTTGCATTCCGAACTTATGTTCAATAAACAGAGATTGAGCTCTATCCTATTGAAAATTATACATCTCAGTTTTGATCTCTTGAATCTGAACTGACATATCTATTCCTGTTTCAATAGTTACTGATAATAGCTTCTGAAGTTTACTTCTTAACTTAAATAGTTCAAATATTTTTTATTGGACTCAGTCTTCACCTTCTGACTACAGACCTTTCTTATATAATTTTTTGTATCCTGCCACCAAAACACAGAGTTATCATACAGGTCAAATACCGATAATCTCGCCTCTAGTTTTGCTTGTATTTCCCCCAAAACTTCCTGATCTTCTAATAGGGAAACATTAAGCCTCCAAACTGAGCTAGAGTGTGTCTTGTTGATAGGGGCCCTATACTGAGATTAATTTGTGGTCTGAAGTCTCAATTGGTATCACCCTGAAACCAGCTACTGGCAACCAATGTGATACAAAAAAAATTAATGCTTGTTGACAGCCTACCCTTTACAAAGTATGTTCTGTACAAGGGCTATGTACAGCTGCACAATCTTTTAGTCAAGCATTTTTATACATCCTGTTTAAAAAATGTGTGTCTGTATACAATTTCTGTGTGATTCCCCTTTTATCTGTTAAGGATAGTATGCAATTAAATTCATCTCCCATAATGACTGATTATGTGGTATATAAAAAGGGCTGCACTTTCTTCATTAATTCTACTCTTTGATATTTAATTTGAAAATTATAAATATTTATCATTCTTAAATCATGAGGATAATATCTGTCATCCAAAATCATTGATCTTCTGGGAATTAGGTCCATCAACCAAGAAACTGTAAGTCCTGGAGTGTTGAACAAGATGCCTAGACCGGAGCAGGTTTTTCACCTAAGGACCAGAACGAAGGACCTCCAATCCATTCTTTCATCACCTTATGTTGCTCATTGACTGTATGCAGCCTTGTGTCTCGAACAAAATAAACCCCAAGATTTAAATCCCATAGGATAGAAACTTCTGTACATCTGCGCCTTATATTCTTTATGATATTAGCGTTTATGGACCCAAATGTCAAAGTTAAATCCATGAATTAAGTGATGGTGTTCTCCCAATTTCCTGCCATTTCAAAAAGACCTGATTTTGTTGGTGTTTATTTTTTTTGCCTTTTTCTTTTTTTTTTTTGACCTTGAATCCGACGATGTAAATTCGGTGTCAGTTAGTGTGTCAGGCTGGGATGAGGCTATAGAAAACACATCTGAGTCTTCTTCTTCATCCCACTGTTTTCTTTTAGGTGGGGGGTAAATCTGTTCTTGGTATGAACTTCTGGGGCTTTTGTCAGCTTTATTATTGCCCCTTCTTTTTGTGTGCAGCTGTGAGTCCACCTCCTTGATATCTGGTGCTCTCACTTATTTGTGGGGGGGGGCATGTTTGTAAGTTCCGAAGTGGATGTTGAAGGAGCTTCTTTAGGTACTGACCTAGTTGATATGAAGTGCTATGTTCCATCTGTTGTTCAGATTCAGTCCGCACTTCTTCATTTTCCACTGAGGTATCTCCCTCAGAGGTGGCCGGCCAGTCCAGTAGTAATTCTGATTGAGGAGGTGGAGGATTAGCTTGTAACACCTTTGATGTTGCTTGCCCTAGGTTTCCCCTCTGGTTAGATGTGTCATGTTCATTTTCTTCCTTCTAATTACTTTGACCAGGTCATAAACCTAGCAACTTACCTGGAATGGATATCATTAACTGCAGGTACTGCGGAACACTTTTCAGAAGGGCAGTTTTACAGGATTTAGGACACTGTCCTACATGCTGGGCCATTGGAGATTTTAGGGCTCAGCTCCAGGCATCATGGGCAGAGATTGCGCACCTCAAACTTCATATTCAAAAGGGAAATATATTATAAGAACCACTCCCCATTTCCCCAACATCTAACAGAAGCACCTCAACCGTAGAGGGTAGTTGGTCACGGAGGTTGGCAGGTGGTTAGGAGGGACAAATCTGGTGCTCCATCACTTGGTGCTCTCCAGTGTATTACCTTCACAAACCATATAAAAACTACAAACAGGTATCTGCCTCTATTGCTGAAATCAAACAAAGGGACAGAGGACACTGCAGAGCAGGACACTGCACCAGCGGAGCTAGCACAACAAACTTGCCCAAAACAGGAATCAAAACAAAAAAAAGCAAAAATGAAATCCAAACAACTTCTGATCATAAGAGACTCCATGATTCGGGGAGTTGCTGCCTATCTCCAGCCAGTGGTAATGGTCAGATGTCTCCTAGGTACATCAGTGTGGTGAGACACTAACCACATTGCTAAAATTGTTCAGGAAGGAGGAGAAAACATTGATGTCCTGATACACATAGGGACTAATGATCTCACCACCCGGTCAGTTGTGGAGACCAAGGAACACCTGACCAGGCTGGGTGAAAAACTATCATCCATTTTATCCAGCATCTCCTTCTCTGAGATCCTGCCAGTCTGGGAGAAGGGGGCAATAGACAGAAGATCAGAGAAGGGGAAATAGGGGAGCTAAACATGTGGCTCAAGGGCTGGTGCCAGGAAAAAGGACACAAATTTGTAGAGAACTGGCAACAGTTTTGGGAGCGAAAGTTCTTTAAATTTGATGGACTGCATCTGACTAAGGAGGGAGTCAGTGCATTGGGGCAGAAGTTTGATGTCTTTGCAGAATATTTAAACTAGCAAATGGGGAGAGGGTGCAGCACCCCATACGTCCGAATGGGAAGAACCCTCCCCTCAGCTAGTGGTCAAACAGGAGTTCAGCATGTTTGTAGTTCATTTGCATCACCAGGTAAGAAAATGGTCCAGCTCCCCATACAATGCAAAGGGGAAATGCCAGACCTCACCCAACAACTAACACACCGAAATCTGGCCAATGGAAAATCATGAACACAAATGCTTGCAGTCTGGGAAACAAGATCCCCGACCTGCAGACAATAATGACAGAGGCTAAACTGGACATAATAGCAATTAGCGAGATGTGGTTTACCAGTAACCAAACTTGGGAGACTTTAGTACCTGGCTATGTACTTTTCAGAAGAGACCAAGGTGCAAAAGGAGGGGGGTGGAGTGGCCCTGTATGTCAATGAAAATATCAAAGCTACAGAAATTCAGAATACACATAAGGAGCCAGAAGGACTGTGGGTCACCCTGGAAACAGGAGATGGGACAGCCATAAGAACTAGGGTTGTCTAGAAACCCTCAGACCAGGGGGAGGACATAGATACATTACTGTTAGAAGATATACAAAACATGACAGCTAAAGGGGGGGTTCTGATAATGGGAGACTTCAACATGCCAGATACAGATTGGACAATACCAGAAGGAACATCTGCCAGAACTAGACACATGGTGGATTCCCTGCAAGGGGAGGGCCTCAAACAACTGGTACAACAACCCACAACAGACAGGGCTATCCTAGATCTAGTACTTACTAACAGGGAAGGGATCACAGATCTCCAGGTAGAAGGTCACCTGGGGGCCAGTGACCATCACATGGTATGGTTCAATTTGGCCACTATAACTAAATCATCCCATTCCAAGGCAAAAATATGGGACTTCAGAGGAGCTGACTTTGATAAGATGGCCAACAGAGTTAAGCTAGCAACTGGCAAAAAGAAATGCAGGTGAGGGGGTACAGGCAAAGTGGGCAAGCATTAAGGATGCAATACTTGAAGCAACATCCCATTGTGTTACAGAGAAAAGGAAGTGCAAAAGAAGAAAGAAACCACTTTGGTTCTCAAAAACAGTAGCAGAAAAGGTCAGAGTCAAAAGGCTGGCCTTCAGGAAATGTAAGGGAACACAGCAAGATGAAGATAGGGAGTCATACCAAACTTCCCTAAGGGAAGCAAGTGCCTAATAGAAGTGGCTAGTTTTCCATTAGCAGGTTATACAGACCTGCCACTAGAGGGATTCTTGTTCTTTCATTAAAAAAAAAGTCTACCCTCTGAAAGACACAGTCCCTGGCTGCCTGACCTTCCTGACTCCCACTAATCCAGCTACTGCTCTTCCACTCCCTTCTCCTAGCCCCACAAGCCTGTCTTAACCCCCTCCCTCCACCTACCCCGAATCCTACTTTAATCATGCACCTCCACCGTTCTCTACCCCCATTCTATTTCTTCTTGCCTGTCTTCCTCCCCTACTGCATGACCCAAAAGACTGCTTTCCCTCCCTCCCTCCCCCACAGCTTCCACTTCCTACATCCCTCTCCACTTAGGCATGCTGAACACTGGTCACTGCCCCTTGCCCTGGGTCCATCCTACCACCATGAAACTGTCCTACACCCACACTGGTCCTAGCCCTCCACTCTGGTCCCCCCGTCTACGCTTACCCTCACCCACTATCGTTGATGCTTGGCAATTTCCCGAGATGCTAGCAGGCGAAAGCATTCCCTTAAAGAAATATGCCACAGCTCCTTGAGGCTAGTCCTCCTACTCCTAATGCTGTTAGGCAATGTGCACCCAAACCCTGGCCATTCTGCTCTAAAGCCATTAATCTGAGAAAGCCTTCGGGTGCCCTCTCATTCATATCAATCAACATCTGCGGCCTCCTTCCTAAAATGGATGCCCTACAGGCCTTCACCAGCCAGCACTGCCCTGACATCCTGGCAGTTGTCAAAACCTGGCTCATGCCATCAGTACGGGACCATGCAATTGGCCTTCCTGGCTACAACATCTTTAGGCTGGATTGTCTCTCCAAAAGAGGTGGGGGCTGTGCTCTCTACCTAAAAGACTCCATACAGGGGCACCACATCACCTCACTCCAACCCACAACTGCTCAGATACTGCCAGTGAGAATCCTCCTCGGAGCCCAAAACAAAACCCTCACTGTTGCCACCATCTACATCCCTCCCAAAGAACAGGGAACTGGTCTAACAGCTGTTCTTGACTTTGTAAAGTCACTCCCACCGGACACCGAATCCATCCTCCTAGGCGACTTCAACATCAGCTGGCCTGTGGCCAATGCTGGTGCACACAGGGATACCGCTGCTGTGGCGAACCTCACACAAATGGTTGACTCACCAACCAGGAAAAATGATAGGACCAGCACCAGCACACTCTTGGACTGGATCCTTACCAGTCACCCATCGCGGATATCTAACACTAATGTCCTCTCTGACTCTCTCAGCGACCACTCCCCTGTTAGCTGCACCTGGTCAAATAAATTCGTCAAACAACAACCAAAAACTATCACCAGCAGGGTTCTACCCAGTGGTCACCTTCCTCGACTTGACTCCACCTCCTCCATAAAGACTGGTCCCCTATCTTCAATGCAACCAACGTAAACACTGCCCTTGACCACTTCATAAACATCTTCACTGTGGCCTGTGACATGTATGCTCCTATTAAGAAACGCAAAGTCAAATCACTCAGTAACCCTTGGCTCACAGGTGACCTTCTCAGGATGCTAAAAACAAGAGACCACCTATGGGAGCTTGCCAGAAACTCTGGAAGGCAAAATGACATCCAAAACTACAAACATGCCTGCAATGACTGCACCAAAACCATCCGGCAAATGAAGTCCATCTATTATAAGCATGCCCTCACAAACTCCTGGGGCAATGGTCGGGAATTCAGGAAGAACATAAAGGAACTCACTGGGAATCCACCCCAAACCCCCCCATCAATACTCAACATCAACGGAACCAGAACCCTCAACCCAAAAACCATTGTGGATACCTTTAACAAAGCCTTTATCGACCTCAGCGCTGTCCTACCCCAGGACTACTTCAAAGATGGCGAAGCCCCTCTGTCCGCAATGAACACTACTCACACCAGCTCCCCCCTCTTCTACTTCAAAGCAGTCAAGGCTCACCAAGTATATGTTACCAAAGCCCTTGGTAAATCAAGATTCAGTAATGACTCCCTCGATCTCAAAATCCTGTCTCTCACACTTAATGAAGTGCTTAGTTCTCTGGCCAGAATTTTCAATTCAACCTCTCCCTCAGCCTTAGGCAGTTTCTGGACAGATGGAAATCTGCCACTGTCACCCCAATCCATAAAAGTGGTGACAAAAATGCCCACGATAACTACAGACCTATCTCCCTACTACCCCCACTCTCCAAGGCACTAGAACACATCGTCTCGGACCAGCTCACAGAATACCTGGATACGAACAACATCCTGTGCAAGCAATAACATGGGTTCTGCAAAGGTCACAGCACCTCCACAGCCCTACTTATATTCACCAGCGCAATCCACAATGCACTTGACTCCGGTGAACTACTAGGCTCAATCTACATTGACTTAACTAAAGCCTTCGACACCATCAATCACCGCCTCCTGCTTGTCCAGCTTCAGAACACTGGGCTGTCAACCAACTCCATTTGCTGGTTTAAGAGCTACCTTGAAGAACGGTCCCAAACAGTAAGAATCGTCGATACACTCTCGGACCCTAGACCTGGTCCGCTCGGGAGTCCCCCAAGGCTCCATTATGGGACCCCTCCTCTTCAGCCTATTCTTAAACTCATTACCGGACAGCTGCCCAGAACAAATAATTATCTACACCGATGATGCTGTGATCCTTACCTCGGACCCTGATCCAATCCAATTACAAAATAAACTTCAGCAGGCCTTCTCCTCCATTGAATCCTGGTTCCTAAATTAAAACTGCTTCTCAATCAGAAAAAAAACAAGTCTATGGTCTTCTGCAGCCCCCACAACAAAAACAAACAACTCCACCTCTCCATTGCAACCGAACAAGGAGCCATCCTAGAGCAAACACAATCGTTCAAGTACCTCAGCATCACCCTTGATCCCCACCTCTCATACGCTGTCCATATCAGCAATGTTGCAAAGTCTGTCAGTGCAAGGTTAGGCATATTATTCTGGCACAGGAAACACCTAACCCCAGAAGCACTGCCAGTGGCCGTCCAAAGCTCCATCATCAGCATCATAGACTATGGTCTTATCATATATGGGTCTGCAACTACCACTGCTCTCAAATGTATCGCGACCTCCCTGAATAAGGCCTGTCATCTCATCACTGGCTCACATCACTGTACCCACACATGTGACCTTTATTCCCAATCTGGATGGCTTCAACTGTACAAACGCATAAAATAACAAACCTGCATCACGGCCAAGAAAATTATAATGGGGCTTGCCCCTCCTGGTGTCTGTGCCCTCCTTAAGCCTAAACATAGGAACGTCATTACAAGGAGATCCAATTCCCATCTACTACATATCCCACAATGTCACATGACCCAAGGACAAATATCATTCGCCTTTCGGGCATCCAAATGGCTCAACTCTCTTGGCAGTGACATAGCGACTGCTCCAACACTTGGCCCCTTCAAGTCCATGCTGCGCCTCTCACTGCTTGTATCGTGCGATTGCCCATCTTAACATTTCCACTGTTCCAGCTGCAAATGCCCCAGCACCCAGCACTTACAATCAGTCTTTGCACCCCAGCACCTTACTTGTCATATTCCTTCAACAAGGCCCCCTGGCTGCACTGTCTCCCACCTCGCCCACCCTCCCCTGTATCTCCACTCCTGCCCTGCCCGACCACCTCCCGTGCTCCCCTTACCCCTGCATCCTTCCCCTCGATCTCCTACCTCACTTCCCCACCACCACCCACCTTCCCTTGTCTTGCTCATAGCTCAAGTCTTTGTACTGATTATTACATGTCTGTAAGTCAATGACTATATGTTTGCAACTAAAAATGATGACTGTTGCACACGCTGAAGTGGAACCTTTGTAAAAGAGCCTTGGCTCAAAGGTATTGTAATCCTAGATTAGAAAAAAAAAAGCAGGGGAAGGCACTAAGGCAGGCAAAGGCCCAAACCAAGGAAACACTAGCACAGACAGTAAAAAAAGGTGACAAGACTTTTTATAGATACATTAGTGAAAGGAGACATTCTAGAGCGGGTATTGCTAAGATCAAAGGAGACAAGGGAGCATGTGAGGAGGAGGACCATGTAAAAGCATCTATGCTAAATAGATACTTCTGCTCACTATTTACTGAAGAGAAGGTAGGGCAGGGCCCACAGCTCAGCACCATGGACACAGGGGGGAGGGAGGTGAGCACTGGTCCCTTCACAAAAGAAAGGGTCCTACAAGAGCTCGATAAGCTCAGGGTGGACAAGGCAATGGGACCTGTTGGCATACATCCCAGGGTACTAAAGGAGCTAAGGGTGGAACTAGCAGAGCCATTATCAGAACTGTTTAGTGAGTCTCTGAGCACAGTAGAGGTCCCAGAAGACTGGAGAAGGGCTCACGTGATCCTACTCCACAAGAGTGGTAGCAGGGAGGAGGCAGGGAACTACAGACCAGTCAGTCTTACCTCAGTAGTGGGCATGATTATGGAGGCACTCCTTAAGGAAAGGATAGTGCAACACCTGGAATCCATAGGAGCACAGGATCCAAGACAGAATGGGTTTACAAAACGAAGGTTCTGTCAAACTAATCTCATAGATTTCTTTGACTGGGTAACCAGAATGGTGGACCAAGGGGGAGCAGTTGATATCGCCTATCTTGACTTCAGCA